>OY728153.1:179315476-189315476 GCA_963277665.1 Viscum album | reverse complement strand
ATAAGAACTTAGTTTTGATAATTTTTTTGTATTCTGCAGGTAATTTTAATATTTTAATGACTAATGAAAATTACTAAATCATAATTGAAAACTATTTTTTATGTAAAATTATTTTATACTGTTAAATTAATCAACTGTGTTGTTTTAAAGTGTAAATAGATTAAATTTTTATAATTTAATATAATTTAGATAATTAAAAGTATTTTTAAATTTATATATGACATTATCACATGTCAATCATTTGACAGTTTTTACTTCTTAAAAAATGCTTTCTATTTTTAACAACGAGAATTAATTTTAAATTATTTTCTTCAAATTATATATTTTGAATTTTGAAAAATGGATTCCATATTTGGATTTAGATCATCCAAATTTTATAAATAAATACCTTTTCTTTTGGAAATTAAGAATAATAATTTTAGCAATTATTTTATTTACCAAGGATAAAGGGTAAATCATGTACGTAAGGGTAAAAAACAATATTATAATAATATAAAAGTAACCTAACATGTGGCCTAATCCTATTTGATGATATATTACCGATCATGGAAATCCTTGGGTCTATTTTTCTATCCAATGGAGCTACTTGGGTGTCATAATGACATTTTATAAAAATTAATTTAATGTAAAGATAAATATATCAAAAACATGTATATTTTACTATAGATAATTTTATATAGGGTTATATAAATTATATATTTAACTATAAAAATTAATTATAAATATAAAAATATTTCTTAAATCATGGAATTTTATTTATAGTTTCTATAAAATAATTAAATTTATTTATTAATGAAACAATGATGATGCAATGATTGCCTTATTAATGAATGATTCAAATAAATCAAATTTTATAAATTAAAATAAATTAAATTTGAAAATTTTGATACAATAAATGATTTATTGGATGATATTGACAAATTATATATGACTTAATTGCTTCAGATCAAAGGAATCATGTTTTTTGACATTATAAAAAATCAAGTATTATATATTGTCAAATGTGACATAAATGATATTTTAAAAAAAATTATATTTTAATAAATGATATAAAACTCCTAAAAATATTATTTTCAACCAAATTACATGGATAGTAATAAAAATGTTATAAATTATCCACTTTAGGTTATTTTCTCAATTAAAAGTAATTATATCCCTGTAGTATTGAAATACAAGAGGACATGGTAAGAGTTAAATTATTTTTTAGTGTGTTAAATCTAAAATATAAGGTTAATTTGATAAACAAAAATTATCTAAAACCAATTGGTTTATATTAATTCTACCCATTATTATCTTATCCACTAAATAAATCGATTTAGAGATATTAGAAACTGAAAATAATTTTAAAATAAAATAATAATCCATTTTTTTCTTAAAATACCCCTCATCACTCTTATAAATATGCACCACACTTTATCCTTAAATCAGACCAATAAATATGTTTGGTTTCGTATAACCCTAAAAATATATCCTAAAAACACCCTAATATCATTCAAGGGGCTAAATGTTGGGCATAAATCCATTCTATGGAGTTCTTCGGTGAAAATCAGAATGACACTCGCAGATAGATGTAATTGTTTTATCACCCCTTTCAATGTTATTTTCTTCTTCTACTTCTTATTTCTATGTTGTATACATAATAAAATAATAAATACAATTACTTATATATGATTATATGTTTTTATAATTATGGGACAATCATATTTCAAATTTTAATCTTTTTATAAACTATAATATCATCATTCATGTGTAGGTACTTCTTATCGTCTCCACGTCGTGGTGTAAAAAATTTTTTTCATGAAAACATTTTTTATATGGGATTAATTACAAATAAAATGGATTTAAATAATAAATATAACATGATATTTATTTTTTAAAATTTTTATTCCAGACAATTTTATACCATTTTCTAATTGAGGAAATGATATCGCCGCTCGTGCGTACGTACGGCTTTCCGTCTCCACGACCCGCTGAGACTCATCTTCCATGTTCACCATCCTGAATGATTTTAAGAATAAATAGTTTTAATATGTATGAAATATATGAAATATTAATTGTAATGTGATGATATATATATAAATATATATTCATATATTTTATTCACTAACATCCATTCAATATGATAAGGAAAAGTAAACAATGTTCATGGATACGTATGACCTACCATCTCTAGGAATAGTGTGTTTCATTTTATTTATCTATATATTATATATATTTATATACATAATATATATTATATATAAATAATATTATACTCTATAGAAATAATTAAATTATAATCTATATAATACGATAAAAAATAACCAGCCAAAACACATACGATAAACTAAGTAATAATTACCCAAAATCATTCATTAACATGGAATTATTAATAAAAGGGTCATATATAGTCCTTAAAAAAATAATAAATTATATCATAAATATTATAATTATTATTATATAACATAATAATATGTTTAAAAACATTATACACGTGTTTTGGACATGTAAATGGGGTATCATCCCAATGGTAAGGGTTAATTCCCCAATCACATTATTATCAAAGATTGTTTATGTGTAAGAATTTTCTAGTAAATAATAATCATTCATGTCCATGTTTCATAATAAAATTTCAAAATAAATCTTATAAGGTTTTAGGGAGGATAATATTTAACTAGATCATCAATTTAAATATTTTTATGATTTATTTTTCTAAATATTTTAAATAAATTCAGATGTTTTCAAAATGATTTTGAATATTTATTTACATGGACATGATTATTTTTGAATTTGTAATTCATTTCAAGTTTTTCAATGTGGTAAGAGACACAATAATTAAAAAAATATCTTTTAAACAACTACCTTTATAAATTGTGAAACTTTATAATGACTTCATGAAAAAGAGATATTTCTCTCAAAGCATTTTACCGATTATTTTCAATTATATCCACATCCTCTATTAGATATTATTATTTATTGAGGTTGATTTATTATAATATAATCTTTCATATTATCTTTAATGAGTTATGATATGTTGTATTACGGATGTGCTGTTTTTATAACATTCATGGTTTATGGTTAATGTATTGGAATTTCATATGATAGTTTTAATATGAATGTTTATGTTAGGTTTCACCCTTTTTAAATGAGGAATTTGTTAGAGTTAGTATGTGACGGGAATGGCCTGCTATAGCCCCTAGATGCATCTGTAGGTATCATGTGATAAACTAGTGTCTTTTCACAAGGCCTCGATAGAATATTTTTGTATGGTCTTCACATGAGGCCTTGATTTATTGGTTAAGATGTCTAGAATTATGTATTCACTCATTACGAGATTAGTTATTGATTTTACATGTGACTACTCAACTAATAGAATATCCACGAGAATAATTAAATAGAATTATTTGATTTATTCTATCCATATTATGCTGAATTTAATGTTTTAAAATGCCTGTCAATCAGTTTTCTAGCTTGCATTAATGATTATTATTATTTTCGATAGCTTCCTCTATATTGATTATCCATACTGAGAATCTGAGCTCACACCTTTTTAATGTTTTACATTCCACAGATGCCAATACATGTTTTATAATTGATATGTATGATTAAGAAAAAGTAATAATTTTTTCTCAAAGGATTATATATGTTTTAGTAATGTTTTTTAATTGTAATGTAATATTGATGAAGGTAATATATTTTCCATGACAACTAAACTGATCAGGCCTTCAGGACATGATTCCTTGTATCATGTCAGTGTAAAAAAATAACGCACTGGCGTTGGGACTCTAGGGTTGTGGAATTACACATATATAATGGATATCTACTAAATTTATTTCATTATTATCATTTTATAGATAATACATCCATGATAAAATTAAATTGGCTTATAATTACAAACCAAAACATACGTAAAAAATGAAGCAGTTATTACCAGAAACCTGATTTTAATGATGATTTGAAAATAAAAGGTTCACAATAACAATAATTAATCATATATTTTATGATACAAATGATTAATGATCTAATATATATATATATTATAAACCAATATTAATTATAATTTGTGTTCAAACTTGTATTAAGGAAGTTGATAATTAAGGGAATTGATTTTTTGTCTCTCTTTTATTTCTAGGGGATAAATTCGTTGTTCATCCTTTATTCATTTTTTGGGGTTTATATACAACACCATTTACGTATAATTATAATTATTATTTATTTAATGATTTTTATTTTTTTAATAATTTTATCTATATTTGGTATTAAAATTTGAATGTTTGCAAAGAGATAATAAAATTTTTATATCAACATGATTTATTTGAAAAATTAGTTATGTTATAACCAAGCATATTATATTTGGTTTTTGTAAAACCACATTAATATGAAATATTCTTAATATATTTATTATCATTCTATTTTATATTTAATTTTATATTTTTGCAGTTTCATTAGGTTTCAGTGCTAAAAATGTGATAAGGGTTTTATGATAAAATCTCATATTTTATCTGTATTGTGTATGTTTATGCTTCCAATGATGAAATTTTGTGATATATGAATAAATAAAATCATGATTTTTATTCTATTTTATATATATCATAAAAATAAAATTGTTACATTAATTTTACACCCTTTATGTAATCTATAGTTTTAAAAAATAATTTTTTAAAAAATGAAATTAATTTTATCTCCTATCAAAAATACATTTTATTTAATATACATGACTTCAAAAAAAATTTAATGAATGTTTATAATACTATAAAATAATTTTTTTTAAAAAAATTTAATCCTTGTTTTACTTTTTTATGAATTTATATCACTATAGTTTCCAAGAAATGACCCATTTGTTCTTTACTAAAAAAGTGAGAGTAGTATTTTTTAAGTGTACTTCATGATTAAAATTTCCTACTCCCATGACAATTCTTGAGTTCAAATTATACATTATAAATTTTTTAATTTTCAAATAAAAGTATTTACAAATGTTTTTTGTAATTCATGTCATCAAAAATGTGATTTTCAAAGAAATTCAATTTTCCACAAGAAATGTTTCAAGGGATTTTTCATTGAAAATAATATTCTTTATAAGATGAAATACATGGATATTATATAATATTAATTGGGTATGTGGTCTAAATATATCATCATTATTATTTATCTAGATGGTTTACATATACAATGTCAAGGATCTTATAAAACCCATTTATTTTCCAAAGGTAATCTTGCTGTGAAATATTTAATGAAACCCATTTTATATGCATGGAATCTAGTGTGATGAAAGTATTATGATTCCCATTTCATTTCAATAATGATGATATGATAGATTTTTTAGATATTTTAGCACACATATGTGGGGTTGACATTTATAATTATGGGGAGCTAAATATCTCCATCAGTTCATTAGATATATCCTTAAATCTCGTGAGATAACAATGGGAAAAAACTTCGAAAGGCTTGATACAAATTGGGAAATAGGCTGATGGAATTTGTATATAACGGGAAATTGGTTGATGCACGTGATCTATAATGAAAAATATTTTATGATACCTGAGCCATTGTGTC
This sequence comes from Viscum album, assembly GCA_963277665.1. Taxonomy (NCBI): domain Eukaryota; kingdom Viridiplantae; phylum Streptophyta; class Magnoliopsida; order Santalales; family Viscaceae; genus Viscum; species Viscum album. The sequence continues at coordinate 189,309,944 of OY728153.1, read as the reverse complement.
TAATTTTAGTGGTATCTAAAAATTACAAATAAAATTTTTTCATACCTATTTTGGGTCCACACATTTGTGACTTGAACTATTGGTTCATTAGTTATGATATTTTCATTAAAATATGAATCATATTTTTCTAAATGATGAATAATTATAACATAACTATTTTTTATGATCTATTAAAAGTTAAGTATGATCGTGGAATGTTACATTAATGATATCATATGCTTATGATTATCTTATGATTTAAAATGGCTCTACTATTCTATCTCCCATGTATACCCATACAGAGAATCTACATTCAACATTTCTTATGTTTTCATTCCCAAGGTTATGAAGAATGTTTTAATATATCAAATTTTTAGTAAGTGTACAATTGGAGAAGATAGTTTTCGGGTATTTTTAAGAGAATTCATTAAATTTGAATAATGGGTACCAGGCCTTCAAAAACACTAAACCTATATAGTCTGTGGGTATATATCTGTGAAATATATTGAATATTTATACAGAAAATATGATATGTATATATAAATTTATAGTTTTTTATAAAAAATAATTTTATAAATGACCATAGGATAATTAAATAAATTGGTTATTAAAAAAAATATCCTTAAAATTTAACTCAATAGAAAGTTATCTCGAGAAAACCGGAAAAGTAATGAGATTATAATAAACACCCATAGCTAAATTGGCTTAATTCATTGTAGTTGTTAATTAATAGTGAATAATAAATGTTTATATGTTCTAAATATACTACAGAACCATATTCATGCAGATCATATGTTGTATAATTCCTCTATAATTTCTAATTATTCTTTTATTTGTAATTTTATTTGTTAAAGTGTACATTCGGGAGAAAATTTTTAGGTTTTCAAGGAATGTTTTGGTTTGATGGTTATGATAATGGCTACATGAACATGGTTTCATCATATAAGATTTCTTATCCTTTGGATGATTACCAAACTTATTAACTCCGTAAATGATTACAACCATTCAATAAAGAGGTGACTAATAATTAATTGCTTCACTTCATTAAGTCGGTGGCCTAAATGTATACATGGGTGATTATTTCACTTATTAGAGAATGTCCTGAAAGAATGGTAACTATTAATTACACATTTCAAATAAATATTATATCATAAATTTCATATATATTCCTTAAATTCACCCATATGAATATCCATGTAAGGTAGAAATAAAATATTAATCACCTCTCTTCAATTAGGTTGTAGTCCACTTGTCTACATTAGAGATGTTATCATTTTCCAATTAATCAAAATCCTTAACAACATGATATTTTAAGATATATTTCTATTTAATTAATATTAAACTCTTTGATATCTTATGATATATGCAACCTCAATCCTATATGAACCATAATATATTATACCATTATAAAAAATATTGTAAATCCATATAATTAATAAGAATAAATATATTTTTCAAAAATATATGTATAATTGTTTTATATGATGAAAATAGATTTTTACTAAAGACATTACATATTGTAAAAATAAATCTTCCCTCTAAAATTATTATTACTGAATTTTATGAATATAAGATAATAAGTTTAAATGATTTCTTAAAGTTTATTTTAAAAAAGGAAATTCATTTTCAAAATTATCATATAAAAATTAACTTATAAGGGTTTTTTAGAATTTTATGAAGAGATTGAATTTTCAAAGAATAGTGAAAATATTGATTTTATTGAAACCATTAATTTGATTTAATGAATTTAAAATGGTCCATTCGATCTAAGGATGATTTTTAATGTAATTTTAGCTTTTTTATTTTATGAATAATACAATTAAAAACATTATAATTAAATTTATGTTGGATTTTAGTGCACACACTTTTTGAACTTCTGAAATATTATTTCTCGAAAACTGATTTTCATCCCTTTTTTAATCATTATTTTTCAATTAACTCTGAAAATTCTATGAAATGAATTACAAAATATGGATTCCATATTTTTAAATAATAACATCAAATTTAGTAAAAAATTAGGTTTATTTTTATACATTTTGAATAACAATTGTTTTAAATTTTTTCACCAAGTTATTTATAAAATGGATAAAACATGATTAGAATCATGTGATACAGTTTGAAAATCATAACAAAACATTACATTATTTCATTTTAAAGTACATTTTCCACCGTATTTATCCCAAACAATAATATATGGAATTTTGGTTCCATTTTTACTTGATAATATTGTTTATATTATTTTATGTAAATAAAATTCACTAATGTCACCCTCTAAACATTAATAAGTCTAAATTTATTAATTTCATATAGTAAAATTGTATTTTAGTTATAAAAGGTTAATTTAAATAAGAATTAATTGTCTTTTCATTGTGACTTTTTTAATATTCATTAGCATTGAAAAATTACATTACATTCTAGTACAACCTCGATACAATGATTGTGCAAGCAATTTAAAACCATGTAAATAATTAAAAAAACTACAAGAATTATATATATATATAGTTCCCCATGGATATTATATATCGAATAAAAATATTGTGGATTTGTGAAATGTTTATATTTAAAATAGATTACTAACCTTATTTCATTATTTTAATATTAATTGAATTGTGTAAAAAAAACAATAATAATATTTTATAAAAATATTATATTTTTTAATATTTAGAAATAATTAATATAGTACCCCAAATTTCCATGAATATATTTTTAAAATTTAATGGGATCATTTCGCGACCAGGCTCAGAGAGGACATGTAATTCTGAGTCTTTGGGAGGCATGAATGAGTTTTGACCTTTTTTAGGTTTATTAAATAATCGTGCAAGTGGTTTTTTATAACATTTAAACTGGTGCCCTTATAAAAAATCTAAGAGAACTATTGATATCAAATCATTGGTATTCACCAAGATAGGGCCTAACTTTTGTCGATATGGGTCAACATAAGAAGTCATTTTTTGGCTATAATTAAATTAATTAATTTAATTTTTTTATGATACTCATAACTTTTTAACAGTTAATCGGATTTAAAATCTAAGAGTACCATTGAACTCATGAGGGTTAGTTTTCCTCAAGCAAAGCAGAACCATGACTAGCGCTGGTTATGGGTGAAAGATTATTTTTTATCCTTTTTAAGAGAAAAAATGGGGCGCATGGGCAGTTTGGTAAACTTTAAAGGGGTGCCAGGATTGAAAATATAAAGGCATTGTTGCATAAGAAATCAAGAAATGACCTATAAATGGAACAAACCATTACCAGCGTGATTTGAGAGAAATTATTTCTATTTGGGCATTTTATGAAAAAAATAAAATAATCATAAAAAATTTATTTTATTCAAAAAAAATTCTTCTTAATGCAGCGATGAAATGACAGTCCCATTGCATATATAAAAGATTCTAATGATTCTTTAACATAAGAATAAAAAAATATTTGTTTCATAGATGAAAAATCATAATTGTGTGATGATTAATTATAATCGAAACGTTTTGACTCATTTCTTTATTAATGAGATGACGGGGTTAGAGAGACATATTGAGATATTTAATTCTTTTGAGAAATGATGAGGGGATTGTCTCTAATAATGAATGACAATAAATAAGAAAAGAGACAATGACACCATAGATAATGGATCTAGAACTGGAGAATGATGAATTCTAACAACTTCTAATGGATTTTGAAACCACAGGAATGGATTTACCTCTGTAGAAAGCCTTCCCCCTGATCGAAGCTTCTCCAGTAATGGGATTATCTTCTAAGAATTCAAATTCCCCGATCATGTTTCGAAAACTATGTATGTAGACCAACCCACAAACAGGTTGATCTGCGGGTCACATATTCTATTGGGAGGTTATTTTATTGCTAAGTTGTTTCATTAGGGATAAATTGTTTCTAGAAACATAATTTTCCATTTCCAGGTTTGAAAAACTCTAATGCGGTTGAGTCGAGATGACATGAACAAGGCCCTGATTCTTTCGTCTTTGATCAGTCATCTGTTCCTTCATGACCGAACATCTAAATTGATGGAAATGAAATACTGAGGCCCTTATAGGGAAGACAACGCCCCAATGACACCATAAGAACCAACAATTTGAGGATATGAGAAAATTAGCTCAACATGTGGTCCATAGAAAGAATCACTGACGCACTGGCACTAGAAACAGGCAGTGGAGAACTGAGGGAAATGCCACATCTGGTTCAGGATAGGGTGGTTCCCTAGTGGGCTGTCGGAAGGTGGCCGACATTTGGGAGAGGCAGAGGTGGCCACTCAACCTCGTCAATGGAGTGGCCCACGTTGTGTGGGCCATGAAACTTTTCCACACAATCTAGTGGGAACAACATGCAGGATAAGGGGGTCGGCGTCTAGACTTTATGAGACTGGCCCATCATGGTAGCATGACTGGGGGCGCGAACTGGACTGCTCGGAGGCCCAAATTGAAACAAGCCTAGCTAATTTTTCAGGTCATGCCAATGGTATAAAACTTGGTCTTGGGGCTCCCTGGGCTAGGAAAGAACCACCCCGCATGTCGTGGGCCAGGCCGGACATAACCATGTTCCTAGGTGACCCGGTGGGTAGGACCCACGTTCAAACTAGGCTGGCTCCAGTAAGGCCCATTGGGCATGGCCCAGTGGCCATGTCAAAATGGGCCTAGCCCAATCCTGAACCGGGTTGGGTGTGGTTGGTCGAACAAGGAAGGGTCATTTTGAACCCCTAGTCCAGGTTGTTTAGGCCGGTCCTATTAGGACGGAGTGGGTCCAGACACCACTGGTCCCTATTTACTATAACATTATTATCCTTGAGATAGGGATTCTTATAGAGATCTGATTTTTATGTTGGAACCCTCATGACAATGGGGATCATTTGGAATATTTCTATGGAGACTTTCATAGATGATTAAATATGAAGAGTGGATTTAGTATGATATTTTTCAAAATCAAGTGCACTATATGCGGGAATCCTATGGCTGGATGAGACCCAAATACTGTTGATGAGTGGGTCTAAGTGACCCTATAGGCAATGATGATAAGAATCTCTGTGTAAAATACATACAAGTGTCTATGTATCAACCAACTACTACAGGTCCTGTTGTGGACCAACTATATGTGGCCCCATGTGGATCGGCTATGATGGATGATGTGGTAAGCGTCTCTATGTGACCTGGTAAACCCACAGAGGGGAGTGGCTTTGTGTGACCCAGCATACCCACGATATATATTAGGGATGAGTACCTTAGTAGTCCAAGGGGTCCAGTGTATTATTAATTGTTCTTATTTACATACCATAGATTATATTAGAGTGAGATAACGGTACCTTTTGTATAGATTCCATTGTGTTCTTTCCCTTGTGTTTTGAAATACCAATGTAGTATTTTGTTACTCATCCTTGTAGATTCTTTTCCCACACATGTTGATAAGAGCTTTGACAGTGACCTCGGTTGCTCGGGAATACGTAGTGGATAGTGATATATGACTGGATGGACGTACTTCCACAACATCGGGCATCCCCTCCTTGCCTACCCTTAAGTTTCACTCATCTGAAGACGTATTACAGATAAATTTTTTACTTTATTATTTTCACTTTTCCTTTTATTGGGTTAGTAGTCTGGCCCAATTGATATACGACTTTTTCCATTACTCAGTTGTTTTTTAGTCACATTAATGTTTTTTGTTTATTTCTATTTGGGACATAGTTTTGTTTGTTTGTGTGAGTGCATACAATAAATCATGAATATACCTCACACACATGTGATAATGCCTTCAGTGATAGTCTCCAACCCATGACCTTTCATAGGTGGGCTTGGGGTAGTCCTAGAACATTCTACAAGGGAGGGGTGTTGAAAAAACTGTATCAAAGGTGGTGGGTTCTACGTTAGATATTGGAATATATTTTTCTTTGAGCAATTGTGTAAAATGTTTTTAGCTCTACATTCAGGTTTTAGGCTTCCCATGTTAGTGTGGGGATTGATTATCCATACACTATGACCTTGAATTATGATTTTCAACTTGTTTCATGAAACCACTAGTTGTGTGCATCATATAAGAATTGATTTTTTTCTCTTTTTCTTCTTAAATTAGTGTTAACTAACTATGTATAAACTACAAAATGAGGAACATCATGATCTCTTTAATAATGCCTTCATGTAGACAGCCATCGAGGATTATAATACACGAATTTGAGGACATCATGCCTTGAGATTACACATCAGTTCAGGGACCAGCGTTAGATATGTCCCCAACATGAGGTGCACCAGTGTTACCACCACCCGTTGATCGGATGTTACAACCGGCGCTACCGATAGATGATACACGCAGGCATAACACCTTGGATGAGTTCTATAAACCGAGACCTCCCATGTTAAGTGGTCATATAGAAACCCAGGTGGCCATGGATTGTCCTGAGGTGGTTACACATGTATTATTACTATTAGGGATTCCTCTAAGATAGATATAGATGATATCCTTAAGCCTTCTTTGGGAATCTACATGGATTTGGTAGAGCTGGACGATTTAGACACAAGATGAAGAAACCCTCCCCTATACATTCTTTTATCACCTATTCAGGGAGGATTTCTTCCTAGATACCTTTCACGTCGTTCACATACAGGCGCTAATTTACCTATAACATTATAGCATGACAGTAGTAGCATACACAGTTAGATTCACCGAGAACTCTTTCAATACTACATACATGGTGTGAGACTCGTTCTTCTATTCTCAATAATTTGAGTAGGGGATACATTGGGAGAACACAAAATCCATGGTGTCTATTAGTATCTCTACTCAGGTTGGGATACTTGAGTGTGCCCTATATGTATATATCTTCGTGGGAGAGAAGAAGCCAATTGATGGAGCACCAGTAGAGGCCAGGGGTCAGAATAATTAGTGGTGGGATACAGGTAGCAGATGCATGGAACCAAGTGAGTCAATCCATTTGGAGGAAAACCCTAAGACTAAGGGTCAGCTGTGAAGGGATCCCTTAGAAGAGGGAGTCAGCAGGTGGATAGGATGTGCTTCTCATGTTGTGGGTAAAGACACATGGCTCGTAATAGCCTTTCTCACTGCGGAGAGGATCAGTAGATGGTCGATGGACCACTGATGCAGAGTTATAGATTCAAGAGAGGAGGTATGTAGGGTGGTGGATGTGGCAAAGGAACAGGTCGACTAGTAGTTGGTGGGTCGCGTTTTGAGGTACTTCCACCACCACCCCAAGGATGTCCGCCACAGGCACAACGAGCAGGTTGACAGGGGCGGTATCATCCTCAGGCGATGGTGGCCTATGACCATGGCACTCCAGATATGATTATAGGTATGATATATGTCATTTCTACCATAGAAGATGTTCATAGAGACAATAGTTCTAGTCACTCTTTCCTTGCCCAAAATTTTGTTTAAGGATCAGTGATTCTAGACAAGTCGTTGGCTCGATCCTTACAGTTAGAGACTCAAACATGAGGGGAATCAAAAATTACACACCCATTCTTGTAGTGAAATCTTACTCTTGGGGTGATATATTAGGCAGTGATCTCCTAGTAGTAGCATCGAGGAATTACGAATTCATCATGGATATGGACTGGTTATCCATTGTCCATGTTTAGTATGACTATTTTAGTTGTAGAGTGATTAGTGTCTATGAGGATGGGACATGGTTTTCTATAACTGGTGAGAATGGAGCTCTTAAAGCACATGAAAGACTTACTCGGAGGGGAGTTGATTCAGATCAATCACTGTTTTTCTAGACTATCCTTCAGTGTGGTGGATGAGCAGAGTCCTCACATCCCTGTAGTGGTGGATGAATATGAAGACATCATTCCTGAGGTTGTTCTGGGACTACATCTTCATAGGTTCGTAGACTTTTGAATCACTCTATATCCTAGTATGGCACTAATATCCCATCCCATCATATTGGATGGCTCTCATGAGGTTTCATGAATTGTTGGAAAATATGTAGAACTTATAGTAGAAGGGCTTTGTGAGACCCAACATTTCACCATGGGCATACCCAGTTTTGTTTTCCATAAAGGAAGATGCATGTTTAATGTTTTTCTTGGACTTCCAACACCTAAACTAGGTGATTGTGAAAATAAGTATCCAGTGATGATGATTGATGACATATTCAATCAAGTGAAGGTATAATTATGGCTATAAAAGACATACACAAGGCCCGGATATAACCAGCTTCATCTGAAGTATGAGTATGTACCAAAGACATCCTTCAGATTCAGGTAAGGCCACTATGAGTCCTTGGTAATTATTTTCAGCATGGCCAATACCCCAATAGTGTTCATAGGGCTCATGAACGTGTTCTTCTAGCATTACCTCGATCGTTTCATTGTGGTATTATTTTATGACATCCCATTTTACATGGTGTGCAGGAGGAGCATTCTATACACATATGGATAGTCTTGGATACACTATGAGAGCCCTGAATTTATGATATGATCTCAAAGTGAGAGTTCTAGATAAAAGAGGTCCACATTCTATGACTTGTTATATCAGACGGTGGAGTTTCTGTGAATCCATTAAAAACTGAGGTTGTCATTTCTTGGGATCCACCCAAGAGCGTGACTAAGGGCGGTGTTTCTTGGGTTTGTACAGGTACTACAATAGATTCATGCATCACCTTTGTATGATAGCAGCAACCTTGTTAGGTATGATTTGGAAGTGAAATCCCATCGTGTGGATGGAGATGTCACAACAGAGTTTCCATGAGCTGAGTTAGAGACTGAAAAGTGCCCTATATTGAGATAACTAGAGGGTGTTGGGTATGTTGTTTCCTACAATGAATTAGGGAGAGGGCTGGGTTGTGTCCTGATACAAGAGCGAGAAATTTTTGCCTATGGTTTGCGTTAGTTAAGGCATCATGAGTAGAATTATGCAACCCATAAACTGGAGATAACATTAGTGGTCTATTGATTAACAATGTTGTTACACTACTTGATGGTTTAGTAGTTTACAGTCTACTCTGACCCCAAAAGTCATAGCTATATCTTCTCTCAGATAGAACAGATCATGGGGAAGCAGTGATAGATGAAATTTCTCTAGGACTATGAAATTGTTATAGTTTATTATCCTAGAGAGGGGAACGTTGTGTCAGACGTGCTCAATAGGAGGTCCAGTTTGCAGCTAATGGGTTAGGCGGCACAGTAGATATCCACGATGCAGATATCCTTCATGGATGATGATGGATCAGCTTACCATTAATCAATAACTATCAGTCCCCCAATCTTATAGCAAGTTATGGAGGAACATATTTTTGAATTTTATTGTGAGGCACAATGTGCTCAGTTGTTCTTATTAAAGGATCCTGATGTATTTTCAATAGGACGAGAGCACATCATAATTTTTAGGGGATAAATAGTTGTAACATGGGCATTTTGAGAGGAGATTTTGAGGGAGTTCCATACCTCCCAATTAGCAGTACATCCATAAGTGTGAAAGATGTAGCAGGATCTCTGACATCATTGTCGGTGGCCTGGGAAGAAGAAAGTAGTGTTAGAGTTCATTTCACAGTGTATCACTTGTTAGCAAGTGAAGGATGAGCATCAGGTTTGAGTAGGCATGGACCAGTAACTATAGGTACTCGAGTGGAAGTAGAATTTTATCTTGATGGACTTCTTGATTAGATTACCATGCACATCTAGGGGCCATGATACTATTTGGGTGATCCTTGACCGACTAACCATGTCATCCCACTAACTAACCATCGAGGAGCAGGGATCAGTACATGGAATGGGATGAATCTACATCAAGGAGATAGCTTGACTCAATGGTGTATCATCTACAATATTTTCATATCATGGTAGAAACATTACATCCTGGTTTTGGAAGGTATTGCAAGAGGATTTTGCTAATCTATTGTGCATGAGATCAACCATTCACCCATAGATTGGTAGTCAAATGGAGTGGAACATACATACCATGGAGGAAATGCTTCGTCCTTATATCCATGAATTTGGTCATAGTTTGGAAGACCATCTACCAATAGTGGTGTTTGCATACAGTAATAGCTACAACTCCACCATTGGTATGGAATCGTTTGAGGCATTTTATGGACGAACATTCTGATCACTGTTCTATTGGAAGGACCCATTAGAGTGAGTACTTATAGGTCCAGAGATGGTGGAACCTACCACTATGATAGTTCGGGTCATCCGAGCGCGGATGGAGACTACACAATAACGAAAAGGTCTAATTATGATAAGCGAAAGAGACCATCAGAGTTAGAGGAGGGGGACCACATATTCATATCGGTCTCCCCTTGATGAGGGATAGATATATTTTGTCAGGGCATCACGTAATCTTCATGGTTTAACGGCCCTTTCCAGATTCATATCAGAGTTAACGAGGTGGTGTATCGCAAAGATCGTCCCCCACAAATGCGTAGAGTGCTTGATGTTTTCCACGTTCCACGGCTGAGGAGGTATGTTCATGAATGAATGCACTACATCGACTTGGGTGACCTAGACATTGAGAATTATAGGAAGTATTTGGAGATCCCTATGGAGATAGATGATTGAATGGTGGGGATAATTCATGGGTGGTCGATTTCTCTAGTGCGAATTCGTTGGCAGCATGAGAATCTGCATGAGAGAACATGGGAGCGGGAGGCTCATACTCGTTCTCAGTAACCACATTCATTTTTATTCGGCCTTATTTTGGCCTACAAATATGCAATTTCATGAAAATTTGGAGTAATTTAATACCCAAAAACCCCATGAATATATTTTAAAAATTTAAATTTGATTTTTTCGAGACAATGATCTGGGACGACACATAATTACGAGGCCTAGAGTAGCCAGAACGTATTAAGACCTTTTTTAGGATCATTAAATAATAGTGTGAGCTGTATTTTATAAATTTTAAACTATTTTTTTGGATAAAAAACATATTGAAATATTAAAATCAATGTGTCGGGAATCTCCAAGAAAGGGCATAACATTGGTTGACATGGGCCAACAGATGAATTTTGTTTTTTGGACATAAATAAAATAATTATGTAACATTTTTTCAAATGATTATAACTCCTACACGATAACTCAGAATGGAAATCCAATACTATCGTTGATAATGTGAGGGTTTGTTTCCCTTAGGAAGATTTTAGCATCGACCACTATGTCGATGGTTAATGATATATTTTAAACTTTTTAAGTGAATTAAAATGGTGCGCATGCGTGGTATTGGAAACTTCTAAACGGGTACCTGAATATAAAATATGAATACACCATTGCATCCAGAATGGAGACATTATGTATGATGTAGCCTAACCTCGACTAGTGTAGAGTGAGGGAAAAGGTTAATTTTAGAGCGTTTTAGGAGAAAATAAAATAAACATAAGAGATTTATTTTATTCAAAAATGGTTTCTCTCCAACGTATCGTTGGGCCGACTATCTTATTCAATAAATGAAACAACATAATGACTATTTTAACTAAATTTTAATAGAAATTCTGTTACATAAATGGATCAGGGTAATGACATGATGACTATTTGTAAAATGAATTCTACGACGCGTTTCTCTTAAAATGTGATGATAGGGTTAGAGAAACATATTGAGATATCTAATTATTCAGACCAATAATAATGGAATTGTCTCCAACGACAAAGGCCAAAAAATCAAAAAAGTTGAGATGAAACATTGGAGAATGTATTAGGGACTGAGGAACCTTGAAAACCAACATCTTTCAAGGGATCGTGAATCCTCATGGAGGGATCAAACTTAGTGACGAGCCTTCCATCAAATTAAAGCTTTTCTAGGTAAGGTATATCTTTTGAGAATATGAATGAAAAATTATACATTATAAAACAATGAATGAAAATCAATCAATGAATAAGCTAATCCATGGGGAGCTTCTTATTTCAGAAGGGTATTTTTATATCTGGGGTTTTTGCAGCAGGGATAGATTGTTTCTAGAAACATAATCTTCCCTTCTCGTGTTTCAAAAACTCTAACACATTGGAATCATGCCGACAAGAACAACGTCTTGATTCCTCCATATTTAGGTTTTCATGGGTTCTTTTAAAATGATCTCATCAATGGATGATAAATAAATATTATGGTCTTAGTAGTGAAGACGACACCCCATGGTGGGTGGAGACGCAGACTGTTTGAGGAATGGACCACCAGAACGTACACGGGGGTCTGCAGATGGCACTACAGGAATGCCATCAATGTTGGCCCATGAAAGTGGGCACGAGCGGGTGGTGGTTTGTAATGATGGCATGTAGAGATGAATTACATGGACATCTTGGGTTTTTGGTAGTGAGTAGTCGAATAGCGGAGGCAGACACAACCACCCAACAACTTTGGTGGAGTGGCCTGCACCGAATGGGTCGATGCACACTGGAAAACGGCCCATCAGGGACCAAGTGCGGGACAAGGGGGAGGAGGACTATGGACAGACATGTAGCACCTGAACAGGATTCCCAGTGGGAGTTTTGTGTTTAGGAGAGAGGCCCACCGTGTTGGACAGGATAGGGGCATGAACCGAACTGCTAGGCGGCCTAGGCTGGAACAATCCAGCCTACTTATTTGGGCCTGGACGGCGACATAAATCTTGGTCATTGGGCTATGAATGAACTGGCCCAGCTGTCACATGCCAGGCTGTATGGAACATGGTCTCTAGGAGTATTGGTTGGCTGGACTCACGGTCGAACGAGGCTGGGTCCAGTAATGCCTAATGGGCCTGTCCTAGACCTGAACCGGGTCTAGTCTATTTGGTCAAACTACACCAGGTCTGGTGGGACCCCGGGGTAGGGTTGGTCAGTTCGGTCGGACTAGGATGTACTGGGACTGGAAAAAACTGGCCCCGATGTAAAAAATGATAATAACATTTAGACCTTCTGTTCGATTGGTGATCCATTTACAGAGATGGAACCCTCTCGGTTTGGGGTATCTTTTGGTATGTTTAAAGGATACATTCACAGAAGATGAAATATGAAGAATGTCTGGAGGAATAGATTCTCACTGAATCAAGTGCAATAAATGTACTAATACTATGGCTATTTGAGACATGAAGACTACTAACAAACGAGTCTAAGGGGCCATGCATGCCTAGATGATAAGAATATCATTATCAACCAGCTACAAGCGAGACTTTGGGATCCAGCTATCAATGGCACTATGTGGACCATCTGTACATGGCCCTATGTGGACAAGCTAAAATGGACTATATAGGAAGAAGCTCTATGTGACCTAGAAGGCCCATAGTGTGGAGCGACTCTATGTGACCCAGCAGACCCCTGGTACTCATTAGAGATGATTACCTCAGTAGTCCAAGGTGTTTTGTGTTTGACTGAAATTTTATCATTACATAACTTATATTATACCTATGTGATATGAAAATACTTTGAGTATAATTAACATTGTTTCCTTTTCCATATATTTTGGGATCCCTACGGAGTATTTTGTTACTCACCTCAACAGGGGTTTTTCCCATACAGGACATGTCTGGTGAAAATGAAATGAGCTTAGATAGAGACCTTGGTGGCCCCTGAAAATGTAGGTCCTAGGGAAATATGATAGACATGACATAATTCCACATCTTCTGACAACCAATCTTTTTCTACCCTTTATGTGGGGTCTTTTACAGATGTCTTACATAGATTTTTTTATACATTCTTGTTTTTAGTTGGTCTTTTGTTGGGTTTGTATTCTAGACCTTTTGGATTACATATTGTACCATTACTCAGTGGTTGATTCCTGGTATGCATGTTTTACTTTCCATATATTTCTAACATGGTTGTGTGTGTGTGTGTGCGTACATAAAATCGGTAAAATTCCTCCCACTAATGATATAATGGCATTGATGCTAGTCGACAACCCATGGCTTTCAAGAGGCGGTCTTGGGGTGGTCACGACATGGGACACAGGGGACGAGTCATGATAATTTAAAATTTAATATAGGCCTTATATGATGAGAAATATCCAAATACATCATCCCATGTATATTTATTAACTAATTTTCATAGTGTATATAATATTAGAAACCTTTATGGATGAATTATTACAACCGTAAAGGAAGAAAAATTATAACAATGGGGTTGAAACAAAATATAATATATAAAAATAAAAAAATCATACATAAATTTCCTTGGATAATGATATTTTTATCATATACTATTTTACAATGAATTAATGTCTATTTTTAAGAAAGATAATTGAGAAATGAATTAATTGTTTTTAAATATTTTAAATATTCCACGTGCTTCATTTCCATTTCTAATAAAAGGAAACCAATTCTATATTTTATTTACAAATTCATTATCAATATATCCTGAAAAAACCATAAATTTTTTAAAAATATCATCCATATATTGGAAATATTGTTACTTCTCTTCCTAAATGGCCATTCGAAGGGACCATAAGAAGGTATCTAAAAAGGCATGTCGAGGAAGAGGTAATCGTCTTACCCAACATCTATCAAATTAGTTCTTATTTTTCCTCACATAAATATTTATAATCCATCAAAAAATAATAAATTAGTTATCATAATTATACATAAATATTATTATGATTATTTAATCACAATTATCCAACCTCTATTCCATCAAATTGGATGTGAAAGTATATTTCAAGAGTATGTGTGGACATCCACCTCCATCTAATGATATAATTAATATTTAGTCATAATACCTCATGGATTATTATTATCATGAGTTTAATAATAATATATGATATTTATGATATAATTATTCATATGAAATAATAATATCACAAAATCCATCTTATCTTCCCATCCATTGGATAATTATAACATCAAACGTGCATACATGAAGACTACAACCTCTTCAAAGTAGTGTGATTTTATTTTTATCTTATGATTCACATGGATTGTAGTAGGTATATATTTAAAGAATATATATATGATAGAGTAATTATATATTAAGGGTTAATTATTGTTTACCATTCCATTTTCCATTCATTGAATAGTTATATAGTTGAAATGTGTACATAAACCTACCATCCAGAAGAAGTGTAGAATTCATTCTTTAATATCTTCATTTTATGGATGAATCTAAATAATATATATAGAATATATATATATATATATATATATCAAATTTATATGATTATTAAAATTGTGAATATGATAGAACCATGATCATTGTACAAGGAACAGTAAAATCAAACTCCAAATTCCGTGATAAACTATAACTCCCCTGACCCAAATGCTTCTAAACTAGTTCCCAAGCCGGGTAACCACATGACCTCAAGAATGAAACCTCATATGTGAAAGGTTTATAACTAAAATAATGGTTCTAATAGATCACATGGGGATATTGTACCCGCTTTACCATTGTAAGCCACATTCGATAGAAAATGATATAAAAGAAACAGTAAATTTCAATATAGAAACATGCATTACCAACAATTTCCCATACATTGCACTATCAAGAAAAATAAAACATATTCCATGGAATGCTAACAATTCCAAAAGTTCAAAATATCAAAAATTAGTACCTACATCTAGATCCCCAAAACAATCCATAACTCCATGTATGGATCCTAAATATTTCACATCTCGAGAAAAACTCAAATCCTTATGATAGGGAATCTACCCTTGTCCTTATTGGAAAAAAGAAAATCATCTCTGCTACCAGATGGCGGAGTAAGCATGGTGTGATTACAACTCATTGGGACAACACCAACAATGTTAAAAAAATACACTTATTGAATATTTTATATGCATGTAGGAAATAAATGGAACAGTAAACCAATAGAAAACTTGAGTGTCCTTAGTTAACAATATTTATTTTAACCATTTCAATCTTTAATTCATTTTTTATTACTTACATCGTCTTTATTACTAAATTCATTTTTCATCGCATGTTCCAATGGTAAGTAATGAAAATCATTTACACAAAAGAATGTGTTAGTCGTATTATCATGAATAAAGAAATAATTCAAATACCCAATATCACAGGGATTAACATTAGATAATTATTCATAATACTCAAACCATAGAGCCTCAGTCTAGGTAGTTTCATCTAATGCAATCGTTGGGGGCCAAGATCCTTGGTCTGAATACATAACCCATGAATTATATAATGTTTTTTAGAACCATAGTCCATCCTGACCCATGATATGAGCCTCAATAATTTATATCACACCACCCATCAATGTTCAAATTATTTTTTATCCATGTTCCACATATACCATATCTCAATCCATTCATAGTCATTAAATATACCATTTAAAATTCTCCCTTCAATCATTATATGAATCATCATAAAACCATAACCCGTAGATACATTTATCCTTTCATATATTAACACATTTATCATATTCCTAAATTCCAATACATTAACCCATTTCACATCATTCATCAATTTAGTTTCAATGGCCCGTTTAGACAATTTAATGTCAACTCATAAGTTAGGTGACTTATTACAATAATTCCATTCAACCCCATTTTACATTTTCTGCAACAATATTTTTTTTATATTTCAAAAAATTATACACAACTACCATTATTGGATCCATAAAATATGAACCAATATGTAAACAAATTTATAATGGGGTATATTTCAATAAAAGTGGTCTTTGGGCTTAATATTGTAATTTTCATTGTTTTGGAATATTAACTCACTGCATGAGTTCCACTAATAGGTTTATTAAATATCAATTCATCCCACTGTGAGCATGAGCAGATCAACTCATTATTTGGAAAAAAGATTCAAAAAATCTTACTAAATCCATCAAATACAAATCAAGAGGGAAAATATCACAACCACACTTGAAAAAAATTGATAATAAAACTATGAGATATAACTTATAGACCACATACCATGAATATGAATATGAAAACAACCATAACCTTATCCTTATAATAGGTTTCAAGAATCATTTTACAACCTATCCAATGACTCACTAGAATTAATGGTTTTAGGAATTAAAAATAAGAATAAATAATCGTGACGACCAAATCCAGAAAATGATGAAATTTGAGTGTTAGACATATCCCTTGATTTAATCTGGGACAAAAACCATTCCAAATAGCCTACAATCAATGGAGATCAACCCTTGGGAATATTGGGGGAGTTTGGTTTGTCACTAGGGTCGATGGAGGGAGATATTGAATGAATATTGGGTGAGGAAATTAAATTCATGAGGGCGAAATTTGGTAATTTTTAATCTTTTTATTGAGATGCAAGATTTTCCAAACCATGGAAAAATCGTTAGATAAAATCTATCTGAGAGGGGTCTAGGTCACAAAATTACTTGGGAATCCCATAAAATTTGACAATATATGTCCAACTGTGTGAAATTACTTTGTTTAATTCACATAGTTTGGAATCCACCCTTGTACGGTTTACTCTTGCCATGTGCCAACCATGCAACAAGCTCTAAAAGGCCTGAATTCCGTTTCTTTTGTGTCCTAAACCCCTAGAACTCCCAAGAGATTACTTAAACACCTATTAAGAATTACATTGAACAAAATTATGTTATTAAAATCAAAACATAAATAAGGAAAAACCTCCAAAAAGTCCGAGATCTTACAACCACCCGGCATAATAATAACTCATCCATGATCCTCACTTCCAAGTATTTGTAAGCTCATATAGAAAAGGTTTTGAACCACTGGGTGATCATATATGACTCAGTTTACCATGTCTCATCCTTTTAATTTCCATGATACCATAAAACTCCAACCAAATGAGAATACTTACAACTCAAGACCTTATCTCTATGATTACCAATACAAACCAGGTGCTCCTCAAAGGATGCATAAACCTCAAGCTCAACATCCTAAATTTCAGTCACATGAGATGGTTCATAGTGATAAAACCAAAACTATGACACATGAAAAACATTATGAATACAAATATATCACTATGAAATAACCAATTAGTATTATATTCGTCTGATCAGCCCCACAATCTCAAATGACCCCATGTGCATGGGTGGCGACACACCCTATTTTTGAATCTAATGGTGACCCAAAAAAGGTGATACCTAAATAAACGCATGATCACTAACCATAAACTCTACTGGATAACAACACTTCTCTACATATGAATTCAACCTACACTTCTATGGAGGTACACATTTTAGAACCAACTGAATATGTTCTAATATCTCCTGCACAAAACACTCTTCCAATAATAATGATTCCTTAGCTTCTATCTAATACAATATATATCTAAATAATCAACCATAGTATTCCTAAAATAGTCTTATATGTATCGTATCCTAATAACTATTATTGAAGTAAAACACAACAATTTAAGAATACTTTTCTCATGACCCACTAAAATCATGGACACATGACCTCATCAAATCCTAAAGTACTTGAATAGTATGCTCTAATAGACCTTCCATATATGGTAGAATAGATACACTAAAAAAACATGGGTAACCATATAAATTTTTAATTTCTTTCTAAATAATGATGTGAAACACAAATAATGATTTTCAACAACATTCTAAGGTAGCCTATTCAACCACACTATCTCTCGAACATAAAACTCACCTAACTGACACACATTGAATGTATCTCAAATTGGAAGGAAATGAGATACCTCATTTAATTGAACTAGAACATCTCAAATGACATCACTCTTCCAAGGTTCCCTCAAAATATGTAACATAAAATTCATAATCATGTTAGCCAATTTCTATTTCAGAATGGGAAGTGGATGCAACAAAACAGTTGTCCTCTAATGCTCGACCTTCAACTATTGGCATGTAAGGCATCACACCATGAAACCATCGACCACATACTTCATGTATGGACAACCACGCATCATATGAAATTCATGATATATTTTGTTCAGGATCAAATTCACTATCTACATTGATTTAGAAACTAGCACATACACACTTCTCGCATACACATTGGAACAGAAACACAACCTTGAATAATAAAAATCTCCTTATCTCCAACCGTCCAACCAGAAGGTGAATACCCACCTTTGAGATAGTCCCCTAAATAAAAATATTTTGGATATTAATACCTCATTTCCTTAATCTAAATCACAAGTGTGGATTCTACATCCAATGATGAAAGGTTTATATTCCCTTGGCTATCTTGCACCTCAAGATGCATCTCAAAAAAATAATTCCTCCATTTCCCACTACATTCTTGGTTCTAGAACCACCTGATTTTTGGATGATCCTACTCAAGGCATATGAAAAAAATATTTACCTTCCCCAATTTGTAAATGAGATAAATGTCAAAGGAATGCATGTATTAAAACAATATTCACTTCTAAATATTAAAATCACACTCATAGAAGATGTACATTAGGATTTTATTGATTGTATACACCATGAACCTATCTCCTAAATATATGTGTCAACATGAATTTAAATCATAAAACACTATTACTAACTCACGATCAAGAGTATGGTAATTTATTTCATGAGGCCTTAAATATAATGACCTATAGTCAAAAACTCGATCATCCATCATCAACACAACCCAAAGGGAAACATTAAATTCATCATAAAAGAAGGTATACACCATATATTGTTCAGGTGATATCAGAATTGGTGAAGTTGTTAAATTATTCATTAACTTTTTCAAATCATCCCCACATACCCCTGACCATCAAAACTTAATATAGTTGTTGGTCAAACCCAAATGTTGGAATTACAAACAAGAGGGTCTGTGATAATCCTTCATAAATAGATATCAAGAACCATGAATATTTGAACATCTAGAAAATTCATTGGATTTCCCCATGATAACAATGTTTTCACGTTCATAGAGTAAACTACCGCACCTTCTTGTAAGATTATTTGAAAAATGAAATGCATCATATCAATCAAACAATAAATCATGGATAGATAATCATATAGCCTCTGATCTCTTACTATATTATGGGTGATGTCAAGATGTTTTTCATGATCATATTGAGTCTTAGAGTACACCAAAATGTCATAAAAAAGGACTACAAAAAAATCTACATAGGGTGAATGATTCGATATATAAGGTCAATACACACTTCTGATGCATTGGTCAATGTGAATGACATCAGAAAAAATTCAGACATCTTGTACCTACTTCTAAAGGATGTACATGATTTCTAAGAATGTATCACTCTTAGTTAGTGATACCCCAAACTCAAATCAATCATAGAGAACCCCGAAGAACCTCTTAACTAGTCAAAGATATCAATGATTTTCAAAATAGGGTATCCATTCATAACTTTCATTCCATTCATATTTCTATAGTCGACACACAAAAATAATGACACTTAAGAATTCATGGAAAAACATTGAGGATCCCCAAGGTGATATACAATGATGAATAAAACCATTATTTTCATATCCCTTAACTGAGTTTTTTGTTCACTATGTTCTATTAGTTCTATTATATACAAAGGAATTGAAACATGCTCTACTCTTGATAGAAAATAAATGGAGAAATCAATGTAAATACCTGGAAATCATGTTGAATTTTTTTTTCTTAAATACATGAAATTTTTTGAAGTCTACGTTTTCTAAAGGCGCCTGATTCCGAGACCCGATGTGCCCGAAATCAATTTCTGATGTTTTGTTCGGGTACGTTCAGTAAACGTACATGTGGGATTTTATAACTTTTGAAGCAGTTCTCGGAATTGAAATTTGAGGGCACTGTTGAACTCATTTCACCTTTATTCACTTAAGGATACATTTACTGCAGTTTCATTTTATCTTGATTCAGAGTTAATTTGTTGGGGTTTCTAATTTAAATTAAACAAAAATGGGTGTAACACATTTTTATTTGAATGGAAGTTAAAACATCCAAAGGTAAGTTGGTGGTGGGGACACCAGCACATAACCTCCCTTGGGAGGATGTTATAAAGAGGGTCCCACACGAACACCAAACCATTCAACTTCTCTTGCACCCCCCCTTTAACTCTTGAACTCCCAATTAATAGTGGATCCTTTCCACCATCCCTCTGAATGGTGCCAACACAAGGATTAATTAATGCCTTAATTAAATTGAATTGATATGAATTCTTTTCAATTCTTCTGAAATGCATGGAAACATTAAAATAATAGGGAGGATATTATTTTATTTTGTCTTGGGGATTATTATTTGGAGCTTGGGAGAACTCTTGGAAGATTGACATATTCCAACGAAGAACGCTCCTCGTCTCCAAAGATCGTGATACTTCATCTTCTACCTTCTTCAACTAGAGAAAGGAAGGGAAGCACCACCGCCCATGAAGTACACCGAGGGTGCCGTCTCGACTCATCTTCACCGAGCTCTACTTCCTCCGATGTTGATGGAATGAAATCCAACTTCCGAAACATCCAACTTCTGCGACATTTCAACGTGCAATGACAAATACGAGTTAGGGGAAATTGGATTATTTTGTATGTACAAGTTATACTCTCCATTCCCCATCGTGGGTTGTTCTCTTGATGCCCAATGTTTACAATGTAACAAGGAGGGTTCAGACCACACGAACACAGTCTGAAACTCCTCCCCCTTTGTTGTTGTTCTCATTGTGTTGACGATGGAGGCAGAGCAGGTAGGGAACAGTGTCGTCGCACCACGCTGGAGGAAGGGGGGTCGCGACCATACGGGCCGCGGCGGACAGAAGAGGCGGTGGCACCAGCAACCTGTAGCATCGACAACCGGAGGTGGAGGTGGTAGCGGAGTTGGACGCGTAGAGGGACCGACAGCCTCTCGGGCGGCCTGGTCCGCGGTATGACCGGCTGGCCAATCCGGTCGGCCCGCCGGAGAACCGCGGCCCCCAAAGGCGCCGCCTGGATGAGGAAGCGGCCCGCGTCCACAAGAAGTTTGACTGGGCGAACCGTCCAGCTGTGTGCTAGCCAGGCTAATGAACCATGGCTCCCGAATATGCCGCGTAGGAAGAACAGTGCCCCGCAGCGTGGGCTACTTGCACCGGGACGAACCTACCGACAACCGATGCCCGGGCAGAAGAAAAGGCGGCGCCGCTTGGCACCGCCGGGAGAATCGGACCGGCCCTAAGTGAGGGCCGGGTTTGTGGTTAGGCCGCGCCTTACCAGTCCGGGCTGACCCCCAACTGGGTTGGACCCGCCGAGCCAGGTCGGTCCGACCCGCCCGCCCACTGGGCTTGACAGGATGGGCCCGTCTTTGCTTAAATGAGAATAACACCTAGATCACGCGTCCGATTGATGCACCGTCTACGCCCTATGACACTCGTGAAGAGGTGGTCCATTTTAGATACTCCATGTGAGTTTCGGGTAAATTTGGAAAATATTCGGGTTTGGATTAAGCATAAATCCAATTGGGCCCTTGGAATGGATATTCCAATAACTCTCAGACTGGGTGTCTGATTGACGCATCATCTTTCGTATTGAGTACCTTATGATGAGATAGAACTACGGATACATAAAATCAGGACTTTGTGATAGTCGAGGAATCGAAACTTGGATCACGGAGCGGACCCTCCCAGAAAAGAGCGTGCTATGTGTGGGAACCCTAGGGCTAGCTGCGACTACGATGACTACTGTACCAGAATCCTCCGTGGGTTCGACAATGATGACTACTGAACTAGAATCCACCGTGGATTTGACAGCTATGAATACTCTACCAGGATCCTCTATGGGTCCAACAGTTCTGACTTCTATTCCTCTATCCTGTTTGGGTCCGATTGAATAGATGGTCCTGTATCCTGTGTGGGTCTGATAGCTTAGCTGGTTTTGTATCTTGTGTGGGTCCGATAACATAGATGAATCGGTGAGTACATATGATTATCTCTAACACTCTATGAAAGATTTATACCAGAGTGAGCTGATTCTTGTCTTTCAATCATTATCATCTATGTGATTGACTATACTTCCTTTTTGGAGAGGGTTGTGTTTGGTCTCGAGAGTTGGAGCTAAACTGTGACTCGTAACTTAGATATGTGAATGGGAATATACCTAAGTAGGGTTGGTTGATCCTTCGTGATTGTATCTTTCTACTGTGGTTTATCATTTTTGGATTCTGGTAGACCTTCAGGGGTCTCGGGGTCCCCTACTGAGTATTGTTATACTCATCCCTGTGCGGTCTTCGCCCGCACCTTGTTGTGTTCTGTGCAGACGACAGGCAATAGTGATCGAGGCTGAGGGTGACGGATGGGAGGCTGCTTGGAGCTGAACTAGATGGTACACACCGCAGGGATGAGTTGTTCGAGTTATATACCTACCCTTATGGTAGGAATCTTTGTAGGATGATCTAGGAGTTGTTTTCACTTTTTACTTGTACTTGTTGCTCAGTTGGGTTTTTATATTGGCACATTTACTTTCAGCACACCTTAATTTCATTTTTTAATACATATTGCCTCTACTGCATGTGTTTAGACTATTTGTGTGTTACAGGTTAAAAGGTAATTCCTTCCCTTTTTTATCAGTATTACAAATTTCATGCTAGTTGCCAGCCCCTAGCCTATGGATGGCGGGCTTGGGGTAGTCATGGCACGGGACCCGAGGATGGGTCGTGACAAATTGGTATCAGAGGAGTCGGTTCTACCACAGAACATAGAATAGGATTCTTTTAATGACAATATTGTTAAGTGTTTTGACTGTGGTTATCCATTTAGGTAAACCGGTGCTGGTGCGGCGGCCAACGTATCCATTAACTAGGACTCTGACATCTGATCTCCGACTCAGTGGCCAAAAACACTGATTGAGTGTGTGTTTCTATTGAAAAAAATTTCTTCATGGTTACATTGTGTTAGCTCACCAGGTATACTATTTTAACCATGGCGCACCTGTTTCATTTTAGGATGGCCCCACGAAGGAAGCCATCTAGGGTTCCTAGTTACGTACAAGATGGTAGCCCACTGAGTGACGAGGCCTCTGTGCAGGTCCCCATCACAGCGGAGGTACCAGCAGTACCACTACCCACTGGGCTACTGATACAACCAGCTCCAACAGTAGAGAGTGCACACTACCTGAGTGCATTGCACGAGTTCTGGCACCAGAGGCCACCCAGTTTCTAGGGATAGATGGACCCAGAGGCTGTTGAGGATTGGATGGAGGCTATCATGAGAGTTCTTAGATTGGTAGGGACACCAGCCTACCTCATGGTTATCCTTGTCGTGAGTCTCCTGCATGTTGCTGCATGCCGATGGTGGAGCATGATGCTCCAGGTGCATGAAGAGGCATCATTACTCTGGAAAGACTTTGAGAGTCTATCCGATCAGAGTTTGTTCCATCCACCCTTTGTACATTCCAGATTTAGGAGTTACTTCATCTATAGCAGGGCAGCATGACAGTTGCTCAATACTCAGTGAGGTTCATCGACCTCTCACGCTGCTCCACAGATATGGTGTGGGAGCCATTATTCATGGCCCAGACAATCAATCAGGGACTCAGGCATGAGATCAGGGCTTTGATGATTCCCCTCAGTATCCTGACGCAGGCATGGGTGCTGGAGCGAGCCCTTCTATTGGAGTCTTTTCTCGCTGAGAAGTCACCAGTAGTGAGACCCACCTTATGGAGACACATAGAAAAGTCTTCTACAACCGACAGTAGACAAATGACACAGACGCCCAAGAGGACCAGGCTATTAGTTGGGCAACCCCATGATACAGGTTCAGTTGTGTGGGGAAAACGAGACAGAGCTAGCTATACGAGGAGAAAACAGTTCTATGCATGCGGCGGGTAGGGCCACATGGATCGTGACTTCCCAACACACCATGTAGGTGAGGAGAAGATAGTAGAGGGACCTCCCATGTAGAGGAAAAGGTTCGACCGTGGTGGTACGCCGGGAGTAGGCAGACGTGGAATAGGAGTTGGACGAGCAACGGGTGGTGGATGACGTTTCAAGGCTCTACCACCACCACCACCAAGAGGTCCACCCTGACCATAGGGAGCAGGCGGACATAGTTGGGATCAGCTCTAGGCAGTTGAGTCTAACGACCATGGTGCACCTGAGACGATTCGATGTACTATCTATGTCTACTCCAACCTTGTTGTAGCACTCATAGAAATAGGTGTGAGTTATTATTTTATTTCCACTACCCTCGTTCAGATCTCGAAGATTCTGACAGAGCCGTTGGATTGATCCTTACGGCTAGAGACTCTTACGGGAGTAGACTCGACAATTACGCACTAGTGCCAGTAGTGTGAGCTTACTCTAGAAGGTGAGAACTTCGGCTGGGATCTCTTTGTAGCGGCATCGAGGCCTTATGACTTCATCTTGGGAATGGATTGGTTATCCACAGTTCATGATGATATTGACTGTATTAGGTGCAACGTGCGGTGTATCTACACGGATGGGATCAGTTTCTCCTTCACCGGTGAGAAGGGATCCTTTGTAGTGCATGATGGATTTACACAGAGTAAGGGGAAGCCGATCACACATCAGTTGGCTAGTATAATCCTTAGAGCGGTTGATGAACAGAGTCTGTGTTTTCCTGTTGTGGTGGATCTGTACGTGGATGTCTTCTCTGACGACGTTATAGGACTACCTACTCATAGAGAGGTAGACTTCTACAATAACATGTACCCTGGGACAGCACCGATATCTACTCTAGCATATGGGATGGCTCCCGCTAAGCTTCGTGAGCTGTGGGTATAGCTTGAGGACATGCATGGGAAGTGATTTATCCGACCCAGTTTTTCACCCTGGGCATCTCCGATTTTGTTCGCGAAGAAGGTGGATGGGAGATTTCGATTGTGTGTCGACTACCCTCGCTTGAATCAAGTGACCGTGAAGAACTAGTACCCACTAATGAGGATTTCCGACCTATTTAATCAACTCAAGGGAGCACGATGGTTCTCAAATATAGACCTTAGGTCAGGCTATCACCAGCTTAGAGTTCGAGATGAGGATATATAGAAGATGACATTCAGGTGTCAGTATGGCCACTACATGTTCTTGGTTATTCTCTTAGGCGTATTAAACCCTATAGAAGTGTTAATTAGTCTCATGAACATGATCTTCCAGCCTTACCTAGACCTCTTTATCATAGTCTTCATTGACGTCATACTGATCTACTTGACTACTGAGAAGGAGCATGCCAACCATTTGCAGGTAGTACTGGACACACTCCGAGAGCACCAGCTTTATAGTAAGCTCTTGAAGTTCCAGTTCTAGATTCGAGAGGATCAATTCTTAGGACACGTCATCTCGGAGGCTGGAGTTTTGGTAGATCTAGCGAAGATCGAGGTGGTACTTTCTTGGGAGTCACCCAGAAGTGTGATAGAGGTTTGGAGTTTTCTGGGACTGGATGGGTACTATCAGAGATTTTTTCCAGACTTATCCAGAGTTGAAGCACCGCTTTCAGCATTGAAGAAGAAGGGGAAACCCTTCGTGTGGTCAGATATATGCAAGCAGAGCATTCAGTATCTGAGGTAGAGTTTGACCAGTGCGCCCATCATGAGGCTATTGGAGGAGGGATTATGTTACTTAGTTTACTGCGATGCATCAGGGACAAGACTTGGGTGTGTCCTAATGCAGGAGAGAACAGTGATCGTGTACAGTTCACGGTAGTTGAGACAACATGAGCAGAACTATGCAACCCATGACCCAAAGTTAGTAGTAGTGGTCTTCTCCATGAAGATATGGCGGCACTATCTGATGGGAGAGCGTTTTACAATCTACAATGACCACTAGAGTCCCAGGTACTTCTTCTCGCAGAAGGACCTGAACCTGATACAACGACGATGGCTCGAGTTTCTCCCTGGCTATGACTTTGAGATAGTCTATACTCCTAGGAAGGGTAATGTTGTAGCTGATGCTCTCAGTAGGAGATCAGGCATTCAGCTACTAGGAGAAGCGACAGAGCAGCTGGCCTTATTGCAGATATCCTTTGTGGATAGTGATAGAGAAGCCTTTCTGTAGTCTCTCACAGTCACTCCTCCACTTCTTCAGTGAGTCAAAGAGGCACTGCGTGGGGACGTTGACTGTCAGACGTGACATGCATAGATATCCTCAGGGTAGGCACCTGATGGGTTTTCTGATGGTGGGGAGCATGTCATCCTCTTCAGAGGACGTACTATGGTACTAGTTTCACTACAGTAGAAGGTGTTGAGGGAGTTCCACACATCCCCTCTAGAGGTACATCTAGGAGTGTCTATGATGTATCAAGACCTCAGCCGATAGTACTGGTGGCCGAGTATGAAGAAGGCTGTAGTAGAATTTGTCCCCTGATGCCTCACTTTTTAGCAGGTGAAGGCAGAGCACGTGGTTCCAATAGGCTTGGTTCAGCCCTTAGAGGTCCCAGAGTAGATGTGGGATGGGATATCCATGGATTTTGTGATGGTACATCCACGTACATCAAGATTAAATAACTCTATATAGGTGATTGTCTACCGACTCACCAAGTCATCCCTCTTCTTACAGATCAGAGAGCAGAGATCATTAGAGAGCCTGGGATGCCTCTACATATAAGAGATCGTACAACTTCAGGGTGTGACATTGATTATTGTCTTCGATCGAGATTCCTGTTTCACTTCCTAGCTATGGAAGCGGTTGTCGAAGGCTTTTGGGATGCAATTTCGCTTGAGAAACACCTTCCATCCTCAGACGGATGGCCAGATAGAGAGGAATATTCAGACTCTCGAGGACATGATTTGGGCATGCATCCTCGAAATTGGTTGCAGTTGGGAGGATCACTTAACCATGGTTGAGTATGCGTATAACAACATCTACCACTCTACCATCGGGATGGAACCTTACGAGGATCATTATGGCAGACCTTGCAGATTGCCTCTGTGCTGGACTGACCTAGGGGAGTCGGCATTTTTAGGACCAGAGATGCTCCAGGCTACGACGAAGAAGGTGCAGATCATCCAGGAGCGGATAAAGACTGCACAGAGCATAAATAATTCCTACGCTAATAGGAGATGGAGACCATTGGAGTTCAAGGATGGCGACCATATATTCCTATGGGTCTCACCTCGATGATGTTTACGGAGATTTTTCTAAGGTGGAAGTTATCACCATGAATCATTGGACCATTCCAGGTCCTTAGCAAAGTAGGCTAGTTGTCTTACCTCCTGGACCTTCCACCTCAGTTTCACTGGGTTCATGACGTCCTCCACGTATCTCAGATGACGAGATACGTTCATGACCCATCCCACATCATCGACCATGAGGGGATAGACATAGTTGACAGGGCAACATTCACGGAGGTTCCAGTGGATATTGAGGATTGACTGGAGTGGTTCCTATGTGGATGGTTGATTCCTCTCTATGTGTTTTCTGGCAGCACGTGAACCTCCATGAGAGAACACGGGAGCGGGAGGCTCTGATGCGTGCTCAGTACGCCCGTTTGTTTCCCTAGTGTGTGTAGTAGCTTATGTGGACGTAAATCCCTGAGGTGGGGAGAATGTAAAGACTTGGAAATCCTGTGGAAAATTTATTCTTCAATACATGGAATTTTTATGAGTCTGTGGTTTCTGATCGCGCCTGATTTCGAGGGCCGGTGTTCCCGGAATAAATTTCTGATGTTTTGTTCGGGTATGTTTAGTAAACATACGTGCATGATTTTATATCTTTTGAAGCGATGCTCAGAAATAAAATCATAGGGCACCGTTGAACTCGCAGCACCGGTATTCTCTTAAGGAGACCTTTACTGCAATTTCATTTTATTGTGATTGGGAGTTAATTTCTTGGGGTTTCTAATTTAAATTAAATAAAAATGGTTGTAACCAATTTTTTTTTGAATAGAAGTTAAAACCTTCGGAGGGAGGTTGGTGGTGGGGCCACCCACACATAATCTCCCTTTGGAGGATGTTATAATATAGGGCCCACATGAACATCAAACCCATCAACATCCCTTGAACCCTCCCATTAACTCTTGAACTCCCAACTAATGGTGGATCCTTTCCACCATCCCTCTTAATGGTGCCACCACAAGGATTAATTAATGCCTTAATTAGTTTGTAGTGATGTGAATTATTTGGAATACTTTTGAAATTCATGGAAAAATTAAAATAATAGGAAGGCTATTATTTTATTTTGGCTTTGTTATTATTCTTTGGAGCTTGGGAGAACTCTTGGAAGAATGACATATTCCAATGAAGAATGCTCCTCGTCTCCGAATATCGTGAACCTTCATCTTGTACCTTCATCAAGAAGATCTAGGAAGGGAAGCACAACCACCCAAGAATTACACCGAGGGCGTCGTCTTGACTCGTCTTCATCGAGCTCTACTTCTTTTGACATTTACGGAACGACGCCCGACATTTGCAATGTCCGTCATCAGCCACTCGTCAACGTGCAACGACAAATACTAGGTATGTGGAAATTTGATTATTTTTTATGTATGAGTTATAGTCTCCTTTCCTCATCATGTGTTGTGATCTTGATGACGAATGTTAACAACGTAAAGAAGAGGGTCCGGACCACATGAACACGGTCTGACCCTCCCCCCCATTGTTGTTGTTCTCATTGTGTTTTTGATGGAGGCAGAGCTGGTAGGGCGTGGTGCAGTCGCACCGTGCTGGAGGAAGGGGGTCCGCGGAAATGCGGGCCATGGTGGATGGAAGAGGCGGCAATGCCGGAAACCAGAGGTGGAG
This sequence comes from Viscum album, assembly GCA_963277665.1. Lineage (NCBI taxonomy): Eukaryota > Viridiplantae > Streptophyta > Magnoliopsida > Santalales > Viscaceae > Viscum > Viscum album. The sequence goes on along the minus strand of OY728153.1, from coordinate 189,280,535 downwards.
AACCGCGTCGCCCGCAGGAGAACCACGTCGCCCGCAGGCGCTGTGTGGAGAATGATGTGACCCACATATGTGGATGGCTCGACTGGGCGAACTGGCCAGCTGTGTGCTGGTAGAGCTGAAGAACCACGGCGCCCACAGGCGCCGCGTAGGAAGAACAGCAGCCTGCAGTGCGGGCCACGTGCGTCGGGCCGTATCAGCCACTGACGGCCGACCACACAGAGGAGGAGGCAGCACAGCCATGTGAATTGGACTAGCCTGCAGCATGGGCTGGGTCCATGATTGGTCCACGCCCCACCAGGATGGGCCAATGCCCATCCTGGTCTGACCCGATGAGCCGAGTCTGGACGACCCGCCAGCCCACTGGGATTTATGGGCAGGGCCTGCCTTCGCTTAAATGCGAATAACGCCTAGACCACGCATCCGATTGATGTGATGTCTATGGTACTGGGACCCTCGCGATGCGGTGGTCATTTTTGGATACTCTAATTGAGTTTCGAAAAAATTTGTGAAATGGCTGGGTTTGGATCGAGCGTAAATCCAACTGGGGCCTTGGAACAGAAATGCCAATAACTCTCAGACCGGGCGTCCGATTGACACACCGTCTGTCGTGTTGAGTTTCTTATGATGAGACAGAACTACAGGATACATCAACTCAGGACTTCATTATAGTTGATGTATAGACACATGGCTTGAGGAGCGGACCCTCCCGAAATCGAGCGTGCTGTGTGCGGGAACCCTAGAGATGGCTGCGGCAGCGATGACTACTGTGCAGGAATCCTCCATGGGTTCGAGAGCGATGAATACTGAACCAGAATCCTCTGTGGGTTCAATAGTGATGACTACTTTACCGAGATCCTCCATGGGTCCGAAAGTTATAACTTTTGTTCCTGTATCCTGTGTGGGTCTGACAGAAAAGATGGTCTTATATCCTATGTGGGTCTGACAGAATTAATGGTTCTGTAACCTTTGTGGTTCAGACAGCTTAGCTGGTCCTGTATCCTGTGTGGGTCTAACAGATTTGATGAATCAGTGACCACATTTGATCATATCTATCACTCTAAAAAATATGTATACCTGTGTGAGCTGATTCTTGTCTTTCAATCATTATCATCGATGTGATTGGCTTTACTTTCATTGTGAAATGGGTTGTGTTTGGGCTCGAGATTTAGAGCCGGACTGTGACTGGTAACATAAGTATATGTATGGGAATATACCTAGGTAGGGTTGGTTGATGCTTCGTGATTGTATCTTTTTACTGTGGTTTATCCTTTGTGGATTTTGAGAGACCTTCCGGGGCCTCGGGGTCCCCTATTGAGTATTTTTATTCTCACCCCTGTACAGGATTCGCCTGCACCTTGTTGTGTTCTGTGCAGATTAAAGACAACATTGATCGAGGCTGATGGTGAAAGACGGGAGGCTGCTCGGAGCTGTACTAGATGGGACGTACTGTAGGGATGAGTTTTTCGAGTTTTGTACCTACCCATCTGGTAGGATTCCCCGGCGGACGGTCCAAGATTTGTTTTCACTTTTTACTTGTACTTGTTGTTCAGTTGGGTTTGTATACTGGCCCACATACTTTAATCACAACTTACTTTTCTTTTTTATTACTTGTTTACTATGCATCATGGTTTCATACTGTGTGTGTGTTATAGGTTAAAAGGCAATGACTTCCATTTTTATCGGGATTACGCATTTAGTGCTAGTCACCAGCCCCTTGCCTATGGAAGGCGGACTTGGGGTAGTCACTGCACGAGCCCCGAGGACGGGTCGTGACAATCAACATCCCTTTTTGGTGGAAAATGATGAATTCATCCGAAAACACATACTGGAACAGATCTATCCTAGGAGGAAAGATTAGTTACTATACCCCCATCATCCAGCTTAAGACACGACACTATGGTTGCGATCTCACCCAGTTGTTGACAAATTGGCCCTAGACAGCCTTCTAAGACATCCTTTCCACCATGGTGGAAAATTTTTGTCTCTCGCAGGAGATGTGAACATTACCCGATGATAATAATAGTAAATATAGGATTGGTATAACACTAGAAAATCCACAACCAAAATCAGATCACAAACTGAAAATACAAGCACAAACAATTCCTAAAGAAATTTTCACCCACCAACCTCATTCGCACACCCCTTACATTTTCTGATATTGACTTCACAAAACATATTGGTGAATCAATCGTCATAACCTCACACATGCCTTCCACTGATATACCATTCAAAACATAAAAAAAAGAATATTCAAAAGTATATGAGGTACATGAGTCAAACTTGGAACTTGTATGTGTGGAAGATACATAAATTAAACCTCGAACAGTTAATGGTTCATCACAACCAACTCCAGGTGCATATTGAACTACATGATGTTGAATTTACCCTCAAACCTAGAGAACTAAGTTGAATACTTGGTGATGTAGTAAAACACTGGTATTGAGGCTCCCATCAAATAGTACCTCATCAAACACCTCTACTAGAATGGTTGGTCGATCTCCAATTGCCTACCTTATATGGGGTAACCAACCCGCTTCCCACACTTTACAATAGAATCGATCCCCCATCTATCCCCAATAATTAAGTGTTCCTGAAGAATATATAAACATGATTCTTTTTCCATGTCGTTAATAGTTACCTAGATTTCAGAGGATCTAATTGCGCATGTGTCCCATCCAACAATAATGATAGAAGAAAACTCGATCACTACACTAAGAGGATGGTTCTCTATTATGTCTAATCTATCCACAATAATGATAGAATAAATTCTAGAAATTATGATTTGGGTATCTTGATCCATTCCACTAGATTGCCTAATTAGATCTATACATCCACCACTAGATGATTCCTTGATATATTCATCTGAAATAAGAGCATGATCCAACACATCATCAAAACACATTATATTGAAAATATTCACGTGGTACATAATTTTGTGTTTAATTAAATAATAGAAAAATATTACCCAATATTTCTCAACCCAAACCCAAGTTAGTACAAAACAATTAAAGTCATATAATTGGACATCGTAACCCATAACTAATATAGTTTTCTTGGGAAACATAATAAAATATATATAATTATATTTTCTCATGGTCTCCAGATATAAATTTTCTAGAAACATCTCATGGATTAATTTCCATATCATATGGTCATCTTTATATTTCTGAACAAGAACATCCCACAATTGATTTTATTAACCCTACAATATGTGAGACATCTACTTGACCTTTTTTTATACATGAGTCTTTATGTTATCATGAATCATCTAGATGAACACTATAAAGAACATAGCAACATATTCCCAACCCTATGAAAAAAAGTAGGATAGTGTTGCATCTACAAATCCTTGTTCAACTCAAACAAACTTGGCATTACTCACCCTATATCTCATTCTATCATCTTCATAAAATGAGTGATGTTCTCAAGATGCTTCTCTTCTCTCCTGTTACCCTGATTCATTGGGTTCCCTTACTCCACCCCTGCTGGATCATTCTTGAAGACATCATATTTTAGCCCAACTAGTAAATGACACCATGGTGCAATCTACATAAAATTACAATTACACATCTCAAATAACTTAACATAAAGCAGCCACAATTTCAGAAAAGATAGATCTCCACTGGTTAAAAACAATCGATTTTTCATTCACTATCCCTACAGACGTCGTCACTTCTAGATAACTACCCTAATATATTACTATTTTAGGTCATATATAACATGATTAAATGACATACATAAGAACCAATGTTTCATTAGAAACCCTTTTAATATCATTTCAACACAAAATATAAAAATTTCTTTTTAGGAACATTCCCCATTTCTCAAGATTTTAAACAATACTTTTAAACTCATTTATTACACATCATTAAGCACAATTTTGGTAACCCTTATTTAACATTATTTTATTTAACCATTATCATCTCATTTTCTAAACATCATTTTCTTTAAGTTTTCATGGATGTGAAATGCATTTTACCTTTCATCTCCCAAACCCCCACCATGTTCATGACTATCCTGACGTACACCACCTATATCTAGGGGTTCCTATAATGGTGAATAAATTCACAATCTAATGCCATTCCTGTCATGTGTGAAATATAATAACATTTTAATCCCACACTGAAAGTGAATCACCCAGGGGTGAAAATACCATTCAACTATAACAACATAAATTAAGAATAAAAATTCCCACAAAGTGTACTTGGGTTATCCTTCATATATGGGAAAAATATTCCCATGAATTAGATAATTACCACCACCTCACACATCCTAAACTTCCTATTACCATCCCAAACAGTATGACCATATAATATATCATCCTATAATTCAACTTTTTAAGGTCCTTAACCTGTAATAAACTAAAATGAATCCTCGACCCAGGTTTCCACATGGCGTCAAAAATTCCTTCACGTATGCTAGAGGTCGCGACATGAAATGAGGGTCTATTTGATAACATCAAGATACTATACCATCATTACTAGAGTATTCTAGATCATTAACATATGAAATCAAATAAAAAATAATTGATAATATAGAAACCTATATTTCCATCAATTTCCCAAAAAGGGTATATACAGGAACAATACAAATATTTGATGTCGTGAAAATAGTGCTTAAAGTGAATAACAACCTAAAATAATTAGCAATTGTTTGATCCCAAAAATGCGTCCCAAATTAATGTAGGGATCCTCACACATGCACATACCAAGACCATCTTAACTCTCTAATATATGACATTTACCCTTGTTCTAACCTAAAACCATTAAATAGGTTCAGGTACCCAATGGAGGTACGAGCATGGTGTGTTTACATATATGTAGGACACTACCGACGATATCTACAAAACATTCAGTCTATGAATATAGTGCATGAAATTATGAAATAAAGGATAATTTAAACTAATATAAATCTTGAGTACCATTACTTAACAATATTTAATTTAAGCATTTTCTTCTTTATTTTCATTTTCATCTCATGCACCTTCTTCATTACCAAATCAGTTATTCAACAAATGTTCCATGGGTTGAGTAATTATATCATTTAAATAGTGGTCTAAGTTTGTCAAATTATCATGGAAAAGAGAATAATATAAATTATCTATCTCACCAGGGATTAAAATTACATTATTAATCAAAACACACATAACATGGAGCCTCGGTCCATATAGTCTCATCTAATGAAACCATTATGAACCTAGAGCCTTAGTCCAATTCCCTAAGCTGTGAATTCTAGGGTAGGGCTTTGACCTTCATTCCTAACCAACCCTTGGGATGATATTCTATCCTTTATCCCCCCCACCCAACAAATTTCACATTATTATTTATCCATTTACCACATATACCACATCAAAAACTATATATAATCAATAATTATAACATTTATTGATTTAGCATCAATAAATATATGACTCATTATCAGGCTTCATCCCAAAAGAACATTAACTGTTTCGTACCTCCACCCATTTTTCACATTACTCAATTTCCATACATTATCCCATTTAATATAATTCATCAATTTACTATCATTACCCTTATTTATGAAATTCAATTACAACACATAAGTCCTTTGATACATTCAAATTATTCCATTTAACCACATTTTAAATTTTTACAAAATATCACATATTTCATTTCCAACTACTATACACGACTAAAATTAGTGCCTCTTTATAAGTTGAACCAACATGTCAACAAATTTATCATGGAGTCATTTTAAATACAAGTTGACTTTAGTCTTATCATTATAATTCTCCATGTCTGGGAATATCAAAACATCATATGGGTGGACCTAAATGGTATATTCAGTATCATTTCATTTTATGTGAAATATATGAGGTTGAATTCATCATTTGGACAACGACTTTAACAAATATTTCCAATGGAATCAAATTCACATCAAGAGGGAGGAAATATCAGTTTGACACATGCAAAAAGCAAAAATAAAACTATGTGATATATCTTTTAGAACACCCACCTCGAATGAAAATAATAACACACCCATAACCATAGAATTTCATATAGATTAAAGAATCCATTGATGCCCCTACCTATGATACAATAGAAAAAAGAGTTTTAGGGGTTCTCCTGAAGAAGAACAAAACAAAAATACATAATATGTATGAATGTAGAAATAGGAGTGTTAGACATACTCAGAGCTTTAATCTAAAACCAATGACATCCCAAATAACCATGAACCATAAGAAATTGACCAATGAAAAGACTGGGGGTTTTTTAATAATCCCTTGGATTAGAGAAAGAATAAAATTGGGGAAAATCATGTGACTAACCTAAAATAAAGAGGGTTAATTTGGTGATTTTTTAATTTTAACGAGGCACACAGTTTTTCCAAACCGAGTTCCAACTATTCACTCGCTTGTATCAGAGAGGGGACCTTGTCACATGATTACCTATGAGTGCCAAATTATTTTAAACATTATAGGCCAATCGTGCGGAATGTCATTTTCTAAGGTCGTAGGCTTTGTATTTTCCCTTTCTCGGTTTACTCTAGCTGTGTGCTAACCATGAAACATTCACTAGATGGAATGAATTACATTTAATTAATGTCCTGAATGACCATAAAACATCAATATTCCACATACAATATTTAAAAATTAAATTAATAAAAATTAAATTATTTAAACTGAAAATTAAAAAAATACATAGCTCTACAAAGTATGTGACATTACATGAATGAAGAAATTATCAGATGCATGGATGTTTTTAATGATAAGTTATTAATAAAAGTGTGAAAATTTTATATAAAAAAATAAAATATGATATGATATGTATATTATATTTATTCAGTAATAAAATTAAAGTAAAACAATTTTTTCAATATACTAATTTCTAATGTTTATGAAGAATGACATGACTTCAGGTAAACTATATAAGTTCAAATCCAATTTTTGTTGGATAGTTTATGATTGAATTACCACTGATTAAATTTTATGATAATTATATGATAAATCCATTTAAATATATGATACTCTTTTTATTTATTTAAGTTTCATGTTTTATTACCATTATCATATCTTTTTTACTTAAAATGGCTAGGAAAATATTCAAACAATATATTGTATTTTCACATTAGTCAGGAATATTTTTCATCAAATGTATATGATTTATCTAAAATAATTATAAGATTGTTTTTTGGTTTTCATATGATTGTTTGATTTCATTTTAACCATGTTTAATTGTTAAAAAATGTTCCCATGGAATGTTTATATCATTTTTTGAATGATGATGCTTTTAATTTTTAGTAAAAATGTGAATGGATTATCCATTTAGATCCTCCTTTACAAGTATCCATGGTCCTTTTAAAGAAAATAGATTCCTTAATATTTCATAAATATTTCGATTTTAAATGTATTTTGAATGAAAATTATATTGTCCCAAAAAAATATAAATGTGATATTTTAAAATAATTTTAATATCGTATGACATAGTTTGATGCTACATATATTTCAATTGGAATAAGAATATATGATACCATAATTTTTCATTCCTATGAAGATATATTATAATGATGATGAAATTATTTTGAAACCCGTTTGATTTAAATGGGTTATGATACAATGATATGATTAATTCTTTTTGACCTAGTATAACACAAATATATAGTTTCAAATGTATTATATTTGGGCCTAAAATTATATATCCCTATAATAATTTGAGTAATTTACTATATCTTTGAGTAAATTATGGGATAGAATTTTATATGTTTGATCTACTAGGGGTAATATGTGGTGATTCCTAATCCACTATTTGAAATTGGTGGTGTTTCATAATCTGTTATGATATAAGAAATAGGTATTGATTCATGGTCTAGTATGATTTGATGGACCAAGTTGAGAAACAAGATATATTAAATGGGTTTTCTTCCAATAATAGTTCCACAATATAAATGACCTGTTATTATGATTATGTTATGAATTTATGGTTCATGATATTTTTATGATTACAAACAATAATGCTTTATTTATTTTCAAATTATAATGTTTTATGCCATGAATCACATTTATGAACCATGAAATATATAGTATGATAATTTTTAGTTATATTAGTGATCTCATAACCTTACACATATCTTATTATTTGAAATTATCATCATTTGATATCCTATGTATTCAACCTTACTGAGAATTTGAGCTCACCATTTCTTATATTCCATTTCCTGAAGTTATGAAGAAATATTTATGTATGCTATACCATGAAGTTTAAAAAGTGAGAAGAAATTTATAATATATTATGAAAATTTTACCTAAATAATATGTTTATTTATCAGGTCTCTATATATTCCTAACCATCATGGTTCTAGAAAATAAGGTAATTTTTGTTATCAAATATTCATTTAAACTGATATAATATTTATTTATTGAAAGATTTGGATTCATCGGTTTATATTTAGAATATGTTCTACTCAATATATTATGATTATTATTAGTGATCTTTTTTGAAAATCCTGTAACAAAACCTATATATTTTACAACATGAAATTTTTATTGTAATAAAGAGATGATATAGTTTTCTAAGAAATACATCCTTGTCTGAATACTGATGATGAAAATGGTTTTTAGAATAGATGTATATATGTGTAACTTCCTTGAAATATTATTTCAAATATCTATCATCCATTATTTTGGTTCATGGTGAATGTTCCATTACTCCTCCCCATGTTTTACTCTCTTGGGGTATTTAATTTGGTTATTTTACATTTTCTTTTTAAATCATTATGAATGATATGAATTGATGATGATGGGTGTCCTAGGATAAATTTATGGAATCATATTTTTAATTTATGGTGTGATGATTCATATATACTCTAAATTTATTTTTATGATTACATGATTTTTCACAATGATGTTTTATGCTCATGAAAACATTTTTTGTAATGGATTGAAGATAGAACAACGAAGTTGTGGTGGGGATAATTACTATCAAATACTGAATTACACTATTTGATCATAGTTATCTGAATTTCGCTCCATTATGAAAAGTATATAATATTGTAAATTCATATCCTCAATGATTTTGTATTGGTTTACGGGTGAATCCAATTAATGGTATAATTAATTCATATCATGTTTATAGTTCCTCATAAATTGATGATTGTGGGAATATTGTTCCAAAATTTCTTTTAATTCATTATATAGTAAATTTTTATATTATTTTACGCATGTATTGGATTTAATTATTTATATCACATGAAAATTTACCAGTAATGGATGTCACATTTTATTTTACGAACGAACCTATGATAATTTATTAATGTGAATATTAGTAAATCCTTCTAATGGAATGTATTTAAATCTTGTGTGTCATAAATTCCAATCCATGATTATAATTTGCCTCATATATTCATGGGATGAAATCACTCTTGAGGATATGTGGTTTTTATGATAGTTTACAAAAGTCCTTCTAAATTATTTTCCTAATATACATCTAGATTAAAATGTTGAGTTTTAAATAAAAATGAGACCTTGTTTTACAACTATTTCAATAATTTCATGAAAAATAGCCCTAATCGAGTTGAAATAATTGAATAATTAAATCCATTAAAATATTGACAAGGAATTAATGTTTATAATTATGTCACTATGGGGTGACCCTATTCATTTGGATAAGTAAAAAGATGGGTCAATGTGTCTCTAGATTGACTGTCAAGAAATAGATAACATCACTATTAAGATCAAGTAGCATTTCAACTGTATTAGTTATATGTTTAATCAATTAATAGAAGATAATTTCTTTCATAAGATTATAATTTATTAAAAAAATCATCATAAAATGTTTATGAAGTAATTTTTACACCATATATACATCCATATGAGGTATGATAATTTTCAATTTACAATAATTATATTAGGGATTACAAATTCCCTAGTTATCATCATTGATTTAATTAATAGAATCCTTAGGGATACCCTTCATTAGTTGGTGATATAATTTATAGTGGACAATATTATGTAATCAATAATAAAGGACAAAAGTGGATACAATTTTAGAATTGTGTTAATGACCAAAGGAACGTAATTTTTTATGAAACATTTACCCATTTAGAATTTTGTATCAAAAATAATCATTATTGGGACCAATAATATCATATGAGGGTATATCAGTGCATCTTTTAAAGAAAAAATGTTATTGAGAATTGGACTAGACCAAACCAGGTAACTGAAATCTATTTTTATCGTGTTTTATTTAGATATCACTGATGTTTTTTGAAATATCTCCACGACTATCTAATAGAAATTCTTGAGTTAACTCAGAAGGGGGTAATGTTACAATGTATAGATTAATGTGTAGTGGATTTCAATGATATTATTTAAAGGATGGTAACTACATATGTACTCACACTACTCTGCAATTGATAAGGGTTTTATCTATAGTTTTGGATCAATGAAGGTAAAGGAATGTTTCCTCATGTAGAATTATATGGTGGTATTATATTCATTAGATGACTTCAAAATACATGACAAACATTACAGGAATAATTATTTGGATTTCGAAGTGGAAATTTTTTCATAAAATATATGATGGAATTATACTTATTCTAAAAGGTTTTACATATATACAGATCAAGAAATAATAAAATTTATTCACATAGAAAGATTTGAATTTTTACTAGTGAAGATGGAATTATATGTTTAAAAAATATCACTTCTCAATAAATTACCACCTTGGGAAGATGAAAAATTTAGCTAATTCTATAGCTCAAAAAGGGAATGAAAGTTCTTTCATGATTAGTATTGAAAGAGTTCCAATAAATATAGAAATTAAAAATATGGATCTTGAAATCATGATGAAAGTCGAAAGATAACATATTTCTTATATTAATGTTTAATCATTCATTAATATGAGGGTTAAAGTGTAAAATAGGGAAGATAATGAACTATATAAGAATGTTTAGTGTGTTATTGAATTCAAATATTAATTTTATGAAATAATATTTTTTATTAATAGAGTATGTATCCTATTAATATAATTCATAAAGAATTAGTTATTGGATATGGTAAAAAGGTCATCATTATCTATTCATTCTAGAAGTATTATGATATATAGATATTGAAAAATATATTTTTATTGGAAAAAAATGTAAATGGTTATTGTAGAGTAATTACCTTGATTCTGAGTATGTTAGATTGTAAAAATTTAATAATAGAATTCTATGCGGATTTTAAAACCATTACCTATACTAGAATGGAAATAGGAAAACATTACAATGTTTTTCAATGTCTAACTACACAAAAACATCAATCAGGACACTACTAGTTGGGTTATAGTAAATCACCATATGAATTCATCCCACCTCATTTCCATGAGGTTATATGCCTCTATGGATAAACATTATAGGTTATACATTTAGGAAGTTGTATGGTTTCATGGATTGTGGAATTCTATTTTATCTTAATGGTATATCCGATATACATTTATTTTATGTAAAAGTATAAGTCAGGATAGGGCTATATAGATGGGTTTAGGTATTTTACATCATCCTTAGAGTTTTTTTCATTGTAGGAGAGACATTAAAACTCTCTAAGACATGTTGAGAGAATAATAAATATATTTCCAAGGTTAAAGGATCAAAAACATCCATAGCTATAATTTTATTATAATAGTAGATCAAACTATAAAATATATATATATCTATATAGGAAGAGTAGAGCCAAAAAATTCTATTATGTATTCAGATAAATAAAATAGGTTAGACCTCATAATACTGGTGAAATGGATGATAATTTTAATTCTATTTAGTATCACAGAAGAGATGATTAGAGTCGATATAAAATTTATAGAGACAAAAATAGGTGAGATCAGTAGTTCAAGGTTTTTGGAAAAGCTATTGCTATTAATATTTCCTTGTAATAAGGTTATGATACTTTGCAATAATGGAATATTAATCCATAGTTATGCTGTACATTTTGAGATGTTTGGCCACATTGGGATAATAGGTTATAATTTATAACTTCTACTAAATAACGACAACGTCTGTGGTTTGTTCCGGGTATCTCTCCTGCGGAAGATCGTACATAACCTTCACTAGTGATGAACTCAATGTTCATGCTACATGAAAATGATAACCCATACAAGAAAAAATAAATGGGTATTTTGGATCATAGATTGAAATATCTAGGATAAAACACCAAAAACATTGATAGAGTTTTTTGGTTATCCATAAATCAAAATAAGATACATGGGATCAAGATGATGAGATGTAAATGATATATAATCAATTTTTTTAATACACGTGATTCATTTTTTAGGACGGGGTTCTTATAATAAGAATATAATTTAACCCACTGAGATTTTATGTACATTTTCTCTTCATATAAATGTAATATCATAGATATATTATGATTCAGGAAAGCCAAAAACTCAGACGAACCATAATATAGTACAAAAATATAATGTAGTAGTTATATTTTAAAAAGTCAGAATAACAAATTTTTTATTAATATATATATAAACATTTATATGAAGATAATATATTTATAGTAAAGTCATTATATGCTTTCAAAATAAAATTTTCCTCGAAATTGATTTTATTTATCTTTGATGAGAAAAGAATGCAATTAATTTATCCACGTTGTAAATTTTTTATGGACAAAATAAAATAATTTCTAAATAATTATGTTAATATTATCTTAGAGTATTTTTATATAATTTTCAGAAAATATTGATTTGTCAATGAATAGATAAAAATACATATATTTATAGAAAATTAAATTATTTTTCGACCCATTAAAAAATTAAAATTATATTAAAAAATAACTTGTTTTTGTCATGTTTTAGGTGATTAATGTTAAATTATAATTTCTCACTACAATGAAATTAATATTGAAAAATTTATTCCATATTTTGAATCAATATGTTTAAAATTTATAAATTTTTAACTTTTATGTTTTTAACTATGAACTATAACAGAGATAAATACATGTCACCTCGATAAGGGAAAAATAATTAAAACAGGGTTAAAACATTGATATAAGGTCTATAAATCCACATAAAATCTCAAATTTTTACATTGGGTGGTATAAAGTTTTTCATATCCATCCAAAATTAAAATATATTTTATATTTTTTTTAAATTTCCTATGATAATGACATTTATATTACCTTAATTTAAATAAATTCCAAAATGTTGCTCTCCTGAAATAAATATCATTATAATTTTTTCATTGGGATAAAATATATTATTTCAGTAATAATATTTTATGAAATATGATTTAATTTTCAATAAATATATTCAATTTTTATTTATTACTTATTGAATAATTTCATTAAATTATTACATAATGCTGACAGAATGATTGTAATAAAAGTACAAAAATATTTTAAATACATTTAAAAACACTATAAGTATTATTTTAGGTTTATTTGTATTTCTATATGAATTTTATATTTGAATAAAATTTATTATTGAAGTTTGTAAGGTTTATATTCTAATTACAAAACTATATTTATGTCTTCAAACCCAAATTAAATTAGCATTGCAAAAAAATTACATATATAATATTTTTCAAAAAACAAATTATTAGATTATATAAAATCATAAAAATAAGAAATTAGGAATATTGTGATGATGAATGGTAAAAAAATATCATCCATTTTACATTTATTATCCAGTTTCTCCATTATAGTTAAAATCATAAATCATTATGTTGGAAATATTTCCTACCACATTTAATGTCAAAATATATTAACAAGGGGTTAAACCAAAAGATAATGTACAAAACAACAAAAAAAAATTATAAACTTCATATTATTATAATATATCTACTTTAAAATGTTTTTAATTTAATTAATTTTTATTTTACATAAGTATACATGGGGAATGTTTTAATTATATTTAAATCTATTGGGTAATTCCAAGTGTGTAATTTCATCCATTAAAAAAGGACATCCCTTAACAATTATCATTACACTTCATTTGAACAACTATCCCAGCCAAAAACTGACCAATTTTATTATGAAATCCAATAGATAATATTTATAGTTTATTGTATTTTCGAATTATTATTCTATGGGTCCTTAATAAGGGTCCTAAAGTAGGCCAATTGATGAAGAGAAAATAATCATACCCAACCTCTTTCACATTATTTCTTCTTCTACCTCTTCTAAATTTGTAGTATTTATCATTAAAAAATTACTTCATTCTCACCAATATTTCCCAATATTTTTAATGATTATGTCATAACCATTATCCTAGCTCTATATCAAAAAATGGGATTTGAATGTATCACCCTTCCTTACGTGTGGACTACATCCTCTACGTAGTGATACAATTCATTTTTCGTCACCAAATTTCAATTATAATTTTTATGATGGGTTTAATTTTTATATATATGATATTTAGGATATGTATATATATATTATTTTATTATTTTTATATAATATATACCTTATTTCCATGTCGTCGATTGTAAAATTATTAGGCTTCTCTGGCCTATGTGTTGACTTCCACTTCTACAAAGTGATTTCATTTATTTTTTATTTCCACGTTACACATTTGTTAACAATGATATACATAATGAATAAATATAAAATACATATTAATTATTCCATAATTATGAATTATTAATTATCTTCCTTTATTTCTATCTATTTAAAAGAGGAAAAAATAACAAAGTAGTACCTATATCTTACCGTCTCAATAAAATTTGTAATTAATTTTTATATCACTATATTTTATAATCAATCTAATTATATATTAATTTATATCTAATGAATATATATTAAATTTATATATCAATTTAAATTTTAGTGAGGATTTATCCAAGATGAAATTACATGGACAATTACTTTCAAACTGAATCTTGCATGAGAAATGATTCATTTATCCCCACGAACAATGATGTTAACAAAAAATCATCAATAAATAGTTCCAAAGATGTTATAAGTAAATAATATATGTTATATATATATATATGTGTGTGGTTATCACTTTTTATTTTATATATAATAAATTAATATTTATTATAAATTTAGTTCAAATTCACAAAATGAAAGACAATACCAGAGGTTAGGGATTTACGTTTCAATCCCCTTCTAATTGAGAATGTTTAATTTTGAATGTCCATTAAAAATTTTTTATGAACCTTATTAGATAAATACATTTTAATATTAGTATCCCATTTTTATTAATATAATTTTAATCTAGTATTACCATTTACCAGTCATTTGTACTTAAAATTACCGGGAAACTATTTTTTTTTAAAAATATTCTTTATTACCTCATTGGTTGAAATCAATTTTATTCTATGTCTTTGTTTTCTCAAAATTTATTTCACAAATTTTATTAATATTATCATATTATTAATAATAATAATTTTTGACTATGTTTAAAATATATTAAAAATTATTCAATTTAATATTCATATCAATTTTTCAAATATGGTATTTCCATCATTTTTTCAAAAAATTACAATGATCTTTTGTTTTATTGTAATTTTCATTAATATAATTCCATGAAATCATAAAAGGTAAAAAAATAAAATATGATTATAACATTGATGATTTTTATTTTCAAATTAAATGTTTTCCTTAATTTTTAAAAAAATAAATGGACATTAAATGGATTCAAAATGAGAAGAATATTTTCAGAAAGAAATGTTCGAGGTGATATTTTAAAATAATTTTTATCTATGAGGGTATCTTGTGATGTTACTTATATTTCGACATGGAAATGATTTTATGGTGCCATAAATTTTCAAAAAACATTGATGTTTATGATGACTAAATGATTCAGAAACAATTTTGGACACGAAATATTATGTAATAGTATGAGGAAGGTTTTAGGATCTTATGGACCACATATGCATGGTTTTACTTATAACAATATTCAATAAAACATTATACATCACTTAAATATCATATGGGAGAGGATTAATATCAATATATAGTCCTGGAAAAAAATTATTTTGTGATCAATCAACTACGGGAATTAGGTTATGATGTCTAATCCGAAATGATTTGGGAAACATGTGTGGATTCCAAATGCACTATGATTTTATGGTCTTAGTAGTCAAACAAGAATTATTAAATGGTTTTTATTACTCTGTGGATGATTTTTTTTTGACATATTCTTATGATTACAATTTGAAAATATGGGTTATGATTGATAAATGATGACTCTTCACTATTAGGACTCATATATTAGGAAATTATAATTTGTTATTCAATGATTCAGGTTTATAAACTATGATAGATTGAGTATTTAATTTTTATGTATTGTATGTGATCTAAAATACATATTATCTTTTAATTATTTTATATTTTCACTAATTTATATCTCCCTTACTTACCTTTACAACGCTTCTATGCTTAACCTGTTTTATTTTTCTTATCACCATGTAATCAGGAATTTTTTTTTACATGTAATGTAATGATGTATAAAACATTAAATGAAAATAATTATATATAAAGAAGAATTTACCTAAATAATATTATAGTGTATAAATTTTTGAATGGATCTAAACCATTATAGTTCCAACGGGGATTGTAATGTGATATAATGATCATTCATATAAATTATGTAATATTTATATACAAAATATGTATGGGACATGTTAGAATGGTATATAAATAGGTTATCCCAATATATTAATAATATTATTATATTATAATTATTATAAGGGTTTCTTTGTTATGATTCATAGAAATGATTATGTGGAAATATAAGAATAAATAAACAATTGAAGAGTCTAGTAAGAGGATTACCTCTTCATTGAGTGACCTATTTATGATTAAAACTTAAGTATTTTTGGTAAGGGATTAAGAGAAAAATGAAGGTCTAGTCAATGGGGATATTTTCTGGGAAGGTAATTGGGTAGGAATTTTTTGAGATACATTTCTATAGATTTTTGAAGAAGATAGGGGAAGTTTTTTATTTTTATAACTGTGTGGCATGTCAGTGTTGTAATTATTCCATTATTATATTAGTATAAGAACTTATTCAAGGTAATGTGTAAAAAAGGAACCCACAATTAAATGATAAATTTTTATAGGGTTGAAATAAACTCATAAAATAACATTTAGAATATTTTGGAGACATATTAAGCCTTATCCCCTAGTTAAATCCCCCTTTAAACCCAATTAAACCCTTACCAGGAAAATAGAAATTTATTACTTGGATGACATAGTTATAAGCCAAATACTAAAAGGGAAATTTAAAAGAAATTAAATTGTGAATCAAAATTTGGAATACATTTTATAATATTCATTTTAGATATGTTGATAAATTAAATTTAATATTTTTATGAAAAACAAATGAATTTTTTTAGAAAATAAATTTTTTTAGCATTAAAATATTTTTACGAAGATTATTTTTAGAAGATGATTTACAAGAAATTATTATGTTGAAAATTAATAATAGGATATTTTTAGGATTCATAAATTTATAAAATCAAATATAACCTTCAAATCATACTATTAAATGGAATGACCGAAAAATTGTATTTAATTTCAATTAAATATAATTTTTGTCCTGATAAGAAAATCATGGGTTCCCAAAACCAATATAATTTTTTTAACTAAATTATTTAACAGATTAAAAATATCATTGGTTGAATATAATTCATTATGTAAAAAAAATTAATGTGATAGATTTATTAAAAATCGATACCCCATTGTTTTAATATAGTTATAACTATTTTACGCATATGTGGGTAAAAAAATAAGAAGCATGGTTACTATTCATAATGATAAAAAAATAAGGGGTATATTACCAATATCTTACACTTAGGATTCAGAATATGATATTAATTTTTTTTGATTAAATTTCTATAAGTGGAATAATAAAATTTTAATATAATTTCTCAAAATATAATGAAACATTATAGTCAAAAAAATGTGTTTATGATATGAAAATTAAATTTAATAATATTAATTTCACACTAAAAAATAGATGTATATTATAATAATTATATAAATATATATTATATTTATTTATTTAATTAAATTCATTTCTTATTAGTTATTTATTTAGTTTATTATTATAAAAACAAATTATGATCATAAAAATATTTTCATAGAAACATAAATTGATTCTATTAAACACATTTATCTTATTTTATGAAAAAATAAAAACCAATAAATTTATTAAAAACATGGGTAAAAAATCTCTTCCATAATTAATGATGTGTTATTAATACTAACTATTCTCAATTTTTGGTAATAACAACAACATAAAAGGATAATTTTTCGAAAGATTATCTTGTATTTTTTAAATTTGTATTTCATAGAAATAATTATTTAAAAGAATTAAAATATTTCAAATTGAATATTATCAAGAAATATTATGGTCTTCATTTCACCCCTGATTATAATTATGACAACAAAATTCCATAACATTGATACCAATAAATGTGAATATTTATTTCTTATAATATCCTCAGGTTCAAATAGAGATTTCTCAAATTAATGGTCTCACTATAAAATATTAACTCGGTGAGTAGTATCCTTTTTCCAATGCACATTTTCTATTTGATTTAGAATCTCAAATAGTTACTCTTAATAAGAGAGATATTTTTCTAGTGGTATGACCTATGTGTATAGTACATCACAAGAATTAGGTAAATACTTCCTCATGATATAGAGATGGATAATATCTTGAACTTGAGAGATATTCAATGGATGATCCATGTGATATGTAGCCATCCCAATAAGAGAAATAATTTATAATGGAAATTTATATTTAGGATTCATATTTTCTGAATTCCCAAATCTATAATCCATCATATAAATAAATATTCATTAGAATATATTTTCATAAACATTGATCCCTATATGTATTTTATCATTTTTACATACATTATTTAGACTATGATCTACCCTTATGTTTTTTTGAATAGACCTAATATTATTTCTCATTTCCTAAATATTATTATATAAAAATAATTTTCTGTCTATAAATTAATCCAAAAAAATTGGTGTTCTGTACCTTCATCTATAAAATGTTTTATAAGGTGTCATCTGATAACTCGATTGAGAGTTATAATTTGTTAAACATTCAAGTAAAGGATAGGTTCTTGTTCCATAAAATATGAAATCAATATATAAATATATCAAAAAATATTCTAGAGTTTGTGTAAAGACCATGTTTTTTTCCATGTATGTTTTCTTTATTTATATGGAACTATTATGAGTCTATGAAAATTGATCCCGCGTGACTATGAGGCCTGGTGTCCCTGGAATTAATTTATAAACTTTTATTAAGGTACGTTCATGAAACCCACAAGCGGTGTTTTCTAGCATATGAACTGGTGCTCGGATTATAAATCTGAGGGTACGGTTAAATCTACATCCCCAGGATATTCCAAAGGTAGGATTCACATAAACTATAGTATGCTCAGAGAAAAGGTTATGTTTTGGGTCTTTTCTATAACAAATAAAGGAAATAACTTTTTTTCAATCATATCTTTCAAAGGACAAGTGAAAGTGGAACAAACGATGTGTCAAGCATATAAATCGCTTGACCCTTCTTTCCTATGTAACAATATCATTGGATGATTCAAAAGATTCCTAATTAATGTGCCCCACTGATTTTTGACACCATTAGATACCCTCCTCTTCTCCAATTTATATGGATCTTGGAAAGAGGTTTCGGCACAGCTTTTCCATGCAACGAAGTTCTGAAAGAGTACCGAGACACAAAACCAATTAAAGACGCAGACGGTTCCGGTAAGCGGTGACAAGCGACACAAAAATTCCGAACTGAAAGGTGAGGCGCAAGAGGAATCATTGGAATCCAATGGAGGGAAGAAGGATCGTCGATCCATTATCAATTGTGGACGTGCTCCAATGGATTTACGAGGTAGGTGTTTTCTTTTTTATTATTCAATTTAATTATTTGAACCCTTTAATCCTCCCTCGTGATTACAAGATAACGTGGAGGGCATGGGCCTAATGAACACGGATAGGACCCCCACTACCTTGCTACCCATGTGATCTCTGTGAAATACTGTCGGTGCGGTAGTACTAATCAGCTACGGTGGAGGAGGCACACCGTCATGCGCCACAAGAGGAGGCCATGACACTAAGTCATCACAGTCAGCGGAGCAGCTGGCACCGACCGACTGAAGAGGAGGAGTGGTGCAATGGTGCACGCCACCAGAAGAACCAACTGCAGCTCATTAGCCGTGACAGACCAAAGATGTGGCCGACACACTGGCAACCCGCCGAAGGCAAGGGCGGGGTGACCAGCTCACTGCTAGTGGAGTCCCGGCTCCAATACTGCCGCGACGAGACAAGATGGGGTCTTGTAGGTGACATGGAAGTGGCAATATGAACACTCTCTTGGTCATTAGAATGGAGGGAGGTTTGATCCTCTCCCATTACATCGTGGGAAAACAGTAGGGGAGGTCCACGCCTCAACGCGGGTCAGGCTGCACTCCACCACTAGCTGGGCCGCACCCCACTGCGGGTTGGGCTGCTCCCCACTGTAGGACGGGATGCCCCTTTGTAGGCAGGGCCAGAACGCGGCTTTGTGGGCTGAGCCCACCGATTCCTAGACCATCCAGGTCTACTCGAAATGATTTAGGTCAGCCTAGACTGGGTCAGATCTGTCCCGATCCAAACCAAACCCAAAAAAACGTAAAGGGCCATATCTAGAGAACATGACGACTGTTTGATGAAACTATCTGTGGAATTGGAATCCTTGGATCAAGACATGCCTTTTGGTATACTCAAAATCAGTTTTTGATAATTTTTTAGTATTATTGGGTTGGATCAAACCTGAATCCAACCAGTCCCTCGAAACTAAAATGCTTATAACCCAAAGATCAAGCTTCTGATAGACGCATCGTCTGCCTCATTGGAACCCTTATAACATATAGGTCCTTTGGTGTACAATTTTGTGAAGCTCAGTGGTGGTCGTGCTATGACCAATATCGTGAGGGGAAGATTCTATGAAACATGATCACACCAAGTGCAAAGAATCCTCTGACTGGCTATAACGTGAAGAATGAAAATCGATCATGTGTGGGTCAACATCTATCAGATCCTTGGTGGGTCAACGCACAACGAACATGTGGTGGTCAGCAAATACTGATCATGTGTGGGTCAGATCTTATGTGGGTCAGTGCATACTGATCCTGTGTGGGTTAGATCTTGTGTGGGTCAGTGGGGGTTATATACCTATCGATCATATGTGGGTCAGATCATATGTGGGTCAATGCAGGGTTAGTTACCTATCAATCATGTGTGGGTTAGATCCTATGTTGGTCAAGGGGGTTAGTTACCTGTCGATCCAACGTGGGTCAGCAGCAAAGCCTCCTAACAGAGTAAGATGATCTAGCTTACGAATAATCATCTATTCTTCTATACTTACATTATACCTGAGTGTGAGCTGAGTATTTTACATGATTGGTACATCAATCTTGATGATGTCATAGGTGGTGTACTTCTACCTTCATAGTGTTACCTATGGGGTACTTCTACCTTCATGGTGTTGAAATTGTTGTATTACATGTGTGGTACTTCTAGCTTCGTGGTGTTACCTATGTGGTACTTCTACCTTTGTGGTGTTGTCTTCGTGCTGTTACCTGTGTGGTACATCTGTCTTCATGGTGTTACCTTTGTTGTACTTCTACCTCTGTGGTGTTAACTTTGTGGTATTCTTATCTCAAGTACGAGATGAGTATGACTTGATAAGCAAGGTATATGTATGGGTATATACCTAAGTAGAGTTTACATCTATTTTTACTTTATTAGATACTGGGGTCTTTCTTTGTGGTATTTATTTTTTGTAAATATAGGAGACATACGAGGGTCTCAAGGACCCTATAGGGTATCATTATACTGACCCCTACATAGGCTATGCCCGCACCTTATTGTGTCTTGTACAGACGATGAACAACATTGACCGTGGATGAGGGAGCCAGGACCGGACGGTGCTCAGAGGTGGACTATTTGGGATGACATCGAGTGTTGTGGGGAGTATATGTACCTACACTTCAAGTAGGATCCATTGTGGACAAACCAAGAGCTTTTTTGTACTTTTCAGTTGTTCTTGTGACTTTTTTAGTTGGGCTTGTATTCCGGCCCCTTTTACTTTCATCACTCATTTACTTTTAGCACTCTTTTACTATTGGTGTATTCTTCATGGTTTCATATTTTTTTTATTATAGTCAGTGTGTTTGTATAGGTTTAAAGGCAATGCCTTACAGTTTTATAGATATTCCTTTCTGGTGATATTCTCCAGCCCCAAGGCTATGGAAGGTGGGCTTCGGAGAGTCAGGGCCTGGGCCCCGAGGGATGGGTCGTGACAAATTGGTATAAGAGGAGTCATTTCTACCGAAGAAATATGACTATGATCATTTCTATGTTGAAATAGGGTTATGTGTTTTGAGTGTGGTTTCCATTTTGGGAAATCCATTGTTGGTGGAGTAGGTGATGTATCCATACACCAGGACCTTGACTTCTGATTTCCGACTCAGTGCACGAAAATAATGATTGTGTGTGTTTTGAGAAATCTTTCTTGTAATCCCTTTGAGTCTACTCACTAGGTGAAACATATTACCTAGGTCACACATGTTCTCGTTCAGGATGCCGCCGCATAGAGATCCAGCTAGGATACCCGGGAGAGTACGTGATTATGGCCCACCGAGCAATGAGTCCTTGATGTAGGGACCTCTCACAGCATTAGAAACATCAGGTGGTGTACAAGCACCAAAACTACCCATACGGTAGTCGTTTCCACTAGCCCCACCCTTAGAGGTGGATGATGACTGATCGCATTGCAGGAGTTTCAGTGGAAGAGGCCTCTGAGGTTTTTTGGTGAGACAGACCCGCAGGTGGTTGAGGATTGGATGGAGGATGTGGCTAGAGTTTTTCATTTAGTTGGGACACCAGTTGAACTTATTGTGATCCTAGTAACCAGTCCCTTCCAGGGAGTACCTGGGAGATTGTGGAGCTTGATTCTCCAGATACATGATGAGGTGACTCTCATCTGGGTGGACATCAAGAGAATTTTCTTGGTAGATTTCACCCCATTTTCCTGATGTTCTATGTGTATACAGGAGCTGTTTCACCTACAACAGGGTAGCATGATTGTGTCCCAGAACTATACGAGGTTCACTGATCTCTCCCACCACTCCACTGATATTGTACAAGAATCATTCTTCAAGGCCCAGACCTTCGAGAAAGGTCTCTGATGGGAGATTAGCGCATTGATGAGAACTCTCAGCATACCGATGTAGGATGGGGTTCTACAGCGGGGGCTTTTGGTGGAGAGCTTCCTAACTGAGAATGCACGAACTACGAGAGCCGCCATCAGATTTTAGGTTGCTGATTCATCTATAATAGGCAGTAGACGATTGAATAAGGGGCCCAATAGGGCATGACCTTTTGGTGGATGAACTCAGGATACATGGTCGATGGTGCGGGGCTCACAGGACAGAGGAGGACGTCTGAGGAGCTGACAATGATACACGTGCAGTGAGCAGGGTCACATTTCTTGGGACTGCCTGACCTACCATACGGACGACCAGTAGATAGACAAGGGACTATTGAGGGAGAGGAAGAGATTCATTCGGGGAGGTTCGTATGCCGCAGGCGGATGTGGAATTGGAGCTGGTCGTGTAGCAGGTGGTGGGTGGTGATTCATGGTTTTTCCCCCACTACCTCTAGGTGGTCCACCCCGACCATAGGGAGGAGGTGGACCTAGAGAAGTTCAGATCCATGCAGCTGAGGCATACGACCTCGACACTCTAGAGATGATTAGAGGTATGATATGTTTCTACTCCACCTTAGTTGCAGTAATTATAGAAACAGGTGCATGTTAGTCTTCTATTTTGATGGCCCTCATTCGAATCATGGAGTTTTTGGTGGAGATTTTGGCTCGATCCTTACAGCTAGAGACTCCTATGGGAGCAGATTCGACGATTACACACTAGTGTCGGTGGTGTAAGATTATACTTGGAAGTGATAGCATCAACTAAGATCTTCTATTAGTGGCATCGATGACTTCCGACATCATATTGGGTATGGAATGGATATCCATAGTCCATTATCAAATTCACTATATTGGGCCCAAAGTGTGGTGTGTCTGCATGGATGGGACTAGGTTTCCCTTTACTGGTGAGAAGGGAATCGTTTCAGCATAGGATGGACTTACCTAGTGGAGGGTTCAGCCGATCACACATCAGTTGCCTAGCCTTACCCTCGGAGCAGAAGAAGTTGAGAGTCAGAGTTATCATATTGTGGTGGAGCAATATTCCAATGTTGTTATGATGATGTTCTGGGATGGCCTTCACACAAAGAGTTAGACTTTTAAATCGACATGTACCCTTGGACAGTACCAATATCTAATCTATAATATCAGATGGATCACGTGGAGCTTCATGAGTTACAGGTACAGTTTGAGGACTTCTAGAGGAAGGGGTTCATAAGGCCTAGTGTTTCTCCATGGGTAGCCCTGATTTAGTTTTCCAAGAAGGAAGATGGTCATTTGAGACACTCTGTGGACTACCGGTGCCTGAAATAGGTGATCGTGAATAACAAGAATCCACTTATGGGGATTGATGATCTTTTAAATCAGCTGAAGGGAGGTCATTGTTTTTTGAAGATAAACCTCAGATCAGGATATCATCAGCTCAGGGTAAGAGATGAGGATGTGCAGAAGACAACCTTTAGATGTCGGTATGGACACTATGAGTTCTTGGCTATTCCATTCGGCATGATTAATTCCACAGCAGTGTTCATGGGACTCATGATCAAGATCTTGTAGCCAAACCATGATCGTTATGGGGTGGTCTTCATTCACGACATCTTGATATACTCAGTGTCAGAGGAAGAGCATTCATATCAAATGCAGATTGTTTTGGATACACTCAAAGAGCACCAGCCTTATGGTACGCTCTCGAAGTGGTAGTTCTGGATACTTGAGGTCCACTTTTTGGGACACGTTTTCTTAGAGGTTGGAGTTGTAGTTGATCCAATGAAGATAATTGTTGTATTTGCTTTGGAAGAATCCAGAAGTGTGACTGAGGTGTGGAGATTTTTTGGGGTTGGCTGGATACTACCCGATAATTGTTCCCGACTTTTCCACGGTTCTGACACCCTTGTCAGTGTTGAAGAAGAAGGTACTATTCTTCGTATGGATGGAGAGATTATATAATTCCCTTTACATACATTAATGGAAATCCCTCTTGATCTAATTAAATGCCTCTTTATGTAAAATTCTTATATAAAATGTCAAAGTCTTTGGTTTTATGTTTTTGTATTTTAAAATAACATTATGAATTTTGATCATTTCTAGTATAGCCGTTTAACAGTGATCATAGGATTAGTATAAATATAATGCTTTAAGAAATCCATTTTACTCATACAAAGGAGTTGATGGACTCATCTAGTAGATGTACCCCATAAAAAGCCCATTTGTCATATATCGGAAAGGAGGTATCGCCTTTGGGCTTCTCTCTTGACCAAGCCCATGTTGAGCTTGAATATGTTAAGCTCGAGCAGGACTTCTTACGATAGAAGTGTAAGTTGATAGAGATTACCCCCCGAGCAATGTTATCTTAGCAACCCCAAGATTTTGTCACCATTGTATACCTTACTCTTCAGTCTTATATGGGTGTTATAAGTGATTATGTAACAAGACCCTAGTATTTGTGTATATAATAATGAATATGCATTCATTTTATTATTTTTAACTTGTAAATAGTTTTTAATGCACAAATAGTATTTTTGTTAATGTTCAACATTGAAATATATTTTGATTATTTAATGGATTTTTTAATTAAATAATATTTTAATAAAATATAATTGTTGTTATTTAATTCATTTATATTAAATATAAATGATCGTATAATTTTCTGAATGCAATTGTAATAGTCAATAAGGTTTAAAATCCATTTTTTTTCAAAACCCATCAATTTTCGATAAATGTCGGTTTTTATATTTAAAAGTAAAAATTAACATATTTATAGAATTATTTAGATAAAATGATTGTTATTTCTGGAATTTGGAAGTCAAAATTATACAACGATGATTTTTTCAAATTTTTTTGAGATAGTCAAATTTTAGGGTAAAAATAAAATACTGTTTTAATATATAATGTGATTTATGACATCATAATGACCCAAATAGTGATGATTTAAAATACTATACACTTTATTTTCGGACAATATATGTTTTATAATTAAAATAATGCGATTTTATGTTTGTTTGATTTATTTTACAATACATTAGTGTACCCTCTAATAGTTATTAAACATTTTTTCGATTTAAATTGTTTTCCTTGAGAATGTGACTCACCTCCACATAAGCAACCACATTATTCTAAGATGTTTTGACCTTGGGAAAATAAAATATTGTTTTCCGCATCCCTTTTCCAAAAAAAAGGGCAAAACCCATGGGATGGTTTGTATTTTGGATTAGTTTAATGTGAGGTGGCCCAAACCTAAATGATAAATAATTCCCTCACCTTTCCTATATAAACCCACCCAAACTCCCACTTCCACCTCACTCAAAGACTTTGGAGTTCGTCCAAACATTTCCCTACTTTCTCTAGAATCTTCCAATGGTGCCTCAATATCCCAAGTATCCTCTCTCAATCCTATCTCAAGCCTTTGAAAGCACACTTCCAAGTAAGGGTTTTTCTTTTTTTCTCATTTTATCTAGTATTCTTTACATTGGTAATCCCTTTTAATTTCAATTATAAATGTTAGAGTATGTTTTCTCACCTCCACCATACATCCATTTTTATTTTTGAATGACGGAATAACCCTTTCCTTCTCATTAAATTTTTCCCATCTACACCTGTTACTATGTCGAAATTCCCAAAGAAATTTCTCTCTCCTCATTTACATTCAAGCAATTATTTTGTATCATGAATCTAAATTCAATTACATATGTTGGGACATGTATCTATATGACTCCCATACCTTCCATGACATGTAAATATGATGAGACACCCATATCTCTCTCATCAAGCATTTTAATGAGTTCGTATGTCATGCCATTATACTGCCGAAATTACACCGTGTTTTTTCATGCCAAATTCATTGTGTAGTGAATACCATTCTAATATCTCTATCAAGGGAATTCACCTTTATAAACATTTATTTATTGTTTAAATAGAATCATATATTTATTCAACATTCTTTTATCATGGAATAATATATTATGTTGAATGATTAAATGTTTTATGATCCATATGTCACACTTATGCATGATATTAAATGTTTTAGAAGGGTGCAGCCAGATACCACTCCAATGCATTGTGAAAAGTATAGAATCATGATACGTCAAGTGAAATGGGTGTTTACTCATGATAATTCATGTGAAATGAGGGTACACTCATGCTTCATGTGCTTTGAGGGTTTACTCATACTCCATGTCCAATGAGCCTTGGCTCATGCTAATTCCATGATAAGTGTTGTAGCCAAATTTCCATGTTATGATTATAATTATTTATCATGCCTTTACATTATGCTTCTTATGTGCACTATTGATATTCATGTTGTCTAACATGTATTTTATTCCCCATGTTATTCCATGATTATTCCCTTAATGGGATTTATAGATCACCATTTTCTTATGCATGTCCTCAGGTTATCCCATTCAATGATAATTACGGGGGAATGTAGTGGTCATGTAAAGGAATTTTTCAATAAAGATTTTGAATTTCATGTTTATGTTCTTATGTAATGATCCTATTCCCCAAAGACACTATACCTCTCGATATTCTATGTTCTATCAAGTTATGTTTTTGTAATAAATTATGTTTATTTGTGTAATAAAATGTAAAGTTGTCATAGTTGGTATTAGAGGATAAGTTTAGTTATTTTTGGGATTTGAATTAGAATAACCTAGTAAAGTAATAGAGTCAATAATATGTAAAAAAAAACATCCTTATGTATTGGTGAGTATTGAGTAAGTGGTTTATCAAACAAATACATCTCTGTCTAGATACGAGAAGGTAGAGGCGGCTTTGGAACAGAAGTATCCTAGTGGTAAAACCCGAAAAAAACCGCTTTGAGAAAGACTTGAATAGGAACTAGTTTACTACAACAGGCCATGCTGCATTCTTGGTTATGAAACTCCTCGGGGATATGCTTTGGTAAATTCACCAGCATATATTGAACCATTATTAAGGGATAAAAAACCCATAAGAATATATGATTAAAAGGAGAACATGAATAGCATAAACTGAAGCCAATAGATTCATATGTTTGGAATATAAAAGTTATTTATAAGTCAACATTTTTGTCCTTATATTACCCTTTATGTGTTACCCCTAACTTTCTATTTATTCCAGCCAATGGCTGGTAATAGGAGGGATCAGGCTAACAACCAATGTGAAGGTCAATGTGATGAATTTACTAATGAGATGCCCAATCCAATGGGACAGGGAATCATGATCTTTGTCACGCTTATCTCTCAGTTAACTCATGATTTTAATAGTGAAATTGTTCAAGAGGAACATTCAACACCCCCCCATGAAATAACAAGTCGCTATCAAGAGCTTCATGAGAAAAAGGCCACCCACTATTAATAGATCATTTGATCCCTCAATCGCTGAACAATGCATCAACTCCATTGAGATGATCCACTCCATCCTTCAATGTTCTGAACAAGAGAAGGTTATCCTTTCTTCTTATCGTATAGAGGGTGAAGCTAATCAATGGTGGAATTTGATCAAAAATATGAATCCTAAGGAGGATATCGAGGCGTTATAATTGAAGGATTTCTAGAATATTTTTTTCGATAAATATTTTCCGTGCACCCTCCGAATTAATATGTAAAGGGACTTCCTTTCCCTCATGAAAAAATGTGATGAATATGATAGAGAATATGAGTAAAACATTACAAGGATTGCATGATATGACTCTATATTTGTCGTTACCCCCGAATTCAAGGTTGACTGCTTCTTTGATGGGCTGAAACATAGCCTACGGAAAGTGATGGTGATCTGTGACATCGACAGCTATGAGGAAATTGTCTGATGTTCCCTCAAGGTTGAAATGAAGATCAAATAATATCAGGGGTATCATGGGGATAATAATCCTAAGTTGTACTTCAATGTTGTTGGTCCGATAGATAAATCCAATGATGCAATGGAGATCCATCACCCCACTTGCCGAAGGTGCGGAATGAAGCACCCCGAAAACTGCATGAAGGGGATCAGAAAATGCTTTAGGTGTGGAAGAGAAGGGAACATGGCTATTAACTATTGGAAAGAAATACCCACGACAATGATAGAGGAGAGGAATTCTCCATTTGAAACTCAATGCGTGGTTCATTTCTACAACTGCAAAGAACCATGGCATCTTGAAAATCAGTGCCCTATGCCAAGTGTTTTTGGAGGAATACAACAACTTTCAAGGCAGCAAGGGAGAGATTTTTCCATCACTACTGCCGAACTGAACCCTGAAAACGAAGTGGTGACATGTACACTAGTTATTCATTCATGAATAGGGAACACACTTTTTGATTCAGGTTCTATGCATTATTTTATATCTCAGTAGTTTAATAGAACAATACCAACTCCACCATAAATCATGGAAATGATGATATCGATGAGTATGGAAAATGAGGAAATCATTCCATCCCATTAATATAACACCTCCCTTATCATAATATGAGGATTAAACTTCATGAATAACCTCGTCATACTCCATCTGGTGGAATTTGATGCAATTCTTCGAATAGATTGGATTCCCTAATATAGAGCCAAGATAAATTTCCGTGAGAGGGAAATCACTATCCAGGTGAAGAATTGAACCCCAATTAGTTACAAGTGTTAGGATGAAGATGATACTTGTTTAGATATATCATCTCAAGAGTGGATATTAATGCCCTACAATCATGCATATCTAGATCATATTATTGAGTCTAAGGATGCAAATGTCCTAGAAGACAATCTTATTGTGAGAGAATTTGATGAAGTGTTTTCCGAAGAATTGCATGGTCTTCCTCCTATAAGAGATGCTAAATTCTCAATTGATATTATACTTGGGGCATTTCCAATACCCAAGAAATCATAATGAATGGATGTTTTGGAGCTTGAGGAGATGTAGAAACAACTACAGGAGAATCTGGATAAATGGATTATACTCCCAAGTGCTTCAACATGGGGTAAACTAGTCCTCTTCGTCAAGAAGAAGGATGGGTCAATGCGCTTTTTCATTGATTATCATGATCTAAACAAAATCGTGATAAAGAAAAAGTATCCTCTCACAGGAATTGATGAATTATTTTATGAGTTGTGTGGAGAACCATACCTTCCCATGGTGGATTTATGGTCGGTATATTATCAAGTAATGGAGACGAAGGATGATATCACCAAGACTACTTTTCGTACAAGATTTTAATGTCTATCAGTCTCATTAATGTTCCATCAATTTTCATTCATATGAGGAATATAGTTTTTAGAGAATACCATGAAAACATTGTGGTAGTCTTTATAGATGATATTCAGATATACTCCAAAACCAAAGTGTATCATGAGGAGCATTTAAGGACATTACTAGAGATCTTGCAGAAGGGGAAGCTCTATGAAAACTAATAAACTGTGAGTTCCAGTTGAAGGATGTATCATTCATGGGCCATATCTTCACAAGGAATGATATATTTTTAGATCCCTCCAAAACAGATGTAATTGAGGGATGGCAGAGGCCAACATCGGTAAAGGATATTCATAGCCTCTGGGAGTTAGCTGGGTATTACCAAATATTTGTGAGAAATTTCTCATGATTGTCCAACCCTTTTACCATGCTAACATGGAATGGATTAATGTTTTCTTAGAGTGATAAATGTGATGAAAGCATCAAAGAGTTGAAAAGGAGGATTATCACTATGCTTGTGATCACTTTACCCAAAAGTGGAGAACTTTTTGTGGTATTCAGTTATGATTCAATGAAGGGCTTGGGATGTGTGTTGATGGAAAATGACAAATACATTTTCTATGATTCATGGAAATTGAATGTTTATGAATAGAAATATCCAACACATGTCCTCGAGTTGGCTGTAGTGTTCTTCGCTTGGAAAATTTGGCGGCATTATCTCTTTGAGGATAAGTATGAAAAATATATGGACCACAAAAGCCTCAAGAATATATTAAAATAGAAATAGTTGAACATGCACCAATGAAGATAGTTAGATCTGATCAAAGAATATGACTTCCCAATCCATTACCACCCTCGAAAAGTGAATAAGGTGGCATATTCTCTATGTAGAAAGGACCTAGTGCTTTTAACATTGATGAGAATTGAAAAGGATCCAATATTTTTATATTAAATGAAGATGGACATGAGAATCATAAAGAAGGGAACATCATCAATCCTTTCACAAATTATTTTTCAACCATCACTATTGGAAAGGTTAATGGATACTCAAAAGGAAGATGTGGTAATTCAAGAAAGAGTGGAAGCTATCAGAAATGGGAAATCCATGGAGTTTATTGTTAATGACGAAGGAATTGTGAGATTTGGGAAAATACTATGTGTTCCAGTATGTCTGGAGATGAAGAAGGAACTTTTGGATGATTCACATAGCTAAAATTTCACTATTCAACCATGAAACACATAGATGTATAATGATCTTCGAGAGCATTATTGGTGGGATAATATAAATAATATGATCGTTGAATATACATCAAAGTACCTGGTGTGTAAGCAAGTGAAGACAGAGAGACAGAAGTATAAGGGGATGATGCAACCATTTCCCCTACCAGAATGGAAATGGGTTAACATCACCATGGTGTCTATCACCGGACTTCCAAATACATCCAAAGGCAACAATGCAATCTGTATTATTTTGTATCGTATTAGAAAGGATGCACACTTCAATGCTATTTTGGAAGATTTCTCATTGGATCAAATAGAACAAATATATATCAGGGAACTGGTAAGGATGCTTGGTGTAAAACTATTTATTATGTTTGATAAAGATATATGATTCACCTCTATGTTTTGGAAGAGTCTTCAACATGATTTGAATACAGAAATGAACTTCAGTATGGCTTATCATCCTCAAACGGATGGCCAATTTGACCAGAATATCCAAACATTTGAGGACATGTTGAGAGCGTGCTCAATGGACTTTAAAGAAGGATGGGATAAACATATTACTCTAGCTGAGTTCTCTTATAATAACAGTTTCTACTCGAGCATCCAAAAGGCACCGTATGAAGCAATTTATTGGAAAATGTGAAGAACACCAGCCTGTTGGGATGAGGTCAGTCAGTGTAAGCTTCTTGGACCCAAAATTGTCGAAGAAATAGCGGAGAAGGTCTAAATGATTCAGAAGCATATCATGGCCGCACATAGTATAAAAAAGAGTTATACAGATAAACATCAATGTGACATTGAGTTTATTATTGGAGACTTTTTATTTCTATGCATATATCTGATGAAAAGGTCATGAGGATTGGAATGAAAGGGATGTTAAGTCCAATGTACATTAGCCCCTTCAAATTTTTTGATCGTGTTGGGTTGTGGCCTATCGACTAGTACTTCCACCCATCATGACCAAAGTACATGACGTCTTTCATGTATCCCTATTAAAGTGGTAAATACCAAACCCTTCACATGTACTCTTTTCAGAGGTGTTATAGTTAGATGATGATCTTTCTTATGAGGATCAACCAATGAAGATCCTAGATTGCAGAGAAAAAGTCATATGAGATAAGACAATGCCCCTTGTCAAGGTGTCGTGGTGAAAACAAATGTTTGAAGAAGTGATGTGGGAATCAGAGGAAATGATGACGCAGAGTTACCCACATTTGTTTTAGTGTGGGAAAATGAAACATCGAGGTCAAAATTTCTTAAGGGGGGAAGATTGTAATTACCCAAGCATTAGTTAATTGAAATCCCTCTTGATCTAATTAAATGTCTCTTTATGTAAAATGTTTATTCAAAATTTGAACTTATTTGGTTTTATGTTTTTGTATTTTAAAATACCGTTAAGAATTTTGATTGTTGCAAATATAGTCATTGAATAGTGATCACATGATTAGTATAAATATAGATCTTTAACAAATCCATTTTACCCAGACAAAGGATGTAATGGACTCATCCAATAGACGTGCCCCATATGAAGCTCATTTGTCAGAGCTCAGAAAGGAGGTTACACCTTCGGGCTTCACTCTTGGAAAATCAAAATCTGAGCATGAATATGTTAAGCTCGAGCGAGACTGTTTACGAGAGAAGTGGAAGTTGATATAGATTACCACCTGAGCAATGTTATCCGAGCCACCCCAAGAGTCAGTCACCATCACACACCATACTATTCAGTATTATTTGGGTGTTATAGGGGGTTATGTAACAAGACCCTAGTACTATGGATACATATATTAATTTTTTATATAATAATTAATATACTTTAATCTTATTATTTTTACCTTGTATATAGTTTTTAAAGGACAAATATTATTTTTATTTAATATTCAACATAGAAATCATTTTTGAGGAAATAATGGATTTTTGAATTAAATAATATTTTAATAAAATATTATTATTATTATTATTATTAAATAAAGTTTTATTAAATATAAATGATCGTATAATTTTATGAAAGCAATTTTAATTTTTATTAAGGCTTGAAAGACATTTTTTTCAAAACCCATGAATTTTCGATAAACGTCAGTTTTTATTTTTAAAAGTGAAAATTAACATATATAGAAAATTATTTAGAAAAAAATAATGTTATTTCTGGAATAAGGACATTGAAGTTATCCAATGGTAAATTTTTTATAATTTTATGAGACAGTCAAAATTTAGGTAAAAATTAAACACTATTTTAATATATAATGTGATTTATGACATCATAATGACCCAAATAGTGATTTAATAAAAGGCTATAAACTTAATGTTCGAAAAATGTATGTTTTATCATTAAAATAATTTGATTTTAGGTTTTTTGGATTTATATTACAAAACATTAGTGGACCCTCCAATAGTTATTAAACATTTTATCTTTTTAAATGTTTTTCCTTGGGAGTGTGACTCACCTCCACATAAGAAACCCCATTATTCTAGGAAGTTCGGACATTGGGATTATAAAATATTTTTTCCACTTTCCTTTTCCACAAACCATGGGAAAAAACCATGGGCTGGATTGTGGTTTGGATTAGTTAAATTTGAGGTCTCCAAAACCTAAATAAATATAAATTCTCTCAAATTTCATATATAAACGTAAAAAATCTCCCACCTAATCCTCACTAAAAGCCTTTGGAGTTCATCCAACCTATGCCCTCCTTTCTTTAGAATCCTCCCACGGTGCCCCAAGATCCCAATAAGCCTCTCTCAAGCCTCTCTCAAGTCTTTGGAAGCACACATCCAAGTATGATTTTTTCTTCCTTTCTCATTTTTTTCCAATATTCTATAAATTGTTATGCCCTTTTAATTACCATTATAAAAGATGTGGTATGGTTTTACACCTTCCCCATACTTCCCTCATTATGCTTTAATGATGGGATACCCCTTTCTCTATCATTAAATTCTTCCCATGTACACTCGTTTCTACGCCGAAATTCTGAAAGGAAATTTTCTCTCCTCTTTAACATTCAATCAATTCATTTGTATCATGAATCTAAATCTCATTACATTTGATGGGACATGTATCTATATGACCCCTTTACTGTCCATGTCATGTAAATAGGATGTGACACCCCTTTATCTCTCACCAACCATTTTTATGAGTTCTTATGTCACGCCGTTATGCTGCCGAAATTGCACCGCGCTTTTCCTTGCCAATGTCCTTTAGTGCTGAATACCATGCCCATTTCACTATCAAGGGTATTCACCTTTATGAAGATTTACATATTATTTAATGAATTTCATGTATGTATTCCACATTCATTTATCATGTAATAAAATATTATGTTGAATGATTCAATGTTTGATTATCCATATATCACACTTATGCATGAAATGAAATGTTTAAGAAGGGTGCACCCTGATAGAGCTCTTATGAATTGTGTAAAGTATACTATCATGATACATCATGTGAAATGGGTGTTTACTCATTCTAATTCAATTGCAATGAGGGTTTGCACAGTCTTCATGTACAATGAGGGTTTACTCATGATCCATGTGCAATGAGACTTGGCTCATGCTAATTACATGTTAAGTGTTGTTGCCACATTTCTGTGTTATGATTATCATGATTTATCATGACTTTATGTCTATTCTTCTCTTGTGATCTATTGATATGCCTATTTTCTAACATGTATTTTATTCTTCATGTTATTCCATGATTATTCCCTTACTAATCTTTACAGATCACCCTTTTCTTATGCATGTCCTCCGGTTATCCCATGCAATGCTAAGTACGAGGGAATTTAGTGGTCATGTAAAGGAAGTTCTCAATAACGATGTTGTATTTCAGGTTTTAAGTTGTTATGAAATGATCTTATGCCCCAAAGAACTAGACCTCTTGATCTTCTATGTTGTATCCAGTGATGTTTATGTAATAAATTATGATTAATTGTGTAATAAAATGCAGGGTTGTAATATAATCTAGTAGAGTTTTCATGAGATAAGGAAGAGGCTGACATGTGCTCCCTTCATGAGGAAGCCATAAGAGGGCATTGGGATTTTAGTCTATTGGGATGCATCAAGGACTGGACATGGGTGTGTTATGATGTAGGAGTGAGCAGTGATTGCTTACGGATCACGACAATTGAGGAAACATGAGTAGAACTAAGCTACCAATGACCTGGAGTTAGCATTAGTAGTCTTCGCCCTAATCATGAGGAGACATTTCATTATGGGTGAACGTTTTACAGTATACTATGATAACTAGAGTCTTAGGTATATCTTCTCTCAGAAGTACATGAACACGAGACAGTAGTGATGACTAGAATTACTCGAGGACAATGACTTTGATAGAGTTTATAAGACTCATAAGGGGAACGTGGTAGCAGATTCACTCAGCAGGAGGGATGGTCTATAACTTATGAGTGAGGCGATAGAGCAGCTAGCTGTGATGAAGATATCCTTTATGGATAAAGATGGAGAATCATACCACCAATCTATGAAATTCACTCCCCCACTCCATCAGTGAGTCTGGGAGGTGCAGGTTGGGGACATAGAATTTGAGGCTCGATGTGCTCAAATATCATTATGACATGCACATGATGGATTTTTTGAAGGTGGGGAGCACGTCATCCTCTTCAGAGGATGTACCATGGTACCGTTGGAACTACGAGAGGAGGTGTTGAGGAAGTTCCATAAGATCACTCTGGCTATAGAGTGTGGACGAAGTCTTCCAGGTATCCCAGCTGAGCAGATACATGCATGAACAATCTCACATCATTGACCACGATAAGCTAGACTTCGATGATGGGGAAACATTTACGGAGGTTTCAGTGGATATTGAGGATTGACAGAAGCGAGTCCTTCGTGGGCGGTTGATACCTCTAGTTCACATTTACTAGAAGCATGAGAACCTCCAGGAGAGTATGTTAGAGTTAGAGGCTCAAATACTTGCTGACAACCCCCATTTTTTTCTTAGTCTATGTTGTGGATTTCAGGGACGAAAATCCCTAAGGTGGGGATAATGTAAAGACCCATATTTCCATGAAATTATTTTAATTTATATAAAATTATTACGAGTCTGTAGAAAATGAAGTTGCATGATTCCGAGGCCCAGTGTGCATTGATTTTAATTTCAGAACTTTTTTGAATCTACGTTCAGTAAACTAGTGAGCGACATTATCTAACATTTGAATAGGTACTCAGATTAAAAATCTGAGGGCACCGTTGGATACGCAGAACCAAGATTCACATAACGGATGATTCACTTAAATCACATTAGTCCAAGAGAAAAAGTTATGTTTTGGGAATTTTTATAAAAGAAATAAATAAAATATCTTCCTATTTGATTTTGTTTATATGTTTTCCTCTAATGGACAAGTGGAGGTGGGACCAATGTTGTGTCATGACATTAAATGGATTGACCCTTCATTCATATGTTACAATATCGTTGGAGAATTTGGATTCTTCTTAATTAATGATACCCATTAATTCCCAACAACCATAGACACCCTCCCCCTCTAATATTTATATAGAGAATGGGGTGAGTAGTAGGCACAACTATGCCTAGAAACAAAGTGATAAAGGAGTACCGAGATGCCAAACTATTGGAGGACGGAACCAGTTTCAGCGAATGGTGATGAATGACATCGAAACCCAGAACCAAAAGACAATGTGCAAGAATAAACATTGGAAGACTATGGTGGGAATGAAGATCACTAATCCTCCTTCAAGGATGGGTTTTCTCCAATGGGATTATGATGTAGAGGTTTTATTTTTTTGTTTAATTCTTGTGAATTCTTGAACGATTTAACCATCCCTTATGATTACAAGAAAAGGTGGAGGATGTGGGCCTAAAGAACACGACCTGGACCTCTAATACCATTATAACCATGTGTTCTCTATAGAATACCGCCATTATAACATCACCGACCATCAATGATAGAGGCGGTGTGTCATCACACATCGAAAGAGGAGGCTGTGTCACTAAGTTGTGGTGGTCAGCGGAGCGTCCTGCACTGGCCGACCATGGAGGAGGTGTGGCATACCATCTTGCCCCCTGGAGGAACTGTCCATGGATCACTCTCCGTAGTTCTGATTCCGAGGCAGAGGAACCTGCACATGTCCCTCAAGTGACTTGGCAGCACAAATAGGCACTGTCACATGGTCATCTAAACGGAGGGGTGGCCTCACCCCTCATGTACCAGCTCGGGTGAACCTTAGGGGGGTCATGACACACGTGGCTGAGCTGGATTCCCAGTGGTCTGGAACTGACCTCAGCCAATGGGTCAAACCCACCACTGCCCAGCATAGCCAGGTCGGTCCAGGTCAGTCTGACATGGTCAGACCGGACCCGAGCCCATCCGGACTGAGAAACACATAAAGAGACATATCTTGAAAACTGTGCGTCAGTTTGATGAACCATATGTGGCATTGGAATCCATTGATCAAGACATTCCATGTGGTATAATCCAATTGAGTTTGGGAGAAAATTGGTGTACGTCTGGTTTGGATCGAACATGAATCCAAACAGACCCTCGGAACTAAAATGATTATGTGTCAGAAACCGGGTGTCCGATTGACGCACCATCTGTCGCGTTGGAACCCTTATGAAATAGAAGTCCTTTGTGCTAGTCCTTTTTGGATATCAGTGGATGTTGAGGTAAGCCTGATATCTCAAGGGGTGGATTATATGAAACACGAATTCACCGAGTGCGAGGAATCCTCTGGCTGGATGTAACGTGAAGAAAGAA
Source organism: Viscum album (assembly GCA_963277665.1). Classification (NCBI taxonomy): domain Eukaryota; kingdom Viridiplantae; phylum Streptophyta; class Magnoliopsida; order Santalales; family Viscaceae; genus Viscum; species Viscum album. The sequence goes on along the minus strand of OY728153.1, from coordinate 189,242,295 downwards.
CATTGACCTTTTGTGGGTCAGCATCTATGAGATCATGTGTGGGTGAGAGCTCAGGAAACTTGTGTGGGTCAGCACATACCTATCATGTGTGGGTCAGATTTTGTGTGTGTAACGACCCAATCTTTTTGAGTAGTATTAACATACTCTTAATGATTTAATAAGATGTTAATGGTTAATGCATAAAGAGGAGTCAATGGCTTCATCCATTAGAATCGAACCTTATGAAGCCCACTTATCAGAGCTTGGGAAGGAGGTAGCATCTGGGGGCTTCGCTTTGGACCAACCCCAAGCTGAACTCCAGCATGTCATGCTTGAATGGAAACGCATGCGGAAGAAGTTCAAGTTAGTAGAGATTACTACTAGGGCAATGTTATCTGAGCCTCCCTCATATTCTCTCACCATAGCACACCTTACACTTAGGTCATATGCTGGTGTTATAAGGGGTTATGTGATGAGACCCTAGATTCTTTGTGTAATCCTTTGGGACGAATGAATTGAGATTTCTTCCTTTAGTGATGTTTGTGAAATTTCAAATGTCTGGATAATTTTAGGATGTATTTTATTGATGAATTTTGAAAAAAAGATATTTTAAAATATTTATGTAAACCCTAAATAATTAATGATGTGTAATGATTTTCAAAAAATGGTCTTCGACAAAAGTGTTAAGTAAGGAATTTGGAGTCTAATAAGATCAACTTAATTTTTGATGAATAGTAAATTATTAATAGTGATTTTACGCTTAGGATTAGTAATGTGACCAAATGGATTAGTAATTTCACTCAAAGAAAGTTTTAATATACTTTAGACACCTAGATTAAGTAATGTGATTCGATAAAATTGGTAAATAACGGTTTCATAAATTATTAGCCAAGTATTAGTTTTTCAGGATGAATAGTGTTTTTTAATAAACAATTTAATTAAAAATAATTAGAATTTTTTTTATAAAAAGGACTTTTTTTTGAACTCAGAGCATCAATATTATGTTATGGTAATTTTTGGGGATTTTTCTGGAAAAAAATGAATTCTCGATGAACAATGTTTTTATTTAAAAATTAAATTAAAATTATTTAGAAAATTATTATTATAAAATGGAGTTCATAAATGTAATTAGAGCATCAATATTTGGTTAAGGTGAATTTTTGGGATTTTTCTGAGAAAGATGAATTTTTCAGTGAATAGTAAAAATGCAGTTTTAGGGTTTCTGTATGTTTAATAACATCATAACTGTGTCATGATGATTTCATGAGATTTTTTAAGGGTTCGCCGGCCAAGGGTGATGAAGTATTGTTTTGGGGGCACCATGTGGCCTAACTCCATGGTTAATTCCAAGGGAGAGCACATGGTTTTGAGAAAAGCACTTGTGAGGTGTCTCTTGGCCATTAATGCCTTGTCCCCTTACTTTCCCTATAAATACCCACCATTTCCTCCTTTATTTTTCACTCCCAACTCTCACCCAACGAAGTTCTGGTCTCCTTACCTCCCAAGGAGTCCTACAAAGGTTCCCCCAAGCCCTAAAGGTCCAAACCTTTGAGTTTTAAGAGTTACGTTTTAAGGTAAGGGATCCGACCTCTCTCTTTCCTTTCATGCAATCTCTTTTATGTCATTACTTTTATGCTCCATGTTCTTATGTGAGAGGATGTTCTTTAATATTCCTCTTAATGATATTTCCATTTTTATATTATGAGAGATCCCCTCTTACTCTCATCATTTTGTTTTATGAAAGTTTATGTGACGCCGTTAGGCTGCCAAATTTTTAAGGGATTCTTTCACCCTTCTCATTTTTCAAGTTCTATTTTCATGTCAAGTCTCTCAAGTTCCTTTTTATTATTTTGGGGTATGATATCTATATCTATCATACTGATATCTTATTATCATATGATGAGATACCCTATTTGATCTTGTCAAATCATTTTTTATTGAAGTTTAAGTGACGCCTTTAGGCTGCCGAATTTTCATAAGAGAAATATTATTTTTGTCTCACTTCCATGATTTTCATTTCATATGGTATATCCTTAAACTTTCATTACCATGTTCTTAAATCCCTTATATTCTGTTCTCCTAATGTTTTATGGATCATTTATGAGTGATTTACCCATTTTCCCTCTCTTTTAAATGTCTTCTAAAACCTTGTAACATAGCCGTTATGCTGCAGAATTTTCGTCTCAAAATGCCTATCTCTTTCCTCAAAATTATTTTATGTTATAAAGTGAATACTCAAAGCACTTATTTCTACAAGGGTATTTACATATATATCAAAATGTCCTATTTTAAATTCTGGGATTTACATACATGAAACCTGCTTCCCCTTTCCGTGGGTTTCAAGTGACATAAAGATCATGTCTTTAAAGCAGTTTTTAAAACGTTATGATTAAGAAATGAAACCCATTTATTTTATGCTATATGGGTTGTTTATGAAATGATTGATTATGATATATGTGGCTCACATGATAATAAAGACATGTCAAGGGTTCCCCTAGATAGCGCTCCAATGCATTGGGTAAAGACTTAATCTCTAGAGATGACCATTTTTAACGACGCCTTGGTGAATAACCTTGGTAATTTTTAACGACACCTTGGGGATGAACCTTGGTGAAATGAAAAGATTGTCGATATTAAATGTTTTAGCCACGTCTTCAAGTTATGAAAAATGTTATTTTTATTATTATGTATCTCATGATTCCTTTCTCATGCCTTAAATTTCTTTTGATGTCGTTATTGAAGTATCTCAAGTTCACATGTAAAATGTTTCTCTTGTTTCCCTTACTGGGCCTTCTGCTCACCCTTTCTTTTGATTTATGTCCCCAGGTTATGAGATGCAGTAATGAACCTAGGATGAACTTAAGTAGAAGCCTTTCAAGTGTTTAAGAAGAATGTTTTATGTTGTTTTCATGTATTATGTTCCTTGTTTCCAAGACACTAAACCTTAAAAATCCTCAGTTCCGTGTAATGGAATGAAAGTTATGTTATAAAAATATGGGATGCTATAGTTGGTATCAAAGGATGGTTTAGTTATATGTGGAAATTCGGATATAAAAACTTTAGGATAAACCATATAGAAAAGTTTAAATATAGGAAAAATTCTTGGTATTTTGGTAAGTATTGAGTAAGTGGTTTATCGAACAAATACATCCCTGTCTGGATACGAGCAGGTAGAGGCGGCTCTGGCATAGATGTACATAGGGGTAAAACCCAAAAACACCGCTTTGAGATAGACTCGAACAGGAACTGGTGCACGATAATGGGTCTTTCTGCACTCTAGGTTACGACACTCCCGGGGGATATGTTTGGTTAATCACAAGATTTTTATGAATCATTATGAAGGAATTATAGAGAATTGTAATTGTCTAAGCATGAAGTCTTAGTTAAAAGATTCATAAATGAAATACGTTTCTCACTAAGTTTTTATTCTTTTAGAAAAAGGTGGGAAATAGGAGGAACCATGCCGATGGTGACCGCAATGCACCATGTGCTGACAGACCTCCGATGGAAGCCGGAATGGAAACATTCATGCGAATGATGAACCAACTGACTCTAGTTATGAGTAATAACTTGAATCAAGCTGAGAGGCCGACCTCACCACGAAGGGAACAACATTCTTTTGAGTCTTTCATGCGTCAACGACCACCATCATTAAGTGGATCTACTGACCCTATGGTTGCGGAACAATGGATAAGCTCCATTGAAAAGATCTTTTCTGTACTCCTTTGTTCGGAACAAGAAAAATTCACCCTTGCTGCTTATCGCCTAGAGGGAGATGATGACCAGTGGTGGTCACTAGTCAAAAACACGAAGCCTAGAGGAGAGATGGAAGCTATGGGGTGGGAAGAATTCTAGGGAATATTCTTTAACAAGTATTTCCCTCGTTCCATGAGAACGAGAATGGAGAAAGAGTTTCTCGAGATGAAGCAAAAGGAGAACGAATCTGTCGGAAGCTATGAGATGAACTTCACCCGAATTTCACAATATACCTCTAGCTTTGTCATGGATCCATGTGGGAAGGTTGATAGATATTTCGGTGGGCTGAGACCTCATCTGCGAAAGAATTTAGCCAACCGGGACTACGATAGCTATGCGGAGATCATGCGGAGTGCAATGAAAGTCGAGCTGGAGTTTGGTGAGACGTAGTGGTCTCATAAATCAAATGAAAAGAAGAGATCTTTGGAGCCTAGTTTTGGGAAGAATTTTGACCAGGGAAGAGCTGGGAAGCAAATGAAACTTATCACATGCAAGAAATGTGGGAAGAACCATCTGGGGAACAACTTGAACGGAAGTGGCAACTACTTCAAGTGTGGAAGAGGAGGCCATATTGCTCGAAATTGTCGTAGTGAGGAGAAGCCTCAACTCCCCAACACTAACGATAGAGGAAGGATGGTTCTGACCTTACCCGAAGTCCATTGCTTCAAGTGTGGACAGCTTGGGCACTATACTAATCTCTGTCCAAATCCAAGGGCAGTGGGGTGGAATCGCTATCAACCTCAGCAAAGGCCAGGGGAGCAAGGTCGTTCTTTTTCTATCACAACAACTGAAGTTGAAGCTCCGAATGACGTGGTAGCAGGTACTCCTGTTGTCCTCTCAAAACTAGCAACTACTTTGTTTGATTTTGGTTCTACGCAGACCTTTATTTCCTCTATGTTTGCAATGAATATAGAATCATTCCCTGAATTTCTTGACGTAGAGTTGTCAGTCAAGACTCCAAGTGGGATTATCCATGCATCAACAGTGTTTAGAGACTCTAGTGTTTACTTTAGTGAGCACAATCTTATCTCAAATCTAGTAGTCATTCCCATGTTGGAATTCAACGTTATACTAGGGATGGACTGGCTCTCAATGTATAATGCTAGAATCAAATGCAGAAGTAAGGAAATATCAGTAGTCTAGAATAAACAACCTACAGTTATCTTCCAAGGAGAGATATCCTGAACTGATCCCTATCTAGAAGCACCTCCTATAGCATTCTTTATGGAGTTTATTGGTGATGATGAACAAGGAAAAGGGAGCATACCAATATAAGATGTTCCAATTGTTCAGGAATACATGGATATATTTCCTAAGGAGTTACTTGGACCTCCCCCCGAAAGAGAGGTAGAGTTCTCCATTGAACTTGTACTTGGGTCTCAACCGATATCTAAGAATCTGTATAGAATGGCAAATGTGGAGCTAGAAGAGTTAAAGAAACAACTCCAAGACTTGTTTGAGAAGGGTTTTATCCGTCCGAGGGTGTCTCCTTGGGGAGCACCAGTTCTCTTTGTGAAGAAGAAGGATGGATCAATGCGGATATGCATTGATTATAGAGAACTGAATGGGATCACAGTGAAGAACAGATATCCTCTTCCAAGAATTTATTATTTATTTGACCAACTTCGTGGGGCTCAATTCTTCTCTAAGATTGACCTTCGATATGGTTATCATCAACTGAGGGTGAAGAAGGAAGATATTCCAAAGACTGCCTTCCGATCAAGATATGAGCATTATGAGTTTACTGTTATGCCCTTAGGCTTGACTAATGCTCCTGCTATTTTCATGGATTTCATGAATAGAGTCTTTAAGGACTACCTTGATAACTTTGTGGTAGTTTTTATTGATGATATTTTGATATATTCGAAAAGTCGTGAGGAGAATGAAGATCATCTGAGGGTTATTTTGAAAACTCTACGGAAGGATAAGATCTTTGGAATGATCAGAAAGTGTGAGTTTTGGTTACAATAGGTGGATTTCTTGGGGCACATTGTAACCAATGAAGGAATATCGGTTGACCCTGCAAAGAAAATGGTTGTGGAGGAGTGGCCTCAACCCACAATAGTAACTAAGATTCGTAGTTTCCTTGGTTTAGTGGGATATTATAGGAGGTTTGGGAAAAACTTTTCACAGAATTCTAATCCACTAACCAAGTTGACTCGAAAAAGGGGTTAAGTTCATCTGGATAAAGGAATGCAAGGAAAGTTTCCAAGAGATGAAGAAGAGATTGGTTACTGCACCTGTGTTAACACTACCCTCTATCGGAGAAGGATTCAATATTTTTAGCGATTCATCTCTGAAAGGTCTTGGGTGCGTCCTCATGCAAAATGACATGGTAATTTCTTATGCATCTCGACAGTTGAAGATTCATGAGCAGAATTATCCTACGCATGATCTAGAGCTGGAGGCAGTTGTTTTTGCTCTAAAGATATGGAGGCACTATCTTTATGGGGATAAATGTGATATATACACTCACCACCAAAATCTAAAGTATATTTTCACACAGAAATAATTGAACATGAGACAAAGGAGATGGTTGGAGCTTATTAAAGTCTATGATTGTTCAATTCATTATCACCATGGAAGAGCAAACAAAGTCGCGGATGCGTTAAGCGGGAAAGATCCTGTTGTTCTGGAAACAATTAGGATCCTAGGAGATCCCTTGATTAAAGATCTAGTAAAACTGGACATGAGAATTATAAGGAAAGGGACATCATCAACCCTATCCCAACTGATTTCTCAACCTTCATTACTAGAGAAGATCAAGAAGGATCAAAAAGAAGATCCTTTGCTGTAGGAGAAGTTGGAGGCTATAAAAGATGGGAAGTTCCCTGATTTCAATATTGATCAAGAACGTGTATTGAAATTTCGTACAAGACTATGTGTTCCATCTATTCCGGAGATAAAGAAAGAACTGATGGATGAAGCTCAGAGCTATACTTTCTCTATACATCCAGGAAGAATTAAGATGTATAGAGGCCTTCGTGATCATTATTGGTGGGATAACATAAAGAGGGAGATTGCTGATTACACTTCATGGTGCCTGGTGTGTTAGCAAGTAAAATCAGAATGACAAATTTCTAAGGGGGTATTACAACCGCTACCCATACCAGTATGGAAGTGGGATAATATCACTATGGACATTGTAACTAGTATCCCGAAAACATCCAAATGAAACAATGAGATATTGGTTATTATGGACCGTCTCACCAAGACAGCCCATTTTATCTCTATTCAGGAAGATTTCTCTCTGGGTCAGCTTGCCAAGATATACAAGAAGGAAGTGGTAAGGATGCATGGGGTACCACTATCCATCGTGTCTGATCGTGATCCAAGATTCACATCAAAATTCTGGAGAAGTCTTCAACATGCTCTGAATACTGAATTGAATTTTAGTACGGCCTATCATCCTCAAACTGATGGCCAATCTGAAAGGACTATTCAGACACTCGAAGTCATTCTAAGATTATTATCAATGGAATTCAAAGTTGGATGGGATAAACACCTCCCATTAGTTGAGTTCTCCTATAAAACAACTTCCATTCGAGTATTCAGATGGCACCTTATGAAGCTCTCTATGGAAAGCGATGTAGAACCCCTACTTGTTGGGATGAAACTGGTGAGAGAAAGCTTCTTGGGCCTGATCTTGTGAAAGAGATGACAGAACAGGTTCATGCCATCCAACAACAAATAAAGGCTGCTCAGAGTCGGCAGAAGATCTATGCTGACAATCATTGAAGGGACTTGGAGTTTGGTGTTGGTGACAAAGTCTTCCTTCGAATTTCTCCCTAGAAGAGAGTCATGCGGTTTGGGAAGAAAGGGAAGCTCAGCCCTATGTACATTGGCCCCTATGAAATCCTTGATCGCATAGGAGCAGTGGCCTATCCTCTAGAACTTCCACCGAACCTAGCTCAAGTTCATGATGTCCTCCATGTATCTCTCTTGAGGAAGTACATACCCGACCCTTCGCTGTACTGAAACCAGAGGTGGTACAACTGGAACATGACCTCTCTTATGAGGAGCATCCAGTGGAGATCTTGGACCGTAGATACAAGGTTCTACGAAACAAGACTACCAACCTTGTGAAAGTGTTGTGGAGGAATCAAAAATATGAAGAAGCGACTTGGGAGCCTGAGGAAACAATGAAGCAAAAGTAACCTCACCTTTTCGACTAGGCCCCAAGTATAAATTTCGGGGACGAAATTTCTTAAGGGGGGAAGAATGTAACGACCCAATCTTTTTGAGTAGTATTAACTTACTCTTAATGATTTAATAATATGTTAATGGTTAATGTAGAAAGAGGAGTCGATGGCTTCATCCAGTAGACTTGAACCTTATGAAGCCCACTTATCAGAGCTTCGGAAGGTGGTAGCATCTATGGGCTTCGCTTTGGACCAAGCCCAAGCCGAACTCCAGCGTGTCAAGCTTGAACGGAAACACCTGCGGGAGAAGTTCAAGTTAGTAGAGGTTACTACTAGGGAAATGTTATCTGAGCCTCCCTCAGATTCTCTCACCATAGCACACCTTACACTTAGGTCATATGCCGGTGTTATAAGGGGTTATGTGATGAGACCCTAGCTTCTTTGTGTAATCCTTTGGGATGAATGAATTGAGATTTCTTCCATTAGTGATGTTTGTGAAATTTCAAATGTCTGGATAATTTTAGGATGTATTTTATTGATGAATTTTGAAAAAAGGATATTTTAAAATATTTATGTAAACCCTAAATAATTAATGATGTGTAATGATTTTCAAAAAATGGTCTTCTACAAAAGCGTTCAGTAAGGAATTTGGAGTCTAATAAGATCAAATTAATTTTTGATGAATAGTAAATTATGAATAGTGATTTTACGCTTAGGATTAGTAATGTGACCAAATGGATTAATAATTTCACTCAAAGAAAGTTTTAAAATAATTTAGACACCTAGAATAAGTAATGTGATTCGATAAAATGGGTAAATAACGGTTTCATAAATTATTAGCCAATTATTAGTTTTTTCAGATGAATAGTGTTTTTTTAATTAAAAATTTAATTAAAAATAATGAGATTTTTTTTATAAAAATCACTTTATTTTTGAACTCAGAGCATCGATATTATGTTATGGTAATTTTTGGGGATTTTTCTGGAAAAAATAAATTCTCGATGAATAGTGTTTTTATTCAAAAATTAAATTAAAATTATTTAGAAAATTATTTTTATAAAATAGAGTTCATAAATATAATTAGAGCATCGATATTTGGTTAAGGTGAAATTTTGGGATTTTTCTGAGAAAGATGAATTTTTCAGTGAATAGTAAAAATGCAGTTTTAGGGTTTCAGTATGTTTAATGACATCATAACTGTGTCATGATGATTTCAGAAGATTCTTTAAGGGTTGGCCGGCCAAGGGTGATGCATTATTGTTTTGGGGGCCCCATGTGGCCTAACTCCATGGTAAATTCCAAAGGAGAGCAAATGGTTTTGAGAAAAGCACTTGTGAGGTGTCCCTTGGCCATTAATGCCTTGTCCCCTCACTTTCCCTATAAATACCCACCCTTTCCTCCTTTAGTTTACACTCCCAACTCTCCCCCGAAAAATTTCTGGTCTCCGTACCTCCCAAGGAGTCATCCCAAGGTGCCCCCAAGCCCTCAAGGTCCAAACCATTGAGTTTTAAGAGTTACATTTTAAGGTAAGGGATCTGATCCCTCTCTTTCTTTTCATGTAATCTCTTTTATGTCATTAATTTTATGCTCCATGTTCTTATGTGATAGGATTTTCTTTCATATTCCTCTTACTGACCTTTTCATGTTTATATGATGAGATACCCCCTCTTACTCTAATCTTTTCGTTTTATAAAAGTTTAAGTGATGTCGTTAGGCTGCCGAATTTTTAAGGGATTCTTTCACCCTTCTCATTTTTCAAGTTCTATTTTCATGTAAAGTCTTTCAAGTTCCTTTTTATTATGTTGGGGTATGATCTCTATATTTATCATACTAATCTCTTATGATCATATGATGAGAGACCCTATTTGATCTTGTCAAATCATTTTTATTGAAGTTTAAGTGACATCGTTAGGCTGCCGAATTTTCATAAGAGATATCTTATTTTTGTCTCACTTCCATGTTTTTCATTTCATATGGTATATCTTTCAAATTTCATTACCATGTTCTTATATCCCTTATATTTTGTTCCCCTACTGTTTTATGGATCATTTAAGAGTGAGTGACCCATGTTCCCTCTCTTTTAAATGTCTTCTAAAACCTTGTAACATAGCCGTTATGCTGCAGAATTTTCGTCTCAAAATGCCTCTCTCTTTTCTCAATGTTATTTTATGTTATAAAGTGAATACTCAAAGCTCTTATTTCTACAAGGGTATTCACATATTTATCAAAATTTCATATTTTAAATTCTGGGATTTACATACATGAAACCCGCTTCCCCTTTCCATGGGTTTAAAGTGACATAAAGATCATGTCTTTAAAGCAGTTTTTAAAACATTATGATTATGAAATGAAACCCATTTATTTTATTCTATATTGGTTGTTTATGAAATTATTTATAATGATATATGTGGCTCACATGATAATAATGACATGTCAAGGGTGTGCCCAGATAGCGCTCCAATGCATTGGGTAACGACTTAATCTCTAGAGATGACCATTTTTAACGACGCCTTGGTGAATAACCTTGGTAAATTTTAACGACACCTTGGGGATGGACCTTGGTGAAACGAAACGATTGTCAATATTAAATGTTGTAGCCACATCTTCAAGTTATGAAAAATTTTATTTTTATTATGATGTATCTCATTATTCCATTCTCATGCCTTAAAGTTCTTTTCATGTCCTTATTGAAGTATCTCAAGTTCACATGTAAAATGTTTCTCTTATTTCCCTTACTGGGCTTTCTGCTCACCCTTTATTTTGATGTATGTCCCCAGGTTACGAGATGCAGTAATGAACCTAGGATGAACTTAATGATAATACTTTCAAGTGTTTAATAAGAATGTTTTATGTTGTTTTCATGTATTATGTTCCTTGTTTCCAAGACACTAAACCTTAAAGATCCTCAGTTCCGTGTAATGGAATGAAAGTTATGTTATAAAAAGACGGGATGCCATAGTGTGGGTCTACAAGGGTCAGTTAACTATTGATCATGTGTGGGTCTGATCCTGTGTGGGTCAGTGGGGGTTTTTTTATCTATCGATCATGTGTGGGAAGATCCTCTATGGGTCAGTAGGAGTTAGTTACATATCGATCATGTGTAGGTCAACAACAGTGCTTCCTTACAGAGTAGGATGATCTAGTTTATGATTAATCATCTGTACTTCTGTACTTAATTTATACCCAAGAGTGAGATGAGTCTTTTACATGCGTGGTACTTCAATATTAATGATGTTACCTATGTGGTACTTCTTTCTTCGTGGTGTTACCTGTGTGGTTATTCTACCTTCATGGAGTTGACTTTGTGGTGTTACCTCTATGGTACTTCTAGCTTTGTGGTGTCACCTAAGTAGTACTTGTACATTTGTGATGTTGTCTTCAGGGTGTTACCTGTGTGGTACTTCTATCTTTGTGGTGTTACCTGTTTGGTACTTCTACATTCTGTGTGTTACCATAGTGGTATTATTTCCTCATGTATGGGATGAGTATGACATGATAACACAGGTATATGTATGGCAATATACCTAAGTAGATTTTACGTCTATTTAATAATGCATATAGATTGGGTTCATACTTTGTGGAACTCTATTAGTCCTACGGGGGTCTCGGTGTCCCTACTGAGTATCGTTATACTCACCCCTGCATGGGCTATGCCTGCACCTTGCTTTGTCTTGTGTAGACAACGTACATCGTTGACCATGGCTGAGGGAGCCAATACCGGATGGTTCTCATAGGTAGAATATTTGGGCTGACGTAGAGTGCTATGGATATGATCTACACCTACCCTTCTAGTAAGGTCCTCGGTGGATGATCCAAGAGTTGTTTTGTACTTTTCAGTTGTAATTGTACATTTTCAGTTGGGATTATATTTCGACCTCTTTTACTTTCACCACTCTTTTACTTTCAGCACACTTTTACTATAGCAGTATACTTCAGGGTTGCATCTTGTTACATTATACTCTGTGTGTTTGACCATGTTTAAAGGAAATGCCTTCCCATTTTAGGTATATGAATTTTTGTGATAGTCACCATCCCCAAGCCTATGGAAGGCAGAGTAGGGATAGTCACGGAATGGGACCCGAGGGACGGGTCGTGACAGTTTGAATGGTCGTCTTAGACTAAACATCCTTTTGAGGATGATAAATAGTATTAAAGCTCAACGCCATATTCAACACCGTTAAAAGCTTTTTCCAGAGCATTGTGGTAAGCCTCGTATCCCAATCAAATACCTTCAAATATGATACTCCCTGAATCCTATAAAATTAAATAATTTATATCCTTAAATTATAATCAATAGGAATACATAACTTATTGTAATATATTATAATAAATTCATAAGTTGACCGATTAAATCAGATATATTATTATTGCATTTTGACTTCAGCGGGAGTCCAATATTGATATCCATGGAGATTTTTCCTATTTATTTAATTTTATGGGTAATGTAATTAACATCCCCTCTGAATAATTATTCTCAGCATTATGTTCTTATCAAAAAAGCCATCCAGATACAAAAATTTAATATCCCTTTTAGTATTTTTCCCCCCAAACATACTCTGTCATATAACATTACATGCTCATAAATGTTAGGTGACTTAAGAACGCTCAGCTATATGTTAAATAAAATTAATCATAATTAATATAAAATATTGAAGGGACACATACAATATTCATGAACCATATCATTTTACCAAAATCATTATTGAACTATTGATCATTATTCATATTCATTTTTTTCAATGTATTACTTATGAACATTTTCAATCCTCACATGGTCTGATGGTTGATAATTAATCTTTGAAAGATATTATTTCCCCCTCTAATCATGATTTGAAGATCCATATTATGATAATCCACAAGTAGTTCAACACATTCACTCTTGTAAAAGGATATACAAGCATTTTATTTTCAATTCAGAGCACAATCCATCTTGTTACCCTTCCATGGTTGGTAATGTTTTTTGTTGAAATAATCTATACTCAACTCCAACCAACTCTTTTGGAAAATATTAAATTATTATTCTTTTGAATATATATTTTTATTATATATATATATCACACATTTCAGAATAATGATGATGCCTAAATATTTTCATTATAAAAATTACAATTTATATCTCTAAATAACTAGTCAGGTAATTTTTCTACTAAATTGTAAATTATTGTGAGAAATAAGACATCACCTTACCATTATTAACCAAAAAAATCCATTTTTTGATATTCATTTTTTGAAAAGAATTTGGATACCAACAGAGTCAACATAGTTATTATATTAGATAGTCATGACAATAACTAAAAAACTATTTAATATATTAATTACCCAATAAATATATTTATATAATTCATTATTCTTTTTCTAATCCACTGATCTATAACATCTATCTTTGAAGGATCTATTGATATACATTCTTTGGAGAATATATAACCAAATAATGTAACATTCTATAACCATAAATCAGACCTCATAAATATATAAAACAGTTTACCCTTCCTTGGAGTCCTCAATAATATCCTAAAATAATTTTTATGAATTTTCATTCTCCAAGATATATTTTATAATATCATATATAAAAACTACCACAAAAGGAAAAAGGTATCCTCTAAACTCAAAATTCATTAAATATATGAAGATAATGTTAGTACAAAAGACATCATTATAAATTCATAATGACCATACCGCCTATATACGTACTATGTTAATATTACTTCCTTCTTAACCCCTAATTTGTTATATCTAAAATGGAGGTAAATCAATTAAAATTTTCTCTATGTATTTTATCAAATAATTCATCAAAAAGAGAAACATATAAATTTTTTTCATGGTGATCTTGTTATGTTCAGTATATTAAATGAAAAAAATGTATTGACACATATTTATTATTACAAATATGTATAGGTTCAATCCATAGTGATGTAATAAGTAGTATAAATATGTTATCCCGATTACATTAGAGCTTCTTCATGAATTTTTACTACTTAATAAGGTCCATTATATTTTGAATATTTTAATTTAGAGTAAAACCTGGAATGAGTAATATTGAAAATAAACATCAAAAATAAAATTAAAAACATAAAAATATTCTGTAAATATTTTATTATATTCAAGAATAAGAAAAATATATTTACTTTTGAGGTTATCCATAAATAGTTAGGATAAATAACACTCTTTAATAAGAAATAATATTAATAAAATATAAGTAATTTACATAGAATATTTATATTCATCCTCACATGAAAAGATGACGGTAAATGTATTTTGAATATCATTTTTTTCCTATCCATATTAATTAAAATGAAATATATATAAATAAAGATAATCCCATAAAAAGAACTACATCCAACTGGAAAAAAAATCATAGGGTTGTCAATATGAAAATTTCAAAAATCATACATTGAAGAGGAGACATAGAATAGAGATGTGATTACCATACCATTATGATATTTTATTGACAATTCAAAATCTAATAATTTTGGTTTTGATATCATTACCTTAGTGAATTCTTCAGATATGCGTGACTACATTTTTCAGAATATTAAAATAAATTTTATATTTTAATAGGGATAGAAAGAATACCTTAAACCACTTCATTCTGATATTCCACTTCCTCAGCTGTGATACCATGAGAATTATAATTATCTCTTAGATTATGGGGTTATTTATTTCAATTGATATCATTAATCCTTATATTAATGTGAAAATTTGGATAAATGCTATACTAATTTTAATTATAGGAGTGGGGTTTTTGTGGAACATTTTTTCCAATCTCATTATTCATTACTACGGTCAGACTCTTCACATATGATTGGAATTATTTTTAATTATTTAATTTTTTTCCTCAATTAGAAAATTTCCCAAACACCAGAAAGATGATTCCTCAATGATTCCTTCCACACTTGATAGAAAAATGGAATTGTTTTAATTTCCCATATGCCTTTTTTTGTAAAATTTCATAGAAATTCAATTTGTTTATGCTATCCTCGGAACCATGAGAACAATGAGGTTATCCCATATCCATTTAAATAATAGGGGACCATAAAATGATCTATTATTATATATCAATGTATCTTAAACCCTATTCTTTTTTAGTATTTTTTCTCATGCCACTAAATAATCGATCAATTTTTCTTTTATGTTATATGATAAAACCCAAATCACTCTTTGAATGTTTTGTGAAGTTTTCCATGTAGGAGTTGATGGTTTCATCATTCTTCAATTTTAGTTCTTGAATTAAATTTCCATTTAAATGT
This sequence comes from Viscum album, assembly GCA_963277665.1. Classification (NCBI taxonomy): domain Eukaryota; kingdom Viridiplantae; phylum Streptophyta; class Magnoliopsida; order Santalales; family Viscaceae; genus Viscum; species Viscum album. The sequence continues at coordinate 189,227,171 of OY728153.1, read as the reverse complement.
GAATGGTTCAAAGAAAATTGTTATTGGAATATTCCTTCTTAATAATTTCCCATGTCATGGAGTTAATTTCCTCCTATTACATCATATTCACTATACTTTTCATCCATTGATCGATTTCACTATACAACCAATAAATACCCAAAATTGACGCTCCACGAATCATATATTGGAAAATAGAATATATTTTTTCATTGGTACTAAACCATTTTTCAATAATTTATGTACTATGAGAACCACTAAAAAGTGGAATACTTTTCCCCATTAAAGACTAAAAATTATGTTGGTCTCTCAATTACTCATTTGTAACTCAACATGATTCATTCAATGATAAAATTTCATTAGAATATTTTTCGTTTTCATTTCATAACTCATAAAATTCATTTTATTATGAGAAAACTCCATTCATTTTATGTCACATTCAACATTAACAGGATTCATACAAGTTACGTCCATTGACTAAAACTAAAAACCACAATGTGGCAAACAATAATCCTTGAATGTAATAATGTTATAATTTTAAATTATTCATAGGATGTATAAATCATGAAACCTTCATTTCAATCAATAATATATTTGGATTAACCTGGGTTATGCTTTGTCATCGCCAATTTGAAACCTTAACGAGGAGATATAATGAAAATACGAATTAAACCAAGCATGTAAATTGAGATATTTTAGATAAGGATGGAGTCTTAGGAGAAGTCACTATAGAATAGAAATGATTGGTTAATACCCAATTTATCCCTTTTAGATTTATTAACAATAGGTGAATTTATTTCATAACCACATTCACTTTCTAGTGTCCAAAATGGGAATTAATTTTTAGGAAAGAAACAAATATTTCTTTAATAATGTTAGCATGTTTTCTTATATATAGGATTATGAAAAGTTATCTAACTGTAATTTTCTAATCCTAATCAACAAAATTAGAAAAACTTTTTTTGATACCAACTAAAGTGTCCTAGACAATACCTAGATTTCCATAACATCATTTTAGATGAATATATAGTACACATCATTAAAATAATTGACTTAAAAACATATAGTTTTGATGTATTTGGATACACTACATGTTATCATATTATTTCATAAAGTATATTAAATATCTTCCATTGTGCTCTTATCAAAAAGATAACTCGTTTCACATACCCAAATTGAAACAAATCTTCATAACATGGGGAAATAATATATAATAACAGGTGAGATAAAATGATTTATAAAGGTAATTGTAACACCCCTAGATTTTATGAGAAGTTTTATTTTTAATTTATTTGATGCCTTGTTTTGTATGCTACAATAAGATTATATTGCTCTATGCGCTACAACGTATTAGCTTGCAGTATTCGCAACACAATTCTTGGATTGTATTACACTCAATTTCATGTTTGGTTGATAGAAGTTATTCTATGCAACATTGAGTATATATATATATATATTCAATTTATAAATGAAATATGGTTGGATTCTATTATACGCAAAAAAACAAGTAATCTTTTACATCACACAACCTTGACTTGGATTTAATTACACGCAATTGCGACCTTCCTCAATAGCGTGTGTTGTACGCAAAACCGACTTTCACTAAACAACGACATGTTTTTAAAATATTATATAAACTAGCCATTATGAATAGTAATTCCCACTTTTTGAAATTTTATAAATTTTATATTTCAAAGTGGACATCATTTTTGGATTCGGAATATCAAAATTAGCCTAGGGTGATTTTTTGGTATTTTTCTAAAAACATTCAATTTTTGATGAATAGTGAGAACACTAAGTTATAGTTTAAAACCGATATTTATATAAATAATTATTTAATTTATTTAAATTTATTTTAGGTCAAAATAGGCACATAATACCTATATAAATTAAATTTAATTCATTGGAGTCAATTTATAATAATTATATATATATAAAATTTTTATAGAACTTTTCACTATCTTTTACCCACATATTAGGAGAATTTGTAAATTTACATAAAACGTAATTTTACCTCTTCTGTTAGTGTAATTTCAAAAATCCAAGAGACGCGGTTAATATCAAGGAGTAAAATGTGGTTCAATAAGATAAAAATAGTTTTTGGTGAATAGTAACTTGTTAATTTTATTTACAACGGTTAAAAGTAAATAGGATAATTAAGGGTAAAAATGACATTATTATTACCATAAAACATGTCCTAATTCTATTTGATAATTATAATTCAACCAAAAATAACCTTAGGAATAAAATATGAACCTTTTTGGTCTACTCGGATTAGATTTGGAAACTTATTATTATTTTATTTAAAGAAGAGTTAAAATAGTTAAAATCAATGTTTAATAACTAATTTTTTTTTAATATATGGTTATACATTAGATAAATTAGACTATAAATATTCATTAAAAATATAAAAATATTTTCTACATAATGGTATTTTATTTATGTTTTTTAGACATTAAATAATTTAATTAATTTATGACACAATGATGATACTGTAATTACCTTATTAATGAAATATTAACATAATAAATACTATAAATACCCAAGTAAATGTAATTTTAGAATTTTTATGAATTAAGATAATTTAACAGGTTAATATAATATATTAGGGTTGGTTACGAGAATTTTTTTCGAAGTAATAATGCTTTTATGAATTTTGAGAAAACAAAATACCAAATAGTGTCAAAATTTACATCAAAAAGTTTTTAAAAGAACTATTATATTATTAACTAATATAAAGGCCCTAAAAATCTAAAGATCATCCAAAGGAATTATATAATAATATATATGACATTAATGAACCAATTGGGTTTCTAATGGATGTTTATAGTACGTTTATTAACCATATAGTGTAAGAATACAGCAGGACACGGTAAACGTTAAATTATTTAACTTAGAGTTAAATCTAAATGATAAGGTTAAAATGGTAACCTAAACTTGTCTAAAACCTATTTGTTGAGATGATTTCGACCCATATCCACCCTATACTTGAAATAAATCACTTTGGAGCCATTATAAACTGAATATGAATTTATTATAAAATAATATTTTTAGTTTTTCCAAAGGTACCTCTCACCCCTCTTATAAAAGGGAACTCCCCCTTCTATCTAATTCACACTCCCAAAGCCATTTTACTCTGCCAAACCCTGCCCAAATACCCTCTAAAATGTCCTCAATTCATTCTAGAGGCCTTCCTTTAGTCATAAATCCAACCTATAGAGCCCTTTTAATCAAATCAAAAATAAGAACCCGAAGAAGAGGTAAATATATCACCGCCTATTTCAAGTAGCTTTCTTCTTCCACTTCCTCCTTCTTTGTTGTTTACATTATAAAATAACAAATCCAGTATTTTTTATATACTGTGATGTTGTTATAAAAATGGTACAACCATATTGGTTATTTTATCCATCCAATGAATGAAAAAGTCACCACAGGTGCGTACGTACAGCTTACCGTCTCCACATCGTCGTGTAGTTTGTTATTCAAAAATTTCATCATTTGGGTGGGTATAATAATGAGTATAAATGATATAAATAATAAATAAAACATTATTATGATTCTATATATATGATATACCATCCTAATATATACTATTTTAATATCAAAATAATGATATCATCGCTCGGGCGTATGTACGGACTACCATCTCCATGAACGCGATGAGATTTATTTTCCATGATTAACCATTCAAGTATGATTATAAAGTATTTATAATAAATAATCATGAATGATATAACATAATAATGATACTGGATTTAGTGACATATATGTTTCATTTAATAACTTCCATTCAAGTCAATAAGTAAAGGAAAACACCGTTCATGCATACGTACGGCCTAACGTCTCCGTGAACGGTGTATTTCATTCCGTTTATCGATCAATTATATATATTGATATGGTGAATGTATATTTTATATAAATCATGTTTTACTTTCATGAATTATGTAAATCAGGATATAAGTAATAATATCATGAACAATGAAAGAGCGCTGTCGTGGGCGCCCTCAAATGATTAGTGTGATTTGGGGTACTTAAGTGCAGCAGAGTGGCTGACCAAGGTCGTCTCTCAAAGGAGGAAGTGAATTTAACAACTTATTAGAGGTATTCTAAAAAAAATAAAATAAAATAGAATAGAATAAAAACACTACTTTAAAGGATTGGGGTTTGTTGTAGTTTATGAATCTAGAAGAAGTTTGCTCGAAGAAGATTGTATAATTTTTTTTTGTTTTTAGTTTTGAAATGAATTTCAATTTAAATGACACAACAAGAAGATGTTTTTTTAGAAATCTATTTAAAAAGCGTAATCGATCTAACTCTACCTCTTCACTTTATTATTAATCCTTATCATTTAAATTAACATTCACTTAATTATGATCCCTTAATTTGTTAAATCTCGAACCCTACGAGAATTAACTTTACCACAAAGATGATGTGAATTTAAACCTAGGCTAACTTTGGAACGTGCAATCGCAACACCCTGCTTTGATTGATGTTCTAAGATTAGCTTATGATCAGTGGTAAATTAAGGCACATATCCATTCTGTAAATGAGGATGAATTGTGTTTAGGGATTATATTTGAACTCTACAAATTTATCCCGTGTGGTCTTGTATTACCAATTAAGATCGCCCTCTCACAATTTACACAAAATCCAGACCTCGCGTGTTTTTGTGTTAATTGTTCAATTGCTTGATTAGTTTATTAAAATTTAAAAACACAATTCATGGATCATATTAAGTGAATTACAGTATCTCATTGATTCAAAATAATTAAATGAAGAGGGTAGAAGATAGATCGATTACTAAAAGACTACTCTTCCATGGGTGGCGTAATCATCGTAGAAGCGTTTTGCATGTGCAAAGGTTTAAAATGGGTATAACCCAATAACGCTTCTACTCAAGAATTCAAGCCCAATTAGGAAGATTAATAGAAGAATAAATTTAAACAAAACAGAAGAAAAGAGAAGAAATATAAGAAGAGCAATGAAGTTTATTACACGATTGAAAACATTACAAAATGAAGAAGAGAAGGAGGCTTCGATGAGGGGATCCTTGCTTCAAGAGCTACCCCTCTTACAATGGTTGGAGAATTTGGGTGAAACAAATTCTCCTCTGCCTCCAATCTCCCAATGCACGTCCCAACCCCTCCAAATGAGAAAAACTCCAATTTATAGAGGGGAGGGGAGGAGAGGTTACAAGTGGTTTCAAGTGTGAATGTGGAAATTCGGCCAAATATTTTATGCCAACTTGCACCGCCAATTTTACCACCAAAACGCGTGAATTGGCCGGCCTTCCAGAAGGATGATTTATGGCACATCATGTCCCCGAGCTTTCATCAAACTTTGGGCTCAATCCAAGCCCGTATGTAGAATATATGGCCCAAATACAGAACCTTTTCCATTCTGGCGAGCCCAGACCAACTTTGACTTCATGGCCCAATTTAAACAACCAAATGAACTCTTTAGCTTTAGTGTCAGGAATATAAGTTGTAGACAATTAAGTTAGGAACACTGTTACAAAATTTCAAATTCAAATAATAAATATAAAAATATTTATCTTCGAAATACTACAGTGCACTATTAAGGGTAAAACTGGAATTTTCACCAAATTTTCAAATGAATGATCAAATCCCAAATATTTTATAAATAAACATGTTTAACACAATGTGAGGAAATTATATCATTTATTATCAATAAAATATTCAATAAAATAGTGTTTTATCAACTCCCCCACACTTACCCTTTTGCACACCTGGGCAAAACCTCATATCAAGTAAACATCAATATCAAATCAAAACCAATTTTAAAACACATATCTTTAAGATCAATCAATTTCACACCAAGAATAAAAAAGATATCATGCCTCATAAAAAACCTTATTTCAAGTTCTCCATTTATATCATTCAATATATTTCCACTTCATTTATCCACCCATGCACAAAACACTTACCTTGCTTGAATTTTCTCTCATCACTCAAATATCAATTTTTTTTTGCAATGTCTTTCTCATCCAAACTCATACAAGGGTCACCATAGGCTTGATAGATTCCTACATCGCTACCCGATGTGAGTCAAGGACATATGTTTATCATGAGGATTTTTCAGGGTTGTTCTGTGGCTTTCGGTTGGTAGGATTAAGATGTGAAAAACTCTGAGGCTGAATGAGGAGGGCTTGACTCTTTTGAAGCAAAATTGCATTAATCTAATTTTCACTTAAATATGGTCTTCTCTTCAATCCCCATAGTATCAATTCAGCTCCATCATCATGAAAAGTCATGAAAGGTTTACACCATTCATTATTTCAGCATAAAAAATGTCAATCTTCTCAAACATGATTTTCTTGAAAGCTCCAGATGGGCACAACTTTCAATATAATGAATTTCTTTAGCAGCAAACACATCTCTTCAGAATTTAATTTTCCACCCAAAGTATCACATAATGTGGTGGCACAACACAAGATAGCTTCCCCCACACTTAAGCTCAACTAGATTATGCAATTTCACTTCAAGAGTTGGTTGGATAGGGAAAATTGGCTTGTAATGTGGCTTAACCTAACAGGATGTGCATGGCTTCTAAGGGCTACAAGGATTAAATATTCAAGGTAGGCCATTATAAAAAAAGATTCTTTGAAAAGGGGGCTTTAATACCAAACAAATGCCTCAATCATTTAAACATATGTACCTCAAACCCTCAAGTTTTGACAGGACTAGATCAAATTCTGGTTAAATCAAGTATGGTTTGGTTCTTTCAAGAAGTGAGGTGAATGTAAAGAATATGAAAATAATGGTTTAGAAGCCTCACAGGAAAGTGATTTCAAATATAAAGACAGTGAGATTGGCATGGGATTCAAAATTCAGCGTACTTTGCATGAAATTACTAAATATTTGAATATGAAACAAAGTCATTTCAGCATTCATTTAAGCTTAGTTTCAAGGGGTAAATTGTTTCACTTATTGATATGGATTTAAAAATGGTGATGAGAATCATTTCAGCTCAAAAGTTTCAAAAACACACAGAAAATTGTAAAATAAACAGACAAAATTTGATAAACACACAATTTTTTTTGGTTTTTTTTAAACAGGAAAACAATTGAAATTACTAAACTAAAAGGTTCCCTCCCCCACACTTAAAATATTGCATTGTCCTCAATGTGAACCCGTGAGATGATATATGCACATGAAATGCAGAATTTTTAAATAGGATAAATAATATAAAAGTGAAAGGGTTAGGAACAGCCTGATGTGATCAAGTGATGATGGGGTCATGCAGTGTGATAAAATCCACTGCATCAGTAGGATGTCCCTCAATGTATCTCTTCAAACGTTGCCCATTGACTGTAAAGCTCCTTCCAGTGTCCTCTTGTGTGATCTCCACTGCACCATAAGGAAAAACATTAGACACAATATAAGGACCTAACCATCTGGAACACAACTTACCAGGCATCAACTTCAGTCGTGAACTATAGAGAAGGACTTTCTCTCCAACATGAAACTCCCTTTGTTGGATCATTTTGTCATGAGATGCTTTTGATCTTTCCTTGTAGAGCCTTGAGTTCTCATATGATGACAATCGAATCTCCTCAAGCTCTTGAATTTGCAACTTCCTTTGAATTCCAGCTTGGGCCAAATCCATGTTACATTTCTTTATAGCCCAATATGCCCGATGCTTGACTTCCACGGGGAGATGACACGATTTCCCAAAAACAATCTGAAATGGGGACATACCAATGGGGGTCTTGTATGCTGTTCTATAAGCCCACAATGCATCATCCAAGCGCTTGCTCCAATCCTTCCTATTTGGCTGCACGGTTTTCTCCAAGATTTGTTTCAACTCACGATTTGAAACCTCAGCCTGGCCATTTGTTTGGGGGTGGTATGGTGTTGATGTTTTCTGTGTCACCCCATACTTTCGAAGGAGGGAAGCAAAATTCCTATTGAAAAAGTGTGTCCCTTGGTCACTGATGATGGCCTTTGGTACTCCAAACCTGCAAAAAATTTGTGCTTTGACAAAGTCCACAACAACATGAGAATCGTCAGTCCTGGTGGCCTTGGCCTCCACCCATTTACTCACATAATCAACAGCAACCAAAATGTAAAAAAATCCAAATGAACTAGGAAAAGGACCCATAAAGTCGATGCCCCATACATCAAAAATCTCACAAAATAGTATGGGTTGTTGGGGCATCTCATGTCTCCTAGAAATGTTCCCAGTGTGTTGGCAACGAGAGCATGACTTACAAAACAAATGGGCATCATGGAACAAGCTAGGCCAATATAATCCAGAGTCTAAAACCTTCCTAGCTGTCCGTTGGGGTCCAAAGTGTCCACCACAAGCAAGTGTATGACAGAAATGCAAAACAGACTCAAACTCATGATCGGGAACACACCTCCTAATGACTTGGTCACTACACATGCGCCAGAGGTACGGATCATCCCAAACATAAAATCTTGACTCACTCTTTAATTTTTGGACTTGATGTTTCTTCAAATTTACTGGGATTTCAGAGCCAACAATGTAATTAACTAAATCAGCATACCAAGGATGCTTACCTGAGATGGTATAGAGATGCTCATCGGGGAAAGTGTCCCGAAGTGGTACCTGGTCCAAGGTGTCACCCTCTAGTGTGTGAGTAAGCCTACTCATGTGGTCCGCCACCAAGTTTTCTGACCCCTTTTTGTCCTTTATCTCGATGTCAAACTCTTGAAGAAGGAGCATCCAACGGATAAGTCGTGGCTTTGCATCTGGCTTCTTTAGGAGGTACCTCAAAGCTGCATGGTCAGAAAAAACAACTACTTTAGAGCCCAATAAATATGAACGGAATTTATCTAAAGCAAATATGATAGCAAGAAACTCCTTTTCTGTGGTAGTGTAGTTTGATTGGGCTGAATCTAGTGTCCTCGATGCATAGGCGATCACATGTGAACGTCCCTCCACCCTCTGAGATAAGACAGCTCCAACCGCGAAGTTGGAGGCGTCACACATAAGCTCAAATGGAAGGTCCCACCGTGGGGGCTGTATGATTGGTGGAGTGGTCAGACACTTCTTCAGCTCATCAAATGATACCCTGCATGAATCATCAAAATTGAATTCAATATCTTTTTGAAGCAATCGAGATAAGGGTAGAGCGATCTTACTAAAATCTCTGATGAAGCGTCGATAAAATCCAGCATGCCCAAGGAATGATCGAACATCACGCACACATGTAGGATATGGGAGGGATGAAATAATGTCCACCTTAGATTTATCAACTTCAATTCCATGTTGTGAGACTATATGACCTAAGACAATTCCCTTTTCGACCATGAAATGACATTTTTCAGAATTTAAGACCAGATTCTTCTCAATACAACGATGCAACACATCACCCAAACTAGAGAGACATTCATCAAATGAGGACCCATAAACTGTAAAATCATCCATAAATACCTCCATGCAGGTCTCAATGAAATCTGAGAAAATACTCACCATGCATCTCTGGAAGGTACCTGGGGCATTGCAAAGTCCAAATGGCATCCTTCGGTAGGCAAAGGTACCGAATGGGCAGGTGAATGTTGTCTTCTCCTGGTCCTCTGCTGCAATGGGAACCTGAAAATAGCCAGAAAATCCATCCAAGAAACAATAGTGTGTCTTCCCAGCTAGTCTCTCAAGCATCTGGTCAATGAATGGAAGTGGGAAATGGTCCTTACGAGTGGATTGATTTAGTTTCCTATAATCGATACACACTCGCCAACTGTTTTGTACTCTCACAGGAACTAACTCATCATTTTCATTTTTTATAACAGTGAAACCAGTTTTCTTTGGTACAACCTGAACAGGGCTAACCCATTGTGAGTCAGAAATAGGGTAAATGATACCTGCCTCAAGTAATTTTTCTACTTCTTTCTTAACAACTTCTAGGAGGGTGGGATTAAGTCTCCTTTGTGGCTGTCTCACCAGTTTAGCCCCATCCTCCAAGAGAATCCTATGCATGCAAATGGAGGGGATAATACCTGATATGTCTGCCAATGTCCAACCAATTGCCCTAATGTTATCTCTCAAAAGATTCAAAAGTTTTTCTTCATGTTCAAAAGAGAGATTGTTAGCAATTATGACAGGTAATCTATCACCACTGAGCAAGTATGCATATTTGAGATTTGGGGGCGATGGCTTGAGTTCCAATGTAGGTGGGTGATGTATGGATGGAGAAATTGATGCAACAGACATATCTGCACAATGAACATCAGTATCAGAATAAAAATCATCACAATCAGAGAATAAAGCACCAAATCCATCAGCATACTCAATAGCCATGTCATAATCAGAGTTCACATGATCAAAATCAGAATATGAATCCACATCAAAATCAAATCCAAGATAGGATTGTGTATCAGAAACATGTGCGGAAGTGCTCTTAGACATCAAACTCGAACCAATACTCATAATCTCCCTAAGCATAGGACAATCAAATTCTATGGAGTTTTTATTTGGTGGTTCAAAATGGGAGATAACAAAAATAGAATGGTCCTCAGAGGGGTACTTCATGGAATCCATAACATTAAATATCACAACTTCATCCCCAAATTCCATGGAAAGTGTACCCTCATTGACATTTATGATAGTTTTTGCAGTTTTGAGGAAGGGCCTACCTAAGATAATGGGGGCATGAGAACTTACCTGATCATCCTCCATGTTAAGCACATAGAAGTCTGCTGGAAAGATCATGTCTCTTACCCGAACAAGTACATCCTCAAGAACTCCCGCTGGATATGCCGTAGCTCTATTCGCCAATTGCACCACTACTCTTGTTGGCTTCAACTCACCAACCTGCAAGGAAGAGAATACAGAGTGAGGCATCACATTTATGGAAGCTCCTAAATCACAAAGAGCATCGGAGAAGTGCAACTCCCCTATGGTACATGGGATGGTGAATGTCCCTGGATCCTTGCACTTTGTTGGCATTGCTAGAGTTGGTGTAATGAGTGCTGATACATTCCTTCCAAGGTTGATCCTCTCATTTCCCTTGAGCCCTCTTCGATTGGTACAAAGTTCTTTTAAGAATTTCGCATACCTTGGAATTTGCTTAATGGCTTCAAGTAGAGGAATGTTGATCTCCACACGCTTGAATGTGTCCAAAACCTCATTTTACATTGCTTCTTCAGCCATCTTCTTGGTTTGAACAACCCTATTTGGAAAAGGAAGAGGTTTAGAAGGAACATCATCAATATTTTTCATACCTTTATCTTTCTCCTTGGATTGCTCATCAGTTGGTATGGAATGCGGCTTCTCTGAAGTTGAGGTGAATCCCGGTGGAATGGTAGGTGCAGATGTATCGTTCATTTGCTTCCCACTTCTCAATGTGATGGCACTAACATTCCCCTTTGGATTCGGAGTGGGTTGGGAAGGTAGATTTTCAGAATTCTTACTCACAAGTTCATGGAGGGCGGTGGCAATCTGGCTCATTTGAGTCTTCAACTCTCTTAGCTCCGAACCTTGACTCTTCAGCTCATTCTGTTGATTAAGAACAATTTGTTTCAAAAGATCATCAGTGTTAGAGTCTACCTTGTGTTGGATATTCCCTTGTTGCTGACTCGTTGATGTTTGAGCTTCGAATCTCCTTTGGGGTTGTTGGAAACCCTGTTGGTAAGGTGGATGTTGCTGGAAGTTTGGTTGAAAAGGGGGCCTTTGTTGTTGTCCAGAGCCATACCTCATGTCCGCTAGATCTTTACACCCTTGGTTGTATGTTGGATAAAACTTCTTTGGGGGATATGGTTGTTGTTGTTGCTACTGAAATGGTCTCCCAGGGAACACTGCTGCACAATCTTCTGTTTCTTGGAGTTGTGGGCAACAGTCAGTCGGGTGGCTTGTCTCAGTGCAAATACCACAAGGCCTTAAGGGAGGGGGTTGGGATGTATTTTGAGCCAATGCAATCTGCCTCACCATAGTTGTCAATTCTTCTAACTTAGTATCAATCAAATGACTTTCAAGAGAAGAAGGACTTACTTGATGTACTCCTTGAACATGTGGTGTACCTCTATCACCGAATTGTTGGGAGTTTTGGGCCATTTTGTCGATAAATGCTCGCGCAGCTACTGGTGTCTTGTCCACCAATGCTCCTCCAGCCACAGCATCTACCATGATCCTCTCCATGGGTGTGAGTCCTTCGTAGAATTATTGGATGAGGAGTTGCTCACTGATTTGGTGATGTGGGCAGCTTGCACACAACTTCTTGAATCTCTCCCAGTACTCATACATTGACTCCCCTTGGGCTTGCTTGATCCCCGATATCTCCTTTCGAATGGATGTGGTCCTTGATGTTGGAAAAAATCTCTGCAAGAAAAGGCGTTTCAAATCGTTCCAACAAGTTACATCTTCGGGTTGTAAATAATACATCCAATCTTTCGTAGCTCCATCAAGTGAGAATGGGAATGCTCTTAGTTTGATTTGATCTTCAGAGACATTTCTAGGTTTTAGGGTTGAGCAAACCACATTAAATTCTTTCAAATTTTTATTGGGATCCTCACCAGAGAGGCCATGAAACTTTGGAAGTAAGTGAATTAACCCAGATTTCAGTTCGAAGTCCGATTCGAGATTTGGGTATGCAATACAATTTGGTTGATAGTTAATATCAGGTGAAACCAATTCTCGAATGGTTCTATTAAGTTCATTTCCATTGTTTCCAGCCATTGGTTCTTGTTTTATGGTTGAATTTGAATTGCTTCCAATTTCAATGTTCTGATATTGGAGTAATTCTCCAACTGGTTGAATGTTGAAACTTCCCGTAGACTGAGAATGTCTGATTCGTGCCCTAAGGCTACGTTCAATCTCAGGGTCAAGATCTAAGAGATCTTCGGGATTAGTTCGTGTCATCAATCAATGAAAGATTAAAAGAATGAATGTGGACCATAGTAAAATAAAAATTTGAAGTTTGAGTTGATGGTCCAAAAAGAAGTAGAAAGAGATAAAATAAGAAGAAGAAAGAAAAAAAAATCAGATTGGGTAAAGACGGAAGAAAGAAGAGAGGAAGAGAATTAAAATGTAAAATAAAATAAATACCTCTAATTGGTTGAAATAATTACTTGCCTCCCCGGCAACGACGCCAATTTGAAAGAGCGCTGTCGTGGGCGCCCTCAAATGATTAGTGTGATTTGGGGTACTTAAGTGCAGCAGAGTGGCTGACCAAGGTCGTCTCTCAAAGGAGGAAGTGAATTTAACAACTTATTAGAGGTATTCTAAAAAAAATAAAATAAAATAGAATAGAATAAAAACACTACTTTAAAGGATTGGGGTTTGTTGTAGTTTATGAATCTAGAAGAAGTTTGCTGGAAGAAGATTGTATAATTTTTTTTTGTTTTTAGTTTTGAAATGAATTTCAATTTAAATGACACAACAAGAAGATGTTTTTTTAGAAATCTATTTAAAAAGCGTAATCGATCTAAGTATACCTCTTCACTTTATTATTAATCCTTATCATTTAAATTAGTATTCACTTAATTATGATCCCTTAATTTGTTAAATCCCGAACCCTACGAGAATTAACTTTACCACAAAGATGATGTGAATTTAAACCTAGGCTAACTTTGGAACGTGCAATCGCAGCACCCTGCTTTGATTGATGTTCTAAGATTAGCTTATGATCAGTGGTAAATTAAGGCACATATCCATTCTGGAAATGAGGATGAATTGTGTTTAGGTATTATATTTGAACTCTACAAATTTATCCCGTGTGGTCTTGTATTACCGATTAAGATCGCGCTCTCACAATTTACACAAAATCCCGACCTCGCGTGTTTTTGTGTTAATTGTTCAATTGCTTGCTTAGTTTCTTACAATTTAAAAACACAATTCATGGATCATATTAAGTGAATTACAGTAGCTCATTGATTCAAAATAATTAAATGAAGAGGGTAGAAGATAGATCGATTACTAAAAGACTACTCTTCCATGGGTGGCGTAATCATCGTAGAAGCGTTCTGCATGTGCAAAGGTTTAAAATGGGTATAACCCAATAACGCTTCTACTCAAGAATTCAAGCCCAATTAGGAAGATTAATAGAAGAAGAAATTTAAACAAAACAGAAGAAAAGAGAAGAAATATAAGAAGAGCAATGAAGTTTATTACACAATTGAAAACATTACAAAATGAAGAAGAGAAGGAGGCTTCGATGAGGGGATCCATGCTTCAAGAGCTACCCCTCTTACAATGGTTGGAGAATTTGGGTGAAACAAATTCTCCTCTGCCTCCAATCTCCCAATGCACGTCCCAACCCCTACAAATGAGAAAAACTCCAATTTATAGAGTGGAGGGGAGGAGAGGTTACAAGTGGTTTCAAGTGTGAATGTGGAAATTCGGACAAATATTTTATTCCAACTTTCACCGCCCATTTGACCACCAAAACGCGTGAATTGGCCGGCCTTCCAGAAGGATTATTTGTGCCACATCATGTCCCCGAGCTTTCATCAAAATTTGGGCTCAATCCAAGCCCGTATGTAGAATATATGGCCCAAATACAGAACCTTCTCCATTGTGGAGAGCCCAGCCCAACTTTGACTTCATGGCCCAATTTCAACAACCATATGAACTCTTTAGCTTTAGTGTCCTGAATAAAAGTTGTAGATAATTAAGTTAGGAACACGTTTACAAAATGTCAAATTCAAATAATAAATATAAAAATATTTATCTTCGAAATACTACAGTGCACTATTAAGGGTAAAACTGGAATTTTCACCAAATTTTCAAATGAATGATCAAATACCAAATATTTTATAAATAAACATGTTTAACACAATGTGAGGAAATTATATCATTTATTATCAATAAAATATTCAATAAAATAGTGTTTTATCAAACAACAAGTCGAAACACGTACGATAAGTGAAATTATTTTACCCAAAACGATGCTTTAACATGGAATTTACAAAAGAACGGGTAATATAAAGTCATAAGTGAACCATACATGATATCATAACAATGAATATGATTCTGTAAAAATTCAATGATATTATTCGAATCATTATAAGGAGGTTTTGATACGTACGAATCATATCAGACCTATGTTAAGGGATAATTTTTTGATCTCATTTTTATCTGAGATTGCTTATACGTTAGTATTTACTACGGTTACATTTTTCATCCATGACAATAAAAATGTTTTTTATAAATTTTTCAATATTATTCCATGTATGTTTAAAGTAATGTTTACCCCTATTTTACTTTTACATTTTTTTATGGAAGGAATCGTTCTTTTCTTTACCATACGAGTAACTTTTTGACTTTTCCAGAAAAAGTACAATGATGATGTTTTTTTTAACTTATACGGCATGAACGAATGTTTACGGTTTCATAAAGCCAAATTTTCTTGAAGAATACTATAAAATATTTCATCATTATTTTCAGAAAAAATAATTTTCTTTTAAAATTTCATGCCATTTTGAGAAAAGAAAATGATTTTTAGAAAAAAGGATATATTCCTCAAGAATTCGTTTCAAGTGTTTTATCAAAACCATTTTCCATCTTAGATGACATTATTTAGCATGTTTATGTTTCAATTATAATGTCTATATTATTTACATGGTTTGATTATTCTTATGATGAAATGATATCAATTTTTTTATATAGATTATGTTATGATGGGATGAGGTTTATGAAACCCATTTTATTCTTTGGGTTATGATGAGAGATTTATGTTTATTTTGACGCACAAGTAAGAATGATATCATTATGAGATGGGTGAGACCTATATCTCCCTCCAATGAATTGGGTAAAGATTTATATCTCATGAGATAGACATGGCTGTAATGGAAAGTAAAATCTGGTTCAGTAATACAGGGCTGGAATGGCAAGTAAACCCGATTCAGTAATGGATTTTGTCCACTATGATAGTCTTGGCATCAATGCTTTGACTACTTTGGAAATAATATCCATTTATTGATGGTTTTCCACAATTATATATTTTATTCCCATTCTATTTTATCATTATTTATGTTCCATTATGATCTATGCCTTATGTATTGCCATGATTCATGTCATTGCTCAAGATTTTGATGTATTATGTTCATGTTTTTACTTTCAAATGTTTATGGATTGTTTATATGTTCTTAATGTTTACCCTTACTGAGAATTTGATCTCACCATTTTTATGTTTTCTTCTCCTAGGATATAAAGAATGGTTTTAGTTAGGAAAAAAAGGGGATGATCTTTAGGGGATATTTTGAAGATCTTTCAACATGATTAGAAGTTTATGTTCGAATTTTCCAAAAACACTAAACTATTACAGTCCTTAGATGTCAGTTTTTGTTATGTATTTAGTATTACGCAAATGTAATGTAATGTCTATATATGTCAATCCTTGGGTGTCTACATTTGGTATCAAAGGAATGGTTTAGTTATCCTTTGGAAACTAGGATGTGAAAACTTAATGAGATCCCCAGAGATATTTCTAATGTATGTCTAAGGATATGCCTAAGGTTAAGTAAGTATATGTATAGGTTATAGTCCTAGAATTATGGTAAATATCATAGAAGTGAACCTATGATGTTAGAGATTGAATGTACTCCCCCTTGATTATGTTGTTTTTCTAGTATGAGTTTTTCCTCTCATACTATTCTTTTTGGGTTTTAAGAAATGGTAGGAAACATTAGGATTCTTGTTAATGGAGAATATGATGGACAATTGAATGATATTCTTCATGAGAAACCAAATGAAATGAGATTTGGATGTCTAAACATCGTTATTATGACTAATCATAAATCTCATAATATGATCAATAATCTCAACTTTGGTAAATTTCCTGAATCGGGTAATAAGAAAAAGTTGGAGTTTTATGATGATCATAAGGGAAAGAGAGTTCAATTTCCCGCATGTAAGTCATGTGGGGAAGAGGAATTAGGGAGAATGTTTCAGTGAAACTGGAAGATGGTTTGGGTGTGGAAAAGAAGAACACAAAGCCAGTAATTGCAAAGGAAAAGGTTCAGTTAACACCATGGATAATGATGATGGTATTGTTAAGACATCAACAATGATTAAATGTTTTAAATCTGGAATATATGGTAATTATTCAAACCAATGCTCTAAGGGAAATTTTCATGAGGAGAATCAGTATGGTTGTATGGGTAGTATTTATATTGATGACGATGAAGAGACTACACATGATATATGAGATGAAATAAGGTTTGAAGCTAGGTCAATGGTTTATGAAGGTAGTATAATGATTGCATGTTTATCAAGACTAATATATGGTACTATGGAATAATGAAACATCTAAGTATTGTTACATTATTGTTTTTCCTATAGTATCTGAATGTATATGTTTAATGGTACATGTAACCTTGAAAGGTTTTTCAGATATTTTTGGACAGTAGATGATTTGCGCATAATGAAGGGATAAAAAGAAAATAATATTTTTGATAGTATTAATGAGATCATGACTCATATAAGGACAAAGTGATATCATGGTTTGAGTATATAGAATTTTTGGAATTTTTGTTATGTGGAAAGACTTAACTATTGACAGAATTCATGTTTTCACTAAACTTCAATGGGTATTAATTTTTCAAGAGAATACATGATTAAGGTATTCACATGTTTGGAATGTGACCAACAACAAGATATATCTTGTGATATATGGGGGACAAATGAAGGAATTCACATGATCGGTAGATGAAATTTCTAGTAATCAGACAGAATTATTTTTTATAAGCCTAAAGGTTGGAATGGATTAATTCATACATCATATAGTTTTGCTAAAGGCTATAAATTTTTGATTTTATTTCTGAATTAGTATAATTGTATATTTTTAGATAAAGGAAAACCCGTAGGATGGGCGACAACCCATCGCGTCGGACATGTTTGCGGGAATCGAACCCACAACCGAAGTGCGACATGCATTTATTGCCTATCATTGGCCTACAGGAAGTCCTTGGTTTGTAGAAACTAGTTTATTTTATTACGAGCTTTAATAGATGAATAATAAGTCCATATACGATTAATCTCACCATAGATGGACTTATGTATATTTAATAACAGTTTCTATCATTATTTTTGAGAAAGATGGAATGACCTATCATTCTATCGCATGATCTTCTCAAACTTTAGGAATGAAAAATTCAACTTCATTTCGTTATGATATGTAGTGGAAATTGATCATGGAATGACCAACGGTGAGATTGTACCAAAATCATGTAAGTATTTCTTTTATTTAAAAATTTTCAACTTTAGGGAAATGATATTGAAAACCAAAAATGTTGTCATAGTACCCTCATATCTGATGAATTAGATGGTACCATAGATCATCAAAAATTTATGGCTTTTTGATTGATGGATTCTTTATAGGCTTGATCTCTACCACTCTCTATCAGAACATGATGGTTATATTTCTCTTCCATACCCTTATTTTCACATATGTTCTCATATGTGGAAACCCCATGATGAGTTACTTTGGGTATCCGTTATATTTCTAACATTATTTTTTAAAATGATATTTTAGTATTCCTTTTTACGATGTGGGTTTCTATAAAAGAAAATTTCATGTAATAAACGATTTATAGCCCCGACGAATTTCGAGGGTGAAATTCATTTTCATGGGGGTAGAATGTAACACCCCAATATTTGATGAGAAGTATTATATGTAATTTATTTGATGTATTGTGTTGTATGCTACACCAATATTATCTTGCTATATACACAACACCGTGTTATCTTTCAGTATACACAACACTATTATTGGATCATGTTACACACAATTTCAAGTTCATTTGATAGAAGTTATTCTAGAAATCATTGAGTATATATATATATATTCAGTGTCTAAATGAAATATGGTGGGATTATATTATACACAAAAACAAAGGAATCTTGCACTACGCACATCTTTGACTTGGATTTCATTACACGCAATCGCGACCTTCCTCGATAGCGCCTGTTGTACACAATACTAAGTTTCACTAAACAACGATATGTTATTAAAATATTATATAAACTAGTTGATATAAATAGTAATACCCACTTTTTGAAATTTTATAAATTTTATCTTTCAATGTGGACTTCATTTTTTGATTCGGAATATAAAAATTAGCCTAGGGTGAATTTTTGGTATTTTTTCTAAAAACAATAAATTTTTGATGAATAGTGAAAAAAATTAAGTTATAGTTTAAACCCGAATTTTTATTTAAATAATATATATTTTATTTAAATTTATTTTAGGTCAAAATGAAAACATAATACCTATATATGTTCAATGTAATTCATTAGAGTATATTTATAATAATTTTAGATATATAAAAATTTTAATGAACTTTTCACCGTCTTTTACCCACCTCCTAGGAGAATTTGAAAATCTACATAAAACATAATTTTACCATTTCTGTGAGTGGAATTTCAAAAATTCGAGAGACACAGTTAATCTTACGGAGTAAAATTGTGTTCAATAAGATGAAAATATTTTATTGGTGAATAGTAACTTTTTACTTTTATTTACCACTGTTAAAAGTAAATATGGTAATTAAGGGTAAAAATGATATTATTATTACCCTAAAACATGTCCTATTTGTATTGGATAAGTATAATTAAACCAAAAACAACCTTAAGAATAAAATATGAACCTATTTGGTCCACTTGGATTAGATTATGCCACTTATTATTATTTTATTAAAATAAGAGTTAAAAGAGTTAAAATCATTGTTTAATAACTAATAATTTTTTAATATAGGGTTATACATAATCTATATTCGACTATAAATATTCATTAGAAAGATAAAAGTATTTCATAAATAGTGGTATTTTGTTTATATTTTTTTATAAATTAAATAATTTTATTTATTTATGACGCAATGATGATTCAGTAATTACATTATTAATGAAATATTAACATAATTGATATTATAAATACCCATATAAATGTAATTTGAGACTTTTTATGAATTACACTAATTTTATAGGTTAATATAACATATTAGGGTTTGTTAGATGAATTTTTTTTGAATTCATAATGTTGTTATGAATTTATAGAAAACAAAATACCAAATAGTGTCAAAATTGACAAAAAAGATTTTTTAAAACAAATAATTTATTATTAATTTATTTAATTGTCTTAAAAATCTATGGTTTGGAAAAAAGACTAATATAATGATATATATGACATTAATGAACCAATTGGTGTTCTAATGGAAGTTTATAGTATGTTTATTAACCATATAGTGTAAGAATACAAGAAGACACAGTAAAACTTAAATTATTTTAAGTAGAGTTAAATCTAAATGATAAGGTTAAAATGGTAACCTAAACTTGACTAAAACCAATTGTTTGATAATATTTAGACCCATATCTACCCTAGTCTCAAAATAATTCACTTTTTAGTCATTATAAACCGAATATGAATTTATTATAAAATAATATTTTTAGTTTTTCCTATGGTGCCCCCCACCCCTCTTATAAAAGGGAACTCCACCTTCTCTCTAATTCACACTTCCAAAGCCATTTGAAACGGCCAACCCCAGACCAAATACCCTCTCAAATGTACTCCTTTTATCCTAGAGGCCTTCCATTAGTCAGATATCCAACCAATGGGGCCCTATTGATCAAATCAAAAGGAAGTTCTTGAAGAAGAGGTAAATATCTCACCACCTATTTCAAGTTCTTTTCTTCTTCCACTTCCTCCTTATTTGTTGTTTTCATTCTAAAATATTAAATCCAGTATAATTTATATACTATGATTTTTTTATAAAAATGGTACAACCATATTAGTTATTTTATCCATCCTGTGAATGAAAAAGTCACTACACATGTGTACGTACGGCTTACCGTCTCCACATCGTGGTGTAGTTTGTTATTAAAAAATTTCATCATTTGGATGGGTATATTAATGAGTATAAATGATATAAATAATATATATAACATTATTATGATTCTTTATATATGATATAACATCCAATTATATATGATTTTAAAACCAAAATAATGATGTCATCGCTCGTGCGCATGTACGGACTACCGTCTCCATGAACACGATGAGATTGATTTTCCATGATTAACCATTCAAGTATGATTATAAAGTATTTATAAACAATAATCATGAATGATATTACATAATAATGATAATGGATTAATTTACATATATATTTCATTTAATTACTTCCATTCGAGAAACATTTTGACTTTTCCGGCAAAAGTAAGAGAAGAATGTTTTTTTATCTTATAAGGCATGAACAAATTTTTACAGTTTTATAATTCTTAATTTTCATGAAGGATCATCTACAATATTTCATCATTATTTTCATAAAAATATTTGTCTTTTAAAATTTCATGTCATTTTGAGAAAATAAAATGATTTTTAAGAAGAAAGGATATTTTTCTCAAGAATTCATTTCAAATGTTTTATCCAAACTATTTTCCATCTAAGATGACATTATTTAGCATGTTTATGTTTCAATTATAATGTCTCTATTATTTACATGGTTTGATTATTCTTATGATGAAATGATATCCAAATGTTTTATCTTGATTATGTTATGATGGGATGATGTTTATGATCCCCATTTTATTCTTTGAGTTATGAAGATTGATTAATGTTTATTTTGTGGCACAAGTAAGAATGATTTCATTATGAGATGGGTGAGACTTATATCTCCCTCCAATGCATTGGGTAAATATTTATATCTCATGAGATAGACATGGCTGGAATGTCATGTAAAATATGGTTCAGTAATACAAGGTTGGAATGGTAAGTAAACCCAATTCTATAATGGACTTTGTCCACTATGATGGTCTTGGAAGAAATGATTTGTCTACTATGGAAATAATATCAAGTGCTTGATGGTTTACCACAATTACATGTTTTATTCCCATACAATTTTATCATTATTGATGTTACATTATGATCTATGCCTTCTGTACTAACAATATTCATGTCATTGCTCAAGATTTTGATGTGTTATGTTCATGTTTTTATGTTCAAATGTTTATGAATTGTTTATATGTTCTTAATGTTTACCCTTACTGAGCATTTGAGCTCACCTTTTTTATGTTTTCTTTTCCCCGGGATATAAAGAAAGGTTTTAGGTAAGAAAAAAAGTGTATGATATTTATGGGAGAGTTGAAGATCTTTCAACCTGATTAGAATTTTATGTTCCATGTTTCCAAATACACTAACCTATTATGGTCCTTGGATATTAGTTTTTGTTATGTATTAAGTATTCTGAAAAAGTAATTTAATTTCCTTGTAGATCATGATTTGGGTCTCTACAGTTGGTATCAGAGGAAAGGATTAGTTAACCTTTGGAAACTAGGATGTGAAAACCTTAGTGTGACCCCTAGAGATTTTCTAAAGAATGTCTTGGGATGTCCCTAAGGTTATGTAAGAATATGTATAGGTTATAGTCCTAGAATTATGGTAACAATCATAGAACTAAACCTATGAATTTAGATATTGAAAGTACTCCCCCTTGATTATGTTGTTTTTCTAGTGTGAGTTTTCCCTCTCAGACTATTCTTTTTGGGTTTTATGAAATGGTAGGAATCACGAGGATTCATGTTAATGGAGAATATGATGGACATTTGAATGATATTCTTCATAAGAAACCATATGAAACGGGATTTGGATGTCCATACATCATTATTTTGCCTAATCAGTAATCTTATAATGTGATCAATAATCTCAACTTCTGTATGTTTCCGGACTCAGCTAATAAAAGAAAGATGTAGTTTCATGATGATCATAGAGGAATGAAAGTTCAATTTCCCTCATTTAAATCATGTGGGAAGAGGCATCAGGGAGAATGTTTCGATGAAACTGAAAGATGCTTTGGCTATGGAAAATAATGACAAAAAGCCAGAAATTGCAAAGGAAAATGTTCAGTTAACACCATGGACAAGTATAATGGTTTTTCTAAGACATCAACAATGCTTAATTGTTTTAAATGAGGAATGTATGGGCATTGTGAAAACCAATTCTCTAAGGGAAATTTTCATGAAGAGAATCAGCATGGTCGTTTGGGTAGTATTTATGTTGATGATGATGAAGAGACTACAAATGATATATGAGATGAAATAAGTTTTGAATCATGGTCAATGGTTTATGAAGGTAGTGGAATTATTTATTTTTTTTCAATAATAATGTATCGTACTATGGAATAATGAAACATCAAAGGATTGTTACACTATTGTTTTCCCTAAAGTATATGAAAGTATATGTTGAATGGTACCTGTAACCATGAAAGATTATTTAGATATTTTTGTAAAGTAGATGATATGTGCATAATGAAGGGATAAGGAGAAAATAATATGTTTGATAGTATTAATGAGCTCATCACTAATATAAGGACAAAGCGATATCATGGTTTGAGTATATAGAATTTTTGGAATTTTTGGTATGTGGAAAGAGTTAACTTTTTACATCATTCATGTTTTCACTAAAGTTCAGTGGGTATTAATTTTTCAATAGAATACATGATTAAGGTATTCACATGTTTGGAATGTGACCAAAAATAAGAAATATCTTATGATATATAGGGGAAAATGAAGAAATTCACATGCTCAGTAGATGAAATTTCTAGTAATCGGATAGAAGTATTTTTGATAAGTCTAAAGGATGGAATGGATCAATTTAGACATCATATAGTATTTATTAAGGCTATAATTTTTTGATTTTATTTCTGAAATGGTATAATAGTATAGTTTTAGAAAATGGACAACTCGTAGGCCAGGCGACAACAAGTCACATCGGATAAGGTTGTGGGAATTGAAATCACAATCGAAGTGCAACATGCCTTTATCACCTACCACTGGCCTACAAGAAGTCCTTGGTTAGTATAAACTAGTTTTATTTTATTAATAGGTATGATAGATGAAGTATAAGTCCATATATGATTAATCTCACCATAAATGGATTTATGTATATTTAATAACTTTTCCTATCATTATGTTTGAGACAGATGGAATGACCTATCATTCTATCACGTGATCTTCTCACACTTCACGAATGGAAAAATCAACTTCATTTCTTTAAGATATGAAGTGGAAATTGTTCATGGATCGACCAATGGTGATATTGTACCAAAATCGAGTAAATGTTTCTTCTAATTCAAAATTTTCAACATTAGGGAAATGATATTCAAAAACCAAAAATGTTTTCCTAGTACCATCATATCTGATGACTCAGAAGGTACCTTAGAACATCACAAATTTATGGCTTTGTGATTCTTGGATTTTTCATATCCATGTTCTTTACCACTCTCTATCAGTACTTGATGGTTTGATTTCACTTCCATGTCCATATTTTCACCTATGTTCACCTTTGTGGAATCCCAGTGATGAGTTACTTTTGGTATCCGTTATGTTTCTAACATTACGTTTTAAAATGATATTTTAGTATTCCTTTTTACGATGTGGGATTCTATAAAAGAAACTTTTAAGTAATAAACGATTTATAACCCCGACTAATTTCGAGGGCGAAATTCATTTTAAGGGGGGTAGAATGTAACACCCCGATATTTTATGAGAAGTATTATTTTAAATTTATTTGATGTCTTCTGTTCTATGCTACACTAAGATCATCTTGCACTATATGCAACACCGTATTATCTTTCAGTATACACAACACTATTCTTGGATCATGTTACACACAATTTCAAGTTTGTTTGATAGAAGTTATTCTATGCAACATTAAATATATATAAATATATATATATATATATATATATATATATATATTAAATGTTTAAATGAAATATGGTTGGATTCTATTATATGCAACAACAAAGGAATCTTGCACTACACCCAACCCTGACTTGGCTTGCATTACACGTAATCATGACCTTCCTCGATAGCATGTGTTGTACGCAATACCGAGTTCCACTAAACAACGATATGTTATTAAAATATTATATAAGCTGGCTGTTATGAATAGTAATACCCAATTTTTGAAATTTTATAAACTTTATCATTGAAGATTGACTTCATTTTTGGATTCGGCATATCAAAATTAGCATAGGGTGAGTTTTTGGTATTTTTTTGGAAAACATTCAATTTTTTATTAATAGTGAAAAACACTAAGTTATTGTTCAAAACAGAATTTTTATTTCAATAATTATTTATTTTATTTAAATTTATTTTAGGTCAAAATGAGCACATAATAACTATGTATGTTCAATGTAATTTGTTTGAGTAAATTTATAATAATTTTAGATATATAGAAATTTTATAGAACTTTTCACCGTCTTTTACCCACCTCCTAGGAGAATATGAAAATTTAAATAAAATATAATTTTACCACTTCTGTGGGTGTAATTTCGAAAATCTGAGACACACTATTAATATCAAGGAGTAAAATGTGGTTCAATAAGATAAAAATAATTTTTGGTGACTAGTAACTTATTTCTTTTATTTACCACAGTTATAAGAAAATTGGGTAATTAAGGGTAAAAATGATATTATTATTACAATAAAACATGTCATAGTTCTAATATATATATATAATTTGACCAAAAAAAACCTTATGAATTAAATATGAACCTCTTTTGTCAACTTGGATTAGATTAGGACACTTATTATTATTTTATTTAAAGAAGAGTTAAAAGAGTTAAAATCAAAGTTTAATAACTAAAACATTTTTAATATAGGGTTATATATAAGATAAATTCTACTAAAAATAATAATTATAAATATAAAAATATTTCCTACATAAATGAATTTTATTTATATTTTGTAGACATTAAATAATTTAATTTATTTATGACACAATGATTATGCTGTAATTACCTTATTAATGAAATATTAACATAATTGATATTAGAAATACCCAAATAAATGTAATTTGAGACTTTTTATGAATTAAACTAATTTTATCGGTTAATATAACATAATAGGGTTGGTTAGATGAATTTTTTTTGATGTAATAATGCTTTTATAAATTTAGAGAAAACAAAATACCAAATAGTGTCAAAATTGACATAAAATAGTTTTTAAAACAAATATTATATTATTAATTG
Organism: Viscum album; assembly: GCA_963277665.1. Classification (NCBI taxonomy): domain Eukaryota; kingdom Viridiplantae; phylum Streptophyta; class Magnoliopsida; order Santalales; family Viscaceae; genus Viscum; species Viscum album. Next base: position 189,201,240 of record OY728153.1, on the reverse strand, counting down.
ATGTAATGGTCCAAAAAATCTATGGTTCTGCCAAAATACTTATATAATAATATATATGACATTAATTAACCAATTGAGGTTCTAATGACAGTTTATAGTAAGTTTATTCACCATATAGTGTAAGAATATAAGAAGACGCGGTAAAAGTTAAATTATGTAGCTTAGAGTTAAAGCTAAATGATATGGTTAAAATGGTAACATAAACTTGTCTAAAACCTATTGGTTGAGAGGATTTAAAACCCTCTCCACCATAGACTCTAAATAAGTCACATTGGAGCCATTATAAACCTAATATTAATTTATTATAAAATAATATTTTTTGTTTTTCCTAAGGTGCCCCTCACCCCTCTTATAAAAGGGCACTCCCCCTTCTATCTAATTCACACTTCCTAATACATTTGGCTCGGCCAAAACCAGACAAAATACCCTCTAAAATGTACTACCTTCATCCTAGTGGCCTTCCTTTAGTCAGAAATCCAACCTAAGAAACCCTTTTGATCAAATAAAAAACAAGAACCCGAAGAGGAGGTAAATATCTCACCACCTATTTCAAGTTCCTTTCTTTTTCCACTTCCTCCTTCGTTGTTGTTTCCATTATAAAATAATAAATTCAGTATAGTTTATATAATTTTATGTTCTTAAAAAAATGGTACAACCATTTTAGTTATTTTATCCATCCTATGAATGAAAAAATCACCACACGTGCGTAAGTACGTCTTACCGTCTCCACATCGTGGTGTAGTTTGTTATTCAAAACTTTCATCATTTGGATAAGTATAATAATGAGTATAAATGATATAAATAATAAATATAACATTATTATTATTCTTTATATATGATATATCATCCCATTATATATGATTTTAATATCAAAATAATGATATCATCGCTTGTGCGTACATACGGACTACCGGCTTCACGAACGCGATGAGATTCATTTTCCATGATTTAACTTTCAAGTATGATTATAAAGTATTTATAAAAAATAATAATGAAAGTTGTTACATAATAATGATACTGGATTTATTTAAATATATGTATCATTTACATACTTCCATTAAAGTCAATAAGAAAAGGAAAATAGCGTTCATGTGTACGTATGGCCTATCGTCTTCATGAATGGTGTATTTCATTCCGTTTATCAATCTATCATATATATTTATATGCTGAATATATATTCTACATAAATCATGTTTTACATTCTGGAATTTTGTAAATCAGGATATAATTAATAATATCATGAACAACAAGTTGAAACGTGTATGATAAATGAAATGATTTTTCCTAAAATGCTGCTTTAACATGGAATTTACAAAAGAACGGGTAATATAAAGTCATAAGTGAACCATATATGATATCATAACAAATAATATGATTCTGTAATAAGTTAATAACATTATTTAAATAATTATAAAGGAGTTTCAGATATGCACAAAGCATATCAGACCTAATGTAAGGGATAATTTTGCAATCTCATTTTTATCCAATATTGGTTATTCGTAAGTATTTACTCGGGTTACATTTTTCATCCATGTCCATAAAAATGTTTTTTATAAAGTTTTTAATATATTTAAATCTATTTTAAATGTCATGTTAACCCCTATTTCACTTATACATTGTGTTATGGATGGAATCTTTCTTTTGTTTATCATACGAGGAACTTTTTGACTTTTTTTGGCAAAAGTATGAGGAGACTGTTTTTTTAACTTATATGGAATGAACGGATATTTACGATTTCATAATGGTTAATTTTCATGAAGCATCATCTACAAGATTTCATCATTATTTTAAACAAAATAATTTTCTTTTAAAACTTCATGGCATTTTGAGAAAAGAAATTGATTTTTAAGAAGAAAGTATATTTTCCTCAAGAATTCATTTCAAGTGTTAAATCAAAACTATTTTCCTCCTAAGATGACATTATTTAGAATGTTTATTTTTAAAGTATATTTTTTCTGTTATTTAAATGGTTTGATTCTTCTTATGATGAAATGATATCCATTTTTTTATATAGATTATGTTATGATGGGATGATGTTTATGAAACACATTTTATTCATTGGGTTCTGATGAATGATTTATGTTTATTTTGTGGAACAAGTAAGAATGATTTCATTATGAGATTGGTGGAACCTATATCTCCCTCTAATACATTGGGTAAATATTTATATCTCATGAGATAGACACGGCGGGAATGTCAATTAATATCTGGTACAGTAATACAGGGATGGAACGACAAGTAAACCCGATACAGTAATGGACTTTGTCCACTATGATGGTCTTGGTAGCAATGAATTCACTACTATATAAATCATATCAAGTGATTGATGGTTTTATACAATTACATGTTTTATTCCCATGCTCTTTTATCATTATTGATGTTCCATTATGATCTATACCTTATGTACTTCCATGATTTTTGTCATTCGTCAAGATTTTGATGTATTATGTTCATGTTTTTACGCTCAAATGTTTATAGATTGTTTATATGTTCTTAATGTTTACCCTTACTGAGAATTTGAGCTCACACTTTATATGATTTCTTTTCCCCAGTATATAAAGATAGTTTTTAGGTTAAAAAAAGGTGATGATCTTTATGGGAGATGTTGAGGTTTTTTAACATGATTAGAAGTTTATGTTACATGTTTCCAAAAACACTAAACTATTATGGTCCTTGGATGTCAGTTTTTTTATGTACTAAGTATTCAACAAAATTAATGTAACTTCCATGTAATTCAAGCTTTGGGTCTATATATTAATAATTAGAGATATCGATAAAGATTCATAAATGACTATAATATAATAATAATAATAAGGGTATAAAAATGATCACAACAAAAAAAAAATCATATATAATAAGTCATAAATCAATAATAATGGTTAATAGAATATATATTTCACATTAAAAAAGATATAATTTAGAAGAGTGAGGAATCATCACTAATTAATCATGATCCATGAGTATATATTATAACAATGCCTATTTTTTTCATGAAAATAGGAATATAATATAATTTTTCTAGTCAATTCAAACTTCTAAGGATAAAATATTGTATTCGATTCACTCCCCATTAAATCATTCATTAATAAAGTTCACTCCGAAGGTTATCATACCAGATAGTGCCACATATTGATTTTGGTTCCCTTCATTTTCTTGTCCTCATTATCTTATTAGATTTTATTTATTAACCAATGTATTAGAAGTCTACAAATCCCAGGGCCCATACATCAGAAAATGAACAATATATATATTTTTTCAATAATATCATAAAAAATTAATCAAATAATATTATCATAACCCATGAAAATAAAATTGGTTTCATAATCATTGTATCATTTCATCATAGCATAACTCAGGGAAGAGAAACATGTTTCATAAATATTTCATCATAATTTCATTAAATAATTGGAAATAATCACGTCTCAAAGAACCATCGATGATTAATCATCACCATATTCTATTTAGAAAATAAAAGTGTATAATATCATAATATCATTTTCCATATTAATAAAAAAGTCATGAAAATTTTTTTAACAAAAATTACCTCTAAAAAAGGATCTGATAATTTTATTTAAAATTGGGGAAAATAGAATTTTCATTTGGTATCATTAAACACAAAATTTACATAATATAATGAATTTTTTTTCAAATAACCATGGAAATTTTTAAAATAATATTTTAAAAATATAGTTAGGTTAGTATGAAAATTCATTCATGAAATAAATATTGAAATAAATATTCCTTTTAGGTTTTTTTATTAAAACCTCAATTCATAGTTCAATAATCAGTGTTAAAATTATATTGAATCAACATTTATAAAAAATAATCTATAAATTAAAATTACATAAAATAATAATTTGATCATTGAAAAGAATTTTCTTGAAGAAATTTTTAAATAACATGGACATGGAAGAAAGAATTCGTCACCTAAAGTGGATATACGGTTTAATTTTCTAAACAATGTTTTATAATAAATCATAATTATCAAAGATATGTTTGAGTTAAATTGTAAAAATATTCAGGTAAAAAATATAAAGGAATAAAATAAATTGGATTTAATGGATAATATCTTCTTAGATTACCTTAATTGAAACTAGGCATAGAAGATCCTAAAATGATATCAGAGTCAAACATAAACCCTAACATCAAGACTCATGTTTATTTGTACATGTTAAAAAAATTATGTATATTAAATATAAATTATTTATAAATATATTCCAAAAAATATAGAAATTTAATATACTTTTTATCAATTCTTTATAATTTCAAATTATCCTTTTATAGATAATATTATTATAAAAACAAATATTTGTGTGAAAATTGATTTCGTTTCTATGAATGTTTCAGTTTGATAATTATAGTACTTGTACCTTGTGAATGTTATCAACATATTAATAATCCAAATAATGACATAATTATGAAATATATACATTATATACAATTCTATATCTATTCATATTCTATGGTGAAGAAAATGAATTACATAAATTTCCGGAGGTGGTAGTCCACACAAACTAATGAGTAATGTCTTAAAATTTTAATTGATGGAAAAAATAAATTTAAATAATAATATATCATTAATGAATTATTTTTTATCATAAATGTAATTTAAATTCATTAAATTTATCTTATAACCATTAATTTAATGGTAAAATGATAACTGAATAACATTGATTTGTTGAAATCGTAGTATACACATACGCATAAGCGGCATTATAATTTTCCAATTGATTGTAAAGAGATATACAAATGTTTTCCAATAATAATCATAATGCATCAGTATATTTTATGATTCTATATTAATTATATAATATCTTATACAATATTTTTAGAGGAATTGGAATAAGTATATATTGAAATAGTTGAGTAAGATTACCTCTTTATAAAGATACATATGAAAGATTATTACTTAAGAATACATAGAATGTATTTAGGTGAATAAAAATTTATCCTAGATGTGAGGTAGTAATTTTTTAAAGTTATTTTCTCATGTGTTGGTGTATAGAATATCTTCAATATGTGTGCTGGAGTTATGATATGTTGTTACCTTTTATATCTAATGGTAGGGTATCTATTTAAATTATTCAATGTTTTATTTAACATATGGTATTATTCATGGTCATGTAGAAAAATGACTTCATAAATTTATTTATATTAATTATTGGGTTCTAAATAAACATAATAATTATTGTTTTTAAAAAATTGAGACATTCTAAACATAGCTATTAGTTAAACCGCCTTTAAACGAAATATAACATTTATAATAATAACTTAATTTTTTACCATCATAACATAATTATTAAAAACAATTTTCAATATAACCATATTTAATTTTTATTATTCCAAATATTTATTCATATTAATTAATTAAATACTAGTGAAATAAAGTTTTAATAGTTTTTAATAAATTAGAAATCAAATTTAACCTTCCAACTATACCATTAAATTTCAAGACACAACTATAGATTTTAATATGAATAATTTATAAATAATGACCATAAAATAAATAATCAATTCCCAATTTCAAAATAAAATTTTAAAATAAAATATTTTACTCCATAAAAATATTTTTTTTTCAAAAAACAGTAATACAATTGATTAAATTCATTTTTCAGATAGTGTTTATACCATTATATCACAATCTTATCTCAATTTTATCCCTTTTATCCTTATCAAGATGAAAAATATTTACCCAAATTTCAATTCATAACATTGAAAATTAAAATGGTGTTATATATCCAAAATGCAACCACATATTCAAAATATTGACTCAAAGACATTTGATTCAATTTATATAAGTGGAAAATATCATTTTTGATACAAATGAGCAATACACAGTGAAAAGTTATTTTTATATATTTTTTATTGAACAATAAAACAAGATTTATTTATATTCATTTCTTATCAATACCCATTAAATTTATGTTAATATATTTTATTCTATATAAATTCAAATTATTTCATCAAAATCATCACATAAAAACATTATTTTGAAAAACATCCTTTTCTTCCTTCAAATATATTAATTTTAATTTCATTCCACTTAAAATGAAATGAATTAATTTTATACATATTAAAAAGATAAATTTACACAATTTCTCTATTCCTTATAATTATGATTAATCAAATGGATAAAATATAACTATAACATTAAATAATAATATTTCAATAGTATATCACCGTTCGTTTAAATGTAGTGTTTTGATTAGAGAAAGCTATAAATGAAACAAAATTTATTTAAGGAGAAAAATATAAAAAAATGTTTAAGAGCTGGACAACGAATTACTAAAACTCATGAAATATGAAGATAAATCAATCTATTCCTATGAAAGATATATTTTTTATCTATCAAGATGTACTACTGGAATTGTAGAAAAAACATGTGACTTATAATATACACATGGATTTAGAAATAATTTGGAAATGATATGATTTATTTTCATAACATATACATTAATTTCCATTAAAAAAGGAAATTTAATAAAGGTTTTTTGAAATTCATTTATTACAGAAAATTAATATTTATCTTCCACAATATATATTTTATTCGGATAATTTATTAAACCCTTTTCTATCATACAAAAGATAAAAATTATTTGGAAACAATATATTTAATGGGATATAATGTAACACCCCACGAATTGAGAGTATTTTATCTCTAATCATTTTTATGTGTTTTATTTATTTTGAATCACAGAATAGTGATATTAATCAAAACAAGATATGATATTGAATTATAATTCATTAAATATAATCATTAAAACCTAGCAGTTGCATTGGGTGATATAAAAAGAATTCACCATATTTTGAATTTAATGAAAGAAATTTTTCCAAATAAAAACTAATTTATTAAGTTATAAGAAATAATAATAAATTTTGAATGATAAAAATGAAATCAAATAAGGTTGTGAGTAATAAAAAATAAAGTGTCATTTTTATATAATTTTTTTTGATGTATATGTTTTTATTTAATATCAAAAGTAAATTAAAATATTTCAGATATTTAATGTGATAAAATGGATATCATTGTACATTTATTTATATTGATGTTATATTTTGTGAATATTTTAGATTTTTCTAAAATGATTAATTTTTTATTGAATATTGAAAATGTAAACAACTTCAAAGATATCATTTATTTTATATAAATAATATATTTGAAATTTATCATTCTATAAAGTATTTTGTTTTAATGTAAAATAATATTTATTTTTCTAATCATATCATAGATAATGATATGTGATCAAACATTACAGATGTTTTTATATACAATCATTTTTATGATTAAAATGATTATTTTATATAAAATGTGTTATCATTAGGTTTTATGGACACTCTAAAAATGTAATTTATACATTATAAAAAAAATTAAAACATAAAACATTTATTAAAAATTTTAATTTATAATATTTTAAATAGGTAATATTTTCCATTTCAGTTTAGTCATAAAAATAGTAACCATGGTAATAATATTTTCACTTTATTAAAGTGTATATGTAGTGACCCAACCCAAAAAATCCTAGAACCAATTATTTCAATTAATTTTATTTCCATGATTACAAATAAAAAAATCTAAAAGGACCAAGAGTTTACGAGTCTTGGAAAACAAGATATATATATATATGAGTATTGTAATAAAAATAAATACAATAATTTTGGATTTTTATTATTTCTATACATATAACATCATGAAAAACATTATTCCATATATTATATCAATATATATCATTCATAGTACACTTCATGGATTACTATTAAAAAAAAAGTTCAACTTAAAAGATTATTAAGGAAATTTTTAGCCAAAGTAAGAATGAATCAATGATAATTAATAAACATGGAAAGGTAAATCACTCAGAACAAATTCCATTAAAATTCCATGATAATGAAAATCAATATAAAAATATATAAAACTAATACACTTTAAATTCATTCAATTAACTGGAAATTAAATGTATCCATAGATATGTTAACACCTAATCTCATGGGTAAATAATAACTAAAACTAAATGAGGGCAATTCTTGATCATTGGACATTATGATTCCTAGGTACATGGTACCTTTAAATTCATAACCTTTGAAAGTATGGTTTTCAACATATACGGTATAACCACATTTAAAGAGACTCTCCAAATGACTCATCATATGATACTACTGATACATCGAGGGGATATCTATAATTGGGCCCCACTAATGTCATACCTATCAAAAACATTCCTCATAATGAATAATCTAAATAAATAATATGCCTTATCAAATAACCGAATTAAATAATTAATATGGAATTATAAATATTTCCCAAAATAATCAAAGAACATGCAATTTAGACACTATATGCAAAATGGTATATGGTTTAGGTAAAAAAAAATTCCATTATAGATGATATGGTTAATTTGAAAAAATTCAATGATTTTATGAGATTGAATATTTCATAGGGATTTTAAAAAATGAATGAAGGATGTTAATACAAATACATTCTTTGAAGAAATGAATCAAAAATCAAATAGAGTAAGGATAAATATAGAATCGATGCAACATACCCCATGTAGAGTAAAATAAAGTGTTGTTGTCATTGATGAATGTAAATATTATAAACAGATATTTTAAAAAAATTCTTCAGGAAAATATCCATTTGTTATTTGATGACTATTTGAAAAAAAATTCTTCTTAAAATAATTTTTAAAAATAAAAATATTAAAATTTAAAATTTTATTCATGAAATTGAAACTTCTAAGGAATTATTCTCGGTAAATACATATATTACATACAAGGTAAAAATCACATTCCTTCTTCACAGTAAAAAGGATAGAAAATGGCTTCTTCAGAAAGAATCAAGAATATTCAATTAAAAAAATTGGTAACATAAAAAATGGTAATATTGTATTAAAAAATAATTTTTATATAAATTTTGAAAACATTTTAGTAAAACATGGTTTTTGGAATAAAACATGTTCTCTATCTAAGAGATGAATAAAGTCAGGTTTTCTGTAGAAAAAGAATTTGTAAATATTTTTGTGTATGAAAGAGTAAAGGTTTTTTAATAATACTTCAAAAAGTCCATGAATAAGAAAAGGAGAATAAAATTAAATGTTTTTTTGATCAATTTTCATATAATATCATCAAATTGAAATAATTTTGAAATATCAGTAGTTTTAATGTTTAATTAAATAATATTTAAACATTACAAAGTTCCCCATACCAATTTGAACCCTTTTAAATAATAACACTCATGATGGAATAAAATTATATGAATGTTATAATAACATGATATAATGGATATTAATGAAATTATATGTCAATTTTTGGTACATGTATAATATAAAAGTAACAGGGTGTATAACCACAAATAATTCTTAATGAGATGTAAATTAAGACAAAATTCCATACCATGCATTTTATATTCAGGTGAACATCCTTTAACATATTGTATAAAAAAATTATGTCAATTATATAAATTATTTAGAACCATTTTCATTTTTATAATTAATTTTATTTCACCCCAAACTATGTAGTATGAAACCACTTGAAAAATTATGATTACAATAGTTATTTTGACCAAATTAGGTTTACGTGCCAAAAAACATTTTAGGGAAACTATGGTCAAAAGAGTCATTTTATAATATATACAAAACAATAATAACCAAATAATTATCACATTTATTTATCAATTATAATTTTAAAAAAATTATTAAATATATTTATGAAAAATGAATCAGCGATACAAACTTGGAGACGGTAGCTCGTATGTATGCATAAGCAACATTCTCATATTTCAATGTAAATTAAGTAATGAAGGTAAGTAGCATAATATATTTATTGAAATATAATTATATCGTAAATAAAATATTTTTAAATCATATAAATATATAAATATATAATTCTTGTGGTATAAAAGGAATCACTTCTTTTCGTGGAGTTTGTAGTCCACACATCCATGAATGATGTTATCACATTTTTTAAGTGTGTGGAAGGGTAATAAATAATATGATATAAAATATATATTTAAATAAAAGAAATTATTTCTTGAATATAATATATATTTTTTGTATACCTCATATGTTTAATTATAATAATCCTTTATACATTCCATGTATCATGTGGACGAATCATATCACTTTAAGGGTGTGGTGGGCCACACATAATCCAATGATGTTATCGTATTAATGAAAAATTTAAAGTATTAATGTAATATGTTATAAATGCACTAAAGAAATATAAATACATAATAAATATCATATATATCATATATAAATATATGTTCCATCATAACAGCCTCTATGAGAAGTGGTAAAGAAAAAAATGAAAACTTATCGCTTCGTGAGGCAATAGTTCGTCGTACACAGAAACAATATATTCAATACCCGTTAGATGAAGTTCTACGTAATTGTAGGTAGAACCATTTAGGGAAAGCATGATATTGTATTAAATGTATTGGTGTTGTTTCTTAGTCTTTGGGGAATAATATTTGAGATGGTAGAAATGTAAATGAATGAAAATAGATCACTGGAAACTGTTACCTTAAAATTCGAGTAATTAATTTTGATTTATACCAACGGGATTCAATGGAAGGATTTTAAATAAATTGGAGTACTCATGGTCTTGGGGGGGTATTTGGGAATCTATATGTTCATATCTCCTCCAAAACTATGTGGGTTCATATGTGTGAGTAATGAGGAGAGGTGGTGGCCTTTTATAAGGGGGAAAATGACTCACATGGTATTATTGAAAAGAAGTTAGGTTATCCCATGTTTTTACATAAAAAATCTTACAAAACAAAAAAATTAAATAAAGGAAGGTTCATGGACGCCTTATGTCCATTTATTGGGGTTTTTACAAGTGTATTGGTCATTTATGGACCATAAGTTAATGTTTTTTCTAGTTTCTTAAGCTTAATTATGCCTTCATAAATGTAATTAATAAAAATTAGTTTTAGAATTTTTTTTGTAATTTTTTTTACTTACTAGAAATTATAAATTATGTTGAATACAAATATTGAATCAATTTTTCCAAATTCCAATTGTATATGTGGTAGAAATTAATTTAAAATTCAACCAACAGGTTTGATGACGTAGTAGGTTTTTAAATTGGAAATGTCTATAAAGTTGAAATGTTTTCATAATACATTTGAAATTGAAATTTTTAATAATAACTCAATTATATTAAATGATTAAAATATTATATCAATTAGTGTATAAATATTCATATTTAAAATGTGTTCTCCATTAATAAGTGGTAAAATTGACTTTATAAAAATTTAGGTTTTTATATGTAAAATTTGGTGTGTTTTTATCATATACATATGTAACATAATTGAGGAATATAAATAATTTTTTTTTGAATTTTTAAAATATCAATTTATTTAAAATAATAAAATAAAAGGAATAAATTTTCATTAATAATACAAAAGACCATTGGAATCATAAAAAAGAATACGTTTTTTTATGTCCAATTAGTTCTCTTATTCATTTATAATTTATTGGAAACCAATGAATTCATTATAGATTTATATAAACCATCAATTTTCCAATTTTTTTTAATATTATTCAATAAATATAACATAACTGTTAAGCTGTATCATATTATATTAAATAATAATATTTTAATATACATTATTATTTGGTGAAACTATGTCTTGTGTTCAATATAAGATATATAGGATGGTTACTGTTGTGTATTTCAAAATATATCATGGAAAGAAGCTCTAATGCGTTACACAATCAAAAGTGTAAGGTATCTCTTTTTTGTAACAAAATATATTGAGGAAGGTCTCTCTTGTGTGTAATGCATGCTAACATGGTGTTACATGTATTATGAGCTGAATAATTTATTGATTTTATTTAAAATAGTAACTATATAGTATAGTATCAAGATATTATATTACCTTTTTAAATATGGTGTTTCATGTTAAAAACATTTTAATAAAAGTTTTTACAATAGAATTATAGGGTGTTACATTCTCCCGACCTTAACTAAATCACATCCTCACAAATTAAACTCGATCTTGGTAATATATGGTCTGATTTTTTACTTTGTTGAATGACCACATCATGATAATGGTTCTCAAATAATTCACTAGATAATATTGAATGAGAATGAATAAGGTCACATGGAATAACATATAAAAATTTCTCTATGTTGGAGATCATTAGTGGAAATTGAAAATATGTACATTGAATTAAAGCCTAAATATTTATATGGTGTGATTGAGGTCATCAATCCCAAAAATGTGAATGATAAATAGAATGTTGAGGGACATAAATCCATAAATCTATGAAGATTTAGAAGACCATCAAATAAAATAAATTACTATATTTGGAAAATATTTTTATGATACTTTTATTAATGGTGAAGAATTAATTTACATCTTAAGTAAACAAAGAAATATACATAATTGATAGGTTTATATTTCATATGATCAATCCTAAATTTTGGATGTGATTTAGTCAAATTCTATTAAATTATTTTAATACTTCAAATATTTCATCAATATCGAATTGTTTTCTAAATCATGAAAAAAAGTTAAAGGACCGCAATGCCTTTAAATATTTGACAAGTCCAACAATTTTTTTTACTACCATCCAAAAACAATATGGTCAATAGAATAATATCTAAGCATCAATAGAAATACCACTGGTTCATCATTAACATTAATTCTTGAAATTTTTTATCGAAAAACAAGGAATAATTAACCACTACAATGTGTTGGCAAGTGGTTGGCATGAAACTGTTATCCACCTTCAGTCATGTGTTCATGACCCATGGCCTTGAAAGATTTTATTTTTTGTCACCATGATTACATGTTGTTCATTTCTAAAACCAATTTAATATAATTACCAAAATAATTTTGGTGGACATTCATAAAATGAGGTTAATAACTTTATTTTCTATTAACTGTGTTTTTAAATACAACCTCAATACATAAACAATTCACTAAATTAATTCCACATAGGCCTTTCCTTAGTCTAGAGTATATCCACAATATCATTTCTCTGATTTCTAAACAACGAAAACTTATCTTCAATCTAAAACATTTTATTTTTAACCAAGGATATTCATTTCCATTATATATTAGTATCATTTATAATGGTTTCAACAGAAAATATGAATTATCTTAAGCATATCCCCCAGGACCGTCAAACCACATTCAAAGTAAGGAATATTTTCATGTACCATGTTTCCCCATGATTTGTTTGGAACACCCTATTAGATATATTACTCCTAAGTACATCTGTTCTAGAGGAAAGACAACTTGTAGTTTCTAGACATGGATATATTTCTTAGAAGACCCACATAATGTCTTCCTTAACAATGTTCTAGTATGTTCTTCAACACTTATTCTCAAATTAAATCTATGTTTTTTGTTCTCACATATATGTTCTCCAAAATCTAGGTCCCAAAGATGCAACTAAACATCCAATGATACCAACTAAAGTGACCTAAAACCAAATATTATGAATCCAATATCATCAATCAATAATGATTGAATTGTTAGAAGTAATCAATTCTCGAAGTACTAGTAGATTAATATTCTTGGTAAACTAGATACATACACAATTCTAGTACTACAAATGAATACAAAAATTACAATATAATTTTTTCTTCATTCTAATTAATTAACATCTATGATAACTGTATTCAAACAAGAATATACATATATATCTTTCATATTATGCTTCTTGGATTCATGTGGAAACGGTAACAAAAGAAGGTGAGCTCAAATGCTCAGTAAGGGTAAGTTAAGTAGAGTCAATAATGAATCAAATGGAATCAATTAACATGTTATGGTAAATAACTGATAACATATGCTATTAAAATAAATAGATTAACTAGAAATCAATATGGAAGGTTATGAAACTAAAACACATTCAATTTAGTCAATGATACGAAAATTAAATGAATCCATAGACATGTCGACATAGAATTTCATGGATGAATAATAACATAAACAAAATGATGGAAATTCTAGATCATTAGATGCAATATTTTCTAGGTACATTTTACATCTTCTATCAATACCATTCGCCAGATGGTTTACAACATATATAGTAAAAATCCAACATATTCAGCTACCCAAATTACTAACCCCATGATTTTACCAATGCATCGAGTGGCTATCAATAACCAAGCCCCACTAGGGATGTACCAAACCAAAACATTCCTCATATTGAAGAATCATAATAAATAATATGAATTTTCAAATAACCATATTGAATATAGAATATATAATTATCTATATTTTACAATATAATTATATAATAGTCAATGTATACATTATATGTAAAGGGTATATAGTTTAGGAAATAGGAACATTCATGATAGATGATATGGATAATTAGGGGAACATTATTGATCATAAGACATTGAATATTTTGGGGGGATTTAAAAATTGATTCATGAATGTGAATATAAATAAATACCTTGAATAAATCTGTAAATATCCATCCATATGAAGGATATGGATGGTATAAATACATCATACAATGTGTGCGTTAAAATAATTGGTTGTCGTAGTTGATTAATGGAAATATTATAAAATTATATTTCAAAAAATATCCATAGAAATATTCTTTTATATTTATAATTCATTTTAAATCCATTTTCACAAAAAATAAATTTTTTGATAAAATTTTATTTAAAAATAAAAAATTTAAAAAAATTCCTTTTACATGAAAAAATGGACATAAAAATTCCTTTTTTCTGATAGTGAACAAAATATTACATTTAAAACATTGATAAATATAAAAGGGTAAAATTGTACTTATCAAACAATTCTGAAAAACTTTTGGATTTTTTTAATCAAACATGGTTTTTAAAATAGTACAGGCTCTCCAACTGAGAGTGGAATAATGTTTGGTTTTTGAAACAACATTTTCTAACACATTTTAAGTATTGGAAAGTGATAAAATGGTACTAATACTTGAAAATGTTCACGAATTACAAAATCAGAATAGAATTAATGGATTTATTGAACAATGGTCCTATAATTTCTTGTAATGGAAATACCATTCAATGATAATTAATATTATTATTGAAGAAAATAAAATTTATATATTCCAATGTTCCCCATATAACTCTAAAAAATTATATATGTCACGAACCCGCTCGAGTCGACCCTGAACCGGCACCCAGGCCAGCTCGCGGCATGTCCCGAGAGGCGTTCTTGATCCTCTCAGGATGGTGATAGCACCAAGAGAGTAAATAGAGTACACAAGGGAATGATTAATCCCATATATAAATGATCAAACAAACTGTGGAAATAAATGGACAACACAAAATACATTTATATAAAAATTGAACTAAACATTATTTGTACAAGATACTGAAATTAGAACTAAATCATCAACTCAACTGAAAAAACCGGAAAACCAACTAACTCCATGAGACACCGCTGGTCACTCTCCAACACAATGATCACATGTTTCCCAAGGCGATCAAAATCGAGCTGAAACCTGCACAAGTGCTAAAAACAGAAGAGGACTATAGGTGTGAGTATTAAAACTCGGTAGGTTATCCCGATATTCTATTCCAATTGCACTTACATTAAAATAAAATAAACATCAATTTATAGTTTTAAATACAAGATATATAAGTATGTTATTTTTATGAGGTTCCATGATATAATAATTATCAGTCAAATATATGCATGTTTAATAAAAATAATACAAGTAACAATTTCTCGAAGTGGTGCAACTTCAAAATGAAAATTGTTTTCTAGAGGGATGCTTTAAAGAAATATACGCTTTTAAATAAATAACACACACTACTTATTTTACCAACCAAACACACCGTATGACGATGATGAGTACAAAATAGCTAATGAGCACAACTCACGGGAACACCCCAAGGAACTAGTTAGTTGTGATCCCCTGGTACCTTGTATCTCGGTGAACATATCCATAATAAATATATGTTCTCAGGAACACGAGGAACTAGTAATGAGCATACCAATAACCATGTGAGAACCCCGTTCTTATTTATGAGGTATGAGTTTCTTCTTTTCTCATTTTCTTAAGTGTTTTTAAGAAAGTAAGGAAAATGGAGAAAAATCCTAAATTTTGGAAGTACAATCCATGTACTTTTCCACACGCCGTTTATTTTGGATGTATGGGATGAGTACACAGGGCGTGTGGCCATGTTGGTGATGAAGGGTGTAGGAACCGACAACACGCCGTGTTGTGGTCGTTTACATGCCGTGTAGTCAGTCGGTAGGAGAATAGTAAGGTGGTGTCCAGCTGTGTGACAACACACGCCATGTACTCATGAAGACATGTCATGTAGTAATGTTGGCAGGTGAACAATTCCATGCTGGCGGGAAGCCTCTAGGGGAACAGTTTAAAAATGGGAAGTACACGCAGTGTACTTGGAAATACATGTCGTGTACTCTATTTTTTTCTCTTAAAATGGGCATTAGCCTCCCCTGTTCACAGGGAGGGTTTAGAACAGGAATAGGGTTCGGGGGAGGAAGGCCGGAGCTTCGAAGATTCTCCGAGTGAACGTCGGAAATTTGTTTCTGCCTCGGACGATCTCGTTGGAACCGCATGGGTAATACCTCCACCATTCTTTAATCGTTCATTAAAATTCTTCCCCTAATGGGAGTTATTTTCATTTAAGTGAGAAGTATTTTACCTCAGATCTACGGCGGTCTTGGACATTTTAGAAGACGTCGTTCGCGTATATCATTCGTTGGTGTTTAAGCTAGGTGGCTTGGTGTTTGTTTCCAACTGTTGTGCGTTTTATGTATTCTAGTGCCACGAACCCATGTTGTGGTGTCGTGTGGCTGAGGTAGTGTCTATTTTAAATACATAGAATTATATAGGTAATTAAATGTGATATTAATATGCTGTTTGGGATTATTACATGGATCCAAGACCACCCCGGGGGTGCGTTCCTCAGTTTAGCCGTTTGGGCGGGATACCCGAGGGTATGCCATGTTTATATTATTCCTTTAAAGTGATGATTATAGAAATTGACATGAGAGTAATTGCTTGTGTACTGCTTTTTTACATATTGGGCATGGCCCGGTTACCTGTTTAGCCTGAGGGTGGTGTTGTGATTAGCCTGTGAGAATTGTACTACTTAGACTATAGAAAACTTCTTCCGTGCCTCTGGGCAGTAGATTCTGTGCCTTTGGTCGACACTTCTAATGCATGTGGGCGATATTTGTGTGCCTGTGGGAAGATTCTTGTGTTTGGATACTCTTTACCTGAGGGTAGAGGTTTACGTGTCTGAGGACATTAGCTGTTTTCTTAGAATATTCATTGTGGTGATATATTAAATTAAATGATTAAATAACATTAAAATAGAAATATAACTAGTTATTTTAGTTACTTTTCAGTACTGCTTACTTTATTTCATTTAACTATTGTACACTGTTGTTTCATTCTTTCACATAGTTGGGAACAAGCCTTTGGTGGGTGCCTACTAGGATTCATTTCTCACACCCTGTTTGGGTCATGCTTTTCGACCCAAACAGATTACATTTCTAAAAGTGTAGATAAGGGCATGGGACCTTATATAGGTGCTTGATTGCTGCTGGGGTGTAGGAGATCATGGGACCAAGAATTGGCTCGCGATGCTACTAGTTGTTCTGGTTTGCTTTCTGTACTTATATTTCAGTTGTAATGGGTTGTATTGTTGTGTAACATGTTCTGGCTATTTTATAGAATAGTGACATACAACATCTTCATATATATATATATATGACTGATGGTTCCCATTTAGTAATAAGTTTTTCATTCTAGTTGTGTATGGTTTATATATTCCGATGTTGTTGTATGTTTTATTTCATCCTGTTGCTCTATCCTTTGATAAATGATGGAATAGTTTCCCCACTATCAGACCTGGGCCCTCACTGCTAGTCTACAGCCTCTGGCATTTTGGGAAATGCGCTTGAGATCACGTGGCGAACCGGGTCCGGGAAACCCGTTCAGTGGCACCCGGAACCGGGATGTTACAAAGTGGTATCAGAGGAGTTGTTTTCTTTGACTTAATATTTGGATCCTTAGTCAGGGATAGGATGAGAACGGTGGTTGGTAATAAGCTGTGCTCGGGCATAGCTAACCTGTGCACAGGGAAAAGCCAGTCTACCTCGTATTTTTTCACTTCTTTTGATTTTTCAAATTTTACAGTTGATTTTATTTCACCATTGGGTGACGCACTTGAGATTGTGCTGTTATATTTTATCCTTGGGTTCTATTAAGTTACAACTCGATGAGATGAGGGTAAGACATCTCATGAATCATTTAGGCACATTCTAGAAATCACATGCCATGCATAATTTTTATGCCAAGTAGGTGCATTAGAAATCACATGTTGTTGTGATATGTTTTGTGCTAGTAAAGCATGCTGTTGTGATAGCTTCTTTGATAAAATACCTGTTGTGTGATAAGGTAATTTTATTTTAGCCTGTTGATATAATGGATGCCAGACTTCGGTTTTTGGGGAGTATGGGCACCCACTGACCAGAATTTGGTGGATCATTAGCTGTTTATTAGTTATAAGACAGATGAAATGTCAAACATTTATTCATGGAGTGTATGGGCCCTCACGATCAGAATTTGACACATAGGTGTGGTTTTTTGTTATTTTCTAGGTTCTGGGGGAGTTCTTGAGGCATACTATCTAGAATCCCAGTATACACACCGTGTAGTACCCTCAACACGCCGTGTATAGTCTTCAATTCGGGAAGAAAAAATAACATTTTTTAGTACACACTGTGTACCCAGAGTACATTCCGCGTAGTATCTTCTAGTGTCACAAACCGTGTGGGAAGAAACACGAGGTAGGGAATGTTTGGGGAAAACACACTGTGTACAAAACGTACACGCCATGCAGTGTTGACCCGGAGTCCAGCCATGTAACTAACAACATGAATGGAGTAGACTTTAGAAGTACACGTTGTGTCTAATATGGAACACGCCGTGTAGTCTGACATGGGGACCCTGTCGTGTAGCCAACAACACGGGTCGATGTAGTCCTTTCAGATACACGTCGTGTGAATATAGAACACGTCGTGTAGTGTGACTCGTGTGTCTGGCCATGTAACTGAAAACACAGGTCGGTGAAGCTCGTCTAGTACACGTCGTGCACCCGAGGGACATGCCGTGTAGTCTTGTCCGAGGACAGACCGTGTGGACTTTGCCATGTGGCTGGGAGACGGGGAAGTGTACACGCCGTGTGTGGGTGTAACACATCCTGTAGTTTCAATCCGAGTAGTCAGCCGTGTCACAAATGACACAGGCAGTTGAAAAATATCAACATACACGCTGTGTAGATATTATAAATGCCATGTAGTTTTTTTTCAATGGGATCCGTGTGGCTTAGCCGTGTAGAAGGACCCGGTCAGGGGAAGGGAAGTCAAGTACATTACATGTAGTCATTGTACACGCCGTGTATTCTTGTTTTTCAAATCATGAAATTCCATCTTCTTCTATTTCCCTTTGTGTTTACTTCAATTTCAGCCTTGATAAATCTTAATATAAGGCATGTTTTTGACCTTGTAGTGTCATGCAGCCCAGATGGATACATGTTGTTTGCCAGGAGAGTGGCGACGAGTATACTCTAGAGATGGTGGGCCATGGGATTCCAGTGGATCCTCTAACAGAGCCAGATGCGGCGCCAGTTGTTATACCAGACACAGGTGCAGAGGTGCAGTTCCGTGAAGGCTTTATATGGTTCATGAAGACCTTTCCAGGAGCACCACAGGCTGCCACATCTATGGCTAAGCTGACACATATCTTCTAGCAGCAGCATCTACCTTGGTTTTCACTGGATGGTGCACCACAGGCTGTGGATTCCTGGCTAAGATCGATGCAGACTATTTACGAGCATCTTGAGATGCCTCTAGGGAGGAGGGTCAAGCTCGCGACATATATGATGCGTGATTCCACCAAGAGGTGGTGGGATGCTACCACCCAGTCAGAGAATCACAGAGACATGGCGTGGGAAGATTTTCAGGAAGTCTTTTATGAATTATTTTTCCCAGAGACACTGAGGGCAGATAGAGCTCGACAGTTCATGAATCATTAGTAGGGCACTATGTCGGTGATGGACTATTATGCTCGTTTCACCGAGCTTCAGTTCTTTTCACCTATGCTAGTGGGTGATGAGACGTTGAGAGCTAGATGTTTTGAGTATGGTCTTCGTTATGACATCCGAGCACTGTGAATGTTTTCAGGTTTCCTAATGTACACGCTATTGTAAACCAGTCACTGATTACAGAGAGGAACCTTCGAGAATCTAGTGGTGTGGGCTAAGATGGTTCAGCACCAGTTACTAGTACTATTTCTTCCGGAAAGAGGAAGAGACAGATGGACTTCTCTCTAGGTAGTAGTACCAGTCAGAATAATGCTTCAGGTGGCCAGGTCATGTGCTACTAGTGTGGTAGAGAGGGGCACAAGAGGCCATATTGTCCAAGAGACCCAGTGGAGTGCCGAGATTGTGGCAGGATGGGTCATCTTCAGCACTATTGCAGGGTGTTTCCACCTATGGCTAGTGAGAGGGGTTATGTGCAGACTCCACGTGTGGGAGCAGGACCAGTGGCTTCTTACCACTCAGGGAACTGGAATACGTCAGGGCGTGCGGGCAGAGATGGTGGTCATGGTCGTGGTAGCCAAACACCAGGATCTCAGAGGCAGCATGGCGGGACATCTCAGAAAAGCCAGGTTGGGTCGTAGGGCCACAACACTAGGCAGGCATATGCAGTGCAACAGACCTAGCAGGAGCAGGATCCCAGACCTTCTAAAGTTAGAGGTAATATTCTAGTAGATTTTGTCTTATCTTCAGTACTTTTTTATATGGATGCTACACATAGTTTCATATCTGTACCTGTTGTGGAGAGCCTTGAGTTCTGTGTTTCTTCTTCTTCTGATGTTATGATGCTAGACACTTCGTTGGGGACTAGGACGGCTGGTGCGCGCTAGTGCAAGGACTGCCCCATTGAGGGTAGAGGGTGTCTCTTTCTTTGGGACATATATGTCTTAGAGATGATAGCTTCTGACATCATTCTCGGGAAGGACTGGTTGGTTCCCATTCGAGCCTTTGTAGAATGCTATCGTCGCAGGGTGAGTTTCACGTCACCAGATGTCGGAGAGTTTCTATACAGGGGCCAATGGGATGTTCAGGTGAGTCGAACTGGACCGGAGCATCATGGGCGAGGTGGAGTCACAGCCCAGATTGCGAGTTTATATCTGGTTGATCAGGGTACTTGTCAGATGGATCTCCCAGTAGTGGTTGATCGTTTCAGCGATGTCTTCCCGGATGACTTTTCAGTTCTACCTATGGAGCAAGGGGTGGATTTCTCTATTGAGATCGTGCAAGGAGCATCACCGGTGTCCATTCCTCATAGGATGGCTACACTTGACTTGAAGGATCCCAATAGGTAGTCAGAGGAGTTATTGGCAAGGTTTTTTATCCAACCCAATACTTCTCCGTTGGGTTCTCCGGTCCTCTTTGTGAAGAAGACGGATGGTAACCTCAGACTCTATGTGGATTATCGAAAGCTGAACCAGTTGACAGTTAAGAACTGATATCCTTTTCCGAGGATATATGATCTTTTTA
This sequence comes from Viscum album, assembly GCA_963277665.1. Taxonomy (NCBI): domain Eukaryota; kingdom Viridiplantae; phylum Streptophyta; class Magnoliopsida; order Santalales; family Viscaceae; genus Viscum; species Viscum album. Next base: position 189,179,685 of record OY728153.1, on the reverse strand, counting down.
ATCAACTTCGAGGAGTATGAGTGTTCTCAAATATTGACTTGAGGTCAGGATATCATCAGCTATGCATGAGACCATCGGATATACCGCTTACAGCTTTTCGGAGCAGATATGGTCTGTACGAGTAGTTGGTTATGCCGTTCGGACTCACGAACGCACCAGCAGTTTTCATGGATCTTATGAATCATGTGTTCCATCCTTATCCGGATTATTTTGTGGTGGTATTCGTGGATGACATCTTGGTGTAATCTCACACTCGACATTACCATGCCACCCATATTGAGATCGTATTGAGTATACTGAGAGATAATCGGTTGTATGCTAAGCTCTCAAAGTGCCACTTTTGGATGGATCAGATTCACTTCCTAGGGTATATTATCTCCGAGGAAATAGTTTCCATGGACCTAGATAAGGTAAGAGAAGTTTATTTTTGGGAGAAGCCTTAGAATGTGTTTGAGATATGGAGTTTCTTAGGGTTGGCTGGTTTCTACAAACACTTCATATAGGACTTCTCCTGCTTAGAAGCACTATTGACGGGTCTGACTAAGATGGGTGTAATGTTTTTTTGGTCAGAAGCTTGCGAGACAGCCTTTCAGGACCTGAAATGAAGGTTGACAACAACATTGATCCTGATACTTCCAAATAATGGGAAGATCTATACAGTTTACTATGACGCATCAGGTTTTGGGCTGGGAGCAGTGTTGTTGCAGGGCGATCGAGTTTTTGCGTACGAGTCTCGGCAGTTGATTCCACATGAGAGGAATTACCCGCCACATGATCTCGAGTTGGCTATTGTTATTCATGTGTTGCGTTGTTGGAGACATTGTCTATTAGGAGATAATTTTGTGGTTTTCACCGACCACAAAAGCCTCAAGTATACCATTACTCAGCGTGACTTGAATATGAGGCAGAGAAGGTGGGTCGACTACCTACACTCCTTCTATTTTGAGCTTTCCTATACACATGGTAGAGCTAATGCAGTAGCTGATGCACTGAGAAGGAAGACTCAGACACGGGCTCTGCAAGTGGCCAGTGGTGAGTGGCAGCTTATGGCCTTGTTCTTTGAGATTCATCTGGAGGTGCATGACAGTCAGGGGAAGACCTATCTTTCAACTTTAGCTATGACTTCTACCCTCCTGGATAAAGTGAGGATGAGATAGCTATCTGATTCAGAAGGCCAAGTTCTACGCGAGTCGGTAGCAATTGAGGACCCTCCTCCTGGTTGGACGATAGGTTATGATGAGGTACTGAGTTTCCATGGACATGTATGGGTTCCAGTGGATATACGTGAGGAGCTGATGCGGGAGATTCATGCATCATCTTGGGCAGTTTATCCAGGGGTTACCAAGAAGTACCGTGACATGAGACGTCAGTACTAGTGGACGGGTATGAATAGAGAGATAGCTGGTTTTGTTACGAGGTGTTCCACCTGTCATCAGGTGGAGTCGGAGCACCAGAGGCCAGCTAGGCTATTACAGCAGTTACCTATCCTGGAGTGGAAATGGGATGATGTCATGATGTATTTCATGACTGGGTTGTCGAGGTCACCTCGATGCAATGATGTTGTGTGGGTTTTTGTGGACAGACTTAGTAAGGTATCTCACTTTTTTCTGATCAAGGAGTCCTTCGGTGTTGACATGCTTGGGAAGTTGCATATCTGAGAGATTGTATGTATTCATGGGGTCCCTCGTTCTATCATTTTAGATAGGGAAGCCTGTTTTACATCTCATTTCTGGCAGAATTTTTAGAGGGCACTGGGTACACAGGTGCTTCTGAGCACAGATTACCACCCTCAGATAGATGTCCATTCAGAGCGTACGATACCGGTGCTAGAGGACATGTTCTGTTCATGCATCCTAGACTTTGGGGGCTCTTGGGAGAAGCATATACCCCTCGTCGAGTATGCCTACAACAATAGTTTTCAGGAAACTTTCGAGATGGCACCTTATGAGGCTCTATAAGGTATCCCATGCTGATCACCCTTTTGCTGGATGGAGGTAGGTGAGACAGCTTTACAAGGACCACGTCTCATACAGGAGACTTCAGAGAAGGTCCAGTTGATTCAGAAGCAGATGTCTATCGCACAGTATCGTTAGAAATCATATGTTGATCGCCGCAGACGACCTTTGGAGTTTGCGGTCGGGGATTTGGTTTTCTTGCGTGTTTCGCCAAGGTTGGGACCCAGGTGGATCAGAAGATAGGGTAAACTTTCATCGAGTTATGTGGGGCCGTTTGAGATTTTGGAGAGATTCAGGATGTTTGCCTATCGGTTGCAGTTTTCGCAGAGGTATTGAGCCATGCACGACGTCTTCCATGTATCTCAGTTGCACTGTTATCATTCAGACCCATCTAACATCTTTTAGCCTGAGGAGGTTGAGCTAGAGGTAGATGCGTCCTTGGAGTAGAATCCGATTTGTATCGTAGACAGGAGCACGAAGGTTCTATAAGGCCAGTTATTTCCTCTCGTACGGGTGGTATTGTTGCATGGCTGAGTGCAGGACGAAACCTGGGAGTGGGTCACCGACGTACATGCTCAGTGGCCAAAACTGTTTTGAACTTTATCTTCGCCACCCTTGGAACGGAAATTCGGGAACGAATTGCTTTGAAGGGGTGGGGGGTTTAAGAACTCGGTTCTTATTTTTGAGGTATGTGGTTCTTCTTTTCTCATTACCTTACGTGTTTTTATGAAATCAAGGAAAATGGGGGGAAATCCTAATTTTTGGAAGTGCACGCCATGTACTCTTCCACACGCCGTGTACTTTTGGCCGTGTGGGATGAGTACACAGGGTGTGTGGCCATGTCAGCAATGAAGGGTGCATGAACCAATTACACGACATGTAGTGGTCCTCTACATGCCGTGTAGTCAGTCGGCAGGCGAATAGTAAGGTGGTGGCCAGCTGTGCGATAGCACACGCCGTGTACTCATGAAGACACACAGTGTAGTCATGTCGGCAGGTGAATAGTGCCATGCTGGCAGGAGGCCACCAGGGGAACAGTTTAAAAATGGGATGTACAAACCGTGTACTTGGAAATACATGTCGTGTGCTCTGTTTTTTTCGCTTAAAATGGGCAGTAGCCTCCCCTGTTCATAGGGAGGGATTAGAACGGGAAGAGGGTTCGGGGGAGGAAGGTTGGAGCTTCAGAGATCCACTGAGCGTACGTCAGGAATCCGTTTCTGCCTCGGGCGATCTTGTTGGAACAGCACGGGTAATCCCTCCACCCATCTTTAATCGTTCATTCCATTTATCCCCCAAATGGGAGTTATTTGTGTTTAAGAGAGAAGTCTTTTACCTCAGATCTATGGCATTCTTGGACATTTCAGAAGATGCTGTTCGCGTATATCGTTCGTTGGTGTTTAAGGTAGGTAGCCTGGTGTTTTTTTTCAACTGTTGTGCGTTTTGTGTATTTTAGTGCCACGAACCCATGTTGGGGTGTCGTGTGGCTGAGGCCGTGGATATTTTAAATACCTATAATTGTATAGGTGATTAAATGTGATATTAAAATGATGTTTGGGATCATTTCTTGGATCCAGGACCACCCCGGGGGTGCGTTCCTCTATTTAGCTGATTGTCCAGGATACGTGAGGGTATTCCAATTTTATATTATTCTTTTAAAGTAATGATTATAGAAATTTCCTTGAGATGAATTGCTTGTGTACTGCCTGTTTACATATTGGGCATGGTCTGGTTACCTGTTTAGCGTGAGGGCGGTGTTGTGATTAGCCTGTGGGCATTGTACTACTTAGCATGTGGGGAACTTCTTCCATGCCTATGGGCAGTTTATTCTGTGCCTGTGGTCGACACTTCTTACGCATGTGGACAATATCTATGTGCATGTGGGACGATTCTTGTGTTTGGATACTCTTTACCTGATGTTAGGGGTTTACGTGTCTGAGGACATTAGTTGTTTACTTAGAATATTCACAGTGGTGATATTATATATTAAATGATTAAATGACATAAAAATGGAAATATAGCTGGTTAAGTAATTTATTTTTCAGAACGACTTAATTTATTTAAATTTACTACTACACACTGTTGTTGCATGCTTTCACATAGCTGGGCACAGGACTTTGGTGGCTGCCTACTAGGATTCATTTCTCACACCATGTTTGGGTCATTCTTTTCATCCCAAACATATTATGTTTCTGCAGGTGTAGATAAGCGCAAGGGCCCTTATACAGGTGCTTGATTGCTGTTTGGGTGTATGAGAGCATGGGACCAAGAATTGGCTCACGATGCCGCTGGTTGTTCTGTTTTGCATTTTGTTCTTATATTTCCGTTGTAATGGGTTGTATTACTGTGTAACATGTTCTGGCTGTTTTATAGAATAGTGACATACTGCATCTTCATATATATATATGACTGCTGGTTCCCTTTTTTTCATCTGTTGTTCATTCCATTTGTGTATGGTTTATTGATTTTTCTATTGTTGTATGTTTTATTTCATCCTGTTGCGCTACACTTTGACAAATGAGGGCATAGTTTCCCCACTATCAGACAGGGGCCCTCACTGCTAGTCGGCAGCCTCTGGCGTTTGGGGAAATGCGCTTGAGGTCACGTGGAGAACCGGGTCCAGGGCACCCAGAACCGGGACATTACAAACCTAGTGGTCCTCCACATCATCATCATCATAGTTTAGTTACTATTGTCATTGTGAATCTTGCTATGTGAAACAGGGGCCAAACCCACGGAATCACTAGCATACTAGTACACATCCACACACCTAGATACATGAGATTCCCTTTAGTTCTCAATCATGTTACACATATTATCAAATACTCTTTTTGAATAAAAATTCCACTACCTAACCATAATACACAAACAACCCACAAACATGCTTCACATTTCTTTCACGAATCAGTAAACCACTAAAAAGATTCGTAGAACAATCTCAAGGAGTATAATGAGGCCTTGCACATAAAATCCATTAAAAATGATCTTTTATGTCCAAAATACCATCTATAACATATCAACCTAGATTTTTCCTCCCCATAACCAATTAATAAATCAATTTCTAGGACCATAAAATGGCCCCAAAAGATAGAACAAAAAATACAAATGGAAACCATTTTTTAAAAAAATGCCATACGAGCCTTTAAGGATTTCTCAAAACTGACAATTTAAAAAGGTATGAATTTCAATTTTATTAAGGATGTGTATAAACACTATCTAAATCATCAATCCACATTCATAATTCTCTTATAATACTCATGTTACATATTCAATACATAACCTTTTTCATAAAGATGTGAAATGGTCCATTTTCATGCAACTCGGGCCAATATATGTTTTCAACCCAAAAAACCTTTTGTTTGTAAAACCAAATCCTAATTAAAAATCCATATAAAGTCCCCAAAATACTATTTTTTATTCTCCCAATAAATTTATAAACCCAAACAAATAATTTTTAAACCACACATAACACAAAAAAACTAACCGTGCAATTTACCGAACACATGGCATGCACTTTTAAACAAAACAATTTATTTTAAGAACATAAAAAGGAATAAAACATAAATTGAATGAAACATATTATTCATGATTTTGAAAAATGTTAAAAATTCAATAAACCAGGTTTTCAACCTCACAAAACAAGTTTGAAAGATAACAGAACATTTAAACAAACACTTGGTGTGCACTTTCCTGACAAAACAACAATACCTTTCAAAAAACAAGGCTTAAACAACCATTTTGCAGACCAATAATATTATAAAAAGGATTAAAACAATAATAAACAAATATATCAGTTGAGTAAAATATTAAAATGATTAAACATGAATGGTAAAGGCATATGCAAGGGATATACTACCACAAATCATTGCCGTAATGAAAATGCACACCCAAAATCACCATCTGTGGGTTTACAAACCCTAAACCCATGAAGACGATACCCAAATGAATAATCCCCCATCAAAAATCATAGAATAATAGAATCATAAGTCGAACAAGACTTGGGGAGATTATAATACCAAGAAAAAATGAATGGAAAATGAAGACGGAGAGTAAATGAGAAGGAATATCACCTTTTCAACTATAAAACTATTCGTATTCTATTATATCTACACAATTAGATAAAACTGAATGTATTGAAATATAATTTATTGAATTATATGGTCTGGAAGAACCATTTAATGAATATTGGTGGCAAAAAGAGTACAAATTTAATAATTTATGAATGATACAATTTACCTAGTCAATTCTGTCAATTTGAGGGACATTGAGAATGTTTCCCTACTCCGTGAATATTATAATCTCCAAAGAGGGAAAAAAGATAATAGGGGTGAGTATAGGGTATTAGATTTGTGAGGTAGGTGGAATTTCTGTAAAATTTTAAATATTGAATTAGATATAAAATAAACAAATGATTTTTTTGAACTAGAAAGGGGCACATGGGGTGGCCCAATACCTAAATAAGTAAACCCAATTCACCCTGATTTTGAATTCTTAAGGGAAACAAATGAATATATTGGATTGAATATATTAGTGGAGGAAAATTATGAAGTATAATTGGTGAAAGAGGTTTTAAAACAAAGGAGTTATAAAAGAAACAAATTTTTTTTCAAAACTAGAAATGAGCTCACGGTTGGCCCAAATCATGAAGTAACCACCCTTTCTCCAAAAACTCCTAAAAAAGAAATGGAGAACCCAAATTAAGGTGATTAAACATAGAAGAAGCTTAAAAACTCAACATTAATCTCACACAATACCCATGAAAATTATCAGGATTTCAAATGAACAAGATCAAAACAAATACATGAAAAACTTGGTGTGACAATTCTCCACACCATTAAAGCTTTCCGCCCCAAAAAGCCATAACACTTTCAGATGAAAGATAAACACCTGAAGATTCCCTATAAACACAATACAACCTATAAATCTAGTGATATATCATTTTCCATCAACATAACTTAATCCTCTTTCCCACACAAAACACCAACTCACAACCGCTTTGTGAAAATCAACAGAAAGGTCAAGCCGCCACCTCCCCAACCAAGCCAACAACCCATTTTTTGGGCCTTCTCCCAATCAAAATAAAAAATCAACCAAAATAAAGAAAACTCATAAAAACCAAGTAATGGATGGGATTATATAATGGACTCCCCAAAATTAATAAACAACTACCACAATAAAAGGTCATAGGAGGAAAAATCATCGAGACATGTGGTGGGTCTCCACTCCATTAGAACCCAACTAGCAACGAAAAAAAACAAGACCTCAACATTACCTATATTTCACAGGTCCAAAAAAACACTCACTCAAAAACCTACTAATCCATGTTAAGAGGGTTATGTCAAGAAAATATAAACCACCCACTCCTGAATGGAGGGGACGAGAACTTGTCCAACACATTCAACACAGATCCAAACCCCCATCACTCGGGGAGGGGAGGGAAGGGGACCCAATAATTTGGCCACTGGAACCACAAAAGAAACCAAGGAAATACCCAAAACTCTCCACCTAAAAATAGGTACCACCAAGACATCACTTGATTTCCAAAGGTGGTCCACAAAGGGACATTGATTGGAAACCCACATCCATTAAGTCATTACCATAAACACTGTGTGAGGGGTAAGTCCACCACACTTGTTGTGACTAATAGAAATTCATAGTAATGAGAAACCACAATATAGACATAGAAACTACTTTACCACAATGGTGGAGGCACAAGCATTGTCAAGCACCCCACACCTCTGTAGATTTCATGACTGAATGAAAAGCTTCACTCTGATGCCTATGGTTGGAGCTATAAATCATGAAGCATCTACTGCCCCACATTCTGGTGATATGTATCACACCACTCAAAAAAACTCACTTTCTCAACAAAACACATTCATCTAAATAGGGACTCATAGATACATATCAAAATTCTATCTCAATCAAAATGAGGATCAGAATTGACAATGAATACGGTGAAAGGTGTCAACATCAATGATCACAACTACTATGTCCACAAGAATTATCACGAACTGGAAGCACATTAAATCGATCCCAAACGGCTCTCTATTGAAACTGACGGGAAGAGGAATTATTATAGGAGGTGGATATACCTTGTGAAACATGTGAAAGAATCCTTAGGTTTATTAATTGGAATTCATGCAAACACAGAACTATCTGTGGCCACATCACAACATCCAAAACATCATTAGAAATTCACTAAACATTACACCAAACCCGAGTCACCAACAAATCCCATCTCATGATGCAACAAGATTATGAATTTTAGATCATCATGAATCATACTGAATAGAAAAAAATTATAAGACATATGATAAACCGTCTACATTTCCATTTTTAAAAAACAACCACCACATTTTTTCAGCTAAAAACACTTTTGAAAAAAACTAACTTTGTGGATTTTCACATTCACCAATGGTGTTTCATCAAGTCTCACTCACTTGAACATTTACGTGCCACCCCATGCACTCAAAAACAATTCCATATAGGCCATACTTCCAGATATCAATAAAACCATGCATGTGAGAACCCATGAAAACACCAATGGCTAAAACAAAACAACATCATTCCAAAAATCATGTACCGTCAAAAGGAACACCAACCACAAATTCAAAAATACTTTTCTTAGTCCAAAAAACAATCCACATATCACCAAGAACCATTTGATTTAAAAAAATCCATTTAATTTAATATAACTTACAAAAACAACCATTATATTCCAAATAAATGCTTTCCATTTTTTTAAAAAAATCAACAAGGTCTATTTTCATAATATGACAAACATAAAAGCCAAAACCCCTTTCGAGAAAAAAACAAGCTGCACAAACCTGAATTTCAAAAACTTATTCATCATATTCAAACACTTTTCAACAGCCCAAAACTCCCCATTTAAAACAATGTTTTAGAATTTCTTTAAATTGATCCACTCTTTCAAAATATTTTATTTCAACAATCCACAAGTTTAGATTTGGGAAAATCCATTCCCAGTAAATTATTTCCACTTCTTCCCCAAAAAATTTGTTTAAAAAAACACATCCTTCCCAAAACAATTATTATATGTAATTTTTTAAAACCCATTTTCTACTTTTCCAAATCCAATCATTCCATTAAAACCCATTTTCATAATTCTCACACAAGGATTTTGAAAACAAAAATTTAGAATTCATGAAACGCCCAAGAAACCCACAAAAGGGAACTAGTGTCGTTAGGTGACTTGACCATATGGTTGGCGTCTATATGTAAAACACAACACCAACATAGAGAGACATATTAGGACAATTATATGGCTCCACATTACTTGAAAGGCCCTACGCGCTCATAGATTCCATTAGTCAGACTCCTTTTTTCATATCCCAACAACAAAAAATCAACAAGAACTAAGGACAGTAATCAAACCAGACTTCCCATGGAAAGCGGATGATTAGAACGAGTAAGAGTTCGCAACTCTCTTCCCGCACTTACCCCTCAAGTCCAAACAATTATACTCCATCTACCTAGACATCCCCAAATAACAAGGGCACTCTGAAATAATGGTCTGCTAAGAGATGACCTCTTTTGATACCATTTTCTCATGAACCAGCATGAGTTGACCCTGAATCGGTCACCAAGGCCAGCCCACGACAACTCCCGAGAGGCGTTCTTGAACCTATCAGAATGGAAACAAGCACCAAGGTTATCAATATAGTACACAAGGGAATGATTTCTCCCATATATAAACAATTAAATAAGTAGTGAAAATAAATGGACAACCCAAAATACATTTATATAAAAATTGAATCCATCATTATTTGTACAAGAAACTGAAATTAGAACTAAATCAACCACTCAACTAACCAAACTTGATAACCAACTTACTCCATCTGACACCACATCTCACTCGCCAACATAGGGATCACAGGTCACCCATGGTGATCAAACTCGATCTGAAACAAGCACAAGGGATGAAAATAGAATAATACTATAGGCACGGGTAGTAAAACTCGGTAGGTCAGCTCGATATTCTATACCGAATTCACATATTTTAAAATAAATGAATCTTCAATTTATAGTTATAAAATTATTTTTTTCAAATGAGGTTCCATACTATAATAATTACCAGAAAAAAACATGCATGTTTAATAAACAAAAAGGCAATTAACAAATTTTCAAAGAGGAGAACCTTCAAAATGAAAATAGTTTTCCAAAGGGATGCTTTAAAGAATGTACACTTTTATATAAATAACACACAATAATTATTTTACCAACCAAACACACCATATGCCAATGGTGAGTACAAAATTTCCATTGTGAACAACTCATGGGAACACCCCTAGGCACCAGTTAGTTGTGAGCCCCAGGTACCTCGTATCTCGATGAAAGTAACCATAATAAATATCTCTTCTCGTGCACACGAGCCACTAGTAGGGAGAATACCCATAACATAGTGGTCCCCCACATCTTCTTCATCATAATTTAGTTAGTGTTGTAATCGTCAATCTTGATATGTGAAAAAGGGGCCAGACCCCATAGAATCACTAGCATACTAGTACATGTACTCCCCCATAGATACATGAGATTCCCTTTAGTGATCAATAAAGTTACACATATTATAAAATAAAATTTTCAATTAAAAATTCCATTACCCAACCATAATAAAACAAATAGCCTGCAAACTTGCTTTACATTTCTTTTACAAATCAATAAACCACTAAATAGTTTCTTAAAACAATCTCATGGAGTATAATGAGGCCTTGCACATAAAATCCATTCAAAATTGCACTTTTAAGGCCCCAAACCCATCAATAACATATCAACCCAGATTTGGAAGCCCCAAAAAGAATTAATAAATAAATTTCATGGACAATAAAATGGCCCCAAAAGATAGAACACAAAACAATGATGGAAACCATTTTTAAAAAAAAGGCCAAGTGTGCCTTTAAGGCATTCTCAAAACTAATATTTGAAAAAGGTATGAATTTCAATTTTATTAAGGATGTGTAGAAACACTATTTAAATAATCAAACCACATACATAAATCTCTTATAATACTCAGGTTACATATTAAAACCATAACCATTTTCATAAAGATGTGAAATGGTCCATTTTTGGGAAACTCGGACCAATATATATTGTAAACCCAAAACCCATTTGTTTGTAAAACCAAATAAAAATTGGAAAGCCATATAAGGACCCAAAAATACCATTTTTAATTCTTCCAATACATATATAAATAAAAAAATAATAATTTTTAAATCACACATAACACATAAATGTCAATCAGACAATTAACTGAACACATGACATGCACATTTAAACAAAAAAATTTATTTTAAGAACTTAACAATAAATAAAACAGAAATTTCATGACATATTTTATTCAAGATTTCAAAATATGTTAAAAATATTGTAAACCAGTTTCTCAACATCACAAACAAGTGTGAAATATAATGGAACATTTAAACAAAAACTTGGTGTGCACTTTAATTACAAAACAACAATACCTTTCAAAAAACAAGGCTTAAACAACCATTTTGCACACCAAGAATATTATAAAAATGCTTAAAACAATAATAAACATATAAATATATTGATAAAAATATTAAAATGATTAAACTTGAATGGTAAAGGAATGTGCAAAAGATATCCTACCTCAAATCCTTGTTGTAATGGAAACACACACCCAAAATCACCATCACAGGGTTTAAAAACCCTAAAAGTATGAATACTAGACCCAATTGAATAAAAAGACCCATAAAAATCGTGGAATGACATAATCTTAAGTCGAACAGGACTATGGGAGATTATAAAACCATGAAATAGGGAAGGGAAAATAAAGATGGAGGATAAAGGGGAAGGAATCTCACCTTTTCAACTAGAAAACTATTCGTCTTCTATTAGATTTGAATCATTAGATAAAAGAAAATGGATTGAAACGTATTAGAGAGAATACTAAGGTTTGGATGAACCAGGGAAGGAATATTGGTGGAAAAAAGAGTAAGAATTGAATAATTTATGAATGATACAATTTCCCTTGGCAATTCTAGACGGTTTGAGAGGCATTGAGAATGTTTCCTTACTCTGTAAATATTATGATCTTCAAAGAGGATAAAACTATAATGGGGGATAGGATAGGTATATTTTATTCGTGAGTGAGGTGGAATAACTGCAAAATATTAAATATTGAATTAGATATAAAATAAACAATTTATTTTCTTTAAAACTAGAAATGGGCACATGGGCTAGCCCAATACCTAAATAAGTGACCCCAATTCACCATGATTATGAATTCTTAATGGATCCAAAAGACTATTTTGGTTTGAATATATCCATGGAGGAAAATAATGAAGTAGAATTGGAGGAATAGGATTAAAAAAAGTTATAAAAGAAAAAATTTGGTTTTTAAAACTGGAAATGGGCTCACGGTTGGCCCAAATCATGAAGTAACCACCCTTTATCGAAAAACTCCTAAACAAGCAATGGATAAACCAAATTAGGGTGATTAAACGTAGATTAAACTTGTAAACACGAAATTAATCTCCCACAAGACCCAAGAAAAGTATCTGGATTTCATATGAACTAGATCAAAACAAAGACACGAAAAACCGGGTGTGACAATTCTCCCCACCATTAAAGCTTTTCACCCCAAAAAAGCTACAACACATTCCAGCTGAAAGATAAACACCTAAATATTATTTATCAACACAATCTAACCTATAAAACTAGTGAATTATCATTTTTCATCAACATAACATAATACACTTTCCCAATCAAAACACCAACTCACAACCACTTTGTGAATATCATCGGAAAGGTCATGCCACCACCTCCACAACCAAGCCAAGAACCCGATTGTTGGGACTTATCCCAATGAGACAAAAAATCACCCAAACGAAAGAGGACTGATTAAAACCAAGTAATATAGGGGATTATCTAATGGAATCCCTAAAATTAATAAATAACTACAACTAGACAAGTTCATTTCAGTAAATATCAATGAGACCTGTGGTGGGTCTCCCCCTCATTAGAACCCAACTAGCAACGAAAAAAAAGAAATCAACATTACCTCACTTTCAAAAGTCCAAAAAAACTATCCCAAAATAGCCCAAAAATACAATTAAAGAGGGTAAAAAAATGAAAATATAAACCACCCACCCCCGAACGGAGAGGACAAGAACATGGCCAACACTTTCATCATGGATCTAGACCTCTACCACTCAGGGAGGGGAGGGAAGGGGACCCAACAATTTGGCCACTGGAACCACAAAAGAAACCAAGGAACTACCCAAAACACTCCACCTAGGAATAGGTAACACCACGAATGCACTTGATTTACAGAGGGGGTCCACAATGGGACATTTACCGGAAACCCACATCTATGAAGGCATAACCATAAACACTATGTGAGGGGTAAGTCCACCACACTTGTTGTGACAAATATAAATTCATAGTAATGAGGAACCACAATATAGACATAGAAACTTGCTTACTGCAATTTTGGAAGAAGGAGAAATGTCATGCACCCCACACCTCTATAGATTCCATGACTGCATGAAAACCATCACTCTGAGGTCTTTGGATGGAGCCCTAAGTCATGAAGCATCTGTTTCCCAACAGCCAGGTTCTAAGTATCACACCACTAAAAAAATTCACATTCTCAAAAAAAAAACTTTCATATAAATAGGGGCTTCTATATACATATTAAAATTCTATCTCACTCAAAACGAGGAGCATAATGGACAACGAATACGGACAAAAGCATCAACATCAATGAACCCAACTACTATGTCCACAAGAATTATCATGAACTAGAAAAACATTAAATCGATCCAAAATAGCTCTCTATTGAAACTGACGGGATGAGGAATTATTTTAGGAGGTGGATATAACTTGTGAAACACGAGATAGAATCCTTAGGTTTATCAATTGGAAATCTTTCAAAGATAGAACTATCTGTGGCCACATCACAACATCCAACACATCATTAGAAACCCACTGAACATTACTCTAAACCTGAACCACCAACAAGATCCTATATCAAGATGCAACATGAGTATGAATTGCAGATCATAAGGAAGAATAATAAATAGAAAACACTTCTAAGACATAGGATAAACCATCCTCTTAACCATTTGTTCAAAACAAACACCACAATTTTTCTGTTAAAACACTTTTGAAAAAAAAACTAACTTGTTAGATTTTCACATTCACCAATGTTGTTTCATCAAGTATCACTCACTTGATAATTTACATGCCACCCCGGGAACTGAACAACCATTCCATATAGGCCATCCTTCCAAATATCAATAAAACCTTTCATGTGATAACCCATGAAAACACCAAAGGCTAAAACAAACCAACACCATTCCAAAAATCATTTACCGTCAAAAGGAACACCAACCACCAAGTTAGAAATGCTTTTCATATTCCACAAAATAAACCACACATCATCAAGAACCATTTGATTAAAAAAATATCAATTCCATTGAATCGAACTTACAAAAACAACCATTCTATTCCAAATATCTTTTTCTTATTTTAAAAAAATCAGCAAGGTCTCTTTTCATAATATGACAACCAGAAAATCCGAAAACCCCTTTCCAGAAGAACACCAGCCGCACAAAATCGAATTTCCAAAACCTATTCATCAGATTTAAACACTTTTCAACATCCCAAAACACCCCATTTAAAACAATGTTTCAGAATTACTTTAAAAATATCTACTAATTCAAAATATTTTATTTCAACAAAACACAAGTTTAGATTAGGGAAAATCCGATCCCTTTAAATAATTTCCACTTCTTCCCCAAAATTTTTTTAATAGAACACATCCTTCCCAAAACCATTCTTATATTTAATTTTTGAAAAACCTTTTTCTACATTTCTAAATCCTATCCTTCCATTAAAACCCATTTCCATAATTCTCACACAGGTATTTTCAAAACAAAAATTCAGAATTAATGAAAGGTCTGAGAAACCCACAAAAGGGAACTAGTGTCAGTGGGTGACTTGACCATAAGGATGGCGGCCATAAGTGAAACACAAAACCAACACGGAGAGAATTATTAGGACCATGAACCGGCTCCACATGGCTTGCCAGGCCATGCGATCTCATAGATGCCATTAGTAAGACTTCCATTGTCATATCCCAAAACCAAACAATCAGCAAGAACAAAGGAAACTAATAAAACCAGACTTCCCAGGGAAATCCGAGGACCAGAACGAGAAAGTGTTCACGACGCACTTCCCGCACCTTCCACTAAAGTCCCAACAATACTACTTCATCTACCATGACATACCAAAATAACAAGGGCGCTCTAAAAGGAATGGTCTGCTAAGAGTCGACCACCTTTGATAAAAAAAATTCACGAACCGTCCCGAGTCGACCCTGAACCGGTCACCCAGGCCAGCCCGCGACAAGTCCCGAGAGGCATTCCCGATCCTCTCGGTATGGAGACAAGCACCAAGGGAATAAATAGAGTACACAAGGGAATTATTTCTCCCATATATAAACAGAAAAATAAACATTATACATAAATTTAGAGCACAAATTATATTTATATAAATATTTAATTAAACATTATTTGTACAAGAAACTGAAATTAGAACTAAATCAACAACTCAATTGACCAAACCTGATAACAAACTAACTCCATGTGACACCGCTGGTCACTCTCCAACACAACGATCACACGTCACCCCAGGTGATCAAACTCGAGCCGAAACCTGCACAAGGGCTAAAAATAGAAGAAGACTATAGGCATGAGTATTAAAACTCAGTAGGATATCCCAATATTCTATTCTCAATGCACATTAGTTAAAATAAAAGAAACATCAATTTATAGTTTAAAATTAAAGATATAAAAGTACGTTTTTCAAATTAGGTTCCATGCTATAATAATTATCATACAAAAACATGCATGTTTAATAAAAAAAATGCAAGTAATAATGTTTCAAAGAGGTTCAACTTCAAAATGGAAAAAAATTTCTTGACGAATGCTTTAAATAATGTACACTTTTAAATAAATAACACACACTACTAATTTTACCAACCAAAAACACTGTATGCCAATGGTGAGTACAAAGTATCCAATGAGCACAACTCACAGGTACACCCCTAGGCACTAGTTAGTTGTGGGCCCTAGGTACCTCGTATATCGGTGAAAGTAACTATAATAAATATCGGTTCTTGTGAACATGAGACACTAGTAGGGAGCATAACCATAACCTAGTGGTCACCCACATCATCAGCATCATAGTTTAGTTTGTGTTGTAATCGTCAATATTGCTACGTGAAAGAGGGGCCAGACCCCACAGAATCACTAGCATGCTAGTAAACGTCTGCCCACCTAGATACATGAGATTCCCATTATTGCTCAATAAATTTACACATATTTTCAAATACACTTTTCTCATAAAAATTATATTACCAAACCATAAGCACACAAATATCCAGAAAACATGATTTACATTACATTCAATAATCAATAAACCAATAAAAAGTTTCGTAAAACAATCTCATGGAGTATAATGAGGCCTTGCACATAAAATCCATTCAAAAATTTTCTTTTATGGCCACAATACCATCAATAACATATCAACCCAGATTTGGTTGCCCCAAAACCAATTAATAAATCAATTTCATGGAGCATAAAATGGTCCCAAAAGATAGAACATAAAATACACATGGAAATCATTTTAAAAAAATTCAAAATGAGCCTTTAAGGCTTTCTCAAAACTAACATTTGAAAAAGGTCTGAATTTTATTTTTATTAAGGATGTGTATAAAAAAATTATTGTAGAAACCCACATTCATAAATCTCTTATAAAACCCTGGTTACATATTCATAACATAACCATTTTTATAATGAAGTGAAACGGTCCATTTTCAGGCAACTCGGGCCAAAATATTTTTGTAAACCCAAATCCAATTTTTTTTTTAAAACTAAATACAAATTGGAAATCCAAATAAAGACCAAAAAATAAAAAATTTTCATTCTTCCAATACATTTATAAATCCAAAAGAATAATTTTTAAATCACACTTATGTAATAAAATCCAACCGGGCAATTTACCGAACCCATGACATGCACATTTTAACACAACAATTTCTTTTATAAAAAAAACAAGGATTAAAATAGAAATTGCATGACATATTTTATTCAATATTCTGATACATATTAAAAATACCATAAACCAGGTTCTTAAACTCACAAAACAAGTTGGAATGATAATGGAACTTTTAAACAAACATTTGGTATGCACTTTCATGACAAAACAACAATACCAATCAAAAAACAAGGCTTAAACATAAATTTTGCACACAAAGAATATTATAAAAAGGTTTAAAAAAATAATAAACAAATTTAGCAGTTGATGAAAATATTAAAATGATTCAACATGAATGGTAATGGAATGCGCATGGGATATCTGACCTCAAATATTGGTTGTAATGGAAACACACACCCAAAATTACCATATGAGGGTTTAAAACCCCATAAACCTATGACGAAAATACCCAAATGAATAAAAACCCCATAAAAATCATTAAATAAAACAATCCTAAGTCTAACAGGACTAGGGAAGATTATAAAACCAAGAAATAATCCAAGTAAAATGAAGATAGAGGATAAAGGAGAAGGAATCTTACATTTTCAACTAGAAAACTATTCGTATTCCATTAGATCTACACCATTAGATAAAAGATAATGGATTTAAACATATTGGAGAGAATATTATGGAATGTAAGAACCATGTAAAGATAATTGGTGGTAAAAAGAGTATGAATTGAATAATTTATGAATGATACAATATTCCTTGTAAATTTTGGAGAGACATTGAGAATGTTTCCATAATACGAGAATATTATGAGCTCCAAAGAGGGGGAAATTGAAATTAGGGTGAGGATAGTGATATTTGATTCTGGAGGTAGGTGGAATCACCACAAAATATTAAATATTGATATTGATATAAAATAAACAAATTATTTTTTTAAAACTAGAAATGGGAACATGTGCTGGCCCAATACCTATATAAGTAACCCCAATTCACCATGATTATAAACTCTTAAGGGATCCAAACGAATATTTTGGTTCCAATATATCAGTGAATGAAAAGGTATGAAGTGTAAAGGGTGAATGATGTTTCAAAACAAAGGATTTATAAAAGAAACAAATTTGGTTTTTAAAATTGAAAATGGGCTCACGGTTGGCCCAAATAATGATGTAACCACCCTTTCTCCAAAAACTCATAAAAAAGTAGTGTAGAAGACAAATAATGGTGATTTTACATAAATTAAAATTAAAAACTAAACATTAATCTCACAAAAGACCCATGAAAAGTATCGGGATTTCAAATGAACCGGATCAAAACAAATACATGAAAAACTGGGCGTGACATTAAATCATAAACCTCGTGAAGGATTAAAATTATATGAATGATATAACATCATAATTGTATAATTATTAAAAATATTATGTGTAAAATTTAATTATATAAATCATATAAAATAAACTAGGTTCATAACTTAAAAAAATACTAAATGATATTTTAATTGAAATAAAATCCATTACCTTGTGTTTCATTTCTGGTGAATGTTCATTAAATTCCTTTATAATAAAAATATGTTAATTATATATGTTGTTGATAAATATTTATTTGTTTATAATTACCTTTTATTTCACTCATTATATTGATTTATATAACTACTTTAATTATGTTTATATCGAATGTTTTGACCGACTTCGGTTTATGTGTCAATAAAACATTGGTAGGTGAAATATTGTCAAATTTGTCATAATATAACATCTACATAATAATAATCATGAAATTATTATCATAATTATACAGAAATTATATATTTTATAACATTTATTAAATATGGTTATAAAAAATTAATGAACATTATAATCACGAAGACGGTAAGCCGTACATATGCATGAGTAACGTTCTTTTTTTCATTGATCATTATAGAATGATTGAAAGTAGCATTATATCATTAAAAATGATCATTATATTGTAAATAACATATTATTTATCCATATATACATATACATATACATATATATATATATATATATATTATTTTTGTTATATAAAAGGAATCACATCATGTCGAGCAGGCAGTAGTCCACATTTCAAAAAACGACGTTATTAATTTTTTTATGTGTGAGAAAGGGTAATAAAGAAAAGGATATATATATATATATCAAGAAAGTTAATTATTTAGTGAATATAATATATACTTTTATAATGTCTCATATGTTTAATTATTACCAGCCCTTATACATTCCTGGTATCAGGTGAACAAATCGCATCGCTTTGAGGAGGATGTAGTTCACACTTCCTCAAACGATGTTATCTTATTAATGAAAAATGGAATGTATTAATGGTATGTGTTATAAAAAGATTAAATAAGAATAAATACATAATATATATCATATATATCATATATATTGTATAGAAAGTTAGTTTCCATCATAATGCACAACATGAGAGGTGGTAATATAAAATTGAACAATGATCATTTTTTGAGGTAGTTGTTCGCCACACATAGATACATTATGTCTGTTACACATTAGATGTATGTGTGTGTATTTTTATGTAAAATACAACACAAAAACATAATCCTAGTATATTTAGGATAAATTTGTCGTTATATAATCATAGTAGAAGAAGAACTGAGAGGGTGGAAAAGTAAATGGTTAAAAAGTGATCATTGGAATATGATGCCTTAAAAATCAGTTAACTCCATTTGGTTTATAAAAATGGGATTCCATGGAGGGTTTTATATCCAAATGTACTATTAATGGTATGTAGGATGGATTTTTGAGAACTATATGGGTAGATCCTGGATGAACCTATGTGGTTTTAGATGTTTGAGTAATGGGGAGAGGTGGTGTCCTTTTATATTGGATGAAAATGACTCAATTGGGATTTTTGAAAAGAATTTTGTTATACCCATGTATTTAAATAGTAATTTCATCAATAAAAAAAATAAATAATGGAAGGTTCTTGGATTATTTATGGATATCCAATGGGTGTTGGAATGGAGGTCAGGTCAGTAGGTCCCCTATGATAAAGGTTTAGTCCTTTATTATGCTTAATTTGTCCTTGATAATTGTAATTAATTTTCATCACATTCACAAAATTTTCTATTAAAAAAATGTGGTAATATTATACATTATTAATGATTCATATTTTATATATGAAATCCAAAATTCCAAATTAAAATCATGTAAGTGGTAGAAATTAATTTAAAATTCACCCCATAGGCGGGACAATAAGGATATATTCTAATGTATAAACATCTAAAATATTGCTATGTTTTTATTTTAAATTTAAAATTTAAATTGATTATAATGACATAAAATGGATGAATTCATAACAATGTGTTCTATTTAAAATTAAAACATATCATATGCATAATTATAACATATATATAGATTATTAAGAAAAAAAATGTCACTTAATATTCATTATTTTTAGCTATTCACAAAATAGAGAAAAATCATGGAAAATTAAAAAAATTAATCCTACATTAATTTTTAATAATCACATAAAAATATGATGTTCAATTAGGAATATTAAATCAATTAAATTATCAATATTCATATTTAAAATGGGTTCTCTAATTAAAGGTTGTAAAATGACCGTTATAACAATATAGGTTAGTATTTGTACAGTATGGTTTGTTCTTATCTTATTAATATATATATATATATATATATTAATGTATGAATAATAAAAAAATGATTAAATATATTATTTATATATTAAATTAAATAAATTAACTAATTTTACTTTATTATATTTATTAAGACACAACTCTTTCTAAATTATAAAAATAATAATATTTTAATTTTTTGTCCAATTTGTTCCCATTTTTGTTTCTAATTAATAGGTAACCAATTAATTCATCATATATTTATAAAAACTATAAATTTAATTTTTTAATAATATACATAACCTCTAACATAATTGCTATATTATATTATATTATATTAAATAATAACATTGGAATAACACATTTTTATTTGGTGAAACATGGTCTTGCGTGTTGCGCAAGCTAATGATGTTGGTCAACATTTCATATAACACAAGAAATTAAGAAATTTTTCATCTTTGTTGAAAAAAATATAATGAAGAATGTCTCTGTTTCATGTAACATGTGATATTTAGGATTTTCACTCTTGCATATAATGTGCACAAACTCGGTGTTGTGTACATTGCATGCTATATCATGTATTGAATTTATTTTAAAATTTAAACATATAATAGATTCTCAATATATTATATTCCCTTTTACAAATGGTGTTTCATGTCATAAACACTATTTAATAAAATTTTGTACTTTTTAATTTTAGGTAGTTACAATAATGTGTTGTATTCATTGATGAATGTAAATATTATAAAAATAAATTTTAAAAAAATTCATTAGGAAAATATCAATTTGTTTTGTGAAACTATTTGAAAAAAAATACTTCTTAAAATAATTTTTAAATATAAAAATATTTAAATTTAAAATTTTGTTCATGAAATTGAAGCTTCTAAGGAATGATTTTCAGTAAATACATATATTACATACAAAGTAAAAAAGAACATTCCTTTTTCACAGTAAAAAGGATTGAAAAATGGCATCTTCCAAAAGAAACAGGAATATTCAATTAAAAAATTGGTAACATAAAAAATGGTAAAATTTTTTAAAAAATAATTTTAAATCAATTTTGAAAACATTTTAAAAAAACATGGTTTTTGGAAGAAAACATGTTCTCTATTTAAGTGATGAATAATGTCATGTTTTTTGAAGAAAAAAAATTTGTAAACATTTTTGTGTACGAAAGAGTGAATGTTTTTGTATAATAATTAAAAAAGTCAATGAAAAATAAAAGGAGAATAAAATTAAAAGAATTTTGATCAATTTTCATATAATTTCATCAAATGAAAATATGTTAAAATATCAATACTTTTAATGTGTAAATAAATAATATCTAAACATTACAAATTTCCCCATACCACTTTGAAACCTTTTAAATAATAATATTCATCATGGAATAAAATTATATGAATGTTATAATAACATGATATAAAGGATATTAATGAAATTATGTGTCAATTTTCAGTATATTTATAATATAAAAGTAACATGGTGCATAACTACAAATAAGTCCTATTGAGATGTAAATTAAGACAAAATCCCATACCTTGCATTTTCTATTCAGGTGAACATATTTTAAAATTCTGTATAATAAAATTATTTTAATTATATAAATTATTTAGAACCATTTTATTATTTATCATTAATTTTATTTCCCCCCATACTTTGTAGTATGAAACCACTTGATCAATTATGATTATAACAGTTGTTTTGGCCAAATTTGGATTATGTGCCAAAAAAATATCTATAGGGAAACTATGGTCAAAAGAGCCATTATATAATATATACACAACAATAATAACAAAATAATTATCACATTTATACATCAATTATAAATTTAAAAACAATTATTAAATATGGTTACGAAAAATGAATCAACATTGCTATCTTGGAGACGGTAGGTCGTATGTATGCATGAGCAATATTCTCATATTTCAATGTTCATTATGGAATGAAGGTAAGTAGCATTATATATTTATTGAAATATAATTATATCATAAATAAAATAATATTAAATCATATAAATATATATATATAATTTTTTTTGTATAAAAGGAATCACATCTTATAGTGGAGTTTGTAGTCCACACATTCATGAACGACGTTATCACATTTTTTAAGTCTGTGGAAGGGTAATAAAGAAAATGATATAAAAATATATATTTAAATAAAGGAAATTATGTCTTGAATATAATATTTTTTTATGCCTCATATGTTTAATTATAATCATCCTTTATACATTCCATGTATCGTGTGGACAAATCATATCGCTTTGAGGGTGTGGTAGGCCATACATATTCCAATGATGTTATCATATTAATGAAAAATTGATTTTATTAAATTTATCTTGTATAAATGGACTAAATAACTATAAAAATATAATAAATATCATATATATTATATATAAATATATTTTACATCATAACAACCTCCATGCGAAGTGGTAAAAGAAAACTTGAACAATTATCACTTCGTGAGGAAATAGTTCACCGTACACATAAACAATATATTCAATACCCATTCAATGAAGTTCTACATAATTATAGGTAGAACCATTTAGTGAAAACATCATAGTTTATTAATGGTATTGGTGTTGTTGCATAATCTAGGGGGAAGAATATTTGAGATTGTATAAATGTAAATGAATGAAAATAGATCACTGGAAAGTGTTACCTTAAAATTCGAGTAATTAATTTTGATTTAAACAAAAGGGATTCAATGGAAGTATTTCAAATCATTTTTAGTACTCATGGTGTTGTCGGGGTATTTGGGAATCTATATGTTCATATCTTTTCTAAACCTATGTGGGTTCATATGTGTGGGTAATAACAAGAGGTGGTGGCCTATTATAAGGGGGAAAATGACTCACTTGGTATTATTGAAAAGAAGTTAGGTTCTCCAATTTTATTGCATAAAAAATATTAAAAAACAAAAAAATTAAATAAAGGAAGGTTCATGGACGACTTATGTCCATTTAATGGGGGTTTTTTCAAGTGTATTGGTCATTTATGGACCATAAGAAAATGTTTTTTGTAGTTTCTTAAGCTTAATTATGCCTTCATAATTGTAATTTATAAAAATTAGTTTTAGAAATATATTTTTTTTTGAAAAAAATGGACTTACTATAAATTATAAATTATTTTGAATACAAATATTGAATCAATTTTTCTGAATTCCAATCGTATATGTGGTAGAAATTAATTTAAAATTCAAACCACATGTTTGATGATGTAGTAGGGTTTTAAAGTGGAAATGTCTAGAAAGTTGAAATGATTTCAGAATACATTTGAAATTGAAATATTTAACAATAACTCAATTATATTAAATGATTAAAATATTATCTAATTATACTTTAAAACAAAACCAAAACATAATTTAACCATTTCAATAAATTATAGAAAAGGTAGTTTTGAATTAAAATTCCATATTTATAACAATTCACTAAAAAAAATCTAAATAGAAAATTACAAAACATTAATAATAAATTAATATTTATGTTTTAAATTACAATAATAAGTTTATTTGGACATATTATATCAATTAGTGTGTCAATATTTATATTTAAAATTTTTTCTCCGTTAATTGGTGGAAAAATTGACTTTATAAAAATATAGGTTTTTATATGTAAAATTTGCTGTGTTTTTATCATATACATATGTAACATAATTGATGAATATAAAAAATAATTTTTTGAATGTTTAAAATAAAAATTTATTTAAAATAATTAACTAAAAGTAATAAATTTTCATTACTAATACAATAAACCATTGGAATCATAAAAATGAATATGTTTTTTATGTTCAATTAGTTCTTTTATTCATTTATAATTTATTGGAAACCAATGAATTTATTTTAGATTTATATAAACAATCAATTTTCATGAGTTTGTTAATACTATTCAAAAAATATAATATAACTGCTAAGTTGTATCATATTATATTAAATAATAATATTTTAATAATACATTATTATTTGGTGAAACTCAATCTTTTGTGAAACAAATGCTATATAGGATGGTTACTATTGTGTATTTCATAATATATCATATAAATAAGCTATAATGTGTAACACAATCTAATGTGTAAGGTATATCTTTTTTGCGACAAAATATATTGGGGAATGCTGCTCTTGTGTGTAATGCATGCTAACATGGTGTTACATGTATTATGAGCTATATAATGCATTGATTTTATTTAAAATAGTAATTATATAGTAGAGTATAAATATATTACATTACCTTTTTAAATATGGTGTTTCATGTTAAAAACATTTTTATAAAAAGTTTTTACTATATAATTATAGGGTGTTACATTCACCCCACCTTAACTAAATCACATCCTCGCAAATTAAACTCAATCTTGGTAATATATGGTTTGATTTTAACATTGTTGAATGACCGAATCCTGATAATGGTTCTAAAAAAATCACTAGATAAGATAGAATGAGAATTATGAAGGTCATATGGAATAACATATAAAAATTTCTCTATATTGGAGATCATTAGTGGCAATTGAAAATATATACATTGAATTAAAGCATACATATTTATATGGTGTGATTTATGTCATCAATCCAAAAAAAGTGAATGATCAATAGAATGTTGAGGGACGTAAATCCGTTAATCTATGATGATTTAGAAGACCATCAATTAAAATAAATTACTATATTTGGAAAATATTTTTATGATACTTTTCTTAATGGTGAGGAATTAATTTACATCATAAGTAAATAAGGAAACATACATAATTGAAAGGTTTATATTTCATATAATCAATCCTAAATTTTGGATGTGATTTAGTCAAATTCTATTTAATTATTTTAATACTTCAAATATTTCATCAATAACGAATTGATTTCTAAATCACAAAATAATGTTAAAGGACCATAGTTCCTTTAAAACTGTGACAAGTCCAAAAAAAAATTTAACAACCATCCAAAAACAATATGGTTCATAGAATAATTTCTAATCCTCAACAGAAATACTACTCGTTCATCATTAACATTAACTATTGAAATCATTTAACTAAAAACAATGAATAATTAACCATGATAATGTGTTGTCTAGTGGTTGGCATGAAACTGTTATCATCATTCAGTCATGTGTTCATGACCCGTGGCCTTGAAAGATTTTATTTTTTGTCACCATGATTACATGTTGTTCATTTCTAAAACCAATTTAATATAATTACTAAAATAAATGTGGTGTACATTCATAAAATTATTTTAATAACATTATTTTCTATTAACTATGTTTTTAATTACAACCTCAATACATAAATAATTCACTAAATTAATTCCACATAGGACATTCCTTATTCTAGAGTATATCCAAAATATCATTTCTCTGATTTCTAGACCACAAAAACTTATCTTCATCTAAAAAATCTTATTTTTAACCAAGGGTATTCATTTTTATTATCTATTTGTAACCTTTCTAATGGTTTCAACAGAATATATGAATTATCATAAGCATATCCCCTAGTATTATCAAACGAGGTTCATAGTAAGGCATATTTTCATGTACCATTTCCCCACGATTGGCTCAGAACACCCTGTTAGAGATATTACTCCTGAGTACATCAGTTCTAGTGGCACATCAACTTTTAGTTTAAATACATGGATATATATCTTATAAGACCCACATAATGTCTACCTTAACAATGTTTTAATATGTTCTTCAATAAATATTCTCAAATTCCATCTATGTGTTATGTTCTCACATATATGAACTCCAAAATATAGTTCCCAACGATACAACTAAACATCAATTGATACCAACTATAGTGACCTGAAACCAAAAATCTTGAATCCAGTATCTTCAATAAATAATGATGGCATTATTAGAAGTAATAGATTCTTGAAGTACAAGTAGATTAGTATTCATGGTAAACTAGATTCATAAACAATTCTAGTATTACAAATGAATACACAAATTAAAATATAATATTTTCTTCATTCTAATTAATTAACATCTATGATAACTAGATTCTAACAAGAATATACATATATATATATTTAATAGTATGATTCTTGGATTTATGTGGAAACGGAAACAAAATAAGGTGACGTCAATTTCTCAGTAAGGGTAATTTAAGTAGAGTCAATAAGGAATCAAATGGAATCAATTAACATGGTATGGTAAATAACTGATAACATATGCTATTAAAATAAAAATATTAAGTAAAAATCAATATGTAAGTCTATGAAACTAAAACACATTCCATTTAGTCAATGATACGATAATCAAATGAATCCATAGACATGTCGACATAGAATTTCACTGATGAATAATAACATAAACAAAATGAGGCAAACTCCAGATCATTAGATGAAATCTTTTCTAGGTACATTGTACCTCTTCAATCCATACAATTCACAATATGGTTTACAACATATATAGTAAAAATTAAACATAGTCGGCTACCCAAATTACTCACCCCATGAGACTACCAATGCATTGAGTGGCTATCAATAACTGAGACGCACTAGTGTTGTACCAGAAAAAAACATTCCTCATATTGAAGAATCATAATAAATAATATGAATTTTGAAATAACCATATTGAATATAGAATATATAATTATCTTTATTTCCCAAAATAATCAAATAATAGTCAAAGTATAAATTTTATGTAAAAGGGTATATAGTTTAGGAAATAGTAACATTCATGATAGATGATATGAATAATTAGGGGAACATTATTGATCATAAGACATTGAATATTTTGAGGGGATTTAGAAATTGATTCATGAATGTGAATATAAATAAATAACTTGAATAAATCTTTTAAAATCCATCCATATGAAGGATATGGATAGTATCAATACATCATACAATCTGCGTATTAAAATAATTGGTTTTTTTCGATTATTAATGGAAATATTATAAAATTATATTTCAAAAAATATCCATAGAAATATTATTTTATATTTAAAATTTATTTTAAATCCATTTTCACTGAAAATAAATTTTTTGATAAAATTTATTTAAAATTTAACCTTTTAAGAAAATTATTTTACATGGTAAAATGGACATAAAAATTATTTTTTGAAATCCTTTTTACATTTAAAACTTGTTAAAAGATAAACGGGAAAAATTTTACTTATCAAACAATTCTGAAAACCTTTTTGATTTTTTTAATAAAACATGGTTTTTAAAATAATACAGGCTATCCAACTAAGGGTGGAATAATGTCTAGCTTTTGAAACAACATTTTCTAACACATTTTCAGTATTGGAGAGTGAAAAAATGTTATTAATACTTTAAAAAGTTCACGAATTACCAAATTAGAATAAAATTAATGGATTTATTGAACAATGGTCCTATAATTTCATCGAATGGAAATACCATTCAATGATAATTAATATTATTATTGAGGAAAATAAAATTTATATATTCCAATGTGCCCCATACCACTCTAAAGCATTTTTTATCTCACAAACCAGCCTGAGTCCACCCTAAACCGGCACCCAGGCCAGCCCGCGAAAAGTCCCAAGAGGCATTCTTGATCCTCTCGGGATGGAGACATCCACCAATAGAATAAATAGATTACATAATGGAATGATTTATCCCATATATAAAGGATCAAACAAACTATAGAAATAAACGGACACCGCAAAATACATTTATATAAAAATTGAAATAAACATTATTTGTACAAGAAACTAAAATTAGAACTAAATAATCAACTCAACTGAACAAACCTGATAACCAACTAACTCCATGTGACACCGCTGGTCACTCTCCAACACAATTATCACACATCGCTGAAGATGATCAAACTCGAGCTGAAGCCTGCACAAGGGATAAAAACAGAAGAAGACTATAGGCGTGAGTATTAATACTCGGTAGGTTAGCCTGATATTCTATTCCAAGTGCACATACTTTAAAATAAAATAAAAATCAATTTATAGTTTTAAATACAAGATCTAAAAGTACATTTTTCATATGAGGTTCAATGCTATAATAATTATCAGTCAAAAACATGCATGTTTAATAAACAAAAATGCAAGTAACAATTTTTCAAAGAGGTTCAACTTCAAAAAGAAAATAGTTTTCCAGAGGGATTATTTAAAGAATGTATGCTTTTAAATAAATTAAAAACACTACTTATTTTACCAACCAAACACACCATATGACGACGATGAGTGAAAAATATCCAATGAGCACAACTCATAGGAACACACCTAGGCACTAGTTAGTTGTGAGCCCGAGGTACCTCGTTTCTAGGTGAAAGTAACCATAATAAATATATGTTATCATGAACACAAGACACTAGTAGGGAGCATACCCATAAAATAGTGGTCCTCTAAATCATCATCATCATAGTTTAGTTAGTGTTGTCTTTGTCAATCTTGTTACGTGAAACAAGGGCAAGACCCCACGGAATCACTAGCATGCTAGTAAACATCTACACACCTAGATACATGGGATTCCCATTAGTGCTCAATAAAGTTACACATATTTTCACATACACTTTTTGAATAAAAATTACACTACCTAACCATAATACACGAACATCCCACAAACATGCTTCATATTTCTTTTACGAATCAATAAACAACTAAAAAGATTCATAAAACAATCTCATGGAGTATAACAAGGCCTTGCACATAAAATCCATTAAAAAGTGTTCTTTTAAGGCCAGAAACCCATCGATAACATATCAAAATATATTTGGTCGCCCCAAAAACAATTAATAAATCAATTTCCTGGACCATAAAATGGCCCCAAAAGATAGAACACAAAATAAAAATGGAAACCATTTAAAAAAAATGCAAAACATGCCTTTATGGATTTCTCAAAACTAACATTTGAAAAAGGTAAGAATTTAAATATTATAAATTGTCTATAAAAACCATCTAAATAATCAAGAAACATTCATAAATCTCTTATAATACTCATGTTACATATTCAAAACATTACATTTGTCATAAAGATGTGAATAGTTCCATTTTCGTGCAACTGGGGCCAAAATATGTTGTCAACCCAAAACCCATTTGTTTGTAATAGAAAATCCTAATTAGAAATCCATATAAGGACCCAAAATACCAGTTTTCATTCTTACAATAAATTTATAAATCCAAAAAAATAATTTTAAACCACACATAACACATAAAAGCTAATCGAGCAAATTACCGAGCACATGACATGATCTTTTAAACAAAACAAATTTTTTTAAGAACATAACAAGGAATAAACAAGGTTCTCAACCTCACAAAACAAGTTTGAAAGATAACAGAACATTTAAATAAACAGTTGGTGTGCACTTTCATGACAAAACAACAATACGTTTCAAAAAACATGGTTTAAACAACCATTTGTCACACCAAGAATGTTATAAAAAGAATTAAAACAATAATAATCATATATATCTGTTGAATAAAATATTAAAATGATGATACTTGAATGGTAATGGAATATGGAAGGGATATCCTACCACAAATCATTGTCGTAATGGAAATTCACACCCAAAATCACCATCTATGGGGTTACAAACCCTAAACCTATGAAGACGAGAACCAAATGAATAAAACCCCATCAAAAATCACGAAATAATAGAATCCTAAGTCGAACAAGCCTAGGGGAGATTATAATGCCATGAAATAATGAAAGGAAAATGAAGATGGAGGGTAAAGGAGAAGGAATCTCACCTTTTCAACTAGAAAACTATTCATATTCTATTATATCTTCACAATTAGATAAAAGGGAATGTGTTGAACCATCATTTAGAGACTCCTATGTACTTGAAGAACTAGGTAATGCAGATTGGTGGAAAAAGGAGTACGAATTGAATAATTTATGAATGATACAATTTACTTTGTCAATTCTTGCGATTTTAGGGACATTGAGAATGTTTTCATACTTCGCGCATATTATGATCTCCAAAGAGGGGGAAAAGATAATAGGGGTAAGGATAGGGATATTGGATTCGGGAGGTAGGTGGAATCGCCACAAAATATTAAATATCGAATAAGATATAAAATAAAATGTTATTTTTTTTAAAACATGAAATGGGCACATGGGGTGGACCAATACCTAAATAAGTAACCCCAATTCACCGTGAATTTTAATTATTAAGGGATAAAAAAGAATATTTTGGTTTGAATATATTAGTGGAGGAAAATTATGAAGTTTAATTGGTGAAATTGGTTTTAAAACAAAGGGGTTATAAAAGAAACAAATTTGGTTTTCAAAACACAAAATGGGCTCATAGTTGGCCCAAATCATGAAGTAACCACCCTTTCTCCAAAAACCCCTAACAAGAAATGGAGAAACCAAATTAGGGTGATTAGAAATAGATGAATCTTCAAAACTCAACATTAATCTCACACAAGACCCCAGAAAAGTATCGGGATTTCAAATGAACCAGATCAAAACAAATATATGAAAAACCGGGTGTGACAATTCTCCACACCAGTAAAGCTTTCCGCCCCCGAAAAGCCAT
The DNA here is from genome assembly GCA_963277665.1 of Viscum album. NCBI lineage: Eukaryota > Viridiplantae > Streptophyta > Magnoliopsida > Santalales > Viscaceae > Viscum > Viscum album. Next base: position 189,148,652 of record OY728153.1, on the reverse strand, counting down.
AACACTTTCCAGTTGAAAGATAAACACGTGAAGATTCCTTGTCAACATGACCCAACCTGTCAATCTAGTGATATATTATTTTCCATCAACATAACTTAATCCTCTTTCCCACACAAAACACCAACTCACAGCCACTTTGTGAAAATCAACAGAAAGGTCAAGCCACCACCTCCACAACAAAGCCAAGAACCCGATTGTTGAGCCTTCTCCCAATGAAAAAAAAACAATCACCCAAACTTAATGGCCCTCATAAAAACCAAGGAATGTAGGGTAGTATATAATGGACTCCCCAAAATTAATAAACAACTACCACTAGACAAGTTCATAGGAGAAAAATCAACGAGAAATGTGGTCGGTCTCCACACCATTAGAACCCAACTAGCAACGAAAAAAACAAGAACTCAACATTACCTCACATTCACAGGTCCAACAAAACTCTCACTCAAAAACCTACAAATCCATGTTAAGAGGGTTACAACATGAAAATATAAACCACCCACTCCCGAAGGGAGGGGACAAGAACTTGGCCAACACTTTTAGTAGGGATCTAGACCCCCACCACTCGGGGAGGGGAGGGAAGAGGACCCAATAATTTGGCCATTGAAACCACAAAAGAAACCAAGGAACTACCCAAAACTCTCCACCTACGAATAGGTAACACCGAGACCACACTAGATTTACATAGGTGGTCCATAAAGGGACATTGATTGGAAACCCACATCCATGAAGGCATAACCATAGACATTATGTGAGGGGTAAGTCCACCACACTTGTTGTGACAAATAGAAATTCATAGAAATGAGAAACCACAATATAGACATAGAAAATACAGAACCACAATGGTGGAGGAATAAACCTTGTCAAGAACCCCACACATCTGTAGATTTCATGACTGCATTAAAAGAATTACTCTGAGGCCTATGGATGGAGCTCTAAATCATTAAGCATCTGTTTCCACACAGTCAGGTGTTATGTATCACACCACTAAAAAAACTAACTTTATCAAAAAACACATTCATATAAATAGGGAATCTTAGATACATATCAAAATTCTATCTCAATCGGAACGAGGAGCACAATGGACAATGAATACGGTGAAAAGAATCAATATCAACGAATACAACTTCTATGTCCACAAGAATTATCACAAACTCGAAGCACTTTAAATCGATTTCAAACAGCTCTCTACTGAAACTGACGGGATGAGGAATTATTTTAGGAGGAGGATCTTGCTTGTGAAACATGAGAAAGATTCCTTATGTTTATTAATTGGAAATCTTGGAAGCACAAGACTATCTATGGCCACATCACCACATCTAACACATCATTAGAAACCCACTAAATATTACGCCAAACACAATCCAACAACAAGATACCATCTCAAGATGCAAAAAGATTATGAATTTTAGATCATAAATAAGCATACTGAATAGAAAACACTTCTAAGAAATATGATAAACCATCTGCATTACCGTTTGTTAAAAAAACAACACATTTTTTCAGGTAAAAACACTTTTGAAAAAAACTATCTTGGTGGATTTTCACATTCACCAATGGTATTTCATAAAGTCTCACTCACATGAACATTTACGTGCCACCCCAAGCACTAAAAAACCATTACATATAGGCCACCCTTCCATATATCAATAAAACCATGCATGTGAGAACCCATGAAAACACCAATGGCTAAAACAAAACAACATCATTCCAAAAATCATGTACCGTCAAAAGTAACACCAACCACCAAGTCAAAAATGCTTTTCATATTCCAAAAAACAAACCAAACTTCATCGAGAACCATTTTATTTAAAAAACAATCCATTTCACTTAATATAACTTACATAAAACAACCATTATATTCCAAATCCCCTTTTTCCATTTTGTTTAAAAATATCAGCAAGGTCTCTTTTCATAATCTGACAACCACAAAAGCCAAAACCCCTTTCTATAAAAAAAATCCGCACAAAACTGAATTTAAAAAACCTATTCATCATATTCAAAAACTTTTCAAAAGCCCAAAACAACACATTTAAAACAATCTTTTATAATTAATTTAAAATGATCCACACTTTCAAAACATTTTATTTCAACAATCCACAAGTTTAGACTTAGAAAAATACAATCCCGTCAAATTATTTCCACTTCTTCCAAAAAAAATTTAAACAAAAAAATCCTTTCCAAAACCATTCTTATATTTAATTTTTTCAAACCCCTTTTCTACTATTACAAGTCCAATCATTCCATTAAAACCCATTTCCATAATTCTCACACAAGGATTTAAAAAAAAAATCAGAATTCATGAAAGGCCCATGAAACCCACAAAAGGGAACTAGTGTCGGTAGGTGAATTGACCATATGGTTGGCGGCCATATGTCAAACACCACCCCAACATTGAGAGATATATTAAGACCATGCCCCGGCTCCACATGGCTTTCCAAGACCTACGAGCTCACAGATTCTATTAGTCAGACTCCCCTTGACATATCCCAACACCAAAAAATCAACAAGATCTAAGGACACTAATAAAACCAGACATCCAATAGAAAGCCGATGATTAGAACGAGAAAGAGTTCATGACTCTCTTCCGAAACTTACCCCTCAAGTACAAAGAATACTACTCCATCTACCTTGACATCCCCAAATAACAAGGGTGCTCTAAAAGAATGTTCTGCTAAGAGCCGACCTCCTTTGATACCATTTTGTCATGAACCAGCCTGAGTCGAACTTTGAATCGGTCACCACGGACAACCAGCGATAAGCCTCGAGAGGAATTCTTGAACCTCTAGGGATGGAAACAAGCACCAAGCGAATCAATATAGTATAAAAGGGAAAAATTTCTCCCATATATAAACAATTAAATAAGTAGTGGATATAATGGACAACCCAAAATACATTTATATAAAAATTGAATCAAACATTATTTGTACAAGAAACTGAAATTAGAACTAAGTCAACTACTCCACTGACCAAACATGATAACCAACTTACTTCATGTGACACCACTGGTTACTCTCCAACAAAATGATCACAGGTCACCCAATGCGATCAAACTTGATCTGAAACCTGCACAAGGGATAAAAACAGAAGAATACTATAGGCATGAGTAGTGAAACTTAGTAGTTCATCTTGATATTATATACCAAATTCACATCCTTTAAAATAAATGAATCTTCAATTTATAGTTATAAAATTATTTTTTTCAAATGAGGTTCCATGCTATAATAATTACCAGACAAAAACATGCATGTTTAATAAAAAAATGCGAGTAACAATTTTTTTAAGTGGAGCAGCTTCAAAATTAAAATACTTTTCTAGAATGATGCTTTAAAGAATGTACACTTTTATATAAATAACACACAATAATGATTTTACCAACCAGACACACCATATGCCGATAGTGAGTACAAAATATCCAATGAGCACAACTCATGGGAACATCCATACGCACTAGTTAGTTGTGAGCCCCAGGTAGCTCATATCTCAGTGAAAGTAACCTTAATATATATCTGTTATCATGTGCATGAGCCAATAGTAGGGAGAATACCCATAACCTAGTGGTACCCCACATCATTATCATCATATTTTAGTTAGTGTTGTAATCTTCAATTTTGATATGTGAAACAGGGGCCAGACCCCACAGAATCACTAGCATACTAGTACATGTACGCCCCCATAGATACATTGGATTCCCTTTTGTGATCAATAATGTTACACATATTATCAAATAAAATAGTCACATAAAAATTCCATTACCAAACCATAATCACACAAATAGCCTGAAAACATTCTTTAAATGTCTTTTACAAATCAATAAACCATTAAATATTTTCGTAAAACCATCTCATGGGGTATAATGAAGCTTTGCACATAAAATCCATTCAAAATTGCACTTTTACGGCAAAAAACCCATCAATAACATATCAACCCAAATTTGGAAGCCCCGAAACCAATTAATAAATCAATTTCATCAACCATAAAATGGACTCAAAAGATAGAACATAAAATACAGATGGAAACCATTTTAAAAAAATTCAAAACGAGCCTTTAAGGATTTCTTAAAACTATCATTTGAAAATGGTGTGGATTTCAATTTTATTAAGTATGTGTAGAAACACTATTTAAAGTATCAAACCACATTCATTAATCTCTTATAATACTCAGGTTACATATTCAAAACACAGCCATTTTCATAAAGATGTGAAACGGTCCATTTTCGGGAAACTCGGGTCAATATATATTGTAAACCCAAAACCATTTGTTTGTAAAACCAAATACAAATTGGAAATCCATATAAGTACCCAAAAATAACATTATTAATTCCTCCAATACATTTATATATCCAAAAATAATAATTTTTAAATCACACTTAACACATAAAAGTCAACATGACAATTAATCGAACACATGGCATACAGTTTTAAACAAAACAATTTATTTTAAGAACTTAACAAGGAATAAAACAGAAATTTCAAGAAATATTTTATTAAAGATTCTGAAACATGTTAAAAATACCATAAACCAGGTTTCCAACATCACAAAACAAGTGAGAGATATAATGGAACATTTAAACAATCACTTGGTGTGCACTTTCATTACAAAACAACAATACCTTTCAAAAAAAAAAGGCTTAAACAAACATTTTGTACACCAAAAATATTATAAAAAGGCTTAAAAAATTAATAAACCTATATATAAGTTGAGGAAAATATTAAAATGATGAAACTTGAATGGTAAAGGCATGTGTAAGATATATCATTCCTCAAATCCTTGCCGTAATGGAAACGCACACCGAAAATCACTATCTGAAGGTTTACAAATCCTAAAACTATCAATAACAGACCCAAATGAATAAAAAATCCCCATAAAAATCATGGAATCATAGAATCCTAAGTTGAACAGGACTAGGGGAGATTATAAAACCATGAAATAGTGAAAGGAAAATGAAGATGGAGGATAAATGAGAAGGAATATCACCTTTTAATCTAGAAAACTATTCGTATTCCATGATATGTACACCATTAGATAAAAGTAAATGCCTTGAAAGTTATTAGAGAGACTCTTAAGGTTTGGATGAACAAGTTAAAGAAGATTGGTGAAAAAAAGAGTACGAATTGAATAATTTATGATTGATACAATTTATCTTGTCAATTCTGGACGGTTTGAGAGACATTGAGAATGTATCCTTACTCCACATATATTATGATCTCCAAAGAGGATAAACAGATAATGGGGGAAAGGCTAGGTATATTTTATTTGGGAGTGAGGTTGAATAACCTCAAAATATTAAATATTCAATTAGATATAAAATAAACAAATTATTTTTTTAAATTGGAAATGGGCACATGGGTTGGCCCAATACCTAAATAATTAACCCCAATTCACCATGACTATGAATTCTTAAGGGATCCAAAAGAATATTTTGGTTTGAATATATCTGTGGAGGAAAATAATTAAGTGGAATGGGTGGAAGTGTTTTTAAATCAACTGAGTTATGAAAGAAACAAATTTGGTATTTAGAACTGGAAATGGGCTCACCGTTGGACCAAATCTTGAAGTAACCACCATTTCTCCAAAAACTCCTAAAAAATAAATGGATAACACAAATTAGGGTGATTAAAAAAAGATTAAACTTATAAACTCGAAATTAATCTCCCAAAATACCCAAGAAAAGTTTCTGGAATTCATATGAACTGGATCAAAAAAAGACACGAAAAACCGGGTGTGATAATTCTCCCACCATTAAAGAATTTCACCCTCGAAAAGCCATAACACATTCCAGTTGAAACATAAAAACCTAAAGATTAATTATCAACATGATACAACCTATAAATCTAGTGAATTATCATTTTTCATCAATATAACTTAATCCTCTTTCCCAAACAAAACACCAACTCATAACCACTTTTGAAAATCAACGGAATGGTCAAGCCACAACCTCCACAACCATGCTAGGAACCCGATTGTTGGGATTTATCCCAATGAAACAAACAATCACCCAAACTAAAGAGCACTCATTAAAACCAAGGAATCTAGGTGAATATCGAATGGACTCACCAAAATTAATAAACAACTACAACTAGATAAGTTCATTAGAGGAAAAATCAACGAGACCTGTGGTGGGTCTCCCCCCCATTTGAACCCAACTAGCAACGGAAAAAACAAGAACTCAACATTACCTCACTTTCACAAGTCCAAAAAAAATCTCCCACACCAACCCAAAAATACATGTTAGGAGGGTTACTAAATGAACATATAAACCACCCACCCTCAAACGGAGGGGACAAGAACTTGGCCGACACTTTCATCACGAATCCAGACCCCCACCACTCAGGGAGGGGAGGGAATGGGACCCAATAATTTGGCCACTGGAACCAATAAATAAACCAAGGTACTACCCAAAACTCTCCACCTAAGAATAAGTAACACCAAGACCGCAACAGATTTATAGAGGTGGTCCACAATGGGACATTTATCAGAAACCCACATCTATGAAGGCATAACCATAGACTCTGTGTGAGGGGTAATTCCACCAAACTTGTTGTCACAAATGGAAATTCATAGTAATGAGGAACCACAATATAGACATAGAAAATACCTTACAAAATGTTGGAAGAAGGAGCCTTGTCTTGAGCCCCACACCTCTTTAGATTTCTTGACTACATATAAAGCTCCACTCTGAGGTCTTTGGTTGGAGCCCTAAATCATGAAGCATCTATTTCCCCACAGTCATGTGCTAAGTATCACACCACTCAAAAAAACTCACATTCTCAAAAAAACACTTTCATCTAAATATGGACTGATATAGACATATTAAAATTATATCTCACTCAAAATGAGGAGCATAATGGAAAATGAATATGGAGAAAAGAATCAACATCAACGAACCCAACTACTATGTCCACAAGAATTATCACGAACTGGGAGCACTTTAAATAGATCCAAAACAGCTCTCTATTAAAACTGATAGGATGAGGAATTATTTTAAGAGGTGGATATAGATTGTGAAACATGAGAAATAATCCTTAGGTTTATCAATTGGAAGTCTTTCAAACATAGAACTATTTGTGGCCACATCACAACATCCAACACACCCTTAGAAACCCGCTGAACATTACTCCAAACCCGAGCCACCAAGAAGATCACATCTCAAGATGAAACCAGAGTATGAATTATAGATCATAAGGAAGAATAATAAATAGAAAACACTTCTAAGACATAGGATAAACTATCCTCTTAACTGTTGGTTGAAAACAAACACCACAATTTTTCAGCTAAAAACACTTTTGATAAAAAAACTAACGTGGTAGATTTCCACATTCACCAATGTTATTTCATCAATTCTCACTCACATGATCATTTACGTGCCACCAGGAACTGAACAACCATTCCATATAGGCCATCCTTCCAGATATCAATCAAACCATTCATGTGAGAACCCATGAAAACACCAAAGGCTAAAACAAACCAACATCATTCCAAAAATCATATACCGTCAAAAGGAACACCAACCACCAAGTCAAAAACGCTTTTCATATTCCACAAAATAAACCAATATTTACCAAGAATAATTTGATAAAAAACAATCTATATTGTTTAATAGAACCTACAAAAACAACCATTCTATTCCAAATAACCCATATCCATTTTAATAAAAATTAGCAAGTTATCTTTTCATAATATGACAACCATAAAAGCCAAAAAACCATTTCCAGAAAAACACCAGCCGCACAAAACCGAATTCCAAAAACCTATTCATCATATTCAAACACTTTTCAACAGGCCAAAACACCCCATTTAAGACAATGTTTCAGAATTACTTCAAAATGATCGACACATTCAAATCATTTTATTTCAACAAACCACAAGTTTATATTAGGAAAAATCCAACCCCTTTAAATAATTTCCACTTCTTCCTCAAAATTTGTTTAAAAGAACACAACATTCCCAAAACCATTCTTATATTTAATTGTTGAAAAAAAATTCTATATTTCCAAATCCAATCCTTCCATTAAAACCCATTTCCATAATTCTCACACAGGGATTTTCAAAGCAAAAATTCAGAATTAATGAATGGTCCAAGAAACCCACAAAATGGAACCAGTGTCGGTGGGTGACTTGACCGTAAGGTTGGTGACCATAACTGAAACACAACACCAACATGGGAAGACTTATTAGGAATATGACCAGGAACCATATGGCTTGCCAAGCCATGAGAGCTCACATATTCCATTAGTCATACTCCCCTTTTCATATCCCAACACCTAATAATCAGCAAGAACAAAGGACACTAATAAAACTAGACTTCCCAGGGAAAACCGAGGATCTGAACGAGAAGGCGTTCGTGAAGCACTTATCGTACTTACCCTAATGTCACAAAATCCTACTTTATCTACCTTGACATCCAAAAATAACAAGGGCACTCTAAAAGGAATGGTCTGCTAAGAGTCGACCACCTTTGATACAATTTTGTAACGAACCATCCCTAGTCAACAATGAACCTGTCACCCAGGCCAGCCCGCGACAAGTCACGAGAGGTGTTCCCAATCCTCTCGGGATGGTGACAAGCACCAAGGGAATCAATAGAGTACACAAAGGAACAATTTCTCCCATATATAAACAGGCAAACAAACATCAGAAATAAATGGACAACCCAAAATACATTTATATAAATATTAAATTAAAAATTATTTGTACAAGAAAATGTAATTAGAACTAAATCAACAACTCAATTGAACAAACCTGATAACAAACTCACTCCAAGTGACACCACTGGACACTCTCCAACACAATGACCACACGTCACCCAAGGTGATCAAAATCGAGCTGAAACCTGCACAAGGGCTAAAAACAGAAGAAGACTATAGGCGTGACTATTCAAACTCAGTAGGATATCCCGATATTCTATTCCCAATACACATTCCTTAAAATAAAAGAAAAATCAATTTATAGTTTAAAATACATGATATAAAAGTATTTTTTTTCAAATGAGGTTCCATGCTATAATAATTATCACAAAAAAAACATTCATGTTTAATAAACAAAAATGCAAGTAATAATGTTTCAAAGAGGTGGAACTTCCAAATGAAAATAGTTTTCAAAAGGGATTCTTTAAAGAATTTACACATTTATATAAATAACAGACACTACCTATTTTACCAACCAAAAACACTATATTCCAATCATGAGTAAAAAATATCCAATGAGCACAACTCATAAGAACACCCCTAGGAACTAGTTAGTTGTGAGCCCTAGGTACCTCATATCTCAGTGATAGTAACCATAATAAATATCTGTTCTCATGCACATGAGGCAATAGTTGGGAGCATACCCATAACCTAGTGGCCCCCCAAATAATCATCATCATAGTTTAGTTTTTGTTTTAATCGTCAATCTTTCTATGTGAAACAGGGGCCAGACCTTAAAAAATCATTAGCATACTAGTAAACATCCACCCACCTAGATACATGAGATTCCCTTTAGTGCTAAATCAATTTACACATATTATCAAACAGACTTTTCACATAACAATTCCATTACCAAACCATAATCACACAAATATCCCAAAAACATGCTTCACATTTCATTCACTAATCAATAAACCAATAAAAAGTTTCGTAAAACAATCTCAAGGAGTATAATGAGGCCTTGCACATAAAATCCATTCAAAAATTATATTTTAAGGCCAAAACAATCATTAACATATCAACCCAGATTTGGTAGACCCAAAACCAATTAATAAATCAATTTCATGGACCATAAAATGGCCCCAAAAGATATAACATAAAATACACATGGAAATCATTTAAACAAAATGCCAAACGAGCCTTTAAGGCTTTATCAAAACTAACATTTGAAAAAGGTATGAATTTAAATTTTATTAAGGATGTGTATAAAAAAAATTATTGTAGCAACCCACATTCATAAATCTCTTATAATACTCAGGTTACATATTCAAAACATAACCATTTTCATAAAGATGTGAAATGGTCCATTTTCGGGCAACTTGGGCCAAAATATGTTGTAAACCCAAAACCCAATTTTTTGTAAAACTAAATCCAAATTGGAAAGCCATATAAAGACAAAAAAATAACATTTTTCATTCTTCCAATACACATATAAATCCAAAAGAATAATTTTTAAATCACACTTAACATATAAAATCCAACCGGGAAATTTACTAAACACATGACATGCACATTTAAACAAAACAATTTATCTTAAGAACATAACAAGAAATAAAATAGAAATTACATGACACATTTAATTCATGATTTTGATACATTTTAAAAATACCATAAACTAGGTTCTCAACCTCACAAAACAAGTAGGAATGATAATGGAACTTTTAGACAAACAGTTGGTTTGCACTTTCATGACAAAACAACAATACCATTCAAAAAACAAGGCTTAAACATTAATTTTGCACTCAAAGAATATTATAAAAAGGTTTAAAACAGTAATAATTAAGTTTATTAGTTGATGAAAATATTAAAATGATGCAACATGAATGGTAATGGAATGTGCAAGTGATATCCTACCTCAAATCTTTGCTGTAATGGAAACGTACACCCAAAATTAACATCTACGGGTTTACAATCCCTAAACCTATGAAGACGAGACCCAAATAAATAAAAAACCTATAAAAATCATTGAATAATAGAATCATAAGTCGAACAGGACTAGGGGAGATTATAAAAAAATAAATAATCAAAGGAAAATGAAGATGGAGGATAATTGAAAAGGAATCTCACATTTTCAACTAGAAAACTATTTGTATTCTGTCAGATATAGACTATTAGATAAAATAGAATGGGTTGAAAACTATTGAAGAGAATCCTAAGGTCTTGTAGAAACATGGAAAGATAATTGGTGGCAAAAAGAGTGTGAATTGAATAATTTATGAATGATAGAATATTCCATGTAAATTCTAGACGATTTGAGAGACATTGAGAATGTTTCCATACTCCTAGAATATTATGAGCTCCAAATAGGGGAAAACGATAATTTGGGTGAGGGTAGGGATATCTGATTCCTGAGGGGGCTGGAATCATTGAAAAATATTAAATGTTGAATTAGATATAAAAAAAATTATTTTTTTAAATCTGGAAATGGGAACATGGGATGACGCAATACCTAAATAAGTAACCCCAATTCACCATGATTATAAACTCATAAGGGATCCAAAAGAATATTTCGGTATGAATATATCATTGGAGGAAAATGTATGAAGTTGAATTGGTGAATGATGTTTTAAAACAAAGGAGTTATAAAAGTAAAAACTTTAGTTTTTAAAACTGAAAATGGCCTCACGGTTGGCCAAAATAATGAAGTAACCACCCTTTCTCCAAAAACTCATAAAGAAGAAATGGAGAACCCAAATTTTGGATATTTTACAAAAATAAAAATTATAAACTCAACATTAATCTCAAAAAAGACCGAAGAAATGTATCGTGATTTCAAATGAACCAGATCAAAACAAATACAGGAAAAACTGGGTGTGAAATTAAATCATAAACCTCATGAGGGATTAAAATTATATGAATGATATAATATAATAATAGCTTAATGATTAATGATATTATGTGTCAAATTTAATTACATAAATCTTATAAAATAAACTAGGTTCATAACTAAAAATAATACTAAATAATATTTAAATTGAAACAAAATCCATTACCATGTGTTTCATTTCTGGTGAACGTACATTATATTCCATTATAATAAACATATTTTAATTATATATTTTCTTTATAAAGACTTATTTGTTTATAATTATATTTTATTTCACTCATTATTATGTATCATATAACTAATTTAATTTTGTGTATATCGAATGTTTTGAATGGATTTGGTTTATGTGTCAAAAAAAACATTGGTAGGTCAAATATTGTCAAATTGGTCATAATATAACATCTACATAATAATAATCATGAAATTATTATCATAATTATATATAAATTATATATTTTAATCCATTTATTAAATATGGTTATAAAAAATCAATGAACATTATAATCATGGAGACAGTAAGCCGTACATATGCATGAGTATCGTTCTTTTTTTCATTAATCATTATAGAATGATTGTAAATCGCATTATATAATTTTAAATGATCATTTAATTGTAAATACCATATTATTTATCCATATATATATATATATATATATATTAATTTTTTGATATAAAAGGAATCACATCATGCCGAGCAGGTGGTAGTCCACATGTCCACAAACGACATTATCAATTTGTTTAAGTATGATAAAGGGTAATAAAGAAAATGATATATATATATATATACATCCATAATGTTAATTATGTAATGAATATAATATATTCTTATTTAATGTCTCATATTTTTAATTGTTTTCATCCCATATACATTCCTGGTATCAGGTGAACGAATCACATCTTTTTGAGGAGGATGTAGTTCACACTTCCTCAAACGATGTTATCTTATTAATGACAAATGGAATGCATTAATGGTATGTGTTAGAAAAATATTAAATAAGTGTAAATACATAATATATGTCATATATATCATATATATTTTATATAAAGTTATATTCCATTATAATGAACAACATGAGAGGTGGTAATATAAAATTGACCAATGATCATTTTTTGAGGTAGTTGTTCGCCACATATAGAAACATTATGTCTGTTACACATTAGATGTCTGTGTGTGTATTGTTATGTAAAATCCATTATAAAAAAATAATCCTAGTATATTTAGGATACATGTGCTGTTATATAATCATAGTAGAAGAATAATTGAGAGGGTGGAAAAGTAAATGGTTGAAAAGTGATCATTGGAATATGCTGCCTTAAAATCAGATAACTCCATTTGGTTTATATAAATGGGATTTCTTGGAGGGTTTTATATACAAATGTAATATTAATGGTCTGTAGGATGGATTTTGGAGAACTATATGGATAGATACTGGATTAACCTATGTGGTTTTAGATGATTGAGTAATGGGGAGAGGTGGTGTCTTTTTATATTGGATGAAAATGACTCAATTTGGATTTTTGAAAAGAAGTTAGTTATACCCATGTATTTAAATAGTAATTTCCTAAATAACCAACAAAAATAAATAATGGAAGGTTATTTGATGATTTATGGATAGACAATGGGTATTGTAAAGGAGGTAAGGTCAGTAGGGCCCCTATGTTAAAGGTTTAGTCCTTTTTTATGATTAATTTGTCCTTGATAATTGTTATTAATTTTCATCACTTTCACAAATATTTCTGTTAAATAACAAATGTTGTAATATTTTAAATTATTAATTATGCATTTTTAATATATGAAATCAAAAATTCCAAATTCAAATCATGTAAGTGGTAGAAATTAATTTAAAATTCACCCATTTGGCGGGACAATAAGGTTAGATTTTAAAGTATAAACATCTAAAATATTGATTTTTTATAATAAATTTAAAATTTAAATTGCTTATAATGAAATAAAATGGATGAATTCATAACAATATGGTCTATTTAAAATTTAAACATATCAGATGCATAATTATAACATATTAATAATTTATTAAAGAAATGTTTTCAGTTAAAATTCAGTATTTTTAACTATTCACAAAACAATGAAACATCATGGAAAAAAAATTAATCCTAAACTAATTTTATGTATCACATAAAAATATGATGTTCAATTAGAAATATTAAATAAATTAAATTCTCAATATTCATATTTAAAATGGGTTCTCCATTAAAAGGTCATAAAATGACCATTATAACAATATTGGTTGGTATTTGTAAATTATGGTTTTTTCTTATTGTATTAATATATATATATATATATTAATAAATGAATAAAAAAATTATTGAATATATTATTTATATATTACATTAAATTAATTAACTAATTGTAATTTATTATATTTATTAAGACACAACTATTTCTAAAGTATAAAAATAATAATATTTTAATTTTTTGTCCAATTGGTTCCCATTTGTTTTCTAATTAATTGGTAACCAATGAATTCATCATATATTATTAAGAACAAAAAATTATATTTTTTAATAATATACATAACCGCTATCATAATGGCTAAATTATATCATATTATAATAAATAATAACATTGGAATAATAGATTTTTATATGGTGAAACATGGTCTTGCGTGTAGTGCAAGCTAATGATGGTCGTCAATATTGCATATAACACAAGAAATTAAGGAATTTTTCTTGTGTGTATAACAAAATATAATGAAGAATGTCTCTCTTGCATGTAACACCCAATATTGAGGATTATCATTCTTGCATCTAATGCGCACAAACTTGGTGTTGTGTACATTCCATGTTAAATCATGTATTAAATTTATTTTAAAATTAAATCATATAATAGATTCTCGATATATTATATTCAATTTATACAGATGGTGTTTCATGTCATAAACACTATTGAATAAAATGTTGTAATTTGTAATTTTAGGGTGTTACAATAAAATGGGGTAAAATGCAATTTAAAACTATGGGATATGGTTTCAAAACCACTAAAACACTTTCCTTTATTTATTTTTATTGAAATATATAATCATAAATTGACCGAAATTATAAATATAGATATTTTGAACCATATTACATTGATCATGAGCATTACACCATTTTATATAAATGGTAATTATCCATACACACTGTATTTCTTTTATTATCTCTAATATGATTTCCAATGTATTAATATATGTAATGAGTGGTTATAAATTATTAATAATAAGATGAATCAAATTTTATGATGGTATTTTATTTTATATTTTCTGCCATTTTATAATTACCATGAACTCTTTTTTATCGTTGAAATATCACCTATGCACGTTGTAAAAAATTAATGTTAATTATTTTAAAATCATTAAAATAACAATGTTTTTTATTAGATTAGTCCAATAATTTCATATAAAATTATAATTTTTTATAGATGTATTATTTTTTTATAGTGTAAATATTTAAATTTCATTGTTATATTTATTAGTTTAAAGTTTAATACTTTGAATAATATTGAAAAATTAATATAAATTGAAATTAATGTATCAAAATTATTTTTACATCAATAAAAAATAAAAAATCATATATTTATCCAAGTAAAATATATTATTTAAATAATATAAAAAACATCAACTATTTATCTAATTTTATTTTTAGAATGACATTAATGGCCCTTGAAAACTATATATCTTCGTACCAAAGCATTATTTAAAAAGTGTTAATAAGAGGTAAAATTAAAAAGATAAGGATTAAAATAACATAAAAATCATTTCAAAATCCTATTAGTCGAATGGAAGTAGGACATATCACTTCCAATATTCGAAAATTATCTAATTTGGATCCAAAATTCATGGAATGTGAACTTCTATTTTTTAAAATTATATCTTAACTACAAGTGTTCAACTTACCTCAGTTATAAAAGGAAACCTACTCTCATCTATTTTCCACACTACACGATACATTTAGGTTAACATGATTTTAAGAACATAATCACATGACACCAATATCAATGAACATAAGATAATATTCTTTCCAAAACCCAATACATGATTCCTTAATGTTACCTTCTTTGGGGGATTCCAGAACAAGAGTAATATGTTCTATCTAATAATTTTCATTTTTCCTTCAACTTAAACATCCTCAAAATGTTATATATCCAAATTAATTAAATTAAATAAGTTTCTTCAACACAATTATATAATTTGATTTTAATTTTACAACCATTTTCTATCTCATTCTCTTCCATTGAAAAATGATTATGTCTCTATTGTATACATGTTCACTAGCACCTCCATGAAGAGATATGGTTCATTTTTCATTTTATCATTTCATGGATAATAATAATGATATATTTAATGAATATATATGATATTTGTAAAATTATTTTTATTCTTTTTTTAAAATATTATTTAACTTTCATTATTTCAATTGGTATAAATGATAAAACATCATTTCTTCAAATATACGCACTACCGTATCCACAATGTGATGTAATTCATTTGTCAACACCAGTTTATTTTAATTTTTATATAATTATGTATAATGAATTAAAATTTAAATTATGAAATCATTATGATATTTTATATGATTAAATAATTATTATCACATTATTTTTCCATCAGATGACCTGAAATACAAAGCTTGGGGGATTAGATCAATTTCATTAAAACCAGGTATGGTTTTTTTTTTCAAGAATGGTATTTTCACATCAATACATTTGCGATAAAAAATACTAGATCCCATGGATAGAAATTGTTTGTTGGTATTCACTAGATGTTATGGAAGTTAAAGATTATATTTGATATTTCCTCTGCTGTTGGCATCCCCATCAAAATGGATAAGACAACTGAGACTGCCAAATATGGTCACTATGAGTGGATTTTTTTGGAGGTAGACTTAAGTTCTTGTCTAACATATAACATAATACTATCTACATTGGATGATGATTTATCTATAAAAGTGATGTATGAAGGAATGCCTGATTATTATAAAGACAACCTTGTTATTGGTCATGTCATGGATATCTACTGCATCGATGTGGTATATTCATCATTATCATTAAAAGGATATTCTGAGGCTTCATGTAGGAATAAATTAACAAAACATGAAATTCAGAATAATGTTATTTATGTTGGAAACATGCAACACCCTATCGAGAGGGGTAAAGAGCATGTCAGTGATGGTTCTATTCAAATGGGTGAGAAATATCTTAAAAAGTTGGTTATCATAGCTCCGGAAGATCAAATTAATGAACAAGGGATGCCAAACCATATGGTCAAAGAAAGCAGAGCTGATTTAGATGAATCAGTCTAGAGAACCAAAGCAAGGAGAACAGGTTGTGCAAGCCATTAATCTTGTAATAGAGGAAATTCCGGATAGATATAATATTGACAAACTTTCAAAGATCCAAAATGATATCAATAAATTAAGAAAAAAACATGGTATCAGTGGAAAATGTGATGACAAAGAGGATAATTCCCCCAAAAATCATTCCTTTCATTAGGCTCTGTCTAAGGGAACGAAGGCTCTTGTGGATGAGAAAGGCTTCAAACTTTTACTTCCTCAGAAATGATGGTGTAGAAAATACTTCTCATATCTTAAAACAACCATGGTTACTAGCTCTCGTGGAACCTTTTATTCAGAATCAGACTGGTATGAGGACAATAACTTTTCTTATCAATTTTATTATGATCTTTGATGTTCTTCCCTTGGTATGAGGGAATAATTTTTTGTAAGACCCCATCCATCTCTCTTTGTCTCACATTTTGTTTATTAAAATGGGGGTTGCCTTACCTGTTTAAAAAACATATGATACATTCAATAGATGGTACTTTAATTTGGTGTATAGACATTCAATAAAAGCATTTCTTGAATATTTTTATGGAATTTATGAATATTATTAAATATATATATATATTTATCTTTTATGATATTTTTATTCAATGGTCATAAAACTTGTAAGTGTTTAGGTAACTATGTAATTTATTATCAAGATTGGGTATGTTAAATATAAATTAATGGATATTATATGATCTGTATTATTTAAAACATATATATTTTATTCTCTTTTATTTATTCATATATTATTTATATAATAGTAAAATTATATCTCTTTGGTAGTAATAATGTTAAAGAAACAATTTTTAAGAAAATTAGTCCTTATTTTCTATTTTATCAATATGTTTTTCTTCCATGACAAAGTTCTTCAAATAATATTAGTAGATTTTTTTAAATAATTATTTGATAAATATTATTTTTACTTGGATTGTATTTAATAACATAATTTCTAAAGATAATATTTTCAAATTGTTTACATACAACTGACTTTTTACTTTTTACATAGGTGTGAATGGAATGTTCTCTTTTAACATATGGGACATGCAATGATTTTACCACTATCTTTTCCATTCGATGGTTTGAAAATTCCTATACAAGTTTTCATGTTTATTTTCAAATAATATATTCTTTTTAAATAATTTATGAATTTTTATATTTTATTTATATTAATATAAATCGATATTATTCATGATTTCAGAGAATTAATTAAATTCAAATTTATATGTAATTTTCATCTATGTCAATATCTTTTAAAATATTTTAATGCTCACTAGGTTTATGATCATATACTAACATAAAATATCTTTATTTACATTGAAATGATGATGATATTTTATGTTTGATATTATGAAACTACTTAATTTTCTCTATGATACTTAACGAATTATGAAATATATATGAGAACTATTTATTTTTCAAGGTTCATGATATTGTCACACCCCAATACTATTGATTTTTTATTTATTTTATAATAAAACCTAATTTCATTGATAACATGCGATGTATAAAACACAGAACCAAAATAAATCGAATATCCTTATGTATCTCTAAAAATTTATCCATATAATTTGAAGGTAAAGGTAGATATAAGAAAAAAATGATATATATGTATATTTAAAAAAAAATTCACTATCAATGACATGAAATTTATAAATTAATTTAGTATTCCTCAATAACAAATAATACTTATTTATGAATTTAAATGTAACCTTTCAAAATATCACATTATTAACAAATTTAGTATATTTTAGACCAATTTTAATGTTGATATGAATTACATGATAACATAAATTTTATGAATAGTCTATATAATATAAAAATTAGAAGAGTAAATATGTTGTGAAAATGTTATTTTTTTATATTTTTTCACCCTATTTTTATGATTTTATTTTAACGTTATATTATCGAATTCAAGAATTTTATGTTTTGAAAACAATCATAGTTTTGATATTTAAAATTTCAATATGATCTCATGATAACATTTTTTTCTATAGTCGTTCATTTTTAGGTTAAAAGTTAAATAATATCAATATTTTCAGAACCATAACTTTTATAAAATTATTATAATAAGAAAAGGAATTAATTGGTTTGTAACGTTTCTATGTAATATATATATTTAATGTTAATCATTTAAAATTACTATATTGTATTAATAAAACCCACTAATATCATTTTGGATGAATAAGTAATTATTCAACTTATAAATAGGCTAAATCAATTAAATTAAAAAATAAACTTCCATGAGATATAGAAATTACATAAAAAATGGGTTTCATAATTAATATTGAAATAATCAAATTATGTGATAATTTCAATTTTCTGTGTTGGCATAATATTATTTATAATTGGATAGATTTTTTTCCATGAAAGTAGTAAAACATTCATTTTTAGTTATTTATTATATTGTTTAATATTTATATAACAAATTAAATTGATAAATTTTTAATATTTAAAATTATAATATTTTAAAAATTAAAATTATTTTAACATACATTTAATCGTTAATTAATTCAAAAACAATATTAGTAATAAATAATTGTTAAAATGTTATATTTTTATTAAAATAGTTTCTCAATCTATAGAATGATTTAATTTAATAATTAATAATATCATTATTAAAAATAAAATATAATTAAATTGAGATAAAATTTACATTTATCACAAAATAATTTTTTTCGTGTTATTTTTTATATGTAGTAAAATAAAAGTTACAAAGGTAAAAACTGAATTCCTTGAGAAAATATAAAATGAGAAATTAATAAAAAATAAGATCAAATAATTTCCATATAATTTAAAACATGTGCAGAATTAATTTGTTCAGTATTTTTTAACTATGATCACCCCAATTTATATTTTTCAAACTTTTGGATCCATTCACCCTTTAAAAGTTTTATTACATTTTAAAAATAACGGGTGTTCTTAAATGTTCCATTTTCTACATCACTCATATAGGGGTCACTTACACCCCATTATCCAAGAGGATTTCTTAATATATCTCCGAAAAATCATAATTTTTTATACTCTTAGAAACAATCAATTGTTTAAAATCTCTTTCATCTATTATTTATCCTAATCACTTAATATTTTGACAGAATTGCATATGATATTTACAGGTCCAATGAAGTTAGATGCATGTGCATTAAAAAGAGGATTAAGTTAAGTTTTTTCTTGTATATATTTGACCCATTTATACATAAATATTATTATATGCGAAGTTGTATTTGGAATATTTTATCTACTAGCCATTTTTTATCACGATCCATTTATTAATTATATTATTTAATGTTTAATTTAAAATCATTTCCTTCAAGGGAATTCACTAT
Organism: Viscum album; assembly: GCA_963277665.1. NCBI lineage: Eukaryota > Viridiplantae > Streptophyta > Magnoliopsida > Santalales > Viscaceae > Viscum > Viscum album. Next base: position 189,128,499 of record OY728153.1, on the reverse strand, counting down.
AATTGCAACTGAAGATGTAATAGTTATATCAACTAAATTATTTCCACGTTGAGTCATTAATACAATATCTAATGATAATATTATAAGACTATTTTATCCATAGAATTCAATTTATCAGTGGTATTTTCTCTGATTCTCTAGTTAATTTAATTCTATTCATCGATATCATTTTCCTTGATTATATACATACTCAAATATAAGTTTAAAATGGTTTGAAAGAACATCCATTAATTATAAAAAATATTTTTATATATCTACATAATTTCATTTATATAAAATCAATATTATATTTTTTGGGAAATCTAAAATGAATCATATTTCATTATCCACATAGTTTTGATTTGATATTTTTTAAATAAAAATCAAATAATATTTTCACGATGTTGGTTTTAAAATTATGATATTTGAAGTAAATGGTTTTTTATATCCATTCAATATAAAATTATTTATTATCTTTCCCAATTTTTTTTATAACCATTATATCTTTTCAATGATTTATTTTTTATGATTCTTATTTTACAAGTACATTTTCTGAACGAATTCAATTCCAATTTTTGAAATTAGAATTTTAATGTTAACTGTAGCGTTGTATTTTTAATATTATGTTTAACAGGTTTTATAAAATATATTTTTTAGGGTTTCATCAATTTTAAGATAAAATTACACCATCTGATTAATATCTATTTAACTACCTCTTAATAACATTATGTATTCTTATGTAAATTTTTAATCACCTAGTATTATAAAATTAATGTTTTGAAAATACTTAAGATATATTTTATTTTTGAAGTAACAAATGTAAAACTACAAAAAAGTGTTTTTCATTTATTAAATATCTCTATGACAATTCATATGATTTATTGTGTAGATGATTAAAATTATACCATCCACATTCATTATCTGGATGGATTATTTAATTTCCATTTCTTCTGAAAAATATCCATCACTACATTTATCATGCCAAATAATCCTCTGTTATAGGAATTATGTTTCTTAAAATGATTTTACAATGGGAACACTATATATTAAGTTTCATGGGTTAAATGTTTTTCACCTACCTTATATTTTTGGAGAGACTGGAAGTAAATTACATTGATTATATACCCCTTTCTCTATACAGTGAGTCTTTTAATGATGATTATATAGAAAACTTTTTCATTTATTTATTAATGAAATAATGAAATAATATATCTTTTTATAAAAAAAGTTGATTTTTTTTTACCTGAAAATTATGATTATGTATTGTTTAACCATCCAATTTCTTTGATTGGATGGTTGATGACACTCACAAACCCCTCTAAATGAGTCTTTTACTCTCTTTAAATGTGAGAAAGGAAAACCATCCACCTCATTCAAGGGGAACGTAATGTAAAAAAATTAACAAAAAAATTAACAATCATCGAACATTATCATCAATGAGTAATCCCAACTTCAATCCCTTCCATCATTTCTAGTGTCCTCCCCGACACCAAATGTATATAACAATGCATATCACCACTCTAGGAGTAAACTGCTGCCATAAAAACTGGTCCTCTCTACCCCACATTCTAGAACACCCCTCTAGACTCAGAAGTACCAAGATCACGCCATATCTAGGTCTGCCTTCCCATCATACCACAAGTCTCATTTCAAGAGAACATCTCAAGAAACATGAATAAACAAAGCAACATGCTCTCAACACTAAAATAAGGCATCCATCCATCACACTCAATAAGCTCACACATCATTAAAATATGAATCACATGGTCTATATAGGAAAGAGTGAATCTCAAGCCCTACAAATAATAATCTTTACCACACAACTCGTTCTTATTCCATCATGAATTAATGTATTCATTATTCATTTGTACAAAATTTGGGATACCTAAGAATAAATCTATAAAATGAAATCCCAAAATAATGGCCCAAATAATTTATCAGGACTTTAATCATTTATCAACAAGAATCATCATTCTTTGGGTTCATTAAAATATTAAATTAATCAGGCCTATAATCATCAGTTTGATTATCATCAAATTATAACAACAAAAAATAGAAAATGAAACATGTATATATAACCAATATTACAATTAATAATAAAATAATTACAGATTTTTGTTCGATATAAATTAAATTAATAACGACATGCCAAATCATGTAATGCATATATATCACACTATCTTGAAAATCAAGAGGCAGACTGTTATCATGGTATAAAGAAACAACAACTCTATGAAATCAATATGAATTCTACAATCTGTGTCAGGTATTTAGTTAGGTAAATTTCTTGTGGTCCAATAGGATAAGACATTCTAGAGTTATGATTTTTGTCAAATAAATAAAGAGGAAGTGAATACCCTCCTTAAAAAATTGTTCAATATTAATCAAACAAGAACATATTAATACAACATATCCCAATCACCTCTCCTCTAACAATTGCATCTTCCCACTAACACCGTGTCACAAACAAAAAATCAACAAACCAATAAAATCTCCATTAGAAACATTATATATTATTAGACATACAATTGAGAGAGGATATGAGGTGAAATAAGATCAAATTGAGATAAAATGCTACCAAAAGGGATAACACACCTCGTATCAATGATGGATTTAATATGGAAGCCATTGATTAATCCTCATTGAAGGGATCGATGAAATAATAATGAGGGGACTGTCAGGTATCATAGGATGAGAGGTAGGGATGCAGAAGCTATAAGTATTGAGAGCCCAAGTGGCTAAAATGCATCATGATATACATCATCTGGGGATTACATGATGTGAAATATCCTTTCATGTAGTTTAGTTCCTCAAGGTCCATTTTCACTGAAAATCCAATCACCATTCAATTTTATTTTATTTTTAAATCCAAAATATTTTAGTTGTAATGAAAATATCATTCAAATTGTGAAATATTTCTACTAAACAGCTTGAATCCCACATCCACATCATGAAATATTACCACATAGAGCACTCAGCACCCAAACACCTCTAGAGTACCTCTAAGCCTCCTACAAGCTTCACAAGACATGGTATCTCACAAAGGATTATTCCACCTAGATCCAGACCCTCACTTTATATAAATCTCATAACATTATAGTCCTTGACAATCCAAAACAAACCTAGAAGAAAAATATATTGTGGACAACAAAATAACCACCTCGTGAGATACCTATCAAATATTTCCACCACAATAGATCAACTACTTAATCAAGGAACTATAACAAACTAATAAAAAACTGTAACCATCTCCTAGACATTATCCCAAAGGAGATACTTATCAATAGAGAGAGAGAAAAACATAAAATAAGAGAAAGTCATTACATAAATATAAACGGTCTAAAAGCACCAAACGAACAACATTACAAGTGCATGACAATACAGAAAACATCTTGGGGTATTAAGAACCTATATATGACTCACATATCATGGTACCCTCCTCCACACCACCATTCCCACACAATAAAAAATCTAAGGGGATATAACACCCAACAAACAACATCTTCTAGGAGTCCTACATCACTACAGGCTACTCCTATAAGGTCACGTAATGGTTAACATCAATCTCGCCCCAATTGATGAAGTGTGATTCATCATGATGATTATGATGGACATGAGTCATGTGAAAAAAATCATGTATCCAGATCATATTCATGGGAAGTGCTACCCAATACCCCATAGTTCCAACACAAACCATCACCTAGAAAATGTCCAACAAATCAGGGAAAAATATTATTCCCATGACCAAACCATCATACCCCTCAATGGGTGTCACATTTAAGAACACAACATATCAAACACCCACCCCCAGAGTTATCCTCATGGGATTAACATAGGATTTATGATGATCCAGCGCCACTTTCACCATTTCAAAAATCACATGAACCATATCTGTCATATTATATACCAGTTTTGAACCAAGAATTTCTGCCTCTCTATCCCCTATCCAACACAATGGATAAAGAAAAATTTGTCCATATAGGGAATCAAATTGTTCCACACCGATGGATGATTGAAAACTATTGTTTTAACTGAACTCTTTCAAGGGATGGTGTTTTCCATGAACCTCCAAAATCTAGGCCACAAGAACACAAAATGACTTCAAGAGACTGGATGGGATTTTTTCTCTGACCATCTGTATGAGGAAGAAAAGAAGTTCTAAAGAATAGACGATAATGAATATTATGACAAAGGCCACTATACCCCTATAGGTAAAATGTGTGTTTAAATTAGAAATTAATGTCCTCAAGACACTTTGGAGTCTCACCACCATCTTAGGATACTGCCTCCACAAATTTCCACTCAACTGCTTTATCGATATAATGTGGGACAATTTTTTCAAACAATCCACTACCACCCATATAGAGGAATAAAATCCCTACGATCGAGGTAAACAAGTAAGAATTTCAATCAAGATTGCATCCCACATCCACTGTTTTTCATCTAACAGAAGTAGAAAAAATTAGGAATATGGTTTCTTGGACTTCACTTTCGGGGAGGCCAAAAAAAGAGAATAAATCTATACAACTATACACATCAAACGAGTCCAAAAAAATTAACCGCTCAATGTTTAGAACATATTTTTTAAACTAGGATACACTACAATGGGTGAAATATGGAACTCATGAAAAACCACCTCACACATCACCAATATAACAAAAATCATTCCCTAAAACAACACTCGATGTTGTTTATATTCACAACTACCACTAGGGTCCTCACTATAAACAACACAGTTTCTCTAGTCTCTAACCTAAATATCCCCCTAACTAGGATTACTCCCCCTAATCCACAAGAGTTGTCTACACCATCATCCATAAATGAGAACCTCTACCTCAAATTTCACCCATATCCAGAATTAAGGAAGAAAATTATTTTATCACCATCTATGAATCACCAAATTCATGAACAACATCACTACAAGACAACCTACTCAACACATTAGGCACAAAATTTTCCTTCTTATGTTCATATGAAATCTTGATGTCGTAATTCTATAGGAACTCCATCCATCAACACTGGCACAAGTTGAAGTCTCACTAATAGAATACATATATTAGGATCTTGTGATGGGTTAAAACCCAAAAGATCTCATTTTTGAGGCAATGTATCCAAAAAATTATGGAAAATACCACTACTACCAAATAAATATCATGTTTCATATAGTTATGCTCTTGTAGACGTAGATTCTGAGACTAATAAGAAATTAACAATCTTTGCAGCATCAAAACAAAGATCAACCCAGATTTGAATCATCACATAAAACCTTAAACAAAATTCCTTATGTTGGAAGATAAAAAATTGGATAACTATCCATATTCTCCTTCATGTAATAGAAATTATCCTAGAACATACCATTCCACATGAATGGATGATAATTTCTTGTCAATTCGGTTAGAGTAGTGACAACCCAAGAGAAATGTTCAAAGAATGACCTTTAATAACTTAGTAGTCCATGGAAATTCACACCAGTGCCACAATCATGGGGGATCCCTAAGACACAACTACTTATACCTTTGATGGATCCAAAACTAATCCCGGCTGGGATACAACATACCCTAAGAAAAGGAAATATATAGACCAAAAATCACTCTTAAAAAAATTCTTAAATAGCTATTGATGATGAAGAAATATAAAAAAGATAGGCATATCGTCTACATTATCCTCCTAAAATGTTGAGTGCACAAGTATTTCATATATGAAACCCACCATGAACTTATTTAAAGAACTCAATGAACATAGTTTTCATCAACCCCATGAACAAAAATAATGAATTTGTCTCACCAAATAGCACCACAATAAACTCAAAAGGTCCATGATGACAATGAAAATTATTTTTTAGGATATAATCATTCATAACATGCATATGGGGAAATCATGACAATAAATAAATCTTCGAGAACCAACATTCACCCTTTAGTTGATCTAATGAATCATCAATCCATGGAAGCGGATTACAATTGTTCATGGGCACATGGTTCATGAGATTATAATAGATAAAAAACAGAAAAATGACTTCATTATTCTCCACGAACAAAATAGTGCACCCATGTCCACAAACATGAAAAAATACCACAATAGACGATTCAGATATATACACTACACACATAGATCGAAAGGTTACATATTATATAGAGACATCATGATAGGAGACACACCTCACTGAAGTTTGATCCAAAACACGGTATCCCTTTGAGGGGGTAACATTAAAAACTCCAATAGAAAGACACCAGGGTACTCTACTACAACCCTAGTAAACCCCAACTAATGAACCTTTGTTGAACTCAGAATCTACATTTCCATCATGGATGATAAGGATGGAACAAGACTCCAACCCATATTGTAAGGACCAGTTTGGGATATACCTAACACTGAGAGGGGGGGTGAATCAGTGTTAGGGACTTTTTTAAACCAATTCCAACTTTTATCCCTGTACCTCTAGACCTGTTAGGATCTTGATTCTCTTATTCTCTTTTCCCTATCGCATGCAATAATAGAAAGCAGTAAAAATGTGCACACGATATTTTTACAAGGTTCACCACTCAATAAGAGTAGCTACGTCCTTGCCATGCATGGGTATGACCACTGCATGGATTCTCCACTATAAAGTAAAATGCTGTCACAATGGAGTGGCTAGGAAAACAATCCTCTAGCCAGTGTGAGTCCCTACACTTTGGAGGGGGGTGGGAAACAATCCTCTTCCCTGGACTGGTGAAAGCCAAGTCCAACTTGCAGCCTCTAGCTGGTTCTTTATACTGCCTATCGAGACAGTCTTCTTCCTTCTTCAAAAGGTTGGTTCTGCTCTTGATCTATTGTAGTGCTGTTCACTTGATTACTTGCAAAGCAGTAGGCAAGCAATTCTCTTCTTACTTTCTCTTCATCTCTAGTGAAAAGAAAAACTGCACTAGTTCTTCTTCCTTCTTCCTCTTAGTGCAACAACTGACTGCACTAATCACCTTCTTTCTTTAGCTAGAATCACATACACCAATGTGATTATTCAAACACTGAAGATGTGCTCACAAAGCATTATCTGAATTAAACTGCCCTGAATAATTGTTAGCCTTCAGTTGGGCATACTCTGTTCTTCTTCTTCTCTTCCTTCTCTTCTCAATACCAACACCTGAGTGTATTGGTATACTGAATTCTTCCTTTGTGCAGATATGAGTTCAATTGCACGTCTAGTTCTTCTTCACTTCGCAAAGCACAATGAGAGTGTTAAACACCAGTCGTGTGAGTGCGGTTCAACTTCTCTTTGTGAAACCGAATGGTTCACAGTTCTTTCTTCTTCACAAAGCTGCTTCGAGAGTGCAATGCACCTATCGAAGGCCTGCGGTACCCTCAAATTTTTCGCGCACCCTTCTAGGCAACTTGCGCATAAAATTCAAGCCTTGCGCGGAAAAACACCTTTTGGCGCGAAAAACCTTTTTCGCGCAACTCTTCCTTTTCGCGCAGAACTTCCTATTTCGCGCAGCAGTTCCTTTTTCGCGCAGCACTTCTTCTTTTCGCGCAATACTCTATACTTCAATTTTTCCGCGCGTCAGAGCTCAGGATTTGTCTATGTGTCGAGCCTCACATAATGAGAGGGGTTCACCTCATATTTATAGGCATTTTTGACCTTGCGCATAAAAACCACTTCCTGCGCGTAAAACCTCCTCCATGCGCGTAAAAACTCTTTAATGAAACTTCATATTTCGCGCCATGCTTCAATATATCGCGCACCTCATGCCTTTGGAATTTTTCATCCTTCTAAGCCTGAAGCACCAATTGCGCGCAAAATTCCGCACCGTGTTCTATATTGCGCGCAAACCCAATCTTTCCTGCGACATCAGATTTCGCGCACTGCTCCAATATTTCGCGCATTTTATGCCTTTGCCAATTTTTGATCTTCTGATCTCGAATCATCATTTGCGCGAAAACTTCATTCCCCAATTTCGCGCACCATACCAATATTTCGCGCAACCCGCAGATTTTTCGCGCAACCCGCTACTATTTCGCGCATCCCGCAGATATTGCGCGCACCACTTTATTTTTGCGCGAAACGTGCCTAAATTTCCGCGCACTCCATTCCTTTGTCATTTTTCATAGTTCTGACCTTGAATAACTCTTTTTGCACGTATAAACCATCTTCAGCGCAACATCCATTGCCAAGCAGATTTCTTCATCTCCCGATTTTCAGGCCCTAAAATTTGGCAAACACTGGAAAACGGCGCCACCTTAAACTGTTCTTTTCTGCCATCCCCAGATTGTCTATTGCTTTGCCATTTTATCTCTTTACTGCTTCCCATATCCATTCTTCTGCTCTTATCACGAATCCCACTATCGTGATATTTATCCTTTGATAGATCAGCTTAAGCATCGTCAGAGTTGCAATGGGAACTGAATCTTTCCTATCTTCCAGCAGCATCATCCCTTCCAATCAAAACATTATCTGACTGGCATCATCATTTCTCCCCCTTTCCTTCATAAGGCTTGCATCACAAGTTCTCCTAACTCATGATTTGTGTGAAATACATACCAGCAAAGCATCGTCTGATTTAGATACAATTTGAAATTCCTGTCTACCTCAGAATGTCAAGCCCTTCCACATTTTCTCTTCTTCATAACCATCATTCTGCAAATCATATGATTCTATTCTTCAAGAAAGCTCTTGCATGGTTCACATGCAATCATAAATCATTGCATTGTCTTCTTCAAATCCTAATTCTTCTTCAACCATCCTTAGATAGATGATAATTCACCATTCTGCTCCAATCATCCTCAAATGGATGATACTTCTCCATTCTTCATTGTTGTAAACAATGTGTCACCATTGACACATGTTCTTTGAACTTAGGATTAGCTCAACAATCGTCTGAATTTATCGTCTAAGAGAATTTCTCAATTATGAAATCCAATGCTATGATTCCATAACAATTCTCCAGGAAACTTCACTTCAACCGATCTCCATTAACTTTGGAGTTCTTCTTCATATCCTTCTTCATTTTGACCAGCATTGACAACTGTTGACAACAAATACAATCTTCATATACAAAGTGGTCCCAACAATCTATCCCTTTGTATTTTGTTGTCAATACATTAAAGTCTCTTCAGATGAATGTGTCAATGTCAAAATGAGAATCTAATCTCTCTCCCTTTACTTCATTTTCTCTCCTAGACATTCATTTCATTTCTCTCCCCCTTATTGACAAGAAATACAAAAATCATGGTAGAGAGGGTATCATTCCGTACTTAAGCAATGTGCCATAAATCATTTCACTCTAAGTCTACTTGAGCAATGCTCGGTGTAGAAAACAAGAGGATTTGATTTAGACAACAAAGCTGTCCATTACCCACATAATATGACACCTCATGAGATGAGAACTCATACACTTGTCTTCAAGGGTTTTTCACTTTCATTCCAGGCTGAAGATATTGAGTGTGAAAGAAATAATCAACCTGAAATTCCTGCACTCACTTCAACAAATGCAAAGGTGTGGTGTGGTTATCTTAAAAAAATCTCTTTCTCCCTCTGAAAAGTATTTTCTTGAAAAACACTGAGAGAGGGATGATGTCACATGTTCTCTTTAGCAAAGGACCTTTAGTAAATCAACTCTAAGTCTACTTGGGCTAACCCGGTGTAGAAAACAAGAGTGATATAACCAAGGAACTCAATGCTATCCATCATTCACTGTACATGTGAGATCATGCTTCAGGGGTTTGAAATTTTTCAGATATAACAATGAATTGCTAAATCATGCACAACTTCACAAAACTCATTAGAAAGTTCAGGTGAAAAGATAAAGCTCCCCCTTTCATCCATTTGTCTTCAATCTACACTCCCCTTAATTGACAAGATAAATACAATTAAGAAACAAGGGATGGAAGTATGATTGGAATACCTTCACTTTTCTCAAGATGGTATTAAATATCAGAATCACTTCTTCTACAGATTGGCTCCCCGTCAAGGGGTGTACTCCATACTGTCCAAACCACTCTCCAGATGAGAATGATCATCATCTTCAATTCCCTGCAATGTTAGCACATGTAAATACCAGAAGTATAAGGGAATAAGATGGAACCTCCTTGGTTCATCAATGGGAATAATAAGGTTGAGAAGATTCTCTCAACCAAGATGTCCCATTTTCACCATTCTTCACACTTGCACATCTGATCTTCAATGATGATTGTGCTGGTGTGGATCTCAACACATGTTCATGTGAAATCTTTTGTTTCCTTTTTGCCTTAGAAATTGCCAGTGCTTCATCTTCAGCTCTTTGCAGATCTTTGGCAAGTTGCAACTGATTTGGCCATATGACTAGTAAGTCACTTGGAAGTGTGGCCTCAGTTCTGGATATTTCACATGGTTCCTTCGATGCTTTCAAGCTACCTTTCTTAGGCAACTTGTTTTCAATCAATCCCTTCTGCTTCATCTGGATTGATTGTCTGTTTGAGTCCAGTCCACTTCTACTCAATTCCATGGCTTGTTCACAACGATCCATGGTGTGTCCTTTCTTTCCACAGTAGAAGCATGTTTTCTTGGTGGTCCTTCTGGATGCATCACCCTTCTTGGATTTAGACTCCAAGGACTTCTTTCCCTTTTTCAAAACCTTCTTGGGAGCATCTTCAACTTTCTTCTTGCTTTCCAAGGATTCCATTTTAGCCAGGTTCAGTGATCTTCTCTTCTTTTTAGCTCTGGATACAGTTGGAGATTGACATGTATCTTTTTGACCACTTTTGCAATCATCCCAGATGTTGTCAAGTAATCCAAATCTATTTGCAGTAAACATATGTCTCTGGACCTGTGGATGTTGCTTCTTTTCTTCTGGCTTTCTCCCCCTTGAAATGTACTTTCTCTGTACTTTTACATTTAAGGGATTGTACCAACAATCCAGTGCACAATGCCCAAATCTATTGCAGCACCAGCATTGACCAACAAACCTTGAATTATTGTCATCTTCTTGATAAGGTTGCTGAATCTTCTTCTTGGTATGTTGTGCTTTCTGTGGGGACATATCTTCCACACTCTTTCCCCTAACCACCCTAGCCATGGTGGTAGGTTTCTTATCACTTTTCTTCATCCATACTTGTTTAGAAATTATCTTCCAACCTGCACTTTTTGTAGAAACAATTTTTGAAACATTAGTACAAGTTGGTATGGATAGTACCTTCTTATCAACTGCTTGTGATAGATCAATGAGTGAAGCCATGATCTTCTTATCACATGTTGGAGGTCTTTTGACAGTAGAATCTTCCAGAGAACATTGAGTTCCAGCAGCTACAATTTCCTTCTTTTGTGGAGACTCAATATGTGTCTTCTCAAGATTGGTTAGTTCAGCTTCCAATTCTAGACATCTCATATTGAGGATGACTTCCTGGTTTTCAATCATAGTCATCTTCACTTCACAAGCCTTCTTTAATCTTTCAACTTCATATTCATGCATCTTTAATTTGTTTTGTAACAAAGATTCAAGTTCATTGATCTTCTGGGAGTTATCTTCCAAATATAACTTCTTGACTTCATTGCCCCTTTTTAGCTCATCTTCTAGTGCATGGATCTTATCTTCCAGAGTCTTGTTGACTCCCTCCTTTTCTTCAACATCTTTGAGCCACTTTGAAGAACTTTCTTCAAATCCCCTCTTTGTTGCTTCAAAGGCTCCAACCTGTCTGGAGAGCTTTAAACATTCGACAATTTTTGCTTGTAAGCCTTTCTCCAAAACATCAGTTTCTTCTTCCAACTGAGTGATATTTTCTTGCATGCATTGAAATACCCCGCAAACCAGGGACGCACTCTTTTCAGGAATACCATGTAGAATAATTCTTAATCTATCAACTGATATTTCTTGAGATGTTGTGGATTGTTCATCACCACTTGTGCTAGCATTTTCATCATGAGGGTAATTTCCAAATGTACTAACACATACCTCTTGATCAGTTGAGGTAGAAAGGTTTTCCATATTCTTGGTGGGTACTTGAGCCACCTTCTCATAACTTTCCACGTCTGGTGTGTCGTCAACATCAGCCAAATATGGAGAACCAGATGCTTCCTCCTGTTTAGATACGAGGGAATTCTTCTTCAACTTTCTCTTCTCTTTCTTTTTCCTGTTCATCATGGTCTTTGTAGATATATCTTTCTGCTCAGAGATAGCTGAATCTTTACAAACACTGCTCTTCATTGATAACACAGAAAAGAATCTCAGGTCTTCAAAAGAGAATAACTTCACTATAGAGAATCCAATAGAGGTGAACCTGTCCCTCTGATACCAATTGTAAGGACCAGTTTGGGATATACCTAACACTGAGAGGGGGGGTGAATCAGTGTTAGGGACTTTTTTAAACCAATTCCAACTTTTATCCCTGTACCTCTAGACCTGTTAGGATCTTGATTCTCTTATTCTCTTTTCCCTATCGCATGCAATAATAGAAAGCAGTAAAAATGTGCACACGATATTTTTACAAGGTTCACCACTCAATAAGAGTAGCTACGTCCTTTCCATGCATGGGTATGACCACTGCATGGATTCTCCACTATAAAGTAAAATGCTGTCACAATGGAGTGGCTAGGAAAACAATCCTCTAGCCAGTGTGAGTCCCTACACTTTGGAGGGGGGGTGGGAAACAATCCTCTTCCCTGGACTGGTGAAAGCCAAGTCCAACTTGCAGCCTCTAGCTGGTTCTTTATACTGCCTATCGAGACAGTCTTCTTCCTTCTTCAAAAGGTTGGTTCTGCTCTTGATCTATTGTAGTGCTGTTCACTTGATTACTTGCAAAGCAGTAGGCAAGCAATTCTCTTCTTACTTTCTCTTCATCTCTAGTGCAAAGAAAAACTACACTAGTTCTTCTTCCTTCTTCCTCTTAGTGCAACAACTGACTGCACTAATCACCTTCTTTCTTTAGCTAGAATCACATACACCAATGTGATTATTCAAACACTGAAGATGTGCTCACAAAGCATCATCTGAATTAAACTGCCCTGAATAATTGTTAGCCTTCAGTTGGGCATACTCTGTTCTTCTTCTTCTCTTCCTTCTCTTCTCAATACCAACACCTGAGTGTATTGGTATACTGAATTCTTCCTTTGTGCAGATATGAGTTCAATTGCACGTCTAGTTCTTCTTCACTTCGCAAAGCACAATGAGAGTGTTAAACACCAGTCGTGTGAGTGCGGTTCAACTTCTCTTTGTGAAACCGAATGGTTCACAGTTCTTTCTTCTTCACAAAGCTGCTTCGAGAGTGCAATGCACCTATCGAAGGCCTGCGGTACCCTCAAATTTTTCGCGCACCCTTCTAGGCAACTTGCGCATAAAATTCAAGCCTTGCGCGGAAAAACACCTTTTGGCGCGAAAAACCTTTTTCGCGCAACTCTTCCTTTTCGCGCAGAACTTCCTATTTCGCGCAGCAGTTCCTTTTTCGCGCAGCACTTCTTCTTTTCGCGCAATACTCTATACTTCAATTTTTCCGCGCGTCAGAGCTCAGGATTTGTCTATGTGTCGAGCCTCACATAATGAGAGGGGTTCACCTCATATTTATAGGCATTTTTGACCTTGCGCATAAAAACCACTTCCTGCGCGTAAAACCTCCTCCATGCGCGTAAAAACTCTTTAATGAAACTTCATATTTCGCGCCATGCTTCAATATTTCGCGCACCTCATGCCTTTGGCATTTTTCATCCTTCTAAGCCTGAAGCACCAATTGCGCGCAAAATTCCGCACCGTGTTCTATATTGCGCGCAAACCCAATCTTTCCTGCGACATCAGATTTCGCGCACTGCTCCAATATTTCGCGCATTTTATGCCTTTGCCAATTTTTGATCTTCTGATCTCGAATCATCATTTGCGCGAAAACTTAATTCCCCAATTTCGCGCACCATACCAATATTTCGCGCAACCCGCAGATTTTTCGCGCAACCCGCTACTATTTCGCGCATCCCGCAGATATTGCGCGCACCACTTTATTTTTGCGCGAAACGTGCCTAAATTTCCGCGCACTCCATTCCTTTGTCATTTTTCATAGTTCTGACCTTGAATAACTCTTTTTGCACGTATAAACCATCTTCAGCGCAACATCCATTGCCAAGCAGATTTCTTCATCTCCCGATTTTCAGGCCCTAAAATTTGGCAAACACTGGAAAACGGTGCCACCTTAAACTGTTCTTTTCTGCCATCCCCAGATTGTCTATTGCTTTGCCATTTTATCTCTTTACTGCTTCCCATATCCATTCTTCTGCTCTTATCACGAATCCCACTATCGTGATATTTATCCTTTGATAGATCAGCTTAAGCATCGTCAGAGTTGCAATGGGAACTGAATCTTTCCTATCTTCCAGCAGCATCATCCCTTCCAATCAAAACATTATCTGACTGGCATCATCATTTCTCCCCCTTTCCTTCATAAGGCTTGCATCACAAGTTCTCCTAACTCATGATTTGTGTGAAATACATACCAGCAAAGCATCGTCTGATTTAGATACAATTTGAAATTCCTGTCTACCTCAGAATGTCAAGCCCTTCCACATTTTCTCTTCTTCATAACCATCATTCTGCAAATCATATGATTCTATTCTTCAAGAAAGCTCTTGCATGGTTCACATGCAATCATAAATCATTGCATTGTCTTCTTCAAATCCTAATTCTTCTTCAACCATCCTTAGATAGATGATAATTCACCATTTTGCTCCAATCATCCTCAAATGGATGATACTTCTCCATTCTTCATTGTTGTAAACAATGTGTCACCATTGACACATGTTCTTTGAACTTAGGATTAGCTCAACAATCGTCTGAATTTATCGTCTAAGAGAATTTCTCAATTATGAAATCCAATGCTATGATTCCATAACAATTCTCCAGGCAACTTCACTTCAACCGATCTCCATTAACTTTGGAGTTCTTCTTCATATCCTTCTTCATTTTGACCAGCATTGACAACTGTTGACAACAAATACAATCTTCATATACAAAGTGGTCCCAACACATATGAGGTTCTCTCTCACTAAAAAATTGAACTCACTTTCCATATTCATTGAAGCACAAAACATGAATCCTGAAGAAGTCTATGATAACCTACACCGAATACATCAAATACTTTCTATGGATGAAATCATATGGTTATATCCACAAACATAGTAAATCTACCCAATAATAGTGGTACCCAAAAATGACTCACAATCTGTACATAATTCAAAAATGTCACCCTAACCTCCAATATTCATAGTCAAAGACAAAGGCACTAGACGTATCTCTACCTAAGGTCCCAAATCATGGAAACAAGAATGTGTTATTAAGGAGTGCATGACTCCTAATTCAGAGATGGCATTTAACCAGTTTCATAATAACCAAAGTGTACCTCGAATGATGTATGTCCCATTTAGAGCTTGAAGTGTTGAAGCATGTATTTGACCACGACCTCTTTAAGCCTACTGATAACCACCTCCATAACTATGTATTTCTCTTTGAAGATGAATAGCATATAAGGGGTGTCTTATACCTACCCCATCATCTCTCTATTGATCCCAAATAAGAGAAAATGCTATTGTTGCATCAGCTGTAACTGTCTCAAATGGATGAACATAGAGAGGAACACCTCGTGCATGCTGACTACATAGAGTTGTTGGGAACACTCTCTACTGATGAAGTTGGTTTCCACAAAAAAAACACTTCTATTCTACTAGAATAGTTCGGGGTTCCACCACCCCTGGAGAAACGATCCATTTAGGGATGAGACCTACTCCAGGATGATTGGCGGCTCTTCCTTTATGACAATTGGGAACCCTAGACCACAACTCTCCATCGTGAAAAATTCTATAGATTCTCCTCCAATGATAATTTTGTTCTGAATAACATCCACTCGATGAAATCCACCCTTGAAAAACTCCTCATGATATGTCATCAGCATACACGGGGTGACCTAGAAATAGATAATTCAATTGAAAGCCTCATCTAAATGTCTTTCCCTAGTATTCTAATATAAACACATGTACGAATATTATCATATAAGGTTCATAAAATGGATCCCAAACTCTAACAGAATGGAGCTTCAATTTGGAAGGGTAAGATTATCCTATAGATCAGAAGCCTTCAGTGTCAAAGAAGTAATCTCATCCTGGAACTACTCTCATATATTCTCCCCGGATAATTCCAATTTCTCAGGATTTCTGATGAAGAATAACAACTACTACCTCACCGCTCTACACAAAAAAAATTTGATGAAAACGAAACCCAGATCTCCTTCCGATCATATATCAAAATGAAAGAGTTCCCAACCACCTCCAACCAGTCTTCTATGACCGCATCAGAAACAAATCCCTCACACCTCTACAAAATGTAGTGCTGAAACTCTCAGATTGTCCTCCTCCATGTGTCTTGATTGTTAACCTCTACTCTCTAGTGTTCTATTGGAGAAACCTACTAAAAATCATCTAAAAAATCTTGATGAGGAAAAATGGGACCTCTTATACCACTCTATCATGACCCCCTCCCCATAAGGTGTACCCCTACTAGGTCAGCAATGGGCGAAGAGAGATAGTGACACTCAGTCCCGTATCCAGTCGGACCCGATTTGGAGACTAGCACCGAGGGTATAGTAATGGCACAAATTGGAGGAATTACCCTCAAATAGAACACATGCGAAAGAGAGAGATAAGATAGAAACTAACAAAATCATACAAATAATAAAAGAAAAATTAAAACCAATATTGTAAATGTAATGTCTTGCAAGAACAAATACTACTAAAAGGTAAAACTTCATGTACCAAAAGAGATGCCAAGATGAAAAAGACCATGATTCCCAAACATCTCCTATAGCCCACAAGATAGTGTAACCAACCAACTCTCAATCATACTAGAACTAACATGAAAATCGGTTTATATATATTCATAGGGTGAGTATAATAGTACACTCAGTACGATCCTCCACAGAGCCTCATGTAGATATTAATGAAAGAATAATAAATCACAACGAACAATAAATGGAACTAACTCATCACCTAAATAGATATTCCATATTCAATACCTCTTCACCAATACTCTCACTGAGTATCAGATTCTAGAGAATATAATATATTAAATAAGTAACATAATATAACTTCCGCATTAGTTTTCTACTTTTCCCTTACTTCGTACGTCCGGATATTCACTCTCAAAAAGGCTAGCCTATAGACACCTGGGATATGCACCACAATGAAGAAATCATGCATCATACCCCCATGTCAACATAATGAAAGTAACTAGGATGTTTCTGGGAGCCACCATAGCCCTCATAACACGTATCATATATCATGTTTTATAACTCAACCCATTATATCCCATACACTGAGTATAGTTCCTCAATCAATTACAGCACATACACATTATACCTAAAGTAGCCTTTAGGAAACTATATCCAAAATATATTTTCCTAAATAATGAAAAGCCATTATAGCCGTCTACAAACATATTGGGGAAAAATATAACCTTTGTGAATAACAATGATTGTAATTACCCGAAGAAGAGAGAGGGTCCAGAGGGGTATTCAACCATCCATCCTTCGACCAGGACGTTTGGGAAAACACCCCTAGGGATTAGAATCTTTTGAGTTTCAGTTTCCCAAACCGATTGGGTGGAGTAGCTTATTGAAACATGAATTGTACATGATCTAATATAGATTATAACCACACCAGCGGAATATAATTTTCATTTATCAATGGTAGATAAACTCTCTCAAACTCTTGGTTTCCACTACTAAGACTAAATATCTTATAATAACACATCTATTTGAAGAGAAATATTACGACACATAATCATTTTTTATCAGTTTCACATTATGTTAATAATGTTTTTAACCATTAATTAACCATACAAAGGATTTAAATTTAATTACATTAGCATCACAACAATGTTCCATGCCATCTTGGAATAACTAAATTGAGTCTTCAATTTCTCAGAAATATAACCTTAGCATTGCATCCCAGTAAGCACCAACCTCATGGGTTAAACATTTATTCAATTATTTAATAAGAATTACCACCTTCCATATTTCCATGTATTCTAGGAAAACGTTTTATGAAACCAAATAAAAGGGGATCAACAAAATGAGTATACGAACATCCAATTGATCCATTCCCACCAATAGTATGAGCGTAGACCAATTCATCGATGAGAAGCTAACATGGGTAGCACATGCCAAACCATCCACATCATTGCTTCCCTTGAAAGCAGGGTAAAAAAAAGCATCCTAATGCAGTGGGTAAATTATAGAAGATAAAAAAATATTAATCACGATCCCATCATTAAATCATCATGTAATCCAAAATTTGACTCGTTCCATCGTATCAGGTGCACTCCCCGACACAACATTCATAAAAATAGTATCTCCCCATTCTATGTGTCAACTGATGCTACAAAAACAGGGCCTCTCTACCCCATATACCACAAAATCCCTCCTAGATTAGCCATCCCATGCTCACATTGCATACGATCCTCACCACACTACATACCACAAGTCTCATATTAAGATAACATCACACAAATAAAGAAAAATCATAGTAATGAGCTCTTGGTACTGAAACAAGGAATCCATCATTCACACAAAATGATCTTTAATGGTTCCAAATCATACGGCACATGGTCATTATAGGAAATGAGGAAACTCATGCCTTGTAAATGCATAATCGTTTTCTAAAAACATGGTCTAATTCCATCATTAATTAACCAATTCATTATTCTATGTTTCCGACTAAAGTAATCCTAAGAAAAAAACTACCATATTCTAAAACAAATTAATTGACCAATTAATTTATCATGCCTTTAATAATTTATAAATAAGAATCAATGTGGTTTTGGTTCATTATCCAATTCCATTAAACATGAATATCTACCTCAATTTTATTATCATAGAATTATAACAAGAACACTTGGATTGTTAAAAAAATATATTTAACCAATTAACTAAATAATTATCAATTAATTTCATAATTATGTTACATACAATTTTACTTCAAGAAATAAATAACAAATAAATTAGGTAGTAGATATAACACAATCTATAAAATCAAGAGGTAAACATTCATCACAATATAATGTAACGACATCACTATACGATCAATACTAAATCTCTAATTCAGATCAAGTATTTAATTAAGCACATTTGATGCAATCCAGTGGGTAAAACATTATATCATTATGATTTCATGAATATAAATTGAAAACATTTAATCCCATACCTTAAAAGTTCATCTACATGTATCACTCAAGAAAAAATCAACACAACAGATCTTAATAACCTCTACCGTAACAGCTACATCCACCTGGGGATGCCGTGTGACAACCAAACAAAAAAAACAAAGAAAAATACATTAAAATCACACGAAATTTTACCTCTATAGAATGGAGAGAGGATGTGAGGGGAAAAAAGATAAAATCAGGAGAAACCATTAGAAAATGAAATAAAATACACCTTTATCAATGTCAGATCGATGATGGATGCTCTCAATCAATCCTCATCAAATGGATCTCTTAAACACCAAGGAGGGGAGTGTCAAGCTGCATGGGATGATAAAGAGGAGAGAAACAACTGTAAGGTTTAAAAAATTTACTTAATGAAATGTTTTAAAATATAAAACAACAGTGGATTGCATGATGTGAAATCCAATTTCACGTTTTGTAATTCATTAGTATTTTTTTTATTGAAAAACCCATCACCTTTCAATTTTATTTTATATTTTAAACCCAAAAATATTACATAGAATGAATCCCAATTTTATTTTATATTTTTAATGCAACTTGCATTGAGCTCCCACCACCTAGACAACTCTATAATTCCACTAAGCCTCCATTAAGGTTCCCAAGCCTCAAAAACACAAAAATCCTCGTTTTATATAGATCTGGGCCTAAACATTACTGTGAAATCACTTTTTTAAAAGGGGTAAATGTATAGAATTTTCATTTTTTGTATCATAATAATGAGGGTTATTTATTTCTATGGAATATTTATTATTAATATTATTGAAATTTATTTCATTCCCAAAGATAACGCATTATACATAATGAATTGATGGTTGGGAAAAAAATATTATATATCCCCTTGATGAATTAGTCAGTCTTATGAGATAGAAAATTTGGATATTAGGTGTATTCTTACACAATTCATGTATGATGTCTTGGATAAAACAAGGATGGGAGGAGTGATGTCAATGATGCATCCTTAAAAAAATAAAATTTCATTGTTTAAACTCATTATGGTATCCAATATTTTAAATAATATATTCCATCATAAACAATAGAAAATTGTTTCTACATGTTTATTTATATTTCTATGTGAGAATTTGATTCAAACTCATTTGATTGGTTATATGTTATTATTTTATTATCATTTATTTCATCCCAATATGATGAATTGACATATTTTTAAAAAATCGTTACCTTCTCATGAATAAAAGGCCATCATTATTTTATTTCTTTCTCCCTAGGTTTTTATGAAATGTGTTACAAATGATATATATAATAAATTATAGTGTGTGGAGAATATTGTTGGAGATTTTGACGATGTATTACTGATCACAAAATATCTTATATAGTGAAATTTTTTTCTCCCTAATGAGAATTACATGCAATTTTTAGTTAAATTTTCTTCAAAAATATCCAAAAAATAAAAATAGAAAGGTCTATCAAATGTAAGTGAATTAATATATATTTTGTAACATTGTAATAATTTTTGGTAAAATTTGTGTACCCTTGTTTAATTTAAATGTTACAACAAAAACATATCGTTTATTCACAGCATATCTTGAGAGTGCAAGTCCAAGGAGACTAAGTTGGAATCAGAGGGATGTGTAGAAACTTTTAAATGTTGGTATATTATTTTTGTATAATTAAGGATTTATGAGTCATGGTATATCACAATTTAATAGGTATTGATAACACTTCAGGATGGTAGCTATAATATTTAATATTTTAAATTGATTAAGGAATATGATGTAAGAAATTGGTTGAAATCCCTACATATATGATTATATAATAATATTTTACAAATTTATTGATTTTTCAATTTTTTATAAATTAGATCAATTTATGGACACAATGAATTGGATATAAAAATGACATAGATGCACCACTTAGTAATCCAATAATATTTCTTAAAGATCATTTTTTTCAATAACCACTTTAAGAATGATGATTAGGCATATGAACCCTCACATTGTGAGGTAGTTCTATGGGACATTCTGTAGTCAATAATATTTTCATTAAAATTCAATAATATGGAATAATTATTGTAGGGAATTAAAATAAGTTTTCGGAGAGAACCAACCCATTAAAAAACTTCATTGAACAGTGGGTTATTCTAGATTAACTGAAATCTAATGTAATAGTTTAATATTATAATAAAATGTGTGGTTGAGTTTTCATTTAATTACGTAATAATTATTCTCAAATGGAATTTATTAATCATGTAAACTCTTTTTTGTTTTATTAATGGTTGGATTAAATGGGATCCATGTCAATAATGGATTTTATAAAAATTTCTGAGATTCTACAAATGAGATACCAAGAAGGATAATTGATAGCGTGGGAAATCAGGTGATTAAAAAAATATATTATTAAAAATGAAAACAGAGTTGAGTCCTAAAATATACAATGAAAGAGAAAGGAGGAGTACCATGGAAATTTAGGTGACATTGATAAATGTAGGAAAAGCCTAAATATCATATGTGTTAAAAATATTTGAATAAGAACCAAATGGATTTTTTGATCTGTTTAGTAAATCATTTTATGTATGAAAAGTATGGTCACTATGATCATGGGGTCATGGGAATATGGGAAGCCAAAAATTGTTTTCTTGTTAATTCAGACTATGAATATCAATGGACAAAAGAAATGGTCAATAGGGAATATAGTTCTCATAAACCACCTAGGTCATGTGAGAAATGAAAATTCTACACAACTACCAATACTAAAGAGGATAGTTACTCTTTAGAATATAATTTTCAATTTCTTATAAAATGATTGTTTTCTCTATCTATTTCATATTGAGTTATAATTTAAATTCTATGGTAGTTTGATTGTTATTTAATATTGTTCAATGATTGTTAGATCATTTTTCCTACACATCTAAAAGTATAGCATAATATAATATGTTATTAAGAATGTATTAGATCTATTTGAGAAGATATTATATTACTTTTTTGATTATTAATCTCACACAATGACACAAATAAACCCACAATCATACATCATTATTGACTATGAACATCATGTTGAACATAAATTTACCAAATAAGTATTGATTCCCAGTTATGATTTTACTAGTATCTAAAATATGATGTTTTAAATCTCAAATGAAATTATATTTTGGGTCCTGTCTATATTGTGGATAAAATAAACTATTTTCATTAGAGACCAAGAATTTCAAATTTTCAGGATGAAATTTATTTAAAGGGGGAGAATGTACCACCTAAAAAGTATATATTATATGTTTTATTATTTATAAAACCTAATGTTTTGGATAGAATGTGATGGATTAAACACCAAATTTAATGTTTATTTTCAATCATAAGTCATTGGTAATTTACGTTAGTGTAACAAAATAATTAATAATGTTTATTTCTTATATAAAATGTAACCACTCTAAAAATTTTCTCTTTATTTTTATGAAACAAATATATAATAGACTAAATATAATATATATATATTATATTGAAAAATTATTATTATTAATTTATGGGAAATAAGAATAATAATAGTACATAGTTTTTATGGAAATTTTCTTTTAAAAAAGTTGACATTAAAATTGAATGATTTTATTTAAATATTAAATTGTCAATTTTTTTTTGTTTTCAATTTGTACAATAAACATAAATTTTTTATATAAATTGTAAATATTATATGAGTATACTTTTATTATTTATTTGTCTAGAAACATATGTTTTTAGGTGTATATTTATTAACATTAATATTTCTAGAACCCCCAAATTTATGTGATTAACAAAATAAAATAATGACATGATAGTTCATGTGTCCTATTTATATAGATATATATATATATATATAAAGGAAAAATAAATCATTTTGAATAAATATATATTATTTTTAAATATTTTAAATAATTTTTTTGAAACATTTATAGTATCTTACTCTAAAAACTCATTTATTCACTTATATTAAAGAATTATATTTCATAACATATTGAAATTAAATATTTTAAAATTTATCTATTATTTTAAATCAATATGATCACATTATGTAATAAGTTAAATATATTTTTTGGGGACAAAATTATGACTTCAATGATAAATTCTAAAAATCATAATAATGGTAAAACTATAATTTTAAAAACAAATTTTTTTATTAATGTTCTCTAATAATTATATTATAAATTAAAGTGATATATATATTAAATAATTACTCTTATATGATATATATATATATATTATATTAACACAAATTTAATTCATAATCAATGTTATATAATAATAAGAACACAAAATTATTGAAAAATCAATTTTCTATAATTAAATTTTTTCTAATTATAAAATGTTTTAATTGAAATGTTAATTTTCAATTAATTATATAATATAAAGAATAATATTTGGTTTAGTCTGCCCAAAATTTTAAGAGGGTTTATATTATATTTTTATTAAAACATAGATATTTGGTAAAAACAATTGAACAATTCAAAAACATAAATAAATGTTAAAAATTTGTTAATAAATGAATTCCAAAATGTTTAGATCACGTGTGGAAATACACTTTTCAGTATTTATTGACCCAAGATCACCCTAAAATACATTATTTATAAATACAAAATTTTATTACCCTCGAATAGTGTTGTTTTATTATTATAAATAAAGGGTGGTCACAAGAGTACCTTTTTCGTCACTTATAAATGGGGACCCTCCTAGCCCTTCATGACACACACAATGCATAGATTTTCTATATAAATATCAATAACTTTTATTGTAGAATAAGAATATATAATGTTAATAATTTTATCATGCCAATTAGTTAACCTATTCGATTAATTTTTAATGATAATTTTTAGATAAATTTTAAGGTCTTGAAGAAGTTTGACAATTAAGAATAAGGAATTGAGTACAAGGTAGGAGTTTCTTGTCTCAATTTCCAGCCCTTATGACATATTTCCTATATCAATTTTTTTCTTTAGAATGTTGTGTTTGATTAATCATTAATATTTAACTAAAATTATACTATCATTGTTGAAGGAATTTAATTTTTCATTTGAAATCATATCCTTTTACGTGATTATATTTAAATGATAAAGAAGTCATTATTGTTTTATTAAAAAAAATTCCATCGTAATGAGTCATATATTTTCATCATACTGATAAAAAATTATTTCCATTTTCTCATTTTAGTTACACTTCTCTATATATGTTTCTTTTATTATTTGGGTAATTTGTTTCCCTTCAATTCTAACTTGTTCCTTTATTTAATACACTCTAAAATAAATGATTCATGTTTCAATTAATAAGCCTCATTCCATACAATATATATTTTTCTCTATGTCAATATTTATCCTCCCACATTTTTTCCTATTTATTTTATGAACCCTAATTTGGTTTATTTTATATAACCATAATAATTTAACATACCACTTCTCTAATGAAAATTATAATACTACTTTCATAATGTTTGTTTTTAAACAAAATACTTCAAAATAATATAAATGGTTTCCCATCCATTGAAAACAATATCTCATTTACACCCCTCATTTATATTGGTAAACATTTTTATCTTATTATAGTGTTTTTTTAATATTTTTTTCAAAAAATATATATATTCAATTCATATTTTTTATAATAACTATTTAATGTGACCAACATCTTAATTGTTTATTATAATGTGAAATTTTTTTCTTAAATATATTTTTTTATAACATGTGAAAACAAATTTCCACCTTATGATCCTTCTCTATGAAGTATAACCCAAACCCTATCATGGATTAACAAATAAATTATTACTTTTATATTGTGATAAAATTTTATTTTTCTAATGTAAACATGTATTTCTTATTTTCAAAGTGAATTTTCCAATACACCTGATTTTTTTTCTTGAAAGTCATTTCCCCTTGAAAGATATTTTGATTTTTTGATGAAATTCGTAAAATGATACTATTAAACATATTTATAAAATATGGATAATGTTATTTAGTTCTCTATTAAATATATTATCTTTCCATTCGTAATATATTCGAAAAAATAATTGTCTATTATATGGTTGGATTTTATTCCAATGACTTTCCACTATAAGAATTATATTTCCTACTTATTATTGAAGAGTGTTCACATAGATTACATATTTAAATTGAATGGGATAATTATCATATCAACTTTATTACCATTACCCTATATGTTTTTAGGTTCATGGATGACTACATAATATGATATCCCATTTTATTGATTATAGAGCAGCCAAAAATCAATATATTGTTTATTTAGAAAAGGATTTTTATTTATTACATAAGAAATTTGATTTAGTTTTGTTTATCCATTATCATTTTTATATGGTTGAATTATGATTTTTTTTATCCATATTATTATCACAAAGAAAATTATTTACATTATGTATCTTTTTTGCTCAATACAATTGTTTACTGATTCTTAATGTTGGTGGATTATGTAACATATTAATACAAATATCATTTATATGGAAAAATCATTCTAAACTATGAGGTGGTAGTTGGGGATTGGTTTTATTTCGAATAAGAACCCATAATTTACATGCACTAATATTGATATAAAAACAATGTATATTTATTATAAAAAATAATAAATCCACTAAAAGAAAATATATGTATCATGTCATTATAAACAGATAAACATAAACAATTATTTCCTAAAAAAACTACATTGTCTCCCGCTTATTTCTTCATAACTAAAAGAATTTTGGACATATTGTACATAATACCCTTCTTTATGACATTAGGAAAAGAAACATATGAATATGTGAGTACAAATTATAAATAAGGATAAATATAATAAATATCAATACTTTCGTAATCATAAGACATAACAACATAACATTTGAAAGTCATATCCTGCATATGAAATATCAAGATATCATGTCATGGCATAAAAGTTCATTAAAATTAATATAAGAAAAACACAAAAAAGTAATAACAAAATACCTGATGTTTTGTGGCATCCACATAATCCAAGAAATTCATTTCATATAGGTCAATATTCATTTCCAAAACCATCATAGTAGAGAACATCCATTTCTGAACATGGATAACATGTAATTCCATCCCCGTATTACTGATCTAGATTTACATTCCATTCCTCATTTTCTATCTCATTAGATATAAATCATTAAAAAATTAATTGGTCGTAGATATACATCCCACCCATATCTAATGAAATCATTCTTACAATTTACACATAAACATAAACAATTTATCAGAGCATAACTCAAGGAACAAAAATGGGGTTCTTAAATAGAATTCCGTCATAATCAATAAAAAATAATTGGATTTCATAAAATTAATTTCATCATAAAAAATAATAAAATAAAATTTATAATAGTTATAGAAACATAACCCTATTTAAATAATGTAATATTTCATTGAATGTAATTTTAATAAAATACTTTCAATTAATTCTTTAGGAAAATAACATTTCTTCTTTAGAAATGTTTTCTTTTCCCAAAATGTAATAGAATTTAAAAGGATAATATTTTATTTGAAAATAAAATTGAAATCATATAATTTAATCTTCATGTAAATATGCCATTATGAATTCTAAATAATACATCATTATCATATATTAAAAAAACATTCTCCACATAGTTTTGTTAAAATATTCAAAAAAGTACCTTGTATCTAATAATGAAAAATGATTCCTTTCATACCATCTAGTATAAATTCACTAATGGGTAAAGCTGGCTGCAAAAAAATTAAATGAACATAAATTGTGTTACATATTTAGGGAACTTGGATGTAGATAACAAATATATCTCAGTATATACTTATGAATAAACAATATTATATAATAATGAGATTGAAGAATTATCCCTTACCTTAGGTTTGATATCTTTCATATGTATATGAAAATCCATGAAAATGATTTAAATAGTTTTAATGACTTATTATAGAATAATATTCAATTTTTCGATATCATATATTTCCATATTATAATCCTTTTGTTTCTAACATTTCATTATCATTCGTTATTCGGATATTAACTGTTTTATGTTCTTAGGAATGTTTTAGCAGATATGTTCATGTTCCAAATCCTAGGTTATTGTTATATCAATTATCAAATGTTATTAGTATAATATATATACCATTTATTCATTCCATTCATGTATATAATCATGGTTTAATGAAGGTCATGTATAATGAATCACATCGCATCATGGAGGCTATAGGTCATACGTATAGACGAGCCACAATATCATTCACATAGTTGTAGAATGATATTAAATTAGATAGTGAATAATTTTAAAAAAAATATATTTTTTATAAGAATAATATATATTAATCATTTACCTCATTATAACCATCCATTTAAATAGGTGGTGAAAAATATATTACAACACAGCATAGAGATAGTAATTTGTACGTACGCTCGTCTGTTGAATTCATTTTTTATAGGATGGATATATCTTGGAATATGGTTTCTTAATAATTATATTAACATATTAGTTTATGATTGATACTGATTTTGTTAATTTAAAATGAAACATCTAATGAATAGGATGTATAAGAAAAAATAAGTTTGAAAGAATTGGTATAAGAGATTATAACTTCCTCGACCTGCTTCATCTAAATCTCTTCATTGAGCACTAGAGATGGTCAATGAAGATGAAATATTCCACTAGAATGTAAATGTAAAAGTTGATACATAAAAATGGGTTGGATATGGAAATGTGTTAAATCTAAACATGAAGTGAATATATGAGAGAGGAAGTTCCCTTTTACAATTCTGGTAAGGGGAACTTTTAGAAACAATAAAAATAATAATTTCCAACAAAATAAAATCCTACCAAAAAACCACCCAAATGACTATATTTAAAATAAAATATGATATCGGATTGTAATCTCATCACCCAATAAATTTTTTGACAAGTATTTCTTCCAATTTAAAACATATCATTTTAATTAGTGCTTAGTTATTGTATTTAATTTCTAACTACAGAAACAAATAATTCAATATTAAAAGGATGAAATATTTACCTATTTTATGTAAAATATATCATAAATAAATACAGTAGATAATTTTCTATAATATAATCAATATTTTTTATTTTTTATTATTTTTAATGATTTTTAAATAATTTAGTAATACATTATTTTTATAAATAATTAATACTCTACTTATTAATACTATTGAATTAATTAATAAAAAAATTTATTAATATAACAATATAAAATGGATCTATCAATTTTATTATATTCTTAGGAGTTCATGAAAATCTAAAAAAATCATTACACATGTTAGTTAGCACATATTATATTTAAATTAATATTTTTACTAATATTAATTTGTAATATCGAATTATTGAATAATCACTACAAAAAAATATTATTATTATTTAATATACATTTATGTAAATAAAAAATAAAAAAATTACTAATATGAAGATAAATCATTATGCCTTAAAGAGACAATTATTAGTCAAATTTATCTTCTAGTAAATGTAATATTTTAAATGTTTTACTTATTAAATTTAAATGCTGGAAACTTAAAGATCACTGCAACAAAAATAATATAAGTGTCATAATCCCTTAAATATCGATCAAAATGGTCCATAACTCAACCATGAGATGTTTGAGGAATAGATATACTTGAAAAATAATATTTGGTCAATTTTTTGGTTCTTTTAATGGTTATTATTATTTTAATAACAATTATATTATTTATTTTTCATCAACTAAATAATTTCTACATCATTAATGTAAAAAATATTAGATTAAATCCTTTTTCCTAACAATTTCAATTAAATAACCATGATAAAAAGAATTACCGTCCAAATGAGTATTTATTATCAAAATTATCTTCTGTATAACCTTATATAAAAATGATTTAGTTTTTAATATTTGAGTGAGACATATTTAACGTTTCATCAAATAAAATAAATTTAATTTCTTAATATCATACATGTGGATTCAAATAGATACAATTTTAACCCAAAGATAATTTAGGTCCTTGAAAACTCATATAATTATATTAATAAAAGTGTTAGTGTAATTTAATAATAGGATTCTTACCCTTAATTAACTGGTTTACTCTTTTACCATATCAATTCAAATTACCAAAGTTACTAATTATTATGGAAATAATAAAATTATTATATTTATATAATTTTGGAAAAATTATTATGAATATTTAATATGTTTTTAAAAATTCTATACAAATAATTTGTAGTAATTTGTTTAACATTATTCATGTTGTTGAAAAAAGAGGACGACATTTAAAAGTTAAAACATTGTAAAATATTGAATTGTTTTTAAATTTGAATTCAATGAAAAATTAACTACATTTAAATAAATTATATTGAATTATAATAATATATTATATTAAAAATTTAAAACCATTCAGTATTCTAATTGATCAATACAAATTATTTTGAAGAAAAAAGTTGCCTTTGCATAAAATTTTGTGTTTTTTTAATATTAATAAAAATATTAATATTTTCAGATAAATATAAGAAACTCACCCAAAGAAAATATTTAAATAACTATTAAAAATAAAATATTTATTATTTTGTATAAAATGTTTTAATGTTCCAAAATCTCAATTTAAAAGGGTTTCTCCATTCTATGATGTAAAATTACCCTTAAAATTATGTTTTTATACATCAAATAGGTTTTATTCATACATTAGGACAAACATATTCATTTGATTAATATAAAAAAAATATTATTATGTATTTAACTTATATATCTCTTTAATTTCATTAACACTAATAATTACTCAAAAATATAAATATAAAAATGATTTATATTTTTAATAAATAATTGATAGCCAGTGAATTCACAATACATTTTCATAATATTATTATACATATTCTTACTAACCTAATGACTAGGATATAATGGTAATTTTATACTAATGGCATCTCTTGGTTCATTTGAACTAACAATTTCCTGAAATGAAAGTTACTAGAAAATTATAATTATTTAAAGAAAATATTTTTTAAAAACATATCGGGGTTACATTATTCCACCTTAAAAATAATTTCATCCTCGAAATTCATCAACTAGAAACAAGAAGTTAAGAATAATTCTCCCTCATCATATCATCATGTTAAAAAAATCTTCCTCAAATTAGTGGTACTAAAATAATAATTTCAGTAAGATAATGGTATTGTTTCATTTAACATATTCACAATGATCTAAAATCTCTTTTGGTTATTCTTTATAAGAAATATATTTCTCTCACGGTAAAATTTTTTAGTTTATTACATGTGAGGGATCAAGTATGTAATTTCACAGGAGATATGAACGGAACACATCATGAACATGATAGAGATTTAGTGGAAACACCAATCATTATGCTACATTCCTTATACGATCTAGAATTTCATAAGGAGTGATATACATAGGGCTCAACAATCCATTATTTAAAAATCTCATTAATCTAATAAAAGGATATATTAATAGAAACACATCATCACCCACTTCAAAATAAAGCTATTTTCATTGGTTTTAGTATTGAATTTTTCGACTATAAGATAATCTTTTGTGTAGTTGAATATACGTTCCCTTTTTTTCCATTTAGTCAAAAAGATCAAGTCCAAATAGATTTTGTTATTCAACTTCATCCCAGCATCTTGGAGTTCGACACTTCTTTATATTGAGGGATTCATAAAGACAAATTTGAATACGGGTGTGAAATATATATTGGTATTATAATTCCACTAAATGTAGGTATTGATCCCATCCACATTTGAATTCCATATAGAAAGCTATTTTTATTTCTTCCAGAGTTTGAATTGTCTTATTAGATAATCGTTTATTTGAGGATGATTAGAAGTGATTAATATTAACTCTCTTTCTAGATCATGTTGATGACCTCACCAAAACATCGAGGAAAACTTCATATCCCAATCAGATATAATAGAAAGTGTTACTCCAAGAAATCACACTAATTCCATTACATATATCAGGGAAATATTATCATGAATGAAATCATATCTATAGTTAATGAATTGTGCCATATTTGTATAGAGGTCAACTATAACCCAAATATCATTTTTTCCATTTGATGTTTTGAGATGTCTTAAGAAAAATTCCATATTTGTGTTTTCACATTCCTATTCTAGGCTGGGTAATCATTGTTACATTCACTTAAACTTCTCTCTCTCTACCATACATTTCTAATAATTAAATCATCTCTAGATAGATTCAATAACAACTACTTTCATTCCATCCCACTACAAATACACTTTTAGGTCCTTGTACATCATTGTGCATCATGTTTGAATCGATAATGAATACCTTTGAGCCTCATAATATAACTCATTCTTTAATTCTGGTATGGTATGAATAAAAACTCAATATGTGAACCATATTATTCAATGACATTAAAGGTTGAATTCGAAGAAATTTCTCATAGTCTTTTGTAGCTCAACATATTCCATCAGAACCACCTTTATCGTTACTTTTATATATGTTTGTACATTCGTTTGAAAAAGATATTATTTATCTTCTTCCTTTAAATTTTAAATCTACATCCTTTGAAAAATCCATAACTATAGGATTTTTTTAATCCTCTATTAGATAGGCTTTCATGGTCTTGTCAACTTAAAGAATCTGCCACCTTGTTCATTTTTGTAGGGTGTTGACATATTGGAAAGTCATAATATTTAATCAAACCACCATTATTCATTGTCCCATATTCATATCCATTTCTATAAAAATATCCTTTAATCATTTATAATCAGTATAAATACCTTGCCCTTGACCATAAAGATAATTACTCTGTATTATTAATGTAATGATTAAAATAGAGAAATCCAAACCATGAGTTGGTTTATTTCCCTCATGGATTTTTAATTTATGTGATACATAACCTACCTCCATATCATTTTTCATTAGAAAACATCCTATCACCTTGTCAGATGCGTCACTATAGATCGAAAACCATTCTCCACTATAAGGGAGTGTGAGTACAGGTTCACTTGCGATCATTATTTTTATCTCTTTGAAATTCTCATTATATTCCTCTATCCATATGAACTTAACTCATTTCCATGTCAATAAGGGGATTAGATTAGATAATTGTGAAAAATATTTCACAAAACATAGGTAATATCTAGCAAACCCAAGAAATCTTCAGATCTCTGTTAGCCTTTTTTTCTCTTCTAACATTCAACGACTTCAGTTTTTGATGGATCAATAGATATCCTATATGTTGATATTATTTGAACCAAAAACAAATGTTTTTTAACCCAAAATTCAGGCTTGGTAATTTTTTTTATAAATCTTCCCATTTCATAAGGATTTCTATAGAATTTTTAATTGGTCATCATGTTATTCCTTGAACTTTGAATAAACTAGAATATTATCTTCAATGTATACCACAAACTGAGCAAAATATTCTCTAATGAACCTATACATTAGATCCATAATTATAAGGGGGTATTTTGTAAGGCCAAAAAGAATCACAATAAATTCACAGTGTCCATACCATGATAGAATGATGTCATTGGTATATCCTCCTATTTAACCTTTAATTGATGATATCCTAAATGGAGATCAATCTTGGAAAAGTACTGAGCTATAGTTAGTTTGTCGAATAATTCATTAATGTGGGGAAGATGATATTTTTCTTGATAGTGAACTTGTTATGTTACCGATAATCAATGCAGAGTCTCATTGATCTAACAATCTTTTTTTAAAAAAGAATAGGTGATCCCCAAGGTGTCACACTAGGTGATGTGAATCCCTTATCAATATTCTTTGGTAGTTTCATCTTCAATTCATGCAACTCAATTGGGGAAAATCTATAAATTGTATTTGAAATATGAATATCACCCGATATGAGTTGTATTGAAAAATCAACTTCACGATTTTGTGGATGAACATGAAATTTCTCTTGAATGACATCATCAAACACCTGTACAATGGGTGCATTCTTACTTGTGAGTTTCTCCTTATCCATTTGAGATAAATAAAAATCATTTATAGGAATGAAGACCAATAATATATAAGAAATATCTACATGAAGGTTATATTAATCCATGAATCCATAGATGATCATATATTGATATAGAATATGAAATTTGACATCCCTTTCATGGAAATTGATATCATAACCATATAGAGAAATACACAAGAAGAAAAGAATCACATCAACATCCATAATTGGAATAATCACAAGATTTTCTGGAAATAACATTCCAATAAACTTCAAATAGAGAATAATTATATACATTTGATTTGATCGTTGTTCCATTAATAGTTTTCATAATATACAGAAAATTTAATTGTTAGAGTAATATGTCGATACGCTTATAAAATGTTTTAAAAATAAATGTGTGGGTCGATACAGAATCAAATAAATCATTTTCTACATTATTGTCGATGGTTTTTGTACCTTTCACAACTTAATTATCATACTCCACATCATTAATAATGATCGCATGTGACATTCCTTTTCCTTTTCCCTTAAGAGATTTATAACATCAATCATCATCAATAACCCTTGGACTAGGAAATTGATTAGCATAATGGCCCATTTTCATGCACTTGTAGAATTGATGTGTAGGAGGTGCATTCTGTGAAACCCATTATATACTCATATTATTAGACATATTTTCCCTATAACTTCGGAATTTAACTACCTGATGAACATATTTTACTACCTTAAAACATTTACTACACTCTTTAAAACAATTTCCACTATGTTTTTCTACATTTTGATGATAAGGGAAAACAAATATTTACTATAATGTGGTGTTTATATTTTTGTTTCAATTCAATTTTTCTATTCCAATCAAACCCATAAGACTGTATGGTTTCTCCCATCTCCACCTCATCCTTGAGTTCATGTTGAAACATTTCCTCGTATCTATTAATCTCCCTTATTGATAATTCCCATTTAGAGACTTCACTTTATGTAATTAATTAATCGGTAAATTTGGATCTCAGGTTGTATAATTACTCTAGATGAGTACCTTGAAAATATTTTAAAATATTCTTTATATGTAACAACATATTCATCATCCTTCATCTTAAGTTCAAGAAACTTCTTCCCCAAAATTGTTCGAAGAATAAAATAATTCTACTTATTTAAAAATAAGATCACGAAATCATCCAATTATTTGGACTCAATTTCACCTCTTTCCTTCATATTTTGATACGATTCTACCATTGATAATTTTCAACTATCATATGATAGACTGCTAAGATGAATTTAACGTGTTCAGAACATTTTATAACTGAAAATATCATTTCAGTGGTATTGATCCATTGTTCTGACACTAATGGATTAGAAGAACTGTTGAACGAAGATTGATGATGCCTCATGGACTAAAAAAATGTTTCTCCCTCTTTTGTTAATTTTTATGTCATATGATTCATATATTGAGAAATATGTGTGAGCATAGATGTTGTATTTTTCATTCCATCTCCCAAAACAATTGGTTTCTTAGTATGAAAGAAATTTCACATCCATTCACATTTATCATTAACACAATTCATTCAGGTTCCTGCCATTGACTAAAAGCAAATAAGCATAGTGTGAGAAAAACTAATAAATATGTGAAACCCACATAATCAAGAATAAAATATGAATTTAGGACACACTATTTTTATCATAGGATATTCATGGTAATTTCTAAAATTCTATAATTATATCATATACTTATACATATCATTAGTGTTATTACTAAGGCTTTCAAATCCAGTATCCAATGGTTAACTAAAACATTCCTCTAATACCTACTATAATAATCCATCCCTTACATAAAATGATATTACATCAAAATTGAAGAATATTTATTAAAAAATATAATAAATTCACTAAAATACCGTATATGTATATTGTCTTTTGAAACTGTCATTCATTAACAACTGGTTCATAAAACATCCACATTTCCTGCAACATATTTCTTCTTAAATAAAATAATTTTTGATAGATCTTACTTAATACCCTTCTTCATGTACTGGGAGAATGAAACATTTGAATGTGTGAGCTAAAATTCTCAATAAGCTTAAACAAGGATAATATCGATCATATAAAAATCATAGGACACAAGAACATAACATATGAATGTCATTTCTTGCATTTGAAAGATCATGATATCATGTCATGGGAAAAATGTTTATAATAATTAATGGATAAAATTCCAAAAATTCATAACAAAAGACATTAAATTTTGTGGAATACACATAAGAGTTGAAAATCATTTCATATTATTCTAGTATCATTGCTAATACCATCACAGCCGACAGAGTACATTATTGAAACGGGTTTACCTACTATTCCAGTCATGTATTACTAAACCATATTTACTTTCACTTAATAACATGTCTATATCATGATATATAAATATTTACCCATTTCATTTGAGGTAGATATATGTTCCACCCACATCATAAATAAATCATTCTTACATAGGCCACCAAAACATAAACCATTCATCACATCATAACTCAAGGAACAATAATTGTTTTCTTAAATATCATTCGATCACAATATATATAATATAAACATATTTCATAAAAATAATTCCATTATAAACATAAGAAAATGAAATTAATTATAGGTAATGAAAAAAATTGCATTTAACAAATGTCATCATAGATGAAAAATAATATTGATAAAATACTAGAAATTAATTCTTGTGGAAAATATCATTTTTACTCAAAAGCATTTTCTTTTCTCAAAATGCCACAATATTTTAAAATAAAAAAATATAATTGAAAATAATAATTAAATATTGTAAAAGAGTTATCAAGGAAATTAGGTGTTATGAATGTTGTTGAATCCATTCACGATTTATGAGTTAAAATTACATTCCACTCTTACTTTTATTAAAAATTTCAAAAAAGTTCATTGTATTGAATAACAACAAACGATTCATTTTGTTACAGTTTAGTAAAAATATAAAAAAATTTAAAATTGAATTTTAAAAATTTTATATGAATTGACATTGTATTTCATTTTTATGGAAAATGGATGTGGATGATAAATATACACTAGTAAATACCTAGGAATAAACAATTTCAGATAATAATAATAATGAATAATTATACCTTACCTTAGGTATAATATACATTATATGTTTCCAAAAAACATGTATAATGGTTTAAATAATGTTATTGGCATATTGAAAAATCATAGTAATATTTATGTTCTTTTGTATTTTCTATCAGATAAGTTCATGTTCCACTTCTTAGTTCATTATTATATAATTTAGTGAATTATATTAGTATAATATATATATTATTTATTCATTCCATTCATGTAAATAATAGAAGTTTAATAATGATCATGTATTGTGAATCGCATTACATTGTGGAGACAACATGTCGTACGTACGCACTCGTGACAATATCATTCACATTATTATTTAATGGTATTGAATTTGATGGAGTATAATATTTCAGAATCCTTACCATTTTATAATAAAAATATATAGTTATTATATCCCTCATTATACCCTTCCATGTATGGTGGAAGTGAAAAATATATTACACCACGATGTTGAGACAGTAAGCTGTGAGTACGCACGTATGGTGATTTTATTTTTTGTAGGACGAATCAAATAAGGAATATTGTTGTTTAATAATTATAATAACATATAAGTATATTATTGATATTGTTTTTTTAGCATAAAAATAGAACATCTAATAATGGGGGAAGTATAAAAACAAATGATGTTTGAATGAATTTGTAGAAGAGATTACCTCTTCCTTAATGTCCTTCGTCTAAATCAATTCTAAGAGCACTAGATTTGGAACTTGAAGATGAACATATCCACTAGAATGTAAATATAAAGGTTTATAATTATAAATGGAAGGTTTTTTCTGAGTTTTAATGCTCAATGTGATGTAATAGTTGAGGTAGGAGGCTCCCTTTTATAATTTAGGTGAGGGGTACTTTTGGAAACACCGTAAATAATAATTTATAACAAAATTAATCCGTACCCAAAAAACTCCAAAAATGACCCAATTTTAAATATGAGATAATATTTGGTTGTAATATCATCGAAGAAGAAATTTTTTAAAATATTTCTATCAATTTAAACCATTTATTTTTAATTAACACTTCATTATTCTATTTAGTATTTAGTTAGTTTATCTAAGAATTCAATATTAAAAGGGTGGTATATTTACTTATTTGATGAAAATTAGGCAATAAATAAATAAATATTATAATTTAATGCAATTTAATAACTATATATATATATATATATATATTAAAAATTAATTATTTTTATTCAATTTAATAAAACATTATTTTTATAAACTATCAATATTATCAATTTTTACTCTATTCAATTCATTTATTTTTAAAAATGCAAATATAAAAAGATGACTTCAAACAAAAAATTTTATTACAATCCAAGGAGGTCAAGGTTATCTTTAAAATTCATTAGTCGTGATATTTATCCAAATTATATTTACTTTAATATTTTTAATATCATTTATTTTTTATCTCTATTAATAAAATAATCACTAAGTCAATAATATTGAATTATTTAATATAATTATTTTTTGAATTCAAATTAAAAATAAAATACTACAATGAAGATAAATTTGTTACCATTTAGAAGAAATTTTTTTGTCTAATTTTTATTTAGAAGCTCTAATAATTAAAATGATATACTTATTAAATTATGGAGGTGAAAAAATTGACATCACATTAAATAAACTAATATATGTGTCATAATCCCTACTATAAAGCACCAAATGTTCTATAACACAAATCCTAGAAGATAATTTTTGAAATACACTAAACATAAAATATTTGGTCATGTTTTTAGAACTTCTAATGGGTATCATTATTTAATAAAAACTATATTATTGATTTTTAATTAGTTATATAATTTCTACATCATTAATGAATAAGCTATTAGAGAAAATATATATTTCTTAAAAATTAAAAATGAATTATAGTGATAATGAATATAGTTTTATCTTTTAAATAATTATTTATAATAAAATTTATCTTTTTTATATACATACATAAAAATGATTTAGTTATTAAAACTTCTGTGATACATATTTAACTATTCTTTAAATAGAATAAATTAAATGTCTTATTCTCATCTATGTGAATTAAAATTGATACCATTTAGATCAAAGTATGATTTAGGTATAAACACAATCATAAATGATATTAATACAGGGTTTGGGGTAATTTTATAATAGGATTATGGCCCTTAATTACCTTATTTACCCTTTCACGATATTAATAAAAACTACAAATGTTACTATTCATAATGCCCCAAAATAAAATTAATCTACTTATATAATTTGGGCCCCTGGATTCCAAATATTGAATCCATTTTTTAAAAATAAAAAAATAAAAAAATACAATGGGTTTTAAAATTTGGATTATAGAAAAATATTGAAATTTTTATAACATTTTATTTCAATGTTAAATTAATTTTCATAGACGAAATTATATTAAATGATAATAATATATTATATTTATAAATTAAAATCATTAATCATTATAATATAACCATGTAATTTATTTCGACAAAAAATATGCTCTAACGTATATAGTTGTGTATTTGTTACTCTCCATTAAAACTTGAATGTTATAAAAAAATATAAGAAATTCATCCCAAGTAAATTTATATACCCTGCTTCAAAAGAACATGAGTAAGATGTCTTATAAAGATTATTAATGTGTTTAAATAATCATTTTAATGGGTTTATCAATTATAAGTTGTAAAATTACCCTTTAAGGAAATAAATATTTATATATCAAATAGGGTTTATTCATACATTAAGGATAAAATATCCATTAGTTGAATATAAAAAATATTTAATAAAGTATTTAACATATATATCTCATTAATTTAATTATCAATATTAATTTATTCAAAATTATAAATATATAATTGATTTATATTTTTATATATAATTGATAACTAATGAATTCACAGTGTATTATCATAAGTTAGTTATACATATTCCTACTAATAGAACAACTACTATATGATGGTAATTTTATACTAAGGGTTTCTCACAGTTCATTTAAACTAAAAATTCCATGAAATGAAATCAACTAGTAAATTATAATAATTTTAAGAAAATATTCTATAAAAACATCAAGGTATTAAATTTAGACCCTTGAGGCATTCGTTTAGATCATGAGGAAAAATTATTTTTTAATTTTTATGAATATATATTGAAATAATCACATCATTATTGAAGCTTCATTAGAAAAAAATGATGTTTGGGTTTTAAAATTTATTACATGAGTTTTTTTTGTCTAAGGCCCAGATAGTAAAATATTTCTCAAATTATGTATTTTATAATTATGAAATTATTTATTATTTTCTACATGTTTATTTACATTATTAAAAATGTATTTGTTTCAAGATCATGTAATAAGTTATATTTAATTATTTCATTATAAATTTTATACTTCCATATTATTTATACCAAGTTAATGCCATGATATATTTTGATATATGATTTCTTACACTGGGAATTTTTTCTCACCCTTCATGAGATTTTATTTCCTAAGGATGTAACGAAAAGTATTTCCCATGATATTCCTAGATGATTAAAATATTAATAGAATTTAATGGGATATATTGTAGTCAAATTATGTCTTATATACCATCATATAAACTATTAGACAATTTAATTTAATGTCGATAATATTGGATTTTTAATTTTTTTTCTAAACTATCTAAAACTATATAACTATAAGAACCATAAATTTCCCGTGACTCAATATTTTATGTGATATTTATTTATTGACTGTTAAAATTGGGAAATATTGGATCATTTCAAGGATGATATTTATTGGAGATATTTATAGAAAATATATTATAAGACATTGGGGTTTTGGAACAACAACTATGTTGAACAGATTGTTGTGTTTATAACCTTGTTTCATTATTAGTTATATTTTTTATTATGATTAGGTGGAACCGAAACTATATAGCCATTGAATTCCTTTCATTTATGGATGGGTGCAAGGATTTAATTAGATGTCATTAGTGGGTAATATGTATGGGGAAATAATGTTCTTGGAAATTATTGAAGGAATTTTCATCTAATAAGTGAGTTAAATTCTTATTCTACTCATATATGGAATAATTGTGATGAATCCCTATAGAAATTAATTTGATTACTCTTGTCGTATTGTGGTAAGAGGTAATATTAGACACTTTAATGATAATTACTTTTATATTAGTAATTTCTTCTAATATTTATTATAATATAAATTTCATTAAATAATTATAGTGATCAACTATATATGGTCATTGTCGTTATAAATAGTGATCCAACCAACCATTACTAACCAAACTTGTATTTGGAATATCTTGACTTATGTATTTACCATGCACTGGTTCTTTTAGTAACATTTATTTCGAAAAACATTAATGATGTACAATTGGATATAAATAAATATTTTATATTATTACAAAGTAAATAAATTTTGGACAAAAATGATTTTCTAATTTGGATTGTGAACAAGTATTATATTCATATTTATTTCTAAGTGAAACATAATAGTATCCTATGGGATATAAAATGTAGTTTTTTTGAGAATTATCTTATTGAATACATTTCTCATTTTTTAATGTGGATTTTTATTTATATGATTTGTAACTTCTTGGGAAATTTTTTGTGTCTTAGTGGATCTGGGTTGCATGCATAGTCATTCTTCCAACATGGGTCAGAAAATCTTCTATTACCTAGGGTAATGTTAAGATTTTTCTTATCTTAATTTATTAAAGTCATTAGTGTATATTTGAGGCCTCAAATCCCCTACAACATAATAATATATGGTTTTTATGTTTTAGGTCTAATATTCAAATCAATTTTAGTGGATTTAGAACATGATTACCTAAATAATTTTAATAGATCCTCCCCATTATTCATTATTTTATATCCTTCTAATTCACTAGAGAACAATAGAGGATGGTAATGTTAATAGGGATTGATGGTGGGATGAAATTCACCTTAGTTTGTTCTAATTCTTAATTATAATGAAACATGTGATAATGGTATAAAATGGGGATGTATTAAATGAATTTTTTACAATGTTTTTTGCATTTTATGGTAATGTTAAATCTTGGAGGCCAATACTTTATTAGAATATTAACACTTTGAAAACTCTAAAATTTTATTTTGATGGATACTGATACACATTCTGCTATAGTTTAGTCATTCATACATGGGTTTTGGAGGGATAGTTAGGTCAGGTCATTGAAGTTGGTCAAGGAAGGAGATTTAATTATTTTTTTACATGTTATTGAATTTATTTCTACAAATGTATTATATTATTTATGGTAATAGACCTTTTTTCAAGGGTTGAAATGCTTTTTAATTTTTTTTTGTTTTTGTGACATGTAGTATGTTTTCAGAATAACAGAAAAATAATATTTAGAAGGACAATAATAATATTATTAATATTCAATGTAACACTTTAATTTAGTTTGCGTTTTGTTCCATAATCAGTATTCATTATAATGAATAACTAGAAAATGGATAATTCTATGTATAGTAAGTAATTTCTTTAGATTTAGAATGTCTTTTATATAATTTATAAAACTCGTTATTATGTATAACTATACTAGAGATATTTTAATATATGGATTTAGTATTTATTTAATGGATTAAGTGTGTCTTGTGATTT
Organism: Viscum album; assembly: GCA_963277665.1. Taxonomy (NCBI): domain Eukaryota; kingdom Viridiplantae; phylum Streptophyta; class Magnoliopsida; order Santalales; family Viscaceae; genus Viscum; species Viscum album. The sequence continues at coordinate 189,086,765 of OY728153.1, read as the reverse complement.
AGTAATACTTTATTGGAATATAAGGAAAACATTGTTTTCATATAAATTTGATATATTTAAACAGGTATTTAGTTATTTTTAATGACTTAGTTAGATTAAAATATGATTTATGGTATGTTTCGTACCGATTTTATGAATTTTCCTTGACATTTACAAATTTATCATGGATGAATAGTTTTTCCAAAACAATCTTAATGTCAAATAATATTTTTAAAACTCATTTATGTGGATTTATTATCATTCTATGAAATATAAGTCCTAAAATATTTCCAAATTGGTATCTATATCACTTATTCCTCTCCTTGTGATATCCCTTTTATTTATTTTCATAATTTCACATTAGATAATGTCAAAGGGATTTACTATTAATGAATTTTTTATAGTACTAACGTGTTGATTTATGTATATTTTTTATGACACTTTTTAAATAATTATAATTATTTGGTTTTCTTATAATTTAAATAAACTATTCAATTAATGAAAAACTGAATAGATATATAAATAGTTAAATTAATAAATAATCCAGCTTTGAGGTCCTTGTATATTTATTATTTAAATCTTTGTTTTGTGTCATTGAATAAAAATGGTTTTGGTTTTGTCATCTACATGTAATCATAAATTAAACTTCTTGGAATTTTGGTTTTTCCATAGAGATTCCATGGATTATTAATCTTATTTTAACGGTTTAGATGACCATAGATTGACATGGATTCTGAGGTAATTGATTTTATGGGTTGTTTTTAGGATTATAGTATTTATGGAATATTTTTCATGGTGAAGTGAATAGTTTGATTCTATGGAAACATGTTAGGTAAGGGTTTTGATACCAAGAGTTATATTTATCTCTATAATTTGGATGATATGGTTTACTAGGTTGATATAGGTGGATTAAACCTTTTACATTTTTGAGATATATCATTCTAATATTGTAGTGGTGGTTTGTCAATGGTGTGCCCTATTTTTTTAGGTGATGATTCTCTTTTATGTTGGAATATTGGGTTTTTAGGCTCATGTGTACATGGAAAATGACCCGTAAAGTGATACAAAATACTCATTGGGGTGGTGGACTCTTAATATTATATGACATATGAGAGAATGTTTAGTAATATTTTGGATAGGGTTTTCCCCATTTATTTCCATGGTTTGTGTTATTTTTCACCTTTGATTTCTAGAATGAAACATCCTGATTATGTTGGGGACATTATGCTAGGACTATGGAATGATATATATCATATTACGCTATGTTTTTTGAGGCCTTGAGCAATACGTGGGAACTGAAATGTTGATATATAGTGGTATGGGATGTATGTTTAGGACATGTTAGGGGGGAATTGGTGTGACATAAAATATATACGTGGATATTATGGCATATTCTTTCATACAGGCTGGATTTGGCTAGATTCATGAGTAAAATAAAATTATGATTAACATTGGATATACCATTAAACTCTTACCCTACCATAATATTGTAAAAACTCACTATTGAACAATGATCAAAAGTTATGTATAATTGAAATTAGTGGATGAGGTTTGAATAACACAAATTTTCATACACAGTTATAATTATTGATATTAGATATGGACCCATAGGTGGTTTATTAATAATTTTATACTCACATCTTTCAAAGGTCCTTCAAGATGTGTGTACAATTTATACCATAATGCAATGGTAAGGGATGTGAATCGTCATCAAGAGTACAGAAAAAATTGACGTGGCTGTTGTGTGTTGGCTACTTGGATGATTATTTAGGCATATATAGTGGTGTTGGGATGAGTTTTTATTCATATTTTGTGCATATATATATATATATATGTCTAATCATCCCATGGGGGATATTTATAAAATAAATATTACAATCATGGTATGGATGTCAAATTTTAAAGTAATTAAAAATATACATTGGATCATAACAACATTAATGTGGAATGGATTCCTACTTGGTGGATTCATATTGTTATAAATTTACTCCACTTTAAGGGGTTTTATATGAAAAGGATGGGGTGGAATCTCATTTTACTGAGATTAAGGTCATCCTTGATGGGACAGAGGAATTCCATCATCTAGGTAGGAATAAAAATGTGTATGAGAATCCATTTCTAATTGGAGAGTTAAAATGAAAAAATGGAAACAAAACAAGCCATAAATTAAAGTTTAATTATAGATGAATCCCCATTGTTGTGGTAGAACATCATCCATGTAAGGAATATTATGTTTTGGAAAACTCATGTTCTTTCGAATACTCCTTCATACAAAACCCATAAAATTTATTGAACACCGACAATACAATCCATGTATGTATTCTTAAACTCATGATGATGTTTTAAAACTATGAGAACTTTATTTTAGCCTCCCTTTTCTACTATTATGTCTTCTATAATCATTATAAAAGTGCATTTTTAACCCTATGGAATTTCAAAAATGGAATTATCTAGGAAACATATTGCAAAACTAATAACCAACACATCCCACTTTCAACAATACTATATGGTAATGTTCTGACTATATAATTTATTTACTCATTTATAAATTATCTAAGGAGAGTGTGGCTATTTAAATACTTTTTGATGGTATTTAATAATATGAAACATAATTTTATATTTATTATTGATGTTAACACAGTCATGTTTCCTAATAAAAACATTTCGATATAAATTTCTTAGAATTTTGGCTAGTGAATTACTATATTTCATTTATTATTATATTATTATCTAAATTTATCATCATGCACACAGCTTGGCATAGGTATGATTCATAGTTAATGAAATAAAATAAAAAAAATAACAAATTATTCTACTATTTGAATGAAATCAACCTAACTATTTATCATTCTAGAATAACTATGCCCAAATTTAAATTAGTTACTAACACAATAAACATGTGTATTATGATTAATATGTTTATATAATCACATTTATCATTCATTTTGATTACTTCCAGGCCTATTAAACCTAATACATAAATATTGTCATAAATGGGTGGATGAATGGTGATATTTATAGCCCCATTGATGTCTTTACCTAGATAAAAAAATGATAAATATCTATTTAAGTAATTGATAAATTCAAACATATAAAATTAGATAGAACTATAAATGTTGATGATGAGAAACTATCATTATACTAAATGAAATATCTATATGTTGATGTTCCTTATCTAAAATAAATCCAACTTCACACCAAAGTTGATACGCACATCCACAGAAAATAATGAAATTTCAAAATTCTATTACACTTCAAATGTATTTCTAATGGGTATTATAATTCATGCCTCTCCCAATTACTACAAAGTAAATAAAGATAATTTATGAACTAATTCCTTTCATGTCAATGACATAATCTTCTCCTCTAAAAATAAGATCTCAATCTAAATAGTCTCGTGAGACATGAAGGATTTAGTAATAAATTATTCATTTTCCCAAGGGAAATTACATGTTTTAGAACATAATGGTTTGTAAGAGGTATTTTATTTCATAATTCAATTTTATATTGTTTAAAATCTTACTTATTTACATATATTCCAAAGTGAGAGAATTATTTTTGATTTCAAATATTTATTCCTGGTTTTTATTTGAATCTTTGATCACAAAATCATCTATAAAATTTATTTTATGAGGATGGAAAAAATCATTTCATAGATTATTAGTTCCAATAATTTTAGGTTTTTATTTTGAAGTAATATTAAAACTTTCCTTTTAAATACATTATAATTATTAAAAATTATGTGGAAGAAATCAAATTGATGTAATTTTACTATTTAAAATGATATATCAAATTCATCATGCATAATGAAATATAATTATAACTTAGTTATCATAAAGATTTATGGGATCTCACATAATTTAATCAAAATTATTTACAAAATATTAACTATTTCATGAATTACGTTACTCATTAATAGATCCTTGATAGGACTATTTTCATGCTCTAGAGGTTTCATTCAATAAGACTCACTATCAGTGCTACTCAATACCAAGGTAGAAAATTACCTGATTAGATTCCTTGTAGACCATCTATAGAATGGAAAAAGAAAATTTAAAGAGGTTTATTTTTACAATAAAACCCATTTTTTTATTGATGTTTTTTTCTGTGGATACGAAATGTATTGTACTGTAGAATACATTAAAATGGTCTTCAGAAACTATAAGGAAGTGGACAAGTAATTGATAGATTAAGACACATTATTTATTATAATTTGAGTTAAATATGGTTATATTATATATGAATACATATATTTCCCATTATTCTAGGGAACGGTTATGATTTATTATTTAGAGAATTCCTTCTATGATATGGTTTCTTATATGGGATGTTAAAATGGAGAGACTATATATTGGGTGGATAGAATCATCCTAATAAAATATGTAATTAGATTGATGCTTATCTATTAATTATCCATGTATATAGGGATTTATTGTATGATAATGAATCTTGAATTCAATATTAGTTACGTTTTTGGACTAGATGTGTGATAGAAGGAAAATAAAGAAAATTTTCATGGAAGGATTTAACAAATCTCATTGACAACATCGGGATTAGAATAATAGACATCATCAAATTCAATGATGTATTACTAAATAAATATAAATAGAACTTTTACAATTCCAATGTTAATTTCCATGAATTTTGTCAAAAAAATCACCATGAAGTTTCCAAAAAATTAATCATTACAAATCTACACCACTAGTTATCTTACCATTAATAACATGATATATTATCTCATTGTAAGATCAAATTTTATTGTTTGTAAATTTTTTAAATAAACTAATTGAATACTACATGGATTGACATGTATCATAAGGTTACATTTTTGTTACCATAGAACATGAATCCACTAAAAATTACTCGTGATATTTTTCATATTGATAGGATATCTAACCATATACCAAGGATACCAAAGATAAAATCGAGATATATTTTTATTTGGATCAAGATATGTTGATTTTGGCCACTATCGCAACATGATAGCTATATAGCATATACAACTATTGATTGAAGTGTATCCTTGAAATTAATGAGCTGAAATTGATTACAATAATTTTAATATCCTTTTTTTACAACATAAAAATCGATTCCTTTGTCCATGGTCTAGAGACGACAAATTCCTCTAGACTAACAACTCCAAAAAATTAGGCATCAAATAGTGTTAAAAAGCACTTTCTATTTGATGTTTTCTAAAACTATCCAGTAAAATTTTATGAACTACAAATTTGAGATCCAAATATGGAAATAAATTCATGATTTATTCAATCATAATTTTTTCTTGTTTCAACATTGTGGACATGGGCATCTCCAACCACAAATATACCATGAGTGGTGAAATATATAATTTACTCTTATAAGATGTTTCAATAGTTATTGATTTCAACCATATGGTAAAACGTGGGTTGGTTTCTAATGAAATCACAATACAATTCAATAGTAAATTTACAACTATATATTATTATTCTCATGAAGTCTATAGGAATCAAAAATGTTTCATAAAGAAGTATATTTTAAACCATAAAAATTTGTTTATGAACAATCTTTACAACAATCTCATAAATCTTCTTATGGTAATATTAATTTTGTAGATCCTAATAACATCTTCAGGGGAGAAGGTAAATGATCATAGTGGGAAATCATGTGATCTATTCCCTTTAAGATGTAGGGGTTTCTTATGGAATCTTTGTTATTTTAAGTGAATCTTGTACCACTTATGTAGAAATTAAACTATATAATAAGAGGATCATTGTGATGTGATTAAACCAATAAAGTATGATCTTTGAATTTGTAAAGACCGTGAATTTCTATGTAATGTTTTTAATTAAATGGGAATTATATGAGTCTGCGAAAATTTATGGCAAATAATTCTGAGGCCCGGGGTGCCCGAAATCAATTTTTATGTTTTTTTATCATGTACATTCAGTAAACATATGAGCATGGTTTTATAAATTTTGAACCTGTGCCTGGAATTGAAAACCGAGGGCAATGTTGAACTCACAGCGCCAGTATTCGCTTAAGGAGACTTTCACCTCGAGGACAGTGGGTCAGGAATAAAAGTTAGTTTTTGGGTTTTTTTGGAAAAAAAAAAAATAATCTACACATTATTTTATTTTTGAGCCACGATGTGGATGTTGGGAGGTAGGACCCAATAAAATTATATCCACCATGTGAAAGATGGAAGTGGGGACCTCTAGGCCATAACCTCCAATGAGAGGTTATGGTGGTGGGGGCCACCACATCTCAACCTCCCATGAGAGGTTAATGTGATGGGGACTGCCTGAGACCACATAACCTCCCAATTTTAATATTAGGGTTGGGGACCACCTGACCCCAATTAAATGAGAGGAGAGAAAAACCTCTCAACCCCCCCCCTCTTTAATGTGGAGGATCCTCTTGAGATTCCTACACATTAATGTTGCCCACACACCAAACTAATGGTGCCAAATCCTCCCCTTTAATTTTAATGTCCCAACCAAGTGTTAAGTTATTCTTTTTTAATTCTTACCAACGAAATTATAGATATTATAATCTATTATTTGGCACAACTTTCCACTTGGGTGATTTTAGAAGAGGATTATTTGGAAAAAGCTCCCAACGAAGAACACCTTCAACAAAAAAGAACGCCAACCTACTTCTACTTCATCCTCATAGGTTTTAACGACGTGGGATGTCTTTGACAAATAACCTTCTCTTTTCATCGTCATCAACGAACAGATGCATGAGCTCACTGTTGGATGTGTGCAGAGGACACGATGAACGATGAAAACTTCTTCTTCTTCCCCGTGACTCCATCGATGAAGAATGATCAAGGTAGGTGGAAATATTTGAGTTTGTCTATTTGAGGATTGATGTGAGGTGATTTGTTTGATTTTATCCCCTATTTTATTCTAGATTAATTTTTTGAATACTCATGAAAGTTTGAATTGCTTGATACCACCCTAAACGCGGAGGTTGCAGTCCAAACCAACATTTCCCGACCCCTTCATCATTCTTATTTGTGATTTTATTCATCATGGGGACGAGGCGATGGGACGATGAAGGCAACAGCCATGCTACCCATGGAATCCAAAACCCGCGCTGCCCTAAGCACGCTCCGATTGAAACGGCCTGAGCCGCGCCACCCACAAAGTTGGCTGAACCGCGCGGCCACCGGCTGTGCCCCCCTCTTTCTTGAGTCGCACCATTCCCCGCCCTCCCAACCGCACCGGGCGAGCTGCACCCTGGCTCCCAGCCGAACTGACCACGTTGTGTCTGCCTCTTGAGTTGTGCGTCGTCTCCCAGCCCAACCAGTCGGGCCACACTTTCTCCACCGCCTTTCGGCTCTCGGCTGCCGCCAGCCTCCCATGCACCCCGGCAGAACCGTGTCGGCCCATCCCACCCAGCTCTCGGCTACCGCCGTCCAGACGTTCACCCCGACTGAACCACATTGGAATGTGTGCCTCCTAGAAGCTCAGCCGCCCGCTGGCCTCCCGGGAGGAGTCATTCGAGCCACTCCCCTCGTGGCGCTGGGCGAACCAGCCCCAGCCTCCCAGGCTGAGCCACTCGAGTCGCGCCCCACGTGGCGGTGGCCGAACTGGACATGTCCTCCTAGGACGAGCTTCCCAAGTTTCCTGAGTCGTGCCTGTTGCAGCGCCTGGCCGAACCGGCCTCAGCCTCCCAGGTCGACCCGCCTACGCGGCCCCCTTCCAGGACGAACCGCCCTCGCGGCCTGTTGGGCTAGTCTTAGCGGGCCTGGCCAAACATAACTAGCCAGCCCTCCCAACGTTCCAGGGTGGAACCAACGGTTCAGGATGGGTTGACACGAACATGGTCATCCTAGACTATGTTGGATCGAGTAGGTCTGACCTGTTCGCACTGGACCCCGACCTACTACCGACCCTTTACATTCTTTTGTCCATATCTTGGCACAAGACGTCCGTTTTACGAAACGTTAGTGGAGCTAGTATTCATGGACTGTGATGATACCTTTTAGTATACATCATTAGAGTTTGGTGTATAGTTGTTATACAGTCAGGTTGGATTTAGCATGAATCCAACCAGGCCCCCAGGACTAAAATGCCAATAACTCTCAGATCGAGCATATGATTGATGCACTGTTTATCTTGATGGGTTTCTTATGGTAGGACAGACATTTGGGTTAATTATTCATGGTACTTCATGGAATTTTATCTAAAGACACTTGGCATGAGTAGCGGACCCTCGCAGAATCAAGCATGCTTTGTGCGGAACCCTATGGCTTGCTGCGCTCTGACTACTGTTCCTGGATCTTGTGTGGGTTCGATATCTCTGACAACTATTCTTGGATTTTATATGGGTTTGACAGCTCTGACTACTCTTCATGGATCCTGTGTGGGTTCGATATCTCTGACGACTATTCCTAGATCATGTGTGTGTTCGATCGCTCTGTTTACTGTTCTTGGATCCAGTGTGGATTCAACAGCTCTGACATCTGTTCATAGATCCTAAATTGGTTCGACATAATAGAGGATCTAGTGGCTACATATAATCATCTCCAACTCTCTACATAAGTTGTATACCTGTGTGAGATGAGTCAGTAACATTGTGTTTTCATCATGATTGAGATGGATTACTGGATATGTTAGGTATATGTATGGGCATATATCTAAGTGGGGTTATCTGTTGATTTCAGTCTTGGGGTTTATCCTAGTTCGATTTTGTGATACCTTGAGGTTCACGTGGTCCCTACTGTGCATCGTTATACTCACCCCTACATGGGTTATGCCCACACCTCATTATGTGGGATGCATACGATGGACAATGCTGACCGAGGATGAGAGTATCAGGAATGGATGGTAACCGGAGGTGGACCATATGTTGTGATGGTACAAGGAGGAGGCAGACGAATGTGAAGTGTTGTGGAGGCTATCTGTACCTACCCTTCTGGTAGGAATTCCAGAGGACAACCCCGTAGTTTTTTTCCTTTCTTTAGTTGTTCTTGTACTTCCAGTTCCTTGTACATTACAGTTGGGCTTGTATTTCCGGCCCATTCACATTTATGAACTCTTTTGTTATATAGTTTACCTATTGTTTTGTATCTAGATTTGTGCGTTTACAGGTCATAAATGAAATGCCTTCCCAGATTAGGGAATTAGGCCTTTGGTTCAAGTCGGCAGCCCCTGGCCTATGGAGTGCAGGCATGGGGTAGTCACGGCATGGGCCCCGGGGGATGGTCCTGACAAATTTCTATCAGAAGAGTCGGTTCTACCATAGAACATAGGACTCTGACCTTTTTTGTGATGCAATAGTGTTAAGTGTAGTGATTGTGGTTTTTAGTCCAGAGAGTCTAGTGTTGGTGCGATGGATGAGGTATCCATACAACATGACCCTGACTGTAATTTCGGACTCAGTGCATGAAAAAACTAATTGCATGTGTGTTTTCAAGAGTCTTCATTGTGAATTATTTGAGTCAGCTTACTAGGTATATCCTTTTGACCATAGAAGACTTGTTTCTTTTGAGGATTCCTCCACACAGATAGCCATCTAGGGTTTTGAGAGTAGTACACACAGATAGCCCACCGAGCGATGAGGCCTCAGTGCAGGGCCCTTTTCCAGTGGAGGGACTAGGGGTACCACTCCCCATTGGGCCACAGATGCCACCAGCCCAAGAAGCGGATAGTGCACTCCTCTTGAGCATGTTGCACAAGTTCTAGTGCCAGAGGTCGCCCTGGGCCAGGGGAGAGACAAACCCGCAAGCAGTTGAGGATTGGCTGGAGGCTGTGGTGAGAGTCTTAAAACTGTTTGGGACATCAACCATCCTTATGGTGATCCTTTCTGTGAGTCTCCTTCAGACAATAGTTGGAAGATGGTGGATCCTAATGCTCTAGGTGCATGAGGATGTGACACTTCTTTGGGCAGACTTCTAGAGCCTGTTTTGGGTATAGTTTTTCCCAAAAACCCTACGTGCAATGCGGATACTGGAGCTACCACATCTGCAGTATGGTAGAATGACAGTGGCACAGTACTCAGAATGGATCACTGACCACTCGCACTACTTCTCAGATATGGTGCGGGACCCATTCATCAGGGCTTGGGTCATCGAGCAGGGGCTCTAGTGAGAGATCAGGGCTTCAATGATCTCCCTCAACATCCCGATGCAGGAGGTGGTCTTGGTGCAGGCCCTCTTAGTGGAGAGTTTTCATTCCTGAGTAGTCACCAGTAGCGAGACCCACCACCGGGCGTCACGTAGCAGAGTCTTCTACTACTGGCAGTAGACAGATGTCGCAGAGACCCAAGAAGACCAGACCATCCAGTGGACAACCTCAAGACTCAGGTTTGGTTGTGCGAGGTACATGATACAGAGCCAGTAATACGAGGATCATGCAGTGTTTCACATGCGACTGGCAGGATCACATGGCTCGTGACTATCTAACCCTTCATTCAGATGATCATCAAACAGTTGAGGGACCTCCCAGGTAGAGGTAGAGGTTCGATCGAGGCGGTCCGTAGGGTACAGATCGACGTGGTAGAAAATCTGGTTGAGTAGATAGCGGTGGGAGACGTTTTGAGGTGTTACTGTCACCACCACCTGGAGGTCCACCCCGACTGCAGGGAGTAGGTGGACAAGGGGCAGCTCAGCTCCAAGCTGCTGAGGCATACGATCATGGTGCTCTTGAAATGATTAGATGTACGGTATGTTTCTAATACACCTTAGCTTTAGTTCTTATAGACACAAGTATCAGTCACTCTTTCATTTCCCCCGCCCTCCTTCGGAGCTCGAAGATTCCGACGGAGACGTTGGCTCGATCCTTACGGCTAGAGACTCCTACGAGAGAAGATTCAATGATCACGCACTAGTTTCGGCAGTGTGAGATTACTCTAAGAGGAGAGATCTTTAGGTGGGATATCCAAGTAGCGGCATGGAGGCCTTACCACGCCATCTTTTGTATGGACTGGTTATTTACAGTCCATTCTCAGATCGATTGTATTTGGCGCAAAGTGCGGTGTGTCTGCACGGATGGGACCATGTTCAACTTCACTGGTGAGTAGGGAGAATTTGCAGTGCTGGAAATACTTAAACGGAGAAGGGTGTAGCTGATCACTTATCAGTAGGCATGCCTTACAGTCAGAGCATTTGATGTGTAGAGTTCGAGCTATCCTGTAGTAGTGGACCAATACGCAGATGTTTTCCCTTATTATGTTCCAAGACTACCTCCTCAAAGAGAGTTGGACTTTTATATTGACCTATAACCCGGTGTGGCACTAATATCTACACTAGTGTATCAAATGACTCACATGGAGCTTCGCGAGCTGTGGGTACAGTTAGAGGACTTGCAGGGGAAGGGATTCCTTCGGCCTAGTGTTTCTCCTTGGGTAGCCCCGATTCTATTCTCAAAGAAGGCGGATGTAAGCTTGAGGCTTCGTGTCTACTACCGTCACCTGAATCAGGTGACTGTAAAGAACAACTACCCACTCCTAAGGATTGATGACCTGTTTGACCAGCTAAAGGGGGCATGATGGTTCTCCAAGATAGACCTCAGGTCAGGCTATCACCAGCTCAGTGTTCAAGACGAAGATGTGTAGAAGACAACCCTCAGGTGTTGGTACTGCCATTATGAGTTCTGGGTTATGACATTCAGTGCAACCAGTGCTCCATCAGTGTTCATTGGACTCATGAACATGATCTTCTAGCCATACCTCAATCACATTATATTAATCTTCATTAGTGACATTCAGATTTACTCGACTACTGAGGAGGAGTATGCCTACCATTTGCAGGAAGTACTGGACACACTCCGAGAGAACCATATTTATGGTAAGATCTTGAAGATCTAGTATTATATTCGAGAGGTTCAATTTTGGGACATTTCATCTCGGATGGTGGAGTTGAAATAGAACCAGAAAATATTGTGGCGGTACTTTGTTGGGAGCCACCTAGAAGTGTGATGGAGGTAGAGAGTTTCCTAGGATTGGATGGGTATTACGGTAGGTTCTTACCAGACTTCTGTATAGTTTTAGCACCACAATCATCCTTGACAAAGAAGTGGAAACACTTCGTGTGGTTGGAGAGGTGCCAACAGAGCTTTCAGGAGATGGGGTAGAGGCTGACTAGGGCCCCCATATTGAGGCTTCCAGATGAGGGAATTGGGTACATAGTCTACTACGACACATCAGTGACCGGACTCGGGTGTGTCCTGATGCAGGAGCGAGCAGTGATCGCATATGGTTCTCGGCAGTTGAGATAACAGGAGCAGAACTACGCTACCCATGACCTTGAGTTAGCAGCAGTGGTCTTCGCCATGAAGATAGGACTGCAATATCTAATGGGTGAATGTTTTACTGTGTACTCTGATCGCAAGATTCTTAGGTATATCTTCTCCCAGAAGTACATGTACCTAAGACAGTGATGTTGGCTTGAGTTCCTCCAGGGTTAGGACTTCAAGACAGTTTGTACTCCTAGGAAGGGAAACGTTGTTGCAGACGCACTCAACAGGAGGTCTGGTATACAACTTCTAGGCAAGGTGACAGGGCAGCTGGATGCTTTACAGATATCCTTTGTGGATAGAGATGGATCAGTCATCCTTAAGTCTCTTACAGTCACACCCCCACTTCATCAGCGAGTCAGGGTGGCACAGCGTGGGGACGCTGACTACGAGCCACGAAGTGCTAAGATATCCATAGGCAAACACCTGATGGATTTTTTTGAAGGTGGGGAGCACGGAATCCTCTTTAGATGACGTAATATGGTTCCAGTGTCACTTATGGAGGAAGTGTTGAGGGTGTTCCACACATCCCCTCACGCAATACATCTAGGAGTGGCGAAGATGTACCAGGATTTCCGGTGACAACACTGGTAGCTAGGAATGATGCAGGCAGTTACAGATTTTGTCTCTCGGTGCCTCACTTGTCAGCAATTAAAGACAGAGCACCAGGTACCAGCAGGCTTGGTTCAGCCTTTAGAGGTCCTAGAGTGGATGTGGGATGGGATATCCATGGACTTTGTGATAGGACTTCCACGTACATCCAGAGGACACTACTCAATTTTTGTGATCGTCAATCGAATCACCAAGTCCGCCCACTACATACCGATCAAGGAGAACCATTCAATAGAGATCTTGGGACCCCTATACATGAAGGAGATTGTGCGGATACATGGTGTACCTTCTCCTATTGTCTCTCATCATGACTCACTGTTTACATCCTGGATATGGAAGGGGTTGTAGGAGGCTTTAGGGATGCAGCTTCATCTGAGAAACGCCTTGAATATTTAGACGGATGGATAGAATGAGCGGACCATTCAGACCCTCGATGAAATGATGTGTTCTTGTGTCCTCGACTTCGGTCGTAGCTGGGAGGGTCACTTACCATTTGTGGAGTTTTCATACAAGAATAGTTATCACTCCACCATTAGGATGGCACGTATTGAGGCATTATACGGGCAGCCTTGCAGATCACCCTTATGCTGGACTGAACCTGGAGAGTCAGCACTAGTGGGACCAGAGATGGTATGAGCTACCTCAAAGAAGGTGCAGATCATCTAGGAACGAATGAAGACTGCACATAGCAGGCAGAAGTTGTATGATGGCAGAAGACGGAGGCATCTGGAGTTTGAGGATGGTGACCATGTCCTCCTATGAGTCTCACCTCCATGAGGTCTACAGTAATTTCGACGAGGTGGCAAGTTATCTCTGAGATTAATCGGACATTTCCAGGTCCTCAGCAGAGTTGGCAAGGTGGCGTACTGTTTAGCTCTTCCACCTCAGTTGTACCAGGTGCACATTGTCTTCCATGTATCCCAGCTGAGGAGATACATCCATGACCCTTCTCACATCATCGACCATGGAGATCTGGATGTCAAAGATGAGACATCTTTCACGGAGGTTCTAGTAGAGATTGAGGATCGACGTGAGTGAGTCCTTCATGGACAATCGATAGTTCTGGTGCACGTTCGCGGGAAGCACAGGATCCTCCTGGATAGCACATGGGAGCGGGCGGCTCAGATGCATTCTCAGTTCCCCCACTTGTTCCCTTAGTTCATGTTGTAGATTATGGAGACGTAAAGACCTAAGGTGGGGAGAATTTAAAGACCTTGAATTTTCATGTAATTTTTGTTAATTAAATGGGAATTTTATGAGTCCGCGATAATTTATGGCACATGATTCTGAGGCCCGAAGTGCCTGAAATAAATTTATAAAGTTTTGTTTAGGTTTTTTTAGTAAATTTACGAGTATGTTTTTATAACTTTTGAATATGTGCTCCGAATTGAAAACAGACGGCACCGTTGAACTCAAAGCACTGATATTCGTTTAAAAAGACTTTCACCTTGACGATAGTGGGTCGGGAATAAAAGTTAGTTTTTGGGTTTTCATGGAAAATAATAAAAATAAAATAATCTACACATTATTTTATTTTCAATAAATCATGAGGATGTTGGGAGGTAGGACCCCCTGTAACTATATCCTCCATGTCGATAATTGAAGTGGGGATCACCATGCCATAAGCTCCCATTAGAGGTTATGGTGGTGGGAACCACCACACCTCATCCTCCCATGAGAGGTTAATGTGGTGGGGACTACACGCGGCCACATAACCTCCCAATTTTAATATTAGGGGTGGGGACCACCTGATCCCAATTAAATTAGATGAGATGAAAACCTCTCAACCCACCTCTTTAATTTGGAGGAGCCTCTTGAGCTTCCTACACATTAATGTTGTCAACACACCAAATTAATGTTGCCAAATCCTCCATTTAAATTTAATATTCAAACCATGTTCTTTTTATTCTTCTTGAATTCTTTCCAATGAAATGATAGATATTATAATATATTATTTGGAACAACTATTTACTTGGGTGACTTGAGAGGCGGATTATTGGGAGAAATTTCCCAATGAAGAACGCCTTCGACTACAACGAACGCCGACCTTCTACGACTTCTTCCTCTGAGAATCTACCGACATGGGAAATTGTCAACGACCGACCTTCCCTCCTCATCGTCATAAACAAACCGATTCATAAGCTCGGGGTTGGAAGTGTGTGGCAGACGCAATGAAGGATGACAACTCCATCTTTTTCCTGACTACTCTGTCGACGACCAATGATCAAGGTAAGGGAAATATTTAAGTTTGTTTATTTTCGGATTGATGTGGGGTGATTTGTTTTATTTTCTCCCTTATTCTATTCTTCAGTAATTCATTGAATAATCAAGAATGTTTGAACCGCTTGCTACCACACTAAATGTGGAGAGTGTGGGCCAAACTAGCATGGCCCGACCCCTCTGCCGTTATTGTTTGTGATGTTCTTTGGAATGGCGACGAGGAGACAGGTAGAGGAAGGCAAAGGATGTGCTACCTATGGCCTTCGTATCTTGCGCCACCCTAGCGGAGCTCAGGTCGAATCGGCCCGAGCCGCGCCCCTCGCGGCACAAGCCTAACCGTGCCACCAACGCCTGGGCCCTTGCGGGCCCAAGCCGCACCGCACCCTGACTTCCCAGCAAAACCGGACAAGCCCTACCAGCCTCCCAAGCGGTGCCCCGGTGCCCAACCAAACCGGCTAGGCCACACCAGCCTCCCGATCCCTGTCCTGGATCCCAGCCGAAATGGTTGGGCCGCACCGGCTCCACCACCTTCTGTCTCCTGGCCACAGCCGACCGAACAACGCCGGCCCGCACCACCAAGCTCCTGGCCACCGCCAACTTCTTGTGCGCCCCGACCGAACCACGCTGGCCCGCTGGCCTCTCGGCTAACCAACCATCCACCAGCCTCCCAGCCACCTGCCAGCCTCCCAGGCTGGGCCGCTCGAGCTGTGACCCTCATGACGCTGGCTGAACCGGCCCCGGCCTCCCGGGCTGAGCCACCCAACCTACTCGAGTTGCACCCCTCATGGTGCTGGATGAACTGGCCTCGAACTCTCGGTCCCAGCCATTCCAACCACGCCCCTCACGGTTCTAGGATGAAACGGCCTCGGACTCCCAGGTCGAGCCGCCTACGCGGTCCCCTTCCGGGTCGAACCGCCCTCACGGCCTGCTGGGCTGGGCTCCGTGAGAAAGCCCAAACCCAACTGGTCGGCCCGCCCAACAAGCCAAGTGGGATACAATGGGTCGGGCGGGTTGACCTGAACCGGGGCGGCCCAGACTATTTTGGGTCAGGTCGGTCCGATCAGTTCGTACCGGACCCGGACCTACTACTGAACCATTAAATTCTTTTTGGCCATATCTTAGCATCAGACGACAATTTGACAAACCGCCAGCGGCACTAGTATTCTTGGAGCACGACGGTCCCTTTGAGAATACCGCACTAGAGTTTTGGGTATAGTTTAGATAGGTTTAGGTTGGATCGATCAGGAATCCAAATAGGCCCCTGGGACTAAAATGCCAATAACTTTCAGACCGACCGTCTGATTGACGCATTGTCTATCGCGTTGGGTTTCTTTTGGAAAGACAAACCTTTGGGATACATCATCATGGGACTTCATGACCGTTGATGTAAAGACACTTGTATTGAGGAGCGAACCCTCCCATAATGAAGCATGCTTTTTGCAAAACCGTGTGGCTAGCTGCGCTCTAACTACTGTTCATTAATCTTTTGTTGGTTCAATAGCTCTAACTACTGTTCTATGATCCTGTGTGGGTTCTACTGGTCTGACTATTGTTCCGAAATCATGTGTGGGTTTCATAGCTCTAAACACTATTCATAGATCATGGCTGGGTTTGAAATCTCTCTTTACTATTCCTGGATCCTATTTGGGTTCGACAGCTCTAACTTCTGTTCCTGGATCCGACGTAGGTTCAACAAAATAGATGATTTAGTGGTTACATCAAATCAACTCAAACTCTACACACATGTTGTATACCTGTGTGAGCTTATTCAGAAACTTTGTGTTTTCCTCATGATTGAGATGGATTAAATGATAACTTATTTATATATATGGGCATATACCTAAGTGGGGTTATATGTTGATTTAATTATTGATGTTCATATTTGTTGTATTTTGTAACACCTAGAGGGTCTTGTGGTCCCAAATGAGTATCGATATACTCACCCATGCATGGGCTATGCCCGCACCTCATTGTGTTGGATGCAAACGACGGACATCGTTGACCGAGGCTGAGAGTCCAGGACTGGATGGTACCTGAAGGTGGACCATACGGCATGATGGTACATAGAGGAGGCAGACAGACGTGGAGTGCTGTGGAGGATGTCTATATCTACCCTTTTGGTAGGAATTTTAGAGGACAACCCATCAATCGTTTTCCCTTTCTTCAGTTGTCCTTGTACTTCAAGTTCCTTGTACATTACAGTTGGGATTGTATTTCCAGCCCCTTTACTTTTCAGCACTCTTTTGTTATACAGTTTACCTAGTGTTTTGTATCTAGCTATGTGAGTTTATAGGTCATAAAGAAATTCCTTCCCAGATTAGAGAATTACACCTCTGGTGCTAGTCGCCAGCCCCTGGGCTATGGAAGGTGGTCTTTGGGTAGTCACGACATGGGCCTTGGGGGACAGGTCGTGACAGATTTGGATTGAGTTTACTTCTGGTGGGAATATATTTAATATTTATACTAAATTTTATAAAAATTATAAGAAGTAGATTTCTATATACGTTTCTTCAATATTAGATTATGTTACTCCATGTAGCTGGAAACATACAGTAAGTAGTGAAACATTATTACAAAGAAGAAAACCTAGGTGAGTACACTTTATTAAATAAAGAAAAAATTGAGTCCATTTCAATATAGTAATTCATGAGTTCCAATTATTGATTATCATTGGTGGGAAAGCATTATAGAGGTGAAATATCGCTCAATATTTGAAAACACTATTGTAACATCATCCTATTCACATTTTCTTAAAATTGTTGAAGAATGGAGAATTCTAAATAATGATAATTTCTAATAATAATAATAATAAGTATTATTATTAGAATTAATAGATACGTTACCTCTACTATCACCCATATAAATTCGTTTCTAGTTTGATGGATTTTGTGTATAAAGAGGTGAACCTATGGTGTACTGGATATCCCATCTGATTACAAAAGAGTAAGCCAAGCCTGGTCATTACAATGTCAAATAAAAATATTTGTGTGAATTAGTGGTTTTAATCAGAGTTGGTCTTCCATGGTATTACATAATAATTTTATTCAGAAAGTGGTATTATTTTTTCTTGTTTCTAGTAGCCTTAAATATATGTTATTACTAGGGGGTTTATTAGGGTTTCACTGTACAAGAGATTTAAAGACCTATTCGAACATGTAATTGAGGTTAAGTTGTATTTATATCAAGAACATATTACTATATTTGACAATGTTATTATGGAAAATGTGATTTATATTTATTTTTTAATGATTTTTTTATATTTTGTGATTTGATTATATTTTTAATTTATGATTCCATTTTTAATTTTTTTTCTTGGAAGACAGTTGGCATTCTTATGAATCAAATTTCGAACACCGGGATTAAATGATAAATTTTTGTTTCATTTTTGGACATTGTAAAATAAAATGGTCTTGTACAACGATTTAATGATTCAATAATAGGATACACAATTAATTACTACATATTATTTTAATGGTATTGTCCTTAGATAACTTATCAATGGTAGTGGTTCTAGAAATGAATGTGGTTTTAGTTTTTTATTTATTTAGTAATAACTGATACGGTGTTTTCATATATATGTGATTAGTATAGTTCCAAAAACTCATCATATGTATTAGTCTATTAGATTGAATATTTTATATGTTCTATATGGGTATGATGGGTATGGTTCCTGACCATACTATAGGTTGGTAGGAGGTCCACGAGGATGAAGGTAATGTGACTTAGGATCGTTAGTGAAGTGTAAGGGTGAGTGGGTAACACATCCTATTAAATAAATACCCAATATATAATATATGAACAATTATTTTGGAATTTAGAAATAGTTAGTGTTGTTGTGCTATAGATGTAAGGTCGGATAGATTGGCCTGGTGAGTGATAGATTTGATTGGTGAGTATCTTAGGATTTTATACTTTAAATGGTAACTTTTTTCCTAGGTGAAGTAAAATAAATTATTATGGACAAAGGAGTATATAAAAAAATCAATATTTTATGATTTTGTAAGGAATATCATCCTTTCATGTTTCCCTCTAAAAATGGACCCATTAGAGATCTCCAGGGTGTGACATTTTAAGGATGGTTTACAAAACTATATTTTGACACAGGTAAATTTATTCATGGAAAATTCATTTATAATGTTATTAAATTAGTAATTTACTACTGAGTGAATGTTTTTGGATGTGACCATACAATGATATATAGCTGGTTCATGTTAGAAAATAGGTGGCACTCTTGGAAAAAAATGGGG
Organism: Viscum album; assembly: GCA_963277665.1. Lineage (NCBI taxonomy): Eukaryota > Viridiplantae > Streptophyta > Magnoliopsida > Santalales > Viscaceae > Viscum > Viscum album. Next base: position 189,067,483 of record OY728153.1, on the reverse strand, counting down.
CCAATCAGAGAGTTAGAATTGTAGTAAGAGTACATGTGAGATGATGCATCCATTAGGTATATCATATATATAATTTATTTAGTGTAGGAAAGAAGGAAATATTAAGGATTATTGTTGTTGAACACTGGAGGTGTATATGGAATTTAGCAAGATAGGGTGTTCAGAAAAGATGTATTAGAAGACTTGATAGATAGAGGTGAGTCATAAATATATTCATACAAAATGATATAATGTAGAACAAAGATAATGTGTCAATGATTCATATATATATTTTTCATGGTTTCAGTAATGAATCAAACCATTGGTGTAAATTATATAAGGATTCTATATCTCCCTACAGAGGAAAAAAATTGACATTGGACCCTTGATCCATCTATATGTGGATGACCAAACATATATTGAGAATGATGGGGATCATGATATGGTCAAAGGTTATTACATATTTTATTGAAGAAGGTATATTAATAATTAGTAAATTAATAGTTTTTAGTTTATATGTGGGCATCGTGTTTGGTTCATAAAAAATATAGAAAATACTTTATAATGGATTTGTGTGGGGGGAATATGAATGTATAATTTTGTGTTAACTGGGTGACATATTGGTTTTAATGGGAATTGTTAATGATGTAGTTATGAAATGGGAGATTGATGTGATACATGTATGGCTATTTATATTTGTTTGACAATGTTTGCCTAAGGGGATTCACTTACTTTATATAGAACTCATATTATTTATTTTAATTATGAAGTTATAATATATAAAATTCATATATTCGAGAAGGAAACATATGAAATATATATATTTGAGTTGGGATTCCAATAAATTCTATGTATTTGGGAAAAAGATGGATGTTTTTGGAATCATCTCTATTTTTTTAGAATGTATTGCATTGGATGGTAATGGGACATGAAATAATTTTCTTATAAGTGTTTATGATAGCTATTGGATCAGCTGTCTTAGTTTGGTGGTGAGTTATTGTACCATGTATTTGGGAATGACAATCAGGTCTATTCGTTGGAATTTCCCTGGGCTTAGAATTATTAATTTCATTATAAAATGTAATTACAAGTGTTCCCAACATTATCCTTCTATTATTTATGGATATATAAAAGTTTTAATGGTTTTGAAAATATTTTATAATATTTTGGGGATAATCGGACATTCTAATGGTTATCAAGAAAATGTAAAAGGAAAAATTAGTAGTACTTATCTATTATAATACCTAATATTATTAATACGCTGATTTAGAAAGACATGGGGGAGTTTATTAATTCCATTCTAGTTGAATCATTTTTCATTGTAAGTATATACTAAAAAATGTACATGTCTAAATTTAATAATGATTTTTTTGGGATGTAGTATTACATTTATAGAAATATGGAAAACTTTAGATATTGTGTGTATTTTCTAGATTTAGTAAATACATTGATTTAGAACATATTTTCATAATAATGGAAATTTATGGATTATTTAGGACTTTATTGGGATTAGATTTTGTATGATGGAATTAGTTAGAACTCTTTTTTAAGAAATTATGTATTTTTTTAATTGTTTCTACTATTCTATAGATTTTCCAAAATGTCTCTAAATTTTGTTTTGGATAAACATTGCAACCAATTATATCAAATTGTTAATTAAATATTTTAAAACACATTTTACAGTTATTTAAATACATTAAAAGACCCATAGACTAGATACCCACCCAATTATGTCTCTAAATCGTTTTTCCATTGCTAAGATATATTTATTTTTCTTATTTTTAGAATAATGTTTCTCTTAATGAATGAGTAGTTATGAGTATGTGCTACAAATGGCATGACACTTAGGTTTATATTTCTTACTATTTATTCTACCCTCACAAAATAATAAATAATTTCTGAGAATATATTATATTTTTATAAATAATATAAATAAAATCCAAATCGGTTGGTGTTCATTATGAATTATAGAAAACATACTTCGAGGAAGGGGTTCATATATGATTCTTATTTATATATGTTTTATGCATCATATAATAAACAGTAATTCACAATATGATGGTTTCGTGACCATTAATGAAACATTAGAGAGTATTTATTTCAATGTGAATCAATAAAGTGATTTAATTTCGAAACAGTAGTTACAGAAATTATTTTATGGGTTTAATTACTGATGTGGATCTATAAGAATGTTTTTTGGAAATTAAATGTGAAATTATTTTAGATATTCATCAAAATATGTGGGTTGAAGTGCCATTTTAGAGTGATTTAGACAGTGTTGATCATTCTTGTGGTTGGGTGAGAGGGTTTACGGGTTGGGATGTTTGTTCATTGATGGTGTTCCATAGGTTTGTTGGTGATTTCTCTCACTATCGTTGGTTATTAGTGTCATGTGTATATAGGAAAAGATCCGTGAGGTATTTTTTCTAACTCACTGTGAGTAGTATCATATATAGATTTTGTGTCATAGGGGATGGTGTTGACCATCGACTCTGAGGAGGTGATCACCATTAAATGCCTATATTAGTGGTAGTTGAGACCACAAATTAGAGTCTTAAGGGTAACTAATTATTTATGAGTATTTTGGGATATGTTTATTGGTTGATGTATAACATTGTACCTTATTTTAATGGGGTTATTGACCTAGTTGTAGTAAAATTAATGGGATGTAAATGATATTAGTGATGTGGAACATGAATTTTTCATTTAGGATTCATGGTGATAAAAAATTTATTTTGTTTATTTAAACATATGATAATATGTTTCATGGATTTTTTGAAGATAGAGAAAAATTATAGTATGATAGACTATGGATTAATAATTCCATTAATTTACGGGTTGAACTATAGAAATAGTTATCATGAGTAAATGTGAATTGGTGGAATGGGCTTTAAAATTAAATGTCAATTGTTTTTTAGTAAATATTTTCATGCAATAGTATATGTGTGGATATTTGACGTGGACCACTTTGTGGTTTCCTACTGATTTCCTACAGACAGCTTTCATTGACCCTTCAGTACCCATATATAACATATGTCTTATGGAATATTTATGGAAATGAGATATACATTGGGAGTTTTCTGGAATGTGAGGTGGAGAGAGTTCATGGTCTAGGTGGAGGAATTTACACATGGGTCGTGTGGTTCCTTAGTGTTGGGTTGATGGTTTATTTTGGTTATTATGTATATGTATCTATGTGATTGGTCTATATGTGCTCATGATTGTGATCTATAACTCTTATTCAATGGTTGTTAATTGTTAAATTAATAATTATTAACTCATTAATTTCATTAATTATTATTAATTTACCTATAATTTTTTGTGGTGGTATTTTTTTTATAATATAAAACTTGGTATTGTCTCCACTATTACCCAAGAGACCCCAGTTTCTAGTTAAAATGCTTTTGTTCATGGGGAGATTCACTTGTGGGCCATTGACACTCTAGTTTGGTTATTGGGGGAATTTGGGTTGGGGAATTACATGAAACAATATCTATCATTTGACTATTTCATACCACAATAAAACCTATAGTTCTCAAGTTGGATTGGGAGTGGAAGAATATTATACACATATACAAGGAAATATTGTGGGTATTAAGTTATACTCCAAAGGTGATCCATTAGATCTTGTTAAAATTTATTCAAACACAAGTCCATTTACCTTATATTATAATAATATAATTCATATGGATTCCCAGGGACATCATTATTATAGAACACATTAAGGATAATTTTTAGTATTATGAAATACTTAGTAAAAAATTAAATATTTATCTAGGTTGGAAACTAGAAAACCTTCATTCGTTCCAACAAAAAATTCAAACATATTGCTTAATATAATATGAGTTCATCTTGATGTTGTAACCAAATTAATAATCCTTAATTATTCATTGAATGATTCAATATATTCTAAAAAATGGGAGATATAAATAATTACACTAATCTATAATCCAATAATGTATCATTTATTTATGTTTTAGTGATAAAATTATAAGAAATCACATCATTGGGGTTTCATACGCTATAATTGATGTTACATAAGCCAAAAAGTTTCTCATGTGGACTTTCCTGTAGGAGATTCTGTTACAATATAATAAATTTGGTGGAATTTTTTAATATATTTATAATAGATTTTTTAGTAATTTTTTGCCTATATATTAAATTTTTATTTTTGATATTGATGTTTTTCATTTCAATTCACGAAACTAACAACCAATCCCTTCATTACTTCCCTATGGCGTTTCTTTAGAAAATTATCTCATTTAGAAATAATATCCTTTATTTATCTATTATTGTGTTTTTTAATGGTTCTCATTTATCAACTTTTTATGTAGTTTAATATTAAAAATATTACACTTTTATAACACCTTCTTGACCTCTATTAAACTTGTAAATTTATCAATTCATGGTAAAAAATATCAAAGGCAATTACCCTTGAAATACGAATCCTTAATCCACTAAAAACTAATCAATACGTTTTTATGGATTCTATAAAAATAAAAACATGTATTCCTAGCCTAATAATTTTTATTATTACCTAATCAATATTTAATATTTCTTTTTTCTTAAAAAATAGTAATATAATATTCAATAAATATAATTAAATTCTTTATATACCATCGTTCATGGTATTTTGAATCAATAATCATTATGGATTAATATCTCCCATTAAATGATATAGTTCCATAATAATATTGTTCTTTTATTAAACCAATAAATTGAAGAATATATTCTCAATATAATTGATCTATTTCAAATTCCATAAATTGGTTTTTGGTTTCATTGGATTAAAGATATTTTGAATGAGAAAAGATCCAATATTATTCAACTATACTTTAGAAAATTTAGTTTTTTCATATATGTGGGGTCATATTTGATAAACTGATCCTAATTCAGCATTATTGTGACAATTATCATATCTACAACAGCAGCCTCCAAATTTTCCTTCATATGGAACTCCAAATATTGATTCTGGTTTTGTAAAAAAATTTATTCAATCAGTTTTTACTGATTTGTATGAAATAATATATACTAATTAGTTTAGGAACAACATATTAAATTATTATTTATATAATTTATATACATTTATTAAAAAATCAATTAATTTCATTATTATGTTATAGAAAAATTTCATGAACATCCTAAGGGTTTATCATAATGTACTTTTCACTAACTATGCTCATCTAATTATTGTTCATGGGTTTTATACAAAACATCATCTGATATCATCTACATTTACTTGGACTCTAGTAACCTAGAGCTAGTGGTTTAGTATTTCTATTATACCTAGTTGTCCTTATATACACCCTAAGATGTATATGTGACATATAAAAGTTGAAATTTACACCTTCCTTTTAAATTTACCAGATATTATATTTCTTTTATTATATACTCATTGATCCCATTTTTATACATAACCAAATACTATAATATAAAGGGCATGGATCCAAAACATTTCATTGTTGACCTACAACTGTTTTATCACATGAGTGTATGTAAATTATTAGATTAAATGTCAATAAATCAATACCATAATAGTATGTTATTAAAAAATTAGTAATAACACCCTTTTCAACCACATATTGAATGATTTTATTTTTTTCAGCGAACCACATTCAATATGGTTAACATTTCTCAAAAGAAACACATGTTGGTCTCAAAATATTTTAATCAGAAGAATATCCCCCTAATAGATAGTTTCATCTCTATGTTTCTTCAATCTTCCCTTTTATATATTCAAAAAATATACACAGAAAATATATGTCCTAGCATAATAATCTATATAATTTAATAGTTCAACCTACAATTTTCGCATTCTTGTATTCAATAAAACACATACATGCCTCCTTATACAAAGATCATCAATAATTCGATTATACTCTTTCTATATGTAATATTTTATTCCTTTATCAAATCAACCACTAAAATCATATAAATTTCATATTTCAAATTCAGTATAATTTTTTCAATTAACTACTACTTCTTCATATTAAAATATGAATAATAATTGTTGTACAAAAAAATCATCCCAATTGAATTACAAAAGTGTATTTGAAAAAATAAACCATAAATAAATTATTTTTGAATGATTATAGAACATATATACATATATATATATATATATAATTTCTAGATTAGAAAAAAACATGAGATTGAATGTGATCAAAACCCTCATTTTATTACACTTTCTAATAATTTAAATTAATTAAAACATCAATCAATTTGAATTATGTGTTCACAAAACAGAAACACCATTCCAAAAACCTTTTTCCCACACCAAGGTATTTTGTAGTGGCCTCTCCATGTAAAAAACCTTCAAAAATTCTTGTACAGTGTCCATTTCGTATTATGATTTATTATAAGGACCTGGTATTAAAACATTACATTATATTGAATTAAATGAATAATTCGCATTGAGGATCTTTTCAGGTTTAGAGTTTTAGAGAATTTGGACATAACTATTTCATCTCAAAAGATTACAAGGTAGACAATTCTACACAGTTTCCATTTTTTCATAAAATATAAACTCTTGAAAAAAATTGTTATGTCTAGTTCCATGTTTTAGACATCATGACTTTTCCTTGATCCCATCCTTGACCCTATTCATCTTTATGTCATTTGAAAACATTTCAAAACTTGGGATTAGCATAAAAATCTCAGTAAGGGTTATAAAACAAATAATGAAAACATTTTTTCATAAATACATTAAAATCATGAAATCTTTTACTTAACTAGTGAAATCATATGATTTATGAACGTCACATAGAAATAATAAAACATAAAAGTAACTCGTAGCATCCATATCATACTTACATTGTATGTATCACAGCTACATAGGGAGTTACTTTGGAATACCCATCATTGTATATTCCCTAAATCTCATAGGAGAAACATTCAAGTTTACCTCTGTCACGTTACCCAATGCATTGGAGGGCTATCTTGGGCTCACTCGCCCTATGTTTATCATGAAACCACCCATATAAATAAATAATAACCAAGAACCATAACATGATCAAAACACATAACATAAGCATAAAGGAAAGATAACATTTCCACATTGCAATAACAAGATATCATTTCAAGATACTGAAATAATAAATCCATTCTCAGAATAATTTTCGATACCAAAATACGTAAAAGAGTATATGGTATTTATTTTTCCTTTTAAAAACATATGGCTTGTTAAGGAAGACAAAGGTCAAATAATACTCACGACGGTGGAAAGGATATTGTCACCGCTTACATAAAAAACATTCCTTTTTGTCATTTAGTAAAACGCTTCGTATAAAAATATTCCATTTGAATGAAATGAAAATTCAAAGGTGTTTATACAGCGTACGAACTATAATCATGTATTAAAATACAATATGCCTTAATTAAAGGAGATTGGGACGAAGTCCCTTACCTCGTGTCCGACTTGACTCGATCATTATTTAATCTCTTGAATAATAAACTAAAGTTAATTTCTACTTTATTAATAACCTATTTCATGTTTATTATTCCTTTTATATCACTGATTACCATTTTATAAACATAATGTAATCATTAAAGTTAATAACTTTCATTTTGTCGATATTTGGTACTTTAGTAAAAAATGAACACCTTATATTTACAAGTTTTCCATGTGGTAAATAGTCCATTATATATAGAATGATATTCATGATTTAGATATCATATATATCATATATATCCATTATATACATGTATTTATAATAGTACATAACATTTGGAGGTATGAAATGAAATGCACCGTTCGTGGAGACGATAAGCCGTACGTACGCATGAACGCTACTTTCATTTCTATTTCTTATTTTAATGTAAATAAAACATAATGATACATATGTATATTATAATTCCAGTATAATATTATATATAATATCATTAACTCCATCCTTTATACATCCCACATAATACATTAACGATTCACATCATTTTAAGGGGGTGGTAGTCCGCGCTTCCTCAAATGAGATTATCGTATTTACCCGCTATGGAAACCATAAATGTTTGATATAATTGGGACGTACACATGTATAAGGAAATCATAAACATTATATATATCATATATAAATATAGTTCCATCATAATGGCCACCATGAGAGATGGTAAGATGTAATTGAACAATCATCGTTTCGTGAGGCGTTAGTTTACCATCCACAAGAACATTATGTTCTTCATCCATTAGATGGAGGTGTGTGTATGTTTAGTTAGAATAATTGTCATAACAACATCCTAGTATATTTAGGATACAGTTTTTTTTACAAAATAATGGAATAAAAAGATTTTAGTGGTTGGAGATGTAAAATAAAATAAAACTATTTAAGAGAAACTGTTACGTTTAATTTGGGTAACTCCCTTTGGTTTGAACCGAAGGACATCTTGAAGTTCCTTCTGCCTAAGGTAAGGCTTCTAGGATGAGGAGAGGGATATATGGAGCTTAATTGGGAAGAGTTTGGACGAGCCAAATGGCTTTATAGGTGTGACGAATTGGATAAAAATGGTCTCTTTTTATAAGGGAAAGGAGGGGCTCTTTAGGAAAGTGTGAAAATATTATTTTATAATATAATGATATTAGGTTTATAAAGGTCCTAAAATCATTAAGGTCTAAGATAAGATGACTTGTATTCTAAATAAAATCATCCAATCAGAATTGGACATGTTTGGGATAATAATTTAATCATTATAGTCATATTTATTTAAATCAATTACTAATGAGGTAAATACTGCATCATTATTGTGTCATAAATAATTTAATTTATATGATGTCTAAAAATTATAAAACAAATACCATGATATAGGAAATCAATTTATATTTCCAATGAATATTTAAAGTCAAAAATATTACTTATATAACACCCTATAAAAAATTAATTAGTAAAAGATTTTAGTTAATGTCAATTTTGTCTTCACATTATATTAATTAATCTAAAGAGTCATTATCTTTCATAAGTGGATCCATGGGGTCCCCAAATCGGCCCAAAGAAGTCCATGGTCGGCCATGACTCATCCAATAATGTTTGGACAAGTTTTAAGGTAATTTTTAATTATTATAATATACTTTGTACCTTGAATTAACCTTTTTACCTTTAACCATGGTAAATAAAAGTCAAAATTTATTATTCATCAAATATTATTTTCATTTTATTGAACCACATTTTATTTCTTGATAACAACCATGTATGTAATATTTTCAAAATTCAATTTTTAGATGTGGTAAAATTTCATTTAAATGAAAAAGTCAGTTTTTTTAACGACCACTATGTGGTTTCACTATTCATCAAAAATTGAAGTTTTTTTGAAAAATACCAAAAATTCAGCCTAAGATATATATGATATTCATAATTCAAAAATGATGTATATTTTTACAAATTAAAAACATATAAGTGGAATTATTTAATTTTAAAATTTACTCTCGTTATCATAACAAATAGCGTGTTTTTAAGAAACAATAACTACCAAAAGATTGATATTTGTTAATGTCCAATTTCAAAGTGAAATTAATGGCAATGACCGACATTGGATTAAATGGTAAAAATATATTTTCATTTCACTTTAAAACCAATTAAAAATATAATATTACCATATAAATAAATTAGATTAAAAGGCACTTTTGAATTAAAATACAATATTTCTCATTATAAAAATGTACTTTATCGGAAAAATTCCAAAAAAAATGCACAAAGTAAATTTTGATGTCCCCATTCTAAAAAGGATTTTATTTGATCATATAGAATGTATTAATGTGACAAAAACTAGAATTAAAAAGGATTCTCCATTAAAAGGCAATAAGTCGGTCTTTTAATGTTAATTATGCTTAAAATTAGATTAATTCACATTTAAGCCTCTAACTTTTAATGGATAAATGTAAATACATTTAACAAACATTTATAATCATATTAAAGTTAGTTTATGTTTATTCCCACCAATACAACGGCTATGAGTTAATTTCCATTTAAAATAATAATATTATATTGTTAGCGTGCAACGTATGATTTCAAAGAAACAAATTGTTGCGTATCGGGTACGCTATCGAACATAGAAACCCCTTTAAAGTAAAACTAATATTTAATTCACAAATATTATTAAACGTGAAATATGAATTATTCTTCATTTACCTGGGATGTTACATCGTTCCCCCCTCTTGGGAATTTCATCCTCACAATTTTTATTCACTTATCAAAATAAGTGGGGGTATTTATCCCTCATAGAATTTTCAGATTCCCACATTGCCTCTTCAACCATATGGTTTTCCATAAAACCTTTACCTGATGAATCGGCTTATTCCACAACACATGCTCTCTACATTCAAGAATCTAGACTGGTTTTTCTTCATAAGAGATATTCTCTTCCAACTGAACTACCTTTGGGCTCAAAATATGATATGGATCTGGCATATACATTATCAACATCGAAACATGAAAAACATTATGTACCTGGGATAAACTTGGAGGTAAATCCACTCTATTCGTAGCTGATCCAACTTTCTCCAGAATATCAAAAGGTCCAATGAACCTCAGACTCAACTTTCCCTTCTTCCCAAAACGCATCACACTTTTCCATGGAGAAACATTGAGAAAGACATGATCACCTACCTCAAAAGAATGATCATTCCTCCGGTTATCTGCATAACTTTTCTGTCTGCTCTGAGCTATTCTCATGGGCTTTTGAATCAATTGAAGTTTCTCTTCCATCTCTTCTTCCAATTCTGGTCCCATCAGCTTCCTTTCACCTACTTCATCCCAAAAAGCTGGAGTTCGACAATTCTTTCCATATAATTCCTCAAATGGAGCCATATGTATACTAGAATTAAATCTGTTATTATAAAAAAAATCAACCAAAGAATGATGTTGGTCCCAACATCCCTGGTAATCCATCGAGCAAGCACGTAACATATCCTCCATGGTCTGAATTGTTCATTCTGACTACCCATCTTATTGAGGGTGAAAAGCTATATTAAAATTTAATTTAGTATCCAACGACTTCTGAAGGACTTTCCAAAATTTATAAGTAAACATGGGATCAAGATCATATACAATGGAGAATGGAACTCCATGAAACCTGAATATCTCCTTAACATATAACCGATCAAGTTGATCTAGAGACAAAGTATCTCTAATAGGAAGGAAATAAGAAGATTTAGTCAATCGATCAACTATAACCCAGATTTAATTATTACCTCGAGATGTCTTTGATAATCCCACAAAAAATCCCAATGATATATTTTCCCATTTCCACTCTGGCACTGGTAAAGGTTGAAGCATCCCTTTTGGTAACTGTCTCTCTGCTTTAACCTACTGACAAGTGAAACACTTTAGAGTAAAATTAGAAACATCTCTTTTCATTCCATCCCACTGGTAGTAATCCCGATGATCTCTGTACATCTTAGTACTACCAGGATGAACTGAAAACAGAGAATTATGAGCTTCACATAACAACTCATTCTTCAACTATGAATCAAAAGGTACACATAATCTCTTTACAGATCATAAAACACAAAAATTATCAACGTTAAAATCAAGAACCTTACCCTTCTGAACCAACACAACCATTTGCTGCATCTCACTGTCTTCCTTCTGCGCTTGCTTAATTCTGTCTGATAGAGATGATTTCACTGACACCTAAAACAAAACAAAAGAATTTACTACAACAAAATCATCTATACCAAATTTCAAAAAATCAAAAACCAAATGATCTCATTCCATATGTTACATGGTTAATGAATAATTACATTTTCGACTCAAAGCATCAGCCATTTTATTTTCTTTTCCCTGATGGTAATAGATCGTGTAATTATAATGCTTGATTAATTCCAACCATATCCTCTATCTCATGTTCAATTTTTTCTGAGTGAATATATACTTCAAGCTTTTGTGATCATCATATATTTCACACTTCACTCCATAAAAATGATGCCTCCAAATTTTTAGAGCAAAAACAAAAGCAGCTAATTACAAATCATGTGTGGGGTAATTTAACTCTTGTGGTTTCAACTGACGTGAAGCATAAGCAATTACTTGATCATTATTCATTAGGACACAACCCAGTCCTTTCAATGAAGCATCACTATAGATAAGAAACTCACCATTTCTGTAAGGAAGTTCCAAAACTGGAGCATTCACCATTCTTCTTTTCAATTCCTGAAAACAATCATCACATTCTTTTGCCCAGATGAACATAAAACCTTTTCGAGTTAACGTAGTCATTGGACTAGATAACCGTGCAAAATTTTCAATAAACCTCCAGAAATAACCTGCCAAACCAAGAAAACTAAAAATCTCTGTTATATTTGTGGGTCTTGGCCATTCTTTATCAACTTTTGTTTTATCAGGATCAATAGTTATCCCATTTTTTGAAACAATGTGACCAAGGAAAAAAATATGTTGTAACCAAAACACACACTTGGTGTATTTCCCAAAAAATTTATTTATTTTTAGGTTTTCAAGACATCACTTAAAGGAATTTCATGTTTCTCTTTACTCTTGTAATAAACCAAAATATTATCAATGAACACAACCACAATCTTATCCAAGAATTCAAGGAAAATTCTATTCATATGATCCATGAATACAGCAGCTGTATTGGTTAAACCAAAAGGAATAACTACAAATTCATAATGGCCATATCTAGTACTAAACACAGTCTTCAAAACATCTTCTTATTTTACATTCAATTGATGGTACCCCGACCTCATGTCAATCTTCGAAAAACACTAAGCTCCCTGGAGCTGATCAAACAAATCATTGATATGAGGCAAAGGATACTTTTTCTTAATAGTGATGTTATTCAATGCTCTATAATCAATGAAAAGTCTCATTGAACCATCTTTCTTTTTAACAAACAATACAGGAGCACCCCATGGTGATGTGCTAGGTCGAATGAAACCTTTATCTAATAAATCCTGCAATTGCTTCTTTAACTCTAAAAGTTCAGTTTCAGCCATTCTATAAGGGGGTTTTGAAATTGGCTTAGCATCAGGAAGTAATTCAACAGTAAATTCAACTTCTCGATCATGTATAATACCAAGCAACTCATTAGGAAAAACATCAAGGTACTCATTTACCACTGGCACAACATTAATCTGAACAGATCCTTTGTTTTGAACAATACGTGCAAGGAAATATTCATTTCCATCTTTTACTAGTTTCTAATTTTCCTGATATGTTATCAACAACAAGGGTTCATTTTTTTATACAAACTAAAAATCATTCTGAAAAGAAACCTCTTTAGCTCTGTAATCAATCATATCATAATAAAAAAAGCCAATCCATGCCCAATATAACATCAAACTCTACTAGAGGAAAAACATAAGATTTTTATGTAGATTCTTTCCACACACATGGACATGAATGTTCTTATGTTTTCTTTTTGACTCTACATTTCCTCCAAGTGTTTTTACTGTATGTTCATTATTCATATCATGAGATGGAATTCCCAATTTACTATAAAACTTCTCAGAAATGAAAGAGTTTGTAGACCCTGAATCAAACAACACATTGGCATAATCTGAAGAAACAAATAGTGTACCTGATACTACTTCATTTGATGGCCCACTATCTGCTGAAGTAGTTACAAAGGATATTGCCACCCCTTTCTACTTGTAGTCTGGTTTCATTCCTTTGGTTGAGTTCTTTATTAGACAGTCATTTTCATAATGACCCATTTCATTGCAGTAAAAACATTTTACTGACAGTAAATTATATTTTCTCCTACCATTACCCAGATCTTTTTCAGTGCAATTACTAGCCTTATGCCCCATTTTACCACATCAGTAGAACTTACCAGAATTCAAAAGACATTCCCCATCATGCTTTTTTCCTCAATTTTCACAAACTGTAAACTTATGTTTCATACCATGAGACTTTTTTTGAAGAGTTCTTCCCTTTCCCCTTCCACCCCGACCTCTTATTCTGTTGTTTGTCAAAGAATACCTGATCATTAGAAAACTCCATTTCCATCTTCTCTGCACAATGAACATGTTTTTCATAACTTTTGAACTCACGTGAAGCTAAAGTCCTTCGATACATTTGCTTTAATCCTGAGTAAAAATGGTTGATTTTACTATCAAGATCTTGTTTGAAATTTGGAGCCTACCTTGTGAGTCAAGTGAATGTTTTTTTACAAGCAGCCAATGAGTCATCTTCCTGTCTCAATTCTAGGAATTGTTTTTCCATCCTAAGATGAACAACATTAGGAAAATATTTCTCAAGAAACAAACCTTTTAATTCATCCCAATAAAAAGAATCAATCTCCTCACTATCCCTGATATTTTTCACCATCGACCACCACTAATCAGCTTCACCTTCAAAAAAGTAAATAGTAAGACTAACCTTTTGATGATATGAACAACCCATGACATCAAAAATCTTTTGCAGTGCATTAATCCACCCTTCAGCTAGCACAAGGTCAGATGAACTTTTGAATGATGGGGGATGTTGCTTCATGAAATGCTCCACTACTGACATGTTCCTCTTTGGTTGATCTGGATGATCTCATACATGGATACCACCACAATTTATATCCTAATTCAACTATTCCATAACTGCAAAAAACAGTTCAGTTCCAATTCCGAACATATCAGGTTGATGATTTAGAAGGTTTTCTTCCTCCTGATGTCATCCCAACAAAGCACCCTTATTTCCTCTACGGAAAACCATTCTGAACACAAAAATATATTAGGTGAAGCAGCATTGTAATCTGTAAATGTTATATCATTTCAATATCACCATAAATTGATTTATGGAAATTAATTTAACAATACCCTAACTCATAAAGTTTTATAAACTGAAATCTGATACCAACTATAAGGACCCGGCCTTAAAACATTACATAATATTGAATTAAACAAATAATTAACATTGAGGATCTTTTCGGGTTCAGAGTTTTATAGAATTATGACATAACTATTTCATCTCAAAAGACTACAAGGTAGTCAATTATAAAATGTTTCCAATTTTTTCATAAAATATAAACTCTTGAAAAAAAGTTTCATTTCTAGTTCAATGTTTTAGATAACATGTCTTTTCCTTGTTCCCATCCTAGACCCTATTCATCTTTATGTATAGTGAAATCATTTCAAAACATGGGATGAGCATAAAAATCTCAGTAAGGGTTATAAAAAAAGAATGAAAACATTTGTTCATAAATACATTTAAATCATGAAATATTTTACATACCTCATGAAATAGTAATATTTATGAAAGTCACATAGAATTCAGAAAACATAAATGTAACTTGTGGCATACATATCATACTTACATTGTAGCTATCACAACTATACAGGGAGTTACTTTGGAATAACCATAACAGTATAGTCCCTAAATCTCTTAAGAGAAACATTAACTTTTACCTCCATCATGTTACCCAATGCATTGGAGAGCTATCTCGGGCTCACCTGCCCTATGTTTATCACGGAACCACCCGTATACATAAATAATTCCCAAGAACCATAACATGATCATAACACATAACATAATCATAAAGGAAAGATAAAATTTCATCATTGCAATAGAAAAATATCATTTCAAGATATTGATATAATAAATGCATTCTCAAAATCATTTTCAATACTAAAATATGTAAAAAGATTATATGATATTTATTTTTCCTTTTAAAAACATTCCATCTTGTTAAGGAAGACAAAGGACAAATAATATTCGTGGTGGTGAAAAGGTCATTGTCAATGATTACTTAAAAAAACATTCCTTTTTTTCATTTAGTAAAATTATTCGTATAAAAATATTCCCATTGAATGAAATGAAATGTCCAAGGTGTTTATACAATGTGTAAAAGAAAATCGTGTATTAAAATACAATATGCCTGAATGAAAGGAGATTGAGACGAAGTCCCTTACCTCATGTCTGACTTGACTCGTTGGTTCTTTAATCTCCTGAATAATACACGAAATTAAATTTCTACTTGCTTAATAAACTTTTTCATGTTTATTATTCATTTCATATCACTTATTAACAAGTTATAAACATTATGTAATCATTTAAGTTAATAACGTTCATTTTGTCGATAATTGGTACATGAGTCAAAAACGAACACCTTATATTTACATGTTTTCCATGTGGTCAATAGTCCATTATATCCAGAATGATATTCATGATTTAGATATAATATATATCATATATATCCAGTATATACATGTATTTATAATAGTACATGACATTTGGAGGTAAGAAATGAAATGAACCGTTCATGGAGATGGTAAGCCGTACGTATGCATGAACGCTACTTTAATTTATATTTATTATTTTAATGGAAATAAAATATAATGATACATAGGTATATTATAATTCCAGTATAATATCATATATTATATAATTAACTCCATATTTTATACATCCCGCATAAGGCATTAACGAGTCACATCACTTTAAGGGGGCGGTAGTCCGCACTTCCTCAAATGAGATTATCGTATTTACCCACTATGGAAACCATAAAGGCTTGATATAATTGGGAAGTATAGAAGCATAAGGAAATAATAAACAGAATATATATCATATATAAATATAGTGCCATCATAATGGCCACCATGAGAGGCAGTAAGATGTAATTGAACAATAATCGTTTCGTGAGGCATTAGTTTTCCATCCACAGAAACAATATATAATTCGTCCATTAGATGGAGGTGTGTGTAAGTGTAGTTCGAATCCTTATCATAACAACATCCTAGTATATTGAGGATACTATTTTTGTTACAAAAGAAATTAATAAAAGGAGTTTAGAGGTTGGAGAATTAAAATAAAAGAAAATAATTTAAGAGAAATTGATACATTTAATTTGGGTAACTCCCTTTGGTTTTGAATTAAAGGACTTCATGAAGTGTCTTCTGCCTAAGGGAAGTCATCTAGGATGAAGATAGGGATGTTTGGAGCTTAACTGGGTAGATTTTGGACAATCCAAATGTCTTGAGAGGTGTGAGGAATTGGATAGATATGATCCGCTTTTATAAGGGAGAGGAGGGGATCTTTAGGAAAGTGTGAAAATATTATTTTATAATATAATGATATTCGGTTTTTAAAGGTCCAATAATCATTATGGTCGAAGATATGATGACTAATATTCGAAATAAAATCATACAATCATAATTGGACATGTTTTGAATAATATTTTAATCATTATAATCTTATTTAATTAAATCATTTATAAATTAGGTAAATACAACATCATTATTGTGACATAAATAATTTAATTTACATGATCTCTAAAAATTATAAAAAAATAACATGATATAGGAAATATTTTTAGGTTTCCATTGAATATTAATAGTTGAAAATAGGTCTTATATTACACCATATAAAAAATTAATTACTAATAGATATTTGTTAATGTCAATTTTGTCTTTACATTAAATTAATTAATCTAAAGTGTCATTATCATTCATAAGTGGATCCACAGGGTCCCAAAATCGACCAATGGATGCCCATGGTCTGCCATGACTCTTCCAATAATGTTTGGACAAGTGTTAAGGAAATTTTGAATTACTATAATATTCTTTTTACCTGGAATTAACCTATTTACCTTTAACCGTGGTAAATAAAAGTCAAATATTACTATTCACCAAAAATTATTTTCATCTTATTGAACCACATTTTACTTCTTGATAACATCCGTGTATGTTGGATTTTCAAAATTTAATTCACAGATGTGGTAAAGTATCATTTAAATGAAAAAGCCTATTTTTTTAACTACCACTAAGTGGTTTCACTATTCATCAAAAATTGATGTTTTTCGGAAACATACCAAAAATTCAGCATAAACTATATTTGATATTCCAAAATAAAAAATGATGTATATTTTTTCCAATTAAAAACATAGAAGTGGAATTAATTAATTTTAAAATTAATTCCCATTATCAAAACCAATAGTGTGTTTTTAAGAAACAATAACAATCAAAAGATTGATATTTGTTTATGTCCAATTTCAAAGTGAAATTAATTCCAATGACCATCATTGGATTAAATGGAAAAAATATATTTTAATTTCACTTTAAAAAATATTAAAAATATAATCTAACCATATAATTAAATTAGATTAAAATGCACTTTTGAATTAAAATATAATATTTCTCACTATTTATTAAAAATGAACTTTATCGAAAAAATTCCAAAAAATTGTAAAAGTAAATTTTGATGTCCCCATTATAGAAAATGGTTTTATTTGGTCATATAGAATGTATTTAAGTGGCCAAAACTTTATTTAAAAAGGGTTTTCCATTAAAAGGAGATAAATCGTCTTTTTAATGTAAATTATGCTTAGAATTAGATTCACTCACATTTTAAGCCTCTAACTTTTATTGGATAAATTTAAATATTTTTAACAAACATGTATAATCACATTTTAGTTAGTTTTTGTTCATTCTCACCAATACAATGGCTAGGAGTTAACTACCATTTAAAATAATAGTATTATATTATTAGTGTGCAATGTAAGATTCCAATGAAACACATTGTTGCGTATCCAGTACGCTATCAAACATAGCAACACCTTTAAAGTTAAATTAATATTTAATTCACAAATATTAATAAATTTAAAATATGTCTTATTATTCAATTACCCGGGATGTTACATTTATAATTTAAAATCCCAATAAATTTTATAAATCCAACGATATAGATACAATAATGGTGGAAATCCTAGGGTTTCACATATAAAAATTTGATTAAAAATGCCACATTTTAATATGAAACATTGATCTATATGGTTTGGGCTATATCCTCACCCTATTTTAGACTCCCAGTGGATTGGAACAGGGTGTGTGGTTTTTTGTTTCAAAATATCTTGGTTTTTAGATATCCTATGGTTCCCTTTTCCATCTCAAATCAAAATATCAACCCCTTCATTCATAGGTTCACATGAGTGTGTCCATGTTTATAAATATAACATAAAAATGTATCTGTATGAAATTCACTACCAAATGACTCGAAAAAAAATTATAATCATTTTGAAAACTCAACATGTATCACTATATAATAATAAAGGGTTGGGTTTATTCTCTCTTTCTCTAAACTTATATGTGTAATCTGTAATGTATTCATGACCTTTTATATAAATATATGCATCAAATTGGATTTTTAATTTGATAATAATAATACAATTGAAGCCCTATGGTTATAAAATTCTTCCCTTTTCGAATTTTTTATGAACCGTTCATTTTAAATATCAAAATATAAATAAAAAATTTCAAAATCCATTTATATTATTATCCCATTATATACATTAATAACATGAATCCCATGAATTTGATATAGAATGGTGAATATATGTTCTTACACTTTACACCAATAGTTATTCAGCCCTTGAAATTATAATATTAAAATGCTTCATTTATGTTTTACCATTTTTAAAAATATTATAATTTTCAATCTAATTGTTCGGTAAGCCTATGCGAGATAGTTCTCAGTTTAATAATTAAGAAAATAAACTCAATGTGACAAAATTTTATAAAATAAACATTATAATCCAACTTGATTACTCTTATAAATAAATAAAGACAATTTCGTTCCATTTGTCTATGAATACAATAAAATACGTAAAGATACAAAAATATTTATTTAGAAAATTATAATATCATATTAAAAAGGGTGAAGAAAACGTGAACCTTCTCATCTTAAGGTTATTGGTTGAACTCTATTTTCAATTTATGCCTTTTAAAAACTAGAATTTTCAATTTTATTGTAATTTTATCAACAATGTAAACAAGTATAACAAAAAATTAAAACATTTAATTATTTTTATCCACCTCTTTTATTTACTAAATAATACAAGAACTCAATGTGATTGTTGTGAATGTTTTTCATAAAATTCTCCCATAATTCAATTGAACTTATTTTGTCAATCGATAAAAAAATCGTTATTACAACATTTGTTTAATGTATTTATATTTATTATTCCAATGGATAATGTATGTACCAGGCTTATTGATTGACATATTTTGTTCTTCTACTCCACTCAAAGAATAAAATTACATTTATTACTTACACAACATAAAAATTTACATCATATTGAAAAATTTACATAATTTATTTTATCTTGTATCAAAAAATTTTTAAGACCAATAAAATTATCAAATTTAATCAAATATTTTAATTATATAATATTTAGACAACAAAAAATTATTGAGAGTTCCATGAACAAACCTCATAAGTCTCTAAACTCCTTTAGGATGTTATATTTTATGAAAACATTAAAACCTTGTTTACAAACATATATCATTGAAAATTTATAGCCTCATTAATACAATACAATGAACACTACCAAGGATTATTCAATTTTATATTGATTCTACTCTCATTTTTAGTAATGTTTTCTGTGATTAATTATAACTATTATAAGAGTTCAAACATGATTTCACTAATCAATTATGAATACAATTTTTATTTTAGGACAATTTCACTTATTAAAATAATAAATTCTTATATTATTGATTTATATAATGAAAAATATATTTTTTCAACTCTCCATTGAATAACATCGCATATTTATATTTATTCATGTGATTAAAAACTTCTACTGATTTATGTTTTATCTCAATAAAATAAACTCATCTACATACACCATCACCATAAAAAGTTTTTTATAGGAAATCTTCGTATGGTGGTTTTAATTAAGTATTCCATCCTAAAATCTAGCTTCTAAAGAAAATCATTTAACCTGGAATATCGGTCCCATGGGGCATTATTTTTTCTATAAAAATCCTTTTTATTCCTACACAAATTACTATCATCATATCTAAGAAACAATCCTATTAGATATTATATATAAAAATATTCTTTCAAGACTTTATTTTAAATTAGTATTTTCAAAATATAAATATTTTTTAAATATTATTTTAATAAAAAATTTCTGTAAGATTCAAATAATCTACATTCTTCTTATCATGTTTGATCTTTCTTTATTATTTCCTATTTTAGGTAATTATATCCATTTTTTATCTGAAAATTATTTATTCCACAATAGTATTCCAAATTAAGTCAGTTATTTGTAATTAGATACTCCTTAAAAATTTATTATATTGTATTTCATTAACTCTATAATAGTGAAATATAAGTTATTATCAATGTTATCAAACTCATTATTCATTGTGTCACCAATGAATCTTCCATGGAAGCCTCTTCAACTGAAGTTTGTTTTATCTTATATAAAGTATAAATTGGATCTATCTATCTCGAAATAGTTGATGTTGTTGAAGTATATTTATGTCCATAATACTTCTTATATAAATTTAAAAACTATGAAATTTATTTTGATTAACAATTTGAATTCTTTATCTTCTTTGTTCTTTAATCGATTCAGTATCGTGTTCACCATTAATTTTCATATTCCCTATTCAACCAAATATTTATTTTGAACATCATATTCAATGTTAGTTAATTTATTTTATCCTTAACATAATTTTTATGACCTCAATAACAATGACCCTTGCCTCCGTTCTCATAATGATATAGTTGATTATTTTAGTGAATCATTTTTAGGATTTACACACTACAACGTATACTATAAAGATATTTTCATCTTATATATCTTTATATTTATCATGATTACCATATCTGATTCAAATTATTAATTTTAATCCAAAAACATAGAGGTGATTTTAATATTTCATTATACTATGCCACATATAGTATGATGTATTTTCAACTTTAGGGTTGATCAATGTTCAATTATGAGTATAAACATCAACACAGACTACTTATTAAAATATTGATTTGAAAGGAATGTATTTATCAAAAATTATTCTCAACATTGTTAACAATATATTCACTTTTTTATACATCCCAATTATACTTTTTGGTGTTAAACTTCTGATACTTCTTTTTTAATAACTTTTCTGATTTTAAATATTCAAAATTGTTAACGTGTGTTCAGTTTAATTATGTAATTATGCTATTATAATGGTTTTTATGGTCTTATTCTCAATTATAATATATATTACCTTTATATAAATTTTTAAATTAATTATGATCATATAAATATATATCATCCCAACTATTTATAATCATTTTAAAATAAGGTAGAATATTTATCACCGAATTTAAAAGCTCAATTGGTTGGATAAATCATATCATTTTAAACCAAACTCAGTAACCCTGATGTTATTATCTTTTTATGAGATTATATTTTTTAAACCATAATTACATAAATGAACTAATCAAATGAATTCTATCAATATCTCTCAAATAAATTAATATAAACTAAATATATGAGATTGTAAAGGATATCTATTAATTTTTTATTAATGTGGAATATCATCTATTGACATAAGATATTTTCTTCATTAACTATAAGAAGTAATTATATTTACTTATTGTTAACCTTCTATATATATAAATTATTTACCCATCCATGAAGAAGAGAATTTAATGACATCTCATTACTATTTTAACCTATTTGAATGAATGTGTCCATTAATATTGTGATAAAATTAAACAAAAAATTAATAATATGTGTTGTAATCTATCAACATAAAGAACATTATTGTATTTAAATCTGCCTCTTACTTATCAGGTCTGCCACATCCTTTTATATTCAAAACGTTATTATTTCAGAAATAAAATATTTCATCATATTTTCCCTACAAAAGTTTAAAAATATTCTTATAAAATATCAATTGGGTTATCTAATCACATTATAGGATCTATGTGACATTATTATTTTGTATTTTGAAGGAAACATCATCTATGATTTCCTTTTTTAATATTATTTTACCCTTCATGGAATTTCAAAAAAAAAGTAGATATTTTTTTTATCTCATATCATAATTTTTCATGAAAGTGATCTAGAAGAATTTGTTATGAATAGGAATATATTATTTCAAATGAATTTTATTGGATATATTTTCTTTAAATTTCTTCTAAACTAAATTAGATATATAAAATCTACTCTTAAAAAACTAAAAACTAAAATATGAAACATGAATTGTTAAATTATTACCCATTGAATTAATTTCAATAATGATATGATGAATTTCATCTAACTCCCATTTCCTTTTACTCTAAATATACTCTCTTGTGATATAGATTATAGATTCATTGAAATAATATATTGTGTTTCTTAGGAAATCATAAAATATTCACTCAAGGAATATAAATATTTTTTTACTATCATTTCCCCATAATTACATAGGTTTTCAAATAAATTATTAAATATTTATATGTTTTCAATAATTGGGAATAGTATGCATTCATATTACCCTTGATTCTCATTGTATTGATAAACATAATAACTGATGGTTCATTACCATAGTCGATACTACCTTTTCCAATATTAATTGTTCATAGATCACTCAATATATGTTTTGAAGTCATTGTTCTTTGATCATCTACTTCATTTAGTAAATTATCTTATAAATTCCAAAATTACAATTTTTTAACTTGGTTTTTTATTATCTGATTAATTCAACTTCATCATGGATACTACTTCTTCATAAAGTGATTTTCCCTGAAATACGTATCCTTTATGGACAATTAACCATGATAAAATATATTTGAAAAATCTTTAATCTTAAATAATTTATCAATTATTTCTTTGAATTTTAATGATTCTCATCATGTTATTCTATAATTTTCTCTAGTTGATTAAAATTAAATTAAATTTCATAAATATAACTATTTGATTTCATAAATCGTCAAACCATTTTCCTATTATTCAATATCTAAATATTTCGATTCTCTCACTACTGGGAAGTTGGGTTTTCCCAATGCTTGATTCCAACAGTTCTGCTGAACCATTGGCATAGATGTATAAAACAAGTATTTCCCAATGGTTCGATGAAACCGTTGGGAAATCTAATAATTTTTCTCCCTTTACCAATGGTTTTACAAAACCGTTGGTAAAGCCCATGACTTAGGAAGGCTTTCCCAATGGTTTGTGTAAATAATTGGTAAAGCTCACCTTTCCCAATGGTTTTTTAAAACTATTGGGAAAGTTTTCCCCTAAAATCCCAACGAACCCGAGATCCCATCCACGCGATTGAACTACTAAAATTGAGACATAATATCTCTCTCGCATGGAAAATCATTCCACCAGATCGATACTCAATCACAAGGTTGTTTTGTTCTACACTTCAAATATGTAAGTAGTACATTATGTTTAATGTTTCGCATCTAATTTTTTTATTTTCTTATTTGATTTGGCCTATATCTATGGTTCGAAAGTACGTATACCCAACAATTTCAATTGGATTTGTTATTTGTTTTCGATTTTTGTTCTGGTGTCGTGTGTGAATCAATTTTTTGTCTTGTTTTTGTTTTAGGTTTTAGTTCTGGTGGGAGGTGCTGGGGGTGCAGTAGGTGGGGGGAGGGGGTGTGTTGGTGGTTTTTTAGGTGGGGGAGGGGGTTTTCTGGTGGGGTGTTGAGGTGCGGGTTGTAAAGGTGGGGGTGGGGGTGGGGGTTGTGCAGGTGGGGGTGGGGGAGGGGTGGGTTGTGCAGTTGGGGTGCAATTAGAGGGGGGTTGTTGTGCAAGTCGGTGGGGGGAGGGGAGTGTGCAGGTTGGGGGGTGGGCTGGGCAGGTCAGAGTCTTGGGGGGGGGGGGGGGTGGGGGTTGTATAGGTGGGGTTGGGGGTGGTTTGTTTAGGTGTGGGTGGGGGAGTGGGCTGTTCAAGTGGAGGGTGAAAGTGGAGGGGGTGTTGTGCAAGTAGGTGGGGGAGGGGAGTGTGCAGGTAGGGGGGTGGGCTGGGCAGGTGTGAGTTTGTTGGGGGCGAGGTGTGGGTGGGTTGTACAAGTGGTGGTGGGGGGAGGGGGTCTGTGCAGGTGGGGGAGGGGGGGGGGGGGGTTGTGCAAGTGTGGGGGGTGTAGGTGGGGGTGGTTGTGCAAGTGGGTGGGGGGGAATGGAGTGTGTAGGTTGGGGGTGGGATGGGCAGGTGGGAGTATATTGGGGGGTGAGGTGTGGGGTGTGTAGTGGGTGGATGGGAGGGGTTGTGCAAGTGGGGTGGGGGAGGGGGGTTGTGAAAGTGGGGGTGGAGGTGTGGGGGGGGGGGGGTTGTGCAGTCGGTGGATGGGAGGGGGGTTGTGCAGGGGGTGTCTCTTGGGTGTGAGGTGGGGAGGGGGGCTGTGCAGGTGGGAAGTCATCACATCCATAGTTCACCAATAAGCACAGGGAATTCATCACTTCAAGAGATTTGGATTGTTTTGAGGCCTCATTGGTTTTTGTTCTTGTCTAGTCATCCTGATGAGTAAGACATCACATGATCTAAAAGTGACATCAACTATATAGGATGAATTCCTTCTCCCACAACACATTTTTCTAGAAATAATATATCCTTGGAAAGTTGTGGGAACCTTTTAGAATCCAATGCCTCAACATTTTCCCAATTTCAAACTTGATACCATCATGTTATCAAGTCACTAATCCTACCAAATTGGATTTTCACTAAAAAATACTATTCTATTCCTTAACACCCATATTTATTTTCATAACATGAATAAAAACCCAATTAAATCTTTTAGCTCTATGTCACACCCCTGTGGACAGCTCTCCCACCCCCCTGGACACCCCCTACCCCCTAGACAGCCCTGCCACCCTCGTGGAAAGTCCGCCCACCCCCCTGGACACCTTGTACCCCCTGGACAACCCCGCCACCCCCGTGGAAAGCCTGTCCACCCCTGGACACCGCTACTCCCTGGACAGCCCCCCAACCTCGTGGAAAGCCCGCCCACCCCTAGACACTCCCCCCCGGACACCCCCACCTCCTGGACACCTTGTACCCCCTGGAAAGCCCACACCCACACCCCCACCCCTGTGGATAGCCCGCCCACCCCCTGGACACCCCCTCCCCCCTAGACAGCCCTTCCACCCTTGTGGACAGCCCACTTACCCCCTGGACACCCCATACCCTCTGGACAACCCCACCACCCCCCGTGGACATCCCTCCCCTGATTACACAGAAGCAAATAACTCTGCATTTCCCCTGATTTCCAGAAGCCCTCGCGCAGTTGAACCCTAACCTGAGGTCTTCCATATGATCGGCTGCACTCCCCCATCCAGGTTAGACTCCTTCAACCTCTTCCCGAATACAGACATAGAAGCCCTGGTTGGGGTAGTGGGGTAGGTGGTTCTCCTTTTTTTAGTGGGGGGATATGGTACTTTCTGTGGACATTAGTTTGGGTGTTATGAAATGTACTAACTTTTCATAATATTTCCATTTTTTAGAATCAATAGCATATTTAAAAAACTCTCTTTACACATTCTGCATCTTTCATGAAAAGCCTTCACTTTGTAATTTCTTGAACAATGTTTTATCAGGTATATGGTGTCTTCTTGGTATGTGATAAATGAAAAAATTACAAAAAACATCTCACCTGAAATCTAGGCACACATAACTGAATTAATTAGTATATCTTTACATTGTTTTAATAGTTCAATAGATCAACTAGAAAATCCTTCCTTTATCATTTACTTAAATATATTTTCTATTAAATTTCAATCCTATTGAATTGTTTATGACAAAATGACTTATATAAATTCTTTTTATAGAGTGGAAATAAGTTGGATGTATGAAACCGATCGGATCTCAAGCAATTTTCAAAAGAATTTGGAGCGATTTATAGATTTTTCATTTCACAATGCTTCAGATAGTGGTCGCATACACTTCCCATGTTCCAATTGTGTTGGTTGACCTTGGTTGAGCCGTGAAGAAGTCAGCTACCACATAAACAAAAATGGTTTTCAAGAAAACTACTTTGTGTGGTATCACAATGAGGAGATAATGAAATCTCAAATTGGTGATGATCGAAATGAAAGGACTGGAATGGAGAATTTTATAGATGATCAGTTTCTATTTCTTCGTCATCATGAAAAATAAAGGATTTTGACTCAAGAAGACTTCGATATGAGGACATTTGATGCATCTAGTGAAAATGATGATATTGATAGGGTGAAAAAATTGAATGATGTTGCCACGACTCCAGTATATCGAGAATGCGATAAAATGAAAAAGAGAGAATTTTTAATCCGATTGTTTCATGGGAAAACATTGTATGGGATTTCTAATACAGCAATCGATTACATTATTACGCTCATTATGGATTTACTTCCAGATGATGCAGATATTCCCTCAAACCACTATATGGAATGGAAGATAGTTGAGGAACTTGGATTTTCAAGAAACAAAATTCTTGCTTGCCCAAAAGATTGCAGTTTATTCTAGAAGGAAACCGCTGAATGAAATGATTGTATAAAATGTGGCACATCCCGCTGGAAGTAAAAATATGATGGAACACCATATCGTGTTCCCCAAAAAGTAATGTGGCACATTCCATTGATCCCAAGACTCTAGAATCTTTTTATGTCTGATGACATATCAATAAAAATGAGATGGCATGATACCGAGAGAAAGAAGACTAATGATGAGTTGGTTCATCCTGCAGATGGATTTGCGTGGCAGATATTTGATGCTCGACATCCTGATTTTGCAGCTGACGTGCGTAATGTGAGTCCGGGTCTTTCATGCGACGGTTTTAATCCGTTTGGGCAGATGCTTACTTCGCACAGCACATGGCCAGCTTTTATACACATTTATAATCTTCCCCCATGGTTGTGTATGAAAAAACCTTTCACTTTCATGAGTATACTCATATCTAGTCCTTCTGATCCCGGCATTGATATTGATGTATACATGCAACCTTTAATAAAATAGTTGAAACTTCTTTGGGATGTGGGTGTGCGCACATACGATGCATGTTTGAAAGACATATTTCAGATTCGTGCTATGCTTATGTGGACGATGAATGATTTTCTGGCTTATGAAATGATGTCTGGATGGAGCACGAAGGGAAAAATGTCATTTCTAGTTTGTATGAAGAATACACGATCCAGAAGACAAAAACATCGCTACAGTTTCAGTTTTATGGGACATTGACGATTCTTGCCAAAGGATCATCCATATAGAATGAATTGTCGAATTTTTGATAATACCATAGAGACCGATGATCCACCTTAGCATATGTCTGGAACTGACATGCTTAATGAATTGAAAGATTTCAGTTTTTCGTTCGGGAAGGGTCAAATGGAATATGAAAAGAGAAAGAATGTTTCCACTGAAATCTATTACAATTGGAGGAAGAGAAAGATCTTTTTTGATTTTCCTTATTTTTCAACCAATTTGTTACGTCATTTCTTAGACGTAATGCATATTGAGAAGAATATATGCGAAATGTTGCTTTCGGTTCATCTAAATGTCAAGGGGAAGAAAAAAGATGATTTACGATCTCAGCGTGACTTGGTGGATTGAGGCATCAGACCAGAATTGCATCATGTGCGTATTAGTGAAAATAAATTGAAACTTCCATGTGCTTCTTATGTGATGAAACCTAAGAAAAAAACAATTTCTGGAATAATTAGAGACTATTAGAGTTCCTGATGTCTATTCAAGCAACATATCTAAACGGGTCAACAGAAGAGAGTTGAAGCTAAAATCATTGATGAATCATGATTATCACGTTCTACTACATGAGTTGCTTCCAATAGCAATCCATCTTCTTTTGTCCAATAATGTAAGGGTGGTTGTTATTCAGTTGTTCCATTTGTTTATATATCTTTGTGGTAAGAAGTTGTCCAAGACTTTCTTGAAAAAAATGTTGACAGATTCTCCATTAATTTTGTGTGAGTTGGAGAAAATATTTCCTACATCCTTTTTCACATGAATGCTGCAACTGACTGTCCATATTCCCACAGAAATACTTCTCGGAGGACCTGTTTCTTTTCGCTGGATGTATCCAATTGAAAGAAATATGTTCACATTAAAGAATTATATCTGAAACAGAAATATGGGTAAAAAATATGTTCTATTTAATGCCATGAATTATTTTTGTATTTATATGAATTAATATTTTGATTTCAACTTCGATTTAATTTTCCCGATGGTGAGGGTGCACGATCGGAACGTCTAAATGATTTAGGCGAGTTTTGGAGAGCCTACAAGCATGAGTTGTATATTGGCTGGGTTGCTAGAGTTGGCACTGAGTTAGAGGTGGTACCAGTGGTGGATGATTGTCCTATAGAGCAGTATCTTCAGATGATTACTCATTGGACGAGTACCCAATTTATGGTATTAATAACATTTGAGGTATTTAAATAATAACTTTCATGTTTTTCATTAATACTATATGTTTCATTTTCTAATTTTATTTAGGAATTATCTGGAAAAAATAGAAAGAACATTGATGCAAAAAAATACCTCCACACACTGGGATGCACTACGATGCCTGATCATGAGAGGAAGCAGGTATGGCAATTTTTTATAAGTTTTCTTTACGACTTACACTTTCTTTTGTCTCTTCAATTATTTAATAGTTTTCTAAAGTTTTCATATAACTTTAGTTTTCAATGTCATTGTAGAGGCAGATACAAAATATTGAAGGACGTGTGCCTCGAGAAAAACTGTTTTTCTCGAGTAGACGGAAAAGGATGGAAGTGCCGTCAACGAAGCGACTCAGCAGCAGATTGAAAGTTTTAATCTATTGAATTTATTTTTTAATATCTATTTTGTAACCTAATAATATATTTATATTTTTAGCATGCTGATTTAGAGGCCCTCGATGCCCAAGAACCTGACAATTTTGGGCCAACAGATCACTTACATCAGGTGTTGGGAGATGAGCATTCTGGAATAGTATGCTGCCGACCTAGGATAGCCCCGAAGATTTATTGGCCCTCCTTAGGTACGAGATGTAGTTCCACTGAGCTACAGCAAGTTAGGGCACAGGCAAAACAGGCTGAGAAAAGGGCAACAGAGACGTCAGAACAGTCTGCTAGGGCAAACAGTGTGTTTATGAAATTTATTGAAGTTCTACATCCTACACTTCCAGCAGAGGCCAGCCCAGCTTTTGATTAGTATATGTCGTCGATACATTCTATATACGGTGAACCTGATGGCAGTTCTAGTGGTGGTTAGGACGATGTCTATCTTGACGATGATGATGGCGAGGAGTCTGATGCGGAAGAGGTGGGAGAGGAGGAGGGTGAGGTGGATGGAGAGGGCGAGGCGGGTGGCGAGGGAGAGGAGGGCGAGGACAAGGAGGAGGGGGAGGGCAAGGACGATGATGGGGATGAGGACGAGGGTGATGATGATGATGGTGATGATGGTGATGGTGATGTGGGACAAGTTGATCCATTACATTTTTTACTAATATTACTGAGATTTGATATTTAATCAATTCTAGTTGTTGGTTTTATCTAGACTCATAGAATAGTATTGGAGTTGAGTTATATTTACATATTATCTATTTTTATGGATGTTGTTGTCTTTTAGTGGTTATGTGTTTGGGAACCCCCCCCACCCCTTCTTGGACCCTGGACAACCCCCCACCCTCCTCCCTAGACCCCAGATAGCCCTACTGGACAGCCCCCTAGATAGTCCCCCGGACAGCCCCCCCACCCTCCACCCTCCTCCCTGGACCTCGGACCCCGGACAACCCCCCGAACACCCCCCGGGCAGCCCCCCGCACAACCCCCCCCCCACCCTCCTCCCTGGACCCCAGACAGCCCCCAGGATAGCCCCCTAGACAGCCCCCCGAACAGCCCCCCACCGTCTTCCATTTGTCGATACTTTATCACAATGATACATGGGTCATATGTGACGTGTTCGAGTCAACCCCACCTTAATCTGAGGCACGGTGTGGCAGAATCACTCTAAGTGGCTCTCTTTTGCTTAAAATGGACAACAATTTAAGTACATACGGAAAACCGAAAAAACGCATTTGGTTTCCATTGAAACTTTGGGAGAATGATCTATGGCTCATATATGATGTGTACGAGTCAACTCCGCCTCAATCTGAGGCGTGGTGTGGCCGGAACCACTCAAAGTGTCTGCCTTTTGTTTCAAAAGTACGTCATTTTAATTGAAAAACATCAACTGGCATACAGAAAACAGACCAAATGCATTGGGATTGTGTCGATACATTAGCACAATGATCCATGGGTCATATGTGACGTGTACGAGTCAGCCCCGCCTCAATCTGAGGCGTGGTGTGGCCGGCACCACTCAAAGTGTCTGCCTATTGTTTCAAAAGGACGTCATTTGAAGTGAAAAACATCAACTAGCATACGGAAAACCGACCAAATGCATTCGGATTGTGTCGATACGTTAGAAAAATGATCCATGGGTCATATGTGATGTGTACGATTCAACCTCGCCTTAATTGGGTCACGGTGTGGCCAGAATCACTCTAAGTGGCTCTCTTTTTCTTAAAATGGACAACAATTTAAGTACATACATAAAACCTAACAAACGCATTTGGATTCCATATAATCTTTCGGATAATGATCCATGGGTCATATGTGACATGTACGAGTCAACTCCGCCTCAATCTGAGGCACGGTGTGGCCGGCACCACTCAAAGTGTATGCCTTTTGTTTCAAAAGTAAGTCATTTTAATTGAAAAACATCAACTGGCATATGGAAAACCGAACAAACACATTCGGATTGTGTCGATACATTAGAAAAACGATCCATGGGTCATATGTGACGTGTACGAGGAAACCCCGCCTCAATCCGAGGTGCGGCGTGGCCGCCACCACTCAAAGTGTCAGCCTTTTGTTTCAAAAGAACGTCATTTTAATTGAAAAACATCAACTGGCATACGGATAACTGACCAAACAAATTTGGATTGTGTCGATACATTATCAAAACGATCCATGGGTCATATGTGACATGTACGAGTCAACCCCGCCTCAATCCGAGGCGCGGTGTGTCCGCCAACACTCAAAGAGTCTGTCTTTTGTTTCAAAAGGACGTCATTTGAAGTGAAAAACATCAACTGGCATAAGGAAAACCAACCAAACACATTCAAATTGTGTCGATACTTAATCATAACAATCCATGGGTCATATTTGACGTGTACGAGTTAACCCCTCCTTAATATGAGGCACAGTGTGTCCGGAATCACTCCAAGTGGCTCTCTTTTTCTTAAAATGGACAACAATTTAAGTACATATGGAAAACCGACCAAACGCATTCGGTTTCCATTGAAACATTAGCAGAACGATCCATGGGTCATATGTGACATGTACGAGTCAAATCCACCTCAATCCGAGGTGCGGTGTGGCCGGAACCACTCAAAGTGTCTACCTTTTGTATCAAAAGTATGTCCTTTTAATTGAAAAACATCAACTCGCATACGAAAAAATGACCAAACGCATTCAGATTGTGTCGATACTTTATCACAACGATCCATGGGTCATATGTAACATGTACGAGTCAACCCCGACTCAATCCGAGGCGTGGTGTGGCTGCCACCACTCAAAGTGTCTGGCTTTTGTTTCAAAAGGACATCATTTGAAATGAAAAACATCAACTGGCATATGGAAAAGTGACCAAATGCATTCAGATTGTGTCAATACTTTAGCACAACGATCCATGGGTCATATGTGACGTGTACAATTCAACCCTGCCTTAATCTGAGGCACGGTGTGGCCGGAATCACTCCAAGTGGCTCTCTTTTACTTAAAATGGACAATAATTTAAGTACATATGGAAAACCAACCAAACACATTTGGTTTCCATTGAAACTTTAGTAGAACGATACATGGTTCTTATGTGATGTGTATGAGTCAACTACGCCTCAATCCGAGGCGCAGTGTGGCCAGCACCACTCAAAGTGTCTGCCATTTGTTTCAAAAGTACGTCATTTTAATTGAAAAACATCATCTGGTATACGGAAAACTGACCAAACGCATTCGGATTGTGTCGATACATTAGCACAATGATCCATGGGTCATATGTGACGTGTACGAGTCAACCCCGCCTCAATCCGAGGTGCGGTGTGGCCGCCACCACTCAATGTGTCTGTCTTTGGTTTCAAAAGAACATAATTTGAAGTGGAAAACATCAACTGACTTACGAAAAACCGACCAAACGCATTCGGATTGTGTCGATACATTAACTCAATGATCCATGGGTCATATGTGACGTGTAAGATTCAACCCCACCTTAATCTGAGGCATGGTGTGGCCGGAATCACTGTATGTGGCTCTATTTTTCTTAAAATGGACAACAATTTAAGTACATACGGAAAGACGACCAAACACATTCGGTTTCCATTTAAACATTAGGAGAACGATCCATGGGACATATGTGACGTGTACGAGTCAACACCACCTCAATCCGAGGTGCGGTGTGGCCGGCACCACTCAAAGTGTCTGCCTTTTGTTTCAAAAGTACGTCATTTTAATTGAAAAACATCAACTGGCATACGGAAAACCGACCAAACGCATTCAGATTGTGTCGATACATTATCACAACCATCCATTGGTCATATGTGACGTGTACGAGTCAACCTCACCTCAATCTGAGGCGTGGTGTGGCCGGTAGCACTCCAGGTGTACGTATTATGTTTAAAATGGACATTATTTCTGGTAAAAATATATGGTATACAAAAAACTGATCAAATTATGAATTGAATTACAGATTCCACTTATAATTGTCATATAAATTTTAAATTGAATTCTAAATGAATTATGTATGTTTATAATTACATTATGAATTCGAATTTAATTATAGATGTGTATTGTTCCACAATTATATGTTAAATGTGTATGAATTTGTTCTCTATATGTAAGTGTTAGTTGGTTATTGCAGGTACAATAATTGTATATGTATGTCTTAGTTTATTGCGAGTACAATAATTGGATTGAACTGGTGGGAAAATTGGACAGCTGGTTGCAAATTAGGGAGCTACTAGGCAAATTGCAGAGATGCTGTGCAATTTGCCCAGCAAAGGCTATGCCAACGGTTCAAAACCGTTGGCATAGAATGTCTAGGTTTTTTTACCAACGGTTCATAAAAACGTTGGTAAAACACTTTTCCTAGTGGTTTTAAACCATTAGGAAAGAGGAGATTTTGTGTTTTTTCCAATGGTTTTGAAAACCGTTGGAAAAAACATGGTAATTTTCAGCACTTTATCCCAACAGTTGTAAACCGTTGGGATAAATTTTTCGCAACAGTTTTCCAGAACCATTGGGATAGGGTAATTTTTCTCCACCCTATCCCAACGGTTCACTGTAAACTGTTGGGAAAAGTTTTTCCCAATGGCTTACTTCCCTACAGTTTGCAGAACCGTTGGTATAACATATACCGACGGTTTTGAAGCCTTTCCAAATGGTTCTAAACCGTTGGGAAATCATATATTTCCAGTAGTGTATTTATCAAATTCTAATTACAATTTATGATATAAAAATCCCATATGTGTTCATCTTATACATGAAAGTCGAAGTTAAGATCCAAGTATCACTGAGAGTGGGAGGGGGTGAATCAATGATATCATTTTCTTTTCTATGTTTCCTTCTAATTTAAAAAACCTTCACCAAGTTTTAAAGAGTTTATTATTTTCTAAACACACACAACCAAATGAACACAAGATTTACAGGGTTCACTACTCAACAAGAGTATCTACGTCCATGGTATGGTATAGAAATAATCCAGTACCACACAATCCACAAGAAAACAATCCTTTGATGTTGAATACAACAAGTAGGATATACCCTTATACTCTTGTAGCACTTGGAAAACAATCCGCAAGCACAACTTTACACTCTTCATACAAATAGGGAATTTCAGTATATCAGTGCTTCATTTCAATTGAACAGTTTTATTTTCTGAAGTACAGATCTTCACCTTCCTACCCAGAATCTCGTAAGAAGTCCCATAAGCACAAATGAGTATTTGAGAAGTCCCAAATAATTTTGTGTAGCTTTTAGGATACCTTGACCATAACTCAAATGGATTGTGCATAAAAATCCCCTTTTGGTGCCAAACACTTTTTCATTCAACTTCCCTTTTTTGCGCATCTTTTCTCTTTTCCCACAACTTCCCTTTTTGCAAAACTTTTTTCTTTTTCACGTAGCTGTCCTCATTTCGCGCAAAATTTTTTCTTTTCCCGCAACTCAATTTGCATATAATTTTATGTGCTCCTGAGCTCAAGATTTCTTCTAAGTGTAAATCATATATAAATGAGAAAGGTTCACCTCGTATTTATAGGCCCTTTTAACACTGCGTGAAAATCACTAATTCGCGTGTAAAAATCCTCTTCATGTGCGTAAAAACTCTTCCATGCAATATCATATTTCGCACAATGCCCCATTTTTTCGCGCACCTCATGGCTTTTACAATTTTCGAGCTACTGATCTTGAAACATCTCTTGCACGAAAAGGTTCATTCCTCTATTTCGTGCACCACTTTATTTTTCACGCATCCCACTAATATTTCGTGCATCCCTCTAATATTTCATGGCATCCCATGCATATTTCATGCAACCTTTTTGTTTTTCACGCATCCAGGTGATTTTTTGCACATCTCACTACTATATCATGCAACGTTCATTTTTTTTGCACACTCTGCCCACTTTTTCGCGCACTCTGCCCACTTTTTCACGAACTACATGGCTTTTCCATTTTTCAATGTTCTAACCTTGAATCATGCCTTGAGTGAAAAATTCTAAACCATCTTCAATATTGTGTGCAACACCCATTTCCAAACACACATTTCTTTATCTCCCGATTTTCAGGGCCTAAAATTTGGAAAACACTTGGAAAGGTCGCCACCTTAAACTATTATTTTGTGCCACCTCCAGATTTTCCATTCCATTGTCACTTCTATCATTACTGCTTCACATAAACATTCTTCATCGTTCATCACTATCTCCACTATCATGATATTGATCCTCTGATAGATCGGATTTACCATCGTTAGAGTAACAATGGGAAGTACTGATACTTCTCTATCTTCCAATAGCATCATTCCTTCCAATCAAAACTATATACTACTGGTATTATCACTTCTTCCCCTTTCCATCATAAGACTTACAACACAGGTTATTCAGACTTATGATATTTTTAAAATAAACATTTGCAAAGCATTGTCTGGTTTCATGTCCTTTACAAAGAGAATTAATTTATCTTTTTTGGAAACAAAAGACAACACTCTGCAAAAGCTAACTCTTCAAACTTCCTTCTTCATCCAACATGGTCCCAACAATCTCCCCCTTCAGATTTTTTTGTCCACCAAGATTCATAAATCACTGAAGTTTTTAACCTTATGAAATGGATTATTTATCAACATTTCTATGCCTACATGAGGTAACTCATTGTAGGAAACAAGAATTATTGGTATCCAAAACCATGATGTCCAAAAGCAGCGACTATGAAATCTCATGATCATATCTCCTTGGCCTTCTTCAAACCATCATTAATTCTTCTATGTTAGCATTCTTCATTTCCTCAACTTTCTTGGAATATAAAAACATTGTTTCCTAGAACCACTCTAATAAAAAGTTAGAATAGTTCACACACATACATGCTGGATTCACAGCTTACCCACAACACCCCTTTATGCATGCGTCCATAAGGATAGATTAATGAAAAAAATATCCCCCTGGAAAACACTATCCAAAGGTATGATGAGAGAGGGGACAAAAACATGTACCTCAACCTTGATGAGAAGGAGGTTGGACACCCATGTTCAACCTCAATTTTGAAAATAGTTCCTTCAATAATAGAATTGTGAATATATCAGCAACATGTTCACATGTAGGAACATAATCTAGCCTCAATTAATTCTTCTCCACCTACTCTTTGATAAAGTGGTACTTTATGTCATTGTGTTTTGAATGAGAATTTTGTACTGGATTCTATGTACGATTTATTGCACTATGATTATCCCAACCTATGAGCAATGGTAGCTTTACTTCAACAAGTAGATCTTCCAGCAGAGTATTCATCTTTTTTATTTGTGTTGCAGCTTAAGTAAAAGAACCATATTCAGCATCAGCTGTGCTATGAGTTACTGAATTCTATTTCTTTGTATTCCAACTAACAAAACTTTTCCCTAGAAAGAAAACTCCACCAGATGTGGATCTTCGATCATAAATATTTCTTGCCCAATCAGCATTAGAATACTCGAATATGTCAATATTTCATGATCCATCAGACCTGATTCAAAATTGTTTTGTGCCTTTTATATATCTGAGAATTATTTTTTCATCAATCATATGTGATTATTTTGGAGCACTCTGAAATCTTTCACATAAAGTGACAACATAGAAAATGTTGGGTTTTAAGGCAGTCAAATACAATTGACTTCCATTCATCTTTAGAAACTCTTTCTGATCATCTTTCTTGCCTTATCCATCAATAGAAAACTTGGTTCCCACTGAAATAGGTGTGGACACTAGTTTTGAATTTTCCATGAAAAACTTCTTCATATGTTACTTTGAGTACTTTTCCTGAGACAGAAAGACGTGATTATTTTTCTGTGAGATTTTTATCCCAAGATAGTATTTCATTTCACCCAGCATGGACATCACAAATAACATGTTCATCTCTTCATGAAATCTTTCGCATGATCATTCATCATTCCCAGGAAATATAATGTCATCTTCATAAACAATAACGATTAGTGAAAACTTCTGACACTCCCTGATGTAATGATTTCTATCAACTCAACCTTTCTTAAAATTCATCTTTTTTAAGCAAGTATCTAATATAGAATACCATTCCCTCAGATCCTGTTTTAGCCCATAGAAAGCCTTCTTTAACCTGTACACATAACTTTCATCCTTTCCAATAACAAATCCACAAGGTTGATCAATATAAACTTATTCTTCAAGGTCACCACACAAGAATGCACATTTTACATCCATTTGAAAGATTTTGTAACCTCATTGTGCAACAATTGAAAGAAAGATTCTTATTGTATCAAATCTTGACACCAGAGAAACGGTTTGATAAAAATCAATGCCTTATATTTGTGAATACCCTTTCGAAACCAATCTTTCTTTGTTTTTTATTACTTTTCCTTCTTCATTCATCTTGTTCCGAAAAAAACCCACTTTGTACCAATAATGGTATTTTTTTCTGGCTTGGGGACAATTTCCCAAGTATAATTCTTCCCTATCTGATCAAGCTCTTCATTCATATCATGATCCCATTCTAGATGCTCAAATTATTCATTTACATCATTCAGTTTATCTTTCAAATAATGATCATTATGGGATATAGCATTCGTTTTCCTTTTTGTTTGAATCCGCTAATTTTTATCTCCAATAATATTCTGAGCCTCCACTTGTTTCTTCAACCTAGGATGAGTTCTTTGAACTCCATCCTCATCACTCATGATTTCTTATTTGGATTCCTCTTCCCAAGTAGGATTAACACAGTCTGTAGCATTATCAAATTTGTTAACAAAATCTTCTCTATCCAGCTCGATTTCCACATCAACATATGACTGCTTTTCTTTCCATAAATTTCAACAACTTTTTCGTCTGAAGAATAAATAATTCCTCATGTTTCTTTGTTGAGGCATCTATATCGTCTTCATTCTAGAGAATAGCCATGAAAAATTCCATCATCTCTTCTTTGATAAACCATTCCCAGGTTTCCACCTTTCTTCTTTATAATACATGGACTCCGAAAAAATATCAAGTGTTTTAGACAAGGATTTTTTCTATAGAATAATTCAAATGGAGTCATATCTGAGTTTGGCCTATAGAATCATCGGTTCTGAATATACACAACAGTGAACATGGAATGCCTCAAATTATAATGGGAAATACTATGTTCAAGTAACATAGTTCTCCACATTTTCCCCAGACTTCGATTCTTTCTTTCAGCAACCCCATTTTGTTGAGGTGTGTATGGTTAATTGGACTCATGATGAATTCCATGTTTCTGAAGGTAAATTTCAAACTCTTTATTCTTATGCTATCCACCATTATCAGTTCTCAACTTCTTCCCAGAATACTCACATTCCTTATCTTCTTTTCTCTTGAAACTCTTAAACTTTTTCAGAGCATCTGACATATGTCTCATGTACATAACACAAGTAATGTGAGTAAATTCATCAATGAAAGTAACTAAGTACTTATCTCCATTTGTTGATTACTTGCTCATTAGTCCACATATATTAGAATTTATATGTTCTAAGGGTTTTTTGAATGAATTTCAACACTCTTATGCATATAATCTATAATGTTCCCTTTTTCACAAATAATGAAGCACAAATATATTTTTCTTGATAAATCAGGCATATCTCGAACACTATCTCTCTTTGATAAATTGCACATATTTATTTGACACATATTTCCTGGACTTTTATGTCATAACTTATTTTCATCTTCCATACCCATGTAACAAGAGTTCTGCGCATCCCCAACATGGAACAAATTCCCTCTTATTCGTTGGGCTCTTCAAACTATATTTCCATCATTTTCAATTTTCACAAAAAATCTGTATTTTCTGAAGATAACCTTGTTACCCTCAACATAGAGTTTTGAAATACTAAAAAGGTTTTGTTTCAGCCCATCAACTTATAGTGTATTCCGGGATTTCATCTTTTCTTTTCCAATGATGGCTGATCCAAAACCTATGATCCTTAGAGATTCATCATTTCCTAATGTCAATATTCCTTCTTTGAAGTCCTTATCATTTTTTAGCAGCTTTAAGTCTCCTATCATATGAGATGAACACCCACTATCAAGAATCCATGGAAGTTCTCTTTTTGTAGCCTTCAATGTAGTTTTGACAATGAGAGTTTTTTGTTATTCCTTTTCTTCCACTTTCTGTTGTGCTTCCTCCAATTTCCTTTCCATGTTAATGTGTTTTGGCCAAACAACCATGCACTCTTTCTTTTCGGTCTTATCAGACTTGTCCATTTTAGCTTTTAAAATCTCTGGCTTCTGAGGATTATTAAGAAACTTTTGTTGCTTTGTTTACACACATAGGAAGCCCTTAGTAAGATGTCCAGGTCGATCACATCTTTCACAAATAGTTTCCGGTGGTTAGAATCGATTGTCAACATTCACACCTACTTTTTCAGATATCTTCTGAAATTTGTTTAGAGACTTTCTATTTTGAATGGATTGAATCACCCTCTATCTTTGTCTTTCAAAATTAGTGGAATAACTATAATGTTGTTGGTTGAAACAATATGTACTTTCCATTTGTTCAAATCCACAGCAATACCAGCAGTAACCAGAGAAAAAATATTTTCCTCTGAAACATCTATATTGGGTGGAGGTGTGAAAACGCTTCTCAACAACCTTCTTAATAGAACTCTGCTGACCATGAACATTTATGTTTTCATTTGTAACTCTCTTCTTCAGCTCAGATTTATCGACACCAGAGGTATTAGAAGACATTTTTTGTATCAAGATTTTTATGCACTTCTGGTTTTTCAGCATTGATGACTTTTGCCACATACATGATCTTTCCAGCCTTGTTATTATCAGAACTAGTTCCATCATTCCTTTAAACCATTGAAGATAATTTTGTAGATCCTCATTTGGTTTATTCATATTGGAACATTCCCCAAATTCTGAGATAGATTGTTTGAAACTGACATTCATTTCTTTTTCTTGATAATGTTTCTGTTGGACATGTTCTAGCTCTTCTTCTTTTTTC
This sequence comes from Viscum album, assembly GCA_963277665.1. Classification (NCBI taxonomy): domain Eukaryota; kingdom Viridiplantae; phylum Streptophyta; class Magnoliopsida; order Santalales; family Viscaceae; genus Viscum; species Viscum album. Next base: position 189,027,112 of record OY728153.1, on the reverse strand, counting down.
CTTCAGATTTACTTCCAGATGATCATTGTGATTGTTTGTATCATCAAGATAATTCTTCAGATCATCAATATCCATTTCCATATTTATTTTCTCATCATGATAATTTTCTTCATTGTTTAATGTGGAATTATCTTTTATCAACTTCTTGTTTTCCTTCTCAAGCCTTCTGATTTTTCCAAACATTCATTCAGCTCTTCTTTTAGATGATATTCAAGTATAGAGACTTCTTCATTGGTACCACTTCTCTCATAATCATTATTATTCACCATTGTAAAAAGGTATTATCTCTAGCATTCTCAGCAATAGATTTTTCAGATCGAGTTTCACTATCGTCATCTTCTTCAATTTTTGAAAACAGGCTTCTTCTTTTTGATTTAATGAGATTTTTATCATTACTCCTTCCAGAATATTTATCTTTTCCACCATGTTTCTTCTATGAAATTCTTTGTCTTCTGTCTTCTTCATCACTTTCTTCATATTTCTCTTTTTGAGGAAAATTAGCCACACAGTGGACAAAAGATCCACATTCCAAAGATTTCAAAGGGAGTTTCCCTTTGTATTTCCATGTTGCTCTTTTAAAATTTTTAGAAAACAAGGAAATTAATTCATCAATATTTTGACATACCTTGTTTTCAGAGTCTGATTTACCAGAAATAACTTCAATAAGAGTTTTCTTCGACTTCCCTTTCTTTACAGCCTTGAAAGACACTTATCTATCGGTTCTTGATTTGATCTTCATAGTCTTCTCCTTTATCTTTTCATAAGCTATGAGAGTGCTATACAAATCATCCAGATATAATATTTTAGGATCTTTGTCTTCCGGTGATAAAACTTTAATATCAAATTTTTTGGGAAGATTTTTTATGATCTTTTCAATAATTGTAGAGTCTTCCAACTTTTCACCAAGACATATGATTGTACTTAAAATTTCATTTATCATAGTAAAGAAGTCCCCAACAAATTTATAGTTTTTCATTCTTCAATTTTGTATTTCCTTCATAGATGTTCCTCAACTTATCCCAGATTCTTTTAGCTGTAGCCACACCTTTCACTCATAAAAACATACTCTTAGAAAGAGATGAGAGTAATGCATTTTTAGCTCTTCCATCATTCTCAAGATTCTTCTTATTAGCAGGTGTAAGAGGAACTTTGTAATCAATAGGAGGAAATCCCTCAATTGTAGTTTCATGAACTTCATATCCAAGGGACACAAGATAAGGAATCATTCTATCTTTCCAGATATGATAATTATTTCCACCAAACATCAGAATCCACTTACTATTCACACAATTTAGATTCTCCATCATAACTTCTCTTCAAACACATCAGAAAAGAATAAATGAAGGGAATCAGTCACTCTGATTCCAATTGATGTTCCCAGTTAGGATCCATATATCACTAAGAGTGGGAGGGGGTGAATAAGTGATATCTTTTTTATGTTTCCTTCTAATTTAAACATCATTCACATCTTGTTAAAGAGTTTCTTCACTGCAGAACAAAAACAACCACAGAAACACAAGATTTACAAGGTTCACTACTCAACAAGAGTATCTACGTCCATATAATGGTATGGATATAATCTAGTACCACACAATCCACTATAACAAAAATCCTTTGATGTGGATTACAATGAGTAGGATATACCCTTAAACTCATGTAGCACTTGGAAAACAAATCGCCAGCATGTGTCCACACTTTTAACACAAATAGGGAATTACAGTATTTCAGTGATTCTTTAAAATTGAATAGTTGTATTATCTAAATTAAATATCTTCACTTTCCTACCCAGAAGCTAGTAAGAACTCCCATACACAGAACTGAATAAGTGCGAAGACCCCAAATATTTCTCACAGCCTTTAGGATACCTTGTGCGTAATTCAAATGGCTTGCACGTAATCATTCAATTTTGGAACGAAATAATTTTTCGCTCAACATCACTTTTTCGCACAACTTTTCTATTTTCGCACAACATCCCTTTTCATGCAACTTATATCTTTTTTGCGCAGCTTTCTTCTTTTCACAAAAACTCTTTTCTTTTCATGCAACTCACTTAGTGTATAATTTTATGTTCACCAGAGCTCGAAATTTATTCTATGTGTTGAGCATATTTAAATGAGAAGGGTCCACCTTGTATTTATTGGCCATTTTAACCCTGCACCAAAAACACTAATCCACGCGTAAAAACCCTCTTCATGCATGTAAAAAATCTTTCATGCAACATCATATTTCGCGCACTGCTCCATTTTTTTGAGAACCTCATGTCATTGCCAATTTTCGAGCTATTGATCTCAAAACACCTCTTGCTCAAAAATCTTCATTCATCTATTTCACACACCACGTTATTTTTTGCACACCTCACTATTATTTCGCACATACTGGTAATATTTCGCACATCCCACACATATTTAGCGCAGTCTTTTTGTTTTTCGTGCATCCCACTGATTTTTCGTTCATCCCGCTACTATATCGCAAAACTTTCATTTTTTCGCTCACTCTGCCCACTATTTCACACACTCTATCCACTTTTTCGTGTAATGCATGCCTTTTCCATTTTCTAATGTTCTAACCTTGAATCTTTCCTTGCACGCAAAATTTTAAACCATCTTCAATCTTGTGCACAGAATCTAGATTATGCCACCTCCAGATTGTTTGTTCCTTTTTCATTTATCTATTTACAACTTCCCATAACCATTCTTCATCTTTCATCACAATCTCTATTATCGTGATATATATCATTTGACATATTAGATTTAGCATCGTCAGAGTTACTGTGGGAAGTACTGATACATCCCTATCTTCCAGTTGCATCATTAATTGCAATCAAAACTATATATGAATGGCATTATCATTTCTCCCCCATTCCATAATCAGCCTTTCCTCACATGTTCCCATGACTTATGATATTTGTGAAATACATTTTAGTAAATCATCATCTAGATTCAAGTCCTTTAAAAAGTGAATTCATTTATCTTCTTTGGCAACAAAAGACAACACTCTGCATAAGCTAACTCTTCAAACATCCTTCTCCATCCATCTTGTTCCCACCAATACATCTTCAATTTTTGTCATTTTCCATTGAAATTATCATATAATATTTAATATAAGAGATTAATTTAGTTTCAACACGATCCAATGGGCCATTGTATTTTTTCGAGTCCACATTACCAATTATAATGGTCCTTTAATTTTTTTTCCACTAGTACTACAAAATATATTTTATATCCTTATAGGATCAAATTTATACTTATTTCATGATGTGAATTCATAATCACCATCTTAATCGAAATATCTCCATGTACATCGAATAGTGATGTATTAAACATTACAAATATGTAAACTTGGTGGGGAAATTTACTACCAAATACCACTTTTCATTTTACGTAAAATGTTCACAAAAATAAAAATGAAATCATCACCTACATCACATTTCTCAGCCACTATATATTCATCAAACCTATAAATAAATTTAAACAATTTTTCTTTAGTTTAATATTTTAATGATATATCTATCAAAACAACCCTTTTATATGAATGAGTATTTTTTATTTATCATTAACATAAAATTAGGAATGATTCATCAACTCATGTTCTAATACATTGGATTTTACATTATGGGTAATCATTTTATTAACTTATTTAAATTTTCAAAATCATTAAATTACTCCCCATTTCTATATATACCATCAATATCATATACTCTATAGATAGTGAAACCATCTATATTTTCAAAAGAATTAAAATCAGATCATCAAATTTGTTCCCTAAGGCCAGCAGATTCCCCACCTTCACATTAGTTTTACGTCGAAAAATTATATCATGATTCTACCAATTAAATTTGGTCGCAGTACGATCCATCACCTTCATATTAATTTTATTTAAAAATTCCGAAGAGAAATTATAATAATCCTCTTTATAATCATTCTACACATTGTTATCTTTCTCTATTATTTACTTTTTATTGGGATCATAGACGTGGATACTGTGAATGAAAGTAGAATATGCAATTATTCTAGGGGATTCTAGATGTGCTAATATCCTTTTATCCAAAATAGAATAGTTACACATATTAAATAAAGGTACACATTTTCATTTTATGATAATATCTATAACATTTTCTCTTTTTCAACAGATCCATGTATTAATTATTGGCTTTGATATCACTGTTTATACCTCGTGTGCCTATTATAAAAACATGGTTCCAGAATTAAGGGGAATGAAATTATTTTTGAAATTTTAAATTATCATATTTTTCACTTTTCATTAGTAGAGAACACTTGAATAATTTTTCAAAAAAGAAAATTAAGAACTATATATAGCGTGGACAACCAATTTTACATTATTCACCTATAAAAGGATATATAATTAGTAAATATATCAATGAAGTGTTTATATACCAATAAATAACTACCACACTATCATGTAGTCAAATATTTAGGAAGATCTCTATATTAAACCATGTTCAATTTCCTCTTCCTTTATTCCACAAATTTTTTTCAAGAGGTTTATAATATTTGTAAAGGAAAAACAAATTGTAACGAACCAAACTATAATTCTATATAACATCATCTGATTCAATTATACACTAACCTAATGAGAATTCTTGATATCCATAGGGTAGAGACAAGCACATATGAATCCACAATTTAACATTGGGACTGATTTCACCATAAATAGAAAATAAAAATCACTGTACAGTCGGGAAAATTTTTCAAATAAACAATTAAATACATAAATATCATAGTACAAGGAGACACTATTAAAACTAAAAGTTGAACATGAAAAAATATCCAAGTGGTCCAGAAGAACCCACAATTTCTAATTTCATCCAACCTCATTCAAATATTCACTAACTCAGTAATTTAGATGATATCATGAGAACCATCTATAATATCATAAAGCCTAAAACACCAACTAGTGTAATATGGGAATGATCCATAGACAGAAGTTGGATTCAACCAAATAGTAAAATCAATTCCAACATAATATAATTATAATATTATATGATATGAGAAAAATAAATTTATTTGAAGAATATATATTTCAAAAAGAAAAATAAATCCATATAAATCAATATACAATCATGATTATTTAAAAAAATAAGTTTTAACTTTAAAAAATCATTTACCAGTCCAATTGTAGAAAACATGAAATTTAATCATTAGAAATAAAAATAATAAAATTAATTGGAAATAATTTTAAAAGTTATATTTTTGTCATACATGAAATTTATTAACATGCACATGATATTAATTTCTATACTAAAGTTAAAATAGTAGGGTGAAAGTGAATCACTTTAATGAATAAATCAATCTACTTAAGGAATAAATAATGCATCAAAAATCTCTTTCCATGTAGTTTTAATTATTACTATAATGTACTATGTATCATGTATAAATATAAGTTACATGTAAAACATAGAAATTATAATGATTTTTTTGGTAATTCTAATAAAAATACATCGTGAAGGATTTTCAGTCTTAAATCTAGTCTCAGAGGTCTCAAAAAAACTAGTTCCACAGACAACCTCTTTATTGCCTACATATTTTATCTTGTTCCATTCAAATTAATTATAGATTCATTATTATATAAGTGATTCCACTATAAAAAATATATATCATTGTCATCTCATGTAAATTCAATGGTTTTCATGTGTAGTCAAATGTGGTGAGTGATACAATAATGTTTTTAAGAACACGATGGGGATCCTTGTAGATATCAATCATGAGATCATTCAAATAACATTTCAATAATGGGAACATTCCCCCCAAATAATATCTCACACTCACCCCTAAGTTCCTTAGATGTATGTAATCTTTAATTCAACATATATGAATGTGAATTACATGAATCCATAATTTCACATTGAGGGATTTTTACATGAGAGGATAATCCTAATCATCAAATGGGGACATCAAAAATCATCATTTAAATTTAGTAAATTTCTTATATTCAATCATTAATATGGGAAAACATACCATATCCTCTTTTTATACTACATAATAACTATTGATGAACCTTTATAAAAAATATATCATTTCAAATATCTCAAAGTAGATTATAGATGTTTCCAAAATATAAAATTCATAAGTTCATTTAAAAATATGAGTATACACCAACTTTCAATGTGAAGATATTACTCATTTAATATATCACATAAACTACAATTTAAATTAATTTCTGATGTACATTCAATAGGGATCTTGGAAATTTAATAACATCAATAAATCAAAACTGTATTGAAATTATCACATATTTCATCCCATTTCATTCATTGAATGTATCTCAGTTTTGAAATCAAAACTGGACATATATGCTCACTTTCAACAATGTAACCATAGAAAACTAAATGAAAGATAATTAAAACCAACATTGAATAAATAAATTTTTAATACTTTGATAAGGAACCCATTCTATGGTAAAACAATTTAAAATAATATCATTGTGGAATTCACATGAAAATTTAAGATCAACAGTTATAGAACCTGGGTTAGAAGAAAGAGCCTATATAAAAAATCATATGAAAGAATTTATTAAAAGGAAAATTAAAATTATAAAAACATGTTATTGGAAAATTAAAAATTAAACCTCAATCGATATGGGAGGTGTCCCCTTTGATGGTGATGACTGAATATCAGAATAGGTATTTCAAATGCAGTGAGAAGAGATCATTGATCTGATATTCTATAAAAACAAAACCTGATTCTATTAAACACAAGGACATCATAACAAATAGTTATAATGAATAAAAAAGATGAAGTATCAATAGAAAATAGTTGGAGATCATTCCAAATGAGGTTCAATGCTTTGATCATTACATACATCCAACAACAAAAGAGTTATGTAGGGAAAACACCTCTATATGGATACACAATTTAAATGTATTTAATTAGGTTTGTTTGGGAGTTGTTTGAGGTAAACATATGGGATCTCTATATTTTAATTAATAATGTAATGGAATTAAAATTATATCAAAAGATTCATGGTGCTAGACACCATGTTAGTACTAACCAAGCACAAAAATTATGTCTATTTTTGGGTTGAGGTAAAAGTTGATTAGTTATGATGGAATTTTTGTTTAATAATGCTCAAACTATATAACCCATTCACGAAAGGATGCATGGTTTGGCTACATAATATTTATAGTTTTACATCAATCGTGTACCCTGTTCTAAGCTACTGGGATAGTTTCACGGTGTGATTTCATGGTTTTTCATATCATGGGAAATCTGTATGTTGGACTAATAACCTCAAAACCCCATAGAAAATCACAGAAAACCACACAAGATGGGATCCAATAAAAGGATTCTAAAATAATCGGATGAAAAAAATTAATTTAGGTAATTATATATTTCCACCCCACCCCTCACATATGAATTTTTTTCCCAAAAAAAATCCAAAAGGAAACATAGAAAAAGCTGACACATGATGTACTGCAACACTCTTCTTGTGATATGGATGGTCCATAATCCTGAGGAGGTAATTGCAAAAAGGATGGATTCATGAAAAAATACATCTTCAAAACAGTATAATCATCAGAATCATCCAAAATTGATAAATACAATAGAACTATACTGCGTCATCCCATATTTTAATGATTCTTAAATGTTGTATAATATGAGAAATTATCATCCCTTTGATCAAAATAAGTTTCTTCTACCAGTATCTAGTGAGAATATCCATGGGAGAAAAAAATAACAAAGAATTAATGGAACAATATATAAAACCCATGATTTCCTAAACAAACCACACTCACACAGTCTATATATAATAAAAAATCCATAGGTATGGAACATAAAAAACAAGGATATCTACATCTGGTAAGTACAAAACATCTTGACGTTCCCTGGAATTATATACCAAACCTTCACTAAGAGCACAAAAAACAACAACAAACTAATTTCATTAAAAAATTTACCCTTGGAATTTTAGATGTCACATCCACAAGGTATAACCATGGAGGATTCACAAAAATAAAAAAAATACACATGATAACAAAATAATTCAAAAGGGGAAATCCAAAAATATCCCAAAAATTCACCAACATCTCTAAAAACATTTTTTCCAAATAAAATACATGCCACAATTAGGAAAAGCTCAGTTATTTTCAACTCCAACATTGGGATTGAAAATTTTGATCAATAAAAACCACCACCATCATTTACCCCCACTATATTAAAATAATTAAACTGATGCAAAATGATGGATCCTTATTACCTTAAAGAAACAATTTCTCCCTAATTATGAGTTGATGAACCCTATCTAAAACATCACTTTCTAGCCTAGAAACATACAAAACATTTATTGTTTAGCCAAATAGACACATAATTTCTAAATCCTTAAATTATTAAAAAGTAAAATCATATAATTACTACATAATCCACACTGAGAGTAAATGAATTTCATATTCTCTCTATATGAATTTTTTTCTTCATCATCCATGAATGAGAAATTATTTGATTTATGTCATTTTAAAAGCTCCACTTCATCTAAAAATTTAATCTCAAACCTATCTGGATAAAAGTTAAACCATCCCATTGCGTTAATAATTATGGGGTTAGGGTAAAAAAATTATAAAATAGATATAATTACATAAATCAATACCATAAACACTCTGAATAAATCCTTACAATTATGATAATTTCATATCATAATTTTTAATCAGTCAAATGTCTTGACTAAATCCAATGAGATCAATTACATTTTCTTTCCCCATTTTTGTTGGATAATACAACCAAATAATGACTAACTTGAAAAATATATAAGTAATTATTTCAGGTATATTTAAGGTAATATGAAATAAACTCCAAAATTGGATAAGTACCTCAAATAAGGTGTTGATATATTTGAGCTTTCATTCATCAAGAGCCTCAAGAGAATCAATGATCCCATAGACTTCATTAATCTACTTTACTGCCTCAAGAGAACTTTGTTAACCATTATAAGTAGGTGGATTCCAATTCAAGAATTCCAAGATGGTGTATAAAATCTAGAATGACTCAATATCTAACACATGATTAAAATTTTATATATAGTCATCACTTTGAGATGACACATATAGAATACATTATTAACTACCCCAAAAGTTGGAGTATTTTTCAAAAATTTAGTCTCTTGTGATGGAATTTATAGAATACGATTCAAACATAAAAAACATAGGATGAATTTTGCATCCATTAATGGAAAATAAAATTAAAAAAAACATTTTAAATGAATACATATCCCACTATTATAAATGAATCATATGCTTCAAAGAAAAAAAATTATCATTTTGTGAAACATTTATCTTTTCATTAAAATGTGAAATATTTATAAAAAGTCACCATATTTTCGATATTAATTTACAAAATCATTGAATGTATTCCCTGGTATCCAAAACAATAATACCATTTTTTAAATAAATAATCCAGCATCATTTCATAATCCTTTTTGATGATGATGCCATATTAAAACATTCATTTTCATTTCAAAGAAGAGTCTTTTAAGAAGTAGTTTTCCCTGTAGATCATTTTTTGACGAAACAACATTGGTTAACTAAAAAAACAATTTAAAGAACATAGATGAAATTTTTGAAAAAATCAACTTTGGTTTTGTTGATGTATTTAATACCAGAAACAACAGATTAAAGCTGAAATAATTATATATTATCAAGAAATAAACCACATCAATTACCCCTTAACCAACAACACACAAGAGAAGTAACTGTGAAGAAAATAGTTATAGAATTTAGTTTATAGCCATGTTATACAATTGAATAACAAGGTTTTATGGGCTGATAATCCGTACACTGACATCACAATTATTCTTTATTGGGTTTATATATCAATAACATTGATGTCTCATAGTCTACATGACCATGAAGACATAGTGATATTGTGGTCATCTATCTATTCATATTTTAAAACACAAAAGATAATACCAATGTAAAAGATATAATAATTGGGAGTCTAATCATCATTTATAATCAGGAAACCAATTACTCAAAATAAATGATAAAGGCCCCACATTCCCTAGAAACCCATGTATTATCTTGAATATACGGGGAGTAAGATACCCTTCACGAATTACCTATTGATTCAAAACACATCATTAATATCATTCATACTATGACTCACCCTAAATAATATAATGGAATTCAATGATATATACCTCATTTCAGTGAAATACCTCATCTGATACCATTTGTTACAAACCTACTCATAATGCCTTCTAAACCTACATCTGAGTAAATTCAACACTAACAAAAAGAGTGATAACAATCTATATAGACCAGTGTCAGTTACAAGGAATCTAGAATTAACCATTGTGAATTATTTAATTGAAAATAAAAAACAAAAATCTATTCACATCAGATGATCAAAAGTTGATAAACAAACGGATACACCTATCTTACTATACAAAAATATGCTATAAAATGGAAGTATGACATAAAAACCAAAACATCTCTCCTGGTGGTCCGTGACACCCATCATTTCCCAGTTATACCACCCCAAATCACCCATATAGGAATCCAAAAATTAAAATGATATGATGATCAGTTTCTATAAGAATAGAAAGGAAGCATGAAGATAATGTAACATGTATGGTGACAGCTCATATATATAATAAGGTGAGTAAAACATGAGTAAAACATGAATAAAATTAATTAAGTATAGGTATTTAAATTTAAAAAAGAAAATAAAGACATAGAAATAAGTTTAAATGGAAATAGGTTTAAAACATATTCTTATTCATTTATATAACATTTTTAAAACAGAATCCAGAAGACATGAAATTTCATCCTTTGATGGATAATTAGTTTCTTCAAAAAATTTAAAAAAAAGTAGAAGCTAAATTTATTTTATAATATAAATATAAGAACACGAACATGATTTCAATAGCTATAAAATTGTTAACACATTAGATTCTTGGTGCATCTATTCAATAAATAGATCAATCATGTTCTAGAATTAATAAAGCAAGGAAAATAAAATTCCATGTAGTGAAAACTAACATTGTTAGGTATAAAGAATCATTTATATTGTTGTCAGGGGTCTAACATATATCTGATAGTGAATAAAAAATATTCATGATAATAAAAATAAATTATGTTTTATCATAGGTATTACATGTAGACTCATGGGTCTCCAGAAACCATGTTCCATGAACACCAACATTTCATACAGCATATCCCTAATTTTATCCTTTCATGTTCTCATCATATACGATAAAATCAGTGTAATTATACTATAAATGAACATATCTAGGTCATATAATCTAAATTTGAGGCTTCCAATGAGAATACAAATGACCCAAATGATATAATAGTGTTATGAGGGTCATAATAAGAATCTTAATCAGTATCAATGATGGTTTTATGAAATCAATATTTAAATAATAAGAATGTGCCCTCATAATACACCTCACCCTCACCCCAAAATACATGAATCTTTATAGTCACATTTTTAACATCCTTAAATGGTATCTATATTAATGAAGAATGTTATATTAATGGATTATCAGACGATAGTATCATTATAATGGTCTGACTAGGTCGTTAAAATTCAACAATGAAATTCAGAACATTTTCTTAAATTCAACCATTAAAAGGGGTAAACAAACATATTCTCCTTATCAACCATCAACATAATGAAAAAATTTATTTTAAAATTGTAATTTCATTTATATAAACATAATAGTATTCAAGGAAGTGTATCAATTGAATAAGTCTTTATGTAAATTAAAAAAATTGGTTTACACCCCCTTACCAGAAGAATAAACAAATCATTTTACATATCCCTAAAATATCATTTAAATCATTGAAAAATAAATAAAATTAGTATCCTTAATATTTCATAAATTCATGAAATAAAAATCTATGGAAAACATCAAATATTTCAATCCATTGTATATAATTTAAACCATTTCACTTTAGAAATAAAAATTTGGACTAAGACCCCACTTTTTGCAAAATATCACTGAAAAACTATTTTAATGGGAATAATATATATATATATATATATATAATTAATAAAATTTACAGAAATATGAATAAATCTATAACGTGATGAAATTATTTAAATCTGGATCAAAGAGAATTCTATATGGAAATTCAAGATCAATAATTATAGAATATGTGTTAGAAAAAGGTAAATATCACTAAAATCTAATGTAATGATGAGATACACAATGATGTAAAATCATAAGCACCCAAAAATAGAAAATCAATAATATAACTACAATGGATCTATGTTTTGTCACCTCGAATAGTGATCGTTAAATCTGGGAAGAGGATCTCGATAAATGTGAGAAGTGATCATATATCAAATTTTCTATATAAACCAACCATGGTTTAGTGGAACACAATTCCTTCATAACATCCAAGAATAACTAATAAAAATATAAATAGATATATAAGGTTGATATAATAATATCTTATAAGAATATGATCCCCACTTCCCTTGACATATTTATCCACTATAATTTTAATTTATATTTGGAAGAATTACAATACTATTACACTATTTCCTGGTGCTCACAGCACTGTTAGTAGTAATGATCCACCATACATATTTTTATTTTTTATTTTTTTTATAAAATATGAATGGTTAGGATACCAACTTTTATTAACCATGCCCAAGCCCTGTGACTATTTCATGATATGGTGATTTTTTTTCTGCAATACATGTCTTACAGTGCAGCAACCATGACCCCCTTTCTTGGATAATTTTGTAGTTGAAATATTTGGATGCATTATTTTTTAAACCATACATCAACCATGAATAGACCCAAAAATCCTTCAAAGATACCTTATAAAGACACATGAAACTACCTGTTTTGAGATCAAATCAATGGATTATCCCATAAAGTTTTAAAAATATGTAAATGGAGGTGACATGAATTTATATTGTTTGATCCAAAATAATATTATGGAAATGAATCAACACCAAATGGTAATGGATTTAATTATGTTTCGTCAAAATTAACTTCTATATCTTAATAAAAATATTGAATACCAATATATCATTAGAGCATGATATTCAATGTAATTAAATCTGATCACACATCAATCTTTACTTCAAAGTATTCAATGAATCACACTAATAAAAATTTTTATTGGGTTTCTAAATAAGTTCTTCCTACTCACTTTTTGCGTCATACTTATATCCTTTTACATTGCGTATGTTTGTTTTTTTATATAATATTGAAATTTTAATTCAAAATTTAGTCATTATGTTACTACAACTACCAATTCATTTTTTTATACCACAATATCTCTTTTAACAAAATACTCCCCACTTATATCCAATTGTATGAAGGAGAAAAAACTAGAAAATCTAATAATAACATCTTGATCAAAAAATAATACAATGGATACACTGATCATATTCCTATTTTTTATCTCTTTATCAACTGTTCCATGTCATAAAAAACAATCACCACAACATATATAATATCTGAACTAAAACACACATGGAAAAAATTAAATCATAGAACAACAACATGACATAGTGTCTTATCTAGAAACAATTCCTGTCAAAATGACATGTATCACGACCAATTGGACATTTTGAATTACAAATTAGAATACTAAGAAACACTATATTTTTGTCAAAATGTATACAACAAAAAATGATGAACCCATTTTTCAAATTTTATCACTTTTGTAAAAAATTATATATTATTTAGTTATTCAATAATGTCCATGGTTTGGGATATGTAATCATGTTTTTTTGGATTCTCTGTAGTCAAAATCACACCAAGGGACTTCCAAATTTAGTATCTACATGTATATTGATATTATGGAACATGTATTTTACAAATTAATTAAATATTTCTACCTTGGAATTCTTAATATTCACATTTTTTTTTGTTTGCTGAAAAAAGATCTTATTTTAAAATAACATAAAAAACACCTACATTTACATTACTCTATCAATTTTATAACCACTATATGAATCATTATAGCTTGTTACATTGTGTGTTTATTCCCTCTCCTATAAAACTACTTATGTATTCTCCATAAATATAAAAATTCCTAAAATATGCACATACTCATCATATTGTATCTTTATTTATAAAAAAATTCAACTTAGTATTCCAATGGTTATAATTTTTTAATAGAAATTGAATACCTAAGATCACAATACATAGGATCTATGATATTAGTATTATCTTGAGCCTAGATATATACATATACATTAAATTATTCAGAATATTTATGTATATCATAATAGTTTTTTTTGGAATTATAATTTTCAATTCATTATTCATTGGTAAATTGTTATATTGATTGTGGTTTCCTACTAAAAATAAGTACATAGTATAAAAGTTATTCCCAGAGTATTTAAATGGGTAACTTATAATGGAAACCTACATGTCATGAATAATACATATATAATATAGGGAGAATAAAATTTAATAATTCCATATAAATGCTAGAAAGATCATATGAAAGTCAATGGATGAAATTAAAATAGGAAAAACCATTGAATGGATAAAATTAATTGACTTATAATGATAAAATTCATATTGGTGATTATTATATCCTTATTTTCCTGGATTTAGGTCAAAGGATTTCTTAAATAATTTATAGTATAATAACATTACTATAACAACTTTTAATCATGATTATGACAGATGTATTGAGAGGAAATATAATTTTATATCCCACCTATCATGTAATAAGTAAATTTTACCATCATATGAAAAGAATGGATAAAAAATAAAATATAAATTTTTCCATAAAGAACATATTCTATTGAAACATATTGGTAAATAATAAAAATCCTTTTATAATAAATCGATATAAAAGTTATCAATGTTACCATAATGAATGGAAATGAATTGACATTTATGGGAATATTCATTAATAAAATTGGAAACTAAAAAGACATTCAGAATAAAATGTAATGTACTAATGTAAATTGAACAGTAAGGGTTTAATATGGTATGGTAATTAAATATTATAATTCTTTAAATTATAATTAGTTATGGAAAATAATATATCTTCATGTTATTCCAAAAATTTACTGATGGAGAAGTATGCTATAAAAATTAAGACAATGTGATGAAAATATTAGATACAAAATACTTATATAAAATTTTATTAGGAATAACTCAAACTGTTACTTGAATAAAAACCCCAAATTGGTTATCTTAATAAATGGTTTATTCGAATAAGGGATCAATTTTAACTGAATAATACATATTTATTTTATAATCTTGATAATATTCCCAATATATGAATAATACATTCATGAAAAAACATTCATGGCATAAATTATGTTTTCGATAACTATATTTATGTGTATAAATTTTTTTATTTAATGACTTATAATGGTAGTATAATTAGTGGAACGGTAATTATATCATTTATAATATAATTATATATTTATAATAAAAATTATTTTTTATATTTAAAATTAGTGTAATTGAAAATTAGAATATTAGAAAATAATAGAAAAAGTATAATTACAATTACCTTAATAAATAACAACCTAATAGTCAAGAATGGAATCCATTGAACCCTAAGAGATTCTTTAATTGACTCAAGAGAGATAAATTTAGAGTATAAATAAATTAGATGTTTTCATAATATATATAATGGAAAGATGAGTGGCTATTTATGGAAAATATTGTAGAACTGTAGAATTATGTTTGGATGTAGGCTTGTAGAATTTATGATTTCAATTATTAAGGAAAACTGGTTTAATGTATTATTTAAATTTTACACTTGGATTATTTCTATTTTCTAATTGTATAGATGGATTAATTTATTTTAAAAATTAAAATTTGTGAAAAATTCAAATATTTTAATAAAAAATATTATTTAAAAATATGTGTTATGAATTAAAATTTATGAAATCCATCATATGAAATTAATTTTATTTTATACTTAATTATAATATTTAATTACCCTTAATAGATAATATTGTTTTTATTTATTTGTTATTTCCCTAAAACATTATATAATATATATTTTTTGAAACAATTATTCTATAGATAATAGTTACAATATTGTTTTTAAAGTCATATTTCTTATGTACATTTCTAAATACCACATATCCTGATGAACATTGATATCCATTACAAATACACTTCATTATAAGTTATAAATTCATTTATATCAATCACTAGGATTCAATAAAATTTCTACTCCATTCATTATATTATTATTTATAATATTAATCTGCATTTTAATTTTTATTCATTATATACCATGATTATCTTTTATTCATGGTCAAATTATTTTCATATATTCTTATATATTCAATATCTCTAGTTATATTTAATTTTGTGAATTTAAAAATTTATTTTTTATTCTACTTAGGTGGTGATATAAATATACTTGTATTGTGTGATTTCTATTGAAAGGGGATGTTCGTATAATTTATTAAAATATAGTTTTCCTATATGTAATATGTGAGAGAATATATCTAATAGTTTACAACAATAATAAATATAATAAATATTTATTTAATATGAATAATATGTTCTAATATGAAAATATTATATAGAAAATCAATAAATTGGAATAATTTTAAATAGATGTGTATGTAATTGAAATCTATGAAAGGAAAACATGGATAATTTATTGTGTTCATTAATCACATAATATATGAGATATTTATATCTTGAATAATATTATCAGTTACAAAATATTATTGGTTTCATTCATCAATGATTTAACTTGAAAATTAGAGATGTTAGTACTGTTCATATATATTCACAAAATAAAAATCCGAAAGTATATTATTTATTTTTGGTTATGAAATTTGTTGTAGAGTGTTATATAAATATTTTTTGATGGAATTTATTTAATTTTTAGGAAAACATCATACATTATCAAATTATTGAAAACATATAATATTTTCATTATGTTGGGATTAGTCAATGGTATCTACTCTAAATTAGAATCACATAATGTTCATATAAAATACTTAAATAATAGGATAATCATTGGAATGTAAAGAATATTATTTTTATATAAATAAACATGACCAAAGAAAAAGAAATGAATATATGATAATTGTACCCTAATTGAATAAGTAAAGAGATGTTGTGTGTGAAAATTTAAATAGAATGATGATATTATAGAAAATCCATAAGACAATATAAATTCAGCTAGAATAACTATCTTTATTCTTTTATCTACAATTAAGATGAATATGTCTCCTAAAAATGATTTATATTTCACTATATTTATTAATAATTTCTTCAAGATGAAAAATTTTACTTTTATCATAGAAAATCAAAATGAAATCGAGAACTTCATAATTTAAAATCTAGATATTGAATGTAAATAAATCTATTTATCGCGTAGTATAGTAAAACCATGTAAAATAATTTGAAAAAAAACATTTAGATTATTGTCTCCCAATTTATTCTATTAACGATAAATACAACAACATATATAAATCCTGGTAGAATCAATTAACTATGTGAAAATATAAAATTATATTGGAGTTGCGTTAAACTATGCTTAATGAGTATAAAAACATGAAATCATTTTAGGTAGATGTGGTTTCATCTTATTCATGTATTCCAAATACTTTCATAATTAGAAAATATAAAGCATTATTTTGTATGATATATGGTACAAAAAACACTAATTCAATAGTACATATTAATAGTTTAATATATATTATTAGTAAATATTAGGAATCAAAATTTAAAATAAACTATTCATGGGTTATCCTTAATATAACAATTATCTACAAGTTAATATATTTTATGTCTCTCGAAATGGAAAATTATTATAATGTAACAGTAACTAAAATCAGACACATAAAGGTATAGATGGGAATATAGATGAAAATAAAAACAACTCTAAATTATGTGCTCATTTATGAAATATTTCGTAAGGATTAAACTAAAAGTAATAAATTCTATGAAAAATATTATTAGAACGAATCATTGATATTGTTGAATCTGTAGTTAGAAAAAAAAGGTATTTGAAATTTAATGATAAAATTTGGTGATGAAAATGTATTCAATGATAATTATTCTTTTATACAAGTAATAATAGGAATTTAATTATACAACCAAACATATTTTTAATAAAAATTAAATAAATTCACTATATAAGATATTAATCGTGTAGATTCTATAACATCGATGAATGAACATATAAATACATGAAATTATATCGACTATTGATATTATTATGAGAACATTATGGAAATCATTTATAGGAACCAAAAAGATGTTTATAAATACTCTTTATAATAATCTAATGGTTTCAAGAAATATATCATGATTTTTGAGTAAGGGGTTGTCATAAATATAACACATTGACTAAGAGTACACTTTGAATCATATTTTAATGATATTATTCATCCCCTTATTTTATTTTTTAGTATTTCATAGGAGAAAATTGATCTATATAGATATAAAATCATTATTCATGAATGAAGAAAAAATTACAATATTTTCATCGAACATTCATATTATTTTACTCAAACGTGTTATATTAAGAAATGTGTAATTATAAAATAATTAATGGAATGCGATAGGAAAAAATACAAAAGATTGGTATTAAAATATGTAAGAGTTTCATATGATATTAATGTAAAAAAATTCAATGTAGATAATAATCACTAAATGAGGAGATACAACAAGTACATTACTTTTCAATGTTTATATTGTTGATAATATTTTTGTAGTGGAAAAGCATTGTGTCTAATTTGATTTTTTAATAATATAGTGACATTTTTAAAAAAATAAATACAACGTTACCTAAAATTAGTTAAATGATTTCATGTTATTCAAATGAATTTATGTTCCATTATCTATTACTAAAATAAATAAAATATATTACCAATAAATTAGATAACACTATGCTCTAATGTTTTCATTATACTAGCACATAATAATGATGAATTTTTAAAAAAGAAATTATATAAATATTATTTTCATTTCAATATACATCCTTGTTTATATACAAGAATTATGTTATATATTAATATATTAAAGTAGACATGGATATAGTCTAGTAGATTGAAATATATTGTATAGAACATTAATATCGCGACATGTAAAGGTAATGGTTAATATTATTTAATAATACAAAATGAAGTAGTGTGACTCTAATATAAAACATTTCCATAATTTTATAGGATTATTCATTTAATATAATAATATATCACACCACTAAACTTATATATATGGTGATATTGGTGATTATCAATAAAATATTATTACTAGTCAATAGGTCTGCAACATTTTTTATAAAATTCTTTACATATGAAACCTTTCTAGAAATTTCACATAATCTTCTATGTTCGGACAGTAGAACTAGGGCTGTATGCCACCCGGTCTCGCCTAGAATATGCATTGAAGTAGATTTATCCAAACGGCCTGTTGAATCATTTTTCATTGCTGTGAGTGAGGAGTTCAGATATAAACAATTGGTTGTCTTTTAATCTTGGTCTCATTACTTCTCTATGTGCTTCAAAATTGGGCATCGGAAGGATGAGTGCAGCTGTAGAAGGGTGATCCCGCGGGTGGTCTCGGCTCCTAAGGATGTGGTTGTGGAAGATCCTATCTCTCTGCATAGGGAGCAGAATATGGGCAGTGCAGTGAGGATGAGGCCATGTCCAGTATCTGTCTGCCCAAAAAATGGTTCACGTTTCGGAATGGTGAAGGATCCTCTGAACCCGGGTGTTGACGCAGTGTTTGGGAGACTACGGAGGGACCTTGGGGTGCCCAGCTCAGGAAATCTGGTGAATGCTCTGCATAATGGGAGTCAGGATGTGGCATTCCCAGGGGGGAAGGAGGCCCTGGTTGGACATCTGCAGGCAGGAGGGGGATCTGTTGAAATGGATGGATGGGTGAGGGCCTCTTCTGGGCTGAAGGAAACTCCTGCACTGCGAGTGGGGGGCATTGAGGTTCAGAATTGTTTTTATGGCCTGAAAAATGAAGAACTAGAAATGGGACTGGATCAAGTTGATCCTGCTTTGTCTCCTGGCTGAGGGTCTGCTGAAATTTCTGCACTGAACTCTAGTGGGGATGTAGGTATTGCAACTCTTGGTGCGAATTGTGGTAGGGCGTCTGAGAAGGGGCAAGGGTAGGGCTCGCACAATCCTGAAAAGAATCATGGGGGTGTCACTATGGATGAAGAGGAGCCCCCTATGAGTTCAGGTGGCAAAATGCAAGATGGTTTGTGTGTGCAGGCTGCTGTATCAGATGGAGACCATGTGTAGAAAGGGGTGTTTGAATGTCCTGATTTCATGGCACAACCTCAGTGTCTTGCGCTGGTTGATCCGAACAATCTTGTTGAGAAGGTACCTGGAGTGAATGGCTGCATGCATGTGATGAATATCCCCCAGAAATGGGGGGACATATCTGATAGTGAGAAAGAAAATTCTGGTGGTCGTGATCGAATCTCCTATAGTGATGTTGTTCAGCGTGGTAGCAAGGAGGGGGCAGGGAAAAAGGGAACCATGACAGCACCACCGAGAAGAAGGCAGCAGAAATACTATTCCTCCCTCCCGAAACCGATGCCTACAAGATCTTCCTTCAGCAAAGGGAATGGGTTGGAAACTTCCGATGAGTTTTTGTACTTGGAGAAGATGAATCTCATACGTAAGTATGCAAATATTTTGAAGCAGTATGATAGATCGGAATGGGAATCAGTTACCGCAGATGAAGCACATTCCCATGGATATGGTGACAGCAATGGTGACGGGTATGGCTATTATGAAATGTAGTTGTCTGTGTTTTTAATGCTTGTTCTCTGCACTTTTATTTTATTTTAATAAATGGTCGGAGACTTTGTCTTCGGCTGAGCTTTCCTGGTATATTTCATATTATCCAGGGTAAAGAAATAAAAATATAGTGAGAGCTCATATACTTAGTAAGGATTATCAAAAGTGAAAGATATCATGAATAAATAAGGCATAATTTGTATTCGAATAGTAGAAAATCAAAAAAATCCATTTAATCAATATCAAGATTTCATAGTACGTCACTGGATAATATCAACATATCAAACGCATTTTTAGTCATAATTGAGTAATCATTAATGGAACTGCATAAATTAAAAAATTCAGGAACATTACATTATGGATAAAACCACATTATCATGAATCTTATGAGAATCGACTCAGTTGAGATATCATTCTTAATAAATGGATATGGGTAAATTACATTCCCATATAATATATAATTCCAACTATTTCATAAATCATTATTAATAATAACATCCATTCATTTAAGAAAAAAAATTAACTTTTTTATGAATAACATTTTAAATAAACAATCAATAATATATTGAAAAATATAAAATTTTAAAATAACCATGAAGACTTTTACAATAATAATTATAATTCATAAATGTTATGGAAATGATAATGGTCCGTCAAAATGTATACGATTAAAAACATTTTTTTCACTTTTACAAAAGACATCAAAAGTACTAATCTGTAAATATTTCATATAAATTCATTTTTAAATCCATAAACAACTCAAAATTAGATTAAAAACGATATAAAAATATTTCAAAATTAAATATGAAAAATATTTCAATATTTTAAGAACATTGTTGTGGAAAAGAGTGATTTTAGTCCAAAAAGAAAAAAATATTGTTGATTTTTCCTAAAACCTTATTCATATTCATTTTTGTGCCTGATTTAGGATAATGAATGCAGAAACATATAATCATATAAATAAATAGAGTATAAGAATACATGTGGTGTTTAATTTGTTTGGATCATATATTTTTATTGAATGTGAATTTAAATAAAAAACCTAATTAATATGATAGAGAAACATAAATCCATTACCACAAGTATCCTCTTATTCATACATGTCTGATAATAATATTATGTGAATTTAAAAGTACTAAATATAGCTTTCATAACACTTTATGTATATCTGTCAATTTTTATTCTCCATTCAATATTATTTTATATTCATTCAATTAATAATAATTATTTGTGTCATTCATTATGGTTGTTCGGTCAAATTATCTATAAAATAATTCACTATATTGACCATATTTAATGGAGTTCTTAAAAGGATCCATAATTTATATATTTATAATAATTTCTTGGATTTACATTTTATTAAATATATAAAACATTAGAATATTCTATTCGTGGTTTTAATAGAGAAATGAATGTCATCACTTCGTCACGGTGGTAGTCCAAACATACAACAACATACATTATCATTTTTTAATGTATGGATGGGTAATAAAGTAGATGATATATTATATTCCAAGGTTAATAATTTTTAAATAAATTTAATTTATATTTATTACGTATACCACTGTATACATCCCGGTAAATCGTTGATGAAAACGAATTACACTACTATGTCGAGATGGTTGGTAGTACTTAAGAATAAACATTGTTGTTGTAATATATTGGATATAATGAAGATGGATATGTTTTATTCCTCTAGTATTATAAATTTTATGTATATTTAATAAAAAAATATTATTTTATGAGAGTATTTATGGAATATTTTAATGTGGTATAACAAGTAATGAAACGAAATCACTCAGTAAAGTTGTATATATATTCTCTAAAAAGCAACCAATTTCATACATGTTAAGACCTAAATTATTATATTTCTATTAGATTAAACCCTCTATATCATGGTAAGGAACATTTATATGAGATTTTGGAAGGTATTTTTTAATAAATGTTTCTTTGTATTTGAGAATAACTGAGGAAAATTGGTATACATTTACATGTTAGAGGAGTGACACAAATGTAATTATTCAATATTTTAAAGTATTATGATGACTTATTTATGGTTGTGTGAAACCAAGGAACCCCAATTTAATTAATAATATGTGATTATGTCTAAAAAACAAATCCAAATGCATTTATTAAAGTTTTTATGGAATTTTAATCTTTATCTTCTAGTTGAACTCATTTAATCCAAATTTAACATTAACCATGATAACTTATATTTTCATTAAGACAACAATTTTTTTTAAGAAAAATGTAAATTGGGAATTAAAATATATTTTAGAAATTATAATTCCAAATATTTATTTAATTTTATCTTTTTATGATAGTATAGTTATCCAAAATTACATCAAATATAATAAAACAAAACACAAGAATTTTTTTTAAGAAAATACCATATTTAAGGGTTATAATAATTGACAATGATATAAAGAAAAACAATGATTTTAAATAATATTTTATGTTTTTTAATAAATCCATGAAGATTTTTAGTCTTTTTTATGATGTAAAATATGAATATATTCTTCTACAAATATCATAAACCTCAAAACCCTTATATAGTTCTTAATTATAATTAAATATAACTTATATAATTAAAATCTATGCTTGGGTCCACAATTAAAAATAATGTTTCAAAATGATATTTTAAAAAATAAAACACATATTTTGGTCATTAAAAAGTTGTTAGAATTTATTAATCCATTATTATATATTGATAATTCCATAAATGAGATAGCATTTTTAAAAAAATTGTATCTTAATTAATCACTAAAAAATCAAATGTTTCTAAAAGATATCAGAAATCCAACTTAAAAAAATAATTACATGATTATTTAAAATATAATATTGATTTAAAAAAATTATTTTTTAATAATTTTCTAATTTAGGTGTTAATGATTTTTTTAAAAATTCAATATATATTATGTTGTTATTCATTTAGAATGAAAGGTTTATTTACCATGATGATAACTAGGGTGTTGTATGTAAAGACCCGGAAATTTCAAGGGAAATTTTCATCTAAATTTTATTTGGGATATTACAAGAACGCAGTTTCTAACGGCGCCTGATCTTGAGGACCGGTGTGCCCAGAATCATTTTCCGAAGTTTGGGCTCGGGTATGTTCAGTGAACGAATGAGCGAGTTTTTCTAAATTTTGAACCGGTGCTCGGAATCAAATTCCGAGGGCACCGATGGAATCAGAGCGCCGGTAATTGCTTTGAAACGCATCTTCTGGAGTTTCGTTTCCTCGTGTGTGGTTTTTTAAATTTTTGGGCTTTAAGTTAAGAAATAAAATAATGTGGTACGACAAACTTTATTTTATTTTTACTTAAAGCCGCTTAATGATGCTTAAGCTGAGTTGAAGTGGATAGGGTGGAACCCAAAATATCCTACCCTCTTGGTAGGATATTTGTGGGGTGGGGACCGCATGAGCCCCACCGTTTCTTTTCCGCTAAGTAACGCACCCGTGAAAACCCCTATTAAACGGAAGTCAAGTGACGCATTTTCTAAATTCTTAACGCCCCTATTAACTGGGCGGTTAGTTCGTTGTAATTAATTCTATGAATTAATTGTTCGTTACATATCTTTTTTTTCAAATTCTTCAGTTGATAATAAAATAAGTTGAGGACATATTTTATTATCGGCTTGTTGTGTTAGACCTTTGGATAATCTCTAAAGATCTTCACCCTCCTAAACGAAGAACGCGAAGAACGCGAAGAATGCGAAGAACGTGAAGAACGTCGGCCTCCAACGAAGGGAGATGAAGAACACCGGACCCCCAGATATTGACGTCGACGATTCTACCTCCACAACACTTCTTCCGCGACGATCCAACCCCGTGACAATCTTCGATCGACAACGACAAGGGAGGGGACTGCGGTCCTTTTAATTTTTTTTGGATTATAACATCAACATGGATTTAATTGTTATAATTAAATCTGTATGTTCTTGATCCTTGGAGTTTGACTGCGCAACACCGAGTACCGCACGATAGTGACGCCCTTCCGTAACGCGGCGATCTTTTTCTTCCTTGATGGTCAATTCCGCGACGAACTCGCGTCCGACGACGACGTTGTGGTAGGGGTTGATTTGAAAATGATAATACTCCATGTTTGTTTCCCTTCAAGGCATGAATGCGGACCAACTAATTAACATGTTGGTCCGTGGATTATTATTGCGGTTTGGGGTTTATCAAATTGATGGGAAATATTATGGTGTTGTTTCAAACTGCTAACGCGGTGGGTGCAGACCAACAAACAAGTCTGAACCTCCGAATTATTTCTCATTCTTAGTGTGAGGAATGGCAGACGATGACAAATGGGGCTGGAAGGGCGATTTGAGTGTCTGGAAGTAAAGGTTGGGTCTCGGGAGGACCACTGGCGAAGACTGCACGTAAAACGGACCACCGGAGCGCGTCCGGTGGTCCGCGGAATCCCACGCCGGCGCGGCGGCGCCGGCGGCCGACAACGGCCGGCCTCCAGGCGTGCATCGGCGCCAGGCGCGCTGCCGGCAAAACACGTCGCGGATAAAGCCACGACGGCGAGGTGGTTCCATGACCGCGCGGAATTGGGAGGCCGGACGCGGTCGACATGCTGCGTCCGGGTACTGCAGAGCGGCCCCCGCGCGTGGGGCTCCGGTTCCTTCGCTCGGCCGCTCAGCCGGGCCGAGCCGAGCCGAGACGACCCCCCGAGCCGGGTCACTCCAAGGCCAGGCCGGGTCACGCCCAGGCCGGGCTGGGCCGGGTCGCACCAAACCGGGTCGGACCCGGACCCGGGTCGGGTCGACCCAGGGGGGGGGGGGGGGGATCGGGCCGGGTCGGTCCAGGCCCAGACCCCCCATTTTCGAAACCCCTTTGTTCTTTTACCCATATCATGGCTACAAACCTCCAATCGATGCACCGTCAGTTGCGTAGTGGTCCTTAGAATGAGACGGTCGTTTTGGTATATCACACTCATGGTTTAGGAACACTTTGGGTTCGGCCGGGTTGGTTCGGATACGAAACCAACCGGGCCCTCGGAGCAGAAACGCTTATATCTTGAGGTCCGGATGTCTGATTGACATTCCGTCGACTTTGATGGATTCCTCTAAGTGAGTCGGATCTTTTGGCTTACTCCGCTCGAGGTTTGGATGTCGTCGGAGTGCGGTCAGGTTGGTTTACTCACGAAATCCAATCGGTCCCCTGGAACGAAAAAGCCAATAACTCACAGATCGGGCGTCCGATTGATGCGCCGTCTGTCTCGTTGATTTCCTCTTGTTGAGATGGAACTTTTGGCATAATTCACCCAAGTTTTGGTTGCAGTTGGATAGTGGTCGGGATGGATTGCACCTGAAATCCAACTGGGCCCTTGGAATGGAAAAGCTGTTGTCTTTAAGACCAGACGTCCGTTTGACGAACCGTCAGCGACATTGGTGATCTTGTTGAAAAATGGTCCCTAGGAGTATACCCTATGATATTTCGGGGTATAGTTGAGTTACGACCGGGTTGGTTCACTCACGAAACCAACCGGGCCCCTGGGACGAAAAGGCTAATAACTTACAGACCGGGAGTCCGATTGACGCGCCGTGTGTTAGGTTGAGACCCCTATGACGTGGCGGTCCTTTGAGATACTTCTTCATGAAACTTTGTGATACTTGTCGTATCGACTAGCAGCTCGTGGAGCGGACCCTCCCGGAGATGAGCGTGCGAAGTACGAAGACCGTGTAGCCGGCTGAGACCTGACGACTGCTTGACCGATCGACTCAGTGTGTTTCAGATAGCCCAGTGGGGAGCGCTTGGTTGTAGCGGCAGACCCATGGCGGAGGAGCGCTTGGTTGTAGCAGCAGACCCGCGATACTCAACAGAAGGAGTACCTCTGGAGGCTATGAGGGGGAGCGTTTAGTTGTAGCGGCAGAACCACGGTGGAGGAGCGCTTGGTTGTAGCGGTAGACCCGCAGTACTCAATTGAAGGAGTACCTCTTGAGGCTTTGAGGGGGAGCACTTGGTTATAGCGGCAGACCCATGGTGGGAAGATCTTGGTTGTAGCAGCAGGCCCAAAGTACTCAACAGAAAGAGAAACTCTTGAGGCTATGAGGGGGAGTGCTTGGTTGTAGCGGCAGACCCATGGTGGGAAGCACTTGGTTGTAGCAGTAGGCCCACAGTACTCGACAGGAGGAGTACCTCAGCAGTCTTAGGTTAGTGTGCAATACCTCGGAGTCGTGACAGGACCACATTACACTCTATAGGCAGGGCTCTTCAGCAGTTACAGTTTCGATCATGAAAATCCTAGTTTGAGCTAAATCATTGACCATTGTATTTCCTCATGATTGAGATTGATCACTTGATAACTTAGGTATATGTATGGGCATATACCTGGGTAGTGGTTATCTTTTGATTTCATAATATTGTGTTTCCTCATGATTGAGATGGGTCACTTGATAACTTAGGTATATGTATGGGCTTATACCTGGGTAGTTGTTATTCGTTGATTTCATAATCTTGTGTTTCCTCATGTTTGAGATGGGTTACTTGATAACTTAGGTATATGTATGGGAATATACCTAAGTAGATGTTATCTATTGAGATCTTCTTTGTGGTTATCCTAGTTGGTTTTGGTGAGACCTTGAGGGTCTCGGGGTCCCTACTGAGTAGCTTATACACACCCCTGCACGGGCTATGCCCACACTACGTTGTGTTGGTTGTAGACGACGGACAACACTGATCGTGGTTGAGGCTTGCTGAGCAGGATGGTACCTGGAGGTGGACCACTGGGCAGGATGTACTCGGAGCTGTCGGCTAGACCCGATGAGCAGTGGAGGCTATCTGTACCCACCCTTCAGGTGGGATTTCCAGTGGATAGCTCGACATTGTGGGTTTACCTTTCAGTTTCTGTTTTCCCTTCCAGTTGTACTTTTCTTTCAGTTTGGGTTTGTATACTGGCCCACTTACTTTTCCGCACTTACTGTTGTACTCAGTTTTTACTTAGTGTTTACTTCTTCTGCTTGCTTGCTCTATGGTGTTTGGTTACATTAAAAAGGCAATTCCTTCCCTTTTTTCGGGATTTATGCCTTGGTGCTAGTCGCCAACCCCTGGACTATGGAAGGCGGGAATGGGGTAGTCACGACACGGGCCCCGAGGATGGGTCGTGACATTGTATTCTTACTTCCTTAAAAAACCCCAAATTCACAATTTCTATAATTTCTCTGAATGAGTGTGTGTGGGTAGTAATTCATCATAACAATTTTAGGTATCCCAATTTTCTCTTCTATTCTATGATTTATTCTATGTAACTTTACAAACCAAGTCATCCATTTCAGCAACAAATGTTCCAATGATTAAGAATATGGATAGTCTCCTCATAATAAGATAAATTAAGTTCCAATTCTATTTCAGGATAAGTTATCATATGTGATGGGTACAACATATAACTACTTAAAAAATATCTTCAACAAATCATTGATGATATAGAGACAAGTAGAATTATTATATTCTACGACCCAACTTAAATTATTTCCCAAATTTCATGATTCTTGATATATTTTGTGAATTATTTTCTTTTATTTTAAAACCATATGACACCCTTTCTAAATTATAATATCATAAAAATGTTCCTTAATATAAATTCAATATTAGTCCTTCAATTATCCATGTAACTATTTATTTGCATTGGTTTCGCCTTAACATTACTCTGTATAGTCACCACATTCACTATTTTCTCTACATAATTTTTTCATAATATATTTATTTCATAATCTTTATTCCCACAAGTTGGTGTGATATACATTTTCCCATATAAAACATCATGAAATTTATTTAAATTTCTTAATGTAATGTTATTATTATAAAAAAATATAATAATAGTAAATAATAATCCCATATACATTAAAATTTATGTGAGAATGATATGAACTTGTCATATAATATTTGAATATCACATCTTAGAATATCCATATATCATCGGTTGATATGTAGTTCTCAACAATAACTCGGTGTTAAGATCATTCATAAGGATTTTATTGAATTTTGATGTAAATTATGGGTCATTATTATATACATACAAAAATGTTTCAATATAAAGTCTCAAGGTGTCATTAATACAAATATTTGTAAGTAACTCATGATGTATATCATCCATTTTAGAAAGAAAATTAATCAAAATGGCTGGGTGATAAACAATATTCCATATGAAATAATTATTTCTACGAGTCATTGGAAATCTAGTGACAATGTTCCCAGTAATATCATCCGTTTTTATATAAGAATATGTAGTGGTTACCTTAACCATTTATCGTGTCTCTCTCCTTAATTATATATTGACAAATGAAGAATCTTGGAACACAATATTCAAATTTCCATTCATATAAGCTCACCAAATTTTCCAACATATCCCTATATATTTTGGTGATACCATGGTTTATAAAGAACTATTATCTATTAGAATCCTATAATAATTTACTTTTTCACACATATATAGATGTAACACATATCCTATCACGAAATTTCAATATACTATCCCCATAGTAAAATTCATCCCACATCCCATCATTCAAGGAAATTATTTTCATTTGAATAATATTATCATCACCTATAAAATTTTTACATTCTTGGATATGGATGGTTTTCTAATCATTTATAATAGATTTAATGTTCGACATCATTAATGTTTTTCATTTACAACATCATTACGTCTATGAATATATTATATTTTTCAATCATTGTTTTTTATAAAATCTGATAAAATTTATATAAATTGAATCATCTAAATTATTTATCTTCCTAGGGTGGTATTCTGTATGATTTTGACTTTTCATGAGATGTCTCATTCTGATTTTTAGGGACTCTTTTACGCCTGTTTTGGTTGTAACATACCTGGAGTTTTTTTTAGTGTGGTTTTGGATAAAAATGATGAGTTTGGAAATCACATGGGGTTGTTCATAGTCAGTGCACTAATTAGGGAAAATTGTGTGACTTGGTGAAGAAGTTAAGACACAATATTTTTGTGAGACATGATGTGGTGCACAATTGGCACACAATTTGGAGAGGCCGTGGGACCACCCTACACAATATATGCATAGAAAAACAATAGGGATTTGTATGGTTAGTTCAGTTTTTTTCAAATAGTGTTCGACTTTGGAGAAACAGTGTGAACCCTAACGTATGGTGCACAATTAAAGAGAATGGATTGGAAAACTGTGATCCCCTAACCTAGAAATAGTGCATGTGAGATTTAATTCCACCAATGTTTTTAAACAAAGTCCTAAAACCCCTAGTTTTAACCCCCATTAGATTCCCCACCACATAAACATGTTTCCATTGATTTTCGAATATTTTAAAAGGATTCTAAGGATCCTAGAACCATGTTATTAATGTATCGAAATTCTATTTAAAGGATCATATTCTCTACTGTATTTCATTTGATTTCCAGGTTGGTTTCCTCTCTCTCCCATATATGTTTCCTAATCTAAATAAATAACTTATTCTCTTTTGGAAATGGTTGTGGTCTTTGTTTTATGGTTTCTCAATCCCTTTGGTATTGATCTATGATTTTTTTATTAGATCTTTCACAGGTAATCAATTTTTCTAAATCGATATAAAATTATAATTTTTATTTGGAAAATGATCATCAAAATTATTATGTTGGTGAGATAATTATTTAATCACAATGTCTTGATTTTAATTCTATTTATTTAGCTGTGAAATTTTCTATTTCCATATTAGGTGAATGATCTGAAAAATTAAATTATTTTTTTGATTTCCCATGTAATTATGAATATAATGCCACCACCTTGTCATTAAATAATCTAAAGATATGAAAACAATTTACATTGAGGATATTATTAGTTTTAAATATTTAGATAATTAGGTAACAACTATTACAAAAAAACACAAACTTTACAAAGTAGAAAATACCACACACAATCATATTCATCAAGAGATAAACCATTTCAAAACATGATTTCATTTTCCTTGGTATAAATCATTATCATAATCACATTGAATTCATAAAATTTCATACCCATACTTATACCATGTAAAAAAAATTTCAAAATCATTAGACGATCACAAGAATATCATTAAGGGATATAAAATAAGGAATTAATCCATTAGTCTATGATTATTTTAAATTCATGAAAACATTTTAACCAAATAATATATCTCACACATATAACATAGGTGCATTAAAATACATTATTTAATCATATGATTCGTGAAAAACATCCAAGAAATAATAAATAAATAAAAATTAAAGTTTTGCATCCATATCATACTTACATTTCACCATTCACGGCTACATAAGGATTAAACTTAATGGTTATATTCTGAATACCCATTAAAGTAAATTGAATAAATATCTTAGGATAAGACATATAATTTAACTCCATTTCATTACCCAATGAAATGTTGGTCTAATAAGTGCTCACCCTCTATCAGTTTATCATAGAAACACCCATATACATTATTAATGCTGATGAACCATAATATAATCACAATACATAAATCATACATAAACAAAAAAACATTTCCACTTTGAAATTACAAGATATAATTTCGAGATATTGATATAATAAAACCACTATTAAAACCATTTAAAATATAAAATACCAGAAAGGGAATATGGTATTTATTTTATTTTAAAAACATTACATTTTGTGGAGGAATCCAAATATCAAATAATGTTCACGATGGAGGATATGTTTTTGTCGACGTATACATTAAAAATATTCATTTTTAATTTCTAAAAAAACATTATATAAAAAGGCTCATTTTGAAAACATTTTCACGAAATTAATAATCAAATGGGGTGATTATATGCTATATAAAATAAGGTGGTGTATAACATCAAAGTATGCCTCAGTGAAAGGATATTAAGAAGAACATCCATACCTCTAGCAAGAATATTCACATAAATTAGTTATATTACTAAATAAGAATCATAAGTTAATTTAAACATGATATATAACCTTTTTATGTTTATTAATCCCTTTATATCAATTATTTGTATTTTATTATAATTACTAAATTATTTATGTTTGCGTAGGGTGTTTTTTCAATATTTGGTACTAAAATCGATAATGAATTTGTTAATAATTGAATTTGACAATTTGGTCATAAGAAAATCATCTATGGAATAATATTTACTTGGTAATTGTAAATTTATTACATTAAATATAATTTTTATTCAAAAATATTGATTATTATTCAACAAAATGAGCAATGTTATAATAATTAAGATGGTAGGTCATGCGTATGCATGAGTAACAGTTTCAATTTTCATTGATCCATAAGAAAATATGGTAATTATTATTTTTCCTTTATATACTTATAATAACATAATTAATATCATATTAATCATTAAAATATACTCCATATATCAAACATTTGATGTAGTGAATAAAAACGAATCACATCACTTTGTTGCATTGATAATTCACATGTTCGCACGAATGATATTATTATTTTTATGTGAATGGAATGTACTAACCTAATTGATATATTTTTATATTATAATTATTAATATGTCATGAATATCACACAAGAACATTAATTTCTATATTATAACCCATCATGTGAGTCAGTTATGGAAAATAAATTATACAAGTTTGTTGAGGTGATAATTCACAATTACACACGAACAATTAATTCTTTTCACATTTTATAGAAGTGGATATGGATTTAGATGACGATATAAAACTAATAATACATACATATATTTAATATACTAGATTTATTGTCACACCATGGTTGGAATATATTTTATGGATGTGTATGTTGAAAAAAAATAAAAACACTGATATAAAAATATTACATTTAATTCAAAATATTACCTTTTATAACACATTATCACTGATAAAAATGGTTTTATGCATAAAACAATCTCTAAAGAATATGGGAACAAATTCTATGATGGTTTTGGAGTATATCGTGGTCACACCATGTACTATTGAATTGTGAATAATAGTGGAGAAATGTTCATTTTTATTGGAGAGGGCATGAGAACTCTCTTAATTATTTAAAATATTTAATTTATATAAATAACTTTTTTATTATAAATGGGTACAAATGGATTTAATTGAGTATTTGATTATTATGAGTTTAAATTAAATCATTCAATAAATATTACAAGTGTTTTAGATATTTTTTAATCCTTATCCTTATGTTTTATCCCTTTTAACTCTTACAATTTTATTGAATAATTTACACTTCGAGAGGTAACATAATTACCTTAACATGTGAAATAACCAATTAATGAGTCATTACTAATATTATGCGGAATTCCCCAACTATTTTTCCCAATCTTGTATTTTTATAACTTCAAATTCAGTAAATTATATAGTTTATATTTAAAAATACGAATTATGTCAATTATGACCCTATTCCTTATTAGACTTTAAAAAAACATCCTAACAACCTGATTCCTTATAAATAAATTGTTTAAGTCAACAAATAACATCTCTAAGGTTTATTAAAATTTAATTAATGGCATCAGATATTTGATTTTATTTTTATTTTATTATTATTCATTTCATTTATTTGATTGTTGTTTTAATAAATTTTTCACTACATCATCACTGTGTCTAAAAAAATTTAACTATTTAATTTCTAAAAATTATAAATAAATTAGCATGATGTATATAATGATTTTAAATTTATAAACAACTTTTATAGTCAATGATATCACTTATATAACCCCATATTAAAATAGTTTAATTAATTAGAGGCATGTGTATCACATATTTTTTTACATTAAATTAAATGTTATTAATATCATTAAGACACCCATGTGTCATACAGTAGAAACAATTTTGGCCCATGTATTTTCCTAGTGGACAATAACTCATCCAATATGATAAAGAAAACTATTATATATTTTTTTGTTATAATATTATTTTTACCTTTAATTAACCATCTTAAGATTAACCATGGTAAATAAAATAATATCTTTAAAATTCACCAAAATTTATTTTGATCATATTAAATAATATGTTGTAAAATTATTAAACCAAGTATGTCCATTTTTTAATATTCAATTTGAAGAAGAGGTCAAAATTAATTAAAAAATTAATCTCGTTGATGGATTAAGGAAAATTTTTTTAAAAGGGAAACCATTCAAAAGGTCAGAATGTTTCTATGTCCAATATCTATTTGAATTGGTTACAATGAACTAAAATGTATTAAATGATAAAAAAATATTTAATTATATTTTAGAACAAATTAAAAGGATATCCTAATTATATAAATAAATCATATGAAAATGAAGTTTTAAATTAAAAAGAATATTTTTCACTATTAATTAAAAATTAATATTAGCCAAAAAATACCTAAAATTTAAGAAATATAAATTTACTATCCCAC
This sequence comes from Viscum album, assembly GCA_963277665.1. Classification (NCBI taxonomy): domain Eukaryota; kingdom Viridiplantae; phylum Streptophyta; class Magnoliopsida; order Santalales; family Viscaceae; genus Viscum; species Viscum album. Next base: position 188,993,101 of record OY728153.1, on the reverse strand, counting down.
TTCCTAATAAAAATTTTAAATTTTGTTATAAAATTTATTAAATTGTTAAAATTTATAATTAAAATTGGTTCACCATCCATTGTCATTAAAACTATCTTTTAAAAATATTGTAGTTTTTAGGCTTAAAATTGGATTTCATCTTATTTTATGCCCATATAATTTGTTATAAAAAAATAAAAACATTTAATATATATGTGTAATCGAAATATAGTTAGTTATGTTGATTCCTGCCAATACTACGCCTATGTGTTAAATTCAACTTAAAATATTATTATTAATGTTGTATTGTTTTTCAGTATAACTCATTGTTATGTGAAAAAAAAGATTCTAGATAAAACCATTATTGCATGTCAGGTATGATATCAGGGAATTCATACTCTTTAAAGAAAAATTAATACCTAATTTATAAATATTAATAAATATTAAAAACTATTATTCGATAATTACATTGGATGTTCCATCCTCTCCTTTTGGGAAATTACGTCCTCACAATTTTGATCACTTATCAAATAGGTGGGGTTATTTCTCCCTCAAAACATTTTCAGATTCACATGTTTCCTCACCAACACTATGGTTATGAATATGGACTGATAAATCCTTATAAGAATGATTATTTTCCAACAAAACTATTTATATACTCAAAACATGAAATGTACCATTCATATTCTTTCTTAAGATTGAAACATGAATAAAATTGAGTACATGGGATAAAATAATAGGTAAATAAAATTAATAGAATATTTATTTAACAACATCTAGGATATCATTTAGTTAAATGAATTTTTTATTCATCTTTCCCTTATTTGCAAAACACATGACTCTTTTCCGTGGAGAAAATTTAGAAATACATGATCACCTACCTTGAAAGATCGATCCTTCCTCTGGTTATCTACATAACTTTTCTACATACTCTAATATTTCCTCATGTGTTTTGGAATCAATTTAATTGTTTCTATTATCGCTTCTACAATGTGTGGTTCCTTGAACTTCCTTTCTACATCATCATCATAAAAAGATTGAGTTCGACAACAGTTATTATATAATTCCACAAATTGTGCCATCAGAATACTCGATTAAAATACATTATTATAAGAAAACTAAAACTAATAATGATTTAGACTATATATTCCATATCAATCTATTGAACAAGAATAAAGTTTATCCTCTAAATTAATAATTTTTCATTTTGAATGCACATCTGATTGAGGGTAAAAAGATTTACTGAAAATTAATTCAATTCATAATGACTTCTTAAGTGAATTACAAAAGTTTTATGTGGTCCTTGGATCAAGATCCCAAACTACAGAGTGAGGAACACCATGTAAATATTCTATCTCAGTAAGATACAACTATGAAATTCAGTCTAGAGATAGTGTATCTTGAATTGGAATAAAATTAGTTGAATTAGTCAATCTATCAACAATAAAAAGATTTCATTCACACCTCATGATGTCTTTGGTAGAGCCACTACAAAATGAATTGATAAATTTTTCCAATTTCTATTATAGTACTTGAAAATATTTAAGCATCACCTTTGGAAATTATTGTAATTCATTGAAAAGTTGTCATGTCAAACACTTCATAACAATGTCAGCCAAATATCTTTTTTTTATATATGATGAATAATACTCTCCAAGTCTCTATACATCATAGTACATATCAGATGAACTAAAAATGGAAAACTACGATGTTTACATAACAATTATTTTTTATTTTTTGAATCAAAAGGGACTCATAACCTCTTCCCAAATCATAAAAAACTCTATTTATCAATGTTAAACTCTATAATCTTACTCTTTTGAAACAATTCTTCGTTTTTTTTGATTCACTATCATCCATTTGTGAGTGATTAATTCTGTCACATAGTTATAATTACACTGAAACCAAAAACAAAATTAAGTGATTTTCTATACAAACAACTTCGATGCCAATGTTTATCAAATCACTAATCAAATGGTCACATTACAAATGTAACATGGTTTATGTAGCATTACCTTTAAAAATCAAAATAGAATAAATTATTTTTCTAATTTCAAGTATATCAATGAATTTTTCATTCATAAATCTCAAATAGTTCTAACCATACTCTCTATATCATGTTCATTTCTTTTTGAATGAATATAAACATCAAACATTTATGGTCTGTATATATTTAAAATTTTACTCCATACATTTTATTGATCATTATTTTTAATGAAAAAAACTCTAATTCCAAAGTATGTGTAGGGTAATTTAACTCATAAGGTTTCAAATAATGTCAAGAATAAACAATTACCTAATCATTCTGCATTAGGACACAACCATATCCTTTCAATGAAATTCCATGTTGAAAAATAATTCACTATTTTTGGAAGGTAGTTCCAAATAAATAGCATTCACAAATAATTTATTCAATTGATTAAAACAATCATCACATTTTTGTCCAGATAAACAAAACTCATTATCCAGATAACAGAGTCAGTTGACTAGATAACAAAGAATTTTTTTTACATAACCTAGGGTAACAGCCTACTAATCCAAGGAAACTACAAATATCATTTATATTTGTGGTCCATGGAAACTCTTTAGGAAATTTTGTTTTATATGGAACAATAAATATGAACTTTTCAGAAAAAATGTGACGAAGGAAAAACATTTGAGGAAACAAATCCAAACAATCTGAAATTTTCATTTAGTTTATTTTTTATGGTCTGAAAAACAACCCCTAGATATATTTAATTCTCGTATATACATTTAGAATATACCAAAATTTCATCTATAATCATATAAAATACTATCCAAAACAAAATAAATATTTTATCTATACAATCCATGAATACAACAGGTGCATTTGATAACCCAAACAGATTAACTACAAATTCATAATGGTCATATGTAGTATGAATCCCTTTCATTATAATATCTTCTTCCTTTACTTTCAAATGATGGTACCCTGAACTCAATTCAACTTTCAAAAAATATGGCACTCTTTGGGGATGATTAAACAAATCATTTATTTGAGGCAAAGGATCGTTTTTCTTAACAGTGATGTTATTCAAGGATTTATAGGGAATATAAAGTCTCATTGAACAATATTTCTTTTTACCAAACAAGTAATGAGTACCCCATTTTGATGTGATGGTCAAATGAAACCATTATCAAATAACTACTAAAATTTATTATTTAACACAAAAAAGTGCATTTTTAGCTATTTGATATGGAGTTTTTGAAAAAAATTACCATCTGGAACAATGCCAACCATAAATTTAAAATCCATATCTGTTTTAATACTAGAAATCTCATCATAGAAAAAATAAACATACTCATATAACACTAATAAATAATTAATCAGAATAGTTCTTTTGTATTTTAAAATATTCACATGGATATATTCATTTCTATCTATTAATAATTTTTTACCTTCATGATATGTTATCAATTATAAGGATTCATTATTGTACACAATCTAAAAGTCAAAATGAAACAAAATTTTGTTAGATTTACACTTAATATTAGCATGGAAAAAAGAAATCCAATATGTACCGAAAATAACATCGAACACTACTACTGAAAAAAAAGGTTTGTAGGTAATTTATATTGATATAGAGTGGTAGGGAAATTCTAATAATTTATTTTGTTCTCGACATTCATAAAAATATTTTTTCTATAAGTTCCAACTTCGTTTATTTCGGTAGAATTTCCAATTAACAAGAACATTTCTCAATAATAAATGAAGGTGTTAACCCTAAATCAAACTACACATTGAACTAATTTAAATATACCTACAATATACCTGATACCACAATATTTGATGGCCTATAATCTTCTCAAGAAGTTACAAATTATATCAACACACCTTTCTTCTTGTAGTCTATCTACTTCCCATCATTCAAATTCTTCATTATACACTCATTTTCATAATGACACATCTCATTACATATAAAAAATTTTAATGACTATATATTGAATTTTTTAATTCTGCTAACTTGATGTTATTATCTGTGGATAAGAGAGTAATGTAATAATTTCTCACATAATAAGAACTTATTAGAATACAGAAAGAATTCACCAGTGTGTTTTTCTATCGCAATTTTCTGTATAAGTAAACATAATATTATTATATGTGGACATTTTTGATTAATTATTCCCATTTTTCTACCATATAGACCAATTTTTTTATGGTTTTCAAATAAAAAATGATAATTTGAGATCTCCATTACCACCTTCACTACAAAACGAACTAGTTTTTTTTTAAAAATTAATGAATGAGAGGAAAACTCCCTTAGATACTTTGGTTTTAATCCTATCTAAAAAAAATTGATTTTGATATTACGAAATTGGATGAAATTAATAGTATAATAACTTTGTCAGGTGAATTTTTCTTTGTATGAAGCCACTGAGTCCTCATAATTCCCCAGTTCTAGGAATTATTTTCCACTCTAAGTCAAACCACCTTGGGATAATATTTCTCAATAAAAATATGTTTGAATTCATCCTAATAAATAGAATCAATATCCTCACTATCCATGTTATTCCTAACCATCGACCAACTCAGATTTGATTCACCTTCAAATCGGTAAACAATAAATCCAACCATATGATTGTTTGAACATCCAATTATATCAAAAATGTTTTCTAGTGTTTTAATCCACCCTTCAGATAGAACATTGTCATATGATCCTATAAATGATAGTGGATATTTCCTCACAAAATGCTCCACAACTAACATGTTTCATTTTAGTTGATTTGGATGATCTCATGCATGGATACCAACACAATTTATTTCTAGAGTCAATTGCGCCATAATAATAACAAATAGATCAGTTCTGATTCTAACCATCTCAGGTTGCGGATTTGGAAGCTTATATTCCTCTAGATATTGACCCATCCTATTTTTCCAATTTATAATCTAGAAAATCATTATGAATATACATATCCTAGAGGAACCAACATACTAATCTTCAAATTCTATATCATTTCAATATGAATCTAAATTAAAAAAAATTATGGATATTTTATAAGAAATATCCTAACCCTTAATGTTATCTGGACCAAAATGTGATTCCAAATATAATGTCTTATATTTAAATGATACATAATCTATTTTTATGTAATGTGTTCAAATTGAATATATTTTTCGGTCTAGAGTTTTATAGAATTAAAACTTAACTATTGCAGAATAACTCAAATATTATAATGTAGAAACTTCTATTTGCTATCAATTTTTTCACAAGATATAACTCTTAAAATAATGATTTATATTTTTATTGATAGAAATAATTATAAAATTCATATTCACTTATTTCATGCACTTAATCATCTTTATACGTTGTGGAAAACATTTCAAAAATCTTGGATGAGAAAAAAATTATTATGTGATATAAAATAAGGATTGAAACCTTTAGTCTAAGAATATATTGAACTCAAAAAAAATTCACAAAATAATACCTTCAACCTATAAAAAATTAGTTCTTTAACATATATCAGGAAATCATTTGATTCTTTGAAAACTTATTATCAATAATTAATTAAAAAAGGAAACTTTTTTAATCAATATCAAACATAAGGTATATATTTAATATCCACATAGAGAGTAACCTTTATGGTTACATTGGGAATTACCGTCACATTATATTACCTAAATCTATTAGTAGACACCTTCTCATTTTACTCCATCTCATTACCCTATTCATTGTAGAGTTACTGTGGGCTAACCAACCCTTGTGTTTTCATAGACCACCCATATACATAAGTAATTCCCAAGAACCATAACATAATCACAACATATAAAACATACATAATGGAAAGTGTAACATTTCCAGTTTTCAATAAAAAGATAACATTTGATGATATTGATATAATAATACAATTCTTATAACCATTTGGAATATAAAAAATACATCGAATGGAAATACAATATACATATTTTGTTTAATAACATTACAGATTATAGAGGAATCCAAATATCAATCAATGGTTAAGGTGGTAGAAGAGCCATTATCACCATATACATTTAAAAATTTCTTTATCATTTTGTAAAAAGTTTTTTTTAATATCTAAAAAAATTTCATATCAAATAGGTTGATTATACATCGTATAAATGATGGTGTTATATAACATCAAAATATGCCTCAATGAAAGGATAATGAGATGAAGCCCCTTACCTCGAGTCTGAAAAACATTGTATGTTGTTATATTTTTTTTAATAACAATACTATATTAATTTATACTTTCCTGAGAACATTTTTCATATTTATTATTCTTTTTATTTCATTTTTTATATTTTACAATAAATTTATAATCATTTATGTTTATATTGGATGTTTTTGCAGTATTCCGTACATGAGTCCCAAAATAAACATGGTATAATGTAAATTTGACAATGTGGTCATATGTCCATAATCACAAAAAATATATATATGAAATTATAATCAAAATATTACAATATTAATTAATTTTTTTCAAAATATTAATTTTATTTGTGGAAAATGAATAACATTATTGTCATGGATATTGTTGGTTGTACACACACATGAGTTACATTTTCATTTTTCATTGATCAGTTTGGAAGTAATCTAGTAATTATTTTAGATTTCCAGAATGATATTAAAATAAATAATATAAAATTAATTATTGAAATACACTTAAATTTATCATTCATGTGGTTTAGTGAATAAAAATAAATCAGATCACTTTGTGGAGGTGATAATTTACGTGTATGAATGAAAAATGTTATCATTTTTTATGTGCATACAAAGTAATATCATAATTGATAAATTATTATCATATAAAGATATATATTTCATTAATATCACATATGAACATATATTCAATCATTATAACCATTCATGAGAGGCAGTTATTGAAAAAGAATTATATCGGTTTGTGGAGATGATAGTTCACATGTATGCACAAACAAATAATTTCATTCCCATTTGATGTAATTGGAGATGTATTTAGGTGATTATATTAGTGTAATAACATATGATTATATTTAGTGTATTGAATTTATTATATAATCATGGTAGGATGTGAGTTTAATGAAGTGGAAGTAGAAATAAAATACAGATAGATAAATAAAAACATCACCTTACCTTGAGATGATCCCCCTTTATAACACATTAACAGCCTTATGGATGGTTATTTTTATAAAATATGTCTTCAATAATGTGTAGAGGGTTTTTAGGAAGGGTTTTTGGTAGATATTCGGTGAAATAAATTCACATTTAATTGTGAGTAACAATGAAAAGTGTGCTTTTTTATAAAACAGGGGAGGGGAACTCTTGAAAATATTTAGAGTATTAAATTAATATAAATTAAATTTTTTATTATAAATGTGTAAAAAGTAATTTATTTAGAATATAAGATTATTTTGGGAATAAATACATTAATCCAATAAAAAGTACACATGTTTTGGATATTTTTTAATCCTTGTCGTTGTGTTTTAAACTGTTTAACTCTTTCTGTTTGATTAAGTAATTTACACTTTGAGAGTAAAAATAAATACTATAACTTGTAAAAATACTAGTTAATGAGTCATTAATTAAAATTGGATACATAACATAACTAGTTGGATGTTTCTTGAATTTTTAGAAATTTTAATACATTTAATTAAATATTTCATATTTTTAAATAGAAACTATGTCAAATTGGGAACTATTAATTACTTATATTTTTTTTGAAATCCTAAAAAATCGATTCCCTCAATAAAATGGTTTTAATAATTTATAAAATGTATCATTTATCCATAATATTTTTTGATATCACCAAATATTTCAATTTATATTTTTTAATGATGTTAATATAATTTATTTGATTTTTCTTATAATAAATTCATTACTGTATCATCATTGTGTCATAATTAAATTTAATTATTTAATATATATAAATACATAATATATGACATTGATTTAATTAATTGTTTTATCATTCTATTTACTATTTATAGTCAAATACATATCTTATATATACCCATATTAAATTTGTTTTTTTAAATAAGAGGCATGTTTATGATATCTTTATTTTCCCATTAAATAAAATGTTATTAATATAAAATTCGTACCTAATTGGATTTTAAAGGCCAAAATTTAGTCCCATATGTTGTATTGTCTACAATAAATCATTCAATAAGATTTGGACATGTTTTAGCATATTTTTATATTTTTATAATTTTATTTTAACTTTTAATTACCTGATTGACCATTAACTGTGGAAAATAAAATACTAAATATATATTAAAAATAATAATTTTTATCATATTAAGTCATATTTTTTAAAAAAATATTACAAACATGAATATCTGTTTTAGAAAATTCAATTTACATAAGTAACTAAAATTAATTTTAAAATTAATTCAATTGACGGATTGAGAAAACTTGTTTTTAATGTAAAAACATTTAATAGTTCATAATGTTTTTTTATCCAATTTAATTTTGTAATATATATTATTGTATGTCTTGATTATAAAATATGAAATTTTTTATAACTGAAATTATTAAATTAGTCTATTATTGAATTATTGAAAAAATTCATAAATGATTTAGTATGTGTATCCATGATAAGTGATTATTATGACCGAGTAATGGGACATGGACTACTACTCCAAATACCCCTATTTATCTGGACTACCACTCTAGGAATCCTATATGTTATTGTATCTCATGTGATCACTATGTTGTTGGATTAGGAATGAAACTCCAAATACCCACGAAGTTCTAGACATATTCTCTAGGATTCTATTATTTTAATGTGAAATTGAAATTAAATATATAATGAAATCCCATGATGGAATGAATTGTAATATACCATTGGGGATAATTTAGACATATGAATTTGATGATAAAGGTATTTTGGGGTACAGTTTCATAATGAAACCGACAAATTAAGTGGATAATTAAATAATAATTTAATTTGAAAACACTTTTCATTATTTGTTTTAAATTTTTATTTATAAAACTACATACAATAATGTTTAAAATATATTGCTTTAGACATCTTCGGTGGTGGGATACTATGTAGTAATGTAACAGTACTTATGATTCTAGATTGGTACCTGAAAATATTTCTTATTTGTATGAAATGATAAAAACAAGTTCCCTATGTTTGATGGCTAAGGTGAGATGAAGCATGGACAAATGAACTAGATTTGTTGTCAAGTTCGACATTGGGAGTTGTCTATGTGTCATTTTGTTTATTTAAAAATTTAAACTTGTATTGAATTAATAGTCTACATCATGGATCAGAGTCATTTATAAATTTTTTAAATTACAATATTATGTTGGTCTAATTGAATATGTTATTATTATGGAATTTTTCATTATCATTTATTTATTATTTATTAATTTATTCAATATATCTAATTTTTTGAAAGATAGTATTGTATTCTAATTATATATATTAAACAATCACTGCTTGTCAGAACCCTCTAGCATATGAGTATGCATGCCTAAGGTCACATGATGAGCAAACTAAGGGCGCCCACATGTGACACCAAGGTTGAGACGTTATAAAGTGGAATCAAAGAAAATTATTTAATCTACTTTTGTATTACTATTTGGGAATGGTAGAAAGGGTATTATGATAAGATGTTCCATGGTTATGATATCATTCATGAGAGTATATAACTTATTTATGAGGGAAAACCCATATACCCATAGTGGGATTGTTGTTAATAATGTTTTTTATTATCAATGGGTGTTATATCAACATTGTTGATGCACATATTGTGTGATGTCATTTAATTTACGGATTTTACACCTTGATTGGTATAGAATGATATATTAGTATACATGAATAATTTTGGGAAATAAACATTTATAGTGACATGCATCATTTTATGAATTCATGAAAAAATACATTTAGTGTGAGTCGATAAAATGAAAATGGGTTTCATTACATGTGAAATTTAATATAAAAATGTTGTCAATATGAAAATAATATTTCCAAATGATTATAAATGTTATAAATCAAAATGGATCAATTTATATCTAATTATTATCCTCATTTATGAATGTGTTTTACCCTTTGTTGTCTATGATCCAGATGAGGGGTTGTTGAGGGTTGTTATTGTTCCTCGATTGTTACCATGTGTCAGGGTAAGGGGAATGACATGTTATTGAATTATATTAATCAATGTCAATAAATGTGTCAATTTTGTGTTATGTGTCATAATTATTTTTTTATTGTAGAAAATTGATTTTATGAAGTTGTTTTTTTAATGGATAATAGAAGGACATTGATAGAAATGATCCTCTAGTAGCGGATCCCGAGGAATCGATATTACTCAGTGAAGGAGACATGGAGAAGTTCCATGAGATCCTTGATAAAATTATGTAGTTTATTTAAATATTCTTAAATAGTTTTTTGTAATATAACTAAATTCACACAGTATTTTATATTTCATCACCCTCCGACATTCACTAGAGAGTTGGAAACATAAGCAACATGTTCTAGATTTAGTATATTTAGATGATCCATGATCAGTTATAGATTCCAACTGAGAAGGTTTTCATGTTGACCACTTATATGTTTTATGATCAATCAAAGGGTTGGGTAGACATTCGGACCTAGGATGGGAAGATTGATAATATAGATTATAAGGGATTACAATATATATTTTTGGAGGACTGTTTCCCTGAGACATAATGGCTTCAGAGTGAAGCTAATTTTATATAGTTTAAGTAGTGGAGAATTCCCATGAAAGAATATTCTAGTCACATCAATTATTTGAAAAACTATGACACATAATTAGTAGGATATATGGAAATTTTATAAAACTATTTTCAAGATGGGCTAAAATGTTGGGTTATGTCCAAGGTAAATATCTTTTGGTCGAATAATTTTTTTGAGGTAGTAAAACATGATATAATTTATAGGGGAACATGAAGGAGGATTCTGGTGGATTGTAGATGATATATATTGGATGAATTGGAGGTATTACATCACAATATAAGATGAATCATAATGAGAACGTCAACCTTGGGTATAGGAGGTAATGTTTCCAAGTAGAAGGATCACTATATTAGAGAAGTGACTGAATATGTTTCCACCAATGTGGTAGTTCACGAGACATTTGTATATAGTGTTCTCGACCACCTATGGAGTTTCGATCATATAGAATAATAGGTCACATACATAGTATTTTACTAAGCCTTCAACAATGATTAGTGACATATCAAATATTCCAAACTCGATTGTTGGTAGGGGTCATCTAACCCATGTCAGTCTAGAAGTTAGAGTTCTTCTGGTAATGTAGAATGTAGAATTTGGCATGGTAATTCAGGGAAGGAGAGGAACTATCAGTAGACTGGTGCCTCTTAGGGGACTCAGAATGAAATTCTGGGAACTCGGCCATGAAACATAGTTCATCATGAAAATTTATATATTATGGATATACTATAGAGAGTCATAGGTACTATTCATAGAGATTATACACATTCTAGTTCCTTATTTTATACATGATCCTCCCATTCTATTATATCATCTCAACCTGTGAATGGTTTGAGTCTAGTGATGGATTTCATTTTTGGGGAAATAATGATTGACACCCCATTAGAAGTATAATCAGGGGATATCTATTTATGTAAGGCTTTATATGTAAGGGGTGTTCTATCATGGTGTGGGAGTATTGTTTATATTGGGATATTCATATACTCAACATGCCTATATTGGATATGATTTTGTGTATAGACATTATAATATTATATCCATTATATATTGATAGTTACAATTTGAGAGTGATATGTATGTCTCCTAAGGGTAAAAATTATATTCACTATAGATATTGGGATATCTTGAAAGGCCATGTAGGGTCTATTCAAATTCAATTGGGGAGCTCACTGCCAAGTTCATAAGTCCATTTATAGATGATGGTGTTGTAATTCATGGTACCAATATACTAATGGTGGACCAATTTTATTATGAATTCTTGAAAACATATCAGGGATTCCACATTAGAGGGATGTATAGTTCATACATGTGCTCATTCTTGGAGGATAGAGATTTTCTAATCCTCATTAAGGAACTTCACTAACATAGCTTCTTGAATATGTGAGTTAACTAAGATTGTGTATGGATAATGGATGTATCCATTGAAGTGCGTCACCTAGGGGTTCTTGAGTCATTTTTTCTAGGATGGATAACTTGGTATTTTCGTATATGAATAGATTACCGACTATTTAAGTAGATGAATGTGAGAAACCATTGTGATTTTTTCATATCAATGTCTTCATTGACTATTTGAGAGGATATTGGGCTTTTACCTAGATCAACATGAGATATTGGTATCACCGATTTAATGATAATCCATATGACATACCACATAATATATTAAGAGGAACGATGGAATATTTGAGTTCATATTTATGATATTCATAAAGAATAATGAAGAAACTGTGTTTATAGACATTATGATAAAAGTATTGCACACATTTTTAGATCTGTTAGTTATAGTTTCTTGAATAAAATCATGGTGTACTATACAAATCATGATGATCATTCATGAAATATTGAACTCTTCTAGAGAAAACTGAGAGAGAATAATCTATATGATAATATATATAAGTTTCCATTTTGGATAGACTATATACAAATCATAGGCCACATCATCTCAAAAGAAGTATTTATAGTGGACCTAGATATTGGTCATGCATTGGTTATTAGTAGTAGCCTAATAATGTTGTTGATATCCGGATCATTCCGAGGTTACTGGGTTATTATTGATTGTACATCCAATACATTTCTAACATTGAAGAACCACTTTTAGGGTTGATGAATTAATAGATTATATTTTAATGTTATTGTGTATTTTATAATTATTTTGACATTTTGAATAAGTGGTTGACTACCACCCAATTTTTATCCTACATAATTTGAGTGAGGATTAGGTCATGTTATGTGATTCATTTGATTTTTGACAAGGATTTTTTTTAGTTTAGGGTGATAGAGTTTTGTGGTATAGGTCAGGGAAGGTGTGGCCACATGAATGAAACAAGCCTACACATGGTCTCAATTTTCTTATATTGGTTTACACCATGATGGGTTGTTGGAATTTTCTATTGGTGAAAGAGTTTTCAATTTATAATATCCATAATTTTTTAATTTACATATTTTAAAAAAAAAAGAAGTGAATCTTCGATAGTGGAAATGGGTTTAGTATACTCCATCATTTTATTTTTAGAAAGAATATACCCCTGAAAATAGAAACTATGTTACTGAATCATTGAGAATGAAAATTCTGACACATCCAATTTATGAATCTTGTTCTATGAGGTAGATTAGTACCTTACTTGATGAGGATCATATTGTTCTTTAAGTGGTCTAGTAGCAGATGACCCTCATATATGTAAATGTTGAGTCCACCCTTCCGAGCTATATAAAGTAGAGGTTGTATAATGAACTAGAGTTTTTTCCATGAGGGAAAGCATGGAATGTGGGGACAATCTTATGATTATACTATAGATGAGGGTGACATTATCTATATTCAAAAAATTATTTTTTCCATAAAATATGTTAGAGGAGCTAATGCGTGAGTTTCATGAATTGATGTGGGATGTCTATCCTCATTTGGAAAAAATGTATCTGACCTACATTGATTGTATTGGTGGTTAAACATTAAAATGATGATTACAGGTTTCTAGAGGTCATACTTCAATTGTTTGTAGGTGATTTATAAGCATAAATGACCTAGTGTTTTGATTCAGATATTCAATCTCCTATATTAGAAGTGGAATGATGTAACAATGAGATTTTTGATGGTTCATCTAAAGATTCCATAGGTGAATTTACTTTTTGTGTAATCATGGAATGATTGAAATATATTGGACATTTCTTTCCTATCAGGGAGATTTTATAATTGGACCAGTTGGAGAACATATATGATTTAGAGATAGTATGTCTATATGGGGTTCCATGGATTATATATGTAGATCAGGAATTTCATTTCAAATCATTATTTTTGATGTGTTAAAAGAATGCACTGGGTATGCAGGTGTGTCTGAGTATGAATTTTTATCCACAGACAGATGGGAAGTCAAAATGTATTATACCTGTATTTCAGGTTATTATGTTGGTGTGTGTCCTAGATTTTAGTGATTCTTAGGAGAATCACTATGTTATCATTGAATATTCCTATAACAGTAGTTACCAATAAACTATTCAGATGGCACCACTTGATACACTCTATGTTAGGAAATGAATATCACCTATATTGTAAAAGGAGGTAGGTTAGTCATATATATTAGGAATGAGTCTCAGGAAAGTGATATCAAAGATGGTTTAGTTGATTCATAACTATATAGATATTACTCAGAGTTGGAAGAATTCATGTGCAAATCAGGGTCTTCATCCCAAGAGTTTATAGTGGGAGATCATGTATTTCAGTGGCTGTTTCTTAGTTTGGGACACTACAACATTCAGAGGTAGGTAATGTTTTTGCATTTTTTTGTGTTGTCTATTTGAGATTATAGAGAGAATTAGGTCAATCGTGTACCTATTAGATCATTCACTAATGTATAATTTTAAATGTGGATTTTTTTATGTGTCATATATTCAACAATATCACATCAAACCATCTCATGTTATTGATGATTATGTGGTTGATATTGAGACTGATTCATCCTTTTAGGATCATATGATTCATGTTATGGATCATAATGATAAGGTTTTTTGGGAAAATTCAATGCCGATATTTTAATTATTGTAGAAACATGTTCATGTTTAGTAGGACATGTTGGATAGGGAAGAAGATACTCATGCTCAGTGGTATGAACATTTTATTTTGCAATCATACATATGACTATGATTAAAAATCAACGATGATATGTTATAAGGAGTGTGAATGTAAAATTCATAACATTATAGTGATGTCTTGTTCTCAATTACAATCACTTTTTTACCCTTATTTTGGTTATACCATGATTAGATATTAGTTCAGGGTTTGATTGGGTGAAATTGGAAAAGTATGGAATCCCATGGGGCTCTTAATTGTTGGTGCATGGTAAGGGAAAACATGAAATTTTACCTAAGAAACCATAAACCGTATTTTGGATATACAGGAGGTGGAATATAATTTTTCTTGACCATGAGACCACCCTACCAAACTCATACACCTCAAAATAGTTGGGGTTTTCATGGTTGGAGAATTATTTTTAAAATAGTGTGATATTAGTAGAAACTGTGTGAACACTTAGGCATATTTTGTGGTTAAGGAGTAATGTATTGAAACCCGTAATGAAAATACAATGAATCCTTGTGCATGGGTTTTAATTCCAAAATTCTTTTAAAAACATTATAAGACCCGCTGGCTTGGTCCTCTATTCATTCCCACTTGACTTAACCCCATTTCCTTCGATTTTGGAAACACTATTTGGGATTCTAAGGATCTTTGAACACCTTTCATAAAGAATTGATGATTTTTTATGGATTATCTCTTCAATGAAATGTGATTTATTTTCATGTTGGTTTCCCATGACTCCCATATCTCTTTCTAGTATAGAGGAATTATTTTTCTTCAATTTTTATTATTTTAGATGTTGAATTTAATGGATCTTAATCATTTGGATTGTGATCCTAGGTGATGGTATTAGGTCATCAACATCATATTTATTCACAATGTTTCATAGAAAATTGGGTATTTTTGTTTGATGAACGTTCTTCAATGCTATCGAGGTATGTGGTCTAACTATTAAATACAATAGTATTTATTATACTTGTGTGTATGCAATTTTGAAATTTTAAATTTCCAAATTCTTCAATTTCCTTCTAAATTGAATTAATTAATTGTTTTACCACATTATTATATAGTTGGTTATACATGTGATTATAAAATTGATGAATAATAGTATTATGAAATGATTGATAAATAGGGTAGGAAATTAGTATTCACCAATGGGGTGTGACAACATGATTTTAAATTTTTATGATAATTTACAAAATTGGTTGATTTTTGAATTATTGATTTGGTTTCTAAATGAGTCGATAATTAGGAACCATTGATGTGACAACTACAATGAGTTATGAGACATGTAATAGTCCTCCAAATAACCATTTGTTCCCATACTTCTACACTATCCCCCAAACATTTAATGTATTTCATGTGATCAGTGAGTTGTGGGATATGGACTACTTATCCAAATACCCACAAGGTTCCATCCTACTGATCTAGGACCCCATTTTTTTATATGGAATTGTAATGAATAGAATTATGGATACCCATGATTAAATAAAATGGGAGATTCTAATGGGAATTGTTCAAACTCTCCCATGGGTCGATGCATGTATTGCTGGTTTGGATTTCATTGTGAACCTGTGAAATTATGATGTTTATTGGAGAATAATTTAATGTGAAATGTGTTCATTTTTTTGAAAAATTCATACAAATTCATATATTGGATGTTGTTTTAAAATCCCTTTGGGGGGGACTATTGAGTTTTACTCACACCTTCTTTAGCCTTCCGGATTGAAACATGAATATATTCATGTTTATAGGATAGGATAAGAGAAATATCCTATTATTATTCAGATTAGTTAGAAAGGATTGTGGTTATGGGAAACATACAAGATATCAGGACCTCCTTGGAGAGTTTTTAGTTTGCCTTTAAGAATTTTTTTTTCATTTGAAATTTGGTACTTATAGGGAATGACAAGTCTATAGCTTTGTTCAGATTCATTTATCAATGTTGTGTAGTTACTATATGATGTATGTCTACTGAATATATTGATATTATGGTTATTGTTCATTATGATTTTATTATTATTTATTTATTTCTTTTAATGTGGTACTTTGATAAATGGTGTATAGTCTCCTCTTGATATATATTAGAATCTTGCTGCTATTCAGAAGTTTCTATCATATGGGGAGGCAAGCCTGAGGTCACATGATGAAACAGATTAGGGTGTTTACACGTGTAACCCAGATAAAAATTGATTCATTGTGTATTAAGGAATCATAATCATTTAGCATCTCCAACGATAAAATTTTCCTCATTTTTAACTATTTTTATGAGAATATGTATTTAAAATTAATGTTTTCACTATATTTTATATATTTCTCACCATAAATGTAGTTCTTCTATATCGTCAATGATATGACTGTAAATTCCAACTATATTTAATGGGCTTGATAATTCTATTCATGAATATTTCAGTAGATTTTTTTGGAAACCAAATTATCATTCCTTATAAAGACACATATATGTGTATTCTTATTTTAATCAATAAATAAAAAAACCATCACATCTAGATGATATAGACTATATCGATTAATTACATATCATTTCTTAAATTTTTTAACAATTTTGTTACAATCCTATAACTATATGAACACAACCACTTTACATATCAATATAGTTTTGAAATATAGCTAACAAATAATTTATTTATAGTTGATTTTTACAGTCAACTTTCAATCGAAATACAATATATACCTCCACTACAATCATTTGAAATGGTAATTCCATAACTACATTTATTGTAAAATCAGGATATTTTAATAAATATATTCATTAAAATTAATGTAAATTATATTATAGATTGTTCTAAAAACAATCCACTGTTTCGTTTGTGTTGTACACAACACCATGTTTATCTATTATTGCATGTAAAATTGAATTACCCAGATAAATTCTATTACATGCATTATTGAGTATTACCAAAAAGAAATATAATAAAAATATTACTCATTTAACATTATAGTTTCCCTCGTCATTGGAATGGAGGTAATGAATATGATTCACTAGATTTTGAATATATGGTTTACAAATTTTTTTTATTATGAATACTATGGGGACTATTAAAATTTTAATGAAAATAAAAAACCATTGAATATATAAGCTGTGTTTTTATGTGGAACTATTTTTATAACCAATAATGATGTTTTATACTAGTAAATTAAATTAATAAAAAAATTGATCGAAATTAATGAAATTTATATATTATATATTGAATCAGGAAATTTAAAATTAATTGAATATGTTTTATATGTTTAATATATTAACAGGTCTTATTTTAATCGTAAAAAGATGTATATTTTTGAAAGGTGGTTTTAAAATATATTTAAGGAATCACCCATTTTAAAAATAATATTTGACAATTTTATAATTATTATTTGAAAATATAAACTACTTTTTGAAATTATAATATTAGAACTTATATTAGGTGATGTTTTGGTAATTTTTTGAGAACATTTATATTTTGATGAATATTGAATGACAATAAATTATAATTGAAAACTAATTTTTCTTATGAATAATTTATATTTCCAAATTATATTTTAAATTGGTTAAAAAATATTTTGAGATAAATTATAATACATTTAATTCCATTTATTTTACTGGAATAAATTTTATAATTAATATAGATAAAAATAATAATAAACTTGTGAACGTATTCATTTTATAATTCCGATTTGTAGTCTCATCTTTAGGAATAATTTTAAACTTATTTTTGACACTTATGTGATTTGAATTTTGAAAAAATTATTCATTTTTTGGAATAATAATAATTTATAATTTGATAAACAATAAATGTAATTATTAACAATAATATTAGTGAATGTAATATAAATTAATTATAACTATTAAGTTAAAAATGTGTTCATTAGTGGTTAAAATTTAATCTTAAGGAGATAAATTACCTATAAACTTGTCAAAAAACACATTATATGGACATTATTTTATCATATTACCATTTATATAATATTTGGTTTATTATTTAGGGAACATGATGTTAGGAAGACCCCCCAATAGTGTTTACTTTATCATATTTACAAGAATTCCACTCACACTCCACTATAAAAAGACACCCAGCCTCCCAATATCTTCAGTCTTATGAATTCATTTTATCTAGTACAAAACATACACAAATAATCATCCTTCTTCCACACTATTATCTTAGAAGACTAACATTGGGAATAAATAAATCGTAGGATTTAATTATATGTACACTAAAAGGAGTTAACTGAAAAAGAGGCAACATTCTTCCGCAATCAATTTTGATTAATTATATCAAAAAACACATGTTTTATTATCATTACATTGTTATAAAATATACTAATTATAATTAATATAATTAAATTTTTTTATATTGAAGGTTAAACCTACACGTTTAGACACTTCCATCAAATGGGATACACATTCATCATTCGTGTGTACGATGAACGACCGCCTCACGAACCGATGTCATTCGTTCATCCATTTCCACCTATCACTGTAGGTAGTAATTATATAATTACTATTTTAATAAAATAATTATGATATATATTATTTATTAATAATAATTTAATTATTATATAACAAAAACCTTGAGGATTTTCATTTTGTGGGAGTATGATTACAATGTGTGTCGATATGTGGACTATGGCCTCCTCAAAGCGTTGTGATACAGTCACACAGTACATAGAATGCATTAATAATGTAATTAATAAAAATATATTATATAAATAAAATTATTATGATATTAATAAAATAATTAACTATGTGTTCATATAAAAAATCATTTTCACCTTTCATTTTCACACACCAAAAAACTGATAATGTCAATCTTGGATGTGTGAACTACCACCTCATCGATGTTAATTAACTCTTCATTTTTCATCATCAAATAAGAATAATGTTATATATAAGTATAAATAATTAAATAATATGGTACATATTATTTAATGGTAATTCTTGAAATATAAAAATTATTTTCCTACTTTTCATATTGTTCAATGTAAAATATGAATGTCACTCATGTGTATGTACGAGCTATAATCTACTTGATTGTAACATTGTTTCATTTTTCATAACAATATTTCTAGTTTTATTTTTAAATTATAATTTATTTAAATAGGTGATAATTATTTCAAGGTATTTATTATGGATATGTTTGTATAATAAAATCATTGATCACACTATTCCCATCTATGTGAATGATGACATATATTCCGAATATGGTCAAAAAATATGAATAAAAAAATTATTGATTATGTAAGTATATATTGATTTTTTATATGGGAAATAATAGTAATAAAAAAAGGATTTGGTACTAAATAATTTAAATAATTAACATTATTTTATTATTCATTAAGGTAGAGAACGATTATGACAAATCAAACTCAAGGTAAGGAAATTTATTTCAATTTCAATTATTTGAGGCATACATTATTTCCGTGCCCCAAATTTCTTATATATTTTAAGGAACCCTATTTTTATTACACTATTATTACATTATATTAAAGTGAAAAAGAATAATAGTGTTATAAAACCATGATCCAATTATTGATTCTCATAGGAAAATTATGACCAAACATAACATTTACTCAATAAAACATAAAACAATTATTTCATTTATTTGAAGATTCAGAGTGGTCCTTGTGATCTCCTTAGTACAAGTAATCACCTGGGTATATACAATAAATAAAAATTGGATAAAAATCCCCATAATATTATAGATAAGAACATGAATCTTTATAACAAGGGTGATAATAATAATCATCATCACAACATAATCTTGATATCATTATAATAATCCAGGGAGGAACAGTTAGATAAAATCATGCAATGTATCAATTCATAAAAATTAAACACCATTTCATAGTATTCAAATACCAACCATAGTTGTAAATAATGATTAAATCATATTGAAACATAAAATTTGAGAATAATCTTGAAATCATATTTTTGAACTAATATTTCATTATATTTCCAAAAATTTCACATTATCTGATAAGATAAATCACATTACCCAATGCATTAGAATACTTAATAATACCTGGAATATCATCAATTTATAACATTTAAATTATCATGCATGACACATGGAACATTTTACAATAAACTATTTTAAATATCCCATATAAGTTATGTGTTTTTATTGATAATATTTAAAATGATATTGTTATGAAAAAATATGTTGTTCCCAAAAAAGGGAATAACAAACTAGGTTTAAGAATCATCAATATTTAGTGAAGAGGAAAAAATATCAATAGTTGTTAAAGATAAGTTTTTAGAAATAATAGTTATTTTGAAAAAATCATTTTATTTAATATATAACAAGATTGGAATCATGCATATCCCAGAATTGTAAAGGGGAGGTAAATTAAATTATATTTTAGAAATAATAATGACTATCCCCAATAATATTTTCACGGAAGAGGAATAACCCAGTTAAGGGAAACTTGTTTTCGGAATCTTGTAACCTTATGTGTGAAGGAATTCATCACTTTTATATCATGTTTAATCAAATTAGATTCAGTAATTAATAAATCTGTAAAACATTCTAAATGTTTTTGGTTCATTTTAATTTCATTATGTACCTTTAAGGATATGTTGATTAGTTATATTGTTCAATATCAACATTTAGTAGTGTTCATTTTATTGGTTTTCTAGAATAGATCACTTGTATAAAAGTACAAAATAACCTATAAAATGGGTATAATTATCCAAAATTAAACTTATATGACAATATTGAACATACATATGTTTAATTTTTCTTATATATATTTTTATATCGATATATGAGGATGATTTATTAGACAAATGTTACTGGTAATCTTTTAGACTAATATAATGTTTTTTCAACTACAATGAACTTGTTTTCTTTTATTAATTAATATTACGAATATACGTTAGTTCAAGAACATAAAAAATGTTATAGAATTCATTTTACAATGTATTTCATCCACACTAAATGTTTTGGGACTATCCTTGTAGGTGGTAATTTAAAATGAAAAATTTATCCTTGACGACGATAAAACAACACCTCAAAGATGACATTTCCATTTTTAGAAGAAAATGTAGAGGAGACGAGGATCAATTGTGATGACCCAATCTATTATTATTGAAAATTAATCACAATTTAATTACATATATTATTATGTTAAATGATTATATAACATATTCACTTCCTTGTTTTTATGATTTTGGTTTTCAAATTACCGTTATGATTTTTGACAGTTGCTAATATAGTCTTAGAATAGTGATCAAACGATTAGTATAAATACAGGGCTTTAAATAATACAATTTACTCACTCAAAGGAAGAAATTACCTCATCCAATAGAATTGCTCTATACGAAGCAAATTTTTTAGAGGTTGAAAAGGAGGTGGCTTTACTAGGCTTCACTCATGACCAAGCCCAAGCCATGTTTCAAAACATTAAGTTCGAAAGGAACTGTCTAGAAGAGAATTGGATGTTAAAAGAATTACAACATGAGAAATGTTATGAGAGCCACCTCAAGGGTCTTTCACCATCTCACACCTTACCCTTCGGTCTTATACTGGTTTTATTAAGGGTTATATAACAAGACCATAGCACAATGATTATTCACAATATTTTTTTCATCGATAATAAACATTCATTTTATTATTGTTACTTTTTAAATAGTTTTTAAATAAAAAATATCATTATTAGTTAATATTCTATTAAGAAATATATTTTTATGAATTAATAGATTTTGAAATAAATTATATTTTAAATTTATACTATTAATAAATTTATATTTATTAAATATAAATTATCATATAATATTTATAAGTAAAATATTAATTTTTATTAAGGTGTCCAAATAGTTTTTGTAAAAACCCATGAATTTTCAATAAATGTTGTATTTTATTTTAAAAGTAAAAAAATTAACATATTGAAAAAATTATATATATATATATATAATTAATATTATTTTTAGAATCATTTTTTAGAAATTATCCAATAGGTAATTTTTCTTAATTTTCTAATGTAGTCGAATTTTGGGGTAAAAAATAAATACTATTAAAATATATATTGTGTTTAATGGAATTATAAGGATATAATATTGATGTAATAGAATACTATAAATATCCCTTTCTTAAAATAAAATTATTTAATTTTAAAATTATTTGATTTAATATTTGTTTTATTAATTTTATGGTTCCATAGTTGACACTCCAAGACATATAAAACATTTTATCTTTTGAAATGATTTCCTTGAGAGTGAGTATCATCTCCACATAAGTAGGACAAATATTTTTATAAGTTCGTCCAATTATATTAAAAAATAATGATTCCCACTCCCCTTTGTAAAAAACCATGTTCCAAAACCATTGGTTGGTTTGGGGTTTCAAATAGTTTAATGTGTGGTGTCAAAAACCTAAATAATATTGAATTCTTAGTATTTTTCATATATAATCCCACTCAATATCTCACTATTATTCACTAAAAACCCTTGGATAACGTTCCTACTCTTACATCCTCTCTCTATTACCATCCCAAGGTGCCAAATGCTCTCATGAAGCTTATCTTTATCCCCTCCCAACCCATTTGGATCACACTTCCATCTAAGGAATTTCTTCCATTCTCATTTCTGTCAAAAAAAATTATCTTGTTATTCTATTTTATATTACCTTAAAAATTTAGTGGTATGATTTATAACCACCCCCGATACTATCCTCTTTTTTAATGATTGTATTCCTATTTCTCTTTCATTAATTATTCCCATATATTACTATTACCATAAAGAAAGTTCGTAAGGTATTTTTCTCTCCTCATTTAAAATGAAGAAATTATTTTTTATTTGGAATGTAAATTCCATTAAATATTTTGGAAAGTGTATCTATATGACCTCAATTACTATCCGTTTCATCTAAAGGTTATGAGACACACCTTTCTCTCCCAACCATGTATTTTATGATTTCTTGTGTCAGGTCGTTATGCTACCGAAATTGCACAGTGATTTTCCAAGAGAAAGTCATTGTGTAGTGAATAAAATTTCCATTTCTCTATAAGTGGTATTAACCATTATGCACATTTAATTATTGATTATATAGTTTAATTTATTAATTCCACATTCATTTATATTTTAATAAATGATGATGTTTAATGAATCCATGTTATATGATCCCTATGGAACACTTATTCATGATATGAAATGATTAAGAAGGGTGAACCCAGAGAGTGATCCAATGAATTGTTTAAAGAATAATATCATATAACACAATTTACATTAAGGGTTGAATCATGATAATTCAAGTGAAATGAGTTTTTACTACTTCTAATTTAAGTGCAATGAGGGTTTAGTCATTCTCCATGTGCAATGATCCCTGGCTCATGCTAATATCGTGTTATATGTTTTTGTCACTTTTCCATGTTATGATTATAATGATATATCATGAATATATGTTAATGATTTTATTGTTATCAATTTTTATTCTCATTTCATAACATGTACTATATTCTTCATGTTATTTCTTTTTTACTACCTTACTGGGGTGTATAGATCACCTTTTTCTTTGGAATGTCATCAGATTATCCCATGCAATGCTAAGTACGAAGGTATGTTTTCATGTAAAATATGTTTTCAACAAAGATGTTGTATTTTTATATCTGTAGATGTTATTTAATTTTCATAGTTTCCCAATACACTAGACCTCTCAATCCACAGAGTTGTCTTAATGGAATGATTAGGTAATAAATTATGTTCAACTGTAAAATAAAGAACATTGTTGTAATAGTAGGTATCAGAGGATATGATTAGTTATTTTTTGGATTATGATTAGAAAAACCATGTGAAAGCATTAGGGATAAGAAAAGTATAATAAAAACTTCCCTAATTTTTTTTAGTAATTAGTAACTATTTTATCAATAAAATACATCCCTATCTGTATATGAGCTGGTAGAGGCAGATCTGGCACAAATGTATCTAGGTGTAAAACTCATAAACAATACTTTGAGCTAGACACAAACAAGAACTGGTGCATGAAAACAGGACATGCTAGACTATTGTTTATGACACCCCCATGGGATATGCATTGGTAAATTCATAATCTTAGTACATACCATTATTAATGGAATAAAAAATGGCCCTAAGAATATATGTTGGGTTGTAGATCTGGGATAATATAGATTAAAGCCTATTAATTCATATGTTATGGAAATAAAATTAGTTTATAAGTCATCAATTTTTTCTTTCGATTACCCTCTATGTTTTACTCCTAATGTTTCTTTCATTCCACCCAATGGCCGATAATAGGAGGACTGGGGCTAAAAACCAATGTGAAGATCAATTTGATGGTTGTTCTAATGAGATGCCCAATCTAATGGGAGTGAAGATCACGATATTTTTCATGATACTCACTTTGTTAACTAATTTTTTGAATATAAAAATGTGTAAAGAATAATATTAAACCCTCTTTAATAAAGAAACAGTTTTATTCGAGATCTTCATGAGACAAATGCCTCATACTCTTAATAGATCATATGATCTTTCAATCATCGAACAATGAATCAAACACATTGAAAAGAACTTCTCTATACATCAATTATATTAACAAGAGAAGGTTCTAATGGACATGAATTGTATGGAGGGTGAAGCTGATCAATGGTGGACATTGATAAAAAATAAGAGCACTGAAGATGAGATCGAGTCATTTGAATAGAAGGATTTCCAGAAAATATTTTTTGCTAAATAGTTTCGTCGCACCCTCTCACTTAATATAGAAAGGGATATCTCTGCTCTCAAGCAGAAAAAAATGAATCCACCAGAGAATACTATGAAAACATCACAAGGGTTTCCCGATATGCCTCTGGCTTTTTCATTACCCCCGAAATCAAGGTTTATCGCTTCTTTGGTGGGATGAAACCTAGCCTACGGAATTCCCTAGTGACATGTGACTTCGAGAGCTATGAGTAAACTGTCAAATGTGCACTCAATGTTTAAAGGGATATCATTAAATCTTAAGGATATTGTGGGGATAAGAAGAATAATGTGGACATTAATTCCAGAAGTCTACTGGATAAATCCAATGGTGCTACGAGAATCCAGCACCCCACATTCCAAAGGTGTGGAATGATAAAGCCTATAACTTGCCTAAAGGGGACGAGGAAATTCTTATGGTGTGGAATAGAAGGCCACCTGGCTATTAAATGTAGAGAAGAAAAACATGGTTCTATTATAGAGGATATGAATGCTCTATTTGATGCTCAATGTTTTGTTCATTCCTTCAACTGGAATAAACCATGACACTTTGAAAAGTAGTGCCCTATTTCAAGGGTTTTCAGAGGAATCCGACAACCTCTAAGGCAGCGAGGGTGATATTTTTCCATCACTACCACCGTGGTGACCCCAACTATGAATTGGTGATAGGTAAACTGGTTATTCATTCAAAAATAATGAACATAATTTTTTATTCTAGTTATACACATTTTTTATATCTAGAATGTTTTCACTAGTGCAGAAATCAATTTTTACGTCACCATTTTTTACATCAGTTATATATAACTGACGTAAAAATTCGGCGAGTAGATTTTTAATGTCGGTTATTTTATAATTGATGTAAAAAACAAAAGCATGGTGGGGTTTTTACGTCGGTTATTTGGAAACCGACCTAAAAACCCGATATGGATGCGTTTTTTACGTCGGTTATCAAATAACCGATGTAACAAATCAAAGCGCGGGGTTTTTACGTAGGTTATCAAATAACCGACGTAAAAAATGCGTCCGGGCATTGGTTTTTTACGTCGGTTATTAGATAACTGACGTAAAAAACGCGTCCATATCGGGTTTTTTACGTCGGTTTCCAAATAACCGACGTAAAAACCCCACCATGCTTTGGTTTTTTTACGTCGGTTATAAAATAACCGACGTAAAAAACTCGTAGATATCGGGTGTTTTTACGTCGGTTTCCAAATAACCGACATAAAAAATGAGATATGTACGTGTTTTTTACGTCGGTTATTTTATAACCGACGTAAAAAACCAAAGCATGGGGGGTTGTTACGTCGTTTATAAAATAACCGACGTAAAAAACGCGTAGATATCTCGTTTTTTACGTCGGTTATAAAATAACCGACGTAAAAAACCAAAGCAAAGGAGCTTTTTTACGTCGGTTTTAAAATAAACGACGTTAGAAATTTTAAAAATAGTTTATAACGTCGGTTATATAATAACCGACGTTATAAAACTTTTAAAAAAATTAAATCCCGTGGACTGTCATTTATGACTTTTCGATTGACTGTCTGCCGGCTCATCTCTCTCGCACGGTAAACCCTAATCAGCTCGTCGATCGACCTGCGTTAAACTCAATTTGGCTTCATTGTTTATCTTCTTCACTCCTCTCGGATCTATCATCTCAACTTGCAAAATTTAAGTAAGACTTCCACGAATTTATTTCGTTCGTTTTTGTTTCGATTCTTGATGTGCTTTTCGTTCGTTTTTGAATCTCGTGGAATTTTTTGTTATTGAAAATGGTTATTTGCAAATGGTTATTTGTATTTTGTTATTGCAAATGGTTATTTGTATTGCAAATGGTTATTTGCAAATAGTTATTTGTATTTTGTTATTGCAAATGGTTATTTGAATCTTGTGGAATTTTTTGATGATATAACAGACTATTTTGTTGATATAACAGACTATGTTGAGGGAACATTAAACTAGATGAATAATAAGATAAAAAATACGTGCATAGTTACTTTAAAGGAAAAAAAATAATAATTACTTTTCATATCATATTTTGGATCGGTTTTTTTATAAATTAAAACAATAAATGTGATCCCCATTATATGATATTGGAGGAGTACCATGGTTTAACCACACAGTATGGAAAACCTAGAACCAAACCTAAAAAATGCATATGCATCATGCTGTGTGATTTCATGATAAATAATTATGGTTTGTAAAAAATATATTTCCTCCATTATATTTGTAAAGAAATGTAAAATGTTTCCTAGGTAGAACCTCATGGTATTCACGAACCATGTTCCAACCATGAATAAGAATATAAAACTATAATATCCTAAAAAGTCATCAAATAATAATACAAGGATGAATAAAAAAAAGTTATTCAAAATAATTTGATTTAATAACCTATAATAAATATAGTGGTGTTAAAATAACACAAACCATACTAAATTCTTCCCCTAGAAGAATATGTTGAGGATGTTGGATCTAGATTGAGATTAGGCCACTACTCTATTATCAATGGCTCTCACACCTATGTCTCATTGGAATCGAAAACATGATACTAATGTTATTAAACCATATGAATTACCATATCATTTAGAACATTCACTTGAGAATATAAAACACATTATTATTGTTAATCATATACATATACATATTTAGTCTTGTAATTGCCAGGCTGTTCACTATTGTTGTTGATATTTGTTAATTCTTGGTGTTTAGAATTTCTGAACATGTTTCATGTAACTGGAATTCAGTTTTTTCCATGTTTGTTTTATTTTCGTTTTTGGATTTTGAAAACCTAAAATAAACAGAGTTTTTAGTCGAGGTTTATTTTGATTGTTAACCGTTAAAGCTGAAGGCCAAGTACAAAATCAAATCCCCACAAGATATGTTACGTGGGATTAAAAAGTAGAAATAAAGGACTAAACCGAATCAGTGGGACTATTGTTATTCTGAGCAGACTAGTGTTGGACACGCTGGGTGGCCCTCTTAGCCTGCCAATGCAATTAACAATCATCAGAAACAAGAATGAGTGAATTTCTGATAAAATAATAACCTGCTGGTAGATCTCTTTTTTCCAGTCACACCGAAGGGTGATGAAGACCAATATCAAGGTCTGCACGCCATTTAAAATAGGTTGTTTATCTAATATATTAAAAGATCAAAACCGCAATCAATATTAATCTATGTAGGCGTCATGGTTTTATTTGATTCAATGAAATTTATAACTGTTATATCTAACTATATTTTGTTTTGAAAATAATATTCAAGCATATTTTTTAAATACCTATAGATTTGTTTTATATTTTAAATTGTTTTACATTCAAATTATGATTTTTTCATATAACCATGTCTTTGTCTTATCTTAAAAATATATATATTTTTGTTGATATTTGTTATAGGTAATAATGTGTCGATGTTGGATTACAGCACATCGAATGAGCAATGAATTTGAGGAAGGTGTTGATGCCTTTTTGGAATTTTCAAAACGAAATGTTCCAAGTAGTGACATTTTTTTCTGTCCATGCCTGAAATGTTTGAATACGAAGAAGTTGAAAAGTAGAGAGATAAAAGATCATCTGATATGTCATGGTTTTAATCCGAGTTACAGCCCTTGGATTTGGCATGGTGAAACTGGACGGAATGTCACTGATGATGATGATTCACAAGATGGTAACTCCGATGGAATTGAAGAAATTATTCGAGATATTGTAGCAGAACAAATTGAGATAGAACCGACAGTTGCACGTCTATATGGTGATGCTGAAAAAAAATTATATCCCAGTTATACAGATTTTACGGTTTTGTCGATGGTGTTAAGATTGATTAACCTGAAGGCGAAGCATGGATAGAGTGACAGAAGTTTTACAGAGCTGCTACAATTGATGAAAGACATTCTTCCAAAAGATAACAATATTCCAGATTCACATTACAAAGCCTAGAAAATATTATGCCCGATGGGACTGGGATACAAGAAAATACATGCCTGTCCGAATGACTGCATTATATATAGGAAGGAATATGAATTTCTGTCAGAGTGTCCAAAATGTGGGACATCACGGTATAAGGTGAAAGAAAAGTCACAGGGTGATGTAGAGATTACAAACCTCCCTTCAAAGGTATTTTAGTATCTTCCTATAATTAGTCGCTTCAAACATTTATTTTCTAATTCACATGATGCAAAAAGATTAAGATGAAATGTTGAAGAGCGGGTATGTGATTGAAAAATACGTCATCCAGCTGATTGTCCACAATGGAAGAAAATTGATGCGCAATATTCTACATTTGGAAATGAAATTAGAAATCTCAGACTAGGGTTGTGCACAGATGGAATGAATCCATACCGAACACTCAGTAGCACACATAGTTCATGGCCTGTTTTATTGGTAATTTACAACCTCTCTCCTGAAGTTTGTATGAAGCGCAAATATGTCATGTTGTGTACAATGATCTCTGGTCCAAAGCAACCCGGTAATGATATTGATGTTTACTTGTCACCGTTGATTGATGATTTGAAACTGTTATGGGATGATGGTATTAGGGTGTATGATTCTTATAAAATGGAATATTTTCAACTGCATGAAGTGCTTATGTTCACTATAAATGACTTCCCAGCGTATGGAAATTTGTCTGGATACAG
Organism: Viscum album; assembly: GCA_963277665.1. Lineage (NCBI taxonomy): Eukaryota > Viridiplantae > Streptophyta > Magnoliopsida > Santalales > Viscaceae > Viscum > Viscum album. The sequence goes on along the minus strand of OY728153.1, from coordinate 188,963,074 downwards.
TGTTAAAGGGCATAAAGCATGTTCAATTTGAGAACAACAGACGTCCTATTGTCAATTGCATCATGGGAGGAAAACAGTGTACATGGGTCATCGAATGTTTTTTCCTATGGAACACCCTTATAGAAGACTAAAAAAGGCATTCAATGGCTCACTAGAATTTGATACTGCTCCAAAACCATTATCCCCTGATCTGTATTTTGAGAGGGTGAAAAACCTTGACGTGACATTGGGAAAGGCACAGAAATCTGGTAATGATAGACATATTTGGAAGAAACGGTCAATTTTTTTTGAGCTACCATATTGGATGTATCATGAAGTTAAACATAATATTGATGTCATGAACGTGGAGAAGAATATCTGTGATTCTTTGATTGGAACATTGTTAGATATTAAAGGAAAGACTAAAGATGGGTTGAATGCAAGATTAGGCTTACTATCAATGGGAATACGTTTGGAGTTAGCTCCCACTCCTAAAGGAAGACAAACATTTCTTCCCCCGGCTTGTCATACATTATCGAAGAGGGAGAAAATTAGCTTTTGTTAGTGTCTGCATGATACCAAAGTTCCTCCAGGTTATTCTTCTAATGTAAATTTTTTTGTCTCATTGAAGGAATTGAAGTTGATAGGTATGAAATCAAAAGATTGTCACGTCATGATGCAAAAAATTCTACCAGTTTCATTGCGTGGAATATTTCCCATTCATGTCAGAAAGACTATAATGAAGTTGTGTTATTTTTTCGATTCAATTTGTAACAAGGCGATTGATGTGAATGCTTTGAACATTTTTGGAAAAGGATGCAATTTTTATACTTTGTCAATTGGAAATGTATTTTCCTCCAACTTTTTTTGATATAATGGTGCATTTAATGACTCATCTGGTTTGAGAAATAATGCTTTGTGGAACTGTATATATTCTTTGGATGTATCCTTTTGAAAGGTATATGAAAATATTATAGGGGTATGTTAAAAATCTATATCGACCTGAAGCCTCCATTATTGAAAAGTATATTTCTGAGGAGGTAGCATAGTTTTGTACGAGCTACTTGGTTGCGGCGCAACACATAGGTTTGACTCCATCTCGACATGAATGAGTTAATAATGAGGGAAAGGGGATTCACGGCTTGAAATTCAAATCATTGTCAGCTGAACAGATGAATAAGTTAGAATCATACATATTAAATAACATAGCTGATGCTCAACCATATATCACATTGCATATTAATGAGTTGAGACAATGTCATCCAAAGAAGAAAGAAATGTGGATTTTGAATGAGCACAACAAAACCTTTTTGTCATGGATTAAAAAGACTTTGCTTGGTAGATTAGATGTATCAGAGACATTAAAATGGATAGTGGGTGGTCCATGTTTAAATGTGATAACATGGTCTGGTTATGACATTAATGGTTATACATTTCATACAAAAGCTCAGGACAACAGAAGTGCAGTTCAGAATAGTGGTGTATTGGTGTTTGCAGAAGCAATGCATTTTTCGAGTGCAAAGGACAAAAACCCAATTTCTGCATCAAATGAATATTATGGAGTGATTGAAGACATATGGGAGGTTGATTACTTTAAAATTAAAGTTCATGTTTTTAACTGTAAATGGTTTAATGGTAACAACAGTGTCAGACACGAAGAATTTGGAATGACACTTGTTAATCTGAATAGATTGGAAGACACATCTGATTCTTTTATAATGGAAACACATGCAAAAAATTTTTTTTATGTAGTAGATCAATTAGATATGCAGTGGGCAGTTGTTTTACAAGGGAAAAACAATATGTTGGTGAGGATGAACTTGATGAATATGCTGATTTATGTGAGATCCCTACTTCCATTGAAATATTAACAGAACATAATGACGATCATGTTGAAGACATGGTTTGTGCCATAAGGAACGATCACGATGAAGGAATTTGGGAAAACAGTCCTTCTGTACATTCCTAAAATTATAGGTAACATATGTTTATTTCTTGTTTACATTTATTTTTTCCATAAATGTTAGATATTGTATGTTTTTTATTTATTAAAACATGTTTTCAAATAAAATAAGTATATGTTTTTGTTTGTTTTAAGTTTGTTTAGTTTACTTTATCATGTTTATAACCATTACATTAATTTTAAAATGCTTATTTTTGTTCATTGACAATTACTTTACCATGTTTACAATGTTTACCAGGTTTACCATTTTTACCATTTTTACCATCTTGACCATCTTGACCATCTTTTCCATCTTTACCATTATTTAAAATGCTTACCATATTTCCAATTTTTACTATTATGTATCTTAGTACACTTTTCTATTTTCTGATTACAGTAGTATTAAAATATTTGAATTTGTATATTTGTTCACTGACAATTACTTTACACTGTTTAAAATGTTTACCATGTTTACCATTTTTTCCATTTTTACCATCTTGACCATCTTGACCATCTTTGCCATCTTTACCATTGTTTAACATGCTTACCATATTACCAATGTTTACTATTATGTAACTTAGTACACTTTTCTATTTTCTGATTACAGTAGTATTAAAATATTTGAATTTGTATTTCTGTTCACGGACAATTACTTTACCATGTTTACCAGGTTTACCATTTTTTCCATTTTTACTATCTTGACCATATTGACCATCTTTGCCATCTATACCATTGTTTAACATGCTTACCATATTACCAATGTTTTCTATTATGTAACTTAGTACACTTTTCTATTTTCTGATTGCAGTAGTATTAAAATATTTGAATTTGTATATTTGTGAACTGACGTTTGTTTTTTTGATTTTAAGGATAATGACAGATCATTCAGATGATCAACCACATGATTCTGGAGGGGAGCATATTGCTGGTCATACCTCTGGGGATGAACATTCACATGCTCCTATTACAACAAAGATTTAAAAGGTTGGTAAACGTGGGGGCACACGTTTACCAAAATTATCACTTGCCCGTACGCATGATCAGAGGATAGTAGTTGAGTCTGATGATGATGATATTCCTAGAGGTCCGAATGCCAAAGATTTTATGATTTTTGTTGCAACATAGGCTAAGACCAAAGTAAGCATTCTATATGATGATTGGAGAGGTGTGGATAAAGAGATTATCTCTCAGTTGTGGGAGATGATTTTGGTAAGATATTTTGTCATTGTTTGACCATTATTTTAATGTTTCTAGTATATATAATATGTTTAACCTCTTATTTATCAGATGACATTTGATATTCCTGACACTGGAGGATTTCGGAAGAAATGCTTATCGTTGGCTGCCAGGAGATGGAGGGATTTCAAATCAACCCTCTCTTCTGATTTCAATTATGGTCATAGGAGTCATGACAATCCATGTCGTATATATACTTTTATAGATAAAGACAGATGGAGACAATTTTTTGAAAGTAGAAAAAAGTGTCATTTCTGGTAAGGGCAATGTAAACTTTTATAATCATTCTTATATAAATGATTTTATTAATGTTTTGTTAATGATTTCTTATTCTTAAATTACAACAAACAAGGAAATCTCATCTGGAGATCCAATCTAAAAATGTATACCCTCATAGTTTATCTCAGGGAGGGTATACATTATTGGAAGAAAAAATGATGGCGGAAAAATTTCAAAAACTAAGAGCTGAGTCTTCAAGCTCTGGAGAGGTGGCCCCTCCATCCCCTCCATCTAGACATAAAAAATGGAAGAGATATCGGAAGGGAAAAAAGGGCAATATATTTCGGAAGAATCGAGAATCGTAGCTGAGAGGATTGTAAGATATCTATTTAATTTATTTAAGTTAAATTTTTTCTTCATATAAGTTTTAATCATTATAGAAATGTTCAATTAATTAATACAGGACTCTCTTGAGGAGCAGAGTTCAGAGGGGATATTTACAGCTACTGGGAGGGAAGATATTTTATTTTCAACATTGGGAAGGCCCGGACATCCTGGTCGTGTAAGAGGATATCCGGCAGGTGTATCTGTAAGAAAAGTGTTTCCACGTTCTTCAACTTCTACCATTAAGGGGGTTTATAAAAAAAATAGAATCCTTGGAGGATGAAGTTAAAAATATTAATGCGACGATGGAAGACAAGATTAGAGAGTCGGTGCAGTCTATGTTTGCAGAAATGCAAAGGCAATTTCATACTGCAGCTCCCACTCCTCCACCTCCCCCTGCAGACCCCATTATTTATCCTCCATCTCTTCCAGTAGCTCCCACTCCCCCACCTCAGCCTGCGGACCCCATTTTTTATCCTACGCCTCCGCCGCAACTTCCTACATATTGCGAGTTGTATGTTGATTATTCTAAACATAATATAGTAGCATACGGGTTTTTATATTGTATAGGAGATATAGTTCATCATCAACAATTAGAGGTAGAGAATCAGAGGGTCACTGTACATGATATTATAGATATATCAGCTAGGGTACCAATACCTACAGATGAGGTGGCGACAGTTGGACATAGTATCAGCCATTTTTTAGTTTGGCCATTTAGACTGCTTCGACTCATTACCATAGAGGTATGAATGTTATATCTTTTATTTTATTTTTTTTATTAAAGTTGTTTTATCATTTGAAAACTACTATATTTCTCAAATTTTTTTCACAGGAATACTTCAAAGGTAAAGAAATATTGTATAGACAACAACAAAGACAACATGCTATGACATCAGATACAGATTCCAGTGGTCTTGACAGATTGTCAAGATATTCACATTTGTTGTTGGATTTTTATGAGTTTCCAATGGAATCTCATGTTTGTGGACGTTAAATAAGTGTGGGGATTACAAAATCTGATATCATGGAGCTTGTTACTGGAGATAAGTTGGGCATCAACATGGTGTAAATTTTTTCCATGTATGTCTTAACACCTTTTCTCTGTGTTATATTTATTAAAAATGTATACTTATATATGTTTTGTATTAGGTATCTTTATAAAATTTGTGAGAGGAATGAACTGACAGAAGTATATGGATTCATGGACCCGCAATTGATTTCCCCTGAATCATGTGCATTGACTGAGGAACAAAGAATGGTTTATATTGCTGAAAGATTTGAAAAGAATATAATTAGACAATGTTGGATGATGCCTTTTTGTGAGAGGTATGAAACACATTTCTCTCAAATAGTTAATTATCTTTTAACTTAAAAAACCACTAACATTAAATTTCCTTTTATCAGTGATCATTGGATGTTAGGGATTTTTTGTCCAAGGGAGAAAGCTCTTTATTGGATATGCTCTGTTCATGGTGATGTACGGGAATGTTTTATGAATATATTGGAAAAGGAAGTTTTAATTTCTCAATAGTTTTATATATTATAATGAATTTTAAATTTACCCCATTCGTATTGTTTTCTAACAGTGCATGGGTATACTTTTGAAAAAACACAAAGAAAAGAAATGCAAAGATCAAATATGTAAATGCGAAGGAAAATTTCCATTTATTATTTGCACTTTTTGATTTATTACATAAAAATAATATATTGAATTTACACTCATTCAAAACAGAATTGTCATGAACAACAAGGCCTCATCGAATGCAGATATTATATGTTAAGATTTATGTATGAAATAATAACAACTAGGACAGTTGTGAATTTTGACCTGGTATGATTTCCTCTTAAACTTTTCCATAATATTTCAATTTTATTTATTCATTATACATGTTAACTATCTTCTTTTTCACTTGTAGCTTTTTGATGACCCTCAACCCTATACTTCTGAAGACATCAAACACATACAAGTGGGGTGGTCAAATTATTTTATAGGTTTGATTGAATTTTAGTTGTTTGTAATGTAAAATGTAATTTTGAATATTGTCGTTTTAATTGTGTATTTGGTAGTTGTTTAGGTTTTATTTTTTTTGAAGTTGACAGTGTATGTTTTGAATGTTATATAACTGAATGTTTAATTTTTCTCTACTTCTTGTTTTGGTCTACTTTTGATGGTTCTTCTGGTATGGATTTGGGTATGTGGGGGAGGGGTTCCAAAGGTGTGGTGGTGTGTTCAGTGGGGTTGGGGGTGGCCAGTGGTCTGGAAGGGCTGTCCGGTGGGGTGGGGGGACAGTCCTGGGGGGTGGCAGGGATGTCCAGGGGTGTGGGAAGTCGGTCCAGGGGTGTGGGAGTGCTGTCTAGGGGTGGGGGGGGGGGGGGTTGTCTGGGGGTTGTCTAGGAGTGTTCGAGGCTGTCTAGGGGTGTGGTGGGGGCTGTCAAGTGGGGTGAGGGGTGAGGAGGTGCTGTTCAGGCGGGTGGGGGGTTGTCGAGGGGTGTTTGGGGGTGTCCGGGGGTCGGGGGGCAGTCCAAGAGTGTGGTGGGGGCTCCAATGGGGTGGGGGAGGGTTTTCCAAGGGGTATACATGAGGGTGGGAGCTCCAATGGGGTGGGGGAGGGCTGTCCAGGGGGTATACATAAGGGTGAGGGCTCCAACGGGTGGGGGAGGGCTGTCCATGGGGTATAAATGAGGGTGGATGCTTTCTAGTGGGTAAGTTTTATATGTTATCTATGTACATGCTTAATTTTGATGTACTTATGTTTTTGTGGTACGATTTCTTGATTTGTTTTCTGGTTGATTCTGGTGGAGAGAAGATCACTGCATTCTTTTAAAAAAAATTGGGTTTATGACGTCTGTTATTTAATAACCGACGTGATAAAATGTCTGGAAAATAATTTATCACGTCGGTTATTTAATAACCGACGTGATAAAAGGTCTGCAGAATGGTTTATCACGTCGGTTATTTTAGAATTGACGTGATAAAGGGCCTGGAGAATGGTTTATCACGTCGGTTATTAAATAACCGATGTGATAAAGGGCCTGGAGAATGGTTTATCACGTCGGTTATTGAATAACCGACGTGTTAAACATCCTGGACAATGGTTTATCACATCGGTTATTCAATAACAGACATGATAAACTGCCTCCCTCCGGTTTATTACGGTGGTTATATAATAAACGACATGATAAACCCCCTCCCCTGGTTTTCCACGTCGGTTTTATATGAACCGATGTGATAAACCACGCTCAGCCCGGTTTATCAGGTCGGTTCTTATAGAACGGACGTGATAAACCACCCTCACCCCAGTTTATCACGTCAGTTCTATATGAACCGACGTGATAAACCCCCTCACCCCTTTTTATCACGTCGGTTGTTTAAGAACCGACATGATAAACCATTGTCCAGGCCGTTTATCATGTCAGTTATTCAATAACTGACGTGATAAACCATTCTCCAGGCCCTTTATCACGTCGGTTCTAAAATAACTGACGTGATAAACCATTCTCCAGGCCCTTTATCACATCAGTTCTAAAATAACAGACGTGATAAACCATTCTCTAGGCCCTTTATCACGTCGGTTCTAAAATAACCGATGTGATAAACATCACGATTATATATTTTTGACGTCGGTTTTTAAATAACCGACGTCAAAAACCTTATTTATAACGTCGCACGTATTAACATCGGCTAGAAACCGACGTAAAAAATTAAAAATAACCGACATAAAAAAAGTTTTCTGCACCAGTGTTTGTATAATAATCCCAACACCACCAAAAATCATGGATGTAAACGTGTTTGTGAGAAAGAAAAATGGGGAAATCATTGCATCCCATGAATATAACTCCACCACTGTCATTATTTTTTTATTGAACATTTCAGAGAACCTCATCCTACTCCCTTTGGTGGAATTTGATGCATTTTGTGGCATGGATTTGCGTTCCTTGTATAGATCCAAAACAAATTTCCATGAGAATAAAATCACTCTCCATATGGAGAATTGACCCCAGATTCAATACAGGTGCAACGAAGAGGATGAATCTTATTTAGCACCATCATATCATGTGTGGATATTACACTCATATAAGCACGGTTAACTTTCTCAGATGATTATGTCTTAGGAAGGAACTATTTTTGAATACATTATTATTTTGTGAGAATTCACTGAAGTGTTTCCCGATTAATTTTTTGGTCTCCCTCTTAGAATAGATGTTGAATTCTCAATTGATCTTATACATGGGGAGTTTTCAATTTTCAAAACTCCATATTGAATGGATATTGTAGAGCTTGATAAGATGATGAAATAACTAATGGAGGATCTGGATTAAGGGTTTATATGCCCCCGTGGTTCACCATGGGGTGCACTGGTCCTCTTAATCAAGAAGAAGGTTGGGTAAATGCCCCTTTTCATTGATTATCATGATCTCAACAAAATCACGATAAAGAACATGTATCCTCTTAATCGAATTGATGACTTGTTTGATTAGATATGTGAAGAACAATAGTTCTCCACGGTGGATTTTTCAGTAAGTATATTACCATGTCATCTTGAAAAGGGAGGATATCCACAATACTGCATTTCATACAATGTACGAGAACTATGAATTCATAGTAATCCCTTTAGTACTCACTAATGTACTAGAAATATTCATGAACTTGATGAATATATTTTTTATAGATTACCTCATCAAATTTTTGGTAGTCTTTATAGATGATATTGTAATATAATCCAAAACCAAGGAGAATCATGAGGAGCATCTATAAACTATACTAGAGACCTTATAAAAGGAGAAGCTCTATGGAATGTAATGAATGTGTGATCTCTAGTTGAAGGAGGTATCATTCATGGCTCATACCATCTCAAGAAATGGAATATCTATGGATCCCTCCAAGACAGCTACAATTGAGGGATGGTCGTGGAAAATATCAGTAACAGATATCAGTAGCTTCTTGGGGTTAAATGGATATTATTGCCGATTTGTGAGAAATTTCTCATGATTGTCCAACCCAATTTCCAAGATAACTCAAGAATAGTAATGTTTTCATGGAGTGTCGAATTTAAAGAGAGTTTCAAGGAGTTTAAAAAGAGTTTTATCACTTTTCTTGTGCTCACACTACCCACAAGTGGAGAACTTTTTGTGGTATTCAGTGATGCTTACAAGAAGGGAATAGGTAATGTGTTGATGAAAAATGACAAATTCATTGCCTATACTTTAAGGAAATTGAATTTTCATGAGAAAAACTATCCAAAACATGATATGGATTTAGCTGTAGTGATCTCCGCATACAAATATTGGTTACATAACCTCTTTAGGGAGAAGTGTGAGATTTATACAGACCACAAACCCTCATGTATATAATCACACAGAAAGAGTTGAACATGCACCAATGATGATGGTTAGAGTTGATCGAATACTATAAAGGCTTACTTTGATACAACCCTGGGAAATTGAACAAGGTGTCAAAAACACTAATTAGAAAAGACCCAATGATTCTATCGTTGATGATAATTGAAAAGGATTCAATCTTATTTTATATGATAGAAATGGACATGTGAATCAAAAAGAAGGGGAATTACTCATTCGTTTCACAAATTATTGCTCAACTATCTCTTTAGGAAAGGTTAAAGGATGCTCAGAAGGGTGATGTAGGAATTCAGAAGAAAGTGGAATCTATCAGAAAAGGGAGTTCATCATAGATCAATGCTAATGAAGGAGTTGTGAGATTTGGGACAAGATTATGTGTTCTATAAAATCTGAAGTTAAATAATGATCATTTGAATGATATGCATTGTTTGAATATCTCAATTCACCCATGAAACACAAAAATTTATCAATATCTCTAGGAGAAATATTGGTGGGATAACATGAAAAATGAGATCATTGAGTATACATCAATGTGTTTGGAATGTTTCCAAGTGATGGAAGAGAGGCATAAGTCTAAGGGGATGATAAAACCATTACACATACCGGCATGGAAATGGGAGAACAACACTACAGACATTGTCACCGTGCTGCCGAAGAAATCCAAAGGAACTGACTCTAACTGGGTTGCTGAAGATCATCTTTTAATGACTGCACATATCATTGCAATTCAAGAGTTATCTCAATTGATCAATTGGAACATACATATATCAAAAAAGTGGATAGGTTGTACTGAGTATCAATATCTATTGTATCTGATTGAGATCCAAAATTTTCCTCTTTGTTTTGGAAGAGTATTTATTATGCTCTAAATAACGAGCTAAACATCAGTACACTGTTTCATCCTCAATCTCATGGTCAATTTGTGTGAACTATCCAATAACTTGAGGACATGTTGATAGAATGATAAATAGACTTCAAAGGATGATGGAATAAACATCTTCCTCTAGTTTATTTATCTTACAATAACAATTTCCACTCAAGATTCTATATAGATCCTTATTAATCTTTGTATGTGAAGAGGTGCAGAACACCGACTTGTTGGGATGAAGTAGAGAAGAAAAAACTCCGTGGTCCAGAAATGGTTGAAGAAATGGTGGAGAAGGTTATGATCAACCAGCAATACATTAAAGCTTCTAAGAGTTGAAAAAAATAAGATATTCTGATAGTCATCGACAAGACATAGAGTTTGATGATGGAGACATGGTATTCCTTTGTATATGATCATGGAAGAGAGTTACATGATTTGGAAGAAGTGAAAGATTATTCCAATGTACATCATCTCTATTGAGATCCTTGATCGCATAGGGGTAGTGCCCTAAAAACTAGCACTCCCACCGAACCTATCTCAAGTACATGATGTATTCTATGTACAACTATTGTATAAGTACATACCTTACTGATCACATGTACTCAATCATGAGGTGGTACCATTGGAGAATGAAATCTCTAATGAAGAGAAGTCAGTGAAGATCCATGATCGAATGGAAAATGTTCTACGAAACAAGTCAATGAACATCTTCAAGGTGTTGTGGCACAACCAAAAGTTTGAATAAGAAGTGTGGGAATTAGAGGAATTGATGATGAAGAGTTACCCTGGTCTTTTTTAGACACTGAGAAGGAAATTTTTATGGTGAAATTTCCTAAGGGGGGAAGATTGTGACGACCAAAATTTTATTATTGAAAAATCAACTTTATCTAATTAAATGTCTTATTATGGAAAATGGATATACAACATATGATATTTCATAGTTTTTTGTTTTTGTATTTTTAACTATCAATATGAATTGTGACTATTTCTAATGTAGTCGCTGAACAATTATCACACAATTAGTATAAATATTTGGAATTATCAAATCCAATTTACTCATACAAAGAGAGTGATAACATCATCCAGTAGAATAGCTTAACAGTAAGACCATTTTATGGAGCTCGGTAAGGAGGTGTCATCATTGGGCTTTACTCATCACCAATCCCATGCTAAGAATCAACAAAATAAGCTAAAACGGAACCGCCTATGGGAGAAGTGGAAGTTGATTGAGATTCCCACCCGAGCAATGTAATCTGAGCCACCATAAGAGTCTATCACTAACACAAAACTTAGCCTTCATTCTTATACAGGAGTTATAAGGGGTTCTATAACATGTCCCTAGCACTATGATTCTGTGCATCATTTTTTATAGAGAATAAACATTCATTTTTTTATTTTTTTCATTCTAATAAGTTTTTAAATCTAATGATATCATTTTTAGTGAATATTCAATATAAAAATATATTCTGATGAATTAATGGTTTTTTGAATTATTTAATATTTTAATTAAATATTATTATTAAATTATTTTTTATTAAATATAAATAGTTGTATTTTTTTATGATTACAATTGAAACTTTTATTAAGGATTGAAAGATATTTTTGTCAAAATGCATGACTTTTCTATTAATGTCATTTGTTATTTTAAATGTAAAAATTAAAAATATAGAGAATTATTTAGAAAAAATGAATATTATTTCTGTAATCAGGATGTCGAAATTATCCTATGGTAATTTTTGCATAATTTTCTGAGAGAGTAAAATTTTTGGGTAAAAATTAAATACCATTTAAATATATAGTGTGTTTTATGACATCATAATGACAAAATATTAATGTAATAAAATACAATAAATTTTTTTTGGCCAATATATGTTTTACAATTAAAATAATGTGATTTTGGATTTGTTTTCTTAATTGTATTGTGCCTTAATGGACCCTCCAAGACATATAAAACATGGTAACTTTTAAAAATATTTTTTAAGAGTGTGACTCACTTCCACATAAGAAAGAAAAATATTCTAAGAAAGTAATAAATTGGCCATATGAAATAATTTTTTCCACTTGCCTTTGAAGAAAAACCATGTGAAGAAGAATGGGGTTGTTTGTGTTTTCGAATAGTTTAATGTGTGTTGTCCAAATACTAAGTAATAAACAATTCCCTCTATTTTACTATATAAACACACCAAAAATCCAACTTCTCTTCACTCAAATCCCTATTAGAACGTAATTAATCTTATATACTATATCTAGTATCTATCTAAAGCTCCATAAGCTCTCAAGAAGACTCACTCAATCCCCTCCCAACCCTTTGGGATCACACATCCAAGTATGTAATTTCTTCCAATCTCTTTTTTGACAAAAATATTTTATGTTGTAATGCACTATTATTTTTAATTAAAAAAGTATGGGTATAATTTTTAACCTCCCCTATATTTTCCTCCTTATGTTTTATTAATTATATTCCACTTTATTTCTCATTAATTACTCCCATATACACCTATTACCATGCCGAAATTCCATTATTGATTTCTTCCTTCCTCATTTTGTCCAAAACATTTACTTTAGTTATTACCATTTATTTTAAATTTAAAATGTTGGGGTATGACTTCAAAACACTCCCATAATTTCATCCTTATTCTTGACTGATGATATACCTCTTTCTCTCTCATTAATCCCCCCATGTACACCTGTTACCATGCTGAAATTTTGTAAGGGATTTCACTATCATCATTTTAATTCAAGAAATACTTTTGTTTTATGAATCACAATTACATTAAATATTTTGGGAAATGTATCTATATGTCTCCACATACAGTTCATTTCATGTAAATTTTATGAGACACCCAATTATCTCTTAGAAACTATTTTTATGAAATTTTATGTTATGTCGTTATGCTGCCGAAATTGCACTGTGATTTTCCAAGCCAAAGTCATTGTGTATTGAATACCATGTCCATTTCTCTATTAATGGTATTCAACATTTTTTAAATTTTCTTATTGATTATGTAGTTTAATTTATTAATTCCACATTCCTTTACCATGAAATAAGTGATGATGTTTAATGAAACCATTTTTTATGATCCTTGTGGCACACTTATGCATTAAATGAGATGATTAAGAAGGGTGCACCCTGAATGCCCTCCAATGCATTGGGTATGTAATAATATAATGATACACCATGTGAATTTAGGGTTTAATGATTTCAATAAAAGTTAAATGTTGGTTTAATTATACTAATTCAATTGAAATGTGTCTTTACTCATACTAATTCTAGTGAAATTAGGGTTTACTCATACTACTTCTGCAATGAGCCTTGGCTCGTGATAATATCATGTTAAATGTTGTTTCCACATTTACATGTTATGGTGATCATGATATATCATTACTCTATGTTCATTTTTATCTTTTTTTCCTTGATATGAATATTTACTAACATTTACTATATTATTCGGGTTATTTCATGTTTACACCCTTACTAGTCTTTATAGATCACCCATTTCTTATGCATGACCACAGGTTATCACATGTAATGATATGTTCAAAGAAATGTTTCCACGTAAATGAAGTTTTTAAGAATGATGTTTAATTTCAATGTCTCTATTTTTTGTGTAATGATCCAAATTTCCCAAGACACTAAACCTCTTCATCCTCTGAGTTGTCTTAAGTGAAGTTTTATGTAATAAAATAAGATTTATTATGAAATAAAGAGAAATTTTGTTATATCAAAGACAGATTGTGACATTAAAATAATAAAATTCAAGTATATATATATAATATACTAGATTTATCAATACATATTTATATGTAGTGATTATGAGATAAAAATAAATGAAAATAAAATTAGACAAAATACAATGAAATGATAGGGGATTTTACCACATAAATTTTTTTCCACGAGGGCCTCTTTTGAGAAATTGGTGTTGGCCATTATTCAAGAAAAAATATGAAATTTTTAGGGGTGGTACAGTGGAAGATTATTGGGCCAAAATTTTATGAAATATAGTTCATGTAAGGGGTGAGGAGAAGAGGTGGTGGGGGTGGAGTTTATAGTTGTGGGGGGGGGGTGTTTTGTTTTATATTTTATTCGTTATTTTTATATTATTGTTGAAGATGAAGAATAGTTTGAACAGTACCACTAAATATAATAAAATAATTAAGAATATTTGTAGAATATGGTTATTAAATTATAAATGATTCAATTAATAGTTTATTTAACTTATAATGTTTATGTATTATAAATTATTGTATTTTACTATTCCCCAAAAATTGATCAATTTTATAAAAATCATATAAATTAGCCCTATACATTTTATAACTTGTATAATTAAAAATATTCCCTAATTTTACAAAAATAATTATCTAAATATATAAAATTTAATTTTATATTAAAATCATAATATATTACAAAAATAGCGATTTCAAAATTCTAACTAATTTTTTTGATAATTTTAAAAAAATTACACAAGGGTCATAAAATAAGCATATAATCATAAGAAAAAAAATACTAATTTATGAATACATTTAATGAAAATAAATTATCTTTTAAATAATTATATTTATTTTTAAATTATAATTAAATATTTAGAACTTTCAAAAATTCCAACAATGAATTTATCAATTCTAAAATGTATATTTACATGTACCATGAAATAAATATATCATATTTTTCATTCATAAGATAACTAAATTTTATTTTTACTATCCTTGTGGAGTATAATATTCTATTGGCTTCATTACTATTCTAAATCATAAAATTTCAACTCCAAAGTTCATGTTAAAATTCTTTTGGATTAAGTTTCTTAACATCTAAAAATACCTATTATTATGTCCATCAATCATTTAAAATGTTCATTTTTTCTCCTATATGTTATATTATTTGATTTATAATACATGGAATAATTATTATAATGGAATTTACCTTGACAAAATTTTGGGACATTATATTCTTCTCCCCTTACGAAATTTCTCCGTTGATTTTTTTTAAATTATATATTGAAAAAAAGTAAGGGTAATTCTCCTTCATCACTTCTTATAATTCCAAATTTTCTTATTAATTATTATGATTTTCTATAGTACTTCGTCTAGGTGAGTATTCTAGTTTCATGGGACATTATCTCAATGGTCCACGATATTCACGAGCAACATATTATTAGAGAGGTCATTTTCCAACTATACCCCATATGGAATTAGTATATGTGTGTGATCTGTTTTGTACACCCACTAGAGGAATATATAGAATACATAGTGTACTTGAGACATCTTAGTTGGACGTTCTAGTTGAGAGGCCATTGATTCAACACGAATAATAAATTTCAAGGCACCAATGTACCAAGGATTTTAATTTTCCATCATCTTAAATAATATGATCCTATTTCAATGATACAATGAGAGAAATACCATGATCATATTCTCAAATAATAGGACTCGTTGATGATTTTATATGTATATGTTTTGTTGAATTTGGGCTGCCATTATGTTCTATTGAATGATTTTCAATTTTTACACCATTTATTGACCATTTAATATATTAGAAATCTATATTAACAAAAATCATCCTATCATTCTGGTGTTCTTCATATCTTCCAATAAATAGATTCATACGGATCTGGTAGGATGATCGAGTGAAAACAGTTGTTGTAAGAGAACTAATCTAGAGGAAAATGTTGGTCCCATTCTTATTTTAAATTAGTAGAACATGATCCCAATATGTCTTATAGTTTCTGAATTGTTTTCTATGATTTCTATTCAGTTTGACGATGATAATCGATACTAATGTTTAGTTTAGTGTTTAGATAATGTTTGAGACCTTTACAAAACATGTAGATGAATATTTGATCATGATCAGATATAATTGATTGTGGTATTCAATGTAGCCTCATAAATTCTCTATCATATATCCAGTCAAGTTGATATATTGAAAATTCCCATTGAGTTTTGATAAATTGAGTTGTCTTTGTGAGATAATCCATAAAAATTAATATAGAATTGTTACCTCAAGATGTCTTCAAAAGTCCAGTGAAAAATTAAATAGTGATTTTATAATTTATATATTGTGATGGGTAATTATTCCATCATTCCATTTGACTTTTTTGCTTCTATCTATAACTTTTTGACATACAAGGAATATTTATATATATTTAGTGATCTCTTTTTTCATATTTTACAACCAATAGTGCACTCAAAAAACTCAATACATAAATGTACTCCATTGGTGAATATATACTGTTGTGACAAAAGTTTCATTTAGAATATATTTCTTTTTCTTGGTATTTGATGGTACACAAAGTAATGAATTACATCTTACAACTCCATCCCCATATATATTTAACTATGAGGATTTCCCATTTTAACAGCTTCTAATATTTTCTAAATTTTAACATCATTCCTTCTAGAATCATTTATTTTATTAATAAGGGATGGAGGGGAAATAATTTTAGAATTTATTAATAAATTTCCTTACATAGTGATACCTATGTCCATCCTTTTAATATATAATAAGATTGTATCATTATCAATTCTCATTATGGATAATGTTGCATGCTCCTTTATTCTTAGAGAATCTGCCGCATTATTCAATTTTCTCATATAGTAGTAGATTGAGAAGTCATAATGCATGATGAGATCTAACATTCTTCGCTATTGAATATTAATATTTATCTATGTGAATATATATTTTAGGCTATTATTATTATTGTATATCTAAAAATTCTTTCTATATTGATATTTCTAACAGATTTTGAACTCAAAGATCACAACAACGAACTCCAGATCATTCGTGGGATATTTCACATGTATTTTAAAATTACATGAGGAATAATATATAACTATATAATGTATATTATGTACATAAACTAATCTCTTCGTTGAGGAATTACTATAGACCACAAATAGTTCCCCACTGGTCGATAGTGTGATTACCGATGCAGTGATAAAAAACATTTTGAATTATTTGAATCAGTCTTCAAATTCACATGGCCAAGAAATGCATCCAGTTTAATTCATCTTGTAAGTGTGTTTGGAAATCATGATAAGTTATCCAAAAATCATTGGTAAAACCAAGATAGACCGAAGAAACTGTGTATCTCCAATATAGATATTTTCTAAGTGCACTATTTGATTACCTTTGTCTTTGAAGGGTCTACATATATTCTATTTCTGGTGATAAAATTACCCAGTAATACTGATTCCTCCATCGATAACTCAAATGTATTGTACTTTTAATAATGTTATTCCCTTCAAAAAGTCATTACCATAGAATTCAAAATCTATCTATGTTCCTCCCTTATATTAGAGTATATCATAATATCATTAATAAAGACTACAAAAAGTTTTAATGGTAATTTCTAAAGAATATATTAATTATGTTCATGAATGTTTCTATAGTTTTAGTGAGTCCTAAAGGCATCATAATGAACTCCTAGTGTTCATACATCATTCGAAAGGAAGTCTTTATAATATCTTCATTCCTTGCCTTTAAGTGGTATTATCTTGACCAAATACAAACCACAGATAAATACATTCCCCAAATAGTTGATGGACTATAAATATATACATGGTTCTTGATACTTGTTCTTTATCGTTATTTTATTAATCACATGATAATCAATGCAGGGGTGCATTTATATAACCTTTTTCTTGAGAAATATGATTGGTTCACCCCATTTTAAAGCACTCAAGCATGTGAAAGGGTTTTATAGATTCAAATGAAAATGCTTGTTCAGTTCTTGAAATTAAATGGTGGACATTATATATAGTGTACTTTATATAGGTAGATATCTAGGAGTAATATAAAATTGAGAACTAGACCTCTTGGTCAAGAGGAATAGTAGGCAATTCAACAGGGAACACATCAGTTTAGTCCCTTAGGATGTGCATGTCATCGATCATGTTTCTCTCTTATTTATCAATAATTTTATCTAGATATGATTTCTTAAAAATTATCAATAATTGAGATTATGATTCGAAATGAGAATCATCCCCATCGATGCTCTTATAAAAATCTGTAGGACTCCTCGGGATGTGAAAAGTTATCTTCATTTCCTAACTATTGATATTGGATTTAAAAAGAGATAGCCAATCCATGAAAAAAAATTATATCAACAACCAAAGAAGGATATAAGGCATTATTTACTAGGAGGTTCAGTCCAAAAAAATTATTTTGGTAGAAGATATATACTTTGGATAAAATAATTTACTAATTTTTTATACTCACGGATAACTGAACCTACATTTTTTAGGTGGTGTAGAATTGTGATTCTAACCATTCAGGATATGAAAGAATTAGTAGAACCATAATCAAATAATATATTCATATTTTGTGAATGAATAACCATTTTACATGTCACTGCATCATTGTCATGAACCCCCTAAGGGGTAGCAATGGTGTATGATTTCCCTTTTTTATTTTACAGTAGTTTTTTATGATGATTACCCTCAAGGACAATGGGTTTATTGTCATGGATTCATTGTTGAAATTTCTCCCAACATTTGATGAATTAAACCATGGGTGGTGATCTACTTTCCTCTACTACATTTTCATACATACTCATGTCTATCATAAATTCATGATCTTGGTGTCCTTCTCTCCAACAATTTATGTTTCTCCGCACAACATTGAGAAATTACCATGATACTTATTCCCAAATTTTTTTGAGTAATTGATTTTTCATTCCTCTTTTTTCATCTGATCCTTTATATTGATACTCTATCTTTCATTTCATATATCCATAGCCATGAGAACAGTCTATAAAATCCATATTCACATGGAGAGCACATTGAAAAACATATACATAACTCCTAAGTTGTAAAATTTCATGAGCTTTTTGAGGGTGTTTTTTAAACCACTAAATAATATATCAATTCTGATATCATTCTTTATAACAAAATCGATGTAATTCCTAGAAATACATGGAATGTTTACTCCTTATGCCTTGTCAAATTCACCTTCCTTTTTCATCACCAATTTGATTCTATCTCCATCTTTATATGAAGGGTTCTAGGGAAATAATTTCCATGAAATATTTTATTTATTTATCCTTACTCAATCTCATAAAATTCATCCTTCGAATTTTTTTTTTCGGAATAAACTCTCAACATTGATTGGTCTCTCGATATGAACTATAAATTTCTAGATTCACATTCTCTATCTTATAATAGTGAAGAATAGAAAAAGTTTCTCTATAGATTAAATTCAATGTTACATGACTAGTGGATCGTATGATCAACTAAACATCGCTGGTCTTTTCAGAAAAAAAATTGATGTCCAGTTGTTCCTCCATCGTTGAAGGTGGATATTCAACATCAATCAGGTTACTTACCATTTCTTCAGATAGATAGGTAATAATCACTATGCTATTTTATACTTCAAATCCCAATTTATTTGGTATGTCACTGTGGCAATCACCACATTCTCCCTCTCATGTTTTTTGGCATGATTTCTCATGGTTCACACCATTTTCTCACATATGAAATTTTTGAACAACATTTAATTCAAGAAGTCATAAATAAATTATTTATTTCCCTATGAAATTATCTCTAAAGGCATATATTTTGGATCCCAGTGTTTACAATTCTTTTAATACAATGATCCATGAGTTATTACAAATATTTAGTTTCATAATGAGAATTTGGAATAATTTTACATAATATTATTTCCTGAATCAACTATGTTCTTCTTTAATATAAACTATAAAGAATAATTATTTAAATACATTTATATTAATCAATTTTAATGATAAACAATATAATAGTGTTACTATACCCATATCCAAAGCATTGTTGTTTTTCGAAAATTAAGACCAAACATAAAATTCCCATAATAAAAGACAAATCATTATTTAATACCATCTTATTTAGATTATAAGTGGTTATTAAGTTATTATGACTATAAGTAATCACCAAAGGATATACATAAAAGAAATTGATTTTATAAATTACTAATTATAGGATAGATAAGAATATTAATCTATATGACATTGGTGAAAATAACAGTCATCATCAAAACATAAGAATTAGATCATCATCAAAATCACGAGATGAAGCATTATATAAAATCAAGGAATGTGGATATGCATTAAAATGAAACATCACTGCACAGTTGTCGAATAAGATTTATATTTGTAAAAAAACCTAGGACCATGTTTATGCATAATTTATGTGAATAATAAAAACATAATCATTTTATGAAAAATATAAAAATATGTTCAATCAAATTTGACTTTATCTCATGAGAAATTTCATATTACCCATGTCATTAGAGCGCTATATAATTCTAAGTTCACCTATCCTATCGTGACATTAACATAATCATACAATCCACATAGAACTAATAACAATATATTCTATAAAATTACACTTGGAATGTAAATAGGTTTTAGGAGAATTTCATAATGATTAATTTCAATAAAAATTAGTGGGTTCTCTAGAATAATAAGTTAATAACAAACTTGGTGTTAGAATAATCAATTATGAGTGAAGAAGAAACAATTTGAATAGAACTAAAGGACATATGTATACCATAAACGACTCAAGTAATATAATTTTTGACTTATAATGTATATATTTCATAGATTACCTTATTTTACAATTCAAAGAAAATTAAACAATTTTAGAAAAATAATGAAAATTCACCAACAATTTTTTTGATGTTTAGAATTTAAAAATGGAAAAAAATTATTGATTTAGTTTTAAAAATTGGAGAAATATAATTTTTACTATAAATATTTATTTATTAGAAAAATATTGAGTTTAAAAATATAAATGGTTTTATAACATGTTGAAAAATTAATTAAGGTCTTATAAAATAATTTTAGAGTTAAAATAAATAACAATATTTTTTCAAAACATTTTATGATAATAATATTTTTCATCATTATATTCATTGTAATTATTTGAATAAAAATTTATAAAATAAAAATATACAAACATATAATTTATTATTTATAAAATATTTATTTCTTATACAATGAATTTAAAATATTGTATTTTTCACTTATAAGATACCAACATTTTTTTATAAATTCATTAGTGAGGTTAATATTCTATGGGCCAGATAATTATTCCTAATGGCCTTATAACTATTCCAATGTTCAGGTTACTAATCTATATTTATAGATTACTTAACATCTATAGATACCTCTTATTCCATTCATTTTTTCCTTTATAATGTTTATATAATGTAATATATGTGATTTTTTGTTATTTATACTATATCACAAAATTATAAGAAGATAATGTAAATTTATAAAATTTATGTTCATTACATATATAGTTTAAATACTTCCACATTGAAATATAATATCATGAATACATCATATTACATGGTATTTTAACTTTATTCTTGAATTATTGTATCATATTGGGGGTTATATGAATGATTACAAGTAGTAAAGGATTTTTTAATTCAACTTCCATTAATTAGGATAATCTTCTATGTAATTTGTTATTTTATTCCAATAATATCTATGAAATGACCTTGGATTATTTTATCCTATATTTATACTTAAATTTTTGTTTTCCCAATTGTCACAAATAATTACAACATTGATTTATTCTCACTCCAATGATATGATTTATGTACATTTTTTTCTTATATATATTTTATTTATATGAGATATATTCCATATTTAGAAATTTTTATCTTGGTGTTGTCTATATTTTCCATGACTATTTTATGATTCTTATCATTACTTTTATGTGTATTTTTTATACATTGGGCTATATCTATTTCATTGGTTTTACTATTTAATAATTAACTATGCGTTATTGGATGTTTTTTAAAAATTTCCTTATTTTAGACATTTTCCTTATTAAACACCAATTTTTATATGATATGATTACACGTATCCATTGACATGATGTATCATGAAAATCATTATTCTTATACTATTCTATGTTTTATTTAACATTATCCCATTTATGGTGTTAATGATTTAAATGTTTTAATGCGGTTTGGGACACTTTGGTATGTTTAAAAATTATTTCCATCAAGAATGTTTTTAATCATGCTTGGAAGATATTCCCATTAATCAATCACAAATAAACCATTGATTTTACCTATCCCCCAATAGTAATTTTTTTAATTGATAACATCCTCTTTCCTTAATTTGTTGGATTATTCTTGTTTCAAAGAGTTTGGTATTAAATAATTTTCTTTTCCATCAGATGATTATGTACAAAAGGTATTATTCTAGAACTAAAATATTTTATAAGGGTTAATCATATATTAAATTGATTTTTTAGAACCCATTACTTTTCTATGGGATAATAATGTTTTGAAGAGATTCATTTGAAAACCATTTCTTTTCCAAGGGTTAATCATGTTCAAAAGAAAATGTTTTGTAACCCACTTATTTTACATGGTTTAATAATGATTTTAATAGATTGTAGTGTAACATGTTTCCTTTTCAATAATAAATCGTGTTTTTATATGAATAAAGTTTTTTTTTTCAATGGGGTTTGATGAATTCACTTTTAATTTAGTTCATGTATGTTATAAATTATGGGCGCTCCACAATAGTGTTGTGTGAGACCATTATAGCTTATAAGATGAATGCACCTAGAATGTTCACCGATACATTGTTTAATCCAGAGATGATACTCAACCATATGTTTTATTCCTTTTTAAGGGTTCTATAGGGGCTCGATAAGGGTTCAATGAGATGATTTTACAGGATACCAATTTTTTCATAATTCTTACTGTGGGTTAATATTATTTATAATTATCGAGATTGGTATCACATGGATCATGATTATTGATTTCAAATACACTTTTCGTTTTTATGTTTTCTTATTTGATGATCTAGTTATTGATGATTCTGAATATCGGTATGGTTTACACATGAGTTTTTATATTTTCAGCATGTATGTATTCTATACATTTGTTAGTCAATGATATTAGTTTGTTAATACTTTTTGTCCTTACCAATCATCTAAGGTCATACATCATATGTTTCTTTTCAAAATGATTTAATTAATTATTGTAAATGATTAATGTCAATAAATGATTTCAACATGATAATGTTAAAGACCTACTGTTAAATAAGAAAACCCAAGTATAATAGGAGATGATGTTAAAATTTATTTACCAGTTGTCTATGTGTTCAAGTTGATGTTAATAGTTTATGTTAGATTTTTTCCTAATTATATAAATTAATAAACCTAAATAGACCTCTACAATATAAGTGATCTATGATCTTATATTGATATTGTAATTTTTTATGGGGAAATAATTGGTCACAATTATCATCATTATAGCCTGAAATATAATCTTCTGTATTTCATTATTTGATACTGGAGTGTGAGTCCTGGGAAATTACTGTTGGTATCAAAGTCATTTTTAGATTAATATTGTGTTTAATATGTTTTTAGGGGAGGTTATATTAATAGATATGGTTACCATAATATACTTATTAGCTGAATGATGATCATAATTTCAATGTACTAGACACCCTCTTGAGGTTTTATGAGATGATATTATAAAATGGATTTGGGATTTTTCTTGGTATGAGTTATTTTTTGTCCCCTACGATCAAGATAGAGTTTCTTTATGAAGGAATAATGTTTCATGTTTAATGGATGAAAAGAAAAATTCATCTAATCGGTGACAACCTGTTTCATCTGTTATGTAGGTGGGTCGTGGACCCATGACTAAAGGAAGAAAAGTGTTTCACACACTACCTCTAGCATACATAATTTCCTGACTAGGGTGCCATTTTTTATTATATAATATGTTAGAAACACAATGTATTTTATTTTAGGAATAATTTTTTATTTTACTTTGAATAATATATGAGCATCAACTTCGAATTGTTGGGTTTGAATAAAAGTCTGGAAATGTTTGATAAACTTTAAGGATAGTAATTTATAGAAGAAATTAGTTTTATCCTTTGGAATTTATATTGAATATTTAATATTAGATTATAATTTTATTGATTAATCCTTTTTGGAATTATATTTCCATCTGATAACCATTTTTTGTTTTGTAAAGGTTTAGAGATATGAGTAATAACTTGGTATCCCTTTTGTGATTATGCAGTCCTTAAAATTTTACTCACGATTGCTGGAGTGAAAAAAATCCCTCTTGAATACTCATTATCTAGTGAAAAATATGATATTATTTTAAAGGATAAAATTCACTTTTTAATTATGTATAATTTAGTACGCTCTTAGTATAGAAAGTGAAATAAACATTCAAAACTAGGAAATGGATCTTGAAATAAATTATTATCCAATTACTATATTTTCATGGGATATCAATGGAAATTTATACACTTATTTGGATTTTGTGTTATTAATCACTGAATGCATCTTGACCACATTCTCTATCACTCTATTTTCAATGGGATTTATTTTTTTCCTTCCAAATTAAAATTTAAATATTCCTCCAAATATCTCCATATGAGAAATACTAGTTATACATAACATCCCATGACACTTATGTCTCTTAACATCCCTTTAAATAACGATATTTTCATTATCCCTTTTAGGGTGTAGGTTTAATAATGGAAATATAAAAAAATAACCCTTTTTTATCCAATAATAATTTCAAGGTAAAAATGTATTTAAAAGGTTGTAGGATGTAACATAATAAGGTTTTAAGAAATATTTTCCTCATAAATTTAATTTATATTCATTGATAGCATGTGTTAAATGAATTAAAATGTTCATATTTCATAGTTTTCTACACTATATTTATCATTCATTTCATGTAACATTTATTTTCATGGATAGCATGAGTAACACACAATGTTAAGCCTTACGAGACTAAAATATAATATTAATATTATTTATTTAACAGAACAGTTCACCTGGAAATTGGAATGGAGGGACTTAATGTGATTTACTAGATTATGAATATATAATTTAAACATGATTATATACTTAATAAATTGGTTACTATTTAATTAGAAATGAAAAAAAACCAATTGAACATATAGTATCAGTTTTTAGGAAAGACTATTTAAGGATTGGAATGATTTTTTACAATAACAATTTAAATTAATTATTATTATTGAAATATATTAATGTAATTTAAATAATATATATTTAATGATATTGTTTTACAAATTCATACAATTTATTTTATATGATTAATATAAGAATAAAATCAATTTAAATCATAAAAAGTTGTATATTTTTTAAATGCACTTTTGTCACCTTTTAATGAAACACTAATTTCAAATCTATATTTTGGAACATGGATCATTTTTATTTGAAAATATAAACCTCATTTTTTAATTTATTATATATTAATTTACATTGAGTTATTAAAGTATCTTTTATGAAAAAATTAATATTTTGATGAATATTAAATTACACAGAATTTTAATTGAATTGTTTTTATAAATAATTTAACGTGATAAATTATATTTTAAATTGGTTTGAATGTATATTTAGATAAAAATTATATCATTTAATCAAAATTAGGTCACTAGAATCACTTTCACATTTAATTTAGATAAAAAAATATCCCTCTTTTGAACATATTCATTTTATGAACCAATGTTGTCATCCTGTCTATGGGCTTGATTTTAAATTAATTTTTTCAACTTATAAAATTGAAACTTGGAAATCATTATTACTCAATTCAAATAATAATAGTTTATAGTTTCTAATAAGGCCAAATTTGTTTTTTCATAAATGATTTTTAAAATTAAGTAAAATTAATTAGAGTATTTAAGGTAGTAATGAGTTTACAAAGTTGTTAGAAATTAAATATTAAGGGGCTGAATGACCTATTATCTTGTCCAAAAACATTTTTATGTCCATTATTTAACTATATCCCACTGTGATCTGATTGGGTTCATAATTGGAGGAAATTATGTGAGGTTGGCCTCCCAATATTGTTTACATTTTTATATTTACAAGAATTTCACTTTTTATCCTCTATAAAAAGACACTCACCCCCATCTCTACACAATTGAATCACTTTTGGATATTTTAAATAGTTAATGAATAATATAAAAAATTACATCCTCTCATCTTTCAAGTCTCACTTTTGGGATAAATCAATCCATAGATGTCCTTGGGTGTAAACCAATAAGACTTACCAGAAAAAAGTAACATTCTTATGTGATCACTTTTTTCTTCATTCTTTCTCATAAAACTTATATTATTCATATCAGAGGATTAAATAATACCCATAATATCATAGATTTTTATTAAAATTTTATGGACTATACCCACACCTTCACACACTTCCATCAAGTGTGATACAAAATCATCATTCCATTATATGACATACTACAACATTGAAAACCTATGAAATTCGTTCTTGCATTGCCTCATCAAATCATTGGAAAAAATAAAGGAAATAATATTTTTATTAAATATATATTATATTTAGTATGGCTGAGTTCTTATATAATTATTATAAAACATATAACTTCATGATCTCTATTTTAGGGGAATATGATAAGATTGTTTATAGATGTGTGGACTTCCACCACCTCAAAGAAATATGATAATTTTACACATTAAATTTAATTTTTTATGGATTAATTTAATAAAAATATATAATATTTTTGATATATTTTTGATTTTACTAACATAATTTTCTATATATTCATATAACATATCAATTTATTCTTTAATTTTCATATATTGAATATATTATAACCATGATTGTGGATGTGTGCAGTATTGCCTTGTCGAAAGGATGGGGTTATTAAATTTTCATCTCCAACTCATCATAATGATTTATATTTTTATATATATTTAAACAAAATTATTTATTAAATAATTTTAATTCTATAAAGAAATAATTACATACCTTATATCCATAATGATCAATGAAAATGGGAGTGTTACTCATGAATACGAATGACCAATCATCTCCATGATTGTATCATTAAATCATTTTTAATAACAAAAATTCATGTATGATTTTAAATGTATTATTTTGCGAAATTTTTTATAAATATTTCATTTTTATTATTCTATATCTGTTAAAAAAACCTTATTAACCATAGTTGACCTATCGATGTCAATTTTGACACATAAACTGGATATGTTCAAAATATACAACAATTTATTTTATTTTGTAATTATATATAAATTGTTTTTAAATTAAATATAATTAATAATAAAAATTAAAATGTTTATTAGTAATTTATGTAATTTTCATTATTTGTTCATGAATTTAATGAACAAGCATGAAATAATGTACTAAAGGTAAGTGACTTCATCTTAGTTTTCATTCATTAAGGCATACATTATTAATGTGCACCTAATTTAAAATATATGGTGTATAGACTTCCACATTGACATGTAATATTATGAATAATTTAAATTTCATGGTATTTTATATTTCAAGATGAAATATATGGTGTATAGACTTTCATCACATAGTATACATTTATTTTGTTAAACATCTATTGGATTTGATATTTAATTATAAGAATATGTTTTAAATGAGTTATGATTATTTTATAATGTTTTACTTCAATGTAACATTGTAGTATGGTGTTTTCATATTTGACGTCTATTTCAGTGTGATATATTCAACGTTCACCACTATTTGTTGCTTTATGGTTTATATACATCCCATGGATGTCACTAATCATTATAATTGATAAATATTTGGGGATTTAGTTATATTTTTGATGATCTCTCAATCAGGGGGTGTATTATCTCAATGTTACCATGAAGTGATTATTTTTTGTCAAAATCATTTTTTAGAGATGTTTGTTTTGTTATACAACTATATTGTTATATGATGTTTTTTTACCTATACAAAGACAGAATATATCAATTATTATCATTTCCTCATTAGAATATTATTATTTCTTAAGTTATTCTATTAATTGGTTTAATGACCCAAAAAATCAATGTGTTATGGGATGGTTTGTAACGTTTAAGAATTATTATCCGTATGGATGTTTTAATTGTCCTTCCCGGTTTTTTTTCACTTCATAAAAATAAAAAAAAATCTACATTAGTTATCATATAAGGGATATATTTTTTATTAATACCATTATAATTCATTCATTGGATGGATAATGTTTGACGTGATGATATTTTTATGTAACCCTTTTATTTTCCATGGGTTTATTGTTAACTAAAGTGATTATTATATAATAGACGTCTATTCCACTGGTTAATCATGATTCAAAGATATTTTTTTGTAACCAATTTTATCTTATTGGGTTAATCATGAATCAATTATTTCATTTGGTAACGCATTTCATTTACATGGGTTAATGATTTCGAAATATAATTTTTTGGAAGTTGTTTATTGTACATGGGAAAATAATGATTCAAAGAGATTGTAGTGGACCTTATTTCTTTTTCATTATTTAATAATGTTTTGATGATATTAAAGGCTGTTTCAATGGGTTCTGATAAATTCTATACATATTCGGCTCTTGGACATTTTAAATAAAGGGTGTTCTTAGATAGTCTCGAGAGAACCTTTTAAATCTTTTATGATGGGTGCACCCATATAACACTTTGATATATTGGGTACTATGGAGATTGAAGTCAACCATATGGGTTATTCCTTTGGTAATTATTCATTAGGGACTCAATGAGATTATTTTCTATGATTCCAATATATTTTCATTATTATTTCAATGTGTTTATAAATTTTATAATGAGTTAAATTTATATCACATGGCCCATGATTATTGATTCTAATGACTCTATATATTTCAATGATTTCATATTTCATTATACATGTATTTAGGGTTATGAATATTCCTATGGGCTTCAAAATAATTTTGATTATGTCATCATAAACTTATACTCTTATTAATATTTTTGATAACATTATTTGTTAATTCTTACATTTCCCTTACTAAGAATATGAGATTTCCATTATTATGTTTTCCTTTCCCCATGTTTTAAATAATGACGTTGAATTTTTCATATCTATAAAGGATTTTCCCATGATTATGTTGATGACCTAAAATGATGTAACAAATTATTGGCATAATGGTTAATGATTTTCAAATTTATGAACTATTAATTTATGAGACCAACTAAAAGTGAAAATTTATTTTTTGGTTTTTTTCAAAATTTTCATAAAATTATAAAAATAAAAGGTTATCTAGAATGGGTGTACCTGGTGATTTCCTTTTAAATTTGTACGGTTTGATGGAAAAAATTGGGTCAAAATTATTGGGATCATAGCTCAAAATGTAAATTTATTTGTTTCAACACAGTATCATGGAGTTTGGGTCATATGATATTGTATTTATCAATAAGATATCTTATGTTACTCCATAATTAGAGAAAATATGATTATGAAAATAAACCCACCAATGCCGAGATTCAAATGTACTAGTTTTTTATATGTCTTTTTCTCCCTATGGATCTTAAAAAATATTCCCAAATGACTCTTAGGATCATTACATATTTTAGAATGTATCAAGGTATCATCAATAAACACCATAGTGAAATTATAAATATTATACATGAATAAATTTTCCGGTAAATCCATAAAACACAATTGTATATTTATCAATATAAATGGAATTACTAAAAATAAGTAATTGATATACCTCATATGAAATGACATTTTGGTAATATCATCGTTTTATAATAATAGTTGATGATACCTAAAATATACATTATTCATGGAAAATTATGGATCTCTATGAATTTTATAATACGCTAAACAATTAAGTGAAATTAATACTTTATCAATAATTTAATAACATGGATTTTCAGGTAATTGATGTGAAACCTCACAGAAAAATATTTTCTCATTATAGAAATAATTGTGTCTTCTATTGGGGGTTCACTTGAGAATATAAGTCCCTATTTAGAAAAAATTTATAGTTTTTCATTAATTCCACAAATTACATTATAGATAAACTATTGGTAGTCTTATATATAGGTTTTTCTAGGGATGAGATCAGTGAAAAACACAACCTCCTTCCTGGTTGGATTCCATGGTTGATCTTCATAATGCATATCCTTCTATACTGATACAACAGATGAATCATGTTTTGTAAATATTCATTTCCCATTTATTAGTTTCAATATCTCTTATTTTTTAATAATTTCAATATAAAGATATATTTCAGGTGTCTTTATTCATGATTAGAATGACTTATACACCCCCTCTTAATTTTAGGGTTTCCATATATCCATCATTAATCAAAATATATTTCTCTAATAAATAAATTTTATTCCTATAATCATTAATCTAATTCATACCAATGATTATATAATGTTCAATCATGTATATTATTATCACATTTTAAAATAGGTTATATATATGGGTCATAAATGGAAAAAATAACACAAATTTATTGTAATAAGATTTCTACTTTGATAATTGATTAATATTTCCCCTCTTAAGGTAATAGTGAAATATTTAATTTTTTCACATATATTGAAGATGAAAAAGTGTGAGAAGATAAAAAATATAATATATCATCAACTAACTTTTATGTTATGATCAATGTACTTTCCTCCAAATTTATAAGAATTTCAAACTTGACTATATTAATCGTATAAAATTGGATAACCCTCTTAACCTCTCCTATAGGTAATTTCCTTGAATCATGGTAAAATGGTTTCAATAATTCCCCAAATATATACTATTGAATAATTCGATAATAGTGTATTATTTATTTGATGTTCATTCATTATCCATGTGATTCTATTCTCAAAACATGAAAAAAATCATGTTCCTATTAAATAAGTACCTCAGTGTTCCATTCCAAAATAATCTCCTATAATAAATTCCACCATACCTTTATTCTGAATTGACTTAAATTTTTTATTAGTGCTAAAAAAATCTACTTTTCTAGATTTATATTCATGTCATTAGAATTATAAATCTATTATCATTATTTATGTAACATGATATCATATTAGCAAATGATGATAATGATTAACAAACCGATTTCATTTATAGACATGGAATAATAAAATTAAGGAAAGTGTCAATTATACTCTCTATGTTATGTATCAAGTCCGCATTAATCCTAGAAAAGATTCTGAAAAAATGTTTTCTTTGTTCTACACCATGCTATGAAAACTACAACCCATTTCATATCATTATTCTTGATGAATTTATTTTTAAAAACAATATAACATAAACATTTCTACATTGCATACAGTATATTTCATTACCCTGGTTTGATTTCTTGAGTAAAGAACCCAATTCATAATAAATACACATTAGATTATACATTTATAGAATAACCATTTATCTTAAATTAAACCACATATATGGGGAGATATTTTAAAGGGACTGAATCTTTTTTCTATCCACCAATAGACCAATAGATCCATTAAAATTTAAACACTTCTATGTCATGAGTAGATAGAATATTGGTGAATTTTATAGTAATAAAATAGTGTTCTCTATGAGGGAAATGTTATTATTAAAAATTAGTATTGAAAAATTAAAGTTGACATACTAAAATAAAATATGACATCCATAGTATTTTATTTCTTTGAATGTAAATATATATATTAACTACATGTGTTGATTCCCTTCCTTCCAATGCGTTCACTATATAAATAATAAAATAACCTTATATAACTCATACACATCCTGAATGTTGATCCATGAAATTAAATTTCTATAATGGTAAAAGTTCTAAAATAACTTTAGGGATTATCCTAATGATCTTGTTATGAATGTTAATTTTAAATATATCTCCCATGGTTCTTAATAATTGTTCTATAATACCTATAATAACACCCTATCTCTATTAACCAAGAGAAAATATTTAATTTATGTAATTGGTTAAAAAAATAGGTCATCATTATATATAGGATCAATCGGTTTATAAATCAAGGAAAACATGATGAATAATTTAATCCCAAATTATAGTAATATAAAAATGGACATCTATGTTGGAATACTCAATTCTATTATAGAAAACCCATTTATAAAATAAGTTTTTACATTTATTTAAGATGAACCCAATTTAACACTCATAAAAAATAACATTAACAGGGTCTCAACATGAATTTATTTTAATTGACAACTATTGAAATCAAGTTCTGATGAAATTATGTTAAAGTACATTTAATATTACATTAAACATCAGTTCAAAATATAGATACATTAAGCATACCTATTTTAACATTAGTTTTTAAAATATTTGACATTAAATACATTGAATAATAACACACAAATGTTTAATAAAAATTATAGGACATGATTTTATAGGTTTCTTTACATAAATGACTTAATTTAACTCTATTTTTTATATAATATTCATTACATAATTGTCTCGTGTCATTCCCATGCATTTTTTGAAGAAACGGTGAGTTTTCAAGATTTGGGCCAAATTGTGAGCCCATTTATAGAATAAAAAATAAATGTTGTTTCTATTATATCTCTTTAAATTATCAAAATTTTGTAGTCATTCAAATTTTTACTTCGACTTCCCTAACCTATGAAAACCACCATATCCATTTGGACCCCAGAAGAACTCATAATCCATTTGGATTTGGGAGATTTAGTTAGGAATTGGGCCAACCCGTGAGCACATTTACTTCTTTTAAAAAACATAATTCTTTAATATCTCATTAATTTTTAAATTTTATCAGTGATTCCACCACCCATTCGAATCCAAACGTCCTATGAACACCCACATGTTTGGTTCTCCCACTAGGGAGATCATTTTCATCACCGATTAGGGGGAAATTTTTCTGGGTGTCTCAAATCATCCATATTTGATAAGGTAATTTGATTTATCCATAAATCATTAAATTTTCAATATTTTAACAAATTTCAATCCGCATTATATTCATCAATTTGACCTTCTTAGTCTCATTTTAGCCTCACTATCATTTTGGGTTTCTTGCCGATTCGGTTTTTGTTAGACTTGGGTCGATTTTTTCGAGATCTCTCAAGTTAGTGGGTTTCCATCATTCCTTCAACCATTTTATTAATGTTTCATCCATTTTATTAGGGTTTACTCCATTATTCATGATGTTTATAATCCCTATAATTTATTTATATGAACATAGGGTTTTATTTTTATTATCTTAGCACAATCTTGTGGTTTTAGGTTTGACTCCCTTGTGATGCAACAATGGTGTGGTAGAAGTTCAAAACAAGTATTTGATTGTTTTCAAATATATGTTAGGTGATTACATGTGTATGAATTGTGGAATGCGTTATACTACTGGATTTATATTTCTTTTATGTTCCTTCCACATTATTTATAGTGAGAAAATTGTTTTTTGTAACATTTGTTAAGTAGATTATTTTTAAGTGCAGATTTTTCCTGAAAATGGTTGTATTTACTTGTGAATTCCATATTGTACCAATTGGTGTAATTTTATCATTCATGTAATCGATTTATAAAAATGTTTTAGTTATGATAATACTTGTTTTGTGTAATACAGGAATTAATTTTTTGTTAATAGATGGATTTTAAATGGATTTCATGTTCTATATTGTGTTGTAACATGTGTAATTATTTTATTTAAATTATAAGAATTTTTAAGTTATAAAAATGTTGAAAATATTGTTTATATATGGTTTTGAGTGTGTATGAAGAGAATTGGTATTTTTATATGTAATTTTAATTCTATATCATGTGAATCTTGTTTGAGCACAATGAGGGAAACTCGGGTATCTATGTGTGCAGATGTGTACAAGCATGCTAGTGATCTGGAGTGGTTTTTGTCCCTATTTCAATTTGAATGTTTTACATTGATAACACAAAAATAATCTATTATGATGATGATATTGATGGGGAACACTAGGTTTTAGGTGTTTTCCCAACTTGTGGCTTCTGCACGAGAACAAATATTTTTATGGATACTTTCAAACCGAGATGTGGGGTATCAGGGGCTAACAACTAACTAGTTCCAATGGGTGTTCCAATATTGAGTACTAATTGAATATTTGGAATTTATCTATGTATTGTGGTGTGTTTGGATGAAATATTTTGTATCATACAAGTTTTATTTAAATTTACTTATTCTTTAAAGTTACCCTCATTGAAAACTATTTTCATTTAAAATATTCACCTTTAGAAATTATTGCTAAAAGTATTTTTTTATATCATACGGAGGATTTTAATTTTATAATGCATTCCAATTGAATTACTTGGGTGGTATCCTTTTGGGATTAGGCTCACACCATACATACACAATTATTTGTAAATATACATGGTTATTTTTTGACACACGCAAGGGCAAGGATTTTGGTGATGACAGTTTGCGTTGCTAGTTGCTTATGTTGTGTAGTGTTGGGGATACAACTTGTGGGTGATGAACTATTTTCATGTGGTGGTATTTGTGTTGTATGTTCTACTACATTTTTAGGTTGGGACCCCTTGTTTCATGTTAAAAACCTTGAATTCAGTTCTAAATTTTTAATTAAGCCTTGTTTGGAATTAATTTTCATATTCATTTTATTGATTTTTTCGGTAGTCTTCTGTATCCAAATTTAGATAAATCATTCCCAACCCATTATTTATGATAGATGTTCACTTGTTCATTCTCATAGAGATAGATACCACCCTTTTTACCATTTCATGGGATGGGTTTGTTGTCGGTAATGATGGGGACCATATTCTCTTTGTTAAAAAATCATATCATAGGGGGCTAATACTCTTGTGTTATATTATTATTTTGGGATGAGTCAGGTTAGACAAGAGTTAAGACTATTTGGGCTCAGAGTATTAGTTGCAATTTGGGTATCTAGTCTTCAAATACCGTGATAGACCTCAAGTCACCATGGGACATTGGAATTTTTTGTTTTTCATCTAATATAGGTGAGACTTGTGGGCTACAGACTACATGTGGACAATGAGTGGTGGTGAAGTAGTTGTTTGTTTTATTATTTTAAAGTGTTTTGAATATGTATATTGGATGTTACTGATTTAATTTTTAAAATTTATGTACTGATTTTTTTCCTATGACTGTTGTATTTCGTAGTAACATGCCTCCTCAGAAAGCTCTCATGCACCCACATGACGTTTCCATAGATAGTTCTCCCTCATATATTGATCAGATCCTAGTAAAATATATAGTTCGGGCTATCCATGATCTGGGACTAGGAAAATATCTTGTTCAATCTCCGGTTTGGGATGATGAGATAAGCCCTTGGATGTCAAAATCATAGAAGTTTCTGAAAAAAAAGCCTCCAACTTTTTGAGGTATCAAAGCACCGCATGAATTGGAGGAGTGGCTCGAAAATATCGAATAAATTATTGGGTTCTTTGACACACTTGATGAGGTTAGGGTTATGTGTTCCTTTTTATTTTTAGAGGGTCCCAGCCATAGTTGGTGGAAATAAGTGCCCAAAGAGGGAAGAACGAGCATACGAGCTGGAAAGACATCAAAGTTACCTTCAACAACCAGTACATCCCTAATTTTTTGTCTTATGATCTATCTAAAGAGTTTATGGATCATGTTAAAGGGGATCTTACTATGATGGTGTATGCCAACCGTTATTATGAGTTATTCTGTTATGCTCTGGGCATGGTCTCCAATGAGCAGATGAAGACCCAAAATTTTGAGAGGGGTCTGTGGCCAGAGATCTATTCCCATGATTTCCTGTTCAAGATGAAAACCCATGAAGAGGTGGTTGACTGTGTTTTAATGGTGGAGATCAACCACAAGGAGAGGGATGGTTTTCTGGGATGATATCATTTCTGGGAAGTGTATGCACATCTGAGAAGACAATGGAATGGGAGGAATATGGAAAGTAAGGGGTGGTAGCTCAGGAAAACAATCTAGGATATTTTCTTTAGTGGATTATGATGCGAGGTCCATTGGGTTCCACCCTTGTGGGAGGATAAGACCCATCCGACCAGCATTCACTTTTCTTCGGAACGCTTGTTATTAGTGTGGTGGTATGGGACACATCTAGTGCTTCTTCAGGATAGAATATTCCCTACAATGTGTGGAAGGAACTGTGGCTTCTAGGGGAGTTCCATCTCAGTCAGATCAGATGTGGATATGAGGGTGTTAGGATTGGATCATCATCTAGTCATACCCAGTTCAGGGAACATCTATCGACTAGTGTTTGTTCTCAAGAAAAGATCATACATCTTCATGTGTTGGATCAGACACCAGAAGGATAAGAGGTTAGATCATTGATAGTTTTAGTTACTGTTTATATTTCATCTTCTATAGATTCTACTATTTTTTATATTGGTTCCTCTATTTAATTCATATCTTCCCGTTTGGTAACACACTGAATTTTCAAACCTACATTTTGTCTTTTTCAATGGAGTTGGTGATGCCATTCAGAAAGAAGAATGTTCAGGGTTGTAGGGGCCCATTGTGTATGATTTTTATGTCAGGGATTGAGTTGGAGTGGGAAATCATGTTATTAGATACATATCTATTTGATGTGTTACATGGAAAAGATTTTCTAGTACACCTTCTAGAGCACATCGATTACTATAGGATACAAGCCATTTTCATGGATCTAGATGGGAGTCGTCAGGTTTTCCTAGTGGATAGGGATCCTCAGTCAGGTTGTACATGACCTCCACTCCTAGAGTTAAGGAATATTTTTTCTAGTAATCATCACTCGCGCTATCGTATGGTGGTAATTCTCGTTAAGGTGGAATTCCTCTGTATCGTGAAAGTGTTTCTATTGGTATACCCAGATGATTTTTCATGCATACCTCCAGTGATTGACATGGAGTTCTCTATTGATTTTTTAATAGGAACACAACCAATATCATAACCCTCATATTGTATGGGCCCTACGAATCATATGGAATAAAAGATACAACTGGATGACTTTGAATCCAATGGATTCATTCGCCTAAGCATCTCTCCTTGGGACACTTCTATTTTTCTTTGTGAATAAGGTTAATGTATCCCTCCAGCTGTGTATTGATTAACGGAAGCTGAAAAAGGTAAATGTCAAGAATAAATATTCTCTTCCTTGAATAGATGATTTGTTTTATTATTTGAAGGGGGAAAAGTGGTTTTCTAAAATTGACTTGCATTCCAGTTAGAACCAAATCAGGGTGAAATTTGCAGATATCGCGAAGACAACCTTCTAAAGCAGGTACGACCACATTGAGTACTTGTTAATGCCCTTAGGATTGACCAATTCTCTAGTATTCATTATGGAACTCATGAATATGGTGTTCCAACAATATCTAACCTCTTTAGATGTGGTATCTATTCATGAAATCTTGGTTTACTCTGGATTCTAGGAGGATTATGAGCATCATTTTAGAATCGTGTTTTGAACATTTCAGGAAAAAATCCTTTATGAAAGGTTATCCAAGTGAAAAATCTAGAACTGGGAGGTGATGATTATAGGCTATGTAGACTCGGAACACGGGGTTTTAGTAGACCCTAACATGATCAGTTCATTTATGTCATGGGAGCATCCACAATATTTGTTCGAGATTAGGAGATTCCTCGGCCTGGCTGGTTACCACATGATGTTTTTTTTGGATTTCACTGGGATTTCTTCACTCATGATCGCACTCACACAGAGAAGTGTGATGATTTAATGGGGCCTATAATTTAATGAATCCTTCTAGGATATGATTCGGTGGTTGACTACCACCCCATGCTGATTTTTTCAAAGGCTATAATGAGGTGTGTAGTTTATTGTGATGCTTTAGGTATGCATCTCGGGTGTGTGCTTCTGTAGGATGATCACGTGGTGGCATATGGTTATGGCCATCTACAACTACATGAAATGAATTATCTGACCCATAAATTAGAGTTTGAATCGGTGAAAAATTATTTGAAGAATTTCTGTCACATCCTTTTTTGGAATAATTTTGTAGTCTAATCTGATAACAAATGTTGGGCCTACATTTCTCATATAAGGATCTCAATCTAAAATAGCAACACTGGACCAAGTACTTGTAGTGGTTCGGCATTGATATTGTCTATACCCTGGGAAAGGGTAATGTGGTGGTGGATTCTTTGAGTAGAAAAGTAATAGTGAAATTCTGGTGTAAGTCAACTGATGAGTGGTCACTAATGGGAATGTTTTCTCAGATGCATGTGGAGACCAAGGAGTAGAGAGGAGTTGTGTTATTTGCAAGCATTCAATTGAATCCTTCTCTCTTCATTTTTATTTAGTGAGAAAAACCCAGTGATGATCATTTTAAGAGGTCGAGGATGTTTATTCATGGTGGAGAGACATCTTCTGATTGTTCATCATCTCTTAAGGAAATTATCTACTTAAAAGTCAGTTTAGTAGTTTCATCATCTCTGTTGAAGGAGGTGATGTAGGATAGTCCCCAGTCTCAGTGGGAAGTCCATTCCTGATACTGAAAGACGTATTATGATGTGTGATGAAAATTCCACTTGCTAGGTATGAGATGGGACGTATCTAATATTGTTTTTAGGTTCTAAACATGTCTGCAGGAGAAAGTGGATTACTAAAGGCCCTCCGGTTTGATCCAGCCATTGCTCATTACTACCTAGAAGTGGGATGAGGTATCTATGGAAATCCAATATTTCCTTACCTCATACAATTTTGGGAATGAATTTAATTTTGGTGGTGATTGATCATATAACCAAATCATCCCACTTCATTAAGATCAACGATACTGCTAAAGTGGAAGATTTGGGTTGTTTATATCTCTAGGAGTTTTTAAGGCTTCATGTTGTGCCATCAGTATTTGTCTCATATAATGACCCATGTTTCACCTCTCAGTTTTGGGATGGTCTTAGAAGGCCCATTGGGTCATAGATTAAGATGGACACACCTTTCCATCCTCAAACAGATGGTCAAACCAAGCTGGTGAATTAGATCTTATAGGACATGCTCAATGCATGTGTGTTAGACATTGGAGGTTCATGGGATAAACATCAAGGATTGGTTTAATTTTCCTATAATAATATTTACTAAACATTTATTTGAAAGGATCCTTTTGAGGTTCTCTATAGTAGGCCTTGTCGCCCCCCCATAGGGCTAAGGTTGGTGAAACATCACTATTGGGTTGTGCTTTGTGCCAGAGAATCCTGAGAAGGTCATGTTGATCAATCCGAAACTCTTGAGAAATTATATTTTTCATAAATCTTATGCATACCAGAGGCATCGAGGCCTATAGTTATATGTAGGTGATAGGTTATTATTGAATGTGGCCCCTCGTCTGGTCCATCGTCGATTTGGAAATCAAGGGAATATTATGAAACAATATGTCAGTCCTTTTGAGATCACCAAACATATTGGTATGATGGAATATAGTTTGGCCTTTCTATCTCAGTTTTCTTCCTTTCATGATGTATTTCACATATCCCAGTTGAAAAAGTATAACCTGGATTCATCCCATGTGCGAAATTAGGAAGAAATAGATATGGAGACTCATTTGTGTATTTTTGTGTCGCCAGTGTAAAAAGTTGATTCCCAAGAGAAGGTACATTGGTGAAATTAGATTCCATTAGTTTGAATTATTTTTCATCATGGAAATGACACACATGAGACATGGGAGTGGATGTCATGGGATAAGGAATAATACTCGTTCCCAATTTTCGATCATGATTTGGGTTGACATTCAAGGGTAAAATATCTATCATGGGAGAGGAATTATTAAATCTATAACTTATTTTAATGTAATTTTTCAGTTAATTACAATTAATTATTTGTTTCGTGGGTTTCCCAAAAAAATTGAGTAAAGGGTATGTTTTCAAGGATTGGGATAAATCGTGAGCCCATTTCCTTTTTTTTAAACAAAATTGTTTCTTTTATAAAACCTTCAATTTTCAGAAATATTCATTCATTCCAATTTAAACATGGTCTCCCACTACATATTGAAACCACCATATACACTAAGTCCTCTTAAGAACTCAAAATCATTTTGTACTTGGGTGATTTATCTAGACATTTGGCTAACCCATGAGCCCATTTCCAACATAAAAAATTTAATTTTTTAATAACTCAATTATTTATGAATATATATTGGTGATTCTACCGACCACATGAATAAAACAGACCTAGACACACCCCCATGTTTTTATCACCCACATTGGAGTGAATTTTCCTCACTAATTAGGACGAAAATTATTAGGGTGTCTTAAAATGACCAGATTTGTGAAGGTAATTTGACTCATCCAAAACACATTCAATTTTCACTCTTTCCCCCCCTTTCAGTTCCCAATTGACCTTATGTTCCCCATTAGTTACCTTATATTAGTTTTGGGTTCTTTTAGATTCATCATTTGGTGGATTTGTGTCGATTTATTCAAGATACCTCACGTATGTGGGTTTCCATCCTTCCTCATCCCATTTGTTTAGGGTTTCTTCCATTTTTATAGGGTTTCATCAATTATTCATGATGTTTTGAATGTCCAGAATGTAGTTACTCAATACTAGGGGTTGATATTGATTTTATTGGTCCAATATTATGGTTTTAGGATTGTTTTCACTCCCATGTGGTGTGATTATGGTATGGTTGATATTCCGTACAAGGATTTGAGGGTTTTTGAAATATATGGTAGGTGATTACATGTGTAAGAATTGTTGAATGATTTGTTTTTCTGTATTTATATTTATTTTATGCTCATATCTAATTATTTTTATTCTGAAAACTATTTTTGGTGGCATTTGTTATGCAGTTGATTTTTATGTGCCAGTTTTGCTTGAATATGTGTGTTTTACTTGTGCATTCCATGTAGTGCCTATTGGTGTTGTTTTATAATTCATGGAACAGATTTATATTAATGTTTTAGTTATGAACATTATGTTTTTGTTTTATTTTGGTATGAATTTGGTGTTAAAAGAGGGATTATAAATGGATTTTATGTGCAATGTTTTGTTATAACCTATGTAATTATTGTATAGAAATTATTAGCATTATATTGAGTTATACAAATGACGAAAATTTTGTTTAGATGTTTTTTGAGTGTGTATGACCAGAAATGTTTTTGTATATGTTTAAATGGAATTTGGTAGCATGTGGAACTTTTTTGAGCAAAAAGATGGAATCCCATGTATCTAGGTGGGTGGATGTGTACTAGCATGCTGGTGATCTGGAGTGGTTTTTTACATGTTTCACTTAGAATGATTGACATTGACACCGCCAACAAATCAATGATGATGATGATGATGCTAGAGATTGTAACAACTCGAATATTTATTAATGAAAATTGAACTTGGTCTATTTCAATTTTTATTGTAAAATGGTGATATAAAACATGTACACTTATTTTGTTTTATGATTTTTGATTTCAAAACACCGTTATGAATTTTTACCATTGAAAATATAGTCGTTGAATAGTGATCAATTGATTAGAATAAATATTGTTATTTAACAAATCCAATTTACTCAGAGAAAGGAATTTTGGGCCTCATAAAGTATAATTTAATTGTATGAATCCAATTTTTCAGAGCTTGAAATGTATGTGGCATCATTGGGATTTTCTCATGATCAAGAACAATCCATGATTCGATACGTTAAGCTCAAACAGAACCACCTATTGGAGAAGATAATGTTGATAGAGATTACAACCTGAGAAATGTTATCTGAGCCACCTCAAGAGTATATCACCATTACACACCTTACCCTTCAGTATTATGTAGGTGTTATAAGAGTTTATGTAAGAAGACCCTAACAATATGATTATGTGTATTATTTTATATAGAATAATTATTATAAATTCATTTAATTACTTTTAATTGGAAAATAGTTTTTAAATAAGAATTAATATTTTTATTTTATATTCAATATATAAATCTATTTTGATGAATTAATGGATTCTTTTGATTAGATAATATTTTATTTAATATTATTACTAAATAAAGTTTTATTAAATATAAATGATTATATACTTTTTATGAATTTAATTGTGATTTTTAATTTTGGTTTGAAAGTTGAATTGTTCAAAACCCATGAATTTTTGATAAATGTCAATTTTTATATTAAAAGTAAAAAATTAACATATCTATAATATTATTTAGATAAAATGAATATTATTTTTTGAATCAGAATGTTTAAATTATCAAATAGTGAATTGTTTTAAATTTTATGTGAGAGTCGAATTTTTTGGGTTAAAATTAAATACCATTTAAATATATAATGTGTTTTATGACATCGTAACGACCCAATAGTGATGTAATAAAATAAAATAAATATTTTTTTCAGCCAATATTTGTTTTGACTTCCAAATAGTTGGATCTTATGTTTGATTGATTTATTTTACAAAGCATTAGTGGACCCCCCAAGGCTTATAAAATATTGTAACCTTTTAAAATGACTTCCTTGGGTGTGTGACTCACATACACTTAAGAAAGACTAATATTTTATGAGGTTAGGCCATTGGAATTATAAAATAGTTTTTCCAATCCACTTTGGAAAAAACCATGGGAACAAACCATGTGCTAGATTTTTGTATTGATTAGTTTAATGTGTGGTATCCCAAACCTAAATAATAAAGAATTCCATCACTTTTCCTATATAAACCCACCAAAGATTCCACTTATATTCACTCAAAGACTTTGGAGGTTGACCAACCTCATCCCTCCTATCACTATAATCCTACAAACTCTCCCTAAGATACATATAAGCCTCTCTAAATCCT
The DNA here is from genome assembly GCA_963277665.1 of Viscum album. NCBI lineage: Eukaryota > Viridiplantae > Streptophyta > Magnoliopsida > Santalales > Viscaceae > Viscum > Viscum album. The sequence continues at coordinate 188,920,640 of OY728153.1, read as the reverse complement.
CTCCTAATCCTTTGGTATCAGACATCCAAGTAAGAGATTTTGTCCTTTCCCATTATTGTCAAAATTTCATTACATAGTTTTCAATTTTCAATTAAATAAAAAATGTTAGGGACCTCCCCCAATCTATCCTCATTATGTTTTAATAATTGGAGGCCTCTTTATCTCTCATCAATTTCTCTTATGTCCACTCATTACTATGCCAAAATTCCGTATGGAATTTCATTTGTCTCATTTATATTCAAGATATTTTTTTTGTATTAAGAATATAAATTCCATTACATATGATGTGAAACATATATATATAACCCCATACTATCCATTTCATGTAAATAATATGAGACACCCCATTCTATCTTATTAACCCAGTTTATGAAATATTATTTCACACTGTTATGCGGCCGAAATTACACCACAATTTTCCAAAATAAATTCATTTTGTAGTAAATACTTTTCCCATTTCTCCATCAAGGGAATTCAACTTTATACACATTTACATATTGATTATATAGATTCATATATGAATCCAACATTTAATTATCATAGAATAAATTATTCTTTTTATGAAATAAATGTTATATGTTCCATGTGCTACACTTATGCATGAAATGAAATGATTAAGAAGGGTCCACTATGATAGTGGTCTAATGCATTGGGTAATGATTAGTATCATGATAAGTCATGTACAAATGAGGGTCCACTCATACAAATTCACGTTCAATGAGGGTTTACTCATTATCCATGTAAAATGAGACTTGAATCATCCAAAATTAATGTTATATGTTGTTCCCACATTTCCATGTTATGATAATCAAGATATATCACACCATTATGTTCATGTTTCTCTATCCCTATATTGATTAACCTATTACCTAACATGTATTATATTATTCATGTTGTTTCTTGTTTACTCCCTTACTAGGATTTATATCTCACCCTTTGCATATGCATGTCCTCGGGTTATCTTATGAAATGCTTTGTACTAAAGAATTTTTATGGTCATGATAAATATGTTTCCAATAAAGATGTGTATTTCATGTTTTAAGTTGTCATATAATGTTTTTATGACCCAAAGAAACTAGACCTATTGATCATTTGTGTTATATAATGTAAAGGTTTTATGTAATAAAATATGTTTAAGTGTAAAATAATGAGAAGGGTTGTTATAGGTAGCACTAGGATTTGGGTGATTCCACTAAAAGTCGCTCGTGCATGAGAACATATATTTTTATGGTTCCATTCAATTTGAGATGTGACGTACTTGGGGATTACAACTATTAGTTCCTAGGGGTGCCCCGTGTTGAGTTCTCATTGACTATTTGGAATTTATCAATGTCTTATATTGTGTTTGGAAGGAAAATTCAGTATCATACATGTTTTACATACATGTAACTATTCTTTAAAGTTACCCTCTTAGAAAACTATATTCATTTAAAAGTTCACCTTTAGAAATTTTTTCAATAGTTTTTAGTTTATAAAAAATGCATGATTTTTTTCTTATAATACTTATCACATGGAATCATTGGGTGGTATTATTTTGGATTTAGGCTCACACCCTATATACACTTTTGGGTGTAAGTAGATGTGGTTATATTTGACACTGGTAAGGGAAAAGCATTTCGAGACGGTGTTTTGGGTTTCTAGTTTTTTCCATTTTGTAGGGTTGTGGAGACAACAAGTGGGTTATGAACTCGTGTCATGTGGTGGTATTTTGGTTTTATTTTCAGGTAATGTTTTAGCTCGATACCCCTTGTGGCATGTTAAAACCCGTTTAATCAATTCTGAATTTTTAATTATGGCCTATTTTGCAGGAATTTTCTGATTCATTTTATAGATTGTTTTTTGTTGTCTTATGTATCCTAATCTGATAAAATCATTCCCAAACCATTATTTTTGATACCTGGGTGAATGTTCAATTTAATGGGGTTACGGAACACCATTCATGCCTTTCCATTGGCCAGGTTTGGTGCCAGTAATGATGGAGACCAGATTTTGTTCATGACAAGTTTTGTTGCTAAAGTGGAATTTTGGTTTAAAATTTGTGTCCATTGGATGTTAAAATTCTCTAAGAGTATATCAACATTTATGACCATAATTTCAAATCAATAAGTTTGTTTTAGCTCATGTACAAGTACAAATGAAGACTGTGGAAGGAAAAACACTCCTGTATTTATTTCTTACATAGTTTTAAGATCATTTATTTTTAAAAATGATGCAAAATCTGTTATATAAAATTTTATGTTTTGTTTTTATGTATTCAATTGGAATGATATTTTAAAAAAAATATTAACATCTATTTTTGGAAAAACAAACAATATAAATATTGTTTTTTATATTTATAAAATTTGTTTTATAATAAATGGATGTTAAAAATAATATTTTTAACATAAGTTATTATTATTACTGATTTTAAAAGTTAAATATAACAATACATAGAAATGTTACTTCAAAATTATCAAATATTTACTTCAAGTTATATATTTCAATATAAACTTTCTAACACCATAGGAAAACATTTATAGCTAAATTATATATTTTTTATTTGTCCATTTTTCTTTATTTGGGATATATTATTAATGGATAGACATTATTGATTAATTATTGTTTCATTCAACAACTCCACTATGTTAATTATCTCTATTCCATCATCATTGAATTATTTTACTATTAGTTTTCATCATTAAAATAATTTTTTATGAATTGTTTAACTATGAATAAGTATATTTAATCTCTTCATGGTGAGAAGACAAAAAATAAAAATGAAATTTTCCAACCGGTGTTTAAAATTCCCTACCTAACACAATTTATTATTTTATACAAGTTCTTCCCTCAAATGATAATTAATATCACCAATTGATATTATGATTCAAATGATATTTCATGTAGGAAAGTAATTGATCAATTAATTGTGTTTAATTTTCTATTATCATGCTATTTATACAATTTTTACATCATGTATATCATATTTTCATACAATAATTTAATATGTATCAATGTATTTTTATTAAAAAAATATGAAACTTACAACAACAATAAATATTGATATATAAGTCTATTTTAGCTCTATGACCAGTCAAATTAAATCATGGAGAATAAAATAAAACCCTCTATAATTTCTACAATTTTTAGTATCAATTATTATGAAAACCAACAAAATTAGTATAATTATATATAAGTTACCATAATTACTAACATCGAACGTTTTGGAATTTTTCCTTTGAAATCAGTTATCATATTAACCGAAATTGAAAGTATTTAAAATATTATTTTTATTGTTTTTGATGAGAATAAATTTAAAAATAACACTTAAAATACTATACTGATTTATCATTTATACACGAACAATGTTAAGAGGTAATTCTTATTTGGGATACATTGGAAATTAGATACCATGGTATAAAATTCATTATCAAATACATTAATTCATTCATAATATCATTCTCCATATCATAGGGAACATAAATAAAATAATATATGAACTTAGAGGATTAGTAGGGTATATATACAATGAAAGAAAAGATATATAATAAATGAATAATTGATATTGATGAGTTGAAAATCAAAACTCATTTCATTAAATCAACAACTGGTGTTAAATGTACATTAATGAATAATATCAAAACTGGAATCACATGGATAACATAATATGAATCCACATTAAAGGAAATGCATAAACCCGAACATTCATTAAATTTCCATCAAAGAGTTGAACAAATTTTCATGATTATTATCACCAAGAACAACACTAAGACACGATTATCTATAAATGAGTTGTTTTAAACAAAAAAACCTTCTAATGTGGAATGTTATTTGTTTTGTCTCATGAAATCATCTGATGCATGGAGGAGCTATCAATAACCAGGAACCGCTTGTCAATGTCACGTCCATTTAATTCCACATAAAAATGGAATAATAAATAAAATTAATTCATTAAATTCCTTATAAATAACCAATTATCTATATTGAACAAATAACACATTATATTACTCTAATAAATAAAATAAAATTACTACTTAATATAAATCCCTATATAGAAATTTTGTATGATTAAAACATCATCCATTTAATATTAATGATATTAAATTCATCCATGTTATTGAATATGTATAAATGATGGAGGAAAATGTTTTTCAAAGAATAATGGAGAGTGCTTGAGAACATTTTAAAAATAATGCAAATCATAAAAAAAGTATTAACACATAAATAAGAAAATAATGACATAAGAACATCAATACATCCAATAAAATGTTTTTTTTAAAACCATGATTTTAAAAAAAGGAATATTGTGAAATTATATTAAAAATACTTTACTTATAACAATAATAAAGAATATAATTATATAATATTCATAAAAAATCACATGATTCCTCTGTAAAAATAATACCCTTTTATTTTCATAGAATATTAAAAAAAATTAATAAATAATAAGAAAATAATTTCATTGAAAATATCTATGGAATATAGAAATTATATATTTATAACATATAAGGGGTATGATGGAGGGAATGGACTGTCAAGACCTATAGATTTTAAAAACATTATTTTTTCAACTTTTTAGAAAAAAAATTTCCAAATGATCGAAACATTCAATGTTTAAAATTTTACATTTAAAAAGTAAAAAATGTCTATTTTTAAAAAAATTGAATTTCAATTATTTTTAATATAAATTATTATGGGAAAATCTAAATAGCATGGATACGGAGAAAAAATTTTACAGGCCAAAAGGTGAAATATTTTTGGGTTTTCATAAATACATTTTCTCTCTGATTTCAATTACCTGGGAGTGGAGAATTTAAGGAAAACATGAAAAACAAAGAAATAAAGAAAATGATAATATATAGGGTTTAATGGATAAGTATTATATAATTTTACCAATCATAAAAAATATTTATTAATAAGAGATCAAAACATAAATCTCATACATTGGGTCTCCTCTTAGTCAAACAAGCATAATCATCACATATAATGAATTTATTTTTATTAAATTATTTCATAAAAACTATTTACTTCTATATTTAATTTAGTAAATTACTTTTATAAAAATATTTTATTAAATCATTTAATGTTGTTATCTTACAATGACTTCATACATTAGATCAGTCAAATTCTTTAAAATTACTTTGGTATATTGACCAGGGATAAGGTGTTATGAAAAGGAACCATCATATCCTAATGTTAAAAATTTACTAAATATAATTTTTATTCTTTATATTCAAATTTATAATCATTCATTCATTTTTTTAATAGAAAAATAATTCTCATCACTTTGTGTATACATAATTCAACATGTACATTCAAGTAATGTTATAATTTTCCAATGGATATAAGGGTAATAAGGTATATAATATCATATTTTTAATGAATCGTATTTATTTTCTAAATATCATATATTTTATTTAATTTTCAATTTATAACAATCCATGTAAACTAGTGATGAAGAATTAATTTCAATTATATGTAGATACATTAGGCCATATATACATACGAGCTATGTGTTTGATTTAAATAAAATTAAAAGGTGGGGAATAAGGTTTTTGAATCACAAATAATATCATTTTAGTATATTTATGTAACATATGTAATAATATTATCATATTATTGAATATTTGAATGTGTTATAAGTAGAAATAAAATGAAGACACACTATTAAGGGTTAAACCTTTTCATCGGGGAAAACATTTGGTTTACACAGTATAAATTATAGGTAGGTATTTTGATTAGGCTAGAGACTATAATTAATGGGGAGGTAGGTTGGGAGAGAAATTTTTTCATTATTGGTTGAGACATGTTTTTCAAGAAGTGTGAATGTGAGAGGAGAATCAGTTCCCTTTAATAGGTATGAGGACTGGAAGACACGTAATTATTCATTATTTTAAAATATTAAATCGTATTATCATTGTAAGGCCATACCAAGTCTCCCAATATTCTTGTATAAGATATGTTAGAGATTAAAAACACTCAAAATGTCGCATTTATATATATTTTGGATAAATATTATTGATATAATCTTTTTTAAACCCTATTAAACCCAATTTAATCCAATTCATGATTACTTATGTTTTTACTATGAAAACACATTTATGTAAATAAAAATAAATTGGTTATTATTTAAAAAATAAAAAAATTTAAAAAATATGGAAACCATTTTATATGATTAATATTTAGAAGTTATAACAATGTACATAAAATTTTTAAACACCAAACGAATGGAATGAAGCATTTTATTGAAATGAATGATTTATTAATACATTAATTTTACATTAAAATCAAATTAAAAGTTGATTAATCTGATTTTTTCAATTATTTGGTAAAAATTAAGGTTTTTAGAATTTATGATAAATTCAAGAAAAAATGGAACCTTCAAAATTTATTATTAAATGCAAAGACACAAATTTAGTTTATAATTTTAATTATATATAACATATGTTTATAAAAGAAAATATTGGGTTCCAAAACTCAAAATAATATTCAAAATTTGAATATTCAAATCATTAAAAATATTAGGTTGATGATATGTTTTTAAAATATATATTTATATGATTGCATCATAATAAGGTCAAATAAATGACATAGAATTGAAGAATCTGTACTGTGAAAAACGACCCAAAATCAAATATTTCTACAAAATCTAAATAAATCTCCCTAATATGATTTTGATATGTTCAATTAATATATTAATTGGTTTCCTAAAATTCAATTTAAAAATAAAATTAACTATTTTCTTAATAATATATGATTAAATCCATTTGAATTACGTTATTTTTTCTTTACAATTAAATATTTACTCAATATAATTGAATACTTGGTGTTACATATTACTCTCACACATTGAATTATGAATATAATATGGTGTACAATCCTAGATTTCAAAAATTTAAATCATAATCACATATAACAGCTTTAACATATGATATATAAAATGTTACACATCTAATTGATGTAATATATCAAACACACCACTCATAAAATGAGAAATCATTCATAAATATTCCATTATACCTTAAATACATTAATTATTATATCATTTGAAATTAACAAATAAAATAGAAAAGGGTTCTATAATTACATTCATATAATCATATTCTTAATTCCATATAAAAGAATAAAATTGATGGTATTATTACCAAATATACCAAATAGGGCCTAATAATTATTATAGATATTAAAATAACTTAAAAAACCACATGACAATAGAAGATATTGTCTTTAAGGAAGAAGAATAAACATAATATAATTATTGATAACATTTATGTTAAAATAAAAAGTATTATAGAAAAAAATGATATGAATTACATATTAAAAACCCTATATTCCTAGAGAGTAAGTAACATTTTATGTTCACATATTTCTATCATCATTCCCTTTTTGATTTCATTGGGGTTTGAGTGGTCGTGACCGAGATTGGAGGTGTTATTTAGAATAAAACATATTTTTACCATTTTAGTGTCACCAACCTAGATGTGGGTGTAGTCATGGATATTTTGAAGCTTGCATGAATTATTTACCATTTAGTAGGATATAATGCTCATGGGTTTGGTCATTTTGGTGCTCGAGTGTAGTAAGAATTGTGAGATATATTTTATATCCTTTTTGAGGTGTTATTTCTGGATATTACAGTTGTGAGATATAGGGATGATGAAATATATATTAAGAATACATTTTTTTAAATGAGATTTGGATTATTAATTTATGAGTACTTTGGATGGATACCAGTACCATTAGTCATGACACACCATTATTCAGTGTGTGTTAATTGTAAATCATATTGGGAGTTTTCTTTATTCCATATTGGAGGTGGTGACTATAGTTGATGCATCTTGAAATCATTAGAATATTTGGTAAACCATTTTTAAAACTCATTATTTGCATTTTCTTGGGACAACTCGAGTGAAATTCAAGAGTTTTTATTGTTTTTTGGGATTATTCAAGCTTAGGATAAATGTTAAGGAAAATTGTAAGGGTTTTCATAGGAAACACTATAGATTGACCTATATTCCGAGAAGTGATAGCATGGTTGGTGCATGGTTCATCCAAAAATTTAGATATTCCCATAAAAATGTGGGGTGGGACTACAATGTTTGTTATTCTTAGAGAACATATTTCTAAACCATGTTTCCAAACCATGCAGATCCTCATGTATCTAAGAAAAGGGGACATTTTTTATTAAACTACATAGCTAAACCATATTACAATAATTTATTAAAATGAATTTTTATTTTATGTTATGAAAGTAAGTTATTTTTGATATTATTCTTTAATTTATTTAGGTTCTTGACATAGGAGGATAATGTTGTATATTTTGGATAGTCTTTATATTTTAGTAATCAATTTTGAAGAATTGTTTTTAATGGATATATATTTTAAAATTTATTTTTTTAGTAATCATTTTCCTTCTCCTTTAATAAATATACATACACATTCACCTGGTATATATCTTATATTATAGTTGCATTAACTATATATAATGTTTTTTTAGTGATATCATGGTGTTCCAATTAGATTTTATGATGTAATAAGTTGATGTAATTAGATCTCGGATGATGATTGTGTAAATCATTGAGATCTATTTGCTAAGTGTTATATTTATCACCTCTTCACTAACCATGAGATCACAAAATCAGAATTCATTTTTGGTGGATAAATGGTTTAGGATATTCTCTTTATCCATGGGTCCCTCTTATACAACGTTGTATAGATTCCATCTAATTATTGGAATACTAAGTGTTTGAAGATAATGAATTAATCTAAAGGATTCCGATTACTGAATAAAAAAAATCAATCATTTATATATTTTATTTATAAAAAACAATGGAATTGTATTTGTAATTTTGAGATGATTATATGGTGGTTTTTATATAAATTTGGTTTCACATTTATATTTTATAAAGAAAGGTTTATTTTAAATTACCATTGGTTTTTCTTGATAAGATGGACTTTGTAGCAGGGTTTATATGTAACAGGGTTGTTTGAAAGATTATTGAAATGTGATATTCCATTTAGAAATGATTTAAAATTCTCAATACATGGAATCTTATGCTAGATAAAATGTGGATTTTGTTAGGAATGTTTTTGATTAAATTATGGGGTGGTGATAGAATCAGGGTTTTCCAATGCCCAAAATATCTTTGTACTGGGGACATGATAAAATGAAATCGAAGGAGCATTCAAAAATTATTTTTTTTATCCTTTATCCATCATACCTATTATTATTATGTGTTCACATGTCATTTATCTCACATGGGGTGAGGATTATTGCTATCGTAGACCTCTAATTACATAGGGGTTATTTCTAATATGATTTGTCTACATATTTATTTATGGTGAATTATTTGAAAATGAAATAATAGTTTCATTAATTTTTTTAAAAAAAAGTATTTATATGAAATTTTTTATAAACATTTAAAACTAATAAATTTTATATTTTTATTTTTTAAAATTATATAGAATTCCATTTATAAATTTAATTTGAGTGTTTTTTTGGTTCGTTTAAAGAACAATACATCTGGGAAATAAGGTGGGGTCCCACAGGGCTTGTTTTTCTCAAACCATCCACAAACCATCTAATGTGTGTATTCCTTTTCATATTATATATAGGAAATTTCATGGTGTATTAATGAGTTTGAATATATAATTTTTTGTTCAGGATGGATTATATAGAGTTTTGATGGTAGTATTTTCCCCACATTACACATTGATTTAGTAGACAATGGTTTTGGTAACATTGTGGATTGTTAATGTATTATTTATTATGGGATGGGACTGTTATAGGATTGATTTATCATTATAACCACTTGACATTTATTATGGAATATTATTATTTTTCATTATTTCCTTACATATTCCATGATTATTGTAGTATATGGTTGGGTAGATTCATTCCCAAGATTATTTTTGTTTCTCAAGTGCTTGTCACCATAAATTAATGATAAATAATTACCATAAGGACATATTTATAATTTTTTTGTAACCTGTATTAATTGGAATTCTTAGTGAGTTAACGATAGATTAATATCAAAGGGTAAGGTTTTCTTATTTTTTATGTTGGTAAGTGGATCATAATTTCTTGTAAATTGGAGATAATTATGTTGAGAATTAATGGGTTTGTTGAGATTGAATACATGGATATATCTCATCATGTTGAGCATTATGTTTCCATTAGATATTTAGAATTGTGTATCCTATGGTGTGTTTTGATCTAATATCAGTTCATGTATAAATTATATTGAATTTAAAAAAATTCCTTCATTTTACGATGGAATATTTTAATTCCATTATATAGTACCACAAATCCCACAAGACATCCTCATATGCCATATGATAGTTATTTTGATGACACTCTATGAGAAAACCCTATAAATGGTCATAACCTTATTGAAGGTGTAGTATATTTACTTTACATATAGTGCTAAAATATACATATTGATGAATCTTAGGATGGGGATATACAACTAGGACTTGCATGAGAAAATGAACGATCAATATAATTTTTCTACCAAAATCTGTTATCCTTTACGAGGATGATATAATGTCAAAAAATAAAATAAATTTTTTACTAATTTGTCGAATATTTATATTTTTGGAGATTATATAATTTGTTAAAGATAGGTGTGATATATTAAATAATAAGGTAATTATCAGGATATTATAGTATATGGTGATTGAAGATATTAAACAGAAATAATTAGTGTGTAAGGACTTTAATACTATCCTATTTTAGTGGTTCAATATAGAATTTATGGTTGTGGAAAAGTATTCATAAATCATCACAATTTATTTGGGAGATCACATAGTGAAAGAGAATGATAATTGGATTGCTGAATTATTCCATTTTTGTCCCTATTAAGTAATTAATGAAAAAATAATGGCTCATAATTTATAAAAGGGTTTGTTAAAAGACATTAATTACCTAGTATTAATATTGAGTCTTGTCACCTTTGAAGAGTTGAATGATAGAACTCTTGTATAAGGAATGGATATATAAGATAAGTTAGATATTTTTGGACTCCCTCCCCCACCTACTAACATATTTAGTGTACCACATGGAATGAAAAATATGTGGCATGGTGATCAAAGAAGTAGAGTTTACATATCTCAACAATGGCCATCCTCTCTATGATCAACATTAACTTGTCATGTTCATCTAAATTACTATTATTATGAAAAGATATAAAGAATTACACATAATGGTCCTAGTCTACTAAATATATAAATTTAATATATTTTATAAGGTTTTTTTAATTTTTTTAGTCCCTTATATATATAAAAACCACATTGATTGATATAGGTTTCTCTCATTCATTTATATCCACATGGTTTTCCACATTTTGAAAATTCTAGTCCAACTCTTGTCATATCTTTTGTGGATTCCCATACATCTTGGTATAAAAACAAATTTCATTTTTTAAGATCCACGTGATCTTTCTTTCTCATTAATGTAGAGTTAAATTTGGTTTTTTCTTCTTGTCTAGGATATCATTGACATTATAATAGCAATACATTAGTGGATTTATAATGAAGTTGATGTGGATTACTATCATTAGTGAGTTTACATCATTTTAAATGTGGGTGATTCTATAAGTTTTAATGTGAATAGATTCTAGGAACTAGGTGAAAAAGCTATACTCAAATAGAGTTTGGTAGTTTATTATTGTGTTTTTCAGTGGAATTATGGAATAATTCCTCTAGTATAAATCTTCTTTTGGTGATTGTATATTTTTTTGTATTGCAAAATGAAATCCCTATTATACATTTGGATAGAGAAGTGATATTTTCTCTTGATATGGTTATTGAAACTTTTATTAATTTTTTCTTCTCTATAATATAACAACTGGTCAGTTAAAGGTGTTTAAGACTATGTTTAGATACATAATGGTGAATGTTTTTATTCCACTGAGTGTATTATAATTGGAATATGCTACATTTTATCCTATAATATTTATTTAATAGTTATTTTTTTTATTACCCGAATATTACTCAAGTGATTATTAAGAATAATTATCCTTTAACATTAATTAATAATTTTTTTATATGTAAAATATTTCAAATTGGATCTCAAATATCGACCTCTTGTCATGTTCTCATTAACATAGATTTAATTTATGACATATGCCAATGATATCTTTCAGATGTATATATAACCACATTTAATATCTTGTAATGTTGTTTGTACTATATAAAACGCCTATAATTATTAGATATTTGATGAACTAGTTATACAACCAACATCATGAATTATTTTTTGGAATTTTATGACTATATCCTGGTTTAGTGAAAACGTGTTCTGGATCATGAAAACAATTTGAAAATGTCTCTCTAGAATCAGGATGTATCATCACCAATATGTTATGTTCTCAAAATGTTACTTCTGGATTTGATAATTGATGTTCCTGGGATACATTTTTTCAAAATTTGGAATCATTTAGCTTCATAAAACGGTGGATGTTTTATTATTGTGGGAGGATCAATGGTATTTCCTTGAGATATGAATATTCTTGTGCTCATCTAGTTATTATTTTCATGTTTTAAAAAATATCTCATGAAATTCTTTATCAATAACAACTCTTACTAATAACGAACTACAATTATGATGGGATAAAAAAAATTCATACATCCTTTGATGAAGTAAATTAAAATCTAATGTATTCCCATATAATTTTTATACTAAAAGAGTGTTAGATAAATATATAGTTTTTTATTCTTTGTTTTTTTGTTTGGGATATGTGATTATATTGAGAGTTAATCTATTAATGTATGTTTCTAATCATTATTAACCACAATAAATGTATAATCCAACCCATGGTCCAAAACTCAACATAGATATGAGTGATCTTAAGTGTTGGTGACAATTCTTTTTTTGTGAATGTTTTAATATTTATTCTAATCATAGGTGTCTTGGATTTATCTTCCCATAGAAAGACATTAATCTCAACTGAAGTAGATAAGTGGAGTAACTTTGATGTTTCACTTTTACATTGGATACATCCCTATTTAGGGGAATGCCTTTACTGAAACCCATAGTAGGACATTTCTATCGAACACCATCATGGAGTCTAAAAGAGAAATGATTTTCAATGAAATATTTTTTCAAATACACAATGAGGTGAGAGAGGATGGATAAGTATGATCCTACTAAATGTTCAGTTCACATCATCGCTCCTTGAGTGAAACATACATGTAGATCGGAATGATGATTATTTCAAGAATATTAAGGATTCCTTATAGATGATGGAGAATATATTTTAAAATAGTATCCCACATTATATTGGATTCATTCCTTTAGATGTAATTTTTTCAACCCAGTAACTATTTGTAATAATAAGATATAGAATTTTCTTACTTTTATAAGGGGTATTTACCTCTACACTATGAATATGTTTTATAACATAAAAGAGTTTCTTTTGTTGAACATGAATGAAGAAAAAAAATTGATGTATTTTTTCCAATTATTATACATTCTCGAAGATTAATGTTAAGAAACAAAATCCTTTTAGTTGGCAACACCCAATTTCTATTCCACATTTGAAATGGGATGAGTAATCCATTTATTTAATTATTGTATCACCATAGAATCCCTAATAGATGATTTTTATCTAGGTGGTGGTTGATTGGTTTTCTAAATTGTTATAATTCATTCTGATATGGGACACCACTAATGCGGTATGTGAGAAATCATAGTTCAAATGTGTATTAACAAGATCTATGTTTTTTGGGATGATCTGGTGTTGTTTAAATTAAATATAAAATTATAAGCGTTTTATTTCATTGGATCTCTATTGATAATTATGTGAATCTTTTAGATATTAATTGAAATTAATATATTTCCCTTTTATGTCGACATTTTGATCCTTCAATCTAAATTTGAGTCTTCTGGATTCATGGTTAAGTATATTCTCTGGATTTCTAAAGCCCTATTCTTTAACGATGTTAGGATATTAGGGAATTTTTTTAATACCAGGTTTATTAAGATGCTAGTTTTATCCAAATTATTTATCTTGTGAATGATTTTTTGTATCATGGGTATAAAATTTATTTATAAAATATTGATGGAATTATAATTGATTTATTGAAATCCACCTATGGTTGTATTTGATATTAACTGGTTTATCACTTTTTATTTTATATAAAGATGTTTCATTCAAGGAAATGTTTCTCTTGTTTCATAAAATGGATTTCAATATATGGTTTTGGTGTGGAAAAGGGTTCTCTGGTTTGATTGTAGAAATGTGATATTCAATTTGGAAATTATATTAAAGGTTTATATTTTGGGATACTGAGGTACATATGCTATGAATTATAACACCCTATTATTTTTACACACTGAGATTTCATGATATATTTCACTTTAAATAATTGTTATTTCAAAAATATAAAGCTTTAAATAAAATACTAGTTTTAAGGTAACCTTGATATACAATTAAATTAATAATATTTCAATTAGTAGTTACAACATTGCTTTGGGATTCGTGGATATTAATAAGACTAATAAATTCATAAAAAGCATTTTTTACACACATATATAATGACTTCATTGGTCTTCAATTGATAATAACATCTGAAATAAAATAATATTTTTTTATGAAAAATCTTATTACATGTATGATATGTTTTTTATTAATAAATTATATTAATATGTATTTACCATATAATTTAAATAAATTTATAGATTATATATTCTATAAAATTATTTAACATTAATATAATGTATTATACTAGTAATATCATATTAGTAAATCTATCACTATATTTAAAAACATGTTCTTCATAAAACTGGTTTGTGTTTAGTTTTTTGTTCATATATTAATATTTATTTTTATAACTTCTAGTGAGTTATTCTTGAAATATGTATTCCATATATGTAATCAGAATGATTGAATATGAAAAATAATCCCCTTTTGGATACTATGAAAAGTTACCATGGTAAATATTTCTCTCCTCGATGAGGGTGAAATAGATAAAAAATGTTAAAACTATTAGATAATTCTTAGAATCCCAAAAAAATTACCATTATTTGATTTTATTGGTTAATTTATACCTCAATCATTTTATCATCGATGGATTTCTAGTTTCATGACTATTTTCATTGATAATGACCTTAATATTTTTTAATCTGAAGAATAAATAAATAATTTGACTCTCTTTGATTTAATACTATTTCATAAGAATAAATAACTATTTTATTTTTTTTATTAAATTTTGATTGAAATATGAATTAATTTTATGAACATATTAATTTGTTTATAATTTCTAGTTACCGAGGAATTACCTTAAATTCGTATAAAATTTCTCTTCATTTATGATTCATGTAATATTTAAATTTTAAAAATAATTATAAAATTAGTAAAAGTACTAAGTACTAGATTAATAACTGTGTTTCAAAAATGTTGACGATAGAAATGCATTAATTTTTTTATTCAAATTCTATTATGATAATTTTAAGTCAATATATGTGAATATTTCAGAAAATGACATAAATATTATCTTATGTTAAAAAATATTTTATTTAATATTTTAACAATATTAAAATATAATCATATCTATTTTAATGGGATATTATGGAAAATATAAACCATTTTTGACTTATGGGTAGGTTTTCTTATTTATTCTAACTTTTAAGGCCCCAAATGAGTATAAAATTTTTATCATGGTAATCATAAAAAAATTTAGAAGTGGATAATTATAATAGATAATGGTCATAACATAAACTAAATGTGTGTAAATGTTATTTGATGACATTATTTGTGCTCATTATCATGCTAGTTTAAATATATATGAATTTTGACCCACCTATAGTGGAAGTTTATTTATTTTAATTTAATACATTAGATAATTCAAAGGGTTCCCCTACACATACCTTTAAATGGGTACCTGGTCCTTGAAATTACCAATAAGGATCTATGCGATCAAGGATATGGGTAGTGGTGAATCTGTTAGGAAAACAAATACATGAAGGTAACATTGCATTATTTTCTGCGTTTATTATTTCTGTTGAAAAATTAATTTTCCTAGAATATTTGCGGATCTCCAAAATCATTATTAACATGGTATGTTGGAAATGATCTAAGACAATGGATTTAATGCTCTATAGGTGGTACAAAAAAATGTGTGTACAAGGTAGAATTTATTCCATGTGTTTTCTATATTTTTGGTGTCCAAGAATTGAGTGTTTAAAAATTGTGTTTTTGGAAATGGAATTATTATCTCATAAAATAACACCAAAGATATATGATATTTAAATAACATGCGATCAAGTGACAATTCGAGATCTTAAAATAAAAGTATATCAATGTGTAACATTGTGTGATAATTCTGGAACTGTATGAAACACATTGTCTCACTAAAAAGGAAGGTGTGTGCATAATGGGAGGATTAAAATGATGTTTTGTGGTAAATATGACATCTAATTGTTGAAATTAAATTTTCATGTAATGTTTCTTAAATGTTGAGAGTTTATTGAAAAAAGAGAGTGGTTGTGTTCATAGTGGAAGGCACATAATTAAGTTGAACATAGGGTTGGGTTTATATATAAGTTGGTAGTTACTCCATAATTTTAGTAGATCAAATATACTAAAATATGTGGGATATGAAGCAAATATGATCTACGTAATGTTGTTTCTAGGATTCATGAATATAATATTAATTATATTGCACAAAAAAATTTAGGTTTCTATAAGACAGATGGTGGGATTTCCATGACATTTGGAGGATGTTGAGTGTTCCTCGAAATTGGACATGATTGCGGAGTTCCATGAAATTTCAAGGATGTTGGGAGTTTAACAAAATTTCATATAAATTTAGAGTACTATGAAGAACCATAAATGTTGTGCAGAAGATGTTAATGCCTCTCTCAAATCATACAATGATTGCGCAAAATCCAAGGTTTTTTGAACCTATTATGATTTTCCCAATTAATCCATTGGGAAAGAGTATTTATCATGTTGATAAAAGTGAAACATAATGAGGTAAAAAATGAGGTTTATAACATATAGATTCAATTGTTCCCAGAATAATCATCTTAAGGTGAAGTAATCACACTTTATATGATAGAGAAGTGATCTGTAAAATTATTCTTGTTTGTAAAATAGAATGTGATAATGAGTACACTCTAATAACTATATTATAGTGAGATTTAGTGGATTTGGTACATAGGAACATTGTCCTTGTATGATCCTTGGATGTTTCCCAACAATGGTGAAATATGTGAAGTTTTATGCATTCTGTGAAAGATTTAATTCTCTTATAGTTCTATAATATAAGAATTAATGAAAAGAGTTTTTTGTTGAAGGATGAAACATGATCCAAATAGAAATTGGTTTTAATATGTTATACCATAATTATACCCCTCTATTGATATTACTCCAAGTTGTAATAAATTAATATGTTATATGTAATTATTACATTTTATTAATTAAGAATCAATCCTCAGCTCATATTAAATAGTTATAAATTTACTAAATACAAATTCACTATAACAATATATTAGAGCAGAACAATATAGAACGTTCACTAATCAGTATATGTTGTTTATACATTTCAAAATTTTAATATAACACAATACCACACAATACACTATAAAAACATAATTTTTTTGTTTATTATAAGAATGTACTGTATTTACACTTGTGTTTTACTATAATAAAACAACAATTTATGTTAATTTCATATAGATAAAAGATGTAATTATTTTTTAAAATTAATTTTTGAAAAGTTAACCAAAAGAATCAATATATTGGAACAATAATACTTTCATATTTTAAGGTCTTTTTATTAATGAATGAACATCTTCATCATGTTCATTCCAATTATCAAGAATGTAATTCTCCCTTTGACTTATATATAATAGTTTTTCCAATCCTTTCTTTTTATAGTTTATCTTACCAATTATATGTCTTAAAACATGATCAGGTTTCTTGTATAAAATATAGAAATTTTATATTATATATATTTGTGTGTGTGTGTGTGTTCATGTATACACCAAAATATCCATCAATTCACCTATGCACATAGTATGTCTAATTCCACATGATATCAATCATTTTTTGATGACATATTTGTGTGGAATATAATCATAAATCCTCATTCTGATTGTATCTTGCGCATTAAAAAATATAATACATGGTATAAAACATATATATTCAATATTTCAATTTTATAACCTTATCTGGTACAAATTTCCACAACTTTTTATGAATCAATTCACCATTTACATGAATGAACAATACACAATATTTATGATATAATAATACGATATTTAGGGATACATGAGAATAAGAAATGATGGGAAAAAATATAACATTACCTATCACAAAATTTATTTCTCCCCTTAAAAATATTATTTTTGATACATATCATTTATTATAAAGTATTATTGAATGTTCATAAAAATTTAAACCACATACCTACACAAACATCTGTCAAATTATATAAGAACCACATATATTCATCCTATGATTTTTGGAATAATAAAATATTATGTTATCATTTTCAAATTTAATATATTGATGAATGATGTGTATGGAAATTAAAAAGAGTGAAATATTAAACTGATGATTAATATGATCAATCATTGTATTTATTCTTCAATCTGACAAGTCTATGTCCAATAATCCTTGACATCTTTATAGGACCACTTTGGGAAAACATCCTTGGGATATTTTCACTCTACGATGTATTGTATTTTATGTCCCAAAGAGTTTTCTTCATGTATCATCCTATGTATAATTAAATTTATACCAAAACAATTATCTAATCATATTGGAAAAAACAACAATTGAAAAAGTTTTTATATGTCCATATGATATACATTATATAAAAAAAATATTTTTATGATAGGTATACCAAATTTTCACTTCATCAAATTAAACATTATCACCTCTCAAGTATGTTATGATGGAATTAATCAAATCAAATTCCTCAGAATCCTCTATTATAATTTAAAATCAATCTTCTATCCCATAAGGATCATAATATTTTAATACAAACTCTTATAATCCAAACCTATGACTGATAATATATTAGTAGTAAAATTATTCAGAACATAAATGTGTATATATTTTCTATAAATTTTTTTTAACACACATTCAAAACATGCTTGTATAATGACATATTGTATACCTCATGATGATGAAAATAATAAAAATTTAAAATTATCTCTACATTTTAACATCAATGAAAACAATATCCATTGAACATTATATGAAATATAACCTAAATTTTAATTTCAAAATTCTTACCTGAACAACCTATCAAAGAATAACACATCTGATAAACATAGTCTATAAAACATAGACTAGTCACCACATTCCATTCCCCATTTATTGAGTGTCCAAAAATAGTTTTTTGATTTCTATTAAGACTAAAAATGAAAAAATTATCATCTTCCATAACAACTCCTATATCTTTAAAGACAAAATCCACCAACCTTGTCCTAACAATTTCCCCAAATGGAATTTTTTTTCAACTAAGAATAATTAATCTATGAAACATTGTAAAATCAATTTCCAATAGTATTATGTTTTCCATAATTAGTGAATTAATAAACATTTACTACACTACAAATTTAACGTCATCTTCCACTCTAAATTTCAGTCATGAAAGCAACATCACCATATAAGAATAATGTTTCCTATATCCCCTATAAAAAACTATGAAAATAGTTCACACATACTGAAATTGAAAATTACCCATTTTAATATATCCCCCATAGAGATATGTCTTCATTTTAATTGTAAAACATGTTCTAATGAATAAATATTTATTCTATAATTTTAATCCTACATTAAAATAGTATCCAAATACTTGATTTAGAAGGGATGGAAAAACACATACATTATCCTTGTAAAGGATGTAGTTGTCTGACAATGAGAATCCATAGATTATGAAATGTCACCTTCCAAATTTGTTTTATAAACATATCAAAAAAGTTCTCTATTTTATGAACATATTCCAAATATAGTTCATGATTCTCCACATGATATTTGAGGAAGTGAAATATTATATCTATGTGGTTTGAATAATAATATTGTATGAGATAATTATTGGGATTTATAAAATTGTGATTATCAGACATCGTGAATTGTGGAAATTTATATCATGAAAAAATTCATCCAATTATGTATTCATAAACAAAATCTATGTTTTATCTTGAGTGGTAGAAACATGCTCATTTTCCTCTGTACTCTAAGTCACTAAAATTTATTTATTTTTTTCTCTCTAACACATCCTTCTATGATGGGAAACACTCCTATAGATTTTTATATTTCATAATCTTGATTTCCTACCAAATATACAATAGTGTAAACAAATAAATCAACATTTCATACTATTTCTAAATTCATCCTAAATTTAGTTTTTACATTAATGTATATGAGAATTAGTTTTCAATCAATGAGATTAGATTATTTTGATACTAAATGATACAAAACAGATATATTATAATAATATACTATACTTTAAGTCAGATACATTAGATTTAATAACCTTCCAACCTATTGCCTTAACAATATAATGTCTATCTCTATTACTTTCATATCTTCTGATAAATTTTGTCCCACAAATATTAGAGAAAAATTATGTTTGAATATTCGATGATAAACTTCCTTATATGTTACCTAGAATAATTTTCTTGATATATGCAAATATGATTATTTTTTTGTGATATATTTAAAATAATATTTTATCTCATTTCACCCAATATGGGAATTTCAAAAATATTTTTCATATCTTAAGTGAACATTTCACATGATTCTTTATTAATTTATATAAATATGAAATCATCAATATAACTAATAAAAATTAAAGGAACATATTTATTTACATTTATATTGATGTGACTACGAAATCATCTTCTCTTGATGTTCAACATCCATATGCAAGAACAAAATTTCGAATAAAAAATTTTAGGATATTTCTTCTACCCATACAAATAATTTTTTTATGAGAAGAAGAAAATTAATTTTTTACCAATCATGAAGCCACAAATTTTTTTCAATATAAACTATTTCATAAATATATCATTATGAAATGTTGACATGATATCCATCTAAAATATTTTTTACATTCATTATGAAGTGATAGAAATAAAATATTTATAGTTTTCAATCATTCCATTGTAGAAATGTTCCCATAATAAAGTTTTCTAATTTTTTAGTAACCATTACTACTAGCCATAACATGATTCTTATGACATTAACTTTTCATTTAACTTGTTTTAGATCACATACCAATTACATACCAATTAATTGGTTTGGGTGAAAGATTCCAAGTATCACTATTCTCAATTTATTCTAACTCTTCACTCCTAAAATCAATCCACACATTATGTTCAATATATAGAATAAAATATTTTTCCAACTGATGAGTATATTGATGTATGTGAAATAGAATTTGACATAATTTTTGGTTCAACACTTTGACGATGATCGATAATGTTGTAACAATCATCCACTTGCTTCATCAAAATAGGATGATATGTATTAAAATTTTCTTTATCATTTGAGATAGCTATGTCTAAATCAAAATCATAATTAGATTTAATACTAATAAAATCAATTAAAAAGTTCATGTTTTTCAACTTAAACTACCTCATATTCCCTTTCTTCCATATCTGTAATTATATTAGATTTTTTATTTAGATAGATCATGAGTTTTCACATCATTCAAATCGACAACCATTCAAATTCCATTATTATAACAAAAGTATCCATAGTCATCAAGTGGGTATCCAAGAAGTATTCCATAAAAACCTCCTTGATCAATCATCCCATGATTGACACCATTGATTTTTATAATGGTTTGAATGCAAAAATCCATTAGTCTATAAAATTGTTTTTTTACTTTAAATAGATATAACAAGGTTTCATATTAGTGTTTTTATTTTAAAAACTATGATTCATTACAAAAACAATTTATATGATATCTTAACTAAAAAACTAATGAGATATATCATGTACTGTCAAAATTGTTCATACCATCACAAAAGAAATTCTATTTCTTATTTTAGATACACAACTTTTGTACATTGAACTAAACACAGGTAAATTCTAGGGATTTCATTAAAATATTTTAACTCTCAACATATACTTTCTTAACAAATATTATTTCAAATCATCTTTATAGAATATCCATATCCATTTTATTTCCTACTCTAGAAAATCATAATCATTTATAGAGAATTTGATTTATGATTAAAAATAATAATACATGTAATAGGAGTAAAATTATAAATGAATGAAATAATTTACTTACTTCCATGTGTTGATTTATTAATTAGGGACCCATATATGTTCGAATGTATCATCTCTAACATATTAGATGAATGTATATGAAAATTATAATGTATAGTGTTTGTAATCATCCCATTATAGAATAGGTAACAATACTAGTCTCTTATTATATTGATACTTGAACTATCATGATTAAATTCTCCCTTCATTATCTTTATAATATTCCACTAACACATATTCATTATACTTTAATTTCATAAATAATTTTTTCCTATCATTTTTACATCGAATTAATTTTGTACTCAACTAAATTTAAAAAATATTCCCTTTTTCATTATCTTATCATAAAAACAATCTTAAAATTGATCCCATAATTTCTAAAAATAAAATTTTTACCATCTGCCAAATGTTTTGAAACGCGTAATAAATTGTGTAATTTCCCTTCAATAAATATTACTTGTTTGGATTTTAAATTTTCATCCCCAACGGTATCAGATCCAATGCCTTTGATTCTGAGTTCCTTATCATTTCCAATAGTAATTTTTGTTCTTTATGATAATAAAAATTATCTAATAACATCATATGTCATATCATAGGAATGAACACTAAAAATATAATATCCAAATTCATCAGCCTTTTGTAGGTTTATATCTTTTAAAAAATTATTAGCTTTTTATTTTCCTTTTTCATTTTTCTCATTAGACTTTTGAGATTTGTTTTATGAACATTGTTGTGTCGGAATAATGATTGGACATATTATTAAAATATGATCAGGTTTACCAAATATTTTAAAATTATTTTACAAATGATCATATTTTTCTCCATCCTTCAAATTGACTTTCTTAGGTTACATTCTTTGAGTTTGATGACTCCCCCAACAAAATACTCCTTTAAGATCTCACAAATTCAATATTACATTGAGGATTATACGAAAAATTTATTTATATTTCCTAATCATCCACAATAAAAAAAGATAAAATATAAATAATATATTACTTTTCAAATTACCAAATGCATGGTGTTGGGTTAAGGGTTTTCTTCAAATTTCTATCCTTCCATTTTAGAACTTCAATGTTCAATAAATTTTTTGTTATCTATTCAATGTTTTTTCTAACCATCTTAAAAATATGTAATTAGAGATTATTATGGTTTATAGTTAAAAAGGTTATAAACTTTACAATTTTCAATTATTCTTGATTTGAATACATATATGGTATTCAACACTATATTTTGGTTCTAACCCTATTCATTTAGCTTGTAAACCCTAGATACTAAACTCGTATGATCCTTATTATATTTACAATTCTTTATACATTAACCAACATTTATAGCTGATAATTTAAAATCTTAACTTCATTCCATTATTAATAATGATATCGATAAACATAATTTTACTCTTCATATATCACATTCCAATTTTCATCAAGATTGATATTGAGAAATTAAATTTGATCAAGAGACATCATTAGATTATTAATTTCTTTTAGATATTATTATTTATCTTTATGATATAATTCTTTATTTTCTTATAAACGATTTTATTTCATCAAAATATTGATCTCCCTCTATAGATTTACAATTTTTCCAGAAATTATTTAATGCCACTATTAAAAAAACTATATATGAGTTTATTCTTCTTCTGAACTACTACACTCATGACTGGAAAATATAGCATCATTTAATAATATATTAAAAATAATTTATGTTGCATCATAACTAAAAATATAATCATCACCTTCAATTTCATCATCCTCTACCCACATATTCATATAGTTACTCTTTCATTATTTACAGGATATCTTATAATTTCAATTGGAATAGGAGTTGGATTTGTGAATATTTTTCTTCTTGGATATACATGACATAAATTCCCCATTATTACATTATTCAAAATTCATTCATCATGAAAAATTTCAAGAAAATATCCAACAGCTCTATAGACAATGTGTTTCGACCAAGATAATCATATGTAGGTTATTGTTCTTATTTTAACCTTTTTATAAAAAAGGACATAAATTCATCAAAACAATTTCTAACCTCATATTCATTGTAAGATTCAATATTATATTCTTCAAGATCATTATGAGGATATCATTACATAGATGAAATGAAATAAAATTACTAGTCTTAAATTTAAATTTTCATAATGTTTTACTCCCCATTGATAGAAGATGATAATGAAATGAAGATCATCTAGTGATTGTATTGTTGGATCTATATCTTCTAATTATGAAATATTTTCATCAATGTAATTTGGAAGAATTTAAAACATGTTTTAAACAATAATTGAATAATTTGTTTTTTCAAAAATACATGTTATCATAATATAAATGTCATTAAATCTTTAAATAAGTCAACAATTGATTTATATTTACACAATTTATTGTTAGAGTAATTTGTTATCAATATTTTTAACTTTTATGTTTATGAATTATTATTTTCTTCATAGATATTCTGTAAATTTTATAAAATTCATTTATTCTATACAATTCCATTAACATTAATAAATCAACTATCAAAGAGTGATTTGGGTATAGAACTTTTGGCTCACCCTCCACTCTCCAAATTATTCTTATTACTAGCTTTTGAGGTAACCCCCTTCTCAATTGATCCAAAACTATATATAGTATCTTAGAGAATATAATTATCAAGTGACAGATATAAAAATGTTATATTTCTGAATATGAAGGTTCAATCCATAAATAATTGGAATCCTCATAATCTTCACACAATGTATTTCATATATTAAAACTTTTCATTAAATCCAAATTTATAATAGACATAAAAAAAGGAACCTTCACTATGATACCACTAGAAATGACAAATCAGGGTCTGTCTGATTCACTAAGAGTGGGGAGGGGTGAATCAATGATGATTTGTTGTTAAATATTCTTAATCACGAATAATCCTTCTCCTCTCATAAAATATTTAATAAATTTTTTAAAATAAAATCACAAAAGAAATTTATATGAAGATAAGATTTTAAATGATTCAATACATATAATGAGAAGAAAGTTAATCACATGGTCTCAAAATAATAAAATACCCATAATACACTTAAAATTATCAATTTTTGTGGTTATATTAATGATATAATATCGACACACATGTGTTGGAATATAATCAAGAAACTATTCATGTGATTTCGATACAGACAAAATATTCTAGATGATTTTGTTACAAGACATAAAAACCTTCGCCAGTTGGCATATTATGTTGTTACAATGATGTTTTTACTTTTTCCACATATTTTATTATTTTAATAGCATCATCATTACATTTTTCCCTAATAGAAATAAACAAATTCCTCCATGCACTTATGTATAAATATTTGTCTTGAAATTTTATTTCATTGTCTAGTAGTCTATCTGGAAAACATCGCCGTGTTACTTATAAATAATAAATCATCTTTAATACACTAATTACATATATTAATATATATAAAGAAACATATATTCATTTAACACTCATAAAAAAAATTCGGATTTCACCAAATATAAAACATTTTCTAGCGACATCTGTCTATTACCTAGGATCACAACTCCGCCATCTGGGTGAATATTCTTCTTAAATAGATATATTATTCTGATGAAATGTTCCATTCTCAATCATTGTATTTTAAAACAACATTGGGTACCTCCCTATGATAATATTTATATATAAAATTATATTTTATATGTGTCAGCAATATATAACCTATATAATATGCATTCATCATATTTATAGACTCGCGAGGATGATAAAATAAACATAACAAATTTAATATGACCACAAAAATATTAAAAACCCCATTTAAAAATCATATATTATTCTCAATAATTCTAGATAATTCATGATTCTTAATAAAAATTCAAACATATGCAACCTTAAAAAATCATCCTTCAAACTCGGTGAGAATAATGGATTATCCTCCCATAATATTTATAACATTTAATTATACACTTTTCATTATATGGTTAATATCTTTAAGAATGTTTAATAAATAAATTTTAACTAGGGTAATATTATAAAAATTAATCATCTAGTTGAACATTGTGTATATTCTTCCATTTGACGAGTCTTTATCAGATAATAATTTAAGTCATAATTGGACCACCTTGGAAAAACATTCTTAAGACATTTCCTCAATTTTTTACTTGAAAAATATTTCTATGACCACTACTTTTATATTGCCTCCATTATATGATGGTATTTATACAAAAAAACAATATTTTTATCTTTTATGAACCCAAAAATATAAAATAACATACATTCTCATGAAATTGAAAGTGTATGAAAAAGTTTTTTTTGACAGTATTCATCTGATTAGAAATTGTGTTGTATAGATTTTTCTTTCGAAGAAATTTTTTTGAAGGGAATTATATAATTAAATTGTTTATAATCACCTAATACACATCAAAAAGTTTATTCTATCTGGATAGCATTAGAAAAATTGAATACAAATTCCTCTCAAGAAAACTATTTTTGTTAGCCTATATCTGTAGAACATCCATAAAATTTTATAGTATGAAAATTGTTCATAAAATTTTTTCCCACACTTTATATATATTTTTTGATATCAAGTTATTATATTACTCATTATGATTGAATTATTTATAAAATTAAAGAATCGATATATTTTTATTTCATTAAAAACACATTATGATTACTATTGAATGAAATATAATATAAAAATTCAAAACAATTTCATAGTCACAAAATCTCAATATGGAATTATCAATTTGAGGAAATTAATTTTGGAAATAAAATTCCGTTTTAATCATTAATTTAAAAAAAAATTCAGGGGATTCAAAACGTTAGGCATCTTATGTATAAAAACATTTTTAAAATCATGAATAACAACTTCTATCTATTTCAAAATGCCTCCAAACTTCATCTTCACAAAACCCTTATACCTTACCCTTATTGTCTAATACTTATATGTTTGTATATAAAAGATATAATATTATCCATGATTACTTATCTATTTATTCTAGATTTTTGTATTTTAAAAATACCATCATACACAAACATAATGTTTAGTCCAAAGGAAGATTCCCAATAAATAATTTTAATACTAACTGAGTACCTAAATTTATAATTATTCATCTACATATTTTAAATATATCATATATATTCTAAAATAATGACTTAATTGCCTTTAATAATCAAAATTATTAATATGATTGTGGATGTACCATAATGCATTTACTTTCAATCATATGGGAAAAGAAAACATCTCTCGTGTGTATGTCTGTACTAAAAACTCCACAAATGGTTGTATTTTTGTAATCGCTTATTCACATTGATTGTTATAATGATTAATTTAAATAATATATATTATATATATTATATTAATTTGGTTCTATAATGGAAATTTTTTATTTATTTTTTTATTTACATCAAACAAAATGTGGAAACTTCCCTCATGTGTACGTTCAAAATATCATCTATATGAAGCGACATAATTGATATTTTTTACCTCTTTATATTAATAGTAATAAAGGGTTAAATGATATTAAAATAATAAAATAATTAAATGATTAATATATTTTAGATTATGGAACTGTGATCAATGTATATTGATTATGACTGCCGAGCCGAACCATGTGTAAAAAACATTATTGTTATCACATGGAAAACTGATTTTAAAAATGAATTATTAATAAAAATATGATAAGATGTTATTAGTAAATCATATATGGAATGAAATATACTATTATTATTCTATAACATATCGATAATAAATATCAATATATAATACATGAGGTTTGAATATGCATGAATAAAAATGAGACTTTAGTTAAGGGTTTATCCTACTATCAGATAGATTTTTTGTATTGCCTATGATAAAATAACATTGAATGAAAAATTATCGATATAATCCTTTAAAACCCATGATTTATATTATTTTATATTTTTCTACATAATTTTCAAATATTTATTTCAATTTTTATTTCATCGTTATTTAAAATTGATGGTAAATATTTTTAAAATAGAAGTCGACACTATTTTCTCTTTTATCGATGATCTTTTCCGTCCAAGTCCATTATCTTCCAAAGTAATTTAATTTTATTCAAATACTTTAATTTATTTTGAAAATTAAATTTTACATATATTTAATATATATGATTTATAAATGTTTTAAAAGTAATATATTTTAATTAATATTTTTATGAATCTTTTTGATGCTTTACA
Organism: Viscum album; assembly: GCA_963277665.1. Classification (NCBI taxonomy): domain Eukaryota; kingdom Viridiplantae; phylum Streptophyta; class Magnoliopsida; order Santalales; family Viscaceae; genus Viscum; species Viscum album. The sequence continues at coordinate 188,892,246 of OY728153.1, read as the reverse complement.
AAAGCGTGATGTAATGATTTATTTTAACATATACCAAATGAATTGAATTTCCCACCATCATGATTGATCAATTATTTGAAAATAATTTCACATTTTAAATGGATATTTTCTTTTAAAATAATTTAATAAATATTTTGTTAATTTTTTGTTAAAATATTTTAATGAGAACTATATTTTCCCATGTTTTTAAGGAATAATTCAATAAGATTTTAATAAAAACATATCTCTATTTCATAATCCTCTAAGAATAAATATGCTTAACATGGGTGAAATTTTATGATACCACCCAATTTCATTAATTATAATTTTTTTGATGATAAGGATTATATGAAACCTCATTCATTCTGATAGATTAATTATGTGATTATGAGATCTTGTGAAACTCATTTCTCTCTCATGCGATATGATGTGTTGAAATGATAAATGGTATATGATATTTGGAAGAAATATTAATGGTTTTATTTATATGTTTGGAGGGTATATTATAACCCTAAAATTAATAGTGTAAATCCTTAAATTTAATGTTATGATAATGGGATATGATTTTATGTGCTTGATGTACTACAATGAACAGGTAGGGATTCCCGATCCACTACGATATGGTAAATATATGGGGATGTCTGATCCAAAATGATATGGGAATCTAGTAGTGATTATTTATCCACTATTATATAATGTTCTTGGAACTTATCCTTGATATATGACGTCGTTTGTATGACTACTACGATGTCACACTCTTTTTACATATTTGTAGGATCGTAATTTTAATTCATGGACCAGGATTGTTTTTTTATGATTCAACAATACTGGGAAATTATAATGTTTTATTCCATGGGTACATAAAATGATCTATGAATTATTGGGTATTATTTTTTATTGATAATGACATATTCTCATACTCTTATTCTAATTATATTCTTATATATGATCATTTATTGATAAATCACTTGTTTAACGTTACTGTGCATTATATTTCAACGCTTTTATCTTTTAATTTTTTTTTCATGTTTTCAAGAAGTGTACTAAGTTTGAATGTCTATTTAAATACCGTATTTAGAGAAAAATGGTTTTGATGATAATGGTTATACATAATTAAGATGTTTATATACATAGTCATTACATACACTAATCCTTTATGGTTCTCAAGCATGTTTATTTAGTAGATATATTAAATATTCATTAAAAATATCTAATATGAAAATAAATATCTGCATGTTTCATAAGGATAATGCATGAACATTTTTTCATGATATCAGACAGAGTTCCACACATCATGGCATTCTTATGTTACATAGGTCATCGTTTTCGAGGCATGGTTAATTGAGATCGTAGGGTGGGTGCACACATCATGGTGTTCTATTGATTCATTGGAAACCATAGAGGAGAGATGTTTATTAAAAATAGTCATTATTTATCTTATGGTTAACGTATCATAGATATCCTAGAACTATAATGGAAAATTGATAAATTCAAAAATAATTTTCTTAGATGGATCATTATGGCACATTCTTTTAAAATGATAAATGAGTTTCTTAAATTTTCATTGAGGAAATGTTTATAAAAACATTTATATAAATATATTTTGTGTTATGAATTTGAATGTATGTTTTTAATTTTTGAAAATCATATAACATTAAATGCCTCTTCTAAAGAAATCATATTTAATTTTTTAACTCATAATTCTTATGGAGCACTTGGTGGGGTTATAGTAGGTTATTCTATTTCGCACATTATACACACCCTCAAATTTTTTTAGCCCCTGCTTTATTTAATTTAATAATAGTAAAGGTGTGGTAATTTGGTGTAGGGTTTTATAGTGTTCTAGTATTGAGTATATATTGTTTATATGGTTTGATGTTTCCCATTAGACACATGGATTTATATGTAGTTTTTTTTTATTAATTTGGGTTTTGTAACTAGATTATTCATTGAATATTTTGATTGTTTTTACATTGATTTATAGATAATTTTATTTGATTCATTTTTGAATTATTATATTTTATATAATTTATCTAAATATTCTATGATTAATGTCATATCTAGTTGGTATAAATCATTCCTAATGGTTCCTTTGATTCTTAGGTACATGTTTCTATCACATGGGGACTAATAATTCCCTTCGAGTCTTGTTATGAATCATTTTAGGACCTATATTTATTGTATATTGAAGAATTGTTTTGAAATATTTCAATTAATTTCATCATTTATTTAATTATTAATGAATCATGGAGTTAACACTCCTTGAATACTAGATACATCATTGACTATGGGAATCGTAGAGATGTTGGATTTTCACCACACTATGGTGAAGGATTACTGACTTCCCCTATTAATATGAGGCCAAAATTCACCTAAATATTATTTTATCTCCCCCTCTAAAAATGTCATGACCCCCTCCCCACAAAGTGTACCCCTCCTGGGCCGGCAATATGAGAAGAGCCATAATGACCCCCGAGTCCCGCCTCCAGCAGGCCCCGGGTTGGCGACTAGCACCGAGGGTATAATAAACATACAAATGGGAGGCATTACCCTCTAAAAGAGCACATGCAGAAGAGAGAGAGAGAGAATAGACTCCAATCAACTCCAACTCAGAACTGAAATATAAAATAAATCCAATTACATATATAAAATTTCATGCAAAAGTACTACAACTGAAAGGGGAAACTAAAAGTACCCAAAAGAATGTAAAACGACAGCGACCACAAGCCCGAACAGCTCCTCCTCCAACCACAAGCTAGTAGTAACCAACTCGATCCCCAACCTGCTCCAAGTGACCTGAAAAACAGTTTATATACACATAGGGTGAGTATAACAGTATACTAAGTAGGATCCTCCCCAATCATCTCATGCAACAGTAAAGAAAGCCTGTTAAAGCCTAGTGAACAACAAGTGAAACTAACTCGTCACCTAAACAGGTATACTAAGTTCCCAACCTCACCATGGATACTCTCACCAAGTAACGAATACAAGAATATAACATATAGTAAAGATTATAAAGGGTACCCTGCTACTACTTCCCCACTGGTTTGCCGATTTTCCCCAACGACATAGGTCCTATGCATCTCTCTCCAAAGGATTGCCCGCAGACACCTAGGATAAGCTCCACAATCTGCACCTCGTGCACCACAAAGGATTACCCACAGACACCTGGGTGAAGCACCACACCATCCTCACAACCAAAAGCAACCGGGTAAGGTCTTGGAGCTACCACAGCCCGCATAACGTGTATCATACATCGGGTTTTATACCTCAAGCCATTATAGCCCATACACCGAATAGGGATCCTCAAGCCATCACAGCCTATACACGTTACACCTATAGTAGTCCATAGGATACTATATCCAAGATATATGTGTGTGAAATAACAACAATCCATTACATCCCTCTACACACATATATGGGTAAAACTAACCAGTGTGCCTACCAGCACAAAGATCTACCACGAGAAGAGAGCGGGGTTAAAGGAGGTAGTCATCCATTCAACCTCCCATCAGAATGTTGGGGAAAACACCCCCCTAGGGCTTAGAATCCACAGGGTGTCAGTTGCCCTTACCGATAGGGTGGAGTAGCGTATAGAAACAAAACTAGTACAGAATATATATATAACTCACATCCACACTATGGGCATTAACTAGTCATAGATACAACTGCAGCTAACGTCTCTCAAACTCTAGGATGCTACTTCTAAGACTAGGTATCCTATAAGCACACAAACATTTGAATAGTTTTATTAGATTACTCCGTTCTCATTTTATCAGTTCCACTGTACATTAATTAATTATTTAAACATTAACTAAGCATGAAAAATTCCACATTAAACTGAAATGGCATCACATTCAAAATCAACTGCTCCTTTTAAGATTCACATCACCTTTAAATTCTAGTATCTCCATCCCCATGGATTTTCACCATTTAATCAAACATTAATTACAAAATTACTTTTCCATATTCCCAGGAATTCTAGAAAAGCATCATATGCTTCTAAACACAAAGGAGGCACAACGCGGTGAGTAAATATACTACCAGTCGAGTCTTTGCGCCTATAGAAAGAGCATAGACTCATTCTCCCTTGAGAGGCTAAACATGGAAAGCATGTGGCATACCCCACGCATCTTCGCCTCCTTCGGAAGAAGGGTAGTAATTCCAGCTGCCTTGAGAAGTTGGGAAAATCAAAGAATATTAACATTCAAAGAAAACCACAAGCATCCAGCAACCACATCCATCCCATTCCATCACCCATGGTGTCCTCCCCGACACCCACATGCATAAACTAATGCATCTCACCACACTAGGCGGCATCTGCTGCCACAGCCGCAAGGCCTACATGCCTCCACATATCACAACAGCCATCCAGGCTCACATCACAGCACAGGCTGCATGAAAACAATAGTCACAACAATAGGCTCTTGACCCTTTAACAAACAAGAGGGTAACTCATAACCCTTTTATAAATTCCCACATAATGTGTTCTTTAATCCATATTGAATTAGAAGATTTGTTATTCGTAGGTTATAATTATAGGATACCTAATCAGTAAGTTATCACAATTAAATAACCATGCTTACTTCCCTAATTTTATTATCCTCAAATTAGAACAACTACAACAATGAAAATAACCAGATTAATTTACATGCCTCTTTATCTTTATCCAATTAATTAAAAATTAATTCTGGATTTATGATCATTATCAATTTCTATCCTGAACGAACAACAAATCATAGAAAACATATATATCACTCTATATAGAAAAAAATGAGGCAAACCGTTATCACGGTATAAAGCAACAACATGCGATCAACCAATTCTTTTAATCCAATTCAAGTATTTAATTAGGTCAATTTAATTGTGATCCAAAGGACTAAATCATGATAATTCTATGATTGCACATACACAATTAGAGAAGCCATGAATCCCCTACCTGGAAGAGTTCTTGACGTTCTTTATCCACACAACGGGTCACAATCCTCCTCTCATGACAACTGTATCCATCGGAGGATGCCACGGTACGACAATACCAACCAACCCCAAGAAAAACCCATTAGAATCATGGAAATTACATGGTAAAATATGGAAGGGTGAAACAAGAGAAGATGATCCCCAAAGGAACAACGATAAAACAAACCTTAATGGGAAGATTGACCGACACAGTTCGGTTACATCCAAAATAGAGCAGAACCAATCCTAGGCGTAAATATTGATTGTGAAACTCCTATAGAAATGATTGAAAGGTTCTAGAATCTCTTAGCTGAGAAAAAATGATGTGAAAAAGGGAGAATGATATATCGTCCCTTTTTAAGATTTAATGGGGTGACGATATAAGATCCGGTTAATTCTCCATTAAAAAAAGATCGCATTAACCTGTAACACCCCAAGCTTCCACGGTACGTTTCCCTTCGAATAATGCGATAGCGTGTGTTGTACGCAACCTCGAGTTCTAACACACACCACAACTAATAAAACTAGCCATTGTGAATAGTAATACCTACTTTTTGAAATCATATATATTTTATATTTCAAAATGGACTTCATTTTTGGATTTGGAATATTGAAATTAGCCTAGGCTGAAATTTTGGTACTTTTCGGATAACTTTCATATTTTGATGAATAGTGAAAATTACTAAATTTTAATTAAAAACAACTTTTTTAATCAAAATAATTAATAGTGATAAATTGTGAATTTGAGTGGTTTTAAAGTATATTTAGAATATATTTTTACCATTTAATATAATTTTGGTCATTGGACATAATTTTACAATTAAACTGAACATAAACAAGTGCCAATCTTTTGATAGTTATTATCTCTTAAAAACACGCTTTTTGTTTTGACAGCGGGAATTAATTTTAAATTAATTTCTGCCACTTCTGTGTTTTGAATTTAGAAAAATGGATTCCATATTTGGAATCAGGATGTCCAAATTGTGTAAATAGGTAACTTTTATTTTTAGACATTTTGAATAATTACTGCGGTAAATATTTTATTTACCATGGTTAAGGGTAAATCCGGTAAATAAGGGTTAAAAAAAATAATATTATAATAAAACTAAATTACCCTAAAACGTGTCTTATCCCTATTGTTTGATACATGGTCGACCATGGGCATCTTTGGGTCTATTTTGGGACCCCATGGATCCACTTGTAAGTGATAATGACACATTATACTAATAAAGCTAAAATAAAAATAAAAATGGCATAAGCTTACATCTTTTAGAAGCACAATTTTTACATAGGGTTATACATGTTGTATTTTCGATTATAAATATTCATTAGAAAGCTAAAAAGATTTCCTACATAATTAAATTTTATTTATAATTTTTAGATATTAAATAATTTATTTTATTTATGACACAATGATGATGCAGTAATTACTATAATAGTGAAAAATTAAAATAAGTGATATTATAAATACCCAAATAAATATAATATGAAACTTTTAATGAATTAAACTAATTTTTTAGGATAATATGATATATTAGGATTGATTTAATGGACTTTGTTAGAAGTAATAAATCTGTTATGAGTTTCACAAAAATCAACTATTGAATAGTGTCAAAATTGACATAAAAGAGTTCTTAAAACAAATATTATATTATTAATTGATATTAAATTCCTAAAAATCTAAGTATCGGCCAAGAGACTTATATTATGATAGGTTAATCATTAATAGACCACTTGGGGGTCGCTTGGATGTATATAGTAAGTTTAGTAACCATATTATATAAAAATACAAAGAGACATTGTAAAAGTGAAACTAATTAACTTAGAGTTAATACTTAAAGATAAGGTTAATATAAGTACCCAAACCTGTCTAAATTCTTTTGGATGAGTTGTTTTCGACCTATCCCCACCTAATACTTTGAATAGTCAACTTTGGAGCCTTTGGAAACCGAATATGAATTTATTATAAATTAATATTTCTAGCTCTTCCAAAGGTGCCCCTCACCCCTCTTATAAAAGGGCACTCCTCCTTCTCATTTACTCACACCTCTAAAGCCACTTGGCTCGTCCAAACTCTGCCCAAATAATCTCCCCACATCCCTCTCCTCCTCCTTGAAGCTTCCCCTTAGGCAGAAAGCATTTCAACAAGTCCTTTGGTTCCAACCAAAGTGAGTTACCTAAATTAAAGGTAACGATTTCTCTTAAATTTTTCTTCATTTATTTTGCTTCTTCAACCCCCAAAATCTTTTTATTTCCCTTCTTTTGTAAAAACACCAGTATCCTCAATATACTAGGATGTTGTTATAAGAAGTATTCAAACTACACATACACACAACTCCATCTAATGGATGATGAACATAATGTTTCTGTGGATGGAAAACTAACGCCTCACGAAACGATGATTGTTCAAAAACATCTTACCGCCTCTCATGGTGGCCATTATGATGGCACTGTAATAAAATATGATATTAATGATATATATTTTATATATAAGCTTCTGTAATTCCATTTTATTTCATACCATTATTCGTTTCATGTTGTATATACATACGATAATTTCATTTGAGGAAGTGCGGACTACCGCCCCCTTAAAATGATATGACTCGTTCATACCACACATGGAACGTATAAAGGATGGTGTTAATGAAATTAAGTAACATATATATTATAATGGAATAGTAATATACCTATGTATCATTTGGATTCGATTCTTTTAAAATAAAAAATTAAATGGAAGTAGCGTTCGTGCGTACGTACGGACTACCGTCTCCACGAACGCGATGAGATTCATTCTCCATCGTATCCATTCAAGTATAATTATCATTTAATGATTTAAAAATGATTTTTAAGGACTTGATATCATTCTGGATATGAATAAGATACAACAAACATGACTTATGTAACAAAACATATAAAAGAAAATGAGTAAGTTAACACCCGAAACGGCGTTAATACTAAGATATTATTAACAAATCAATGTTAAAAGATAATATATGATATCATATTAAAGTAAATGATTCTTGTATTATTCAATAACAATTATTTTACCGTTATACAGGAGGTAAACCTACCATCGACCAAGTAAAAAGTACAAAGTAAGGGATTCTCTTATCTCACTTTCAATTCCGTGAGATTTCCATTGTTCGCTACTAAATTATTGAAAGTGGTGTATTGTGTACTTCAATTTGATATATATTATCATGATTCACTTTATATTCATGTTATTCTGTAAATAATTTGGTGGTTATTAACTTTTGGCCATGTGACTTAGTTGATTAACGTTGTAAGGGGTTTCTTGTCTCACTTTTAATTCCGTGAGAATTCCATTGATCACCACTTAATTATTGCATGTGGTGTATGTGTACTACCCATGATTGTATTCATTGTGTAATATACTTTATTTTATGGGTATTTACATCATCATGGTATGATCTTTCTTTCATGGGTGTTTGTTTCTTAAGTTACCTAATCAATAAGGGAATTTGAGATTTCAATTTCCACTCATTTGGCTTTACGCATATTTCATTGATTATATTACTCCATGATTATGTGTTGAATCACTATTCATTTGATTATGTCATAATTTCTACTCCCCTTCCTGTGGATATATGTTTGATACACATAATCACTCAATTGATAATTCTCAATTCATTGATATGAATTTGATAAGAGTAATTTTAACTCATTCTCCATTTGTTGAGTTAAACATCCAATTCGTTGGTATTGTTTTTACAAGAATATGTGTGAATATCCTTTGATTGATTTACACTGAATATCCAATCATATTTAGTGTATTTATATTTGTCACACATAATTATGTCGTTGATTTATCCTTAACCTAAGGATACAACCTTTATGAGAGATTTCATCTCAATTTACATTCCATTGAGACTTCTTTGATGATATACACCAAATCACTTTTATGTGGTGTATATAATGTACTTTGACATAGTATATCATGAATTCCTTTATTCTCATGATATTACAATGTTTTGATTAACTCAATTATTTGTATTCAAGTGTCTCTCTTTTGGTTAGAAACTCTAACCAAAATACCATTTTAAAATGTTTTAAAGAATTATTCTTCTAAATCATGCTCATTAATGTCCATATTTTAAAAATGGTTTTAAGGATTTATTTTTATGGACATTAAAGTTTTAAATTTAAAAATCCTTTTAAAAGTTTCAAAGTGGTATGGGACACGTTGATTCAAAAATCTATTTTTGAATGTCTTCTTGACAAATAGTGTGACTTTTAAATGTTTTCAAGAAAAGGGGGATATTTCTCTCAAATAGTTATGATGATTATTTTCATCTATGTCAACATCCTTCATTATTCATGATTGAGGTTAATGTGATACAATACAATCTTTCATATTGTATCAAATGAGTTATGTTTGACTGTGGATGTTCTATTTTTATACCATTCATGGTTTGTGGTTAAAGTATTGACATTTCGTATGCTAGTTTTAATACGAATGTTTATTTTATGCTTAAACCTATTCATATGAGGAATGCATTGGACTTAATAAGTGACGGGTGGAGCCCGCTATAGCTCCTCGATGCATCGGTAGGTCTCATGAGACAAACTAGTGTCTTGGCACAAGGCCTTGGCAAAATCTTATTTGTAGTCTTGGCACGAGGCCTTGGCTATGTGGTTATGATAGTCTGGCATTATGCATTCCATCATTATGAATGTGGTTATTGAAATTGCATGTGATCATTCGACTAGTAGAATATCCATGTGAGTAAGTAAATGGCATTATTTCATTTTACCTTCGCCATTTTATGCTGAAGTTTAAATTTAAAAGGCTTTTGTTTTAGTTATAAATTGCCTTAAGTGTTTATGCTTATTTATGAAAGCTTCTGCTATAATGTTATCCTTACTGAGCATCCGAGCTCACCCCTTTCAATGTTTTATTTTTCCCAGGATTATGAAGAAGTAATTTATGAATGACCTGCAGGAATAGTATGAGGGGATATGAAGACAAGATGTTTTTTTTATGATGTAATGTAAAAATTTATGGATGTATCTAGTTATTCCAAGGCTACTAAACTAATCGGTCTTTCGAGACTTGATCTTTCTCGTGATCATGCCAATGTTATGTAATAATGCACCGACTCTAGGTAACTAGGGTCGGGGCGTTACAGTTGATATCAGAGGAAGTTTAATACAAACCTTGGTAGCTAGATTTAGATAAACTCTGATTAGAGCACGTAGACCTAAGATGAACTTTGAGGATTAGTATAAAAGAACTTCCTAGAATTTTGGTATTGTAGAGATTTTGTGAGTTTTCCGGGAAATACATCCCTGTCTAGATACGAGCAGGTAGAGGTGGCTCTGGCACAGATGTACCTAGGGGTAAAACCCGAAAACACCGCTTTGAGCTAGACTCGAACGGGAACTGGTGCACGACAACGGGCCTTGCTGCACTCTTGGTTACGACACTCCCGGGGGATATGCTTAGGATAATTTACATTTTCTTTACAAACCAATTTATGTAATATATATATATAAGATGAGAGGAAATGACCTTGGTTAATCCTAATATGTTTCAAATTGAGAATATGGTGACATTTTAATCTCTAAATGATTTTACGACTACTATTACTCACACAATGCTTTATGGTTTTAGTCAATGGCTGGATTCCAAGGAAGTCATAGTGACTTTGAGAATGATGTACAAGATGGGAACGGTGGTGGCAATGAGCAACAAAATGGAATGTTGATAGGCGTAAAAGATATCGTCTTTATGCCAAATCAGTTTTCCAAAAATATGATCAACAACATATATATTAACCAACTCCCAAACTCAGTAAGGAAGAGAAAGGTGATAAATGATAAGAGCTCCAGCAATGGAGACCATGGAGAAAAGAACCCTCAATTTTCATCATGCAGGAAATGTGGAAAGAGACACCCAGGAAAGTGTCTCAATGGGACAACGAAATGTTTTACGTGAGGTAAGGAAGGACATAAAGTAAAGAATTGCCGAAGAAAAATGAAGAGTACTATGGAAGAAGATAAAAATGGTCCCAAGAGTCCATTTACAGTCATTTGCCGTAAATTTAGGGGACCTGGCCATTACCCGAGTGAATGTCCTATTCTATAGGATATTTTCTTGGTCAAAGAAGAAGCTATGTGGGAATAAATGGTTGGAGAAATGTTTAAAAAGTATTAGCACTCCTTGTTGATGGGTTTACTATGTAATAATTTTCTCTTGTATTTGTAACCCCGTAGTTTTCCATGTGAGAATGATATTTGAGGAAGAATTGTCTCTTCTCTTGTGGATATAGGTATAAATAACCATTTGGATTTATATGATCATTGGGGTTTGAGAGAATTATAAGTTATTCTAATTTGGGATGAAGATTTAAGGTATGATATAACATTTGTGGTTAAATTTATGATATAGTATTTTGAGGAATTTATCTCATTTTGGCAATATTATAAAATATAGTTTTTGAAAAAGGACAACACGTAGACCGTGTGACAACCCGTCGCGTCGGAAAAAGCTATGGGAATCGAACCCACAACCAAAGTGCGATTGGGATTTATCGCCTACCACTGGACTACGTGAAGTCCCTCGTTAGTGTGACTTTTTTTTTAGTTAAATGATTTTATTGATCAATAATAAGATGATTTGGGTTCTTATGTCTTATCAAATGAATACCCTTGGTATAGAAAAATGATTTGGTGATTAAGTGATAAATGTTGTTTTGGAAGATGTTCGCATTGTTGGGAACACTATATGCCCAAAGAAAATAGAATACAATGGGGTTTCATTTGTAGAGTAATGGTGGATTTTTATCTACGTTTTTATTGTGGATTTATAGTGATTTGGGTTATTTATGGAAATGATTAACCTATAATAGAGAATATGTGATTAGGTTAATTACATTTGAGTATGTGACTTTAAGAGTATTTGATGTCATTTGGAGATACAATGTAACATGGGAGACTACATAATCAAATTCTTCAATGTTTTGGGTTTCAATATTAGTTTGGATTATATTAAAGTATTTTAAGGACAATTGGTTATTGAATGGTATCTATTTAACTTTGGGGTATCGTTGGTTTAATTTTAGAAATTAAGATTAGTGCATATTTATCTCAATGAATATCCTTTTGGGGGATCATTAGATCATTCACTAACCATTTTGGTTTTGATTAATCTTCAAAGACAATGTAAATATATGGTTTATCCTGCATGGATCATGTGATTCTATAGAAGTTTATTCTAGCTCTTCCAGTGTGACCAAGTCTTCTTGAATACTCATCATTTAAAAAAAAAATTGAGTTAGTGGTGGAAATTTATTAAAGAATGAAAATCTACTTAAAATGTAAGTGTATCTCCTAATGTTCTTAGTCAATATCATAAATGAATTCCTCTTCCTTATGTAATGTAACTTAAAAAAAATGTTGTCAGTTTACTTTCCTACTAGGAGACTAATGGTTGTTTGTCCCTACACAAGTTTGTGGTTTTCTCATTGTTATCTTTCTCCTGATCATGATTTCTATCCCTCTCCATCAGAACTTGACACTTATTTTATCATCCATATCCATGTTTTCTTACATGGAATCCTAGTATGGGTTATCTTGGATGACCCTTATACCTCTCTTTCTTTCTTTTAAAGTGATAGTTTTATTGACTCTTTTCCGATGTGGGACTTTCCATTATATTCCCAAGAAAAATTTTAAAAAAATTGCGAGGACGCAATTTATTTAAGGAGGGGAGAATGTAACACCCCAAGCTTCCACGGTACGTTTCCCTTCGAATGATGCGATAGCGTGTGTTGTACGCAACCTCGAGTTCTAACACACACCACAACTAATTAAACTAGCCATTGTGAATAGTAATAACTACTTTTTGAAATCATATATATTTTATATTTCAAAATGGACTTCATTTTTGGATTCGGAATATTGAAATTAGCCTAGGCTGAAATTTTGGTACTTTTCGGATAACTTTCATATTTTGATGAATAGTGAAAATTACTAAATTTTAATTAAAAACAACTTTTTTAATCAAAATAATTAATAGTGATAAATTGTGAATTTGAGTGGTTTTAAAGTATATTTAGAATATATTTTTACCATTTAATATAATTTTGGTCATTGGACATAATTTTACAATTAAACTGAACATAAACAAGTGCCAATCTTTTGATAGTTATTATCTCTTAAAAACACGCTTTTTGTTTTGACAGCGGGAATTAATTTTAAATTAATTTCTGCCACTTCTGTGTTTTGAATTTAGAAAAATGGATTCCATATTTGGAATCAGGATGTCCAAATTGTGTAAATAGGTAACTTTTATTTTTAGACATTTTGAATAATTACTGCGGTAAATATTTTATTTACCATGGTTAAGGGTAAATCCGGTAAATAAGGGTTAAAAAAAATAATATTATAATAATACTAAATTACCCTAAAACGTGTCTTAACCCTATTGGTTGATACATGGTCGACCATGGGCATCTTTGGGTCTATTTTGGGACCCCATGGATCCACTTGTAAGTGATAATGACACATTATACTAATAAAGCTAAAATAAAAATAAAAATGGCATAAGCTTACATCTTTTAGAAGCACAATTTTTACATAGGGTTATACATGTTGGATTTTCGATTATAAATATTCATTAGAAAGCTAAAAAGATTTCATACATAATGATATTTTATTTATAATTTTTAGACATTAAATAATTTATTTTATTTATGACACAATGATGATGCACTAATTACTATAATAGTGAAAAATTAAAATAAGTGATATTATAAATACCCAAATAAATATAATATGAAACTTTTAATGAATTAAACTAATTTTTTAGGATAATATGATATATTAGGATTGATTTAATGGACTTTGTTCGAAGTAATCAATCTGTTATGAGTTTCACAAAAATCAACTATTGAATAGTGTCAAAATTGACATAAAAGAGTTCTTAAAACAAATATTATATTATTAATTGATATTAAATTCCTAAAAATCTAAGGTTCGGCAAAGAGACTTATATTATGATAGGTTAATCATTAATGGACCACTTGGGGGTCGCTTGGATGTATATAGTAAGTTTAGTAACCATATTATATAAAAATACAAAGAGACATTGTAAAAGTGAAACTAATTAACTTAGAGTTAATACTTAAAGATAAGGTTAATATAAGTACCCAAACCTGTCTAAATTCTATTGGATGAGTTGTTTTCGACCTATCCCCACCTCATCCTTTGAATAGTCAACTTTGGAGCCTTTGGAAACCGAATATGAATTTATTATAAATTAATATTTCTAGCTCTTCCAAAGGTGCCCCTCACCCCTCTTATAAAAGAGCACTCCTCCTTCTCATTTACTCACACCTCTAAAGCCACTTGGCTCGTCCAAAATCTGCCCAAATAAGCTCCCCACATCCCTCTCCTCCTCCTTGAAGCTTCCCCTTAGGCAGAAAGCATTTCAACAAGTCCTTTGGTTCCAACCAAAGTGAGTTACCTAAATTAAAGGTAACGACTTCTCTTAAATTTTTCTTCATTTATTTTGCTTCTTCAACCCCCAAACTCTTTTTATTTCCCTTCTTTTGTAACAACACCAGTATCCTCAATATACTAGGATGTTGTTATAAGAAGTATTCAAACTACACATACACACAACTCCATCTAATGGATGATGAACATAATGTTTCTGTGGATGGCAAACTAACGCCTCACGAAACGATGATTGTTCAAAAACATCTTACCGCCTCTCATGGTGGCCATTATGATGGCACTGTAATTAAATATTATATTAATGATATATATTTTATATATAAGCTTCTGTAATTCCATTTTATTTCATACCATTATTCGTTTCATGTTGTATATACATACGATAATTTCATTTGAGGAAGTGCGGACTACCGCCCCCTTAAAATGATATGACTCGTTCATAGCACACATGGAACGTATAAAGGATGGTGTTAATGAAATTAAGTAACATATATATTATACTGGAATAGTAATATAACTATGTATCATTTGGATTCGATTCTTTTAAAATAAAAAATTAAATGGAAGTAGTGTTCGTGCGTACGTACGGACTACCGTCTCCACGAACGCGATGAGATTCATTCTCCATCGTATCCATTCAAGTATAATTATCATTTAATGATTTAAAAATTATTTTTAAGGACTTGATATCATTCTGGATATGAATAAGATACAACAAACATGACTTATGTAACAAAACATATAAAATAAAATGAGTAAGTTAACACCCGAAACGGCGTTAATACTAAGATATTATTAACAAATCAATGTTAAAAGATAATATATGATATCATATTAAAGTAAATGATTCTTGTATTATTCAATAACAATTATTTCACCATTATACAGGAGGTAAACCTACCATCGACCAAGGAAAAAGTACAAAGTAAGGGATTCTCTTATCTCACTTTCAATTCCGTGAGATTTCCATTGTTCGCTACTAAATTATTGAAAGTGGTGTATTGTGTACTTCAATTTGATATATATTATCATGATTCACTTTATATTCATGTTATTCTGTAAATCATTTGGTGGTTATTAACTTTTGGCCATGTGACTCAGTTGATTAACGTGGTAAGGGGTTTCTTGTCTCACTTTTAATTCCGTGAGAATTCCATTGATCACCACTTAATTATTGCATGTGGTGTATGTGTACTACCCATGATTGTATTCATTGTGTAATATACTTTATTTTATGGGTATTTACATCATCATGGTATGATCTTTCTTTCATGGGTTTTTGTTTCTTAAGTTACCTAATCAATAAGGGAATTTGAGATTTCAATTTCCACTCATTTGGCTTTACGCATATTTCATTGATTATATTACTCCATGATTATGTGTTGAATCACTATTCATTTGATTATGTCATAATTTCCACTCCACTTCCTGTGGATATATATTTGATACACATAATCACTCCATTGATAATTCTCAATTCATTGATATGAATTTGATATGAGTAATTTTAACTCATTCTCCATTTGTTGAGTTAAACATCCAATTCGTTGGTATTGTTTTTACAAGAATATGTGTGAATATACTTTGATTGATTTACACTGAATATCCAATCATATTTAGTGTATTTATATTTGTCACACATAATTATGTCGTTGATTTATCCTTAACCTAAGGATACAACCTTTATGAGAGATTTCATCTCAATTTACATTCCATTGAGACTTCTTTGATGATATACACCAAATCACTTTTATGTGGTGTATATAATGTACTTTGACATAGTATATCATGAATTACTTTATTCTCATGATATTACAATGTTTTGATTAACTCAATTATTTGTATTCAAGTGTCTCTCTTTTGGTTAGAAACTCTAACCAAAATACCATTTTAAAATGTTTTAAAGAATTATTCTTCTAAATCATGCTCATTAATGTCCATATTTTAAAAATGGTTTTAAGGATTTATTTTTATGGAAATTAAAGTTTTAAATTTAAAAATCCTTTTAAAAGTTTCAAAGTGGTATGGGACACTTTGATTCAAAAATCTATTTTTGAATGTCTTCTTGACAAATAGTGTGACTTTTAAAAGTTTTCAAGAAAAGGGGGATATTTCTCTCAAATAGTTATGATGATTATTTTCATCTATGTCAACATCCTTCATTATTCATGATTGAGGTTAATGTGATACAATACAATCTTTCATATTGTATCAAATGAGTTATGTTTGACTGTGGATGTTCTATTTTTATACCATTCATGGTTTGTGGTTAAAGTATTGACATTTCGTATGCTAGTTTTAATACGAATGTTTATTTTATGCTTAAACCTATTCATATGAGGAATGCATTGGACTTAATAAGTGACGGGTGGAGCCCGCTATAGCTCCTCGATGCATCGGTAGGTCTCATGAGACAAAATAGTGTCTTGGCACAAGGCCTTGGCAAAATCTTATATTTAGTCTTGGCACGAGGCCTTGGCTATGTGGTTATGATAGTCTGGCATTATGCATTCCATCATTATGAATGTGGTTATTGAAATTGCATGTGATCATTCGACTAGTAGAATATCCATGTGAGTAGGTAAATGGCATTATTTCATTTTACCTTCGCCATTTTATGCTGAAGTTTAAATTTAAAAGGCTTTTGTTTTAGTTATAAATTGCCTTAACTGTTTATGCTTATTTATGAAAGCTTCTGATATAATGTTATCCTTACTGAGCATCCGAGCTCACCCCTTTCAATGTTTTATTTTTCCCAGGATTATGAAGAAGTAATTTATGAATGACCTGCAGGAATAGTATGAGGGGATATGAAGACAAGATGTTTTTTTTATGATGTAATGTAAAAATTTATGGATATATCTAGTTATTCCAAGGATACTAAACTAATCGGTCTTTCGAGACTTGATCTTTCTCGTGATCATGCCAATGTTATGTAATAATTCACCGACTCTAGGTAACTAGGGTCGGGGCATTACATAACCCATGCGGTTTGACCAAGTAAATACATCCTGGCCTTAGGAATAATTAATATAGGATTTATGGCCTTTGAAACGGCCTTAAGAGCCCTTAAAATAAGGCTTTAAATGTATTTTACGTCAAAGGAAACGTCAAAAGGGGCAAAACTGTAGGAATCTGGAAACACTGTTCACCCACTGTTACTGTACATGAAACCGATCTGTGAAATCGATCTGTGAAACTGATCTGTGAGAGTGATCTGTGAAACCGATCTATCAGACCGATCTGTGAAACCGATCTGTCAGACTGATATGTGAGACCGATCTGTCCGACCGATCTGTGAAACCGATCCGTCAGACCGATCTGTCAGACTGATCTGTCAGACCGATTTGTGAAACCGATCTGTCAGATCGCTCTGTCAGATCGATCTGTGAAACCGATCTGTGAGACCGATCTGTCATATCGAACTGTGAGACCGATCTGTGAAACCGATCTATCAGACGGATCTGTGAAACCGATCTGTCAGACTGATCTGTGAGACCGATCTGTGAAACCAATCTGTCAGACCAGTCTGTGAAACCGATCTGTCAGACAGATCTTTGAGACCGATCTGCGAGACCGATCTGTGAAACTGATCTGTCAGAGTGGTCTGTGACACCGATCTATGAAACCGATCTATCAGACTGATCTGTGAAACCGATCTATCAGACCGATCTGTGAGACCGATATTTGAAACCGATCTCTCAGACAGATCTGTGAAACCGATCCGTCAGACCGATCTGTGAGACAGATCTGTGAGACCGATCTGTGAGACCGATCTGTGAGACTGATCTGTGAAACCAATCTGTCAGACCGATCCATGAAACCGATCTGCCATTATTCATAAAACTGGAATCACTATTCACAGAACTGGAAAATTGGCAATGTTTTGGGGATAAGTCACCTTGACCTCCCGGAACACCTCCAACACCAAAATTTCACAAAGTAATGGACTGGAGAGGTCCGGCCCATTAAAAAAACCTATCTTTAATTACATAAATATTTCAATAATTTCTTTATAATTTTTAAGAATCGTGGAGGTTTTTTCGTGACTTTGTAAGTTACATAGTGTTTAGTGGCTGCATTTGTTTCATTAAATGGGGTCTAAGGATTATAAAATTCATGAAATTTTTTTAAAGGGAATTATGGATGGGTGACATGTATTTGTACCAAGGAGATGCAGAAACACCCATTGAGGTCATGGTTCATAGTTTGGTTCTCTAATTGAGTGATTATGTGAAACAGAGAGAAAAAAATGAACACATCATATCTGTGGGTGTGGTGAAGAAGAAACAACTTGGTCTTATGTTCCATCTCATGTTAAATAACCTTAGAACTATATATTATATACATCATTAATGGGACACCACCACTTCCAAGACCATTATGGTGGAAATTACCACCTTAAAAATTATTGTGAAATTTTTTTCTAATGTGAAGAATTTAGATTTAGTGTTTATCAAACCCATAATGGAAGTTCTGGATATTCACTATGTCCTAGAGAATCCTAATGGAATTTTCCTTAAATTGGATGTTTTATAACCCCATTATTATATTTAAAATCATTTCATTTATCATGGAATGACCACTAATCATATTTCCCTTATATAGTAACATCTTTTGGAGTTTTAAACCCCATTGATAATTAAGATCATTGATTATTGTTTCAATTGGATCTATAAAACTATCCCCCTCCATGTCCCTTCTTTTATTGAATTTCACATCTACCCAAGAGTTTTTTATGGCTTTTATCCCTCCTCTTTTTGATGTTTTTTTATGAATTCATTCTATTTATAGGATTCTAGTGGCGATTCACTCAGTAATGGTTGTGGTTGATCACTCTTTTTACTAATTTCACATGGAGCTTCGATCATGGTAGGGGATCCTTCTTCTTCTCTTTATTTGTCATGTGTGATGAACAATGCTATTTTCTTTCCATTGGGGATATGGTATGTTTCAGAATAATAAATATAATTATTTTCATTAAATGGAATTAATGGGGAAGGGATAAATCTCATAAACTGTTCATTTTCTATTATTTTACCATATTCTTGATCATAAAATTCATTATTTATCCCCATTGTCTTTATGTTGATGTTTTTTATATTGTTTTGTACTTTTAATTTTCGTTACCTTTTATGATTATTGAATTGACTAATGAAAAATGAAAATGGATAATAATGTATATCCAGTTAAAAAATTGTTTTCACATCGAATCTCATATATTGGAGCCATGTTGGATGGAGAAGGATGTTTGAAGAGATCGCTCTTGCAGAGTATTGTCTTTTGTTGACAAAGAATATAAACCAATTTACTTTGTAAAGGACTTGAAACAATATGATGTTTTTCTGATATGTTTTTCACACATATCATAAGTTAGTAGAACTTGTGATGCAAGCCTTATGAAGGAAAGGGGGAGAAATGATGATGCCAGTCATATAGAGTTTTTATTGGAAGAAATGATACTACTGGAAGATATATAAGTTTCAGTACTTTCCATTTTAACTATGAAGATGCTAAATATGATCTATCAAAGTATATATATCACGATAGTGGAGTTCATGATGAAATATGAAGATTGTTTATGGGACGCAGTGAATATAGAAATGACAAAGGAATAAACAATCTGAACAAAAGTGTTTTTGACATTGGATGTTGCGCGCAAGATTTAAGATTGTTTAGTTTTTTGTACGCAAGGAATGATTTAATGTTAAAACATCGAAAAATGGAAAAGGAATAGAGTGCACAGAAATTTAGGAATGTCGTGTGAAAAAATAAAGTGGTGCGCGAAATAGATGCGGGATGCACAAAATATCAGCGGGATGCGAGAAAGAATAAAGGTTGTGTGAAATATATGTGTGGTGCGCGAAATAGAGAAATGAATATTTTTGCACAAAAGGTTATTTGAGATCAGAATCTCAAAAATTGGAGAAGTCATGATGTGCATGAAAAAATGGAGCATTGCGTGAAATATTATTTTGAGAGAAAGTGTTTTTACGCTCATGAAGAGGTTTTATGCATGGATTAGTGTTTTTTACGCAAGGTTCGAAAGGCCTATGAATATGAGGTGAACCCCTCTCATTTGTAAATGCTTGACACATAGAATAAATCCTGAGCTCTGGTGCATGTGAAATTATATGCTAAGTGAGTAGCACGAAAAAAAGAGGTTTGTGCGTAAAAGGCTAGTTTCGCGAAAAGGTGAAAAATTGCGTGAAAATGGAAGTTGCGCGAAATAAGATTTCCACACCAAGAGCATATTTTTTTCTTGGAAGGATTTTGAATTGCGCGCAAGAAACCCTAAAGTATGCAAAAAATATTTGGGGTCTTCACACATATTCCACTGTGCGTATGGGAGTTCTTACCAGTTTATGGGTAGGAAAGTGAATATTTGTACATCAGAGAACACAACTGTTCAATTGTAATGCAATGAAATACCATAATTCCCTATTTGTGTTAAGATGGTGCACACGTGCTTGAGGATTGTTTTCCATGTGCTACACGAGTGTAAGGGTATATCCCACTCATTGTACACCACATCAAATGATTGTTTTTCTAGTGGATTGTGTGGTACTGGATTATATCTGTACGATACCAAGGATGAAGATACTCTTGTTGAGTAATGAACCTTGTAAATCTTGTGTTCTTGTGGTTGTGTGTGTTCATCAGAGAAGAAAATTTTTTAACAGGAGGCGAAGGTTTTTTAAATTTGAAGGAAACATAAAAAGAAAAAGATATAACTAATTCACCCCACCCCCTCTCAGGGATACATGGATCTTGACTAGGAATTTTATCATATTGTGTGATTATTCCCTTGAAAATGTTTAATTTTATATCATAAATTAATGGGTATTAATTCATAAAAAAATTTTGGAATGTGTTTTGTGGTGAATATGTTTTGTGGTATTTGTGTTGTGCAGTGGTTGTGATCTAAGGTGTTTATATTATGATGTGTAATGGTATGCGGTGGTTTCAAGGAGAATTAAATCTTATATGAAGTTGTGATGGAATTAAGAAGAGATTAGATATGGTATTTATTAGAGGTGGTTGAATTTTGGGTATCATCGATGTGTATGAAACATGATAAAATCTTTGTTGTGTTTTTTGTACTTGTTTCTACATAGTGATGGATTGTAATTTTAATGATGAAGAATAAATGATATGAGTTTGAATGGATAATTTATTTTGGAATTATAACGGGATTTATGGTTAAGGATGGTGTTGTTTAACATGGAAGGAATGAGATTTAAAAGTGATGATGATTGAAAATTGGGGAAACAAAAAAATATTATTTTGAAATGAAATGTTGGAATATAGTTTATGGATACTGACATATTTTTATGGGATAATATTTTTAGATGTGGAAACGAAAGCAGTAGAGCATCTGAGGCGTTATATAGATATTGTGAGTTGTAATGATTCTCTTATTTTAAACACATTTGTTTGGATTTTCTGTAAAACTTGTATATTATTTTCATTTTGGTTACAATGTACACTGAACCCTATTCTAGAACTATTTAACGACACAGAAACGTATTGGGGGAATTTCATCCAACAACCAAGATAGTAAGAACAGATGGTTGGATAGCCCCCGATTATCTACACCATCTTCTATATTATGTTAATATGAATGAGTTTTGATGACTACCAAATATATATGACTTGTTGTTGGGCTAATGAGAATGATCATGAGCATTATCTTAGTGGTCAAGAATTATAATTAGGGGAATGTGGATGATTCCCTAAATATTCATGATACACTACTAAGATGGTAATTGAAGAAGGTACGAAATGATGTGGATGTTGGGAAAAAATTAAAATGGTGTGATATGTATGATTTGGGGACCGAGGTGTCCCCAAGATCGATATAATGCCCAATTCCATGTCAGGTTCTTTTCATGATGTTGTTTCCAATGGTTATTGAAAGATTAATAATAAATTAAAGATATCAGTGTTTTGAGATGTCCGTTGTTGGAGAGTGGGAGTGGGAAGTCAGGGAAAGTGGTGAGGGTTATAATTAAATCGATATAATTTTTATTATGTTAATATACTTTGATGCGGAATTGGGTGATCATGAATTAGTGAGGACCATATTGGAAAGTAGACCTATTTAGGTTCATGTTGGTTTTTTTTCTTATTGACTCATTAATATTCAATCTTCACATCTTCATAAGAGACCTTGTGTATGAACCTACAAACTATAAGTTTTATTCTTACCCCATGTATAACAATTGTTATGGATTCACAGATGAATTTTTTGACCTTAATGAATATTACTAGAGTTGAAATACAAGTTTTTTTATGAAAATATTCATTATGACTTCCATTTTGATAATTTTTTTGAGAATCATCATAATTTTTTAACTTTATACATGAATAATATTATGGATTTTTGTTTCCTATTTTTTATGATATAGTGTTTCTTATTGGTTTATCTTTGATCTCATAATACATCATCATTAATTGAGTGTAATTCCTTCCATGTGTAATATTTTTTATATCCTCAGTACTACTCTTCAACACATATACTACTAATGGCAGGCCTCTAGGGTCATCATAAAATGTCCCAGAATTCTCTCTTCCATTCCATTGGGAAAATATGGTGTTTGAGACATTCTGGGAGGCCAAGGTGGTTCATTTCAAGAGTTTGCAAAAAATCTATTTTTCCAATAGTAACTTATAGAATAGGGACTCTTCAAACAATGACTCACTGAATGGTGGTTCGCTGAATGGATCCTCGTGAATGTTGAATTCTGAATAGAGACATGGGGATTGGAAACTCACGGACCGACGACTCACGGAACTACGACTCACATAACTATGACTTACGAAACATCAATAGTACCTCTTCCAAATGGAAATAGTAGCTCCTTCCGATGGTAATAAAAGCACATTCCAACAGTAATTATAGCTCATTCCATTGACAATTGTAGATTGTTCCATCAACTGTGGTAGCTCATTCTATTGGAGACATTTTCTCATTCCAATAGGGACATTAGTTCATCTGAGGATGGTAGTTGCTCATCCAAATGAGATAGTAGCTCATACAATAAAGACGATAGATCATCCAATGGCGATGGTATCTTTTTAAAAAAGATATAATAGTCTTTACAATGGTGACTCATCCATTAGAGTCCAGTCCAAGAAAGACTCTTCCAATGATGGCGGTGATCTGTGAACTGTGTTTCCAGCATCCTATAGTTCGACCCTTTTTATTATTTTCTTTGACATAAAATTAATTCAAATCCTTATTTGGAGTGATTTAAGGCTGATTAAAAAACCATAGATAATATATGAATTTTACTAAGGGTCTTGGTTTTTTTCGATCAAATCGTATGATGTTTTAGAGATAATATCATAATAAATAATCTTATATATCATAAACCACTTCTTTATTTAGATCTCTCTAAATTATGACCTTTGTTCATCCATATTATCCCCTAGTACGAGATTCTCAAACAATTACTTTCATATAATAGGAGTTATGATTGGATTTGTAACATGGGAACATGTATTCCCTATATCTTCTTCATACTACATGTGCAACACTTTTTATAGTGCAACAAGTATGTGTTAAACTACTTTCTATAAGGAATTTTCAACCAATATTCATTTTTATTAATCATTTTGTTCACTAAAGTTTCTCTTTCATTTTGATTGAATGTAATTTCCATGATGTAATGGATCTTTCTAGTTGTTTGTTGGTGTTATTGTTTCGTACGGTCCATTAGTGGATGTAGTTGTCATGAGAGGGGTGATCTCGATCAATTGTGTTGCCCTTTTCTTAGGGAAAAATGTATGAAACTTCTTGTGGTATGATATTCACAGATTATATACTTAATTATGTATTATAATATATTTTTATTGTGTTTTATACTACATAACAATTAAATATTCCTAATTAAATATTTTAACCATATTAAAGATTTGGAATCTTTTTCATAATGATGTTATTGCCTCATGATTTTCTAGATTGTGTGATATATTTAAGTTACTATAAGAATGTTTTTTGATAGAAAATGTAAATTCTCTTAAATAAAAGATTAGTTTATAATGAATTGGATAACTATTTAATGGGAAATGTTGATGAATTTGATTATTGTTGTTGATATTTTATGATAATCAAAGGGATGCGGTTATGCTTGTTTATTTTAATCAGTTAATTAATGATTGAATATATAATGATTAGTGCTATAAATATTAATCCACGAATGATTCTTAATTTCCCTATTTCTATTAAATTCCAAACACATTATTCTTTGGAGGTGTGATTTGTCATTGTGTGTGAGGGTGGAATGCAATATTTAGAACCAAGAGCCCTGCTCATATGTTGTTTGTTTCCTACTGTAGTGTTAAAGTGTGATTCTAGGATATCTATTCTTGGAGGGACGTCATGGCATGTTAGATTATAGACGTATTGTGGTTTTAGAATATATTGACATCTAGAGGGGTGAGATTCATTAGTTTATGCATGTGGGTGTCGGGGATGACACTAGGGATGATGAAACAGGTTTAATCTAGGCTTACCCCTTGATGTGAATGTGGTTATTATTGAATATATTTTTAATTTATCTAATTTAATTTTCCCACACCCCAAAAATATGGTATTTCTTACCCTCCTTCCAAAATTGTTGACGATGTGTGGGTATTAAACATGATTTCCATGTTTATTTTCTAAAGGTTGGATGTGTCTACTTTCATTATATATGTGTAAAAGACTGGACATGTTGTTCACCTACACACCATGTTGATCCCCTTTTGTTTGGTGTCTTTTTAATATTTTATAGGATTCCTGAAGATAAGGAAATGTTTTAATTCATTTAATAATTGATTTAATAAATTCTTAACCCAATGGGGTTAGAGATTAATGAGATGCAATTCTACGGTTATACATCTGAGGATCCGTGGGCTCTGTTTAGATTTTCCAGGAAGGCATAGGACATTGTTGAAATGTACATGGAATTTAATGTTGCATGATATTGATTAATTGATGTTTAAATAATTTATTAATGTAAATTCAAATTTATAAAATGGGATAATGTAACTTAATGTAGATCTTAAAATGGTTGTCTGATTATAGAATATATAGTCTTAGCAGTGGAAGTTGGGAGTCTAAGAGATGTGAGATTTGTTTGAGTTTAATTCTAGGTAATGACCATATTGTTGTTTTGAACTATATTATCTCATTTACATTTGGTGTTTTTACATTCTACCAACCCTTTCGGTTAGGGATACTGACACACCAGGGATTCTGAGACCTATGGGATTTTTTCCCAACATTAGTGTGGGATGATCGATGGTTGACCACCCCCTTTGTCCCCTCTATCTTCTCTTGGTATTGAATTGTTATGGTAAAAATGAGGGTTAGATTTACCCATTTATGTGGGTAGAGAATTGTGTTAGTATTTTGGTATTTCACAGACATGTATTCTGGATATAGTTTCTTATGGAATATTATAGGTATTAGATATATAGGTGGTGATGGATTGAGGATCCTTACATAGTGCATGGTATGTAAGGGGTTGAGGTATAATACGCAACGTATGATACACGTTATGTGAGCTATGCTATCTTCTGGAAACTGCATCGTTACATGGGATATTTGGACCTGGCAGTGTGATGCATGAGGTGCATTTTAACTCCTGAGGTGCATGTTGTGGTGCGTCACTCAGGTGTCTGAAGGTAAGCATTTTTAGAGAGAGATGTGTGGGATGTGTGATGCTGGGGAAAAGTGACAAACTATTTGGGAATTGGTAACATGGTACCTTTGATATTATTTATTATATTATATTCTCATATATTTGATACTTGGTTAGAGTAGCCATGGTTAGGTTGGGAACATTGTATACCTGTTTAGTTTTCACGTTGGTTTCACTTGTTGTTCACTGTGCATTGGAATTAATTACTTGCAGATGCGTGATAGGTTCCGGGGAGGATATTACTAAGATTATATTATACTCACCCTATGTAATATTAACTATTTATTAGGAAATTGGGATGTGGTTGGAGGTTATGCTAGTTACTTCTAGCTTGGGGGTTTTGCTATAGTTTTTGGTATTTTTGGTCATTATTGTTAACTTTATTTTTGTACTTGCGATATTTCCTTTCAGTGGTAGTAGTTGTAGAATGAAATTACATTATTGTACTTGGGATTATTTTATATTGGAGACTATGTTGGATTTGGTTGGTTTCAGTCTTATCTCTCCCTTCTGGGTGTGTTCTCTATGAGGGAAATTCCTCCCATTTTCCTATTCACTATACCCTTGGTGCTAGTTGGAAACCCAAGGCCTACTAAAAGTCAAAATCAGGGGTAATGTTCTCTATTCTCACATTTCCAGCCTAATAGGGGTACACATTGTGGAAAGGGGTCATTATTATGTTGTATCAGAGGTTTGGGTGGGGGATAAGATGGAGTTTATAGTTAATAATATATAAAGTCTCATGTGTTAGAAGGGAAACAGTGTCTGTAAAGTCTAGAATGATCGATAAACACTGGATACTAGATTAAGCACATATATTTAGGGGCCTCCAGTTATTTTATGCCTCAACCATTGACTTTACTGTGGATACTATATTAGGTGGTACTAGTTATAGGGTTGATCCATAGGAAAGGATCATGCATAATTCTTCTTTTTCCGTGTGTTTGAATGGTTAGACCTTGGGATATGATAACTAAAAATGAATTAAAAATTAACGTTAAGTATATTATATTCCTGGTTTATGATCTCTATCTATATATTTTTTTGTATGTATTATTCAAGGTCGACATCCAAGTCAGGTTTGGGTAAAAGATGTTCATCCGGTTGTGCCATATGATTGATAAAGAGTAGAGGTAGATGATGTATAAAATTATATGATGACAATTCAAGAGTCTCAATTCAATAGTATGTAAAAGTATGGGGATATTTTTTAAATGTATTCGTGAAATAATTATTCGAGGTGGTTTAGGTACCATTCAGTTTGATATATTTTCAGAAGAAGCACTGGGTGTCATTGGATGTGATGATGCTTCATAGAGTTGTGAGGCATGTGGTTTCTATTCATTGGAAATCCTAAGGATTCAATATTATGTTAAAGGAGTTCTAAGATAAGTTCATAGATAATTGTATGTCTTCCACAACGATGGAAGATAGCCATCAAGAGCTTCTTACCCTTTGGCATGGAATCCCCAGTGTGTGATAGTTTGTGATCCATTTCAGGAACCATCTGTACTATGCTTTAGAGAAATTTTCAGATGGCAAGGCAAGATAGATGCATTTCATGGACGCTTTGTGTCTAGAGATTCAGTTCTAGGACACCTCATTTATGCTAATGACATATGATGAGGTGTTTTTAATGGAAAAGGTCATCAAGAGGACATTAACCATAAATGAATAATCATGATAGGGTACTCATCAGGATTCCTCATGAAGCAAAGATGCGGTTTAGGGTTCTCATTTTTCAAGGAAGAAGAGTTTCAGTTCGGCCTGGGGTAGGTCTCAGCCCTCAATATCTCATTTCTCAGGGGGGGGGGCACTCAATGCTATGAAAAGGGATCAAGAACACATTTTTCTTCTTGAGGAAAAGGTCAAACACAATGCTCGTGTATGAAATTTATGAGCAGTCATTGTGTGCTAGGTGTTCCTATCCTGGTTTCTCAATTGTAGTAGTTTCAATAGAGGCAAAAATAGTAGGGACCATCAGTTTTGGATCAATAGAGAGCTGATGGTGCGGGAATATGATAGAATTTGGATAATCTCGATCCATATAGAGAAGATCGCATCTATGGTGGTTGTTTTCATCGGGGTCCGAGAGGTCATGGAGATGGTCATGAAACAGATTTTCATCAGCTTCATGCTTTAGCGTTTCTATCACCATGCGATCCAGATGTTGTTTTAGGTACCATTTATTCCATCTTGGGTGTATGCCTTATTTGATTCGGGAGAGACAAAATCATTTATATCACCTACCCCTGCCTACGCCTTGGGACATGAGGTATATAAGATACTAGTTCCCTCGGCATTTACTGCACCAGTCGAAGGCTGTGGTGACTTGTTTCAAGCATATAGAGACTTTGATCTATTGCGGGGGAAAAATTCTCTTAGTGATATTTACTATGTTTATTAACACAATAATAGTATGCCATACACGTCATGTATTGGTTGTATTTGGTAAATGATATCATGGATTAATTCCAGAGGCACGTGGTGTTCATCAATGTTGATGGAGAGACATCGATGTTTGTTGGAGAGTGGGACACTCAGATGTGTCAGTATAATGTCTCTACCTTATCATCCTTGATGGCTATTCATTTTTTGAGATCATTAGTGGTTTCGTATTTGATGTTCCCTAGGGTCATAGAGTAGTACCCTGATGTATTTCTTGAAGATGTTGTAGTGTACCACATTGATGATAGATCGAGTTTGGAATCGAGCTACAACCATACGTATGTCCTATCTCGATGTATCAGTATAGGATGGATCCTTTTGAGTTGAGGGATCTATAAATACATCATGGTGTTCCATTATAGAAAATTATTTTTTGACAGAGTGTGTCACTATGTGGTGAACAAATTTTTATGGGAATAATTATGATTATTATTTGGATCTGTGGGTCAATTGTCTTTTCTTAAACAAAGTGATAGTGAAGAATCAATATCCACTCCCATGAATTGATGATTTATTCCACCAACTAAATTTTTCTAGTTGATTATCAAAGATTTATTTGCGATCAATACATAATCAAATGTGTGTGCAGGATGAGGATATTCCAAATACTATTTTCTATCATCGTCATGGGAATTACGAGTTTATTGTGATGTGGTTTGGTGTGACGAATGCTCTTTCTATCTTCATAGGTTTGATTAATGTTGTATTCTATGAGTTCCATGATAAGTTCTTGGTGGTTATGATCGATGAAATCCTCATGTACTCTATTCTAGAGGAGGAACATGTAGATATTCAATGTTTTATTTTGGGAGTTATTTATCAACTAAAACTATTTGGGATGTTGTCGAAGTTTGATTTTTGGGCTCATGATGTATGTTTCATGGGGTATGTTGTGTCCTAGTAGAATGTATATGTAGATCCTTTTATTATAGAAGAATTTGTGTCTTGGGAATCCCCTTAGACATTAGAATTGGTGGGACATTTTCCTAGTCTTGTAGGCTATTACAAGATCATTTTTGTTGATTTGTCTTAGATCATGACTCCACTAACAACATTGACACGAAAGTATCATGTTTTTGTAAGTACTAATTAGTGTCAGGTAGCTTCTAAGTATATTAAGGAGAAGTGGAATGTTCTCTAGTTCATTGTATTCTAGTATAAGGATTTTAGATTTAGGTTTTCATTAATGCTTCACATCTCTTATTAGCTTGATTTCTAATGCAGTAGGGACTGATCATATCTTATGTGTCATATCTATTTCATTCCCACGATGGAACTATGCCACCCACGATAGCAGGTTGATGAAAGTGATTTTTTCCTTGATGTAGTGGAGACATTGACTCATTGGAAAGTGTTTTTTGGTCTTCAGTAATTATAAAACATTGAGGTATGTTTTCTCCCAGTGTGACTTGAACATGAAAAAAGTACAGTCCACGGTGTTTTTACAATATTAAAACATAAAAATCACATATACACATGGTAACAGGAATTTTGTATCTGATGTGTAGAGTATGATTTTTCATAGTGATTAATTGTGTGAATTAGGAAATTCATGGAAGGTAATGGAAGAACACTAAATATTACATATTGATATGGGAGTTATTAGAGGACGAGGTTTCCCTTTTTAGATGAAAGTGCAATAATCAATGGCGAAAAGGTAGAAGAGTCCCAATTAGGGGAGCATGAGGTGGACGTCTAGAGAGACTGAGTTGTTTTTTGTGAGTCCCCAGATGGTTTGTCTAAGGGTTAACGACACTGGGTGTTATTTCAGGTAATGATTTTCTTCCCTTTGGCATTGTCTGAGATGGTTCTCGGGGAGTTCCATAGTTCACACATAGCAGTACATCCTAGATTGAAAATGATGTAACAAGCTTTAAGTTATTAGTTTTGGTGTCTTGGGTTGGAGCATTCAGTTATAGAGTTTGTGTCTTGATGCTTTGTGTTCCATAATGTGAAGGTCAATAACCATGTTCCTGGTGGTTTTCTCTAACCATTATATGTTCCTCAATGGAAGTGGGAGGAAATATCTATAAACATTTTTATATTTTTTACCTCGATCTTGAGGACTAAATTGAGAAATTTGGGTGGAAGTGCGTCTTTTTACGAAATCACCCCACTTTATATCGAGAAAGCAATTGATATCACTAGAGGTTTTTTTGAGGCAGTGTCTAGAATCGGTTGTGAGACTCCTCAGAGTCCCTATTATGATCATTTATGAAATAGATCCTCATTTAACCTACATGGAGTGTATTGTTTTCCATCATGATTTTGGGTCTTTGTTATCACTTAGGACTACTTTTAATTCATTTATGGATTGTAGGACAATGTAAACCATCCACACTATTAAATACATGTTCTTATCTTGTGTCCTAGATTTCAGAGATTCATGGATGAGGCACCTAACCTTGGTAGAGATCTCTTACAATAATATTTTTCAATATTCCATTGAATTAAATCCATTTAATTCCTTGTATGGCCGGAATTTCCATTCTCCTTTGTGAGAGATTGGGGTTAGAATGTCAGAAATTATAAGGCATGGTCTATTAAAAAACGTCCGAGTTGGTTCAGTTGATTCATTATATGATGAAGGCAGTGCATGATCACCAGAAATACTATGAAGTTAAAAGGATAAGAACTTTGGAGTTTGATATTTGGGATCGTGTGTTTCTGAAGGTGACTCCCCATTGTGGGTAGTAATGTTTTGGTCATGTGAGTATTCTTTCCCCAATGTTTTGGTCTTTTTAAGGTGTAGAATCATGTTGGAGTCGTTCCCTATTGGGTATCACTTCGCAAATAGATGATTAGGATGAATGATGATATTCATGTGTCATAGCTCTGTCGTAATCTTCATGTCCACTCTCACATCTTCAATAGGAGATAGATCGGTGAGGATCATGATGTGGCCATTATTAAGAGGCATCTAGAGATCTAGTACCATAAAGAGAAGGTGTTGTGCAGGAATGTTATTCTCTTGGTTCATGTCTTTTGGTGGCATGGTGTTGTAGCGAAGAGTGCCTTGGAATTCGAGTCACACATACATGATTAGTACTCCGAGTTGTTTTATTTTCAGATCTTATTTTGTAATTCTATTTGTATAAGGGTTTCAGACCCTTTTGCTTATAAGATGGATTTCTTTAGTAGTTTGTTATGGATTTCTCACATTTTATAGGTTTCTACACCATGATATTGTTTAAGGGATACTTTTTACTTTCCCTCAGGTTTCACATTGTTATTTGATCAAGTGGTTGAGCTCCTACAGTGCTGAGACCCTTGAAATTTATTTCACAAGTTGGTTGTTCAAAAGCCCATTTTCTATTTCATCTCTAGGTTGATTTGAGATTATTGTGGATGAGGCTGCATTGATAGGTATCTGATATAATTTTTCAATCCTTTACAGTCTATTAATTGGGGAAAATATGTTGTTTGAGGCATTATGGTTGAACAAGGAGACTCATTTCAAGAGTTTTCCAAAATTCTACTTCTCGAACATTGACTTGCCAAGCAGTGGCTCACCGAATGGGGCCTCATAAATGGAGACACGCAAAATGGAGACTCGTGGAACGGTGAATCAGAGAATGATGACTTGTAGAATGGTGACTCACCTAATGACGACTTACGGAATGGAAACTTGCAGAACATCAACTCACTGAATGATAATAGTAGCTCGTCCTAAAGGTAGTGATAGTTATTCCAATGGAAATAGTATCTCATTACAATTACAAGGACAGATTTTTCCAATGATGATGGTATCATTTTCCAATAGCAATGGTACCTCTTTCCTACGACCATGTTAGATTATTCCAACAACGATGATATATCATTCAAACAACAATGGTAGCTTATCCAATGATGACTATATATATTCCAATGGTGATGGTCACTTATTGCAATAGTGATGGTAGCTCATCCAATGGAGAATCATCAAATGGTGGCGGAGACACGAGAAAACAGTTTCATGCTTCCTACATTTTTCTCCTTTTTTGAATATATTATTTCATGTAAAATGCATTCAAATCCTTATTTAGAGGGATTTAAGGATGATTCCAAGTCCATTGCAACCATCATAATTTTATTAAGGGACTCAGTGTTTTTACACTGTCAAAACATGTGATTTTTGGGAGATATGATCTTAAAGGAAAATCCAACATATTTTATACATCTACTTTATTTAGATCTCTCGAATGGATTACCCTTTTTCCTCAATATTTGACAATTCCAATCATAATGTTATTCATTGTAAGTGTATGATTTATGCGGTATCATATGATAAGTCCCACAGTACCGATATTAATAAGGAATAATATATTATCTAATAAATAATTGATTCATGTTTATGGTGGTAATAATAATTTAGAATATAAGTGATAATATTAACAACGTAGTCATTACTAGGATTAAGATGAATAAAATTTCAAACATGTAAAATTATGAGGTGAATTTTTTAACTATTAAATAATTATATACAAATGAACATGATAAATAAGTTCTTGTTAAAATTCAATTCAACTTTATTGTTAATATGATATTATGTGTAATGATAGTATAGAATCATATACTAGTTAAGTATTTTCTCTTAGTGTGGGTGTGTGTGATATAATTCTGTATTTTTTGATTACATACACTACCCCTACCCACATCTGTTGTGAAACCAACACCGAATTTTTTTAGTTATATTTTCTACAACTTCTAGGGTGGACATGTATTGGTCATAGTGGGTAACTAATGTGGGGGGTGAATAGAATTCCCAATAATTTTTCTCTTAAAAAAATTCTAAATAAAATCAACCAATTTAAATAAAAATATATAGTTACTAAAAGTTGTAGTTTAATATATGATTGATCATAAAAAATATTTCTAAAAGCATGATTTAGGATCAGTTAAAATAACATTTCAAATTAATTTATATTTTGAAATATATTTAAATGACTAAATTAATTATATATAAAAATGTTACGAATTACTGTCAATGTATAATATTTTTTCGGAATTTATAAAAATACAATTTCAGTTTTGAAAATTGAAAAACTGAAACAAGTAGTGGATTAAAACAACAAATTCAGTCTCAAGAAGATTCTTACTCACTTCCAAATGGAAATAACTCAGTATCAACAATATTATTATAACAAATAATAAGATCACCAACCAATATCGGGAAAATAAAAAATAGAAAAATTGATATCCATGATCGAATACTCAATCACGGTTATATGTGGGATGAAACACAACACATGTCATGTCGAACATCATCTATAGTTATTGTGGGTAAACATATAAAATGGGTTAAAAAGAGAAATTAGTATTGTCTTGTTTAAAAATAGGATTCAGTAACTATAAATAAATAAATAAATAAACAACTCAAAAGTAATGATAAATTAGTGAAAATATTTAAATATAGAGAGAATTACTGCCTCTCGATCTGTGGGGATGTAGATGCTCAAAGTTCCCCATATGTGGAAATTTGAGGATCTCAAATAGATTTCTAAATAAGTGATTGAAAATAGAGTGTCTTGGATTTCAGTCTTCTATCTGTATATGCAATGAGAAATTTCAACACTTATTTTATGAATTGGTGTACAAAATAATCATTACATTCTATGTATTCCACTATGTCAGAATATCTTATGACAACATATTTCTAGTGTATGAACTGCACCAAGGAGCCACAAGCATGAGGGAGAGCATGTAAATAAATAGCTCTACAAGAAAAAATTTCACTTCAGGAATAAATGTAATGATATCCAAAAACAACATATTGAGATGAAATTCCGGAAACAAATTAGATGGATTTTATGGAATCAATGGATATGTTTTAGAATAATCTTTAAGAAATCTATGTTAGGTTGTTTTCATTATCTATCATAGACTAGACAATTAATGATTTAATTTCAATAAGGGATATAAAAAACTGTATCAAGGACGATGTTATATCATCACTGATAATAGAATAGATATGGGGTACCATACATCAATACCTAAATTATCTTGATAATTCAGTATGTATGTTAAGAGAGGAACATCTAGCCATATCAGACAGATTGATTTAGCACATTTTTCAGTGGTTGAAAGTTAGCGGTAGCACATGACTAGTGGTACCACTATGCTGGATGTAGCATATTTCTAGTGGTATCTCACATAGATATATCATGAGTTTGGATGTGGAGTGACTCTAGCTGTAACATGTTCGATGGTAGAATTTGGCTAAACCAATAGTGTCGACTCTAGGGATATGGAAGATCGTATGGTAGCATATTTCAAAAAACAACATCACATTTTTACTAACAATATCTCTTTTATATACCTATCTTATTTCTTTATAATATTCATTTTAAATTTATATAATAATAAAACATAATAATCTCATTAGAAACAAAATAACGATTATTTTATAGCTATAAAATCAAGAGGACCCAACAATATCCCATGTTATGGTGATCATAAATCATGGAATTTTGTAAACCAAATATAAAACTAGGACTAGTATAAAAATATTTATCAAAATTTGAGATCTAATGAACATTTAATAAAGATAATGTGAAGTATTTTAAATTACAATAACTTGAAATAGAATTACAAACAAAAACTCAAAATTTGGAAAAATGGAGTTGTACAATTATATATTTAAATCAGAAAGTGTAAATTACACCTGAATTAGTTATCTGCGTATTTATTTTATCAAAAGGTTAATCCAATATTGAATAAATAAAATATATATATAATAATAGTGAGGCCTCGAAAAAATAAATTTTTCACAGAATTTCATCTAAATTAGGCAAAATAAGGTGAAAATAGAATTTTTATAAATGACTCAGCCTAACTAAAATTATATCATCTCTATAGAAGGTAGGATGAATAGTCTCCTAACCTCTTCCAAAGGAATAATGCACTAAGGTAGAATATAAGGGTGATAAGGTAGTTTAATTCATCTCTTTGGTAATCATTGATATTAGTTGGCTAACTTCTTCAACACAAGACATATAAAATGTACGATACTTATTAGGTAGAGAGTGATGATATTTAATAGATGTGAAGGAATTCCTCAAAATAGACTTAGATTAAACTAATATTGTATTAGATAAAGATATATAATTATTCACATGGTTCACATTGTTCATAACTACATTTCCACTTCTCTCCCCAACACTGAATAAGACATTCTTCTCATCTATGAACAACTTCAGATGAGGGGTCATTGATTTCAGATAGGTTACTAGTTCAATGAGTTTTTTATTACTGGAGGAATTATTATGTTCTCATAAAAAACATAAATCTTGAGTACAGGTTATGTATTGTATATATCATGTAAATATTGTATCTAATATACTTCATGATGGTTTCTCTATAACTTCATACTTCATTCAAACACTCCTACCAATTTATATATATGATCACCATGTCGTCGAATTTTTCATAGGTCCTCCTTATGATATGTATCAACATCACATATAATATCATTGAAATGATCTCTAACAGTGGATATGATCACATTATGGTCAATATAGGAAGAAGAAGGTGGATCAGAATATAAAGATGCAATTATATAGGGTAATATATCCAACAACTATAATAGGGTATCCTATCTAGTAACAAAAGAGGGACACATCTCCTCCATAATATATCATTTGACTTACATCCCACTATTCGTTATTCTATTAAATATTTTTACTTCCCAAATATTTAGAATCCTTTTGGATATATATATATATATATATATGATAACTATAACAAATTTTTTTCATGAATTAGCTTCACAAAGATGAATAACTTAACGTTGATAAAATCTGAAGATACCACAAAATTGTAAAATTAATCAATCTGTCAATGTTTCCAAATGAGCCCTAGTCACCAACAATGAGGGAAAAAATATAGTATTGAGAAAGGATACAATACTCTCTTAGTAATAATAATAAAAACCTTTTAATTCACTAATCTATAATTATTATTATCTTAGATAATAGACAAAATCCCTCAATCATCATCAATCTTATCCAAAAAACATCCCTTTGGATATTTTCCAGCACCCACATAGAAAGAATATCCACCGTACTCTAGTGGATTTCTTTGATCATCATATCTATTGTCCTCTACATAGTTTATTGGATAATACTAACCCTGATACATTGAACTAGGTGAAGGATCCTATTTGGATGCATATCCACTCTCACTCATGATGTAAGGATGAAATTCTTGAATGAAAATCTAGAAAATGGAACATGTGAATTATTACCCCTCCAAATATTCCCTTGGATCACCTACAACAGAGGTATCATCACCAACTAACTGAATAGGAATATATAACTCAACACTCATAAATCTATATTAACTAATAGAGGGATAGATGATGTGGATGATTCCTCTTAGCATCATCATCCACAACAACAACATCATCATGACCTTTAAGTCCTGATATCAATCACCATAAATATCATCACTAAATAAATTATCACTATTATCTATATTATTTTCATCTAAGACATCCAAATATTTTTTTGAGGTCTCATAAGAAATATGAATATGTTCTTCTCTACAGACATCTATCTCTTCATCATATATTTCACTCAATAGAATCACTATGGAGGTGAGAGAAGTATGTTAACAAGAATATCTATAAGATGGAATTGGGCTCCTAGGAATATCAAATCACTACCCTCAAGAATATAGTTCTCAAATTCCTTAATAACTACTTCATGATAATAAACCACAATCTCATCTTGCTCAAAACTAGGGTCAAGAACAACATTGGGTATGGTATTATTATCCACATGACTCAAACATCTCCATTACTTGAATGATGTGGAATCTATAAATAGTGACTATATATTCTATTTTCATAACGAATAATAGATTGGAATCATTGTACATAATTGTTCTAAAGATTCCATTTCTGGGACATAGAATACGTTGAATGAACATAACCAGAAGTAAATATTCATTATCTAATTCAGTATCAATTCAATTTCTATTTGGCTCTAAAATATTATTCTCTTATACAAACTACTCAGTTTCAATTAGTATAGAACATTAATAGTCATAATAAACTCCATGATGAAGTACATTGATACATCTAACCCATTATATTCCTAAAATATTAAACTCTTTTCAATCAATCATATTCAAATTTAGTTATTGTATTTCACCAAAATTGTACTTTAGATATTGTTGTAACTTATGAAAAAACCATGGATAAAAATGATAATAATTAATAGAGATGTAGTTTATTTATACATGTTGTTGGATCACCCTCAGTACTATTGATAAGATAGATAATATCTACTCAACATCTACATCTTTCTTTTCTACAACTGCATTGTTATGAAGTAGGTAGTTTTTTTGGATCACTAACAGCAAATATTGATTCTCCAAGATTTTTGTTTTCATAACTAATTACTTCTAAAGATGAATCCAAAAGACATATAACTGTCATCATTTTAGTGAATTGAATGATATATAAAGGGTGTGAGAGGATGAAGGAAAATAGAGAATGGGATTTAAAATGCCTTGAAGGGGTAACTAGAGAGAGAGAGATAGTGAATAGAAATTTCATTTCAGAATGAATTATATCATTTAGGTAATTAAAAGTGAAAATATAAAAAAATATAAATAATTAAGTGAAATGATCTTTTATAATAAAAAATTAAAAATGGTATAAAAATGTAAACTGAGAGTTGAAGATTTCTAATGTTGTCTCTTTCCAACGGTGGATCATTCGAACATTGGATTATTCATCATATGGATCATTCAAATTGGGTCTTCTCCAATGCTGGATTGACAATGGTGGGTTTTCCCATGGTGGATCACTAGAAATGTCTTTTTATGATTGTAGACCACTGAAATTGGCTTTTATCTAATGATGGATCTCCAACTATTGCTTGTCAAATGAGGGGCCACTAATGGTAGATAACCCCTAGTGGTTACTCCAATTGTGATTCGTCTAGTGATGGTACATCTAATGCTGTTAAATCCATTAAAGTTTCTGCCATGACTACATATTAACATTAATTTATCCTTCATAATTCATGTTTGATGTATCTTTACCTCTTAGAATTCAAAGTGTTTATAAAAAAATCAGCAATCTATTGTTCAGTTCCAATAAATTGAAAAGTTATATCACTCTTTTGGAAATAATCTCTCAAAATTGAAGTCTTACATCAATGTGGATTATTCTATAGTGAGACACATGGATATTGGAAATATGTATCACACTTTTCATGTAACAATTTATAGGTAAATATTTGAATTTATATTCATAATATATCAACATGTCTTTTTTTAACAATAACATTTCACAAAGACTTCCAGCCACAATTTACTCAACTTAAATTCGTGACATTGAAATTATTGTTTTATTTTCATTAATCCATGATACTTGTGACATTCCGAAAATATGAAATGTTCTAGATGTTATTTTTCAATATAAATTTATACCAATAAAATTAGAAAATTAATATCTCACTAAATAGATTTCATGTCTGTTATGGTTGAAACCTCTTAAAATCTTTATATATTTGCTGTATAAGAATATTTTTAATAGCATTTAAATGATATTATTTGGGGGTTGATGGAAAATGATCACGCATATAATTGTAAAACAAAATATCCATCATGATAGAGGATTAATATATATTTCTTTTAGACATTACTATCTAAATGGCTTGATCAACTTGATTTATTATTTCATGTAGAACTAACATATAGGTGGAACACATGATAATATCACTAATTTTAGTTCTATCCAAACCAAAACGTTTTAAAAGTTATTTATTGTTATTACATTGATTTAAAATAATTACACCACTATGTTTAATGATATGAAAACCACGAATGAATATATATTCACCAATAAATCTCAATTCAAGTTTATGATGCATTTGTTTTGAAAATTTAGTACATAAATTATTTTTAGAAGATCAAAATATCATATCATTAACATATATTTGAACAAGTAAAATATATTTGGATATTCATTGCATAAGGTTATTATGATCTAATATCCTTTTAAAAATTCATTAAAATTAGAAAATAGTAGAGCCTATACTAAAAATCTGTAGTAGTATGTCTTCAAAAAAATAATTTTTTTAAATTGCAAATCATTTTTTAGAAGACGAGAATTTTGAAATCCAATTGGATATTTTATATAAACATTCTACACAGTATATTTGTTTGTGAATTCAATATTGACATACATTTGATATAGTTTGAAATACATATGTACTATATAAGAAAACAATGTTATAATAGCTTCATTTATAGCTAATGGTGAGATGGTTTTCTCATGGTCAATTCCTAATTCAAGA
Source organism: Viscum album (assembly GCA_963277665.1). NCBI lineage: Eukaryota > Viridiplantae > Streptophyta > Magnoliopsida > Santalales > Viscaceae > Viscum > Viscum album. The sequence continues at coordinate 188,852,396 of OY728153.1, read as the reverse complement.
TTATGTCCATCTGTAACCAAAAAGTATTTATTTTTTACTATAGTACATGAATTTTCATCTTTGTTTCTAAGAACACACATACTACCAATAGATATAATATCCTTAAATTTATGTATATATTAAATCTAAAACTATATTCCTTTCAAGTAAATTTTTTAATTATTTTATTTCAATCCCCAAAAATTCATCACCAATTGCATCATTGATTTTATTAGGTTATAGTTGTTACAAGATTGATTGAATTTAAAATTAATTTATAAGAGAAGATATTTTCTTCACACCTATAACATGTTCTCGAAAACATGAATATAATTGATGGTATTTATGAGTCCAAAAATCTCATGTAAAATAAGGGATCATTATCTCACTATATTTTATTTTTTCAGGTTCAAGTTTTTCATCATAACTAGATGAATTTTCTTCTTATTTCATTGAATTATAATATGGCTTGACAGTAATATTTTTATTTTATAGATCATATACATGTTTTCATAAATGGTTTTTAGGGTTATGTGGATTAGATTCCAAATTTTGACATGAAAATATTCATCCACAATATTTGTTCTTTTGTTAAGAACCATATATGATTTAAATGATGTTTAATAACCACGAAATACTGCTTCATCACTATTGGAAGCAATATTTTCATGATAATACATAGTTTCAGTGATAATTACTATGAAAAAAACTATAATGTAATTAAAATTTGCCTTTATACCATTATGGTAAAACCCCACAACATTACAATATATTAATTTTTGGATAAATGTATTATTGTTTCAATATTTATGTATATGAAAAAACATGTTAATCTTACACAGCACGCAATTATGTGTTTTTTTCTCGTACACGTAAGACCCAGTTTTACCGAACAATAATATACTATTAAAATATTATTATTTAATATAATAATGCATAAACTAGATGTTATGTTGGTGGTTATTAATATTATTAACAAATATATGTAACTATATTTTTTTTATTCATTTTTTTCAAATCAATTCGAAAATAAAATAAGAATCGGTTGAATAAAATGAGAATGTTTTTATAAATTTTTTTTTTATGCCCACGAAGTCATTTTATCTGAATAATTTAAATTAAATAATATTGTTGAATGATTTTAATGAAAATTATATTATATATATTCTATAATATATTTTTTACATTAAAAAAATTTATATTCATTGGAATATTATATGAACCAACCAAATAATACACTTTAAAACCAATATTTTTTAAAATGTAGTTTTACCAACTTTTGATGGGGAACCCATTTTAAATTACATTTTTTACACATTAATATATTCAATTGGAATAAATAAAATTCTTATATTAAATTGGAAAATAAAAATTTACTTTTATTTAATTTTTGGTATATTTTTGAAATGTTTTTTGTTCTCATGAATATGAAAAAATTATTAATTTACTAATCAAAAAACCTTGTTTCATCTAAACAATTTATAGTGATAAAATATATTTCATATTTGTTTTCATGTATTAATATATTATTGTTATATAATTTAGTCTAATATAGGTTATTGGAATCATTTTTACATTGAATTTATATTAAAAACTATTCAATATTTTTCATGATAAAACTTTTTTAACATGTTTTTTTACCATATCAAAGAGATTAATATGAAATTAATAACATAAACATATCTATTTTGAATTTTGAAAATTGGATTCCATGTTTTGAATTTGGGGGTTGAATTTATATAAATATGTAAATTTTATTTTTCATGAAATGAAAAGAATTTTTAGTAATATTGTTTTATTAAAACATTTTAGGGTAAATCGGGTAATTGATGATAAAAATAACATTATAATTTTACAATAATATCCACACATTTATCATAATTTCATTTTATGGGAGGTATTTGACCAAAATAATACTTGGTATAATATTATAACCATATTTAATCCACACGTGTGAGAGTATGAAAATAATTATATTTTATTTAAAATAAGAGTTAAGGATGTTGAACTCATATTACAATAACTATACCATTTTTAATACAATGTTATATTGATGATAAATTTTACTCTAAATAGTCATTGGAAGCATACGGTTTTAAAATAAATCATTGTAATTTCGTTATATTTTTCAGTTATAATACAGTTAACATAAATAATAACCCTATGATGTTTTATTAATTTTTTATTTATGGAATAATTAAATATATGATATTAAAAATATTAAAATAAATTTAATTTGGTATAATTAATGTCTTATAAGGAGTTTATTTATTTAGTTATTATATTATATATGATCTAATAGTGTTGTTTTTTTGATATGGTGTTGTTATGATATTTTTATAATGTCAAGTATTGAATACTGTCAAAATATCCACTATTGATATTTTAGAGTATGTAATATTTTATTGAATGATAAGATTAAAAAAATATAACAGTCATAAAAATTAATCTTATATTGATAAATCATTTTCCATTTTTTGAATAACTATTATAACCCTTACAGTGTCAAAATCATTGTAGTCATGGTAAGAGTTAAATGGTATAATTAAGTGTTAATGACAAATGATATGGTTATAAATATGAAATATACATGTTTAAAAATAATTGGTAGATAATATTTTGACACATATTATCATACTAATAACTCAAATTGGATATATTTTTATTTGGAATGTAATTTATATTCATTTATTAGTTTGAGAGTTCCCAAAATTGCCCCTCACCTCAATTATAGACTGGAACATCCTCCATCACTTCCTCACAACACATTGAACCTTCTAGATTGACCAAAACCTGATAGTTTCTTCTCCTAACATCACTATCCAAGTTTTTAGGACTTTTTCTTCCAAAAATACTAAATTTATATCCAATTGAAATATATCTAAAGGAATTCCACTGAATAAGAGGTAATTGTTTTACCAAATCATTCAAGTTAATTTCTACATATACATTACCATCGCGTGTCAGTCCAAATTAAATTTTTAAATAAATTATGATACATAAAATGATATTTTATTTTGATTATGGTTCTACCATATTCCTCTTTTAATATATCAAATGGAAAACAAAAGCACCATGCTTGTATACGTACAAAATTTCGTCTCTACGTTGTTAGGTAACTTGTTAGCCATCACCAATCTACTTGGATGAGAATAAAGACAATTATAATGGATAAAAATAATAAATATGATAACATATTGATTATTTATAAATAATATACCATCCAATTCCTTACCGTTTTTACCAATATAGGATTTATATCGTCGCTCCTTCAAACGGATGACATACCATCTTCACAATGTGATGTGATTCATTTTCCATGATAACCCTTCAAAAATGATTATTAAACTATATATAAAGAGTAAATGTAACATATATGATTATCATATCATTATTGAGATAAAATAATTCAAATATATGGATATGAAACATGACTTAAAAAACCTAAAAATGCTTACAAAAAATGAAGTAGTTATCACCCAAAACAAGGGAAATACAAAAATATTATTAAAAATGTGATACAAGAATATCTTATATGATATTATAATATATATATATATATATGGTTCTCATAAAAATTTATAGCATTATTTAAACCATTAAAAATGATTTTATTTCTCACTAAACTAAAGGAACGTAAAATGTATGGTTTTTTTTATCACAATCTAATTATAATTTATGATTCATTATAGGAAAGTTTCTAATATCGAATATTTATCATCAATTTATATTTTCTATAAATGTATATTTCAAAGTATTATCACTATTATCCTGCCAATTTTTTAAATATTTTAACCATTTTTAACTTATTCTTATATTTTTTTAAAAGAATATTTTTTTTCATTTTCTAGACATGGTAATTTATTAAATTTTTTACAAATATATGGAATGAAATTTTATTTTTAACATATATGGGAATAGTGGGTTTTACCACCTTCTTAATTCCTTGAGGTTTTAAATTTCACTATAATGGTTTAAAATTTTCTTTTAAAAATTGAATTATTTTATGAAATCATTGATTTTAAAAAAATGATTTCAATGAAAAGGGGTATTTTTCATTATGATATTTATAATGATTTTATTATATTATATTTTCATGTTTATAAATCTATTTATTAATTATATGTTTGATTGAGTTTTATCTCCTATAATTCAAACTACATTAATTTTTTTGAAGTGTTTATGAGTTGTTTTACTGTTGGTGTGCTATTTTAATACCATTCAAGGTTTATGTTTCAGGTGTTCACATTTTTTATGCTAGTTTTTTCTATACGAAATATTATGTTTTTTATGTTTTCTTATGAAGAATGCATTGGACTTAGTAATTAAAGGGTGAGGCCCGATATGTCATTTTAATGCATCGGTAGGGATCATGAGACTAAATCAGTTCGTGAAAACACATTCGTGATTGTTTCTATGTTGTATTAAATTATTAGGTTGATATATCATGACATAAACCAGATGACTTTCAACCCATAGAATTAAACTATCAAGAGGATATAACTGACATGAACTATCATGAGTATTGATCATGATAGTGTAGACGTACAAAATTATGTGTACCATCATTATTATTATTCTATATGCTTATTTTAATAGTTATTATATCCATGGTTATGTTTCTAAGCTCATGTGATTTTTTAAATTGAATTTTCATCAGTTCATTACATTACCATGTTTTTTTATTACATATTTACTCATAAATTTCACTATATTTTTATGCTTAATAATCATACAAGCTCACTCTTTTTTATATTTTAATTTTCTGATGATGAAAGGATCGATGTTATGACTGATATGAATGTTTAAGTTAGGAGAATAATTTAATTCTCAAAAGATTTTATACATTGTATTATATATTTTAAATTGTAATGTAAGGATCATATATATAATCTGGCTTCGAAAACAAATAAATGAACCTGTCGATTAGGTTTTTAAACTTATATCTATTCCAATTTAATAATATGAAGAAATAGTACCAAGCTACTGTGTTTATGGTCGTTACAGTTATAATCATATAACGTTTAGTAGAAGCATCGTAAAATAGATTTAGAAAACAAGGGTTATGTAACATAATACAAAAATATACTTTTCTGGATAAGCATATAATAACATCCAAGATATTGGATAGGTAGAGATAATGCTAATCTTCTATGAAATTAATCCCTATTTGGATAATTTGTGTGGACATGGTTCTAGATCTAATGTACTAAGGGGTAACTACTTAGACAAGGTTTTCCGGGTCTATCTTAACATAAATTATTACAATACAATGGGACATAATGAAATCCTAGTCTGAAACTGATATGTGATACAAATAGGATAGATTATATATTGTTTGCAAACCATTATGAAAGATTTAAATGAAACTTTATCCCCAACGAAACCATTTTTATGATTATGTGATTAATGATGAATAAATTTTTAATTATAGGTTAAATTTTTCACTATTTTTGGGACTATACATTATTTTATGAGTAAATACAATATATGATATTTTTTGGAAATATTTCCTAGGATTTGGAAATTAATCATTATAAATGCACGTGATCCAAAGAATATGAAGGATTATAATGATTTTTTATTAAAAAACATTTCGATGGGAAGTATTCTACCAAGTATTCATACTATGTGAGGAAATAATATCATGTGCTGACAAGATAGATAAAGAATTATCTAACTCTTATGGAATTGATTAGAATCAAGATGAGAAGAGTATGGATGAGAAAAAGAAGGAAGAAGGTAGTAATGGAAATAAGTACATCCCTACCCATGATATGTGTTGAAATAAACACACCAATACTTTTTTTAAATGGAATAGGAGTATTCTAAAAGTGTGAAAATAAAGGACTTTATTCTTATGTTTTCAAGGGTATGAAAAAGGATCCCAATATACAATTCTTTAACTACTTGTACTTGGGATACAATGAAAACCAATTTCCCATGAGTCAAAGGAAAATTCTCTAAAAGAATAATGAATCGTTGTCCTGTTTATTCCACTACAACAAATAAAGAGGAATGATTAATGTGATTATGTTTGGATTTGAGAATTATTTCATGTAATTATTGTATCAATGATATATTGGTTATAAGATATATATATATATATAATATACGGATTATACTAATATACTATTTCATGATGGATTTAAAATATTGTGTTGATTAGTACCAATAACCAACAAATTTGAGTTAGTATCATGTTAAATGTTTTTATAAAACACATAGTTTAGGGAAAGATAATCCTAGATATGTGTCCAATGATGAGGTAAAGACATTTGGAAATGGTGATGATTCATATGTGTACAAAAAATTAGGTACTACTAACTACCATGGAAATGATTATCATGTCTTGGATAAAAATCACCTAGAATGTTTGACCATTTATTAAATGTATTATCATAAGACATGATATTATAAGATGGTGTGTTACATCACTATATGATACAAAATTTGTTAAGAGATTATGGATAGATAATTTAAGTACTAATCAAAATAAAATTTTGTTTTTATAGAAATATATATTTACTTATATTATTAGTGGCGAAATAAATACATATATCAAGGAAAAATGCACTGAAAAATGTTTTTCTATTTTTATCATTTTTATTATATCAATGACCTTTTTTTCACCACTGGTTTATACTTTTTTATAAAAAAAACTTTCTCTTGAACATATTTGAAATCACTCTCCATCGTAACTTGATGGTTATATTTCTCTTCTATGTCTAGGTTGTCACAAATGTTCCACTATTATAAATACTAATTTTTTGCCCATATTAGTATTAAAATTTCCCTCTTATTATGATGATGTTTTATTAATAATTTTTCTAAAGTGGGTATCCCAAAAGTAAATTTCGATTATCGGCCTTTGATTTCTAAAGAACAACATCAAAATGTGAGGACACAATTTTTTGAATGTGGGGAGAATGTAATACCCCAATACATTACCATATTTTCATTTTTTTGAATAAACATAATTTTTTATTTCTTTATTTATACACAATTACTTGTAAATATTATGTAATACATTACAATGAGTTGGATTGTGTTACACACAATGCAGTGTTTTACCAAACAACTATATGTTACTAAGATATTATTATTTAATACAATAATATACAAACTAGATGTTATATTTCCAGTTATGAATTGTATTTACTAACTTATATGAAAAATTGTTTGAATTCATTGGTTCCAATGTAACTAATAATTAATGTTAACACCAACTGTATATAATGAGGATTTAAAAAAAAAACTTTTTATGCTTGTAAAGGCATTAAATCATAATAAAATAAGTTAATTTCTATAGGTGAAATATATTAAAGAAATATGTATTTTATATGTTCAATAATTATTTTTACAATCATACGATATATTTTATTGAGAAATGATATAAAAAATGAATATTACACATAAAAACCTATATTTTCATAAATGTAGTTTTACATCTTTTTGATGGAGATCCTCCTTTAAAATCAATTTTTGAAACTTTTATATATTCTATTCGACAAAATATAAATTTTATTATAAATTAGAATCTAGAAAATTAATTTTTTGAATTTTTTATACTTTTATATTATTTTTTATGTTTTTATATGTAGTGAAAAATAATACATTTGAAATAAAAAATAATATTTTTTCTCAAAATAAATTAAAATGTTAAATTATATTATTGATTGATTTTAAATTATAACTAGATTATATTTTTTTAATTTAATCAAATTCATGCCATTATAATAAATTTTAAATTTAATTTAGATAAATAAAATCAGTCCTTTGAATGTTTAATCATTTATGAAATATTTTCTCACCCTAATAACGTCAGTATTTTTAAATTAATTAACAATAATTACATATATTGAATTTATAAAATTTAATTCTATATTTGTTATCATTTGGATCAAATTATTTAAATATGTTTTTTTATTTCTGTGTATATGAATAGTAACATTTGTAATATTTTTTATCACCACGGTAAGAGTTATTTTTACAATTAAAAGAAAAAATTATTTAATAAATACAAAGAAAATCCATAAATCTTATCTCAATTTCATTAGATGGGATGGTTAAACAAAAATAATACATGGGGTAACTTTATAACAATTTTTAATCCTATTGGGTTGGAGTAAAATTATTTTTTTTTATTTGAAGAAGTGTTATAGATTCCATACTCAAATTTTAATACATTTACCATCTTTAATATAGGGATATACAAAAGATATGTTATACTATAAATAGTGATTTCAAAAATTAAATTTTTATCTACAACATAGTAATTTATTTATCATTTTTATTTATAAATTATTTACCATAAATGTTAACACAATGATGACTCATTAATTGTTCATGTAAAGGAAGAATCAAATAAATGATATTAAAAATTATAAAATTAATAAAAAAATTTATAAATAATTTTATATAAAACTTTAGAATATTTTTACATATAAGTGATGCGTTAAAATGGTTGATTCAAAGATATAATGTTTTTTATATCTTTATAATGACATTTAATGAATAGTGTCCAACTTGACATAAATGATATTTTAAAATAGATAATATTTTATTAATGGTATAAAATTATTAAACATATAACACTAAAAAAAAGATTAGATTCATGTTAAAAATATCATAAATTATCCATTTATGGATCATTGGTCATTTTTGAAAAACTATTTTAACCATTAATGTGTAAAAGCCATGTTGTCATGTTAATATTTAAATGAGTTAAATTAATGGTTCATGATAAAAAATAATGTTAATATATTTACATAAACTATCTAAAAATAATTGGTTGAAATGATTGAGATGAATAATAATCTTTTCTTCTAAATAACATTTTTGGATATATTTTTTATTGGAAATAAATTTATATTAATTTAATATTTTTTGAGTTCTAAAAAGTGCATCTCAAATCAATTTTAAAAGACATCCACCTCTATCACCCATTCATAGAACATTGGGCCTTCTATCTAGACCAGCACTGGATAATTTCACCTCTAAAAATCTGTATCCATGTTCTATAGGTCCTCGTCTTCTAAAAAGATATTATCTACGTCCCTTGGGAAGTGATCGAAATGAATTATAATGATGAAGAGGTAGTTGTTTTACCTACTCATTCAAGCCCATTTCTTTATCAAACTCATATTCATGTGTTGTTTTAATACTAAGGTAATAAATACAGTACCATATATAATCTTAGGTATTATTATTTTTATGGGGCAACCATATTCCTTATTAAATCCATTGTATGATAATTAGAAGCACCACACATATGTATCTATAGCTTATACTCTCCACACCATGGTGTAATATTTTTTCATCAAAACAATATATTAATGGGTAAAATTATGTATATAGTGGATATATATAATAAATATAAAGATATATTGATTATTAATAATTGATATTGAATCTAGTTCCTTGCCCTTTTACCGTTATGGGATAGACATCATCGTTTGTGCCTATCTACGACATGCCCTCTTAATGACACAATGTGATTAATTTTTCATATTAACAATTAAATATTGATAATAAAACTATATATAGTGAGAATATATGACTTAGATGAACATAATATCCATATTTTGATGAAGAAAATATATCATATCGATAATAAATAGGAATTAGATGACAAATATTATATAGGAAAATGAAGTGGTTAACACCTGAAATAAGGTTAATAACAAAATATTACTAACCAAATGATATAAAAGAACACATATGATGTCATCAATTTTTTTTTGTTTCTAATATTATTTTTTAACATGATTTAAACTAGTATACTATATTTTAAATCTTTGTTAACTAATGGAATGTATAATGTAATGCTTAATTTCACAATCTCATTATTAATTTTGATTATTTATATGTAAGTATCTACTCTCGATAATTTTTCATCCATGTCTATGTTTCCTAAAAATATCTTCCCAAAATAATATTAATATTATACTGCAAATGTTTTAAGACTTTTACCCATGTTCTATTTTTTATAAAATGGGTTTGAAAGGAATCGGTTTTTTATTTATTTTCTGAAAGATGTAGTTTATGACATAAATTATAAAAATACTGAAATAATTTTTCTTATCTTAGACGGCATGAGTGGTTTTCAACACCATCATGAAACATTGATGTTTTTTATTTCCTTTAATACTTTGAAATTTTATTTATAAAAAAAATTCTTTTATAAATGTGATGATTTTAAATAAATTATTTCAATGGAAAATGGATTTTTTTCCTCATGTTATTTATAATGATTTTATTAAAATATTTTCTTCTCTTTAGGAATTCATTATTTAATATTTTGTATGATTTAGGTTCATCTCTTATGATACAATATAAATTATTTGATTGATGGTTATATTTTCATATTAACTATAGATGTGTCATGTTTAATAATTCATTGTTTATGGTTAATGTATTGACAATTAGTTTTCTATTATTTCATAATGTGGTTTATGTAATTTATGATTTCATTTGAGGAATGCATTGGATGTAGTAATTTATGCAGGGGGTCCTATATATCCCCTCAATTCATCAGTATGTCTCATGAGATGAAATCATTTTGATACAAACCCTTTGTGTTTGTTTCCAATCAGTTATAAATTGTTAGGAGGATACATCATGAGAAAAATTAGATGGGTTCATATGCCATGACAGAGAACTCCATGATGATAAATATCGGTAGTAACTATATTGAGGATATATCATGATTGTACATACATCTAACATTATGCATTCCATTATTATTATTCCAAGTGATTATCTGATCATATTTAATTTCCATGGTTACAATTATTATATCATGTGAATATTTAAACGGAATTTTTATCAGTTTCTTACCTTTCCAAATTTTTTACAACCTATTTAATCATAGATTCCATTGTTTTCTTACCCCTACTAATCATTTGATCTCACCCCTTTCTAATGTTTTAATTTTTCCATGATTCCAAGATGTGCATTATGATGAAAATACAGGGTTATGTTTGGATAATAATTATCTACTCAAATTATATTATAGGGTTTCTATAATGTTTAAAAATGTATTATAAGGTTTAAATACGTATTATTGCTACAGGAACTGATAAACAAATTAGTACTTTTGGATTTGACACTTGTATCTATACCAATCCTATAATGTGAGGCACCAGAATTGGGATACTAGGATCAGGGTCATTACCATTCTATAATTCTAGAAGGGTTTTTCATTGAGAGAGTTTTAATTAAAACACTATTAATTATGTAACAAGACGAATTCAAATCATCTTCCCAAAAATAAATAAATAAATTCTCTATCATTTATCATGTTCTAGAAATTTATTAAATGGTTCTATTTATCCTTTTTATAACTCCATTCTTCATTAGTGTCCTAGGTGTTGAAATTTAATGATTATAGAAATTTGTTGAGAAAAAGGATCCAATGTCATGATTTTCAAACTCAGGGACACTACCAATTATTATGGTTTTTATACATTGTCTACTATGATTTACTGTAGATTTTACATACTTTGAAACATAAGAACAGACATCAATTTGGTGAGTTATAAATAATACACATGTATACCCAGGAAAATTATATACTAGAATAAAAACACAGTGCCTCCCATTTTGGATATGGACACCATAATGTAAAAATATATCAATATGAACAAAATATATGTTTTTGAAAGATTAAAAATCATTATTTACTTGAATGTAATTTTGGTTGTTTTCTATTATGACATTGGTTACAGATTTTGGCATTCGGAAATTCTAATTTTTCTATATCTTTGAAAAACCCATTATAATTAATATTTACAAATGAATGAATATTTCAATGGACTATTATCCTTTTCAAATAAATATTTTTTTTATGAAATTCACTTAAACAAAAATATTTTCTGAAAATAAAGACTCTATATTAATAACATAAAATCTATCATTTTTTAATTATGTAAATTTAAAATATTTTTTAGAATGAAAATAATTTTTGGAATTATTTTAATACATAAAATATAAACCATTACAACATAGTAGTGAGATTATTATAATATTACACTTCATCACATATATAAATAAATAATTATAAATTAATTTTGCATTATAATAACCTATTTTTCCATGGAAAATGATTTAACATTTAGAATTGTCACCCAATGTGACATTACAAACATCCACTTTAATATGGTTTTTAAATAATGGTTACTTACATTCATGTGTCTGGATTGGCCACTATCTAGGTTCTATATGTTCTTACTAGATCTATTCAGGTAGTCTCTCTACTAAAAAAATTCTATAAAAAAATTATTTTATTGTCCAAAACTTATTGGTTTAAGTTGCGTTTGTAATTAATTCTTTTTGAACCCACAATTTGTTAATAGGTTTCCTATAAAAAAATTTAAAAATTTAGACAAACACAATTTTATTTGTACTTGTGAATGAAAAATGAGAAAATGATTTTCTATAAATGTAATTAGGAATAATTTTTCATCAATCCTCCAATGTTTGGGTTGTACACTATACGATTTGTATATTTTCGTATGTATTTTTTCCATGAAGCTGGGTAAGTGTATTTCTAACATTACAAAATGTATCAAAATAAATATTAAATTCACCATTAGATAATTTTATTAATTCTTCTCTTTTAATAGTTGAGTGTTATTAACTTTTAAAATAGTGTGATTATTATTTAAATTAGCAGAAAAGGCATGATTCTTTTTCGAAATGCTATATTTATCCTTAATTTCATTAAAATTATATTCCATAATATTAAATTATTAAAACATATATGTATTATATATGTGTTCATAATTTTTTTCATCCCCATATTAATTGGAAATAATAATGGTAAAGTAAGGATATACATTGGATAACTGAGATGTGATTTCAAAAAAACATGTCTTTTCTCTATCATAATAATCCTCATAGGTTGAGTTCAATTCATATGATATATTTTTATAAGAACAATTGTTTACTTCCATCATTTTATTATGTCTGTTATCATTATCAAAATATTAATTCTGGTATTTCATCTTAGTTTAGTCATCATTGATATAACCTTTCCACTTACACTCATTTAATATTAATTCATTTTAAGTGTAGTACTTATATAAGTACTATATTACATATCCTCTGTTATTATATATCCCTTATAAAATTGTTTTATAATGAAATTACTCTTCTTGTAGTGCATTATGAATATTTTTTACAAGTATATCATTTATTCTCCACTTTCATCAGGTGAATCCTCATCACAAGATTTTACATCTTGAATTTTCTTCTATTATCTTGAGTAGTAGATTTTATGGCTACAAATTATATTTTTGGTTGGTCCATGTATTCTCAATTAAATTTTAGTTATTACTCTTTACCATATGTTTTCAAATCATATCCATAACAAGTGTCTTAATAAAATCTCATGATTTCTGGATTGATACTGAAGTTCCCATCTATATGTCTATTAGACACCTCAATAGTATTATCACATGATCTTTGTTAGAGATAATATCTCCCAATGTATACATTTTATTCACGTTAATATTAAACCTAAGAAATATTTCAGAAATAGTGTCATTATTTTTCAACATTCAAGAATAATATTTTATAGTATAATTATTAATAATCATTTCTTTGACATTATATTCTATATCATGAGAAACTACTATATTGTCCCAAATTGAAAAAGCACTTGTACAATAAGATATTCAAAAAAATTACTCATCACTAAAGTAGATATAAAAATAATTCATGCGTTTATAGTTATTATTATGTGAATTGTTAGTCGCATCATACTGAGTTGATCATTAATATTATGGAAATTCTTATCTTTCACCAATAAAATTCCATATTTAAAAACACATTAGGTAAATATGAATTTCAATTTTCATTATTATTGATAATGGTAGTATAACCATCCTTCCTAATATCTAGTAAAACGTAATATTATAAATAAAAAAATTTAGGATATTTAAATAAAAAAATAAATCACAATTGAGATGATATTTGAAAATCCTCTAAATCCATATATTGGTTTTAGTATGTATCGAAGTGGTGGGGGGGGGGGGACTGAGATCCCAATAATTTTTTTGGTCGAAACAAGTTATAATAATATACACCAATTTAAATAAAAACACATAGTTAAAAAATATTAAATAAATATAATATTGATATAGTAAAAATATTTCTCTAATTATGATTAGCGCTGTGCTAAAACGATATTTGCAGTTACCTTGACATTTAATACTGATTTACTTAATCAAATATATTAAATGAAAATATATCAAGATTAAAAATAAAATTAGGATTTATATTTAATTACATAAAAACAAATTCATTTTAATAATTGAAATAAAAAAAATGAAACACACAGTGGATAAAAACAAGAGGTTCAGTCTCAAGACAATACTTAATCCCCTCCACTTGAAAATAACAAGTTGAAAAGAATATTATTATAAAAATAATATAATACAAACTCTAGATTGGGTATATATATAAAAACACGCATGCCATATTGACTCAAAGACTCTTCCATAGTTATTCATGTTATGAAATACAACATAGTCCATGCAAGGTATCCTCCACATTTTAGTAGGAGATCAAATAAAAAAGGGTTTACCTTAATATCATGTATTATTCACATTAATTATAAGTTTCAATTAATTTATGTAAATAATGGAATAAAATCCAATGATTAAATATAAATTAATAAATATAGAGATAAAAATTGTAATGATTGATTGATGTAGTAATATTCAGTTTATGATGCCTCTGATTTTCAATGGTACTAGTATTTTCCTTTGTGAAGAGATCCACCAAGATTATTTGAAATCACCATAAAACTAAGATTCATGGAAGTTGGTTTTTTAAAATAGTTTTAGAAAACCCATTTAAATATATCTCTCAAAATAGTGTCTGAATTGATCTTGATCTTATGTGTATTCAAAAATTTCACAATTATTGTTAGCAGTAATGTCAAATGAATGAATTGTGCCAAGTATCCAGGCACATGAGGATGATATAGAAATTATATATCTCTATAATATTGTAACTTCCCCGACCTGGTGCCACTAATCTAGTTCCCCAAGATGGGTCACTACATGACCTCAAGTGCGCCTCCCAAAATGTCAGTGGTTGCAAACTAGAAGAAAGGGTTTAATAGATCATGTGGGGAGAATATAACCACATTATCAGAGTAAGACACGATATATAATTATTTAAATAATGTAAATAGTTTAAAATAATCAATAAAATACATAAATGATCCATTCCCATAAATAGGTCACAATCACATACAATAGTAAACATGCCACGCCATGCAAGAGTTCCAATTGAAAAAAATAAGAAATAAATAAAAACATACGAACCACCAAAATGGTTTGGAATTCAAGTCTGAAACCTCACCCATACATGTCTCATGTCCAACTAAATTCCCTATCACATGTCTCATTCCCTTGTTCTAACTTGCAAGCATGAAATCTTCTCGGGTTCCCAATGACAACCTAAGTAGGGTGTGAGTATAACTAAGTAGGACACCACCAATCACGTCTAAAAAATTTTTCAGCAAAAGAAGATATTAAATGCATGTGATAAATATTTGAAAGTAAAGATAAATAGTTCAATTTTACATTTTAGACTATTCTCATTTAATTCATACTACCATTGATTCCAGGTTTTTTTCTTAGGCATTTCATGGATTAACCTACCTTTATAACGTGTTCAATGTATTAGGCATATTCAAAGTACCAAAGCATGTAGGAATAAATGTAAGGTCATATCTCACATGGAATCACATTATAACAGCCCCATAATCCTCACCTCGAAGCCTCAATCCAGGTAGAATGAAATCATAAGGGTAATATAACTCCATCCCCTCCACTAACCTATGCATTGGGGGGAGGAGCTAGAACCTCGGTCCCACATAACCCATGGGCATAGAACCTCAAATCGATAACCCAATCAACCAATCCATGTGCACATGCTTATTTTTCATTCACCCCAATATACCATATCACTTTAAACATAGCCAATAACATTTAAAACATCATAAAAATATCAATAAATGGGAATTTATCATTTTCCTTCAATCCATTAATACATTCATCATTTACATTACTTAACTGTTTTTCCCAATTCCAATTTCCCATACATATCTCACTAAGGGTTTTCAATTATAAATCTATTCACCTAAAATTTTCCATTAATCCATTTAACCATTTTTCATTCCCACCAAACGACATCTTAGGCTATTACCAAACCTATGTGTATTACTATACAAGTATTTCATATCCTTCATGTATATTAACATATTTTTCATAGGCTATATGTCCTCACACAGTGACCTTACACTCATCTAAAATCTATGTCTGGGGAATATGGTCACTCACCTCAGGTGGCCCTAGTTTAGTCGAGTCATCCTCCTTGCATCCCATGGGGATCAATAAGGGACCAATTAACCGTGTATACAACCACTAAATCACATCATGTCAAAGATACCATGTACACTTCAAAAGGGAGAAAGAATAAAAAACCTAAATTCACAAATATAAACAAAAAATAATTGACATAACTTATAAAACACCAAACTTTAATCTGTTGGTGAACACAATCTCACCCGAGGGCTTATATATCGATTCAGACAACCCTTTTAGAGGTACCCTATATCTCATCAAAAAATTTTAGTTTGAGGGATTCACCTGGGGATGTAAAAGAAATAAAATCCCTTAAAAAAGTGAAACAAGAGTGAGATTATCCATACCCAGGTCTTCAATTTTCAACTAAATTCACTAAAAATGACCCTTTGATGAGGGAGATTTATCCTCAAAATCTCTTAGATATTTTGGGGAATGAATAGGGATGGAGTAAAAATAAGGGATAAAAATACTGAGTTCCCATTATTTCTCCCATAATGTGATTTTTTAAAATTTTAATAAGTTCTTTAGCCACATGGTTTACGCACATGATTTTCTGTACCATGTGAAAAACATGTGGAGCCTACATCTCGCATGCCCTCTCTCTCCAACGATTTAAGAAACCTTTCAAAAATAGTGCATATTTCCACTGCCCGCACGGTACCCCTCACACGGTTTTCCAAATGGTGTGAAAATTGTGTGGACTTCCTAGAACACCTCCTTCCCCCTTTTATGTGACCCAAACCCCTGGAACACCACTAATCCATCTTAAATACTTTGTTAATCATTTAATTGACCAAAAATTGGGACTTAAAATGAATCATAAAAACGAAAATACCATATTGATAAATCTTGGAACTTTCAACCTCCCCACCTTATAATAGCTTGTCCTCGAGCCTCTCTTTTCAAGCATCATGGGGTTTTTGAATCAGAGAAGTCAGGCCATTGGGACCACCTATTAAACTCTCGCTCCCGATTTTACCCCTAAACATTCCCATTATTCCATTGTACATGATGTAAGGTAACAAAATTTTCCCACAAAACATTTTCACTTTGATCCACCATACGAACCTGGTGCTCCACAAAGGATGCATCAGCTTCTAGCTCGATATCCTTGGCATTTATCACATGAGATGGATCAGGATGATACTAATAGATATTTGAAACATGGAAAACATTATGCATCCCAATATAATGTTGTGGATGAGCCCATCAGTATGACATGGGTCTGACCCTCTCCACAATCTCAAATGGCCCCACATATCTAGGAGCCAACATACCCTTAATCTTATTTCGATGGTGACCCAACCTTGGTGACACCTGAAGAAACACAATATCACCCACCATGAACTCAATAGGTCTATGATACCTATCTTCATAAGACATTTGACTACTCTGAGATATTGAAAAACACTTTTGAATCAATATAACTCAATTCGACGTATCATGCACAAGACATTGTCCAAATATCTAAGACTCCCTAACCTCTAACCAACACAACAGAGATCTACATGGTCTCCTATAATGTTCCTCAAAAGGTACAATCTGAAATATTATTGGGAATAAATTATTATAGGAAATGTCAACAAGAAAAAAATTGATTTTCCCATGAACCACTAAAATTTAGAACACATTCTCTCAACATGTATTCTAATACCTGAATTGTATGCTCTGATTTCCCATAGGTCTGCAGGTGGTGATCCATACTCAGAAACACCATGGTACCAAGTGCCTTCAATAATTTCTTCTAGAAGACCTAGGTGACATACAGATAAGATCCTAAACATTTGTACTCGACATTCCATGAAACCATTCTATTAATGGACCATACAACTCTTCCCATTGGTCAACTATATATGTCTCCTAGATTGACAAGAAATTGTCCTCTTTGGTCAGTAGATCTACCACCACCCAAAAATCATCATTATTCTATGGCATCATGGAAGACCCATCATGACATCCATCGTGATGCCAATACAATTCCACTCCAAAATAACTATTTCCTGCTACTACCCACATAGATGATAATGTTCCGCCTTCACCTGCTGATAGGTAAGGAATTTTTCCCCAAAACACTCAATTTCATTCATCATTCTCAGTGAACAAAACCTTTTATGAAGATCATGGTACTTATTACTGAAGCACAGATTCACTTCCCATTTCAACACGTAGATCTCAGGAATCAAATCTTCCCATACACCTGTAGTACTAGTACATAACCATGAACATAAGAAACTCCATAGGCATCGAAGGTCTAACTAGAAGATGACTCCAAATTGTTTACAACATTCATTCCTAGCCAAACACTCTGGGTCTACCAACTGACTCTCTTTTACATGGATCAGAAGTAAATATTCAACTACTATAGATGTAAGGATCATCTGGTCGTTCCCATCCTATTCCTCCAGACGCATATCAGCAAACAAGGCCATCATCACCCACTCTAAACTAGATTCGTAAACTACCAGATACTGTGTCTTCCTCCTTAGAGCATTGGCAACACTATTCCATTTCCCTAGTGTGTACACCAATTAAAAACCAAAAGAATATAGGTAATCAACGAACCATTATTGTCTAAGATTAATATCCTACTGGGAGAAGATGTATTTGCGACTTTTATGGTCGGTAAACACCGCAAAGGGCTCTCCCAACAAGTCCTGATGCCAACAATTGATTTCATGAACCAAAATAGCTAGCTCCAGTTCATGAGTATGATAATTACTTTCATGTGGTCTTAATTATCATTTCCCATAGGATACAACCCGATCATCCTACATCAACACTACCCCATGTCCTACACTAAATGCATCACAGAATAAGATGTACTTCTTACCTAGTTCAGTAATGATCAGGATCGGTGGAGTAGTTAACCACCTTTTCTTCTCCTGGAATGCATTCTCACAAGCCTCAGACAAACTGCGCATAAAACCCATCATGGTTAGTCATGTAAATGGTGCTTCAAAATGAGATAAATATCTAATAACTTTTGATAATAAAAATACAAACCAAGAAAACTAAAAATATCTAAGATGTTTATGGGCTTCTCCCAAGACACCACAGCCTGTATCTATTGTAGATCCACTGACACACCGGACAAAGAAATGACATTTCTCATAATGTGCAGCTCATCAATCCAAAACTAACATTTTGATATCATGGCTTAAGTCCTACGCTCTCTTACTGTACTCAATAAAATTTCATGATGTTTGGAATTGTTTTGATGTTTTTTGGAGTACACCATGATGTCATCAACGAATACAACTAAAAATGATTCATATATGGGTTGAATACCTGGTTAATGAAGGAAATGAACCTTACCGGTGAGTTGGTTAACCCAAATGGCATCACTATAAATTCATAAAACGGTTACCTGCTTCGGAAAGCTTTTAATTGTATGTTAGATGGTCTCTCTCTCAATTTATGGTGCATCAATCTCATGTCGATCGTGGAAAAAATTATGGAACCACTGATCTAATCAATAAAATCATCGATTCTGGGACGATGTTATCAATTTATAACTATCGTTTGTTTTAACTTCCTATAATCGACACATATCCTCAATGATCTGTAAGCCTTATTATTAAAAAATATATTAGATCCCTAAGGAGATGTAATTATGACTTATAAACCCATTAAAGTCCAATTCCATTAACTAAAACTTCATTTCTTGGATCTATACTGGTGCTATTTGGTAAGGTGGAATGAAAATTAGCTATTCTCCAAGAAACATTTAGATCGTAAACACAACATCTCTCTCGAGGGGTAACATTGAGAAGTCCTCATGAAAAACATCTGGAAATTGGTTTCCAACAAAAGGGATGACAAGATTTCCCTTTTCCCCATCATCTAATATAAGGCATTCTACATGGGCTGTGAGTTCTCCCAACTATTGGCTTAGTGGCCCTGCACGGCCTGCTCGAGTATCCCACTCATCACTAAGTACATAAGAGCTCCTATCGATAGATGTGAACGTTACCTGACACAAAAAATGAGAATATGGTCTTGATATATCACCAACCAGTCCTTCCCCATGATTAGGTCAAAGCATTAAATCTGAAGGAAAAACAAATCCCACTGAAAACAATACCAACCAATATCTATAGCACAACACTTATAGTTCGTGATTTCCTCGACATGTTCCCCAAGCGTATTATAAAGCATCATTACCCCAAATGTAGTTTCCAAAGTTTAGCACAACAAACCTACCAATTGAGGAGAAATAAAGGTATGCATAGAACCTATGTAAAGTAAAGCACTATCAAGCATCGAAGCTATAAGAATCGTTCCTCAAATAGTAGGCAGCCCAGCTTCACTACATTTAGGTGTAGCCTATACTACATGGAGATGACCTGAGCCTTTACCCTAGACTCCATCTTGAGCACACTGCACTACACTACTATGTTGGTAAGTGTGATATTTCCACAAATTTTCATATCTACTAGCCCTACCTATACATCCCTTGGAGATCCAATTACCTACCTGATATATGGAAACTGACCCCCTACCTTCACATGGAATCTACCTCTGACCTCCATCATTCCCTGACTACCACGGGTTCCGACAGAACCTATGAACGTGGCATATCCATCAACACGGTCTGCACTCAACTTGAGGGTGGGGACATTAGTAACACATGTGCCCCAACCTATCACACTGATAAAAGAAGACCTGGTCACCACCCTGAGAAGCTGGTCCCCTCTTCTGACTCCACTGCATGATACCCCCTTTCTAAAAAGGTTCCAAAGTGGAAATTCCTACAATCAGAATCTCCACTAATTTCTCACCCCAACTGGTGCCAAAAGATAACTACCTGAAGCTCCCTTCATCTTCCCCTATATGAAAATTTCTTGATCCACCACATCAGCAAACCTTTTTAGATGAATGATATTCACCAGAGATCTAATCTCGGGTCTCGGCCCATCCATGAGGCATTTCAATATGGCTGCCTCGTCTCCTATCAATGTCATAATGAATCATCTTAAATATTTGAAATGGATATCATCTTCTATCACTTACATTTGTCCACTGATTCAAACTCATTAAATCTATAACCTTCTCCTACCTCAATGTTTCATGATATAAATTCTCTAGAATCTTCTCCTAAAAAACATTCCACATCATTCCCATAGCCTGCTCAATCTGAACCCAAATTTCCCACAATTGTTTTTGACCCCTTTGCATATAGTCTGCAAACATGACTCACATCTCTAGAAGAGTATCTAGATGGACAATAATAGTTTGGATGGTCTCTCTCAAGAACACTTACGCTTCTGGACCACCCTCTAAGGTAAAGGACAGAGGGTGTTGTAGCTTAATATTTCTGGTCAGCTCAAACATACTCTGTGCAACCTGCCCTGTGTCTCGTTCCATCATTTTCATAAATGTGAAAAAAATTCATGGAACTATTCTTCCATATCTCATTAGATCACCATGTTCTATTTCTACACTATTAGTGGAGAGTTCTCAGAAAATCCCTTATGTAACCCTACCAATACATGCCTTAGATATGGCATCTCTCTACAATTCCAAACATGATCTTTAGAAAGAAACTATAACACATTTACAAAAGGAAAAAGGTATTTTTACACCCATCACATGACAGAAAACATGTTTGTAGAAACTACCCATGTTAGGCCACTCACAACCGGATCACTACCTTTGGAAATCTCTCAAGATTCTATGGAAAACATAGGTAATTAATTTACTTCATCAAAAGCCTTATCTTTTACACCCATCCAATACCATTCCCATGTCCCAACATACTCTTACAAAAAATTAACCATATTATTACCTCATTTGTAAAAACCATCTTCATTTACAACATGACATTATCACATCCCTTTTTAGACATTAATTCCATCTCATTAGCATCAATATTTCATTACTATTACTAATATAGAAGCATCCTAACATTTATATCATGCACACCCTTCCTGTTTGTGCTCCTATAATGATGCATTCCTATTACCTACATTGGTGCCTATATGATGTATAAATGAAAAACCTTCTACCATTTTGTCAAAGAAACAAATATAAAAAACCATCAAATCATATAATAAGGTCATTACTCGATGCTTAAATACATCAAATATAAAAGCGCACAATAACAACAACAATCCACACCCATGGTAACATGGGTTTCCCCCCATACTTGTGTGAGCAACATCCAAGAACGAGCTCATTACCAATGCCCAACTCTTTTCTACCCTCTTATATACCATCCCCAAATAGTAAAAAAATAAAATAACATTCTTTGATACAACTTTGTATTTTCCCTGACCCAGGTTCCACTAATCTGATGCCGCGAGCAGGTTCGCTACATGATCTCAAACATGCCTCCCCATATGCCTGTGGTTTCCGACTAGTAGAGAGGGTTAATTTGGTAATGTGGGGAGACTATACCCTAATTACTAGAGTAATCCAAAAAATAAAATAATTTAAATAATTTAAATAGTATGAAACAATAAATATCATGCATAAATGACCAATTCCCATAAACATGGAAGATTCACATACAACATTAAACATGACACACCATGAAACAGTTCCATGTGAACAAAACCCAAAAGAATGAAAAATAAGAAATTCCCTAAATGGTCCAGAATCCATGTATGGAACCTCACCCATACAAGTATTGTGTCCAACTCAACTCCCTAGTATAGGGCCCTTTCCATTGTCCTGACCTACAAGCATGAAATCTTCTTGGGTACCCAATAGCGGCCCGAGTAGGGTGCAAGTATAACTATGTAGTCCACAACCAATGGTGTGTAAAAAATGTCCCTAAAAAAAGATAGTTCATATAAATGATAAATGATAGAAAACAAATATAAGAAGTTCCATTATCTATTTTAGACTATGTTCAATTAATTCATACTACCAAAAACTCCAGGATACTACATAGTAATTTCTTGGTTTAACATACTTTTTCACTTGATCAATAAATTAGGCATATTCAATAGTCTTAATAATATGTTAATAGTTGTAATGTCCTATCTCATTATTCATTACATTATAACAACCTCATAATCCTCACTTAGAAGCCTCAGTCTGGGGGGAATGCAACCGTATGGGGAATAGAATGTCGTCCTCTTCCCTAACCTATGCATTTGGGGGATGAGCTAGAACCTGTATCCATCTCTACCTATGGGCAGAGAACCTCATGGAATTACCCCACTCAACCAAGACATGTGCATATGATTATTCATCATTCACCAAAATTAACCATATCACCACATACATAACCAATAACATTTAAAACATCACAACAATATCAATAAATTGGAATTTAACATTTTTCATCAATACATAAACAAATTCATCATTTATATTACCTAACCATTTATCAGTATTCCAATTCCTCATGCATATATCACTAATCAATTTCATATATAATGTTAGTCCCCAATCATTTTCCATTAATCCCTTTAACAATTTTTCATTGTACACAAACAACATATTATGCCATTACCCAACCTAATTATATTACTAAATACCAATTACACATCATTTAATCATATTAACATGCTCATCATGGGCTCTATGATCTCTCACAATGGCCTTACACTTACTTAGCTAATACCTAGGTAAGGGGAAAATCATCACACCCTTCGGGTGGTCCAAATTTGGCTGAGTCAGCATACCTTATTCCCATGGGGATCAAGAGATGTTAAATTAACTATTTTGACTCCTACTACATCACATCATGATAAAGGCATCATGAACTCTTCAAATATGGGAAAGAATAAAAAAACAACATGCATAAATCTACACATAAACCTAGATATATAACTTGTTGACCACCTACCTTGAATCCATTGGCGAACAAACTCTCAACTGATGCCTTAGATCTCGATTCAACTATCCCACGAAGCTTCACCCTAAATTTTACTGAAATTGTATGATTTGGTATCTTCAGATAGATATGGGAAATAAATACAAACCCTAAACTGAAAACAGAATCAAGTGTGAGATTAACCTTACCCATATCTTCTATCTGCAATTTACGTCACTCCAAATGGACCTAATATATTGGATATTGGTCCTTGGATGCTCTTGGAGATTTTTAGGAGCGAAAAGGGATAGGGGAGGAATTTAAGAGGTAAATATTGAGTGCCCCTTATTTCTCCTATAATGGATTTTTTTTCATATTTATAGATGTTTCTAGGTCATACGGTTTACCGTCATGGTTTTCCATATCATGCACAAACTGTGTTGAGGCTACACCATGCATGCCATCTCTCTCACACAGTTTTCTAGACTGTGTGAAAATCTTGTGGATTACCACTTCCTATATGGTATCCCCTCATACAGTTTTCCAAACCATGCACAAACCATGTGTACTACCCCAAACACTCACATTTCCCTGTTTTTGTGCCCAAAAACACTGGAACACCCCCGATCCATGTTAAGGTCATCTGTAATGTTTTAATTAACCACAAAAGTGGAATAAACTGAAACATAAAAAAGAACATGCCTTATGGAGAAATCCAGGTTTTAACCTAGTACAACATTGAATGTGAATATTAATAATAAATATTTCCCAAAACCTCATACTAAGAAGAAAATCATGAAACTTTTGAATTTATCTGTAATTAATATAGGTATATGTTTAAAAATAATAATTATGAATATCTTGTGAGATAGTCTGAATTGACTCTGATAATCTACTTCTTGTAATCATTAAATCCAGATCACAAATATCACTTATATGGTAGCAAGGATGATACTATATCATTATTTATTGTAGTACATATCAACAGTAGAGTACTTCATAACTAATGGTATCATGATCAAGTGTTTGAGATTATTATATTATAACATTTATTGGTAGTATAATGATAAAGGTAACACATCCCTTTGTTACACATTTCTGACGATAAGACAAGGATTTTTGTAGCACAACTAATGATAAAAAAAGTATTTTATTTGAATGAATAGGAATGAATCATGTATGATGATATCATAATGTTTAGATAATAGTGGTACCACTATAATGGTTACAGATATGGAGGTAACATAGATGAGATAATAGTAAGACATTTGAACTACAATTAGATCTTTTCTATAATTACTAAAATATCATCCCAAATTGATTATAAAATAATAAACAATCATGACAAAGTAGTCTCAACAGAAAAAAACAATATTTTCGATATTTAAAATAAGGAGGTTCCAAAAAGAGGGTATTAATAACTGAATAATCCCTCCCCCTATCAATCCTTATTGTTATATATATGTAGGAATATTTATGGACAATATAGCTTACTATATAGGGTTATTTCTTATAATGTTTTTGATGGGTCATTTTATTACTATATAATTATGTAATGGATTAAATTTATTGATGTATAACAAATAATGATATCATAAAATTTTTATTTTATCATCCAACAGGAGTATTTGCATGGATTGTGATGGGTAAGGGATAGTGAATTCACACAAGATATAATAGAGTTTGGGCATACAAATTGGTACTATTTAGAAATGTTGATGGTGAGACTTCATCCTATATGATATTCAATAGTCAATTTCATACATTTTCACAGGGTTATGGATGATTTGTAGGAGGGATGAGTGTATAATGTTAGTCATTTGGGTGTTAGACCAACAAACTAGCGTAAAAGTGGAAGTTGGGTACCTGATTATAAATATATTATTTTATTATATAATGTGTCACATGTTTTTTTATTTGGATAGTGTTACACAGTGAAGATGGTAAATTAGTATTTCATGTTTTGATGTTGGGTTAGTTAGTTTTGTATTCACCAGGATTTAATATTCTTCTCTAATAAATTTTTTGAGAGGTTTTAGGGAGGATCATACTATGAATACATGGTATACTCATCGTAAATATATAAAATAAATTCATGTTAGTAAAAATATTTTGGAGTTTGGGATGGATTTTATAATCATAAAAGAGTTTTGGAGATAATATCAAGAGTTGTCAAAGATCACAGTCGGTGCCTAGTTTTATGTTTGGTAGATGAAATTTTCCTTTTAGTTTATGCATGAAATTACATTTATTGAGATTTATTATTTATATTTTTCATTTTGTTGGCTAGTGGTTCCTCTCATCATATCACTTAGTACATAAAAATTAATGATGGAAATACATTATCAATATCTGTGACAAATATTACCTCAGTGTTAGATTCCATTATGATAACTATTTGAGTTGGCCTTCATGAATTATTATAAATCAGTCTTCATTTAATGCTATTAATGGTTTCTTTTTGAGAGAGTGGTTCATTATATATATGTGTGTTAATAAAAATTAATGAAAAGTTACTCATACAAAATTTGTTAAAATTGTGTAATCTATTTAAACAATTGTAAAGAGAGTAAAACATAATAGAAAATGTTTTGGGGAAAATCAATAAAACATCCAATCAAAAAAATATAGCATGTATATTACATTAAAAAATAACATCAATAAATAATTTTATCATAGAAATGGAGATCATAAAATAATGAAATGTTATTGGGAATGAAAAATAAATTTCAAACATAAAGGAAAAGATATGGTGGAATTCACAAATAAGAAACCATTATGATAAATTGTAATATTAAGAGATTTAGTATTGTATAATATCAGGAAATATACAAGTATATATATATATATATATGATAACAAAATAAAAGGGTTTGAATAGATAAATATAACATTATTTTCTCATTTCAAAATTTAATCATAATCAATCATGAATTTGAAATGGTATTTTAAAGATAAACCTTTCTTTTAATCATGATTTTTATGAAAGTAATGTAAAATATTATTTCACAATGATAACCATTTTATAAAATTATTTGAAATCCTTATTATTTTATTTTAACCATTTACTCATCATTTCTAAAAATAATTCATTACAAATATATTAGTTATTTTTTTTATTTTAATAATCAAATTTTAGAAATTCATATTGTCTTGTATTAGTTTTAGAGTGTCAATCTCAACCCAAATCCTTAATCCTTGTTTATAATTCCATGATGATTATGGTAATAGAATAGAATGTCAACAATTAATTATAATGTTAATGGATCATTTGATGGGTGTGCTGATTACAAATATCAATTATTGAATCTATAATGTGCTCATTTCACTAAATTAGGGGAACAAAATATGACATATTAATTTTAAGATAAATATTAATATTACCACTTAAGAACAAAAAAATATTTTTTTTATAATTATCATATATTCCTAGTACTAATTTATTGATACTCGTTCATATTACAGTAAATGATAATGGTATAACAATATTCATGTATATGGTTAAACTGGACCAAAAAATTACATGTTATTCTATTAAATAAACCCGAATATATAGTTCATATAATTTCTATTTAATTTTATGGAATGAATAAGTTTTTATCGATGAAATAATTATTTAAAATAATGATATTTGTCAGAAATGTATATGATAAAGTATTTGAGAAAGACAGTAAAGAACTAGGTTCCATGAACTGTTTTCCCTTCTTTAGACTAGTTCTATAAAAGTGATTGATTTAGACATCCTCCTCTAAAATATAATAAAAAAATCAATTAAACTGTTTCCAATGGATGATGGGTAGATATTCAATATATATTTTATGTAAAATAGTTCTTCATACGGGTTGGAGGAGGGGAATCTTTATAGAAGAGTTTTGAGTTTCATTTTGTAAAATTTGAAATCATATTTATTTAAATAATTAATTTTTTAGTTAGAATGAAAACCCAATGATTGAAATATTTGATAAATGATATGGTTTGGTCATGAAATTCTTAATTCAAACAATTATAGATTATATTATGTGATAACATAAATCATTACCCCTTAGATATTCATCTCCTCTTATTGTTTTACCATTACCAGGGTAAGTCAATTTCAAACTCCATTCTTATATTTATGCATCCAAATCATTTTGAAAGTATATTATTATTTTAAAATGATGATTTCACAAATGAAATAAATTTTATTTTATTAATTATATAAAATTGATAAATTTTAATTTTAATATAAAAACAAGAAAATTTGAAAAACAATGTTTAATGAAATATATCTCGAAGCATAAAACTGAATTCTATCGTATTCATTTCCATGTGAAAACCCATAAAATAAATTTAATTTTATATTATATAGAGATAATCAATAAATTTAATAAAAATATTTTTTAATAGTTAAAATTGTATTTTATTAATATATAAGTACACAACCTATTAAAAAAATAAAATTCTATAATAAATTGTTTATTTTAACAAAACAGGTTTATTGATTATTTTCATTCAAATTATTCATTAATTAATAGAAATTGATTTTTATTTAAATTAAAAATGGTATAATAAACTATTGTTTTTTTAGATATTATAAATTTATATTTTTTTAAAAATAATAAAGTATAATAATAATAATAATAACATTAATAATAATAATTTTTTAAAATAAAATATTATTTATTAATCGTGATTCATGAAATTATTATCCCTTATAATCCCTTCATTTTTTTCATGTGTGTTAATACATATTATAAAAATTATCATAATTTTTTCCATCACTCTATTTCATTAAAGGCATTCATTAAAAGAAATTAATTTAATAAGATTGTATAATTTATCCAAAAAATTTAAAGAGGTATTTTTTTAATATGTTTTCATATATTTTTGAAATATTGAGTGATTTATATTATTATAAATAAACTATTTATAATATAAATATATATTTAAATTTAATATATAATTCATATATATATATATATATATCAATTATTTTATAATATTTCTTGAATTGCTAATGTTCAATACTAGTATTACATGAGACCTCTATATACCCCTTTATGGTTCCAAAACGACGTCACTATTACCCAAATTTGCTAATATAAATAAATTTCACTCCAACATCATACATATTTATTCTCTTTCCTATTATATTAGATTTATATTTTACATCAGGTTCACTCTTTTTGAGTTTTTCTCATTGTAAGTCTAGTTATACTAATGGAAATTTTCTAGTGAGGAGATGATATATGAAATTCAATATTTAAAATATTTTTATTTTCTATTTATTCTCCCATTTAATATTTTTTCACTTTTGATGGATGTAATCGTCCACAATTTACAATAAATTAATGTTCATATTAACCAGATTCATATACAATTTTTAATCATTTATTATAAATGAATAATGTATTGTTATATAATTATTCATATCATGTATAACCTAGTTTTCCCTTTATATATGTTCTATCAAATTAATAAAAACATATTTAAGAATGATAGAAATATTCTTTAGGGAAACTAAATTAACCATTAAACTTAAGGTGTTATATTCTTCACCTAAATTAATTGTTTAACAATTTGAGATTTTTGGAAATATAGTTTTCATGTTAATTTAATCCTCTCAATATTTTCTATTTCAGATGACACATAATATAGAATTTTTTTCAAGAAATCAATGAGTTTATCTTGTATTATATGCCACACAAATTTACGATATCCCTACACAAAACAATATAATTATATTTTTTTACACAGAAATCATTGTTTATCTTGTCTGAGACACAATACTGTGTTCCTTTGATAGTATTTGTTATATACAAGGAAAAAATTTATAGAACTGGAAAATATAATTATTATTTCAATAAAATTTTTATTATAATCACCACAATGCACATAGAATAGAATTTACGAACCTATTTAACTAAATACTGAAAATATGATTTAAAAATTTATATTAAATTAATCATTTGATAGTAAATTATTAAGAAATTAAATTATTAACTATTTTAAAATAATGAAATTAATTTTCTAGGACAACTATTTTTCTACAAAAAAAGAAATTTTATATAAATAAATTTGAAAAAAATAATTTAATGGATTTTTTATTTAAGAAAATCTATATATTATATATTAAATCAAATTAATCGTAACTTATCCAATAAATATATAATGTATAAAATAATAATAAATTATATATTATGAATAATAATATTTATTTCAATATAGGAAAATTTTACTTCATTTTAATGGAACACATATTTTAAAACTAATTTTTAGAGTTTAATATTTTTTATTTGAAATAATAGTCATCATTTTTGAATGTGGAATTTCAAAATTTTCATTGGGCTTTTTTTTAATTGATATTCATAAATAATTTGTTCTATTGAAATTTTATTTTTTAATAAATTTCATTATATAGTTAAATTATAATTGAAATTGGTGTAATGTAAAAGTTAATAAATTATAAAAATATAAATACAATTAATATCAATTTAATCAATTTCATATTGAAATTAGATAAAAAAACATATAAAAATTTTTATGGTTTTACATGAAAAAATATTTTTCCCATCATGTTTCAGAGATAAATTTTAAATTTTTTTCTGCAACTTATGTAATATGAATTTTTAAAAATAGATTCAATATTTAAATCAAAATAATTTATAATTTAAATAAATGTCAACTTAGTTTATTCAAAAATAAAATTATTGAATGTAATTAATGTAAAGACATTTATTAAGGTAAAAATGAGTTTACATAGTGTTTAAACATTTATAAAAGGACACAAATAATCTAAAAACATGTCCAAAATCCATTTTGGAGACATATTTCTA
The DNA here is from genome assembly GCA_963277665.1 of Viscum album. Taxonomy (NCBI): domain Eukaryota; kingdom Viridiplantae; phylum Streptophyta; class Magnoliopsida; order Santalales; family Viscaceae; genus Viscum; species Viscum album. Next base: position 188,821,446 of record OY728153.1, on the reverse strand, counting down.
CCATATAATCCCTTGGTTTTAAATTTTTCCTTTATTAGAGTCCCATGGTCTAATAGTTACTAACGATTATTGTTTCCCTTTTTATATTTAAAAAAATTTCAATCCTCCTCAAATATAAAATGTCATTCACCCACCATTCATCACACCTATCAACCCCATTATATTAAAAAAACAATCCAAATATCCTCTAAATTTCATACATTAATTATATGATCTTCCATTTGGGAGGAATGGAATCCGAAGAGGTCCTTTGGTGATAACCAAAAGGAGTTACCAATGAAAATGTAACATCCTTTATTAATCAATTTTGTTTTTCTCTCCACCCACTCAATTAATATTATTACATGATAATATAGTAATATAATTATCCTATATATAATGATATATTTAATTCTATGGGTATCACCTACACTAAAACAAACTTTCATCAAATGGAATACACAGTCCTTGTTTCTGTGTAATGGAGGACTACCATATAGCGAATTAATGTCATTCTTTATTCCAATTTAACCATTCATGGTTGGGAATAATGATGAAATTTCAATTTTTATATTATATATATAATATTTATGATTTATTTAATGTTTTTTAATTATACTACAAAACAAATAATTCATGAATTCATTTTTTTGAAGTATGATTGCATCTTTTGTGGATATGTGGACTCCCGCCTCCACAAATCCATGTTATTTGTTCATTCTTTAAATGAAATTTATTAAGGTTGAGTTCAATATAAATATTTTTATATTAGAAAAAATTATTATACTATAATTAATATATATATATATATTATTATTTTATCATTTCCATTCTTTTTATTTTAGAAGTAAACCGAAACAATGTTCAAGCATACATATTAATTGACATCCCTTGGAACGGTGTTTTTAATTTCCATTTACTATATTTTATTGTATTTTATAAATTCATATATACTAAATATATAATATATTTCCTTCATGGTTATAATCATGAATATTATTAAATCATTATACCGTTAATAGTAAAATAAATATATCAAATCAAAACACATGTAACAAACAATGTAGTTATTACCTAGAACGTGACTTTATCGTAAAAGAGTTCATAATCTAGTAGTAAAAGGTCATTTGAAAATAATATAAGGATTGATATAATTGAATATTATTATTTAACCAATTAATAATAATATACTACTTATTATATAGTATGTTTGATCAATTATGATTAAACTCAAGAAATAAGGTAAAGCCCTTTATAGTCAATCATTTATTACTATAAGATATACACCTTATTCATCACTTGTTTCTTTTTGGATGTTTATGTAGTTCCCATAAATTAATTCTATGATACATAAAATTAAATTTATTTTTATTTACATTTCTATTTTCTTATATCGATATTCTATGTTTTTACAGTCCAAAAGTCACCAAATTGGTAGGGTAATTTTGTCACGATTTTCATTCTTTTAGACACATGATTTTTATGAACCATATTCTTTTATGAGGTGTATATACTACCAATAAAAATGGTTTAATGTTGATCTAATTATTTTAAATATATATTAAGATTTATTAAATTCTATTTTTATGTGGATTTTTATTTAATGTTACCCAAGATGTAAGACATTATTCCTTCAACCTCATCATTTATCATAATTATTTGTTATTATGCATTTATTGATGAAATATTTTTATACACCACGAAATAATTCTTATGAATTTTCATTTCTATGGTGAATAATTTTATTCTAATGTATGTTTTCTATTTTTACACTCGTTGATTCTTAAGATTATCATGGAAATCATTTTTTTTAAAAAACCAGTTTAATTTTTCGCTTCGTACGATTTTTTTTCCAACAAAACCCTTCTTTTCTTAAAAATATCATAAATGATTTTAAATTAAATTTTAGGATTATTTTTATATAAATAAGATTGAAATTATTTTAACATCATTATTTATATTTTTTAAAATATTTTTTGTTGTTTTTTCTAAATATTTTCCATATTTTTTTAAATGTGATGAATTTTTTTTAAAGAAATTTTTTTCCAAAATTACATCAAAATTTATTTATAATTTCTTACAGATATTTTAAAAAAATTTGTTTCAAAATAATTTCAATGAATTTTTTATATGTTTTCCAATATATTTTCAGTGAAATGGTTTTCAAAATATATTAAATTCTTTATTTATATGTTTTCTTTCCTATCCTATAAGAAAATTTTTAAAAAAATTCCATTGGTTAGTTTATATATTTTCAAACCTACTTGAAAAGAAATAAAACTGAAAACTTTTAGAGTCATTGATAAGCTTTCTAGAATATTTTCTAATAGATAATGCTTCAAAATGAGTTATGTTTTAAAAAGGGTTTCTTCAAAGATGGAATGTTATTTTACTCAATATTTTTAAATTATTTTTAAATCTTACTTAAGATTTTTTCAATGTTCTTTTAAAATAAAAGGATTTCGAAATGGATTTCTGTTAAAAAACATTAAATAATGTTTATTTTTATTTTAGAATTCTCCAAGTGATATTTTAAAATCATTCTTTATCTATGATAACATTGTTTGATATAGTTTATCGTTTACTATTACTATAACACAATTATATAATTCTTATAAATTATTTGAATAGTTTATGATTAAGATGAAATTGTTTTTGTGAAATCTATTTTGATTACATGTGTTATAACATGATGAAATGCTAATGAAATATTTATCCTTTCATAGTATAATATATTATAAAATGATTATTAAACCTATATCATTTACACATTTTATGATATGATTTATTGTTTATTATTACAATTTCATTTCATTTATTATGGTATGATTTTCATGTAATACATCTATTTTTATGGGTCATGATATGATGAATGTTTTAGATTTTTATGGATTATGTTTGTATGATTTCATTTTCTAATTGGTGAGACCAATGTATTCCTATAAATAATTGGGAAAAGATATATATCTCACGAGATATACATGGATGGAAAGGGGATTGATTTAGGGTTTTTAATGGACATTGGCTTCTTTAATGGTCTTGGGAGTGAACATGGACTACTAAGATGGTCATGGGAGTGAACCATGTCTACTACAATGGTATTGGGAGTGAACCTTTCCTAATAATATGGTTTTGTGAATATACTAACATGGCAATAAGGAACGATTTGTGACTAGGGGTGGTGGTGTTTTTAGCCCAGTAGTTCTATGTCCCTTAATGTGCCTTGAGGTTTCCGATAATGAGCCCCGACTTATTGGGAATGATTATACATAGTTACGTTAATCTAAAAATTTATAGGTCATAATCCAATTTCATTATTACTTTGATTATGACCTTTATTATTTTATGATTCATTACTTGTGAACTACTAATCAATATTCCAAGACACATGTATATGATCTTCGATATGTATGGTATTATCATCAAATGTTATTATCATGTTCACATACCATTATACTCATGTTATGCTTATATATCTCATTTATGAATCTATAATAAGAATCTAATATCACCCATTATTATGATTCAATTACTAGATTATGATAGAATATTTTAGGAATCAGTACTATTGGAAAAGGGCTTAATGATATATTTTTATGAGAATTCACAATAATATATTAATGTGATCCCATTTTCCCAAGATAGAAGACTATTACGGTCGTTGAAAATGTACCTTTTTAATGTTCAGAATATTCATCTAAAATGATGTAATATCCATGTATTTTAATCCTGTGTAACTATAGTTGGATTATAATTAATGTTGTAGTTATCCTTTAGAAACTAGGATGAGAAATATTTATTGAGATCTCTTTGGATATTTTTAAGGATATTTCTAGGGATGTCTCTAAGGACAATCCAATGTGTCATTGATTTAGAATAAGGCTTCACAATTTAGACATATTCAGAGATATTTTTCATGGTTTTGTTGTTTTCTAATATTCTAATTCATTCTTATAATACTCCTTCTAGTTTTAATTCAATTAAGCCCACTGTATAAAATTGGTTAATGAATAATATGTCAGACAATTTGTCTATGGGTAGTCAAATGATATGACTAATGAAGAAAAGGATGTTGTAATATTTTTAATCAATTTTCTCTTAAAATGATAAAAATAATTTATCTTAATCGACTCTTATACTCAGAAAAGGTGAAAGGGGTGATTTTTCTGATAATTTGAGTGATGAAGACCATAGATGAAATAAAATTTTGTATCATTTGTGTTTTCAATGTGGGAAGAAACACTCAAGTTAATGTATCATAGGAACATGATGATTTTTTAACTATGGAAAATAGTGAAACAAACCATATAACTATAAATATAAAATTAAATGATCAGTTAATATAATGGTTGGAATTATTGGACTCCCTAAGGTATTATAAATAGTTGAATGTATAATTTGTGAAAATTATGTCCACTATGAACAAATGTATTCAAGGTTAACTTCATGATGCCAACCCAAAATGTTTTATGAGTAATTGTATTTATGTTGATGATGAATACACCAAAAATTACATATGAATGATATGTGTTTTTCTAACAGTTTTTTTTTATGAATGATTAGTTTCAGTTTGATTAATGTCAGGATATGATTCATATTTTATATTTTACAAAAGTTATATTAAAGAATAAGAAAATGAAACATTGTTAATTTCATAAGGAAGAAGTGTAATAATATAGGTTTTCATGTATTTGAATTTAATAATTATGTTATAATAATTGGAAACTACACAATAATGGTTAATTTTATTTTTTTACATTGGATTTATAAAAATATTGGTCAGTAGATCATATGGAATATAAAATTGATTTAATGTGAAAGGTAATTTTTGTGGGAAACAATTATTAATAGAATGAAAAACCATAATATTTTCATAATTATGTGAATATGATTTTTGGATAAATGGTATATAATATATGAATAAGTAAATTGGATGATACTTTTTTCCTTGGAAATACTAAAGGATTTGATTTCATTGTGGTCTATAAGACATGGAAGGATTTTACAACATTTATAGACTTATGTAATGTATATAATAATCATTTGAAAAATACATAATGTATGTTTTTAACAGATATTTATTTTAATTACCATTTATTATGAGAATACATGATGATGGTTTAACATTTTTTGTATGTTATAACCAAGAGATGCTTTATGATGTACGAGGGGTCAATGTTGAGCAGTTTTTAAGAAATATAGTGAACTTATTTAAAATGTTTTGGATTTTAAAATTTCAGAAGGGTTATAAGGAATACCATCTATGGAATGGTTTATGTTAAAACATATGAAGAGATTCTGGGGATTAATTTATAATCTATCACATGAATATTTATTCATATTGGATAACATGTGAAAAACATTTTGTTGTTAACTAAATACAACTAGAATGAACTATAAATATATTTAAATAAAAAATGATATGATAACTTTTCTTGAATGAAAAATTCAGTTTAATTTATTGGGAAATAGGATAAAGTGGAAATTGATCAAGGAACAATAAAGGGTGGGATATTATTGAAATCGATTAACTGTATCTTCTCATGATGATTATTCAACATCATGAAACTGGGCATGAAATAAAATTTGTCATGTTATCATTTTTTTATTATATCAATGATGTTTTTAAATCCACTTTAGTATATAATTTTATAATTTGTAAATTTTTCGAAAACAAACTCTTTATCAGTCTACATCAGAAAATGATAGTTAGATTTAATTTTCATGTTTTAACATTCCACATATGTTCTCTTATGTGAAAATCATGTTATGAGTTACATTGTGTAACTGTTAGGTTTCCATATTTCCCTTTTTAATGTATGTTATAGTATTCATATTTACAATGTGGTTTTCTTGGAATGGAACATTAAAGTGTTAAAACATTAATAACCATGAAAAATTTGATAGATAAATTCATTTTGTGGGGGTAAAATGTAACCCCTAATGATTTTTAAATGGGATTTTGTGAATTAATTTAATCATTTTGATTTTTCATTTCACACAAAATTTAATATATCTTTTTTATAAGAAAGAACTATGTTCTGATTGAATTATATGAAACATCAAATTATAATTACACAAAAATGATCACTTTAATTATCATTTGGTACATGTTTCACAATTTTTGACTAGTCTTACATGTAATAATGTTTTTCTTTTATATATTTTGTTACATGATAGGATGAGTTTTATCAGATAACCATGAAATATTTGAAACTTTTATAATTATTACTTCAATAAATAAAATAAAAAATTTAAAGGGGAATAACAAAATTTACATTGGGTCATTTTTTTTTGTATTTTGTTTGATGTTCCATTTTTTAATGAATAATAATAAACAATGAATTTTAATTTAAAACTTATTTATAATATATTTTTTTTATATATATAAATGATATTTTGTGTTCATTTTAATGTATATTTTGTTCACTTATAAAACAATAAATCCAATTATGGTCATTGGAATCAATTTTACAATGAAATTGTATATGAAATCATTTCAGAATATTGATATTATTACATGAAAAACATATATTTCTGTCACATCAATGTGATTAATTTTAAATTAGTTTTTTACACTTATGTGATTGGAATATGGAAAAATATATTAAATATTATGAATCATAATTATTTATAATATCTAGCATGGTAAAAATATATTTTTAACAAAATATATTAGTTGAAGTAATTTAAAGTTATTATACCAATCAAGGTAAAAATAGTTTACATAGTGATTAACCTCTATCTTAAAGGAAAAAATAACCTATAAATATGTCAAAAAGAAACTTTATGGATTATTTCACCTATTTCATCCATTATCTCAAACATTGAACATTATTGGAGGAACATTATGTAAGTGACACCTCTCAGTAGTGTTTAAATTTTATTACTTACAAGAATTCCACTCATCCTCCACACTAAAAGGGCACTCACCCCTCACTTCATCAAAACTATCAAGACCACTGGATAATTAAAAACATTCCCATTTATCTGCCATGCATCCAGCCATTCATAATATAAAATTACCTTTTGTAATAAATCCATCTAAGGAATACCTTTGGTTAAAACCAATGTGAGTTACCAAAAAAAGAGATAACATCCTTTAAAAGAACTTTTGTGTTATTTCTTACTCTAATCACTATATTATAAATATTCAATGAATATATAATATACTGAGTAACATAAATATACATATATTCGATTATGTTAACTATATAACCTAAACTCACACACACTTCAATAAAATGGGATACTCAATCAATGTCCAGGTGTATAGGGGACTACCGCCTAATGAATCGAGATCATTAGTTCATTCATTTCCACATTCCATTGTTTCTAATAATGATGTAATTTCAATTTTTATAATATATATATTAAATTTAATGTCCAATCATTCCAATATAATTATTAAAAATGACATGCTTCCAATCATTTTTTTTTTGAAATATTATGACTTGGTTTTTGGTCGTGTGGACTGCCACCTCCTCAATGCGAAGTGATTCTTTCACGCTTTACATGGACTATATTAAGGATTCATAAAATAAAAATATGTGATATATATTAAATATAAATTCGACAATAATTATAATATATACATATCATTTAATTATCTTATTGCTTTCAATAAGACAAGAATATGTAATCAGTGTTCAAACATATATACAACAAACTGTATCCATGAATAGTGTATTTCATTTACTTTTCGATCATTTTTATATTTTTTTAAAATACTTATATAATTAACATAACTGATGTTTATTTCATGGTTTTAATTATAAATGTTATTAAATCATGCAATAATTAATATGAAAAGATTATAATAAATCAAAATACATGCGAAAAACAAAGCGATATATACCTGAAACGTAACATTAAAATGGAAGTGGTAATAAATAAGAAATGAAATAACATTAAAAAATAATATATGTTATATTATAATTTAATATGGTTTGGTAATATATTTATAATAAACATATTTTTATTCTATAATATGTTTGATCGAGTACGATGATAGTTGAGATATAAGGTAAGGGGATCTCTAGTCTCACCTTTCTTTCTACGAGTATTATGACTTATTGACAACACATTTAATTTTTGTTGTTATTGCAATATTAATTAAAGAACTCAAAGATACATGTCCATAAATTAATGGGTGTTTACATATCCATTTTATGATCCCTATTTCCTAGTGTTTTATGGATCAATTTATACTAAATAAGTATTGTAATTATGTTTAAATTTCCCTTCATTTAGTCACAAGTTTTTTACGCACCTATATTTTTCTAAGAGGGGCATATACTTACATTTGAAATGTTATATCATGAATATAGATTATTAATGATAATTTATAATTAGTTTAATGATATTATTTATGGATATTTTGATTTTAAGATTCCAATAAGGTATTTAATATTATAAGTAGATTTATTTTTTGAATTTTTATTTCATAACTTTCTTCGATCATAAATCTATTTTATTCCAAGACCATGTTTTTGAAAAACGTTTTCAAAAATGTTATTAAATTATATTATAATATTATTTTTTTTAAAAAAAGTATTTCAATGATTTTAAAATCTCCCTTTATAAATTTTCAATTACATATTCAATGAAAATGGTATTAAAAATGTTTGAATGCATTATTTAAAAGTTTTAAAATTATTTTCCATGTAAAAGATTTTAAAAAATTTATCATGATTTTTTTAAGTTTTGAAATATATTTGAAACGAAAATATTTAAAAAAATATTCCAATTCATTTCTTCTAATATTACAAATATTTTTTAAAAGAAATGTTTCTTAATAAAAAAATTAATGATTCATTTGTATGTATCCAAATCTATTATCAATGAAAAGGTATTCCAATGGTTTTTAATGCTTCCTTTTATTTTTATGAAGAAATTTTCAAATAAAATTGTTATAAAAATTTCTTCTTGATTTCATTATATGCATTTATGGTTATTTTGAACGATTTTTTTTCAATCTTATTTAGTATTTTCAAAATATTTTTTCACCACAATAAGGATATTTTATTAAAAAATTGTTATAAATGATTTTAAAATATTACATCATATTTTTTAAAAATCGGTTTTAAAGAACATTATGTTTAATTTTTTTATTTAATTGAAAATTATTTAATAATGAAAGGTTATTTTAATTAACAAATTCACAAAGTGAAATTTAAAAATAATTCCCCATCAATGATGGTATACTATGATATAGATTTTTCATAACAATGGATGACATATAAAGATACCATTATTATTATTTATTTTAATGGTTAATGAATAAGTTGAAATGAAGTTTATAAAACTCATTTCTTTTTGATTGGTCATTCAATGATAAAACTCTTATAAAAATACCTTTTTAGATGTTATTATATAATGATATGATGACGAAAATTATCCCATTTCCATATTTTATGTTATGATAATTTTTTTGATACCTATTTAATTTCATGGGTTATGATATGAATTTTAAGAATCCCATGTCATTTACAATACATTAAATGATGACTGTTTTAACATCTTTTGGAACACATATGCGTGATTTAATTATGTGAAGTGGGGGGCCTCTATCTTCCTCCAATTAATTGGGCAATGAATTATATCCCATGAGATAGACATATATTGAATAGTGAGTGAAATCGGTTCAGTAAATGACTTTTCCAGCAAATATGATATTGGGAGTGAACCATCACTACAAAATATGGACTTAGAAGTGAACCTAGAAAACTAAGTTGGTATTGGATGTGAAAGATTACTAAAAATATGGTATATGGAGTTAACCCATTCTACTACATGGAAAGTGATAAAACTAGAGATGATGTTGTGTCCCACCCAGTTGGTGCATCCCACATGAAGTGTCCAGACAAATTTTAACAATGACCCATGACATGAAATGATTTTATATGCATAATTATAGGCCAAAAATTTTATATATTATTCTATTTTTATTTTTCAGGGATTATTCTATTAATTATTTTATTATTCATGAATTATAATATCCAATAATTATTCCCTAATAAAACTATACAATATTTTATATAATCGGTATAATCTTAAAATGTTATTCTCTTGTTCTCATACCCTTATGCTCATATTATACTTATATGTTTCGTTATTTACCGTACCATGCATCTGATCTGGCCCTTTGTTATGTTTAATTTTCCTTGTTTATATTGAAAGATATGATGTATGATGAATAAATTGGAATATATTTATGGGATATGTTGATGAACTTTCACAAAATAAATGGAATGTGTTCCATAATTCCAAATACAGTAAACTATTATGGTCCTCAGGCATGTACTTTTGTAATGTTCTAAATATTCATCTCAAAAAATTCTATATCCATGTGTGTTAAGACCATGTTTCTATAAATTTTATTTTCGTAATTTAATTTATATAATCAATTAATGTATATAAGGGTAATTTTTATGTGTAAATTTGTCAAGATATATTTTCAAATGTGATTTCAACATTACTATCAAGGTCTTGACAATGAAAATAATTTTTCTATTCAAAATTGATATATTGAGATTCTCATCGATTACATCAAAACATAAATCACTAGTTGGATAATTAACATAGGGTTTACTATAGTAAAACAATTTATATATTCAATTTCATTATCCTACTTTTAAAGTAATAATTTTTTTTATCTCGATAATATCCTATAATACCAATGAATACCATATTAGGAATATGGTATATCATTACTAATATGTCTTAACTAATGGCACCTTTTTTAGAATTTGGTACATTATAATCAAAGAGATTTATATAATTTGTGATAAATTATACTTGTTAAACTAGTCCAAAAAACACTAAACCCCACAATGATAATAAAAAATATCTCTAAATTAAAAGTTATGTACTCGTAACAAAATTTTATTAGATTTTTCATTTACGTGCACAATAAATTACACCCCAAACCAATAAGTTTACTATTATAAGTTTTTAGCTACATGATATTACTATTCAAAAATAATTAATATAAATAACCCCTTAAATTTTTAAAAATGATACAGTACTATTACATTAACATATAAAACACCTCTCCATAATCTTAAAATGATTAACATAAGAAAACAGTGATCTAAAATTTCCAGCCATGGTTAATTGATGGGATACATATCAGAAATTATATATTGGTAGAAGATAATAATGAGGGTTTGGGTATGTGAAACTTAGTGATCATAACTAATAATCATGAATCCTAAATCAAGTTTCTTTACAAAATTAAATAGTTATAATGTTGGAAATTATATATAAGAGTATGGAATCATCATATAATGATCATGAACCCAAAAATATTAGCATTCAAAAAATATCTATTTTAAAGGATATTTGAATTGGAGAATGGATCAACTAAAGGTTTATTATGGGATAAACACACAGACACACACGCACCCACATATATATATATATATCATTGACTAATTATATGGATACATGGGTACATATACATCAGTAATGAGGAATAACATAGGCATGTTGTATAATCATAAATAAAGGAAACTATTATATGTGTAAATAATTATGCTATATTATGGTCATGTATATTGTAGTGATCAAGAAAGATTATACAAGTATATATTTATGAATATGATATCCGGTCTACACATTATTTTTTGGATGTTAAATATACCACATAGATATATTTTTTTTGACACGAAACCAGATACACATATATATTTGTGAACATTTAATCTGACAAACACATTAATTTTTTTCCCAATAATATATAAAACCATAACCAATGATTCGCGCCAAACCATTTTTTTCATTTTCTAATACCCGGTTTTAGGGTTTCCGGTACCCCAAACATCCCTCCAAACATCACATCCAAACAGGCACAACATCCCACTTTCAAAGTAAAAAGTCAACATTCAAAAAATCACCGCTCGCCACCTCGATCCACGAACCAACGCCATAGCCTCGAAGCACAAGACCCCTCGAAACCTGCAACACCTCGAACCATGGTCAGCCTCGAAACCACCGACACGACTGGAGAATCCGCAATGAACCACCGACGAGGTTCACCGGCGTTCCTCATCACCGACACAGAGGAAGAACATCATAAGCGACCACCGCTCATCTGACCACGCAGGCGCCACCTTCAACGCGAAATCCAACCTTATGCCTCTGGTGAGAGCCCGGACCGGCCACTGTCAATCAGCGTCGAATTGACGATTGCACACCACCTTCACCGGCGTTCCTCGCCGTTTCCACCATCAACCACCACCAGCATAGAAACCGGACAAAATCACCATTTTCAAAACAAGAATCAAACAGAGCATTGAATATCAACTGAGAAAACCCCACTGCAGCCACCCCAACCGCCGAAGAAACCCTTGCAGATCCTCAAAGTACTCAGCCGCCGCACATCAGGAGACTACATCCACATGCTAAGAGACCGCCGCAGGATAACAACCCATAACTGGGAGCAAACCCTCGAACGCTCCGTAGAGTATGTCATTGAACAAACCGGTCTTACGCCCGCGGGTCAGACCAGTGGAGTCGAAGCCCGAAGCGTTCGGCCACAACAAGGAGGACGAATCCTAATACCATCACGGAGAACACCCGAGGGATTTGAATAAATTCCACCACAGGGATGAGGCGACGACAAGAAAATCCAAGCACTTCCAGCTTCAAACTCAATCGCTACGAGAAAATCATCAACACTAGAAACAAGCAAGGAAAACAAGAAACGAGAATTAAACCCCCCCCCTCCCTGGGCCACTCCAGATCCATCGTCAACCTCAATTAAAATATCACCTTCGCACAATCCGATCCCACACATGATGAAATCGTCACGCCAAGCCAACCAATCCGCGGGGAGAAGACGATTCAACGAGAGTCAAACCAGGGCGAGATGGCCAGAGAGGGGAGGATCAGGCGTATAGGGGATAAACCCTAGCCGCCACGGGAGAGAAAGAGAAGCCGCTCAGAGGCACAAAATAGTCTATAAACAATGATTTAAGGGGGTGTATCAGTGCCAAAAATCATTTAATTATAAACCATACATATCATCTCTATTATAACAAAATGAGTTTACAAATTTCATCATAGAATAATTATCATGTGAAGTAAAATTGAGTTTTAAATTTATTTACAAAAAAACAAAATCATAATTCAATAAAGAATGTAAATTACAATGGTATAATTAATAAATTTACCAAATGGTGTATGCGAAAAATTAAGGGATATTTACATAAGTGAAAAAACATTATAGTAGTATAATTTAATTAATTAGGAAATTAAAATGTATCATTTTATTTTTAAAAAAATTAATTTTAAATTGTAATATTTTATAAAATAAGGATTTTAATATTTATATTTAGAAAACCATAGTTTTATGGAGTTGAATTATTATGTATAAAAATATACATAATGAAGGGAAACATTGTAAAATTGGAACATGTTGAAATGAAAAATTATTAACAGTCTTTTGTAAATATTGTAATAGTAAATAATGAAGGACTAGTGTTGAAAACACTAAATAGATTGACTTAATATTTTAGTAAATATATTAAAGGATAAAAGAAAATTAACATATGAATAAATTTATGTACAAAAAAATTCAACTATTAAATTATTGGAAGAATATGTTAATGGAGGAAAATGGTTTCTAATTGAAAATAAGTGATATGGCCTTCTCTTCATATGAGCGACCATTGATTAAATTATAAACCAAAGTGGATTGTAATTCTTGGACTCCATGAAAAATACATGAATAACCATGATATAAAAAATTATGAGTATGATGGGATAAATATTATATAATTTTCCCATATAGTAACATATTCATAGAAAATATCAATTTCCTAATGAGATTAGAAACAAAAAAACTATCTTTTCTCTCAATTTCCTTGAGAATTAAATAATATCAAAAATAATAAAACAAACTATTCAAGTAATTAATTTTTGAAAATTATTATTTTTTGTATTAAATAATATAATATTTAATTTTGATAATTCATTATAAATATAATTTTTGGTTCTTATTTTTTTATCATAAGATGTTTATAATTATTATTATATTCATTAAGATTCAAAATAATGATATATGTCCCCATTCAATGATAACAAGTCACAGTTTTTAGATTTTAATGGTAGTGGAATATAATATACAAAATGGTAAATAATATTCTTGTATATTTATAGGTATTTAATGAACAATACATTTTCAAATTTATCATGATTTCTGAATTTAATATTAATTATATTTTAAATGGGACACTATGAGTGATAGATTACCTGAAACAAAAAAATGGGTTTCTCCAAAATCGTATGTTTCTCAAAACATTGAGTTATACAGAAAAATAATATAATAATATTATTATTTTAAATTATATTTAACGCTTGGACATTGTATTGGAGATAATTTATAGAACTAGATACATTATTATTATATCTTTTTGGAACTATTTTTATATTTATTCAATATATTTTAGAGGTATAAAATGAGAATAAATTCAATTGTATGCATAAAATACTATAATATTTTTAAAATGTCATTTTACCACATCTAAAGGAGAACTCATTTTAGATATAGTTTTTTTTTCACTTTTATATGTTATATTTTAAAAAATTAACTTCTTCTATAGAATCGTGGCATCAAAATTAACATTGGATAATTTTTTAGGTAATTTTAGGATAACATTATTTTTTAATGAAAAGTGAAAAATACTACATTTTAATTCAAAAATACAATTTAATTTAATGTGTTTATATAGTTATATTTCCATTTACATCGGTTTGAAAGTGTAATTGTATTAGGTTATTTTGATTTAATAAAATTATTGTCATTATAAGTGATTTCACATTGAAATTGGACATAAATACATGTCAATCTGTTCATAGTTTTAACTTCATAAAAACATGCTTTCTTGTTTTGATAAAATGAAATAATTTTGAATTATTTTTTGCTAATAATTTATATTGATTTAAGAAAAATGGATTCCATATTTGGATCAAATGGTATAATTTTTTTTAATATGTACCTTTTATTTTTGGACATTAAGAGTAGTATGTTATGTAATTCTTTTTATTTACCATGGTGAAAGGGTAAATCAGGTAAATAAGGGTCAAAAATAATATTATAATAATAAAAATCTACCCTAAAACATGTCCTAATACTATTTTACGTGTTATTTAAAACCAAAATCATCCTTATACTGATATTTTTTCTTTTGGGAGCTATTTGGGAGTGATAATGACATTTTATATGAATAAATTTAATGTAAAGAGAAAATTAATGCAAACATGTATATTCATACTAAATTAATTTTTATATGGGGTTTTATATGTGATATCTTCTACTATAAGAAGTTATTATAAATATAAAAATATTTCATATATAATGATATTTTATTTATAAGTTTCAGAAATTAAATAATTAAATTTAATTATGAAACAATGATTATGTAGTGATTTCTTCATTAGAAAAAGATTACAAAAATTGAAATTATAAATATTAAAATAAATATTATTTGACATAATTAATGGAATCCACGAGTGATATAGATGTATATGACATTTTTTTAATTCATGGATTATTTTTTATTCAAAGGAATCAAGTTGTTATGAATTTGAAAAAAAACCAAGTATGAATTTTTTCCAAAATTGATATAAATTTTAACAAAAAATATAAAATAGTTTACTAAATGTTATAAAATTCCTAACAATATACTATTCTGCAAAAATTTTAACATATGTCCAAATATGTCAAAAATGACTTTTTTGGGTCATTTCCCATTATATGGTAATTATATTAATCCACAATGTTCAAATTACATGATATCTCTATAAGATTAAAATGAGTAAAATAAGGGTTAAACAAAAAAGATAAGGATATCAAAATATTCCAAACATTTCAAAAAACTTATTGTATTATTGGTATTAAAACTGAATTCATCTTATATTAGAAATAAATGAGTTTTGGAACATTTTTAATCGAAATTGTAATTATAAAAAATTAAAACATCAATACTTTCTTAAAATTCCCCTCCTCCCTCTTATAAAAATCCAACACCTCTACCCACTTACTCACACCTCTCAATCCCCTTGGGTTGTCCAAAATATGATCAAATAATCTCCCAACATCCTTCTATTTCCCTTAGAATCTTTAACATGGTCATAAGGAGATTCAAGAAGGCCATTTGGCTTAAATAAAAAGATATTACCCAGTTTGTAGGCGACTTCTTCTCTTAGTGTCATTTCTATTATTTTTCTTCATCACTCACAATGCTCTTCTTAATATGTTATTACATAATAAAACCAGTATCCTTAATATTATATTATGATTTTATATGATGTATTCGATATACACTTGTAGACACCTCCATCTAATGGAAACGAACATATTGCTTCTGTGTTGGATGAACTACTGCCTCACAAAATGATGATGATGCAATTTTTTTTCTAAAACCTTTCATGGTAACCATTATGATGGTTTATTATTAAGATATGATATATATAATATTTATATTGTTTATATTCTCAAATATTTTTTATTTACAACATAGCATTTTTCTTTCCCTGATGTGTAAATACGATAATTTCGTTTGAGAATTAATGGACTAAAACCCCCTTAAAGTGAAAAGACTTGTTCATGATATACATGCAATGTATAAAAGATGGTTTTATTAAACCTGTGATAAATACATTAAATTAATATTTTACTTATATTATAATATATTTTTATTTCATTTTATTTTTATTCATTTAATATGACAATGAAATTAAAGTTAGGTTCATGCGTTGATAGAGAAAATATTTTCAATTAATTTATATTGAATATCATTGTTTTAAACTCACAAAAGTGTTCCTATAAGATGAATTGTTTCATTTTTATGATTTTGGTGTTATTTTGAGCTGAATAGTAAAAATTGGCCATTTTGGATTTTTAACAGTTTTAACGTATTTCTGTATTTTGGACATAACATTATCTACATTGATCCAAATTGCGAAATTATTTCTTTTACAGATTCTACACATCCAGGGCGTCATTTACTATATTTGGACTAAAAGCTGAATCGGCCATATGGAAGCTCAAAAGAAGCTCACAAGTTGGATCAAGAAAACTGTTTCCAGTTCTGCCTAGTTTTGGTGTGGGATCCATAACTCATTCATTGTGGGCCCAAATCGTTCCAAATTCGGTGGGTGGACGCGCAAGGCGTTTTGGAGAATCTTTATTGAAGGATGCACCGCGGGATTCGTCCGTTTGAGGGTCTATTAAAGCTGCCTAATCCGGGGTTTGACGTTTTGGAGATTCTGACTGGACAGAATAAATCATCAGAGTAAAATGGCCATAACTCTCGGACTACCTGTCCAAATCCGCCGAGATTTTTAGGGGACACGGCCAAGACAATTATGAACAACATTGGAGAAGGCCTAAATGCGTGAAGAGGTTATTTATGGGGTCCAAAACGCGACAAATTTCGGGGGTCGAATTCTTCCTATAAAAGGAGGAGAGCTCCTCCCCCTCAATCCATCCCATTCTCCATCCCATTCCTTCCCGGGCACCCAGGAGAAGAACTTCTCAGATTTTTCTTTTATTTATTTTGTTTTAAAATGTCTCTCCTCTCCCGCATTATCTCGCTTACCCCATCCATGGAGGGGTAATTTCATTTGAGTGATCGGAAAGAGGGGAGGCTGGACCTATGTGTTGTTCTTGAGTTTTGTGCTTGAAATGAATAAAATGTGTTCTTCTTTCTTCTTCTGGTTCCAATTCATAATTCAGTATTAAATTCTAAATGCGGTTGTGTTATTGTTTTTATTCTGAAATTATAAATTGTTTTGGTCGATGATCACATCTCTCTCCACCCAATTCTAATCTGAATACGGTGGAACATGATTAGGGTTGGGTGGTGATTGCTCAACAGTTGTCAAGCACGTGTATAGGATTGTATGTCGAAATCTTGATTTAATAGAGAACAACAATTCCAGGTCTGGGATTGCTCTAATTAATCAAGAGACCTTCTAAAACCCTAAACACATTGGAAGGAGGATAGACCAATCTATGGTTTTAGAAAGGGAAATTCTAATCACGTCTCTCTTACCAGTTTAAGGAAGAAGAAGATATAAAATTTGGAAACCATGATGGCACAACACTAAGTCTAGCCGAACCAAATTCGATCACCGTCTTTATAATTTGTTAAAATCAATCAATTTCTGTTGTTTGTTTCTCTAATAGTCATTCAAATTTGTTAAAACCAATCTTTTTAAGAAAAACAACAAAAAGTGACAACCTTGTTTTGTGTGCACTCCTCTTCGGGAGACTACCTAGGATCAACTGCTATACTATACTTAGGTAAATAAAATATTTTTTTGCCACGCCCTACGACAGGCGTGCGTCATGCGGACGTATGAACTACTGTATCTATTATTGGTCAATTTCATTTATTATCTTCAAATGTTATGGACTATTATTAACACATATATTATGGATATATATGATATCTAAATCATTAATAATATTATGGATATTATGGACTTTGGAACACATTAACAATTTACATCAAAAATGATAATTTTCTACTAAGAACTGAATATCGGCAAACTGAAAGATATGATCTTAAATAATTATGTAATTTTTATTACCAGATGATAAGTAAAAAATGAATAATAAACATTAAAAATGTATTAAATCATGTGTAAATTTACCTAATTTTATTATTCGTGAATATTAATAACAAATGAGATTAGTCAAACTCAATGTAAGGGACTTCGTCTCAATCTCCATTCATTGAGTCATATTATTATTTATATAAAAACATATTTTATATAATGTATAATCAACCCCTTTAACTTTTATTTTCATTAAATTGTTTTCAAAGGGAATATTATTTTTAAATGCATCTTACTAAATGAATAAAGGAATGTTTCTTTTTTTTAATGTACGCGGTGACAATGACCTTTTTACATCCATGAGAATTATATTATATTTGTCTTCCTCTACAAGCCGTAATTTTTTAAAAGAAAAATAAATACCATATTACTTTTCTAGGGTAATTTGGTATTGAAAATTGTTTTTATAATGGAATAAATATGTCAATATATACAACTAATATTTAGCGATTTCAATGTGGAAATGTTATCTATCCATTGTTCTTGTTTTCTGTGTTAGGATTATCTAATGGTTCATGAGAATTATTTACCTATACAGGTGGTTCCATGATAAATAATGGGGGGAGCCTGTGATATACATCCAATGCATTGGGTGACATGACAATAGTAAACATTAAGGTTTATACTAATAGAAATAGGGAATATAATGTGATGGGTATTCAAAACATAACCATGAAGGTTACTCCCTATATAGTTGTAAAAGCTAAAATGTAAGTATGTTATGGATTACAAAAGTTACCTTTATGATTTAATATTTCTATTATTTATTCATAAATCTTATTATTTCATAAAGAATTATAAATAGATTATGTTTTATGAGTGAAAATTATGATTTCATTGATTTGTATGTATTCATGAACTAATGTTTTCATTCATTATTTTATAAAACATCATGATCTTTTTATGCTCTTCTAGAGTTTTTCAAATGTTTCTCATAGGGTATAAGGAAGGGTAAGAGAAATGAAGAATTCAAGAAGATTATTATTAAGAAATGAATTATTATTTTTATTTTAGGAGATTTATTATTGTGAAATAATTTTAAAGAGTATATGTGTCTACATTGTAATATTTGAGATACAATGTAATAGTTATGGACTAATTATATAAAAATATAAACCTAAAACGATCATAAATATGAATGTAAGTAAATTCTTGATAAAAAATAATGTCTATGTATTTTTTAATCATGGGGCCTTATTTTCGGAATTCGAGATAAGTTTGGATAACTGTATGAGTTAGGATATTTTTAATTGGATATCAATAAATTATTTTTTACTTTATGGTATGATTGAAATGATATAGAATTAGATGTTTCCATGCTCCAACCCATACGATATGTATGTGTTATGAATGGTTTTCCACATATGAAATAAGGAAAGAATGACGGGGTGATATAAAGGCGAAAACAACCTACCGAATCAGCAACCACAAATAGATGGAATTAGAACCGAATAGTTTGTTGCAGTGATTGATCAACTAACTAAAACTATAAATAGAGTTGTTATAAATGCACGAGATCTCCCATATCAACGACAATGGAACATGTTATATGTGGATCATATCATGAAGCAACATCCCCCATCATTTAGTAGATCATCTGACATTATTCCAGCTGAAGGGTGGAATAAGGAACTCAAAAATATTTTCGATGTCATGGGGTGTTTAAAACATCAAAAGGATTTTCTGGTGGTTTAGCTTTTTTGTAGGTGAATTTGATCAGTGGTATTCAATTGTAAAAAATATTGGGGACATTAAAGAGACTGCTGCACTTGATTGGGATGAATTTAATGTTTTGTTTCTTGAGATATATTTACCTAATGATATTTTACGTAGAATTTTTAAAAAAAAATTATTGGAATTGAGGAAAGAGGATGACTCAATGGAAGCATAAGAATATTAATTCACTCTATTGGAATGTAATGATCTAAATTTGACAAGGGGTACTAATAATAAAATTAATCACTTTACTCATGATTAATTATAAAGTATCTAATGGAATTAGCTTCTCGTAAATTTAGAATTTATGAACACATTATTCGATGTGTGGAGAATGGGTAGATGGTGTTAGTCAATGATCAGGTGCTCTTTGAAAAACAACATAATAAGACGTTCAGGTGGATGATGGAACAGAATACCTCTTCAAAAAATTCTGATGGTATGAAACATAATTTAATATTTTTGAGACAATTGTGGTAAAAATCACACTGGGAATGATTTTTGAATCCTGGTAAGTGCGTCTGATGTGGTGAAATGGTACATAATGCTTCAAATTGCACTGGAATTGATCATGGTAATGGTAAGACAATATTTGATTTACTATTAGTAATTTTTTTAAGTGCAATGAAAAGGGTCATTATGAAAATTATTGTCAAATTATGAACTCAAATAATGGAGCATAGATAGACTACAAGCAGAACAGTGTGGTTAAATCCATTGTAACTACATAAAAATATGTTGGGCATTAAATGACGAGGTATCAGGTACATTTTTTTTGTTTATTCCTATTATTTCAATGTGTTTTTTTATTACTGGTCTACACATTCTTTCATTTCTGAGATATTTTGTATAAAATGGGAATTCCTTTTCTTCATATGAATCATGAAGTTGTGGTAAAAACACATAGGGGAAATGTTGAGATAAAAAGAAGTTACAAGAACCTTATTGTCATTATGTGCAGAAATAATCTACCTACAATCCATTTTTTTTCCTATAGCGGAATTTTATGTTATTTTGGGTATATATTTTATTTTTATTTATCATTCTATGATTAAATACAGAGCTATATAGGTTTTATTTTATAATTAATTTTAATTTTTGTACAACAATGAATCCTTAATTTTGGTAATATATCAGGAATATGAGAAACTAGAAAAATATAGAAATGAATATCGACTAGCACATATAGTTGAATTCAAAGTAACTCTTCAAAATAATTACATGCAAGTGGTAAATGATTATCTTTTTGTTTTTCAGATGATTTTTCTACTGTAATACCTGATCGGGATGTAGAAATTACTATCTAATTGGTTCTTGATTCTAAACCAATTTCAAAACCCCCTTATCGAATTTCTCAAATTGAACATTTATTGTTAAAGAAGCGATTGAAAGAGTTATTTGATAAAGGTTTAAATCAACCTAAAACATCACCATAGGATGATAGTTTATTATATATTAAAAATATATATGGTTCATTAAGTATTTTCATTGATTATAGAGACATGAATAACATCACTATTAAGAAAAATAACCCTTTCCTCATAGTGATGGTTTGGTTTGACTTACTCCAGAGAGATCAGTATTTTTTGAATATTGACTTGAGGTCAGGGTACCATCAATTGAATCTAAATGAAGTAGGCATTCTGAAGACTATGTTTTATACTAGATATGGCCATTACAAATATGTAGTTATTCCATTTGGGTTAACCAATGAACCTGCTTCATTCATGGATATTAGGAATCAAATTTTTCATGAGTTTATGGATAAGAATATGGTTGTGTTTATTGATGATATTAATGTACATTATAAAATTTAAGAGGAGTGCGAATGTAATTTAAGTGTTTTCTTTAAAACCTTAAAAGAAAATCATATGAATGGGATGATTAGAAATTTTGAGTTTTGGTTCCAAAAAAAATCATTCTTTGGTACCATTGTGTTTTTAGATGGCATAACTGATGATCCTGCGAAAATAAATGCGGTTGCAGAATGTCCATGACCCACAACTATAACTAAAATTTTTAGTTTTCATGGTTTAGAAGGTTATTACCTTTGAATTTTTAAATATTTTGTATGGTTTTCTATCCCAGTGACTAAGTTAACTCAATGAGGTGTTTTTTTTGGAAAAATGAATGTGTTGATTGTTCTCATGAATTGAAAAGAAGATTGTAGAATGCTCTAGTTTTGGCACTGGATTCCAAAAAATGGTGATTTTTTTTTCTAAATTGATTCTTAATACAAAGGAAACATTTTTTTCTTGATGAAAAATGATCAGGTTATTACTTATAATTTAAGTAAGTAGAAAACTCATGAATTAAATTACCATACAAATGATTTGGAATTAGATGCTATTGTTTTTTAATTAAATATTTGGAGTCATAATTTGTTTGGTGTAAAATGTAAATATATACTGATCACAAATGTCAGAATTATATATACACTGGGAAAGAATAATACATGAGATACATGATATAGTTGTAACTAATCATGGATTTGGATTACACAATTCATTGTCATCCACAAAAGGAAAATAAAGTGGCTAATTCTTTGAGTCGAAAGAGTATTTCTATATTAAGCATGATATATTTGGAATGATATCCTTTGGTTTTTGATTTGATAAATTTTTTATTATATGTTTTTGGTGTATGGAATTCCTCTATATTTTTTAGGTGGTAGTGAAATCATCTCTATCAGACATAATTAAGACACCATAGGAAGAAGACCGTGAGTTTTCAAAAAGTTAGAATTTGTTCAGAATTTTAAGTTACCTAATTTTAATATTGAAAAACACTATGTTTGGGTGTTTTGAAAGAGATTATGGGTACCTTGTGATTCAATGTAGAAGAATTAGTTTTTATGTGATGATCATAGAAATCAGTTTTCAGTTCCTCCTAGAAGCACTAAGTTGTACAATGATCTTTGAGAATATTTCTAGTGGGATGAAATAAACATAAATATTGATGACATTACTATGATGTTTTTGAATTTTCAATATTTTAAAGAAAAAAATTATTTATAGAAAGGAATGCTTAAGCCTTTTCTAGTGCGTGGGAGGAAATGGGAAAATGTGTCCATGTATTTCATAGTGGGAATACCAAATACATATCAAGATAACAATTCAATATAGCTTATTGTTGACTGATTTTCTATATATTCTCATTTCATCCTATTAAATAAAATCAATCTGTAGATCACATTTCATGATTTTATATTAAATAGATAGTTAGGTTACATGGATTTTCACAATCCATTGTATCTAATCGTTATCGTAGGTTCATTTATGACATTTGGAAGGGCTTTATAAGTCCTTGGGTACTGAATTACATGTCAGTTCAACTTTTCATCCCCAATCTGATGGATAGTCAAGTACGAACAATTCAGACCTTATAAGATATACTACGAGCATGGTCAATGGATTACCATGAAATTTGGGATCACCATCTTTCTTTGGTTGAGTTTTCTCACCATAATAGTTATCATTCCAATATACAGATGACACAATATGAAGCGTTAAATGGAAATAGGTGTTAAACTCTATCTTATTGGGATGCAGTTAGTGAGTGGATGTTGTTGGAACTAGAATTGTTAGAAGATATAGAAGAAAAGGTTCAGCTGATTCCGATCACTTGATAAAAGCACCTAGTAGGCCCAAAAGTTATACGGATAACTAGAGGAATGTTCTATCTTTCGAGGTAGGTGGTCATGTCTTTATCAAATTTTCTCTATATAAAAGTGTGGTGTGTTTTGTTAAAAAGAGAATGGTTATTCAACGGTTCATTATAACCTACGAAATCAGGGAGAAAGCTGGATCTGTTTCCTACAAAGTGGATTTACCTCTATGTTTGTCCCAAGAACACTATGTTTATCATGTTTCAGTGTTAGGAAATTATTTTTTAGATCCATCTCGTTTCTTGAGTGTAGAGGTAGTTCAATTGGATGAAAATATTTCTTATGAGGAACAACCAGTGAAAAATCTTGATCATAGAGAGAATGAATCCTGGAATAAGGTAATTAATTTGGTAATGTTCTTATAGAAAACCCATATGGAGGAAGAGGAATCATGATATTCAGAAAATGTTATGAGGGATAAATTCTCCCACTTATTTGATATGTGCATAAAATTGCAAGGACACAATTTCTAAAAGGGTGGAATGATTAAACATCCCATATATATAAATAATGACACATTTTCACATCTTTAATATTTTTGAATTTAATATTAATTTTTTTATAAATGGGACCTTATGTTTGATATCGTACCTGAAACTCAACAACGGGTATCCCTAAAAGCATATGTTGTACAAAACATTGAGTTATAACAAAAAATAATATAATATTATCATTATTTAAAATGGTAGTTTACGCCTTGCCATTGTATTGGCGGGAATGGATATAAAAAACTAAAATATGATTATATAGGTTTTTGAACTATTTTTATATTTATCCAATAAATATAGGAGTCTAAAAATGATAAGGAATCTAATTTTAAGTATAAAATACTCTAATATTTTAAAAAGGTCATTTTACCATCTTTTGAAAGAGTTCCCATTTTAAAAATAATTTTTTTCACTTTTATATATTATATTGGACAAATTAAACTGCTTCTATAGAGTTGTGACATCAATATTTACTTTGGATAAATTTATTGGTAATTTTTTTGATAATGATTATTTATTAATGAATAGTAAAAATACGACATTTTTATTCAATACTACATTTTTATCTGTTTTATTTATATAGTTATATTATCATTTTAATCGATTTTAAAGTGTAATTAGATTATGTTTTTATAATTTAATCCTATTGTGGACATTGTATGTGATTTCACATTTAAATTGGATTTAAAAAATGGCAATATATTGATAGTTTTTACATCAAAAAAACACATTTTCTGGTTTTGACAACGATAATTAATTTTAAATTAATTTATAATAATTTTTTTTAATTGGGGAGAATTTATTTCATATTTTGAATGAGAAGGCCCAAATTAATTAAATAGTTAATTTTTATTTTTGAACATTATTAATAGTAAATTTGGTAATTATTTTTATTTTACATGGTAAAAATGTATATTAGGTAAATGAGGGTGAAAAATAATATTATGATAACATAAAACCACCATAAAAAATGTACGAAACTTAATAGATGAGTTATCTACAACCAT
This sequence comes from Viscum album, assembly GCA_963277665.1. Lineage (NCBI taxonomy): Eukaryota > Viridiplantae > Streptophyta > Magnoliopsida > Santalales > Viscaceae > Viscum > Viscum album. The sequence continues at coordinate 188,795,956 of OY728153.1, read as the reverse complement.
AAAAATAAGTAGGCCTAACTTTTTTCATTTGGGAGCCACATGGGAGTGATAATGACATTTTATAAAAATTATTTCAACGTAAAGAGAAAAATAACATAATCATGTATCTTTTAACTAAAAAATTTTTATATAGGGTTATATAAGTGATATATTTTAATATAAGTGTTAATTAAAATTATAAAAATAATTCATAAATCTATATATTTTATTTAAAATTATTTGACATTACATAAATAATTTTAATTATGACACAATGATGTTGTAGTGATTTCTTCATTAATAATGGATTCAAATAAATGATATTATAAATATTAAAATAAATATTATTAGACATAATTAATGTTATATGTGTACTATATAGGTGAATCTGATGTTTTAGTATTTATGAAATTTATATTTCTTGAAGGAATCAAGTTTTTATGAATTTTTTAAAAATTATACTATGAATAGGGTCAAATATTGACATAATTAAAAACATAAAATATACAATAGATTATTATAAGATATAAAAATCATAAAAATCTATGATTTGGTAAAATAGTCAATATATGTCCAAATATGACATAAATTACATTATTGGTTTCTTTCCAATGATATGATAATTACATGTAACCACAATTTATAAATTACATTATGTAACATTACGATTAAATAGGTTAAAATATTGGTGAAACCAAGAAGATCTGGAAAAAATATATTCAAAACATGTCTAAATATTATTTTATTATGGGTATTCAAACCAAAATCATCATATCATTGAGATAAATTTGTTTTGAATATTTTCAATAAATAATGAGTTTATAATAAATTAATATTTCAAAACATTCATAAAGTGCCCCTCATCCCTCTTATAAAGTAAAACCACCTCTACCCACTTAGTCACACCTCTCCATCCCATTGGCTTATCCAAATTCTTCTAAAATAATCTACCAACATCCCTCCCTTCATCCTAGAAGTCATAAAATTTGTAGAAGGAAATAAAAATAAACATTTTTTCTGTATTTAAATGATGTTACCCAATTTAGAGATAACGTCATCCTTTTTCTTACTTTGTTTTATTTTCCTTCTAAACTCCCTGTTCTCTTCTTATTCTATGATAATATAAAAACACAATTATACTAAATATACAAGGATGTTTTTATAACATGATTATAGGTAATATAAAATGAATAATAATGTTGATTTTTTTTTGAAGGAAGTTGAAATTAACACAGGTTTATTATTCATGAATATAAGGAATGAACAAACTATTTGGACTCTAGGTAAGAATCCAGTTATCAATAGATTATCATTGTGGAATATTTTTTATTATATAAAAAAACATATTTTAAAAAAATTTAATCAAACCCTTTTAATTTTAATTTTATTCAATTATTCTCAAAATATTTTTTATACGAAGAATTTTAGTAAAAGACAAAAGGAATGATTCCTTTTTTTTAAACACGGCAGCAACGAACTTTCCACCACCACTATCATTATTTGATATTTTGATTTCTCAACAATATATAATGATATTCAGAATAAAACAAAATACCATATTTCTTTTTAGCTTATTTTGGTATTGACAATGGTTTTGAGAATGGATTGATTCTATTAATATCTTGAACTGATATCTTCTGAATGAAATGTAGAAATTTTATCATTTATTTTGGCTAGGTTTATCTATTATGATTATGATATGTTTTATGTTAATTAATTATGTAAACGTGTGGATCCATGAAATATAGAGGGTATCTGAGCCCAAGATAGCTCTCTAAGGTATTTGATAATGTGGAATAGGTAAACATTAATGTTTTTAATATATTTATAGAATATACTATGATGGGTATTCAAAATACAACCATGATGTTTACCCCCTACATAGCTATGAAATCCACAATGTATATATGTTATGGATCCCACAAGTAACTTTAATGATTTATTAATAATTATTATTATTTATAAATCTGAGTATTTCATGAGGTATGTTAAAGATACTATGTTTTATGAGTGAAAAGAATGATTTCCTTGATTTAATTGTATTCCTGAACTAATGATTTATTTCCTTATTTTATAACCCATTCTGATATTTTTATGCTCATACCATATTTCTGAAATATTTTCCATATTGTATATGGATGTTTAAGAGAGAAAAATAATTCAAGAAGATTTTTATAAAGAAAATAATTCTTTTTTTATTTACATATCTTATTTATTGTAAAAACTAGGATAGAGTACATGTGTTTACATTTTAATATTTGAGATGTAATGTAATAGTTATATCCAAATTCCGTAAAATAGTAAACCAGAAAAGATACTCAATGTGAAAGAATGTAAATTCTTCATCAAAACTCGATATTACGTGATGTTGATGTATGGGGACTTATAATTCTAGGTTAATTCCATGATATTTTTCATTATTTTTATTGAATATAAAAACTATAACTCTTTTTCTTCTACAATTATGATGAATAAATGATAGTAAATTGATAATGAGTAATGAATAAATAGTACAACTCCAATAAAATATATTATTTAATTATTAGTTTAATATATCAAAAGTATTAATTTATAGATACACATTTTTTAGTATATGGTTAATATAGTATAGTTTTTGATTCATTTAGGTGGTTACACTGACTAGAACAGGAACATGTTATAACAATGAATGAAAAGAGTATATAATTATTATTTTTTATGATAATTTATTATTTTTATAATGAGTTAAATATAAATTAAATAGATAGTATAATGAGATAAATATGTAATTGAGTTGAAATGAAAATTTAGAATGATAGTGAAGAATATGTTACATTTATTAATTATATCCTCTAAACATGGACAAACCTATAAAGGTATATAAGATTCCATCATGGTTATAGAATCTAAATGATATCCAATAAGGTTTTCTGAAGAGGGAAATGAATTTTTATTCTAGATATATTATAATTAATATATTTATGTAATGGCCCTAACCTATACAGTCCATTACCTTGTGGAAATGTGGTGTTAGAGGTGTTATGGGAGATCAGGGTGTCTTGGAGGTGCGTTTGGGTGGACTTTTAAGGAAAGCTAAAGGGAGATAGGTTTCACACGAATGGTGCACAGTTTGCCCAAACCGTGCGGCCAAACCGTGCAAGGTTGGTGTTGGAGGTAGTGGCTAATGCATGGTTATCACACAGTTTGTCTAACTATGCCTACTAACCGTGCGAGGAGTGTTTGGAGAGGCAGAAGATAACGCACGGTTAGAGGACGATTTCTTAAACTGTGCGGGCACTTAATGTTAGATCCTAAAATTGTGGATCTGAACTCCTTTTCCCCTAAATGGTTCATTTAAGCCTCAAAGAAGCCATAACTCGGGAGTACCCCTCCTTGGAGGTAGAAGATGCTCTCCCAAGTGTTTGGGAGGTGATCCGGAGGCTTTTCTTGGTGAATCGAAGCCGGTTTCTTGAGGTATGTGGTCATTCTTGCTTGATTTCTTAAGATCTACCGAGATCTATTACTCCTATTCTCTCGGTTTCTTAGATCTATGCCCGTTATGGGTAGATCTATGTGCATGGATGTCGATTATGATGATATTTTGTCTTGTTTGTGTTAGGATAGGAGATCTAAGGAGGATTTGTGGAGAATCAGCCCAGTTTTCTTGGGTGTTCTTTAACCCTTGTGGTTTTCCTTGAAATTTTTGAGGTAGGGGATTTGTGGATTCTCTAATTGTTTATGTACAATCATAGAGTTAGCATGATTTAGCTCTTTATATCACAATGTAATTGACATAATTAAATACTTGAACCAGATTAAAAAATTTGTTGATCGCATATTGTTTCTTTGTACTGTGAAAACGGTTCACCTATTTATTTTCTAGATATTGTGATATCTATGCCTTTCTTGTTAGCATGTTTTTATAGATGAAATTGATAAATAACGTAAAGCCAGAATTAATTGATAATTAATTGGATAAATATAAAGATGCATGAAAAAGTATTTGGTTCTTGTTGTAATTTGATGTTGATCAAATTGGCATAGTAAGCATGTTTAATATTTTTGATAGCTTGCTGATTTAGTTCATGATGTGGGAACCAATGAATTGAATTTGTTAATTCAATATGCATTAATGAACATTATTAATTGAATTCCCTGAAGGGTTCTGAGTTACCCTCTTAATGTGAAATATGGCTAAGAGACCAATTGATGTGGTGTTTGTTTTCATGCTGCTTGTGATGTGATGTGACACTGGAGGGGTGTTCTGATATGTGGAGGCATGGAGGCCATGTGGTAGTGGTAGCGGATGATGCCTAGGGAGGCGAGATGCATCAGTTTGTGCGTGTGGGTGTCGGGGAGGACACCAGGGATGATGGTATGGGGTGGATGTGATGGCTGGATGTTTGGTTGTTTTGATTGGTTGTTTATCTTCTTTACTTTTCCCCACTGCTCAAGGCAGCTGTTCTTGCTTACCCTCCTTCCGAAAGAGGCAAAGACATGTAGGGTATGCCACGTGCTTTCCGTGTTTAGCCTCTCGAGGGAGAATGGGTCTACGCTCTCTTTATAGGAAGAAAAGACTCAATGGTTAGTATATCTACTCATCGTGTTGATCCCCCTTGTGTCTAGTAGCATACGAAGATTTTCTATAATTCCTGGGAATAAAGGAATGTAATTCTGTAAGGAATTATTGATTAAATGGTGATAATCCATAGGGATGGAGATTCTGGAATTTAATGGTGATGTTGTAACTTTTAACGGAACAATTCATTTTGAATGTGATACCAATGATGTTTAATGTGGTTTTGTTCATGGTTAATTAACGTTAAAAGAATTAATTAACGTAAAATGAAATTGATGAAAAAGGGAATAAAGTGACCTAATGAATTTCATTAATTGGTTGTGTGCTTATAGGATACCTAGTCTTAGAAATAGCATCTCGGAGTCTGAGAGATGTTAGCTGCAATTGAGACTAAGACTAGGTTATTCCCATAGTGTGGTTGTTAGTTATATATATTCTGGACTTTTTGTGTTTCTATATGCTACTCCACCCTGTCAGTAAGGGAAACTAACACCTCCGGGATTCTGAGCCATGTGGGGTTTTCCCCCACATTCTAATGAGAGGTTGAATGGATGACTACCCCCTTTAACCCTGCTCTCTTCTCTTGGTAGATACTAGTGCCATTGGAACAGCGGTTAGTTTTCCCCATATATGTGTGTAGAGGGATGTATTGGCTTGTGGTTATTTCCAAAAATATATTCTAGATATAGTATCCTATGGAATACTATAGGTGTAACGTGTATAGGCTGTGATGGCTTGAGGATCCTTACTCGGTGTATCAGCTGTAATGGCTTGAGGTATAATACCCTGCATATGATAAATGTTATGCGGGCTGTGGTGGCTCTTGGAAACTACCTGGTTATTTTTGGTTGTGAGGATGGTGTGGTGCTTCACCCAGGTTTCTACGGGCAAGCCATTGCGGTGCACGTGGTGCAGATTGTGGAGCTTAGCCAAGGTGTATTCGGGAAAGCCTTTGGAGAGAGATGCACATGACGTATGTCGTTGGGGAAAAGTGGAAAACCCGTGGGGAAGTATTAGCTGGGTACCATTGATATTCTGTATTATATTATATATTTGTGTATGCGTTACTTTATGAGAGTATCTCAGGTGAGGTTGGGAACTTATTTTACATGTTTAGGTGACGAGTTAGTTTCACTTGTTGTTCATTTTGATTTAGCATGCTTTCTTAACTTTTACATGAGAGGCTTCAGGGAGGATCCAATTGAGTATACTGTTATACTCATCCTATGTACATATAAACTGTTTTTCAGGTCACTTGGAGCAGGTCGGAGATCAGGCTGGTTACTACTAGCTTGCGATTGCAGGAGCTGTTCAGGCTTGTGGTCGCTGCAGTTTTTACCTTCTTTTGGGTACTTTAATTTTTACCTTTCAGTTGTATGAGTTTTTCATGACATTACATATGTGCATTAGGGATTTATTTCATAATTTAGTTCTGAGTTCGAGTTTGTTGGTTTATATCTTATCTCTCTCTTCCACATATTCCTTGTAGAGGGTAATGCCTCCCATTTATGTGTTTATTATACACTCGGTGCTAGTCACCAACCCAGGGCCTACTAGAAGTGGGACTCGGGGATCATTATCTCCCTTCTCACATTTCTGGACCAGGAGGGGTACACTTTGTTGGTAGGGGGTTGTGATAGAGTGGTATCAGATCCAGGTTGTGGGATAGGATAGATATTGGAGTTAGTCATAGGTGAGGTTGCATGGGTTGGTTGGGAAATGGTGTCATTCATGTTTAGCAAGTGTGGTAAACACTGGAGACCGGCTGAGACATAGGCATTTAGGGCCCCCTATGATCTGATGTACGGACCTTTATGTTTACAATGGCTACTAAACAGGGTGATACTGGTTGTAGGGTAGAGACCTAGGAAAGGATCATGCTTCATTATTCATTGTGCATGCGTTTGAATGGGTAGACCTTGGAATAGGTTAACCTAAAATAAATAAAAGAAAAAAAATTAATTAACAAATTTTCAGTCTTTCATATTCCATACTTAAGAGCTCTATGTGTTTTGTATTATGAAATTATGGCTCCAAGTCGACATCCTTGTCCGGTTTGCGTAAAAGATGACCAGTATGCTATTCCAGCAGGTCATCATAGGGTAGAGGTTGACGACGACGACACTTAGAGGAAGACACTCTGAGAGTTTCAGTGCCAGAGTCTGCAGAAGAATGAGGGCTCTGTTTCAGATGCAGTCACAGAAGACTGGTTGGAGGAGGTCGAGATAGGATTCAGTTCGATCTGTGCTCAGAAGTAGAACTGGGTGTCCTTGGTTCTAATGATGCTGTGTGGATCAGCGAGGTAGTGGTGGCTTTTGTTCCTCGGGGATCATGAGGAGTCAGCGATCTCATGGGAGGAGTTTTGAGACAAGTTCAGAGTTGAGTTACTTTCTTCGACTGCAAAGGTGTGTAGTCTCTAGGAGCTTCTTAACTTTCGATATGGGAGATATAGTGTTTGAGAGTTTGGAATCCATTTCAGGAACCTTTTACAATATTTTTCGGACCTGTTACCAGATGAGGAGGCTAGGGCGAGGCATTTCGATGAGGCTTTGCATCCAGAGATCCTGCGTCAGGTCACCCCATTTATGTTGAAGAGATATCTTGAGGTGCTGTCGAGGGTAAAGGTTGTCTAGAGGAATTTGGCCAGGACCTGATCATCACTAGAGGGAAATCAGAATGATTCCTCATGAAGCAGAGTTGTGGTCCGGGGTTCCCGATTTTTAAGGAAGAATTGTTTCCGTTCATCTGTTGGTAGGTCTCAGCCCTTCACATCTCATTTTTCTAGAGGCAGCAACTCTCAGCCCTATACCGAGGGATCAGGTGCGTTTTTTCTTTTGGTGGTCATGTTCATCAACAGCGGGAGTTCCCGACCTTTTAGAGCAGTCGTCATGCACCGGGCGTTCTACTACAGGTTCCACTGTTGAGGCAGTTCCAGCCGAGGCAGCAGCAGTAGGTTGCAACAGCTTTCGATCAGAAGAGGGTAGATGGGGCATGTAGAGGACAACCCCATGACCCTCCCCATCCTCAAAGAGAAGAGCGCGTCCATGGTGGTTGTCGTCATCAGGGTCAGAGAGGTCGTGGTCAGCTTCATGCTCTAGCATTTCCAGCTCCATGCGAGCCAGATGTCATTAGAGGTACCCTTTACTTGTTTTCTACCTTGGTGTATTCCTTATTTGATTTAGGGGTGACACACTCCTTCATTTCATGTTCCCTTGTCCATGAATTGGGACATGAGGTAGAGAGGCTTCCTGTGCCCTTGGCGTTGACTACTCCAGTTGGAGTTCGAGCTGACTTGTTTGAAGTATGTAGAGACTGTGAGCAAGTGTTGGGGAAACACCTCTCTTGGGGTGATTTCCTATATTTATTAATACTACCATATGATGTCATCCTCAGCTAGGATTGGTTTTATTCGTTGTAGTCTATCATGGATTTATACAGGAATACGTTCGTTTTCTTTGATGCGGATGGAGAGCAAGTGGTGTTTGTTGGTGAGCAAGATCCTAGGATGGGTCATATATGGTTTCCATCCTTATCATACATGGCGGCTGAGATGATGCTGAGTTTTTTAGAGGTTTAGCTGTTGGCGTTTCCTAGGGTCATAGAGGAGTACCCTAATGTCTTTCCAGAAGAGGTTGTAGCATTACCCCCTCGACCAGAAATCAAGTTTGGGATTGATCTATAGCTCGAAGCATCTCCTATATCTATGTCTCCGTATAGGATATCCCCTTCCGAGTTACGAGAGCTACGTATGCAGCTTGATGGTCTGTTGCAGTGTTGTTTTGTTCAGCCAAGTGTGACACCGTGGGGTGCACCAGTTTTGTTTGTGAATAAGGCCGATGGCAGCTTACGGTTGTGTGTCGATTATCATCTTTTAAAGAAAGTGACAAATAAAGAATCGCTATCCTCTTCCACAGATTGATGATTTATTCGATCAACTGAAGGGTGCAAGTTGTTTCTCAAAGTTCGAATTACGGTCAGGATATCACAGATGTATGTGAAGGATGAGGATATCATGAAGACAACTTTCCGTTGTCATCATAGGCATTATGAGTTCGTTGTAATGTCATTTGGTGTGATGAATGCTCTAGTTGTGTTCATGTGTTTGATGAATGTCGTGTTCCATGAGTTCCTAGAAAATTTCGTGGTAGTATTCATCGACGACGCCCTTGTGTACTCCACATCTGAAGAGGAGAATGCAGAGCATCTACGAGCCATTTTGGGAGTTATTCGTCGACGTAAATTGTTCAGGATGTTGTCAAAGTGTGTGTTTTTGGATCAAGAAGTCCATTTCATGGGGAATTTTGTGTTCCAACAGGGAGTAGATGTCAATCCGTTGATGGTATAAGCAGTTGTGTCTTGGGAAACCCCCAAGACAGTGTCAGAGGTGCGAAGTTTCCTTGGTCTTGCAGGCTACTACAATAGGTTCGTAGCCTATTTCTCCCGAGTTGAAAATCCTTTGACAGATTTGACTAGGAAAGATCAAGCTTTCATATGGACTGATCAGTGTTAGTCATCCTTCGAGTATCTAATGGATATGTAAGTGAGTACTCCAGTTCTTTGTCTTCCAACTGAGGGAGTCTAGTTTGATGTTTTTTGTGATGCTTCACGTCTGGGCCTAGGTTTTGTTCTCATGCAGCATTGGTCAGTTGTTTCTTATGGGTCTCAGAAGCTGAGTCCCCATAAACACAACTATGCCACCCATGAACTTTTTTGGAATCCATGGTGTTTGCTCTGAAGTTTTAGAGACATTACCTCATTGGTGAACGCTTTTTGGTTTTCACTGATCATAAGAGTTGAGGTACGTTTTCTCCCATCATGACTTGAACTTACGACAACATCGGTGGATGGAGTTCTTACAAGAATACAACTTTAAAATTTCGCATACACCTAGAAAAGAGAATGTTGTAGTTGATGCTCTGATCTGAAAGTCACGTAGTGATGCTATGTTTGAATCTAGTGATTCTTGGAGAGTGATGGAAGAACTGTCAGCATTACATCTTGATATGGGTGAAGTCAGAGGTATAGGTTGTGTTTTTTAGATGACGTTACAGTAATCCTGGATGTAGAAGGTGGAAGAGTCCCAGTTGGGGGATCATGAGGGGGATGTTTAGAGAGACTGAGTAGTTTGTGGTGAAGCCCCTGATGGTTGGTCTGAGGATGAACAACACAGAGTTTTGTATCATGGAAGGTTTTTTGTTCCCTTGGAAATTTGTGAGATGGTTCTCACGGAGTTCCGTAGTTTGCCCTTATCACTACATCCTAGCATGACAAAGATGTACCGATCATTGAGGAGTCAATTTTGGTGGTCTGGACTGAAGCGTGCGGTTGCAGAGTTTGTGTCTCGATATTTAGTCAGCCAAAAGGTGAAGGCTGAACACCGTGTTCCTGGTGGTCTTCTCCAGCCATTAGAGATTTCTTAGTGGAAGTGGGAGGGCATCTCAATGGACTTTGTTACTGGTTTAAATAAATCTCTGGGAGATTATGATTCTATTTGGGTGGTAGTGGATCGTTTAACGAGAGCATCCCACTTTATAGCAATCAAGGAGTCATTCTTAGTGGAAGTTTCGTCGAGGCAGTATATGGAGGAGGTGGTGAGACTCCCCGGAGTCCCCAGGATGATCATTTCTGATCGAGATCCTGGTTTTACCTCCAGGGTGTGGAGAGGTCTCCAACATTCTTTCAGATCCTAGTTATGACTTAGCACTTCTTTTCATCCTCAAACGGATGATCAGGCGGAGCGAACCATCCAGACTCTTGAAGACATGCTACGCTCTTGTGTTCTTGATTGGGGAGGATCATGGATGAGGCACCTACCCTTGGTAGAGTTAGCTTATATTAATATTTATTACTCCACCATCGGAATGGCGCCGTTTGAAGCCTTTATGGACGGCCTTTCCATTCTCCATTGTGCTGGACTGGGGTCGGAGACTCAGCAATTCTCAGACCATAACTAGTGCAGAATAAAACAGATATGGTTCAGGTGATTCGTAGGAGTAAGCTTTCGCCCCGCATTGTTGGGCCTTTTGAGGTGTTAGCTCGTGTTGGAGCTATGGCGTATTGAGTAGCACTTCCCCCATAGATGAGTCAGATACATGATGTTTTCCATGTATCGCAGCTCCATCATTATCTTCATGATGAGTCTCACATTACCGATTGGGGAGAGATCGATGTTGATGATGATGCAACCTTTGAGGGGATACCTGTGGAGATTCAAGACTGCAGAGATAAGGAGTTGCGCGAGCGTTCTATTCCTTTGGTTCATGCCTTGTGTCGACAATGTGGCTTGGAGGAGAGTACCTGGGAACATGAGTCACAAATACGTGCTTAGTTCCAAGAGTTGTTTGATGTGTAACTCTTTTATAGTATCGATGTAACTGATGAGGCTATTAAACATTCATGTTTATGATATGGATTCCTTGTTTTTGTGGCTTGCTCTCTTTTGAGAGGTATCTCGATGGGTGGTTGTTCAGACCCTGTTTTGTTTTCTCTTTAGGTGGGTTTTGGATTCTCAGGGACGAGAATGTTTTAAGAGGTATCTGATTTAATGGCCTGGACCTATCTGGTACATTACTTTTTGGAAATGTGGTGTTATAGGTGTTCTGGGAGATCAGGGTGCCTTGGAGGTGCGTTTGGGTGGACTTCTAAGGAAATCTAAAGGGAAATATCTTTCGCACGGGTGGCTCATGGTTTTCCTAAACCGTGCAGCCAAACTATGCAAGGTTGGTGTTGGAGGAAGTGGCTAACGCACAGTTTGTCTAACTGTACGAACTAACCGTGCGAGGAGTGTTTGGTGAGGCAGAAGCTAACGCACGATTAGCGCACGATTTCATAAACCGTGCAGACAAACCACGCTGTCACTTAAAGTTATATCCTAAAATTGTGGATCTGAAATACTTTGCCTCTAAATGGTTCTTTTAAGCCTCTATGAAGCCCTTACTCGGGATTACCCTTTCTTGGAGGTAGAAGAATCTCTCCCAAGCATTTTGGAGGCGATCTGGGGGATTTCCTTGGCGAATTGAAGCTGGTTTCTTGAGGTATGTGGACATTCTTGCTTGAGTTCTTAAGATCTACCTAGATCTACTCCTCATCTTCTCTCGGTTTCTTAGATCTACACCTATTATGGGTATATCTAAGCGTGTGTATGTCGATTATGATGAGATTTGGTCTTGCTTGTGTTAGGATAGGAGATCTAAGGAGGATTTGTGGAGAATCAACACGATTTTCTTGGGCGTTCTTTGACAGATGTGGTTTTCCTCGAAAACCCTTGAGGTAGGGGAGTCATGGCTTCTCTAATTGTTTATGTGCAATCGTAGAGATGTCATGATTTAGATATTTGGATCACAATGGAGTTGACCTAATTAAATACTTGAACCATATTAAAAGAATTGGATTATTCCATGTTTTTTCTTTGTACCGTGATAACGGTTTGCCTCTTGATTTTACAGGTAGTGTGATATCTATGCCTTTCTTGTGAGAATGTTGTCCTTGATGAAATTTATAAATAACATAAAGCCGGAATTAATTAATAATTAATTGGCTAAATATAAAGAGGCATGAAAAAAAATCTGGTTCTTGTTGTAATTTGATGTTGATCAAATTGGAATAGTAAGCATGTTTAATCTTTGTGATAGCTTAGTAATTTGGTTCATGATGTCGGAACCAAAAAATTGAATTTGTTATTTCAATATGGATAAAATACCTTGATTGATTGAATTCCCTGAAGGGTTCTGAGTTACCCTCTTGTTGTGAAATAGGGCTAAGAGCCCAATTGATGTGGTGTTTGTTTTCCTGCTGCTTGTGATGTGATGTGGCCCTGTAGGGGTGTTGTGATATGTGGAGGCAGGGAGGGCTTGTGGTTGTGGAAATGGATGACACATAGGGTGGCGAGATGCATCGGTTTATGTATGTGGGTATCGGGGAGGACACCAGGGATGATGGTATGGGATAGATGTGATGGCTGGATGTTTGGTGGTTTTGATTGGTTGTTTATCTGCTTTACTTTTCCTCACTGATCAAGGCAGCTGGTCTTGCCTACCCTCCTTCTGAAAGAGGCGAAGACACATGGGGTATTCCACGTTCTTTCCATGTTTATCCTCTTGAGGGAGAATGGGTCTACTCTCTTGTTATAGGCGTCAAAGACTTGACAGGTAGTATATCTACTCACTGTGTTGAGCCCCCTTTTGTTTAGTAGCATAAGATGCTTTTCTAGAATGCCTGGGAATATGGGAAAGTAATTATGTAATGACAAATTGATTAAATGATGATATTCTACGGGGATGGAGATGCTGGAATTTAATGGCGATGTTATAACTTTTAAAGGAATAGTTGATTAAGAATGTGATGCCAATGAAGTTCAATGTGGTTTTGTTCATGGTTAATTAATGTGAAAAGAATTAATTAATGTGTAGTGGAATTGATGAAAAAATAAATATAGTGACCTAATTAAGTTCTTTAATTGGATGTGTGCTTATAGGATACCCAGGCTTAGAAATAGTAGCCTGGAGCCCGAGAGACGTTAGCTGCAGTTGATACTAAGACGGGGTTAGGCCCATAGTGTGGTTGTGAGTTATATATATACTGTAATTTTTGTGTTTCTATATGCTACTCCACCCTGTCAGTAAGGGAAACTAACACCTCGGAGATTTTGAGCCCTGGGGGGGGGGGGGGTGGGGGTTCCCCAACATTCTCATGGGAGGTTGAATGGCTTACTACCACCTTTAGCCCCTCTCTCTTCTCTTGGTAGATACTAGTGCCATTGGAACATCGGTTATTTTTCCCCGTATATGTGTGCAGATGGATGTAATGGCTGGTGGGCATTTCCACACATATATTCTGGATATAGTATCCTATGGACTACTATAGGTGTAAAGTGTTTAGGCTGTGACAGCTTGAGGATCCTTACTCGGTGTATGGGATGTAATGGCTTGAGGTATAATACTCGGTGTATGATACACGTTATACATAATGTGGTGGCTCCCGGAAACTACCTGGTTACATTTTGTTGTGAGGATGGTGTGGTGATTCGCCCAGGTGTCTGCGGGTAATCCTTTTTGAGGCATGTGTTGCAGATTGTGGAGCTTAGCCCAGGTGTATTCGGGCAAGCCTTTGGATAGAGATGCACATAACGTATGTCGTTGGGGAAAAGCGGCAAACCAGTGGGGAAGTAGTAGTGGGTAATACCTGATATTCTTTATTATATTCTATATTCTTGTATGTGTTACTTGGTGAGAGTAGCCCAGGTGTGGTTGGGAACATAGTATACTTGTTTAGGTGACAAGTTAGTTTCACTTGTTGTTCACTGGGTTTTAGCATGCTTTCGTTACTTTTCCCTGAGAGGCTTTGGGGAGGATCTGACTGAGTATACTGTTATTCTCACCCTACGTATATATAAACTTTTTTTCAGGTCACTTAGAGTAGGTGGGAAATCAGGCTGGTTACTACTATCTTGCGGTTGCAGGAGCTGTTCTGGCATGTGGTCGTTGTTGTTTTTACCTTCTTTTGGGTCCTTACAGTTTTTCTATTTCAGTTGTAGTACTTTTGCATGACATTACATATGTGCATTAGGGTTTTTTGATAATTTAGTTCTGACTTGGATTTTGTTAGTGTCTATCTCATCTCTCTCTTCCTCATATTTCTCTTAGAGGGTAATGCCTCCCATTTGTGTGTTTATTATACCCTCGGTGCTAGTTGCCAACCCACGGCCTACTAGAGGCGGGACTTGGGGGTCATTATCTCCCTTCTCACATTTCCGGCCCAAGAGGGGTACACATTGTGGGGAGGGGGTCGTGACAAGTTATTTGATATTTTTATATGAGTGGTCCTTTTATAGTTCGGTTTTGTGTTCTATTTTTAAAAATACCCAATATCTAATGTGAAACAAATGTCTTTCTCTAAGGAATGTTCATCAAAATATAGAGTTATTGATTAAATGATAATTTTTTGTTAATAAACTACTCATAAAAAAATTATTTATAATGTTTTTTGATATATAAGATATTTAACCTTTACATAATCAAAATTTTATCTTGTTGTACATTTACCATTGATACACAATTTTCACTGTGGAAATTTATTTTGATTCCAAAAACTTGAAATTGAAGTAATCAATAAATTTAGAATTATTGACTAAAAATTTGAAATCATTTATATTTGAATCAATTTATAAAAGTTATAAAAGGTAATTTTATTATAAAAATCATATTACATAAGAACCAATTTTTTTAAAGTCATACTAAAGAATAAAAATAAATTTAATATTTATCATTTCCATGAAAAGATCAATATATCGATTTTAATTTATATCATTTTATAATATATTATTAAATTTAAATAAAATTTTTATTTAATATGGACCATTTTAGTTTATTATGAAAAAAATAAAAATAAATATAAAAAAAATTATTCCTTGATAAATATGACTTTTATAATAAAATGAATTTATAAATTTTTTTATTTTTAAATAATAATTGAATCAATTTTATTCATTTATTATTTATATAACCAGTTAATAATCTAATATTTCTTATTTTAGATGTGAAAATTCATCTTTTACAAAATCATATAATATTATACGAAAACTATGTTTTTAAACTATATATAGTTGGTTAACTATTAATAATATTTTTAGTATTCCATATAATTTCATAATTATTTATTTAATTTTATTTAGATATTATAATTACAATTACCTATTCTTTCCCAATAAATTTATTAAAAAATATCCTTAAATTTAATTATTTTTAATAAAATTAATGTTTCACAAAATCAATTTCATTAGAATAAGTACTATTTTCTTAAATGATTTTTTTTATTTTTCAACTGTATAATTATTTATTTTATTATAATAAATTATTTAGAATGTAAATATATATTTAACTTTAAAAATTATTTATATAAATTACTTATTGGTAATTATAAAATTGTAAAATGTTTACCGATATTATTTCCAACAACTACATAATGCCTTATAATAGTGAATTATCTACAATATTACCCCTATGTCATCCTGTAAAAATTTAAATTAATACTAAATGAATTAAACACCTCAGTCATATATCTTACATTTTAGACATTACCATAATCTGTCTCATTTTTATTAATTGTGTTTTTCATTAATGAAGTAGATCATGTACATTCTATGTTTTTAATAATATTAATATTTTCTATTTATTTCATTATTTTTGTCAGTGTTCTATTAAGGGATTCATTCCTCCATGATATGTAATGAACGATAGTTTATAATAGGTGGTTTAATGTAACTGTTTTTGTGTCCAATAATGAAATAACAATGTGTTTTTTATTTTTCAAGTTATCTTATATAATATATTTTCCTGTAATGATAAATTTATTACAAAGATTAGAGTTACATTTTTAATAACTTGATAAATTTGGCTTTAAGAAATACAATAAGTTTTAATACCAAGTGGATACATCCACCCCCCCATAAAATTAATTAGATATAGAATATTTTAATTTATCTCATCGATTAATATATAATATGTTATTATTAACATAGCTATGACTGAAGATATAGCTTCTAATGTGATATCTAGATTTTGTTAGGAAGGAATAAGAAACTAATATTTTCTTATATAATAAGAACTTATTTATATTATCAACTATTTATAGTAAATATTCCTCTATAGTTAGTCATAAAAAATAATTGTCAGTAGAAAAATACATTTTACATAGTCATTTTCATGAACTTTTTTATAAAAAAATATTAATATTAACTTCATTTCCAATATAATGTCATAATAAATCGACATGACATGTAATATAATATGTGATAAACAAATCATGATATGTCATATCCTAATTGAAATTTATATAGAGTTTGATTATTTTTATTCACTTGTGGTTTTCTTAGGTTGGGATCAATTATTGTTCTTAACATCATCGCCAAAAATACATAAAAGAATATTTGATTCCAAACAACATATCATGATCATAACATACATATATTTTATAAAACTTTTCATTGTTATTCATTTATTCTCATGAAAATTCATAGTAAATACCTATAGGATTAGTTTAATTAGACATTAGCCACATGATCTTCTTTTTTCACAATAATTATTTATAATTTTCAAAAAACATTATCAACACATGATACAATTATAAACATTTAATACATAATAAACTTCTTCAAAACATGTTACATTTAAACCCAATAAAATGGAGAGTTTAAAAAACTCTTAAAGATAATATTAGCGATATCATTCTAAGATCATTAATGAGTATAAATAAAAAATGAGGGTCTTGTTACATGACATAATGATATCATCCCTTTTAAAAAAATATCCTAATTAATGAATCTAGTCATACAGATTGGGTCATAGAATTAGACATGAGTCATTAGAGAGTGTAATAAATATCCCATAGTCAAGATCAATGAATATGATTATCCAAGAAATATATAAAAAATATAATTATGGAATGGAAACACAAATTATGTAATGAATTATCATGGTATGATAACACATATATCATGGTACAATATCATCATAACAATTTTCAATAAGACATAATCATGGGGAACAAATTAGGTCGTTATTACAAACATAACTAATGGTAATAAAAAATTAATGAACATACATTAGTGCACTTAAGATAAATAATAATGTTTTGAAAATGAAATCTGGTCCATTAATAGAATTTTTTATTATTCTATTAGGCCCATTCATTGAATTTTAACTATGCAATCCAGTTCAAAAATAGTTTTTTGAATAGGATATTATGATGATGCATAACATCTTATCATGAGATATAATAAATTTAGAAATAAGTTATAGGATGATATCTTACCCACCCAACACATAATGATAAACCATGTATAATTGATCCTCTAAAACACAAATACATTCATTACTAAATCATAACATAAATTCCCCCCTCAATGAAATGGGTTGCATGTTGATTTTTATAAAAACATAATCTTAATGTGACTGGGACGGATAATGTTGATGTTTTCATAAATATATATATATAAATGTATTATATGAGACATTGAATGATATTTAAATGGTTATAAAGAATCCTACATGATAATAAGAGTATGGATTTGAAAAAAAATTGATTTCATACATTATTGAAAAAAATATATTGCATGAATTATTTTAATAAATAAAGAGGATATGATTAAAATTATAAATCCATAGATTCATGAAAGGTAATGTTAATATATAAAGAAGAAAATGAGAGATTAAAATGTTTTAATACTGAAATATTTAAAATGAATGATTCTTTTCAAACTTTTGTGAAGACTTTAAAATTTAATTGAAAATAAATTATACATAAAAAATTAAATGGATTCATTTATAATATTTTAGTTAATTTTTTAGTTTATAAAATTTAATTCTAAAATATAATTAATGATCCTAATATCGAAAATATAATTAAATGTTAAATTTTTTAATCTTCGTAGAAGTATTCATGTTCAAAAAGAATATATATGTTTCGCACATATTTCAAGATAACGTTTTGTTCAATTGTGAATATCTGAAATGTAAAATCGTATGATGATAAGAAAGAATAAATAATAAATATTGGAGATGAAAATAATTGTGGTTTCTATGAAGAATATCATTTAATTTCCCTATATGAAAATCTTAATTATAAATTACACCACAATAAGAATGAGAATAAAATGAGAACTCTTTCTTTTACTTCTCATTATCATGAAAATGATTTTACTTCATGTATATTATAAATAACCATTTTAATAAAATATTTAATTACCTTATTAATTTAATAATATTTCTATAAAATATAATTATAATCATTAGTTCCACATATATTAGTTATGATGTCCCATAATTATTCCATGTGTTTTTCGGTTACTCTTCCACCAAAAAAAATCTATAATGTAATTGTTTTTTCAATTTTGATGAAAAAAAGATAATATATTGGTATTAAGTCCATTATTATTATTAATATTCAAATTCAACTAATAATTATTTATTTATTTGTATTATATATTTATATAATTATTATTTTAACACTAATTAGTTTCTGAGATGGTGAAGAAAGTTAAGAATCATCCTTTCCTGGAATTAAACTAACCCTAACAAGAATATGTTATACTAAAGATTTTGTATGATTATAGGTTTATATAATTATAAAATAATTTTTTGAAATGGAAAAGGATTTAACTATGCAAATTTAATTTTGTAAAATTGTATTCATATATAATATATATGAATATTTAATTGAGGAAGATAGTGATTAACAAGGTACTTTATGTGATAGATTTTCTCCTTTTCAAAAAAATATCCTTCAAAATAGTAGATTTAGGATTGATTTTTGTAACTGTAACATAGAAATATCCAAGAACTAATTCATACACATAAATTTTGAATATGTTGAATTAATATATTTAATAAAAATATAGTTCTGGAAATGGTAGAAGAGTGGTGCTTTTATAAGTTAGATTTGAGAATAATTTTAGAAAATACTCATTCCTTAATGTGTTAGCAAAGTATTTTTACCAATATAATTGATTATTTTTTTGAAATAATAGAAATTGGAAATGAATTTTTTTATAAAAATATCTTCAACACATTTATGGATAAAATATATTTGTGTTGTTTTGGATAATTACAACTTAGTTAACTTATATTTACATTGTTTTTCCTTTCCTGTGGTCAATCATTTTTTTACATCTATTACATAGTTATAAGATGAAAATAAAGTATATATCTTAAATATTTTTTCATTAATGATCCATAATGTGAATTTATTATCAAATGATACAATATAATGATTTGTTAAAAATTAAATTTAATATTAAAATATATAATACATAAAAAAATATTTTTTCAAATGTATTTCCAAGAATATAAATGAATATTCACTTATTATACACCAATTAAAATCAAATGAATATTATTAAATATTAATATATATTCCATATAAATTGAACTAAAATAATTATTCTATAGAACACATTTTAGATTATTAATATAAAAAATATTTATCATATAGAAAGATTTTATTTCCAAAAAAATTATTCCCTTATAAAATTAAATGGTTTTATATTAATATATAACCAATTAACTATTTGCGAAAAAAATTTATATAGTTTATATTTATATAATAATAAATTTCATTAAATTTAATATTTAACATTTTATTAATTTATATTTTTAATAAAGAATTAAAAAATATTATAGAAATATATTTGTAGTAAAATATTATTATTTTCCATGAAAAATATATTTTATAATATTTATAGATAATTATTTATTTATTTGGTGGTGTATAGTTCTTATAATCATCATTATATTTATTTAAAAAATCTATTTCATTTATAACATTTCGTAAAAGTAATAAACTGGAAAATGTTATAATGGATAAAATAATTTCTTTATAATAAAATTTATTTCTTGAAATTAATTAATGTATATTTTTATATTTATTAATAATTTATTTTACTATAAATAATTAATAATAATGTATTTAAATATTTAACATTTAATGGCTTTATCAATATCAATAAAAAACTTGAAATTCTGAACATTAAATAAGATTTCTATAATTGTATCTAATGAAGATATACCACTTTATAATGGTCTTATAACTATTATATTAAACCCTTTAGCGATTATAAATTCGTTTCATTCTAACATCATAAATAGAAATTATCATTCCTATTTTTTGATAATAAATATTTTATAACATCATTTCTCTTTTCATGATGTTTTTCTCTTTGATGGTTTACTTATACTAATATAAATTTTCTAGGATGGAGATGATAATGGGTATTTAAAAGTTGTAAAAATGTTAATCATTTAAATTTATTGTACAATTTTAGTTTAGGAACATTTAAGATATTTAATCATCCATGGTATATAATTTTTGATTTCATGTACCATTATTTTACTGTTTAACAATGAATGAATATAGTGTTGTTTAGTTCATTTGTATCTTCTATAACATATTTTAAACCTTAGAAAACTATAATAACATAGACAAAGTTAAGATAAACAATATTTATTTATTATTAATAATCATTAATTATAAATTATTGTGATACATTCATTTTATAGTTATTAGTTAATAATTAAATCATAAGGGAAAAATGAGTATTTCTAACAAAAATGGTCTTTTCTTGAATTATATTGTTTATGTTAATATATTAACTAAAAAATAATAGAATATTATTTCATTGAATAAAAATAATTTTAGAATTCATCATGTAAAAATAATATTTTGATGAATTTATGGGAATTTTATTAAAAGTATGATTTTTCAATGTATATAGAGAGTTACTAATTTTTTTAAACTGTATTTTCTATTAAAGAATTAACAATTTTTAACTTAAATAAAATTATGAAAAATTACTATATCAATTTTTTATTAACTTAATAAATTTAATTTCAGTAAAAATTATACTTGAATTTCGTATAATTATATATTTAAACATAGAATATTATTTTTAATAATAACTAATTTTCATTAAGCTTTAAAAGATATATTTTAAATTAATTCTATCTACATAATTTAATTTATTTATATTAAATGGATTAAATATTTTTAAACTGCATAATTAAAATTTGATAACATTTTTTACACACTTTTGATATAAAATGAATAGTAAAAATAGTAAATAGTGTTTACCATGATTAAGGTTTAAAAGTCATTAATGGGGTTTAAACTAGAAGGAAAAGTGTTAACATAACAACAATAAATAATAATTCAATTATATAGACACTTTTTATACTAATCACATCTATTCTTAGGAAATGATTTATTTTAGATCTAATTTACTTGATTAAAGAATTGATAAATTTTTATATTATTAAAAATTCTAAGTATTTTGGCACCCCCATTTATAAAATAACACCCCCTCTCATTTCGTCTTAAAACACTAAGATCATTTATCTAAAACCAATACATACCAAAATCACTTCTTATCATTCTATTAAAAATCCTTGATTCTTAGTTTTTTATAAAAAAGTATTTGGTGGGATCGATTTGTAGACCTAAATTACCATTTCCACAGATGAGAATGAGAAATAATGTACATGATGTGTTCAACATGAGGTAACATACCAATTATTTTAGAAAACATATTTAATGTTTTAGATATTTTTCTAAATATTATTCCCCAATAATAATATTCATATAATTATATTATTGATGTTTTTTATATAATTAAATGAATTATAAATTACATTTTACATATCCTTTTAATATTAAAAATATATTTCTAAAATTAATATAGTTATATAATTTAATTTGAACTTTTTTGTATTATTTATAAAAAATTGAAACGTCTTATTTAAATGTACATATAGCCCACATATTTCTAGGACACTATAACTGTTATCTACTATTTTTCACTATTTATGAACATCAATATTTTATTAAAGGAAAAATCCCTCTTCCCTTTTTTTATGGTCATTTATTTTTGAAAATTTTTCTTTAAAATAAATGTGTATGATGAAATCATTATTTTTTGATGGGTTCGAAAGAGTTTTTCAATGATTTGAAGATGAAAATGAGAAGGATTAAAATTTATTTTTATGAAATGGTACATGATACTAATAGATGATGAATGGTGGCCCCATTATAAATAATATGATGGGTGAAATTGGTAAATCATTTCTAATGGGAGAGCAAGATCTAGTTATCTAATTAATTGGGTAATTTTTATTCGCTGAAAAGTCAAGAAGGGGGAGTAAAAAATTAGGTATTTACTTCTAAATTTTACATGGATAAAGGTATTCATGACACATGTTATGCATTTAATGATTTGTTTTTTCTAAAATGGTTATTAATTTATTTCCATATGATTTATTGGTTTTTATTTAATAAAAATGTGCGTTTTTAGGTTTTTATTGTTAATATATTAAAATAAAATAATAATATGAAAAATGTTAAATATTTATGGGTTATCAATATTTTTACTAGACAGACGGATTAATTAATATTATGTACCTTACTATGATTTTATTTTAATCATATATTTATTAATGTTTTCCATAGGTTGTATTTATTATTATGAACAAAGAATAATCTTTGTTGAAATTCCTAATGATTTTTAAATAAAATAAAAATAGTTTAATTTTATAAATATTTATTTTGAGGGAAATTTGATAATGAGGTGAAGTGTCAACTTTTTAGTATATTGGTTTTGTTATTACTAGATTATCTAAACCTTTAAACATAAATTATCTTTTTGAACAAAATTATGTGAATTATATCCTAAAGACATGGTATTATGCAGTGTATATTGTTGGGTCCAAATGGTTTGTATCATAGAAAAGGATTTTTTTAATATTTTGGTTTTTAAAATTATTATTGAATACTTGTGATCTATAATACTTTATTCTTATTATGATATAGTATTTCAAAAATAATATGTTGCTTAAATTTATATATGCCTCTTAATAATTTTATTCCATAAAAAACATGGAAAGTACATTATTAAGGTATTAGAAGGGAAATTAATGTCCAAATCATCATATTGAATGTTTGGAATTATAATTGATAAATATGTTGCAATAATGGATCATTTCATATATTATATATATGGTGGTGTAATCATTGTTAGATACTAACCATAATTACCAAAAAGGAACATGTACATAGCTGATAATTTAATGATATATCACCCGTCAGATATCAATGTGACATCAAATCTAGTGGAATTCAAAGGAGATATCAATTCACTTAAAAATATATCTTTTTTAAGTTTTTTTATAAATCCAAAAGGATACCCTATACAATTACTCTTTTAAATGGGAAGATATTTACTATGGGTTATATGTTATGAATATTAGAGATATATAAGAATTTATAAATGGAATGGATTTAATAATGAATCTTTCCCTTGAAAAATATTTCTCGAAGGCTATATAACTCATGATCATGAAACCATTATTGGAATTGAGGAAAAATGATTAATATTCAATATCCATGTTTGAATAAAAATATAAAATATTGGATTAGTAGACACAAAATTTTATTCATAACCATAATAATAAATTAATTTATTTTATATAGGTTTAAAACCATGATTAAATGTTATTTGGTGTCTAGGTAATTTAAATACTATGTGAAATTTCTTCATTATAATGAGAAAATTTATATTGAATTTTCTATCACTTATGTTCAGCAGAATATAAGGTTCATAAATAGTCATTAATGATAACAATAATTATGTATCTAAATAATAAATATGGAAGGTTATACCTTGATTTGTTCCATGTTTGGTAAAAAAATTATAGTTATATTTGACATGCTTGTTAATTTTTTATTGGTGAGGTAGGTTTGGTCATATGTCTTGTAATTACAATGAAAACAATCATAAAAAAAACCCGAATTGGGTAACAAATAGATATCCAATAGAGAATTTTATAAATTTCATTCAATGTTTTCTTAATCTATATTAAAAGATAGTTACTAGTGGCGAAAATCGTCATGGGAGAAATAAAAAATGTGTGTAAAAATTATTTTCTACTACTACGGTTGATGTTGGGTCATATAATAAATTTCATATAGGTATGTCACTTGTTAATTCGATTTTTGTTGATTCCCTGGTTTACTGTGGATCATAAAAATCCATTATTTTATATAAATTCTTATGTAAAATGCGAATATCTCCTCATGAAGGATGATAATTTTTTTGGTCAAAACTTGAAATTGAACTACTAAATCAATTAGTATTTATTATAATATTAATATTGTTAAAAGTGTGATTAAATCTTTCAAAATATTTTTTCAACATCCTATACCAGAGTTTAAAATTATATTTGAGAATGTATTATATTTTATTTTATCTATATAAGATCTAATTAAGAGAATAAATTGTAATATTATATGATTTATATCATTTTATAATATATCATGAATCTAATAAAATTGTTTAGAGGCAGAATAGAAGGTTACCATGATCATGTTTTTGAAAAATGAAATAGTTCAGATTAGTGATGAGTCTATAGTGATTAAATATATAGATGTTTTTTCAAGTAATTATTTTGTTTTTATTCCTAATTGGGAGTTTTAGTTTAAAATTGACATAGTTCTTAACTCTATGACAATTTCATCACCCCTTTCTTGAATGGGTCATCTATAACTTTTAGAATTGAAAATTATGTTGTTAGATATTATAGAAAAATGGTTCAATCATCATATCACTTTATCATGCAGTGATACTAAATTATTTATTAAAAAATAAAATATCAATAATAATATGCATTGTTTATAAATCCTTGAGTACCATAATATATGTGAATAAGTATCATTTACCCTATATAAATGATTTGTATTCTCTGTTCTCGGGATTACAATATTTTTCAAATTTCAAACTCTATTACGGATTCCATCAGTTAAATGTAATTGAGGAAGATATTTTTTATATGTCATTTTGGAAAAGAAATGACCATTATGAGTATTTGGTTATTATCTTTAGGGTTCTCTAACAAAATAATTGTATTCATTGTTATTATGAATAGATTTTTCCATGACCATTTATCTATGTTTTTTTTTGTATTTATTGATGATATATTGGTTTATAGTAAAATTCATGGGGATCATAAAAGACATGTTGGTATTATTTACCAAATAGTAAAAGAAAATTATATATATAAGGAATTTCGTTATTTTTAATATTTCTTGTATAAAATTTCATTCTTCATGGATATTATTTCTAATTATAAAATAACTATGGACACATAAAAACTAATATTATTGGATTATGAAAAATAACTACAACCCTAAAATAGTTTTATAGTTTTCTTTTACTAACTACTTTTTTATATTCTATTTCCAAAAAAGTTATTTTTTATCTACAATAGTGATTCATTTTTGAGATTGATTATGTTCTTATGTTGAATAATCAGGTAATTTATTATTCATCATGTAACAGAATCTTCAGAAGTTAAATTATTCTACAAAAGATCTAGAATTATCTTCTGTGGTTTTTTCTAAAATATAATGGCATTAATTATAAGGATTTAAGTGTTAAATATATTTTAATTGAAAATGATTTTGGTATATATTTAATTAGAAAGAGGTGAACATGAGACATTGAATTTGGATGGAGTGTATTAAGGATTATTAAAACATGATTCCTTTCCATCACGGAAATGTATATAAATTTGATTATTATTTTAGTTGGAATAATATTTTTATATTAACTATGTAATTTTAGAAATATTACACTTTTATTAAGGATTTGATTAATTTTTTCCCAGAAATTATTCTTTTTGTATGATCAGCTATTTTTCTTGTGTTAGTAAAATTGTTTCTATTTTAATGAATTCCAAAATATAAGAAAGTTTATCACAATTTAAAAAGAAACATATAATAATTTATGAAGGGTATGTAACCATATATTAATGTTTATATTGAAAGAGATTATGTTTGCATTTTGATTCCTATTTGATGAATGATTTTTGGGTAAAGCTCACAATTACTCCTTTTTTATTTATCTTGGATGAAATGAGATTCATAGAGAATCTTAGTAGTATTACTAGTTGTATGGAAGTAAAATTCATATTACTGACTTTACAATAATATATTTTAATTTTAAATAGGTTAAATATTGATGAAATTTACTATGGATAACACTTCATACATTTCTATATACTGAGTGGAAATGGAAAAATATAAACAATGATTCATGGGGTTATTTTAATCGAAATATAAATATAAAAATTTGATTGATATTATTATTGATCAATAAACTAAATATTAACATTTTAATAACATTCATGATACTATGTCATTAGATCCTCTTTCATGAACTATATGTCACTGAGATAATATGGTTACATAGAGCTCCACTCTCCAATGTATATAACCATAATCCTAGTTTCACATCAATATTTTAGAAATGTCTTTAGTGGAAATTTTATATTGAACTGAATTTAAGTATATATTTTCATTTCCAAATTAACGGATAGTCTATGTTAATGATTTAATCGTTTGACGAAATGATTTTTCCATGCTCAACAGATTTCGAGGGAACATATCATAAATATATTTTATTATTTCATTTTAGTTTTATAAATAAGTTTTATTCTAGTACACATATGTCACCTATGGAGGAATTGTATAAAAATCAGTATCAAAAAACAACTTATTGGGTGAAGTATGTGAAAGGATGTTTTAGTGACAATATTTGGTTGAAAATGTTTCAATAGTATGGGATTTCCCTACAACATAATAATATGTATCAGAGTAAGTTGAAAAGTGATATGGATAATCGAAGGAAATAACATTATTTTATAGTTTGTGATCATTATTTCCTTAATGTATCTATATGGAAAAGTGTTTTATATGTTTCTAAAAAGGGAAATTATTTCAATGGTTCATTGAATAATAAAAAATCCAAGATAAATTTTTATAAGATTATTACAAAGTGTTCTTGCTTCTATTTTTATTATACATACATTATGTATTTCATGTTACATAGTTATGATAATATGTTATATATCAATCTCCTGTTTTTATTCCCCATGTTGTTTATTTGGAAGATAATAATTCATATGAGTAACATATTGTTTAGATCATTGACCATAGGGAACATGTGTTTCTGAATAAATTAACCCACCATATTAAGGTTTTATGGAAAATTAAAATGGGTGAATAAGAAATATGTGAACCATTGAATGATATGAATAGAAAAAATCCCATTTTGTTTAAGAATAAACTAAAATTATTAGTTTTCTATATCAAATTGTGGGGAATAATGTAAAAACCCATGTATTATTTAGATAAATAAATTACATCACATATTTTTATTTATTTATTTATTTATTTATAGTTACATTCAATATAAAAAAGTAGTTAGTTTTTTAGTGAAAATAAAAAAAATATTTATATGAAACCAATTGGTTTTTCATGCATTATATGGTTTTAAATAAAAGATTGATTTGAAAATTTCTATAATCTTAATTTGAAAAAATAATAATAATGTTTAATTAATCTCTTCAAAATTGACTTTGCATGATTTTTTTAGAATTATCCCAATGTTTTTGGGTTTTAATAGACATAATAAGATAAAAATTTTATTTTTTATTTCAAATTTCATTTATTCAAATTGTTATATTTTAAAATTAAAATTGATTGAAAATTAAAATAGTGAATTTAAATTCTGATTAATCAAATTTATGTCTTTCAAATCAAAATTATACTCTAATTTGGTATAATAACATTCTAATTCTCCAATATAATGTTTCTAAAATAATTTTTAAAATTGTGTTATGTGGGTTTAATTTTATATTTAATTCTAGAAAATGTCTAAATTTAATTAGATTATATTTATTCTTTCTTTGGAATCATAATAAATAATATTAGGATATAATTTTAACTTTGTTTTTTCATAATTAATAGTAATAACATAAAAAATTTGTTAAAATAAATATTTTTAAAACATGATTTCTAAGGACTAAAATTAATAGATAAGTGTTAAAATAGGAAAATTACCTTTACAAAATCTATTATCTTGAAATATTTAGTCTTTATCACATATATGATTTGTAAATTTTCCATTTTATATTCATTGGTTTGGATTAATACATTAATATATTTTATTCATTATAAAAATTCCATATTTCTTCTCTCCCTCATATAGAAAATTACACACACTCTCTTATTATCTAAACATTCCAATAGCCTTTTTGATTAGAAAATATACACCAAAATCAAATCCTAGATTCCATCCCTATTCCCTAGATTTAAAGGTTATGATTTAGGTATTAGACTAATTTTTTCATAATTCGAGGAATATAAATATTCTATGTGGTGAGTAGGACTGAAGATAATGAAAAAATATTCTTTCAAAACAGTCATTTTAATTGATTTCATGATTTATTTTCAAATATTTTTTATTATGTTTTAATGTTCATTATATTTTTTATGGATCAATATATATGTATATAAATAAATTATTAATAAAATTTTTGTGTACTTTTAAATATTGTGTAAATATTTTCTAATGAATTTTTTTAATTATTTAAAATATAATATTTTGAATTTCCTAACAAAATGCCAAACAAAAGTTCTAATTTAATGAAAACAACATCGATAGTTATTCCATAACTATATCTATTATATTTTATTATTCTGTTATTATAGACTGGCAATTTTTACAGTAAAAACCCTTCTTCCCATTATTTGGGGTATTTTATTATTGAAAAATTGATTTTTTAATGGAAATTGATTTTTGGAAAACAAATATATTTTGAATAATGATTAAAAAGATTATATCAAATATTTTGAATTTATTATGAGAATGAATTAAAATTTTTGTTAATAATATGGTACTTCATCATTGTAGAATATGAAGAGTGAGCCTGATAAAACTTATAAGATGAGTGAGGCTATTGTATCTTATATATTTGGTGACTCCATTATTCTAAGAACCTGGATCATCTTTTCTGGTATGGATCATTATTTCAGTTTGTTTTTAGGAAAAATGAAGAAATGTTATTTTTGTTATGTACACATTGTGTACTTGTGAGTACACGCCGTGTACCTGAGTATCGCGTAAATTCACATACAACTACGTACTAGTTGTGTAACATCCGAGTATAGGGTAGTTTGGTGACATAGAAATCCGCTTATGGCGGCGGCTGGTTAAGGTCAATATATGGCATGAACATTTAATAAACATGCTATGTAGTTTTCTTTATTCTATATAAATTGGTGTGAGGAAACATCTCATCTTCATAAATGCCTTTTTTCTCCCATTGGTTCAGGCAAGAGAGTGACAGAAGGGCATACCAAATCTGAAGCCCTCCCGATTCTCTGTTTGACCGTGGGTTTAGATGTATTCAAGTATGATATAATCCCACAATTGAGTTCTCAAATCCCAAAGTTCCATTCTTCCCCATTCGTCTTGTATCATGAGTTATTCATAGTTGAACATTTTTTACCCTATTGTAGATCTACGCCATTCTAAGGTAATTCAAGGGCCAATATTTAAGAGTATTATTCGTATAACAACAAGGTAAGTAGTTCTTGCATTTACTTCATTCTCTTTGGATTATATATGCTAAAAATGTTCATATACCCACATTTTGGGTATTGTGTTTTTTTAATAGATCTTTTCTTATTGTCATTTCGGGTTTTATAGATTGCTAAAGGGTATTTGCTTATAAGAGAGGATAAATACCTTTTTTATGGGACAACATGTGGGTGTATTTCCATTTTTTGACTGATTAGGGAATATATTATAGAAATTCTATAAGGATTTCCTTTTTCCATTCCTTGTATTGTTTTGGAAGGAGATATTGATTGTTTGAGATTCATGTGATATGGATTGTGGATGTTTAACCAAGTAGGATTTTGTTGTGAGAGCTTCCCAAGGTAGGTTCATATATGAATGAATTTTTGTTATGTTATTCCAAAGGGGGTAGACTGTGATATCTACCTAGAGGGAAATTATATAATGAATTTGTGTTATATTGACCTAGTGGTATTGACTGTGAGATCTTTCTGGTTGTCATTTATAATTCATTGATTTTATGTTGACCAAGGGGCATTGACCGTGTGAGCTTACTTGGTGGTCATTTATAAATTATTAGTGCTATGATATACTTGAGGGGATAGATCCCGAGAGATACCAAGAGGTCCATTATTTATTTTATTTCATCTATGTTAGACCAGGGTGACTGGACTATGAAAACATTCCAAAAAACGGTTGTAATTGAATGATTTAATGATGGTGACGAGTATACCTAGGCAAAGGACAAACATTGACTCACTCATACTTTATTATTTAGAAGGTCTTATGAGACATATATTTTTACTATTACATAGAGGATACAGATCATAGGCAAGATCCCATGGTTTACATGATTTAAATGATGAATTATAAATTAAAATTAATGTAATTGAAGACTGGAATATTGTATACTTTTGAGTAATTCCTGGTTTATTTCTATACTTATAAATATTTACTGCTATATATATATATATTCACTAGGAGTAAACAAATCTATTTTGGTGGTTGCCTACTGGGATTGATCTCAAACCCTATTTGGGTCTTGTTTTTCAACCCAAACAGAAAATATGGTTAAAGGTATTGATATGGGAAAGCACCCATCTTCATATCATATTTGATCGCTATCAGAGCTGTAGAGCATGGGACCAATATGAGGCTTGCGATTTTGTTGGGATTTACTTTCATTTCTGTGATTTACATTTTATATTGTATTTCCATCATTATGATTTTTTTCTACTTTTATTGATACAAGTTACATGCATCATTTAAATATATATATATATATATTCTCTAGTTGTTTTATTACTATTAGTATTTCGTTATTTATATTTATTGTATGGTATTACTACTTCTACAACATTTTACTATATGCCTTCTCCTCTATTTAATCTACCAATGAAGGAATAGTTTCCCCACTTTTACACTCTAGGTCTTTAATGCTAGTCAGCAGCTTCTTCTATTTTGGGTAATGTTCTTGAGGCCATGTGGCCAACCATATACGGGGCACCTTTTTATGTCACCCGAATCTAGGACCTTACAATGTGGTATCAGAGGGGGCTCTTTTCTGAATAAACTAAATATTTGGAGCCAATTTAATTTGATATGAATGAATAAGTAGTTTTTAATAAGATTTTCTAGGGAGTAGCTAACCCGTGTATAGGGAAAAGCCATGTTAACTCAAATATTACATTTTTTTTGTTTTGCAAATGAAAAAGTTGATTCGATCTATCTTTTTGATGATTCACTTGTTTTGTTCTATTATAATTGATATCATTTTGGTTATATTTATATTGAAAACTGATGAGATGAGGGTATTACATCTCATGTATAAAATATGCACGTTATCAAGATCGCATGTCATGCATTCTTTTCATGCCATTTAGAATGTATTAATGATTGCATGCTATTGTGATAGATATTTTTATATTTATGAATGATGTCATAATTTATTTTTTGATAGAATATGTGATATTCTTAATAGGTTGAGTTATATTTAAATTTTCATTTGGATGGATGCCACAATTTAGTCCATGAAATGTTACGGGACCTCATGGATCAGAATTTGGTAGATCGTTTTTGATCATTAATTGGATTATGTAATGATATAACATGGATAAGGATGCCAAACATTGATTATTGTGGTGTACGTACTCTCAAGGACCATAAAATGGAATACCTTGGTCAAATATTAATTTATTATGGGATTCAGAGAAGTTTCAGAGGCTTAATGTCTGGAAACCCCGAAAACACTACCTGTGATTCTATAAACACACATCATGTGTTCTTTTATTATTTATAAAACATGTTTTCTTCATTACATGATATTTAATGTATATACATTCTATATAGTTATTGATCGTGTGACTGAATGTGTGGGTAGAGACACAGGGTTGATAAATGTTTGGTAAGACACGATCTGTTCTTGGAGTACCTACTATGTTGTAGGAGACTATGTATTCAGCCATGCGACTAACAACTCGGGTGGATGAAATCTAGGTGGTACACACGATTTCTATCTTGTATATGTCTTGTGGAAATATACTGTGTATTTGGACATTTTACAAATGACATGGGTGGATGGAACATATGGAGTACATTTCATGTCAAGGGTGAACACGTTGTGTAGTGTTACATTAGGAGATAACTGCGTAGTTCAAGCCGTGTAGAAGAACATGGTAGGGAGGAAAAAATATGAGTACATGTCATGTTGTAGGATGAAAACTCAATGTGTAAAGAGAGTTACATGACCAGGTCAGAAAAGGTACACTCCCTTGTTAAGGATTAAATTGAACATGTCGGGATGTGGATATACACGCTGGGTAACCCTCTTTTGAAAAAATTGAATGCTTTCCTTCTCTGGTTTTGTTCATTCACTTCGCTGTCGGTGTGTGTGCTAGGTGGTCAGCTGCTGTCTCCGAGTTTTGGGAAGGTGACGACAAGATCTTCGTTCTGGTTTGTGGTTTTTTTTTCAGAGTTCTTCGACACTTGGGTGGGCTTAGAAATGTTGATGGGTTCTTAATCTTGGTTCTTTTCCATTTTCATTTTCTCGAGTTTGGATTTGTTTGCTATTGCTCGCGTTTTAGTTCGGTTTCTAGATTTTGCGTTGGAGTGCTATGCATGGTTCTGCTCCGAGCATCCCATTGCCTTATAAGGTGCGACGGTGGGTACTGAACTTCCAGCATTTTGGAGTTATGATTCTTTCTATAGTGCTTCGGTATGGTGGTGTTGCTACGATAGAGGCAGGAACAATCCGAAAAGCGCATGTTTCTGGTTTATTTCCGGTCTAGTTTTAAAGGCTTATGGTTTGGGGTGGTTTGGTTGAGGTTTGATCTTCTTGGTGATGTCCTGCAGTCCACGACAAGGTGTTGCTGGAGGATGCACCTTTGATTTCCTTTGAGTTGGTGAAGATTGATTTGGATTTTTTTTATGTGCATTGTTGTGGATTTTATGGTTTTCATTTTGCGTGGTGTTTCTATGGCTTGGTCTGGATCAACAAAGATGATGGAAAGCACTGTG
Source organism: Viscum album (assembly GCA_963277665.1). Taxonomy (NCBI): domain Eukaryota; kingdom Viridiplantae; phylum Streptophyta; class Magnoliopsida; order Santalales; family Viscaceae; genus Viscum; species Viscum album. The sequence goes on along the minus strand of OY728153.1, from coordinate 188,762,942 downwards.
TTGTGACACATGCATACTGAGGTTGTGGACGAGGGTTTTCTATGATTGGAACTGTGTTGGGATGATCATCTGTGTAGCTTCGGAAGGGATAGATGACGATGACGAAGAAGTTTTTAACATATGATGATGGTGGATGGCATTATGATGGTGGATGGCTTGAGATGTGACAGACTAATGCGGGTGCCTCGTGGTTCGAGGCTACCTCAGGGTTAGCATTTGTGTTTTGAATTTCAAATTTTGGTTTTGGTTTTTGGTCCTGAATCCCGCCTAATGTATGTGATTATTCTTAATCGGTTCTCACAAACCCAAAAAGTGACTTATTTGAAAATAAAAAAAGAAGTTTCAGTCAATTATAGGGAATAGTTTCATAAAATCATATTTTATTACATCTACCCCGAGAAATTGAGGACCAACTGAGCTCGGGTGTTCATGTACTTGGAACTGGGCACTCTCTTAGTGATGGATTATTTATCTCACATTACAAAGCTTCGTCACTTGTGACATGTCTTGGGAGCTGACAAGTTATCACTGGCTAGACGATCTGAGGATGGTTTCAGGTATGAAATCTGATCATAGGTCAATATTTTCAGGCACACATCGATTAATTCTATTGTAAATCAGGCACTGATTACTGAGCACAATCTTAGGGAGTTGGGGGCTTCGAGCCAGGGTAATTCAAGATCTATGGCTGGTACTCCTTCAATAGATAAAAATAACATTTATAGGGATATTTCACATGATGTTTATTCTTATAGCCATGTGTTATGCTACCAGTGTAGAAAGAGTGGGCATGTGAGAACATATTTCTCAAAGGACCCAGTAGATTTTTGATCATGCAGAATGATGGGAAATATTCAGTTTTTTTTCAGGTAGTTCTCACAAGCAGCGAGTGAGAGGGGTTTGGTCATAAATATGCATTCTGATGTTGGACCAAATAATTAGTCACAGAATGTGGATAATATTCATTGTTAATATATTAATATTAATGTGTTTCAATGTTCATAAACTACAATTTTAGTCCAATTCATATATTGAACTTCATTTCCCATCATTGTGCAATTCATGCTTAAAGTGTCAATTTGGTACCACTCAATAAATTTCTTGTGAAAAATACATTATTCATAATTTTAATTTGATATTTTGGTGTATGATTCATATATTTATTTGGAACATTTTATCCTTTAGGTCTGATGGATTAATCCCAAGGGAAGATAGAGATTTTTACACCTCAATTGAAAAGTTTTCTTAAAAGAGCATAATGTGTCTAAGGCCCATCAAAAAAATGTGGGGCCCACAATCTAATCCCAATGAAGCTCAATTGTTTACAGTATAAAGATTAAAATATGAGGGTCATTTTATTCAATGGTGGCCAGAGCTAATTCTGAATTTTTCATGATGATAAAGGGATCTAAAGTTGAGATTTAAATGGTTGGCCCGACATGAATGCACATAAACTCGTCCCATCATTTCGACATTAACATCCAAACAGCTGTGCAAAATTTCCTAAAATGTTTCAATCTCATAGAGGAAAGATTTAAAACCATATTTCTCTTCTATGACCCCTCTGGATTATGCCTTCTTCAATTTCAAATTCACAAATCAAAACAGTAGACGAATCTGGCTGGTTTTGTGGTCAACTTTGTAACGTCAATTTCTGTTTAATTCTTCACCCTCCTTTTGAATCTCTTAATTGATGGGGGTAAATTAATTGTTGGGGGGGGGGGGGGGTGGACCTAAGGCAAATAATATTCCAATATAAGAATCTTGTGGAGAAATTAATAGGATCATATATTTTTCTTATCACATTGTGTTGCTTGTTTCATTGTAAGGTTCTGCTTCCAAATTTCCTTTGTAATGTTTTCCATTTCCTTGTATGTTTTTTTTGTATCATTATGTTCTTAATCAATTTCTTTCTCTTATATATTTTCCATTTAATTTATTAAAACTTTATTATCACAAAGAACAGTGATATCTCTATGTTGTTTTGAATTAGTTCACACATAGGTGTGAATTTCATTCACACACACGGAGGAGTGCTTGTTATTTCCACAGTTCTAATTTCTTCAATCCAATTATTGATAGCCATATTCCTCCCACCATTGAGAGTGTACCATAAATGGAGGTATAACCCTATAATGGGTTTATTATATGAGGATGCAAAAACTAGATTGAATGTTATTTTATGAATGAATTGTTGTTAATTGGCTAATTAATTTAAGACTTCCATTCTTCAGTTATTTCTACTCTTCATCTTCACTGTGTTTGAGCAAGCTAAATTCAAGTAATAAATGAACATATACCTTTTAGATATCATTAATATGGTTCTTTATGTGTATAAGGTATTAGTAATGGCATTTAGTAAGCACCAAACTAGAAAATGATGAAGGTAGTTTTATTTTTGAAGAATGGATTCATCAAGAATTAATAAAAAAATTGTCTAAAGAAGTAAAATTCATTCATTACACCCTGAGAAGAATCCTAAGATCAACCCATTTTCATTTATTTTAATTCACTTAGGTTTCTTAGTTTTATTCAAAACCATCCAAAATCAAAACCAAAGATGGCCACTTCACATCCCAGCCTCCACCAAATCATAGCTTCTCAAGGTAACTTTTTCGGTCCTAGTGGATTCGACCACTCCATGTACTACATCGACCATTGTTACCAGTAGGGTAAATTTGGGCACAACCATATTTTGGTGCTATTTCCGGAGACCTAGAAATATACATTATAACATCTTTCTTTTCTCCCCCATTCTTCTATTCTCACCCGAATTCTATTATATTTTCCCATTCTCACTTTTTTTCTTTTGGCTCATGTCCGCCTACACCTGTGATAACTCAAACAGATTAGTTAGGGTGGATAGTCCTACAGCTGGGGATTCAAGCAATCATAGAGGACTTTTTCCATTATATCCAAATATTCCCAGTACTACAGATTCAAAAGATGAGTTCGATACAATGGATAATATCCCACAATACCAAATTTTGGCACCGTTGTCAGGGCCATGTAAGTTACCTTAGAACATCTTTCTATTCTCCCCCATTTCTATTTTCCTATCCCATTTCTCTTCTATTTCCCCCTATCTTTTTTTGGCACCCGAAAATCACGATTCCAAATTTCAAAATACATAAAATGGAGTATAATCAACAATATCCTTTCACAAACAAATGAGGGAATCAATTAGTAAATCCACATTGAGAATCACCAATATTTTTTAATTACTTTTACAAACCATTGAATGAATACCCCACACCCGATAACATGAACAATACTTGTAATGATGAATTTTTAAAAGGTAAATTTCCATACCTATCAAGAATGATTGAAAAGATAAATAATAAGGACGTCCATGATGTACAAACATCTATCAGCCCTAATCCTAAATAAATTATTGAACAATTGTGTGAACAAGTGGAGATAATGAATTATAAGGTTTCACCCATGAGAGTAGAACTAAAAAGCATTGAATCATTTTCAGAACGCACTCCAACTCAAGTTGTCCCTTCCACATCACTTATAAAATAATCTTGTTACCAACATAACTCATTTGAACTTAGTGAAGAAACCACTTTAGAATCATGGAAAACAGAGTTGGATAATTAAGATATTTGGTCAGGTAATGTTGAAAGTAAAGATAAAGAACATGAGGGAATTGTTAATGAGTGTTTAAATCAGGATAAAATTGATTTCATGATTTCTAAAACGGGAAATTTTTCTTCATGGATTGAATGTCCGGAATATTTCTCCAATGATGATTTTTTAGAGACACCAATCATTAAACCATTAGGAAAAATCACAAATATAAAATACATACCCATTCATGAAACTCATCTAGAAAATTTTGTGGTTGATTCTTCCATTCAAAGGGAACCAATTATGTTGGGAAATTTAGAAAATGAAATTGATTTTGATTGTAATTCCTTATCTGTGTTTGAATGTCATTTCCAACATAAACTCAAAATCAATATCCTTACTTCCCCACTCAGGCGTCCCATCATAGGAGATAACCATGACCTTGCATTATTCATTCAATAATCTCATGAAACCCACAAAGGGGTGGGGGTGGGGGGGGGGGTTAACCCTTGAAATCATAGGAAACACTATATAAGAAACCAGATCAACCATTACTGAAATTCCATGGATTTTTACACTCCTAGTTGAACATCAGTTTTTACATGACAAAAAAGCATTGAAAACAATCAATCTCAATCTTATTTAAGTTGAGAAATATGGGTTTGTTAAAATGTTGAAAGCTGGTATTGGATAAGTTAGGGGGTTCAATTCGATCTACAGACTTTAAATTAAGTGCTTTCTGGGAGGTAACCCGGCTTCTGCCTTTTTTATTTCATTTTGTGAGTTTTTGTGTGTTTTCATGTTTCCAATCCTTATGAAACATATTTATTTTTAAAATAGGATTAATAAATCATTTTGAGATATAAAAAAATAAAAAAAATCAATCTCTGAATATGATTGAACCTTAAACTGATGTCATGTTCTTATTTTATGAGTAAGGACGGGTATGAAAGGGGAGTACCATATTCATCAGTGTCATGTTGTGTGATCCCTGAGTAATACCTTACCTAGAAAATATAAAGAAGACAATGTATCATCCATTTGATTTTTAAAATTAAAAAAAAAACCAAGTAAAACCATAAAAATGTTGATACCTTGTTTTAAATAAATTTTTTTGTTGTTTGTTTTGTCTGGTTTGTTCTTATTTGTATGGTTTAGGGACTTTTTTGGGTGATACATATTCGATCAAGGACATGCCTACATCTCCCAAGTGATCAAAGGAGTAATCTGGATCATCATAAATATCAACATCAAAAACCAGGTGAATTTTTTCCATGTTTATTTCTTGAATCTTTTTTAGAACACCTCTAATCTTCCTCAACCCCCTTCAATGTTTTATTTAAACACTAGGGACAATGTTATTCTATGTTGGGGGGAGATGAAATAAAAATATTTTTTTCTTAATAAGTACATGCAGGGAAAGAAAAATTCCATTAACCTTGAACATTATAACACACATTGAAAACTCGGAAATTGGATATCAAATAATTTGTGATGCCTTGATTCTGATTTTAATGAAAGTTTTAGTTTAGAAGCATAGTTTTTGGAAAGTGCGATTGTAAGATAAGATTATTCAAAGTATACATTCTCATAATATTAATAAAATTGCCACAATTCACGTCTACTGGATCTTGGGTGTAAATTTGAGTTCATGGGTCCCTTTCATTATAGCATAGGGTTCTGGGGTCACTTTTAGTATAATTTGAGTATCCAAAAAATAAAAAATAAAAAAATACCAAAAAAATTGTAAAAAAATAATGACCACATAGAGAAATGTTTTGTCCAAATGTGTGGTATCCTACACTTGGGAATCGTGACTCCATAGTTGTCTTGCCTAGAGTTAGCCTTTATATCTCTATTGTAGAGCATGGAATTGACGATAAGTATGGAATCCGGCGCTTGGGGATCGTGACTACATAGTTCTCTTGCCTAGAGTTAGTATTTTCATATATATTGTGGTTAAAAAATCGATAAAAAATTGGATACTCATCTTAAATTTTAATGTGATTCCCACCTAGCGCTTCCATTTTTTCCCCTTGAACACTAAAATGGGACCCATATCTTTTGTAATGCACAACACTTTATCATGCTTAATTGAAATTGGATGAATTGTGGTGATGAATTTGAACAAAGGAATGGGCTTGGGCTTGGGATATTCTTATGGAACTGGCTTGTTTTAAATTATTTTTATGGGTTTCATACTTTATTTTGGTATGAGGTCTTTGGGTGAATAATGTGTATTAAAATGATTCTGGAAAAGGGGATTCGAATTTCATATTTGTAATATATTTTTCTCGGGACTAGCAAAACTCAAGATGGGGGGTGTGATTAGTCACTGAAAGTGGATAATATTCAATTTTAATATATTTATTTTAATGTGTTTTAAATATCATAAACATCAATTTTAGTCCAATTCAGAAATTGAACTTCATTTCCCGTCATTGTGCAATTCATGCTTAAAGTATCAATTTCGGACCACTCAATAAATTGATAATGAAAAATACATTATCTATAATTTTAATTTTATATTTTGGTATATTATTCATCACTTTATTTAGAACATTTTATCTTTTAGGTCCGATGGATGAATCCCAAGGTAATATGGAGATTTTTGGGCCTGAATGCAGAAATTGGCTACAAAATAAATAATGGACCTAAGGCCCATAAAACTAATGTGGGGCCCACAAACGAACACCAATGAAGCTAAAATGTTTACATTAGAAATATAAAAATATTAGGATCATTTTATTCAATTTTGGTCGGAGCTAATTCTGATTTTTTCATGATGACAAAGGGATTTGAGGTTGAAATTTAATTGGTGGGCCTCACCTAAATACACATAAAGTCGTCCCACCATTTCGACCATAACATCCAAACGGCTGTGCCAATTTTCCTGATATTTATACAGATCATAGAGGATGGATTTAGGACCATATTTATTTTCTATGACCCCTCCGTATTCGGCCTTAGGAAATTACAAAGTCACATGTCAAAATGGTGGACGAATCTGGCTGGTTTTGTGGTCAACTTTGTAACATCAATTTCCTTTTAATTTTTCACCCTTCTTTTGACTCTCTTAATTGTTGGGGGGTAAATTAATATTTTGGGGGTGGATATAAGGCTCCTAATATACATATATAAAGAGATGGCGGTGAAGGGAATAGGATCCTATATTTTTCTTATCATCTTGTGTTGCTTGTTTCATTGTAAGGTTATGCTTCCACATTTCCTTTGTAATGTTTTCCATTTCCATGTAAGTTTCTTTTTTCCATATTTATGTCCTTAATCAAATTATTTCTGTTCTATATTTTCCATTTCTTTTATTAAAACATTATTATCACAAAGCACTGTGATATTCTCTTTGTTGTTGTGAATTAGTTCACACATAGGTGTGAATTTCATTCTCACACACGGAGGAGTGCTCGTTATTTCCGCGGTTTTAATTTTTTCAATCCAATTTTTGTTAGCCATCTTCTACACTCCATTGAGAGTATACCATCAATGGAGGGATGAAATTATAATAGTTTGATCATAGGAGGATGCAAATCCTTGATTGAATGTTATTTAATTAATGAATTGTTGTTAATTGTCTAATTAATTTAAGACATCCATTCTTCAGTTATTTCTACTCTTCATATTCACTGTATTTGAGAAATCTAAATTTAAGTAATAAATGACCATATACCATGGAGAGATCATGAATATGGTTCTATAAGTGTATAGGGGATTAGTAATTGCGTTCAGTAAGCACCAAACCAGAAAATGATAAAGGTAGTGTTATTTTTGAAGAATGGATTCATCAAGAATTAATAAAACAAAAATTGTCTAAAAAAGTAAAATTCATTCAATCCACCCCGAGCATAATATAAAGATCAACCCATTTTCATTGAATTTAATTCACTTAGGTTTCTTAGTGTTATTTAAAACCATCCAAAATCAAAACCAAATTTGGCCACTTCACCAGACATCCTCCACCAAATCATAGAGTATCAAGGTTACTTCTCCGGTCCCTATGGATTCGACCTCTACATGTACTACCTCTACCGCTATTTCCAGTAGGGTAAATTTGGGCACAACCACCAACTGTTTCTCATCAGTCAATGAAATAGAGTTTGTCAAGCCATTCAATACGAGGATTTGGTCGTGGAAATGGTTGTCAGATAGCAGTTTTCCAGCGATAATAGTTTGGATCAGTTCAAGATAGTTAGGCAGGGTTTCAAAGCCGCAATACAAGTCAGTGTATTGTAATGGAGCTTACTGAGGTAGTGAAGGATCCTAAAACCTCTACAGTTAGAGTTATGACTCTAGTTTCCTCATTTTTATCTTTTAATCAATTCAATACATGTGATTTCTATTGTTTGATATCTATTGTGGTTGTGGAGAGCCTTGGGATCTGTAACATACTTATAAGGATAGTATGACCCTTGAAACTCTGTTGGGGTTAGTATGGCTATTGTACGTTAGTGAAAGTAGTTCCCTCTTGATATTGGTCGGTGTAACTTCTTATAGGACCTCTATTTCATTGATATGAAATGACTCGATGTCATTCTCATAATATACTAGTTTATATTTTCTAATGCCTTTGTTGACTGATATCACCATAGGGTGAGTTCCAGATCACCGGAGGGTGTGTCTTTTCTACACAATGATGAATGGGATGTTTAGGCGAGAAGAGCTAGACCAGAACATCATGTGTTGGAACAAAATTTATCCCATATTTTTAGTTTTATGTGGATGACCAAGGGACTTCTTAGATGGACTTTCCTTCGGATGTAGACCATTTTAGGAATTTCATCCCTGGCACATTTTCTATTTTACATCCATAGCGAGAGGTATATTTCTCTATTGAGCTTGTTAGAGGAGCAGCACAGATTTCTATTATTCCTTATAGGATGGATACACCATAAATACATGATCTTAAGAAGCACATAGAGGAGTTATATGAAATTGGTTTCACCTGAACCAGTACAAATTCATGGGGTTCACCTGCCCTTTTGCGAAAAAGGTGGATGGTACCATCATAATATGTGTGGATTATCAGAATCGGAACCATTTGATGGTCATGACCTGATATCCTTTTCTAAGGAAAGATGATATATTTGATCATCTTCAAGGATCTTGAGTGTTCTCGATGATAAAATTGAGATATGGCTATCATAATTTTCATGTAAGACCATCATATATAACTCTTACAATCTTTCGGAGTAGGTATGGTCTATAAAGGTATTTGGTTATGTCATTCGATCTCATGAACATTTAGGTAGTTTTCATGTCACTGATGAACTGATTGTTCCATACATGCATGAATTATTTTTTTGTAGTCCTCATGGATGATATGTTGGTGTAAATTCAAACCCAACATGACCATGCCACCCATCATGAGAGCTTATTGACTACACTTAGATATGATTAGTTATACGTTATGCTCTCAAAATACCACTTTTGGTTGGACCAAATTCACTTATTGGGTCATGTCATCTCAAATATAGGCGTATCTCTAGACCTAGAGAAATTAAGAGCAGTAGTTTCATAGGAGTGTCCGAAAAACATCATTGAGGTACACAGTTTTCTAGTGCAGTAAAATTACTATAGACAATTTATTCAAAACTTTTCATGCTTTTCAGCACCTCTGATAGGCCTGACTAAGAAGGGTGTAATGTACATCTGGATATATTCATACGATTTGAACTTTTAGAAGCTTAAAATTGAGGTTGACATCAGCACCGATAGTGATTTTTCTAGAGTCGGACAAGATTTACACAGTTTACAATGACTCTTTAGCTATTGGTCTGGGAGCAGTGCTTATCCAATGGGAAGGATTCGTTGCTATGAGTCTTGGATGTTGAGGCCAAAAGAGATGAATTATCCGACACATGTTTTGGAGTTATCTATAGTAGTGTATTCTTCAAATTTTTGGAGACATTATATTTTGGGAGATCATTTTGTGGTATACAATTAACACAAAAGTTATGTATATCTTTTTTTTAGTGATATGTGAATTAGAGTTACTGGAGGTGGGTTGGGTATCATTAGTATTTTGACTTTGATGTTTTTTAGACTATTAAGAAATGCAATGCAATGGTTGAAGCATTGAGCATGAGCGCTCAGATATTGGTAGTTCAGGAGGCTAGTAGTGAGTGGAAGCATATTGTTTTGTTCTCTAAAATTTATTCGGAGATACATGATAGACAGTGGAAGACCTTAATTTCAACTATATCTGTAACATCTACTCAACTGTTTCGAGTGAAAATGTTGCAGCTATAAGATTCCCAAGTCCTATTCATGTGAGAGAGTGTGTCTAGAAAGGACCCTACTCCTAGGTGGATTGTAGGTGATGATGAGGTCTTCAATTTTCATGGACGCATATGGGTGTCTATAGACATCAAGAGTATTTGTTGCAAGATTTTCAGTCCTCAGTTTGTGCAGTTCACCCTCGCGTCACCATGATCTATCAAGATCTACATCATCAGTACTAGTGGTCAGGTATGAAGAAGGATGTAGCTAAATTTTTTATGAGATTTTCCACCATCTAGCTGGTGAAGGATGAGCATCAGTGGATGGAATTTCTTTTACAATAGTTACCCATTTCTTAGATTAAGTGGAATTATGTTGTGATGGATTTTCTTATAGTTTTACTGAGCTCTCCTAAAGGGAATTACGTTCTTTGGGTTTTATCGATAGGATCACAAAGCATGAACACTTCATACTGTTTAAGTAATCCTTAGTGTTGCAGAGCATGGAATGTTTTACATTTAGGAAATTTTACAATTTCACGGTGTTCTGCACACTATCATTGTAGGGATGGACTCCCATTGTACATCCTATTTCTAGTAGGGACTATAGAGGGATTTTGGTTTATAGGTACTTCTGAGTACAACATGCCATCCCCATATAGATGTCCAGTATGAGCCCTCGATTCAGATTTTGGAGGACATGCTTCGATCATACATCCTAGATTTTCGGTGTTCTTGGGAGAGTCACATACCCCTAGTGTAATTTTCATATAATAATAGTTTTCAGAGACCAATTTAGAGGGAACCTTATGAGGATTTATATGATTGGTCGTTCCGATCACCCCTATGTAGGTTGCAAGCCTAAGTGGCATCTATTATAGGACCTTGTCTTGTCTAGGAGACCATAGAGAAGGTGCAGTTTATTCAGAAGAAGATGGATCCTACACAATCTCACCAAATATCGTATGTTGATCAACTGCGATGACAGATGGGGTTTGAGGTAGGAGATTGGGTTTTCTTGTGTCTCACACTGATGCTAGGACATAGGAAGATTCAGAGTTTGGGATGATTTCACCAAGGTACGTCGAGTCATTTTAGGTTTTGGAGAGAGTCGGGATGGTTGCCATTGGTTTCAGTTACCTCACAGGTATCGGGATATGAATGATGTCATTCATGTTTATCAGCAATGAAGTAACTTTTCAGACATGTCTCATGTTATTCAACCTGATGAGGTTGAGTTGGAGGTGGATTCTTCCTTAGAAAAAAACACTATTCAGATAGTGGATCATATCATGAAGGTTTTTCGTGTTTGGTATGCTTCTCTAGTACATGTTCTATGGAATCACAAGTGATAGCAGGACGAGACATTAGAGAGGGAGGCCGGTGTCTGATCATAGTGGCCAAAGTTGTTTGAAGCTTCTTCTTCACCATCCTTGGAAGGGAAATTCATGGATGAATTTCTTTAAGGGGATGTTTGTAAGATCCATGATATTAATTTTAGGTATGTATCATTATTTCGGGTTATTTTTTAGGAAAAATAAGAAAAATGAATTTTCTATGTACACATAGTGTACAAGTGAGTACACGTCATGTACCCGGGTACCAAATATAGTTGTGCACTGGCCATGTAATGGATGAGTACAAGGCAATGTGGTGACATGGAAACCTCTTACAGTGGGGGCCAGTTATGATCACTACACAATGTGTACATTTTAATGATCATGCTGTGTAGTTTTCTTTTTATTCAAAAAATCAGTGTGGGGTCATGTCTCATCCTCAGAAATATATTCTTCTCCCCTTGGTTTGTATGGAATAGTGAAGAAACCGACTCCAAACTCCTTTTGATTCTCTATCCGACCTCTGATTGAGATGTCATTAGGGGCATTGGAATCCCACCGATGACTTCTCAATTCCCCTATTTCCTTTATCCTAGATACCTCATTACTCGTGAATTATTCATGGTTGAGCAGTTTTCAACCCTTTTTATATCTAATCCATTCTAGCATGATTCAAGGGCCGATGATTACGAGTATTGATCGTACAACATCAAGGTAGGGGGTTTGTGGCTTTTGTTGATTTTATTTGGATTATATATTCTAAAAGTGGCATTTAACCATGTTTGGGGTATTGGATATTTAGAATTAGACCTTGTTTATTACCTGTTAGGGTTGTTTATATTGACAAAGGGTAGTTTCATAGGAATGAGGTTCCATACCTTGTTTATGGGACACCCCATGGGTGTGTTACCATTGTTTTATTGATTATGGTTTTATGGTCTAGAATTTATCTTAGGAATACCATGTTTTTCATTCCTTGTGTTGTTATGAAAGAGTTACTTATTGATTGAGATTCCTATGATAAGAATTGCCAATGTTTGACCTTGGGGGATTTAACTATAAGAGATTCCTGAGGTGGGGTCTTTTATGTATGAATTTTTTTTATTTTATTCTAGAGGGATTAGAGCCTGGGAGATACCCATATGGTGATTATTAAATTATTTTTTTCATGATGACAAAGGTGGTATTGGCTATGAGAACTTCTAGCTGGTTATTTATAATTCATTGATGCTGTGTTGAACAAGGGGAATTGAAAATTAGAGTTGTCCAAGTGGTATTTTGTAAATGATTAGTGTTATGTTAGATCATAGGGGTTAGACCATGGGAGCTACCCATATGGTCATTTATAAATGATTTTTTTAAGTTAGACCAGGGGGATTACCCTATGAGAACAATCCCAAAAAAGGGTTGTTATTGAATATTTTAATGATGGTGATGATTCTTACAAGACAAAGAACAAGCTTGGACTAGGTGTTACATGATTGTTTAGATGGTCTTCTTAGACATCTTTTGTTACTATTACAAAGGGGATACATAGATTTGGATAGATCCCCTAGTTTACATAAATCAACTGATGAATATAAAATGTAAATCAATGAAAAAAACTATTTGATTATTTAATTTTGAGTTATTCCTAGTTATTTTTCATTTTTCTATATTTCCTTATATATATATTCACTAATAGTTAGGCACGTATATTTTTGTGGTTTCCTACAATGATTCGTCACACTCTCTTTTGGGGTAATTTTATAGGACCCAAATAGACTATATGGTTGCATGTATAGATATGGGTAATCACCCTACTTCATTAGGTACTTGATTATTTTCAGATCTAGAGATAATGGGAACAAACTGAGGCATGTGATGATGTTGAATTATACTTGTTCTTATGTGCTTTGGTTTTTGAATTGTATTTCAAAAATTGTTACTTGATTGGATTCTTTTCATGATATATGTGACATGTATCATTTAATTATTTGATCTAGTTGTTTTATTACTATATATATTCTATTGATTAAATCTTTTGAATGGTATTAATACTTTTACTATTGTTTACTATATTCTTTCTCTTGTGTTTACTCAGTTAATGATATAATAGTTTCCACACAATCACACCCTAGGCCCTCACTACTATTCAGAAGCCTCTGGAATTTGGGGAAATGCGTTAGAGGATATGTGGCCAACTAGATATGGAACACCTTTGAAAAAAACCTGGATCTAAGACATTAAAAATGTATATCTCCAATACATTAGAAAATGTTCATTTTTATCAATTGAAAAAAGTAGGGGGTTAACTTTGGGGGTTTCACCTATAGATTTAATTTGTATTTAGATATTTATAACATGTGTTGTCATTATAAATCCCTCTATTTTTTAAATAGATGTTTTATTTCATTTAGTTTTTGAAGGTTTTTCGTGATAAAATGAGTGTGTTTGTCATATGTTTATTATTTATTTCATATGATCATAAATTTTTTTATAAAGGTAATATATCTATTAGTTTTCATATTTTTCACTAGAAAAGTGGATTTATTTATTTATATCCATTAGTTATCCTTTTTTTCTCATAAAACATTTTTAAATGTTTTTCATAGGTTGTAACGATGATAAATAACAGTAAATATGTCAATTAGAAATTTGTTTTCATTTTTCATGATTATAGGACATTTTTCATTTTAATTGTTTTATGTGGAAGGAAAAAAGGTACTGATTAGAAGTGTACACCTTGTAATATTTGAGTTTCTATATAATATAAATGACATAAATATCTAAAAACAAAAACAAAAAATATCATTAGGATTGAACTAATGTTAAATATAGCATAAAGAAAATATATTATGTACTCATTATGGTTAGTTACGTATAATAAAATCATTCAAAAAATATAAAAAACATATTAATGTATTAAATTATTTTGATTTTTGGAAATTATATTTTACATAAATCAAATGGTGTTATATAAAAGAAGATGAAATCATTATATTTTTGATTCGTTGATTAAAAAATTACTGACTACATGGATTATATAAAATAAACGCTTCTATAGAAATTAAATTTAAGAAATTGATGTGTCAGTTTTCATTGTATGAAACATAATTTGGTCGCACTTAGTTTGAATTAATTTAATTATGTGGTAATGGAACATTCGATTTGACTCTAACATGAAATACATATTGTCATATAATTTTATATAATTTGAAACAATTTATCATGAAACTAAACACATTTATACAACAAAAATACATATTCTCTTATGAAAATATATATTTTATTACTTATTAAATAATTTTTTTCAATATATATAATTAAAATTCACCATAAATGATATCCTCATAAATATATTCTTGTAAATAATTTATTTATTAAATTAATATCCTAAAAAGGATGGAACACAAATATTTATTAAATTAAAATTAAGATTTTATTTCATCGATGATTCGATCATAAAAAAAACAATAAATATGAAAAAATAAAAATTCATTATTAAATGTATCATTGGTTCTTAATAGTTTATTATAAGACTTGGTATAATATCATCATTTATAGAAAGCTAATATAACACTACAAAATGGTTTTTATGAATGCAAAACATATACCAGAGAATATATATTTTGAATCACGAGATAACAATACTAATCTATAGAAGAATAACAATGGAATATAACAATTGTGTTATCGTCGAAATCATAACATATTTCATGGGAAAAAAATTCCATCATGACACAGTGGATACCCCCACAGTTCCAACATCATAGAATATAATGTATCTCAAAACACAATTCACATACAAAAGTGGACTAGGCATTCCAAAATTATTCCTATAATTGTCTCATAAAATTTAAATATTCACTCCATAAAGTTTATGTTTATATAATTCATGTCCCACCATTAATCAAATAATAAACCATATTTATGTTTTTTTGTAGATTTCTGAGCATATTATTTTTATATTTTGAAGTAGATCTTATTTTTAAAGGCATGTGTTCCCTAGGATAAACTAGAAACACCTTCAAAAATATGTTCATAGAGATTGTTAGAAAAGATTCATATAAAACTATTTTGAGGGGACTATTTCCTGTTGAAACTGGGAATGCAGTGGAAGCCCCAATAGGCAGGTTTTAAATCTTTTCCATCGACGATCGATGTAAACTTATCAACATCGGTGAAGAGCAGTCCGATTAAATATAAGGTTCTAACATGAAGGGTTTTAAAAACCACAATAAATGGTAAAAATACATGGTTTAATTCTTAAGTTTTTCATGATGTCTACACATTATTGGCTATCGCTGCTCAACGAATCCGAAGTCAAATTTCTATAGATCGTCCACACATGGTTCATGGAATCTATGGGAGTGTCGTTCGTCATAATCTGGGTGATAGCGCAGAATTGCGATGACGCCTTCGACGCTCTAACGATCATCGCACTACATCTCTTGCGATGACTGAGAGATTGATTGATACATGCTCCTTGGATCCAATGCATCTCTTTCTAGATTATGGGATATAAGGGAGGGGAGACAGGTTATATGAATAGTACATGGAAAAATCCCATCCTCTTCTATTTATAGTCATTAATTAAAATACTTGGTATCGCCTCGTCGGGCCCGAATTCTTAATGCACTATCAACGAAATTTTTTTACTACTAAACTATGTCATAAATATTATTTTCTTTTACATTTAATATATTAAAATATATTATATGATATTAATTGAGTCATTAACTAGACTCATCACTCACATAAATATTAATTAAACCATTTATAATTTAATATTCGTCAATTATTATTTTTCATGTATCTACTAAAACTCAAAAATACATTTAATAAATAAATTCAATGCGCATTATTCTAAACATGAATAAAATGAATTTATTTTTCTCATTGGTGATCATTTAACTTCAAACAAATCTAGGACCATAGTGGTGGGGCCCACCATTTCCAAAACTCATATTCAACTAAATAGGGTAGATTATTGAATAAGCTAGTGTGCGTGACTATCTAGGCCCTTTTCTCTGCCAAAATGAATAGTATTCATCAACAAAGAGTTGAATATAGAAACCCATCATGTCCCCTAATAAAATAATGATTATCATAGCAGTAACAACCCACTTATAAACACGCACAGTTTCATATAATCTCTTTGTCTGTATTATCTCATAAACCAGGACGCACTCAATTTCCATCGTTGTTCTCATGATTTATTGTTGTTTGACATAACTCGATAGATTTACCCTTGACTGCCATGATCATGGTCTTATAAAGGGATTTCCATCCATATTAATATTTCCCAAGATATATTACTTCCAAAACCTGCTTGCGACAAATCATTTCATGATAATTCATCCAATGCCATGATACCAATGACGCACCCAACATATACTACATCACCAAAACTTCATTTCCAAGGTTTTCATCATGCATCAAAGTATACAATTGAATGACATAAATTTGTAATGATCTTATGTCCAGATCGCATTACACTGGGTCATAGATATGAACATCCAATGGCACCTGAAACATGATGTGTTCTTATTGGAAGTTCAGTCCTCATGATCTAACTACTAGGGTTCACCATGTTAGAACTTCATGAGAAGAATCCTCAAGGTTTATGGGCCCCAACACCTGATGGTCAAACATCTACTATGTCGAACCAGAATAATTTATCTAGAAACTATAACATATATTTAAGATTATTGTAATAGTATCTAGTGGTTCTCATTATATCATGGGAACTACTACAACCTTTTGATACAATAATTAATCTTTGGACATTACCATTTTTATAGTGGACGTAGTAAGGTCTGTACTATAATGGTAAGATGACATCATTTATAGCTAACGATATACATGATATGGTAATTAAAAGCACTGAATAATTGGGTCTAGGGAACCCTCTATTTCAACACTCCCACTTGTACTAGATCCAACTTGCTAACTAAACATGTTAGCTACTCACATGATTAACATCAGGTTTCTGCTATGTGATGGCTTTAGCAGCTGGGTCTGCCACGGATCATCCGTGTGGCTATTCTTCTATAGTGACCTCAACATCTTCAGTAAAACTACTCAAGAGATGGTATCCTAAGCATATATCACTTTTTCACTGTCATAGCTTGACATCTTGTCGAGTAAAAATATCATAATTTACATTATGATAATACTTTTCTCAGCAGGTGTGATTCCAAGAACTGGAAAAAAAATGTTTCTTTTAACTACTTATTAACTACCTTAGAAGATGCAACATACTCTGTATTTTTAGGTATGACAACCACTAGCTGATATGAGCTTGACTCGCTCATCATCTTTATTCTAACTACAATACTAGATCACAATGATTTACAGAAGACTAGTTTATATCCCCTATATACTAGTACTCTTCCTTCTCCACTTACTAAGTACACATCTTTTCTACATTTCGAATTACAATTATATGGTTCATACTACATCCCTTCCAATGCTTTTATATATTACAGATATTTGCCTATTGAAAAATATACCTTTTCAATATCGGTTCTTATATATATCATGGCATACGTGGTTGAACAATCACTTAAACATATGGATTGCAGCTCACCACGTTTATATCATCCCATGTAACAGATTGGTCAACATTGGGAGATTATTCCCTATAAAAAAGGCCCAAATTCATCTATTGAATTATTCCAACATGTAATTTTCAATACTATGTCACTATATGTATGATAGACTTAGACCAAGAAACCTATAGATCTACATTAGTAAATATTGTTCACTAGAATTTAGGTTTCAACATTAAGTCAATCACTAGAGAATAAATTTCATCTTTGTCTTAATTATGTGTGATAAAAATATGTTTTCCACATGTTCTTGAACATAAAACACGTGGAAAACATTGGTACTCCCACTAACCTCTCATAGACATGTGGAAATCATTTGTTCCAAATGTATATTTTTTGATCATGTTTCTTACTTTTATCCTAAATTGGATTTTATGAACTTGAAACCTTTATTTTCATTCTATGACATGACCATCCATTTATGGTTGGGTTGTATAGACACCATCCATGATTGGAGGTCATGACATCAAATGCTAAATAAATTTCTCATATATATTATCTATGATAAATAAAATTCTTACGGATTTAGTCTTAACGTCTTGGTCATACCAATTGAGCATTATTGGTACTTTGCTTTTACCATCCATGTATCAAATCACTTGAATACCCCACACAATATTCAAAATAATAATCCCTTTTTTCACTTTGATACATGGAATCCATTAATTTAATTTTAGTTGGTCTTATAAAATTTAGCTAATTTCAATATACTACTTTCTTGTAGAAAATATTTTTCATATTGAATAATAGATCACCGACCACGGTGAATATAAAACCATCCCCATGGTTTTATCCTTCCAACATAGTATGTGTCTTAAGAACATACTATGTTCCTCATGCGCTAGTGGAACTAATTCCAATACCAACTATTTGTTCTTTTTGAACATTGACTAAACAGTAGTCAATATAGCTCCCACTATCTCAGATAGAGATGTGGACCTTATTATAGAAATACAGTCTATAACATGACTATATCTTTTCAATGATAGAGAATTTTTTTAATATCCTATGCAACTGTTTGGATTATTATACTAAATTCATAGTGTGTCTGTCTTGATACAAGTTTGATTATTTCTGAAGAAACGGTTTTCTTCCAAACACATTTTCTTAAGACATAATGAATTTACATCATAATATGAATCCTATGATATTAAGTTGTCATTACACTTGGCATATGGTTGTGGGATATCACCGTTAATTACAAAGATAGTTATAAAATATAGTGGAAGTTTTTTCTAGTTGCAACATTGATATTACTTACCTCAATAATTTGATGTATAAAATGTGCCTTTAGGAATTACTCCCCAATAAATTTTGTTGGTCAATGATGATATGTAGGACTTCATCATCAATCCTCATCATCATAATCAATGTCATGATGTCGACAAGTTAATGTTCATTTAAGAATTCCTCCACGCCACATTATCATGATTGATGAATGTTTGGTTAATATATTATTCAGCATCCCAACCCGAATCAACTCATATCACCTGACCATACATATAATTCACTTTGTAATTCCTTAATTACTAAGGAATAATATGAAGTATATATACCTCTTACTTTTACTTGGAATAGTTCATGCTTACTAGTTGAACTATTTCCAAAATCATTCTGAAATGTATTTTATTTCTAAAGGATCATTAGTCCAAACTAAACACGTCGATAATATCATAAATATTAAGTAGTGACAAGCCTAAATACCATACATGGTATATTCATGATGCCTACTTTTCGTATTACTTGACAAAGAATTATCTTGTCACAACTGGGTGTAAGGCTTACATTTATATTCTTCACTAATTGCCTTTGATTCATGTAATATTGAACGAGTGATTGAGTATACTATAAACAATATTCAATCCAATACCTGAAAGAATGTATACTTGTGTCCAAGGACACGTGAGATTAATGTTTGTGGTTATACTCAATAATAGTTCAACAAAAATAATACACATTGAAATTAAAGAAGTCATGTACTTCTCATCACTGGCATAGGCTTCACACTTTTGACGCCACTTGGAGAATACAGCTGAATTATATTAATATTTTAAAACTTACATGGTTTCTATATTTAAATATACATATATAAAAACATATAGTATTAAATATCCAAGTTGTTACAGGAAACATTACATTGATGAATATTCATGATGTAGAAGAGACAACTTGTATCTTTATATCATGTTATTTCTTTTCAACATCTATATTATTATTTTATAATATGAAATGCAAATAATCATTGTTAATAACTCATTAATTGAAGGACTCTACGAATGTGTCATTGGCATTAAATTCCTTGGACCTTTCCACATTGTCTTTCAATTAATTATCCATAACAATTAAAGATAAAACTGACATTGAATTCTTATTTACATGGAAAACCTTACCTGGAATGGTAATGAAGTGTTTACCCGATACTTGTTCACTTTGTGACGTAAAATGAAAAATGAGTAATGTGGTGAAAATGACATGATAAAAGGATCGAATTAAAGATCTTGATTAATAATTCAATTTACACATGACGGTGTAAACTATCACTTTATTCATATGATTGCTTCAATTTCTCTTTCAAAACATCCCAGAAATGAGACTTCTGGTTATATCATCCATGTCCTGGTGTAGCGACTGCAACTATAACTAGACATTGATGAAATCATAATGATATAAATATCATATTCATTTCACATTAGTCTCCTATAATTAATTTCACTATCTCTTCTTGCGGCTGTTTAATATTGTTTGGAACACTAGCATGTTGATTTTCCTATATCACAGTACTATGCACAAGCGCTTATACTATTCATGGATACTCGTGTCACTGTAGACATTTACATTGTCTGATATAATATCACTGTTTTTAAACATGTGGTATAACATTCCCTTTTCTTCAAAAAAAATTACTAGATGACTGTCTTTTATCTAGATTACCAGTTTAGACATTTGGATTAATTACTTTTTACATTTAATGACAACCAATATTTTATCTGATTTTAGGAACCCTCTGTGCTAGCATCATAATTCTATGTTTCAGGAGTATTATAGTGTCAAGGATCCCCGAACCTCCCTTTATAGTCTGCATGCTTTGACTATGCCACTACTTTGGTGGTTCTAGGTGAGATTTCGGCTGACCAACTGCTTTAACATGCAGTTCCTTGATCTGTTGAGTTAAGTCCAAACTTCTTAAAATCCAAACATGATTAAATAAATGCATTCCTCTAAAATTACAACAAGTTATATATGAATATTTATTTTCTAAATTTTTAGTTAAGTTGACCCATCATTCTTATAAGGACTCCCCGGTAGTAAGAGACACCCTCAACTATGGCTTGATCGGCTCCTAAAATAGCTGGTTTTGTCGAAACATTAATGAAGGAAGGTGGATATGACTTAATATATCTTTGAGGGTTTTATTATTTGTAATGTGATGAATGAAATCATTTTCTATTTTTATAATCACTTACTATGTGATCGTACTCAAAACTTTTCCTGCATGCAATAGAATTTTCATCGCGTCACATGTTCATTTTATCTTGCATGCCTGTTTTTAATTATTCTATGTTATAGCACAATAAACTACATATGAAAGAAAATAATAATCCATGAAAAAAAATGAACAACTGATCATGAGCTGGTATTATTGGTTGATCTGTTGAATGAATAAAAAAACCATCTGAGACCCTAGGGGTTTGTAACTTTTAGTCACATGTCTTGCAACATGAATTGTAGCTTCTACTCATCTAATGAAAATATTGTCTTGTGTGTCGCCATCACATGGCATGAAGTGTGTCATGCCTCATCTTATAATCATACAACTGTACACGCATGTAGGTGTGGGGATATGAGGGTGTTAATGATAAAACTCAGAAAAGTGGACACGTACGTCCCTATAGATATAATGACACTAAGACGATATACAAGTCACCTTTATAGTAATTAAACTAATTATTAAAATACCATGAAATAATAAAATAAATAAATAAACTATACATACATTGGATGGTCTCAATATCATGATCAGTATACTCAATAATCTTTAGTATAGAAAATAAATGCAGAATAAAAACTAAACAAAAATTAAAAAATAAACATCAGGGAATATAAATAAATTAAAAACATAACTCTTGTTTTTAATTCAATTTATCGTTGTTCAGACCATGTTAATTAATTTAATTTTAAAATAAAAATTAAAGTTATTTATTTATTTAATTAAAAACCAATTAAATTATTGACGTCGTATATAATATAAACAAAAAATTATATTTAATAAATTTATTTATGGTGAAAATTATATTAATAAATTTAATTAATTTTGATTCAAGTAAATTATCTGATCCCCATAAACCCTAGGAACTGCATGTGCGGGTCCGGCCGAACGTGTGCAGGTCCATCCCAGGCTATTCCAGTCCCATGCGGGTTTGTTCTAGATAGAGTAAGGCCGCCCACACTCGTTCCTGGATGGGCAGACCCGCCCAGTGCCCAAGCGAGGCTAATCAAACAGAACCTGCACCGGAAGCAGGGGTTACCACATGGTGCAGAACAGGTTACCCCAGGCCAGTAATGCACATGGTGCGCGGCGGAGCAGTGCGCTACTACGGGGCGGGTGCACTATGGCGCAGGGTGTCAGATGGTGCCTTCTTCGAGAGAGGGAGCGACAATGGTGCCGGGACCCGCACCAATGGGCAAGAGGTTGGCTGAGACGGCTCCTATTAGGCTATCTGGTGGCTTGGGTTGGCTTGCGGTGTGTTGCCTTCTAGATGCTAGATACAGTGCAGCTCCGCGTGAGAGGACGGCGAGGCAGAGAGGTCTCTTAGGTTTGAACAGTGAAGAGAGGCACTGGGGTCCTGTGGTGCACTGCGCCGCTGCAGACTGTCACAGTGGGCCTACACGTCTAATGTATGGGGAAACCCTATGCAGTGGGGAGGAGGCCGAAGCAGGTGGTCAGTGTCTTCATGAAGTATTTCTCCTGGAGAGGATCGGCTGGGCACTGAGATATTTGGCCATGTGCTGATAGAGTGGGAGATGGAGGAGGCTCGCAGGTGCATGACAGGAGGTCGGTTGGAGGGACACAGCCTAGTGGGGTATCCGCTGTTGGGCACCGACATAATAAGGGTGGCAACAAGGATTCAGGATGCCTGTCGTAAGGGAGTGCTGGCGCTAGCATGATGCTATGAAGAGGGGGCTCGGGGTGCGTCCTGGCTATCCGAGTCGACATCGGCACGCTAACGCAACAAAAGTGGGAGGGAAACAACACAGTGAACAAGTCTGGGGCACTGGGATCAATCTGGGTGCAGGATGAGGCTGGCTATGCCAACAGGGAAGCCGAGCGCGGTACTGGGTGTGGTGTGTTGGAATTGCAAACCAAAAATATGAGTCAAAGCTGCATGCAGCGTCATTTATTACTTGCACATTTTTTTCCATGGTTCCACCTCCATTTATTTTCATTGAATAAATTTAAATGCTCTGCATTTTAAGATTTGGCATATCTTTATACTATCATAAATGCTCATCATTTAATATTTTGGTCTTTCCTTGTACCTTCATAGATTCTCTATATTTAATGTTTTGGTCTTTCTTTGTACCAACATAAATGCTAGAAATTTAATGTTGTGGGTCTATAAATTAATGAAATTGTAGTTTTAAATTTTAATTGTGAAAAAGATTGAAAGCATTTTTGTGTTGTGTGCCAATTTTTCTTCCTCTTCAATTTTTTTCTTCTCATATTTCTTGGCTTGTTTAGCCAACAAACTGGTATCAGTGCCAATTTACCAAAATTCTCCAATTTTTTAAGATGGCCGCAATCCAGCCGCAAGTTCCGAAGTTGTCCAAAGACAACTATGAAAGATGGTGTTTCCAGATGAAGGCGTTATTCGGGTCGGAAGAATTATGGGAGATCGTTACCGATGGGTATGTTGTACCCACTACGGCGGAATAAGCTTCCTTCACGAATGAAGAAAAGACATCCCTCAAAAATCAAAGAAAGAAAGACAACAAGGCGTTGTTCCTCCTCTATCAAGGGTTGGATGAATCAACGATCGAAAAGATTGTTGAAGCAACATCATGAAAGAAAGCTTGAGATACCCTTTCCAACATCTTCAAAGGTGTTGATCGAGTGAAGCGGGTACGTCTTCAAATATTAAGTGCGGAATTTGAATCGGCGCACATGAAAAAAGGTGAGAGCTTCTCTGATTATTTCTCAAGATTAATTGTTATTTTTAATAATTTGAAAAGGAATGGTGGAAAAGTGGAGGACATTCGAGTTATCGAAAAATCACTTTGATCTCTCACAACCATGTTTGAGCATGTGGTTGTGGAAATCGAAGAATCAATGGATTTTGAGAAACTTTCCATTGAAGAACTGATGGGGTCATTGCAAGTGCACGAGCAATGAATGCAAAAGAATACCAGATCAACAATAGAGCATGCCTTGGAGTCCAAGTTGACTTAACAAGAACAAAAGAATGGCCACACGCAACGAGGCGGTCATTGTGGAAGAGGAAGAGGGCGTGGATATTGTCCAAGCGGTCAACAAAAGCAACAAAATCCTACCAGCTTTCATGGAAGAGGGAATGGTAGAGGACGATTCACGCGTGGTTGAGGAAACGCAAAGAACATTCAATGCCACAACTGTAAGAAATTTGGGCATTATGCTTCTGATTGTTGGAGAAAAGTGGATCACGATGAACGATCCAACTATGCTGAAACATCTCATCATGATGAAGATGGTACCACACTCCTCCTCGCATAAGAAAAGGCATGTGAATGCCCTGATGTTTGGTTTCTCGACACTAGTGAAGGAAACCACATTAGTGGTAACAAACAACTGTTCGAGGAACTCACCGAAGAAGTTCGTGGTGACGTGAGTTTTGGCGACTCATGCAAGGTACCCGTGAGAGGCAAAGGTAAAATCAAAATATATCTGAAGAATGGAGAGTCGAATTACATTTCTAATGTATATTATGTACCAAGTATGAAAAATAATATCATCAGTCTCGGCCAACTTCTTGAGAAGGGGTATTTCATACACTTGGAAAATTCTTCTTTGTCTATAAGGGATGCTCACAGGAGACTTGTTGCTCAAGTATAAATGGCAAAGAATTGCATGTTTCCGCTGCAAATCAACACAAAGTACGAGGAGTGTCTCTTGGGACTCATGAAGAATGACTCATGGAGATGGCATCTGTGATTTGGACATCTGCATTTTAGTGGGCTTAAACTTCTATCCTCATCAAGCATGGTGCGAGGATTTCCAGCAATTGAAGTTCCAAATCATGTGTGTGAGGCGTGTACACTCAGAAAACAACAAAGGAACTCATTTCTAAGTGGAGTGTCTAGAAGAGCAATGGAACCACATCAGTTGGTTCACACTGATATCTACGAACCACTTGAAACACCGTCATATAGAGGTAATAGATATTTTATTACCCTTATTGATGATTTGAGAAGAAATTTGTGGGTGTATTGCATCAAAGAAAAATCTTCCACTTTCAATGTCTTTAAAACTTTTAAAGTTCGTGTTGAAACTGAAAGTGGCCACAGAATCAAAGTACTCAGATCTGACAGAGGTGTAGAATATACACCAAATGCATTTCAAGATTATTGTAGGGAACATGGCATCAAACAGCAATACACTGCAGCCTACACGCCACAACAGAATGGCATCACATAAAGGAAGAACTGCACCATCCTCGACATGATGAGGACCATGCTGAAGGAGAAAGGCTTTCCAAAGAACTTCTGGGCAGAAGCAGTGGCATGTACTGCCTATCTTCTCAATCGGTGCCCAATGAAGATCATCAGAAACATGACACCACAAGAGGCATGGATTGGCTACAAACCGAGCGTAGCACACCTAAGAATATTCGGGTGTGTTGCCTACGCTCAAGTTCCAGAAGCGAGAAGAAGGAAGCTTGATGATCATGGTGGAAAGTGCATCTTCATCGGCTATAGTGAAGAGTCTAAAGCCTATAAGTTCTACAATCCACTAACCAATAAATTATTGGTGAGTAGAGATGTGTTCATTAGCGAGGAAGAAGCTTGAAAATGGAGTGATGAAGAACCAAACAAAGAGATTCCAGTCGAAACGGAAGATCTTGAAGAAAGGCACGATCATCAGCAGAAAACGCCAGCAACACCTTCCCCGGGAACATCATCAGTACACAGGAGTCTAGGAGGACATTCCATCACTCCTGAAAGGACTCCATCAAGTCAAAATTTGGCGATCTCATCCTCACCCATTGCGCCCATAAAGATGAAAAGCTTAAGCGACATTTATGAACAAACTGAAGAGGTAAATCGTTTTTGCCTGTATGCAGATCATGAGCCTCTAATGTTTCAGGAAGCCACAAGGGAAGAATGTTGGATAATGGCTATGGGAGAAGAAATTCACGCCATAGAGAAAAATGACAAATGGGAGTTGACAACACTTCCTAATAGCTAGAAATCCATTGGTGTCAAATGGGTTTACAATATCAAGTGAAATGCTAATGGTGAAATCGATCGCTATAAGGCAAGGCTCGTAGCAAAGGGGTACAAACAGAAGTATGGGGTGGACTGTGAAGAAGTATTCGCTCCTGTTGCTCGCCTTGACACAGTGAGGATGATTATCTCTCTTGCTGTTCATCACAGTTGGATGATCTACCAATTGGATGTGAAGTCTGCATTCCCGAAGGGAATTCTAGAGGAAGAGGTCTATGTAGAGCATCCTGAAGGCTTTGTTGTGCAAGGGGAGGAAGACAAAGTCTATCGACTGAAGAAAACTCATTATGGGTTGAAACAGGATCCTCATGCTTGGAATGCACACATTGACAGCTATCTTCGAGATAACGGCTTCAAAAAATGTTCATATGATCATGCAGTTTACATCAAGAAGAATGATCATGGCGATATAATCATTGCATGCTTGTATGTTGATGATTTTCTGTTTATAGGGAATAGTCGACAGATGTTCGGTGATTTCAAGAAGGCTATGTTCAAGGAGTTCGAGATGACCGACGGAGGTCTCATGTCCTTTTTTCTGGGCATATAAGTAAAGAAACAACATGGAGGAATCTATATTTCTCAGAAGTGGTATGCTAAGGAGTTGCGTGAAAAATTCAAGATGGCTAATTGCAATGCTATAAACACACCGGTGGCAATGAGGTTAAAACTAACAGAAGATGTAGAAGGAAGAAGTGTTGACTCGACTCTGTTCAAGAGTCTAATTGGAAGCCTGAGGTATCTCACAATCACAAGGCCTGATATTTTCTATAGTGTTGGGATTCTATGTAGGTACATGGAAGCACCAAAAGAGTCACACAGGTTAGCGGAAAAATGTATCCTCAGTTACCTTAAAGGAACGGTGGATTTTGGTCTTTTTTATCCATACAATGAAGAAGCAAATCTGCCTGGATACTAAGACAGTGACTGGGGAGGTGACCAAGATGAATGAAAAAGCACCACTGGGTATGTATTTTTTCTTCGATTGACTTCTTTCACATGGAATTCAAGGAATCAAAGTGTGGTCACCTTGTCTACATGTGAAGCAGAGTACGTGGCGGCATATTCCACAGTTTGTGAAGGAATCTTGTTGAGAAATCTACTGAAGGAGTTGCAGCATCCGCAGGATGGATCCACAGTGATATATGTGGATAACAATTCGGCAATTGATCTTTCCAAAAATCCGGTGCAGCATGGAAGATGAAAACATATTGACACCCAATTCCATTTTTTGAGAGATCATGTGAAGCAGAAAACGATAAAATTGGAATTTTGTCATACTACAGAACAAGTGGATGATATTTTCACAAAGGCATTACCATCAGATGCATTAAAAAGACTCAGAACGATGCTCGGAATGAAGCTGGTTTTGGTTTGAAGGGGAGTATTGGAATTGAAAACCAAAAATACGAGTCAAAGCTTCCTGCGGTGTCATTTATTACATGCACATTTTTTTCCATGGGTCCACCTCCATTTATTTTCTTTGAATAAATTTAAATGGTCTTCATTTAAAGATTTGGTATATCTTTATACTCTCATAAATGCTCAGCATTTAATATTTTGGTCTTTCCTTGTACCGTCATAGATTCTCTGTATTTAATGTTTTGGTCTTTCATTGTACAAACATAAATGCTAGGCATTTAATGTTCAGGGTCTATAAATTGATGTAATTATAGTATGAAATTTTAATTGTGAAAAAGCTTGAAAGCTTCTTTGTGTTGGGTGCCAATTTTTCTTCATCTTCAGTTTTTTTATTCTCATATTTCTCGGCTTGTATAGCCAACAAACTGGTATCAGATCCAAGTTTCCAATATTCTCAAATTTTTTAAGATGGCCGCAATCCAGCCGCAAGTTCCAAAGTTGTCCAAGGAGAACTATGAAAGATGGTGTATCCAGATGAAGGCGTTATTCGGGTCAAAAGAATTATGGGAGATCGTTACCGAAGGGTATGTTGTACCCACTACGGCGGAAGAAGCTGCCTTCACGAATGAAGAAAATACATCCCTCAAAAATCAAAGAAAGAAAGACAACAAGGCATTGTTCCTCCTCTATCAAGGGTTGGATAAATCAACGTTTGAAAAGATTGTCGAAGAATCATCAAGCAAGCAAGATTGGGATACCCTTGCCAACATCTTCAAGGATGTTGATCGAGTGAAGCGGGTACGTCTTCAAACATTAAGAGCGGAATTTGAATCGTCGCACATGAAAAAAGGTGAGAGCATCTCTGATTATTTCTCAAGATTAATTGTTATTTTTAACAATTTGAAAAGGAAAGGTGGAAAAGTGGAGGACATTCGAGTTATCGAAAAATCACTTTGATCTCTCACAACCATGTTTGAGCATGTGGTTGTGGCAATCGAAGAATCAAAGGATTTGGAGAAATTGTCCATTGAAGAACTGATGGGGTCGTTGCAAGTGCACGAGCAATGAATGAAAAAGAATACCGGTTCAACAATAGAGCATGCCTTGGAGTCCAAGTTGACTCAACAAGAACAAAAGAATGGCCACACGCAACGAGGCGGTCATCGTGGAAGAGGAAGAGGGCGTGGATATTATCCAAGCGGTCAAAAAAAGAAACAAAATCTTACCAGCTTTCGTGGAAGAGGGAATGGTGGAGGACGATTCACGCATGGTTGTGGAAACACAAAGAACATTCAATAACACAACTGTAAGAAATTTGGGCATTATGCTTCTGATTGTTGGAGCAAAGTGGATCAAAATGAACGATCCAACTATGCTGAAACATCTCATCATGAAGAAGAAGGTACCACACTCCTCCTCGCATAAGAAAATGCATGTGAACGCCCTGATGTTTGGTATCTCGACAATGGTTCAAGAAACCACATGAGTGGTAACAAACAACTGTTCGGGGAACTCACCGAAGAAGTTCGTGGCGACGTGAGTTTTGGCAACTCATCCAAGGTAACCGTGAGAGGCAAAGGTAAAATCAAAATCTATCTGAAGAATGGAGAGTCGAATTACATTTATAATGTATATTACGTACCAAGTATGGAAAATAATATCATCAGTCTCGACCAACTTCTTGAGAAGGGGTATGTCATACACTTGGAAAATTCTTCTTTGTCTATAAGGGATGCTCACAGGAGACTTGTTTCTCAAGTCCAAATGGCGAAGAATCGCATGTTTCCGCTGCGAATCAACACAATGTATGAGGAGTGTCTCTTGGGACCCATGAAGAATGACTCGTGGAGATGGCATCTGTGATTTGGACATCTGCATTTTAGTGGGCTTAAACTTCTATCATCATCAAGCATGTTGCGCGGATTGCCGGCAATTGAAGTTTCAAATCATGTGTGTGAGGCGTGTACACTCGGCAAACAACAAAGGAACTCATTTCTAAGTGGAGTGTCTAAAAGAGAAATGGAACCACTTCAGTTGGTTCACACTAATATCTGCGGACCACTTGAAACACCGTCAATTGGAGGTAATAGATATTTTATTACCCTTATTGATGATTTCAGAAGAAAGTTGTGGGTGTATTGCATCAAAGAAAAATCATCTGCTTTCACTGTCTTTAAAACTTTTAAAGCTCATGTTGAAACTGAAAGTGGCCACAGAATCAAAGTACTCAGATATGATAGAGGTGTAGAATACACCCCAAATGCATTTCAAGATTTCTGTAGGGAACATGGCATCAAACAGCAATACACTGCAGCCTACACGCCACATCAGAATGGCATCGCAGAAAGGAAGAACTGCACCATCCTCAACATGACGAGGACCATGCTGAAGGAGAAAGGCTTACCAAAGAACATCTGGGCAGAAGCAGTGGCATGTACTGCCTATCTTCTCAATCGGTTCCCAATGAAGAGCGTCAGAAACATGACACCACAAGAGGCATGGAGTGGCTACAAACTGAGCGTAGCACACCTAAGAATATTCGGGTGTGTTGTCTACGCTCAAGTTCCCGAAGTGAGAAGAAGGAAGCTTGATGATCATGGTGAAAAGTGCATCTTTATCAGCTACAGTGAAGAGTCTAAAGCCTATATGTTCTACAATCCACTAACCAATAAATTAGTGGTGAGTAGAGATGTGTTCTTTAGCGAGGAAGAAGCTTGGAAATTGAATGATGAAGAACCAAACAAAGAGATTCCAGTTGAAACAGAAGATCTTGAAGAAAGGCATGATCATCAGGAGAAAACACCAGCAACACCTTCCCCAGGCACATCTTCAGTACACAGGAGTCTAGGAGGACATTCCATCACTCATGAAAGGACTCCATCAGGTCAAAATTTGGCGATCTCATCCTCACCCATGGCGCCCATAAAGATGAAAAGCTTAAGTGACATTTATGAACAAACTGAAGAGGTAAATATTTTTTCCTGTATGCAGATCATGAGCATCTGACGTTTCAGGAAGCCACAAGGGAAGAATGTTGGAGAATGTCTATGGGAGAAGAAATTCACGCCATAGAGAAAAATGAAACATGGGAGTTGACCACACTTCCTAATAGCCAGAAATCCATTGGTGTCAAATGGGTGTACAAGATCAAGTGAAATGATGATGGTGAAATCGATCGCTACAAGGCAAGGCTCGTAGCAAAGGGGTACAAATAGAAGTATGGGGTGGACTATGAAGAAGTATTCACTCCTGTTGCTCGCCTTGACACAGTGAGAATGATTATCTCTCTTGCTGTTCATCACAGTTGGATGATCTACCAATTGGATGTGAAGTCTGCATTCCTGAATGAAATTCTAGAGGAAGTGGTCTATGTAGACCAGCCTGAATGCTTTGTTGTGCAAGGGGAGGAAGACAAAGTGTATCGACTGAAGAAAACTCTTTATGGGTTGAAACAGGCTCCTCGTGCTTGGAATGCACGCATTGACAGATATCTTCGAGATAACGGATTCACCAAATGTCCATATGAGCATGAAGTTTACATCAAGAATAATGATCATGGCGATATAATCATTGCATGCTTGTATGTTGATGATTTTCTATTTACAGGGAATAGTCGACAGATGTTCGGTGATTTCAAGAAGGATATGTTCAAGGAGTTCGAGATGACCGACAGAGTTCTCATGTCCTTTTTTCTGGGCATATAAGTAAAGTAACAACATGGATGAATCTATATTTCTCAGAAGAGGTATGCTAAGGAGTTGCTTGAAAAATTCAAGATGGCTATTTGCAATGTTGTAAACACACCTGTGGCAATGAGGTTAAAACTAACAAAATTTGTAGAAGGAAGAAGTGTTGACTCGACTCTGTCCAAGAGTCTAATTGGAAGCCTGAGGTATCTCACAATCACAAGGCCTGATATTGTCGATAGTGTTGGGCTTCTAAGCAGGTACATGGAAGCAACAAAAGAGTCACACTGGTTAGGAGAAAAACGTATCCTCAGGTACGTTAAAGGAATGGTGGATTTTGGTCTTTTTTATCCATACAATGAAGAATCAAATCTGCATGGATACTAAGACAGTGACTGGGGAGGTGACCAAGATGAATGAAAAAGCACCACTGGGTATGTATTTTTTCTTGCATCGACTTCTTTCACATGGAATTCAAGGAAGCAAAGTGTGTTCGCCTTGTCTACATGTGAAGCAGAGTACGTGGTGGAATAATACATTGTTTGTGAAGGAATCTTGTTGAGAAATCTGCTGAAGGAGTTGCAGCGTCCGCAGGATGGATCCACAGTGATATATGTGGATAACAAGTCGGCAATTGAACTTGCCAAAAATCTGGTGAAGAATAGAAGAAGCAAACATATTGATACCCGATTCCATTTTTTGAGAGATCATGTAAAGCATAAAACGATAAAATTGGAATATTGTCAGACTACGGAACAGGTGGATGATATTTTCACAAAGGAATTACCGTCAGATGCATTCAAAAGACTCAGAACGATGCTCGGAATGAAGCCGGTTTTGGTTTGAAGGGGAGTGTTGGAATTGAAAACCAAAAATATGAGTCAAAGCTTCCTGCGGTGTCATTTATTACTTGCACATTTTTTTCCATGGGTCCACCTCCTTTTATTTTCTTTGAATAAATTTATATGCTCTGCATTTAAAGATTTGTTATATCTTTATACTGTCATAAATGCTCAGCATTTAATATTTTGGTCTTTCCTTGTACCGTCATAGATTCTCTGTATTTAATGTTTTGTTCTTTCTTTGTACCAACATAAATGCTAGGCATTTAATGTTGTGGGTCTATAAATTGATGTAATTGTAGTCTGAAATTTTAATTGTGAAAAATCTTGAATGCTTCTTTGTGTTGTGTGCAAATTTTTCTTCCTCTTCAGTTTTTTTTCTTCTCATATTTCTCGGCTTGTATAGCCAACATGGTGAACTACTAGGCCCCGAGTGTTGTAGGTCTCTCTGCAGGTGTGTTTTGCGCCTGCTGGTCGGAGAACGGAGCTGCACAAGCAGCCCTGTGACCCATTTTTTTTCATGACCCATAGTCCCCCCTACCTTTATTTTTTTGTGTTTTTATTAGACCTCCTTTGCAGGTATTTCATTTCTCCATTTTTTTAAATTAAAAGACATTCTTTGAGGTCTCCCCACACCATTTAAATGTATTGACGTTTTATTTAAAATATTTTCCAAAACCAAATAAATATGATTTGGAACAATAATAATTATAATTTTATGATATTAAAAAATTATAAAATATTATAATAATGAAATTATTATTATAATAGATAAATTATTATTATAATAAAATTATTATAATAATAACTGTTATCAAAACTCACCGAAAAACACTATCTCGGTGTAAACAAGGGGTTTGGAGAATTAATATGATTTTCATGGATATAAAACCACATATATATTAACTGGTGTTAAATCCAAACTAAATAATTTGGATGACCGCAGAATAGTCATCCAATGTCAGATTAACAGACGATCTACAGCATTGGAACTGTATCGACACCCTCTTCATAAATTAATGAAAATTTAATTTTTCTTGGCTTAAAATTGATGTTCATTCCTCTAACCCCACTTGTTCGAACTGGGCATGTAGCATAAGCCCCAAACATGTGGGTTACAAAAAATTTCCACAGATGATCTACGTAAATATGTAGACATCAGTGCAGAGCAGCCCAATTAAATATGAGGATCTCGAATGAAATATTTTAAGTTGATAAATAAAACATAAAAATACATAGTTTAATTCTAAAGTCGCGCACTACGTCTGCTAATCGTTAGTGATCACTGCTAGAAGAATCCAAAGTTTATTTTCTCTAGATCATCCACGCATTTTTTAAGGTGTCTGTAGGATCATTGTTCATCATAATCTGTGTGCTAGCATAGAATTCTGACGACCCTTTAGACGCTCCTACGAACACTCCACCACTTCACTAGCAATGCCTAAGAGAGTGCATAATCCATGCTCTTTAGATCCATCTCATATCTCTCTAGATTATGGATGAGAGGAGATGAGACAGAAGCACTAAGAATAGAACTTGAAAAAATCCCCTCCTATTCTATTTATAGTGGTTAATTAAAAGACATGGTATCGCCTCATCGGACCCGAATACGTAACACATTATCAATGACATTTTATTACTACTAAACTGTGTCATAAATATATTTATATTTTACTTTTAATATATTAAAATATATTACTCAATAATAATTGAGTCATTAACTTGACTCGTTACTCTCATAAATATTAATTGAAAATTGAATACATTAATATTCGCCAATTAATATTTTTCATGTATTTACTAAAAACTGTAAATACATTTAATATATAAATTCAATACTCATTATTCTAAAATCGAATAATATGAATTAATTTATTGAATTAGTGATCATTTAACCTTGGAAAAATCTCGGAACCCAATGGTGGGGCCCACCAAGTCCCAAACTCCCATTCAAATGATTAAGGTGGATTCTTGAATATGCTATTGTTTGTGAGCATATAGGACCTTATCTCGAAACTAGAGAATTGTATTCACAGATTAAGAGCAAGATCTAGAAACCCATCATAACCCCTAAATAAATATGGATAGTCAAATAAGTTATAAACAACCTACGAACACACACTGTGTAATATAATCTCTTTGTTTGTAATATCTCATAAAGCAGGACACACTCATGTGTCATCTCATTTTTCTCTCTTTATTTTTTGTTGATTTAACTGGACGGATTTACCCTTGACTGCCATGACCATGGTCTTATAAAGGTACCACGATCCATATCATCATGGCCAAAGATATATTACATCCACAACCCATAATCAAAAAATACTTTTTTGACCATTCAACCAATTCCATGCCACTAATGACCCACCCAACACAAACTACCTATCCATGAATTCATTTCCATGGTTATCGTCTTGAATGAATGTACAGAATCAAATGAAATACATTGTTAGTAATCTCAAGTCAGGATCCCATTATAGATAATCGTAGATAGGAACATCCAATGACACCCGAAACATGTGGTGTTTCTATTAGCATGTCATTCCTCATGATCTCGCTACTAGATATCACCTATTGTGAACATCATGAGAAGAAGTTTCAATACTTATGAGCTCTTAGAACCTGATGGTCAAACATCTACTCTGTCCAATCAGTAAGATTTATCTAGACCATATAACATATATTTATGATTAATGTCATAATATCTTGAGGTTCTCACTATAGCCTGGGAAATACAATAACCTTTTGATACGATAATTATTCTTTAAAAATTGCCATTTCAAAAGTGGGCGCAAAAAAGTATACATTATAATGGTAAGACGACATCATGTATAGGTTACTTTATACATGATATGGTAATCAAAAGAACATAATAGTTGGGTCTAGGGCACCCACTATTTTAGCATTTCCTATTATAATACACTTTAAAAAATTTAAATATTGTCCATGAATCATTTTTATATATAATTAATAAGACAAATTAATATCCCTATGAATTTACTTCATTGAAATCACGTATTTTGGATGAAATTTACCATTAGAAATATTCTTTTTCTCACTTTATCCGTGTATTTAATTTGTCAATATTTTATGACCATATATAAAATCACATTGAATTTTATTCTTGTTCCATGAGTCTTTCGACTCCAATGATCGGGGAGAAATGCATAAAAATGTCGAGATCATCCCCTTAAAATATGATTTCTATGAATCCATAAGAAGTCAATCATAAAATAAGTAGTTTAGTTTCACATAATAGGATATGTCATACCTTTTAATGGAGGCTATTATGGTCTTAAATCCAAGTCCATTTTCAGATATTTTATAGTCCAGTGGAGTTGACTACTTGGGGAATATTAACATTTAATGGTTAGTATGGGTATTGTTAATATGATTCCCATTTTGGTTTATCATAACATATGAATTACTTTTGATATTTATTGATACCAATATAATAATCTTGACATGAGGTTTTTGAGTCCAAAATTTTCATTTTATATGTATCACATAATGAATCATATACTCATCCCATAGGTAAAATGATTTTTGTATATTTTTGGATTGATGAATTATAATAAATTTTAAATATATTATTATAATATTAGTAAAAACACATATATTTAAAATTATATAATTTAGATTATTACAATGGGATCATTCTATATAGTTTAATGACATCGAGGATAGATGTTGTCATGAATGTTCTTGTCATGTGAATATGAAAAGGACTATGAATATCAATTATGGTAAATAAATGATATATTAAAATATATAAACCACATTTATAATGGTCTATTTGAGAATGAATGGATAATTTTAATCCAACATGTTTCAAAAGAACACATGAGAATAGTAATGTGTAGGACTTCCACAAGCTCTTTTTAAGAACTCATGTTTTTCCAAACTGTAATATTGAGAAGAAATTTTATTTTTTTCATTAATATGATCCTGAGGAAAAAAATTGTAATTTTACCCATGTAGAAGATCTCAATTAATTTTTCTAACCACTCCATTGGTCATGGAATATGGTTTCTATTCTATGTCTGTTGTTTGTGTAAATCCAAGACGTTCAAATTTATGTGAAATAATTAATATTTTATATTTACTAAATTTTATATTATATTTTTCATGTATGCTTATTTGTTCATATCTTCTGAAAATAATTTTGGATTTAGATTATATCTTCTTAGTTGAGCCTGTAAATTGGATTCTATCCTATTCATGCAATAAACCCATTTTGGGTGTTGCAGCCACACCCTGACACGTTTTCTCTTCTTCTTTTTCTTTCTTTTCCATCAATTTTATTTAATTCCTTCCATCCTTCTCACGGTTTCCTCCTGTGTGGATCCTCCTTCACTATTACATAATAGATTAAGGAGTATGAATATTGAAATATAGATAATGATAATGAGAGGTACCATCGTGAATCCCTCAATGCACTAGATCAACATTCGACCGTCGTGGATTGCGGAACCAAATGATGCTTTATCGGTTTCTGCCCAATAGTAGACCTGCTTATATGTTAACATTAGATACATTTATATTTAATTTTATCGAAATATAATTACCTATTATTCTTTTTTGATTCCCCTAGTGTCCAAATCTATTTTTTGGGGGGAGAAAATGGGGGATTCTTGAAATATGAGGGTATTATGTTCTTGAAAACCAAGCTACATGACTTGTAGTCTAGGGAGGAATGATGTGTGTTCTTTTTATTTAGGTAATAAAATTATTAGGGAGTACACACCATGTACAAAAAATGTGCACACTATTTTATAGTACTCAGTTTTTTTTGTAGATTACCTAGACATGGAAACCCCTGTGGGGGTATATGGTCATGTAGATTACAAGACCAGAACCCATGTGTGTAGAAAACCATGTATAAGATCATGGCATGGAATCGAATACAGCCAGGTCAGTTGAGTGACATGGGAATGCACATATTTTTGGGTACATTCCATGTACCTTCCTAACGCGCCTTGTATCTAGGGTGTTTTCATGCCCATTTGGGTTATAGTACACACACACCTAGGAACATGAGTGTACACACCATGTATGATATATACACACAGTATACTCATATCTTTCTTCCCCATGATGGTATTTTACAATTTTATTCCCCATTAAATATATGGATGTAACATTAGTCCATTATCTGTAGTTTTCCATGAATATCACAATGGTGAAACCCGTGGATTGGTTCGAGAACTTATAGTGGTAATTTTGAGGATTTTACCTAAATAGGGATGTTCATCCTCTAGTAATTCAATCCATTGTATTCTGAGAGGGATATTGACTCTAATATGATTCATGAGATTTCTCTCATATCTTATAATTTTAGAATGTATCCCTTGAAAGATGTTAAAATTTTGCCTAAGTGTCCATGCGACCAATAGAGTTATGAGGATCTTTTGTAGGATTCCTCCTTTGAGTTTATAGATAAGGATCCAAAGTAGGATTCCTTCTCTTGTGTATAGACCTTAGGGATCCCATGTGGGATTCCTATATCTTTCTACTAGGTGATAAGGATCAGATGTGGGATTAGAAATTTTTTTATCTAGGTTGTCCCTCATAGGGTCTGTATACCTATGTACTGTTCCACGGATCCCAAGAATGATTCCTCCTTTACCTTTTCAACTAAGGTTCCCATGTAGGATTCATTTTATAGTGTATACACCTTGAATATTCCATGTATAATGCCTTGTTAGTGGTCAACATGAGGGTGCCAATGGGTGATAAATTGTTGGATCATCCCTGAGTGGTACATTAGGTTTGTGTAGTGATGGTTTTCAAGTATCACCTTAGAACTCGTTCCGAACATGTAATACCTTGATACTATGGATGTGGTGTTGAGTTGGGCGTTTAGGCTCCCTTCCCTCCATATTTATATCACTGATCTGGTTAATTCTGATGTAATGATTTTTACCATAGGATCAACCTATTTTTTGGTTGTTGATCCTAATGGGAGGTGTCTTTATTTTTTTTATTCGAAAATGTTCTTCCTGAGGTCCATTATGCTTTTTGATATTCTCAGATGTGCTTTCCTATGACTGGGATTCTTAACCATGATATTTATAATAATAAATAATAAACAATGATTTACAATGTAGGACTAGAATTTTAGAAATTATTTTTAGATTATTGTGATATATTATCTTTATATGATTATAGGTGTTTCCTGGTAGCTGACTATTGAGAATTATGTGTTTACTTTTACACCCTGAGTAAAAATTTTATTCCCATTGTTGGAATGAATTTTACATACTCATAGGATAGATGATATTCAATGATTATGATTACACTATCCTCGATATAGTCATCATGTTCGAAGACTAACAATGGAGTATGCTCTATGATTGGTATGGATGGCTACGTTATTATTAGCATATGATAAGAATGATTAAACTCTACCAGATTAGTTACACGACTGGAGGGGTGTATCCTGAAACCTCATGATTGATTTCTCCCTTCATATGGTCATGGTGTTCGGTGACTCATATTATATTACACTCTCTTGGGTGGTGAGGATGATTATGATCTCCTCAACCTATGATCAGAATCAATACGCTCTACTGGTTTACTTATGAGACTCAAGGGGTGTGGCCCTGAGTCTCACTAGTGAGTACTCTATATATATCAGGCAAGGGTAAGACACATGAGGACTATTTGATTTATGAATGTTGTAAATTCCTATATACTGATAAATAGGGATTAGTCATTTGACAGGATTTGAAGGGATGGGAAGCATGGCGACCCTCTCAGTGGACATTTATTGGAAGTCCATACATACTCTCTAGAATCTTTATTTATAGGATTGAATATCGGTATATGATATAGTTTTTTACAAGAATGGGAATCAATACATAATATAATTTTTGGAGATTAGAGGTGAGTATGAGTTAACCCATATATAGAAAGAGTATACCCCTATGGTGACATTGCATTCTTATAGATTTAATTTTGTTCTTGGATGAATTAGGTATATGTAGATTTGGTTTACAGACCCATATATCGACAGAATGAAACATGTCTTCAATGTTATGAAATATTGATCAATACACAAGATTTCAAGAAGACCATGATTATCGACCCAAGGATTGTATTCATAATGGTTTTCATGTAGTTTGATTTCACATAACATTGAATATATATATATATGAATATATTTATAGGTATATAACTATACATTTATAATTATATATATATGGACATCCATGGGGTCACCTTCCCAATTACTATGATTATAGACATACGGGTCAATTGTGGTTTCAGATTTGTTTTACTTAAATTTATTTATTCCTTAGTTAGTATGAGAAGCTTTCATTTGAATATAGTTATAGAATCATATTTCTAGGTGGCTTATTGGGGAGACCTACAAAGATTCATTCTCACACTAACAAATTTACCTCAGTGTACATGAAGATTTTATGTTTTATTTTTTAGGTTGAGCATGATTTTCATGGTGGATAGGGGTGAGCCCCGTGTTTTTTGTTCAAGTGGAGCTACACATATGATTTTTTCTTACTAGACTAGTGATGTTCAAAAGTATTTGGGGACATGCTATGTGGCCCGACTCAGAATTAGTATTAGTTCTCAATAATTTTATTTTCAGTTCAATTTATACTTTTTTATTAGTATGGTATGACTAGTTATTGGACTTTTTTTGTATTTTATGACATAGAAATTTGGGACATTGAAACATTTCATATATTATTATTGAATATTATATTTTAGTTATATACTAATTCTGAAATCTATTTTTTATGATTTTTATGTTAAATAGATTCTTTTTGTTGGATTATGGTGATATGTTGGAATACAATCCCCACATTCATTCCCATGGTTTTCACTATAATTTCAAACCTCTAGTGTATTGAGAGGCTTTCTTCTTTCAAATAAACCAACTGGCTCAGGGCACCGTTTAGATGTCATCTGGGATGGGACATAACTAAGTGATTTCAAGGGTATTATTTTCCCAATATTATATATTTAGAATTTTAAAGATATGACTATTATGAATGTGTCAGAACCTTTGAGGGATATCAGACAGGTGCTTAGAGAATACTTTTTCCAGTAAGAAGTCAGGGTTTCTAGGTCAATGGATTGTTGTTATGATCTATGATGTTATAGTTTTATATTATTTTATTCTTGAGTTCTGTAAATTTTGTGTGGATGTTTTTATTTGTTTTCGATCTATTGATCATTTCCGTTGTAATGAAACGAATGATGGATCTTGACACTTTTCCTAAAAGGAAAAAGGTGTCTCATGAAAAATATTTAGCACATCAGATTCACATCATATAATACAATAATTGTGAAATTTTACTGATGATGGAGGTCTTCTAGGATTTCATGAATATATATTTCATTATGATGATAGAAATTGAGACATTCTATTGAGAGTATAATGACTCAGACATTGTTCATGGTAGGGGCGGTGACCCTAGAATATCAATATGATATGTGATGAAATTCTATTTTACCCATTGTAGGGTGTTTCATTTCATGTCGCTGGTTCTCTAGTATGATCAGTGAATATGATGCCAATGGATATGATGAATTTTATTTTGAATCGGACCTCTAGTGAGAATTTCAATATACAGATCCCTAATGAGTCTTAGTTTATTTTTTCATCTATGTTGGTTTGGTGAGATCAAGGGAGCAGCACCTTTTAGGAGGTTTGGTGAGGACCAGGTCTTCATAGGTCGTGTTTTAATTTTTCTCTTTCATTGGATGATGTCATCCTTACATACTTTTAATGGGTTGGATATTTTTTGCTACATGGTTGTACATTGTGACACATTTGTGAGGATTTTTCTGTTGATATTGGTGGCAGACCTAAGGACCCTTTGTTTTGATTCTAACCCATGTCAGTCAATGTCTGACTTTTTCATTGGAAACCTATGTGAGAGAGGATGTGCCATGTTTTGTAATTACATTTTGGATGTGATCATGGTTTTACACTCATTATGAGATCCAAGTTTTGTAGGTGATCAAGTTTTTCATTATAGGTATGTTGGTGCAATTAGGTTTTGATTGAAAAATCTTGGGTTTTCTTTTAATGAGATTAGCTTCGATGGGCATGATTATCCGGGTGCATGTCCTAGTCATCCACTGTTTTCCGCTGAAGAAAATGAAGTAAGTGTGCAGTTAGATGCTCATGATTTATAAAATGATGAGTGATGTCTTATGAGGGAATAAATCATTTCACCTATTAGGATCTATATTTTTACTATGAGTTCCAAGGGTACTTCAAGCTTAATGATACTATATTTTCATGTTGCATGGTTAGCATAGCATTGAAATGGATTAATCACTAGAGTAATGGTTGGGTGATAAAGGTACCCAATGGTTGCACATGGTATCCATTGAATCTAAATCAACCAGTGGCCGTGTGAAAATAAAGGACCTATGTTTCATGAAATACCATGGACTTTGATACTAGAATTTTTGTTCTAATGTCCCTCCATGGTAGAGTAGAGGTCATGAAATAAAAAGGGTACAGGGAGACGGTCTACCCCTGGATGAATCATGGGCAGGTTTTTATAGGATGTGAGTGTATCTCAGAGGGAGTTATATACACCCTTTGTGGAATCATAGTGCTGACCTATTAGAGATGGTCATGCACTATCTTGACATCATCTCATGTATGCTGAGAGAGGGTCAGAACTAAATCTAGCTCATTTTATTTTAGAATGTTATTCATTTTGAGGTAGGAACCTGTTGTGGTTGTTCTCGAGGAGTGGTGTAAAGAAACACATAAGGTGGGGAGTGCACAAATGGCCATTTTTTGGTGTTCACCATCATTTTCAATTGAAATTAATAATTTTTTGGTGGTTTTTTGATATTGGAGGTTGGTTGAAATACAATGATAATGGTACTCCTATGGTGTGGAGTAATAAATCGATCGTAGTTAAATTATTTCCACGTAGAAGGCAGTTGTTAACGTTATAAGACTATTAATTAGACAACATTTATAGAATTATTATATAGACATGCAGTTTGAGAGAATGGCTTCATTCCCTTCACCAAGATTCTCGGGGACAATATAGTTTATATTGTGGAGTTTGTAAAGACTCATGTTTTTCTAGACTATAATTTTCAGCATAAATTTTAATTTTTTTCATATAGATGACAATTAGGTGTAAAATGGTATGTTTCCACTATAAGAAGATCTAATATTATTTTTTGGTCACACAATTGGTCAAAGAATATGTTGTCTACCCTAGTATACGTGTTTGGTTGATATTTCTATTGTTCAAATTTTTCCAAAATAAATAATACCTAATAAATAATGAATTAAGTATAAAATTTTTCATGTTGGTCCAATCATTTGTAACTTATGAATGGATAATTTTATTGAGATTCCTAATTTTATGTTGAGTCCATACTGGTGATTTTATTGCAGGTGAGGAATAAACTCATGTAGTGTACTGGGGCTGGCCGAAGTCCCTTTTCTTTTATTTTTTTTCTTCTTTTTCAATACTTTCCTTTTCTATTATTTATTCCTTCTTTCCTTCTCGCAATTGCCACCTATGTGTCTATAACAGCCCCATGGCATAAGAGGAAAAGGGATAGGAAGATATAAATAGATATAGTGATAAAGAAAGGCACCTTTGTGAATTCCTCGATGTGTAGGATCTACATGGGGCATCAATAGACTGTAGAATCGAACAATGGTATGGCGGTTTCCACCCAAAGGTGGGCCCATATTTATTTTCATTCTTGATCCTCATAGACTTTATAATTTCAAATTTTAGTTCCCTATTATGTTTTTATGATTCCACTTGTGGACTTATCTATTGATTCTGTGGAGAAATGGGGGATTTAGTCAATTTACGGGATTTTTATTTGGGAGAACCAAACTACGTGGTTTGTAGACTAGGGCGACACACCATGTGTTCTTCCCATTTGGGGATGATTATATTTACATATTAAATTCCATATATAGTGGTGTACATTACTAGTAATGGTACTCTTCCATGTAGTTTACTACCCCGACATAAAAAACCCATGTAGTGGTACGTGGCTAGTTAGAGTACCAGACGTGGCCACTTGTGGGGTAGCATACTATATATAAATGCACTACATGGCCAAGTATACAACAAGGATCGTTGAGGTAGACGATCATGTACCATGTGTCTCATAAACACCATGTAATGACCATGAACTCCATGTATTAGGGACCCTTACACACCTACGCTGGTGGGAGATCACAACCATGTGGGAGATCTATGGTACACGTTGTGTATGGTATCTACACATTGTTTGCTACACTATTGTTTCCCTCTGAGGTTATTTTACTATTTTATGTCTTCGTAAAATATATGGAGGTTAAAGTAGTCCATTATGAGTATTTATTTTCTACAAATATCATGATCGTTAAACCCCTATAGTGGTTTGAGGAATTCTAATTGGTGTTTTTGGAATTTTACCCAAATAGAGAGGTTCTTAATCTAGTAATTGAATCAACTATATTCTAAGAGTGAGAACTGTTCTAAGATGATCCATGGGATATCTATTGTGACATTTGCTGTGAGAACATATCCTTTAGATATTTTCTCCTCTAGAATAATATTTTATGATATAAGATTTATTTTGAGGATCCTTTGTAGGTTCCATCTATTACCATTACCAATAAGGATCAAAATTAAGTTGCATTGATTTGTTTATAAAACTCCCAAATTCCAAGTAGGATGCCCCTATCATTCTATAGAATTATAACAATACTTATTGGGGTGAATTTTCATATAATACGACTTAGAGAGTCCCTCATCAGATCCATATGCTTGTGTATCCTTTCAAGGGTTCCATGTAGGATGCCTAGGACTTGAATATAGTTATAGTATCCCATATAAGATTCCCCAATTAACTTTTAATCTAAAAATACCATGTATGATCATTATCTTGTGTTTACACCCTGATGATCCCAATTAGGATGCCTCTTCTATTTTTTACAAGAGGGACCTAGTAAGTTCCACATTGTTTGAATGGCCCCAAGCTGTTCGTTTGGTTTGGGTAGTGATGGAGTTCAATAATCACCATTGAACCAGAACAGAAATAGTTAGCCCTTCGGGATTTTATAGTAGTGTTTGATTTGGTGTTCCAGACTCCCTCACACCTTGTTTGTATTTTTGAACTTGTTATTACTAATGCGCCAATGATTACCCGGTGTGATTCTAGGTTGGTGGTTGTGGAACATGACGCAAGGCATATTTCATTCATGTGGGGTTACTAAACATTCTTCTTTAGACTCATTATTCTTTTTGGGATGACCATACATGATTTCATGGGATCCTTATTCTAATCCAGGATATTTATTATTTTTACCTATATACTTAGATGTAATATATGGGACTCATCTTCGAGAATGAGATATTTATATATTTTGTATATAT
Organism: Viscum album; assembly: GCA_963277665.1. NCBI lineage: Eukaryota > Viridiplantae > Streptophyta > Magnoliopsida > Santalales > Viscaceae > Viscum > Viscum album. Next base: position 188,718,434 of record OY728153.1, on the reverse strand, counting down.
TATTTTAGATTTTTAGGATGTGATTCCTACTATCCAATATCTAGTCCTTACCTGTTGACTTGTGTTCCATTATTGATAATTTTATTTCCATTGCAATAACTACTTGGATATACTCATAGGATGGATAATATATAATGAGGATGATTATGCTCACCATGATACATGCATTGTTTCCCAGTACTTTTGGTTGACTACTCTCTTCGGAGTGGTGGTATGATTACCATATCTTCGAACTATGATCGGAATCATTATTCCATTCTTGATCAGTTATGAGACTCATGGGATGTGGAATAGAATCACACTAGATATTTCTCTCCTTATACAGGAATGGCGGAAAAATACACACGGTAGATTAAACTCACATGAGTAGTGGGGATGATTACGATCTCCTCAGCCTATGATCAGAATGATTACACTCTTCTATATTTTTTACAAGACTCGAGGGGTGTAGTGTGGAATCTCACCAGTGAGATCCCTTTACAGATCACCAAAGGGTAATACCATTGGGGAATATTTGAGTTACAAATGAAATGACTGCCAATGGACCATGACCTAAGGCTCACACTTTAGATATGATTTATAGTACTCGGAAACATGGCGGCTTACTCAATAACCTTTTACATGATGTCCAAATGTAATACCTATTTTCTTTATGTACAAGATTGGACGTTGGTATAAGTTATATTTTGTTATTGGATTTACTATTAGTACATGGTATACTAGTTTGTGATTGGAGGAATGTATGGGGGAACCTAGGTGTAGAGAGATTATCCCCCATTGGGGACATAGATTGTTCAGAGATATAATCACAGTGTTGGTCGAAGTAGGTATATATCGATTGTTATTTTGAACCTAGATAACAAAATAATGCTACATTGCTTGATTGGAATGATGTCCAACTCAATGACGTTTCAAATGATGTTTATGTGATATGGATTACAGATCCAATGATCATATGTAGAATGGTTTTCATGTTATTGTTTTTCACATACCAATGAATATTCATATTTATGTGAATATGTATTGGTATGGGAATATTCTTATATACCCATATAGATATGGAAATACATGGTGTGAGATGCCTAGTTGATTGGGATTATGGACCCGTGGTTTGAATGTTGTTTCATTTTTGGTGTTCCTACTTTTTATTTATACCCCATCTTGGTTGTGAAATTTTCTTTTTGATAAAATTATAAGACCACATTTATATGTTACTTTTCAGGGTGGAATACTCAGAATCCTCCTCACCCCTACCCATGAACCTCAGTGTATGTGTAGACCTTATGAATGATTTTCCTATATGGAAGATGTTTCATAGTGGATAGTGATGATTCCCATCATGGCCGATTCATGGAGAGCGACTCACATGACTTCAATGGACTAGGATATTGAAGTTTGATAGTATTTTAGGACTATGTAAATCGTCTAGCGCAGAGTTATCCGGAGATACATATAATTTTAATTTCATTTTATTTTATACATTTTGTATATAAGTTCCGCACAGTGGGTGACTGGTGTTTTATTTGTATGAAAACATTGTTTGGGATTTAAAAATGTTTCATTTATTATTAAATCACATTCTATTTATTTTTTTACTACTTCGGCACAATATTTGTTTAACACAGTGTATGATACGTTTTTATTTATAATGAATTATTATTTGAAATAATGGAATAAACTCCCCACTATCACACACGAGTTCCTTGCTACTAGTTGGAAGCCTCTGGTGTACTAGGAGGAATTTTTGATTCATAGTAGCCAACGAACTCAGGGAACCATTTTAGTGTCATATGGGTTGGGATGTTAGATTCGTCATTGAGATACCTTATTTGATAGGTGACTCTAGTGCAGGTGTGTTTTGGGGATTGCACCTATAAGGAGGCCCATATATATGATTTCGGGAATAAACCATGTTGGAGACACATGTTATGTGAGTCAGGGCTTACCATACATATGAGTCATATATATAGTTTTTATGATTCATTGGACGAGGTAATATGTATTTAATGTGAAGCATATCAGCTCGATAATGATTTTTAGAATCACTTATAATTATATGTAATATATTTTTATTTTTGGGGGACATAATTAAATTATGGACTAATGATTTTTTTTGGGAAAGAGTATTAGTATTAGGTGTTATAGAAAAAAAATTATGAATCATTAATTGTGTGAAACATAATTTTTCTTCGAGTTCATGTAGAATTTAAATGATTACACAGGGCTATGTATATATTATATCCATCAAAATAGATTTTTTGAGGGTTCTGTACACATTAATTAATTGAAAAATTGATCTATGTAATGAAGTTCACATAATATTTTTCTAGAGTATTTGAGATCATAAAGAATGGTGTCCCATGTACATAAACCTATATATTGTATTGTGATTTAGTCTAGATCTTTTAAGGATGGTGTTCCCTGTACAAGATATCATGTAATGGAATATGGAAATGTATATTTAAAAAGTATTTTTTTATCCCCAAGATAAAATATAATTATATTTTTCCAATATGTTTATATTAGTTGGTTATAGTGAAATTTTTTTCTAGAAAAGTGTATTACCAAAAAAACAATTCATGTCACTAAATTCATTGTAAAAACATGTTCTCTAAATTTTTTTATGGTTGATACAATATTTTTGTGTTAATTTTTATAATACCATTAAAAAATATATTTTATGGTATAAAATTTATCAATAGATTCATATGATGGATGTATCTATTGATAATATTATTACCGATGGTAACATTAATAATATATTTATATGAAATAAAAATTATTTATAACTATTTTAAATTATTTTTTTGATAAAGAATATATTTGGATATTCTAATATATATTTATATAAGTTAGTATTATATTTTATAACAATACTATATTGAATATATGTATTATATAGATTATATATTAATTTTTAAATTAGGTTATCAACAACTCTATCAAAAATAAATCATTTGAAAAAATAGTTAAAAATAAGTAAAAAACATTGTCAAACTCAATGAAAAACATTAATATCTAAGAAACACGATACAAATATGTTCAAAATAGAAGGGGCCATACATTAAACTCCAAAAAATATCCACAATATGTTTCAATCTCATATTGGTTGTCATGGACGTGGGAGGCTACAAGAATGTAATCACCCACTCAACAATGATATATGCACAATTGTTTTACTATATCATGTTCATATACAAGAAACAACACAACATAAAATATAAAAACAACTAAAAATAAAATAATGGATTTAGAAACATTCCTCTTGTATAAAATAAGACTAAATATGGGTTCACATGTGTAATACAACCCCTTACAATGGAAATAATTTCTGTAATTAGGAAAAAATAAAATGTGCTTCCAGGATATAGTTATTCAAAACAACACATAATAAATTAAAATATTGGATCCTTAATTTGATTATATTATAAATGAATCCCTTTTCCCGCAGGAAAAATTATCAAAACAAGACACGATTATTATTCAATCCAACATTGCTCATGGCCAAAACTCCTTTTACATGTGTTTAAATGTTCCAAAATCCTAAATAACAGAACTGTAAAATGAAATTTCAAATACATGACTATAGTACTCCAATTAAACACATAAACACCATTCTCATCACTATGAACTTTAAAAAACTCACTAAAAATCCATATTACTGTTAGTATATATTTCCTATATTCCAAATTCACATAATATATTACCACAATAAAATATTTCATCTGTATCATGGATAATATATTGTATTATGAGTTTAAAAAACTAATAAATGATAAAGGGGACATAATGAAATATTAAAATCCCCCTCAAAAACAATTATTCGCAGCTTCAGTCAGATTTTAAAGATTCTTCTCAAATCAAAATAATTCCAGTACCTCTCTTTAATGACACTTCAACACTAGAATCATAGAGTAATGGAATCTATGAAAATATTCAACCCTCATGGCCCATATCCAAAACTTTATCCACTACCATGGTTCTATAATGAATTTTCAATCCTATAAAAAATATATTATGTATGAAATTGTAATTCTTTAGATTATTATGATGTATATTAATGAAAATGACCATATAGTAACACATTGATGAGTGAATATTTACATTGGTAAAATATTCCCCATCCAATTTTGGGACCTAATATCATATGTATCATTAAATGATACAAAAATAATTACTATGGACATTAGTCAAGGTTTGCAAGAGGATTAAATTTATATAATAGTTGAAAAATTCATTGGAGGCCAGTTAAATTATCCAATGTTACATAAATATATAATGTTAGATAATGTCATTTCTTTCCTTATGAATAGAGAAAAGTGTTCGTTACTCCAAAATAATTCTTCATTTGTAACCTTTGTAGTACATGATTTTTTTGAACAAAAAAAATATAGATTTTGTGAGAGAAGATGACTAAGGAGACAGAACAATGAATAATACATTGAGAATTGTTTCATACATAAAAAAATTTCAATACTTATTTTTCTATAACTATGTGAGGGATAATGGATCTAGTGTTCAATTACATATGAAAATATTTATTCAATGATGTCATATTCTTGATTAAATAATACGATAAGCAAGTGAGTCATTCTTTATTTTTTTCTAATTTGCCTATGTTAACATTTGGAGTCAAGTTTGAGAAAACGTGCTATAAATTTTTTCAGTCATGAGGATATGTGAATTGTTTTTATTTTATCATTGATTGTTTATAGGTAGATAAAGAATCATTATTACATGTTATGCTATCAAGGATCTTATAAATAGAGTGTAAGGTAAATTTATTATTTCTGTTCCATAGAAATGATAATTATCCAGAATACAAAGATGATACCTACTTTTAATGCTACTAAGATTATCATTTATTTCACTATAAAATATAAGAGATCATCTATTGAATGAATTAGAATGATTACTTAAAGAGATTATATAATATTATCTCAAGAATTACCTAGCACACTAAAACAAAAATTTGAGTTTATATGATTATTAATATTACTTATTTACATGTAAAATAAAAAATGGAAACAATTTATTGATGGGACATGTTGGGAGTATGGGTGCCATTTCTATCATGAATGATAAAAAGATATGGGATGATTATAAAATGAAAAAACAAAATACATGATATGATTAAATGGATAATGATATAAAAAACAAGTTAAAAATGAACAATTAAATGCTGGACTTGAATAATGAAATTCCTACCATGCCAGTGCAGTGAAACAGATCCTTAATGTTTCCAATTTTGAAACCATTATTATATGATAGAATCCTTGATAAAACCCATAGGGAAAATCATTGAGTAAATAGTGTCTCATCCTTGTATTTCTTTTCAAAAAATGCCACCAAAAACTCCCCCAACAACTGCATCAATTCATTTTCCCCCTATGTTGAACTATGAATACTACCTCAAATTCTAAAAGGAACCCAAAAAAAAGAGATAAAAATATACAACAAAAAAATACGTATAAAATTATATTATAAAACTAGAACAAAAACACCCACATCGTCATCTATTATTTGGACATATATAGAGAACTAGATGTCCCCAACCCGAGATCCCCATCACAATTCACAATAAATAATAAACCAGAGAAATCATAATAGTAATAAATGAATTTAACCTGAATAAAACCTTGAAAACCTAAAAATTTAATGAAAAAAAAGTAAGAATTATAAAAATACAAATAAAAATTATGAATCCCATTTCTATGATAAATAAAGGATTTATATCTTCTTTTTCATCAATAGTATGTTCAACACATGTTCCTCGGAATGTAATGACCATATACTGCTAAAATCCTAGAATCCACAATTAAATAAGAATGTAGTATAAAAGTTCATGAAAATTAATAATCAGCCACAATAATATATTAATCCAAAAATATATAGGGATTATATAATATAACCATGTTACCTTTATGATTTTAAAAATGAGGATATCCACTGATATAAATAGAATCAGTCCCAACTCATTCCATTTTTTAATGAATAAAAAATTGGTCTATGGGTTTAATTTATTACATCATTGAGAGGGGAATAGTACATAATGTCCCAAAATCCTTCACATTAAAAAATATAGGTAATCCCCCACCAAGTGAAATAATTATCATTTGGTGCTTGTGTTATTTTTTTGTACCTACATGATGGGTTTCCACACAATATGTCCACCACTTAATTATTTATGAGAAAAAAGATTCATAGAAATTTATGACTTCCTAGATGGATTCATACATTAAATGTTGTATTTTGTGGTGTGATTTCACTAGTAGTGTATGGACTTCACAGCTCCTATACAAGTGTGTGTTTGTCCATAATGCTATGGGAATTAAATTTTATTTCCTACATTCAATGATTCCCACTATAGGAGATGTATTATTTCACTGATGACACTATTATCTCACATTCACTACATGTAATTCCTAAAATGATAGAAAACTAGAACCCACTCACATAACTAGTTTTGAAAACCCTATCCAGAAAAAAAAATGCAGGGCTAGTGGACAGAACCCCTACATGATACAAATTATTGGCTAGTTTTTTCAACTGAATTATTTTCTGATTCTCTCCCAAATACTTCTACGTAAAATATATTGATGTGATATTATTAAATAGTTGATATAAAATAAAAATATTTCATCATAATATCAACTTCATTGGTTACATTATTTTTGGATTTTATTACATGTGTTGATGCATCCTGAGGAATAATAAACCATAATAATTTAAAACTATGTGGAGAAATTATTTAATTATGAATAAAAGAGAAACAATATTAGAAATGGGTATGGGATCCACATCAAAGGCATTATATTTATCATGAAGAGTTATATACAAGTAATATTTTTATAAGAATGAATTCAAAAAAAGGTAATCTGATAATGGAGGGGGATTATTTGTTGTTAATATGTTATGAGATCCTTACTCATCGCGTTTTCATTCATACATATTCCCACACATGTGAGAATATCCTTAGTAAATGTAGATACATGAAGAACTATATATTTATCATATAATTTATTATACAATTTACTCAAAATGGAAATTTTCAATTATATATTATATATTCTCTATGCACCAATGATAATAATGATTGCCAGAAGGGAGACCATCAAATTTGAAAACATGAAATTGATGAAAATTCCAATGATTATGACCAATATAATAATATTTGAGATGTTTAAGTGTAGGTCATAATTATATAGTGGAAAGTCTGGTGTAGAGTTTTGAAACATGATATTATAGTAAATTGTTTCTCATGTTGTCACCATTATCGTGTGTATGTTTTATTAACACATGAAACCCAAAAATAACCAAACAAATTACATATATGGCTGTATATATATAAATAAAACATATATTATAATAACCAAATTATAAATTTTATCATGCATTTTTTATATAGCATTTCGTTCATGATCGTTGTGTATCATTAAATCACATTTTAAAATAGTATTTTTGAAATACCATATAAACATATAAAAATTGATACCCCTCAATATTAGACATCAGAAGATGATTTTACATCATATATATATAAACATGTTATACTTTTAAAATAATTTAAATTTTATTCTTGTGTTATTACCGTATCACTGTTATATTTTTCTATAAAATTAAATTAAATTATCATTTAGATATTGGAATCATAATACCATTTATATAGGATAATAATTGGATGGAATGGAAAAATCATTCAGCAATGGTTAATGAAATAAATCATTATGATTATTTATGATTATTGCTTCCTACAAAAAACACAAAATATAATTATATAATCAAAGGATAAATAAATATTTGTTTGAAATAATGAATTGTATGTGAAAAAAATTAATGAATGTAATTAGTTAAAATGATTAGATTAACTGATCCATGTGAGTTTACTTCATAGTTATATATACCCAAACAAATGATTAAACAAGATGGATAATGAGAGAAAATAGAAATAAAATGAGTATAAAATAAATGGTGAAACAATATATGTATGAATTAAAATAATGATCAACCAGGTTATCATTATCTAATCCCCTAATAAACCTATAAGTAACATTCCACATGTTCCTTGACCATCTCGACCGCAATGGCATTCCCAGGGTTCAACACATTCTACACATTCATAGCCTTCCTCACATATTCCATTATCCAATCCTAGATGAAATCCCTCGACCTTTAAAATGAATACATTCATTTAAATTTACCTCAAACAAAACGTGAGGTCACTTCCACAACCTCCCATACCCCTTATACACTATCCTTTCTATTCTCACAGCTTACAAACTGCTCAATAGTATCTTCTCTTATAATATCCTACATGAATACAAGAAATGTATTAGAAGAAGGTGTGGTGGGTTTAGATTAATTATAACAACATATTTTTTTGGTATGTAAGGGTGAAGCGGTAAAGGTATAATGGGTTGAACTCAGTGACCCATGAGTCAAAGACCTAGCTTTTCTAGGCGTTTATGTCTTCTTGGCAATGGATGTACATGTCTGTGGAGGTGGAAAATTTCTATATGATTTTATGTATAATAATCATGATAAGTGGTGTATTTATAAAAAATAATATAAATAGAAATATTAAAGCACATTTTCAAATGGAGAAACAAAATAAAATCTTTTAAAAATTAATCATTCAGAAAATACAGAATTCACAATTACATCCACAAAATAGTTATTTATATCCATACTCACATTCCAGTGATGATCTTTAGTATAAGCCAATTAATAAAAATCAATAATTAAATTCCCACAAAGGTAAAAATATGGGTTAATATTTAATTTATTTTTTCCAATTGTATTATTATACAAGTGTTAAAAAATTGTTGAATAATAATTTTTCATTTCATTTTTGTACTTTTGAGGAATGTTAAATATTTTAATGAGGAAAAAATGTGGTCCTGAATAAAAATTGTTATGGAAATTGTTTTTGAGAGATATAGAATAAATGTGAACCTCCAGTTGTTGATGAATTTTTATATCCATGAGAATATAGACTAGAGTGAATCTCTGACCAACAAGTATATCATGGTTGGTGAAAATAATGATTTGATTTAATTAATTTATTTTGATCTAAACAGATAAATAGTAAAATTTCATCTAAAATTTCCACTCTAGTATATAAATATTATTGGTCATTATTCATTGTCATTGTTTTCAAAAAATATACAATACATCTTTGTATGAAGATATAATGAAAAATAACAAAAATTGAATATTCGTTTTTATTGGTAAAAATTATGAAATATAATCGATGTAACTCATCCACACAAACATAAATATCATAGTCCAAGAGGTAATGAATATTATGTGATTTAACATAGATGGAGAAACCCATAAAGCATTACTCATGTAACTCAATTCGATGAGAAATTTCATCAACTCAATATCATAGAAGTGTTCATATAATGTGTTTGGTCACTGAGCAAGTTTAGGACACATTGATTATGATTGACATAGATATCATTAGGATATAAAATGTGCTAATTTATGTTGATGATGATATGTGTATATGAGAAGATATATACGGAATATAATATCCATGTATTATATCTTACGTCGAAGATGATGGAAGATGAGATCGAGTGGGATTGCATTAATGAAAAAAATTCTTAGCATCGAAGATCATACCCCTAGTTTTATTATGCACCACGTAAATTTGGTTTTAAAATTTTAAAATTCATTATAAATATAATTAATTAATATTATGTTGTAAAATTATGTTTATTTTTTATATATTATGTGTTTTTTATCAATTAAAAATGAATTATTAATATTTTATATTCTACGAAACAACAATGTTACTATCATATTATTAAATTATATTTAAACCACATGCAACACATGTTGTAAATTTAATTTAAAATAGCATGAAATATGTGTTTTATTATTTACATAAAATATTACAATAATATTGATGTTTTATATAATGTCAATACGCGCATTATATTATTTATAAAACTATAATCTTAAAATAGTGATGGTGAACCATAAAAAATATCAACGAAATACTCAGCTAAAAATATTCTTTCATAGGTACATTAAAGGATCACTTCACCACATAGAATTCCAAGTCCTCTATTATCTTTTTGTTATTTGAGAATGTATGTATGCATGAAAAAGTGCTTCTAAAATAATCCCCTTCCATCAATTTATTTTGGATATAATTATCTCCCATCGGGCATAAATTTTCACGTGGTCGACCATGGAATGAACCTCAACATGATTGTGAATATAAATTTTCATATAAAACTACTCTTTATGGGGAAGAGTAACATTTTTTAATAGTGCTCACATAAATTCATTCTCCTATGATTACAATCATTTCATATGCACCTAAATGGTGCTACTCATTCATCTCAGCAATAGCACTTAACCCTTCATTGAAACCACACATAAAGCTTTCTACATAGGAAACATGGAAACATTAGCCAGGAATAATTTTATCTACTCTCAAATATGTGAATTCAGAATGTTTTTATTTATTTTAAAAAATGAGATGAATTTCCAAAAACCTCAAACCTAGTTCTATTATCTTTACCTCATCTGTAATTTTTATTCTGCAGCTCTTTCCCACAACATTGAACCCAAGACCATTTTATATTTATTATTATCCTATACACATTTTTCATAAACCTATTATCCATACATAAAACCTAGAGGATATTTTATCCATACTCATTCCGCCATTGAGAAAAGGATACTTCCTCCCATGGAATGAACATTTTGCAGCATGAAAATAATTTAATAAACAAATTCCATAAAAATATTTTTCATAGAATCCATAAAAGATATATTATCACCCTTGATTTATCCTTTCTTAGTGGGTCAGGTCAAACATATTCCCTATGATTTGAACAAATATCACTTGAAGGAATTCCATTATGGTTCTTAAGAAGACCAGTGGGGATTTAAGAGTTAATCTGTTCAAGGAAATTTAAATATTAAATTTTTTTCAGCTATTGTTATAATTAAATATTAAAGTCAAATTCTGGACCATTATGTCTCTCCAAATATTAATTAGAAATCTAACTAGAATTTGTATTCTTCTATGAAATACCATCAACAACTAATGGGTGATCATCAGTCTGGATTGAGTACAATTCCATTATGTTCCTATTTAAATTAAAATAAGTGAATCAATATCATCATTAAGAGTGGACACAGTCACTTAATCATACTAAGCTACACTGAGAGGATATTTTCTCCATATCTATGAATAATTATTCAACTTAAAAAAAATATACTAATGTATCCATCCCTTGATTCATAAAATATATTATGACTATAACATGAGCCCATAAAAATAATGATCAAAATGAAACAATCTATATGATTAGAAATATCAAATTCTTTATTTATTTGAGCTATAACGGGGCATTTTATGTAAAGACCTATAATTTCCAGGTATTTTTTTAATGGGAATTTCATGAGTTCATGAACATTTACGACGCATGATTCTACAGCCTAGTGTGCCTGGAATGAATTTCTGAACATTCTTTCGGGTTCGTTTAGTAAACGTGTGAGTGGGTTTATTGTAACATTTGAACCAGTTCTCGGAATTGAAATATAAGGGCACCGTTGAACTCGCAACGCCGATTTTTGTGTAAGGGGGCCTTCACCTAGACTACAGTGGGTCGAGAGTGAAATATATTTTTTCGGGATTTTCGAGGAAATGAAAAATAAAATAAAACAAACTTTCATTTTATTTATATTAAACCTCTCTAAACGGGTAATGGAGGTAGGGACCACCAGACCTAAACCTCCATTTTTGAATTCAATGCTTGGTGGTGAGGACGAACTGAACCCCTCATAATGGGGGGAGGAAACCTCTGAAATCCCTCAATTAATTTTATGTGTTGACATAAAATTACATGTAATGTTGTCAATTTATATTATGTGTTAACATAAAAATAAATTATAAGTTTCCAATTAATATTATTTGTCAACATAATATTAAATGTTTTGTTATTAATTTTATGCTGTCTATTTCTTTTTATTTTTGGTGGAATTGGGGAAAGGATTGTTAAAAGGGAATTTGGAGGGAGCTTGGAGGAATCCATCTCTCCCAAAGAAGAACTTCTTCAACGATGAAAATCCCTAATGAAGAACACTCCTCCAACGAATAACACCGACGCACGACCTCAAATTCTTCCTTGGCACATCCTTAAATGGTGGAAACCTTCATTAATGGAGAACCACCTTTATATAAGAGAATTTTTTAGATGAACAAGATCAGATCAGAGGTGTGTGGTAGGCATGACGAATGTCTACATCGTCAAATTATTTCATGTGCCAACATCAATGAACCTTTGAGGTAGGGGTGTGTTTTGAGTTTATCTTTGTTAATTTTCCTCTCATATTAAATCATATTCCTTGATATGTATGCTTCCTCCCTAACGTGGAGGGTAAATTCCAAATAAACATGGCCTGAACCCTCCGTAAATCTTGTGAATCTTCTCTGTAATCTTCATGATGATGTCAGTGACCGGTGCCGGCTGTTGGCACCGGTGGAACTCAAGATCTGTGACGAAAATGATGAAAAAAGGGCACCCGGTCAAGCTGGATATCGGTGAAGTCATGGAATCACATCACCCCTTGGCGCTCTGTCGCCCGTGGCCCTGCACACCACCCCACGACCTCCCCACCGGCGGCACCCCGTGCCACCCGTGGCCGCGCTGCGCCGCCCCCACAACATAGTCGTCAATGGCCCCGTCATGCTACCCCGCGGCTTCACCTCCCCATCAGACAAGTGGCCTCTGCACCAGTTGGTCGGGAAACTAGCGATTCGGCCTTCCCATCGTAGGTAGGGCTGCAACATGGGTTGGGCCGAGTCGGTCTAACCGGGTCGGACCGGACCCGGACCCACTTCGACCCATTTGAGAACATTCGGTCATATCTTTGGCACCGAGCATCCATTTGATGAATCGTTTGTAGTGCCAGAAACCATGGAGCGAGATGGTATATTTGGTATTACCCACTATAGATTTCGATAATGTTGTAAAATCGTCGGTTTGGATCGAGCACGAATCCAACTGGGCCCTCGAAACAAAATTTCTAATAACTTAGAGACAGTGCGTCCGATTGACTCGTTGTCTGTTACGTTGAGACCCCAATGATTTGGTGGTAAATTGGGATACATCATATTGGGACTTCGTGGTAGTTGTTGTATTCACATGTAGCTTGTGGATAGACCCTCTCGGAGACAAGAAAGCATAGTGCAGGAACTCTATAGCTGGTTGTGACGTGAAGAATGAAGATCGATTTTGTGTGGGTCAGCACCTAGTGATCCTGTGTGGGTAAGCATTGAGTGATCCTATATGGGTCAGAACCAAGAAATCTTGTGTGGGTCATCACCTAGCTATCCTTTGTGGGTCAGCACCTAGTGATCCTGTGTGGGTCTACACCTAGCGATCATGTGTGTGTCAGCACCGAGTGATCCTGTGTGGGATAGCACCTAGCGATCCTGTGTGGGTCAGCACCGAGCGATCCTGAATGGGTCATAACCGATCGCTCCTGTGTGGTTCATCACCAAGCGATCCAGTGTAGTTCTACCTCTTAATAGAGTAAGGTGATTCAGTAGTTACATCTAATCATCTATACTACTGAACTTATGTTATACACGGTGTAAGCTGAGTTTGAACCTATGTAGTACTTCCCTTCATGATAATACGTTGGTGGTATTCTTCTATGTGGCGTACATGTGTGGTACTTACCTTTGAGTTATTCCATCTTTTGTGTAACAGTTGTGCCTGGGGATTTTGGGTTGGAACCTATGTTTCCTCAAGATTGAGATGGGTATATATACGTGATAAATTAGGTATATGTATGGGAAAATTCTTAAGTAGGGTTGTCAGTTGACATCATGCTTTGTGGTTTATCCTTTGTGGATTTTCTGAGACTTTGAGGGTCTCTTGGTACCTACTAATATCGTTATAATCACCCTTGTTCTATTTGTGCACGCACTTTGTTGTGTTTGGTGTAGACAACTGACAACACTGACTCAGGACGAGAGTACCGGGACTAGGGGGAACTCGGAGGTGGATGTTAGATGAGTTGAAACTCATAGATGACCATTCATGAGATTTACCAACACATCAGGTAGTATTCGTGGTGGAAGTTCCAATAGCTTCTTTTCCATTTTAGTAATCATGTACTTTCCAGTTTTCTTTATACTTTCCAGTTGGGCTTGTATTCTGGCCTCTTTAACTTACTGTACTCACTCTGTTTACTATATAGTTTACCAGAGTTCGTATCTTGATGTGTGTTTGGTTGTGTGTATTAAAGGTTATAAAGGCAATGCCTTCCCTGTGTTAGGGAATACTCCTTCGGTGCTTGTCACCAGCCCCTCGCCTTTGTAATGCGGGCTAGGGGTAGTCCCGACAGAGGCCCTGGGGGACGGGTCGTGAAAAATTGGAATCAAACGAGTCTATTCTACCGTAGAACATAGGAATCGGATATTTCTTCTTAACGAAAATAGTGTTATGTGTAGTGAGTGTTGTTATAAGTTTAGGGAATTTAGTGTTGGTTCGGAAACCGACATATCTATACACTAGTACCCTAACTTCTGATTTCTGACTCAGTGCATGAAAAAACTAATTGTGTGTGTGTTTTAAAAAGTTTTTTTTTGTGATCTCATTGATCAAACTCACCAGGTATAACTTCTTACCCATGGCGCACCTGTTTCATTTTAGGATGCCTCGACATAGACAACCATTTAGGGTTCCATGGGTAGAATGCACTGATAGACTATCGAGCGATGAGGCCTTGGTGTAGGGCCCTCTTCTAGTAGAGGCACCAGAGGAGGCACCAGTGGTACCATTACCCATTGGGCCACTGATTCTAACATCCCTAGTAGGTAATGGTTCATGCCACGTGAGCGTATTACATGAGTTCCAATGCAAGAGGCCACCTAGCATCAGGGGAGAGAAAGACCCACAGGCAACTGAGGATTTTTTGGAGGCTGTAGTGAGAGTTTTCGGACTAGAAGGGTCACCAGCCGATCTCATGGAGATTCATACCACCATCATTATATAGGAAGTAGCCGGAAGATGGCTGAGATTGACCCTACAGGTTCACGATGAGGTGAAAATTCTCTGGGTAGACTTCGACAGCATATTTCGGGTAGAGTTTGTTCCAGCAACTCTTCGTGTAGTGCGCATTCAGGAGCTACTTCATCTGCAACAGGGCAACATGACTATAGCTTAGTACTCAGTGAGGTTCACTGACCTCTCATGCTACTCCACCGATATGGTTCGAGACTCATTCTTCAGGGCTCAGACCATTGTGCAGGGGATCAGGAGAGAGATCAGGGCTTCAATAATTTTACTTAGCATCCCGAAACAGGCGAGGGTGTTAGAGAGATCCCTCATAGTGGAGAGTTTCCATACTGAGCAGTCACCAGCAGCGAGACACATCAAAGGACATCCTATAGCAGAGTCTTCTACAACTGGTAGTAGACAGATGTCACATAGGTGAAAGGGGACCAGACCTATAGGTGGACGACCATCAGATTCAGAGTCGGTTGTGCGGGGCACCCGACACAGATCCAGTAATTCCAATAGCATTTAGTGTTATTCATGCGGAGGGCATGGTCACATGGCTAGTGACTGTTTGATCGGTTGTATGAATGATCAGATTATGATCGAAGGACCACCCAGAAAAAGACAGAGGTTCGACCGAGGTGGTTCACAGGGAGTAGGTGGACATGGCAGAGGATCTGGTCGTGCAGCTGGTAGTGGATGATGGTTCGAGATGTTACCACCACCACCACTAGGTGGTCCACCCCAAACATAGGGAGAAAGAGGAAAGGGGTGAGCTCAGCTCCAGGCAGCTGAGTCTTACAATCATGGCACTCTAGAGATGATACGAGGTATGATATGTGTCTACTCCTCCTTAGCTGCAGTACTTATAGACAGAGGTTTCATTCATTCATTTATTGGTACTACCCTAATTCGGATCTCGGTGATTCTGACGGAGGTGTTGGCAAGATCCTTATGGATATAGACTCCTAAGGGATAGGATTTGATAATTATGGATTGGTACCGGCTGTGGGAGATTACTCAAGGAGTTGAGAGCTTCAGCTGGGATCTCCTTGTAGTGGCATCGAGGCCTTACGATGTAATCTTGGGAATGGACTGGTTAACTGCAGTCCATGTTCAGATTGACTAAATTACTCTCATAGTGCGGTGTGTCCGCATAGATGGGACCAATTTTACCTACACTGGTGAGAAGGGAGCCATTACAACACAAGATGGACTTACCCAGAGGAGAGTGCAGTCGATCACTCATTAGTTGGCTAGCCTATCCTCAGAGTAGTTGATGTTGAGAGTATGAGCTATCCTGTAGTGATGGACCTGTACGTGTATGACTTCCTTGATGATGTTTCAGGTCTACCTCATCATATAGAGGTGGGCCTTTACATTTACTTGTACCCAATGAAGGAACTGGTATCTACACCAGCATATCGGATGGCTCCCGCAGAGCTTCGTGAGCTTCAGGTACAACTAGAGGACTTTCAGGGGAAGGGAATCATTTGGCCTAGTGTTTCTCCATGGGAAGCCCTGATTTATTTCACCAAGAAGGAGGATGGGAGCATGAGGCTTTATGTAGACTATCAGCGCCTGAATCAGGTGACTGTGAAGAACAAGTACCCACTCCCGAGGATTAACGACCTCTTTGATCAGCTGAAAGGATCACGGTGGTTCTTGAAGATATACCTCTGATCAGGCTATCACCATCTCAGAGTATGAGACAAGGTTGTGTTGAAAATAGCTTTCAGATGTCAGTACGACCACTATGAGTTCATGGTTATGCCATTCTACGTATCAAACACATCAGCAGTGTTCATGGGACTCATGAATAGGATCCTTCAGCCATACCTTGATCGATTTGTAGTATTCTTCATCGACAACATTATTATCTACTCAACTACTGAGGAGAAGCATGCCTATCATTTGAAGGTATTACTGGACACACACCAAGAGCACCAGCTTTATGGTATGCTCTCGAAGTGCTAGTTCTGGATCCAAGAGGTCCACTTTTTTGGACATGTCATATCGGAGGCTTGAGTTGCAGTGGATTTAGTGACGATTGAGGTGGTACTTGCTTGAGAGCCACCCTATATTGTGACGGAGGTATGGAGTTTTCTGGGATTGTCTAGATACTATCGGAGATTTGTGCCAGATTTCTCTAGAGTTGCAGCACCACTTTCAACATTGATGAAGAAGGGGCAACCCTTCGTGTGGTCGGAGAGATGCCAGTAGAGTTTTCAGAAGTTGAAGTAGAGGTTAACAAGTTCCCCCATCTGGAAGCTTCTAGAGGAGTGCGTAGGGTACGTAGTCTAATCCAACACATCAAGGACCATGTTTGGATGTGTCCTGATGCAGAAGCGAGCAGTTATCACATATGGTTCTCGACATCTGAGACAAGATGAGAATAACTACGCTACCCATGACCTGGACTTAGAATCATTGGTCTTCGCCTTGAATATGTGGTGACATTACTTGATGGGTAAGCATTTTAAAGTCTACTATGATCATAAGAGTTTCGGGAATATCGTCTCTCAGAAGGACTTGAACTTGAGACATCGGAATTGGCTTGAGTTCCTCCATGACTATGACTTTGAGATATTCAATACTCTTGGGGAGGATAATGTTGTAGCAGATGAACCCAGCAGGAGAACTGGTATAAAATTGCTAGGATAGGCGACAGAGAAGCTGGCCGATTTTCATATATACATTGTGGATCAGGATGGAGCATTTTTTTCTTCAATCTCTTATAGTCACTCCCCCACTTCTACAGCGATTCAGGGAGGCACAACGTGGGGACACTAACTGCGAGGCTTGACGTGCTCATATATCCACAGGACAGGCACCTGATGGATTTTTTGACGGTGGGGAGCATGTCAGCCTCTTCAGAAGACGTACCATGGTATCAGTGTCGCTTCAGGAGGAATTGTTAAGGGAGTTCCACAAATCCACTATGGTGGTATATCCATGAGTGGAAAATATGTACCCGGACCTCCGATGATAGTAATGGTGGCCGAGAATTAAGATTGAAGTAGAAAAGTATGTCTCTCGATGCCTCACATTTTAGCAAGTGATGGTAGAGCATCAGGCACCAAAATTCTTAGTTCCGCCTTTAGAGGCCCCACAGTGGATGTGGGATGGAATATTCATGGACTTCGTGACAAGACTTCCATGTACATCCATAGGCCATGACTCAATTTGGGTGATCGTCGACTGACTCACCATGTCAGACCACTTCCTACAGATCAGAGGGCAGGGTTTAGTAGAGAGCTTTGGACACCTCTATGTGCATGATATTGTGTGGTTACATGGATTACCCTTGGCGATTATCTCCGATCGGGATGCATGTTTTACTTACCATCTATGGATGGTGTAGTAGGAGGCTATCTAAACACATATTTGTTTGATCACATCCTTCCATCCTCATACATATGGTAAGACTAAGGGGACCATTCAAACCCTCATGGACAAGCTATGTGTTTGTGTTCTATACATCGGTCATAGCTAGGAGGATCACTTGCCTTTGGTGGTGTTTGCATACAACAATAGATATCACTCCACGATTTGGATGGCACCTTTTGAGGCGTTGTCCGGGTGACCTTGTAGAACTATTTTATGCTATAATGTCCCAGGGGAGTTAGACTCTTGGGATCAGAGATAGTTCGCACTACAACATAATAGTGCAGATCATCCATTAGAGGATGATGATTGCACAGAGCAGGAAGAAGTCTTATGCCGACAGGAGACAGAGACCTCTGGTGTTTGAGGATGGTGACCATGCCTTCCTACGGGTCTCACCCTGATGCGGTTTATGATGATTTGGCCGAGGTGGAAGGTTATCTCCGAGGATCATCAGACCTTTTGAGCTCCTCGACAGAGTTGGAGAGGTGGCTTACTGCTTAGCTCTTCTACCTCCATTTCCCCAAGTGCACGACGTCTTCCACATATCCCAGCTAAGGTGATACGTGCATGACACTTCTCACATCATCTTACATGGAGATTATGACATCAATGATGGGGAGATTTTTTCAGAGGATCCAGTAGAGATTGAGAATCGACAATAGTGGGTCCTTTGTGGATGGTCGATACCTCTGTTGCACATTCACTGACAGCATGAGAACCTCTAGGAGAGCATTTGGGAGCGGGAGGCTGAAATGCATGCTCAATACCCCAACTTTTTTATCTAGTTTTGAGTTTTGGATTACGGGGATGTAAATCCCTTAGGTGTGGTGAATGTAATGACCCTAAATTTCCATGTGTTTTTTTTAATTAAACGAGAATTTTATGAGTCTGCGAAAACAGACGGCGCGTGATTCTGAGGCCTGGTGTGCCCAGAATGAATTTCAAAACATTTTTTCATGCACGTTATTAAATGTGCGAGCGGGTTTTTTTATCATTTAAACCAGTGCTCGAAAATGAAATCTGAGGGCCCCATTGAACTCACAGCACTAGTTTTCTCTTAAGGGGACCTTCACTTCGACCACAGTGGGTCGAGAGTGAATGATAGTTTTTGGGGTTTTTCATGAAATGAAAAATAAAATAAAATAAACTTTTATTTTATTTCTAGTAAGCCTCTCTACATGGGTTATTGAGGTGGGGACCACCCAAACTAATTCTCCATTTTTGAATTCAAAGCAAGGTAGTTGGGACCACATAAACCCCTCATAATGGGTGGAGAAAATCTTTAAACTCCCTCAATTGATTTTATGTGTCAACATAAAATAAAATGTTATGTAATCAATTAATTTTATTTGTCATCATAAAATTAAATTTTATATTAGAAATTAATTTTGTGAGTAAACATAAAATAAAATGTTAAGTAATTAATTTTATTTTTTCTATTTCTTTTTCATTTAGGTGGAATTGGGGGAAGGATTGGAAAAAGGGAATTGGGAGAGAGCTTGGAGAAATCTTTCTCCCCCAAAGAAGAACTTATTTGTCACGAACTGAATCTAGTTGACACTAAACCCGCACCAAACCCAACCCGTGGAAAGACCCAAAGGGTGTTCCCGATCCCCATGGGCTGGAACAAGTACCCAGGTATCCTAAAATGATGTTTGGGAATGAATTACCCGATTTTATAAACACTATACAACAATTGAACTCACTAAAACATATATGGATTTTTCAACTAAAACCATATTTTACAAAATTTCAGAACTGAATTACTTGATTCGAAACAATCTAAAAAGGCCATTAAAAAGGTAAAAACCCTAACATTGATAGCCAATAATCCTCACGGAAAGGGGAATGACCCTCAAGCCTTCTCCACAAGACTACGCCACCAAGGACCTGCTAGAAACCCAAACCACTGGAACTGAAAATTGTACCCAACCATTGGAAACATAAATAACCTTGTCTACTTACACCCAAGGGTGTAAGTAGGGTGTGATCCAATTTCCAGTTGGATACCACCACTAATAGATTCAATGCGATAAACATTCAATGACTAAAATCTAGCATGTTTTCAAAAACAACTAATTTCTAGTTACAATTTTTAAAATATGCGACATAAAAAAATAGTTTTCATGCGGGCTAATTTAATGAATCGTCACTTTTAAAAATAACTCCAACACTAATGAATTTTCCAGACAAGTATATCGTATGCCGATAGTAATTATAAAGGATTTAATGAGCACAAGAAATAGGAAGATAACCCCTAGGCACTACCTCGTTGATGGTCCCAGGTACCTCATATCTCGATGAGAGTAACCATCACAAATATTTGTTCTCATGCATGAGAAAATAATAGGGAACATACCCATAACCTAGTGGTCCCCAATAATCATCATCATATTTTAGTTAGAGTTGTAAGCGTAAAACATGCTATGTGAAACTTAGTCCAAACCCCACAGAATCACTAGCATACTAGTACACGTCCACCCACCTACATACCCGGGTTATCCCTTTGTGCTCAAACAAGTTCAGAAAGTCATGAAATATAATATGTACTTGAAAATATCATTTACACATAACATATTCACCAAAAAGAACAAATGTACATCAAAAAAGTCACAAAAATCCACTTTTTCATTCAAATGCAGTTTTAAATCATACACACAAAAAAATATCCCACAACACTTTTCACAACACTTCAACACTTCAACACACCCATTATACATATTTAGAAAACATTTACACGGTGATACACGTCACATAACATCCCACAAACACATGCCACAAAATACTATTTTTACCTTCAAAATCATTTTATCATCAAACATACATGAAATAACCCACAAACATGTTTCGCTCCAACATCACAATTTAATAAGACATTTAAAAAATTAAAAAACATTCTAAAAATGTTTGACAACTTAAAACATCACTTATACTTTAAAAAACCCATGATAATTGAACAAACACACCAAAAAATAAATATAAACCCTTTTCCCACTTTGTTAAACCAACCTAAACATTTATAATTTTTAATAACAAGTGGTGTAAATATGTCTTGCACAAAAAACCCATTTGAAAACAACCATTTAAGACCAAAACCATACCAATTACTATCCAAAATAGAATTGGAATCACTAGAGACATTTATAAAACAACCTTAAAGTGTTATTAAATCTCCTTGAATAATACCCCAAAATATACAAATTAAAACACACATTTTCAAAAAATGTTCTCAAGAAGTATAACAATGTTTTACACATCAAACCTATTAAAAAACCCTATTTTTAGGCCCACATGACACTAATACATTACAAAATAAGAATTGGCAAGCCAAACAAGTTTTTGTAAACCAATAACATAAGTTATACAATACACGAAAATAATACCCCATGAGTTACACATGAAAAACAACCAATTTCAAGTTAAAATTCTACTATAAAATTAAACACATAACCCAATCAATCATAAATAGTTTTCGCCCCACACCCTACATATGAGGAATATTCAAGATGAGTAAATACAGCTAGCTAAGTCATCAATAATTGTTTACACATGGAACCACCTACCTTTTATGTCATAACTCTCAAAACATGGTGCAAAACAGAAACCGCACCACCACAGCACCTCAAGGAAGTGAAATCCAACCCTAAACCACAATATTTCACCCAAAAGACATGAAATCAAAACCCAGGTTCGAACCCTATCTTCTGGACATTAGGAACCTCAAGGATAAAAGATAAAACCCTAATCACATTGAATGTAACCCTAAGAAAATTGAAAGAAAAATGAATAATAACAACATACTTGTGGGATCTTGTAGAAATCACCCCAAATACACTACTATCTGAATTTTAAAACATTCAAATACTCAAGGAAGGTTCTAAAAATGATAATAGAACCATTTATGAATTTTAATGGGGTGAAAATAGTTATAAATGAATGGGTTATAAAGGAAAAAAATTACCTTTATAAATATGCTCTAATAGAGGAAGCCTATGATGTTTTGACTTGTTCTGCAAAGAAAATGAGCTCCAAAGAGGGAGATAAGAGATTGGGGGCACTCCTAGATTTAGTGGTCTTGGGATAGAGGTGGAATCACTAAAAATTGTTAAAATTGAATATGTTATTATATAAAAAATATTTAAACTGGAAATGGACATTCAGGGTTGCTTAATTACTTAAATAAAAACCCAAATCTTCCATGATTATAGATTTATAATGGATCCAAATTTAACTATTGGTGTTAATTGGTTAGGGGAGGTCAATTAGTAATTTTAATGGATGAATTTATTTGAAAAATGAATGATTTATAGAGGAATCAATATTTATTTTTAAATCTGGAATTGGGCCCACGGTTTGGCCCAATTCATGAAAACTCACACATTCCTCCATAAATGCTTGGGAACCCCCAAAAAAAAGCATGAATGGAAATTAAATTAAAT
Source organism: Viscum album (assembly GCA_963277665.1). Lineage (NCBI taxonomy): Eukaryota > Viridiplantae > Streptophyta > Magnoliopsida > Santalales > Viscaceae > Viscum > Viscum album. The sequence goes on along the minus strand of OY728153.1, from coordinate 188,695,564 downwards.
TTAACATTAAAATAATTCATGTGTGTGACAATTCTCCCCACAATGAAAACCTTCCATCCCCAGAAATCCACAGCAAGGTGAAAAACATAAACCAAACTCAACCGATAAACCAAGATGTACTTCTTTTCCAAGCTTCATCCCCAAGGTCCATCACACATGCAATGATAAATTATGGAAGGATTAATATCACAACCAAAACATATACAACATTCTTGAAATTATAAATCACATTTATACTTTATCCCAATAGAAAACTCCAAAAACACTATCCGAACTAGACTCAAGAAATTCACCCAAACGAACATCAACTTTTAACAAGGTCACACTTACCTTACTTTAACAAAACCATTGGGAACTCTCAAATCCCGACGTTTAATCAAGGAAGATGTTGGTAGATAGATAGCTCTGGAAGCGACTATCTACGCCAACCTAAGACCAAGGATAAATTTAAGTTACTGGTACGTGGGGACACAAATACGCTCCCAACCATAAGAGATAACCAATATTAATTTCCGAGAGAGAATCAGGATACTAATAAGGGGAGTCTTGAACGGACTCCCTGGTACATAGGGTATACTTCCATTCAATATTTTTAATGTAACGTACATGATAATCATAGTGGGTCTCCCCACCAAAAGAACCAATCAACTTAACAGACCATCATTGGATGGCACCGAAAGAAATTTTTTTTCAAAATTTGGGATTTTCGGAGGTTTAGTATGCACAATTTGTGAAACTGTGAACTAATTGTACTGATCAGTCTCCCCGCATGGCTCCCTAGAACATAGTCACTCTTAATCGTTCATAAAATGTGTTCTCATCCAGTCTAGCCAAATTTCCAACCATTCTCCAAAGACTCAATGGAGACCAAAGTGGGAGGGAAATACATTGGGCGATAACATATGTACAAGGCCCTCCACCTATTTCAACCGAATGTGAACAAAAAAAGAATGATTATGATACCATAGGTTTAAACTCTTCCAATCATTCACATATAGGATAGGAATTTATATAATAGTTTAAATGACCCTGGGATTTCCCCTGACTACGAGTCAGGTTCTCTCCGAGACCTATAGCTGGAGCTCAAATGATTGAAGAATCTTCGGCCTCACAGTTAGTATTTGGAAACCCACTGAATGAGAATTATTCTTTTGGTGCCACCAACAACTACACCACAATCCCAGATATGTTTTCCAGATATAACACATTTGAATCTCAAATTACCCAATCCCAATATTTCACTGAAACAAGGGATTAGAAGATCCAAACACATCACACCTTGTTTCTTCAGGTGATAAGAAATATAAGTAAAGGACACCAACACTCACCGTCTTCTAAAATGGACGATTTTGATGTTTTTCCAAGGGAGACATTCACCCAACAGAACAAGTACTCTCAGAGGATTTCACAAATTTCACCTTTACAGTCAATCGACCACATGACATCACAAGGCGTCACAGAACAGGACCATGGCGACTGATATATAAAATGCATGGGGAGGGACCTTATACAACATCCTCAAACAACACACAATTATTGAAAGTGGCCACAATATTATCTCATGACCATATTTCCCAAACTTGTAGTTTAACATGTACTCCTTCTTCTAAGATACTACGTAGAACTCAGAGGACCTCTTAGACACCATGTAGATACTCATCAATGCTAACAACCCCAGACCACTTCAGCCTTCGGTAAATCAGGAAACATAAGAAGCTAAGGTCTCATTAAACATTCCATTATAACTCTCCCGCTAAAAAAGGATACAAAAAAATAAATAAAGGAAAGGTTCTAGACTCAATATACAATGATCAATAAAAATATTACTTACATTGATCATCTATAGGATCTTCCAATGGAAAAACAACATGGGTTTCACTTCAGTAATGCACTAACCCTTAATGGGGTGTACCTAATCCAACGATAGAACCCAATGACCCAAAAAACATGGTCCATTGGCCATGCAATACATCAACCATATCCAAATAGATGAGGGGAAACATCATAAATTCATCCCAAAATATTCACATAGGAGACCACTAATCATCCCTTCAACCCAGCTTACCGACCAAACACAAAACCAAAACACTATTCAAAAAAGAGGGGTTCTTGGACTCAAAACATTCCACAACATCAAGTATTCCAAAAACACATAATACACACCATCCAAATCCAATCATCAAGACATCATGTTTTCCTTTTAAAAACATATCCTTGAAAACAAACGGTTCAACGATTAGTGTATCACCCAATGGTACCCCATGGGCCCCACACATTCATGTTTCTGTGCCACACCAGACAGCCTACTCATATCCATCCTAGCACTCATACAGTCATGCCATTAACCATTCATCATCTCATAAAAACCCATTGATGTGGGAAATAAATAAAATACCAACGTTTAATACAAAAACTCATTCCACTTTTCGAAGCCAAAACAATCAACCAATACCTCCTTTTTATCAAGAACACTCACCATGAAATCGAACCCAATTTATCGCATAAAAAAACATTTCAGAAAGGAATTATCTTTTCAATAAAAACTCACTTTCATGTTATTCACATCAATTTCAAAACATCTCATCCCATTATATCACCTTTAAACGGTTTATAAAACTCTATTGGAAACACTTTTTCAAAACCAACCTTTCCATAGTTCTTGCTTTCAAAAGAGGTGCAAACACAACATTTTCCATTCCAATACAATTTTGAAAATTCACTTCTCCATTTTCAAAAATCAATCCATTACCTGTTTATTAGATAATCATTTCAAAAAAACATTACAGTTTTTAAAACAAAGTCACTTTTAAACCGAAGTTCCATGATTTTAAAACTAAGGAACACCAGACAATGCGAGAGGAAACTAATTTCAGTGGGTGACTTGGACATATGGTTGGCAGCCATATTCTAATAACTTCACTGTCACAAAGAGTGTTCTAGTGAATATAACTAGCTCCCCATGGCTTTCTAGGCCATGCGAGCTCACCAAGACCATTAACCCAACACTCTTTCCATTCCCCTAATCATCATCAATCCAAGACATCCAAATAATTCATATACATCCTGACTTCCCATGGAAACTCGAATCCCGTCATGAGATTTGGTGATTAGGAACACTACACATAACCGAAATACCAAGTCCCAACAATCCTAACTCTAGACTACCATTTTTGTTCCCTAAATAACATGACCCAAAGAGTTAACCAGAACCTCCCTCTGATACCATTTAGTCATGAACCGAATCTGGTCTCCACTGAACCCACACGAAACCCAACCCATGGAAGACCCGAAGGGAGTTACCGGTCAGCATGGGCAGGAACAAGTTCCTGGGTATCATAAAATGAAGTTTGGGAATGATTTACCTGATTTTATAAATACTAAACAACAAATGAACTCAATAAAACAAATTTGAATTTTTCAACTAAAACCATCTTTTATAAAAATTCAGAACTGAATTACATGATTTGAAACAATGTAAAAAGGCCATTAAAAGGGTAAAAACCAAAAATGGATATCCATGAATCCTCATGGAAATGGTAACCACCCTCAAGCCATCTCCACAAGACTTCACCACCAAAGACCTGCTCGAAACCCGAACCACTAGAACTAAAAATTGTACCCAACCTACGACAACAAATATAACCTAGTCTACATACATTTTCGGGTGTAATTAGGGTGTGATACAATTTCCAGTAGGTTACCTCCACTATGATATTACATGAGATAAACATTAAAAGACAAAAAGCATGCAAGTTTTCAAAAACATGTAATTTCTGTTTCAATTTCTAAAAGGTGAAAATTCAAAAAACATTTTTCAAGTGGGCTAATTTAAAGAATAAAAACTTTTAAAATAAATTAAAACTCTTCTAAATGTTCCAGAAAAATATACCGTATGTCAAAATTAATTATAAAGGATTTAATGAGCACATGAAATAAGAAAATAACCCCTAGGCACTAGCTCATTGTCGGTCTCAGGTACCTCGTACCTCGATGAGAGTAACTATCACAAATATTCATTCTCGTGCATGAGCCACTAGTAGGGAACATACCCATAACCTATTGGTCCCAAATAATCATCATAATATTTTACATAGATATGTAAGCGTCAATCTTGATAATTGAAACTGAGGCCAAACCCCACGGATTCACTAGCATACTAGTACATGTCCACCCACCTAGATACCCGGGTTTTCCGTTTGTGCTCAAATAAGTTCAAAAAGACATGAAATATAATTTGAACATGAAAATATCATTTCAACATAACATATTCACCAAATAGAACATATGTACATAAAAAAAAGAACAAAAATTCAATTTTTCATTCAAATGCATTTTGAAATCATACAGTCACCAAAATAGCCCACAACACTTTTCACATCACTTCAACACATACTTTAAACATGTTTATAAAACATTTACAAGGTGATATGCATAACAAATCATCCCACACAATCATTCCACATAATACCCTTTTTACCTTCAAATTCATTTTATCATCCAACTTACACGAAATTTCCCACAAATAAGTTTCGCTCCAACATCACAATTTAATAAAACATTTAAAAAGTTAGAAAACATTCTAAAAATGTTTGACAACTTAAAACATCACTTATACTTTAAAACCCACATGATAGGTGAACACACACACCAAAAAATACATATTCAACCTTTTCCAACTTTGTTAAACCAAACTAAATATTTATAATTTTTCATAAAAATAACCCAAGTGGTGTAAACATGGCTTGCACATAAAACCCATTTTAAAACAACCATTTAAGACCAAACCCATATCAATTAATATCCAAAATATAATTGGAATCCCTAGATACATTTATAAAACCATCTTCAAGTGTTATAAAATCACTTTGAATAATACCACACAATATACAAATGAAAACACACATTTTCATAAAATGCTCTCAAGAAGTATAACAGTGTTTTATACATCAAACCTATTCAAAAACCCTCTTTTTATGCCCACATGACACTAATACATTACCAAAACAGAATTGGTAGGCCAAAAAAGATTTTTTAAACCAAGTCCATAATTTATAAAATACACCAAAATAATACCCCATGAGTTTCACATGAAAAACACCCAATTTCAAGTTAAAATTCAACTATAAAAATAAACACATAACCAAATCAATCATAAACAGTTTTCACACCACACCCTACAAATGAGGAATATGAAAAATGAGAAAATATATCTAGCTAATTCATCAATAATTTTTTACACATGAAACCACCTACCTTTTATGTTGTTACCCTCAAAACATGGTGAAAAACAAAAACCACACCACCACCGCACCTCAAGGAATGGAAATCCAACCTAAAACCACAAGATTTTACCCAAAAATAATCAAAACCTAGGTTCGAACCATAACTTCTGGACATTAGGAACCTCAAGGATAAGGGATGAAACCATAATCACATTGAATGTAACCCTAATCAAATTGAAAGAAGAATGAAGAAAACCAACTTACTTGAGGGATCTTGTAGAAATCGCCCCAAATACACCGGTAGCTGAATTTTAAATTATCCAAATATTCAAGGTAGGTTCGAAAAAGGATAAGAATACCATGTAGGAATTTTAATGGGTTAAAAAGAGTTAGAAATGTAGGATTTATAAAGGAATCAAATCACCTTTATAAATCTCCTCGAATTGAGGAAGCCTAAGAAGATTCGATTTATTCTAAGTAGATAACGAGCTTCAAAGAGGGAGATAAGAGATTGAGGGAGCCCCTAGGGTCTGAGGGATCAGGTTAGAGGTAGAATAACAGAAATATAGTTAAAATTGAATATGTTATTAAATAAAAAAAATGTATTTTTAAAAATTGAAATGGATATTTGGGGTGGATTAAATACTTAAATAAAAACCCAAACCCCCCATGATTATGGATTTATAATGGCTCCAAATATAAATTTTGGTGTTAATAGTTCTGGGGAGTCCATGTATGAATTTGAATGTATGAAAATTTTTGATAAATGAATGAGTTATAAAGGAATAAAAATTTGTTTTTAAATCGAAAATTGGGCTCATGGTTTGGCCCAATTCATGAAAACTCACACATTCTCCAATAAAATCTTGGGAACCCCACAAAACAAAGAATCAATGAAAATTAAATTACAATTACCATTAAAATAAGTCATGTAAGTGAAAATTATCCCCACCACGAAAACCTTTCGTATCGAGAAAGCCACAATAAGGCGAAAAACAAAAACCAAACTCAACCGATAAACAAAGATGTACTTCTTTTCCAAGCTTCACCCCAAGGTCCAAGACTCCTACATTGATCAACGATGGAAGGATTAATTTTACAACCAAAACTTACACAACATTATTGAAATGATCTATCACATTCATACTTTATCCAAAAAGAAAACTCCTCAAACAATATTCGAACAAGACTCAATGAACTCACCTAAACGAATAACAACATTTAACATGGTCACAGTTACCTTACTTTAACTAAACTGTCAGGCGCTCTCAAATCCCAATGTTTACTCAAGGAAGATGTTGGTAGCTAGATAGCTCCGGAAGAGACTATCTACGCCAAGTGAAGACCATGTATAAATATAAGTTACTGGTATAGGTGGAAACAAATATGCTCCCCTCCATAAGAGACAACCAATATTTTTTTCTGAGACATAATCAATACACTAATAGGTGGAGGCTTGAATGGACTCCCTAGTACATAGGGTAGATATCCATTCAATATTTCTAATGGGACATACATGAGAATCACAGTGGGTCTCCCCACCATAAGAACCAACCATCTTAACCGACCAGCATGGGTCGACACAGAAATACCCAATAATTTCATGATTTGGGAAGGTCATATGGTTAGTCTACATAGTTTGTGAAATCATGAACTAACTGTGATGATCAATGTTCCCACATTTCTTCCTGGAACATAGTCACTCTTAATCATTCAGAAACCGTAGGCTCAACCTGTCTATCCAAATTTCCAACCATTCTCCAAAGACTCAATGGAAACCAAAGGGGGAGGGAATGACATTGGGCGATAACATGGGTACAAGGCCCTCCACCTATTTCCACCAAACGTGAACAATAAAAGAAAGATGATGATACTAGAGGTTTAAACTCATATTATATTTCACATTTAGGATATGACTTTGAAAAAGGGTTTAAATAACCCTGGGATTATTCCTGACTATGAGCATGTTTCTCTCCAAGACCTATGGCTAGATCTCAAATGATTGAAGCATCTTCGACCTCACAGTTAGTCTTTGGAAACCCACTGAATGAGAATTCTTTTTTCAGTGCCACCAACAACTACACTGCGATCCCAAGTATGTTTCCCAGATATAACACATTCAAAACTCACTTTACCATATCCTGATATTTCACTGAAACAAGGGCTTAGAATATGCACACACATCACACCGTGTCTCTTCAGGTGAGAAACAAAATAAGTAAGGAACACCTATACTCACCATCCTCTAAAATGGATTATTTTGATTTTTTTCCAAGGGAGACATTCTCCCATCATAACAGGGACTCTCAGAGGATTTTACGACTTTCAACGTTATGGTCAATCGAGCACATGACATCACAAGGAGTCACCGAACATGACCATAGAGACTAATATAAATAATTCATGGAGAGGGACCTTATACAACATTCCAAAACAACACACAATTCTATAAAGTGGCCACAGTATTCTACCATGACCAAATTTCCCACATTGGTAGTTTAACATGAACTCCTTCTTCTAAGAGACAATGAAAGGATGATAGAACCTCTTATACTCCATCCAGATACTCATCAATGCTAACAACCCTAGACCACTTCTACCTTTATAAAATCAAGAATATTAAGATGCTAAGGTCTCTTTCAACCTTCCATGATCACTCTCCCTCTACAAGAGGATAAAAAAAATAAATAATAGAAAGGGTGTTGACACAATGTAAAAATCACAATAAAATGATTACTTACATTGATAAGATGGAGGATCTTCCAATTGAAAAACAACTTGGGTTTCACTTCTACTGTGCACTAACCCGTATTGGGGCGTACCTAATCAAATGACATAACCCAAGGACATAAAAAACGTGATCCATTAGTTAAGAAATACCTCAAAAATATCAAAATATATTAGGGGAAACACCATAAAGTCTTCCCAAAATATTCCTAGAGGAGACCAGTAATCAGCCCATCAACCCAACTTACCGACCAAACACAAAACCAAAACATTGTTCAACCAAGAGGGGTTCTTGGACTCAAAACATTCCACAACATCAACAATTCGAAAAACACATAATAAACACCATTCCAAACCACTCATCAAGACATCATGATTTATTTTTAAAATCATTTCTTTGAAAAAAACGGTTCAGCAGTTAGCGTATCCCCCAATGGTACCCCATGGGCCCCACACTGGCATGTTTCAGTGCCACACCAGGCAGCCTCTTCATATCCGTCCCAACACTCATACAGTCATGCCATTAACCATTAATCATCTCATATAACCCCATTCATGTTGTTGTTCATGAAAATACCAAAGGTTAATACAAAAACTCAATCCACTTTTCAAAACCAAAACAATCAACCAATACATCCTTTTTCTCAAGTCTGGTAACGACGAAATCCAACCCAAATTACTACATAAAAAAAGTTTCAGAAAGTCATAACCATTCCAATGAAAACTCACTTTAAAGTTATTCACATAAATTTCAAAACATCTCATCCCATTAAATCACCTTTCAATAGTTTAGAAAACTTATTGGAAACACTTTTTCAAAACCAACCTTGACATAGTTCATGCTTTCAAAAGAGGAGCAAACACACCATTTAACATTCCAATAAAATTCTGAAAATTCAGTTCTCTATTTTCAAAAATCAAACCATTCAATCATTATTAGATAATCATTTCACAAAAAAATTACACTTCTTAAAACAAATTCACTCTTAAACCAACGTTCCAATATTTAATAACTAATGAAAACAAGAAAGTGCAAGAGGAAACTAGTTTCAGTGGGTGACTTGGACATATGGTTGGCGACCATATTCTAATAACTTCACTGTCACAGAGATTATTCTAGTGAATATACCTGGCTCTGCATGGCTTACTAGGCCCTATGAGATCACTGAGACCATTAAACCAACACTCCATTCATTTCCCCTAATCATCATCAATCCAAGACATCTAAAGAACTCATACAAATCCAAACTTCCCCAGGCGACTCGAATCCCATCATGAGATGTGGTGATTAGGAACACTACCAATAACTGAAATACCAACTCCTAATAATATCAACAATAGAATATCCTGACTGTTCCCTAAATAACGTGACCCAAAGAGTTAACCAGAACCTCCTTCTGATACCATTTTGTCACATACCGAATTTGGTTTCAACTAAAACCATCTTTTAAAAAATTTCAGAACTGAATTACATGATTTGAATCAATGTTAAAAATCCATTAAAAATGTAAAAAACAATAAATGGATATCCAAGAACCCTCGTGGCAAGGGGAACCTCCCTTTAGCCATCTCCATAAGACTTCACCACCAATGGCCTGCTAGAAACCCGAACCACAGGAACTAACAACTGTACCCAACCCACGACAACAAAAATAACCTATTCTACATACACCCAAGGGGTTAAGTAGGGTGTGATCCAATTACCAGTATGATACCACCACTAAGAGATTCCATGCCATAAACATTCAATGACAACAAGTATGCATGTTTTAAGAAACACGTAATTTCTAGTTACAATTTCTAAAAGATGAAACTTAAAAAAACAGTTTTAAAGTGGGATGATTTAAAGAATCAACACTTTTAAAAGAAATTCCAAAGATACTGAATTTCCTAGAAAAATATACTGTATGACAATAGTAATTATAAAGGATTTAATGAGCACAAGAAATAGAAAAATAACCCATAGGCACTAGCTCGTTGTGGGTCCAAGGTACCTCGTATCTCGATGAGAGTAACCATCAAAAATATCTGTTCTCGTGCATGAGCCACTAGTATGGAACATACCCATAACCTTGTGGTCCCCAATAATCATCATCATAGTTTAGTTAGAGTTGTAGGTGTCAATCTTGCTAAGTGAAACTGAGGCAAAACCCCAAGGATTCACTAGCAAACTAGTACACGTCCACCCACCTAGATACATGGGGTTTCCCTTTGTGCTCAAACAAGTTCAACAAGTCAAAGAATATAATTTTCACATGAAAATATCATTTCAACATAACATATTCACCAAACAGAACATATGTACATCACACAAGTCACAAAATCCACTTTTTCATTTAAATGCATTTTGAAATCATACACACACCAAAATAGCCCACAACACTTTTCACATCTGTTCAACACTTCAACACATCCTTTAAACATTTTTATAAAACTTTTACAAGGTGATAAGCCTCACATATCATCCCACACACACATTCCACATAATACCATTTTTACATTCAAAATAATTTTATCATCAAACATACACGAAAAATCCCACAAACACGTTTCGCTACAACATCATAATTTAATAGAACATTTAAAAAATTAAAATAAATTTTAATTTTTTTCAACATAAAACATCACGTAACCATTCATAAACCCATGATAGGTGAACACACACACCAAAAAATATATATGCACCATTTTCCAACTTTGTTAAACCAACTAAAGCATTTATAAATTTTCATAAAAGTAACCCAAGTGTTGTGAATATGTCTTGCACACAAAACCCATTTCAAAAAAACCATTTAAGACAAAAACCATACAAATTCGTATACAAAATAGAATTGGAATCCCTATAGACATTTCTATAACCAACTTAAAGTGTTATAAAATCATCTTGAATAATACCACAAAATATACAAATGAAAACACACATTTTCATAAAATTATCTCCAGAAATAGAACAATGTTTTACACATCAAACCTATTCAAAAAACCTCTTTTTAGGCCCACATGACACTAATACATTACCAAACCATAATTGGTAGGCCAAACAAGATTTTTTAAACCATGTCCATAATTTATAAACTACACCAAAATAATACCCCATGAGTTTCACATGAAAAACACCCAATTTCAAGTTAAAATTCTACTATAAAAATAAACACATAACCAAATAAATCATAAATAGTTTTCGCACCACACCCTACATATGAGGAATATGAAAAATGAGTAAATATGACTAGCTAACTCATCAATAATTTTTTACACATGGAACCACCTATCTTTTATATCGAAACCCTCAAAACATGGTGCGAAACATAAACCGCACCACCACCTCACCTCAAGGAAGTGAGATCCAACCTAAAACCACAATATTTCACCCAAAAGGCAAGAAATCAAACCCTAGGTTCGAACCCTAACTTCTGGACATTAAGAACTTCTAGGAAAAGGGATGAAACCCTAATCACATTGAATGTAACCCTAAAAAAATTGAAAGAAGGATGAAGACGACTAACTTACTTGAGGGATCTTGTAGAAATCACCCCAAGTATACTAGTAGATGAATTTGAAAACATCCAAATATTCAAGGGAGGTTTTAAAACGGATAATAATACTATGTAGGAATTTGAATGGGGTAAAAAGAGTTATAAATTAAGGAGTTATGAAGGAAACAAATTACCTTTATAAATATGCTCAAAATGAAAAAGACTAATAATTTTCTACTTGTTATGCAAAGTCCACGAGCTCCAAATAGGGAGAGAAGAAATTGGGGGTGACTTAGGTTTAGTGGTCTCGGTATAGAGGTGGAATCAACGAAAAAGAGTTAAAATTGAATATGTTATTAAATAAAAATGTTTTTTTAAAATTTAACTGGACTTTCGGGGTGGCCCAACTACTTAAATAAAAACCCAAATCCCCCATGATTATGGATTGATAAAGCTTCCAAATTTATATGTTGAAGTTAGTAGGTCAGAAGAGGCTATGTATGAATTTGAATGGATTAAAATTGTTGAAAAATGAATGAGTTATAAAGTAATCAATATTTATTTTTAAATCTGGAATTGGGCTCACGGTTTGGCCCAATTCATGAAAACTCACACATTCCTCCATAAAAGCTTGGAAACCCCCGAAACAAAGCATGAATGTAAATTAAAGAAAATTTAAAATTAAAATAAGTCATGTATGTGACATTCTTTAACGAATAACTTCCTCAATGAAGAACGCTCCTCCAATGAAGAATGCCAAAGAACAACTTCAACATCTTCCTCAGGACATATTCCAACAGTGGACATATTCAGCAACGAAGAACCACCTCCATCAAAGAGTGTTTGTCAGAAAAACAAGATCAGATTGAAGGCATGTGGTGCGCGCAATGAACTCTGACATCGTCAAATTATTTCTCGCACCAACATCAATGAACCTTCGAGGTAGGGGTGTGTTTTAATTTGATCAATGTTAATTTCCCTCTCACATTGAATCATCTTTCTTGATCCATTTGCAACATCCCTAACGTGGAGGGTATGGGCCAAATAAACTTGGCCCGACCCCTCTGCAAATCTCATGGATCTTTTGTGTCATCTTCAAGATGGTGTTGGCGACCGGTACCGGTGGTTGGAAATGGTGGAACTCGAGAACATCAATGAAGGCAACGAACAAAGGGCGGTTGGTCAAGCCGGCCGCCGGTGCCAGCCCGAAGCTGCGCCGCCATGGACTCCGCTACCCTACGGCCTCCGCGCCCCACGCCGCTCCACCACTCGCGCCCTCTGCTGCCAGACAACGCTCTGCCGCCTGTGGCTGCCGCTGCCCCATGGCCTCTAAGGCCCAGTGGCCACCGCTGCCCTATAGCCTCCGCACCCCATGGTACCCCATGCCGGCCCGCATCCCCGCCGCAATTCCCAGCGACTACCCCACCCACGGCCTCGCTTTGCTGCCCCGTGGCATCACCTCTCTTGTGGTCATGTGCCCTCCTCAACTCCTGGCCTCCCACTACAGGCCGAAGTGCCCAGGGGGCCAGGCCGTAACTTGGGCTGGGTCGGTCCGACCTGGTCGGACCAGACCCAGACCTATTTTGACCCATTTACTCACTTTCAACCATATATTTTCCACCGAGAATCCGTTTGATGAACTATCTACAATGACAGAAACATTGGAGCGAGACTGTCCATTTGGTATACCCCACTATAGATTTGGATAATGTCGGAAAATGGTTTGGGTTGGATCGTGCAAAAATCCAACCGGGCTCTCATGACAAAAAGGCTAATAACATAAAGACCAAGCGTCCGATTGACACATCATCTGTTGCATTGAGACCTATATGACGCGGCTGGCCTTTGGGATACTTCTTCATGGGACTTCATAGTAGTTGGTGTATCGACCAATGTCTTGTGGAGCGGACCATCCCAGAGAAAACTAAGAGTAGTGCAAAAACTCTATAGCGGGCTGTGTTGTGACGAATGAAGAGCGATCCTGTTTGGGTATGTACCTAGCGATCCCGTGTGGGTCAGTACCGGGTGATCCTGTTTGGGTCAGCACTGAGAAATCCTATGGGGGTTAGAAACTAGAGATCCTATGTGGGCCAGCACCTAGTCATAATGTGTGGGTCAGCACCTAGCGATTCTACGTGGGTTAACACCGAGTGATCCTGTGTGGTTCAACACCTAGAGATCCTGTGTGGGTCAGCACCTAGCGATCCTGTGTGGGTCCGCACTGAGAAATCCTATGTGGGTCCGCACCGAGCGTTCCTTTGTGGGTCTACCTCTAAATAGAGTAAGATGACTCAATAGTTACTTCAAATCATATCTACTACTATACTAATGTTATACCTGGTGTGAGATGATTTTGTACTTGTGTGGTACTTCCCTTCGTGGTAATACCTTGGTGGTATTCATCTATGTGGCATACCTGTGTGATACTAACCTTCGTGGTATTCCTTCCTTTGTAGAACATTTGAGCTTTGGCCTTTTGGGTTGGACCTCGTGTTTCCTCATGATTGAGATGGGAATACATGGTAACTTTGGTATATGTATGGGAATATACCTAAGTAGGGTTGTCATTTGACTTCATTCTTTGTGGTTTATCATTTGTGGATTTTGTGATACCTTTAGGGTATTTAGGTCCCTAATGAGTATCTTTATACTCACCCCTGCGCAGGATATGACCACACATTGTTGTGCTTGGTGTAGATGACAAACAACACTGACTGAGGATGAGAGTAACAGGACTGAAGGTAGCTCGGAGGTGGATATTAGATGAGGTTAACCACATAGATGTATGTTCATCAATATTACCTATCCTTTAAGTAGGATTCATGGTCAATGATATAGGATATATTTTTCCCATTCATTCGTCTTGTATATTACAATGTGCTTGGTTGTGTGTGTTACAGGTTATAAAGGCAATTCCTTCCCAGTTTTAGGGAATACACCTTCATTGCTTGTAAAGACATGGAAATTTCATGAACATTTTTTTCTTAATTTTTTGGGAATTTTACGAGTTCGCGGTTTCTGAAGGCGCTTGATTACGAGGCCCGGTGTGCCCGGAATCAATTTATGAAGTTTTGTTCAGGTACGTTCAGTAAACGTACAAGAAGGATTTTATATCTTTTGAACTGGTGCTCGGAATTGAAATCTGAGTTCACCGTTGAACTCGCAACTTCGGTAATTTCATAGTGAGACCTTCACCGCAGTTGCGTTCTGACGTGAGTGAAAGATAGTTTTTGGGGGTTTTTAATTAATTTAAATAAAAAATATGAGATATATTATTTTTTTGTTCCATGGTGGTTAAAACCACCAAGAGGATGTTAGTTTGGGACCCACCCACACATAACCTCCCTTGGGAGGATATAACTAAGGTGGGGCCCACCCGAGCTCCATAACTACCCTAAACCCCCCATTAACCACTTGGAACTCCCAATTAAATTGCAGAGCCTCTTAAACTTCTCTCATATATATGCCAAACCACAAATTAATTAATGACATAATTAATTAATTTGAAAAGATTTGAATTTATTTGAATTCATTATGTCAACATTATATTAATAGGTCGTCTTCTATCATTTTGTGGTTGGCATAATCTTTGGTGGAGCTCTGGAGAACCTTTGGGAGCATTTCATCCTCCCAATGAAGAACGCCTGTCATCTCCAAAAATCGACGAGCACCATCTTCTCCCTCTTAAACTTGGGCATGAGGAAGACTCTGCCTGTGGAGAACGTCACAATAGATGACATCACCTCTGAACGCTCGTCTTCCAACGACGAGTACCCTCTTCCTTCTTAGACTTTGATGAAACGTCGACTGCCTTCCGCGACTGCATCGTCAATCATCAAATTCGAGGTAGGGTGTTTGTTTTTGAGTTGTTTATATTTCCGAACTTCGTTGTTCAAATTTATGGATGAGAACCCAATGATAACACCATAATGAAGAGGGCTTGGACCGCACGAACAAGGCCCGTCCCTCCCCCCTTTGATTACCCTTGTTGATGACGACAGAGGCAGAGTGACGGAGGCCGGTTTAGGGTCAGCCGTGGAAGAAACTGATGGCGCAAGGCTGCTGAAAAAATGGGGTGGCACTATCGTGCCGTGAGGAGGAGCCGAGGGCCACGACCAAAACTAGCCGTGGTGGAGGAGTCGCGACATCGTCGCGCCGCACAGAGGACCATGGGGCCACATCGGTGAAGGCGTGGCGTCGTCGCACCGTGCGGAGGGCAGCATGACCGCATCACCATCACGCCGCGGTGGAGATGCGGTGGTGACCGGTCGGGCCGGCCGCCCTAGAGCCGGAGTGGCTCACTGCACGGCCGACCAGGAGGAGCAGGCCCGATCAGGTCCCGCGTATGCGGGACCTACACCACCGGTCACGGGTCATGTCCACCCGAATGGTTATACCGTTCGTGTTCCAGGGTGGCGTGCGCTACTCCCCTTGGGAACAGCTAGGGAAGGCCGCTATGCCGCCCTCGGTTGGGCCGCCCTCAGGTAGGCGCGACTAGGGTAGACTAGGAGCTACCCACCCTGGGTGCTGCTAGGGTAGGCCGAGTGCCCTAGCCCTCGACTGGGCGCTCCCCCTTGGGCATGACTAGGGCAGGCCACCAGGATGCCCAAGGCTGGGCTGCTCTCTGCCGGGCCGCCCTCGGCAGGGCCGCCCTCGTCCAGGCCACCCTCGGTTGGGACACCCTCAGTGGGACCGCCCTCGACCGGGCCGGACCGCTTTTCGGTCGGGCCGCCATGGGGTCGAGCCTCCCCTTCGGGCCGGAACGCTCCCTCGGGCCAGGACGTTCCCTCAGATCGGGTCGGACCCGTGGACCAGATCGGATCCTGGTACGGACCAGGTCTTGTCGGGTCGGTCCCGCTGGGCCGCATCGGACCCAGACCCAGTTGACCTATTTCACCTTTTCATCCGTATTTTGGAATACGGATGTCCAAACGATGAACCGTCTCTGGAAACAGAAGGCTTAGAGCAGGAAAAATATTTTGACATTCCCCGCTTGAGGTTTGGATGCAGTTGGGGTACGACCGGGTTGGTTTGAACCTAAAAACCAACCAGGCCCTTGGAATGGAAATGCAAATAAATCACAGACCGGGTGTCCGATTGACACAACTTCTGTCGCATTGAGTTTCTTATGATGAGGTAGAACTACAGGATACATCAACACGAGACTTCTTGGTAGTTAATGTATCGAATCTTGGCTCATGGAGCGGACCCTCCGGGAATCGTACGTGCTGTGTGCGGCAATCCTATGGCTGGTTGGGACTGAGATGATAGGATCCTCCGTGGAAACGGTAGTGACGATATTTTACCAGGATCCTCAATGGGTTCAATAATGATGACTACTATACCGGGATCCTACATGGTTTCGACAGTGGTGAATTCTATATCAGGATCTTCCGTGGGTTTGACAGTGACGACTTCTGTACCTGGGTACTCCATGGGTTCGACAATGTTGACTTCTATACAAGGATCCTCTTTGGATTCAACAGCGCAGATATTGTTCCAAGATCCTACGTGAGTTTGACAGAAGAGTTGATTCAGAGGCTACATCTAATCATATCTATCCTTCTTAATGTTTTTTATACTTGAGTGAGTTAATTCTTGTTTTCTAGTTGGTCTCATCGAGATGATTGATTTTACTTCTTTTGAGGAATGGTTTGTTCTTGGGCTCGACTGTTGGAGCCGGACTGTGATTGGTAACATAGGTATATGAATGGGAATATACCTAATTATGGTTGGTTGATACTTCATTATTGCATATTTCTTCTGTGGTTTATCCTTAGTGGATTCTGGGAGACCTTCAGGGGTCTCGGATTCCCCTACTGAGTATTTTTATACTCACCCATGCACGAGCTTCACCCGCACCTTGTTGTGTTCTGTGCAGATGATGGTCAGTAGCGATCGAGACTGAGAGTGAAAAACGGGAAGCTTATCAGAGCTAGACGAGATGAGACATATTTCAGGGACGATTTTTTCGAGTTATGTACCTACCCTTTAGGTACGATTTCTCGGTGGACGATCCAGGAGCTGTTTTCCCTTTTTCATTGTACTTTTACTTGTTATTTAGTTGGGTTTTTATTCTGGCCCACTTAATTTCAGCACACTTTTCTTCTCTATATTAGTACTTGTTTCTCCCACTGCTTGTGTTTAGACTGTGTGTGTTACAGGTTTAAAGTAAATGCCTTCCCTTTTTATTGGGGATTCGCCTTTGGTGCTAGTCGCCATCCCCTGGCCTATGGAAGGCGGGCTTGGGGGATTCACAGCACGAGTCCTGAGGATGGGTTGTGATAGTGCTAGTCACCATCCCCTGGCCTATGGAAGGCGGTCTTGGGGTAGTCACGACACGGTCCCTGGGGGATGAGTCATAAAATTTTAGAAATCGAGTTTGAGAATCAATGATAATAGAGTGTCCATTTTCAAATTATGGTTTAAATATTGGACAAAAAGAAAACACCTCATTGAATTAAAGACATCAAAAACCAATGACCATGACTTAAAAAATGCTAAAAATTGAAAAATGAGGATTTGAAGATGTTGATAATCATATAGACCATCTAGTGGTCGCAAAAAATCAATCATTCCTTATTGCAATGGTTATCAAACTCAAGAGATTAGTGATATTGACAACCAAAGAACACACCCAAAGAAAAAACAAAATGCTAAAACAAATTATGAATGTGGAATATCAAAATAAATATCTCCACCAATTTGAAATAAATTTTCTATCCCTATTTGAATATCACGAGGAATCAAAATCAAGTCTTCAAGACATCATTTGGAGGAGGTATCCCCTCCATTGATGATAAGGGAGGGGCCATGAATAGATGTTTTTAGGGTTCAACCACATTGAATTTATTGCCTCTCTATTAGGGTCTAAGTATAATATAATGTTAAATGTTATATTGAACATCATTAGGTTATGTGATCATTCAACTTAGAAATTTAACAACATTTTATAAATTCAAATTATTTAAAATCATCATTAAAACATTATTTATCATATACATAATTAATTATAATATGGAATGAGTTGGTGAGATATTTAACTGTAATTAGAATTATTATTAATGTGATAATTTTTTCTGCAAAAATAAATTGTATTATCAGAAAAAATAATAGATTTTATTATGAGAAAATGATTTATTGGTATTGAAGAAATAATATAAAAATATACAATTACTATTAAATATAATTTTTTATGAAAAACTTAATATTAAAAAACATAATATATAAATGAAAAACAATTTCATACAAATAGATATATTATATATTACTAAATTTCTATTGGATTGGTGTTTTTTAGTGAGAATTTTGTAAGGTTTTTATCCATAGTAAAAATGTATTTTCATGTTATTCCCTATATCCTTATTCTCTCATCTATTTTCTCCTAATATTTGTGACTTGGTAATTATTTGAGAAGGCTGGTAAAATAATATTAGAATTGGTGGAGATGTTGAAATTCTAAATAACTATAAAAAAGATTTATACCAATAAAAGTTCACTAATAGATATTATATTTATTTGTAAAAAAGAATAATTCCAAATGATATTTGGTTTTTATTATATTTACAATCAAAAATTTATATTGACTGACATATATATATATATAATGACATTAATTATATAATGCCAAAGAATATTTAAAAAAATTAAATTTTTTGTGGTAGAAAATTACTAAATATTCTTTTCCAAAAAACAAATCGTTTTTTATATATTATTATTACCAAAAGTTATTTTCATTATATAATTTTTATGATTTACCCCCCCCCCTCTGTAAAAAAATCAATCATACCATATAAAATAATAATAACATAACCCCTCACTAATTTTCATTATCCCTAAACGAAAATATACTTTTTCATTCAATACCTGTCGCATCATCTCAATAAATATTTTCATTAACTCATATGCTTGGTTCATCACTGTTGTTGTTATTGTTTATGTTTTCATCAGCCACAAAAATGACTCTCTACCATCTCTTGCATCCTCTTCGACTAATATTTGAATAATTTTTTCCTCTTTTTACACTAATGATGATGTTCTGGGAAGATCATGAACATTAAAGGGTCTCACATACAATTTTTGATGATTGATACTATATGTATTTATTTATTATATTTATGTTTTTTGAATTTGAAATATTAGGTATCCATTGTTTGAATTAAATTTCAATTAAGGGTTTATCAAAATTAAGTTGAAATGAGTTTTCTAGTTTTCCTTTCTATTTTACAAATGATTTTAGTATTCTATTTTTAACCTAATGTAATGTCACTCCAATTATCTATTTTGGGTTTTTATCTCCTTTTATATAAAAAAATGATTTTTATATTATTTTTTTGATTTTTATTCTTATATATACATATTATTAATTGTTTAATGTTTTTTTGAAATTATTTACACGGAATCAAAAACTCTCATTTTAAATATTATATTGAAAATTCATAATGATATAATACTCTTTAAAAGATTTCATTGAAGAGAGTGAATGACCCCCATTAATTATTTACATATTTAATGGTATAATTTTTTTATATGTTCTTTTCAAATATAGATTTATGTGGCTTCAAAATGATTTCATTAAATGTTGTAATTACTTGTAAAATATTTTTTTTTTCAATTTTAAATAAAAACTATGTTGTTTTCTATGACCATATTCATTTTTTATGATAATACCTAACATTCCATGAAATGACTAAAACCATTAAAATATTATGCTTCAACAATATTTTTCAAGCACTTATACGTGGAATTATTTTTCCAAAAAAACATTATATTTTGCCCTCTTTTGTTTCCTAGCAGTTATAGGTCTTGGTTATTTATCATTATGCTCTATGTTGTACAATAGAATACCACAGGTTGAAATATATATGTTTATTTTTAACATATTCAAGATTATTTGGATTTAGTAAATGAAAATTTCCTTCATTTTTTAAGAACTTTTGTATTTCTATTTCAAATGTTTTTGTGATTTATTGTGGATAATTTTGTATGAATGTAATTTATTATTTAGGTCACATAAATTCAATTATTTTTTATTATAATATTTTATTTTCTAAAAGTATACTTGTGGTGTAATTTCATATCAAAATCATTGAGGGCTCGATATTGGTTCTTGATGTAGTTTATGGTGAAATATATCCTGTTTGATCCCCTTCCTTATTATAGTTCCACTTATATTTTATTATCATTTTATAATTACATATTTTTTTATTTTTTTGTAGGATGGTGGAAATAATTACAATGGTTTTTATTTATAAATAAAACAACTTATGATTATATAATTTATGATTTTATTATCAAACCAATATTAACAATCACAGATAATATTGTTTCAATAAAATTAAATGTTTTACCCATGTTGTACCCTAAAACAATTAAAATAACATTCTCGAGCATATATACTTTCGATGTGACATAAAGGGGTTTTTTTAGTGATAAACAATCTTGTATTTTTATCATAATCATGATACAATATAATCCTAATTGTTAGAAAATTTTTTATGGATTCTCAAAATAGTGTAACTGAGACATGTACTGTTATCTGTAGCTAAATTCATATGTAAAAACACAAAAACCTTCTATTTGAGTCTTGTTTAAAACATCATAATTTTAAAAATCCAATCTATTGAAAACATGTATTCATATCTACTATTTTGGAATCATCAATCTAAATCATTATTTTAGTAATTTGAAACATATATAAAAAAGCACTAAAACAATGTTTCTAAATCCCTGTGTGTTTTCTATGTTTGATGATTGGAATCCAGACTTCATTCTATCATGTTCTAACTATATCACATCAGTTCTATTTTAGAATAATAAATGGAAATAATGGATGGTATTTATTAAGAATATAGTAGTAGAAGGGTTGATATTTACAATTTTGTGAATTTTTAGGCATAATTATTTCAAATACACTATGTCCTCATTGATTTTATAGCATTATTAGTCTATATGGATTGATCAAGATGATTTTTTTTACATTTCTATCTTATGATTAATCTATTAATTTATATCAATCAGCAAATATTTTTTATTTCAAATTCTTCTAAGGTATACATTTTAAATTTCTTTATCTTGTTATTACCTTTTGTTCCATTTTTACCTCTTTTTAGTTTAAAACATAAAATAAATTTATTCTTCTACATTTAAAAGGTATATAATAATTATTGGGACATCATTTTTTATCCACGTTAATTTTTCTATAAATTTTTCAACATTAATGGAAACTTTTTCTTATGATCCCAACAATTGTGTACCTGAAAATTAATCCAAATTAGATTTTAAAGATGAACCTTCCATATTTTTTAGAACATCCAATTAGAGGTCCCAACCAGAAATTCGTACCTGCATTGGATTCATCACACCCTACTTAAAATTATGGATATAATGATGATGAAAATTCCATAATATTCATAATCAAATTAGAGGGAAAATAATAATGGGATATGGATTTAAAATTTCATTGTCACATATACTTTGTTGTTTTTATAAGGATGTTTTTTCAGTTTTTTCACTACTATCATCAGTCAGGAATGATATATTTATTTTCAATGTGTATTGTTTAATTCCCTAAGGTGAATAATTCATAATTTACTATAATTTACCCAAACCTATGACTCTTTTCCGAACTCACCTAATCATTGGTGATATAGGGTGATGTTGGTGCTATTATATGGGGTGGAAGACAGATGGATTCACACATATTATTTTAACCACCGATAAATTTTACAAGAAAAATCACATATGACATATAATCTAATCTATTATTTTTTAAATTATGTGTTGATGATCATAGAAATATTAATATTTACAGCAACAATAGTGAGTATATTCTATACATTATTTCACTTTAATAGGAATAATTTTCTTATATCTTCAAAATATTCTGTGAAAATACAAGTGAAATGACTTAATTTATTTCTGGTTAACGTTGTGGTTATTTATCTCCCCCATACTTAATCATATTTTTATTTTTTAGTATATTTTTTTGATAGCATACAACTGAAGCGTCACCAGATATAAATAAAAAACTATTTAGTCATGTTTTGAAGAATAAATTAAATTACAACACTTATATGGAATTTATATAGTAAATTTACTTGTTATATATACCATAATTTCATTATATTCAACCAATATATATGTAAATACCCGTAAAATTAAATGGAAATTTTTTTCTTAATTTTATTTGGGAATTTACAAGAATGCAGTTTCTGACGGAACTTGATTCTGAGGCCCGGTGTGCCCAGAATTTCTATATGAAGTTTAGCTCGGGTACGTTCAGTGAACGAATGAGCGGGAATTCCTATCTTTTGAACCGATGCTCAGAATCGAATTCTGAGGGCACCGATGGAACCACAGCACCGGTAAATGCTTAGGAACACCTTTTCTAGAGTTCTGTTTTCTCGTTATGAATTGTTTAAATTTGTGGATTAAGTGTTAGTGAAATAGAATTTTCATTATGAATTTTATTTCTCTTCTCCATGAGTTAGAACCTATGTGTAGGAGTTAGGGTGGGACCCAATGTTTGTTAGTTTCTCTTGTGTGGATTAAAGGTGAGGTGGGGCCCACACGATCCCCCACCATTTCAATTTCCTTAACTCCCTAACTCCACAACCCCCCCCCCCCCCACTTAGGTTGTGTAACTCTTTTTACTTCACCTCTCCTCTCTTTAAATATGCCAACACCCAATTCAATTATTTAATTTATATTTTGAATTTTTGAATTGTGGCTTAAGTTAATAAAATAAGGGTGAGACTTATTTTATTTTGTTTGGATGTTGTTTGTGGACAGTTGTGGAGAGATCTCTTCATCTTCATCATTAAGAACACGAAGACTTCGACGAAGAACACCATCACTGTAAGAAGGGATCGACGTGCCGTCTCTTCTCCTCATCGCAGGCGGTGTGTTTCTGAAGATCGACGACGCAACCTCTTTTGATCTTCTTCCCGTGTCAATAAAAAGGAGATGCCACTTCCTCCTCGGGCGTTCTCCGTCAACTTACGGAGCTTCACCTCGCGACGCCTTTTTCCGCGGCGAACCCCCATTCTAGCTACGCTCAAGGTAGGGGTTTATTTAATTATCTTTGTTCGTGAATTCTACTTTGTTGTCCTTCGTGAATTTACGACCTGTTGCTATCAATAAACAAGAGGGGTCCAGACCACATAAACATGGCCAACCCTCGTCCAATTTGAAATTTGTTTCTAATATGGTTGGGATGGAAGGGCGTGGTGCCGTCGCACCACGTGATATCGTACGACATGTAATGTGCGGCGGCGTCGCACTGCGCCGTGAAGTTGAACAAGGACGCGACGCCGTCGTGCCGCGTCAAAGAAAACCGAAGACACCATGGCTGGGGCGGGGCCACGGCGGAGGGGCGCGGTGCCGTCGCACTGCGCCAGACGAATCAGGCCGTGGCCGGTTCCGGGCCGCGGCGGAGTAGGGTGACCGGCGACCGGTTCCGGGCCGCCGGTGTCAGCGAAGGAGGAAGGACCGGCCGTCGCCGGTCCTCATTGACAGAACCGGCCGGCCGGTGTGGGCCGGCCAGACAAAAGGGAAACCCGGAGAAATAATTCCCCTGACCGGCCAGCACAAAATGGCCCCCATTTAATTGGGGGGGGGGGTTACACCAAGGGGGCAGGCGCCCCCCCCCCCCCCTTTGCCAAACGGCTCAGCCAGTTGGCCGAGCGCCCGGGCTGGCCGCCTGGCCGGTCCGCCAGGCCGTCCCACGCCCAGGCCGAGCCGCGCCCAAGTGGGCTGGACCTGGACCCGGTTTGGGTCAACCCGGTTCAGGGTCGACCCCGGGGGTATCGGGCTGGGTCGGACCGGGCCCAAACCCCTTAATACCGAACTTTTTTCGGTCGAACGCCCATAACCTGTGCTACGGGTCTCCAATCGACGCACCGTCAATTGAGATGCGATCTTTGGATCGAGATGGACATTTTGGTATATCGCATTCACGGTTTCGGAATAATTTGAGATAGGCCGGGTTGGTTCGTACACGAAACCCACAAGGCCCTCGGAGCGAAAACACTCATATCTTAAGCTTCGGACGTCCGATTGACGTATCGTCGACTTTGATGGATTCCTCTAAGTGAGATGGATCTATTGGCTTACTCCGCTCGAGGTTTAGATGTCATCGCAGTGCGGTCGGGTTGGTTCGCTCATGAAATCCAACAGGGCCCCTGGAACGAAAAAGCCAATAACTCACAGACCGGGCGTCCGATTGATGCGCCGTCTGTCTCGTTGAATTTCTAATGATGAGACGGAACTTTTGGAATTCTTCGCCCGAGTTTTGGCTGTTGTTGTATAGTGGCCGGGTTGGATCGTACCCAAAATCAAACCGGGCCCATGGAACGGAAAAGATGATATCTTTCAGACCGGACGTCCGTTTGACGAACCGTCAGCCGCGTTGGTGATCACGTTGAGAAACGGTCTCTATGAGTATACCCTATGAGAGTTCGGGGTACAGTTGAGATACGGCCGGGTTGGTTCGCCCACGAAACCAACCGGTCCCCTGGGACGAAAAGACTAATAACTCACAGACCGGGCGTCCGATTGATACGTCGTCTATTGCATTGAGACCCCTATGATGAGGTGGTCCTTTGAGATAATTCTTCATGGGAATTTGTGATACTTGGAGTATCGACCTGTAGCTCGTGGAGCGGACCCTCCCGGAGACGAGCGTACGGAGTACGGAGACCGTGTAGCCGGCTGAGACCTGACGACTGCTTGACCGACTCGACTTGGAGTGAGTCAACTAGCTCAGTGGATGGAGCGCCCGGTATTTGGCAGCTGAACCACGGTGGACGGAGCGCCCGTTAGTTGGCCGCAGACACGCGGTACTCGACAGGAGGAGTACCTCTGTAGGATATTAGGGGGAGTGCCCGGTATTTGGCGACAGACCCACAACGGACTGAGCGCCCGGTAGTTGGCCGCAGACCGGCGATACTCAACAGGAGGAGTACCTTAGCAGTCTTAGGTTAGTGGGAAGCACCTCGGAGTCGTGATATAACCATTGTACACTCCAGAGACAAAGCCTTTCAGTAGTTACGGTTTCGATAATGAAAATCCTGGTTGGAGCTGAGTCTTTGACCTTTGTGCTTCCTCATGATTGAGATGTGTTAAATGATAACTTAGGTATATGTATAGGCATATACCTAGGTAGTGGTTAACCGTTGATTTCATAATCCTTGTGTTTCCTCATGATTGAGATGGGTTACTTGATAACTTAGGTATATGTATGGCCATATACCTAAGTAGAGGTTATCTGTTGAGATCTTATTTGCGGTTATCCTTGTTAGTTTTAGTGAGACCTTGAGGGTCTCGGGGTCCCTATTGAGTATCGTTATACTCAAACCTACACGGGCTATGCCCGCACCTCGTTGTGTTGGTTGTAGATGACGGGCAGTGCTGACGGAGGCTGAGTGTTCGAGGACTGGATGGTACCCGGAGGTGGACTACACGACGAGCCAGTATCCAGAGGTGGACTTCAGGGCGAGACGACACACGGAGGAGGTTAACAGGCGAGAGCGTTGTCGAGGCTTTCTGTACCTACCCTTCAGGTATGATCAATGGTGGACGATCCAGGAGCTGCGCCATCTGTACCTACCCTTCAGGTAGGATCCGAGGAGGATGACCCGGGAGCCGCTTCCGTCCTTCCAGCTGTTGTCTTTTTCTATTGTACTTTGTTCAGTTGTAGTTGTACTTTCATTTGGGATTGTATTCTGGCCCATTTACCTTTCAGCACTTCTCTTTATACATAGTGTTTTACTTCCACTTGTACTCTGTGGTGTTTGTTTACTTTTATAAAGGCAATGCCTTCCCAGTTATTGGGATTTACACATTTGGTGCTAGTCGCCAGCCCCTGGCCTATGGAAGGCAGGCTTGGGGTAGTCACGACATGGGCCCTAAGGATGAGTCATGAGAAATTGGTATCAAAGGAGGTTCGATTCTACCGCAGAACTTGGGATTCTGATCGTTTTCTATGTGAAGCAATAGTGTTTAGCGTATTAGGTGTGGTTATCAGTCCAGGGAGTACAGTGTTGGAGCGGCGGCTGACGTATCCGTACACCAGGACCCTGAAAACTGATTTCCGACTTTGTGCACGAAAACACAGATTGTGTGTGTGTTTACAGAAGTTTTTTTAATATCAGCTCAAACCTGGTCAGCTCACTAGGTATAAATATTTTGACCGTGTCATGTTTGTTTCATTCGGGATGCCTCCTCGCGGACGACCAGCTAGAGCCCCGAGAGTTGTTCGTACTGACATCCTGCCGAGCGGCGTGGCCTTAGTACAGGGCCCTATCCAAGTTGAGGCACCAGTAGGCACACCCGCGGTACTACTACCCGTTGGGCCACTGATGCCGCCAGCCCCAGCAGCAGAGGGTGTATGTCGCTTGAGCACACTACACAAGTTCCAGCGCCAGAGGCCGCCCAGATTCCGATGAGAGACGGACCCGCAGGCGGCTGAGGATTGGTTGGAGGCTGTGGTGAGAGTCTTCCGGCTAGTGGGGATGCCGATAGAATTCATAGTGATCCTTTCTGCTAGCCTTTTTCAGGCAGCAGCTAGAAGATGGTGGAGGCTGATGCTCCAGATGCATAACGAGGCGACACTTCTTTGGGAAGACTTCGAGAGCCTGTTCCGGGTAGAGTTTGTACCAGCCACCCTTCGAGCAGTGTGTATACAGGAGCTACTTCAGCTGCGGCAGGGCAGCATGATAGTGGCATAGTATTAAGCGAGGTTCACAGACCTCTCGCTCTACTCCATAGATATGGTACGGGACCCGTTCTTTAGGGCCCGAACCTTCGAGCAGGGGCTCAGGCGGGAGATTAGAGCTTCTGTTGTTTCTCACAGCATTCCGACCCAGAAATGGGTGTTGGAGAGAGCCCTCTTAGTGGAGAGTTTCCTTGCTGAGAAATCTCCAGCAGCATGACCCACCACTAGCTGGCTTGCGGCAGAGTCTTCCGCAGCAGATAGTAGACAGATGACGCAGAGGTCCAAGAAGACCAGACCTACCGGTGGCCGACTGCACGACTCAGGTTCAGTTGTGTGGGGGAACCGGGGTGGAGTTAGAGCCAGTCCTGCCGAGAGTGGATAGTGTTACTCCTGCGGTGGGATTGGTCACATGGAACGTGACTGTCCGACGCGCCATGAAGATGAACAATAGTTAAATGAAGAACCTCCCAGGCAGAGGCAGAGGTTCAATCAGGGAAAACCGCAAGGAGCAGGCGGCCATAGAAGAGGCGCTGGACATGCAGCCAGAGGTGGACGACGCTTCGAGGTATTTCCACCACCACCACCACCAGGAGGCCCACCCCGACCGCAGGGGACAGGAGGATATGGGAGAGCTCAGCTTCAGGCAGCTGAGGCCTATGGTCATGGAGCTCCGGAAGCAGATAGATAGGAGCAGGACTAGATCTAGACCTAGAGGCTATTGATCATGTTGCTTCTAGATTTTTTGTTGTTACATTTGTGTCTTTGTACTATTATCTTCAATAACGAAAAGACACTGTTCTTTGTGAAGTTTTCTTTCCTGTCCTTTTGTTTGGTTGATACTTGGTGATCACGGATAAGATTGTTGACTTGACCCTCACTGTCGAGATTTCTACTGGAGGATACCTAGTGACCTCACACTGATGCCGATAGTGTGACTCGACCTTTGGAGGCGAGAGTGACAGTTGGATCTCTTGGTAGTTTCATCGAAGCCTTATGACGTCATCCATGGCATGAATGCATCATTGATGTCAGGATTGACTGTATTAGGCAATGAATGTGGTTCATCCAGGGGATGAGACCAGATTTCTCTTATCGGAAAAGAAGAAATCATAGTAGCTCTTGTGAGACTAGAGAAGGTCCAGGTCATCCAAGAGCAGATGAGGACAGCACAGGGCCGACAAGAGCCTTATGCTAACAGGAATTGGAGGCCTCTAGAGTTCGAGGATGACAATCACATCCTTATACGGGTTTCACCTCGATGAGGTTTATGGAGATGTGGCCAAGGTGGCATGTTATTCTGGAGGTTCAGTGGACCATTTCTAGGTCCTCAGCTGGGTAGGCGAGGTGGTTTACCACTTGACCCATCCACCTCAGTTGCACCAGGTGCACGACGTCTTCCACATATCTTAGCTGAGGAGATACGTGCATGATCCTTCACACAACATCGACCATGGGAAACTGGACGATGGTGGTGGGGTGTCTTTCACAAAGGTTTCAGTGGGAATCGAGGATCGACATGAGTGGATCCTATGAGGATGGACGATTCCTCCGGTGCACTTTCACTGGCAGTATGGGAACCTCCAGGTGAGCACATGAGAGAAGGAGGCTCAGATGCGTGCTCAGTACAGTTTTTGTATCCCTGGTTTGTGTTGTAGCTTTACGGGGACGTAAATCCCTGAGGTGAGAGTAATGTAAAGACCCATAAAATTTAAGGGAAATTTTTTTCTTAATTTTCTTTGGGATTTTACAAGAACACAGTTTATAACAGCACTTGATTCCGAGGCCCGGTGTGCCCAGAATTTCTATCTGAAGGTTAGCTCAGGTACGTTCAGTGACCGAACAAATGATAATTTCTATCTTTTGAACCGGTGCTCGGAATCGAATTCCGAGGGCACCGATGGAACTGCATCACCGGTAATTTCTTAGGAATGACTTTTCTAGAGTTCTGTTTGCTCGTTATGAATTGTTTAAATTTGTGGATTATGTGTTAGTGAAATAAAATTTTCGTTAAGAATTTTATTTCTCTTCTCCATGAGTTAGAACCTAAGTGTAGGAGTTAGGGTGGGACCCACTATTTTTTATTTTCTCTTGTGTGGATTAAAGGTGAGGTGGGGCCCACATAAGCCCCCACCTTTTCAATTTCTTTAACTTCCTAACTCCACATAACCCCCCCACTTAAGTTGTGTAACTCTTTTGACTTTACCTCTCCTCTCTTTAAATATGCCAACACCCAATTCAATTATTTAATTTAAGTTTTGAATTTTTGAATTGTGGCTTAAGTTAATAAAATAAGGGTGAGCCTTATTTTATTTTGGTTGGATGTTGTGTGTGGAAAATTGAGGAGAGAGCTCTTCATATTCATCATGAAGAACACCAAGACTTCGATGAAGAACACCGTCACCGTAAGAAGAGATCGACGTGACGTCTCTTCTCCTCTTCACAGCCGGTGTGTTTCCGAAGATCGATGACGCACCCTCTTTCGATCTTCTTCCCGTGTCAACAAAAAGGAGATGCCACTTCCTCCTCGGGCGTTCTCCGTCAACTTACAGAGCTTCACCTCACGACGCCTTTTTCTGCGGCGAACCCCCGTTCTAGCTATGCTCAAGGTAAGGGTTTATTTAATTATATTTGTTCGTGAATTATACTTTGTCGTCCTTTGTGAATTTACGACCAGTTGCAATTAATTAAAGAGATGGGGCCAGACCGCACAAACAAGACTGACCCTCCTCCAATTTGAAAGTTGTTTCTAATATGGTTGGGATGGAATGGCGTGGTGACATCACACCACGCGGGATCATACGACAAGTAATGTGCGACACCGTCGCGCCACGCTGTGAAGTTGAACAAGGACGTGACGCCGTCACGCCGCGTCGAAGAAAACCAAAGACACCGTGGCCGGGGAGGGTCCATGGAGGAGGGGCACGGTCCTGTCCCACCGCGCCAGACAAACCAGGTCACGGCCGGTTCTGGGCCACGACGGAGCAGGGTGACCGGCGGCCGGTTCCGGGCTGCCGGTGTCGGCGAAGGAGGAAGGACCGGCCGTCGTCGGTCCTTGTTGACAGAACCGGCCGGCCGGTGTGGGCCGGACTGACAAAAGGGAAACCGGGGGAAATACTTCCCCCAGACGGCCAGCACAAAACGGCCCCCATTTAATGGGGGGCCACGGTTACACCTGGGGGAAGGCACCCCCCCCCTTGCCAAACGGCTCAACCACTTGGCCGAGCGCCTGGCCAGCGCGCTGGGCGCACTGTGCCCAGGTCGGGTCGGCCGCCTGGCCGGTCCTCCAGGCCGGGTAGCGCCTATGTCGGGTTGGGCCGCACCCAACCAGGCCAGACCCGGACCCGGTTTGGGTCGACCCCGGGGGTATCGGGCCGGGTCGGACCGCGGCCGAACCCCTTAATACCGAATTTTTTTCAGTCGGATGCCCAAAACTTGTGCTACGGGTCTCTGATCGACACAACATCAATTGAGATACGATCCTTGGATTGAGACGGTCATTTCTGTATATTTCACTCAAGGTTTCGGAATACTTTGAGTTAGGCCGGGTTGGTTCATACACAAAATCAACCGGGCCCTCGGAGCGGAAACACTCATATCTTAAGCTCCGGACGTCCGATTGACGTGCCGTAGATTTTGTTGGATTCCTCTAAGTGAGACTGATCTGTTGGCTTACTCCGCTTGAGGTTTAGATGCCGTCAGAGTGCGGTCGGGTTGGTTCACTCACGAAATCCAACCGGGCCCCTCGAACGAAAAAGCCAATAACTCACAGACCGGGCGTCCAATTGACGCGCCGTCTGTCTCATTGAATTCCATATGATGAGACTGAACTTTTGGCATTCTTCTCCTGAGTTTTGGTTGCTATTGGATAGTGGTTGGGTTGGAGCATACCTGAAATCCAACCGGGCCCCTGGAACGGAAAAGCTGATATCTTTCAGACCGGATGTCTATTTGACGAACCATCAGCGACGTTGGTGATCACGTTGAGAAACGGTCCCTATGAGTATACACTATGAGAGTTCAGGGTACAGTTGAGATACAGACAGGTTGGTTCGCTCACAAAACCAACCGGGCCCCAAGGACGAAAAGGCTAATAACTCACAGATCGGGCGTCTGATTGACGCGCCGTTTGTTGCGTTGAGAACCCTATGACGAGGTGGTCCTTTGAGATACTTCTTAATGGGACTTTTTGATACTTGGAGTATCGATTGATAGCTCGTGGAGCGGACCCTCTCGGATACGAGCGTACGGAGTACAGAGACCGTGTAGCTGGCTGAGACCTAACGACTGCTTGACCGACTCGACTTGGAGTGAGTCGACTAGCCTTGTGGATGGAGCGCCCAGTATTTGGAGACAGACCCACGGTGGACGGAGCGCCCGGTAGTTAGCTGCAGACCCGCGGTACTCGACAGGAGGAGTACCTCTATATGATATTAGGGGGAGTGCCCGGTATTTGGCAACAGACCCACAATGGACGGAGCACCCAGTAGTTGGCCGCAGACCCGTGATACTCGATAGGAGGAGTACCTCAGCAGTCTTAGGTTAGTGGGAAGTACCTTGAAGTCATGACATGACCACTGTACACTCCAGAGACAGAGCCTTTCATCAGTTAAAGTTTCGATAATGAAAATCCTGGTTTCAGCTTAGTCTTTGACCTTTGTGTTTCCTCATGATTGAGATGGGTTACTTGATAACTTAGGTATATGTATGGGCATATACCTGGGTAGTGGTTAACCATTGATTTCATAATCCTTGTGTTTCTTCATGATTGAGATGGGTTACTTGATAACTTAGGTATATGTATGGGCATATACCTAAGTAGAGGTTATCTGTTGAGATCTTATTTGCGGTTATCCTTGTTGGTTTTAGTGAGACCTTGAGGGTCTCGGGGTCCCTACTGAGTATCGTTATACTCACCCCCGCACGGGCTATGCCCGCATCTCGTTGTGTTGGTTGCAGACGACGGGCAGTGCTGACGGAGGCCGAGTGTTCGAGGACTGGATGGTACCCGTAGGTGGACTACACGATGAATCAGTATCCGGAGGTGGACTTCATTGCGAGACGACACTCGAAGGAGGTTAACGGGCGAGAGCGTTGTGAAGGCTTTCTATACCTGCCCTTCAGGTTGGATCCGTGGTGGACGATCCAGGAGTTGCGCCATCTATACCTACCCTTCAGGTAGGATCCGAGGAGGATGACCTAGGAGTCGCTTCCATCCTTCCAGCTGTTGTCTTTTTCTGTTGTAATTTGTTCAGTTGTAATTGTACTTTTATTTGGGTTTGTATTTTGGCCCATTTATCTTTCATCACTTCTCTTTGTACTTAGTGTTTTACTTCCGCTTGTACTCTGTGGTGTTTGTTTACTTTTATAAAGGCAATGCCTTCCTAGTTATCGGGATTTACACCTTTGGTGCTAGTCGCCAGCCCCTGGCCTATAGAAGGCGGGCTTGGGGTAGTCACCGCATGGGCCCCGCGGATGGGTAGTGACAATATATTTCATATGTATATGATAATTACAGACCCAATATTACACATAAAAACTTATATTTTTATAAAATCAATTTTACCACCTTTTAATGGAGAATCAAATTAAAAAAAATAAACATTAAATTTGTTATATTTGAAAAAATATATTTTAAATAATAATATAAAAAGTTAAATTAGTTTATTTTTTAAATTTTTTTGAGATGATTTATTTTTTGATGAATAGTGAATAATACTAAATTATAGTTAAAAATTGCCTTTTCATTTATATAATTGCTAATGTTAAATAGTATTTTAAAAATCTTATTAAAGACTTAATATATGAATTATAAAAATATTAATCCAATATAGGGCCTTTTAATCTTTTTATATTGAAACTGAATAAAAAAACTTTTTGTACATTTAAATGTTTTTACATTAACCCACTTTCTAGCGACATCGTTGGGATTAGGCTTAAACATAATTTAGCACTTCTAAGAATTTAATTTTCTAAAAATCCATAAATGGTATTAATAAGTACCATATTTATACTCTATTAGGGAAAAATAATTTTAGGATATCATGAATAGTAACTTTATTAATTTTTTTATTTACTATAATTAAGGGTAAATAAAGTAATTCAAAGTAAAAAAATAATATTATAGATATTAAAAAATTACCCCAACACATATCATTAGTTTATTCGGTGAATTTAATTCTTCACTAAAAATTAATGGATCTATTATGATTCTATTTTTGTCTTTTTATATGATAAATGTAATTTATAAAATAAAATTCAATGAAAAGAAAATGTTGTCAATTATTTGTTTTTAACTAGTAAAATATCTTAAAATGGGGTTACATATGGGATATTTCTAACAATAAGTGGTATACAGAAAGATAGAATTATTACATGAAACAAGGTATTTTATTTTATTTTTATTGAAAATAAATAATAACCCTTACTACTTACGCAATGATGATATGATAATTGTTTAATTAATGAAAATATCAAAAAATGATCTTACAAATACTAACAAAAATATACCATAAATGTCCATTCAGAGGCTAAGCCACTGACCATTTATTAAAATAAAATTAATGTATACCACCAAGAATTAGAAGGCATAAAAACAACTAGATATCATAAAAGTCATACCCTTAACCACATCCAATATAGATTTCTTCCTCTGAAGTATCAGAATCCCACTCTGAGCTCTCATAGTGTTTCAAGACCTTGATATATTTCCTTCTAAGATTCAAATTCTCCAATGAAATGAACTCCTTAGTAGACTATATACCCTTTTTCAAGCCAGAGGCTGCCCTGCGTTCTTTCCCAATAGTGGACCTAATAGACACAATTTTGTTAGAAAGGAATAATCTTTCATCAACCTTGTTCTTGCTGGAACAGACATGGATCCCTTACTCCCAGACATCTTCTTCTTCCCATCCTTAAAAATTTCACTATAGGAGGGTCGGACCAAGCTGCCAACATTCTCCTTGCCACTATCAGAGAGTTCTCCCCATTTCCCAGTGTTGTGCACCTCTTGATACCCCTCATTTGCTCCCCGATCTTGTTGAGAAATACTATAAGCATCAGTTATATCCAGAAAACATGGTTGTTCCGCAAATTGATAATCATCACGAGTCCCCTTCTCCATTGCAGTTTCACTAGAAAATGCATTCTTACTACAACTTTCATTCAGTGAAGTACTTCCCTCAGCATTATAGGTCTTCTCATTCTACAATTCTTGGAAGAAATTAGCAGTGGGAACATTGAAGACCACACCTCCATCACCATCCTCCTTCCAATTAATGTCCTCAACACGGTCATCCAAACCTCCCTAGATTGTGTCATCCCATGAAGCAATGGGGTCCAAAGTAGGTTATGGCCATGAAGAGCAGCCATATGCATCAACTGGAAGATCCTTCACAATACCAAGATCACGCCTTAGAGTACTGAAGACCAGCCTCACCATGGAATTTTCATACATCTACTGCTTCTCCTTCTGAACCGCACCACCAATGGTCTCTGAGGGACAATGTTGCCCCGTTGTCTCATCTTACTTCACCATGTTCTGCACCTCAGCCACTGTCTACCCAATAGACTTCCATTCCACACAAAAAAACTACTCCAAAGATCCTTCCATAGAGCCCGGTCTTAAAGGAATGTTACTCAGTGTAACCTTAAAAAATGATACAGCCAAATCAGGCACAACACTGCCACTATTGCCCATCCTCATCACACGTTGCGAAACCCCAGCCGCACCATTTCTATGACAGACCGTTTCCACATGTCCAAACTAACCACAATTAACATAATAAAGCTTCCATGATTTAAATATTACCTCATGCTTCCAACAATATACGTTCCCATCAGTGATCCAAACCCACTTCATCGGCGACAACGCGACATCAATCTCAATACAGATCCATGGACACATAGGATGAAAGACCACCTTCGTTCGACGATCAGAGCACATATATCTACCTATCATGTTTCCAATAGAACAAAGAATGGCTGGATTATGGAATGATAGAGGGAGGCCAATGAGACTCAGCCACATTTCCATCATTAAGGGATCATGCCTCATGTGGAAATCGAGACTCCATCGAAACTGAAAAAATGAGTCCCCATTGCATAGTCGAGGAGCTTTGGACCAGACAGTTATCAGATCGGCTTTCGTCTCAAACCAAATCAACAAATGACGTATTTCAACTAATCTGACTACCACACGCTCCTGAAGATCCCATGAGTTGAAAACAAACTGATCAAATTCATCATCCGAAGTTCGCTTAAGACAAAATCAAGCTACCAGAATGAGACTACATTAATCCATGGCACAATTGAGCTCCGTCGGGGAAAGAAAGAGCTACGGCGCTCCCTAGGAAAGTTCTTGAATTTTCGGCGAAAGTTGAATCTTCGGGAAATAAGGGAGATACTCAGGATTGGAGAATGGAAAGAACTGATTCCTTACATGAGATTGAGATGTGGGACTCCCCCCTCCAACCGAGAGGGGGGAGCAATGCTCCACGACATCCGATTAGGGCATCATCACGAGGGATCACCGCCTACGAGAGGATCTAACAAAAAAATATATAATTTGAGAAAATTAATGGAATACATTAATTTTTTAGATGATCTAGATATAAGGTATGTATTAATGTGTTTTTATAGATATCACTTTGTAATGATATTTTTAAAAACTAAAATAATGAATAGTGTCCAAATTGACATTAATGATATTTTAAAAACTCATATTTTATTAAATAAAATAAAATTATAAAAATAAAAAATTCCACCAAATTATTGGGATATGGTTTAAAGTTTCTTGAATTAATCATTTAAGGATCATTTTAAATCATATGGTAGTTATTTTATTCCACAATGAGCAGAAAAGACATTTTGTCATGGGAAGAGTTAATTTGTTTAACTAAGGGTTAATGCCAAAAGATAAGCA
This sequence comes from Viscum album, assembly GCA_963277665.1. NCBI lineage: Eukaryota > Viridiplantae > Streptophyta > Magnoliopsida > Santalales > Viscaceae > Viscum > Viscum album. The sequence continues at coordinate 188,659,501 of OY728153.1, read as the reverse complement.
TAAGAATGTCACAAAAAAATTATCTAAAAATAATGGAATATGATTATTATACCCTTATCATGAAGATAGAATTGTAATTTTTTATTGGATAGTTTTCAATGAAAACAAATTAATAATTATTAAAACCAAATATATTTACAAAATTGAACACTCTTTGTATTTAATATATTTTTTGTGTCCATATAGCGAAAAATTATACATCTGACCATAAATAATTTTTGTTTATATTAATGAAATTTATTTAATTATAGAAATTTATTTTTAATTATTCAGAAATTATATATCTACCATATATAATTATTTAATGCTAAAATAATATTTATTTAAGTAACATAAAAATACAAGTGTTGATTTTAATGGTATAAATTTGGATATATTTGTTATGAACTGGTTTTTTAATGATTTTTATTGAGTTATATAATATATTTGAGGTGATTTAAAGAATTATATTTGAATTCCCATTTTTTCATTAGTTATTGGAAGTCAACTAAAATGTATTGTTTCAAATATTAAAATAATATTTATTTAAATTATTCAATAATCAATTATTTTTAAATGAATAACACTAATGGAATAATATATTTTCCAAAAGTTATTCTCAAAATCATTTATTATCTGTTATGATATTTTTAGGTCAATAATATTCTTATAATATTTTTATCATTTTCAGTATTTCTTAATGTTCTCAAAATATTATATAAGGTAACCTCATCCCTCAATTCCACAGACCACATTGAGCCTTATGGACCGACAAAACCCTTCAATTATAATCTCCCTAAAATCCTTCCGTCATCCAAGAAACCTCACATTGGGATTAAATAAATCCAATTAATTATTTTGTTTTCAAACAGAAGGAGTTACCCAAAGAAAAGGTAACATTATTCAATGATCAATATATTTTTATTTATTTTCCCAATCTGATATGTATTATTATTACATAATTATATAACATATTAATTATAATAAAAATAAATATTTCATTTATTTTAATGATTTAAACTATACATACAAATAATTCCATTCATTGGTTAACGAATTTACAATTCATGATCACCGAAGTACAGTCTCACAAAATGATGTCGTTCATTTTTTGATTACCACCTATCATGGTTGGTAAATAGGAAAAACATACCGTTTTTAATGTTATATATATTATATTAATGTTATCTTAATAAGAATTTAAATTTTATATAACACATACCTTACTTCTTTAAATTTTGTGACAATATGATAACATAGTTTGTGGAAATGTGGACAATCACCTCTTTAATGTGATGTGATTACTTCACTCTATATGTCAAACATATAAAGGATGGGTTTAATAAAAATATTTGATATATATGACATATACATAATATTTTTTTTTATTATATACATTTATTTCCTTTAATTTTCATTCTTTTAATACAGAAAAGAAATTATTGAAGCATTCATGAGTACTTACGTCCTACCGTCTCCATGAATAGTGCATTGCCTTTATTATCTCAAAATTTTATGGATTATTATAAATATTTATATACAAATATATTAAACATATATTATATTTAAATCATGGATTTTATATTATCTTGATGATAAAATCATGATCTATGATATTTTTTAAAAAATAAAATGTCAAAGAATATTATATAAACTGAGGAATTAATACCCGAAATAGAAAAAATATTGAATAATTACAATAAATTAAAAAAATACTATAATAGGATCATATATGATACCATAAATATTAATATGTAATGGTAACATGGTATTAACACTCTTAAAACAATTATAATGGAGGCTAAAGAACGTTCCCACAAAAGGGAAAACAAGGTAACAAACATCATCTCAATTTCATCTCATTGATGAAGAGTTTGATTCTATTCAACATAATTATTTTTTTACATTTATATACATATATGTTGACTTATCATGTAATTAAATTATTTATTATCATGTCTTTTAAATGCTATTCATTCCTTGGGATTATGATTTAAATATTAAATGTTATTATTGACACCATAAATGTTTTATGATTTAATTATCACATCCTTTTTCCCCATGTCAATGTTTTATAAAAATTTACTTAGTATTTTCCATTTATTTTTTAAATAAAATTTTATCCATATTTTACATTTTAAAAATTCATTAAATTTTAATTATTTCTATTTTTAAAACCTAATTCTTTGAGTTTTTTCATCAAAAAACACAAAAGGAATGTACTTTAACTTTTATGGCATGAGAAAATTTTACCACTATAATGAAACCATAATATTTTTAATATCAAGTTTTAATTTTTATGATGAATTTTTAAAATAATAGGATTTTCTTTAAAAATTCATGGATTTGAAATAAAATAATTCAATGTAAAATAATTTTTTCTGCTCAAAAATTATAATGCTTTTATTGGACTATTTTTATCTATTTCAACATCCTTCATATTATTTTATGATTTATTGAGGATGATATATTATGAAACAATATTTAACTCAAGGTTATATTATTAGTTTGATTATGTATGTTATATTTTGATGCCATTCATTGATTATGGATAATGTATTCACATTTTGTATGATTGTTCTGTAATTAAAATGTTTACGTTGTTTATGTTTCACCCCATTCGTACAAAGAATGTGTTATACATAGAATGTGTTGGGAGGGGTCCAATATAGCCACTATAGGCAATAATAGATCACATGAGACAAACTATACATGATTTTTACTTATTAGTGTATGGTGTTTTGGAAAAATCCAAAACGTTGAGTTTATGATGTCCAATATTATGTATTCTAAAATAATGGGGGATATTATTGATATTACATATGATTAATTGAATAGTTGAATATAAATTGTTCTGTTTCATTATCATGAGATTATTTATATGGAATTATCTGATCATTTTCTATTAGTTTTGTATGATGATCTTGTAATTTATTAAATGGATTAAATTTTAGTTAATCACACTACCATAGTCGTATATAGTTGTTTATGATAGTGTCTATTATATTTATTACCCTTATCGACCATATTATTTTACCCCTTTCTTATGTTTTATTTTTCCATCAATTACATTTTTTAAATTATGACTGATATGTAAGGTTAACCTCGGCGAACTAAAGTGTTATGTAATTATACTAATTTTTATTTTATAATTTAAATTGTAATATAGGGGAAATGTATGCTATCTGGTATCTAAAACTACTAAATGGATTTGTTCCTTAGGATATCATTCATTTTAATTAGGCCAATGTAAAAAATTAATTCACCGGCTCTAGGATTCTGGTGTCGGGGTGTTACAATTAGTATTAAAGGATGTCTAACAAAATCTGTGCAAACTAGATTTAATAAATCATGGATTAGGAAACATAACACTATGAGTAAAACTATGTATTTTTCTATGTTTAAGATATCATCTTATTGATTTTTTAATATAATTAATAGCATTAGTTGAACTTATAGACTCATTGATTGAGAAGATAATTTCTTGAATAAGGCATCCAATAAATGATTATTTATGACTATAACTCAAGGAATAGTGTTTCTCACAATGTGCATTGAGTTTTAGTCAATGGTTTGAATCATCAAGGTTTTTAAAGTAATGCTTTCAATATTTATGATGAAGAGACTAAAGAAGAAAAATAAAAGGAATGAGGTATCAAGGAATACGATAATGAAGAATAGTTAATTATTTAAGAATAAATTTGAATGAATAGTGTTATATTATATTGGGATTCGTAAATTATTTCATAAAAAATACTATGGTTATATTAATCATGATATATATATAGATTGTATTATCATTATTCTTCTTTAAGGATTTGGAAGTATGAACGTCTTCATTATGGGTTTTAAGGTGATCAATTATTTTATGAGTGAAAATAATGTTACATTATGATTATTTCATATAAATATTATATTAATTTTATTTCGTAAATTGAATGTCCTTACTTATAAATTTTATGACATTGAATTTGTAAAGTTTTAAGTTTTGATGTGGCATATGTATGTAATGTATTAATTATAATAGTTGATATTATTTTTTGAGTTTAATTTATGATTTAATAGATAATTTATTTTAAAATTTTTGGGGATTAATAACTATTAAGAGGATGAAGAAAATACATACCGAGCATATTATTAATAAACAATGTTCATTCTTAAACATTAATCCTCAATATCCATCTCCAAGTGAATGAAATGAAGTGAAAATGGATCAAAGAAAAACAAATGGATGAAATTATAAAATGGAAATAAATCAAGAATGTTTTCATTTGTTATTTATCATGATAATAAAATAATCCCTCACCTTTCCGAAAAATAATTTTAAACAAAAAAATTATAATTTCTCCATTCATACTATAAAATCACTGGATTCTAAACAAATCACAATATTTTCAGTTTTTTGAGGATTAACATTATAATGAACATGCTCTTTGTAAATCTTCAAAAGAAATTGATAGTCATATTTTACATCAATGTACATGTTTTCACATTTTTCTAATGTTATCGTATTTGAAATTCTTAATTTTTTGGGATAGTTTCATATACATTTCCCTTATATTATGAGGATATTTTATTGTCCCTATTTTCGATGTGGGTTTACCCCAATGGAATTTCCATGTTTCAAATTTTGATTTTTGAATTTAAATATCAAATTAATATGGTAAGATTTATTGATGTAGGGGATAATTTATCACCCCAAGAGAATGCGATATTTTTTCTCTTTAAAATGATTTTAATATTGTTGATATATTTTAATGCATACAACATAGGTTTTAAAAAAACTACTTAGTCATGTTTTTAATTGACAATTTAATTATAAAACATATAGATTATTAATATGTAATATATCAAATATAATATTTTTACAATAATACAATACATATTTTATATCCATAAGATATGAACAAACCAAATATTACACCTAAAAACTGATATTTTTATAAAGAGATGTTTTACAGACTTCTAATAAAGAAAGTATTATAAATAGAATTTTTAAAACAATTATTTTTTATATTTGGAAGAAATAAAATTCATCATTTAAATTGAGAAATGAAAAATTAAATTATTCTTCTTTTTTGTATTTTTTGAGGAGTTTCAATTTTTTTATGAATAGTGAAAAATACTACATCGTTGTTAATTTTTTTTAAATAATTAATAATGAAAAATTATTTTTAAAATTTCATTTTAATGTAATAGTACATAAATTAAAATTATATTAATCCAATTCAAGTCATTCTATTCTATTTTTTAAAAAAGATATAAAAACATACTGAATCATTGATCGTTTTCAATTTTACCAACTTTCTTTCCACGTCTACGAAATTGGCATTAAATTTATTTTAGCCACTTCATTGAATTGAATTCGAAAAAAATTTAAAAAATATTTCTAATCAACATTCTAATTACAGTATACTATGATGAAATCAGTTTCTGGAAATAATTAATAGTAACATTATAAAATGGTTTTACTTTCTACTAATATGGGTAAATTGTTGAATTAAAAGTAAAAATAATATTTAAATATTATAAAATTACCCAAAAACATACCCTAAATTTATTGGATTATTATTTATTATCCCTAAGAAATAAATTATTAGTTATATGAAAAATTATTGCATTTTATATGAGAATACAATCATTATAATTTTGTATTCAATTTAAAGTCAATTTTTTTATACTTTAGTTTTTTCAAGTAAAATATCTTATCATGTGGTTTCCTCTAGGGATGTATTAAACTAAAAAATTTATTTGGAAAGAAAAAATGATTATATTCAATATGCTAATTTAAATTAACTTTTTAAGAAATACTGAATTTTCATTATTTCTTACACAATGATGATGCATTTATTGGTTAATTAATGGAAATATAAACAAATTAAATTAAAAATAATAATATAAATTTCATTTAAGAAATTTAATTTCGTAAAAAAATTTAATAAATTACCTAGAAATTATATTTAATCATTAATGCTTTTTTTTTGAAGATATCATTTCTTTGTGATATTTTTTAAAAGTTTTATATTGAATATTGTAAAAATTGACACTATGGATATTTAAAATAATCAATGGTTTATTAAATGATATTGAATTCATAAAAATATATAATTGTGAGAAATAATAAGGATATGATTGAATGTTTCACCCATGTATATTTTATGGTTATTTTTTAATCATATTGTTAGAATAGTAACCCTTAAATCATAAAAAGCTGAGTTGTCATAGTAAGAGTTACAAGGTTTTACTAAGTGGTAAAGCCAAAAGAGAAGGTTAAAGACTGTGACCTAAACATGTCTAAAAATTTAATGGATGAATATTATTCGAACCTCATCTCTATAATAACTAATTTTATTTTTTTAATGGACACTTTCTAAGGAAATTGTTTTATATTATTTAAATCCATGATAGTAAGAGAAATTCACAATCATTGTTTGTAATATCATTTATGACTCCCTATCGGAAAAAATATATTTTAAAGAAAATAAATTTATCTTTTAATCATAATGAAATTATTTTCAATATATAAATAAAATTTCATTTTTATAAATTATATAACTTCAATAAATGATTCTTCAATGCTATAATGAATATTTATTTAATTAATAGAAAAATATAACATTTTATTTTAAATGAATTAACGTTTATATATTTGTAATGATTCAATTTGAATATTTAATTTTATTATTATATATGATATATTATGATTTTTTATATAATTAAATTCTAATTTATATTTTTTCATTATTTCTATGTAGTTAAATTATTTTAATAGTAAAAAATTTGAGAATAATTATATTTTATTAAATTAATATATTAATAAATTAATTATAAATTTAATAAATGTAATTTTTTTGGATAAGATATGGTATAAAATTTCTTCCACATTAATTTATTATCAATTTGGACGAATTTTTCTCTAAAAAGACATATAAAATTTTTGTATGTTCAGGATTTTTGAATGTTCTATCACCTCAATTATAAAAGGGGAACTCCCCCATCAATTCCTTACACTATATTGAGACATCCATATGAACCAATACCTGAGAAAATACAATCCCAAATTCCCTCCCATAATCATAGTATCCTCTATTTTGTAATGAAACATACCAAAGAAGGTTTTTGGTATAATATAAGTGGAGTTTCACAAATTAAATATAATTTTTTCAATGATCACATTAGTTTTATCAATTTCCCCACTAAATCATATATTTCAATCACATGATTATAAAATTACAAAATTATAATAAATATAATAAAATTTTGTTATTTTAAGGGTTCTACCTAATCCTACACACTCCTCAATCAAATTGCTAACAAATTTTCAATTCGTGTAGGATGAACTGCCACCTCATAGAACGATGTTGTCTGTTTCTTTTATTTACCACCTATCATGTTTTCTAAATATGATTAAAAAAATTTATATTAAATAAATAAATAAACATATTATTTATTTTATATTTATACTTCTTTAATTATTATAGAACACATTAATTTATTCTTTAATTTTGTGCATGTATGATAACATCATTTTTGGAAGTATGGACTACCGTCTCCTCAAAGTGATGTGATTCATTCACAGTATGTTACACAAACATACATAACAATATTATTATTTTTTAATAAATATAATTTTTCAGCATTATTTACTAACAAATTTAATCTTCCACTACACCCAATAATGAATTACCTTACATTACATGAAAAATCGAGTTTTATATCCTTTTAGGAGAACACCAAATTTTAAAATTAATATTGACATTTTTATATTTTATATTTGAAAATTAAAATAAATTTTTAATTTTTAATTTCAATATTCACTTAGTATTATCTTTTGAAATTTTTCTGAGAATTCTCATTTTTTGGTGAATAGATAAAATTACTCCATTTTAGTTAAAAACTGCATTTTCATATTAATAATTTGTTAATAAAAAATTATATATTAAATCTATTATTAGAGGAAAAAAGTTAAATTATACATATATTAATCCATTGGAGGTAATTTGAATAATTTGTATGCCAAAACTATTAAAAATATTATTAGACTTTGATTTTTTTATTTAAAAGATTTTTTCTCACCATGATTGTGTGATTAGTGTTAATCTAAATTCTCCCAATTCTATGATTTGAATTCTGAAAAATGGTAAAAAAAAAGTTGAAATAGGTTAAATATTTTTGTTCTAATAATATCAATATAATTTCTTAAAAAAAATTATTAGTGAATGTGATTGAAACTAACTATGGTGATTAAGGAAAAATTAAGCTTAATAAGGGACTAAACCTTAATATAAAAGACGAAAATGATAGATACACTTTTTAAACATACAATATAAGCCAATAATTTTAATATATCCCCTAATAGTTCTAATTTAATTAGTAATATTAGTATTTAACTGGTCATGTTTTTATATGAGATTTGTTTTCTGAAAATGTATGTTATATATTTTATTACAAAACTAAACTATATATATTTAATATTGAAGTGTATAAAATTTTGAATGTGACCATTGGGTTTTGAACATTACCAGATAATTTTTCAATTGTTATCATTATTTCAATTATTACCATTAATCAATATTACAGTAAAAAATGATACACTAACTAATAAGATTAGGGTTATAATTATTTTTCATAAGTTGAAATGACAAATGTAAATTAATGAAGAAATAAAAGTCAAGGGCCTCATCTTATATAGTCCTACCATATGAATCCAAAATGATGTGAACAAATGAGAAAATTAAATATTGTAATAGATTATGGATAAGTTGAAATCATGATCTTTTTAATAGGAACAAAAAATGAAAATTCAAAACATACATGAGATAACTAGGAAATTATGTCCTGAAGTATTTAAAATAATGAAATAGTGTTATCAAATGGGTAATAAAATATTATATAAAATTTATATATGATATTAGAAAAATGATTATGGATCATGTATAATTTAGGAACATATATTAATCCACTATATAGGATGATAAGGACCACCATACAAAAGAAATGTTATGAAAAGGGATTTTGATCTAACTATTCTTTCTGTGAGGTATACATCATATACACCACTTAATTATTTTTTTGTAGTGAATCTACTGACCCTTTTTACAAATTATATCAAGAATATTTTTTATTCATGGTATGGAAAAAGTTTATTCATGGGGGATATGATTTAAATGTTTCAAGTGGCATGGGTCACTTTGGGATATTTAAATATTCTTTTTTCCTCAGAAATGTTTTTAATGATTAATATTGAAATCCCACTTCATTTTTTCGTGATTGTTAACTTATTCATGAAATAATAAATCTGTTTTAATCATATTTCATTTTAAATTATCTCAAATATCAATATTCTGACACAATTGATATTATTTTTTCCTAAACTGAATATCATTTTACATACAATGTTCCCTTTGATAATTATTTGATTAACTAGGGAATTTTTGAAATATCGATATATTTTATTCAATACGAAGACATTTATATAAGGAACACTATTTATTAAATATATGAAGAATTATTTAGATAATAAATACATTGGTATTGTACTTTTCAAACTATGCCCTATGGGTTGGGGTCCAGTTATGGAAGGCCCCTCGATGCAATAGTATTATCATTAGACAAATTAATTGGCCAAATTTGAATTGTTAAACTATATTTTGATGGTATAATTATTATGTTCCTAAGAAACATTATGTTTGATAATTATGAATGTCTTTTACTGATAATTCTATTATTATTTATCCATTAATTTGGTGTCATCATATCTATGTATGCATATCATTTTTAATTCATTGAGTATATGGAATGTGTTTTTAGTTTATTACCTTTAAATATTTAATTATCCTAATATAGCCATATAAAAACCCTTTGTTGTCAGTTTTTTACATTCCATGTTGATTTATCTCACTTATTAATTATTAATTCCATATTACCTACCCATACCGAGTATTTGAGATCACCCTTATTATATTTCTATTCCCTAGATTATAAAGATGAAATATTTAAAAAATTGTTCATGGATGAAGTTATTTCATATTATTATGTATCATGTTTGTATTTAGTATTTTTCCAATATATGATGTGTATCATTCATGTAATCTATATTTCTATGAATACTAATGTTTTTCACTACTAGAAAATGAGGCTATAGCCACGGTTTTCAACAAAACCGTGGTTATAGGGTTTAATGTCAAAGGCTATAGCGATGGTTTAATGAAACCATGGCTAGGTGATTTTTTTCAAAATCTATTGCCATGGTTTGGGTGAAACAGTGGCTATAAGGTCTTTTTCCAAGGGTTGTAGCCACAATTTGGGTGAAATTGTGGCTTTAGGGTCTTTGTCAAAGGGTTATAGCCACGGTTTAACCAAACCGTGGCTATAGGGTTGGTCTAGAGCCACAGTTATACCAAAACCTTGGATATAGGGTATTCTTTTCATGAACTATAATCATGGTTCATCAAAACCATGGCTATAGATCTCCTGCCCTTGCACGGGAAAAACATTAACCTGTGAAAAAATGGCGGGAAGGTTTATAGACACGGTTTACATGCTACAACCACAGTTTTTTTAATATATTTGACAATATATATATATAAATTCTCAAAGATGTCTGTGGAGTAGTGGAAAGGTGTTTGGTCTAAATAGCGAAGGTACATAGATCGAATCTCGATGGGAGAAAATTAAATTTGGGCTATAGCCATAGTTATAAACAGTGGCTATAAACCTGTTTCTATGGGGGACAACCGTGGCTATGGCCCAACTACCACGGTGGATAGATATGGGGGTTATAGCCATGTTTTAGTGAAACAGTGGCAATAGTCTATAGCCACGGTTTAAAACCATGGCTATAGCCCAATAAAACTGTGGCTATAGCATTTAGCTATAGCCACACCAATAGGTGCCACAGCTAGCTGGAACCGTGGCTATAAGTTATAGCCATGGTTTTTGACCGTGGCTATAGCCCGATTTTCCAGTAGTGTTTAGTCCATATGGATTTGATACCTTGTAATCATCCCAATGTAATAAAATAATGCATTGTATTTAGCCTTCTATGGTTTTTCCATTATAGTTGAATCTAATGTTGTTTAGCATTAAACATTGAAACAATATTTAGAAAAGATATATTAGGGATAACAAACCAATGATATACATTGATGACGAATGTAGAAGAACAACATTGAATTTTTTTATATTAGAGATTATGTGGGTATTCTTAGAATTACATCCCTATCAATATTCTTAGAGTGGATCTAGATTTGGAAAAGATATACCCAAGAGTAACAACTCGGACATGGTGGGTCAGGTCTCACTTTCTGTCACCCGGTACAAGACAACAGTCCTCACAATGAACATGGTTCGAAACTCCTAGATGATACAAAATGGATAATTCAAATTTTATTTAGATACCAATATACATTATTTGAAAGTAAATATTTCCCCAATGTACAAATTTTTATGAATATAATATTTATGATTCATAAATATTTAATTTATGTTGATTGTAATTCAATATTTAAATTTAATGATTTTGGGAGCTAATCCACTATATCTAATTATTTATAAATGGCCATATAAGGAAGCATTTTACTAAATCATATGGAAAATGTAGATCTTTCCCTACTGCGAAATTAAATATAACAAATATTAGAAAAAAGAAAATTATTTATATATTAGGGTAGCTTAGACAACTTATGATAAATATACATTCTTGAATGTAGAAACCTATTCCATGGAGAGAATCTGTGATGATGGAATGATTTATGAGGTAAAATCCACCATCAATTAGTGAGACTACTAATCCAATTATATCTGAGATGAAGAGAATGTTCCATTGTGGTCCTTGATCCAAAATACAATGCAGGAGGAAGAAAAAGAGTTAATGGAAGTTTTATCTTTTTATGATACATTATTTGAAAAATATTTACCTCTTGATCAGAAACCTGAGATGAATAGAATGTTCTATAGCTTGAAGAAAAAGGGTGAATAGTGTATTCAATATTTTGATTCTACCATTACATGGTTATCCATGTATGATACATATTATATATGAACCATAAATTGAAATATCTAACACTTCTTTTAAGGCCTTCAACAATGCCTTATAAGGGCTCTATGTTATTGAACTGTGTCATCATATGAGTAGATTTTTTTACATTCCATAAAAATAGAGATGTAATTCTCAAGATCATACACATTGAAGGGTTACCAAGATAAGAATAGTTCATCATAGAAACGTGAAAAAGGGAATTAGTCGATGAACAAGAAGGGAAAGAAGGATTTTTATACATGAGATAACTGAGGAAAGAATAATCCTAGTAAATGATTTAAAGTATTATGATAATGTTATAAATTATGATTTAAATGATGATAAGAAAAATTATTCAAATAGAATATTTTAATTGTGGATATTCATTTTTACGTTTGTAACGTGATGGGACACTATAGTAATGAATCCTCCATTCATCCAGGGAATATAACATCAATAAATATTTGGGAGAAAGGTAAAGAATATGTTATGGAATGTATTGAAGTGGAGTGATTAATGCTATTATAAATATGGATCTAATAAATATGTTGAAAAAATATTTTAATTATGATTTTCTCATCATAAGATTTTTGAAATATATATGGATTGTACTACATTAAATTTTCAATAAATAATTAAGGTCCGATACTGAATGGTACAAGGAAAAGTTATTCAGTAGAAAGTGAAATTTTATAAAAACACATTATTTATGGGAATAAAACCCTTAATATATTCATAATTTAGATATAATGGTGAAGAAATAATTTTCATGGATAAGTGCATAATAAATTAGAAAATAATAATAAATTAACAACAAGTGTATTATGTTATCATTGATGAAGTTTACAAAACTTTTGGATTAAGTTACATATCTAATAAAATGTGTCTTACATAAGGAAAAAGTTTGAATTCTTGGTAATTCATGTTATTACAATATTCAAAGAGAATAAATGATGAAGTTATTCACATTTTTTGAATATAAAAATTTATATCCACTTTATGTTTTATTAAAGACTAATGATAAGCTCATTTTTGAAATTAAATGACCATTCAATAAAGACTGTTGTATAAAAATATTGTTGAAAAGTTAACCATTTATGAAATGTATTATGTTTAACTTTGGATCTGGTATTATATAATAATTTATTTGATGACCATGTGTATAATATTGTTATATGATATGATGTAGAAACTTTTTATGGCATGAAAAAAGGATAATACTGTGATGATGAAAACACACTCGGTTAGTGTATTTACAAATATTCTTATAGTGCGACTATAATTTTCAACTCTAGGAAAGAGTGAAATAAAATATTGTTTTCCTATGATCATTATTTATTAGGATATCAACATCCTTGATTCAAACTTACATATTATTATTATTTTTGACTATAACATTCATGTAAACATGTTCTCTAGTACTCTAAATCAAAACTTAATTGTTATATTTTTCTTCCATAACAGTGATTATATTTCATACATATGTTATCATACAAGGGAACATAATTAAATAAAAATTAAACATTCCCTACCCAATTATTAATAAAATTGTTTATTTAACCTCTTTAGGTTTTTGGGTTCTCCACAACAGTTTATTTTCAAATATCAATCCCTTGATTACAAAGATCAAATTTAAATTGCGAGGAAAAAATTTAATTATAGTGGGGAAAATGTAACAACCTCATACATACAATATTTTTAATTTTATAATAAGTATAATTAATTATGGTCATTTAATTTCAATGTTATTAAAACACTACATAGAGCACTAAATTATATTCGGTTATGCACAACAGCGATTTTTACCACCTTTTAATGGAAAACCTACTTGAAAACTAAATTTAGAATCTTTTAAAAATTTTATTTATAAATATAAACAGAATTTTTGAATTCATAATTTCAAAATATTTTTAAGGTGAATAATTTTTATTTTATTGAGGTGTTTCATTTTTTTATGAATGGTGAAAAATACGGCATTTTAGTTAAAAAATTAAATTTGGTTTATATAATTATTAGTTGTAAATTATATTTTAAATTGGTAATTAGAGTAAAAAAGGGATCAATTTTAAATATAATAATACAATTTACTTCATAGGAATAATTTGTATAATAAAATTGGACATAAAAACATATTGAACCTTTTGAAAACCTTCTACCTATCAAAGTATTTGAGACTTATTTTAATAATAATTTCACCAATTATATGAGTTGAATTTTTTAAAAAAGGACATAAATAGTAGTAATTAGTTAGATATTTTTTTTCTAATATGTCTAACCTTTTTACCAATAATATTCATGAATGATATTAAAATTAATTACGATGATTAATGTAAAAAAAGATTAATAAGGGATATAATCATAATCTATATGGTCAATATGACCTGGAAACTTGTCCAAAAACCATAAGTTGGAAATAGTTCTATAATATCCCCTCTTAATTATAATTTTATTTGTGATTTTGACATTATTATTGGTAAGATCCCTATATAAAAGTCTTTGTAATGAAAAAGACAAAATGGTAAATTTTCTTACCTTTAACTTTTATAAAATTTTAGATATATAAGAAATCATATTTTTGGTTATACATACCATATTGAAAGTTAAATGTCATAATTTTATCTAAATAATTTATCATTTATTTTTATATATAATATAGATACCTTACATGTTTAATAGAATCCAATATATTGATTATTTATTTAATAATTAAAAATAAATAAATGATACTATAAATATTAAAAGTGCAATAGATTTATTGAATTATTATTTTAATACTTTTTATATATTAATATATCATGTTAAACAACAGTAAACATAATATATTTTAATTTCACTATTTTTTATATTTTAAAATTAAAAATAATTAAATAATTCCAAAATTGATGTCATAGTTATTTTTCAATAAATGATATTTTATTAAAATATTTAACATTAATAAAAATTCAATAATCTTATAATTTATTTTAAAATATTATTCAATAATGGAAATGATATATTAATATAGGAGTTTATCTTTTATAATTATCATATTGTCCAACATATTGTAAATTGTTTGTCAACATGGTCCGAATTTATGTTGTGTTTTAGCCTGTCACGTGTGCTTGATTTAAATATAATTTTCAATAAAATATGATTTTGGTTTTATAAAATAGATATAATATGAAAAAAAATCTTGGAAATGTATATTTTAATAAATGTGAGTTATTTTTAGTCATAATTTTTCCATTTCTATGGTAAAAAATGTAGAAGGTTTCATAAATACAATAATGACAAAATTAGGTAATTTTAAAAGTTATGGAACCATACTATAAAAATCTACATATTTTTTATGGTGATGTTTTCATTCTATATTTCATCCTATATAATATTTTATTTTACCATTTTGGAGAATAATTAGGAAATATATACCTCCTATTAATGAATATTGTTTTGAATTTACACGAGTGCCACTCCCTCAACACTATCAAAAGGAAACACTGTACCCCTTCATGACAGCTCTCAGACAACTTTGGATTGACCAAAATCTAAATAAATAGTGTCCCAACACCCCTCATATTTCTTTATAATCTTTTATTTTGACATAAATACATATAATTAAGTCCTTTGGTGGAAACCACAAGTAATTACCAGATTAAAAGGTAATATTTTCCCTCAAACTCTTTTATATTATTTATTTATCAACCACTTAATTTATTATTATTCAATGACTGTATAAAAACAGTATCCTCGAGATAATATTATGTCTTTATGATTATGGTTTAACATACACATACACACACCTCCATCAAATGGGTAATGAACTTACTGTTTACACGTACGACCAACTACCATATCACGAAACAATTATTTTTCAAATTCCCCTTACCACCTCTCAAATAAGCTATTATAAAGGGAAATAAATTTATAATCGATATATATATATATATGATATTTATAATGTCTACATACTTCTTCAATTTTTTTAAAACATATCCTTATGTTTTCCATCTTATTTAAATAGGATAATATCAATAGAGGATGTGTGGACTATCACCCCCTCAATGGGATATGACTCATTCATTCCATACATGGAATGTTTATAGAATGGTTTTAATAATACTATGTAACATATATAACATAGATATGACCGTTAAATTATTATATAAATATATCATTTACTTAGTTTTAATGGAATAATGAAATGAATGTTGCTTTAATGTGTACATACAACCTTCCATCTCCATGAACGATACATTTTATTTGTTAACTCAAAACATTATAGACTATCCTAAATGCATATTTATGGAATATATATGATAATTAAAAAATTGATTTCATTCTAAATATGTTGAAATCATTGTCTTTGTAATATGACCAACAAATGAGACATGATAACATACTTGAGAAAACTACTGAATTAACACCCATAATAGTTATAATAATTAAATTGCGCTAACAAACATAAAATAAAATATTATAATGAATTAATATATGATTTAATATACATGAGTATCATTATGGTATATGTTAGTAACCTATTTTAATACACTATAAATTATGATAATTACCAAACATCAAAAGGAAGGTTATGGTAAGTGATTCTTGTCTTACATTTATTTCCTTGTGGCATGCACTATATACCCAACAGGCTTATTTTGGGTTGTGTATCTACTGCAACATTTTAAAAATTATATCATGAATCCTTTTTATTAATGATAGTAAAATATTTCATTAATTATAATTATTATTTAATTTTTTCATGTGGTATGGGACACTTTGGGATGTTTAAATATTATATTCCAAAAAAATATTCCACATAACTATATTTCATATATCACATCCTTTTGTGATTATTATATTCCTTTGAAAAGTCACATTATTGATATAATTATTAATATTAAATTAACTTTAATGTCAATATTCTCAAAAAATGGATATTATTACTTCCAAAAATGTATATAATTTAACATGCGGTGTTCGCTTTGACAATTATTTGATAAAATAGGGAATTATTAAAAAATTCATATATTCTTTTCAATATATAATTTTTTTTATAAGTAAATTTTTTTATTCAATATATAAGGAATAATTTTGACATGAAATACATAGGTTGGGGTCTATTTAGGGCATCCCCTATGGATTCAGGATCAGCTAAGGAAACTCACTTGATGCATTAAAAATCTAATGAGACAAATTAGTTGACCAAATATAAATAATTTTATTTTATCTTCATGGTAACATTATTATGTGATGGGGACACATGAAATCTAAAAATTATGATTGTAATTTGTTGAGAAGTTATTTGTTATTTATCCAAGATATTTTTCATCTACATATCTATGGATGCATTTCATTTTTAGGTCATTGATTATATGGCTTGTGTATTCAGTTAATTACAATAACATATTTGATTTTATTTATCTAGATATTTTAATGGCATGCGTTATGAGATATCCACCTTACCATTTTGAATCATTCTCAATGATTCATTATTAAATCCTATTTACAAACCCTTACCAAGAATTTCAGCGCACACTTATTATATTTCCTTTCCACATGTTATGAAGAAGAAATCATTGAATAATAATTCAGGGATGAAATGATTTAGTTTTATTATGTATCATGTTTTTATATACTATTTCCCTATATATTACGCATACCATGTATTCATTATAACTATCTAAGATTACTAAACTGATCATCCCACCAAGATTTTATTCCCAATAATAATTCTATTTTAATAAAATAATGCACCGGATCAGGGATTATTGGGTTGGGGAATGATACGGTTGACATAGAACATATAGAGGATGTTTTTTATAAAAAAATATGTTATTTATATGAAATATTTCTGATAACGGAATTATAATATATATATATATAATTAATGTTTTATTGTCATAATACTGAAATCAAATAAAAGTATCATTAATGTGTATGTATGTCCTACCGTTTCAATGAAAAATTCATTTCCTTTATTACATCCAAAATTTATATGTTGTTATTGATATAAATTTTCACTAAATATATATTATAATTACATGATGGATTAAATTAAGAAGATGATTAAATCATGATCTATGTTATTTGAATAACAAATAACAAAAAAAACATACACGATAAAGTAGGTAATTAATATCCAGAATATGTAAAATAATGAATGAATGATATAAAAGGTAATAAAATATTATAATAGGGTCATATATTAAATCATAAATATTAATATAGTTATATAATAAGTAATTAATATTAATAAATTCAATATACAGGAGGCTAAATAATGTTCTAACAAAAGGTAATTCAAGTTATATAACTTCGTCTCAATCTATTCTCATGGAGGAAAATTTTGATGTTATTCACCAACCAACTTTTATGTTTTTTATATACATCCCCATTGAATTATCATGTAATTAAATTATTTATTATCAATTTTTTAATATTATTATTTCAGTATTCTTATGATATAAATAATCAACGTGGTAAGAATCAACTTGAATGTTTAAATATTTAATTATCTCCTCATTTTCACCATGTTAGTGGTTTATAAAAATGCTTTCAAACATATATGTACTATTATAAAATTATTGTTTAAAGTCATTTTCAGTGTTTTTTTACTTTTTAATAAATCACTAAAATTCATTTTTTTTATTATCTAAACAAGGTTAGATGAGTATTTTCCAGCAATAAATTCTAAAGGAATGTTTCTTTACATTTACAGTATGAGAGTATTTTACAACAAATATGACACATTAATATTTTAAACCTTATTATTTATGTTTTCAAGAATATTTTCACATAATGTTATTTCTTTTATAATTTCATTGATTTGAAATAATAAACATCAATATAAAAAATGGGGTTTCTTTCAAGAAATGTTGAATTTTTTATTGGACTATTTGCATCAAGGTCAACATATTTTGATGGACATTATGAAAAACCGTGGTTCAAATATTATGATACCATAATTTATTGAAGAATTATTGATTAGTTTTACTATGGATGTTATATTTAAATATCATTAATGGATTATTATTAATGTAATAGCTATTCATATTCTAGTTCATCAATATGAATGTTTATGTTGTTTATGTTTATTCCCTTTCATATAAGAAATTATTTGGACTTAGTAAAAGTTGGGTGTGACCCACAATATCCCTACAATGCATTGGTAGGTCTCATAAGACATACTAGATCGAGTTTTTTAAAATTATTATAGGATTTATTCACCAAATCATTGATTTTATGTTTATGATGTCCCAAATTATTCATTCCCTCATTGTGAGATTAGATATTGATAGTCAATGTGATTATTTGACTAGTAGAATATATGTGGTTATATTACATTCTATGGTGATTATTTAAAAGGAATTATTTGTTCATTTTTTATTCATTCTATATCATGATCATTTTATTAATTTTATGTTTTGTATTTTATTTAATCTCTTTTCTATAATATTTCATTCTTTTTTATGATAGCTTCAAATTGATTTCTTATCCTTACTGAGAAACTGAATTCACCCCTTTCATATGTTTTAATTATTCCAGTAAATGAAGATGTATATTATTAATGAAATATATTGTAACTATAGAATAATTATGGAGTTCTCAAAATATTCTATTTGTGGTATTTTATGGTTTAAGTATGTAATATGGTTACCATAACTGCTGAACTAATTTCTCCTATGGGATTTGATTCCTTACAATCACTCCAATGTAATAAAATAATGCACTCGCTAAATGATTTTGCGTTTAGAGAATTAAGTTTTTGATCATCAAAAAATGGCGGTAAATTTAACAATGATGATTTATTTAGAAGTTATTTTATGCCAATTTTTAAGTGAATATATTTTTTAAAACAATTTACGCTTTTATTTTAAATAAATCAACAAAATTTATTTTTTCAATCTAGTTGGAACCTAAGAAAACATATTCAATTTTATAATCAAGCTTATATCTTTTAATAATCTGTTTTAGGTGTCCTTGGGTTATAGTGCTAAAGGTAATTGGTTTAAAATTATGGAGACATATTCTTTCAATGGGGTATAGAAAAAATTCCGTACTAATGTTTTCCATCAATATCCCCAATATTTCAACATCCTTGTTATAATTTGGACCATGTGCTCTCTATTTGATAACATTAAATTTCATTATTAAACCATTAATTTATAGTTATTAAACGTTAATTGGATTTATATGTAGTTTTACGGGGATAATAAGATCAGTAAATGATTCAATTTTTGGGAGAATAGTTTTTAATAAAGAATTTTTTTCTACCCCTCCCCTTTTCTACCTCTCCTTATTAGACAATAAAATATTATATGGAAGCAACTATATCCATGATTAAAAAACAAATCATGTTATCCCAATCTATATTCATTTAAACTCCAAATATTACCACATCATTGATACCATGATTTCTCATTCACTGACATGCTTCTCATCAATGAATGACATTTCATATTGGTGAAGGGATCATCCATTGAGGCACTATAATTATAGATTCTTTTTCCTCCCCAATGAACATAAACTCTTTAAATAAAATAGAAAAATATATTTCATGAATCCATGATGATTCTCAAATTCTCTTTACCTACATTTATTATAATAACATTAAGGATAATTATAACTAATTAAAATTATATTTATATCAAATTGTAATGATCTATTTTTTTAGTTTCCTCTTTTAAATCATATGAAAACACTGTATTGTTTTATTTTCATAACACAATTGAGGAGATTCTAAAAAATATTTTTAAATGATATTTCTTCTATGAATAATTTTTTTTAAAATATCCTTTCACTTACCTATAAAATTCAAGATGTATAGAATATATCATATAGTATATTTCAAATAGATTAAATAGAGAAGGTTATCTATAACAATGAAATATATAACTTCCATGGGGTGGATCTAGTGAACTAATAATTGTGTTCTCACCCTTATATAGTCCCATATAGAAAAATAATGTCAAATGGTGTTATAAAGATAATTGCAATATGTTCTTAGTATCTTATATAATTTATGATCATAACTACATGTATGTCGTGAAAGATACAAATAACTATACCTTGTTTATGTCCTAA
This sequence comes from Viscum album, assembly GCA_963277665.1. Classification (NCBI taxonomy): domain Eukaryota; kingdom Viridiplantae; phylum Streptophyta; class Magnoliopsida; order Santalales; family Viscaceae; genus Viscum; species Viscum album. The sequence continues at coordinate 188,638,440 of OY728153.1, read as the reverse complement.
GTATAAATGTTTTTTGATATATTTTTTTCCAAAACAATTTCTCATATTTCTAATAGTTTCATGTCTTTACAAGTCAAATATGACTCATAAAAATATTAGTGTTCTAATAATATTTGCCTTCTAAATATATGGATTCATCAGAGATAAATATTAAAAATAAATATTTTATAAAAACATCAAAATGAAAAGTGTTATAATTATATAATGAATTAGAATGGGACGGTTCTAAAGTACTACCCCTTATTATACAACATGTAACACTCATTTACTTAATTTACCATCCTATATTCTTTATTTTGATAATTTTCACCATATTATATATATAACAAAAAATTAATTCTCAACCATTCTTTGACAAAAAAACCTAATGAATTTTATCAAATGTAATTAAAAATGAAATATAATTTTGATAAAAAATTGTACAGAGTTTACAATATCAAAAAAAATTAGAAGATTATGTTGTAAAAAACATAAACAGGGAGATTGTTGTGTTTATATTTCAAAAAAAATTCACAACTCAATATTTATTTTGTAGGGAACCTAAGTTCTAACTTCAAAATTTTGATATATTATTTGAATTCATTCACAAATTCATATATGGTTGGAAGAATTTGAAAATTTTAATACAATGATATTCATATTTATTATGATTCCAATATTTTTTCCATTATTTCTGTAATAGTTAATTTTATTTTGAAATAATTTTGATATATAATTTACCTTTTCTTTTTCTAACACATAATTACAAATGGTTGGGTTATAAGTATGAGAAAGAATTTATCCAAGCTAATTATTATTTAAATGTATTTGTTGGTGTTGAAAATTCTATAGTTACTACTATAATTTGTGTCTTATGGATGAAACCACATGTTTGTGGGTCAAAAATTACTAATTCATTTGTTTCATCCACCACTTCAAACAAACCATATTTAGAATTTATTAATGTAAGTGTGAATGGGATCAGTGAAACTAGAATTAGTATGATATAATTTTTATTCTAGATTACATATTAAGGACTAATATATATCTACAGTAATATATCATAAAGTAGCCTCTAGGTTTATAATAATCATATTCCACTTATAGAACTCATGGATTATTGAATATCCACGATATATGGATCAAATTATCAACCCATATTTTATGATTTTTAAAAATTAATTAATTAATATAAATTGATATTTTATTTACAAAAAATACGATAATAAATCCCATGAGTCTAAAAATGATTATTTTATGGGGATTTACTTGTTTTAATTCTATTTGTTTTATCTTTCTAGAACCCAATGATGTAAATTTGAATTACCTTTTGATTTTTTTTCATTTAGATAGATTTTTTTGAATTGGGGATGCACCCATGCATTGGGATATGATGGACAATTGATATCAAAACCATAAAAATTATTTAGAATTAATTGTTAACATGTTTTCCAAGAAAGGTTGATATTTACCATATAAATAATTTTGTATAATGTGGACACTCTAGTAGAGTTCTAGTGGAACCTTATTTTCTACCATGACTTTTTGATCAATTTGAGTTATCTAGTGATTGTTAATTTGATTAGGATATATAGAGATGAAAATGGATATTTCAGAGTAGTAATGGATGGTCTTTCCCTTACACTGTTTAATGAAAGTATGAATATGTCATGATGATATATCTTTGAATGGTTTGGATGGTGTGTATTTTACCTGAAGGATGGGTGTTATTTATTAATATTTTTTATGATATCGTTTCTGATATCAAGTATTCCCATATGGGTCTGCTGAATATTGTTTTATTATTATCAATAGAGACTATAATATCTTATTAATTTGGATATGTGTGAGTATTCAACGCAATTAGGAATAAATAATCTTTTAACAATGTTTATTTTGAATAGAAAAGTTGATCATTCGTGCAGTAAATATTTATTTAATTAGAGTATATTTATGGTATTTTTTTGTGAAACTAATATAGTCTTCAGTGAAAAATATATATAATCTACGTGAATTGTTTTCTTGATTCTCATATCCCTTTTCATAATATGTATAAGTATTTTATAGGATTCAATCATCACACACACTAAAATGATGTCAATGAAAATATGAAAGGATGTCTAAGAGGATCAAAGGATGATAAGAAGAAAACAAATATCAGAGTATAGAAATGAAAAATACTAATGGATTGATCTAATAAAAATGTATATACAAATTGGAGTTTGAAACATTATATTGGGAGTGATTATTGATTATTCATTTTCATCAATTTCCTGACCAATCAAGAAATATATAGTAACATCAATAGATGATCCCACTATAATGATTCCTTGAATCTCTTAGAAAGTAGTTTCAACCGCATTTGTGGATTCAATTATGGGGTTGATAGAGTTTAAAATGTTTAGGTTGATGTATCCCACAGAGTTGGTTTGGGTGAAAGTGTTTATGAGTACTATGATTCAAGTCCATGATTTTTGTTGGTTCTCCTCATGTTGGTGAGAGCGATAAGATCCTAAAAAGTGTCCCTTAATAAATTTGTTTTGGAAATATTCATAGTTTGTATTATGTGGAATGGGTATTGGGTTCATAATCGAGACCTAGATAGATTCTTTGTCACATTTTATTATTCTACGTATCTATGTATTTTGTTGTTTGATTGGTTCATTTGGGACGTTTTTATATTTATTTACCGATGGCGTCTTCTAATTATTGGATCCCAAATTTATGGAACCAAATTTTATGTTTTCCATTTTCAAGCATGATGCGGAACATTAATTTCATTGATCACTAAAGAAAATTAGGTTGGATTGAGGGAGTCCTCTTTCATTCAGTTGTGAATATTTGGTTGAACCAACCATTTTATTTTTTAATAAATTTATGTGGTGTAAATTATTTATGTATTTTAATTCTATTTATATGTGTATCATGTGGTGTGACAATAAAATATAAATTCTTTTAGTATTAGAACATAGAGTTTTTTATTTTATGGGTTTCATCTCATATGACAATGGAAACAATGTTCAAATAATTCATCAGTCAGTATTTATGATTTTTTCTATATCCATTAAAAAATTATTTTCAAAGATTAATTTTGTTAAAAATTGTTTGTTAAATTAACATAAAAAAATGTTTAATTGTTGATGTTGTTAATCCCACTCTATTATTATTATATGGTGAATGCTAATTTTTCATTTTTATTTTTCTATATTCTATATAAGAACAATTATTCACTTGATGTTTGGGAATAAATTATTTACCACATCAGTGTTTGTATTAAATTTATTTTTATTTATATGAAATATTTTTATATAAATGGATTAAAATTATCAAAATTATTGTTGATTTTCAAAATAATGATTAAAAAATAATTTAATTAATGATTTCAATATGCGATCTTATCAATAAATTAATTATTTATAGCTATAAGAATCTTATATAATCTATTTTAAATATCTATATTAATCATTTTAATTGATACAGATTTTTATTAGATATCCAATTTATTTTTTGTCACTTGGCATGAAATGATTTTTTTTGTAGAAAATTGATTATTGGAACAGACCTGAAAATGATCATATTGTTCAATACAGATGAACATGTGACTATTTGATATTTATAATGTTTAATGAATGAAGTAATAAAACTGAATGAGATATTAAAATTTTATTTATATGTGATATTTTAATTTATATACATATAATTTATGTCTATTTGAATTTAAAATCCTATAATTATTATTCATAGTTTCAAATTATAGATGAATTTCTTCCATGCACAACTGAAAAAAATAACCAACTTCTTTTAACCAACCACATTAAAAACTGGGGATGACATGCATCATGCTTCCAATGTTATCCTACAATAGGTGATCATTGATGTGAGAACTATGACAATTAAAACTGATGTGTGAGAGAAAAACATTTCATATAATGTTTGGGGGACATTCATGTAATGTCTCTTAGAGTATGAACATGACTGAAGTTTTCTATAACAAGATTCTGGGAGATTCATTTTTTTTCATAGTGTTTGAACATGTATTTTCAAATAAATACATAGTGTTCTGGTGTTTCATATTTTCTAATTTTATAATTATCATATAAAAAACAAAATATTTGTTTTATATTAATAAAAAAAATATAATTTTCTTGAATAAAATATTGGTGTACCAACAATAGTATTTTTCTTAAAATATAATTTATATATAAATAATAATGTTTTACATCATTTTTAATAACATAAAAAATACTGATTTTAATAATATTGTAGACAGAAATAAGAATTGTGATAATAAATTAGTTAACAGACAAATCTATTACTAAATAATTGAAACCATATATATATATATATTGTTTTTGTACTATTATAATTTCTATAGAACTATTTTATATTTTGTAATAATATTTAGTGATATTATATTTACAAAATATATATTATGAGGGGTATATGTGTTGGTAAAATGGTTTACAAATGTAAAATGTACTTATACCAACAGATATGCCCCAACTGAAAAAAGTTAAATAATTTTTAATGTACGGTTTTGAAAATAATTGATTCCATGAATAAAAGATATATAATGAAACCATGATGTTATTGAGAATGTGAATATGTGTCCTCTTTGAGGTTTGTGAGGATATAATTTAATGATTTTGTAGAATTTTTTGAAAATGATCTGATGGAAATAGGCCATGGTGGTCTCTCATTGTAAGGACTCTAAATGGTGTTCTAAAAAATTGTGTTTTGATGGTGTGAGGTCAACCATGAAACTTTGGGTTTGATTTAAGAAGTATATATTGAGGTTTATTTTCTTCAAAATTTCAATTAATAGTTTTTTTATTATTCTAAATGTCATATTATGGTATATGAATTGATTTTCATGGTCTATAATGTGATTACATGATGGTACATTTCCATTTTATAGAAATGAATTCAATCATCAAACAATAAAAAGGTAAAGCACATAACTCTTTTTTGGATCAATTAAAAATAAAATCAAAGCCTCTTAAATGATATAAGTAGATGGTTAAAGGGTTTACCTCAATGCATGGTATTTCAAAGGATAAAAATTTCCTACATTGCACATAAAAAGGGATTTTAGATCTATATGACATTTCATAAATAATCGATGATGTATATGACTTATCTCATAAGTAGGTTATAAACCCCACATCATTAGGCTATGTGAAACCACTTATGAATCGTCACCCCTCTTGTGTGAGCGGTTATAAGGAATATGGTGTTATCATTAGAATATTGTCATGAAAAATGAAAATCCATCTACTAAAACACTATGTAAGTATTCTAGATGAGCGAACCATCATGAGAAATATAGAAATATTCATCAAATACAATTTATGGTTCCAAAAAATATTTTCCAAAGGAAGGTATACATAACATAAATCACAGTTTACCTATTGAAAAAATTATCTTACGTGATATTTTCAATTTGTTTCATTATAATAATTTAATATTTCGATTTAATAATCACTAAAATTAAACGTGTAAAAATATTTATATTATATTGATCATTGTTAATGATTAATAAAATATTACTGAATAAGAGGAATAAGAATTTATGAAATTATTTATCTATTAATTAACAATAATATAATATTCTGATTAATTTTTTTATGTATAATAAATACAGATTTAATGACATAAAATATATATTAATGAAATGAAATTTTATTTTAACCATTTTAATGTTTTTAAACGAACATTTTACTATATAAATTAATATAAATTTTAAATTTTAATGGACATTAAGAAAAACAATTAGGTTATACTTGATTGTGAATATAAGTCTTAAAAAATATGGAAATAAAATATATTTTGAAATATTGTATATAGATATGGAAGAACAATTCCCAATATAATGTATCATAATTATTTTTAGTCATATTTTATTGTCTTGAAGTAAGAGACACATCAATGAAAATAATTTCCATTTTAAAATATAACTTCAATAATGAGGAAAACATAAGAAATATGGAAATTAAATACTGTAATAAACTTAGATGGGCATATTTAGTACAAAATATTATAACCAGTTTAAAAAAAATGATTGGATATAACCCTTACCATGGACATGAGCTTGGTTGTGTACTGCCTAAAATTAAAAATTCTAAATGTTCCTATTTAATTAATCATCATAAAAACATATTTATATTCACCTGTATTTTTAATAATAATTTATATCTTTTTATTTTTCATTTTAAAATCATTATTTGTAAACATTAATATCTTTATGATAATTATCATTTTTATTCTATAGTATCATTAGTACAATGTGTTTGTTAATTTTTAATTTCTCAAGTGATCCTCACCTAAAATATAACATTGATATTATATTTCATTTCATATATGGTACTAAATTGAAATGGTATTTTAATAGATGGTATGGTAAGGTCTTATAATTATTTGTCAAAATATCATAATTGTGAATATGAATTAATAAATGAATTACAATTTATTAGTGCATATAACAGTTGTATAATAGCATTCCAAAATTATGATGATATGTCAAATTAATCACTAGTACAAAATATTTCATTTTTCTTTCTATTGAATCATGAAAAAAAACATTACAACAACATTAATATAGGCTCTAGAGTAGTCCCAAATATGGACATGTTAAAAAATTGTGGGAATAATAACATGTTATTTTAATGATATAATATGACCAAAAAATAATAATTAATTTATAGATGCCTTATTAGTTCCATAAATTGTATCTGAGAAGAGGTGGAAATAATGAATAAATAGAAATGTTTAAGGAGTTGTTAATGATTTTTTTGTAATGGTTGAATATAATCTTATATAACCATGTTATATTGAATGACGCGATACTATTTCATGTGAATAGTTATTCCAAAACATGGGAGATATTTTTTAATAGATAATTTTTGTATCTTTTAAGGATGAAACCATTTGAATGGTGTGCTTTGTTGTGTGTAGGAGAGTGGCCCTTTCAAATGTTTCTTATTCTATGTTTTAAAAAACATTCAATACTCAATATGTAAAGAAAATTATTTTACATGGAAATATGATCCAAAATAGAAATTTAATAGATATGGGTCATGAATAAAATTATATACATTATGTGGTGTATTATATTGATATTTGATTTGTTGAGCCCATAATTTAATCCACTAATTACATTTTTTTACTTGATCATTCAATCATAATATTTTTAGGGGAAGCTTATTTTTTATTAAAAAATGATACTAATAATATTATTTATTACCAAAATTATGATTCCAAATATGAAGTCCATTTAAAATTTGTTATTTTATAAAATTTATGAAAATAAAATTTACTATGAAAAAATTAACATAGAAAAAAGACCATTTATAGAAAATGTATTTTTAACAAAAAAATGAATTCATCCTTATCCCATGAAAATTATTAATTATTAGATGGATTTAAATTTATATATATATATTATCAATAAATAATAAAAAAAATATAAGGGTGATTAATTATATTATGATAAAGAATATGTTAAACAAAAAAACACATTCTTAGAAAAAATCACGGGTTTTAATAGTAAATGATTTTATTCTAAATAAATTAATATGTATATTTTTTAATAGATATTAAACTAATTTTATAAATATATTTTTATTTAAATCAACCATTATTATTTAATTAAATCATATTTATGATGTAAACTATTTTATAATATCAATCATAAAAAAAACACATTAGATATATAATTTATTATTAAAATATGAAAATTATAAATTACAAATACCTAATTAACTGTATACGAACAATTAATTCCCATTATTAAATTATCTAGGTCCAATTATGGTTTTATATTTGTATAATTTTTGATATTGTTACATTATAATTGTCTTAAAATCATACTGTCTATTTTTCCACAATAGTACTCTTTTAAAACAATACACATAATCTAATCATGATGATTTTAATGAATGAACTAACTCCATAATTATTAACTTTAATCCATAATTTATGTGAAAAACATTTGAATGCTTGTGATAAACATAGAAACCATATTATAATATATAAATTAAAATGAATCCCTTAGTTAATTTGAGAAAAATAAAAACCCATAATAGAAATTTATCTAATAATTACAGTATAATCAAATTTTTTTAAAACATTGTCCATGATAATAATTAGACCATTTATAAATACTAGAAAGATGATATAATTTTTCCTTGAGACATCATAATGATATCCATTGTTAGCCAGAATTTAACCCGAAATTGAATATCATTAAATTAACGATATTGAATAATAATTTATATAGAATACAAATAATTACCCAATGAAATAGAGATTTATATCAAATGCTAATACACAATAATATATAATTTCAATGTACTATAACATAATAAAACACGTTAAACTTTCATTTTTATAAGAATAATTTAACTTTTCCCTATAATTAATGTCATTTATAAATATAATATTAATATTTCAGTTGATTACTTTCATAATGAAAAAATTAAATTTCACATACTAATTAGTCCATTAAATTTTTTAAAAACAACTGGAGACTTTTAAATGAATATAAATGATTATGAATTTATCTTATCATGGGAAAATTAATTCAAGTAAAAAAAGTAAAAATATCATTTTCACACTTTGTAATAAAAGTAATAAAACTCATACAAGAATCATTAAAAATTATTTTTAAAAACATTGAAACGAAATTAAAATATAGTTTTAAATAAACAAAAAATAATATTATTTTAGATTATAACATTAATAAAACATTTTTATGATCAATGATATTGAGAAAAATGTATTAAGAATGGAGGCTCTATAATAATTATTTAATTAAACAACCCATTACAACTTTAGGAAATATAATTATTGACGTCCAATGTAATGAAATTCATAAATGAAATAAAAAATAAATCTACAAAAAAAAATTATTAATGATATGTTTATGGAATTTTAATAAAATTAACAATAATATACATAGAATGCATTATATCTTAAAGAAATCCCAAGTTTAATGTGATATTAGAGATGAACCATTTCTGACATAATATATATATATGTAACCACCACATTGAATGAAAATTATGTAATTGAATTATATATAAATAAAAAAGAAAGAGGAAATATAACATTATATGATAATTTCTTACAATAATTAAAATATTGAATCTTGGAGTTCATTAACAAAGATTAAATATCAATTAATGTTTGTTTAGATGAAAAAAACTCTTATAGACTTTATAACTTATGAATTAAATATGATTGGAAGAAAAAACATGAATACAATCTTTTAATAGAAATAATAAAAATTTATTGATGGTGTAATATATCAATGGGGTAATATATACACTATATAAATGAAAATTGATCCATGATAAAATATATATCTCAATAGAGTGAAATTGAGATGAAAAATATCATGCCTCATGTCTCAACTCGATACATAAATAACTTAACCTCGTAAATGATAAATTTATAATAATTATGTAATTATTTAATTACTATTCTGTTAATTAATTTTATTTATTATATAATTACACATGTTTTATTTCATTATAAAATTTGTTATGTTCACATTTGGCGTTTTGTAGTTGTTCACTTCCAAATCAACAAAGAAGATTTTAATGTTTTCAAAGGGTCTACAGTTATATATTATATAGAATATTAATCTTGGAATATATTACATTTTTATACATTAAATATACTTTATTTAACATCCATCAATCATTGTAATGAAAAATGAAATATTTTATTGCATGGAGTTGGTAATTAGTATGCACGCAGGAGCAATGTTCAAATTTTCCATCTAAAGTGAGGGAATAAATTTAGAAATTATATTACATTTAAACATGGATAATTATTTCATAAATATCACATTAATTCATTTAAACCAACATCACAACCATCCATGAATGGTGATAATTATAAAAAAATCATTGTTTTGGTAGTATGCACTTATCCGTGAATGATATTTTCCTTTTCCTAGTTAATAAAAATGAAATAATTAGGATAATTATTTTATATTATATAATTAGTATAAATTCATTTATATATTTTTAATTCAATTAAATCCATATTTTTATCCAAACAAGACAGATCATTAAGAAATATTAAATATATCCTTATGAGGAGGTGTGAGTTTTCATGTATGTAATAATAATATTTTCATTTACATAATAGATGGAATGGAATCAGATAATGAGTTTTACATAAACATTCATTTTTTTGATTAAATAATTATAATTAATTCATTATTCAATGATAATAGTATATTTTTAGGAGAATGATTAAGAATAATGTAACTTAGACTTTGTTAAGACCATTTCCTCTTCCATGTAAATATCCCTTGGGATTATACAATACTTTTTTTGATCAGTCTTATAGAAAGAAAAAAAACATCTTTGATACGAGGAAGAGTGTTGGAGTGGCAGTTGATGTATTTTTAAAGATAACTACCTCATTATGTGTCGAAAAACGATAAGATTATGTGCCCATTTATAAATGAGGGGATATGATATTTTAAAATTATTTTTAATTATAAAATAATATACATGAATTTTAAAAGGAATGTATAGCTCAAATTTAATATTAGGATATTATATAGTGAAATACATTCAAATTATAATATTCAATCTTATTTGTTTTTATTTTAAAACATATCATCTTGGTCAAAAAACCATTTAATTTTTTAATGCTTGTCATGGTAAAAATATCTTTCCCAGGTAACAATTCATTAGTCTAGCAGTTGTACATTACTTATTAATTAATTCAAATCACCTGATAAAAAATAATAAATAAATTTATATAAATTGTTAAAATTAATTAAAAAAACATGTTTCAATAAAAATTCAATTTTATGAATAAAAATAATTTTCTAAAATTTCATGTATAGTGTTGGTTGTCATAAAGTATAAATTTTTATAATAATGATTTATGTGAATTTGAATTTAAGATAAAATTTAGTGTAACATTGTATATAAATATTCAATTAATTGGATGAAAATATTTTGTTATTAGAATAAAAAACATAACATGGGTTCAAATATGTCCAAAATAGTTTTCATAATTTAATGTAATATTTTAAATGGGATTTTAATCAATATTTTTTTTGCCTATATTAAAGGATTGATAAACATTTATTAAACTCCTATATCTTTACTTTTTAATAAAACTAATATTATTTTGAAATTTATATATATATATTTCATTATTTCATTAAAATTTTTTGATTTCAGAAAAATCTCATCAAATAAACTTTATATTATTTTATATTCTAATATCATAATCAACTTCAATTTTTCATAAAAAATATACATTACTTTAATAAACTAAATATAATATAGGTGGGGAAATTTTAGGAAAACTATTTTTAGGTAAAATGAATTACTGCAGTATAAAATAAATTTATTCTCATTACATGCATTGTAACTACAATTAAATAAGTTAAATTTTATTTAATTGAATATTATAATTAAAATATAAAAAAAATTATTCATCAATTTTTTTTATTTAAGTTACTAAGATAAAATTAAATTGGGAATATAAAAACAAGTTTATTACAATTAATTATTTTAACCATAAAATGAATTTATACTAATTATTATCAAATTTATAAAAAAAAAATTATGTATTATTATTTATTTTTTATTCAATACCACTAAATATCATTTAAATACAAATTTATAAGATATTTTAATATATAAATTAATGTAATTAACAGGGAAGTTAACATTTCCAAATTAATGGATTTTAATTTTAACAGACAAAATAGAGTATATATTCCATGTGAATTAGTTAATAAATTTGTATTAAGTAAATATTTTATACATATATTTTATAATTTATTTATTCTATTTGATATCTACAAACCAATGTATAGGTTTTATTGGTTACATAATAGTATATATTGATTCATCAAAGCATGGTGATTTGTGTGGGATATGTTATTTAAGAGAATATTCAAATAAAATAAAAATATAAACTAAAATAATATTGTAAAACATAAGATATCATTTAATAAATACATATTTATTTTTTATCATACCAAATTCAAAAAACAAATCCCTCATGATATCTATATATTATTTTATTTTATGATAAAAATTGTTATAATAAAAGGTGGGGTTATTTAAACATGGATCTCATAGTGATTTCCAGGATTGTGAGCTTCATACATTGTAAATTTTGATAAATACACCCATATTGAACATTATGATTGGTGTTTTTAGGTGAATTCCCATGTCATTTTACATTCATCTAAATCTCAGAGAAATGAGTCTCATAAAAAAACATTAATCACTTTAATATATTTCTTCTCTTTCGTTCATAGATTTAAAAATGTCTAATCTTTAATTTATACCCATCTATTTAATGGATATATTATAATAAGAAATTTTTAGTTACATGACACATCATAAAAAACATATAATTTAACTAATTAATTAATATTGTGTCGAATGAATGAATAAAAGACTCTATAAATATCAAGAAAACATAATCCCAATAACCATATTCCCAATTCACATATATATAATGATAATATTATATTCATATATATATCCACACACACATTATTGAAATAATTTATATAATTATAGTTTTAATTTTAATTATTTTATGTGTATTTATAATGGGTTTTATTTTTTCTATAGTTATTATCAATTGTATCATCCTCAATTTAGATTTGGATGAAGATTGTTTCATTCATTTTGTGCTAATATTTAAATGTGATTTTAGTAAATTTTTCCATAATTTTATTTAATTTTATTAAATTTGAATTATTTTCATCATATATTATAGTTTTCCACAATAATGTAATATATAATTTTCCATTTTTATGTTGCATTTCATTTAGGACAGAGAACTAAAAAGTTTTTTTATATTTAAGTGACACTTCACTGTTAAATTTTTTTTGTGCCACATTCCGTCACCAATTTTTTATAAATTAATCTTAACAATTATAAATCTTTAATAGTAATTCCTTATAATTGATTTCAAGTTCTGGTAACAAAGTGTCTAAGTTTGGTGCATATGTTAAATCTAGTATATATTTCTTCACATTTGAAGTGTATAAATAGTCATGTTCCTTAGAAATGATTGGTGGATGCACTAAGAGATGAAAAATAGTTAAAAAGTGAAAAAATGCCGTGATGAATACAATGTATCCTGGAATCAAATTTCTAATCAGCCTAAATCTGATAACCTTATTACATGGATATGTTTAAAGGAGTAAATTGCCTCTAATATTAAAAAATATATCTTAATAAAGGGTATCATTATTTTTTATACTACATAATGTTTGATTTATATTATTATAAATGTTTTAAGCCTTATCATTTTTTTAAAAGAATATAATGTCATTAAATATTCACATTTTAAACATGGTATTTGCATATAGAAGTTATATATTTTTTTATAAAGGGAATTATCTACAACTATATATATTATAAACTCTAAAATATATTATATCAGTATATTAAAGGATAATTCTATTTATCCAACATCATTTAAAATTTATTGATTAATAATAAAATATATAATCTGGAATTTGAATGGACTCTTCTGATTAACAATCATTTTGAGGATGATAAGATGTATAAAAAATTGGTTCAACATTTGATTATTATGGAATAACTATACAAAAAATGTTATATAAACCTTTTGTATCCATAAAAACTAATTGAAATTGGTAGTCTATAATCATTTATAATTATATTAAATTTATCCTAGAAAGATGATGGATAATTTTTTTCTTAAATACTACTCTAATCTTCCAGAATTGTGATTTGATTCACTATAAGAGTGATATTTTTTCCCTTTAGATTTATTGGGAAGAAAAAATTATAATCCCTAGTGATTTACTCCAATTTTTATACAAGTATATGAAATAATTAATTATTTCCAATAGACATATATTGTTTTTCAATGAATCAATGATGAACCATAAATGTAAGTATATAGTCTAAAAGATCCATTTTTATATTTTCTAATCAAATACAATGATTTTGATCTATATACACCACTCTTCATCATTGTTTAGTAGATAAGTATCAATAATTTCTATAATATAAAATCTACATAATAAATAATTTTATTTATGGGACTCATCTTCAATTATTATGTCATATATTGCAATTACTAACATGGGAAAAATCATGAATATTCCATACATTTTTTATAGAAATTTATCTTCCATCTACACCTGAATTTTCATTACACAAATATATGGTCAATTAGTAAATTTAGTTATATAGTATTTCTCCCATCCATTTTTATTTCCATGTATATCCTTTGAATATACATGTGTTTTTTTCTCTTTTACTCTTTATCATTTAAAAGGTTACATGATGTTTCCTATTGAAAACATATCCATCCTTCTATTCCATATTATGGTAGTAATGCATTGAGTAGCCTAAATCCTGAAACAAATCTAACCATATACATAGGCATTTGTTAAAATCCATTTATGTGAATATATAATGTTATATCCTTCGATAAGTATATAAATCACACCTTTCATCATTATATTAATACTACCAAATATAATATACATAATTTAATACTAATATATACATTTTTTGTATTGTATATCTTTTTTCCTAAAGTATTTAATTTACATGAATCATATTTTAAAAGCATGTCCATAGGTAAAAGGAAACATCAAAACATTTTCTTTTAATAATAAATTTATATAATTCCAACTCTATACTACAATGTAGTTTGAATAAAAGTGTATACACCATCCATTTCATAAAATCATTGAATCTTATTCACATTTATAAGTGTAAGAAACATTACCCACATTAATGTAAATACAGTTATTGGTTTTTAAATTAATGGTAATTTTTTCCCAAAGGATAAATATAAAAAAATACACAAGAAATTCAATATATACTATAGAAATGTTTTCCTCAAAATATTTTTCAATCAAAATTTCACCGAAGGATCTATGGATATAACTTAATTTTAATGTTGATGATGTTAAATGAATACTCTTTGTAAGAAAAATTTAGACATTCAATTCCATGTATATAAATGATATTTGGAAATTTATATAAGATATTCATTAAATTATATTCATAATATTCTTTATAGTTAAGATATATGACAAAATCATAAATAGAGACTATAAGAAAATTAATTTAAACACCGAAGATAGTGTTAATCAAATCATTAAATATAACATCGGTGTTTTTATGTAACAATATAAACAGAATGAAATAAAAGTCACATAACTTGTAATGAATTTTTTTTTCTATTTACATAATCTATCATGACCCTTATTTGATGGTATCCTAATAAAATATCCACCTTTGAGTAGTATTTCCCCCTAAATATTGACATAAAATGTCACTAATTCATGGTATAGGTAACTTCTCATGATCATGTCCATATTATTCACTTAAAAATAATTTGTAGAGATGTATTAAATTTTCATACATCTTGGAATATATGACAGAATCACATAAACATTGAAGCCCTTGGGTGAATAAATCCATCTTCATAAATACATGTTTCTTTTATTTTAATTATACTGGTTCAATGGGGTCCATTATATTTAGAGTCACAGATATGTGTAAATACTAGTTTTAGATTAGTTGGAAATTCCACATAAATTTATATTGGTTCGATAATTAATGTATCACCAAATGCATCAATTTATTAAATTATAACTAGAATATCAAAAATATTTTGTTCCACCCTAAACATTAGACCAATGTATCATAGATTATTGTGTATTCGGATATATATAAGACAATTACTTTAAAATTATGCTTATAAAGTTATTTTCACTGATATTTTATCATGATATTTGTTATGGTATTTTAAAATAGAATATTTTGTCTGAATAGTTTATTTGAGATGTATGTAGTGGGAGTTACAATAATTCAAATATCATATAAAAATCTATCAATATAAAATTAACTATATTTGAAGGAATGATTTTCCAAACAGTATTTATCATTGAATATATTCATACTTTGGATAAAATTGTCTCACTATCATGTGTTCAGACAAAATATAAAAATATTCAATTTTTGTGGAAAGGAATAAATAATCCTAGAATCCCTAAAATTTTCAAAATTAATATAGTGAAAAAATATTGAATAAAAGATCAAAAACTATATGGTTAATAAATATTGTACCATATATTACTTTTTTAATCACTATCCACATCAATAGTTGTTATTTCTGATTCTCTTAGTTGGTTTTATAGGTATACATGTTTCTAATATTTATTGCTATCAGTCACCCATAAATAAGTGAATTAATTTGAATAATTAAATGTTTTATAAATTGTAAAAATTTTACATTCATTATTTTATTATTCGGTGCATTTTTTCAATCTATTATCTTAATTTTTATCATTGCATTCCTTCAAAAATTGGGTGTTTCATGGCATACATAACCACATATGATAACTTTTCATTATCCTTTTATATTTTTTATAAACTATTTAATCCAACATTTTCAACATATACGATGATAAATATTCATTTATAAAGTTTATATTTTCATTTTAATATACATGAAATAATATTTTCGTTTCCTTATTTCTATATACAGATCAATACCAAGAGTTTCCAATTTATATTTCTACCAATGGAGAACACTGAACAATTTCTTCAATGTTTTAAAATCACACTATTGTAAATTATTTTCAAATAAATTATATTATAAAAAATTAAATTAATAATTTAAATATTTAGAAAAATAATAAAACCTTTAGTATACAATTAAATTTTTATGAAATTTTCATTATATGAAATAATCAATTCATTGTCGTTCTAATTTTAGTAGATGTGTTATACCTCTATTTATGTGTGTTGAGTTAAGGGAAAATATATAGTTAAGTATATTTTTGAAAATTCATTCCATTATATTAATTTTTTACGCCATTTTCATTATGCTTTTTATCAGCTTATAATAATGTTTCCTTCAATTTTAAACTATTAAACAGAAAAATTATCATTCTATTTTCAATGAATGGATGTATATAACATAATGAATGTATCATAATTATTACTTAAATTTTGTTTTGGTGATCATAATTTCGAATATATGATGGTGTTAATTAATGAAAAATAGAGTATATAACATTTCTGTAACATCTCCACCCAACCGATTTTTAGGGGCTATGTCACAAGTGCTATAAATCGTAGGTGGTACCTCCAAGAATAAAATGGTTTGAAATAAATTATAACAATTTTCCTATATATTATTTATCTATTTTACATTTTTAAAACAAAATAACATTATTAAAAATATAAAACATATTAAATGATCAAAGGGGAATAAAAATTACCACTTGTGATAAAATAATAAGAAAAAATATCATAGTACCGTAAAACCCGTAGTTGTGAGACTCAATAAAACAAAAGAATCTCTTAGAGAAACAACATGAAAGTGGAATCACTCAAAAATATATATGAGAGAATTTTAAAAATCTAAAACCAATCCCAAGGAAGTTGAAAAATAATTCTCCACATGATAAATAAGAAACATTAACATAAAATATATCATGAATGATAACAAGACCACATTCTCTCCAGTAATGTACAAATGGATACCTAACAATAATCCCAATACTCCTGAGTAGTGATTCATCATTCCCAAAGATATTAATTATGAAAAAACAATCAGATGTATCCAGTCTAAAAATGACTCACAAATATGTAAAACATGTTCCCAAAAAGTACAAATAGTAATACACATCATCCATGTCTTACAAGATCTCACACAAATTCATTCCCCCTAAATTCCTTCAAAAACAAATTTATTTATTTATTTTTTTAATCGAAAATATTTACTATTATAATACAATACCATAAAAAAACCATAACTCAAGGAATTTCAAAAAACTATTAAATTAAAAATTATTTTCAAACTATAAACCAATAGGTCCTTACATTATAAACTCATCGAAAATTTCCCTTTCAAAAATAATTATTTTCATGACTAAAAATATAAAATCATGTTCAATATTAATTTGAATGAAGAGATAATAAAAATACATATCTTGTTTGAAATCACCATGAATTGGTGATAGAGAATTTTAATATAATACCAAATATTTATTTCAACAAACTACACAATCAGCCAGTATTTTTTCATATACTATCTCATTTTAAATAGCCAAATCAGGAAAACCTATAAATTTATGAATTTTTAGGTAATGTGATTTTATTATAGTCGAAACCGACATTAAAATACAATCCATGTTGATCAACATGGAACCATAAATCCTCCCCCCAAATAGGTGTGAATTTGTGGTTCTGAAGTGGGTTTAACTATCATAATGGCCTATTATTGTACACCACTATATGGGGACATCACTCAACTAATATATATAATATAAAATATTTCTAGATAATATAGACTATGGAAAAAGTATCTCTTGTTTAAGTATCAAATTTTTCTATACCTATAATAGTGTGGTCTATTTAGAGGTATTCCATTATGATCCTCCCATTGTACCAAAGCATAAACCTTTCCAAATGTCCATATATTTCGGTATCCATGTGTTTTATATAAACACAAGAAAAAATAAATCTTCCACCACTACAACATGTTGATTCTTGAAATGAAGTAAATAATATCCAAAAACCCTAAAACCCTCATGTAACCTCATCCAATCTCCCAGAAACCATTTAAATGAACAAAAAGGATTAAATTAGTAGGAAAATATTTAACATTCCTCACACTTTGGTGGTTACATTATCAACACAAATAATATTTCAATCCTTAAAAACCTATAAATTTATGATGGTTTCGATAATTTTGAGCAATTTTTCCATCATGTATTATACATATTACCATGTCTATCCTTTAATATATGCAATTTTAGAAACTATTTATCCAATGGAATACATTTTTTACACAATATTTGTTATTTATATTATTGATATGAATCAAAGAATTAATAAATATAGCATCGGGATTCTGATCGACTAGATCCCATCGAAGCTCAAGTCTAGAATCAGGATGACGCTTCCATAGTTGAGATACCTGGATGGAATTATAGACCATATAGAAAAATAGTGGTAATACAACCAATAGAGAAGATCACCAATATTTCAACTATCTCAACAGGTTCAAAATATTGGGGGAAAATTCCCTTTATGCCTTAAAAAATAATGTCCTACTGTTATAGGGACATTAAAGAACACATAATCTCTGATAGAAAAGTATAATGGTAAAAGATGATTATCAGTAAAAAAATTTGGAATCTTCTTCTCCAATGAATTCTTTACCTTATTAGCTTTATTTTTTCAGTCATGTACATATCACAGAAAATCCACCATAGTGATTTTCACCAGCCTCTATTCCACAAGGTTGATACCAAAAAGGATGGACAAATAACCAATTTAATTGATCCAAATGTGACATGGTGTGATAAATTTTATATAAATAAAACTCTATTAAAGGAAATTGGTTCTCGCATGAACCTTCTAAATGCATAAAAAATAATGAGAGCATATATTTTAGTGTATTAGAAATTATTTCCTAATACCGAGATGATTGATGACGATTTTCTATGGTCATGATGAATTGGGTAATTGATGTTTCTTTAATTGATAAACAAATATGATTTATTAAATAAATTACAGAGTCAAATATTATAAAAATAGTTTTTGAACCCAATTTTACTAAATGTATATCTTTTTCAACTTCTCTACCATATTCGATTCATAAAATGGGGTGATGTGTGCTGTATTTTATTATTGATCCACACTCACTAAAATTAAATAATGTTTTTGAATAGTTCATGGTAAACCTATTATATAACTCCTTAAAAATCCAATAAAACATCAATATTAATATCAATAAATAATGTCATATCCTATCTTATCATTGAATTCTTAATTTAACATGTTGATCGGTTATAATTTTAAAACTAAATCATATGCATTTACTTAAAAACATTTTGACGCAATATTATTCCTTATATTCTTGTATATATTTTGGATACTTTGATAAGTTCCCATTTTTATTAGTAACAATATGAAATTAGTTGTTCTCAACAAGAAATCAGGATGATATTTTGACTATGAAAAAGTAAAAAAGATTTTCATTTTTATTTGAATTTATCAATGGTCATCCCAACATTATGTTCTGACATAATGTTAAGGAATAATGTTTATGATATTTGATAATATATAATAGGTTCTACCATTTCAACTATAAATTTCCTTGGGTAAACTATTGAAATATGATTATTCTCAGCATATTCCAATTGAATATCTCTAATAATATTAATTGAATTTTATTATTAATGATTGTTTTTTGTTAATTGATTTTAAAAAATATATCTTAAATATTATGATGTTGAATATAATTTTATTGGTGTATATACCAAGATAAATACTAAAAATGATATATATTTCATCAATGAAATTTATATAAGGATAAAATCCTACAATAAGAAGTTGTGTATGAATATTTTGTAGTCTATAAACATAGTGAATTTCTCACCAAATATATAATGACACCATGTTTTTGAATATTTAACATAGAAACCAATTAAAAATCATGGATAATATTATTAATACCATTAATTAACAATTATTAGGATCCATGATCTCTAACATGATATACATGCATGGGAACACAATTGATTGCACATAAAGATATTTCATAAAACACAACATAGTGTGTTATAGGTTTTAAAATATTATGAATTGGCCCCAAACATAGCATTTCATTAATATCTCAAAATGATTTCATCCAAACATCACTATAGTTGAATGAACTGACCTTTATAATTAGCTATTTTATTGGAGTTTTACTTCATGTTATTTCTTTTATTAATAGATTATGGTGGCCAAATAATCCCAAAATTTTGAGTATCTCAATGACTTTGTTCAACAGTTTCCAAGATACAACAACCTCTATCTTCTCATGATTCCATGATATATGTTTTAGTGAAATGTAATTGGAATGAAAGTGAATTTTGGGTATCTAGAAATTATATTTAGATAATTTATTTGAAAACATAATTATTATGAATTTTTTTTAACATAATCTATAAATATTCTTCTTGTAATTTTTGTTTTTGAAAAAATGACACTAGAATGTCATAAAAAATTCCACAATGAAATAATAAATATACCACTAAATGAAATTGTTAATAGACTCCATGGAATAAACTGGTGTGTTTATAAGACCATTGGTTATAAAGAAAAATTCATAATAACTATTGTGAATCCAAAGAAAATATATATAATATCCTTATTCCTAACATGGAGTAAGTCATAAATAGAGCATAAGTCAATTTTGGAGAAGGATAGGGCTCCAATAAATTGATGAAAATGTTATAAATATGAGTAAGTGTATATCTATTCCTTATAATAACCTAACACAACTTATGAAAACAAAATATGAGTTTAATTAAATCATCTACCTTCTGGAAAAACATATATAGATAAACCCAAGGTGTTGTGTCTAACCTTATGAAACAATTACATAAAAATTTGAATTATTGGAATTCATATAACAATATGGTACCATTCAAAAAAATGGATTTGAGAAATTATTATTTCCTTAAAGAATACCAATATAATATTTCACTTATGTTATTGGTGGAAAACCAATGATATATTTTGAAAACATGCTAGAAATGTGTTCCAAAATGTATAATATTTTCTATATTCAATACAATCATTTTTCTCCAATGTTTCCATATATTATTTGTAAGCAATAGTTTCACCCATTGGTGTTATATTCTCTGTTTTAATTGAATTCACATTCCCACTTACTTTTGAAAATGTAATACCTTATCCAAATAAATATATATTACATTTCATACATGAGAATCAATATGAGGTTTGAAAAAAATAACTATTGATCCATATAATTATTTTAATGATATATATATTCAAAAATAAAAATATAAAAAAATAAACTATAGTCTATATATTATTATAGAGTAGGGAAAAAATTTAATCCCACACCCACACATTATTCAAGTGGTGTCTGAGTACTTATCATATATGGAATCACCTAAATAAGCAATTCCATTTAATTAAAGATATGTGAAGTAATAAAAGTGTGGAATTCACTATTATCAAACATAAAAAGCATAAAAAATAGTTTTAAACTAAATGGTCCCTAATAAATATTAAGGTCCTCATTGGATTTAATGATCATTTAGTAAACACTATATGATTTTATACTCCCTACTATTTAATCCTTTCTTCCCTAACATGGTGGGATTATTTGAGGAGCAAGGTCGTCACTAGAATAAAACTGGTGTGATTGAATCCAAGTATGAGATTTATTTGGATGTGATCATCCACATGTAGGATACGATGATTGTGTCACATGAGAATTATTTTTAGAAACCAAAATAGTAGTATTATAGAAATAATACTAATGATATACAATGTTATTATAGTTTGGTCATTCTTTTGTGGTAATATAAAATAATTCTACTTTTTCTAATTGAAACCATGTTGAAATAATTCAAGAAGCATACAATGGTATGTAGAAATGTTAATTATTCCAATGGATTGATTATATGATTCTAAATATATTTCGATGGAGGTTTCTTTCTTCCACTGGTTTCTATATATGGAGTTCCAACCTCTTCATGTGTCAAAAACATATGTACTTAAAATTAACTACCAGTAATATCCCTTTTTCAAATGTATATATATTATCTATCTTCTCATAATCAATAATTTTTTTAAAAAATATTTGATAATAAATTTCTATACATAGTTAAAACTTGAATATGTGTGATTTCAGGAATACTCTAGTAGATATATATGGATGAAAATTATCTTTTTTTATAACAATAGTTGTTTCTTATTTTACTTATAGACAATTTCTTAATTATAAAAAAAACTTTCCTTAAATTTTTCTTAACGTTGGGTGTGTAGAAGTACATATTTAACATTTTTTCACATATAATAAATATAACTCCATTTTAAAATTTATCTTAGATTGATAAATCCAAAAAATTGTGTGCATGATCTTATAGAATGTGGAATAAAAAATTGAACTTTTTATCAATGGGGTCCCAATGTAATGTTATATCATTTCTAGTACATAAAGCCACATGTCTGTCATTTCTAGTTTAAAATCTACGCAAAATATTGTTTATGTGAAAAAACCTCCAAAATTCCCTAGTATTAGGATACCCATGATAATCATAACAAATCCTGAAGGGTATTTTTCATCCCCATGAAAAAGATAATATCACCTGAAATCATATAATAATAATAAATAAATGATGTTTATAGATAAAATTAAATGGTAAAATATAAATTCTTTATTCTAACACCACTCATATTGAAATTATAGTTTCAAACATGTTTAACTGCACCCACACAATACATAATAAATTACATAACATCTATAAAATCAAGGATAAAAAAATTAATAGGTAGATCATTGCCCATATGTCACCTCCATTACTCCATGTCCCATGAATCAAGCACACCCACCTTCTATAAGTGGTAATTTTCCTTTTTTTCATGGCCAGAAATGAGTCAATCTAAAAGCACTTAAAGGAAAAGGTAAAATTTGAGAAAACGAACCTTCCAACATACTACTAAATATTCTTAAAAATATTCCATAACAATAAAATATTTGAGTATTCAATTTAAATAAAATAATTCATGTCATGGAATATATGTATTTTCATCAAAAAACAACATCAAATCAGAAAATGTAAAATATATCTGAACTGGCCTAAATGAAAATTTTATTTAAAATTTTATTTAAAAATAATACCCCATAATAAATAAGTTAAATAATTATTTTTATTTTTAACCATGTAAAAAACCTCATTGAAATTAACCATTTCATTACATTAGTGTTTGGAAATATGATCCTAACACTTCTAAATCTCCATAAAAAATGATTGGTGGTATCTCTAGTATCAACACACCATTCAGTGAACCGTTAATTGATGTAAATATACACCCCATTAAGGGACCCAAAAAAATAAATCTTTTAAAACATGGTTTAGTTAGTTTTTTCATCATCAATACATTTTTACGTAGTAAGAGTCTAATAATTACTATCCTAATCTAACACTGAAACCCTATTTTGAAAAGTTATTAATCCAAAAAATCAATCAATCAGTGTAATATCTACCATTTCTAATCATTTTATTATTCATTGTTGAATCCTTAAATTTTTGTTCTAGCATTATTTTTTCATTTAGAAAAATCATTGGTTTTCATCAAATTGAGGCCCATTCAAATCATCTTTCTTTCTAAAATGATTTTCTAGTGAACCAATATTAAACCATTTCATTAAATCCACTTTTATTTAAATCCACCATTTTTCATGAAATCCTCCAAAAATTATTAATTCCATTGAAATGGTGGGTTTTTCATAATTCCAAAGCCATTTTAAATAACGCATAAAATATTTTAAAATCTAATTTTTCAAATGAACTAGAAACTCATTTAAAATTAACATTGCAATATAAGGTTTCAACTACAGGTTAAAAATTTATGTTATTACCTTACTCGAATAACATGACCAAGTCAGCACACGTAATGTGAACACTAATGTGAGTGAAGATGATGAAGATAATTAAACCAAACAAAATGACCCTGAAAACTATAATTATATCCATAAAAAATGACGATATATTAGACTATAATATTGAAAAAATAGGTTATTGGGAGAAACTACAGGAGAGGAGATTCACTAAATATAAGGGGATCGATCAAAATCAATGGATATTTAATCCACCTAGAGATGGGGCTTGGGGATTCAATATTAATTTATGTGATATTCAAAATTCCAATTGATTTTATTAGGATCCAATGGGTGTGTTAATGGGTTAATCTTAGTTTCCTAATATTCTTCATTAAATTTTCTCGTGTATTGATAAATTCAATGAATAGATATTTAGTTCTGTTACATGGTTAATAGTTATAATATTCCTTAAAAATTTGGGATTATATGTCATGTGAGTGGGCTTAATGGTTTTTCCAGGATATTGATTCAACTATATACAAACCATGAATAATTTTTCATCTAAGGTTGTTTGAATTGGTTTGGCGGTTGCATGAATCCGATAGTTATACCACTGGTTCTAATGGATAAACATTGGACACCAAAAATGATGGGAAAAAACAAAAAAATTACATTACTTTTTTCATCCATGAATCACCCCTTGGGAATCTAAAATAATAGAAAAATCACATGAAACTACATTATATAATCCTCTACAAAATTTGGATGGAAACAAGGGTCATGAAGTGCATCAATAAATGAATTCGGATGTCAAACACTGAGCAATATAAAAAATATCTATATTTATAAATTTTATAAAGAATATTATATATTAAAAAAACACGAGTATACTACAGTTTAATTAGTTCCTCGTTCATTAATTTATCATGAAAATCATAACCATGTTGCAATTGAATATAGACCAAAGCTATTGTCTTCCATAGAAAAAACATTGTCTCAAAATTTAAAATCTTGAATTGATGCTCAATAATGGATAAATTGGGCACAAAATGAAGATCGTCCTAGTTAAAAACAAATATTTTTATGATACTTTATGTGATAATATAAATGAAAAAAAAAATATTGTATTGAAGAAAACAATGGTAGGATGTCAAAATGGAAATCCAGTTTTCCACTTACTCAACAATATCAAATGGTCCTAGAAAAATCTATGTATGTTTATAATTTTTCCAAAATATTGGTGTAAACCCCATAATGAATATAAAAATAACACATAATCACTAATTGATAACCCCATTGGATATTTAAATTATACAAAATTGGATTTCTCCGACTATGTTCCCTAACCATTCTCCAATGAATCAATTGAATCTTCATCAACATCTCATGGACCATAATCGATCTAACATAGAAATATTCACGAATATTTGATGGATCAAATATAAATTTATGCACATAGCCATAAAATATATCACAAGTACTCATTTTCATATAATAATGAGAGTATTTATTGTAAAAAAATCATATAATACAAAATAGGCATCCAAAGAACAACTAAAATAAAAAATGAAAGCATATATCACGTCCTTAAGAATTGTAATATTTTGTTCTATCATCCCATACGCCTATGAATTATAAATCATTATCAAATATACATTGGATATTATTTCCTTCTAGAGGACACTCAAAAAATTAGATGCAAAATGGGAATCAATATTACAGACTATAAAAGAGTCATGTCCTTGAAAATAGAAAATACATATGAGATACTGACAACCCAAATCCTTAAATATTGTTGTATATCGAATGGGTATAAAGTGATATGATCTATTAATAAAATATATAAATAGATATATTGTATTCTACCCAATACATTAACTGACATAACAACCAAAATTTCTATAGACATCACATCCCAGTCACATGGAAGCACACAAAGCTGCTTAATAAAAATCGATGTTCTATTGTGCGAGGCTATGACTTATTGGGATTCATAAGAATGAGAAACAAAGTCAGTTATGTCTCAACTCATACCTGGACACAAGAGTCATCCCAAATATAATAGAAAATAGTTGTGGTAGGATGGTTCCTAAACCATTTGGAATTATTAAAATCCCCCACGACAAAATTTCTCAAAATAAAATATACTATATTACAGTAATGGGAACATATAAATCCCATTAAATAGAAAACAACATCACCAAAGGTCTCTCCAATATAAAGTGATTCACTGATTCCATATAAATCATCATCATGATACTTTTCGTATTGAAAAATTTAGAGAATAATGGAGGTCAGTTGAGCACTTTATATAATAATATTGGAGTCATCCTCTTGGACTCGATTTTTTTTGAGAAAAATAAATCCAATAGATTCAACTCATAAGAGGATTACATAACATCTTATGTCATATGTTTCTTGAACAACACATAAGTGATGGACTTACCCTACAATAGGTGTATGTAATATCAAAATCAATGTACATTAGATACTAGACCCTTCTCCACTATTCGAGATTCACATATTTTTTAGAGAATATATAACAAAAGGATTTATTGTCAAAATAAATGGTAATATATTTTCCAAAACACAAACGCCACAAATTTTTGATGACATGAAACATGGATACATGTAAAATATGATAGGTTAGATAGTTCTTATCATCCTTCCTAATATTATAGAAACTATAAACCACCAGATGATCAACCAACATAAGGTTAGATTCCGACCTTGAATATGATGTGTCAAAAAATGCCACATAGAACATTCCTGCATCTTGAAGAATCCGAACTAGTCTAAAAATAAACAATTTACCTCAAATAATAAAATTAATTATCAAAATTTCAATCCCTCATGAACATAAATACTTTTCTAGTGATAGATATCATTAGTGAATCTAAAATCAATAAATCTTTAATGATCTTATAGTATTAAACCCCAAAACATGACAATCTCTATATCTCAAAAAAATTAAGTTTTTCTACAATGTTATAAAATATTTTACAATATTAGGTTCAAATGAAATAAGACATTATATGAAAATTTCTCCTAAGAACTAGACATATTTAATGCATAAATTACAATTCCAAAGATTCATGTAAAGTTGGTTATTTCTCAAAACCTATGAAACATCGTTCAAATGATGCACATGATCATTATCAATTTTATAGTAATCCTATAGATCTCCCACAAATACTAACAATAATTTTTTGCAGTACTAATGTAAAATCCTCTTCATAAATTAAAATAAAACTACAATATAACTTATCTAACCCAAGGTCTTAATAAGATAATAATAATTTACATGCATACTCATGTAGAAGGTATTCCAAATTTCACATTCTTTAGTTTTGAAATGGTAAAATATATATAAATGATCTTATTTTTGAACAAATACTACCCTCCCAATTGATAAAAAATCCTTAATTTTTTGTAAATGTATATTTGTTTCATTACAGGGAGTTAACTGATATTTTAATACTAAATTCAAATTTGACGTGTCATGTAAAATCTCATCAAAAAGTGAACATGAGTATCCCATGTTAAAATACATAGACATATAAATATTTTCACCAAATGTCCATTCTTATAAGATTTAAATGTATACAGTTGAGATGAACCCATATTGTAAGAAGTAATAGACACTATCCAAGTACCAAATTCTAAATCAATAGAGAACTCCAACTCTCATATCAGTGGAAATGCAAAGAAATAATATGGAAAAACATTTAGAAACTCAATGACAAAAAAATGGAGATCCCCAGTCATGAATTAAATATCTATATAAAAATAAAAAACCATTATTACCAATACAACATTTAGAAAATAATGTTTAGATATAATAAACCTTATGTCTAATCATATTAAGATAAATGACACAACCCCACAGACATAGTAAAAGAGACCCACAAAAGATAATTGTATATCCAAAGTTTATGAGATAAAACCCAATCCATCATTTGATTGATTTCATGTGGTTTCACGATGAGAACCAAAAAAATATAAATAAGTTCAATATATTATAGAGATAAAATAGAAGAAGTGAAATAGATAACCATATCTCTCTTCATTCCAAGGGGTGTAGAAATAACAATCACTTAAGACAAAATATCCATAGAAATATTTATTAGGCTCTCAGTATGACTCAATATAATCGAGTGATATTAACTTGTTTCATATAGTGTATACAATAACGTTGATGATATATTGATGGTACCTTTCATAGAAACTATATCTGCATCATATTCCTTGGGATAATCTTCCACTACAAAACAAATCATTGCTCCAGATTCCTATCATCAAAACCCTTTATTTATTGAAGGATTTGATTGCACAAATAATATTTAGTAGATTATAATCCTGTGAAACTACACATATTACAAAATATATGAATTTAAATATTTCTATTGACCCAAGAATCCACATGAACTATATTTCTTTACTTCATTGGTGGAAACCCATTTTAATTGCCCATACTTTCCATATGGAAACAAAGTAATATGGCTTATTCCAGACACTAAAGGAGGTCTGGGTGACTATTTCTATCAACAAACACCATGAATGATATCAATCATTATATTTATATTAATTAAACCAATAAAACTACATATATAATAATAAGTAACTCCCATCAACCATCAAATATCATCAATGACAAGATCAAACATCAATATTCTGTCAGGAGTGTAATCATAAGATGTGAGTTTTAGTATGAATCATTATAATTTGATATATGATTGAATCAAATTGACTAATATTATGCCCATTATTTTATAATTCATCATGACTTAAGGATCATATATAAAAATCTTTGAAATCTTTATTTCAAACTGTTTCAGGGTCTTATCCTTCTATTTGAGGTCTGGAAACTCCCTAGATTTTCCCAAGATCAATGATTATTTATAATTTTGATCAGTGAAAAAGTATCAGAATAATTTTCACTCAAATCAATGATGTTTCTTCATTTTCACCAATGAATCCCGATATAAATATCTAGGACCTTTGGTGTTGTTATTATAAAATTACCCCTTTATTGAATTAGGTGTTTCCATAAACTCAAAAAGAAGATCAATATGATTCAACAAATCCTCGTCCCCTCAAGGTTCATTAGAACCATAAAGAGTAGGTCAATTATAGTGAAGAAAATATTGATATTTATTACATGATATATAAATTTTAGGTTCTATGATTAATTTATGAATATATTTAGTTTTAGGTATTTGTCCCAATGTTTGGACAATATGCACCACTGTCTCAAGAATATTATATTCTATTAGAGAATTTTAATACTGTGATTCACTTGCAGCTTCCTTCTATGGCCTAGTAAAACATCATCATAAATTAATGATGATACAAAAAATCAATATTCAACATTGATGTATATGTAATGACACATAGACAATTGACCCTAACAAAAACTACTTTAATATAAATTCCAACAACAGAACAAAAACCATGAGAATCAACAAACAAAAATAAAAATTGGTAAATTAGAACAATTAGAATAAATTATTCAAAAGATAATATTTTCCCAAACATGTATTATAGCATCCCGCATTATTTGTCACATAAACTTTCATTACATTATACAAAACTGAGGATCTTTAAGGTTTAGTGTCTTGGAAACCAGGAACATAATACATGAAACAAAAAAAACATTCTTCTTAAACACTTGAAAGGATTATCCTTATGTTAATCCTAGGTTCATTAATGCATCTCATAACCTAGGGACATACATCAAAAGAAAGGGTTAGCAGAAGGCCCAGTAAGGGAAACATGGGTAAACATTTAACATGTGAACATGAGATACATCAACAATGTCATGAAAAAGAACTTTAAGGCATGAGAAAGAAATAATGAGGCATATCATAATAAAAATAAAATTTTTCATAACTTTAAGATGTGGATACATAATTTAACATATACAATCATGAACATATCACCAAGGTCCATCCCCAAGGTTTCATTTGAAAATTGCCAAGGTTATTCACCAAGATATCGTGAAAATTGTAATCTCGAGTTGTTACATCATTACCCAATGCATTAGAGCGCTATCAGGGCGCACCCTTAAATTTTCTTTTATTATCATGTGATCCACATATATCATCATCAATAATTTCATAAACAACCCATATATCATAATGTAAATGGGCTTCATTTCATAATCATAACGTTTTAAAAACTGCTTTAAAGACATGATCTTTATGTCACATTAAACCCACGGGAAGGGAAAGCAGGTCTCATGTATGTAAATACCAGACTTTAAAATAGAACATTTTTGTATATATGTGAATACCCATTTATAAGAAAGAGCTTTAATTATTAACATAATAAAATGAAAGAACTTTAGAAAAAGAGAGAGACATTTTGAGACGAAAATTCTGCAGCATAACGGCTATGTTACAGGGTTTTAGAAAACATTGAAAAGAGAGGGGACATGGGTCAAACATTCATAAATGACCCATAAAACAGTAGAGGGACAGAATATAAGGGATTTAAGAAAATGGTAATGAAATTTGAAAATATACCATATGAAATGAAGAACCTGAAAGGAAGACAAAAATAAGATTTCTCTTATGAAAATTCGGCAACCTAACGGCGTCACATAAACTTCAAACAAAAATGAATTGATAAGATCAAATAGGGTCTCTCATACTATGAACATAAAATATCTGTATGATAGATATAAAGATCATACCTTAACATAATAAAAAAGAACATGCCAGACTTGACATGGAATTAGATCTTTGAAAAAGGAGAAAGGTGAAAGAACCACTTAAAAATTCAGCAGCCTAACGACGCCACTTAAAACATCAAAATACTGAATTGAAGAGATAAAATGGGGTCTCTCATCATTTGATCATAAAATATCAGTATTATAGATATATATATCATACCCCAACATAA
The DNA here is from genome assembly GCA_963277665.1 of Viscum album. Classification (NCBI taxonomy): domain Eukaryota; kingdom Viridiplantae; phylum Streptophyta; class Magnoliopsida; order Santalales; family Viscaceae; genus Viscum; species Viscum album. The sequence goes on along the minus strand of OY728153.1, from coordinate 188,607,135 downwards.
TAAAAGGGAACTTGAAAGACTTTACATGAAAATTGATCTTGAAAAATGAGAAGAGAGAAAGAATCTGTTACAAAAATTTCGGCAGCGTAACGACACCACTTAAAACTTCATAAAAAGAAATAATGAGAGAAAGAGGGGATATATCATTATAGGAACATGAAAATGGAATTAATAGGAATATAAAAGATCATCTTTAAACCTAAGAACATGGAGAATGCAAGAAATGACATAAAAGAGATTACTTGAAAAGAAAGAGAGAGGTCGGATCCCTTACCTTAAAACGTAACTCTTAAAACTCAATGGTTGGGACCCTGAGGGCTTGGGGGAACCTTGGGAGGACTCCTTGGAAGGTAATGAGACCATAAATTCGTTGGGGAAGAGTGGGGAGTCGAATGGATGAGATGATTTCTTGGTATTTATAGGGAAAGTTACGGGACAAGACATTAATGGCCAAGGGACACCTCATTTGTGGTTTTGGAAAAACCATGGGCTTGCCCATGGTATTTGCCAATGGTATTGGCCACTTGATACACCTCATACCTTATCTTACTATTCACAAGTCTACCATATTTATTACATACTTAATAAATCATTTAATGATGTCATTAAACACCCGTAACTTAAAAACAATATTTTCACTATCCATAAAAAATTCAACATTCTCAGAAAATTCCCAAAATTTCACATTAACCAAATATCAATGCTCTGATTTCAAAAATGAACACCATTTTTTAAAAATATTTTTTTTAAATATTTTTAATTTAATTTTTATATAAATACACTATTCACCGAAAATTCATTTTTTCAGAAAAAACCCCAAAAATTACATTAACATAATATCGATGCTCTGAGTTCAAAAATGATATCCATTTTATAAAAATATAATTCTAAATATTTTTAATTTAATTTTTAATTAAAAAAACACTATTCACCCGAAAAAACTAATACTTGAATAATAATTTATTAAACCGTTATTTAACCATTTTATTGAATCACATTACTTAATCAAGGTTCCTAGATTATTTTAATACTTTCTTTAAGTGAGATTACTAATCCATTTGGAAGCATTACTAATCCTAATCATAAAATCACTATTCATAATTTACTATTCATCAAAAATCATGTTGATCTTATTAGACTCTAAATTTCGTACTGGACATAATTGTAGAAGACAATTTTTTGAAAATCATTACACATTTTTAATTTTTGAAGGTTTAAAAAAACATTTTTTTTAAAATATCCATTCTCTAAAATTTACCACAAATATGCATACTATATTTATCTAGACATTTGAAAATTCATAAACTTCATCACAAGAAGAAATCCCAATTTTTTATTTAAAACAAAGGATTACACAAGGCAGGTATGGTCTGCTTATATAGCCCCTTATCACAATAGCATAGGACCTAAGTGTAAGGTGTACTAAGGTGAGAGAATCTGAGGGAGGCTCGACCAACATCACACGAGTAGTAATTTCTATCAGTTTGAACTTCTCGCAAAGGTGATTCCATTCTAGCTTCACACGATGAAGTTCGGTTTGGGTTTGGTACAGAGCAAAGCCCAGTGGTGCTACCTCCTTCCCAAGTTCTGTTAGATGGGCTTCGATCGGTCCAAGACTACTTGGTGAGGCCATCGAATCTTATTGCTATATTAAATAACCAAGATTTCTTGTATTTAGAGACAATAATCAGAATGTTTAGTTTACAGCGGTCATATTGACTAGTGGTCATATAACAGTCAAAACCCAAAGGTTTCATTTTAATTATACTCATGTTATCAAATGAAACATTTTTGTTCAGTATAAAAATAAAATAAAATAACACACAAAATTAGGAAACAAGATTTATTCAAAATTTCAGGTCGTTACATGTATGGTGATTTATAGCATATTATGAATTGATTTATTGAATAAATCACTCCAAACTACCTCATATGTCATGAAAATCTAACCTTCATATCTACAAGTAAAACAATGACATAATACTGACTTCAAAGATATATGTTCATCCACTCTCTGAAACAACTTTTTCAGGATAGGTACCTAATACCCCAACACACTAATGAGGAATCTATTCTAGGAATATCATGATTGAAATTCTAAATCCCCATGGGTTGGGGATTAGCACCGAGAATCCTACAAGATTAAAAATGGAATGGGATTCCACCAAATCGCGCAAGAGAAATGATAAATGTAATAATTGAAACACTTATTAAAGAGAAAGTACAAGAATAAAATAATAAAATAACCCAAAATAGGGTATCATAATGGATACAACATTGTCCAATGCTCATATCAGAAAACCCATATAATAAGTCAATCACATCTCAACTTTTAACCTCCATCACTTGAAGTCCCTTGAATAAAGCACACTAGCATCCAACAAGTGTCCCTATCCCATTTCATGTTTTGTGGAACCAAGTATCAATAAATGATGAAACAAGAAGGTATGGTTGGAGAAAATAATCATAGTAGGATAACAACATTAATTACATAATAAATTTCATAAATATAAATAATATTTCCATTATATTTATATAAAACAAGGTATGGCATGGAAATTTATAATTTTCAAGAAAGGAGACCTTAAAATTTAAAATGTGGAAGATATAATAAAACAAACAAAATTGACCATTTTAGATAAAACAATTATATAATTTTTTTCAAGATGAATAAATTTGTAATAATATAAATGGATTTTAAATCAATGTAAAAAAAATAATGAACCATAGTAATAATCCCTAGATAGTTTCTTCAAATAGGATAATCACCATTCTCAATCATCATCGTGGATAAATATGGGTTTAAGGAATTAAATAATCATCCCATTATGGGACCCATTTTTTAAAACCAATCTAAACATTAATTGATAACCCATCATAATAGAACATATCAAATTTAGTTTAGTTAGTGTTTCCATCATCAATACATTTATAGATAATATAATTTATTGTGTACTTGACCTAGTATCCCACTAACATCCCAAGCTCAAATGTTATTATAAATATATATATATATATATATATATATATCATCATAAAATAAATCATTTTAATTTGTTTCATCATGCATAGTTATATTTATCAATTTTATTTTGATCATTCCTTTTATTTTGAAAACAAAATCAATATTTTTCATAAAATTCATGCCTTTTCATATCAATGTTCATTTTAATCAAATTTTCCCAATAATAGATATCAATAAATATAGTCAAATAGACTTCTGACTCAAGCCAAAGTTTTTTTGTTTCAATGCACTCAACAATTTCAATTCCAATAAAATTCTATGTTTTCACAATTCCATCACATTTTTAAATCAATCATCAAAGTACACCAAATACATATTTGTAAATCAACTAAAAAATCATTTAATAGTAATCATGAAATGAAATACTTAAATTTTATGAAAAATCATAATATATCCACCTAAAAACAATCACATGATCAATTCAACATTTGCAATGGGATGAAAAATGAGAAAAGATCTGATTGATATAACGAAACCAAACCTAAAATACAAATATATAAAAATAAAAATTAGATTGTAGATAACAAGATGATATATCAATATATAATAAGGATATAAAACAATATTTGTATAAACTACGTGAGATTATATTCCCTTGCCTAAATGTTAACAAATGAAATCAACGGTGCATTGACCCTCTAAGAAAAGGTGTTGGAGGAGTCAATATTACCTCCTGAGAGCATTAAAAGGCCATGGAATCATATTAATATTGATTAGGGATTTATATTATGGACATGGGTTCTAATTATATTTAAATAAAATTTATGGGGAATTAATAACCTTGAAAATGATATCTTGATTGCAACATGTAGTTAATAGTTTTCGTTATCCCAAATCGTGAACCCTCACTGGACATCAAGATGTGGTACATGGTATGAATGTATGATTAGTATGAACATGTATCAAACATGTAAATGATCTTTATCAATGGTATAATGGTTTATAGGGATGTCCACATAGTTAAGAAAATTGTTCCACCCCATTTAGTGGATTAAGATAGGGTACACAATTTGTTTGGCCAAATATCAAGGTTTTCCTTAACTATGATGAAATTTTGCATTGGAAAATGGGGGCTTCAAAATTTTCAAAATTTATTAAAAAAGAAAACCTGATTCAATACCAAAAATATTGTATAATTTAAATTAGTTTCAATAATTACCTAACATAATGTCACATGAACATAAAATTGGATAATATTTTTGAAATTACAAATAATGATCTGCTTGTGGTGGTTAATCATTATTATTTCAATTTTCAAATTGTAAAAATATTTGAAAAATTGAATGAACAATTTATTTGTTAACTTATGTCCTATACTGCATCCACTCATGAGTTCTTATGCCAACTTACCAGTTACATTTCTCTATAGTCGAAATAAAACATCACTTAATCATCACTCCATAGAAATTGATGGAATATAATATTATAAATTGTCATAAGAAAAAGTCATTAGATTCAAAATTATAGAACTCATAAGTTTTGTTATAAATAATTTACTCATAGTGGGTAGTATTACAATTAATTAATGATATTCTACTATTATTGGGTACTCCTATGGGAGACTATTGAGAACTTACCGAGTAGTATTTTAGAAGACCTTTTACACCTAGACCACTGTGGTGAGATCAATTCCATCATCGATATATAAGCTACAAATATTTAATTTTTTACACATCATGTTTCAAAAATTATTATATATGTGCTACCATCCCATATAATAGATTTTTAAAGTCTAATACCATTTTTATAAAGTGTATGTTGGTCCTCTTTTATTGAAACAAAATAAAAGGTACGATCTGAGAAGAGTTAGAGAAAACAAGAAAGAACCCAATGATGAACTATCTACCAATATTTTTCAATAATCATGTAATCTTCCTCATTTATTCTTCTCGAAGTGCTCATAGTCGACCCTTCCTTGACCACACCAACATCCTCTTGACTACCCATACATGAAACACGATATTTAAGACTTTTTTAAAGTGTCACAACATCAGTTCTTGATGAATCAGAGCTATCCTATTGTTGTTCATTGCATTTTTCAGTACAGGTGTCTCTAATAACAAACATCATAATATTATCTATTTTTTTCAGTAATATCCATAATCACATGGTTTTTTTTCTCATCAGGAAAATTCATAGTTGAATCATGTATCCCAATGGTTCTATCATTCGGCTCAAAGGATGAACTAGTTTAAAAAATAGCGGTTGTTCAACCACAAATAGAGTGAAAACTATGGACATTGAATTTTTATAGTATAGAATTTTGAATCCATCATTATCCACAATAGGCTTTTAATAATGATACAATGTTTTATAAATTACTGAGGAGTCTGATTCTATGAATTTTTTACCATTACAATTGCCTAAAGAAGCCATCCCTTCTTATGAAATATTGGTATCCACCTCTAGTTAGAGTTCTTCTTCACTCATTTGATTTATCTTTTAATCAGATTGAGTTTGCTGTAAAGTATCACATTTTACTATGTTCTATGAATCAGTTATGTGAATATTACACTCTTTAGATAAAATAATAGCCCAAGGATTCATCTTGTTCTCATATGTGGAGGCATATACTGTTGGGAGGTCACCCTTCCCAGAAAAAACACCCTACGACTCAATATTATACTCAACATAGTTATCTGTAATTCCCAGTCTATCAATACTTTTACAAGGATCATCATGAACAACATGCTTCTATAATATAGGATGATCGTCATCTTTCCGATTGGGTTCATTTTTTCTCTTCATGATACACTTTCTCACATCATGTCCTAGAAAAGAAGATAAGGTGAAAACTATAGAGAAACTACATGAAGATGAATCATGACCAATTAAATTTCATTCATAGAATAATTTAGCAATTCATTCATACATTATCTTTAGCTAAATAATATCATCATCAGTTTCAAGCATTACCTTGTCAACAAGAGTACATCGTAGTTAAACATCATCCAAGAACGTAGAAAAGTGTCAATAATGTGCGAAATCAATTTCCCTAAAAAATTTAAATTAGGATACCAATGTGTAGGGAAATGTAATACCATATTTTTGGGATTCCAATGTATCCAATTTAACCCATAAATCCTTACCCAATTTAGAGTAGTTGTATTTCTAACTTCGAAGGGTTTGGATTTTTTATATAATTCATGCAAATCAATAATACATGGTTTGAGAGCTATGGAACCAAATCCATAGTCCTAGAACATCAATTATTCCATGGTGAATAGCATCTGGATGTATCACTATCCTAGTGATACACACTTCTTTTATGAAAATCTAAAATTCAATGAGATACTCTGCTTGAGTTCATTAATTTTCAAGGGGTGAGAACCATTGGAAAAATATAAATGAGCAATCACTGAGAACTCACCAATACAGAGCCACTCTGAAGCTTCTTCGAGTTCATAATTGATATGCACAATAATCTATTATCTTTTAATGGAATAATTGAGAAGTACGTTGAAGCTAGAAAAAAAGATTAATCAAATTTAACTCATCAGGAGTAACATGGATATCCTGGGATTGATGTGTGGTAGAACTCTCATTAGTGTCGCTAGCCCTATCCCCTATTTTCAGAGTAGAAACATCTTCCGCCTAAGGCCGAGAACCTACAAGAACCCATTACTACATAGAATCCTTCTATACAGCCCCTACAATAGCTTGGGGTCACCCATCAACTACTCACTGAGATCCTTTCCTAAAAAAATAACACTCAGATGAAGGCACTACAATATCTGAGACCACTTGTTCCCAATCCACATCTTCCATTTTCTGAGAACCATTCCTCACAGACAAAACCCTATTAGATCATTGTTTTTCTGAGATAACCCCCTCTGATATAGCTCTATCTGAGGAGTAGCACACTAGAGAATGGCTAATGAAATATGGGGCCATCGTTGATGGGGTGAAACTCTAGCATGCATTACCATCAGAGAGACCATATAGAGACATCCTCACTTCTAAAAATATCATTTTTAACATCCATTCCCCACCAATAATATATTTCTATTCAAAAGGTTTCAATTATAATATGTGACATCCCAAGACACGAAATGTTGGTAAAAAAATTAAAAGGTATTTTCACTACATTGGTGGATGATTCACCATAGATGAAATAACAAAACCATTCAAGGAAAAATAAACCACAAAAAAATTATATGATTTATAAAATTTATAAATTATAACTCAAAAGAGAGGCCGGTAAAAAAATAAATCAGAGTGGAAACAACAAAGCATATCGTGGTGACTAAAGAAAACCAATGTATGCCCAGATACATTAAAAATTATGTGGAATAACTAAAAACACTATTTGAGATAAAATCATTTTTTCAAACACTATACTGAATATTTATAATCTGAATTCTACAATAGGGAAATAAGACACATTTACTAAACTTATGTCAAGAAAAAAAATATCATCATATGAAACAATGTGAATATATAGGTTGTGAGTACTCATATCCTGTTGGTTGTTACAAAGAAGCTTCCAAACTCATTCTAATATGATAAAAACATGTTATATCAATTTTCAAAAAATAATTTAAATCAAATACAGAAATTTGAATAATGTTTACTAATTTAATATCAATTTTTAACTGATAATATTTATCCATTAATATCATTTGGAAGGAAACCACATTCCTTACACTCACACGCAAATTCATGATAAATATAAATCCCAAACTACACAAGAAACAATTTTCACATCACTAAGTCTTCACTTGGTGACATAACTTTGTGTACCTCTATTTGGAACGGTGTGAAAATTTCATAAGAATATATCCTCACCCAATGAAATTATCATTACAAACTACAATGATATTACTTTTTCTCACACAAAATCTTTTCAAATAATATTATTCCCCAATTCATTTATCTTTTAAAACATTGAATTTATCATCTTTCTTCTGAAAAAAAAATTGTAACATAAAAAAATAAGTTATATGGGTTTTATAAAAAAACTAAAAAATTAGGATTTCAAAAACATAAACCAAGTGGGTTATCAATTATGAAATCATCAAATGTTTCCACTAAAAATCCAATAGAAGAATTTGAATAAAAAAAATCCACAGGTTCTATAGAATGTGTAGGAAAAATAAAGTACCCTTAAATATTATTACCAATTTATCCACTATACGTACAAATAGAATTAAATTAAAAAACCAAAAAACATATAATCAAATAGTTTAATGATATATATGGGCACACAATAAATTTAAAAATTAAAAAAAAACCTATAAAATTATTAATTGGAAGATTATAAGGGTCGATTTATTATAAAAAATGAATTAAAATCCCTCACATGATTATCAAACATAGATCCATAACTCCTACTCCATAATTTTAATACAAACCAGTAGTTCAAACTGGGTTTAACCAATACTGTAGCCTGGTGGTCTCCACAACGACATGGTTCCGTCGATCACAAGACACACTGAAGATGGAATATGAACTATTGAAAAATACACCACCATTTATGGCTCTAATTTAACTATACCATTATAAGGAGACGTGGCCTTTTATTTTAGTCACAACAATCCTTTATGGTATCCATGGTCATGACGACAAGAATCCGTATGGATATTATGGTCTCTTTTTATTTCATATGAAAACACATAAAAAACACCCCCTTTCATGTTGTGTTTCATCCCATGGAGAACAAAAAAATAGAACATTTCCCAAACTCGCTATGAAAATCATCAAAGTTCCCAATTTCTAATTAAATCCATATGAATTATTAAAACATAAGGGAAATATAAAACAGTCCTAGAACATGGTGTGTAATGATATTTATTCTAATTTGGAATGTTCTATATATCAATGTGGTTTAGGTTATAACTTATTAACTAAGGTAGAATACCCATAATTTTATTTACATCATATCGATCAACATTTTACAAATCTTTTAAATAATAAATATTTTATTGATCGAATTTTCTTAACTCTGTTCCTCTTTGATTAAGTCATTTACTAGATCCTATAGGGTTAAAATTATATATAAGAAATAATATCAAAATAAAATAATAATAATGAATCATTTCTATATGAAAAATAAAACATAATATATAATATCATATATAAAATTATTATGATAACTTTTATTCAACATAATTTTCATTTATATTAGTAAAACAACAACATCTTAAAAAATGTATAAAACTATCTAAAATAGACTATATAACTAAATTGATGAATTTAACAAGACGTAAATATATTTTATTACATCACATATAATTTTAATCATTAAATTGTCCATACAGACACTCACCAAGATCCTAGTGGTTTAGTGTATTTTCATATTACATATATTATATATTATAAACCAATATCTATTAATTTTTATTTTTAAATTTATCGACATATAAAATTAACATAGTTATATTTTCTAACATAATTACCTAAGGAAATGGAAAACATATGAAGGAGTGAGATGAATTGACCAGATGGAAAAATATATCATTATATTATAGGATATTTCAATGTTTTTGAATAAGAAAACATTAAAAAGGGGAAAGAATTTATAAAAGGATCATAGTATAAAATTATTTTATCAGAAGATATTATAGATCAACATAGATCATTGAATGGGAACACAGAAGCACAAAATTATAGTATTTAAAGCATGGAATGTATAGTAGAATACAGATATGAAAACAAGGAAAACTAATAATTATATAGTGAAAATAACGATGAGAATGTGAAAAAAAATATATGAAATGAAACAATATCAGATGTTAATTTAAATAAAATGGATATCAAGTCATAGTAGTTCAAAATCACTCCATGCATCCAAGAACTTAATAGACCGAACTATATCACATGTTTCCCATTGTGGATTGCGAATCACTACTAACATCAAAATGTAATTTCCAGATATGTAAATATTACCAAATGTATTAGAGGTATTCTTAATTATTATCACATATATCACATAATGATAAACTATATATATGTTTTCCAGATAAAATTTATTCATAAATCTATTCTTAATTAATCCTTGGAAAGAAAATGGATGATAAATCATTCCTAATTACTTTGAGGAACTAGGTACTCAATAATTGAACCAATGATCCTAAATAATCATTCACATCAATGCTGTGTGTTATATGATTAATTAGATAATTATACACTAAAAAATTATAACTAAGTAATATCATTTGAAAATTGAGTTGGAAAATAATTTCAAATCATAAAAAAAACCAGTATAAAAAGTTTTATTATTTTGAAAATTATGTTAATAATCACTTTCAAAATTATTTGGAAGAGCTAAAAAATAAATTTCATTTAATTAATTTAGTATGAATTCCAAAGAATGAATTCTTCAGAATAATTAAATTTTATATTATTGAAATATGTAGTAGTGATATAAAATATATTAAAATTGAATGAAATGAATTTTTTTATATTTTTTATTTGTTTTTTTAAAGAGTACAATATATATGGAAATAATTATAAATTTTCAATTTTGAAAGACATACAGAGAAATAGAAATTGATTAAAATATAATACATTTTTATATTTGAATAAATAAGATAAAAATTGTTTATTCTGAAACAATATATACGAAATGAAAAATACCAAACATATAAGAGGATAATTATTCCTAAAAAATTCTAATTTATGACATAATATAATTATCCCTGATGAATATTATTAAAATGAATTTTAATTTTAGAATTTAAAATATTAAAATACTTTTAAAATATATAAATTTAAAATGATATTAAATATTTACTAACATGGTCAATTAAAAAATATTATGTCACAATGTAACAGATTTTGAGATAATCACACCCTTACATTGAATTTCTTCTTGGTATGACAGACTATAAACTTCTATATAATCAATTAAAACTTATTATTAAATTATATTTTAAAATTATTTATATTTATTAAATTTTATACATATAATTCATAATTTTTTATTAAAAATTTATAAAAAATTTATCAATGAAGTTTACATTCAAGGGTTAATAGTCCAATTTTATTTAGGATAACATTGATATTGTGTTTCTGGTGCATAATCCTTATCCATTTTCTATTGTCCTCTACAATGGTAAATGATATTATATAAATTTTTTAGTTTGAATTCTGATTTTCATTACCTATATAATGAACATTGTGGTTCTAGAATGTCTTGAAAAATTTAAATATCCAATTTTCCAAATTTTGATTCAACAAGTGAATTATGTTCATTAATAAATATTTATTCTTAATTAGAAAAATTACATTATGAAAAGAATAATAAATTCATAATTAATTTAAAGTATTTAAATTATTTAATTTCTCTTAATGATTCTGGTTAGAATTTATTTTATATTTTTTGTTTTTGTAGAGTTGACCAAAACATAAATACATAATAATGAATGCATGAAATATTAAATATGATTATTTAATTTTGAAAATCCTTCCATAGATTAATAATGATTTTGATATTATTTGTAAAAATTGATAAATGATATTGGAAATTAAGTGTATGTAGACCATAATTAGTTATTAATATCAAGAATTTTATAATGGAATTAATGTAATGAACTTATTAATAATATAAAGCTCTACAATTATCCAATGATGACTATTTTTTATTAAAAAAGTATCCAAAAAGTCGAGGGACTTATTTTATTTATTTTTTAGGTATTCATAAATAAGTCAAATAAAATGTGAGTATCATGGGCGATATAGGAGAGGTATTTTTATATGTTATATTGAGTAATAATTTGGGAAATCTCAATTATTTAATTATTAAGAAATTTTATTATATATGGAATGTGTATTGAAATTTTAAAATAATTGTATGTAGGTCACAAATCAAACCATACACCAAATGAACAGATAATGTTAGAGTTTTTTTAGATTATTAAAACATAAGTGATTAATTTCACCTAATTTCACCTTTTCTAATATAAAATAATATTATGAAGATGGCCACTGAGCGAAATCTCTCCACCTCTTACCTAGCCATGGGGTTTCCTCTTGGTGTTATCTCAAATGCAAGAGTTCAGTCTATAACATTATTAGAAATCTCCCCCCATTCCTTATCATAATCCACTATATCTTTTATGGTTTCTCTCAACTTCATACAAGATATAAACATGGTATTTACTACAATTAATCATCTCATCAAATGACCCTCTATTCTAGAGACAACTTGTTTTTGGGTATTCTATTTTAATATCCAATGGATTTCCCCTTATCTCTTTTATGTGATTATATCATCCTTTCTATATTCAATCATTTCATAGTATAAACCTTGGGTGGAAATTATTTATATCATTGGTCTCAAATTCACTACCATGGGGTCATTTTAGCTACAGCGGGAATTTTTTCTCCTAAACAAGAAGTATATCATCCACCCTAACTTTTTGGTTACTTGATACACAAAATTGATTATATATTAGGGGATTTTAGAGTTTTTCATTTTCAGATTCATTATTATTAATGCATCTTTTTTTCTTGTTTCATGAATTGTTTCATCTATGCTGGTCTTTCATTGGTTGGAAGATCTATTTAGGTTTGTCATCCACTACAACATTTTTCTAGAGGAATTAAAAAATATTAGGTCATCTCCATAGATATATTGGGAATTAGAAAATTCCAAGAACCAATATCGGATGCAATAGTTATGTGGTAGATGTAAGAAATGGTTTTGAGGAATCTGTAAAAAACAAAATTGGTATCCCATGCTACCATCCATTAAAAAATTATTATGAACATGAATATTTGATGTCAAAATATGAAATTATATTTTGTATTATGTTTTAAGGAAATTTTTAGTAACCAATTAATTATGGATGTATATTATATTTTTTATGATGTTTTGGGTGATTCAATAATAGTTAATTATGGATTTTTTTCCTATTCACTGGTATTATAAATGGACATTTTTTTGGAATTATGTGTTTATAGTGGTATGTTGGTGTGATTTCCGAGAAGGCTATAAGGAACCATATTAATACCATTGTGGTTTAATTCAAAAAAATGATTGTAATAGTCATAACAAAATATTTAACATGGGTATTTGTTTCCTTGTTATCAATAAAAGTTTCTATGTTACAATATTTAGACATGATAAAACCAAATACAGAATAGAATTATTTATTTCAATTTAAAAATAAAAAATATATTTTTATTAATATAAAAACTTATAACAAAAAATATACATATTTTTTAAAATTTATTTGACGTCATAAAAAATAATTTTTTAACATTCTTTAATAATTTATAATATTTAGATGAATTCATAATAATTTTTTATGTATATTATTAATATATTTCAATAAAATATATTTTTAACAGATTCTTTTATTTTTAATAAAATATTGATACATTTAATATAATATATCAAAATAATCCCCCATTTGATATTAATATATTTTATTCCATATGTATTAAAATTTATAATTTATTTGTTAACCACTAATTAAATTTTATCTACAAATTACAATAAAAAAGACCTTGATCATTAATTAAATAGAATCATTAATTTTTTATTTAACAAAAAAAAATTTATTAAAATAAACAATATATATTTATATTTATATTCCATTTATTATATTAATTATTACAATTTTATATCACCCCAACGTATACCTAAAAAACCTCTCAAGACAACCACATAAAATTAATTATTAGAAAAAGATATTTTTTTGTATTTGATTATGATTTAGAGAGATTTAATCTCATATAAAATTCCATGATATTGAACATATTTCATTTATGATTCTGCTAATATTTTAATTTTTAATGGTCATATTGTGGTTGGTCATTGGAAAACTATATTGTGTTTTGATACTTCCCAATCATGAAAATATTAGTCTTATATGGATGGATATACTTTGTGAGTTTTTTATTTATTCTTTCAGCATAAATTTCATAATTTTATTACAAGTAATTATAACATCCATTTAAATGAATATGATATAATGGAAACATTTTGATAACTTAATATATATAGTAAACATCTAAGTTTTTATAATAATTCCCCTTATTTTTTACTGGTTCCAATGACAATATATTTCCAACATCCAAATAATTCCAATAATAATATATTATGAATAACCATATAACCAATCTACATATTAAAATTACAAATGTTACATTCCTATATATTAAATTTCATCCTTTATCCAAATGATCCATTTCATTCACCTATATAATTTCCATCACTGTATGTGGAATTTATAACATTGTTGATTCTTTAGATAGTTATTATTTTTGGTACAAACATTATTTTATATCTCTATGAGAAATATTTCATTAATATCATATTGTTATTTACATATGTATTTATTCCTTTTTTATTTTTCCTAAATTTATTTAAAATTTTCTATATTGAATGAATTATATATTAAATTATAATGAATAAAAATATTAAATATGATATTGTAAAATATTATATTTATGTTTCATATAAGAAAATATATCAAACCAAACAGCCTTATTAATGGAGAATTTCACACTAAAAAATTCAGTGGTTATTATAAGAATGCACAATAATTTTGTGGATAAGGGTAAAAATAGAATATTTGAAGTGTAATTAGAAGTTCTACTGTGAATTACAATTTAAAAAAAATTTCCAATTAAAATGTAAAACAACCCGATGAGAATAAAAATATACAGGGGGTTAATATAAAATATATTTTCATCAAGTAGAATAATGAATGTTGTACTATGAAACCTTAATTAGTATTTATAATATAGATTTTTTAAAATATATTAAATATGTATTTATATGAATACATATTTAAATATTTAAGTCTTGAAATAAATTTTCAACTTTCTCCACTAATGAATTAATACATTTTAAAAAAGGCTCTTTTATTTTATAATTTTTAATATTATGAAATTTAAAAAATAAATTGTAAAATTTATTTTTCATTCAAAAAATAGTTTTATGTGTAACGAAAATTTAAAGTAATGTTATATATTTTTAGATTAAATAAATATTTAGTGGTAAAATATAAAATTAAAAGGTGTAAGAAATAGATTCCTGAATTTATTTTTAAGGTATAAAAATTATAATAAGCCACATAATAACTCATATATATCATATTTGAATACAATTATTTATTATATTATTTGTATTTGAAAAATTCAATAGTGATTGTATATAGAGTTTATTATTTATCACTAGAATAAAATGTAAAATGATAGATATCAGATGATATTTAACTTTTAAGGTGAGATGGATATAGGGAGAGTTTTATGTTTCTGTTAATTCATTATAACATATTTATTGTTATTATATCATGGGTAGGAATAATTAAATATTGGATGTGGTAAATATTTAGTTATTTATGTATTGTACAATGAGATATAATGTTTATATTACATGAATTTGAACAAAAAAATCCAAATAATTTTATGTTTTTGATGTTTTGTGACGTTTTAATTATATTTTGTTAAATAATGAATCATATATTTTTATGGTCTGATGAATTTATAATATAACCAAAATCTATAGTATACATCAACATGTAACAATAGTTTAATTTATAATTTATTGTTAACTATTAATAATTTAAAATAACCTAAAGAGATAATATGAGTGGATATTTTATATAAGAAATAGTATTATCATAATAACGGTAAATAAAAAGTTTTAATAAGTAATATATTTATATATATAGATTCCCTTGAACATTGGTAGATGAGTTTCCCTTATTTTCTTTATTATATATCTATATCATAACAATTTATAGAATAAATCATTCAAAAAATTTAATTGTTCACTATATTGAGTAAAATATAGAAGAAGTGTTAAAAGAAATATTATTGGTTTTAATTGTTGTAAAATTACCATTTCCCAAATGATAGTAATAGTTTTTATTATAGATCAATTGATTTAAACATGAGGTAAACATTAAGGAATAAAATTCCAATTAATCAATATCCAGTGAAAAAGGTGACTATGTAGAACAAAATGGTTACCATAATATGAAATATGGATGAGTTTGATTTTATCATGATGTTTATCATTAATGATTATGTTAATTTCATTTTATTTTAACATGAATAATAACCTAGGAAACAATTTAGAAAATTTATTATTATAAAATATAAGGAAAACGATACTATATATTTATATTTTATAGATTAATGTGAATTGTTTTCAATATATTTCTATGGAATTATATAGTGATGATGCAACACATTTACAAGAATTTTTTTGTTAAAATATAGGAAATATATATATATTTGATTTAAATTGAGATATATTATTTCAATATTTATATCAAATACATGAATTTTTTTTTCAGGGATTCAGTTTTACATCACATGGAGATATTATAAATGATATTATGTTACCACGTTAAAATATAAAGAATAACTAATTTTAAAAAGAGTTTTGTTATTTAAAATCATGTAAATTTTTTATGATGGATAAATTTATTATTATACGACTGAGTAAATAGTGAAATAATGCACAAGATGATTGAATAAAAGAGTGAAGATCATTCATAGAGATTGAAATGAACCAAATGAACATGTAAATTTTGGGAAGACAATAACAAAATATTTTCTTATTTAAAACAAATTCAAATTTCATATTTCATATTTATGTCACTATAAAAATTACTGAAAAATGTTATATAATTTATTAAATAATATACTGACAATGAATTAATTACATTTTTATTCCATTCATATTCATTTTTTTGAATAAATAAGATTGGAATGATGTTAAACTGAAGAAATTTATCATGTAAATGATTATTCCTTCCTTTGAATTCTCTCACTTTATTATATAAGTTAATCTCATATATGCCACATTTTTAAAATTACAAATTGTATGTAGTAAATAATCTAGAGGTGAATCATGTAAAAATCATGTATTTATATATTTTATTATTGTTTTCATCAAAAATATTTTGGATATATATTTAAATATTTTTGAATTTATATGAATATATGTATATATGTATCATTTGATGAAAAAGATATAAAAGTGATCAATAATAATTCACCCCTCTTATTTTTTCATTTATAATCATTCTTGGGATCCATACCTTTGTCGTATATTTTATCATCAAAATCGTATATTTTTTATTTATTAACATGATAAATATTTAAAATATAATGATGAAATATATAACTAATATAGTATATTAAGATTGAATTTCTCATAAAGGATTCATAAATTGGCCCCACTAAATAAAAAAGTCAATTTTTCCTCTTATTTTCTGGGATTCAATATTGAATTTAATCTTATTTAAATTATCATTACAAAATATTACCAACAAATGATAGATGAAATGGGACCTAACTCATTATTCATCTCTTTAATGAATAGTATTATTCAATATCCTTGAACTCAATGAAAATTTCTTATCTAATAATAGATATTTATTCCCAATAACATTTCTATTTTTTTATTCATTAACACTCTCAATTTTTGTTCACAATTTTTGAAATAAATAGTTTTTTGTCTTTTATTTTATCATTTCACAACCAATTATATATTACAAATTTTAGTAAAATTGGATTATAAGTTCTTTTTATATAGAGAAAAAGTAATTTTACTCCTCAACTAATAGTTTACGTATTTCTTATAAAAAATAAATGGGTGATATGTGAACTATAAAAAACAAATCAAATACAAAAATTAGGGATATTCAAAACCATTTCAAGTAATATTTAATTAATCATTACCACACACCCTAACAACGCACCTACCCATAGATAATATAACCCATTTATTGTTTTTTGGATGATAATTTCAAATAATGTTTCCAAATAATCCTAGAATTTCAACTAATAAACTATGTTGTTCTTAAAATAATTGAATCCTCTTTGTAGAAGTTGATTATTGGTGTATATAGAATAATATTATTCTTCAATGAGTCTGATTTGTATATTTCTATAATAGATTAGAAAATACTCTTCCTTTATACTGTTAATATTAAACTTATCCCTTTCTATCATTATATAATTTATCACTAAGACCATTGTGGTTTCTTGGTCATTCTATCATTCTATAATGTATTTTCCCTTTTAGTCCCAACTATTTTCACTATTTTCACTTTTTACTAGTCTTGAACTATAAAAATTGACCCTCATATTGATATGTGAGGCCCTACTTCTCTCGTATCCTCTCATTGTATATTATTGTCCCTAATTTTTGAAATCAATTTAATTTTACACTAATATAGTCATAATAGTTTTAAAAAATATATTTGTAGTATTTATGGATTATGGATTTTTTAGCATGGAATTGTAGAATAATTTTACTACTTTTTAAAATTACAAGTATTTTTGATAGATCTAGTAACCACAGTATTTCGTAAAATTTCTGTATTATATTGATCCTATTAAAAAATAATATTTATATATTCTAATATTTTTCTTCAACTTGTAAAATGTTTTTTGTTCATTGATATTATAATGAACATGAATTTAATTATTGAAATTTCCTTTATAATTTAATAATTCATTCATATTCAACACTTGTACTACACGATGTAACCAATATAATTATAAAAAAATAATTATAACCTTAAATTTATAGAATAAATATATTCACAATAAGTAAATATATTGCAACGGGATAAAAATTAGAAATTTAAATCAAAATAATATGATGGTTTTGATTTTTTTGATCTTCCATAATAACCAAACCCATGAAAAAATATATAGAAATGAATAAAATATTACTAATAAAATATTCATCATTAATATGATAACATATATTACTTTGATAGAAAACACGAGTAAAAGAAGATTTAATAAAATAGTAGTTATTTGTAGAAATTAGGAAACTCACATAATGATTACAAATTCTAATTATCATCACAGAAATTTTACAATTGGATTATAAATTTAAACATTTTGAATAGTAACATTATTTTTTTAATTATATAATAATACATGGAAGACAGAAATAAAATTCAAAAGTCATATAAAATAAAATTATTATATTTTTATATCATGATACATGTAAAAAATGTTTGAAAAATGATATAATAAGTTTATATTATTGTAAAAAATGTTTTATTTAATTTAACTATAAAATTAATTAAAAGAATGGTTACTTTCATAGTAATGATGTTTATATGAATATCATGTTTTATTATAATGATCATGTAGTTTTATTAGAACATATAATATTTTCAAAGGGTTCGAAAAAAATCATAATATATAAATTGTTCTGTTTAATATGAATAATTAATTTAATTATAAATTCAATTTTTCAAATTAAGAAAAATATTTTAATAAAATTGATTTAATTTTTATAATGGAAACATTAGTGAATCATTAATGTTAATTAATTTTCTAAAATTGTTTATTTTTTATTAAAAAAATACAGTAAAGTAATAAATATAAAATTATATTCTTAATGCATGAGTAAATATATAAGGGATGTGTTAAGAACCAGTTTTTTCATAATCACATGATCTATGGAAATATAATAAACCAATTAATGTAAAATTCATCAATCACCCCACTACACCCCATATAAATAACATCCCTTATCCTAACACCTCTTAGGACTTGTATATTAATATAATTTTTACCCAATCTCCCTTAATAACTCTCATTACATCAATAGAAGACCTTCCCCCTCAACATTCTATTATAAGGCTACATAGGTAATAGATTAATAAGAGACAACAAAACGATGAGGTCAAGTCATAACTAAATTTCATTTAAATTTATTTGGCTTCTACAACCCAAATATTATTTCTACTCACCTGTACATACATAAATTGGTATCCAAAATATACTAAAATGTTATTCTGATTGTGGAATATATATATTCCATCCAATTTTCATTTTTTTAAATAAAAATGTTTTTCACTTTATGGTTCTTTCATATCCTCTATAAACAAAATACAATTTTTTTTCCAAAAACACAAATATAGGCAATAAAAATATTATCATTGTTAAATATGATGATAATACTTATATTAAATATTTTTTTGTGAATTTTAAAGTACTAATAATATCATAATTAAGTAAAAATTTTATGTTATATGATGGTCCATAACACCATATAAATAAAATACCTTTTAATGTTGACATATTCACAAAAAAGAATAATTATTTTAGTGTATGTATTGATTATTTTTTTTATTTTTATATTTTTTACAATTTGGAATATCATTAGATTTTTCTTCCTTAGCCATAGTCCTATTTGAAAATAATTTTATCCACAAGTATCCTGAACATGGAACCATGTAATTAACACTCGTATAAATATTAACTTAAACATTATATACCATTTAACTGGTTTTAAATGGATATAATATAATTATAGTAATTAAAATATAGATGAAAATTGTATTAATTAGGTAATTAAAATGATATTTTTATTATTCATCACTTTATGTGCATGTGAATAATGATTTGGAGCCCTAAGGTAAGTGATCAAAATGAACCTCTTGTTTTCATTATGTTCTAAACATTCTCACTAAAAATTAACATATCACTCTATTTGATTTTATGGAAAGATATTATTTTTTTCAATTAAAAATACACATATCTTATTATCCATTCCAATAAGGGTATTGTTTATGCCTTAAGTTCATATCTTAATTACTTTATCAAATTCCATCCCGATTAGCATGTATTTTTCTAACCCTTAATCCATTCATATAACAGTCTTTTGTAGTATATATTCTTATTGATGAAATCGTTTGAGAAATGAAAAATTTATGGAGAACCATTTTTATTTGCCTCTAATTTTTTTCAAAGAAAACTCCATTTTTTTATTAATTTATAATTTTTTGTCCATTTTTAAAAAAACATTAAATGTTCATATTAATATCATATTGTCTACCAATTATCATAAATTGTTTTAAAACAATGTAATATATTTGGGTTATATAGTCATTTTTTATGATATAAACAAAAAAATTTGTCCATTCATCTCTTTATAAATTTCAATTAATCTCATTTCATTATGATATGTGTAATGATTATATATAGAATTTCATTATATGGGTATTTCTTATGCTTCTACTCTATGTTTGATTCTATAATGTTGAACATATACGCATGCGCATATTATTATGCTTAAAACCATATTTTACTCTATTTTAATGGATAATTTAAGGTCTCATGAGATGGTTGGTATTTTATTAGGGATTAAACCTAATATGCGATGTGACTATGTCAACCGTGAGATTTTATCTTGGTATTTATCCTTGACCTACGATTTTTTCATGTTTAAAGTTTTATTCACATTCATATGATTCCATGATCTTAAAATTCCATGTTATTTCTATTAGTATTCTTTATTTTTATACATTTTATTTTCCATGTATGAAGTCATTTTTTGGGATTTGATTAATATATTGTTCTCTTTTTCCATGTTTATTTCATTACATGTATTTTAACATCAAAAAATTATTTTATATATTCCCAAGGTTATCCTATACAATTTTAAAATATCATAGGAATTTAGGTTCCCATTATAGAGAATAATATAATTTTTTTAGTTTTTTTCTGTTTTATTTATTATAAACATAATCTTTTCTAAGATCTATGATTTTAAATACTTGGGTGTTTATTTTGAGATACATATATTGAAATTTATTTAATAATATTTATTAGAGGGTTGTATATCAATAGATGGAATTAAGGTTTAATTATTTTTTGTTTTTTAGAAAATGCAAACAAATGAAATAATTTATACTAGATGTATCTCGATATCATGAGGAAGAAGATTCAATGGTCATCCAAAAGATTTACCTTATCGTGAAAAGGTGACCTCATTTCATCTTGATTCAACCACGATTCTTGTATTTACATTTCTAGTAATGGAAGAGGTCATTGAATGATTTAAATAACGAATTATATAATTTAATAAAGAATCTGGAGTGAAAACAAAAAAAGAATAGTGCCTTGTCATCAACATCAAAGAGAATGGGAATTTATTTTGTGGAAGCACTTTATGGCACTGATACCGGAACTTTTGATCTTCTCAGGCCTCATTTGTTCAATAACTATAATGATAATGTATTATTGGTTGTGGAGGATCTGGAAGCTCTCCATCAAAGATTTGTTTTATGAAAAATTCTCTTCCATATGTCATATATTGTACTCAAAAGGTGAAAACCCAAGGTCCTATGATGCTTTGAAATTACATATTTCAAAATGAATGGGTGGATCTGACAGGTGGATGATCTTGATTTGTAAAGGGTTTTTTCACATACTTTTGTGGAGAAAATATGACCTTGAAGAAAACTAAAAGATTTGAATTGTCCAGTTGAATCCAGTTACATTGTTAATTTCAGAGTGGATCATTAATTTCAATCCATTCAACAAAAATAATTCAAATACACTAATTTGTCTCAGATTTAAATGGTGGAACTAGGTTTAATGAAACCCTGGAATCATGAATGATCTTTATTCTGGCGTCATAATGCATTTCATGATTGATCATAGCACTATGATAGGATAAATGGATATCTATGCCAGATCCATAGTTAATGCTGATCTTGATATAAATCTTTTGGATACTATCTATTTCACATATAATGATATCAAGATTCTAGTTAATGTATGGTTTTAATTTGTTACCCAATTATGTGATTATTATATAATAGTTGGGCACAACTTCTCTAAAATATGGAATATTCAAGAATAGACAATGTCCACAATATATCTAGTTGACTAGAATGATGAAATAAAAAGAAAAAAATTCAAATGATTTTCCCTAGATATAATTGACCCTCTATGTAAATTTTATCATGAAAATTTGATTAAAAAGAATTAAAATACCTTTTATGTGTAGTAAAGAAAAAGCAAAAAATATTCCTCTCAGGTTAATGAATTAGAAAAGGATGATTTTGTAGCTAAGCCTCCCATTATTTCCAAACATCCCAGCAATAGTTTTGATGCAGCTAATATGCAAATAAATGAGGAGAAAGAAATTTTGATTTATATATTACATGATATTATTAATATTATCAATGAAATATAAATTAATTAACCATTATCTACTAATGGTCAGAATTATGTACCTTCTTTCAACTTATTATAAGGTCCTCACATTCTACTCATCAAGTTCAAATAGAATGAGAATAAATTCATATCATATCCAATAGGGTTAATTCTGGAGATGTTTCCATAACCACTTTATAAAATCTAGGAAATAATTTGACTAACTATCCTAGTCATATAGATAGAGATTACACATTCAAAAAATTCATACCTTAGAGTGTAAAAACTAATGATGTCAATGCAATCCTTCAACCTAAAAAGTTATGAATTTTATATGTGTAGGTTTCTGTAGAATCACAGAAGTAAAATATTTGATCCAAGTTCCAACAATTATATAGTGGGTATAAAATATTTAGTCATGAAGACCACTAAATATGTCGTTAATATTACTCATAGTGTCCAAAGAATAAAGTTATAGAAACTGTTCTTAGTATCACCTCACACTGATGCTAATAGAAACATTTTTTTGTACTCTGTAGTGGACTGCTCAAGACAATTTGATCCGGATTAAAAAGTGGTGGGTGACACTAGTAAGGATAGAAAAATCATCCCGAAACAAAACAATCAATATAACCACAAAATGATGTTGATAACTCTTATATGATGGAAACCATAGTGGAATGATACAGTCCATATGATGAAGTTCCAATAGAGGCTGATGACACTACTTATGATGTAAAATAACACCTTATAATTAAACAATTAAGAGCAAATCACTTAGTTGCGAATAAATCCTCCAAGATAAGGACCACAATGGTTTTATCATGTCCATATGATCATTTTTAAATATAGGCCAATGAATCTAGTATGTATGGGAAAAAACAAGGTTACCAGTAAATCAACCAAAAACCAAAATGACGGTGGAATGAATAAAGTGGACGTTTTCTCCAAATAATTTTTTCAATAAATATTAAACTTTGGAACTGTCAAATTATTTCCAATCCTAGGAAAATTAAGAAACATTAAATTAATTTTAATATAGATTAAACATGAAAATTTTGGTTTTTTTGAACTTAAAGGGACCTTCTCAGAGAAAATTTATTTTCTTGATAAACAATGTTGTCAACTAATTAGATCAAAATTTTCAAACAATTACTCTAAGAGACTATAGGTCCTCACCCACTATAGGATGGTGGTAATTTCAGCCATAATATAAAATGAGAAGAAAATCACATTAATTTTCCATTATAAGGAAATTCATCAATGAATCTGAATCATTTATCCCTATAATGGTTATTAGCAAAGAAGAGGACACTATAAGAAAATTTTGGAAATAAGAATATTTATAAATTTACATGGGCTCCATGGGTGATTTTAATAGTATTATAAATCAGGATGAGAGAAATGAAATATTAAAATAATATAAATAAACATTAGATTTCGATTAATGTATTGAAGATATTTTTCAATACAAAATCAACCACATTAGAGAAAAATAGTCATGGATAGAAACACGATTTATTCTATTTTCTTCAATAAATTGGATAAATATTTTATCAATGATTCATCCCTTGGTATCTAGTGTTGTATCTATTTCTCTACCCTTGAAAATTTCATCTCTCACCACTATCACCTTTTTGAAAATGTTTATTTATATGGTGGAGAAGACACACATTCCATTCAGATTTTAGAATGCCTGACTTCACTCCCTGGTTGTAGAAACATTTTTTAGGAAACATGGATCATCATCAATATTAGTGATATTTCTCCCTTTTCAGCTTTAGAGCTTATAGTCCCCATGAATAACCTAAAAACATTTATTAAAAATTGCCTCAGTCGAATTGATGAAAATAGGTCATATAATGAATATTTGATCCTTTATATTCATGATATTACAATGTGATTGGTTTTTTTGCTTCCATTGAGTTGTAAAATTATGTCAAACATGATAGAAATGTTCATATAAATCAAAATGATATCTAGTATATAGATGTCTTAGAGTCATGTGGTTTAAGGGTTGTGATAAGAACAATAGGTTCATTAATTCTCTTCAAATATTACGGGTAACATTTCATATTCTTTAATATTGTAGAAACATCATTGAATATAGATACTACATTGGAGAACATGTTTCCTCTTACTACATGATGCACCTTGATTCCCTCAAACCACAACATAATACTTTAGAAGCTATTATCTGAAATCATGTCATATATAAGGAAAATTATAATCTCTAGTCCATTACTCATTCTTTTATATCATAGATGTAGTATTTGGCTTTAAATATAATAGTTATCCAATAAAATATGGTATTAAAAACTCCTGTTAATCTTGTTACGATATTATAAAAAATGACATATGAAGACTGGTTTATCATTTTTTCAAAGGTGGTTATCAAACTAATGGAATAAATGACAAATTCTATAGGGTAACCATGATAATTGAGATTGAAAAGGATATATATCTATTCAAGAATCATTCTATGTTCAATACCATCTATAAAGTTATTAGTTATATTGTAGAATATAGATAATATGTAATTTCTAATATGAATGTGTTTGGTAATAAATATGGCTTCATCCACTGTAGGAGCACACATGATTTTAATGTTACAACATACGAATGTGTCAGTCTCTAATAGAATCATACTATTAGAGGGAATATTTCTACTACATTTTATTTCCAAAAATTCATTAACAGACATAAATGGGGCGTTATCTATGTTGCCTTATCATGGTTTGGCGTCAAAAAAAACTTTTTACTTTTTTTGTAAAATCTTCCTGAGCTCAGAACGTCTCTCAGTACAAATTAATGGAACTCTTGAGGGGTATTTCTCATTTTAAAGAGGTGTATGACAAGGTAACCCAATTCATCAATTATTTTATCTATTTATAAAAAATAATTGAGTGGGAATCATCTCAGATTAGTGAAGGAGGACAAGTTTACCACCCAAGATAAATTTCCATTATTCCATAGAAACAATGTTGTCAACCAATAAATTCTGGAGGGATGAGAATGATTAATCTCAACAAGATTAATCATTATTTGAATGATATTAAATTTTTGAGACTCATCATTGGTAAATATGATTCCCATTCCATACACAATGAAACGTTCCTTAGAAAACTCAAATAAGTATATGTTAATTATATCTAATCCTATACTTATTCTACTTTCAATAAGTGATATTAAAAAATCACGAATGAATCCGATTGGATTATTTGAAAATATTCCTCTCAAAATTTTAGGATTAGATATTTTATTATATGTCCTCTCATTCAAAACATTATACCACAAGACATGTCATTTTACACCATTTTCCTCAGTTAGAGGGAAATTGGTGATTCACCTTGATAGACATCATATTGATATCAAAATAACTATATTAAACTAAAATATAACCTCTGGAGATGATATTAGTATTTGAGAGAATTATATATATGTAATTACATCCTCAAATGACTTCTACTATACAGATAATCCTGAACACATTAATAAGTGAAAAATCCACAACATTCCTTGGATTCTAAAATAAAAAATTTTACTTTCTTGTAGAGTGTCTCAACCCAAAAATCCCACTAATGATTTTCATAATCATTTTGATCGAAATCCACTCAAAATGTATCCTATCAAATAATAATAAGGGTGGAATAAAATATATTTTTATAATAGTCATTACAGGTTCATGCATATGGACTACAATTGATGATTTTTTCCAGGTTGGTCTTCAACATTTTATTTTTATATGTGATCATCCTGTTTCATGTGTTCATCCATAGTCCTAAATGAAAATGTAAAATATACTATATTCATCTTGCATTGAAGTTCAACATGTAATTTAGAGATCTATAATATCTACATTCAATGTGGAATACTTTCATTCACACATTCAGATATTGGAAACAACATCAGAGTAGTAAAATAGGTGAAATCCATCCAAAATGACAACAATGACAACACATTACATGATATTTTACCATTAAATTTCTTGTAATTATAAGAAATTATCAACCAATTAATAGAACCATTAATGTATTATGGTCCCCTCTATTTTTTGGATTGATATAATATAACACATATTTTTATTCATGAGGTTACCTTTGTCCCTCTAAGTATGATTCTGTCTTTAGATATCACACTAGCAGCCGAATAGATTTCCTATATATCCCTTGTATTACTACCACATATCGAGATACAAAAATTCTCTATTATACCAATGATTTTTATGAAACCAAAAATGGATGGTCTAATATATTTCTTAAATTTGACTCTATAATGGTGGTGCAAGATATTTGAAAGGGTATAATCAATGTGTCCCAGAAACCCACTTCCAGATGGATTCACTATATGGAATATCTCTCAGTCAGGAATAAAATTATTAATATGTATTTTGTGAAGATAATTTTGTTGCTGATGGATTGGAAATCAAAGGGTTGACCTAAAATATATTGAACTCAGTTAAGAATGTTACTGAAGAACTATTTTCTTATTGGGAAAATGAATATTATAAAAATATATACATTAGAATTTTGTGACATTATAATATTTTAACAAAGGTGGCATTTTAATGTGTAAATTCCACATTCTACCCAAAAATTAAATTTGGGAAATAATGGATTGGTAAAAACACCACATTGTTAATACTAATTAATGGAAAATATTATAAAATTTTCATAATGTATAGTGAGATTGATATTTTCACACAAGAATGTTTGTTTTCTACCATTTCTCCTGAACAGTTTTTGATATTATTTATTATCTATAATTTTGATTGTGAAATTTTAAAATTTTTAGGTATTATTATGTTTATCATTGGTCTTGATATTATGCCTTAGTTTCCTCTAGGTATTATTGCCGAGACGTTGAGATTTGTACTTTTCTATAGGTGGAACATAGTTTGGGAATTTTTAGAGAAAATCATGTGGACCCGCCCAAGAAATCGTTTGGCTTTGGGTTGGTGTTTGAGGCTTCGTGCACAGATTGCACATGTTTTTTAATACCATAGAATTGGAGAGAGGGGATGTTTTTTCTCGTGGAGAAACCATATCACATGTTCAATGAATGGTTTACAAAACCGTGCATCCAAACCATGTGAGCTACCTAGATCTTAAAATGGTTAAATTTCACATTTTACCTCTTTGTATTTTAGTCCCAATCTGCATATTTTGTCCTCCTATATGTTCATACATCCCTAGGGGTTCCTTTTCCGTGTCCTCCAAGAATCCTTCTTCCCTCGAGTGTCGATCTATTGAATTCCTTCAGATTTTGGGGATATTATCTCAAGGTAATCCCTTGATATTATATCCATATACCTTCTCCATCCATTTTATATAGATTTATTCTACTCCAATGGTTTCTTGGATCTAGGGTTAATGTTTTAAATTGTTTATGTTGGGGGTTTTTGTGAGTTTAAGGTTCATGGTGGATGTTCATTCTTTCATGGACATTCAGGAAGTGGTTTTGGGTGTATATTGTTGAAGGTCTATGAGATTGATGTTGGTTTCCATTTTCACATTCCCATTATATTTAAGAATCATTTGTTTAAGTATTTTCACACCACACAAATATGTTAATTAGTTATGTTCGAACTATGTAATATTTTTTTGTCATGAAGTGCAGATATTTCTCCCTTGTTTTGTGAAAATTTGGATTTTATATTAAATGTTTCACACAATTTTTTTGATAAAATGCTAGATCATGTTTTTCCTAAAATTTGTTGTTTTCAAAGCTTAAAAGGGATTTTAAATTATATTTTTCACATCTTAAATGGTGGTGTGGATTTTGAAAATGGATTTAATGTTTTCTACACGAAATAACTTTTTATATGGTTCTCTAAATGATGATTGACATGTGATAATGGGATGTGGACATTTTTTAATTTTAATGATAGTGGATTTGGTTTTAAAATATGTAAGAGTGCCTTAAATGGAATTTTTTAATATGATTATGAAATGTAAAATGTTCTATTTTCAAATTTTTAGAAAGGTGGATTATATTCCATTTTAAAATGATTTTTTGGAACTTTTATGAATGTGGTGAAAATATTTATCTAAAACCCCCCAATGGATAATATTCTTTCCTTATTCATATTTAATGAATGTTATTCCTAGATATCAAATCCTTGTGATACATTATGTGGATTGGTAGAAAATATTCGGTGTGGATTCCTCAGGACATATTTACATTCAGAAAAATGAGATATCATTGGTGTAGACTCTTTTCACATATATTTGTTTATGCTAAGAGAATGATCATTTGGGTTATTTATGGTATTTTAGGTTAAAGGAAATATTATATGTGATATTTTTTATTATAAATGGATTCTGGGATTATATCGGTTCTCTCAAACACTTTATACTCATTACATGGATTCCTAACATAGATACATAACATTTTAAGAATAAATACTGAATTATTTAGGATTGTATTATGACTAGTGGCTCATATCAGGGTATATGATATGATTATTTATTATTGTTATGTTATAGTTTCCCTTGGTCAAACTATTCAGGGTGATATCAGGTGTATAGGAAAAATATTATTTCATTGAGTGAGTGACGCTTTCCTGGACGAGTAATGAAATACAATATATTCCATATTATTCATGATATCCTAGGTTTCATATATTTCTATTTGAATTTTGTTTTTTTGTAGTGGATGATTGAGATACCTATTGGTTGGTTATTCTTGTTTGATTAATTAAATTTACCTTATTATGTGATCCTTCGTACATCATACATGAATAATGTATGTGTTGGATGAATGTTCTACGTTGAATTTCAATGGTTTATAGAAAGTTATTTGGTCTCATCATGGTTTTGATCACCATGGGTGATAGTTTGTTTTGGTGTTAGAGAGTGAGCCTTTGGGTCACATGGAGATGTTTTTTCATCTGGACTAATTTTTGTTGTTGTTTAGTTTGTCTTATTATCATATTTGTAACATTATGATCAGTTTGGGTATTTATATATATTGGTCTGATCTAGTTTATTTTTCATTGTTCATTTTATTTATTCATTATGGGATAAATTATTCACTTAGATTCTCTATTGATTCCCGAAAGTAGTTACCATTACATAGGGATCAAGGAATGCCATTTAGTCCATGTAATATATTGAATTCGGGGACTAATTTAGCATTTAACTTGGTTGGTTCATGAATTTTTTTATCAGATCTTGTTGGTTATTCAAAGGACCCGGATTTTCGAGTTCCCTATGTTGATTACAATGTCATGGTATATAGAGTAGTACTGTTAGAAAATAGAGTTCATCTCTGGGGGATTGTATGACTAATACGTTCTACATCATAACTTCAGTTTCAATTTTAATCATCATTTCTATTGGATTATTTGGATCATATGGGTTATTTTGGTCTTGGAATTTGAAATGGGAGATGGATTAAAGGTATCCGTGAGATTTTGGGGAATAAAAAACCTTCTGGATATTAGGACATGGTCCAAAAATACTCTCCTTATTGTTGGTGTAATTGGAACATGTATTCCAACTATATGGCCATGTCACCCATCACCACAAGATTATACTTGTGATATATTCTGATACTTCTTTAGTTCTGAAAATCGTTTTGAAAGTTCTTGTGATGGAATTGTGAAAATTGGATTTTGAGTGATAATGGTTTGGTTTTAGGAATATATAAAATTGATTATTATATTTATCATTGAGAATGATATAGAAAAATGGATTTTTATAAAATTTCCCTTTGGGGTTAAACTAGATTATTTTAATGTGGTAGGTTTTTTGTAATCAAAACGTAGAGATTATTCAAATTTTTTTGAAAATAATTTTTTTAAAAGGGGGTTTTTAATTTGATATAAATGATATGGAATGAGTTGTAATCAAATTAATTATAGGAATTTGGTCTGTTGGAAAAAATAATTTTGTTTTAACATAATAAAATGGGTTTATGCATAATGTTTGAAAATTAGTTTCAACTTATTGGTTAGTGATCTAGTAGAAAGGTCTATATATTTTGAAATGGGATATAAATTGAGAATGTCAAATCGTGGAATGATTTTTCTTCCTAAGAAGAGTAATTTTTTGACCATTGGAAATCAATTGAGCGATCACATGAATATAAGTTATTGAGAATGAGTATGGTTGTTTATATGGGAGAATAAATTCCTTGATTAGCATGACTCGATGCATTCCTATGGTGGAAAGGGGCTGTTATTCTGTGAGGCCCCATGGAATACCATTGGATGGTGTTCAACCTACCATGTTTTTATTCATTACAAATTATTTCCATGAATAATGTTTTCATATTTTGATATCCAGTGGTTTTTTTTCTTTGTTTTTCTTTGTTTTGTGAATGTTTTTAACTGGTGTTTAGAGTTTGATAACTCTTCTTGATGAGTTGTATTTGATTGATATCATGGATTTCTTGATGGTCAGTATTTCCCCATCCCCCATAAATGGTTAATAGATATCCGAGTTGTGTTAATGGGTGTTTTAATATTAGCAGACCTTTAATTTGATCAACCTAAGGATTTAGTTCTTGTGTTTCAGATTTTGAACCTGCCCTTCTTTTATGATCAAGATGATCATCTTGAATCAAGAGAGAGGATGTGAAAAATCATTAGCATATTCATTCTCTGTGAGTTTCAATAGTGATTAATGTTATGTTTTATACCATTAGGATTGGTGTCCCGAACTCGAAGTGGTGGAAGTGAGTTTTTTGAATTAATCCTTGGGAATATATTACCAGGGAGATCATCATGGAATCATTCGTCTGTCATTATTGTTCTAAGGTATTGATTGTGAGAAATGGAATATAAATTTTTTTTTGATGCGAGATAATGGTTCCGTGTTAGAGTATGTTTTTTGGATCTAGTTCCATTCCATATGAAGTTTTCGTGACATTAATCCTTAAAGTCTCTATATTATTAGTGTGGTCATTTTCCAAATCTATATTTGTAGGTTTTAAAGTCTTCTTTAGCTCTATTTTCCAATATGGTGAGTAAAAATGTTCATTTTTAGGTTATGTTAGTGGTACTTAGTGGGTTTAAATCCATTCTATAATCTATAGAATTATTTTAGGTAAGTCTAGTATGGATTTAGTGATTCTGTATGATGTTGTTGGAGGTGATTTTTTAATTAAAATACCTCTAAATATTACATCTTCTTATTTTAATGAACATAATAACAACTTATCATCAGTATGTTAATCTATATCATAAAAATTATTTGTGTCCAAATTATCTGATGATCCTTCATGCTCTTGGATTCCTAGTTCACTTGCAACAATTTTGTTGGGTTTTTATTCAGATTATATTTGGAGCCATTTTAAAGGATTAGTGTAATTTTTGGTCTCAGTTAATAGTCCCTTTCTATGTACACATCTTTATTTGTAATGGATGTGTCTTGTGGTGTTTTTAGTGCCGATTCCTCCTTAAATTGTATAAGAAAATGTTTTGGATCTCTAGAATAATTATATTATAATAGAATCTTTTTTTTCATTATAGAGATTCAAAATTCATTCAGGATTCTGTTGTCCCTCATATAAAGTGAAAATAGGATATTTAGTGTGTATATTATGATTCTATATTTTAGTGGAAATAAGGAGTCAAAATGAGGGGTTATCTGCTCCTAACTATGATTTAGTGGATGAATCAATCATTATGACTCTAGCTAAAGGCCCCAGAGTGAAGATCACAAATAGCCAAAAAATAAATTGGTGTGAGGGACATTGTCCTAGATTGTTCTGCAGTACTTTGATAGGGAAACATTATGTTTAAGTTTTATATTCTTCATCCTAAAAGTCCCCATTTTCTAAAACATTTATTAGCTACTTTTTTTCCTCATTGAAGTCTTCATGGTTGAAATTTCCTCATGGGATGTAAGAAGTCATGTGTTGGTATTTCCATTGTTTAATTCTCTCCCAAGTTGGGTGGGGGATATTTGTCAGTATGGGGAATTTTAGAATTTTATTAGTTAACCCAGTCTATTGTTTTGTGTTTGTTTGGTTTTTTTCATCAGAAAAATGAATGAGATTTTAAAAATTTTCGGAAACCCACCATCGGTCTCATTGAGGCTTCTACATAAGTCAATCCAGGTTAGTTGGTTTCTTATAGTGGGGAGTCAGTTGTGGATTCCCATGTTTGAAATGCAATTTAATCTCTAGTGATTGATTGGAAAGGTTTGATTTCATTTTATGTTATCCAATTTTGATATTCATTATCTTTGGGGAGACGTTGGGATTTAGAGAACACCCAACAGTTTCATATCTAAATAGGTTGTGATGTTTTTAGTTTTAGCATTAAGTCATTTATCAATAAGTGGTTTTGGTTCATTAGTTTGTTTCATTTAATAGGAATTCATTACATTTGGTGGTGGTTGAGGTGTTCTTGGTTTCTGAAATGAGATCATGAGGTTATATGAATCATTTTTCATGATCTGTTAACTAGAAACTTTTGTGGAATTCGAGGGGTAGAAAGCGTTATGGTGGGGAGATTTGTCACACAATGGGATTTTTTCACACTTTATTCTGGTATATATTTAGATCTCAGTTTTTCTATTGAGTTTGGGTGTGATAGATTTGAACTTTTTAATAATATTCAATTAATATTTTATTTTGAGTTTATTTTTTCCCACCTATTGTTTTTGTTAAAAGTTGTGCTTTGGACTTTACAGTATGTGTCATGATGTTTGCGCACTGATAGGAAAAACTATATGGTTCATCCCAAGAAATCAAGTGGATTTGGGTTGGTGTTAGAGGCTTGGTTCATAGATTTCATAGGAATTTTCAAACCGTGTAGAAAATGTTCAAGGAGGTTCTATATAATGTAATAACCATGTCACTTAATTAGATCACTATTTTCCAAACTGTGTGAAAAAACCATATGGGCTAAATAGATCATAAAAATTGTTAATTTTCACTTTTTTCATATTTATATTTTAGTCATAATCATTCCTTTTCTTTATATTCTTATTTCATATATCCCGAGAGAGCTCCTCACTTATACTCAGTGTCTCATCCATCATCCCAAGTGTGGATCAAAGGGATTCCATCATGTTTTTAGGAAAATATCTAAATATAATCTCCTAAATTATTCTTCCTCTTCCATCCTTAATAATTTTATCTTGATTTCTTCTTCTATCATGGTTCTATGTATGTAGATTTAATATTTCCCATAGTTTATATTGAGGTTTTTTGTATTTAAGGATCATAGTTGTCATGGTTGATTCCATGGAACATCAAAAGGTGGTATCAAGTGCATTGTGTTGATATGCTTGGAGTTTGTGGTTGGTTTCCATTTAAACATTACATTTAAATTTAAGAATCGTTTATTTATTTCTTTTATCACATTATTTAATGGATAAATAGTTATGTATTCTCTTTTTAATAATTTTTTGATGTTGAAATTTGTTATTTCTTCTATGTTCTGTAACAAATGGCATTTTTTTGTTAAATTTTGTGCCCCGCATATTTGATAAAATTATCAGTTGGATTTTTCATGTGATTTTCTTTTTTTAAAAAATTTATTTTACTTTTAATAATATTTTTGAAATCCTAAATGGTGTTTTGGATTTATAAATTGGATTTATAAATGTTTAAGACAAGAAAGTTTTTTTTATTTGGTTCTTTAGATGTGGATTACTATTTGATAATGGGATAAAGATAATTTTTAATTTTAATGAAATTTGGATAGGTTTTCAAATGTGGTATGAGTGGATTAAATATAAATTTTCTAAATGATTATGAAATGAAAAATATTTTGTTTTCACCATTTTGGAATGATATATTTGATAATTTTTAAAAAGGATTCTTAAGGCTCATTTGGTCCTCTTGAAAAGTCATGGATATATGTATCATGAAATCCATTATTATATAATATTATTTCATTGTTTATATTTCATGGATGGGATGTCCTCATCATGGAATACTTGTGATACATTATTTGAATGGGTGGAGTTTTCTCACTATGGAATCCTCATGAACTATTTACATTCAGTTGAATGGGAGATCCTAAGTGTTGCGTCCTTTGCGATCTATTTAGTTATGTAAATGGATTGATCCTTAGGGAGATTCTAGGTGTTTCTTTTTGTGAGAATTATTATATATGATATATGTTATTGTGATTGGATATTGTATTATAATTTGGATCAATCAATTTTTGTTGTTGACATGGAGACTTAACATAACAAATGATTTTTCTGAGAATGATTTATGCACTATTTAGGATTAAGCTTAGCCTAATGTTATATAATATTGAATATTGTTTGTTTTTTTGTAATTATAATGGGATAGTGACCATTTTTTGAATTTTTTTTGTGAGATTGTTCCTTTGGTTAAAATTTATGACATCAAGTGAGGAATTAATTCTGGAATGAATCATGATGATAAGTTGGTTTTAAATTATTCATAAGCTCCTATGTTACACCCACATATCTCAAAACATATTTGTCTATAAAGGATGATTGAAATACTTTTCGGTTGGTCACCCTCATTCTCAAATTTCTACATCCCTTATTAGTTGATCCTTGTTATAGATTACTTGCATCGTTTACTTATTGGATGAAATTTGTGTGTTATCTTTGAATGGTTTATTTACAATATTTAGGAAAAATTTTATAAACATGCTATTCCTTTTTAAAATGAAACCAATTTATTTTTTCATAGAAATATTAATGGATATCCCTTAGGAATGACTGTGATTTCAAATGAAAAATGGTAAATGGGCTTTTTTTTAAAAAAATAAATATTATTTGGAGAAGAATACTTTTATATATTTTATTTCAATCCTAACCTTAATATTTGTTTATTTAAACGATATGCATTGGTTTGTAAACTTTTTTATGAATGCCTAATATGTTTTAATACTAAATTCAATAGTTCATTACTATTTTTTTCTTATGGTGCTAGGATAATATATTTTTTCGATCGACGTGGGAAATGGATTGTTATGGTAGTAGAGATTGACCCTCATGGCCAAGTGGATACATTGTTGATATATGTATGAGTTGGATTTTTTTAGTTTTTTTTTTTAATTTTTTTAACATAATTCATTTTTTGGATCTTTATATATATATATATATATTGGGTTTCTCTATTTTATTTTTCAATGATCATTTTATTAATTCATACTAGATGAAATTTTTCCCAAGTTTTCTTTATTAATAACTGACAACAGTTTCTACCACATGGGGATTGGGAACACCCATCAAGACTGTCTATGGATTGAGTGAGGTGAACATTTTTTGGGTCAAATGGAATCATTCTTCACAACATTATTGGTTCTCCTCTTCTATAAACAGT
This sequence comes from Viscum album, assembly GCA_963277665.1. Classification (NCBI taxonomy): domain Eukaryota; kingdom Viridiplantae; phylum Streptophyta; class Magnoliopsida; order Santalales; family Viscaceae; genus Viscum; species Viscum album. Next base: position 188,570,951 of record OY728153.1, on the reverse strand, counting down.
ATACTTTTTTTTATTCACCGATTTCAAGGATTGATATAAAAATATAATTTTTTAAGAATATGATAATATTAATTAAATACTAATATATATAATTATTATAGAATGTTTTTTAAACATTTGAATAAATAAAACAAATGAAGATCATGATGGTCAACAAAATAAGACTAAATGATATAAATATATAACATCAATGTTTTTACTAAATGAATCATTACTATATTGGATAAAAATTGTAAATTTGATACTCTTTTAATGTGTAAAAATATTTTAATATAATTTAATTTCACTTTTAGTGTTATAGTTCCATTTGAAAATAACATTAGTAAAAATCTACAAGTGACCCAAAAATAGAACCATGAAATGAACCCCCCGTAATAAAAAAAGTAAAAATTTTATATCATCGAAACTGTTATTAATGAACATAATATAATTATTAATAGTAATTTATTATAATTTAGTAATTATTGAATATAATTTTTTTATTTAGGAAATTATGTGCTTGTTTATGATGATTCTAGAACCTAATTTAAGGGGTCTCTCCAAATGATAACATTTTCCATGTGTTATGAACTTTATCTCTCAAAATGACCATCTATATCTATTTTATCTAATATAATGACTCTTATTATATATATATGTAAATTAAATATATAAATTTCTTATTATCCCTTTCATATGTGGTATTTCTCATTCCTTAAGATCATTTACCAATTCCATCTTTAAAATAAATCTTGATTTAAATGGAACTTATCTATCCATTAACCCATTTATATAATGAAATTTTAACATCTGTAACCCCATTAATGATTTCAATAAATCAAGGTTTGTTTTAGGTATTAATATTCTTTTTTAATTATGTTTTTTTAAATAAAACACCATATTATTTCATTAATCAAAGGAATTTATCAGATCACATAAAACACCATATTAAAAGTATATTTATCTACCAAAATATATGATCTTTTTCATGAATTTTTTTTAATCTATAATATATGTTTCGGTAATATTATTATTTATTAAAATAAGAACATAAAAAATATATAATTACTTATTCTATTTTGTATCATAATAAACTCTATATTTATTATGATTTGAGAATCGATTATGCATCACATCTCATTACATGGGTTTATATTATGATTATTTCATATGTTTGATTATAATATGTAGAACATATATTCATGTACAAGTTATAAGGGGTGTTAATGGATATAAATCCAATAAACTCGGTGTTATTTAAGAATAATAATGTTATATGTAAGGTATTTTCTTTTAACATTAATCAACGATTGGAAATTATCCACCTTTTGATGTTGACTTTGCAGTTGGCCCTAAATATTTCTTATTCCATGATTCATTTTGTTTCCACATTCCTATGATTCAGTTATATTATGATTCCATGTTCTTTATGTTATGGTCCCCTTATTGTTTTCATGATATCTTTTTTTATATAATATTATTTTATTTTACTCTCATGTTATTAACCTATATCGTTCTTATTACTTGCGATGATTTTTGTCTCACCAAATTAATTTTTGTATTCATCATATTATACTATAGTTTTTTAGTAAATAAATGATTTTTAGAGATAATTGTGGAGTATGAAATAATTATTTTGTTTTTAGTTTCATTTTAATTCACTACTAACCTTGTATTCTGAAGACATTAGGCCTCCCAACCTTTTGGTTGTGTTTTTTTGGATACATATTTTATAAATCCTGTTATAATATGGATAAGAGTCTTTGGACACTCTAATTATAGTTTGATTATATTTATATGTTATCATTGAATATAAAAATTAATTCATTTTGGTTGGTATAGTTTTGATTTCATAGTTTGATATTAATTATAATTTTTTCCAGTAATAGTATTTCAAAAAATATACTTATAAATATTGTTTTATCCTTATAAAAGACCGCTCCACCTTGATACATGCTTCTAATATCATTAATATATTATAAAAATATTCTCCATGCTTTTAATATTTTCAAAATTAAATTAAACCACACACAACATCCACAACGATATATCTTCAATATAAAAGATGCATTCTATCATGGAATTTTATTACAAAAAATAATTTATCTTACTTGTGTATCATGATTGTGTGAAACAATTTAATTATAGAATTTTATTTCAATATATTATCAATTAATGAAAATTTTACAAATATATGAATGTTTATTGATTAATATATTTTTATTTTTATTTGGTAATAATATTGAATTACTATTCAATATTTATTATGTTGATTCATATTTTTAAATCAAATAATAAATTTTATATGATCCTATAATGATAGTTTCTTTGTAAAAGAATTTAATAGATTTTTTCCAAAAAAACAAATTCAATTTTGAGCTTTAAATATAAATTTAATTTTGTATTTTGATTTTAAATAATCATTTCAAGAATATTATAAATTCTTTTGTAAATTATTTCAACTATAAATTAAACTGTGTTATAAAATTTATTGGAATGTATTTTAGATGTTATGATTGAATGGAATTATTTTTTATTTTTGGTGGTTGTTATATAAAAATATATGTAATCAATTTTTCATTAATTTGGGTGTATGGTTGATGAATATTAATCCATTTTATTCAGGCCTCATCATGGATGTGGGATTTAATTCATGAATATTGTATTAATGTCATTTCCAAGATATGTATTTAATTTATTTTAATTATACTACCACATTTTGAATGTGTATATACATATTCATTTAATAATTTGGTATCTTTACAAGTAAATTGATTTAATATAATGTGTAATATGGGGTGATAAAGAAGATTAGTGCAAATATTATTAAGCAATAAGTCTGGTTTTAGTTATTTCTATATGATATTTCAAGGGAAATTTGAAATGATGTTTTCATGAGGGTGAGAAGTCAATATATATATATATATATTCATTTTTGGTTGAGGTGTGTAATCACATTGGTCATAATTCAAAGACCTTATATGGGGGTGAATAATTGTTCAGAATCCAATTCAATGTTTTGATTTTTTGTGATAAATTAATATTATAATCATATGGAATTATAATTATATATAAAAGAGGATGATTGATTGAAACCTATAGATTTATAGAAATTGAATCATATTTATTTGTGGAAGATTGGAGTTGAAAACTATATACATTGGTGGTCATTTCCCGTAATGTTTAGCTAAAAATAGATATATTTATACTTAGTTTTGTCTTTACGTTAGCTGTCTAATGAGATATAACATTTGAATTTTATGATTAAGTGCCTTTTTTAGTTTAAATATAACAAAAATGGATCCACAATTACACATATTTAGGAAAAAAATTTAAGACACTAGAAAAGGACAAGAGGTACGTAAAAATAGCCAAAAAAGTGACGATCAATAAGGTTGTCTTTAATCATTTATTAAATTGTGATTTATCAACACTCAAATTTATCATCAAAATTAATTCTTCTTTATATCTTTTAGTTTTACATATTATGAATTTCTATAATTTACTATTCTTATTTTCCATTTCTATATAGATCCACATGAACCATTAAAAGATATTTATATTTTACATAATTATTGAATTTATTTAAATAACTATATGTTCTTGTTTTATATTAATTATATAACAACCCATAATTTACATACATTGTTATTACTTGAAAATTTAAGCACACTTATTACAACATATAACAAAACCATGAAAGGACTGTATAGGTATGGTGTCTTTAGAAACTGGGAAACATAAACAACTGGTTCATTAAGCGTCTACAATATCCCCCATTTATTTCATCATATCTATAGTTCCATTTGGAATATCTTACTTAATAACCTTCTTCCTTACCTGGGGAAAGAAACAAAAAAATTGTGAGCTCAAATTCTCAATAAGGGTAAACAAAATAAATATCAGTCACATCAAAATAAAAACATAACATTTTGGAAATCTTACCCTGCAAAAGAGATCATAATTTCATAACATGGGATAAATCATGCAAGTGAAATGTAATCCCAATAATCATAACTTAAAACATGAAACTATGTGTCATACACACATAATCATAGAGAATCATTTCTTATTAGTCAAGACTCATTGCCAAGACTATCTTAGTTGAAAAAGTCCATTTCTAAACCGAGTTCAATCCTCGTTTCAGTCCGGTTTCACTGAACCGGTATAACCTGTCGTTCCCACCATGTATATCTCATGAGATATAAAATCTTTAACCAATGCATTTGAGGGAGATATAGGTCCCACCTATCTCATAATGATACCATTCTTATGTGTGCCACAAAATCATATACCATACATCATAGCATAACCCATGTAATAAAAATTGGAATCTTAAACATCGTGACATAATAAAACAATTCTAATAAGATAAAGGAATTCATAAAAATAATTCCATCACAACATAATCAAATAAATGTAATAATAGGGATAGAAACAGAACCCTTTATTATCTTAGATGGAAAATAATTTTGATAAAACACTTGAACTCCATTCTTGAGGATGATATCCTTCCTACTTCAAAAACACTTTTCCTTTCTTAACATGTCATAAAAATCTAAACTAAAAGAAGTTGATTAAAAATAAACTTGAAAACTTGTAAGGGAAGCTTCTTGGAAATAATGTTTTCAAAATCCATTCATTCCGTATAAGTTAAAAAAATACATTCTTCTCGTACTTTTGTCGGAAAAGTCAAAAAGTACATCGTATGAAAAACGACAAAGGATTCCTTTCATATCTTTTAAAAAAACCTCAATGAAGGGTAAAATTGGATATAAACTATTGTAGAAGGATATAAATATTACATATTGAGGAAACATGGATGTGGATGATAAAATACACCCCAGTAAATTCCAAAGTATAAACAATCTTGGATAAAGATGAGATTGTGATATTTTCCTTAGCTTAGGTCCGATTTGCTTCGTAAGTGTACGAACCTCCTGTATAATGATTTAAATAATGTTATTGACTTATTCCATAATTAAACTTATTTTTATGATATCATATATGGTCATATTCTTAGCTTCTTATTAGTAATATTTCATTACTACTTGTAATTCGGGTGTTTATTACTTTTTGTTTTAATGCGTGTTTTGTTGAATGAATTCTTATTCTTCTCTTTAGGTTATAGATACCTCATTTACAGAATGGTATTAGTGTAATATATATCATATTCAATCATTAAATTCATTTATATAATCATTATGCAATGAAGATCACGTAGAACGAGTCGCATCACATCGTGGAGACGGTATTCCGTACGTACGCACGAGCGATGATATCGTTCCCATGATCGTGGAATTGTATTGGAGAGTATGTATACTATTTAAGAATCAATATCACTTTACACTAATCATATATAGTTATTATTTACACCATTATACCCATCCAAGTAATGTGGTGGGGGAAAATAGATTACACCACGGCGTGGAGATGGTATTCCGTACGTACGCATGCGCGGTGATTTCGTTTTTCATAGGATAGATAGATGGTGAAATAGGGTTGTTTCATACTTATAATAACATATCAGTATATGAGTGATACTGATGTTATTACTTTATAATGAAACAACTAAATAAGAAGGATTGTAAGAAGAAATAAAGATGAAAGAATCAGTAACGGGTATTACCTCTTCTTTGAAGCGCCTCTTTGAGACCTCTTTTTAGGGAACTACAATTCATCTTTGAAGAATAACAGGACCTCTAGGATGTTTCTAGGGAAGTTTGGATATGAAATGGGCAGGGATTGGCCGATCTTGAAGGCTCAAATAGGTGTGAGGAGAAGAGGAAGGAGGTGCCCTTTTATTAGGGAGGAGAGGGGCACCTATGGAAATATAATAAATATTAGTTTATATTAAATCCCAACCCCACTAAAAAACTTCCAAAATGACTCATATCCAAATATTAGATGAGATAGAGTTGTAATATCATCAACCAATAAAATTTAGACATGTTAGGAATTTTTTTAAACATTATCAACTTGATTTATCCTTATTTATCAATTTAATTTTATTTGTGGTAATAATATTCTAAATTTTAAATTATTATAAATAATTGCATATGTTTTGTTAATTTTCCATAATTTGACACTTTATGACATCTTCGACCATATAAATTTTAATTTATAATTTTTAAATATTTTTTTTATTTTTAAACAATTTTATAATATGTTATTTTTATAAAATAACAATAGTGTCAATTTTGACACTATTCATTTATTTGAATTTAAATATAATATATACAGAAGTTATGTTCAAAATAAAAGCTTTAATAGATCCATAAAATGTCATATGTTTCTATAAAATTAGTGGAGCACATTAAATATTTCATATAATATTTATTTTATTATTTTTAAAACCATTTATTTGATATTTTAATTAATAAAATAATTTCAACATCAGTATTGTGTCACAATTAATGATAATTATTTAATCCCCAAAAATTATAAATAAACTCCTATGATGTAGATAATTGTATTATATTTCAGGAAACTATTCATGTTCAAAGTTTCATGAAGTTTATCACTAAATTAAAATTATTATACTTATAACATTTAAGAAAGTGACATGTTGTCACATTCTTTGGTTTTAATAATAATTAAATTATTTTCATGGAAAAAAGTCCATTAAATAAATCTAATCCGACCCTTAGGTGATATGGGTTGACTTTTAGTCATACAATAGGATTTTGGTAGGTGTTAGGATAATTTTATAATCTTATATTTACCCTTAATTACCCGATTTACCTTTAACTATGGTAAATAAAATTTACCGTAGTTACTGTTCATAATGCCCAAAAATAAAAAGTAGCCTATTAACATAATTTGGACCCACTGATTATGAATATGGAATCCATTTTTCAAATTTCAAAACAAATAAGTTGCAGTAATTAATTTAAAATAAATCCTGTTGTTAAGAAAATGGGTTTTAGAAGTTAAAACATTACCAAAGATTGAAATGTTTTTACCTATGAATTAAATGTGAAATTAACGATAATGACATACATTAAATTGAATGGTAAAAATATATTCTATTTATACTTTAAAACCATTCAATATTATAATTTATCAATATAAATTATCTCAATGAAAAAACTTGTTCTTAATTAAAAATTAGCGTATTTTTACTATTCATGAAAATATGAAAGGTCTCAGAAAAATATCAAAAATTTATCCAAAGTAAATTTTTATACACCGATTCAAAAGAAGAATTTTATTTTTTTCAAATTGAACATATAAACATGTCAAAAACTAGATTTAATTTGGGTGCTCCATCAAAAGGCGGCACAACTGTATTTTTTTAAAAATACTTCTTTTATCCAAAAAAAATGATTTTGCTTTTATACCCCATTATAGAAAATGTATAAGTTGAATTAAAATGTTATAAAATTCAAAATTCAGATAATACTATTCATAATAGCTAGTTTTAATAGCATATTGTTTTTTAGTGAAACTCGATATTGCGTATGACGCAAGCTATCGAGGAAGGTCATGATTGTGTGTAAAGGAAGCCAAGCAAATGTTGTGTTTAGTGAAAGATTACTTTGATTATTTAAATAACATAAAAACAAAATATTTCTCATAAAAGTCTCGGGTGTTACATTCTACCCCCCTTAAAATGAATTTTTCCCTCGAAATTCGTCACTTTGTAACAAACAGATGAGGATACCTCTCCCTAATCATATCCTTAAGTTCCCATGTAGCTTCTTCTAATTGGTGGTTTCTCCATAAAACGTTCACGAAGAGAGTGGTCTTGTTTCATAGGACTTTTTCGCTACGATCCAGAATCTCTATCGGCTCTTCTTCATAAGAAAGATCTTACTCCAGCGGTACAACTTATGAGTTGAGTACATGTGAAGGATCAAGTATGTACTTTCTCTGGAGAAATACAAGGAACACATCGTGAACATGAGAGAGATTCGGTGGAAGCTTCAATCGGTAAGCTACCTTCCCAACACAATCCAGAATTTCAAAAGGACCGATATATCTAGGGCTCAACTTTCCCATCTTTCCAAATCTCATGACCCTCTTCCAGGGAGATATTTTTAAGAACACTTTTTCACCCACTTCAAACTCAGAGTCTTATCTTCGGTTTTTGGCATAAATTTTTTGTCGACTCTGAGATTATTTTATGTGTTGTTGAACAAATCGGACCTTTTCTGCCATCTCATCAACAAGATCAGGTCCTTATAGCTTTTTTTCCCCAACTTCATCCCAGCAAGTTAGAGTCCTGCCTTTCTTTCCATAGAGAGCTTCATAAGGATCCATCTGAATACTGGACTGAAAGCTATTATTATAAGAAAATTCCACCAAAGGTAGGTGTTGATCCTAAACAACTTTGAAATCTATAGAGAAAGCTCTCAACATATCTTCTAGAGTTTGAATTGTCCTCTCAGACTGACCTTCTGTCTGAGGATGATAAGTAGTGCTAAAACTCAACTCTGTATCCAGAGTATGCTGAAGACTTCTCCAGAACTTTGAGGTAAACCTCAGATCCCGATCAGATATAATAGAAAGTGGTACTCCATGCAATCTTAACACATCCTTTACATATATCCGTGCAAGCTGATCCAGAGAGATATCCTCTCTAATAGCAATGAAGTGTGCTGACTTTGTAAGACGATCAACTATGACCCAGATAGCATTATTGCCTTTGGATGTTTTAGGGAGTCCTGTGACAAAGTCCACAGTTATGTTTTCCCATTTCCATTCAGGTATGGTTAATGGTTGTAAAATCCCCTTAGAATTCTATCTCTCAGCTTTAACTTGCTGACAAACCAAGCATCGAGAGACATATTCAGCAACATCTCCTTTCATGCCATCCCTCCAGAAGTACTCTTTCTGGTCCCTATACATCTTCGTGCTTCCACGATCAATAGAGAATGAACAACTATGAGCCTCATCCAGCAGCTCCTTCTTTAATTCTGGGATCGGAGGAACACAAACCCGATTCCTGAACTTTATTATCCCATCACAATCAAGGTTGAATTCAGGAAAATTTCTCACCTTCTTTTGTAACTCTACATCTTCTTTCTGTGCCTCTTTAATCTTCACATGTATAGATGGTTGGACATTCATTTGAGAAAGATATGATTCTTCCCCTTCCATTATAATTCCAAGATCCATCCTTTGTAAATCCATAAAAATAGGATATTTTGTGATCCTCATCATGGATAAGCTAGCATGGTCTCGTCGACTTAATGCATATGCCACCTTGTTGTCTTTCCCACGGTGGTAATGAATTGAGCAGTCTTAATCCTTAATCAGCTCCAACCATCTTCTTTGGTGCATATTCAACTCCTTTTGTGTGAAAATATACTTTAAACTTTTATGATCAGTAGAAATGTCACACCTTTCTCCATAAAGATAAAGCCTCAAAATCATTAATGTAAATATTACCGCAGCTAACTCCAAATCATGTGTTGGGTAATTTTTCTCTTGGATTTTCAACTGTCGTGAGGCATAAGCTATCACCATATAATTTTGTATAAGAACACACCACAATCCCTTCTTGGATGCATCACTATAGATCACAAACCTTTCTCCACTACAAGGCAGTGTGAGCACAAGTGCATTGGATAACCTTCTATTCAACTCCTTAAAATTCTCTTCACATTCCTCCGTCCAAACAAACATAACTCTTTTCCGAGTCAACCTGGTGAGTGGATTAGTTAATCGTGAAAAATCATTCACAAAACGTCGATAATATCCAACCAAACCAAGAAAACATCGGATCTTAGTTACTATTGTTGGTCTCGACCATCTTTCGATAACCTCTGTTTTTGCTGGATCCACAGATATCCCCTCTTTTGAGATTATGTGACCCAAAAATGCAACTTTCTAAAGCCAAAATTCACACTTGGTAAATTTGCCATAAAGCTTCTCCTTTCTCCGGGTCTTCAATATAATTCTCAAGTGATCATCATGTTCTTCCTTGCTCTTTGAATAGACAGGAATATCGTCTATAGAGACTACCACAAATTGATAAAGATAGTCTCTAAATACTCTATTCATTAGATCCATGAAGATAGCAGGGGCATTAGTAAGACCAAATGGCATCACTATAAATTCATAGTGTCCATACCTTGTACGGAAAGCCGTCTTTAGTATATCCTCCCTTTTGACCCTTAATTGATGATACCCTGAATGAAGATCAATCTTGGAAAAGTATTGAGCTCCGCGTAGTTGGTCAAATAAGTCATCAATACGTTGGAGAGGATATTTGTTCTTGATAGTGATCTTGGTAAGTACTCAATAATCAATGAACAGTCTCATTGATCCATCTTTCTTCTTAACAAATAGAACAGGTGCTTCCCAAGGTGACGCACTAGGGCGTATGAATCCCTTATCAAGATTCTCTTGGAGTTGCTTCTTCAATTCCTGCAACTCAATTGTGGCCATTCTATAAGGTGTCTTTGAAATAGGAAAAGCACCCGGTACAAGTTATATTGAAAACTCAACTTCACGATTTGGTGGAAGGCCCGGAAATTCCTCCAGAAATACATCATCAAACTCCCGTACAATGGGCATATTATTAATCACGAGTTTCTCACCAACCATTTGAGATAAATAACCTTCATTCAGTGGAATCAAGACCCATAAGATGGAATAAATTTCCACTGGAAGGTTATGTTCATCCTTGCATCGATAGACGATCATAGATTGATCTGGAATATGAAATGTGACTTCCCTTATTTGGAAATTGATATGAGCTCCATATAGAGAAAGCCAATCCATGCCAAGAATCACCTCAAATTCCACTATAGGAAGGATCACAATATTTGTAGGAAGCACTTTCCCACAAACTTCAATCAAGGAAGAATTATAAAATTTTGATGCGATTGTTGTGCCATTAGGTGTTGTCACAGCTAACTCAACATCAAATTGTTGAGGTAATACGGTGATACCCTTAGAAAAATCTTCTGAAATAAAAGAGTGGGTGGATCCCGAATCAAATAAAACATTTTCTACTTTAGAGTGGATGGTAAGTGTACCTTTCACCACATCGTTATCGTACTCCACATCGCTGATAGAAATTGCATGTGACTTTCCTTTTTCTTTAGCCTTAAGATTTTGTTGATGTCGATCATCATCAACAACCCTTGGATTAGGGCATTTATTGGCATAATTCCCCATCTCCTTGCACATGAAACATTGAAGTGTAGTAGGTTCATTCTGGGTGTCCCTTCTTTTGTTTGCATCATTAGACATCTTCTTCCCATCATTGCGGCATTCAAATGCCCGATGACTGTCCTTTCTACATTTGAAACATTTACTTTTCCCTTTAAGACAAATCCCTCCATGTTTCTTTCCACACTTTGAGCATAAGGGAAATCTCATCTTTTTTTCAGTGTGCTCTTTATATTTTCCTTTGAATTCCATTTTCCTCTTGTTATCAAACCCATATGACTGATGGGTTACTCCAATCTCCATCTCAAATTTGAGAGCACATCGATCGATTTCCTCATAGCTATTGACGTCCCTTATGGCTAAGGCCCTTCGAAGACATGGTTTTACGCCACTAAAGAATCGATTGATCTTACTCTCAGGTTGTATAATAATACCAGAAGCGTACCTTGCAAGTCCTGTAAAATATGATTCATAGGTACTGTCAGATTCATCATCCTTTTCTTCAGTTCAAGAAACTATTTCTCCATCTTTGTTCGGAGAATACGAGGGAAGTACTTGTTGAAAAATAAGTTCATGGACCCGTCCCATTCCATGGACTCAATTTAATATCATTTCCTCGTATTCTTGATAAGATTCCACCATTAATAAACATCACATTCCAAATGATACACTGCTAAGATTACTTTATCATGTTCAGAACATTGAAGAACTGAAAATATCTTTTCAGTAGTACTAATCCATTGTTCATCAACTAAGGGATCAGTAGACCCACTAAATGAAGGTGGACGCTGCCTCATGAAGGATTCGGCAGAATCTTGCTCCTTCCTTTGCTCGTTTGGAAGTCATGCATGATTCATAGCTTGAGAAAGTTGTTTGAGCATGGCTACAATATTTTTCATTCCAGCTCCCATAACGTTTGGTTGCTCAGGGGGACAATCATTGCATTGCCCGTCGCATTCCGCATTAACACGGTTCCTTCGGGTTCCATCCATCGACTAAAACCAAGAAGAATAGTCTGAGAAACACTAATTATAATAGGAAAACCACATAATCAAGAATAAAATTTCACACTTAAGGTCTTATCCTAGGTTATTCATGGACATTTTTAAAACACTAAGATTCTGTTCTATGCTTAGACTTTTCCTTAGGGTTCTTACTATGGATTTCACATCCTAGTTTGCAAAGGTTGACTATACCTTTCCTCTGATACCAACTATAATGACCCATACGTTACATACAATGTTATTATTTCAAAATTGAAGCACACTTTTTATATCATATAACAAAACCATGAAGGGACCATATAGGTATAGTGACTTTAGGAACTTGGAAACATAAACAACTTGTTCATAAAGCGTCTACACTGTCTCCCATTTATTTCATCATATATATAGTTCCTTTTGGAATATCTTACTTAATAACCTTCTTCCTGACCTGGGGAAAGAAAACATACAGAAGGGTGAGCTCAAATGCTCAATAAGGGTAAACAAAAGAAATATCAATCACATCAAAATAAAAACATAACATTTTAGAAATTTTACCCTACAAAAGAGATCATAATTTCATAACATGGGATAAATCATGGAAGTGAAATGTAATCCCAATAATCATAACATAAAACATAAAACTTTGTTTCATACACACATAATCATAGATAATGATTTCTTATTAGTCAAGACTCATTTCCAAGACTATCTTAGTGGACAAAGTCCATTTCTGAACCGAGTTCACTCCTCGTTTCAGTCCTGTTTCACTGAATCGGTATAACCTGCCATTCCAGCCATGTCTATTTCATGAGATATAAAATCATTACCCAATGCATTGGAGGGAGATATAGGTTCCACCCATCTCATAATTATACCATTCTTATGTGTGCCACAAAATCATAAACCATACATCATAGCATAACCCATGTAATAAAAATGGGAATCTTAAACATCGTGACATCATAAAACATTTCATATAAGATAAAGGAATTCATAAAAATAATTTCATCACAACATAATCAAATTAATTTAATAATAGGGATAGAAACATAACCCTTTATTATCTTAGATGGAAAATAATTTTGATAAAACACTTGAACTCCATTCTTGAGGAAAATATCATTTCTACTTCAAATACACTTTTCCTTTCTTAACATGTCATAAAATTCTAATCTAAAAGAAGTTGAATAAAAATAAACTTGAAAACTTGTAAGGTAAGATTCTTGAAAAATAATGTTTTGAAAATCCATTCATGTCGTATAAGTTAAAAGAAAACATTCTTCTCATACTTTTGTCGGAAAAGTCAAAAAGTACCTCATACGAAAAACGACAAAAGATTCCTTTCATATCTTTTACAAAAAATTCACCGAAGAGTAAAATTGGATATAAACTATTGTATAAGGATATAAATATTACATATTTAGGAAACATGGATGTGGATGATAAAATACACCCTAGTAAATTCCAAAGTATAAACAATCTCGGATAAAAATGAGATTCTGATATTTCCTTTACCTTAGGTCCGATTTTCTTCGTAAGTGTCCGAACCTCCTGTATAATGATTTAAATAATGTTATTGACTTATTACAGAATCATACTTATTTTTATGATATCTTATATTGTCATATTATTAGCTTCTTATTAGTAATATTTCATTACTACTTGTTATTCGGGTGTTTATTACTTTTTGTTCTTATGCGTGTTTTGTCGAATGAATTATTATTATTCTCTTTAGGTTATAGATACCTCATTGCCAGAATGGTTTTAGTGTAATATATATCATATTAATTCATTAATTTCATTTATATAATCATTATGCAATGATGATCACGTAGAACTAGTCGCATCACATCGTGGAGACGGTATTCTGTACATATGCACGAGCGATGATATCGTTCCCATGATCGTGGAATTGTTTTGGAGTGTATGTATACTATTTCATAAAAAATATCACTTTAAAATAATCATATATAGTTATTATTTTCACCATTATACCCATCCAAGTAAGGTGGTGGGGGAAAATAGATTACACCACGGCGTGGAGACGGTATTCCATACGTACGCACGTGATGTGATTTCATTTTCCGTAGGATGGATAGAAGGTGAAATGGGGTTGTTTCATACTTATAATAACATATCAGTATATGAGTGATACTGATGTTATTACTTTATAACTAAACAACTAAATAAGAAGAAGTGGAAGAAGAAATAAAGATGAATGAATCTGTAACGGGCATTACCTCTTCTTTGAAGCGCCTCTTTGAGACCTCCTCTTAGGGCACTAAAATTTGTCATTGAAGAAGACCAGGACCTCTAGGATGTTTCTAGGGAAGTGTAGAAGTGAAATGGTCAGGGATATGCCGATCTTGAAGGCTGAAGTTAGTGTGAGGAGAAGAGGAAGCAGGTTCCCTTTTATAAGGGAGGAGAGGGGAACCTTTGGAAATATATGAAATACTAGTTTATATTAAATCCCAACCCCACTTAAAAACTTTAAAAATGACTCATATCCATAGATTATATAAACTAGGGTTGTAATATCATCAGACAATAAAATTTAGACATGTTAGGAATTTATTTTAAACATTATCAACTTGATTTATCCTTATTTATGAATTTAATTTTATTTGTGGTAATAGTATTCTAAATTTTAAATTATTATAAATAATTACATATGTGTTGTGAATTTTCCATAATTTAACACTTTATGAAATTTTAGAGCATATAAATTTTAATTTATAATTTTTAAATATTTTTGTTATTTTTAAACAATTTTATAATATGTTATTTTTATAAAATAACAATAGTGTCAATTTTGACACTATTCATTTATTTGAATTTAAATAAAATATATATAGAAGATATGTTCGAACTAAACGCTTTAATAAATCCATAAAATTTCATATGTATCTAGAAAATTAGTGGAGAACATTAAATCGTTCATATAATATTTATTTTATTATTTTTAAAACCATTTATTTGATATTTTAATTAATAAAATAATTTCAACATCACTATTGTGTCATAATTAATGATATTTATTTAATCCCTAAAAATTATAAATAAATTCCTATGATGTGTATAACTGTATTATATTTCTGGATACTATTCATGTTCGAAGTTTCATGAAGTTTATAACTAAATTAAAATTATTATACTTATAAGATTTAAAAAAGTGATATGTTGTCACATTCTTTAGTTTTAATAGTAATTAAATTATTTTCATGGAAAAAAGTACATTAAATGAATATAATCCGACGGTTAGGTGATATGGGTCGACTTTTAGTCCTCCAATAGGATTTTGGCAGGTGTTAGGGTAATTTTATAATCCTATATTTACCCTTAATTACCCGATTTACCATTAACTATGGTAAATAAAATTTACCGTAGTTACTATTCATAATGCCCAAAAATAAAAAGTAGCCTTTTAACATAATTTGGAACCAATGATTCTGAATATGTAATCCATTTTTCAAAAGTCAATACATATAAGATTCAGTAATAAATTTAAAATAAATCCCGTTGTTAAGAAAATGGGTTTTAGAAGTTAAAACATTTCCAAAGATTGAAATGTTGTTACCAATGAATTAAATGTGAAATTAATGCTAGTGGCATAAATTATATTAAATGGTAAAAATATATTCTATTTATACTTTAAAACCATTAAATATTATAATTTATACATATAAATTATCTGAATGAAAAATTTTTTTTTTAATTAAAAATTAGCGTATTTTAACTATTCATCAAAATATGAAAGTTATCAGAAAAATATCAAAAATTTATCCAAAGTAAATTTTTATACCCTGATTATAAAGAATAATTTTAATTTGTCAAATTGAACTTATAAGCATGTCAAAAACTAGATTTAATGTGGGTGCGCCATCAAAAGGCGGAAAAACTGCATTTTTTTTAAAAATACTTCTTTTATCCAAAAAAACTGATTTTGCTTTTATACCACATTCTAGAAAATGTATAAGTTGAATTAATATTTTATAAAATTTAAAATTCAGTTAATACTATTCAAAACGGCTAGTTTTAGTAGCATATTGTTTTTTTAGTGAAACTCGGTATTGCGTACGATGCAAGATATCGAGGAAGGTTGTGATTGTGTGTAAAGCAAGGCAAGCAAGTGTTGTGTGTAGTGAAAGATTCCTTTGATGATTTATATGACATAAAAACAAAATATTTCCCAAAAAAGTCTCGGGTGTTACAATTTCCCCCAGTAATGATATATTTTAAGAACATTTAATATTTATTTTTTGGTAATGGTTGTTTCCAACTCATTCAAGTATTTAAAAAATTTATCAATTGTGTTTAAAATTCATGTAAATGTGGTTAGTTTTATTAAGGTGAATCCTTTAGTGAATTTTATGAAATTATGGTTCCAATAGTCACTAAAATGTGTTTATTTTTATCTGCTTCGATATTGTTATTCTATAGATTATAATAAAATAATATTAATTAGATTATTAAAATTCATTGAGGTATCTAATAAATCATATGAAAATTTATCTTATATATAATCATGTTTTCATGTATGGAATATATTTGAAACAATATTTCAAAATTATTATTCCCTTGTTTTTTATCCAAAATACTTATATTATTAATTTTAAATCCAACTTAATATACATGGGAATAAGATCCCAACTCAATGAAATAGATAAGTATTAACTAAATGGTTCCATAATTCATTAGTTTTGTTTTATTAAAATTGCATTCTAAATAGTAATATAGAACAACTTATATATTCTATCACAACAGTGAATTAATTTGAAGGTATTTTCCATTTAAATTCTATTATACATATTTTTGCGGGTGTTTCTTGAGCATTTTTAAGGAAAATGGAGGTTTTTTATAGATTTGGGCCAAACAATGAGCCCATTTCTAGATTTAAAAACAAAATTTTATTCTTTTATAAAATCATTGTGTTTCACAAAATTTCACCCATTAAAATTCGAATATGGCTTCCAAAGACCTATTCAAACCACTATATCCATTTAGACCCATTAAGAACACAAAATCAGTGTTTTTTGTGATTTATTCTTCATTAGGCCAACCTATGAGACCATTTCCAAATTTAAAAAATATTTTATTTATAATATATCTCATTTATATTTTTTGAAATATTTTTATCATTACTCCTCTCATTAAATACCACTAACCAAAAGAGAACCACCATATTCTATTTTCCCTCATCAATGCTCATCTTCATTGCAGATTATGGAGAATTTTCTCAAGGTTTCTCAAATCATTTTGATTTGAAATGGAATATTTTTTCTTTCATTAATAATTCATTTTTTACACTTTTACCACCATTTAAGGCCCCACTCAACAACCTCATACTTATTTGAACCTCCCTTTCTTGTTTGTTTTATTAGAGATTCAACTATTGGTGTATTTTGGTTGATTTCGTCAAAGTTTCTCATTTATGTGAAATTACTTCTTAGTTCCATCCATTTCCATAAGTCTCTCCCAGTTTTCATGACGTTCCAAATTTCCAAAAGAGAAAGCTTCATACCTAGGTTTTATTTTTTCAGTTTCTTGGCCCATTGTTTTCTTTTAAGTTTTGTTTTCACTCTTTTGTGGTGTAAATATAGTGTGATTTATGTTTCACGCATTGATTTGTGGGTTTAGACACATTTTTTAGGGTATTCCAAGTTAAAGCATCCCTTAACGAGTTATCTTTTCATGATTTATAGTTTATTTATATTCCTCTTCCATTTTTTGTGACAAAGTTTATGTTGGAATCACCAGTTAAGCTGTTGATTTTAAAGTGGAATTTTGGTGCAGAAATATCACTGTTTTTTTGTCTTGTGTTGTATCAATTGGGTTTGTTTTATGGGTCACGAAATGATTCTATTAAATTTTTTTAGGGA
The DNA here is from genome assembly GCA_963277665.1 of Viscum album. Lineage (NCBI taxonomy): Eukaryota > Viridiplantae > Streptophyta > Magnoliopsida > Santalales > Viscaceae > Viscum > Viscum album. The sequence goes on along the minus strand of OY728153.1, from coordinate 188,552,980 downwards.
TGAAAATTCTTGTTTAGTGTGATATTCATATTAATTTGGTATAAAATGTTTTTTATGGATTTTATATGCAAAGCATGGTTTTACTTCATGAAATTGTTTTATAAAAATGTTAGAGTGTTTATTGAATTAGAAAAATGGTGAAAATCATATTTAGATACAGTTTTGAGTGTGTATGGATAGTATTGGTGTTTTATGTTAAAATGAACTTTTATAGAATGTATAACATGTTTGAACAGAAATAGGGAATCCTTGGTATCTTGGTGGGTGGACATGTACAAGTATGGTAGAGATCCGTAGTTGATTGGGACCTATTTCATGTAGCATGATTGAAGTTAACAGCACTAAAACATTAATGGTGCTGATTGGATCCACTAGGTTATGGTTATGTCACGACTAGTGGCTCGTTCATGAGAACAAATATTGATATTTTTAGACACACACTAAGATATGATGTACCTATGGATCAAAACTAACTAGTGCCTAGGGGTGTTCACATGTTTAGTGATCATTGAATACTTGTTATTTACCATTTCACTATGGAGTGTTTGGATGAAAAATTCAGTATCTTGTGTTTTTTATTTAATAGTGGTCATTTATTAATGTTATACATTAAAAGATTTTTCTTATAAAGGATACATTCTTTATATATAATTGCTACTATTTATGGTTTTAAAAACATAAGACCTCTTTATCTTATGATGTTTTTCACATGGAATCTGTTTGGGTGTTATCCTATTGGGATTATTCTCACACCGTAATTACACCTTTGGATTTATATAGACATGATTATGTTTTACACATGTAATGGATCGACCTTTGGAGATAGCGGTTTGGGTTTTTAGTTTCTTTCATGGTGTGGTGTTGTAGAGACGACTCATGGTTGATGATCCCATGTAATTTGGTGGTACATGGGTGGTTTTTGTTTCTACTTTTTATAGTTTGGGACCTACTGGGTCTGGTTTAAAACCTCGGATTCGGTTCTGAATTTTAATTAAGGATTGTTTGGCATGAATTTTCATATTTGATTTATTCTTCATTATTGGTTGTTTTATGTATCCTGACACAGTTAAATCAACCCTAACACAATTATTATGATACCCAGGAACTTGTTCCGCCCTGTAGAGATAGAAGAAAACCCTTAAATACTTTCCACATTCTGGGGTGGGGGCTAGTTTTTTAGGAGACTTGGCCCAATTCATAAAAAATGGTATCAGACGTAGGTTTATATTTTTGTGTCATATAATTATTTTTGGGTTAGTCTAGTTAGACATTAGCTAAGAATTTCTAGGCTTAGAGTTTTGTTTATGAGTATTATTTTTTTCCAGTTACTCTCATGAAAAACCTTGAGTCAACAAGGGATATTGGGATTGTTTGTTTTAATTCGATTCCAGGTGGGACGTGTAGGCTGAAAACTGCACGTAGAAATCAGATGGGAGTAAAGTGGTTGTTTATTTCATTGTTGTGATGTGGTTGGAACTTTTATATTTTATATAATAGCTAAAAAGATTCATAATATTTGTATTAATTATTCCTTTTGTGAATTTTTCCTTGTGTAGTAAGATGCATCCCTAGAAAAATCACATACATCCATGGGAGGATGTCGCGGAGAGTACTCCCTCACTAATTGATCAAAATATTATAGAAACATCGGTTAGGGATGTCCAAGACCTATGACATGGAGTATCTCCCGCCTATACTCTAGCTAGAGAAGAGGAGTCATGTCCTAGAAAGGAGAAAGCCTTGGAGATCCTAAATAAAAAGCCTCATACTTTCAGAGGTATCACTAAACCCCAGGAAGCAGAGCTATGGCTTGAGATGATTGATCACTTGTTCATGTTCTATGACACACTTTAAGTGGATAGGGTGAAGTGTTAATCTTTTATGTTAGAGGGTCCTAGGACCAAGTGGTGGGAATTAGTGATTCAATCTGGTAATCAGGTACAAATTAGCTAGAAGGACTTCAATATTACCTTCAACGATATGTACTTCCCTAAAGTGTTGGCATATACCAGGTCTTGGGAGTTTATGGATATAGTATAGGGGGCTCTTAGTGGAAGATTATGCTAACCGTTATTCTGAAAAATCCCAGTATGCTCCTAAAATGGTCTCTAATTATAAGATGAAGGCTCAAAAGTTAATGATTGGTTTGTGTCCAGAGATCTATTCCCTGGTCTTCGTGTTCAAGTTGAAGACTTACATCGAGGTGGTTGATCAGGTTTTCATGATAGATATTTTCCAGAAGAGGGCGTATAGTTTATCAGAGTAGTGTCAGTTATGGGTAGTGAAAATTCTTATAAGATGAAAAGGAAGAGAGTAGAAATGGATTAGGGAAGGTGTTAGTTCTGGAAAACCTTCTGGATAATTTTATTTAGTGGCCTATGATGCAAGGACCATTATGCGCCATAGTGTGGGAGGATATGGAAGACCTAACCAACATTCACATCTCCTCAAAATCCATACTATCATTGTTTTGGTATGGGATAATTACTTATTTTAGCAGGATTGAATGTCCATTATAGAATGGGGTATGATCAGGGGCTTCCAATTGAGTGTTATCTCAGTCAGATCCATCATGGATAGAAGGATCTATAATTGGGGGCTGTGATGACAAGGCTAGATCATCATCTTGGAGGATTCATTTCATGGAATAGAATAGTAGATTGGTCATTCTTGGGAAGAGAGTAAGCATATTCATGTGGTGGAGTAGGAACTAGTAGATTCATATGCGAGGTAGATATGGAGTGGGACAACATGGTATTAGATAAGGATCTATTTGATGTAATTCTCAGCATAGATTTTCTAGTACACATTCAAGTGCACATTAATTTCTATTGGTGGTGGGTGAGTTTCATGGTACATGGTGGTAGTCCTTATGTTTTTTCTGGGGAGTGGGATCCTTGGTCGGGACTTGTAGGTCCTCCACTCCCAGAGTTGTAAAATCATGTCTTCTAGTTTCCCTCACTAAAAGTAAAGGATGATGTACAAGATAATGTGGGTGGGTTACTTCCTGTAGTGGATGAGTTTCCATATGTATTCCCAGATGATTTTTCAGGCTTTCCCCAAGAGTGGGATTTGGAGTTCTTGAATTATTTGTATCTATGGACATAACTTATATCTCCTCCCTTGTATAGTATGGCGACCATGGATCAGGAAGAATTAACTATATAGTTGAATTCTTTGGAATACAGAGGATTCATTCATCTGATCGGCTATCCTAGGGATTCTCATGTCATTTTTGTGAAGAGGGCTGACACATCCCTCCGGTTGTGTATTAACTTCTGAAAGATGAATAATGTAACCATCATGACCAAATATAATTTTCCCCAAAAAAATGATCTATTTGATTAGTTGAATGGTGTGAACAGGTTTTCTAAGATAGAATTGTGTTCAGGTTACCTCAAACTCATGGTTAAGGAGGTAGATATCCAGAAGAAAAAGTTCTAATACAGGTATGACAACTTTATGTACTTTTTCATACCTTTAGATTTGACCAATTATCATATGGTATTTATTGAACTAATGAATAGTATGTTCCACTATATCTCAACACCTTTGTCATGGTATTCAAGGAAGAAATCGTGGTTTAATATTTATCTGAGGAGGAGCAGGTTAATCATTTTCAAATCATGTTGCTAACTTTTAGGGATCGCCTCTATTATAAAAAGATTTCCAATTGGACCTTTTATATTAGGGAGGTGATGTTTTTAGGGAACATGATCTCAGAGCAGGGATTTTTGGTGGATCTAGAGAAATCAGTGTAGCGATATTATTGGAGCATCCCAAGAATTTGTTTGATATAATGAGTTTCCTCATCCTGGTAGGATACAATAGGTAGTTTGTTCGGGATTTCTATTGGCATTATTATCCCATGAACACGCTCACCCATAAGGTGGATAAGTTTGATTAGTGCATTGAATGCCAGGTACCCTTTGATGAGCTGAAGAGGTAGTTGAGTAACACACACATTTTGATCTTAGCAGAATTTGGAAAGGGCTATGTGTTGTAATGTGATGATTAAGGAATGGATATTTTGTGTGTTATAATGCAAGATGATCATGTGGTGGTGTGTAGATACCCTTAACTATAATCGGATGAAATGAAATACCTGACCCTCAACTTGGAGTCATAATATTTGATATATGAATTGAATACAAGGAATCACTCCATCTTGGGGGAGAATATTGTGTTCTATTCTGATCAAAAGAGATTAACTTACATCTTCTTGTAGAAGGATATTAACCTAAGGTTGAGGCATTAGATCATGTACTAGCAGGGGTTTGACTTCGATATCATCTACACCCCATGGTAGGGTAATGTGGTGGTTGATTTCATAGGCATTAGAGTATTAGTATAGACATTTATGAAGTCTAGTGAAGACTGTAATATGTTGTGACTCATTTCATCGATTCTTGTGGAGTCCAAGGAGTATAGTGGACATGCATTCTAGGAAATCATTCAGTTAATCCTTCTCTTGGGGATCTGATTCAGTAGGAGAAACCTGATGATGAGTTATGTTAGTTTTGAGGTATTTTTTCATGGTGGGGAGACATCTTTTAATTGGTCTTCATCCCCAAGGAAATATTTTGATTTAGGGGATTATTAATGGTTCTTTTTTCTATGTTGAATGTGGTGATGTAGGATAGCTACCAGTCCAAGTGGGTTGGGAATCATAGTGCAACAAAGATGTATTATGATGTTTGTCTGTAGTTCTGGGGGACATTTTTGAGACGGAACATGTCTAGCTTAGTATCGATGTGTTATACTTATTAGAAAGTGAAAGAAGAGAATCAATGGATCTCTGGTTTTCCTTATCCATCACCCATTCCTACCTCCATATGGTAGATGTTTCCTAAGGATTTTATAGTTTTCTTTCCTCATACACCTTAGGGAAAGAATGATATATTGGTGGTGATTGATTTTCTAACCAAATGGGCCCATTTCCTTCCCATCAATGATTCATCCAAAGCGGTTGAATTGGGTCATATGTATGTTTAGAATGTTGTGAGGCACTATGTTGTGAAATCAACCATCATATTAAATAGGGACCCTCATTTTACATCTTTGTTTTAGGTTTTCCTTAAAATGTAATTTGGGTCATAAATTATGTTGAGTACGGTATACCACACTAAAACTAATGGTAAGATGACGTGGGATAATCATATTCTAGATGATATGCTTCAGACATGTGTGTTGGATTTCAGTGGTTCATGGGATTAATTTTGGGGATTGGTAGAGTTTTCATTTAACAATAGATATAAGCCATCAATCAATATGGTACTATTCAAGGAACTTAATGGTTTGTCATATAGTTCTCATTTTTGTTGGGTGGAGGTGGGTGAGACCTCACTACTGGGTAGGAGTATTGTGCCGGAGAGATAAAAAAAAGGTTAGTTGATTAGTCAATGATTTTTGACAACCCAGATTTTAAACAATTCTTATGTTGATCAGAGGAATGAGTCATTGGAATTTTCGGTGGGTGACTGGGTATTCATGAAAGTGGAACCTCACAGGGGTCGTCGCTATCTTAGTAAAAATGGGAAGCTAACAAGAAGGTATGTGAGACCTTTTGAAATAAATGATTGGATTGGTAAGGTTGATAATGTTTTGGATTTTACATATTAGTTTACATCGATCCAGAATGTGTTCCATGTTTCTTAGCTAATGAAATTCATTCTAGACACATCCCATGTTTTGATTTGGGAAGAGTTGGAGTTGGAACATGATATGTCTATAGTTGGGTAGTGAGAATTGTGAAATCCCAATAGAATGTTCTACAAGGGAAGTAAAGTACTCAAGTTTGATTCCTCTTGTATCCTAGGAGGGATGACATGAGACATAGGACTAAAAGTCTTCAGTCAAAGAGCAGTTTCTATTTCCATTATATGCCTAGGTTTTAATATGATTTTCCGAGGGAATAAATTTGTGTGGTGGGTAGAATATTAACATACATGAATTTTTTAAAGGTATTTTTCATTTAATTTCAATTATTTCTTTTGTTTTATAGGTTTTTCTAGGAATTTTTGGATAAAAGTGAGGTTTCTTCATGATTTGGGCCAAAATGTGAGCCCATTTCAGGATTTAAAAACAAATGTTGTGTATTTTTATAAATCCTTATTTTTTAACATTTTTCATCCATTACACACTTATATTGTCCTCCCCTGACAAATACAAACCACCAAATCCATTTCGACCCCATAGGAACTCATATAAATGGTGGATTTTGGTTATTTATTCAAGAATTGATCCAAACCGTTAGCCCCTTTCTAGATTATAATAATTAATTTATTTCTATTATATATCTTTATTTTTTAAAAAACATTCTGACATTATACCTCTAAATCGATCCCACAAACAATAGGATCTCCCTCATTTTATTTTCATCTTCTTTATATCTCCTTATCATCATAGAATTTGGATTATTTCTTTTTGGTTTCTCAAATCGTCAATATTTTCAAAGAGAATTCGTTTCTTTCATAAAACAATCATTTTTTACTATTTCACCCCATTTCAGTCCCAACAAGGCATCCTCATCATTATTAAAACCTCTCTATTAATTTTGGCCACTTGGAGAATCAACTATTGGAGTATTTGTGTCAATTTTTTCAATGTTTCTCACGTAAGTGTGTTTCATTATTAGATCCTTCCATTTCCATAAGTTTTCACCCAATTTTCTTGAAGCTACAAATGTCCAAAAGCTGGGAATTTTAACATATAGTTTTTTTGAGTTTTTTAATCCAATATTGTGGTTTTAGGATCATTTCCACTATCTTGTGGTGTAGTAGTTGTGCGATTGATGTTTCACACAAGGATTTGTGGGATTTTGAAAAAATTGTTACATTATTCCATGTGTACCAATACCTTGATGAGTTTTCATTTATTGATTTATATTTTCATAATAATCATCTTCCATTTTTTGTGTGAAATCTTTTTTTAGTAGCATTGGTTAAGTGGTTGATTTTAATGTGGTATTTTTTTGTGAAACAATGTGTGTGTTTTTGTTTGTTCCATGTTGTATCAATTGGGTTTCTTTTATAGTTCATGAAATGAATTTATTAAATGGTTTTAGGGATTCAAAATATTTTTTGGTGTGATTTTGGTATGAATTTGGTTTCAATTGTGGGGTTTTAGATATATTTTTTGTGAAAATAACTATTGTAATTTGTGAAATTATTTTTTAAAAATGTTATAGGGTTTATTGAATTACACTATATTTTCAATGAAAGTTTAGATACTATATTGTGTTTTTATGTAATGAACTGGTGTTTTATGTGATAATTACATTAGATAAAAAGTGTAACTTTTTTAGCATTATGAGGGATGCTCGGGTATTTAGGTGGGAAGAATTGTACTAGTACACTAGTGATATAGAGTGGTATTGTCCCCGTTTCACTTAGCAAGTTTTATGTTTACAACAATAAGGAACCAATAATGTTATTGATTGGGGACTAATAGATTATAGGTTTATTCCATACTAGTGGATCGTGGAAAAGAATAGATATTGATATGGTTACATTCACACCCAGATATGAGGTACCTAAGACTCCATATTAACTTGTGCCTAGCGGTGTTTCCATGTTTAGTGATCATTGACTACTTGGTATTTACCTTTGGAATATGGTGTGTTTGGTTGAAAAATTTATTATCTTTAATGTTTTATTTAAATTTATTCATTAGTTATTTTTACCCCTTGAAAACCCTTTTCTTTTAATGGTTACATTCTTCACAAATTGTTATGACCATATCTTGTTATAACTATTATGATTTTTATCATATGATGTTTATCCCAAGGAATCTATTTGGGGGGAACCCTATTGGGATTACAATCACACCCTATTTAAACATTTGGTTGTATGTAGACATGATTTTTTTGACATAGGTATTGTAAAGGCCATTGGAGGCAGCGGTTGGGGTCGTTAGTTGCTTTGGTGGTGCGGTGTTGCGGAGACGAATCATGGGTGATGACACCTTATCATGTGGAGGTCCTTGGAAGTTTTTCTACTACATTTGGGAATTTTGAACCTATTGTGTCTTGATTAAAACATTGTATTCAGTTTTGAATTTTAATTAAGGCTTCTTTGGCATGAATTTTCATATTGGATTTATTCTTCATTAATGGTTTTTTTTATGTATCCTAACTTGGGTAAATCATTCCCAAACCATTGTTTATGATACCAGAGCACTTGTGACAACGCACAAGTATAAGGAATGCCTTCTCAGCCTTGCCATAGGCTCTATTGGGATCATGTTTTGAAGGAGACCCGATCAGGTTCGAGACATATTTCATGTAATTGTATAGTTTTTCATCACTCCAGTGTTAATGTAGTTCCACAATACATAATTTCAATCAAAATTTAGTTTTTATATTTTAATTGCAAATTTTTTTTTCATTCACCACCAGGATTCTCTATTTAATATCATTCTAATACATCTTAAATTTATTTTTATATTAACAATATTGTTGACATATTTTTTCAATTAATGATTGATTGGAGTTATACTATACAATCTATGTGTCCAAATATCGATATAGGGATAATATATTACTTATATTACACTTTGCATCATCTAAAGCATCATAATATTACGAACTACCTCTCCCAAAAAAATATATTTATCTTTACTATTTTCATCATGAACAATATCAGTTGAAAAAGTCAATCCGTTATACATTTTACTCAACTAAACCCCAATTGAAAGATGTATTGATAGACAATGTATCTTATCATAATCATAGAGAATAAAAAATATAGATATATTTTATATAAAATAGATATTCAATTGCTTATCCATTTCATAGAGTTTCCTATATATTCTCATAACTCTAAATTTTAATTTATTTCATAGATTCCTTTATTTTGTTAATTAGTGGATCTTTGTATTCAATATAATTAATATATCTTAAATTTCAGATATTACCATTTAAAACCCCTAGTAATAATTCCATCTTCATTGATGAATAAAATAACCCTATACATTATTCAAATAAAAATTTGAACCAAATGAAATATATTCATATGGATCATTTCAATTCTCTCATATATTTAGATCCTAATTTAAAATGTTAAAACAATGTACTATAAGTTTATTTTTTATCAATGAATATAGTCAATGTAAATAAAACATAATTATTTATACTTTTGAAGTTGGAATATACCCTAGGTTATTTATCAATTTATTCTTTTGTTTTCAATTTCTAATCACCTATATATTATAATTTTAAAATATTTTGACTATTATAATTTTACCTCTATCTTTAGTCTTTTTTTTATTAATCAATCCATCATTTGATAACATATTTATTCTTTAACATTAAATTTTCTTTGAGTAATTCATGCTACTAAAACATAAAAATTTATAATACATATTAATTTTTTTTGGGATTTTTTATTAAATTCAAGGTAATAATCCCAATAACATGTGGAATGATCTTTTACCATTATACATTGTATATTTTTTTGGAATAAAATATCACATAGTTTATAATGATAATGTTCGATTGTGTTATCACAACAATTTGAATGAATGTGTTAGTTTATTTGTTGTATTTTAGATAGTACATTGTTTTTTAATTGTAATATATCAAAATAAAAATAATGTAAAAAAATTAACGACATCTCTAAATTATTTATATTGTTTAAAATTTACAATTATATAGACTACTTAAACAGTGTGTATCCTCATAAGATATTTTTCATCGATTAATAATTATATTTAATCATTAATATTTTATTAATAATCAAACTGTAGTTTTTTCTACTAATAATAATCATTAATTTTTTATTGTGTTTTGTTCTAATGATGTTTATGTTTTTACAATGAGAATTTTAAAATCCGTTTTAAATTGTGTGTTATTTTTATGGAATTATTCACAGTAATTTTGTTACAGAATAAAATATCATAATTAATTTTAATTGAAAATTTTATTTTATAATATTGAAATGATATGTATTTATTTTAGTGTTAAAATAATGTTTTCATATAATATTTTCATTGTAAAATACATAATAGTTATTAAATTAAAAATATATATATATTATAAGAATGTTAATAAAAAATTTATTGGGTAGTATAAATTTCATATTACGTTTTCTAATCCATATTAAATAATATTCACCAAAAGAGACTCAAATAACGAACTAAAGTAGTCATATATATCATTGGTTACATTATTTAATGAAAATTATTCATTAATATTAATATCTTTATTAAATATTTGTATTTTAATATGGTTTAATGACATCTTAATGTGATAAATATGGGTGATTTTATTATGAGGAACATTTTATTTTTATTGAATATCAGTTCTATGAGATATTTGGTTGATTTAGATGAATTTTCTTTACACATTCAAATAAATTTATTACACATTTTTAATGAATTTTCACCATGAAATTGTAAAATAATTTTATTAAAAAAGAAATGTTTTATACATTTAATGAGTGATATATTGTTTAAGGCATATGATATATTCAGAGCAAATAATATTAATTTACCATTTCACAAGTTTCCTCCACACATTTGAAAGACTCTTTATATCATGGGTTTTACCTTTTTAAAATTTATTTGATAAATGTATGTATGGAAAAAAAATATTGATTAAAATGATGAAGAAACTAACTAAATTTGAAATAATTTTGTGAAAAAAAATCTCTACAAAAGTATGATCAGTTCGTATGATTCCTTTAGAGTAGGGATAAAACTAAAATATGTTAGGACACATGATTATAATCAGATAAAATTTTGAAAAATGATAATGTTTTTGAGTATCATAATATTAATAACAATGATAATGAAGTCAATTTTCAAAATTACCAACAAAATATATAGAGTTATTATTAAATTTTTGGGGAAATGTTTTCATATATTTATTTATTATTAAATAATTACATGAATTTCAAATAAATTAGAAATTAATATTAATATTGTCACGACGATAGAAAAAGATAAATTTTTCAATTATTACAATCATAGATAAAAATTAAATTCTTTTTATGTAAATATTAAAGGGTTAATAGTAAAAAATTATATTTTGATTAAATTAAAAAAGTCCAAAATTTTAATATCCAATTACTTATAATTATGAATGAAATTTGATTGTGATTTTTAAATAAAATAGAACAATTATAGACAATTAATAACATTGTATACATAATATATAATTATATATAGAATAAATTCCTTAAAATAAATAACTATTATAAAATAATTATATATGGTATAACAAATTTCATTCCGTGGGATAATTTCAATGATTTCACAACTAAGTGTTTTTAAAAAACCATTGGTAGTCTTATGTTTTATTATAGTAAAAAAAATATAAATGTCGCTAATGACATTGAACTAGAAAATTATAAAAAAATTAGATGCAAAAATAGTTTAACATTTCAAATGGAAGGAATAAAACTCTATTTTCACTATGTAATATATATTGAGAAAAAATAAATAAAAACATAGAAAGGTTGAATTAAATCATAGTAGGAGTGTTGGATAACCAAAAATGAGTTAATATAATTGTTCCCATCCACCCATTGAATTTCTATAATCCTACCAATGAATAAAAAACCTGAAAATATTAAATACCATGGAAAATATAAATAGAATCATGTGATTATTCCAATCATATATTTTTTGGAAAAAAATCACTTTTATAGATTTTTTAAATGTTATTGTAAAATCAAAGACATTTTTAGAATGTGTTTTTCTTAATTTGAGTCATAGAAGTGTGATGATCTATTAATAAAATGTAAGATAATGTTGAACAATGAACCCAAATGGAAATTTAGTTATTTTATTAATAATAATTATTGATGAAATATTTTGTATGTATGGCTTAGGGGACAACATACTTTTAATTTATTTTCCATTATTTTATAAAATAGGAAATAGGGAGTTTTTGAAAACAAAAATTGATATCTATGCAACTGATTGGTTGATAAATAATATTTTGGGAATGGTTAATATATTATTTGAGAGTACTGATATGCTATATTTTCACGCTAACTTCTTAATTCATGACTATGACTATGATAAAGAAGGTAATTTTTTTTATGTTTATATTTTTTAATTATTTGGTGGAATCATTGATGGAACAATTATGAAAATAATTTTAAGTATTGCTGATAAGAAGAAATATTTCAATGTATCGAAAATAGGTTGACAAATAAAATTTTATGTTGATTATTTCAAAATACATATGTTTGAGGAATTATCATTTTAGGAAGTTTAGGGAGAGTTTCTAAACATAAATGTTGAGTTTACTAGGAATTACAATCTAAAACCAAATCTAAAATTTAGACTTTATGGTTATATACTTTTAAGATTAGTGAGGATAATGTTTTTTGTATTTTTAATTATTTAATAAGATATATTATTTAATATAAATTATCTTTTATTACAAAGAAATATTTGATGACCTCGTATAAAACAAAGATATGAAAACCTTTATTTTATATCAATTGTAAAAATAGAAAGGGGTTGGAATATGTATCTAGAAAAACATAAATAAACATCAATCTAAATAAATATTGAGCTACAATAAAAATAATGTTTTTTATTTTAAAAATAGTTATATTTTAAAAATAAATAATAGTTTTTTAAGATTAATATATTTTTTTATCATTTTAAACTTAATTGAAAATTATCAAAAAAAATATCAATTTATATTTATAAATAGTGATAAAATTTATAAAATTATTAAACTTTTCAGAAAAAATATTTTTTAAAAAAATTTAAATTATAATTTAATTAAAAAATATATATTATTATGGGAAATATAAAAAAAATTAATTTCTATGATTAATATATTTTCTAATAAAATTAATTTTCAAATTTCTTCAAAAATTATTCTTTTCATAAATTATTTATTTTGAAATATATATAAATATATTATACTATTTAAATATAATGAGATCTTATTATTTTTAGAATTATTGAAAATTTTATTATATACTTTTAAAAGTTGTATTTTTCATCAAAGGTTATAATTTTAAATTATATTAATATATTTCTCTACAATATAAGACATTAAATTATGAAAATTGTAGAATTAAAAAATATTCTTTTGAAAAAATATTACAAAAATATTTTGATAAAAATTTCTATTAAAATTAAAACAATATATTATTCCTAAAAATAACATAAAAATTTTCATTACACAGATAAGTTATGTTTTTTTATTTATATATTATACATAAAAATTGACATAAGATAATTGATAGAAACAATTATATTTTTTTAATAGCTAAAAAAATAATAAAATGAAAAATATTTGAGAATTCATATTTTATAATCCTTAATATATTTTCATAACATAAAATATATTTGTTTATTGATTTTGAAATTTATTCTAGAAACATTATTTGGTAAAATTTTCATTAAACCATCAATAAACATACATAATAAGATTATGTAATAATATTTTAGAATATGTTTATTCAATGGAATTTTTAAGTAAAAATCAAAATAAATTATTCTAATAGAATACTTGTATATAATATAATATAATATTGTAACACTTTAAAATTACATTGATATATTCATGTGTTATTTTTAACAAAATTTTTCTAACAGATTTTTTCTAAAAGTTACTATATTTAATTAAATAATAAAAACGTATCTTTTTTAATATTAGAATTTCCTTATAAGATAAAAATGTAGTTGTTATTAAAATTTATGTAATACATTATTCAACTAGAATTGAAAATTAAATATTGGTTATTTTAATTAAACCATTAAAATCAACCATTATAGTCAAATTTACTATTATAGTATTATAATGTTCAATGAAACTATAATTAGTTTCTATTATTTATTAGTTGAAGTCTTCCAATGTAATTTTAGATAAAAAAATTAACAGAATATTATGAATGAAATATTTCAATTGAATTGATGATATTATTACATAAATAATTATTTTCCAAGAATTATAATTTAACAATGTTAGTGTCTATTAAATTAAAATTACCCAAATAAATATTGACGTAATGTAGTGTATTGTTTTTAAAAATATCTATTATGAAGAAGGTTAATATAAAATCATTTTTTTGTTGGAAGAAGATATATATAGAGGAAACTAATTAAATAACATTATAAATAGATATGATGAATTTACCACTTATTATTTATGATTTTTGAAGTATTGATTTAATGTAGAAACACCTACATGTGAGTATCAAAGAGTTATTTTAAGTCGAATTAATTAAAAAAACTATTTGACAATCGAAGAAATATTAAAAACAACTTTCATTTAAAGTTATAGAGATGGCTAGCAAAACATCCTGAATATTTTTTATTAGGTAATGAATATGTCGAATATGAGTTAGATAAACTAGCCACTATATAATATGTATAATGGATACTGTTTTTAATATTGAATATCACTTGGATGAATGTATAAATAAGAAAAATCATTTATAATTAAAATTGTGTGAATCTAGTGCTAAATACACTTAATTTATATTTTTTAGTGCTACAAGAATTTGGAAATGGATTTTTAGTGGTTTTCACATAAACTGATATTTATAAAATTATAGTTTATTATTTAATGATAATATTAATGGGTTTATAATTCATTTAAACTATATTAGTTGATATGTAACATTTCTATAAAATGTATTTTTGGTTAATATAACATAGAATAATGTTATATGTAAATATATACCTCTCACTATGTGATTATGGAAATATGAATTGGCAATTCCCCCTTTACCATACTTTTGTATATAATATAAATATTTAGATGACATATGAAAAATGATAAATTCAAATAGAAGTCACCCTAAGAACATGAGGGTCACTATGATCATGTATACTAAAATTTATTAAAAGGATAAATATAAAAAATTCATTCTATATCTATCTATTATTTGTAATAGTCATCTTTTATATGCAAGATTCTTGATAACTATAAATAATATTATAAAGTGAAAAAGGAATTTCAGTTTCCATGTGTGGAAGATAGTAATTTATGAGGACCATATTGTTGTTTTATAAAATACAAGTGGTTTATAATATTCATCTAGTATAATTAGGATTACTTTAGGTCTAATACATGGCATGTAATTATAAATTTATGTATAAAATTTATAAGGAGAAGGAATACATAACATTTCTATTTAGTAGATTCATATATGTACCTATGAACCATGGATGAAAATTGAATAACAAAACATATTTATAAGATTTATTGTGATCAATATGTAATATTTAATTATATAAATATAATTTATGGGGGAGTGTTTCTAAAAATATTCAAATATATGAGTGTTGTAAAACATAATCATAGTTTATAAGTATATATTTAAAAGATATTATATATAAAATAATATTATTAAATGGATATTATGATTAAATTTTCAGTAAGAGGGACACACCCTATGAAATTGTAGATATATTTGTAACTTATTAATATATATTTACTCAATTTAATTATTGTTTATGGTAATTTAGAAATGGAACATTCCCACCTAAATGTATGTAAGTGTTATAAAATCATAACATATTGTCTTCATGAGCCTAATACATTGAATGATTTGGAGGCCTCAAGAATTTAAATCTTTTTATACTAATATAAAATTGATATCTTAAAAGAAAAATGTCTCTTGTCAATGTTCTGATATGAGATGAGAATCATTATTGTATTATTCAAGTATAAATTAATAGGATGTGTGGTTACATTTGTAGAGATCTAGGATAAAATGTATGAAATTAATCATCCCAAAAAATTATATAAATTTTTATGTGGTAATTTCAAAAAAATATCATACATATGAGAATAAATGAGTGTTTCCATAGTTTATTTTAGAAACATTCATCAAACTCATTTTTGAATATAAACTGGAATATTATTAAAATATGCATTATAGAGTATAAATTAACGCATTTATTTAAGTAGAATAACATGTGTATAAAATTAACTATCCTGACACTATACTAAATTTTAAACCAATTTCGTTCATTCATTTAGAAACTGATACAAATTTTATAAAATTCCAACAATATCAATGAGGATTCATTGGTCAAATGCATCTATGAAGTAACAAATTGTATGTAATGGGAAAAAGATATGTTTTCCTAAGATATTAATATATAATAGAATATGAAATGTAAATTGTTAGAGTTAAAAATTAAAATTACAACAACTCATATCCATATCATGTTTCAAGACTCTTAATAAATATAAGAAAATAGATTATTTATACCTGGAGTCGCGAGTGATTGAAGTTCAACTATGAAGTGAATATAGAATACAAAGTGGTATGTGAATTGTACCTAAACATTCATTTTTTAAAATTATAGTGTTTTTTAATTAAATAACATTATATTTATAATTAGTGTCCCTATTCTAATCAATCACAATAAGAATAATCTTTTCACATAAGATTCAATGCTTATATAAATATATATATTTTTTATTATTTTTTTATTCATTTGTCTATTTTTGTAGAAATAATAAAGGGTCAATTAACAGTATATACTTCTAAAATAAGGTAAACTTTGGACTATTAATGATGAAATAAGTAATCTTATTCTCAACACAAGAAATTTTATTCGGATCACTAATTCACAACAATACCTAGTTTAACTTCATGATCCACAATGAATTTTATGTAGTATCATTGATAATAGAAGATTTTAAGGATTGTATTTGATATCATTTGTAATGGTTATTTGTATATACACATGAAGATAAATTTGAAAAATGCATTGAGATACCTAAAATATATAATATATTTTATGTTCTAGTCAACACATGTATTGTGGAATCAGTAAAAAATATAAAAATATGTATAAAATGGTGGTAAGAAGATGAAAAAAATAAAATAGAGAAGTTGATTATCTAATGAATTTAAGGTAATTAGATTGGTACTCAACACATTTTACTAATTATTATAATCCCATTGAATATTCTCAATCTATCCAGGGATAGTGGGAGGGGAATGAGTCTGCTGATTTTGTTAAAATATTGTACTCTTATGCTAATAATAATTTGAATAATGTTAATATTCATATAGTCACATAAATATTTATATTTACTAAATAATTTATTTGTAATGTGTTATATAAATTATTTTGAACTACCAAATAAAAAAATTCCATCCTTAAAATACAAAGGACATAAAACCCACACATGTCTTCTTAAGACTAAGATAAATTAAATATATCTTTATAAATGAAATTGTATAATTTAAAAGATTAAGTAATTAGTAACCCAAATTATGATAGTTATAATGTTAAGGAAGTTCCAAAATGAATTCTCAATGTATTAGATGAACTATAAAAGAACTTTATGAGTGCAAAAGATGTTCATTTGGATTTGAAATCAATAAGAAAATGTGATTGAAAACATCATACAAGAGGAAGGAAAATTACATGAGGTTTGGATTCTAATGTTTATGAGATAATGAGTTTATATATTAAGATCTTTTGGGAATGAAAAATATTATATTTATCAAAATGTTACTCGAGCAATAATTCATAATGATATATTTAGTGGTAAAACATGATGAGATATCATGACCTAGTGTGTAGGGAAATAATTCCCAATATGTATCAGGATTGAGAATAGTATCCAAAATAAATGGTATCAACTGAAAGATGAGATAGATTACATCCATTAATATATATAATATGTTCTCATGGAATAATGTGAACCTATATCTTGAATCAATGCTATATAAAAATAATTATCATTCTATTTGTAAAAGATATAAATTATAATCAGGAAATATATTGTAAAATGAATTCATAGAAAAACATCACCAAGGTAGTGTGTGAACCCCATAGTGAATTTTTATATTAAAATAAGATCCCTAAATTATTTTTTATCTACTCAAATAGATAATGGTTTATAATATGTAATATCTTAAATGATTTTTAAAAAAATGACCAGAATAATTTTTATAGTCTACTTTTAATTCTATATTACATTTGGGAATATAGAAACTAAATGTTTGTAAATTGTGTCAAATTGTTAATATTTTATGTATAATGAATTTTAAGATATTATAAATATATTAAAGAGTAATTCTAATATAATGAATAAAATTTCTTAAATAGAATAAATATGTTCCCTAAAAATAATTTTTTCATTTTTAATTACATTGATAATTATTATTGATGTGGTAAAAACAATTAAAACATAGTGTGTAAATAATCAATTTATATACCAAATTTATTAAATATAATATGATACAAAAGAAGGGGAAACAATTTATAAGAATGTATGATTATAAATTGAGAAGTAAATAGAAGAATATTATTGAGAAATATATACCCAAAATGTTGGGCAGAAATGTCCAAAAAATAAAACCCAATTAGAAATTCATTTATGATGACAGGAAATATTACACAGTGGACTACTTTATGATATAAAAGCAGTTGTTCGAATTTTCACCTTATATATATATATATATGTATGTGTGTTCTTATGTGCAGGGAAATGATGGTCATACATGAAATAGATATAGATTATTGAAGGATTAAATCTTTATATAACATTACAATAGAAAATTAATATTGAATCCATTATAAAATACATGAAATCCTCTTATAACACATTGATATATATTTGGACATTATATGATATTGTCTTTAATGAATAACCACAATTATGAATAATGGATCACAAACCTTTATGGAGATCTATCCTGAAAATAAAGATGATAGATATATGTTTCTAATATTCTAGAAATTTCACAATACCTAATGTAAGAAAAAATGTTGTATAAATATTAAAACCTACCTCCGTAGTATTTGTATATCAAATTTGGTAATTATTGGTGTGATTATTGACAAGAGGTATATTTAAAAAAATATAGGAACATACACAAATTATATAACTTTAATTTTTATAATAAAGATGAGTAAAGGTTATGTAGTTGATAAAAAATATGTGTTTATATACACTAAAATAAAAAATTTATGTGGAATCACATGATGGAATGTATAGGGGTAGTTATGTGGTCCTTGTGATTAAATTCTATTTTAAACATTGGGTATTCTTTTATAGGTTAAGAAATAATTTGATAATGGATGATTGCTAAGATAATTTTTATGGTATCATTATATAAAATGTATATATTTATTTCATATCATTGATCAAAATGAGAAGAATGGTATTTATTTAACATTACGTTTGTAAAAAATAAGTTAGTGTTTCAATCTCTTCGATTATAGATTTTTATTAATCATCAATAACGTGGATAAAAAATTTTATTTAATATAGAAATGTGGATTTTAAAAAAAATATATATAACGAGGAATATTGATAATCACAAATAGATGTTGAATATGAATGATTTTTTTCGTCAATATAAAAATAATGAATAATGAAATCATAATATTCATCCATTGATGTTAGAATATCCCATCGGTCATAATTTAGTCATTCTATTTACAAATTTAAAAGAAAATTTCTCAACCATGGCTTGAAAATAAAAGAAATTTGAAACTAAGGATATTGACGATAAGTTCAATGATTATAGAGTATGTTATTTTGGATGTATTTTCATGTGACGATGCAAGGTAACATCACTATAAACCATAAATTTTTAGTGTTATTAAAGATTTGCATATGAAAACTAGATGGACGATTTTTTTCTACAGGGGGAGAAATGTTGGCTAAAATTTGGTAAAACTATCCATGATTTTATAAGAAATGTGGTTATAATATTTTGATTTGAATGTCTCTTAGATGAAGGATTAAATAAGAAAAAAATAATTTGGAATTATTATGCAAAAAACATTAATCAAATTACTCTAAATAAATTGTTTTTTCTCTTCAATAGTTTTATTATAGAGTTTAACCGAGTTTAACATATTAAGATATATTTTAAATATTTTCTGATATGTTTATTAATGATTTGGTTTAGTTTGGATTTATTTTAAATAATCAAAGATGATTAAAATCATTTTTTAAGGTATAATGTTTTTAAAATAAAAGGCACAATTATTTCCCTCAATATATAAGAAATACTGAATTATGATTGATAGATGAATTTAAGACGTCCCAAGAAAATCCTATTATACATTAACTAGATCCATAATTGAGAACAGAAAAATAAAAACCCCAAATAGGAATCACCATGAGTATGATAGAGTCACTTTGACCATGGATAGTTAAAATTTTCAAATAGAAAATTATTTAAAATTTATTTAAATATAATTGTGATATATAATATATATTCATTAAATATGGGAATCATGATCATTGGAAAGATATTATGAATTAGAACTATGACATGAAGTTTTCCCAGAATGAATAACAATCATTCAAAAGGTACATATAGTAGTTTTTGACTTAAGTGCTTTAATTTCATATATAATACATATGGTGTATTTTTGGCTAATCTATTAGAGAACCCAATTGTCATATGATGAAAATTGTCAAAGTCATAGAATACATTGGATAGATATATTTTTTTATTATTTAGAATTCCCTATGATCATAAGAAAACATTGATAATGGAAAGTTTATATGAGAATTGTTGATGAGATTATGAGATATATAAAATAATATATGATGTTTGATGGAGGGATTAATTTTCTTCAATAATGTTTTTAAGAGAGAACATAATATATCATAATTATTTTTCTAATATTATTTATGATATGTATACATAATTATTAATGGATAGTACATGAGATTTTAAAAAGGTGGGGTGACAACCTAATGTCACTAAGAAAAATTTATCACTTCATAAGATATATTTAAACTAAAAAAAGAATCATATTTTTTTAGAAATCCACAAGAAACACCTGATGTACATAAGTGTAACTAATGGTTGTGTAAGTATTACCTTGAGGATGGTTGAATTAATAATTATAAGGCCTTTATAAATGAGATATTTTAGTGCTAATATAGAAGTTATATATTTAGAATCACATTTAGTCTCATATACATGATGAAATAAGGGACAGATTAGAGTTTGGATAATGATTTTATAACAATTATGTAGAGATTTTAATAGTGATTTTTAATTGAAATGTTTGAAATTATAATTTTATTATCAAAGAAAATGGTTTTATAAGGAGTTGGATAGAACATATGTTGTTGTTTTAAATCATGGAGTGCATAAATAGTTAACTATGGTAACATTATTCACATATTTATATGAATATAAAAAATATAGAATAATTATGATATACTATAAGGGTGTTCCTAAAAAAATAATTTCAAATGAATAACATTTCTATTGATGAAATATTCATGAAAAAAAATTATATAGAAATCACAATGCAAGAGATATTTAGAAAACAATAATGATGACATTAATAATTTGGTGTATCGACTAAAAAGGTTATAATTAAATTCATGTAAGAATGAAGAATCTTTCATGTAAGAATGGGAAAACCCAATGTGATATTCATATAATTTAGAGTAATAATAATGAATTAAAATATATAATTATTGGTGTAGCTGAGACTTATTTCCATATCGTTTGTCAATATTCTCTATTGATTAACTTGTTTCAACTGAATTACACAGGGATTTTGAGTTGAAGAACAAGGAGACCAATCATAAATTATTTCTATTTTGTATTTCTGTGGTTGAATACCTATTCAATGAGGAATAATATATTAACGTCGTGAATTTTTATAATTTTTAGAAAAATTAGTGTATACATTAGAGATTTAATGACACAATATTAATGAAATGTTTTTCAAGTATATAAAAATCTACCATTATATAAGGAATTATAAAGTTTATTTTGTGGTTTTATAATGTACATATCAGAAGATAGTAATAGAGGAGTGGTTGGTATCTTCCCAGTTCTTTGGATGATACAAGTTCCCATTTGATGTTTATCAAGAATATAGATTATAAATTATATAATACCTACTAATTATTTTTAAAATCTAATACCATTGATAATCATAGTAATTCAATATTGGCAATCTTTGTAATAGTTGGAGTGACACATTTCATTGGGTATGTTTTTTCATTGGAGAGTAACCATATAAATATACATGTGTGATCGTGTGCTTATTTTTATTTTTATGTTTCACATTTTGGTTGGGGTTTAAAGTCCATAAACATATAAATATTTCATGTCTATTACATAGAATTGAGTATAAAAAATTGGATGATTAAAATTATATGTAAATATTAATAAAATTATTTAAAATTAATTCACATTCACCAATAATTTCTCTACAAGATTCACTAGAATATTAGACATTTTCTAGTAGAAGAAATTTTCTTTTTAGTGATAACTCTTCATTTACTTTCCCACATGATTATGACAATAAAAATTTGAAATTTTATTCTTTATGGATTTTTTCTAATAAATAATTCAATACATAATTTAAAAATTATTATTTCTACATCACATTGAAATATTATGGTAATATTCTCTGTTAAAAATTTAAATTGTTTTTTTCATTTGAATTGATGAATATTTTAATAATATTTTCCATGAAATCATTATAGTATATTTTATATTATATGAATCCTTTATAATATTCACGTTCATATATCCCTTATAATTTTCTAATACAGTTGTCCAATACCAAATGTTACTAGAGGATTCAATTTAAACTTTTATGTTTAAATTTTTAGTAATAAATATTGAATTTAACCTATCAAATTAATAGCAAAATGCAAATTAATATATTTCTGTTTTAGTTTTCCAACGTAATTTATTATTTTAATAGAATTAATTTATTGATAAAATTATTTATTGAGATTTTATAATGATATTTGAATATGGATTATTACATTTATAGTTTCTAGGGAATGTATCAAAAATCATTAGTGATATTTCATGGTAAATTTGGATTATTCCATAGAAAATATTTACTAAAATTTTTCATTAAAAATATTTTGTGAAAATTTATATTGGAATTGAAGAAACTTCTAGTGAAAATTTTCATTAGTGGTTTTATCTATTATTACAATAAAAATTTGAAATAATAACATTCTTATAAATTTTCACAATAAATATCTGTATTTGTTATGAATAATTTTATTACCCATGTCTACATAATATTTTTATAAAATGACATGGTTTGATTTATTAGTGAATGATTATATTTTTATTATTGAAACTATCTGGAAAATTTATTTATAGTTTTCAAATATATTTTCTAATCAAATTTATTTCATATTAAATGGGTGAATATTTTAGATTGATTTTTCATGTGATTTTCTGATTTATGTTTTTGTAAATTTTTAAATGTAAATATTTTTATTCAGATTTTTTATTAATGTTAATCATAATAATTTTCCAATGAATATTACCAATAATAATTTTAATAATAATTTTGTTCAAAAACATTCACTGAAATATTTCTATGGAACACCCAATTTTATCATTTTTATTTATATTAGAATGTTTCACACTAATTATGTCTTGAATCGTCATAATGATATTTTTAATTGAATAAATAAGGATTAGTTAATCATTTTTGAGTGAGATTTATATTTAATATTTTTTCAGATCATAAAGGTAACTTTTTATGTGAGATTTTTTGTCATGCTTTCAATATTTCAATTAACTCTAAATTTGTTAAATTATTATATTTATACTAACATGTCAGAACCCACTAAGTGTAAGGCCCCAACTATAAATGTTACATAATATTCTGATAAGTCATTAATTTGACTTTAAATTTCATCAAGGATATTTTCCAATTTATATCATTAGAGAATTAGGTCATTACCCATTTATAAGAACATACATTTTAAATGTAGACACTTCTACTCAATATCCATTTTTTAATAAACCATAAACTCATTAAAATGAATCAATTTATCATATCATGTTATCAGTGCATAAATTTTCCTTCATCCCATCAATGACTCTATTCACCATTATGTCTTGTGAAAATTATTTAAAAACTAGTGATGAGAATAAAAAGATAAGTAGGGGATACAAAAATAAGGATAACTTTTAGATTTGTAAAAACATAAAAAACATGAATAATTTATTATAAAGTAATAGTTTTCACCTTTAAAAGGTAGTAAATTTACTTCACTGAATATAAGATCATTGATAACCTATATTGAAAAAAAAATCATAATTTCCCTAGAAAGAAACATATAACATATAAAGGTAACATGGGACATAAACATAAATAAATGGAATAACCAATCGGTCGACATCCACATATATCACTAAATGAAATATCTCTATGGCTGACATCCATACCCAATGCATTGGAGGTTATAAGGTAACCAACCATCCTTGGTTAATCACAAATCCACCTATATTTGGTGAATAATGTAACCACCTAATGTTTTTTAATCACATATCCAAATGTCAATGTTTCATGTTCCATTATATAATCATAACACTTTAATGATTACAATTATCAACATTTCACTCCTAAAATATCATTACCAATCACAAGAAATCATTTCAAAATATTGAAATAGTAAATCCAAATTAAAAATAATTTCAATAACAAATCATCCAAAAAGAAAATAATGGATATCATTTCCCTTTTAATATCATTAAGGCTTCTCGATAAAGCCAAATAACAAAAAATGTTTACAGTGGTGCAGGAGTAATTATCACCTCATAAGATAAAAACATTCAAATTTTTCGTTTAGTAAAAATCATAATAGAAAAAATAATCATGTTGACTGAAACTGAGAGTCAATGAGGTTTATAATACATCTTATAAAAAATGAAGTGATTATTATCAAAATATTCCTCAACGAAAGGAGATTGAGATGAAGTCCCTTACCTTGAGTCTGACTCTTCATGTAAAATCATTATATTCTCAAATAATAGACAAATAATAATTTCTACTTTAATTAGAACCATTTTCAGGTTTATTATTCCTTTTAATTAACTTAATGTCATGTTTAAAAAATTATATAATTATTTATGGTCACATCGGTCGTTTTTTTTATATTCTGTAGTTGAGTAAAAAAATATACTTATCTTGATATAAAATATCCATGTGGTTATATTCCATTATCTGCATAATATTATTTTTGATATACATATCTTATATATGTACTATTTATGTATTTATAACAGTTCATAACCTTTGGATATGATACTTTAAATGCACCGTTTATGGATACAACAGGTCAAACGTTCGCATGGACGCTACATTCATTTTATTGTCATATTAACATAATTAAAAATAAATTATACATAGCTATATTGTAATTCCTGTATAATATGTATGTTATAAATGTTACTTAAATTTATTAAGAACATACTTTATATGTTCCTTGTATGGCATGAATGAGTCATATCACTTTGTGGGGCGGTAGTCTGCATTTCCTAAAATGAAATTATAGTATCAAAATTTATGGAAAGCATAAAGGTATGTTTTAAAAAATTACAGAAGAATATAGAAAATAGAAAATATTATATATCATATATAAATACAACTACATCATAATGGCCACAATGGTAGGTGGTATGAGAATATTGAACAATCATCATTTTCTGAGGTAGTAGTTCGTCGTAGACAGAAATATTATGTTCATTTTTATTAGATGGAGGTGTGTGTGTGTGTAGTTAAAATACATATCATAATAAAATACTATTATATTTACTATAATAGTGATGTAATGTAATAATAGAATAATAATATCATAGGGAGTGGAGAAGGAAGATAATAGAAAGAAGCTTGGTAGAACATGTAACCTCTAAATCGGGTAACTCCATTTGATTTGAGCCAAAACACTTCTTCGAATTGCATTCTTCCCATGTTAAGAATTATAGGAGGAAGGGAAGGAATTTGGGTGATTATATGAGTAAAATTAGGATGATCCAATGGGTATTAGAGGTATGAGTAAGTGGTTGGAGTTTGTGGACTTTTATAAGATAGAGGAGGGGGCACTTTAAGAAGGTCTTGGAATATTATTTTTTTATAAATTTATATCCAAATTATAATGTTTCCAAAGTAATATAATTAGAGGATACCATTAGTATGTTTCGAAACCCTCTCAACTAATAGGCTTTAAAAAACCTTAGTTTACAAAATTAACCATATATTTTAGCTTTAACACGCACTTTAAAACAATTACTCTTACCATGTCTTCTTTTATTTTTATATTATAAAGTCACTGTAGTTATTGTAAAATGATAATAGAACCACAAGTGGATCACTAATAAAATTTATAACATTATATAAGTTATATTTCTGATTCATATTTTTTTATGAATATTATATCATTTAATAAAATATATTTTTAAATCCCATTTATGTCAATTCTGTCTCTTTTTAGTAATTGATTTTTTAAAGTCATAACATGGAAATTCATTAAATCAAAAAGAATTAAATCAAATTTAATATTTCATAATCATCTATAATATTCATGGATTAATCAAAATTTACAAATTTTATTTTTCTAATAAAAATAATTTCATTTATTTTAATCTTTCATTAATAAGGTATTCACTACATCATCATTATGTCACAAATAAATTAATATATTTAATTTCTAAAACTATAAAGAAAATAACACGATGTTGGAATTATTTTTATATTTATAATAAAATTTTATAGTCAAATATATCTACTATATGACTTACTATTAATTTGTTTTTATTAAAAGATACATGTTTATGTTATATTTTCTTTTTCATTAAATTAAAAACTAAAAAATATCATTTTCACACCCTAATGACTCCAAAATGCCAGAATTGTGGCCTAAGGATTCTCATGGTCATAAAAATATCATACAATAGAAAAAGGATCTGTTTTAGGGTAGTTTTATATTATTAAAATATAATTTTTACCTTTATTGACTTTATTTACCCTTTAACGATGGAAAATAAACCTAATTACTTAAGTAACTATTAATAATGTCCAAAAATAAAATGTACCTATTTACACAATTTTGAAATAATGATTCCAAATATGGAATATATTTCTCTATGTTAAAAACAAATAAATTATAGTAATTTTTTAATAATATTCTCATAGTCAAAACCATAAAACATGTTTTTAATAAGAAAAAACTATCAATAGACTGACATGTGTTTATGTCCAATTAAAATGTGAAATTACATATAGTGACCATAACTGGATTAAAGTATAAAAACATAATCTATAACACATTAAAACCAATTAAAAGTAAAATCAATCTATATAAAAAAATGATGAAAAGATGGTTTGAATTAAAAGCTAGTATTTATCAACATTCATAAGAAATGAATTTTATCAAAAAATACCAAATGTAAATTGTGATTCCATGCATGTAAAAAAGAATTTTATATTATAAAATATAAAATCTAAAAGTGACAAAAAATATTTTGAAAAAGGGATCTCTTTCAAAAGGCTGTAAAATGACTATATAAAAATATTTGAGTATTTTTTTATTATAATTGGATTCATTCTCATTTATGCCTCTAAAATTTATAAAAAAATTTTAACAGACAATAAAAACAATGTAAACTCATAATAGAGTTAACTTAATTCATTACACCAAATACAACTATTATTTATTAACAACTATTTAAAATTAATATAATAATGTGGTATTATTTTTCGGTATAACTCTGTGTTATGTGAAATGTAGGATTCCAGAGATACCCATTCTTTGGTCTCGGGATTGCAATCGTGCATAGTGTCCCCTTTAATATTAAATTCAAAAATACTAATATATATATGAGAATGTATTATTTTATAAATTCTTGTGATGTAAAATCGTTACCGCTTTTTTTGTAAATTGTGTCCTCATAGTTTTAAAATTATTTTGAGAAACATCAGTAAAAATATCACATCGGGAAAAGGGTCAAGAAGAAATATCTCTTCAAAATAATGAATGAGAGGTATAAAGGACACCCTAGATAAAATATAATTGAATTTTATATAGAAACACATGGATTTGGAAGAAAAAATAACCATATTGTAATGATGTAGAGTGACAGAAAACATGATATGAAAAAAGATAACCATAAAACCACACAATTATGATGGGTTAAATAGTCTTTGATTTACAATTTGGAATGATAAATTAAAATCTTATTAAGGAAATTTTCATAAAGTAGTGTAATTTATTTATGATTATAAATAAGAAAATAAGGAAACATACTTACTTATTAGGTATAATTTCATCCATTAATAAATTTATTCCACGCAATCATATTTTCTCTAAACAAAGAGTATTGACGGTGAATTGGTCACCCCAGAAGCACTAGAATAAACTTTTTGAGAATTAAAAAATCCAAAAAATATCAACTATCTATTCATGATATTTTGAAACATTATCTATAATCAAAATTCTTTGGATATGATAAGGTAATCCCACAAAATGAATAATCATTTATAATGAAAAGACTACTTTTAATCATCCAAAATTCAACAAAAATAAACAAAGTACAAAATAAGACATTTAATAGATAATTTCAATAAAAATTATCAAACTAATACAAAAAATATTCAAATAAAAAATTAGAGGGATTTAATCAAATAATATTCCAACATAAAATTTAACATTAATCCCCAAATAACATAAATCTCTCTTTATGTCTCATAACAAAAAGTAATTAACCTAATTTCATAATCTAAACGATTGGTTAATAATCTCATTAAATGATATAATTACTAATATGTCAACAATTAAAATCATATATTATTCAAAAAATATAATTCAACCATTATTCATCAATTAAATATTATAGTATTCTATTAACCTCAATCATATAATGTTCCCAAAATGGTGAACGTCCTCCAAAATAACATGTATCACTTTATCACTAGATAATTTTTCAAATTAAAAGTATACCCATTCGATAAATCCTTGTCTCACATTAGTTTTGGGTTTGATCCCACTACCATATATGATACAATGGGTTGTCACCCTTGCTGTAGTGTTCCCTTTTCCTAAAACTATATAATACTTATAACATTTCCAAAATGAGATAAAATCATTAAAAATAATGATTTCATAATTTAACCTCAAGTTTTTATCATGCCTTTCATCATGCATCTCAAAATATAATAATGCATAATAACCTCAAAATCAAAGATTGTATAAACCCTAATTATTCTATATAATTATATCCACAAAAGGAAAGGTAATTATTCCTCAAATTGAAATTTCTCCTCACAATCTTTAGGGTTAAACCGACAACAAAAACTTTTCCAATGTAATCCCATCAACTAAAGAGCATTAATACTTTTAAACATTTCATGAAAGAAAGATCTGAAATAACTCTCTAATTTCTAAATTATTGACATCTTAATCACCTAGAATTATTCTTGATTCCATGAACATGTATTCCAACATATTTCATAATAATTATTTTATAAAAGAAAAATCATGAATCATGACCTACGATTAAATTATGTTAAAACCTAAAATAAGATATAATCCAAACCTTTCATATGACATATTTAGTTTACTCATCCTCAATTGAAATGATATTAGATATTACTAAACATATATTTGTATGGTACTTCTGAAAATATTCCCAATACATATTCATAGAAAATATATTTGTGTTATTACCCTGAACACCATATTTAAAAAATTCAATTGATACTTTGAAATAAACATCTTTAACTTTCTTGGAGTCAACTACATCCTTCCTTCTTCCATTGAAGGTTATTTAATTATGACCATCATTACCACATATTTGAAATATTCATGTCCCATTAATACATTTTCCTAGGTGTTTATTTCCACATCCTTTACACCTTGTTTCTGGAAAATAAACATCTTTATTATCATTACCTGAACTTCCATATAGATTCACTGCTCACATATATGATTCCATAGAACAATCACCAAACTTTTAGTGGCCAATCATGTTCTAGATAGCTGTTTAATAATAAAATAATGAGTTTTCATTATAGTTCCCATATAATTCGATTTGTTATTCAAAAAAAATTATAGTTTCCTTAAAATCCGTTATTTATTTAGTTCATGTTATATCAATCCATTTACTAAAACCACAAAGGTCAGTGTGAGTATATAAGTAAAATAATAATACACTATCTTTTGATGAGGGTAAACAATAATATATACTTAATCATGTTATCTTAAAAGTATTCAATTTATCTAATATGACAATGAATCATTCTAATATTCTAACCAATGTTTTTATATAAAACATGTCACATATGCTAAAAAACACTATATCCTCTATTTTTATCTAAACTAACCTATGATACCAAATGTAAGGCCATGACCATAATCAATATATAATAATCAGATAAATCCTGAATTTGACTTTAAATCTCATTGAGAATTTTTTTCAAGTTTAGATCTATTAATAATTAGGTCATAACAAATAAATAACAACATAAATATTACAAGTAGACACTTATACTAAATATCTATTTTTTATAAAACAAAAAATCATTAAAAATAAACCTGGTATAATTTCATGTTTTATCATTATAACTTTTCTTTTATCCAAACCATGACTCTATTATTCTTTTTTTCAAGTAAAAGCATTTAAATACAATGGATGAGCATAAAAATATATGTAAGGGATACAAAAATTAGGAAAATTGTTAGTATATAGAAAACCTTGAATACTTTATCATAAATTACTAATTTTCACCTTCGAAAAGTAGTAAATACACAACACTTAATATAAGCTCATTTCTTACCATTTTTGTAACCTAATTATAACCATAAATCCCCTATAATCAAACATATAATATTTAAATGTATATTGGGACATAAACATGCTTAAATGGAGTAACCATACATTCAACATCCACATATAACACTAAATATAATAGCATTACGAGTGACTTCCATACCCAATGCATTGGAGGTAATAATGTTACCATACATCCGTGGTTTATCACGAAACCACCTATTGTTTTTGGTTTATGATGAAACCACTCAAATTTGTATTATCAAGTAACAACCCATCAAATTTCTGAGAATAAATATTTAATCATACCCATAAAATATTAAAATTAGAAATATTTCAGTAATAAAATTTCATTTGAAATCAGAAGAAACTATTTCATGATATTGAAATAGTAAATCTACATTAATTTTTTTTCAAAACCAAAACAATATAAAAGGGAATATGTTATTTACTTTAATTTTTAAAACAATATTGTTTGTAGAGGAAACTAAATATAAAATAAAAGTTATAGTGGTAGAGGACTCATTATCACCGCAAAAGTTATTTATTTTGTCATAATTAAAATATTTCATAGAAAAAATATTAATTAATCATATTAAAATATAATGTGGTTTATTTCACATCACATAATAGAAGAGTTGTATAATATATAAATATGCCTCAATGAATGAAGATTTAGATGAAGTCATTTACCTTAAGTCTGACGTGTCACGTACAATCATTATGTACTTGAATAAAAAACCTAGCATAATTTCTATTTGAATGAAGTCGTTTTTCAAGTTTATTATTCCGTTTATATCACTTTTTAAATTTTTATAAAAATTACATAATTAATTAATAACATATCAGTCGTTTTGTTGATATCAGGTACTTTAGTTGAAAATAGACTTGTTTTGATATAATTTGACCATGTTGTCAATGTACAAAATATATATAATAGTATTAAAGATTTATATATCACACATATCCATTATATATGTTTTTAGAATAGTCAATAAATTTTTGAAGATAAGAATTTAAATTCATTGTTCATGGGGGCAGTAGTCCACACATCCTCATATGAAATTATCATATCTACACATTATGTAATGAATAAAGGTATGTTGTAAATAAAAATTATAAAATAGTAGAAAAATATAAATTTAATATATATCATATATAAATAAAGTTCTATCATACTATAGAATTTTCCAGGAGAATGGAGAAAATTTATCAATCATCATTTCGTGAGGCATTAGTCTACAATACACAAAAAGAGTATGTTCAAATACATTAGATGGAGTTGTCTGTGTGTAGTTCAAAATTATCTCAGAAATTCATACATGAATATTGAGGATATTTTTTTCTTATGTAGTTACAGAATAAGAAGTTAATATGTACAATATAAGTAAAATTAATGAATGGAAATTGAGATAAGATATTACCTCTATGTTGGGTAACTCCTTTTGATTTGATTGAAAGGCTTTATTGAATTGCCTTCATCACATGTTAAGTATTTTAGGAGGAAGGGAGGGATATTGGGATATTATTTGAGTAGAATTTGGATGATCCAAGTTTCTTGATAGGCGTGAGTATGTGGGTAGAGGTGGTGACCTATTTTATGATGGGGGGAGGTATTTAGGAATGACTTGAAATATTGTTTTTTTATAAATTGAATTTAGAATTATAATAGATCCAATGTGATATAATTAGTGTAAAAATTGATTATGGGACTAAATCACATTAAAAAATTATCATGACACAATTTACGTAACACAATTAACCTTATCATTTATCTTTAACCCTATGTTAAATATATTAACTCTTATCATATCTTCTTGTATTTTCATAATATATGGTACTATTGTTACTATAAAATAACAATAGAACCACAAGTGGATTATTAATGAAATTTTTAATATTGTATAACTCATATTTTGGAATATTATATTTTTATGACTATTATATCATTTAAAAAAATAGTTTTTGTTTTAAAAAAACATTTATGTAAATTTTGACAGTATTTAGTAATGGATTTTTTTAATGTCATAAAAACATGATTAGTTCGAAAAAAAATTATAAAAAAAAGATAATATGATAGAAATATCCAAAATAATTTTATATGGCATGAAAATGTTCAAATGACATTTATTTTAATATATATAACATCATTTATTTGAATCTTTCATTAATAAGTTATTTACCGCATCATCGTTGTGTCACAAATAAATTTATTTATTTAATGTCTAAAATTAAAAATTAAAATACCATGATATAGGAAATATTTTTATATTTATAATTAATTATTCGAGTCAAATAGATTAGTTATATGTCCCTATACAATATTATATTTATTTAAAAATACATGTTTATGTTATATTTCCATTTTCGTTAAATTTAATATTATAAAAAGACATTTTCACACACCTATGGTTCCCAAATTCCAAAATTTGGGCCTAATGATGATAACTGTAAGAAATATATCATCCAATAAGATTAAGACTCTTTTTAGTGTAGTTTTAGGTTATAAAAATATTAAATTTTACACTTATTTGCCGGATATACCTTATAACCGTGGTAAATAAAAATATTTTTTGATGTTACTCTTCATAATATAGAAAAAATAAAAGGGCCCTAATTAAAAAATATGGACTTTTTGATTCCAAATATAGAATAAGGTTTTTTAAATTCAAAACACCAAAATTGTAGTAATTAATTTAATATTAATTAACATTTTCAAACCCATAAAAGAGTTTTATTAAAGTAAAAACAGTCAAAAGATTGGCATGTGTTTATGTCCAGTTAAAATGTGAAATTACTTCCAACTACCATCATTGTATTAAAATATAAAACATTATCCATTTAAACATTAAAACCATTTAAAATAATTATATATCTATATAAAAAAATTATATGAAAAGGCAGTTTTTGAATTAAAATCTGGTGTTTTTCATTATACATTGAAAATATATTTTATCAAAAAAAACCAACGGAAAATTTTTAAGACTATGTTAAAAACAAAGAATTCTATTTTATCAAATACAACTTATAAAAGTTTCAATTTTTTTCCAATATATTTCTTCCTCAAAATTCGGTAAAATGAACTTTTATGTAATACCCCAAGCTTCTACGACACGCTTCTCTTTGAATAATGCAATAGCGTGTGTTGTACGCAACATCGAGTTCTAACACACCACAACCAATCAAACTAGCCGTTATGAATAGTAAAACCCAATTTTTTAAATTTATAAATTTTATTTTTCAAAATGGACTTCATTTTTGGATTTGGAATATCGAAATTAGCCTAGGGTGAATTTTTGGTATTTTTCTGAAAAACGTAATTTTTTGATGAATAGTGAAACCACTAAGTGGTAGTCAAAAAACTGAATTTTTCATAAAACCTAATTTTACCATATCTGTGAGTGGAATATCAAAAATCTGAGAGACACGGTTAATATCAAGGACTAAAATGTGGTTCATTGAGATGAAATTTGTGAATAGTAACTTTTTACTTTTATTTACCACGGTTAAAAGTAAATAGGGTAATTAAGGGTAAAAATGATATTAATATTACCCTAACACATGTCCTAATTCTATTGGATAAGCTTAATCAGACCAAAAAGCAACCTTAGGAATAAAATATTATCATTTAGGTTCACATGGATTAGATTAGGACATTTATTATTATTTAATTTAAAGAAGAGTTAAAAGAGTTAAAATCAATGTTTTTTTAAAAAAAAATTAAATATAGGGTTACACATAAGATAAATTAGATTATAAATATTAATTAGAAAGATAAAACGATTTCCTACATAATGATATTTTATTTATAATTTTTAGACATTAAATAATATAGTTTATTTATGACACAATGATGATGTAGTAATTACCATAATAGTGAAATATTAAAATAATTTATATTATAAATACCCAAATAAATATAATTTTAGACATTTTATGAATTAAAAAAAATTTCTAGGTTACTATGACATGTTAGGAATGATTTAATTCACTTTATTATAAGTAATAATTCTGTTATTATTGTCACAAAAATCAATTTTTCAAATAGTGTCAAAATTGACATAAAAGAGTTTTTAAAACAAATATTATATTATTAATTGATATTCAATTTATAAAAATCTAAGGTTCGGCCAAGAGACTTGTATCATTATAGGTGTATCATTAATAGACCACTTGGGAGTCTCTTGTATGTATATAGTATGTTTATTAACCATATAATATAAAAATACAAAGAGACATTGTAAAAGTGAAACTAATTAACAAAGAGTTAATACTTAAAGATAAGGTTAATATTGTAAACCAAAACTGTCTAAATCATATTGGTTGAGGGGTTTTCGACCTATACCTACTTTAACATTTAAATAATCCACTTTGGAGCCATTAGAAACCGAATATGAATTTATTATAAAATAATATTTCTAACTTTTCCAAAGGTGACTCTCACCCCTCTTATAAAAGGGCACTCCCCCTTCTAATTAATTCACAACTTTTAAGCCATTTGGCTCGGACAAAATCTGGCCAAATACTCTATCAACTTCCCTCAATACAACCTAGAGGCATTAGTTTGATCTGAAATCCAACTTAAGGATCCCTTTTGATCAAATCAAAAGGACGAACCCGAAGAAGAGGTAATGATTTCACCACCCCTTTTCAAGTTACTTTCTTCTTCCACTTATTCTTTCTTTGTTATTCCCATTCTAAAATAATGAATCCAGTATCTCCTATATACTGTAATATTATTATAAATATGTTACAACCATATTCATTATTCTATCCATCCTTTTAATAACATGTCACCATACGTGCGTACGTATGGCTTACCGTCTCCATGTCGTGGTGTAATTGTTATTCAATAAATTATTATTTGGATGGGTATGATAATGATGTTTAATTCATGTAAATAATAAATATAACATGATAATTATTCTTTATATATGATATACCATCCAATTATATATTATTTTAATATCAAAAGAATGATAATGTCTCTCGTGCGTACGTACGGACTACTATCTCCCCGAACGCGGTGAGATTCATTATCCATCGTATCCATTCAAGTATAATTATCATTTGATGATTTAAAAATAATGTTTAAGCAATTGATATAATTCTGGATATGAATAAGATACAACCTATCAATAAAAAACATGGCATATGTAACAAAACATATAAAAGAAAATGGGTAAGTTAACAACCGAAACAACGATAATACTAAGATATTATTAACAAATAAATGTTAAAAGATCATATATGATATCATATTAATGTATATGATTCTTGTATAATTTAATAACTATTATTTCACCATTATACTGGATGTTAACCTCCCCCCAACCAATGAAAATTACAAGCTAAGGGTTTATGTCACAATCTCTTCATAATATGAGGTTGTTTATACGTAATAATCTACTGGGATCTCTTTATCATCCAAATCCATGTTTCTTAAAAATGTAAGTCAAAACATTTTTACTATTTACAACAATATTGGTTAAAGTCATTTATACCCTTTTTTGACTTTTTATAAGAGGTTTGTAAAGGAATCTTTTGGTCGTTTTCCAAATAAGGTGCTTTATAACCTTTTTCGACAGAATTAAGGTAAGAATGTTTTTTTTACTTATACGGCGGGTGCGGCTATTTTCCGCTGTTATAAAATCATCGAAGCTACCATTACAAGCTTATGAGAATATTTTCAAAGAAAATGTTTTATTTTATAAATATATTACTCTTAAATGATTTCAAAATAGAAAGAGATGTTTATCGAAAAAGAGTTTTGATTTCATCTATGTCAACATCCTTTGATGGATTTTACGTTTATTTGAAGTTGATTTATTATGATACAAAACTTCTATATTGTATTGAAGGTTTTGTGATATGTTTTACTGTGGATGTGTTATTTTTATACCATTCATGGTTTATAGAGAAAGTATTGACATTTCGTATTCTAGTTTTATTACGAATGTTTATGTTATGTTTAACCCTGTGCATATGAAGAATGCATTGGACTTAATATGTGACGGGTGGAGCCCGCTATAGCTCCTCGATGCATCAATAGGTCTCATGATACAAACTAGTGTCTTGAAACAAGGCCTTGGAAAAATATTATTTGTAGTCTTGGCACCAGGCCTTGGCTATGTAGTTATGATAGTCTGGAATTATGCATTCCATCATTATGAAAGTGGTTATTGATATTTCATGTAAATGATCGATTAATAGAATATCCAAGTGAATAATTAAATTGCATTATTTCATTTTAGTTTTTCCATACTATGTTGAAGTTCAAGTTTAAAAGGCTTTTGTTTTAGTTATACATTGCCTTAAATGTTCATTCTTATTTATGAATGTTTCCTCTATATTGTTATCCTCAATGGGAATTTGAGCTCACCCCTTTTTCTATGTTTTATTTTTTCCAAGATATGAAGAAGTAAATTATTAATGGCCTGCATGGATAGTATGAGGGGATAAGTGTGTGGACTGTGGAGACTATATTGTTGTAGTTTTCATTTTATGATATAATTTAAAACTTTATGAATATATCTGGTGTTTACAAGGCTACTAAACTAATCGCTCTTTCAAGATTTGATCTTTCTTTTCATCATGCCAATGTTATGTAATAATGCACCGACTCTGGGTAACTAGGGTCGGGGTGTTACAGTTGGTATCAGAGGAAGTTCAGTACAAACCTTGGAAGCTAGATTTAGATAAACTCTGATTAGAGCACATAGATTTAAGATGGTCTTTGAGGATTAGTATAGAAGAACTCCCTAGATTTTTGGTATTGTAGAGATTTTTTGAGTTTTCTGAGTAATACATCCCTATCTGGATATGAGTAGGTAAAGGCGGCTCTGGAACAGATGTACCTAGGGGTAAAACCCGAAAACACCTCTTTGAGCTAGACTTGATCGAGAACTGGTGCACGACAACAGGCCTTGCTGCACTCTTGGTTACGACACTCCTGGGGGATATGCTTAAGATAACTCTCATTTTCTTTACAAATCATTATGAAGGGTTTATGAGTATATAATTCCTCAAAGAAAAGATTTTTATGATTATGGACTATATCCATAAATTGATCAATTTATGATAAGTGTTTTATAAGTATGAAATTATGTATTTTGATTCATAAACTGATATAGTTTATGACATTGTTTAGAAATGGCACCTAGTGGAAGAAATGTAAACTGTATCAATGCACACACTCCATGTAGGGATTTCCCTCCTTCTAAAGATAATTATAGTGGAGCTGGTGATGCAACTGGTGCCGATCAGCTAATCACCATACTGGGACAACTCACTCAGGTTATGAATAATAACCTTACCCGTATGGAGCACCCTGATCCGCAATGTGGAGGATCAATGTTAGATCTCTTTATGAGGCAACAACCACCAAAATTCAATGGGAGTACAAATCCATTAGTATCTGAGAAATGGATAAATTCCATAGAGAAAATATTTCAGGCTTTAGGGAGTAGTGAAAGGAAAAAAGTTATCATGGTAGTTTACCACCTCACTGGAGATGCTGATCAATGGTGGTCATTGATTCAAAACACAAAGGAAGATGATGAAGTATCAAATATGGAATAAAGGGAGTTCAAAGATCTTTTTTTAGAAAAATACTTTCCTCATAACCATCGAGCAGATATGGAGTGGTAATTTCCGAGTCTGAGACAAAAGGAGGATGAGAATGTCGCAATGTATGAGGCTAACTTTACAAGGTTAGCAAGGTATGCCGGAGATTATATACATAACCCAATAAGTAAGATTGATCGTTTCTTTGATTGGTTAAAACCATTTCTCCATTGAGCATTAGTCTCACAATCCCTCTCGTCACATGAAGACATTGTCTCATGTGCTATCAAGATAGTGAAATAATTCTCTATGTCTTATGAATTTAAAGAAAAGAAAGAGAATAATAGATCTACTGATAAATCTAGGAATGGAAATAAGGGGAAGAAGGGAAAGGTTGAATATCCATCCTGTGGTAAATGTGGGAAGAAACACCATGGTACTTGCTTGAAGGGAATGGGTGTCTGTTACAAGTGTGGTGAAAAAGGCCACCAAGCTCGTGATTTCAAGTTGAATAAGGAAGCTACCGATGTTCAGTTCTACAATTACAGGGAGATGGGACATTATACAAATGAATGTCCTAAGCGTCAGGGAAACATACCTCATAAAAGGCCAAGGGATCAAGGCCAAGCTTATGGTATCACTACTGCTGAGGTAGAAGATCCGAAAGACGTGGTGGCAGGTAATTTAATGATTTCCTCAAGTTTAGAAAATGCATTATTTGATTCTGGATCATTGCATTGTTTCATATCTTACCAGTTTTTAAGATAATTAGATATATCCAATTTGATTTAACAAGGGACTTGTCAGTTAAAACTCCTCAGGGAAGTATCATTGCAACAAAGTTTTGTGAATCAGTCCCCATTAGAGCACATAAATGTTCTTTATCCGCTGATCTCATCGTCATACCTATGATTGAGTTTGATAGAATCCTCGGTATGGATTGGATTTCGGACCATGATGTGAAGATTTATTGTAAGAAGAAGGAGGTTACGATTTTTGATGATGATGATAAGGAACACCTTATCTTTAGAGAAGAATCGTCACCACCTAATTCTTATCAAGATCCACCCCCAGTAGCTCAACTAAATTAAATTATTTGGGATGAAGAGAATGAAATGACTACGGGTGAGGAAAGGAATGTTCAAATAGAGTATGTACCTATTGTGAAAGAATATGTAGATGTGATTCCAGAAGATTTACCAGGACATCCTCTAGAACGAGAAGTTGAGTTTTCCATTGATTTAATTTCAAGATCAAGGCCTATATCAAATACCCCTTATAGAATGGATACTGTAGAATTAGTTGAACTATAGAAACAACTAGAGGAAGTGGGTAATAAGGTATTTATTCTCCCTAGTGATTCTCCATGGGGAGCCCCTATTCTTTTTGTTAAAAAGAAAGATGGATCTATGAGGTTATGTATCGACTACAGGGAGATCAATGCTATAACAATAAATAACAAGTATCCACTACCTCGCATTGATGATTTATTTTACCAACTACATGGAACTCAATACTTTTCAAAGATTGACCTTCGATCTAGATACCATCAGTTGTGTGTAAAGAAGGAAGACATTCCGAAGGCAGCATTTCGAACAAGGTAGGGGCATTACGAGTTTACAGTAATGCCTTTTGGATTGACTAATGCACCCTCTGTATTCATGGATCTGATGAATAGAGTTTTCAAGGAATATCTCGATGAATTTTTGGTGGTATTTATTGATGATATCTTGGTATACTCTAAAAGCCATGAAGATCATAAAAATCACTTGTGCATTATCTTGAAGACTCTGAGAAGACTTGAATTATATGAGAAGTTTAGCGAGTGTGAATTCTGGATTTAGGTGATTTATTTTCTTGGCCATATTGTCTCTAAAGATGGAATCTCTATTGATCCTTCTAAGACCAAGGAAATCCAAGAATGGCCAGCACCTACGAGTATAACTGAGGTACACAGTTTTATTGGTTTGGCAGGTTATTATCGATGTTTCGTCCAGAATTTTGCATGATTGGATAACCCATTAACGAAGCTCACACGTAAAGGGGTTAAATTTGTTTGGAAAAAAGAGTGTGAAGAATGTATCTAAGAACTGAAGAGAAGATTAGTCAATGCTCCTATATTGACTCTACCATCGGGGAATGATGGGTTCGTTATTTATAGTTGTGCATTGATGAAAGGACTTGGTTGTTTCCTTATGCAGAATGATAGGGTTATTGCCTATGCATCATGACAGTTGAAAATTCATGAACAAAACTATCATACTCATGATCTCGAGTTAGAAGCTGTGATCTTTGCTTTGAAGATATAGAGGCACTACCTCTATGGTGAAAAATTTAAGATTTATACTGATCATAAGAGTTTGAAGTATATTTTCTCACAAAAAAAACTCAACATGAGGCAAAGGAGATGGCTTGAATTACTCAAGGATTATGATTGCCCGATACACTACCAAACGAGGAAGGAAAACAAGGTGGAATATGCTTTGAGCAGAAAACACCATATAGTTTTGAACAATATGAGAATTGAAAGGGATCAAATTTTCATGGATCTAGTGAAGATAGACATGGGAATAACCAGGGAAGGTGAAAAATCAATGCTTTTTCAAATGTTTTCCAAAAAATATTTACTGGAAAGGATTAATAGTTATCAGACCGATGATGAAGAATTTCACAAGAAGATTAAAGGTGTGAATGATGGGAGATTGAGAGACATTGTGTATGAAGATGAAATTTTGAAATTCGGGAAGAGGCTTTGTGTTCCCGATATACCTGATATAAATAGGTAATTTCTAGATGATGATCATAGTTCCAATTTCTCTATACACCATGGGAGCACCAAAACGTATAGAGACTTGAAAGAACATTTTTGGTGGGACAACATGAAGAGGGAGATTGCTGATGTTTTTTCAAGATGTATGGTTTGTCTACAAGTGAAATATGGAAGGCAAAATCCTGGAGGATTCATGAAACCTGTTCCCATACCGGAGTGGAAATGGGACAATATTACGATGGACTTTTCCATGGTTCTACCAAAGTCTCCTAGAAGGAACGATGCAATATGGGTCACTGATAATCGTCTTACCAAGTCAGCACATTTTCTTGATATAAGGGAATATTTACCACTTGAACGTCTAGAAAGACTATATATAAATGAATTTCTTAGACTTCATGGAGTACCTATATCGATTATTCCTGATCGTGATCCCCGTTTTACTTCAAGATTCTTGAAAATTCTTCAGAAATCATTGGATACTGAACTTCATTTGAGCACTTCCTACCACCATAAAAAAGATGGACAATTAGAATGAACTATTAAAACCATAGAAGACATGTTGAGATCCCGCTCACATGACTTTTAGTGTATGTGGGATCAATATTTACATCTGGTAGAATTTTCCTATAATAATAGCTTCCATTCGAGTATTCAGATGGCACCATATGAAGTGTTATGCGGAAAGAGATGTCGCACACCAACCTGTTGGGATGACGTTGGTGAATGAAAACTTGTAGTCCCAGAACTGGTGGAGGAAACGATGGAAAAGGTGAAGGTAATACAAACCATATCATAGCAGCTCAAAGTAGGCAGAAGAGCTATGCTGATAATCGAAGGAAGGATTTGGAATTTCAAGCCAATGATCATGTTTTCTTGAAGGTATCTCCATGGAAGGGAGTCATACGTTTTGGTAAGAAAGGTTAATTAAGTCCCGGGTACATCGGACCTTTCGAAATTCTAGAACGAATTGGGGTTGTAGCTTACCGTTGGGCAATGCCGCCAAGTCTCTCCAAATTTCACGATGTGTTCCACATATCACTATTAAGGAAATAAATGCCTGACCCAAGGCATGTACTCACCTATGAGGAATTAGAACTGGAACCCGGTCTGTCTTATTGCGAAGAGCCTGTCAGGATTCTTGATACGAGAGAACAAGTACTGAGAAACCGGATGACTCGTCTGGTAAAAGTCTTGTATAGAAACCATAAGATGGAAGAGGCAACGTGGGAACCCTAGGAACTTATGATGAAGCACCACCCGAGTCTTTTCATGCGGTAGTATTCTAGAAATTTTGAGGACGAAATAATTTGAATGAGGGGAGAATGTAACACCCCAAGCTTCTATGGTACTCTTCTCTTTGAATAATGCAATAGCGTGTGTTGTACACAACATCGAGTTCTAACACACCACAACCAATCAAACTAGCTGTTATGAATAGTAATACCCACTTTTTTAAATTTATAAATTTTATTTTTCAAAATGGACTTCATTTTTGGATTCAGAATATCTAAATTATCCTAGCATGATTTTTTGGTGTCTTTCTGGAAAACATCATTTTTTTATGAATAGTGAAACCACTAAGTGGTAGTTAAAAAAATGAATTTTTCATAAAACTTAATTTTAATATTTCTGTGAGTGGAATTTTGAAAATTCGAGAGACACGGTTAATATCAAGGACTAAAATTTGGTTCATTGAGATGAAAATAATTTTTGGTGAATAGTAGATTTTTACTTTTATTTACCACGGTTGAAAGTAAATAGGGTAATTAAGGGTAAAAATGATATTAATATTACCCTAACACATGTCCTAATTCTATTGGATAAGCTTAATTCGACCAAAAACAACCTTATAAATAAAATATTATCATTTAGGTCCACTTGGATTAGATTAGGACATTTATTATTATTTAATTCAAAGAAGAGTTAAAAGAGTTAAAATCAATGTTTATTTACCAAAACATTTTTAATATAGGGTCACACATAAGATAAATTCTATTATAAATATTTATTAGAAAGATAAAAATATTTCCTACATAATGATATTTTATTTATAATTTTTACACATTAAATAATTTAATTTATTTATGACACAATGATGATGTAGTAATTACCATAATAGTGAAAAATTAAAATAATTGATATTATAAATACCCAAATAAAAATAATTTGAGCCTTTTTGTGAATTAAACTAATTTTATAGGTCAATATGACATGTTAGGAATGGTTTAATTAACTTTTTTTAAGTAATAATTTTTTTATGATTGTAACAAAAATCAATTTTCTAAATAGCGTCAAAATTGACATAAAAGAGTTTTTAAAACGGATATTATATTATTAATTTTTATTCAATTACTAAAAATATAAGGTTCGGCCCAGAGGCCTATACCATGATAGGTGTATCATTAAGGGACCACTTGGGGGTCTATTGAATGTATATAGTAATGTTATTAACCATATAATATAAAAATACAAAGAGACATTGTAAAAGTGAAACTAATTAACTAAGAGTTAATGCTTAATGATAAGGTTAATATTGTAACCCAAACCTATATAAATCCTATTGGTTGAGTGTTTTTCGACCTATCCCCACCTTAACATTTAAATAATCCACTTTGGAGCCATTAGAAACCGAATATGAATTTATTATAAAATAACATTTCAAGGTTTTCAATAGGAGCCCCTCACCCCTCTTATAAAAGGGCACTCCCCCTTATAATTAATTAACACCTTCAAAGCCATTTGGCTCAGCCAAAATCTTCCCAAATACTCTCTCAACTTCCCTCACTATAACCTAGAGGCCTTAGTTTGATCACAAATCCAACCTAGGGAGCTTTTTTGATCAAATCAAATGGAAGAACCCAAAAAAGAGGTAATGATTTCACCACCCCTTTTCATGTTCCTTTCTTCTTACACTTCTTCTTTATTTGTTATTCCCATTCTAAAATAATGAATCCTATATCTCATATATACTGTAATATTATTATAAATATGGTACAACTATATTCAGTATTCTATCCATCCTTTTAATAACATGTCACCATACGTGCGTACGTACGGCTTACCGTCTCCACGTTGTGGTGTAATTGTTATTAAATAAATTATTATTTGGATGGGTATGATAATGATGTGTAATTCATGTGAATAATAAATATAACATTATAATTATTCTGTATACATGATATACCATCCAATTATATATAATTTTAATATCAAAAGAATGATATTATCGCTCGTGCGTACGTACGGACTACCGTCTCCCCGAATGCGATGAGATTCATTCTCCATCGTATCCATTCGAGTATAATTATAATTTGATTATTTAAAATTAATTTTTAAGGACTTGATATCATCTTGTATATGAATATGATACAACCTTTCCATAACAAACACGGCCTACATAACAAAACATATAAAAGAAAACGAGTAAGTTAACACCCGAAACAACGATAATACTACGATATTATTAACAAATCAATGTTAAAAGATCATATATGATATCATATTAACATATATGAATATTATATAATTTAATAACAATTATTTCACCATTATACAGGAGGATAACCTACCTTCAACAAAGGAAAATTACAAGTTAAGGGTTTATTTCGCAATCTCTTCATTATCCGAGGTTGTTTAAACGTAATAATCTACTCGGATCTCTTTATCATCCACATCCATGTTTCTTAAAAATGTATTTCAAAACATTTTTACTATTTACAAGAATATGGGTTGAAGTCATTTATAACCTTTTTTGACCTTTTATAAGAGGTTTATAAAGGAATCATTCCGTTATTTTCCAAACAAGGTTCTTTATAACCTTTTCGACAGAATTAAGGTAAGAATGTTTCTTTAACTTATACGGTGGGTGTGGCTATTTTCCACTGTTATAAAATCGTCTAAGATTCCCTTAAAAGATTATAAGAAAATTTTCAAAGAAAATTTTTTATTTTATAAATATATGACTCTTAAATGATTTCAAAATAGAAAGAGATATTTATCTTAAAAGTGTTTCGATTTCATCTATGTCAACATCCTTTGATGGATTTTACGCTTATTTGAAGTTTATTTATTATGATACAAAACTTCTATATTGTATTGAAGGTTTTGTGATATGTATGACTATGGATGT
The DNA here is from genome assembly GCA_963277665.1 of Viscum album. Lineage (NCBI taxonomy): Eukaryota > Viridiplantae > Streptophyta > Magnoliopsida > Santalales > Viscaceae > Viscum > Viscum album. The sequence goes on along the minus strand of OY728153.1, from coordinate 188,507,982 downwards.
GTTATTTTTAAACTATTCATGGTTTATGGAGAATGTATTGACATTTTTTATGCTAGTTTTAATAATAATGTTTATGTTATGTTTAAACCTATTCATATGAGGAATGAATTGGACATAATATGTGATAGGTGGATCCCACTATAGCTCCTCGATGCATCGGTAGGTCTCATGAGACAAACTAGTGTCCTGACACAAGGCCATGGAAAAATCTTATTTGTATTCTTGGCACGAGGCTTTGGCTATGTGTTTATGATAGTCTGGCATTATGCATTCCATTATTATGAAAGTGGTTATTGATATTTCATGTGAATGTTCGATTAGTAGAATACCCATGTGAATAAGTAAATGGAATTATTTCATTTTATTTTTGCCATACTATGTTCAAGTTCAAGTTTAAAAGGATTTTTTTAGTTATACATTTCCTGAAATGTTTATCCTTATTTATGAAAGTTTCCTCTATATTGTTATCCTTACTGTGCATTTGAGCTCACCCATTTTTCTATGTTTTATTTTTCCAAAGATGTGAAGAAGTAAATTATGAATGACCTACAGGGATAGTATGAGGGGATATGTGTGTGGACTATGGAGACTATATTGTTGTATTTTTCATTTTATGATGTAATGTAAAACTTTATGAATATATCTAGTGTTTCCAAGGCTACTAAACTAATCGGTCTTTCGATATTTGATATTTCTTGTGATCATGCCAATGTTATGTAATAATGCACCGACTCTGGGTAACTGGGTTACATTTTAAAAACATTTCAGTATGTTATGCATGAAATTGAATCCATTCTCATTTTAAGACTCTAAAATATATTCGTTAAATGTAAAAACATTAAATAAATATTAAAAATAATAATATTGTAAATTTTATTCATTCTCACTAATAAAATGTCTAGATATTAACAACCGTGTAAATTAATCATATTATTATAGTATTATTTTATGGTATAACTCATTTTTGTGTTCAACTTGTGATTTTGAAAAATGAAATTATTGCATGGTGGGTATGTTATCATACATATTGGCACGTTTAAACTAAAATTATTATTAAATTAAAAAAAAATAGATGTGAAAATTTATTATTCTATAAATACAAGGGATGTTACACTGAATCCCTAAATAGGAATCATGTAATATTATAGTGCCACCACAACTCAACCTCAAATAGTTCATATGATGGTGACTATCACCTTTTAGATATACCTCATAAGATTAATGTCCTTATCCTAATTCATTTATACATACACACACCTCCACAAACATCTAAATTATGAATGAATGATTACCGAAATATATATACTATAACATCAAAGTTGCAATAAAAAATATCAAACACCGTCTATGGACATAATATATTATAATTTTGTAATCCATGTGTTGAATGTGGAAAAAAATGATCCCCAAAAACGAATAGGTTCCCCAACCTAAAAAGTTATTTGGATATTGGCATTCTACTAACAATCTCTAAAACCAACCACCATATGCAGTCACAACATACAAGTACAACAATATTCCAATTACTCTATGTCCACCATCGTCTTTACATAGCTACGATTTTTCTATATAATAAATGATTTTTTTTGGAAAAATACCATGTATTAGATATTATTTACAGACAAAGTAGGATTCCATCGATAACACAAATTTATAAATAGAAATAAAAATAAATTTTAACAATTGAAAGTATATGAAAATGGGAATCTCAACAGAAAATATTTTCTTATATGAATTCAAGGTGATGAGACAGAAATGTATTGATCTTCATAACCAGAAGTAGATGTCGAGCCTCCATATAACTTAATGCATTACTAATTTCATTCTTTCAGTAGTCTAATTCATTCTCACTAGATTATCCCTTATAGTACAACTTTTTGTCGATCGGGGGCTACAGTAGAGGGTGTAATGACCCCAACAGGGCGGAGGATCCATGGCTCGTCAGATTTTTTAGTTGAGGGGATAAAAATGAAAATATAAATTAATCATATCCTACTGTGAGAATGGGGGAATTATCATATCTCTATTCAAAAAATTATGATTACCAAACCCTGATATAAATATGTGATCATGAAGGGTGACAATTCTTGTTAACACTATGTGGATCGCAATCAAATAAAAACATTACCAACCACAACCGTAATGATTATCTAAGAGAATATTTGTGCATCATATATGAAATATAAATATAGGACACTATGACATTATATGTGGAATTATACTCATTATTTACTGATCATGTGTAGAAAACAAGATTACAGAAGGATTTATGAAATGTAGGTTATCCTTGAAAAAGTTCATGATTTGTTCTATCAGGGTACATGGGAATGATCATTATATAGGCTAGATGGTGTGTACCTAGATATATCATGTTATATTCTCTAAGAGTAAAAAGCATGTGGCATTTAGGACACTATATGTAGAAGTTCCCACAATCCTTGGAGTTTACTACATGTACATGATAACTCAATTAGTGTAGTGCACATAGTGTGTGCATTAAGGAACATGGAGAATAATATTTAAATAAAACTAAAGCCCTATAAATTTCATATTCGGATATACCTAGAATGTTTTCTATGAACAATATGTTGTGTTGGATGGTAAATCTAACCAAATGTGACTCCATTGGTGGAAAAATCTAGTTACACCATTGATCATTCTTATAGATCATTCCATGGACTCAATCTCAATGTTCGTAGAATTGGTAATTGAAATTGTGAATTCGTTCTCCAGAAAATGTTAACCACATCAACCATTACATATTAATCCACAGTTTAAACACCACACAATGTACGCTTGATCTTATAAACATTTTATGATGTATCTTCTCCAGGTCAATCATCCACAAATTGTTATATTCATCGATAGTTACACTAACCATAATATATTTGTGGTGTAATTATGATTCAAAACAGATATATTGTTGAATCACCAAAAAATAATTAATTTAATGAAATATATGATAAAACCTACTAATAATATGAAATCATAAATGTACAAGTTGAATCTATACCCCAAACATAATCACAGAAACCAAATGAAAAAATGGATTTGAACATTGGAATTGTATCAATGATCAGTAGAGAATAATAAATTCATAAGGTTATGAAATTAATGAATTACAAGGGGTTTACTTAATATATAAAATCCATCATTTGAATCGTTATTAAAAGCTAAATAATAATAAATTAAAAATAATATCCTCAATATTTAATTAATAATTAGTTAATAATGAAACCACATCGATTAGATTGTTGATATCCATTTAATCCAACCAATAATCCTCAAATACTTATTTTCTGCCAATAAAGATTCACTAAACGGTGGATCTTGACTCTATTTGGGAAATCACTAGGATAAATGGGAATATCTTAATGATTTACCATGAAATGGGTTAAATAGTAAATGTAGTAGCTCAATATATTTATTATACATTATTAATGTATATATTTTTATTTATGTATTTTTATTCTACTAGAAACAATGAATTGAACCAAAACATTATCTATATATATATATTTTTCTTATGGTAACCCCCGTGTTCTAGATTCCACCACAGTCTCGATTCTCTAATCCAAGACCCAATTTAGTGAAATGATCATTATTTAAAAAATATTAGAGGAAAGAGAATAAAAATATTTAGCATTTTTAATAAATTGATATTGAGGTCATGTGACCCCAAAAAATCCATGAAAACTCAAATAAAATGCCTTTATATTTTATATTACTCAGTGTTTCAATATATTAATATTATATTCATTACTTTCAACCCACCTATTAGGATTTTTAGCATGAATAGAACAACCAAATTAATGAGGTGTGCATATTGAACCCACTTATATATCTCGTCCTCCTTTATACTCTCATGAAATTTGTTATACTACCAAAGGTACCATAATGATAGAGAGTTAAAATAATTGAGGATATTATCCTACCAATCTTCAATCTTCATTGGGAACACAGAAAAGTATCACATTCCTTGATTATCATCTTTTCATATTCAATTATGTGAGGTTGATCATTTACAAATCACCTCATGTGTATCATTGTAAATACGTTTTTCTTCTAATCCATCATTGTATGTATGTATAGGAATTAAGATACCAAAATAAGTCAATATAGGGACCTGAGTGGTCTATTTAACCATTGAAAAAGAATTATACTCTAACAAAACGTACACAAAATGTGTAATAATGAGAAATTCTAGAGTAAATAACTGCTCATATTGAACATTAGAGTCCAATGATGTTGGTCCGCATAATATTTATAGAAACTTTGAGTTATCCACATGCACTCCAATTTCTCTAGAAATTTCATTTTCATCACATATAGTACCTCTATTCCCTTAAAAGATGACACACCAATATTTCTCTATCATAAGGGATACATACAAGTTCTCCCATACAGAGGATAAAATGCTTTCATCCAGATAGTTGTGTGCTAGATATTATTGGACAAAAAAACTAGTGGTAATTGATATTAACTACTATAAATTATATCCATTAAACATGTTCTTATCATATTTTATAAAACCTAAATAAACATTTCTATTGAGCAATATTTCTCGAAGCATAATTTTGTACTCGTCCATAATTGAGTTAATAGAATAAAACTACAGACCGGTCAAGAAAGGATAGAATAATGGGGTCTTTTTGTTAAAGAATATAATCAAATGAGTAACTCTATTTTTTTTATAATCTACAAAATGTACAAGTGATTCAAACATTACATAAATTTTTTCTATCAAATGAAAAGTAATTGAGATGACATGAAATATCTATCAAAATTTAGGTAGATATAATCATGTCCTATCTTAATATATGTATGATCGCAAAAAATAAATTGATATTAAATTAAATTTATTCTATTAAATCTTTTGCAGATGGGCCAAAAATATTTTACCATAATGGTCATCCTTCACATAGTGAAATGTTAGGAATTGTTAGACATACTCATCAACACATATATTCCATCATAACTAAAAAAATATCATCGAATGTCTTGGAAAATCATTTTCACTCATAGACATACATCAATGGTGGATGTTTCGAACTCCCACAGAGACTACACATGCATAGTTATTGGCACCAACGCTCATCATTGGGAGATAATAATGTACTTTCTAAATTAAGATAATGCATCTGGAGTAGCACCTGAGAATTTCCAGCCATGCATAAATTCATTGTTGATGTCTCTTAAAAATTACTCTATTAAAATATATAGAATTAGTGGAATTAACTACATCTACAAGAGAAAACATGTTTTTTCCAATTTATATGGTCATTTGTGATAAGGATAATTAATCCAGTTCTTCCCCCAATAAAATGAGATTATGATTTATTGCTAGTGAAAACTACCACTACATTTCAGTTAATATGGGTATAGACTATATTGAAATCACAACACTGAAATAAATCCTTGAAAAAAATATACACGGAGTTAATATATTACTATGATATGATATAAAAATGAATTTTTTGGTCTTACTAAATGATATACTACTAAATCCCTTGATCATTTCTCCATATCTTCAAATAAAATACCATCAATTTGAGATACATGTTATGGGTTATTTAATTCTAATTTTTGGGTCTCAGATTCCAAGAACCATAAAATTTCATTAAATTTCTCTATATAAACACACATATGATCCCATTTTTACAGTAATATGATTAACATTCAATCTTGTCACCCTCTACTAGAATCCTCAAAATAAGAGATCGAGTAAAAATTCATCATAGCTACTAGAAGGCACAATAACAAAGCTCTGTCCAAAAATGGTTATCCATAATACATTTGAGTTTTTATAGGGGACATAATTATAAATATTCTTCTAGAAACCACTAATATTACCTAGTTGATCCAAGAATAATCCACCCCTTACATAGTTATCAGCTACTTCCCAAGCAATCACTACCTCTATTTTTGATAGGTCTATAACTATTCCATATGTGGAGATAAAATTCCCCAAAATGTAAACCACTGAAGTACAAAACAAAAACATAAATTCATTACTGTATATTGGATGATATAAAATTTATTCCAAGATCATCCTCAACTATCTCTTATTCTCCTCCTCAAAAAACATTGATTTGAATTTCATGATGTGGGACTTTTATTTATTATTACAATAAAATTCAACAAATATTTCCCTGATGGGTGGGGAGAATATCTCAAATAAATATTAATACAAGAAATAATACCAATATATCTACATAAAGTTATTATCTCATAGTGGAATGATTTTCTTATAACATAAGATGTCTAAATAAATGCTAATACACTCATTGGGAAGATATTTTTCTTTATTTTGAAAGTAAATTCCCCCAATCTGATCTCAGTGTTGTAGCCCATTTAAATCTAGTGTTTGGGTCTTACCATCATCTACCCATAAATAGTATTACCTATCTATGAATTAATAAACATAACATACATGATTTAGAGTAATTAAAAAAGGCATACTCATCACCCTCCTCTATAAATATCCAAACTAGAGCTCTGATCAGCCCCCATATCAATCCCTTGAAGGGTGAAAAACATAGTGCATTACAAAAAAATAGTTTTTCCATTCTGAGATACAATTGTTGGAGGGGTAATAATACTATAAAATTCATCATAAATCCCTTAATAGTACCCAATCAAACCAAGAATTATCCACTGCTTATATTTATATCAGGTGGTTCCCAATATAACTTGATATCCATTTTCAATGGGTCAATATCAATTCCAGAATTTGAGATGACAATCCCCAGAAAAGGGAGCTCTAAAATACATTTCTTGATGATCAAGATATAAATGTTTAGTTGATTATTTCAGTAAAATTATAGGATGAACTCATGTGATCTACATTCTCCTCCTCTAATGCAAATTTTATTAGAGTGGAATCAATGATGGCTATTACGTACCAATAAATTAATAGATATAATATCTTTATCAAGAGTACCATTAATATAATATGGAAAATCATCAATATAATAGGATTAAATAGGAAATGAAAATTTAAATTGAAATAATATAATTATTTTTTCTACATATCCTCCTTAGAAACTCATTGATCATGATTGTTGGACCAGAGGAAAAAATTTCAGAACAATCTTGTTCCTTTTTGTTTCCCTAAGTTGTAATCAATCCAGGAATGTGGGAACGTATTCATTACCATCACCATATTCATGGGATGGTAGTAATAAAATATCTACATGTTCTCATCAAACATTTTTTTGTTAATAACACTAGATCCACCTAACGATACACAGTAAGTATTGTGTGACCCTTCTCTTTTTTCCCCCCAACATCAACCAATTATCTTGGATTTCATCATGTTCCATATAATTCATTTTAGAAGAAATTAGTTTCATTACATTGTGAAATAAAATATATAAATTTTTTATCTATCAATGGAGGAAGTCTTAAAATATTTTCAGGATTTATTTCATTCTATTCTTCCACAAACATTAGAGGCCATGTGTCTCAAGTTATTTTAAACCATGGACTATTCTCACTAATAGAGATGATATGGGTTTTTTTTTGGAACATGACACTTAATCGTTCATGTAGAAAATAATTATTAACACAGAATGAGGATCTTTTATCATTGTCCAATGGATCTTCACTCTCCTATAGTGATAGGTTTTGAGGCATGAACATTGGAAATACATTCCATAATGAGGATGATTTTATATATTTATATCACATCCTAGAATGAATCCAAGATAAAAAATTCCATCATTATGAATACGGTCACAAAATTGAAAGATTTGTAAAATTGTTGAACATCTACCAATAGAGGTCTTAAGTACCTTGGGCATAGAATTATGGATCAATAAGAGTATCAAGATCATAGACAATGGATTATGAGATGAATGAATTGATCATTTTTGAGCAAATTTGTAATTGAGATATTATTTCTGATACTTAGATTACAGAATGATTCCTCTCTTGTGATTTTTTTACACTTAAATAGACTGTAGTGGACCATACACATGACAAAAATTCATTTTTACTTATCAAATTTTTATTTGTAAATGGGGTCAAAAATTTATAACCCCAAACTCCACTAGTGTTACTTAACATGGGTCACCTTCAGTACATTTAGAAGTTATTCCATCATATTTTCCTCCTTGATAACCAATCTGAGGCCCGTAATCATGTTTTTCCCCAATAATTGTGGTCAATCAAAAAATATTCACATAATAAGATGAATGATGAGTTAGGAAGTAATATTCCATGCGACCTCACTGATTATATACATATAATTGTGCATCACTAGACTAAAGGTCTCTATATACAACAGAACAATGAGATAGAGGATTCCTACCTGAATACCTCTTGAAAAAGGAACCCAATATATGATTCATTATAGTTTTATCGAAAGAATCTATTTTTTAGTGTCCACTACATACACGTTATATCTTGGTCCATTCATCTTTGGATATTTTTTTCATTATGAATCACTATATCACACATAGTGTAAGATGGAATGCACATATAAACCAATGTAGGATGAATGTAGCTATGAAGGCTTTAATAAACTTTTTAAAAAAATGTCCATATAAAATAATGTTAAGGGAGTAAAACGTGAGGTTATTAAACCTCAGGGTTTTTATAAAAAAAATCTTATCTTCCTGAAACATCATAAAAATCCTTGGGATCTGAACAAAGCACAAAGTAGTTCGTAAAAAGTCCACACGGAATAAATTCTCAAATTCAGTCAGCCGGATCATTTAAAAAATTATCCAAACCCCACATGTATCTTACTTATAAAAAAATAAGGTAGTACCAAATTACAATTATCTAATTTGGTGGGAGTCGTATGAGTCAATTGATAAAAACAACTAACCCTAGCTAATCCTCTACTACCTAAAGAGATAGTTCCCAATGAAAAAAAGGTAGCATATATCATTGAAACCCAAGATGCATGATTCACATCTTTGTGTCATTAATAATTATTAATGTAACTATATGATTATCAATATAAATGGATTCACTATTCAAGACAACTAGAGTGGGTTTTTTTTCACTGCTCGAGGTGTTGGGGCACTACACCTTGCCTACATGAAGGGAATATCTGAAGGAAAACCCCTTAAATTGAATTATTATTAATGGGAAAATAATCCTCATGTATATATTGATGAATCCTTATTCATTATCATTGTGGGAGAATGATGAAAAAATAAAATATGTTCCCATGTTAGTTAAGAATATATTAAAAAATGTCTCAAGAATGACAAGGAAGTACTAGACAAGCTTTTATATGATTGAAGTACCATTCAATTCATATATATATTTCAGAAATGTATTATATATATATATATATCTTTGTGTGTGTGTGTGTGATATCTAAGACCTGGTTAATGGATATTTCATGTACCACACTTTCATTGGGGTCTTGTTTTTTAGAGATTGACTTGAGTCAATTTTGTCATCATTTACCTGGGATCCCAAATCACTAATTACTACTACTCTATCTACAATATATATCCTTGAGAAACTTGTTTTATGATACCATGATAACATATCCCCACCCAATGGGGACCCACAAACACTAGATGAAAATTTACTGTGAAACAAAAATCATATCACTATTTGGCCAGGGCCAAGTAGATAGTACTGAGTAAGTATATCTCAAAATACGGGAAGCCTTTTCCAAATTTAAATATAGAAATTACCACCTCCATTAACACCCTATCCATGATGTATAATATATATATAGTGTATAAAATGTGGGAAAAAATACATGAAACCCCCTTAATGGAAAAATCTGAGTATAATATTCTATTCGAAATATAGAAATGCGTTAAAATTCATGAATAGTTGAAAATGTGTTCTAACCCTACAACTATTGATGATAAAAGAAAAATACTCCAAATATCTCAAAATAATCATCATACATAGTCAAAAACTCTTATAAATTCTATATTACACAGATTTTGGGTTCACTAGTTTCTCCACATGGCTTTATTTCATCTACATATGAGAATTAATGTGTGTGGAAAGACCATGCACAATGGGTAATTTTTATATTGTACTGAAATGGATAAATAACACCAAGTTATAAATAGAAGTATATATCTTCAATTTACAACCAAATGATAATAAAATATGATACATAATTAAATTTATATACAAATAAAATTCCAAGGTAGAGAGGGATCTATGTATTGATCTTCAAATACAACCTTAAATGTCGAGTTTTCCAAAAACTACTTGCATAAAATCAAAATTGTTTCTATTAGCCTTATATATCCATTTTATATATTATGTGAGGTACCAATGCCTCGAAATTTTCATCTCATGTATAAGAGAGTAATAACCCCAATAGTATGGAGGAACCATTCCACATTTGAGCTTGAAGAGGATGGGATACCACCTTATAGAAAAAAAATCCACACTCTAATGTGAGTACAAGAAGGATAGGGTACTGATCATATCTAAAACAAGTAATTGGATGACCCTCACTATAATACAAACACATCACAAGGGTTTTACCAGCTTCAATTTCACTCTAGAGGTCACACTCAATCTACCCTTTCAAATAAACATGTTTATAAAAAAAATTCCAGATTCACCATGTGATGTATCACTAATATTACAAAATAATCTTACATAAATCTTAAGTATAATTCTACATGGGATTTACTACTAATAGGTACATATAAAATCCCATAAAATTATTTATATAAGATATATCCTTATATGAAAAATTAAGGATATTTAATACTAGGGTAATCAAATTATATGGTCATTTGAGATGCATAGTTTTTTACTAGATTTCCCAGTCATGTTCCTCAAGAGTACATGGTGGGTGGAAGTGAAGACACGTTGTATAAAATTACATAGGGTTCTAGGAATGTACGTTTTGTATAAATATAAATGTTCAACGTATTACACACTATATGTGGTTTTGGATTCACAATTTGTGATGTTCAAATAAGTCCAAAACCATTGAAACAAAATATTTTGTCACACACCCCATGTGTTCATACAAACTAAATAACATATAGTATTAATTGTTCCACTATCGATCATTTCTATATATCATCATATAGTGTTGAACTAAATGGGGTTTCAATTGGACATTGTAATCCATCCAAACTGTCATAGGAAAATGAGATTCTCATCAATATGAAAACATTAATGACATGTCACATGCCACTTAGAGTATGCTAAGATTGATAACGCATGGTAGATCTATGGTACAAACCCTATTTTCGTTGGGTCTGAAGTCAAGTTACAGACATACCACAACATAATGATGGGAATTTTAAAACGGGAGAGAAAGTTATAACTAGAAATGGGAAATTACTAGTGTTCATAAAAAATTAAAACACTAAATGTAATATTTTATATGAATTGTGAAAGGGGATTATAATCTATTGAATATATACACGGTTAGTTGTAAATTATAATTCTATATGGGTATTAAAATAGAAGTAATATTTTTAATCAAATAAGATATAAAATCCATGCATGAAATTAATATTAAAATAAAAAGAACATATAAACAAAAAATAAATTCCTCATCATTGGATCAAAAATTAGTAAAGAAATAATTCACAAAGATGTCCTTCTAGAGGTCTGTTAAATCTAATTCATGATCCAAAATCATACAAATTATTTCATCAATGATTCCCATATTATAGATATACCTCTCCCATTAAAAGGATCTCACTATTCTGTAGATAACCATGATGGTTTATCATATAAGGGGTTAAAAATACCTTGAATGAATTGAAAATACATATTAAGAATTAAAAAATTAAATTTTATTTTTAACCTATTTTTAACATAATTACCACAATGCATAACAATATTATGGTATCCCCAGGATAAAACAAGTCCTTTTATATTTATCATGGTGTCATTATTTTTACCAATGACTATGTTTATTGGGAAATCTATTATATAGGAAATATCATGTGAATGGGAATATATATATATATATATGTAATTTATGTAATTTATTTTTATCATGGTTTTTCTCAAGCAAAGTTTTGATATGATTATTTTCAATGAAAATTTGTTGATTCATTAATTATTAGAAACATTGGTGTTTATTTATGAGTTAATATGTTAGTCCTTCCACCGCAATTATATTAAAAAAATAAATTCAAGTGAAATAGAAAAAATTCCATTAAATTTCTTTCATATAATATTTTAGTTTAAAAAATCCTAAGAAATTATTTTAGTTGATCATTATGATTATTTTTTAAAAAATAAATTGTAAATTTTCTACAAGGTGAATATTGTAAAAAAGTATATCATAAAATTATAAACGTTATTTTTCTTTTTTTTGAAAAAAACAATTTATTTTATAAAATACATTAACTAATTTATCACATGAGAAAATAAATTTATCTGTATAAATTACACTATCAAATATGATATTTAAAATATTTAAAAAACATATTCTTTTTAAAGTAATACAATATTTTATTATTGTACTCATTCATTAATAATTTGTTATTATGAAAAATTTACTATCAACATATTTGAATTTTTTAAAAAAATCATAGACATTATTATTAATTAAAAATTTAAAAATATACATCATTATAATTTTCCTAAAAAACTAATTTATAAACATATAAAATTATTTAGTTATAATATAATTTATTTTGGAAATATAATTTTTTATAAAGAGGTTTATATATTATATTTTAGAGTATTATTTTTTATTTCAGTTATCCATATTTAATCAAAATATTAGTTTTAATTTTTAGTAAAAATAAAAGTATTAATGTTTTTATAATAGAGAAAATACATTTTCTTTCAATCATATATCTGTTTAGAAGGATACAAAATATATTAGTATTTTAATTTATGATACCATTTTTATTATTAATTAAATCCAGAATGTTTTTATATTTTTACCACGTGTTAGAAAATTATTTTAAACCATTAAAGAATCATTTTATTATATAAAAGAACCACGTTTCAGTATTTTAGCTCAACCAAGGTGAATTAATTTTTTTACCTTTAAAAAAATTGGAAGTATAATAGGGATTCAAGTAATTCGTGTAACTGAAGATGATTTATATTTCCATAATTTGAGGACCTAAAGGAACCATGACATAATAATATTCCATGCACTTAGTAGATGACTATAGTTGATTTTAAATATTCAACATCCACAATAAAAAATGTTCTCTTTACTCAGGATTCTAAATTATGGCCATATCTCCATAAATAGTAGTTGTAACCTCTAGTCATTGTTTTTTTAGTCATGGATAGACTATCCATGCCAATAGGTTTATAGGATTGATTTTTTTGTAACCTTGAATATAGAAAAACCTATTATGTTAGTTTGAGAACCAAAACTATCAGTTTACCATACAAACATAGTTCATAAACCCCAACAATGTGTATCCAAAAAAACAATATAAATAAGTTTCAAACTGACACCATTTCTAAAATAACATAGAATAAATTACATCTACACTAAGGATCATTATATATATATATATATATATTATTTATTAGGATTTTAAAAATAGTGACAACATGTCTCTCTACCATGAATGTATGTTAGCCACAATAACCTATGATCATGGTTATAAAAACATGTAACATTTCGGTTCCGGGTGACGTACAAAGGTGCCCTGTACCCGGTTACTTACATGACCTCAACCACATTTCCACGAATACAAAATGTAGCCGACTAGTTGTGAGGGCCTCAGGAGTGCTAGTGAGGAAATTATTCCCTCATTGGTAGACTAACACTGTAGAATAAAAATGATAAACAACAGATAACATTGTAAGACGTAGGAATACCATACAAAAAGTAAAAAAGTTAAATACTGAAAGTAAATAAACCACTGGAGAATATATATAAGTGATGGTTATCTCATATGTCTAGGAAAGTATCCCAACAAGTCACAATGCTAAAATATAGTACTAAACCAATGAATAAGAAAACCAAAAAACCTTATCATCATCGCAAGACTAATCTTAGTCTCATACTCTACAGTTCCACATAAATCACTTAAATGAAGTAGAAGAGAGCATGCCCTTTTCTATACCTATAACAATATAATATGTTTGGGCCCAAAATCATAACCCAAATAAAATGTTAGAGGAATCCCAGTAGGCAAACACCCAATGTTTTGTTCCTAACTGTCAGTGAATATATATAGTAGTTAATATGAAAAATGATGTAATAAACTATGAAGTACTCAAAAGTAAACAAACATGCAATTAAAATACATTCATTTACATTCATTGATCACTCAACGAATCATTCACAAGAAACCCTCTAGTAATTTTCTCAAAGTCTAACCCCTCTATTTTAACTTATCATTTAAAAAAAATGATATAATGATCCTTTGTTAAATCACCCATTATCTAACCCTTTGGTCACATGAAAAAAGAAATCTTTGAGAAAGCAATCACTATCAATTCACCATATGTCCTTTTAACGATAAACAACAATCTCTATAAAGAAACACTTAATTTCAATTCGATATATGGTCTTGAAATGGTATACTATAGACACTTTGTGGGTGTACTCACTTTCAATTCCCCATATGGTCTCGCAACATGGAAAGTATATCAGACACTCTGGGGTATCCCTCAACATAAATCCCCCCTATAATCTAACTACACCAGGTTCTCACATCATGGTTTAATACAATCGTTCACAAATTATATTCAAAAATGAAAGTAAATCTCATATACAAAATGGCTAAACAACTAAAATTCATATCACAATTAATATATTTGATTTCAAATCCATCCTAACAACACTAGGTGTTGTAAACAAAACACCCTAACAAAAAGATCTAAACCCAACATCCATTACCGAACAAACATGGAAAACACATCCATATCAATGTAATATACCCTATTTATAAATCAAATTCTCATTGTCATGAAAACAATTCTTAGTAGGAAAACTGTAGGGTAAAATTACATAAACATATAATACCCTATACAAGGTTAATAGGGAATTTTTTTCATATATAATGAAATGAGAACTAAATAATACACAAATACACTTACCTTGACATTGTACAATCAATATAGTTGAATATAAACAATTTATTTGACATAGAACATCGTATATCAGCAAAAATGTCAACAATTTTCATCCACAAATATCTCACGAAAGAAGTGAAATCAAGAGAAGATGATCTATAAGAATTAATAACTCACCAAGGAAATTCAAACGCAATTGATGAGGTTTGATTTAGAGAATGGAAAAAAGATCATGGGCTCAAAGTAGATTCAGTTATTCCCATAAATCATGGAAAATACTGGGCTAGAAGAAAGTGTTTTTGAAAAGCAGACACGACCCTGGTACGATTTAACAAATCGAACAAAAATTACACAATGTGTTCATTTAATGTACACATTATGTACATAATATTTCTATATCCCTATTAAGATGGTCTCTAGATTTTCTCACATGACCATTTACATGACTGTTACACATCTAGTACACAGATACCTGCGACAACAGGGTTCACGACATGTGCTCCTTAAATTCCAAAAAACACTCATTTCTCTTAAAAAACACCCAAAAATCGGATCTGTACCTGAAAAGAAGGTGGAGTTTCATATGAACTTCCCCACATAAAAATATTTATCTTAGAATTTCTATATTATGTTTGAAAAGTAGAAGAATTCTCAAACAATTCTATCCATTGTTATCACAGATCATTCTCCCTCCATGAAGTGTTGTCTGATACACGCTCACACTTCCACAACACTTGTACAATAGGGACATACCAACAATGGAGAACCTTCGGGCTAAGACCAACAGTCCAGATAGGATACTACTCAAACGATGTGTCCACTATGTACTCAACCTCCTCAGGTTGAAAAACATGATATGGTTCTGATAAGTAACACCGCGCCGGAAAATCATGGTAGATGTCATGAATATCCTGGTACCTCTTTGGTAACCAAAATCAATAGGCAATTGGACTGAATATCTCCCAAAACTCAAACGTACTGATGTATCTCTGAGAAATCTTACCCTATCTCCTAATCCTCATGTGTCCCAACCATGGTGTGAAACGTAGGAAAACCTGACCACTGACCTCGAACTCCATTGGTCATCTCTGATGAGCATTATAAGAATTCTTCTATGATTGTGAAATATCTCTTTTCATCCAAATCAACTCCACCAGCTTTGTAGTCTCCTGGAAAAGAAGAGGTCCCAACATAGCTCCTTATCCTCCCTCCAACAAACATAGGGGTGATCAGCATGGCCTAACATAAAAAACCTCACAAGGTTACATCTGAATAGTTTCATTGATCTATAATTGTAGGCGAACTCCAACAGTGTTATGTGCTTCTCCCAAGAACCTCAAAATTCATAGACGCATGCCCAAAGCATCTCCATTAGAACCTGAATCATGCGCTGGGACTGGCCATCAGTTTGAGATTAATAATATTTACTCATTAGTACCTGTGTACCCAAAGACGTATGCGGTCCCCTCCGGACTAGAGAAGTAAAACGGGTTTCCCTGTCTGAAACGATGGTGTGTCGAACCCCATGCCAACGTACAATCTCTCAATTGTACAACTTTCCAAACTATATAAAACTAAAGGAATACATTATCGGTATGAAATGTGAAACCTTTGTGAGTTTTTCAATGAAAACAAAAAATATATCCTACCCTTAAGGCGACCTCGATAAACTTGTAAAGAAGCCCATCGCGAAATCATTCCACTTCCCCTCAAGAATGAGTAACTGCTGAAAAAGCCCTGCTGGTAACCGATGACCCCCCATCACCTGCTGATAGGTGGAACACATCATGAAAAAACCATTAACATCTCTCTTCATGCCTGGACAACAATACTAATGGTGTAGATATCTACTAATCTGGGTGACACCAGGATTAACTGCCCAAATGGAAGAATGAAAATCCCACTTCAGCTCCTCACATATTTATACTCAAACCCATATGCTCCCACTAAAATTCATGATCTCATCCTTGCCTACTATTCATCCAGTAGTAGAGTCTTATCCTAACACATTCTATAAAAGAAATATTCCTTCAACATCTAATAACTACCACATTCTCATTAAATAATTTTGAGTTGAGGTTACAGCTATAAAAGAAGTGAACATATTCCACTGTCTGTTGTGAACCTCAAAATGCATATCATAGAAATTATCCATAAGCATCCACTCACTTATAGCCTCCCAAATAGCCAATGTGTGACTCCCCCTACTCAATGCATCATCCACTGCATTCCCCTTCTTAGTCATGTAGGTAAGATCAAATTCAAAGGACTGAAGGTACTCAACCTACCCTTGGTGTCTCAAATTTTAATCACACTGATTAATGATATATTTGAGATTTTTTTGGTCAGTGAAAACCCCAAAGTGCTCCCCCATATGACAATGTATCAAGTATCGTAAATTATTCACAACAATAGCTGACATAAGATAGTTTTTCTGGTAATTCTTCTCATGTTTCCTCAACTGCCGACACTCGTACGCAATGACCCCTTCTCCCTAGATAAGAACTTCTCCAAGATCGATTAATGATGCATCATATAAAATAGTATATCTATTTATTGGAACCGGAAAAAATTGTATATGTGTTGATTTCAACCTCCATTTTAGTTCATGTAAGCCTGATTCGCAGGAATTAGTTCACAAGTACTTCACACTCTTCATAATTAGGCTTGTATGTGGCGCTAGTAAGTGAGAAACGTACTGTATAAAATGTCTTTAATTACAATAAAAATATATAAATTTCTGAACCTCAATGAATTTATTCGACTTCTCCTAAGAAACAACTTCTATCACATTCTATTGGTCTATTGATACTCTTATCTCTAAGATAGCATGCCCCATAAAGTAAATTTGGTCCATCCAAAAGTGGAATTTGGAGCGCTTAACATATAACGGATGCTCTCTTAGTGTACTCAAAATGATCTCAAGATTGGTATCATGGTTGTGTCAAGTGAGATAGTACAACAATATATCATCCATGAAAACCACCACAAAGGAGTCCACATATGTATGGAACACTCAGTTCATCGGTGCAATAAATAATTCAAGTGCATTCGTGAGATAGAACAACATAACGACATACTCTTATAGACCATACTAGATCTGAATGGCTATAAGAGGTATATTTTCTTGTTCAACGAGAAACTGAAGATAACTAGTTATCAAATTAATCTTTGAGAACACTTAGGCTTTTCAATGTTGAAAAAGAGATCATTAATCCTCAGTAAGGGATATCGGTTCTTGACCGTCAACTAGTTCAGCATTGGATAATACAAACAGAGTATGAGGGCATCATTCAACTTCATTGAATACAGTACATGCAATCCACAAGGATAAGTACTTGATAGGAGAAACCATTTTCGTGTAGCTTTTCTAACTGCTTATTATGCTCATATAACTCTGATGTAGCCATCTTGTAAAGAGGAATGGACACCAGTGACATTCCTAGCATAAGCTCAATAGAATATTCTACCAACCTGATCGAGTGGAAATCCTGGGATGAAATTTATAAATACATCCATTAAATTATCCAAAACTAGAGGAAAATATATATATGATATCACCTTGTCATCAGGATATATACTGGAAATTTTAGATGTAACACCTCTCAATCCATGATGCTCGGGTCCCACTCTTCTCTCCTAGACATACCATTCTACCTTATGTAGAAATGATCCTCCCTATGGGGACGTGAAACTCACCCTATGACGATAGAAATCGATAACAGTCTGGTAGGGAACTAACCAATCCATTCCGAGAATGGCATCATAGCACATCATCTCTAAGACACAAAGGTCCCTTAAGAAGTGACACACACCAATCTCAAGAGGGAACTCCTTGCACAAACGTACACTATTTTCTTTATTCTCAAAAGAAGTTTCCAACATCAATATATCAGTCAACAAAAAGATATAAAGCCTAAGGCTCTCCATAACAAGCACCGAATTGATTAACCATAAGATCTTTTCTATAATCCTTTAGCCTGATTCTCACATCCCCAACCACATCCTTGTCCTGAACGACTTGAAGAACTCCAGTTCCTAGATTAATGAGAAACTGGTTGTCTTTCTCCGGAATGTGGAGTCATAGAAGAACCCCTATCACCAGATTCTAGTGACCAAATCATATATAGGTTTTGAAGATACCCCATCTTTCCACAAGATCGACACTCAACTAAGTCTCTCGGGAAATGTGGCCTTGTATTCCAACTCTTCCCTCACTGTTAGCATAGCACCTGTTTACTGGAAGGAGTATCACACCTACTCAAATCTCCAAGTGTAGACTCCATACAAAACATCCTACTTTAAATTGGAAGGGTACCAACTCTAGATAATGAACAGCCCTAGAAGATAGCTCTCGAATCCCCCATGTTAGGCTTGGTGATCTGTGCCCGGTAGAATAATGAGTACACGAAAGTCAACCTAAATATGTTCACCTAAGATCAGATGACTTTCATGAGACCATCCTCAAACATTATTTCCAAAAATAAATCATCACCGACCAAAATTGGTGTGAAGTATTGCAACTCTCTAAAGCTAGAAGAATGCTCCTTGACTGACAGAGTACCTTGATCCAAGCTCATTAACTATTGGACTCGATCATCCCTCATGATATCCAAGTAGAGGTACTCGTAGAAAGTTTGCTAGAACTCTTCAAAATCCATAACCTGTTGGTGTCCCACCTGTGAAATCAAATCACACAATCCCATGGAATAATGCTGAAGAATATATGTAGCGAGCTTCACTATCTTATCTAGAGTCCTGTTGAGATGATCGAAGATAGGAAACATGGATTCTAACCATTACTCAACTTCCTGAGGTTCTACATCCCCTGAGATGGTGGGAATATGTTCCTGTTGAAAATCCCATGTCAACTCTACCATATATAGGGCAGGGTGCGGTGCTCTATGGAAGGTCTACATAAACATCATGAAGCCATCTCAGAACTGTTCATATACACCTTTATCTAGAACCACAGTTGGTGCCAAGATAGGCACAACAAGAGGATCTACTGGAAGTCCGTGATTTTCCATGTCTGGTGTTCGATTACTTCCCCGTATCTGGCATACTACAGAAGGATTTCTCAGTTCCATGAGTCTGCAAGTTCTAGCACACATCACATTTCAAGACTATGAAGGACTGAAACATATAAATGAAAAAATGAAACCAGAGAAGGAAAACATTCATTTTTTTAAAAACATGGATACACAATATCTATGAACCCTGCATGGTGAGTTACCTTAATACATTAGATGGGCGGGTACTACTACAAACCTTGGTCGTGTAACACCCAATACACACGACGTGTTCTCCTTTGACACAGTGTGTACTCAAATATTTCACCCCATCCTGAGTTCCTCTAAAAAACTAAACTACACATTTCTCATTGAAAAAAACTACACAACATGTGTATGAAAAATATGGAATTTACTTGAATGATTTCTCCAACAAGTTTCGTTAGTCACACGGCTGGATACATGGTCTCAACAACATGACATGTTTTCCCTAGACGCAGTGTGTACCACTTATGTTTTAAACACCTGTTTCATTCGTCACATGGCTATGTACATGGTCTTCAAAAATGACATGTACCGTATGTACATATTGTGGGCCCCCAAAAATTTCCCAACCCCCTGTCTCTACCCACAAAGTTAGTCATAACGTTAAGGACTACACTACACACACATACAGTATAGGGAGTGTGCTTAAGGAATGTTTTTCCTACCCGGACATAATGATACATGGCATGTATTCTTCATTACAAACCATGTATTATTGGTTCTTCTAGAAATTAAGCCTCAGAAGCTACTTTGGAACCCCATAAAAATAATCAAACAAACATTAATATTACTAATTCTAATCCGTGGGGGCCCATACTCCCTGCAAATCAATGATTGGAATCATATTAATTTATATCACATTGTATAACAGTGCAATCAATCACATGATCTACCAAATTCCGATCCATGAGGTCCCATAACACCTCAGGTGATAATGTTGGGCACTCGTGAAAAAGAAACATTACATATCAAAAATTCCCTATCAAATAGCTAGTATTATAACAAGGGATCTTTCACAAGAGAAATCACATCTAGGACAACATCTATCACAATAACAAGAAATTGTTAATTCATCCTAAATGTTATGAAGAGAATGCATGACATGGGATCTCTTCTAGGTTCCTAAATGATTCCTGAGATGGAATACCCTAGTCTCATTGGTGTTGAAATAGAAATTGAACCTCAATGATATAAATCATAATAGTACAAATCATGTGAATCACCCAACAGTGAAATCAATCAATTGTATCAATTGCAAAACCATAAAAATGCAATAATCAAGGTAAATTGGTACTTCCATGTACACGAGTTAGCTATTCCTATGAACAACTTAATACCATCAACCCATTTCTTTATATACATCTATATAGTCCGAAAACTAAAATAAAAATCAGAGAAGAACCCCTTTGATACAACATTATAACATCCCTATTCCAGGTTCCGGCTAAAGGTACCCCATACCTAGTTAGTCAGATGGCCTCAAGCGCATTTTCATGAATGACAAAGGATTTTGACTAGTAATGAGGGACATGGGTGTGAGAGTGGAGAAACTATGATTTCATTGGCAGAGTAACTCAACAGAATAACAATGATATAAAATAGACAACAATAGAGGAAGTAGTAATATGATACAATAAATAAACATCGAAAGACTAAAAGTAAATAAACCACTAGAGGAAATATATAAATGATGCATGTCACTTATGTCCATGAAAGCATCCAAACAAGTCACAATGCTGGAATATAGTTCTAATCCAATGTAAATGAAAACAAATAAACTCCAGCAGTATCACAAGCCTCATCTTGGTCCCAAGCTATCAACTTCATAGTAATAAAGTACATGATGTTGAAGGGCACTATACCTTATCTATACCTACAACAATATAATCTGTTTGGGCCCAACAGCATGACTCAAACGTGGTGTGAGACGAATCCCAATAAGAAACCACCCAAATATCTGTTCCTAACATTTAGTGAATATATATAATGTAATATGAAAAATGATGTAAAAAACAAGGAAATAATCAAAATTTAACATTCCTATAATTCACCTATATTCATTTACATTAATTAATCATTCAACAAATCTGTCACAAGAGACACTATATGAATGTTCTCACAGTCCAAATACTCTTGTTTAGCTTATAATTTAAATCAATAAAGTTATAAAGACCATCTAAAAACTCTCACAGAGTATAACCCCTTTGGTCCCATTAAAATAAATAAACTATGAGGAAGCACTCATTGTCAATTCCACCCATGGCATTTTAAGGATACTCTACAGACTCCCTGAGGAAGCACTCAACGTCAATTCTCCCTATGGCCCTGTAACTGTATATTAGAGACACTCTAAGATAGAACTCAACATCAATTCGTCCAATGGTCTCACAACATGAAAACTATAATAGACACTCTAGGGATGCCCTCAACATCAATTCTCTATATGGTCTAACTACACCTGGTTATCACAACTCTGTGTAATACAGTCGTTCACAAATGATCTCCAGTAGCTAATGTAAATCTCAAATACTACTTGGCCAAACAACTAAAGTGTATATCACTATCATGGCATGTAATATAAACTCCATCCTAATATCACTACGAATGGTAAAAGAATAGCATATCACACAGTTCTAGACCCAATGACCAATATCAATGAATCATGGGAAAACACATACATATCATGGTAATAAACCCTATTCATAAATCAATAGACCTTTTTTAAGGAAACAATGAATAGAAGGAAAAAAATTTGGTAAAATTCTTTATACACACAATACCCTAAACAAGGTTATTGGAAAAAAATTCCCATATAATCCATATACTACTATAGAAAGGAAAAAACCACCTACCTCGACATTTTACGATCGATTTAGTTGAATCTCAACATTTGATTTGACCTGTAACATCCTAGATATACAAAAACATAAAAAACTCTCCCCAAAGATTATCTCAAAAAACATTATAAGTTAGGAGGAGGGGCTCTAGATGATGGAAGAACTCACTATGGTTATATCAACGCAATTGGAAGTGTTTGATTTAGAGAATGGATGAAAGATCAGGGGCTTAGATAAGACTCGATGATTCCCATCACTCCTGGATGAGACGGGGCTAGAAGAAGGTGTTTCTAGAAATTAAATTCGGCCCCAATATAATTTTAAAAAATAAAAAGAAAATTTAATGACATGATCATTTAATGTACACACCGTGTACTTGCTTTAATTGGCTCCAGCTTTTGTCTGTCTCCAGGTCACCTCACACGGCCATGTACTTGGTCGTTGCATGGACAATAAATGGCTACCTTATGCAACTGGGTACAGTGTGTCTACTCCTAAGCACACGGAATATAATCCTTATAATTCCAAAAACTATCATTTATCACAAAAAATCAAATAAAATGATCCATACCTGAAAATAGGATCCGGGTTCTTATAATAATATTCCATTTTATAGTTATGTTTTATAAAAACCACTACTATAGGGGATTCATGTTACCTTCTTATATTCTTACCATAGGAAATAAGTTTTCAATAGTTGAATGAGAACCTTTATATTGATGAATTACCGAAAATGTGAATATATTTCAATCACATCATCATAGTGTTTAAACTAAGGTCGTTTGAGATGGACGGATGGTTTTTTGTTTGTTTTCAAACCATTTATGGTGTGTTCATGTTAATTTTTATCAAAGGAAGATGATATTTGAGTATAATTTATTTGAATGTGACCATGTAGAATGCTGGAATATTTTTAAATGACCATATATTTGTTACACGATCACATATGTCAAAATGTTTCACACGACAAATTTAGTTAAATATAATCATGTGATATTATATTGAAAATCTAGTATGGATTATGTGTTTATGTGATAATGTTTTTGTGAGACAAAGAAGAAAAATAAAATGTAAATGGTGGGTTCTTTTCATGAAAATATGAGGGATTCAGGGAAAGTAGAGTATTTCATCTCGGGAGATTCAAGAGACCATATGATGGAATCTTTCAATATAACATAAGAAGAAATTTCATATGATCACCCAAGGGGAACCAAATTTTGAAATATACACTTCTTTTTATAGTGATCAGGGAGAATAATGTAACATGGATTCTTTTTCAACATGTGATACGGGTCAATTGGATAAAGTATAACCATTCTTGGAACAAGATTCATGGTAAATGTAGGAGATAATTTTGTTTAACAATTCAGGAGGGACATAATAGGTGTTAAATACCATCAATCATGCGGGTGTTAACAACATAATTTCTTTCACTCATGATGATTAACTTGGGTTCATTTAAACATGTTATAGCATTGGGTTTTGTGAGGCATATTTCTTTCAAGAAAAATTCATTTCAACTCAAAAATATGTAAATTATAAATATAGTCTAATGAACATGGAACTTATTAGAACATCATATTATTTCATCAATGAAACAAATATTTAATCTTATACATAATGACAGGGATGGATCATTCAATTAATTATACTATGGAGGATATCAACCAATGAAAATTGAGGAGTATATGGAAGTGATCAAGGTGATGTGGGGTGTCATTAATATAAATATTTTGATGATGAAATTTTCCTATAGTAGTTTTTTTGGGATAATAGATTTTATTTCACAAATACTATTTATGTATAGTGTATTCTCGTACAGCTGACACATCATTTATGTATTCTCTTCAGAAAATACCTTAGTGGTTAACCAAGTAAAAACAAACGTGTTCAATTTTTTTATGAAATATTGTGTTTGGTGAATAATAATTTTAATAAAACTTGTTTAATGTGTTTGAATAAAGATTCTAGAAATATGAAAAACAAAACATTTAATTTTTTATAATCCCTGATTCACCCCCATGGTTTTATAGTGTACATCACATGGTTTGAATAAATCATGATAATTATATAGACCTATAGTTACAGTTTTATAAAGACATGATGATAGTCACTAATGTTGATTTTTTAATGGTTGGGGACAAAGACACATTTATTATCAAAGCAAAGCAAAGACCACTTTAAATGGGTAGAGGGAGACTCATTACATAGCCCGGATACCCAGTGGGAATTTAACCCATTACATGGCCCGTAGACCCATTTTTTGGCCCAAACCCATTCTGTGAATATGAATGCTATAGTACCCACGCTCCTACAGTTCTGCACAGTACCCGCCACTGCTACGGTGCTCTGTCGCCGCTATAGTACCATGTCGCAGCTACAGTGCCCGCCATTGCTATAGTGCTACCACTGCTTCAGTATGCTACGTTACTGCTATAGTAATGATGCCCAATGGGTTATCAACTCCCATTTTTCATATAGATTTAAGGGGTGCTTACCACTAATCCAAACCCCAACTACATGGTCACTAATGTTGATGGTTTTGAGAGCCATTGATAATAACAGATTTCCATTGTTCTATTTTCAAGTATTTTTATGTATTTGAATAATAATTCCATGTCGATACAAACATAAAACCTATTGTAATTTCATCAAAACTAAGAAAGAGTTATGATGATTGGTTTGTAGAAGTCATGAGTGAATTTAGAACTCTTGTATCTTTGTTGATTTTAAAATACTTTTTTTAGTACATGTTTCATTCATTAATAATATACATATAAAGCATAAACACAAACCTAAAACGTATATTCAAAAAATTCATAACATTATCATATAAGAATTTGATAGGGAATAAGTTACAAATAAAAAATATATCAGAATAATATATACTATTTTTAGATCACTTAAGTAAACTCTATAAGGGTAATACCCAATAATGTTGGGATAACATTTATTTTTTAGTAGAGATATGAGCTATTTAATTTTTTAAGGATACAAAATGAAGGTGTAAATTTACAATATATAGTGGAATTTAGAAAAAAGGAAATATAAATCTCCAATAATAGATTGATAAAAAATGGGTGAAATAATGGTAGGTTGAGATTATTTTTATTTCATTATTCACTATACTATATTTATCCATATTTAAATAGGACAAATGGATCTATAAAAAATATTTTGAGTTTCATTTGGGAAAGTCTTATAGGTTCAATTTTGATTATATTATGGTTCTTCAAACTACTAATGTTCCATGGTAACTATATATTTAGATATGATTGATATAAATAAAAATGATTAACATAATGAATTTTTTACTTAGATTCCAAAATGTAATGACTATCTAGAAAACCAAGGGATAATATTACAATTGAATTAGAAAATAAATCTAGTTTTAAACTATAAAATGAAATAATTCATGGTTACTGAAGATATTTTCTAGAATAAAAAAATTTATATAATGGAGATTTTGGGTAAAACATCGAATATATTAATATTTTAGGAAATTAATTAAATTAATATTGTTTGATTTATTAAAATTTTCACATTGTTGTTTGTTATTATAGATATTAAATAATTTTTTTTATTAAATTATAATTATTCTATTCACATTTTAAATATAAAACAATTCTTTTCTCATTACTAAGAAATTCAATGAATGTTATTATGAAAAAAATAATCATCAAACAATTTTATTCATACATTTTATTTATGAAAAATTATATTTTTATAGAGGATACATTAGAGAAAAACAAGGATAAATGATTCTTGTTATATACTATATTTGCATGTTTTATGTTTATGATCCATTGTACTATATAACTATAGGAAAATAAATAACTGGACTTATTTTTTAGTGAACAATTAATATAAGATATACTATAATATTGTTATCCTATTACTATAGGCGTTTTATATAAATATATATATAAATAGTATGCTAAAAATTGGGAAGTGTTCATAAAATTTGATCGACCTATATTCTATAATAATATATATAACCTGAAATTTCATATAGAGATCTAGGGATAACATTAATAAATATAATCATTTTTTATAAAATTTTATTACCTTATAGAGACATGTACCTAGAAATCATATTAGCATAGATCTGTTGGAAACCTGATGACATAAACCGAGTCCCAAAATAAACTAAACCACCTCCCAGAAAGTTCTTCATAACTACCACCCTTCATTGAAATATCATACATAATTCATATCTTTATTACAAGTGAAAATGAATCACAAGGAACATTGATCTCGGATGCTCATTAAGGGTAACCAAGGGAAATATGCAAGAATAACACAAACATAAGGGTCTGAGAGAATGAGTTTATCATTTGGAAATAGTACCATTTATATAAAAGATTATAATTTTGAGTTAGGAAAAAAATATTAGTAGTTCATGAGACATGAATCATAATATAATCAAATAACATGATCCATGTGATGATATTTTATTTTAAAAAAATTGAATTTTTGAAATACAATTAAGCATATGGAATCATTTCTATATTGGTCAAGGCTCACCAATAATGCAATCATAAAGGAAAAATTCCCTTGAAATACCGAGTTTACTTCTTCTTTTAACCCAATATTATTACACTGAGTTCACTCCTTCAAATCCTATTTTACTATACCAACATTACTCTTCATTCCATTCATGTTTTTATAATAATATATAAAAATAATTACTAAATTATTTTGATGGATTAATAGGTCCCACCCATCAAATAATTTGAACCATCATTATGTGTGCCAAAATATCATAAGGAGTCATTATTTCATAAATCAAGAACTAAAATGGGTATTCTAAATATTTCATCATATCTTAACCCGTGGAAAATAGATATGTGTCTTAATGATTCTATTATACTAACCTCTGAAAAAAAGTGAGATTCATAAAAATGTAACTCATATAACTGAAATAACATTCAAAATCACTTATCAAATGGAAGAAAAATAGGTTTTATAAGAATATAACTCATTAAAGAGAAACATGTTTCATAAAAATCGATCCATATTAACCCTACACTATGTTTTGAAAGAATAAATATGTAACCCTCTGATCATTTCCCCATTGAGGCATGTGTAACATCAGAAAATTCCATATTATAGGGAAAATAATTTTGAAAGATCATTCCAATAATCTATTGATGAAATAATCATTTCCATTTTTTTAACACTTGTTAATATATCAATTGAAACTATATTTTTAAACAAACTAAAGAAGTATTACAAAGATAAATGTTTTGGAAAACAAAATATAATTTTCATTACACACATGTGAAAAGAATGGTTTCTTTTATATTCTTATTAAAATCCTAACGTGGATTGATATTCAGTAAAAAAAAATATTCATTATAGAAAATGAATTAAAAAATAAGAAATATGTAATTTTCATAAATAATAGCATTCTAAAAAATTGTAAATATTTTTGTAAATAATGATTTTGAAAAAAAAATTATTTCAGACCTGAAAGAGAGATAAAGTAAAAATTTTATGAAAACATTTAATTAAAAAATTTCAGTACCAATGTCATTAAAACCTGTAATATTAAATCAATACATCATTAATAACCAAAGTATAATAATTATCATGATAATATTTTAGAGTATGGTTTGGAGATGTCAAAATTTGAGTCTTAATCATAAACAATCCCAATAACTGTTGATATTATAAAATAAAAATTTCACCACATTAGTAAAAATGAATCATTTGACCAATGATGTAATAAAATAAATTGGAACATATAATATCATTATTATGAGAAACCTATTTATATTACACATCACGGGGAGGTATATACTCCTCATAAATGAATATAGGTGCATAACTTTACTAATATATCAAGGAAGACAAATTGAGAAAACAAATCCCGTTACAGCTTTCGTAACGTTTTAAATGTAGAACTATGAATGGGAGATAATAAAATTGATATTTAAATATAAGTAAATTTAATTATAAGACTCATAAAAAAATAAATTGGTAGTATTCACCCCACATTCAAGAAATTGTTGGTGGACATGGCAAATGACCCACATAAAATAAAAGTTAGAGGGAAATACCTTAACATGAGTATTGACATCTATTATACTTGTTCAATCCTTCAATATAATAAGTATATGTTTATGTTACCTCTATTAAATAACCATATTCATTTATAGCATACCAAATATGGGTTTATTATGACAATTTTTACTCGTTTATTTACAATTCCATGTTAATGTTACAGTTTAGGTAATAACCACTTTGTTTTTCATATATGTATTCATTTTTTATATTTTATATAGAATTAAATAAATAATAATTTTATCTTATTTAGAATTATAAAAAACAAATAACAATCAAATATTATATATATTTATATTTATAAAAATTTATGAAATGTAGAAAGTGGAAAGGAAATACATTGTCTATGGAGATGGTAGGTCATACATATGCATGATCACTGTTTCAATATTCTTGTCAGATTGAATGAAATAAAAGTATAAAAGTTATTATCATAATATAATAAATATAATGTCATAAATTGCACACATATTTATTAAAATAATAATTAATAAAATCCATGTATTAATAGAATTAATCACATCGCTTGACGAGTCAGTAGTCTTCCTAATAAATAAACAACATTATCCATTTCCAAAAAAAAATCAATTCATAAAGGTATGTGTGATATAAAAATTAGAAAATTGAAATAAAAAAATAAAATTCATAAATATAATAAATAAAATTTATTTCTATTATTATTCCCAAATCTGAAATTCGGTAATCAAATAATAAACTACAACTGTTCGTAAGGTGGCAGTTCACTATACACACGGATGATGATTTTTTAGCCCATCTGATGGAATTATGTGTATTTTTAGGTTTTAAAATTGACATTAAAACATATAATTATATTTCAGATACATAGTACATTATATAATTATGATATAAAATAATTTTATCAGTATATTTAGAGCATCTAATATAAAAAAGTTTGTTGATGAACATTACCACTATTTTGTGCATCTCTTTTTGGATTTCACCAAAGGCCATACTTGGTTGTTTTTATTAAAAATTTAAGGATTTTACGATGATCTGATTTAGTTGTAGAAGTTATTTCAGTATATAATGTTCATGAAAATTTCTTCATTATATGTTAAGGGAGGGGAGGAGTAATGTTACCATTTATAATAGAGATGAGTGATAGAGTGTTAAATTTTTTATATTGATAATTAAACCAACATTTTAACCATTCATGTGGATCCAATAATGGAAAATATATAACATAGAATTAATAAGGTTTAAATATTTCTTTAATATGGGATTTAGATAATTTTCTACTTATGTTTATCGCTTAATATTTTTGATTATTCCCTGGGTAATATAGTTTTTCTCTAAATTGTCATGATTAGTTGTAATTATTATCACTAATCATTATGGTCAATAAATAATTTTTCTTTATTATACATTATAATTATATATTATTCCAAATATTTAACCTATATTTCATAATTTCACTTAATTAATTGAGAGAAATTAATTTAAAATATAATTTCATATATGGGAAGAGACAACACGTTTTTAATGTGAAAAATGATTAAATGTTTAATATGATTATATGTCCATTTCAATATGAAATTGTTAAAATGATCTAAATTAGAATGATTTATTTCATACTGATGAAATTATATTTTAATAACAATTTATATTTAACTTTATCATTATAAATAAATTAAACAAAAATTCATTTCTCAAATAAAATTCATTATTTTTTCACTGTTGGTCACAAAATGAAACATTATTCATGAATTCAAAAAATTAGCTATGAGGTAATTTTTACATAAAATTATTGTTATTTCATTTCTAATTCTGTCAAATTAATTTTCTTAAAGAATCAAATTTCTTTCTATTTTTTTTAAAAAACATGAAAAATAGTTTTTGAAAAAAATAGTATTTTCAATATATATAAATACTTTACCAAATATTAGCTATTTAAGTATCATCAATTAATATTTTTATAAAACAATTATAAATTCTATTTAAGAGGTATTTATTACTATTCATATTATTATGTATAATGGATACATCATTACATTCATGTTTAAATAATTATAACACAAAAATACAGGTTCATAGAAACTCATTATTGTGTGTAACACATGTTGAACTCAGGGTTGCATGATATGAAATATTAACATGGTGGTGAATATAATTTAATACATCAAATAAATTTAATTTTTTTGAATAAATGATCATAAAATCCATTGGTGTTATATTCTACCCCCATGAAATGAATTTCATCATCGGAATTTCACATTCTAATAAAAAATGCGGATTGTGTTACACTATAATATCAAGATGTAACCACATAACATCATCTAACTAGATATTTCACATAAAAAAAACTATATTAGTGTAAATATATTGAATAAATTTCCATATATGATCTATAATTTTCAAACTTTGTTCCTCTAATGAAATATGTTCCTTTAGGGGAATGAACTCTGAGTACTATACATGTGAAGGGTTAGAAGTGTAAATTATGATGATAGATATATGAAACACACCATAGACATAAGATAGGTTCAATGGAAGCATAATTTAATATACCAATACAATTAATAATTTCAATGGGACTGAAATTCCTAGGGATTATATTCACGTTCTTACCAAATCACATTGAATTTAGCCATTGATAAACTATTGGAAACACCTTATCACCAATTTGAAATTCCAGATCATGTTGGTTGTTATCAAAATATCTTTGCTTCAAACTCTATGCTACATTGATATGATTTTGAATGGATCTAACCTTTATGACCATTTCTTCATCTATTTCTAGTGCCAATAACATTTTTCCCCAAGAATATTCAAGTGTGTTGGATCTCAAAATTTTATTGCATATATGGTTTTATATGTAGACATGTTATTTATTGAGTGACTGTTATTTTTTTAATAAAATCTCAACAAGATGAATGTGTTAGTCAAACATCTTTTAAAATAAAATGAACATTTTCTAAACATATCCTCTAGGATATTAATTGTTCCTTTAGACTAACATTCTATATGAGGATGATACACAATGATACAACCAAAAATTTGTTTCTGGGGATTCTATTAACTTCCCTAGAACATTGACAAAAACCTCAAATCTTGTTCACATACAATTTAATTTAGTACTGAATGATAACATACAACCCCCATAACTTATATTCATTTAATATGATCTAGTGATAATTCTCTCTGATAATGATGATGAGTGCTTACATAGTTTGGATATAGACTAAAATTTCTATTGTATTATTCCATGTAGAAATTTTTAAATTTCATAGATTAAATCCTTGATGATATTCTACCAATACCATAATACTATATGTAAGGGATATGACATCCACTTATGATTTTATATTCATCCATTACGTTTATTCATACCAAGATGCGATATAAAAACTCTAAAATATATTTCATCATGATTCCCCACTATAATAATTCATTAAAATATCAATACATCTCCATGAATCTTATATGAAAATTAAATGAATACATGCGATAGTCTTATAAAATCTACATATTCAAATATGGAATATATTTATTTATCACATAGTCCTTGAACTTAGTAATTCCATCATGATCTGGATAAAACTTATGAAAATTTCTATCCTATTTTTTATCTCCACATCTTCCTTTCGTGCCTCCTTAATCTCTACATGAAAAGACGTATGAAAATTAAATTGAGGGAGATAATATTACCCCCTTTCTTCTAGATTTCTACTCCATCCATAAAAAATCCGGAAATATTAACAATTTTTGTATCCTTATCAAGAATAATCTAGAATGATCTTATTAACTAAATGTAATAGACACATCATTCACATTTCTATGATAGTTAAATATTGAAAATAGTAATCATTACTCAGCATTATCTATATTATTTTTAACATGCTCAACACATTCTATTTTAATATATACTGAAAAATGTTATGACTAGTATATATTTTAAAATTTTCTTCTAAATGATAATTCATCCATATATATAATGAAAAAATAACCATGATTAACTC
Source organism: Viscum album (assembly GCA_963277665.1). NCBI lineage: Eukaryota > Viridiplantae > Streptophyta > Magnoliopsida > Santalales > Viscaceae > Viscum > Viscum album. Next base: position 188,475,066 of record OY728153.1, on the reverse strand, counting down.
TAAATCATTAGTAGGTTAATTTTTCTTATAAGTATTCTATTTTTATGATGTATAAACTATAACCAAGTATTGCAACATAATAAAATACCCTAATATCATATTTTATGAATCACTATAAATTAATAACATTTCACCAATATAGGTTAATGTACGCACTGGGGTGCGGAATGATATTCTCTTCAGTTCTTCGAATTTTTCCACATATTCATCTTTCTAAATAAATATAGCTCCCTTTTGGGTATACATGGATATATAATTAGATACTGGTTAGAAATTATAAATAGACAATAAAATACATCCATATAATCCAACAAAACATTTTATCCCAATAACCATGGTTAGGATAATCCATCATTCAACATCCACCCTCTTTAATATATCTACCGATATACCCTCTCTTTAGATTGTATCTCCAAAAATAGAAACATTTTCCTATCAATATTATCATTTCATAAATGTAAAATATAGTTTCTCCATTCATTGGGTAATTAGTTCAATTCTGAAGATATATTTATAGAATTTCTTATTGTTTGAATAGATAGGAATATCATATATAATGACTAACCAATACTAATCAAGGTAATAGCTAAAGATGCAATTCATTAAATCCATGAAGATAACAAGGTTATTAGTAATATGCAATGACATAAATATATATTCATAGGGTCAATGAATTGTCTATAATGTTTTCACTATTACATTATCCATATTAAACCTTAAATGATGATATCCAATATAATGGTTAATCATGGTAATGTATTGCTCCCTACATAGTTGAACAGAAAATTATTCAATATGAGGAAGTTGATAGTTAGTCTTTATCATTATCTTGATCAACTCCGGATATCCAATGATAGCCTCATTGGTCCATGTTTTTTTAAAGTACATGTTCACCCCCATAGTGACTCACATGGTCAAAACAATCACTTGACAAGGTGTTCTTGGATTTTCTTCTTTAATTCCAAATAATAAATTGCGAAAAATCTATTAGGATTATATAAAATTTGTAGGTAACAATCTCTTCCTAATATTGATAACCCAACCACATTTTTGGTGGAATACTAGTAAATTCTCCTTGAAAGACAAAAACATGTTTCTGAATAATCGTAAAATCCATGTTTTCTAGTTTCTCCGCCACCATCTAGGATAAACAGAACTTAAGAATTGAATTTTAGAGTCATAGTTTTTATGTGATATGAATTGGATGATAATTTATGTCATCACATTGATGGGAAAAAAATGGATGTCTTTGAATATTAAAATACAATTCCCTTCCATGATAATTGACATGGGATTTTTGTATAAAAATCCGATCAATGCCTCAGATGACATTAAGTTCATCCAAATGAACAATTAAATGATTTTTTGAAATAAAATTTGGAATAATTTGATATGAATATGAGTCATAAATATTAGATTAAATAATAATTAAATTGTGGTGTTAATAGATAATTAAAAATCTATTCATTTGTGTGGCATCTTGATACTCTTAGAAAAGTCATTAGATATTAAATAATGGGTAGAAAAAAAGTTAAATAATTCATTATAAGTTTTATAGTGGATCATTATTATACCATTTACTATGTATTTATCTCACCCTAATCCAAAATAGTTATCATATGGGATTTATTCTTTTCCATCATCATTAGATGTTACTAATATTGAACATCATCATTAACCCTCAGGTTTGGGTTGTGGTTATCTTAGTTTCCCTTCTATTTAAACATAAATCACTAAAGTATGTGACATATATTTTATTTATCATCGTCTCTATATCCATTTTTAGCTAACTTTTTCGAATAGCTTTTGAAATCAATTTCTTGATTGCCTTCCCTTCCACCCCTTAATCATTTAGTAATCCACTTAATAAAATTTTCTCAATGCATCCTAACACAATTTAAGAATTAATTAAATGTCTTCTTCTTCCCATCATTAGTTTTGGATTTTCATTTTAACCATATCATCATTTTCTTTTTAAAACCTTTCTGTTAATTTGAAAGACCAAAATCCATTTCAAATTTGATATCAGGACCCTCAATAACTTCTTAAAAAATGATGTCTCTTATAATTTACACCCTTCTATGACATTGTTTTTTTCCTCTAAATAATCGACCAACCTAACACTCAGGTTGGATGATAATATCATAATTGTACCTCACATGTCTTTTAAAATTATCTCCATATGTCTCATATAATTCAACATCCCAATTCATTATCACAAGGAAATCCTTCACAGTAAATGTACAAGAACCAAGGGAATTTACTTAATGAAAAATAATCTCTTGAACTAATTTTAATTAGAGAGTAAATTTAATCTTATTTCATTTTATCCGTGATAAGATTACACCATTAATCTTCTTCTCCATCCAAATAGTAGACAACCATAATGATTTTTTCAGGTTCCAAACACTTGAGAATATAATATACATTTTTTCAGTTAATGATTGATTTTATAGAAAACATTGGATTATAAAAAACACTGAATGAATTCAGATGTTGAATCATTATGTAATCAAAGGAATTTTGTTTACTTCGTCCTAAATTTTGATTTTTAACATTGCACATAGTTTCATAATTTTTTTGATCATATCAATATTATATTTTTATTTCAACTCAAATAAAATTTTGATTACAAAGAGGAAAAAATTTTCATTATCCTTTTCACTTTGCATTAATATAATTATTTTAGGTAAAATTGATTAACTAATACTAAAAAATATATTTTATGAATAAATAAACATAGTGTGGAACAATATAATCATAAATAACATTTTATAGTATTCATAAATAATGACACATTATTATATATTATATGAAACTCTATGTAATGCCTCGACCCCAGAATCCCAGAGATAGATCATTATTGTAATAATTTTGCATGATTTCAAGAAATAAAGTCCCCAAGGTCTTATCAGTTTAGCTATATTTGAAAATATATTACATACACGTAGATTACATTACATATTCAAACATAAAACAAAACATTCATAATCCTTTGAGAACGCTATTATTCCATTATCTTAAACCCGTATATTAATCATAATACACTTCTTAGAATCTTGGGAGAACAAAATATAAGAAAGGGGTGAGCACAGATGCTCAAAAAGGGTAAATAATATAGTGGAACCTATAAAAAAGTAAGGAAACTTTTGTAATAAAAAACAGCATTTTAAACATAAAATTGAACCTAATATGGAAAACATAAATACAAAATTACTATATAAACATGCACATAGATATTATACAAGTCGAATAATAACATGTAAATTCAAATTTAATAATGAGGGAATGCATAATTTCGGACATAATAAGCACATAGTCAAGGCCTCGTTCCAAGACTAGATGTAAATTTTTTTGTAAAGTCCTTATTCCAAGACACTAGTTTGTCTCATGAGATGTAATGATGAATTGTGGATATATAGTGGTCACCACTCATCACTTACTAAGCCCAACGCATGATTCATATGAAAAGGGTGAAGCATAACATAAACAATCATATTAAAACTAGTCTAAAAAATTTCAATACATTAACCATAAACCATGAATGGTATAAAAAGAACACATTAATAGTCGAACATATCATAACTCATTAAATATAATATAAAAAACATTTTATTATAACAAATAAACCTCATTCATGAATAATATCAAGTACAGGATGTTGTCATAGTTGAAAATTATCAGTAAAACTCTTTGAGAGAAATATCCCTTTTTCATGAAATCACATAAAAGTTAAACAAAGTAGAAAGAAATAAATTTAAAAGAAATATTTGAATCAATGTGTCCCATATCACATCGAATTTTTCCTAAATGAATTAACATTTTAAAACATTCATTTTCATATAAATAAATCCTTAAAACCATTTTGAAAACATGGATATTAATGATAATGATTTAGAAAAATAAAAATTTAAACAATTTAAAATGATGTTTTAGCGATAGATTCCCTTAAAATGAATAATTTTGAAAACACTTTAATGAAACATGGTCATGGATAAAAAATATGTCCCATAAAAAACATACACATAGACAATCTCAAATAATAATGAGATTGATGAATTAAGCCTTACATTGAACTTTTCTTTGGTCGATGGTACGTTAAAAAAATTATATAATGATCATAGTATGTTATTAAACTATACCATACCTATATTCATATTTTTGATATCATATATGATTCATTTATTTTTTTATACTACCCATTAAATAATAATTTCTATGTTAAAATAACATTTCGTGTAATAATCACTTTCTTTATCGTACATGTTTTAAAGTGTTATTCTTGATCATACCACATATATCATGATTTAATTGCTTCCACAATATAAAACATTATTTATATATCGTGTATATTAAGAAATATATATATATATATATATATATATTGATTTATGAAATTGAAAACACCGTTTATGGAGACAGTAGGTTGTAAGTACGTATAAACGATGTTTCTGATTTCATATCGTATTGAATAGAAGTATGTAAATGAGGTATATGTCAATAAACACACACAAACACACACACATATATATACCTCTAGTATATTTATTATATCATATATTAAAATATTATTTATAATATATATATTTTTTTATAATCATCGTTGAATTGTGAATGTGGAAATATATCTCATCACGTTGTGGAGACGGTAATCCGTACATACGCACGAGGGACAATATAATTCTATTCATGGTTAAATAGTATGTAATTGGATGTTATATCATATATAAATAATCATTAACATTTTAAATTTTAAATTTACATTAGTTATACTCATTATTATATCCATAAAAATAATGAAGTGTTGAATAACAATCTACACCATGACGTGGAGACACTAAGTCGTACGTGCACATGTATGGTGAAAAGTCATTCATATAATTGGTAGAATAATGAATATTTCTTGAACATATTTATAATAACATAAAAGTATGTATAAGGAAATGGATTTTTTATTTAGGTTTAAAAACAACAAAGAAAGAGATGTGGAAGAAGAAGAAAACGTTGAATGGTGTGGTGAAATTATTACATCTTCATTGGGTGCATCCTTTTGATATGATCTAAATTACTCCTTAGGATGGCTTTATGAAAAAATTAAATATGCTAAGTTGAATTGAGGGTATTTGGAAGGATATTTGAGCAGGTTTTTTCTGATCCAAATGGCATTGGAGGTTTGATTTTGAGAGAAGGGGAAGTACCCTTTTATAAGAGGGGTGAGGGTCACTTTTGGAAAAGCATGAAATATTATTATATTATAAAATCATTTTCAGTTTATAACAGCTCAAAATGGATTTTTTCAAGGATATTGTGGGAATGGGTCGAAATCATCTCAACCAATATGTTTTAGAATAGTTATGTCACCATATTAACCTTATCATATGGATTTAACTCTTCATTTAAATGTTTATCTTTTACAGTTTCTTTTTGTATAGTTATATTACATTGTTAATAAAATTACAATAAAATTACAAATGAAACCCAATTGGTTCATTAATGATATATATATAATTATATAAGTCCTTTGGATGATCCTTATATTTTTTGGAATATTATATCATCTAATAATATAATACTTGTTTTAGAAACTCATTAATGACAATTTTGACACTATTTTGTATTTAGATTTTGTGAAAGAAAAAAAAAATGATTACTTAAAAACCAATAAATTAAATCAATAAAAAATGCCATATTGACCTATAATATTCATGGTCTGCATTAGAAGTATCTATTTACATTTATTTGGATATTTATAATATCAATTATTTTAATCATTCATTAATAAGGTAATTATGACATCATCATTGTGTCATAAATAAATTTACATATTTAATATTTAAAAATTATAAATATAATACCATTATATAAGAAATATTTCTAGATTTCTAACAAATAGTTATAGTAGAATTTATCTTATATATAAACCTATAATAAAAATGTTTTAGTTATGAAATTTTGAATATAACACTTTTATCCCTTATTTTAATACAATAATAATAAAAGGATTAATCTATTCCAACTGGATCATATTTTATTACTATGGTTTGTTTTGGTTGAAAAAAGATTATCCAAAAGAATTATGACATGTGTTAGGGTAATTATAATATCATTTTTACCTTTAATTTCCCAATTTACGGTTAACCATGGAAATGAAATTTAAAAGTTAATATTATCCAAAAATTATTTTCATTCTATTAAACCAAATTTTACATACTAATTTCAACCATGTCTCTCTTATTTTTGAAATTCAATACACAGAAGCTGTATAATTATGTTTTATGCAAATCTGTAAATGTGCCTAGGAGGTGGGTAAAATACATTAAAAAGTTCAATAAAATTTTATACATATAATTTTATAATAAAATGACTCCAATGAATTACATAGAACATATATAGGTACTATGTAACTATTTTTTACTTTTAATAAATTTAAATATATTAAATATTTATTTAAATAAAAAGGTGGTTTTAAACAACAACGTAGAATTTTTCACAATTTATTAAAAATTTAATGTTTTCAGAGAAAAACCAATAATTTACCTTTAGATAATTGTGATACTAGAAACTATAAAATGATAAATATTTTACTGAATTAAAAACATAGAAGTTTCATTAATTAATATGAAATTAATTCTCATCGTCAAAACTAGAAAGCAGGTTTTTGAGAAGTAAAAACGTTCAAAAGATTGATTGGTGTTTATGTCCAATATAAATGAAAAATTACATTCAATGACAAAAATTGGATTAAATTATTAAAATATAATCTAAATATACCTAAAAACCATTAAAATGTTTAATTTAAATCTATAAAAAAAATTATTAAAAAATGTTTTTTTCAATTAAAATTTAGTATTTTTACACTATTCATAAAAATATGTGAGTTTTCAGAAAAACCCCAAAGAATTATTGAAACAAAATTTTTATGACTGTATTATAAATAGAAATTTTATTTTGTCAAATTAAATATATATAGAAGTATCAAATAATTGATTTAAAAAGGGTTCTGCATTAAAATGCTGTAAAATTGTATTTTTTTGAAAAATAGTTCCTTTATCTGAAAAATTGACTTTTTCTATTAATTTTTCGAAGAAACACAGAATATGGATGTTAAAATTACATATAGTATAGAAATTTAAAATTGTTGTTAATACTATTTATATCCGCTTTTTGAATGTCTAGTATGGTAAGTTGTTGTGGGCTCGAACTCAGCGTTGCGTGTAGAGAAAACTTTTGAATTACATTAAAGATATAACGTGCTACGAAATCCTGGGGTGTTACATTCTCCCCTACTTTAATAAATTTCATCCTCACAATTTGAATTTGTCCTTTAAAATAAAAGGTTAAAAATAGAAAATACCTTCGTAGAAAACCCACATAAGAAATAGGGTTAATAAAATTTAGTCTTAATAAGAGGGAAAGGGAAAAGAAAAAGTCAGCAAAAAATTATGATATTGAATAGGTGAACATTGGAGGAAATTAGAGACACATACTAAGTGGAAAATGTAAATATTTATAGGTATTGAATGATGACATCAATAACAAAAAAGTGAACAATTAATGGGATATTGAGGGCCTCAAAGCCATAAATCAATGATGATTTAAATATCATCAGTTAAACAAAACAGAAGGTATTAGGATAAGACATTTTTGGTTTTAAGATCCCTTACCAAAAGTCTAATAGTTAATTTCATCATAGAATAAGAGAGAGAAATAAAATTTCTTGACAATTAGAGTTTCATACATAAACTAACTTGTTGCACAAACTCATCTTTTACTCCAAAAGATAATAGAATTCAAAAATATTGTATTTATCCTAACAGTATAGGGTTACAAAATTAATGAATTTATAATTCATCTACCATACCATAAAAAAATAAAATTACTTTATAAAAACCAATACATCACATAGGCTAGTGGTAGGTGATGCACCCTTTTCACCCTTCAGTTGAGGGTTCAAGTCTCATGGCCTTGTCGGACACGACCAGTTGTCGCTCAACCTCTATGTTGTCCTATTTAAACAAATAAAAAAATAATCATAAAAAATGTTTTAACATTAAATAATATTATCCAATGTCAAATGTAATTCATTCAAACATTTAAACTTCTCAAAAATACTTATGTCCAAACTCAATGTCCAAAATTTATAATGAAGTTAAACATAATTAAGATCTATTTTTCCACGTAATTACATGTGAATACCATCGTCATGTATTCTATTAAAACATGGTAACAGTCTAAATTACCATAAAAACTTATTGATTAATTACATTGTCCCTTATTCCTTATAGAATACTAGATATACTCTTCATATCCCAAAATGTTGTGAAGTCCAACAATGAAGGAATAAACAAACAACTAATTAGTTTCAAGGTAGTCAAGACTATCGAATATAATGTATCCAAATAAATCATACCTTATTCCAAAATCATTATATCTATTATAGAAATATAAATAGGGTTTTAATTCTCTCAACCATATATTTTCCAAAAATGTTTTACTTGAAACTGTGTCACTTTACTTGGTACCATACAATCGTAAATCCTTAATGAAATAGTACTATCGTACCATCCTTATATACTCTATAATTCATATCACTTGTTCATCATTAATTAAATAATCAAATGACACATTTCTTTAATAATGACATAAGATCACTAATCATTCCACTTTATCTATGGTACTATCCTAAATTGATTATTATCAAATAGAATCATTGTGGGTATACTATTATTATTGGGAAAATGATTTGCACAGTGTCTCAACTCTTTTTCAATGAAGAATTGTATATTTAAAACATTTCTATTACCCTGGAAATCATGAGTTGGGTGAAATTTTTCTCCACACATATGACAAACTCCCATTCCTTTCCTTCAATCCACGGGGTGATTCTTTCCACAGTTATGACATATGTAAAAACCCTTCATTCCCTTCTTCCCTTTATCCATTTTTCTCTCTACCATTATTTTCTTCTCTAGTTTCCCTTCAAATCCATATGACTAAAGGAATTCAATACTTATATAATTAACACATTATACTATTTATTCATATGATGAGAATACATGGGAGAGTAATTTCATTATAAATGTTTTCTTAAGACAATGAAAGATAAGATCCTTCTTACTCTTTGGACCTTGAATATTACTAGAGTTTTAATTCCTTCTATTGGGTACCATTGCTATATGAATACTAACACTAGGATAGATCATAAAATAATTTATAATAAAAAAGCTGTAAAAATTAACAGAAATAATTTAATATTTACACAAATCTTATCTCATAATTGTAACATTGGTTTGTTTATAAACATATTTACTCATAAATCCATCATAATGGTTTGTAAAGTAAAAGTTAATTATCCTAAGCATATCCCCCGGGAGTTTCATAACCAAGATTGAAGCAATGCTTGTAGTCATATACCAGGATACCACAGGTCAAGCAAGAAATGTCTGGTCAGAGTTTTCACTCCTGGGTACATTTGTGCCAGATGCGCCTCTACCTACTCGTATCTAGACAGAGATGTGTTACTTCGAAAAATCATAAAATCTCTATACTACCAATGTTTTAGAAATTTATTCAATACTAATCCTCATATTTTATCTTAGAATAATATTCTCTAATGAGAGTTTATCTAAATCTAATTTCCATGGTTTGTACTAAACGTCCTCTAATAGTAACTGCAATGCCCCAACCACTGAATCCTTGAACTGGTGCATTATATTAATATATTGGCATGATTACAAGGAATAAAGTCTCTACATACAAACCGGTTTAGCATTATTAGAAAATAGATTACATCCCTGAATGTAACATTACACATTCAATCATAAAACAAAACATAAATAATCTTTTGGGAACTCCATTATTCCCCTAACTTAAACATATATATCAATCATTATACACTTCCTGGAGTCATGGGAAAATTAAACATAATAAATGGGTGAGCTCATATACTGAGTAAGTATAAATAATTTAGTGGCAGCTATAAACTTGGAAGGAAATTTTTATTAATAAAAATATAGCCTTTTAAACATAAAACTAAACATAATATAGAAAAATAAATCAAACATTTCCATATAGACATGCACATGGATATTCTACTAATCTAATAATCACATGTAATAACTATTTTCATAATGAGGGAATACATAATGTTGGACATCATAATCACATACTTGAGGCATCGTGCCGAGACTAAAAATAAAAAAAAATTCAATGCCTTGGGCCAAGACACTAGTTTGTCTCATTAGAACTACTGATGCATCGAGGAGCTATAGCCAGCTCCACCTGTATCATACTAAGTCCAATACTTTCCTTATATAAAATGGGTGAAACATAACATAAACATTTGTATTAAAACTAGCATACGAAATGTCAATACTTTAACCATAAACCATGAGTGGTATAAAAAAATTCATATTCAAACATATCATTATAATTCAATACAAATCTAGAACATTATATTATAATAAATAATCCTCAATCATGATTAATATCAAGTAAGGGATGTTAACATAGTTCAAAATGATCAGTAAAACTCATTGAGAGAAATATACATTTTTCATGAAATCCTTTAAAAGTAAAACAATTTAGAAAGGAATAAATTTAAAAGTAATTTTGTAATCAAAGCGTCCCATACCAATTTGAATCTTTTTGAAATGAATTAACATTTTAAAACATTCATGTCTATATAAATACATCTTTCAAACCATTTGAAAACATTGATATTAATGATAATGATTTAGAATAATAAATATTTAAACCATTTAAAATGATGTTTTAGTTAAGGATTCCCTTATGAAGAATAATTTTGAAAAATATTTTATGAAACATGGAAATGTATAATAAATAAGTACCTGTAAAAAATTTAACATAAACAACCTCGGATAATAATGAGATTGAGGAATCAACCCTTACCTTATACATTCTTTAGGTCTAGGGTACGTATAACATCCTGTATAATGACCATAGAATGTTATAAAATTATACCAGAACCATATTCATATTTATGATATCACACATTATTCACTTATGGTTTTATACTACCCATTTAATAATAATTTCTATGTTAAAAAAAATTTCTGGTAATAATCACTTTTTTTATCGTACATGTTTTAACTTGTTATTCTTGATCGTATCACTTATATTAGGGTTTAACAGCTTCAAAAATATAAAACATTATATATATATAATATATAATTATAATATAAATATGTATATTAGATAGATATATTAAGTCGAAAACAGCATTTATGGAGATGGTAGGTCGTACGTACGTATAAACACTGTGTCTGTTTTAATATTGTATTGAATTGAAGTAAGTGATTGAGGTATATGTAAATAAACACACACACACACATATATCTATATTTATAGTATCCTTATTATTCAATATATTACATACTTATTAATAATATATATATTTTTATAATCTTTGTTGAAAGGTGAACGTGGAAATGAATTTAATCACGTCTTGGAGACGGAAATTCATACGTACGCAGAAGCGACAATATCATTATATTGATGGTGAAATAGTATGTAATTGGGTGTTATATAATATATATAAATAATGATTAAAATATTATACTTATTATTTAAATCATTTGTACTCATTATTATTCCAATCCAAATAATGAAGTGTTGAATAAAAAACTACACCACGACGTGGAGACGAAAAGACATACGTACAAACGTATGGTGATGTGTCATTCTGAGGATGGATAGAATAATAAAAATGGATTTAACATATTTATAATAACCTAAAAGTTTTTATAAGGTACTTTATTTATTATTTTGGCATTGAAACAAAATAAAAATAGGAAGTGGAAGAAGAAATAAACTCTAAAAGATGTGGTGAAATTATTACCTCTTCTTCGGGTGATTACTTTTGATTTGATCAAAAGGGCTCCGTAGATTGGAATTATGAAAAATGTAAGTCCTCTAAGTAAAATTTAGGGAATTTGGAAGGATATTTGGGCAGGGTTTGTCCTAGGAAAATGGCTTTGATGGTGTGATTTTGAGAGAACGGTAAGTACGCTTTTATAAGATATGTAAGGGTCAATTTAAGAAAAGCTTGAAATATTATTTCATTATAAACACATTTTCTGTTTATAATGTCACCAAATGGATTTATTTCTAGACTATTTTGGGGAAGTGTCAAAATCATCTCAACCAATAGGTTTTATTCATGTCTAGGACACCATATTAACATTATATTTTAGATTTAACTATTAGTTAAATAGTTTATCATTTACAATGTCTTCTTGTATTTTTATATTACATGGTAAATAAACATACCATAAACTGAAAATAGAACCCTGATTGGTTAATTAGTGACATATATATAATTATATAAGTCCTTTTACCTATCCTTATATTTTTAGTAATATTATATCATCTAATAATATAATATTTGTTTTAAAAACTCATTTATGACAATTTTTACACAATTTAGTATTTGGAGTTTCTGAAAGTCAATAAAACTTGATTACATCGATCCAAATACATAAAATATATCCTAACATTCCATGTAGACTTATAAATTTCTTGTAATGCATCAAAAGTCTCAATTTATATTTATTTTAATATTTATAATATCATTTATTTTAATCATTCGTTAATATGGTAATTACAACATCATCATTTTGTCATAAGTAAATTTAAATATTTATTACCTAAAAATTATAAATAATATAAAATTATGTAGATAATATTTTTATCTTTCTAATGAATATTTATAGTCAATTTTACCAAATGTATAACCCTATATTAACTATGTTTTAGTTATGAATATTTAAATTTAACACTCTTAACTCTTCTTTAAATAAAATAATAATAAATGTCCAAATATAATCCAAGTGGAGAAAAGAGGATCATATTTTATTCATAAGGTATTTTTTTGGTTTAAAAACACTTATCCAATATAATTTGGACATTTTATAGTGTAATTATAATTTCATTTTTACCTTTAATTGCCCTATATAATTTTAACCGTGGTAAATAAAATTCAAAAGTTTAGATTCACCAAAAATTATTTTCATCCTATTAAACCAAATTTTAGATAGTGATATCAACTATGTCTCTCATATTTCATAAATTCAATTCACAGAAGTGGTAAAATTATGTTTTTTTCAAATTTGCAAATGTGCCCACAAGGTGGGTAAATGGCGTTAACAAGTTCAATAAAATTTTATACATTTAATTTTATTATAAAATGACTTCAATGAATTAAATTGAACTTATATAGGTAGTATTTACTTATTTTGACTTAAAATAAATTTAAATAAAATAAATAATTATTTCAATAAAATGTCAGTTTTAAACAACAATGTAGTTTTTTCACTATTCATCAAAAATCGAATGTATACTGAAAAATACCAAAATATCACCCAAATCTAATTTTGATATTTCAAATTAAAAAATGATGCCTATATTACAAAATTCAAAAAATTGACGTTTCACTAATTAATTTAATATTAATTCCCATTTTCAATACCAGAAAGTGGGTTTTTGATAAATAAAAACTATCAAAAGATTGATATTTTCTTATGTCCAATTTAAATGTAAAATTACATCCAATAACCAACATTGTATTAAATGATAAAATGATAATATAATTAAACTTAAAAACCATTCAAATGTATAATTTAATAATATAAATTGTTTTAATTAAAAAAATTATTTTTTAATTAAACTTTTATATTTATCACTATTCATCAAAATATAAAAATTATCATGAGAACACTAAAAATTTACAAAAAATGAATTTTTAGGTATAGATTCTAAAAAATAAGCTTCTTTTGTCAAATTGAAAATATAGAAGTGTCAAATATTGGATTTAAGAAGGGTTTTCCATTAAAAGCAGGTAAAAGTATATTTTTTTAAAAAATACTTCATTTATCAAAAAATAGAATTTTTTTTCGAATTATATCTATGAAACACATAATATTGATGTTAAAATTATATGGAGTATATAAAATTTAAAATGTTCTTAATACTATTCATAACCTCTTTTTTGAATGGCTAGTTTGCAATGTCGTGGTGCCCTCGAGCTCGGTGTCGCGTGTATCACAATCTATTAAATTACTATAATGAAATAATTTGCTATAAAATCCTTGCGTGTTACACCATATGATTTTCATATTTCATTCATAGTTATAATCTATTTAAATCCTTCGTAATGATATATAAATAATTTTAGTATTCCCAAATTAATATCCCCCTTGAGTTTCAACATATATGTGGAGTAAGCCTTATTGCCACACACCAGTTCATAATTAAGTCTAGAAAAATATGTGGTTTTGGGGGTTGTAACCCCTATGTTCTTATATTTCCGATCCAATAACATTTGTATTATCGTGAATTATATGTAATTTTTTCGAAACCACTCACTATATCATTTTCCAAGACTCTAGAACAATTCCACATGCATGAAGACTTGTACTTAGACATGTACAAAGTTATATCAGTAAAATTTTTCTTACATAGGTTCCACATATTAACTAAAACATATATCTGAAAAAAACTATAGTGTCCTGGGCATAACGTACATAATCATTTCATGATTTTTGTGGAATATTTAATAAATTACATGAAAACACACCCAAAGATCAGATTATTTTTGAGCATTTGGAAAGCCGAAAAGCTATACAGTGGTACACATGTAAACTAAATCATACCCCAATAAGTTATCCATAATTAGAACCCTTTTATAAGAATAATACATAATAGATATTCTCATAACATAGGGAAAATAAACTGAAGAAACGGAGAGATTAGATACTTATTGTGGTTAAAAAAGTGAGAGATGTAAGCACAACAAGAACAAAAGGGTATAATAAAATTTTAATGGCATCTGAAAACCATATCAAGTATATCAATGATCATGATAACAAGTCATGGAATAAATATTTTCTATTATTAATCCATTAATATAATTTTAGTTGAATAATATATTTCATGAGGGCCAAAAATTATCATAATACGTGAATTTTTAGAATACACATATGTATAGAAAATCATTTCATTGCTAGTTAAGCCTGACAAAAAATGAAATCAAAGTAGAAAATGTCCTTTATTGTAACTAGATCAATTCTTATTCCATAACTATGTTACTATAGTGATTTCATTCCTCAATCAAATCATATGTTATTTTACTAGGTCCACTCACCATTTTATCCAATAATATCTCATAAGATATATAAATCATGTCCTAATTAATTTTTGGGAGATTTATGTCCCACTAATCATATAATGAGACCATATAGATGTGTTACATGAGATCATAAACATTCATAATTTAATAAAACATGTAATCAAATGGGTATCCTAAAAAATTCATCATATTATAACCTATCATAAATGGATAGGTTTCATAATAATTTCATCATATAATAATACATGACATCAAACAGGTTTCATAAGCATATAACCAGGGGTAGAGAAAAGAGTTTAATAATAGTACAATACATGGATGAATAATAAGTTTCATAAATATCAAGATATGAAAAAGAAAACCCATTTATAGGAATAATATTAATGGTACCCTTCTATCATATCCCCAGTAAGGAATGAGTGAAACCAACTAATGTCATCTTAGATGAAAATTATATTGGAATGATCCTTTAAAAAATATGACTAAGAAAATAGATTTTACACTATGAAAAATAAATTGAATAAATAATTTTTTTATATCCTTTCCCTTTTAAAATAACACTAAAAAAATTCCAAGGATTCTTCAAGGAAATTAGTTTTCATGACATCTGGTAACTCTATTCTTGTTGTACATGGATAAATGATGGTTCCATTCACATTTTTGTAAAATCCAAATGGGGATTGTTTTGGAAAATAACATGACTATTTATATATATTTTTTAAAATAAAATATTTTTAAATTATTCTTTTGAAAATTATTATATAGTAATTGAATACTTACAAGCAATTTTTTAAGACATGGTTTTGAAGGAAAGAATATTTACGACATAATAGGGAGATAAATATATATTTTTATAAAAAAAATGATAATAACATTAAGTTAAAAGAATTTGGACTATTTTAAAATGTCATTAATATATCATTAATTAAAAAGGGTTAAAAAATTTATGATAATTTTTGGTATGTAGGTCTTGTGATTTTTGCATCAGAGTCTTAATCGTAATGAATTATAATAATTGATGAGATTGTAACATAAATGTTTAACCACTTTGGCAACATTGAATCATAAGACCCATGAAGGAATAAAATAAAATTAATCCTATAATATCCCGTGAAATAAATAATTCATGATATTAAATTTCAATGTGGATAGAAAGAAAAATAATTAATGAATATTGGTTCATAACAGAACATTCGTCTCAAAAAAGAAAATTTAGACAAATATCAACTTACTGCTTTGGTAATGTTTGAACTGTAAAACCCATAAAATATATATCATAAAATAGACATGTAAATAATAATAATTATCATTATAGGAATAATAAAATACATCCATGGGCCTTATATGCACCACATACATTAAATGGGTGGTGAAGAAAGATTGGGTCTCAAATAAAGGAAATATGAGACCAAAATCCCTTACCTTAATGCCTTAATTCCATTTGACCCATTAAATCCTCAAATGAAGTGATTATAATTTTATTGTATATATATTAGATAATGGATACATTTATATGACACCAAAAAAATATTATTTTCCCATTTTATTACATCATTATTAACAATTTAATTTTAATGATACATTTTTGGTAATAACCACTATGTTTTTCATATATGTTTTGATTTGGAATATTTTTGGTCTTCATAAATTAGTAATTATTTCATAATATTAGGAATAATTAATGGGATATTAATATCATATATACCAAGTATATATTTATTTATAATAACCTATAAAACATATAAATATGAAATGAAATACACCGTTTATGGAGGCAGTATACCTAACGTACTCAAGAACACTATTTCGATTTTTTTAGATTGATAGAATGAAAATTATACAATAGATTATAATTATATATTATTTTTATGACCCAAATAACACTTGTGTTTATTAAAATAATATTTAATAGATTCCAAGTAATTCATCAATGAATCGCATCACTTCGTGATGCGGTAGTCCACCATACATATGAATGTCGTCCTCCTATTCCAACAAAATGGATGTCATGGAGGTATATGTCATAAATAATTCACATAATATTTATAAATTTATTATTCACATAAATAAAATATATATATATATATAAATATATTATTTAAATCATTATCCCAATCCTTTATTGGTGTTAATAGAATACTAAATGACCTCATTTTGTGATATGGTAGTCCGCCATATGCTTGAACGATGATGTTTTAAGCCATTTAATTGAACTTTGTGTGGTTTTAGGTTTTAACATTAAAATAATAACATATAACTATAATCACAATAATGGGGTCTTTCTCTGCCTAACTAGGTGTCACCCTTATGGAACTATCCATCAAAAATTGGAATTCTTAACATAAAAATTTACAAATAAAAAAAATGATTTTTAGTTTTCAATATTAAGGGATTCACATTGGGTTACATGGTGTGAACTATTATAGACTATCCCCTCTTCAACATATGTAATACCAATTTATCATCATATCAATTATGGTTATCTATATAATAGTCATCACAATCATTACATAACACAACCAATTACACATAGCAAGTACAAACTTTATGACACATTCAAACAACATCAATATATTCAGACACCTATAATTCATTTGTTTTACCACATAATACATTATGGAATGGATAAGGTGCAAGGTTTTATATTCACTTCATATAGATATACCATGCTCATACATATGCATAAAATAATTTAGAACGATGGTTTTCTATCCATTTCATATCATTTTTATTCATCATATAATGGGAATAGGGAAACACAACCTCATTGCATAACACAAACATGTAGAAGAGACATTGAAACAATTCCACAAAAATCCAGTTCATTATCTTATTAATAGGTATAAATCTTTACATAATTGATTTTTTCAAGGGGTCATATGTGATTTATGTGTTACAACTATTATCATCCCAACTCATAACCCTGAAATATCATTAGTTTTATGTTGCATGATACTTAACAGAGGTTGAACACTACCATGATAATTTCTCACAACTATATAAAAATTATAATACCTGATGTAACTCACTACCAATAAGGTCCTTCAACTCTATAAAATTATATGGTCTTTGAATATAGGAAATCACTCATGTGTAACTAACTTACTCATTTCCCTTCAAACCTCACCAAAACATATAGACAATTTCAAAATAGTTTCATAGTTTTTATGATTAATTTAAACCAACCACAATCTAAATTAAAATGACCTATGTACTACATAATGTTATTCAAGCTACTATACATGAATTCACTCCAATACATCCATGGTATTTCCTTTTTTTTCTAGAATTGGGGTCTCAAAATTCATGTTTTATACATGGAATGTATTAAATAAATTCATGAAAAATATTATCAATATCAATATTTCAAAATAAATATATATCAAAAAATTCACAAAATATTTATAATCATCATATATTTGAAAATACCACAGTTTAAAAAAAGATCCACTAATTATCATATTTCATCATTACTAGTTTATTTAATTGAATAATATAATTATAATTCTAAAAATATTACACAATAAATTTTCATCAATTAATTTGTTTGATAATAATATATCAATTTAATATTATATCAAAATTTCAATTATTTTATAAGATAATTTATTCTTCCAATCATATATTCACTATCTTCTATAAATTCTATTTTCCACCTATAAATTTATTACTATTATTATGAATTATATACCCCCACACAACAATTCATAATAATGATTGATTCATAAGGATTTTTGAGGGATGAGAATATTAATTCATTTCATTTATTCCTTAATGAACATTATCTAGCTATCCTTCAATGGTTTCCACCACCCATTAATTAAAAATGTCATTCAATAGTTATCTCCCCATTTCATGACTAATCACCAAACACTGTAACAACAATGAAGATAGAATTTCTACAATACATTTAATAGGGATATCCCAATAGAAAATTTCTATGATGAGAAAGGTATTATTCCTCATATTTACTACACCCTATGATTAATTACATGGTTTTTTATTTATTCCCCACTCTATTTGATTATATAATAGAATAATCTTAACAACACTTTTAATCAACCTTCAATAAATGTTATAACCTAAAAATTTAAACATCTTATAATTAGTATAAAATTCAATTTTTATTATAAAAATATATAATATTCCACATTTGACATTTTTAATGTTCGTAATGTAACCCATTAATTATGAATTACATAAATAATTAAATAATGAACACATATCACTACCGAACACTTAAAGGGTAAATATTATCACCTAAAAATGTTAAAAAACATATTATTAAGGAAAATATTCATGTCTGTATTCTAACAACGTTATACAAATTCCATTTCATGATTGGAAAAATTAAAATTATACACTTATTTTTTTTAAAATCCCTATAGTTTAAAAACATAGAAAACATCATAATCCATGTATTTACAATATACACCCATTTAATAATTTTCATCATGATATGTTTCAACTATGATATTAAAAATATAAAAACAGCAACACTTTAATTCAACATACAACAATACAAATAAAATAACAAAAAACAATTCATGATATTGAACTCATATATGCAACTTCTTATGTTGTCGGCCCTATTGTATTTTACCATGCCTCTAAATGAAAATAAATAAGGGAATATAAAATCCATAGAATACAATAGATATTTTATGTCACATTTATATTAAATAATATTTAATTTTCTTATCATCATCAATGATTGAATTTCTAGAATAATTTATATGTGAATGATCTTGATAACATTTAAATTTTTGACCCATTGAACAAGTAATGAGCAATTATCAACCAAGGATTCTGAATAAACCAGTTCTCTTGCATTCGATATAATTGCAACACTTGAATAGACCAATAAATATCATTGATAAATTAATTCCCCTATTAATTCATTGATGTCAATGTTAGGGAGATTCTCATAATAACACCTAATGTCTAACATCATAACAAACAAATAAATTTTTTATAACAATTAAATTTCAAAATAAAAGAATAACGGTCTCTATTTATTTTCTAATGTATTGGAAATTCTTTCAGTTTACCCATTTTATATGGATAATGAGTAGCAATATGGAACAATATGTTACAAAATACATGCTTTAATCTCTCGTACATCCTTGATGTAAAATAAAAATAACAATCAAACACCATTTTCCTTGTAAATCCATCAATATTTACTACCTATATCACATAATGAATCAATAAACAATCCACCGTGATTTATTAATTAATTATTAATATTGAGTAAACTATTTAAATATATACAAAACTATTGAAATTAAATTAAATCCTCCCATTTTATAAGTAAAAATTATTAAAAAATCCATAAAATGTCATCTTTTCTTTGATAAGGTAACTATAAAATATTTTAAAATATAATTGGAACATGTAATTCATCATCCACCTACTAAAAAATGATCAATTATAAAAAAAATTAAACTTACAATATTTATTAAATGATAAAAAACTACCCCGTTAAGGTTTGATATACAGTGTAAATACCTTGTAACATTTCTAATGAACATCTGTTAAAATTTGGAATAATAGATTCCTATAAAATCATAATATTGAGCACATTCTTGTGTAACTATCCTTGCCTCTTACCATCAATTGTCATACCATCCAAAAACTCACTATATATGATAGGATACCACTACAAATCTACCTCATGGTATCTCATATATGAATCATCAACATTTTTTATTAAGGAATATTTCATTATTATCCAATAAACAGAAACCCCATTATATATTCCTTTAAAACCAATCAATATATATTCAAATAAATCAACTAAAATTCCCTTTCTCACTATTTCACAATGAATCATCAGTATAATATTTTCTATAAATGGTTTTACCAACCACATTTTTTATTGGGTATTTGTGATCTCATATAAAAATTATATAGATACTTAATCCCTATTATCTATCAAAAATAAATAACATTTAGTAAAAATATATATCTGAATATCGACTGATATGAATAAATAAATAATTTTTCTGTTGTTAATAATTCTACCATTGATTAAAGGGAATCAAGATGTTATAAACTCTAAATAATGAGAAGAATAATTTTGTTCATGAGAATAGAACTTTATAGAGATATTATGAATTACATTTTCATCTTATATTAGGGAACATATAATACCATGATGTGTTGAATCACTATAGATTTTATAGAGAACACCATCATAAATCAATATATTCCCAATAAAATCCATCAACATCTTTTTTAGGAATTTCTAAGACAAATAACATTTATATTTTTGAATAAATCGTTAACATTCATAGTAAATGTTGATATTTGAATCGTAATATATAAAAACATGTTTGTAATTACTCAACAATACCAAGCTATTTATTTCTACTACATTCATAATATACATTATTTAGGGGACTCTTGGAATCAAATAATGTAGTAATTATATGTTTTATGATAAGACTGGGATTTTAAAAAATATAACCTAGAACATGAACCATGCAAATCTATGATTAATTTTCTAAAATCCTTTTATACTATTGAAAAATACTTCAAAATTCATACAAGATACTAATAATCCCATCATACCTCTACTATATATAATAATAAAATAATATCATTGAGGAAGACAACAAATTCATCAATGTGTAGTGGATTCACTATATTCATAAGCCAAAAAATATGTTTTATAAATTCATAACACTAAATGATGACACTAGAGACTCAAATTTCGAATAATAATATAGAATTTTTTTCCCTGTTATCTCCCAATTCCAAAACATCATTTGATGATATTATGTTCATAAAGAAAGAATACAAAAATCCCTTTAATCTTATAAATCAATGAATTATCCATTTTAAAATTATATTTACACTTTAATATAGGTATAGTAAACCAATAAAATCAATACACATACATTTAACTTTATTTTACATCTTTGTTAAAAATACTAAAATTGACAATGGATCAGAAAAGTTTTCAATAAAAAATATTTATAAATGTCACTATTGATGAATCCAAAAATGTGAATGAACATAGATTCCAAATAATAATCCACCATACAAATAGGTGAATCAATATGATGTTACTCAATCTTAAATTAAATATTTAAATTTATTAAAAAACTCAAATCTGATTTTAATAAAAAATCCAAAAAATATATCACATGTTGAGGAGAATTATCAATCCATACATCAGATGAACCATATATTAGACTCAAAAATTAGGATATAATAATTTTCAACTCAAAATTTTTTTCTTAAAATGAATGTTTTATTCCATTATGAAAATCATATTTTTATCATCTAAATAATATAAAATTACCCATTTTCAAATAAATTAAATTTCAATTGGTATAAACTAAAATTAGTAAATTTATATGATTATACCATAGGGTTATATTCAAAACAAAATTATGTGTTAAGATAATGGATATTATAATATAACCACCTCAATACTAAATATAATATATTGTCTCATATAAACTCCCACAAGTGTTATCAACTCTATATGAATATAAATCATCTCAACTAAGCTGTCTAACCAATAAAATAATATTTGTGTGAAGAATATATAAATAACTATTATTAATTAGAACAAAAATATGAATAAAATAAAATTTAAATCATTAAAGAAATAAACTATAGTACCTATAATTTTTGAAAAGCCTAGTCTTGATGTTACCCTCTTACAAATACTCCTCTAAAAATTCTTCTTGATATTTATTCCACTTAATCCCTATTCAGAACTCATATGAGGTCCACGTTACATCTTATTCATTCTACATCCATCATTGGTTGTCTAATTAGTTGATTAGACTTCTTCTTCAATGAAAATTTATTCAAATAAGGAATATGTTGATTTCCATCATTATTCATAATCTATACCTTCAACCTATAGCCAATATGGAAAATAATTATTGATCTGGAAATTGAATTATTTTTTATTTTATATCAATATGGTTTTATAGAGGAAATTCAACTAATGGGTGATTTTTGCCATGAAGTGAGAACATATAACTTTATACTAGTGAGTAACTAATAGTAATAATACAATACAATGGGGATGAATGATATAAGATTATAATTTTATGTAATGAAAATATATTTTTATATATATTGAATAAATAAATGAGAAAATTATTGGTAGTAGTTAAAACATTTGACTAAAATTTAAATACTCCTCATCATATTGAAAATTATATTTTTTGATTATATAATATTGTAATACAAAAATAATCTAGTGCGGAACAAGTTATTGACTGATGAGATTAGTGCACATGATTTAATATGTAGTATATAATTGAATGTATCAACAAATCTTCCTTGGAGTACTATGTATATTGGATTCTATGTTTAATTTTTAATTGATCTTAGATTATTTTTGTTCATGAATGATGCTTAATTTTAATGGTTAAATAATGTGATTCAAGGTGATATTGAAATAATTACCATAAGAATATTTTTTATGGGTTTGTGGTAAATTGATAGATAAGTCCAAAAACCATTACGGTAACCCTATATCGAAATTGAATAAAGAATTAAATTTTAATTGTGATCATATATAAAACAAAATTACGATTCTTTTCCATCATAATCATGTTTTTCAGCTTCATAAGTGTTATTTGATGTTATACTGATCAATTAATGGACAAATCATCACATTTTATAGCTCATTGGTTACCTAAAAAGGGTTATGATGATTTTTTACACATCCTTTGCAACTATGTAAACCTGATGTATCTTTGTGTAATGGTGAATATAATATATATAAGATTTACTTGGAAAAATTAAAAGGATAATTTTAATTTTATAGGTTTAAAAAATAGTGAATTTGAAGTGATATCTACATACTAATAATATGATTTCTCAAAATTCGTTTTATAGGCAATAAATAAAATATAATGAGGTTGAATCCATTTTTTAGAGATCATAGATTGTTAAAATTTGTTATAAATTGAGTCAAAATTTGTTAATGTATGAAATTGATCATCAATTGAAAAAGAATAATATTAAAAAAATATGAAAAACATGAAATTCTAGGATATGAAATTTGATGAAAATAATTTAATTTGACAATGAAATTGTTCTCATATGAATAAAATAACATGATGTTAACATTTTATTTCTAAATTATCAATATGGATGATAATGAATTGGGTATAAAAATTAATTTATAATTTTCAAATAAGTATATTTGATAATCATTTTTATGAATTAATGTTGTAAAATAATATGAGTTTGTTGGTACAACACAATCGTTATTTAAATATAACAAATAATATATGATTAAAACATTATTTTGTTTTTTGATTGTGTATATTATGTGAATTAAAATTGAATTTAGAGTTAATATATGGTTAATATATGGTTTCATAACATCATGGAAGATTCTACACTACAATATAAATGATATTTTATTTTGATATAGTTGTTAAGAATATTCAATATTCAAACTCGATGAATTAATTTCAAGGAACTATATATTGAATCGTATTAGATAAATAATTTAATTGAAATTTATATGATAATAAAATGAGTATTTAAGAAAAAAATTATCTGTGTAATTTGAATATATATAGTCATTTGACTGATAAAATTATTCCATTAATCTTGGATCCCCCCACATACATGGAATTTTGAAAAATTAGAGTGGATCACCAAATAATACATGAAAGATTAAATATATAAAAAAAATAAAAAATATATTTACTAATTTTTAAATATATATATATATAAGGAATATAGATAAATATATGAGTTGGAGTTGTAAACTCAAATAATATTGACATCTCTAAATCACTCTCTTGATGAGGAAAATAAGACATTCAAAAGTTGTTTTTGATACAAAACTGTGAAGAAGAACAAATTGAGAAGTGAAGAGGAAATATTTGAAGGTCACAATAACCAAATTATATTTATCAATTATGGTTGAACCTATAAGAGGAATACCAAATAATAAGTGATAATTTCTGACATACTGGAAGAGCCATTGATTGTCCTGGATTAGTTTCTTATAGATAACCAGGAAACTAGTCTATTTTATAGAAACCTAGTTTATTGTTTTTTCTAAAATATCAAAATTAAATTACAGCCTTATTTGATTTGAATGATATTAAAGTATTATTATTCATTTACATCATGTTCTGATTGGATAAACACATTATTGGGACTGTGAGGAATAAATTATATATACATTTTGGGATATTGTGGACGTACTAGGGAGTTGGGTATGTTAGGAATCATTATATTTATTGTACAATGCTAGTGAGAAGATTGATAACTAGTATTAATTATGATATAATGTTAATGTTTTTAAAATATTGTGTTTTAATTAATATTATATACATAAACACATGAGTTTATAGTGGGGAATACATAATTAGTGTAAACAGCCAATCAAGAAAAGTGGTTAATTACAGTGAAGGAGATGAACCTTGTAAAAATACAATGTGATTCCATATAAATTATTTTACATATTTCATGAGGTTGTTTCATGTAGTGTAGGAAAATATTATATTCATTTATTCCATAATAGGTATAACATGTTTAAAATATTATTATGGAATTAGAAGAGTAAAAATATTAATAATCGTTGAATCAAGTAAATCATAGGGACAAATGATTGATGACCATGCTAGTTGTCTAAATATGATCAATAATGTTATTCCAAATGATATCATAGAAAACTATTCCTATAGTCAAATAACAAATTTTATTATTACATATTACTTTTCATTATTTTAAATCAAGTTAAAATTTGTAACAATTTATGATTACCCCAAATTGATTAAATTAAATCATGTCAAGTATGTTTAGATTTTTAGGTCTAATCCAAGATAATATCAAATACATAAAAAAAATTATGAATTGTAATATGTTTAAAAGTCAAGGTAAAATTTCAATTAGTTATTTTTTTTCATAATGAAGAGTTATATGTTAAATCAATCGATTTTTATTTCTCTTGTGAAGAATGTTCTTGATATTATGGACATGACTTTATTGATTTGATAATTTATTATTAATGTGGAATTATTATTATTTTTTATGAAATTTGATCTTGTTTTTGTGAGATATATATGTTTATAAACCATCTTAAAAATTGAAAAAATTTGTTCTAGGTAAAGGAAGACCATTCCATTAAAGTTGTATTATCATGATAGAAAGGTATAAGTAATACTCTCAAAATGATTAGGAATATTAATTATCATTATCATGCTCATCAAATGATATACTGAATTAATAAATAATTATAAATAATAATATAGATATGTTAAATTCATATATAAGTAATCCATTCATTAGATAATACACATAAATTCAGAATGAATTTCAAGGATTCACAACTAGTTGTAAATTAAATAATATTAAAAGGTATTTTAAATTAAATTATATAATCAATTATAATTCATAATGTTATTGTTTAAAATATCGTGGTAGAATTGTAAGGCAGATTGAAAATATTTGAGGATGGTAAAATTCCTTAAAAATGATGACTCTAGAGTATGTGGTAATGTGGATGAATAATGAAGTTGCACAAGATGAAACTACTTATGAATATAATAGAAAAATTGTTTCCATAATTATTTTTGACAAATTCTTACATAAAATAATACTAATGTCATCGTAGAAATGGATTAGAGGCCTAATAGATTAAAACATACTACATGATCTAGGATAAATTTATCTCAGAACCTAATTCATTATATTTATGGATATTTGTTTCAAATGCTAGAATTGATTTAGTAGCAAAAAACCTTAAAAAACTAGCTGGTGTAATATACTAAAAGAAACCAATGCATTTATGGTGACTGTGATAAAACATAAAAAAATAGTTCACTAATTGAATCACGTAATGTGAGTTGAAAAATATATTTACCATATTTCAAGTATTTATCTTATCAATTTTCATTTCCCTATTTATTTGGGTTAATCTTGGGACTCTTGAGCACATATTGAATTTTATGGGAAAATGACCTAATTTTTTATATGTATTTTAATTTAAATTAATGGATTATGTGTATAAATTGAATAATAGAATTACCTGGTACTACCAATGTTCTCAGAACACCATTGCTATTCTGGGATTTTTTTCATGACCCCTCCTTCCAATGATACCACAATGAGGGGAGAGTATAATTACAACTCAAATCCCAACTATAGTATTCCCTGGGTTGGTGACAAGAACCAAGGGTTTACAAATCACAAAACATGGTTGGTATTAACTATATAATGTAACAAGATCAAGAGATAGAATGAATTTTCCCCAAAAAACTAAAATAGAAAATATAAAACATATACTCAAATAATCTCACATGCATGTATAAATAGAATTGAAAAGAAAAGATAAGGCAGCAACACAAAATATTTCATAATGTTTGAGCTATTAATGCCCAACACAGTCCACAAAATACGGCTAGAATATTGAATCCAATTTTATTTTCATGTTGTGAAAAAACATATATACTCATTACGAAAACCAATTTATTTCATGAACAAGTTAAAGAAGTGTAATTATGAACATGTGAGAAAAAACCAAAACCAAAAAACACCTAAACATGTATAATATCCATCCTAACCTCACCAACGCACAATCACTAGTTAAATCAGTCCAAGTAATATAATATTATGTAAACAACATCGATATGGTACACACACCACTTTACCACTAGTGTGTCACTCTCACATGCAACATCATATTTCATGGTGCTTCTATCTCTTTAATATAACACATCGCTCCACAAGCATGATCAAAATTCACCTCACTCGTAAAAAACAAGGCTCACCTTACCACAATACCAAACACAACACATATCACCCAAAAGATCATGGGCCACAACACATCCACTGTAATAACCAGACAAGTATTGTATCGTGAATAGGTAGAACATTAACCTCATGACTTCCTCCAATGAGGCACGACCTCCACTAGAACTCTCCCCAAAAGCATCATCTGGACTCAACCAAAAACACAAGGATCATCACATATTTTCCACTGACACATTTTCCATCACATATCGTCTAAGGACACATGGTCCATCACATCTCAAATGATGATACATAGGCCATCAGAATCACTATTTAATGCACTAACAGACCTATGAGCATCATAGCCAATGCAGTTGAAAGATAACCTGTAATAGAGAGGAGGAATAATTGGGTGCCCAGCCCTCACTACTCCTCACTGAATGTTGGAAAAAACACCCCATGTGTGACTATATGGGTGTTATGTCCATAGTTCTCAAAATAGATGGGTTTCAAATATAATTCAAAAGAAAAAAAAGTATTTTTACATAGTATCTAAAAATCAATTCCCATGGATGGATTCTCAGAAAATCAAACCCACTTACAACATCATCTCCATTGATGCCACATCTAAATACATACACCATAAAACAATCCACAAATCCCATTTCACAATTAAAAGAAATTACATTTAATAATTCTTTTATATTCCATATTTCACCTCAACCAAGTTTTACCAAACAACCAACAATTTTATATTTCATAATCCTCATTCATCTCAATAACTAATCCAACTCATGAAACATTAAACATTATTAAACAAATATTTATTAATTCCACCACTAATCGGGCATATATAAGAATGAATCCATGTTTCAAAAACATTTCTCCACTCTGTCTCATCTCCACTACAAAATAACATACCCAAAATTATCAATTTCCCATCCCAGAAACACGGAACACAAAATACCACCTCACCACCCCAAACCATGACACACAAACCATAATCCCCTGGCCCCATTTAAATAGCACATCATCTTCCCATAAGAAAAACCACACGTCACAACAAATCATGATACATTTATATATTTACAAAATTTATTTTATCACATTTCACATAAATTTCAAGGGTGTTATCACACAAACCAAAATCTAGGGGCCTCCATTTTATTATCCTTGTATAAATAATAAATAAATTTATATTTATCAGGTTTCTAAAAAATCAAAACCCAAAAAAATAATAAAACACATATCCAATGAATACAATTCCCCCAACAGCCACAATTTTCAGCAAGTTATCAATCCTGAACAATGTAAAATATCAAAAATAGTATCAAAGTTTTAATAATGAATGAAAATCAAAACCATTTATCATTTAAATATCAGTTATTTGATTATTTATATTTTATTAAACTGGAATAACCTAAATCCTTATATTAAAAAGCTAAAACCCTCTTATATGATACATAGAAAATGAAAAATGAGGAAAACATTACATAGAAAGCATTTCAACTCTCTACAAACTGCTTAGAAAGAAAGAATGCCTGTAAACCACAACCGTACCTCGAGAAAAAATAGATCATCATATACTATACTAAATGATCTTCAAAATGGAACCCAACAAACACCCCCCCTGAAACAACATCACCACATAGAATACCTAGTAGAAGAATGGAATAAAATTGATGAGAATGATATGATAACTCATCACGGATCAAATACAAGAAGTTGAGAATAATTCACCATTGATATGATCTGAGAACGCTCATGAATGGTGATGTATATATTCTATATTGAGAGATTAATGTTGTCGTATGGTGTAGGCAATAACCCGAGTGGTAGAAACCTTAAAATTGTAAGACATCATGAAATTACATGACATGTAATCCCTATCACATCATGTAATCCTAGGATTCCACATTAAAATAAAAAATGAATACTCCATTTATTATTTAACCAAAAAAACATTCACATCCTGTAATAAACTTAAAGGATGTGTATTTTTTTCATCAACATAGATGCACCTCCAACTTTCACTGAGAACTACTGAAACCATCAAAAAACTCCTCCAACAACCAAAAATGGATATTTAACAAAAACAGAGGGAACAATATATTATAATAAATACCTCAAATTTTTTCCCCTTCTCGATAATCAAAAACCAAACCTATTGGAAAATGTATATGAACATCCACCCTGTGAGATACCTCTTAAGATATTCATCAAACATCAAATGCTATAAAAAACTAAACACACCAACCCAAACATCCACAAAAAAATGCACAACCACATCACCACATCCCTATGTCGCCTCCTCTCACACAACCACACTATCATTGATCAAACACACAACCACGTCATCCTCCATGTAGCCTAGTCCAACCGCTACAAAAACTAACAAACCTCCCCACCCGAACACTTAAATGAAATAATTTCATTTTTGATTTTAATATAATCTCCACTCTTATTAGAACTGAATTGCCCGAAGAGGTTTGATCACATTTCAATTAATGTGTTTTGAGTAGGAGTCAGGTCCTACCCTTTTCATATGTTAAGAAATTATCACAAATCACTCCCCACACAACACAATCTACCGAAAACACCTCATATAATTAGAAAAATTGTTTTCATACCACACATCTCTGTGAAGGGCGGTACAAAAAATCAATGCAACTTTGGTTAACTGGATGAAATGAATGCATATTCCTCCTATGTGCTCTCATTCAGGACATGTTGCCTCTATAGAACCTAATCCAGAGGAATGGTTTACCCTTCCAACAACATCACATGATAGTATTGTGTCTCTACTAGGTGATCAAAAAATTCACATCATCATGAATATCCATCTCTCCCCTGTCAATGAAATGATATTCATTGTGAAGATATTGATCAAACTGAGATACATGGATTAAATTTAGGATCCTCTCAAAAAATATTTGCAATTCCAACTGGTACATCACTTCACCAACTTTCACCAAAACGTAAAAGGGCCCAAAAAATAGTAGAAATCCTACTCCTTCCAATCCCCCACTGCACACGTCATGGGGAAACCTTCAAGAACAAGTTGTCTATAACCATGAACTCCATTGGCCTCCTCCTATGATTGGAATAAGGCAACTAATAGTGATGTGCTTTATTAATACTATCACAAAAAATATAAAACATCATTGTCCCTCTATACACAACATCCAGACCAAGAACAACTATATCTCCATCCTATGTCCAGCACAACAGTGAAGGAAGTGGTCTCCAATACAAATCCTGAAATAGGGCCATTCCAATGGAAGAGTGATAGATATTATTATAAAAAACCAATACCTATGGACAGTTTCATAAACAAGAACTGAAAAATTCCTCAACATACTCCCTCAATACATATTAAAACATCTGTATAGTCCCTTAAATATGCCCATCTGTAAGTGGATATAAATTAGTGCTCATGCATAACTTAGTGCCAAAATAATGTTACAATACCATCCTGAGTCATGAGGAAAATCATATATCCCGATATGAGACAATCTTCCTCATAAATTCACATATCCACACTACCTCGTCATAATTTATCATAACCAAGGAATCTTTTGTGCCCAACTACTTGATTGCTAATAAGTGGGATGATTTAATAAAATGATCCACTAAAACCCAAATTTTGTAACATAAATTAAATGTTATGGGTAATCCACTGATGAAATCCGTATATATTTCATCCCATTCATACTCTGTGAGATCAAATATTTACTAATAAATACTAGGAAAATGATGCTCAGCCATTACCTTCTAGAAAATGACTCACTATGTGACAAACTCAGCCATTGTCTGTTTTATCATGATCAACTAAAACTGCATCCTCAAGACAAAGTACATCATAGAACATACCATGTGTACTAGACAATTTGAGATTTTCAACTCAATAATGACTAACTTGTGCCTTGAAATTGGAAAAAAACCTTTTAAAAATTAATATCCAATTCTGACTATCCTCAACTATATATCAAGAGCATCAC
The DNA here is from genome assembly GCA_963277665.1 of Viscum album. NCBI lineage: Eukaryota > Viridiplantae > Streptophyta > Magnoliopsida > Santalales > Viscaceae > Viscum > Viscum album. The sequence goes on along the minus strand of OY728153.1, from coordinate 188,443,182 downwards.
CATGGACAACACAACAATGCACACCATCTCCCTCTATGTCTCCCCACTAAAACTCCACCACCTATAACATTACAAAACATTTCACCATAATTTGAAAAAAATAGCATCTTCCGCCTACCAAAATAGAATCTACATGAAAGGCTTCAAACTCATCCATTTCCCTCTAAGAGTTCCCAGACTCATGAACAACACCTTTCATGACTTACTTTTCAAAGGGTCGACCAAAAAATTCCACTTTAATGTGTTATAGTATATCTTCAAATTATAATCCCGATGAAACATTTTCCACCACTACTACCACATGTTCATATCACACAATGAAAATTTATACCTTAATCTCGCGTGATCCATGAATACCAGAACATTCTCCAAAATGAGGTAATGTCACTGCAAATTCAGCATGAACATAACTGATACTAGCTCTAGATTGTGGGTGGCATAGATAGACACATGGGACGTAAATTCCTAGACCCAAAAGTGATCTCTTCTTGATACTTCATAATCGAATATCTCAATCTCCAATAAGAAGCATCACAAAACGCCTAAAACATCACCCCATCATCTGTAATCTAGAGCACTACAGTAGTAATAATCTTTCACATTAGGTAAGCAAACACTTGTTAACCCAGATCACTTCACATAAAATCATGTTCTTTCATGGTTATAGCATTCAATAGAGTTTTGAATCATGGAAAATCTGGTCTAAAACATTTGTTGTAGATTGAAAAAATAAATAAAACTACTATCCTATGCCACATTCATGGGTGCTACACAAGAAACATCATCTTCAACTACAGATGGGTAAATTTCCACACCCTACCGAGACACCACAAACTTTAGAAAGTGAACATATCATGTCTAGAACATACACATGGAAAATATTCCGTAGTTTTATTGGTGTCAACGAACATATAATTATGTTTAGAGATGCTTGAAGTGCTCCTATATTGACATCGAGAAGATAAACACATCATTATTGAATACATTTACAGATCGGTCCAGGAATTCACGGAAAATGGATTTTATAATCCCCATAAACACATCTTGTTCATTTGTTACACAGAATATCATGACTACAAACTCACAGGTCCCATATCTACATCTGATACCATTATTTAGGATATCTCCCTTCTTCTCCCTCAACTGGTGATATTCAGACCACATATTGATCATAGAAACAAACTCACCACTCATAGTTGGTTAAAATGGTCTCATATCCTTTAAACGTGGAAATGATTATTTAATGTAACATGATTTAACCTCCGGTAGTCTATACACAACCTTATACTATGATCTTTGTTCTTGCAAAAAACACTGGATCACCCCTAAGAAACAAACTGAGCCATATAAAACCCTTATACATTAAATCAAATATCTGAATACATTACTCTCACAACTCATAAGGCTCAATCCAATAAGGATCCAAAAAATCTGATAAGAACTAGTATGAAATTCTACCCCAAACTCGGTATTAAATTGTAGTGGTTATGTCAAAACCTCACAGAAAAAAATACATTAACTCCCACATAACCCTGGAAACCTATACCATCACAGCGTCTACTAATTCCTCTAAAAACTATATGAAAAATTAAATAAATGGATCCAAAACTATCTTCCCCCATAAATACTATTCCAACAAAAAGAAAACCATAGACAAACCATCCACATCTAAAAGCACAACTCTCCTCTAGAAGCAGTCATTAACAGAATGTCTTTAATACAATCAGTCGAGGATGAGGATGAAATAGTATAATTGTATCTGTAAAATGATCAGCTCCACATGGTGCTCATGTGGACCCACAATCAGTCTACATCCTCAGCATACATCAAACAAGCTAGTCTGGCCTCCAAAAGATGATGTCAACACCAGGGGTATGTGAAGACATTCTAGGTCATGTACAAGATAATAGTCTAGAGTTGGTGAAAAAATAAGTGAATGTCTTGAAAATCACAAATGTCTTACTAAAAATTTAATCGTACTTTTGATGAAAAATAACCCCTTCAGATATCCTTCCTCAACTACATGGAACTGACCACACCCAAATCCTCTACCTCCATACTGAAGACCTCCTAGACGGACCTGATCAGGTCATATCCCTAGAGAATGGGGATCATAATGAGGTCTTCCTATACTTTTACCATCATCCCTCAGTGGAACATAAACCTACAGGCCTTGATGATGAAACTAAATATTTGTAAACTACTCTTGTGTATGGAACTAAACATGTACAAATCCATCAAACTGATCTCGAGAAGACACTTGGCACCAGTTTTAAATATGTCTATGAAACTGATAGAATAAACACATGGCCCAACCTCACATGAAAGGAATGTAAATATAATGGTTGAAAGGGATGCAACTGTATTCAACACTCCACTGATCAAAACCTTGAAGGTCTTGGAAACTAAGACCTGTCACTGAAAATTCTACACATTGAGGAACCCTTCCAGAACACCTCTCAGAAAAAAACATCCTTGTGAGCGAATCTGATCAATCACCTATGCCTTCTTATGAACCTTCAGGTATATTGGCAACGAAAAGGATTAACTGCATACTGGATATAAGGGCATAGTTCCTACTCAATACGTATCACATGAGACTCATCATCTAGAAAAAAGGTATGGGGTAAAACAAAAATAGTCCTTGAACGTAATTTATAGCTCCATACCTCATATTCTCAAATATTGAAGAGAAAGAATCTCTTTCATATTCAATGCCTTTATGGTCGAAGAAAGTAACTCTTCGGGGAACTCGTTCTAGAAGACGACCCACAACACATTTACATCCTCCAACTCTCCCAAGTATAGAATCCACCACTAATGTGGGTGTCCTTGCTTTTGATTGATTTTTTATGGGACCCATTACACTGTTGTGGACCTAAAAAATTGAAAGATGTATCAGGCTCCTCTGGCCAGCTCTCTGTTTGCACATCTGAAACATTGGCCTCATACATCACTAAATCATATCACTAGAAATAACACAATGTCTTCTTCCTCTGATCATCCTCCTCAACCAGATCAACCCTATGGTGATCGACTAGATTTTCCAAAGGATCCTCAAAACATTGAATCACTCAAGAATGATGAACGAGATCCATAACTAAAGTGTAACATTGATTAATTATCCAGATAGTATATAATTTTACAATGAATCATTTTAAATCATTTCACACATTTTATCCTTCCCTTAATAAACCCAATTCAAATAGTAAAACCTATCATTATGAAGCATGTACATCTCATGGGTATCTTAGTTAAAACTAAGACCATCCCACATGGAAGTTCGATAAGCTCAATGTTTTTTCATTGGATCACATGGGGGGCTAAAATACCATTTCCTAGATGATATTCCAGGAATATTTTACATGCCAAGCTCAATTATAACTATTTCCATACCATCGCAATAAAACCTTACATTTCCTAACACAAAACTCTATCCAAATCTCAATAATCATCTTTGATAAAACTATTTCATGACCCCCTCCCTCCAAATATACATCACTTAGGGGAGAGAGATAATGACCCCTTGAGTCCTGCCTCTAGTAGGCCTCAATTTGGAAACAATCATAAAGGGTGCACAAATCTCTCAATATAGGTGGCATTACCTTTTTAAGGAAACATGATCGGGAGATTGAATGAATAATTCAAAAACAACCCCAAGACATAATATTAAAGATAATAAAAAATCATCTCAAAGGCGTGTACAAAAATATATATATAGATATATGTGTTTAAATAAAATAACCCAAATATAAGATAAAATAGCACATTGTATCTATCTCAAGGTTCGATCTAGTATGACCAACATAGACCTCAAAATTTCCTTGGAAACCTAAAAATAGTATAATATACATTGGTTGAGTAAAAAAATATACATAGTAAGAAAACAAAATTATATCATGAACATGTGAAAGAAATATACAAATTCACCTATAAGAAAACAATAGAGCCAAACAACACCTAAACATGTATACTAACCATCCCAACCTCATAAAGCCTCACTTACCAAATAAAAAAACAATTATTATAATATAAGTTAAATTACATCCATATGGCTTCCGAGACCACTTTCCCACTATTATGAAGATCACACACAAAACATAAAACATCACGGAGCTCTCATACCATCTGTATACTACACCACCCCAAAATCATGGTCACAACACACCTCACCCAGAGACACATTGGCTCTCTACCAAACAAGCATGGCAATAATACAACACACCTGAAAACACTCGGGCCACAACATAACCACTTAGAAAATAAGAGTAGTTGGGTATCATGAACATGTAGTATTTAAACCATGATCCATACTTCTACCATGCACAACCCCCACTAGAAGTCACCCCAGAAGCATGATAACTTCTCACCCAAAAACACCTAATCCATCACATCTCACCTGAAGACACATGTGCCATCACATCTACCTCAATGTAACTGGGGCCATCACATCTCCCTCAAAGACACTAAGGCCATCACATTGATCTGGAAGACACATGAGCCCTCACAAACATCATTTAATGCAACAACAGTCCTCAATCTATCACATCATGTGAAATAACTACCCTATTGCGAAGAGATAGTGGGACATAGTGGATACCCCCCCATCCGTACTCTTCAACTAATGTTGGAAAAAATATCACTCATAAGATTATGCAGGTTTTTATCACATAGTGATCAACATGGTTGGGTTTCATATGAAAATGAATATGCATGTATATATATAATATAAAACAGTCTAGTTGAAAATATGTGTTCTCAAACCAAATAATGAACTCACAACCCTCTCACCTTTTCTGGAACATCAAAATGCACTCACCACAGAAAAATACACACATATCATTTCATATTTACAACTATTTACTTACATATCATTTCATATTTACAAACATTTTCTTTTAATCAATCCACTCTTTTAATTATTTTGCATCAACCACATTTTACCACATTTTACCACATTTTACCACAAAACCACCATTTATTTTTTCATTAACAACTTTCAACTCATTACCCATACCAACTCAAGTAATTCCAACCATTAATAAACAATTATTTATTTATTCCACCACAACTCGGGAATCTAGAATAAATAAACCGCATTTTATAGACAACTAATTATTCCATCATAAAATCGGCCCAAAATCACAGACCACTAAATTTTATCTCTCCCCCCAAAATGAATGTCACACAACCCATAATCCCCACACCCCATTGAAACCACAAATCCTCATCCCAGAAGCATTACCACATATCTCAACACATCAATATACATTTATTGATTTATGAAGGGTAATTTATCACATTCCAATAAATTTAAGGGTGTTATCACACAAACTAGAATACTGGGGCCATAATTTTATTACCCAAGTATATGTAATTAATAAATTTCCATATATTGTGATAAAAATCAGTCCAAACTAAAACAAAAATTACATCACACATATCCATCACAAACAAATCCACCAACGAACACAATTATATGTGGGGAATCAGGCCCAACCTATCCACAATATCACAAACTATATAAAATTATATAAAAATCGTGTTTATAAAACCATTTTCCCACATTAAATTTTAATTATCCAATTATTTATAATTCATTATATTTTAATAATCAATATTAAATGATAATGATATAATCTCCTCCCACAAGATCCCTTCAAAGGAAAAATAAGGGAAACCCTTCATCAAATAAGCGATTCAAATGATTGTGCAACACAGAGCAAGGATGAATGCTAGCAAACCACAACCACACCCTAAAAAAACATGGATCAACCTATACCTGAACAAAAATCATCTGAACGCAACCCAACATACACTCAAAACCAAAACAACATCATCAGAACAAATCCCTAGGAAATGAATCACAGAAAACAGATGCCAATGAGAGGTCAAATCATCGTGGGTTGAAGAAGAGAATCCATGAATCCATCAACATCGAAATGAACCTAAAATGATTGATGAAGGAATTTGAGGGTCATCTAGAATTAGAGAGGGATTCAATTTCATAGGTTTTGATAAACAACCCAAGTGGTTGATGTTTTAATACTATAAAACATCGATAAATTACACAATGAGTAATACCCTATCATGTTGTGCAATGTTTGGATTATAGGGTCCATAAAAAATGTTGTTCCCTATTATTATTTAATCTAGAAAACAATCGAATTGTGTAATAAAATTACATGAGGTGTATTTCCTATAGAAACTTAGCTACACCACTCTATTCCCCCAAGAACTCATGAAACCTCCCTCGAACAACATAAATCACCAACAATAGAAATGTAACAGACAAGGAGGGCACAATACATTTCTCTTTTGAGAAAAGTATGGACTATATTTTATCATCTGGGTGATTTTAGGTCATGAAATTATTACCTATCGTCCAATATTTACTCAATCTAAGAATTGTTCAAATCATGTATTGGTTTCTAGGATGACGTAATGAGTTGGGATCTTATCATTAAAATATTAGACACCATTAAAACCATAAATGTTTTGAAATATTCAGGAATAGTATTATAATCTGAGGAGATTCTCATATATGTGGGAGTATTTAATCAGAAATTACACTACATGAAGGGTATAAACATCATGTTTGGATTGAGGAAAACGAGTTACAAAAATTTTCAATGATAATTATTTTTTTTATTTTTTTCTATCTCTGATATCTTAAACTATGAGCTCCCTTGATGATTTTGGGAACCTATACTGCTTCTGGGTAAATTAATTAAGAGATTAATCATTAGGAATATTTTCTGGTGTATCATCGGATAACAATTACATATCATTCATCATATCCCTTGATTCCAAAAGAATTGTTTCTATATTTTTTTCATATTCATTATTATTTTAGTTTTGTTAATTATAGATCCAAATTTTATTTACTTCATGGGCCTATTCCTTTGTTTTGTTTTGTGGTGTATAAGGTCATTATCTTTGAGGTTTTTCATGATAAACCTTTTTCTTCCATCTTATTTATTTTTGGAATGTGATTCTGTGAAAATTGATACAATATTAACACCTCTATTATTGAACTCGTTGTCTTATATGGTTTTTGTATCCCATTGTCGGTGTGTCTTACAATAATTTATGGTATGTTGTTCAGTACAGAGATTATGTTGGATGATCTATATTTCATTATTTTTTTAATGGTCATTTATAAATAAAAGGGAATTATTTATTAATAGATTTTATTTTTGGAAATGATTTTTTTATAAAAGATGTTTTTTCCTTATTTTTGTAAACGAAATTGTATTTTCGATGAATTTTGAAATTAATTCATGAAATGGTTTTCAAACAAATGTTTCTGATGAATTTTTTTTAAACAGTGCAAATGGGAATCATTGGGTTCCACAGATAATGGTGTAGTAATATTACACATATGTTGAAACTATCATGGGGTGGGGTCCCTCGTGGGGTGTTACACTACTGCCTAAGACCTTGTTCTAGGGACTTGATAGCTCTTGTGGGTAGTTTACATTCTTGTGTGTTCTTATTGTCTCCATATTTAGTGATCATACCTAGTGACTTGATGTCTACAACTATATATTTTTAGGTTTCAAGGTCCTCTCTATCTTAACATATAGTGATTTGTGGTTGAATGTTAAAAAATATTTGAATTTTATTGTTTTATCATGTACTACCATAGATTTTATATGTGATGTATGGTTTTATTTTTTTGACTAGAGTGTTATATGTTAAATGTTTTGATCTTTTTTAAATGACTTACATTAGAAATGAGGAAATAATGAAATTAAATGTTTTAATATTATTAATATATTGAAACAAATAATCAATTTATCATTCCTTTTTTTTAAGGTTTATAGAGTTTATATTATTATATAATTACTTGATATGGAGCACATATGTGTGATCATACTTAGATTTTTTAGATTTTTTATTTGAACCCCTTTAATGGTGCATTGATCAGTGTTTTTCTTTTGATGTATTGAAATGTAAGGATCCATAGAGAGGCAGAATGGTTTATTTCATATGGTTCTACATAGTCAGAGGTGAGATGGTGGGATATTTACCGTGCTATCACATGTATAAGATGTTTTTGTTCATGATTTAATTTGCTATTGGTCATTCCTCTTAGAGATTATTTTTATATTTTTGAGTTTTATTGCTTCCAATGTATCCAATATGTTATGAAATATATATATATATATATATATATCAATATTGTACCATAATATCATCTCATTGTGTATAAATATATTTCACTTTTTTTAATTCATGGTGTGAGAAATTGTTCCCTAATTTCATGTTTGTTTCCCATATTATAGTCACCATCTTGTGGATATTGAGAAAGGCCTTTGGGTAAGTGATGGATTGGGTTGAGTACTAGTTTGAGTGTGTATCTAAGTCGTTTTCATCATAGTTTTGTATCAAATGAGGTCTATCCTCAGGATCCCTTGTATTTGGATGTTTGGTATAGAATATATTTGATTGATGGTACATGAGATGTAGGTTGTAGTGAGTTTCTAGAGAACAAATCTTCTACAGAGTCACATGTTACTATGTTATTTTGAGATGTATGTCTCCTATTTTTTGTTCTTTTTATTAATATGTGTTTTTATTTTATTTATTATATTTGAAATGAAATTATATTATTTTATAATCTTTTCTTCAATTACAGTTTATTTTTTTCCCCTAAGATGTGTTCTACGACTTCATCAATATGGTGAAGTAGTGGATTCTCAAGGTAATCACCATGTATATGAGAATCATATTAACACTATAATATTGGATGTTCATGCTATTGATAATAATCTATCTCACGTGTAGAACACATATGTTGAGGTATATTAAATATATACAGTGGATAGGAATCGATCATGGGAGTTATTACATGAGAATCAGCCATACATTAAGCGGACAAATGAACCTCAAGAGTTGTAAGATTGACTTGAAAGAGTTAGAATATCACTAACTTCCTTTATACATGTTAGTGTGATATGGTGAAGTGTCTTCCATTCATAATTTAAGGTCTTATCATGCGATTGTGGGATTTCTTCTTGCAATGGATAGTCATGTGGTCTTGGAATGAAAGTGTATCAGTATTCTATTCTTTAACTAGATTTTTTAGAATAAAATATTATGGTGAAGTATTTGGAGCTCCTTAATTTTTAGTAGGGAGAGCCTAGAATGTCCATGTTCACCAATCAGTTTGTGAAGATGGTTCATTTTTCTCAATAGATAATAAATAATGAAAAGTTGAAGGCTTAAAAGTTGTTGTAGGGTTAGTGAATAGATATCACATCTAAGGAATTTATAATGAGTCATTCAAACAATTTGATTATTGTTCATATATTAATTATTTTATATTTGAATGTGGACGGAATGGTTGGTTATTCTACCTGTTATCATCTAACTAGTGGTAAATGTAGTGGTATGAAGAGAAAAAAATTTGAAGTTGAAATATCATCGCAGTTTTAGTTGGGTTGGATCTTAGGAGAATCTTATGTTCTAAATCCAATTACATCTAGTGGTATACCTTAGACATGATACCCATGTGAGAAGTTTTGGTTATCCCTACTTTCTTATTCTGCTCCTATGAAAATGTGTAACGGTTCAGGGAATTATGGCCACACACAACATTTCTATTAGGCTATGCATATTCCACATTATAGTTAAGGATCGTCGTCGACAAATGCTACTATGAAATAATCCTATGATCTAATAATTATAGGGATCCAACCATATGCCTCAAGAGTAAATCACATTCACGTAATATATGGAATTCTAGGGGAGGTAAAATAGGGTATACTAATAGTGAGAAGATCCAATATTATTTCACTGACAATACTGAATTTTTTATTTAGTATAGGTGAACTATACTCATTTATACCTTTCCTTTTTGGTTGATATTATTAAAATTCCAATGAAGCTAATTTAAATTATAATGTAGTTAGTGACAACTCATTAATATGTGATATAAATGGGTTTTATTTTTCATTACTGTTCTCTATCGATAGCTAATGAAACATTAATATAGGATTTCCTCATTACTGATTTTTATCAATTTAACATCATCGCATGGATGTATTGTTAGGTTTTTAATTATGATAAGGTGTATTTTAATCCTCGACATATTTACATTATTTTGGATGATGGGAGATATTGGGTCTTTCAGGGATAGTTATATCTGAAGTATGGTCATATTGGACCATCCCACCCTTAGATCATGAGTTTTATTTATTCTGTATTAGTTGAGCTTGTTGAAATTTAATTTATTGTGTAGCTTTGATTTGTTGATCATGATTTTCATGTATTTCTTCCATATAGTTTATATAGTATTCCTTCCATAGAGTGATTTAGTGTTTACAATTTAAACGGTTCTAGGTATGTAACTAATTTAGATATCATCTTATCATATAGAGCGATTGGAAATGAAATATCTCAATATTTAGTTACAAGACATGATGGTGAATGTTTTTTATTTTCAATTTGATTAACCTTGGGAAATCCATATTCTATATACCATGATGGAAGATGGTGAACACAAATTTTGTGTGGAATATAAATTTTCTAACTAATTATGGGTGAAGAATATGTATCCATTTAACCATTTGGAAGAATTATATGACTATTAAAATGGTGAAAAGTGTTTTTTGATGACCAGTATTCAATCAGGTTATCATCAGCTTAGAGTCTGTGAGTCTGATATACCAAAGTCGGATTTTAGGAAAGGTGTGGTCATAGAAAATACAAATTTATTAAACTTATTATGACTTATTATACTATGGTTTTTATGTATTTTACAACCAGATATTCCATGATTATCTTGAAATGTTTTTGGTTGTTTTCATTGCAGATGTTTTGGTTTATTCAAGTTCTAAGCCCGAGATGAAGAACCATATGAGTGTAGATTTAGAAGCCTTTTGGATTCATTATTTTTATCAAATTATTTTAAAATATATTTTTATCTATAAGGTGATGTTTTTTGGACATATGACTAATGAACACGGACTATCAGTTATTTGTGAGAAGGAAATGTTTATGTTATCATGGGAATATCCATGTAATTTCAGTGAGATTTAGATCTTCCTTGTTCAAATATTATATTATTTATTGTTAGAAAATTAATTTTAATAGATGGAAACCAAATTTACTATTATTACTAGTAATGTGGGGGAATTCATATTGTATTAAATGGGTTATTCTCCATTCAATGAGATGCCAAAGATTTTTACATTGCCTCTTATTTATATCTTACATTTGCTTGGTATGTGGTATATGAGGTTTTTGGTGAGGGTTATGGTTGAAGTTTTTGTTTTTTTTTATTTTGATGTATGATAATGTGGTCGATTATGTATCCCACCCACTTCAACCATACCATGGTAATGCCTGATATTAAGTGTTGGAGGCACTATATTTTTGGGAAAATGTTCTTGGCCTTTTCTGACCATAATCATGAAAGTGTTTTATTTAATCAGATAAAATTGAATCTGAAGGATAGGTAGTTGGTGGAATAACATTATATGTTTGAATTCAACATCACATAAACCAAAAGGAATTGGAATGAAATTGAATACAATCTCACTAGAATGTATCATCACAAGATTTTTTAGAGTTGATGGAATAGTGGAACCTTATGGGGATCTTCAATTAGTTTCGTCTAGCTGATCTGAATGGTATTTTAGGTATGGTTTTTTCTAGGGATAAGTTATTATCATCTTTTTTCCATGAGTATATTATTTTGATTCAACATCAAGATAATAATTTTAGGGGAATTAGAGAAACTTTATATGGTGTGAAGACTTTTTTTTGGTCTCTGTCATCATATGATATTATTCATTTTAGTAAACATTTTTTCAACCCAAAATTTGTGAGGGAATAGTTTTTTATTATAATAGTTAAATATGGTATGAATATTCATGAACAATGATGATGTGTTAAACATGATAAAATGATTCTACTGGTCAATTATGAAGCTTAATGTTTCATATTACATATATTATTGTTACACCTTCCAATAGATTAGGGAAATATACAATAAATCTTCTAGTTCACTTTAGTCTCTTCCATTACCGATTATACAATGTGATGAGGTTTAAATTGAATTTTTGGTGGATTATAATGAAATCAGAACAAGATTAAATCTATTTGGATAATTATTGATTTTTGAATAAGTCGGCTCACTTAATTCATCTATGGGGAATGTAAATTTTTGAATACTCAGGTAATCTTTATATGTAAGAGGTTTTGAGGTCACTTAGGGTTCCCTATACCATTGTTTTGGATAGGGGTCCTAGGATTACCTCACGTTTCAGCATGATCGAAAAATAGGTGATTGGGATATGGGTTTGGATGAGTTCTACATATAATACTCAAATAGAAAACAATAAATAATATGATATTTTTATCCTAGATTATATTCTTCATGCCCACAATAGGGATTTTGGTGGATCATGTGACAGAAATCTGACACTGGTGTAGTTTCCCTATAAAAAATGTATTATTCAATGATAATATATATATATATATATATACACGAGGATTTTTATGGAGTCCAATAAATATTTCCTCAACAGTTGTAAAATGTGGTACAATACTCCCCTATGGGACCGAGACTTATTTAGGAGACATCAATGATGATTTAGGATATACATTGATGTCTCATTATAGCTCAGAGTTGACTGAAATCATATGTTGATTTACAGAATCATCCAATTTAGTTTTCTATTCGTAATAGCATTTTATTAAATGGTTCCCCTTTTTATGGAATTATTATCTTGGGATATAAGGAATGATCACTCATGGATATGTTAGAAAGTTTGAGTTTACTTGATGTCCTGGTAAGTTTTCCTATGGATTTGAATTTCCTATCATTTGATGAGAATTAATGATTTCTCCACATATATAATATTGGGATATACCATCTTGAGCCCTCTCACCTTTTTGAGTTTGTAAGTGATCGAGTTAGATCCATAAATTCCTTTTGGACCTTCCTGTTGAGATCGTTAACACTCAGGTGATTGTATTGTGTGGGAATTCAATTCTTTTGGTCAGAGTTTTATGGTGGAAAATATCATATTCTCATGAGAAAATGGATAAATATTCATTAATGAGGGATTAATGGAATCAAATACTTTAGGAATAAATTAGTCTACATAAATTCTTTTGGATATAATGTCTTAAAGTATAGAGTTTGTAGCATATTGTTTCATTGTTTTATTAATTTATCTTCCCTATATTTGATTCCCAATTGATTTTTTTCCTATTGGGACGGATTATGAAATATATATTTTTCTAGTGAAAATGAAATAATGTTTTCTGATGTATTTTTTAGTGAATGGATAATGTGTATATATTTTGTATGATTTTTTGTGTCCTACTCTCATTCAGAGTACAACAGTGTTGGTTTTTAATTTGTAGTGGAATCTGGAATATTTACTTATAGATGGGTGATTTCGCATCTTGACAAGATTAATATTTATGAAATATTTTCATACTATGAAAACATTTAATATCAAATATTTAATCATAGGAAGCTATTTTTAGATTAACTAAGAGTCTGAAAATCATAAACTCTATGAAAATGTTACATGTTTTGAAATGGACTTGATCGCTATTTTAATCTGAGGGGGAACATTTTTATGGGACATTATAATCTATAATTAAACGATGTAAAGTGTTTACAACCCATGTATTGACATGGTTAGGAAATGTTTAATAAATTGTATGGTTGATTTTAGTTATCATTAATATTTAACCTATTTTATATCGACCTAGAATTTCTCGAAGGAAATTTGGGGGACCACCACTCTTTTTTATGCTTTATTTTAGTGATTTATCAATAAAATATTGAATAGTTCCAAAATAGTAAATAAATATTTTTTTTCCTTGTTTTTCATTATCATATCCAATCCATTGAACTATGTTTTCTGATCTTATGATATAGTTCTATTTCAATTTCAAGATACACTCTATGATCTCATTTCATTAGATTATCATTTTTTGTGGTGGGGTGAATTATTATTCGTTTATGTATTTTAGGAAATAACATTTCCCACCATAATAATTTTTTTGTGGGATTTAATTCTAATGAATGGTAATAAATCATAGGGCCTTTGTTTATAACCTAGTATTACTTTCTTGTTTATGGATCCCCTTACAGTAATTTAAGAAATGAATTTGAGGATGTGATTCCATCTCTAGCCTATGTTCTTTAAATTGTATTCATCTGAATTGGATAAATATTTTAAAAATGAAATGACATAACTTATTTATTGATTTTGGAGTGTGGAAATTGTTTTCTGACATATTTTGGTTTTCCCCAAATTTTTTTAAAGGATTTGTTATTTTTAAAATGATGGATAAATTTATTTTTGAAATGTTATTCACTGAATGGTTATGATGTAATGATTTTTAAAAAATTTAATTGTGGATGTCTTTGTACTTGGTTTCATTTTGTAGTAAGAAACATCCATTGTTGATAATGTTTAGGGTTTCATGAATGTGGTCTTCCACTACATCGTATTCACTTTATTCTAGGGACTTGATATACCTATTGGGGGGGTTCAATTTCATGGGAATTCTTCTACTCTCTATATTCGATGCATATGTCTAGAGGGATGAAACATAATATTTTCTTTGTTTAGGTATGAGTATCCTAGCAAGACTAATTTGAGGGTTTTAACCCTATTAGTTCCTATTATGCCATGTATGTTTGAATAGGGGATGCAGATTGTGAATAGATTTAATTGCAATGATATTGATGTGTTTTCCCATTCTTGTTTGATTTTGGACAGTTTGGTCTAGTTTGCTTGTTAAGATTTTTGTTCCCATTGCTAGTGTTGTTATGATGGAGTGACTATTTATCTGATATTTTGTTTTATGTCTTGTAGATAATTAGCTAAGTATTACATTGAGGTTTACTTTGGATTCAAATTATCTTTTGTGTATGATGGCTTTATATGGGGATGCGGGAACCTGGTGTAGTGAGACCATAGGGGAAAGTGACATTGAGGGCTTTCCCAGAGAGTCTATTCTAATTATCACACTGTGACACCGTAGGGTGGGATTGGCATTGAGTTCTCCCTAAGAGGGTCTATAGATACATTTTGAGACCACATGATGAATTGACATTGAGTGCAACTTTAGAGTGTTTGTAGTTTACCATTAAAAGGATATAGGTGAAATTGCAAATTTGTGATTCCTTAGAGAGTCTTTGATTTATCCAAGTCTATAGGGTGAATTGATGGTGAGTGCTTCCTCGAAGATTCTTCATTATATCCTTAGTATAAATTGAACCAGATGGGTTAGGATGTGAAAACTGCCCAGAGGGTTTCTTGTATTTGTAATTGGTTGGTTAAATTGTTAAATGTAAACGATGCAATTGAAATTATAGGACAATTTACTATGAGTAAATCCTTGTTTATTGCTTCATTTTACTTATTGTCTGTCATATATAAATTCACTGACTATTAGGAATAGATCATTATGTGGTTTTCTACTAGGATTCATCACACACCCTATTTGGTTCATGCTTTTGGGCCTAAAAGATTATATTCCTATAGGTCTAGATAATGGAATTCTCCCTTCTAATTCAAGTACTTGACTACTGTGGAGTTGAAGAGAATGGGACCAAGCTGAGTCTTGAAATGCTGAGGTGTTGTTTACTTGCATTCCTTGTTCATTGGTTTAGTACTTTATTCAATCATTGTGAATTTTTTGGCCGCTTTCTTAGATAAATGTATCATGCATCCTTATTATGATATATATATATATACTCTAGTTGTTTAATCATATTCAGTATTTCACTGTTTATTGTTGTATGGTATTATTATGGATTCTGTTATTTTTATCTTTTTAAAACCTTTGTTTTTCTCTTCCAATCAGGACATAGTTTCCCCACTGTCACATCCAAGGCCTTCGTAGCTAGTTGTCCGCCTCTGGGATTTTTTGAAATTCACTTGAGGCCATGTAACCAACTGGGTACGAGGCAACTTTGGGTGGCACCCGGAAATGGGATGTTACAAAGTCGTATTAGATGAATTATTTTCTTCTTGACATACTATTTGGAGCCAATAGCTAGGGATAGAAAGGAATAGGTACTCTGTAATAAGTTTTGTCTAGGAGTAGCTAACCCTTGTACAGGGAAAATCCAATTAACCTCAATTATTACTATTTCTCTATTTTTTCAATTATTACGGTTGATTTGATTTCACCGTTTTATGATTCACATGTATTGTGCTTTTATCATTGATGTTATTGAAGTTCTATTTTTTGTTATAACCTGACGAGATGACGATATTCCATCACATACATCATATAGGAACTTGATAGGGATCACATGACACACCTTCATACCATTCCATTTAGAGTGCCTTACTAATTGCATGTTGGTGTGATAGATGTTGTGCTTGATATGAATAATGTTGTGATAGATTCCTTGATAGAATACCTATTATTTATTATGGTATTCAAAATGTTTAAGGTTTCATTTTAATGAACGCCAAACTTTTGTTCTTGAGGTATTATGGTCCCTAATGGAACAAAATTTGGTGGATCATTGTGTTGTTATGGTTTTATATGACATGTATAAGATTCCAATCTTTGATTAGCATGGAGTATGAAACCTCACAATTCAGAATTTGTCCCATTAATGTTTTTTTCAGGGTTTTTATGTGTTCTGGAGTAGTTTCATAGGCTTACTATCTGGAAAAACCTAGAATATGCGGCATGTAATGATAAGTGCATGCCATGTATCCTTCTGTTCATGAAGGAACTATTTTTCTTAACGTACATGCCATATACTATATAGACACACCATGTAGTCCCTAATCGTGTTTCTACATGTGTGGGATGAAACATGGGGTCAGAAAATCTTTGGTGAAATAGGCCATATACCAAAAGCATGTGGTGTGTGTATAGACCATGTGTCCAGCCATGTGACCTACGACACAGGTGGATAATGTGTAGTGCGTACATGTTGTGTCTGGAAGAAACACATCTTGTAGGGTTAGCTATGTAACTGCTCGTGTGACAAACAACATAGGTCAGTGATTCTTTTCTAGTACACGCTGTGTCTAGTACAAACATGTCGTGTAGTATATCACTTGGAGAACCGTGTGATTTATGTCTTGTAGACGAACTCTGGCAGATGAAGAGTATTTAAGTACACTCCCATGTGTTAGGACAACACGCCGTGTGTGTGGGGTGGTACACATCAATGGTTGGTAGGAGTATATTCCCATGTGATTGCATAATGTAACATGTCGTTTAAGGGATATGTACATCGTGTATCCTTGTTTTGATTAACTTGAATTATTTGTTTCTCCTATTATCTTCTTACACATCTATGTTTCAGTCCAAAATATTCTTGATCTAAGATGTGCGCTTGACCATAGAGAGTCATTCCACCGAGACTTCATTAGATTATATGCCAGTTACAGGGCAATGATCAGACATAGTATATGGTCGATCAAGGTCCACGAGTAGATCCTCTAGTGGTGTTTGTCTTGGAAACATCTATTATCACGAATACAGGTATTGATTAACAAATTTTGGAATGCTTTATGAGGATGATTTAGACATTATAGGGAGCACTGCCTCCTTCCCTGTCGATGGAAGTGTTGAGGCGGATCTTTAATCATTCACGTCTTCGCACTTTCTCAGGGGATGGAGGACCCCAGGATGGAGATTCAGGTCTAGAATCCATGCTGACGATCATCGAGTATCTAGAGACACCTTCAGAAAGGAGGGTCATGCTCGCTACATATATGCTTCGATATTTATCCAAGAGATTGTGTGATTTGATGTCACAGGTGGGACGCCAGTAATTTATGGTGTGGGATGAGTTTCAATGCACCATCTATTATAGAATCTACTCATAGATTTTGAGGGTTGATCGAGCCCGATAGTTCATGAGTTTTGTGAAGGGTACTCATTCAGTCATGAAGTATTCTTCTCACTTCACAGATCTACCGTGCTTTACACCCTTTCTAGGGGGATATGATTTATTCCTATCAAGGATGTTTGAGGATTATATCAGATAATCCATTTAGGCTCAGGTGAACATCTTCATATTGACTTCTATATCTTCTATCGCTAATCATGATCTAATCACGGAGCACAACCAGATGGATTTTGGAGATGTGGGCCAGGGCGGTTCAACAATCAGATTTAGTGATTCTCTGGCTGATATTAGGAAGCATCGCATGGCGTCTACATGTGGATATCGGAGTAGGCGAGATACACTTTTAGGTATCCTTGTGGTATGAAAACAGTGTGGGATGTTCATCAATATGAGGACACATTTCCTAATAGACCCAGTAGATTGTCTATATTGGGGTAATATGGGCCATCTTTAGTGCTTAATTCAGTTCTTCACACCATCAGTTGGTGATCTGAGTTCCTCTTTGACTCTGTGTTCTGAAGCAACACCAAGAGTTTTACATCAGTCTGGGAACTGGTGTTCTTCCGGCTATTTTGGCTGAGGTGGAGGTCACAGTCGTGGTATCCAATTGGCATGCTTTTAGTGAAAACAAGGTGGATCAGCTCAGGGTGGACAAGCAGGGTATCATGGTCGTGTTAGAGGACATACATTTGCAGTGTAGTAGACCCAATAGTTTTAGGATCTTGGACCCTCTACAGTTTGAGGTACGATCCTAGTTTCCTCAGTTTTAGCTTCTTCACTTTTCGAAACATGGGCTTCTCATAGATTCATATTTGTTGTTGTTGTGGAGAGCCATGAGCTCTCTATCTTTTCTTATGAAGATGACTTCATGCTAGAAACTATGATGGGGACAAGAAAACCTAGTCCACAAAAGTGCAAGGAGTGACCTCTTGTGTTCAATGTGAGTCACTTATTATGTTACATTTATGTATTATAGATGATGGGCAATGATTTCATCCTCAGAATGGACTAGGTAGTTCTCTTCAGGCAGTTTTTGAATGCTATTGTCGTTGGATGATTTTCACATCCCTAGAGGGCATTCTATTTTACACATGGGAGAATGGGATAACTAGGCGACCATAGTAGTACCCGAGCATCATGGGTTGGGAGAATATATAACCCAAATTTCTAGTCTATATCTCGATCACCAGGGGACTTCGTTGTTGGACATTCATCCAATTGTGCATTGTTTTATAGATATATTTCTAGAGGACTTTTCATGTTTTCCTCCAAAGGGATATTTATAATTTTCTATTGAGCTCAATTTATAAGTGGAATCTATTTTCATTCCTCCTTATAGGATGGCTAAACCATAGTTACATGATCTCAAGAAGTAGTTAGAGGAGTTACAAGAAAAGGGGTTCACTTGACCCAGTACTTCTCTTTGGGGTTCGCCTATCATAATTTAGATGAAGGTGGATGGTACCCTCAGACTTTGTGTGGATTATCATAAGTTGAACAAGTTGAGGGTCAATAACTGATATCCCTTTCTCAGGATTGATGATCTCTTTGCTCATCTTCGAGGAGCCCAGGTTTTCTTGAAGATTTACAAGAGATTTGGATATCATCAATTGCATGTTATAAATTCAAATATACCTCTTACAACCATTTGGAGTATTTATGGTCTATAAAAATATGTGTTTATGCTGGTCTGTATCATGAATTCACCAGCAGTTTTCATGGCACTGATGAACTGATTGTTCCATACATAATTGGATTCCTTTGTGGTAATCGTTATCGACGATATCTTGTTGTACTCTCACACTCGACTTGACCATTCCACAAATCATGAGATCGTTTGGACTACACTGAGAGAGCATCAGTCATATTATAAGCTCTCAAAATGCCTCTTTTGGATGGACCCAATTAACTTCGTGTGTCATGTCATCTCAGATATATGAGTATCATTATACCCGTAGAATGTGAGAGTAGTTTTTTCCTAGGAGCATCCTAAGAACGTCTTTGGGGTATGACATTTTATAGGGCAGGCTAGATAATATGAACATTTCATCCAGAACTATTCACGCATAGCAGCACCATTGATGGTCCTGACTAAGAAGGGTGAGACGTTTTTATGCACAAATTCTAGTTATTAATCCTTTCATGAGCTAAATGGGAGGTTTACTTTAGCACTGAAACTTGTATTTTTTGGGCCGGGAAAGAGATATAATGTTTACAGTGATGCAACAAGTATCAGGCTAGGAGCAGTTCTTATTTAGGGGGAATGAGTCATTGCGTACAAGTCTTGGCTATTGAAGCCACATGGGGGGAATTATCTAACATCCGATCTTATGTTAGACGCAGTTTTTCATGCCTCACACTGTTGGAGACATTATTTGTTTGGAGATAGTTTTGTGGTTTCCACTGATCACAAAAGTCTCAAATATATCTTCTATCAGTGTGATATAAATTTGAGACAATGAAGGTGGTTTTAGTACCATAAATTTTTTTACATTGAGATTTTATATATTCCTAGGAAAAGTAACGCAGTAGCTGAAGAATTGAGCAAGAAAACTCAGATTCAAGAAGTTTAGGAGGCCAGTAGTGAGTGGCATCTTATGGCCAGGTTCTCTTAGATGCATTTGGAGGTGCATGACAGAGAGGGATAGACATTCATTTCATTTATAGTTGTTACCTCTACTCTACTTGATTAAGTGAGAATGAGGCATCTATTAGATTCAAAAGTCATAGTTCAACAAGAATGTGTGTTAGGATAGGACCCTATTCCTAGATGGACCGTAAGCGAGAATGAGATAAGGTGTTTTCATGGATGTGTATGGGTGTCAGTAGACATCTATGGGGAGCTGATGCCTAATTTCAATTCCTTAGTTTGAGATGTTCCTCTTGGTGTAACAAAGATGTATCATGGTCTGTACTATCAGTATTAGAGGCCATGTATGAAGAGATATGTTACTGGATTTGTCATGAGGGGTTCCACCTGTCAGTAGGTGAAGGAAGAGCATCAGCGACAGGCATGACTTTTGCAATAGTTACACATTTTAGAATGGATGTGCATTGATGTCGTGATGGATTTTGTGATAGGTTTTCCAAGGTCACCTTGAGGGAATGATGCAGTATGGGTTTTCAATGATAGACTCGTGAAGGTTTCTCACTTCTTGCTGATCAAGGAGACCATTAGTGTATATGATTAGGGATGACTGTACATCCATGAGATTAAACGTTTAAATGAAGTTTCTCACTCCATCATTTTAGACAGGGATGTATGATTTACTTCTTGGGTATGGCAGAGATTATATAGGGGATTCAGTACTTATGTATTTTTGAGTACGACTTACCACCCTAGACATGCAGCCAATCCAAGTGTATGATTCAGGTTCTGTATGACATGCTTCGATCATGCATCCTAGATTTTGGAGGTACTTAGGAGAAGCACATGCCTCTTGTGGAGTCTTCCTACAAGAATAGTTTTCAAGATAATATATAGATGGACACTAATGAGGCTTTATACAGTAGTCCATTCTGATAACCCTTATGTTGAATTGAAGCAGGAGAGGTAGCTATGTTGGGAACTCATATAATTTAAGAGACCACATAACAAATAGATTTGATTCTGAAGAGAATGGATACTGCAGAGTCATGATAGAAGTATTATGTTGATCGACAGAGATAACCTATGGAGTTTCAGGCCGGAGATCAAGTGTCTGTATGTGTCTCAATGAGGTTGGTACACAAGAGGATTAGGATACATGGTAAGCTTTTGCCGAGATATGTTGGACCGTTTGAGGTTTTGGAGAGTGTCAGGTCAATTGCCTACCAATTGAAGTTACCTTGGAGGTAATGGAATATACATGACGTTTTACACGTTTCTTAGGTGTGGCATTACTTCTCAAACTCTTCTCATGCCCTTAAAATCTAGGAGGTTGAGTTGGAGGGGGATGTATCTTTCAAGGAGCATCATACCCAGATTGTTGATCACAGTGAGATGGTTCTCCATGGCGGGTCTATTCCTCTGGTATGAGAGATATGTCAGCACAAGCGAGTATAGTATGATGCCTGGGAGAGGGAGGAAGATTTACGATCATAGTGTTCATAGTTGTGAAAATGGTTTTGTAACATCCCAAGAATCCACGGTACGCTTCTCTTTGAATAATACAAGACTGTGTATTGTATTCAACTTCGAGTTCTAACACACACGACATCCAATCAAACTAGCCGTTATAAATATTAATACCCACTTTTTGAAATATTATACATTTTATCATTCAAAATGGACTTCATATTTGGATTCAGAATATCGAAATTATCTTAGGGTGATTTTTTGTACGTTTCTGAAAACATTCATATTTTGATGAATAGTGAATATTACTAAATTTTAATTAAAAAAAATTTTTTAATCAAAATAATTAGAAATGATAAATTAGGAATTTGAGTGATTTTAAAGTATAATTAGATTGTATTTTTACCATTTAAACCAATTCTGGTCATTGAACATAATTTTACATTTAAAATGGACATAATAAAGTGTCAATCTTTTTATAGTTATTAGATCTTAAAAACACGCTTTTTGTTTTAACAACGGGAATTAATTTTAAATTAATTTATTCCACTTATGTGTTTTGAATTTAGAAAAATGGATTAAATATTTATAATCAAGAGATCAAAAATGTGTAAATATGAACCTTTTATTTTTAGACGTTTTGAATAATTACTTCAGTAAATATTTTATTTACCATGGTTTAAAGGTAAATCCGGTAAATAAGGGTAAAAAATAATATTATAATAAAATTAAATTACCCTAAAACATGTCATAACCCTATTGGTTGATACATGTCCGACCATGGTCATCTTTGGGTCGATTTTGGGACCCCATGGATCCACTTTTAAGTGATAATGACACTTTATATTAATTAAGTTATAGTAAATACAAAACTGGCATAAGCATATATCTTCTAGAAAAACAATTTTTAAGTTGGGTTATTTATGTTTTATTTTCAACTATAAATTTTAAGTAGAAATATGAAAATATTACCTACATAATGGTATTTTATTTATGAATAATTAAATTTATTTATGACAAAATAATGATGCAATATTTTCCTTATTAAGAAAATAATCAAATAATTGGGATTATAAATGATAAAATAAATATAATTTGAAATTTTTTATGTCGTCCAAGAATTTTATTGTTTATTATGAAATTTTATGATTGATTAAATGATTTTTTTCGAATTAATAAATTTTTTAAGACTTTAACAAAAAATCAATTATTAAATAGTGTCAAAATTGACATAAATGAGTTTTTAAAAAAAAATTATATTATCAATTGATATTCTATTCCTAAAAATCTATGGATCAGGAAGAGGACTTATATCATGATAGGTGTATCATTAATGGAACACTTGGGGTCTCTTGAAACTATATAGTATGTTTATTAACTATATAATATAAAATTACAAAGAGACACTGTAAAAGTCAAACTATTTAACTAAAAGTTAAATCAAAAAAATAAAGTTAATATAGTGACCCAAACACATCTAAAACCTATTGTTTGAGTATCTTTAGACCTATCCCCACCTTAATCTTTAAATAATATACTTTGGAGCCATTATAAAACGAATATTAATTTATTAAAAAATAATATTTCTAGCTTTTCCTAAGGTGCCCCTCACCCATATTATAAAAGGGAACTCGCCCTTCTCTCTAAATCACAACTTAAAATCCTTTTGGATCGTCCAAACTCTTCCCAAATACCTTCTAAACTATCCTAACTTCATCCTAGAGGCATTACTTTAGTTAGAAAGGCAACCTATGGAGCCCTTTTGATCAAATCAAAAGGAAGAACACGAAGAAAAGGTAACGTTTTCACCACACTCTTTCAAGTTACTTTCTTCATCCACTTCATATTTCATTTTTATTTCCATTATAAAAATAATAACTCCAGTATATTCTATATACTTTTATGTTATTATAAATATGGTACAACCATATTCAGTATTTTATCCATCCTTTGAATGACATGTCACCATACGTGCGTACGTAAGACTTACCGTCTACATGTCGTGGTGTAATTTTTATTCAAAACATAATTATTTGGATGGGTATGATAATGATGTGTAATTGAATTAAATAATAAATATAACATTATAATTATTATTTATACATTATGTACAATCCAATTATATATGATTTTAATATCAAAAGAATTATGTTGTCTCTCGTGCGTACGTACGGACTACCGTCTCCACGAACGCGATGATATTCATTCCCCAATGTATCCATTCAAGACTAATTATCATTTTATGATTAAAAATAATGTTTAAATACTTGATATCATTCTTTATATTAATAAGATACAAATCATTCATAATAGACATGGCTTATGTAACAAAACATATAAAATAAAACATGTAAGTTAACACCCGAAACAACGATAACACAAAGATATTATTAACAATGAAATGTTAAAAGATCATATATGATATCATATTAATGTATATGATTCTTGTATAATTTAATAACAATTATTTTTCCATTATACAGGAGGTTAACTGACCCTCGACCAAGGAAAAGTACATGGTAATGGTTAATTTCACATTCTCTTTATTATCCGAGGTTGTTTTTACGTAAGTATCTAATGGGACATCTTTATCGTCCACATCCATGTTTCTTAGAAATGTATTTCAAAACATTCTTACTATTTTATATATTATGGTTTAAAGTCATTTATACCCTTTTTTGACTTTTTAAAATATTTTAATAAAGAAATCTTTCCTTCGTTTTCCAAATAAGGCCCTTTTAACCTTTTCGACAGAA
This sequence comes from Viscum album, assembly GCA_963277665.1. Lineage (NCBI taxonomy): Eukaryota > Viridiplantae > Streptophyta > Magnoliopsida > Santalales > Viscaceae > Viscum > Viscum album. The sequence goes on along the minus strand of OY728153.1, from coordinate 188,418,497 downwards.
TTTAGGTAAGAATCTCTTTTTTTAACTTATATGATGTGTGTGGCTATTTTCCGCCATTATAACATCATAAAAAATTCCCTTACTAGAATATAAAAATATTTTTGAAATAAATGTTTTCTTTATAATTATGTGAATCTTAAAAAATTTCAAAATAGAAAGTGATATTTCTCTAAAAAGGATTTTGATTTCATCTATGTCAATATCCATTGATAGATTTTAAGTTTATTTAAAGTTGATTTATTATGATACAAAACATCCATATTTTATTGAAGGTTTTGTGATATGTTTGATAGTGGATGCGTTATTTTTAAGCCATTCATGGTTTATGGTTAATGTATTGACATTTCGTATGCTAGTTTTAATAAGAATGTTGATGATATGTTTAAGCCTTTTCATATGAGGAATGTATTGGACTTAGTAAGTGACGGGTGGAGCCCGCTATAGCTCCTTGATGCATCGGTAGGTCTCATGAGACAACTAGATGTGGAATTGGACGAGGCCCTTTCCTTATTTTGATATATGGTTTTGGCCGAGGCCTTAATCATTTTTAGACGTCTTGGCTGAGGCCTTGACAAAATGTTTTAGAATGTACGGCATTCTACATTCCCGGATTATGAAAATAATATTGATGGTTCATGTGGTCATTGAACTAGCAGAATACCCATGATTATGTTTTATTATGGCATTATTTACTCAACTCATATTATTTCCATAAAAGTATTCATGTTTATTATTGGTAAAGGCATGTTGTTTCAATTATTAATCATGCTTAATATTTATGTCATTTTATGCTGTATTAACTATCCTTACTGAGTGTTTGAGCTCACCCTTTTTGTATGTTTTATTTTCCCAGGATATGAAGAAGTTAGTTATGAGTGAACTGCAGGCATAATCTTTTAGGTTTGGATGTTTCTAATGATATATATATTTGTGTTTTATTTCTCTTCAAGCTGTAAAGTTGAACTTATGTATGAATCTTGTTTCCAATAATATTAAACTGATCGATCTTTCAATACATGATTTCCTTGAGATCATGCCAATGTTAGGTTATAATGCATCGACTCTGGGTAACTAGGTTCAGGGTGTTACAGTTGGTATCAGAATAAGTATATTAAAATCCTTAGAAACTTGATTTAGATAAACTCTGATTAGAGAACATGGACCTAATATAGACATTGAGGATTAGTATAGAAGAACATCCTATAATTTTGGTATTGTAGAGATTTTCTGAGTTTTCTGATAAATACATCACTGTCTGGATACGAGTACGTAGAGGCCGCTCTGGCACAGATGTACCTAGGGGTAAAACCCGAAAACACCGTTTTGAGATAGAATCGAACGTGAACTAGTTCACGGCAACGGGCCTCGCTGCACTCTTAGTTATGACACTCCCAATGGATATGATAAAGATAATTATCATTTTCATTACAAACCATTATGAAAAATTAATGAGTATATACTTCTTTAAAGAAAACATTTTTATGATTATGGATTATATCTATAATCTGTTCAAATTTATGTTAAGTGTTTTAGAATTTTGTAATCATATATTTTTATTCATAAACTAATTTAGTTTCTTCCATTGTTTAGAAATGGTGCCTAGTGGAAGGAATAGAAACTATATCAATGCACGCACTCCATGTAGGGATTTCCCTCCTGAACAAGATAATTATAGCGGATTTGGTGATACAACCGGTGCTGATCAGCTTATCACCATACTGGGAGAACTCACCCAGGTTATGAACAATAACCTTACCTGTATGGAGCACCCAGATCCACAACATGGAGGATCAATGTTAGATTGCTTCATTAGGCAGAAACCACCAACATTAAATGGCAGTAAAAATCCATTAGTGGCTAATAAATGTATAAATTTCTTATAGAAAATATTCCATGCCATGGGGAGTAGTGAAAGGGAAAATGTTATCATGACAGTTTACCGCCTCACTGGAGATGCTGATCAATGGTTGTTATTAATTAAAAACACAATGGAAGATGATTAATCGTCAAATATTTAATGGAGGGAGTTCAAATATCTTTTCTTAGAAAAATACTTTCCTTGTGACCATCGAACAGCTATGGAAATTAAATTTCCGAGTCTGAGGAAAAAGGAGGATGATAATGTTGCAAAGTATCAGGCTAACTTTACAAGGATAGTGAGGCCTGCTGTAGATTATATACGTAACCCAAGAAGTAATATTGATAATTTATTTTATGGGATCAAACAATTTCTTTTTAAAGCATTAGTATCACAATCCATCTCATCAAACGAAGATATTGTCTCGTGTGCTATCAAGACAGAAAAGGAATTCTCTATGTCTTATGACTTTAAAACAAATAAAGGGAAGAAGAGATCTGCTGAACACTCTAGGAAAGGAAATAAGAAAACATAGAAGAAGGTAAGAATTGAATTTCCACCCTGTGATAATTGCGGAAGGAAGCACCCTAGTGCTTGTCTAAAAGGAAATGGAGTATGCTAAAAATTTGGACCAAAATTCCATCTAGCTAGTGATTTTAATGGAAATAAAGACGCTACCAATGTTCAATGTAACAATTTCAGGGATATGGGACATTATGTAAATGAATGTCTTAAGAGTCATGGAAACTGACCTCGGAAAAGGCCTAGGGACCAAGAACAAGATTATGCAATCACTACTGCTGAGTTTGATGCTCTAAAAGATGTGGTGGCAGGTAATTTAATGGTTTCCTCAAGTTTAGAAAATTATTTATTTGATTCTATATCATCAAATTGTTTCATATCTTCCTAGTTTTTTATGAAAATTATATATTTCCAATTTGATTTAATATGGGAGTTGTCAGCCAAAACTCTTAACAGAATTATCATTGAAACAATTTTTGGTAAATAGGTCCCCATTATAGCATATAAATGTTCTTAATCTGCTGATCTCATCGTCATACCCATGATTTTATTTGATATAATCCTCTGTATGGATTTGATTTCAGACCATGATGTGAAGATTTATTGTAAGAAGATGGAGGTTACGATTTGTGATGACGATGATGAAGAACACCTTATCTTTAGAGAAGAATCATCACCACCTAATTCTTATCTAGATCCACCCCTAGTAGCTCAACTAAATTCAATTATTGGGGAGAAAGAGAATGAAATGACTGTGGGTGAGGAAAGGGATGATCAAATAGAGGATGTACCTATTGTGAGATAATATATTGATGTGTTTCCAAAAGATTTACCTAGTCATTCTCAAGAACGAGAAATTGAGTATTCCATTGACCTAATTCCCTGTTCAAGGCCCATATCGAAGACCCCTTATAGAATGGCTACTGTGGAATTAGTGGAACTAAAGAAACAACTAGAATAATTTAGTAATAAATGATTTATTCGCACTATTGTTTCTCCATGGGAAGCCTCTGTCCTTTTTGTTAAGAACTAAGATTGATATATGAGGTTATGTATCGACTACATGGAGATAAATTCCATAACAATAAGGAACAAGTATCCCCTACCTCACAGGGATGATTTATTTGACCAACTTCATGGAGATCAATACATTTCAATGATTGGTCTTCGATATGGATATCATCAGTTGTGTTTGGAGAAGGAAGACATTCAAAGACAGCATTTCGAATCAGGTACGGGAATTACGAGTTTACAGTAATACCTTTTGGATTGACTAATGCACCCTCTGTATACATGGATCTAATGAATAGAGTTTTCAAGGAATATCTCTTTGATTTTGTGGTGGTATTTATTGATGATATCATGGTATACTCCAAAATCTACGATGATCATGAAAATTACTTGCGCATTATCCTAAAGACTCTTAGAATACATAAATTATATGGGAAGTTTAGCAAGTGCAAATTCTGTCGTCAAAAGATTTCTTTTCTTGGCCATATTGTCTCTAAGGATGGAATTTCTGTTGATCCTTATAAGACCAAGTCAATCAATGAATTTCCAGCACTGACGAGTATAACTAAGGTACGTAGTTTTACTGGTTTAGCAGGTTATTATGAGCGTTTCATATAGAATTTTTCCCAATTGGATAATCCAATAATGAAGCTCACACGTAAAGGGGTTGAATTTTTTGGAAAAAAGAGTGCGATGAATGTTTTGAATAACTTAAGAGAATATTAGTCAATGCTCTTATATTTACTCTACTATCGGGGAATGATGGGTTCATTATTTATAGTGATGCATCGAAGAAAGGACTTGGTCGTGTCCTTATGCAGAATGATTGATTTATTGACTATGCATCACGATAGCTGAAAATTAATGAGAAAAACTATCCTACTCATGATCTTGAGTTATCTATTGTAAACATTGCTTTGAATATATTGAGACATTATCTCTATGGTGATAAATGTGAGATATATAACGATCAAAAGAGTTTGAAGTAAATTTTCTCACAAAAATAACTCAACATGAGGCATAGGCGATGGCTTGAACTACTCAAGGATTATGATTGCACCATACACTACCACCCGTGGTAGTCAAATAAGGTGGAATATGCTTTGAGTAGAAAAGATCATGGAGTTTTGAACAAGATGAGAGTTGAAAAAGATCCTATATATATGGATCTAGTAAAGATGGATATGGGAATAACCATGGATTTTGAAACATCAATGCTTTTTTAAATGGTTTCCAAAGCATCTTTACTAGAAAGGATAAAGAGTTATTAGACCAGTGATAAAGAGTTTTAAAAAAATATTAAAACTGTGAATGATTGGAGATTGAGTGACTTTGTGTATGAAGATGGAGTTTTGATGTTTGGAAGGAGACTTTTTGTTCCCGATATACCTGATCTAAAAAATGAATTTTTGGATGATGCTCATAGTTCCAATTCCTCAATACACCTTAGGAGAACCAAAATGTAAAGAGATTCGAAGGAACATTTTTGGTGGGACAACATGATGACGTAGATTGCTGATTTTGTGTCATGATGTATGGTTTGTCAACAAGTGAAAGCTGGAAGGAAACAGCCTGGGGGAGTCATGCATCCTCTTCCCATACCAGAGTGGAAATGGGATAATATTACGATGGACTTTGTCATGGGACTACCAAAGACTCTTAGAAATAATGATGCAATATGGGTCATTGTTGATCGTCTTACCAAGTCAGAAAATTTTCTTTCTATAAGATAAGATCTACCACTTGTACGTCTAGAAAGACTATATATTAATGAAGTTTTAAGAATTCATGAAGTACCCATATCAATTTTTTCTGATCGTGACCCATGTTTTACATCAATATTTTTTAAGAGTCTTCAGAAGGCCCTAGATAATGTACTTCGTTTGAGCACTTCTTACCACCCTCAAATAGATGGAAAATCCGAACAGACTATTAAAACCTTAGAAGGCATGTTGAGATCTTTCTCACGTGACTTTTAGGGTATATCGGATCAATATTTACCTCTGGTAGAATTTTCCTATAACAATAGCTTCCATTCGAGTATACAGATGGCACCATATATAGTGTGATACGGAAAGAGATGTCGCATGCCAACCTGTTGGGATGATGTTGGTGAATGAAAACTCATAGGCCCAGAACTTGTTTTGGAAACGATGGAAAAGGTAAAGGTAATCCAAAATGACATCAAAGCAGCTCAAAGTAGGCAGAAGAGCTATGCCGATAACCGAAGGAAGGATTTGGAATTTCTGGTAGGAGATCATGTTTTCTTGAAGGTATCACAATGGAAGGGTGTTATATGTTTTAGTAAGAAGCAAAAATTGACTCCTAGGTACATCAGACATTTCAAAATTCTAGAACGAATTGGGCTTGTAGCTTATCACTTGGAAATGCCGCTAAATCTATCCAAATTTCACGATGTGTTCCACGTATCACTGTTGACAAAATACATGCCGGACCCAACGCATATAATCACCTATGAGGAATTAGAACTGGAACCCGATCTATCTTATTGCGAAGAGCCTTTCAAGATTCTTGATATGATAGAACAAGTGCTGAGAAACCAGACGACTCATCTGGTAAAAATTCTATGGAGAAACCATAAAATGGAAGAGCCAACGTGGGAACCCGAGAAACTTATGATGAAGAACAACCCGAGTCTTTTCATGAAAAATTATTCTAGAAATTTTGAGGATGAAATAATTTGAAGGTGGGTAGAATGTAACACCCCAAGCCTCCACAGTACACTTCTCATTGAATAATACAGTAGTGTGTATTGTATGCAAATTCGAGTTCTAACACACACTACAACCAATCAAACTAGACGTTATAAATAGTAATACCCACCATTGAAAATTTGATACATTTTTTCTTTCAAAATGGACATTGTTTTTGGATTTGGAATATTTAAATTATCTTAGGTTTAATTTTTTGTACTTTTCTGATAACATTCATATTTTGATGAATAGTGAAAATTAATAAATATTAATTTAAAACAACTTTTTTAATCAAAATAATTATTAATGAAAAATTATGAATTTGAGTGATTTTAAAGTATAATTAGATTATATTTTTCCCATTTATTCCAATTTTGGTAATTGATCATAATTTCACATTTAAACTGGATATAATCAAGTGTCAATCTTTTGATAGTTATTATTACTTAAAAACACGCTTTTTGTTTTGACAATGAGAATTAATATTAAATTAATTTCTACCAATTATATGTTTTGAATTTAGAAAAATGGATTCCATATTTAGAATCATTGGGTCCAAATTGTGTTAATAAGTATCTTTTATTTTTATACATTTTGAATAATTAATTTGGTAAATATTTTATTTACCATGGTTAAAAGGTAAATCCTGTAAATAAGGGTAAACAAATAATATTAAATTACCCTAAAACATGTCCTAACCATATTGACTGATACATGTCTGACCATTTGAATCTTTGGGTCGATTTTGGGACCCCATGGAGCAACCTGTAAGTGATAATGACACTTTATATTAATTAAGTTAAAGTAAATACAAAAATTGCATTAGCATATATCTTCTACAAAAAAAATCATTACATAGGGTTATGTATGTTATATTTTAGACTATAAATATTCATTATAAAGATAAAAAAATTTCATACATACTAGTATTTTATTAATGGAATTATAAAATTTATTTATGACAAAAAAATGATGCAGTATTTTCTTTATTAATGAAAGAATCAAATAATTGGTATTATAAATGATAAAATAAATATAATTTGAATGTTTTGATGCCATCCACGAATTTTATAGGTTAATACGACATGTTATTAATTCTTAAATGAATTTTTATTGAATTAATAAAGTTTTTAAGTATTTAACAAAAATCAAGTTTTAAATAGTGTCTAAATTGACATAAATGAGTTTTTAAAACAAATATTATATTATTAATTGATATTATATTCCTAAAAATCTAAGGTTCATCCAAAGGACATATATCATGATATTTTTATCATTAATTGATCATTTGGGGGTCTCTTGGAACTAGATAGTATGTTTATTAACTATATAATATAAAAATACAAAGAGACATGGTAAATGTCAAACTATTTAACTAAGAGTTAAATAAAAATGATAAGGTTAATATAGTGACCCAAACCTATCTAAAACATATTTTTTGAGTGGTTTTCGACCTATCCCCACCTTAACCTTTAAATAATCCACTTTGTAGCCATTACAAATCGTATATTGATTTATTATAAAATAATATTTCTAGCTTTTTCTAAGGTGCCCCTCACCCATCTTATAAAAGGGAACTCCCCCTTCTCACTAATTCGCACCTTCAAAGCCTTTTGGCTCAGCCAAACTCTACCCAAATACCCTCTAAACTATCCTCCCTTCATCTTAGAGGCATTTTATTATTAATAAAGCCAGCCAACTGAGCCTTTTTGATCAAATCAAAAGGAAGAACCCGAATAAGATGTAACGTTTTCCCCACCCTCTTTCAAGTTTCTTTCTTCTTCCACTTATTCTTTATTTTTATATATCCATTATAAAATAATAAATCCAGTATCTTCTATATACTGTTATGGTATTAAAAATATTGTACCACCATATTCAGTATTGTATCCATACTTTGAATGACATGTCACCATTCTTGTGTATGTACTGCTTACCGTCTCCACGTCGTGGTGTAATTGTTATTCAAAACATTATTTTTTGGATGGGTATGATAATGATGTGTAATTGAAGTAAATATTATGTATTACATTATAATAGTTATTTATATATGATATACCATCCAATTATATACGATTTCAAAACCAAAAGAATGATATTGTCACTTGTGCGTACGTACGGACTACCGTCTCCACGAACGCGATGAGATTCATTCCCCATCGTATCCATTCAAAATAATTCTCATTTGATGATTAAAAATAATGTTTAAAGACTAGATATCACTATGGATATGAATAATATACAACCTATGTAGGACCCCGGGACACCCAGAGAGGGGAGGGGTGAATCAGGGTGTCAACTTTTTCTTTTAAAACAAGGATCTTGTACCCACGTTGGTAGGAACTAGTTAAAACTATTTGATGAATATGACCTATAATGAATCATTTCCATGAAAATAGATGACACGAAAATTTTTACATGGTTCACCGCTAAGGGCTACATCCAAGGGTCATACACCGAAAAGTTTTCGGTCGTACCAAATTCCACTAATCTTCACTAGTTGTGGATTACAATGGTTCAGGAACAGTCACTCTATCCCAGGATCACTGCCTTTACAAAGGTTCAGGGATAGCTCACTACTTCCCTTCGGTCACTAACGTTGACTCCCCCTGGCTCACTACCCTTGGTGAAGTCATACTCAGTTTATAGACATGAAGTTATCTTCAATAGATTTGCATTGAAGTCTTTTTTTCTTCTTAGCACAAGACTCGGCTTACATCCACGTCCAAAATTGATGCAATAGAATGCACAGAACCACTAAAGAAGATAACCCGAACGTGCAAACAAACTTCACTGAAAATTGGGTGAAACATGAACCCTTTGCGTGCAAAACCTTCCTATTGCGCGCAAAATTTACTTTTTTGCGCAGAAAAAGATTTCGTGCCACAACACCAATATTCGCGCAACTGAATCTTTTATGAGAAACCCCAATATTTACATGCAGCTCTTCCTTTTTTGCGCATCCCGAAATTTTCAGCGCAATCCAGAATAATTCACGCAAACCCCTTTACATGATCCTTTTTCACACATCAGACCTCTAATCTCCTCTATGTCTTCAACCGTATGGAATGAGGGGTTCAGCTCTTATTTATAGGCGTCTGAGACCCCCGCACGCAAAATCCCCTTTGGCGCAAAAACCCCTCATCTGGCGGGTAATTTTTCACGCAGGTATCATTTTCCGCGCATATCTCCAGATTTATCACGCAACCCATGCCTTTTCCATTTTTCGACGTTTTGATTCCAAAACACTATTTGTGTGAAAAACCTTGTTCCCCAATTTCGCACACCACACTCTTTATCGCGCAAACCCGCACTTTTTCACGCCCAACTCAGATATTTCGTGAACAACCCTCCTTTTTCGGGCACCACTTCATCTTTTCCTACACCTCCTTTTACCAATAGTCCATGTCTTCATTTTTAGATTTTGAGGCCCAAAAATTTGGCAAACACTGGGAAATTGCACCACCTTTAATACTGTTGTCCGCTTGATCTATATGATCACTTTTCTAGCACAAATTCTAAACTTCCACTAAGGATTGAAAACAAACACAAACAAAACTCCAATTCCTGCATAGAATAGCCATGGTTCCAACAATCTCCCCCTTTGTTTTTTTTGTAAATCACCAAATAAATTCAAAATATGACCACCCCGATGCAATACAAAAAATGCAAGGATCAACTCAGCCAACACTCTAAGTCTAAGTGAGAAATGCTCGGTGTAGAAAAAAAAGAGGAAGCTTAAATTGGGTTCCCATGTTTCAGAAATCTCAATGACGCCCAAAAAATTTTCTTACAATGTCACAAAAGCATTACATGTCCTCTGACAATCCTGAATTTATTCCATTCTCCCCCATTGTCAATAAACCCAAATACTGGTAATTTTTTCATTGTTCAGCTCAAGCCAAACTCCCCCTAGATTGTATCTCCCCCACAAACCTACATCATATCCATAAACAGATACAAACAGTTGTCATAATCGGGGAGAGGGGGATTCCAGAACCTCCGTATGCAGTAGGAGGTGGTTGAACACCGAGGTTCAACCGATGTTTTTCAAACACAGCTGCTGATAGTGGCTTCATCAGTATATCAGCTAATTTCTCATCAGTTCCCACGTGATCCATTCTAATCACGCCTTATTCAACATTCTCTTTGATAAAGTGATAAATAATTTCAATATGTCTTGTACGAGAATGTTGAACGAGATTCTTCATAAGATCAGTTGTGCTCTTGTTATCACATAAAATTACCATTGGTTGATTCACCTCATCACCAATATATGTAAGTTGTTTCTTCATCCACAGAAACTGAGTAAATGCCTTTGTGGCAGATTTATACTCAGCTTCATCAGTACTAAGAGAAGTACTTTCTTGCTTCTTGCTCAACCAACTAGCCTGGTTATTACCAATAAAGAATGCTCCACCACTGGTGGACTTTCTGTCCACAACATTTCCAGCCCAATCAGCATCAGAAATTGCAGATAATTCACAGTTCCTTCCTGTAGCAAAGTATAAGTCATAATTGTGAGTACCTTGAATATACCTCATGATTATTTTTACTGCTGCCATATGTTCCTCCTTTGGATTAATCTGAAAGCGGGCTGTAAGACATGTGGAAAAGAAAATTTCTAGCCATGTCGCTATCAGGTACAGTAGGCTCCCAATGATCCTCCTGTACAAGGTGGGATCTACAGAATTCCCATCCTCATGCATTCCATGTTTGGTTCCAACTTCAATCAGAGTTGACATTGTTTTGGAGTCTTTCATATTAAACTTATTCAGTAGCTCTCTTGCATACTTTTCCAGAGAGATAAAAGTGTAGCCTTTCCCTTGAGTCACCTGTAGTCCCAAAAATATGTGAGCTCCCCAATCATTGATATTTTAATTTCTGATTTGATATGATTGGAAAATTCATCCACTGATTTCTGCATGCTTCCACCAAATATAATGTCATCGACGTAAACGAGAACCATGAACTGATCTTTCGGACAATTATTCACATAGATATTGTGATCTACTCCTCCTCTTTTGAATTTTAGATTCTTGAGATAAGAATCTAGTCTGGTGTACCACGCTTGTGGTGCCTGTTTCAATCCATAATGATCTTTCTTTAGCTTGCATACCTTTGATTCATCAGCACCAAGAAGAAAACCCACTAGTTGTTTAATGTAGACTTCTTCTTCGAGTACACCATTTATGAATTTTGTCTTGAAACCCATTTTATATACTTTATATCTTCTTTCAAGATCCTTGGAAAGGAACAGCCTGATTGACTCCAGTCTAGCCACTGGAGCAATGGTTTCTTCAACATCAATACCTTCAATCTGAGAATACCCTTTACATACCAGTCGAGCCTTGTTTCTGATAACACTTCCATGCTCATAAAACTTGTTCTTGAATATCCATTTCGTTCCAATCACATTGTGTCCATTGGGTCTCTGGGAAAGATCTCATGTCTGATTCTTGTCAATTTGATCTAACTCTTCATTCATGGCTTTCACCTAGGATTCATCCTTTGCAGCTTTTTCAAATGAGGATGGCTACACAAATGACAGAAATGCAGAAGGTTTGTTATTCCTCATCCTCCTTGTCTATGTGGGTGAATTCCTATCTCCAATTATGTTAGATGGATCAATTTATGCTCATCGATTTCTCCTGTGACGTTCAGTCGCATTCTCACCATCCAATATTTCATCTTTATATTCTTCATCTGAGTCAACATCATGATGTGACCCCTGATTGTTTTGTACACCTTCCTCTATTTCTGTATTTTTATTTATTCCATGTTCACATTCATTCTCAACTTCTATCTCATCAGCATAGGTACTATTTGAAGCATTTGGGGTTTTTCCTTCAAGGATCTTAACATCGTTACTTTCTAAAATCCTCCCCAAGCATTTATTGAAACACTTGTACGATTTGATGTTCATTGGATACCTAAGAAAAATTCCTTCATCAGCATTGTCACCAAACATTCTTTGGTTTCCTTCTTTATTCCGGATGAAAAAATGTCTTCCAAAAACACGAAATTATTTCAAAGAAGGCTTTCTTCCATGACACAATTCATATGGTGTCTTCATTTCTCCCATATAAAGCCATGTTCGATTCTGAATGTGCATTTCAGCTTCAATAGCTTCCTTCCAGTAATGATGAGAGATACCACTCTCAATCAGCATAGTCCTTGCCATATTGTTGACCTGTCGATTCCGATACTCAACAACTCCATTTTCTTGTGGAGTTCTCACAAAAGCTACCTCATGCTGTATTCTATGTTTTTATAGATAATTCTCAAACTCAATGGACGTGTATTCACCACCATTGTCAGATCGCATGACTTTTATTGTTCGTCCAGTATCATTTTTGGAAATCCGGCGATAAGTTTTCATGCAATCAAGTACTTGTCGCTTCCTGTGAATCACCATTACACAATCCATTCTACTGTAATCATCAATTAAAAGGACAAAGTATCTTTCTCCATTGGTTCCAGTAACATTTATTGGGCCACATAAGTCTGTAGGAATGATATCAAGAAGATGTGATGCCATTTTCTTTGTTGGCCTATATAAACTACAGACCAACTTCCCAAAAATACAAGCATCACAATACTTTTCCCATTCAAGTTTTAGAATGGGAATATCCATGACTATCTTCAGCTTAGATATATTTTCCATTTCTTGTTGGTTAATGTGTCCCATCCTTCGATGCCACAAATTGTCATCTTCTTCAACAGACAAATAGCAGGATTTCACTTTGCTATCAACCTGATATAATTTTCCATCTGTTTTACAGACTTTAATAAGAGAATTCCCTGTTTTTTCTTTTATAGTGCAGCATTTTTTATTGATGGTTACTATGAGCCCTGAGTCACAGAGATGACTAACACTGAGGAGATTGTGGCATAGACCGTCCACACAAAGAACTTCAATCTTTTTCAGCTCCCCGTTAATGAGAGCAGTATTCCCACTGCCTTAATCTTCAAAGCACGATCATTACCAAACTGTACTGTTCCATCAACCTTATTTTCAATGTTCTTCAAAAGGTCACAATTTCCCATCATATGGGAAGAGAATCCACTATCAAGGATCCAGGTGCTACTGCTCTTTGTAGCTTTGAGGGATACTTCTGCAATATTTGATTTCTCGATCTTCTTATTCTCTTTCCATGAGATATTGGATTAAGCATAGGATAATGATGGCCTCTTAATACTTTCTTCCAAATAATCTGATTATTTATACCGATAATCTTCCCCCAATGGGGAAAAACTTTTTGTGAGAACAACTTCATTAGGAGGATGAAAACTGGCCCAACAATGAGTGTTTTATGAATTTCTCATGTCGTACCGCTGCCTGCAATACATAACATTATGTCCAAAGCTAGAACAATTAAAATAGTAACCATAGAAGTTATTTCTTCCATAAGATAGGGGATATGAAATCAGCCTCCTTTGTCTACTTCCCAGATCATCCCCATTAAAGTATCTCCTTTCCTTTTTAGAGTATGACATGGAATGGCCCAGATAACCACAAAACTGACACTTCCTGAGAGGAAATGTATTTTCACTTGAATTTCTCCCCATGCCTTCTTCCTTGGAAGAATATTTGAACTACCTGTTATTTTTTATAGTTTGAGGATAATTTTTAGTTCTTCGTTTAGTTTGGATTGAGGGTTTCTTTTTCATCATTTCAGGTAATGTTTCAGCATGTCGAACGTTCATCTTGTCATTATTTTGGCTATATTTACTTCCAACATTTGATGTCTCAGCTTCACAGTCAATTCCACTCATTCCCATGCAAATAGGTCTTGGATCACTTAATATTTTTCCAACCCCATCTGAACCACACTTGGCTCGTGCTAGTAATTCTGCATCTGAGAATCTTCCGAAATGAATTTTCTTCTTTCCCTCATTTTTCATTGATTGACATTCAATTTTACTTCTAAGAGTAACAAATTCTTCTTCAAGTCCCTCAACAGTCTTGGAATTCTCTTCCATTATGGATGAAAGGTCATTTATGACCTTTACTTGTTCTTATGTTTTAAGCTTTAGTTCCACAACATCATCTACGCTTTCAAGGATTGAAAACTGAACTCTCACTAGTTCTTCTAGTCGTTCAATCTCTACATCAAGCTTATCAACATATTCTGATGATTCTTCCACCATTTCCTTCCACTTATTATATCTCTTACATTTATTCTAATGATTGGAAAAATCATCCTTAATTTGAGTCTTTGAATCACCATTAGAAGTAATAATATTATCTCTATCTTTATTGATCAAGGGTTCTAACTTTTCAACAGTAGCCATCATGGAAGCATGCTTTCCCGTTTTAAATTCAGGTTCTTCTTCTTCACAAAATTCAGTATCCTCATCTTCCTCTTCACAGACAATGCTCTTCCTCTGTATTTTCTTTCAATATTTGGAGTCTCTCTTTTTGAAGAATACTTTTTCGAGGCTTCTCGATGTTCTCATCTTCACTATCTTCATCATTGATTCTTCTTAAACCCTGAGAGGCAATGTGACCAACTTTTCCACAATGAAAACAAGCGAGAGGTAACTTCCATTTGAATTTCCATTTTCCCTTCTAGAACTTATTTGCAATGAGAGAAAGAATCTATTTTTCTTCATCATCTTCAACGCTACTATATTTTTAGATTTTCAGTTTATCCATGGACTTGAACACCATTTCCTTGCTCATAAGAGTCGTAGCATCTTCTGGTTTGAATCTCATTTTTTATGCTACCAAGATGCTCAGTAGATCATCCAGAGAAAGTTTGGAAAGATCTCGTTCCTCAAGGTCTGACACCTTTGTATTGTACAGAGGTGGAAGTTCTTAATATTTTCTTCACAATGTCAATGTCTTTGATTTCTTCACCTAGACCCCAAATTTCTCCAACCACTTCAGTAATTCGATTGAAGAATGATTCTTAATTCTCGTCTGGGTGCATCTTTAGATCATCAAACCGATTGTGCCGGACTTGTAATTTTGCCTCCTTCACTTTTCTATCTCCTTCATAAATATTTTCGATTTTATTACACATGGATTTTTCTGAGGTGCAACTCATAAACTTTAGATAGATCTGATCAGAAAGAGCTGTAGTGAGTGCATTTTGTGCTTTAGCATCTGCATCAAGAATTTTCTTGTCTACATCAGTCATAGCCAGGCCTATAGGATCAGTGACATTTATACCTTGAACAGTGGAAAACAGAACATCCATTCCAAGGGATCTTAGATGAGATCTCATTCTGTTCTTCCAAATTTGAAAATTACTTCCATCGAAGAGAGGGACTCTCCAAACATTGACTGCATTTTCCATGATGACAAAGGATAGATTCAACACCAGCAACCTTCCTCTGATACCACTTGTTGGACCCCATCACACCCTGAGAAGGGAGGGGTGAATCAGGGTGTCAACTTTTTCTTTTAAAACAAAGATCTTGTTCCCACGTTGGTAGGAACTACATAAACCTATATGATGAATATGATCAGTAATGAAACATTCCCATGCAAAGAAATGAAACAACAATTTTTACATGGTTCACCGCTAAGGGCTACGTCCAAGGAGCATACGCCGACTAGTTGTCGGTCATACCAAATTCCACTAATATTTACTTGTTGTGGATTAAAATGGTTCGGGAATAGTCACTCTATCCCAGGCTCACTGCCTTTACAAAGGTTCAGGGATAGATCACTGCTTCCCTTGGGTCACTCCTGTTGACTCCCCCTAGCTCACTGCCCTTGGTGAAGTCACACTCAGTTTATAGATGTGAAGGTCTCTTCAATAGATTTACATTGAAGTCTTTGTATCTTCTTAGCATGAGACTCTGCTTGCATCCAAGTCCGGAATTGATGCATTAGAACGCACAGAACTACTGAAGCAGATAACCAGAACGTGGAGACAAGATTCACTGACAATTGTGCGCAACACAAACCCTTTGCACACAAAACCTTCCTAATACACACAAAATTTACTTTTTCACACCACAACACCCGTTTTCTTGAAACTGAATCTTTTACGCGCAACCCCAATATTTACGCGCAGCTCTTCCTTTTTTGCACATCCCGAAAGTTTCCGCGCCATCCAGAATATTTCGCAGAAACACCTTTACCCGATCCTTTTTCATGCATCAGACCTCAAATCTCCTCTAAGTCATCAACCATACAGAATGAGGGGGGTCACCTCTTATTTATAGGTATTTGAGACCCACGCGCGCAAAATCTCTTTTGGCGCGAAAAACTCTCATCTGGCACGTAATTTTTCGCGCAGGTATCGTTTTCCCCACACATCTCCAGATATTTCGTGCAAACCATGCCATTGCCATTTTTCAACGTTTTCATTCAGAAACACTATTTGGGAGAAACCCCAATATTTACATGCAGCTCTTCCTTTTTTGCGCATCCCGAAATTTTCAGCGCAATCCAGAATAATTCACGCAAACCCCTTTACATGATCCTTTTTCACACATCAGACCTCTAATCTCCTCTATGTCTTCAACCGTATGGAATGAGGGGTTCAGCTCTTATTTATAGGCGTCTGAGACCCCCGCACGCAAAATCCCCTTTGGCGCAAAAACCCCTCATCTGGGGGGTAATTTTTCACGCAGGTATCATTTTCCGCGCATATCTCCAGATTTATCACGCAACCCATGCCTTTTCCATTTTTCGACGTTTTGATTCCAAAACACTATTTGTGTGAAAAACCTTGTTCCCCAATTTCGCACACCACACTCTTTATCGCGCAAACCCGCACTTTTTCACGCCCAACTCAGATATTTCGTGAACAACCCTCCTTTTTCGGGCACCACTTCATCTTTTCCTACACCTCCTTTTACCAATAGTCCATGTCTTCATTTTTAGATTTTGAGGCCCAAAAATTTTGCAAACACTGGGAAATTGCACCACCTTTAATACTGTTGTCCGCTTGATCTATATGATCACTTTTCTAGCACAAATTCTAAACTTCCACTAAGGATTGAAAACAAACACAAACAAAACTCCAATTCCTGCATAGAATAGCCATGGTTCCAACAATCTCCCCCTTTGGTTTTTTTGTAAATCACCAAATAAATTCAAAATATGACCACCCCGATGCAATACAAAAAATGCAAGGATCAACTCAGCCAACACTCTAAGTCTAAGTGAGAAATGCTCGGTGTAGAAAAAAAAGAGGAACCTTAAATTGGGTTCCCATGTTTCAGAAATCTCAATGACGCCCAAAAAATTTTCTTACAATGTCACAAAAGCATTACATGTCCTCTGACAATCCTGAATTTATTCCATTCTCCCCCATTGTCAATAAACCCAAATACTGGTAATTTTTTCATTGTTCAGCTCAAGCCAAACTCCCCCTAGATTGTATCTCCCCCACAAACCTACATCATATCCATAAACAGATACAAACAGTTGTCATAATCGGGGAGAGGGGGATTCCAGAACCTCCGTATGCAGTAGGAGGTGGTTGAACACCGAGGTTCAACCGATGTTTTTCAAACACAGCTGCTGATAGTGGCTTCATCAGTATATCAGCAAATTTCTCATCAGTTCCCACGTGATCCATTCTAATCACGCCTTATTCAACATTCTCTTTGATAAAGTGATAAATAATTTCAATATGTCTTGTACGAGAATGTTGAACGAGATTCTTCATAAGATCAGTTGCGCTCTTGTTATCACATAAAATTACCATTGGTTGATTCACCTCATCACCAATATATGTAAGTTGTTTCTTCATCCACAGAAACTGAGTAAATGCCTTTGTGGCAGATATATACTCAGCTTCATCAGTACTAAGAGAAGTACTTTCTTGCTTCTTGCTCAACCAACTGGCCTGGTTATTACCAATAAAGAATGCTCCACCACTGGTGGACTTTCTGTCCACAACATTTCCAGCCCAATCAGCATCAGAAATTGCAGATAATTCACAGTTCCTTCCTGTAGCAAAGTATAAGTCATAATTGTGAGTACCTTGAATATACCTCATGATTATTTTTACTGCTGCCATATGTTCCTCCTTTGGATTAATCTGAAAGCGGGCTGTAAGACATGTGGAAAAGAAAATTTCTAGCCATGTCGCTATCAGGTACAGTAGGCTCCCAATGATCCTCCTGTACAAGGTGGGATCTACAGAATTCACATCCTCATGCATTCCATGTTTGGTTCCAACTTCAATCAGAGTTGACATTGTTTTGGAGTCTTTCATATTAAACTTCTTCAGTAGCTCTCTTGCATACTTTTCCAGAGAGATAAAAGTGTAGCCTTTCCCTTGAGTCACTTGTAGTCCCAAAAATATGTGAGCTCCCCAATCATTGATATTTTAATTTCTGATTTGATATGATTGGAAAATTCATCCACTAATTTCTGCATGCTTCCACCAAATATAATGTCATCGACGTAAACGAGAACCATGAACTGATCTTTCGGACAATTATTCACATAGATATTGTGATCTACTCCTCCTCTTTTGAATTTTAGCTTCTTGAGATAAGAATCGAGTCTGGTGTACCACGCTTGTGGTGCCTGTTTCAATCCATAATGATCTTTCTTTAGCTTGCAGACCTTTGATTCATCAGCACCAAGAAGAAAACCCACTAGTTGTTTAATGTAGACTTCTTCTTCGAGTACACCATTTATGAATTTTGTCTTGAAACCCATTTTATATACTTTATATCTTCTTTCAAGATCCTTGGAAAGGAACAGCCTGATTGACTCCAGTCTAGCCACTGGAGCAATGGTTTCTTCAACATCAATACCTTCAATCTGAGAATACCCTTTACATACCAGTCGAGCCTTGTTTCTGATAACACTTCCATGCTCATAAAACTTGTTCTTGAATATCCATTTCGTTCCAATCACATTGTGTCCATTGGGTCTCTGGGAAAGATCTCATGTCTGATTCTTGTCAATCTGATCTAACTCTTCATTCATGGCTTTCACCTAGGATTCATCCTTTGCAGCTTTTTCAAATGAGGATGGCTACACAAATGACAGAAATGCAGAAGGTTTGTTATTCCTCATCCTCCTTGTCTATGTGGGTGAATTCCTATCTCCAATTATGTTAGATGGATCAATTTATGCTCATCGATTTCTCCTGTGACGTTCAGTCGCATTCTCACCATCCAATATTTCATCTTTATATTCTTCATCTGAGTCAACATCATGATGTGACCCCTGATTGTTTTGTACACCTTCCTCTATTTCTGTATTTTTATTTATTCCATGTTCACATTCATTCTCAACTTCTATCTCATCAGCATAGGTACTATTTGAAGCATTTGGGGTTTTTCCTTCAAGGATCTTAACATCGTTACTTTCTAAAATCCTCCCCAAGCATTTATTGAAACACTTGTATGATTTGATGTTCATTGGATGCCTAAGAAAAATTCCTTCATCAGCATTGTCACCAAACATTCTTTGGTTTCCTTCTTTATTCCGGATGAAAAAATGTCTTCCAAAAACACGAAATTATTTCAAAGAAGGCTTTCTTCCATGACACAATTCATATGGTGTCTTCATTTCTCCCATATAAAGCCCTGTTCGATTCTGAATGTGCATTTCAGCTTCAATAGCTTCCTTCCAGTAATGTTGAGAGATACCACTCTCAATCAGCATAGTCCTTGCCATATTGTTGACCTGTCGATTCCGATACTCAACAACTCCATTTTCTTGTGGAGTTCTCACAAAAGCTACATCATGCTGTATTCTATGTTTTTATAGATAATTCTCAAACTCAATGGACGTGTATTCACCACCATTGTCAGATCGCAGGACTTTTATTGTTCGTCCAGTATCATTTTTGGAAATCCGGCGATAAGTTTTCATGCAATCAAGTACTTGTCGCTTCCTGTGAATCACCATTACACAATCCATTCTACTGTAATCATCAATTAAAAGGACAAAGTATCTTTCTCCATTGGTTTGAGTAACATTTATTGGGCCACATAAGTCTGTAGGAATGAGATCAAGAAGATGTGATGCCATTTTCTTTGTTGGCCTATATAAACTACAGACCAACTTCACAAAAATACAAGCATCACAATACTTTTCCCATTCAAGTTTTAGAATGGGAATATCCATGACTATCTTCATCTTAGATATATTTTCCATTTCTTGTTGGTTAATGTGTCCCATCCTTCGATGCCACAAATTGTCATCTTCTTCAACAGACAAATAGCAGGATTTCACTTTGCTATCAACCTGATATAATTTTCCATCTGTTTTACAGACTTTAATAAGAGAATTACCTGTTTTTTCTTTTATAGTGCAGCATTTTTTATTGATGGTTACTATGAGCCCTGAGTCACAGAGATGACTAACACTGAGGAGATTGTGGCATTGACCGTCCACACAAAGAACTTCAATCTTTTTCAGCTCCCCGTTAATGAGAGCAGTATTCCCACTGCCTTAATCTTCAAAGCACGATCATTACCAAACTGTACAGTTCCATCAACCTTATTTTCAATGTTCTTCAAAAGGTCACCATTTCCCATCATATGGGAAGAGAATCCACTATCAAGGATCCAGGTTCTACTGCTCTTTGTAGCTTTGAGGGATACTTCTGCAATATTTGATTTCTCGATCTTCTTATTCTCTTTCCATGAGATATTGGATTAAGCATAGGATAATGATGGCCTCTTAATACTTTCTTCCAAATAATCTGATTATTTGTACCGATAATCTTCCCCCAATGGGGAAAAACTTTTTGTGAGAACAACTTCATTAGGAGGATGAAAACTGGCCCAACAATGAGTGTTTTATGAATTTCTCATGTCGTACCGCTGCCTGCAATACATAACATTATGTCCAAAGCTAGAACAATTAAAATAGTAACCATAGAAGTTATTTCTTCCATAAGATAGGGGATATGAAATCAGCCTCCTTTGTCTACTTCCCAGATCATCCCCATTAAAGTATCTCCTTTCCTTTTTAGAGTATGACATGGAATGGCCCAGATAACGACAAAACTGACACTTCCTGAGAGGAAATGTATTTTCACTTGAATTTCTCCCCATGCCTTCTTCCTTGGAAGAATATTTGAACTACCTGTTATTTTTTATAGTTTGAGGATAATTTTAGTTCTTCGTTTAGTTTGGATTGAGGGTTTCTTTTTCATCATTTCAGGTAATGTTTCAGCATGTCGAACGTTCATCTTGTCATTATTTTGGCTATCTTTACTTCCAACATTTGATGTCTCAGCTTCACAGTCAATTCCACTCATTCCCATGCAAATAGGTCTTGGATCACTTAATATTTTTCCAACCCCATCTGAACCACACTTGGCTCGTGCTAGTAATTCTGCATCTGAGAATCTTCCGAAATGAATTTTCTTCTTTCCCTCATTTTTCATTGATTGACATTCATTTTTACTTCTAAGAGTAACAAATTCTTCTTCAAGTCCCTCAACAGTCTTGGAATTCTCTTCCATTATGGATTAAAGGTCATTTATGACCTTTACTTGTTCTTATGTTTTAAGCTTTAGTTCCACAACATCATCTACGCTTTCAAGGATTGAAAACTGAACTCTCACTAGTTCTTCTAGTCGTTCAATCTCTACATCAAGCTTATCAACATATTCTGATGATTCTTCCACCATTTCCTTCCACTTATTATATCTCTTACATTTATTCTAATGATTGGAAAAATCATCCTTAATTTGAGTCTTTGAATCACCATTAGAAGTAATAATATTATCTCTGTCTTTATTGATCAAGGGTTCTAACTTTTCAACAGTAGCCATCATGGAAGCATGCTTTCCCGTTTTAAATTCAGGTTCTTCTTCTTCACAAAATTCAGTATCCTCATCTTCCTCTTCACAGACAATGCTCTTCCTCTGTATTTTCTTTCAATATTTGGAGTCTCTCTTTTTGAAGAATACTTTTTCGAGGCTTCTCGATGTTCTCATCTTCACTATCTTCATCATTGATTCTTCTTAAACCTTGAGAGGCAATGTGACCAACTTTTCCAAAATGAAAACAAGCGAGAGGTAACTTCCATTTTAATTTCCATTTTCCCTTCTAGAACTTATTTGCAATGAGAGAAAGAATATATTTTTCTTCATCATCTTCAACGCTACTATATTTTTAGATTTTCAGTTTATCCATGGACTTGAACACCATTTCCTTGCTCATAAGAGTCGTAGCATCTTCTGGTTTGACTCTCATTTTTTATGCTACCAAGATGCTCAGTAGATCATCCAGAGAAAGTTTGGAAAGATCTCGTTCCTCAAGGTCTGACACCTTTGTATTGTACAGAGGTGGAAGTTCTTAATATTTTCTTCACAATGTCAATGTCTTTGATTTCTTCACCTAGACCCCAAATTTCTCCAACCACTTCAGTAATTCGATTGAAGAATGATTCTTAATTCTCGTCTGGGTGCATCTTTAGATCATCAAACCGATTGTGCCGGACTTGTAATTTTGCCTCCTTCACTTTTCTATCTCCTTCATAAATATTTTCGATTTTATTACACATGGATTTTTCTGAGGTGCAACTCATAAACTTTAGATAGATCTGATCAGAAAGAGCTGTAGTGAGTGCATTTTGTGCTTTAGCATCTGCATCAAGAATTTTCCTGTCTACATCAGTCATAGCCAGGCCTATAGGATCAGTGACATTTATACCTTGCACAGTGGAAAACAGAACATCCATTCCAAGGGATCTTAGATGAGATCTCATTCTGTTCTTCCAAATTTGAAAATTACTTCCATCGAAGAGAGGGACTCTCCTAACATTGACTGCATTTTCCATGATGACAAAGGATAGATTCAACACCAGCAACCTTCCTCTGATACCACTTGTTGGACCCCAGCACACCCTGAGAAGGGAGGGGTGAATCAGGGTGTCAACTTTTTCTTTTAAAACAAAGATCTTGTTCCCACGTTGGTAGGAACTACATAAACCTATATGATGAATATGATCAGTAATGAAACATTCCCATGCAAAGAAATGAAACAACAATTTTTACATGGTTCACCGCTAAGGGCTACGTCCAAGGAGCATACGCCGACTAGTTGTCGGTCATACCAAATTCCACTAATATTTACTTGTTGTGGATTAAAATGGTTCGGGAATAGTCACTCTATCCCAGGCTCACTGCCTTTACAAAGGTTCAGGGATAGATCACTGCTTCCCTTGGGTCACTCCTGTTGACTCCCCCTAGCTCACTGCCCTTGGTGAAGTCACACTCAGTTTATAGATGTGAAGGTCTCTTCAATAGATTTACATTGAAGTCTTTGTATCTTCTTAGCATGAGACTCTGCTTGCATCCAAGTCCGGAATTGATGGATTAGAACGCACAGAACTACTGAAGCAGATAACCAGAACGTGGAGACAAGATTCACTGACAATTGTGCGCAACACAAACCCTTTGCACACAAAACCTTCCTAATACACACAAAATTTACTTTTTCGCACCACAACACCCGTTTTCTTGAAACTGAATCTTTTACGCGCAACCCCAATATTTACGCGCAGCTCTTCCTTTTTTGCACATCCCGAAAGTTTCCGCGCAATCCAGAATATTTCGCAGAAACACCTTTACCTGATCCTTTTTCGTGCATCAGACCTCAAATCTCCTCTAAGTCATCAACCATACAGAATGAGGGGGGTCACCTCTTATTTATAGGTATTTGAGACCCACGCGCGCAAAATCTCTTTTGGCGCGAAAAACTCTCATCTGGCACGTAATTTTTCGCGCAGGTATCGTTTTCCCCACACATCTCCAGATATTTCGTGCAAACCATGCCATTGCCATTTTTCAACGTTTTCATTCAGAAACACTATTTGGGAGAAAACCCTTGTTCCCCAATTTTGCGCACTACGCTCTTTTTCGTGCAAACCCGCACTTTTTCGCGCCCAACTCATATATTTCGCGCATAACCCTCCTTTTTCACGCACCACTTCCTCTTTTCCTATACCTCCTTTTACCAACAGTCCATGTCTTCATTTTCAGATTTTGAGGCCCAAAAATTTGGCAAACAATGGGAAACTGTGACACCTTCAATACTGTTGTCTGTTTGACCTGTATGATCACTTTTCTGGCACACATTCTGAACTTCCACTGAGGATTGACAACAAACACAAACCACACTCCAATTCCTGCATAGAACAACCATTGTTCCAACAACATATCCATAACAAACATGGATTATGTAACAAAACATATAAAATAAAATGAGTAAGTTAACACCTGAAATGACGATAATACAAAGATATTATTAACAAAGCAATGTTAAAAGGATATCATAATAATATATATTATTATTGTATAATTTAATAACAATTATTTCACCATTATACATGAGGTTAACCTACCCTCTACCTAGAAAAAGTACCAGGTAAGGGTTAATTTCACAATCTCTTTATTATCCGAGGTTGTTATACGTAATTATTTACTTGGACATCTTTATCATCCACATCCATGTTTCTTAAAAATATATTTCAAAACATTCTTACTATTTTATAGACTATGGGTTAAAGTCATTTATACATCTTTTTGAATTTTTATAAGATGTTTATTAAGGAATCTTTCCGTCATTTTCCAAAAAAGGTCCTTTTTAACCTTTTCAACAGAATTAAGGTAAGAATGTCTTTTTTTAACTTATACGGCGGTTGTAGCTATTTTCCGCCATTATAACATCATTAAAGAATCCTTTACATGCTTATAAAAATATTTTCAAAATAAATGTTTTCTTTATAATTATATGACTCTTAAATAATTTCAAAATAGAAAGCGATATTTCACTAAAAATAATTTTGATTTTATCAATGTCAACATCATTTGATGGATTTTATGTTTATTTGAAGTTGATTTATTATGATAAAAAGCTTCAATATTTTATTGATAGTTTTGTGATATGTTTGACTCTGGATGTGCTATTTTTATACCATTCATGGATTACGGTTAAATTATTGACATTTTGTGTGCTACTTTTAATACGAATGTTTATGATATGTTTAAACATTTTCATATGAGGAATGTATAGGACTTAGTAAGTGATGGGTGGAGCTCGCTATAGTTCCTATATGCATTGGTAGGTCTCATGAGACAACTAGATGTGGATTTGGCTGAGGCCCATTCCCAATTTTGATATATGGTTTTGGTCGAGGCCTTAATCATTTTTAGACGTCTTGGCCGAGGCCTTGAAAAAATGTTTCAGAATGTCTAGAATTATACATTCCCTCATTATGAAAATAATATTGTTGGTTCATGTGGTCATTCGACTAGTAGAATACCCCTGATTATGTTTTATTATGGTGTTATTTACTCAACTCATATTCTTTCCATAAAACTATTCATGTTTATTATTGGTAAAGGCATGTAGTTTCAATTATTCACAATGATTAATATTTATGTCATTTTATGATGTATTACTTATCCTTACTGAGCATTTGAGCTCACCCCTTTCTTATGTTTTATTTTCCCAAGATATGAATAAGTTAGTTATGTGTGACCTTTAGGCATAATCTAGGAGGCTTGGATGTTTCTAATGAAATATTTTTGTGTTGTATTTCTCTTCAAACCGTAAAGTGGAACTTATTTATGAATCATGCTTCCAATAATACTAAACTGATTGGTCTTTCGAGACATGATTTACTTGTGATCATGCCAATGTTATATAATAATGCACCGACTCTAGGTAACTAGGGTCGAGGTGTTACAGTTTTTCTTCTACACCACATTATTTCAGAAATTAAGGGAAAAATTTATTTAGGGTGGTGGTTTATAAGAACCCATATGTTCTTTTCAAGTTTGTTTTTCTTTATGGAATATTTTTTAGAAAACAAATAATATCTGCAAAATTTCCAGAGTACATTCTATATACTTATATGTATACATCTTGTACCCCATTCCTACAGGTAGCTACATGTTGGCCGTGTAATGGCCAATAACATGGCTGTGTTGGGTGACTTGGAGACCACCTAAATTGGAGGTTGGTTAAGGAAAGTACACGTCGAGTACCCTAGAAGAACACGACATGTACTTTCTCTTTATTTCATTAAATTTACCACGGTCGCATATATTTCACAAAAGGGTCTTCGTTTTTATCCTTCTCATCCAGGAGAATATATGTCTGAATATTCTTCTATGAGCCCCTGACTGGCTGTCTGTTCTCTGAATCGAACTCTGTCAGTTTCTTTTGAATCACATATGTGAGTTCTTCCTTCTTGTAGTGTTTCATATTTTCATTTCTCAACTCTTGTGAGATATCCTAGGTTGATAGTTTTTGAAATTTTTTAGATATACCGTGTTCTAGATCGATTTAATGGTATGTGCATGAGTATATTGATTGTAAAATGTTTAGGTAGCTGGTTTGTGCCTTTCGCAATTAGTCATTTATGTATATGTGCATAAGTGCCAAATACCGTCCTTCAGGGAATTGTGTGTTAAGGGGTTTCACACTATTAATGACTTATATTCATAGTATTTTTTAATAGAGGTTGCTGATTGTGAATAGAGTTCATTAAAATGATATGTATGTGTTTTTTCATGCTTGTTTGACTTTCGACTGTTTGGTCTAGTTTTTCTATTATGCTTTTTGTTCCCATTCTAATTGTTGTTAGGATGGAGTGATTATTTATCTGATATGTTTTTCTATGCATTGTAGATAGATAATAAATTAGTACTTTGAGGATTACTTTGGATAATTATTTTCTTTTGTGAACGATTTCATTACAAGGGGTTAAGGGAACCTGGTGTAGTGAGACCAAAGAAGAAATTGACATTGAGGGATTTCTAAGAGTGTCTGTTATAATTATCATGCTGTAGGACCATAGGGGGTATTAACATTGAGTGCTCCCGTAGAAGGTATATTGATATGTTTTGATACCACTGGAGGAATTGACGTTGAGTGCTTCCTCAGAGTGTCTATAGTTTACTGAGAAAAGGTTATATGGGGAATTGATAGTGAGAGATTCCTTAGAGAGTCTTCATTATATATTTTTTGTAAATTGAACAAGAGGGGTTAGGATGTGAGAACTACCCAAAGGGTTTCTTGTATTTTTAATTGTTTGGTTAAATAGTTAAATGTAAATGATGTAATTGAAACTATAAGACTATTTAGTATGTGTAATTCCTTGTTTAATGTTTCATTATACTTATTTACTACCATATATAAATTCACTGACTGTTAGGCACATATTGATTGGTGGATGCCTACTAAGATTTGTCTCACATCATATTTGGTTCATTCTTTTGGTAACAAATATATTATATTGTTGCAGGTCTAGATAAGGGAAACCCCATCTATTTGAGGTACTTGACTACTGGGGATCAGGAGAGCATGGGGCCAAGATGAGGGTTGCGATGCGAAGGAGGTGTTTAATTTTTTTCTTGTAATTTGGTTTAGTACTATATTCTAGCATTGTTACTTATTTGGATGCATTACTAGATATATATATCATGAATCATTATTTAGATGTAAATATATATGCAGTCATTGTTTATTCACAATCAGTCTTCCACTGTTTACTATTGTATGGTATTATTATTGCTTTCAATATTATTATATATTTACTTCTGCTATTTTATGTTTCCATTGAGGGAATAGTTTCCCCACTATCATACCCATGTACCTCACTTCTAGTCAAATGCCATTAGAATTTGGGGAAATGTTCTTGAGGGCATTTTTTTAACCAGGTACGGGGTACCTCTGGACGGCACCCGGAACCAGGAAGTTTTAATGGAGGGATACTACAAAGCCTATTTATCTCACAACTCAAATACCAAATCAGTTGTGCATACACCTTTGTCTCAATTTTTATAAAGTTAAAGGAAATACAGAAACGTTTTTGGTCACTGAGTTTAGGTAGTTGGTGGTGAGATGGTGTGACATTTTTCATGCTATAACATTGATTAATTGTTTAGCTTTTAGATTTGTTTACATTCCTATTAGAGATTGTTTAACTATTTTTGAGTAGTATCACATTTGATTTTTTAGTTTTGGTATGAATATATTTCTCATTTTACCCATCCAATATATCTTCTTGTTTTCTATACATATATTAGTATTTGTCTTTCTCATGTTGGGAGAAATTTTATCCTCTGGTAGTTCAAATGGTCGAGTGCTATTTTTCAACCTCTGGGGATTGATATTCCCATTCTGGTTTGTGAGGGTTTTGTTTGGGTGTCTATTTGGTAGGGTATTTAGTTTAGGTTTGATATATTAGTTATCTGATTAAAAATATCTTGTCAACTAAATATGACAAATTTTTATTAATTGGAAATGTATAATCATTGTTGGAAGATGATGGTGACAATGGGGATCTAATTGTAACTCTATTTATTGCTGGAATAACGTGTTTGTAAAATTAAATCTATAAATGGATATAATATAATTGGATCATAGATGGATGTGATTGGAAACATTTTACAAAAAAGAAAAAATCCTAGAATAGTTTATTTTTTAAAATAAAATAATTTTACAATGTCGTAATTATTTATATAATTATTGTATCAATTTTACAATAACTTATAGGGAATATTTGTATGTGTCCATAAAATATATCTTCCATTATTAATTAATCAATGAGCGAATATAGTGGAAGAAAAAAATAAATTGAATGGAATTCATCTTTGACACATAACTCAAGAAATTGTTTCTATTGAAACTCCCAATAAATAATTCTTAAATGTTCTAAATGATCTCTCTATCAATTATTTCTATAATATAGGAATATATTAAAAATATTTTACCATTGAAAATTACACATTAATATCATTTTTTTCATGGGAGATGGTGGCAATTGAAAACAATTTTATTGAGAGAGAATAAAATATTATCTTTATTTGGGGTATTCACCATGAGTTAAAAGTATGATACTAGTTAATGGGAACTCAATTTATAACAAAAATTCGTGTTCCATGTAAAAAACATAACAAAAAATATTATATAATTAAGAATTAGTTTAATTTACAAGAGAAAATATCAATAAAATTTCTAAAATAACCATTTAGTCTTTATGACAAGAATAAAATTTAAAAATATTTGTACACACAATAAAATATAGTATATCATTTTCTAAAAGGACTCTAAAATATAAAAATCTAAATTGGAAATAAATATTAATATATGGAAAATCATAAAATTACATTATACATTACTTATGAAAGTTTATAAGACAAATATAAATAATAAAAAATCTATGATAAATAATTACATATATCCCAGTAATATATCATTTTAAAATAAAAATAATGAGAATATAATTTAGATTTTTAATTTTTATCGTTCCCTAAATAGAGGGAATGTGTTGAGGTAGAATTCATAGCCTCGTTACTATAACTAAAGACCTAATTAAGATCCACCTTATTATCGTATGATTTTATATAGACATCAATAAATATAAATAAATATGGTTTATTAAAAAGGTACATTTTTTAAATCAAATATTATTTCACTCCTAGATGATCTCAACCATACTAGTGAAATTTAAATTATATTTTCCTTAAAAATTTACATTTATATTCTAGTTTAATCCATTATAATTCACTATTATATTGTATCATGATGAAATTTCTATGAAGAATGATACAAATACATACAAGAAGAGTAAATATATTCCATATTGAATAACAGGGAGCCTCATATGTGGGGGTTCAATCAATGAAGTGTTTGATACATTCATTTTATCATTTTCTTTATTAAATAAAAATTTATGAAATCCTCTATAAATAAAAGTTGGGGTATTATTTTCACCCTCAAAGATCAATTTTGGTTATATAGAATTTATTTATCATGTATTAGTTACTATCTAACTCAATAGTGAAAAATATACTTTATACATTACCAAATATTTTGTGTCTCAAGATATTCATGTAATTTTATGACTTGTATTATTTTTCTTAAATCATCACGGAATTGAAATTTTAATGGTACCATTTAATAGTATATCATGTGGATATTCTTGATTCCTTGATGAAATAAATACTTATTTATACACCATTCATGGAAAAATAGATGTATTATTGACTAACTAAACAATCATTTCAATTATTTGTATTTGGAGTTACCATTTTCACAGTAAATTTTATCAATATATAGTTCTATCTAAAAGTGGGAAAATATTTTTCTTTTAGATAATATGGAAAAAATAATTCCCTTACATTTATTATAAATGGGATGGAAGATATTCTTACCAATAAATATATTATCTGTAAGGTGTTTGAGAGGATATTAACATTAGTGGTGAATTTTGTATTGAGAAGAAATACAAAGGCAGAGATTTAATTTAAGATTATTTTATTGTTGTATTTATTTTCATTTTTGATAAAGGTATGATTTTTAATGTATGATGTAGTTGGGTAATATATTTAGAATCAACTTATTAAACTCAAGTGATCTTCTAATATAATTAAAACAAGAATATTAAGATAATGGTGATTTTTTTATGGTGTTTGTTAATGAATATGAAGTTTTTTCTTTGGAAAATACCTTCGTGAATAGATTCAAGGTAGTATCCCAAAAATTTTGAGAATTTTTTAATTGATCCATATATTATGAAAAATATAATTTTAATTTAGAAGAATTATATTTGATAATTATAATTAATATTGAAACTAGTAACTATATGGTCAGATTGAGAAATTTGTTTTGAAGAATTAAAAGCCAGATGACATTATTAAGTAATTATCTATGTTTATAGTGGATAAGGTATACTTTAATTAGTGTTAATGATCTCTTGGAAAAGTCTTATTGTTGGTTCAAGGTAAAGATAAAAAGTCTCGGTTATGAAACCAATTGAAATACCCATATTTAAATTGGTTTCAGGTTAATAACCACCCTTATCAAAAGATAAAATTGGTTATACTTAAACTAGGCGGTCTATATATTCATCATGTGATGGAGATGAAATAGATATATGATTTCTCATCCAGATAAAAACATTTTTTTCATGGGAAATTTGTGGTTAGATTAACCCCGATGATTTGATTTTCAATAGGGGTTAAAATTATTTATAAAATCATTCATATTAACCTGACCCCATGTTTATCCCTAATGAAAACTGCCAACAACTCCAATTTCTGTAGTTGGGTACTCACATTCCTTCCAAAGGCTGGTGGTCCTTTAGGGTTTTAGACCCAATGAAACTTAGGATCTATCGCTATTTGATAGTATGGGATTTCTATATCATCAATACCTTTTTAGGGTAATTTATTTCTACTCCAAGACTCTTAATTTTGTGTTTTTTTTTATAATCTCTTACATATCCCAAACCGAGACTGGTTAGCATAACAAAATTATCTTCGGTTAATTACCTTGATATGCAAGTGAGAGGTTTTAATTTTTGAATCTGTATTTATGTAATTGAGTTTATTTATCCATTTTCCATGGGTGGGTAGCTACTTATATGTTTAAGCAATATAACTAGGCACTCCAGGGTTTCTTTTCAATCATAGAGGCAGTTTATATATTTGTAAAAAAATTAATCAATTATGAGTAATCCTACATATCCTATTTTATAACTTCAATCATAAACATTATTGTTCATTAACCCAGGGTACTTTAATTTCATACAAGGGATAAATATATGGGGGAAATGGGGAACTAGATATTTGTTACTATACATCATGCATGCATCATACATACCATGGGTATAATAGGAATGAGAGGTGTAAAAGTTGAGTCATGACCTTTGAATAGTCCCCAATGAAGACACCCTTATATTGGTGCAGTTAAATAATTCCACTAATTTGGGATTTCACATTGATGATTCTCTTGGTATATGGTATTTAGGATGAAAATGATCTGACCACCACAAATACATAATCCCACATGACATGTACTCAGTGTGGAAGATAAGCGAAAAAAATCAATATCAGTTCATGGGTATACGAGGGTTATGTGCTGAAATAACCCCTTGGATACTTATTATAGAGTCAAGGAAATAGAATGTTGTATTATATATCTTCGTTATAGAGGATATAAAATCCTCAAATATCAGTTTGGCGAGGCATTAGACAATGAGTTTTTCGTAATATTGTAGGAGATAACATATTATACTTATGATCAATAATTTAATACTTAATTATCCCCAATATTGGTGGATATAACATATTATGCCGCTTATTGAAGAATACATGCTGAGGTTTCCCTAATATCCCCATGAAAATGATATCACAACTTGATATAACTTCTTGACATATCATGTCTGTCCTCTTATATTGTATGGTTATTTTACTATCATGTATGAGGATGCATGGACATGTCCCATATTTATAGTGGACCCATCTAAAGAAAATTTCATGATCCAAATTGACATGTCTACTAGTTTTCACATATCCTAGATAACTTTTCTACATGTATTTGTGAATCATTCATAAATTTTCTAGAGGACATATCATAATTCGGGTTGGTGTACAATGATGGGGTCTCATTACATTAGATAACATGTTTTACATTAATCTCGATAAGTGGATGACATGATTTGAGGGTGTCATAAAATATGGTTGAAAATATAAAATAAATTTGTGAGACCTAGCTAAAAAATACTATTATCACAATATATTTTGGTGATGTGTCTGTAAGACATCACAAGATCTTGATGGAGTGCCCGAAGAGAATCCCATGACTTGGGTGTCATAAAGAGAGGCTATATCATGATGTTCATGGAGTGTCAATGGATCTTCAGATGATAAAAATTTTATATCAAGAGCACATCACATCTATGGGCTGATAATTCCTAGTGTGTTCTTATGATCTAGATGAGTCATGCACAAGACAAGAGGATCAATATAAATGTATTATCATAAAATCCCATTAGTTAATAATTATTCTAGTTTTATTTCATATGTTTCTTTGAATTGTTCAGTGTTTTTTTCGTATATATTTTTCATGATGCAACTGATATGTGTGATATCCTCCACAAAATCCAATTGACACACCATATGTCCTTCTCATGACCTTATATGATCACACTAAGTGTCTATGTTTGCTTCAAAAATCATAGATTCATTTAAATGTATTTAACCATGCGGATCACATTCACGATCGTTTATATTGTCACTCGAAGATGTACGTTTATGAGCTCTCCTATACGAGGGACCATTAATGGATTATTCTTTTATTTGGGGGTGGTTATTGGATGCACTACCATGGTTATTTCCCACCATGTGTGGAATATATCTCACTGATTTGGGTTAAAGTCATATGATGACTGAGGTGTTACACATTTTGGAAATGTTTCATGAGATTCATTGACCGATAGATCATCCCATAAACACCCTATTTAGTATATATTAGGGAGATATACAGTGTTTCCTAATTATGTGGACATGATTAGAGGCTTTCACAATGTCAGGATGACTTTCATAGGGTCATTATTTGGATTAGGATTCCATTCGAAAGGCCTTAATATGACTTGAGATTCATTTATGGGACATTCTCCATGACCAAGGTAGCATTACAGGAGGTCTTCATGAGACAATGATGACTTATCAAGGGTGCCTAATGTGATTAATCATGTTTTCCTTTAGAGAATACCCCCATTCCCATGAGATCATCTTACCTGTCCCTTGCAAGAATCTCCCTTCATTTTCGTTTTCATTTATTAATTAATTTCATATAGGATGGTGGTCTTGTGAGTTGGAACAAATTTTTTCACAGACAACCACTCATTCCATTGGTGATGTGTTTCATATAAAACAAATTTCATTATGGAAATGTGTGAAAATTTCGGGGAAATACCCTTCTGTTTTTCATTAGATTCTAAGGGGAAGCGCAATGAAACATCAACATGTTCGAATCCCTTCATGTGATGTGGATGAAAAGCATGTGGGGTCTTTTATGACAATATAGTCATGTCTCCCATGAAATTTGGTTTCTTGTGAACGTCTTAAGATTTTTATGGTATTTTTAACCACATGAGGCTCCCACAATTTCCTTTATTATTTCCTTATTTATTTTTCAAGGCCTTGTGAATCAGAGCAGTGTCCATGGGTGTTGTTGAATAATATCACCCTGTCGATTGGTGATGCATCGTGTGACCAATGTTTCATCATCTGGTGATGCACATGTGTTTCAAATATTCAGTATTTCATCTTTTCCATGGAGCTGGTGGCAGGGGTCACTTCATTGGTATGTCTAAGACCCTTCATATGATATGGGAGACATGTATGTGGGTCTCTCGTACAATATGATGTATATTATTCAAGGTGATTTATGTGTCTTGTAAACTACATGGGGTGAATATCATTATATTTATTACCTCAAGGGAATCCCACCTGGTGATATTTTCCTCCATGTTTTGCAATGATTTTTTGATTTTTTTGTTAGGATTCTAATGATTGAAATGTTTTGTGATATAGATGTTCTCATTTGGTAGACATCACATGATCATAAGTTATCTGGGATGCCATTAAAAGAGAACATAGACATTGTCAAAGGGGGTTCATGGGATCTTCATATGGGTTTCTCACTATTCAGTGAATGTTTGAAAAACCTTTTGAAGGTCATGCAATAACATTTAAATAAGAGGGTCATGAAATCTATGTCTATTGGTCACCTTCTTATTCCTTTTATTTTGTGTCAAAAATAATACCCATATTTAGTTATTTTTCCATTGGGAATTTTATAATGCATTTTTAGTATGAGTCAAGAAATTCCCCCAATTGGTGTGACATCTCTAGGCACATGGAATTGGTTATAATAAATTTAAAGTGTCTTTTGAAGATTTAACATTGTATACAATTAGTCTCTTTGGTAAATCTTGTTCTTCCATAAGGTTTTTGGTATTTTTTATAATTCCCTATATGTGTTTTATGAAAGGGTGGCACAATCATTGGATACTCATCATTTAGATCTTTTTTATCGCTCCTTGGTCACATAACCCTTTATCCAAAATTACCTATAATAAAAAAATTCAAGATATTGATATGAGAATTTTTTTGAGAAGATATTTGAATGAATTTTTCATGTTAGGATCCCATTCGAATAAACCATGAACTTATATTTGGTAATTTTTCTATCATTGGCCATGGGGACTCACAAATTTTATTAATGGTTTCACTATATTTTATGTCTGGATAGAATGACCATTTGATTATGATATCCCACTAATAACCATGTCAAATATGGGATAACATGTTTCTTTTTAGGGGTTATGTGGTTGCATGATTTTATAGGGTATTATGTGGTCTATGATTTCTTATTGTGCTAGGGGATTCACGGTTTTATTATGTGACCATGAATCCCTTTGAAGTTGCACACAATGAATGCAATCTTTCGAATATAATATTTATCATTTGTAAAGATTTTTTTTCATCTCTCCGATATATGTCTCACAAAATGGTTCATATTTAGTCCATATTTAATAATAAACCTCACAATACATCAATGAAATAAGAAAAGGAATCGATTTTAGTTCAGAATGATATTGTTTCAGGTTTGGATGTCACTTTTCGCCATGTAGTTATGTCAATTAAGATGGGTATTGTAGTCCTGATTCGAGGGAAGCTTGGGGAATATCCCCTTTTAGATTTTATGCCCATATATGGGTTTATTATTACAAATGGAAGAAAATTTATCCCCCACATTCATCATTCATACCCTCCTCTTTGGTTTGGAAAACCCAAAACAATTTTTTGGTGATCAATTCTCATGTGTGTATTTTGTTGCTGAGGGATAGTTTACGAATGAATATTTAATGACATGCATTCCCAAAGAACATTATTGAAACAATCAATGACCTATTTTGGATGTACATATGTAATGATTGATAAAGCTAAAGTCCAACTCCAACTATAATTATAGACGGTTTCCTAAATGGGACTTCCGATTATGAGGCATCTGTGGGATTTATTGGGTCCAGCACTTATGTGTGAAATGAATTTCTTTTAAATTAACTTAGGATATAAATAAAATAATGGTTTATGTGTCTATAAATATATCAAAGGCATTTTACAAGTGAAGAATGGTTTTGATTATGAACCTTTTTAGTCATTGTAGTCCAGACACCATCATGTTCCACCTCATGAATTGTGAGGTGAGTGCCAGCATGTTGGATGTTCAGTAGATATGTAGTGCCCCCATATTGTGTAGGGAGAGTGATGATTTTTTCCTCCATCCTCTATGTGGGATAAGGCAGAGAGGACCCTTTTCTTAACCATAGAGTTTATTAGGTTTGCTGAAAAGGCCATTCTGAAGGAGCCAACATTTAGAGACGATATCAAATTCAATACATGGTTAAGTTACTATATCATGAATGTATGTTATATGATTAATGTTAGGAATCCTATGGAATATCTTTCTAAAGAATATAGTAGTGTAGAAAAACCTTATTGGAAAATGGTTGATGAATGAAAATTTTTATTAATTTGGGATGAGAGGTCATCTCAGTTATTGATTGGACCATTCATCTTGCATGATTCCTTACAAAGTACATGAGTGGGTACTTATTATCTATAATGAGTAAGTGTGGGGTTATAATATACAAATTTTTATTGTAAACCTCAATGGATGGAGGGAAGAGTGTTGGGTTATCTATCCCTATATTATGAAATATTTATAGACTTTTCTCTTTATTTATATGGGAAAGTCCCATCATATAATCTTAGGCCACTTTTATGTGTTATGGAGTTGGTTGGTGGTTCATATTGGAGGATATGAGTCTTCAAATATCTAAATAAACCCCAATGCCTATTTCAAACAATTTTTATACTCTGTCACCTAAGAAAATACAATAACAATAAAGGATTAGTAGGTCAGGGCCATCATCAGTCGTCCTAACTATTTCCCATTCAAATCCTATTAGCCATTTCATAGGGATGATATGGCTGATAACAGTGAGGAACATATTAAGTCTAGATAGTATATACTCTGATTTCATGAGATATTACTTTCCAAACATATAGACAGGGACCTATTCTGTGAAGGATATACACACATCTAGTTTATCTATTTGATCTTATGCATCTTGTTGAGATTTCCATTCCCCATTTATGCTCGATCTAAGGAGAATATTATGGTGGATCACCAAGGTGTTCTGATGTTCAATAGGTATCATAGTCCTTCTGATAATAACATTACTCCTTATTTTGAATAAATTGGTTTATCCAAAAATTGTTAAGTGGTTTGGAACTATTCATATCCTTGTGGGAAAATATCTAAACTAGTTTGGAATGCTTTACAATTACAGTCATTTGATGTGGAAAATCCAATGCTTGTAGAAAATATATCTTTGAGAGGACTGACTAACAAGGAAGCACCTCATAAAGAATTAATCAATTTAACAATACCCTTTACATTGGTAGAATCTCTAGCTAATTATGCCACAAAAAAAG
The DNA here is from genome assembly GCA_963277665.1 of Viscum album. Classification (NCBI taxonomy): domain Eukaryota; kingdom Viridiplantae; phylum Streptophyta; class Magnoliopsida; order Santalales; family Viscaceae; genus Viscum; species Viscum album. Next base: position 188,381,127 of record OY728153.1, on the reverse strand, counting down.
GTTCTAGATACAGATTCCATGTTATTGTAATTATTTTTATTCATATCAAGACAACAAGACACTTGGAGAATACAATACCTATAGGCTACACTCTGGGGGTAATTGTTTTATGAGAAAATACCCTTGAAAGGCTTTAATTTAATCACATCCCCTATGTGAATCATAGTCAATGTCCATCATGAGGAGGTTAGGGACGTCATACATGATATTACAACATTTTTGGAAAGAATTAATGGATTATTGTTCAATTTATCTATGGTACAAAAAACGGAGTTTCGAAGAGTGATAAAAATGGACATGGATGAACATGTCTATACCATTATATAAGAAGTGGTGTAGATGAACTTAATTCCATTTTTATTGGATCATAGTTCTATTCGAGTAATACATTTGACTATTTTATACATTAGGATTCCATAGAGGACTGGAAAAAACTTCCATCCTCCATGTATTTTCTATAGGGTATGATTGTTGGAGATGGATTTGGAATTAATCGAGGGATCAATGATGAGGGGTTACCTGGTAATGTTTCCCAAATGAGAATGGTGATTTCCACTTCAAGAGCATAAACCTCATCTTTAGAAACTTCTAGGGATTGTTCTCCAAATGTGATGGGGGAAATGAGGCACTATGAATTTTGAGAGTCTTCTCCTACTGAATTCACAAGTGAGTGTGAAACTTTACTGTTTCTTTCAACTGGGATATTAAATCAACACAACATAATTTTTCTAGAATTTATAGTTCCCCAATTTAATTTTTTATAGGATCATTTAACTTTTCATCAGTTTGGAGGTGAGCATTTGGTTGCTTTAGAAAAATCTTGTCTATCAGTCCTAGCCTTTCAGGAAGTGGAGATCGATGAAGCTTTGACTTAGTCACACACAATTCATCATATAGATATTATAGAATTTTTTGCAATTGATATAGGATGGTGGATCACAATTTTAGTGGATACTAATGTAGGTATCTCTTCTAATACTATGTAATCCTTCATAGATGAGTATTTTGGTTAAGGATAATAATTCTAAAAAACATACATTTTTCCCTTATCCTTATATGACAAGACATTTTATTTTGTTCTTGAATATTTTAAGGGTAGTGAGAGAAGAAAATATTTGTTTAATGAACCAAAAAATATATGAATCCATTCATTATAAGGTAGCTCCATGTCATAACCTAAGGATGTTTTTGGGGAAATGGACATCACCATCGATGCAAACGATAAATGTATTTCTCTAACATTTCCCATAACTAATGGTTTCCTGGTGATGTTATATCATTTATATAATGGATAAAAAACTCATGTGCCCCATTTTTCAGTTTCTTCACAATGAATATAGGAGGTTCCCATACCTCCTCTCTTAGGGGTTCTTCATACATAGTCGGCTACTATTGAAAACAACTGTCATACTACACAAATGAATACCATCTACATAAATCATTCTATAGGAGAACTTTCTTGGGAATATGTTACCATTACGATGATGGAATTAGATCATGGATTAGGGTATGTATCATTTTACTTGTTGATGTGGTGATAAATGTGGAGGAATATTTTTTCTCTACTTTTTGACACCCTGTTGAAAGGGATGAAAGTCCTACTAGGTTTCTTATAGTTTATGATTACCACCAAAATTTATAAGGGTAATAAATTACCACCCTTCATACCCAGGTGAAAGAGGCAGTGTCTTTTAAAGGTAATAATAGGTCCCCTGAATTGTGGATGGTAGACATTGAAGCATATTATTATGTGAAGAAAAGTTAGGATGGGTCATTAAAGGAAGCTTCCAAGTGTCCAGATGAGATGAAAACTCACGAGGATATGGTTAGGGCTGACAAGATTAAGATTGACCATTTCCTATCTAAAATTGAAAATATTCATGTAAAAAATTCTATATTCATCATTCCCTTTATATATTAGAGAAAAAATGATGGAACTATAGGGGATTAACAACAATGTAGAGAAAAAGATTCTTGATAACGTTTATCGAGAAGGGGAGTTGCAATAGAATGCAGAGGTGGAGACCTAATCTTTTGATAAATTATGAAAATCTATTATGAAGATGGACGATAACCTTACATAGATCATGGAATACTTTCAGAAAGTTGTGGTATAGAGTGGAAAATTTCCAAATATTCCTTATCTTGAATATTCAATGGAGTGACTTTGATATGATAATATCACTCCTACTATATTATATCTATGAATGGATATTTTGTTATTTATTAATATTTTTTTTTAATTTTTCATTCATGTTGTGCACGATATTTCATCAATCTGATGTTGTCTGAATCATAAATAATACCCATAATTTTCTTAATATCACGTAAACCTAAATGTATGATTACTATTTGAGATAATTTGGGTATAACATATGTCCTATATGTAGGAATATCTATCTATTTCAGATGTTGACAGACTAGCTCAGGGTATATTTTTTTTCTATGGAAATATTTGGGACCTCACAATTTTTGAATCCTTTAAAATCTTCCGCATTAAATCAATATTTTGATGTAGTTATGATATTTTAGCTCATACCTTCAATCACTTTAATTATTGTTATTTTATCATGGAACATGTATCTAATTAGTTTATTGTATTTTATCTAGGATCTTATTTTTATTATTTAGGTTTTCTCATCTCATTCCTTCTATTTCATTATTTTATGGTATTTTAGCTATGAGATTATATAACTTTATTTTCTAGTCTTTCCCTAAGACATTATAATAGTTTAGTTTATGATAATTTAGTTTAGAAAATATATTGATTTAGTTTAGGGTATTTTGGAATAGTCCATCAATTTATTTAGTTTATGGTCTTTTATCCCAGAACATATATTTATTTAGTTTATGGTCTTTAACTCATACATTCCATTTTTGAATATGGGAATTCTTAACAAGGATGAACCATGACCCCAACAGTTCTACACCCTTCAATGTTTTTTCTAGGGCTAATAAGGATTTTAGATCCATTATTTCAAGGATAAGATGCTTATTTATGGTAGGTCACAACCCTTGTGTATTAGTATCATGGTCAAAGAAAGGCATCCCCACAATTTTCCAATGGCCATGGAAGATTATAGCGGTTATACGGGTTGAGGGAGAAAAACATGGTTTATCGGGTCAACCCAAATATTTTTAATTTTGATGATGTATTCCATAAACCAAATTATTTATTCAATGAGTATGGTATGCGGAAGACATGCATAGGATGATCCATATCACCCAGATGTGTCGAATTACACAATGGTGTTACCCGGGCTTATAATGAGTGGTATTCCGGTATTTCAAGGAGGGGATTCCTTTGGTTGGCAGTCCAAATCTATTATGTATCTATATTATCATAAAACATTGGTTTCTACACCCATTTACCAAGATAATGGATGATTTTTAAAGCCTTGTGTGGACAAAAATGATGTTGGGTATGTAAGGGAATGATATCCATAAAGTGTCCTGGCACCCTTGGAGAGTTCTACACATAATTGTGAAGCTCAATCCCTACATCATGTTGTTTTGAATCATGGGGTTTTGACCATAATATTGTTAGAGATTATTGTGAAACATTATATCTTTTATAAAGTTTATAAAACATGGTTACATAATAACACAACTATCGAATCCACATGTATGACCAGGTATGGGGATTTTAAATCATGGTTCAATGTCCTAAATTCATAAATATGGTACTGGAAAAAAGTTTTTGTAATGGAAAACAAGATATTGATGTTTTGAGTTCTACCAAATTTCCATTAGGGATCCCATGGATTAGAAATACCTTTTTACAAAGTGGAAAATTTTGTTCAATAACATTGGCACACATACAGGAGACATTGATATACATGCATTGTAACAAAAAGTGTCCCTTGAACCCATGTTCCTTTTTCTAAAAGCCCTGAAATATTCATGATGAGAATAGATTCTATAATTTGAAATTGTGATTGGAGGAAATTTTAATATAAATTAAGGTTTCAAACAGCATTAAGGATGTGTTGTTTCCAAGTGAACATGTACTCACAAAAAGAATATGTGAAAAATCAATACTCTAACGTTTTTCATAGAAATATGAATCCACCAATCATATCATGGGGTTTTCTAGGGATATAAAATAGATAATATGAGTTTCATTGCTTATTTATTTATTTAAATTTTCCCCCATATCTATAGAGATGTTGAGTTTAGTGAGTGATGTCTTTAATTTTTCTTAGCCGCCCTTTGTGGGGTTTTATCATGAATTTTTTTCCTTCTCTATTTGTTTTTGTTCTTACAAATTATACCACGTAAAGATAAAGATTATGGTCATATATATTTCTAAAATTTATTGGAATTTTAATTTCTTGGTGCACATAGATTTGATATGAGAGAGATGTTACAAAATATCCTACTTAGGATACCCATAGTTAAGATCACTCCAATGTTCTTTTGAGAAGGATACAAAAATGTTTAATATCATGTCTCAAGGTTCACAGGACCTGAGTAATGAAATGAGAGAATCATGATAGGATGGCCCAAAATACCTTGAGGTTTTGAGTTCTTCTATAGTTATGTTAGAATCTAAAGGATCAGAAAACCATTTTTATAGTGTAATGGGGTATTTGGTTAGTAGGTCGAATCCCCTATGAGTTGATAACAATCCTAATAAGAGAGATACATTTTCTATTATAAGTAACACAAAAGGATTATAAAAACCCATGGTGCTCAATACATTATGTTTGATTAATGAAATATGGTTCATAAAAGATGGTGGAATAATCTCTTACACTGGTTTACCAAAGTAAGGCTCATGTTGTCTCTATATATGATAATGGGTGATGGATTACACATTTTAATGTCATGTTTTGGGGAAGTATTTTTTCAGATATATTAATTTAATGTGACCATGAGATTTTCCATGTTGTATAATGTCATGTAGTATGGGCTTGAGAAGTAACATGAAAACTTATACTAGATATATTACATGTAAATGAAAAAGTTTCTCAGATCTGCCTCAAACATAAGAAAAAATTACCATATATGATGTGGCCATTGCATAGTTGGGGGTGAATTCCATTCATTGGTTGTCACATTTATACCCATGAGTTGGGATCCTTGTGTCACTATATATACTATGATAGGGGGAATCTAGCCATATGTAGTTATTGAAAGGGAAACTCTCAACATAAGTCCAACCCTTATGTAGTGGGAAAAATTATTTCTGTTGATTGTTGTAGATGGACACCTATTTTGATATTTACATATCACAACATTTCTTATGGTGATAGATTTAATGCCACATATTGTTCTTTGTAAATAATTCAACTGAATTCCATGCAGTGGAGACATAGTCTCCCCAACATGGAAAAAGGGATATTGTAGCTACTCCTAGGAATGGGGAAATAGCCATCACTAATCATCCCATAGTTATATGATCCAATACAAACTTATTTCTTGAGAAATATGTTATAAATGGTTCTTCCCATACGATTAGAAGGGGAATTTTACGATAATATTTTTTCTGACTGGACCCAATGTTGGAGATTCTGGAATCACTTCATATGATATGCTGATAGGAATCAATTCACACGTAGTTTTGAATAATATATTTGGTGGAAGGCCAACACCAAATATAGAACCACACTCAAGTGAGGTCTATAGAAATGTGCAGTTTTATGTCATAAAAAAGACACCAACGTTGTAGATTAACATAATGTAGTGAGGATTATGAATCCTAACAACCCCATAATGATCTCATATTCAATGTTTTTTTAGAGAAGTCCTTATAAAATATCCAAATACAAATTTAACTAATCTCAGTGTGATAAATAAGGAATTGAAGAGGTTCCTCAAGATATAGAGGCAAATTGAGAAAGGGGAATGAAATTTTGTATGACGTGGTGGATGAAACAAGATATAAGATCATTGAATCCATATATATCTAATTAAAATGTGAATAAAGTTACTCATAGTTCTCGGAACGGATGAACATTAATTTTGTGAAGAAAGAAAACCATCTATGTAGTTTAACAACTTGAAGTAAGGTCACGGGTGACATAATTTGAAAGAAGATGAATGAAATGGTTGAGCCCATGAATAGGGGTAAGGGAATCTCTAAATATCATGTGATAGAAGGAATAAATCCAAACATAGTTGTTGTATTTAGATATTCCTCAATAGATCTAACCCTCACACATGGATGGGGGCATTGCTCACTTCATTCGTACATATGTAGATCTTGTGGGGTGAATCATTGGTGAGAAAATCCTTTCCATGTACTTTATCATTATATAGTGATGACACATTTTATACAATTTAAAGTCATACAGTATGGAATTATTCGATACATATTATCATCATGCGGTTAAAAAATGGTTTTTTTAGTTTAAAAGCTTGCATCCAGGATGATATATTTTATGTAGTTTAATTTCATGCTTATACGACATCATTGTGAATTTTAAAATCATACAATGATGAAAATATCCATACAATTTAAATTCTTGTGTTTATGATGTTCTCTATAATGTTTAATGTCATGTGATCAAGACATATTTGGTAAAATATGATGTTATATTTTTGGATGAATCTTTCTAGCTTAACATCATGTGACTATGATGTTCTCCATAATGTTTAACATCATGTGTCCTTGACATCTTTGAGAAGTTTAGACGTTCCCAATATAAATAAAGTTCATGTTTTCACGATGTATCATCCTCATTTAAGAAAATATATCTATGATGATCAATGTTTGATAGAAGATATTAACCATATTTATTAAGAGACCTCACATTTTTTGGTGGTGTGACATGTTCCCCATTCATTCTGACCAGTGAGTTGGATACTTTGATATGAATTATGAATGATTTAATTACCTTCCCATTTGTGTTCTATCTTTTGAGGATTCCTCCATAGTAACATTATGGTTCTGGGATCCAACACAAGTTATACATAAATGAATTAATGGAGGTGGACCATTTTATTAATGCCCAAGATGATCCAACTCTGATAGACCACTAGTTAGTGCAATGTATGCTATCTTTTTTAATCATTCTTATCTATCTCATCTAGATACTTCTTAGTTTGATCATCATCTAAGAGTTTTGTAAAAATGAATATTTAGAGTGATGGTATATGGAATTTTATGTGAAATACTTCCATGATTATGTTCACCAATGAATATAGAGTCTCTTGTGTAATAATGTGTGTAGTTGTACGATATGACCAAAAACAATAGAGAAGCATGTTTGGATAAAAATTATTATTCTTAGTAATAATTTTATGGAGAATATTAAATGGAATCTTTTTTGAAGCGTATATTTTCCATTTTCCACTAAATGATTGTGGGAAGAGTATTTGGAAATAATGTTGTACTCATAGTATAATTTAATCCACCCTAGATGTTTCCTTTCTTTATCAATATTTCCCTAGGATCTCGAAACATGGTGATGATATTAGACACTATGGAGTTGAATATATTATTCTTCATGGCTTCCTTGATGTTTATTATCTCAACCCATTTGGAGAAGAATTTATTTGATATATGTATATTCATAACTTTCATAGTTGTGACTAGGAAATATTCCCTTCAATATCCATTCGAAATATGGAATGGTGGATGGAATATTTAGCTGTATGTTGAAATTTTGGTGGATGATGGATGATGTTCTCATATACTTGGAATGAATGGTATTTTCTACTAAATTAATCACATTCATGTATCATGGTTGGATTGTAGCAACCCAGATTAATGGATTGGTGGCAGAACATGGTCCCAAACTGATGAATGTCACATGATCCTTTAGGGGATTCTTGAATGATATCTAGAATCATATTTTCTTATATTAATATTAACAGGATTCCATTGAATCCACTTTTATAGATGGATTATCATACATTTGGACCATCCAACTATGTAATGTGTGTTGTACAACATCGAATCTGTTCCAATATTTCTCAATCTATTATGAGAGTCCCCTTTTAGAGACAACCAATTTTGAAATCCATTCTTTTGGGGGAGAATATCATCTCATTCCACCCAAGGGCGGTGGGGAACTGATTATTCCATTCAAATCAAAGATTATTATAGATGAAATCACTTGTTTTTGTGCGATACGGAAGACTAAATCCTCCAGATCATATTTGGATGGGAATATTTACGAATTTTCCATTGTGTCAGCACATGTATTCTATAACTGGGAACCAGATGAAATGTGGTATCAAAAGGGAATTATTCCATTAGAACATTGGCATAGCTAGGGAAAGAGGTAACAATTACCTTTTTGATTGAATATCCACCATTTATGTATTTTAACTATAGTGGCCCTTACAATACATGAAGATACTACTTAAACATTATATAATATATATAAACTAACATAAAAAAACAAATCCATGACCGAATAGGTTTGGTATCTTTTGAAACTGGGAAACATAAATAACTGGTTCATAAAACATATATATGGTCTCCCACTAATTTATTCAAAACTATAATCCTTTTGAAATATATTACATAATAACCTTCTTCATGACCTGTGGAAAAGTATCAAATTTAATGGTGAGATAAAATTCTCAGTAAGGGTAAACAAGGTAAATATCAATCATATTATAATCATAACAACATTACATTTGGAAATCATATCCTGCATATAAAAGATCAGAATATCAGGTCATGGGATAAATCATAGAAGTAAAATTTTATCCTAGTAGTCATAACAAAAGGCATGAAATACTATGGCATGTAGACATAATTATAGAAAATAATTTTATATTAGTCAAGGCTCATTTCAAGTAAAATCATAGAAGAAAAAGTCCACTACTGAACTGAGTTTACTCATCATTTTAGTTGTGTATTACCGAACCATATTTACTCGTCATTCTAGTCATGTATATCTCAGGAGATATAAATCATTACCCAATGCAATGTAGGGAGATATATGTCCCACCCATCTCATAATGAAATCATTCTTATGTGTCCCACATAAACATAAAAACATTCACCATAGCATAACCTTTGAAATAAAATGGGTTTCATAAAAATCATTGCATCATAATTGATATCAAACAAATGGATAACATTGAATGATAAACACAGTCGAATCATAGTAATAACGGGGATATAAATATAACCCTATTTAATTATTTTCATCATAGATGGAAAATACTTTTGAGAAAACACATTAAATTAATTACTGAGGTAAATATCCTTTATTCTTCAAAAATGTATCTTCCTCAAAATGCCACAAAATTTTAGAAGAAATCATTTTATGTAAAAATGAACTTGTAATAAAGTAGGATATTCTTCTATGAAAAAAGGCCTTATGAAAGTGTAAAAATATTTTTATTTCGTATAAGTTAAAAACGGACTCTTCTCGTACTTTTTCCAGAAAAGTCAAAAAAGTACATCGTATCGAAAACGAAAAAAGATTCCATTCATACCATTTTGCAAAATTTTTACAATATGTAAAATTGACATTAAAAAATTATAGAAAAATATGAATAATATTTTTAAATACATTTTTATGAAACATCTATGCAGATCATAAATATTCCCCAATCAATACATACTAATAAACAATCTCAGAAAAAACGAGATTTGAACAATTATCCCTTACCTTAGGTCTGATATGATTTTTATCTATATAAAACTGTTTTATAATGATTTAAATATTTATACTGGTTTATTGAAGAATGATAATCATTTTTATTACCACATTTAAGATAATATAGTAATTTTTTTGTTAGTAACATTTCATTGTTACTCGTTATTCCGTTGTAAACTGTTTTATGTTCTTATGATTGTTTTGTTAGATTACGTCTTATTCCTTTTTCTAGTTTATAATTATATCATTTACAGAATGTTATTAGTATAATATTTATTATATTTATTAATTCAATTAATTTATATAATCTATCTTTAATGAAAAATATGTATAATAAATCACATCACACGGTGGGGCGGTATGTCATATGTACGCAAGAGCGACGCTATTGTTTCCATTACTGTTAAATGGTATTGAAGTAGATGGTATATAGTATCTTTGAATATAAATAATATTATATTTTTCATATATATATATATTTATTAATCTCACCATTATAAAAATCTATTTAAAGTGGTTGTGAAAAACATATTACACCATGGCGTGGTGACGATAAGCCGTACATACACACGTGTGATGATTTAATTTATCATAAGATGGGTAGAATTTTGGAAGTGGTTGTCTCGTATTTATAATATCATATAATTATGTGAGTGATACTGAATTTATTTATTTATAGTGAAACAAGTAATTATGAGTAAGTATAATAAGAATAAAGTTTGAATGAATCGTTCAATGATATTAACTGTTCTTAGATGTGCCTCCTCTAATTATCCACTTTGTTCAATAGAGTTGGTACTTGAATATGACTGGATCCCCTAGAATGAATATAGAGAAGCTTAAAAGTTAAATTTATAGGGTATTTCTTATCTTGATATCTCAAAATGGAGTGAATAAGTGAGGAAGTAGGGTCCCTTTTATAATTGAGTAGAGGGGAACTTTTGGAAACGTAATAAATAATAAATTAATAACATAAAACACTACACAAAAACATCCAAAATGTACTATTTAGAATATTATGTGATATAGGGGTGTAATATCATCATCTAATAAATTTTGGAAAAGTTAATTTATTTATTTAAACTATGTCATTTTAATTGACACATTGTTATTTTATTTAATTGTAATTGTAATAATAAAATTCTAAATATTTAATGGTTATAAATATTTACATATATGGTGCTAATTTACCATAAATGGATATTTTATGAAATTTTATACCTTATATTTTTAAATTAGTAATTTTGATACATTTTTATGATTTTCATAAAATATAATAAATGCAAATTTCAAATAATATCAATAGTGGCAATTTTTACACTATTCAATGATTTGACATAAAAAATACCCAAGGGATATAAATTAGAAAATATATATTCAATTCACTCCAGAAATGTCATAGTCACCTATAAAATTCGTAGAGAACATTATTTAGTTCAAATTATATTTATTCTAATATTATTACTACAATTAATTTGATATTTCTATTAATAGACCAATTTTATATCACTATTGTGTCATCATTAATGGTGCTTTTAAAATCTATAAAATTTATAAATAAATTCCTATGATGTAGGTAATTATTTTATATTTTTAGAGACTATCTGTAGTAGATATTATCTCATAGTTAGCCATATATTAAAATTAATTTACATATATAAAATGAGATTTTGACATTTTTTTCACTTTCATTAGTTGTTATTACATTCTCGTAATATTCTTTGGTAATTGGCCATAAAGTGATTCCATTTAAAATAATTTATGATATGGGTAGAATTTATTAATCCAATTGAATTTTTACAGGTGTTTAATAATTTTTATAATAATATTTTTACCCTAAATTAAATGATTTACCTTTAAACATGATAATAAAAATAATTACCAATGTTACTATTCATAATGCCAAAAAATAAATGTATACTATTAATATAATTTGAGCCTACTGATTCCTAATCTAGAATCCATTTTTTCAAATTCAAAAATCATTAATTTCAGTAATTAATTTGAAATTAATCATATTGTGGAAATGAGAAAATGGGATTTAAAAGATAAAACATTTCAAAATACTGAAATGTTTTTACTTATGAATTCAAAGAAAAATTGATCATAATGACATACATTAGGCTGAATGAAAAAAAAAATATTTTATTTAGACATTAAGACCTTCCAATATTATTTTTTAACCATATAATTTATCTCAATGAAAAAACTTTTTCTTAATTCAAAATTTTCCTTTTTTATTATTCATTAAAACATGAAAGTCATTAAAATAATATTCAAAATTAAACAATAGTAATTTTTTATATCCCACATCTAAATATAATGTTTAGGTTTTTATATAAAAACTATTAATGTGTCAGAATATTACTTCAAAATGGGTTTTATATTCAATGGTGTAAAATTTAAATTTAAAAATGGTTTTCATACATAAAATTGGGTTTTATTCATTCCTTATAACTAAAATATTTCATTAATGAATATAAAAAATATTTCAATAAGTATATAACAGATATATATATCATTAAATTCATTATGAAAATTAATTTGATCAGAAATACAAATATCAAATTGATTTATATTTTCCATAAACAGTTGATAGAAAATGAATTCATAATGCAGTTTCATAAGTTTGTTATTGTTATTCCCCATAACCTAACAGGTAGGGTATAACTATAATTTTATAACAATGGAATCTCATAGTTCATTTAAACTCAATATTTCAAGTAATGAAAGCTGCTAGTGAATAAATAATATTTAATGAAAATATTTCAGATTAACATCAGGGTGTTACATTCTTTCCCGTTAAACTATATTTCTCCCTCCAAATTCATCACATAGAAACAAATATATGAGTATACCTCTCCCTCATCATATCATCAATTTCTCATTTTGCATCTTCTAATTAGCGGTTCCTCTATATAACATTAACCATGATTGAGGTCTTGTTTTGTGGAACTTTTTCACTGCCATCTAAAATTTCTATCAATTGTTCTTCATAAGAAAAATCATGATGCAAGGGTACGACTTTTGAACAGAGTTCATGTGCAAGACCATTTATGTACTTTGATAGGAGAGATACATTGAACCCATCATGAATTTGAGAGAGATTCTATGGATGTTCCAAATAATAAGATACCTTCCCAATACGATTCGAAATTTCAAATGGACCGATGTACCTTGGGACATGCTTGCCCACTTTCAAAATCGCATTACTCTCTTCCAGGGAGATATTCATAGAAACCCCATATCATCCACATCAAAATCTTAGTCTTTCCATTGATTTTCAACATACCTTTTTTGAGGACTATGAGATTATCTTATGTGATGTGGAATTGATCTGACTGTCTCTTCAATTTCATCAACAAGATCAGCTCCTAATAGCTTTCTTTCCCCAATTTTGTCCTAGCATGTTGGAGTTCTGCACTTCATTCCATAAATGTATTAAAAAGGGTCCATCTGAATACTATATTTAATGGTATTATTGTAACAAAATTCCCCCAAAGTTTGGTTTTGATACCAACCATCTTTGAAATCCAAAGAGAATTATTTCAAAATATTTTTCTGTGTTTGAATTTTCCTCTCAGACTGGCCATCTGATTGAGTATGATAATTAGTGATGAAACATATCTATTTATCCAGAGAACACTGATAAAAATTCTAGAAAACCAAGGTAAACCTCGGATCTCGATAAGATATAATGGAAAGTGGTACTACATTTAATCTTATTACTTCCGTTACATATATCCTGGCTTGCTGATAAAGAGATAAATGGTCTATAATAGAAAATAAATGTGGTAAATAATTAAGTCATTCCACTATAATCCAGATCTCATTATTTCCTTTGGATGTTTTGGTATGTCCAATGAAAAATTCCATAATTATTTTTTCACATTTCGATTCTTGTATATGTAATGGTAGTAACATCTCCTTAGAATTTTGTCTCTCATCCATAACATGGTGACAATCCATGTATCAAGAGACATATTCAGTGACATCTCTTTTAATTCCATTACACCAAATGTACTATTTTTGGTCCCTATAAATCATTGTGATTCCAAGGTGAATAAAAAATAAAGAACCATGGGACTCGTACAATGTCTCCTTCTTTAATTATGGTATGGGAGGAATACAAACTTAGTTCATGATCTTCATTATTTCATTATAATCAAGGTTGAATTCAGGAACCTATCTCACCTTCTTTTGTAAATCTAATTCTTTGTTATGTTCCTCATTAATCTTAACTTCTATATATGGTTGAACATTCATTTCATAATGATAATATTTTTCATTTTCCATTAAAATTTCTGGATCTATCCTCTGAAAATCTATAAATATTGGATTTTTCGTGATCCTCGCCTTGGATAACCATTCACTGTATTTTTGATTCAAAGTATCTTCCACCTTCTTCACATTCATAGGGTGATAATGTATTGATTTTTCATAATATTCAGTCAACTCAAACGATCTCATTTGTCACAAATTCTCCTCCTTTTGTTTGAAAATATAAATTATTATTTTATTATTAGAATAAATAATACAACCTTCACCTTAAAGATAATTCATCCATATCATTATTTCAAAAATTACCCCACCTAACTCCAAATCATGTGTTGGGTAATTTTTCTCATTATGTTTAAACTATCATGAGGCATAATATATAACGATAAAATTTTTCATTAGAACACATCTTATCCCAATCTTGGGTGCATCATTATAGATAATAAACCATTCTCTACTACATGGAAATGTGATCACAGTTTCACTTCCTAACCTTATTTTTAACTCTTTAAAATTATCTTCACATTCCTCCATCAAAACAAACATAAATCTTCTCTGAGTCAACTGGGTGATTGGTTTAGATAATGGTGAAACAAAATTCACAAAACATCAATAATTTCCATCCTAACCACGAAAAATTCCGATCTCAGTTACTTTTTTTGGTCTCGACCATCTTTCAATATCCACTATTTTTGCTGGATCCACAGATATCCCCTCTCTTAAGATTATGTGACACTAAAATGAAACATTCAGAGTCCAAAATTCATACTTGTGAGATTTTCATAAAAAATCTCCTTTATCAGGGTCGTCAATATAATTCTAAAGTGATAATAATTTTCTTCTTCTCTATATGAATAAACAAGAATATCGTCAATAAATTCTACCAAAAACTGCTCAAGATTGTCTACAAAGACTATAGTCATTAGATCCATAAAGATTGTGAGGGAATTAGTAAGACCAAAAGTCATCACTATAAATTCCAAGTGTCCATAACATGTACTAAATGTTGTATTTGGTATATCCTCCATTTTCACACATAATTGAGGATATCCTGACCAATGATCGATCATGTAAAACTATTGAGATCTACCTAGTTGTTTAAATAATTAATCAATGCCAGGAAGAGGATATTTGTTCGTGATAGTGATCTTGTTAATTTATCAATAATCAATGATGACTGTCATTGATCCCCCATTCTTCTTAACAAATAGAATAGGTTCCCCCTAAGGTGATGCACTAGGGAATATGAATCTTTTATAAATATTCTCTTGTAGTTTCTTCTTTTATTCCTGCAACTCAATTGGGACAATTCGGTAAGGGTTTTTTAAATTGGTATAGAACTTGGTATGAGTAATATTTAAAAACACACATTCATGATTTAGTGGAAGACCTGAAAATTCCACCCAAAATAAATCCTCAAACACTTATACAATGGGTGTGTTACAAATCATGAGTTTTTTCCCAACCATTTGAGATAAATAACCTTCATTTATTGGAATCATGATCCATAAGATGGGTGAAATTTCTACAAGAAGGTTATATTTGTCATTGAATTGATTGATGACTATAGATTGATCTGGAATATGAAATGTGACTTCCCTTCCTTGTCATTTTGTATGATATATATATAGATAAAAATAATCTAAGCCCAGAATATTAAAAAATTACACTCTTGGAATGATCCTAAGAGTTAGAGGAAGAACATTCCCACAAACCTCTATCATAGAAGAATTATAAAACTTGGATGTGACTATTGTTCCATTTATAGTTTTCCATTATTGAGGTAATATTGTGATACCCTTAAAAAATTATTCATAAATAAAAAAGTGGATGGATCCAGAATTAAATAAAACATTTTCTAATTTAGAGTTTATTGTATGTTTACATTTCACCACTTCATTATTGTACTCGATGTCGCCGATAGTGATTGAATGAAACTTTTATTTTTATTGGTCCATAAGAGTGTATTGATTTTGATCATCATCAATGAACCTTGGAATAATGAATTTATTAGAATAATTATACATTTCCATGCACTTGTATTATTGATCTATATGAGGTTAATTATGTGTAGGCTTTTCTTTGTACTCATTATTATATATACTTTATCCATCACTTTTCCATTCAACTACCCAATGACCTTCCTATCCACTCGTAAAACATTTACTAGTCTCAGTAAGACAATTCTCTCTATGTTTCTTTCCATACATTGATCAAAAGAAAAAAATCATCTTTTTTTAGTGTGGTGTTTAGATTTTCATTTGAATTCCATTTTTCTCTTCATATCAAACCCTTATCATATTTGGGTTACTTAAATATCCATCTAAACCATGAGAGAACATCGAAAGATATCCTTGTAGGTATTGATGTCCATTTTGGCTACTGGCATGCATATAATTGATTTTAATCCACTGAACAATCGATTAATTTTACTCTCACGTTTTACAATAATTCAACAAGCGTACCTAGCATGTATTGTAAAAAAAAATTGTAGTAACCAAAAACTTCATCATCCCTTTTCTTAAGTCCAAGAAACTCCTTATCCTTCTATGATTGAATAATATGTGGAAAGAACTTTTTGAATGATAATTTCTTGATCATGTCCTATCCCATGGAGTGAATTTCATCTCATTTCCTCATATTATTGATAATATTACACCTTTGATCAACTTCACATTACAAATGATAGAATGATAAGATGACTTTATCATGTCTAGAACATTGTAAAACTGAAAATATCTCAGGAGTGGAAGTGATCAGTTGTTCAGCCACTGACAGGTCAGATGACATGGTGAATGATGGTGGACGTTGTCTCATGAAGGACTTAACATAATGTTTTTCCCTCCTTTGCTTATTTTGAAGTCTGGTATGATTCATATCTTGGGAATGTTGAGTAATCATGGATACATGATTTTACATTCCAGATCCCATAACGTTTGGTTTTTTAGGGGGAAAATCAATAAATTTCATATTTCATTCAGCATTAAAGTGGTTCCTTCGGGTTCGATCTATTGACTACAACCAAGATGCATTGTGTGAGGCACACTAATCATAACAGGAAATCCACCTAATCATGAATAAAATTTCAATTTAGGACAAGTGTTATTTTAATCATGGTTATTGATGAATATCTATGAAACACTATGATAGGAGTGTTACCAGTACATAGACATATCCTTAGGGTTCGTACATAGGTTCTCTCACTATAGCTTCCAAAGGTTAACTATACATTTTATCTGATACCAACTATAACATCCCATACATTGAACATATATATTACTTATATATTAAATAATATTTATTACATAACATATATAAAACCACTATAAGAATGAATAGTTTTACTATCTTTAGAAATTGGGAATCATAAATAAATATTTAATAAAACCACTACATTGTCTTCAAGATATTTCATCAAATCTAAAGTGTTTTTTGAAAATTATTACATAATAATCGTCTTCGGGAAATGGGGAAATGAATCATATTAATGGGTGAGCTAAAATCTCAGTGATGATAAATAAGGGAAATATCAATCATATCATAATCATAAGAACATAACATTTTGATATCTTATCATGCATATAAAAATCAGAATATCATGTCACGGGATAAATCATAAATGTGAAATGTAATCTCATTAGCCATAATATAAGACATGAATTATCGTGGAATACACACATAATCATTGAAAATAATTTCATATTAGTCAAGGATCATTTCCAGGACCATCATACAAGATAAATCCCACTACTGAACCGAGTTCAATCCTCATTCTAGCCATGTATTACTAAGCCAAATTACTTATTTTTTCAATCATGTATATAACATGAGATATAAATCTTTACCCAATTAATTCTAGGTAAATATAGGTCACACCAATTTCATAATGAAACCATTCTTATGTGTGCCACAAAAATATAAAAACATTCACTATAGCCTATCCTAAGAAATAAAATGTGTTTCTTAAGCATCATTCAATCATAAATGATATAAAAAACATGGATAACATTACATAAAAAAGACAAAAAAAATAATTATAATAAAAGGGATTGATATATTACCCTATTTAATGAGTATAATCTAAATATAACATTTTTTGAGAAAAAACTAGAAATTAATTTCTGAGGGAAATATCGTTTATTCATTAAAAACAGTTTCCTTCCTCATAATGCCACACAATTTTAGAAGAAATAATTTTATATGAAAATAACCTTTTAATATTTTTGTGGATGACTTAATAAAATAATGAATTATGAAATCATTAATATCATTCCATGTCGTAGTAGTTAAAAAACATTTTTCTTGTACTTTTAACGGAAAAGTCAAAAAGTGAATCATATCAAAAACCAAATAAGATTTCATTCATACAATTTAGTAAAAATATACCAATAGGGGAAAATTACATTAAATAGGTATAAGATGATATGAGGTATAGTTTGAAATACATATTTATGAATCATGGTTGGGGATGATAAATATACCCTAGTTAAAACATAATAATAAACAATCTCGGATTAAAAAGAGATTTGCATAGTTATCCCTTACCTTAGGTCTGATATGATTACTATGTATAAAAAACTTCTGTATTATGGTTTAAATAATGTTATTTATTTATTATAGAATCATTATAATCTTTATGAAAACATATAATTTCATCTTTTCATCTTTTTTTAGAAACATTTCATTGTTACTCGTTTTTCATGTATTAACTGCTTTATGTTCTTAAGCATGTTTTGTCGAATAAGTTCTTATTCCTCTTATAAGGTTATATTTATATCATTTACAATATGGTATTAGTATAATACATATCATATTTATTCATTCGTTTCATTTACATAATAATTGTTTAATTAAGATTATTTATAATCAATTGCATCGCACCATGGAGATAGTAAGCCATACGTACGCATGAGCAACGATATAGTTTACATAATTGTTGGATGGTATTTAAGTGGATGGTGTATACTATCTCAGAATAAAAATAATTTTGTACAAATCATATATATATTTATTAGTTCCATAATTATACTCATCCATTAAAGTTAGTGGTGAAAAATGGATTACACCACGGTGTTGAGACGCTAAATCGAATGTACACATGTGTGGGTATTTGATTTTTCATATGATTAGTAGACGATGTTTTATGGTTTTTTAATATTTATAATAAAATATAATTATTTTATTTATAATAATGTTATTAATTTATAATTAAATAACTAATTAAGAGGAAGTAGAAGAAGAAATAATTTTTAAAGAATCAATTAATGATATTACGTCTTCATTGATGTGCCTCTTATAAATCATCTCTTAAATCACTAGAGTTTGCCTTTGAATATGACTATAAAAAAGAAAGAAAATAGGGAATTTGATAAAGAAACATTTCAGGATATTTCAGAGCATGAAGGATCAAAATGAAGTGATTGGGTGAGCGAGGAGGTTCACTTTTATAATTGAGGTATGGGGCACTTATTGAAAATCCATAAATAATAATTTATTATAAAATAAAAACCAACCCATAAACATCCAAAATTACCAAGTTTCTAATATGATATTTGATAGGGTTGTCATATCATCAACAAATTAATTTTGAAAAAAATATTTTGTCAATTTAAGCCATATCATTTTAATCGACACTTTGTTATTCTATTTAATTTTAATTATGGTAATAACATTCTAAATATTTAATAGTTATAAATATTTACTTATATGGTGTTAACTAACCATTAATGGATACTTTATGAAATATTTTATTTTATAATTTTCACTTTATAATTTTTTATTATTTTTTTGTTTTTTTTAATATTTTAATAAATTGTTATTTTAATAAAATATCAATTATCTCAATTTTGATAATATTCATTTATTGTACATTAAAAAAAATTCCACACACGAGCTAAATTGAAACAATAATATTCAGTAAACTTCTAACAAGTAATAGTCACCTATATAATTTGTGGAGAACATCAATTAGTTCATATGATATTTATTTTAATATTTTAAAAACCATTTATTTAATAATTCTATTAAAAATATTTTTTAAATCACTATTGTGTCATTATCAACGAAAATTATTTAATCCATAGAAATTATAAATAAATTATTATGATGTAGGTAATTCTATTAGATTTCCAAAGAGTATCTATTGTCGATATTGTATCCTAGTTAGCATTATATTAAAATTAATATACTTTTATAAAATGAGAAGGTGACATTTGTCACAGTCATTTGTTTTTATACATTCATGTCATATACATATGTTAGTAGCCATAGAGTGATTCCATTTAAAAAAAAGATTAATATGGTCAAATTTTGTCCTCTAATATGATTTTTACAGGTGGGAAGGTAATTTTACAAAATTATTTATACCCTTGATTACCCAATTTACCTTTATGCTCGGTAATAAAAATAATTACCAAAGTTACAATTCATAATGGAATAAAATAATAGTATCCCATTAACGTAATTTGGACTATAATATTCCAAATATGGAATCTGTTTTTCAAATTCAAAACATATAAATTGCATTAATAAATTTAAAATTAATCCTATTGTTGAAATAAAAAATGAGGTTTCAATGTTAAAACAATGCAAAAGATTGAAATGATTTTCCCTATGAATTAAATTTAAATTTAATGATAATGAAATAAATTATATTGAATTATAAAAATATGTTATATTTTTATTTTGATACCATTCAATATTATATTTTAACCATATAAATTATCTCAATGAAAAAACTTTCTTTTAATAATAATTCAGGGTATTTTTACAATTCATCAAAACATGAAGAATATCATAATATTATAAAAAATTTATCCAAACTAAAATTTTATATCCCTATTCAAAATAAAATGTTTATTTTGTTATATAAAAATTATTATTAAGTCACAATCTTAATTTAAATGGGTTCACAATTCGAAGATGTCAAATTAAACATTAAAAATAGGGTTTTTTACATCAAATAGGGTTTTATTCATACCCTATGACTAAAATATCCAATTTATGAATATAGAAAATATTTTATTAATTATATGATGCATATATATTTCATTAATTTAATTACCAAATGTTATTAACACCAAAATACAATTATCTAATTGATTTATAATTTTTTTTAATAATTAATAGCCAATGAATTCAAAATTCATTTTCTCAAGTTAGTTATAATTATTCCCACTAAACTATCAGCTATGATATAATAGTAATATATAATATGGGTATCTCATGGAGTTTTTAAACTCATGATTTCATAAAATTAAAGCTACTAAAGAATAAAAAATTATCGAAATAAAATATTTCATAAAAACATTAGGGTGTTACATTATCAGTAGATTCAAATCTGGTTTTATATTTAAAAACTATATATGTAGTTATAAAGATATTTTTACCAAATTAATGTGGTAATGGTATTCTACATTGTTATTCATCAAGACATTAGATATTGATAATGTGGATGGAAAGTTTTTTTGTCTTGAGAAGAAAATACAACAATCAGATGAACCGATTGAGATTTGAAATTTATATCCTTTTTCTGATAGGTATTTGGGAGGATAAATCAAAACACATCTCAAAAGATCATGTAGTGCAATTGGGGTAGAAAAATTATTTATTTTTAAGATCTATTTCCACTTGTGTACTTTTCGAGGTGGGTTGTGCATCATAAAAATTAGATAGGGTTTTCAATTTCACTACCTTTTGTGACATGAAATAGATGTCACATTATTATAGAATGATCTGAATTGGGCTGAATTCCTTATCATCATGGGATGTAAAAGGATATATATGAGTATATTAATATGAGAAAAGATATAGACATAGAGGTTCCCTAAGTATTGCCTCAGATTATACAATTCAAATATGAGTGCATGGAAGACCTTCTCTATATTCAGGTAATATGTCTTAGTACATAGTATTGTTTGGATGCGGTAGTTGATAATGTTCTCACTATCCATATCATTCATTAGTGTGAGGGTGGTTCCATGTTGGTTTTCCCTCCACTAGTTTCATCCCGATCAGTGGGAGTAGAAGGTACTGATGGAGACTTTCAACGGACTTATGGTAGTCATCATACCACTTATAACATATTCTTATTTTCATTATCTTATTGAAAGGGATATCTTTAAATTGAAAATTTTCAATTAAATGGAGAATATATGCATGGTTCCCTTAGATTCCACTCAGTTCATTTATATTTCTGGTGGATAAAATTGTTGAAATTGAACTATTCTTCATTTTGAGTACGTCAATGAAAAGGTGGAATACCTCAATGAAAATGAACCTCATTGATGTCAAAGAGCAAAAAATTTAAAAGGATCCATCTTCTGACTAGGATGCATCAACATGTCAAATTTTTTGGAAGACCGGTGATGGGGTCACATCACTCTCTATATTTAACCACCTGGTCGTCCCCTTAATATTCATATTTTCATCACAAGAAGTGATTAATGATATGATTCATGGAACATTGATAAGTTGTGGTAGAATATGTTATTCCATTGGAAATGAATTGATAGAATAATTCCCCCTTTGTTTCTCTAAAGTCATAGGATTCCTCATATTAATGGGGAAATATGTTTCTAATTTTACCCCAAATACCTATCCATGATGGAATGGTCCAATAAAATAGAATCTATATTAATAAAGAGTTATATGATAGAAATTGGGATGTAGTACCTTTGGTAATATCAATTATGATCTCTAAAATCTCTGTTGACCCTACTGATCCTATTATTATTTTTTGGATAGATTCAATATTGGTGATCCATCTCTGATATTATAATTCTTGAAAAATAATGTGTTTGATCATTTTTTTCATCATCCACCACTAAATTGGTATCATGAGAGGGGTTTATCTTCCTATATGATTTTTAAGACTGTACGGTAATAGGGTTATTTGTGATGGTTCATTGATATGTTTAGATTTAGTAACATTATTTCCTTATAATTTCCAGTGTAATCATTTCAGTTCTTCTTTTAAAATCTACGGTACAAATGTTTCTCCTAGAGAGGCCAAGAGGCACTAATCAAGGTAGGTCGTGTCTCTTCTTTAGTTCCAAGATTTATCTACCATAGATCGTAAATACTGGTTGATATTCCTTCATCAAATGCTATAGTGGATTTCCTGAGGCCATCCTCTTTTTCGTCAACCTATGATTCTATGGAGTCATTTTTATAGAAATATGGTAACATGGGGGAATCTAAGTCACTATTGATGTGAGAGAGTCCTTGATAGTGGACATTATCATCTTCTAAATCCAATGACATTGTCGACAGATTCTGTAACTGATTGTATTTTACACTCTCATTGGGGATAAAAGAGCCTTGGACATCTGGGATCATGATTATTGCGTTATCTAGATTTAAAATAAGAAAATATTCATTTTCAATCATACCGTAGGTATTTTTAGGGGTTATCCCAATTCCATTTTGGGATTAAATGTTTATATAATATTTAATCATTCATTTTTTTCCTTCTCTTTTATGGAAATCCACCTCAGTATATGTGTATTTACAAGTCACAATGGAGGAACTATCACCATACAGTATTCCAACCATTCCATCGATAAGGTATTTCAATCATTGTTGGAATTTTTTGTCTAAAACCATGTGGATATAGAACCAGGGTATTCAGAGAATAAAATTTTATATTAATTATAACTATAAAAATATAAACTCTTCATTAGATGTGATATCAAAAAACTATTATTTCAGTTTTATCTTATTGAGTGGAGTTTTCTCACATTTTCCTACCCTTCAATGGTATTATTTGTTGGTGATTGGTCCCCTTAGATATATCCCAAATGTCACATGGTTTGAATCAGTCCGTTGTTGATCCTAGAACAATTTTCAATCATAACCCATTGTTTTATGACTTTGTTGAATCTACCTAAAATGTATAGCGGTTTGGTGAGTCCCTAATTGGCCACTTACTGATCCTACTGGGTGGGTGAGATGGTGACATTAAATTCTGTTGACATGATATAAACTAGATAGAAATCTGCTAAAATTACTTCTATATATAACTAGTGTGGGATCCATATGGATTCAATTATTTCCTCTCTAATATGTTTTCCTATGATAGAGTGCATCCATGATTAAAAACATGGTTTCATAAGGATCCAACTATTTAACAATGTCTTACATGCATGCATGATTTTGGTGACTCATTAGAAGGGATTCCTCCAAATTATTTGGATATGTAGATTAATAATTTCATGTAGTTGATAATGCTGTTACAAAGTTTTAAAGACTATCAGATTCCACTGGTATAGGTTACACTAAATATCACTATTTTTTAGGACGATGAGATAACCACACCATCAAAATGCATTCATGTAAAATAAATGGGTGTGGATGGCCATGATAGTGTTCATAGACACCTCCACATCTCTATTGGAAATAATGGAGTTATTTTACAAGTGTCCCCACTATATATATTTCCTCCATGGTTACATGAAAAAAATATTGGTTCCCATCATTCCTGTGATGTCACCTTTATCATTAGTTACTGCACATTGGGCCTCTCATCCCCTGGTAAGGTGTTTCGAACTCTTACTCATTGTATTACTCAACAAATAACAAATAATTTTCCAAGTGTATCACATTGATAGATCTAATGAATAGATATTCTTCTGATGAGGTTTTTTTTGGTGTGTTCGTTCCCATGCAACAGATGTAAGATGGAATAAAATAGCAAGAGTCGGATATTATGTTGGAGATGAATAGGACTCATCCTCTTCTATTTTTGTTTATGTTCGATGGTGGGATATAATTTAGGGGTATATATATTATGTCTCCTCTTTGGTCTTTATATCTAGTTTCTGTATGTGGATTATTTTTATTAGGGTGGCACAAGCTCAGTCAACTATTTCTTTATTTAGATAGTTCTTCAAATTTATCCTAGCCAGGCTAGAATATTCTAAAACTCAACTAATTATTTTTACTAGGGGAATGTTAAAAAGGTCACATGTTATGAGGAGTTTTACATCATCACATGTCTAGAATCTCCAATTATTTATAAAAAATCCTTGACGATTATGTAATCATGGATGTAATGACAAGGCCATCTATAGAAAGAAAAGTGGGCAGGATGACTTGTGAAATTTAACTCATTTGACTTTCTTGGATGTGGTATCTTGAAAATGTAATTATTCATATCAAATTTTCTGTAAATTGGTACTTATTCATTTTAGGATTATTATTTATTCATCAATTCCTCAAATCTCAACAATAATGATTTCAATATGCTTTTACCTGAGAGAAATTTGGTGGTTTTTTCCAGGAAAAAAGATGTTCCGGGTATTTCACGACCTTATTAAGTTCCTATAGGAGCCCTTATACTTGATTGATAGTTGCAAGGGTGGTATCTTACATTATAGTTGTAACAAACCTTCTCCAAAGTACATTATCTTTTTAATGTAATTCAATAGGTTGTGCTACACACAACACCGAGTTCGAGTGCACCATGACTTACCAAACTAGTCATTCAAAAAGAAGTTATGAATTATACTAACTAAATTTTGAATATTTAATACTCCATATTATTTTAAAATCCATATTATGTTTTTCCTTGACATAATATAAAAACAAATTCATTTTTTTAGATAAAATATGAATATTTTTGAAAACAAATTTACAATATTTTGATGGAGAACCGTTTTTAAATTAAATATTTGACACTTTTATATATTCAATATGAAAAAATAATCTTCTTCTTTAGAAGAGGGAAATAAAAATTTAGTTTGGATTAATTTTTTGTGTTTGTATGAAAACTTTATTATTTTGATGAATAGTGAAAGTTACTCAATTTTAATTCAAAACAAATTTTTAAATCAAAATAATTTATAGCCATATATTATAAATTTGAATGGTTATGAAGTATAATTACATTATATTTTTCTTATTTAATCTAATATTGTTCATTTGATGTAATTTCATATTTAAATTGGACATAAAAATATTTAAATCTTCGAGTAGTTTTTACCTCTCTAAAACCCGCTTTCTGGTTTTGACAACTGTAATTAATTATAAATTAATTAATGATAATCATATTTTTTTCATTTTTAAAAATAGAAATAATTTTTGAATTTCTAATATCAAAATTTTCACTTGCTGAATTTTTTGTATTTTTCTAAAAACATTAAATTTTATATGAATAATGAAATATAGTACGTTTTAGAAAAAAACCAACAAACTCATTTGAATAATTATTTTTAAAATAAAACTTTATTAAAGTTAAAATAGATACATAATACATGTATTAGTCCAGTTAAATTCAATTGATACATTTTATAAAAAGAGTAGACATATAAAATTTTATTGAAATTTTTCACATGTTTTACCCTCCTTCTAGACACATTTGAAAACATTTATAAAATATATTTTTACAACTTGTGTGAATTTAATTTCCAAAATCCAAGGGACATTATTTAATTCAGTAAGTAAATTGTGGTTCAATAAGATGAATTTTTTTGGTGAATAGTAGCTTTTGAATTTTATTTACCAGGGTTAGAAGTAAACAGGATAATTAAAAGTACAAATGAACTTATAATTACCCTTTAAAAAGTCTTAATTCTATTAAATAACTGTATTTAGACCCAAATAAACCTTTGGTTTAAAATAGGTCCACTTTTATTCAATTTTATTATACTAGAACATTAATTATTGTTTTATTTTGAAAGGTGTTAAAAGTGTTAAATTCAAAATTTAATAACTAATAAATTTTTAAAATTGGTTATACAAAAGATAATATTGACTATAAATATTCATTAGAAAGCTAATGATATTTTCTACATCATGGTATTTTTAATAATTTTTTTTACATTAAATAATTAAATTTAGTTATGACACAATAATGATACAGTAACTACATTATTAATGAATTATTAAAATAATTGATATTATAAATATCAAAATGAATATAAATTGAGACTATTGATGAATTAAATGAATTTTCAAGGTTAATAAGACAAGTTAGAGTTTATGAATTGTTTTTTTGAAGTAATCACATTTTTTTGACTTTCACAAAAACCAAATACTAAATAGTGAAAAAATCGACACAAATGAGTTTTTATAGAAAACACTATATTATTAAATGATATAAAATTCCTAAAAATATAATATTCATAAAAATAACATATATAATTATATATATGACATTTAATTTACCACTTGAGGTTCTCTTGGCATTTTATATTATGTTTATTAACCATGTAATATAAAAATACAAGAAGGCATGGTAAAAGTTGTTCTATTTAACTAATAGTTAAATATATAATATATGGTTAATATGGTGACCTAAACTTGCAAAAACATATTATTTTAGAGGATTTAGACAAATAACCAAATTTGACTTGAATTAGTTCTATTTTGATCCATTATAAAATGAAAATAATTTTATAATAAAATAATATTTCATGCTTTTCCTAAAGTTGTCGTCACCTGTCTAATAAAAAGGTACATCCCATTTTCTTAATTTCACACCTCCAAAGAAATTTGGATCAGAAAAACCCTGATCACATATCCTTACAACTTCCATACCATCAACCTAGATACCTTAAATAGATCCAAAATCCATCCTAAAGATCCCTTTTGATCAAATCAAAAGAATGCAACCGAAGAAGAGGTAATAATTTCATCACTTCATTCAATGTCATTTTCTTCTTCCACTTTGACATTATTTTTTTTGTTTCCATTACAAAATAATAACTACAGTGCCTTATACATAATGTGATTTTTTTATAAATATGGTATAACCATATTAATTATTCTATCTATCTTATGAATGACAAAGTCACTATACCTGTGTACATATGGCTTACCGTCTCTACGATGTGCAGTATTTTATTCAACACATCATTATTTGGATGGGTATAATAGTGAGTATAATTTACTTAAATAATAAATATAACATGTTAATTATTCTTTTTATATGATATACCATCCAATTACATACGATTTCACCATCAATAGAATTATATTTTCAGTCGTGCATATGTATGGATTAACGTCTCCAAAAACGTGATGAGATTCATTCCCCATCATCATTATTAAAGAATAATTTTAATTTAACGATTTAAAATAATTTTTAATTACATAATATGATTCTTTATATGAATCAACTAAATCCTATCCATAACAAACATGACTTATGTTACAAAACATATAATGGAAAATTAATCAATTAACACTCGAAACAGTGATACTACTAAAATATTACTAGAAAAGTAATATTAGAAGATCATATATTATATCATATTTATGTATTTTGTACTATTATAATTAAATAACAATTATTTTACTATTTTAAAATAGGTTAATTTACCCTCAACTAAGTAAAATACAAGGTTATTGTTAATTTTACAATCACTTCATTATCTGAGGTTGTTTATATGTAAGCATATACTGAGAATTCTTTATCATCAACGGCCATGATTGTTAAAATTTATTTCAAAACCTTTTTACAACTTCCTAGAATATGGGTTAAAGTAATTTATACCCTTGTTTTACTATTTATAATTTTTTTTGAAATGAATCCTTCAGTCATTTTCCAAATAAGGTACATTAGTACCTTTTCAACAAATTAAGGTAATAATGTTTTTTAACTAATATAGCTGGAAATGCTATTTTCCATCATAATAACACCTTTAAATATTCCATTATAAGATTATAAAAATATTTTCAAAATAAAATTTTTCTTATAATTAAGTTAATTTTAAATGATTTCAAAATAATAAAATTTAATTATTCTGAATTTGTTTTGATTTCTTATATGTCAATATCCTTTGATAGAGTTTACAATTCTTTGAAGTTGATTTGTCATGATAAAATATTCAATATTGTATTAAAGGATATGTGATATGATTGACTATGGATGTTCTATTTTTATACAATTCATGGTTTATTGTTAAAGTATTAACATTTTGTGTGATATTTTTAATGCGAATGTAAATGTTATGTTTCAACATTTGATTATGATGAATGAATAGGACTTAGTAAATGATAGATGTAGACCTCTAAAGCTCTTCAATGCATCAATGGGTCTATTGAGACAAACTAGTGTCTTTTCTCATGGCCTTGAAAAAATATTATTTTTAGTACTCGCACAAGGACTTGAATATGTGGTTATAATGTCCGGAATTATGAATTCCTTCAAAATGAAAATAGCTATTGATACAACATGTAATTATTCGACTAGAAAAATATAAATGTGAATAAGTAAATGGAATTATTTGATTTACTTTTCCATATTATGATGCTTTTTATGTTTAAATATCATGTGTGTTAGTTTTATACATTTCCTTAAATGATTATGCTTGTTTATAATAGTTCCCGTTATTTTGTTATCCTTACTGAGTATCTGAGCTCACCCCTTTCTTATGTTTTCTAATTCCCAGGATGTGAAGAAGTATATTTTGATTGACCTGTAGGGATAAGCTAGGGTATTTGAGTGTGTTCAATGTGGACACAATGTTGTTTTTTATATTTCATGAAGTAATGTAAGACTTATGTATTTATCTAGTACATCCAAGGGTATGAAACTAATCGTCCTTTAGAGAATTGATCTCTTGTGATCATTCCAATATTATGTAATAATTAACCTACTCTGGGTAACTAGGGTCGGGTATTTACAATAGACCCTTTCACTTGTTCTGAATTCATGAAAATCGATTTGGTTGGAGTCCTCATAACGGTGTCTTCAAGAAGTTGTTCCACTTATGAAAACTAATAAAACGCACATGGATTCCTCATTAGGTCATAAATTTATGGATTTCAAATTATATAATTTTAGAATAGAGTTCAGAAATTATTCATGTGAGAGAGTTATTATGGGAGAATAGGTTATTCCCTTCAAAGTATTGATATGAAGTCAGAAACCCTCCCATTTTCACATTCCATATACATCATCAACACAATAATTGTGGAATTCTTCTACATTGGACAAAACTAGCAAAGTAATCGATGATGAAATATTTACCATCCTAAAATGGGAAATGATTGAATGATATTTCATGGAAAAAGCTCTTCCCCAATGATATTATGTAAAAAGAACATTAGCATAGTTGCCTCTTTCAAATCTTGAGGTCCCATCATAGGACCACATTGGGATAAAAAGTGAGTAATATTATATTCTGGGTCTCATGTGCATCAAAGGATAGGAAGGAATGATTTATAAAATTGTATTTGTGAAAAGATTCATCAACCCATTCGGGATAATTATTATTCTTAGGATGCACTAGGGTACATATCCCTCGCATGGATTCCATTTGAGTATCCTGGTACTGAATGATGTTCAGAAATTCCGGAGGTACTACTCTATATGGATCCACCCTTTTATAAGGACTAGGTGAGGCATGAGAAGGTTCCCACACATACATGTAATAATAATTATTTATTCTAGGGAAAAATGGCATGGGATAGAAAATCTCTGTAATGGTTGGAATTCACAACCATTTTCAAATTCCTCAATTGTCTATATTGGATTCATGAAATCTTAGATGGTATGAATTTCAATTTATTCTCCTACATAAATATCAGATGATAAAAAAATTATAAGATGTTGAATATTCACAACATTGTGGAGATGATAAATTTGGGGAATATATCCCCCAAGTTACTCACTAGTTTTTATGAGAATTTTTCCTCATTATCATATCATGACAAATGTTCTTCTAGGGAACGAACTTTAAATCTGATTGGTGGTGATAAAGATGTATGCAAAAATTTCCCTGGCCCATAGAATTGTTCCACTATAGTCGTTATAACTCAATATTTGGAGGTTCCATATATTGGATCCTCCTTTCGTTCAAGGTGGTTGTAGCCTTAATGGTTGCATAAAAAATCAACTTCCTCTCAGGGTTAGTTTTATGTTTTTTATCCCTCTACAACTTTATATTTTTCCACATTAGATATTATTTTTTTGATTTTCTTATTCAAATAGTTATATCAAGAAATGGTGGTTGTACCATTACTTTCAACGTAACATGGTGACTCTTT
The DNA here is from genome assembly GCA_963277665.1 of Viscum album. Taxonomy (NCBI): domain Eukaryota; kingdom Viridiplantae; phylum Streptophyta; class Magnoliopsida; order Santalales; family Viscaceae; genus Viscum; species Viscum album. The sequence continues at coordinate 188,350,285 of OY728153.1, read as the reverse complement.
ACAACCGGCATTAGATTCATTTGTTGAATGATAGGCTATATTAGCACATTTTCCTTCCAAAACTAACATGATTTCATTTCCTTCAATGTATAATCCTCCAAAATTATCCTATGATTATATACCTCAAGGTAGATTCTGATAATGATTGGATAATTTTCACCAAATAGAATAAGAATTTCCTTTGGAAGGAAGAACCGATGGGATGCCAAACGTCGACATTTACCTCCCTAATAGGAAAAGGTTGATTCTATATTTGGTGATAATGATGATAAAAATTACCCAAGAACTATATTATGAAGAATGTATAAGTAAAAAATATGAATTGATTGATCTTATTAATGAGGGTATGATTCTTCTAGTATAGGATTTGATGATTTTGGGGATGAGGATTTGTATTTAAATTCATCCACCCTAGTGGTCTAGGGTTGAAATGGAACCTCCATTGATTTCCCATGTACCTTCTAGGGGGACGATGAATCTGGTAATGGGGGAAATGATATAAATTTACCCATCTAGGTGGGATGAGGTTTGTTTTTAGCTACATCTTATATTCCCTTAATTCTCTATGGTATGTATGACCCGTGTTGGGGTGGAAGTGATTGAGATTTTCACAACCCGGAGGGATGGGTTCTGTCTTGTAAAACTATTAATGTGAAATCTACTAAAACAAATTTGTTGTGGTGTAGATGTTCTCTTATAAGATCTTGTTGAAATGGAAAAAATGATATAAGTCAGTTTATAAGGGTTGTTGTCGAATTGATCGCAACATAAACTTTTATGATTGAAATTCATTACCATTTCTTCAAGGCAAACGATTTGAAGATATTTTATTTAAACTATTCCTCTTTTCATGATGTCATGGAATTTTTTATGTGGTGAAATTGTACTATAGTTACCAAATTTTATCGAGTGTTTCGTGACACTGTAATTTTTCTATAGAAAATAACATTATAGAATTTTTTATCTTAGGGGTTATATTATTCTCAGGGAAGTGAAATGTAACACCACATACATTCCCCATCCTGATATATATAATTCTGGTGATGCTCTAGAAATTAGTTGGTGAAGAAATTTATCCATGAAGGGACCAAACCTTCATAATCATATTTATGTACCTCTATTCTTAAGTTCCATGCTATTGAAAAGGTGGTCATATCTATCTAAAATAGATTATATTGATTATTTAAATGTGATACATAAATCTAGACTAATTGATATTTCTAGATTTTAATTTATAATGAGTATCCTAGATATTTTCATGTATATAATTCTTCAACTCCATTTCCATATCTTCTAAGATCTCATATTCATAAGTGGAATAGAGAGAAAACATGGTAGGGAGGTTGTATCCATCTAACTACCTCCATAAGACAATGTTAGCCTCCTCTTCATAAAACATACATATCTCCATTCGATCGTACTATAGAAGGTACTTCTTAGGGTCTCTTAGTTACATGAGTGGAGTGTTTATGGAAGTTGATTGGAGATCTATATATAGTTGACCCATATGTATCAAGAACATATCCATGAGTAGTTTTATGTGTTTTCCCCACCTCTATATACATAGTTTCATGGGAAGAGGGAGGACTTCCATGTCCATGGGAGATGTCACATATGGTTGGTTGGCCATGTGATATGTAAGTAGTAGTGTACATTTGATCCGTCTCCATACTAATTCATGGAGTACTATCATAGTAATGATCGTATTATTCTTTTGTCAAATAGTTAATAGACCCATTGGTTATATAGAATGTGACTCAAAATACATCAAGGAAACTGTAATTGACTAGATTAGGGATATGAGACTGATTATACTTTTCATCCAGAATATTAAAACCTCCCTTATGGAATTTTGCATTGATATGATCCAAATTTATGATAGTTGGTGTATCTTCTTGATAATCTCAATGTTCTATGAGGGTATGATCCTACTGCTAAGAAGATACTAAAATATTCTAATGATATCCTACATTATTGATAGAAATATGAGCCAATCATGAGGCATGGTCCATTTTTACAAGGTGATCCCCATTTAGAACATGATTATGAGAGTGATATCGAGCCTGTAGAGTATGCTGCTGGGTTTTTTTGATAATTATATGTGTCCATCTTAAGAAATTTTCCAATCTCTTTTGTTGAGTTCCTATTGGATCAAAAATATGAATTTTTCAAAATTTGAATTTCCCATCACAATATTTCTATGTACCTATGGGTTGAGAAAAGGGATATAGGCCTCCTTATATATAGAACCCGATGGATACCATCGTAGTAGATTGTTAGAAGATATTGGTATATTGTCCCGACATTTTTTATATAAAAAATTATCCTATTTAGATTCATTGACTGAAGATGTTCAATCCAAAGACATGTTCCACTTTTACATGGTGTGACCGAGTTAGAACATGTATATGAGAATGATCAGAGGTCTTCGGATTATGTTCCTAGTCTTCTTTGGAAGGAATATTATCATGTACCATGTCATGATCCAATCTTAGTTACTACTCCCATCGAAGAAATAGGATACATTCTTGATCATTGGCCTTTCTAATATTCTTTTTGAATTATCTAATAAAAATTTTACATACTTCTATGGAATGTTCTGATCTCACTCGTTGAGCCTTGGCCGGAAAAAGATTTTGGACCCGTCCAGACAACCCTTTACCTAAATATGCCAATTACCCTCCGTGATGTGAAAAATAATGTACATGTACTTGGGAGAAAACATGTATTCGTAATGATCAAATTGGTGTGATGAAAGACCTTTTTGAATATGAGTATTTACATGTCCTCGTATCTCTGCCAATTCCAAAATATTTCAAATGAGTTCTTTAGATGTTTTTAGTATGTAATGGAATTTTAGAAATGAGTGAGTAAAAATATATTCTAATGTATGTATTGTTCTTGTTATGTTATATAATTTATCCATGATTAAATATGGGTTATGAGCGCACTTTTTCCCTCATTGTTCCATAGAAATATATGGATGGTTATTTTGTACGGGTGTAAGAATTTGAACCTCACCCATGATCGCTGCAAGAATATGCCTAGGGACATCTTCTAAGTGATCATGGATACTATTTTACTCCCTATTTACCAACATTATTTGCTGGTACAAATCATAAACTGAAGTGGAGATATGATCCTCCACATGATTATCGAGATCCATCCACACCCGATGTGTTCTCTCTATTACCTTTGAAAGGGTTTAGGAGTTGGATGTGCGTTGGTTTTTTGCATTATCATGAGGTGGATGGGTACCAGTGGGATGGTTCTTTTGTAAGTGTTTGACATGATGAGTCCTCAAAAGTTCTTGAATCATAAGGGAGACATAGTCGGCCCCTTGTTCCACGTTTATTAGATACTGATGGTGGGGGTGTTTTGCATTAGAGATAAGATGCAGAATTTTATGTTGTGGTAAGAGGGTGACTACCATTATTGTTGATTTATTGGGAAGGTTCATGCCCATTTTATTATACATATGGAGACCCTCATGGGGATTCCCATGGGCTGGAATCATACAATGTATATTGCATTCCCAAAACATTGATTTTTCCACCTAATGATGAAGGTATCAGGTAGGTAAGTTCATTCTGAGTCCTATAGGGGTTATGACTGTAGATTATTATCCTGAATGGTTAAATGATAATGTTATTATCTCTGATATGGATGTTATTGGTGGATATAGTATCGGATATCCTATAACATACTAAGAACATGGAAACTAATATATACATTATTGTATTCATGATGCATTTTCAATCAGATTTTCTTGGGTACCACAATTGCCTTTTTGTTCCATATCCACCAATTTTTCTTATGGGGAAATTTTAACGAATGTATGGAGATATATCATGATAACCCCAGTTATAGGGAATCGTGTTTAATAAATATATTTTTATAGGTCTAACAATTTTTTTGATTTTTTCATATCAGGTTCACTATTTTTCTTTCACGACGGATTGATGATAAGGACCACCATTACGATGATAAAAATGGTTTGATGGGAAATGGGTGATTTTTCCTTTAATATTATGTTGGATATAACTTGGTTAAATTATTTATCATCTATATCACCACTTTCATTTCATTGGAATGTTGAGGATGGATTATTCCTAATAGTTTGACCATAGTGGGTGTTCAAGGTCCTTGTATAATCATTCACATTACACATACCACTTGTTTATCCATAATTGATATTCCCGATAACTCCCACATAATTTTTTGGTTAAAAACGTTTGATCTAAAGGTATGTTTTTTTGGGGTTTCTGGCCGAATTATGCTTAGGTTTTCCAAATTGTCGAGAGGATGGAAGGGTAGAGTCATCACACGCTTTTGGGAATAATTTTTTCCTACTTTTGGAATCTTAGGTTGATTATTAATTTGTTAAATAATCTCATCCTAATACTGATAAGCTACTAGTTACTGTTAAAATTAATAATAGGTAGAGACATTTTATATGGAAAATAAAGGATCATATTACTGAATCCATATATATATATATATGATGTTCATAAAACATTTTCAATTGGTGGGTATATGATTGTATGTTGATGTTTTATATCCAGGAACACTATAGATTATAATCATTTAAGGTGGTAATCAATATTTTTAGGATGGAATTGAGACATAATGAGGCATCCAACACAACATGTTTTAGAATAGGAAACAAAACCCACATAGTTTATTAAACACATGTAGTTTACTATCATATAGAAATTATAGACATGGGTGGAATCGGGATCTAGATATTTTGATAATTGAGGTTGAAGAGGTATCCTACATATTATTCATAAAAAATGAATTATATTTCACATAGTTCAATAATTCAATTGAGACATTCAATGAGGTAGAAATATTTATATGAGGGTGGTTATATATTACAATATTTAGGGATTACAATCTATGGATTTCCTGGCCTATGTAGATTATTGATCTAAATGATGTGATCATTGCAACTCCCTAGGCCCATAGAAGTTGTACTCCATTGGAAAAACTAGGGGTAGAATGTAATTATTCTCAATACATATGGTTACATGAAATACATACTGAGACAGTCCATTAGATATGTAACATAGAGATCGGGATGTAGTAATGGATCTGAGGTATCATGGCTATACTAAGAATCACAGTCTTTATATTTCAGTTTGTTTTGGGACTATGCACTCAAGCTACCCTAATATAGGTAGGAATACAATATTATGTAAATTAAATGGGATAACACAAAAACTATCTCATAACATTTGTGTACATAAAACATTATGATGTTTATCAGGGCTAAGATTCTCATGTTTCCCGAATACCTCCTCCCCCCCAAATAAGGATACACAATCTACAAATTTTTTTCATTACATGTATTAGTGTTCTTCTTGACATGTTTGTCTATTTTCCAAACATGTCTAATGATGCATTGACATGTCATATCTATAATGTGGGGATATACAAGGAAAATTTCATAATCCAAGATGAACATTCTAGGGGCGATCAAATGAGCTAACTAACTTGTCCACATGTTTTCATGAGTCTTGGATGACTTGTCAAGAAAACATTACGTAATCCTGGTTGGTGTTTCTAAAGAGTATCACATGACTTAGAATGACATATATGGGTGTCATCAAAAGAAGTCACTCTAATTATTTGATGTTGTTTTAATATCTTATTGACCATCCCATAGGATATCATGAGATCTATCCGACATACACTTCAATCACTATATATTTGGGTGTCATGTCTGTAGGACATTGCATGATCTAGATGGTGAGACTGATGGGATTCATGAGACATGGGAGGAATTCCCATAGGGTTCAATGTGACATTCTTGGGGTGTCCATAGAATATCACATGATCCAACATGTATGTCTAGAGGAAGTTTCATGTCTTTTATGACAGGTCCTAGTTTTGTCTAATGATATTTATGAGTTCGGTGAAGTGCAAGAGGATCAATGTAACTATCATCACATATGATTCATTATAGTTGTCATTAATCTAGTTATATTATTTTTGTGCATTATATTATATCAATGTTTCTCATTTATATGTTATTTTTTTACCCATCTGATATGCAGTATGCACTTTGCATAATCTATCTAACATACCAGATGATCTTCGAGTGATGAAAAGTTATCATTCGATGAGCCTAGGAATTTTACATAAACCATGGTATACATTCCTATGAATTTACCCGGTGGAAATATTGCTCTATCATGTGATCCATCAATCTGAGAAAACCTCTTATTATTTCTCATATGGGTGAGATCAACGATGGATTGTTTGTTTAGATATGAGGGGAGGGGTATTTGACATGATTCTTCTATTATATGATGCCTTCTGTGGAACGTATCTCATGAATTTGAGCTATATTTGGTGCATGGATATCATTTCACACATCTGAAAAAATACTATCATAGGTGTCCCGTAAGTTTTATTGATAATATGATCATCATGTAAACACCCAATTTCATGGATTTTTATTAGAAAAATGTGGTCATTACTAATTATTTGGACATTCCTAGAGGGTTTCAAAATGTTAGGGTGACATGTCTAGGGTCTTTTGTGAGATGAGGATGCTAAATGAAAATACTTTTCATGAATTGAGATTCCATTCTAGGATATTCCCTGAGATAATGGTGGCCTGATAGGGGGTCTTTAATATTTTAATATAATAGGTGGAGAGTTTCCTCATGTGATCAAGGGTGATTTCCTAGGGCGTATGAACCAGTTCTCATTAGATCAGCAAACCTACCCCTTTCATGATTATCGAATTATTTTCATTATTTTCATTTTTTATTTTACTAAGGTTGGGTATCTCTAGATTTATATTGAGTGTTGTCAAGGACAACCACACAACCCATTATTGGTGCATCATGTATCAAATGGATGTAATTATGGTAATGAAATATAATTTCATGTAGAAACGGTTTTGTTTCTCTTTAGATACAGAGGGGAATATCAAGAGTGTCAGAAAATGTTCAATGTTCTTCGCATGATGAGGGTGACATGTCAATACCCTCTTGTTTGATATTTATAACATGTCCCAAGGTCTTGAAGTGTCATGATAATCACATAGGCCGGGCATGTGGTATTTTTGACTGAAATAGGGACATGACATTTCGATTCCATTTCCATATTTATTTTTCAAATTACTGTGGATCTCACGAGTTAGAATGATTGTTGTAGAAGACAGTCACTATCCCCATTTGTGATGATTTATGTCACCAAAAACGGGTTATGTGGTGATGCGTGAGTGTTTATAATATGCAACCATTCCATTGGTCTTTGGTGCTGGTGGGGGAGTGCAGGACCACCTGGTTTTGCCAATGGAACTTCATGTGATGAGGGATACATGTCTGTGGGGCTCTCATGTGATTAGTCATACATGTTTATAAGTCATTTAAATGTTATAAAAAATCTCAGGTGTGAAACATTATATATAATACATTATGAGGCTCCTAACATTAGATATTTTTCTTAAACATTTCAAATAATATTTGGATATTTTCTCTGGTGTCCTTCAGTTGACAAAATATGTGATCCATAAGAACTCAATCGGTGGTTCTCACATGATCAGATATTTTCTAGGATTCCTCTTCATGTTCAAGGATGAAATATTAAAGGGGATTCATTAGATCATCTGAAAGGTTATGTGATACTCTGTGAATGATCACATGACCTTCTGAAGTTTATGCGATCACATTTCCTTCAAATGGTTTTTTGATACGTGTGAATTTAAACCATTATTTTCATTTTCATTTTAAGGAAAATAATACATATATTGAGGTATTTTTTTCCTTTTAAATTTTACAATGCTCATTATTTGTGAGTCAATAATACCGCAAGAGTTTTCAAGTAGGGAAACAGACCTTCACAATTGATATGATGATGGTTAATATTCTTCAATAAATTATAAATAATATTGAAATAATTAAAGGACTATGAGAATTGATATAAATATTATCAATAATATTTCATATATTTTATAATGTGTTTTATTAAATTATTTATTGTCTTTGAGTGTGGATAGAATTATTTTATGTGAATTTGAGGTAAATATATTCTGTAATGATTATTTTTTGGACAACATAAATTAGTCATGTCCATAAACCATATGTGTCATCCAATAAAAAAATAAAAAATTTAATGATTTCATACGGACAGTCCAATTTACAACTAAAGGATAATTATAATTGATTTTATGGTTGATCAAAAAATTTATAAGGGTACTTTAACCTTATTCTAAGTAATATAAGGTAATATCGTGACATAATAAGCAGCATTAATTTTTTTGTAACGTCCATTTATCTTTACATAAATATAATTTTGTTCCCCATAAGCATAATGGAGTACTATGTGATGGTGAATCCAATCCTATGTGATGCTCACTTGACAAGTTTATAATGATCATTTTGTTTTAATAATCATCAAATTTTTTAGAAATATTTGAGAAATTTTTATATTGAAAATATGGGTTCATTGAATATATCTTCCAAGTGTAATGAATATTTGATAAATTTGAATACATTCAATCAAGAATAAAACATCATGATTATTTTTTAAACTATTATTCGATTTTAGTCAATGTGAGAATATTATTTTGATGAATAATGGAAGAAGATCAATTTTTTTAAAAAACATAAGAATTATCGAATTAATGTTTCTGAAAAATATGATTTTTGATGAAGATAAAAATTTATTACATGATTAAAATATTATGGTGTTGTGATTTTTTTCAAAACATGTAATAAGAAATATTGATGAAGAAGATCAAAATATAATTTATATGGGATTCCTAAATGATATTATTTCCTAATAATTTTGTTAACTAATGTATGAAATATAATTTTTTAACACTGTAGAAAAATTTTATGATGTCCATATAAAAAATGAGCAATGAATCATGATGTTGTTGAGGATTTTTTATTTTATAGATTTATTGGATTAAAAGTGATGTTGGAGCTAAAAATTAGAAAATGAGGGTGGTCATAACATTATTTTATTTCTCACATCATAAAAATGAAGGTTCTATGGTTTTCATATATTGGTTAAAATTAATTTATTTGACAATTATTTATTGGTTTTTATGAAATTAATAATCCAAAATAATATTAAATAAATAATTTTTATCTTTATATAAAAGAATAAATGAGAAAAAATATAATGTGGAGTTCTTAAAATACTATTGGAGATAACTTGTTTATGTAAAGAAAAAATATTATATGGTTTTGGGAAACACCAATATATTTGATGTTGAGAATAATGTGATATTATCACTATACAAATAATGGAATATTTTCTATATAAAAAATATATTTTGTTATTTAAATATTGATTGAGTAGTAAAATATTAATATTAATTTTTCATGAGTAATAGTTTACAATATAATTAATACATATTTGTAAAGGAGTATTAATAATAATAAGAAGTGGGGGAATAATTAATATTGAACTATGAAGAATATTTTACTATAAACCATTATGGAATGTGTAGGTGATGATGATGATTTGGTTTTGATGATGAAATATAGTTATAGGAGAGAGAAGAATCATGAATAAGAAATGAGAAATGGAGATGTGAATTAATGGTTATTGAACATCTATTAGTGTGAAATATACTCATTCTTTAACCAAATAATGTTAGTCATTAGTTTCTACGAATAGTCTATGAACTATAAAATTTTACAAATAAAATATTTCATATTGACATTCTATTTGATAAAAAATTTGACCAAGTCATTGCAGAAAATAATGACATTGAATAATATTGTTATCATGACATCAAATATTTATTGGATATATCCATTGAAAACAATCATATGAATGAAATTAAAGTACATGGTTTGATTATGGGGGTCTATTTAAAAGATAGTTATGCAAGGAATATATAGTGAAAAGATATGTCTAGAGTGAGAAGTTATTTATCTAGTAGTGACTATTAAAATTAGTCTAATTTTATAAATAACTAATTGGTTTTGAATAACCCCACTGTAGTAAAATGATTTTATAGTGGAAAATCATTGATTGGAGAAAAAACCAATCAAGATATGGATCAGGATTCCATAAAAGATGAAGAAATGTAAAAATATTCAATGCAATTATTTAATTTATTTTTTATAATAAAAATAGTTGTTTAATGTTTTGAATGAGAAACTAATATTCATTAACACCTTTATAGGTAATAGAATAATAAATTTTTTAATGGTAATGAAAAGGGAATATGTTTTCAAAAGATAATATTATTTTAAGAATCATAGAAATGTGATTCACCCCTATCATGCGTATTTCACTGATCCTGTTGGGAATTTTATATTTATATTATGGTGACCTACCATACATAATTTGTTAAAAAAACATCGAAATCACTAGTTCACAGAATCCGGTGACATAATACACCTTCTAGAGATCAAGTATTTCAGTAATAAATGACTCACTTGAATTTAATTGAATATTTAGTGATTCTAAATCATGAATAATCACATCTAAGAAAACTTTTGAATATGTTATATTGATACACTCAATAAAAATCACATCTTTGTTAATAAATTCTTAACCACATTATAAATTTCAATTATCTTTAGTAGTGATCTTAAAAAAATTACTCAAATTACCCCAGAATATAATTCCCCAAATATCTCTCAAAATAATGATTTATAAAATTTATTTTACATAAAATCAGAAGATAGTTTCATATAATCTACATAAAACTCACAATGGACTCCTAAACAAAGGAATTTCTTTAATGGATTAATAACACTTCATGCTCCCTTTTGGTCGTAAAATTCGTCATAAGAATCCTTACATTAATTACTCTAAAAAATTCATTAATCTAATTTTATCCACTTTAGTATATCCTAAAAAAATAACCCTTCACTGAAGAAAAAATGTATACAAATAACATGTTACATTCTAGCTTTGATGCCACTAGTCCATTTCTCCATGCCAGTTATCAACATAAAATCAAGCATGCATCCCCATATACAAGAGGTTTACAACTAATAGAGAGTGTCTAATGTAGGTATAGTGAATAGAATATATCATATGGATCAATAATAAATATATAATAGCAAATATAAAATGAAGGGTATAATAATTTAATAATAAAACATTAGAAACTACTCATCTTAAATAGTAATAAATGGCTAACACTCTTTATTGGTACCATGTTTAAATGACGATGAGAATATGTTGTAAAAAAAGGAAACACTCCTAAAATTCATCCGATTGTAAAAAAAATTATTTATAATATACCAATAAATTCAATTATCATCACGATCACTAGATTGGTCCTCTCCTATAGTAATAAATCCTACTATAGAAGATCAATCTTCCATATGTAAAAGTAATCCCTCAAAACCAAAAGCAAGTATGCTATATGTTTAGGTACATACTTACTGGATGAATAGGGGTGATTAAAAGTATGATTTACTAAACAAATGGTGTCCAATTAATAATTATTTGGTTCAAAATATGAATAAGGGTGCATTTATAACATGTATAAAAATAAATGAAATATTACACATGTTGGATAAAGATATCCATGGAGCAACATGAGGACTATAAATTCTTTTTGATAATCTGGAATGTCTGTATAAATTCAATCATGTTTATATTTGCATATGTATATATGGATATATATACAAATATATATGAACTACTAAGGACATGATTCTTAAGATTGAGATTTCCAAATAAGGATATCATAAAAGTCTAATAATTTAAATGAGGGACATCATGTATAATGATATCAATAAATTATAAGGGATATAATTACAAATAATTTCATGTAATTGATAAGTTATATTGTTCCCATAATTGTAACTAATCAATCGAAACACCATATCCAAAATTTATAAAAAATTATTGTAAACTCCATGACCAAAAAATATAATACAATGATGAGGGGTTATATGACCAATAATTAAATAAATAAAGGGGAAAATAATTTCCCAAAAATAAAAAATATCATTTCTAATGAATTCAATTAATAAACGGACTCATCATGTAAAACCATTATTACGATGTACTGTTGAGTTCCATGTATGGAAATGCTGAATGATTTATTCTTTATTCTATTTAATTTTCTTTATAATTTCAAATTAATACTGTATAATAATTAAACATTAGGTTTAAGGATTAACCATGTAATATCTCAATCCTTCATGATCATTTAGTTTTTTAAATCAGTTTCATATAAAAATGTGGTCCATTTGAATACACAATCTATTGATGACTTCATCATGTCCCCATATTTAGTAAATTCTCTCAAAAGTGATAATAATTTTAATGTCATATACACAGCCATTAAATGGGTTCCATATTCATAAGAATATACTAAACCATTTATATCTATTTTATTTAAGTTAATCATTATACATTAGGCAATACCCCATAGAAGGGTGTTTGGTTACCTAGACTATACATGATCAATGAAATTTAATTGAGTTTGACATCTCATTTAGTTCCATTTTCATCCACGAGAATACATAATTATTTAACATGGTGTGAGTATTTCATAAATTACATTTTATAATTAAATTCCATAGTAATTAAATATTTTCTTATATTCTGGAAATAAGGACATTCCGAACACAAATTATTGATGATTTGTACATAAGGATAAATGGTCTTGAAGATATATATTCAACCCCCCTCCCATAGGGTTGTTTTTGTTGAGGTTGTCAACACCCAACCTTGTATAAGGTAATCCAATAATGTATAAATAAGTTATATATGATCAATAAGAAATTATTACCTTTTCTAATCATTGTGTGGAATGTATCTTGTCAAGTAATGTGATGAATTTTATAAACGACACAAACTTAATTTTAAAACTTGTAGAACATTAACCTCATTATTATAATTCTTTATTCACCCACTATTGTTATTTTATATGAGCTAAAACATGAAAAATTAAAAGAACCTAATGAGAAATTTATAAATATCGTATTTGACCTCTGACGATGTTATAATTTCTATGGTTGACAAAAAAATAGAATGTAGGAAAGGGAAATTTTATACTCACCACTAAAATTCAGACACATATGATGATGATAAAATTATTCTCGGAATATGGTATATCCACCCAGGAGGGAAAGAGGAAGATAGGGGAATGGATAGATGAATATTGATAGAAATGAGGGAGAGAAGTGGGTAAACCCCCATTTATGTGTGGACGGGAAAAAAATAATTTCCCATATTGATAGGGACATGTTTAGGCCACAATATTAATAAAAAATTATTCCAACCATGATGTTACACTATCCAAACAACTCTCATGACAAATGGTTTCCTCACAATATTTACAAACCATTCTCTAACCATGTGATGTTTCTACCTATAAATACTCATATCTAACATAGTTATTGTGTTTAGATAAAAAAATAATGAAACTAAAATGTTATTTTATATGATCCTCTACACAATTTTTCATGGGTTAAAATGCCACCTCATATGGAAAACTAATCCATGTTCCCATAAAAAAAGGCCTCACAATTTTTCCCTGTGTTTTTAGTGAACATTAGCCAAATGATGCTTATATTCCCAATCTTTAAAAAATTATTTTCAATTCCAACTCTCCAGAAACACATTTTGACACCTATGTAACCACTTTATACATAAAAACAATAAAATTGAATTTTTTAGAAGTTTTAACACTTATAAATCCGTAATGAAGTTTATATTCTGATATATCCCATCCACAAAAAAATTCAATTCCATGTGAATAATAAAATCGTTAAAAAGGTGGGAAGTTATAATCTACCAAAAATATAAATTATTATTATTCCATGAAATCATTGGGGATATTGTTATGAACTACCTAACATACTCGGGTCAAGAATTCTTATTCAACTGGCCACATTATTCATCTAAATACCCAAAATTACATAAATAATAACATTAAGAATAAATTATTGAAATTTATTAAACTAGATCCAACCCTCATAAATATAAAATTATCATTATGATTACTCTTAACTGAGTCAATCATACCAAATAAATGATAACATTGTCGTATATATCAATCCATCAGTCTATGGTGCTTCACACTATTGATTATATTCACAAATTGAATGAAACATGATCTTCATTTCAGGTATGGATCTTTGTTTTTTGTTTTTTTAGAAAAATGTAAGAATGGGGGAATTTTATAGGTACACATCATTTAATTTTGAGTACACTCCCTATACTTTTGTGTATACTCCCTGTTCGTTTGAGTACACGTCTTTTTCATTTGGGTACACATCGTGTACTTTTGAGTGCATGTCGTGTACCTGGTTGATACGTGTACCATGTACTGGCCTTTTAATGGCTGAGTACATGGCCATGTTGGTGGCCAAGAAGACTGCATAAAGTGAGGGGTGGTTAAGGCTAGTACATGGTGTATACCTTAAATGAACTAGTTCTGTACATTTCTTTTTAATTGATATATCGCATTAGTTCCACATATCGTTCATGGATCATTCTTCTTCTAACCGTGTTTTGTCTATGAGGGACCAAGAGAAACATTCAATGATTGAGCCACCAATTACCTATCCAAGATTTGATCCAATCTCCGACCGGAGCATTGTAATTCCACTAGTGAGTTCTCCCTTCTACTTGATCCTCTCTTCCTAATTCCTTCTCTCGTCTGAGATATCTAATATTGAAGGTTCTCGGCCTTTTTGTAGATCTATGATGATCTAAGCCGATTTAAGGGACAAAGTTCAACTACAGTGATCTTCTGACATCATATTAGGTGGTTTATGCCTTTTCGTGGTTTTTGATAGACTATATATACTAATAGTTATGAAAACCCATTTTAGGTTATAGAGTGTATTGTAATCTAACCAAAATTAAGACCTGTTATTGTGTGTTTGTTTTATAAAGGGATATTGTCTGTGCATATGTTTTTATACTTTGATTATCGTTGTGTTTCCCATGTTTTATTGATTATGATCATTTGGTCTAGAATGTTTGTTAGGATTTATTTTTTTCCATGCCTCGTGTTGTTAGTATGGAGTTTTCTATTTATTTAATATGCATGTGATTCACATTGTGGAAGTATGAACTAGGAGAATTTGATTGTGATATCTTCCCAAGGTAGGGTCGTTTATGTATAATTGTTGTTATGTTGACCGATATTTTTTTACTGAGAGAGTTGCAATGTGGTCATAGACCAGAGGGGTTAGGCCGTGAGAGCTAACCAAAGGGTCATTATTAAAAAAATGTTGGACCATAGGACATTGACTATGTGATATTCCTAGGGGTCATTATAATTTATTTTCGCTATGCCGACCAACGGGGTTTTTACTATTAGAGATATATAGTTTGTTGTTTGTAAATGATTAGTGATATGTGGGACAAAAGGGGGTTAGAATGTGTAAGATTTCCCAGAGTGTCTTTATTTATTTAATTGATGATATGTTGAACCATAGGGGTCACACTGTGGTAACATTCCCAAATGGTTTCTTTTGAATAATTGAATGATTGTGACGAATCTTCCAAGCCACGACACAAGCACGGACTAGGTCTTTCCTGATTGTTTATATGGTCTTTTAATACATCTTTTTGTTAAATTATACAAGGGGATACATATCATAGGCTAAATCTCATGATTCATTATTCAATAGTTTGAATAATTAATAAATTTAAATGAATTTAGTTGGAAACTTTATGATTGTTTCCTTTTGATTACTTCCTAGTTCATTGATTCATTTATATAAATTACTAACAATATATATTTACAAACAGTTAGTCCCAGATCCTTTTGTGGTTGCCTACTAATATTTGTCTTGCACCCTGATTGGGTCATTCTTTTGTATCCAAACAGATTATATGGCTGCATGAATATATAGGGGAAAGGTACCTTCTTTAGTAGGTAATTTATTTTTTCTTGGAGATGGTTATCATGAGACTAAGATGAGAATTATGATGATGTTGGAGTTTACTGCTTTTCTTTATGTGGGTTTAGTATTTTATGTCCATCATTGGGACTTGTTTGGATACTTTCCTTGACATAAGTGACATGTTTCATTTATATATGTGCTTCAGTTGTTTTATAGCTATCAGTCTTCCACTATTTACATCTATTGTATGATATTACTGCTTCCGCTAATGTTTACTAATTTTTTACATTGTGTATACATTTCCAATGAGGTAATTAATTCCCCATTATCAGACCCTAGCCCTCGATGATAGTCTGCCTCCTCTGGCTTTTGGGGAAATGCACTATAGGTCATATGACCAACTGGGTTCAAGGCACCGTTGGGCAACACCTGGAACTGAAAAGCTAAAAAGTGATATCAAATGAGTTTATTTTCTTCTTATTCTTACTGTTTGGAGCCTATAGATAGGGATATAAAATAATGGGTTGTGGGTACCAAGTTGTTTCGAGGATTAACTAACCCATATAAATGGAAAGGCCATGTTACATCGAATATTTCAATTTTTCTTCTTTTTAAATTGTTACAGTTGATTTGATTTAACTGTTGGGTGACACACATTTTTTTTATATTATGATTTATAACATGGTGGTTCTATTTCTGCTTCAACAAGATTAGATGAGGGTATTCCATCTAATGAATGATACATGAACTTGTTAGAAATCACATTCCATGTATTCATGTCATGCCATTAAGGGTGAATTACGAATTGCATGATGTTGTGATAGATTTTGTGATACATATGCATGTTGTTTTGATAGATTCTCTGATATAAATAAATGATATTATTAAAAAGGGTATTATAATGTGTATATATTCATTTGGATGGAAGCCAATCATATTTCCTTGAGGTGTTATGGGCCCTCTTGGATCGGAATTTGGTGGATTGTGTTTGAACGTTAATTGAATCGTGTCATGTTATGAGATGAATAAGGATTAAAAACTTTTATTTACGGCTGTATGGGATCTCACGAGTCATAATTTTTCATACCTTGGAAAAAAAAATATTTTTCTAAGGGGTGAAAAGACGTTTCCTAGGATTAATTTTCGAAAACCCAGACAACACGATGTGTGGTGTTATGAAAAGTCAACATGTGTTCATTTTTTCTAGAACAACTGACTTATCCTATGTACTCACCATGCACTGGAAGTACACATCGTGTACTTCCTGACCATGGGATTGACTGTGTAAGTAGAAACATAGGGTTGGGAAACATTTTTTAAAACAAATCATGTATGGATTGTACACTATGTGTTGTAGTGAACTATATATCCAGCCATGTGACCAATGACACGGGTGGAATAACTTCATTTTGTGTATGCTATGTTCTATTAAAGCACACCGGGTAGAGTTTACCATGTATCAGACCCTGTGACTAAGAACACAAGTGATTAGAACATATGTAATACAAATCATTTCTATGCTAAACTTGCTGTGTAGTGTTACCCATGATTGAACCATGTAGTTCTATCCTTATTGAGGGACTTGGGTGGGAGGGAAAAATTAAGTTCACACTGTGTATTAGGAGGAATATGTCGGGTGTATGAGTGTTACATGATGATGTTTGGGATTGGTAAATGCCATGTTAAAATCTTAAGGGAACAAGTCTTGTTGGGGTTATACACAACATGTAACACTGTTTTATAGAACATGAATGTTTCTTCTCAAGTTCTTTTCATGAGCCTCTATGTATTTTTCCTTGATAATCTTGAACTAAGGTGTACGCTTGACCTTGAAGATTCCCTCCATGAAGACGTCCTCTAGTTTTAAGCTAGAT
Organism: Viscum album; assembly: GCA_963277665.1. Lineage (NCBI taxonomy): Eukaryota > Viridiplantae > Streptophyta > Magnoliopsida > Santalales > Viscaceae > Viscum > Viscum album. The sequence continues at coordinate 188,332,596 of OY728153.1, read as the reverse complement.
AAAGGGAAATTATCAAACACTAGAAATGGTAGATTTGGGACTACCAATAAATCCCTCCGTCATGCTCACTTTCTCACCATCTGTTATATCAGAGATAGGTTTTGATGCACAGTTAATTGAGCAATTTTTGGTGGTGTTACAGACTTTCCAGGGAGCACAAAATCCCACTACAACTATGTAAGAGTAGAAACAATTGTTCCAAAAGATACATCATTCCAATTTTTTCCAAGGATGGTGGGCCAAAGGTTGTAGATTCTATGATTGAGGACATGCTTTCCATATTTGAGAAAATAGAGACGCCTTCAGAGAGGTGAGTGAATCTAGCGACATACAAGCTACATGAATTCTCCGAGAGAAGGTGTAATATTATATGATAGGTGGGATTTCATCGAGATATGGTTTGGGGAGAGTTTCAGAGGACCTTATATGACTACTTCTACCTCGAGATGTTGAAGGCCAATCGATCCCAAGAGTTCAAGCATTTAGAGTAGGGTGCTCTTTTAGTGATGGAGTAATCTTCTCGTTTTACAGAGCTTCAACACATCAAACCCATTCTGGGAGGTGATGAGTTATATTTGGAAAGGAATATTGAGTATGGTCCTAGGTATGACATCCAATCTAAGTGAATGTCTTCAATATAACATCAGTGACTGCTATAGTAAACTAGGTATTGATTACCGAGCACAATCTGAGGGATTTAGGAGCTATGAGCCAGGGATGTTCATAACCTAGGACTAATATTCCTTCAACATAGAGCATAAAGCAATGTAGGGATATTTCACATGATGTTTTTTTAAGGTATCCACATGGTATGATACCAGTTCGGGAAGATTGGACACACGTGACCACATTGGCCGAAGGACCCAGTTGAGTGTCGATCTTGCAACAAGATGGGCCATCTTCCGCATTTTTCATGGATTTCCACACCAGTAGAGAGTGAAAGTGGTTCTATTATGACTCCATGTTTATAAGTAGGACCACCATTTTCTTCTCGGTTAGGGATCCTATGTTTTTTAGGCCGTTTGGGATGAGGAGGGGGTCCTATTGATGGTATCTAGATGGCAGGTATTCATCAACAGTAGGTTGGATTAGCTAAGGGTAGTTAGAGAGGGTCATAGGGCCATAGTATAGGTCAAACTTTTGCAGTGAATAAAACCAAGTAGGAGTAAGATCTCGGACCTCCTATGATTTGATGAATGATTATATTTGCCTCAGTTTTAGATTATATACATTTTGAAACATGGGATTCTCATAGTTTCATATCTATTACTATTGTGGAGAGACTCAATCTCTGTATATTTACTTCATAGGATGTTATGATGCTGGAAACTTTATTGGGGATTAGGACAACTAGTGTACGTCATTTCAAGGACTTCCTTCTTAAGGATGGACAGTTTCAGTACTTATGGGACCTTTATGTCATAGAAATGATAGGATTCGATTTCATTCTTCAAATTGATAGGTTGGTCACTTTCCAAGACTTTTTTGAATGCTATCACCATAGGGTGATTTTCTAATCATAAGGGGGTTAGAATTTTCTACACAATGGTGAATGGGATGTCCAGGTGAGTAGAGACAGACCTGAGCCTCATGGATTGGAATGACATACATCCCAAATTTTAAGTTTATATCTAGATATCCAGGGGACTTCATAGATGGACTTTTCCACAATGTTGGATTATTTCAGAGGTGTCTTTACAGATGAATTTTATATTTTTCTTCAAGAGAGAGTTTTATTCCTCTATTGATCATGTTCCAGGGTGGACACCAGTGTCCACTGCTCCTTATACGATAGCTACACCATAGTTACTGGAGCATAAGAAGGTGTTAGAAGAGTTTTAGACAAAGGGTTTGTTTGAACTAGTACTTCTCCTTGGGTTTAGCCTGTCCCATTCACATAGAAGGTGGATGGTACCCTCAGAAATTGTGTGGACTATCCAAAGATGAACCAGTTGATGGTTAAGAACTTATATCCATTATTGAGTATTTATGATATCTTTGATCAGTATCATGGAGCCCAGGTGGTTTTGAAGATTGACATGAGATTCAGTTATCATTTGTTGCATGTTAGACAATCAGATATATATCATAGAACTATTCATTATAGGTGTGGTCAATATGAGTATTTGGTTATGTCATTTGGTCTCATGAATGTGCCAGAAGGTTTTATTGAACTAATGAACTATGTTTTCATCCTTACATGAATTCATTTGTGGTTGTTTTTTTGACGATATCTTGGTGTACTCTCATACTCGAAATGACCTTTCCATTCATCTTGATATCATGTTGATTACACTGAGAGATCATCAGTTATATTATAATCTCTCAAAATTAAACATTTAGATGGACCATATTTACTTCCAGGTTCATGTTATCTCATATGTAAGAGTATCATTATACCCATAGAAAGTGAGAGCAGTAGTTTATTATATGTAGACGTACAACGTCTTCGAGGTATGGTGTTTTCTGGGCTATCTAGTTACTACATGTTCTTTACATAGGACATTTCATTCTTATCAGTTCCACTGAAGGGCCTGACTAATTATGTTTTGAGGTACTCATGTATACATTTTTATGATTCTACCCTCCATGTGATGAAAGGGAGAATGATTTAATCATCAATACATATTTTTCTAGAGACGAGAAATTGATACAATGTTTACTGCGATTCATTAGGTATCAGTATGTGAGTAGTACATATGAATGGGGGAGGATTTGTTGCATATGGGTCTCTGTAGTTAAGGACACATAAGAGTAATTACAAGACACCTGATCTTCAGTTAGATGAATTTATAAATGCATTATGTTGTTGCTGAAATTATCTTTTGAGATATCATTTTGTGGTAATCAATGACCAAAAAATTAGAAAATATATGTTTTCTTAGTGTGATATAAATTTGTGATAGAAAAGGTGGGTTTTGTACATTCAGTCCTTTGAATTTTTTGTTTCCTACATACATGGGGAAGGAAACATAGTTGTAGATTCGTTGAGCTAGAAGACTCATATACGGGTAGTTCAGGAAGCTAGCTTTGAGTGGAAGCTTATGGCTCTATTATTTGAGATTCATTTGAAGGATCATGAAAGACAGGGGCATACGTTTAATTATTCTTTAGTTGTTACCTCTACTCATTTAGATCAAGTGAGAATGAGGCAGCTATCGGATTATGAAGTCCTAGTCCCATGAAAGAGTGTGTCAGGAGCGGAACCTACCCCTATGTGGACCATAGGGGATGATAAGATTGTGCGTTTTCAAGGGCACTTATGGGTGTTAGTAGAAATATGCGAGGAGTTGATACATGTTTTTTATTTTTTTTCTTGGGAATTTCATACTCATTTCACCAAGGCGTATAGAGATCTACACCATCAATATTGGTGGCTAGTTATGAACAGGGATGTAGCTAGTTTATTTGTGAGATGATCCACCTATTTGTAGGAGAAGGTGGAGAATCAACAACTGGCATGACTATTACTATTGTTACCCATTCCCGAGTGGAAGTGGAATGATGTCACAATGGATTTCATGATAGTTTTAACATGTTCACCTAGAGGTAATGATGTAGTTTGGGTTGTTGATGATGGACTCACGAAGGTTGAACAGTTCTTGACGATTAAGTAATCCATCAGTTTTGAAAAGCTTTGAAGGTTGTACATTTTAGAGATTGTATGGTTGCATGGGGTCCCACACACTATTGTTTTATATATGGATGCATGATTTACTTCTTCTGTCTGGTAGGGACTACAGAGGGCATTGGGTACTTAGGTACTTATGAGTACAACTTACCATCCCCAGACCGATGGCATGTCTGATTGCATGAGTCGGGTATTTGAGAACATGCTACAAGAAAGAGTTTGGGATTTTGGGGGATCTTGGGAGAGAAAAATAAACATATAGTAGTTTTCTTACAATAACTATTTTTAGGGGAATATTCAGATTTCACCTTATAAGGATTTGAATGATTGGACAAGATGATCACCCTTATTTTGGCTGGAGGAAAGATAGGCAGCAACACTGGGACCTCATCTTTCTTTGTAGAACATTAAGAATGTGGAGTTGATTCAGAAGAGGATGGCTACTGCATTGTCTCGGTAGTAATATTATGATGATCGACAGAGACATCCTCTAGAGTTCATGGTTAGTGACCATGTTTTCTTATATTCCACACCATGAATTAAAGACAAAAGAAGTAAGATATATAGAAATATTTCGTCGAGATACGTTCGATTGTTTGAGGTTTTGGAGATAGTCAGTCTAATTGCCTATTGGTTGCAGTTAACACATATGTACTCGGCTATGTACGACGTCATTCAAATTTCTCAGCTACAGAGTTACTTTTCAGACTCCTCTCATACTTTCTAACCCGATGAGTTTCAGTTAGAGATCTATTCATCCTTCAAGGAGAACCCAATTCTGATTGTGGATCAAAGCATAAAGGTTATTCATGGAAAACATGTTCCTAGGGTATCTGTGATATGGAATCACAATCGATTACAAGAGGAGACATGGGAGAAGGAGGTTGATGTAAGATCATAGTGTACAGAGTTTTTTGAAGTTTATTCTTCACCACCCCTGTAAGGGAAATTTGGGGATGAATATCTTTAAGAGGGGAGTTATTAAGAACATATATATTCATTTCTGCAGTGGAAATTTCTTTCAGGGTGTTTTTGAGGAAAAAGAAAGAAAAGAAAAATTATTTACATACACGCCATATAAAATTGAGTAAATGATGTCTACCCGGTTACCACATATAGTTTTGTACTATCCGTTTAATGGATGAGTACGTGTCTATATTGGTGACATAGTATACCACCTAAAGAAAGGGAATATTGAGACTAGTACACGATGTGTACATTAAATGAACAAACTGTGTTCTTTTCATTTTTTATTGATATATCGAAATAGGGTAGAGTCTCTTCTATGGATCATTATTCTTTTAACCTTGATTCGTCCCAGATTGACCAAGAGCTATGATCAATGTCCGAGCCACCAATTTCCCATCCAAGGTAACTTTCAAACTATGATAGGTGCATTGGAATCCCACCGGCGAGTTCTCCCTTCTTCTTCATCATATATATGTAATTTCTTCTCTCATCTAACTGATAGGAGATTGAATGTTCTAAACCTTTTTGTAGATCTACGACAATCTAGGATGATTCGAGGGATAACGTTAAACTATAGTGATATATAAACAACAAGGTAGGTGGTTTGAGCCTTTTATTAATTGTATTTGAATTATATAGGCTAAAAGTGTCTAATACCCATGTGTAGGGTATTGAATGATTACGAATATCACCCTTTTTAGAACCTATTATGGGGTGTTTGTTTTAGAATGGTTTATTGTATATTCATAAGGTTTTAGGCCTTTATTATGGGTGTGTTTCCCATGTTTGTGTAGTTATAACCATTTGATCAAGAATTACTATTAGTCGTTCATTGTTTTATACGCCTCATGTTGTTAGGATGTAGTTACGTTGTATTTAAGATGTGTGTGATTCACATTGTAGAAGTATGATGAAGGGGAATTTTGACTCAATGAGATTTCGGAGTAAGGTTTGTTTATGTATAATGGTTGTTATGTTAAACTAAAGGTATTGGCCATGAGAGTTGTTGGGTGGTCATAGACCAAAGGGTATAGACCGTAAGAGATACCCAGAGGTTCATTATTAAATAAATAGTGGACCATAGGGCATTTAATTTGTGTGTTTTTAGGGGTACATTATAATTTATTATTTTTATGTTGACCAAAGGGGGTATTAACCCGGATAGATACCCATGTGGTCATTTTTATGTGATTATTTCTTTGAGGAACTATAAGTAGTAAGATTATGTGAGCTTTCCCAAAGTGTTTATATTTATTTAATTGATGAAATGTTGAACTAGAGGGGTCAGACTATGTGAACATTACTAGAGTGTTGCTTTTGAATGATTAAATGATTTTGATAAGTCTTCCATGCCAATGAACAAGCTTGGACTCATTCATAAATTATTTTTTAGATGAACTTCTGAGACGTCTATTACTTATATTATACTAGGGGATACAGAGCATCAACTAGATCATAATATTCATTATTCAACAGTTTGAATAATTAATAAATTTAAATGAAGGTAATTGGAAATTTTAAGATAATATACTTTTGAGTACATCCTATTTTATTACCTCATTTCTATATATAACCTACTATATATATTAAATGATTTTTAGGCATGTAACATTTGGTGGTGGCATATTGGGATTTATCTCACATCATATTTGGGTCATGATTTTGGGTTGAAATAGGTCATATGGTTGTAGTTATATATAAGTGAAAAATACCTTCTTCAACATGTACTTGATTTACATTAGAGCTGGAGAGTATGATACCAATCTAAGGCTTCCAATGCTATTGGAGTTTTCGAATTTTCATTATAGGGGTTTAGAATTGTATTTCCCGCATTTTGGCTTATTTGTATTATTTCCTATACATATGTGACATGCATCATTTATATATGTGATCCAGTTGGATTATTGTTATAAATCTTCAGTTGTTTACTTCTACTGTATGATATTTCTGCTTCTCCTACTGTTTACTATTTTTTTCCTCTGTGTATACATTGAAAATGAATTAATATTTTCCTTATTCTATAACATGGCCCACTCTAATAGCGGGAATCCTCAGGAATTTGGGGAAATGAAATTGAGGTCATGTGACCAACTGAGTTTGGGGATCCTTTGGGCGGCACCCAGAACAATGACGTTTTATAAAGAAGAAATTTACGAACCATGTCTCCCGCATAATAAAAATTTATTTTTGAATAAATCACTCAATGCCTTAATTATTATCTTGATATATTTGAAATATTTCACAAAAGGAATCTATGAATTTTACTTTATTTAAATGATATGGTACTACTCCAATAAACAAAGTGCATACTAGTCGCATGTCTTTCCCTTGATATGACATGACCGATATTTAAATTATTTCACCAAAATATGAAAATAATGGTGGTTATGGTTCTTCACTATACACATCAAACTGTTATAAGAAAATAAATTTTAACTCTCTCTAGATTACTATTTCCAAAAATTCATGTATCTAACAGGTGACAAATAATCAAATCCATATTTTTATGCCTTTTATAATAAGTCATAATGAGACTATATCGAGAATTCTCCATGAATCAGATATCTAACTTCTAGTGATGTCACCTAAAAACAATATCTTGATCAAACATTAATCATTTCAAAGAAAAATAAAAGAAAAAAACATGATACAAAAGTGTTTTGTCATCAAAAGGCATCCCTAGGCCTAATTCCAGACTCATACATTCCCATTTACATATTTGAACCTATACCAAAAAATTTTTGATATATATCGCAGTAAATTTTTATATTTATCTAGTGAAAAAACTTCTGAAGTTAACATCACACAGGTGATCTGAAATTATTAGGATCCCTCCCATAAGAGGGTCGTATGTAGATGAACAATGTATTCTCCCCACCGTAGGATGATCCAAATCTAAACTATTGTCAATATAATTCATTATAGATTTACTTTAAATGCTACATGATATAAACACCAAATAATTAAATTATTTATAACATATAATATATTTATGATAGATTCATATATATTTATGATTTCTACGTAGCATAATTTTGATGATGTAACTCTATGGGAAAAACTCACCTCTAATCCAGGAGTAATCCATGATTCCACCAATTGGTGTGTATATATCTCTATGATTCATAATCAATTATAAAAAATATATACATGTTTTTTAAAAAATCAAGACAGTAATTATCTCAACCACATGGGTCCAGGACTAATTTTGAGTTAGTCATGTCGATTCACCTTGCTCAAATTCCAAATTATTCCTCCTCATTAGAAAATCATTTAATTTTCCAAAGCATTGGTTCATCATGCAGCTGTATGTCACCTATTTGAATCTTATATCCATGAATCTCTCAAAACCACTCTTTTATGTATGAATGAATATAGATTAGAAAAACAACTAGTGAAAACTAAAATTTCTATACACAATAGTTCTATATTTCATAGAATCTAATTCAAGACTAGACCCACACTCTTGTTAGTCATCCATCAATAATTTATAGTTGATTATGCTACATGACATCTTAGTCTCACAAAGAATAATGTTCCATTATAACTGCAATTTAATAATAGGAAGCAACATGTGTGATGATTTACCAAAAAACCACATGCCTCATGACTTCATATAAAAAATAAACCCTCAAACACCCCAACAATAGTCTATAGCGATAGGACCACATAAATTCATGTCTATAAAATTCAGTTTAAAAAACAATCATTCATGGGGACACCTAGAAAATCCAATTTTTTTATCAATCATGTATTTTACATCTGAGAGCCTTAAGTGGGTTTTCCTGTAAATGTGCATATAAATATTCTCATCACCTAATATTGATTTAATGAAACATAGTCCAACATATCTCATATGTTACCCACAATCACAATAACCTCATGGTCCTACTAGGGTCCCATTCATAACTAAGGGCCTACAGATCTTCCAAAAACATTAACGACCTTTCACATGAGAACAATGTTCCTCATAGGGTATACAATTACAATAAATCTCATGTTATATTAAGCTCGTGGTAGATTGGTAAAAAAAATATACAATGTGATCATAATCCTAAAAGGGAAATCATTTATATCATTAGCTTCAAGGAACTGATCCTCTATGTGAATCCTCATAAGGTAAATATCCATGGAGATTCATGATAGATCATAAAAAGGATAAGGAGATTATATCTATATGATATATAAATAATGTAATACCCCACTCAAGATTAACAAACTATACATCCAACCATCAATCTGTGAATTATTTCATAATTTAAGAGACCTACCTGACTGAAATTGTCAAATGGTTAAAATTTTCATTTTTAAGTCTCATATCGAAATACTATTAATTTATCCATCTTTATGGGTGTTACCAAAATGGTAAACCCCTAAGATAAATATAATGTGTCAAATATTTAACTGGATTAATACCTAAAAGTTCACTAGGTAAAACCGACCATTCTATAGGTTCAAGAAACAAATGAAAAGAGGGTACCTTACACCTAATCCCAACACTAATGTTCACATTAAATGAATAACTCAAGGAAATATTAGAAATAGCCATTATATGAGGTTTCTTCCATATCATTCCTAGTGAATGGTTTGAACTATAACATGAATTCAATTTATAGTCATTACAAAAATTTAAATTCTATATATATAGGAAACATCAAGTACCAGTGATAAAGGATAATGTTTTAGCAACTATTATTGTTATTTTATATAGATGGATTCTAATGAAGTTAATAAATTTTTACATAATTTCCTTTAAAACATTTATTTAGATGTATGTTATCATATCAGTTAATAGTTAAAGTTAATTTCACTCACAAGATAGAGTGGAAAAACACGAATGGTTGAACATTTAATTCTAATTAACATAATCCACATATCAAATAATTCCCAGTTGGAAAAACTTTTCATGTATAATATAAGGGGTATTTGTTTAGTATAATTCTACCACACGCCTATATAAGGCCATATGAGTAGTTTCAGACACATAAAATAAACTACCCATTTATTATAAGTATAATACCATGGGTTTAAGATCTATGAACAAAAGGAAATACGGGAAACTATATGGTTCTGATCACACCAATCTATTATCAGTTATATTGGAATCCATTCTGAAATTATTAACATAATTCTATGTATATTACAATTATTATCCCATTTAAATGAATTCATTAATATTTATTTAACTCAATATATAATAACGTCTTAAAGGGTTTATGACATAAGAATATAATGTTAAAACTCACCGATAAGGGTCAAGTGAATCATAAAATTATTTAGTTATAAAATTCAACCTACTAATTTAATTAAGGAACACCAAAATTATAAGTAGAAATTAGACAGTATTTCAATGACATATAAATGAAATAACATTAAGCTATTTATGAAATATTAAATTCCATTTAAATATAAAGATTACATTAAATTTAACTGTTTTTCTAATTAAAATAACTTTAAATTAGTTACTAGATATTAGGAATGTATGATAAAAATACATCATCGTGTAATGTGGTAGAACTCCATTTAGTTTATCTTGAAATTTATTTAACGAACCATACTTCTTACCCATAACATGGAAAAATATCACATTAGGAGAAAATATCGTTATGTAATAAGTTAAAAAATCATGAGATATATGTTAGAATTTCAATTATCACAGAATCATAATATACAAAAGAGTTTACTAATTAATTACTTGAACATAGTACACTAATAGTCATTCTAACAACATGTTTATTTTATGTTCCTATAATGAATTATCAATGGACCCCTTCCCTTTCCATACATGAAAAAGAGTTAAATCCCATTATTTAGCAACTAAATGAAATTAAAAATAACTTTAGGTGAATAATAATCTATTGTAACAAAAAAATGTCCATTAGTCATATAATAGGAAACATTCTCTTCCTACCATGAATAGGTTGTCCAGACCCAGACTTGTGCCATTTACCAAGTACATGCATGTTCCTAGTCTCTAATGATCCATCCCAAAAATTAATAAAAATGAAAGATTAATTATTTGCTACCACTTTTAATTTTTTTGGACCATGATCCACTCATATGTTTCCTCATTCCAATTCTACACATGGCCTCAAGTACACCTCAACATATTTTTGAGGTGACTGACATGTAGCAATGGTCTAATGATTGTATATTGGGGAGAATATTGACTATATTTCAGTAATAAATACAACATAAGAAATAATTAATGATGTTTTCAGGAATATATTTATAAAAAGTTTAATTCTACTCATACCAATAGTAATAAACAATCCACATCAAGTACTAGTATTATGTACAATTGATGTTGAAAAAATGTTGAAAAAATTTAAAATTCATACATTAAAATACTTTGTATAAAGAAGTGAACAACATAAAATATATAACCACTATGAGTGTCATGAGATCTATATTTCACCTCTTCTATCTCACTCCATCCTACCGTAAATGTTCAATCATCCATAGCTGATAGTATACCATAATCCATACAAACAGATATGAGTTCTTCTTGTGTACCATGAACGATCCATGAAGGGTGGTGGTAAACATAACAGACCATCAAAAATTAATCTTCGTCATACCTATTATGTGAAAATAAATTGTTTTTTATGAATGTATAATAATAATGTGTGAAATTAAGGAAATATATAATATGTGGGCACGAGTTCTCCAAGGAACAGTCATCACACTATACCTGCTTCAGTCTAAAATGAGATATCTCGGTCCATTACACTGTGTATATATATGTATAGTTTAATATTATATATATTAAATATAGATGATCTTAGGATTATGACACACACATTAATACAAAGATATCATTTTAGTGACATACTTTAATTGGGGTTGGGTAATCATAAAATAAAAGAGAGTTATGAAAGTATAAACGGATGATTTTGGTACCATATTGTGTATACAATGTGGTTTATTAAATCGATTTAATGGGATATAATAGATATCAATAATTGATATAGAAAAACAAAGATAATGAAATATTGAACACAAGTATATGATAGTGTGATAAATTGTAAATTATAAGTCCCATAATTAATTACGTTTTTGAATTAAAATTAAAAGGAAGATAATCCCTTAATATGCATGACCATTTTTTGAAGCTTGATTACATTTTCGTGGAAACTAATTAAACACCTGTTATGGATATAGAGAAGGACAGTGAGGATAAATTCATGTTTAATGTCTTCGTATTTAATTAAATGATATAGATATGTGGGCATTTATATCAAATGTAGGGTAATTTTTCATTAATTTTTACATATATTCCTGATAAATTTTGGTTGTGGATAATGGATAACTATTATCTTAACTAGGGTGGTAGCATAAGGTTTCTCAAAAAAATTATTTTTTGGGACATAATTTTGTTTCATAAACAAAATTATATACTTTTTAATACTTTTTTTTTGAAAAGTATGTAATCACAAATTAATATTTTAAAACATAAATTCCAATTGTAGAATATTGAAATTTCATTATAGGATTTTAAATTTATTTTAATCAATTATAATAAAATACATTTATAGAAAAACAAATTTTTTTTCACCAATTATTATTTATATATTATCACACATTTATAAAATATTTATGAACTCAGAGAATATACAAAAAAAATCACTTTTCTCTATTCCCTTAAAAATTATTTATATAAACAAATTCTCAAAATATCACCCTCAAATTTTTTTGACATGTTAATTTCAAATTTTATGGTTATTTTATAATAAATAAATATAATAATATAACAATTTTATCTCTTAATTAAAATTTCTTATTTACATAAAATTAATTTTTTTATGATATTATCAATATTATGAAACTAATAAAAATTAATTGTAAAATTATTATACTACGTTATAATTTACACTTAAATAAATATTGTTTTATGGGATTATTTCATATAGATAAATCGTTTTTATAATTCCTCAATATATCAAAAAATAGTATATATTTTTTTAAGATACTTATATATATTTTATTTTTATAGAAAAAATATACTAATCATAATCATCTTATTTATTTTTTAAATAAAATATAAAATAAACAAATAATGAAAAGATATTTTCATCTAGAAAATGAATATTACTCCTTTAGGATAAAATGATCTTGATTTATCACCCTTTATTCCACTAAAAACTTAATTTGGGTAAGGTGTTTCTTAGTGGGGCTCTCATTCGGTGGCTCAGCTAACATTAGCCTTGTGGTTATCACCACAAACATGAATATATCCTATAGTTGACATCACTCAATAATTACTATTAAAATATATTATTGGATTTTGTCGTGGTTAAACCCTAGTGACAGTACCTCCCTCCTTATGCTATTAAAAATATGACATAAAGGGCATGATCCTAGAGGTTGAGCAGGTCATTTCTCCATTATGCATCAATTATCATAATTCACTAACCTTTATATACTAGTACAAGTTGTTCAATTTTACATATATGCATAATTTTTAATGGTCATAATAACCAATAGACCTGTTGATCAAAATTTAGGTTACTAAACATTATGGTCAAATAATTATTCATACCCATCAGTTTACTATTCCAAAGGATATATTACCTATAAGTAATACCTATTAATTATTTCATTCCTTATTCACCTCAATTACCCTCTTAGTTATAATATTTATATGGGTGAACTGATGTATTTTATTCCTCTTATTTTTTTCATGTATTTCGTTATTGTAGGGGTTTAAGATGATCCTTATTTTTATACTCAAAAAATTTTCTATTTTTCTATTTAGTTCCCCATTGAAAAATTTTAATTTATCATTGATATATATGTTCTATAAATTTAATGTTCTCTATTTGTTGAAAGAAATCCTTATTGTTCAAAAATTCTTTTATGTTTTTTGTTTATGACCCAAATATATATAATAAAACAAAAAAACATTTATAAAATTGTGAACTATCACAAAAATAGATCTTTATAAACCCTAAAAGATAAGTGATTTATTTTTTAAACCATAAATATTTTTAGATATATCCACCACGGCCAACTAGGGTTAGAGAATATACATAATATTAATGGAAAGTAAATTAAAATAATAGAGGATATAAAAATGAAATGAAATTAAGAGTTATCTTTAATATAATACACTAAAACAATATGTAAATCACTAATGAATATTGTAAGTTGTGACATAAATGTACAGGAGGAATATAGAATATATTAATTAGAATCAAGTATAAATATATCAAAATATAATAGGTGTCATTATGTGATTTTCGATTATGGAATTCAGGGAATGATGTATGGATTGAACACACATTTCAGGAAATAATACAATAAATATGTGGTTAAAAATTAGAGGGGAATTACTAAATATATGATTAACCTACCCAGTTATTAGTATGTATGCATTAATTGGGAACTAAATATGTAGTTGGGGTCATCATTTGCAGGAACTGACTATATACAATAATCACCAACATGGATTATACTAGGTGTAATCTAATCATGCGTTCAATCTATGCCACCAACATACATTAAATATATAAACACATTTTATATGGAATATTCTTTGAACTATGGATCGACCATTGGAAAGTTTCTTTGCCTGTCAGACTATTTGGATACACGATTAATTTAGCGGTTCTATTTATATTAACACATATATACATAACTATTTTTCTAATTCTGGTCCCACTAATATCAAAAATAAAATAAATACTATAAATAATAGGAATAATCTATAAAAATAAATACATGTGTCCCAAATGGAGTCATAATTCTTCCCAATTCTCATCTTTGATTCTATATAATGTTCTCAATTATTATCATTAAATAATATGTAATTTCATTACACAATGATCAACGTATTATAGTTGATATTGTCATTGATATATCCACAAATCTACCATAGAAAATTTTATAATGGAAATGATTTACCCCACCACACATTATCGTAATGATCAATAACATGGAAATTCTGCTCAACCATGGCAGTGTTAGGCTATAAAAACAAATTCTCTCATAAAATCATTTGGGATGATTATATATGATATTATTTAGTTCGTAACCACAAATCGTATTATGAATATACATTATCAAATATATTAAGGTAATTTGATATGAAATATTTTTAATGAATCTTCATTATAACGAATTTCCCATAATATCATGACATCAACATAACCTACATACCCAAATGAAATTTTATAGTCATAAAAAAATCATAGAAACTACATAACCTAAATATAAATTTCTAATGGACAATCAAGGTGGTCCATTTATTTTTCTAGACTCTAATACATCATTACTTTTAGTGAATCAACTAATCAGAATCAGTTATATACTGATTTATTCTTTTTTCCATCGTAGTATTCTCATCCAATTCTGACATGTGATATTGTAGAATGGTATGTTTATAAACATATTTATTTAAAGGGATACATCTGTATTTAAGATTTAAATCTCTTATTAGATGAAAAACTATTAATAATAATTATATATTCCAATATCTTCAAAGGACATTCTCTCAAGAGTATACCATATCATTATGAATATAAATATATGTTTTGACCTAACATTATATCAATAAATGATACATCTAAATAACTTCTTACTAAGAACTAATTGTTTCAAAAAAAAATACAAGTATCAAGAAGTAATTCATAGGAATAAACAAAAAGTTATTGCAGATATCACACCATAAATCCAAAATATATATTATACGTAATTATTTCTAGGATATTCCACTTTTATCAACACATTGATCTAAAAGATGAACTAATCTGTTCAATTAGTTTTTGTTCCACGGTATAACATTATTTCTACATATAGACTAAAGTAATCCAATAAAAATTTCAATAGAGATCTCATCCCAATTCTACTCGAGAATATCGTGTTATTAAAATAATATCATATGCTTATAATACTCAAATAATATCTTATAATTGGTATTAATCTAGGTTACAATTTTGAAAAACACCCAAATCATACTAGGACCCTATGAAGAATGTTTGAAATTTTAAAACGTCAAGGTAGCACCATGGTGAATCTCTCAACTAGAATGTTTCCAAGAATCCATATCCTCATACACTGTGGTCAAAGAAAAAATTGGACACTATTCAAAATAATGATATAATCATAATATAGAGACCCATCCCTAGATGTCTCCTCAATATTTATAATTAAACTTATACCCTAATAATCCGGGTTTGATTATTACTCTTATCCAATATGCTCAGTCAAAGACAATGTGACATGTACATTTATCCTGAATAACTAAAAATCAATTACATCTGAATCTAGATGAATCATTTCAAAATGTATTATCCATATCCATTAATAATCATTTTGTTTAACCACATGTGTCAGAAACGTTTTACTCAAGGAAACAACCATTGACGTCCTTATTTTAAAGGATTATGAAAAGTAAAAAATAATTGTGAATGGATAATTAACCCAAAAACACTATTGATAATTCAAATAAAAATATGTTAATATATTTTTCAATATGTTATTATTATTATAAATTTCAAAATTCTCCCCAAATAAACATTATAAACTATATTTAATTATTTAATTACAAATTCTAATTCATGTTAACATGTGTTTTATTTTTTCCCATTAGGTTATATCTATAACGATTAATATGTAATAACATGATCACGTGGAATTAATATAATACCAATCCCAACACATTAGGAAAAACAATATTTCATTTATTTATTACCATGACTGGGAATAATGAGAATAATAGGGAATTTCAACATAACTTTATATTCATATATATAATCGTAGATGTTATCATCCCCAAACAATCTCACTCACTTGTACATCAAATCCATAATGGGAGGGTAAAGCATTAAAATCATTGTCAAACATAATATAGAATTTAAACATACCTATAAAATAATTTGACCTATAATAAATTCACATGTATTTATGAGAATACTACACTTGACTATTATCATGAAATTTAATAATGACCTTATTATTTATAACATGAAATAAAAAGTTAAATTGGTAGATCCACAATAGACTTTGTTAATTTATAAAAGAGTAAATATTTATTTTTCATTCCTAATGCAATTCCTAGATGGTCCATATACATATTTTTTCATGTTGGAGTATATAATTTTATCATCTACAAACACAAAAAAACATGGTCTTCTGGAAAATCGGGTTAATAAAATCTATGAAAAAAATTGTAGAATCATCAAGTGTAAATGGAATAATAAGATTTAAAAAACTCCCATGCATACTCTTGACAGATATTATAGGAATACCCCCTTACCAATAGATGGATGTATCCCTAGTAGATTTCATCTATTGAAATCTATATTTCACTCTTTATGGGACAATGTTATCATCAATTATAGAAATTATTTCTTTAATATTTATGATCACCTAGTTTGGATTTTTATAATTAGTGTAGTATCAAATACATCATTACCGAATTATTTTAAATAGAAACAATGATTCTATTATAACATGGTAGGAAAAATAAAACCATTTTTATCATGATACTCCAACACAATATTAATTTCATTAATCATGGAAGAAACCATTAAATATAATTAAAAATTAATAATTCTGTTGTAATGGATTATATAAAATGGGAACTATTTCTCTCACTTTGATGGTAATCTGGTGAAATATTGATTAATTTTTTTTATACATATCCACCTATCAAATTATTTTAACATTTAAACTCCACTCATTAGCATCTAATATTTGACTAGATATATTATATAAAATTATTTTAATTTGAATAAGAATATGGTGGTTCATACCTTATCTTGTATCTGACTAATCATGGAAAAATTGATGGATTTCATTATGATTGTGGAATAGAACTCTCAAATGATAGATATTAATTCGATATTTTGTGCCAACTGACAATGGATACTTAAGATAAAAGAAAATATATGGATATAATGAATTAATAAATACAATATGATCTCAATACTACAAATAATTATATGAAAAATAAAAAAAATTAATCAATTCTCTTTCTATGACCCGATAATAGTTGAATAATTCATTAAAATTGTAATACACATTGATAGAAATCCCCTTATATCAATTAATATCATCTATAAGAAAATTTGGAATCTACATATTTGGTATAAATCTATGAACATAAATGATACAACAAACCCCACACCTCTAATGGTCATTAAACTAGTATCTCACTCCCTGGAAACATGTTTTAGTGTATATAAGAACCCATATTTTGGATAGTATTTAGACTTACTGGCTTGATAATAATATATATTTTTTGACTGAAATCTTATTATCTTGGAGAGAAATCTCAAATTACATTAAATATATCTTACTATAGCTATGTGAAAAAGAATTGGAATATTTCTCCCAACTTCATGAATGTTGGTTCCTCTAAAATTAAGTTTCTGATCCAATCCCACCAAATATGAATATATTGGGAGCATTCAATAAATTGGGGTTTTTTGGCCTAACATGCCACATTGAAGTCACACAAAATTCATATTTCCTAATTGTGAGATAGGTGTGGATTCCAAAGGGTTTTTTTGCACTACCACAATTACAAAATCATGATTCCTCAAACTTACTCTTCTACCTAGATATGAGATTTTTAATTCTTCCAATAGTAGTTGGGAACCATTCAAATAAATCATCCAACCCATATATATCTCAAGAATTGTTTCATTATTTTATAACCCATAGTATATTAGTAAAAAGAATCTAATAATATTAAATCTTATATCTAGAACCAAGAATAGTCTTAATTTATTGATTCTTTGGATAATTATGTTTAAGGACCTTGGGGGAATGTCGGACCAACTCATAAAACCATGTGTCACATTATATAATTGAATGATTCTATTTTTCTATTATTATGAACTCTTAGGCTTATCCACCTTTAAATTATCATAGTGAAACTACTAGTTTAATATTTCATTGATAATTTTCTAACTGATATCCTCATATTATTTTCAATATATTATGGTGTCCCTATATTAATGGAATATTATCTCTAATGTATATGTAGAAATACTGACTATATAAGTCTTAGTGATCAGAAGACAAAAAAATATGATGAAAAGTTTCTTCATCCATTATTTAGTAACTTGAGGATATTTTTTAAAATTAATGTAGCTGTATTCTACTCAAATAATACTAAGTTATAATTAAAAAATATATTTTAATTTATCTATAATTCTTGAAATGGTAATTGAATAGTTATAAAAAATTCTCAAAAAGGGTAAATTCCATGTAAGGGTTAACATGTATTTATTCGTTGAAATTTACAATATAACAAAATTATGTCCATAAATTAGGAATTTTGAAATTAATTATGAAACATATAACTCGATAAATTAAATTCAACTCCAAATCTCATTGAAAAAATGAAAAAATTGACTCATTTACTCATAGATATGTAACTACATGAAGAATAATAATTTTAAATAAAAATGGGTTTAAACATAGAAATTTTATAATTGTGAATAATATGGACTCATTTTTATATTTTTTGTGTCATATCTACACATGCTCCCCGTGTTATATTTCCAAATAAAATAATATTCCTATAACATTGTTTTATATATGGTTTAACGAAACCACATTCATAAATTGTGCACCTCTACATTCACTCTCCTCTCCATGAAACACAAACATTCTTGAAATGACATGCAATATTTATTTTAATCTCATAATAATATTAATTAATTTTAAATTAAAAATTGTGACTATTAAAAATCACATCTTATGGAAATAAATTTCTACCACCCATTATTTATTGAGAATTATTGAATTACTGAAGTATAGTAATTATTTTTTATAAAGTGTGAAGACTATTATGATGGTGATAAGACAACCGATATTGATTATAGAAAAGTGTAAATATTGTTTATTTAATTTATTATTAAATACAAAAGTCAATCATTATTACTTGTAAGATATCTTGAATATGCTAACATGACATATTCAATAATTAGGACTTATATTTGATTATTTGAAATCTTTTTTTGAATGAAATATTTGATAAATATAATGGAATGAGTAAATAAAGCCTATAATTCATTTCACATAAGATTAATGTTGTATATGGATTCTATAAGTGATTAATTTTCATTATCAAATCAATGTTTTCTATAATATGATGAATCTATCCCTTGATTATATTACATAAGTGTTACTACATATATGGAATGTATACTACTGGATAATGCATAGAGAGTATTTATAGTGTTATAGAAGGCCTTGAGTTGAGATGATGTACTATTAAAAAGGATTTCAAATAAATAAGTCATTTCTAATAAGATTGATTACTGTCATATTAATTTGTTGATCATATCATATTATAATATTGTCATAATAAAAGGATGAGAATATTTTATATGAATGAAATACTCTCATATAAAGTTGAATTATATTCATAAAATTGTTGAATGTATATCATATAAGGTGTTAGTAATATTATAATGTGTATAAAATGAAATTTTTAAAAAATATATTAGAGACTCTTATAGATCATATGAAATGAATAAGGTTTTATTATTTAGAGAATTATTTAAATTATCTATTTCACACAACTATTATTAAATGATTAAATAAAAAAAATATGATTCATCTAATGATAGAATTAAAAATTCCTTATATGATTCATGGAGTTATATGACATAACAAAGAATGTATTATCCCATCCACACACCCCAGGTATATATTTGAATAGAATTAAATGTTCTAGATTTAGGTGATAAGAATATTGGGAGAGATAAAATTTTATATGATGAATGAAAATAGTGTCTGAAATGCACGGCCGATTGTTGCATATCTACCGGTCAAAGTTCTGGTGCTCTGCTAATGTGTATAGTAGTACTCGGGTCGAATCCTCGGCGATGATACTTTGTAATAGTCGTTTGTTTTTAGTTGATTTTATTCTGATTAGGGGGTTTGTTTGCATAGATTAATTGAAATGATTTATTGACTATAATTGATTTAAAAAATTGATAAATATTGGGTTGATTTCATCATTATGTAGTCAAGATTGTGATATCCTTGAGCTTTGCTTTATATTGCATTTAAATTAACACCCACTTCACAAGTTGACATCAATTAGAATGCCTAAGTGTTAAATCTTTAATCCAAGCCTTAACTTTATTAGGATTCTAATCTCAATCAGTACATGTTTATGGTAGTGTATTTGTTGTTCCAATAATCCATGGAAGCCACACGTTAAACAAAACAAGTCATTAATCCATGACATGATAAGTCCAACATACACAATGTTAATTCAACGAATACTCGTCGAGCTAAAGCTCTCAATCTCTTAACATACCTAAATTAAAACTCCCCACAATGAGACATTTACTCAGCCATTAATATAGTTATTAATCTGGTAATATATTTTTAAGGTAATGGAATATAAAGAAAAGAAAAAGAAAGGGACAAGATAAGAGTAGTGCGCCAAACACACACAAAAACGATGAAGAAAATTAAAAAAGGATTTTCGATTGAATGGGGAAGAAAAAGAAGGGAAGGAGATTCAACTGTATTTAAACTATTTTAAGAACATTAATATTAAACTATAGAATGTGTATGAGAATAAGAAATTAAGAATAAGAAAATTACACTAAAACAGAATTACAAAGACAAACACTTTCAAAATAACAACGAAGAAATGTGCAAAAGTAAATGAAAGAAAAGAGAGGAGAAATGGATTCTCAAGTGAAAACATGAGTTTCGAAGATCCTCACAAGCCTTTGGCAGGGCCTTGGTACTACCAATGAATCCTCATTTGCTCTGAAATTCCAACCCTTTTGAAAGGAGAGGAGGGGATTTATTTATATCCCAAGGTGGTGGACTGTTTACATTCAAGAAATACCCCTCCACTTGGATCGCCGATATGTAAATCCATACAGCCAAATCTTGAGACATATCATTCTTAAAAGTTGTATATAAAAATTTCTTTTGTATAATTTGAAAATTTGGCGGCCATTGGATTTATTCAGCCAAATGTATGGCGGTTTTAGTATACAATTTTTATCTGTCCATTTCAATACAGACTTTTTTAAAGTCCATAATGTGAATGGATTTTGGAACAGGAATATGCCTTCAAATTCGAATGACTTATTCAACAAAGTCGGTCACCAATAGCCCCTATTTAACACTGAAAAATATCAGCTAGAATGGATGTATACATCTGGAGAAATTGCAAAATTAGTGTTCTATTTTTAATTCCCGGCCAGAATGGTGGGCTGGACTTCAATGCATCAGTTGGGATCCTTGTATCTGTGGTTGGGTTTTGAAAGTTTTATCATGGACTCCTTGAGATGTAATACTAACTTGGGAGAATAAATAAGGTATTTGGACTTCTGGATTGAGCCCAGTAATTCATCCTACATGTATGGTCCAGTTTCTTCACAGTTTCCTTGGTCTTTCTTGTGTGGTCCTTATGACCCTCTAAATGGACGAATTTAATAAAGGTGACACCTAATGAAATGTTGGAATTGGAATTGGGAACCCTAAAAACAATAATCATGCAATTTGGATAAGAAGGGTGATAATTATTGTTAAAACATTAAACATACTTGAATCTGGATAAATTCAAATAGTGCTCAAAAATTATATTTAATATTTAAACATTAATATTTCACAAAAATTATGCACATTTCATATAAAATCAGTAAAGGGAGTATGTAAAAAGATATGAAAATATTAATAACATAAAATCCCCCACACATAGTCTTTTGCATGTCCTCGTGGGTAATAAATATAAAAATAAGACAAACTCATTTTCACTCACCAACAAATATTACAATTTTTGTTTTCTTCAATCAGGGAAGGCTTAGACTATTTCACTCATCCATTTTTAAATCCACCACATGTTGTTACAGAAACAATGTTCCAAAACGAATTCAATTTTTCATTCTCAAATTTAGAAATGGAAAATGTGGTCACTCAAAACTCACACCTCTCAAGATGATAAAATTCATTTTTGGAGGTTCACACTTTCAACAACCAAAAGTGAAAATCATAGAGTTTGTAAGAGCCTTCAGCTTCCACTCCCTATCCAAAGTGATCAAAAATCAAGAGGTCTTTTTAAGGGTTTTTTACGTGGCTATGGGACGGTAGGAATATAATGTCCAAGATGGAGAAGAAGAGGGTTAAAATACCAACATAGAAAAACAATTCACATTTTTCGAAATAAAACATGGAAGTAAATGAAAACACATATTTAAAAGGGAATGATTGTGTGAATAAAGACACAATAGGGGAAGAAAATATTCAGCTAATGAGAATATGAAATATTTACAAAACATAGAACTTCTCCCAATAATATAATAATATAATGCATGTGTTCTTTTTTTCTTGTTTTTTCTTTGTTTTTTCGAAAGTTGACCTTGAAACATATCTCACACTCATATCCCAACCCATGTTTGATATCCTCACGAAACTAATTGTAATAGTCATAGCAAGATAAAAGGTTGAGTAAGAGTGATTGTTGACCCATCCAAGACACAACCCATTCTTATATTCATTTTGTTTTTGATTTTTTTGATCTTTTTATTTATTTTTTTTAACAATTTTCAATATCATTTATATAATAAATTCCTAAATCCCACTAAATGACAACCTCCCCCCCCCACACTGAAATAGATTCTTTCCCTCAAACAGATTATAACTCATTGAAAATCAATAAAAGTGTACCCAAACAATGGAATTCATTCCCCCACACATAAATTTCATAAACATATGCTATGAAAATCCATGTTGATATTGGGTGGGAAAAGGTATTGGGCTTGTAATGTGGCTATCAAAGAAAAGGTTTTCATAGGCTCGAAGGGGCTTTCAAAAGGAGGATTAATGTGTGTTTAATGGGAGGCTATTTGGATATTGTGATTCTCATGTGGTTCAGAAAATGTCTCTATCATATTAATGCACACTAAGGCAGGAAATTCAGCTCAAAGGTCCAAAAACTCAAGACTCACAAATGGGGGTGAAAACACACATTCTGAAAATATGTCCATAGGTGGCCTTGGCATCAAAGCAAATGTTGTTCCTCACGGTTCGGGAAAAGAATTTTCCAAATCAAAAATTGAGCATTCAAAATTTGTTAATTTTGACACAAAATTAATTATCCAAAGTCATGATGAAAATAAAAAAAAACTTTATATGAAAACATGTCTGTTAACTCCACAAAATGGTTGGACAAAATTTCAAAACTCTATGGTGAGTAAGCATGACTCTTTAATTTTTTTTTTATTTTTTTAAGTGATTGTTTTCTTGGTTTTTTTAGTTTTTATGGTTTTTTTAAATACACACCCACACAAGAAAGAGAAAAGGAAAGGGTTTTATGAAGAAAGTGGTAAAAAATGAAAGAGAGAGGAAGAAGAAGAAAGAGAGATATAGGGAGAGAGGGAGAAGAAGAGTCAAAGGGAAATAGGTGCCCCCTTGTTTGGATTTGGGGGGTTTCCATCTCCATCTAGTGGTTGGTCTACTGGAGAAGATGGGGATCCAATGGAAGTAGAGGTGGTTCCAAGACCATGGGAAGTTACCTAAAAAAACAAAATTCATTATTCATATAATGAAAAACTAAAACGAAATTAAAATTTCATAAAATTATAAGAAAACTTGGGTTGCCTCCCAAGAACTGCTGCATTTATTTGTCTACAGCTGGACAATTGCAGTGGACTACCCATAGTCTGATGGTGACCATCGTATCTTCTCAACTCCAGTGTGCTTACAGAAAAACTTTTTATTTGGGAGGCCCGATGATTCATTGGATAATTTATTCCCATCCTTGTTGGTGTGCTTGCAATTCAATGGGGTTGGAAAGAGAATATTTCTATCCTCACATTGGTCTTCAACCTGTGGAATGATGTTATCCACAAAGTTCTGGTTTTCTATGCTTGGAAATTCAGTAAGATGGCTCAATTCTGATGGTTCATTTTTGTAAGGATCAGATAACAAAGAACCACAGTATGAGATCCCAATTGTTTTTGACTCATTTATTTCATCACATACCGATGGAGAGTAAAGATAATTAGTGGAGTCATAAGACTTAATAAAATTTTCAATTTCATTTATATCAATGTTGTTCGCCAAATAATTGTCAATTTCAACCGCACTAGTGATCACTTTATTAATTAGGGAACAAACTTCACAACCTTCTCTCCCATCAGGACAATATAAACAAATTGGTTTGGGGTTCACCTCATATATAACAGAATTTTCAGAATCCTGGATAGGAAATGATAAATGTGGGATAATCAGATTTGAATCAACAAATGAGCATTCTAGTTCATTTTCATTATTTCCATCCATGTTGAAGCATTGGAGTTCAGAGGTGAGATGAGATTCCAAATAGTTTTCAAGATCGTTTAGATCAATGGAGTTTGCATTTGTAATGTCAACATTAATTTCTCCATTTTTGACTTTGTTAATGAGGATGCAATATTCAAAAACTTCTATATTAGTAGAACATGAATAACATGTTGGATTGGGATTCAACACACTCTCAGAGAGACTTTCGGAAGCACGGATAGAGAATACAGATTCATTATCAGATGGGTATCGCATGGATTGAAAAATATTGAACTTTACCAGTTGGTCACTGAATTCCATGGATAGGATGCCAGAATGGACATCAATCTTGGTTCTCGCAGTCATGAGGAATGGTCTTACTAGAATTAGGGGAGATCGAGAAGATTTTGTATCTCCTTCCATGTCAAGGAAAAAGAAATCAGAAGGGATGATAAGATCATTGACTCGGACAAGGACATCCTCAATTATTCCCTCAGGACTGGCTGTTCTTCGATTGGCTAACTGAATGACAATACCTGTTGGATGTAAGGGACCTAGACCAAGGTTTGAGAATATGGATTTGGGCATGACATTAATTGAGGCTCCTAGGTCTATGAGTGCATCATCAAAGTTGGAACTTCCAATTTGGCATGGAACCGTAAAGTTCCCTGGATCTTTGCACTTTATGGGAATAGACTGTTGGGTGGAAACATTTTCAAAGGTCACAAGTTTCCTCTGGTGGGTACACAACTCCTTGAGAAACTTGGCATACTTAGGAATTGGTTTTATGGCATCTAAGAGGAGAATTTTGACATCAACACGTCTAAACATGTCGAGCATTTTTGGATCAGGTTCAAAAGACTTCCTTGGTTTAGAAATAGCTTGAGGAAAATGAATTGGATTCCTAAGTGGAATGTAAGGAGGTGAGGGAATAGATTCAGGATCCTTTTCATGTTTCTTTTTGTTTTCGTTTTCTAGGTCAACATTCAAAGAAGGGTATGAGGATTTATCTTGAGGAATATCAAGTTGCTTTCCTGATCTAAGTGCAATTACACTTACAGTACCCTTGGGGATGGGTAATGGTTGAGCTAGGAGTTGGGAAGAATTTGATTGTTGTTGCTGGCTCAGGTGGGATTCAAGTTGACCTATTTGAGTTTCAATATTTTTAAGGCTAGAACGGGTGAAGGATATAAGATCTTCCACTGCACTTTCCCATGGTTTCTTAGAAGAAGGGGATTGTCCCGAATTGGGATTACCTTGAGTTTGGTTCCAGGGAAAGTGATTGTATTTGTTTTTGAATTGGGAATGCTCACTTGGATAATGGAATCCAGGAGGAGGATTGTTCCTTTGAGGTTGAGTGACAAAAGGATAAGGTTGTTGGAAGTTACCAACACCTTGACCATATTAGAACTAGTTTGAGTTTTGAGGATGGAATTGAGGGGGATGAGAAATGGGATTACCATACCTAAGGCCTTGGTTATAGAAAGAAGAGAAGGGATCAGAGTGAGGTTGGTTGAAGTTTCTAACAAACTGACCTGATAGTTGAGGATTGGTGTTCCGTTGAGCATATGATGCATTGAGCTCCCTTGGTCCAGACTAATCGGATTGATCCTATTGAAGTTGTAGACATGTGTCAGTTGGATGAGATGGAGAGTTGCAGATTCCACAGTTTTTGACAGGTCCAGGAAAAATTTATTGCCGAAAAGACGAGGTTGGGGATTTGGTGGCCACAGCTAGCTGTCGCACAAGACCTGTAAGTTCAGTCATCCACTCGGTCATATTGTTCGGCTCAATTGATTGATTATCTTGGGATTTTTTGACTTGAGAATGTGCTCTAGTATGGAATTGTTGTGTGTTTGTATCCATGTTAATTATGAGATCTCTTGCAGGTGCAGGAGTTTTATCAACAAGAGCACCGCCACTTGCGGCATCTATGAGAGTGCTCTCCATAGCCAATAACCCCTCATAGAAGTATTGGATCAATAGTTATTCAAAAATTGGGTGGTGTGGGAAGGTTTCCACAAGATTTTTGAACCTCTCCCAGTACTCATGGTGTGATTGACTTGTGAATTGACATATACCACTTATTTCCTTTCGGATAAAAGCAGTACGAGAAGCTGGAAAGAATTTCTATAAGAAGAGTCGCTTCATGTCATTACCTGTAGTTATGGAACCAGGAGGAAGGTAGTAGAACCACGACTTATCAGTGTCAGCTAGAGATAAAGGTAAGGCTCAGAGTTTGATTTGTTCTTCAGAAACCCCTTGAGGCTTCATGGTAGATCACACTACTTGGAACTCTTTAAGGTGGATATGTGGATCGTCACCGGCTAGCCCGTGGAAATGAGGGAGAAGATAAATCAAAACCGATTTGAGTTCGAAGTAAGCTCTTATTTTTGGATATTCAATACCAAGAGGTTGGTAATTCATATCATGGGCAGCAAGTTTTTTAAGGGTTTGTTCCCTAGGATTGGCCATTTCTAATTCAACTTGTTGGACAAGGACTGGTTCTTGAATTATTTTATTATCTCTTATGTTCCTCCTAAGTTGGCGAAGTGTTCGCTCAATTTCAGGGTCAAACAAATCCGAGGGATTGTTTGGAAGGCTACGGGGCATTCAAAGAGATTTTGGAATAAAGAGGAAGATGAGTTTTTCTTTTTATTTTTTCCGTTTATGATTTTTTTGAGAATACATGTTTTTCTTTGTGTTTTTTTTCAATTTCTTTTTAAAATTTGTTTTTTTTTATTTGGGATTTTTATTACAATAACCAAAAACTAACGAATAATTAAAGCACCATCCCCCAGAAATGGTGCCATTTGAAATGTACGGCGAATTGTCGCCTATCGACCGGTCAAAGATCCAGTGCTCTTCTAATGTGTATAGCAGCACTCGGGTCGAATCCTCAGTGATGATACTTTGTAAAAGTCATTTGTTTTTAGCTGATTGTATCTTGATTAGGGGGGTTTGTTTGCAGAGATTAATTGAAATGATTGATTGACTATAATTGATTTAATAAATTGATAAATATTGGGTTGAGTTCATCATTAGGTATTTAATCTTGTGATATCCTTGAGCTTTTCTTTATATTGCATTTATATTAACACCCACTTCAGAAGTTGACGTCGATTAGAATTCCTAAGTGTTAAAGCATTTATCCAAGACTTAACTTAACTAGGATTCTAATATTAATCAGTACATTTTTAGGGCAGTGTATTTGTGGTCCCAATAATCCATGGAAACAACATGTTAAACAAAACAAGTCATTAATCCATGACATGCTAAGTCCAACATACACAATGTTAATTCAACGAATACTCATTGAGCAAAATCTCTCAATCGCTTAACATACCTATATTAAAACTCACCCCAATGAGAGATTTACTCATCCATTAAGATAGTTATTAATCTGGTAATATATGTTTAAGGTAATGGATTATAAAGAGAAGAAAAAGAAAGGTACAATATAAGAGTAGTGCGCTGAATACACACACAAACGATGAAGAAAATTAAAAATGGATTTTCGATTGAATGAGGAAGAAAAAGAAGGTAAGTGGATTCAACTGTATTTTAACTATTTTAATAACATTGATATTAAACTATATAAGGTGGATTATAATAAAAAATTAAGAATAATAACATTTCATTCAAACTGAATTACAAAGACAAACACTTGCAAAATAACAACGAAGAAAAATGGAAAAGTAAATGAATGGAAAGAGAGGAGAAATGGATTCTCAAGTGAAAACATGAGTTTGGAAGATCCTACCAAGACTTTGGCAGGGACCTGGTACGGCCAATAAATCCTCCTTTGCTCTAAAATGCCAACCCTTTTGAAAGGAGAGGAGGGGATGTATTTATAGCCGAAGGTGGTGGACTGTTTACATTCCCGAAATACCCCTCCACTTGGGTTGCCTATATGTAAATCCATACCGCAGAATCTTGAGAAATATCCTTCTTCAAAGTTGGAGATAAAATTGTCTTCTATCTACTATGAACATTTAGCAGTTATTAGACTTCTTCATCCAACGTTATGGCAGTTTTAGTAAACAATTATGATCTGTCCATTTCAATACAGACTTGTTTGAAGTCCATAATTTGAATGGATTTTGTAACAAGAATATGCCTTCAAATATGAATGACTTATGCAAAAAAATCTGCCACCTATATCCCCTTTTTCACACTGCAAAATATCACCTCGGATGGATGTCTACATTAGGAGAAATTGCAAAATTAGTGTTCTGTTTTTAATTCCCAGCTAGAATGGTGGGTTAGACATCAATGCATTAGTTGGGACACTTGTATTTGTTATTGGGTTCTTAAATTTGTATCATGGACTCCTTGAAATGTAATCTGAACTTGGGAGGAGAATTAAGGTATTTGGACTTCTGAATTGAGCCCAATAATTCAACCTTCATATATGGTCCAGTTTCTTCACAGTTTCCTTGGGCCTTCTTGTGTGGTCCATATGACCCACTAAATGGACGAATTTGACAAAGGTGACTTCTAATGAAATGTTGTAATTGTAATTTGGAACCCTAAAAAAAATAATGCAATTTAGATAAGTAGGGTATTAAGTATTGTTAAAACATTAAATAGACTTGAATCTGGAAAAATTCAAATAGTGCTCAAAAATTATATTTAATATATAAACATTAATATTTCACAAAAAGTATGCACATTTCATAAAAAATATGTAAATGGAGTATGTAAAAATATATTAAATTATTAATAATATTAGTGTACAAAAAAAATTAATAGAATCCATATCTGATTTTTTTTAAGTATCACTAAATGATTTTTATAGTAAGATGGTCTTAAAAGATTATATGCAGTTTCCATATTTGAAACATGGAGATTATAATAATGATCATAATTATTATAATAAAGTGAATATAAAAATATATCCCATAATATTAAAAATAATTATCTCTTCTAAGACCCCTCAAAATTATTATATTCTATGAACCATTAGAATTTTAGAGCTGAAGTGTTCACTAAACTAATCATGATGTATAACAATAATTTTTCATCATATAGTAATATAAATATTATTTATTGCAAAACATGTTCGTTAAAAAATAATGTGAATATATTTATTTCATTCCGGAGTTCATGTGCATTGATAATGTTTGATAAGATAACCATTGATTCAATAGTTACTCTATAGTATGCATGGTAAAATGACATAGTTTCTTAAAATATATGGGCACAAGGAAATGAAATGAATAATATTGTACTATTACCATATGAAATGATATAATTCTAATACATTTTCAAGAGTGGTTCATGGAATTTTCCATTTCATTGACTCTGCTTGGTAATCCATACCAAATCACAAGGACTGAGTTATATAAGATCGCAAGGAGAACCCATGGAAGGCATGTAATTAGTTGATGTGATATGATGAATTACATTATTATATAAGACCATATATTGAACTATCATGGTAGAATGGTGAAATATTATATCATGTATCATCTTTTCTTAATGGTGAACAAATCCATGATCGGGGGCTTAACAAATCATTATATGGAGTATTCTATCACATTGATTCCAAACCGTATAAACCCTTCATTACATTTAAATTTTATCATTATTTGGGTGATGTTGGGATACAAAGAGGTTATGATCAAGATGTAGACAAATAAAAGTGGTTTTTTATAAGAGGTAGAATTCAAAAAATTAATAGAAATTGTTGATTCATACCCTCACCCACTAAGTAATCTCAGTTATTTGACTAAAACAATTGGTATCATGAAAAATTATCCCCTCAAAGAGATCAATTTTATTGAATGAAATTTATATATTAATAAATAAGAGAATTTATTCTCCACTCCTATTAAATCATAATGAGAGCTTTCTTCCAAAACCTAAATGAAAATAAAGTAAAAGTGGTCAATGATGTTAAGAAAAATATCAACATACTAAGTGGATAGGTAACTAAATGTGTAAAATAAATATATTAAGTGATTATCTTTCAAATATATAAAAAATGATCCCTTTTATGTCAAATGTTCATCATCGTGGGTTATATAAAGAGGATGAATCAATCGAAATATTCGAAGAACATCACTCTAATTTAAATAATATATAATGAAATTTTATATCAAATTAGTAATGCATTTTCATGTTTTATCAAGGCCCTCCTTGATGAAGAGTCACTGAATGATGTATATATTGGGGAGATAATGAATACACTGACTAAGATGCATAAAAATTTCAATTCTTTAATAGACCTCGTGTAATATGTATAAAAATTTAATTTTACTTTTGAGTAAAAAGGACTCACTAGTTGATGAAAAATAGAAATATCATATTTGATAGAAGTTGTTATATTAATTTTAAATAAAGATTGATTCAATGAACCTAGTAAATTATATACGACCGTAATTAATTTTTATTATTATTATATAGTGTTTCTTGATAACATTTTAATATAGTATAAAAATTAACAATTACTGTCAAGAAAACATCATGAGGGTCAAATTTAGAAACAAATGATACAAAGGGAGGTCATGTTGAGAATAATATAAGAAGATAAAAAACATTATCCACATGAGATGTTTATATCTAGAGTTTGTGTTAATGAATTTAGGATCCAATGTTCTTGAAAACACTAAAACTACTCAACAATACGATTCTTCCACAAAAAAATTTGATTGGATTGTTTTATTAATAAGTAATTGTACAAGTTAAAGGAATAATAATAAATAATATCATAGTTATTATAATTAATATTCACAAAAAATTCAACTATCTACCCCAATAATGTTATTTGTGGTAATGAAATATTTTATACTCGTGTGGAGATAAAATACAAAACTAAAAACAATTTCTTAAAAAAAGATCCACGGATCCGACCAAAACATTAAAGAGAGATTTAGAACATTTATTATTAGTATCTCTCCAATAATATCCTAGAAGGGTAAAAAATTATATGTCAAAAATATGTTATAAAATCAATAAAATCATAACATATTATTAAATAAAATAATACAGTGAGGATTACATTTTTTTTTGCAGATGGACAATGTTCCAACATCGGTCAATCATACATGGGCATAATGTTAAAACCTATTATGATTTCATAAAGTCATAATAATTGGGATAAGTCCTAACCGATATAGAAACCCTATATTTTATTTTAGGAGTCCAAAATGTTTATGTGTCTATAAACCAAATTTTTTTTAATTCATTGACATATTATTTTAATTCTATAATGAGTGTGGTCTAAATAATGATAAATAATAATATGTACTGGACAAACATTATTATTATTCATTTTGAAGAGATATACTAATATAAAAAATAATACTGGAGAATAAGTGAGAATAGGTTTCCTCTGTGAATAATGTATTTGGATAATAATTCAATAATGTAATTGATTTGAGTAATCCACTCCAATGTAGTCTGTTAATAGATCTTCTTGTGATGACTTATCGTAAAAGTAAAATTTGTTTTACTATGGTATAAAAAGATTCATTGTGGACTACATAAGATATGCTATAAATAATGAAGTCAATATTAGATATCTATATATTGATGATAAAATATAATCTAGTAGGTAAAATTAAGGGTAAGTTTAATTTTACAAAACATAGAAAAAGAATATGATATATTACATAAAAGGGTAACCTAACAATTATTATCAATTTATATGAATGATTATAATAAACTATGTTTTTTATTAAGGAGGGTTAAACAATTTAGAACAATAAATTAATTATATGTAAGATAATATGGAGAGTACATTAAAAATCCAGCGCTACAGAATAATAATTTAGTTCAAATATAGAAGAAGCTTAGGTTGATGACTGGTTGTCCATAAATAATTATCATTGATTCCTTTGGAAATATCAATAAGGAATATAAAATTTTATTTGACATGATGAAATATACATTTGAACCTATAAAAAACTCAAAAATATAAATCAAAAACTAAAACCCATGAACCTAGTGAGACAACAACTTCATAATTTGATATGAAAATAAAATATCCACACAAGAGTAATTCTATTGAATGTGAAAAAATAGATTCTATATCATTATGTGTTTTCTTTGATGAATAAAGCGGGTACACGCATTGGTAGGTATCACATTTTAACTAAATAATGAATTTCTCTAAGTATTTATTCACTTTTTATACATAACACACTAACCTAAAATTTATTCAAAACACCTTCATTATTAAATTTTTATTTTTTTGGTGTGCTGTCGTATAAGGAATAAATGGAGAATAAAATAAAGAGGACTTGGATGATTTATGGACCAAATAATTTACCACACATATATAATATGATCAGCGTGTACTTTATTTATTTATGTTATGAATGAAATATGGATTAATCTATTTAGGACCGGAATACCATATAGAGGAGATTCCAAAATATCATCTTCATTTTAATATATGATTTATATAGAGAAGGGTAAAAGTTAAATGTTATTTTATTTGAATCACTCCATTTACCTTTTTTTAGTATTTACCATGTTCATCAAGGGAGTTCAACTATTTTTATTTTATTATAAATAATGTAGGAATAAAATTACCATGAACATGAATTTCATTATGTTTCTTTAATATGATTTTATTTTTAAACCATCCTAAGAATGGGTTTCTATATCCAAAAATATAAGGAATTACTATGTTGAATCACATTATAATCACTAATGGATAGCTGTTTTGGCTTGTTAAAAAAGAACTTATTTTCTAATGATGATTTTTCCACATTGACTAAGAATAGATTAAATACACACTATTATCTAGGTTTATGTGGTATTATATTTTCTTCCCTGTAATTTATGAAAATCCAATGAAGAGGATACGAAGATTTTAATGTAAGAATAAAAACAATTTTCTCAAGATGAATTTGTATTATATAAATATAGATTGAACCCCATATATATATTTTTATTTATTATCACTACGGTTGAAATTAATGGTGTCAATTAATAAATATTGGCATTCCATATTTTTTGTGGTATTGATTATAAATCCAATGGTGGGGGGATTAAAGATCCCATGAATAGATTATATATTTTGTAAATAACTAAATAATATTTTTATGGAGGGAAGATAGTAAATAAATTATGTAGATGTGTAGTGATTGTTTTCATATGTATATATATTATATAGAGAACTTAATGATTATGTCTTGGATGTAATCTTTAACTCATTGTTAGTGTAACATTCCATTACTGTTTTATCAGGTACACCCTTAAATTAATTGTGGTTTTTGCACGCCTTTGTGCCTAGGAGAATAATTATTTTGGAGAAGTTAGAGATTTGATGTACTTTTAACATTAACCATACTTTTTTTAATATATATTAGTATTTAATTTCATGTAACTGGGTTAGATGTTGTGTAATTGTTGCTGCATATTTTCAATCAAAGGGAATTCATAATGTGAAAGTTACATGTCGTGAAATGGGGTTTCATATCATGAAATTTTTAAATGAAAAATTTTAACTTTATGAGATGGGTTTTCTTGGCATAATTACCTCATGTGGATTTCATAGCGTGTAACTATATAACACATCGTGAAATTGCCCTCGTCTATATTTTAATGTAGCCGAGTTACGGTTTTTGAATGAATACTTCTCACAACCCTTAGCTCTCGAACCAAAATTCATCCCATGTGATTTTGGTAGGCCCATTTCCAAATATAATGGTCCATTCAACATTGGATCTCCTTTGCGATTGCAGTGCATATCTCTGGAAAAGTTAATTTTATTATTTGAATTTTCATTTATCATGGTAGAAACCTATGGTTGCGTTATCTGATCTATTGGCCTATTTTTTTATTCTTTTTGTCTTCTCCTAGACCTGTTGTGTGATTTCATTCTAGTGGTATTTTTCTTCGTTGATCGTGGTTTGTTAGGAAATCAAATTTGATGTATATTTTTTTTTCTTCCATCGAACCCTTGTCTTCTAAATTGGATAAATCTTGAGTGGATTTAATTTTAGGGACATCATTGATGTTGTTGGGTTTCATTGATTTGGGATTTTATTAGGGGAGTGTGAGACCAGATTTTTGACTTAAGAAGTTCCAACTCTAGACTATGATAATGTATCTTGTTGTTTTTCTTTAAAAATATATTCATATTGAAATGGAAATATTTTTTTTTTGTTTCTTGAAAATGGGTATTAAATAAAAATGGGTTTCCCTTGGTTGTTGATAAATAGAGACAAACAGGGTATTATCAAAGCCTTGAAATAAATTTGTGAAATTGCTTTCAAGCATGGTAATCGATTGTGAAAAAGATAATATTGGTTACCTGGGGTATATAGGTGGATGGATAATCATGAGGCCACTATCCATTGTTTTGGGATTATCAAGGTGGTTTGTCTTTGGGATTTTTTTTGTATCCTAGGCTTGTTATTCCCAAGGACCAATAGTGAAATTGTTGGGGGGGACTACTCATGGTGTAATCCTCTTCTCCCTAGTCTCCGTTTTTCAAAAACTGGTTTGTGGAATTGATTATGGTGGTATGAGTAGTATGCATCCTAGACCAGTAGTATTCCTTTATTTCGTGATACATGTGATTTTGTTTTCTATGTCATGGATTTTGGAGTTATCCTTCATATTCATGTTTAATCTTCTAAAAATTGTTATGGAAAATATTATTTGAAATTGACATGAAAGCTATTGATTAAAACATTGGATAAAGGGAAATGTTAACCATGTTTTATATGAAACTACTTTTCTTCTTATCAGGACATGTTTTATTTAAAATGTTCATAAAGTAATTTTTATTCATAGGCTTGTTATGGAACACCATGGTGTGATCATAGGGAGCATGTTATCTCACAAGGTGTACACGACTTTTGTGGCATGCAGACCATTTTTCTGTCTTTCAGAAGAAGGAATGGAAAGGTTCCTCAGTGAGGCAGTGAGGTTCTTGTAAGCTGGTTGGGTAATTGGTTGTGAGATTGTTGGATTTCATCCATGCCATCCGTTGGAATTGAATGTTGGTTTGGGTACATTTTAGATGGACTTGTCCATTGTAGTTTTTAGATAGTGATGTTGCTATATTTTTTTTTCTATATTCATATTTAAATAGAATATATATCATCTTTTTCTTCCACAATTTCTTTTTTTAGTAAATATATACCTGCTATTTTATTAGGTTTGTCAAAATAAATCCCTATGTTGTGTCATTCAATTACATGGGTTTTCTCGCCATCCCATAGAGATCATGAATTCCCTTTGAATATGTGATGGTTCGGGTCATGTGTTGGGTTTTTTGGAAACCTGAGATGGTACATTACAATTTCGTATCACAAGAAGGTCTTTTCACAAGAGTCCTTGTCTTGGGACATCTGTTAGACATCATATAGGATTGTTGGGACTTTAGTGCTATGTTGTCATAAGGGCTTGGCCCGGTCTTATCATATAAAGACTCATGTTTCCCTTTGATGTTGGGGTTTGTTTCTCAAGTGTTGAGTTTTTTTATCTCAATTTTTTGTTCTAGGTTTTGTAGTTTGAATATATATTTGTTCTGTTTTATGATCATTCTTATGATTTGATGAGTAACAGTATGCTAATGACACATCATCCATGAGTTCCTCAAGAAGGTACAAATGATACTCCTCAAAAAAACCCACCTATAGATTTTAATATCATCAAGACTACTATACATGATGTGTGTGTTGTTGATCAAGATGTACCAGGATTAAGGAATACTATTTTTGGGGTATAATGGGAGATACAAGAGAGAAGTAATGATCATGAGAGTTCCTATGTGAGAAGCTTCAATCCTTTGAAAAGACTAAATAAAATCAATAGTTGGAGGATTGGATTGATTGTATTGATCAAATCATTGACATTCAATAAAAACCTGATAATATCTGGGTAAATTGGGCATGTTCAGACATGAGGGTTTCATAAATCAATGGGGGGATTCTATGGTTCATGCAGACATAGACATTAACATTGATCAAAAGGATTTCAAACCCATTTTCTTTCATTTTTTCTTTTTCCAAATTCCCTTATGTTGTCAATTTTTATGGAGTTCATATCGTTATAATAGGGAGAGAATTTTGTTTATGTATACATCAACCGTTTTTATAACATATTCTATTTTTCCCTAGATGTGGTCATGAATGACCAGTTTATGGTGCATATGTTCATGTAGGGATTGCAATCTGAAATAATGGCATTGGTGTTAATTATGAAATTTTTTACCTATGTGGATACGGTAGACATAGCTATGATGTTAGATATGAATATGGAAAGCAAGGCGGGATTTTCCATCACATCTCTTCTATTGGGAATTAGCTTTATATGGTTCACATGGGATTGACATGGAGTGGAAATATCATTATAGGAGTAGTGCAGGTTTGTCTTATAAGTGATCCTCCTCTTCACCATCTGTTAAAGATGGTAATTCTCCTATGACTTTTTATCAGTGTTGTAGGGGAGGACCCAATGGAAATTCATTTCAAATTCTTAATAAGATGTGAAAATTATATGGATGTGTTGATTACAAACATCAATTCTATGATGATATAAATATTTCACATTACGGTTAGGGTTTGTCAACTCCAAAGGATACTGTTGTGTAGTTAGAATCGTCCATGTCTTTTGGGATCCAGCCATAGTCCTCAGTAGTGGATCTCTTTAACACAGTAGATGAGTGTCTCGTAGAAGATGACGAAGGTTCAGAAATAGTGAGAGATGCTATATTTATTTAATCATTAGTAGAAATTGGGTTATTTTATACTGGGGCCACCCACTTGTTTATAATTTCACATTTTCATTATGTTATTAAACATACAAAGGGATTATTCCCTGCAAAATAATTTTATAAATACCTCTAGGTAAAAAAATTTGTGGATCATGTGTCCATATTGTTCGTTATAGATTTCTAATACATATTTGGTCTGGGATTTTCTCTTTCTTATTATTGATAAATATTAATTATATAGATAGGCTTCCCACTCATCGAGATGGGTTTTATTGTCACCATCAAAGTGTTTTATATCTTACTGCCTAAGTGAGCTCTAATTTTTTTCGGGGGGAGTCAGACCCATTTTTAGGACATCTAGGACCATCCCACCCATAGTTCATGACTATTTAGGTTTCTATTATTTTGATCATGATGACATTTCTTCCATTTTAATCATCATGTTGATTTCTGAGAGATTCCATAAATTTTCCTAGTCGACTTCTCTATAATTCCTCCAGAGATGGAGAGGTATAGATTATGATCGATCTGGTGCTATGTAAAAAAATGATATTGATACATTCTCATCATATCAAACAAGTATAGCAGAATGATATCACGATTTAGTTAGAAGACTTGTTATAAAAAGGTTTTGTTGGCCCTAGTGTTTCACCTTGGGAACCCCTTGATTTCCTTTGTCTAAAAACATATTGTTCCATCAGTTTATGAGTGGACTATAAGAAATTGAAATATGTAATAGTAAAGGACAAGTATCTTCTACCTCATCTGGATGATATTTTGACTAGTTAAAGGTTGAAATGTGATTCTAATAGATTGATCATCACTTGTTTTATCATTGGATTAGAGTTTTGTAGTTTGATATAATGAAGTCATCCTTTAGGAGTATGTATTTCTATTATGAATATATTGTGATGATTTTTTTTCAGACTAATGCTCCTAATGTTTTTATGGATTTGATTAATCGAATATTCCATCAATATCCTGTCACATTTCTGGTTGTTTTCATGGATGATATTTATGTTTATTCATAATACTAGAGTGGGAATGAGAACCACTTGAGTTTGGTTCTAGATATTTTGATAATTCACCATTTTATTGGATATATTTTGAAATATTATTTTTGGAATCGAGAAGTTATATTTTTAGGGTGATGAATTTCTATTTATGGCTTGTTAGTTGATCCTGATAAGGTACAAAATATTTTATCATGGAATGAACTATAGAATTTATTTTATATACAATGCTTCCATGGTCTTATTGGATAGTAATGGGAGTTTTTTAATGACTTCCCTATGTGGGAATCACTATTAACTTCTCTTACCATGAAAGTGGTGAAATTCATCTGGGATGTAAATATAAAGACTTATTTTGATGAACTAAAATGTATTTGGACATCAGATCCTATTAAAACATTTCCTGATCCTAGTTAGGTATATCTGGTGTTTTATTATGCTTCTAATTATGGTTTGTGGTGCCATATTTTAAGGATATATTTGTGGTATCTTACGACCCTCTTCATCTTCAACCACATGAAAAGAATTACCCCACTCGAGATTTGAAACTTGATGTGGTCATTCATCTCGGTAAATGTTGGAATCTATATATTATTGGGTAGAATATCACATTATTCACGGATCATAATATTAAATGTTATCTTATTTCTCAAAAGGTCATCAATCTAATACAGATAAGATTGGTAAAATACCTTCAAACCATTGACGTTGATATATATTGCACCACATGGAAGGGGAATGTTGTTTCAAAATCTCTTAGCAAGAATGTGCTGTCACAGGGTAGTTTGGAATCGAAGTAAGAGTGGAAAATTATGGGGCTTCTCTCTTAGTTTCATCTTAATGATAATAAGGATTTTTTTGTTTTAGCCTTTATCATCTATCAATTATTATAATCTCTTAGTGATTGTTTATAGAGTTAGAATCATGATGATGGTTTTTAGAATACTCAAGAAGTTCTATGCAGTGGGGAGACTGTTTTGGGTTTCTCTCTCTCTGTCTCTCTATCTTAATATGGTATGATTTACATTGGAAGATTGGTAATTTTACCAAAATGTGTTATGAGGTAAGTCTTAATCTCTTTTCAAATCTCTTCATGGGCTATTCATCCAAGAACAAAAAAAATTTATTATGACATGAGGTGGTGACTCTACTATTTGGATTGGATGTCTTGTATCGCGGATTTTCTGTCTCGCTGTTACACCTTCCAATAGATAAATTCATGGATATTTAAACCTTCTGGTTTTCTTCCGCCTCTTCAAGTTGCAATCTAGAAATTGGGATGAGATATCAATGTAATTTTTTGTTTGATTACCGAGGACTCCTCACAGGAATGGGGCTCTCTGGGTGATTGTTGATTAGTTGATGAAGTATTCTCATATCAATACAATACTAGATACAACTAATGATAATGTTCCAGGGATGCTTTATGTGGAATATGTTATGAGGTTACATGGGGGTACTCCCATTGTTTGGGATTGGGATTCAAGGTTTACCTATAGTATCTAGAAAAGTATCAAAGAGATGATGGGAAATCAGTTCAAGTTGATCATAGCATACCATCCACAGATACATGGTCAAATGAATGGAGTAATTCAGATTCAGTAGGATATGCTCCACACCTATGTCTTGGAATTTGAAGGATCATGAGATAACTTTAATGAACTAGTTGAGTACTATTATGATAAAATTTATCAGTCATCAGTATGAAATTCTGAATTTGATGTGTTGTATTTTCTCCATCTAGATCATATTTTTTTGGGTATAGGTGGGATACATATCTTTAGAGGACCATTTTTGGTTCAGAAAATTTCCATTAAGATTACGGATGTACATAGACATCTTGTTATAGCACAGAGTCAACAGTAATCAAATTCGGATCGAAAACATTTACCATTGGAGTTTTTTGTAGGTGATTGTGTTTTCATAAATGTTTCTCATCAATTGGGTCACCATCGACCTGGAAGTAATGGAATGTCATATCCAATATATGTTGGACCATTTGAGGTCACTGAGCGTCTCATACAATTTTTTTCCATTTGCATTCCTGGTTCAGTTGAAAGGTATTCATGATGTTTTCAATATATCTTAGCTTAAGAAATATCACCCTGGTCCCACTCATGTTCTGAGTTGTGAAGAAATGTATTTGGAGCTATATTTTTCTATTCTGGAGAAAAAATATGAGGTCATTGACTATCATGTGAATATATTTCATTGATGGTTGATTCGGTATCCCATAGTTCTTAAATAACATAGATCATACTCTCATGAGACTTTGGAATGTGAATTGTTGATGAGGGAATAGTTGACCCATATCATTCTGGGGAATACATTTTCCACATGACTTTTCAATGAAATATTGTATTTATGGTGGATAGTTGGTAACACTCTATTACCATTTAATCTAGAAAACCCTTGAATTCATCATGGTTTTCCCCACCATTGAAATTATGGTGTATCTCGTAGGGTAATAGATCCTTCCACTTCTTCATTTATTTTATTATGGTAGCTCCATAGGGTTTCTTTATATAGTCAATAAAACTATGGTTCGATATTATTATTGTATTCCCCGTAGATATGTTGTGTGATCTCATTTAGGAGTCTTTTTCCTCATAGGTCATGGTGTGGCATGAGTTATTCTTGAGGCATGTAGATTTCCTCTCTTCTGAAAACTCCTTGTCTTTTAAATTGTATCAACATTGATATAGATTTGATTCTAGGAAAATTTTGACATTTTTTTCTATTTATGATTTTG
Organism: Viscum album; assembly: GCA_963277665.1. Classification (NCBI taxonomy): domain Eukaryota; kingdom Viridiplantae; phylum Streptophyta; class Magnoliopsida; order Santalales; family Viscaceae; genus Viscum; species Viscum album. The sequence continues at coordinate 188,291,290 of OY728153.1, read as the reverse complement.
AATTTCATTAAGGACATGTGAAACCAGATTTTTGAGGTAGGTGGTTCCATCTCTAACCTATGATAATGAATCTTTTTTTACAAACTGACTCCTTTGGGAATTTGAACGATTCTTTCCTGTGTTTTGAAAAGGTTTTATATGGGAAAATGGGTTCCTTATAATTGATAAATGGCATGAAATTGGTATTCTCAAAGCATTGAAATGGATTTTTTTCAATGGTTATCCTATCATGGAAAAGAATTCTGAAAAAAAGCTCAGGGATAACCTTGGGTACTTAGTTGGATGGTTTATCTTGCAGTCGTCATACATTATTTTGGGATTATCCGGAAGATTTTTATCTTGTATTCCATATGTTTCCAAGGACTATTATTCTAGGGGACCTATAATGAAATTTTTTGGGGGGATGGGTTTACTCATGACATATTCCTCTACATCCTTGGTCAATTTTTATTGGAACTAGTTTGTGAAATTGATTATTATGCTACGAGTAGTCTATGACCTAGTGTTACAGTATTCATTGGTGTTTTGATTCCCATGCTTCTATTTTTTATTACTTGTATTTCTCAGTTACCAATGATTTGCATGATTATTATTTTAAAAAATGATATGAAAAATGTCCTTTGAAAAAGATATATCTGATTTTGTTTTAAACTATTGATAAAGGGAAATGTTTACAAAGTTTTCAATAAAAATTTCTTACCTATTATCAAGCGATGTTTTTTTAAAAGTGAGAATACAATAATTGTAATGTAGTTGCCTATTATAGAACACCTGGGAGGGATCCTATTGAGGATGTTTTCTCACACCCTATGCACATCTTATTTTATATATAGATCCTTGTTTTTATTATAGTTCAGGGAAGGAAAATCTCCACCATGAGGATCAAGGTTCATGTCAGCTAGATGGGTAGCTGGTGGTGACATGGTTGGTGTTTTTCTATGCCATAATTTGGAGTTTCAATTTGGATTGGGTCCATTGTAAATGGACTTTTCCCTTGGATATTTTGGCGACTTATGTTTTTGTTCTTCTTTTCTATTTTATTATAGGTATAGAATAAATATCTTCTTCATCTTCTATAGTTCCTTATTTTTTTATACATATAATCCGTGTGTGTGATAGGGTTGGGTCAAATCATTCCCTATATTGTTTTAAAATTTGTGGGGATCCTTAATTCCAATTACATATGTGATGGATCGGGTCGGCTACCTAGTTTGAGGGAAACACGGTTCGGTATATTACTATTATCATAGTTTAAGCTATAAAACATATATGTAATGATTCAAGAGTTGTTGTAAAAATAAATGTAGATCATATGTTAATGGAAAATGAATCTCATGATTTTACATATTTAATGATATATTCATGTGTTTTCAAAATTCTTATAATTATGAACCATATTTATTGTCACTATATTAGAAAAATTATGAAGAATCAGTCTGTTGGTTATATTGAATGCGGGTTTCAAAATCTAATGAATACCATTTGATGATGATTAGAGATAATTTCATATGATATAGATAGACAGGATTCGATTTAAATATAACTCAATAAGAAATTCATATAATTAATACTCTCATAATAATATGGGTTTATTTTATATAAAATAGTTGACCCTTTTATATAATATTGAGGCTCTCATACAGGGTGGGGAATTACTTATATGCAGGTTCATCTATCATATGTAGTAGAATTCCTCTTAGACATAGTTGAATTTTTTTATATATGGTGTCAACCAGTTCACTTGAAGTAAGATAATTCTATATCAACCATGAAAAAATGAATCTATCAAAAGCTATTTCGAAGGATTTATACATCATAATAAAAAAACATATATCAACCATAAAAAATGAGAATATTTAAATATAATTAGAAGATATGGATTTACTAGAGAAGAATAATTTCATGAATTATATATCACATAAAAAAGGAAGGTTGAGTATTCATGTTGTATAATTGAATAATAGAAATAGAAGTTTTAATATGGTTGAATGAATTTTATTCTTATATGATTCAACCATAGTTTATATACTTTCTATATTATGAATATGGAAATGGTATTCAGTAAATTATTCCTAATAATTAATTAAATATAAAATTCAATAATGAAAGAAGAAGAATAGAGAGTGAGAACCTTTTACATTGTCATATTCAGGAGAAACCTTACTAATAAATGATTTGAAGAGAACCTAATACGAAATGTAAAAAAATAGTTATTATATATCAAATAATAATAAAACTAATGTATCAAAGAGAAAATTGTACATTCAGGAAGAAGAAAAATAAGCTAAAAATAACTTGGCTTTTTGGTGCTTTATAGATGTAGGAGATAATGACATGTGGAAAGAATGTTGTTTATGAGTTATAAATTCTAGTTTTACTAATTACATTGATGAACATGATGAATATATATTATGTGAAAATATCCATTTATCAGCTAAACAAGAAAATAAATATAAAATACATATTCTATGGGTTTTCAAGGAATTTTTTCACTATACATGTAGGTCATGAACCAATCTTAATGGGTGAGTATTATGAAATAACAAGATGAACTAGTAAAAGGTATATAATAATTTAAGGTTGTATAAATATAGTTAGTCATATTATGGACCAAAAAATTCCATAACATTCATTCAGGGACTAAAAAAATTTTATATAAACATGTGTCCCAATAGTTGAAGAATTCATGATTTGGGTATATAATAAATCATATAATGTAATATTCTCTAATATAGTATATGAATATTTGAAAGTGGTTGGGTCCAATGAAATTATAATTAATAAATTAATTGAGATTTAATATAGAAAAGAAGAGTGAATATTGAGATATTGACTAATACCAGTGATTTAAATAAATTCAAGAAATCAGAAATTATATGTGGTCATTGATTCACCTAATCCCATCATAGTGATTTCATTGGTTTGGAAATTATACCAAAGGTATAGAAAATTTGGATAGAAAATATTCAACACTACATGATCACATTTTGATAGCCTTGTCTTTAAACTATCATTATTCTCAAAATATAAAGAATGAAAAAATACAATTTTATAAGGAATTATCTTTAGTCAACTATCCATATCACAAAGATCAAATTACTAAACTCCTAAAGCATGTTCCTAATCACCTTGTGTTATAAAAATGTTATTTGGGTATAAAAAATAACCATTGAAAATTATTCCAAAATTTAATTCCTATAAAAAGAACAGTAAACCCATTTTAATATTATTAAATTATATACAAGATGAATATGTCTTTATATAAATAAATATTTAAAATATATATCCCAATCCAAATAAATCATTTCCTGACATGGATAAAAAATTATAATTTTTGATTTTATAAAAAAATTAGTTAGATATAAAAATATTATATATATATATATATATATACAGACACATGTACATACATGAATACAAAAATAAAATCATTTTAGGTATTTTTAAAATTTTAAGGGTTCCAAAATCACCACCATAGGATCCTAAAAAATAAATAAATGAGAGAACTCTTTATAAATAATGGTCACCTAAAAAAGAAACCCTAAATAATGAATATCTCATTATGAAGTCTTGTAAAATGTTTTGTCTCATGTCTATTACATGAATTAGACAACTCAAATCCTATATAAACCAATTGGATATACATTGGGTTTGATGAATACTAGGATACAAACCCATTATAAATAGTCATAAATCATTTTCTAATACAATCCAGCTTCCCATATTTTTAAAATAACATTATGGTTTCTATTTAAAAATTTATATAGAAAGAATTTCAAAATGAATTTATTTCCCATGGGACATAAAAATATAAAAAAATATTATAAGTGTGAAATATCACATTAATGTGCAATATCAAGGAGGGAACGGTAAATAAAAAAAATAAATTACCATTGATAAATATGAGATCATTTAATTGAAGAATGAAGTGTAAATACATAGTAATAATATGTGTAAATTAATATTCTATCAATAATCTATAAGGTAAAAACATTTTAGAATCCTAAATAGAATAATGGGGGTAACCATGGACCTCACTCAAGATACAGATGCTAAACTATTTGAACTAGATTGAAACCAAACCTGGACAATCCATTTGACCAAAAATGAATATATCCACCAGTGATTGAATGATCATCATTATTTTCAATATCTAGTATAATATTATAAACTAGTATATCACTAATAAAAATTATCTATACATGTACCCAATGATCCTAAGTATATTTCATGAAAATAAATCCTGATAATATTTCCAACATGAAATAATAATCATAAGAAATTTACCGACTCACTATATAAAGTACTCAATAAGATATGAAACATTAACATTAAATTACTATGTATAATCATTCCTTTCAATGAATCCATGACATAGAAATCATGGATACCTAACTCATAAATAAATTTTCATTCAAAAGATAATCTGAAAAACTATATATAGAATCTAAATAAATTGTTCAATATTTTATAAAACATTATATAGGCATAGAACTAGTTTTAGATTAGACCATAGATGAGGGTAATTTAAAACTATCACTTCATTAAATCAAAATAATTTACTAAAACATTAAAATTACTCATGTACAAAATGTGGGCCAATGAAATGGTTTTTATACAAATTATTCTAAAAAACCATTTTAATATCATTTCATTCATTAAATATCAATAATGTGAAGTGAAATATATTCTCATAGTCTATATGAGTAAATATATTTCTTTTTATACACATTGATTTTAATATATATAATCTCCATGGATGATAAGGGAAATGTAATATTATGGATCTGAAAGGGTGAGATATTTTAAGAATATAGCTGAGGTGAATAATGTAAAATAATTTTTGGACATGTAGATATTATATTAAAACTATATGGGAATTAGTATGGATTCGTTAAATAGATGAAAAATGTCTACAATGAAATTGGAATTTATTAATGGGAACTATGAGAGAAAATAGTGTAATATTCTTTAATCTAATAAATTTAATTTTGAATTTATAATTTTTGAATGCTCGTACTATATGGAAACAGGGTTTCGGAATCCATGTAGAAATTACCTGGTTCCCACTGCATTGGGATCCACACTCTATAGGTGTAACATGAATGGTTTTGAGTAACCATTTGAAAACTATGGTTTAACTATGAAACCTTATGTTGTGTATGAGGGAAATCACCTTGTGTACGAATCAACAGAATGGAATCTATTAACTATTCAATGACAATGTAGTAACCATGTGGCATCACCAAACATAGTATTTATAAACTTTCAAGTTGTGTAATGATGTGTTGTCTAAGAATACTCTACTTGAAGACTCCTCCACACTTTATATACTTTTAGTGATTGATCTGTTCATACCATCCTATTACTTTGATCGCAAACCCATTTCCCCTTTTTTTGGGATTTCAAACATCAGAATCAGATAAATCATAAAAAAAATAAAAAAAATTGAATAATTAAGGTAAATAAACACAATGGACTAGGTGGTTATTCACAATAGGCAATTTTAACTTTTAAAAATATAAATTTATAGTAAATCATTTGGAGACATATAAAAATAAAAAAGGGGTGATAAAAATTTTATTCCTCTGAAAAAAATTATTATATAGGAAAAACTGAAAACATGGGTGATTGTTATTATGAAAATAGGGAATGGATTATGAAATTATTTTTTGTTAAAAACTTATATTCCATGTACATAAAAATGAATAATGAAATGAGATCGAGTTGAATATGAACAATGGAAACATAATAATAAATCATAAGATAATGGTATGGAATATATATTATCATATGATATCTTATGTCAAGGCTAAAAATTATAATTTTTTATTGGGTTTACTCATAATGTACTGTATGTAGTATTTATTGAAAACCATGTCACATAATAGTACCATAATATTTGACAGTTTACCAAACTATGAGAGGGATATATTAGTCAAACTCTACCATTAACAATTAAGGATTTACATACATATGTTCACGAAAAATGAAAAAAAAAATTATAAATAGGTAAAAAGTTAAAGAATAGTAGACAAATTATAATATAATTATATACATAAGATTTTACAAAATGTGAAGAAATATTTCATTCTAATAAATTGTATTTTACTAATAAAGTGTAATACATTATAAAAAGAAATAATTATAACTTATGAATTAATATAGGTGTATTAAATAATGTTATTTGAATTTATATTAATTCATTCTGGGAATGACTATAAATTATAAAAAATATATGAAAAAGACATATTTTTCTATTCGGATGTACTTTTGAAAAAATGTAACTTTGAAAAATTGGTTTTAAAAAGTTGAATAAATGTTATACAAATAATAATAAATGACATAGAATAATAAAAACATTGAAATGAAATTAAAAAAATGATAAAATATGCAAGAGAAAAACACAATAGCGAGATAAATGGCAGGGAAGATAGAATGATTCCTCAATCACAATCACAAGTAAATAAAAATAATAAATCAACAAGAAAAAACCATAGTAATAATTAAAATAATGAGTATTTATTCAATAAGTATCATATAAAGAATGAACCTTGATAAAAAAATAATTTAATCAAAAGGATGTATAACCCAACAATACCATTAATGTTTCAACTGAATTATTTTAATTTTGACAAAACCATGTATAATATGATTTAGATTTTGAATTATTGGTTTTAAAAACATATTTATAGAAATTTTCTTTAATAATAATATATTATAAATTTATTACTTATTCGTATGTTATCTATCATTAGTAATTTGTATTGTGTGATAAAATTTATAATCAGTTCACTCTTTTCTAAAGATAGTATCCTTTTTATTTATTCATTTCTCATTAATAAAAAAATAAAAAATTTGTAAAGGCGTTAAAATAATAATTTTATAATGTATTTAGAGGTCCAATGTAATAGCCTAGTCGAGGCCCACCCGAACACAGATAGGCCATCAGTCCTACAATACCACTGTCATGTCTTCAAATAGATAATTGGTTTATATCCAATATTTAGTGTCTATAATAAACATACGGATACTATAGACTTGGGATCATTAAAAACATTATTATATCATAACCATATATTCAAGAACTATATTTTTTATCGATATTGATATATGGAATTCAAAATAATTATATTTAAATTCTAATTTTGTTAGGAAAATATATGATTTAGTTGAGTATGAGAGGATTATGAGATTTTAGAAAATTTTATCAATGACTCCATGTGATTATATGTAACAAATGTTTGAAAAAATAAGTTTATAAGAGTAAATTCCATACTATTCAAGAGTCATCTATAATTCATAAGATTAAACTCAAGAATTATTACCAATAAATAGGATTTAATAAGAGTAAATCATTTTTCATAATAGTAATCTTGAAATCATAATTGTACAGAATAATTTTCAAAGGATTCATAAATATTTCTAATTAGTAATAATGATTTTCATTAGTGTAATCGAAATTTTCATAAGAGTTGTTTTGATTTTCATTAAATTTATTCATGATAAAATATTTGAAAATGGAAAATGTATAATTTTTATTGTGGAAAACCAATACAATATGAGTCATTATACTATTCATGGAATATGTTTTAGATTATTTTGAATCATTTTTTAAGATCCATTTAAGAATCCTATGTTATCTATTTACCATAAAAAATAAAAAAAATGGTGGAATGAATTTTTAATATGAGTTGATGAGTTTGTGAGACTAATTTTGAGCTTCATAAGAATTAGACCATTTATAATTTTGTTAAAAATATGGAAAATTAGAGTTATTTTACAAATTTCATCCTTGTCGTCATGATATGCTCTATGCTTCCATATTAGCCTGAACTTGAGAAAATAACAACCATAAATGTGGAATCCATTGATTAATCTCAATAAATATGTTTGATTCATATATCATTTATGAATATTTTAATACTCAAGATATTATAGAGAAGTTAAATAAATAATTTTAGGACGATTATATTAAATTATTTATGGAGATAAAAAAAGCTGGGAATATTAGTGTGACTTCATGTTTTAGTGGGTAAAAAAAATTAAAAAAAATCAAAATATATATGAAACCTATTATTTTGGTAATAAATATATTAAATTATAATAAGGATATTTTACGATATTTTATTGATAAAAAAATTTCAGTTTAAGCATTTCTCTTAATTAGATATTGGGTATTGTTAATGTTTATTGAAAATAATAATCCCATTGAGATTTACATTGAATAATCAGGGATCCAATGTAAAAGAATATAATAACTGAATTTTTTCAAACATATTGTGATATAAAATGAAGTAAAATAAGAATAATGATTAAATTGAAAATAGAGTTTTTGTTATTAGTGTAATTTTTAGGAATAACATTATTAGAATCATGTTTGTTGGGATGTGTATTTTTATTTATTATAATTAAGAAGTGTTTGTGTTGTAATAGGGAGTGAGTGTGAGAAACACTTCGGTGAATATGTATTCTTTAAATAGAGACTATATTTCCCATGAAAAATTTATAGATGTTAATTGGAATCAATGGAAGAAAACATGGATCTTTTGAGGAAGATGGCCAATATCCTAGTTTATACACTCCATATGGTTTGGAATAGTGATTCCAGAGATGATTTTTTCATTGATTGAGTGTTTTTTATCAAAATAAGGGATTGATAAGTAATTTAGGTTGGTGTCATGGTGGTTTTTAGTATGTGTTTCATAGCATTATCATTTATTTTATAAACCATTTAGCTATACCATGGAAACTATGGTGCATTTTTTTTAAAGGGATAGAAGCTATACACAATTGCACCCGGTTTGGTAAAAAATGAAACATAATCATATTCCCTAATCTAAACCATTATAAATTTTTAATATACATTATTTCTCTCTTTATATATATATAATCTACTTATTTTCAACATTTGTCTCAAACAAAACCCTTATGATCATTTTGGAGGCTTCTATGATTACTTCATCAGTTGTTTTCCATCATTTTCAGATGATTCCATCAAGTTATATCTCATATATTATATAGTTTTTTATCCAATTCCAGGACCTAATTTTGATCTATTACCACTTTTCTTATTATAACATGATAGGGATTTAGTATCAAGATATAATGTCTTCGATTTATATTTGATGAAGATTAATATAGATCTAGAACAATGAGTATTTCTGTTACTCATTTCAAATAATTATTATGTATGGTGATTAGTTTTTTTCCATTCATGATCTAGGTTTCTCTATATACATGTTATAAATCATTAATATCACCAGGTTTTGGTAATAATCAGTAATTTGTATGATAAATCTGGATTTTATATCAATTTTTTTTCTAAATATGTTTATTATTTTTAATTGGATCATATTTAATTTTTTATCACCATGTTTTAAATGAAATGCTTCATTTGTGGTTTTTAATGTAAAGTGGTTTTACAAGAATGAGAGTGGTGATTCTTCACTATGAAAATATTTTATTGTTTTTATGTTTATTAAATGGTATTATAAACATAAAAACTTGGGATCCTTTGGTGCATTGATAAATGCACATGCCACATTAGTGTGAGTTTCACCACTAAGGTTTATTTTATTGATATTGAAAAAAGTTTTTATGACTTGAAACTGGTACAATTTATCATTAACATTGTATTATTGTTACTTTATTATTTAAAATTATCTATCCCCTAGGATATATTGGAATATTTTATATTTTAATTTTGTTTGGTTTAACACTATATGGTTTATTTTTTCATTGTTTCACACATGTAAATATTATAATGTGTCCAAGGATGATTGTTCTTATATTGAAATTATATCTCTAATATACATATCATAGACATAGTTCATATGAATATAGAATTATTTAATGGAAAAGGGGTTGTTTTTAAAATTTATTACATTTTTTAAATTATTTATAAAATATTATTTTTTAATAGAACATTTAATGTTTTAATGTTATTAGAGTTTTTTTGGATTATTAGTGAAATAATGCTGTGATTTTTTCTCACAAACAAATTTTTTATTTGCGGGTTTCTAAATGTTGTTATCAAGGGAAAAAGGTAAAGAGATGTGAACTATATAGTTCACCAGATTCTCTTAAGTGACATCACTCTCTTAGTGTGAGGGATTGGTTTTGATAGATGGTGAAACAGAGACATGTTTCTTTCGTTTCTTTTTTCACCTCCTAGTAAATCATTTTTACTTGATATTATTAGTATCATCCATTACATTTTTTACCTCATTATTCTATGTTGTTTTATATATTTCTAGTTAGTTATGTGAATTTTTTATTTACTTTTCTGATCTTTATCTTTTCTCAGGACAACATGGGTGGCCAGTTTGGTAATCCCAGACTAGTTTGTTAAAAAATAGGATCATAATGATTTTATAGATAAAACAGTAATGGAAAGGAGAAGTTCTATATCATGGAATTTGTTACACATGATTTCATACATTCACAACATATGTAATATGTGTGGGAGGGTGTTTACCCATTTGACATCCATGTTTGAACTTGGGTTTTCATTGGCCTTCAAGGATTTATATTCAATATTGAAAAATATTATATGATGTTATTTAAATATATGTGAAATGGGGTTTATATAAAGAAACATGTTTTGTGATAACTATTTTTATTCACTCTTGATATCCATAATTTCATTTCATTCAAATAGATTAATGGAATTGATTTGTATTCCTGATGTTTTCTATTTAATTATCGACCATCTAATATGATCACTATTTAATATCTTTTAAATATATTAATATTTTTTATTCAAGAAGGGATATTCATAATCTATGAGGTTAATATGTGAGAGAAGTTGTCTTTGATAATCATCTAGGGTACCCTTTATTAGTGGAAGTAGTTATATACACTATTTAGACCATGGTTTAGGAAGGTGTTGGAAACTAGAGACAAGTGTTTTATTTTGGATCTGAATTTAATATGAATATTCCACTCATATTATTAATTCAAAATGGCCCCATGAATTAGAATACAACATGTTGAAGATTTAATGGATCATAAATTTTCAAAAAACAGCAGTGATTTTTATGTTGGCGATCTCCACATACATGAATGAAAGAAAAATATGGAAATGGATGGACTTTTTCATTAATGATATGATACATTTGGTTCATATATGGATTTATTTCAAAAATAAATTGAAGAATAAATTATATCTTTAGATAATGAGATTTATGATGACTCTAGAATTTTTTTGCAAACAATAAGGGAAGAATTCGGTTTTGAAGAATTCCACATGTTTCTATGAGTTAGTTCACATAGTATATGAGACTCAATTATTATTACCTTATATCTAGGAGGATTGAGGTGGGTATGGCAATCGATATTTGATCAATGATGATTTTATTATGCCTTCCAAAAATTTTTGTGGTACTTGATAATGTGACTATGATAATGGAATACAATGCATGGAATAGGGGTTTCAAAGGATATTTAGTTACTATAGTAGATATCTAGGGTGTTTTTTTGCCATAAATTGGAACATAAAGGTTACCAATTTTCATAGGGGCTAGATTAAGGGGAATCGATAGTACAACAAATGGTTTGTTCTATTACTATTTAATTCTTAGTCATACGAAGCATAATTATATGGATGTTACCTGATACATTCATCAATGTCAAAAAAGAGGTCATTATCCTTATGGTAAGAAGGATATTCATGCAGTGAATATAGATCATAGAGAAGATAAGGTCAGAAATCTTTATCAAATAATGTTTTCACTAGAGGAATCCAAAGAAGGGTCTAGTATTGTTATAGGTACACTATTTTATTCATCCTCCATGGAACACAAATTCATTTAAACATTGTCTTCTCACTGTTCTATATCATCATAGGTAATTGACATGTTAAGCATAAGTTATGAGATTCTAATATTATATATGGTTATTTTGATGCTTTTGTTAAAGAGGTCCGAACAAAGCTTTAAATGTACCACTAGTCAGCAGACAACAGATGGCATTATAGTGGTGTCATAATTATCTTATATTAATAATTTTTTCATAGAACATATTATTTCATCATATTCTATATTTAACATAAGGAATATATAAACTATTATCATTGATGATTTTAGTATTTATCTCTTAATGGGAACTCTATTGTCTTATAGGATGGGTTGGATTCTATATTTGGAAGGGTGGGTATTGTTGTATCTTATGATATAATGATATAATTATAGTATTTATAGGTATTTATTGATCCCATAGGTACTCATTTAACAAATCTATTTCTTGAAGAATGAAGTTCATACTATGAGGTATTTCTTGAAGAATTTTTTAAATTACCACCATTTAGAGACTTAAAATTCCTTGATTTCCTTATCCATAGTATGATTTCTAATTCTATTCTATAGTATCTCATTTAACCAATATAGTTATGGGAAGTTAATTTTAGGCCAAAGGATCCAGAATCCAAGGGACTTATTCATGCTTGGATGTGAGAGTTTTCTTCACTTTTTTCTATATCTATGAATTTATATTGAATCCTCGGACATTGAATCTATTATCAAAAGTTAAATCATGTGACCATTAAGAATAAGTTTCCATTAGAAAGGTTCTATGATCTTCTTGATCCACATAGTGGGGATCAAGGAATTTTTATGAGTGACATATGTCTGGGATTCCACAAATTGAGTGTTCAGGAAGAGGATATAAATAATATGTATTTTAATAGCTTGTATGGGAATGTCATGTTTTTTTTTCCTTTCATCTTTCCAATATTAAAATGGTATTTATGGAAGTGATAAGTCAAATTATTCATAATTTAATGTACTCATTCAATATATTTTTTTTGATGATATTCTTCTATACTCTATGTTACAGGAGGACTATTTGGATCACTTGGAAAGCATCCTTAGAATAGTTAAATAACAAAGCTAGTACTGCAATCCATCATAATATGATTTTTTACCCATGTGGTAATGTTTTTTAGGGATATTATATCCGTTTAGAAAACAAATGTTGATCCCAAAAATATCTAGGGAGTGATTTCATAGTATAATCATAGAAATATTTTTGAGATTTAGATATTCTTGGCCTTATCTAGTTATTATTTGATTTTTTTAAGGCCATCTCTATGATTTTATTTCAAATAAAAAAATTGACTTATATGGGAGATATGTTTGCATGGAATGAAAAATGTCACATATATTTGGAGGAGTTATAGAAGTGGTTAAATTTGGATCCAATTACGATCCTTCTAGAATAAAGATTACGATAATAAATATATTATGATTTCTCAATTATGAGATTCAGGTGTGTTTTGTGGTGGTAAAAGAAAGTGGTATCCTATGTATCACATGAACTATAACCTCATAAATTAAAATACCCTATCCATGACCTTGAGTTAGTACCTACTATGAGTTATCTCAAAACAAGGGTCCACTATCACTTTAGATAATGTTTACAATATTATGTTATTATAATATAATGTAGTATAATTTTATGTAGAGATATATTATCTAATGATTTATATTCTAGGGTAAGAATATTCATATTTGATTTGATATTGCCTATACTCCTAGAAAATTTAATCTTGTCACTTATGTATTATGTTGAAAATTACTAAATCAAACCATGAAGGATTCAGTATTGGAGTGGTCCCTAATGATATTTTTCATTGAGATGTGAATTGTAGTGGTATAAGTCGTTGAAATAGTGTTCTTACACCCATTGATGGATGAATCACTATTTATGGGATATTTTTGTCTTGATCAAGTGTTGGAAAATGTTTTCCCTTGATTTAGTAAAATCCTAAATAGAGTGTAGACCTCTAGGTGACTTATCATTATCAACCATTGATAATTTCTATTTCAAAGGTAGTTTTTTTATTCGTATATATTTCTAGGTGGAGTTAAATGATAGTGGAAAATAGTTTTTTTGGTCCATAACACCTAGGAATACCAAGATTTATCCTGATTTGTGATTAGGTATTGGTAGTTAGGGATGAGGTAGTTATTCATAGGATTTCTGTAATAGTGTTTTAATTTTCATATAATTACATCAGGAAACCACATACCTTCTTGGATGTTTCATTCTCTTCCCATTCTAGTGGGGAAGTGGGTATAGATCTCATTTTACATTTTCATTTTTTTTACTATGGCTTCTTTGTGGGAATGATGTGATTTGTTTGATCATTGGTTAACTTATGAAATAAGATCATTTTCACCCTGTCAATTAGTTGACTAGGGTGGATGGTCTCATGGAGTTATATGTCTGAGAGGTTGTAACGACTCATAGGTTTACATTTTTAATCATATAAGATATAGAAACATGGTTTTCATCGAGGATAGAGAATAATTTTCATTTGGTAATTGGTTCTTTGATGAAATTTATCATGAAATATCATCCACATATGGATGAGTAGATGGAGTGATCTATTCAGATTCTTGATGATATGCTTCATCCATGAATGCTTGATTTTAGTTGTTCCTGAGAAAATAACCCCATGTTGTTTGATTTTTCATATAAAAAATTTTATTATGATTCGACCAACATTAAAACCTTAAAATTATTTCATCAGTGAAAATATATATATCTCTTGTGGTTAGAGATTTTGGGATAACATTCCATGGATGGAAAAAAGAATTATTCACTATATGGTTAATGAATGAAAACATATCTATATGATATTATTGACTAATCAGGTTCATTAGATGTCTAAAGAAGAGCATTGTCGTCACACTATAGAGTCTGGGGTTGGTGATCAAGTTTTTCTCTGAGTTTCAAATCACATTGGACACCATCTATTGGCTATGTATTTCAGGTTTACACTAATGTTTATTAAACCATTTCAGATCAATGAAAATCATTGAATAGTAGGATTAGTTAGACTAGTAAATTATTTGGATGTCAATTCATGATTTGATTCATGTTTTAATTTAATGGACGTATCATGAATACACATCCCTTATTATCGAAATGAATGAAGGTGATATTTATCCTAACAAAGTTATTATTGAGAAAATATATAAATTATAGATCACCAATAAAAGCACTGCACTGTATGTAAACTCCACTGGTCTGGGTACTTTGGTATTGAGGATATGATATGTATGAATCATTGGAGCAATAACTATTAATAATGAACTAGTGGAATTCTTGATTTTATATTCAAAACCTTATGAAACATCTATGAATTCAATTATTTTAAGGTGGAGGGATTTTTTTGCCTACTAGGTATTGGAAATTTCAAATATTGTTCTTGGTTTATCCTTTGTTATATTCTAGAGGCTTCTTAGTGTGTGGGGTTGAAAATAAATATTTTTCTAAGAAATAGTAAAGGAGAAAAATTAAGGTTCACGGTTTGTACTAAACATGTTGTACCCATGTTGTGTCGTAATATGAGGCTCAAATGGTATTTTTCTTGACATGAAACTAGTTTTCAAATATTGAGGATCACTAAGGAACCCATTTATGTTTTTGGGAAGATTTATAGTGGTTCTATGTAGATTAAAGATCTATTTACCATACAATTATTATCACTATAGGTAAGAGTGATCCTTCTTTCCAACGGGATAGATGCTATGCTTGTTAGTGTATAGAATGTTAAACTATCTGGCCAAACAATGTTCCCTCATATAAAGATTTTTATATTTAAAATTAACCACTTTTCACTAGGTATGTTTTATTTCTAATCACCTCATAATATTAATTAAAGTAATACAAAACCGTCCCTATTTATCTAAAAGCATATGCCTTTTCTATATTTGGGGTTTTCTGTCAATCTCAATGAATATAATCAGGGAATGATATGTTTTCTATCTTGTATTATCTGGTATTCATATATCCTTAGTTAATATCTTCCCCCATTTCATTTTTTGAACATGATTAGGATATGGTTGATTTCTTAATGGTGTTTGATAGATATTTGAAGATTTTTACTACAAGTCTGGACTTATGAGGCATTAATTTACCCATTCCTAGTCTATGTTCATAAATGTGTTTTGTTTACTTCTATTTCTGATGATGGTGTATCTAAAGAATTGTTATAACTTATTAATTACTTCAATTCAATATAAATTCATATGGTTTGTTTTAGGATATTTATGGATTTTATATCAGTGTTATTTTTTCATAGAGTTATATTTTGTAAAAGGGTTATGTTATTAATGAGGAAAAAAATGGTAGGAATTGATATCAGTTGAATTCACATCATTCATGGATTATTGAACATTTTTTTAGCATGCATTCCCATAACATAGATCACAATATATTGTTTTTCTTATATTTATCTATGTGTTACATGTGGTGTTTTATTCATTCTGTTTTGTACACTTGTCTATCCTATATTATATCATAGTATAATTTTTATTATCCATGCATTATATCTCTCAGACAATTTTTATATTCCGTGTTTATATGAATTTGGAATATTGTGATGAGAATTGAATGATGTTTTTATCAAATGTTTAGTATTTCAAAGAGACGTTATGAACTAGGTTTTATTAAATATAAAGATAACATTTTCATTGGATAATACATTGAATAAATTCTCATATAAATTACTACAAGTATTTTTACTAACCTCGTAATTTTTTCATTTGAAATATTTTGTAGTTTTTTTAGGATATAGTTCATGGGAAGAGAGTCATGTAGGTCATCATCATCTCTTAGCTATATTTTTCATCTTAATGGGATAGATTAGTTATGATTTATAGTTTTAGGGAAACTTATTTCAATCATTATTTTATTTAATTTCAAGTATTGATATTTTACATATTTTTTTATTTCTCATTGATATTTTTCATTCTACATCATTTTTCTCTGTTGGGTTATCTATTTCTTGTTATTAGTGGTTCATTTTTAGTTTCCTTTTCAATCCTTATCGTCAAAAGGGAAGCCACTAGTGCTGGGTGAGTTTTACCTAGGATTTTTCATTATATAGTGTGAGTGGGATCGAAATGGATCCATTCATAATCTCTTATAATATATATAGGTAATACATTTTTATTTTGATTTTCTTCACATTATCTACGAAACTCATTATATGTGGGCCTTGTTGGTGAATGAAGTAATGTTCATTCTATAAATTTTATGTTTTTCCATCAAGATACATATTTATATTACAATGGAGTCATTATATTTCAGCACATATTTTTATGTGGATTGAAATTTATAAAAATGTTTATAAGGAAATTTATAACTTAATTTACACCCACACCCACATATATTGTTCTTAGGAAATGTTTATGACATGAGGTATCATTGTTGAATGTTTTTTAGAAAATACATGTTCAATATTAGGTGTTATATAGAGAACATAAATTTTAATAGAGATCATTAATTTTTTAGAAGAAAGTATTCGATTTATAAGAACAAGATGAGAACCCCTCAAGATATATATTTTTGAAATATTGTATTCCATTATCCATGGAATACTAATGAATTATTATTTAAAACTACCAATCACATAAGTAAGAAAAATAATAATTGATATCAATGTGAATTCCTGTAAAATATTTTCATTTTTTATATAAAATATAGTTTACATGAAGGTAATTAGTTTCAAGTCCTCAATGTCCAATGGGGAAAATATATAAATACTTATGAAGGAAAATTCAAGAAGAATTGAGAAAGCTAGCTCTTTCATTATAATAATAATTATTATTTTAATATATATTTATAGGAATATAATTATGGAATCATCAATAATATTGTTGAATTATTTTGAGTTATCTCATGAATTCTTTTGGAAACTTAGGATATGAATGTTGTCGGAAAATGAAAATTGTTCCACCACTATAAAGCATATTTATTTTTTCTATCAAAGCAAGGATCCTTGATAATAGTTAACATAATGAAATTCATAATATAATTATGTCATATGTGGTGTAGGTATAACATGAATGAAGAATTAAATATTTCAATAATGAAATGGAATTAAAATACATGGAAAAAACATCACTGATGAACTGTGCAAAGGGGAAGATATATATAATGAGGTTGTCTGTCTCATTTCTATAAATATTAAAAGGGATACAATGACATTATGGAATGATTCATTGTTGTTATTTTTGATTTATGAGATATGTATGTATTATATAATGATTTCCAAGGAGGTTTTATTTTGATAACAAAGATGTTTATAGATTAAAAACATACAAATAATATGTCTCCCTAAATGTAATCTCATGGTTGGAAGAACCACTAAAATTTTTAAATGATGAATTAATATGTAAAATGAAGATGGTATATAACACATATAAGAAACTAAAACATGAATCTATATAAGATAATGATGATTCCAATATAGATATATTTAATAAACTCTATTCTATATAAAACGATGTTGCTGATCTGATGAGTTTTGTAGATCGTAATGTTGAAATCGAGGAATACCATAAAGTACATGAAATTAATAAGAATAAGTAAAAAATATTTATTAATTTACTGAAAGAGTCATCATAGAATATCGTTTATCATGAGGCTAGGATAGATCAAATGCTGATGTGATTATAGAATAAACTGAGAAATCAAGAAATTTGGAGTGATATATTGGAAATCAAATTAAAATTGAAGAACATGATATCATAATTAATGATCACTATGAATGGATGAAATTAAAAACTCGGAGGGTTAAATCTCTTGAACTGGAAGTAGATTCTTTAAAATTAATTATTTATTAACGTGAAAAGAAGGAATATCAAATAAATATGTTGATTTTGGACATATTTTATATAAAGAGATTCTAAGGAAAAAATGTGTTCATGAATTTCCCAGTAATATAAAAATGGGTGGTATAGGAATGAGTGGTATCAAGACACATCCAAATGGGGAATTTTCTACAACTACCCCTAGATGAAAAAAAACAACTAGGGGATGGTGAGCAGTGTAGAGAAGGAAAATCACACACATGGGAGGCCTCAAACTAATGTTTCTTTATACACAAACTCACAGAACTCCAAACCCATAAAATGATTAAATTTAAAACTACTAATAAGCATGCATGGATGAATGTAAAATACTACCATCATATTAAAAAAATAGTTATTTTAATTTAAAATTGATAAATACTAGACAACTAAAAAGATTCTTAAAACATGTTCAACCTATAATGTGGGTGGTGTCTATTATCAAAGTCAAAAATGAGAAAAATTTTGGTTTTTTGATCTCTAATATCTTCCAGGTCCTTCACCATCAAAGACTATGTCGAAAATATGTTCATATGCAGAAGAGATTAGACATGCAGTAAAATAAAATACAAGGGTAAGTAAAATAATAAAAAGTATGAAATCATGAAATCACTATGCATATAGAACAAAGAAAAATATAAGTCAGCCAACAAATGTATATGAAACATATGTATCACCAAAATAAATATATAATAAATGTTGATTCATAGTCTCAAGTATGATAAAAATTGTATTTCCACCCATGTATTATTGCTCGATGGTTCCTCGTAGCACTCCTTTAGGAGAACACACAGTATGATTCTAATAGAATTTATGGATTTAATCTAATATCTCTTCTTCATCAGTACTCACCATAATAAGTAAAAGAGATAAGCATGTTTACATCCATACACATATGGGTATAACACCCATGGAAAAGCGGTATACAAACAACCTAATATATATTAACATGTTATATCGGGGAATTATGCTTGTATCGTGTTCCAGACTATAATTCCAAGATCACATCCTTTGATAGTGATAATGATATCTGATCTCAATTTGGGCCTCATTGAGGGATTTACAAAACTCTATCAATGACTGATGTTCCTCAAAAGGGAACAGCATCTCATGCATTGGTTGTAACACAATACTAAATCCTCAAGAAAAATATTAAGTAATTATACCATAATGAAACATATCAAATCTTAGGAGGATAAGGGATTGAATCAATCTTTGATGTAATAAATTATGTGTATTGGTAGTACAAGATGTGTCTCCTCGTCACTAGGTCCTTTACGTGCACAAATTCTTGTTCCCATTTATATGTTAGTGTACATGAAATACCATTTACATTATACTATTTAAAGTATCTATGTAGGGTGGGTTGTTTCCATATATATATAGTCATGATTATGTCCATGTAACACCCCGGGAACCAGAAGCCCATATAGATGGTCCCACTTGGCGTGTAATCTGAGAATACATATTATTTCTCTTTGGATTTCTTGATACCATTGGTTCTACATCTTCATCATATTTAAATTCAATTCTACCATATTCCATGTTGAAAAGATGTGGATCAGGTGTCATAAAACCTCCACATCACCAGATTTTAGGATTTATGGTATCAAATATTCTTTAGAAACATCGATATGCACCATCAGTAGTCGCACTATTGTATTTGGGATGAACAGGAACAAGTAATCCATTATGATCCACCTTTATTCTTCATTAATCATTATCACACCTCAATATCACCCTTGATTAAGAAACATTTCCATGTTATAGATCATCTTATCTAAATAATAGTCAAGAAATGGTCAATGACTGTGTATTTCATCAATCTGTGGGATAATGGAATCGCACATGATGTAGGATGAAATGGGTAAAACATTAACAAGAATAAAACATCATTAATGTACCACAACGAATGTTATTGGTTTCCTCATTCCTCTCACATTATAATAATGAATAATGGGATATATTATCATTAAAAAAAATCCATAATATTACATATTATCTATCACATATCATGAATACAAATGATTTGTGAATAAATTATCTATTTGATTGAATAATGTTACGCATATAAGTAAATTAATAGGGATAAATAAAAATAAATAAATGTCATACCTTAATGGTTGTCTGATTTCCAATGAAGAAAAAATGTGTTTCATTTCATTACAGAGATCCTCGAACTACCATAGCATAATAATCCTTGATCCAGATACGATGTCATCCACTAGTGATGAACTTGTCCAATAGATCTCTTAGTCATCATGGTAAATGGGTTAACCCAAACATTTCCTCCATGCAATTTATTTATTGAGGGAAAATGCACAACTATGTCAATCATAATAAAATTAAACATTTACTTTATTTATTTTATTAATTCACTAGTTACTACACTCAAACTGGTCGTATGATGATTTAAATTATAATGTCACAACTAGGGAAAAATCCATGCATCGATATCAAAAGAGCCCTCAATGTTTTGATCAATTCCTCAATTTATTTGTTTCTTACTCATTTTAGGAAAACTAAACTGGAGTGATTTTTAATATATTTTATATTATACAGAAATAAATTTGGCCTCTCTCATCTTTAGATTTTTAATCCATCTCAACTAATAGTTTGGAAAAAATTTATATTGTTTTCAAAATTAATATATGAAAAAATTATATTCATTAAATTCTACAAACCATGGTTATTTACAACTTTAATAGAAAAAAAAATTCCAACCAATGAGACGTGCATACTAAGAATACAACTGGGTATCCCACTCCTTGGTACTCTCATAAAGATTCCAATGAAAACACCAAAAACAAACTAAAGGAATCACTCAACCATATTTTATCTTCTCCTGCTTATCTTCAATCTATAATGGGTTCCTGGAATATGTGGGTCCATCATTAATTTGAATCTCTCTTTAGTGGATAATGTTAATTGTCTCATTCACACACATCGTCAACTACAACACATGGAAGACATCATGTACCTAGTCTAACTATGGTGATAGAGCTAAGTGGTAATCCACATCATCGAAACAACATTGTATCTAGAAAAGGATAAGGAATCTTGGAGATATATTTCCATCCCATCCAAATATACTCAATGAATTCCATGATGAGACACTAAAAAAGACATGGTCTCCCTCCCCAAAATCATATGGACTCTGTCTATAGTTCACATAAAACATCTTAATAGCTATGTTTAGTCCTCATCTTCTCTTGGATAATTTACACCTATTTTAGAGTGGCTCACACCAAATCTATTCCCATAACTGCTAACTCTCCTAGGTCTGCTGAATATAGTGGTGACTTGTAGGGTTGAAAATACAAGTCATTGATTAGTGCTTTATTAATGAAGGAGTTGTATATGATATTTTATATAAAATTCACTAATGGAAGGAAATCATAAAAATGAAAGCCAAAATCCAATGATCAACGGGTGAACTCAATGGAGTAAAAATAAATCCCACAAATAATGGTTTCCCAATCATTCTATTTAAATATTCTCTCAAATAGATGGGAAATTGGATGACTTTGTGAGTCATTCTAAAATCTCATAGATGTATTTGTGTCCCATATATGTTTTTCGTTTCCCCATCTTGATGTATAAAAGATACCACATACCACTTCTACTCTAGCACTACAAGGGGTTGGTACACTCCCACCTGAACCAAGTGATTAACAATGACATGGTGATCAGTATTGCTTCGAGAGCAAAAATATGAATTTATCTTCTTCATTTTTTGGAACAAAAATTACCAATTAAGGTCCTGGTTCATCTTCCTCATGCTTGGATACCAGTATGTATAATACGAAACTCCATAAACACCTCCTATTTGTGTAGAACAGGTGCCATATTTTATCAAATTAAAAAAAGTAAATCCTTCTGACCTTTTTATAATATATTCAGAGCACGTATAGTGTATATATGAGTAGATATGGTATCATAATCAATATAAAAAATTAGTGCCACCCTAAATTATAGTAAAAGAGGAAGGTTAATGGTGATAACATAGAGGTATTTTGATCCATCCATGTACATATTGCATAAACAAAAAGAGGCTAAATTTTATGATTCCACACTGTCAACTGCGAATATGATTTCATATTTAGGGAATAGGATTGTATATTCCCATTCCCATGAGTATAGAAAGTCATGAAGTCATGATCCAACAGTAATTCTATCCCGTTCAAATATCTCATGTAAATATCTTTATGATACATGATATACAATAAACTCTTATGGTAGGAATATATTATAATCTTTTCACACGTTGTGCAGTGTAACCACATATTCCATGAAAAGACTATCACTTCTGACTCAAGATCATCGGTTGGGAAGTTCTAATCATGTAATCTCAACTTACATGAAGCATATTCAATAACCTATTTAATATAAATTAGAACAAAACTAAGCCACATCCCTGATGCATTTCATATCATTACATATTGTATACAATTCTTTGGGAATATCATTATGTGTGTGCATGTCAATCTCTACCTAAAATCCTACAAAGCATGATATTAACTCTATATCCAAATGAATGTACTCCCCTTTGCATAAAATATTTAATGTGGTATGATCTATACGATATATCGTTATTGAATCTCGGATATTATCCTACTAACACAATGAAGGTCCACACCTCTATCCCGATCTTGGATGGATTCTATGCTAGCACTTCATCTACCTTTTTCGCGTCCATTGCAACTCCGTCTTTTGAGATAGAATGTCCCATAAACTGGACCACCTAAATACATATCTTTGAGCATCCATATCTTCATGTATTGATATTTATTTTTGAGTATGTCCAAAATAATCATTAAGAGTCTCATGTTATGGTCCTCGAATTCCATGAACACATGTATATCATTAATAATGAATAAAAACCCAATCTACGAAAGACTCAATGTACCAGTTCATGAGTCTTATGAATTATTATAGGGATTTATTTTCACTCCAAAGAGACTCAAAATGTATTTATAAGTATTATAATGACACTATAATTACAATGTATGTATATCATTATCATGTACTCGAAGTTGGTGATAGCATGGTCTATGGTCAATCACCAAGAACCATCATACCCCAATCAATTGATCAAAGAGTCCATAAGTCATCGATAGTTGATATATATACATTATATTCACCGAGTCTAGGAAATGTCTACCACACACAACCTCGATATTATTTCTCTATTCTTCGGGAACAACACTAGTGATGTATAGGGTAAATCATTGGGTCTGAAAGTACCCTTATTTATGTGAGTCCTCTACCTAATCCTTATGCTTCTGAAGGTATTTCATAACCATCCAATATGCTATAACATATTTTGGGTCTATCTCTAGGTATAGTAAAATTCTAAACTTTCACTTTGGGTAGGGTTGAAAACCTCGAAAATCCTCAAGAATGTTGTAATAATTTTTTTCGAGCTATGTTGGAAACTGGAATATCATAGAATCCATTGAAAAAATGTTCATTATAGAAAACCAATTAGTGATAGACATAACCTACATATACCTGAGTCCAAACATCTCTCCCTAGGTTTCCTTTTCTCATGTAAAGGAAAAGGACATCCAATTACTTGGGAAACCCCACATAATTTACCTGAAACTATAATATCATCATGAACTATATATAAAAATTTCATAACTATGATTAAATAATAGGGCCTAATCATTGATCATAATAGATCACAAAAGAAATTGTCACTTTACAGAGTGAGGTGAAAATTTTTGTAGAGATGTGTAATCATTTAAGCACCCCCAGTAGTAATTGTAATGTTCAATGGATGATCCAAGGACTCATCCAGAATCTCAATGTCTAAAAAAAGCTATGTGTCAATTATGGAATGACCCCCACTTGTATCTAACAATACTACAACTGAGGAACAAAAGAAACATATCATAACTCATATATTCTATGGATCCTTTGAGTTATATGCCTTGGCGTCCAACAACTTCCCTTTTCCCAATCCTCCATCTCTCTAAGCATAGACCACCTAGGGGTGGTGGTTGAAAGAAGTCAAAATGTATACCACCTCCTACTACTCTCCCATTTCATATTAACTGTATTAAAACATTTATACCTACCATATATTATGACTTTATCAAACTTGGAGTCTCATCGACCTTTTCCATATAAGTTATAAGATAGGACATAAAATCTCACGCAAGATGTTCCATACCATCACAAGAGCATCACCACCTCTCTCTACAATGATTAGATCCACCCTGTGAACCTAGAACCATATTCAATCTATATTAAGACCACCACCTAAAACATATCACATGTCTTTTCCCCTATTTCTATCATTTTCCTCTAGCAGCCAATGCCCCAGATCTCGTTTACCCATTATAGGCACCATATGTCTATGTATTCTCATCTATGAAACTCTAAAATACTATAGTAGGATGTATCACCCTATAGTATATAGGAATTCATAGAGGTATAAAACTAGGATAGATGTCTTGTAATAGTACTCTCTCGAAGGACTGAGCCCAAAAAATTATCATGATCCATATATCATTTACAGAGAGAGGTTGGTGATCCTCATAAAATACTTAACCATGGTAATACAAGAAGTATGGGGATATAGAATCTTGTGGATGTGACAATCCACCAATGTTGATCATGAAACATCCTCCCAGAAAATTTGGTAAAACACTAACAATACAAGAGTCTCCATATCATATGATGGGGTCACTATGTCCCATCATCATCATGTTAATCCATGAAGATGGATAACTTCCACGACCACCATATGGATATCCTATTTCCAAACTACAAGGAACACTCACACCATATCCTCATTCCCGAACTCATCAAACTATGTGTTGGGATATCATCGAAACATGAGGTGTAATTATCGATAAAAACTAAGAAGTACTATTGCCCTATTAATGTAATCTTCTTATACTGATGCTACTATCAGCTATATAAAAAGTGGTGGAAATACTGGTGCCCCACCTAGAGTAAACACACCATGAACTGGTACTTATAATGAAGGCTCATCTCTTAGGGAATCTTCCCCACAATCCTATAGCCAAATCCTATCTTGTAAACATAATGGAGGCATCTAAAAATAGAAAATATGTACCCTGATCAATGAGTATATCTAGGGAGATAACTAAATAAGGTCAGGGAAACAATAACCAATTCATAGATTATGAATTTATTAATTTTTCCCCTATAATAATTTTCCAAATGTACAAAATAAAAAATAAGGATGATAGAGTGTTAGTGTATGGATACATCATACACGAAAATATCACTAGATTCCCTACTCTGATAGCTGAAATCGAAAAAATTACCACTTTTCCACGAAATCATTATCATTTTACTTAATCCAAATATAGAATCCACTCATCAAATACCTCTATGTCATAACCCATTATATTGGGGATCATTTCACAAATTATTCAAGCCCACCTCTGATAGGCTTTGAGATGAAAACCAGTGCTGAGTAGGTATACCACACACATGGGATGCATATCCAAATGTAGATATAGCAAAGCTATCATTACATACATTAAAATTACACAAATTTTTCCAAATACATAAAACAATATTCAAATATATTCCGAAATACCTTAGTAGCTGAATTCCTTTGGAAACATGGAAACATAAACAGTGGTACAAAAGTGAGCTACAATATCTTCTACTTGGTTCTTCAGGAATAATACCATTCATATCCAAATAATACATATTACATATATTTTTGACATGGGGAATGAAACATAAAAATTAGGGATATCAGATTCTCTGTAATGGTAAAACATGGGGACATGGGTGAAAAAACATGAGCCTAAGGGAATTAGAACATAATCCTAAAAATAGAAGGTCATACCATATATATCAAAGACCATAATCATAACTCATGACATAATTTCTTGATGCTCGTAAGATATAAATCATAAAAAATTTAGAAAATAATCTATGAATGAATAACAAAGGAATAATATCTTGAATTTTGGAAACACATAAGCATATAATATGATATCCATTGTATCCATGTAATTTTTTCCATGACCATTTTAGTTGTACGGGTTCACTCTCCATACCATCATGGTGATCATGGTTCACTCCAATGGACATCTTTGTTGCATGAGTTCCCTCCTCATATCATATTAGAATTCAGGGTTCACTCTCATAGGCAAATCAGTGGTCAATTATCACTCCCAAGACCATATTCTACAATCACATTAGATATAAATCTTTATCTAATTCATTTAGGGGATATACAGCTCTTAAACATCACATAACAAAATAATACATATTTGTTCCAAAAATTCATAAAGAATAATATCATAACCGATGAAATAAAAAATTTATCATAAAAAATTAATCTTATATTAACCTATCAAAAAATATTTTTGTTTAATAACCCTTTCATCAAAATCATAAATCAGGAAAATAAGTAGGGTTCAAAATCAAATAACTCGTGGAATAGAAAAGGGTTTCCTAAACATCATATCATAAAAAAATTTAAATATATAATATGAATCAAAATATTGGATCATTTCCTAGATGGTAATGTGTAAAATAAATAGATGTCCTCTTATATGGAAATTAACATTGAAAGATATTTTTAATACATTTATTCCAGAAAATAACCTTTTTCTTTGAAAATTGATTTATTTAAATGAAAAACTTTTGAAAAATATTCACCTTGAATATACACTTGAAAAAATATAAATTAATAATTGAAACCATTTTCAAATCCCGTTTTCCTTTGAGAACATATATACGAGCTAGAAAGCTTTCTGAACACCTCATTCATTGAATAATACTTTCAGAATTTATAAAAAATACTGATAGTGAATTGAAAACAATTTAATTGAATGTATCTTTAAAAAAATCATAAAAATTAAACTTTTAAATATACAGAGTAAAATAAAAATAAATGAATGGTGGTAAATCGGTACATGTTATGTGATAACGAACGAATACTTCAATTCCATGCTAAATAGGTTACAAAAATTCATTTTTTTTAAAGAGTCATAAAGATTCCTTTGAAAACATTAGTAAAAGAAAAAAATGTAAAAATTTCCTTTAATTATCAAAGGATATTAGTTGAATATTCATTTAATCCAATTTATGGAAGGCAATGTTTTGAAAAAACACATATTTCTAACTAAAGTGAGAGGTAAGGTCATCTTTCCATACAAATATCTTCATATTTTTCTTTTTTAATAATAAGTGGTGGAAATGGTACTAATAAGTGAAACAATCAAGACTAATAATAGGATAATAAACATAATGAGTGTTCATGAATAATATATAATAATATTTCATTAATGAAAATGATATCATAAATAATCTTAATAAATTGTGAGATTGTTTCAATAAACTCTTACCACAAGGAAACTTTGAATCAAACGTCCAATAAAAGATATTTATATTACACGGACAATTAAAATATCATTAAAGGAATAATATTCATGTATTAACATGAAAAATTAATTTTAAACTCCTCATATAAAAATATTGATGTATAACTTGGCATGATTCTCAATTAAGGTAAATTAATACAAAATTATGTTACCTATTTGGTAAATTTTAAAACTAAAACTCCATGAATTAAATATCATAAAATATTTATATAAATCCCAGTAGATTAAGTATAATATAAAAAGAATACATTATTAGTAAGTATATACACCATATAAAAATAAGTGAGTGGTGAATAAGTCATTAATTATAATTTTAAAATCAATATTTAAATTTGGCTATGAAAAACGAATCAGCATTACAATAACAGAGATGGTAGGTCATACATACACATGGATATTGTTCCCATTTCCCAATTACCAATATTGAAAGAAGGTATGTAAACTTTATATTTCCATAATTATCATTATTCTATAAATTCCATATTATCTAGTCATATATACTTTCATAAAAAATTATTCTCCTGTAAAAGAATCACATCGTGCAGAGGAGATTGTCATCCATACGTCCAGGAATTACTTTATCAATTTATAAGTATATGATAGAGTAATAAATAAAATGGAATATATTATATATAAATAAATTTTATTATGTCATTAATATTAAATATTATTTTTCTATGTCACATATGATTAATTAAAACCATCCATTACAAATTACATGTAGTTTGTGAATGAGTCACATCTCTTTGAGCGGGTGGTAGTCCACACTTCCTAAAACGAAATTGGCATATTTACAGAAGATTTAATGTATAATTATATGTGTTATAAAATATTTCAATAATAATAATGAAATTTTATATATCTTAAATATTATATAAAAATGATTTTATATCATAATTTCCACCATTATAGGTAGTAAAGAAAGAATAAATAGTCATGGTTTTATGAGGTGATAGTTTTTTATACACATATATAGGATGATTGAAACCAATTAAGTGGTAGTGTGTGTATGTGAAGGGAGATATATAGAATTAAAACATATTGGTATATTGAAGATACCGATTTTGTTTTAAAATAATGGAATATATAGAGTGGAGGATATGGATAATGAATATAAGATAATGGAACATGAGGAGGGATGTTACCACCCCTTTGAGTAACTCCTTTTGATTTTTATTAATGGACTTATTTGGATTGATTTATTCCCAAAGTTAGGATTCATGGTTGATGTTATAGATTTTCTGGAAATATTAAGGAAGATTTTGTTTTGGGAAATGCGGATTGAGTGGTTTTAGGACGTAGGAGAAGAGGAAACCTTTTATAATAGAGGAGTGGTACTCCTGTAATACTTTGGAAATGGGAAACCCCAACCTCGTATTTTTCTTGAAAGTGGATCCAATAATGGTAAAAAGTTAATAAAAGGGATTATATGGTCAAAATAGGTCTATAAAATTGTTTTTATACATGTTTATAGGTCTTTTGGGCTTCAAGGTTTTGGTTTAGTAACATATTAAGGCTAATTTATCTTTAATCATTGAAGTTAATTTTAATTACATTCAGTAATATTTGCGGTCAAAAAATATGTTGAACTTATTAGAAAATATAAATTATTCAGATTTAAAATATGTAATCATATTTTCTAAATTATAAATGCATACGTGGAATAAATTAATATATATATTATCCCATAGTTGGGACTACAATGCAGGTTTTTAATGTAAAATTGTTCAAAAGATTTCTATAATTTTATTGTCAATTTCAAACTAAAATTGATTCCAACAGCCTAAATTTGACTACATTATAAAAATATAATATAATTATATTTAAAAAACATCTAAATGTATAATTCATCTAAATAAATTAATATGATAAAAAATTACCTTTGAGTTATATATCAATATTTTTCATTACTCATTAAAAGTTGAACTTCACACAAAATACCTAAAATTCAAGATAATGAAATTTTTATTATTATATTATAAATTTGAGGTTTTTTGGACATATAATATTTATAAATGTACCAAAATATTTACTAAAAATAGGTTCTCAATTAAAATGAAGTAAAGTTTCCATAAAAAATATTTGGTTTTTTGAGTTAAATTCAGTTTGTTCTTCTCATAAGCTTGTAAAATATATTGAATGATTTTAAAAAATATATACTATGTTATATAACATATATATAAAATTAAAATTTATTAATATTTGTAATTATTGTTATTTTTTATCTTTTAAATAACTTTTTTGTTATTATAATAGTTTTCTATAAAAATACTCTTTTTATATTCAATTGGTTATTATATTTATTTCTAAATAATATGTAACTAATTTATTCATTTAAATTTTGGTAAAACCATATATTTACTAGAGTTATATAGTATTATAAATAAAATATAATTTAACTACTATATTATATAATATTTTATCTTTTTAATAATATATTATTGGTTGGTAACATTCAGTCTTGAGTGCATAGGAATCAATCAAAGAAAGACTATCTTGTATGAAATGTATGATATCCATTGTATTCATTGTATAGAATGGTAATGTATATTCTTCATTTAGATCATACGTGACTTGGGATTCATATAATTCATGCCGGAACATTTCCTTAATATGATATGATATATTTTCAACATTGTGAGAATTGAAAAAGACAAAAAAATCAAATTATTTAAAAAATCCACAAAATATCTGGGTGTTATATTCTATGACACTTAAAATGAATTTATCATTATAAATATATCTTGTTAATAAAAGGATTATTTCTTTCTAATTCCTTTCAATGAATCCATCATCATAAAAATGAAATCTAAAACATACCTTTAATGAGGAAATATGAAAACATAATGATTAACCAAATTATCTAATAACTATGTTTACACTTTGAGTAAAATAGGTGGAATGTGAATATATGGAATTAGAGGAAAAACATAAATATTCTTTGGGATTTATTTATGTCAGAAATCATAAACAAGGGAATGATCGATGAATTGTTTAGGGCATAAAACTCAAAAATCTGAGATGAATTTAAAGGGCCATTAACTCAAAATATTATAAGGTATTAGGAAAACAGTTTTTTTATTTTCCTAAATTTGAGTAATTATTTTATGGATATATAATATAAATAAATATACTTATTTTTTATATTTATATAATCATAATATCAATATTTTTATTTTCTATTATTAATTTATTATTCATCATTTGCATCATGTAATGAGAGTTTGGAAATTAAATTTGATGCCAAAAACACTAAAATTCACTTTTATAGGATCATTAGGCACATAAAATTGATAATATAACTATTTATCTTTAAATATTCATAAAAATTAATATGATTAATTCATTAAAATATAAAATTAAAAATTAACACTACTAGTTTATCCTTAATATTTATTGATCATAAATAATTAAACATTGACCAAGACATCACATAGGCCAGTGGTAGGCGTGAAACCCTTATCATCCTTCAGTCATATGTTTAAGATCCACGACCTTTCTGGACATGATTTTTTTCACCTATATACATGATGTCCTTTTCTAAAACTAAACTAATATAATTTTCAAAAAATAATAATATGGGAATCATTTAGACAAGGTTACTCAATAAATATCATTATAACTATTCTTATCAATACAACCTCTATATGTAAATACATCATTTGAAAATTAACTTAAAAATTATATAAATGGTTATCCATATAACAATTTTTTAAAGATAATTTAAAACTCTAGAGATAAATTCATGAAATAATCTTAACACATATCCCCCATATATCTAAAAGTAAATTTTGGTTGTGACATTCCAACCAGGTGAATACCCTCATCTTGTATTCTCATGAAACATGTTAATTACCTGAATTACCATAAATACATTTGAAAAATTTGAATGATTAATTTTTCCAAACACCACAAGATATATTCCTTAAATATAAGAAGTTTTCAAATTATTTCATGATGAAATAGAACACTTTTTCATCAAATAAATAATCAGATCTAGGTTAATCAACATTTTCTAAGTACCTTATTTATATCCAATATGTATCTTATCCAAAAATAGTTATCTTTACATTAGGAACACATTGTGGTTTATCTTTCACAAAATTGTACGTTTCCCATGAATCAAACCTTGTCATTCATTCACATTTCATTTCTATTAAAACTATTGAACATATTTTTTTTAAACATTAGAAAAAAACAAGAACTGAATAATATTTATATAATTCACCATTTATTATTCTTGGATCCAAATACATAAACACTTCAATCATTCCACTATAATAGTTTTCATGGAATATTTCCTTCCTTGGTTTGGAGAAAAATTCTTATTTCTTGTCATCGATTTGGGAATTCCTATATACTCAATAGATGATACATTGAACTCTATGTCAATTTCTCACTATATGATGCTTTTTACAGTATATATTTGAACCTATATTTGAGGTACTCTTAATGGGTTTTTTCAATTTTTCATGTTATATAAAAAGAAAAATCATATTTCCTCTATACTAAATTTAATTTGAACATTTATAGAAATCCATCTTCCTCTTATCCAATGTTTAATGAGTATCACTAATGTTCATATTGTTAACTATATATCACAAAATTTTATTCATAATAATCAAAATAATTGTATCTCTAGTAATTTTCCAATTTCATTTATCATAATCACCACATTTTTCATTACCCTCAATGTTAAACTATTTCTTGATGGTTTCCTCTATTTACTAAAACCATAATTCACAGAGTGAGAACAACATATATTATATGAAAACCACATAATTATTAAAAATATATATTAGATGTTTAAATCATGGAACTTCCGTTTTAATAGACGACACATTAGATTTAACTAAGTGTAATCATAGTCGTATTAAAAACCTTCATAATCGTTCTTGAAGAGTTAGTGAATTTCTAAAGTGTGTCCCCTATTCATGTTATATCAGGTGTATAGTAAGGACCATTGATGTGTACCTGATTACCCGATTCGGGACCGAGACATCTTGTTAGAGTTGTTAACAATAGGTGCACCATTATAGAGAGACATCCTCTTGTAGAATCTGATAGGGATGTCTTAAAAATAAACCACTCACACTATCATTTACCAAAATTATAGGACATTATCACATAACTTTTCTTTATCCTTATACTTATTCTTAGACATGTACATATAGTTCTCACTAATTTTTTCTCAACCTATTTTCTATTGGTTAACTAAAATTTTTCTCCAATACTAACTATAATTTCCCTATCTTAACATACATTTACATTAGAAAAATTTGGTGAAATACATATAACATTATACAAGTAGACACCCAAATATTATATTAGTCTAGGGCCTTTGGAAATAGGGATATATAATGACCATTACATAAGTGAGATACATAATCTTTTACCAGGTTATTCATGAATAGAACCTTTATTAGCAATAACATACCTTATACACATATTCCTAACATGGTGATGGAAACATATAATGAGGTGAAATTAGATTCTCATTAATAGTAAAAAAATGGAGACATGAATGCATAAACATCAGAATAATGAGATGAGAACATGATCATGTAAATAAAAGATCATAAAATGCCTATAAATGATTATGAAGATGGATCATGACATTAATATTGGTAGTTCATAACACATTAATCAAAGGGAAATGATGAACATAATCCATGAAATAATATCATAGGAATAAGAAATCGAATTATTGAATACACATAAACATATAATATGATATCTATAGTTGCCAAGGAATCATTTTCAAGACTGTCTTAGTGGTTTGGGTTTACTCTTAAAACCATATTCATAGTCATGGTTCACTAATATGGGTATCTTAGTAGCATGAGCTCACTCTTCATACCATATTTGTAGTCATGGATCACTCTGATAACCATATTAGTGGAAATGTGTGTTAAAAGAATCATTACATGAAAACATAACAAAATTAATAATGAATATGAATCGAACCATTGGATCATTTGATATAAGGTATTAAAAAATATAAGTTGATATAATATGATATGGAAGATAACTTGAAAAGATATTTGGAAAACCATTATTGTGGAAAATATCATCTTTATTGAATTTTTTTTACATAAAACCATTAGAAAACTATTTTCTTTTATAATAATAAATATAACATATAATGAAATAATTGAATGCATTTTAAAATCATTTTTCCATTAAAAACATATAATGGAGAATGATACCCTTTTTTAAATCCACATTCCTTTAAAAATACATAGAACATTTATAAATAAATCTTTAATACGATTTGAGAAATTTTTATTTCAATTTTTTTTTAAACATTTTCGGAAAAATTATCATTTTAGACATAAAATGAAAATTTTAATGAAATGATGGTTAGTAAATTAGTACATGTCATACGAGGTAAAATGTATATTCCTTATTAATAGAAAATCGTTAGAAAAATTCCTTGTTCTAAAAGAGAAAAGAGTATTCATTTGAGAAAACATGTAAGAGAGAAAAAAAGGAAAAAATAACCTTTAATTATCATTGGATATTAGTAGATTTTTTTGGAATCCCTTTTTTGGGAAGTATGATATTGAATGAACATATATTTACGACCTAGGAGGGATGTAAGGTTATATTTTCTTAGAACAATTCCTTAACTATCTTACGTACCGACTAGTATAAATGATTTTTAATAAGACATAAATACATCAAGACTTACAAGAGGAGAAATAATTCTTGAGTCTTCATGAAATATGGATTAGAAGATTCCATTAATGAATACGTGATCAATTAAAATCTCGATAAACAGTGGGAATTTTTTAATAATATCTTACCACATTATAAATTTGAATAATAATCCCCATGTTGGAAAATGATATTACATGGATCTTGAGAATATAATTATAAAAGAGATTAATGTTAAAACATGTACAATTTAGTTTATACGCCACATATAAAAAATATTTGTGAATCATCGCATGTGTTTTGAAGAAAGAATGTTCTGAAAAAAATTTACTTATCAATTTGGTATCTTTTGAAACATAATTCCCATGACATAAATATCATCAAAGATTTATTTAAATACATATAAATATATGTACTATATAAATTTAATACACCCATGGGATGAATATACCCCACAAAAAAGAAGTGAGTAGTGATTAAGGCATGTATCTCACAAAAGTAAAGAGTGAAATGAAATTCCCTTACCTTTAGTCTGATTTTTCTCTTGTGTCATTATATTCCTAAAAAATAATGTAATTTTAATTAATTTTATAATTCATAAAATTTATCATGTTTATAAATACATTTACTTCTATTATTAAAATTTTCTATACAATTACATAAACAACTATGTTTAATATGGGTGTTTTGGCCAAATTTGGTTGATCTGTTAAAAACGACTTCGGTTGGTCGACTATGGTAAAATGATACATTATATAAACATATATAGAATAATTCTCAATGAATAATTATCATATTTATATAAAAATTATACTTTTAAAACTGATAACTAAAAATGGCTTAAAATGGAACAACCATACAATCATAGAGATAGTAGGTCGTACGTACGCATGAGTAAATTTCCAATTCTTCAATGATCAATATGGAAAGAATATAAGTAAAAATAATTATTAAATAATGAAAATTATATCTAAAATAAAATGTAATTTAATCATATATAATTATATATATAATTTTTGTTATGTAAACAGAATCACATTGTGTCAAAGAGGCGACAATCCACACATCCATGAATGTCATTATCACACTATAAGAGTGTGAAATAGAAATAATGAAAATGATATATAAAATATTTCCAGAAGGTAAATATTTCATGAATATAATATTGATGTTTTTTTTGAGTCATTTTTTTAATTATAATAATATTTTATAAATTCCATGTATTTACTGAATGAGTCATGTTTTTTTGAGAGGGTAGTGTTCCAAACATCATCAAATAAAACTATCTTATTTACACAAGTTGGAATGTATAAATATTATATTGAAAAAGAATTATGGAAGCTCAAAAAAAATTATAGATATCATAAATATTATACAAAACCTGATATTCCATCATAATTTTTAACTTGATAGGTGATAAATGAATTATGAACTAGCATTTTTTTATGTGGTAGTTCTCCGAACAGATAAAGAATATATTTTTAATCTGTTAGATTGATTTGTGTGTATGTGTGGTGCAAGGAAACGACCCTAGTTTTCTTGATCCAGTGCATTATTTTAATACATTGGAATATAAAAAATATACATTCTTCCTGATGTTTGGAGTTTTTTAGTATCTTTGGAAATAAGATAAATAAACTGGTTAAATATTAAAACATGAAATTAAAAATAACAAGCAAATACCTTTGACAAAATCCATTACTCCTATATTATTTCTACATGTCATTCATAATAAAAATCTTCATTTTTCGAGAAAATGAATCATAAGAAAGGGGTGAGCTCAAATAATTAGTATTAGTAATCAATATAATGGAAGATATGATAACCATAAGCATTAGGCATTTTGAATAACTAAAAACACATGCCTATAACAATAATCATGGACACATTATGACATGAATAAGAGATAAATACATAATTCCATAGTAAGACATAATCATGGGTATTCTACTATTCTAATAACCACATGAACTATTAATACTATTTTCATAATGACTCAATGCATTATGTTGGACATCATAACCATACTATCAATTCCTCATATGAAGACCATAAATTACCATTTTTTCAAGGCCTTGTGCGATGAGCATAGTTTTTCTCATGAGACCTACAGATGCACCAAGCGGATATTGAGGGCCCCACCCAACACATAATATATCTAATTCATTTCACATTTGGATGAGGATAATCATAAATAACATATACATTCAAATTGAAACTAATAAATGAAATGTAAATAACATTCTCTGAACATTAATCATAAACCATAACCATTCAGAGTAAATTGCTGAATGGTTTTAAGTTAGAAAATCCATAGAAAAACTCTCCAAAACCCATTATATTTAATATGGTAGATGATATCCTAAAATATGTTTCCCAATTATACATAATAATCAACAACAGTGTTGAAATAGATTAAGATACTATAATAAAATCATTGAGTAATTCTTAAGATAAATACTTTTTTACTTTGAAAAGAATTGATCATTTAAAGAATATTTGTAGAAAAAAAGAATTTAAGTTAGATATTAATCTAATAAAAATGATAAATTTTATAAACAAACGGGTTTCCAAAAATATTTTATAGTGTGTCCATGAAAATATGTTAGAATTCTAGAATTTCCCTTAAAATTGGATTTTTTTTATTGTGAAGGTTTTGTGAAAGATCATTTTAAAAAATATAACACCCCATAAATGAAGGTATGATTCATTTTGGAACAGATATATTGAAAATTCATATATAAATAATTTCGATTACATTTTAATTAATAATAATTTAATTTAGATTAGTTGTTAATAAAACTAACCCGGATTAAAATAAAGGTTTCACTGGAAACCCCTTACTTTTAGTCTGAATGTTCCTCTTATGACCTTATGATCCAAGAATATGAAATTAGACTCATTAATAAATTAATTTAATAAAATATTAGACATGTATTTATTTTATCATTTTTTTACTTCATTTATGTATTTATTTAAAATTTTTAATATCAAATTCCATCGTTTCAGAGTGGTCGTTCTCTTGATTTTAATATTGTTTCACTTGTTTTTTAGTAATAGAGTTCACATGAAATGGTTTCAATTCACCAAAATTTAATTTACACATTATTTATGAAGATAAATTTGTTTTTATGGTAATTTATATCATTTTTTTACATGGATTGTGGATGAATCATTAGATGAAATACTAGAGATAATTACTTAGATTATTTCAACGATATTTTTATTATTAAGAATTAGTTCATTCATATGATTTGATATTATGTACATATAATGGTTTATAAATTTTAAATTGGTTATAATAAATATATTATATTCTATTTCAACCATAAATTTTTTTTTCATTACCTATATTGAAGGGGAAATTAATGAATGATACTTCTTCATCGATAGTGGTTTCAAATTAGCACCTCATAGATGATGAATTCGTTTATAAAATAAAAGAGATAGAGATAGAGAGTAAGGATATTGATGATGGTTAATCTATTAATATTATATAATTCCATTATATAGATTATAATAGAGTTATCAGGGTTATTTTAATATAAAAGTTGAGTAGAGTTTTATAATATAATGTAACTTGAAATGAAATTGAAGGAAATAGATTGGGAATTTCCTCTTGAATACAACTCATTAAGAATGTTTTTAATAGAAGGGGTTTTGGTCTTTTGGAAAGACCAATATCTCTTCAAAGTGGGGAGTGACTAGGGATGGGTATTAAGGAAGATCTTTTTGGAGCTTAAAGGGTTAGAGGAGGGAAGGAAATATGGAGTAGGGGGTTATAGTAGACGAGAGGAGGGTTTTCCCATTATTATTAGGATTATTTTCTTATTTCCATCAATACATCCAATAGTGATTATTCATGTGACCCATAATAGTAATAAGTGCATGTGTGTTTGAACCATGTGTGTTTAAATCATCTATGATTCAAGGAATAGTAATTTAACTAATAATGTATATAGACGGTAAATTACTGTATTTCGCTATTCATAAAAAATTATTATATCTTAGAACAAAATCCCAATAATTCACCATAACAATTTTTTGGTGTGTAAAATTAAAAAATGAAATCAATTTTTTAAACGGTTTTTATAAATAAGATTAATTTAATTTATAAATAAAACCATTATTTATTCAAAAAATAACCATTTTAAAACAATAATTCATTTATATAACTTTGAAAAATAAACCAACATCTCATTATCTTATATCCTTAAGAAAATAAAATAATAATTGATTAACTATTCATAAGTGTCATATTACTATTCATACTACTTTTACTTAGTGTCTGTTAATATTCACAAAAAAAATTTGTTTGACTTTTCGGACTCTAAATATCTTACTGAACGCTACTATGTATGTCAGTTTTTCGATATTCAAATAAGATAGGTGGAAAATTATGTCTAATGGATAGGTTATAACAAAGTGGTGTTTTGTAGATACACAATGTTTCATGAATTAAATTTTTTCAAAAAAATATTTGGGTAGTAATTCATCATAATCTCCTCAGGCTCCCATTGTTACTCTTTGATTATATGATTTCTCCAATGTATAATTACCAGTGGAGTCATCTAATTTCTTTGCAAATGTTATTTAGTGTCCCAGATCTGTATATTCTCCTCACAGTAAGATAGTTTAGGTCCCAATTCTATACCTTTAGGAGTGAGGAAATGTGTTGGGTAGGGAATTTACTTTCTCTGGAATGATACATGGAACACATTTTGTGCTTTAGACATGCTTGGTTGCATAGCCAAATGATATGAAAAATCCTGAATTCTCTCTAGAATTTCTAAAGGTCCAATAAACCATTGGCACAATTTCCTGTTATTACTATATCATATAACACCCTTCCAAGGAAATAATTTAAAGAAACCGTGATCTCCCACATGAAATTATAAATCCTTCTTTTGTTTATCTGTATAGATTTTTCTTCTTCATTTTTGTTGATTTGATATTTCATTGAATAGTCTTTACCTTCTCAGTTGTTTAATCCTAAAATCAATGGTCCCACTATCTTCCTTTCACCAACTTCATCCCAACATGTTGGTGTATAAAACCTCTTTCCTAAAAATTCCTCATATGGTTTAATTTAGATAGTGTAATGTAATCTTTTATTGTTGGAAAACTCCCCATGGGTGTAAGGACATGAGCTTTTGAATGATGTTTATTCCCTAAATTTGTGTGTTATTTCATTTTATACTCCAAAAAACTATATCCATTAATTAATTATTTGATACCGTTGGGTTTCAACTGTTATATGAATATTGGTCAATATAACCATTGGAAACTAAACACATAACATTACAATTATTTTAATAAAAACAAGCGGTCTTGGATAACTAAAACAGAAAGAGGAGTCGATGGCCTCATCTAGTAGACTCGGGCCATACAAATCCCATCTATCAGATCTTGGGAAAACGGTAGCATCTCTGGGACTTTCTATAGACTAATCCAAAGATGAGCTTCAAAATGTGAAGATTGAACAAAATTTCCTATGGGAGAAGTTCATGTTGATTGAAATTACCACTCGGTTAATTTTGTCTAAGCCACCCCTCGATTCTATCACCACAACACACCTTACACTTAGGTCCTATTAAGGTGTTATAAGGGGATATGTAATAAGGTCGTAGATACATTTTGTAATCCATTAGTATAAATAAAATTTATATTTCTTAATCTGGTAAATTTTGTGAGTTTAAAATGTCCACATAAATGTGGGATAAAGTTCCATATTATTGATGAATTTTGAAATATT
Organism: Viscum album; assembly: GCA_963277665.1. NCBI lineage: Eukaryota > Viridiplantae > Streptophyta > Magnoliopsida > Santalales > Viscaceae > Viscum > Viscum album. Next base: position 188,250,839 of record OY728153.1, on the reverse strand, counting down.
GGGTAATTTAAAATTTATTAGTATACTTTAAATAATTAATAATGTGAAATGATTTTCAAATAATGGTCTTCTACAGTTGTGATAAGTATGAAATTTATAGTCAAATAAGATCAACATGAATTTTAGTGAATGGTAATATATGAATAGTAACAAACCCTTATGAAAAGTAATGAATAGTAATGTAACACCCCAAGCTTCCACGGTACATTTCCCTTCGAATAATGCGATAGCGTGTGTTGTACGCAACCTCGAGTTCTAACACACACCACAACTAATTAAACTAGCCATTGTGAATAGTAATACCTACTTTTTGAAATCATATATATTTTATATTTCAAAATGGACTTCATTTTTGGATTCGGAATATTGAAATTAGCCTAGGCTGAAATTTTGGTACTTTTCGGATAACTTTCATATTTTGATGAATAGTGAAAATTACTAAATTTTAATTAAAAACAACTTTTTTAATCAAAATAATTAATAGTGATAAATTGTGAATTTGAGTGGTTTTAAAGTATATTTAGAATATATTTTTACCATTTAATATAATTTTGGTCATTGGACATAATTTTACAATTAAACTGAACATAAACAAGTGCCAACCTTTTGATAGTTATTATCTCTTAAAAACACGCTTTTTGTTTTGACAGCGGGAATTAATTTTAAATTAATTTCTGCCACTTTTGTGTTTTGAATTTAGAAAAATGGATTCCATATTTGGAATCAGTATGTCCAAATTGTGTAAATAGGTAACTTTTATTTTTAGACATTTTGAATAATTACTGCGGTAAATATTTTATTTACCATGGTTAAGGGTAAATCCGGTAAATAAGGGTTAAAAAAATAATATAATAATAATACTAAATTACCCTAAAACGTGTCTTAACCCTATTGGTTGATACATGGTCGACCATGGGCATCTTTGGGTCTATTTTGAGACCCCATGGATCCACTTGTAAGTGATAATGACACATTATACTAATAAAGCTAAAATAAAAATAAAAATGGCATAAGCTTACATCTTTTAGAAGCACAATTTTTACATAGGGTTATACATGTTGGATTTTAGATTATAAATATTCATTAGAAAGCTAAAAAGATTTCCTAAATAATGATATTTTATTTATAATTTTTAGACATTAAATAATTTATTTTATTTATGACACAATGATGATGCAGTAATTACTATAATAGTGAAAAATTAAAATAAGTGATATTATAAATACCCAAATAAATATAATATGAAACTTTTAATGAATTAAACTAATTTTTTAGGATAATATGATATATTAGGATTGATTTAATGGACTTTGTTCGAAGTAATCAATCTGTTATGAGTTTCACAAAAATCAACTATTGAATAGTGTCAAAATTGACATAAAAGAGTTCTTAAAACAAATATTATATTATTAATTGATATTAAATTCTTAAAAATCTAAGGTTCGGCCAAGAGACTTATATTATGATAGGTTAATCATTAATGGACCACTTGGGGGTCTCTTGGATGTATATAGTAAGTTTAGTAACCATATTATATAAAACTACAAAGAGACATTGTAAAAGTGAAACTAATTAACTTAGAGTTAATACTTAAAGATAAGGTTAATATAAGTACCCAAACCTTTCTAAATTCTATTGGATGAGTTGTTTTCGACCTATCCCCACCTCATCCTTTGAATAGTCAACTTTGGAGCCTTTGGAAACCGAATATGAATTTATTATAAATTAATATTTCTAGCTCTTCCAAAGGTGCCCCTCACCCCTCTTATAAAAGGGCACTCCTCCTTCTCATTTACTCACACCTCTAAAGCCACTTGGCTCGTCCAAACTCTGCCCAAATAAGATCCCCACATCCCTCTCCTCCTCCTTGAAGCTTCACCTTAGGCAGAAAGCATTTCAACAAGTCCTTTGGTTCCAACCAAAGTGAGTTACCTAAATTAAAGGCAACGACTTCTCTTAAATTTTTCTTCATTTATTTTGCTTCTTCAACCCCCAAACTCTTTTTATTTCCCTTCTTTTGTAACAACACCAGTATCCTCAATATCCTAGGATGTTGTTATAAGATGTATTCAAACTACACATACACACAACTCCATCTAATGGATGATGAACATAATGTTTCTGTGGATGGCAAACTAACGCCTCACGAAACGATGATTGTTCAAAAACATCTTACCGCCTCTCATGGTGGCCATTATGATGGCACTGTAATTAAATATGATATTAATGATATATATTTTATATATAAGCTTCTGTAATTCCATTTTATTTCATACCATTATTCGTTTCATGTTGTATATACATACGATAATTTCATTTGAGGAAGTGCGGACTACCGCCCCCTTAAAATGATATGACTCGTTCATACCACACATGGAACGTATAAAGGATGGTGTTAATGAAATTAAGTAACATATATATTATACTGGAATAGTAATATACCTATGTATCATTTGGAATCGATTCTTTTAAAATAAAAAATTAAATGGAAGTAGCGTTCGTGCGTACGTACGGACTACCGTCTCCACGAACGCGATGAGATTCATTCTCCATCGTATCCATTCAAGTATAATTATCATTTAATGATTTAAAAATGATTTTTAAGGACTTGATATCATTCTGGATATGAATAAGATACAACAAACATGACTTATGTAACAAAACATATTAAAGAAAATGAGTAAGTTAACACCCGAAACGGCGTTAATACTAAGATAGTATTAACAAATCAATGTTAAAAGATCATATATGATATCATATTAAAGTAAATGATTCTTGTATTATTCAATAACAATTATTTCACCATTATACAAGAGGTAAACCTACCATCGACCAAGGAAAAAGTACAAAGTAAGGGATTCTCTTATCTCACTTTCAATTCCGTGAGATTTCCATTGTTCGCTACTAAATTATTGAAAGTGGTGTATTGTGTACTTCAATTTGATATATATTATCATTATTTACTTTATATTCATGTTATTATTTAAATCATTTGGTGGTTATTAACTTTTGTCCATGTGACTCAGTTGATTAACGTGGTAAGGGGTTTCTTGTCTCACTTTTAATTCCGTGAGAATTCCATTGATCACCACTTAATTATTGCATGTGGTGTATGTGTACTACCCATGATTGTATTCATTGTGTAATATACTTTATTTTATGGGTATTTACATCATCATGGTATGATCTTTCTTTCATGGGTGTTTGTTTCTTAAGTTACCTAATCAATAAGGGAATTTGAGATTTTAATTTCCACTCATTTGGCTTTACGCATATTTCATTGATTATATTACTCCATGATTATGTGTTGAATCACTATTCATTTGATTATGTCATAATTTTCACTCCCCTTCCTGTGGATATATGTTTGATACCCATAATAACTCCATTGATAATTCTCAATTCATTGATATGAATTTGATAAGAGTAATTTTAACTCATTCTCCATTCGTTGAGTTAAACATCCAATTCGTTGGTATTGTTTTTACAAGAATATATGTGAATATCCTTTGATTGATTTACACTGAATATCCAATCATATTTAGTGTATTTATATTTGTCACACATAATTATGTCGTTGATTTATCCTTAACCTAAGGATACAACCTTTATGAGATATTTAATCTCAATTTACATTCCATTGAGACTTCTTTGATGATATACACCAAATCACTTTTATGTGGTGTATATAATGTACTTTGACATAGTATATCATGAATTCCTTTATTCTCATGATATTACAATGTTTTGATTACCTCAATTATTTGTATTCAAGTGTCTCTATTTTGGTTAGAAACTCTAACCAAAATACCATTTTAAAATGTTTTAAAGAATTATTCTTCTAAATCATGCTCATTAATGTCCATATTTTAAAAATGGTTTTAAGGATTTATTTTTATGGACATTAAAGTTTTAAAATTAAAAATCCTTTTAAAAGTTTCAATGTGGTATGGGACACTTTGATTCAAAAATCTATGTTTGAATGTCTTCTTGACAAATAGTGTGACTTTTAAAAGTTTTCAAGAAAAGGGGGATATTTCTCTCAAATAGTTATGATGATTATTTTCATCTATGTCAACATCCTTCATTATTCATGATTGAGGTTAATGTGATACAATACAATCTTTCATATTGTATCAAATGAGTTATGTTTGACTGTGGATGTTCTATTTTTATACCATTCATGGTTTGTGGTTAAAGTATTGACATTTCGTATGCTAGTTTTAATACGAATGTTTATTTTATGCTTAAACCTATTCATATGAGGAATGCATTGGACTTAATAAGTGACGGGTGGAGCCCGCTATAGTTCCTCGATGCATCGGTAGGTCTCATGAGACAAACTAGTGTCTTGGCACAAGGCCTTGGAAAAATCTTATTTGTAGTCTTGGCACGAGGCCTTGGCTATGTGGTTATGATAGTCTGGCATAATGCATTCCATCATTATGAATGTGGTTATTGAAATTGCATGTGATCATTCGACTAGTAGAATATCCATGTGAGTAAGTAAATGGCATTATTTCATTTTACATTCGCCATTTTATGCTGAAGTTTAAATTTAAAAGGCTTTTGTTTTAGTTATAAATTGCCTTAAGTGTTTATGCTTATTTATGAAAGCTTCTGCTATAATGTTATCCTTACTGAGCATCCGAGCTCACCCCTTTCAATGTTTTATTTTTCCCAGGATTATGAAGAAGTAATTTATGAATGACCTGCAGGAATAGTATGAGGGGATATGAAGACAAGATGTTTTTTTTATGATGTAATGTAAAAATTTATGGATGTATCTAGTTATTCCAAGGCTACTTAACTAATCGGTCTTTCGAGACTTGATCTTTCTCGTGATCATGCCAATGTTATGTAATAATGCACCGACTCTAGGTAACTAGGGTCGGGGCGTTATAGTTGGCATCATAGGAAGTTTAGTACAAACCTTGGAAGCTAGATTTAGATAAACTCTGATTAGAGCACGTAGACCTAAGATGAACTTTGAGGATTAGTATAAAAGAACTTCCTAGAATTTTGGTATTGTAGAGATTTTGTGAGTTTTCCGAGCAATACATCCCTGTCTGGATACGAGCAGGTAGAGGTGGCTCTGGCACAGATGTACCTAGGGGTAAAACCCGAAAACACCGCTTTGAGCTAGACTCGAACGGGAACTGGTGCACGACAACGGGCCTTGCTGCACTCTTGGTTACGACACTCCCGGGGGATATTCTTAGGATAATTTACATTTTCTTTACCAACCAATTTAAGTAATATATATATAAGATGAGAGGAAATGACCTTGGTTAATCCTAATATGTTTCAAATTGAGAATATGGTGACATTTTAATCTCTAAATGATTTTACGACTACTATTACTCACACAATGCTTTATGGTTTTAGTCAATGGCTGGATTCCAAGGAAGTCATAGTGACTTTGAGAATGATGTACAAGATGGGAACGGTGGTGGCAATGAGCAACAAAATGGAATGTTGATAGGCGTAAAAGATATCGTCTTTATGCCAAATCAGTTTTCCAAAAATATGATCAACAACATATATATTAACCAACTCCCAGACTCAACAAGGAAGAGAAAGGTGATAAATGATAAGAGCTCCAGCAATGGAGACCATGGAGAAAAGAACCCTCAATTTTCATCATGCAGGAAATGTGGAAAGAGACACCCAGGAAAGTGTCTCAGTGGGACAACAAAATGTTTTACGTGCGGTAAGGAAGGACATAAAGTAAAGAATTGCCGAAGAAAAATGAAGAGTACTATGGAAGAAGATAAAAATGGTCCCAAGAGTCCATTTACAGTCATTTGCCGTAAATGTAGGGGACCTGGCCATTACCCGAGTGAATGTCCTATTCTATAGGATATTTTCTTGGTCAAAGAAGAAGCTATGTGGGAATAAATGGTTGGAGAAATGTTTAAAAAGTATTAGCACTCCTTGTTGATGGGTTTACTATGTAATAATTTTCTCTTGTATTTGTAACCCCGTAGTTTTCCATGTGAGAATGATATTTGAGGAATAATTGTCTCTTCTCTTGTGGATATAGGTATAAATAACCATTTGGATTTATATGATCATTGGGGTTTGAGAGAATTATAAGTTATTCTAATTTGGGATGAAGATTTAAGGTATGATATAACATTTGTGGTTAAATTTATGATATAGTATTTTGAGGAATTTATCTCATTTTGGAAATATTATAAAATATAGTTTTTGAAAAAGGACAACACGTAGACCGTGTGACAACCCGTCGCGTCGGACAAAGCTATGGGAATCGAACCCACAACCAAAGTGCGATTGGGATTTATCGCCTACCACTGGACTACGTGAAGTCCCTGGTTAGTGTGACTTTTTTTTAGTTAAATGATTTTATTGATCAATAATAAGATGATTTGGGTTCTTATGTCTTATCAAATGAATACCCTTGGTATAGAAAAATGATTTGGTGATTAAGTGATAAATGTTGTTTTGGAAGATGTTCGCATTGTTGGGAACACTATATGCCCAAAGAAAATAGAATACAATGGGGTTTCATTTGTAGAGTAATGGTGGATTTTTATCTACGTTTTTATTGTGGATTTATAGTGATTTGGGTTATTTATGGAAATGATTAACCTATAATAGAGAATATGTGATTAGGTTAATTACATTTGAGTATGTGACTTTAAGAGTATTTGATGTCATTTGGAGATACAATGTAACATGGGAGACTACATAATCAAATTCTTCAATGTTTTGGGTTTCAATATTAGTTTGGATTATATTAAAGTATTTTAAGGACAATTGGTTATTGAATGGTATCTATTTAACTTTGGGGTATTGTTGGTTTAATTTTAGAAATTAAGATTAGTGCATATTTATCTCAATGAATATCCTTTTGGGGGATCATTAGATCATTCACTAACCATTTTGGTTTTGATTAATCTTCAAAGACAATGTAAATATATGGTTTATCCTGCATGGATCATGTGATTCTATAGAAGTTTATTCTAGCTCTTCCAGTGTGACCAAGTCTTCTTGAATACTCATCATTTAAAAAAAAAATTGAGTTAGTGGTGGAAATTTATTAAAGAATGAAAATCTACTTAAAATGTAAGTATATCTCATAATGTTCTTAGTCAATATCATAAATGAATTCCTCTTCCTTATGTAATGTAACTTAAAAAAAATGTTGTCCGTTTACTTTCCTACTAGGAGACTAATGGTTGTTTGTCCCAACACAAGTTTGTGGTTTTCTCATTGTTATCTTTCTCCTGATCATGATTTCTATCCCTCTCCATCAGAACTTGACACTTATTTTATCATCCATATCCATGTTTTCTTACATGGAATCCTAGTATGGGTTATCTTGGATGACCCTTATACCTCTCTTTCTTTCTTTTAAAGTGATAGTTTTATTGACTCTTTTTCCGATGTGGGACTTTCCATTATATTCCCAAGAAAAATTTTAAAAAAATTGCGAGGACGCAATTTATTGAAGGAGGGGAGAATGTAACACCCCAAGCTTCCACGGTATGTTTCCCTTCGAATAATGCGATAGCGTGTGTTGTACGCAACCTCGAGTTCTAACACACACCACAACTAATTAAACTAGCCATTGTGAATAGTAATACCTACTTTTTGAAATCATATATATTTTATATTTCAAAATGGACTTCATTTTTGGATTCGGAATATTGAAATTAGCCTAGGCTGAAATTTTGGTACTTTTCGGATAACTTTCATATTTTGATGAATAGTGAAAATTACTAAATTTTAATTAAAAACAACTTTTTTAATCAAAATAATTAATATCGATAAATTGTGAATTGAGTGGTTTTATAGTATATTTAGAATATATTTTTACCATTTAATATAATTTTGGTCATTGGACATAATTTTACAATTAAACTGAACATAAACAAGTGCCAATCTTTTGATAGTTATAATCTCTTAAAAACACGCTTTTTGTTTTGACAGCGGGAATTAATTTTAAATTAATTTCTGCCACTTTTGTGTTTTGAATTTAGAAAAATGGATTCCATATTTGGAATCAGGATGTCCAAATTGTGTAAATAGGTAACTTTTATTTTTAGACATTTTGAATAATTACTGCGGTAAATATTTTATTTACCATGGTTAAGGGTAAATCCGGTAAATAAGGGTTAAAAAAAATAATATTATAATAATAATAAATTACCCTAAAACGTGTCTTAACCCTATTGTTTGATACATGGTCGACCATGGGCATCTTTGGGTCTATTTTGGGACCCCATGGATCCACTTGTAAGTGATAATGACACATTATACTAATAAAGCTAAAATAAAAATAAAAATGGCATAAGCTTACATCTTTTAGAAGCACAATTTTTACATAGGGTTATACATGTTGGATTTTCGATTATAAATATTCATTAGAAAGCTAAAAAGATTTCATACATAATTATATTTTATTTATAATTTTTAAACATTAAATAATTTATTTTATTTATGACACAATGATGATACAGTAATTACTATAATAGTGAAAAATTAAAATAAGTGATATTATAAATACCCAAATAAATATAATATGAAACTTTTAATGAATTAAACTAATTTTTTAGGATAATATGATATATTAGGATTGATTTAATGGACTTTGTTCGAAGTAATCAATCTGTTATGAGTTTCACAAAAATCAACTATTGAATAGTTTCAGAATTGACATAAAAGAGTTCTTAAAACAAATATTATATTATTAATTGATATTAAATTCCTAAAAATCTAAGGTTCGGACAAGAGACTTATATTATGATAGTTTAATCATTAATGGACCACTTGGGGGTCTCTTGGATGTATATAGTAAGTTTAGTAACCATATTATATAAAAATACAAAGAGACATTGTAAAAGTGAAACTAATTAACTTAGAGTTAATACTTAAAGATAAGGTTAATATAAGTACCCAAACCTGTCTAAATTCTATTGGATGAGTTGTTTTCGACCTATCCCCACCTCATCCTTTGAATAGTCAACTTTGGAGCCTTTGGAAACCGAATATGAATTTATTATAAATTAATATTTCTAGCTCTTCCAAAGGTGCCCCTCACCCCTCTTATAAAAGGGCACTCCTCCTTCTCATTTACTCACACCTCTAAAGCCACTTGGCTCGTCCAAACTCTGCCCAAATAAGCTCCCCACATCCCTCTCCTCCTCCTTGAAGCTTCCCCTTAGGCAGAAAGCATTTCAACAAGTCCTTTGGTTCCAACCAAAGTGAGTTACCTAAATTAAAGGCAACGACTTCTCTTAAATTTTTCTTCATTTATTTTGCTTCTTCAACCCCCAAACTCTTTTTATTTCCCTTCTTTTGTAACAACACCAGTATCCTCAATATACTAGGATGTTGTTATAAGAAGTATTCAAACTACACATACACACAACTCCATCTAATGGATGATGAACATAATGTTTCTGTGGATGGAAAACTAACGCCTCACGAAACGATGATTGTTCAAAAACATCTTACCGCCTCTCATGGTGGCCATTATGATGGCACTGTAATTAAATATGATATTAATGATATATATTTTATATATAAGCTTCTGTAATTACATTTTATTTCATACCATTATTCGTTTCATGTTGTATATACATATGATAATTTCATTTGAGGAAGTGCGGACTACCGCCCCCTTAAAATGATATGACTCGTTCATACCACACATGGAACGTATAAAGGATGGTGTTAATGAAATTAAGTAACATATATATTATACTGGAATAGTAATATACCTATGTATCATTTGGATTTGATTCTTTTAAAATAAAAAATTAAATGGAAGTAGCGTTCGTGCGTACGTACGGACTACCGTCTCCACGAACGCGATGAGATTCATTCTCCATCGTATCCATTCAAGTATAATTATCATTTAATGATTTAAAAATGATTTTTAAGGACTTGATATCATTCTGGATATGAATAAGATACAACAAACATGACTTATGTAACAAAACATATAAAAGAAAATGAGTAAGTTAACACCCGAAACGGCGTTAATACTAAGATATTATTAACAAATCAATGTTAAAAGATCATATATGATATCATATTAAAGTAAATGATTCTTGTATTATTAAATAACAATTATTTCACCATTATACAAGAGTTAAACCTACCATCGACCAAGGAAAAAGTACAAAGTAAGGGATTCTCTTATCTCACTTTCAATTCCGTGAGATTTCCATTGTTCGCTACTAAATTATTGAAAGTGGTGTATTGTGTACTTCAATTTGATATATATTATCATGATTCACTTTATATTCATGTTATTCTGTAAATCATTTGGTGGTTATTAACTTTTGGCCATGTGACTCAGTTGATTAACGTGGTAAGGGGTTTCTTGTCTCACTTTTAATTCCGTGAGAATTCCATTGATCACCACTTAATTATTGCATGTGGTGTATGTGTACTACCCATGATTGTATTCATTGTGTAATATACATTATTTTATGGGTATTTACATCATCATGGTATGATCTTTCTTTCATGGGTGTTTGTTTCTTAAGTTACCTAATCAATAAGGGAATTTGAGATTTCAATTTCCACTCATTTGGCTTTACGCATATTTCATTGATTATATTACTCCATGATTATGTGTTGAATCACTATTCATTTGATTATGTCATAATTTCCACTCCCCTTCCTGTGGATATATGTTTGATACACATAATCACTTCATTGATAATTCTCAATTCATTGATATGAATTTGATAAGAGTAATTTTAACTCATTCTCCATTTGTTGAGTTAAACATCCAATTCGTTGGTATTGTTTTTACAAGAATATGTGTGAATATCCATTGATTGATTTACACTGAATATCCAATCATATTTAGTGTATTTATATTTGTCACACATAATTATGTCGTTGATTTATCCTTAACCAAAGGATACAACCTTTATGAGAGATTTCATCTCAATTTACCTTCCATTGAGACTTCTTTGATGATATACACCAAATCACTTTTATGTGGTGTATATAATGTACTTTGACATAGTATATCATGAATTCCTTTATTCTCATGATATTACAATGTTTTGATTACCTCAATTATTTGTATTCAAGTGTCTCTCTTTTGGTTAGAAACTCTAACCAAAATACCATTTTAAAATGTTTTAAAGAATTATTCTTCTAAATCATGCTCATTAATGTCCATATTTTAAAAATGGTTTTAAGGATTTATTTTTATGGACATTAAAGTTTTAAAATTAAAAATCCTTTTAAAAGTTTCAAAGTGGTATGGGACACTTTGATTCAAAAATCTATTTTTGAATGTCTTCTTGACAAATAGTGTGACTTTTAAAAGTTTTCAAGAAAAGGGGGATATTTCTCTCAAATAGTTATGATGATTATTTTCATCTATGTCAACATCCTTAATTATTCATGATTGAGGTTAATGTGATACAATACAATCTTTCATATTGTATCAAATGAGTTATGTTTGACTGTGGATGTTCTATTTTTATACCATTCATGGTTTGTGGTTAAAGTATTGACATTTCGTATGCTAGTTTTAATACGAATGTTTATTTTATGCTTAAACCTATTCATATGAGGAATGCATTGGACTTAATAAGTGACGGGTGGAGCCCGCTATAGCTCCTCGATGCATCGGTAGGTCTCATGAGACAAACTAGTGTCTTGGCACAAGGCCTTGGAAAAATCTTATTTGTAGTCTTGGCACGAGGCCTTGGCTATGTGGTTATGATAGTCTGGCATTATGCATTCCATCATTATGAATGTGGTTATTGAAATTGCATGTGATCATTCGACTAGTAGAATATCCATGTGAGTAAGTAAATGGCATTATTTCATTTTACCTTCGCCATTTTATGCTGAAGTTTAAATTTAAAAGGCTTTTGTTTTAGTTATAAATTGCCTTAAGTGTTTATGCTTATTTATGAAAGCTTCTGCTATAATGTTATCCTTACTGAGCATCCGAGCTCACCCCTTTCAATGTTTTATTTTTCCCAGGATTATGAAGAAGTAATTTATGAATGACCTGCAGGAATAGTATGAGGGGATATGAAGACAAGATGTTTTTTTTATGATGTAATGTAAAAATCTATGGATGTATCTAGTTATTCCAAGGCTACTAAACTAATCGGTCTTTCGAGACTTGATCTTTCTCGTGATCATGCCAATGTTATGTAATAATGCACCGACTCTAGGTAACTAGGGTCGGGGCGTTACAAGTAAATCAACCAAAAAATAGAAACTTCACCCATGAATGTATAAATACAATTTAGGCATCTTAAAAGAGCGAAAAACCATCATAGTTTAGGTTTTGATATTTTTGTATGTCATAAATGATTTATTTTCAATTTCATAATTAATTTAAAATTTTTAAAATGAAAATAATTTTTTATAAAATGTAATCAATATTATTTACTTTATTATCTTATTTTTATATGATAATTTTATTATACATTGATTATTTTTTCAAGGTGTTAGAAAACAAGTTATAGATTTAGAGTTGTTTTTTGGGTATAAATAATGATTTCTAAAAAAAATTAAATTAAAAAAAGTAGAAAAATATTTTCATAAAAAAGATTTCATTTTTGAATTTAGAGAATCGATATTATGTTAGGGTGTATTTTTGGGATTTTTCTAAAATAGTTGAATTTTCAGTCAATAGTAAAAATACAGTTTTGAGTTTCAGGTGTTTAATTACATCATTGATGATGTAATAACATTGTAATAAATTGGGTAAACCTTTGAATAGTATGATATGTTCTGAGGTGTCCCATGTGTCCAATACCATTGGAAAATACAATGGGAAAGCCCATGGTTTTGCAAATACCACAAATGAGGTGTCCCTAAAAAATTAATTAAATATTCCCACACTTTTCTTCTAAATACCAATCCATTCCTTCATTCATTTCATTTTAAAATCCTCCTCAACAATGATCTTGTATTTTTGCCTCCCAAGTATTCCTACCTTGGTTCCCTCAATCCCTCCAAGGTCCCATCTTTCGAGCTTTCAAAGATACTCTTCAAGGTAAGGGAACCTTTCACCCTCCTCTTTTTAGGGATGATTTCCTTTATGTTATTTCATCTATATACCATCTTCTTATGTGGGGTTATGTTCTTATATATTATTTTTATTGTACATTTCTTGTCAAAATTATGAGAGACCCTTTCTACTCTCATCAATTTATTTTCTAAATTTTTAAGTGACGCCTTTAGGCTGCCGAATGTTTCGTAAAAGAAATAGAATCTTATCTTTTATTTCATGTTTCTATTTCATGTGGTATGCCATTAAAATATCCATAACATGATCTTATTTTGTACCCATACTCTATCATGAATTATTTATTATTGGTTTAACCTTGTCCCCTCTCTTTTTAATGTTTTCTAAAATGATGTTATGTGGTTGTTTTGCTGTAGAATTTTCGTCTCAAAATCTATCTCTTTTTCTCAAGAAATTATCTTGTATTATTAATGTGGATAACAAAATATATTTTCATTTCCATTTGTTTTCATCAATACATAAAATTGATCTATTTGATTCTAAAATTTTACATACAGATAACCCTCAATCTATTTCCATCGGATATAAATGACATAATTATTTTATTTTTAAAAACGTCTTAAACATCAGAATTTTGATATGAAACCCATTTATTTGATTATATTTCTGTTTTTATGAAATGATTGATTATAATTCATGTGGCTCAAATAAAATTAAAGACATATTAGGGGTGTTCCCAAATAGCACTGCAATGCATTGGGTAATGAATTTAATATCTATAGATGAAAGGTTTTTCTGATACCTTCATGAATAACCACGGTAATTTTTATGACACTTTATGGATAAACCATGGTGATATGTTCATGAATTTATAAATTAAATGTTGTATCCACATATTCATGTTATTCTTCATGTTATTTTCATTATGAAATTATTCTACTTCAATTTCAAAAGTCTTTATGTTTTTTTGGTTCTTATTGATTTCACAAGAAAACTAATTCCCTTGTTTTCCTTACGGAGCCTTCTGCTCACCCTTTCATTTGATATTTGTCTACAGGTTATGAGATGCAATAATTGTACATAGGAATAACTTATGATGAAGAACTATAAGTGAATTAGAATAATTTTTTATTTTTTCATGTTTTAGGTTCCTGATTTCTAAGACACTAGATTTAAAGATCCTTTTTTGTAAAATGTAATGAAAATTTATGTAGTTAAAAAGTGGGATGCCAACGTTGGTATCAAAGGAATGTGTAGATATTTATGCAACTTAGTCTATGAAAGAATTATGAAGAACCCAATAAAAAATTAAATATAGGAAAACATCTAGGTATTTTGGTGAGTGTTGAGTAAGTGGTTTATCAAGAAAATACATATATGTCTGGATATGAGCAGGTAGAGGGGGCTCTGGCACAGATGTGCCTAAGAGTGAAAACTCTAATAAGATGTTTTGGTCATGACCCAACATATCTTGGTACACCACAATGGGTCTTGCTTCACTTTTTTATGGCACTCTCGGGAGATATGTTTCGTTAATCATAAGATTTTTATGAATCATTATGAAGGATTTATAGATAAATGTTATTGTTTAGAGCTTAAATATTTAAGACATAAAATATTTTATAGTTAAAAAATTCATAAATGAAATCATCTTCTTGCTATGGTTTTATTCTTTATGAAAATGGGGGGAATAGGAGGAAATTTGAAAATGGTGACCGTAGTGGACAATGCACCGACGGCCCTCTGATGGAAGTAGAATAGAATCTTTCATGAGAATTGTGAACCAACTGACTCATGTTATGGGAAATTACTTCAATCAAGATGAGATACTGATCTCATCACGATGGGAACAACATTCGGTTGAATACTTTATGCTTCAATGACCACCAACCTTCAGTGGATCTACCAACCCATTGATTGCAAAAAAGAGGATCGGCTCTATCGTGAATATCTTTTTTGTGCTCCGCTGTTCAGAGAAAGAAAACGTCACCCTAGCTGTCTATCGCTTAAAGAGAGAAGCTGATCAGTGGTGGGAATTTAATAAAACACAAGGCCAAGATTTGTTTTTGAATCTATTGAGTGGGAAAAGTTTATAGGGATCTTCTTCAGTATTGATTTCCCTCGATCGATGAGAACAAGAATGGAGAAGGAGTTTCTCGAGTTGAAGTAGAATGTGAATGAATTTTTGGGATTCTACAAGATGATTTTCATAAGTCATTCACGCTACACCTCTACCTTTGTCATGGATCTAAACAGTATGGTTGATGGATTCTTTAGTGGAATGAGACCTCTTCTGCGGAATAATCTACGAACCAAGATTATGATAGCTATAAGTATATAATGTGAAGTGCGATGAAAGTCGAACTGGATTTTGGTGAGACACAATGGTCTCATAAATCCAATGAAAAGTAAAGATATATGGATCCATTCATAGGGAGGAGCTTCAATCAGGGAAGAGGAGGAAAGAAAGTACAATTTCCATCATGTAATAAATGTGGGAAAAATCCTTTAGGGAACTACCTGATTAGGAGCGGGATGTGCTACAAGTGGGGTAGAGATGGCCACATTGTGTGGAATTGTCATAGTGAGGTAAAGCCACAACATCCCAACACTAACGATAAGGGGAAGATGGTGCAGGACAAACCTAATGTTTAATGTTAGCAGTGTGGACAACATGGGCACTTTTCCAATCACTGTCCAAATCCAGGGGCAGTGGAGGAGAATCACCAACAGCATCAACAAAGCCAAGGGAAAAAGGTTGTACTTTTTAAAACACTACAGATGATGTTGAAGTTCCAAATGATGTGGTGGAATGTACTCTTGTTGTTATCTCAAAGAAAGAAAGTACTTTGTTTGATTCTATATTTACACATTCATTTATTTCCTCCAAGATTTCAAAGAATTTAGAATTAACCCCCAGTTTCATAAAAGTAGAGTTATCTGTAAATATTCATAATGGAATTGTCCAAGCATCGTCAGTGTTTAGAAACACTTTTATTTAATTTAGTGAGAACAATATTATCTCCAATCTAGTAGTCAATCCCATGTTGGAATTTGACATTATACTATGGATGGATTGGATCTCAATGTATAATTCTAAGATCAAATGCAGAAGCAAGGAAATATCAATAGTCTTTAATGGAAAACCTACCATTATCTTCTAAGATGCGATTTCTCAAACATATCATGGTTAAAAAATAACCTCCTATATACTTTTTTATTGAGTCGATTAGTGAAGAAGAAGAATGAAATGAGAGTTTTAGGATAGAAAATTTCCCCACCATCTAGGAATATGTTGATGTATTTCTTGAGGAGTTACCCGGACCTCTCCCAGGAAAGACAGGTAGAGTTCTCCAATGAACTCGTTCCTGGGTCTCCTACGATATCTATGAACCCCTATAGGATGTAAAATGTGGAGCTTGAAGAATTAATTAAACAAATCCAAGATCTTTTCAAGAAGGGTTTTATCTAACCGAGTGTGTCTCCATAGTGAGCACCTGTTCGCTTAGTGAAAAAAATGATAGATCGATGCAGCTATGCATTGATTATAGAGAACTAAATGGGGTCACAATGAAGAAGAAATACCCTCTTTCAATAATTGATGACTTATTTTACCAACTTCATGGGGCTAAATTATTCTCTAAGATTGATCTTCGATTTTTTTATAATAAATTAATATTGAAGAAAGAAGATATTCCAAAAACTACCTTCCGATCAAGTTATGGGTATTATGATTTTGTGTTTATACCCTTCGGACTTACTAATGCACCTGATATTTTTATGGATTTGAGGAATAGAGTTTTCAAAAACTACCCTGATAACTTTCTGGATGTTTTATTGATGATATTCTAATATATTCCAAAAGTATCAAGGAGAATGAAGATCATCTAACGTGTATTTTGAAAACTATATAGAAAGGAAGGATTTTTAGAAATTTCAGAAAATTTGATTTCTATTTTCAACAAGTTGCTTTATTGGGGCACATTGTTACCAATTAAGGAATCACAATTGAATCTGCAAACACAAAAGTTGTAGATTATCAGCCTCAACCAACAACAATAAATAAGATTCATAGTTTCCTTGGTTTAGTGGGATATTATAGGAGGTTTGTGAAAAACATTAAATGACATCTAATCCACTAACCATGTTAACTCTAAAATAGGTCAAGTTCATCTAGACAAAGGAGTGTGAGGAATGTTTCTAAGAGCTAAGAAGAGATTGGTTACTTCACCAATGTTAACTCTGCCCCCAAATGGAGTTGTTTTTGTTATTTTTAGCGATGCATCACTAATGTGGCTCGTGTGTGTCCTCATGAAAAATCACAAAGTCACTGCATAAGCATATCGACAGTTGAAGACTCATGAGTAGAACAATCCTATGCATGATCTGGAGCTTTATGTGGTCGTTTTTTATCTAAAAATATGGAGGCACTATGTTTACGGGGAGAAATGTGATATAAACATAGACCATCAAAGATTGAAGTGTATTTTCACACAAAAGGAACTGAACATGAGGGATAAGAGATGGTTTGAACTTCTCAAAGACTATGATTGTTCAATTCATTATCATCCTGGAAGGGAAAACAATGCCGCCGATGCATTAAGATGGAATGAACTAGTTGTTTTTTCCATTACGAGGATTCACTGGGATCCTTTGATTAATGACCTAATAAAGCTGGACATGGTAATTATAAGGGAAGGGACATCATCGACCCTAACCCAAATGATTTCTCAACCCTCTTTACAAGAGAAGTTCATGAAAGCTCAGAAAGAAGATCCTTTGTTATAGATGAAGTTTGAGATTGTGAAGGATGGGAAGTTTCATTAGATCAATATTGATCTACACGGCGTACTGAAATTTCAAACAAGACTATGTGTTCCATCTATTAGGAAAATAATGAAGGAGCTGATGGATGAAGTTCATAGCTTTACATTCTCTATACATATTGGATGCAAAAAAATATATTGGGACCTTCATGATCATTATAGGTGGGATAATATGAAAATGGAGATTGATGACTACACCTCAAGGGGCCTAGTATGTCAACAAGTGAAGGTAGAGTGACAGCGTCTGAATGGGGTATTGTAGCCACTACCAATACCAGCATGGAAGTAGGAAAATATCACTACAGACTTTATCCCTAGTCTCTCGAGATCTTCCAAAGTAAACAATGCGATATGCTTTATTGTGGACCGTCTCACCAAAATTACCCATTTTATATCCATTCGGGATGATTTATCTCTTGATCAACCTTCTAGGATTTATGTTAAGAAAGTGGTAAGGATGAATGGAGTTCCAATTACTATCGTATCGGATAGTGATCTAAGGATCACATCATAATTCAAGAGAAGCCTTCCACATTCTCTGAGCACTAAATTGATATTTGGTATAGCCTATCACCGCCAAACTGATGGCCAATCTGAAAATACTATTCAAATACTCGAGGAAATACTGAGAACATGATCAATGGAATTTAATGGTGGATGGGATCATCATATACCATTAGTTGTGTTCTCTTACAACAATACCTTCCACTTGAGCATTCAAATGGCACCCTATGATGCTTTATATGGTAATAGATGTTGAACTCCTACTTTTTGGCATAAACCTGGTGAGAGAATGCTACATGGGACTGATCTTGTGAAAGAGATGATAGAAAATGTCCCTGCCATCCAACAACACATTAAGGCTGCTCAGAGTCAGAAAAAGAGCCATGCCGATAAACATTGAAGGGAATTTGAGTTTGATGTTAGTGACAAAGTCATTATTCAAATTTCACCTTGATAGAGAGTCATGAGGTTTGGGAAAAAAGGAAAGCTCGGCCCTAAGTTCATTAGCCCCTATGAAATCCTTGATCGCATAAGAGCAGTGGCCTATTGACTTGCACTTCCTCCAAATCATGCAGGTGTTCATGATGTCTTCAACATATCTGTCTTGGGGATTTACATACCTAATCCTTCTCATGTACTAAATCTAGAGGCTGAACAACTATAACATGACCTCTCTTCTGAGGAGCAAACTATGGAGATATTGGATCGTAGAGACAAGGTTCTACGCAACAAGACAACTGATTGGTAAGGTTATGTGGGGGAACTGCAAATGTGAAGAAGCCACATGGAAACAATAGAAGTATATGTGGTAGAAGTTCCCACACCTCATCTCTTCTTAGGGTACGAGTTAAAATTTGGGGGATAAAATTTCATAAGGGGGGTTGAATGTAATGACCCAATCTTTTGAAAAATATTTGTTTATTAAATTTGTGTGTTATTTCATTTTATACTCCACAAAACTATATCCTTTAATTAATGAAGTGATATTGTTGGGTTTCAACTATTATATGATTCTATGTCAATATGGCCATTGGAAAACAAACTCGTAATGTTACAATTATTGTTTATAAATACATATGATCGTGGTTAATTAATCCAGAATGAAGTGTCAATGGCCTCATCTAGTAGACTCAGATCGTATGAAGCCCTTTTGTCCGAGCTTGGGAAGGAGGTAGCATCTCTGGGCTTTTCTCTAGACCAAGCCCAATCTAAGATTCAATATGTTAAGATTGAACGAAACTACGTAAGGTAGAAGTTCAAGCTGATAAAAATTACTACTCAAGGAATGTTGGCTAAGCCGCCCCAAGATTCAATAACCATAGCACGCCTTACACTTAGGTCCTATGCAGGTGTTTTAAGGGGTTATGTAATGAGGCCTTAGATACATTTTTTGTCCCTTGGTATAATTAAAATTGTTATTTGTTAATATGTTAATTTTGTGATTTTCAAATGTTTGTAGAAATATAGGATGAATTTTCATATTATTGATGCATTTTGGAAAAAGGGGTATTTTAAAATATTCTTGTATACACTAAATAAGTAATAATGTGAAATGATTTAAAAAATGGTCTTCTACAGTTATGATCAGTATGGTATTTAGAGTCTAATAAGATCAACTTCATTTTTAGTGAATAGTAATGTATGAATAGTAACATACCCTTATGAATAGTAATAAATAGTAAATCTCCCAAAAAAATAGAAACATCATCCATTATTGTATAAATACAAATTAGACATCATAAAAGTGAAAAACACTCTCATAATATAAGTATTGATATTTTTTTATGTCATAAATAATTTATTTAAAATTTTATAATTAATTTAACAATTTAAATTGAAAATTTATTTTTATAAAATTTAATCATAAATTTTTACTCTATTGTCCTATGGTTATTCGATAATTTTATGGGACCCTGATTACTTTTTCATTGTGTGACAAAACAAGTTATAGTTTTAGAGTTATTTTTTTAATAGATATTTATTTTATTTAAAAATTAAAATAAAATTATTTATAAAATTATTTTCTTAAAATGTAGTTTATTTTTTAATTTAGAGCATTGATATTAGGTTAGGGTAAATTTTGGGGATTTCTCAGAAACAGTTGAGTTTTCGATGAATAGTAAAAATAAATCTTTGAGTTTCGGGTGTATAAAGACATCATTGATGATGTAGTCATGATGTAATAAATCGGGTAGATTTTTGAATAGTATAATATGTTATGAAGTAACCCATGTGGCCAATACCATGAGCAAATACCATGTGAAATCTCATGGTTTCGCGAATACCACCTATGAGGTGTCCCTTGGAAGTTAATTAAATATACCCCCACTTTTCCTATAAATACCAAGTCATTCCTTCATTCATTTAATTCCAAAATCATCATCAACTAATCTCTGGTCGTTCGACCACCATAGAGTCCCCCCAAGGTTCCGTCAATCCCCCCCACGGTCTTAACCTTCGAGCTTTCAAAGAAACTCTTCAAGGTAAGGGAACCTTTCACCCTCCTCTTTTTAATCATGATTTACTTTATGTTATGTCTTCTAGTTTCCATATTATTATGTAGGGGTATTTTATTTTATATTATTATTAATTTCCATTTGATGACCAAATTATGAGAGACCCTATCTGCTCTCATCAATTTATTTTCTGAATTTCTAAGCGACATCGTTAGGCTGTCGAATGCTTCGTAAATGAAATATCATCTTCTATTTTCTTTCATGTTTATTTTCCATGAGATATATCATTCAAATATCCATACCATGATATTTTTATGTACCCATAAGGTATTATGAATTATTTATGAGTGGTTTAATTTTGTTCCCACTCTTTTTAATGTTTTCTAAAATTATGTTATGTAGCAGTTATGATGTAGAATCTTCGTCTCAAAATCTCTCTTTTTCTAAAGAAATTCTCTTGTATTATTTATATGGATATGAAAAAATATTTTAATTTCTAGGGAAATTCATAAATACATTAAATTTAACTATTTGATAATATAATTGACATTCATTTAATCGTCACTCCCCTTCCATGTGTAATAAATGACATAATGATATTATTTTTCAGAACTTTTAAAACGTCACAATTTTGATATGAAACCCATTTTTTGATTCTATTTGGGTTATTTATGAAATGATTAATTATGATATATGTGGTTCACATGAAATTAGAGACATATTAAGGGTGTTCCCTAATAGATCTCTAATATATTGGGTAAAGAATTTGATCTCTAGAGATGACAAGTTACATGATACCTTGGTGAATAACCTTGGTAATTTTAATGAAGCCTTGGGGATGAACCTTGGCGATATGTTCATGAATCTATAAATTAAATGTTTTTGTCAGATATTAATGTTATGTTTCATGTTATTTTCATTATGATATGTCTCTACTTCCATTTCTCATGTCTTTATGTTTTTTTATGTTCTTATTGATTTCACAAGGAAACTGATTCCCTCATCTACCTTACTAGGCCTTCAACTCACCCTTTACTTTGATGTATGTCTCCAGGTTATAAGATGAAATAATTTTACTTAGGAAGATATTATGATTAATCCATAAAAGTGTATTAGAATAATTTTTTATGTTTTCATGTCTTATTTTCCTGATTTCCAAGATACTACACTTTTAATATCATATGTTTTTAAAATGTAATGAAAAGTTATGTAGTAAAAAGGCGGGAAGCCATGATGGGTAAATACTGATCCCACATACCATTAAAGTCAAGGAATTATGATCTCATCATGTTTCTAAAGTTTGAATCCTTCCATTATTATTTCCCATCAATTTGAGGATGATAAGAATTACTCAAACGAAGATCAGTATCCAATGATTTTTGCTGAATGTTACAAAAATTTGATGTAAATCGATGATTGTGATTACACATTATTGAAATTAGTGATCCATTAAGTCTTAAAACATCATTGATATAGATTCATGCAAGGTTTTCCTATGGAAAATGATCCATTATAGTGAGAAAAGGTTTAAATTTTGTATGTGATAAAAAATTACCCATATCACATCTTTCTTACATGGATCGTTGGGTAATCTAGTAACAAAATCCCTGGTTATCTCATCCCATTTTCATGTAGAAATAGGTAGAGATTTCATGACTCTTCTAGGATATTATCTTTTGGCCTTTACATGTTTACATACTATATACCATGATACATAGTCAACACTTTCCCGCTTCTTATTGTACCACTAGAATTGTTCCTTCAAATATCTATACATTTTAGTTATATAAGGGTGTACAAGGAAATTCGAGCTATGGTCATCACATAATAACTTCCCTTTATGCTCGGGTATTGAGGGAACACATAGCCTCTTCCAAAATTTTATAATTTCATCTTCACATATATAGTCATCCAATTTTTTATTTTTACTGCATTATTTTTCATTTTCAGGTTATTATCATCAGGATGATAGATTTTAATCCTGTCTAATAAAGATGGTTGGGAAACCAAATTAAAAAAGTAGTGGTGTTTCACCTTCTTTGATAATTCCCATATCCATACACACAAGATCCATGTAAAATGGAAAATTTTCAATCAACAATTTGTTGAGAACTATATGACACTTCCTACTCAAAATATCAGTTACCGTATTTGGATTTCCTGGGTGGTAGTTTATGGTACAATCTTAATCCATGAGTAATTGGAGTGTTCCCCTTTTCAACTTGTTTACTTCCTTCTATGAGAAGATATACTTTAGACTATTGTGATCCGTATATATATATCGAATCATTCAACATAGAGATAGTGTCTCCATATTTTAATGGAAAAGATCACAATAGCTATATCATGATCCTGATGAGGATAGTTTTTTTTAAAGATTTTTAACTTCTTTGATTCAATGTAAATAAATCTATCATACGGCATAAGGACACAACCATGTCCTTTTTTTGATGCATCACTATAGATAACAAACCCTTCATTCCCCGTTATTAGGGTTAGGATCTAAGGATTCACTAATATCCTATTAAATTTTATAAAATATTTCTCACATTATTTTCTTCATATGAACATAACCCCTTTATGTTTATGTTTGGTCATTGGGTTGGATAAATAGGTGATGTTATGAACTAAAAACTGATAATAACCTGCTAAAGAAATAACAATATATACAGAAATTATGTTCTTTATTTTAGGCCAATCATGAACAACATTTTACTTACAATATCAATATATATTCAATCCATAGATATAATGTGGCCAACAAAGGAAACTGATTGAAGCCAAAATTCAAAGTTGTTAAACATCCTATAAAATTTATTTCTTCTAAGAGTCATTATAATGGTGAAGAAGTGATTTTCAAGATCCTCATATACTTCGGAGTATTCTAGGATAACATAAATAAACACCACAACAAGGCCAGTAAGATATTCCTTGAAGAATATATTTATTAGTTGTGAGAAAATAAAGGGTGAATTAGTCAGTCCAAAATGCATTACAATAAACTCGTAATGCCCATACCTGATTCGAAATGCTATTTTTGAATGTCTTCCATTTATACGGGAAACTAATTATATCCATATAAAAGGTTAACATTGAAAAAATATTGATATCTGTGAAGTTGATCAAATTAATCATCAATGTATGGTAGGGGATACTAGTTCTCTATTTTTATTGTGTCGATCTACCTATAGTCAATGCACTACTTTTCCAGTCATTTTTTTCATTTTAAAAATCCGGTTAAAGGGTGCCCGATGTCCCACATACAACGTCAACTATAGACAAGAAAACCAGAAACAAAAAAAAGGAAAACAGGAAGTTACATATCATAATACCCATACTCATCCCCGCATCCCAAGCAGGATTCTTCTTCTCCAGTAGCTGATTCCCACTCTGGGTGTCTCCAAAATCTTGCTTGTTGTACTCGATTCCTAAGGTGATCAAGAACAAGCATATCCAGGGATGCCTTCATCACTCTGCTGCCCTTCTTGACCGCATGAACAACCCCACTATTCTGTTTTGAGGCAGACCTAGTCTGCATCGGTCGTGGAAATAGGAGTAGTCCTTCCTTGGTCGCCTTCCCAGCTTTGTCGATACAGTCTTTTCACCTGCAGACATCTTCTGGTTCCCACTTTTGACAATTTCACTAAATAAACGACTATTGGGAGGACTCAAATTTTCCTTTCCTCCCCCAACATGCTCCCTTCTCCCCCTGGTTGTTCCCTCAAAGGGGACCCAGTGCACATAGAGTTATGGCCCGGCCCCTGTACAGGAGAGATATTCACTAACAAGGGGGACCTCCTGTCCACCAGATAAGTGTCTACCCCAGCCATAGTAGCAGGTTTCAATTCCATACCTTCTGTTATAATACCCTCCAACGCACAAACACCACCAAGACATTCCATCCCTTGGTCAACTTGCACCAAAGGAGCAGAATCATTCTGCCTGCATTCCTCTCCCAACCTCTGATCTGCACCTTCCAACAATAAAGGAGACCTAACCGCATTTTGGGTGGCTTCCTCAGATCCTAAAACAGGATCATGTTCAATGCAGACCCTCTGCAGACCCCCCAAGGCATCCGCAGTACCATCATCTTCATCAAGAACCTCTTCCTCCCGGCCCACGAGCAATCTATCCTCACCAAGCCCTTCAAACCTGTTACTTAAGGACAGACACGGTTTGGAAAAAGGATCAATATCTTTAGTATCCTTAACCCTGGCCATGTTGGTCACCTCCACAAAATTAGATCCTCGATCAATTCCAACCTGATCTTAACACAAAGCAATAGCAGAACTAACATTTTTCATTTTATCCTAAGACCCCCTAGTACTAGTAGACCCAACAAATATTCCTTCATGAAAGGAAATTTTACACGACTCAAATGCAGAGGCCTCCCCATCTGAAACAGCCAACTAAGTGCCCCTTCCTCCTATAGTCGGCCCTCCAATTGACTGAGCCATTCCCACCTTAACACTCTTGTCCAGCGCCTTTCACCTTAAACCCTCCTCAGTGCTCCCACTAATATCTTCCCCACTGCAACGAGCCACCCTCAATCGTGAATGAATTCCTCCTTGACAGGCCTCCGCGGAGTGACCCAAATGCTTGCAAGAACCACAAAAATCAGTCTAATTCTCATACACAACCCTCTGCTTGCAAAGATAATCCCCGCCAATGGTGATCCACATAAAATCAAAGGGAATGCGAGATGCGTCAATTTCGACACACACCCGAGGGTTTACCGGGTGACAAACTGCCTCGGTGCGGCAATCGAAACAAAGATATCTACCAACCATATTACCCAACATGCGAATAATGGAAGGGTTTTGAAATGGTAAAGGAAGTTTGGGGAAGCTTACCAAAACCGCCATGGTAGGCGGGTCTCGATTCATATGAAGCTCGAAAGAACAGCGCAGGAGCATGAAACAAGTTCCATTGAAGATGCATGGAGCTCTCGCCAAAGCATGAATGAGGTCTGTCTCTGATTCAAACAAAATCAAAATTTTCTTATTGTCTAGCAAACCAACCACCACTCGTTCGTGAAGATCCCAACCACCAAAGACAAATCGGTTGAAAGCATCGACTAAGGGCCTTTTGTGCTTGAAACGTGCCACCAAGGTAAGATTCAGCAATGCTGAGGATTCCGTAAATTCAGATAATGAAAGAGGAAGATTTGGAACGCCATCGACTAGATCTAGAACCTTAGGGTTAATTGAAACTTTAGGAAAGGGGGAAGGAACTACGGGTTGGATAACGGCCTAAAGGACCTTGCTTTCCCACGAAAAAACGATTCCCCCACCCCCACCAAAGGGTGTGGAGTTGGCGCAGGGGCCATCGTCGTCACTGGAAGGGGAGAAGCATCTGGAGGTCGAGCCAAAGTGTATTCCATGCACTACTTCATATATCCATTTTTATTCTTAAAGTATAGAACATGGGCTCCCCATAAGGAATCACTATGTCGAATAAATCCTTTATCACTCAATTTCTATATTTGTTTTTTTAATTATAATAATTCTACAATGTTCATTCTATAACGGTTTTTAGATATGTGCCTTGAATTGGGAAATAAGACAATGAAAAATACAACTTCCCTCTCTAGAGGATGTCAAGTTAAATCCTCAATAAAGACAACAACAAATTATTGCACGATAGGTACATACACTATTTTAATGTTATTTTTCCCACCAATAGTTATTTAATTATCTTCCTCCTCAATAATTTAATTCCTTAGAGATAATGGGGGGTGGATCTAGATGAGAATCAGATGGTGAGGATGCTTCCCCAAAGATAAGGACTTCCACATCGTCAAAAAATATTGTAACATCCTTCTTATTGAAATAAATTTTCACAGCATGGTTCAAAATCCAATCCATACCATAGAAAATATCAAATTAAATCATGTGTATGACAATAATATCCGTAGATAAAGCACATTTATTTTGTATAATGTGGACGGCTAGAAAAAACATTGTTGCAATGATACTTCCATTAATTTTTTTAACTATCAACTCCCTTATTAAATCAAATTCTAAATAAATTATTTTCTTTTCGAACTCAAAAGATATTAAATAATGTGATGATCCAAAATCAAATAATGAATTTTTTGTGTTCAAGGAAATGATTAAAGTACCTTCCACCACATCGTTATGCAGTTCAACCTCTATAGTTGTGACAACATAGGATTTCCCTTATTTACATGGCCTTCTTTGTAGAATGATTACTTTATGCTTAGGAAATTCATGTTCATAATTTCCAATATCCCTCAAATTGTATCATTGAATATTGGTAGCTTATTTCTTCTCCTTAAAATCGTGACAAAGGTGTCATTTTTCTCTAAACATGTAACAGACTCAGATTCCATTCAGGAAAGTTATTAGGTGTTTCTTAACACAATTTCTATAGGATGTAAGGTCATCAATTCCCTTCTAAACTATTTTCTTAATTCATTTTCCAATGTTTTAGGTTGACCACTTATTCTTTTAACTAAAAGCGGCTCAACCATGTGTTCAGAAACCCAAACCCAAGACCCCAAAATTTTATTAAAAAAGTATAGAAGTACAACAGACTTGAGGAAAAGATTACTTATGAAACACCACACACGGATGGAAAACTAAACATACATATTTGATACCCAATTATTACCATTTTCATGGGCTAGCCTCGGCCCCGAGATCCTTCCTAATTAGCTGGATGCCGCACTCTTCCCCTTTCCATCACTGATTCATCATCCATTGATAGAACCTCTATCGTGTGCATGTCAGTTTCTTCATGAGATGCTTCCCTATGCAACTTTGAATGCACAGCCTCAATAAATGAAATATCATCCTGGTGATCTTTACCTTGATAAGACTATTCATGCAGGTCTTGAGGAGCCTCATGTACATCCTTGTATTCATGCATAGCTACACAAGATTGTGAAGCATTATAAACAGGTTTGTTCATCTCATTCGGAGTCTCCAAACCATCAACAATAAAAGGTGTCAGGGATTGGGAAATTTGATTACTTTATCCTTCATTCATGAGTCCTTAAAGATTGAACATTTCAATCTCATGAGTTTTAATAGACTCTATCATTTAATATAAATTGAAAGCTGTCTTTTCATGTACTTTCAACGCCACGTAACTAGACGCAACCACTGAAATGACATCCAAATTAGTCCCCCCTTGATCCATAAACATAGGAGGAGATTGTATGAGGTCTTGTACATAACCATGTGTAGCGACTACCTCAAAATTAGCAAGGGGAGATCCTTCTAGAATAGACACTGCATAGATGTAGAAGATTGGAGCAGTCCATCCCCACTTGAACACCTTGCAAACAACTAGAATTCCCAGAAGATGAAATTTTATCCACCTACAGACCATCCCAAATACCTTGTTGTATATCAACATCATATACAGAAGCATTTTCCACCATCAGATTCAATATATCCATCTGAGCATCTACCATAGCCACCTGCACCTCATCATGAATAGTTGGACATGCCCTTGACTTATTAGTCATCACTAGCTAAATTCCATCAGCATCCAAAATCTTCATCTTATCCTTCCTACAAATAGAAGCTAGTGCAGCACAGTTTAACTCTTGTTTTACATCATTCTCGATAGCAGCCTCATGCTCAGATCGATTCCCTTCCTCCTCCTCAGCCACATCATCCCAGGACCTATAATTTAGACCACTAGGGATCCAAATGTAGCCTGCTTCAATGATCCACCATTCACCGGAACAACATAAACATTAGCAGGTTGCTAAAACCCATCAGGCATTGATAGACCTTGTTGGACAGCCTCAAAAAAGTGGAATTACAAGAATTGGGAGGATAATTCCTCCAGAAAACGTTTTTACTATCATTAAGGTCAAATTGTTTCTTCTTGCACTCATCTGGGGCATGGCCTAATGATTTACATAGTGAACATTTCATATTCCTGTAACATTTTTCAAGAGCATGGATAATACAACGACAAGAATTATAGAAAGTAGGTAACCACTCATATTTTATAGCTAGTTCTAACTTAATATCACCCGCAACAATGAATACTATGTCAATCAGAACATGAGCTTAATCAATCTCTAGAAATACACTAGAAAAGTGGCCATACCTAGGATGCTTTGTTTCCTTGTCAACCTTAATCAGAAAACAAATGGTAGAGGCAACCTACCACAAAATAAATAGATGCCAGAAAAACCAACTCAAACACCCAATTCGAATCCAAGATTGGGTGGAGGAGTTCTTAATTGCTAGATTAATTTCTAATGGATCCCAGTGTTGAACCATGATGTAACCACGTTTTAGCGAAACATGTCCAAAACTTCAAACTACATTTTGAAGTTCCTTCAATGGGAAAACAATATGGAATGTACCTATCCCAATTGAGATTAAGCTCCAGTCACTGAAGCCCCAACTATGAGATTAATGAGGCCATACTTCATCAACCCTCAAATGGGTATCACTCTGTGTTCCCAATAACCTAGAGAGAAGGGAGAACCAACATTCATCATGACGGGCTTCCATAATTTTCAGACTCTCTTCCTCAAATGCAATATATCCATTCATGGTAATCCAATTCTTCTCTTATTTTCCATTAAATTCATATGAATTAGAGAATTACTTTTCTTTCATGAATACACTTGAAACTATTTCTTCATATGATGAGAATCTTTGGGAGACTAGTTCCCTTCTAAATGATGGTTTTAACCCATCAAGGAATCGATCAATCTTACTCCATAGATTACTTTTGCAGTCTGTGGCATGTCATGATTACCTTGTGAAGTTATCTTCATACTTTGCAACATTTCCATCCTCCTTCTACCTCAGATTCAAGAATTAACTTTCCATGTTCGCTCATTGATCTAAGGAAAATATTCTTCAATGATGATTTCCTTAAAATCCCTCAATTCCATCTATAATAATTCTTCCTCCACCTATGTGATTTGTATTAATAACCACCACAGATTTGAATCTCCCTATAGAGGATAAACTTCCATTACAACCTTATCACTTTTGTTTCATCACATAGAGTGAAATATATTACCTGGAAAATTTATCCACTTCTCAGCTAAAAATGGGTTTGTAGTCCCATTGAATTATGGAGGTTTTTGTCACCAAATGTGATCCATCATATCCCCTCCATGTTATAGATCGGGATGCTCCATTCGAGTAAGGATATTTTTTATAACCCGAGTTTTTTTTTGAGTATTGTTATATGTTTCTTAGCCCCAGTCGTAGCTCTATAGCCAGCATCATTATCTTGCATCGGACGGAAATCCATACATTGAATAGGTTATGAATCATAATGTATAATCTCAAAAAAGGAAAATTCTTCACATAATTTTAAATTCTATAAATAGATAATCTCATAATCATATACATTGTTTCATTGTAGAATAATTTACATTTAAATACTTCATAATTTTATTTAATGAAAATGTAAATTAACCTACGCATATACCCTAGGAGTGTCAAACCAAGTGTACAATAAGGCCCATTTATGTGTACTAGGATACCCCAAGATATTCCAGAAACTCCTTGTTGATGTTTTTATTTCTAGGTACATCTGGGCCAGGACCACATCTACCTGTAATATACAAAAATGTATTTATTCTCTAGAATTATTCACAAAATCTATTCCATTCCAAAAAAATCCAAGATGTCCTTGTATGTTTTATCCTTATAGACTATCATAGGGGTTTGTTCCATAATATATATTCTCTAGAACTAGTTTCCAAGTCTTATACTAAACTTCATCTAATACCAATTAAAAAAAACCCACCCCAGTTTCTTGGAGCCAGTACCTTATTTAAATACATTGGCATATAAAAAAGAATATGCATCTTGAAGGGATGTTTAGTTTAGTATAATTTGAAACAATATACATACATAGGTCTATCATTACAAAATGAAACAAAAAACATCAATGAAATTTCATCGACAACATCCATAACTCCTAGGCTATTTTTACATGCCATTCGTAACAAAAAACATCATGACCTAAGAAAATGAAACATAAGAAAGGGGTGATCACAAATGATCATTAACGTTAATCAATAAATTAGATGATAACAAATATATAATCATTGGTAATTTTTAATAACTAAAAACACGTTCCTTTAACAATAAACATGAACACACTACACCATGAATAAGAGATAAATGAATATTTCCATTGAAAAACATAATCATGGTAATTCTAATAGTCAAATAAACACATGAACCATCAATACTATTTTCATAATAAGGTATTTAATAATGAGTTATATCATAATCATACCATCAAGGCCTCATGCCAATACCATAAATAATCATTTTGTAAAGGCCTTGTGCCAAGACCATAGTTCGTCTCAGGAGATGTATTGACGCACCCAGGGGATATAGAGTAGACCACCCAGCACTTACTATGTCTAATGCATTCCTCATATGAAAATGGTTAAACATAAAAAACATATAAATTCATAATAAAACAAGTATATGAATTGTAAATTACTTTCCCTGAACATTATGCATAAACACTAACCATTTGAGTAAATTTGATAATGGTTTTAAGATTCCACAACAACAAAAACTATAATCACAAAACATTTAATTAAATTTGGTATATGATATCATAAAATATTAATCCCAATAATTTATAATAATCAACAAGAATGTTGAAATATATGAAGATACTTTTATAAAATCTTCAAGTAATTCTTGAGATAAATACTATTTTACTATGAAAAGAATATTTCATTTTGAAAAATCATTGTTTAGAACCAGAAGTTACATATGATAGTATTTTAATTATAAATTCCTGATTTTATAAAGATAACGATATCCAAAAAATATTATATAGTTATCTTGAATAAAGGTATGAATTTGAGAAATTCCCTTGAAACATGATTGTTTATTGGGAATGATTTTTGAAAGATAACTTTAAAACAAATTAAATTCCATAAATGAAGGTTTGATTATGTTTGTAACACATATATAAGAAATATAGATAGGTATTATGAGGAATAAAATTTAATGATTAAGAATATAATTTAGGTAAGTAGAAAATAAAAGTAACCCGAATGAAATTTGTGGTTCGGGTGGAAACCCCTTACCTTATGTTTGAATGTTACTCTCTTGAACTTATGATCCTTGAATATGATCTTAGACTCATTAATAATATTATTTCATAACAAATAAGAATTTTTTTTAGTTTATAATGATTTTTTCATTATTTCTTTCACTAATGATAAGTTATAATATTGAATTTTGTCGTTCTAGAGTGTTTGTTTTCATGATTTTAATAATTAGGTCACCTATGTTTTTAGTAATGGAGTTCATGTAGAATTTATGTATATATATCGAATTGAATTTAATCATTATTTATGAACATAAATTGGTAATAATGGCCATTTATATCATTTTTTAACATGGAATGTGGATGATTCATTGGGTGAAATATTAATGATAATCACTTAGACAATTTAAACAGTCTTTTGATTATTAGGAACTAGTAAAAACATGTAATTTTATATTACTAGATCTTGAGTATTACATAGGTTATAATACATATATTATATCCTATTTCAATCATAATAATGGATTGATGACAATTATAGAAGGGTAAAATGATTAATTAAACATCATCATCCACGATGGTTGTATATTGGATCCTCATGGAAGAGGATATCAATTATAAGATAAAAGATACAAGGTAAGGTTATTGGTGATGGTTATTCAATTAATAAGATATAATTCCAGTATATAGATGATACTGGAAATATAATTCTCATTTGGATAGATGTGGTTATGAGAGGATAACAATAGAATGGATCTTGAAATAAAATTTAGAGAAATAAAATGTGAATTTGCCTCTCAAATACACCTCTTTTAGAATATCCTTAAAGGAAGGGGTTTTGGTATTTTGAAATACCTAGAGCTCTTGGACATGGGGTGTGACTAGGTGTCACGACCCGACCCAATGGGGCTTGGGCCGCGACTCCCCAAGCCTGCCACCAATAGGCCAGGGGCTGGCGTCCAGTGCTGAGTAGGCTATCACACACATGGGAGGAATTAGCCTAAGGTACCTGGACACACGCACCCACAAACACCTCCATGCAATAGTACAGAGATATATAAAAATGTAATTTCAATGCATGCATACAACTATCCCAACTAGAGTATAGTAGAAGTCCAAAAGGGAAAAATAGGGACCACCAAAAGAAAACTACAAAACGCTTCCAACCTTCTCTGAAGAAGGGGGACGCTGCCACAAACACCGTCGGAAAGCTCCCTCGGCACCGCATTGGTAAACTCCCTGGTCAATCTCGCTCATTTAGCTCCGCCTGCTCCGGGTCCTCCTGGGACTCCGTCGAAAGGCATGTGGTCTGCACAGGACAGAAACATGTGCGGGCAAAGCCCGTGCAGGGGTGAGTATAAACATAATTAGTTGCCACCCCAAAAACCCAAAACAAAAGAGAGTAACTGAAAGGCAACTTTCCGCTCATCCCAGCCAGAGGGAACCCAGATGAGAGAGTAACTCCATCTCGTGACCATCCTTGGCTAAACACAACTCGTCAGCTCAGCTCAGGTGTATGCCCATACATACACCATGAACAATCTAGATATAATCAGCTCATGCAAAAAGTCACCTGAGGTGCCGACCTCGTAAACAGCAATTGTCCACAACCAAGATAGCACACTCCATGATCACTGTCATCCCAGATGACGCTCACCAGAGAGATACACTCCATCGGGTCCCAATCAAACATCTCAGACACTCACCCGAGAAACCACACTCTTCAGATTCCGTCACTGAGGAAAACCCCGCTAAAACAACACAACCACCAAACTCCTCGGATAGGGGATCGCTCCTAGGG
Organism: Viscum album; assembly: GCA_963277665.1. Lineage (NCBI taxonomy): Eukaryota > Viridiplantae > Streptophyta > Magnoliopsida > Santalales > Viscaceae > Viscum > Viscum album. The sequence continues at coordinate 188,217,218 of OY728153.1, read as the reverse complement.
TCCACTAGGGGATACCATAACCCACTCCGAAATACAAATCTCATAGATAGGGGATCACTCCCTGGGTACACTGGGGGATACCGCGACCCGATCTGGCATACGTAATTCTCACAGATAGGGGATCACACCCAAGATCCACTTGGGGATACCATAACCCGATCTGGCATTCGACATACACACATCACTTAGATAGAGGATTATTGCCCATATAAAGGTGGTCATGATGATATTGGAACCCTATAGGGTATACCTCGTGATGTAGGGGATCAAACCGACGATGCCGCAACCCTACCAAAACCACGCGATGAGTAGGGGATCACATAACCAACGATACCGCAACCCTACTATACACCTTATGCTGAGTAGGAGATCGTATACCCGACGATGCCACAGCCCTACTGAGCACGGCCCACTATGTAGGGGATAATATTCATGATGATTCCACAAACCCTACGGGGTTAAGCTGCTAGATAGGGGATCGTCGTCCATGAATAAGCGGTCACAGCGATACCAAGAACCCGATCTCGGGAAAAGATGCTAGAGGATCCCGCTACGGGCCCACCAGAGGGATGCCACAACTCTAATAGTTTAAAAATCCCATCGAGAGGATCACAAGCCTATACTAGGGTTGTGATGTTGCGCAAACCCTCGTAGGAATGAACCAAGGGAGTGCCCTCAACCATTGCTGGTTCAAACGTCGCTTACCCGAGCGACCCGCAACAACGCCACACTGCACACCTCCAAGGCCAATACCAAGGCCACCATCGCGATCGATGCGAGAAAACACACAGGATAGGCTACATACTCTCTCGAAAAGGACTACAGGTGAAAATTGCACTATTCAACATAGTTAGCTCGTGTGGCGCCCACACAACGATCCCGAAACTCACCATGTGGATCATACCATGGCGATATCCTTAGAAAAACACATGGAATCGACTAATCGTACGTCCGAAACAGACACCCGGTAAAAAGGCACTATTCACCGAAGGCCAGCTCAGGTGGGGACCACACCTCGATCCCGAAACACATTGAACGGATCACACCATTGCAATACTTTTGAAAAAAACACACCTGATCGACTACTCATCCGCCAAAAATGGACTACTGGTGTGAAATTTGCATTTCTCTGCAATCGCCAAAACTCGGCCTCGTGGGGCCCGCACCCGAAACTCAGTCCCAACACCCGGTAACCATCTCAAAAATTCCTTCATTCCATCTGGGTCTCAACTCCACTGACAACACGTCATTCGGACGCTCTGGGTAGAAGTTACAATGGCCCGAAATCGTAAAATAATAAAATATTATTATTTTCTATGACGTTTCTAACTCCCGGGCCACGATCCCAAATATTTTAACCCTCGAAACCACAATGGAGGGTTCTCCTCGTCTTCAGGGTCACGTCACCGCAGACGACACGCAAATCCGACTTCTGGATTGCAAGAAACGGGCCTTTAAAAACCCCCCGTATGACAAAAAGGGGTCGGACCGGCCGAGACCGGCCGGCCCGCCCTGGCCGACCGCCCTCCACCACGCGGCGCCCCACGCCGCCGTGCCGTCGGACCTTCCGCGGACCGCCAGCGGTACCCCGGTGGACTATTTTGCGATCCGGAGGAGTCTGCACGACCCTTGGGACCCGATCTACACTGTTACGGCTTCAATTTGTAGGAAAACGCAGAAAAAACAGGATCGGGGGTTAAAACTCAAATCTGCATACCTCACGGGCGAAACATCGACATTCTTCCTTAGATCCGCGCTCCAGAGCTTCCGTTGCATGCTATTGGAACTTCCGTCGTCGAAAACCGAGCTCATGGGAGCTTCGTTTGCTCGATTCGGCGGATCGGCGGTGAAGAACAGCAAAGAACACCGAGAGGAATGAGAAAGGGGGGGGGTGCTGATATTTATTTCTGTTTTAGAAAATAAATATATGCCGCCCGTCGGTGCCAAACCCGCCTCGGACCCGACACTCGATGCGAACAAAGGTGAGGTCACCCCTAGGGTAACCACGACGTTCTGAATGCAACAGAAGACTTAGAATTGCGATCCGAGACTCCGTTCAGAATTTATTCAAGCCAACGCTCGTAAACCAACATTTCCACTGATTTACGAAAACACCCTTGGTGGCGTTTCTCACCGCAGGCCCGTGCCCTCAAAGATTACACCTCTCCTAGGGTAAATGGCACGTTTCGGATTCATCCGTGCTCTCAGATTCCCAATCTGAGATACCATCTAGGATATATCACACCCCTGCCACGTGCATAATATAAAAATACTTAATATTTTTATAAAATTAATTCCGGGCACACCGAGTCTCAGAATCTCACGTCGTCTTCGCGCCTAGCTCTGGAATTATTCGTAGAAATATCCCAAAGTCTGACAGGGCCAAAAACCCGAATCACTACATCCTCTCCCCTTAGAAATTTTCATCCTCGAAAAACCCTAAGCTCAAGGAATGCGACTAGACTCTCAACTGGGTCTCACACACCAGCGTCTTCACCAACCAGCACCCATACCCGAACACATAAGTTAGAGGGACTCATCCACCACACCTTGATACTATCCGCTTTGGGCGGCACTGACTCACTCACACGGTTTTAATCGTGTCACAAAATGCATCTCGGTGGGGGAGGGATCCCTCTTCCTCACACATTCGAAGCATGCTGAACAACACCCACACAGGGTCTTACCAATGCCCTCAACAAAACTCAAGCAAGAAACAGAAAGGGAAGATTACTGCTCAACAGTGTCTATCAAACTACTGCAGAAAGTTGAAAGGATACAAGGCGTACCTCTATCCATCCGTGGAACCTCTGGGTCAACAGCCTCCATGGCATGCAGCTGTCCTCGCCCTCGGCCACCAGCTCCCTGAGCTTGGCGTGGACCACCAGGGGGTGGGGGTGGTGGGAACTGAAACTGCCTACCACCTCCCGATGTTGTACCAGCTCCATCGCCACATTCGCCGCCCTACGGATCTCCTTGCTCGAGACGCTGCCTTTTCCAAGGCGGTCCATCGACCGGCTCCCTCTCAGCAGCACGACGGGTCGTACAATCTCTAGCAAGATGTCCCCGACTGTTGCAAGAATAACACCACCTCTCCTGCGGCTGACCAAAACTGGCATGCGAGCCCTGTGAGCCCTGAGCCTCAAATCCTGCATCCTGGGGTCGCCTCTTGAAATGTTGGCCACGTCCGGGACCTTGATTATGTCGTCAGATACCAGATGCCGATCCGACTGACAAAGTCTCACCTCTCGCATGCCCAGTACTAAGAGGTGGGATCTGCTCAGCCAAAAATCTCTCCACCACCAATGCTCGCTCCAGTACTCCAACATAGGTGGGCAGGCACAAGGAAACCACACCTGCCCAGATGTCTCTGCATAAGCCCTGCTCGATGGTCTGAGCCCTAATGAACGAGTCTTGAACCATATTTAGGGAGTAGCACGACAGGTCTGTAAACCTCACTGAGTACTCCGACACAGTCAGGACCTCCGACCGAAGTTGCAGAAGCTCCTGAATCTACACTGTCCTCAACGTCACCAGATGGAACTCCTCCCTAAAGATCCACTCAAACTCTTCCCATGTGAGCGTCTCCTTGTCATGGGACTGCATCACCAGGCTCCACCATCACCTGGCCGAACCATGCAGAAGGCTCGCCACAAGGACCACCATCTGATCTGGAGGTGTCATCACTAGGCGGAAAAATCGGGTGACTGCCTCAAGCCAGTCATCAGCTTCCTTGGGGTCTGGATCACCCCGAAACCTCAGAGGTCGTTGCCTCTGGAACTCGAGCAGTGCACTCAGCCTGCGCGCAACCACGTCCTGCACTACCAGCACAACCAGCTGCTCGACAGGTGGTGGCTCAACTAGCGGACCACCTGGAGGTCCAGCCTCAGAACCTGCGCCCTGTTCCACAACCTCTACATGGGGCGGATCGTCACCACATTCCTGCTGCGGAACCCTCGCTGGCTATCATCATGGAGGCATCCTGAAATACATTCAAGACGCACCACAGTCAAAGAGTATATCTAAATAGATGACTTGAGAAGGACAAGGAAACCCCAAAAACCCAGTCCTATATGATGCATGTACCATTATGTTCCCCGCGACCAGTGTATGAATGTCCCAAGTGAAAAGGCTGGTTATCAGAGTCCTGGTGTATGGATACGTTGGCTGCCGCACCAACACTGGAGTCCCTGGCCTGAAAGCCGAAGTCGAAACATCCTAAAACTGTCGCTATGCAACCCAAACCAAACTCACACCTAGACCAGCTACGCTCTGAGATCCCAAAGGTAGAACCTACTCTGATACAACTCTATCACGACCCAACCCAACAGGGCTCGGGCCACGGCTCCCCAAGCCCGCCTCCAACAGGCTAGGGGTTGGCGTCCAATGTCGAGTAGGATATCACACACATGGGAGGCATTAGCCTAAGGTACCAGTACACACGCACCCACAAACACCTCCATGAAAAAGTTTTATATATCTCTGCACTATTGCATGGAGGTTTTTGTTGGTGCATGTGTACAGGTACCTTAGGCTAATGCCTCCCATGTATGTGATAGCCTACTCGGCGCTGGACGCCAGCCCCTGGCCTATTGGACGTGGTCTTGGTGAGTTGCGGCTCGAGCCCCATTGGGTCGGGTCGTGACACTTGGGATGATTATTTGGGAAGAACATTGGGGACCTTCATAGCTTATATTATTTAAGAGAAGAGGGAGTGAGGGGGTTTTTATAGTGGAGGATAGGTGATTTTTCCCATTATTGTACTCATTATTTTACTATTTACCTCAAGACAACCAATAGTGTTGATTCATGTAACCCATAATAGTAATTTGTTCATGTGAGTTTGAACCAAATGTGCTTATATCATCTATGATTCTCGGAATAGTTAATTTAAATGATAATGTATATATTCCATAAATCACCATGTTTTATTATTCATCAATAATTTAAGTATCATAGAAAATTCCCAAAAATTCACCCTAACCATTTTTCATGAGTACAATAAAAAATGAAACTCTATTTTTTGAAAATAATTATCTAAATATGATTAATTTTAATTTTAAATAAAACCATTATTTATTAAAAAACCAAATGTAACACAACAATTCATTCATATCACTGTGAAAAATTAATCAAGATCTCATTATATTATATCCTTTATACAATAAAATAATAATTGATTTTATATTCAAAAAGTTCATATTACTATTCATAATGGTATGTTACTATTCACCAGAAAATATTTTTGTCTTATCAGACTCTTAATATATTAATGAACACGTATTTTTATATCAGTTTTATGAAATTTAAATCACAAAGGTGGAAAATTATGTTTATTGGCTTGGATAACAATGTGGAATTTTGTAGATACTCAGTGTTCCATGCATTATATTTATTTAGAAAATAATTGGGTGTTACATGTACATTGAGCTATTGGCCTAAAAAATCATTATATATTTATAATAAAAGTTTTTTTTGTAAAATAATTGAATAAGTAGATTTGAGTGGATAGAGAATGAAAATAAGACAAAGGAGTTTGAGGGAGGATGTTACCTCTTCTTTGGGTAACTCCTTTTGGTTTTCACCAAAGGAAATCCTTGGATTGAATTATTCCCAAAGGAATGCCTCAAGGAGAAAGGTGTGGATTTTTTTGATCTATTTGGGTATATTTTGTTCATGTAAAAGTATCATTAGAGTTTTAAAAGTGGAATGGGTGGAGGCCTTTTATATGGAGGAGGAGTGGCACTCGTGTAATATTTTGGAAAAGTAAAACCTTGCCACATTTTTTTTTCTCATGTGGATACAATAATATTAAAATGTTGAGAAAAGGGAGGATAGGGTAAAAATATTACATCGAATAGAGTTTAGACAAGAATATAGGTCTTTTTGGTCTTTAAGGATATGTTTTAGTAAAATATTAATCTTATGTTAACTTTAATTGTTGTAATTAATTTTAAATACATTGACAAAGATTTTTGTAAAAATAAAATTTTTATTTAATTAAACATTATAAATTATTTAGATTCTAGATATAGACTGCAATTTTCCAAATTTTTAACACATGTTTGGGGGAAATTAATTTAAATGTAATCTCACAAACATGGTGAAAATGCAGCGTCTTAAAGTAAAAATGATCAATAGTTTTCTATGTTTTTATAGTCAATTTCATATTGAAATTGAATTTGATAATGTAAATTGGATTGATTTATAAAAAATAAATCTAACTAACCTTTAAAATTGACTTAAAATATAATTTATCAATATTAATAAATTAGATGAAAATGATGTTTTGAGTATCATATCAGTATTTTTACTACTCTTTTAAAATATAAACATCACAATAAAATTACAAAAATTCACCCTAAAATAATTTTAATTTTTTTATATTAAATATAGTTTTTATATTGACATAAAAGATTTATAAATTTGAAAGAAATTATATTTAAAATAGGTTCTCATTTAAATTGTGGTAAAATTACCTTCCTAAAAATATTGTTTTGTATGTGCTAAATTGGTTTAATAATTATCTTATGCTTATAAAATATATATTAAGAAAATAAAAAATATTTATAATAATATATAAAATATAAAATATATTAACACCACTTAATAATTATAATTTATTTAATTTTTTATGATTAAAAAATCTTTATTATCATTATAATGGTTTCTCTAAGAATACTCCTTTATTTTCGATTTGTTCTTATATTCATTTATGAATAATTTCTAACTAATTAAGACATATTATATTTTTGGAATAAAATATATATAGAGAAGATAGATTATAATATTCATAAAATGTAATATTATGGAAAAGTTAGATATTATAATATTTTTTATTAATATATTATTGCTCGGTAACAAAATGTCTTGCATGTTATGAAATCCATCAAGGAAAGTCAGTCTTGCAGCGAACATATGCTAAACTCAGTATTCCATGTAGATAAAGATAAATTATATCTTTCCTGTAGTGGAGAATAAAATTTTTGGTTTCCTATAGTGCATTCCAAATAAAGTTCTTTATTATAAAATGAATTATTTTCAATGTTGTGTGAAATTAAAAATATCAAAAAGAGTCAATTAATTTGAATTTTTTGTCAAAATAAAACGGTGCTACATTCATTGACCCTTAAAATGAATGCCACCCTATAAATTCATGTGGGTTGTCCATGTTTTAATAGTTTAGATTTAATTTCATAAAAACCCTTATAGTTAATAGGAACACTAAAAGATCCTTTTAAAAATGAATGTAAGAGAAAAAATAATTATCCAATGTATCTCATAATTAGTTTCACACGTTGGAGAAGAATGGTGGAAAGTGAAAATATAAACTTGGCCGAAAAAGTTAAATATTTATAGAGAGTGATTAAGGTCATCTATCAAAAAAAAGTGAATGATCGATCAAAAGTTAATTTTGCCCAAAATTCACATATCTGTGATGATTTAAAAGGCCATCAACTCAACAAAATTTATGTTGTTATGAAAACATTTCATTGGCTATTTTCATAACATTGGGTAATTATTTTATTTATTTTTAAAAAATAGAATATACTTACTTGATATATTTATATTAAGAAATTTCATTCATTGGTTGTTATTAAGTCAATTTATAATTTATCCATTACATCATGTAATGGATGTATGGAAATTAAAATTGATTCTAGAAGCACATAAGCAAAATTTAGCAGATCTTAAGGACCATTAAAATTGAAATTTTTTACTATTTGTCTCTAAATATTCATCGAAATCCATGTGGTCAATACATTAATATCTACAATACAAATAACACTACTAGGTTGTCATATATATTTATTCATCATAATTAATTACACATTAACAATTAAATCACATAGGTCAATTGTAAGCATGAAACCATTATCATCCTTTTGTCATGGTTTAATGACCATTTGACTTGCTAGACTTGAATTTCTATCGCCCAAAATACATGATTTCCTTTTCTTAAACCACACTAATATATATTTCAGAATACCTAACATGGAAATCCTTGAAATTTGGTTAATCACTATGTATCCATTTAACTATGGTTATCAATACATCACAATATGTAAATACTTTAGCAAAATTTTATCATAAACAATCCTTATATGGTTATCCTTATACCCATTCTAAATGCAATGAAAAACAACAGAACTAAATTCATGAAATCAACTTAACATTGACCCACCATATATCATTATGTATCTCTTAGTTGTCACATTCAAAACATGTTAATACCCTCATCCTGAATTCTCTTTAGACAAAGTAATTACATGAATTACCATTAATACTTTTGAAAAAATATTCATATTTACTTATTCAAAAGGTCATTGGATATATTACATAAATCTATGTAGTTTTAAAAGTCATTCATGATGACATAGACCACTTTTTAAACCAATAAATAATTATATATAGGGTATTAATTATTGTCCAATTCACATATTTATATCTATCATGCTTTGTAACACTACAACATTTCATAGTACGTTATCTCATTAAAGTAATTCAATAGCTTTTTCTATACGAAACATCGTGTTCGAGCACACCACAACTTACCACATGAACCGTTCAAAAATCAGTTAGGAATAGTATTAACTACATTTTGAATATTATATACTCTATATAAATATAACATTCATATTATGTGTTTCTTAGATTAAATATAAGAACAAAATCATTTTTTTAGATAAAAGAAGTATTTCTCAAAAAAAATTCCATTTTATCGCCTTTTAATGGAGAACATTTTTAAAAAAAAATATTTGACACTTTTATATATTCAATTTAATGAAATTAAATTCTTCTATAAAATTGGGACATAAAAATTTAGTTTGGATAAATTTTAGGAACTTTTCTGATAACATTCATATTTTGATGAATAGTGAAAAATGCTATGTTTTTATTGAAAACAATTTTTTTAATCGAAATAATTTAGAGCGTTAAAATATGAATTTGAATTGTTTTTAAGTACAATTAGGTAATATTTTTATCATTTAATATAATTTAGGTCATTAGAAGTAATTTCACATTTAAATATGACATAAACACATGTCAATCTTTTGGTAGTTTTTACTTTATAAAAAACCCGCTTTTTGGTATTTACAAAGGGAATTGATTTTAACTTAATAAATGAAACTTATATATTTTTAATATAGTAAAATAGTATTCATTTATTAATTCAGAATATCAGAATTATCTTAGGGTGAATTTTTGGAATTTTTCTGAAAACATTCAATTTTTGATGAATAGTGAAAAACATTTCGTTATTATTTAAAACCAACTTTTTATTTAAATAATTATTTATCTTATATAAATTTATTTTAAGTCAATATATATATATATATAATACCAATATAAGTTAAATTTAATTCATTGGAGTCATTTTATATTAAAATTAGATGTAAGAAATTTTATTGAACATTACCTATTTTAACTACCTCCTAGGAGCATTTGCAAATTTGCATAAAATATAATTTACAACTTCAATGAGTTTTATTTCAAAAATCTGAGAGACACGGTTAATATAGGTATGTAAATGTGCTTCAATAAGGAGAAAGTAATTTTTGGTGAATAGTAACTTTTGACTTTTATTTACCACGGTTAAAAGTAAATTGGGTAATTAAGGGTAAAAATGATGTCATAATTACCCTTACACATGTCCTAATTCTACATGATAAGTATAATTCGACAAAAAATAACCTTAGGAATAAAATATGATTCTTTTTTGTCCACATGGATTATATTAGGACATTTATTTTTTTTTAAACAAGAGTAAAAAGAGTGAAATTCAAAGTTCAATAACTAAACTATTTTTAATATAGGGTTATACATAATAAAAATTTGACTATAAATATTCAATATAAATATAAAAATATTTCATACATAATTATATTTTATTTATAATTTATAGAAAATAAATTATTTAATTTATTTATGACACAATGATGACACAACAATTACCTTAATAATAAAATATTATAATTATTGATATTATATATATCAAAATAAAGGTAATTTGAGACTTTTGATGAATTCCACTAATTTTATAGGTTAATATGACATGTCAGGATGGAACATATGAGTTTATTTAGAAGTAATAAAGTTTTTAGTACTTTAAAAAATAATTTATTAAATAATGTCAAAATTGAAATAATTGAGTTTTTAAAACAAATAATATATTATTGGTTGATATTGTTTTCCTAAAACTCTATGGTTTGGAAACTGTACCTTAATAATATTATATATGTAATATATGAACCTATTGGGGTTATCATGGATGTTTAGAGTAAGTTTATTAACCATATAGTGTATGAATATAGGAACACACATTAAAAGTAAAACTATTTAACTAAGAGTTAGATTTAAAAGATTAGGATAAAATGGTAAGATAAACTTGTCTAAAACCTATTTTTTGATATTTTTTAGAGACATACCTACCTTATACTCTATATAAATAATTTTTGATACATTAGAAACCGAAAATTATTTTATTATAAAATAATATTTCTAGATTTTCTTAAAGTGACCCTCACCTCTCTTATAAAAGGGTACTTCCCCTTCTCTTAATTTCACACCTCCAAATCCTTTTAGCTCATCCAAACCCTACACAAATATCCTCCAAACATTCCTACCATAATCCTATAGTCCTTACTTTTGTCATAAATCCAACCTATGGAGACCTTCTGATCAAATCAAAAAGAAGAACCCGAAGAAGATGTAAATATTTCATCACCTCTTTCAAGTTCTTTTCTTCTTCCACTTCATCTTTCTTTTTTCTTCCATTATAAAATAATAACTCCAGTATATTCAATATACTGTGATGTTATTATAAAAATGTTACAAACATATTCATTATTCTATTCATCCTATAAATGACAAAGTCACCATACATGCGTACGTACGGATTACCATCTCCAGGTCGTGGTGTGGTTTGTTATTCAAACACATCATTATTTTTATGGGTATAATAATGATTTTAAATGAAGTAAATAATAAATAAAACATGTTAAAGATTATATATATTATATACTCTCCAATTACACACTATTTCTCCATCAATATAATGATATTGTCACTCGTGTGCACATACAGATTACCGTCTCCACGACGCGATGAGATTCATTTCCACGTTCACCATTCAACGATGATTTTAAAATATATATAATTAATATGTATGCAATATATGACATAATAATTCTACTGTATATATATATGTACTTACATATATCTTATTCTCTTAGTTCCGTTCAATATGATATGAAAACAGAAACAGCGTTTATACGTACGTACGGCCTATTTCTCCATAAATGGTGTTTTCCACATCAAATATATGACTATTATAAATATTTATATTCTAAGTATATATGATATATAAATAATGTATTATATTCTGGAAGTATTTAAATCATGATCTATGTGATACAATCAAGTGTAACAAGTTAAAACACATACGATAAGGAAAGCGTTTATTACCCAAAATGATAATTTAATATAGAAATTATTATTAAATGGGTAGTATAATGTAATAAATGAATCTTGTACGATATCATAAATATTAATATGGTCCGGGTATAATTTAATAACAGACTATGGTATTTATGTAGGAGGATAAACATACCCTTAACTAAATGAAAGTACAAGGTCAAGGTAAATTCCTCAATCTCAGAATTATCTGAGATTGTTTATGTGTATATTTTTACTTGGACATATTTATTATCTATGTCCATGATTCATAAAAGTGATTTCAAAAGGATTATTATTATGTGACTCTTTATCTAAAAAATCATTTCAAATGTTTTAATGATTTATTCTTCTAAACCTTTCTCATTAATGTCCATGTTTTCAAAAAGTGTTTAAGGATCTATTTATATAGACATGAATGTTTTAAATGATAATTATTTTAAAAAGATTAAAAGTGGTATAGGACACTTTGATTAAAAATTGTATTATAAATGACTTCCTTTATAAATTGTGTGACTTTTAAAATGATTTCATGAAAAAGGGATATTTTTCTCAAATATTTTTACTGATCATTTTCAAATATGTCAACATCCTTCACTGGATATTATTATTGATCCAGATTGATTTATTATAATAAAAATCTCCCATATTTTATTGTTGGTTTTGTGGTATGTTTGAATATGGATGTGTTATTTTTATACCATTCATTTTTTATGGATAAAGTATTGACATTTTGTATGCTTGTTTTAATATGGATGTTTCTGTTATGTTTAAACCTTTTCATATGAGGAATGCATTGGACTTAGTAAGTGACCGGTGGATCCTGTTGTAGCTCCTCGATGCATCGGCAGGTCTCATGAAACAAACTAGTGTCTTGGCACAAGGCCATGAAAAAATCTTATTCGTAGTCTTGGCACAAGGACTTGAATATATGGTAATGAAATATGGCATTATGAATTCCATCATTATGAAAGAGTCTATTCATATTGCATGTGATTATTCGACTAGTAGAATATCCATGCGAATAAGTAAATGGAATTATTTTATTTTATCTTTTCCATATTATTCTGAAGTTTAAGTTTAAAATGATTTTTTTAGTATAATACATTTCCTTAAATGTTTATGCTTATTTATGAATGTTTCTGCTATATTGTTATCCTTACTGAGCATCTGAGCTCACTAATTTATATGTTTTATTTTTCCTAGGATGTGAAGATGTATTTTATGATTAATAAACAGGGTTAAACTAAGGGATTAATGGCATTATCAAATGATCATTTCTGTTCTGTTTTATTTTATATTGTGTAATGTAATGTTCATGTATGTAATCTATTTTCCGAGACATCTAAACTAATTGGTTTTTCAGGTCATTATTCCTTGTAATCATGAAAATGTATTAAAATAATTCACTGACTACCATAACTGCAGTCGGGGCGTTACATGCCTCTTATCCCAAAAACATTTTCTTAAAAATAGGAACACAATAGGGTTATCATTCCCTTTATATCTTTTTTCCCATGAATAACACATTTTCATCAAATAATGTTCCTTTTAAAATATAATTATTTAACATATTATTGAAAATACTCATCAAAAAATTAACCAAATAATCATTATATAATTCACCATTATTTATACATAGATCCAAATACATAAATACTTCAATCCTTCCACTATAACGGTTTTGATGGAATATGTATTTATGTGGATTAGAATTAAATTATTATCCCTAGGTATTGATCGGGGCCATTCCCATGTTCTCCACATTTCATACATTGAAAACTAATCAATTCGTCACTCTAAGAACATTTTTTACACAAAGATAACATTTTACCCTCCATTTTAGGTATTCCATAAGGTTTCTCGTCCATTATTATTGACATGTCGGAATCCAAATCATCAATCATCTATGATCCTTATAATTTTATAATTTTAAAAGGTCTATATTATAATTATGATATGTGTTATAAATATCCTCAAAGTTCACATTTGTAATCAAATATCATAAAAACTGATTCTTCATTATCACAATATCAGTCTCTCAAATAATTTAAATTTTTTTCATAGTCATTAGGTTTTCTATAAGAATCAATGTTAACCAAGTTTCGTCAGGTTTCCTTCATTTAATAAAATAAGTAACATGTTCTGAGAAAAACACTTCATAGAATAAAACCTCATAATCTTGAATACATTCTTATTAGATGCTTAAATCCTAAAACATACATTTTAATAGATGAAACCTTCATTTTATCCTTTTTTATGCTTAGTCATATTCAAATCCTTAGAAATGGTTCATGTAGAGTTTTTTAATTTCAAAATAATATCCTCAGGGAGTGTCTAACCGGGTGTGCAGCAATGCCCATTTTGGTGTACTATATTACAACGTGTCAGGCTTGAGAAATATTTTCAGAGTTTTTACCTCTAGGTACATCCATCCCAGATACATATCCACTTTTTTATCCTGATAAGGATTCATTTATAGGTAACAACTCACTCAATCCTTTACCGAAATTGCAGTACATTTTATTATACACTTCCTTATCTATAGATTAATCCTTATAAATGTATTAAGTGTTCTCAATAAGATTTTAAAATCCTAGATTAAAAAAATTAACTAAAAAATATATATGATTCCAACAATAATGACCCTTTATTAACATACATTGACATTATATCACTATTTTATAATACATAAAACATTATAAAAAGATATTCCCAAAGAATGTATTAGTTTAGTGCCTTTGGATACATGGAAGCATAAACACCGATACATAAGTAAACTGCATTATCTTCTAATAAGTCCATCATTAATATCAACTTTCTTAGAAAAATCATATATAATAAACATATTAATAACCTAGGTATGCAATTATAAAAATAGATGAGATCAGATTCGTTGTAAGGGTAACAAATGGAGAAACAGAACCATAAATATAAGCACAAGGGTACAAGAACATGATAATTTAAATATAAGATCATACACTCCATATCAAATATCATAAAAATGAATCATGACATAAATATTGGTAGTGAATATGAAATTAATCATACGGAAATGAAGAACATAATCCATGAATAACAAACCTGGTAAATAACCATGGAATTGGGAAATTCACATAGGCATATAATATGATTTCTATAGTAGCCAAGTCAACCATTCCAAGACCATCTTAGTTATATGGGTTCACTTCCCATACCATTTTGGTAGTCATGGTTCATACTAATGGCCATATTATTTACATGAGTCCACTCCGTTACCGATCATGGAAATCATGGTAAAATTTTATGGCCATCTTAGTAGTCAAGGTTCACTAACATGATCATCTTCGTCAATTTCATGAGATATAAATTTATACCCAATGTATTCAAGGGAGAAATTGTTCCCACCCGTCCAATAATGAAATCATACAAACTTGTGCCAAAATATCATAAAAAATTATATCATTACCCATTAAATGAAATGGTTGTCAAAACATGTAATTATATATTAAACTATAGAAAAAGAGACATGTTTTAAAATAATTTAATAAAAATAATAATTGGAGAAAAAAATAGGTTTCAAAAGAATATATCCCAAAGGGAAAAAAATTTGTGTTATAAGAATAATTTTATAAAAACAAAACCCATTAAAGAAATAATATGAATCAATCATTTGTATCATTTAGTATAATTTCAGGAGTGACATCAACATATATCATCTTATATAGAAAATAAATTTGAAGGATATTTTTGAAAACATTTCTTGAAGAAAACAACCTTCTTCTTTGAAAAATGATTTTTTTAAACATAAAACCATATGAAAACTATGTCATATGAAAATAAACATTAAATATTATGAAATAAGCATTAAAAAATTTAAATCCTTTTTCCATAGGAAACTTGTATACGATCTAGACAACCTGTTGAAAACAAGTTGTGTAAGAAAAATAATAAAAGTACTATTTATACATTTTGAAAACCACTTTCTATGAAATAATATTTGAAAAAGTATAATGAAATATTTAATTTTATTTGAAACCCATTTAAATAAATAAATATTGAAAAAAATCATAAAAATTACCCTTTTAAACAATAAAAAATACTTCAATGAAATGAATTTGGGTAAATCAAAACATGTCGTACATGGTAAAAATAATATTCATCTTTCATGGTAAAATGTTTCAATAATTCCTTATTCAAAAATAGAAAATAGGATTCCTTTGAAAACATTTTTAAAAGACAAAAGGTAATGAAATTTGGTTTAATAATCATCAGAGATTATGTGTATATTATTGAAAATAATTTTTAAGAATGAACGGTTTTGAAGGAATACATATTTCTGACTAAAGAGATATATATGATAATATTTTATTACAATAAATTTTTTATTATCTAAAGTACCAAATAGTGTAAAAAATGTCACTAGTAAATGAATACATCATGACTAAATAGATTGGAAAAAATTAATATGTCTTCTTGAATTATGGATAATAAGTTTTTAATGATAACATGATAAAAAAAATATCTATAATAAGTGATATTATTTCAATACACACTTACCAAATGGTAAAATTGAATCATGATCTAGATGTAGGAAAATGAAATTACATGGAGTTTTAAAATATTACAAAAAAATTTGATTCATGTTACAAAATGTAAAATGTAGTTTATACACATCATATAAAAATATCGGTGTATAACATGGAAAGAATCTCAAAGAATGAAAATTGAGACAAAAATACATTGTTGTTTTGGTAAACATTGAGACATAAACCCAATGATATAATTATCATAAAATGGTAATTTGAAGTCCCATATGTTTATGTATAATATAATCAAATACATTAATTTGAATTATATACAGCCCTAGAAAATAACTATGGTGTGACTATGATATGTAACTCGTAGAAATAAATAATTAGATCAAATTCAATTCACTTAATATTAACTTTTATCATGTGACTTTATATTAATTAATAATAATCTCATATTAATTATTTAATTTATTCATTTTCATTATCAAATTTATTATTACTTTTATATCCCTTATTACCATGTTGTATAAAACAATATCAAAACTATGTTTAGGTCAGGTGTTTTGCCAAATATAGTTCGTGTGTTAAAAATGACTCTGGTTGGTTCATTATGGTCAAAGGAATAATTATATAAACATATAAACAATAATAACCATGAATTAATTTTCGTATTTAAATTATATTTATAGTTTTAAAACAAATTATAACATTTGGTTGGAAAATAAATCAATGTTACCATTATGGTGATGGTAGGTTGTACGTACGGTTGAGTATTGTTCTCATTTATCAATGATCGTTATGCAATGAAGTTAGGTAACTATATTTTTTCCAAAATTATATTTATATCATAAATAGAGTATTATTTATCATATATAATTACATATATAATTATTTTGATGTAAAAGTAATCACCTTGTGTTGAGGAGGTGGTAGTCCACATGTTTACGAATGACGTTATCACTTTATAATTGTGTGAAAGGTTTATAAAGAAAGTGGAATATATTATATTTCTAGTAATTATATTATCTAATTAATATAATATTTATTTTTTTATGTTATAAATTTTTAATTATACCAATCATTTCTAAATTCAATGTATTGTGTGAATAAATCACATCGCCTTGAGGGGGTCGTAGTCCACACTTTCCCAAATGAAATTATTGGATTTACACAAGATAGAAAGTAAAAATATATGTATGGTAAAATAAATAAAAAAGTTACATAAATTATAAGGATCATAACTATTATATGAAAAATTATTTTCCTTCATAATTATCACCATGATAAGTGGTAATGTAAGAATGAACAATCATTGTTTTGTGGAGAGGTAGTTCATCGTACACATAAATATTATGTTTGTTACAAATTAAATGGAAGTGTATGTATAGTTATGTTGATAAGTTATTATATAAAATTTCAATATATTGATTATATTGAATTTATTTTATAATAGTATAAAAATGATAGTCGATGGGATGGAAAATTAAATTATGATAAAAGAGTATTGGGAGGATGTTACCTTATGTTTGGGTAACTCCTTTGTGTTTCTGATAAAGGATTTCATGGATTGATTTCTTCCAAAATAGTTACACCATGGAAGAATTTAGGGATTTTGTGGAGTTATTTGTGAAGACCTTTTTCTATCTAATGTTTATAGAGAGGAGTGAGAAAGTGGGAGGAGAGGAGGCCTTTTATAACGGAGGAGGAGTGGCACTATTGTATTTTTTTGGAAAATGGAATCCCACCCAACATTTATTATTGAATTTTGATACACTAATGGTCCTATGTCCAGCAAAGGGAGTATATAGTTTATATATGTCCAAATAATGGATTCTGACAAGTGTATAGGTTTTTTTGCCTTATGGTTTTGGATTAGTCCCGTATTCATCTTAATTCTTCCTTAATCGTTGTAATTAATTTTAATTACAATCACTAAAATTATGGGGAAAAAATGTTGAAGTTGTTATAAATCATAAAATATGGTGATTGGAAATATGGAATCCAATTTTACCAAGTAAAAACACATAAATGGAAGAAATTAATTTAAATATAATCACACATATGGTACATAAATGTGGGTTTTTAAAGTAAAAACATTCAAAAGATTGGTATGTTTTTATAGATAATTGAAAATAAAATTTATTAAAATGGCCAAAATTATATTTATTGAAATAAATATAAACTAATAAAACATTACACATGACTCAAAATATAATTTATCTATATAAAACGTTATATGGAAATGCAGTTTTGAGATACAATACAATATTTTTCATTATTCAATAAAAAACTAAACATCATAGAATAATAGAAAAATTCACCCTGACCTAATTGTTTTATTAAATTTAAGAGATGAATTTTATTTTTGAAATATTTTATTAATAAAATCATTAAAATATATATTTAAAATTGGTTCTATATTAAATGGAGGTAAATTTTCTTTAATAGTAATATTAGGTTTTTATGTTAAACTAGATTTATTCGCATATTATACTTATAAAATATATTGGATGAATATAATTTTTTTTTATTTCATATATAACATATATATTAAATTTAAATTTCTTACTAATTGTAATTAATTTAATTTATTAGTTTTAAAACAACATTGTAATCAAAATAATATATTTCTATAAAAATACACATTTTAAATTCAATAATTTCTTATATAAATTTCTAAATAATTTGTATGTTATTAATTTATTTTATAATTTTTTAAAAAAATTATTTACCTAATTTAGTTAATAATATTCATAAAATATAATTTAACGGAAATTTTATGTTTATTTATTTTATTAATTATATATTATTGTCAGAAATAGACGGTCTAATGTGTAACATAATCTATATTATAAAAAGACTTTTTGCATGAAACATATTCTAAAATTTGCCTTACATTTAGGGAAATAATAAATGATTGTTGAATGTAGTGAAAAAATGTATTGGTGTTCTATATAATGAAACAAAATTAATGCTCTTTAATATAAAATAAACTATTTTTTGTGTTATGTGAAATTCAAAATATCAAAAATATTAAATTAATTTGAAAAAGTATTTGACAAAATCTCAGGGTGTTAAAGTAGTTATATGTACATAAAAAACCAAGACTATAAAATGAAAAAACGTAAAACATATGATTACCATGCATGAGTATATCTAGAATCCCACTACTAGATTTTGGCAACAGGTACTAGAAATCTGAATGGACAAATATATGGCCACCTCAATGAAAATATACGATTCTTCAAAATTAAAAGTAGGTGAGAAATGATTTTATGGAAACCATAGGACCAAACAATATTCTATCAGACTCACTAAGGTACTCGATATTCTAGTCCCCCAAGGACTCCATCAAAATATCGTTCAGCTACATAAGACATGACAAATGATGTAAAATATTAGGTAGGTTTGAGTATGAAAATATATATTATGTAAAATAGAAATCAATCAGAATATATGAGCAATAAAAATAATATTAAAATCATCACATGTCTATGAAAACATCATATACAACAAGAACATCTAGATATACTCAAACTAGAAACACAGTCACTGGTAACATCACAACCATATTGTAATCTGTGGATTCCTGATCAAAGGTTCTACATTGTACTCAACCCAGAGAATACACTCTATGAGTTAGATCAAACTGATGTAGTCTATTTTTGATATCATTCCCATCAAGTCTCACAATAATAATTACATGGTCATATTATTATGAGATAAATACACATGTGGTAATCACACTAAATTCCATGAGGTATACCAACAACCTAACAATTGTTAACCTATTATGTAGGGGATCAACACCCTTGTAGTATTAGTCACAATGATACTTAGAACCTGACCTATAGAAATGAAAATTATAGAGGATCTCACTCTTTGGATAATAGATGTACTATCACAAAATAATAAAAGGATGATGTTTCTCAGATTGGATCACCATCATATTCATTTTTGTGGCTCTTTACGAATCCCAAAGAGAATGGATCGGGGGCTCATACCATAAAAAATATACCAATTATGAAGATGATATTGGATCCATGACTTCATTAAAGGAGTAAAAAGTGTATACTAGTAGAACATGGTGTCATACATTAACACCATTTTATTTTGATACATCATAGAACATTCCCATGACTTCATTAGTGTACGAATTAGGTCTGAGACCTTGTACTCATGACCATGTCTATGTGCAAGATTCCATATTTGTATGTGGTTCGTTGTGTCTGTGTTTGGCTACCTACTCAAGTAAACGATATGATTCCCAGAAAGGGTCACATTCCATGTCACAATTATAAACATTGTGTGGTTCTCATCATCTCTTCAGAAACCTAGTACCATAGAGGGGGCCCCACATTGTGGTTATTTATGTATTAAACACTATGTAACCAAATATTTTAAGATCCCACTAGTCCATTTTATACATCATCCTCTATATTTCCACAACTACAACTGTTTTTAGAATCATTATACATAGGGTTTTAAAAAATTCCCATAACTGATTATCTGGATTCATGGCATTGAATCCTCATGATAAACATCTACAATTGTCGTCTATAGAAACATCCTCGAATCTTGAATGAATGAGAAACACCAAACCATTGTAATCCTTATCTAGTCATAATTTATTACTTTTTAACATTTATTGAACACTCGATCATGAACTCTAGATGTTTTATTGAACCGTTGTACAAAATAACGAACCCAAAATGATTAAATACATGGTATTTGGTTGAATAACGAGGTATAAAAATCTACCATGAGGAACAAAAAATGGGGTATAAATAATCAAGACAAAATCTTAAGGAATGTACTATAGACAATGTATTTTTGGACTCTTTTTGTTTCCTTTATAACATTATACACATGGATATTATATGACCATCCAATAATTACCCAATTTTAGATAGTATATATCCCATACTAGCAACATGCAAGATCCAAAAATAAATTCATTAGTTGATTGATTCTTGTTTAATGTCGGAAAGACTCAATATGGTTAAATCCAAATAAAGCAAAATCTTAACGCCTAGTGAACTAATGATCGAATAAGGATAATTTTCGATAATTTTGATTAGTTAGGTCCTTGAATTTTGTTATTTCAATGATCCTTAATCCTGATTTGATTTCATCCTCCAAGAACACTCTCTCCCAATAGTTGCCTATGTCTCCATTGTTAAACAAAAATCCCTAATATTTCCTCATAAAAGTGTATTTATAGTGGGAAAACTAGTTACTACTTCAAACATAATAAAATAAATAATTTATTATATATAACTAATTAATTTTCAAAATTCATCAGTCTACCCCAAAGTTTTATGTGAACCATTATAAAGTCATGCCTATAGTGTACCCACATGCTAAAATTCATGATGGATTCATATTGTTGATATGACCCTCCATTTAGAAGTAATTCCACTTTTTAATAATCTCTATACAAGTTTAATATTAAAATATGTTTTATATATTTCCCAAATTGAATCCAGGACACTGAAGCCTAAGAATCACACAACACCGTAGTACCTAGCCCTTACAAAATCTTATACAATATTCTTATGTAATATATAGAAAAATAAAATTCCATACAATTCAGTTTGGTTTTTTTGTTAATACATTAAAAATGAGCTCTATTTAACAATGAAATGGAAAAAAAATTAAGATAATTATATATAATTAATTTATATTTTTTAAATAAGTAATAATTTAACAACAATTTATATATATATATGATTTGATGGGGAATTATTTTAACTAATTAATTTACCATTGCAAATCATTTCATATCACTCTATGAATTATTTTGAAAAATTATATAGTTATTTGATGGTCAGAGTACATGGAAACCAAAAAAAATGATAGAGGTAATATCATTCATAAAAAATTTGTAAAATAATTTATGAAAATGTTATTATACATTCCAATATCAGGAATAAATCAATTGATTATAGGTAGATCATTAATAAAAATATATATCATATAAATTAGAGTAAATTCAATGTTTGTTGAATTATTCATGTTCCTATAATTAATATTGTATTCATATTATAAGAAAATGTTTAATATAACATCATTTACATAGATGAAAAAATGATGGAGAGACTCATTTACTCTTCAGCTCAGTATGTCCCTCGTTAAAAGGAAATGAGGGTAAGGGATAAGTAAGAACAAGTGAGGATACATTAAAGGAAAATAATAATAATAATAATACATAGAATCAAAATAGAGGGTGTTCATACCATATGAATAGAAAAATAATTATTATAAATAAAAAGAATGAAATTGTTGATAACCTGTTATTTTAGAAATGATAGATCCTTAAAAACAAATGACAATGATAAAATGTATACTATATGGGATTGAATCAAAACCAAAGACGTTGTCCTTTTTAAAGGCTTAAGACATTTCCAATTATATGTGACTCATAATTATGGAATTTTATTGAGTCTTATCTCAATTGGGAAGGATGTATGATTATAACCATGGCAAGTAAATATCTATTGAATGGTTGGTGAATATTTGATAATCAGTACTATGTAAAAGGAAATGGATATATGCTCTTTCCCACATTGGTAATGGCAAATTATATAATAAAGTAACTATAGGAACATATACACTGACAAATAATATAGATCTTATCTATGTTAAATGTGGATGTGAATATACCTAACATAAATTGGAGAATAGAAATAATTCATGATCCCGTATTGTGAGGGATCATAGAAATAAAATAATAAGAGAGAATCCAATCTTATTAACATGTATTATATCAACATCTTTGTCTTAATGAATGTATTGTTCAAAGATTGAAATTGTATTTAAGACTCATCATAAATTAATAAATAATAATTCTTCATTTAGTGTTATAATGGAGATAATAAGAAGTGATGGATGCTATATTGGTGTACATGTGGATACTGAGAAAGGAAACTTGATATAATATCAAGGTATTTTAAATTGATAATAACAAAAGATTACATGTAAATAAAGTTCACGAATTTCCTAGTAAATTGTGATATTAATTTTGAAGTATGCTCTATGAGGAATCTATAGTAAAATGGATTTATTGAACATGTAAACATAATGGTAAATGATATAGATCAAAAACTTATTTTTTTAATGTGGTATTATATATTATTAGAGGAAGGAGGTGATGATGGTTCTTGTATATACACAAAATTGATCATTATTAATAATTGGATAGAAAAAAACTTATCATATGTCACATAGGATGAAAACATTATTTTTTCATTTTGTGAGCTTTTATTATAATAAAAATAAAGGCGGAAATAATAGAAAACATTGTGTGGTTACATATGGAATTTCTCTAGGGTATTCATTGATTTTTATGTTGCAAAAACATCCAAATCAATTTCCATATAAAGATAATTGAAATAAATAATTTTAAAATAATCAATGACAGTTAATGAATGAATAGCAATGGAAAATTTATGGGTGAGATATATGAGGAAGATGACAAGACATGTACATGTATAGAATATGAAAATGGTTCCTTAAATGATAATGTGTTCTAGGTACTGTTACTGGAGAAAAAAACTCATGATGAAACATATTATGCACTCATGGGAATAAAAAAATATAGTATAATATACATCCACTAAAATATCCAAAAATTTCACTCATAATGATAATAATTATTATTATTAGGGAACATGATTCTTTATTAATAAAATTGGAACCTACAACATTCAATGAAACTTTTATGAATTATTTTTCGGAATGATACATGAATGAGGATATGAAATAGATTTATAAGGATCCTATATAATAAATAAATAATATAACAAAGAATTATAACTTTCTTAAAACAAAATATTTTTTCTAAAATATATTCAATTGACATGTCAATTTTATCCGTAATATAGATATTTTTGTTTAAAAGAGTTATTCATTGATTGATGGAGTTGATAATATTCTATAAATATTCCTCAATTAAAAGAATTTAACATATTCAACTTTTCCTGGTAGTAGTGATCCCAATTTTCTATAATTATTTTAAATTGAAAAAAATAAATTAATCATAATTGGGTTTTATATGAATATTTCAACAAAGATAGAGATATGTTTTTCCAGAATGTTGATGATGAGGGTTTAACTTGAAGGCTGAAAATAGAGTAGTAATGTCTAAAATATATTCATGATGCATTTTATGATCGAATTCATTCTTACTTAAATAAATTAAATATTAAAATATTATTAATTGATCCCAATTTATATTGGACAATTTAATTAGAATATTCAGTAATGTTTCTTGTTTTTGTGTATAATATTATTTTTAGAGAAAGAAAATAGAAATCCGTAGATGTATTTACTAATTTGATAATTCCATAATTGGATGCGTTGAAAATTGGACAACACACTTATCTACTTAACAAATGTGTGGTTTGAAATGCGGGATATACTTTTATCTCATATGATATTCATACTAGTGATCTAATAAATATATTTGACATGCATTAATTGAGTCTATATCAACTAAAATTCATGTTGGAACCAAGAATGGAATAATTGATCCCACTTCATATATAAAAATAGATGTAAATATTATATACCAAAAAACAAATTATCTTATTATTATATATGATACCTCATTGGTATATGAGATTCAAATCAATGAAATGGGTAACACTTACCCATAGTAAAATAACATTTCTGTTATATCAAATGTACTATGAACTATGTGTTACTCGTTATTATTAAAAAAGAGAAAAACTACAATAATTATATATGAATGAATCTTCTAGATGACAGTGGATATAAATAAAAGTTGTCGATGTGTATTAGATGTTATCACCAAATGTGTTGTATAGTGGAGAAAGAAAATAAGGATTGTACTTATTGAAGAATGTTTCAATAAGAATATAATGTAGTTACTGAGGCATGATTACAATAATAATTAATCAATCAAAATATAGAATATATTGGGGAAAATGTGAAAAACGTTTCATTATCATATATAATAATACGAGTCTCATTAAAGAATCTATGGATGTAGTGAAAATATATGAGACCAACCATACACAAATCCAATTTATCTTTCTGATAGGAGTTCCATATTTTACTTTAATTTCATATTAAATGATCACCCAATAAAATTATAACCCATTTCAAGATAAATCATATCCATTAGTTGTTAATGATTCACATTTCCCTAATAATAGAGTTATCATTGAATTTTTGTTCACAAATTTTATATGTATATTGGGAATCATATCATATATGTCTCTAAGATAATTGAGAAAAAAACTTATTCCCCAACATGTCAAATAAATAATCTAATATCTATAAATCTTGTAATGTAACCATATTTTGAACTCCTAGGAAAGTTCAACCAAAATAAAATGTTATAAACATTTATGTAATATTATCAGGGTCATGTATGAATTCATTTCAAAAAACAAGATAATCTATGGTCTCCCAGATTTTGTACAATCATCCAAATGGATCCCGCGATATTGAAAAATATTAAAATTTTATGGAATATGACACCTAATATTAAGGGTAATTTAATATAAACATATTATTTTATTTACCCATTACATGTATTCAGGCATCTTTTTATTTTATTGGAATCTTATTCCTTCTAACCAATCAATATGATAAACACATATTGACATATAAGTATTTACAAAACATGTAGGCTGTTTCACTAAAATATATTAAATTCCAAAAATAAATAAATATATATATATATATATATATATATATATATCCAAATACATCCTCTATATAAGTTAACTGAAATTATTTAAGCTAAATTATTATAATAATATCAACTCAATAATAAGATTAAGATTTACCCAAAATAATAAAGACCCAACCCCCACATTTCAAGGAAATATACATTCCTCTAAATATGTAAATAGTTAAACACAAAGTCCCTCATCTCAGAGATAATGAACTAAATATAGGTTCTCATTCCACAAAAATTATAATACTTAATTTATACAAAACTATTAATAACTTATGTTTCAAGGTAAATAAAATAAAATCAATTATCATACCTAGCATGTAACTACTTATGTTAATATATAACAATCTTGTATAGAATATTAACTCTTTAAATAAATTCATACATTAAAATCCATAATATAACAATTATAGAAAATATTTATTGATTTAATTGCATATTTTATGAAATATTATCATATTTATAAAAAGGAAAATAAATCATTATTAAATTAATAATAAATAAAGATCACCATATAATGTAGGCATGGACAATGTTTTGAAATTCAATTTTTCCCATTTTAAATCATTTTATATAATTATGTTCATGGTATTCGATAGTAGTTTTTCTAGATTTCCCTAGGGTTAAGTACATGGTCATAACTAACCTTTTTTTTGGATAACAGGTGTCATAAACATACCGCAAAAAATCATGTTATGACACTGAATCTTAAGTCCCACATGTGTTGATGGGGGATCTTTATGTACATGTATAAAGGCAATATGAGAATTATCTTTTCAAGAGGTCCTTTAAAAATGATATTATTATTTAATGATAAACATATCATGTATGGAATTGTGGATAAAATTACTACTTGTAGAAGGGCATATTGAGAAATATCAAACCACTTAGGTAGTTCTATGGGATATTTTTAGAAACAAATTTGTAAAAAAATCTTTTATACTCTTCACATATGAAGTGAACCATTTCATTGTGGGTATTATGATTTAGAGTTAATTTTAATTTTTTGTACTCGTGTAAATAACATTTCATGAATTTGGACTACTATTTGAATTTTTTGTGTTAGAAAATATCTAGAATTTTGTATGAATATTGAGCCTTCTGATGTTGACTTATGAGGGTTCAGTCTTGTTATGTCACTAAATAATTTCGCCTTAAAAATTTTTAATACTGATGACCATCTGGTTTTTTTATGAGGTGGTTTTTAACTATGTTATTAAACTATCACATTGATTAAATTTTTTTCTTAATGATAAAATAATTTGAAATATATAGGATTTTAAAAAATGATAAAAAAATTAAAATTTTAAAAATGAATTATTTTCGTATATTATAAATCACAAGGATAACTGATTGAAAACAACAAGATAAATGTAGAATTGGTACAAAAGCATAAAATATCAGAATCTCCTTTTATTATTTTCATCAAACATTTTTTAATTTTTAGTCCAATTTATCCCTCAAGACCTCATTTTACACACATTAATTTACCAGAAACCATATGAAGACCAAAAATATAATATTTTATAAACATTTGAAAGTGTTTTCATATAACAAAGTCCTCCAAGGAAGTTGAACTAGTCGAATTAATTTTGATCAATAGGTATACCTCTCACAATGAAAATTAAATAACAATAATATTATTTTATAGAAATAATTTGATAATGAAATATACATCAAAATAAGAAAAATATTAAAAAAGAAAGATATATATGACCTTAAATAATGAAATAAATTTTTAATATAATTCCAAAGAAATGTGTTTACATCAAAAATAACTAATTGAAAAGGTAAATTTCATAAGATATTCAGTTACCCCAACAAAAAGAATTTTATCCCATTATAACATGATTATAACAAGAAAAAATTATTATTATCAAGAATATACTATCTATAATAAATAAATTTCTCAAATTTTCCATCCATTGAAATTACTTTGATATGAACGTACATGTTCAAAGTGTGATGAAAATGTAATGCTCTGATTTTTTACACCAAATTTATGGTCTACCTATATTAGTTCGGAAGCTAAATATTACTGTAGTTTATTATTGATTATTTTCCCTATGTGACTCACCTTTATCCAAAGAAATATCATTATATTTTGTGAGATAGATAAAATTTCATAACCTAATTACCCAAAAATATTTTCCTCACTAATGTGTATCTTCAAATTCAAAAATTTTTCCACATTATAGAAAACATAGGGAGAGAAATTATCCATGAATTTTAATGAAATCGTAATATATGAATTCTTATTTATTTTTCAATATGGATCACCGCTTGTGGAGACCTGTGGAAAATATATTCCTCCTTTAGTTAAGTTTTATTAAATATTTCATAAAAATTATTTTCTAACATGGTCAACTTTTTTGGGTGACATGTAGGTAGATTCCGCATATGGGCGAGTTGGATAAAATGTATCATAATTGTAATGGGTTATACTTTTTTTAATTATATTAATATTAAAAATATTAATCCAAAAAAATGAAGTGATAATAACCTTTTAAAATTGAATAATTAAATAATTTTCTTAGTTTATCTAAAAAAATATAAAAATTCTTATAATGAGTAAATTCCACATAAAATTTTAAAACAGTGGTGGTAAAATAATTGAAAAAATAATTAAAATGAAGTGAAATATAAGTCATAGAAAATGTCATTAGGAGGTTCAGTTAATGTCCATGTAGTATTGGGTTGATTAATTTCCAAAATTTCTCTTAAATAGATCAATCATATGATAATAGTAATTATTCACACTAAGATAGCTCCTCATGATTGGGGAATATAGAATGTTGCATGGAATTGATGTTAGATTGAGGATATAACACATTTTAGTATTTCATCTTATATATAA
Source organism: Viscum album (assembly GCA_963277665.1). NCBI lineage: Eukaryota > Viridiplantae > Streptophyta > Magnoliopsida > Santalales > Viscaceae > Viscum > Viscum album. The sequence goes on along the minus strand of OY728153.1, from coordinate 188,188,678 downwards.
TAGGCATGTCATCCTATACCATTGAGGGATCAGTCTGCAGTTGTCCCTCTATAGGTTTTCCCACCCTTATCATTAGGAGTCTTTCCATAGTGGATGATTTGTGGTGGATAGATCACATACAAATTTCTACTCATGAAATGACCAAGATGGCCCATTCTAGAACATGGCCCCAGTAAGGGGGTTTCATATTTTGACCCCCATGGTCATGTGGAGATATGGTTTCTTCCTATTTTATTTTTTCAAAGGGTTTTCATTATTTTAACAGCCATCCCACTATAGTTCTATATTCAGTGATGGGTGCATAAAACACCATTTTTTCCCTCCCATATCCTATTTGTCCCTCTAAAAATCCACCTTATTGTTTATGAATTCTTATGGGGTTTGTACAATGACTTTTGGTACGTTCCATCACATCAATTCCTCAATTTTGGTTTCCCTTGTAGCTCTTAGATTTTAACGTGATTAGTGCTTGGATTAAGCAGAAAATTCTACTAGATAATGATTTATTCAAGCGGGAACAATGAATTTTTTTTACCATTGTATATGGGGGATGTACCATGATAATAAATGAAATTTTTTTATCATTATAACGTTGAGGAACATTATGTTTAACAATTTATATTTCATGTTATTTAATTTAAATGAAATTAGTGATTGATCGAGTTATTAATGATTGTAATTTTTCCCATGATGTTTTCAGTGGAACGTCACAGACCATTCATGTGTGGTTGTTCAAATTTTTTTTGTAGAATAGATTATCCTATAGTTTTGGGGGATTATATATACATGCATTAGTTTTAGACATTTATTATAAAATTTAATAATAAATTAGTATGATGGATTAATGTGAGATAGAAGCTTGAGAGGCTTCCAGATCATAGTGATGACTTATATGAAGCATGATGATATTGGTCATAAAACTTTAGTGTAACAAATCCTGATTATAATATGTATATATTCAAATAAATAATTTTTCTGTCAGATTTTTATTTATATATATAACCCATTACTAAATTTAATTATGATTTATTAAATAAAAGTTTAAAATATTTCATGATATCTAAACAATAAATTTTAATATAATATAATTTATTCTAAATAAATTAGAAATTAAAATTGTTAGTAAATATATTTATTGTATTTATTTATTGAGATTGTAATTATTATTACAATTATTAATTTTGAGGAATAACATAAAATTTATTGATATAAATTAATTAATATATAACGAAATCATTTTATGAAATCCAAGGAATGGTTATATAATACTAATCTGATAATTATTTATTAAAAGGAACTCCATTGTTTTTAATTTTTCATAATACATGTTTTCAATTAAAATATAATTTTATATTCATTAAATTATAAAATATTATTGTTTATATATCCCACAAAACGAGGAATCATTTTTAAATTAATTATCAATTTTTTTTAAAATGAATTTAAAATTACATGAATGTAAATACATATATTTTTAAGAATACATTTATTATATGAGAAATGTGTCTTTATAGAAAAAAATTATGTTCATCAGTAATCATGAATTATTTTAAAGAAATGAAATTTTAAAGTTTTAAATAAATTATATTAACATTTATCTCATGGTTGTTACTTGGTATAGAATGTAAATAAATTAATGTTATCCTTGAAATATTTTCTAAAAACTATTATTTAACTTGTTATGTGTATTAACATTAAAGCATTTTTTTAAACTATATGGAACTGATTTTGATAAAAAAAATATTTTATATTTATGTGTTCGTATTAATTCATAATTACTACTTCCTTTTTATTCGTAATGAATATTTACCATGGAAAAATGTTGTGACTATAATAATGGTTAAATTTATAAATAAGGGGTTAAATAAAGGAATATGGTCACCAGGATGAAAAATTTAATCCTTATTTTGATATAAAAAGTTCATATTTTCCCATAATCATATTATATTAAAATTTTGACTTATTTTATGCCACATTGTCTTGAAAATGGATTTAATTTATTTTCTAGTTATAAGTATTTAGATGATATCCACGCCTCTAATTATAAAATGGCTCCCTATATCCCAAAAAATTATCTAAATAAATACTTTTATAATCAGAAATAATAAACAATATTTCAATCCAAAAAATCTGTAAAATGTCCTAGAGGTTATTTTCTCTGAAAAATGAAAATCTATAATGGTATAAGATGAAATTTAATGGAGGATATTCCAGGAAGAGGTGGTCTCCTTTAATAATTTTTTTTTCAAGATTAATTCTTATTCCACCAATTCAAATATTTTTCTCACATAACAACATAATAACATTAGTGTCATTAATATAATTTCATGTTATTATATTGATTGAATAAAAAAAATTATTTACCATCCATTTAATTTTAAAGTAAAAATGTTTTTATGTGTACATGGGACCTACAGACTCCATGAACGATGTATTTAATTTTTCAAAACATACATATAAGGATGTTAATATGAATTTTTTATCAATAAATTTTATTTTTATCTCTTAATAAATATTCTATAAAGGAAAATTATTATCTACATCATTCACATTTAATATAATATTAAAAAACACTCAAGGGTATTTTCAGACTAATGAATTCATAATTGAAACATCTAATTTTCATCAATATATTATATGGACGGTAAAAAATATTATAATTATTTCATGATTAAAATTATATATATTATAAAACCTTGTATAAGATGTAGAAACTTGAACCAATGAACCAAAACATGCATGGAAAATAGAAGAATACCCCTTGAATTATAATATTAATACAAAATTTTTATCAAATGGATAATGAAAAATTAATAATAAATAGTATAAAGTAATAGAAATATTAATATTATATATATATTTATGGATAATGGATATAAAATTATTAAAAATAGGTTATAGTTCCTGTGACTATAGTGAACATTAAGGTAAGTCTTTTTTTCATTTATAAATTTTATTCAATAATAACCTTGTTCAAATTTTAGTTGGTGGAAATTGTGTTATAAATGAAGGTGATGGGTAATTCAATGAAAATATTAAAGAGAATATAAATGGAATGGGAGATATAATGTAAACATTTATGGACAAGGAAACCAAACACATTAAATATATAAAATAATATGAAGACAACATAAAACAATAATATTCAAAAAATAAGGAACAAATTATTGTTGTGTGTTTATGTGTAAATTTATACCTTCCTTAAATGGTTATACTAACCTAGTAATTACCATGTAACTCATCAATGAAAAAGAAAAGTTTTTTTCATTCTCCAATTCAAAGACCATGAAAATATTGTTTCAGTATTCTATCAATTAGAAAAAGAAGTATATCAACAGTGTAATATTTTCTTGAATATGAGGTAAAATGATGACATTGTATTAATGGTATGGGAAGTGTTTAAGAATTTCGTGTCCTCCATTTTTGTGCTCGAATTTTTTTCATTGTATTTTCATTTTACTTTTTGGTGGAGGGAACATCATCTAAAATAATCATCAAAATATAAATTAGCTGTTTAGAAAACCTAAATATAGAGTTACAAGCCTTTTTTTAGGGTCTGATAGGAATATTGTGACATTATATGACTTTTAGGATCATCGGTATTTGAAAACAAAAAATCTCAAGAAGCTCATAAGGGATCATGTTTTAGTAGGAATAATTCCACACACCATGATAAGATTAGTGTCCTGTTATGAGAGGCTAACTGTTCCACATGGTTTGGTCTAACCATGAACACCATGAAATATATCCTAGAGGTTTGTTTAGGTGTATCAATAGTGGAGAAAAACATTGATTCTCTAACAGTGCACATAAATCATGTGAGTTCAATTCATTATAAGTAGCCCAAGATCCGTTGGCAGATGGTTTGGACAAACATGCAGCCACACCATCACCTCATTTAAAGTGGTAAAATACCTATTTTAACTTGAATATTTAATGAAAATTTTCCAAAATTATTCTCCTCTTTCCTATTCATAGTGACCTTCTATGGAGCCTCAATTATCCTCTATTTTGTATAGAGATATCTCCCCCATTTGATGTCCATTTAGAGTGTTAGTTGTTCCATTGGATATCCATGGGTAAGAATAAAACTCCACATTTCAACTTTATTTTTTATATCCTCATCATCTACTCTCTCATCGTGTGATCCAATTCTACACATTTTATGGTTGTTTTCATGTTTCTTCTATTTTTATTTAACCGACTCAAATGAAATCCCAATATTGAATGAATAAAGAATCATAAGAATGAAGTAGATGTTATATATATTTTACCTCAATGTTGTGGTTACTTTTTTAAAATAAATCAATGATTTATGAAATATTATTTCCATGAAACACATATAAATAATGGTAAATTCATGAAATAGATCACAATTCCCTGAACTAAATAAATGATCCATTAAATTTCATCAGTTGAGTTTTCTATCCCCAATGTGAAAAACCCCCATACGATGTGTTATTGAATTTTCTTATTAAGGAGGAAACTATTTTATAAAAAAAACACATATTGAGTTATGATTCCTTATAAAATGATAATGGATTAATTATATGTGTTTCGTGAGATATAGAACATTTGGACTTCCCCCTAGTACTCATTGGTCTCTAAACCATAACCTATAAGGCTACGGTTTGGGTTATTTAAAAAATGTAACATTTATATTAAATGTAATATAGTTCAGTAATATCTTATATCGTGACCTCTAATTAGTAGATAATTAATACTTCAATAAGTAAATGAAATTAATCAATTGAATATGGAATGATTTCGAACATGGAATTTATTATTCATTAATTGAAATGGTTAGTGAGTATGTCACTCTATATGTAATATTATAATGTGGTGTGTAATTATGAAGTAAACATACCACATTATTTTATTAATTCTTGAAATATGACGTGTCATGCTAATATAAATTTCTTTTATTGTTGATTAATCATAGATAATGAAATCAATTGTTTCACACCATTAGTGATAATTGTGTTCTTTTTTATGGAATGCCTAGGATGAGAAAATTTGATGATAGAGATTGAACGTACCATGAGATGTAGTTGGATAACATATTTATTGAATTCAATGGCTTGTCTCATATTATAATTGATTTATATAAATAAATGAGTTATACATGGATTCAATGTAAGATTCCTTGGACAGGATCACTGAGAAGATCATTAATTATGCATGAGCGGTACTAGTTCACTATGGGATTAATGATGGATGCACATAGTGGAATGATGGTAATACCATGACACTATTGATTTTTGGTCCCATATGTGAGATACATTGAATGGTCTGAGAGGTTCATGCTTATACCACACTAAGAGTGATACATGGGAGGTTGTTATGGATCTCCGTGACTGGAATCATACGATGTTATGTACTCTTAGTGCTCTTAGAGAGATAAATCAGTTCATATATATGCTTATTAATGTATAGTCCCAGAACATGAATTATTAAAATTATATGGATTATTTTTACTTAATAAAATAATGGTAAATCTTTTAAACCTAATAACATAGCCCGTATCACACATAAAATTCTTGGATTTGGTCCGGTTTTTTTATGCCCTTATGATGACCCATTTCGGTTCCCATGATCATACACCTATAAAATTATATATTTTTATATAAAAATAAAATTTCTTTATATCTATACAAATGACCATAGTTCATAGATATTTTGACTAACAAAAAAAGAGTTATGGTTGGCTTGGTTTACCTTAGAAAACTAATCCTACTTTCTTACTTTTTATTTTATATTACCTAATCTATAATACCTTCACACTCTTGTATTTTAAATTCCTGTACTTGATAAAATTATTTGCAATTGGTTATAGCCTACTGATTATATCTCACACCATGTTCAATCCACCATTGAACTAGGGTACCCTATCATACCTTATTCTTTTCTAGATTAGGACACTTGGATTGTAATGTTATGTGTATAACTTGGAGTTTGTATGACACAATTTAAAGATATAAGGATCTTCAAAGAGATGGGCCATGAGTAATTTTTAATTTTCTTTATTCATCTGTACAATCTAATCAAACCATTGTATATTGATTTATATAGATATTTTATCATCACATGGACTTATATGAATTATTTTATTTGGGTTTGGACAATTATTATTTCTTTAGTGTCTATTATTAATCAATTGATTTTACATTTCTTTATAATTAATCTATTATTTTCTAATTGATATATTTATCATTTATTATATTGATTTCCTAATATCTCTATGATGTTCCAATATCACCATTTCACCATCATTGGAGCCTCGCTAGTAGTTGTTAGCCTCTCGTATTTGGGGTGACGCTCTGGAGGCTAAGTAGTGACCGGTCAAGAAAGTAGATTCATTAGAAGTTTGATTGGATGTTATAATCTGGTATCAATGGTTTATTATTAACATTTGTATTAATAATTTTATAATTGTACACATGGTACAAGGAATTTTTTGGTGATTGTTAAATAGACATTCCTCAGAGATATCAATAAATATTTTGGGAAAATATGATGTGGTATGGAATGTGTTCAACACTCTTATTGTTTGTTATTTCAGTGGATTATGACTTCCCCTTAGGTAATTAGTGTAATTTAAGAATATTTTTAATTTATGCAGTTTATTTAATTTTTCCTCTATCAGGTATGGAATGGATGTATTGTTACATGAATCAGTATAGTCATATAGAGTTTCTCAGTCCCAACATATTCCATACCATATATAATTCATTTATTACCTATTTTTATTTTTTTATGTTCCGTGTGTGTTTAATAACATGTCTTTTATATAGAATTATTTCTATTTTTTGTAACATGAATCATTTTATACCTTCATATTTATTTTATTTGAATCCTTGTAGTATAACATAATGTGTGATTTATCAAGAATCTTTTCTAATCATGTTTTTTTCTAAGATTGTTTTTCTAGGCATTATGATTATTTTGAAACGTTTGCCTTACAACCATGATTATGTAATTATTATTCATGGAATTTTTTGTTTTCTCCATGTGATATTATACCTACCTAAAATTTTAAAAATTAAATTTGTTATTAATTTTCTATCATTAATAAAAATAATTTTTTTCACACATATATTAATGGTAACACCTTAACTAACCAATAATATTAAGATTGAGCCACCTACCATTGGTAGTAAGGGATTAGCTGTATTTATACTGATTAAAATGGATCCATTTTATAATTTATAATTTTTATTGGCACTATATAGATTTTTAAATTAAAACCCATATAATCGACCAATTATGTTTGAGCTTGTCAAATTTTAAGATAGTTTTAAATGTAAAATATATTATAATTTTGATCCTGGATGATTTATTATAACATATAAAGACATTTACCTCTCTGAAATGGGCGTTGAAACCCATATATAAATTCCAAAATTCCCAAATAGACTATAGTAGGTGGGGTTTGTCATGTTTCTTATGAGATGTACTTGACATGACCAAAGTAGGTTGGTCATGGTTCTTTATGATTATGAGATAATACCATTAAGGATGTTTCAAAAATATTGTTGTTTTACATAAAATATGTTTACTTTTTTATAGAACCATAATGGTTTAATGGGACCCTAATAGGCCCCCATAACATTTCTATGAAATTTTATTGAACCCCATAGTGGTATATTATTAAAATATAGGGATGATCCTTTAAATTTTCAACAACCACTTATATGTCTTCATATATAAATGTACGGTTATATGAAACGTGAATAGTCTCATATTTAATTCATAACAAATCCGTAATCTACTTTTTACTTGTACTAATATGAGGAATTTGTTAATTAAAATGGTAATTAAAACATAATAGTTTTTTACCTATATATTCTCATTGAAATTTTCATTAATTAATCCCCTTTTGTTGAAAACATTCTGGATTATAATATATTTCTTAAAAGGGGTTCATAATTTGAATATCCTAAATTATGTTCTATGTACATATTTATTTATAAATGGGAAATAATTTTTTTAGATCAGAAATATTAATATGATTAATGATCAAAATAAAATAAATAAATTAGATTAAATAAAATCATAAGATGGTGTTTTTTATTAAACCCAAATGTAAGGGTAGTTTAACTGTTACTTCAAGCATGCCTTAGAATTGGAAATTTTGTGTTTCTTGTAGGATTATGTTACTTTTTTGAAGTCATGTTGAATAAATATGATAGGAGTCAATATATAGAAACGTTATTACTATGAAATAGATATGTGTATGTTTCATACTACATTTGTAAGTGGCCAACTTCTGGTAGGTAGTGCCCTAAAGATGTTTAAATAGAGATAAATTTTTCTGAGTGGTTTTATAAGAATGGTGATATTCAAATGCCATTTTTCCCTAGTAGGACTCTTAGGTTTTATGTCTATAAATGGGTTGGATGATTGGTAATGAGATAATTTGACTCTTGTTATGGGCATGAGAGCATCTAATGCACAAGATAGTGGGTAATGCATAATTAGATCAATGTTAGCTGCTTCGTTGGATGTGTAAAAAATCTTATACTTTTTCCACGATAGACAACTCGAGAGGAATTCAACAAAATTAGCAGTCACACAATGTAATGAATCATGGGGAAAGTTATTTTTATGGGCCATCAGATACATGGATTCAAAGGTCTTGATTAGACTATTGATAGTATATAAGATGTTTCATTTTTCTTGTCAAATTTCAATGAAGTGAACATTGATTCATGTGGTACCTATCGAGTTAACAATAATTTATAGATAACTATCATAATTTTGTGGTAATGATTTTATACAATAGTCATTATTCTTTATTCAATTGTCTTCATTGAGTAAAAAAGACCCGAGTTCTAAATAAAATATTAGATTTCTTAATTCTCTAGTTGAAGATCTAAAAATAATTTGGTGTTTTGATAACCTGATTAGATTTTATTCTTTTTCACCTAATTTTATGGTGTCTCTTGATGAAACTAGGTTGTAGTGTCAAATGAAAATATAATAGTCAATGTGATATAGAAATATTTTAATTGGATGGTTTCCTTATCTATATATATTTTACTCTTTTGGAAGGGTGTTTTCCATGTCTTGAAACCATAATATTAGGTCATTGTGGTGTCTTCCATGGAATGAGTTACCTTCCTCAGTATTGATTTCAATGATACCCCTAATTTTGGGAGAATCATGCCAATCTATGAAACATGTTTTCTTACAAAAACAATGAACAAAATAAAGGATAATTTTTCTTGAAATGTTTGTATTTTCATTAAATTTCTTTGAGAATTGTGAGTTTGGTTGTCTGTTGGTTCTTTAGAGTGACCATGATGATGTAATGGTTTTTTTTCACAACCTTTAAAAAATTTATTTTCATAATGGAAATTAGTGGTTTTTCTTGAAGGATCCTAGGATACCATGGGTGGTCAGGGAAATGTGGGTGGTATGGGATGACACAGCGATGGATGGAGATGAGAATAATAAAATGATTCAACTAAATATGGTTTCAATGTTTATATCATGTATTTGGATATAGTTGGTTAAGAGATATATTGAGAACATAATTTTGATATAGTGTTAGTGTCACCTATCATTTTTTGAAATAACTTGAATCCTCTTAGTGTACTATTTCCATAGAGATGATCATTTTCCCTAACTTGATATCATCCTGGAATCATTGAGATTGATTTTTTATACGCCTAGGTAAATGTTTAAAATTCATTCTCTCTTTTGAAAATTAAATTTTATGGGATATATGATTATATAATGTTTCAATATTAAAGTTGTTGTTAGCCCTTATTGATACATGAATTCATGAGTAGGAAGGCCCTAGACAATCTCATAGACACCAAACGGTTCTATGACATTATTGTTGCTATACTAAATCAGTGTTCTATTGTACGGATATTCAGTTATGTATTGATGGGTCACTTGTACTCTAGACATCATACTACCATAAAATAGATAATTAGAGTCTAGTTAATGATTTTCCGGCCTCCATGACATTTTAAAGGCTTCTATACGGTGTTCTAAGGGTGGTGATCAATATTTTCTAGATCAGATATACACCCATAATTATGCTAATAAAATACATCATAATGTGACCATTTGGAATTGAGATTCCACTGGATGTCGGAATCATTCCATTGTTGACATGTTCAAGATAAATTTGAGGCTCTTTAATTGAACGTTTCACATATTGGGTTGTGTTACTCCAACCATATAAGTTGATAATTTTATTTACTAGTTTGTAGCAAGTGGATCGATAATATTCTTTTTTGGTTCGATGAATGTGGTCAAAGGATAATTTTTTAGGAACATTTTCAAGTTAAGACATGTGAGAAGAAAATTTCATTTGTACCTAATAAGAAAATATTTCATGAACTATTTCAACATGGTCGATCATAATTCTATCATTTCAGTTAGATGAGGAACATAAAAGTTTCATGGAAGTAATTGGGATTGCATGTTGAAAATAATCTAGGAGTGTATTTCTAACTCTTTTGATGTGCTATGATAGGTAATAAATATGGTGGTAATTTTGGTGACATAGAAGTTTCCATTTAAAATATTGAACCAATCATTTAAAGAACCATGGGCTAGGTTCTTAAATAGACTATCACATGATTGTACATCAATTTTAGTGGGATTTAGTAAGCACCATCTTGATGTTTTAATTTTGAATAAGGGTTTTATAATTGGTATTAACATATTATATAATGTGTTGTTAAGTGATGTTCTAATGTTAAATGGGCCGTTGGAAACAAAACACAATGGTTTAAATAAAAAAATACTAACTATGTAAGTCGGGTTTTTCTTCACTATTTCCAAATGGTTTCTTGGGGACAATGTGCTTCATTTTTTGGAGTTTGCAACGTCCCTCATTTTTTAACCAGGTGAAACTCCTAGGGCAATTTCATTTTAACCATTTTGTGGTTAGGACTTTATCTAGATAAATATTTAGAATGAATATCTATGCTTTATAACACCTAAATTTGTTTTTAGAGTGGTTTTAATACCCCTGTTGTGCCTCGAGTGTTTAGATGGGTTTTGGGGGAATAAGGCTCTGAAAACATAAAACCAAGTGACCCATGATAGAGAACATGGTTTATCTAAATCCATTTATCCCACTATTAAAAACAGTGTATGTTTCTCAGGGAGGCTAATCATGTTTCATAGTCTAGTCTAATAGTGTGAACTAGGCCACATGACAGTGTGGTTGTATAAGGGGTTTTCATAGAAAATAAAGACATGGTATTGCATCATTTCTCAAACTAAGGACACCACCTTCTTAGAAAATTAAAATATAATGGTTGGCTCATAGTGTGGCCAACCATATATCCAAACCATTTTGCGTCATTTTAAGGGGTGAAACCCCCATTTTTTTCTCTAACCTTTTATATAATTCATCCACCCCTCTTCGCCTCTTAAACACGTGTGAAAACATCCCTTATAGGTTCTAATAAACTCTCATAGGATTTTAGAGATATACCCCATGTAGTACATATTTCAAGTTCTATTAGGTGTATTGGATAATGCTAAAAAATTATTTGACTCCTCCGTCCTCTTTTCATATCAGATCTCCCCATCTTCTATGATATATTTGTGAAATAAAATAAACCCTATTTTCTTGGGGGTTTTCCATTTATTTTATTTATCTTCAATAGAATCAAAAAATATATTTATAATGTATGAGTAGAGAATCCTAATAATGAGTTTGGTGGTGTATATTTTTCCCTAAATGTCTAGTTTATTTACAAAATATGATGTTGTTCCAAACACTGGTATTTTTGTGCGACACTTCTAGAAATTTTAAATTCATAACTCATTACCAAATGTATTGAAATTAATAAATATTTTCATTAAATTATTGTGGTGGAGTTGTCTCTCCCAATCATGGACCCCCCTTAGGCTGTGTTCTTTAATTTCAATATTAATTAAAAAACAATTTTCAAAAAAGATAACTTATTGATGTAAACTCTATCCAGGAATTGTATTAGTTTCATTAAATGGATATCATAGGAATAAAAATGGGTGGACTTCTCCCCCTCTTACTCACTTCTGGGAAGAACAACTTCTAAGCCATTTTTTTGGGTTATGTTTAAAATATATATTTTAAATTATATGTAAATTTTTTTATAATATCCTTTCCTTGTGACCTCTAGAAAATAATTAATTAATCAATGAGATAGTAAATGAAGTTGATAATTTTTATGGTGGATTATTTATAAAATAATTATTATTATTATTAAATTTTAATGGAAAATTTCTATGTCCCACTATAAGTAATATAATATTTTTGGGTGGCATTAAAAATTACGTGGTTCACTTTAATTTCATTATTATTGAATTATGATGAGGCATGTTTATGGAAAATAAATTTTATATTATATAAACGGAATTGATTGAATGGATTGTTTGAAGCCTGGAGTGATTCATAGGGCATGCAGTTTATAGGATTTTTATATATCATAAATTTTATGTAAATGTTTTAATATGTGGAATTATTTTTAGACTAAGCGCTGATACGATGAGTGATTTCGAGGCCTTGATGTCAAAGAATGATTTGTCTAAAAATGTTATGCTCTAAATAGCGCGCGTGAGAAGTTTTTCTAAAAATGGGAAAAAATATTAAATGTATACCAAAATAAGAAATATGAGGACATCGTTGCATTCAGTATGGAGGGTTTACCCTGGCCACAACTTAAGTTTAGATGGAACATGCCTCTAGTGATAAAACCCAAAAAGTTCATAATTGTAAATAAAATAGTCAAATAAATTTATTTTACTTTTCAAATTCAGAAAACTCACTATCGGTGACTCATATTAAAAATCAGATACCATCATTGACCTTATCTTTGTATGCTTTATTTAGGCTGATCCTATCATTGGCTCGCACATGCCAACAGAGGGAGGTAGTTTTTGGCCGAAATTAAATTATTAAGTCAAATTAATTTATTTTCAAAACCATATGTCTCTTAAATGGTAACACAGATTTGAAATCTAAGAGTACCATTCAGCTCGTGAGGGGGTGTTCCCTTTAGGCAGAGCCTAACCTCAACTATTGAAGTCAAGGGTGAATTATATGTTTTATACTATTATTTAAGGTTTACTTAAATAAGCATGCAAAAATGTTTTTCTAACTATTAATCCATTTCTCAAATAAAAAATAGGAGGGCACCGATGGACCCATAATGGCAAAAAAATTGCCTAGAAAGGTCATATCCTCGACTAGCACAGGTTGAGGGAAATTTATTTTTTTGGACTTTTTAAAGAAAAAGATTACAAAATAAACTTGTTCTTTTTTTTTGAATTTTCAAATCACTTCATCTTAACATTTTTTCAACCAAGATAAATTGAATATGATGTTTCATTATATAAAACATTTTAATGAATTTGTAATAGAAACTCTTATTAATGATTCATCCTTCAATGGTCAGGAAGACAATGTAGGATTATCGGCACAATCCTGGTTCTGCTCTGAAGTTCTAGTGAGTGACGAAGACTAACACCAAACCCCCATTAAATAGATCGTCACCAACGACGGTCAACCAATGACCATAAATAGAGGATCACATAATAACGAATGCAATGACACTATTTCCATCCATCAAATGATCCTTCCCAGGTAGGGGATTAATTGTTTTATGTTTTCCCAATAGTTATTATAAAACAACAAACAGGGATCAACCCACGAACAAGATGTTATAAGGATAGTGTGTTCTTGTGGGAGGGTGTTTACATTGGGGTTTTACATAGAGATTGCGGATTAACCAATATAACTATGATCCTAATCCTCCTGTATTTTTATACTTCTAACATGTAGGGTGTAGGCTGACACGAACAAGGCATGAGCCTCACCACTTGTGCATTCTTCATGGTCTCATCCTTGAAATGTTTGTAATGTGTATATGAGTTTGTGCTAATAATGACGGTGAATCGAGAGGCCCGAGGGCGCAGGAATATTTGAGATAAGACCATATGAGCATATCCAGTGGACTTCTGAAGGTGTCTCTAGCACCGCGTGTGGGATGTAGAGGTCGACCCTCATGAGCCTTACTAGAAAAGGCAGTGCACCTTGGTGGAGGTGGGCCGCATAGACTGGCTGGATGTAGTGCCAGTGTGGTGCCACGTAAGAGTAGTGACCTGCTCTATGATGGCTATGTGTTGACCCAGTGTTGAAGTCATGTGACCAGTCGAGCATGAGCCAACCAGATCGGGCTTCTCGGGTGGCCTGGATAATACATCGAGAAAGTCTGCTTTAGCAAATTAGGCCAATGGGATAATGTAGTGTCGTGGGGTGGCCCGGCCTGGGAAAAGAGGCATGCTCCCCAGTGCCGGTTGGGCTAGATAAATTCGCATCACTGGGAGACCAATATGATAGGACCCCAATCCTACCTCTACCAGGTCCAGTGAGGACCAATGGTGGAGGAAAATGGGCCATACAAATAGGACCAGGTCATGCGGGGCCCTGGTTCGGGTTGGTCAGTTCGGTCCTAACCAGTCAGACTGGGTCCGGATGCAACTGTCCATTGTTTACAAGAGGGATGTATCCCATAGACCGTTCATTCAATTGGCATGTAATCTATGACATTGGGTCCCACATGATAGGGCAATCATTATGAAATCATATAATTAAGATTTCATGGATTTTTACCCAGTTAGACTTCGTGGCATTGCTACCCAATGAGACTCCATTACATAGGTATCAACGATACTGCGTGACTTAGCTACCTAGAAAGACTTTTCAACTTGGATATAAGAGAAACTACGTGACTCAACTACCAATAGAGACTCTGTAAGTTAGATATTAGAGAGACGTTGTGAATCATCTATATAGTGGGACTCTATGACTCATCTATCGGGGATACACCATGACTTAGCTACCGAGCGAGACTCCATGACTCAGCTTCTAATGAGACTTTGTGACATATATACCCACCAAGACTCCATAACTCTACTATCAAGAAGACATCATTACTCAACTATTAGTGAGGCTCTATGAATCAACTACATAGCTAGGCTTTGTGACTAGGCTACTAAATAGTTCCAGGAAACCTAATAGTCCTAAAGGACTCATCAGGTATGATTACCTTTGTAGTGATTGATGTTCAGTGTTTGAAAAAATTGGTTTGCCTATGAATATTCTAGATTTACCTAGTGTGAGCTATCATTCTTCATTATCATGATTAGTGATCATACTTTTGGATTTTATTGTGTATTTATTTTTGTTCTTCACTTGTTGTTTTGGGGTCCTTACTGAGTATTCGGTTACTCACCCTAACCAGATCTTCACCCTCACATGTTGTATCTTGTGCAAGTGACTGGTGACTTGGTGAATGACTTTGTTTCCCTAAACCGAGTAGTTCTAAGTGAGTTCAGGTTGGTGGGACATGATACTACTACTTCCAGTAGTATCTCTATACATACCCATCTGGTGGGGTTTCCAACTGATGACTATCATATTTTCCTAGTATTTTCTTGTTTTCAATTCATCCATTGTTGTGTTTGTATTATAGAGCCTTTGAACTACATTTTTTAATTCTTCTCTATGGTTTTTTAGTGGAATGAATGTTTAGTTTTCTAGATTTAGTTTGTGATTTTGTGAGTGAGTGTGTGTGTGTATAGTTACTCAAGAAAATGCCACCCGTTTGCAGGTTGATGCCTTCGGCGCTAGTCACCAACCCTTGGCCTTAAAGAGGAATGCTTAGGGTATGTAACGACACAGACCCTGTGGAATGGGTCATGAAAAAGTGGTATAAAGGTGTCCAGTTATACGAGATAAACTAAGAGTCTGTAAACTTTTATGGGGAAATAGTGTTATGTGATTCTAGTTCATCTTTCCGGCTAGGGAGTTCAGTGTTGGTGTAGCGGTTGATGAATCAATACACCATGACCCTAAATTCTATTTTTAGACCCATTACATAAAAACAATAGTATCATGCATCTTGGAGTGTTTCTCCATGATTTTTTGAGTCAATGTTTACTTACTAGTTATATATAAATATATGGTTTGTCATCCTGATTCTCTTTTAAGATTCTTCCATGTAGAGATCCAGTGAGGATTCATGTGTGTCACTAAGAGGATGGTCTATAGAGTAATAAGGATTTGGTATATGGATTGTTTCCTAATATGGTACCTTCGGGAGGTTTCCAACTGATACCATTGCATGTTGGTCTGCATTTACTACCGGTGCTGCCGGTAGAGGACACAAGTAGGCTCAATGCCTTACTTGAGTTTTAGAAAAAGAGACCCCTCAGCTTCCAAGGTGTGCCCGACTCGTAGGCACCTAAGTACTAGCTTGAGGTGGAAAGTATTTTTCCATATATCTAGGGACTATTATATAAGATGGAAGTACTCTTAGTGAGCCTTATATGTGGCTTAATTGGGCAATGTCTAGGTTTAAATTACCCAAAAATTTGATGAGGTGACTTTTCCATGGACAGAGTTTGAGAACCTTTCTCAAAGAAAGGGATATTTCCATAAAAGATAAGATATATGGGTTCCCAAGAGCATATAAATGATGAAATGTTTGTATCTGAGTATTCATGGAGGCATGCCGGAATTTATAGGTACTCAATGAATATTATACGACCAATACATCAGGTAACAGACCTCCAAGAATGGTGTATTTAGATATATCAGAGTTAGAACTATTCCTATATTCATTGAAACATATGCTAGGGTGCTTGATAGAACCTTTTTCATTGGAAGTAATTTGGTTATATCGATATAGATAATGGTTGTCTATAGTGTGAAATCAAGAAACTGACATCAGTCTTATATACTTGGAAGTGTGAGACATTCTGATAAGAGGTCCCTAGGGAGGGGTTCTATAGATCATGGATCATAGGGTGATTCGATTTATCCTGGGAAGATGTAATGATTTTTAAAATATTGTAAGGGGTTTATCCGTAAGATGGTCCAACCCATCGAGATGACATAGAAATGGTGTATGGTCTACTGAGGCAGAGGAAGTGATAGGAAAAAATGAATATGTAGGGAGGAAGATGTGTCAGAGGATCTAGGAGAGTAGCATGAGGAGTTATACATTTTGACATGTTCCAAACACCACACCAACATGGTCCACCAAAGGCTCAGAGAGCTAGAGGACATGGGAAGGGAGAAGCTGTATGCGGTAAAGGAGTATGACCCAAGGGCTCCTTGAATGATTTGATATACGTTCTAGTGTCTACTTCTAGATACCAAATTAATAGGCATAGGTTCTAATCATTTTTTATTGTCATGATACTTTTTCAATACCCTGTGTTTCCAGTTGAACCATGGACTTGATCTTTACATCTAAAGATACCTATGGGAGGGGAATCGATAATCACATGTATTTTGATGGTGTTATATGACCCTTGAGGTGAGTGTTTCATTTGGAACCATGAGGTGATATAATTGAGGCCTTGCAAATTTAGTTTAGGTATGGTCTAATCATCCATAATTCATGCTCAGATTGACTATTTTAGGAAAAAGGATGTTGTATATCCACAACATTGAAATGGGGCAATCCGTGGTCAGCAAAAAAGGAAACCCATGTTGTAAAGGATGAACTCATACCTATGAGGGTATGACTGATCACTCTTGAGTCCGCTAGCCTTACCCTCATGGCAGTGGATGTTTGGAGTTTTCAATTCCCAACAGCAGTTGCGGAGTGTGGGAAGTTCCTTTAAACACATGTTTCCAGTATTACCTCCCTATAGGGGAGGGTCTTCTACATCATTCTACACCCCGAGATGGAATTGATATCAGCATCAATATATTTGAGGGCTTTTCATAGAGCTTTGTGAGTAGGGGGAATAAGATGGGGACTTCTGGAGGAAGGGCATAGTAAGACCTGATGTTTGAGGTTATGTGTCAATTACCGGAACATTAACCAAGTGGCCACGGAGAACAGGTAACCACTACCAAAGGGGTATCCTTCCACGTTGATGAAAAGGTTCCTGTAGGGTGTTCAGTAGTTGAGATAGGGACAGTGGCTTAAGCTCCTACATGACTATGACATCATAGCAGTCTATACCCTTGTCTAGTGAAATGTGGTAGGGGATTCTCTCAATAAGAGACCTAGTTTAAAACTATTGAATGAGTAATTCGAGCTTTTGAACTTGTTTCAAATATCATTCATGGATATATAGGAGATAGATTTTCTTTTATCTATGGTTGTTTCCCCTCCACTATTATGGGGTGTCGGGGAGGATCGACATCAGTAGGACCTTTGTGTAATTTTTATTCCTCTTTTTCATGTTCGGTGGAAGGACTGGAATCTCTAGGAGAGCACATGGGAGTGGAATTCTCAAATTCATGATTAGTTAAACAATTATTATGCATAGCCATATTTTGGATTATGAGGACGTGAAACCCAAAATAGGGGAGTAATGTAATGTCTCGTAAATTCTATGTAATTTGTTTGTATTGAATTGTTTTGAGACCAGGAGCTGAGAATGTCAGCGATTCTGAGGCCCAGAATGCTTGGAATGATCTTTTGAAACATGTTATGCTTCAAATAGGGCATGTGACCTTTTTTCTGAAAAAGTGGAATTACTCTTAATCAGGTGACTAGATTAGAAACTTGAGGGCACCGTTGAGTTCAAGATGTCTGTTTTACCCTAAGCATGACATCTGTTTTGTCGGCGTAGGATTCCAGTGAGAACACACAAAAATAGAATAACCCTAAATTAAATAACTAAAAACTATATTTTTTATTAAAATTCATTTACAAACAATTGGTGAATCAGATTGAAAATATGATACCACCATTGATTTTGTAACAGTATTAATTTTTTAGATAGATCCAAACATTGGCCAGCGCAGGCCAGTAGTAGAGGTTAGTTAATGGATGTAAAGAAAATAATCAAGTGATGATTATTTTATTTTTAAATCCTTAAATCTCAAAAATGAAATCTTGAATTGGAAATCTGATAGTACTGTTGAGCTCATGAGGGAGTCTGCTCCATAGGCAGAACCTACCCTCGACTGATGCGGGTTGAGGCTGGAAGTTAAATTATGAACAGATATTTAAGGTTCATTTAAATAAATGTGGGATCATGCTTTCTTAACTTTTAAGCCAGTGGTCAGATAAAAAATCGGATGGTACTGTTGAACTAAAAATGGTGTGATTCAAATAGAATGGACCTATCATCGACCGATGTGGGTTAAGGGAAAAAGAAATTTTTTTTATTTTTCTAAGATAAAAAATAAACCATTTTGTTATTTTTATGAATATTCAAATCATATCAACTCAACAATTTTCTAACCAACAGATACTAAATATGAGGTTCCATTAAATGAAACGGCATAACAACTTCATAACAAAAACATGATAAAAATGTGTATTCGTGTTTCGTCCTTCAATGACGAGAAGATAATGTAGGATTGTTGGCACAATCATGGATCTTCTCTGAAGCTCTAGTGGGTGATGACAATGAAAAAACACCCTTTCTAATGGATCGTCCCCAATGATGATTGACTAATGGGATTAAATAGAGGATTTCATAACAACTAACAAAGAGACACCATTCCTTGAAAACGAACGATCTGACATAGGTAAGGGATTAATTGTTTTACTTTTTCCTCATTCTTATTATAAAACAAGGACTGCAGATCAACCCACAAACATTTTGAGAAACGAATCATGTTTGTTTATGGTAGGGTGTTAACCTTCTAGATTTTTCACTGAGATTGATGATTATCCAATAGGACTATGATCCCATGCCTCTTTTGTTTTTAAACTTCTTACACAGAGGGTCTACACAAACAAGGACCGAGCCCCTCCTCTTGTGCATTCATCATGGATTCATCCAAAAAATGTGGGAAAGGTGGATCTGAGGATGTGGTTGTGATGGTGGTGAAATTAGATTTCTGAGAACCAGGAAAATTTGAAATCATACCGACGGAGCGGACCTGGTGGCCTGTAGATAGTGTCGTCAGCGTCATGTGAGGGATAAAGCGGTTGTCCCTCGCCGACCGCACTGCAAGAGGTAGTGTGCCCGAGATGCACTGTGGTCAAGGAGGGATGTGAAGACTGGATGGATGCAGTGACAGTGTGGCACCTCATAGGGGAAGCGGCCCACTCGATGTGGGATGCGTGTTGACTAAAGGGCGTAGCATGCTAACCGATCGTGAATGGCACAAGCAGACTGGCCGGCCCACCCAGACCGGTTTTTTATTTGAGGGGATCTACATTAGAGGGACAAGTAGATGGGAGAAAGATGGGCCATTGGTGGCCCAAGATAGGAAAAGAGACTAACCTACCAGTGTTGGTCAAGCAAGATAAATTCGGTTCACTGGGTGACCAAGAGGACTAGACCCACAACCAAACTCGGATGGGTCTAATGAGGCCCAATGGGAAATATGAAAAGTAATGTAGGACCCTATTTCGGGTTTCTCGGTTCGGTCTGAACCAGCCGGACTAGACCCAGATGCAACCAGCCCTTGTTTACAAAAAAGGACATATCGCTCAGACTGTGTTTTCGATTGACATGTCATTTGTGGCATTGGGATCCATATGACGAGGTGGTACTTTTGAAATCCTATAAGTAAGATTTCATGGAGGTTGATATAGCGAGACTCCATGACTCAGATACCCAGTGAGACTCTGTGACTCAGCTTTCATCAAGACAGTTTAACCGATCTACTCAGCGAGACTCTGTGACTCAGCTATCAGTGAAACTATGTGACTCAGCTACCCATCGAGACATCTCAACTTAGCTATCAACGAGAATCTACGAATTATCTTCCCATTGATTCTTCGTGACTCAAATATCAGTGATACCCTATGACTCATCTACCCTGAGAGACTCCATAACTCACCTATCAGTGACACTTTGTGGATAAACTACCGGTGAAGCTCTATGAATCATCTACATAGTGAGGCTTTGTAACTAAGCTACTGAATAAGTCTTGGTGACATAGCTATCCTAATGGACTCATCTAGGACTAGGGACTTTGCAAAAAAAATTGTGTTTGAAACTATTGTTTTTTACCATCATTATAGATTATACCTGGTGTGAGGTGTCTTGCTTCATGATCATAATTTTTTTTCTTTTGGATTGATTTGGGGTCTTTCCTTGTTTCTTTGGGGTCTATACTAAGTATTTCTTTACTCACCCAAGTATGGGATTCACCCAAATGTGTTTTGTCTGGTGTAGATGACCGGTGGCCTTGTGATGGACACGGTGGACCCAGACCGGGCATTGCCCAGTATGTTCAGGCAGGCATGACATACTTCTATGGCTTCTGGAAGATACTCTATACATACCTATCAGGTGGGGTTTCTAGTAGATGACTATTCAGGATTTCTATTATTTTCCTGTTTTCAATTAGTCCATTGTGGGGTGTGTATTCTGGCCCATTTTATCTACATTTATAACTTTACCTCAGTTGTGGTTTGGTGGCATGCAAGTTTACTTTTCCTGTGTTGGGGTGTGGTTGTGTGTGTGTCTGCGTGTAGTTTCTCAGTAAAATGCATCCTAATTTTATGTTGATGCCTTCAATGCTAGTTTCCAAAGCCTTGCCTATAGGAGGTGGGTTTGGTTTATGTCACGGAATGAGGCATGGGTAATGGGTCATGAATTTTTTTTACCAAAATTGTTTTGTTCTACAAGAAGGACTATGTGTCTATAAATTGGGATGTGGAAATAGTGTTACGTGTTTTGAGTTCGGATTTTAGGGTATAGAGTCCAGTGTTGGTGCAACGACCGACATATCCAAACACCGGGACCATAAATTTTGTTTTTCGACCCATTACATGAAAAAAATAGTTTCATGCATCTTTTAGTGTTTTTCAATGATTTTTTTGATTCACAGTCAGCTCACTAGGTGTAATAAAATTACCATGGTTAATTTTGATTCTCTTTCAATATAAATCCACACAGACAGCCAGCCAAGATTCCAATCTATGACCATGCGGATGGGAAATAGAGTGATGAAGATTCAGTACATGGATTTTTTCACAATATGGTACCTTCAGGCAGTTTCCCAGCGATACCAATACACGTTACTCAACAATTACTACCAACACAACAAGTAGAGGACACATGTTGGCTCATTGCCTTAAATGAGTTTTAGTTATATAGATCTCTTGTGTTCCAAGGTGATCCCAACTCATAGGTAGCTAAGAATTGGCATGATGTGGTGAATAATTTTCCATTTAGAAAGGGAACCATTGGATCATATGGCGGTTTTGGTAGCGATCCCTCTATGTCACTCAACAGGGAGATGCAAGGGTTGACATTACATGATCATACGATGAGATGACTTTTCTGTGGATAGATCATGAAAGCCTTTCTAAGAGAATGTGATCATTCAATAAAATCAAAATGTTATTTGTTCCCAAAAACATCTGAAGGACGACATGGTGGTATCTGAGTATTCATCAAGGCATGCTGACTTTTACTTCTACTCGATGAATACTATACGAATAATGCTTTAGGGGACAGACCTCCGAGAAAGGTGTGTTTAGAGAAATCATAGACAGGGGTATTCCTATATACATTCCTAATTATGATGAGGTGATAGATAGAACCTTTGTCTTTTGAAGTCCATGGATGAGTAGATACAACTAGTGGATGTCATTAGTGGGAAGGAAGCAACTGATGTCAGTCTCATATACTTGGACATGTGAGACGTTCTGAGAATAGGTCCAATGGCAGGTTGTATACATCCAAGGGCTCATAAGGTGAGTCAAGTTACCCAAGGAACAAGTTATTATAATTAAAAGATGGTAAGGTACATCTCTCTATAGATTTTACATCCCGTCATGCAGATTGTGAAATGGTGGATAATTTACTGCTGCATAGGAATTGAGAGGAACAGATGAATCTGCATGCTGTAATATGTGGTAAATGAGCTAGGTGAGCAGCATGTGGTGGTATACATTTATAAATTTTACAACCACCACCCCAACATGGTCCCCACCAGGATCAGGCAGCTGGAGGAAAGGGAAAGGGAGTAGCTGCATGCTATCAAGAAGTATGACATGAGGGTTACATAACTGATTCGTGGTATAGTCCGTATATACTAATTGCTATCATATTAGTAGAAGTATGGTCTAATCATTATTTCATGTTATGAATCAGGTTCAATTACTATTGTTTCTAGTTAAACCATTGACTTGATCCAAATAACCAGAGATACTTATGGGAGGAGACTCAATAATCAATTATACACCGACTGTGTGATCTGAACCTTGAGGTGAGAGTTTCAGTTAGAACCTATTAGTTATAAATTCTAGGCCTTATGAAGTTAGTTTGGGTAAGTAATGGTCATCCACAGTTCATACTCAGATTTATTGTTCTATGAAAAACGAAATGGTATACCCACCCTATTGGAATGGGGGTTTCCTTCGTTGATAAAAAATTAACCCCAAGCAGCACAAGATAAACTCATGAGTAAGAGGGTTCAACCAATCACCCTTGAGTCAGCTATCCATACCCTTGTGGAAGTGGATTTTTTTAGTTTTATGTTCCCAATAGTTGTGGTATAGTGAGGGAACATCATTTCAAAAGATGTTTCCTGGATTACCTCCCCGTATGGAGAGGGACTACTGCATCATTCTTCACCCCAAGATGGCACTGATATCATCATCATTATATCAGATGGATTTAATAGAGCTTAAAGTACAAAGGGAATATTTGGGAGACTTGTAAATAAAGGGATTAGTTTGACCAAATGTTCGAGATTATGTGTTGATTACCATCACTTTAACCAAGGTGTGATGGAGAATGAGTGACCACTACCGATAGGGTAGCCTTTCACTTTGATGGAAAGGTTCCCATAGGGTTTTTAGTAGTAGAGACCTGAATGATGGATGAAGTTCTTCACAGACTATGACTTCAGTGTGTTCTATACTCTTGGAATGGGAAACCCGGTAGATGAAGCTCTCAAGAGGAGACCTTGTTCACAGTTACTGATTGAGGCCTCAGAGTAGTTGTCCTTGAGTCAAATATCCTTCGTGGATAGAGATGAGACATCTTTTATTAAGTGTATTGTTGTTTCCACTCCAATTATAGAGAGATTAGGTGATTCTCAACATAGAGATGCTAGCTATGAGGCCCAAGGTTCTTAGTTATCCTCAAGGCAAGCACCTGATAAGTTTTGATTGATATAGATCCTATCATCTTTTTCAAAGGGCGCACAGTAGTACCAATGGAATTGTGAGAGAAGATTTTGAGAGATTTCCTTACCTCCCCCTTGGCGTTACACCCTGGAGTGGTGAAGATGTATGAGTATCTATGACATGTCCTTGGATGAAGGAAGAAATGGCTGAGTTCATTTCACGATGCTTTACTTGTTAGAAAGTGAAGGTCAAGCTCTATGTTACATCATGTTTGAAACAAATACTTGAGGCACTAGATTGTAAAGGGGAAGGTATATCAATTGAAATGGTAATGTAATGACCACACATATCTAGGTTCCACAATTCTATCTAGGTTATCGTTGACTGAATCACCATGTCAGCTAACTTCATACCCATCCGAGAGCAGAGTTTTATAGAGGTCCTGGGTCGCATATAAGTTCATGAAATAGTTCGACTCCATTGAGTCACATCTATGATAGTATCAGACCATGATGAACACCTTACATTCCGGTTGTGGATGGGATTTCAAGAGGAATTTGAGACTTATATGTTCTTGAGCACAACCTCTCACCCGCAAACTAATGGATAGATGGAGCATACTATACATGCCTTAGAGAATATACTATGGGCTTGCATGCTTGATTTTGGTCATATTTTTCAGGACCACCTGCCAGTGGTCTTTTTTTAAAAAAACCATCACCCCACCATTGGAATGGAACCGTTTGAGGCTTTTTACATGCGTCCTTGCAGATCACCTTTATACTAGACAGACCCTGGGGTGTCAGGACTCATTGGTCCTGAGTTGGTACTAGCTACAAATGAGAAGGTGCAGATCATCCCGGAGTGGATAAGGACAGAATAGAAGCAAAAAATAAATCATATGTAGATAGAATACGGTGGATCATTGTATTCATTTAGGGAGACCATGTTTTCTTTTGTGTCTCACCCTGATGGGGATTGAAGAGATTTGACTAGGGTAGTATGATATCTCCAATGTTTATCAGATATTTTAAGATTCTGATTTGTTTTAGTGAGGTGACATACCACCTAGCCCTACCCCCAAATATGCACCAGGTGCACGATGTTTTTCATGTGTCGTAGTTGAGGAGGTATGTGCATGATCCATCGCATGTCCTCCACTACGGAAAGCGAGATATTTTGAGGATGGTGCGACCTTTTCCGAATTCGTAGTTGAGATAGTGGATCGACAGGAGATGATCATTCGTGGATGGTAGATTCCTATGGTGATCATTCAATGGTAGCATGTGAATTTTAGGGAGATCACATTGGAGATTCATGATCAGATTCAGGCTCAGTACCCCCATTTTTTTGTTTAGCATTGTTTGGGATTATGAGAATGTAAAGCCCAAAAGGGGGGGTAATTTACTGTCTCAAAAATTTTATGTAATTTATATATATATATATATCGAGACCAGGTGTTGATACATCGAACAATTTTGAGTCCTGGAGTTCCAGGAATGATCTTTCAAAAAATAATAAGCTTTAACTAGTAACTGTGAGCAGTTTTCCTGAAAATGTCGAAATACACTTAAATTGGAGATTATATCAAAAATATTTGGGAACTGTTGCATTCAAAATCGTGGTTTTACATGAAAAACAATTTATGTTTAGTAAAAACTTGCCTCTAGTGAGAAAACCCAGAAATGACATTTTAGTAAATAAAATAATTAAATTATTTTTTTTAATTTTCAAATGCATATGACTAATGAATGGTGTATCAGATTGAAAATTTGATAACACCATTGATCTCATGATGGTTTGGTTTTTTTAGGAATATCGTAACAGTGGCCTTCATAGTCCAACAATAAATTTTAGTTTTTTCCTGTAAATAAAATAATTACCAATTATTTTATTTTCAAGTCCTTATAACTCTGAAACAGTAACTCAGATTGGAAATATAAGAGTACCATTGACCTCATGGGGGAGTGGGGGTTTCTACTTAGGTGGATCCTAACCTCAACCAACTCATGTCTAAGGTGTAAAAAATTGAACTATTATTTTATGTTCAATTAAATAAACCTGTGAACATGTTTTTCTAACTTTTAAACCAATGCTCAGATAAATAATATGAGAGAACTGTTGAACTATGAATGGCGGGATTCACCTTGAATAGACCAATCCTTGACCAGAACGTGTTAAGGGAAAAATTTTATTTTTCATTATTTTTAATGAGAAATTTAAAAAATAAAATGAACTTGTTTTATTATATTTTTCATAATTTTCAAATCGTTGTAGTGCAACAGTTTACCAACCCAGGAAAACTGAATATTTTTTTCATTAAATGAAATAATGTAATTACTTCATAACTGAAATGTACCAAAAATTATGATTTGTGGTTCATCCTTCAATTTACAAGGAGACAATGTTGGATTTCTGGAACAATCCTAGTTTTACTCTGATTCTCTAATGGGTTACGAGGATGAACACCAACCCCCCTACGAACGGATCGTACCCAATGATGATCGACCAATGGCTATAAACATAGGACCATAGAATGCTGAATTCAATGAAACTATTCACCACCAACAAACAATCCGACACTAGTAGGGGTTTATTGGTTTTATGATTTTTTTGTTCTTATTCTAAAACAACAAATCCAGTTCAACACCTGAAAAGGGTGATTCGTAGATCGATTGTTCATATCGGTAGGTGTCTACCTTGGGTTTTTTGCACATGGATTGATGATTATCTGATAGAGATATCATTTGAAGCCTCCCCTATTTATGAACAACTAATACGGAAGGTTTTGGACAACATAAACAAGGCCTGAGCCCCTCTTCTTTTGTGTTCATCATAGATGCATCTTTGAAAAGGAGGAAAGGTAGATTCATGGTCGATGAAGTGATGCAGGCAACTTGAGAGACCGAAAAGTATAGAAGGTTTTGAGATCAGACCATTGAAGAGGACCTTGTGGCCCATGGATGGTGCCATCGGTGCTCTGTGCTATCCTAGAAGAGGTGGCTCTCTCGGCATGCGCCGTGGTGGAAGAGGGCCACAATGGATTACTAGACGTGGAACTTGTGTGGAACCTCATAGAAGGAGTATCCCTCTCCATGTGGGACACATGTCGACCAAGGGGGGTAGATGGTTGACTGACTACACACGCCCTACTAGAGCGGACAGACAGAGCCACCTAGTAAATTATTTAAGCTGGTCCACTTTAGTGGAAGGGCCCGACGAGATAACGGTGGTCCGTAGGGCAGCCCAGGCTGGGAAGACAGATCGAAATTCCAATGCTGGATGGGTGGGATAAATTCGAGTCACTGGTTGAAAAAGAGGACACGACCAATGGGCAACCTCGATGAGGTCCATTGAGGCCCATTGGGCTATATGGAAAGGATCAGGTCATGCGGGACCCCAGGTTATGTTGGTCGTGTCAATCTAAACTAGTAGGACTAGACCTAGTTGTCGTCGGCCCCTATTTACAAAAAAAGATGTATCTCCTAGGCCATGAGTCTGATTGACGCACCATCCATAGAGTTGGGTACAGCATGTTGGGGAGGTCCTTATGAAATAATATATGTAAGATTTCATGGAAGTTGACTTAGAGAGAATCTGTTACTTTGCTACCCTATGAGACTTTCTGACTCCGTGACTCACCTATGAGAAAGCCTTCATGACTAATCTACCCAACGAGACTCCATGGCTCATCTAGAAGCGAGAATTCATGACCCAAGTACACATCGAAACTCTCTGACTCAGATCTTAGTGAGACTCTATGACTCAGCTACTCGGTGAGACTCCGTGTCTTAGCTATCAGTGAGACTCCATGACTCAGCTACCTAGAAAGACTATGTGAGTCAACTATCATCAAGATTTCATTACATAGCTACCTAGTGAGAATCCATGATAATGATATCAGCAAGACTTTGTGACTAATTTATCAGTGAGGTGTTGTGACTCAGCTACACATCGATGTTTTAGGACCCAGCTACTGAATAGGACTAGAAAACCTAGGTATCACAAAGGACACATTAGGGATGATTTTATTTACAACGATTTCTGTTCAATGTTTTCAATTGTTGGTTTCTCCATCAATATTATATATTATACATGGTGTGAGTTGACATGCTTTGTTATCATGCTTCTTGATCAAACTTCATTTTTTTTCTTATGTATTTCATTGTGGTATTTCTTTAATGGTTAGGGGTCTCTACTTAGTATTTCATTAATCACCCTTACACGGGCTTCGCCTATAGCTATTGTGTCATGTGTAGATGACTGATGGCTTGTCATAGGACACAGTGGCCACGAACTGGGAAGTGCCCTATGAGACTAGGTAGGTGTGATGTGCTTCTATGACTTGTGTCTGCTACTCCATACGTACCCATCTGCCAGGGTTTCCAGTGAACTGTTATAAGAGTTTCCCATTATTATACATTTTTCAAGTTTTTCTTTTGTTGGGTTTGAATTCTGGACTTTTTATCATACATTTGTTTTCATTTACTCATTGGTTTTTTAGTGGAATTCATGTTATCTTTTCTAGATTTGGGGTGTGGTTGTGTGTGTGTGTGTACACAGACCCAGGAAAATGCCTCCCATTTGTAGGTCGATGAATTTGGTGCTAGTCTCCATCCTCAATCTTTTGGGAGGTGGGCTTGGGGTATGTCTTGACATGGGCCCCAGTGGATGGGTCGTTATGGGGACACTTTGGGCGGAATCATTGGATATTAGCGATTGTATGCACTATTAGAAATAATTAGGTTACCACATTATGGAACATCAATAATGGCCTCATTTATTACGTGATTTAGATTACACTAAAAATGATACATGGATTATTACTAGGATTCCTATGATAGTCTCACCAAGCCAATGATTAGTTAACAATGAGAGATACCGGTTCACTTGGGGATTTATCTTTGATGGGCTCGAGGGCATGATTTTTATACCATGAAAAGAGTGATACTCGACACCCAATGTGAGAAAACCATGGATGGTCTTAGACAGTCATGACAACACAACACTATGAGTAATACATGGGATGCCTTTTATGGATTACCTTGGATAAACTGTAAAAGTTTTGGGTACTTCTTGTTCTCCTGAGGTGATACATGGGTTCCTATGTATATTTCGTCTTGGAAGGTCCCATTATTCCTTTTATCTTAATTATAGTAATTATTTTTATCTAATAAAAAAATTACAATCTATTAGATCAAATGAAACATCCACCAAGACAAAGAACATTTTTGGGTTCCCTATACATTTTATTTCTACTGTTATTATGGACATGTTGTATTTAAATGTCAACACACATGGAATATTAAATATTTTAATTTTTTTAAAAGTATACACAAGCATTATATCTATATTGTTCGACATGGGTTCAGAATCATGACAACAAAGGCAGAAACATGTATGCTTTTCCATGTGTATCTAAAGAACTAGAGCTGACTTTCTTACTTTGTTTATTTATTTACCTATCATACTAAAAAAACTATATTTTATATTCATAGTTTGGATAGATTTAAACACAATTACTTAGGTCATACTGATTATAACAATAAAACATATTGGGTTGTCGTTACACTGGGGTACTCGAATAGACCATATTAGTTATAGGATTAGGATCCATGGATTGTATTTTCATGCTTACACTAGAAAATTAGATGCACCAGACTAGGTCAGAGCTGATGATGCTCATGGATATGACCCTAGGGGGAATTGTATTGTTTTAATTTTCATATATTGTAAAATATAGACCTTTTATATGATTCAATAATTATATTATATAGCATCATGTGTACATTTATTCATGGTTTTATTTGGCGTTTTATAATTATTACTTATTCTCTATTTATTATTCATATGCTTCATAGTCATTTCCATTATATTTATTCTATTTTATATATTTTAATTTCATATTAGACCTACTTTTTACATTGATCATGGTTTCATTTTATCCCCATTATACCATCATAGCACCCTCACTTCTACACAGTGTTGTCTAGAATACATAGAGGTTTCTTGAGGTTATATGGAGACTGTTTCATGTAACAGTTACATAGTTATATGGGTTTGGATGTTAAGAAGAATTTAATTTCAATATGTTATTTTGTGAACTCTTTTCATTAGAATAGAGAGAGAATTTATAGAGCTAAAGATAAAATAAAATGAATCAATTGTTACCAAAATATAAACCATATATAACCTATATGGTACACTTATAATTTTATCAGTGCAACGAAATGAAAAATTGGATTCTTCATTAGTTTCATAAAAGTGAGTATTTGAAAGTAATTAACCATGAGATGATTTATTTTAATTGAAAAAATTTATAATTTTTTTATCAAGGAAGACATGGAGATAAGGGAGTCCCCATATTATTATGGTATTATGGAAAAGTAGAGAATACAGATTTTTGTGAAAATTCTAATTATAAAACCCATTGATGAATAAAAGTTTCTTTTCCTTCATGCTATAAATTTTGGAAAATGCATTAAAAAAATTTCTAATGTGGATAGGTTAATTATTCAAGTGTAAAAATATTGGATATTAATAAAATTAATTCCCAAGAGATGTAATGAGTCAAAACCATGTTATGAATTGGGAGAAATATCAACCATGTGCCCTTAGCAAAATAATCATTCTTTTATTTAAATATTATGTACATTCAAACAACCAATTATTAAATATAATGCTTAAGGATGAAAATTCACCTCATAAACTTCATAAGAGAAAAATTAATGGGAATTAATTTCCTGTCCAAATTGTTGATGTGGGTAATGAAAAAAAAGTGGTGAATGGTACACATATCATCCACTATTGAACCATAATTTTTTTATTTCATTCTATTTCATCCCAATATTTTATATCAAAATATTTTACTAAGGGAATTATATAACGAACCTAATGATTTGATACTCAATTAACAGTGAAAACACCTACTAGTATAATTATGTAATATCATGTGTAAAACTCATCTATGATATATTGTTACAATAATATAGATATGGTAAATATTAATTTTCATTATACTCTAAGATTTGATTTAATTTTCAGAAGGTGTTGAATCTTTATATATAGTCCAAATTAACGTCTATGGAAGGTAACTGAAGTTTAATATTTTGAATCAATCTCTATCTATCTACTTTTACAAGGATGATTATAATCTCTAAATGGAAATTACATTCCATATATGGATCTTAATACTTATTTCTAAGGGTTATATTGACTATTTTTTGGATATAAACTCAATATTTAATAATAACATGTTTTTTTATGTGCTGTAATGGATATCATTTAAACATCCTAGTCATTCTACAAATCATTAGGTTGAGTTTTCAATATAACACAAACCAAATGTTATAACTATGTTAAAGAATAATTTTATAATAGATTAGATTGAACTATAAGAAATATAGATGAAAATAAAAGTGAATAAATATAGAAGATTCACACTCTCTAGTACACCTTACCAAGGCCTTCCCTAGAAGTAATTTTGAAAAAAAGGAATATTGAATGAATCTTTGCATTGATAGTCATAAAAATAACTAGGTCACTATCATGAATATGAAAAATATATCCCAAATATATTACCTGTTTGATAAAATTTGAGGGGAAAATATTTTTCCAAAATTAACCTTCATTCTAGATATCATCAATTTTCTGTAATAATAGAGTACATATCCAGGATAACATTATATATCATGAATGGGAATGAGAAAATTATTGTGATTCAATTAAGAGGTACTAATTTCCATATTATATTCATGGATATAATTAATATAGTGTTTCTATATTTCATGGATCCATTATTGGTAGTCTTTATAAAATATATTCTTATAATGTGTAATAAAAAAGAAGAGAATAATGATTATATGAGGACTATATGGAAGACCCTGAGAACTATGAAACAACATTCCAAATTTTGAAATCATGATCTACAATTGAATAATATTTCATTTATAGTAGTTTAATATTTCATGGGGGAATACATATGGGTCCTCTTAATGTAGATATTGTTGAATATTAGAACTATGACTTACATCTATAATTTTCATGGATTTGTGGAATACTATCGATTCCCAATGATGTATTTTACATTAATATCAAATATAATATTCCATTAAATGTAAAATGGATTCATGTTCCATTTTAGAGATAAATATAAAAAAAATATCAAGGGTAATATGTGAGTATTAGTTACTATACCTAAAATCACATTACCAATATTTGGAGTATGGTTTGTGATAAACATTAATGCTTCAATGGAGGTTGTGGGTTTTATTTTCTTGTGTAATGACATGATGTTAGGTTATTCCTCATTCCAATTAATAGAACATAAGTAATAATAAATGACTTGTGATTTGGAGTAATCTAGGGAAAATTTTCCCTCAAATATGTGATTCAATATCTCAATAGTTAATGGTGTAATATATATATAATTATCATAAAAAATATAATTATATATTTACATAGTAGGGGTGAAATATGCATTATAGGATGTGGTTATAGTGGAACCAATTTTATGGATTGTCTATACCTTACCACCCATGTAAAGAAAACAACCCCAACATCTATATCCCCCTAACCATGTAACTAATTTTACCCTTTAATTATTTTTTCTCATTTACATAATAATTCCTAGGAGGGGTTATTTCTTGTATAGTCTCATGTATCAAAAAAAATTTTTGAATAATAAAAAACTTTGTTGTTTGAAATGATATTTGTGTTTCTGATATTCAAAACAGTAAACCTTTGGGTATTAGTCAAATTTTTTAATTGTAATATAATATGTATAAATTTTTTAAATAATGCATTTTAATATTTTTATAATAATTTGTATCATATAATTAGGGAAAAATATTTATTTATACCTCTACATCAATATGTTATGGTGTTAAAGAAAATTTTTTCATATCTGTATGGGACTTAGTTATTTTTATGATAATTGACAAATAAAAAAAATAAAAAAAAATTAATAATAATATTATCCATTGATTTCATATTTAATAAAATCATGAGGTTCTTATTTCACATATTGATTTACATTGATTTTATTCTATACTATAATTATGAAAAATATACATTTTTGTTTTAGTAAATTTATTGAACAAGCAATCTGTGTGAACATTTAATGTAATTTAAAATTAAATTATCTCAAAAAAAGTTATTAGATGGTATCTTTTGTGTAAATTATTAGGGATATTTTCAAGAAACTATATATGTTTTTGAATTTTAACTTGAATTATATCGAATATGAGAGAGTACTAAAGAATGAGAAAATAATTATTCAATGTTTAACATAGTAATAACCATCATCCATTATTGTTTATTTTAATCATCACATTTGAGTGTTTGTTAATTATGGATTGAAATAATCAGGATTTATAAACCATAGGATACTATTATGAATAAGGACTGGAAATATTTTTTTCAAATATATTTTATAAAATTATCAATATTATATTGGTGTATGGATTCATTGAACTCATGAAAAATAAGGATAAATATATTGATACCTTTATAGAAAATATTACAAGGGTTTCGTTTTATAGCTCTAGAAAATCTTTTAAATTATTTAGTCTTATTACATACAAAATAATCATACTTATAAAAAATTGTTGATACAAATGAGAATCTAAACTTATGTATATTTTGTGGGAAATGGCTTGTTTTTTGTGTCTTTACACATACACTATTATTATGATCCCTATGAAATATATACATAGAGTCATTACTATATTATCTTTATCTTACTCTATTTTTCAAATATTTGTAATAACTTAAAATATATTAGATGAATTTCTTTCTGTGTGATTTAACATCTAATATTATAGTGCGAATATTATTTTTTTAAAATATTGGTATTTGGAATTTAAATAACCTTTTCAAAGAGAAATGAGTATGAAATTAACAATGATTTATTTTTATGATTCTCAATCCTGGATCAACCAATACTAGAGTTTAATGTTTCCTCTGGAATTACTCCCTATATTCCATTGACTAAAAAATTGTGACTATTGTCTCAAATAATTATTTGGATACTATACCTTAAATATATTGAACAATTTTTTTTCATAAAGACACAATATATTCATCATGACTCACTAAAATATTATACATGCATAAAAAAATGTTTAGAGAAAACAATGAGCTAAAAATGAATTATAGAAACCAAGAATATAAATTTAAATATTTTACCTGATATTTGAAATATATAAATAGGAATAGATGGACATATATATATATAATAGGATTCATGATAATGTGATGGAACATTTGGGATTATGGTTAATTTATATGTCGTATAAAAATGATATTGAAATTAATACAATGTATAATAGGATAAACCACATGGAAATGTATTTGGAATGATCTTTCTATATTAAAGTGCTCATATTAGGACATGATTCCAACAATTAGTAAATATTTTCTCAAAAACAAAATATGTATTCTACCATCATCCATATAAATTTATATGATGTTCATGGTTACATGAAATTTGAATGACCATACAAGATTCATGATTAATTATCAACTTATTAATTTCAAGATATCATATGTATGTTTATATAAATCACAGGTGAGTTTATGATAATTCTCTCTATAACTCAAACACAAATAAATATAACCTTTTTATGATCATAGAATCAATAAAACCATGCCACATTGGCTATGAGGGACATGAAAAAATAATACTCATCTAACACTACCCTACTATTTATAGGTTCCACCTAACTATAATTTATTAGTAAAATACAATCATTCCTTAATCTAGTATACCTCACATCACTAAAATTTCAAGAAATAATATCCCAATATGTCTTACATAGATGCTATAAATTTATTTCAGGATAGATATTTTTAAACATATTGAGACCATATAGAGATAATTGAGATTCATGTATAATTTTTATGATATAGTGTTGATGAAGAAACCCTTCGAATTGTTTTTACAAGGGAATAAGTTTTAGTAAAGTATATGAGTTGAGAGTATTACTATTATGTATTTTGTTTTGAAAAATTATATCATACGCAAAATCTTATGAATAATTATTTACTATTTCACATAATTTATTTTTAGATATTTTCATATGTTTAAAACATGTATGGATGTGTTTTAATGTAATATAGAAATATCATTGGAGTTGGTAAAAAATATGTTAGTAAAATGTATAAGACGTGAAAATTTAATGTTTATTAAAAATGAATATTTAATTTCAAAAAAATTATTCCACTTTTTAAAAGGATTATTATATGAGAAATATTAATTGCTGTAAGTATTATTTTCAATATTTTATTGTTAATTCAAATATAAAATGGAATATCTAATGGTTTTCCCCCAACATGTTGTGGTTCAATACAAAGTAAAAATGTACTTCACAATGTTCATTTTCCATTTTAATGGGTCATTTCAGTGGCCATAAGGATAACTTTAACTTAATAATGATTATTTATCCATTCAATGAGATTTATGATTGAGGAATAAGATAAATTCATAGAATATACCCTATATGTGTAAGGGTAATTTAATGTAATGAGACCAAACATATGGTCAAGGGGAAAATTACATGGCTCATCAATTGATCCATTATAGTTATTATGAAAACTATAAGTAAATTCTAGAAAATTCATGGAGCCTAAAATTTTTTTGTGAGTGTTATCCACTTTTCATATGGGTTATTCTAGAAAAAATGAAAATATTGTGTTCTCAAGAACTAAACATAATGTTTCATTAATTATCATGTAATTTGAAAGATGTATTTTCCAAAAAATATTGTTTGTTTTGTGAATTTTTTTTTAAAATTAGATGATTTTAAATAATCATTAAATTTATAAAATATCACAAACTATAAACTTTATACAAGTAGCTAGATTTTTAATATCATCCCATGAAAGATATAAACACGATGAGATCATATAATCTTTGGAAAAAGGGTCAAAAAATCATTCAAAAAATAGAGGTCATATAGATCAAGGATTGGGAAAATCTGAGAAAGGTTTTATAATGGTGAAATATAGAAAACATAAATGGAAGAAAACATTTAATGGATTTATATTATAATGTCATGTTATATATAGTCATTCCACGATGTCCTAGTTATTTCCAGAATAAAAAACCCAATAATTTAAAATTAGATGATGATGATACAAGTAGTTCAATGATGTCATTTATTTAAATTTTAATTTTAAATTAAAATATTAATGGGATGTTTTATCTTCAATAAATGATAAATATAAAATTAGAACATTTTTTCAGTTATTGTTATGGAGTCAAAGTTTTTGATTGTATTTAGTAAAATGTTTACAGAGAGAATATGTAGAATATATGTGTTCTATAATCTATTTTTCATACAAGAAGATGATACTTATTACTGTGAACATAAATCATGTAGAAGGTAAACATCACAAAAAACATGATTATAACCTTATTCTGTAAAAATAACTCATTTTTTTACAACATATTTTTAATATTTTTAGTTTTTTAAGAACATTGCATAGTGATTAGATATACAATCATCAAATGTTCATGTATATATGATACTCATTTAAAATCTACATTATGGATCTAGTGTACAATATAATATTGGTTAAATCTAGATCATGTAAAATATATAGATTCTCAATGTGGTGAGTAAAACCTATAAATCCATTATTCCAAAAATATGTTAGTTAGTTGCACAAGAATATATAATATTACATTTATAAGTGACGGTGGTTTTTTAATGATGCTTATAAATATTTCAATCACTAATTTCACAACCGCACATGTACTTAATTCTGATGGATCAATTGTTCATGTTAATATTGGTGTTAAATCCTTTTCCTTTTTAAAAATATATTATATACAAATGTTTGGATAATTTGATTAATTTATGGGTGTTCTAGGATGAGATAATAATTTATATTATAATGATGGAAAAATACACCAGTTAATAATAATAGGATTACCACTTTAAATGGGGATTATTTTTATCATTAGAAACATTATATATTTAAAATTTTATTATTGAATAGTTTGGATATATTGGACCCCACAACCGATGGGTTTTTACCTCATTTAAATAATAATTCTAGGATTAAAATTGATATAATGTTATTATATAATTAATGAACATCATGTGAATCAATACTTTTATCTCAATTTGAGAAGTAATATCTCAAATTAAAATATCTCCCCAAAAAAGTTCATGTTGGATTACACATAAAATATCTATACATTGAATGAGAAGGTCATGTAATCAATGTTTCATGTTTGGAATAAAAATATGATGACCTCAAAATGGGTTACGATTAATCATTTGGATGAAGTATTCAATCATGTAAATGTAATTATGAGTACTTTCATATTTTCAGTTAAACAATATTGGATATAATAGTTCTCATGATGATACTATGCATTTATCCAGAATTGTTTGATGAAAAATAATTTACAATTGATGATAGTGATCTATGTACATGTCCTTGAACTTATTTACCATGTATTATTATATATTATGAGATGAGGAAGTTATGATTAAAAAAAATATTATGTATGAAAGTTAACTCTCTTATGAAGCTTAAAAGAGGATAAGTGAATGATATTTGTATCATTAGAATGTGATGATTTTCATGAGGAATAATGTAATTATGTTAGGTTTTATATGATTTTTCATTTTTTTATAAATAATGATAAGTGGAAGATGAATATTTAATATTAATATTCCAGTAAAATATATCAAGTGTGTACATATAGTAAAATCTACAATAAATTACAAATTATAATTAATAATAAATATACAATTGTGAATACTAAAGGATAATAATAAATTGAAATAAGAATGAAATAGATATTGATTGCGCACTGTTTTATTAAAATGTAAATTTATTGTTTTTTTATTTTAAAGAAATTTATTATCAATATTTTTTGTTTATAAAATTAGTGATGATGAACATGATTTTGAGAAATGTATATAGAATTATGAGAAGTTATGACCTGTTAAAGTTAATTAGGAGTAATTTAATAGTTATTAATAGAATAAATATTAGACTGAGGAATAAATATATATTGAGTATCAATTGAATCTAGAACTAATGTAATATGAGTAAAATATATCAAAATTTGATAAAGAGACATTTAATTTAAATAAATGGAATGATTCTTCTAGAAACTCAGATTATATTATTTATAATAAACAATCAAAGATGATGTTGGAGATTGATCTGTTGAAAAATATTCTTACAAAAATGAAGAATCATAAATTTGAGATGTAATAAAAGTTAAAATATATGACAAGGTTCTTGAAAATATATAACTGATTTTTATGAACAATAAAAATTATTTATATGGTAATGATTCCAATATTATGAATTCTACTAAATACGATGGAGAATACATAATGAATAATTATGTGAATGATGTTGAAATCTAATAATTTTAAGAGATTAACTCATATTATCAAGTATCAAACACAAAATTTGAAAAAATAAATTTTATGTGTATATGGGAATCATAATATGAATGTATAGTTTTTTAAATCCGTTTTTTTAAATAATTATGGTTTTAAAAAATTAAAAAAATTAGAACAAAATGACTTTGATGTAAAAAAACATAAAAAATGTTATTTCAAAAAAGAATATTTCAAGAACACTATATACAATAATATATTATTTTTAGTCTTAAATATGTTTACAACATTCAAAAGATCCAAAATTAATGAAAACATAAGGATGGATTTCTAGTTTTGACATATAGATCAATATATTCTTTTTAGGGTAAACGTGGTTTTTATGAAAATTTTATTGTCTCTAGAAGATTTTAGAACATGGTATGAAATATTTGTTGTATTTGAAAATATTTTAACTAGCCTAAATTTATTTTTATAAATTTTTTTGGGTATTCATATATCTCAATGGATAAAATTTCAAATGAAAACTATATAATTTGGGATGAATAATGGGAATAAATATAAACAATTAAAGGATTTTTATTGATAATAAGACCAAACATGAAACATTTTATTATATTATGCCACTATAATATCTATATAATGGGGATATATTTAAAAATACCAATTTAAATATAATAGTAAAATAATTATTGTAGTGGTATTTTTTTGTCAGTACTTGACATAAATCATGTAAAATATAATATTCATAGAGTCGGGATAGTTCATGTTCCCCATACGTGAATGGATATATAGAGATATTTAATAGTGATAAAAAGTTCATGGAAGGTCCAATGACATTTTTAAATAATCATTCACATTAAAACATAGTTTCTAGATCAACGGTCCTAAGAATTAATAAATTCAATTCCATGAACAGTTTGAATGTATATGGTATGAAACCATTTTTATGTAAATATTTGATTGAAAATGATAGAATTAAAAAAATTTAAATAATAATTATTGATGAGAATTGTAAAATAAGTTTGTAATGCGATAATAGTATATTATACATGATGAAACATGTATGTGTTGGATGATGGTATATATTCATGTTACTTATGCTTTAAAGAATAAATCTATTTTGGTATTGGATGATTTGATATTATGGTCAGACTAACATTTTCAATATCATCAGAGGAGAGAATATTCCTGATATAACTATGTTAGAGAGAGAGAAAGAGGGTGAAAATAGACGTTCTCTACCAGTCTAAAATGAATGATTATCAATTCTATAAAGAAAAATACATCATTGAATCACATAATCCATTATTCAGTACTAATTATAATATTTAGAG
This sequence comes from Viscum album, assembly GCA_963277665.1. NCBI lineage: Eukaryota > Viridiplantae > Streptophyta > Magnoliopsida > Santalales > Viscaceae > Viscum > Viscum album. The sequence goes on along the minus strand of OY728153.1, from coordinate 188,148,928 downwards.
GCATATGAAGAAGTTTAAAAAATAAATAAATGTAATTAACTTCATTTATTAATTAATTTACTCATATGAAGGGGAATAAGTACATATATCATATGTCAGTGGCTATAAAACTTTTCTATAGTTTTAGAATGAGTGATAAGAGTGACTATTATTTATCCATAAATATGAACCAGATAGTCAGTGGTGCTGAAAATAGATATAGTATACTTAGAGAATATATTCAGAAGTATAATATTGACTATCAAATTATTTTTCAATATAATAAATAAAAAAATGGGTTTCTATGTTTAAGAAATGAATTTTTTTGGGGATAGAATTCTATAGTGAATTTCATTTTTGGTCAACATGTTTTTGGGAGAATATTTCAAAATGTTCTTAGTGTATTTAAGAATGAAGATTATAGTAGTGATATCAAGTACCAAGACTTGTGAAAATAGGGATAAAAATTGTTTATAATAATTATTGGAAAAAGATGAAGAAAATATATGATTTTTTTTGTTTTTATGATTATTTTTAGTTTATAAGTGTAACTAATTTTTGTTGCATTGAATTTATTTTTTGGATAACATATTATATTGGACAAATAGTAAATAAATTTTCTTAGAAATACTGTAAAAATGGGATCCAGGTGCACCACTAGTTTGGTGGACACTAGGATCAATCAGTGTAGTGGACTAGAGTTGACATTCCAATAGAATTCATAGGAACACCCACATAGGCATATGGAGTGGAGAAGAGCCACCGTATAGAGAGTAACATCGACATAGTAGAGAACCATCATGGTGGGATGCCAATGATTGGAGGAGAATCTAATAACTAATTTCTAAAAATTTGTAGATATGGCTTTTAAAATGAAGGACATCTTAGCCAAAAATTATTTTGATGAGGGGTTCCAACCATAGGGGTGCCATTTAGTCTAATTAAAGAAAATATATACAAATTAAAAAATGTTTGATCTGATCGAACTTTTGTATCTTGGCCTTTCGGTCGACTCAACTACAAGGTCTAAAATCATTGCCACCCGGGAGGTTCTTTTTGGAACGCCCCCACCCCAGAATCCAGGACCCGGTGCATTATTTTAATACATTGTCATGATTACAAGGAATAAGGCCCCGATGGACTGATCAGTTCAGTAGTCTTGGAAAAAAGAAATATACATAAGTGCAACATTACAACTTCAAAATAAAAACTACACATATTTATTACATTAGATACATCCAAGCTTCCAAGATTATTCTTGCATGTAACTCATTACCAAAATATTCATATCCTAGGAAAATGAATCATAAGTTAGGGGTGAGATCAAACGCTCAGTAAGAGTAAGCAATACAATGGAAGATAACATAAACATTAGGCATGGTGAATAATAGAAAACACATGCCTTTATGAATAGTAAACATCAACATCGTTTGGTTGGAATATGAGATGTGTAAATAATGCAAAAATAAAACATAGTGATGGGTATTCTACTAGTAGAAAAACCACATGAAATATAAATTGCTTATTTTATAACGATGAAATGCATAATTCCAGACATCATGACCACATAGTCATGGCCTTGTGGCAAGTAACTAGTTTGTCTCATGAGACCTACTAATGCATCTAGGAGCTATACCGAGCTCCACCTGTCACTTACTAAGTCCATTTTATTCCTCATATGAATGGTTTGAAACATAATCTCATCATTCATTTTAAAACTAGCACACAAAATGTCAATATACAAACCGTGAATGGCATAAAAATAGCACATCCACTGTAAAACAGAAGATATTCAATACAATATGGAATATTTTATTATAACATATTATCCTCAATCGAGAATAATGAAGGATATTGACATAGATGAAAATAATCATCAATAATATTTTAGGGAGATATCCCCCTTTTTTGAAATCATTTAAAAGTCGTATTATTTATCAAGAAGCCATTTAAAATAGACATTTGAATCAAATTTTCCCATATCACTTTGAAACTTTTAAAAGAATTTTTAATTTTAAAACATTAATTTCTCTATAAATAAATCCATAAAACCATTTTCAAAACATGGAAATTAATGAGAAATATTTATAAGAATAAATCATTAAAACATTTAAAATGATATTTTAGTTATAGTTCATTGTTGACTCTCCTTTTCATCACAGAGTCCAAAGGAATGTAAAGGGAAATAACTTCGCACAAATTGATTTAGCCTTTGAGGAAAACATCAAAAATCGACAAAGGGATGAACAAAGAGAACATTGCCCATAGTTCGCGCAAGTTCCCTCACAGTCGCGCATGTCCACTTGCACGACGCATAATGGTCGCGCAAGTGACTTGCGCGACCTAAGTGATAACTGCCCGGGGTCTTCTCCTGCCTATAAATATACCCTGTGGGCCCCCCATTTAAGAAGGATTTTTTCCAAAAACTTAGATTTAAGCTCCCGGCACCCTAGTCTCTTATCAAAGCTTCTGAAACACTTCTAAGTTAATTTCTTACCTAGAACGGAAGATCTAAAGAGGGGGAGGAAGGCCTAAGTGTCGAAACTCATAAACACTTGCGCGCTTGAGTGGCCAGCCCTTAAGGGAAATGGCCACACTTGCGCGCCGCCTTACTCCATCAATAGAACTTGCACGCCCCTCTTCTGGAAGAACCTTAAGAGGATTCTAAACGCTTTAACCAAGAGTCGCTCAAGTATTACCCTGCTGATTAACAATCGTGCAAGTACCCATATGTCGCGCAGGTATACCTGCATGACCAAGACTTGCATGCCCACGCAGTACCTGCGTGCCTGCCAGGACATGCGCGCCCCGGCCTTTTTTGGGTGCCCTTCTTGCCCATTTCACCCCTCTTAAGCCATTCCACCTCTCCTATTCAAGATTCAGTCTTCAAGACACTCTTCAAATCCATTTATGGCATGATTTCTTGATTTTACTTCCTTATCTAAAAGGAATTCTGTGTAATATCTCTCAAAACCTAGTGATTTACACATCTTTATGTCACTAAATATTGAGATTTCATTCATTCAACCTCATCCTTTACGATGAGGGAACTCATTAACATGGGCCTCCTTTTCAGGAGTAATCCCCAGTCCTCTAACCTCGGCATGCTTCTCAAGAGTAAGCCCCAACCACAATTTCATTAACCTGAGCCTCCTTTTTAAGGGTAAGTCATAGTCCCCTAATTTGGGCATCCTCCATAGGAGTAAGCCCCAAACCATAATTCTCATAACCTGGGCTTCCTTCTCAGTAGTAAGCCCCAATCATACTTCTCAAATATGGGCCTCCTTTTTAAGAGTAAGCCCCAGTCCCCTAATTTGGGCATCCTCCTTAGGAGTAAGCACCAAACTATAATTCTCCTAACTTGGGCTTCCTTCTCAAGAGTAATCCCCAGTCATAATTCTCAAATCTGGGCCTCCTTTTCAGGAGTAAGCCCTAGTCCCCTAATTTGGGCATCCTCCTTAGGAGTAAGCCCCAAACCATAATTCTCCTAACCTGGGCTTCCTTCTCATGAGTAAGCCCCAGTCATAAAAATCAAATCTGGGAATCCTCCTTAGGAGTAAACCCCAGTCCCTGAATTTGGGAATCCTCCTTAAGAGTATGCCCCAAACCTTAATTCCCTTAAACTGGGCCTCCTTTTCAAGAGTAATCGCTAGTCTCAAATATGGGCATCCTCCTTAGGAGTAATCCCCAAGTCCCTTAAATTTTCAAGTCTCTTAACCTAGGCATCCTTTTCATGAGTAAGCCCCAGTCTTAATTTCTCTTTACCAGTCCTAATTTACTTTTGATCGGGGATTCCATCTCAGGAGTAAAACCCAATCATAATTCCTCTCCTAATTTGGGCCTCCTTTTCAGGAGTAAGCCTCAAGTTAGAATATTCAAATCTCCATGAAGCACATATTCCATTTTGGACCCTGTTCCTATATTTCTTCCCTGATGTAAATCCTAATCTTCATTTATCTGGGAAGTCATACATACATAAGCCCCACATTATTTCTTATAATTGCATATTTCATGGCATAATTGTTTGATTTTTACCAATACCTCTTGTTTCGCACACCGAGCAAGACTCACGTGAGCTTAAAGTGTAAAAGTAATTATTACATCCTTCTTTGAGCCATCAATCATAAACATCATACTCCCTTACTCGAACTACATGGGTTATGATTCCTTTTCTAAAAACAAAGGATACGTAGGTAGCCCATATACGGGTTCGATCCCAACTCTGAAATAATCTATGTCCTTCTGAATGACAATAAACTTCAAGTGCCCCACTGAGTGGCTCTAAAACTAGCATGGTCATCATAATGACCAATATACTTCTGTATAAATGTGTCGAAGGATACCATTGACCAAGAATCTCTAATAAATACAGATGATTCTCTATCAATGAATAACCTACAATACATATAAAAGATTCTCTAAATTTCCTACATATTTAATCATTGATTGTCAGATCTCAAGGAAAACTCATTTTACTCTTGGTAATGTAATAAAGATTCACAAACATAACTTAAATCTATAAAGAGAGTCCCAGAGTAGACAATAATTCCCCTCAAAAAGGTGTGATGAGTCCGACCTCCCATCCTCTCGACCAATGAAAATTCATAAGCCTCATCAGTCCACAAACTAATGATCACCTACCTTTGGAAAGTAGGTCCAAATGGATTTGGAATCATTGGATGTTTCCGGTTTTACGAACAAACCCGTTAGAAACCGATCGGAATGTTTGAACCTCCCATCAAGGAGGTCATCCCGAAATTTCAAGGGGAAACAAAAATGGTGAACATGACGTGAATCCTTAACCAAGTTAAAATGAGGTTTTACCTATTTGTTAGGCCCCTATTTAAAACTCAATAAGAGGGCCAACAAAAAAAATCATTGACATATGTTCTCATCCAATATATGTAGTGGCTGAATTTATCTTGATTGCGTCTGTTATATCAAACATGCACTCTTTTCCAAGATCTTCTTCATTTCTAGAATGGCTGCTCTCAAGTTCACACCTGTGAATACTGCTGCTACTTCTACTAGATCATCTTTCACTCTGAGGACGATATCACCTACTCATCATCTTCAATTCTGGGTATCAAACACGCTGGTTAAAGAGTACCATCAACACGGTACCATCGCAACTCTAGAGGCTGCCCAACAAGCCCTCCAAGTGAACAATTCACACCAGTCATCCGGACAACGATGACCAGTGATCAAGAAGTAGGCGGTGATGACTACCGTCTCCAACTATTTTGGGTCATTATCTCCAGAACGCAATCACCATTCACTCCCATATTATGGGGAGGTGAATGAGCAGGTCCCTCAGGTCCTTAATTCAAAGAAGCTTGAGTCCTTCCTGAGGGCTCCCACCAACAATCGCCGCCAGACTCGTCTGGTAGTGAACCCTCAACATGATGAGGGTACTGACTCCAGGCATTCGGCTCAGGTTCCTCGAACCCGAGCAGGCAAGACGAACCACCAGAGGCGGAATCCGGTCAATAGTGAGCAGGTTCTCATCTCTTCCATCCCCGGAGAAGTCCACCAACCTAACTTGGTGGAAAGCAATGAGTGGGCACACACACCTGCCCGTTTTAATCCTGTTGTCCAGTAGACTCGTCTGGCAGTAGCATGCCAATCCCACCAGGAAATTCCGGCAGAGTACTATAGGCAGGAACATACACTTGTTTATCCATCATCAGCTAGTCAGCAGACTCGTCTGACTACATATGATGGATCTCGTCGACTACGTTCGGTGAAGGGTAATCAGCAGGCACATACACCTATTACTACTAATCAATCCTACCAACAGTCTCACTTGGTAGAATTCAGAGAAGTTAGTCGGAAAGCCCCGACAACAAATAGGAGGCAGACTCAACTCCCCACCCCACACTTGAGTACTATCAGGATTCACTGATAGGAAAAGGAGGATAAGAGCAGGCACATACACCTACTCCAAGCCCTAAATGGACATATATCCCTGTTCCGGAAGCTGAAGTCACCAAGAATATTCTATCAATGGTGAAAGAGAAGAAACAAATCCCTACTCATATTCTGGACGCTTGCTAGGATATTATAACAACTTCAGCAGCATCTCATGGAAAGACACATAAATCCATCCCTACCAGTGGAGTGACACATAAAAAATTCACTCTGGAACAGACACACACATCTGTTCCAGTCCAAGAGGTTTGTGGGGAATACTCCCCCATATCATACGGACAACCAAGTCAGGAACATACACCTGATTTGAGTGGAGAACGTCAGCCTAATCTGGCCATCTTTCCTGATCAGGCACATACACCTACTCAGAACATCCACTTTCGTCAACAAGTTTTTTCCAAGGCGAGTAAGAAGGCGTCTAAGAAAAAGACCCACCCAGCATAGTCAGGAGATCAAGAGACAATCTATAACAAGTCCTTTCTCCATGCGGGAGTTCTTGAAGCCCTCAGACAATTATCTGTTGAAATTTAGGATTTTACTCCCTCATTTCCCAATAGTGGGAACATTAATTCCGAAGGTCTTCAACAGACACTTCCTCATGAAGGATTGCTTCATGAAAATTCAGTCGATCTCAAAGTTTTGTCTTCAGATGAGGTCCAAAGGAACCCTCTGTGTGGTCAGAAGACCAAGGAGCAAGAGATCTCATCTTTTGTTGTAACACATTATGGTGGTCCTCCCCATGATGATGAATTTCGCTGCGAAAGTCCTCTCTGCAGTAGTGATGTACATTGCCCGGAAAATGCTCTAGTGGACAATGTAGTGCCGAGAAATCCCTCTTATCTTGAGGCACTTGCAAATGTGAGACCAGTCATGTCTGATTCTTCATCGCTAGTAGGTGAAATACTTTCCTAATCAGAAGATAGCCCAGGGTGTAGATCATTCTCCGAACCACCCCTAAGTCATGCATCTTCTAGTTTGATCCATGATTTCTCTACCAATCCTATTGAATCCAATGAGGCAACAAGGAAACACCAACTCTTGTCAAATCAGGTAGAAGAATCTTCATCAAATGATAAAGAGGAAATTATGAACATGAGAAAACAACTAGCGAAAGGTGAAGTTCCAGTCATGTTTTGTCCTCTGGATGACTCTCAGTATGACATTCCAGAAATGTTGACGAAAGATGAAATTCATGATATTCGTCTCAACATATGGAAAACTCTTAGTCAGTTGAAAAAGAAAGTATTATCTTATGATGAATATGAAAATCATCTTAAGATAATATAAGGGTTACAACGTCAGATTTATTTGGCGTCTCTATCAATCTCCCGATATCTGAAGGCCGAAATGTAGTATAGATCCCTTCAATGTTCATTCAATGGAGCACTAAGAAGATTGCTTCAGTTAATTGTCAATGCCTCATCTGGTATTCGTGTCAGAGGATGGGGTGTTCATGGAGGATTGTATTTCACGGTGCTCCCCAGTCAGCAAAGCCCGCGGAAAATGGTATCATGCAATGTTATTGTCCATGGCCGACCACAGTCAATGGCCTTTGTTTTTAATCAAAATCTTTCCCAAGAATAGGCCTCAACTAGTTCCTCTCAAAATCAAGAATACAGAGAACAAGTTGTTGAATTACTCCTGCATCAAGCAAACGAGAATATTGAACAGGCTTCTCATATGGAGCAAGCACATAATCAAGTGACAGAAGTGTCAGAAATTATCCAACGGTCTTTTGAACAAGGTGATAAAAGTGGATACAGGTTAATACATCCAACTAATTTCCGGACTATGGTTCACAAGATCAGGAGATCTTTTAAGAAAGTCTCAGACATAGAATGTCAAGAGCCACCCCAGCTCTCCAGACTGAGGACTCTTTTAAACCAACCCTCAGAATCAACAAATAGGATTCGAGGAGTTGAGCGAAAATAGCAGGAACAACCCCAGTCCACTGGACTGGGGAATTTTTCAAATCATCAATCCCCTCCTCAGAGAAAATCGGTCTTTTCTCGATTGGGGAAAAATCCTCAAGAGGAACGAAGATCCAAATTATCTTGAGATTCCCTCCAAATTATAGTTCGTGAAGAAGTTCCTGAGGGATCTAATCAACAAAAGGCAATGTCTCATCAAAGACATGGAAGAAGACAATATCACAGAAATTCTGATAGAAGGGATGCGATGAGTTATGCATCAATCAATGTCATCAACGCCGTTGTTGCTGGTCCACCAGATGAGGCTCACTCAGGGGACTCAGATGAAGAGATTCCTTCTCAAGAAGATGTACGCACTGACACAAATGAAGAAGGTGTGCGTACCCGAAATCAAAGGATTACTCAGAACCTAGGTAATCCTTCGAGTAACACACTTCCCCCTCTCTGAAAAGGATCCAAAAAAGAGAAGGGAAAGAACCAGGTTACATATCCTTCATCTGGGGAAGGTCAATCGCTCTCACTAGAGCAAAGGTTTGCACAACAGGAGGAAGAAATGAAGGAATTAAGAAGGTTTGATGCAGAACTTATTCATAGTAGTCTTCTTCTTAAGCACGCTGGAGTCAGTCAGCCAAAAGAATTTGTTGCAGCTACTGATATGGATCAATAATATCCTCCTCTATCAGTACACCCTCACAGGTCTAATCCTATGGGTCAAGTGCAACAATAGTTGGCAGTGCTACTATCAGTTGTAGAACCATCCACCACATTTTTCCAAGCTCCAGTCATTGTACCTACCCAAGTCCAGGTTCAACCGGATGTTTCTCAAAATTTAATAACTATTATTGAGTCATTAACAGCTCGGTTAGAAACTATGGAAGGGAAACGTGCGCAAGTTCAACCAGAAAAGAAAGTTTACCCTGAATGGGTAGATTCAATCTCTCCTCTATCCAGTTTTGGGAACTCTGTATTCCCTATTTTCAATGGATCAGGAGATCCTGAACAGAATTTGACGCATTACGTGTCTTGTTGTGATCCTATGATTGATACTCCGGAGCAGCAAGAAGCAGTGAAACTCAGATGCTTCGTGCGAACCTTGCAAGGACCAGCTTTTGTCTGGTATACAAGCTTGAAATTCCAGTCATTTACCAGATGGGAGGATCTTCATCGAAAATTCATCATTCAGTTCAGCTCAACTTTTACAAAGACACCAGTTTTCGATCTTAAAAACTATAAGAAAAGGGAGAATGAAAGGGTCTTTGATTTCATTGCTCGTTGGAAGGGATTAACATATTCCTTAAGATTAGCACTCGCTCAAGAGGAATTGTTTCCAATATGTGTGGAAAATCTGCGTGACCAATTACACACTCCGTTAATCCCTGTGAAATACACAGGAGGGTTTCGAGACTTTAATTCAATCACCCAGCAGATTGAAGATTCCCTTATACAGGCTAAGGCTAAATCTCATGTAATTCCATCAGCTTCAGGAAGGAGAATGGGTAAAGAAGAAACTGCTACAGTTATGCTTAATCAAGCACCTGTACCAGTTTCTACCTCAAAACCTCCATCTTCTAGAAGGGCCCCACCTCCTGAATGCCAACAACGAAGTCCGTTTTGTCCAAAAGGTCAAAGAGATAAAATACGAAAACAATTTGAGGATCTGAAAAGAAAAACATACTCTTTGTGAAATGAATAAGTTCCTGGTTATTTCATTTCGGCTCTGGAAAACAATTTGGTTCAATTGCCAATGCCCAACAGGTCAAACAAGAAAGAAGATTAAGACCGTCCCAATTATTTCCCTTTTTATCAAATATTGGGGCATCCCATCCAGGAGTGCTTTGTCTTCAAAGACCCCCTACAAAAGATGGTCGACTCAGGACAAGTAAAACTGAAAGGCTCTTCAGCTCAGGTAGCATGTGTTACTGCTACAGTTCCAGAGGAGGAAGGCGAATGGAAGGAAGTCAAAAGGAAAAATGCACAGAAGTGTGATGATTGGATGGTCAGAAAGACAATCAACCGAACTCATGCTATTTTTCGAACAAAATTATAGAAACCAATTGTGTCTTCTGCCATCAATGTTGCCGCAAAACCCTCTTCATAAGAGGGAAAGTCCTCAAAGAAACGGCATGATTCAAATAAAGAAAAATAATCAGAAGAAGATGAGTATGTGTCAAACCCTAAGTTGTCTTTGACTCTGGCGAACTTCATGCCATTTACTTCAATACCACGGGCACCGCCCCACCAAACGGCATAGCTTAAATAGGCTACTCAGGCAGAGTTTTCATCAAACGAAGATTTAATCTTTGGTTCTATTAATATGATTCAATTAACAGATCCATATGACAGTTGCAGTTTCGATTTCAATAAGCCTGAATTCCCTGTATCAAACAGGGGAATCAGAGGAAGCTCCAGGGGCTTAGGATACAAGGGAAGACGTGGATCTTTTAGAATCCACTATTCCAATTCTACCCCTTCTAGAACTGTGTACGCAGCAGAAACTCGTGGTAGAGCCCTTCAGTGAGCTCAGCAAGAACAAGAAAGTTCTTCTACCAATAGAAAATTCAGTCATGGCACAGTTATTTTGGAAGATCGGTTGAAGGTTCCATATTCTTCCTCTCAGCAAGTAAATGGATCTAATCGGTCTTATCTTCCAAAACCAGGAATATTGCCAACTCCTATCCCGATACAAGATGCATCAACTTCTAAATCATATGCTTCCAAGGTACCTACTAAACCACATATTCCTATTGGGAAACGTAGACCTCTAGATCAAAAGTATGATATATTGAAACACTTGGACCAAGTACCAGCCAAGTTATCAATTATGGATGCTCTGAATCTATCAAAAGATCTTCGGGAAGCACTCATCGAGGCATTGTCAACTCCTCAGGAGTTTGAAACTGAAATTGCTGCAGCTGAAGTCTATCACATAGATAATAATCCTGCAGAATTCCATGCAATAATATCTTTTACTGATGAAGATGAATATGATGTTTTGCATGGAAATATTAGACCATTGTACTTGTCTGGCATGGTCAATGGCGTAGATGTCTGACGAACTTTCATTGAAAATGGTTCAGGAGTCAACCTCATGCCCATTCATACACTTCGTCGACTGGGCCTTATAGAATCTGATTTATCTCCTTCTACCATGATGTTACAAGAATATGATAAAAATGAACAAGAACCACTGGGCGAAGTTACACTCAGAACTCAGTTTGGAGATCTTGTATCCAATTCAGATTTCATGGTTGTTGATCAAGACTCAGCCTTCAACATCTTGCTTGGAAGACCCTGGCTACATCAACATGCGACTATCCCTTCATCATACCATCAATGTCTCAAATATTGTTTCGATGGTCAAGTTGGTACATTGTATGGTGATAAGGCCCCGTTAAAGACATGTGAGTCTCAATACATTGAGGTGGAATTCTATCACATGAAGGGAAGGGAGAAATCCACAACAAAGGAGATTACCAAAGTTAATGCTCCATATGGTTTAGAGAAAATCCCAGTAAATCCATGTACACATGTGAGTACAGATTATGTGTTGCCTATCAGTCAAATTGACAAGATAGACCGAAATCAAAATACTCTTATAGAAATATCCATAATTTCAATTACGGCAATCAAGCCAGACAACATTGGGGAAATTGGTAACCCACCAAGCAGTAATGAAGGCACAAATGGTGATGTCCTCATTTCATCTGCTGAAATCCAACAAGTCTATACTTCTCCAATTAGGCCAGAAGAAGTTATAGAAACATCAGAGGTGAACAATGATGTCGATTTTCAATCTATCATCTCCTATTTATTACCCAAAGAAGACTCATCATCATCAATTTGGTCGGAAATTGAAGCTTCTTCTTCAAGATATGCAAATTTTGACATCTCTTCTGATCATGAAAATTCTAATTTATCATCTACTAGGCAAGTAGAAATAGAAGAAATAACACATGATGAAGAAGAAGAGGAAGATCTCAGAGATGCTCCTCCAGTATTTGAAGAGGGTATCTCTACCACTGTGGATGAACATAGAGAAACAAATCTGGTTACAAGAGAAGGTCCATGAAGAACTTTAATCAGTGCATCCATGACTCTTGAAGTGCAAGAGATTTATATTTCTTTTCTAAAGAAAAATAGAGATATATTTGCTTGGAACTATACAGAAATGACCGGGCTTGATCCTGATGTTGTTACTCATCATTTGGGTTTACCATAAGAACATCGAGGATTTAATCAAGCTGCGAGAAGAGCACACCCAACTTATGCTTCCAAAATTTAAGCTGAAGTGGATAAGATTATCAAAGCTAACTTCGTCAGAGAAGTTAAATATCCCAAGTGTTTGGCTAATATTGTCCCTGTAATGAAGAAGAATTGAAAAATTAGAGTTTTCATCGATTTCAGAGATCTTAATCGGTATTATCCTAAGGGTGATTTCCCAGTTCCAATTACAGAACAATTAATTGATGCAACAGCTGGCTATGAAGCACTTTCCTTCATGGATTGATATTCCGAATATAATCATATCCGAATGGCCCTAGAAGATGAGGAATCTACAGCCTTCAGAGTTTCTCAGGGTGTGTTTTACTACAGGGTAACGCCCTTTGGCTTAAAGAATGCAGGTGCAACATATCAGCGTTCCATGAATCGTATCTTCAAACCCTTCTTAGGGAAGTTTGTTCAATACTATGTAGACGATTTGGTGGTTAAATCCAAACAACATTATAATCACTTGGATGACTTGGAATTCATATTCCGCAATCTTCGAAAACATAATTTGAAGATGAACCCCTTAAAATGTGCTTTTGGGGTAACCTTAGGAAAATTTCTCGGCTTTGTTGTACGCCATCATGGTATTGAAGTTGATCTTGAGAAGACCAAGTCAATCCTTGGTATTTCACCTCCTCAAAATTTGAAAGAATTAAGAGGACTTCAAGGACACTTAGCCTATATTCGGTGTTTCATCGCCAATTTAGCAGGAAAAAGTTTACCCTTCACCAAATTAATGAAGAAGGGAGTCACTTACCAGTGGACTGAAGAATGTCAAGAAGAATTCGATATTCTCAAGAAATACCTCTTGAGTCCAATAGTACTCATGACACCTATTGAAGGAAGACAACTTATCCTCTATGTAATAGATCTAGAGTGATCATTGGGTGCCTTTCTTGCTAAAAATAATGATGATGGGAATGAAAAAATCCTCTACTATCTCAGTCGAACTATGCATGAAGTAGAAACCCGGTATTCAAGTATTGATAAGTGCTTCCTGGCATTAATCTTTGCAGTTCGGAAGTTGAGACACTACCTGCAACATCATGAGGTCTAATTGGTATCTCGCAATAACCCGCTCAAATTCATCCTTAGTCTTCCAATGCTTACAGGACATCTGGAAAGGTGGGAAGTTATCTTTCAGCAATTTGACATTCAGTATGTGTCTCAAAAGGCGATAAAGGGCCATGATCTGGATGATTTCCCTGCTGAACACCCTTCAGTGGAAGACACATCTTCAGATATTGAACTCCCTGATGAGGAATTCTTCTCTATTCAAGAAAGTCCTCAGGCATGGGAAATGTATTTTGATGGTGCTTCCAGAATTCCAACAGGGAGGAAAATGGAAAATCCTAAATTCAACAAAGTTGGCTTAGGAATTGTGCTCATTTCTCCAGAAAAGGCAGTGTTACCTTTTTCCTTCTTATTGTGGGAAGGTGGTACCAATAATGAAGCAGAACACCAAGCTATCATCGTAGGCTTGGAATCAGCATTTCAAGCACAAGTGAGTCACTTAAAGGTGAATGGTGATTCAGACCTGGTAATCAAACAAGTCAATGGGGATTATGACATCAGAAAAGAAGAACTAATCCCTTTGTATTATTATGTCAGAGAGTTAATGGTTGAATTCTTTTTGGATCCGACATTTTATTATGTTCCAAGATCACAAAATTCTCAGGATGATGCACTAGCTAATATAGCCACAACTCTGACAGATCCAAAGCGGGACGAGACAACCATCAGTATTTCCCACCGTTGTGCAATTTCACCTTATGTTCGAATCAGAACAGAGGAAATTAATGAAATTAGTCCCATTCCTGAACCGTATGGTCATACTATAGGATGTATGTCATCTATCAGAGAATACCTTTAAAATGGAACACTTCCACCTGATATAGCTGAGAAAGAACAGATCTGGAGACGTGTGGTCAATTTTACTCTTTATGATAGCCCAGATCACCTAGCGAAAATTATCTACAAACGTGGTTTTGATGGAGTTCTCTTTAGATGCATTGATGGTGAAGAGACAATGGATGTCATGAAAGAAATGCATGTAAGAGTCTGCGGTGCCCACCAGTCTGGACATAGACTGTCTGATCAGATTTGACGTCTTGGATACTTTTGGCCTTCAATGATACAAGATTGTGTCGATTTCACAAAGAAGTGTCATTCGTGCCAAGTACATTCCAACTTCATTCACCAACCTCCAGAGTTTCTTCATACAGCTAAATACTCATGGCCATATTCCACATGGGGAATGGATATTGTGGGACCTTCCCCTTCAGCTACAGCCAAGCCGTTTAAGTACATTATTACTGCTACTGACTTCTATTCCAAATGGGCAGAGGAAATACCTATCAAGGAAGTCAGTTCTAAATGAGATTTTATCTTCATCAAGTCAAACATCATTACCAGATTCGGTGTCCCTCATACCATATTAACGGACAATGGAACCAACTTCTGTTCATCCGAGGTGAAGAAGTTGTATCAGGAATACAACATCAAATCCAACCATTCATCTCGGTATCATGGAGCGGCCAATGCCAAATAGAATCCTTTAACAAGACTCTTTCAAATATTCTACAAAATATGGTGGATAAAGATAAGAGGTCATGTCCTGATAAACTATTTCATGCTTCATGGGCTTATCGGACTACTAACTGCACTGCAACTCGGTCAACTCCATATTCATTGGTATATGGAACGGAAGTCGTCGTTCCCATTGAAGTTCAACTACCCTCGCTCTGAGTTGCCATTTTTGATCAATCATCTACAGATGAACAATCTCAAAAGCGATTGAATGAATTCAAACAGTTATATGAGAAGAGATTGTGCACTTTGCACCACTTGGAAGTCTATCAGAATCTAATAGAACGATATTTTACAAAAAAGTTAGTCTTCATTCATTCACTCATGGAGAATTGGTATTAGTTCTCCGAACTCCAATGATACCAGGAAAGAAACCTCCCAATAATGAGCCAAAATGGTAAGGACCTTATTCAATACATATGGTCTACTCCAATGGAGTATATTCATTAATCTCGATGGATGGAGAACTCATCACTACTCCAAACAATGCCAGATTTTTTAAGAAGTATTTTGTATAAACAGAAAACCTTCATCGTCATTATTATATGTTGTTAAACTATACAGCAATGGTCCATACATATGACCTTAACTATTTGTACTTTCTTCCCACACGACGTTAAACTGTGAAAAAGTTCTCTAAATGGTCCAGTATGACCATAAACTGCACCATGGTCCAGTATGACCTTAAACTGCAATGAGGTCCTATATGACCTTAAACTACATCATCAACGGTCCATGCATATGACCCTAAACTATTTCCAAGTCCCTTACGTCCAGCAAGACATTAAACTGTGACGTCCTAACTACATGACATTAAACTGAATAAAAGTCCCTTACATCCGGAAAGACGTTAAACTACATAATCATCAAAGGTCCGGTATGACCTTAAACTACACCACTGTCCAGCAAGACATTAAACTACCTCATCAACGGTCCATGCATATGACCTTAAACTATTCTCACTTTCATCCAACATGACGCTAAACTGTGAAAAAGTCCCTAATAAGTCCAACATGATGTTAAATGGTGTACTATTTTATCCTCACTGCATGACATTAAACTGCACAGTCCCCGTTTCGTCCAACATGATGTTAAACTATATTTTCCCCATCGTCCTGACTACATGACGTTAAACTATACAGAAAGTCCATGATAAGTCCTACATGACATTAAACAGTACTTTTTGCCTTCTACATGACAATAAACTATGCAACACCAATAGTCCTAACTGCAAGACTTTAAACTACATATTCCCTTTATATGTCCTACATGACATTAAACTATGCATCATTAAGGTCGTTGTTACCTCTTGTATCTCACACTGAGTATGACTCACGTGAGCTTAGAGCAAAACTCAACCATAACACTCTCTCTGGGCTACTAACCATGTGTAAATCCCAACAACATCATTTTTTAGGTCGTTGTCCCCAAGAACAACTTGATCATTAATTCATTCTTTAATTGAACTACGTGGACTTTGATCCTTGCCTTCCAGGCTGCGTATGTAGGCAACCTCCTAAGTTTCAAGCCAAAAACCAATCTCTTCACATCGGTTCATATCCATCTCATACGATGTTAATTCGTGAAACCGCCCCTAGAATCAATATCTTCACATTGGTTCAATTTCTTCCTTTCTATACGACGTTAAACTATAGAACACTTTTGTCCAGTATGACAATAAACTGCAATATTCTTTGATACCCTCACCTGCGAGGGAACCATTATTTACATTGATTTTTTCAATCATGTTTCATTTCAAAGACTATGTGCATACATTGAAACGCCCAAACCTTTTATCCTGGGTTAAACCATCATTGTACTAAAATCCCCTTTCACCCTTCACATGTACGAACCAAATTTGTACAGAGGGTATTTCTAGAACTACGTGGGCTTGATTCCCATCCTTATTGGATACGTAGGAACGTTCGGGTGTCCCTCAAATCTAGCCTCAATTCGTTGGGCCTAACCCCAAATTCCACTTTCAGTCCCCTGGCTGAAAAGTCCCCATGAAAACACACACTGTGTATTTCTTACAATTGTCCAAGATCTATGGCTTTAAACTAAGATCTCTAATCCTTTTTTCCCACACGACGTTAAACTATAGTTTAAGAACTACGTATGGGCTTGATTCCCATCCTTATGGGATACGTAGTGAATTCCAACATTTCAATTCAGGGCCCAGTCACAACATGATTATGGTTAGCATTGATCTGTGTATCTATGTATACATTGAACAATACCCATATTTATGTGTCATAATCCCAACCTTAAATATTTTCAGATCTTCATGACTTCTAGTCACAAAAATGTCAAACTTCTGAGAATTATTTTGCTTGACTATGCAGCACGTGCCCATAGGCGGCCTTGCATAAACAGTCTACATAACAGATTTGTCATCCAAATGATACTATTATTTGACTATGCACCCAATGCCCATAGGTGTCCCTGCATAATTCAACCCCCTAACGGGTTTGTCAGATAGTGGTAACTTCATTCTTGGGAAGAATGCCTCTTTTGCCCTTATTTGTTTTAAATGACATTATGTAAGGATCCACAAAAACAACCATCCTTAACTTATTTGTCCCATATCCTTTTTCATGATCTGAAAGTATTCAAGTATATGGTTTATATTCTCCTTCCCTACGTTTGGGTCAGACCTTCGTAGGAGTAATATCCATCCAGTTCTTCGATAACCTTGTTTGGAAATATCTTTTCCATATGTCAAGTACCTCTTTCCATACAGCAAACTCTATACTTTAGAAAATTTGAATCTCCATAAACTTTTACTAGCTTTTAGCAGTAGAAAGGTAAATTTCTAAGAGTTCTTTTTCCTGACTATGCAGCACATGCCCATAGGCGGCCTTGCATAAACAGTCTACATAACATACTTTTTAGCCAAAAGATACTATTTATTTAACTATGAATCCAATGCCCTTAGGTGGCCCTGCATAATTCAACCCCCTAATGGGTTTGTTAAATAATGGTAACTTCATTATTGGGAACTACTTCTTCTAATCCCTTTTAGCTCTTTTTCATGTCATTCCTCAGATTCAAATATTCTTAAGTCATAGCTTACATATTTTCCCTCATACTTGAGTATGGTAATATGTTTTCGGATGAATTTTCAAGGAATTGAGTCAATTCTAATTCATTCGGTCAAAGCTATTTAGACCTTAAACATTATCCTCTTTATGTCTGACGTTCATGACTTTAAACTGTCCACAAAAGACAAAGGAACTCTGAATAAAAGTCATGTTCTAGCTCACTAAACATACATTTTTTATGATTTATGTAATATTGAGAAATTAAATGGTTAAATGGTTGTAGGGTTATTTATAATAATCCTAGTAAAAATCAAACTATGCTTACTAGGCCCATTGGATTAGGTAAAATCTAAAGAATATAGAAAAATAATGCAGGTACAAATGATTGAAGGTGAAAGTGTTTTTGATTGATGCACAAGAATTAGAAGGACATCCATAGATTGGAGTCTCTTCTCTTTTCCAAGGAATTACAAAAGACTTTCAACATAAGTATTCAATTGATGAACTACATCCTGAGCTTCATTAGCAGCTACTTGAAGATCGTTCACTTGAACAAATTCACTCTTTTCAGCCTGATGGAGTGCTTTCTTGGCATCCGCAATGGTCTTCATACCATTTGTTTTAACTCCCTCCAGTGAATTATTGAGTTGGTCAAGTTCCCTAGTAACCGCATCTAACTATTGCTGAAGGTGAATCTTCCGTATGACTTTTTCTTTGATCTTATGCTTCAGCTCCTTCATCCTGGTAGCATAGTCAGCCTCAACTCGGGATACAGCAGCCTCAAATTCGCCAATGTTGACTGACAGTTTCACCCTGGTCAGATCTTCGCGACACTTTTGCTCCTGCTCTCTCCTGAAGATGGCTTGTTTCACCACGGTATGAATTTCTTGATATCCAAAACCGCCAAGACCTAGCATGATGAATTGGGATGACAGTCGAGGGATCTTAGATGATAGCTATTCTAAAGGTAGCTCAGATATGATTTTCCAATTATTATTCCATGCCTTACGCCGTGAAAAGCTGAGCGCCTTAAGCACCTCTGGGTCTTATTCGACATCATCATCACAGGGGGGCATGTAATCTAGGATTAATGCACTTAAGGAAGTGCCTTGTTCTGCTTCATCCCCCTGACCCTGGTTGCTTCACCTTCTACTGTTGTTTGGGCAGAGGCTGAGGCCTCACCTCCAGATCAATCCACTGCAGTTGATGGCCCTGCATGATTAATTGAAATCTTTGGTTAGCTTCAAAGGATAAAAAAAGAATCCATTATCTTGAAAATTAAGTACAATCACAAATATTGTAATCCCTTACCTGATGGTGGATCAAAAACCTGATAAGACTCCTCCCCATTTTTTGTAGTCTCAACAGGATCTTCAAGATGGGTCTCAGGAGGGTTTACTGGGTTTAGGTCTACTTGAGCTAATGTTTCTGAAATGGTAGGGTTGACATCAATGTCCACACCCTCTTCTGGAATTAGCAGCTCAGCAGTTTCTATGGATGGAACTACATATCATTTACAGTCATGATTAGATGTGTAAATTATAAGAAAATTTACTGGGCGAAGGATAACACTCACGCCCAAGGTCTTCTAAATCACATCAAAACTTAGCATGATCATAAAATTCTTTGAAAGACAAGCCATGATTCATCATTTCATCCAATGATATTTTAGAATCCTGGTTAGTCTCACCAGTGGGAGAATTTGATGTGTCTTCTTGACGACTTACGTCCTACATCCCCTAACCCTGGACAACATCTTCGGGTAAAATCACATCATCGGTTTCATCATTTGCAACTGTCTCCCGAAGCTCTAATGCAGGAATTGAACCTGAAGTATTAGATAATGGAAGTCAATCGGCATTTCATTCAACATTTTTATGAAGCATCATTGACTTACTAGAGACAAGTTCTTCTCTTCTTGCAACTGCAACAGGATGGATACTGGCAATAGATTCTAGATATTCTCTAGGAGTTGCCAAGTCATCTTGGATCTGTGATTGTTCCACAGCACCCTCCATGGTCTTTGAAGGAGGATCAGTCCATTCCCTCAGGGGGGAAATTGAAGAAGCCCCTGCAATCCCCAAAAATATGAGTAACCATGTGGTCATGGGTACAAACTCATGATTACCCGAAGGACTTACCGCTGCTAATGAAGCGTTTAGCTATGGACAGCCTCCTTCATTGCCTTTTCTTCTTTGGTTTTTTCGGAGTATCGGTAGTCTCCTTTATTGGCACTTGGATTGGATAATTGAATGCTATATCTAACTCCTCATTCATGGCCTACTGGCCTGGATATATCTCACTCGGTTCGCGAGGAGAATCTGCAGCAGCCCCGATGGCGGTACCACCAAAGCTATACTATGGCGAAGGAACCTCATTTCTATTCTTTTCAAGCTGCAAGATGAAGAAAATAAATTCCTTAAGTAACAAAGCTTTGACTGGAATTAATTTGAAAGGAAAATAAGGAAAGAAAACATACATCTTTAGGAGCCACATACTCATGCCACTCCTCATCTCCAGAACCACCAGCCCCCTCAGTGGTGCCACGATCAATCATTTCCTTCACCCGCCTAGTGATAGGAACGGACTCATCAGTGGCGTATATGAGCATTTCCAGCTCTCTGATGTAAGACCGCACTTTATTGGGGTTATCCTCGTATTGTATATTTGTAGAATCCATAAGATTCCCTATTCCAAGAAGTTGTAGGTCCTCACACAAATCCAGCCAGGCGGTCTCAGTACCACAGTATAAACTCTGCCATAGCTGGATAGCCTCTGGTCTTAGATATGAAGGCTGCGAGGAAGGTCCAACAATCTTTAACTTAAATTTCTTCCCAACTCCTGCAACTACAGACAGAGAATAATAAAATAAGACTTATTGCTTTATAAATTAGCAGTGATTAAATTACTACAATGAAGTAACTCACCAGGAGTTGATGGAATGGGTCTTTTAATTCTAGTCGGAGGTTTATATCAGGCACAAAACCGCTTTTCCACTGGTTGTGCCTCATCATCCCCATCATGGGAATCCGGTGAATCAGTTCTAGAGGAGGAGCCTGTCAAATCAACATTAGGTGGGGAAGCATCACCTTCAGGAGGAAGGGTTTCTTTCTCTACAGTCCTCTTCCTTTTCCCAACCTGATAAACAGGGTGATTCAATATCCCTTTGGGTTATGATGTTATCCAGTGTTCGGCATAATATGTAGTCAAATTATGTGCCGCTTTTTCAACTGGTAAATCAAATATTTCCCCAGTCTTCTCCCTTGATGTCAACAGCGATACTTGCCGAGAAACCATTGAATGTTGCTCTAACCTGACATGTACTGGAGTAGATACATCAATCTATAACAGACATTTGAATTGAAGTGCAAATATATATGGAGCATAGGACTCACATATGATTTCTCCGTCAATCATGGCAACTAGCACACCATCCCTGCAAGGTAGCATGTATGCCCTCAAATCCAAATGGGTTGTTCCATCATCAACAAACTGCCCGGTTGGCGGACTTCCATAGGGAAAGAAGTTTAATTCCTTAAACATGCTCAGCCTCACTTTCATGTTGTAGGCAATAACATCTAATGGAGCAACTCCATAGAATTCTTGCACTGACGGCCTGAAATAACTTCCAGGAATTTGTAATCCATTCTATACATTGTAAGTCCTAAAGTGAGTGGCGATCCATCCCCATAAAACTTGGAATGGTCTTACTATTCATAATGGATATTTACCCATGAAGACATGAAGTAAACTCTTGTGAATATTTGCTAAAATGGGGGTAGCCAACCCAGCCATTTTTCCCTCAGCCAACTTTGCCGCAATGAAAAAGGTCCCTGGCCTGATTCCTCCCTTCGAATCCTTGACTGGAAAGAGATAAACACTGAGCCACATTGCCAAGAAGCCCTCCAAACGAGTATTCTTTGAGATTATTTGATTCACCTTATATCCACAGTTCTCGAACTCTAATGCTTCTAGAGTTAGCTAGAATGTGCCAGGAGCACCCCTCTTCTCAGGTTTTGGGCAGGTGGTAGGATGTTTGGTCCTCTTATCCGTGGATTTATTTTTCTTGGATCCTTTTTCGTTCGGCTCCTTTTCCTTTGGCTCCCTCTCTTTATTCTCAATAAGGAATATATTCATCCATTCCACCGAATGAATATCCTTTCTAGAATGAGTTAATGAATTCTCTGAACTCTTGATCCTGTGGAAGATCTTAAATAATTCCCGAGCTAAAGCAGGAGTTTTCTCTAAATCATTCCATGTCACCTTGGGAGGAATGAATTCATCATACATATCGCCCAAAATTAGAGCCCCTGAGATCTTGTGTACATCCCACAGACTGATGCCTACTTCTCCATGAGTCATATGGAAATAATTAGTTGCTGGGCTCCAGTGGTTGAGTATCTCCAGCATGAAGTTATCATGTCTGTAAACATATGTTTTCCCAACCCAAATAGCTTTGTATATCGCCACCCCTTTCAGATCCTCGACAAACTCTGCACAAGTTTGTCGCACCTAGTATTCCCACATCCAAGTTGGCTTCATGCCTCCCCCATGACGGAAGTCCCAACTTTTCTTCCAGCCTTTGGATTGATCCATCTGTGCATTTTGGAAGATTGAAGGATGACAATGTGGTTGCAGCTCAGGTGTATGATCTTTCAGATCTGGTGTGCAAGGGATATGATGCATCATGTGGGCCTTATCCACTGTTCCAGCAGATTGAAATACTCCTCCACCTGAGATATTTGTAGAAGAAAAGTTGGAGTAATTCTGAAACCACGAAAATGGAAGATATTTCTTTGCTTCTGGAATGGTGACTTCTCGCAGATGACCATAGCCATACAAAGAGAGATAAGTGCTCTGTGGGAAGTCACGATGATATTTCTTTAGATACTTAGCCAAATCTGGAAGAGTTCTATCTTTGACAGTATAATAATCGTGGACAATGATGTTCATCATATCATCAATCCACTTGCTAGCTAGTTCATCAACTATTCCGAGTCTAAGAGCCATTGATTCTGCACAAAAGTTGAATAAATTAACTTTTAAGTAAGTTGATTTTTCATAAATTTGTGAAAGAATTCGAAAAAATGGCTAAGGCATTAAGTTGTGCAAGTATGGATGTGTCGTGTGAGTGTTAAATGTGCCGCACAAGTTTCTATCATGCAAGTGTCACCGCACAAGTCCTATTACCTTGATAGCAGCGCAGAGGCGAAGAAACAACGGAAAGAAGAGACTTGTGCGTCGAAGATGACTTGCGAGGTGAGAGCTAGAGAATCCAGAATCAATGCTATGCACGACCAATGACCGTGTATTTATAGCCCAGGCGGCCCATCTGCGCGCCTACAGCCAATGCGCTCCAGCCCTGTATGATTCGAAGCTGCACGCCTAGTATTGCGTACCAAAAGACTTGCACGCCACCTTTCCTTGAGTTTTCTTGATTTCCTCAGAGTCAAATCCTCTATTCTCTCCAGATCCAACTCTGAGGGGGGACTTTTTTTATGCTCCTTTTCATCACAGAGTCCAAAGGAATGTAAAGGGAAATTACTTAGCACAAATTAATTTAGCCTCTGAAAAAAACATCAAAAATTGACAAAGGGATGAACAAAGAGAACATTTCCCATAGGTCGTTCAAGTTACCTCATAGTCGCGCAAGTCCACTTGCGCGACGCATAATGGTTGCACAAGTGACTTGCGCGACCTAAGTGATAACCGCCCGGGGTCTTCTTTTGCCTATAAATAGACCTTGTGGGCCCCCCATTTAAGGAGGATTTTTTTCCAAAAAATCATATTTAAGCTCCCGGCACCCTAGTCTCTTCTCAAAGATTCCGAAACACTTCTAAGGTAATTTCTTACCTAGAACGGAAGATCTAAAGAGGGGGGGGGGAAGGCCTAAGTGTTGAAGCTCATCAACACTTGTGCGCCTGAGTGGCCAGCCTTTAAGGGAAATGGCTACACATGTGCGCCGCCTTACTCCTTCAATAGAACTTGCACGCCCCTCTTCTGGAAGAACCTCACGAGGATTCTAAAGGCTTTAACCAAGAGTCGCTCAAGTATTACCCTGCTGATTAACAATCGCGCAAGTACCTATGTGTCTCGTAGGTATACCTGCACGACCAGGACTTGTGCGCCCACGCAGTACCTACGCACCTGCCAGGACTTGCGCACCCCTGCCTTTGTTGGGTGCCCTTATTGCCCATTTCACCCCTCTTAAGCCATTCCATCTCTCTTATTCAAGATTCAGTCTTCAAGACACTCTTCAAAGCCATTTATGGCATGATTTCTTGATTTTACTTCCTTATCTGAAAGGAATTCTGTGGAATATCTCTCAAAACCTAGTGATTTACACATCTTTATGTCACAAAAGATTGACATTTCATTCATTCAACCTCATCCTATACGATGAGATAACTCATTAAACTGGACCTCCTTTTCAGGAGTAAGCCCTAGTCCTCTAACCTGGGAATCCTCCTCAGGAGTAAGCCCCAACCATAATTTCATTAACCCGGGCCTCCTTTTCAGGAGTAAGCCCCAGTCCCCTAATTTGGGCATCCTTATTAGGAGTAATCCCCAAACCATAATTCTCCTAACCTGGGCTTCCTTCTCAAGAGTAAGCCCCAGTCATAATTCTCAAATCTGGGCCTCCTTTTTAGGAGTAAGCCTCAATCCCTTAAATTGGGCATCCTCATTAGGAGTATGCCCCAAACCATAATTCTCTTAACCTGGGCTTCCTTCTCAGAAGTAAGCCCCAGTCATAATTCTCAAATTTGGGCCTCCTTTTCAGGAGTAATCCCCAATCCTCTAATTTGGGAATCCTCCTTAGGAGTAATCCCCAAACCATAATTCTCCTAACCTGGGATTCCTTCTCAGGAGTAAGCCCCAGTAATAAAAATAAAATCTAGGAATCCTTTTTAGGAGTAAGCCCCAGTCCCCAAATTTGGGCATCCTTCTTAGGAGTAAGCCCCAAACCTTAATTCCCTTAACCCGGGCCTCCTTTTCAAGAGTAAGCCCCGGTCTCAAATATGGGCATCCTCTTTAGGAGTAAGCCCCAAGTCCCTTAAATTTTCAAGTCTCTTAACCAGGGCATCCTTTTCAGGAGTAAGCCCCAGTCTTAATTTCTATTAACCTATCCTAATTTACGTTTGATCGGGGATTCTTTCTAAGGAGTAAAACCCATTAATAAGTCCTCTCTTAATTTGGGACTCCTTTTCAGGAGTAATCCCCATGTTAGAATATTCAAATCTCCATAAAGCACATATACCTTTATGGACCATGTTCCTGGATTTCTTCCCAAAAGTAAATCCTAATCTTTACTTATCTGGGCAGTCATACATACATAATCCCCACATTATTTCTTATGATTGCATATTTCATGGCACAATTGTCTGATTTTTACCAATACCTCTTATTTCTCACACCGAGCATGACTCACGTGAGCTTAGAGAGTAAAATTAATTATGACATCCTTCTTTGTGCCATCAATCATAAACATCATACTCCCTTACTCGAACTATGTGGGTTATGATTCCTTTTCTAAAAACAAAGGATACGTAGGTAGCCCATCTGCGAGTTCGATACCAACTTTGAAATAATATATGTCCTTCTGAATGAAAAAAACTCCATGTGCCCCACTGAGTGTCTTTAAAACCAGCATGGTCATCATAATGACCAAGAGACTTCTATATAAATGTGTCGAAGGATACCATTGACCAAGAATCTCTAATAAATACAGATGATTCTCTATCAATGAAGAACCTCGAATACAAATAAAAGATTCTCTAAATTTCCTACATATTTAATCGTTGATTGTCAGATCTGAAGGAAAACTCATATTATACTTGGTAATGTAATAAGGATTCACGAACATAACTTAAATCTATAAAGAGAGTCCCATAGTAGACAATAATTCCCCTCAAAAAGGTGTGATGAGTTCGACCTCCCATCCTCTCGACCAATGAAAATTCCTAAGCCTCATCATTCCAAAAACTAATGAGAACCTACCTTTGGAAAGTAGGTCCAAATGGATGTGGAATCATTGGATGTTTCCGGTTCTACGAACAAACCCGTTAGAAACCGATCGGAATGTTTGAACCTCCCATCAAGGAGGTGATCCCGAAATTCCGAGGGGAAACATTCATAACCAAATGAGAGACACTTGAATACAAATAATTGAGGTAATAAAAACATTATAATAGCATGATAATAAAGGTATCCATGATATACTATGTAAAAGTACATTATATACACCATATTAAAGTGAATTGGCGTATAACAACAAATAAGTCTCAATGGAATGTAAATTGAGATGAAATCCCTTATAACGAACGTATCCTTATGTTAAGGAATTATCAAAGCCATAATTATGTGTGAAAAATATAAATACACTCTATATGATTTGATATTCACTTTAAATCAATCAGAGGATATTCACACATATTTTTGAAAAAAAAACAACCCCAGTGACTCGGATGTTTAACAGAGTGAATGGAAATTAAGTATAGATTACTCTTATCAAGTTCATATCAATGACATGAGAAATAATCAATGGAGTGATTATTTGTATCAAAATTATATCCACACAATTGAGAGTAGAAATTAAAACATAAATAATAAATAGTGACTCCACACATAATCTAGGAGTAAAATAATTAATGAATTATGCATAAAGCACAATGAGTGGAAATATAAATTTGTAATTTTCTTACTGATTTGGTAAATCATGAAACATACAGCCCATGAAAGAAGGATCATGTAATGTAGTTATAAATATAAATAGATTAAGTTATATTAAACAAGTAATAAAATCATGTCCAATACATACACCACACAAAAGGAAATAGTAGAAATACAACGTGAATCTTATGGGAATAACAAGTGAGAGGAAATCCCTTTACCACGTTGTAATCAATCGAGTCATATTACCAAAAGTTAATAACCATGAAATAATTCATAGAATACCATGAATATAAAAAGAATAATGATAATATATATCAAATGTCAGTAAAAAATACCCCACATGCAATAAATAAGTGGCGAACAATGGAAATATCACGGAATTAAAAGTGAGATAAGAAACCCCTTAACACAAGTCCAACTTGTCTTGTAGGTTCCTTGTTCTTCCTGAATAATAATCATAAGTTAATTTAAACTTGATTAAGATAATTTTTCATGTTTATTATTCCTTTTATTTCACTTATTACCTTGTTATAACAATTAGTTAATTATTTGAGTTCATATTGTATATTTTATAGATGTTCGGAACATGAGTCAAAAATGAACTTGTTATATTTACAATTTTTCATTGTGGTATAAATTACATTATCTCCAGAATGTTATACATGATTCTTATATCATATGTAAATTATATATCCATTATATATATGTATTTATAATAGTACATAACATTTGGAGATAAGAAATTAAATGCACCATTCATGGAGAGTGTAAGTCATACGTACGCATGAACGCTACTTTCATTTCGATTTTGTATTTTAATGGAGTTATAAAATAATGATACGTAGATATATTATAAATTTATTATAATATCATATATAATATCATTAAATCCATCCTTTATATGTCCCACATAAGGCATTAACGAGTCATATCACTTTGAGGAGGTGGTAGTCTGAACTTCCTCAAATGAAATTATCATGTTTTAACCATAATAGAAACCATAAATGAATTATATAAATGGAAAATAAAGAAGCATAAATAAAACAAAAACATAATTTATATCATATATAAATACAGTTCCGTCTTAATGGCCACCATGAAAGGTGAGAGGATATAATTGAACAATCATTGTTTCGTGAGGCGTTAGTTTTCCATCCATAGAAACAATATGTTCTTTACCCATTAGATGGAGGTGTGTGTAATTTTAGTTCAAATAAATCTCATAAAAACATACTAGTATATTTAGGATACTGTTTTTGTTATAAAATAAATGATTAAAAAGATTTTCGGGGTTGTAGAAGTAAAATAAAAGAAAAGAAGTTAAGAGAAACCATTACCATTAATTTGGGTAACTCCCTTTGGATTGAACCAAACAGACTTCATGTAGTGACTTGTACATAAATTATACCTTCTAGGAGGAATAGAGGGATATTGAATGATTATTTGTGTAGGGTTTGTAAGATCCATTGATCTTGAGAGGTTTGAGGAATGGGTTAGAAGTGGTGTCCTTTTATATGGGAGAGGAGGGGCTCTTTAAGAATGTTTGAAAATGATATTTTATTATAAACATATCTTCGGCTTAAAAAGGACAAAAACTCATTAAAGTAGACGATAAGATGACTCACGTTTGAAATAAAATCATCCAATAAGAATTTCACATGTTTTGGATATTTGTTTAATATTAATAATCTTATTTATTTAAATCATTTATTAATGAGGTAAATGTTGCATGATTATTGTATCATAAATAATTTAATTTATATGATGTCTAAATATTATAAAAAAATCCCATAATGTAGTAAATATCTTTATATTTCCAATGAATATTTATAGTCTAAATTATTACTTATATAACCCCATTTAATAATTGATATACTAAAATATATTTGTTAGTGTCATTTTTTCTTTACTTTAAGTTAATTAAAATAAAGTGTCATTATCATTCTTAAGTGGCTCCATGGGGTCCCAAAATCGACCCAAATATGTCCATGGTCGTTCATGACTCATCCAATAAGGTTAGAAAATGTGTTAAGGTAATTGTTTATTATTATAATAATTTTTGACCTTGAATTACCCTATTTACCTTTGACTGTGGTAAATACAAGTCAACAGTTACTATTCACCAAAAAATATTATCATCTTATTGAACAACATTTTCTTTTCTGATATTGACCATGTCTATTGTATTTTTGAAATTCAACATACATAAGTGGTAAAATTAGGATTTATGAAAATGTACAAATTCTCCTAGGTGGTGGGTAAAAGATGGTAAAAAGTTCAATAATATTTTATACATCTTATTTTATTATAAGATGAATCCAATGAACTAAATTGAACTTAAATAGGTATTATATATTTTTTTTACTTGAAATATATTTAAATAAAATAAATAATTATTTAAATAAAATTTCGGTTCTAAACTATAACACAATGTTTTTCACAATTCATCAAAAATTGAATGTTTTTATAAAAATACCAAAAATTTACCCTAAGCTAATTTTGATATTCCAAATTCAAAAATGAATTCTATTTTACCAAATTTAAAATATAAAATTATCATTAATTATTTTACAATTAATTCTCGTTGTCAAAACTGAAAAGCGGGTTTTTAAAAAGTAGAAACTATCAAAAGATTAACATATGTTTATGTCAAATTTAAATGTGAAATTACATATAATGACATATATTGTATTAAATGTTAAAAATATAATCTAATTATACATCCAAACCATTCAAATAAATTATTTTACACTATAAATTATTTCTATTAAAAAGTTGTTTTTAATTAAAATTTAGTATATTTTAGTATTCATCAAAATATAAAAGTTATCCGAAAAGTAAAAAAAAGTATTCAAAATAAATTTTAATGTCTTGATTATAATGAAGAATTAAATTTCAACAAATTGAATATATTAATGTGTCAAATATTGGGTTTAAAAAGGGTTTTCCAATAAAATGTTGTAAAATAGATTTTTTTGAAAGATACTTCTTTTATCTGAAAAAAAATATTGTTTTTATATTATGTCTAAGAAACACATAATATCGATTCTAAAATTATATGGAGTATATAAAATTAAAATTTCAATTAATAATTTTCATAGCCTATTTTAAATGTCTAGTTTGGTAAGTCGTGGTCTGCTCGAACTCAGGGTTGTGTGTAGTGCAAGCGATTGAACTACATTAATGAAAATAACTTACTATGAAATATTGGGGTGTTACATTTTTCCACCCTTTATGAAATTGCATCCTCACAATTTTAAAATTGGGATTAGTTTCATTGAACGTCCAACATTGGAAAATGAGTCAATAAAACATTATATTTAAAAGAAGGAAAGAGGAGAACAAAAAGATCACCGGAGATAACCCATACAAGGATTCCATGTAGGAAAAAATGGGTATATGGAAGATAAAATATGTGTCAAGTTCTGATGGTGAGTGATAGAAAAGATGATCAGGAGAAAGCTAACAACAAGAAAACCACAAACATGTGATGTGATAAATGGTCATTACATTCCTAGTAGGAAAAATAAACTGCAAATGTTTTTTGTTTTAAGATCCATTTCATAAAGTTAAGGAATTAATTTTTGATATTGACTAAGAACATAAAGGAATATACTTACTTTTTAATTATAGTTTCATCCTTTAATAAATTTCTACCACTAACCCATCTCTGTTTTTTCAAATGATGAGTATTCAAGATTACTAGGTCACACCTGAAGAACTAGAATCAATTTATAGAGAATCAATTGATCCAAAAAGGATAAACTATATATTTATCTTGTCTTTAGAGATCAACCAAAAACAAAATGGTAAGTACAAGATTTGATGATTTCCAAAAAGGATAATCATTTAGGGAAGAAATAATAATCTTAATTTATAATATTTGGCCATAAATTCCCAAAGTTCAATAAATACCATTCAATAAACAATTGCCTTAAAAATCCTTTAATATCATCCAATCTAATATTGAAACCCAAAACATAGAAGGATTTTATTACGTAGTCTTCCACATTAAATTATATCTCCAAATAACATCAACTACACTTAAAGTCGCATAGTAAAAATTAATTAACCTAATCACATATTCTCTATGATAGGTTAATAATTTCCTTAAATAACCCAAATATCTATAAACCCACAATAAAAAAATAGATAAAAATCTACCATTACTCATAAAATGAAATCCCAAAGTATTCTATTTAAATTAGGCATATAGTGTTCCCAACAGAGCAATCATCTTCCAAAATAAAATTTATCACTTAATCACCATATCATTTTCCTATACTAAGGATATCAATTTGATAAGACATAGGATCCAAAATCAAATTATTATTGATCAATAAAATCATTTATCTAAAAATAATTAGTCACAGTAATCGTGGAAAACATGTAGTCCAGTGGAAGGTGATAAATCCCAATTGCACTCTGGTTGTGGGTATGATTCATGCAGCTTTGTTCGACGCGAGGAGTTATCACATGGTCTACGTGTTGACATTTTTCAAAAACTATGTTTTATAAAATTCCCAAAATGTGATAAATTCATCAAAATAACCATAATATAATTTAACTATAAATTTAATCTCACACCATGCATTTTTCATCCCAAAAATTAATAACCTGTAATTACCTAAAATTGAAGGTGCATGTAAACCCAATTGGTTCTTTATAACTATATCCAAAAAAAGAAAATATAATTATACCTCAAATAGAATTTTCACAGAACAAACTACATGGTTACACATACAATAGAATATTCCTCTAAAGTAATCTCATACTTTTAATCACTTTTTCATTGATTTATTTCCAAATAGGTTCTTCCTTGACTTAGAGGTTATCCTATAGAATAGAGAATTGTCTAAGGTAATTCCAATGTCCCATACATTTACGGAAAATGACTATAATTAGATTATTAGGATCATTTTTATTTTTTTCCATAGTACTCTTCATTTTTCCTCTGAAATTCTATACATTATGTTCTTCTTTCTCACATATAAATAATTTCTTTGTTCCATTGAGACACATTCCTAGCTGTATCTTTCCAAATTTATTGATTGATATAAATTGAGATTTCTTTTCTCCATGGTCTCCACTGTTGGGGTTCTTATCATTCACCGCCTTTTTCTATTTTGTGGAGTCCGGGAGTTTGTTAATATATATGTGTTGTTGATCATATTTTTGGAAAACTGATTTGGCATGATCATGATATCTTTTAAACTTATCAACATTCCATTTCGTTGCTCATTTCCACCACCATTCCCTCCATGTAAATCATGCTAAAAGTTACTATGACTTCCTTGGAATCCAGCCACTGACTAAAACTGGAAAGCATTATTTGAGTAACAATAGTTATAAAATAATTTATAGGTTATCCTGACACCTTATTTTCAATTTAAAACACCTTAGGATTAACCCAGGTCATTTATTTTCATCTTATATTAAAATCCTTCAAATCGATTTGTAATGAAAATGTAAATTATTTTAAGCATATCCCCATAGAGTGTCTTATTCAAGAGTGCAGCAAGGCCTGTTGTTGTATACCAGGATACCTCGGGTCAAGCCCAAAACTCCTTATCAGAGTTTTCACTACGAGGTACATCTGTTCCAGAGCCTCTTCTACCTGGTCGTATCAAGATAGGGATGTATTGCTTGGAAAATAAAAAATTATCTACATTAACCAAATTCTACGAAGTTCTTCTATACTATTCCTAAATGTCTATCTTAGGGTAATGTTATCTAATTATAGTATATCTTAATCTATTTTACGAGGTTTTTACTAAACTTCCTCTGATACAAACTTTAATGCCATGACACCGGAATCCAAGAGCAAGTTAATTGTTTTAATACATTAGCTTGATTACAAGGAATATAGTCCTGACTGATTGATCAGTTCAGTATCCTTGGAAACCAGATACATATATAAGTTCAACATTACTACTTGAAACGAAAAATAACACAAATTTATTCCATTAGAAACATTCAGGCTTCCAAGATTATTCTTGAAAGTCACTAATAACTAAACACTTCTTATCTTGGGAAAATGAAACATAATAAATGGGTGAGATCAAACACTCAGTAAGATTAAGTAATATATAGGAAGGTAACATAAGCATTAGGAATGGTGAATAATTGAAAACACATGCCTTTACAATTAGTAAACATGGACACTTTATGGCAGGAATATGAACTGAGTAAATAATTCCATAATAAAACATAGTCATGGGCATTCTACTTTTCTAATAACCACATGAAATATCAATAGATAATTTCATAATGATATAATGCATAATTCCAGACATCATAACCACACAGTCAAGGCCTCGTTCCAAGACTATAAATAAGATTTTGTCAAGGCATTATGCCAAGACACTAGTTTGTCTCATGATACCTACTGATGCATTGAGGAACTATAGTGTGCTCCCCCCATTACTTACTAAGTCCAAGGCATTCTTAATATGAAAAGGATGAAAAATAATCTCAACATTCATTTTAAAATGATCATAAGAAATGTCAATATACAAAACATTAATGGCATAAAAATAGAACATCCATAATCAAACATAACTAATTCAATACAATGTGGAATATTGTTTTAAAATAGATTCACCTCAATCGAGAATAATGAAGGATATTGACATAGATGAAAATAATCATCAAAACTATTTGAGAGAAATATCCCCCTTTTTCTTGAAATCATTTAAAAGTCAAATTATTTTTTAAGAATACATATAAAATAAATTTTTGAATCAAAGTGTACCAAACCACTTTAAAACTTTTAAAGGAAATATAAATTTTAAAGCATTAAATTCCATATAAATAAATCCTTAAAACCATTTTTAAAGCATGGGAATTAATTATAAATATTTAGAAGAATAAATCATTAAAACATTGAAAATGATATTTTAGTTAGAGTTCATAAGAAAATGAGAGACACTTCAATAAAAATAATTGATATAATCATAAATTTATAATATCATGACAATAAATGGATTCATGAAATAATATGTCAAAGTACATTATATAAACCATATAAAAGTGAATTGGCTTATAACAACAAATAAGTCTCAATGAAATATAATTTGAGATGACAACCCTTATAAAGACCGTACCCTTAGGATAAGGATAAATCAACAACATAGTTATGTGTGACAAGTATAAATACACTATTGATTATTGGATATTTAGTGTAAATAAATCAGAGGACATTAACACATATTATTGAAAAAAAACAACACCAATGACTTGGATGCTTAACTCAATGAATTGAAATTGAGTTTAGATTACTCTTATCAAGTTCATATAAATGACTTCAGAAATTAGAAATGGAGTGATTATATGTATCAACATTATATCCACATAAAGTGGAGTAGAAATTACTACATAAATAATAAATAGTTATTGCACACATAATTTAGGAGTAAAATAATCAATGAAGTATGTGAAAGACCAATGAGTGGAAACTGAAATTTGAAATTTACTTACCAATTTGGTAACTCATGAAACATACACCCCTTGAAAGAAGGATAATATAATTATGTTGTAAATAACCATACATTAAATTATATTATACATGGTATAAAATCATGGCTAGAACATATACCACACAAAATAAAACAGTGGCAACAAAACATGAATCTCACGGGAATAAGATGTGATATGAAATCCCCTTACCACATTGAAATCAATCGATTCCTATGAAAAAAAGTTAATGACCCCCAAATCATTCACATAATACCATGAATATAATGTTAATAAAATTAATATATATCAAATGGAAATGAAAAATACACCACATGAAATAAATAAGTGGCAGACAATTGAAATCTCATGAAATTAAAAGGGAGATAAGAAACCCCTTACCTCAAGTCTGACTTGTCTTGTATATTCCTTGTTATTCCTGAATAATAAACATAAGTTAACTTCCACTTGATTAAGATCAATTTTCAAGTTTATTATTTCTTTTATATCACTTATTACCTTGCTATAACCATTATTAATTTATTTGAGTTCATATTGGATATTTTATCGATGTTTGGAACTTGAGTAAAAAATGAACTTGTTATAATTACAAATTTCCCATGAGGTCAACAGTCCATTATCTCCAGAATGATATACATTATTTATATATCATATATATTATATATCTATTATACATATGTATTTATAACAATACATAATATTTGGATATAAGAAATGAAATCCACCGTTCAAGGAGACGGTAAGCCGTACGTACGCATGAACGCTACTTTCATCTCTATTTTTTATTTTAATGTAATTAAAACATAATGATACATAGGTTTATTATAATTAAAGTATAATATAATATTTTTTATCATTAAATACATCCTTTATACATCCCACATAAATCATTAATGATTCATAGCACTATGAGGAGGCGGTAGTCCACACTTCCTCAAATTAAATTATCGTGTTTTACCCATAATGGAAACAAAAAAGGAATGATATAATTGGAAAATGCATACGAATAAATAAATAATAAACAAAATATATACATATATATTATATAAATGCATTTCCATTTTATTGTCCACCATTAGAGGTGGTAGGATATAATTGAAAAATCATTGTTTCGTGTGGAGTTAGTTTTCCATCCACAGAAACAATATGTTCATTACCCCTTTGATGAAGGTGTGTGTAAGTGTAGTTAACATAATTCTAATAAAAACATACTAGTATATTGAGTATAATGTGGTTGTTATAAAATAATGCAACAAAAAGATTTTATGGGTTGGAAAATTAAAATAAAAGAAAAAAAGTTAAGAGAAACCATTACCTTTAATTTGGGTAACTCCCTTTGGTTTGAACCAAAAAGACTTCCTAAAGTGATTTATTCCTATTTTAATCCTTATAGGTTGAATAGAGAGATTTTGAGAGGTTATATAGAAAGGGTTTGGGTGATCCAAGAGGCTCGAGAGGTGTGAGGAATGGATTAGAAGTGGTGTCCTTTTATAAGTGAGAGGAGAGGATCTTTAGGAATGTTTGAAAAAGTTATTTTATTATAAAAATATCATCGGTTTTAAATGTTCCAAAACTCATTAAATTAAAATATAAGATGAATCATGTTCGAAATAAAATTTTCAAATAAATTTTGGACAGGTTTTGGATATTTTTTTAACATTAATAATCTTATTTATGTAAATCATTTATTAATTCGGTAAATTTTGTGTCATTATTGTGTCCTAAATAATTTAATTTATTTGATGTCTAAAAATTATAAAAAAAATACCATATTGTAAGAAATCATTTTAGCTTTCAAATGATATTTATAGTCAAATATATGACTTATATAACTCCATGTAAATATTGATACACTAAAATATATTTGTTAATGTCATTTTTGTCTTAACGTTCTGTTAATTAAAATAGAGTGTCATTATCATTATTAAGTGCCTCCATGGGGTCCCAAAATGGACCCCAGGATTCCCAAGGTCGGTAATGACTAGTCCAATAAGGATAGGACAAGTGTTAAGGTTTGTTTTTATTATTATAATATTATTTTTACTATGAATTACCTTATTTACTTTTAACCGCAGTTAATAAAAGTCCAAAGTTTATATTCACCAAAAATTATTTTCATCTTATTGAACCACATTTCACTAACTGATATGAACCATGTCTCTAGGATTTTTTAAATTTAACTCACAAAAGTGGTAAATGTATATTTTATGCAAATTTGTAAATGCTCCTTGGAGGTGCATAAAAGATGGTAAAAAGTTCAATAAAATTTTATACATCTAATTTTATTATAAACTAACACTAATGAACTACATTGAACATATATAGGTATTATATATCTATTTGGAATTAAAATAAATTTAACTAAAATAAATAAAAAGTTTGTTTTAAACAATGACGAATTGTTTTTCACAAATCATCAAAAATTGAATATTTTATGAAAAAAAAATCACCCTAAGCTAATTTTGATATTCTGAATTCAAAAATGAATTATATTTTACCGAATTAAAAACATAAATGTTTATTTAATTAATTTAAAATTAATTCTCGTTGTCAAAATCGAAAAGTGGGGTTTTAAAAATTAAAAACAACCAAAAGATTAACATTTGTTTATGGAAAATTTAAATGTGAAATTACATATAATTATGTACATTGTATTAAATGATAAAAATACAATCTAATTATACTTCCAAACCATTCAAATAAATAATTTAACAATATAAATTATTTTGATTAAAAAAAATTGTTTTCAATTAAAATTGGGTATTTTTCAGTATTCATATAAATATAAAAGTTATCAGAAAAGTGCCTAAAATTTATCCAAAATATATTTTTATGTCCTTATTTTAAAGAAGAATTTAATTTCATTAAATTTAATATATAAAAGATTCAAATATTGGATTTAAAAAGGGTATTCCATTAAAATTTGGTAAAATTACATTTTTTTTAAAATACTTCTTTTATCTGGAAAAAAATGATTTTTTCCAATATTTTGTCTAATACACACATAATACGGACACTAAAATTATATAGATTATATAAAATTCAAATTAAAGTTAATACTATTCATAACCACTTTTGAAAATCTAGTTTGGTACGTCATGGTGTGCTCGAACTCAGTGTTTCATGTATCGCATGCTATTGAATTACATTAAAGAAAATAACTCATTATGAAATCATGGGGTGTTACAGCGTTTTCTAAAAAAATATACGTAAACATCAACAAAGGATTGATCCAAGACCTATGATAGTAATTTTAGTGATTTCATAATTTTTAAATAATCAAAATATCATGAAACATTATTTTCATAACAAAATGACGATCAAACCTTGGCTAAATAGTGGGATGTAAATGTGATATTTTTGTTGAAGGTAATCCAAGTTGTCATGAATAATTAGTAGAGATAGTGGGAATATTCTAGATCAATTATTTTTTCCTATAAACATGTGATTTACCAAGGAATAATGTGTATTGTCTAGGGTGAGAAGATTTCATGTCTTGAAGAAAATTAAATCATTGAAAATCTATTTTGAATTGGGTTTTGAACATTTCATGTTTTCCAAAAGAACATGCGATTCCATCAAGCATACTATATGTGCATAACACACTATATTTTATTCATGATGAACTGAGATATACGAATAATACAAAATTTTAAATATTCATTATGTATATATATTATTTTGAGTGACTGATGTAGATATACAACTTACATAAGTAACATGAATGTAGAACACATTCACATGGAAGACATATTGATTGTTCTTTTGAGTTGATAACATCAACATCCAAAACCCATTTAGGTTTTATGTTCAAATACAAAAGGAAAAAACATGATACTACTTCATTACATATAAATAGTAAATAGTGAATAAGAGGTGTCATTCACAGAAAAGGTTTGTACAATGTCATCTAAAAACTATTTGTGCTATGAAATTTAAGTGACAAGGAAATGTACTCATGTAATACTAGATGAATAGGGAGTTTATGAATGTGAGTATATACAGGCACACCAGATAGCCTAATAATTTTATGAAAAAAATGTCTCTTGATTTTGTTTAGGAAATATTCATTTGGGTAGTAAAGAAGAATACTTGAGGGAGTGTATGTTTGAATGTATTAAACAACACAAACATGTACATGAACATTTAATAACACTTTCATATTCATATGTATTGAGAATACCATTCCTTTTTTATACATGATGATGATTGATAATAGACATTAAACCTACATTTCATGTATATAGTGACTAGTGAATTTTTTAATGATGCTATGAAAAAATATACATCAATTTTTTAAAAGGAATTTATATTTGAGTTTTAGGTATTTAGTGGGGATGATTCTTCAGTAGTATAAAAAATACTTTTCATTACACTGTTTCACTATGTTAGCTATTTTATGAAGGGATCAGATTTAATTTGAGACAAACCATCATTGTTGAAAAGGAACATGAAATTTTACAAAATACAATGTGATACACGAATATTGTTGAGGTGGATAATCAATTGATCTTTTTACAGGGGATCAAACCATTTTATATCAAATTCTGTAGTAAGATAGTCATTCTATTTGACGATTATTTGGATTGGGAGTCCAATCAATCGTTGTGAAGAAGGTGCAATTAGGGGTCTTACCAACTATGTAAGGCTAATTAGAACAATAAGGTATTAAAAATATTTTTATGGGAGGGGGTCTAATTTATTAAAATTATATCATCTTCTATTATAGTATATATTTAATATTTGGGGGTCTGTACAACATAGAAAGCAACAGGTCATTTTACTAAACATTGTAAACTCTATATGTTGTTCTTTCATTTTTATTATTTATTATAGGGTGTTTATTAGTGTAAAAAATATTGGATCAAGACTTTAATCAGTCACAAATAATGAATCATGAAAAAATTTCTTTTTCAAAATCGTGTACAACTTATTCAATCACACCCCTCTCAGTGGTGCCTTACCTTCCATTCAAAATAAATTTGGTATCTGATCCAAAAATACAATTTCTTGATCAATAAATCGTTATGATATGTGGATACTTTGAATTCCGTAAAAATCCAAGTAATTGCTACTTTTTATGGCATGAACTATCATAGAAGGTGTAATATGAGACTTAATTAACTTATATCACTAAGCATGGATGTTAGAGGTGTAAAGAAAATGGGTTTCCTGCCATTCAAAGTGTATATTTCTATTTCTGAATTTTCTAAGGTAAATATAATTGTTTATGGAAAGGGAAAGAATGATATTTTTATTGATATATAAGAAAATGATTACACTAAATTGATGGGATTGTAAATGTTTAGAGAGATCTAGGGTAAAATGATATGTAATTTAATGGAAATCATATTGTCTATGAAAAAACATGTAAATTAATATAATCATGTTTCATTATTTGAAAATGTATTATGATGAATGCATTGAAGAGTAATTTTAATGATTAAATGAATTATTTATCAATGTTAGAGGTTTTGGAGAGAAGCTAGATGATTCAACTTTTTAAAGAAGTATATGATATATTTAATAGATATTTTCAACTCAATGATATCTTATATATAAGAGAGATAAAATATATCAGTGGAAAAAATTCATAATACACTAATGTCTTACAAAATATGAAAAGTGAAAGAACTCATGAAAAATTAATAATTGTGATTTCCTTCGGAGCAATGATAAAAGGTAAAAGTAAAATCAAAGAAGAAGATAAATAATGTAATTTGTAGAATAAAGAAACTAAAAAAGTATACAGTCAGTTGATGGATATATTTTAAAGAATTTTCAAATTGGGTACATGTGAAAGAAATAGGAAACAACTAACATTGTTCTAGAATTTCTACAACTGTGGTCATTTTTTTGGTAACTGTCTATAAAATAAGGATAATGACACTAACATAGATAAACTGGATTATAATTATTAGAAAATGTTTTTGATGATGGATATGAAGAGGATTACATCCATGAAGTGAAATACGATGTGTAGATAAATAGATGAATTTTCTTCATCAATATGTGAGTCATAAGATGGACGATATTAGAAGAATTAAATGTGATTTTTGGGTAAATATAAGTAATATAGATAATCATTTTAAATTGGTAAAGGTGATGAGGGAACTGATTTAGAAATTTTTGCTAAATAATAATAAGGAACCTAATATTGTAGATATTGTTAAACTCAAGAAGGAAAATAATAAACTGATGAAATAAATCGAGAAAATATCATTGGAAATTAAATAAAATTTCAAGAATGGTGAGATTAATCTTAATGAAATAAGAGAAAATAAGATAATTATAGATGAACAAGAGAAAAAATATAAAAACTATTGGAAAAAAGTTTGGTCAAGGAATAATTAGAATTTATTGAATAGAGTAAACAAAATAAGTTAAAATTTTCATAATTTGAAAAGATGGTTAAAGACCTTCAAGAAGTAAATGTTGAGAAAGATGAACAATTTTACTATACATAACATATATTCATTGTAGGTAAACATATATTAATGGGGATGAAATAATACATCAAAAATGTATTTAAGATTAATGGTAAATATAATAAATCTAATGATAATATGGTTCTATAGAAAAAAAGTTGATTATATAACAAATAAAATTCATCGAATATCTGGTATTTATATCAATGCAAGTCTAAATCAGAAGAATGAGTCTAATTGGACCAAAATAACAAAACAAAAAAATTCATATTAGAATAGTGTATTAATTCATCGATAATGTTTTATCCTAAGAAGATATATCCACCATATATGAAAAATTTATTAAAATATTTATATAATAACTATTGTCTATCTTGAAGATGTAGGTTCAGGGGTAATTTTACATTTTCTAGAGTGCTTGGTCAAAATGCAAATAGATGCTACTATAAACTTTCACTACCAAAGAGAAGTAATGAATCAAGGGACAACAATGACCATTTGATTATCATGATGAAAATCCAGTGATAATGTATTCCTCTAAAATTTCATTTAATAACTTATAAGAAAGAAGGAATGATTGTTTAGGTAGACATGGTCAATAATGTCACAAAGCTGAGAAATCCTGAGTTTTTTTAACAAATGATATTTATCATAGTGTAATTTAAATGATAATTATGATAACATAAAATTCTACAATCACTAGTAACATAATATAGAACATAAATCTATTTGAAATCATTTATAATATTTTAAAATCTAAAGAAATGAATTTGGTAAAAAATTACGAATTTAAATTAGAAGAGTAGTCATATACAAATGATGACTTGAATATTTTAAAGTGTGAAAGGTGTGAAAAAATTTATAATAACATATATTTTTTCATAACACTCTTAATAACCCAATAGTTAAAAGGGACCTCTTCTAAAACATAGTTTAAAAGAATGAAGGGACATGCAATGTTGAGATGAAAATATCAGACAATGTCTTATTTCTATGAAACAAATATTATCCTCATTATTTTCTAATATAAATTATTTTTAACTAACAAGAAGAACATTAAAGGAGTTGGATTCCTACATTGAATGTGAGCATTGATGATTTGAAGTTCTAAAATAATCATAATCTTGTTGAAATTAAGATAACACTAAAATTTATAATTTTTATATATTAGAAAAAACTTATCTTAAGAAAGATGATATTCAGTTGAATATGGGGTAGTTTTATGTTTTTATACATGAAATTTATAATGATTTTATTTATATGTGCACATAAAATTTCATAACAATGTCCCACAAGTATCCCATGTAATGATGTTGTTGAATCAATGTTCCTAGTGGTATCACATTATAGAATTTTAATATCCTTGATTTGTAGCTTACATCACTCTTGTTTTCTACTCTAGACATTCCCACATATACTTATTACTGATTAACTAAAAGCTAATTTCTTTTGTTGTTTGTTATTTCATTGTTTTAGAATAAGTTAAAGTGGAGGATAAGTTGGTTGAAATTTTAACTTATAAATAGACCATTGTATTAATTTCCAATTAGTTTTACAAAAAATAGAAAACATATTTCTATATGAATATATTTAAAAAATAATAAAAATGGTTGATTAAGGTGTCCATTTAATTTTATTTGTTTTCAATAAGTGTATGGAAGAATATTTCAATATTTTATTAGGGTATTTAAATATGATGATTGTTGTAATGATATTATGTTAGAGGAAATTGTAAAATATGGTTTCTCATTATTTGAAAAACTATTTTGAATAAGTAAGTGAAAATCCATAAAAAATATTTTAAATTTTTTAGGAGGTTTTCGAGTTTATATGTGAATTACTTTGATTGGAATGATCTTTATTTTTGGATAACATAATATTTTGGCCTAATACAAAAAAAATTGTGGCCATCTAGAAACCACGGGATCAGGTCAACCACTCCTTAGGCATGATGTAGGATTAGCCATGAAACCAAGATATGATGGAGAGGCTAATATAGAACATTGGGGTTCCCGTGTAGTCACATGGAGTAGTGGTGAGCCACCATACATGGAGTTATAGTGGGGGAAGATCATTGACATGGTGCAGTGCCAATTAGTGTATGAGAATATAGTAACCAATTTCTTGGCCATTGATGATGTGTATTTTAATATAATGGAGATATCAAAAATATTTTGTTTTGTTGTGGAATGAAAATCATGATGGTACAATTACACCACATTTTAAGACAAGGGTAAAATAAAAACCATCTCATCTACTCGATCTGCTATAACTCATCCATCCAATTGAATAATCCTTATTTTCATCAACCTCGAACACCCGAGAAGTACTATTTTCTAGAATATCTCCAAGCATCATCTTCAAAAGATTTGTCTGAGACCATTGATCATATTTTTAGTTTTTTTATGATTTAAAAGGATTAAAATATGATGAAATATTATTTTTTAAAATATAAATAAGATCAAACCATGGATAAAATGTAATAAGTAAATGTGGTATTTTCCTAGAAGGTAATCCATTAAGTCGTAAAGAATGACGAGAGGTAGTGTTCATGATCTAGTTCAGTCTTGATTTACTATACATATGTGATTCACTAACATTAGGGGTTTGTTATCGAGTATGAGAGGATTTAATATATTTGAGATACATTGATTCATGCATTTATTCTTCGCAAAGGGTTCTGTGAAAAGTTTGTTCTCACATTGAAGAAGAGACTCATGTGGGTATACTATATGCGCATAGTTCACTAGTTTATCTTTTTGATTAAAAAAGATCCCTGAAAATCCCTTATTGTGTTATATACATCAGGATTATCCATAAGTTTGAATGAAAAAAGTGTATATAACACTTATCATGCATTTGGGAAGGTATAACACTTATATAAGACAAAAATATTTACCATTCAAGTATTTTTGTTGAGTTTTCAAAATCCAATGTTGTCACTCATTCATTTTTTGTTCTCCAAAATAAAAGGAACAACAAGATAAACATGCATTACAAATATCAAATAAATAGGGAAGGGGAGGATTCACTCTTACGCATGGTTTTTAAAGTGATATGTGTGGATTTTTTTTGTGTAAAAAAAGTGACATTAGAAGGTAATGTACTCATCTAATATAGACTAAATAGTCTGTGCATGAATATAAGTAAGTACATGAACACATTTTTTCATAATCATATTAAGAAAAAAAAGTTAGTTTATTGTTTTAAGGAAATATTCAATTGTGTATTAAATAAGAACAGTGGAGGTCATTTATGTGTTAATTCACATAAAAACACTTACATGCACATGAAAATGCATTAACACTTGTATGAAGAATGATATTGATAATACCATTCACTATATTATACAATCATGATATTTGAGAAATAAATTCAATATACTTGTCATGTATGTGAAGAGTGACTTTTGAGAATGAATTTTATAGAAAATTTCCATCAGTGATTTAAGAGAAATTTATATTTGAGATTTCATTATTTGGTGTGGCCGAATCTTCAACATATGAATGAATATTTTCTTGAGTAGTGTAGTACTAAATAAATATATTATATTTAGCGATCAGATGTTTTTTGAGAAATACCTGCATTAGTGATAACGAACATGAAAATATACCCAATAAATTGTTAATTTCTTTTTTCTAGGAGGATATTCAATTGATATTTCTATAGTGGATCAATCCATAGAAAACTAAAGGCTTCAGTTGTGGGGGGGGGGGGGGGGTCTAACAAGTTGCTGATAATTGTGATTTAAGGGGTCTAACCAATCATTATGATGAATATATAGTTGGGTGTGTTACCAACAGTTCACTGTTGAATGGACCTTAAAAGTATAAAAAGTTATTAAGTGGTTCCCTAATAAGTTATTTTTTGTTATCACCATCTTTTATAA
Organism: Viscum album; assembly: GCA_963277665.1. Lineage (NCBI taxonomy): Eukaryota > Viridiplantae > Streptophyta > Magnoliopsida > Santalales > Viscaceae > Viscum > Viscum album. The sequence goes on along the minus strand of OY728153.1, from coordinate 188,104,719 downwards.
TGAAGAATATTTGTTGGGCGTCTAAAACACATGGTATGTAGTAGGTCAGGTTTCGAATAATGTAAATCCCAGTGGGTTGTTATTTCATTTTTATTAGTTCATACATTCTGAGAATGAGTATTGAAAATAGGGGATAAAGACATTAATCAATCATTGAGTTCGAATCAAGAGAAAAAAGAAGTTGTAAACAGAGTGTTCCACGGATTCACCCATATCAGTGGTACCATACTGATCCATGGACAATATAGTTATGACTCCATGATTTTTTATTGAGAATTATGGATCACATTGTTTATAGATATATAAAATTTATTGAGTAGATCACATTCAATAAAAATATTCTTACCAAAAAAATTTAGATAAATCACCATGAAATATGTATTATAATTGGTCTCTAATATAGAATTATTTATGTTAGTTTGGAATAATTTATTAGTCAATGCTAGATGATAAAATCATGTGCTATTTTATATTAGAGGTGATGGTGTTATATTCCATGGAAATCCCCTAAATATAAATGTATATAACTTTTAAAAAAAATAATGAATATTTTTTATAGAAAAAATATCATACCTCTAAAATAGTTAAAAAATAAAATTTATATCATGAATATATTCCTAGAGTGATGATGAAGTTAGTTTTTTAAAAATATGGATGATGCATTTGGAAATTATGAAGTTTCATAAGAAAATAAGGATAAATATAATGATTCGACCAACTATTGTGATGGTGAAAAAAAATACAACTCAAACAAGACAAATAATAATGTTGTGTTCTAAAATATTTTTAGAGAACAAAGATAGTAAGTTCGTTCTAATTTAACATTAATGGTAGTAACGCACACATTAATTTTATATGAAGTTGATCTAAGAAATATGATAGAGGAATTAGAGAATCAAGAGTTGATTTGTTATATGAGTGTATAATATGGCCAAATAGGCTAGAATGAAACTTCGAGTTGGTATACAATACAAGAAATAATAATTCTATTTGAACAATGTTTGAGTTTTAGAAAAAATTAGAATGAAAAATTACAATTTATAGTAAGACAAGAAAGAATTTTGTAAGTGTGTAACCATAAGTTGGAAGTAATTAATTATGATTTCAATTTGGAAATTCCATTCTATTACATTATAAAAGAAATAAAATATATTTAAAAGTATTTTTATGTCATCCTTCCAAAATAAAATGTTGTTAGATGAGGTTTACAATGCGAAACCAAGTAAATTATTACATTGTAAGGATGAATGTTACGTTTAAAATATTAATAAGGGTCTTTATAGGCATAAAACAACCCAATTGCATGATATTAAAATTTTTATTCTATCTTGAGATAGATTAATTTTAAAAATAGAAGAGTGAAAAAATATCAATGTTAAATATGTAACAAGTAATACCTCATTGTTATCATATATGTATATGATATAATTTTTTAAATAATTGTTGGTGGTTTGTGAGCATTTTTATTTGGAAATCAAATGATTTTTTGGAATTTAATTTCTGAAGAAATAATATATTTCATAGGTTTGAAAATTTCTTACATAAAAGAACAAAAAAAATTATCAAGAGAATTATTATTGGGAATGAGTAATAAAGATTGGAATAGAGTATTATTGATTCCTTTATTCCAATATGTTAATGAAAAAAAATTTAGATAAATGTAAATGTGAAATGAGTAGATCCAATGTTATACTAGATTCATATTGAATATTTTTTGTACATGAATTCATCTAGACTAGATATTTTTTATGTTGTCACCTTTTATACCAGGTATAAAATAGCATAAAAATATTCTACTTTTTTTATGGAAAGATAATTTTCATGTATATTAATATGTAAAATATAAAATAGATAAATTTGTACATGTAGTTTAATGCTTGGTCTATTTGGATATATAGATATTGATTATAAATGTAATTTATCTTATATAATGTCAACAACTTTTGGAATTTTCTTTTAATATATATTTTGTTTATGTATGGAAATCAATTGATGATATTTTCTATTTACATGAGTACTACTAAATCAAAATATGATGGAGAAATTTGATTTAAAGAAAAATTGATATAGAGAAAGAATCAATTAAATTAACTTTTTATTAAAGTAATAATACCACTTCTTAGGGGTTATGATAATATAGGTGTATTTAATTTTCCATCAATTCTTATTTAGAAATCATTTCCAAAGAACACGAATATAACATTTTAGTTCATCAATGATCTTATTGATCAGAATGCGTTAAAACCTTAATTTCTTCCCATAGGTGAGAAACTTGTAAATGTATTTACGAAAAACAAAAATAGAAAACTTCAAAAAAATTGTAGTTAATGATAAGTGTTTAAACTAATTCCTTTCAATACTAGGGTATTGTGATTTCATCCACTCTCACATTTTTTTATAGATTATTGTTGTAAAAATGATAAGGAAGGCAACATAAATATATATTTTTTTATTACATTTTTATCTACAATATATATTTATAATAGAGTACAAGAATACATGGGGAACAAAATATATATGTTTTTGATAATGGGGAATATATTAAATATTTGGTGGGAAAAAATATCTAGTGAGGTGGTTTTAAAATAGGTAAGTTGTGAGTTCGCAATGTAGTTGTTTGAGTTGTGTGACATTGTGAACTTTTCTAAAATTCTTGGTGGGAATGTTTTTAGAAAAAAATATTTATTTTTTAAAAATTTATTTTGAGATGTCCATGAGGAATTTGAATATAATATCAAGTGGTTTCGAAGTAATTTACTATATTTTGAGGCACATAAATTTTTTATTCACTGTATTTGTTTCTAACACCAATTTTTCTCCCATTAGAAGACAATTATTCAATGTTGTTTCATTTATATATGTAATTAGTTTTTGAGCCATTTGTATTCCAAGGTTTATCAAGAAATATAAAGGGGGATAATATTGTAAATAATTTATGTATTTTTTGGAGATGTTGAGATAATGGGGTTATTTTGTAGACACAATTTGATGTTTTTATAACATTATGATGATGAAGAAACCCCATAAAGTTGTTTTTCTCTATTGATGGTTTTTTAAGAAGTAAATAAATGGAAATTTTTATTATGATAGCTTTTGTTGTGAATATATAAATCAAATTAAAAATCATGAGAAATCATGTACATTATTCGAGGAGAATAATAATACCAAATGAATAAATAATTCATATTTTATTTTCAGTAGATCCTAATGTGTTTGACATCCTACGATGCATGAAAAAATAAACAAAAATAAAACAATAAACAATATATAAGCATTTAAATGAAGTGGTTGAATTAAAAAAGATGGTATAACCATAATCTGAATTATATTTAAAAATCAAAATTAACAGTTATTATAAATTTTATGTAATTAATAAATAATAAAATAATATATAAATTATAGAAAATAAAAATTTATACTTGAAACTGAATCCATTCATAAAAAATAATTTTTTATTTTTTATTTTAAATAAAATAAATAATATTTTGGTGAAATATATTATTTTTTTGAAAAACATATTATATACTATTTTATATATAATTGGTATGAAATAAGAATAAGAGAACATAATAATTTTTAAAAAATTAATTTTTTTTATGAAAATCATTTCCTCTACTTTTATATAAAAGCTATTTTTGACATTTAAAATATTAATTTATATAAAAAATTAATTATTAAAACCAACAGTTAAGTATTATCATTAAATTAATTTTCTTTGATTTTTCTGAAAAACATGGTTTTTAATTGAAGAGTGAATAATAGAGTTTTTTCCAAAACTATATCTTTTATAATAGTATAATATCGACCTAAAAGTTTATAAAAATTTTAATTAATACAATATTATTTTTAGGAGTAATAATATACATGTTTAAATACACTTATGAATTTATAAAACAAATGATTAACATTATATGAACGTATTTATAAAAATATCTAAAAAATATTTTTGATCGCTTAGATTTAAACAAGATTTCATAACTTATTGATAGTAGATATATCAAAATGGAGTTTATTATTTCGATAAACATTTTCATATTTTGTTTTAATATAAATTTCATTAATTTAATTAAATTAATATTACAATTACTAAAGTAATTGATTCAAAATATGGTAAAACTATTATTCTCATAGAATTGTTTTATTAATATTGTGTTTTCTTATCTATTAAAAAATAATTAGTAACTTATCAAAAGTGAAAGTTATATAACATGTATTCATATTTTTAAATATATTAGAACTCTTTCACTTTTAAATCAGTACATAAAATGATTAATAATTCTAAATTGATTGAACCGTGTTTTTCAATAGAACAGTTTTATATAGATATAAAATTTTAATAAAAAATATAATTTTATATTAATTAAATATTTATACATATTAAATGGATCATTAATATTTTTTGATCAAAAATAAATTTATAATTGGGGTTCATATAATTTATTTAGTAAAACATGAGTTACTTGGGTAAAAAATAGTTCCCCCGGTAAAAAAATAAAGGTCTAATTAAATTTATAAAAAATGACTTCAGTCATTACTAAAACAAGTGTAAAAATTATTTATTGTGTTTTTAACTACCAAATATCTCCCCAAAGTCCATTGTTTTACAATTTTGGAACCATTTAATTCAACATAGAGTAATCTAATTATTGAAAAATATCGGATGTTCGAACAAATTTCCTTTTCTTCACTTATAAATGGGGATGTTACCACCCCATCATGAAACACCAATACCTTTAAATTTCATCCCAAAACACATAAATTTTTATATTACTATAATCCTATATTAATTTATAAGTTTATAGTATCAATTATTTATAATAAATCATTTATTTTCAATGATACTATCTAGAGAAATTTCATGGTCCCCAAGAGCATAGAGTGAATTTTTTTATTTAATCATGTTTTAAAACTCGATACATATTTTATATTTTACATAATGTTTTATTTTGAATGGTGAATTAACTAAATATTTTAATATTTTGTATCGTGATTCTCTCTTTATTTATGATATTTAATGTTTCATTTGAGATTACATCCTTGAAGGGGGTTTTGATTTCAAATTTTCTAATGTGGTAACAATTTTATTAGTCCCAGTTATAATTAATTAATATATTGTATATGTTTTAAATCATGTTTCATTTTTGTGGTGTTATATTAATTTATAATATAATTAATTTAAAATATGTTATTTCCTTTCAATTCATGAGAAAAACTAATCTAAATCATGTTATCTTCATCAAACGGATTTATACTCAACTATAACCACGATCATAAGCGTTTTTTGTAATTAAATATTCATTAACTGATGTATGGGTTCTACGATGAATTTATTTAATACAATTTTGTTACATTGTTCCCTTTTATTGTATTGTGTTGTATTCTCTTATTCATTATAAATTTACAACCAAATCCCATTTTCAAATACTTCATTCATGATTGATTATGTTTCTTATAAGGGATATTTATAACTCCAATATAATTTATTTTACTCATAATTGTTTCTTATGAACTTTTTATTTCTATTATTATGATCTACCATCGCAATATTTTATTATATGGTGTTTTTCCTCCCGTCTAGGGAGAATTACCTTTTCATCCAAGTATTGTACTTTTATTTGTATATTCCCTATATTATGTCATCATTAAGAATATTTCTCATCCTCATTAAAGGCAGTTTACCCTCTGGGTCCAAAATTTCATTTCCAATTAATAATAAATTTATAATTTCAAACCTATTTCTACATTATATCATGTGACCTTTATATTTTAATTATATTTTGGAAATTATTTTTTACCCTTTTTAAAATGACATTTAAAAATAAAATTACATTAATAATAGAAAAAGGTTTTCTTTGTTATTATTTTATATTGTATCATTTAAAACACAATTATTGGTTTTTATATATAATTATCTAGGATACACTATTATAGATTCTTTTTAGTAATATTTTTTTCAGATATTTGTCATAACCTTCTTAATAGTGTCTCTTGATTGTTACTCATATCCTCATCTTTATTATGACTGTAAAAATATTTTAAAAACTAAATTATATTTTAAAATACATTTTTGTTTTCCCATTAAGGTTCATTTACCCATATTGGAAATCAATTTTATTTTATACCCTTTATTTTATGATAATGTACTTTATATTAAAATTAATAGAAACAAAAGTATCTAAAATTTAAAATTATTATCCCTTCTAATATGGTATGTTTGAAGAATTATTATTTTACATTTATTTTCCTCCTCTTTCATAATCATGATATTTTTCATTTATTATCATGGGGATATTTTATTTTCCAATTGTTATCCATCGTTATCTGGATGTATTATGAATATGAATTTATAGTAAAATTATTGATATTTTGTATGTTTGTATCTCAATATGCATGTTTATTAATTCATAAACAAATTACATTATTCATAAAATTTATTTAACTATCATTTATAAGGATAATGCATTGGACATAATGAAGTGATTGGTGGAAAATACTGTTATATAGGCCCCTGAATGATCAATTGGTCTCAATAGATAGAAGGTTATGGTATTTGGTTTATGCATATCCAATGCTAGAATGATATCATAGAAGTGACCCTGATGATAATAATGATTTCACGGTTGTGTATTTGATGAGCTAAATGATTATACAAATAAGGAATTTATGGTAAAATATATCTGGTGTTATTAATACTATCACTATGAGTTTAGATATTGTTATTCAGATGATTTTTTATATTTATACTACTATAATAGATTTTCTTCAAGATTGTGTTTTTTAATATATGGTATTATTTCACTCATATTAATTCATTATACATTTGTCATTACATGATAGATTCTAATATATATATATTCTCCATTTCCAGGTATTTGAGGTCACCCTTGTTATGTTTCCACTTCTACAGGTAATAGATAAATTTATTATAAAAGATATGCCATATGGAAATAACACATTTTCATAATTATTTGGATATTTTGATGATTTATTATGGATTAAATATTATATTATAGTGTGAAAAAATGTAATTTAGTTGTAAAAGAAATGGTATTTTTTAATTAATATATTTTTTAAATAATCTCAAACTATAAACCTAAAATGTCTTTTGAATGTATGTGACTCAAAAAATAGTGTTATTATAAACATTTTTGGTTAAAACAGGGTTGCTTTGGTTTATTTAATATCTAGTATATGCTGAAATTGTTTAAAAATACAATATATCTGCAACACAGGGTTGGGGGTTTCACATGAAATGTATTTATTTCATGATGTTTAGAGAAAATTGAAATATGTATGAATGTGTTTGGATGTAATATTTAAATGAATTTTAATTTTACCAGATTCAGAATAGATAATAGAAAATGAATGATAATTTATATTTAATTCAAGAGGAAAAATGCATTTTACATGGTTCAGATTCTATTTCATAAAATTCATTATAGATAAAACAGGAGTATCATACAGTTTATATCCCATTTTATAGTGTTTTTTAGTTAAATATTAAATTTTTAAAAGATTATTACTCCTTAAATAATGTTCATTATAGGGGTAAAAATTTTCTTTCTTTTCCCATGTTCATAAGAATCATTCCAGATATCAAAAGGTAAACTATGAGTTCTCATTGATTATTTATCCTTGTGAAATGAATTATTCCAATGAAATTTGAAAAATTCTTGGATACCATATATGTGTATGGGTTATGTATAGTGAAATGATTAATGAATTTGGAGAGGGGAAAATTGAATGGGTCATCACATAAATCTCATTGTCCAATATGGATAACAAACAATCATTATTAAAAATTACTGCAGACTCATTAAGTTGTATAATTTTCATTGTAATTTCATAAGGTTCATTCATGGATTATGATAAATTTATGTTCCCTAAAAGATAAAATAGTGTCTCAGAAATTATTAGGAGGTTCAGAATAATTTTTTTCATAAATTTATGGTTCCATTTGGTAGAAATATTTTTCAATTAGATGATAAAAAATCTAATGATATCTTGAATTAAATATCACAAAAGATAACTCCAATATTAAGAGTGATAATTTAATGATCATCCCATGAATAAGATTGATATGTCAAAATCATGCATTCATGGATTAATGGAATCCTCAAAATAGATAATGAATCATGGATAATATATTTTTGGATATTCATAAGTATAAATACAAAATTTCTATATATAATTATGATAAACCTAAAACAGAAAGAGTTGGTTAATGTAACTAGAACATCGTGCTTTGTTACATATAGTTATAACGTGATGTATTAGATGTTTCAAAAAAAATATATAAGATAAATGAAAATAATAAGATCATTATTATAATAATTATATTAAGATATTTATTTAAATATGAATTTAAAATTAATATTTTATAATTAGGGTGTTTTACCCATTAATGATATATATGGATAATAATATTTCCAAAATAAAAGGATATGTATTCACAAAAATTCTATATATTGATTGAAACTATTTTTGAAATTGGAATTAGTTTGGGAGTGTTTCGTATATTTCAATGCACTGTAGAGGAAAAGACAAGTGACTATGGAAGTCAAATAAGAAGAAAAAAATAAGTGGTAAAAACAAATAAATGGAAATATTATATTGTTGGAGACTCTATTGTTTTTTCAATCAATTTTCTATATATATTTTTTATAAAATAAATTGAATTAAAATTTTGGAAACATAAATGTAATAAATGTTAATGGATATACCCTCCTTTAATGTAATATATTTAATTAACCTAGTGGAGTATATGATATCATGTTATTATGAATAATTAAAATAATGTAGCATTTTATTAATATGAACCTTGTAAATATATTGTTCTTATAATGTCTTTATTTTAGTGTGTTTACATGGTCTTTGTATTTGAAATTGTCAACTGTTTAATGTTGTTAAAAATAATGTAAACAATCCAAGTGTATGGTGGACGAATTTTAATGATAAAATATTCTAATTTTTTGGTCAATATGTAATTTAGAATAAATTTAATGAATTAAAATTTAATATATGAATATTATACATAATTGAATGAGGATTAATTAATGATTATGATATGATGATATGTTTATCTTATGAAACTAGAGTTGGTCCTAATGTTTTAATAATTTTCTAATTATATTTGGAGATATCAATATAAATACAACATGAATTAACCATTATTTTTAGTTGGATTTCGATGTGAAGAAACAATTTTTCAATAATTAAATGATGATTACATTAATTTTTTATATTAATATGAATTTTGAATATTCATATCTTCTTGAGAATGTATTTTCATACATTGTGTTTTCATCAGAATTATATAGTTTATTATCATAATTAATTTATATACATATTACGGTAAATATTTATCCATTTTTTCTTTAGGATTACCAAGGTAACCCAAATAATCATGAGCCAATATTATGGGAATTCCATCCAAGACTAAACATGTTGAGGAGAACATGAGTGGAGAGGTAGCATGGAAGGGAAATATATAGAGGTACACTGATGGTGCATATGCATATTAATGGTTCCAAGACATAGGAAGGTCCGATGGCACTAGCGGTAAGTATATATGCAATGGGGTTCATTTCCCCACACATTAGATGGTGTAAAAATGGTTATAAATATATGGAATCATAATTTCTAAATTGATATGTGATATATAATTAAAATGTTTCAATATTTATATGTAAATTATTTTCAAATATAAGTTCATATTTTCATTGAAATTCGACTGTATTATTTAATATTATTAATTTTACCATCAATAATTCTATTTATCGAGTTATCACATGTCCTATAATCATTGATTATTCTGAGATCAAGGAAACAATGGTAAATAAAATTTGATATCATAAGCCGTTTAAGATGGGTAAATCAAGGTGGGAATAGTGGAATATTACATAATTTGATATTAATTCGAACTGAAAATTGATAATTGATATATGATTAAAAAACCAATATAGAAATTTTTTAACATGAGTTAGAAAAGTTATAAATTCTTGATTTCCTCTTGTCCCAAAAATTCAAGTTAATATATTTAGATAGACTGGGAAGAGTGAGACACTTTTCTAGACAAGACTATATGAAGAGTAAGTTAGTTAAACCAAGAATATCATATTACTATAAATAAATAACGAGTATGTAACAAGAAGTAATATATCAAATCATTTTAATGTAAAATATCCAATTGATACAATTTTTAAATAAATCAACTGACCCCATTTTCAAAGTTTTAGATGTAGAGTTTTTGATACAAAGCATGACAGTCTCAAAGGCAAAAAGATAAAGGAATATATTAAAGTTATTATTTATATAATGAATTTTATATTATTTTATACGCATCATTCTTGTATATAATTTTATATGTTATATGAAACATTACTCATAAAAATTACATTAAATAGGTTACATGTATAGAATAAAGGTAGTGCAACATATATGAGTTTTTATCCAGTGATTAGAAATATTTTACATAAGGATTTTTATAAAGAAATTAATTTGTAAAAATTGTATGAAATAGCATTTAAGTATTAATTTCAATTATTTAAAAAATTTAGAAACTGTCATATCAATGGATTACATACTAGAAGAAATGTTTTGGACACATGTTTCATGATGAATGTTGAATAATACACACCCATATAATACAATGTGATGTGCACAGAGGATTCGTTTACCTAGTTGGTTCAATAAAGTAATTCATACATGGAAAATAATAGTTTCATTTATATAATGCAGATATATTATCATTTAAGTTTTCTTAGAAGGAAGAAAACAATGTCATGATATTTTGAGGAGAATAATTTTGTGAATATGGGATTCTATAAGAATTATGAGAGATAAATATGTATTTGTATCAATTCAGGAACAAAATTTTTACTTTCATGAATGTTATATGAGAAGTTAATGAATTAAATGTTTTAGATATGGTTCATTTTAGAATACAAAGGAACAATTTATTATTACATGGAAATAATGTTGGAATGAAAAATATATTCTAAGAAAAATCAATTTTATTTATTTTCTATGGTTCAAAATACTAGATCATTAATATTACATACTAGATGGTGTTGAGTCAATAAGGTTTTCCTTATGACTTTTCCATTCCTTCTTGTTTTGAAAATCACAAACACCTTATCTTTAAGAAAATTGCTTTTATAAGGAAAATTGCTTTTATAAGGAAAATTGCGTTCTTAAGGAAAATCGCTTTTATAAGAAAAATTATCCTTATCATATTTTCATCCATATTTTTCTTAAGTATGAGATTCGGATTCATTTTCTCGGAATCGTTGAAACTTTGATATAAAACATTCTGTTTTAGGATTCGGATTCTGGACAAGAACTATAAGGAAGTTTCATTCTGAATTCCGGATATGAACTCTGACTAAGTTTTATTCCAGATTCAGGATACGAATTCTGAAGAAGAATTCTCATTACGAATTCTAATGAAGAAATCCCATTCCGAATTCTCATTACGAATTATGAAGAAGAATTCTCATTATGAATTCAAATGAAGAAATCCCATTTCGAATTCTCATTACGAATTCTGAAGAAGAATTCTCATTATGAATTCTAATGAAGAAATCACATTCCGAATTTTCATTACGAATTCTGATGAAGAATTCTCATTATGAATTCTAATGAAGAAATCCCATTTCGAATTCTCATTACGAATTCTGATGATGAATTCTCATTATGAATTCAGATGACGAATTCTCATTCCGAATTCTCATTCCAAATTCACCTATTAAACAGAATCTGATTATCTTTTTTTTATACACTCTGAATTTATTCACTCCGAACCTTCACTCCGAAGTTTTCATACCGAACTTTTATGTTAAGAATTAAAATGATGTCGTACATTCTGTTACACTTGTTTCGTTATAAAACGATGTCGTCTGTTTTGTTAAAAACTAACCGTTGTCTAAGTGACACGTGTACAGGTCCCTCCGATCTTTAAGGAAAATATGACCGTTGGAGAAGGAGCCAACCTTACCTATAAATAGGAGCTCATTTGAAAGAGCTGATTGCTGATAGCTGATGAAAGTGCTGAAAGGCTGAAAAATTTGCTTGAAGTGATTTCTAGAGAGAGAGGCTCTTATTAACTCTCAAATCATCGTGCGACTCCAAATGTTAGTGATTACATTCGAGGGCTTCCGGGGATAGGAAGACAGAGGTTACTGACTACCTTAAAGTTCGAGGGCTTTCTTGCTGAGGAAGACAGAGGTTGCCGACTACCTTAAAGTTCGAGAGCTTTCTTGCTGAGGAAGACAGAGGTTGCCAACTACCTTGAAGTTGAGGGCTTGCGGGGATAGCAATATAGAGACTCCGATCTTCGTATCAAGGGCTTACCCTGGTGTGTGTAATACATACTAGCTTGAAAGTATAAATCAAGGGACCTTTATCCAAGGTTGTTGGATACCCTTCTCTTTGGGTTAAAAGACTTATATTTTGTTACTAGTAGTTCTACTACTTGTTTTTATTTCCGCTGCATTTTGTATTATAAGGAAAGTATAACTTTCTTATACTTCCTTATTTGTACTTCGATTCATTTAGATTCTATATGCTTTAAGGTAGAATCTCATATTGTAATTGTTTGTTAAGTTTAAATCTCCGGAACCATATTTCCGGAACCTACTTTTGGAATCACTTTCTAAGTTTAGTTCGGTATTAGAGGTGTTGTGAATTATCTTAGTTTAACTTTGTTAAACTTAGCCTTTTCCTTTACTTAAGGAAACTATAGTTATTAATAACTAAATTTAAAGGTTCCAAAGGAATTTTTAAAGTATACAATTCACCCCCCCTCTTGTATATTGAGCATCTCATACTATATTTCGATCCTACAATTGGTATCAGAGGGTGGAAACCTCTTACTCTATACCAATCTTACATTTGGTATCAGAGCAGGTTACTGAAATACTTGTACTCACATACAAGTTTTTCTTGCTCATTTTATCCTTCCGAACTTTGTCATTCCAAATTTTTCCATTCCGAACTTTTCCCATTCCGAACTTTTTGATTACGAATCTTTGCTACTAACAAGTTTGTGTGCAAAATTATTTTTTGTATGCCAGGAATTAATGTTGGATCTATTGACAATCTAAATCCTACAAGACCACCTATATTTGATGGTAATGACTATGAATACTGGAGAGATCGTATGAAGACATTTGTTATCAATACTGGAGTAGACAACTTTGTCATGCTTACTGGTGATTATAAAATTCCTGACAAGGAAGTCAGAACCATTACTAACCAGGAAAAGCAAGAATATCAACTCAACTATAAGGTACGCAATACTTTACTATGTTTAATGACTAGAAATATATATAGCCAAATTTCTTCTTGTGAAGCAGCTAACTGTATATAGAAGAAGTTAGAAGTTACACACTTTGGAACTTCCAAGGTGATTGAGACTAGAAGAGCTATGCTTAGAGCAGAATATCATGGCTTCAATTTTACTTATGGAGAACCTATCTGTAAAGTTCAACAAAGATTTATGACTATCGTCAACAGTATACAATCTATGGGAGAGAAAGGTTTAGATGATGAATCTCTTGTGGACAAGATAATTGATATTATGCCCAATGAGTGGGAATCCAAGAGAACAGCTATAGATAAGAACAGGAAGGTCACTCAAATTACTCTTGATCAATTATTTGGAACTCTTCTACAACATGAAACAAGAATGAAGAGAGATGCTGACAACATCAAGAAGAAGAATGGAAATGGTACTGTTGATTTTACTACAACGTCGAATTAGATGAAAGCTAAGACTCTTGAGAAAGTAACCAGATCCAAGTCTAAGAAAGTCATTTTTCAATCTGAATCTAGTGAGAGTGAAGTCTCAGAAAATGAATTAGCCAATCTTGGTCGAAGGATGAACAAGATAGCTGGGCAGAGAAATTTTCAATCTAAGTATAAGAAAAAGGACAGGAAAGATAAGAAAGATGGAGAAGTTACTTGTTATGAATGTAAAAGAGCTGGACATATTAAACCAGATTGCCCTATACTCAAAAAGAAAGAAAGGAAAGAAAGACATTCAGACAGAAACAGAAAAAAGTATTATAAAGCTAAAGCTAAGAAAGTTCTGAAAGCTAATGACACCTGGAGTGCCAGTGGTGGTGACTCTTCAGATGAATCTTCTGATTATGAATCTTCAGGATAGAAGAATCTTGGTCTTATAACCAGATTACCTATTGATAATCATTGTCTTATGGCTAAGGTACGAAATGCTGAATCATTGACCAATGTTTCTTTAAATCCTAATGATAGTAAGTATTATAACTCTTCTAATGAAGAATCTTCTTCTGATGAGGAAAATACTTTACCTACTTATGAAGAAGTCTCTAGGTTTACTGAACTTCTTGAGATTGAGAATTCCAAACTCAATAAGAAACATGATAAGGCAAACTCTAGGAATTCTATTCTTATAAAAGAGATATCAGATCTTTCTAAAGATCTTGATAATAAAAATGTTGATTTTGAAAATATTTCAAAAAATCTTGAGGAAGTAAGTTCTGAGAAGAATAAACTTTCTAAAGAATTAGAAAAAGTAATTTCTAAGAAAAATGTTTTCGAGCCTAACTCTAGTTCTAAAACTAACGATTTTGAGGATAAAAACTTGGTTGTAAAACTCAAGTCCGAAATTTTTTCCTTAAAGAAGAGTTAATCAATCTTTACCCATGGTAATGAAAGTTTTGATAAGTTGTATTCCCAAATACGACCTTTAAGAAATAAATACGGATTTGGTTATACCCATGCAAAACATATTTTCAGTAACAATTATTTTGTTCCTCAAAGTGCCCCATTTTGTACCAAGTGTCAATGTGGTGGTCACTGGGCAAAGAATTGTTCCTTAAACAAAAATCGATCTCTAGGATTTCACAAAGCTTACTTTTCAAAGAAGATGTGGGTACCTAAAATTTTATTATCTGGAAATCTCGGATCCAAACAAGTTTGGCTTCCAAAAGTCTAATTTTCTTCTTGATTTCAGGGTAATAAAGAAAGTACCAGCAACAATACATGGTACATGGATAGTGGATGTTCCCGGCACATGACTGGAAAAAAAAGCTTCTTTGAAAAGATTATCAAAACGAAAGGAGGAAAGGTAACTTTCGGAGACAATGCTAAGGGAGAGATTGTTGGTATTGGTAATATTGTTCTTTTAGGTAAAACCTTGATTTCAAATGTTCTTTTTGTTAAAGGTCTTAAGCACAACCTCATTAGCATAAGTCAGTTATGTGATGAAGGTTACCTTGTGAATTTTAGGAATGATAAATGCTTAGTTCACAATTCCAAGGAAGAATTTATTCTCTCAGCCAATAGGCAAGAGAATGTTTACACATTAAACTTAGAAGACCTCAGGAGCCAAGATTTACCTTGCCTAACTGCAATGGAAGATCATTCTTGGTTATGGCATAGAAGACTAGGTCACTGTAATCTTAGGAACCTATGTAAACTCTCTTAGAAGAAACTAGTTAAGGATCTACCGGAGCTTAGATTTGATTCTTCTAAAGTTTGTGATCCTTGTCAATATGGCAAGAAACATAAATCTAGTTTTAAGTCAATCGGTGAAGTCTCAACAACCGTTGCATTACAGTTAGTGCACATGGATCTTTTTGGTCCAACACAAACTGGATGTATTGGAGGCAAAAACTATGTGTTTGTTCTAGTTGATGATTACACTAGATTTACTTGGTTCTATTTTCTAGCAAAGAAATCTGAAGCTTTTTCTTATTTCAAAAGTTTTAGAGCTCAAGTTAAAAATGAGAAAAACCTTCCATTGAAAACTATTCATTGTGATCATGGAGGAGAATTTCAAAATTCTATTTTTGATACTTTTTGTAGTAAGAAAGGTATTACTCACAATTTTTCAGCACCTAGAACTCCTCAACAGAATGGTGTAGTTGAAAGAAGAAATAGAATTCTTCAAGAGATAACTAGAACCATGTTGAGTGAATATTCTATTGCTAGACATTTCTGGGCTGAAGCTGTAAGTACTGCTTGTTATACTATAAATCGAGTTTTGATTAGACCTTTTCTTAATAAAACTCCTTATGAGTTATGGAATGGTAGAAAACCAAGACTTTCCTACTTCAAGGTTTTTGGTTGCAAAGTATTCATTTTTAATACTAAAGATAACTTACATAAATTCGCACCAAAATCTGATGAAGGAATTTTCTTAGGATATTCCACAACCTCTAAGGCTTATAGAGTTTTCAATAAAAATATCTACACTGTTGAGGAAACAGTACATGTAAAATTTGATGAGTCAGATCCTTTTGTTTTTAAACCATCTCAACTTACATATTCGGATGTATTTTCAAAAACTGATTGTAAACCTTTGATAGAAGAACCTTCTGATAAGGAAATTGTTCTAGAAGATACTTCTGAAACATTTACCCCAGAAGACTTTCTACCCTATGTTGATAAATAGGTTTTACAAAACCCAAATCAGGTGTTTCTTAAGAATCATCCCAGTGATAGTATCATTGGAGATGTAAATCAACCTGTAAGGACTAGAAGTTCCTTAAGAAATGATGTATAACATCTAACATTTTTTTCCCAATTAGAACCTAAAAGCACTGACGAAGCTTTAGGTGATGATGATTGGATTAAAGCCATGCAAGATGAACTAAATGAATTCGAAAGGAATAAAGTCTGGACCTTGGTTGAAAGACCTAAGGAAACTTCTGTTATTGGAGTAAAATGGGTGTTCAGAAATAAATGTGACGAAAATGGAGTCATTGTTAGAAATAAAGCAAGACTTGTTGCTAAAGGCTATAATCAACAAGAAGGAATAGACTATGAAGAAACCTATGCTCCAGTAGCTAGACTTGAATCTCTCCGTATTCTACTTGCTTTTGCGGAATTCTTTAATTTCAAACATTTCCAAATGGATGTGAAATGTGATTTTCTTAACGGTTATGTTCAAGAGGAAGTTTTTGTTGAACAACCTCCTGGCTTTGAAGATACAAAACATCCTGATCATGTTTTTAGGCTTACCAAAGCTTTTTATGGCCTTAAACAAGCCCCACGACCATGGTATGATAGACTCACTGGATTTTTGCTTCAAAATAACTATGTTAAGGGAAATGCAGATCCAACCCTTTTTATAATGAAAGATAATAAAAATGTTTTGATTGTTCAAATTTATGTTGATGACATTATATTTGGTTCAACTCAGCAATCTTTGACTGACTCTTTTGCTAGTCTAATGAAATCTGAGTTTGAAATGAGTATGATGGGTGAGTTAACATTTTTCCTTGGTTTTCAAATTTCTCAAAAACCAGAAGGAACCTACATATATCAACATAAGTATATTAAAGATCTTCTTAAAAAGTATGGTTATGACAACACTAAGAGTATAAGTACTCCCATTGGTACCTCAAACTCTTTAGATCTTGATGAAGCTGGGAAACCAGTAGATCAAACATCTTTTAGAGATATGATAGGAAGTCTACTTTACTTAACAGCTAGTCGACCAGACTTAATGTTTTCAGTATGCTTATGTGCAAGATATCAATCCAATCCTAAGGAATCTCACTTAATGGCAGTAAAAAGAATTTTTCGCTACCTTAAGGGAACCATGGATCTAGGATTATTTTATACTTCTGGAAATGATTTTGTTCTAAAAAGCTTTTCTGATGCTGACTTTGGTGGATGTAGAATAGATAGAAAAAGTACATCCGGAACTTGTCATTTCTTAGGAGATTCTTTAGTTTCTTGGTCATGAAAGAAGCAACATTCTGTAGCACTCTCGACTGCTGAAGCTGAATATGTAGCAGCTGGAAGTTGTTGTGAACAAGTGTTGTGGATGCAACACACACTCACAGACTATGGCTTGAGTTTTACTAAAACTCAAATTTTGTGTGATAACACAAGTGCCATTGCCCTAAGTAAAAACCATGCACATCACTCTCGTGAAAAACACATAGATATTAGGCATCACTTTCTTAGGGATCACACACTCAAAGGAGATATTATTCTTCAGTTTATCGGAATGCAAGATCAACTTGCTGATATTTTCACAAAATCATTGCCTTCTGATATATTTGAATATATTAAACAGAAGTTAGGAATGATAACCGTAAGGTAATATTTCTTATTTAACTTTCTGTTGAAAAAATATCCTTACAGTAATAAACTCCTTTTCATAGGGGGAGTACATTTGATTGTTTATTTAACAAAGTTTTTCAAAAATAAAATTCAAACTTTTCGGAACGAAGATTTCCGGAATGGAACATCCGGAACGAAAGCTTTTCAGAATGAATATTTTCATACAGAATACTTCTGGAATGGAAGTATTCATATAGAAAATATTCAGAATGAAAGATTTCGTACTGGTACTTTCATAACAAGATTTTCGTACCGAGCCTTCATAGTTTTTTCGTACCCTGACTAAGTTTGTTTTTCATACTGAGTTTTCTGAAATTTGTTTTCCGTACTGAATTTTCCGTAATGAGTCTTTTCGTAATAAAGTTTTTTTTTCGTAGTCATTTTTATATTACCCATTACGAATAATTCCCTAAGCCAATCCGAAAGGTATGATTTCCTTCCTCATGTTTTCGTAGTCACATTTTACTTGCTGGAATTTTCTTGTACTAAGCTTTCGGATTATAGTTTTCTTAACTCATTGATTTAATAAAAACCTCAAAAACATTGGATTCAAGCTCTCAACCATCAGATTTGATCTCAGATCATTCTAAACCGTTAGATCAATCGAGGAAGTTGAACCGTCATCTCGTTGCCTATATAAAGGGGACCCAAATTCTCGTCCCACATCGATCTTAAGATCTCGCGTCCCGAAGCTCTGACTCTCTGATTTAAGGTCGTTCCGAACTACAGCTGTCTCCGTTCCAAATTTCTCAGAGAATTTCAGATCCGAATGTCTGTGGAGTTAGCATCTCAAGAAATGTCATCCACTAAGCCTATCTCTCAGTGGTTAGTTTACAGAGAAATGTTAGTCCATCCGGTTTTCTTCAGCAACTACGATTCTATCATTTCAAAGAATATTAAGTTGAATGGTTGGGAAGATGTTGCGGTATCAAAAACCGGGAACCAAGATGAAGTGTATTCAGATTTACTTGTCGAGTTTTATGAGTCAGTTTCTTTCTTCAAGGAAGATAATAGGGAGAAGTTCTCTTTTAAGTCTTATGGAAAGACTTACAAGCTTTCTCACACCAAGGCCATAAGCTTGGTAGGATTGTCTTATGAAGGAGAAGCTGAGTTTATTTCTCATGTTTTACCGGACTCTAAGGGTAGCTTCGACAAGGAAAAGGCCTTAGAAACTCTCGGACTAGATGATGACAAGGCTCCGAAGATTGCAAGTCTATCCTGATGAGGTTGTTACAAAGTGGAGAGCTGATAAAGAGAAAAGGAAATAAGGGGATCCGCAGTTCGGATTGGACCCTACGAAAGCTAAGGCTTTAAAGGAAAAAGCTGCTGATGAGCTTGAAAAACAAGCTAAAGAAAAGAAGCTCCAGAAGAAGATGTCTGAGGCCGAGGTAGCTCAGGCTTTATTGAAATTCAATGAAATGGTTTCAGCAACAATTCCAGTTCTGAGATCTTTCTCTCTGGAATCTCTACCTGAGACTCCAGGAAGGAATTTCGCTGCTCCGGAAGAGGTTGTTGCTATGAATTCTGAGGAAGTTGAGCAAGTGGAACAAATAGAAGAGGGTGCTGAAGGAAGTGGTGAAACCGGAGATGTGCTGAAACAAGTAGATGATTACAAGGGAACACCTTCGGAACACTTATCGCTCCGAACATCAGAAGCTGAATCCTCGAAACTAGTTACTCTAGCAATGGAAGAAGAGAAAGGAGAAGACGAAGTTGTGTATCATGGAGAAGAAGAACAACTTTTACATGATATTGCTCAGATGAAAAACGCAGAGGTTGGTGTTCAGGAAGTTGCTGATGAGGAAGATTTTGTTGTTCAAGTTTCTGATTGTGAGAAGAAAACTCCGGAACAGGATTCTATTCTGAAAAAAGATAAGGGGAAGCAAATTCTTGCTGATACTCCGAGTTCAGAAAAGAGGATGAGAAAGGAAGCTGGTAGTTCTTCAAAGAGAAAGTTGGAGCTTATTGAGGAAGAAAACTCTCCATGCAAGATTTCAGATTCGGAGTCATCCTCGTTGGGGCTTGACTTTGTTGTTCAGTCCTTAAAGAAGTTGGTGGGAACCATTCCGACCTTCTCTAGTATTGACTCAAGATGCCAGATGCTCCAACATGCATTGAATCAGAAAACCGATTCTGTATCTATGGTTATGGATAAGTGCGTTGAGATTGAGGCTCAGTTCAAAACATTCTTTGTTGGTTACGAAGCACATAAGAGGTCTTGCAAGAGGATGACAAGTTGGTCAAAGAAGATTGTGGAAGAACTGAGGTTGTTCGATGAGTTTCAAGACAATGTTAAAGATGCATTTGAGACCGAAGACAAGAAGATAAACAAGTTGACTTCCTCCTTTGAAGAAAAACTGACTGAAGAAAAGAACTTCCGGATCCAAGAAGTCAGGGATCTGAATGGGAAGTTGAATTCTGTTTCTCGGAATTGGAAATTTGAAAGGGATCATTGGATCGATTTTGATGAAAGGATGAAGTCTCAGGAAGAAAAGATCCAAGCTCAGGAAGAAAAGATGAAAGCTCAGGAAGAAAAGATTGAAACTCAATCCGCAAGAATAGTGGTCTTAGAGAAGCAAGCTGAAGAAGATCATAAAGACTTAAAGAAGATCAAGACTATTCTTAAAGGGCTCATGTCAAAGGAAAAAGATCCGAAATAACCTAATCCGATCTTTTTGTTGTAATTTTTTCTTTGTTGTCGAGATTTCAAATTTAATGAAAGTTGTACTTGTTGTTTCCATTGTTATCATTACCTATATTTCAGGTACATTGTTTTTTTCCATTCCCTCCAATTATTTTTGAAAATCACAAAGGGGGAGAAGGAAAAGATCCTTAAGAAAAAGAGGAACTCTAATAAGAGTTTATCAAAGGGGGAGAAAGGAAAAATACCCAAGGAAAAAGAACTCTAATAAGAGTTTGTTTAAGGGGTAGTTTTTCGTAAAGAATACCTTCTTATGAAAGATCACTCCAGAAATATGAATACGATCCTTAGAGTTTCAAAACCTAAGGGGGAGTTAGTCGTATTCATCTATATCTTTAAAACAAGGGAGATAAGCATTAATTTGTTTCTTTCTTCTTAGAAGTTTTTTTCTTTCGTAAGGATGTTTGTGCTTTCCAAAAAGGGGGAGATTGTTGAGTCAATAAGGTTTTCCTTATGACTTTTCCATTCCATCTTGTTTTGAAAATCACAAACACCTTATCTTTAAGAAAATTGCTTTTATAAGGAAAATTGCTTTTATAAGGAAAATTGCTTTCTTAGGGAAAATAGCTTTTATAAGAAAAATTATCCTTATCATATTTTCATCCTTATTTTTTTAAGTATGAGATTCAGATTCATTTTCTCGGAATCGTTGAAACTTTGATATAAAGCATTCTGTTTTAGGATTCGGATTCTGGACAAGAACTATAAGAAGTTTCATTCCGAATTCCGGATATGAACTCTGACTAAGTTCTATTCCATATTCAGGATACGAATTCTGAAGAAGAATTCTCATTACGAATTCTAATGAAGAAATCCCATTCCGAATTCTCATTACGAATTCTGAAGAAGAATTCTCATTATGAATTCAAATGAAGAATTCCCATTCCGAATTCTCATTACGAATTCTGAAGAAGAATTCTCATTATGAATTCTAATGAAGAAATCCCATTCCGAATTCTCATTACGAATTCTAAAGAAGAATTCTCATTATGAATTCTAATGAAGAAATCCCATTTTGAATTCTCATTACGAATTCTGATGATGAATTCTCATTACGAATCCAGATGACGAATTCTCATTCTGAATTCTCATTCCGAATTCACCTATTAAACAGAATCTGATTATCTTTGTTTTATACACTCTGAATTTATTCACTCCGAACCTTCACTCCGAAGTTTTAATACCGAACTTTTATGTTAAGAATTAAAACGATGTCGTACATTCTGTTACACTTGTTTTGTTATAAAACGATGTCGTCTGTTTTGTTAAAAACTAACCGTTGTCTAAGTGACACGTGTACAGGTCCCTCCGATATTTAAGGAAAATATGACCATTGGAGAAGGATCCGACCTTACCTATAAATAGGATCTCATTTGAAAGAGCTGATTGCTGATAGCTGATGAAAGTTCTGAAAGGCTGAAAAATTTGCTTGAAGTGATTTCTAGAGAGAGAGGCTCTTATTAACTCTCAAAGCTTCGTGCGACTCCGAATGTTAGTGATTACATTCGAGGGCTTCCGGGGATAGGAAGATAGAGGTTGCCGACTACCTTAAAGTTCGAGGGCTTTCTTGCTGAGGAAGACAGAGGTTGCCGACTACCTTAAAGTTCGAGGGCTTTCTTGCTAAGGAAGACATAGGTTGCCAACTACCTTGAAGTTGAGGGCTTGCGGGGACAGCAAGATAGAGACTCTGATCTTCGTATCGAGGGCTTACCCTGTTGTGGGTAAGACAGACTTGCTTGAATGTATAAATCAAGGGACCTTTATCCAAGATTGTTGGATACCCTTCTCTTTGGGTTAAAAGACTTATATTTTGTTACTAGTAGTTCTACTACTTGTTTTTATTTCCGCTGCATTTTGTATTATAAGGAAAGTATAAATTTCTTATACTTCCTTATTTGTACTTAGATTCATTTAGATTCTATACGCTTTAAGGTAGAATCTCATATTGTAATTGTTTGTTAAGTTTCAATCTCCGGAAAGATATTTCTGGAACCTACTTTTGGAATCACTTTCCAAGTTTAGTTCGGTATTAGAGGTGTTGTGAATTAGCATAGTTTAACTTTGTTAAACTTATCCTTTTCCTTTACTTAAGGAAACTATAGTTATTCATAACTAACTTTAAAGGTTCCAAAGGAATTTTTAAAGTATACAATTCACCCCCCCTCTTGTATATTGAGCATCTCATACTATATTTCGATCCTACAGATGGTGACAATGAAAAGACTTTACATAGTTTATAATAGAAGTGTTTTGAAATTTTGGGATGTTAAGGGAAGGATAATTAGTCTATAAGAAGATACTAATGGATTTCATAAAATAATATGTTCTTATTATTAAAGATGGACATGCACAATAGTTATAAATAGAATTCAGTTGTGTTTTAATTACCCATCATTGAGCGGCTAATTTTGTGACTATCATAATCCCACCTCTGATAGGCATTGGGCTAGTGACTAGAACAGATTCAACATTTTCCAAAAATGAGAGAAATTATCTTGAAGTATATGTACATACACACACATCTCCAAGACCCCAGAATGTTGAAATGTAAAAAAATTAATGAATGCACGAATAAATATACAATCCCACAACCCTTAAACAATATGATGTGAAAATAAAGTAAACATGGTCATATACAATCTGACCACAATGATAATATGTACATAAGTCCAACTTAAACTGTAAATATTCAAACTTCTACATGGGAGAGGACTATGGAAATGGTACAGTTTCAGTAAATACATCAATTCATCCATATCTATTTATGTTCCACACAATCCCATGACCTCCTAGGACACCATAAAAATGGACACCATCTACATAATACATGAAACATGATGGAAAAACACATTTAGGTGTGAGTATAACAATACTCAACAAGAAACCCTAAAATCACTAAACATGAAGAACCACGTATAGTTAGCTCAATAAAAGATGTAAAAATGTATCATAGATACAATAAGAACAAAAATGATCCCATATGTACACAGGATAGACCCCACACCATGAAGTAGTCATAATCAACTTCCTGCAATAAGATTATGCTCAAATCAATCATCGTTCGCAGATAAATCAATCCATGATCCATGTTATCATTGAATATACTGGATGAAGAGGAA
Source organism: Viscum album (assembly GCA_963277665.1). NCBI lineage: Eukaryota > Viridiplantae > Streptophyta > Magnoliopsida > Santalales > Viscaceae > Viscum > Viscum album. The sequence goes on along the minus strand of OY728153.1, from coordinate 188,080,776 downwards.
AGGCTCATTTGGTACCCACCCCAAGATAATGTACATTTATTAGAGGACAAGGATATGTAGAGTGTGGTTCACGGTCATAACAATTAGGGGAAACCTTGAACCCAATCAAGATCAGCCCTTAATATAGGGATCATATACAAAAAATTATACAAAACCCACTAAATCATCCCACTAGATGGTTGATCATGGTCCTACCATGGGATGTCAAGCTGATTCCACATACTCCATGGGGGAAGATAAAGTATCTTACTACTTTCTCATTGATGGACACCATAACACTATTTATGACTTGGCCCCTATAGGGAATTACAATCAAATGATGTGGATGTAATGCTGAACTATACCATCGGGGAATGGGACAAAGCTATGTTAGTGGACCAGTAAATGGGGTGTAGTATTAGTAAACGGGGTTCAGAGACAAATGGTTCCATACCTGGGTTGCTTGACCGTGTCCATATTCCAAAGCTATGTTAGTGGACCAGTCATTGTAATCCAATCTATTTTTGTGTCTAAGTACACAACATTCCATCTATCCATGTACTATTACCCATATTCGTGTATTCTCTAAAGTGTATGTTAAGTCATGTGGGGGGTTCACATGATTTGTGATGGGGTTCATATGTTTTGTGAGTCAAACTTCATCTGAACCCTAGCACCACATCCTTGTGGCCCCACACATTGTGTAATCCCAGATTGCACGTTGTGATCTATGATATTCTCTAGAATCCCAAAATTCGATCTGTGCATCCTAAAAGATGCTACACCTTTGTTCCAGTAGTAAATTCACCAAAAAATCAATGATCCATGTTTTATCACACCTCACTGTCATCGAACATTCTGTTTTTTCTCTGAAACATCTCAAAAATCATATCAAGATTCTGTTATTAATTTCACACTAAAAATCAATAAAGAACACAATTTTGGGAATCATCCATCATATGATTGACCCTCTCTTTAGGGTTGCACCTCTGTTGTTCCTGGAAGATACCAGATCAATGATATTGGATCATTTCACTATGAAATGGTTTTGAAGTGATCAATTGGTTGAGAAATGTTAAGTCTCGGGCCATGTGAAGAACACCCTCTATGAATGATGAGGTGGGGAGAAATGAAAAAATACCAATGAGGGGAATGAACCTCAATTGTGGTTTGGGTTTTTCTATATTAATTCCATATGATAAATAATGATGATATTCAAATTAATTCTCCCAAATACTCCCCAACCTAAACCCATCCTTCATTGTAAACGATCTAAAAACCAATCTATTAATTGATTAATTTGTGATCATCATAGAAATTAGGAATGGAGAATGAACCAAAGGAAACAAATTTCCTATATCTATTTTTATTGATCTATGATGAAAAAAGAAGTTGTGTTATGTTAATAGGAGAGATCATTCATTATCGATGTGTATCGACCTTCGTTCCTTAACTCGTCATCATTCATCAAAAAGTATTCACAATTCTCTTTATCAATGATCTTCTATAAGTTCTAGTGTTATGCAGCTATGCATGGAATTCTGACAAAAGGATACAAATAAAGAAACACATCACTACCTCAATAAAATAATTATATTATATTATTAATTTTATGCCCATGATGGGTTTTTTTCACAAATGACCGAAGACAACCAATCATAGGTCATTCCTGAGGTAATGCTGTTATTCTAGAATCAACGGTGCCCTCATATTTTATATACGGTCTCCCTTTTAGGAGCTATTCTAATTTTTTAAGAAATCATATTCTTAATGATAATAAATACTTTAATATTCTTCCAACATTTGATTCGTGCAAACCAGGCATCAGAATCACACACTGTCTCATTTCCTAGTCTCTAATGTAATCCATATATTATCGATATATAATACATATAATAATTAAGACATAAAAATCCCCACATTGTGGGGCTCTACGTACCCAGAAAGTCAAAATAAGGACAGCTCAAATAGATGAGGGTACTGAGCATGAATATGAGTGTCCCACTCCCATGTGCTATCTTATAGATTCTCATGTTGTCACTGTACCAGAAAACTAATGGGATCGTTCTCTTATGATGGATCCTCTCCTATAGATTCTTTATATCCACTGGGTATATAACAAAAGTCTCTCCATCCTTGAGGTCGATCATTCCTTGGTTAATGGTGTGTTATGTTTAATGCATGTACCACTTCAGATGTGACATGTGGAAGGCATTTTTTACCCGATCTTACTATGGAGGTAGTCAATAGTGGTATGACACCTCACCAAATCTATGTAGTATCTAGAATGGTACAATTAACCTTGAATATATCTTGCATCCCCAGCCAAATCTCAACAATTCCCATTGAAGTGAAACATGAAGAAACATGTGGTGATCTTCCCCGAACTCCAAAGTCCTCCATATCCCTTCAGCATAAGCCCTTTGATGGATTTTTATAGTCTTCAATACCTCCTAGATTATCTTCACCTTCTCTGTAGTAGCTCACTCCAACTATCGTCCCATGAGTGTTGACTCTCTAAGGATACTCTAGAAAAGTGGTTACCAGTGGGGTCACCCATACAAACCCTCAAATATTTCCATTGAAATGATGTAATGGAAGAAGTTGTTTTATGAAAACACCACTAGGGGTAGGTTATCCTATAAACTATATCCAAAGTTTATCCTACATTCATGTAGTGTGTCCTCCATAACCTGAATGGTCTGATTAGTTTGGACTTCCATTTGAGGGTGAAAGGCTATGCTCAAACTTAATTGGGTTGGAAATGCCTCCATTACTCCCTTACATAACTGATATATAAAGTGAAAATCATTATCTAAATCAATTTTATGTCGGAATCCATGGAGTTGAATTATCTCATGAATGTAGAGGCATCCAAATCTCTCTTCTAAAATATTCTATTAGATAGATATGATGTGGGATGACATTATGTGTCAATAAACCATCTCCTGGATGGCATCGTGTCCCCAGGATATGCTTGTAATACCATCAATAATTCTGTTGATATTGCATCCCAATTTCAATATGTCACCTCAAGGTGTTGACTCAAACCCACTATAACCTCGTGTTCAGGCTTCACATGATTGCTTGTTAGGAAATAAGAAACAAACTCTACAATTCATTACATCATTCCTAGCCACCAAAACTTACATTGTATATCCTGGTATATCATTAGTAGACCTAGATGTACTGAAATATAGGACATATGAAACTCCCTTAGAACCTATTTTTTAAAGAAAATGGTACTAATGTGCATCCTCTAAAAAAATGGCGAGTTCCCCACAATTTGAATATACATATATTGGATTCCTCTTAGGAATCTGAGCACATAGGGTGTCATAGTCGGTATCCCCCAGATATGACTCCACGATTTGCTTTAATAATGGGGGGGAGAAAACTATCGACTAGATGTAAAATTCATCATCTCCATCCACAAATGATAACGACAATGATGCCAACTACACTGATTCGTTATTCTACAACTATGAACAAGATCTCTTTATGAGAGCATCTTCTACCACATTCTCCTTCCTAGAAGTATAGACAATCACATAGTTGTAGTCCTGGAGGAACACTATCCATCATCTCTATAGCATGTTCAGATCCATGAAATAGTTTAAATATTTGACATTCATCAGGCTAGAGTAGATGAGAAATCACTCCCCATCTGATAGAATCACCAAATCATCAATGGGAAGACTACCACTACTAATTCAAAATCATGGGTCACTTAGTTCTAATCATATTCTATCAACTATTGTGAACCATAGTCAATGACCTCATTCTTCTATATCAGGATACAACTATGACCAATACATTATGCATCGTAGAGTACTAAATACTTGACACATTCCACTGGAAGTCTCGATATTGGAGCACTTCTCAAATTTTGTATCTGCTCCAGAAATCATTGATCCGAATAATCCTTAACCTCTCAACTGATAAAAGAGAGTCATTGATCCTATTTTTTTAATACTCGTTCTTCAATATAAATTTGTTCAATAACCGATAGTCAACACACAACCTCAAGCTCCCATCATTATTTTTAGAAAACAATAATGGGGATGCCTTGGGGGAATCATTTTATCTCACAGATCCCTTCTTCAGTAAGTCCTCAAACTATAACCTCAGCTCCCCAAGCTATGTGGAAGCCATCATATATGATGTTTTAGATATCAGTGCTAAACCAAATTTTAGATCAATGTAGAATTCGATCTTCCTATGGGGAGGTAAAGGTGTAACATCATCCTTATACTCATCTTCATAATCCACCCCCACTACAAGAAACTATGGAGTCATATCATCCACTTCACCAAGAGTTAGGGTAGCCAAATTATGATTAATTGGATTCACCCTCTTATGTGTGATTTAGTCCAATGTTTCTTTTTTCCATTTTACCGAAACTGGAAAACATGGTCCCATCGTTGTGGAAACTTCATACTCTTCAACCAAAAACTATCAATATGGATATGAACTTTGGATAAACAATCCCTTCCAATAATGACCTTGTGACACCTCTACACCACTAATAATAGATCCCAACTAAAACGCTTTCCTTCAAGAGTCTGGTGGCACTGTCAGAACTAGTTTGTGACCTTCATGTGTCCTCTAGTAGGATTATCCATGAGTATAGGTCCAATCAAAGCTTCTCCCTAAATCTCAACGTCTTGAAAATGATTCATTGAATGAAAAAAATTACTAAAAACATTTTCTCAAAAAAATTCTTATATGATCAAAATTAAAAAAGATTATACCTCATATCAAACATGGATCCTCTGGGTCATAGGCCTCTATAGCCTATAGATGGCATCTTCCCATCCTACCACCTCCCTATGCATCGCCTAGACCACAAGGGGGTGGTGGTAATAGGGAAAACATATGACTAAAAGTTACTTCCCTATCATCCCCTCTTACACATATAAAACCCTACAACCCAACCTAATCCGGTCTCTATCTCTATCATAGTGGTCCCCTGACCATCTTCCGATTAGTCATACGAAGAGTCGGGAAATATCATGGAAAATTTCTTTGACCTTAGTAAGAGAAACAACACCTATACCATGGATGATTAGAGACACCCTAAGAGCCCTACACCACTAACCCTGAGTACTAGTATTTCCTCCTAATGATTATGACCTATAAGATTCCATGTGAATTCCATCAGCCACCTCCTTCCAAGGACTCAACTCAGGGTTCCCCGTGCAAGCATCAATGATTATTGTGTGCTCCATAAAAAAAACATCCAAAAAACATGGCTCTCTCAAGTAGTCCAACATTTGTTGAAAGGATAAGGGATACCAAAGAATCTTTAATGTCTCATTGAAATACCTAGTCGATGGTCCAAGCCCTAATGTACTGGTCTGGTACCATATCTATAGAGTAGTGTGATATATGTATAGACATCCCTGAATACTCTAACATAGTCATACTTCCCCACTACAGATGCAGGAGATACAATATTTTTACCGATAAAAATTTGGATAGATATAACTCCTCTCTAAAGAGACACTCAAAATATTTAAAGGAGATAGTTGTATCTTCATGTGAGTGAGTCACCAATATCCACCGTCACCTAGTAAATCCATGAATAAAACACACGGCAAGGACTACCATCTTATCGACATGCATCTTCACAATTCATAAAACACGAGTGACTTCCTCATGCCAATCCTTAGTCATCTAGGTGATTGGTTCACCCTAAATCTAGGTAACTCACTGCCTCTGAATCTGGTACAATGCACTCGACCCATGTGCATCCTCAGATAGTAGTGATGGTAGTAGATGTTGTTTGATGGGTGGTTGTATTGTTGGTAAACCACTTGAATGTGATATCTATGGTACAAGACCATGTTCTGATGCCTCATCACTAGGAAGATCATCCCCATGATCACATAGTGTAATCCTGGATGGCTATCTACCTAGAGGAATCCTGAAATAAAACAAGATGTTCAACTATCGAAATAGTAAATTTGCATATCTGACTCATGAATGAAATGTAAAACACAAATATTCCTATATGTTTCATGTAACATTGTTTTCCCCTGATACTAGTGTTATCAGGTACTAGGTAAAAATTAGTTGATCATAGTCTTAGTGTGTGGATATTTCATCCTCCACACAAATGTTGGAGTCCCTAGGTTGAAATTAGGATTTGAAACACTTAACTGAGTTTCCCAAACAATTCTCGAAGACCCATACTCCTAAAATAGAACCAATCAGCTCTCATAATAGTCTATCATGACTTGTTCTAGAAGTTACCATGTCCCAACTCCCCTAAGACCTCCTCTGATATAAAACGGTCTAGTCACTATCATCGAGTAAGAATTTCCCACAAATTGTATGAATTTGTCTAAAGTACCCATAATCAAGCACACATCTTAAAGACCACAGAATTATGAAATATTAACAATTGAAATAATGCATACATACAACTAGGTTCCAAGAACCAGATTTCATTAGGACATAATGGAAAAGTAAACATGTCCAAATAAAATTTCACCAGAAAGAGAATCTGTACAAAATTCCAACTGAAACTATTTATATTTCAACCTTGTCCAAGGGAGAGGACTATGTACATTTTACACTCCCAGTAAACACATCGGTCTTTCCTGATCTAGCTATACTCTGCCTACTCCCTTTCCTACCATGAAACCTTCAAAAGGGACACCTTATGCACAAGAAATGAAAAATTGTTAAAAGGAACATATAGGGGAGAATATAAAAATACTCAGTAGGGTACCCAAAAAAACATAGAAAAATGAAACAAGAATAGAAAAATCATTAAATTATCTAACAATGTATCATAGATTCAATAAGAACAAAATGGAACCTAGATATACTCAGGAGATACACCACACCATCAGGCAGTTATAAAAACATCCAACCATAAGATTCTTCTTGAAACAATTCTTTTTTTGTGAGAAATCACTCTATTATCAATTTTAATATAGGATAGACTCTAAAATGTGGTCGAGCTCTTTTGGGACCCACCCAAATGGCACATACTACTATGATAAGTCTATGATACACAGAGAGGGGTCATTTCAAAAACTATTGGGGGACACCAAAAACCCAATATGGATCAACCCTCTACAAAGGGGATCGTAAGAATAGAATTCCATAAAACCAAATTATATGGCATGGAAGATGGAGGATCAATGTGATACTGTAGTGATCCATGATGATTCAATAAACCCCACTATGGATGATAGAGGATCACACTATAGTCTAGCGGAGGGAGACTACAACTCTATCTGAGACTCGCCCTCTAGAGGAGACTAAAATATAGTTATGTTGAAGTAATGTCTCACTATACCCATGAGGAAAGGAACATGGGAAGGTAATTAACCTATTAATGTCAAAACTAGGAGAACGAATAGTATGAATCACTCTTGTTGGGAGTACCCAACATGTCTCAGGGGGTGAAAGTTGTGTTCAGTTATGTCAATCACTTTCTAGTGTGGAAATACTCACACAACATGTAGTCTTCAATTACATTGCATGTAGTATGAGTACTATGTCATTAGAGAAACACAATTCCCTACTCATGTTGATTGGATGTGTCTATGTATCAAATCCATGTCCATGTAATGGTATTTGTATAAAAATATGGGTCCATGTCTATGTACAGAGTGTGCCATCTGGCCATGTACAGTTACCCATGTTCGTGTTCTCTCTGATGTACATAAATATTAATATTGGGTGGTACACACACCATTTGATATGAGTCTCACGCCATGTGATCCTTATATTTGGAAGAACCATAGTGTTGTAACCCGGGGATACACATGACATGTAATACAAGATTATATGCTATATGACATGGGATTTTCTATAATCTCATAATCCAGTCGTCATGTAATGTATTATGCTACACCTTTGATTCGGTAGTCAATTATCCAAGAAATTTATAATCCAATTCTACTCATGACTCTTCATCATCGAACAATGTGTTTTGTCTCTAAATCTGCTCGAAAATAAGATCAATAATCTGTTATATAATTCACATCAAATAATGAAATTATGGGAATCATCCTTCTTATGATTCACTATGTATTCATCACCTCACCATTTTCATGCCTTTCTGATCCCAGATATATGATTTCATTTTTTTGAACCCATAAATAGTTGTATGATGATCGATTGATAGGGAAAATTATAGTCACATTCCAATAGTAAAATTATCATGATGAATGATGAGACTTAGAAGAGAAGAACACAAAACTGGAGAAATGATACTCGATCGATTTTGAAATTGATATTGATTCATTCTATAAGGTAATCAATGACGATATTCTTATAGATTCTCTAAAATAAACCCATAAACAAACCCATCTCGTAAAGTGATTGATCTACAAACCAATCAGTTCATCAATTGATTTGTGTTCATCAAAAAAATTAATATTGGGCAATTAAAAAACTAAAACACACTCCCTTACCCTATTTGGATTTATGGATGATGAAGAAAGAAGCAGAATTGAATTTTTTGGAGAGATCCTTAATAGTAGATGACCAACGTCCATTGATCCATGATCCATTGTCGTTTGTCAAATAGGATTCCTAGATCACCCTCATCATGATCCTCTAAAAGTTATAGGGTTATAAAGCTAATCCTAAAATTCTGAAATAAGAATACATTTTATTAATCAAGTCTTTTCAATACTGGGTTAATAAAATAATTAAATTATTTAATTTTTTTTATGATAGTGATGAATTTTTCACAAATGACCCTCGTCGACCAATGTTAAATCATGTCTATGGTTAAGACACTGCATTTAATTCAATTGTTCCCTTATATTTTTGATTTGTGAACTCATTTAGGATCAATTAAACACTTGTAAAAAAACCACAAGCATGTGGTATTAAATATTTTAATATTTTTAAACATTATTTACAGGCACACCAGACCTCAAAATCATAGGTCGTCTTAGCGTCAAGTCTCAATTATAATCTACATAATATCAAAAAATAATAAATTAAACACTCTATGTCATTAAATATTTATAAATAAAGAGTAACCAGAAAATTGTGAATACTAAATATATATGAGGAAGTAGTTAATTTTGGGCACATTAATAGATGACATTAAATTTTTATGGCCTTTAGTATAACACAATTGAGAGGCTCATAAACATGTGGCGTGCCTTTATAATGATACATAGTTGGGAGTTCTATACAATAGTTTTAGGATGATCCCATGATAACCCACTTGTAATTTATTGAATTATTATTAGTGTATAATATTTTTATCTAACATGGCCCGTACATAGAATGGATTAAGGTGAAAATATAAGTAAAAAACATTGTCAACATAATCATTTTTTTCAACGCTTTGATTTGATTCTATGTGGGAGATGTGAGATATCTATGATTGAAAATATCAACAATTATCCATTCATAGAGTTTAAAATAAAATAATATATTTTTTAAAAAATAAAAATAAATTACTCATTCAACCCTCTCACTCTAACTAACTTGATAGGACCTTGGTACATTATGTGAAATTAGAGCAGGTTTCCATTAAAAAATCGAAACAGAAGTTGAGGATGAAAATACTATATTCTATCAGCAATATTGGATTTTTAATATCTATTGATATATTTTTCATGGTTGAGATAACCAAATTATTACTTCTTTAATTTTACAAGGACTAGATGTAAATTATGATAATTTAATTGGATTCAATAAATTGAGATGATTTAATAATTTACATTTGTGCACATGAAGAACATGTATGTTGATGGTAAATATCATAATTTTGTTATGATGTACATTGTTTTCAATAATTTCACTATGGTGTACAGATCTCTTTGTGGATGACATGTAGTTGTTGCCCCGCATTCCCAATTTCCAAAGGCAGGCGGCATCCTTTCCTTATCCAAAGACATTTTCTCCTTGATCGTAACAGGATGATGAAATTTTGATTCTTCCTTCTATGGATTCCTCCACAGAACTCGTTACCTTGTCCAGGTATCCCATATAGATTTAAGACGTTGTTCATGAAACTCTTCCTAGTGCCATATCTTCATGGACACCAGTTAATTACATTGCTTCTGTCAAGACATTCCAAATGGTCCGGTCAGGGTAGCAACCTTCAGTCAAGGGAGTAGTCATGCTGGAAATCACTTGTGTGTCTTTACACTAGAACACTAGAGCGTTTGGGATTCTTCTCATTATTATAGGCCTTCTAGAGGGAGCGGAAGCCCGAGGCATTCCATATAGAACGCGGGTAATTGTATACCATAGGCATGTATCTGAGTTTTTCCTCAGCTTCCCATGTTTCACACAGATTATGTCGTAGGTTTAACATCTAGCGGAGATGAATAGGACTTATCAAAACACTGATCAAAGTGGATCATATGGGTGTGACCTGTGGAGGGAACACTGATGTTGGGGGGTGGGTTGTCATTACCTCACTAGGATGTGGCAATCTGAATAATAATCAAGGTGGATGGTGGAGTGTTTGAATGAAGTGGATAGTGGATGGGATAGAACAGTCGCGAAGGTGAGGGTAGTGTTGTTCTTGAGTCTCGAAAATACTTCTTACATATCACTGTGGCAGGGAATCAAATTCTTTGTAGTGCGGTATGGTTATAGGGATGACTAAGAAGGTGGCCCATGAGAATGAACACATGTATTGGACACGAATGAGATGGAACCTATGGGATGGGGCCCGACCTTCCTAAAACACATAGTCTCGAAGGGATGACCAGATGAGGGACTTGAATTGGGGGCTTACACATTGGACAACAACCCAATGATGTGTTGGGGGGCCACACATGGTTAGCAGCCTATGTTGATCTGACGCCACAAGGACGAACAAAAGATGGGGGTCCCAGCAAATGGGATTATGATGGCTTGCAGCTGAGTAGGGGATGCAATGGCTTACCACTGGATGGGGTCCCAATGGCTTACCACTGGATAGGGTTTATCCTCATAGAATATTCCTACATACCCTGCCTAGGAGACAGAGATCATACCCACATAGTTCTTATGGGATGGGGGCTGGTGGACCGATGCGAAGGAGGATCTGGTGTCCAAATGGATGATGTTCTTGAACCTCATAGAGGCTTCCCAGTTACCATGCCTTGGAAAAGATGAAAGACCTTTTTGTTCATGGAGGAGTTTGGTGAATCGATATAATGAGGGGTTGAAACCAATGGTTGGTGGGATTGAACCTCACGGAGGCTTCCTACATACCTCTCCTTGGTGAGGATCAATGTCCACATAGTTCAGGTGGGTGAAACGGCTTACCGCTGAGTGGGGGAAACAAAAACTTGTCATTTATTGGGGGATATAGTGGCTTACCACTAATTGAGGTTCACAGTTTAACGTCATACAGGATGGGGGTGAACCGACGTGAACAAGGACATGGGGGCCAGATAGATGGTGGGATTGAACCTCGTGGCGGCTTCATACAGACATTCCCCTGTCAAGGATCAAATACCTTGTAGTTCAGGTATAGTTGTGGGGGCTTACACTCTAAGCTTCCTGAGGTGTTGGTGAACTGATGTGAAGCTGGTTAGAATGTTCAGGTGTTGGGATTGAACCTCAGAGAGGCTTCCTACGTACCTCACCATGGCGAGGATCAAATTCCACATAGTTCAGATGGGGCATTGGTGCACCGACATGAAAGTGGTCGGGACCAAAGTTTGTTGAGCATGAACCTCAGGGAGGCTTCCTATGTACCTCACCTTGGAAAGGATCATTGTCCATGTAGTTCAGGATAATGGAGTAGGGATTACACTCTAGGAGGCCCATGAAAATGGATGTCACAGTCGATGCTTACTCTAAGCCCACGTGAGTCATACTCGGTGTGAGAAACAAGAGGCAGCAGAGACCTGGCAATCACATCGCGAAAGGTGTGTCCATGGGAAGTGGAATGGGTCATGCACATATTTAGTAGCCTAAAGAGGAAATAGGGTCTTACGTGTGATTATTCTCCCAAGTGATAGAGATTGGGACTTACTCCAGGGTGGAGGCCCAATGGTGACAAAGCCCAGCAAGAGAGGGACTTGGCACGAATGAGAGGAGGAGCATTGTTCCCCCCCACACCATTTTTCGGACATAGGCACTAGAAAAGAAAGGAGTAGTTGGGGTACTACGTCCTGTATGAAAGGCTAGGGGCTTATAACATGATGGTTACCCTTCATCGTGGATAAGCACCACTGTAGAAAAGAGAATCTCATTTCATTTCAGAAGATTTTACTCTTGTTGAGACTAGTAGATATCCATGATGTCCAAGGTGTGGGACCACCATATTATGTGTGGGGTGAGGTCGAAGTTTAAAGTCATGAGCTAAGGATGATGGTTCATGTAAGTTTAACGTTCTGCAGCTTGGACGAGGTGGGTTCGCTCCGCACCCCTAGTACATACATAACCATTACCCATTGTACCTTGGTGAAAAGAAGGGATAGGCAATGTCGTGACTGGGGGTGTCGAGAGGTGATCCCATTGGGGGTCCACATTAGCATGGATATGCGAAGAAACAATAGTCGTTAGTGTGCCTATGAGAATAAGTATGAGGCTAAGCAACACAACGAGCGGTATCATCCTATATACATTGAAGCTGCTTCATGAAAACCTGAAGGGATACATGGGAAAAGGAGTTATAGAGAAAAAGGGGCTATCAGTAGAAGCCTTGTGAGACTCTGGTGCTCCATGAAGTGGAGGGACTCCGCAAAGGGATGTGTTTCTTGAAGTGAAGTCGCCTAGGCTAGGGATAGGGAATAAGTGCATATGGGAGGAGCTTTGTGAAGTGGAAAGGCATTCGTGAAGCAATGCCTCATAAAGAAAGGGTACCTCACAAATCATATCATTATGATGCAATGTGCTTCATGATGCACATTGTCGCAGCCTTGGAACTTGGGTTACATGCTAATTGAGGGTGCTTCACGAAGCATAAGTGCTTCGCAAAGACCCGAGTCCCATTGGAGATCTCCTTCCTCCATGAAGGCCCATGGGCTCCGCGAAGGGTATCTCTCTTTACAGAGAGGAGATATTCATGCAAAGAGAAGGAACGTCGTGATGCCGAAGTACCTTGAAGAGCTCATGGTTCATAGAGAAGAGGTGCTTCATGATTTGGGAGCAAGGAAGGTGAAAGGTTGGAGAGGCTATCCTCTAGGATCGAGGGGTTACTTGTATTTTTAGGAAAGAGGTGCCGCGAAGCTGGGCTCGATTGGCATGAAGATGGATTTTATCTACAGAAGATCATGAATATCAAGTACGGTCGTGGAGCATTACCGCCTCCTTGCTTTGTTGCGGGACGCGAATGCCAAAATGGTTCATGGAGTCGTCCCACCTCATTGCTTCGTGGTGGGTCGCGAACATCAAAGGGTTTCGCGGAGCCGTCCAGCCACATTGTTTTTCAAGGGGTCACAATTGTTAAAGGGGTTTGAAGAGATTTCCCACCTCATTGCTTCGCGGAGGGTCACAAACATCAATGGGGTTCATGGATCCATCATGCCTTGTTGCTTTGTGGAAGTTCATGAACGTAAAATGGGTTCGTGAGGCTGTCCTGCCTCAATGCTTTGCAGTGGGTCGTGAATGTCAAAGGGGTTCTCACAGCCATCTAGCATCCTTGGTTTGTAGCGGGTCATGAATGTCAATGGGGTTTGCAGAGCTGTCCTGACTCGTTGCATTGTGGGGGGTCTCGAACGTCAAAGGGGGTCATGGAGCCATCCTGTCTCATTGCTTCGCAGAGGGTCGTGAACGTCAAAGGGGTTCATGGAGCTGTCCCACCTCTTTGCTTCACGGTAGGTCGAAAACATCAAAGGGGTTCACAGAGTCATCCCGCCTCATTGCATCGCGGTGGGTGGCGAACATCAAAGGGGTTTTCGGAGCCATCCCACCTCGTTGCTTCATGGAAGGTTGTGAAGAAGATATTTTGCGCCGATAGTAGGGCACCATGGGCTTCATGATTTGTGTTCGTGATGCAGTCCCTAATGCTTTCATGATGTTCTATTCACCCCTAATTTTTTCATCAACAAATTACTTCCCACCTTAGACTGGGAGTCGAGGAGAAAAGGAGAATCCAAGTCTAAGGGTCCATCACCAAAATTCCTTAGTTACCCGTGAGGTGGCCTCACAAAAGAGGCTCACGAAGCGGAGCAGCATTGGGCGGGCTGGGCGTGCCGCGTAGTCTACTTTGGCTGGATGTGCCACGATGCACCTGGGGTCCTCACCTATAAATTTTGGGGCTAACTTCTATTTTTTCCTTTCTCTCCTCCGTGATTTCAACTTTTTTCGCTCTCAATTTGGGAATCTCCATGTACTTCGTGATTTCTCTCCATGAATTGGGACTTTAGCTTCATGGGGCACGTCAAATTTTCAACTTCGTGTTAGTGCGCTCTATGACTTATGTCCGAGGGTCAGTGCAAGGATCTCCAATTCTGTTGTCCGGATCGAGCTCTGCAAATGGTCACCACAATCGAGCTTTGCGATCCAGCTTCACGATACAGTCTGAAAATTATCTAAATTTTAAGGACATGATGGCTCCCCAAGAAGTTCTCAAGGGGATCCTTGAGAACGCTGCCCGAAAGAAAGAGTTGGTGAATAAATTAGGTCTGGGGAGTTGGAACGGAGCCACTCCTACTATGATTTGCCAGTGCAGATATTTTCAGAAAGACAAAGGGACAAACCATTTTGCAAGATGCTAACTTTGTATGGATTTGGAATATGGAATGACATCTTTATCCCTGTAGTAAGTATGGATAAACCAGCCAACTGGTTCAGAAGCACGTCATGCCAGCACCAATGGTTCAGGGTCGCTAACGGCCATGCTCGGGAGAACATTACGCACATAACCGCTAATTTTTTATACAATCATCTGAACAAAATTGATGGGAATGAATTTCAGTTAGATATGTCCCCTTCTCTATACCAAACAATCCTAAAGGCGGTGCTGAGGAACCCAAAGAAGGGATTGTCTGATGAGTAGGACCTGCAGTAATGTGGCAACATCATAGACGACTGGGCCTGGGCGTACTCGGTAAGTTCCTCGTGTGAAGAGTTCGGGGCATAGTTGAGGAGAGTAGGTATGTATGAGGAGGCATGGGCCTTCAAATTTCACATCTACCAGCCGACACAACTGATGCCAGAGCTGTTGAGCCAGTGGTCATCGGGGTCCAATACCGTCCACATACATCACGGGGAGGTTGGCATCATCTTATGTGACGTGCATCAGATCTTGGGGGTCCCAATACTGGCAGCGGTGTACGAAGAATTACTCTCTACTATGGTTTTCTGGGAGGATCTGGAGCAGATTCTGCCACTGGCGATGGCGTTTTTGAGGCTGGTGCCAGGAGAGGACAAGGAAGCAGTGAGAGATGTCTACTTCATATGGTTGTTCCAAGAATTTCTGAACTTCCCAGAAAATAGACGGTTCTTGGTGAGGCCCCAGACTTTCCCAAAGGGGGCTCAATGGGGCAAGGAGCACTCATACTAGTGGATAATGGAGGACATCCAGTTGAAGACGTGGGGCTTCAGCATCAGTATTGAGTAGTGGTCGGTAATCAGGCTGGCGACATTCATCGCAGCTCTCATCTGTGGCGGGATCTTGCCGGTGAGGGATATAAATGCAGGTGTATGACCAAGAACATTCATCGTGGCCTCCATGAAATTGATTGGAGGGCTGATGAATCTCAAAATCCCGATGATCTCCATGATGTATAGAATGATCTGGGACATCAGTGATGAGAAGAGGCCACATAGGATATGTGGGTCATTCCACCACCTGTACGGGTGGATAGAAGCGCACATTAGGGGTGTTTTGAAAAGCCAATTCCTATTTCCCCTCTGAGATCGGACTTTTTCCCATCAATCCAAAATGTTGTGGGGAGATTTCTGGCGAAGCTGACCATACTATCGGTAATAAACTGAGTATATAAGGTAGAAGAGTTCAACTTCCATCTGTTCCCACTGCCAACGGGGGCCTTCACGGATGATGGAAGAGGGAAAAAAGAGCACTGGTCTTGTCTTCTGGAATTTCTAGGTGGAGTCCTAGTGGATAGGGTGGACAGTGATCCACTCTGTGAGTCGTACGCACTACATCGATTTGTATGACAATTTCGGTGCATGCAGTGACTGACCGCGCAGGTCAATCTAGGGGAGCGCCATGAAGAGACACCATGCGTGATGAGGAAGATGTTGATAATTTTTAATCGTGATGATGGAATGATGAGGAATGCGATGCCTCTACCCATGACCATCTTCAGGATGGTGAAAGAATACGTCAAAAGTTGGGAGAAATCCTACCCGAGGGAAATGCTAAAGCAGGCAACTATCCGGGCCGGTAATGGTGGACCACCCCAAACTCAAGGCCAGGGCTGGAAGGCGGTAGGTACATCCTGTGGTAGCAGGGCTTCCATGGCATAGAGTTCTGCACTATTTGAGGGTTGGGGCAGCGGACCGGGTGGCCCCAGAAGAGCAAAGTCACTCTTAAAGAATGCCACTGAGGTGATTCTACATGATATCCACTCAGGCTCCAGGGAAGCGGCTTCATCACAATGACATGTTGGAGGATGTTGTCTTCCCAAAGGCTGGGGATATCTGGGATGTCAATAGATAGTTCCTTATCCCACCCGAGATGTGGAAACACCTAAACTGTCTAGAGATGAACTTTTCGAAGATAGTCCCTATCAGGGATATCTTTGTGGTGTCCTGGGAAGAGGTGGATCATTATCTGGCAGAGGTGGAGGGAATTGTGTATTCTCGGGGTGTCCTGCGTCTAATAATAGACTGCATCAAGGTGCTTCTAGATCGTACAGTCCCTCCATAGTTTTCGGCCTCTAAACTGAGATAACAATTTCCTCTGCAGGAAGAATCAGACGAGTCCTCCTGGGGGGACGAGGCAGGTAGAGGGAGCCCGTTGGAGGAGGGATAAGTTGGCAATCAAGTCTCAAAGCATGAAGAATCTGCTAAGGCACTTGATGTAAAATCCTGAATCCACTCCCAGGGAACTATTTCCAAACTACTTTGTGCCCTCCTATGACATTTAAACTATGTAGGAAATCTTAATTCACAGAACCGTTTCTTGTTCCTCAGTGGATGCGGATGCATGGCCCTCAGGATCCGCACTTGTGATTGCATCAATTATTCCGTTCGGCCGGGCTGGAACTCCGGAGGTGCCCCCCCAGAGCTTTCAGATCTTTCGTTAATATATGGGGGGCCATGCCTCGGGGTCCCAGTGGTTTCAACCCAAGAATGAGACCATGAATTCGACCTTTGTATGTCTCTTCTACCAAATTCATGATTGTTACCCACTGACCATGTCAACTGACATCCAATCCATCTTTGGAGTGCACAGTTCTTTAAATGTAATGGTCCTCCTTGGAGAGGTTGGTCGAGGCTTCTGGTGGCATCATTCACATAGTAATGTTAGTGATCGTGGAGGCGGATATCCAGACAGACCGAACTGCGGCACTCCCGATCGCTGGTGGGAACGCTAGTGGGGCTATGCCCGAGATAATTGAGGTGGGATCCGATGATGAGGATTGATCAAATATCCCAAGTCCCTCTGTTCCTAATCAAACTCTAGATGTGGACCCTACTGATGCATTCTTAAGGGAATTCCCCAAATATGATCCTTCCAACCATGTTGACTGGGACAATATGACCACTAATGACTAGGACAACAAAATACTCTATCATTGATCCTAGAATCTGATTAAGCTCTTCATTAACGACACCCCCTAAGCACTATGCCTAGATGAGATGGATAGACATCACTCGCGGTTGTGTGAACTGTGTGCTGGGGAAGTGTACACCCAGTGTCCTCACATGCTCATCCAAGATCTTATGGCATAAAAGATTCGGGAGTATGACCGTGGCCTTGGTTTGGGATGGAAGCTGAGGAAAGTGGTGAATATCAAGAAACTCCGGGAGGCTGATAACGAAGTTCAACGCCTGTAGTTCTGGGCAGATGAGCACTCATCCACCCTTACCGCGCAATCGGGGATGATATTGGGATTGAAGGCCCAGCTGGCAGAGGCTAAAGAGGGCCTGAGTCAAGCCTCCAAGGAGATGGTCATCATTCGGACCGACGTAGAGTGAGCTCAGATTGAAACCAATGAATTGATCCCCATCGCTACCGAGGAGGAGAGAGAACTGAATAGGTGGCAGCAAATCCTGGAACCCAGAAGCCAGAGGGTGATAAAGCTACTACTTTCTTTCAATGGAGCTAACCCGTCCATGGGAGGGGTTAACCCTCGGGTGATGTAAAGATCACAAACTCTCTAATGTACTTTCATTATTTGATAATTCGGATTCCATTTTATGCATGAGTCCGTTATTAGTGTTGGTTTTACATGCATCTGTTATATTCGCGAAACACCAAGTGATCTATCCCTAAGCTCACACGGGTCGAGCCCAATGTGTGAAACAAGGGATGATCACTATGTAATTCCATCTGAACATAAAATTTCTGACCATGTTTCAGGAATCCTCCATTTGAACAACTAACCTAGATTTCCAGGACGAGAAGTGGGAAACCTAACTAGGGAATGAACCTCTTAGAACAATCGAATTACCATATTCCTAGTGTGCTCTTGTGCACAAACTGGTTAATTCTAGGGGAACTGGAATAAATCTAAACTGGGTGGAATGGAAGGAGTGAATCACAATACCCAAGATTCGGGACACTTTAGTGATGGAATGACAATTATTATTGACATTTGCTTGCTTTCGAAACACAATATCCTTATTGTGTTAGCCCAAAATGGGTATAACAAATGAGGGGCAACTGCTGACCATGTTCAAAACATGGAGCATGATTCGAAATGTCATCCATTAGCCTTCTGGAATGTCAGCCAAAGACAGTAGGTGAGCCATAGGCCATGCATCCATACTGTTAGGGGGTTCTTCTTGACGTGAAGGATGGTGAGGATTTGAATTAAAGGGAACACAATGTGTTTGGAGTGGAGTGATGGGTTGTTTGACTAGAGTCCAACACTCTTGAAATTATGCCACCATGGTGGAAATGCATTAGGTGGATACATCGGTCTGATCAGGGATCAAACATACATCGAAACATGACCTCTCTAATGAAGAAACTATTGCATCCCACCATTATCATGGGGAATCCCAAATTTGTTCAGGGTAAAGCTACAATTTCATGGTCCTCCAATAGAGATCATCTCATGGGACTGAATAAAGAGGGGGAAATGGGAATTAAGATTCCTAGGGATAGACCGAGAGACAGGATGTTTGGGGGTTCCTATGTATCCCATGAGAATGGGAATCAATCCAAATGTAGTTTTGAGAGTGCGGTGTGGTCAGGGACTAACATTGGTACAATAAATTATCTATGGAGATAAAACTGACACATCCCATGATTCACATAGGGCATCCCAAAATTTTCCACGGTATAACCAAAGTTCAGTGACTTTCATTGGGGACACAGGGACTCGTGCAGTTTAATGTCACATAATAGGATGTGAAGTAAAAGAAAATATCCTAGTAAGGGATTATGTGTTGTAGTATCTATAAACCTGATGTAAATGAGGACTCGACGTCCATATCACACCACGTATCCCTGGAGGAAAATCTTCGGGTCAAGGGACCAAAAGTGAAAATTAGGCTGGGCCAAAAGAAAAGTCGTTGGGCACTTCTACATACTCCATGAGGATGTGAATCAAGCCATATGTAGTTCTGAGAGTACAATTTAATGTCATGCGGGATTGGTAAAGGTACGTGTGGCATGGTTGTGCTAGTACATGTCATACCAAAACTCCTAAGCCCACATGATTCTTGCTCGATGTGGGAAACAAGAAGTAGTTATGGTATGTTATTTGCACAGGGAGGCACACATTAGGGAAGATGGGACACTAGGTGAATGATGCCCCACTGATGTTGACCTACCAATATAATGAACTTAGATTATCTGTAGAGATAAAGCCGAGTATGTTGGAATTACACTTGAATATAAGGAAGTGAAAATATGTGAATCATGATTCTCGAGATATGGACCACGATGATGGTGGCGTGACGACAGGGGATAATTGTTTACCTTGTTCGAATCACAGTATCCATATCGCGGTAGCATGGAATGGGGAAAGACAAATGAGGTTTGACTATTTACTATGTTCGAAACACAGGACTTGTCGCAAATATCGCCTGAGGTCTTCAGGGATGTTTTCCCATGACTGTATGTAATCCTATGTGACATGAGACCAAGCCGCAAAGGGGGTCTCTTCAGACATGGAAGAGGATAAGGATCCATATGATGGGTTCACGAAGTATGGACATTGAACGAGGGGAATGTCCCGGTGAAAATTCCATACTTAGGGATCTTTGTCAAAACGCATCGGGATAAGACTATAAGACATATGAGATAAAGGGAGTCATGTCCCTTCCCAAGGATAAGGGTCATGGGGTCACGTGCTTTCATCATAAGGTCCTATAGGTTACCAATAAGTGGGATTGATTTAATGGACTATGTGCATGGTGGCGAAATAGCTAAATGTGATGCGTAGTTCAAATAATTAATCTTAGTTTTGGGTAATAGAACTTGGACCACGCTGCGAACGGATGTGGGAAGCACATGGTGCAACTATTGAAAAACCCGACATGAATGAGAAATCGTGAGGTACTCACCACACCACATGTTCCCAAATGAGTTCGGGCCAAGGGGATGAAAAATAAGTGATAGGATTTGTAGAGTCCCAGGGTTGGGAATGGAGAAGAAAATTCCATGGCGTTCCTACATATCTCGTAAGGATGGAAATCATGCCATATGTAGTACTCCGAAATATCATGCAGTTTAACATCTTTTGGCATGGACGTAGAGTGATATTAGTTTATAGTCATAGAGATCGGACCATGGGTGGTAGGAAACATTGGAGACACAAGGTGGTGTAATTATAAAACCTGATGTGAATGGAAACCTGGGTTTCTGACCACCAGGTGTTCCTTGGGGAGATTTTAGGTCGAGGGACCGAAAACAAAAGTTAAGCGGGGCCCGAGGAAAAGTGTATGGGAATTCCTACATACCCCATGAGGATGAGGATCAAGCCGCGTATAGTTATTAAGATGTAATAGTGGGATACTAGTACCAGGTATAATAAGGTTGTGCGGGTCTGGCCCATAAAAAAAAGAAGCGATATTTGATAGATCTTATTTGTCCTTTAGGATGATTGAGTGTTTTTTTGTGTAGTGATGGACATAGGATAGAAAGTCCATGCATTTCCACAAAAAATCAATCCCTGTGAAGGCATTGAAAAATGGTATGGTGCATGACCAATACCAAACATGATGCCTCCTTGAGTGAGGATATCACGGTGTGGTGTTGTCTTTCAACGTGCGGCCAGGACGATAATGTCATAGTTTAGGGTCATCTTATGGGACCAGGTGACATAGTTTAACATCAATGGCATGGATGTATAAATGTGGGATAAGCTTTTATAGGGGATGCACACAGCATGACAAAGCATATCCGACGTGAATGAGGATGAGGTCCACAACATACCGTGTGAGATTCCGATGAGGAATCATTGGGCCGAGGGTCTAGGAAAGATTAGAGGATAAGGGGCAGGAGAAACTAGCTTCAAAATGATCTGGACCCAAAGATGATATGTCCGGGTGATCCTATGTATCCCATGAGAATGGGAATCAAGCCATACATAGTTCTTGAAAATTCCTTTTAACATCGTGTGGGACAACTTATAGTTTAATGTCACGTGGGACAGGAAGTAGGGAGATAACTCCTAGAAAAGGGCGTATGTGGTGCGGTTGATGCCAAACCGATGTGAATCATGACATAAGCCCATACCATGACACACAGTCCCATAGGAGTTAAATCCCCAAAGACATAATAGAAGAGATAAATTTTTGGTACTCAAGATGGACCAAAATACAAGATGTTTAGGCATTCCTACGTATCCCATGGGAATGGGAACCAATATTTACGTAGTTCTAAAAGAGATCTTAGTTTATGGTCTTAGAGCTCAGACTAGAGAGATGTGAAACACTTCCAAATTGGTGCAGACCTTGATCCAATCCCTAATCCCATGTGAGTCGATCTCGGTGAGGGAAACAAGGGCAGAGGAGGACCCAAAAATACCTGGAATGTATGTAGGGGAGAAACCGGTGCGGAGCACTAAATAATGTGTTACAGTGGGTTTTCCCTCCTACCGTGAAAATGTGCACTGAGGGATTGTACCCAGACTGTTAAAATTCCAATTTAGACATGATGAGGTGGAAAATGATGTGAATCATGCGACCGATATTTTGGGATTAACGGGGTTGGCATGAAGGTGGAGGATAATTGTTGAACGTGTTCGAAACACATCATTCATATTGTGTTAGCCTGAAATGGGGACAAACAAATGAGTGTCAACCGCTGATCATATTATCAATGTAAGACTTGTATCTATTTGTTGACTGAAACCCTTGAGGATGTCAGCTCGTATATGTAGGAGATCCCTTAGGCCTAGAATCCATGCAATTTTGGGGTCCCTTCGGGTGTGAAAGGTTATGGAAACCCAAATTAAGGATAACACGAAGCTTGGAAGGTGGGTGATGTCATGGTAAAATCCAACACTCCAGACACTGAACCAGAGTACTCTTGGGCACATTGGTGAATCACCGAAGAGGGTCTAGGGGCTCAACTTGAGAGTGACCGATTTAAAAATATAAGTAGAGAACCAAGGGATAGAGAACATCTCAAGAGAAAGAGGCACATGGCGTGGTTGTTATAGATCCTACGTGAATGAGGACATAATTCCATACCACATACCCCTCTCCCTAAGAAAGTGCAGTCCAATGGGGGAAGGTGTATGGGTGATTTCTTAGAGATGGGGCTGGGACAATGGAAAAATTTCTGGGCATACCTACGTATCCCATGAGGATGGGAATCAAGACACACGTAGTTTTGGAAGAGGGTACAGTGCACTTTACCATCATGTAGTAAGGATACAAATGGTTAAGATACCCCAATTAAGGGAGGTGTATGGCGCGGTGAGGAACTCAACATAAATGAGGACATAACTCCATAACACACTATACAATCCAGAGTGAAGATATGGGCTGAAGGCCTGAAAAGGCCAAGGGGCTGGAGGCTGGGCCTCGAACAGAATGTCCCGGCTAGTTCGTAGTTTAACGTCTTATAGTGAGGAAGAATGTAGGGTAAGGTATCTCATCCAGGGATGTGTACAGCACAACAAGAAACCCGACGTGAATGAAGACATAATCTCGCACCACACCATAAAACTCTATTTGAGAACCTAGGCCAGTGGCCCGAAAAGTCCATGGGGGCCTAAGGCTGGGCCTTGGATGGATGTCTCAGCCAGTTTTCGGCTTAACGTCTTTCTATGAGGATAAAGGTGTCCTTATTTTGGGTACATAGAACTCAGATTGTAGATGCCTAGTTTATTGTCATTTTTATGGGACAGAAATGGAAAATCATCATGCTTATGGAAGACCTCAAAGATGGAACGATGATTTAGAAAGTTATTGACCAGGTTTGTAACAAAGTATACACCCTTATGTGACCCAAAGGGGGGAAAATTGAGCTTCTACCATTGGCCATATTCGCAACATGGGACTTGCATCAACATTTCACCCACAATTCGCTGGGCAGTTAACCTGTAATGATAGGAGATCCCTTGTGAAGAGCATCCATGACATTTGGGGGCCATTGTGGATATAGAGGGTGATGGAAACCCAAATTATGGGTCCTACCGAGCATTTCAAGGTCTGTACTCACAGAACTGATGATAAATGAAGGAATGTTTCAAGGGGATATGTGTGGCACGAAGAAATAGCCCGACGTGAATAAGGACATATTCCGTACCACACCACATGTCTTTACCCAAGGGGAGATTCTGGAGTTTTGGGTTGGGCCAATAGACGAAATGTCTGGGCATTCCTACGTATCCCATGAGGATGAGAATCAAGTTATCCATAGTTCTTGAATTCCATGCAGTTTAACATCGTGCATTGAGAACATAGGAAGATAGAAGAACGGGGAGGGGGACATGGTGTGACCGTCATAATCATGAAATGAGTTGGGCTAAATAAGCCTACACTATACCATGCAAGGACCCTCCAAGAGAACTATACCCAGGGGGATAGTTGAAGTGAAGAGTCTGGGGGATGGACTCATGGCCTAGTGTCTGAGCATTCTTATGTAAACGAAAATTATGGTAATCAAGCCTTACATATTTATAAGGGTTCAGTTTAGTGTCTTGCAGGACGCCATATAGTTTAACGTCATATGGAATGTTTTACAGTTTAATGTCACGTAGGACCGGGTAGTTTAGGGTCATGCCGGACATGGTAGTTTAGGGTCATGTAGGACTAGTGGGCTTAGGAAAAGTTTTTCTTGAGAAATATGGCATTGGTGGGAGGATTTATACGCTCACCATACATGGTAACTAGTGATTATGCACCATTAGGGAAAACCTTGTGAACAAAGAAAGGTCCTTCCCATTTGGGATCCAACTTGCGTGGTTTCCTGTCAGGTATCATTGGTGTCCTGAGGAACTATACCAGATCACATTGTAGGAAAGAGCAGAGGTGGACCTTCTTGTTGAAGGATCTTTCCATCTTGTTCTGGTGTCTTTCTAGGTTGTGCAGGGCACGTAGCCTATTCTCATCAAGTGCTTCCAATTCAGTCAAACAAATTTCATCTACATTATCTGGTGCCTGTTGGTTGTAGACCGTTGTGTGGAATAATGATTCGTCGTCCAATAAGTCCAGAGGGCATTGGGAATATTTTCTGGCCAACTATTCTGGTTCTCACCAACCATTTTCAACAAAATGTTAGAGATGGTCTTTTTGAATGCCCTGATCTTCCCATTTGCTTTTTCATGATAGCAGAAGGTATGTTTAGACCGGATGTTGTACTTGGTGTACAACTTCTTTAACTCAAGTACCTATAATTTGGTGACCTTATCGGTGAGAACAACATGAGGGACTCCCAATCGGTAGATCATATTGAATCTCATGAAGTCAACGAAATAATAGGCCTTGACCTCCTTGAGTGGAACTGCCACTGCCCACATGGAATGAACTCCATAGTGGTCAGGATGAATCGACATTTGCAACTTTTCGTCTGTGGATATGGTCCCACGACGTTCATTCCCCAGACTGCGAAGGGACAAGAGTACTAGGTAGTGCGGAGAGGCTCCAGTGTTCAATGAACGATGTTGAAATGAACTTGGTATGCATGAAATCTCTTGGAGAACTCGATGAAATCATAGATTATTGAGGTCCAAAAGTACCCTAGTCCTTGATCTGGTGAGATAGCTTTGGCCCAGTCTGATTATTCTTGTAGAAACTGGCGTGAACCTCCTACATGACCTGAGAAATCTTGACTCCTTGGATGCAACAGAGGATAACACCTTCAAACCCACACTTGTGGAGGATCCGCTCAAGTCTGGAACCACTCTGAAGGGTAAACCATAGCACGCGGTGTCGGATTCGCTCATTCTCAGCCCGATCAACCAGGAGGCAACCATTTTGGAGATACTCGACAAAGGGGGATCTCTGGTCATGAGTCACTTCATCCACTACATCTGAGGGACATGGTGGTCCTACTATGGAGGCTTCGATGGTAAGATAGATCACCTACAGGTTGTTGTTTTCACCTAGGTTAACGAGAGAAATGAATCTCCAATGTGTGATGTGGATAATTAGATCATCATGCTTAGGTTCTGTAAGTTATGCAACCAGGACGGCCAGGGCGTCAGCTCGATGGTTCTAAGATCGAGGGGCATGAGTTACTTCCAACAGAGATGGGAACATGGCCATTAGCTGGAGAGTACGCTCCAACAATGGTACAAGCTCCATTTTTCTAAAAACATAGTCAATGATGATATGCGTGATGACTAGTTCATAATCCCCTTTCACATGCAAATGAGTCACATCAATCTCGAGGGCCAGCTCGAGGCTAGTGATAAGAGCCCGATACTCTTCCTCGTGGTTGGTGTATCCTTCTAACAATAGGAATGAGTACGGCCAAATGGTTTGTTTCGGGGTAATAAATATGATACCCAAGACTACCCTGTTGATCTTAGGGTCATTGATCCTCCTACCAGTGGGACTCCGAGAAGCACCATCAAAATGCATCTTCCAACACGGGATGGCATGATCTACTGAGTGGATTGCCTAATAAAGACAATCATGATCCAAAGACTGGTCCTCCTGGCTTGGATGAGCAGAGAGGAAATCTGTTACTGCTTTCCCCTTGATAGCCTTCTGGCGAATGAACCTGATGTAAAACTACTGGAGGATCGCTGCCCACTATGCCAGTCGTCCTGTCAGTATGGGATGGCTCAAGATGTACTTTATTGGGACTACTCCGGACACCAGTTGTACATCATGGTGATGTA
The DNA here is from genome assembly GCA_963277665.1 of Viscum album. Taxonomy (NCBI): domain Eukaryota; kingdom Viridiplantae; phylum Streptophyta; class Magnoliopsida; order Santalales; family Viscaceae; genus Viscum; species Viscum album. The sequence continues at coordinate 188,054,467 of OY728153.1, read as the reverse complement.
GGTAATGTCGAAACTTATGTACTACGAATACCGGCACAGGAAAGCCTTTCTTGATGGAGGAGTATATAGTCTTCGTATCAAGGAGCAATCAGATGTGGTAGTAGAGGTTGTACTATGTACCCTCATTGTTCATTTGGGTGAGAAGGGCGTCAAGAGAACTTTCTAATTAAATCACATAAAATACTAGCAGATTTCCAGAGACAGGTGGCATCAAGACCGGTGATGAAGAAAATACTGCTTTATTTCCTTGAACGCGGCATGGTACACTCTGTCCCATTCATAAGTGGTGCATTTATTCTTGAGCAGAGAAAATTTCTTACAAATTTCGGCCAGATTCGCAATGAATTGGAGTATGTTGGCTAAGTGGCCTTCAAAACCTTGAAACTCCCGAATTTTGATTAAAGGATGCATTTGGTTGATTTCCTTGATCTTCTCAGGGTCAATCTCAATACCCAGATATCTGACAACCAAGATGAGGAATATCCCAAAGGTGACCCCAAGGGCACATATCAATGTGTTCATCTTCAGGTGGTGGGAATGGAGGAAGCCGAACAATTTCTCAAAATCCTTGAGATTGCCCCAGCGCAGGCAAGATTTGATGACCAGATCATTCAAATAGAATTCTACCATTGTCCTAAGGATTGGCTTGAATAAGATATGCATGTCCCGGTTGTAGGTGGAACCTGCATTCTCTAAGCTTAAGGGAATAACCTAGTAACAAAATTTACCTTGTGGCACCCTGAAGGCTGTGGACTCCTCATCCCATGGGGCCATTCGAATCTAGTAATACCTAGAGTACCCATCCATGAAGGAGATGGATTAGAATCTAGTTGTAGTATCAATCAAAACTCTGTCATAGGATGGGGGAAATCATCCTTCAGATAGTGCTGGTTGAGATCCAGAAAGTCGATGCAGACCCTTATCTGCCCATTCTTCATCTGGACTGGCACAATGTTGGCTAGACATTTGTGGTACCGAACCTCCTTAACGAAATTGGCTCCGTTGAACTTATCAACTTCTGCCACCACCATGGCATAGTGAGAAGGGTGTATCTTCTTGGGAAGCTATTTAAACCTGTGATGATTTTCAGAGAGACCAAGGCAGTGGATGGCTACCTGAGTATCTAGTCCTGCCATCTCATCGTAGCTCTAATTGAATACATCATGATGTTGTTTCAAGAATCCCATCTATCGTTGCTGCTCCTTGAGGGGAATAGAGGCATTGGTTAATGTAGGTCTTAGATCTTCCACTTTACTGATATTTACATATACCAACTCATCGACCGTGACGGAAACACCCTCTTCAAAGGAAGGGGAGAATCCTCCAAATCCTCTTCTTCACATGAGGAGTAGGGATCCCCAATGGAAGGAGCTTCCTCTGGGTCAGCAGATTCCGATGAGAGGCTAGTACTTTCCTGAACAGCATTGTTCACTGCATCGGGTGATTTCGGTACTTCCGAAACCATAACAAGGAAGGTTGTCGACCCAATCCCATCTGGTCATCGGCCCGTGCAACCACACTTGATGATATCAAAGAAATAGTGGCACGTTGGTGTGGGATGGTTGCTTCCATCTCGACGAAACTGTAAAGTATGACGTATCGCCATTTCCATGGGAGAGACATCTCGACACCTTTTGGGAGTAGGTCACTCAGGGGTCGTCGATGCTTGATTCATATAATAATATGCAGTGATCTCCTGACATTTCTTGTACTTGAGGATATGCTTACCCCCTATGCTAGAGACAACAAAACATTGCCTCATATTAGGGGTCATGGCCTACAATTGTTGGATCGGGATGATATAGGCGTCATCGAGGTCTACCTAGTGGTAGTTTGCAACCGTGGAATGCTTAACCTCATTTGCCTAAATCTGCTTCTCTGTGCTCTTGTAATATTTGGCATCTTGATAGTGGGCTTCACAAGAGGACAAAGGAGAAGTGTCACCTTGGATCATGCTCACTCAACCATTGAGGGAGTACTTGAGGCACTGGTGATACGAGGAGGGAACCACCACATGTAGGTGGAGCCATGCTCTGCCCATCAATGCATTGTATGCTGTTTCCTAGGAGTCAGTCGTAAACTCAGTACTAGCAACTAGGCCATCGAACTGGGTCTTCAAACAGATGATGCTGACCGGGGTTTTCTTTTTCCTGTCGTATCCCTGGATCATTAGGTTGGAGGGTGTCAATTCATCTTCGGATAACCCCAGATTCCACAGTGTCCGGGTCGAGATAAGGTTATTTCTGGAGCCGGTGTCAACAAGGCAATGACAAACATCCACACAATTGAACAGTTCGGTGATATACAATGTGTTAATGTGACCCTATATTGGGGAACCTTAATCTTCTCCAGAGAACAGGATGATGGACTGGCATACAGCATTCTCGATTGCCTCATTGAGAAAGGCCTCTACAACTGCTACCTCTATCTCAAACTGGAGGGGGATTCATAAAGCCAAAGAGAGGGTCACACACATATTTTACGATAGTGGAAGGGACTTAAGGATGGAAATCCATGCTGGGATGTTGGAAGGGTTCTTAATAACATCATACTTCTGCACCAGGTGTGATCTTCTACTGGCAGGAGGTCACTCTATGACAGGAGGTACAGTGGCCCCTACCTGCTGGGCTGCCAGCTGACTAGTGTTGGGTATATCCCGCTACCTACTAGTATAAGCCCACAGAGTGGCTACCGGATGAGGTTCGAGTGACTGAGACCAGCCTATAGTAAGGCATGGCTAGTCGCGGCATGGTCGAGGAGGATTTTCCTGATCTAGTAGCACAAACGGCGGTGGAGGTAGGCCTGATGACACCGGATGAGGAGGCTGTGTGTTTTTAGATCTTCACTGAGTCTATTGTATAGTCTCAGTGTCATGCAAAGCATGTATGGAAGTGACAACTGATGTGCCTTTATGACCCATATATTCATGGATCCTCTAACGCTGTTGTCATCTGGGGACATTGGGGAGATCGGCCTGGTGCTCCCCGTCGTCGGGAGTCATTTAGGGGTTTACCAACTCTATGGTGTTAACCAAAGCGTACCTTTTACTATTAATCAAAGAGTGATCCAATACTTGGAGGATCCTGGGATGAATCCCCATCTCCAAGGGATGAGGTAACTGAGGGTATGGGACGATGATGGCATCGGCAGGGTGCATTGCTTTCCCTTTCACCGCTGATGTTTTCTCTTCTAGTAAAAGGTTAGCTTATGTGACGATGCCAAAGTGGTGGTCATAGCTTCTTAAGGCTCTTGATGATTTTGGCATGAATGGATGATATCATGGTAACAGGATACTATTTTGAAATCCATCCAGTTGTCGTACTTTTGGGACCCCTGGTTAGAAACATGCTGCCACTCGCCCTTGATGACGTTGTTGTTGTCCGACCTTAGGACGACGCATGCCAAGTGTGTCGGGGTCGGGCCCAACCTGACTATGTCTTTATCGACCTGGTCTTGAAGCCATTATATGAACACATATCACTGCTTGAGAGTGTGCCCCAGGAATAGTGAGGTTCACCTCTTCTGACCTTCTGCACTCAGGCGAACGCACAACCCCCTGCTCCAAGGCACTTTGGAAATAGTCAGGAACCTGATTCTAATTGAATGAGTAATTCTAGTTTCTTCTATATGGAAAGGGTTCCTTGGAGTCTGGACCTAACGAGGGTCTGGAGGAGCCTATCATGGAGGCGGGCCTGATTTTCCCACTTGGGTGGTGCCTGTGCATTGTGTGTGGGCGCCTACCAATTCAGAGGCGGATACTATTGGGCTGGAGGTTGCGCCTATGGTGGCGGGCCTCTGCGAGGTTACAGTGACAGCTCCACTAGTAATAATTTATCTATCCGGGGACTCTATTTGGGACACCACTATGGGCTCAGCTCTAGAATCCCTCCTTGTGAGAATTATAGGGGTAACGAATGTTATTTTCTTGCCTGTTGCTGGGCTTCTTCCCGGCGATGGGCCTTATTATAAAAGTCTCAGAATTCTCCAGGGTAGTTCTAGGTGATCTGAGAGGCAACCAGTTCTATCTTAACATTTCCCACACACATCGTTAGTAATTTCACCTAAGTCAGTGGCATGTCAAAGGAGTATGTAAGCCCTTTCCACTGGGCGATAAAGTTTTCAACACGCTCATCAAGCCTCTGTTTTCACTTGAAGAGGTATTTGATGCTAGTTTTCTATGTGATGGAGCTGAACTAGTAGAGGAATTGTCTATGGATGTCCTCCCAACATGTCACTAATCAGATGGAGAGCTAGTTGTACTAGACAAACAGATGACCCTCCAATGTCTACAAAAACAATCGAAGCTTGGCAGCCTCCAGTTGCACTGGAGTCCCTAACATGGGCCCAAACCTTATGGTGAAGTGGGACAAATGCTATGGCGGGTACCCTATGCCATAAAAGGTGGAAAAAGTTTGATTCTCAAAGTCCGTAGGTTCTATCATATCATCCACCCATGATGGATCTGGCTTTCCATCTGGTGGGAGAGCCACTTGTCACGTTTCCAATGCCTCGAGGCGGACGATGAGTGCCGCCATTGGATCATCTGGGCGGGGGTCCCAGTCTTGACTGGGGGGCCTAACCACCAGTGCATTGGAGAGTTCTTCAACATGGTAAGGTGGCTCGGTAGCATGTGGAGTGTCTAGGGGAGAATCCAGCTGGGCAGCTGGGGGAACCTGTGAAGGTTTCCTTAGATTGTCGCGCCGTTAAGGAGGGTTTGGCTAGACATACCGCATCCTCTTGCTATAAATTCTGGCCTCAACCTTATTTTCAGGGGAAGGATGTTCATGGTCACCTAGAGGAAGCTCGTTGAGGGTAAGTGGTTCCTGCCCCTGATACCATGGCCTAGGATTGTCGTAGTCTGCTTGTCACTCTACATCACATTCAGCAAGGAGGTCATCGAACAACTTCATCTGTTCGGAAATTTTTTTGGTGAAAAACATCCTTCTCAGGGTCTTCCTATTTCTTCTTCACTGTGGTGAATGGGTCAGAGTGTTTGGTAGCTCTGAGGTGCTTCATACCCTTTCCTTGATATTGGCTAAGGACTAATGCCTCAGTGGGTGTAGTGAGACCTAACAGATTCCTCTGCTGGTGAGTAACTCTTCTCGTTGGATCCCGTAGTGATGGCACGCCCTCGAGGGGTATGTCCACATCAATAATATCCATCTTGTCCTTTGTGTCCAATTTTTCACCCATGTTGATTATGACCCTTCTTGGGGGCATGTCCTCAATATCGCTTATCGAGTTGGGATACCATCAGATAGGACTGAAGTGGAGGGAATCTTATTTCCCCCAGCCAAGGATTTATACATGGGCGTAAGCCTTCTTGATAAAATGTAAGAGTACCTACAAACTCTAAATGAATTGCTGTTGGAGGGCCCTATGGTGGCCTGGTGACTTGGGGCGCTAGGCTATAGGGAGTGAAGAAAAATCAAATAGACACCATTTATGGCTAATGTCATCAAAATGTGCTTTTCTCCTACGATAAACCACTCGCTAATGACGAAGGAGGAAGTGCGTCACACCGAGGGTTTGGTGGAAACATTCAACATCATCTGGGGTGAAGGATTCTGGCATGCCGAAATTCAGCGCTGCCATGTGCTAGAACATCTCAAGGATGTGGTCCGCAGTGAGGATATTCCATAAGATATTTGGAATAGATACAGGGTTAGTCCCTTCATTAAACCACTCATAAACCAGAATTGGTACTCAGACAGACCATTGTGACGGTAGGCTGCCCAGTGGGGAATATGGAGAAATGGTTGACTGGCTGCCGAATCTTGGGTTGTCCTTTGAAAAGTGTAGCAACCTGGCCTCTACGTCATGATAAGATGGGTTGATGTCTGTATTTCATGGCGCAGGGGCTATGACTACTGCTGATAGGCCGCACTATTTCTCGCCTTCCATTGGTCCCCAAAACAGCTCTTTGTGATCTCTAGTCAAGGTAGAGAGTGCTTATGGTGACGATGGTGGTGATTTCATGACTGTAACCTACGGGGTTTCCAAATTTTTATCCTCTTCGATAAACCTGTGGAGGAAGGTGGGAATGTGAGGGACCTAGCATTCTGGGTGTACTAGGCTGATGCACCTTGTTCCAGCCCCAGCCCTCGACTCAAATGAGCGAGTGGAGGGTTCCCACGATGAGTTTTATTCCACTTCAGAGTCTGATAAGTGGACTGGTTTGATCTCTATACAGACCTTCCCCGAATCCTTCATATGGTGGTGATGAACCACCTTCCTTCCCCTGGATGGATCTTCTGAACATGGTAGATTTATGACACGAGGAGGTCCTTCGGCCATACTGGTGCTGGGGAAGAGAAGACTATTACCAAAAATGTCGTGGTGTGAGAAGCACCGGGGCAAATATCAAAAGGGTTATCAAGAGGACCTTAGTGAGAAGTTCTAGAGTGGGTAGGACCTCCACTCGAGCCCGTAGGATCATGGGTGGGACCCTCGTGCTTGTTACCTCTGATGACATTAGTACAAGTAGGGGCCTCATACGAGTTGATTTGAACACAGGTAGTACCTCCATGCTAGGTGCTGGTGAGGCGATGCTGGCCCTCACTCCTCTAATTGCTGAGGTGGGGAAGACATTCATTTGCTGCTATGAAGAAATGGGGACGGTCCCCAAATTGAAGAGTCACCAGATATGCAATGTCTTCATACCAATAGTTAGTGGCAGGAGGAATGACTCCATATTCGGTGTGGTGGGAACGAGAGAGACTTCCGTGCTAAGCGTCACTACCGTGGGGAGGACCATCATTTGGAATGATGGTCGCGTGAGGCAAACCTCCATGCCAATCTTGGAAGTGGGGAAGATCCACGTTCTCGATTGTAGTCGTATGGGGAGGACATCAGCACCGGCAGTCATTACCACGAGTTAGTCTACAGCAGCCACTACCTGTGCCGGAGACCAAGAGAGTCGACCCATCCTGGCCATGTGGTGGTTGGGGCCTCGATCCAGGTTGGGTGTATGAATGTCCATATTTAGCATACACAAGGAGTGGGTTGTTTGCATCAACGGTGGATCAGGCCATAGTAGTCGCTGACATTGATGCCCCATGGTGGGCGTCCTCTTTGTCTTGCACCCGACAATGGCATCAGGTTAGACAGACCGGAGCTAGTGGTGTAGGTGCATGGCTTAACTGCTCCTCATCCAGTAAGATCGGGTGGCAGCATTGACGCGGCCGGGTGGGGGCCCTCACTAGAAGCCCCTAAAATAGGACTATAACTGGGCTAGCTCGAACATCACCTACCTCATCGGCGTTGGGAAGGGAGTCATCGAAGCGTTCGAGTGACAGGCTCCTGAAATGGTTTTATGTTGGGGTGGGGAGCAGTGGTTCCATACATGGCCCTCAGGGGCGGAATTGGTGATGAGGTTCATACACCTCTAAATCCGGGCGGGCCATATCCTGAGTTGGGATAATTCCCTCCTCCTCATACCAGCATACGAGGTCATTGATCACCCTTCGTTGGATGACCTCGGACGGGGATATGGGGAATGGGGCCCCCATGGTCATGCGTATAGAGGTTGTTGCGGGATAGGCGGAGCCACGTGGGACTGTCATGTTGTAACTACCCCTGCCCCTACATTGGATGGCTGGTGGTGACTGATTTCTGGGTACAACAGCTTGGTTTCTGAATGCAGGGATATTAACTCATCAGTGGTGAAAGAAAAAGGAAGTCGACGACCAGTGTCCCATCTCCATCTCATCTTCCATGGCTGGTAAGATGGATCCATGCTAACAACATCGCAAACCCGAACATCCAACATTATACTTCCCCAACTTCTTATGAGTTTCACGCCAGGCTCACTATTTTCTTAGCGGGACCTGGCATCGGATATCTGGATCAGGTGACATGCTAATCCAATGATGTATCGGATGCTACTAATCTTCATATTGAGAAGAAGACATTCACGTCAGATTCACCATTTCATTTTCTAATGCTTTATTAGGGGAACACACATCCGTCTGTAGAGGACATGCAGCTATTTCCCTGCATTCCCGCTTTCCAAAGGCGGGCATCATCTGTTCCTTTTCCAGGGACGTTTTCTCCTTGATCAAAATAGGATGATGTGATGTCATTTCTTCCTTCCTTGGATTCCACTTCGGAACTCGTTACCTAGTCCGGATCTCCCTTATAGATTTAAGATGGTGTTTTCAAAACTCTTCCTAGTGCCATATCTTCATGGACACCAGTTAATTACACTGCTTCTGTTGGGACAATCCAAAGGGTCTGGTCAGGGAAGCAACCTTCTTCTAGGGGAGTAGTCACATTGGAAATCCCTGGCTTGTATTGACACTAGAACAATGTTGCGTCTATGTTTCTTCCCCTTATTATAGGGATTCTGGAGGTCACGGAAGCCCGAGGAATCCCATGTAAAACGGGGTGAATCATATGGCATAGGCATGTATCTGAGGTTTTTCTCAGCTTCCAATGTTTTACATATGGAATGTTGTAGGTTTAACGTCTGGTGGAGATGGATTAGACTGATCGAAACACTGATCAAAGTGGATCAGATGGGTGTAACCTCTTGAGGGAACACTAATGTTGGGGGTGGGTTTTTAGGACCTCATAGGGATGTGGTGGCCCGGGTAAGAATCCAGATGAATGATGGAGTGTTTGAATGTAGTGGATAGAAGATGAGAAGGAACCGTCATGAAGGTGATGGAAGAGTTGGTCTTGAGCATCAAAGAGACTTCCTACATATCCCTATGGCAGGGAATCAATGTTCGTGTAGTTCGGTATGGTAGGAGGGATGCCTAAGGAGATGCCCCCGGAGAATGGGATCATGTCTTGGACCCAAAGGAAATGGAACCTCTAGGATGGGGCCCGACCGTCCCGAAACACATAGGCTCAAAGGGAAGACCTGGCGATGGAATTGAATTGGGGGCGTACCCATAGGATGAAAACCCAATGATGTGTATGGGGGCCACACATGGATAGCATCCCAAGTTGTTCTGATGCCACTAGGACATACCAATGATGAGGGTCGAAACAAATGGGATTACGATGTCTTTCTGCTATGTAGGGGATGTAATGGCTTATCGCTGGATTGGGTCACAAAGTATTACCACTAGATGGGGTTGATCCTCATAGAATATTCCTACTTACCATACCTAGGAGATAGAGATCAAACCCACGTAGTTCATATGGGATAGAGGTTGGTGGACCGATGCGAAGGAGGACGTGGAGTCCAAATGGATGATGGTATTGAACCTCATGGAGGCTTCCTACGTACCATGCCTTGGAAAGTATCAAAGATCTTGTAGTTTATGTAGGAGTTTGGTGAATCGATGTGAAGGGGGGTTGGAACCAATGGGTAGTGGGATTGAACCTCAATAAGGCTACCTATGTACCTCGCCTTTGTGAGGATTAAATTCCATATAGTTCAGCTGGCTACAATGATATACACATACTAGGGTAAATAATATATTATACTGATTGGGGGAGATAACTACTTACCACTAATTGAGGTTCACAGTTTAACGTCATATAGGATGGGGGTGAACTGACGTGAAAAAGGACCTGGGGCCTAGATAGATGGTGGGCAAGAACCTCATCAAGGTTTCATACGTACCTTACCTTTTCAAGGATCAAACACCACGTAGTTCAGTTATGGTTGTAGAGGCTTACACTCTAGGTTGCCCGGGGTGTCGGTGAACCAACATGAAGGTGGTCGGAAGGACCGGTTGTTTGGCTTGATCCTATGGGAGGCTTCCTATGTACCTCTCCTTGGCGAGGATCAAAGAACACATAGTTCATAAGGGGCATTGGTGCTCCGATGTGAAAGTGGTCGGGTCCATTGTTTATTGGGCTTTAAACTTGGGGAGGCTTCCTATGTACCTCACCTTGGAGAGGATCAAAGTATAAGTATTTTGGGATGATGGTGTGGGGATTACACTCTAGGAAGCCCATGAGAATGGACGTCACGATCAATGATTACTCTAAGACCACGTGAGTCATACTCAGTGTGAGAAGGAAGAGGCATCAGAGACCTTATGATCACATCGTGAAAGGTATGTCTTTGAGAAGTGGAATGGGGATTTCACATGGTTAGCGGCCCAAATAGGAAATAGGGGATTACGTGTGATTAGATGCCCAAGTGAAGGAGATTGGGACTTACTCCAGGGTGGAGGCCCAATGGTGACTATGTCCATTGGTAGAGGGACTTGGCACAGATGAGAGGAGGTGCATTGTTCCCCACCATGCCCTTTGACGACATGTGGCACCGAAAATGAAAGGATGGTTAGGGGTAATACCTCCTGCAAGAAAGGCTTGGGGCTTACACCAAGATGGTTACCCTTCCCCACGGACAAGTGCAACTGTATCAAAGAGGATATCATTCCTTTTTTGGAATATTTCACTCGCGTTGAGATGATCAGACGTTCTAGATGTCCAAGGTGGGGGACCCCGCATAGGATGTGTGGGGTGAGGTCCTAATTTAACGTCATGTGCTGAGGAAGATGGTTCTTGAAGTTTTAACATACTACAGCTCGGAAGAGGTGGGTTCACTCCGCACCCATAGGACTTACATAACCGGTACCCTCTTCACCTTGGTAAAGAGAAAGGACAGGAAATGTCATGACTGGGGGGTGTCGAGAGGTGATCCCATTGGGGGTCCACGTTAGCGTGGCTATGTAAAAAAGAAATAGTCGTTGGTATGCCTATTTGAAGAGGCATGAGGCTAAGCAATGCAATGATTGGTATCATCCAAGGGACATTGATGTTGTTTGTTTGAACCTGAAGGGCTGCATGAGAAAAGTGTTTTAGAGAAAATGGGGTCATCAGCAGAAGCCTTGTGAAGCTCTAGTGCTCCATGAAGTGGAGGGACTTCGTAAAGGGATGTGCTTCGTGATGTGCAGTTGCCTAGGCTAGGGATAGGGAATAGGTGCATATGTGAGGAGCTTCATGTAGTGGAATGAAATTTGAGAAGCAATGCCTCTTGAAGAAAGTGTAACTTGAAATGTATATCATTGTGATGTAATGTGCTTCACAATGCACAGTGACATGGCCTTGGCACCTGGGTTAAATGTGCATGGAGGGTGCTTCATGAAGACCTTATTCCCCTTGGGAATCTCCTTCCTCTACGAAGGCCCGTGGGATCTGTGAAGGGCATCCATATTTATAGAGAGGCAAAATTCATGCGAAGTGAAGGCACTTCGCGATGTCGAAGTACATTGAAGAGCTCATGGTTCTCAGACCACAGGTGCTTCATGATTCGGGAGCAAGGAAGTTGAATGGTTGGAGAGTCTGTCCTCTGGGCTTGAGGGGAGCCCCATATTTATAGGCAAGAGGTGTTTTGCAGCAGGGATTGCTCAGCGAGATGATGGATTTTGCTCCGTGGTAGATCGCAAATACCAAATGCGGTTTACAGAGCATTACTGCCTCCTTGCTCTACGGTGCGTCGCGAATGTCAAAGGGGTTCGCGGAGCCATCCCGCATCTTTTCTTCTCGGCGGGTCACAAACGTCGAAGGGGTTTGTGGAGCCATCCTGCCTTGTTGTTTCGAGGTGGGGCACGAACGTTAAAGGGGTTTGTGGAGCCGTCCCACCTCCTTTCTTCACAGCAGGTTGCGAACGTCAAAGGGGTTGGTGGAGATGTCTTGCATCATTTCTTCGTAGAGGGTCACGAACGTCAAATTTTCTCAGGGAGCCGTCATGCCTCATTGCTTCGCAGTGGGTTGCGAATGTCAGAGGGGTTGGCAGAGCCTTCCCGCCTCCTTACATCGTGGCAGGTCGCGAACATCAAAGTGGTGCGCGAAGCCATCCCGCTACGTTTCTTCATGGGGGTTCATTGAGTCGTCACGCCTCGTTGCTTCGCAGTGGGTCTTGAACGTCAATGGGGTTCACGGAGCTATCCCACATCCTTGTTTAGAGGCAGGTTGGGAACGTCAAATAGGTTCACAGAGCCATCCAGACTAGTTTCTCTACGGTGGTTCGCGAACATCAAATGGGTTCACATAGTTGTCCCGCCTCCTTGCTTCGCGGCGGGTTGCGAGGGAGATCTTTTCCACCAACCACAGGGCTCCGGGGGCTTCACGATCCATCTTTGCGAGGTAGTCCGTATTGATTTCAGGATTTTCTGTTTTCCCTTCATTTTGGCATCAACAAACATATAAAAAAAATTTACACTATTGTGATGGGATATGGGAATTCATAGTTTTTTAAAAATGATAACATGTTTCTAAAATTATCAATTTAAATGTATCCAAATTACATATTTGGAAAACTATGTTTGATGATATCAATATGTGTGATGAAGTGAATATTGATGAGTACATCACAAGGATGGAAGAAAAGATTTAATAATATAAATATTTTGGAATCATTATATTCATTAACCATAGTTAATAATGATTTTAAAATATTCTCAAACATATGTGATTGAAAATTTTCTTCTCATGAAGATATATACAATTTATCCATTGAGGAGTTACATATCGTTGTTTTGGATTATGATATTTGAAAATACTTTTATGTCATGAATAAATATTATATGAAATGATTTTTATATCAATGAAAAATCTCAACCAATTAGTGATAAAATATCAACCAATCTCATATTATACAAAGGATGGATAATGTAATAAAGAAAAATGGAAATGAAATAAAGAGGCCATGGCATTCATATCAAATAATTATATAAGTTTGAAAACTGAGCACAATGGTTTTATTAATTTAAATTGGATTAAATAAATAATAAATTGATATTTTTCAAATGGTCTAGTAATGATTAACATTGATTATACTTAGCATGATGGTATATAGAAAATTCTATAAAATAAATCTTGAAAACCTAAAAAACATGACTATTGGTAGAAGAAAAAATAATTATCATGAAAGAAAAATATTAATCTGATGAGGGTTGAAAACTAAAAAAAAATCCATGACATACTGATTCATAATATGATTGGAAATATAAAAAATGATCAATGATTCAGAATAACAGAACAAAAATAAAAATTCATATCAGGCAGTGATGGGAGGGAATAAACAACTTACACTAAGTGTATAATATGATCTTCAAAAGTATATTATCATTAAAATAAATCTATACCCAAGAAAAGATTCAAAAATATATAATTTTATGAAATAATAAAATTTTTGGATAAGGATAATGAAATCACTGATGAAATCATCAATATGAAGGTAAATGCTGCAAAACTAAAAATATGTACAATGATTTTGAAATAAATATTACTTAAAAAAATTATTACTCTATGAATCAAAATCAATTTTTCATAGAGTTGAAAACACCATAAAGTTGATAAATGAAAATTATGATATGGGTGTTATATTAAGATTATATTATCAATAGATATTGTGACAACCCCTATAACAAAAAAGTTTCAATTTTTTAACGATTTAACCACTATTACAAAATCATTCACTTATAGTGCTGTAGGTTCTGATGCAAAAACTGAGAGTATACAAACTAGATAAAAGTATATAAATTATCATTTTTAATGGGGATGTTTATGTGGGTTCTAGATAATAAAATTAATCTAACATAGAGAAATTATAATATTGATGGTCCCAGGTAGAAAATTATTCTTAATTACAAAAAAATAAGACTTTTAATAGGAAATTGTTCAAAATATTTTTCTGTCGTTATAAAAATGAGGGCTTAAAATGTGAAAATAATACTATAACATGTACCTCACAAAAATTTAAATTATTTAATGGGTTTAACTCTAGTAAAACATATTTATATTAGTGAGATGTTGAAATAATCGTATATTGAAAATACTTATATCAAAATAATCAATTAATCAATCCAAAAAAAATAGGTTTGATAATTTAGATGAAATTTGTGGAGGATATGTCTAGTAGTGTCACTATGTTTAGTGAATGATTATAATATATTGATCACTAATAGTTTATTCTATGTGTGAAAATAATAATTAAATTCAAATAATAAAATTTTCAAATTTGGTAAAAGTTGTTCTCATTATACTAGAATTTTGATGAAATTAGAATATTTTTTTGTAAATATAGAAAAAACATATCACAAGAAAATATGAGAGGTGTTTAGATATTGTGTATATATTTAAATAAGTTGGGTACATGAAAATAGATTTTATTTTACTATAACATGGATAATTTGAAGTTATGTATAAATGGATGATGTCGGTTCTATAAGATTGAAGTGTTTTTATATACATTTCAAAGATATAATATCTATATGAATTCATTTTTTGAGGTACAAAAAGTTATCATATATCCTATAAAGAAGAATGAGAGGAAATTCAAGGAAAAATCCTAAAGAGTTTCTAAACTATAAAAGATATAAGGAAAAGAAAATCTTGTCTGAGAATATTGAGTAAACATTTTTTTATGAAGTGTTTCAAAAAACATCAAAAATAGAGGCTTAAAATGGAAAAATGTTAAAAAAAACATGTCAAAAAAGTTCACATTTCATTTTAGTAGTCTAAAAGATTAGAACTCCATAGTTATTAGTGGTTTAACTATATTAGTGACCACAATGGGTGACTATCTTAGATGACTGAAAGGGTGTGTGTGAGTGAGGAAGAAACTCACTGAAAGGATTTATGTTGGATTTTGGGCTCAATTATTATTATGAAAAGTGACACAAATGATTAATATAATGTGGTGTGATGGAATAGAAGCCAAGGTATTATAGTAAACCCATATATTATCTTGAAAAGGTTCATGGACCAAGGAAGTACATATCATGAAAAATTTTAAGAGAGCCAATACTCATTCAGAAGAGAAGAGGCAATTCAATGTTTTGGGGTTTTTTGTCTAAAATGAGGGTGTTGTTCTCTAATAGAGTGGAGAGTGTAACGACACTGCAAAATTAATCCTTAAAATTATTAATCTTACTAACCATGGAATCAAGTTTATCATTTCATTTTCGGATACTAAATTATTTGTACTCCATAGTAAATATGTTTTAGCATGCAATGGTAATCATGATGGGTTCTATTCTTGAATGTCACCTTGAGTGTGTGTGAGTGGGGATAAATAAAACTAAATGAACATGTGTAGGTAAGTGGGGATAGTCATCAGTATAATTAGAGACCCTTATACGTGATATATTATGGTGTACTGGGAATCCAACAATGGTATTATAAGATACCTATGTGGTTAGTTGACTAGGTTTATAGACCAGGGAAGACCAAGTCATGATAGGTGAAATGAAAACCCCTCATTGTTACCATAATATTTTTTGTAATTTTTTTAATGTGTAGGTAAATGAAGGAGATAATATATCATGGGGTCTTAATTAGTATTGTAACTATATTACAAAAAATGATGATGACCATTAGTGAACAAAATAACCACCTGATGATGATTATAGAATATCACCTTAGAAAGATCCAATAGAAAAATTATAATTCCATTTATTTATTATTTCATATATATATATATATGTTATTTATAATATCAGCAGAGGGATTTCAACATTTATGTATTCTGAAAACAACTTCTACGATTTTAATGTAACTATCAATTTAGATACATCAGAAGGAGTGATAGTTGATAGAAATGAAAATTAGTAAAGGATTAATATTCCATTCATTTTAATGTTTATAAGGTTAATATTTTAAATTAGTTTAATACAATATATTACCAATGATTATATTCTTACATCTCTTAAAATTTGATATTTGACTAAGTATCAAATATTGGATGGTTTACATACTCACTTTTTTCTTTGTTTGAAAATATTGTGTTCAATGGTAAGTATTACCTTATTGACATATAGTTTACTTAATAATGACTCATTGGATAGAGACATGTGATTTTATTGGTCTCATAAAGTGGTGGACAATAATTTTAGTTAGAATATAAAATGGATAATAAGTATTATTTGAGTATATTTGAATATCGTAACGAATGATTAATTTATAAACTTATATTTAATGTATATATTTTGTTTCAATAAGGGTGAGATTAGAATTGGATTTTTTAGTGAATTTTATTTGATTAAAAGTCTAAATGGTGGATGGAGGAACCCATTTGGATGGTTGATGATTAGTGAATATGTGTTATATTCTACATGTTGAAAAATATCATGAAGGAAAAATTCAGTTAAAGAATATGTTTTCCATTGATATTTTATTTCAATGATGGAGAAATATTAAATATTTAAGATCTTATGACATATTGTTCTTAATAAGGAATCGTATCCCTTTTGATGATTATGTTGTTGTCAGTTATATTAAATTCACATTCAAATTGTATATAGATATTTCACATTGTGTACATAATGATGATGCCATTATTATCAATTTGATGAAGATGTGAAGACTACATCCTTGAATAATTGAATGAATATGGTATAAAGTATTTTTATGAAGAAGAATATTAAGAAGGAAAATGTCTTGTATATTTACTTTTTGATATTTTGAGAATTCATTTTCATTAGTTATATTATTTTAATATCTATGTTTTTATGAATTATTTCAAAAATTAAAAATTTCATTCGGTGACCACCTACGAAACCAACGAAAAAATCATTCCATGCATATGGGAATACAATCCTAGAATATGAATTAATAAGAGTATAGGTGTTAGATTTAGTTCATAAATGTCTGTTTTGGAGGAGAAGTGGTTGGAACATGGGAAGATAAATGGTTACACAACTTGGTGCACCTTGGTAATAAGAGAGGAAATGTTATATGTGCAAGGGTGATTTAAAAATACACTTATAATGATCCAAATTAGGATATTAAGTGAATAAAATATTATTTCAAAATAAATGTGGGACAAAATTTTTAATTTTTCAATTTCCATCCTATAATTATTTATGTCTATAAGTTGACAAGGACATTAATACATCATCATGTTATATCATTATCCACATTTCTCCATGAAAATATTTGTTGATCTTGTTTTCAGAATTCATTACATCAATGTTCTTGTTGATCTTGGGTAATATATGGGAATCATCATGTGAGATCATTAAAATATCATGATGATTACTTCAATTATTCGTTTCAATAATATCAATGATAATGTGATCATGTCGAACCAATAGTGGTGGAATCATTCATGATTAATGGATGTTTGGGATAAATTTTTTCTTGTGTTTCTAAAAAGATTCATTGTGCGTGATTATTTATTTTTCTAGAAATAAATTGAAGTTAAATATATTATATGAGTTGAGTGAAAATGTGGTTTAGCTCTGAGGGTGTGTGTCTTAAACATGTAGAATATACTAGACCAAGTTGATATCTGTATAGGAAGAGTAAGTAGGTGGATCTAATTGATCAATGCATTTGAAGGGGAACTAAGATAGTGGATAAAGTTTATAAATAACCCCATTGAACACATTTTATTTTTAAAAGTTTTATATACAGATTGATAGATTTGGAGAGTCAAATATGAGATGATTGAAAGTGAATTGTTCACATAAGTGTTAAATGTGGTGGTCATTTTGGGATTTTATGCACTGTACTCATATATATGAAGTGATTTTTAATGAAAATTTTCATCTAAAAATAATATTTTATATTTTATGTGATTAATAATAGAGGTAGTAATATGTATCTACGTTTTTATGTATTGTTAGTTGGAGAAACAATGTAAAAAATATTATATTAATTAATTCCTCTATCAACCATGCCTGAAAGAGGTTGAATACATTAAGTAAATGAGGAAGATATTTTTCAATCACTCACACTGAGGAATAATATTTTCATATATGTTTTACAAGATGAATGATGAATATTATAAACATATATAATACATTGTGAATTATAAATAAAAATTATTGATTTGGGTGATTTTTTTATGTAGTTAAGACACATGAAATAATATTTTCATTAATATAGTGTAGTGAGTTTCACATTTTTATTTTTGCAAGAAGGAAGATACATAAGTGATAATATTCATACGGGATAGTGTTGTGAATAAATTATTTCATAAGAACAGTGTCAGATATCCATGAATTTTTATTAATGTGTGATATATTTTTGGAATTTCCTAAATGTTATAAAAAATGAACTCATGAAATAATTATGTGAGATTTCATTATATAATTACATGAAAAGATTAATTCATTTATGGGGGAAAAACACACCCTACTCTATTGAAATTGTGATAGTGATTATTTTAAAATATTGGATCATTATACAAGGGATCACAACATGATGTATTGAATATATTAATAGTGTTTAGAGAGTAATACATACAAGATTCTCACATTGCATTTGAAAATAAGAAATATGTATTAATTTATAATTGAAAAAATTAAAATTCCATCTTTTTATCACAACATTTCCTAGAGGTTCCAATGTCGCAACTCCCTAATCCAACCTACAATAGGCTAGGCAATTGCATCTAGCACCTAGAAGGTATATCTTTGGAAAGAGAGGCCTTATCCTAATTACCTATACAAACACAGACATCTCTAATCCTATAATATGTTAAAATGTTAGGATGATACTAAAAAACCATGAATGAATACATCTAAATCCAATAAATAGTGTTCCGGATTAAGTAATGGAAAGTAATATGGACAAATTAAATCCTATCACAAAGAGCCTGAATAGTCACGTCAAATATGAAATTATGTATTAGAACTAAAATTAGAATGTCGCATGAAGACACATCTTTCTATCCAGTCTTAGTAAGCGTTGTCTGGTCATGGTATTCCTATGACTCTATAAAAGGTCGATCATCTTCACATGATAGGGCACATGTAGGAAAAGATCATGCAGGGGTGAGTATAACAATACTCAGTAGGACAAATAGAAAATACAAAGCATAAAACAATGGAAATATAATTTTATATAGACTGGTATATGTTTACAACACATATAATAGGAATATCCCATTATACTAAACAATTAAAAACATTTAATGGTATGTCCCAACCATAGTATATTATCCAATGATTTTATGTCAATGATTCCACAAAGTACTCATCTTAGAGAATAGACACCTGAGTATGATATCACAAATGATGACCATCTGAGAGGTACTCATCATCTGGTATCATATTGAGAAGGAATACATGGATAGTCTCAAGAAAATATAATACACAAATAAGGATCACTACCATGTCCATAGAGAAAGAAAAAAAATCAATCTGGATTAACCGACTATGTAGAGAATTGACACCCGTGTTGTGATAGTTGTGACGATACCAATAACAAACTACTGGGCATAATGATGAATTGATGATCTCACTCCAGGCCTCTTGGAGGGAATTTAATAATTGTATCATTTAATTCATGAAAATGAGATCATATTCATAGTATAATTATAATATTACCTTCCACACATCATATAAGAGATAAGGGAAACCTAACCTAGTGAAAAATTTCCAAGTTACAATGACCAAGGTCTCCATGCCATATATAAAATAATACATTTCGTGTAGTTGTGGTCAAATATTGTGTCCCTTGACCTTGCATCATTCTTTTGGAATAGGCACATGTCATCAATTCATTTTCATGTAGTAATTTTTGACACGTAGGATTCCAATTTAGTCTTACCATGAGAAATTACATAGCTTCATATTATGTACATTTTCCCGTGTACTGGTAAAAAACATTGCACGTGTTCCTGGTCTTGGTCGTGTCCATGTATGGGAGTACACATTGTGCTCCATCATGAGCAGTCCACCAGAAGTACTTTAACATCCCGAGTACACATCAATTGATCTGGGAGATACCAAATGACTTGTGAATGGGTTCATATGACTTTTGATATTTAAATTCAACATGAAACCCATGTCATCACTCAGAATACCCTAGAGGGTGTGTAGATCCAGATTATATTGTGTGTTGTTAGAGATTTTTTAGAATCCCAGATCTGCCCTTGTTTTTTGATATAGAGCCTCTAAACATTGATCCAACCATCTTTCCATCGTTATATTAAATATTAAAACTCATCCAAGCCTCACAAACAACAAATATTGAGTTATATCATTATATCTTTTCAAAAAATGGATCAAATGGTTGATCATCATTATGCATCAAAAAATGTAGATATATGGGAAATAGGGTATCGACCTTCATATGAATCACTATTTCTCCTTCATCGCACCTCCATCATGTCATGATGATCCCATATCTATGATTTCAGATCATTGAACCAATATTTTTTCCCAATGATCTGTTGATCTGGAGTTTTCAAAATCGCACTCCAATCAAATAATGCTCGCATTGAATGCAAAACCAAAGGAAAAATAACAAGATAATATACGAGGAATAGATCTAAATTGATATTCATGTCAACATTGGTTTGTTTCTATTAGAATGAAAATAGAAATAAATCAAATTAGAAAGTTATTATCCCATAAAAACCCAAAAAACCCATCCTTAACGACAATTGAACCACAGATAAATCTGTTCGTTGATTGATTAAAGTTTATCATATAAATCAACAATAGAGAATACTAATATAAAAAAATCATGACCTGCCTCTATTGAAATTGATTGATGATGAAGAACAATGTTTCTATATTTTAGATGGTGAGATCATTTGAATTCAAGGTGCATCGATCATCGATCCAAGATCCTATAACTGACTGCCTAATAAAATTATCCAATGGTCTCTCTAAGGGTTTTCCAATATCACCAAGGTTATGTGGATAACCCAAGAATTATGAAATAATTTTTTTAAAGTCTAAATACTTTATTCCTCAATAATTATAAATATAATCAATTGTAAAATTATTTTATTCATTTACACGACCGTGAAGACATTTTCAAAAAAATAACCTATGCTGACTAATTTTATGTTGTGACTAGGGTAAGCCACACATTATGAACTAAACGGTGCCCTCAAATTTAAGATATGGACACCCATTTATAATATATTCCACTTTTTTAGAAACCTATTCACTCATGCAATATAAATAATTTAATACATCTCAAACATTTATTCTTGGAACACATGGACATAGAATTGCAAGATGTCTCAACACCTGGTCTAGAAAATAATTCTTCTATTATCGATAAATAATAATTATAAAATATAAGACATTAAATTATCCTCATATTAGTGATTTCCATCCTTCAAAATCATAACAATAGATATTCAAAAAGTTGTTGGTACTGAGTAGGGATATGAACCTCTCTCTCCAATTATATCTCTTAGAAATTATAATGCTTTAACCGAAGACACACTAATAGAATCAATCACCCTTAGAGGATCCACTCATGAAGATCCTAAATGTTTTCTGAGTACTCAAAATTTTTTCACCCCATTCACAATTTCTTACCCTCTATAATCGATAATGTGCAATGGGTCATGCATGTACCTCCTCATCTTCAACAAATGGTAAATGACGTTCACCCAGTGTTACTCCGAGGGGTATAGATATGTGGTATAGCATCTCACAAATGCTACATAATATCTTGAAAGGTTTGACTAACCTGATATAAAACATTCCACCCTAGAAATGTCTATGTAATAGAAGTTTATGTGAGACCCATAAGAAAAAATGGCCTCCTATATCATAAGCCAAAGGCCCTCATCACCTGCCATCATAAGTCATTATAAGGCTCCTTACTATCTTTATTTGATCCTAAGTGATATAAAAAAATTTATATACCTCACACAAACTCTAGGCCCATGATACTCAACTCTCTTTTGTTAGTAAATCAATGTAGTGACCTACATGGTTTCATGAACTAATATTAGAATGGTTCCATACAAATGGAGTAATGGTAACTATTGTTGTATGAAAACTCCACCAGTGTAAGGTGATTCTACCCACTATATAAAAAATACAACATGAATTCTCGAAACATGTCCTACTGAATGTGAATATTCGTCTCATTTTGGTCATCAGTTTGTGGGTGAATTGTTATGCTCAATTGCAATTGTGTCCCAATCATCTACGAAATACCCTTATAAAATAGGGATGTGAATAAAGAATCATAGCCATAAATGATAATTGATGGAACTACATATATTCATTATATATTCTTCACATATAGGCATCAAATATCCCTAATGAACTCTATTTTCGTATATCTAGAAAGTGGAAAGACAACGTAGGTCGGTCTATGTTCACTAAGAGAGATTTTGCCCCATCAATGTACATGGATATCCTTTCTTGAATTCTATAGATATCTCATCCCACATACATTGTGGAACCTCAAGGGTTTGAGTTAAAACCAATGGAGCATGGTGTCAACCTTTACTTTCTCAATGGTATGGAATCAAGATACAAACTGTATAACTCCTTTCATAATGCTTGGCCATAAAAACTAACATGGGATGTCGTGGAACATCTTTTCCACACACATATTTACCTCCAAAGAAAAATATGAAACTCTCCCAAAACTTCCTTCCACAACATCACTGGTACAATTGTGAGTCCTCTTAAAAAAAATACATGCTCCTCGACTTTAGAATATCTACTATGATAATTTATTATAAGTATCTGAGTACGTAGAGTCTCACAGTCAGAATCCAAATGCAGTGCATCCCTGTATCATTATAAGAGATGAGGTGTATCAATAATTTAATAGAGTTATGTTGTTCCACATGTATCAACAATGAATTAATCCGATGAGGCCAACTACTCTGATGCCTCATTTAACCACAACAATCGTGATCTCTGACTAAGGGAATCTGCTACCATGTTCCCCTTCCTATGAGTGTAGAAAATTTCAATGTCACAATCCTAGTAGAACTCTACCCATTTCATAATGTATAATGTTGAGTTCTTTCAAATATAATATATAATTGAGACACATATGATTTAAGTATATGATAAGCCTCTCACCGATAGGTCAGTGTCACCACATCATTAAAGAAATGGCTATCGCTACTAGCACAAGATCATGGCTCACTACAGGAAAAACGACTATTTGCGACGAGATTTCTTCCCATCGCAAATAACCCGTCCAGAAAGCTATTTGCGACGGGGAAAGTTTCCCGTCACAAATAATTGGTTATTTGCGACGGGATTTCGTCTCTCGTCGCAAATAGTTTGGCATGACTTGTGCCCCAAACTGCGAGAGTAGTGTTTACGAAGGGGAGATGTCTCCCGTCACAAATAGTTTGGAGAAACTTGCCCGCCAAACCACGCAGGGTTATTTGCGACGGGTCCCGTCGCAAATACCCAGCGGCGGTAAATACCTTTTTGCGACGGGTGTCGTCCTGTCGCAAAAATATTGTCGGCAGGTACTATTTGCGACGGGACCCGTCGCAAATAACCTTTTAACCGTCGACTGAAATTAATGCGGGCGAGGGTAATTGCGACGAGGCCCGTCGCAATTACCACCATTTGCGACGGGATGCCCGTCGCTAATAACCCCGTCGCAACTAATCTAACCTATATATACCATCATCCTTTTTTTCTCAAATCATTCAAATCTCGCTTTCTCTCTCTCTTCATTCTTCAGTTTCAAATAAATTTTTTTTAGTTGAAGTTTTTTAGACGAGACCAATCGGAGGGCATCAATATCGTCAGAATATCAAAGTTTAAGGTATTTATATTTTATTTTTTTATATTTATTTCATTTTTTATGTTAATTTTAATTGTTGTTTATTAGTTCTAATTTAATTAGATTTCAATTGATTTTTATTTATATTTAGTTTTACTATGTAATTGATATTGATAGTTATAATTATAAATAATTAGTTATAAATAATATTAAGTACATATAATTAAGAATAAATAGATATAATTAAAAATAAATAAATATAATTAGTACTAATTAGTACTAATTAGTACTAATTAGTAATAATTAGCAATAATTAGGAATAATTAGCTATAATTAGAATAAATAGCTATAATTACGAATAATTAGCTATAATTAGGAATAAATAGATATAATTAGGAATAATTAGTTATAATTAGGAATAACTAGTAATAATTAGGAATAATTAGTAATAATTAGTAAAAATTAGTAATAATTAGTAATAATTAGTAATAATTAGTAATAATTAGTAATAATTAGTAATAGTTAGTAATAATGAGTAATAATTAGGAATAATTAGGAATAATTAGTAATAATTAGGAATAATTAGGGATAATTAGCAATAATTAGCAATAATTAGCAATAATTAGCAATAAATAGGTATAATTAGGGATAATTAGGTATAATTAGGAATAAATAGGTACAATTAGGAATAATTAGAAATAATTAGCAATAATTAGCAATAATTAGCAATAATTAGAAATAATTAGCAATAATTAGCAATAATTAGGAATAATTAGCAATAATTGGGAATAATTAGAAATAATTAGCAATAATTAGGAATAATTAGAAATAATTAGCAATAATTAGCAATTATTAGGAAAAATTAGCAATAATTAGCAATAATTAGCAATAATTAGCAATAATTAGGAATAATTAGCCATAATTTGGAATAATTAGCAATAATTAGCAATAATTAGGAATAATTAGAAATAATTAGAAATAATTAGGAATAATTAGAAATAATTAGGAATAATTAGCAATAATTAGGAATAATTAGAAATAATTAGCAATAATTAGCAATAATTAGAAATAATTAGCAATAATTAGCAATAATTAGGAATAATTTGGAATAATTTGGAATAATTAGTAATAATTAGTAATAATTAGGAATAATTTGTAATAATTTGTAATAATTAGTAGTAATTACTAATAATTAGGAATAATTAAGAATAAATAGCAATAATTAGGAATAAATAGCAATAAATAACAATAATTAGGAATAATTATCAATAAGTAGTTATAATTAGCAATAATTATGAATAATTAGCAATAATTAGGAATAATTAGAAACAATAAGAAATAATTAGCAATAATTAGGAATAATTAGCAATAATTATTAATAATTAGCAATAATTAGTAATAATTAGCAATAATTGGGAATAATTAGGAATAATTAGTAATAATTAGGAATAATTAGGAATAAATAAGAATAAATAGGAATAATTATCAATAAATAGAAATAATTAGGAATAATTAGGAATAATTAGGAATAATTAAAAATAATTAGGAATAATTAGGAATAATTAGGAATAATTAGGAATAATTAGGAATAATTAGGAATAATTTGGAATAATTTGGAATAATTAGGAATAATTGGGAATAATTAGTAATAATTAGGAATAATTAGTAATAATTTGTAATAATTAATAATAATTAGTAATAATTAGTAATAATTAGTAATAATTAGTAATAATTTGTAATAATTAGTAATAATTAGTAATAATTAGTAATAATTAGTAATAATTAGTAATAATTAGTAATAATTAGTAATAATTAGTAATAATTAGGAATAAATAGGAATAAATAGAAATAATTAGGAATAATTAGATAAAATTAGATATAATTTGCAACAATTAGCTATAATTAGCTATAATTAGGAGTAATTAAGAATAATTAGGAATAATTAGGAATAATTAGAAATAATTAGAAACAATTAGCTATAATTGCTAAAGCTTATTTGCAAGAGAAATTTTTTTTTTCTGCTCTCATTATTTTGAATCTCAATATTCCTCAAAACAGAATCGCATGGGACGAAACGAGGGGAATGTTAATGAAAAAAAGGACAATCAATTAATAGTTTTTAATCAGCCAAATATTGGTTTCGGTGGAGTTCATGAATGATGGATTTAAGATGACGAACATCACAGAGCTCATACATACGTTCTGCTCAACTGTGAAGAAATGACATCATTTGTCCTGTGAGTGCTTCTATCACTTATTCTATAATTTATGTTATAGTTTTTAAACTTATTTTATTTGTAGGTTATATGATAATCATATCTAGAAATAACTTCCACAAATTACAAAATCTTCTCTTGAAGAACGTAGACAAAAATATTTCTTAGTGGTTTCAAAAACTGGTAACATAAATTATTGATGGTTTAATATCAATTCCGTTTATTATTTATTATATTGATAATTGTTTTACAAATATTCAGGTGTCTCAATATGCTGATAAAATTGATAAGCGACTATGTATATTGAGTAACCCACCATCCAAAATGGTTAAATCTTATAATGCATATGTGGTGAATGGTTTTTGATTTTATACACATGCATACGAGGAATCAAAAAAACAACGAACAGTGGAGTTTTTATGAGAGGATCACATCACAGAGAAACTGAAGTTGACTTTTATGGCATTTTGGATGAAATTATTGAGCTGTGTTATCTAGGACATTATTACATAACAATGTTTAAATGTAGGCGGTTGGATACTAAGAGAGGCTTGCGTGTTCATCTGACTCATGGAATCGTCGATATTAAATATAAAAGTATTCTTACAGTAAATGAACCATTTTTACTGGATCAACAGGAACATCAAATTTATTATGCAAAGTATTATGCTACTTCAAGAGACTTGAATGATTGGTGGAGCCTAATAAAAATGAAATCTCGGGAAAATATGTTTACTCAAACGGAATGTGGTTCTGCTGAAGTGGAATGAAATTGAAATTTTTTAAGAGACAGCTCAAAATCCATCTGATTCACAAAGAGACACAAATATCGACAATGACACCCCACAATTAAGGATTGATGGTGATGAAGATGTTAATGATGTTACAAATGAATTTAAAATGACAAGAGATGCTGAAAATGAAACTCATATGGATATTGATGATGCTGAGGAGGAAGATGAAGACATTGACATTGACAGTTATGGAGAAGAGGATGAAGATGAACATTGACACAGTTAAATGCTGGTTATAATAATAACTAATATATGTCTATATATAATAGTTATTTTCAATTATATGCTAACAACAATCATTTTGTGTTTCAGATGGACTTTGATCTATTATGTGAGTTAGAGGAGGCTGAGCTACCTTTGGATGATGTGGATGTGGGATCATCTGACCCTCATCCTACTGGTGGTTCAGGAGGTACGCGGAGGGGGTGCGGTCTTGCGCGACTGATGATTCTTGACCCTATCCTTGAGTTACATCCACATCTTGGTTTCGATCCATGAACACAGAGGTATGGTAACCTGTATATTTTAGTTAGATTTCATTAATTTATTTATATATATACTAATTGTTTGATTATTTATTATTTTTTCATAGTTTTTAGCATGTATCTATTGGACAGGGGAGCTCTATATTGCGCAATTATTTTTCTCATCCATAGTTCACATGGGAACAGATTCCCGTTGCTGTGCGACACGACATATTCCATCATTGGCTAGTACGTAAATAAATAATATTTATTTTGAAATCTATTTTATTAAAAACTTGATATTATAAATTATTTGTGGGGTTTCTGGAATCTTATCGACGATAGCATGCGTGACGTTATCCACACGGCATGGCAAGGTTCTAAGCATGTCTGTTTCTGCCAGTTTTTGCACAATTTGAGAAGGACAACCATTAAGAAAGTAGGGGTGATAGAATTTGACGAGTCATGTAGAGCCCACCGACCAGAGTACATTTCATCTCACATTTGGGATGGATTATGTTTACACTGGTTTGGTGGTGGATTTCAGAGGAGATCTTCAGTGGGATGATAGAACTGGGGGAGACAGGAGGTGACACATTGAGCTGGTAGTCATACATTCAGTTTGCATAGAGAGTATCTAGTAAGTATATTTTTTAAATATATTATATAACATTAAATATAAATAGTTTATTTTATATTTCTGTATGCAGTCAAGAATCTTGATATTATGGAGTTCGATGTGTATCAGAGGATGTACAGTGATCCGGCCACTAGAGAGATTAGAGGTGATCATCAGCGTCATATTGTAGTTAATATTATTTTTTCAGTTTAATAATTAACTTCATATAATATTTTTACAATTTTGATTTTAAATTGGAATTGAAGAAGTCATATGAGGCTGAGACCTCTTAGACACAGGCTGAGGGTCAGGACGAGATGGCTGAGCAGACCAGTGCTCACCATTTCGATGAGGCGGCATAGATGTAGGCGACTCGGTATGGCTTTGAGAAGGGTAGAGTAGTTGGAATCAGCTTTCATTTGACTCCTAGTTCTTATTATGGTACTGATGTGATGTTGGCGTCCAGCTCGAGAGGAGCTAGTGGAGGGGCATCATCTTCTGGCTCACAGTATCAGGAGCAGTTGCGAGCTCAGGCTGAGCATATAGAGATTTTGTAGAAGCAGCAAGAAGAGATGTGTCGGTGGTAGCAGCAGCAGCAGTAGCACGAGGAGGAGATTCTTTGATGGCAGCAGCAGCATCACGAGCAGATGAAGTACATGTTCCGTCTGACTCGTAGTTTAGGGATGGAGTTTCTTCCACCAGCTCCTTCAGCTCCTCCACCTCCTCTAGAAGACGACCCCCAGTGACTTTTTTATGTTAAAAACATTTGAATTTAACATTGTAATATGAATTACTTACATTTTCTATCTTTTATATCGGTTAAAATATTACAGAATTTAATTTTTAATATTTTTTTAATTTTTTTATTTTTTTGTGAATAATGAGAATTTTAATTTTTTTTATTTTTTTATTGTTTCAATAATAGTAATATTATTTTTTCATTAATCGTAATTTTATTAAATTTTATTTTTTAAAAAATTAATTCATTATTTACGATGGGACCTTTTGCGATGGGGTCTCATCGCAAATAGCCTAACTAAATATTTTTAAAACCATATTTGCGACGGTCAAGCAGTCCCGTCGCAAATAATTACTTGCAACAGGCCCATCGTAGAAAGCTTTATATATTTTTTTTGTTCCGGGACAATAGCCCGTCGAAAATAGTTTTTGCGACGGGCCCATCATGAAAAAATGTTTATGTATATATAATACATATAATCAGAGCATATTTTCAACGGTGATGTTTACCGTCGCAAATAACATTTTTTTGCGACAAGCCTGTCGCAACTAATTGTATTTGCGACAGCGTTTTCTGTAACGGGATATTTGCGACGGGGCCCTATCAGTAAAGCCTATTTGCGACGGGATCCCTTCGCAAATATCCCGTCGCAATTAACAAGAATTCCAGTAGTGGCTAACGTAGTTCTACTCTTGTTGTCTCTAAAGTCTTGAACCATATAAAATCATGGCTTACATATTCATCCTTTCCTAAACATTCTATGATCTTATTATATCATAGAACACTATGTACTTGACACCTTCCTCTAGGAATCTCAATATTGGAGAGATCGTCTAACTATGACTTAACCAATAACACATCTTTTGGAAACATTATGTCTATTTTGAAGGCTTACCATTCCGAGTCAAAGTTATCATGGGTACTAATATTGTATAGAAATATTGTATGAATATATGTTAATATCCTGGAAACCCATGGTTCCTTCGCACATCCATCACACTATAGGTTGGATCCCAAGATGGCACTGCCTCATCCATGGATGGTTCCACTACCACTCCATTTGCTAATATAACATCTCATAGAAAAGGGAGCACCAAAATATAGAATTGGAAATTCGAGATCATTACCTAAATCATGTGTTCCCAGAGTATATCCAGAACTATCCTCAGGTTCCTCATGTGCTCCTCCTCATACACCAATTACATAAGTATATAATCTAAGAATACTACCACAAACCGGTCTATGTAAGTATGGATGATCATGTCCGTGAGTCCCACTAATACTTTTAGTGAATTCCTCATGCCAAACAAAATCACAAAGAACCCATAGTGATCATAATCACATATAATTTCATTCTTATCTTCATAATCATCCCGTGATAGAAAATGGTTATATCTTTACTTGAGGTCTACCATTGATGACAACCGTTCCCCACTCAACTGATCATAAAGTTCATCAAACATCGGTAATAGATACATATTATTCCTGGTCACCTAGTTCAACTCCTCATAGTCCAAAAATAACCTCATTATCATATCTTCCTTCGTTAAAACAAAACTAGGGGTTCATATGGTGAAACAATAGGTCGAATAAATCCCTTACTTTATAATTCATCCAACATCACCCTCTACTCGTGATGCTCTTCTAAGGCATCAGATATTATGGTTAAAATATTTGTGTCGTCCCATGGTGTATTTCAATGAATAGGTATGTCTTTCAATTGGTAGGTAAACCTTGAACATCCTCAATGGTGATTCCATCATACTTCTCCATCACTTTAGGGAAATGTGAAATCCCAACCTCCTCTGCACCAAGGGTTTGGGTAGCCAACTAATGAGTAGTGAGTTTCAACATCTCATGCATCAGCCTATCATGTGATACTAGGGTTTCCTTATCATTAAAAAAGGATATCATGTCCCATAATTGTGTACAAAATAGAAACATCATCTAAACATTCTTTCAAGGAATGAACTATAGATAACCAATCCAAACTAATAATGATATTTTATGACCTGGGTGCGATTAGAAAGACATTCATATAGAAATGATCACCACAAAGAGTCAGGTCACACTGTTGGAAAAATTTCTTGATAACTGATTCATCCCCAGTATGATTCCCTATCAGTAAGGGTCATACCAAAGGTTAAACTAGAATCACTATGTCCTATAAATTCTATGTGGAATGAAATTAATGACTAGAAGTTATGTCTATTAGTACTTAATTTAATGATTAAATGAAATAGATCATACATATTATCATTCCCAGGACCTTGGGGTCATAATATTAAAACACCTACATATATCCCTATCCTTTTCCTCCATCTCATTGAGCATAGCATGGATCCCCATGGGCTGTAGGTATTAGCAATTCAAACCATCGATAACTACCTGCTACGCTCTATGGTCCTTGGACACATCCTCTACCTCAAAAACCTACATGCTCTATCAAATGTCTTTGTATTTTGGATCATCCATGATGTCTTTTTCTTCTGTAAAACAGGTAATACACTCTATTTCAAGATGCCCACTGAAATTAAATGTGTATCACCACATCTCTCTGGGCTGTCTGGACACACTTTGTGAGCCTTAAACTACAGATACTATAACATGGGACCTTCTTCTGAAACATCTTACACATCCAGGTCCCTAATACTGACATTATCTCCATGCTTATGTGGTCTATGATTCATTCCTACTAGTTATAACAAATTGATTTATCTATTATGAAAAGAAACAATCTTCCACAAAACCTCAATCTAGAATCATAACATAGTTGAGAATCCATAGTCGGATAAATCTGGCTCATATGTCTCTATGAAAACCCACTTCAAGATCGGATCCAAAATACCTGATCACAAACCATATCAATCATGTACCTAGAGAGGTTGGTTTACCTCGATGAATACTCAATTAAAATCTTCCAACTCTGTTGGAGTTACCGAAGATCTCAGATATGTACAATCCTCCTCATAGCTGCTGAGAAATCTCCTTTGAAAAGTCACTCGAACTGGGTCCATGAATGATTCACCCAATTGTAATACTAGACAATCACACACCACCATCACCCTATTCATCCTTAAAGATGGCTCACCCTGAGGACCATATTTTGATCTTCCCACATCTGGACAAGAAGGAAAAATCGAGTCACCGCCTCAAAATAGTCCTTGGCCACCTAAGGTTTTGGCTCACCTTGGAACATAAGGATCTCAATCGATGAAACTTATAATGTGAAATCATCCCACAAACCTCATACACTAGTTATTTGGGTACCATGTGTTGATCGAAGTGTGGTGTTATGGCTGGTGCACCATTCAAATGTATCATATCTGGGACAAGTTCATGTATTGATTCATCAAGACTAAGACAATTATCGTCATGATCCTAATGTTGATTCCTAGCTTGCATTAATCACATTTTCATCTTGAAACATACAATAATTAACATGGTTAATGAGTATATCTATAATGATGACTTTTAAAGGTAATGGAGACAACCACTCATTCATGTATGAATCATTACCATTTTTTCCAAGAACTATAGTTCTAATGTATCGAGATGAAAAGAACATGATAAGAGTATTGATGTATGGATACATCATCTTCCACACCCCAAATAGACCCCTAGAATGAAATACATACTCAAAAAACATAAAAATATTTCCCCAAACTAATCTCATAGACTCCCTATGCTAAATTATATTATAATTCTTTGATACCACACTATCATGACCCTTCTTAGAGGGGCCCATTCCAAGACACTCCAAGTCTACCTCAAATTGTTTTGGGGCTGGTTACTAGTGCAAAGAAGGCATACCACTGACATGGGATACCTTAAACTAAGTACCTTTATACATGAACACATCTCATTTCATATAATATTCTAAAAGGTAATGATTGTACAGAATAACCATGCAGGGAGAAATCAAATTCCCAAAACCAGAAAATGATAAGATGTAAAAGAATGTAAACATGGAAAAATACAATCACACCACAAGGAGAATAAAATCCCATGACTAAAATATATGTAATAACTAGAACTATTTTCTGAATTCCATAGGTACACAACACATTTTCATGACTAACTATGAACCATTTTCTCATTTTTCTCCTATAACTATATGAAAAGGTCAATTGTCTGCACAAGACTTAAGACACGCTGTAAATGACCATGCATGAGTGAGTATAACGATTATAATTAGAAAACCATGATGGAAGAAATCAAAAATCAACAAAAATACATTCACATCCACATAGATATCTGTGTACAACACATATGACAAGAATATCCATATATACTCAATAAAGACACACAGTATAGAGGTATGTCCTAAACATATTACACCATCCAATGATCTTGCTCGAACATTTCACAAAGCACGCTTCCTAGTGAACATAATCCAGAGGCTAATAGCATTAATAGTTTCTATCCTAGAAGTACATATAATCATGTCTCATCATGGGAATTAAAACAATGATAGTTCGTTTAGAATAAGATACATAGATGAGGATCACTGTCAATGCCATTAGGTGATACCAAAAAATCAATCTTCATTAAAATTTTAATATGAGGATCGACACACGCATAGTGTTGGTAATGAATACATTAAGAAATCTACCAAGTCCATGATTATGAAAAGAGGATATCATTTAGGGCCTATCCAAGGGATTCTATTGATTCCATCCAAACATGTATTGCTGAAGGGATCATAATATTTAGAATGGGAGATGATTCCATAAAAAATGTCCTGAATGGGATATAGAAACCATACTCTATTGTAACATTTCCAAGATACATGTTAAATGGTATTAAATCCATATATAAAAGATTAAATGGTATGTACTAAGAGTAACACATTATGTCCTATGACCTTTAGTACTGCCCGTGTAAAAAACCCATGCCATCATGTTGTGTCTGTGTAGTGATACAACACATATAGGCTTTTTGTGTAGTCTAACCAAGTGACAAAACATGGCTCCAGCTTGTGTGCAGTTTTTTTTATCATAAAGTGCATGTATTATCTCATGTTTTTTCCCTAGGCCATGATCGTGTGGTAGAGGAAATAGTGCTCTTCAACATTTCTAGTCCACCCCGTGTCTATGTACTTCATGTGTACATGATGTATCCTATATTATTGACCACCAACTATCTGATAGGGTTCACATGTTGTGTGGTATTTAACTTCCTCTAGAAACCCTAGATATCACTCAAGGTCTCCCATTGAAGTGTAGATCATGATAATACAATGTATTTTTCAGCATTTCATCGAATCATAGATCTGTTTCCACGTTTGATATGGAACCTACTTCCTTTAATATGATGATAATGTCAAAATGTGATCGAATATTGAAACTCTTACTTGCTTAATCATCGACAAACACTACATTATGTCATCATATATATAAAAAAACAAATCAATCCATCGTTATTTGTTGTGAATTGAAGAATGTAAAAGAATGAAAGATCGATTAGCCACTATCATCCGTGTTTCTCCTTCTCCATCACCACAGATCCATCATGTTGTTATAATTTCTGATACACAATTTTGGATCATTATCCCATTAAAGGGTATCACAATGATTTATATATGTCTATTTTTCAAGTCTTGGTTCAAATGAATATTGCACACGACAACAAAAAAACGGGGGGGGGGGGCACAAGAACAGAAAGGAGGAATGGAACTTGATCGAGGATTGTGTCAAAAAAAATTCATTTCCATTAGAACAAAATTAGAAATAAATAAAATAACATATATATTCTCCCATAATATCCCCACAAAAAAATGCATCATGCATTGCAATTGAACAATGGATATATCTATTGAATGATTGATTCGTGTTCATAATATAAATCATGAATGAGCAGGAATCATATGAAAAAACACACAATACACCTATTTCTATATATTTGTGAAAAAGGTCAGGGTTGTATCATTGTTGTTTAAAAGATCCTTTGAATTATAGTTATATCGGTAGTCGATCCATGTTGTTGTCACTAATCGCCTAATAGAATTTTACAACGGCCACTCTAAGGATTCTGCAATGTCTCTATGGTTATGTGGATATCGTTGGAATTATGTGATAATAGTAATTCTAATACCAAGTAGTCACTTCATATATAATTGGAAAAAATTAATTTGTTAAATTGTATGTTCATTTATGCACTGGTGATGAGTTTTAAAAAAATTTCATTCCAAAACTAAAGGTATGTGGTGCCATGGGTAAAACTCACAATCTAAGCTCAATGGTTAACTCAAATTTTTGATCCATCAGCACATTTTGAAGCAATTACACTTTTTAGTAAAAATATGTGTGTGTGCAATTTAATATTTTTAATATATTTATAACAGTTATTTTGGGCATATCAGGACACATAATCATATGTATTCTCAGTGCATGGAATAAAAAAGTATCCATATAATATCCAAAAATAATACATGTAAAATATAATAAATTACACTTTATATCAATCAATTCATTTATATATCCCTCCATGGTATCCTATGGAATGGAAAGTATAAGAAATGGTGATCTAATTTTTAAATTAGTATATATTCAACAATATAGGATATCATATAAAATATAAATCCTAAATAATTTATATAAGGAAAAGAATAATGAAATATACCATATAAAAAATATCATAAAATGGGATTATATCTGTGGATGACATAACAACATAAATAATCATATGTATAACGATAACTAGTTTCATAATGATAAAATTACTAGTTTTGGGCCTCATTGTCTTACCACCAATACCAAATTCTAATTTATGTTATATTAATAGGTTTGGTGTGTACTGAACACCAAAAATAGTTTATCTCATGATACCTACCTATCAATACAATGGTTATAAAATTCCAGTATTGTCCCCTAATATATCTAATTAATTCATCATATGAATTAAGTGATTATAAATTCAATATAAAATAAATTGAAACATTCATATTGAAAAACTAGAATTCAATTTGTCATTATATTCTCCAATAAATAATTAGAGAAACATGAAGATAAGCCATCTTCAGTAGATAGTGGATTGTATCATTGTACTATATGATTGATAAACAATAAAATTAATCAAATGTTGATATAGATGAAATTACTTCTAAAAGATAACATGAATATTTATATGGGAATACACATTTTAAATTTTATATTACTTGTTTAAAATATTAATATTCCTTGAATAGGAGGAAAACCATTGTATTTTATGATAACCCTATTATATATTAATGGTATATTCGTGAAAAATAAATTCAAGATGCTAGGAAAACATATTTGACTAGTAAGTGATTAAAAAATATTTTATTCACACATTTGGTAAAAAGTACATCATTTGAAAAACTACAAGAATATTTATTTAAAAAACATTATATAAATTTAAAAAATGTTAAAATTATTTCTGTAAACTACTGGAGGTTATTTGAAAAAATTAAAGAAATATTTTAAAAGAAAATATAAAAACGGATTAAAAATCTTCATAAATATATATAATAAAACAAAGAGAATATTGATTTTTTTATAAATTTACGTACATAGATATTATAAAATTGAAGTAAATACTTCTATTTATATTAATAACTATATTATTTGAAATAAAATATTATTTTTCAAGATATATCCTATAATATTATCATTATAACTTAAAATATAAAATTTCCCATTTAAACGCGGGATTGTAACATAAAACCATTAACCAATGTCTGATATTACCCATAAGTACATTTAACCTCTAGTATAATAAATTTAAAAATATTATAATTCTATAAAATAATTGATACTTATAATAATAGTAACAACCCAAACATTTATTAATGATAATCCCACTTGATCTAATTAAATGTCTTTTTATGTAAAATGGTCATATAAAACATATTCACTTCCTTGGATTTAATTTTTCGGATATTAAAATACCGTTACAAAATGATACCATTGCTTATATAGCCATTGAACAGTCATTAAATGATTAGTATAAATATAAGGCTTTAAAAAATTAAATTTAATCATAAAAAAGGAAGTGATGGCCTCATTCTGTAGAATAGCTCCATTAGAGGCCCATTTTTTGGAGCTCCATAAATAGGTAACATCAATTTGATTCACTTTTGACCAATCTCAAGCTGAGCTTCAACATGTTAAGATTGAACAGAATCACCTATGCAAGATGTGGAAGTTAATAGTGATTACCACACGAGCGATTTTATCTGAGCTTCCCCAAGAGTTTGTCACCATTGTACACCATACCCTTAGGTCTTATATGGGTGTTATAAGGGGTTTTATATGAAGACCCTATCTCTATGATTATGTGCATTATTTTTCAATAGAATAAATAACATATATTCATTTTATTTTGTTACTTTATAAATGGGTTTTAAAGACAAATCGTTTTTTAGTTAATATTTAAATTGAATTAAAAAAATAATTTTGATAAATTAATAGATTTTTGAATAAAATAATTTTTTTAGATATTATTACAACTAAATTACATTTTATTAGATATAAATGACTGTATAATATTAATGAATACAATTTAAATTTGTATTATGGTTTGAAATATTTTTGTTATAAAAAAATTGAATTTTAAATAAATGTAGATTATTTTAAAAGTAAAAAATACACATATTTATACTATTATTTAGATAAAATGATTATTTTTCCTGGATTTAGTAATTTGAAATTATCTAACAGTGAATTCGCCATTATTTTCTGAGACTGTCAAATTTTTGGGTAATTATTAAATATAATTTAAATATATAATTTCTTTTATGACATCCTAATGACCAAATATTGATGTAATAAAATAATATTAAAGATATATACGGCCAATAGAATATTTAACATTAAAATTATGTGATTTTAGACTGGTTTTATAAATATTATGGTGCCTTAGTGGACCCTCCAAGACTTATCAAATATTTTAACATTTTAAAATGACTTCCTTGAGAGTGTGACTCACTACCACATAAGAAATACTAATATTTTAATATGTTAAGCCATTTTACATATAAATTATTTTATTTCACTCCCATTTGGAAAAAAACCATGTCAAAAAACCATGCGTTGGTTTGTGGTTTTAAATATTTAATTATACAGATTTCAAAACCTATTTTTGTGAAATATTAAAGATTTCCCCTCCATTTTCATATATAAACCCACCCAATCCCTCACTTTTATTCACTAAAAACCCTTGTATCACATCCCTACTCGGACCTCCTATCTCTAGAATCCTCCCAAGGGGACCAACCTTGCAATAAGACCCTCATCAAGCTCAAGAAATCACACAGTTCCATGTAAGGGACCCTCACATTCCTTCTTTATTTTTCCCCAGTTTCCTTACAATGTAATTCCCAATTATATTCAATAAAAAATGTTGGGGTATAATTTTACACCTACCATATACATCCCTAATTATGTATAAATGATGAGACACCCCTTTATCTCTTATTAATGCCCCCCATGTACACATGTTACCATGCCAAAATTCCATAAGGGATTTCTCTCTCCTCATTTACATAAATGAAATTACTTTCTATTATGCATAAAAATTCCATTACACATATTGGGATGTTATTTTCCATGACCCCCTTACTATCCATTTCATGCATAAATTATGAGAGACCCCTTTCTCTCTCATCAACCAATTTTTTGATTTCAAATTGATGTTGTTATTCTGTCCAAGTTACACTAAAACTTCCCATGCCAAAATCATTGTGTAAGTGAATATCATATCCATTTATCTAATAAGGGCATTGAAATTTATGAAAATGTAGTTTTTTATTGAGTACATAAATTTGTGTATTACATATCTTTTATTCATGGAATAAATTATGATGTTTAATGAATCCATGTTTTATGGTCTATGTGCCACACTAATGCATGAAATGAAATGATTAAGAAGGGTGTGCCCAGATACGGCTCCAATATATTGGGTAAAGACTAGTATCATGATACGACATGTGAAATGAGTGTTTACTCATGTTAATGCAAGTGAAATGAGGTCCACTCATGTTAATTCAAGTGCAATGAGGGATTACTAATTCTCTTTGTGCAATGATCCTTAGCTCCTGCTAATATCATATTAAATGTTGTTTAAAAATTACCATTATATGATAATCAATATATATCATGCCATTATGTTAATTTTTTTATTATTCTCCATTGGTGTGGTAATTTCTTAACATGTGATGTATTCTTCATGTAACACCTTTTTTACACCCTTAGGTGGATTCATAGCTCACCCTTTTCATATGTATGTCCTCTAGTTATCCAATGCAATACTAAGTATGACGGAATGGCGTGGTCATGTAAAATATGTTTTCAATAATGATGTTTTATTTTATTTCATAAGTTGTCATGTAATGTTACTAATTTCATAAGATAATAGACCTTTTGACCCTCTGATTTTTTACGTGCAGGTTTGCATAATAAATCATGTTTAAGTGTTTAATAAAGTGAAGCATTGTCATATTTGGTATAAGTAGATATGGTTACTAATTTTTTTGGATTATGATTAGAAAACCCTAGTGAAATTCGTTAAGGATATGAATATGTATAAAAAAATATCCCTAACTTTTGGATAGTATATAGTAATTGGTTTATCATGAAAAATCATCCTTTCTTTGTATATAGACTAGTAGAGGTGGATCTGGAACAGATGTATCTAGGGGTAAGTCACAAAAACACTGAATTAAGCTAGCCTTGAATGGGAACTGGTGCATGACAACGGGACTTTCTGAACTCTTGGTTCAACACTCCTGGGAGATATGCTTTAGTAAAATAATTAGCTTAGTATGATTCTTTATTAAAGAAACAATGGCCCTTCGAATATATGTTGGTTAGTAATTCATGGATAACATAGACTGAAGCCTATAAATTCATATGTTATGGAAATAAAAGTAATTTATTAGTTATCCCTTTTTCCAGTGGATTATAATTTTAGTGTTACCACTAAAATTCCTTTTATTCCATCCTATAAATGGTAATAGGAGGACTCGGGCTAACAACCAATGTTAATATCAATGTAATGACTATTCTAATATGATTCCCAAACAGATGGCAGCAGGAATCGGAAGCTTTTTCATGATACTCTCTCAGTTAAATAATTTTTTGAATAGAAACATGGGCCAAGAGGAACGTTTAACTTCCATAAGAGAGGTAAATCCACAATAGATAGAATAATGAGATAATGTCCTACTACATTCAATGTTTCATTTGATCCCTCTATTGCCGAATAATTGGTCAACTCCATTGAGAAGATCTTCTCCATGCTTCAAAGATATGAATAAGATAAGGTCCTTTTGGATTCTTATCGTATAGATGATGAAGTGGATCAATGGTGGAAAATGATTGAAAATATGAATCCTTAGGAATAGATCGAGGTGTTGGTTGGAAGGATTTCAGGAAAACATTTTCAATAAATATTTTATGTGCACCCTCCGACATAAGATGCAAAGGAACTTTTGTGCCCTCACAAAAAAATCCATTTAATCCATCATAGCAAATAAGGAATACTTCACATGTTTTTCATGATATGCCTATGGATCTTCTATCACCCCTGAATGAAAATATGATTATATCTTTGGGGTGATAAAACCTATCATATGTAAATACCTAGTAGTCCATGAATTTTCTAGCTATAGAGAAATAGTCTGATGTACCCTCAAAGTAAAAATGGAGATAAGAAAATCTCATAGGTATAACGGGTATATGAAGCAAAAAAGTAGACATTAATATGGAATTATGATGGATAAATACGATGGTGCTTGGAAATTCCACCATCCCACTTTCCAAAGGTATGGAAAGAAGCACCTAGAATATTACCTGAGAGAGTTGTAGAAATGCTTTAAAAGTGGAAGAGAAGGGAACATGGACATTAATTTCTGACAATAAAACCCCTCTATTATGTTATAGGATAGGAATGCTCCATTCTCCCCTCAATTTATTGTTTATTGCTTCAAATACAAAGAACCAGGGAACTTTGCAAACTAGTGACCTATGCCAAGGGTTTTCAGAGGAAACCAACATCCTCAAAGGCAACGAGGGTGAGATTTTTCAATCACTACCTCTAAAGAGAACCTTGAAAATGATGTAGTGGTTAAAACACTAGTTATTCATTCAATAATATCAAACATAATATTTTATTCTAGTTCTATGAATTCTTTAATATCCCATAATTTTAGTAGAAAAATCCTTACACCACCACAAATCATGGATGTAGAGATGTCTGTGAGAACGTCAAATGTGTAAATTTTCATATCCCATAAATATAATACCCCTGTCATAATTAGTGGATTTAACTTCCTAAAGAGCCTTGTTATACTCCCTCTAGTGAAATTTGATACAATTTTTTGAATCTACTAGATTTTACTATATAGAAGCCAACATAAATTGTTGTGAGTGGGAAATCACTATCTATTTTGGGAATCGACCCCCAATTATGTACTACTGCGAGAAGAAGGATGAATCTTATTTAGAACCACCATCTCCAGCAGGGATATTACTGCCCTATGAGAACCGGTATCATGATTAGATGATAGATTCTAAGGAAGAATCCATTCATTAATACATGCCTATTGTGAGGTAATTTTTTGATGGGTTTCCCAGGGAATTGACTGGTCTTCCTCCTAAAAACGATGTTGAATTCTCGATTGATATTATTCCAACTACATTTACAATATCCAAGAAATCATATAGAGTGGATTTTGTAGAGCATGAGGAGCTAAAGAATCAACTACAAGAGAATTTGGATTAGGTATTTACACGCCCATGTGATTCACTATGGGTTCCACCTGTCCTCTTCATCAAGAAGTAGGATGGGTCAAAGTACCTTTGCATTGATTATCAATATATCAACAAAATCACAATAAAGAACAAGTATCAGAAACCATGAATTTATGAATTTTTCGATGAGCTACATGGAGCACAATACTTTCCCATGATGGATCTACAGTCTGGATATTACCAAGTAAGGGTGTGGAAGGAGGATATCCCAATGACTGATTTTTGTACCAGTTATGGGCACTCTAAATTGCTAATAATGACTTTTAGACTCACTAATGATCCAATAATCATCATGGACACGAGGAATAGAGTATTTAGAGCTTACCATAAAAATTTTTTGGTAGTATTTATAGATATATTCTAATATACCTTAAAACTAAGGGGGAATCTGATGAGCATCTAGTCACTATACTAGAGACCTTCAGAATGGAGATGCTCTATGAAATGTACAACAAGTGTGATTTTTTATTGAACGAAGTCTCATTATTAGCTTATATCATCCCAAGAAATGGGATATATATGTATCCAAATATGAGAAATACAATTGAGGTATGGCTGAGTTCAACACCGATGAAAAATATATGTAGTTTTCTGGAATTTGCTGGATATTATCACCGATTTTTGAGAAATTTCTTAGGATTGTCAAACCCTCATACCATGTTAACTTAGAAAGAAGTCATGTGTTCTTATAGTGATGAATAAAGAGAATGATTCAATGAGAGGAGAGGAAGGCTTATCACTATGCCCGTGATCACACTACCCACAAGTGGAGAACATTTTGTGGGTTTCTATGATGATTTGAAGAAGGGCATGGGTTGTGTGTTGATGCAAAATGAAAACGTCATTTCCTATGCATCAAAGAAAAAATAATTTCAAGGGGAAAAACTATCCAACACATGATATAGAGTTGGATATAGTAATCTTACCTTTAAAAAGTTGGTGACATAATCTTTTTGGGGAGTATTATGGAATATATATGCATTAGAAAATCCTGAAGTATATATTCACACAGAAAGAGGTTAACATGAGCCAACGTAATTCATTGTAGAAGATAAAAGACTATGATGGATCAATCCATTACCATCCTAGGAATGGAAAAAAGGTGGTATATTCTTTATGTAGAATGTAACCAATGATTCTATAATTGATGAGAATTGAAAAGGATCAAATGTTTTAGATTTGATGAAGATAGACATGTGGTTCATAAATAAGAGAACATAATCTATCCTTTCAAAAAGGTTTACTGACCCATGTCATTTATAAAGGTTAAATGATGATAAAAGGGAAGATGTGGCAGTTTAGAAGAAAGTCTATCAGAAAAGGGAAATCCTCATAGTTCAATGTCAATGAATAATGAATTGTGAGATTTGTTTCAAGACTTTGTGTTCCATCAAATCCATAGATATAGAAAGAACTTTTGAATGATGCACATTGTTCAAATTTCTCCAATCAACAAGGAAACAAAAATATGTATTAAGATATCCGAGAAATTATTGCTGAGATAACATAAATAAGGATATTGGTGAGTATACATCATTGTGCCTGGTATGTCAGCAATTTAAGGCTGAGAGGCAGTTGTCTAAGTAGATAATGTAACCATTACCCATACCAACATGAAAATGGGTGAACATAACCATATACATTGTCACTGGACATCCAACGACATCAAAATGGCACAATACTATCTGGGTTTTTTTGTATCATCCTACAAATACTGCACACTTCATTGAAATTTGAGAGGATTTTACCTTGGATTAACTAGAACAAATATACATCCAAGAAGTGGAAAGGCTTCTTGGAGTTGCATTATTGATTGTATCTGATCGAGATCCATGATTCAACACTGTGTTCTGGAAGAGTCTCCAACATGATTGGAATACCGATATGATCTTCAATAAAGATTATCATCCTAAAAATGATGTGAAATCTTATTGGATTATCCAAACATGTAAGGACATGTTGATAGCATGCTCAATATACTTCAAAGAAGGAAATAATCAGAATTTATTCTAGTTGGTTTCTCTTAAAATGATTATTTCCACTCAATAATTCAAATAGATCCTTATGATGACCTTTATGGGAAGAGGTGTAGAACACCGACATGCTGGGATAAAGTTGGAGAACAAATAATCCTAGGTCTCAAAATGGTCAATGAAATGGTGGTGTAGTTTAAGGATATATAGAAGCACATCAAAGCTACTTAGAGTCAACAAAATATATGTGCTAGTAATAATTTAGAAGACATATATATTGATGTTGGAGACAGGGTATTCCTTCATATATCACTGTGGAAGAGATTTTTGAGATTTGGGAATAAGGGAATTCTTAGTCCAAGGTATATCAGCCCTTTTGAGATCCATGATTACATTGGAGAAGTGTTATATCGACTAGAACTCCCAACGAACATATCTCAAGTACATGATGTATTATATGTATCACTCTTGAGGAATTAATTACTTGACCTATCACATGTACTAAATCTTGTGGTGGTACCATTTGAGAATTATCTATCCTAAGAAGAGAATCTTGTGAAGATCCTAGATCATAGGGAAATATTTTTAAAAAAAATACAATGCCCCTCATCAAGGTGTTTTGGAAAAAACAAAATATTAAAGAACCAACATGGGAATCAGAGAAAGTGGTGAAGCAGAGTTTCCCTTATCTATTTTAGTGTGGGAAATGAAATTTTAAAGGAGAAACTTTTTAAGGGGGGATGATTATAATGACCCAAATTTTATTACTGAAAATGCCTCTTGATGTAATTAAATTTATTATTATGTAAAATGGTTATATAAAACATATTTAATTCCTTGGTTTTATATTTTTAGATTTTAATATACCATTAAAATTTTTTGTCGTTGCTAATATAGTCGTCGAAATGTGATCGCATTATTACTAAATAAGGCTTTAACAAATCCAATTTACTTATTCAATGGATGTGAATGCCTTATCGAGTAGAATTTCTCAAAATGAAGCCCATTTTTTAGAGCTCGGAAAGGAGGTACCATCACTAGTCTAATCTGTTGACCAAGAACACTCCAATCTTCAAAACGTTAAGATTGAATAGAATCGCCTAGAGGGGAACTGGATGTTAAGAGAGATTAGCACCCGAGCGATGTTATCTGAGCTCCCCATGTGTTTTTCACCATCACACACCCTACACTTAGGTCTTATGTGGGTTTTATAATGGGTTATATATCAAGACACTTTCACTATAATTATGTGTATTTTTATTTTATTGAACGAAGTATACACATTCATTTTGTTATTGTTTCTTTGTAAATGGATTATAAAGAAAAAGTTGTATTTTTAGAAAATATTTAAATTCAATTATGTAATCTATTTTTATGAATTAATAGATTTTTTAATAAAAGTTTATATTAATAAAATATTATTACAAATATAATATTTATTAAATATAAATGAGCATATAATTATTATGAGTATAGTTATTATTAATATTATCCTTTGAAAGCTATTTTTTGTCAAAACCCATGAATTTTCGATAATGATGGGTTTTTTTTCAAAAGTAAATGTTCAAATATTTATAACATTATTTAGAAAAATTGAATATTATTTTTGGATTCAGGATGTTGAAATTATCTAATGGTGAATTTTTCATAATTTTATGACAGAGTCGATTTTTTTGGTAAAAATAAAATAACATTTAAATATATAATGTGTTTTATGCCATTATAATGACTCAATAGTGATGTAATAAAATACAGTAAAATTTATAATAGGACTATATATGTTTTACCATTAAAATAATTGGATTTTATAATATTTTGATTAATTTAATGTTGCCTTAGTGGACCCTACAAAACTTATATAATATTTTCAAATTTTAAAATGATTTCATTGAGAGT
Source organism: Viscum album (assembly GCA_963277665.1). NCBI lineage: Eukaryota > Viridiplantae > Streptophyta > Magnoliopsida > Santalales > Viscaceae > Viscum > Viscum album. The sequence goes on along the minus strand of OY728153.1, from coordinate 188,009,605 downwards.
GTGACTGAACTCTACATAAGAAAGGCTAATATATTAATAAGTTCATCCATTGGCCTTATAAAATAAATTTTCCACTCCCCTTTGTCTAAAACGATCAGCTTAATCCATGGGATAGATTGTGGTTTTGAATATTTAATTATATAGATTTCAAAACCTATGTTTGTAAAATATTAAATAATTCCCTTCTCTTTTCCTATATAGTCCAACCCAATATCACACTTCTCTTCAGTCAAAAACCTTAGTTCACATCCTTACTATTCACTCCTTTTTCTATAATCATCCCAAGGTGCCCCATGCTCTTGATGTTGCACACTTCCAAGTAAGGCATTCTCACTTTCATTCCTTTTATATTTAACTACATGTTTCCTCACATTGTTATCCATGTTTATTTTCAATTAAAAATGTTGGGCTATGATTTATAACCTCTCCTATAATTACCACATTATTTTTGAAGGATTAGAGACCGATTTATCTCTGATTAATTCTTACCTTGTACAACAATTAGCATTCTGAAATTCCATAATGGATTTCTTTATCCTCATTTACATTCGAGGAATTATTTTATATTATGCATACAAATTCCATTACATATGTTGGGATGTTATGTTCCATGAACCCCATGGTGTAAATTTATTTTATAATTGATGAGAGACCCATTTTTATCTCATCAAGCCATTTTACAATTTATATTTGATGTCATTGTGCTCCCAAAGATTCTCCATACATTCTCATGCCAAAATCATCATGTAACTGAATACCATACCTATTTCTCCGCACAGTGTGATTACCTTTATGAACATGTACTTGTTGATTGTGGTATTACATTTAGGTATTCCTCATATCTTATTCATGGAAGAATTTATGATTTTGAAAGAATCCATGTTATATGGATTACGTGGAACACTTATTAATGAAATTAAATGATTAAGAAGGGTGTTCCCTAATAGCCCTCAAATGCATTGGGTAAAGAATAATATAATGATATGCCACGTGAAATTAGGGCACAATCATGATAATTCAAGTGAAATGGGGGTATAATCATTCTAATTCATGTTCAATGAGGGTTTACTCATGCTCCATTTTCAATGATACTTGGCTCATGATAATATCAGGTTAACTGTTGTTGCCACATTTAGATGTTATGATAATCATGCAATATCATACCTTTATGTTCATGTTTCTTTTCTGAACCATTGATATCCCTATTTCCTAACATGTAATGTATTTTCATGTTCATATTTTTTTAATCCCTTACTAGGATTCATATCTCACCCTTTTCTTATGTATGTCCTCAGTTTATCCAATTCAATGTTATATATGAAGGAATGTTGCAGTCATGTAAAAGAGGTTTTCAATAAAGATGTTTTATTTTTTGTCTTAATTTGTCATGTAATGTTCTTAATTTCCCAATACACCTGACCTCTCAATATTAAGAGTTTTATTAAGTGATTTTTTATGTAATAAATCATGTTTAAGTGATTAATAAAGAGAAGGTTTGTTATAATAACATATATGATCCATTTGATAACATTTCATCAACTATTTGGTGATAATTATTTACTAAAAATATTGTCTCTTGTGATAGTTTTTTTGCTTTTACTTTTCAATATGGTAGTTATGTCTATTTCATTATTGACCCTGGTAACATTATATAATGATTTTTAATAATTAAAGAAATATCATATAAATTAATTTAATAAATATTTCAAACCATCTATAAAATTAGGTCACGGAAAATGGAATATATCACTCATGGAGATTGTATTACATATGTATACATTAATGATACATTCATTTCTAAAAAAATAATTAAATAAGGAAATATTTTATCAGTATAGAATCATAACTATATCATAAATATAATATATATTAATAAAAAAAATCTTTAAAACCATCTGTAATGTTTGGGGAGTGAAATTAAATCATATAATTATGTGGATGCGGTAATCCACACGTACACATGATGGATACTTACATATAACATTTTTTAATGGAGGCAGAAAATAGTTTTCCAATAATCATAATCCCATTTCACTCTCTTAATGATATGATTCTAATCCTTTTGGATGGATATATCCAATTTATAGGATATATAATAAGAAAAAAAAATCAAAGTTTCGGTAAATATGATTAACTATTCTTTGGGAGACATCCTTTGGATTACACATTCTTACTTACTAGGATAGCATTAGTAGAATACAAAAGATAATGAATGAAAGGAAGGATGTTATAAAATGCCACTAGGTTATTGTTTTCTAAGATATATAGATCAATGTTTGTGAATAATGGGGGAGAAAAAGTTCCCTTTTATAAGTGAGGGGAGGGACACACATGGATGTACATAAATGATTTAAATAATATGAAATTATTTTATCATTAGAGTGGGTACAAATGGAAATTTTTTAAATTTATGTTATTATGAGGATTATATATATTCAAACGCTAATATTTATACATATTTAAGTTGAATTTTTCTTCTTAAATTATATTTTAGCTTTTTTCAACCCATTTATACCCTAACCTTAGTAAAAACTGTTTTAAAATATTTAATAATTATTTTTGGGAAAAATTATGTTTACCATATTACATAATACTAATTACTTAGACTCAAACCATTGAATCCATTTTATAAAATTTTATTTTTAGAAGTGGTAGAAATAAATTTTTATATAAATGTGTAAAATGCAATGGAAATTTTATTTATAAAATTTTTTTATAGGAAGAAATGATATTTTATATTAAAGTAAAGTATAATAATGAATTCAATGAAATTAACTAGAATATGTAAAATAAATGTATAATTGTTTATATATTAAAATAATCACCCTTTTTGTAATTAATTAATAAAGAATAATAAAATATTTGTTTTGTTTTAACAGAAATATTACATAGATTTCAAAATCCATTAACATAAATTGAAATGTTCATTATTAGGTATTCATATGAAATATATTGTTTATATAATATATATTAATCTAAATGAAATTTCTCCCAGCATTTAATGTTATTGTTATATCATTAAAATTTCATAAATGTACCAAATATTCTTAAATTGATGTTTTTACCATTCAACCAAAAAAAAATTTCAAAAAAAATCAAAATATTTGAAAAGTAATTTTTAAATATAATATCCAAATGTTAAAATAATTTAGTCCCATAAAATTTATTAATTTGGGTTTAAATCATATTCCTTTTTAATTTTGTGAGAATTTTGGTATTGTTTCTCTAAAAGTTTATGCTTAAAATAATTATTGTATTGGGGTTACATTCATCCCTCCTTAAAAAAATTCATCCTCAGTATTATAAAAATGTAACCTCCTGAAATAATATTGGTATTAATTAATCAAATCATTTTCATTTTCCCACAATGAATTTTTTATCCCTTGGATTTTATAATTTTTCTTTACCATTCGATCCATCTGATTACTTAATTATTGATCTCAAGTTCTGGAATCCATATATGCTCTTCATAGTAAGATAAACCCTATTCGGGTACTATTTCAAAAAATTTGAGAACATGTGTTGGGGCTAGCTTCTTCATCCTTAATAAATATAAATGGATCACATTATGATCATTAGAGAGGATTGGTAGCATAGAAAAATTGTAATCCACACCTAAATTTTTTTATATAATTTTTTAAAGGCTTTATTTAATTTACATTTTGTTACCCTTTTCTTCCAATATTTACAAACCCATTCAATAAAAGAACCATTAATAAACAACGATCACTGATTTGAAATTCAAAATAATTCCTTCGGTTATCATCATATATATTTTTTCTAATTTTAGTGGACTTAATATGATTCTTAATTGTCTTCACATTCAATATTATCATATCCCAGATATTTGGGACTATATGCTTCATTTCAATAATTTTATCCCATAAACTTATAGTACAACACCAATTAATATAAATTACTTCATATGGGTCCAATTAAATTCTTTAATGTAATATATTATTATATTCATATTCCACCAATGTTATACACTGATCGCACATACCTTTAATTTCATTCATGATTTACTACAACATGTATTATATATTCTTTATAATACTTTTAGAAGGAACATAAATTTGAGGATTATAGGTAGTTCCCAAATATAAATCATTGATAAGGTCCTTCTAAAAATTATTACATATTTTGAATATAATCCACAAATCAATTTTTGATACAACTAAAATAGGTTCACTATAAATCCTAAAAAACATTAATAAAGATCCACATAAAGAGATAAAATAATATATCTTCTCTAATATTGTAGAAATGTTATGACATTGTATGACAATCAACAATCACCCACATAAAATCACCCACATGAAATCATTCTTTCAAAATTAATAACAACCCACATATTCGAAAGAAAGTTTTGAGGATGTATGAATCCTTTAGAATATTGTAGTTCAGCATTTAGATATTTAATAACAAGGAATATTTATATGTACTATTCCTTTTATCCTTTCATATTACCATATAAATATTGTTCCTCCAAATATTGATACATTTTTTCTACTAGGGTATACAGTGAAATTTGATCTATGAGGTTCATCAAATAATTTTATTTTCACTTTAGGCATGGGTTGAACAACTAAAATCCTTCGGGATTATAAAATAATATCATCATATATGGTGTATTCTACATCACATCATTATTAGGTTTTAATTTTGTTTTAAATATTCTTATCATCATGAAAAAAATTATTCTACTTAATAAGGTTGGTTTAGAAATTATTTAGAATATATGTGATATTTACCAATCCTTATTGATTACCATATCTCATTTTACTAAATATATTAATAATATATCTTTTTTGAATCTATATATTAGTCAGAATTACTTGATATTTCCTAAGAAATACACTAACCCCGTTATTATTTATCCCATGTTGGTAACATATTGAGAAATAATACTACATTATTAGATCTAACCATATCCTTTTCCACATGTTAGTGGCATTAATTGATATGTACCTCAAATTAAAATTGTAAGTTTATATTTAACCACTTTCATAATAAAGGTAATTCCTATATATCTTTAATGAAAATGATATATTTTTTAACCTATGACCATGGTTTGGATATTGGTTTTGATGAATTTTTTACAGCCATAATTCATAGGAAATAAATCTATTATTCTATATTAGTAAACATAAAAGTCACTTATTTTATGAATCACTATATATTAAAAATAAATCCCTTATAAGTGGTAATATAAATATTATTTTATTGAACTATCAGTAGTTATTTTTTCAAAAACAATATGGACATTATTTAGACCATATGATCATTACACTCTTATGTGTCAACTTGGTGAACATGTTAGCTAATTGAGTAAAATTTTGATCAAATCGTCAATTGTAACATTTTAATACAAGGATAATACATTCCTTAGTTTTACTCATTTTAATTGGTCATTCCATCACTTACTTTCCAATTGAAGGATTAATTGATATTTCATCCTTATATATGATAGGGACAAAAAAACTGTCTTCCTAATTATATAATTATCATTATATGAATCATTGTTATAAAATATTTTCTCTATGATTATGATGAATTATTTTAAAATGAATATTAGGATCATTAAATATTTAAATGTATATTATTATATTATAATAAAATAATAGAAAAAATAAAAATAAAATATATTATTGAACTTTTTATCATGTTTATAAAAATCGGGGATGTATTAGTAAATCCAATTGGAATTACTATAAATTGATAATGCACATACAACTTATAAAAAGTATTCCAAAAAATATATCATTTAGTTACATAATATTGGTGATACATATAATGAATACAAATCATTGAAAAATATTTACATCCTTGATGATGATAAAACAAGTCATAAATATAGTGAAAATGTACTCTGTATTTATAGTAATGGAGTTGATTTAACAATTATTGATGCAAAATATCATATACCCATATTTTTTCATAAAAAATTAAAATAGGTTCCTCATTTATGGACACATCAAAATATAAACCCTTTATCTCACAACATCTACATTTGTTTCTATAGTTCAACTACTTTTCCTGGGACCATCTGGTATGGAGTCATAAATATATTTTTTCATTATAGATGAGGTAAATGGAATACTCAACCTCATGATAAAGTCAATTTCTAGGAATTTAATTAGAGAAAAAATCATTATATTAATGAAAAATGGTTATATCCCTTATTCTATGTGTTCCGTTCACTGTCATTGGATTTTTATCATATGTCCCATAAATTCATTAAGGATAGCTAAGGGAGGTGGATCTATACATGATTTATATGCTGTAGTCTTTTATTTTATGAAAAGGGATTCTATATCACTATGAGGAATCATAATTTTATTTTATAGAACTTGAATATGTTCATTATAATTTAAAATTTCACGACCCATCCTCGGGACCCGTGTCGTGACTACTCCAAGTCCACCTTCCATAAGCTAGGGGTCGGTGACTAGCACCAAAGGCAAAAATCCATAAAACTGGGAAGGAATTGCCTTTATAAAATATAATCACACACAAAAGAGTATAAGATGGAAGCAAAACACTAAGTAAAAATGTATACAAAAGGAGTGTTGAAAAGTAAAGGCACCGGAAATACAATCCCAACTTTAAAGTACAAGTAAAACCGTAAGGAAAAAAACAGATTAATGGTGTAAAGCAGCTCCTGGATCATCCGCCACAGATCCTACCTGAAGGGTAGATACAGATAGCCTTCACAACACTCCATGTTCGTTTGTCTCCTCTGTGTACCGTCACGCTGTGTGGTCCACCTTTGGGTACCATGCAGTCTTGTCCACTCAGTGTCGGCCAGCATTGTTCGTCGTCTGCAACCAACACAACGAGGTGCGGCCAAAGCCCGTGCAGGGGTGAGTATAACAATACTCAATAGAGACCCCGAGACTACCATGGTCTCTCAAAATACACCAAGCATAAACCACAGAGTATGAAATCAAAGGATTTCCATTAATTAGTTATATGACCATAAATATACCTAAGTTATCAATTAATCCATCTCAGTCATGAGGTAAACACAAAAGTCACTCACTCAGCTCAAACTAGAATTTTATTCTGGGGGTAGTAACATGTAACACTCCCAATCAAACTGTCGAAACCTCGGGTGCTGGAGTACTTCTCCTCTATAGAGTACGGTGGGCCTACCGCGTCACACAGAGGCACTTCCCACTATCCTGGACTACTGAGGAACTCATCCTGTTGAATACAGTGGGTCTGCTGTTTCACACAAAGGCACTCCTCATTGGGGGTCTGACACATCCCAAAGAGGCAATCCCACTCATCGCCTACTTAGGTAATTCTCCTGTCGAGTACCATGGGTCTGTTGCGCCACACAGAGGTTCTCCCCACTGTGGGTCTACCGTGACACAAATGCGCTCCCCATTGGGCTAGTCGAAACACTCCGAGTCGAATTGGTCAGCGGTCGTCAGGTCTCAGCCAGCTACTAGGTCCCCGCACTATGCTCGCTCGTCTCTAGATGAATCTACTCCATGAGTTACAGGTCGATGATCCAACTTCCATGAAGACCCATGAAGAGGTATCTCAAGGGTCTTCCACACCATAGATGTCTCAACACCTCTAACGACGCGTCGTTCATATGCTTGGTCTGTGAGTTGTTAGCTTTTTAGTCCCGGGGGCCCGGTTGGATTCATGATCCAACCTGATCATATCTCAACATTACCCTAAACTCTAGTGGGGTATACTCAAAGGGACAGTCATGCTCCAGAAAAACCAGTTCCGTTGATGGTTTGTCAAATGATCATCTGGTGCCAAAGATATGGCCAAAGTAAGTAACGGTAAGTTGTGGGCCTGGGTCCAGACCGACCCGGTCAGACTAGCTCGACCCATCCAAGTCTGGGCCGACCCGATCTAGATCAACCCAATCATCCCTCTAGGATCAACCTGGTCTACTATGCCCGTCCTAGTAAACTACGGGGGTGGTTCGTCCTGGAGGTCGCCTCGTAGGCGGATCGGGTGGCTCGGCATGGAAGGGCACCGACAGGCCGTGTGGGGTGCAGGCAGGCCGCAAAAGGGAACGCAGGGTAGTGGTAGGCCGACAGGACACCGACTGGTCGCGGGCAGGCTGCGCGGGGTGCCAGGCAGGCCGCGCGGGGCGCCGGCAGGCCTGAGGAAGGCGGCCGGCGGCCGGGCAGGCCGCATGGGGTGCCGAGTTAGCCGTTCACAGGCCGGCGGTAGGCCGCAGGCTGGCAGGTTAGTGGTCGGGTGTCATCCATGTAGGCTGGAGTGTCGTGGGGGCGGCGCGGTTCACAGAGGATGCGGGTAGTGCAGCCTTTGTCGTTGTTTCCTTCGTCGCTTCATCGCCGCTTCGTCGCCGAAAGTTAAATGTAAACAAGATCGGCGGAGGGGTTCGACCATGTTGGTTTGGCCCGCACCGTATGCATTTAGGGTGTTAAGAAAAGGTTCATTAAAGAAAGAAACTCAACAACCTTCTTTATTTAAAAATAAAAGAAGAACAAGGCACTCAATTTAATTTTACCCCTACTTTTGTTGGTCGTTCGTCGTTCATTGACGGAGTTGCGGGAAGAAGACGAAGAGGATCGTCATTCGTCGCATCTGCCAAGTGCTTCCAAACCCGAGTTGCATTGTCTCATGGATGAAGCTCTATTTATGTTGGTGTCTGTGGAAGTAATCGAAGAGGATCAGCGTTCTTCATCGGTGGAGTGTTCTTCGTTCTTCGTTGGGAGCTTTTCTCCTTAGTTGTCCTCTTTCCTAGTTCCACCAAATGAAAGATGCCAACCCAAAAGAAATAATAGATTGTCTATTATTTTAGTGGTTGGCACGAATTAAAATTGGTAGAATTAAATTAATGGGCTTCACCTAATTAATTCTTGAGTTTGGGCACAAAATTAAATAGGGGAGATCAAGAGGCTCTATTAGGGTGGTGGAACCAATAATTAGGGAGCTCAAGAGGTTTCTCCCCACTTAATCTGGAGTTCAAGGGGTTTCACACTCAGGTGGTCCCCACAACTTTAATCCTCACATGGGAGGTTATGTTCTGGTGGGCCCCACCACTATAACATATCATGGGAAGTTATGGTAGGGTGGTACCCACCTCCGACCTCAACATGGAGGTTTTAACCGACTAGAATAAAAAATAATGCTACCACTTTATTTTTATCTAACATATTCATTAAAACCCAAAAACTAACTTATATTCTTGACTAACTTTCGTTGAGGTGAACATCTTCCTAATCAAATATCGGAGCTGTGGGTTCAACGGTGCCCTCAGATTTTAGTTCTGAGCACTGGTTCAAAAGTTATAAAAACTCGCTCATGCATTTACTGAACATACCCGAACAAAACCTCATAAATTGATTCTTGGTACACCGGGCCTCAGAATCATTCACCGTAAATTTTAAAGGAATCGTAAAATTCTAATGTATTTAAGAAAAAAATTCATGGAATTTCTGGTTCTTTTCATTCTCCCCACCTCAGGGCATTACGTCCCTGTTAGCAACAACTCAAACTAAGAGAACAAAGGGGGGTACTGAGCACGCATCTGAGCCTCCCGCTGTAACACCCTGAGATTTTATGAGAATTATTATTTTCAATTTCTTTGATGTATTTTATTGTACACTTTACAAAGATTAGTTTGTATTATATGAAACACTGTATTAGCTTGCAGTATATGCAACACTATTCTTGGCTCGTGTTATAAAAAATTTCAAGTTTGTTTTGTGGAAATTATTCTACGTAACATTATGTATAGACTTTGTTTAATGAATAAATGAAATATGTTTTGATTATGTTATACGCAACACCAAACAGAGCTTTCACTACATGTATCCCTGACATGGCTTGCATTACACACAATCAAGACCTTCTTCGATAGCGTGTGTTGTACGCAATACCGAGTTTCACTAAACGATATATTATTACAATATTATTAGGAACTAGCCATTATGAATAGTAATACCCACTTTTTGAAATTTTATAAATTTTTTCTTTCAAAATGGACTTCATTTGGGCATTTGGAATATCAAAATTCTCCTAGGGGGATTTTTTGGTATTTCTTTTAAGATGTTAAATTTTTGATGAATAGTGAAAACACTAGGTTACTATTTAAAAACCGACTTTTTATTTAAATAATTATTAATTATATTTAAATTTATTTTTGGTCAAAATTGTTACATAATACCTATATAAGTTCAATGTAATTCATTTGAGTCATTTTATAATAATTTTAGATATATTAAAATTTTATTGAACTTTTCACCGTCTTTTACCCACCTCCTAGAAGAATTTGAAAATTTACATAAAACATAATTTTACCGCTTCTATGAGTGGAATTTCGAAAATCTATGAGACATGGTTAATATTAAGGAGTAAAATTTGATTCAATAAGATAAAAATATTTTTTGGTGAATTGTAACTTTTTACTTTTATTTACCACGGTTAAAAGTAAATAGGGTAATTAAGGGTAAAAATGATATTATTATTAACCTAACACATTTTCTAATTCTATTAGATAAGTATAATTCGACCAAAAAAACCTTAGGAATATAATATTATCATTTAGGTCCACTTGGATTAGATTAGGACATTTATTATTATTTAATTCAAAGAATAGTTAAAAGAGTTAAAATCAATGTTTAGTAACTAAAATATTTTTAGTATAGGTTTATACATAATATAAATTCGACTATAAATATTAATTAGAAAGCTAAAAAGATTTCCTATATAATGGAAGTTTATTTATAATTTTTAGACATTAAATAGGTTAATTCATTTATGACACAATGATGATGTAGTAATTACCTTCTTAATAAAATATTGACATAATTGATGTTATAAATCCCAAAATAAATGTAATTTGAGACATTTTATAAATTAAAATATATTTTTAGGTTAATATTACATGTTAGTATTGATTTAATTAACTTTTTTTGAACTAATCATTTTGTTATGATTTTCACAAAAATCAATTACCAAATAGTGTTAAAATTGACATAAAATAGTTTCTTACAAAAATTATATTATTAATTGTAAGTCTATTCATAAAAATTGAAGGTTCAGCCAAATGACTTAGATAAGGCTATATATATATTAATAACGAACCAATTTGGGTTCGTTTGTCTTGTTATAGTAAGTTTATTAACCATAGAGTGTAAGAAAACAAGAAGACACAGTAAAAGTAAAATTATTTATCTTAGAGTTAAATCTAGATGATAATGTTAAAATAGTAACCTAAACTTGTCTAAAGAATATTGGTTGAGATAATTTCGACCCATCCCCACTTTATCTTTTAAATAAATCAATTTTGAGTTATTATAAACTGAATATGACTTTATTATAAAATAATATTTTATGTTTTCCTAAGGTACCCCTCTCCTCCATTAAAAAAGGGCACCTCCTCCCTCTTCTCTTTACACAATTTTGAACCTTCAAGCTCGAAAAAACCCTTCCCATTTCTCTTCTAAACTTCCCTAGAAACATTATAGAGGTTCTTGTCTCCTCAAAAGGCCAACTCTAGTGCCTTAAGAGTAATCTTAAAATAGGTGCATCAAAGAAGAGGTAATCTCTTCTACCGATTCTTTCAAGTTTCTTTCTTCTTCTACTTCCTCTTATTTAGTTGTTTCATTATGAAGTAATAACATCAGTATCACTCATATACTGATATGTTATTATAAATATGAAACAACCCTATTTCACATTCTATCCATCCAATGGAAAATGAAATCACCGCGCGTGCATACATACGGAATACCGTCTCCGCGTCGTGGTGTAATCAGTTTTTACACCACCACCTTATTTGGATGGGTATAATGGTGTAAAGAATAGCTATATATGTTTATTATAATATCATACAGATTCTAAGATAATATATCATATACTCTAATTCTATTCAATAATTAGGGGAACGATATCATCGCTCGTGCGCACGTACGGACTATCGTCTCCACGAACGCGATGAGATTCATTCTTCATGTTAACCATTCATGGATAATTATAAAGTATATATACTGAATAATAATGAAATATATGACTTAATAATGCTACTGAATTTATGTATATATATATATATATCATCTACTTAATTCCATTCAATTCAATAAGGAAACGAAAACAACATTCATGCGTACGTACGGCCTACCGTCTCCAGGAACGGTGTATTTCATTCCATTTATCGATCTATCATATATATATGTGTGTGTATGATGAATATATATTATATATAAATCATGTATTAAATTATGGAATTAATTAAATCTGGATATAAGTCATAATATCAAGAACAACAAGTTGGAACATGTATGATAAATGAAACAATTTTACACAAAACGCTTCTTTAACATGGAATTTACAAAAGAACGGGTAATATAAAGTCATATGTGAACCATATATGACATCATAACAATTAATATGATTCTGTAATAAGTCAATAAAATTATTTAAATCATTATACAAGAGGTTCAGATACGTACGAAGCATATCGGACCTAAGGTAAGGGATAATTTTGCAATCTCATTTTTATCTGAGATTGCTTATCTGTAAGTATTTACTGGGTTTATATTTATCATCCATGTCCCTATTTTCTAAAAATGGTTTCATTTATTTTTAAATTCCTTTTTACCAATTTTTGACTTTTACTACATGGTATGTAAGGAATCATTCTTTTGTTTACCATACGAGGTTTTTTTTGACATTTCTGGAAAAAGTATGAGAAGAATGTTTTTTTTAACTTATAAGGCGTGAATGGATTTTTAAGATTTCATAACGACTTATTTCAATGAATATTCCTCTAAAAAATTTCATGATTATTTTCAAAAAAATTCTTTTCTTTTAAAATTGAATGGAATTTTGTGAAAAGAAAATGATTTTGAAGAAGAAAGGATATTTTCCTCAAGAATTCATTTCAAGTGTTATGTCAAAACAATTTTCCATCTATGATGATATTATTTAATATGATTATGTTTCAAGTATAATGTCCCTATTATTTACATGGTTTGATTCTATTTATGATGAAATGATATCAATTTCTTTTATATGGATTATGTTATGATGGGATGATGTTTATGAAACCCATTTTATTCGTTGGGTTATTATGAAAGATGTATGTTTATTTTGTGGCACACAAAAGAATGATTTCATTATGAGATGGGTGGGACCTATATCTCCCTCCAATGCATTTGGTAAATATTTATATCTCATGAGATAGACATGGTTGAACGGCAATTAAATCCGGTTCAGTAATACAGGGCTGGAACGGCATGTAAACCCGGTTCAGTAAGGGACTTTATCCACTATGATGGTCTTGGAAGTAATGCCTTGGCTACTATGGAAATCATATCATGTGCTTAATTTTTTGACACAATTACATGTTTTATTCCCATGCTATTTTATCATGATTGATGTTCCATTATGATCTATGCCTTACGTACTTCAATGTTTTATTTTATTGTTCAAGATTTTGAATTTTAAACATTATGTTCATGTTTTTAAGTTCAAATGTATATGGTTTGTTTTATTTTCTCCATGATTACCCTTACTGAGCATTTTAGCTCACCCTTTATATGTTTTCTTTTCCCCAAGATATAAAGAAAGGTTTTAGGTAAAAAAGGGAAGATCTTTATGGGGGATGTTTAAGATCTTTCACCATGATTAGATGATTATGTTCCGAGTTTCCAAAGACACTAAACTATTACGGTCCTTTGGTGTCTGTTTTTTTTATGTATTACGTATTCCACAAAAGTAATGTAATGTCCATGTACGTCATGATTTGGGTATCTACATTTGGTATCAGAGGAAAGGTTTAGTTAACCTTTGAAAACTAGGATTTGAAAACATTAGTGAAATCCCTAGAGATATTTCTAAGGTATGTCTAGGGATGTCCCTAAGGTTAAGTATAAGTATAGGTTATAGTCCTAGGATTACGGTAACGATCATAGAACTAATCCTAAGATGATAGAGATTGAAAGTAATCCCCTTGATTATGTTGTTTTCCTAGTATGATTTGTGCCTCTCACACTATTTTTTTTTGGTATTAGAAAATGGCTGGAAAGAGGAAGATTCACAATAGAGGATATGATGGACAATGGAATGATATTATTCATGAGAAACCAAATGAAATTGGATCTTGAAGTCCCCATATCGTTATTATGCCTAATCAGAAATCTCATAATGTGATCAATAATCCCAACTTTGGTAAGTTTCCCGACTCAGCTAATAAGATAAAGATGGAGTTTCATGATGATCATAGAGGAAAGAAATTTCAATTTCCCTCATGTGAATCAAGTTGGTAGAGGAATCAGGGAGAATGTTTCAAAGGAACTGGAAGATGCTTTGGGTGTGGAAAAGAAAGACACAAAGCTAGTAATTGTAAAGGAAAATGTTCAGTTAACACCATGGACAATGATAATAATATTTCTAAGACATCAAAAACGGTTAAGTGTTTTAAATGTGGAATGTATAGGCATTATGCAAACCAATGTCGTAAGGGAAAATCTCATAAAGATAATCAGCATGGTCATATAGGTAGTATTTATGTGGATGATGATGAGGAGACTACAAATTATATATAAGATGAAAGAAATGATGAAGCTCAGTCAGTGGTTTAAGAAGGTAGTGTAATGATTGTATGTTTATCAAGAATAATGTATGGTACTATGGAATAAATAAAAATATAAGGATTGTTACACAGTTTCCTTTGCTTGAGTTTTGAAAGTATATGATGTATGGTATCGGTAACCATGAAAGGTTATTCAACTATTTTTTGGAAGGTAGATGATATGTACATAATGAAAGGATAAGAAGATAATGAGATGTTTGATAATATTAATGAGCTCATGATTGATATAAGGACAAAGTTATATAATGGTTTGAGTATATAGAAATTTTGGGATTTTGGTATGCGGAAAGGGTTAACTTTTGACAACATTCATGTTTTCAATAAGGTTCAATGGGTATTCAGATTTCAATTGAATACATGATTAAGGTATTCACATGTTTTTAATTTGACAAACAAGATATATCATATGATATATGCAGGATAAATGATGGTATTCACATGCTCGGCAGATGACATTTCTAGTAATTGTTTTCTTTATACTATGAGCTTGGACATAAGTATTTTGGGTATGCCTAAAGATTAAAATGGATTATGTTGGACATAATTTAGTATTGTTTAATGATAGAACTTTATTTTTGATATTATTGATAGAATGTTATAATAGTGTAGTTTAAGAAAAGGGACAACCTGCAGAATGGGCGACAACCTGTCGCGTCAGACAAGGCTGTGGAAATTAAACCCACAACTGAAGTGCGACAGGCCTTTATCTCCTACCACTAGCCTACAGGAAGTCCCTGGTTAGTAGAAACTAGTTTTATTATATTAATTGGTATGATATTTTAAGTATAAGTCCATTTTAGGAACCATATACGATTAATCTCACTATAGATGGACTTATGTATATTTAATAACTTTTGTTATCCTTTTGTTTGAGATAGATGGAATGACCTATCATTCTATCGCATGATCTGCTAACACTTCATAGAAGACAAATTAAACGTCATTTCTTTAAGAGATGAAGTGAAAATTGTTCAAGGCACAAACAACAGTAAGATTGTACCAAAATCAAGTAAGTATTTCTTTTAATTCTTCAACTTTAGGGAAATGATCTTGAAAACAAAAAATGTTGTCCTAGTGTCCTTATATCTGGTGAATTAGATGGTACCTTAGATCATCACAAATTTATGGCTATTTTATTGTTTTCTTTTTCATAGCCATGTTCTCTAACACTCTCCATCAGACCTTGATGGATAGATTTTTCTTCCATATCCATATTTTCACCTATGTTCTCTTATTTGGAAACCCAGTGATGAGTTGCTTTGGGTATTCGTTATGTTTCTAATGTTCCCTTTTAAACTGATGATTTATTATTCCTTTTTACGATGTGGGTTTCTATGAAAGAAACTTTCAAGTTGAAAACCATTTATAACGCCGATGAATTCCAAGGGTGAAATTCATTTTAAGGGGGGTAGAATGTAACACCTCGAGATTTTATGAGAATTATTCTTTTTAATTTCTTTGATGTATTTTATTGTACGCTTCACCGAGATTAGTTTGTACTATACGCAACACCATATTAGCTTTCAGTATACACAACACTATTCTAGGCTCGTGTTACACAAAATTTCAAGTTTGTTTTGTGGAAATTATTCTACGCAACATTAAGTAAAGATTTTGTTTAATGTATAAATGAAATATGTTTTTATTATGTTATACACAACACCAAACAGATCTTTCACTACACACGGGCCTGACTTGGCTTGCTTTACATGCAATCAAGACCTTCTTCGATAGCGTGTGTAGTACGCAATACCGAGTTTCACTAAATGAGATATTATTATAATATTATTATGAACTAGTAGTTATGAATAGTAATACCCGCTTTTTGAAATTTTATAAATTTTATCTTTCAAAATGGACTTCATTTTGGGATTCAGAATATCAAAATTTTCCTAGGGTGATTTTTTGGTTTTTTTTTTAAAACTTTCAATTTTTGATGAATAATGAAAACACTGGGTTACTATTTAAAAACTGACTTTTTATTTAAATAATTATTTATTTTATTTAAATTTATTTTAGGTAAAAATTGATACATAATACCTATATATGTTCAATATAATTAATTATAGTCATTTTAAAATAATTTTAGATATATTAAAATTTTATTTAACTTTTCGCCGTCTTTTACCCACCTCCTAGGAGAATTTAAAAATTTACATAAACATAATTTTAACGCATCCATGAGTGGAATTTAGAAAATCTGAGAGACACAGTTAATATCAAGGAGAAAAATGTGGTTCAATAAGATAAAAATAATTTTTGGTGAATAGTAACTTTTTGTTTTTATTTATCACGGTTAAAAGTAAATAGGGTAATTAAGGGTAAAAATGATATTATTATTACCCTCACACATGTCATAATTTTATTGGATAAGTATAATTAGACCAAAAAAACCGTAGGAATATAATATTATCATTTAGGTCCACTTGGATTAGATTAGGACATTTATTATTATTTAATTCAAAGAAGAGTTAAAAGAGTTAAAATCAATGTTTAATAACGAAAACATTTTTAATATATGGTTATACATAAGATAAACTCGACTATTAATATTCAATAGAAATATAAAAATATTTCCTACATAATGGTAGTTTATTTATAATTTTTAGACATTAAATAAGTTAATTTATTTATGACACAATGATGATGCAGTAATTACCTTATTAATGAAATATTAACATAATTGATGTTATAAATACCCAAATAAATGTAATTTGAGACTTTTTATAAATTAAAATAATTTTTTAGTTTAATATGACATGTTAGTAATGATTTAATTAAGTTTTTTTGAACTAATCATTCTGTTATGATTTTCACAAAAATCAATTACCAAATAGTGTCAAAATTGACATAAAATAGTTTTTAAAAAAATATTATATTATTAATTTTTATTATATTCCTAAATATCTAAGGTTCACCCAAATGACTTAGATAAGGTAATATATATTAATAATTTACCACTTGGGGTTATTTAGGTTTCCTATAGTAAGTTTTTTAACCAAAGAGTGTAAGAAAACAAGAAGACACGGTAAAAGTTAAATTATTTAACTTAGAGTTAAATCTAAATGATAAGGTTAAAATATTAACCTAAACTTTTCTAAAACCAATTTGTTGAGAGTATTTATACCCATACCCACTTTATCTTTTAAATAAATCAATTTTTAGCTATTATAAACCGAATATTACTTTATTATAAAATAATATTTCGCGTTTTTCCTAAGGTGCCCCTCTCCTCCCTTATAAAAGGGAACCTCCTCCCTATTCTCTTTACACAATTTTGAGCATTCAATATAGGCCAACCCATACCCATTTACCTTATAAACTTCCCTAGAAACATTATAGAGGTTCTCGTCTCCTCAAAATACCAACTCTAGTTCCTTAAGAGGATACTTAAAAGAGGTGCGTCAAAGAAGAGGTAATATCTTCTACCGATTCTTTCAAGTTTCTTTCTTCTTCTACTTCCTCTTATTTAGTTGTTTCATTATGAGTTAATAAAATCAGTATCAATAATATAATTATATGTTGTAATAAATATTAAAAAAACCTATCTCACATTCTATCCATCCTACGGAAAATGAAATCACTCTGCGTGCGTACGTACGGAATACCGTCTCCACGCCGTGGTGTAATTAGTTTTTCCACCACCACCTTACATGGATTGGTATAATGGTGTAAAGAATAACTATATATGGTTATTATAACATCATACTTATTCTGATATATTATATCATACACTCCAATTCTATTCAATAATTAGGGGAACGATATCATCACTCGTGCGTACATACGGACTACCGTCTCCACGAACGCGATGAGATTCATTCTACATGTTAACCATTCATGAATGATTATAAAGTATATATACTGAATATTAATGAAATATATGAAATAATAATGCTACTGGATTTATGTATATATATATTTAATCTACTTAATTCCATTCAATTCAATAAGGAAACGAAAATAGCGTTCATGCGTACGTACGGCCTACCGTCTCCATGAGCGGTGTATTTCATTCCATTTATCGATCTATCATATATATATATGTGTATGCTGAATATATATTATATATAAATCGTTTAATACATTATGTAATTAATTAAATCAGGATATAAGTAATAATATCATGAACAACAAGTCGAAACACGTACGATAAATGAAACAATTTTACCCAAAACGCTTCTTTAACATGGAATTTCCAAAAGAACGGGTAATATAAAGTCATAACTGAACCATATATGATATCATAACAATGAATATGATTCTGTAATGAGTAAATAACATTATTTAAATCATTATACAGGAGGTTCAGATACATATAAATCATATCATACCTAAGGTAAGGGATAATTTTGCAATCTCATTTTTATCCGAGATTGCTTATAAGTAAGTATTTACTGGGGTTATATTTATCATCCATGTCCCTATTTTCTAAAAATGGTTTAATGTATGTTTAAAGTCCTTTTTACCCATTTTTGACTTTTACTACATGGTATGTAAGGAATATTTCTTTTTTTACCATACGAGGTTCTTTTTTACGTTTCCGGAAAAAGTACGAGAAGATTGTTTTTTTAACTTATACGGTGTGAATGGATTTTTACAGTTTTATAACGACTTTTTTCAATGAATATTCATCTACAAAATTTCATGAATATTTTCAAAAAAATCCTTTTCTTTTGAAATTGAATGTCATTTGGTGAAAAGAAAATGATTTTGAAGAAGAAATGATATTTTCATCAAGAATTCATTTCAAGTGTTTTGTCAAAACTATTTTCCATATAAGATGATATTATTTAGTATGATTATGTTTCAAGTATAATGTCCCTATTATTTACATGGTTTGACTCTGTTTATGATGAATTGATATCCATTTCTTTTATATGGATTATGTTATGATGGGGTGATGTTTATGAAACCCATTTTATTCGTTGGGTTATTATGAATCATGTATGTTTATTTTGTGGCACACAAAAGAATGATTTCATTATGAGATGGGTGGAACCTATATCTCCCTACAATTAATTGGGTAAATAATTATATCTCATGATATAGGCATGGCTGGAACGTCAAGTAAATCTGGTTCAGTAATATAGGGATGGAATGGAAAGTAAACCCGGTTCAGTAAGGGACTTTTTCCACTAAGATGGTCTTGGCAGCAATGTCTTGGCTACTATAGAAATAATATCATGTGATTAATGTCTTTCCACAATTACATGTTTTATTCCCATGCTATTTTATCATGATTTATGTTCTATTATGATTTGTGCCTTACGTATTGCCATGTTTTATTTCATTGCAAATGATTTTGAAGTTTAAACATTATGTTCATGTTTTTAAGTGAAAATATATATGGTTGGTTTTATTTTCTCCATTCTTACCATTACTAAGCATTTGAGCTCACCCTTTACATGTTTTCTTTTCCCAAGGATATAAATAAAGGTTTTAGGTGAAAAAAATGGAAGATATTTGTGGGATATGTTGAAGATCTTTCACCATGATTAGAAGATTATGTTCCGAGTTTCAAAAGACGCTAAACTATTACGGTCCTTTGGTGTCTTTTTTGTTATGTATTATGTATTCTGCAAAAGTAATGTAATTTCCATGTACATCAAGCTTTTGGTCTCTACACCCGCTCCCATGTGCTCTCTTGGAGGTTCACATGCTGCAAGTGAACGCATACCAGAGGTATCGACCGTCCACATAGGACCCGCTCCTATCGATCCTCAATATCCACTAGAACCTCTGTGGTAGTCTCCCCATCATTGACGTCCAGCTCTCCATGGTCGATGATGTGGGAAGGGTCATTCACATATATTCTCACCTCGGGTATCTGGAAGACATCATGCACCAGATGCAACTGAGGTGGAAGAGCTAAGCGGTAATCCACCTCGCCTACTCTACTGAGGACCTGGAAAGGTCCGATTAATTGTGGTGATAACAGGCCACCTCAGCCAAATCTCCGTAGACCTCATCGAGGTGAGACTCGTAGAAAGACGTGGTCACCATCCTCGATCTCTAGAGGTTGTCATATCCTATTGCCATATGAATTATGCTTGCTCTGTGAAGTCTTCATCTTCTCCTGGATGATATGTACCTTCTTCGTGGTAGCCCGTACCATCTCTGGTCCCACTAGTGCTAACTCCCCTGGGTCATTCCAGCGCAGTGGAGATCTACAGGGTCAACCATAGAAGGCCTAAAAAGGATCTTGTAATGACTTGGAAATTTCAAGAAATTTTTTTCTTAAATTCTTTCTAATTTTACGAGTCTGTAGTTTCTGATGGCGCCTGATTTCAAGGCCCAGTGTGCCTAGAATCATTTTCTAAAATTTTGTTCGGGTACGTTCAGTGAATGAACGAGCGGGATTTTCTAACTTCTGAATCGATGCTCAGAATCGAAATCTAAGGGCACTGATAAACTCACATCACCGTTATTCACTTAAGGGGGCCTTTACCATAGTTTCGTTTTATTGGGAGGAGAAGTTAATTTTTTTGGGTGTTTGTTATAATAAAAATAAATAAAAACATTAGTTAGATATTTTTATTTGGTCGGTGGTTATAATCTCCAAAATGAAGTTAGAGGTGGTACCCACACCCCACAGAACCACCCATGAGAGGATTTATTGTGTTGGGGCCCACAGAAACCAAAACCCTTTCACCTCCCCTCAACTCCCTTAAACTCCCCATTAACACCCCTTAATTAATTTTACAACTTCCACCTTTTAATGTGAACTCTCCACCTCCCTCCATTGATTGTGCCAATGCCGTCAATTTAATTAATTAAGCTCCCTTAATAATTATTTTGTTTGTAAATAATTAATTTTGAATTGTTTTGAATTGCATGGCAATGTTTTTATATTGGAGGGATTTTTTATATTTTCTTGGAAAATATTCACGAGAAAACTTTGGGAGATAAACTCTTGGTGGAACTTCCTTTTCTCTATGAAGAACACCCCAAATAAGAATGTGAAGAACTTCTTCCAATGACACTTCCTCCTCGGACGTACCCCGGCATCAAGGAATCTGTGTCATCTTTAGATTCACTTTCTGCGTCACAACAACGACTCTTCCTCCAATTTTGTCGGGACAAAACCATTTTTCGTGATGCTCGTCTTCCACGGCTCATCGATGTGAGACGTGAATTACGAGGTAGGGGGTTTGTATAATTTAAATTAAATAAATTATACCTTCGTTATTTTTGAATGCAAGTAATCGTCTATGGAAATTTGTTATCACCTTACGCGGAGGGCGCGGGCCGAACGAACACGGATCGACGACCCTCTATTGTTTCTTGTTTTTATTTATGATGGAGATGGTGTTGGTAGGGGTGGCGGAGATCGGGGGTAGTGACAACCGAAGGCGATGATTGAAACAGCGGTCGCGCACCGAGCCGAAGTGGACCGCAGCACAGGGTGTTGTGCGTAAGAAAGACTGTGGCCCGTAATCGTGGATCGTTCGGCCAAAAAAGAACCGGCCGACTAAATTTGGTCGGGATAGATGAATCGTGGCCCCTCTCGGCGTTGTGTTGCGGAGGAACCGCGGCTCGAACTCCGCGGGCCTCTACGGCGGGTGAACCAGCCAGCCGCCTGCCAGCCGGGTTGAAGAAGTTGCGGCACCCACTAGTGCCACACAGGAGGACAGGGGCCCGCTTTGCGGGCCTCTCACGCTGGAGAAGACCAGACGGCTTTAGCCGGCCGGGCAGGAGGGGCATCTCCGCTTGGTGCCACCATTTCAGAAACCCTAGGGGCCACGTCCCCCGCATAGCTCGGCCAACTAGCCGAGCCGCGGCTAGCCGCGGGCCAGGCCGCCTGCCGCTGGGTTGGGCCGCGCCCCACTGGGCCGGGCCGCCTGCCACCGGGCTAGGCCGTGCTTCCCTGGGGCGGGCCACGCTCCGCCGGTCCAGGCTGTGCCCTACCGGACTGGGCTGACCCCATAGTCGGGTCGAACACACTGAGCTAGGGAGGGCCGACCCACCAGCCCACTGGGCTTGACGGGTCGGGCCCATTTCACTTAAATGGGAATAATTTCTTGACCGTGCGCCCAATCGATGCACTGTTAGTGGAACTGGGACCCTTGAGATGAGGCGGTCCTTTGGAAATACTCTAAGTGAGTTTAGGACAACTTCGGAAAATGGCCGGGTTTGGAATGAGTGTAATTCCAACCAGGCCCCTAGAACGAAAAGGCTAATAACTATCAGACCGGGTGTCATATTGATGCATCGTCTATTGCGTTGGGTTTCTTTTGATGAGACAGAACTTCAGGATACATCAAATTTGGATTTCATGATAATTGATGTATCGACCCCTTTGCTCGAGGAACGGACCCTCCCGGAATCAAGCGTGTTGTGTGCGGGAACCCTAGAGCTGGCTGCGACTACGACGACTACTGTACTGGAATCCTCCATGGGTTCGACATGTGAAAACTACTGTACTGGGATCCTCCGTGGGTTCGACAGCAATGACTACTATTCTTGTATCCTGTGTGGGTTCGGCAGTTTGACCTCTGTACTTGTATCATGTGTGGGTCTGACAGAGTAGCTAGTATTGTATACTTTGTGGGTCTGGCAGCTTAGCTGGTCTTATATCCTGTGTGGGTCCAATACCTTAGATGAATCACTGACTACATCTTATCATCTCTATTACTCTTGAGATAAATAGTCATGTATCATGTGTGGGTCCGACAGCTTAGATGATCTCGTGGCTACATCTAATCATCTATATCTCTCTACTATTGTGGAATACCTGTGTGAGCTGATACATGCATTTCAACCATTATCATTATGGTGAATGAATTTACTTACTTTCTGGAATTGGTTTGTTCTTGGGCTCATGAGTTGGAGCCGGACTGAGTTTGGTAACTTAGGTATATTTATGGGCATATACCTAAGTAGGGTTGGTTGATACTTGTGGTTGTATCTTTCTTCTGTGGTTTATCCTTTGTGGATTCTGGGAGACCTTCAGGGGTCTCAGGGTCTCTACTGAGTATCGTTATACTCACCCCTGCATGGTCTATGCCCGCACCTCATTTTGTTGGATGCGGACATCGGACAACATTGACGGAGGCAGAGAGCGAGCCAGGACCGGACGATACCCAGAGGAGGACCACACGACGGGATGGTACAAAGAGCGGACCGATAGATGTGGAGTACTGAGGTATAAATTTGTACCTACCCTTTAGGTAGGATACTCAGCGGACATTCCATGAGCTTCTCTTTTTAGCTGTTGTCCCTTTTTCAGTTTTACTTTCTTTTCATTGTACATGTACTTTACTGGTAGGCTTGTATTTCTGCCCCTTTACTTTCAACACTATTTTTTGTATACAGTATTCACTTAGTTTTTACTTCTTGTTGTGTAATCTATTTTGTTTGTTTACTTTCATAAATAAAATGCCTTCCCAGCTTAGGGATTTATGCCTTTGGTGCTAGTCTCCAGCCCATGGACTATAGAAGGTGGGTTTGGGGTATTCACAGCACGGGCTCGAGGACGGGTCGTGACAAATTGGTATCAGAGGTGTTGGTTCTACCACAGAACATAGGACTCTGATCATTATTTCTATGAATCAATAGTTTTATGAGTATTGAGTGTTGTTTTCATTTCAGGGTGTCCAGTGGTGGTACGACGGCCGACATATCCATACATCAAGACCCTAACCTCTGATTTCCGACTCAATGCAAGAAAACATTGATTCTGTGTGTGTTTCCTTTGAAGAGTTTCCTTTGTGGTCTCTTTGAGTCAGCACACCAAGTATAAATTATTGACCGTGGTGCACCTGTTCCTTATCAGGATGCCACTGTGAAGACAACCAGTTAGGGTTCCCGAGAGAGAGTACATGATGACGGCCCACTGAGCGACGAGTCTAAGGTGAATGGCCCTCTTACTATGTTGGCACCTTCGGGTGGTGTACTAGCAGCACCACCACCTGTTGGGAAATAGATAACACCAGCTGCACTAGCTGATGGTTCATGTCGACTGAGCACGTTGCACGAGTTCCAGCAACAGAGGCCTCTGAGGTTTTGAGGCGAGACAGAGTCCCAGGCAGCAAAGGACTGGATGGAGGCGATTACTGGAGTTTTCCAACTAGTAGAGACACTAGTAGAGCAGATGTAGATCTTAGCTACTAGTATTTTTTTAGTGAGTGACCATGAGGATAGTCCACATAATGATGAAGTTTCGGTACATGGACTATTTTCCGAGATGGTACCTTCGTGGCAGTGTGTCAACTATACCACTGCCGGTTGGTCAACAATTGCAACCAGTAGTACTTGTATAGAACACTTATAGTCTTAGTGCCTTACACGTGTTTCAACACCAGATATCCCTCAAGTTCTGAGGCGATCCCGACCCACAGGTGGCTAAGGACTATCTTGAGGTGGTGGCAGAGAGTTTTCTAGAGCTTATACAGCTTTAGCAGGACGACGTGTATGTAGCTGAGTATTCATCGAGGTATACCGATCTTTCCTGGTACTCAATGAATAGGATTCGATCAGTGTATTAGAGCTCGGACCTCTAAGAAAGGTGTGTTTAAGGATATCCAAGCCAACACCTTTGCCTCTATTAATTCCTACTTATGTTAGGGTGCTAGAGAGAACCTTTGTGGTTGAATGTTCATTGGCTGAGCGGATACAGCCAGTGAATGTTAATAGTTGGAAAGCATGAAAGTAGCTTCATGTGGTCAAGAAGTGTGACCCAATGGATCTAATAATTATTTTAGGTATGGTTTGTGTCTACTACTATCTGTCATATCAATAGACATAGGTACCAATAATTCCTTCCTTCCATGAATCTTGTCCCAGAGCTAGAGTTTCTAGTTAAGTCGTCGACTTGACCCTCACGTCTAGAGATACCTTTGGGAGGAGACTCGATAATAACACTTGCGTAGATGGTGTTATCTGACCCCTGAGGCGATAGTTTCAGTTGGAACCTCTTGGTTGCAGCGTCGAGGCCTTACGACATTAATTTGGGTATGGACTGTGAAACCACAGTTCATACACAGATTGATTGTATTAGGAAAAAAGGTTGTGGTTTATCTGAAACGTTGGGATGGGGCTTTCCTTGGCCGATGAACAGGAAAACCCAGGCAGCACAGGATGGAATCATGCATAAGAGGGTGCAGTCGATCACTCAAAAGATTGGGCATTCAGCTGCTAGGAGAGGTGACAGAGCAGCTAGTCGCATTGCAGATATCCTTTGTGGCTAGAAATGAAGCATCCTTTCTTCAGTCTCTCACAATCACTCCTCCACTTCTTCAGGGAGTCGGGGAGGCACAGTGAGGGGACGTTGACTGTGAGACACAACGTGCCCAGATATCCTCAGGACAGGTACCTAATAGGTTTCCTAAAGTTGGTAACACGTCATCCTCTTCAGAGGACGTACCATGGTACCAGTTGCACTATTGGAGGAGGTGTTGAAAGAGTTCCACACTTCCCCTCTTGCAGTACATCTAGGAGTGGCGAAAATGTATCAGGACCTCAGATGACAGCACTGTTGGCTGGGTATGAAGAAGGTTGTTGCAGAGTTCGTTTCCTGATGCCTCACTTGTCAGCAAGTGAAGACAGAGCACCAGGTACCAGCAGGGTTGGTACAACCCTTAGAGGTTCCGAAGTGGAAGTGGGATAGGATATCCATGTATTTCTTGATGGGGCTTCCACATACATCCAGAGGACATGACTATATCTAGGTGATTTTCAACCGACTCACCATGTCTGCCCACATCCTACTGATCAGAGAGTAACTAGAGAGCTTGGGACGCATCTATATTCAGGAGATCGTACGGCTTCACGGTGTGCCATCGACTATCGTCTCCGATTAAGATGCTCGTTTCACTTCCCAGTTATGTAAGGGGTTACAGGAGGCTTTTGGCACACAGCTTCACTTGAGAATCGCCTTCCATCCTCAGACGGATGATCAGACTAAGAGGACCATTCAGACTCTCGAGGACATGCTCCATGCATGTGTCCTTGACTTTGTTCGCAGCTGGGAGGATCACTTACCATTGGTGGAGTTTGCGTACAACAACAACTACCACTCCACCATCGGGATGGCATCATACGTGGCACTGTACGACCAACCTTGCAGATAATCTCTGTATTGGACTGACCCAGGGGAGTCAGTACTTGTGGGACCGGAGATGGTTCAGGCTACGAAGAAGAAGGTGAAGATCATCCAGGAACGGATGAAGACTGTATAGAGAAGACATAAGTCTTATGCTGATAGGAGACAGAGACCAATGGTGTTCGAGGATGGTGACCACATATTCTTATGGGTCTCAACTCGATGGGGTCTACGGAGATATGGCCAAGGCCGCAAGTTATCTCCGTGCTTTATCTGGCCATTCCAGATCTTTAGCAGAGTAGGTGAGATGGCTTACCACCTGGCCCTTCCACCTCAGTTGCACTGGGTGCACGACGTCTTTCACATATCTCACCTAAGGAGATATGTGAACGACCCATCACACATCATCGACCATGGGGAGATGGACATCGATGATGGGGCGACATTCACGAAGGTCCCGGTGGAGATGAGGATTGACAGGAGAGGGTCCTATGTGGACGGTCGATTCCTCGGGTGCACATTCGCTGGAAGCACGAGAACCTCCAGGAGAGCACATGGTAGCGGGAGGCTCAGATGCATGCTCAGTACCCACTTTTTTTCCCTAGTGTATGTTGTAGCTTTAAAGGGACATAAATCCATGAGGTTAGGGTAATGTAAAGACCCAGAAATTTCAATGAATATTTTTTCTTAAATTCTTTGGAATTTTACAAGTCCGCAGTTTCTGACGGCACCTAATTCCGAGGCATGGTGTTCCAGGAATCAATTTCTAAAGTTTTTTCTGGGTACGTTCAGTGAACCTATGAGTGGGATTTTCTAACTTCTGAACTGGTGCTCAGAATCAAAATCCTAGGGCACCGATGAACTCATTGCTCCGGTATTCGCTTAAGGGGACCTTTACCGTAGTTGTGTTTTATCGGGAGGAGAAGTTAATTTTTTTGGGGGTTTGATATAAAAAAAATGTGTTAGATATTTTTATTTGGTGGGTGGTTATAATATCCAAAAAAAGTTAGAGGTGGGACCCACACCCCACATTACCACCCATGAGAGGATTTAGTGTGGTGGGGCCCACACGAACCCAAACCATTTCACCTCCCCTCAACTCCCTTAAACTGCCCATTAAAACCCCTTAATTAATTCGACAACTTCCCTCTTTTAATGTGAACTATCCACCTCCCTCCATTGATTGTGCCAACCCCATCAATTGAATTAATTAATCTCTTTTAATTAATTATTTTGTGTGACAACAATTCATTTTGAATTGTTTTGAATTGCATGGTAATGTTTTTATATTAGAGGGCCTTTTTTTATATTTTCTTGGAAAATATTCGTGGGAAAACATTGAGAGAAAAAATCTTGGTGGAACTTCCTTATCTTGATGAAGAACATCCCCGACGAAGAACGAGAAGAACTTCTTCCAATGACGCTTACTCCTCGAACGCACCCAGATGTCAAGGAATCTACGTCATCTTCAAATTCCCTTTCCACATCACGACAATGACTCTTCCTCCAATGTTGAGGGGATGACACCGTTTTCCGTGATGATCGTATTCCACGGCTCATCGGCATGCGACGTCAATTACGAGGTAGGGGGTTTCAATAATTTTAATTGAATAAATTATACCTTCGTTCTGGTTGAATGTAAGTAATCATCTATGGAAATTTGTTACAGCCTTACACGAAGGGCGCGGGCCGAACGAACACGGCCCGATGACCCTCCGTTGTTTTTTGTTTTTATTTGTGATGGAGACGATGTTGGAAAAGGTGGCGGTGACCGGAGTTGGTGGCGATCAGGGGCGGCAACGATCGAAGGCGGCGGCGGCAATGTCAGCCGCGCGCCGACCCAAAGAGGACCGCGGCACCGGGTGCACACGGAAGGGAGACCGCGGCCTGCAACCGCGGACAGCTCAGTCGTAGAAGAACAAGCTGGATAAATTCAGCCTGGCTAGAATAACCGCTGCACCGACTGGCGCCGCGTTGTGAAGGAAATGCGGGCCGCACTCCGCGGGCCCCTACGGAGGGTGAACCGGCCTCCCGCCTACCGGCCGGGTTGAATAAGTCATGGCACTAGCAGGTGCCGTGCGGGAGGACAACGGCCTGCTGTGTGGGCTGCTCATGCCGGAGAAGACTGGCAGGGTTCGGCCAGCTGGGTAGGAGGGGCTGCACTCCCCACACCACTCGGCCAACTGGCCGTGTCGCGACCAGTCGTGGGCTGGGTCACCCTTGCTTGGGCCAGGCCGCCTGCCACTGGGCCGGGCTGGGCCGCACTTCCCCGGGCTGGGCCGTGCTCCTCCAGGCCGGGCCACGCCCCACCGGGCTGGGATGAACCCTTAGCCGGGTCGGACCAACTAAGCCATGGCGGGCCGACTCACCAGCCCACCGGGTTTGACGGGTCCCATTTCACTTAAATGTGAATAATTTCTTCACCGTCCGTCCAATCGACGCGTAGTCTACGACACTGGGAACCTTGTGATGAGGCGGTCCTTTTGTGATAATCTATGTGAGTTTTGAACAAATTTGGAAAACTGATGGGTTTGGAGTGAGTGTAATTCCAACTGGGCCCTTGGAATGGAAAAGATAATAACTCTCAAATTGGGCTTTTGATTGACGCGTCGTCTGTTGTGTTGGGTTTCTTTTGATGAGACGGAACTTTGGGATACATCAAATATGGTTTTCATGATATTTGATGTATCGAACCCTTTACTCGAGGAGCGGACCCTACCTGAATCGAGTGTGCTGTGTGCGCGAGCCCTAGAGGTGGCTGTGACTGTGACGACTACTATACTGGAATCCTCCGTGGTTTCGACTGTGACAACTACTCTACTGGAATCCTCAGTGGGTTCGACAGTGACGACTACTGTACTGGGATCCTCCATGGGTTCGACAGTGATGACTACTATTCTTGTATCCTGTGTGGGTCCAGATGTTTGACCTCTATACTTGTATCTTGTGTGGGTTCGACAGAGTAGCTGGTCTTGTATCATGTGTGGGTCTAACAGCTTAGCTGGTATTGTATCCTGTGCGGGTCCGACAGCTTAGTTGGTCTTGTATCCTATGTGGGTCCGACAAATTAGATGATCCAGTGGCTATATATGATCATCTATATCTCTCTACTATTGTGGCCTACCTATGTGAGATGATACATGTCTTTCAACCATTATCATTATGTTGAATGATTTTACTTCCTTTGAGGAATTGGTTTGTTCTTAGGCTCGTGAGTTGGAGCCAGACTGTGTTTGGTAACATAGGTATATGTATGGTCATATACCTAAGTATGGTCAGTTGATACTTGTTGTTGTATCTTTAATCTGTGGTTTATCCTTTTTGGAATCTGGGAGACCTTCGGGGGTCTCAGGGACCCTACTAAGTATCGTTATACTCACCCCTGCACGGGCTATGCCTGTACCTCATTTTGTTGGATGAACACGTCAGACAGCATTGACGTAGGTAGAGAGCGAGTCAGGACCGGACGGTACCTAGAGGAGGACAACACGGAGAGACAGTACACGAAGCAGACCGATAGATGTGGAGTGCTAAGGTGGACATCTGTACTTTACTGTTGGGCTTGTATTTCCAGCCCCTTTACATTCAGCACTTCTTTTTGTATACAGTATTCACTTAGTGTTTAATTCCTGTTGCGTACTCTATTGTGTTTATTTACTTTCATAAAGGTAATTCCT
This sequence comes from Viscum album, assembly GCA_963277665.1. Taxonomy (NCBI): domain Eukaryota; kingdom Viridiplantae; phylum Streptophyta; class Magnoliopsida; order Santalales; family Viscaceae; genus Viscum; species Viscum album. The sequence goes on along the minus strand of OY728153.1, from coordinate 187,979,280 downwards.
TCCCAACTTAAGGATTTACGCCTTTGGTGCTAGTCGCCAGCCCCTGGCCTATGGAGGGCGTGCTTGGGGTAGTCACAGCATGGGCCCGAGGATGGGTCATGACAATGCTATCCCGATGGTGGAGTGATAATTGTTGTTGTAGGAAAACTCCACCAATGGTAAGTGATCCTCCCAGCTGTGACTGAAGTCGAGGACACAAGCACGTACCATGTCCTCGAGGGTCTGAATGGTCCAATCAGTCTGACCATCAGTCTGAGGATGGAAGGCGGTGCTCATGTGAAGCTGTGTCCCAAAAGTCTCCTGCAACCCGTTCCATAGTCGAGAAGTAAATCATAAGTCATGATCAGAGAAAATCGTTTAAGGTATACCATCTAGACGCATAATATCCTGCACATAGAGGCCTCTCAATCTCTCTACATAACCTTGCTCTATGATCGGTAAGAAGTGGTCCGACTTGGTGAGTCAGTCGATGATCACCCAAATCAATTCGTGACCTGTGGATGTACGTGGATGACCCATCACGAAGTCCATGGATATCCCATCCAACTTCCAATCTGGGACCTCTAAAGGCTGGACCATGCCTACTGGTACTTGGTGCCCCGCTTTCACTTGCTTACAAATGAGGCATTGAGAGAAAAACTCCACTATCGCCTTCTTCATACCTGGCCACCAGTGCTGTCGTCTGAGGTCCTAATACATCCTCACCACACCTGGATGTACCTCTAAAAGGGATGTGTGGAACTCCCTCAACACTTCCTCCTGAAGTGACACTGGCACCATAGTATGTCCTCTGAAGAGGATGACGTGATCCCTACCTTCAGATAATCCATCAGGTGAATGCCCATGGGTAACTTAGCACATCATGTCTCGCGGTCAGTGTCCCCATGTTGTGCCTCTCTGACTCGCTGAAGAAGTGGGGGAGTGACTGTATGATACTGGAGATTGGAAGCTCCGTCTCTATCCACAAAGTATATCACTAAGGTAGCAAGTTTCTCCGTCGCCTCGCCAATTAGTTGTATACTGGGTCTCTTGCTGAGTGCATCTGTTACTACATTCCCCTTTCCAGGATTATAGACTATCTCGAAGTCATAGTCTTGGAGGAACTCAAGCCATCACCATTGTCTCGGGTTCATGTCCTTCTGAGAGAATATATACCTGATACACTTGTGATTGGAGTACATGGAAAAACTTTCTCCCATCACATAGTGTCGCCACATCTTAAAGGCAAAGACCAATGCTGCTAACTCCAGGTCATGGGTAGCACAATTCTTCTCATGCTATCTCAGCTACCGAGAACCATACGTGATCACTGCTTTCTCCTGCATCAGAACACACCTGATTCTGGTCCCTGATGTGTCGCAGTAAACTATGTACCCAACTCCTTCCTCTGGAAGCCTCAAGATGGGGGCAGTAGTCATCCTCTGCCTCAGCTTCTAAAAAATTTGCTGACATCTCTTCGACCACACAAAGGGTTGTCCCTTCTTTGTCAAGGCAGGTAGTGGTGTTGCATCTCCAGAGAAGACTAGAACGAATCTCCGATAGTATCCAGCCAAACCCAGGAAACTTCATACCTCTCTCACACTCCTGGGTGGCTCCCAATAAAGTACTGCCTCCATCTTCACTGGATCCACTACAACTCCAGCCTCCGAGATGATGTGACCCAGAATGTGAACCTCTCGGATCCAAAACTGGAACTTCGAGAGCTTACTATAGAGATGGCGCTCTCGGAGTGTACCCAATACTACCTGCAAATGGTAGGCATGCTCCCCCTCCTTAGTCGAGTAGACCATAATGTCGTCGATGAAGACTAAGACAAAGAGATCGAGGTATGGTTTGAAGTTACTATTCATGAGTCCCATGAACACTGCTGGAGCGTTGGTTATGCCGAAAGGCATAACCAAGAAATCTTAGTGGCAGTACTGACATCTGAAGGACATATTCTATACATCCTCGTCTCAAACTCTAAGCTGGTGATATCCTGATCTGATTTCTATCTTTGAGAACCATCGTGCTCCCTTCAGGTGATCCAAGAGGTCTTCAATCCTTAGGAATGGGTACTTTTCTTCATGGTAACATGATTCAGGAAACGGTAGTCGACACAAAGCCTCAAGATCACATCCACCTTCTTGGCGAATAGAATTGGGGCTGCCCAGAGAGAAACATTAGGCCGGATGAATCCCTTCCCCTGTAAGTCCTCCGGTTGTACCCGCATCTCATGAAGCTCAGCAGGATCCATCTGATATACTGGAGTAGATATCGGTGACTTCTCGGGGTACAAGTCAATATAGAATTCAACCTCTCAGCGAGGAGGTAGTCCTGGAACATCGTTAGGGAAAACATCTTCATATTGGTCCACCACTACAGGATAGCTCAGACTCTCCACATATATTGCTCTGAGGGTAAGGCAGGCAAACTGATGAGTGATCGGCTGCACTCTCCTCCGATTAAGTCCGTCCTGTGATGCAAAGGCTCCCTTCTCACTGGTGAAGGTGAACCTGGTCCCATCCGTGTGGACACACCGCACTCTATGCCTAATACAATTGATCTGAGCATGGGCTGTAGATAACCAGTCCATACGCAAGATGACGTCGTAAGGCCTTGACACCACTAGGAGGAGATCCCAGTCGAATCTCTCACCTTCTAGAGTAAGCTCACATTGCCGGAACCAATGTGTGATCGTCGAGTCTGCTCCCGTAAGAGTCTCTAGCCATAAGGGTCGATCCAACGGCTCTGTCAGAATCTCTGTGATCCAAATGAGGGTTGTGGCAATGAATGAGTGACTGGCACTTGTGTCTATAAGAACTGCAGCTAAGGTGTAGTAGACACAGATCATACCTCGAATCAACTTCAGAGTGTCATGATAATAGGCCTCAGCAGTATGGAGGTGAGCTCTCTCATGTCCACCTACTTGCTATGTTCGGGGTGGACCTCCTGGTGGTGGTGGTGGTAGCACCAAGAAACGTCGTCCACCAGTTGCATGGAAATCACCTCTACCATGTCCAACTGCTCCCTACAGACTGCCTCAATTGAATATTTGCCTCTACCTGGGAGGTCCTTCAACTTTCTGTTGATCATCTGAATGGCGGGTCGGACAGCCTCGAGCCATGTGACACTACCCACAGTAGGTGTAACACTGTCTGCTCCTGGAATGTATGTCACTACCTCGGGTACCTCTCACAATTGATCCTGAGTCATGTGGTCATCCACCCATGGGTCTGGTCCCCTTGGACCTCTGCATCATCTGTCTACTGCCTGCTGTAAAAGACTCCACTGCATGTAGACTAGTGGTAGGTATCGATGCCGGAGACTACTCAGTAAAGAAAACTCTCCACCAGAAGGGCTCTCTCTAGCACCCCAGCTTGCGTCGGGATGTTGAGTTAGATCATCCAAGCCCCGATCTCTCACCTGAGCCACTAATCAAAGGTCCGGGCCCTGAATAATGGGTTCCATACCATATATGTGGAGTAGCGCGAGAGGTCCGTGAACCTCACTGAGTACTGGGCTACTGTCATGATACCCTGTTGTAGATTCAGTAGCTCATGTATCTACACCACATGAAGGGTGACTGGGAAATACTCTGCCTGAAACAGGCTCTCGAAGTCTGTCCATAGTAGTGTCGCCTCGTCATGAACCTAGAGCATCAGGCTCCACCATCTGCCTACTTATTCCTGAATGAGACTCACAGTAAGGATCACCATAACGTCATCTAGTGTCTCTAATAGTCTCAGGACTCTCACCACAGCCTCCAGCCAATCCTTAGCCGCCTGTGAGTCCATCTCTACTCTAGACATGGGTGGCCTCTGGTGTTGTAACTCGTGCAACGCACTCAAGTGGCGTGCATCGTCTGCTGCTGGGGATGGTGGAATCGGTGGCCCAATGGGTAGTGGTACTGATGGTACCTCCGCTAGAAGAGGGCCCTACACCGAGGCCTCATCGCTCAATGGGAAATCTGTACGTACGACTCTCGGGGCTCTAACTGGTCGTTCGTAGGGAGGCATCCTGAAAGAAATAGATGTGACATGGTCAGAATTTTATACCTGGTGAGCTGACCTGATTGAGCTGACATAAAGAAAACTTTTGAATTCACACATGCAATTAGTGTTTTCATGCACTGAGTCGGAAATCAGAAGTTAGGGTCCTAGTGTATTGATACGTTGGCTGCCGCACCAACACCGGACTCCCAAAACAAAAAACCACACTCGGTACTCGTAACACTATTGATTCACAGAAAAGAAAGATCAGAGTATTATGTTCTATGATAAAACCAATTCCTATGATACCAATTTCTCACGACCAATCCTAGGGACCCATTCCATGACTACCTCAAGCCCGCCTTCCATAGGCCAGGGGCTGGCAACTAGCACCAAAGGTGTAAATCCCTAAAACTGGGAAGTAATTGCCTCTATAAAATACAATGACACACAACATAGTATAAAATGGATGTAAAACACTAAGTAAAAATTTATACAAAAGGATTGCTGAAATGTAATGGGTCCGGATATACAAGCCCAACTGTAAAGTAAAAGTACAACCGTAAGGAAGAAAAACAGTTGAAAGGTGTAAAGCAGCTTCTGGATCGTCCGCCATGGATCATACTTGAAGGGTAGGTACATATAGCCTCCACATCACTCCACGTCCATCTGTCTCCTCTGTGTACCATCACGCTATGTGGTCCACCTCCAGGTACTGTCCAGTCCTGTCTAATCAGTCTCAATCAGAACTGTATGTCATCTGCAACCAACACAACAAGGTGCGGGCAAAGCCCATGCAGGGGTGAGTATAATGATACTCAGTAGGACCCCGATACCACTATGGTCTCTCAAAATACACCAAGGATAAACCACTGATTATGTAATCAAAGAATAGCCATTACTTAGGTATATGCCCATAAATATACCTAATTTATCAAGTAATCAATCTCAGTCATGAGGTAAACACAAAATTCAATGACTCAGCTCAATCCAGGTTCTTATTCTAGGGGTAGTAACATGTATCAATCCCAGTCAAACTGTCGAAGCCACAACTGTTGGAGTACTCCACCTCTATAGACTATTGTGGGCCTACCACGTCATATAGAGGCGCTTCCCACTATCCTGGACTACTGAGGTACTCCTCTTGTGGAGTACCGTGGGTATGCTACGTAACACAGAGGTGCTTCCCACTATGGGTCTTCTACATATCATAGAGGCACTCCCCCTCGTAGTCTATTGAGGTACTCTTCCTATCAAGTACCATGGGTCTGCTACACCACACAGAGGCGCTCCCCACTGTGGGTCTTCCGTGACACTAATGCGCTCTCTACTAGGCTAGTCGAAACACTCCGAGTCGAATTGGTCAGCAGTCAACAGGTCTTAGCCAGCTACTAGGTCCTCGCACTATGACCACTCGTCTCTAGAATGATCTGCTCCACGAGCTACTGGTCAATGATCCAACTTCCATGAAGTCCCACAAAGAAGTATCTCAAGGGTCCATCACATCATAGAGGTATCAACGCAACTGACAGTGCAACGTTCGAACGCCCGGTCTGTGAGTTATTACCTTTTTAGTCCTAGGGGATCGGTTGGATTCGTGTACGATCCAACCTGACCATATCTCAACATTACCCTAAACTCATGTGGGGTATACTCAAAAGGACTGTCATGCGCCATGAAAACCAGTGGTGCTGACGGTTATTCAAATGGTCGTTTGGTGCTAATGAAATATCCAAAGGATGTAATGGTCCGTAGTGGGCTCGGGTCTGGTCTGACCCGGTCGGACCGACTTGGCCCAACCCCGTCGGGGCCGACCCAGTCTGGGTCATCCCAGTCAGACCCGCTGGGTCCGACCCAGCTCATTGAGCAGTTCAACCTGCTAGGTTCGGCCTGGTCCACTGGGCCCGACTTAGCGGACTATGGGGGCAGTTCGGCCTGGAGGTCGCCGCGTAGGTGGCTCAGGCGACTCAGCACAAGAGGGAACCGGTAGGCCGGCAAGGTGTAGGCAGGGTTCGGGCAGGACGTGCGTGGCGCCGAGAAAGCTGCGGTAGGGCGCTCGGGGTGTGAGCAGGACAGCTGGGCACCGGCAGGTCACAGCCAGGCCATATGGGGCGCCAAGCAGGCAGCGCGGGGTGCGGGCAGGCTATGTGGGGCACTGGGCAGGCCGCACGGGGTGCCGGCAGGCCGAGTGGGGCACGGTGTAGGCTGTTCGGGGCACCGGCAGGCCGCGGGCTGGCGGGCTGGCGGCTGGGCAGGCCACGTGGTTTGTCAGGCGGGCCGCGCGCCGGCCGGCATGAGGTTGCAGGCAGTCGGCCCGGTGGCTGGGGTGTGGCCGGGCAGGCCGGTGCGCCGCGGGCGTGGCCCGGTTCTCAAAATCCGCAGGTAGCACAACCTTTTCCGTTGCCTCCTTCGTCACCTCTTCAACGCTTTGTCACCGAATGTTCAACGTAAACAACATTGACGGAGTGGTCGTGCCATGTTGGTTTGGCATGCTCCCTCCGTGTTTAGGGTGGTAACAAAAGTTTCATCAAATAATGAAACTCAACCACCTTCTTTATTTAAAAAGAAAGGAAGAACAAGGCACTCATCTAAATTTATCCCCTACCTTTGTTGGTCGTTCGTCGTTTTTTGATGGAGTTACGGGAAGAGGACGAAGAGGATCGTCATTCGTCACGTCTGCCAAGAACTTCCAAACCCGAGTTGCATCGGCTTGTGGAAGACGTTGTATGTCGGATGTTTTCCAGGGAAGAAGTCGAAGAGGATCAGCGTTCTTCATCGGTGTAGTATTATTCATTATTCGTTGGGAGATTTTCTCCTTATCTCTCCTCTTTCCAAGTACCACCAAATGAAAGATGCCAACCCAAAAGAAATAATATATTGTCTATTATTTTAGATGTTGGCATGAAATAAAATTGGTAGAATTAAAATAATGTGCTCCACCTAATTAATTCTTGAGTGTAGGAACAAAATTAATTAGGGGAGATCTAGAGGCTCCATTATAGTGGTTTCACTATTAAGTGGGGAGCTCAAGAGGTTTCTCCCCACTTAATGGGGAGTTCAAGGGGTTTCATCCTCGCGTGGTCCCCACCACATTAATCATCACATGGGAGGTTATGTTCGGGTGGGACCCACCACCATAACCTCTCATGTGAGGTTACGATGGGGTGGTCACCACCTCCAACCTCCACATGGAGGTTTTAAGCAACTAGAATAAAAAATAAAGCTACCACTTTATTTGTATCTAACTTATTCATTAAAACCCAAATACTACCCTTTATTCTTGACCAACTATCGTCGAGGTGAAAGACTTCTTAAGTGAATACCAGCGATGCGAGTTCAACAGTTCCCTTGGATTTCAGTTCCATGCACCGGTTCAAAAGTTATAAAAACCTGCTAGTATGTTTACTAAACGCACTCGAACAGAACATCAGAAATTGATTATGGACACACTGAGCCTCGGAATCAAGCACCGTAATTTTCGCGGACTCGAAAAATTTCCATGTATTTTAGAAAATAAATTTTCACCAAATATTTGGGTCTTTACATTCTCCCCACCTCAGGTATTTACTTCCCCGTAAGATACAACATAAACTAAGGGAACAAGAGGGGGTACTGAGAATGCATCTGAGCCTCCCGATCTTATTTTCTCTCTTGGAGGTTCTCGTGCTACCAGCGAACACACACTAGAGGTATCGACCATCCAGTTAGTACCCTCTCTTGTTCAACCTCAATCTCCACCGGAACCTCCATGAATGTCTCCCCATCGTCGACGTCCAGCTCTCCATGGTCGATGATATGGGAAGGGACTTGCACATATCTTCTCAGCTGGGATACATGGAAGACGTCGTGCACCCAGTGCAACTAAGGTGGAAGAGCACAGAGTAATCTATCTCACCTACTCTGTTGAGGACATAAAAAGGTATGATGAATCGTGGAGAAAACTTACCGCCTCGTCCAAATCTCTGTAGACCTAGTCAACGTGAGACCCGTAAAAAGACCCGGTCACCATCCTCGAACTCCAGAGGTATCTGTCTCTTGTCTTCATATGACTTATACCTACTCTGTGCAGTCTTCATCTACTTCTGGATGATCTACACCTTCTCTGTGGTATCCCGCACCATCTCTGGTCCCACTAGTACTGACTCCCCTAGTTCTATCCAGCATAGTGGTGATCTGCAAAGTCGACCATACAAGGCCTCAAAAGGTTCCATCTCGATGGTGGAGTGATAGATGTTGTTGTAGGAAAACTCTAAATATGTTAAGTGATCCTCCCAGCTGTGACCGAAGTCAAGGACACAAGCACGTAGCATGTCCTTGAGGGTCTGAATAGTCAGCTTAGTCTGACTATCTGTCTGAGGATGGAAGGCATTACTCAGGCGAAGTTGTGTCCTGAAAGCCTCATAAAACCTCTTCCATAGCCGAGAAGTAAATCGTGTGTCACGATCGGAGAAAATCATCAATGTTATACCATATATACGCACAATATCTTTCATATAAGGGTGTCCCAAGATCTCTACTGAACCATGCTCTCTGGCCGTTAGGAAGTGGGCCAACTTGGTGATTCGGTCGATGATCACCCAAGTAGAGTCATGACCTCTAGATGTACGTCGAAGACATGTCATGAATATGATGGATATCCCATACCACTTTCACTCTAGGACCTCTAAAGGATGGACCAAGCCTGCTGGTACCTGGAGCCCCACCTTCATTTGCTGACAAGTGGGGCATCGAGAGACAAACTCTGCTATCGCCTTCTTCATACCTGGCCACCAGTGTTGTTGTCTGAGGTCCTGATACATATTCAACACACATGGATGTAACTCTAGAGTGGATTTCTGGAACTCCCTCAACACTTCCTCTTGATGTGCCACTAGCACTATAGTACATTCTTCGAAGAGGATGACATACTCCCCACCTTCAGAGAATCCATCAGGTGCCTGCCCTGTGGATAACTGAGCACATCGTGTCTCATAGTTAGCGTCCCCATGTTGTTCCTCTATAACTCGCTGATGAAGTGGGGGAGTGACTATAAGAGTCGAGAGAAAGGCTGCTCTGTCTCTATCCACAAAGGATATCTGTATGTCAGGAAGCTGCTCCGTCGCCTCACCAAGCAGTTGTATACCAGATCTCCTACTGAGTGCATCTGCTACAATGTTCCCCTTCCCAGGAGTATAGACTATCTCGAAGTCATATTCCTGTAGGAACTCAAGCCATCACCGATGTCTCAAGTTAATTTCCTTCTGAGAGAAGATATACCTGAGACTCTTGTGATCATAGTACACGGTAAAACGTTCTCCCATCACATAGTGACGCCACATCTTCAAGGAAAATACCACTGCTGCTAACTCCAGGTTATGGGTAGCATAGTTCTGCTCATTCTATATCAGTTACCAATAACCATACGTGATTACTTCTCGCTCCTGCATCAGGACACACCCGATTCTAGTCCTTGATGTTTCGTTGTAAACTACATACCTTACTCCTTCCTCTAGATGCCTCAATATGGGGGCACTAGTCAGCCTCTGCCTCAGCTCCAGAAAGCTCTGCTGTCATTTCTCCGATGACACAAAGGGTTGAACCTTATTTTTCAAGGCATATAGTGGTTCTGCAACTCTGGAGATGTATAGAATGAATCTCCGGTTGTATCCAGCCAAACGCAGGAATCTCCATACCTCGGTCACACTCCTGGGTGGCTCCCAAGCAAGTACCACCTCAATCTACGCTAGATCTACCACAAGTCTAGCCTCTGAGATGACGTGACCTAGAAAGTGAACCTCTTGGATCCAAACTTGAACTTTGAGAGCTTACCATAAATCTGGTGCTCTCGGAGTGTGTCTAGTACTACCCACAAATGGTAGGCATGCTAATCCTCAGTAGTCGAGTAGATCAGAATGTCGTCGATGAATACTACGACAAAGCGATCGAGGTATGGATGAAATATCATGTTCATGAGTCCCATGAACACTACTGGAGTGTTGGTTATGCCTAAAGGCATAACCAAGAACTCATAGTGGCTGCACCGACATCTAAAGCTCGTATTATGTACATCCTCGCCTCGAACTCTAAGCTGGTGATAGCCTGATCTGAGGTATATCTTCAAGAACCACCATGCTTCCATTAGCTGATCAAAGAGGTCATCAATACTTGTGAGTGGGTACTTTTTCTTCATGGTCACCTGATTCAGGAGAAGGTAGTCGACATAAAGCCTCAATATCCCATCCGCCTTCTTGGTGAATAGAATCGTGGCTACCCAGGGAGAAACACTGGGCCCGATGATTCCCTTCCCCTGCAAGTCCTCAATCTGTACCCGCTACTCACGAAGCATAGCGAGAGCCATCTGATATACTATAGTAGATATGGGTGTCTTCCCAGGGTACATGTCAATTTAGAAGTCCACCTCTCTGCAACGATGTATTCCGGGAACATTGTCAGGGAAAACATCCATGTACTGGTCCACCACTACAGGATAGCTTGGACTCTTGACATCTACTGCTCCAAGGGTAAGGAAGGTCAACTGATGAGTGATCTGCTGCACCCTCTTCCAAGTATCTCCATCTTCTGCTGCAAAGGCTCCCTTCTGGCCGGTGAAGGTGAACATGGTCCCATCCGTGCGGACACACCGCACTTCACGCCTAATACAATCGATCTAATCATGGACTGTAGATAACCCGTACATACCCAAGATGATGACGTAAGGCCTCGACGCCACTATGAGGAGATCCCAGCCGAAGTTCTAGCCTCCTATAGTTAGATCACACAATCGGCACCAGTGAGTGATCGTCGAGTCTGCTCCCGAAGGAGTCCCTATCCATAAGGATTGAGCCAACGACTCCATCAGAATCTCCGAACTCCGAATGAGGGAAGTGGAAATGAAAGGATGACTAGCACCTGTGTCTATAAGAACTACAGCTAAGGTGTAGTAGACATAGATCGTACCTCTAATAAACTCTGGAGTGCCATTATCATAGGCCTAAACTTCATGGATCTGAGGTCTCACCTTTCTACCTGCTCCCTATGGTTGGGGTGGACCTCCTATTGGTGGTGGTGGTAGCACCCTGAAACATCGTCCACCGCCAGCTGCACGACCAGCTCCTCAGCCACATCTACATGCTCCCTATGGACCACCTCAATCAAATATCTACCTCTACCTAGGAGGTCCCTCAACTATCTTCTGGTCATCTGAATGCCAGGTCAGACAGTCACGAGCCATGTGACCTTGCCCGCTGTAGGTGTAACACTGTCCGCTCCTATCATGTATGTCACTTCCCCGGGTGCCCTGCACAGCTGATCTTGAGTCTTGCAGTTGTCCACCTGTGGGTCTGGTCCTCTTGGACCTTTACATCATCTGTCTACTTCTAATTGTAGAAAAATCTTCTGCATGTCGACTAGTGGCGAGTCTCGCTGTCGGAGACTAATCAGTAAGGAAACTTTCCCCCAGGAAGGCTCTTTCTAGCACCCCCGCCTGTGTCGGGATGCTGAGTGAGATCATCGAATCCCTGATATATCTCCTGATCCCCTAATAAAAGGATGGGGCCCTAAAGAATGGGTCTCGTACCATATCTATGGAGAAGCATGAGAGGTCGGTGAACCTCGCTGAGTACTGATCTACCATCATGATACCCTATTGTAGATGTAATATCTCATTTATTCGCACCACACGAAGGGTGGCTGGGACAAAATCCACCCGAAACAGGCTCTTGAAGTCTCTCCACAGTAGTGTGGTCTCATCATGCACCTAGAGCATCAGGCTCCACCTTCTGCCTGATGCTACTTGAAAGAGACTCGCGGCAAGGATCTCCATAAGGTCTATTGGTGTCCCTATCAGTCTAAAGACTCTCACCACTGCCTTTAGCCAATCCTCATCCACCTGTGGGTCTGTCTCTCCCCTGAACCTAGGTGGCCTCTAGAACTGGAACTCGTGAAATGCAGTCAAGTGGAGTGCATCATCTGCTGCTGGGAATGGTGGCATCGGTGGTCCAACTGATAGTGGCACCACTGGTGCATCCACTGGAAGAGGGCCCTACACCAAGGCATCATCGTTCGGTGGGCTATCTTTGCGTACAACTCTCAGGGATCTAACTGGTCGTCCGCGGGGAGGCATCCTGAAAGAAACAGATGCAACATGGTCAAAAATTTATACCCAATGAGCTGACCTGGTTGGGATGACTTAACAAAACCTTTGAAAACACACACTCAATCAGTGTATTTGTGCACTAAGTCAGAAATCATAATTCAGGGTCCTGGTGTATGGATATGTTGTCCGCCTCACTAATACTGGACTCCCTGATCTAAAAACCATACTCGGTACCCTTAACACTATTGCTTCATAGAAAAGAAAGATCAGAGTCTTATGTTCTGCAGTAGAACTGATTTCTCTGATACCAATTTTTCACGACCCATCCTTGGGACTCATACTGTGACTACCCCAAGCCCACTTTCCACAGGCTAGGGGATGGAGACTAGCACCAAAGGCATAAATCCCTAAAATTTGGAAGGAATTGTCTTTATAAAATATAATCACACACAACAGAGTATAAGCTGGAAGCAAAAAACTATGTAAAAATGTATACAAAACGAGTTCTAAAAAGTAAAGGGGGTGGAAATACAAGACCAACTTTAAAGTACAAGTACAACTATAAGGAAAAAAATAACTGAAAGGTGTAAACCATCTCTTGGATCGTCCGCCATGGATCCTACCTGAAGGGTAGGTATAGATAGTCCCCACAGCACTTCACCTCTGTCTGTCCACTTCGTGTACCATCATGCCATGTGGTCCACCTCGTGGTACCGTCTAGTCTTGTCCACTCAGCCTCGGTCAGCGTTGTATGTCATCTACAACCAATACAATGAGGTGCTTCCCACTATCCTAGATTACTGAGGTACTTCTCTTGTCGAGTGCCGTGGGACTACTGCGTCACAAAGAGGCACTTCCCACTGTGGGTTTGCCACTCCACACAGAGGCGCTCCCCCTCATAGCCTACTGAGGTAATCCTCTTGTCGAGTATCATGGGTCTGCTACGCCACACAGAGGTTCTACACACTATGGGTCTACCGAGACACCAAGGCGCTCCCCACAGGGCTAGTCAAAACACTCCAAGTCGAATCGGTAAGCAGTCGCCAGGTCTCATCTAGCTACTAGGTCCCCGCACTATGCCCACTCGTCTCTAGAAGGATTCACTCGACGAGCTACTAGTTGATTCTAAAACTGCCACAAAGTCCCATGAAGAAGTATCTCAGGGGTCCACCAAATCATAGAGGTCTCAACGCAACTGACCGTGTATTGTTCGGACACCTAGTCTGTGAGTTATTAGATTTTTAGTCTTGGGGGCCAGGTTGGATTTTTCTATAATCTAACCTGACTGTATCTCAACTTTACCCCGAACTCTAGTGGGGTAAACTCAAAGGGTCCATCGTGCTTTTAGAAAACCAGCACCATTGATGGTTTTTCAAATCGTCGTCCGGTGCCAAAGATATATCCAGAGGAAGTATCAGTCAGTAGTGGGCCTGGGTCCGGTCCCACCTGGTCAGACCGACTCGGCCCCACCCAGTTTGGGCCGACCCGATCAGCCCTCTAGGTTCGGCCTGGTCCACTAGGCATGGCCCAGTGGACTGCAGGGGCGGTTTGGCATGGAGGTCACCATGTAGGCAGTTAGGGTGACTTGGCCCGGGATGGCGCCAGTAGGCTACACGAGGCGCGGGCTGGTCGAGCGGGGTCTGGGCAGGCCGCGGTAGGGTGCGCGGGGTGCTGGTAGGCCAGCAGGGCACCGACAGGTCGCGGGCAGGCTGTGCAGGGTGCCCGAAAGGCCGCGTGGGGCACGTGTAGGCGGTTTGGGGTGCAGGGCAGGCCGTGCGGGGTGCCGGCAGGCTGCGGGGCGGGCGGGCCGGCGGCCGGGCAGGCTGCGTGCTGCGCAGGGGAGGCTGCATGCAGGTTGTCGTGCCGTGGGGGCGGCGTAGTTCGTGGAGGCTACATGTAGCATGGCCTTTGTCATCGCTTCCTTCATCGCCTCATCGCTGCTTCATCACCAAAAATTCAATGTAAACAAGATCAGCAGAGGGGTCGGGCCATGTTGGTTTGGCCCGCAGCCTCCACATTTTGGGTGGTAAAAAAAGGTTCATCAAAGAACAAAACTCAACCACCTTCTTTATTTAAAAAGAAATGAAGAACAAGGAACTCAATTGAATTTAACCCCTAACTTTGTTGGTCGTTCGTCGTTCGTTGATGGATTTGCAGGGAGAAGACGAAGAGGATCGTCATTCGTCGCGTCCACCAAGCTCTTCCAAACCCGAGATGCGTCAGCTCATGGAAGACACTCCACTTCGGTAGGTTTCTGGGGAAGAAGTCGAAGAGGATCAGCGTTCTTCTTCGGTGGAGTGTTCTTCGTTCTTCGTTTGGAGATTTTCTCCTTAGCTCTCCTCCTTCCAAGATCTACGAAATGAAAGATGCCAACCCAGAAGAAATAATAGATTGTTTATTATGTTATTTGTTGGCATGAATTCAAATTGGTAGAATTAAATTAATGGTATCCACCTAATTAATTATTGAGTGTAGGCACAAATTAATTAGGGGAGATCAAGAGGCTCCATTAAGGTGGTGGCACCATTAAGTGGGGAGATCAAGAGGTTTCTTCCCACTTAATGGGGAATTCATGGTGTTTCATCCTCGGGTGGTCCCCACCACTTTAATCCTCACATGGGAGGTTGTGTTCGGGTGGGCCCCACCACCATAACCTCTCATGCGAGGTTAAGGTTGGGTGGTCACCACCTCTATCCTCCACATGGAGGTTTTAACCAACTAGAATAAAAAATAAATCTACCACTTTATTTTTATCTAACTTATTCATTAAAACCCAAAAACTAACTTTTATTCTCGACCAACTGTCGTCGAGGTGAAAGTCTTATTAAGTGAATATCAGTGCTACGAGTTCAACGGTGACCTCATATTTCAGTTTCGAGCACCAGTTAAAAAGTTTCAAAAACCTGCTCGTACATTTATTATACTTACCCGAACAAAACATCAGAAATTGATTACGGGCACACCGGGCCTCGGAATCAAGCGCTGTAAATTTTTGCGGAGTCGTAAAATTAAAATGTATTTAAGAAAAAAAATATAGGTAATTTGTGGGTCTTTACATAAAAAACAATATATACTGTATAATATAAAAATATTACCATATGTATAATTATTATATTTGATAATAAGATATTTATATGTGTTATAAGGGGAAATTACATACACAGCCTTTTAAAAAAAATTCAA
Source organism: Viscum album (assembly GCA_963277665.1). NCBI lineage: Eukaryota > Viridiplantae > Streptophyta > Magnoliopsida > Santalales > Viscaceae > Viscum > Viscum album. The sequence goes on along the minus strand of OY728153.1, from coordinate 187,964,052 downwards.
TTGCCATTGTTAATTAAAAAAACCTCTAAATGATCAATGGAAATATATATTTTTCTTCTAAAACATGGAAGTTATAATAGAGTGTGAAAATCCATAATCAAATAAATAATTTTCTAAATTTGAAGTTACAATCAACTTGTATCGCAATATATTTTTAGGAAATTCCAACAAAACTGTAGTGATTTAAAAATTGTGTCCATGATCCCTTGGCCATATTTTGAAAAAAAATGACCTTGAAAATGGGGAATCGTATCAAATATAACTTATCTCTTTAATATTGAATCATTTTAAATTCGTAGTTTTTTATTGCCATTAAAATTTCCTGTTAATTGAACTTTAATTAAAAACATTATTAAACCTTCAATTCCCACAAACATTTTCTATGGTTCCTCTTTCTTTGTTAATTACTAATTATAAATTAAATTGTTTTGTTGTATACTTTAATAGAATTTTTTTTTCAATGTGGTATGTCACCATCATGTTTACTTTTATAACATTGAAAATATTTTACATGTATAATTCATTCATTTTCTTCATGGTACCTTATATTATATCCTTATATAAAAAAATTTATGGAGATTAATTACATAAAATGACATGGATTTATCTTTAAAAAGAAATGATATGCATTGTATCATGCATTATGTACATAATATTACTCATAAGATTCTACCCATGTAATCATAGCTTCATATGAAACAATAATCTCTACTACAACATGTCGTAGATTGATGAAGTTACGCTCAATTTCATCTCATTCCTCATGTGGAAACTATTTTATAAATACCCTATTGAATGGATTCCATGCGATACTATTTATTTATTCTGAATCCTTAGTTTTATAGATTAATTACCAACAGTGACCAACAAGTCCTTTAAGATGATAGAGTACCATGATAACATTATATCTTTCACTACATCCAATATTGAAGAGTATTTTTCCTACCAACTTGATCAATTTCATATAAAATAATGAATTAGTATCCACATTTAATTATGTATGTTGTTGTCACATGAAACAACAAAACATTGTTGCACCATGATGAGGATTAACCTGATTCTTTATATTTGAATGACTATTTGTAAAAATCTGTGTCTACATCACCAATAAAGTTATAATTTTTTCATCTCTTGATCCATCTCAACTTCTATCTTCATTTTCCTTCCCTAGCGGAAAATAACTACATATATTATGTTAATTAATACATATTCCATTCCATCCTCTAGTATCTATTTCTAAAAATGACATACTCTGAATTAACTCATAATATTATTTATTTAAAATCATCTTATATAATTAAAAATCTTATGTAACACTTAACATAAATTTAAAATCTTCTTACAACTAATCATAGAATCATAATATTAATATATTTGGCTGTATCCAAAAATTCTAACAGTATTTTTAAATCATTCATAATGGTTCATAAAGAGTGTAAGAGTAAATTTAAGGATACCCTTAGTATATTATAACCGGGTCTGTAGTCTTTTAGCCACTCATCATGCACCATTAATGATCAAGTTATTGACTAATCCTCCCATTTTACCACAGTTACATCTAGGTGAATCACTAACACATGGAAATGAACAATAATGTACCCAATCATTATTTCTTTTCTTGTAAATCCAAAATATTTCTACTTTACCATAATATTATGATATAATCCTATACATAGACTTATTTTCAAAGTATATTATTGGATTATGTTCTCTATTATTTTTCCCTAAAAAGTTCTAATGGAATATAATAAATATCCTCTATTGCCAAATAAAACACCATGCCTCTAGAAACCATGTGTCAGTGGATTATTTACTACATTGTCACAATATACAATGGATTTTATCCCAATTGATCATATACTTTAATAGTCTAGATAGACTAGATACATATACGATTCTCACATTATATTTGAATATATGAGATAAAATTTATTTTTTTATGATAAATTTATTATGTCTTATTTATATCTCTGAAATCATTTGTAGATTAATTCATGGGATTCAAGGTAAAAGAAACCATAATAGTGGTTGATCTCTAATTCTTAGTAAGTAAAAGCATATAAAATATGATATTATAGAATAAATATTTCATGACTACTATTTTAATAATAAACAATCATAAACTACGAAATATAAATAATTCCCTAAAAGGGGGATTTATCCCTGGAAAACATAAAAACATAAATAATCACCGGGATAATAGTAACATGATTCATAATGACATAATGAATAATATAAAAAATAATAATAATATTTTCAAGTCCTCATTTCATGATATATTATATAAGTAGCTATGACATACACAAAATACCCACACTATATTGTTTCATGAGATGTAAAGATGCCTCATGGAGATATTAAAAGTCCCACATACCATATAATAATTCTAATTAATTCATATAACGAAACAAATGAATAAAAATTTAATAAATAATAAACCTAAACATTGATATTAAAATAATAACACGTGAAATTTTAATATTCTCCCCCTTGAGTAACTATTGGAACATAATCATATGAAAATAAGAGTAAAATGTTGGTTGGTACCATAATATTATATCCCCCAAAAAGCATAAGAAAAATAAAATGATGATAAAATATATGAAAATGCGTTAAAAATAACATTAGAACATTTCATTAGGAAAATCACATTATTTTTTGAAATAACAAATAAAATATAAAAATATCATAAAATAAGGTAATTTTTTAATAGAAAAATGGAAATATGAAATGGAATAATCAAGTAAATTAATATTCGTGACTTGGGGAGAATCCATATTTGTGATTAATGTTAGAAAAAATATTCTCTTCCCATATTTGGAATAAATTACCTCATTTAAAAAAATATGTCATGATTTATTTTATAAGAATTTGTGTGTAAATCATCTGTAAAAATGACAGTATTCATATCTTGGATGATACAACCAATTTTTTTGAAAATATTTTATTGAAAATATATACATTGGGGAAAAATATTCCTATATAAATCAAAAAATCTAGGATTCCGAAAAGACATTTCTTCGTATAATTGAAAATGTAGAAAATTGTAAATGAAATTTAAATTTGTAATTTATAAAATAATACATATAAAAATAAAATGAATAATTTTTTTTGGGGGTAGATCTTATAAATTCATCATTTGAAATTAATGTGTGAATATATATAGTAAAAAGTTATATTGTAACATAAAATACTTTTCTCTGGAATTAAATTATTAATAAGAACATTTTAGCTCTTAAGTAATTAATATTAGATTTTAATAATTATATTCTAGAACCATATTTTTCTTTCAATATCATATTTTATACCATTATAATATCTTCTCACAAATTTATTGATAATTTATTATAATAATCATTATTTCTAGTGATAACTATTTGTCTTATATATTTGGATTTAGAATTTATAGTCCTTTCATATTGATCATATTTTGATAACTTATTTATATTTTTTAGCAATGATATAAATTTCACTAATATTAATTATATACGTATTTATAAATTCTTGTTAATAGAATACAATGAGAATGATATATATATCTCATTGAGATGGTAGTTTTTACATACAATTGAACAATACAAACATTTTATTATGGGAAAAAAGATAAAAGAAAATATGATAACATTAAAAAAATATTATATAGTAAATATAACATAGATATATATATTTATTTAAAATTCATCATTGAAACTATCCATTAATGGTGGTTTTTGAATATTAATCACATCTCTAAGTGGAGGTGATAGTCCATGTATACACAGAAGTGAAACTTACCATTCCCATTTATTTGAAATGAAGTTGAAAATTGTTGTCACATTAATAATTGTAGTAAAATATCAACATATTTATGATACCTCATTAAATATTTTAGGTTTTATCAAACATATTTAGTGTGATTTTAAGAATAAATACATTTTTAATGAGTCTTAATGACCATTACATGTTCATTGATGGTCTCCTTTAGCATACACATTAATCCTTCCAAGGATGGTCTTCATAGAATAACGTAATGATAATAATGATGTTTAAAAATAAAAATATTTTTTGGGTAGATTTTGGATTATCAAGACAACTATATGTTTGTGAATAAGGTTGGAGGATAGGTTCTCTTTTATATTTTAGGGGAGGGTCACACATGGAAGTTCATATAATATTTACGATCTATAAAGTGATTTCCTTTTGAAATGGGAAAAAAATTACAAGACATTGAAATTAATTTAATATTTTATATAAGCATCTTGACCGATAATATATTTACATTTTGAAATAGGATTTTGACTCTTATCTACTAGTATGGCCTTTAGTAAACCTATTTTAATTATACCTATGTAAATAATTAGTTTTTATCTATTGTTACTATTCATTATAAAAAATAATTTATCATTATACTTAATATTAATTATTATAATTAGAAATAAAGAATCCATTTTATTAGATAATATTTTTTATGGTGGTATAGATTAATATTTATATAATTTCACAAAATGATATTGAATTGTTTTATTAAAAATGATTATATTATGAATAAAAATGATTTCACATAAAAATAATGTATAATTTCTATTTCAATGTGCATAATTGGATTATTTTAAAAAAAATAGATAATTATAAACCATTAAAAACTATCAAAAACTGAAAGTTTCCATGTATATTCTTTAATAAGAGATAATTATAAAATACATGATTTATTTGAAAAAAATGATCAATTAGACATCAAAATATTTTTTTATATATTTCTAAGATCAACATTATATTTTTATATGAATTATATTACTTCTTATATATATTACTTCTAAAAAATGGATTAATAGTCTTCAATGTTATTATTATATAATTATAATGTTATAAAAATTTACATATATTTTAAAATTGAATATTACATTATTATAATAATTGAAGTCATGTGCTGAATGATGAAGCTGGGAATGACACATTTCTAAAGAGAATTTATTTATTTATAATATATGTGGAATAGTAAATTCTACACACTACATCAAATAGAAGTGTTATTTGATGTTATTTTCAATAAGGGGTAACGTTTAAGATTGAAATCTATCAATATAAAAAATGTTAGATAATAACTAATTATTAGGATATCAATATAAATATCCATAGTGGGATAGAATATAATATATATTTAGGATTATTCATGGTCTATTCACTTATAATTGATTTAAATATGATTATTGGATAACTTATGGCCCAAAATAAACTCATCCATAGTTAGGATAATGGTATCTATATTGGGAGTGATCCTAGTAAAATCATAATGTGATTTTTTTGTTTTCAATTTTTAGGGAGAATTTTGTTCATTAAGCAGAGGATTGGACTGAAAATACTTATATATATTGAATAAAAAGTTTTAATTCATAATTTGAAATTGGGAGAAATGATTCACCCCTCAGCCTCTCTGTTATATGACTCATCTTGGGTATGTATGAAATATAAAAAGAAGTGTATTCACTAATTCACATACCCCTCGGTTAATTATCATTGATATTAAAAGTTATATTCAATATATTTCTCAATAGAATACCTCCCAACACACTAGTCATCTCTATAATTATAAATAAATAAAATCTAAATGATCTTCTGAAATAATAATCATATAAATAAATTAAAAAATGTGAAATAATAGTGGTCCCATACGTCACCAATACTATAAAATTAAAATTAATATTAAAATGGGTTTTCCGAATAATCCCAAAATATGAAATACCACCTGAAAAATAATCCATTGATATAAAATATCCTCACTATATAAAATTTAAAAAACACTTTCGCATAACATTTAATGTATTATCTTATTTATTATTACCTGAGTTATTTATAGAATAAAAATATTGTATATCTATATCTATATTTTTTATCATATGTATTCATACGTGTTGTATCCCACTACTGGATACTATTGATCACAATTTTGACATTGGTATCCTTTATCACACATTATTGACATCAAATAGAAAACTGTTATATCAATCATTATTTTTAGGGCAGTTAAGTCCATATAATAATTAACTTATATTATCTTATGTATTTTGAAGTCGTCTGTTGAAGGGTTTTCACCTTCACACCATTATCCTCATAAAAATTTCATTCATGTAGAAATGCACATAGGGAAGAGCATATATAGAGTGTGTAAATATCCTAGCTAGGAAAATCAAACATCGTACACAACCACAAAAATATGGGAAAACATGCTCTATTATCAAATAGTAAGATATGAGGTCTAATTAAACATAACCTCTAACATGGGTTGTCACTCAATAAATATGGCTTTCATGAAAGTATCACTTCCAAGTAGTCTATTTCCATAGTTTCACACTCCTATAGTTTATAATAATACACTTGAAAAGTGATAAACTAGTGTCATCCTATTAGCTTTATGAAGGTGGAATAAACACCTCTACTAATAATAAAACTAGGTAGGATACAATGACATCTTACAGAATATCAAAAATTTATCCATGAATCCAAACCATGTTAGCGGCATCACCCGTGAATCTATCATAATCCATCAATTAAAATATTAAATCCACTCTCTATCACATAAAACACTAATGGATATAATGGGTATCTATAAGAAGGACCTATGGATTCCAAAAAACACTAAATATTATAATATTAATTTTATGATAATCCTAAATGATCATATAAAATCCCATTGAACCCCTTCATATATCCTGATATGAGGGACTAACTCTATAGTCTATATATCAATCATATAATGAAGGGGATATCTAATTGCATATAGTCCTATGACTAAATAATTCCTATAACATGTCTCAGTCTCTTCAAAAAATTCATTACCAATAGAGAGGACCTATTTCTAGGGATCTTATTATTTTAATAATCATCATGTATTATAGGATGAAAACTAGGTAAACCTATATAAAGAGTGATCACACAATAAAACATGCAATGAAAAAATGTCATAACTCCCATTTGGAAATATAGAAAAAATAATTTTTCAAACAAAGATCTCTTTAAATATAGTATAAATATATTAAAACCCCTTAATTGGAAAACATGAAAAAGATAATCACACAATTTTTTTAGCATGTATGGTATTTTTAACATATCATTGGGGAAAACCAGGAAAACTCACCTGAAACCCCTCTTTAAAATCCTTTAATATAATAGTAAATACTACATAAAAATGTATAAGTTTCCATTAAAGAACTGTAAAATGTAATCATTCTAATTTTTTTTATTAATAATCAAAATTTGAATATGAAAACATTTTCCTTTTAAAATTAAATCAAACCACTCGACCAAATAACAATCTATAAATTGGTAGACAAGGAATTGTTCATCAAAGATAAAACTAGTGAACTATAAATCAATGTATATGATCTAGAGAGAATATTATTCTGATTTTATCTCATTACAATTATGGGATCAAGTCATTCTATGAGACAAAATAACACCAAAACAATTTATAATAGCTTCATTCAAACATAATATATTCCTAATCCCCATGCTACATAGTATATAAAGGCTACTTAATTTAATAACAAACCAATATATAAATTAGATTAAGATGAACCACTAAATTGTGTTTTAAAAATATGTGTGGATAAAACATCATAGATATCTACATGAACATTAGATTACTTCCACCATTCATCCAACTCCAATGTTAATGGTGCAATAAAACTATTGGACCAATTTATACAATGGTACACATCCACTAAACATTTTATAGTAGGTATTTTAATTACTATCCACTATAAATAGTCTATGTTAGAGTTCCATCATGATTGATTTTGGATTCATATTATAATATAATTATCCTAGCTTCCCCCCACCCATAAGAGAAATCCCTTCACTAAGAAATTTGGTAACCAACATTAAATTTGATGCTTCCATTTTGAATTATTATTGATTACAAATTAAACACTCTCATGATAACAAAACAAAATTTCAAATTAACTCATCTGGTAAAATATTTCATTATCAACTCACATATTCATTTACTAAACACAATAACTTAACCTTTTCAAACACACATATATATTAAATTTTTGATTAAAATGAATTCTGATCCATCATCCATAGTTATCCACTTATATTTGTCTAATTATTTATTTTGACTCATGATTTTCCCAAATAAATTTTTAAATATATTATTAAAAACACATTTTAAAATATAAGTATATTAATACTGAAATATTTATAGTATACAAAAATATATATTATTTATATAATAGAAAATATGATTTTAATCTAAAAAATTTATCTAATTAATGATTTTTTTAGAAAATTATTAATTTATTGTTAGTTAATAATGTTCAGATATGTATTGAGTAACAGATATTCTCAAAAAAATGATGAAAAAATAATATATTAATTAATATCTTCTGATAATTTGAAATTAACACATTAAATTTAAAATAATATAAATTTTCTTTTAGATGTCTATTAGGGAAGTATAAGATATCAAATCAATTCCTTTAAAGACATATAATCCATGATTTCTCGATTGGACACTATTTAATTATTTACCAAGATAAAATGGAGGTTAGGAAGTCCCCTATAATTTTGTTTTTAGCCGTGATACCTTGAGTTTTTATTATTTGGTGAGATTTGAGATTCATTTACGAGGTTCTTATTATCTTCTTTTGGTGGAGACTAAATATATTCATCATGATTACACTCATATAGATATTGTGGTGTTGATTTTTTTTCATATTTTAGTATTGGTTATAATTAAATATATAATGATATAACATATTTTTATATATCTATATACAAAAATATAATTGTATAAATGAATATTATAAAAATAATTTCATATGAAATATATTTTTTGATATTTAAATCATATTGAAATAAAAAATTAATTATGATTTTTATTTTAAATATTTACCTTATCATTTTTTTAATTCATAAAGATTAATTCATATATATATATATATATATATATCCATTAAATATTATATGTAAAGATTATATAAATATATATTTGCGTGTATTAAAAAATAAAAATGTATATATTATAATAATATATAAATACAAATATTAATATGTATATATATATATATTTAAATAATTATATATTACAATATATATATATACATACATATAAATTCAATTAGGGAAATGATATTATTTTTTATGTAAGTAAATATATATTCATGTATATTTATACATTGAAACGAATATAACATAAAATGTGTATACATTCAAATTTATAGACACACACATACTTATTCAAATATACATATATACAGGCACACACCCAAAACAAATATATATATATATATATATCAAAAGAGGGGAAGTGAGGGGGGAGAGTCACACACACTTGTACATATATATATATATAAACACAAATTAAAATAGTTATAATAAATATTGGTTTTATAAATACATAAATCAAAATTAATATGTAAGTATACCATTCCATGTAAATATGTAAATATATCTTTAAATATAAAAATTCATTTTATCAATTTAGATAAAAATAATTATTTGAATATAAATATAAAAATAAATACCATAATATATTTACATTAATGAAAATATAATAAAATATGATAGAAAACAGAATGTAGTACTTATAAGGTATTTCACCATATAAAGATATTTCACAGGTTAATGTTTTTACATACACGGGTGTATAAGAATGTATAATCTCAGATAAAGGAGGGGTCCAGGCACTGGAGGGAGTCACAAATAATATGGGGACCAGTAATTGAGAGGATGTATAGAGGAAAGGGGTATTAGTGTTAATTATGGTTTGTTTAGGAAGTGATAATGTATGAGCGATCAAAGTACTTATATGATTTTTAATTTTTTTTAATTTTTTTCAACACTATGTTTAGTGTTGATAAAAGGGTCTCTAATCGACACTAACAAATATGAAATAAAGTCAACCATGGTCATTTTTTAGAGTTGGTAAAGGATGCATTTGTTATCTCTTTTTTTTAATTAAAAAAGAATACCATTTTTTAATAACACATAGAATAGTAATTGTTTTTTTATCCAAGATAAACATTAATTATATAAATAATAAATTGGGGTTATCTATTAATGAATTCATATTTTCATCTATTGATCATTTTAATTAAATAAAAAACTCGTCACGAGTATTCATCCACGCAGATCAAAATGGAACTTTGTATTTAAATATCATAACCCATTTATAAGGTTATAGAAGTGGGATTCATATTCATTATCAATTATCCAATGGCATGGATTAAGTGTGATCATCTACATAATACATTGTTTTTACGCCCTTGTGGTTCTGATTATATCAAGGTAAGAGTACTATATTTCATATCAAAAAATAATTTTTATGCTCCCCCACACAAATATAGTGTGTTTTATTATATTTTTAGTGTTGGAATTTCCCAATATAAGAGATTTGGTTGGGCACTGGTACTCTAATGGGGTTGCTATTCCCTTGATAGATTAGACACCAATCAATGAGGCCCAAACCCCCAATTATAGATATTCTGAAGTTCTATGGGATTCATTGAATGTGTAGTTGTATAATTGATTGGTCATATGATATAAATGGACCTCAATGAATTTAATTCCATCTATTAATGAACTTGAATCATTTATGATTAGTCTTCCATTCATGTATTCTGGTTGATATGTGATAGGAGAAAATGAATAGCATCATGGTCATCTATGAGGATTATAAATCCTCGTCATTCTAGAGGGTTTACCTTATGATGTGACATATATATTGGTTATTGAAATAAGAAATTTTAGAATATTGATTGTTTTTAGAGACTTTGATAAATCGTGTGATGTGGAAATATATTATTAGGATAAGATGATCGGGAATCTTTTGTATTACTCTTAGAGAAAGACACATAACATATCTTATTCAATAATTTTATTTTTTTTGGGTTTTGTTAACTAATACATGGTTATTTGAGATTTGATATTGGGATTATATCCTTGGTTGTGTCAGGTAAACCTCAAATTTAATTTTATATTCTCACATACACAATCCTTTTGACCAAACATGGCATGTTTACACATATGAAACACTATTTTAATATGTTTTTATAGGTTATAAACTTACAGTGGGATGGTTAGAGCCATTACTTTTGAAACATGGTGATGTTGTATGGGGTTAAGTGGATCCAGGGGATTCATGATTATTGTAGATATTATTGTGTTTAATAGGTCATTTTGGAGAACATATAACAATAAAATGATTCCCAATTTCATCATGTATGAATACTTGTTAGGGTTTTTGTTTCCCTTTAACATATCTCATGAGATATGACTATATTTTTTATCTCTCTCATATATTATGCACAATATAGTGCTATATATATAAAATAAGATAATTATATTTAAATACAATTTTATTATGTATTGGACTGGAGATGTTTTTTGTTAATATAGGATAATGCTTCCAACGTTCAATGATACAACTACTATGTTCAAGTCACCATCCCATAGCCTATTACTGGATGTCTTGTGGTTGAATAATTGAATTACAAAATTTCTTTCTAGGGTGATAATGTTTCATTTTTTGCTAGATAAATAATTTGGGTACATTTGAGGATGTATCGATCCATTTTACCAGTCTCCCATAGAAAACATAATAATGGGCATTATAGGGCCTTTAAAAAATGAAGTATAAAAACAATATGTTTACTATGAGTAGATGACAAATGATAAAAAGATTATATGTACTTAATTGATAATTCAATGGGGGAAAAATCTTTGGTTACATAAGAAACCTAGGATATAACCTTGATTGGTACAACATGAGTTCTCATCAGTACCCTCGACATTTTCCCTCATTGGAAAATTACATAATTAGTTCATATGTTTTAATGAACTAATTCATTATTGATTTATTATAGTTATAACGTTTTTCAAGCAGATATAATTCATATCTTAGTGCCACAACCTAGTAAGTCGCATTGTTCATAATAAACCATAGATAGAGTAAAATAAGAGAAGTGTGTCTCTTCTCGAATTGTCTAACTATTGATGAATATAGAAATTCCTTTATCAAACATACTGTTATGAAATTAATTTCTTGATGGTAATAAATTTATTGTTGATTAAAATAATGGATTCAATCAAATTATCATGAATTATTTGATTCGATGGTTAATCTCAAATGAGGGAACATTAAAAAATATTCATTTAGATACTGGATAAAATATGTTGTAATTATATTTTTTGTGTATTCTAAATGAGTTTAAATTATTTATTTTATAACTATTTTTTATTTTATTTGTGCATACTCATTGAGGGATTAAAAATGAATTTTTATGTGTTACCTAAAATCCATATCATCATTCCCTAACTTTTATTCCCTAAAATATATTATTAACCTCCATAAATTTCTTCTTTCATATAGATAATATTTTTGGTATATTACAGTTCACTATTGAAAATGAGTTTATAGAAAATGGTTGTGAATATCCTAGAGGAATAGAAGGAGGTGTATGTAGTGTTTCGTGGGGATTGAATTTGCAATGGATTATGGTTACAATACGTCACAACGGAATGTGTTTATTAGGGAGATAATTTAGTGGTCAGGTCCCTAGCACTACACATAAGGATTATACTTACCAAAATTGGAAATAATTTCAATGCAACAGTCAAACATGCAGTAGTCAACAACAAATAGAGAGTAACATTTATCTCATATTATAGAACATATATATATATATAACACCCCATTTTGTAGTTTTAAGAAAAAAATATAATAGAATATGAATAAGTAATCATAGTTTTTATTCATGATTGGAAATTAGAATAATAAAAATTAAAATAATAATAAAAGGGATAGAGTGTGGGAAGAATGTTTAGAGAGTGTGGAATATGGGTAGGTGGAGCTTTTTGTTCCCCTTGTAATTGGTATATATAAATAGTGTAATGTATGTCAAAATAAAATAAAATAATAATAATATAAATATTGTGTCATTTATAAAATTATACTTGGAATTATGATTAATGTTTCTTTTGTGGAATCATGACTCATACGTTGAGATGGATGGATTATGTCTAAAAGATGATACATAATTTTTTCTCATGGAGTGGCTCATGGGTCCCCGCTAAAAACAAATCCTTTTTAATATGTAAATAAATTCATATTTCATATTTTATTATCATTTAAAATAAATAAATATCCAATATGAAGCATTATTTTGATTATATTGAATTGGTGATACCTATTTTTCTATTATTGATCATTTATGAAGTGTGATGATTTTATTTTTTAATCATCATTAGTTAGCTGAGGATGGTGTTTTTCAGTGATAATTATAGTGAAATTGGGATTAACACTCCCCTAAATGGTGTTATAATGTCTAATCATAGGTTCCCTAATTTATATATAAATATTTTCTAGTACTCACAAAAACACACTTATGAAATGATTCCCCTATTAGAAGATACAATACTCTACCATACAAGAGATCTGGTGGGGAATGATTCCTTAACCTGAGTCTTTATTCCCCACACATATGACAGGACCATATATGAAGAATAAATCCCAAACTATGATAGGATGTAGATATTTTTTCATACATTACATGGGTAGATAGATTCTTCATTTATGTTATAATATCGATAGATTACATTGAAGAAAAGTCCTGTTCGGGTTCATGATTGCGATATTTTTGGATATTTTTTATGGATGCATGATGTAATGTGATAGTAGAAAATGTGGATTAATGTTAGCCTCTTTAATACTTATGTATTTTCATGAACTCGGTGTCATTCCCTTGAGATTTTGAACAAAACTATGATATCAACTTTCTGAATTGTGTACAATTATATGATATGAGTACCTTAGGATTCTCATGTCAAATATACATCTATTATTGGTGATGAGATTATCAGTCCTCCACTATATTCTTATAACTCTATGATAATGAAAAAATGTAGATCCTTGTAATGATTATTATGTATCTTTTAATAATATATTATTACTTGATTTAAATTTATATATTTCATTCCTAGGTGGTTTGGGGATGTCCTAATTGGTATGGTTATACTCCCCACTTCATGGGTCTTTATCCCACACATATTTTGTTTTTGGAAATGAACTATAGGTTTAAGAAGTTCTTATATGACTTGAAGTCGGAGTATGTTGTTTGGAAGAAATTATTATTTACTCTTAGAGACTGTTTTTTGTATATAGTGGATACCAGTGGTTTGTTATAGATGGAGGGTCCATCTATAGAAGGATAGTCCTATAATAGTAGTTCTCAATTCTAAGATCTTCCCAGTGTTGTTCCATATAGAAATTTCTTAGATATTTTATTTCTCATTTACTTTTATGGAATATATATGCATTTATTTCCTCATTTAAAAATTATAAAATTTCTAGTGTAATATATGTATGTTTAAATAATATGAGTTATAAAATTATCTTACCTATTATTGTGTTGTTTCATTTTTATATATGATAAGGCCTCCAATAATAAGAGATATTCCTACTTGGTGATTGTCATCATTTCTTGGACTATTTGAGTATCACCGAACATGTTTTATTTATTATTTATTTAATATTATTAGACAATTTGTTTGTATTTGGGGGTTTCTCATACTTTCGGGAAGAATTCTTTTTAATTTTTTTATGTTTTATAGGTGCACATCGTTAGCCAACATGAATTGATAAATCGTGATCCAAACTATTCATTCGAGTATATCATGTATAGAGCCATTTTTTATGGTATAGTAATATTTTATAAAATGCCAAAGGTGACTTGTATTATTCACATAAATATTTTTGAGTGACCATTATAGGTGGAAAATTGTCAATAGTTTTGTGAAACCGTGTATATAAACCCTGAGCGGAGCATGTATTTTAAAAATATTTCACCTTTCTCATATTCTTCTTATTAATTACCCCATAAAAAATATTTTCTCCCTTACCCTTCCCTGCACTCCCCTTGGTCATACCCCATGGAATCCACACCCCTCTCTTTCATCCAACTATTTCTCTATTGATTCATATTAATTTATTCTAGTTTCTTGAATGTATCTCCATAACAAAGTTTCATGTTACATTATTATTATTTTTTCATCCATTTTTCACATCTCTTTCACATTTATCCTCTCCCATATAACACTATGTTAGGTGATTTTTCAATTTTTTTGGTTTAGTCTTTGTTTATGGATTTTGTGGGTTTCTTATTCCCAAATTGGGTTTCTACCATTAAAAGTGATATGTTACGAATAATTTCATCTTATATCCAATTTAAATAAGATAGGTTTTACATTTTACTTAATTTAAATATAAAAATAGTTTATTCCATAATGTTTTTAAATATTATAATGTAATTAACAATTCTTTTGTATGATATAAAAATGGTATCCATTAAATTTCCATTGGGGTTTTTATATACATATTTCATTTACCAAGTAGTTAATGTGAAACTAGAAATTCCAAGTATTTAAAAAGTGTGAAATAATTATTTAAAATCGAATTGAAAAGTTTGAATTGATTTTAAACTCATTTGGGTAGATATTTAAATTCAAAATATATTTTTTTTGATATTTTAAATGATTTCAAGTAAAATCTGATTGGAATTTTTATGGGTTTATTGAATGGATATTTATTATAATTTTTTGAAGCACGTCATAAATATTTTATTATTAAAATGATATTTTAAATTTTCATGAATGTTTTTTTAGAAAATGAAATTTTGTGAATCAATAAAATATTAAAATGTTCAGTTATGATTGTAAGGGTGTCTTTTAAAAAAACACATATTGATAAATGTACATATATATGTGTGTGAGTGTGTGTGTGTGTTGGTATACATATATTTGTAAATATTTTCATGAGTAAAAATTAAAATGTGAGAATGAGAATTACCACATTAAGAATATATATATGTTTCTGTTTTTATGAATATTTAACTACAACTATAGAAATGGGTTTTTAAATATGGGTTTCTATAAAATAATATAAAAGTCATTTTTTTGGTTTTTGATATAAAATTTACTATGAGTGTGTGCAAGCAGCTCTTGAACCACATCTGGTATTATTGAAACAGACTCCATCCCTTGGGGAATGATTTTTGTTTTGAATGGTGTAATGATTATATAACTATGGTTATTTGTTGTGTATGAGTTGGGGTGATGGTGAGTTATTTTACATTCATGGTGATATATCTATTTTTATTTATTATTATTAAAGTTTGTGCTCATTCCCTATTTAGTCAGCAATTATTTTCTTTTATCAAGATATCACTAGTTCTTGGGTAAGAAAATTTGGTCAGGATGGTATCTCTTTATAGTAGTAATTCTAGTGAAGTATGATTACCCTCCACTTACTAATGATGTGATACTATAACATTTATTCTATATTCTAGAAGATTATATTTTACGTTACAAAACCATATAATTTATTCTATTTTTTTCATGAAACCAATTCCTTTTTTAGATTTATATATGGTGTTCTCTAGAATATTTAGAATCCCCTCTATATTGGATATGCATGAAACATTCATTGATTCTCTTTGATTTATTTTATTTGTTTATTTGATGACATGGTTCAATCTGATTGGTCCATTTTATAATGATTAATAATTTATAATATTTTTTAGGTATCATATTAAAAAGAATAATTTTTCCTAAAACTATGACTTCATTTTAAAATATTTCTTGTGCATATTTTTCTTTAAATAATATAGAATGAATTTTTAAAAAATGGTTTCCAAATATATCTTATATATATGTTTTAAAATAAAAATTTATATTTAAATAATCAATTTTCAACATTAAATTAATTTCTATTTCATTTAATCTTCATACAGGGTACATGGATTAGATTTAGAATACCTATTAACCTTGACCTCAAGCTTATCTATTATTTTAGATTAATATTTTCATTCATATTTTTGACACTCATGAAAGAATTTATTTTGTTCATGTATGTTTTTTATTCCTATTTTTATTGGTTTAATTGGGATTTTACTCATGTATGTTGATAGACGGTACTGATATCAACTAGTGGATGAACAAATGGAATATGGAGTTGGTTTTAAATATGTTCATATATAGGGGAAGATGAATGAGCTGAGAGTTATAACCCTAACCATAGTATCCCAGATATGGTTGGGTTTTTATCACATTGTAAACATATAATTATTAATCACATCCCAAAGGATATAATAGTTTCATATTATTTATATAATATATACCTACATGAATTACATATTACATTTGAAATCTAAAAATAGATTATATAATTTTTTTGAGAAAATTATTATTATATTTATCATATCTGTTTATATTTATTGTAATGCACTTCCTCGTGTCCTGGAGAATGAATAAATAAGAAAGCGGTGACCATAGATGAGTAATATGTATATTCATAAAACATAAGGTGATAAACAATGAATAATATGGATATAATAAGTAAGAATTAAATAATTCCTATAAGAAACCACATGAGATGAAAACTTATTTAGGTGTATCATAATAAATTTAATTATCATATGGATATCAATAAATTTAGTCATAATAATGGAATTATTATTTTCAGACTTTTGAAACATTACATTGAGGAATCATGGGAGAACATCTTATATAAATGCTTAATTACTAAAAAAAATAACCATTATAGTTCTTCTCTTGAGTCATAATAATTAAAAGAGGGTTTATATTATTCATTTCCTCATGATTCATTGAATAAATTCAACGCATTCATCATAAAAGTTAACAGCACCACTTTATCAATATGCCATGAAAATCAATAATTATTTTTACTAGATGTATTACCATAAGAAATAAAAAAATTCTATTCAACATGATCATAAAAAAATGATAAACTTGTCTGATGGTAACAACTGATTTCTAAACAGGTAAAACATAAGAATAATCAAAGGATATAGACATAGATGAAAATTTTATCAAAAGGTCATAAGAATATGTCACGAAGAAAATATACTTTTTCATATTGAATTAAATTATTTAAAATATAAAAACATAAAAAATGATAAGAAAAATAAATTATTTTGAATATAAAAATGTAAAATGTTAATGTCTTATTGAACTAAATGAGGACTCATGAGGGATGTAATTTCTATTCATGTTGTGTATGTTATAAAACATTCCCTTCATAATTTTACAAAAATGTTAAAATGTATCATGTTCATAAAAAAATACTTTTAAAATATATTTTAAAAATTAATATATGGAAAAACTGTTTTAAAAATTTTCTTTTTTATTGTAAAAATTATTCTATTAGATTTTTTAATGAAAATATAGAGTTGTAAGGAAAATATTCCTTATTGAGTTGAAAAAGAAATATATTTTTCCTTTAAAATATTATTTTAGTATCATTAGTACACAAAGAGAGAAAAATGAGTTGAAAATATAAAATTTATAGATATACGCATAGGATAATAATATATTTTGGCAATATAATGTAATGATAAAATAGTTCCCCCAATAGAGACTTAAATATAAGCATTTCGAAATAATAATGAGATTTTATAAGTAAACCATTTCCTTAGGTTCAAATCCCACCATATTTTTCCAAATCTCACGTATAATAAATATATATTTATTTTAAATATTTTCAGGAACCATAATCACATATATAATTATATATGTGATTTACTTATAATGTTTTAGCTCCTGTTTTTTTCAATTCTTATTGAAATTAATATTCTACGTAATAATATCATTGCTTTCATATTTTTCATGGTTTATTTTTTTGGTTATTTTAAATTGATCATCAAAACAACAACTATAAAATATTAATAATTATGTAAATATAATATATATTCATATTATAATTATTAGGAGTTATCTATAAAAGTTAGGGATTTAAAAATGAATTACGTTGGTCATGGTGACGGTATGTCATATGTACAAATGAACAATGAATCCATTATTCAACAAATTTAATGAAAGAAAGTCTAAAAAATAATTAACCTTTAGAGAATAACATATCATATATATCATATATATTCATTAAATTAATCCTAATTGCAATCCATGTGTCACGACCCATTCCACGGGGCCCGTGCCATGACTACCCCAAGCCTGCCAACCATAGGATAGTGAATGGCGACTAGCACCGAAGGCGTATTCCCTGAAACTAGGAATAAATTACCTTTATAACATGTAAGCACACACAACCAAGAACACAACAAGATAAAAACTCAAGTAAATTGAATAGTTAATAGAGTGAGTGCAGTAAGTAAAAGGCACCAAAATACAAGCCCAACTAGAAAGTAAAAGGAAAAACTAGAAAGTACAAGATAACTGATATGTGAAAAGAAGCTCCTAGATCGTCCACCACAGATCCTACCTGAAGTGTAGGTACAACTCATGAACGGCCATATTTGTGGTTCGCCTCGTCTAACTTCCACCTCTGAGCTACCTCCAGTCCTGGTACCCTCGTCCTCAGTTAGTATTGTCCATCTTCTGCACCAAACACAATGAAGTGCTGGCATAGCCTGTGTAGGGGTGGGTATAACAATACTAAGTAGGGACCCTGAGACCCTCAAGGTCTCAAAAAATACACAAAGGATAATCTGCAAAGGAAGGAAACAACTAATTACCCTACTTAGTTATATTCCCATACATATAAAAAAGTTATCAAGTAAACTCATATCAATCATGAGGAAAACAAAGGGTCCAATTCAAATGCCCCAAGCTCAACTGTTTCATAAAGGATGAAATACCACAAAGGAAAGTACCACACATGTACGCCACAAAGAAGAATACCACCAAGGTATTACCATGAATGAAAGTACCACACAGGTGTAGAATCAGTCCACACGAGGTATAAATCAAGTACAGTAGTAGATATGATTAGATGTAACTACTAAATCATCATACTCTGTTAAGAGGCAGACCCACACATGATCTCTTGGTGCTGACCCACACAATATTACTTGGTGTTGACCCACAGAGGAACGCTAGGTGCTGACCCACACAGGATCACTAGGTGTTGACCCACGTAGGATCGCTAGGTGATGAACTACATAGGATTTCTCAGTACTAACCCACATATGATCTCTCTTCATTGTTCACATCGCAGCCAGCTTCAGGGTTCCCGCACTATGCTCACTTGTTTCTGGGAGAGCCTGCTCCACAAGCCTATGGTCAATACTCCAAATTCCATGAAGTCTCATGAAGAAGTATCTCAAAGGACCTCCACGCTATAAGAGTTTCAATGCAATAGATGGTGCGTCAATCGGACTCCCGGTTTGTAAGCTATTAGCCTTTTTTTCTTAAGGGGGCTGTTGGATTAGTGCTTGATCCAACCCGAACGCTCCCCAACATTAATCAAATATTTAGTGGCATATACCAAAGTGACCATATCTCTCCAAGGTTTCCGGAACTGCATACGGTTTGTCAAACGGATGTGTGGTGCCAATGATATAGAGGAAAGTGCGTAAATGAGTCGAAGTGGGTCTGGGATTGGTCTGACCCAGTCAGACCGACCCGGCCCGACCCGGTGGGTCCCGCCTGCACTGGGGGGCCTGGCCTAGGCAGCGGCCAGTGGGGAAGCGGCCCGCAGGGAAGTGGAGGCCACAAAGCGGTGTGAGTTCATGAGGGCAGTGAGGCCACGGGGTGGCTCAGAGGTCTGCGAGGCGGCGTGCCCACGGGGTGGCGAGCATGTGGGATGACGCGGATGGCTATGGGGCGGTGAGCCCATGGGGTAGCATGGAGGGTTTTAGGATGGCGAAGCCGTTGGTGGCGGTGGTCGTGGGCGACGGATGTCGCGGGCGGCAGTGGTTGCGGGTGGCGGAGGCAGCGGGTAGGGGAGGCCGCAGACGGCGGAGGTTGCGTTCGGTGGCCAATGCAGACAGCAGAGGCCGCGGACAGAGGTGGACGCGGACGGCGGAGGCCGCGGGGTGGCACCGTTGGGCAGATACCTTTGCCGCAGCTGGCGGTGGTGCCAACCGCCATTGTCGAGTTCCACTGGTGCCGAATGTCTTCACCGGTCGGCATCACCATCGTGAAGAAAACACCAATAATGAAGAACGTCATAGGGGAAGGGGCATGTTTGTTTGGCCCGCACCCTTCATATTAGGGTAGTAGAAAGAAACTAAACAAAATCATGAATCAATAATTTCAAACTCTATAATTTCATACAAATCGAGGATCAACTCATTTTGGTTGATCCGCCTTCACCATGCTTTTCAAGAACAAGGAATTTAATCGAGAAATTTCATAAATTCAATATCAACCCCTACCTCGATTGTTCATTAACATTGGAATGAGAAATAATTCGAATAAGGGGGAGGGTTACCATCAATCATTTCTTCTGAAACCATGTTTCGATTATGGGCTCGAACGTCATGCTCTTCCTTGATTTCCGAAGAATTTTATTCGATGGGGATCTTCATTGGGGAACTTTCTCCCACCAATGAGCTTCTTTTCCAACCAAAAATCCTCCCAAACAAAGAGGTTCTAATAAAATTAATTTAATTTGACTAATTATATTGGCATTTTGGAATATTTAATTTTCCAAATTAATGAATGGAGTTGTAAAAATTCAACGTTGGAGGGAGTAAATGGGTTCTCTCATTTAGTGGTAGTTAAAGGGGGTTTTAGTATCGGGTGGTCCCCAACACCATAACCTCACATGGGAGGTTTTGTTTTGGTAGTCCCCACCTCTCAAAATCCACATGGTAGTTGAAATGAAAATAAAATGTTACAAAGTTTTATTTTATTTTATTCATTCATGAAAACCCAAATTTTATCTTCCACCCTCAACCTATTGCGGTCGAGGTGAATGTCCCCTTAAGTGAATATCAGTGCTACAAGTTCAACAGTGCCCTCAGATTTCAATTCCGAGCACCGGACCAAAAGTTACAAAAAACATCTCGCACATTTAATTAATGTACCTGAAAAAAGTGTAGAAATTCATTCTCGGCACTCCGAGCCTCAGAATCACACGCCGTTATTTTTCGCAGACTGGTAAAATTCCCATTTAATTAAAACAAATTACATGGAATTTCTGTTTCTTTATATTCTCCCCACCTCATGGATTTGCGTTCCTATAAGCCACATCTCAAACTAAGTGAACATGTGGGGGTACTGAGCACATATCTGAGCCTCTCGCTCCTATGAGCTCTCTTGGAGTTCTCGTGCTTCCAATGAGTGCAACCCAGAGGTATCGACCGCCCACGAAGGACCTGCTCCTGTAGATCCTCAATCTCCACTAGAACCTCTGCAAAAGTCACCACATCATCGAAGTCCATCTCACCATGGTCGATGAATGGAATGGTTCATGCACATATCTCCTCAGCTAGGATACATGGAATACATCATGCACCTAGTGAAAGTGAGGTGGAAGTGCTAAGAGATAATCCACCTCGCCTACTCAAGGTGAGACTAATAGAAAGATGTGGTCTACATCCTAAAATTCCAAAGGTCTATGTCTCATGTCGGTATACGACTTCTTCCTGCATTGTGTAGTCTTCAACTACTCCTAGATGATCTGCACCTTTTCTATGGTAGCCAAAACCATCTCTCGTCCCATGAGTGCTGACTCCCCAGGGTCAGTCCAGCATAAAGATAATATGTAAGGTCACCCTTATAATGCCTCAAAAGGTTCCATCCCAATGGTGGAGTGATATCTGTTGTTTTATGAAAACTCCACCAAAGGCAATTGATCCTCCCAACTACAACCAAAGTCAAGGACGCAAGCATGTATCATGTCCTCGAGATATTGAATGGTCCGCTCAGTCTAGCCATCCGTCTGAGGATGGAATGTGGTTCTCAAATGGAGTTTTATACTAAATTCTTCCTGGAACCCCTTCCATAGATTTGAAGTGAAACATGTATCACGATCAGAGATAATCGTCGAGGGTACTCTATGTTGACACACAATATCCTACACATAGAGACATCCCAAGCTCTCTACAGAACCCTGCTCTCAGATCGGTAGGAAGTGGGAAGACTTTGTGAGTCGGTCAATGATCACCCAGATAGAATCATGACCCATGGATGTAAATGGAAGTCCTTTCACAAAGTCCATGAATATCCCATCCCACTTCCACTACGTGACATCTAAAGTCTAAACTTAGCTTGCTGGTACCTGATGCTCCGCTTTTACTTGCTGAAAAGTGATGCACCAAGAGACAAACTCTGCAAATGATTTCTTCATTCATGGACACCAGTGCTATTGGCAAAGATCCTTGTATATATTTTCCACTCATAGATGTACCGCTAGAGGAGATTTATGGAACTTCTCTCAATACTTCTTCTTTATGTGACACTGGTACCATGGTATATCCTCTTAAGAGGATGACATGCTCTCCACCTTCAGAAGACCCATCAGATCCCTGTCTTTTGGATATCTAAGCACGTCGAGCCTCATAGTCAATTTCCCCACATTGTGCCTCCCTGAATCGCTGAAGAAGTGGGGGAGTGACTGTAAGAGACTGAAGGAAAGCTTCTCCATCTCAATCCACAAAGGATATCTGCAAAGCTAACAACTTCTCTATTGCCTAACGTAGTATCTATATACCAGATCTCCTAATATGTGAATCTGCTACTACGTTACCCTTCCCAAGAGTATAGACTATCTTGAATTCATAGTCCTGGAGGAACTCAAGCCAATATCATTGTCTCATGTTAAATTCCATCTGAGATAAGATATATCTATGATTCATGTGATCAGAGTACACTGTAAAATGATTTCCCATCAAGTTATGTTGCCACATCTTCAAGGTGAAGACCACTGCTACTAACTCCAAGTCATGGGTAGCATAGTACTGCTAATGTGGTCTCATCTGTCGAAAACCATATGCGATCACTACTCGTTCCTAGATCATGAGACATATGAGCCCGATCTTGGATGCATCGTAGTAGATTACGTACCCGACACCCTCCTCTGTAAGCCTCAATATGGGGGCACTAGTCATCCTCTGCCTCTACTCCTAAAAACTCTGTTGGCATCTCTCCAACCACACGAAGGGTTGCCCCTTCTTCGTCAATATTGATAGAGGTGCTGCAACATCGGAGAAATATGGCACAAATTTATGGTAGTATCCAACCAGTCCCAGGAAACTCTGTACCACTGTCACACTCTTGGGTCAATCCCAAGCAAGTACTTCCTCAATCTTTAATGGATCCATTGTAACTACATCCTCATAGATGACATATCTCAGAAAGTGAACCTCTCGGATCTAGAACTAGTTCTTCAAGAGCTTACCATAATACTGGTGCTCTCAGAGTGTGTCCAGTACTACCCGAAAATGATAAGCATGATCCTCCTCAGTAGTAGAGTAGTTGAGAATGAAATCAATGAAGACTACTACAAAGAAATAATGGTATGGGTGAAATATCATGTTCATGAGTCCCATGAACACTGATAGAGCATTGGTTAGCCAAATGTCATAACCAGGAAACTGTAATGGTTGTATCGACATCTGAAATTCGTCTTCTGCACATTCTCATCTCATACTATGAGCTAGTGATAGACTGATCTGAGGTCTATCTTCGAGAACCACTGTGCTACTTCACTTGATCAAAGAGGTCGTCAATCCTTAGAATTGGGTACTTGTTCCTCATGTTCACCTGGTTCAGGTGCCGATAGTCAACACAAAGCATCATGATCCCATTCGCCTTCTTGGTGAACAGAATCGAGGTTGTCCCAGGAGATACACAGGTCCGAATGAATCCCTTCCCCTCCAAGTCATCTAGCATAACATGCAGCTCACGAATATCCATGGGAGCCATCCGATAAACTAGTTTAGAAATCAGTGTCGTCCTGGGGTATAATTCAATGTAAAATTACACCTCCTTGTGAACAGGTAGACCCTAAAAATCATCAGAGATGACATTCGCATACTATTCCACAACTACAGGGTAACTCGGACTCTGCACATCAACCGCTCTAAGGGTAAGGCTAGCCAAGTGATTATTTATTGGCTGCACTCTCCTCTAGGTAAGTCCATATTGTGCTGCAAAGGCTCCCTTCTCTATGGTGAAGGTAAACTTGGTCCCATCAGTGCGTCCACAAGACACTTCGCACCTAATACATTTAATATGAGCATGGACTGTAGATAACCAGTCCATACCCAAGATGACATCGTAAGGCCTCGATGCTGCTATTAGGAGATCCTAGCCGAAGCTATCACCTCCTAGAGTAAGCTCACACTATCGGGACCAGTGCTTAATCATCAAATATACTCCCGTAGGAGTCTCTAGTAGTAAGGATCGATCCAATGGATCCTTCGGAATCATTGAGATCTTAATGAGGGAAGGGGTAATAAAATAATGACTGGCACCTGTGTCTATAAGTACTGCAGCTAAGGTGGAGTAGACATAGATTGTACCTCGTATCATATCTAGAGCGCCATGATCGTAGGCCTCACCTGCCTGGAGCTGAGATTTCCCATGTCCACCTACTCCCTATGGTTGGGGTGGACCTCTTGGTGGTGGTGGGTGGGGGGGGGGTAACATCTCTAATCATCGCCCACCGCCAGCTGCACGGTCTGCTCCTCTGCTATGTCCGCCTTCTCTCTATGGACCTCCTCGGTCGAACCTTTGTCTCTGCATGGGCAGTCATTCAACTGTCTACTGATCATCCATACAGTGGTTCATATAGTTACAAGCCATGTGACCCTTCCCACTACAAGTGTAACACTATTTTCACTTGGCATGACTAGCTCTGTCTCGGGTGCCCCGCACAACCAATCTTGAATCCTGCAGTCGTCCACATGTAGGTCTGGTCCTCTTGCACATATGTGACATATGTCTGCTACCAGCTATAGAAGACTCTGATGTGTGACGAATGGTGGTGGATCTCTCTACTAGTGACTGCTCAACAAGGAAAATCTCCACTAAGAGTGCTCTCTCTAACACCCCACCTACGTTGGGATGCTAAGAGAAATAATCGAAGCCCTGATCTCTCATTTGAGTCCCTGCTCAAAGGTCTGGTGCCTGAAGTATGGGTCCCACACTATATCATTGGAGTAGCGTGAGAGATTATTGACCATCGATGAGTATTGAGCCAAATTCATGTTGCCCTGCTGCAGATGAAGTAGTTCCTGAATGCGCACTACGCGAAGAGTCGTAGGAACAAACTCTGCCCGAAACATGCTCTTGAAGTCTGCCCAGAGAAGCTCACCAGGTCGTGAACCAGGAGAATCATGCTCCACCACTTTCCTACTGCTTCCTGTAGAAGGCTGGCAGCATGGATCTCCATGAGATCAGCTGGTATCCCTACTAGTCGAAAAACTCTTACCACAGCCTCCATCCAATCCTCAGCCGCCTCTGGGTTTGTCTCTCCCCTGAACCTGGGTGGTCTCTAGCGCTGGAACTCATGGAATGCGCTCAAGCAGCATCCACACTCTGCTGCTATGGTATGTGGCATAGGTGGACCAACAGGTAATGGTAACTCTAGTGCCTCCACTGGTGCCTCTACTGGAAGAGGCCCTGCACTGAGGCCTCATCGCTCGGTGTGCTATCAGTGCATACTAATCTTGGAACCGTAGTGGGATATCTATGTGGAGGAATCCTAAAAAGAAATTGGTGTGCCACGATCAATAATATATACCTGGTGAGCCGACTCCTATATTTCACAAAGAAGACTTTTGAAAACACACACACAATAAGTGTTTTTCATGCACCAAGTCAGAAATTAGAAGTCAGGGTCCTACTGTATGGATACATCGGTCACCGCACCAACACTGGATTCCTTAAACTGATAAAAACACTCACTACACATATCAATATTTCCGTTA
This sequence comes from Viscum album, assembly GCA_963277665.1. Classification (NCBI taxonomy): domain Eukaryota; kingdom Viridiplantae; phylum Streptophyta; class Magnoliopsida; order Santalales; family Viscaceae; genus Viscum; species Viscum album. The sequence continues at coordinate 187,937,374 of OY728153.1, read as the reverse complement.
GAAAGTTCAGAGTCTTATGTTCTATGGTAGAACCGACTCCTCTGATACTAATTTTTCACCCGTCCCTCGGGGCCCGTGCTGTGACTACCCCTAGCCCACCTTCCATAGGCTAGGGGGTGGGGAATAGCGCCGAAGGCATATTCCCTAAAACTAGGAATGCATTGCCTTTATAAACTGTTATCACATACAACCAAGCACACAACAAGATAAAAACTCAAGTAAACTAAATAGTAAATAGATTGAGTGCAATAAGTAAAAGGGTTCTGAATATAAGCCCAACTATAATGTACAAGGAAAAACTGGAATGTAAAAGACAATTGATAGGTGAAAAGAAGCTCTTGGATCATCCACCATGGATCCTAATTGAAGGGTAGGTACCACTCATGAACGACCATCACTGAGGTTCGCCTTGTCTAACATCAACCTCCAAGCTACCTCCAGTCCTGGTACCCTTTTCCTCGATCAGTGATGTCCTTCAACTGCACCAAACACAACGATGTAAGGGCATTGCTCATGCAGGGGTGAGTATAAAGATACTCAGTAGGGACCTTGAGTCCCTTAAGGTGTTAGAAAATTCACAAAGGATAAACCACAAAGGAGGAAACTACTGATAACCCTACTTGGGTATATTCCCATACATATACCTGAGTTATCAAGTAAACCCATCTCAATCATGAGGAAAACACATAGTCCAACTCCAAAGCCCCAAGATCAACTGCTCCTCAAATGAAGAAATACCACGAAGGAAAGTACCACACAGGTACGCCACACAAAATAATACCACCATGGTATTGCCATGAAGGATTGTACCAAACAGGTACAGACACAACTCACACGAGGTATAACTCAAGTACAGTAGTAAAGATGATTAGATGTAACTACTGAATCATCTTACACTGTTAAGAGGTAGACCCACACATGATCGCTTGGTGCTGACCCACAGAGGATCGCTCGGTGATGACCCACACATGATCACTAGGTGATGACCCACATGGGATGGCTAGGTGTTGACCCACATAGGATCGCTAGGTGCTGACCCACACAGAATCACTTGGTGCGGACCCAAACATTATCACTCTTCATTCTTCACATCACAGCCAGCTTCTGGGTTCCCGCACAACACTTGAGTATCTTCAGGAGGGTCCGCTCCAAAATCCTCTGGTCTATACTCAAACTGCCACAAAGTCTCATGAAAAAATATCTCAATTTAAATCAATTCCATAGGGGTTTCAACGCAATAGACGATGTGTCAATCGAACACCTGGTCTATATGTTATTAGCCTTTTTATCCCGAGGGCCCTGTTGGATTCATGCTCGATCCAACCTGACCATTAACAAACTCAATCCACATCAATAGTGTGGTATAGAAAAGTTAATGTATCACCCAAAGGTTTTAGTTGCCACAAACGGTTCATAAAATGGATGTCTGGTGCCAAAGATATAGCTAAAAGTGAGTAAATAGGTCAAAGTTGTTCCGGGTCCAGTCTCACCCAGTCAGACCGACCCGGTCGGACCAGGTCTAGGCCGACACAGTTTCGGTCAACCCTGCATGACCCGTTGGGTCTAGCCTAGTCCATGCTAGGTGGCCCATCCCACTGGGTCAGTCTAGGCCTGCGTTGGGGGGTCGGCCTGGAAGTCCGACCTAGGCAGCGGCCCGTAGGGTGGCGGAGGTTGTGGTGCGGTGTGAGGCCTTGAGGTCAGCGAAGCCACGTGACGACTTAGAGGTTTGCGCGGTGGCGAGGTTTTTGAGCGGCTCAAAGGTCTCCGGGATGGTGAAGTCGCGGGCGGCGGGGGCCACAGACGGCGGAGTCCACCGGGCGGTGGAGGCCACAGACGGTGGAGGCTGCGAGTGGTGGGGGCCGCGGGTGGTGGGGGCCGCGGGTGGCAGAGGCCGCGGATGGCAGTGGCCACAGATGGCCGAGGCCGTGGGGTGGCATGGGATGCAAAAGGAGGAATCTTCCGGCAGTGGAGGGCACAGATGGGCGAGGCAGCGGGGTGTCTCCATTGCATTGTCGCCTTTGTTGCGGCCGGTGGTGGTGCCAGCCGCCGTTCTCGAGTTCCATCGGTGCCAAATGCGGACACCGGTCAACGTCACCATCACGAAGAACACAACAATAAATAATAATTTTGATAGGGTCAGGCCATATTTGTTTGTCCCACACCCTCCACGTTAGGTCAGTAGCAAGAGGTTCCACAAAATCATGAATCAAGAACGTCAAACTCTACAATTTTATTCGACTCATGGATCAACTCATTTTGGATGATCCGTGTTCACCCTGCTTTCCAAGAACGCGGAATTTAATCGATAAGTTTGATGGATTCAATAACAACACCTACCTAGATTGTTCATTGATGTTGGCACGAGAAAGAATTCAAAGAAGGTAGAGGGAGTGCCAACAATTGTTGCTTCCAAAACCATGTTTCGATGACGGGCTCGAACGTCATCCTCTTCCATGATTTCTGAAGAATGTTCTTCGATGTCATTCTTCATTGGAGAACTTTCTCCCACCAAGGAACTTCTATTCCAACCAAAAATCCTCCCAAAGAAATTGATTCCATTATAATTAAATTATGTGGATTAATTATGTTGGCATGTTGGCATAATTAATTTTCCCAATTAATGAATGGTGCTGGAGAAATTCAAAGTTGGAGGGAGTCCATGGGATATCTATCATTAAGAGAGAGTTCAAGGTGGTTTTAATCTCCGGTGGTCCCCACCACCATAACCTCACATGGGAGGTTTCGTTCTGGTGGTCCCCACCTCTCAACATCCACATGTGAGTTCCAAAGAAAATAAAATCTTATACAATTTTATTTAATTTAATTCTTTCATGAAAACTCAAATTCTATCTTTCACCCTTGACCTACTACGATCGGGGTGAAGGTTCCCATAAGTGAATATTGGTGCTGAAAGTTCAACGATTCCCTCAAATTTCAATTCCGATCACTTGTCCTGAATTTATAAAAACTCACTCGCACGTTTACTGAATGTACCTGAAAAAATGTTCAAAAATATATTCTGGGCACTCTGGGCCTCGGAATGACGCACCGTCAATTTTTTCAGACTCATAAAATTAATATTTAAATAACAAAAATACATTGAATTTCTGGGTCTTTACACCATGTAAATATAATATGATCAAATTACCACATAACTTTGTGGATGTGGTAGTCCACACATACACATGAGCTTTATTATCGCCTTCCAATAGATTGGATGTTAATGTGATAGATGAGATATTAGAATACCAAAATTGTAATTTTTTCATAAATATCATCTATATTTATATTAAATATATCATTATATCCATCCATTAGAGGTATTAATGAAATAAAATTATGTCTGTTTTTGATCTAGTAGGCTGTCGTAAACATGATAAAAATTTTCATTTTCCATTCGATGGATGAGGAGATGGATATATGTTATTCATAATATAATACATTATTTCTATGTTTTAGATAATTATTTTATTATTTCATCATAATTTATGTATATTTCATTGATGTAGAATATGTTGTGAATGAATACACATGTTTATAAACTATACATCTTCTCCGAAGAATGTCCATATATTTATAACTAATGACGTCATAGGACTGTATTATAATCAATGTAGGGAGTCTTGATCAGTTCAAGGGATGTAATAATGGTATTTTCCAATCATGTATGAACCACAAGATATTTATTTTTTGAAATTATAGGAGAGGGGGTTACCTTTTATAAGTGGGGACAACACCAATATAGAATTTGTTTGAAAGAATAAAAAATGAAAAAGGTAATCTCAAGAAAATTAATCTGAATATTCATATATTGGAAGGTGGGATATTATTAGGAATATATATATATATATATATATATATTCATGTTTAATTAGAAGAAAAACCATTATATTTTGGTTTAACCCATGGTATATTCATGTAATCCTCATCCAAAATAACTAATTTTTACTCTTTAAATTTTTTATAATCACCCAAAATTATTTTGACCATTTTAAATAATATTAATTATTTTTTTTCAATATATTTAATTAATTTACCATATTCAGTTCATATATGTGTAGAATATTAATTAAAATTATACACATAAGTGTGATGAAAATATTTTTTTTAAATGAACATGTTTTCTAAAAGTAATGAAATTGTATAAAAGTCCAAATAAGAATTGAATCAAATGTACTAAATTTGATTAATTATAATATAAGTGAAATGATAATACAATTAAGACCATATTAAAATATAACTAAAAATTTTATATCCTTTAAATGAAAATTGAATAGTTGTGTAAAATATTATTATTCCCTAATGATAAAAAAAGATTATCAAAAAATAATAATAAATTAACTCTAAGATAATTTTTATATTATAATTTATAAATGATTTTAATTTTTTAAAATATATTTTATAAAATTAGGAAAATTATTTTTAAAATAATATTTCCAATTTTATGTACTCTATATTTAGAAAATAAAATTTGTAAGTATAAAACATGATTAATTCATATACCATGACAATTGAAATATTAGATGAATGGTAAAACATTTGATTGATTATATATTATTTAAATTCTATAAAACAAGTCACCAATATTGATTAATTTAATTTTCAGTAAAAACACACTAATTTCATAATAAATCATTTCTAGGAAAACATTTTTTTTATATCCAAATGTTGTCGTATTTTAATTTAAAATCAATTTATAATAAATAAATTTATTTTACACATGTGTAAACAGTAGAAGTTTCATAATTTATTCAGTCTATATTAAACTGAACAATTTAATGGATTTTTTATAATGGTATAAAATATTTCAGTTCATTTGATTATCGTATTCCAGGTATCTTAAGATATCAAATTGATTAAATTCATTTAATAAGAAAAATATCATAATATCTTAGGTTGTTCTATTCATCCACATTAAAATGAATTTATACAATGAAATTAATTTACTCTGATAAAAATTAATGATACTTCATCATCATCACATCTTCAAGTTCCCATATATCTTCATCAAATTTTTTATTCCTGTATATAACATTAATGATATGTGTAGTCTTTTTCCATGACACTTTATCTCTTTGATCGATAATTTCTATTTTTTTACTCATACGAATTACCAAGCTGTAATGGTATGACCTCTCATCTTGATATATTTTAAAGATTAATTATGTAATTCCTAAAAATATATACATGGAACATGTCATGAACTAGAGAGATGATCGGTGGAAGTGCCATGTGATAAGCTATCATCCATACTTGATCAAGAATAATGAATGTTCCCAAATCCCTAGGTCTAAGCATAATTTTATTCTTAAATATTATGAAAATATTCCACAGAAAAATTAATAAAAAAACAATTCCCCAACATCAAACTCTGGATCCCATCAATTATTATCAACATACAAATTCTATCAACTATGAGTTATGTTTTTTTATATTTAATGACTCTAATTTTTCACATAATTTATTCATCCTTCATTGGTAAAACTAGATTTATTTATTTAAATTCATGTCGTAATGTTGTTTTTATACAATTATTTCTATAGTGGGATTTAAAATCACCCATATGTATTCTTGATTAAAAGAACATATTTTAGGAATAAATGATTATCGGAATGTATTGATCACAACTAACATTGAGATCCATAGAACTACATATCAGTATATACTCTGGGGATTTATTTTTACACTCAGACTAAACATAAGTATAAAGATGATAATTATCAAAAATAAATATCAATGAATCCTTTTCATGTTAAAACATCACTATATCTTTATGTTATATCTCAAATATTGAATTTATATAGTACTGTAATATAATTTTTCATTTTTTATAATATATTTTACATTTCCCACTATGTTTGTGTGAATTTTTGGCTTCCAATATTGGAGAGATATTTTGTGGTAATATACCTCATGTTCATGGATATATATATATATATATATATATATATATCAAATTAATGGAGTCCGAGTAAATATGAAAAATGATTAAAAGGACATCCTCCATGGATTGGGTTTATTGATGAAATTTTCTTATGTGTTTCATCAAAATCAACCAACTAGATGATTTCACATTGTGAAATGGTTACACAACATATATCATTTTTATGATCCATGTTTTGAACCGGTTTAGAGTGTGAAATGTTTTCAAATATTGAAAATTGTTTAAATCAAGAAAAGTGGTTCATCTATATTTTTTGTCATGGGATATGAAATTATCAGTGTGTCTTGTAAATCGATGAATTCACATCATCCTAGGGTTTCATTTTATGAATGTTTTATGAACAGCGCTTTTAAGAATGATGTTGATATTATTTTATTTTCTGGAATCCACAACTTCACTCTCTTGTCATATGATCCCTGAAAATGTTATTTTTTGGATATACTCACTTTTTAGATCTTTTTTATCAGCGTTTAATCTTTTTTGTGTGGTTGTGTGTTGTCTCTCTGGGTAAGTTATGTATTTGTTTCTTCAATTTCATTGGCCACATAAATGTAATTGTGATGCAATGCTATATTATTTTGGTAATGGTGTTGATTTTCATGATTCTTTCTATATATATTGGGTGATCTTCCTCTAGTGAATTTCCATTCTTTTGGAGTTGGTGTAACATGTGATTATCTAGAGGAATGTGTTGTGTGATGTTATATTTTAGCATTTATCATATTATGTTGATTTTCATATGTTTATATTGATTCTGGGGCCCCCATTGTCATCTTTTCATTATTCCTTTTTTGGATCTCATTATGGGGATGTGTGACCTGAGTAGAGGTAGTTTGTTCTGTCTATAGCCTATGTTTGGTGAAATGTATTTTTATTCTGCTATAATTTTGTAATAAATGAATTTGGATTATATAATTTCATGTCTGTAAATGGGTTTTTGAGGAATGATGTGTTTCACCATGTTATGGGTAAGAAAAATCATTTTTAAATCATTTTTATTTGGATTTATGAATGGTTTTCACGGTATGGTTTTAATGAAATGGTTTAAAAATATAGAGCATATGAAGCCTATAATACATAGTTGGAAGGTGTAATAATAGGCCTCAACCATTGATACTGTTAGGGGGTTCTATAATGTTGTGTTCCTCTTCACCCTAATCCCAATTTTATATGTACATGTTATATGTGTTTAGAGGGTCACATGCTATAGTGTTTCTTAGTTTCCTAGATTTAATTCATATATCAAGAGGCATGATTCATTTTTTTCATTATCTAGGTTTTGGTGTTCTAGGTACCCTGAAATGTTTTGATCCTTCATGTGATTTTATATATGATATTTTTTCATACACTTTTAATTGGATATGAAATGTGATATATTCAATAGTGTTACGTCCTTCATATACGTGATATGATTTGATACCATTTACCTGGATTTTTTTGATGTGCGGAAAAGGGGAAAAGGTTTCACAATCCTTTTCACATAAAAAATTATTATGTAATTTTAATTCCTTTGTTTCTTCATAGAATATCATGTTCATAATTTTTAATAAGCCTTGATATGGAACTATTATCTAGGGTTCTACTGATTAGGTTTATCTCACACTCTATACACACCTTCAGTAGTGCGTGGACCTTTTTATGTATTTCCGTGTATGGAAAAGAAAGGATTCTTAGAGAGATTGTGAGGTTTTAGATAGTGTATCCTAATAGATGGTCTATTTTTTCATGTAATAACATGGTGTAGCAGTTTTGGTTTTGGTTGTCCTTCATTTTTGGACTTGTCACATAGAGATTGTTTTTGATAATTATAAGTTACATTGATTTCTTTATTTTTTTTATGATTTATATTTCATGTTTTAATCGTCCCATATTTTATCACATCATTCAATTATATATATGTCATATTATATACATCTTTTTGGGAAAAATCATTCCTCGTTAATTTTTTGATTCATGGGTGCTACTCAGTATCCTATGGGGATGGAGAACACTTTTAGGGTATGTGATGATTCAGTTCAAGTTCCATTTTGAGAGGGTAGTTGGGTCGGGTTCATAACATTTTCATATAATAGGTAGGTTTTTCATAGTATTAAGATTTTGTAAGATTGGAGATATGATTTTAGAGAATGTAGATTTGGGTTACGGTGAGTTTATGTACAACTCCTTCCATGATGAGAATCATGTTTCTATAGAATGTTATTTGTGTCTTTTATAATTACTTTATGATCATACAATCAGTTTTTCTTGTGTTTTTCATGTTTAAACTATGATTATCATACTGATTGATCATTTATTCTAGTAGGTTGTTTATTGTTATACTATGAAGGAGTCTTTGATGGGTTCCTCTCAAGGTTCCTTGGATAATCCTCAAGTGAATCTTCCTCTACATTATATTTTTATCGAGGATATCAAGCTAGATGTTCCTACTTTGTAAAAAAAATTGTTTTATGTCTAATAAATGAGTTTTATAGAATGGGATCAATAACTGACATTTTTTCATGAGATTATACCATCCTTTAAGGGTACAAATGAACCTCAAGATTAATATAACATGCTTTAAATGATTGTTCAGATAATTGAATTGAAGGAAACACCTAAGAATATCATGGTAATGTACACGAAATTCTAACACGAGTGTACCGGAATGAAATGGTAGGATTATATGGTGCTAGATGATAGAAACATGGTATTAGTTTAGAAGGGTTTAATAAATGGTATTTTATAAATTTTTCCCAAAGTAAATGCATATTGATAAGTATCTAGAGTTCATATCTTTGTATATGAGAGAGAGTCTAACATTGGTATACACCAATTGGTCTGAATAGGTAACACATTTTTCTCCATATCTAGTCACTAATTGAAAGATATATATTAAGTATTACCTATAGTGTTTTAAATGTATATTAGATGGATGGTATTTATACAGAAGAATTCAACCTATGTCAAGACAGTAGATAGAGAAATGATTGAGGAGATAGATATGGAAGTAAATGTTTGTTTTCCTCCCAATATATTTCTCCAAAAAGTTTTTGTAGTGGTGAACATGGGTGAAAAAGAAGTGGAATGTTCATCGCATGAGTAGTGGGGGTGGTTCTCCCAATAAGGAACCCTCTACACCACTACATATGACCAGTAGTACACACCTAGCTTGATATTGGTGTGGAAATGATATAAAACCCCAATATTCTTATTACAAACATATTAATATGCATAAAATTTATGGATTTTATACTAATCAACAATATTTATATCATATTATGTCTTCACAACATTATGTTTCATGATTATTAGAGGAAAAATCTACTATGGCATATTCAGGTTCTTTAAATACTATAGGGCTCCAGCCATATGCATAATGAGTGAAGCAACAACAAAGAGTGGATGAGTTTCTAGAATAGGTTGATATGGGTCCAGTGATTTTTAGTGGTACTATATTTATAATATATTCAATAGATAAATATTAATTTAATATAGGTTCCTCCCACTTGTTTATATATGCTTATTTTTTAGGACATGATTAAACATCAAATGGAACTCATACCCCATGTTATGGAGTTATCAAAACCTCTTAGATATATGGCTGAGTATGTTTTTAAATTTCCTTATTGTTATATATGTATAGTAGATGTAGAGTTATTATGATATATCCTTCTTCTGCATCTACATACATTTGTAATCACTGTTGGAGCCAAAATTCTGGACAAATAAGAGGCCTGATGAAGGCCCCAAAGGACTGCCTCGCGAAGCCCCATCGCGGAGATCCACCAGCACCACAGCCGCCGCGAAGCAAGGAGGAGGGACGCTCTGCGACCACACATGACGTTCGTACACCTTCTACAAAGCAAGGAGGCGGGACGCTCCGCGACAGCACTTGACGTTTGCGAGCCTACCGTGAAGCCACCCAGCCCCTCTTTGCGCCGCGTGAGCTCTACTCTGCGGTGCCCCTTGTCTATAAATATCGGGATCCCCCTGAGGCCAAACGATGGAAAATTAGACCTTTCGGCTTCCCATCTCCCGAATCATGAAGCATCCTTCTGCTCTGCGAACCATGAGTAGTGCAAGGTACTTGTGCTCCGTGAAGTGCCTCCCTTTTGTCCCATTTTGATCCCCTCTTCCAAGAGGGATTCCTTTAGTGAATCCTAAGGGTCTTCACGAAGGAAGGGGATCCCCAAGGGGACTCAGGTCATCACGGAGCGTTTATGCTTCACGAAACACAATTCATGTACACATGATCCACATGCTAAGGTAGGGTCATTGTACTTTGCGAAGCACATTGTTTCTCGACACCTTGTTTCGTGAGGAACCTTTGCTCTGTGAGGCTATGCTCCACGAATGCCCTTACACATCGCGAAGCACCTCCCATTTTCACCTCTTCCCCATGCTAAGGCTAAGGCACCCCACTTCGCGAAGCACACCCCTTCACAAGTTCCCTTTTCCACGCGGAGCGACAGAGCTCCACATGGACCCTACCTATGGACCCCTCTTCCAGGAAAATCTATTTCCCGTGCGACCCTCCTGGTTTGCACAATGTGACTTCAAAGTCCATTGGATGATACCTCCCATTGCGTTGCTTCGCCTAATGCTTCTTCGCATAGGCACGCTAATGTCTATTGCTTCTTCACATAGCCATGCTAACGTGGACCCCTCGATGGTTCACTCCATGACACCCCCTCACTACGGTGTTGCCGATGCTTTCTCTCCCACAAGGAGCAGAGGGAACCGGTTCTGTAAGTCCTAGGGGTGCGAAGCGCACCCACCTCATCTGAGCTGCAAGATGTTAAACTACCAAGCACCTTCATCCTTAACACATGATGTTAAACTGTAACCTGGCCCCATGCCTCGCACGCAGGGTCCCCCCACCACGGATATTCTCCATGCCCACTCGTCTCCATGGGGATGGTATCATCCCTCACATGTGATGATATCTTCCTTATTGGAGTGACTTTTGTCCGTGGGGAAGGGTGGCCACCTTGGTGTAAGGCCCTAACCTTTAATGCAGGAGGCATCACCCCTGTTACTCCTCACTCCCTCGGCACCAAGGCCAACCAAGGGTGTGATGGGGAATGGTGTTTCTACTTTATTCCATCCCATATCCCTCTCCCGCTGCGCTTTGTTGCCCCCAGGCCTCCATCCTGGAGTAATCCCCAACTTCCTGGGCCGCTCAACGCATAAGCCCCACTCCTCTTCCCACAGGCACACCTTTCGCGACGTGGTCGTCGGGCCATTGATGCCTCTTGTTTCTCACACCAAGCATGAATCACATGGGCTTAGAGTAAGCATCGGCCATGACAACAACCCCGTCCTGCATGATGTTAAACTGTATACCTCACAAACTACAGGGACTTTGATACATTTCAAGGCATGGTACGTAAGAAGTTCCCCTGAGGTTCAAGCCCACCACCACCTGGTCGTTCCAACCCCCATCACGTAGGTTCACCCCCATCCCACATGACGTTAAACTGTATTCCAAACCATTCCGAACTATGTGGACTTTGATCCATGTCAAGGCATGGTACGTAGGAAGCCTCCCTGAGGTTCAATCCCACCACCACAACCACCACCCAGTCGTTCTGAACCCATGCACGCCAGTTCACCAACACCTTGGTCCGATCAATGCGTAATCCCCAATCCTTGCTGAATTACGGGGACATTGATCCATGTGAAGGCTTGGTACGTAGGAAGCCACATGTGGTTAAATCCCAAAACCCATCAGACCCCCGGTCCATATACACGTCGATTCACCAACACCTTGGGCCGCTCAACTCGTAAGCCCCAATCCTTCCTAGACTACATGGACTTTGATCCATGTCAAGGCATGGTATGTAAGAAGCCTCACAAGGTTCAAGCCCATCACCCATAGGACCCCGGTCCATCTTCATGTCAGTTCGCCAACACGCCCCACCCGAACTACGAGGACTTTGATCCATGCCATGGTAGGGTACGTAGGAAGCCTCCTGGAGGTTCAAACCCCAAACACCCTAGTCTCCCTCAGAGTGTAAGCCCCCACACCATTTGAACTAAAGGGTCTTTGATCCATTCTAAGGTAGGGTACGTAAGATGCCACATGAGGTTCAATCCCACCACCCATTGGTCGTTCCAACCTCCTTCACGTCGGTTTGACCCCATCCAGCGGTAAGCCGCTATTGTAACACCCCGAGATTTTATGAAAAATATTCTTTTTAATTTCATTAATGTCTTGTGTTGTACGCTACACCAAAAGGAGCTTTCACAACATGCATCCTTGACTTGCCTTGCATTACACGCAATCGTGACCTTCCTCGATAGTGTGTGTAGTACGCAATAACGAGTTTCACTAAACAACAATATGCTATTAAAATATTATTAAAACTAGCCGTTATGAATAGTAATAACCACTTTTTGAAATTTTGTAAATTTTGTTTTTCAAAATGGACTTCATTTTTGGATTCGGAATATCGAAATTAGCTTAGGGTGAAATTTTGGTACTTTTCGGATAACTTTCATTTTCTGATGAATAGTGAAAATTACTAAATTTTAATTAAAAATAACCTTTTTAATCGAAATAATTAATAGTGATAAATTATTAATTTTATTGGTTTTAAAGTATATTAGAATATATTTTTACAATCTAATACAATGTTGGTCATTGGATGTAATTTCACCTTTAAACCAAACATAAACAAGTGTCAATCTTTTGATAGTTATTATCTCTGAAGAACACGCTATTTGTTTTGACGACGGAAATTAATTTTTAAATTAATTAATGCAACTGATACGTTTTGAATTCGGTAAAATAGACATCATTTTTGAGTTCATAATATCAGATATAGCTTAGGCCTAATTTTTGGTATTTTTCTAGAGACTTTCATTTTTTTGATGAATAGTGAAACCACTAAGTGGTAATTTAAAAAATGATTTTTTCATAAAACTTAATTTTACCACTTCTGTGAGTTGAATTTAAAAAAACTGAGAGACATGGTTTATTTCAGTAAGTAAAATGTGGTTTAATGGGATGAAAATGATTTTTGGTGAATAGTAACTTTTTACTTTTTTAGCACAGTTAAAAGTAAATTGGGTAATTAAGGGTAAAAATGATATTATTATTACCCTAACACATGTATTAATTCTATTAGATAAGTGTAATTCGACCAAAAACAACCTTATGAATAAATTATGACCATTTAGGGCCACTTTTATTATATTAGGACATTTATTATTAATTTATTTAAAGAATGGTTAAAATAGTTAAAATCAAAGTTTAATAAGTATATCATTTTTAATATAGGGTTATACATAAGATAAATTCGACTATAAATATCCATTAGAAATATAAAAATATTTAATACATAATTATATTTTATTTGTAATTTTTAGACTTTAAATAAGTTAATTTATTTATGACACAATAATGATGCAGTAATTATATTATTAATGAAATACTGACATAATTTATGTTATAAATACCCAAATAAATGTAATTTGAGCCTTTTTATGAATTACACTAATTTTCTAGGTTAATATGACATGTTAGTATTTATTTAATTAACTTTTTTCGAACTAATCATTCTGTTATGATTTTCACAAAAATCAATTACTAAATAGTGTCAAAATTGACATAAAATAGTTTTTAAAACAAATATTATATTATTAATTGTTATTTTATTCTTAAAAAACTAAGGTTCGTCCAAATGACTTAGATAACATTATATATATTAATAATAAACATCTTGGGGTTCGTTTGGCTTCTTATAGTAAGTTTATTAACATTATAGTGCAAGAACACCAAAAGACACGGTAAAAGTAAAATTATCTAACTTAAAGTTAAATATAAATGATAAGGTAAAAATAGGAACCTAAACTTATCTAAATTCTATTGGATGAGGGGCTTCCGACACATCCCCACCTTAGCTTCTAAATAACTCTATTTGGAGCTATTAAAAACCGAATATGACTTTATAATAAAATAATATTTTTAGTTATTCCAAAGGTGCCCCTCTCCCCCCTTATAAAAGGGCACCTCCTCCCTCTCTTCCTCACACCACATTGAGCCTTCAATCTTGTCCAACCCCTACCACATTCTCTTCTCCACTTACCTAGAAACATACTAGAGGTCCTGGTCTTATTCAAAGACCAATTTTAGTTCCCTAAGAGGAGGAATCAAAGAGGCGCTTCAAAGAAGAGGTAATGTCCGTTACCGATTCTTTCAACATTATTTCTTCTTCCACTTCTTCTTATTAGGCTGTTTCATTAGGAAGTAATAACATCAGTATCACTCATATATAGATATTTTATTATAAGTATGAAACAACCCTATTTCACCATCTATCCATCCTACGGAAAATGAAATCACCGCGCGTGCGTACGTACGGAATACCGTCTCCATGCCGTGGTGTAATCTATTTTCCACCACCACCTTACTTGTATGGGTATAATGGTGTACATAATAACTATATATGATTATTGTAAATTGATATTTATTCTGAAATGGTATACATACACTCCAATACAATTCCACGATCATGAGAACGATATCATCGCTCGTGCGTACGTACGGACTACCGTCTCCACGACGCGATGAGATTCATTCTCCACGTTAACCATTCATGAATGATTATAAAATATATATAATAAGTAATCATGAAATATATGACATAATAATGATTCTGGATTTATGTGTATATATATATGTATGTCATCTACTTAATTCCATTCAACTCAATAAAGAAACAAAAACAGCATTCATGCGTACGTACGGCCTACCGTCTCCATCAACGGTGTATTTCTTTCCATTTACTGATCTATTATATATATGTATATTCTGAATATATATGATTTTATAATCATGTTTTATATTCTGTAATTAAGTAATCATGATCTAAGTAATCATATGAATAATTACAAGTCAAAACATGGATGACAAATGAAACGATTTTACCCAAAACGCTCTTTAACATGGAATTTACAAAAGAACGGGTAAAATAAAGTCATAAGTGAACCATATATGATATAATAACAATGAGTATGATTCTGGAATAAGTCAATGACATTATTTAAATCATTATACAGGAGGTTCGGACACTTACGAAGCAAATCAGACCTAAGGTAAGGGAAAATATCACATTCTCATTTTTATCTGAGATTGTTTATACTTTGGTATTTACTGGGGTGTATTTTATCATCCACATCCATGTTTCTTCAATATGTAATATTATTTCCATACACCTACAATTTTTTAAATCCAATTTTACCCTAGGCGAGTTTTTAGTAAAAGATACGAATGGAATCTTTTGTCGTTTTTCGTACGAGGTACTTTTTGACTTTTCTGACAAAAGTACGAGAAGAATGTTTTTTTTAACTTATACGGCATGAATGGATTTTTAAAACAATATTTCCAAGAATCTTCCTTTACAATTTTTCATGTTTTTTTTTTATCAACTTTCATTAGTTTAAAATTGCAAGACATATTAAGAAAGGAAAAATGTTTTTGAAGTAGAAAGGATATCTTCCTCAAGAATGGAGTTCAAGTGCTTTATCAAAATTATTTTCCATATAAGATAATATATGGTTATGTTTCTATCCCTATTATTACATTTATTTGATTATGTTGTGATGGAATTATTTTTATGAATTCTTTTATCTTATATGAATTGTTTTATGATGTCATGTTGTTTAAGAGTCCCATTTTTACTACATGGGTTATGCAATGATGTATGATTTATGATTTTGTGGAACACATAAGAATGTTATCATTATGAGATGGGTGGGACCTATATCTCCCTCCAATGCATTGGGTAAAAATTTTATATCTCATGAGATAGACATGGCTGGAACGGCAGGTTAAACCGGTTCAGTGAAACAGGACTCAAACGAGGAGTGAACTCGGTTCAGAAATGGACTTTGTCCACAAAGATAGTCTTGGAAATGAGTCTTGAATAATAAGAAATGATTCTCTATGATTATGTGTGTATTCCACAATGTTTAATGTTTTAAGTTATGATTATTGGGATTACATTTCACTACTATGATTTATCCCATGTTATGAAATTATGATTTCTTTTGCAGGTTAAGATTTCCAAAATTTATGTTCTCATGTATATGATGTGATTGATATTTCTTTTGTTTACCCTTACTGAGCATTTGAGCTCACCCTTTTATGTTTTCCTTTCCCCAAGATATAAAGAAAGGTTTTAGGTAAAAAAAGGAAGATCTTTATGGGAGATGTTGAAGATCTTTCACCACGATTAGAAGATTATATTCCGAGTTTCCAAAGACACTAAACTATTACGATCCTTGTGTGTTTGTTTTCATTATGTACTAATTATTCTGGAAAAGTAATGTAATTTTCATGTATGTTATGCTTCGGGTCTCTACAGTTGGTATCAGAGGAAAGGTTTAGTCAACCTTTGGAAACTAGGATGCGAGAACTTTAGTGAGATCCCTATAGATATTTATAAGGTATGTATAGGGATGTCCCTAAGGTTAAGTATAAGTATAGGTTATAGTACTAGAATTATGGTAACCTAAGATGTTAGATATTGATGGTACTCCCCCTTTATTATGTTGTTTTCCCTAGTGTGATTTTTGCCTCTCACACTATTCTTTTTGGGTTTTAGATGATGGCTGGAACCCGAAGGAACCGTGTTGATCAATGTAATGGAAAATGCAATTATTTTCCTTCTGAACAAACAAATGTTATGGGAGATGGAGTGAAAAATCTTATTGTTATACCTACACAAGCTATGAATCATTCTGGACTTCCAAATGAGCAGAGAAGGGAACAATATTCTATTGAGTCCTTCATGAGGAAACACCCACCTTCTTTCAGTGGGTCTTCTGATCCACTTGTTGCTGAACAATGGATCATTAACACTGAAAAGATATTTTCAGTTCATCAATGTTCTGAACATGATAAATTCATCTTAGTAGTATATCATTTGGAAGGTGATGCTGATCAATGGTGGAATCTTATCAAGAATACGAGGCAAAGAGATGAAATTGAGTCCATGGAATGGGATGAGTTCAATAAATTATTTTTCAATAAGTACATCCCTCGTATTTTTCGAACAAAGATGGAGAAGGAGTTTTTGAACTAAAGAAAAAGGATGATGAATCTGTTGGTATATACGAAGCGGATTTTACAAGGCTTGCAAGGTATGCATCTGGATTTATTATCCAACCTGAAAGTAAAGTTGATCGATTCATGAGTGGCTTAAAACCAAATCTTCAAAGGGAATTAGCTATAAGAGACTTCAGTAGCTATGAAGAAATTGTGTGTTGTGCTATCAAGGTAGAAATGGAAGTTGGTGTTACTTATCTATCTCATAGTTTTGACAAGAAACGAAAGATGGAGTTCAAGGAGAAATCTCAGAATAATGGTGAAAAGAATATGAATGTTTCCTTATGATCAAAGTGTGGAAAGAATCATGGTGGAGATTGTCTTAAAGGGACTAAAAAATGTTTTAAATGTGGAAAAGAAGGTCATCGAGAAGTTGAGTGCTGAAGTAATGGAAAACGGGTTTCTAATGATGTGAATAAAGAAAAGACTTCTGAGAACGCACCACCAACACTTCAATGCTTCAAGTGCAAGGAAATGGGGAATTATGCTAATAAATTCCCTAATCCAAGGGTTAGTGATGATCGACATGAGCAACCACTTAAGGAAAAGGAAAAAGGGAAGTCACATGTGATTACTATTGGTGATGTTGAATATGACAACGATGTGGTGGAATGATTAAGTGTTTATGTAATGGGATTCCAAAATAATGTTGTATATAGTATCATGGAATATTGGAATATTTATGTATTGGTCTATTGTGGTATTCAATAATTTTATGGTACCGGTAACCATGGAAAGTGATTGAGATATTTTTGGAAATAAGATGATATGCGCATAATGAAGGGAAAACAAGAAAATGAAATGTTTGACAGTATTCATGAGCTCATGATTGATATAAGGACTAAGTGATATCATGGTTTGAATATAAAGAATTTTGAGGATTTTGGTTTGTGGATCGTGTTAACTTTTAACTATATTCATTTTTTCACTAAAGTTCAATGGGTATTAATTCTTCAAGAGAATACATGATTAAGGTATTCACATGTTTGTAATTTGACCAACAAGATATATCTTATGATATATGGGGGATAAATGATGGCATTCACGTGATTGTTATGTGAAATTTCAAGTAATCATTTTCTTTATACTATGAGCTTGGACCGAAGTATTTTAGATAAGCCTAAATATTGGAATGGATTATGTTGGACATGAGTTAGTATTGTTTAAGGATAGAACTTTTTTCGATATTATTGATGGTATGTTATAGTAGTATAGATTTAGAAAAAGGAAAACCTGCAGGATGGGCGACAACCCATCACGTCGGACAAGGCTGTGGGAATCGAACCCACAACCGAAGTGCGACTAGCCTTTATAGCCTACCACTGGCCTACAGGAAGTCCATGTTTAGTAGAAACTAGTTTTATTATATTAATCAGTATAATATAAGAAGTATAAGTCCATTTTCGGAACCATATATGATTAATCTCACTATAGATGGACTTCTGTATTTTTTTGATAGCTTTTCTAACATTTTGTTTGAGACAGATGGAATGACCCCTCATTCTATCACATGATCTGCTAACACATCATGAATGACAAATTCAACTTCATTTATTTAAGAGATGAAGTGGAAATTTTCCAAATAACGACTAACAGTGAGACTATACCAAAATCACGAAAGTATTTATTCTAATTCTAATTTCATCAACTTTAGGGAAATGATCTTGAAAACCAAAAATGTTGTCCTAGTGATCTTATATCTGATGAATCAGATGGTACCTTATATCATCACAAATTTATGGCTTTGTGATTGCTGGATTTTCCAT
Source organism: Viscum album (assembly GCA_963277665.1). Taxonomy (NCBI): domain Eukaryota; kingdom Viridiplantae; phylum Streptophyta; class Magnoliopsida; order Santalales; family Viscaceae; genus Viscum; species Viscum album. The sequence continues at coordinate 187,918,569 of OY728153.1, read as the reverse complement.
AGCTATGTTCTCTACCACTCTCCATCAGAACATGATGGTTAGATTTCTCTTCCATATCCATATTTTCACCTATGTGGAAACCCAGTGATTAGTTTATTTGGGTAACCGTTACGTTTCATACTTTTTTTTAAAGAATGGTTTTGGTATTCTTTTTTACACTGTGGGTTTTTATTAAAGAAACTTTCGAGTAGTAAACCATTTATAACCCCGACGAATTTCGAGGGTGAAATTCATTTTAAGGGGGTAGAATGTAACACCCCAAGATTTTATGAAAAATATTCTTTTTAATTTCATTAATGTCTTGTGTTTTACTCTACACCAAAAGGAGCTTGCACAACATGCATCCTTGACTTTCCTTTCATTACACGCAATCGTGACATTCCTCGATAGCGTGTGTAGTACGCAATAACGAGTTTCACTAAACAACAATATGTTATTAAAATATTATTAAAACTAGCCATTATGAATAGTAATAACCACTTTTTGAAATTTTGTAAACTTTATTTTTCAAAATAGACTTTATTTTTGGATTTGGAATATTGAAATTAACTTAGGGTGAAATTTTGGTCCTTTTCGGATAACTTTCATTTTCTGATGAATAGTGAAAATTACTAAATTTTAATTAAAAACAACATTTTTAATCGAAATAATTAATAGTGATAAATTCTTAATTTTAGTGGTTTTAAATTATAATTAGAATATATTTTTAGAATTTAATACAATGTTGGTCATTGGATGTAATTTCACATTTAAACCAAACATAAACAAGTGTCAATCTTTAGATAGTTATTATCTCTTAAAAACACGCTATTTGTTTTGATAATGGGAATTAATTTTTAAATTAATTAATGCAAATGATATGTTTTGAATTCGGTAAAATAGACATCATTTTTGAGTTTATAATATCAAATATATCTTAGGCCTAATTTTCGGTATTTTTCTAGAAACTTTCATTTTTTTGATGAATAGTGAAACCACTAAGTGGTAGTTAAAAAAAATGAATTTTTCATAAAACTTAATTTTACAGCTTCTGTGAGTGGAATTTCAAAAATCCGAGAAACACGGTTGATGTCAGTAAGTAAAATGTGGTTCAGTAGGATGAAAATAATTTTTGGTGAATAGTAACATTTTTACTTTTTTTACCACGGTTAAAAGTAAATAGGGTAATTAAAGGTAAAAATGATATTATTATTACCCTAACACATGTCCTAATTCTATTGGATAAGTGTAATTCGACCAAAAACAACCTTATGAATAAAATATGACCATTTAGGACCACTTGGATTAGATTAGGACATTTATTATTAATTTATTTAAAGAAGGGTTAAAATAGTTAAAATCAAAGTTTAATAAGTATATCATTTTTAATATAGGGTTATACAAAAGATACATTCGACTATAAATATTCATTAGAAAGATAAAACTATTTCCTACATAATGATATTTTATTTGTAATTTTTATACTTTAAATAAGTTAATTTATTTATGACACAATGATGATGCAGTAATTATCTTATTAATGAAATATTGAAATAATGTATTTTATAAATACAAAAATAAATTTAATTTGAGACTTTTTATGAATTACACTAATTTTATATGTTAATATGACATGTAATTATTGATTTAATTAACTTTTTTATAACTAATAATTCTGTTATGATTTTCACAAAAATCAATTACTAAATAGTGACAAAATTGACATAAATAGTTTTTAAAACAAATATTATATTATTAATTGTTTTTTATTCCTAAAAATCTAAGTTTCGGCCAAATGACTTAGATAAAGTTATATATATTAATAATAAACAACTTGGGGTTCTTTTGGCTTTTTATAGTAAGTTTATTAACCTTATAGTGTAAAAACATAAAAAGACACGGTAAAAGTAAAATTATCTAACTTAAAGTTAAATATAAATGATAATTTTAAAATAGGAACCTAAACTTGTCTAGATTCTATTGGATGAGAGTATTTAGACCCATCCCCACCTTAGCTTAGAAATAACTCAATTTGGAGCTATTAATACCCGAATATTACTTTATAATAAAATAATATTTTTAGTTATTCCAAAGGTGCCCCTCTCCTCCCTTATAAAAGGGAACCTCCTCCCTCTCTTTCTCACACCACTTTGAGCCTTCAAGCTCGGCCAACCCCTGATAAATTTTCTTATCCACTTCCCTAGAAACATCCTAGAGGTCCCGGTCTTCTTCAAAGACCAATTTTAGTGCCCTAAGAGGAGGACTCAAAGAGGCGCTTCAAAGAAGAGGTAATGTCTGTTACCAATTCTTTCAACTTTATTTCTTATTCCACTTCTTCTTCTTAGGTTGTTTCATTATGAAGTAATAACATCAGTATCACTCATATACAGATATATTATTATAAGTATGAAACAACCCTATTTCACAATCTATCCATCCTATGGAAAACAAAATCACTGCGCGTGCGTACGTACGGAATACCGTCTCCACGCCGTGGTGTAATCTATTTTCCACCACCACCTTACTTGGATGGGTATAGTGGTGTACATAATAACTATATATGATTATTGTAAAGTGATATTGATTCTGAAATGTTTTACATACACTCCAATACAATTCCACGATCATGAGAACAATATCATCGCTCGTGCGTACGTACGGACTACCGTCTCCACGACGCGATGAGATTCATTCTCCACGTTAACCATTCATGAATGATTATAAAGTATATATAATAAGTAATCATGAAATATATGACATAATAATTATTCTGGATTTATTTGTATATATATTTATGTTATCTACTTAATTCCATTCAACTCAATAAGGAAACGAAAACAGCGTTCATGCATACGTACGGCCTACCGTCTCCATGAACGGTGTATTTCTTTCCATTTACTGATCTATTATATATATGTATATTCTGAATATATATTATATATAAATCATGTTTTATATTCTGGAATTAAGTAATCATGATCTAAGTAATCATACGAATAATTACAAGTCAAAACACGGATGACAAATGAAACGATTTTACCCAAAACGCTCTTTAACATGGAATTTACAAAATAACGGGTAAAATAAAGTCATAAGTGAACCATATATGATATCATAAAAATGAGTATGATTCTGGAATAATTCAATGACGTTATTTAAATCATTATACAGGAGTTTCGGACACTTACGAAGCAAATCGTACCTAAGGTAAGGGAAAATATCACAATCTCATTTTTATCCGAGATTGTTTATACTTTGTTATTTACTGGGGTGTATTTTATCATCCACATCCATGTTTCTTCAATATGTAATACTATTTCCATCCACCTACAATTTTTTAAATCCAATTTTACCCTTCGGTGAGTTTTTAGAAAAATATACGAATGGAATCTTTTGTCGTTTTTCGTACGAGGTACTTTTTGACTTTTCCGACAAAAGTACGAGAAAAATGTTTTTTTTAACTTATACGGCATGAGTGGATTTTTAAAACAATCTTTCCAAGAATATTCCTTTACAAGTTTTCAATTTTATTTTTTATCAACTTCTTTTAGTTTAAAATTGTATGACATGTTAAGAAAGGAAAAATGTTTTTGAAATAGAAAGGATATTTTCCTCAAGAATGGAGTTCAAGTGCTTTATCAAAATTATTTTCCATCTAAGATAATATAGGGTTCTGTTTCTATCCCTATTATTACATTGATTTGATTATGTTGTGATGGAATTATTTTTATGAATTCCTTTATCTTATATAAATTGTTTTATGATTTCATGTTGTTTAAGAATCCCATTTTTACTACATGGGTTTTGCAATGATGTATGATTTATGATTTTGTGGCACACATAAGAATGGTATCATTATGAGATCGGTGGGACCTATATCTCCCTCCAATGCATTGGGTAAAGATTTTATATCTCATGAGATAGACATGGCTGGAACGGTAGGTTAAACCGGTTCAGTGAAACAGAAAGGAAACGAGGAGTGAACTCAGTTCAGAATTGGACTTTGTCCACTAAGATAGTCTTGGAAATGAGTCTTGACTAATAAGAAATGATTCTCTATGATTATGTGTGTACTCCACAAATTTTCATCTTTTAAGTTATGATTATTGGGATTACATTTCACTACTATGATTTATCCCATGTTATGAAATTATTATTTCTTTTGCAGGTTAAGATTTCTAAAAGGTATGTTCTTATGTATATGATGTGATTGATATTTCTTTTGTTTATCCTTACTGGGCATTTGAGATCACCCTTTTATGTTTTCTTTTCCCCAGGATATAAAGAAAGGTTTTAGGTAAAAAAAGGATGATCTTTATGGAAGATGTTGAAGATCATTCACCACGATTAGAAGATTATATTCTGAGTTCCCAAAGACACTAAACTATTACAATCATTGTGTGTGTGTTTTTGTTATGTACTAAGTATTCCGAAAAAGTAATGTAATGTCCATGTACGTTAAGCTTCGGGTCTCTACAGCTGTGATCCCATCTAGCAGTAAACCATTGTGACCTTAATCAGCAGTAAGCCATTAAAATCCTTATCCATCAGTAAGTCGTTGTCAACTTCATTCGACAGTAAGTCGTTTCCAGATGAACTACGCAGACTTTGATTCTCTTCACGGGGATACGTAGGAGTTATCTTCGAGGATCAAGCCCAAAACCATCATCCATCCTGATTCTTACCTGGGCCGTCACATCCCGGTGAGATCATGCCACCTCAGTCTCCTCCATAGCATTCAGGAATCCACCCACATGTTGGCCCCAATCTCGGTGTTCCCTCTAGGGGGGTCCTCTGTCTGATCCACTCTAATCGGTGTTCCGATCAGTCTGATCCATCTCTACTAGACGTTAAACTTATGGCATACCCTGTTTTAAACATAGGAAGATGAGGAAAACATTAGATACATTCCCATGGCATATGATTCCCCGCATTCGATGTGTGATGCCTCAAGCTTCTGCGCCCTCGAGAAGCCCTATATTAAAGGACAGAAGAGAGACACACTAATCCCCAGCGTCCAGACACGCCAGTGATGCCCAGCATGACTACTCTCCTAATAGAAGTTTGATGCCCTGACTAGACCCCTTGGAATGTTCTGAAAGAAGCAGCGTAATTAACTGGTGTCCATGAATATTTGGCACCGGGATGAGTTTCCCGAAAAATGTATTAAATCTATGAGGGAGACCCGGACTTGGTGATGAGTTCCGAGAAGGAATCCACGGAAGGCAGAACTGACATCCCATAATCCCGTTTTGATTAAAGATAAAACTTCCCTGAACAAATAATGAATGTCGCCCACCTTTGGAAAGTGAGAATGCATGGTAACAAATCTGCACTTGTTGCACTCAACCAGAAGGACGTGTGCGCCTTGAAGAAAGAATCGGAAATAGAAATGGTGAACCTGACGTGAATGAATGATCCTCAAAATGGAGATTAGTAATTCTTGGGGCATCCAAGGATTGATGTGTCACCATATCTAGCTATCCGACAGCAGTTCCCACCAAGAAAATAGTGGGAATTGAATGAAACTCACCAGAAGTTGGGGCAGTAGAACGTTGGACATCCTATTCTGCGACGTTGTCAACGTGGATCCCTCTAACCGGTCATGGAAGGCGGGATGGCACTGGGGAATTGGTCATCGATTCAATTTTCCTTTCAACGCTGATGAGATCGTTTGTATACTTCTCAGGAATCAGGTTGCTGCCACAGGAATGTGATCACCTCCCGCCCGCCCACGTAGGGTAAGGGGAAATGCCAGCACAGCCACTCTGCGTGGCTTCACCGCTTTCGCAACGGCTTCTGCGTCCATGACCGTGGGGCCACGCACCATCTCCCCATAGGAAGTTATCCAACGAATGGAAATTAACGACGTCTTATGTCGTTATGAGGAGGAGGGCATAATTCCAACCCGGGATATGGCCCACCTGAACTTGGAGGTGTCCTGACCCCGTCGTCAACGCCTCCCCTGAGGGTCGTGTAGGGAGCCGCTGCTCCCCACCCCAACATTCAATCGTTTCAGGAGCATGTCCCTAGAGCACTTTGACGACTCCATGCCTTATGATGATGAGGTGGAAGATGTCTGGCCTAGCCCAATCAGAGTCTCAATCTGGGGACTCCCAGCAAGGGCCCCCATGCGGCCGCGTCAGTGTCGCCGCCCATCCTTTCCAGGGGAGCAGGTAAGATATGCACCTGCACCACCACCACCGGCTCACCCGAACCAATGCCAGAGTCGGGCATGAGCTGAGGATGCCCGCCAAGGGGCATCAAGGTCGATGACTATTGTGGTCTGACCCACCACTAACGCATATCATCAAGTCCCTGCACACACTGAGCAGGGGCGCTCCTACGCCCAACCGGGATCGAGACCCCAACCGCCCCACGGGAAGGCTGGGTCGACTCTCCTAGACACAAGCACGGGCAGGGGTCATCGTGAACCAACCCGTAGTGATTCCACCCCGTACGAAGGTCCTCCCCGTACCACTACCACCGAGATCGTGGGTCTTCCCCACTTCGAGGCTCGGCATGGAGGTCTACCCCATGCTATACCCAATCAAAATGAAGGTCTGCCCCATGGCGGTGATGTTCGGTATGAAAGCATCTCTCGTGCTCATCACACCGGGTATGGAGCCCTTCCTCCTTCACCCGACCATCGACGTGGAGACGTTACCCATCTGGTCTCTCTCCAATGTGGGGATCCTCCCTACATCCTCTCTGTAGCTAGCGAAGGTCCTCCTCGCCCTGGCAACCAGAGGGGTGAAGGCCAGCCTCGCTCCTCCTGCACTAAGCATGGAGTTCCTTCCCATGCTCCCATCATTTCCGGTGGAGGCTTTGCCTGCTCAGGTGCTGTTCATGGAGGTCCTCCCCATGTCCCCTTTGACATTTGTCCTGGTGCTCCTCCCACCTCAGTTGTCTCAAGTGGAAACCTTCTCCACCCTGGCACTAGTGTGGCCGAAGGACCACATGTCGGAAATCAGCCCTATCTAGAGGATTCACCTAGGGGAAAGAAGGCGGGTTGTCACTTCCACATGAAAAATATAGGGAAGGCCCAGATGGAGATCAAACCAGTATGCTTCTCAGCCTCTGAAGCAGAGAGCGAATCAGCTCAAGAACCCTCCCCTAGATCATCCTAGTCAAGGGCTGGGGCAGGGATGAGGTGAATCATCCTGGTACTCCCAGAATATGAGGTCCACAGGATTCCCACTTCCCTCTATAGGTTTATATAGGAGGATGGAAATCTGGAGACCCCGAAGGCTACGGTCGTGCAGTCACCACCATCATCGCTGAAAGCGCTTTCTACCTCAACAAGAGATCACGAAGATCTATTCTGGGGATCAATGGAGGGTGAGCAGCAGCGTGAGCCATCACCAGAATCCCTATCCCCTGATCCAAAAATGGCGGTCGTCAACCCGTCCTATCACGACATTGCAGTCAGGTCACTACACTCCTTAGAGGATAGCCCAAGAATCGGCGGCCAGTAAGCCCGTTTGCTGTATTCTCCACCGGCCAACCTTCCATCCCATCGGTCTGCCTCATTACCATTGCCAATTCCTCTACCACCCCCAGTTGGTGAGTGGGGAAATCATGGACCAGACCCTGAATTTGAGCTGAGGAGCTTCTAGAGAATCATTGTAGCGGACCACTTCCCTGAGAAGTTCTGGCCTGCAGCAGTGCAAGATTTCTGCATACCTAAGTCCCTCACCCCAAAGGAAGTTGAGTGTTTCCACTACACCCTCTGGGCGACGAATTTCAGTCTCCGTCATTAGAGCGTGGTTTATACAAGGAGACAAGGGCATTTTTAAGACATCAGCGAGAAGTTTTGTCTAGTCGATATGCCCACACTCCCTATGGCCCAGCGCCCTGAGTCACCAGGCCGCCATGAGGCCTTCCAGCATCAATGCATACATTTTATCAAGGTACTATGCAAAATTATCAGGGAGGCTACCCCCCCCCCCCCCAATGTAAAAATCCATGGCTTGGGGTTGTAAGCTGCCCTCCTCTTTAGCCCTATCCAGTGTCAGCCGAACTCACTATGCGATATTGAGGACATGCCCCCAGGAAGGATCCTGGTCAACATGGCTAATGTAGTGGAAAAGGAGGGTGATATGGAGTTTCTCGATGGATACTTACCACCTGATGGTGTTCCACCACTGTCTGACTCATCTGGGAGGATTACTCGTCATTAGAGGAACCGCCTAGGTCTCCCTGAACCCACCGAGGCATTGGTACTCCGTCGGAATTCTGTTAAGGGAAAAGAGAATGTCAGATCTGCCAAACACTCTAACTCGTCCACCTTAGTGTAGAAGATGGAGGAGGACCTTGAGAAGGTCGCGTTACACTAGCAACATGCTGAGAAGAAGAGGCTGGTCGACGAAATCCTAGCTAAATGCACTGTAGAGTGACGACCCAACTATGGTGATCTTAGGTCGCGGCAGCAAGGGCAAGAACAACTACACCTCGGCGAGATGCCTCTGGGTAACCCTGATCATGTGACTCCCACTGACAGGGTTGAAGCTGGAGCTTACGACAAGAGGTCATGGTATGTCTCACCAAACCCTCCCGAACGGTGCGACAATTCGAGGAATCCGGCTCGGGTCCCCCTAGCTGCCCCGCATGCCAGTCCACCAGTCGCTCCACGAGTCTCTGATCGTGCCTACTGTGTTGAAGATCCCGGAAACGCACTCATGGTTAAGTATCCCCATCAAGATGGGGACCCCCACTCGGATGATCCTATGTCATCACTCATATCCCTCCTTGAGGCATTTGAAACATAGCAGGAGGCAATACCACCAGATGGTAATCCATACCCAGCCTGGGTGGATGATATGTCGGTGCCTCTTGGTTTCTGGAATCCCACCTTCTCCCCCTTTAACAGGACAGAGGACCCTCCGCAACATCTGGACCACTTCAACTCAAGGTGTGGTCCCATGTCGGGGACTCCAGCGCAGCAGAAGGCTTCCAAGCTCCGCTGTTTCATTCATACACTGTAGGGGCTAACATTCGTCCGGTAGAACCCGCTCCCCGTCAGATCTGTGACCAGCTAGGAGGACCTTCGCAGGCAGTTCCTCTACCAGTTCATCTCTAACACCCGGAAGACCAGTATCGCATACCTATTCAAGTGAATACAATGTCCTAGTGAGCGAGTCGTTTAATTTATCGCCCAGTGGAAGGGGCGCACATACTCCCTTGACATGCCCCTGACTCAGGATCAATTACTGAGGACATGTGTAGGGAATGTCAAGACGGAACTAGTTCCCTCCCTGATCACCCAAAACTATCCTGGAGGGTTTCGAGACTTCTATGACAAGGCCCAATGCCTTGAGGAAGCCCTGGAAAATGCCAGAAAGGTATGTCTGTTGCCCCCTATAATCCCAGCAAGGAGAGATGTCATAGCCAAGCCCACCATGGTGTCCCAAATAGAAGCCCCCAAGCAGCTAGAATTGCTGCCAGTAGAACCGGCCCCGCAGCCTCGAAGAGGTCGTCCACCTCAGGCACAACATCTGGCTCCGTAGAGACCTCAAAATTGGTAGGCGCCCCCTCAGAATGCGTCGCCACCGCCCAGGGAGGACAATCAGGGTCCACCTTCTCAACATGCCCCAGCGGATCCTTGTCAAGGCCAGCCTCCAAGGACTCCCTATCTGGAATGAAGACACCAGAATTACTCTTTTCGTAATAATCAGGTCCCTGGTTACTTTTATAACACCTTAGAATAGGGTATTGAATGATTTACTGAGTGCTTAAGGCAGATAGAGGTGAATCTCACCGATCGCCCCAACTAATGCCCCTATCATCAGATTTGGGGGCACACGCTCAACCAGTGATATGTGTTTAAGGACTGGCTCCAAGACCAGGTTGATAACAACATAGTAAGGTTGCTCCCGACCCTGACACAAGTGGAGGGTGTCTTTGTGAGGTTAGATAACACTAGAGACAGCAGAGGTGAGTGGACCTTAGTAGTGAGGCAGATCCGAGACACGGATAACGAGGTAGATCCGAGACCCACGTTGATAGCTTGTAAAACAGTACAGGTGAACCTTGGTAGTAAGGCAGATCTGAGAACCACATTTATCAGTGCCTCCATGTCCCTCGAGGAGTAGCAGGGTTATATGAAATTCCTTAAACAGCACTATGATGTGTTTTCCTGGAGTTACGACAAGATACCAGTACTAGATACTAAGGTAGTCGTCCACCGTCTCAGCCTCCCGACAAACCATCACGGGTTCAAGAAGCATCACAGAAATATACACCCTTCTCAAGGTGCCACGGTCGAGGCCGAAGTTGACAAGCTCATCAGAGCCAACTTTGTCAAGGAGGTCAAGTACCCCAAGTGGCAATCCAACATCGTTCTAGTCAGGAAGAATAATGGGAAGATCAGAGTCTGTATCGACTTCTGGGATCTCAACTGTCACTGTTCATTGAATGATTTTCCCATTCTCGTGCCAGAATTGTTGATCAATGCTACGGCTGGGTTCCAAGCACTCTCCTTTATGGATGTTTACATTGGATATAATCAGATCTGGATGGCCCCTGAGGATGAAGATTCCACTGCTTTCAGGGTTCCCCAAGGTACATTCTGTTACCAGGTTATTCCCTTCAGCCTGAAGAATGCAGGTGCCACCTATCACCGGTCCAGGCATCGAATATTCAATCCAATTCTCGAGACATTGGTTGAATTCTATGTGGATGATTTAGTGATCAAATCTCACCAGCACCAGGACCATCTCAAGGACCTTGAGAAAGTGTTCAGCTTACTCCGCTCCCACTACTTGAAGATGAAACCAATCAAGTGTGCCTTTGGGGTCACTTTCGGAATGTTTCCTGGCTTTGTTTTTAGGTATTATGGCATAGAGATCGACCCAGAGAAGATCAAGGCAATCAGCCAGATTCCTCCCTCAAGCAATATTCGAGAGCTTCGAGGTTTTCAAGGACACTTATCATACATATGCAGATTCAATGTGAATCTGGCTGGCAAGTGTAATCCCTTTTCTCGTCTAATGAAGAAAGGCTCTACCTATGAATGGGACGAAGAGTGCTAGACCATGTTTGAGGAAATTAAGCAGTACATGATCCAGACTCTGGTCTTGATGCCACTCATCCTCGGTACGCCGCTAATCCTATATGTGACTGCCCTGGACTGTTCTCTTGGTGCCCTTCTTGCCCAGAACAACAACGAGGGGAGAGAGAACAATCTCTACTACCTCAAACGCATGCTTCTCAATACAGAGACCAGATAATCCCCCATCGAGAAGAGATGACTTGCCCTCGTATTTTCTATGAAGAAGTTGTGACATTACCTGTAGCACCATGAGGTACAGGTGGTCTCTTGGGTAGACTCGTTGAAGTACATTATGAATCGCCCCTTGTTGACCGACTATCTAGCACGGTGGGTGGTAATCCTCCAGCAGTTCGACATCAGGATCGTGCCTCATAAGGATATCAAGGTGTATGCATTGGCATACTTTCTAGCTGCCCATCCAACCTCTATATGCCAGTCCCTGGAAATGGATTTTCCCGATGAGGCAATCCTCTCGGTATATCATGTTGTCCCATGTTGGAAGATGTACTTTGATGGTGCCACTCGGAGCCCTACCGGTAGGAGGCTCAATGATCCTCGACTCAACAGAGTGTTCCTGGGTATCGTCTTCATTACCCCGACGCAAGACATTCTTCCGTACTCATTCTTATTGCCAGAAGGCTTCACCAACAACGATGCAGAGTATCGGGCTCTTATCACTGGGCTCGAGTTGGTTGTCGAGATCGATGCTCCCCATTTGCATGTGAAAGGAGATTCTGAGCTTGTCATCAAGAAAGTCAACGACGACTACGTTATCAAAAATCTAGTGATTTTTCCATTATTGGAGCGCACCCTTCATCTAATGGCCCAGTTCCCTTCTTGACTGGAGGTTACCCATGTCCCTCGGTCACTGAATGGTCAAGTGGACACTTTGGTCGGCTTAGCTGCATCACTTGTAGAGACAGAGCAGGATGATCTGATAATACTTGTGGCACACCAGAGATTCATTGCCCTAGTCACCCCAGAGGATGATGATGGCCTGCGAGTAAGCCATCTTACCGCCGGATCCTCCACGGTAGGATCTCTAGGCTCTTCAAATATAGAGGTTGAAGAGACTTACTATTAGAGAGCCCCTTTTATCGAGTATCTCTAAAATGGTTTCCTCCCAGCTGATTAGGCTGAACATGAGCGAATCCGACACCACGTACTACAGTTTACCCTCCAGAGCGATCCCATCCTTGAGCCAATACTCTATAAGCACGGATTTGATGGTTTTCTCCTCTGTTGCATTCAAGGAGTCAAGATTCCACAAGTCATGCAAGAGGTTTGTAACACCTGAGACTTCTATGATAAATATTTTGTTTTTATATAAATCATCAAAGGAATATTTCACTACACACAACACTAGCTTGGCTTTCTTTACACGCAACTGCGGCCTTCCTCGATAGCTTGCGTCGTACGCAATACCGAGTTTCACTAAACAACGATATGCTATTAAAATATTATTAAAACTAGACATTATGAATATTATTAACTGAATTTTGAATTTTATAACATTTTAACTCAACTTATACATTTTCTAGAATGAGGTATGAAAAAAAAATCAGTTTTTTTTATAAAAGATGTATTTTTCAAAAAATGTAGTTTTGCCGCCTTTTGATGGTGCACCCACATTAAATCTAGTTTTTGACATGTTTATAAGATTAATTTGACAAAATAAAATTATTCTTTTGAATCAGGGTATAAAAATTTACTTTGGATAAATTTTTGATATTTTTCTGATAACTATCATATTTTGATGAATAGTAAAAATACGCTAATTTTTAATTAAAAACAACTTTTTTCATTGAGATAATTTATATGGATAAACTATAATATTTAATGGTTTTAAAGTATAAATAGAATATACTTTTACCATTTAATATAATTTATGTCATTATCATTAATTTTACATTGAATTCATAGGTAAAAACATTTCAATCTTTGGGAAAGTTTTAACTTCTAAAACCCGTTTTCTTAACAATGGGATTTATTTTAAATTAATTACTACAACTTATGTGTTTTTAATTTTGAAAAATGGATTCCATATTCAGAATCATTGGGTCCAAATTATGTTAATAGGCAACTTTTAATTTTTGGGCATTATGAATAGTAACTATGGTAAATTTTATTTACCATAGTTAAAGGTAAATCAGGTAATTAAGGGTAAATATAAGATTATAAAATTATCCTAACATCTAAAAAAATCCTATTGGATGACTAAAAGTCGACCCATATCACCTAAGGGTCAGATTAGATTCATTTAATGGACTTTTTTTCCATGAAAATAATTTAATTATTATTAAAACCAAAGAATGTGACAACATGTCAGTTTCTTAAATCTTATATGTATAATAATTTTAATTTAGTGACACACTTCATGAAAATTCAAAAATGAATAGTATAAAGAAAGCTAATACAATTATCTACATCATAGGAATTTATTTAGAATTTTTAGGGAATAAATAATTATCATTTATTATGACACAATAGTGATGTTGAAATTGTTTTATTAATTAAAATATCAAATAAATGGTTTTAAAAATAATAAAATAAATATTATATGAACTATTTAATGTGATCCACTAATTTTCTAGATACATATGACATTTTATGGATCTATTAAAGATTTTAGTTCGAACATATCTTCTGTATATATTTTATTTAAATTCAAATAAATGAATAGTGTCAAAATTGACACTATTGTTATTTTATAAATATAACATATTATAAAATTGTTTAAAAATAACAAAAATATTTAAAATTTATAAATTAAAATTTATATGGTCTAAAATTTAATAAAGTGTCAAATTATGGAAAATTCACAACACATATGTAATTATTTATAATAATTTAAAATTTAAAATATTATTACCACAAATAAAATTAAATTGATAAATAAGGATAAATCAAGATGATAATGTTTAAAATAAATTACTAACATGTCTAAATTTTATTTTTTGATGAGATTACAACCCTATCTCATCTAAGCTTCGGATATGAGTCATTTTGGAAGTTTTTATGTGGGGTTGGGATTTAATATAAACTAATATTTCTTATATTTCCAAAGGTGCCCCTCTCATCCCTTATAAAAGGGCACCTCCTCCCTCTCCTCCTCACACCAATTTGAGCCTTCAAGCTCGGCCAACCCCTGACACTTTCTCCTCTTCACTTCCCTAGAGACATCCTAGAGGTCCTGGTATTCTTCATAGACTAATTTTAGTGCCCTAAAAGGAGGTCTCGAAGAAGCGCTTCAAAGGAGAGGTAATGCACGTTACCGATTCATTCATCTTTATTTCTTCTTCCACTTCTTCTTATTTAGTTGTTTCATTATGAAGTAATAACATCAGTATCACTAATATACTGATATGTTATTATATGTATGAAACAACCATATTTGACCATTTATCCATCCTACGGAAAAAAATCACCGCGCGTGCGTACATACAGAATACCATCTCCACACCGTGGTGTAATCTATTTTCCCCCACCACCTTAATTGGATGGGTATAATGGTGTAAATAATAACTATATATGATTATTTTATGGTGATATTGATTCTGAAATAGTATACATACACTCCAATACAATTCCACGATCATGGGAACGTATCATCGCTCATGCGTACGTACGGAATACCGTCTCCACGATGTGATGCGACTCGTTCTACATGATCTTCATTTAATAATGATTATACAAATGAATTGAATGAATGAATACGATATATATTACACTAATAAAATTCTGGAAATGAGGTATCTATAACCTAAATAGAAGAATAAGAATTTATTCGAAAAAACACGCATAAGAACAAAAGGTAATAAACACCTGAATAACAAGTAGTAATGAAATATTACTAATAAGAAGCTAACAATATGACCATATATGATATCATAAAAATACGTATGATTCTGGAATAAGTCAATAACATTATTTAAATCATTATACAGGAGGTTCGGGCACTTATGAAGCAAATCGGACCTAAGGTAAGAGAAATATCACAATCTCATTTTTATCTGAGATTGTTTATACTTTGGAATTTATTGGGGTACATTTTATCATCCACGTCCATGTTTCCCCAATATTTAATATTTGTATCATTCTAAAATAGTTTATATCCAATTTTACCCTTCAGTGAGTTTTTAGTAAAATATATGAAAGGAATCTTTTGTCGTTTTTCGTACGAGGTACTTTTTGACTTTTCCGACAAAAGTACGAGAAGAATGTTTTATTTTAACTTATACGGCATGAATGGATTTTTAAAACATTATTTCCAAGAATATTCCCTTACAAGTTTTCAAGTTTATTTTTAATCAACTTCTTTTAGTTTAGTATTGTATGACATGTTAAGAAAGGAAAAGTGTTTTTGAAGTAGAAACGATATTTTCCTCAAGAATGGAGTTCAAGTGTTTTATCAAAATTATTTTCCATCTAAGATAATAAAGGGTTCTGTTTCTATCCCTATTATTACATTGATTTGATTATGTTGTGATGGAATTATTTTTATGAATTCCTTTATCTTATATGAGTTTTTTTATGATGTCACGATGTTTAAGATTCCCATTTTTATTACATGGGTTATGCTATGATGTATGGTTTATGATTTTGTGGCACACATAAGAATGGTATCATTATGAGATGGGTGGGACCTATATCTCCCTCCAATTCATTAGGTAAATATTTTATATCTCATGAGATAGACATGGCTGGAAAAAATCACTATGGACTTTGTCACAGGACTTCCTAAAACATCCAAAGGAAATAATGCTATCTGGGTCATAGTTGATCGTTTTACAAATTCTGCACACTTCATTGCTATTAGAGAGGTTTTCTCTCTGGATTAGCTTGCCAGGATATATGTAAAGGAAGTGGTAAGATTGCATGGAGTACCACTTTCTATTATATCTGATCGGGATCCTAGGTTTATCTCAAAGTTCTGGAGAAGTCTTCAGCATACTCTGGATACAGAGTTGAGTTTCAACACTGCTTATCATCCTCAGATAGATGGTCAGTCTGAGAGGACAATTAAAACTCTAGAAGATATGTTTAGAGCTTCTCTATAGATTTAAAAGGTGGTTGGGTTCAACACCTACCTTTGGTGGAATTTTCTTATAATAATAGATTTCACTTCAGTATTCAAATGGCCCCTTATGAAGCTCTCTATAGAAAGAAATGCAGGCCTCCAATTTGTTGGGATGAAGTTGGGGAAAGAAAGCTATTAGGAGACCTGATCTCATTGATGAAATGGCAGAAAAGGATAGGTCTATTCAACAACACATTAGAGAATCTCAGAGTCGACAGAAAAGTTATGCCGACAACCGAAGAAAAGACCTAGAGTTTGAAGTGGGTGATAAAGTGTTCTTACAAATATCTCCCTGGAAGTGGGTCATGAGATTTGGAAAGAAGGGGAAGTTGAGCCCTAGAAATATCGGTCCTTTCGAAATACTGGATCGTGTTGGAAAGGTAGCTTACCAATTGGTGCTTCCACCGAATCTTTCTCAAGTTCATGATGTGTTCCATGTATCTCTCCTGAGAAATTACATACCTGATCCTTCACATGTACTCATCTCAGAAGTTGTACCGCTGGAGCAAGATCTTTCTTATGAAGAACGGCCGATAGAGATTCTAGATCGTAGTGAAAAAGTCCTACGGAACAAGACCACTAGCTTGGTGAAATTTTTATGGAGGAACCACCAATTAGAAGAAGCTGTATGGAAGTTTGTGGATATGATGAGGGAGAGGTATCCTCATCTGTTTGTTACAAAGTGACGAATTTCGAGGGATAAATTCATTTTAAGGGGGGTATAATGTAACACCTGAGACTTTTATGAGAAATATTTTGTTTTTATATAAATCATCAAAGGAATCTTTCACTACACACAACACTATCTTGTCTTGCTTTACACGCAACTGCGGCCTTCCTCGATAGCTTGCATCGTACGCAATACCGAGTTTCACTAAACAACGATATGCAATTAAAATATTATTAAAAATAGCCGTTATGAATAGTATTAACTGAATTTTGAATTTTATAACATTTTAATTCAACTTATACATTTTCTAGAATGAGGTATGAAAGAAAAATCAGTTTTTTTGGATAAAAGATGTATTTTTCAAAAAATGCAGTTTTGCCGCCTTTTGATGGTGCACCCACATTAAATCTAGTTTCTGACATGTTTATAAGTTAAATTTGATAAAATAAAATTCTTCTTTTTAATAAGGGTATAAAAATTTGCTTTGGATAAATTTTTGATATTTTTCTGATAACTTTCATATTTTGATGAATAGTAAAAATATGCTAATTTTTTTTTAAAACAACTTTTTTCATTGTGATAATTTATATGGATAAATTATAATATTGAATGGTTTTAAACTATAAATAGAATATATTTTAATCATTTAATATAATTTATGTCATTATCATTAATTTCACAATGAATTCATAGGTAAAAACATTTCAATCTTTGGCAATGTTTTAACTTCTAAAACCCGTTTTCTTAACAACGGGATTTATTTTAAATTAATTACTGCAACTTATGTGTATTGAGTTTTGAAAAATGGATTCCATATTCAGAATCAGTGGGTCCAAATTATGTTAATAGACTACTTTTTATTTTTGGGCATTATGAATAGTAACTACGGTAAATTTTATTTACCATAGTTAAAGGTAAATCGGGTAATTAAGGGTAAATATAAGATTATAAAATTACCCTAAAACCTACCAAAATCTTATTGGATGACTAAACGTCGACCCATATTACCTAAGGGTCGGATTAGATTCATTTAATGGACTTTCTTCCATGAAAATAATTTAATTATTATTAAAACCAAAGAATGTGACAACATGTCACTTTCTTAAATATTATAAGTATAATAATTTTCATTTAGTGATAAACTTCATGAAACTTAGAAAATGAATAGTCTCCAGAAATCTAATACAGTTATCTATATAATAGTAATTTATTTATAATTTTTAGGGATTAAATAATTATCATTTATTATGACACAGTAGTGATGTTGAAATTATTTTATTAATTAAAATATCAAATAAATTGTTTTAAAAATAATAAAATAAATATTATATGAACTATTTAATGTGATAAACTAATTTTATAGATAAATATGACATTTTATGGATCTATTAAAGCTTTTATTTCGAACATATTTTATTTATATATTTTATTTAAATTCAAATAAATGAATAGTGTCAAAATTGACACTACTGTTATTTTATAAAAATAACATATTATAAAATTGTTTAAAAATAAAAAAAATATTTAAAATTTATAAATTAAAATTTATATGGTCTTCAATGTCATAAAGTGTCAAATTATGGAAAATTCACAACACATATGTAATTATTTATAATAATTTTAAATTTAGAATATTATTACCACAAATAAAATTAAATTGATAAATAAGGATAAATCAAGTTGATAATGTTTAAAATAAATTACTAACATGTCTAAAGTTTATTGGATGATGTGATTACAACCCTATATCATCTAATCTTCGAATATGAGTCATTTTGGAAGTTTTTAAGTGGGGTTGGGATTTAATATAAACTAATATTTCTTATATTTCCAAAGGTGCCCCTCTCCTCCCTTATAAAATGGAACCCCCTCCCTCTCCTCCTCACACCAATTTGAGCCTTCAAACTCGGTTAAACCCTGCCACTTTCTCCTCTCCACTTCCCTAGAGACATCCTAGAGGTCGTGTTCTTCTTAAAAGACCAATTTTAGTGCCCTAAATGGAGGTCTCAGAGAAGCGCTTCAAAGAAGAGGTAATGCCCGTTACCGATTCTTTCATCTTTATTTCTTCTTCCACTTCTTCTTCTTTAGTTGTTTCATTATGAAGTAATAAAATAAGTATCACTCATATACTGATATGTTATTATAAGTATGAAACACCCATATTTCACCATCTATCCATCCTATGGAAAACAAAATCATCGCGCGTGCGTACGTACGGAATACCGTCTCCACGTCGTGGTGTAATCTATTTTCCCCCACCACCTTACTTGGATGGGTATAATGGTGTAAATAATAACTATATATGATTATTATAAGGTGATATTGATTCTGAAATAGTATACATACACTTCAATACAATTCCACGATCATGGGAACAATATCATCGCTCGTGCATACGTATGGAATATCATCTCCACGATGTGATGCGACTTGTTCTACATGATATTCATTTAATAATGATTATATAAATAAATTTAATGAATGAATATGATATATATTACACTAATAACATTCTGGAAATGATGTATCTATAACCTAAAGAGAAGAATAAAAATTTATTCGACAAAACACGCATAAGAACAAAAGGTAATAAACATCTGAATAACAAGTAGTAATGAAATATTACTGATAAGTAAGAATATGACCATATATGATATCATAAAAATATTTATGATTCAGTAATAAGTCAAAAACATTATTTAAATCATTATACAGGAGGTTCGGACACTTACGAAGCAAATCGGACCTAAGGTAAGAGAAATATCACAATCTCATTTTTATCTAAGATTGTTTATACTTTGGAATTTACTGGGGTGGATTTTATCATCCACATCCATGTTTCCTCAATATGTAACATTTAAATCATTCTAAAATATTTTATATCCAATTTTACCCTTTAGTGAGTTTTTTGTAAAAGATATGAAAGGAATCTTCTGTCGTTTTTCGTACGAGGTACTTTTTGACTCTTCCGACAAATGTATGAGAAGAATGCTTCCTTTTAACTTATACGGCATGAATGGATTTTTAAAACATTATTTCCAAGAATATTCCATTACAAGTTTTCAATTTTATTTTTAATCAACTTCTTTTAGTTTAGTATTGTATGACATGTTAAGAAAGGAAAAGTGTTTTTGAAGTAGAAAGGATATTTTCCTCAAGAATGGAGTTCAAGTGTTTTATCAAAATTATTTTCCATCTAAGATAATAAAGGGTTCTGTTTCTATCCCTATTATTACATTGATTTGATTATGTTGTGATGGAATTATTTTTATGAATTCCTTTATCTTATATGAGTTGTTTTATGATGTCACGATGTTTAAGATTCCCATTTTTATTACATGGGTTATGCTATGATGTATGGTTTATGATTTTGTGGCACACATAAGAATGGTATCATTATGAGATGGGCGGGACCTATATCTCCCTCTAATGAATTGGGTAAATATTTTATATCTCATGACATAGACATGGCTAGAACGGCAGGTTATACCGGTTCAGTGAAACAGGACTGAAACGAGGAGTGAACTCGGTTCAGAAATGGACTTTGTCCACTAAGATAGTCTTTGCAATGAGACTTAACTAATAAGAAATGATTCTCAATGATTATGTGTTTATTCCACAAAGTTTAGTGTTTTAAGTTATGATTATTGGGATTACATTTCACTACTATGATTTATCCCATGTTATGAAATTATGATCTCTTATGCAGGTTAAGATTTCAAAAGTTATGTTCTTATATATATGATGTGATTGATATTTCTTTTGTTTACCCTTACTGAGCATTTGATCTCACCCTTTTGTATGTTTTATTTCCCCAGGTCAGGAAGAAGGTTATTATGTAGGATATGCCAAAAAGGGACTCTAGATATGATGAAATAAATGGGAGGCAAAGTAGATGCTTTATGAACCAGTTGTTTATGCTTTCCAGCTTCTAAAGACACTATACCTATACGGTCTTTTCATGGTTTTTTTATATGTTGTAATAAGTGTGCTTCAATTTTGAATTAATAACAATGTATGTAAAGTATGGGTCATTATAAGGTTCACGCTAGTTCTTGTGGCGCCCATCAGGCTGGGCCAAAACTGTCTCACCAGATTCGGTGGTTAGGGTATTTTTGGCCCTCCATGATCCACGACTACATCGAGTTTGCCAAGAGTTTCCATGGGTGCCAAGTTCATGATAACTTTATGCATCATCCGCCGGAGATTCTCTACACTACCAACTACTCTTGGCCCTTTACAGTCTAGGGATTAGATGTCTTAGGGACATATCCACCGGAAACGGCTCGCCAATGCCGGTTCATTATGACCGCTACAGATTTCTTTTCCAAGTGGGCAGAGGCAATTCAGCTTAAGGAAGTCAAGTCTTGTTCCATCGTTGACTTCATGACCTCCAACATCATCCACCGGTTTGGGGTCCCACACACTATCCTCACCGACAACGACACCAACTTTCGAGCAGCCGAGCTGATGAAATTGTATTCCAAGTATAATATCTGTTTGAACCATACCCCCCATATCACGCGTAGGAAAATGGGAAGATCAAGGCATTCAACAAAACCCTCTATAACATTTTTCAGAAAATGGTTGTCCGAAATAAGAAGAGTTGGCTGGAAAAGCTCCCCAACACCCTCTGGGATTATCGGAAGACGACTCGTAATTCCACCTAGGTACATATTCCCTGGTGTATGGGGTTGAGGCCATCCTGCCCATCGAGATCCAGTTGCCTCCATTACGCACTACAGTTTATGACCAGTAGGCGCCAGATAAGGTGGCAGAAATCTGTCTAGCTAAATTGGATGCACTTAACGGGAATAGGCTCTATACCCTGCACAATCTAGAAAGGCATCATAATAAGATGGCTAGAGCCTTCAATAAGAAGGTTTGCCTCCGATCTTTTTTTCATGGTGACCTAGTATTGGCCCTCCAAATGCCAATGATCCATGGTAGGAAACCACCCAAGTTGGAGCCCAAATGGGAAGGACCTTTCATAGTCCACAGGGTTTACTCCAATGGACCATACTCCCTGGTAACCATGAATGGTGAGCGTGTAACTCCTCCCACCAATGCCATGTTCGTAAAGCAATACTTTTCATGAGAACGATAGGTCCTGTACGACCATAAACATCACAATGGTCCCACATGACCCTGAACTGCACTTTGTTCATGCATGACCTTAAACTGTCTAGTCCTGCATGACATTAAATTGTGCTTCATCAAGGATGACGTTAAACTGCGTTTCGAGAACTACGTATGACTTGATTCCCATCCACATGGGATATGTAGGAATGCTCAGACGCCTCGTCTTGAGCCCAGTCCTAAACTCTTCTTCTTGACTATCCTCCCTAGGTATAGTTATCTCAGAGGATCCTCACGTGATATGATGTATGCTAACATATCCCCACTCATACTAGGATTGTAATGGTCTCATCATGTTCCCACTCCCATTCTTATATTCTCCCATGTCTTCACCGTACGATGTTAAACTGCATAGCCTTCAAGAACTAAGTATAACTGGATTCCCATTCTCATGGGATATGTAGGAATGCCCGGACATTTCGTCTGTTGGCCCAGCCCGAACGCCGGAATATTCCCCTCGGGTCAAGACACACGGTGGGGTGTAGGCTCTTACCCCAATTCACGTCGAGCTAACCTCGATCCGGTCGTACGTCCCACCCTCTAGAGACGTTCACCTCTTTCATAAGATGTGTACAACTATGCTTCACCGCTCCTTGACTGGGACTCTATCACCTTCCCCATATGGAAGGGCCCCTGAATGGTATGGATGCCAGGCCTAAGGGCCCTCTTACCACTTCGGGACAATGCCCTCAAGGATGTCGAGCAAAAATCTGATACAAGTCATGTGTTTCAAATAGGGTCAGCGGTCGATGCTCTTTTGTTGCTCCCATTTCAGGTCACTATAGGGATGTTGTGTTCCAAACATGGTCAACAGTGGTCCTGGACCGTTAGGGCTACCCCAAGATGTACCAAACATCGAGTTTAGTTGTTTATTCTACCCCGTTGTATCTCTAAGCGATGAACTCCCTCCATGAGATTCCAACCATTAGGCCCCTTGGATTTTCTGGGCCCCTGGGCTAGGATCTCTCTTATGGGATTGTGCGATGTGGTATGGGATTATGTCCTCATTCACGTTAGGTTGATCACCACGCTGTACACATCCATAGATGAGACACCTTATCCCCGGTCCTGGTCCTCACTGCAAGATGTTAAACTGCAAACTGGTCAGGCCTTTCTGACTATGGCCCACCCTCAGGCTCCTTGGCCTTCTCAGGCCCCCAACCCTCATCCTCACTGCAATACATTAAACTGCAAACTAGTCAGGTCTTCCTGACCGAGGCCCAGCCTCAGGCCCCTTGGCCTTCTTGGAAACATGTCCAAGTTCTTACCCAGAGTGTACGGTGTGGTGTGAGATTGTGTCCTTATTCACATCGGTTTAGTCACTGTTCCGTACACCCCCCGTCGTTGGGGTATATTACCCTCGTGTGCCTTTAAGAACTACGTGTGGATTTATTCCCACCACGATGGGATACATAGGACCACCCAAATGTCTAGACCTCGGGTCCATCCTCATCTCCTAGAAATCTCCATTTCACCTTGGCCCCTTAGCCTACCCTTCCCCGGGGAGGGGAGTATATGGTGTGGCATGGGATCATGTCCTCGTTCATGTCGAGCATGTAATGACTACATCATGTGCCTATCCCTCCTGAGCACCCTCATCGACCCTCTTCATTGGTTCATCAACGTGTCTATGGGTACTCTTGTTTAGTACCTGGAATGTCGGACTCTTCTCAGACATGCTTCCACCCACTTTTAGGCATTGTGTTCCCCTTCATTAAGTATTAAATCACCTTTCACACCTGAAGGGACCCCCGAGTGGCATGGATGATAGGCCTAAGGTCTCTTCTACCATTAAGGTCCAACACCCCTGAGGGTCGTAAACAACGAGCCGATACAAATCTCGCGTTGTGAATATGATTAGCAGTCGATGATCATTTGTTGTCCCACATCAGGCTAACAAGATATGGATACTGTGTTTCAAACCTAGTCAACGATTATCCTTCATCGCCAAGCCAACCCCATTATGCCCAAAATGTCAGTTACATGATTCATATCCTCATCCACCTCACCATGTCCAGGTAGAACTTAAAAACTCTTGGTACTATTCTTCAGTGTGCATCCGCACTTTAGGAAGAAAAAAGTTGCGATAGGGTGATCGTTCGGGGCTTCACCAATTTCCCCCTTGCATGCATCTCATGTATCATGAATACTATATCCCCCTTGTTTCCTACACCGAGTTCAACTCATGTAGTCTTAGGGATTGGGTCAGGGTCTTCCTTTACATGGGATAGCCCTTACTTCTCCATGGTCCGAGTTCTAAGACCTTAAATTAAGATCCTTTCTTATTGCCCCTTTTGCACAACTATGTGTGGCTTGATTCCAATCCTTATGGGATACGTAAGACCACCCGGACGCCTCATTTTTGGGTCCAGCTTAGTTGGGAGCTATTTTCTCCTGCCCTTTTCCATCTTACCCCTATTTGACCCCCTTAGACCGAGGTTCCCCTATTGGAATTGCATACGGTGTGATATGGGATCATTTCCCCATTCACGTCGGGTATGTTTTATTGCACCGTATACATTCCCCACCTAGCATCGTCTCTACTACGTATGCGCTACATGATGATAAAATGCTTGTCTGTTCCTATCACATGGCCCTAAACTGTGACCCTATTGTCTTGGACGATGACAAAAAAACACGGCACTGCATCGTGATGTTCTCACTCAAGGGGACACCATGTTTGGTATTGGGCACATGCCATACCATTTGTCAATGCCTTCTACGGCTTGATTCTTGTGGCGATTCCATGGCTTGCTACCCTAGGCCAATATCTTCACACAAAAAACCACTCACATTAATGGACAAACAAGATTAATCAAATACCGCTTCTTTTGGGTGTGAGGGCCACGCCAGTATGCCCCTTTTCCCCTGGCACTGGTACCTTACTGTGCCACCTCAAGAACTACGTGCAGTTTGATCCCCATCCTCATGGGGTACATAGGAACGTCTTTGCACCTTGCCTCGGGCTCATCTTAACTCTCATTTTCGGTTCCTCAACCTAAATCCTCTTTAAGGAACTCATGCTGGTTGGAATCCCTAGTTCCCATCCACGTCAGGCTTTTGTAATTACCCCACCATGTGTCTCACGCATTTCCTACCATCCATGGTCCAAGTTCTATGACCCTAAACTAATAACTCCCTATGGGAAGGGACTCGACTCCATTTATATAATACATCTCATTTCCGTATTCAGATGTGTTTTGACAGAGCCTGAAGGGTGGAATTTTCATTGGGACATTCCCCTCGTTCCATGTCCAAGCTTCATGAGCTCGCTATTTGGATCCTCATCCTCTTCCGCAGCTGAAGGTCCCCCCTAACGGCATAATCCCATTCCGCATGGGCTCACCTACCGTCCAGGGCCAATGTCCCTAAAGATCTCGGATGACATTTGCGACAGGTCCCGAGTTTCGAACATGGTCAACAACCGACACTCATTTTTCTATCCCCATTCCAGGATAACATGATGTGGATGTTGCGTTTCTTCCACGATCAACAGTTATCCTCCATCGTCATGCCACCATCATTGTGATCCAAATTTCGAACATCATGATTCACACATTTCCACTTCCTCGTATTCAAGTGGAATTCCAACATACTCGGCTCTACTTCTTCGTGAATCTAGGTGTGCTACATGGATGGGTTAACATCAGTGGGCCAACATTCAATGATCTTCCCTTTGCCCTAACATGTTCCTTACTGTGTCGGTAAAGTCCCTCATTACTTCTAGTTTCCCTCATCGAGCATGAATCACGTGGGCTTAGTAGTTTTGGTAGGATGTACACTGGCGTAGCAAGGCTTCTCATCATCTTGCATTACGTTAAACTGTACTTCTATAACTATGTATGGCTTGATTCCCATCCTTATGGGATACGTAGAGACACCCCGGTATTTTTTGTAGGGTCCAGCACCAGGAATCATAAAGTCAAGTTCATCACCATTTTCGGCCCTTTGGTCTGACCCCTTGTATGGAACCGTGTAACTGCAACTCTGCCCTTGAACAAGTTTGGGATGCCCAACAATGACATTGGGAAGCGACGAATCCCTCACCAGAGAGGCTCTGTCTGAAAGAAGGAATGATCCATGATCAAACTGATGTGTCCATCTACTGTGTTTCCACCATGGTGGCGTAATTTCAAGAGTGGTGGATTCTGTTTTAACAAACCCTCACTCTATATTCCATGCTTTGCGTGCCCCTTATTTGGACCCTCATACTTTTTCACGTCTAGAGTAACCCCCTAATAGTATGGATGCTCGGCCTATGGCCCACCTATTGTCCAGGGTCAACGTTCCGAAAGACTAACAGGTGACATTTTGAGTCTAGTCTCATGTCTCGAACACGGTCAACGGATGACCCTCATTTTTTATCCCCACTCTAGGATAATGCAATAAGAATGATGTGTTTTGAATGCAGTAAACATCCATTATTTATTGTCATGCCACCCCCCACAACATTATGAATCATAGGTATCTTGATTCACACCTCCCATTACCATCTGTTCAGATTGATTCAGCGCCCCTGGTGTTACCCCATTCATGCATAAGAGTACGCTAGGAAAGCGGTAATTCGGCTGTTCTGAGAGCTTCATTCTCCAGTCAGGTCTCTCTCATTTCCTCCCAGAAATTCGGACCGGTTGTTCAAACCCTAGATGCCCGAAGCTTTGCATTCACTCCTACGTTTGTATGGAGTGATAAGGTGGTTATCCCTTGTTTCTCACATCTGGATTTACCCATGTAAGCTTAGGGAATGATCGCTGGATGCTCCATGAACATCATAAGGATGCAATAAACCTATGTGATCAACGTAACTCATGCATTCTACGACATAAAACAATTAAATCATGAAAGTACTTTTAAGGGTTTGTAATCAATATAGTGCATGGGGGTCGACTCCCCCCATGGACAGATTGACCTCATCAAAGGAATATTGCAGCTCTTCCACCCTTCGGCTAGTGGCGTCCAAGAGTTGATGCCGCCTGTTCACCTCTCGCTCCTCCTTGACAGTGAGAGGGTGCAGTTTTCCGACCGCGACCCGATCCCACTCCACACCAGCTCGGATGGCGATCATCACCCCATAAGCTTTCTCCAGGCCCTCTTAGGCTTCTGCTAGCTGGGCCTTCAATCATAATATTCTCCCAGATTGTGCATTGAGTGAGGTCAAGTGCTCGTCTTCCCGATTCTGCAACCGTTGGACCTCGTCTTCAGCCTTCTGGAGCCTCTTGATGTTTATCGCCTTCCTTCGCTACCATCCAACACCAAGGCCACGATCATACTCCTAAATCATTTCTGCCATAAGATCTTGGACGAGCATGTGAGGAAGCTGGGCATCCACTCCCCCAGCACATATTTCGCATAGTTGCGAATAATTTCTGTCCATCTCAACCAACCATAGCGCTTAGGGGGTTTCATTGATGTAGCGTGTGATTAGCTTTCACGATCGGTGATATAAATTTTTTTTCCCTCCTCTTCATAGGCTGTCTTGTCCCAGTTAGGGTGATTGGCCAGCTCATATGCAGGTAATTCCCCCAAGAACTCCTCACACGGGTCCATGTCTGGCGTCAGATCAGGCGTGGTGGGGCATGAGTCATCTGGTTGATCCTCATCATCGGATCCCACCTCAATAATCTCAGGCGTAGTCCCAATGGCACCCCCACAAATGATCGGGAGAGCTGCTATTTGATCAGGCTAGATGTCCACCTCCACGACCTTTGGCATGCCCCTGGGAAGGGCGCTACCCGAAGCCCCGACAAACTTCGCAGCAGCAGCCCAGGCCAATTGAAGGACTGTACATTCCAAGAAGTAGAAGTGAATGTCAGTTAACGTGGTCAGGGGATGGCAGTTATGAATTTGGTAGAGAGGAATTACAGAGTTCGAATCCCTGGATTCGCTCTTGGGATGATGTTTCCAGAACCCCGAGACGCGGCCCCCCATATATGGTTGGCAGGTATAAAGACTCCGAGAGAGCTGCCTCGACTATCCTAGACCCTCCAGACACAGATGTTGATGCAGCCACAGGCGTGGATCCTGAAGGCCCCGTGACGGCACCCACTAAGGGACGGGAATGAGGACTATGTACAAGGTCCTCCTGCACAGTGCAGACGCTGATAAAGAATCTACAGTAACCTAAGGAAAGACTCTAAAGAAGGAACATGGGATTTTACCTCGAGGGCCTCTGAAAAATCTTCAAGATCCAATGACTGATCGCCGACTTCAACCTCCTCCAGTGGACATTCTATACCAGCCTCACCTTACCAGGAGGACTCGTCTAATTCTTCCGGCAGAGGGAAGCGCACCCTCAGGTCAGCGGATAACAATTGCGGATGGATCGTACGACCCAGCAGCACCCTGACTTGGTCTTTCATCGGGTGCAGGGAACCCCAGGAGTGGATTAAGTCTTCTATCTCGACTATGTATTGCTCCTCCTCTTCCTGGGATACTGCAAAACCAACCCTAATAGGTCCAATTCTCAGCAAGTCCATCCTGAGGCGGTTAAGGTGCGACCATAACTCAAATGGGCCGAGGAATTTTCGGTTGACTTCCCAGATGTCCCAGGCCTCTGGGAAGATAGCATTCTCTAGCATGTCAATGTGATGCAACTGTTTCCCCAGGGCCTGAGTAGAAATCCTACTAAATCCCCTCGGTGGCTACCCCTCTGGATGACTATATTCTCTTAGGACCACCAGCTCTGATGTCGCTACCTGATCCGCTACCGATGATCCCCCCTCAACTGGTGTGGGTGTCGCCACTACAGCAGCCCCAGCACTATGGGATGCCCTTGTCGCCTTCCACCCTCAGCTCCGAGATCGGGGAAGCTCACCCACATTGACCAGGATGGTTGGCCGCGTCAACATCTCCCCTGGATAGGATGCCTCCCAGATCTGTGCATATTCTTTTATCAGCACAAGGAATGCTGTTGGCGGAGGAAATACATTCCGCATCTTCCTGTATTTCTGTGTGAACATGATCCACATTTGCCTCATCACAAAAGGGTGCTGCTCATAGCGTAGGTAGACCTGTGGGGTCAACCGCTGCAAGCACCAGAATTTCCTGGCAAACCAGTGTGGGTGTATGGCTCACAGAGACGCTCGCGGTCCACCCTGGTGACCAAGACCTCGCCTCGAAAGGCCATTAGGTTGGTTTGATGCTCTTCCGTTCCCAGGCCATCATCTGTGAAGGCCCCCGTCGGCAGCAGGAATGGGTGGAAATTGAATTCCTCCACCCTCCACACACGGTTCAGAACCGATGGTGAGATCAGCTTAGTTGGAAATATCCCCACAACGTTCAAGATCTAGGGACTGAATTTCGACCCTGTTAGCGAGATGGGGTTCAGATACTCATAAATCTCCCTGATGTGCGCCTCCATCCATCCATACTGGAGGTGGAATTGATCGCATACCCTCTGTGACCTCTTACCTTCGCTGATGTGCCACAAAAATTTGTACAACATGGTGAGCATCAGGATCCCTAGGTTGACCCGCCCTCTTGTAGCCTATGTGGAAACCATGATGAAAGTGCTTGGCTGCACCCCCACGTTTGTATCCATCACCGGCAGGATACAACCACAACTGAGAACTACGATGAATGCTGCCAGCCTGACTATTGGATGTTGTTTAGTGCTGACACTAAACCCCCTGGTCTTCCGCTGGCTATTCTCCAACAGCCGCCAGTATGAGTTTTCCTCACTCCGGACCCCCTATGGGAAAGTTCGAGGCCTCGCTAGGAACTACCTATTCTCTGGGAAGTTCAGAAACTTCTTGAACTAATTCTTGAAGGGGACATTCATCACCGCCTCCTTATCCTCCCTGGGAACAAGATCCATCAATTCCATCGCCAGGCGCGGCATCTGCTCCGGATCCTCCCACGTACCCATAGCCGAGAGGAATTCATCGTAAATCACCCCCAGTATTGGGACCCCCGAGATCTGATTCATGTCCCATAGGCTGATGTCGAACTCCCCATGATGCAGGTGGAAGGTATTGGTTCCTGGTGACCACTAGCTCAATATCTCTGACATTAACTACTTTGGCTGGTAGATATGGAACTGGGAAGCCCAAGCTGCCTCATTCAGGCCCACTCTTCTCTTCTCCTCTCTGAACTCCTCGCACAAGGAACCTACCCCATAACCCCATGCCCAATCATCTGTAAAGTTGCCTCCCTGGCGCATGTCCCATTCCTCGGACCGCCCCTTCTTCGGGTTCCCCATCGCCGCCTTGAGGATGGTTCGGTACAGAGTAGAGGATGTCTCCGGCTGAAATGCCTTCCAATCGACATTGTTTAGGTGATTTTATAAACAGTCAATGATTACAAATGTGAAGTCCACCCGGGAATGACCATCGAGCGCCCTGAACCATCTGTGATGACAAGACGTGCTTCAGAACCAGTAAGTTGGCTCATCCCTACCTTCTTCAGGGATAAGGACGTCATCCCTCAGCCTGAAGCCATACAATGGAAACCTTCTACACAACAGGTAGTTATTCTGGCTCTCCGATAGCATCTCCACCAATGAACTATGGTTCAAGTGGCTCTGGACTAACTCTACTAGCCCCATACTATTCGCCATTTCATCCCTCCGGGAAACATCCGTAAGGACCCCCGGGGTAGCTACTTGGCAGGCCATTCATTCTAGAGCTGTGATTTTTTTTTGGCTGGTTCGCGAAGATAATTCTCAAAGAGCATTCGCGAAGCACATTCGTTAAGTTCTTTCATAAAGATTGTTCGCAGGGTGCTGCCTCAAATTTCAATGCTAGATCGCGAAGCACAAACGTGGAGTTGAGGACACGTTTTCCGCCGCAAAGACTCAATTCACAGAGACCACTCGCAGAGTACACCGAGCATCGCGAATCAAGAGTGCAAGAAAAAAAATTCGCGAAGAAGGGAAAGGAAAAAAGATAGGGCATGCCTCTATTTATAGGCGAAGACCTTCAGAGCATCGCGACGTGTCATATTCGATCGGTGCTTCACGGTACGCTAAGCCCGCGCGTTCCCTATATGCCTCGTGAGCCCTCTTCGCGAGTCAGCACCGCAAATGACCAAGGATTTTGGTGATTTCTCTCAAACTTTGACCCTTTATCTCTCTGTGGCTCCAAGTATGAGGGGGGTATTTTTTGGCGCCAAAATTCGGGACAAAGAATAGGCCCGAAGAAGACCCAAAGGAGTGCCTCACGATGCCCCTTCAGAGTGTTCTTCCAGCACTTCCACCACTGCGAAGCAAGGTGGCGGGATTCTCCGCGACCGCACTTGATGTTCGCCACCCACCATGAAGCAAGAAGGAGGGACACTCTGTGACCGCACTTGACATTCTTGAGCCTACCGCGAAGCCACCCAGCCCCTCTTTGCGCGACTTGAGCTCTGCTCCACGGTGCCCCATGCCCATAAATACCAGGCTCCCCCTTAGCCCAAATGACGGACTATCCGACCTTTTGGCTTCCCAGCTCCCAAATCACGAAGCATCCTTCTGCTCTGTGATCCATGAGCTATGCGAGGAACTTTTGCTCTATGATGTGCCTCCCCTTTTTCCCGTTTTGATCCCCTCTTTTGAGAGGGATGCCTTTCGCAAAGCGTAAGGGCCATCGCGAAGCAAGGGGATCTCCAAGGGGACCCGGGTCGTCGCGAAGCATTTATGCTTCGCGAAACACCCTTCTTGTACACATGATCCACATGCTAAGTTAGGCTTACTATACTTCGCGAAGTACATTGCTTCTCGACACCTTTCTTCATGAGGAACCTTTTCTCTGTAAGGCTGTGCTCCGTGAATTCCCTTCCACTTTGTGAAGCACCTCCCATTTTCACCTCCTCCCCATGCTAAGTCTAAGGCACCCCACTTCGTAAATCACACCCCTTTGAAAGTGCCCTCTGCCACGTGGAGCAATAGAGCTCCACAAGGCCCCTACCTATGGACCCCTCTGCTTGGAAAATCCTTTTCTCGTGCGATGATGTAGGTTTACATGATGTGAATTCAAAGTCTCGTGGATGATACCACCTGTTGCGTTGCTTCGCCTAATGCTTCTTCATATAGGCACGCTAATGGATATTGATTCTTCGCATATCCATGCTAACATGGACCCCTCGATGGTTCGCTCTGCGACACCCCCTCATTATGGAATTGCCGATGCCTTCCCTCCCACAAGGAGAAGAGGGTACCAGTTATGTAAGTCCTAGGGGTGCAGAGCACACCCGCCTCGTCCGAGCTTCAGGACGTTAAACTTCCAAGAACCTTCATCCTCAACACATGACGTTAAACTTTAACCTAGCCCTGTTCCTCGCACGCAGGGTCCCCCCCTCCTTGGAAATTCTCCACACCCACTCATCTCCACGGGGATGGGATCATCCCTCACATGGGATGATATCTTCTTTATTGTAGTGGTGTTTGTCTGTGGGGAAGGGCAAACACCTTGGTGTAAGCCCCTAAACTTTCTTGCAGGAGGCAGCACCCCTATTCCTCCTCACTCCCTCGGAGCTAAGGCCAGCCAAGGGAATGATGGGCAATAGAGATTATCCTTTATTCTGTCCCAAATCCCTCTCCAACTATGCTTTGTCGCCCCCAGGCCTCCATCCTTGAGTAAGCCCCGACTTCCTGGGCCGCTCCAGGCATAAGCCCCACTCCACTTCCCACAGGCGCACCTTTTGCGACGTGGTCGTCAGGCCTTTACTTCCTCTTGTTTCTCACACCAAGGATGACTCACGTGGGTTTAGAGTAAGCATCGACCATGACAACACCCCCGTCCCACATGACGTTAAACTGTATACCTCTCGATCTACGGGGACTTTGACTCATGTCAAGGCATGGGAAGTAAGAAGCCTCCCTGAGGTTCAATCCCACCACCATCTGGTCGTTCCAAACCCCTTCACATCGTTTCACCCCCATCCCGCATGACGTTAAACTGTATTGCACACCATTCTGAACTATGTGGACTTTGATCCATACCAAGGCATGGTACGTAGGATGCCTCCCGAGGTTCAAGCCCACCACCACCACCACCACCATCTGGACATTCCGACCCCATTAACGTCGGTTCACCAACACCTTGGGCCACAAAACGCGTAATCCCCAATCCTTCCTGAACTATAGAGACTTTGATCCATGTCATGGCATGGTATGTAGGAAGCCTCACGAGGTTCAAGCCCATCACTCATCAGACCCTCGTTCCATCTTCACGTCGATTCACCAATACCTTGGGCCGCTCAACGTGTAAGCCCCAATCCTTCCTAAAATACGGGGACTTTGATCCATGTCAGTTCATGGTACGTAGGAAGCCTCATGATGTTCGAGCCCATCACCCATCAGACCCCCGGTCCATCTTCACGTCGGTTCGCCGACATGCCCCACCCGAACTACAAGGAATTTTATCCATGCCAAGGCAGGGTACGTAGGAAGCCTCCCAGAGGATCAAACCCCAAAACCCCCGGGCCACCTCAGAGTGTAATCCCCACACCATTTGAACTATGGGTTCTGGATCCTTACTAAGACATGGTATGTAGGAAGCCTCATGAGGGTCAAGCCCACCACCCATTGGTCGTTCCAACCTCCTTCACGTCGGTTTGACCCCATCCAATGGTAAGCCGTTGAGATCCCATCAAGTGGTAAACCATTGTGACCTTATTTAGTGGTAATCCGTTGACATCCTTATCCAGCGGTACGATGTTGTCAACCTCATTCGATGGTAAGATGCCGCAGGATGAACTACGCAGACTTTGATTTCCTGCCACGGGGATATGTAGGAGGTCTCTTCGAGGCTCAAGCCCAAAACCATCGTCCATCATGATTCTTATTCGGGACACCACATCCCAGTGAGATCATGCTACCTCATTCCCCACCACAACATTCGAGAATCCACCCACATGCTGGCCCCAATATCAGTGTTCCCTCCAGGGGGTTCCTCTATCTGATCCACTCTAATCGGTGTTCTGATTAGTCTGATCCATCTCCGTTGGACGTTAAACATGCGGCATACCCCGCGTTAAACACAGGAAGCTGAGGAAAACCTTAGATAAATGCTAATGGAATATGATTCCCCGCATTCGATGTGGGATTCCTCGGGCATCTGCGCCGTTGAGAATCCCTATAATAAGGGAAAAAAGAGAGACACACCAATCCCCAGCATCCAGACATGCCAGTGATGCCCAGCGTGACTACTCCCCTAACCGAAGGTTGCTGCGCTAACCGGACCCCTTGGAATGTCCTGACAGAAGCAGTGTAATTAATTGGTGTCCATGAAGATATGGAGCCAGGAAGAGTTTCACGAACAACGTATTAAATCTATGAGGGAGACCCGGACTAGGTGATGAGTTCAGAGGAGGAATTCATGGATGGAAGAACTAACATCCCATCATCCCGTTTCAATCAAGGTGAAAACGTCCCTGAACCAGGAATGAATACTTCCCACCTTTGGAATGTTGGAATATGGGGTAACAAATCCGCACCAGTTGCACTCAATCAGATGGACACGCGTGCCCCCGTGAAAGCGTCGGAAACAATCACTATCAGGATGGGTTGGCTTATCAATAATTGAGATGAGGCAGACTGTTATCATCATTATGTTTTGTCCTTTATTTGTGATGTGACCTATAGGGTGTTTCACATAGTTTAATATCTGAATCATAGACATGTAGTATATTCCAACACATATATTGGTATTTTTTATACTATTTTAGTTGATATTTAGATTTTTTTTTATTTTGGATAATCATCCATTAGTATTTTGGGATTTTCTAATCATTTTCCAAGATGATTCTTCTTTCTTATTTTATTGAGTAAGAGTTTGAGTTTCTTATTGATCTGGTGAAAGGTACATATCCCATTCCAATAATCTCTTATAATATTAATCCTAAAGAGATGAAAGATCTCATGTTTTAGTTGGATGATCTGATAGAAAATTTTTTTCTTCACCAAATAGTTTCATCTTGGGTAGTTTGTGCACTCCTTGCAATGAAGGTTGATGGATCACGTCTTTTTTGTTTGAAGTATCAGATATTGAGTTGTGTAAAATTTATGAATATGTATAATTGTTCCTCTATATATCATTATTTTTTACATTTAATGGGGGAATAGAGGTTTTCAAATATATATATTCAATGGGGTTATCATTAGATCTCAGTTTTGGAGTACGATTCACTAAAGATGGATTTAAGGATTATATATGACCATTATGTATATGTTGTGAAGCCTTTTGGTCATACTAATGATCCTATAGTTTTCATGGACATTATGAATATTATATTCCATTAGTATCTTGTCAAATTTGAGGTACTGTACATGGATGATATTCTTGTTTTTTATATTTCTGAGCAAGAACCCAAGTACAAATTGAGTTTGGATATGAAAATCCCAAGGATTCATCATTTCTATGGAAATATTTTTAAATTATATTTCTGGGTAAATATTTAATTTTTTTGGGTAACATTATTTCAGATAATTTATTTTTAGTTGATCTAGAGATGTTGAAGGATTTATTTAAATGGGTAGATCAATAGAACATCTTTGAGATGCATGGCATCCTTTGTCTTTCTGGAAACTACAAACTATTCAACATGTAGTTCTTTATTTTGGAATGAACATTGACTACTCATATTAGGAATGGGTAAAAATTCATATGGGATGAAAGGTCAAAACATCTTTTAATTAACTTAAATGAATTACGACATATAATCCTAGTATGATATTACCTTACCTCGAGAAGGGGTATCTATATTTTTTTTTGATGATTCAAGTGATTTTCATGGTTTCATGCTTAATAATGATGATCATGTAGTGGATGATGGCTCTCACGTGCTTCAAACACATGTGAAGAAAAACCCCACACATTATTTAGATATTGATTCCATTATGAATATGCTTAAATGTTTGTGGTACTTCCATTTTTATAAGAGGTCCACATTCATCTCTAACCATTAGAGTTCCATCAAAAATATTTCTCAAAAATACTTGAATATCATATAGAGAATGTGGGAAGAATACTATCAGTGGATTGAATTCAAAAATTATTAAACCCTTTTAAAGTTGCATGAAATTATAGATAATATATGCTAGAAATTACCCTAACATGATATTCTAGAATCAATGGAGGATATGAAACTTATGATAATGTTTACTCAGTTGCTATTAGAGGCTTAGAAAGATGTTACAGGTAAGGTTCTAAAAAGTGTTTAGTTAAAATCATCTATACTTAATTATATTATGAAATACTAGGAGAAGAAATATGATGTTTGGGGTATTTTATAATCCCTATATAATAGGGATATAGTTTAAAGTTGTTATCTCCCCACAGATCTTATTCTGTATTTTGGGGATTGGTTTTCCATGTAATCATTTGGGAGGAG
Organism: Viscum album; assembly: GCA_963277665.1. NCBI lineage: Eukaryota > Viridiplantae > Streptophyta > Magnoliopsida > Santalales > Viscaceae > Viscum > Viscum album. Next base: position 187,882,335 of record OY728153.1, on the reverse strand, counting down.
AATAGTTTTCTTTACTATCAAATTTATTCAGTTGTCATTCATTTTGTCATTTTGATGATGTATTCTGACATCATATAGAAAATAATGTGGTTGATTATATATCATTACATTATAAATTATGTGTCCCACTATTACACTATCCAATGGATAAATGCATAGCATCTGAATCCTTCTAGGTTTCTCTAGCCTATTGTAGTGTTGATATAAAAATGTGACAATATATCCATGAATTTTTTTGGATGACCATAGACCCCTGTGGGATGAATACTATATATGTGGTGGTTAATTAGTTAAAAAAGTAAGCACACATCATTTCGATCGGTGACACCACAAATATTAGATATTTGTGTAAGATATATGTGCATGAGGTTGTGAGGCTACATAGGGTTCCATATGACATTGTTTTATACATGGATCCTAGGTTTACTTAATAGATATGGAATATTCTCTAAGATTCAATGGGTTATTTATTTAGGTTGAGTACAACTTACCATCCATAGTGAATTTCCGAAATGGACTATATTATTCAAATAGTAGAGGATATTATCAATAACTATGTATTAGATTTATTTGGATAATAGGTGATCCATCTGGGACTAGTTGAATTTGTGTTAAACAATAGTTATTAGTCGTCAACCATAATTTTATGAATCAAGGATTTGTACAATTTCCAATATTGGTAACATCATTATTGGACAGTGGTGGTAGAGGACCCTCTTGAAGGCCAGAGTCTCATCTAGAATAATTTTTTTGAGGATTGATAATATGCACTGATGTCGGATTGAATCTCTGAATTAGATTAAATCATGTGTGGATCATTTATGTGGTCCTTTGTAATTTTCAAACGTGTGAAAATTATTTCTTGAATGTTTATCCTTATTTGGGTCACCATAATCATGGAAAATTTGGAATGTTTTCTTTTAGATATACTGGACCATTTGAGTTCACTAGAGACATGGGATGGTTTCTGATTGGTATTGATTTCCAATTTAGTTGTTAGGTATTCATTATTTTTTTATCATATCTCACCTATGAATGAGCCAAAAAAATCCCAATCACATTATGATTTGGGGAGATATTGATTTGGAGAGATATTTTTGTGTTATAGAGAAGAAATTCAATATCGTAGAATCTCATGTAAAAGTCTTGCATGGGAATTATATTCTATTTGAATGTGAATTATGGAGAAACATATTAGATTAAATGAGATATTGGATAATATTGAGTCATTGATGGGTGAGTACTATCCTCATCTCATTATTGGCACCACACTCCAATATGAATTTTTAGGGATATAAATTCGTATTATGGAGAGTATTTTATATCCCATTAAATTTTTCCATGAATTTCTCATCTTTCATTTATTTAACTTTTTTTAGATCTATATTCATACATTCAATGATGAAGATAATTTTCAAGTGAAGATGATGTAAATAAAATTAATGTTTTTTATTTTGATCAGTGGTGTTAGTGTAATTGTGAAAAAAAATGATTCATAAGATGTCTTATGATGTTTATGTAGACCCATGGATCTCAAAACATATCAAAATGGAAATAATTTTACTGTTGGTCTTATTGTGTTAATTATATTGATACATTGTAGACCTATTGTGTGATCTTCCTCTGAAGGTCGACTATTATGTTGGATGTGGTGGGGTGTGCATGTTTCTTGATGTACATATTTCATTATCTTCTTCACCAACACTTTTTTATATTGAATTTATTTTTATCCTTAATGATATATTCTATGGACTCTATTTTTTTCTCTTCAATATTTCATGTTTGTTGATCCCATTACAATGATCTGTGACAAATGTTTTTAGTAGGTGATGCCACGAACCAAATCTAGTTGCTATTAAAACAGGCTTCAAAGCAAGACTATGACAAGTCTGGATGGGATTTCCGTATCCCCATGGGAAAACACAAGTTCTATAGTATAATATATTTCAGTTTGGAAACGATTTACCTGAATATGGAAGCATAAAATATCAAAACCAATCGATAATCCAAATCTGAAAAAATCAAACCAAACAAGGATTATAAAATGTCCAGAACTGAATATATATATATATATATATATATGTGTGTGTGTGTGTGTTTAATAATAATAAAATAGGTCCAAGAACACATAAAAACAACATCAAAATAGCCCTAAGGACTCCACATGATAAGGGGTCATCACCCACAAGCTGTCTCTATAATGTCACACCATGGATGTGAACTAACACCTCGAACTGTTATCACCCAAATCCTTTCCTTTACCTATGTAAAACATGACCTATTATACTTAAAAAAATGGGTTTTAGTAGGGAATGATCCTAATCACAGTATAATACCACCAATAGATTCCATATAGAAAATAATACAAGATAAAAATGATGTCATTTTTTAGAATAATAGGTACTAGAAATAATTTCCCAAGAATGAAACTTTTTAATGTAAATAGTTTTCAAAGGAAACATTAGATGAAAAATAAAATTTCAATAAAACACGTATGATATTTTATTTTCCATCAAAACCCGCTATATTTAAACGGTAAATATAGAACAGTCAATGAGGACCAATCTCGGGAACACCCTTAGGCACTAGGTAGTCTCAAGCCCATATACCTCATACCTCGGTGTAAAGTAAACATATAAAAATACATTATCATGCATAATAAACTAGTAGATAACATAACCATAACCTAGTGGTCCCACATAATCATCAATATAGTTTTTTAGAGTTGTCTTTATCCATTTTTCAAAGATAAATAGGGAAAAACCCCATTCGGGTCACTAGCGTACCAGTGCATATCCACCCTCCTAGGTACCCATGCTTACCCCTTTGTTCACAAACCATTATCTCATGATACAAAAATATATTATCACATAAAAAAAGAAATCCTATTCAAAATCAACCAAAAATAGTTTCTATATATGTTTCTCACCACTTACCCTACTGAATAAAACCTTTAGAATTTCAATAAAACAACTTCACAAAATCAGTCAAAGCATTACACAAAAAATCCCTTTAAAACCACACATTGAACACCACAGGCATACCCATATTCCCCAAAATAGAATTTTAAGCACAAAAAAAATTATAAATCAATTCCATTGTTTATAATACAACCCCATTTGACATTACATAAAATAGGCATGTGAAAAAATCAATTTATAACAAAATTGGTAACTAAAAATCATTTTCATAACCAATGTCACCAAAACCAGATATCGCAGCAAGGATAATGGATGATGAGTTTTCTAAAAATAGAAATGAAAAAAATCTAATGAATCTAGAATTTATTACCCATGTAATCACATACCACAATAATGAAACACCTTGAATCTTTTTGATGAAAATCCAACCGCACCACCATCGCACCACAAGGGACTTAGCTAAAGACTAAAATGAAAAGAATATAATGAATGTACTAGGATAAAACCCTAGGTTCAAACACCTACATTATGTAAATAAGGAATATCAAGAATAAATGTAATAAATCCTATGAAAATTGAATGAAACCTTATGAAAATTGAATGAAAACCTAAGTAAATTAAAAGAAGAATGAGGGAGACCCTCTTACTTGAGAGATTTTGGAGACGTCGCCTGAAATACACTATTATATGAAATTGAAAAGAGACAAAAAATTCAATTGATGTTCTAATAAGGATGATATGATAAATTGAGAACTAAAATGGGGGAAAATAGTAAAAAATGAGAGAGTTATGAAGGAAACAAGTTACATTTTTATGTCAGGACGAATTAAAAAAGGTTGAGAAATTTTGACATACTTTTCAAAGAAAATGAGCTCCAAAAAATCATAAAAGATTATGGGCGCACTATTAGGTATTTTGAATTATAGTGGGAGGTGGAAGCAATGAAAAAGAATAAAAATTGAATAAGATATTAAATAAAGAAATATTTTTTTAAATAGGAAATCAGATTCTAGGTTGACCCAATTCCTTATAAAAACCCCCAATCCACCATTATTATGAACTATTAAAGGGTTAAAATTGATATGGTGGTGTTAGTATTTCATGTTATTCCATGTTGGAAGTTGAATGGGTGAAAAATGTTGAACAATGAATGAGTTATAAAAGAAACACAATTTATTTTTAAATCTGGAAAATGGGATCACAGTTTGGCCCAAATTTTTAAAACCCTCCATTTCCACCAAAATTCTTGGGAAACCCACATAAAAGTGAATAATATAAATTAAATGATAAATAGATTTAAAATAATTCATGTTTGTGACAATTCTCCCCACCATGAAAAGTTTCTCTCCCAAAAAGTCAACATGAAGCTTGATCAAAAAATAGGAACGAGTACTCTTCCTCAACCCATGTCTTCCACTCCCATGTCTCATGTGTACCATTCCCATGATTCCATATAACCTGGACCATTGGAAACAACTTTCCTTGAAGTATTTTCTCTTTGAAATAAACTATTCACACCAGCCGCTCAAAAACAGACAAATCAATCTCTATATCTTACTCTACCCAATTCAGTACATGGGATAGATATGGTTTGTATTTCATCAACTGGAATACATGGAAGAAGTCATGGATAGATGTCAACTGAGATGGTATGTCCATCATATAAGCCACATTTCCATTTTTCCCAGCGATCTCAAAAGGACTGACATATCGTGGCATCAACTTCCCCTGCTTCCCCAATCGACAATGGCCCGGACGAGGGGAAACATTCAAGAATACCCTATCAAACACAGAAAACTCAATGTCCTGACACCATCGGTCAACATAAGATTTATGGAAACTCTGAGATGTAAATAAATATTTACTGATCATTTGGATCAAATCATAAGTCTCCTGCAAATTGCTCGGCACCAAAATTATAGTATCACCTACCTCAGCACAACATAAGGGGGACCAACATGGATGACCATAGAGCACCTCAAAAAGGGACATTGAAATCGGGGATTGGTAACTGTTATTATAAGAAAATTCAACGAATACAAAAAGGTTACCCCAAGAACCTCCAAAGTCTAAAACACATGCACAAAGTATATCCTCCATAATATGGTTTCCCCGTTCTATCTTACCTTCTTTTTTATGATGGTACACCGTTATCATCTTGATATGTGACCCCAAGGCCTTCTGTATGCCTTCATAATATCGAGAAGTTAAATAGTGGTCTCACTATGAGACTAATACTGATGGAACACCATGGAGTCTCACCACCTCATGAAAATAAAATCGACAAAAAATATCCACTTTATCTGTATATTTGATCATGATGAAGTGGGATGAATTTTTTTAGATGGTCCATCACCAACCAAATGGAATTATTAGCATGAGATGTACGATTAAAACAATAATGAAGTCCATGAAGAACTCTTCACACATACATGTATGAATGGGTAGTGTTTGGAGAAAACTAGAGGGAATTTGGTGCTCTGTCTTCACCTGATGAAATGTGTATAATCTCAACACAATGTCTTCTATGTACTGTCGCATACCAGGCCACCATAACTTCCAACAGACAACATAATATATCTTGGTGGCACCCAGATAGACATCCCACTAAGACAGGTGGCTATCCTGCATCACTTCCTTCCACAGAGATGATGGCACTACTGAATGACCCTTGTAGCACAAGATTCCCTCTAGGGAAGATGATAAATTATGGGGCATATTCCCACCATGATAAAACTGCCTCAACCGCTGGAAAAGCTCATCACATGGTTTTTTGATACTGAATTAACTACCACAAGGAAGGATTCAACTGAATTCTCTCCAATAATGAACCCCCATTTTTCTCTTCGGTCTCCACATGAATCATAGAAAAGAGGACAATCAGTGTCCACTTGTCACTGGATTTTCTCAAGGCTTTAACTGGTACCTTTCAATATAAGGCATCTTCAAACACATTTCCCTTTCATGGGGTATAAACCATATCGATGTCAAACCCCTACAAGTACTCTATCCAACAACATTGCCTCAGATTGTGGTCCTTATATGAGATGATATAGGCAAAGATTTTCTGATAATATTAGACAAAAAACGTCTCCCCAAAGAGGTAGTGATGCCAGGTCTTCAATGAATGCATCACAACTTCGAACTCAATGTCATGGGTCGGGTAATTCTTTTCGTGTGGTCATAGTTGGGGAGATCCATACGCCACCACTTGATCATCCTACATAAGCACGAACTGAATACACATACTTGAAAGGTCACAATATACCACATAACCCTTCCCAGCCTAAGACAAAATAAGAACGAGGGAGTTAGTCAACCACCACTTACGATCCTTGATAGATACCTATCATTATGGACCCCATAAAATATTCACCCCTTTCTATGTGGGCACCATCATTAGTGATCCAAGATGAGAGAAATACTGAACTAATCGCCTGTAACAACCAGCCAGGCCACAGAATCTCCTGATCTTGAACACATTCTTCAATTGATCTAATTACATGATCATACTTTTCTTCTATGGGTCCATTGAAATCCCCCTTCTCTAAGATCACATGCCCCATAAATCTCACTTCTCTAATCCAAAAATGGAATTAGGACAACATTTCATAACGGTGATGCTCTCGTAAATGTGCCTAGAACGATCTTCATGTGATGCTCATGATCCTCTGTGGATCTCGAATAAACTAGGATTTTATCCACAAAAACAAAAAAAATAATCAAGATACTGAGTGAACACCTGATACATGATTTCCATAAAGACTGCTGGAGCATTGGTCAATATTAAGGGAATGACCAAGTACTCGAAGTGGTCGTACCTAATTTAGAAGGCTATTTTTGTGATATTTTCCTCCTTCACCCAGATATGATGATATCTTGAACACATGTCTATCTCAGAAATCCATCTTTACCCCTTCAACTAATCAAACATTTCATCTATTCAGGGAAAATGATATTTTTTCTTTATTGTTACCTTATTCATCTTCTGGTAGTCAATGCACATCTGGAGGGATCTGTCAGCCATTTTTGTGAACGACACTGGAGTGGCCTAAGGAGTGATGCAAAGGCGAATAAATACTTTATAATATATGTCATTCAGCTGAATCATTAATTCCCTCAGCTCTATGGGGGCCATAAAACATGAGGGAAGATATAACAGTTGTGTTCCCGACACCAGATCAATCGAGATCTCCACATCTCGCTCCGAGGGGGAAACATGAAAAATCATCTGAAAATTCTTCTAGATACCTGTAAACTACATGAGGTAGTACACCGGTAAGAGCAATAGCATTTTCCTCTAACATGAGAGACTATAACAGTAAGATAATGATTACTAACTCTAGGAGTGAAGGTCATGTACAACCCCGACGAGTATCCAATTTTCTATAAAAAACCTGACGACTCCAATCTGGTTCCTTGAAACTGACCCAACACCTATAGCAATAGATGTGTTCCTGTATGTGTACTAGGAAATCCAAAAAATTATTATGTCAATTTGTTCCATATCTATGACCAAGAGGTCACACTCCATCTCAACTTATGATAAGGAAAGCACACACGACTGACACTCAAGACCCTGGTCCCTCTTCCTTTCAGTGGAGTCACCAACTCCAACACAAAAGACAAAAACTTTGTTGGAAAATTCAGAGTGTCCACAAAACAGGTAGAAATTAATGAAACAGAGACACCCATTTCGAAAAGAGTAGCAGCTATAGAAGATTCGACCAGAATGGTACCTCAAACTATCGACAGTCTTGCCTCTGATTCTGCTGGTGCCTGATCCACTTCATGGAAAGCTTTAGTCTCTTTTTGAGGATGAATTCTTGTCTATTCCTATTCCCTAAACTAGTTATGTCTATAATATGACCCTGCCATACCACAAAGACGACCAAATCGAGACCCCCCCAACCTCGATGGCTCTGACTGAGGTGGAACTCCTCCTAAAGAAACTGGCCCCACCCCACTCTGAAGTGGGTGTTCCACCCCATAAAAGCACTACAAGTGACTCATACCTCCATGTTGGTAATAGGGATTCAGAGGAAGTGTTCATTCTTGTCTAAAATTCCTCATCCTCCCACACAAGTGGCACAAGACTGAGCTCGCATCAGAAGCCACAGATGAAAACCGCATGGAATAGTGGCCTAAACTACCACCTACCTTCTTCCCCTACTCCTATTTCTTCCTTCATTTTTCCAAAGTGCTTCCACTTCCCACTACTGATACAGTTCCCAAAAAAAGAACCCTTTTATTATAGACAATATACACCATGCACACCCAGTCAACCACCTAAACATAGGTCCTTATCATAAATAAGAAAACCTGGGAGTATATCTCTGGGTGTATGCTTTTCTCAATCCTCTAGGCCTTCACATGATCATTATAAACTATTTCAGGAGCATACTAAATCAGATCAGTGAAATAGTTGGCATAATTCATGATAGAACAATTCCCCAGAACAATATCCATGAGCTCTCGAGACATGGAATATTCCAAGAACTCGAGTAGTACTATTTATTGAAGACAATCTTGAAATCTCCCGAGTGCATCTTCTCATTGTTCCATGTTTTACGTACTGATTACCACCATCTGTAGTTGTGGCCCTCCAACAAAAAGGAGGCACATTTCACCCTAATCACTTTGGGTGTATCCATGAACGTGAACATGTGCTAGATCTTCTCGAGCCATTACTCTCTTTCCTAGGGTTCAATTCCATCTAAAAAAGATAGAGGATTGTTTTTTCAGAAACACTTGAGCATTCTATTTTATAGGACCTGTCTATTATTACCTTACAATAGTGGGAACAAGAGGCAGTCCCTAACCCATAGCTTGGATAGCCGGGACCATAGCTTCAACAAGCCTCTGATCAATCGGTGTGGGAGAAATCTCTCTGACTTCCTCCTGTGGGCGCATGGGAGCTTTCAGGGGAGGCATGTTTCTACAAAATGCAATATTCACCAAATTTTTTTTCAATACCAAAATTCTGAAAATATTAATCCAGAAAATAAAATATAAATAATATACACACATTATAGTAATCAAAGAAAAAACTAATCCTCCACCGCCTGATGTCCATGTGTGGTATACAACCCACATGTCACACCTAGATGTGAAGTCAATCAGATAATTAAAACGCCCCCTAGCTACTCAAGGTCTACCACAAGAGGTGCAATCCATGGACACTTCTCGTGAACAAAACCATGAGCCTTGAAATTTTTAGATCATGTTTATCCTGACTTATCCCAAAATAGCAATATAAACCAAAAACATTGGCCTCCTTTGATACCATTATATTACGACCCAAATCTGGATGCCTTCAGAAACAATGCCAAACCAAGTCAAATACATTGCCAAAATAGAATTACCTTTCCCCCTAGGCTAGCACATGTGCCCAGATATCATATAATTTGGTTTGGGAATGATTTACTATAATGTGGAAGAATAAAATATCGAAACCAATCGATAATCCGAATCATTTGTTTTCCAAATGAAATTTATACAAAATCTAGAAATGAATAGATATGTTTAATAATAATACAAGAGGTCAAAATACAGATATAAATGGAATCAAAACATCCCTAAAAACTCCACAATACAAGGGGTCATCACCAGCAAGTCGTCTCTACAACGCCGCATCATGGATGGGAACTAACACCCCGAACCGGCATCACCCAAAGCCTTTCCTTTACCTGTGTCAAACATGACCAAGTCTACTTACACCCAAGGTGTGTAAGTAGCATGTGATCCTAAGCCCAATAGGATTCCACAAAGTTATTCTATAGAGTAAATAATAAAAGATAAAACCCATGCCATTTTTTATGAATAATATGTAGTGGAAATAATTTATAATTAATGAAACATTTAAATGAAAATAGTTTTCAAAGGAAACATTCCATGAATTAGAAAATTTCAATAAAACCTATAGGATACAATATTTTCTAGAAAAAACTTCAATATTCCAATGAAAAAAAATAGTCAATGAGCACCAATCATGGGAATACCCCTAGGCACTAGGTAGTCTCTTGCCCCATGTACCTCGTACATCGGAGTAAACTAACCAAAGAAAAATACATTATCATTCACGAGAAACTAGTATGGAATATGCCTATAACATAGTGGTCCCCAATCATCAACAATATAGATTCTTTAGTGTTGTCTTTATCTATATTTTTAGTGAAACAGGGATAAAACCCATCTAGATCACTAGCGTACTAGTACACATCCGCCTTCCTGGGTACCCGAGCTTCCACATTTGTGCTCAAACCATTATCTCATGATACAAAAATTCATTATCACATAAACATGTCAGTTATATTAACAATAAACTCAAAAAATAATCTACACATGTTTTTCACCACTTGCACCTCTCAATAAACCTTTAGAATTTCAATAAAACAACTTCACAAAATTTAGCAATACTTTACACACAAAATACATTTAAAACCCCACTTTGAACACCATGTTCAAACCCATATTCACTAAAACATAATGTGAAGCACCCAAAACCATTCTATAAACCCATTACATGGGATATAAAACAACCCCATTCGGCATAACATAAAATTGTCATGTAAAACACCAAATTTAACACAAAATTAGAAACTAAAAATCATTTTCTAATCCAACGTCACCAAAACTAGAATTCACAGCAATGTAAATGAATGATAAGTGTGATAAAAATAGAAATTCATAAAATCTTACTCATATAGAATTTATTACAAATGAAATCACCAACCACAATAATGAAAACCCTTTAATCGTTGTGGGAAAATCCAACAACACCACCACTGCACCACAAGGGACATAGATCAAGCCATAAACCAAAAGAATAGACCAGCAGAACCAGGGTCAAACCCTATGTTCGAAAACATACAAGATGGAAATAAGTAACTTCAACAAGAAATAGAATAAACCCTAATAAAATTGTATAAAATCAAATGAAAATTGAAATAATAAGGAAGGAGACCCCTTTACTTGAGAGATCATGAAGAAATCGCCCCAAATATACTAGTAGATAAACTTTAAAACAGGAAAAAAATAAATTGAGGTTCGAATAAGGCAGATACGGTCATTTGATAATTTTCAATGTGGGGAATGAGTAATAATTGAGGGATTTAGGAGGAAAAAATGTTACCTTTTTTAATTGGGATGAATTGAGAAATGAAGAAATGTTTTGACCTAATATGTGAAGCACATGATCTTCAAAGGGAGAGACACGAATATGGGGTCACTCCGTGGGATTTTGGATTCGATTGGGAAATGGAATCACAAAAAATTCATAGAAATGGAATAATATATTATATAAACAATTTTCTTAAAACTGTAAATGAGCTTCTAGGCTGGCCTAATTTCCTATACAAAAACCCAAATCCACCATTATGATGGATTCTTAAAGTGTGCAAATTTATATGGTGGTGTTAATAGGTTAGGGAAGTTCATTTTGGAAGTTGAATGGATTGAAAATGTTGAGAAATGAATGATTTATAAAAGAATCAATTTTTTTTTAAATATGGAAAATGGGCTCACGGATTGGCCCAAATTTTGAAAACCCACAAATTCCACCAAAATTCATGGGAAACTCCCAAAAATAGAAATAATGGAAATTAAATTAAAAATACCTTTAAAATAAGTCATGTATGTGAGAGGTGATCTTTCCTCTATCCTATTATGGATGAATATTATTACTCTGGTTTTATAAGTTGATTTATATGTACAGACATGTGATTTCCATGGAAATGTTTTTCTTAAATACATGGGAATTTTATGATTCTGTGAAAATTTCTGACGATTGATTCCGAGGACCAGTTTGCCCAGAATCAATTTCTGAAGTTTTGTTCTATTAAGTTAAGTATACGTATGAGTGGGTTTTTATAACCTTTGAACCTGTACTCAGAATTGAAATCTGAGGGAACCGTTGAACTCGAAGCGCCGATATTCACTTAAGAAGACATTCACCTCGACAGTAGTTGGTCGAGAATAGAAGTTAGTTTTTGGGTTTTCCTTAAAAAATAATAAAATAAAGTGAGATACACTTTATTTTATTGAGCCTCTATGTGAGTGTTGGTGGTTAAAATCTCCTCATGGGATTTGGAGGTGGGGCCACCATACCTTAACCTCCCATGAGAGGTTATGGTGGTGGGGCCCACCCAAACTAAACCTCCCATGTGAGGATAAATGAGGTGGGGACCACCCAGGATCTTAACCCCTTAAACTCCCGAATAAAGTGGATAAAACTCTTAAGCATAACATTAATTTAGGGGATCCTCTTCTCCTCCCCTAGAATTTAATTTTTCCAATCCTCCACAATTAAGGGGGAGCCTACCTAATTAATTACTCCTTTTTGAATTGGTGCCAACTTCCCAATTAATACGTGTCGACACACGTGAATTAATGAGGATGAGTCTTTTATTTTTAATTCGCCCCTTTGGAATTTGTGACAATGAAATAATAGATTAAGTAATCTATTATTTGGCACAACGAATTCACTTGGGTGATTTAAGGGAAAGCTATCAATGAGGAACCTCATCCTCCAACGAATTCACTTGATGAACCAATTGATACCACCCTAAACGTGGAGACTGTGGGCCAAACCAACATGGCCCGACCCCTCCGCCGATCTTTTTTACGTTGAACTTTCGGCGATGAGTAGAAATGAGGTGACGAAGTTGGCAACGACAAAGGTCGCGCTACCTGTGGCCTCCACGAATCGTGCCACCCACGTGACGCTCATGTGCTTCCGGCCGAACACCGTAGACCCATTTGACCACGACCACACGCATGCCCTGCCCGCACACTGCCCGGCGCACCGCGCAGCCTGCCCACGCCCCACTGTCCTACCCGCGGCCTCCCGCATGCCCCGCGCGCCCTACCTGCAGCATGCTCAGGCTCCCTGTTGGCCTACCCACGCTCCAAGCACCCTTCCTAAGGCCTCCCGCGTGCCCTTCCGGTCAGCCTAGGTTGCCTCCCAGCCTGCCCGGCCACCCTCTGGCCTACCCGGTGCCCTTCCGGCTGCCTGCCGGCCTACCCGGCACCCTGCCCGGCTGAGCCCCGGTTCCCAGCTGAACCGGCTGAGCCGCGCCAACCTTCCGGGCTGAGCTGCCCGAGCGGCACCCCATGTGGTGCTCGCTGAACCAGCCCCAGCCTCCAGGCCGATCCGTATACACGGAGAACACCGGGACGAATCGCCCCCATAGGCTGTTTTTTCGGGCTCAGCGGACCGTGACGAACCTAGAGGGATGACCCTCCCAACGGGCCGGGTCAGATCGAGTGGGTTTAACCGGGTCGACCAAGACCGGGTCGGACCGGGCCCCAGCCCATTACTGACCGTTACTTCCTTTGGCCATATCTTTGGCACCAGAAAAACATTTGACAAACCGTCAGCGACACTGGTTTTCATGGAGCACGGCGGTCCCTATGAGTATACCTCACTGGAGTTTGGGGTAATGTTGAGATATGGTCAGGATGGATTGTACACGAATCCAACCGGCCCCATGGAACTAAAAAGATTATAACTCATAGACCGGGTGTCCGATTAACGCTTCGTCTTTTGCGTTGAGACCCCTATGATGATGCAGACCTTTGAGATACTTATACATGGGACTTCGTGACAATTGGAGTATCGAACTGTAGCTCGTGGAGCGGACTCTTTCGGAAATGAGTGAGCGGAGTACAAAGACCTAGTAGCTGGCTGAGACCTGATGACTACTTGACCTATTCGACTCGGAGTGATTTGACTAGCCCATTGGGGAGAACCTCTTAGTTGGCGGCAGACCCACAACAGAGGAGTTCCTTATAGTTGGCGACAGACCCGCGGTACTCGACAGGAGTAGTACCTCTGCAGGCTAGTTGGGTGAGTGCCTGGTAGTTGGTGGTAGACCCACAGTGGGGAGCACCTCTGTGTGAGTGCCGAAGACCCACGGTACTTAACAGGAGGAGTACCATAGTCATCTAAGGTTAGTGGGAAGCGCATGGTTGTGGTGGAAAGCCCAGTGTACTCAACAGATGAGGAGTTCTCCTGCTGCTATAGTTTCGACAATATGAATAAAAATCTAGGTTGAGCTAAGTTAGTAACTTTTGTGTTTACCTCATGATTGAGAAGGATTTATTGATAACTTAGGTATATGTATGGGCATATACCTAAGTGAGGTTATTTGTTGATTTTTTTACTTTATGGTTTATCCTTGTTGGATTTTGTGAGAACTTGAGGTTCTCAGGGTCCCTACTAAGTATCGTTATACTCACCCCTGCACGGGCTATGCCCGCACTTGTTGTGTTGGATGCAGACGATGGACAATGCTGACCGAGCCTGAGTGGACCAGGACTAGATGGTACCTAGAGGTGGACCACATGGCGTGACAGTACATGGAGGAAACAGACGAACGTGGAGGGCTGTGCAGGGTATCGGTACCTACCCTTCAGGTAGGATCCATTGCGGCTGAACCAGGAGCTACTTTACACCTTCTAGTTGTTTTTTCCCTTTTTGGTTGTACTTGTAATTTATAGTTGGGCTTGTATTTCCAGCCCCTTTACTTTTCATCACTCCTTTTTTATATAGTTTTACTTAGTGTTTTTCTTCCAGCTTATACTCTGTTGTGTGTGTTTATAATTTATAAAGGCAATGCCTTCCCAGTTTTAGGGATTTACGCCTTTGGTGCTAGTCTCCAGCCCCTGGCCTATGGAAGGCGGGCTTGGGGTAGTCATGGCACGGGTCCTGGGGATGGGTCATGACAAATTTGTATCAGAGGATTCAGTTCTACCACAGAACTTAGGACTCTGATCATTCATTTCTATGAATCAATAGTGTTAAGGGTACCATATGTGGTTTTCAGTTCATGGTGTCCAGTGTTGGTGCGGTGGCTGACATATCCATACACCAGGACCCCGACTACTAACTTCCGACTCATTGCAGAAAAACACTGATTATATGTGTGTTTTTAAAAGTTTTTCTTTAAGTCATCTCAAGCAGGTCAGCACACCAGGTATAAATCTTTTGAGCGTGTCGTATCTGTTTCTTTCAGGATGCCTCCCTGCGGACGACTAGTTATATCCCCTAGAGTTGTTCGCATAGATAGCCCACCAAGCGATGAGGCCTCGGTACAGGGCCCTCTTCCAGTAGAGGCACCAGCGGTACCACTTCCTGTTGGGACACCAATTCCACTAGCCACAATAGAAGATGATGCACGCCGATTGAGCACGTTGCATGAGTTCCAGCTCCAGAGGCTGCCCAGGTTCAGGAGAGAGATGAACCTGCAGGCAGTTGAGGAATGGTTAGAGGCTGTGCTGAGAGTCTTCATACTGGTAGGGACACCATCTGACTTCATGGTGATCTTTGTCATGAGTCTTCTATATGCATAAGTGGGCAGATGGTGGAGCTTGATACTACATGTTCAGGATGAGATAATGGTACTTTGGGTAGACATTGAGAGCCTATTTCAACTAGAGTTTGTCCCAGCCACCCTATGAGTGGTGCGGATACAGGAGCTAATGCATATATAGCAGGGTAGAATGACTGTAGATCATTACTTAGTGAGGTTCACGGACCACTCACGTTACTCCACAGATATGGTACGAGACCCATTTTTTAGGGCCCAGACCTTCGAGCAGGGGCTCAGGCGAAAGATTAGGGCTCCGATTATCTCACTTAGCTTCCTGACATAGGCGGGGGTGTTGGAGCGAGCCCTCTTATTGGAGAGCTTCTCTGCTGAGCAGTAACCAACAGCGAGACCCCCCACTAGTCGACATGTAGTGGAGTCTTCTGTAGTTGGAAGTAGACAAATGTCACAGAGGTCCAAAAGGACCAGACATATAGGTGGATGACCGCACGACTCAGAATCAGTTGTGCGGGGCAGCCGGAGTGGAGACTAGGCCCGATATGCCAAGAGAGGACAATGTTACTCATGCGGCGGGCAGGGTTACATGGATCATGACTGTCCAACCCGCCGTTCAGATGATCAGAAAATGGTTGATGGACCTCCCAGGCAGAGAAAGAGATTCGTCTAGGGCAGTCCGCAGGGAGCAGGCAGATTTGGCAAAGGAGCTAGTCGTGTAGCAAGCGGTGGGCGACGATTCGAGGTGTTACCGCCACCACCGCCAGGAGGTCCACCCCAACTGCAGGGAGTAGGTGGACATGGGAGAGCTCATCTCTAGGCAGCTGAGGCATACATCCATGGAACTTTGGAGATTATTCGAGGTACGATCTGTGTCTACTTCACCATACTTGCAGTTCTTATAGACACAACTATCAGTCACTGTTTTATTGCCACTTCCCTCATTCAGAGATCAAGGATTCCATGGGAGATGTTGGCTCGACCCTTATGGATAGACAGACTTACAGGATCAGACTCAATGATTACGCACTGGATCCGGTAGTGTGAGCTTACTCTAGGAGGCAAGAGCTTCGGATGGGATCTCCTCGCAGCGGCATCGAGGTCTTACGACATCATCTTGGGTATGGAATTTTTATCCACAATCCATGCTTAGATTGACTTTATTAGGTGAAAAGTGCATTGTGTCTGCACAGATGGGACATGGTTCAACTTCACCGAAAAGAAGGTATCCTTTGCAGCGCATGAAGGACTTACTTAGATGTGGGTGTAGTCGATCACTCCTCAGTTGTCCTGCCTTACACTTGGAGTAGTTTATGTGGAGAGTCTGATATATCCAATAATGGTGGACCAGTATGCGGATGTTTTTCCTTGACTATGTTCTAGGACTACCCCCTCATAGATAGGTGTACTTATACATTGACCTCTACCCCAGGACGACACCGATATCTACTCCATCATATCGAATGGCTCCCGTAGAGCATCATGAGCTGCAGGTACAGCTGGAGGACTTACAAGAGAAAGGATTCATCTAGTCCAGTGTTTCTCTTTGGGTAGCCCTGATTCTATTTTCCCAGAAAGTGAATGGGATCTTGATACTTTTTGTCGACTACCGTCTCCTGAACTAGATGACCGTGAAGAACAAGTACCCACTCCCGAGGATTGGCAACCTCTTTGATCAGCTTAAAAAAGCACGATGGTTCTCAAAGATAGACATTAGATAATGATATCACCAGCTCAGATTTCAAGATGATGATTTGTAGAAGACGGCCTTCAGATGTCGGTATGGCCACTAAGAGTTCTTGGTTATGACTTTCGGTGTAACCAACGCTCCAGTAGTGTTTATTGGACTCATGAATAGGATCTTCCAGCCATACCTTGATCGCTTTGTTGTAGTCTTCATCGAAGAAATTCTGATATACTCAACTACTGAGGAGGAGCATGCCTACCATTTTCCGGTAGTAATGGACACACTCTGAGGGCACCAGATTTCTGGTAACCTCTCAAAGTACCATTTCTGGATCTGAGAGGTTCCCTTTTTTAGAAATGTCATCTCGGAGGCTGGAGTTGCATTGGATCCAATGAAGACTGAGGTATTACTTTATTGGGAGCCACCCATGAGTGTGACGGAGGTACGGAGTTTCCTGGGTTTGGCTGGATAATACTTGAGGTTCGTTCCAGAATTCTCCAGAGTTTCAGCACCACTATCAGCCTTGAAGAATAAGGGGAAACCCTTTGTATAGTCAGAGAGATTCCAGTAGAGATTTCAGGAGCTGAGGTAGAGTCTGAATAATTCCCCCATCTTGAGGCATCCAGAGGAAGGCATAGGGTACATAGTCTACTGCGATGCATCAGGGACAGGTCTCAGGTGTGTCCTAATGCAGGAGCGAGTATTGATCATGTATGGTTCTCGGCAACTGAGGCAACATGAGTTAAACAATGCTACCCATGACCTGCAGTTATCAGTAGTAGTCTTCTCCATGAATCTGTGGTGACACTATCTGATGGACGAATGTTTTACTGTGTACTCTGATCACAAGAGTCTCAGGTATATCTTCTCTCAGAAAGACCTGAACCTAAGATAACAGCAATGGCTTGAGTTCCTCCAGGACTTTGACTTCAAGATAGTCTATACTCCGAGAAAGGGGAACGTTGTAGCAGATTCACTGAGCAAGAGATCTGGAATACAGCTACTAGTTGATGCGACGGAGCAGCTGGCTGCTTTACAGATATCCTTTGTGGATAGATATGGAGCATCTTTCCTTCAGTCCCTTACCGTCACTCCCACACTTCTTCAGCAAGTCAGGAAGGAACAACATGGGGATGCTGACTGCGAGACATGATGTGCTCAGATATCCATAGGGGATGAACCTGATGGATTTTCTGAAGGTGAGGAGCATGTCATCCTCTTTAGGGGACGTAGTATGGGACCAGTGTTACTTCAGGTGGAAGTGTTGAGGGATTTACACACATCCCTACTAGCGGTACATCCAGAAGTGGCAAATATGTACCAGGACCTTCAACGACAACATTGGTGGTCAGGTATGAAGAAACCAGTTGCAGAGTTTGTCTCTCGTTGCTTCACTTGTTAGCAAGTGAAGGCAGAGCATGAGGTACCAGCAGGGTTGGTTCAGCCTTTAGAGGTTACAAAGTGGAAGTGGGATGGGATATCCATAGACATCATGATTGGTCTTCCACGTACATCTAGAGGTCATGACTCTATCTGGGTGATTGTTGACCGACTCTCCATGTCATCCCACTTCCTACCAATCAGAGAGCAGGGTTCAGTAGAGAGATTGGGACACCACTATATACAGGAGATCGTGCGTTTATGTGGTATACCTTCAATGATTGTCTCTGATCGTGACGCACTATTTACTTCCAGACTGTGGGAGGGGTTGTAGGAGGATTTTGAGACACATCTTCACTTAAGAACCGCCTTCCATCCATAGATAGATGGTCAAACTGAGTAGACCATTCAGACCCTCGAGGACATGATGCGTGCTTGTTTCCTCAACTTCGGTCACAGCTGGGAGGATCACATACCTTTGGTGGTGTTTGCCTACTACAACATATATCACTCCACCATAGGGATGGCACCTTTTGAGGTGTTGTAAGAGTGACCTTGTAGATCACCCTTGTGCTGGACAGACCCAGGGGAGTCAGCACTCGTGGGACCAGAGATGGTATGGGATACCATAGAGAAGTTACAGATCATCCAGGAGAGGATGAAGACTGTACAGAGTAGGCAGAAGTCATATTCTGAAAGGAGACAGAGGCTTTTGGAGTTTGAGGATGGAGACCTTGTATTTCTATGGGTCTCTCCTCAATGAGGCCTATAAAGATATAGCCGAGGTGGGAATTTATCTCTGAGACTCATCGGACCTATTTAGGTCCTCAGTAGAGTTTGATAGGTGGCTTACTGCTTAGCTCTTCCACCTCAGTTGCACCGGGTGCACGACGTCTTCCATGTATCTCAGATGAGGAGATATGTTCATGACCCTTCCCACATCATCGACCATGCAGAGTTGGACGTCAATGATGGGGATACATTCACGGAGGTTCCAGTGGATATTGAGGATCAACAGAAGCGTGTACTATATGGATGGTCGATACCTCTAGTGCACGTTCGCTGGCAGTAGAGGAACCTATAGGAGAGCTCGTGGGAGCGGGAGGCTCAGATGTGTTCTCAATACCCCCATTTGTTCACATTGTTCGTGTTGTAGCTTATGGGGATGTGAAGCCTTGAGGTGGGGAGAATGTAATGTCATGGGATTTCCGTGGAAATTTTTTTCATAAATACATGGTAATTTTATGAGTCCGCATAAAATTACAGAACTTGATTCCGAGGCTCAGTGTGACAAGAATCAATTTCTGATATTTTTTTCGGGTATGTTCAGTAAACCGACGAGTGGGTTTTTATAACTTTTGAAACGTTGCTCAGAATTGAAATCTGAGGGCACCGTTGAACTCGCAGTGCCGGTATTCGATTAAGATTTCATTCACCTTGGTGGCAGTTGGTCGATAATAGAAGTTATTTTTTGGTTTTTCATTAAAAAAATAATAAAATAAAGTGAGATACACTTTATTTTATTGAGCCTCCATGTGAGTGTTGGTGGTTGAAATCTCCTCATGGGAGTTGGAGGTTGAGCCACCACACCTTATCCTCTCATGATAGGTTATGGTGCTCGGGGCCAACTGAACTCAACCTCCCATGTGAGGATAAATGAGGTGGTGACCACCCAGGCATTAACCCCTTAAACTCCCCATTAAAGTGGAGAAAACTCTTAAGCTTCACATTAATTTAGGGGAGCCTCTTCACCTCTCCTAGCATTTAATTTTTCCAATCCTCCAAAATTAAGGGGGAGCCTACCTAATTAGTTACTCCATTTTGAATTGGTGCCAACTCCACAATTAATACGCGCCGACACACGTGAATTAATAAAGAGGATCTTTTTAATTTTAATTCACCCCTTTTGAATTTGTGCCAACGAAATAATAGATTAAGTAATATTTTATTTAGCACAATGAATTCAATTGGGTGATTGAAGGGAAATATCTCAATGTAGAACCTCATCCTCCAACAAAGAACTCTCCCCAATGAAGAACGAAGAACGCTGTCGACGGTCCTTCTTCGACTTCTTCCCAGACACCTACGGACGTGGAGAATCTTCCATGAGCAAAGGCAACCAGGGATTAGAAGTGTGTGTAGCGGACGTGATGAACGATGATTCACTTACGTCTTCTTCCTGCGACTTCACCAACAATGACCGACGATTAAAGGTAGGGGTTTACCTTTGTGTTTTATTCCTTTTCTTTTCTCTCCATCGTTTGAAAAGAATTAGTTCTTTGGTTGTAAATAATTTTTTTTCATCTTTCCTAATTTGATTAACCAATTGATACAACCCTAAACGCGGAGGGTGCAGGCCAAACCAACATGGCATGACCCCTCCACTGATCTTGTTTATGTTGAAATTTCGGAGATGAAGCGGCAACGAGGGAATGAAGGTGGCAACTAAAAAGGCTGCAATACCCACAACCTCTGTGAATCGCGCCACACCCGCACCACTTCGGTGCTCCCGACCGAACACCGACGGCCCGCTAGCCCGTGGCCTCCTACGAGCCCCACGCTCCCAGCCCGCGGCCTCCCGCGCTCCCCATGCACCCAACTTGCAGCCTGCCCAGGTGCCCTACAGGCCTGCCCACACCCTGCGCACCCGGCCCGCGGCCTGCCTGCACCCTGTGTGCCCTACCCACATCCTCCAACATGCCCTGTCGGCCTGCCCAGGCCACTGCACGGCCTGCTCGTTCGCCTGTCGGCCTACCCATAGCACGTTGCTGCCTGCCCAGCCACACCCTGGTTCCCAAACGAACCAGTCGAGCCGCACCAACATTCGGGGATGAGCCACCCGAGATGCGCCCCATGTGGTGTTGGCCGAACCAACCTTGACCTCCCGGCCGAGCTGCATATGTGGAAACCTCCTGGCCAAGCCACCCCCGCAGTCTACTGCGCTGGGCCCAACGGACCAGGAATAACCTAGCAGGCTGACCGGGGTGACCCAGACCGGGTCGGCCCAGTCTGGGTTGGGCCAAGTCGGTCCGACCGGTTTGGACCAGGCCTCGGCCCATTACTGACCATTACTTCCTTTGGCCATATCTTTGGCACCGGACGACCATTTGACGAACCATCAGCGGCGCTGGTTTTCTTGGAGCACCATAGTCCCTTTGAGTATACCCCACTAGAGTTTGGGTAATGTTGAGATACGGTCAGGTTGGATCGTTCACAAATCCAACTGGGCCCCTAAGACTAAAAAGCTTATAACTCACAGAACGGACGTCCGATTGATGCACCGTCTGTTTCTTTGAGACCCTTATAACGAGGCAAACCATTGAGATACTTATAAGTGGGACTTCGTGATAGTTGGAGAATCGACCTATATCTTGTGGAGTGGACCCTCCTGGAGACAAGCGAGCGGAGTATGGATACCTAGTAAATGGATGACACCTGAAGAATGCTTGACCGATTCGACTTGGAGTGATTTGACTAGCCTAGTGGGGAGTGCCTGGAAGATGGCGGTAGACCCATGGCGGAGGAGCACCTGATCGTTGGTGGCAGTCACATAGTAATCGATAGGAGGAGTGCCTCTTCAGGCTATTACGGGGAGTTCCTGGTAGTTGGTGGCATACCCACAGTGGGGATCACCTCTGTGTGAGCATGGAAGACCCACTATACTATAAATAAGGAGTACATCAGCAGTCCATGGTTAGTAGGAAGCGTCTGGTTGTGGCGGAATGCCCACTATACTCTACAGAGGATTTCTCCAGTATCCATGGTTTCAACAATGTGAATAAAAATCCTGGTTGAGCTGAGTTAGTAAATTTTGTTTTTACCTCCTGATTGAGATGGATTACTTGATAACTTAGGTATATGTATGGGCATATAACTAAGTGAGGTGATCTGTTGATTTTATCCTGTGTGGTTTATCTTTGTGGGATTTTGTTTGAAATTGAGGGTCTCGGGGTCCCTACTGAGTATCGTTATACTCACCCCTTTACGGGCTATGCCCACACCTCATTGTGTTGGTTGCAGATGATGAACAACGCTGACCGAGGCTGAGTGGACCAGGACTAGATGGTACCCAGAGGTGGACCACACAGTGTGACGGTACACGAAGGAGACAGATAGACATGGAGTGTATTGGAGGGTATGTGTACCTACCCTTTAGGTAGGATTCATGGTAGACGATCTAGGAGCTTCTTTACATCTTTCAGTTATTTTTGTCCCTTTTCAGTTGTACTTGTACATTACAGTTGGGCTAGTATTTTCGGCCCCTTTACTTTTCAACACTCATTTTGTATACAGTTTTACTTAGTGTTTTGCTTCTAGTTTATACTCTATTATGTGTGTTTATAATTTATAAAGGCAATGCCTTCCCGGTTTTAGGGATTTACACCTTTACTATTAGTCACAAGCCCTTGGCCTATGGAAGGAGGGATTGTGGTAGTCATGGCATGGGTCCCGAGGACAATTCTTGACAAATTGGTATCATAGGAGTTAGTTCTACCGCAGAACATAGGTCTCTGATCTTTATTTTTTAGTAAGAAATAGTGTTAAGGTTACCGTGTGTGGTTTTCAGTTCAAGGAGTCCAGTGTTGGTGGGGCGGACGACGTATCCAAACACCAGGACCCTAACTACTGACTTTCGAATCAGTGCATGAAAACACTGATTGCATGTGTGTTTTCAAAAGTTTTTCATTAAGTCAGCTCAACCAGGTCAGCTAACCATGTATAAATCTGTTGACTATGTCACATCTATTTCTTTCTGGATACCTCCCCGTGGATGACCAGTTAGATCCCCGAGAGTTGTTCACGTAGATAGCCCACCGAGCGATGAGGCCGCTGTATAGGGCCCTCTTCCATTAGAGGTACCAGCGGAGGCACCAGCGGTACCACTTACCATTGGGACACTAATGCCACCAGCCCCAAAAGCAGACGATGCACACTGCTTGAGCGAGTTTCACGAGTTCCAGTGCCAGAGTCCACCCAGGTTCCGGGGAGGTACGGACCCGCAGGTAGCTAAGGATTGGCTGGAGGATGTGGTGAGAGTTTTCAGACTAGTAGGCACACTAGCCGACTTCATGGTGATCCTTGCCACGAGTCTTCTACAGGAAGTAGCAAGAAGATAGTGGATCTTGATGCTCCAAGTTCACGAAAAGATAATGCTACTCTGGGTAGGCTTTCAGATCCAATTTCGGTCAAAGTATGTCCCAGCCACCCTACGAGTGGGCAAATACCGGAGCTACTGCATATACAATAAGGTAGCATGACTGTAGCTCATTTCTCAGCAAGGTTCATAGATCTCTCGCGCAACTCCACAGATATGGTATGGGACCCATTCTTCAGGCCTCGGACCTTTGAGAAGGGGCTCAGGCGAGAGATTAAGGCTCTGATTATGTCACTCAGCATCCCCACGCATGCATGGGTGTTGGAGAAATCCCTCTTAGTGGAGAGTTTCCTTGCTGAGTAGTATCCTATAGCGAGACCCACAACTAGTCAATAGGATGCAAAGTCTTCTGTAGCTGGTAGTAGGCAGATGTCAAAGAGATCCAAGAGGACCAGACCTACAGGTGTACGACCACATGACTCATAATCGGTTGTGCGGGGCACCTAGAGTGGAGACAGAGCCAGACATGCCCGAAGCATACAGTGTTACTCATGCAGCTGGCATGGTCACATGTCTTGTGACTATCCGACACGTCATTTGGATGATCAGCAGATGGTGGAAGGACCGCCCAGGAAGAGATAGAGATTCAACCGAGGCAGTCCACTAAGAGCAGAAGGATGTGGCAGAGGAACTGATCATGCAGCGGGCGGTGGGTGACGATTCAGGGTGTTATCGCCACCACTGTCAGGAGGTCCACCCCAACCACAGGGAGAAGGTGGACAAGGGAGATCTCAGCTTCAGGCAGCTGAGGCTTTCGACCATGGTGCTCCAGAGATGATTCGAGGTATGATCTGTGTCTACTCAACCATAGCTACAGTTCTTATAGATATAGGTTCCAGTCACTCTTTCATTGTCACTACTCTCATTTGGAGCTCGGAGATTCCGACAGAGGCGTTAGCTTGATCCATACGGCTAGAGACTCCTATGGAAGTAGACATTATGATTACACATGGGTTCCCGCAGTGTGAGATTACTCTAGGAGGCGAGAGCTTCGGCTGGGATATCCTTGTAGTGGCATCGAGGCCTTACGACATCATCTTAGGTATGGAATGGTTATCTAAAGTCCATGCTCAGATTGACTGTATTAGGTGCAAAGTGTTGTGCATCCGTACGGATGGGACAAGGTTCACCTTCACCGGTGAGAAGGGAGCCTTTGCAGCATAGTACATACTTACTCAGAGGAGAGTGCAGCCGATCACTCGTCAGTTTTCCTACCTTACCCTCAAAGCAATTGATGTGTAGAGTCCAAGCTATATTGTAATGGTGGACCAGTACATGGATGTTTTCCCTGACAATGTTCCAGGACTACCCACTTACAGAGAGGTGGACTTCTACATTGACATGTACACTGACACAACACCGATATCTACTCCAGCATATTGGATGGCTCCCGCTGAGCTTCGTGAAATGTGGGTATAGCTGGAGGACTTTCAAGGGAAGGGATTCATCAGGCCTAGTGTTTCTTATTGGGAAACCCCGATTCTTTTCGCCAAGAAGGTGGATGGGAGTTTTATTCTTTGTGTCGACTACTTCCGCCTGAACCAGGTGATGGTGAATAACAAGTAACCACTCCCAAGGATTGATGACCTCTTTGATCAGCATAAAGAAGCATGGTGGTTCTCGAAGATAGACCTCAGATCAGACTATCACCAGCTCAGATTTCGAGATGAGGATGTGCA
Organism: Viscum album; assembly: GCA_963277665.1. Classification (NCBI taxonomy): domain Eukaryota; kingdom Viridiplantae; phylum Streptophyta; class Magnoliopsida; order Santalales; family Viscaceae; genus Viscum; species Viscum album. The sequence goes on along the minus strand of OY728153.1, from coordinate 187,857,187 downwards.
GAAGACGGCCTTCAAAAGTCGGTACGACCACTATAAGTTCTTGGTTATGCCTTTCGGTGTAACCAATTCTCCATTTGTGTTCATTAGACTCATGAGCAGGATCCTCCAAACATACCTTGATCGCTTTGTCGTAGTCTTCATCGAAAACATTCTGATATACTCGACTACTGAGAAAAAGCATGCCTACCATTTATGGGTAGTACTGGACACACTCTGAGAGAACCATCTTTATGGAAATCTCTTGAAGTTCCATTTCTGGATCAGAGAGTTTCTCTTTTTGGGACATGTCATCTCGAAGGCTATATTTTCAGTGTATTAAGCGAATACTAAGGCGGTACTTACTTGTGATCCACCCATGAGTGTGATGGAGGTATAGAGTTTCCTGGGTTTGGATGGATACTACTGGAGGTTCATTTCTGAATTCTCCAGAGTTACAGCACAACTATCAGCCTTGGAGAAGAAGGGGAAACCCTTCGTATGGTCGTAGATATGCCAGAAGTGCTTTCAAGAGCTGAGGCATAGGATGACTAGTGCCCCCATCTTGAGGCTTACATAGAAAGTCGTAGGGTAAGTAGTCTACTATGATGCATCAGAGACCAGACTCGGTTGTCTCCTGATGTAGGAGTGTGTAGTGATCATGTATGGTTCCCGGCAGCTGAGACAACACAAGCATAACTACTCTACCCATGACCTAGAGTTAGCAGTAGTGGTATTTTCTTTGAAGATGTGGAAACACTATCTAATGGTCGAACGTTTTACCATGTACTATGATCACAAGAGTCTCAGGTATGTCTTATCTCAGAAGGACCTAAACTTGAGACAGCAGTGATGGCTTGAATTCCTCCAATACTATGACTTTGAGATAGTATATACTCCTGGAAAGGGGAACATTGTAGAAGATGCACTCAGTAGGATATCTGGTATACAGCTGCTATTTCACGTGATGGAGCAGTTGACTGCTTTACAAATATCCTTTGTGGATATAGATGGAGCAACTTTTTTTTAATCCCTTATAGTCACTCCCCCAGTTCATCAGCGAGTCAGGTAGGCAGAACATGGGGACACTGACTACGAGACATGACGTGCTCAGATATCCACATGGGATGCACCTGATTTATTTTCTGAAGTTTGGGAGCACGTCATCCTATTTGGAAGATGTACTATGGTACCTGTGTTATTTCAGGTGGAAGTGTTGAGGGAGATCCACAAATCCTCTCTATAAGTACATCCAAGAGTGGAAAATATGTACTAGGACATTCGACAACATCATTGGTGGCCAGGTATGAAGAAAGTAGTTGCAGAGTTTGTCTCTCGATGATCACTTGTTAGAAAGTGAAGGTGGTGCACCAGGTACCAATAGGCTTGGTTCAGCCTTTAGAGGTTCCATAGTGAATGTGGGATGGGATATCCATGGACTTCGTGATAGGTCTTCCACATACATCTAGAGGTCATGACTCTATCTGGGTGATCGTCGACCGACTCACCAAGTCGGCCCACTTCATACCGATCAGAGAGAAGGGTTCAATAGAGATCTTGGGATTACTCTATGTGTAGGATATAGTGCGTTTACATGGTATACCTTATACAATTGTCTCTGATCATGACACATGATTTACTTCTCGGCTATGGGAGGGGTTGTAGGAGGATTTCGGGACACATATTCACTTGAGCAATGCCTTCCATCCTCAAACAGATGGTCATACTGAGCGGACCATTCAGACCCTCGAGGAAATGCTACGTGCTTGTGTCCTTGACTTCGGTCACAGCTGGGAGGATCACTTAACATTGGTGTAGTTTTCCTACAACAGCAGCTATCACTCCATCATAGGGATGACCCCTTTTGAGGTGTTGTACGGGTGACCTTGCAGATCACCCTGGTGCTGGATAGATCCAGGGGATTCAGCACTGGTGGGACCTGAGATGGTACAGGCTACCACAGAGAAGGTGCAGATCATCCATGAGAGGATGAAGACTGCACAGAGCAGGAAAAAGTCGTATGCTGACAGGAGACGGAGGCCTCTAGAGATTGAGGATAACGACCATGTCTTTCTATGGGTATCTCCTCGATGAGCCCTATAGAGATTTGTCAGAGGTTGAATGTTATCTCATAGATTCATCAGACCTTTTCAAGTCCTCAGCAGAGTTGGCGAGGTGGCTTACCGCTTATCTTTTCCACCTCAGTTGCACCAGGTGCACGGCGTCTTCCACATATCTCAGCTACGGAGATACGTGCACGACCCAACTCACATCATCGACCATAGAGAGCTAGACCTCGATGATGGGGAGACTTTAATGGAGGTTCCAGTGGGGATTGAGGATCGACAGGAGTGGGTCCAACGTGGATGGTCAGTCTCTTTGGTTCACATTTGCTGGTTGCACGAGAACCTCCATGAGAGCTCATGGGACCAGGAGGCTCAGATGCGTGCTAAGTACCCACATTTGTTCCCATAGTTCGAGTTGTAGCTTATGAGGACGTGAACCTATGAGGTGGGGAGAATGTAAAGCCCCGAGATTTCTGTGGAAATTTTTTTCTTAAATACATGGGAATTAAACGAGTCCGCGAAAATTTGCGGCGCTTGATTCCGAGGCATGGTGTGCCCGGAATCAATTTCTGAAATTTTATTCATGTAGGTTAAAGAAACGTACGGGTGAGTTTTTATATCTTTTGAACTGGTCCTCGGAATGGAAATATGAGGGCACTGTTGAACTAATAGCGCCAGTATTTTCTTATAAAGACTTTGACCTTAACGACAATTGGTCGAGAATAGAAGTTATTTTTTGGGTTTTATTTAAAAATATAAAAAATAAAGTTTTCTACACTTTATTTTATTGAGTTTCCATGTGAGTGTTGGTAGTTAAAATCTCCTCATGGGAGTTGGAGGTGGGGCTACCACACCTTAACCTCCCATGAAAGGTTATGGTGGTGGGGCCCACCCGAACTCAACCTCCAATGTGAGGATAAATGTGGTGGGGACCTCCCTGGCTCTTAACCCCTTAAAATCACCATTAAAGTGGATAAAAATCTTAAGATTCAAATTAGTTTAGGGGAGCCTCTTCACCTCCCCTAGCATTTAATTTTTCCATTCCTCCACAATTAAGGGGGAACCTACCTAATTAATTACTCCTTTTTTTAATTGGTGCCAAATCCCCAATTAATACGTGCCGACACACTTGAATTAATGAGGAGGAGACCTTTAATTTTAATTCACCCATTTTGAATTTGTGCCAATGAAATAATATATTAAGTAATCTTTTATTTGGAACAATGAATTCACTTGTGTGATTGGAGGTAAATCTCTCAATGAGGAACCTCATCCTCCAACGAATAACTATTGCCAACGAATAATGAAGAACGTCGACGATGATCCTTCTTCGACTTTTTCTCGGACAACTACCGACGTGGAGAGTCTTCCACGAGCTGAAGCAACCCCAGATTGGAAGTGTGTGTGGCGGACACGACGAACAACGATTCTCCTTCATCTTCTTCCCGTGACTTCACCGACAATGACCGACGATTAAAGGTATGGGGATTACCATTGTGTTTTATTCCTTTTATTTTCTCATCATCATTTGAAAAGAAATTGTGGTGTGGTTGTAAATAATTGTTGTTCATCTTTCCTACTTTGATGAACAAATTGATACAACCCAAAACGCAGAGGGTTCAGGCCAAACCAATGTGGCCCGACCCCTCCGCCGATCTTGTTTATGTTGAAATTTCGGCGATGAAGCTGCAACGATGAGATGAAGGCGTCAATGACAAAGGTCGTGCTACCCGCGACCTCTGCGAATCGTGCCACCCCCACGGTGCTCTAATGCTCTCTGCCGAACACCGCCAGCCCGCTTGTCCATGGCCTCCCGTGCGCCCTGCCTGCGACCTGCCCGGCACCTTGTCAGGATACTTGCACCCTACACGGCCCGCCCGTGCCCCAACAGCCTACCCGCAGCCTCCCGTGCGCCCTGTGCGCCCTGACCGGCCCCCTGCCAGCTTCCCCGGGCCCCGCGCGCCCTGCCCGTGGCCTCTTGCACGCCCTGCCTGCCTGCCCGGTGCCCCACCAGCCTGCCCGGCTACCTGCCGGCCAACCAGATGCCCTGCTTGACCTGCCCGGCCATGGCCCAGTTCCTGGCTAAACTGGTAGAGCCACACCGACCTTCCAGGTCGAACCGCCCGAGCTGCGCCCCATATGGTGCTGACCTAACTGGACCCATCCATCAGAACGAGCCGCCTACGCGGTGACCTCCGGGCCGAACTGCCCCCGCAGTACACTGGGTCGGGCCCATCAGACCAGGCCGAACCCATCTGGCTGACCCGCCCAATGGGCTGGGCCAGACCCAGTGGGTCAGACCAGGTGGACCCAGTCTGTGTCGGCCCGGTCTGGGTTGGGCTATGTCGGTCTGACTGGGTCGGACCGGGCCCAGGCCCATTACTGACCGTTACTTCCTTTGTCCATATATTTGTCAACAGACAATCGTTTGACAAACCGTCAACGATGCTGGTTTTCTTGGAGCATGACGATCCATTTGAGTATACCCCACTGGAGTTTGGGGTAATGTTGAGATACGTTCAGTTTGGATCATACACGAATCTAACCGAGCACCTGAGACTAAAAATCTTATAACTTAAAGACCGGGCATCCGATTGACGCGCCGTCTATTGCGTTGAGACCCCTATGATGAGGCCGACCATTGAGATACTTCTACATGGGACTTAAATAAAGTTGGAGTATCGACCTGTAGCTCATTAAGAAGACTCTCTCTGAGGTGGGCGAGCAGAGTACGGAGACCATGTAGTAGGATGTGACCTAACGATTGCTTAACCGATTCGACTCGAAGTGATTCGACTAGCCCAGTGGGGAGCGCATGGTAGTTGGAGGTAGACCCACAGTGGAGGAGTGCCTTGTAGTTGGCAGTAGACCCGTGGTACTCGACAGGAGGATTAACTATTAAGGCTATTAGGGGAAGCACCTAGTAGTTGGCGGCAGACACACAGTGAGGAGCGCCTCTATGTGAGTGTGGAAGACCCGCGATACTCGACAAGAGGAGTACCTCAGTAATCCAAGGTTAGTGGGAAGTGCCTGGTTGTGGTGGCAGGCCCACTGTACTCAACAGAGGAGGAGTTCTCCAGCAACTGTGGTTTTGACAATGTGAATAAAAATCCTGGTTGACTTGAGTCAGTAACTATTGTGTTTACCTCATGATTGAGATGGATTACTTAATAACTTAGGTATATGTATGGGCATATACCTAAGTGAGGTTATTTGTTAATATCATACATTGTGGTTTATCCTTGTTGGATTTTGTTAGACCTTGAGGGTCTCGGGGTCTCTACTGAGTATCGTTATACTCACCCCTGCAATGGCTATGCCTTCACCTCCTTGTGTTGGTTGTAGACGACAGACAGTGTTGACCGAGGCTGAGTGGACCAGGACTGGACGGTACCCAGAGGTGGACCACAAGGCGTGACGGTACACAAAGGAGACGAATGGACTTGGAGTGTTGTGGAATCTATCTGTACCTACCCTTCAGGTAGGATCCATAGCGGATGATCCAGGAGTTTCTTTACACCTTTTGGCTGTGTTTTTTCCTTTTTAGCCGTACTTGTACTTTACAGTTGGTCTTGTATTTCCGTCCACTTTACTTTTCAGAACTCCTTTTGTATACAGTATTACTTAGTGTTTTGCTTTCAACTTATACTCTATTGTGTGTGTTTATTGTTCATAGTGGAAATGCCTTCCCGGTTTTAGGTATTTACGCCTTTAGTGCTAGTCGCCAGCCCCTGGCCTATGGAAGGCGGGCTTGGGGTAGTCACAGCATGGGTCCCGAGGATGTGTTGTGACATTATAAATAAATTATAATATTGAATTTCATGTGTACAAATGGGGTTTTTAAGAATAATTTTTTTCATATTTGTTGATAAAATATTGGTATTACCTAATAATATTTTAATTAATTTATTAAATGGTTTTCAAATAATTTTTTAAATGAAATTGATTCGATAATTTCACACAACTTCCTTCCACAATATTCCCATGTATACATTCTCGAAAAATTAATTGACCTTGACTTGATTTCCTACCTTCCATCAATATTTCATGACCTATACAATTGATATAAATAAATATTGGATAATTTCTAATCCCATCATAGATAAGATAACATGGTTATTATAAGATTGACAATTTGTCACCCTGATCTCCAACCCAGCGTTGTAATATATTTGATAAATAATTAACTCTTATCAAATCCAACCAACATATTTAGTGAGTATTAAACTCATCATATGTAAATATATACTTCAAGATATAATCCTCAGTATACATATATATATATATATTCACTATAAAAATAATACCCCCAAATCTCCAAGGAAAAATTTATTTCTTCCAGCTCCAAATCAAGATTCATGTACTTTTTATTAACATATTTTAATTGATGAGAGGCTTACGGTATCAATATGTGATTTTTCATGAGGATAAACCATATACCTTCATTGATTCATCACTATATATCATTAAACCTTCTTCGATATAGGTTAGTACAGGAACATGCACACTAACTAACCTTCTCTTCAGTTATTTGGTTAAATTTTCATATACATCTATTCATTTGAACAAAAACACTACCAAGTCAACATTTTTAGTGGAATATATAGTTTTGAGAAATTATCAAAAAGAATTTTTAATATCCAACCAACCAATAAATATATAGATTTCAGTTACCTTAGTTGGTCTCTCCTGTTTGTTAAAAAAGTCCTCTATTGAATAATTCACTAATATAACCTCACATCAGATTATATGACCATTAATGAAAATCTCTAAACCAAAAATTCACACATTTTAAATTTTACATAATACTTCTCCTTACTATGCTTTTTTGAAATAATTCTCAAACTATGTTCCTATTATTGAATACACATTTAATAGATAGGAATATCTACTTCAGGATACTACCACAAAATAAACAACATAATCTCTAAAGACTATATTCATTTAATTCATGATGTCAGTGAGATAATTATTATGTCCTAACTGAGTTAGTATAAATTCATAGTGTATTCCTCATACGGAGGGCTTTATTTATTGTATCCTTCATATTTATCATCAAAATATGATACTCATACTAATTATTCATGATGAAAAAATATAGATCTCAAAATAATTGATCAAATATATCATATTTATATGATATATTATACATTATCATGATAGTGATAATGTTAGGTTTCTGATAATCAAAGCAAGTGTGAATTATGACATCTTTATTTTAAAAAAATGAACTGATGTACCCCATGGAAAATCATTATGCTAAATGTATCCCATATATCGTTTCTCATTGGGGTTTATCTAATATTTATATAATTAAATCACGTAATTTATTTATATATCATTTCAAAGAGTTATACCACACTATATGAGATCTATTGAAAAATAAACATCATGATTCATCATAAGACTATGAAATTATTTACGATACGCATAAATATTTTCATTGAAATAGGTTCATTTTCATTGATGAGTTTCTCCCAAAACAATTTAGATTAATAGAAATAATTATTAAAAATCTAATCACACCTTACTGATGTAATTTTCATTATTTTTTTAGATTTTTCATCACATTGATAGGAAATGTAAGGTTGATTCGAAATATCATATGTGACTTCCATTACCCTACAATTGATATGAGATCTACAATGAGAGATAAAATCCAGATAAAATATTATATCAAATTCAAAATGAGGAAATACATAAACATTCTTTAGAATTACCATCCCATTAACATATATCTCAGATGATTTATAGTCATTAGACGCGGTCATCTTACAATTTTTTGTTTTGACCAAAAACTAAATACACAATCATTAAGGTGGTGATATGATACCAATATACAATTAATTATCCATAAAAGAGTGGTAAGAAAAATAATAAAATAAAAAAAAATTCAATCCATGTGTGTATGATAGTTGATCCATTTACCACATCAATCAATATATTGACATCGACTGTTGCAATTTCATAAGCATGAATTCCTCTTCTTTTCTTCTTTTGACGTATATTCTCTTAACATGTGGGGATTATTTTAATAGATACCCATATATTTATAGTTAAATAATTGTTATTTGATGGATTACCCATTAACATTTAATTCCTGAAAATGATATCATTTTTCTCCACACATTAGGAAAACTCATTTACCATTTATATGAGTATGAAGGAGTTTAATTCCACAAGTGTGAAGTGATAGAAAATCCAACTTTATCATCTTACCCTTTTGTATTTTTTAATCTATCATTATATTATTATATTTTATCCATTCATTTAAAAAAGACACATATAAAACGTTCTCTATTTAAATAGCCCATGATACTATTTATTAATTTGATAAAAATGTTTGGGAGACTAGTTCCCCTTTATGTATTGTGTCAATACCATCAAAAAAAGGCCAATACTATTATATTTATTATTTAAATTGTCTAAAAAATACCCTAATTTCCATTTATAGTTAGATTCATTCTTAGAATCATTTTCCTCTTAAATTTTCCTAAGTCTAAAAATTTTAATATACAAAAAAAATTATTGTTAGTGATGAAAACATTTTTAAAATAAAATTTAATTAAAACCCTTCCATTTCATTCTATCTATTTCCACTACTTTGATAGATTTTTTGATCAATGACCCCTTTGATCGTCATCCTATAAGAGATAAAAAAATATATTAAAACATTCTCTATTAAATTACATAACAATGTTTTAAATATATTCTCTAAGGAAATTATTAAGTACACATGTTAGTTGGATCTATAATCCCACTGAATAATTGATTTTATTGATTCATAATGTGGTGTAACATTGTTAAGCCAAAATTTATATAAACATGCTACTCTATATAGATAATGTTATTGGTCATATCCAGAGTAAGATTCCCTAAAACATTTTTATTTATTATGCTCTAGTCGTAGTTCCTAGTTGACTTTTATTTTCATTCACTGGAGGGAAATGCCTATAAAGAATATATGTATTGACATAGTTTCCATTAATTATCATATGTTCTTTTTGTAAAACATGGAATAAATATTATTATATCTTAAAATTATGAATAATAATGTATAATTTAAGAACTAGTGAAACCCTTAACATTAGATGAAAATTCTACGCCTAGCTAATCTCATTATCACAAACATGGTTTCATTGGAAATGTCCACAAATAACAAAAAAAATTCAATATGGTTAATAAATATAAGGTTAATTAACTAAATAATATCACCATGGAGTGTCAAATTAAAATTGTGGTAAGGATATACTAACAGTTCACAAAATTCTTGTCAAGATATACTCAAACCATTACATTTTGGGGTTACTACACCTAGATGAATATGTTCCAAAACCAAATCCACATATAGATACTTTACAAGGATGTATTTATATGGAATCCATATAAAATCTATCTTACCCAAACATTAGGATCCTATCCAATAAATATAGTTATCCATAAAGTCAATGAAAATGATATATTCCATAATCTATGTTTTCCTAAATATAATTACACAGGGATTTCATTATCATGATCTTATGTAAAATATTTATACATCGACCATATTATGCTAGAGTTTATCATTACATTATTATAGTATAATCATATACAACCAATCACATCCCAAAGCATCAAATATTTTATTATTCATCGTAAAGTGGATACATACATAAATTTCAAATTAATTTCGAAATCATAAAATAAAATGAACATTTTAATTTTAGATCAACATTATTTACTTTATAATGACTATATATATCGATAATAATACACATCTTGGAATCCTAGTGAATGGAAACATAATAATTGGATGAGATTATATTTTATAATACCCCAATAATCTAAAGTAGAAACATCATATTTTAAAGTATCTATGAAACATAACTACGAGTGTGTAATGGAATACAATATCCTTAAAATTTATAATATTTTTACTATTTTAAATAAATTAAATATATTTTATTTCATTAAATGCATAAAACATTGAGTTATATTTTATAGAAATAAAAAATATCATTTTTAGAAAGCTTACATTACACACAAGACTATGTTTTACAAAACAATAATATATTATTAAAATATAGTTATTTAATATAATAAGTTATATAATAGACAAGAAAGTAGTAGTTATGAATATCATAAACTAAAAAATATAAATTATTTTTTACACAACTATTTTATTATTACATTGGTTATAAATTAATTTGAAATTATTTTATGAACTAATTTAATATTTAGTGTTTTTTAAAGAAATCTATTTTTATAATCACAAAAATGTATTACAATTAAAAATTAAATTAATTACGATTAGCGAGTGATATATATATATATTATCAATATAATTTATTTAATATTCATAAAGTTTTTTTTGAAAAAGAAAATATAATAACAAAATAATTTTTATGCATAAAATATTAAATTCTTATTAAGGCACATTTAGCTCTTTTTAATGTAGAACCTATTTTAAATCAATTTTTTCACAAATTTTTAAAGAATATATTTCAAAATAATTTTTATATTTTTATTTGAGATAACACAATTAGGTTTGGATGAATTATTAGTTTCATTCTATTATGTTTCATTTTTTATGAATAATGAAAAATATGAAATTTTATATCAAAACCCGCTCAATTGAATTTTATTTATAAGGGTAAATTATTTTTTGAATTGGGTTTAAAGTTTAATTAGATTAAATTTTATTTATTATTTTAAATTATCTTATTGTAATCATTTTCCATTAGAAATTGACTATAAAACATGTCGAACATTTTGATGTGTTTACTTTAATAACCTGCATTATCGCACCATATATGAGATTAAATTTAAATTAATTCCTACCAAACCTATGATTGGAATTAGGAAAAATAAATTTTATATTTAGAATAACAAATAATTAAAATTTCTAATAATTTATTCATTTTTTTGACCAAAAATACTATTGACTATAATAAAAAGTAATTACAATGATAAAGGAAAAATTAAGCTTAATAAGGGACTAAAGCATAATCTTAGGGGAAACACAACCTTCATACCTGTTCAAGATGCATTTTATGGATATATTTCAACCCTTTCACCATATTAATCCAAATTTGGACAATATTGGAGCCACCGTTAATGTGAAATACGTGCATAAAATTCCATTTTCAAAATATTACAACAGTGCCACTTCTCCACCACTATAAAATTCCTTCTCCCCTCCCACATCCTCTATCCTCTCAAGAAAATTTGGATCAACCACTATCTTACCACATATCTCATATAAATTCATTCTAGCCTTATGTTAACCCCCACATTAGATAGAAATCCATCCATGTAATCCCATTGGCTAAAACCAAAAAGAGTTACCCGATGAAGAGGTAACATATTTCCTTAAGCTCTTTAGATTTATATGCATTCTAGAATTCGTAAAATAATACAATAAAAATATTTTATAATATAAATAGTATCCATTATATTCTAGTTTTTTTATTCTATGGTTTATACCTAGACTCACACACACTTCCATCTAATGAATGAAAAAAATAAATCTTACGTGTATGGAGAACTATCGTCTCACGAAATGAGGATTGATCTAATTTTCTATACAACAATTCATGGTTGGAAATTGAGAGGTGAACTATACTTATATATTTTATATATGAATATTATTATGTATATGAGCTTCATTAATTCTTTTATATATCATATCCTTATACATTTCATATTGTGTAAATATGATAACATCGTGTAAAGAAGTGTGGCGAACCACCTCCAAAAGCAATGTGATTCATTCACACGACACATATAATGAACAAAGAATGATTATTATTAAAAATATGATACATAAAAAACATATAAATTATATTCCTTTAATAATTAACATTATTTATATTTAATATATATAAATATATCATTATATTTATTACCCTTTCACACATTAAAAAGTGATAATGTCAACCGTGGACGTGTGACCTACCTCATCGTCGACACGATGTGATTCCTTTTACATCACCAGAATTATATATATTACCTGATTTGATTACATAACATGGTATTTAGAACATAATTATCATAATGGAATGTTATGTTTATATTTACATTTATTTCATGACGATCATTGAAAAATGGGAATGTTACTCATGCATACTTAAGACCTACCATCCCCATGATTATAATATTGATTCATTTTCTAGTACCATATTTAATTATATTTTTGAAAGGTATAAGTGGTGTTTAAATATTGAAAAATTTCGTGATTATTTTTATTAATATGTTATATAGTTACCCTTTTGACCAAAGTTGACTAAACAATGTTATTTTGATACATAATCCAAATTTGGTCAAAAACCCTGAGGTAAAGATAGTTGATTAAGTAGTTGTGTACAACATAGAAATAAAGGGGAAAAATATATGACAATCATTAGAATATTTATCAATTTATTAAATTATTAAAATAACTTTTTATTTAGGAATGTAAATACACACAAGACATGTGAGAGTCAAAGTAAGGGATCTCATCTCAATTTACATTTTATTGTGACTTTTTGGTTGTTATGAATCTAGTTTATTTTTTTAGTGTACAAACTATTATTTAAAAAAATTATATCATGAATCTTTTTTTTATCATGATACTATACATTAAATTTCATATTATTCCTTCATTTATATTGTTATTCAAATGTTTAAAAGTTGTATGGGACACATTGGAATGTTTAAAGATTATCTTACTCATGAATGTTTTTAATTACCATCTTTTCAATATCCCTTAGTTTCTTATTTTTAACATTCCCATTAAAAAAATAAATTTATCATTGTTCCCGTAATGTCTTATATATCTTGAAAATACATTTACTATGTTACATAATATCCCAATTCAATCCTTATTCATGATATTTTTAGTTTTTATTTGGATTATTTCATCTAAGGGTTTTTAGTTAATATTTACCTAGTATAAAAGAATTTCATAACCCAATTTCATTTCATTAAGTTATATTAATTACTCATTATCTTTAATATTATAGGATCATGTGTATAATTAAATTTACTATATATTGATGTATTTTCTCACCACTTTCTGGAGTTATTATTAAGAAACTAAATCTACCCCTTCATAGACTGTCACTCAAATATTATAATCTATTATTTTGTTTACATTAAAATATAAAATTTTCAAGATTATTTAAACTTAAATTTCTATAATAAGAAATTATTTGGTAATAATCTAAAAACCCATTTAAATTGTTTTTCCTTTTGTTATTTATGATCATTATTAAGTAATAATAATATTTTCTACTCTTTTCCACACATAATGTTTTAGAAATGGTTTGTAAGAAAACCCAACTTTATTTCACTATTTATTTTGAGAAAATGTAATCTAATAAGAACCCCATTTAAAAAAAATAAAAATTTTGGAACTACTTTTTGAAGACATTTTTACCGACATAAAAATGATTTCGATGAAATATTCATGTCACTTTCTGAGTAAGAAATTTTTTGATCAATTTTAGCTTGCTAAAAGGAATGTTATTTTTACTTAGTACGACATATAAACAGTTACTCACTATTATTTTATTGAGGTTTACTTTTGATATTTTAATGTTTCATTCTTTTTATTTATAAATAAAATTCATTTACAAAGAAATGTTTTATAAAATGGTTTTTTAAAACAATGGATATTTTCCTCAATAATGTTTTTAATGATCTTTTATTTATATTAAACACAAAAAAGAACCATTTACATTACTCCACATGGGATATATTTTATTTATACCATCATTATTCATTCTCTAGATTATTTATGATAGATTTGGAGAAGGAAATTATTCACATTCACATACTTGATTTATTTGATAGTCCCATTTAAATATTCAATCTCATATGATCTTGAAAATTGAATTTACACTAAATTATCCAATTAATTTATCAGGGACAATACAATATCCTAAACTGTATACCGTTTTATATATGGTGTCTATATTTTATGTTTTGTTGTTATATAGGGAAATATTGATAATTCCATATAATTTTTCAAATATAGATATTTGATAATGTATATTATTTATTTTGGTTATTCTATTCGAGGAATGATTTGGACTGGTAATGATATGTTGAGCCCAGACATTATATAGATCATCATTGCCTCGATAGGTTCAAATGAGAAAAAATTGTATCCAGAATTAAATGGTTTTATATATATTGTTTTAAATTGTATTCTATATGGCATTGATTGTATGGGATTTCATGTTCCTCTAACTTAAAATTCAAAAATTATGTATTTCCCTCATATAGTTTTCTTTATTATTCATACATTATTTTTTTATCAACATAAATATGGATGCATTTTTTTCATTTCATTGATTAAATGGTATTAGTTTTATCTTAATATCTTTCCATATTTATTTTTATAAATCTTGTTATTTTAATGGAATGATTTTTTATTTAACATTCCTTGTTTATTATTTAATACCATTTGATCGTATTGATTACTTGGAATGTATGCTTAGATACTTAATGTCCATGTTAATTAATTCATAATGATTATTTATTTCTTCTGATTTACATGGCCTTACATAGAACATGATCTAATCCATATTTGGTTTCCTACCATAGGAATACAAGAAGTATACTATGAAAGTAATTTTGGGATATAATAGATGTAAACATGTTATTCTTGAAGTTATTCAGAAAAAAATATGTTTTAATCATTGAATTCATTCATATTAGAAGGCTCATATATGCAACTGGTTTACAAAGGCTACTACAATCTTAATCCTTCATGATTTCATTCCATGTAATCCTCCCAATGTAATTGATAGCATACCCCGGCACCATGCTTTCTATGATCTAGTCTCTATATATTGAATGTATATTTAGGAAGTCATTAACTAGAGAAAATAACCTTTAGGTTTAATTTTTGGTTAAGAAATTAATAAAAACCTATAAGCCTGGTAAATTAGAGATTATGTGGATGTTCTTGTAATAAACTTGTTTTTGGATATTACAAGTGCACACTGTTCAATCAAAAATATACCAAGTAATAAATTCTCTGATAAGGTGTGTGGGGTCTGACTCAATGTAACCTAGTACACGACAATAGGCTTTACAGTGCACATAGTTCATCCTTTCTAGGGGACATGTTTAGGATAGTTCAAATTTTCATTACATATCATTAAGAATTATTTTTATAATGAAAATCCTATGATAAAAATACGGTGTATTAGCATGAAGATAATGTTTCATGATTTAGAATTCCAATGAATGAAATTATGGAAAATCCTTTGACCAATGATTTTATAATATTGGAATAAATGTATTATGTATTTATATATTTTGGTTGAATTTAAAATCTTTTTTTAAAATTATATTTAGTTTTTTACCTTATTTCAATGGTCTCCGTCATATTTATTTTTGGAAATTATATTAACATGGTTTTATTATAACATACAATATAATTATAGAATTAGTTATTTTCATATCTATTAATATTTATGAATTTGTAATTAATTTTACTTAAAAGGTGAAACTATATCCAATATCATACTTGATATTGAACAATGGGATTCTCCAAAATCTTATGTTTCCCAAAATATTATGATATACCAAAAAATAAAACATTATTAACATTATTATTTTAAAATATTAGTTATCACTTAGCCATTGTATTGTAAGGAATGAATAGAAATAATTATATTATGTTTAAAAATGTTTATTAAATTTTTTTACTTTATTATAAAAAATATAGATTGTTTAAACTGATAATAAATAAATTTTTAAGAATAAAATACTCTTCTAGTTTTAAAAGTAGTTTTACCACCTATTTATGGTGAACCCATTTTAAATATTTTTTTAACAATTTTATATGTTATATTTAAAAAATAAACTTTTTATTTTGATTTGGCACATAAAAATTTACTCTGATTAATATTTTGATATTTTTTTGAGTAAAATTCTTATTTTAATCAACATTGAAGAGTTATGTATTTTAGTTTAAAACATAAAATTTTCCAATATATTTATATATTTATGTTATACTTTTAATTGGTATTAAAGATTAATTGAATTTTTTTTCATTTAAAACAGTTTTGGTAAATATAACTAATTTTATATTTAGATTTCATATAAAAATTTCCAATATTTTGATGGTTTTACATAAAAATATTTATTTCTTATTCCGTTAACGTGATTAATTTTGAATTAATTTCTGAAAATTATTATTTTTTAATTTGGTAAAAATGATTCCATATTTGGAATCATAAGTTCCAAATTATGTATATAGGTTTCTTTTATTTTTGGATATTATTAATAGTATCGTTATTAATTATTATTTTATTATGGCTAAAGGGTAAATTAGTTAAATAAGGGTAAACATAATAGTATAATAATATAAAACTACCATAAAACATGTCCTATTATAATTGCATTAGATATTCATAACTAATAAAAAAAATTGGTCAAAAATATTTCCATCAGAAGACACTTGGGTGTGATTATAACATTTATAACTTTAAATTTAATATAAAAGAAAAATTATCATAAACAAGACTCTTGTTTCTGACACCATTTTATCATGGGGATATATAAGTTATAACAGAGCCTATAATTAGTAATTTAAATTATATAAATATTACCTACATCATGTAATTTTATTTATAATATTAAAAATTATATTATTAATATTTTTGGAACAATGATGATATAGTGATATCTTTATTAATGAATAAATCAAATAAATTGTAATATAAGTAATATTTTACCTAATTTTTTCCATTAATTTAATTTTTATGTGAATATGACATGTTTTAAGTCTTTTAAATCGTTTTTTGGATGAAATCACTCTATTTGGATTTTAGTTAAATTCAATGAATTGAATAGTGAAAAAATGAACATAATTGATATTTAAAACAAATAATAAACTATTAAATTATTTTAAAATCCAAAAAATATTTTAAAATCATAGTGTTCCTATGATAAGGGATGAAAGTTCCTTAAATATTAAATTATGTGGAATAAACCTCATTTGTTTTAAATTTATAGCCTCATAATATCTAAAATGTTACTAACATAATTAAAATTAAAACAGAATAATTAAGTGTAAACCTAAAATATATGTTTTAAAACCGAATAAATAAATGTCAAAAGAAATTATGAGATAATTTATAACTATACTAATCTTCTACTTTACATATATCACGTTGGATTAATTTGGATTAAAAAATAATTCATTTTAATTTAATATTTTAAGAGTTTCCAAGGGTACCCATCTCCTCTCATATAAAAGGTACCCACTCTTCCTTAATATTCACACATTAAGAACCATTTACATCAGCCATTATATATCAAAACCACATCCTAATATTCCATCCCATGTTCTTGAGGCCATACTTTTGGAATAACACCCTTCTAAAAGGTGTCATGGTGATTCTTCAAAGGTGATCAACCAAGGAAGAGTTATCATTTTCATTAAGTATTTATATTTTATTTATTCTTCCACAAAGATGAAGTCTACACCAAAAATAATCGGATAATAAATCTAGTATAATCATTATAATGAAATATTATTAAGTTAATATTATCGCCTACGTCCTTTTAAACATCAATCTAATGGGAAAGAAATTAATCATTCATGCATATGTGTGAACAATCACCTCTTTGAACCGATCTAATTCATTTTTCATAACTGTATCTCTATAATTAATATAATAATATAATTAATGATCATATGATACATTTATTACAAATAAATATTTATATTATAATAATATATAAATTAAATTCATACATTCCATACGCATAAAAATTATAACAACATTCGTGTGTACGCGTGAACTGTCACCTCCACAAACATATATGAATTGTTTTTATTCTTTATATAACATTTATGATATATATATATATAAGTATATTATAATGATTCATATGATATTAATGATGTTATAATGATTCTAAAATGATAATATAATTCATAAATTCATTCCATAACAAATTATGAAAAATGGAATACATTACTCATGCGTACTTACAATTTACCGTCTCCATGATTATAACATTCTTCATTTTTTCAAGACAACACATCTAGGTTGGATTTAAATGTATAATATATTAATAATGTTGATAAAAATTTCATGAATATTATTCATCATATGGTGTAATTATGAACACATCGACTAGTGACATCAAAACCACATTCATTTTTGAATCAAGTACCAAATATCAACAAAACAATCGATATGAACTTAAATAATTATGTAATTTTTATAACATGGTAATAAGTGATATGAAATAAATAATAAACATAAAAACGGTTCTAAATAAATTATAAATTAATTTCAGTATATCATTTAGGAATATAATTATTGTACATGAAAATTTAGACTCATATTAAAGGAATTTATCACAATCTCATTTCATCGAGGGACAATTTGATAATATAAACTTCCTTTTTTTATAATTTGTATGTTCATCCCCATTGATATTTAATTTCATTAAAAAGTTTTCAAAAGGAATCTTTTTTTACATGAATAATTTTACTAAATTAAAAAAGGAATGTCTTTAACATATAAGATGACAACGAGCTTTCCGCTGACGTGACCATTATTTGGTATTTGGATTCCTCTACAAGTCATAATGTTTTCCAAAGAAAATACAGTACTATATATCGTTATATAAATTTTTTTATTGAAAATATATTTGATAAATTTTTTTGTTATACCAATATCTTGAAATGATATCTTATGATCTTAATGTTGAAAATATGTTTTTTCTTGTATTCATGTTAATGTGTTATGATTATGTTAAGGTTTTTGGGAATTTATTATCTATACATGTGGTTCCATGATAAATTTTGGGTGGGTGAGCCTGTGATATCTCTCCAATTCATTTGCTAATGAGATGGATTTAAACAATAAGGTCCTTCCTATGATATTTAGGGAATATACGTTGATGTGTATTCCAAACATAACCCTAAAGTTTACTCCATATGTATTTATGAAAGATGCAATGTAAGTATGATATGGATGCCCAAGTTACCTTTATGATTTATTATTTCTATAATTTTTTTCAAGAATATTATGATTTTATAGGTTTATAAATATTTATGGAATAAAATATTCTTTCCGTATTTTATATCCCTTACTGAGATTTTTTTGCTCATGCAATGTATTTAAAATGTTTTCACATGGTATAAGGATGGGTAAAAGAAAGGAATAAGTCAAGAAAATTTTTCTAATAATACTAATTATGATTAAATTTAAATGTTTTATATTATAGAAGAAATTGATACTGTTGTAGTTGTATCTACATTGTGTAAATTTGAGATGTTATGTAATAGCTATTTCCAAATTTTCTAAAACTCTAAACCTAAAATGATAATCAATGTAAATTTTTAAATAAATCATTATTGTGAAATTTTTAAGGATGAGGCCTCACATTTAGAAAAGGAAAATGTGTTAGCTGAATGATAACCAATCAAATCCTGCAAGGTCACAAGACATGAACTGAAAACCGAAGGATGGTTAAGGATTCATGATAACTGCATATCTATGTAATGTCCTCATTAACGAGTCATTATTTTTATTTTCACATTTTGAGGAACATATATTAATGAAGAACCAATAATTAACCATTTTTGGTTTAGATATTAATTAATTAACCATATTGACTTTTTAGAATAGTTATATGTATATAGTTAGATTTATTAATCTTTTATGGGCCTTACGAACTCTTAAATGTTAATATTACTGCTTTAAGAGTCAATGTTAATTTTTAGATATCCATTCCATGATTTATGGTATGAGTTACAAGTTGATCAAAGCATAAAAATATGGAATTGTTCACATGAAATTAAAACAAATCATTCATTTAAATTTACTTATGTTGTTAAATAGTACAATAATTACCCAACATTAGGAATATGTTATAGAAAATAAAATTATGACCTAATAACATAATTTTTTGAACCGTTGGTCTTCTAAATCATCACCAATTTATATATTTGACTACCTAATGATTTTAATGACCATTAACTTGTTTATGATTGTTGTACTCACCCACTCCCTATATATATTTATTATTTTCTTCCAAGTAAGTATCTAAATTTGACATTGGCATTCTTCCACATAGAGCCCTAGTCAAATATTTGTCCAAATGGAGTGTGTAATTACCATTCTCTATTTTCTAGACATTGTTTTATAATCCCTTCACATGACTTGGGATTTCAAACATATTAAATATCTATCAATAAATAACCATGATTGAGTTTAAATTGGGATTAAATAATTCAATTATGTTGGGGAGAATGCAGTGCCCAAAAATATAATGTAGGAACATCATATTCGATAGCTTGTATGACACGCGACAAAAAGCAAATAAGGGAATATAATATCCTAAAAATGAATAGTATATCTAATTTTTTAATGAAATTATATATTTTTATAGCGTTAAATTCACACTAAATTTAGTTATCATTCATCAAAAAGAACAATTCCTTTATTTGGAATCATTTATTTCATGCAAGACCGAGTTTTACCGAACAATAATATATTAGAAAAATATTAGTATATAATATTATAATGTATAATCTAGACATAAAATTAGTATTTATGGATAGTAAAAACTACATTATTAAAATTTTGGTTTACCAAAATATAAAATGAATTCATTTTTATCAGATTACTTAGAAATGAATATAACAACAAATTAAATATTTAGTGAAACATTTAACATAAAACAATTTTTATGATCACAAAGTTACAGTACCATTATATATTAAATTTTTTTAAATGATTGATTTATATTAATGTAATATATATATGTATATATATTGTTTAATAGAATATATTTTATATCCATCTAATTTATTTGAAATGAATAATATAAGAACAAACCCAATTTTATGCATAAAATACTATATTTTAATTAAGGAAGTTTTATATCCTTTTAATGGAGAACCTACATTAAATCAATTTTATAGAAATTTTAAAAATAATATTTTTCCAAAAACATTTAATAGAAGAAATATAGACATAAAAATTATGTTTGGATGAATTTTTGATATTTTTCTATAAAGTATCATTTTTTAATAAATAGTGAAAATATTAATATTTTATTCAAAACATATTTTTTTCTAATTTATTTATAAGGTGAAATTACATTTTAATTTGGGTATAAATTAAAATTACATAATATTTTATCAGTTAATCCAATTTAGGTCATTGGAATCTATTTTACTTTGAAATTGACTATATAAATATAGTAATCTTTTGGATGTTTTTTCATTAAAAATATGCATTGTAGTCTCTTTTGCGGGATTAAATTAAGTTAATTTTTTCCTATTATGTAATTGGTATTATGAATGTATTCCATATTTTAAATAATCATAATTTATAATGAATAATATGAAAGTTTTAATTTTATATAAAAATGATTAGTGAATGTAATTAAAATTAATTTCAATGATTAAGGTAAAATTAAGATTAACAAGGGACTAAACAATAATCATAAAGGCCCAAATAACCTATAAACTTCTCCAAAAGCCTTTTTATAGAAATATTTCGAACTTACCCCATGTTTCCATAATTTTATCATAATTTTATTGAGTTTCAATGTGAAAAACATATATGTAATTTCAATGTTAAAATAATTCAAGAGTGCCACTCCTCATCCATTATAAAAGGCCTCCAATCCTCAGACTACCTCACACCTCTCATTCTACATTAGATCAAAAAAAATATTCCCAAATATATGCTCAAAATACCTCCCCTAATCTTAGAAGCATCGCATTGGGATGAAATCTATCCAAGGAATCCCTTTGGCTCAAACTCGAAGGAGTTACCCGATTAAGAGGTATCATCTTTCCATAAGTACTTTAGTTTTATTTCCATTCTCTAATACATAAAATCTACTTATTATATTCTTATATAAAATCAAATGTACAATAAATATAGTATTATTTTTTATCTAATGGGGTCTACCTACACTCACACACACCTTTATCTAATTGGTAATGAACATAATGTTTCCTTTTGTGATGAATTAATGCCTCTCGAAATGATGATAGTTCATTTTCCTTTACCACATTTTATGGGTTGGAATTATGATTGAAACTTTGTTAATAGATGTTATATATGATAATTATTATTTATAGATGATTATAAATTATTTTATATCATATATACATAAAATTGTTGTTTTATTTAAATATGATAATGTATTTTGTGGGAGTGTGAACAATCATCCCATAAAAGAGATGTGATTCGTTAACACGACACATGGAATGTATAAAAGATGATTATTGTTAAATATATAAGATTTAAAAAAACATCTATAATATATTCATGGTATTATTACCTTTCTAGAAGTAATATATGTATATATATTTCATTTTATTTTTTACACATTCACAAAGTTATCATTGAAAATATCATTCGTGAATGTGTGGGCTACCACCAACTCGACATGATGTGATTCCTTTTACATTAAAATAATTATATATGTTTATATCTGATAAAATTAAATTTTATTTATGAAATAATTATTATTCAGAATAAGATATAGTGATACTTACATTCTTTCAATAATAATCATTGAAAAATCAAAATGGTCTAATGTATACATATGGCCTAACCTATCCATGATTGTAACGTTGATTCATTATTCATAACATTATTTAATTATTTTTTATAAAAGTATAATTCATTTATAAATAAGTGAATTATTTCTATAAATATTTTTCTAGATATGTTGAATGATGACCCTATTGACCATATTTTACCAACCAAAGTTGTTATTGACGCATGAATCTAATGAGACCAAAACAACCAATGTAAATATAATTATTTAATTAGTTTTATGCAATATAGAAATAAGTGAAATAAAATATATAATAAACATGGAAATGGTTTTCAAATAGGAAAATAATCAACATAATTTTTTTTATTCAGAAATATAATGTAAAATGTGATAATTCAAATGCAATTTATGTGATTTCATCACTATTTAAATTACATTGAGATTTATTTTTTGTTATGCACAATGATTATTTTCTATTGTTTATATACTAACATTTGAAATGTGATATCATGAAACAATTTATACTCATGATTTTATATGTTTCATTTTATATTATTCCTTTATTTAGTTTAGTATTCAAAATTTTCAAATTGGTATAGGAAACATTGGAATGTTTAAAGAATAAATTCAACAAGAAATATTTTTATTATATATTTAAAATATCACATTATTTTTTTATTTTTAACTTTATAATGAAACAATCACTTTATTTATTTCACCTAATTTATTAAATATGGTTCAGCTACAACCACTTTGTAATATAATAACATGATTCAGTAATTATTCATTATATTTTTATTTTGAATTTGAATTATTTCATCTAAGGGTATTTGAGTTAAAAGTAACCATGTAGAAAATAATTTAATAAAAATAATTTATTTTTATTGGGTTATATTACTTCCCCATTTTCATTAATATACTACAATCAATTTTATAATTAATTTGACTATAAATTGATATATTTTATATTATATAAGTGTATTTATAGTTTATTAAAATAGTATAATCATTGAATGATTCTCAAACCAGCATTATTATCATTTCTGGGGTTTAAATTACAATAAAATTTTGTACGAGATTATTTAAACATAAATCTAAATCATTGGAAATAATTTTAGGGTTTTGTAATAATCCAAAAAAAAAATTCTTATCCTATAGTTATTAATGAACATTATTAATTAATAGTGTGAGTTTTACAGTCATTGGTACTCAAAATGTTCAAGAAAATTTTTATATGAAAACTCGACTTTATTGACCTCTTTTTCTAGAGAACCACTTTTCTTCTAAAAAAATATTTTTTCTAAAAAGGATTTCATATTTTTTAAGGATATAATAAATAAATTTATACCCTTTTACTAATGTTTCAAAGGGATTGTTCTTATCTATTTCCAAGATAGGTGTGTTCAAACCTTTTTACCATGCAAAAGGAATGTTTTATTTTAGCACTAGAGACATGTATATATTTACTCATCATTATTTATTTTATGTTTCTATTTCATGGTTAAATGGTTAATATTTTGAGAAAATGAATTAAAAATTTATTTCCCTAGAAAAGTATTTTCAAAATAATGTATATTTTCTTCAATATTGTTTTTAAAATATCGTTTATTTTAATTCATCGACAATAACAGGATTTTATGTTACTCAACTTGGTATATAATTTATTAATACCCTCATTACTCATCCTATAGTGTATTCATTTATAATAAAAGACTCATACATATATCTGGTTTAAAAATTATAAAAAAATCCATTTGTACCATGATTTGATTCCATGTAATCATGTCTATTTAATTTATAGTATAAACCATCTATGAGCCTTCTGGATTTAAGTCTCTATAGATTCTTTGTAAATGTATGTGTGAAACATATGCGATTAAGGAATGAAAAATATGAGAATAATAACTGATGATCAAATAATGCCTTATAAATAATCACATGGGATATAAAAATATACATAAATATCATAATATATTAAATAATCATTTATACATGAATAAATAATTGCATAATATTAATATGTGTAATTTCAAACAACTAAAACCTAACATTGTGGCCTCATTTTAAGGAATCATATATGAATGGGTATGAATTTAGCCAAATTCTCAATCTTGGTTGACATATCTGATCTAATGATGCATCAAGGTTCTATGTAATTATGATCTCTAGACATCGCTAAATAATTTAAATGCACTCGTCTTATGAATAAACAATAAAACATAATCAACGTGCCTTAAAAACAAATAATTGATCATATTGGAAAAACTAGAATACATAATTCCAATGCATTCTCCAATTTAGAACAACCTAAAACATCTATAGAAAATTGGTGTATGGTATCATAATATTATAATACAAAAAAATAATAAAATTCAAATAGATTATTTTGATATAGATAAACATATTTTAAACATATCACTAGAAATTTTGAAGATGAAAGTATATTTTTTTACTTTGAAATTACAAATTTAAAATAAAAAAGCACAAATAGTTTGAAAAAATTTTATTTGAAAATTTAATTATAATAATGTAAAGGAATATTCATAGAAAAATGTTTTTATTATGGTGTTTTATTCATTTCATCATTTACTAGTTAAAAACCCCCTTTGACAGCTTTGTAAAAAGGTCAACATGAACATTGTTTGGAAAACAATTAGAACATTCATTATGACCATATCAAAAAATCTAATAAGTGGGTTATAATGTATTTAATATATAATTTTTGAATTAAGTAAACATTTCCTTGGACGTTTTGGTGAGAATATGTGCATTGTTGAATATGATTCCAAGTTGAGTAGAAAAACAAAGATAGACTTCCGATAAAACATTATTTCAGTATATTTAGTAATTAAAATGATGAAAATGAAAGGGAACAATTAAATTTATAGAAACACCAATTCGATAGTAATATATATTGTTTTTTTGAATGATATATTAAATAATTCATCCAATAGATACTTTAACATAAACGATATAAATGATGATGATAGTCTGAATTTAATCATTACCTTAGGTTCAACTTCCTACGTACGTGTCTAAAACTCAAGAATAATAAATATATATTTATTTTAAATATATTATATAAGTATAGTGATATATATAATACTACAAATTATTCACTTATAATATGTTATCCTCTATCTATTAACAATTATTTGTTAAAATCATTTTTCTTAGAAATAAATGCTTTGTTATGCATATATGATTTGGTTTGAATGATTTGGTTGTTATATTATTATTATGGTTTAATTACCTAAAAAATATAAATAATGATATAAATATAATATATATTAATTTTAGAGTTATTCACAGTCACCTATATAATTTAGTGACAGAAAATTGAATTATATGATTATTGGAGATGGTGTGTTCCCCAAACATGGGATTGTTGTTTCCTTTTCACAAAGAATGGAATGAATGAAATTTAAATTTTAATTATTACAAACCTAATATGTTATATTTTATTGTAGCATTAGTTCATTATTAAAAGATATAATTAATCTCATCCAAAATAACTAAATAGTTATCAGTCATGGTAGACTAGATATGTACTCAAATATAACATTACATTTGAATACATGAAATACAACCTCGTGAATGTTAAAAATTCAGAATCCTATAACTCATTCAAAAATACCTTCATCATATCCCAATGTTTATAAAAAAGAATTATCTTATATCGTAACACCCTATGATTTTGTAAAATATATTTTCTCAAATGTCATTATCCTCTTAGATATTTTCTTTTACACACGAAATTTAGTTTATCATTCATTATACCCATTGAGTTTTGAATCTTCTATAGGAAAAATGAGTTTAAAAGAAATAAGGCATACAATTAAAACATTATTGTTTTATATTATTGTTATTCTCTACGCATCAGAATATAAGATATGCATATTTTAAAATAAATTATGAAAATATATAGTTTACACGTAGTGGATTTTATAAAGTCCCTTGTGTTTATGATGTACTACCTTTTCCCTAATATATGCAATTCATTTTTTATTAATTAATTTCATGGAAGATAATAAGGAAAATTCAATATTTAGGTGAAATAATTGATGTAATTATTATTTTTTCAGCCATATTTATCATTATTAAAATATAATATATCATTTTCATTCTTATCTTTCCACTCACTAAAAGATTATAACGTCGTTTTCTGTAATGGCCCGGACCTCTCCAGCCCATTCCTTTGTCGAAAAGAGGGTCATGAAGTGTTTTGGAGGGTAGAATGGAATTTTCCCACACTTTTCAGAATTCTGTAACTACACGTTGTGTACCACCTTGATGGATATACCCCGTGTTGAGGTCGTGTCCTTACCGCGTGAAATAAATGAGTACACGCCATGTAGCCCATACTACACGCCGTGTAGCTCCTCCCCGCGTACGTGTTACCCTCAAACCGTGTGTCGACCAGTCAACAGTCGTGTGTCGTGTGGAGGTTGTGTCCTTGCCGCGTGAAATAAATGAGTACATGTCGTGTAGCCCATACTACATGTCGTGTAGCTCCTCCCCGCGTATTCTTTACCCTCAAACTGTGTGTTGACCAATCAATGACCGTGTTCTGTGTTAAAGGTCGTGTTGGAAGTCGCGTGGGGACCGTGTAAAATGGACAAGTACACGCCATATAATAGAAAGTACACGTCGTGTACTTTATTTTTTCTCATCTATAAAAGGAGGGGGCCTCTCCTCCTTTTCAAAACACTCCTCTCCTCCCCTTTCCCTCGAGCAGAGCTCACCCAAGAGACTCCAAAGCTCATTTCTTCCATAACTTTTCTGTCTAAGCTCTAATTTACGATCCGTTAGCGGCCACGAGATCGTAACGACGAGGAGGAACTTCTGAGCTTGGATCTGTTGCTTTACCTTTGGACTTTCCTTCCCAGATTCCACACGAGGAGGTTTTTCCATGTTTTGACAGAAGCGACGGATGCCAATGGATGTCTTCTAAAGCTGATCCGAGGGAGCGTTTTGATCTGAACTTATTGAGGTAGGGATTCTACCTTCGTCTCTCTCTTTTGTGAATCATGTGGGGTGGGTATCCTCATATTTTTGTGAGAAACAGTTGAACCAATAAATAAATATAGTAACTAGCTTAAAGAACGGGTATGGGGAAAGTTGTTATGTTTATCTTTGTTTATCCTATTGATACGTTATGAATAGAATTGGCTTCTGCCTACTGAAAATCACGCTCATTGGGGGCCTTTTCTTGCGCAATTAAATGTTTCTCTACCTTTCTAGACCGTTTTGTGGATGGAAGATTTTTTGGAATGTGGAAATTGGTTAATCACGTAAAGTTGGCTGATTAAAATCTAAAACCCTTGTGTGATCACCCTGGTTGAACAAAATGGAATAACGAACATGTGGGTGCTGGCTTGGTTATGTGGTGTGTGAAAGGGGGGTGAATCCTGGGTTGTTACGGATAGAATGGGCAGTGGGGATGCGGAAAATACTATTAAAGGGACAATGATATGGCACGAGCCTTGTTTTGTGATACAGTGGTGGAGATGTGGTTATAGTGGCAGCAAGGCTATTGTAATGGGTTGTGTTATTAAAAGAAAGTGGAGAGTTGATAAATGAACTATGGGGAAAGATAATGAATGCAGGAACAATCAATGGGGTTTGATTGATGATAAAAGTTTGGGTTGTGTTGCTTGTGTTTTATCAAACTTGATTAGTGTTTGGCAGGGATTTTGTTCTATGAAACACTTGATCTGGTTTGATAGTTTCCCAGTATTTAAGGAACTAATAAACTATTATTGATGAAACCTGAAAACCTAAATGGGGTTGGGGTTTTTGTTGTATGCATGCTTCTTTGTAGCAGTGTTGAGGCACATACTCAGTTTCTCTATTCTAAGCCATAGGTTAGGCTATGTGTTTGTTATATATATATATATATATATATTTGTTTTGTCTCACCCCACCCATGTTGAGAACTTAGTTCCGAACACTCCCATTTCATGGGAGAGGGTGTTTTCCCCTTAGTTTCTAGCTCCTTCCTGGTCCTTCTTCCATAGGCTGTGATGGCTTGAGGTGGCCTTATACCCAATACTCTTTGGGTAGGTTTAGATTGGGTTGGTTTCATCCCAAGACTCTTCGGGCAGGTGTACTATTCCCAAGAATCTTTGAGATGAGGCCCAGGTGTGTGCGGGCGGGATATGTGGTTTGTGAGGCCCAGGTGTGTGCGGGCAGGATATGTGGTTTGTGAGGCCCAGGTGTGTGCGGGTGGGATATGTGGTTTGTGAGGCCCAAGTTTGTGTGGACGGGATATGTGGTTCTTGAGTCCCAGGTGTGTGCGGGTGGGAAGAGTGTGGTAGCGTCAGGACGTTCGCCGTTAGGAAGAGCAGCTAGCTAGTGGGAAATGGTGTGTGGTACCCAATACTTGTTCTTATATACTATGACTTGTTGTTATGTGTTTTTGGTGAGCATGTCTGGTGAGGTTGGGTGGATAGTTTTCCTTGTTAGGTTGGGTTCTTCTGTTGTTCTCACGGGACATTAGGATGTCTTCCCACCAGTGCACGAGAGCGTTAGGTTTCCCTACTGAGTATACTTGTATGCTCACACTACGTTTACTTTCAGGTTTCCAGGAGGACTACCAGGGAAGTACAGGACCCTACTAGTCAGGACAGTTGAAGTTGTTGCAGTTTCTGTACTCTTGTTTCTTTAGGTATTGTACTTTTGAGCTTTATTGTACTTGTACTTTGTTTTAGAATTGTTTAAACATGCATGTGGGATTGGTTTGGGTTTATTTCTATACACCTGTTCTTTTCCTTTCTGGTATTTGACTTGTCTTATTTCCTGATATTAAATAATAAAAAGGGTAATGCCTCCCATATTTGAGAAAACTCATATCCTTGGTGCTAGTCGCCACTCCGGGGCCTACTAGAGGCGGGACTCAGGGGGTCATTATCCCCCTTTCACCATTACCTACTCAGGAGGGGCATCTTTGGTGGGAAGGTGTCATAATAGAATGGTATCAGAGGTGATGGTTGAGAGACAGGATGGAGTCTGGAGTTAGTCATATTAAGGATTGCATGGGATTGTAGGGAAACAGTGTTAGGTGATCTTGGTGCGTGACATAGGCCAGGGAAGACCGGCTAGGACACGAGATTTTAGGGCCCCCCGTGATCCGATGCAAGGACTCTGAGCCTACCGAATGACCAAGTGAGACTACATTGATTGCAGGGTAGAGACCCTATGGAAGGTACATGCATCATCATGATTGTGTTTTACTTGATTTGGGTGTTCTGGGAAAGAAATTGAAATAAAGTGATAAAATGAAACCTTGAGAAATTTACTTACTACTTGGGCTTAGGCAATCTTTGTTTACTGTACAGCTATGGCACCTAGATGTCATCCTCAGGTGGCTCACACAGCTGAGGCCCAGAAGATTAAGGTGGTCGATCAGTTGAGGATTGACCGAGAGGAGGAAGATAGTCAGTGGCAGAAGACTCTCCGTTCATTCCAGTGACAAACCCTCAAGATGTACGAGGGTGGTACTTAGGATATGGAGACGAAAGGGTGTCTTGAAGATCTAGGGATCGCTTTTACTTTTATCTATGCTCCGAGGGTGTACAGGGTTCCCCTAGCAGTCAGTCAGCTGAGAGGTGTGGCACGTCAGTGGTGGCGCTCTACCTCGGTGAGAGGTCAGAGGCAGAAGTTCCATGGGCTGACTTTGAGAAGGAGTTTTGTGAGGAATTCCTTTATTCCATGATCAAGGCAGAGAAGTGGTGGGAGTTACTCTCCCTCCAGTAGGGGAGTATGTCAGTATGAGAGTTGGGGATCAAGTTCAAGGATCTCCTACACTTTTCTCTGGATCTCTTTCCAGACGAGGAGTCTCGGGCGAGACGTTTGGAGGAGGTGCTTCGTCCTTCGCTCTAGTATGATGTCACCCCCTTCACCCTTCCGATGTACTTGGTCGTACAGAAGAAGGAAGAGGTT
Organism: Viscum album; assembly: GCA_963277665.1. NCBI lineage: Eukaryota > Viridiplantae > Streptophyta > Magnoliopsida > Santalales > Viscaceae > Viscum > Viscum album. Next base: position 187,826,675 of record OY728153.1, on the reverse strand, counting down.
GTATAGAGGATGCACTCATAGAGAGGTACACCACGATAGGGGATCCAGCCGGGTTCGTCGAAGGGGAAGGCAGTCAGAAGCAGGTCTCCTACGACAGGACCTTCCAGATTTAGGCTAGTGGGGAGCAGGCCCCAGCAGTTCTAGTTTAGATATTCGGTTCCCCGTCCATTTTTTATGAGACTAGGACCAAAGTGTTTCTCTTGTGGAGGTTTTGGGCACATCCAGAGTCGGTTCCTGACCCGAGCTCAGCACGGTGGAGGTGGGCAGGTTCAGTGCCCGCCTCAGCAGCACCAGTTGCCAGTGAGTCCCTTCCAGCAGCAGCAGGACCCTGATCCTCCAAGGGAAGACTTTGCAGGAGGATTCCGACCTCAGGGTGCTCCTCCGGGACTTCGACCAAGGCATGTTCGGGGAGTTGGTCGACATCATAGAGGCAGAGGAGTTGGGCGTGGATAGTTGCACGCAGTAGAGTTGGCATCTCCAGTAGGACCATAGGTGGTGCGAGGTACGATTTGTTTTTTCATCACTCTTGTTTATGCTTTGTTAGATTTGGGAGCCTCTCACTCCTTTTTTTCACTCGGTCTAGCCCATGATTTGGTTCTAGACGTAGAGAGACTTTTCGTACCCCTGGTGCTGAGTACACCAGTTGGAGTTCAGACCAGCGTATCTTGTGTTTGCTGGGGATGTGGGCTAACGTTGGGACCACATCGATCTAGTGGGGATCTTCTTTTTCTGCAGATGCAGCCCTACGATGTCATCCTAGGAATTGACTGGCTATTTTCTGTTAGTTTCATTATCGACTGCTTCCGAAGAAGATTCATGTTCTCCGATATGGATGGGCACCATGTAGCTTTTGTTTTCGAGAGGAGCTATCAGGTGGGAAGCCGTCATGTGAAGCCTCTCCTTTCCTTGCTAAGTGGGGTATCAGTGGTTTCAGCTGATACAGAGATGGTGGATGTTCCAGAGGTTTTTGGGGAGTTCCTCGATGTTTTTTCAGAGGAGGTTGTGACTCTACCCCCCCCCCGATGTGACGTTGAGTTCGGGATAGACTTACAGCCTGGTGCCCATCCGATTTCGATGGCCCCTTATCAGATGGAACCTTCGGAGTTGCGGGAGTTGTGGATTCAGATTGATGATTTAATGGAGAAGGGTTTTGATCGACCCATCATGTTGCCATGGGGTGCTCCAATTTTTTTCATGAAGAAGGAATATGGTGGTCTCAAGCTATGAATAGACTACTGAAGGTTGAATCAGGTAACAGTTAAGAACGGTTACCCCCTTCCAAGGATAAATGATCTATTCGAATAGCTGAGGGAAGCAGGTTGGTTTTCTAAGATTGATCTGCGATATGGATATCATCAGTTGAGGGTAAAGGATAGTGACATCTCGAAGACTTCTTTCAGGTGATGGTATGGGAACTTTGAGTTTGTAGTGATGTCGTTTCGAGTTACAAATGCACCAGCTGTGTTCATGGGACTTATGAACTTTGTCTTCCAAGAGTTTCTGGACAGGTTCTTCATTGTGTTTATCGATGACATCCTGATCTACTCAAGATCAGAGGAGGAGCACGTTGAGTATCTCAGGGCAGTCTTGGAAGTCCTTCGACACCAACAGCTTTATGGGAAATTGTAGAAGTGTAAGTTCTTGACACAAAAAGTACACTTCATTGGGCACGTGGTGTCTCAGCATGGAGTGTCAGTGGACCCGTCGAAGGTGGAGGCAGTTGTTTCTTGGGCGGTACCCATGAGTGTGGCAGAAGTTCATAGTTTCCTGGGGTTGGCAAGCTATTATCGGAGGTTCGTTTCAGACTTCTCTTGAGTTGCTGCTCCATTGACAGCATTGACTAAGAACAACCGGGTATTCTTATAGAGCGAGCAGTGCCAGGAATCTTTCGACTACCTGAAGGAAAAGTTGGTCAGTGCTCCAGTGCTCAGGTTTCCATAGGAAGGGTTGTTGTATGAGGTGTTTTGTGAGGCTTATGGCCTTGGTTTGGGGTGCGTGCTGATGTAGAAGAAGGGTGTTATCTGTTATGGTTCTTGGCAGTTGCGCCCTCACGAGCGTAATTATGCCACCCATGACCTAGAGCTTGCAGCAGTAGTGTTCGCACTGAAGTTGTGGTGACATTACCTCTTTGGGGAGCGCTTTGTGGTTTTCTCATATCACAAGAGCTTACGTTATATCTTCTCCCAGCGTGACTTGAACTTACAGCAGCGGAGATGGGTCGAGTTTCTTTAAGACTATGACTTCGAGATCTCTTACACTGAAGGTAAGGGAAACGTTGTGGCTGATACCCTGAGAAGGAAGTCACATAAGGAAGTGGTTCGTAAATCCGCTGATGCTTGGAAAACGATGGGAGAGTTGGCTGCCTTGCACTTGGATGCAAGGGTAAAAGGTGTTATAGGCAGTTTGTTTCAGATGACGGTGCAATGCTCCTTGTTGCAGCAGGTGGAAGAGTCTCAGTGGGGAGACTCCGAGGCAGAAGTAATGCGGGATCGTACCGATCAAGGAAACTCTCCAAAAGGATGGTCAGAGGAGAGCCAACATCGGATGCTCTTTCATGGAAGGTTTTTTGTTCCGGAGGTGATGCGCGAGGGAGTTCTCTATGAGTTACATGTCTTGGACTTGGCAATGCATCCAAGAGTTTCAAAAATTTAATGAGGCCTGAGGGAACAGTTTTGGTGGCCCGGGATGAAACGGGCAGTGGCGGAGTTTGCGGATAAGTTCCTAGTGTGTCCGAAAGTAAAAGCTGAACACCGTGTTCCCGGTGGTTTGTTGCATCCTTTAGATGTCCCCGAGTAGAAATGGGATGACATCTCGATGGACTTCGTCATAGGACTACCTAGATCTCAGGGTGGTTATGATTTTATCTGGGTAGTGGTGGATCTACTGACAAAATTAGCTCACTTATTAGCAATTAAGGAGTCGGGTCCGATGAGTACCTTAGCACAGAGGTATGTAGAAGAGGTAGTTCAGTTGCATGGAGTTCCAAAGACTATCATCTTAGATCGAGATACTCAGTTTACCTCACGAGTCTGGAGGGGGTTACAACATGCTTTTGGCACCCAGCTACGCCTTAGCCCTGCTTTCCACCCCCAGACTGATGGGCAGAGCGAGCGGACTATCCGCACATTGGAGGACATGCTGCAGGCATGCGTTCTGGATTTCGGAGGATCATGGGTGCAGAACTTGCCTTTAGTAGAGTTTTCCTACAACAACAGCTTCCAGTCTACTATTAGCATGCCACCATTTGAGGCTTTGTATGGAAGGCCATTTTGTTCACCCATTTGTTGGGCAGAGGTTGGTGAGAAAAGTGCTCTTGGGCTAGAGGTAGTACAGAGCACCACAGAGAAAGTCAATCTTGTGCGTGAGAGGATGAAAGTGGCTCAGGACCGACAGAAGTCTTATGTTGATAATTGGAGGAGGCCCTTGGAGTTAGAGGAGGGAGATCATGTGTTCTTGAAGGTTTTCTCTCAACAGGGGCAACAGAGGTTTGGGAAGGGGAGAAAGCTCTCCCCTAGGTTCATCGGACCTTTCGAGGTGCTGAGGCGAGTCGGCGAGGTGGAATATCAGCTAGCCCTTCCACCTTAGTTGGAGAAGGTTCATGAAGTCTTCCATGTCTCCCAGCTTCGTCGGCACTTACACGATGACTCTCACATTATCGATTGGCGAGAGTTAGATATGGGAGATGATGCGACCTTCGAGGAATGACCAATCATAATCAAGGATCGTAAAGAGAAGTTTTTCTGTGGATGAACCATCGCCATAGTTCGTGTGTTGTGGAGGCATGGCGGCCTTGAGGAGAGAACTTGGGAGTGGGAGGCTCAGATGCATGCTCAATACCCAAAGTTGTTTTGACTTGTGTCTTTATTTGTTCTTATGAGCTTTGTTTTGATACTTTTTACCTTTTGATATATGGAATGCTTGGCTTGTTGGTTGTGAGACATTTTGTTTCCTTTTTCTCTGTAAGTGTGTAATGTGTCCGGACATGTGGGGAAGGGAAAAACATGATCCTTAATCGAGACGCATTAATGCGGATGTGATTGAACATGTGCGGGAGAGTTAGTGACGCCTAAAGTGGATAATATCTTGACATGGGAGAAAGAATTTCCCCAAGCCACATGTTCGGATAGTGTGTTGGTTTTACAGTGTTGGGGGAAGTGTATGTTGAAGAATCCTAATATATGGATGTGGGAAGACCCAATTATTAATAGAGACACATTAATGTGGATGCAATTAAACCCGTGCAGGCAAGTCAGTGCCGCTTAAAGCGGATAATATCTCAACATAGGAGAGGGAATTCCTGACAAATATGATTAGGGTTGTTGGTTAGATTCCTGTTATGACGAGATCCCTAAGAGGTATCTTGTTGGGTTCCTCTGGGTTGGTTTTTGAATTCTTGGGGACATGAATGTTTTAAGAGGTATCTGATGCAATGGCCCGGACCTCTCCGGCCCATTCCATTGTTGAAAATAGGGTCATGAAGTGTTCTGGAGGGTAGAATGGACTTTTCCCACACTTTTTAGAATTTTGTAACTACACTCCGTGTAGTGTGAGTACACATTGTGTACCACCTTTTTGGGTATACCCCGTGTTGAGGACGTTTCCTTTCCACATGAAATAAATGATTACATGTTGTGTAGCCCATACTACACGCCGTGTAGCTCCTCCCTGTGTATGTGTTACCCTCAAACCGTGTGTTGACCAGTCAATAGTCATGTGTCATGTTGAGGCCGTGTCCTTGCTGCATGAAATAAATGAGTACACGCCGTGTATCCCATACTACACACTGAATAGCTCCTCCCCGCGTACGATTTACCCTCAAACCATATGTTTACTAGTCAACGACCATGTGTCGTGTTAAAGGCCTTGTTGGAAGCCGCGTGGAGACCGTTTGAAATGGCCGAGTACACGCCGTGTACTAGAATGTACATGTCGTGTACTTTAGTTTTTCTCTCCTATAAAAGGAGGGGGCCTCTCCTCCTTTTCAAAACACTCCTCTCCTCCCATTTCCCTCGAGCAGAGCTCTCCCAAGAGACTCCAAAGCTCATTTATTCCATAACTTTTCTGTATGAGCTCCGATTTATGATCCATCAGCGGCCACGAGATCGTAACGACGAGGCATAACTTCTGAGCTTAGATCTATTGCTTTCCCTTCGTCCTTTCCTTCCCAGCTTCCACCCGAGGAGGTTTTTCTAGGTTTTGACAGAAGCGATAGACGCCGATGGACATCTTCTAAAGCTGATCCAGGGGAGTGTTTTGATCAGAACCTGTTGAGGTAGGGATCCTACCTTCATCTCTCTCTTTTGTGCATCATGCGGTCCTCTTGTTTTTGTGAGAAACGGTTGAACCAATAAATAAAGATAATAACTGGCTTAAATAACAGGGATGGGGAAAGTTGTTATGTTTATCTTTGTTTATCCTATTGATATGTTATGAATTGAATAGGCTTCTGCCTACTGAAAATCACAGTCGTTGGGGGCCTTTGCTTGTGCAATTAAATGTTTCCCTACCTTTCTAGACTGTTTTTTGGATGGAAACTTTGTGGAATGTGGAGATTGGTTAATCACTTAAAGTTGGATGATTAAAATCTAGAACCCTTGTGTGATCACCCCGGTTTAACAAAATGGAATAATGAACATGTTGGTGTTGTCTTGGTTACGTGGTGTGTGAAAGGGGGTGAATCTTGGGTTTTTGCGGATAGAATGGGAAGAGGGGCTGCAGAAAATTCTATTAAAAGGACAATGATATGGAACAAGCCTTGTTTTGTGATACAGTGGTGGAGATGTGGTTAGAATGGTAGCAGAGCTACAGTAATGGGTTGTGTTATTAAAATAAAGTGGAAAGTTGGTAAATGAACAGTGGGGAAAGATAATATACGCGGGAACAATCAATGGGGTTTCATTGATGATAAAAGGTTGGGTTATGTTGCTTGTGTTTTATCTAAATTGATTTGTGATTGGCATGGATTTTGTTCTATGAAACGCTTGATCTGGTTTGATAGTTACCCAGTAGTTATGGAACTAATAAACTATTACTGATGAAACATGAAAACCTAAATGGGGTTGGGGTTGTTGTTGTATGCATGCTTCTTAGTAGCAGTGTCGAGGCACGTGCTCAGTATCTCTGTTCCAAGCCATAGGCATGGCTGTGTGTTTGGTGTATATATATATATATATATATATATATATATATATATATCTTTGTGTTTTGTCGCACCCCACCCATGTTGAGCACTTAGTGCCGAACACTCCCATTTCATGGGATATGGTGTTTTCTCCTTAGTTACTAGCTCCTTCATACTCCTTCTTCCATAGGTTGTGATGGCTTGAGGCGACCTTACACCCAAGACTCTTCGGGTAGGTTTCGATTGGGGTGGTTTCAGCCTAAGAATCTTCGAATAGGTGTAATGTTCCCAAGAATCTTTGGGTTGAGGCCCAGGTGTGTGCGGGCGGGATATGTGGTTTGTGAGGCCCAGGTGTGTGCGGGCGGGATATGTGGTTTTTGAGGCCTAGGTGTGTGTGGGCAAGATATGTGGTTTGTGAGGCCTAGGTGTGTGTGGGTGAGATATGTGGTTTGTGAGGCCTAGGTGTGTGCGGGCGGGATATATGGTTCTTGAGGCCCAAGTGTGTGCGGGAGGGAAGTGTGTGGTATCGTCAGGATATTCGTCGTTGGGAAGAGCAGCTAGCTAGTGGTAAATAGCGTGGGGTACCCAATACTTGTTCTTATATACTACTACCTATTGTTATGTGTTGTTGGAGAGCATGGCTGGTGAGGTTGGGTGGATAGATTTCCCTGTTAGGTTGGTTTCTTCTGATGTTCTCACGAGACATTAGGAAGTCTCCCCACCTGTGCATGATAGCTTTAGGTTTCCCTACTGAGTATACTTGTATGCTCACCCTAGGATTACTTTCAGGTTTCCAGGAGGACTACCAGGGCCCTGCGGGACCCTACTAGTCGGGGCAGTTCAAGTTGTTGCAGCTGTCATACTCTTGTTTCTTTTGGTATTGTACTTTTGAGATTTCTTGTACTTGTACTTTTTTTCAGAATTTTTTAATCATGCATGTGGGATTGGTTTGGGTTTATTTATATACACTTGTTCTTTTCCTTTCTGGTAGTTGACTTGTCCTATTTCCCGATCATAAATAATAAAAAGGGTAATGCCTCCCATATTTGAGAAAAAGCATACCCTTGGGGCTAGTCTCCACTCTGGGGCCAACTAGAGGCGGGACTCGGGGGGTCATTATCCAACTAGAGGCGGGACTCGGGGGGTCATTATCCCCCTTTCACCATTGCCAGCTCAAGAGGGGCATCTTTAGTGGGATGGGGTCGTGACATTTTCGTATGTGTGGGTTGCCGCTTTAACATAATGAGGTGACATTCTTTTTATCACCATACCACATGGATTATATGTATAAGAATATTTAATTAAATTATATAATATTTAATTAATATACAATGATGAATTTTTATTCATGTCTTTTCCATAATTATTATTAAAAAATGTAATCATTACCCATGCATACATACATCTTTATGTCTCCATGATCATAACATACATAATGTCTCAAAACCATATTTTATAATTATTTGTAAATGTATAACTGATATGTAAATATCATAATTATTTAGTTATTACCATTTTTTAGAGTAATTATCCATGATCAATTTAATAGTGCCAAAATTAACAAATAAGAAGTTATACGAAAAATAAAGTAGGTATTAACATAAATTTGATTTTAAATAGAATTTGTAACAGATATGTAATGAATGGAAATAATTAATTCATATATAGTATAATATGTAAACTTATGGTTTATTAAAATATTTATAAAAAATACATATTTATTATACATATTTTTTGGAATTGTATGAAGGATGTTTATTTTTAATGAAATATATTTTTAGTCTCTCTTCCATTTTGGGGACACATATGAACATTACTCAATGATTTATCTTTATGGTGTATATAAAACTTATTTAACTTGTTATATTGTGGATATAATCCATTTTATTATAGTAAATGAATAATTTTATATTATTTTTTATTATGTATTATTATGGAAAATATTACTAAATTGGGAAGGGATTTCTATCTTACCATTTTTACTTATATACGATATATTCCATATTCACAAACTATTTCTTATATGTTGTATATATACTATAATTAAATTTATTATTATTATCATGAATATTATTTTGATTTATATTTAAATTTGAGTTTATCTATTCTATGTGGATTATAGTTCAAAACATACACACTGAATAATGGATCATTGTCACAATTTTCCTTATTTGAGACATATGTAATGTTGTGGACATTTATTATCTATATGTAGTATATATAATCAATTTTATATATTATATAATTAGATTATTTATTCTCATTAAATTATATGTTTTATTTAATGTTATTATTTCATGGGGCTTATATACAATGTTTCTAAAGTTGTATGACTTTTATAGTACAATCACACCGTTTATCATATTTTCACATGTTGACGATTCCTATGATGAAATATTATGATATTAATATAAATAAACTCATCAAACTAATCATAATGTATTAATTTATGTTGAATACATGTATTAAATTTATTTTCCTCACTTTATTTACCTAATTGATATACATGAATAATTTTTAAGAAAATGATCATTATTTATCTCTTTAGTTGAAAAAACGTTTTCATCCAAAATATTGTTTTCATACAATGTATTGAATCTTTTAAAATTGTTAAAATTATTTATTAATGAAATTTTAGGTTATAATTGAATTTTTAAAAAATGTTTTAATAGAATATTCGTATTATTTTTCAAAATGTTCTCTTTTTATTCTATAGATAATGGAAAGGAATTTTTTTAATTTTTATATCATGTATGAAATTTTACACTACCATGGACTTAAATTTTTTAGATATTAATTTATAATATTTTAATGTTATTTAAAATTCATAATAATTTCAAAAATATATTTATTTGAAAATTCAATTCAAATTGGAAAATAAATTTTCCTAATGAAATGTTTTAATTATTTTTTAATCCTTCATTGATATATTTTCAAGATTATTTTCAATGAAATGGTTCTTCAAAATAATTTATAAATATTAGTAAGGAAAATTTTTATTCAAAAAAATTTTATTTTCATTAAGAAATGATCCAAGTTACATTTCATTCAAAAAAATATTCATTTATGATAACATCCTTTGAGGTTATGTATGCTTTACATGGGATATAAACAAATTATAAAATTCTTATTCATTCCATGAATGGTATAGATTTATATTGATGTGATAAGTTTGACACATATTTTAGTTCCATGTGTTATATCATGAAACAATTCATAAGAAATCTACATATTCTTCAATAGGTTATACTATGGGGAAATAACAAAATGATTATGAAACCTATCATTTTTACACAATTTATTATATAAAAAATTATTAAGAAACCCATTTCATTTCATGTGTTATTCAAAAATTCGATGCCTTATGCTATTTTTATGATACCATAGATAATGTTATTTTATTTCCTTATGAATAATGTCTTATTAATGTCCAATATATATTTTATGACTCAATATTATGTTCATTGATATGAAGGGAATCATTTTCATATGTTACGCTCATGTTATCCTAAATTTACATTCATTTTATGCTTATGTTTCTCCCTTTTTTATCAGTATTGAGAATCTAATATCACCCATTATTATATTTTATTTCCTGATATTTTACTACAATATTTTATAAACGTTATGTTTGTGAATTATTTTAAAATAGAATATATTTATTTTTTATGTTTAATATCATTAAAAAACTAGCATATTGAGTGCCTGGACTCCAAATACACAAAAAATTATGGTCTCTATATATGTTTTTCTATAATATATTGAATATTCCTATAAAATATAGAAAAATTAATGTACTAAAATCATGGGGTTTTAGGGATCTAAAAAAATTAATGTTTAGGTAACCTCTATAAACTATGTCAGGAAGTCCATAGTAGTATCCCTAGAGAAATGTTTTAGGGTATAAATTGGGATGTCTTTAAGGATATGTCTAAGGATGATTCAACGTATAAGAAAAAGTACATGAGTTATTATAAAGGATAGAGAAAGTGGATGACATGAAATTTCATACATGTATGGATAAAATAACTTTATGTAATTAAAGAATATATATTACTAGGGTTAAATACATAGTAATTGGTGAATTGATATGGGCTCAATCACCACTGGTAATGACAACAAGCCTTTCTACACATTTATTTTCACACTCTAAAGGGATATGGTTTATAAAATTAGAAACTCTATAGGAACTACCAAGATGAATTTGAATAGATAATAACTATTAATGACATAAAATAAATTAATGTTTAATGGGGAAAATTTATTATTTCCTAATTTATATATCCTATAAGTTATTTTTCATGATTATGTTATTTTTTACTATAACTAGTGATTCCCACAGTATAATGTTTTTTATAGTTAATGGTAGAGATAGAATTATTCCTGTTAATATTGAATTTTATGGAACATATGAAGACTATAAATTAGAGAATTGAATAATGATCATAGTGTAATATATTGTGGCTATGCCAAATTATCTATCAAGATATATGACTTACAACAGGAACCTCGGTTAAATTTATAAATTAAAATTAGAGGATAGAGATTTTTTATCATTTTTCATGCTATAAATGAAGATATGGGATTTATGATTCATCTTAATATTTGTTGAGAATGTGGGAAAACACATTTATGAATATATGAAATGGAGTTGAATATGACTATGTGGAAAATAGAGCCATAATGAGAGAAATTTTGAAGTTATTCTATGTCTTATGTGTGGGAAACATTGACATTATATAACACAATGTCCTAACCCATGAATTATCATCTATGTTATGATATACCATTTTCATGTCAATAATTTTAGTGAATATATTAAATTATTAATGTTTGGTAATTCAATTATTGTATTGTAGATTTATTTTTACATTGGGATTTAGTTTTTAGAAACTATGAAACAAATAATGTTTATGTTATTATGTAAGATTATATGAATTCATTTAAGTTCTACATATGGGTTATAAATTCATAATGGATTTATATTTTTAAGTTTTTCCTTCTTTTTATAGTCATATAAACCCCTATTGAGGTTTTATATGATGAGTTTTTATCAAGTGTATGGATATTTTGGGATAAATTTATTAAAATAATACAATTTGAAATTTTATATGTTTTGTTGAAAATGTTCTTTGAGGAGGAATAATATGTTACATTGTAGACTTATGATTAACATTAATAATATCTTTTAGGCTTTATCTTATCATTGATGTAGAGAGAATTATGGGTTTATGTGAATCACCTTATGAGGTTATAATTCTTAATTCATATTTAATATGTTTTCTCTTTGGAAACGATCAATGTTTTATAAATTAATCAACTGCTAGGATTCCTCAGTGTACCATGTTAAATTATATCGAATTGGTATCTATTGATTACCTTGAGTTTTTGGGGACGTATTAAGAAATATATTCATATAGAGTTGTATGTCATCAATGTGTGTCATCCTTAAAATGATGATCATTCTGGGAGAAAAATTTACACCTTAAATGTTATTATAACAATTTATTCATTAGATTTAAAAGGAATTTGGGAAAACAACATACCTATAGTTGATATATATTACAAAAATATATTTCACATGAGTGTTTAGATGGATATTTTTTATAAACTTTAAGTAAATAATTCTTATGCACCATCTTATAGGAATGAAGTTTCAAAATGAAAGCTATTGTGTACCACACTAGCTGATTAAATTTAAGAGAAGATAATCCCCATTAAACTTTGTATAAGGTTAGATAAATGTTGAAAAAATGTTATTATAATAATCATAGATGCAATATAGAGTTTTATATTGTTGATTAGGTGTTTCTCTCAAATTCTTTAGGGATTACATAATGGAAATCCACAACCTCAGTAGATCTATCACATTGAAATACGTGATCAAATTGGGATGGTATCTTATCATTTGATTATTCAACAAAAACACTATCATGTTCATTATTTTTTTCCATTTATCTCAATTTATGATGCGTAGTTATGATCCATCACATGTAATACACTTTTAATTCATACTATTTGAGCATGATCCTCAATATGTAGAATAACTGGTAGAGATTATAGATCATAATGAGAAAATTTTATGAAAAAAAGACCAATCACTTGGTCAATGATTTTTTGTTAAACCACTATCTTACTGAAGTAATTTTGGATCTTGTAAAATAATGAGGTAGAATTATTTTCATTTGTACTTACCAAAGTGTTCATCTTTGAGGGAGAAATTTATTTCAAGTGGGGTAGAATGCAACACCATTAGATTTTGTAAAATATATCCATTAAAAATAAATTTATTATTTTATAATTTTTTACATTAAAGGAAATATTTAAATTGGATTTCACTACATGAAATAATGAGTATAGCTTGTGTTATATGAAACAATAATTTTAACTTTCTCTTTAGTGAATAGACAATCTATACAAAATGTGAAATTGTGTTAAATATTATCATTTAAAATGATTGTTATCAAACAATAGAGTTATTGGTGTATTGGAATGGGATTATCTAAATAATGAAAATATATTGTTTACATCAATATATATAATTAATAATTAATAGAAAAATAATTATAAATTATAAAAAAGTATTTTAAAATAAAAAAACTTTTTTTATAAAAAACTATTTTTTAAAATGTTATTGTAAATAAAAAATTGTTGATTGATTTAAATGAATTTTATATTGTATAATTTTAATATAAAATTTAATAATAATTTTCCATTCTTTGAAAACAATATATAAGAATAGATCAAATTTTATTCCTACAAGAGTTATTTACTATAAAATAGGTTCATCTATTTTATCAATACATAAATTTAAAATAAATAATTTCAGAAAAAATTAGAGAATTTATTTAAAAAATAATATTATTTTTAAATAATAATTTAAAAATCTGATATGTTTAATTTTTTAAAATGATCAATTGTTTAAATATAAAAAAATTACAATTTAATTGAAAACTGCCTTTTCGGTCAGCTTGTTGAGGACTGCCAAATTTACATAGAAATGTGACTCTATATTCATCACCATAATAAACAGATGATATGTATTTGCATAGATCAATTAATATTTTGTTAGTGTGATTAGGCTATAAAGATAAAAGTTTACATAAATTTTTTCCTTAATGATCATGGAAAAATGGAAACGTTAATCATGTGTATGTATGACCTCATGTCTCTATTATTATAATGTATATCATTTCTCCAAACCATATTCTATTTATTTCATAAAATTATAATTTATGTATTAATATTATAATAATTTAATTTTTATTATTCCAGATATGATGGATCAATGATCCATGAAATGTTACAAAAATTAAAAATTCCAAACATATGCGAAACACAATGTGGTTATTCCCTAAATTGTGATTTTGATAATAAATTGTTAATAAATGGATAATAAATTGTCACCTGTAAATCATTTATTTTATAATATAAATAATTATGGTTCTATAATACATTTATAATATGGTAATATTTTTTTACAATGTTTTATAACATGTATGAAAAAAATAGATACTTTAGATATGTGATTCATATTCTCTATGTTTTCTTTTGGAAGTCATATGAAAAATCAAGAATACTTTTTTGTGCTATAGAATGAACCTTTTTCATTTTATATCATGGATATAAACATTTTCATGACATTTTAATGTTTTATTTGATGATATACCTTGTTTTAGTTTTCTATTCAAAATTTAGTAAACAAGTAAAGGATATACATCTCACTTTTTACTTATGTGAGGAGCATTCCATATTCACATAATTTTTCATGTATTTTAAATATAGAATATTCATTAACATATCCAATATTATGTTTTATTAAAATTATTGGGATTTACATTTAAATTTTAGGATTTATATTTTAGTGGTTTTATTGTTCAAAATATATAACAATATTAAGGAATCTGTGTCATGATATTATTTCATTGAGAAACATTTAATGTTATGTTCCTATCATATTTATGTGGTGTATATACAATGTGATTGAGATATAATATCATGATTTTATTTATTCTTATTAAATTGTATGTTTAATTTAATGTTATTCAATTATGTAACATAAGATTAAATGTAACCAATGTAGTAAGTTTTTTATGTCATAATCTCAAATTTTATGGGATTACTTAGGGTTGTGTTTCTAATGATGAAATAATTTGATATAACTCTCAAAAAAATTAATTATTTTCTCCTCACATGTTTATTTATGGATTATATATTTCATCCCTTCATATTACTATATTTATAAACCCAATATTTTGAAAATAATTTTTTTAATAAAATCACATTTCTTTTTCTCTTATGTTTAATATTCTTTTTCTTCCATAATCATGTTTTATAAAAATGAGTTCAAATTTTATTTTTCTATGTTTTTAAAATGAAATATTAAATAAATTTATAATTAATTTTTAATTTTTTGGAAAAAATATTCAAATGAATCATCTTGTAGTTTTACAAACAATTCACATTTGTGTGTTATCAAAAATGTAAATGATGTATGTGTTTTAAATTGCACGGAATGTAAGGAATTTTCCACCATCAGTACATTATAATTTCTCAATGCTTAATTTATAATTTTTATAAGATCTTTAGAAGGAACATAATTTTGAAATTTTTTTCTTATATTAAGTAATATTTTCATGGTAGAAATGATTTTTTCACTAGTAAATGTTTAAAATTGTTGTTAAATCATCATTTATGAGTTTTGAAGGATATTTTAAAAAAAATTATATTTTATAATATTTAGATTTAAAAATTGTTATTCAATATTTGTTAATTAAACTAAAGAAACATTCCATGTGTTTTTTATTCAATATCATTCTCTATATAAGATGATATACTTTGAGGTTACATAGTATTTACTAGGGATATCATCGAAGAATACCATTATTAATAATTAAATGAAGGGTTCATGATTGTGATGATGTGATGTTTAGTTAATGGATTTAACACACATAAGTAATAACAATATAAAATTATTATGAAAATAGATTCTTCATTAACAGATTATGCTATGATGAAATGTTGAAATGATTATATAACCAATCCATTTTCCAAAGGTTATTATATGATGAAATATTTAAGAAACCCATTTCATTACATGGTTTCTGATATGATAAGTATTTTTTGATCTTGTGGAAAAAATTCATACGATTTTAATTATTTAATGGTTTAGACAAATATCTCCCTCCAATGAATTAATAATTATTTTCTATATCAGTATATAAACACGAATAGAACATTGAGTGAACCATGTTAAGTATGGTATTTTTTTCACTATGACTGTCTTAAGAGTAACCATTCAGTACTATGATTGTTTGGGGATTTACGCATTCTGTATGATTACATTGGAAGTGATCTTTATCTACAAAGGAAATTATTTTCTCTGCTTATGTGTGTTCAATAATTCTATGTATTTTTATAATGTTATGCTCTTATGGAACATGTTTTTTAATTTAATTATGATCCATTACTAATGAATTATAAATATTTATTCCATGACTCAAGATTTTGATAATGGATATTTTTGGAATGGTTTTCATATATTATTCCCATTTTCTCATACCCTAATGTTATTTTTACACTTATGTATCTCCATTCTATACCATTATTGAGAATCTGATATCAAATATTATTATGTTTCCTTAACCTATGTTATGAAGAATGGTATTATTTGGGGTATGTTTATGAAGAGTACTAAAAGATATGATAGTTGTGCTATATAATGAAAATATTTGACAAAATAATAATTTTGTATACCTAGTGTCCTATAAAAATAAAAAAATTATGGTCATGAGTTCAGATATTTTTTATAACCTATTGAATATTTACCTAAAAAATATAATGACTTTGTTTTCATGACTATGTCATTATAATGATTACAAATAAGATTTAAGTAAAGTATAATATTTTAGAAATTAATAATGAATAATAAAAAATTAATAATCAGTATAGAAAGAAAAATATCAAAATAAAAAATCCATTAATTCAATAATTTTAATATCATGATTATTGAAGGCATAATCTATATTTAAATTTAAATAACTGAACACACAAGTCATTTATTCAGTAACATGAGATAAATAACAATCCATGGATAATATCAATAAAATAATATCATTTAGAATAATAAATATGTTCTTAGAAGGGAATGAAAAATATTGGATGTCATAATATTATACTGCATGAAATGTATAACGTAATGGCATTTTAGAAGATAGTTTAAAACCACAAATAAAACCCCCATTCTATGCCAGCTTACAGAGTTTCTCTAGGAGACATTCGATGAATCAATGAGAAATATAATTCATTTCCCCATCCTCCACCACACTTCCAACACATTCCACATATATTGACATATCAATTTAACTGATGAACAATATTCTTTATAAATATATGTCCTCAATTAATGTAGAATACTAAATATATTTATTTCCAAATCCAATCATATGTCCTTTTATAAAGAATAAATTGTTTTATTGATGATATAATATTTTAGTAATAATAATATCAATGATAAATGATATTTCTATTTATGGAAAATTAAATTTCAGTGATCAAATTAAAATTAGTATTTCTTGTGAAAGGTAATTCTTAACAAAATTAATTAAGAATGTAATTGTCAATTCTTTCCCTGGTCAAACTGACTGTTAACCATTTATTGAATAAATCTAGAAGGTATCACTATAACATATCTCTATTAGAGAATATGAAAAATAAATGATATTTTAATTGATAAATTTAAATACCATAGATGGATGTTTTTAAAAAAAATTATTGAAAATTTCATTTTAATGTCCAATTATAATTTAAAAACCTATAAGTATCCTGAATATCAGGTAATATATTTTCATTAAAAAGGAATTTAAACATGTATATGAAGCATCAAATAATTTATTTTTCATGATTATAGGAATTCTATATTCATTTCTATTTCCTTAGAAAAATTTATTTACAATAATGTACATTCTAATAAATAAATAAACGATGTCGAATTTAATTACTACCATTTTCAAGTCATTTCGATTACAAAAGAGTGTAATATGGTAATATTACATGAGAACTTCTAGAATATATAGTTGAAAAAAACATTAATAGGTTTATTATGAAATTATAATTTAATTTACTTTAAGGGAAATTCAAACATAAGTAGTATCAATTAGAATGAAAATGATTCATAAATCTATTACCAAACTAGTAAATATCAAATCATATTCTAAATAAAATTAAAAACATCATGTGAAACCTTAAAAACCCTTAATATAAAAATAATAATGATATAATGTTTCAAAAGGGATGTATATACAGCTCATAAATAAAGATAGGTATATAACATGATAGATGTCCCAAAAAAGCTAATTTGATATTGGAAACCCTTACCATTGTTAAAATATTAAACTGAGAATTTATAAATACATTAATTATGTGTATATATTTTAAATATATATAAGAAATTAAAAAATAAAACATATTATAATAAAAAATCATTACACACATAACTGTAGAAAATCAAAGGCAATTATGAAGTAGTATAACCCAATTAAAAGAAATTGAGTTATGGAATTCATTAGAACATGTAAATTTTCAAGTTTAATCCCATTAGATGAAATAATTCAAAAAAACATAAAATTAACTATGATGGATTTATGATATTATATGTAAAAGTGATAATATATACCCAATAAAAATAATGAATGTTCATTACATTATAATATTTCACAATGAAATGAAAATATAACAAAATATTTTACTTCAAGATTCACATTAGTTTATCATTCATTAAACTCCTATATAATTATTTTTAAATTATTATAAATTTTTTACATTACCATATTCATATTTATAATAAAATATTTGATACTTTTATGACATCTTACCACCTGATCATTTTTAATAATTTAATCATACCATTGTTTCAGATGTTATTTTCATTATTTTTTCATGTCTATTTTGTCATTAAAACAATAATAATTATTCATAGGATATAGATATATTCTTGTAATAATTATATAAATTTTATAAATATCTTAATTAATACATAAATACATTTTTATAATAATTAATAAAACGTTTACAAAGAAAAATATTCACATTGCTTTGTGGAGAGGGTAGGTCGTACTTACGCACGAGCGATGATATAATTCCCTTAATGGGTGAAAGGGTTATAAATTTACTAGTATATTAATCTTTCATTTAAAATATCATGACATATATTTTATATTTATTCATTACTTCCATCATTATCACTATCATTGTGACTTAGTTGTGGAAAACAAATTACATCGGTTTGTGAGGTTGTAGTTTGCCGTACAGGAGGATAATGGTTTTATTTCTCCTTTGATGAAGAATGAGATGGGTAAATATTATAAGATAAAAATAAAATAATATTTTATTATATTATATAAATTTTTAATTATATTCATATTCTTATGACATTTTTTTAAAAAAAATAAGATAGTAATTGAATGATATTTGTCTAGACGATAAACTTCTCTTAGAGAATCCTCCTTTATATCACTTCTTAAGGACCCTATGGATGGTATTTTGGGAAAAACATAATTTATAAAAAGTGTTTAACAATGATTTATAAATATGATTTATTTATTTATAAATTAAAATTTGATTTATAAGTTCGAATAATTTTGGCGAGGGTGTTCCATTTTATAATAGAGGGTGAGTGTCATTTTTGTAAATACCATAAATTATTCAATAATGGGATGACACTCTCATACCAAGTGACACAAAAATAAATAAATAATGTTTTTGAAGGAATATTATATTGATAAAAACCTAAATCATATAAAAATAATAATAATTTAAACATCTCATTCCATTATCCTTTATGATTACTAACTTTTATAGTTTTACTTTTCACTAAAGTGTCTAGTTTTTTAACAAATTTAATATTAATATTAATAATTAATATAAATTAACATAACTATATATTATTGACCCCATTATTATAAATATAATATACAATATATCAATTTAAAAATCTATATGATATGAGAAAAAATATTTCATGACATGATTATTTTATCTAAAGTACCATATGTTATCCTTAACAATGTCAATCATATGTTACCATATTTTTAATCATTATAAATAAAATTAAACTAAAAATATTAAATTATTATTATTATTATTATTATTATGGAATAATTTTTTTATCTTAAATCCAAATAATTTTTAGAATTCAATTTAAAATCCAAACCCACAGATGCTACTAAAAAGTTGTTTTCCAGAAATGTTTTTTTCAAAATTAATATGATCGTATATTAACTATGTGACCTGTAATAATAATTATATTAATTTAAATTAATATTTATAAATATAATATAAGTATTTAATTAATTTAATTCTTAATTAATTGATATTTTAAATAAAATAAAATGGAGAAACATTACCCACTATAAAATAGTTTTTTTTTGAAAATTGTATTTTAAGCACAAAAATAAACATATACTAAATGAAGGTATAAATATGATTAAAATTTTATTAATTATTTTTAATCATTATAAATAATACTTTTGTACCATTCAAATGAAATTCAAATAATGTTATCTCAATTAAATTTCCTAATATATTGAAATGATATAACATTGTTTGAAATATCGATATTTTTTTTTCTATTCACTGAAAATCCATCTGTTTTATAAAATTACAAAACATTTTACACAATGTTAACATTTACGTGATTATTTAAAAAATTAAATTCATTCTTTGATAAAAATTTACTACATTTTTTAAAAATAAATTTTAATATAAGTTTATAAAATTTGAACAAACTGTTTGTAAGAAAAATTTATTTTCAAACATAAAATTTTGATTTATTATTATCCCATTATAAGAAAACACATATAATGAATGATTAAAAATTTATTAATCATATAAATATAGATAATATAAATTAAATTAATATCATTCACCATTAGTGGATATTTTTTTATTATGATAAATAGACATTGCAGACATATTGATAGTTTTTTAGAAAGACATTTCATTTTATATTAAATGGGTTATATTTAAAATTTTAACTAGTTTATATTAAATGAATTTATTTTATATGTGTAAACCTTATAATTTTCATAATTAATATAGTATTATTCGTTATACTTAATTTTTCAGTTTGGTTATAATGATGTTCTATCTTATAGTTTTTTTATACTCATGGTTTTGTGGATCCCAAGCTGTCAAAGTGATTAAATTTAGTGAAATATATTTCATAGTACATTTTACATAAGGTTTGTGTGTCTAATATTCTATCAAATACAATTATGTATTATAAAATATTCTATTTCTATATTCTCCACACATTTAATAAATTGTTTCCTCATAATTGAAACATTCACTCAAAAAATTGTTGTTTGATATTAAAACTTCTTTTGTGAGAAAACCAACACCATAAAAAAAAGATTAATAAAACGTCCTTATAATTGTGGGAAGGGTAATATCATGGTATTCTAGAAATAATATATTACTTGCTACCCGTTTAGGATAAATTGGTGATAATTAAAAATATCGACTTAGAAGAAAATTATAAATAACTATATCGAGTGAAAATGATAATATATCAAAAGAATGTGTTTAGTCAATAGAAACATGAATACCAAAAAACCATAAATCCGTGATGAGTTAAAATAAAATATATTTATCAAATATGAAGTTAACATGCTAACTTTTTTCATGTTACTCTTCCTAATGCTGAGTAATTAGTTTACAAAAAAATATATATAACATGATAAAATATAGTTATATGGTTTCTTTATATGTTCTTAAGAAAAATTTCATCTTTTTGTTGTCTTTGAATCAATTTACACATCACCTATTACACTGTGACATATCCAACATTAATTATTAATGCGTAAATATAGAATATTAAAATTTAATACATCAAATGACATAAAAAATATCAATAATATAATATTACTGTCTTTAAATAATAATCAAAAAACAAAAGGATAAAAAAGGTAATATAATTAAAATTATGAACCCTGATTTGGAGAAATAATAAATGTTACTTAAAAATTACAACTAAATGATTATCTTAAATTATTCAACAAATTCATTACCCTTCATCCGAAATATTATTAGATGTGGAGAATTTTTTCACCTAAATGGTGACAACATAATCTATATCATATATCCAAATACATTTGATTACATTTTTCTTAAATAATTACTAAAATTAATCATAATGGTTATATATACCAAAATCCTATGAAATATTTCCCAAAATTTCATTAATGAACTCATAATAAAAAATACTTCAACTAATAAAATGTTTAAAAAATATATTTATTATTGAAATATCATAATATTTACATAAAAGTCTTATTAACCAGGACATAACCCATGCTAGTGGTAGGCATTCCACCATTCTCTCCCTTCCGTTGATTGATCATTCATAATTTCTATAATGATCATGAAGGGTTGTCACTTAGAAAAAAGGATTCCCTTTTTCCAAAATTATATTATTATAATTCACACAAAATTTTCAAAAATATGAATGAAATTGTAAATACAAAATTCGTTGTCAATTAAATTTTATTTTAAAATAAAGGGTATTCAACATAACAAAATTTTATCATGAAAGTAAATATTCTTAATTGACTATTATTTCTCTTATAATAATGATCATATTAACTTTATACTTCTTCAACAATGTTAAAATTATTTTCATAAAAAATGAATTCATCAATTATATGATAAAATTTTCACTAAAACATATAGTAAGCCAAAGGGTTTTATTCACATAATTATATTCAAAAAATATTAATTATCATTCTATATTATTATCAGATGTTTTTTTAAAAGGGGTATTTTTTTATTAATCATATAACTAACCATATACATTCTTCCCAAATACACTTCAGGTTTATCTTATATCATTCATTTTTATCATCAATTCAAATACATTATGATGGGTTTTTAGAAAATGTGATTTATCTAAACATGTCCCCTAGGAGTGTCTAACTAGTTGCATAGTAATTATCATTATCTTATATTGAATGAAAATCAAGTCGAATCCCAATGATACCTTTTAAATGTTATTATCATGATGTATAACTATTCTATAACCATGTCTAATTATTGTATCTAGAAATGGGTTTATTTCATTGAAGACCACAAAATATCATCCTTGGAAAAACATTTGGTTGTTAGTCTACACGTATCCACAAATTCAATCATATATTTATGTTCCCTAATATTTGTTTTCATAACTATCATTACTAAGTAGTGGAAAAATAACTTATAATACCAACTATATGTTCGAAAACACTAGTAATACTGATTTATTGGTTACAATATTACATTGTAATATGATAAAAGATATCGCACCTAGAACGAAAAAATTGTTTAGTATTATTGGTAAAAAAGAAAAATGATTAAATCTCACATTACTTTTGAAAAAATGAAATAAAACATAGTTAATGTAAAGATTTACACATCATTTAACTCGTTCAATTATTCCTTGATTGTATCCATTCAATGGGAAACAAAATAATGTTGAGATCAGATACTCAGTAAGAGTAGGATAAAGTAGAATCTATCATGAATATATAAATCATGATCAATACCACATAACTTATATGGAATAGTAAATATATAAACACATATCCCATTTAATCTATAAATTGGATATCATGATTAGATATAGAATAATAAATATAGAAATTTAGATAAATGAACACACATACTATTTAATCAATAATTTTAGTAATAATGCATCCATGTATAATATAAATAAAATAATCTCAAGGATTATAATAACTAAAATATTGATAATGATAATTATTAATTGTAGACATAATGATCTCTAGAATAATGATATATATACTATTAATACCTTTAAAAAGCTGCTTTAAAAATATTCATAAAACCACTTTTCATGATTCTTACTGATTATCCTCATGTTACTATTGATGCATCGAGGGGGAATATAACCCAAACCCCACCCTTCCTTATAATTCCAAAAAATTCATTATTATTGGAATTATATATTTAATTTATGGAAAATATTACTTATTAATAAAATCCAATTTTGAATAAAGAATAAATAATATAAATATTTCCCCAGTATATCATATAACATTCAAATTAAAACATTATAAGTAAAAATGATATATGTTTATTTAATAATTGTTTACAAGTTATATAATAAGGACTCCTATGAGAAATTTAATTTCTAAAAATCACAATGGAATGACAGTTTAAAGGGAAAGTGAGTGATTATAAAAATAATCCATGAAAGATAATGTAAATACATTAACAAAAAACTGATCTTAAAGAATCAAGTGAAAGAACAATGATGTTATTGTTATAATATATCACATTTTATGTATATATTAAAAAATGGTTTTTGTTGTTGATGAATAAAAATACAATAAATAGATTATTAGAAACATTCTTGATCAATATATATATTTTAATTTGAAATCACATTAGAAAAAATATATGTATCAAAAGTATTTGGAAAATTATTATCTTTAAAAAAGTAAACATTATAAATTAAAATCGATCCTCAATAAAATGAACATTCAAGATGTTGGGAATGTTTCATTCATCATATGTACTTTAAAATAATTATTCATTTACTTTTTTTAGGAAAATTAAGAATTATTATTTTTGGAGAATAATATGAATATTGATTTTAATTATTCATATAAAAATATTTATGGGTAAATATTACTATAAAAAATAATAGTAAAGCATTTTTGAAATATTTGTTAGAAAATATCGATTTGGGATAAATTTAATTTTAAAATATTGTAGAAATGATATTGGATTTTATTAAAGAAATTTTCTCAATAATTTTCAGTACAAAAGAATATAAAATGGTATTATTGTTTTTAAACATAATGAATAAAATTTAGATAATACTATTTCTGCAGATTATTAGATAATGATCATATAAATTCCATTAGTAGAAAATCATTCATAAAGAATCTTCGTTAAAATTATATTTACACATAAATCTCTCATGACATTGGTATCGATTTAATCAAAATCTCCATGAAATGAATAACATCAGATAAAACATTAAAATATATTAATATCATAATATTAATGATATTACATTGCAATGTGGGAATAGATATTTCACATAAATTGTGAAAGGTGTGTAATATGAAATTTATCCCCAAGAAGACAATCTGACATAACTTTTTTTTACAATTGACACAACGTTTATGTTAGAATTAGATATTGAATCAATTAGTTTTATAATATTTAAATCCTCATAATAAAATTGAGATAAAATAATATAAAATAACTATTAGATAAAAACTTAATCTTAGAATATAAAATATAATGAAGACGTAATAAAACACAGTGAAATGAAATTGAGTTCTAAAATTATTTACAACATAATAATTTTTTTTCAATACTCATATATAAAATAATTCCAATTAAAACATAAATTATCATAAATTATGAAGGATTCATGATATTACATGTAAAAGGTTTAATATATAATATATATAATAAAAACCGGTGCATAACATTAAAATATACCTTAATGAATGGAAATTGAGACAAAGCCATGTGGCCCACATCTCCACTTTGTTAAACATGATTTAAACACTTATATAATTGTATAGATATTATTTATTAATTTATAAAAGAACCATATACATATTTTTATATCATATTTGATTCTATTTTAACATGTAACCACCCATTTGTTAATATGGTTTCATTACTTCAATTGTATCGAGTATTAATTTCCTTGTTTTCTCATGTGTTGTTAGGAATGAATGTTACATTTCACACCCATAAAAATATATTTATAATACAACAAATTATAATAAGATTATAAATGTCATATTTTATTCTTAATTACATATCTATAAATAATCAGGAATGTTTTATATTGATAATGAACACATCGCTTTGTGGAGACGGTAGGTTGTACATATACATGAGTGATGATATCATTCCAATTAATGGGTGATATGGTAAGAAATTGAATTGTATATTTATTTTACAGAATAAATATAATGTATTATATATTATATAGATTAATTATTTCCATCAATAAAACTATTTATCTGATTCGATGATGGAAAATGAATTAAAATGGTTTGTGAGACGGTAGTCTGACGTACACATGATAGATTGATTTGTTTCCAAATTGATAGAGAAATACATGGATATATATTATTCCATGAACAAATTTAACATAAATATATGGTTTTTGCTTCATTATATTTCATTTTTTAAGGATTAATTTGTTGTTTTAAAATAAGAAATTGAAAGAAATATCTTTGTTAAGACGATTACATTCTCCTATAAAATCATCCTTTTTACCTCTTCTTTAAGACACTAGGGTAGCAAGTTTGGTATTACTAAAAGATATATAATTTATATAATTATTTTGTATATTTATTTTTGTATATTGTTTTGTGGAATATGTATTTATATATGGGAAGATGTTTGGGGAGGGTTCCCCATTATAATTGAGGTGAAGTGAAATTTTTGTATACACCAAATATTTTGAACAACACATAGTCACTCTCACCCCAAGTGCCTCCAAAATATATAAATCAATTAATTTAGGGATTTTATTTTATATCCACACATCCAAAATATAAATACTAATGTGTTCTAATCATTTTGTTTTATTACCCTCAACATTTACTTTATTTTAATAAAAAAGTATTCACCAAAGATACAAGATTTTTTTACCTATGATGTATATATATTAATCCTAAAATAAATGATACATATAAGATAATTTTCAGACATGGATTCTAAATATTATATCCAATTTATGAATTAAATATTATATGTTTGTGGGATGGAAATAATTTATATACAAAAAAATGAAATTTGTAAAACCTGGTTCTATCCTTTACTATGGTAAATAAAATTGACCATCATTTCTAATAATTATGAAAATTAGAAAAAATAACAATATAAAAAAATTAAAATATAAAATTTATTTTATGAAGATAAATTCATCTAATTGTTAGAATTTAATATTAAAAATTAAAGCTATAGATGCGATGAAAAGGTTAATTTTCATGAAATATAATTTTTGAATATTAATAAAACCATATATTAAAATTATGATATGAAATTAATATTATATAAATTTAAATTAATATTTATAGATATATAATATATAAATTTTGTATAAATAATTTTAAATTTTGGGTTATATATATTAATTAAAATTGAGGAATAGTATTCACATTAATATATTTTTAAAAAAATCATTATTAAACATAAGTAATAATTATGTATAAAAATATTATTAAAATATAATTAATTATTTTAAATATTAGTAAATAAAACTTTTGTTACATTAAAAATAAATTTAAATAATTTTTAAACTTTTTAATTAATAAATTTATTGAAAAAAATATTATTTAAAAATTGGTGACAATCCCTATTAATTGAGAACGAAAACTGTTTTAGAATATTTCCAAAATTTCAAACTAAGATTACATCAATAAGACGATTTCAAAAATTATGTTCATTTTTTCAAAAAAGATTAATGGTCTAAAAAAATATTTTAATTTGACCATGAAAAATGATATAAATCCATTTTTAAAAATATATAGTATTTAAGCCTAAAATTGGATTTATTATTATCCCATTATTTGAAAAAATATAAAATGAATTATAAAAAATTTCATTCAATATATTAAAATAAAATATTAATTTCAATAAAATAAATCACCAATATTTATTAATTTGATTTATACTAATATGAAAATTGTTATAATTAAAACATATTTTTAGAAAAATATTTCAGTAATTTTCAAATAATTGGTTACTTTCATATCTAATGAGTTAATATGAAATAAATTAATTTTATATATGTGTGAATCATAGAATTTTCATTATTGAGCTTTTCATATTCATAGACCCTAATATATTAGCTATACTATAAAAATATTATATTTGAAGGTTCATTTAGACACAGGGTTGCATGTCTTTCATGATATAAAATGGATTAAATTTAAAGGAATATATTTTACGGGTCCTTTTACTTTAGCGTTGCAGGTATTCATTGTTATAAAACCCAATGTTATTATTATGAAATCTTGGGGTGTTACATAAATAATAACTCACCTTTCATGAATCATTATTACATCATATATATCACATATATTCATTAAATATATCCTTATTACCATCAATATCAATATAAAATTAAAAAACCTCTCACATCGCATTGAAGAGGCGGTGGTCTAGATGTACACACGAGCAATGTTATCATTTTCAAAAATATTTAATTTTCATAATTTATATGTGATATTATAATTTTCGAATAATTTTTTGTAATAAAATATATTTATAGTCCACCATTATACACATCCATGTGGTGTGGTAATGGAATCTAATTACAATGATTCATGAGGTGGTAGTTTACTAAGTACACAATTGATGGTTTAGTTTCATATTTGAGGGAAGATGATATGGATATTGGTTATCCGATTAAAATATTAAAATATAATTATATTTGAGATATTTTTTATTATCTTAGAATTATTAATGAATATTTAAAAGATAAGAAACCAAAAAAGGAAAACAATTGGTTAATAACTATAGCTCTTCATAGGAGAACCACTTTTAGATTACTCCAAAAGCCTTCGTAGAATAGTATTTTGATATAAAATTGTAGTGTATGTTATTTATATGGATTCATACAAGGTATTTTGGACATAATTTTGAAAAAAGTCTTTATGTGTTGAGAGTAGAGGGTATACAGTGTAATTTTATAAGGGTGTAGGGGACCCATGTAGAAATTTCCAGAAAAACAAATTATAAATTCATTCTTAGTATCAATTATTCCAAATAAACATTAATTAAATTTTAGTATAGTATAATTTTTAACTAGGTCCAAAAAATTGGATCTGTTTAATACTAATTAGAATACATACCCTTACATTTTTCTATAACCCCCGGTAAACCAATTTTAACAGTATCTATGGTAATACATTTTTACTATTTTTCATTTTCATTAAGATAAATTTTTTGATAACATTATTAACTAATTTTAATTATTATTATTCTATTTAATTAATTTATATAAACAAATTAAACTCATAAAAGATGTATAATTTAAATTAAAATTAAACATGTAATCTTGATGAAAATGTGGGTTTCCAAAGAAATAATTTCCTTATGTGAATGATTTTTTATACAAAAATTAAATAAAAATATGATTCCAGTGAACTATATTAGATTTATAATAATAAATTTGATGTACTTTTTTTAATATAATTTTAAATCAATATTAAACTTTTTACATTTTTAAATTAATGGAAAATTTTCTACAAAAATCAGTATGTTCACTATTCATCGGTAAATTTATCCTTTAAGAAAATCATAAGAAAATCACTATAAGTTAAATTTAAAATGATTATTTAAAATATAATTTAAATTTTTAAAAATAATTTTTATAAAATAGTAAAAAACTAGTTTTAAAACAAGTACAGAAAATGTGACAAAACAGTTTTTTACAAAAAAAAATATTTCTTATGTGTAAAAATTCATGTCTTACCATTAAATGCCAAAAAATATTAGATGAATGATAAATTTTTTGTTTAATATATAATTTATAACGTTAAATAGGAAATTTCCACAAATTTGATTAATTTATTTTATTTTAAAAATCCATTTCTTGCATAATATTAATTTATTGAAAAAATATTTCTTTTACATTCATACTATTTCTTATATTAATTTTTAATAATTTTATAACCAATGAATTTAGTTTTAAATGTTTATGAAATATAATTTTCATAATTTATTCATTATTATTTAAAATTACCTAGGTTTTTATATGTGGTTTTTTAATAATTATAGATGAATATTCACTATATTACAAAAAAAGAAGCCCAAAGACCATAACAGGTTTTTTCATATGGAAACATGGAAAGAAAAAATCTATTTTGGAGAAAGATATTCAATGTTTCCCACCAAATATATTCCTCTTTAATACCCCTAAATAATCTATTTCTTTGTAACCTTTGGAAATGAAACATAAGAAAATAGTGAGCTCAGAAGATCAGCAAGGGTAAACATGGAGGATATCAATGGATTATTTGATGTAAGCGTGATATAAAATGATTGAAATTTGAGCATATGAATAATTTAAAATGTTCTGAAAAAAATTTCTTAGATCATATACATGAGTCGTGACATACAACATTAACATTTCCAATGACTTGAATCATAAGAAAAATAAATTATACTAACTCAACCATAAAACATATGATCATATCATTAATGTGTGTGGAATAATATTAAGTTTATAAAAAATTTTAATATATCATTGCTAAAAAACCAGACTCTTGTATCAATACTTAACACCTATTTCACACAAAAAATTAATAACATTTTCATTTTCCTATCACATGTCTATCACATAAAATAGATTCCTCTAGTAGATCAAGAATGTTGACATTTTCCCCCTAAAGATTCAACATATCAAATTTTTTACAATAATTAACTCTTCATATATAATTTATTAACTAATTAATTGGATTTTAAAATAGGTCCCACCCATTAATTAATTAAATTTTCTCATATTTGTTCCATAAGACCATAAATCTGTAATAGCTTTAGAACAGATGAAAAGAAATGAGTATCATAAACACATCCTAATAGCATAAGTCATTAATAATAAATAGGTTTAATAAATATCATCCCATAAAAATATAAACCAATTAAAGGAATAAAAAAAGGATTATATCCTTTTGACATATCCCTTATAATTCATCAATATCAACAAATAATTTCATATTAAATGGAAATTTTGTTTTTAAAGATCACTAATTTTTTTGGAATAAAATATACATTCCGTTATGAAATCATTTTATTTATAATCCACATATTTTAAATTGAAAAAAAATATTCAAATAAAGGAATATTGTAATATTTTGTAGGTTGGTTCAAATATGTATGAAATCATGTGGTAAAAAAATTTATTTCTTCCATATGTGTTAAAAATACAGTTCTTATATTTTTTTTCGGAAAACTCCCTAAGTACTTTGTTTAGAATTTTTTTCGAAACCATTTTGAAAAAAATAATACTTGGGTTAAGATGAATTGAAAAAATCATAGGATAATATTAAAAAAAATTGAAATAATTTTTATAACACATGGATATGGAAGATAAATATTTCCTAGTACTGACTAAAGCATACAAAATTTCGAAATAAAATCATATTATGACATAAATACTTATAAATATAATATATTTGAAGTGAGAATTAAAAAAATGAATTGATTTTTTGTATTCCTTATATATCCACATAAAATAATTTTAATCATAATATAAGATGATCAAAGTCCATTTCACAAATAATTGTAGAATGATATAATCAATGAATTAGATGTTTAACCCAATAAAACAAAATTGATTATGAATTCCCACACCTTAAGTTGTACAATCCATCATAATCACTATAAATTATGTATAATAAATATAATATATTTATAAAAATACCATTTAATTGTATTCATATATATTATACCATATAATATTTACAAATGTCTTCATATTACTAACTTATTATCAATTCAATGTTAAAGTTTTATTAAGGGTACCAACAATATTGTTTTTTACATGGTTTGACTACTATTATTGTTCCTCATACCCAGAACATGATTTAATACTCTATATAATTATATTAAGGATTTAACTATAAATCATATTAATAATCTTTATATTTATGATGATTTATAAAAGTTATATGTATACAAAAATACACCATTGTTGGGCACGACAAGTCGTACATAAGAATGAATGATGTTTTGATATGTGTGTTAGATTATAGAAAGAAAATCATATTATATATATTAATACAGTAATCATTTTTATTTCATATAAGTCACATATTTCTATTTAAAACAATTCTAAATAAATTTAATGCAATGAATGAATGAATAAATCCCTTCGTGAGGTCATAGACCGTTATTCAGAAAACTATAATATAATATTCTCATTAAATTCAACACATGATGGTATGTGTCATATAAATATTCAAAAATTATTAATTTATAAAAATATTATATATAATCTATAAAAACAAATCCATAATTATTACCAACCTTAAATTATGGAAATGTAATAATGGATGATATGGGTTCATGAGGCGGTAGTCTTTCGTGCACATGAATGAATATTCACTATCGCATTTGTTTGAATTTTGTTATGTTATAGGTTGTACACGAAATATAAAAAAATATAATTATTTTTAGAATACTTATGTTATTATATAAACATAAAAATATAATAATTTATGGTGATTATGAAATACATTAAACAAAAAAATTCATTGAAGAGCATTACCTCTTCTTTAGGTATCTCCTTTTTTGTTTTCACTTAATAACATACAAACATGGATATCTTTGCAAAAGAAGGATTCAAGGATGTATGGATTGCATTTTGTAGGATATTTGGATATCTTTTGTATAATTGTTTTATGTACGATAATAATTAAGGATGATGTGACCCTTTATAAGTTATGGGAGGGGTACTCTGGGGATTTCTTAGATAAATAAATTCTAGAAAAATAAATTTGAATAAAAAATATTGTCCAATGGTCACATATTTAAATAAATGTTAATAAAATATTTTAATAGCTTCAACCAATATCTTATATTCAATTTTTTAATTATTTTATGAATATCATTTTGATTAAACCATAGTTAACTATTTTAAATTTAACAATGGTAAAAAAATTTAATATTAAGAATTGTAATTATTACATATATGGTGTCAATTGTACATAATTGGTCAATTTATTACATATTAAAACTTATCATAGTTGTTTTTCATTTTTTATATATTTTCATGATTTTTAATAATTTAATAACAGATCATTTTTATAAAAAATCATTAGTGTCAATTTTAGTACTATTCAATACATTAATATTATTAAAATAATATAATTGATTTTTTTCATTACCTGAATATTTACCGCATCAACATTGTGTTATTATTTATGACAACAATTTCATGACTAAAAATCAAAAATAAATTTTCAAGATATAGTTAAAAATATAAATATTTTAGAATAATATTTTTACTTCAGAATATCATTAACATATCTATATTTTAGAAATATTAATCTTATACAATGTACGAGTGTGGAAACTTATCACTCCCTTTGATTTTAATAATATCGAAGTCATTTTTTTGGGGAAATGTTCATTAAATAATTCAATTTCTCCATCAAATTTCATCAGGTTCTTCAATGTATTAATACATGAAATTTACTTTCATATAAAAATACATCATAAAAATGTATAATAAAACATTATTTAAAAAAGGTATAGTTGGTAGTATAATGGTAACTAAAATTAACTCATACCATTTTCTATATATAGGAGAAAATAGTTGGAATGTGAAAACATGTACATTGATGATAAAACTAACTATCGTGTTCTCAAGAGAGAAATAGAGACAATGATCAAGATATGATTAATGACCACACAACCATAGAAGAAATAAATCTTGAAAAGGTCATTGATAGGATAATAAATGAATATAATAGGGTAAAAACTTATTTCAAATTCATTTGGGAGGAAATACATACATGATATCTGCTCATAAGTACAATCACATTCATTGGTTGTGACTTTGTCATTATCATATTCTTTACATACTCTAATAAATGATGTTGAATTTTTTATACCTATAAAACCAGAGGATTATAGTTTCCATAATGGTATGATAATACATACATTCCATCTCTATTTATCAAACAAAAATTGTATGAAAATTTTATCCAATATGCATAAATCTTCGTATTACAAAACATTAATCTCTAAGACCTCATCCAAAGATCAACTGAATCAATTTTATAATTGGGTACCCATATAAACCATTCATAAGATAAAAATACAATACATTCCAAAGTAGGTCCCTAATTATTCAAAATCATCAAATCGTTTATCACTAAAAACATGTTGTATCAATTATTTCTCATTAAAAATAAGTAAATTCCATTATTGGGTATTCATTTGAAACATGATAAAAACCTATTTTACAATTAAACCATATTTGAAGAAAGCATGATTTCAAAAAATAACACTTTCCCCATACAATAAATAAAAAATGATATATGTTTTACCCATGATATTAAAAACCAAATATTCATCATATGACTAATCATATCTAAGCTAATCAATATTGTCTCATTTTTTTCAATATGAATCATATATTTACCTCATTATTATCTCAAAATCATGAACATATTAAGGGTCTACCTTCCCTTAATTATGATTTCTCAAAAATCCCCACCGTAATCACTTTTCATGGTTCACCGTACCAGTCAGCATATTCTATCAAATTCATAAAGAAAAAATACAGTGGGTCATTCCTTATATTTTTCATTATTATGTAATACTAAAAAATTACTTCTATTACATTATTCCTTAATTACTACCCATAAACACACAATCATTCCACCAAATAGTTTTCATGCTTCACATCATTAATGATGATTGCATGATATTTGCCTTTTTCTCAGGATTAAGAGGTTTATGATGTTGATCATCATCACTAACCATCAAATTTGGGCACTGGTTAGCATAATTCCCATTTGTTTTAGACTTGAAGCACTGATTTGTAGGTGGTGCATTAACTTAAATCCCATTTTTTTCCATTGCATTAACCTAAAAATTCATCACCTTTTAGGATTTATGTGACATTTATCTTGAAATTTCTCATTTAAATCACCTCAGATTTACCTTAAAAAACATTCCTTGGTTTTTCTTACTCAATTTTGAGCATTAATGAAAGCTTATCTTCTTTTATGTATGTTTTTAAATTTTGTGTTAAACTCCAGCTTCATTATCATGTCAAAACCATGCGACTAATTTGTAACACCAACCAATATTTTTACCTTGATAAAACAACACGAAATATCTTCATATGAACTGATATTTATTATGCATAACACCATTTTAATAATTTTTAACCAATATTGAATCTCTCAACCACATATTCTGGATGGATGATAATACTAGAATCATAACTCACAATTCTAGTAAAATCATCCTAAAAGACACCAACATAATCATCATACCTTTACTCTAAGTTAATGAATTTTTTCTCTATCATCGTATGATGAACATGAGGAAATAATACATGAATAAATACTTTTCGGAACTCATTCCAATTCATAGATTAATTTTCATCTCGATAACTTGTATTATTTATGTGATTCCACCACTATAAAATTTTTACTTCTAGATTATCAATACACAAAATCAAATTTTCATTTTCTAATCATTAGAGGATGAAAAATATCTTTTCATTGGTTCAGATCATTTGTTAAATAAATGGTGGATTAGAAGTCCCACTAAAAGATGGTGTATGTAGCCTTATTATGAAAAAACATAGAATATTGTTTCCTCCCTTTCTCATTTATATGTCTACCATGATTCATATATTGTTTTAGTATATCGATAAGATGTTTTATTCGAGTACTCATAAAATTTCTTTTCTCAATTGTATAATAATTTCATACCCATTGCATGTTGTATTAAAATTGTTCTTTCTAGATATATATAATGAAAGAAAACCAATATCAATATGTTCAGAAACACTAATAATGTCAGGAACACATCATAATAAAGTTAATTTACTAATACTATTTCAATCAATAACACCATAGGCTTATATTAGGATACTCATGATCATTACAAAAATATTGATATTGAAATATATACATACCCTTAGGGTTTATTATATAGTTTTCTCATTCTATATTATAATGGGTGACTAAAAAATTCATTTTATGCCAACTATAAAGAACAGGGATATTCACACATGGATAATATTTCATTTTAGATAAATATTAATTTCACTATATAAACAAATGCCCCAAGTCCATATCAAAATAGTTGCTCTGTAATCATAGAACAAAATATTATATTCTAGTGAAATATCATAAATGTATCCAAAAAATATCTTCCCCTTTAATACCCCTATATAAAATCATTCTTTATAACCAATTGAAAATAATCATAAGAAAAGGGTGAGATTGAATACTCAGTATGGGTAAAAATGGATGATATCAATTTATTTTTTTATGTAACCATAATATATGAAGATTAGAATGTGATAATGGAAATAATTTGAAATTCTAATACTAAACTAGTCATTGATAATAATCATGGTTCATGGAATACATGATTTAAATTTCAAAATATATGAATTTTAAGAATGAAATTTATTATAACTCAAGCATGGAACTGAATTTCATATCAAAATTATGTGTGGCATAATGATAACTATAAAAGAACATATCATATGTCATGTTTATCTTCCCAGACCCTTGTATAAGGCCATATCACTTATCTAGCATAATGGATCAATCGCATCAGCTTGTTTCCCATCACAGATTAAGCATATCAACTTTCTTCCCTTGATAGATTAAGTGCATCAATTTGTTTCCACTAATAGATCCAAAACATCATCTCGTATCCGCTAACAATTTCATTAGATATAATTAATTACCCCATTAATTGGAGAGAGATATTTTTTAACCCCGTCACTTAATAAAAACTATACATATGTGTTATATAGGACTGTAAATCATTCATCGTATCATAACCCATGTAATAAAATGAGTTTCATAAAAACACTATCACAACCTAACTTGTTAAAAATTATATGGTTTCAAATATATCATTACATGATAAATATAAACCATTCATAGAAATAATATGAATGATATCATTGGGACATATCCCCATTAAAGAATAATTAACATCAAATAATGTCATCTTAGACAAAAACCGATTTTTAAAAGATTACAATAAATAATTTTTGAGGAAAATATCATTTCTTTTATAAAATCCTTTTTTAATGATCCATTCAATAATAAAGTAAAACATTTTTTAGAAAATAACATTATAATAATGGAAATTAATATTTAAATCATTAAAGGGTCATAATAGTGGGGGTTTCTAATTATGATATATAATAAAAACTAATCATTCCTTATTAATATTTGTGTTAGAAATGTAACAAAGATCATTTTTGATAAAATGAATGAAAATATTCCTTTCCAAAAAAATTTGTAAAGAGTAAATAATGGATAAAAATGAATTAAAAAAATCAATGGATAGTAGTAATAATCATTTTGAAAACAATTTTATAAAAATTCTACAAGGAAGATAAATATTGTCTAGTGGACACATAAAATTAATAATCTAATATATTAAGAAGATAGTGTAACAAACATTTACAAATATCATATCATTGTAGTGATAATAACTTAAATGAATTGATTTTGTTTATTTACTATAAATTCACCTTAAATATGTTGATATATATCATATGATAGTAAAAATTCATTTCACAAAAATTCATAGAACGACATAATCAATGAAATAGTAGTATAAACCAATGAACAAAAATTTCGTTAAGACATCCCATATCATAAGTATTAACATGCTAAATTAAAACTAAAAATCATATATATAATAAATATAAGTTTATTATATATATAAAAAAGTTTCATATTTATTTATATAATACAATATATTATTTAAATATGTCTTTATATTACTATTTTATATATATTTCAGGTTAATGTTATTCTCTGTGTAATAACTGCTTTATTTTTCTGACAGGTTTTGAATTGTAATTCTTTGTCCTCACACTTATATCATTAATTATAAATAATTTTAAATTTATAATTAATATAAATATTATATAATATATATATATATATATGCAGTTAAGGTTGTTTATTAAATTAAGTAGGGGAAAATAAAGTACACCATTTATGGAGATGGTAGGTCATATGTACGTGTGAATGCTATTTTCATTTTATTATAAGATTAATGAAATAAATTTAAATGATGTATTATCGTAAAAAAATATTTTTTTCATATATATATGACATAATTTTATTTATTTATATACTTAAATATCTCAATGTATAGTTTAACTGAATCACCTCGCATTATCAGTTGCTAGTCCGCCGTACACACAAAATACGTTACCATATTAACAAAAAAAATGAAAAGCATGAAGGTATGTCTGATATTATAGTTCCATAATGATAAAATATTATGAATATTATTTATTATTTATAAACTATAAATCCTTCAGTATTACCATCCATTAATGGTGGTGTGTATGAACGAACATCCTCAGTTTTTGAGGCGATAATCCGCTATAAACAAGAATGATGATTGTGTATCCCATTTGAATAAAGTGTGTAAAATTGTATTTCATAAAATTAACATAAAAAAATCAAAATATTTAATATACTTATTATATTATATAAAAATTAAATAAAATTTTTTAGGTGTTTAAGGAAGATAAAAATGGTTGTTCATGAACATTCCATCTTCTTCGGGTATCACCATTAGGATAACAAGAAAGGAATTACTTGATTGGATTTTTCTGCTTTGTAATTCTCTTAGGATGTGGGGATGGAATTTAGGATTATATTTAGACAGGTTTTTATAAAACCAAATATTTTTTGTTGTAATAAAGTAGAGGAGGATGCTCCCTTTTATAAAATTTGGATGGCAATCTTGAAATTCCAAAAAATATTAAATTATGAAAATTTAAATTCTTTTCAGAATACCTCCAAATTTACATGGATTAAAATATATAATATTATTATGTTGTAATATAATAAAAAAATAGTTTTAATATATGTTTTGGTATTAATTTATAGCTTATCATTTCAATTAACCTTAATCTAAATAATATTTATTTTAACAATGGTAAAAACTCTTTTTTAATATTAAAAATTGAAATTTCATACTTATATGATATAATTTTTTCATAAATAATAGATTTATGAAATATTATACGTTATGATAATATATATTTATTTTCTTAATATTTTATTTATATCTAAATAATTGTATAAAATAAAATATTCCAAAAATGGTATTAGTGCTATTTATGACACTATTCATTACATTCACATTAAGAAACATAATACAAAAAGATAAGATAGAATAAAAAAATAATACAACAATAATATGTCATAATCATTTATAAAATATGTGTCTTTTCTTAATTAATTCTGGTTGTATAGCTTAAAATATTTTTAATATCATTTAATTTCTTTATTACATTAATTGAATAATTACAACATTATCATTGATTAATTATTTATGAAAAATATTCCATCAAATCCAAAGAAAAATAAATATCAATAATTTATATAATACTTCTATATTTTTTAATAATATTTTTTGTCTAAAATCTCTTCAATTTATCCCTAAATTAAAAATATTTTACTTATTAAAATTATGAGTGAAATTTTATCATTGTCTTTCATTTTAATAATATCTAAGAGAAGGACTCCAAGAATGTGCAGGAGGCTTCTCATGTGCATGAAGAGTCTTCTCATGATGCTGCACACCAGGATTTTAGACCCTCTTTCGAGGTTGTGCATACAATGCTGTATAGAGAAGCTACTCATAAAGAAGCTGATTTGCACACGGAGGTTCTAGAGTTGGGTGATTAATCCGTGATGCAAAGGGGAAGAGGGCGACATCCAGCTCATCGGGGAGGATCTCGGGGTCGAGGTCGACCTAGAAAAAGGTAATAATTGGGTTTCTATTGGGTCTGTCCATTATGATTTCTGGGTGTGACGTTTCACACGTAAGCATTTCCTTCTGTCTATTGTACATTTACACTCTTTTAATAAATCTGTGGGTCATGGGTTTTGGAACTCATGGCTGAACCACTTTTATTAATACCATCCAATAAAATATGGTAAAATTTTCGGGTAATTTTCAGGAATTTATAATCTTATTTTTAAAAATAATTAACCAATTTACCCATAATCGTGGTAATAAAATTACAATGTTTAATATTTTTATTTTATAAAACTAAAAGAAAAAAATTTACAAAAATTGCAACTTATAACTCGAAATATGGAATCAATTTATAGAAATTAATGTCACATTTGTTGATAAAAATAATTTAAAATTAATCATGTAGATGGGGTGATAAAGTCTTTTTTTAAAGTGATGATTTTAAAAATATTTAAATGTTTTTATATCAAAATTTCATATAAAAAAGATTAAAATTATATAAATTGGATTAATATATGCATAAATTCTATATTTTTTACATGAATCCCAATTGAAAATATAGAAGGCTATTAAAATTTATTTATATGAAATCAAGTTTTCAATTAAATTGTTGTATTTTTCATTATACAATAAAAATGAACCATAAGAGAAAAATAACAAAACATCGACCACATAAAATTTTAATTTTATTATTTTAATAATGAAGTTTATTTGTGAAATATAATTTATAAAAGTGTCAAAATTATGTTTTAAAATAAGTGGATCACTAAAATGGGATAAAACTCTTTTTTTAGAAAAAACATAGTTTTAAGAATCAAATTAGATTTATTTTTATATAATGTATTTAAAACACAAATGATAAATGTTAAAAATTATATTGAATATTATATATATATATATATATTTCATTATAATAATCATAAAATGAAGAATTTTTTATTTTATTGGTATTAAACACACATGAGAATTTAAATAGTTTTTAGAAAAATATATCATTTTTAATAGGGGTTCACATGTATAGTCTTTATTATTAAAATTCATTTAGCACTATTAATACCCTATATTACAATATCTCATTCGTACTATTATTTTTTAAACACTTTTCAAAATAAAATGATGATTCATTGAAACATATTATTGTGTGTAATGCGTGTTAATATTGGGTTATGTGTTACGCAATATACCAATGAAATGAAATTATTTGAAAAAATTTATTTGATAAAAGTATTTTGGTGTAAAAACATTCTTCAAAACAAATTTAACATCTTGGATATCATGGTATAAAATATAAAAATTAATTTAGACATGGGTTTCTGTGCATCACAATCTATTAAAGATAATAAATTTATTTTAAAAAATATATCCCATAACATATCAAAGTGTTACATTATACCTCCTTAAAATTAAATTTCTATCTAAATTAAATTAATTTGATTATAAAAATGAGAACACTTATTATCCATCACATCCTCATGTACCCATGTATCTTATTCAAATATCAAATTCCTATAGATACCTTTAACAAGATGAGTAGTCTTCTTCTGTAGAACATTATCTCAATGATATAAGATTTATACTAATTTCTCATTATAGGAAAGATCATCCTCCAGTGTCCTGAACTCTTAGTTCAATATATGTAAAGTATCTAGTATTCAACTCTTAATGAATGATATATGGAACCCATGATGAACTTGTGGGGTGTTTGAGGAACACGCAATGTGATATTTTTTTGTCCCCACTAGATAAATAATTTCAAAGAGAAAATATAACGTGTGCTTAACTTTCACATCTTCCTAAAAAAATATCCATCCTCCATGTAAAATTTCATATATAAAGAATTTCACTATCATCGAAATAAAAATATAGTCAATGATTAATAAAATAAATTATTTATCATCCTTGAGTTATCTTGAAGTGATGTATAATATATATGAAATTTTCAATCATTTTCTAAACTAGCAATGTCCCAACTAGATTTGTTTCTCTATAAATTTATTATCACGTTAGAGTTGTACACTCTCTTATATAGAGTAAATTATAAGGAACAATCTGAATTAAAAAGTAAAATTAATTATCATAACAAAAAATGATAATAGAATAGTGATGATCCCAACTAAATTTGATATTCATAGAACAACATCTTATCATATCCTATTGGGTTTGATTTGTCCTCATGATTAAACAATTTTATTATGATGATATTTAGTTTTGAAACATATCATTTATTCTAGATCCTTTAGAGGTCTTCACCAAATCAATTGTGTAAACCAACGAACCCGACCAGATACAATAGAATGTGGTAAACAATAGAATCTTAAAACATTCTTAATGTATATTTTGTAAAGATAATTAATAATGAAATAAATTTTAATATAAATGGTGTGTGATGAATCCCTATGTTTATAGACTACATCACATATAGAGTTATGGTATTTTAACATATTAGGGAGTCATAAGACAAAATATATGGTGATGATTTCTTATTTCCCATATAGTATGGTTAATAGTAATAACATCCCCATATATTTTAGTCTCTCATCCTTAAAATGAGGACATACCAGGAATAAAGATACATAAAAATTAATATATTTCCCCATATAATCCATTTATATACATATATATATATATATATATGTATATATATTCATACGTTCATGGTGAATAGATAATTGTAAACTATGTGACTCATCTGAATGATACTTATTCAAATCATGTATGGAATGAATAAATACAGCATTCCTAACATTATAATTTTATCACGATAACGGATAAAATCAAAAACATTTCATTCATTTTTTTGTTTCTCTAAATCTAACTTCTGTGACTCTTTAATCGACACATGAATAAATAGTTAAACCCACGTTTTAGTAATAAAATATTTCTCACCTTCTTTAATATTTCATGATCTATTTATTTTAAATTCATAAATATTAGACCATTTATGATCCCCATCATAGATAAGATAACATGGTCATTCTAAAATAGATCAGCATCCACCATGTTCTCCTTCCAAAGGGGATAATGTATGATGGAATCAAAATCTTTAATCAAATCCAAAAATATTATTTTCTTCATAACAAAATACTTATATATAAATATAAATATCAGGATTTTATGACTAGTATATATATCACACCTTTCACTATACAGAAAAATAAGCCATATATTCAATGAAAAATCCCCTTTCTAAATCTAAATCATGAGTTTTGTAATTGTTATATGCATTTTTTAATTGTTGTAGGGGATATGATATCATAGTATAACTATACATTAGGTCACATCACAATAACTTATTTGATGCATTACAATATATCAAAAAATGTTCTCCACTATAGAGTTGTGTAATAACATGCGCACTAACTGACATTCACTTTAGTTATTTCAAAGGTTCTTCACATTTAATTTTCTATGAGAACAAAAACACCTTATGAGTAAAAGTGGTTAGTTGATTAGATAGAAATGATAAATATAACACAAATTTTCAGTCATATGCATCCATCAATAAAATAATATGTATTTTAGATGATGTGGTTGGTCATAACCATTTATTAATTACATCCATATTTGAAGGGTATAATTATATTTTCTCACATGAGTTTATTAGACCCCATAATGAAAGTGTATGAAGAAAAATTCACAATTTATAGTTGTTTTATGAAACATAACATTCATCTAGGTCTTCAGAACCATTTTCAATTATTCATAATCCTCATCATTTATCTTTTAATATAAAATAATCTTATCAATAAACATACACAAACTAATCAAGGTATCTCTAAAATTTATATTCAAAAAATCAATGAAGATAACATGAGAATTGGTTGGACAAAATAGAATCACTATAGACCTCTAATAATCGTACCTCGTACGGAAGGATGACTTGTATATATACTCATTCTGGACCCCAATATAATGATATAGAAATCAAATATCAATCTAGATAAAATATTTATATCCTCATAAATGATCAAATATATCATTGATATGGGGTGTAAGATACTTTTTCTTAGTAGTGATCTTGTAATGTTCTTAATATTTAATAGAAATGAATAAAGTATCATCCATGTTATTAGGAAAAATGATGTTGCACGCCAAAATGAATCACTATGATTATTGATTCCCTCATATAGATTGACATGGTGTTTTTTATATAATTCTTGTTAGTCAGTTGAGTCCATTTAATATAGATTCTCTTAAAGAGTCATACCACCATGTGTAAGCTCAATTTAAAACTCAAATTCAAGATTCTTGGAATCAATGGAAATGAGTTCCAAAAATACAACACAATGTTCTACAAAAATAAGAGGGTTTTTAATGTAAGGATTGTCTCCAAGAAATTGTGGGAAATCCACCACATGAAAATGTATGAAAACCCATATGATAGATTTAATTTATATTATGAGTTTTTTACATCCCATCATAGATGAAATATTGTTGATTCTAAATATAAAATAAAAGTTCCCTATGTCAATAATTGATATTGGAAGAAAACTAATGGACCCAATCCATTCCCAAAATTACATCACATTGAAATATATAATGTTTACCCAGATTCAAAGGAATAACCATCCAAAAAAATTATACTAGAGTGGAGTTATATAAATGAGATAAGGACATCCTTCCACTAAAAGTTTTTACCATTAACCTAGTCTTTTGTAGTTGAAATGTTGATATGATAACAATAAAAAATAAATCAAATATATCAGTGGGTTGAACCACTGATAAATAAAACACTCTCAATGATTGAGTGGATGATTACTATACCATTCTCCATATTTATAGGAATATCAATATCTATTGCAACATTTTTGTAATCATGACTTATCCAATATTATTATTTTGTGATATATCACCTTGATGTTTATGGAATATTTTGGAATAGTTACCTCATATTTATATAGTTAAATTAATATATTTTGATGGAAGATTCATTTCACTTTTATGGAAAATCATAATCACTTTTCCCTATACATGATAAAACCTACTTTTCTACTTTGGAATATAAAAATTATTTTTTAAGCTTGAATCAAATGACTAAAAATTACCCTTCCACATTTTCCCTTATCCATTCATTATACATAAATCCTATACTAATATTACTTCGACAAAATCTATAATAAAATGTTAATTATTTCCTTTTCTTTATTGAACATGATACTATAAAAATATATGATGTGAGTTTTAGGGAGACTAGTTCCCTTAAATAGATTGAAAAAAGGCTGTATAATAATTTGTAATCTTGCACATTGGGTTTCGTACCTATTAATTAAAATTAAATTCTATCCAAATAAGGTTAGATTTATACCAAGACACATTTTCTTCTACCTCTTACCTCATACTCATGAATTTTCTCTCCATATTTACTCTTTTATTTTAAGGAAAATATTCATCCATGAAATTCCCTTAATATACTACAATTACATGATCACTGTTTCTTACCATGTACTACTATATTGAATCAATTAGCACTATGTATTCACATATCCGTAGAAATGAAAAATTCCAGTGTAAACTATCTCACATTAATAATTTATAAAAAGAGATAAGTATATTCCCTTATGAACATAACTATTTCTCCAATTAAATGGGATTATTATCCCTATTTAATGATGGAGGTTATAGATGCCCGAATAAATCTAAAATCGTTACACCTTTTTGTGGATCGATTGGGAACTCA
The DNA here is from genome assembly GCA_963277665.1 of Viscum album. Classification (NCBI taxonomy): domain Eukaryota; kingdom Viridiplantae; phylum Streptophyta; class Magnoliopsida; order Santalales; family Viscaceae; genus Viscum; species Viscum album. Next base: position 187,782,327 of record OY728153.1, on the reverse strand, counting down.
ACATGGGAATGTTTACTGGTCATAACCTGAGTATACCTTTCCAATATGGTTATATATTTTTTCATATCTAGATCAAGATTTATTATCTTTCCTCAGAGGGTATTCTATACGTGGATTATGTTTATTGATATTGTTTTTATTCCTTCTTATATGATACCTTTTATATAATCGAATACACATGATTATATGATATAATTATTAATGATAATGAATAATATAAATACAAGTGAATTTCATTACATAAATTTAAATTTTCATTTGTATAAAATCTCAGAATCATAAACATGTTTTATTATAGAATAATTCCAAACCCTAAAAATATTTTCAAGTACATCGTGATTTTTTGTAATGATTATGTGAATTAACCCAATAATACAACCAAAGTGTTTCAAACTAGGTTCATTGTAATGGAACATTCAACATTCACTTGAATGATGGTAAATATTTCATGTAAGAAACACTCTTTGGGTTTATCCCCCCATATACATATGTTTACAAAAACCGACACTTATATTATCTAAAAATAGATTTATTTTTAATAAATACAAAAAAAAATCTACCTTACTAATACAATATTAATAAATATTATAAAATTATTTATCCTCAAATTCATTCATATGGTTATATTCCCTAATCAATGATTTCTTAAATCCCATTCACAAGATTTCAAATAAACTTGTTATGATTCAAAATTCAAGGACCCTAACACTAGTATTTATGTGTTTATTATCATTTTATTAAATTTTTATTGAATATAAGAAATCACATCCCTAATTACAAAATATCATTGAATTTAAGGTAAATTACATACATATTTGAATTTAAATATACCTTTGAAAACTAAAATAATGACATAATATTCTTGTTGAGAACAATATCATCCCCTTTTTCATATATCTACATATAAATTATAATACAACTCTTGGTATCCTAGGGTAGGAATAAAAAATTAATTGGGGGAACATATATTCATTGCAAGGGTTTACAAGCTATTTAAAATAATAAGGCCTGAATAACATGGAAAAAATAAATGATGATCAAATAATTCTATGATAATAATCACATTATATAGATACATATAAATATATCTAAAAAATAAATTAATCACCTAGAAACTAGTATCTAATTTCATAATTATAGAATTCATAGGGTGAGGCATCAATTTTTTTTTGCTAAGGCCTTATAGAATGTAATCATACATAAAAGGGTAAGGTCAATAAAAAATTCTATTTATATTTATTCCATGATACCTACTAATGCAACGATGGTCTTTGTAATTTGAGGCTCCACCTTTCACATAATATTTCCAATGCTTTCATCACATAAATTAATAATAAAACGTAATCAACATTCGTTAGGAATAAATTACTATAAATATGATAATAACTAACAATTAGACTGTTAATATTTTCCCCAATAAAATGTATCATAAACCATAATTTAATGAATATTGTATGATATAATAAAATTATAACCTTATGAAATCATATAATTCAATTAATTATGTTGAAATTGTTGAAAATATTTTATAATCATCAATGGAAATTTTCATTATGAAAATACCCCATTTCACTTTCAAATTTATAATTTATAATATATTATTTCTAAATAATATGGAAAATATTTAATATTAAAATAAAAATGTATACATTTAAATTAGTATTCAATGAAATGAGGGTTCTTGATGGTCAACAATTCCAATAATTTCATATCAATTAAAAAAACTTCTCACATAATTGTAAAAAGGTCAAAAACTACATTATTCAAAGAACAATAATAATATTCTATTTCAAACAAATTTTAGAAATAAAGTAATGGTTATAATTTATTATATAAATTGTTTAATAATGGAAAAATTATTACTTTTGTATTTTTATTGAAATTATAGACATTGTATAAAAATAATCTTGACTGTGTAGAAAAAACATTAGTTTTCCTTTCAAAAATTATTTCATTATTTTTAGTTCCTTAATATATGAAAATAAAAGTTAAACAATAAATTTCTAAAGAAAACCATTGTATAATATAATATATAAGGTTTTTGTATAATGATATAATAATTTCACCAATGGAGACTTGGACATAAATAATATTGAATATTGTTGGGACTTGCTAAAAAAAATAATTCCCATAGGCTTTCCATATTTTGTATGTTTCTACAACTCTTGTGTTATAAATATATATTTATTATACATATATTCTATAACTATAACCTTTTATTTCAAAATATATATGAATTACTTAAAATCTTTTATCATAATTTTAATAAGAATAGTTAGTTAAGAATTGTTGTTAAGGTAATTTTTTATACAAATTTTGGATTGTAGTTTTTGTCCTTATAATTTATCATTTATTTCACAAAAAATATAATTTTAATAATGATATTAATATAATATATATTATACTTATAATTATTCACAGACATCTATAAATTTTATAGATATAAAAATATATTACACCTTTTATGGATATTGTATGCCCTATGAACGCAAGAAAGTTGATTCCATTTTTTGAATAATGAAAATAATTAATGATAAATAATAATAATAATTTATATAATAATAATTATAACATAGATATAATATATATTCCAAAAATATATTGTGATTACCAAACAAGTCAATATAAAATGTAAAATTATCACATATCATTCTGAAGGAGATAATCAAATTGTATGTATGTGAAACATTTTCATATTCCAATTGTTCGAATGGTAAGAAGGTATATATGATGTTTTAATTTTATAAGTATAATTATATCATAAATATCATATATATATATATATATAATATTTTTATATCTATCCCTGAGAGGCGATGATGGAAAACAAATTACACTGGTTCGTGAGGCGGAGGTCCTCTATATAAATGATTGATGGTTTAATTTTCCATTTGAGGGAAGAGAATATGTATATAGTTTTTTAAATTAATATAATAAAATATTATTATATATTATATACATTTTTTATTATATTATAATAATATAGTAATAATTTAAGGAAGTAGAAGAAGAAATCTAACCATAATTCAAGGTTAAATAAAACTCCTCTTATTCAGGGAAACAATTTAGGTTTATACCTAATGCCTTCATTAGATGGTATAATGATAAAAAATGGTGTCTATGTAATTTTAAATGATTAAAATATGTTTTTTGGTTATGTATTTGAAGAATTAAAATACTCCTAGAATTTGAATTAGATAGGTGAATCGGTGTTCTTTAATAAGTGTGGTAGGGGATCCACATGAAAATTTCTGAAATAAATAAAATAGGATAATATTATTTTTGATAAATAATATTCAAAGAGTATTTATAAGAAAATTTAGAATATTTTAATTTATAAATGTTTCCATAAAAATTATTTCAAAAAATTTTAATTGGAAAACATACCCATATATTTTGGTTTAAACACTTTTAAATCTATTTTTACATTTACCACTGTAATTAATTTTATCTATATAGATTATAAATTTAGAAAAATTTTACATTGAGATTTTTATATAATATAATATATTAAAATTTAAAACATGGAATCCATTTTAAAAAATTCAATTCATAGAAGTGGCAGAATTTACAGTAAAATTAAACCCACAAGTGCGAAAAAAAGCGTATTTTTTGAAGAAAATGATTTCATATGCTCAAAAAGAATTATATCAACATTAAATATAATATATAATATAATTATTCAAATTGAATTAATAAAAATATAATTGAAGTTGTTTTAGTTTTTAAAATATTATTATAAAACATTTATCTTTTAAAATTTATTAAATAATATGGAATTTGTTTTTAAAAAATCATACTTTACTCTTCTTCAAAAAAAATAATAATTCTTTGTGAAAATTCATAAAAGTACATCTCCTTGATAAATATTAAAATTTTATTTAAAAAACTATTATAAATTTTTCAATTAAATTTTAAAAATGTGGAATAAATAAATGTTACAATGTGTGCACAAAATGAGACAAATCCTTTTTCTATAAAAATGAAATTTTAATGAATATAACTATAATTATGCACATAAAATGCCTTGAAAAATATTATATGTATGATAAAATTATTTACTAAATATAATATATATATATTATCAACCACCAATTGTGATTCATATAATTTACTAAATAAATACACATAGCATGCTAAAAAATAGGTTCTTGAAAAAACATTTCAAATACATTCTATATATTTTATATTTTCTTTTATTATCAATTCATAGAGAATGAACATATTTTATACATCTATAAACCATAATGTATCTATATATTTGTTATTTATACTTTTCCGACATAATTTAACAGGTATGTAATAATGTAATATAATAGTACGATTCATTTAGACATGGGTCACATGTATCACAACCTATTGAATATATTAAATTTATTTTAAATTATATATATCATTATATCACTAAATGTTATACCAATAAGATTGATTATTTGTTTACAATTCTATATTTCATTGTAATTTATTTCTATATATCGTATTTGGAATAGATGTATGATATTTTGAAGTGTCATTATGGGTTCTTTAAAGATCTTTTTGTTCCTTATTTTACTAATATTCAAGGGGGATATCATGTTACATATTGGCTTGGGTTCCACTAAACCAATTCCCTGAGTGAGTTATCCACATTACCTATTTTTCATGTCCCCATATATAATAGGATGTTGACTGGGAGTTATGGGATAAATAGATCCATGTGGTGACTATACACTCTTTACTATAGTAACATCTGGAATTACAAAAACAAATAGCATGTAATAAAGAAAAATAATCATACATACTACATTCAAAAGATAAATTAATAATAATAAAATATAGTGAATATATTCCATGTCATTAAAATATATAGTTTGATTGAAATATAAAAATAGAGACGCACTAACAATCTACCATGCCTGGTTCTATCATCTAGTTCGGTCTCCCTATACGTGATCTTTCCCATGCAAACCATCTAATATAGTTCATTTTCCTTTATCATGATGTGAAACCATGATATCTGCTTGGGTTCCATTGTAATCACAAACGAGGTGTGGGTACAACTTATAAATCAACCACCGATGGTGTGTAATGAAATATAAGTATTATAATAGTGTAAAAATATATGTAGGAATATGATTATATTTAGAAATAAATGAAATATATTTCATAATAATAATTAAAAAAATATCCAAACTGACCATATTCTTTACAGTGATTCCCAACATTTGAATCCAACATTATCTCATGCTAGAGTATAAACCATGTACTATTGGGGATTAACAATTTAGTTCTTTGGGGAATTAATTATTCAATTATAATTGAAATCATATACCATGGAGCATCAATCTCTTTACATATATCATTTTCAAACCATAAAATCATGGAGAGTCGGTATAACATCCAAACTAGACATGCATTGTTGGAAGCTAGAGAATTAATCATAAAGAACATAATGATGTGGATCACTATTCAAATATCTCAAAGATACGATTAATCAACTTTATCATTTACCAATATTAGTAACCTTTTATGAAACAATTGAAAAATTGGTGCACCATTACATTTATTCATATAAAAATTGATCCATGCATTCCAAACCTTAATCCATTTCTAGGAAATGTACAATTTTAAATTAACCCTTAACTAAAACCATTTAACATTCCTTCATACAAGGTAAAAAAATCAATATTCCATTTCAACTATTTATCACTAATTCCCCCAATCGTCTCATAAACCATTTAGATTTCCTGAAATTTATCCAAATAACAGATTTTACTTTAAAAACATAAAAATTAAAAATATGAGTGGTTTAATATCAAAAAACCACTAATTCATCCTTTAATAACTCATTATAAAATTTTTGAGGTATTTTGACACCCCTTGTGTGGTTATACCCCCATTCATAAAATTATTAAAATTCTCAAAATGGTCTACGAAAGTCTGAACACATAATTTAAAATCCCAATTTAGTTTTATTAATTTGGGAAAAAAGACATCCCAAAATTATTCGGGAACAACCATATACAAAAAAATAGGATAATTTCTATAATATAATTCTTGTAGCCCACCTACCAAACTCAATTTGAAAACTAGTTGTCCATCATAACCCATGAATTTAGATAATAGTGCCTCAAATAATGAAATTAATAATTCAATATATTTATTATTTATGAGCTTCATAAGAATACAAAAACTGAAGATGTATTCTTAATGAAAATAGAATGAAATATAGTAGGAAACATACCAGGATATTTGATTCATAGTGAAAATTACTCCAAATGCCTTAAAATCGAGGCATAATTACTCTATATGGTGGATAAATACATTTTATTATTTCGCATTATATTAGAGAATAAATAGAGGAGAAATTGGATAAAAACATAATAAAATAGGGGGTGTAAAAGACAAATTTTTATGTGGGGTACGGTTTGGATGCATAGTTCCCATAGCCATACCCCAACCAAGTTGTTGCCTTTGTCTAAGAGGATTCTATTCCAGATGTATTGTCTTTGAAACCTATATGGTTTGAAAAACTATTTTGTAGCCTTGTTATTTCCTCTGACTTAGGGGGTTTAAGACACTCAAACTCTTGTTCCCTCCTCATATGGTTTTCTAATTATGATATACCCGATACTAGGATTTTGGGTTATGGAACATAATTATTACTAACCATGTGATAACACTACACCATAAAATATAAGGCCTCTATTCCTTTTCTTCATTTCTAGAACCCAAGTTACATTATTGAGGCCTTCTATATTCTTGAGAGACATTGACTATGCATTTTAATGGAGTTTTACTATAATTATAAAATTATACCGAATCAAATTTCAAGGATACTTTAAATACCTCTCCTTATAATTGGTTGAAAGAACTCGGATCTTTGTTTTAGGAAAGCCCTTCCTTTTTCTAATGTTTTTGAGAAAAATGATGTTTCTGGAAATTTGTGAAGTACACGCCGTGTACTTTCTGAGTACACGTCGTGTACTCTTTTCCCGCTCGAAGCCGTGTGCTGGCCGTGTCCGGGCCACACACACGGTGTGTGGGGGTGACGTGGAGGCCGATTTTGGTGGAGTACGGAAAAACCTAGTACACACCGTGTGCACTAAAACTACATGTCGTGTACTTTTCTTTTTTTCATTAATCGGATCGGGGTCGCACCTGATGCATAGAAATGCTTTCTTCTAGGTTCCTTTCATCCGAGAGCATTAAGGATCTGCGAATCATCAATGAGCCCTCGCCTCTTTATCCATTCTCCAATTCAAGCTCTGTCGATTGCGTTGGAAGCGCAGCGGTGTGTTCTTCCTTCTGCTTGAGCCTTGTTTTCCAATTCTTCATCCTTATCACGTTATCTAAGGTTGAACGTTTTGTGCGTTTTCTCAGATCTACGATGTTCTAGGAAGAATCAGTCCTTGTGGTTCAAGTATATCAATCTCCTAGGATCGAGGTGGGTGGTTTGTGACTTTTCATAGAAAGTCTATGAGTATTTTGTGCAAATTCTACCAATACCCTTGAACGGGGTATTGCGTGTTCCTGTTTTTCCCTTGTTATATTGCCTTATTTTCTTGATTGCTAGAGTAGATGTTTTTCCTATGATTATGGTATTTTTTACTGTACTCTGGATGTTTGTTATGCTTATTCTGCCTGTTGGCGTTTTTCCAGTTTCCATGCCTAGTTGTAGGATAGTGGAACGATTGCTTTGTTATGTTTTTGCGCCTTATAAATATAGCCAATTAGTTCTTGAGGTTAAATTAGGATGATACATGCGCGCTGATCATGTTAATTTCACACAGTACTGTGAGAACCTAGTGTAGTAGACCATAGGGAGAATGGACGTAAGGGCTTCTCTAGAGTGTCTTTTAATACGATGCGAGACCACAGGGGGAATTGACGATGAGTTCTTCCTCAGAGAGTCCGTAGTTCATCTACGTGGGCCATAGGGTTAATGAGACGTTGAGTGCTTCCCCAGAGAGCCTTTAGCACGATATGAGACTATAGGGGGAATTGACGGTGAGTGCTTCCTAAGAGAGTCTATTCTTAGCTTACCAAAGGGGTGAGACTGTGTGTGCCTTATAGAGGGTTGCTAGTACTTGTAGGTTGAACCACAGGGGTTAGGTTGTGAGAGCTACCTAGAGGGTTACCTATTTTCTTCTTGTTGCTGGTTGTTTACTTGTGTACTTTATATGTTAGAACTGTGGATTGTAGCTGTTGTGTACTTTTCTATTTACTGCTTCCTGCACTCTTACTTGTCTTGTATTCATTGATTGTTAGGCACAAACATTTGGATAATTTCCTACTGGGATTGTATCTCACACCCTGTTTGGGCCATGATTTTGGGCCCAAGAAGAGTCTATTGTTGCAGGTATAGATAATGGCAAGCGCCCTTCTACTTCAGGTACCTGACTTTCTGTGGAGATGGAGAGTAGGGGACCAAGCAATGGCTTTCGATACGGAAGAGTTTACTTTGTTTTCTTTTGCACTTTGTTTTTTAGTTGTATTTAATCACGTTGGTTTGTTTACTTCTTTCCATAGACATATGTACCATGTTGCATCATTATTATTTTACACATTGCTTCCGTTGTTCAGTTCAGTTGTTGTATGTTGTTTATTATTTCCGCTATTGTGTTTGGTTGTTCTTCCACTATATACTTTACCAAATGAGGTCATGGTTTCCCCACCGACTCACCAAGGCCCTCGATGCTAGTTGGGAGCCTCTGGCATTTGGGGAAACATGCTTGAGATCATGTGGCAAACCTGGTATGGGGCACCAGTGGAGGGGCTCCGGATTCGGGTCGTTACAAAGTGGTATCATAGGAGTTTCCTTTCTATTGATTTACTGTTTGGAACCTTTAGCCAATGATAGGAAGGATTCAGTACATGGTATTAATCTGTACTCGGGAGTAGCTAACCCGTGTACAGGGAAAAGTCATACTACCTCATTAATTGCAATTTGCTGGTTTTGGGATTTTACAGTTGATATGATTTCACCTAGAGTAGTTCACATTATTTATGTTGTTATTTTTTTGATGATTGTGGTTCTATTTATGTCACAGCCTGATGAGATGAGGGTATTCCATCTCATGAATCATATAGGCACTTATAGAAATCACATGCCATGCATTCTTGCCATGCCATCTAGGGTGCATTAGCGATTTCATGCTGTTGTGATAGAATTTGTGTAGATTATGCATGTTGTTGTGATATATGCTTGATAGAACCTATGCTACCTTTTTAGAGGATTGTTTGTATTCTACTTTTCTTAAATGAATGCCACGTTTTGATTCGCAGGAAGTATGGGCCCTCACGAATTGGAATTTGGTACTTCCTTGCCTTGTTTTCTGTGTTTTCTAGGCCTCTATGTAGTTTCTGAGCTACTACCTAGAAAAACCCAGAATACATGGCATGTACTTTTTGACTACACACCATGTATTTTTTAGACCATGTCACTGACCGTGTGAGCAGGGGCACGTAGTTGTAGAAATAACTTCAGGAACACGCCGTGTACGGTAGGTACATGCCGTGTAGTTCGGAGCCGTGTGCCCGGTCGTGTCACTAACAACACGGTTCGGGGAAGCTCGGGTAGAACACGCCGTGTAGTCCTGTCCAGGTACCCGGCCGTGTCATGAACAACACGGGTTGGCATTACCTTCTTTTCAACACACCGTGTTGTTTTCGGAATAGGTCGTGTAGTCTTGTTCAGGTACCCAGCCGTGTCACGAACAACACGGGATGGTGTCACCTTCACCTATACACGTTGTGTTTGTTCGGAACACACCGTGTAAGGTTCAGCCATGTAGACGTCTGTGTGTTCAACAACACGGGCCACCGAATCCTTTTCTAGTACACACTGTGTTTGTTTAGAACACGCCGTGTTGTCTTGGGATAAGTCGGACCGTGTGGGTTAGCCGTGTAAAGAGACTCAGGAAGTAGAATAGTTTTTGTGTACACGTCGTGTGTTGGGTCAACACGTCATGTAGTTTGAGGTGTTACACGACTTGTAGGGAAGGAGTATACGACCGTGTCAGTGTATTAAGAAGACACACCGTGTATTTTTTATACATGCCATGTAGTCGTGTTTTGTAAACTTGTGTGTTTTTCTTCCCATGTTCCCGTTTTGTACTCTTGTGTTCTTTGTACTTGTTTTTCTTATCTAAGGTGTACTTTTGATCTTTCATAGCTATGCCTCCGAGATGTCCTCCGGTTGTACGTCTGTCATTAGGCATTGATTAGATGCCAGATATGGCTGATCAGGGACATCCTGCCGATCCTCCAGTCAGGCTAGCCTTGGCACCGGCTGTCATACCAGTTGTAGGCGCTGATGCGCAGTTTAGGGAAGGTTTTATGAGGATAATGAAAACCTTTCAGGGAGCACCTCCTCCTTCCTTGACTACGATAGACTTGACGTTGGTTTTTCATCATCAGTATCCTCCCACGTTCTTGGGGGAAGAAGGATCTCAGGCTACAGAGTCATGGATGGAATCCATGCTGACTATCTTCGAGCATCTGGAGATGCCTCCAGAGAGGTGGGTCAAGCTTTATACCTACATGCTTCAAGAATCTACCAAGAGGTGGTGGGACGTGATCTCACAGGCGGGTCATCAGCAGGTTATTGCTTGGGAGGAGTTCCAGCGTGTGTTCTACGACTACTTCTACCCGGAGACCCTGAGGGTCGATCGAGCCCAGGATTTCATGAGTCTAGAGCAGTATACTCTTTCTGTCATGGAGTATTCCACTCGTTTCACCGAGCTGCAGTGTTTCACACCCCTCCAGGATGGGAGTGGGGTGTTCTTAGCTAGGAAGTTTGAGGATGGTCTCAGGTGGTAGATCCACTCGCAGGTGAATCTCTTCCAGTTGACTTCCATCACTTCCATCATCAACCATGCTCTAATTGTGGAGCACAATATGAGAGACTCCGAAGCTGCGAGCCAGGGAGGTTCTGCTTCCATAGCTAGTTTTCCTCCATATGACCGCAAGAAGCGCCGTAGAGAGTCTACGCACGGTGACCCGAGGAAGCGTGATGCATTATTAGGCAGCCAGGTGACATGCTACCAGTGCGGCCGATCATGGCACACGAGGCTGATGTGCTAGAGAGACCCCGTGGAGTGCCGATCCTGCGGTAATATGGATCACCTTCAGCGTTTCTGCCAGGTTTTCTCACCAGTAGATGGTGACCGGGGTTCTTCCATGACTCCTCATTCTAGAGCAGCACCACCAGTTTCTCACCAGTAGGGGAACTGGAGTTCTTCCAGCCATTCGGGATAAGGTGGAGGTCGAGGCTGTAAGAACCCAGATCTTTGTTCAGGTATGTTGTCCCTTTTTCTGGAGTTTTTAAGGAAAATAAATTTTCTGGAAATTTCAGAAGTACAGGCCGTGTACTTTTTGAGTACACGCTGTGTAATTTTTGAGTACACATCGTGTACTCTGTTCCGGCTCGAAGCCATGTGTTGGCTATGTCCGGGCCACACACACGGTGTGTAAGGCTGAGGAGGAGGCTGGTTAATTCAGAGTACAAAAAAATTGAAGTACACGTCGTGTAGACAAGAGGTACACACGTGTACTTTCTTTTTTTTTCATTAAACGGACTGGGGTCACGCCTAACCCCTATTTCCATCTTCTTCTCTAGTTTTCGACCGTCTGAGAGCGACCGTACGGCCAGATCTTCAACGGAGTCCTGCCTCATCGTCTGTTCTTTGATTCGAGCATGGTCAGTTGCGTTGGAATCGTAGCGGTGAGTTCTTCCTTCTGTTTTAGCCTTGTTTCTTGATTCCTCCTTGTTTCCAAGTTATCGTGGGATGAACGCTTTGTGATTTTTATCAGATCTACATTTTTCTAAGAGGAATTTGTCATCGAGGTTCACGTATATCGATCTCTTCAGATAGAGGTAGGTGGTTTGTGCCTTTCCACGAAAAGTTGATGAGTATTTTGTGCAATTTCCACCAATACCATTGAACATGGTATTGCGTGTTTCCTATTTTGCCCTTGTTACTTGTCTGCTTTTCTTGATTTCTTTAGTAGAGGTTATTTCTTGTGATTAGAGTAATTTTTTTGTGCTCAGATTGCTTTTCCATGCTTGTTCTGCATGTTTGGCATTTTGCCAATTGCCATGCCAAGTCGTAGGATAGTGGAACTGTTGTTTTATTATTATTGTTGAGCCTTAGTTGATAGCCAAGTAGTTCTTGAGGTTTACTTGAACGATACACATGCGTTGAGCATGTTTAGATATACTCAAGACTATGAGAACCTAGAGTAGCAGAAAAAAGGGAGAATTGACGGAAGGGCTTCTCCAGAGTGTCTTTTAATTACGATGTGAGACCAAGGGGAGAATTGATGGAAGGGATTCTCCAGAGTGTCTTTTAATTATGATGCAGTCCACAGGGAAAATTGAAGTTGAGTGCTTCCCCAGAGAGCCTTTAACATGATACGAGACTATAGGGGGAATTGACGGTGAGTTCTTCCCCAGATATTCTGCTTAATTACGTAGCTGAACCAGAGGGGTGAGACTGTGTGTGCCTCCCAGAGGGTTGCTAGTACTATATGTTGAACCATAGGGGTTAGATTGTGAGAGCTACCCATAGGGTTACTTGTTTTCTTCTTATTGATGGTTGCTTGCTTGTATACTTTACTTGTTGGAACTATGGATTGTATCTGCTTGTGATTTTATGTTTACTGCTTCTTGTTTATTTACTTCCATGTATTCATTGACTGTTAGGCACAAATCTTTGGGTTATTGCCTACTGGTATTGTATCTCACACCCTGTTTGGGCCATGCTTTTGGGGCCAAGAAGACTATGTTGTTGCAGGTATAGATAAGGGTAAGCGCCCTTCTACTTCAGGATCTTAACTACATCAGGAGCTGGGGAGCATGGGACCGAGTCGTGGATCGCAATGCTGAGGATATTACTTTGTTTTATTTTGCACTTGGTTTCAGTTTTACTTCAGCACGTTGTTGTGTTTGATGTTTTCCTTTGATACTTGTACCTGTTGCATCATTTTCATCATAGATATATATCTACATTACTTTCGCTGTTTGGTTTCTGTTGTTATGAATGTTGGTTGTTGCTTCTGCTGTTTATTGTGGTTTTCATACCTTGTATACCTTACCTAATGAGGGCATAGTTTCCCCACCGACTCACCAAGTCCCTCGATGCTAGTCGGTAGCCTCTGGCATTCATGGAAACGCGCTTGAGGTCATGTGGTGAATCGGGTACGGGGCACCAGTGGAGGGGCTCTGGACTCGGGACGTTACAGAGGTCATGGAGGTCAACCACCAGTCCCTCAGCACCAGTAGTGAGGTTCAGCTCAGAGTGGTAATCCAGGGGCGCAGGGCCACGGTGCAGGCCAGTCTTTCGCTATAGAGCAGACCTATCAGGGGCAGTATCCTAGCCCTTCTACAGTTCGAGGTATGATTTTAGTAGCCTCAGTTTTATCATCATCCCTTTTCGATACTGGTGCTACACATATCTTTATCTCTGTTGCTGTCGTGGAGAGCCTTGGGCTCTGCATCTTTTCTTCTGCCGGCTCATTGATACTAGACACACCTTTGGAGACAAGGACATCTAGTGTACATTAGTGTAGAGAGTGACCTCTCGAGGATGCAGGGTATCGTTTCTTATGGGATCTCTATGTCCTAGAGATGACAGGCTATGATGTCATTCTCAGGATGGATTGGTTGGTTCCCTTCTAGGCATTCATCGATTGTTTTTGCTGCAAAGTGAGTTTTATTTCACCAGAGGGTGAATAGTTTCTTCATAGAGGCGAATGGGATGTTCAGGCGACTCGAGTAGGACTCGATCATCATGGGCTAGGAAGGGTGATGGCCCAGATTGCTAGTCTTTATTTGGATAACCAAGGGACATCGTAGATGGACTTTCCTCCAGTGGTGGATCGTTTTAGGGATGTCTTTCCAGAGGACTTTTTGGGTTTGCCTCCGGAGCATGAGGTAGAATTTTCTATTGAGCTCGTGCCAGGAGCAGCACCAGTGTCCATTCCGACTTATAGGATGGCTACACCTGAGTTGCAGAAGCTTAAGAAACAGTTGGAGGAGTTGCAGGTAAAGGGTTTCATCCAACCCAGTACTTCTCCTTGGGGTTCACCTATTCTATTTGTGAAGAAGGCAGACGATACCCTTCGGTTTTGTGTGGATTATCGGAAGCTGAACTAGTTGAAGGTCAAGAACCGATATCCTTTGCCGAGGATTGATGACCTATTTGATCAGCTTCGAGGAGCCCGGGTGTTCTCGAAGATCTACATGAGGTCTGGTTATCATCAGTTGTGCATTAGACCATCAGATATACCTCTGACATCCTTCAGGAGCAGGTATGGTCTATATGAGTATACAGTCATGTCATTAGGTCTCACAAACATGCCTGCAGTTTTCATGGCACTGATGAACCAAGTGTTCCATCCTTACTTGGACTCCTTCATCATGGTCTTCATGGATAATACCTTGGTGTACTATCACACTCAACACGACCATGCCACACATCTTTAGATCATTCTGAGTACCCTAATAGAGCATCGAATTTATGTTAAACTTTCGAAGTGCCACTTTTGGATGGAATAGATTCACTTCTTGGGTCACATCATCTCAGAGGCAGGAGTATCTGTGGACCTAGAGAAAGTGAGAGGTGTAGTCACTTGGGAGCATCCGAAGAACATTTTTGAGGTACGAAGTTTTCTAGGGCTGGATGGATACTACAGAAGCTTTATTCAAGACTTCTCGCGCCTAGCAGGACTTTTGACAGGTCTGACCAAGAAGGGGGCGAAGTTTTTATGGTCAGATTCTTGTGAGTTTGCTTTTCAGGAGCTGAAAGGGAGGTTGAAGTCAGCACTGATACTAGTCTTTCCAGATCCAGGAAAGAGATATATAGTTTATTGTGATGCTTCAGGTATAGGGATAGGATCTGTGCTTATGCAGGGAGATGGAGTTGTTGCGTACAGGTCTCGGTAGTTGAGGCAACATGAGAGGAACTGCCTGACAGATGATCTGGAGTTGGCAGCTGTTGTTCATGCCTTACATTTTTGGAGACACTATCTTCTGGTAGATCACATTGTGTTCTTCACCGACCACAAGAGTCTCAAATATATATCTTCACTCAGCGTGATCTGAATCTGAGGCAGCGCAGGTGGGTCAAGTATCTTCAGTATTTTGATTTCGAGCTTGCCTATACGCTGGGAAAGGGAAACGCAGTGGCAGATGCATTGAGCAGGAGAACACATATTCAGGCAGTTCAGGAGGCTAACAGTGAGTGGAAGCTTATGGCTCTGTTCTCTGAGATGCATATAGAGGTGCATGATAGATAGGGATAGACATTACTATCTTCTGTAGCTATTACCTCTACACTACTTGATCGGGTACGGATGAGGTAGCTAACAGACTCAGAAGGCTTAGTCCTACGGGAGAGTGTGTCAGGAGAGGTCCCTCTTCCTGGATGGACCATGTGAGAGGATGAGATCTTGCGTTTCTAGGGATGCATATGGGTGCCAGCAGACATACTCGAGGATCTGATGCGGTATTTTCATTCCTCAGTTTGGGAAGTTCATCCTGGCATCACCAAGATGTATTAAGATCTTCATCGACAGTACTGGTGGCCAGGTATAAAGAGGGATGTTGCTGGTCTTGTCATGAGATGCTCTACTTGTCATCAGGTGAAGGTGGAGAATCAACGACCAACAGGCCTCTTACAACAGTTACCCATTCTAGAGTGGAAGTGGAACGATGTTGCGATGGATTTTGTGACCGGATTTCTGAGGTCGCCTCGGGGGAACGATGCAGTTTGGGTTGTCGTCAAAAAGATCATGAAGGTTGCTCACTTCTTTCCGATCAAGGAGACCTTTAGTGTCGATGACTTGGGATAACTCTACATCATAGATATCGTACGTCTACAAGGTTTCCCACACTCCATTGTTTTAGATAGGGATGTGTGCTTTACATTTCGGTTCTGACAGGGACTTCAAAAGGCTTTGGGTACCTAGGTACTTCTGAGTATGGCATACCATCCCCAGACTGATGGCCAATCCAAGTGAATGATCCATGTGCTTGAGGATATGATCTGGGATTGCATCCTGGACTTTGGCGGTTCCTTAGAGAAGCATATCCCTCTTGTGGAGTTCGCCTACAACAACAGTTTCCAGGCGACCATTCAGATGGTAACTTACGAGGCTTTGTACGGTAGGCCATGTCGATCACCCTTATGCTGGCTGGAGGCAGGAGAGGTAGCTTTGCTGGGACCTCGTCTTGTTCAGGAGACTTCAGAGCAGATAGAGTTGATTCAGAAGAGGATGGCTACAAAACAATCTCGGCTGAAGTCTTATGCTGATCAGCGGAGATGACCTCTGGAGTTCGAGGTCAGAGATCAGGTTTTCTTGCGTTTCGCACAGAGGTTGGGACACAATAGGATTCGGATATAGGGTAAGCTTTCAACGCGGTACGTCAGACCATTTGACGTATTGGAGAGAGTTGGGAAAATTTTCTATCGGTAGCATCTAACTCAGAGGTATCGGGCTATGCATGACGTCTTCCACGTCTCTCAGCTCTAACATTACTTTTCAGCCCCGTCTCATGTCTATCATCCTGATGAGGTTGAGCTCGAAGAGGATGCATCATTTGAGGAGAATCCCATCCGGATTGTCGATCACAGTATGAAGTTTCTCCATGGGTGGTTTGTTCCTCTAGTATGGGTGATATGGCATCACGGGCGAGTACAGGACGAGACCTTGGAGAGGGAGGTCGATGTACGATCGCAGTGGCCAGAACTATTCGGGATTTTAACTTCTCCGCCTCGTTAGGGAAATTCCGGGAAGAATTTCTTTAAGGGGGGAAGTTTGTAAGAACCCAGATCTTCCTTCCAGGTATGCCTTTCCTTTTTCGGAAGTTTTTGAGAAAAATGATGTTTCTAGAAATTTTTGAAGTGCACGCCGTGTACTGTTTTCCCGCTCGAAGCTGTGTGCTGGCCGTGTCTGGGCCACACACACGGTGTGTGGGGGTGACGTGGAGGCCAATTTTTGCAGAGTACAGAAAAACCTAGTACACGCCATGTACTCTAAAAGTACACATCATGTACTTTTCTTTTTTTTCATTATTCAGACTGGGGTTGCGCCTGATGCACAGAAACACCTTCTTTTAGGTTCCTTTCATCTGAGAGTGTCGAGGATCTGTGAATCTTCGACGGGCCCTCACCTCTCCATCCGTTCTACAATTCGAGCTCTGTCAATTGCATTGGAAGTGCAACAGTGATTTCTTCCTTCTGCTTGAGCCTTGTTTTCCAAGTCTTCCTCCATATCATGTTATCTAAGGTTGAATGTTTTGTGCATTTTCTCAGATCTATGATGTTATAGGGAGAATCAGTCATCGTGGTTTAAGTATATAGATCTCCTATGATCGAGGTGGGTGGTTTGTGCCTTTCTGTAGAATTTCGATGAGTATTTTGTGCAAATTCCACCAATACCCTTGAACGGGGTATTCCGTGTTCCTGTTTTTCCCTTGTTATATTTCCTGATTTGCTTGATTTCTAGAGTAGATGTTTTTCCTATAATAATGGTAGTTTTTACTATACTCTGGATGTTTTCTATGTTTGTTCTACCTGTTGGAATTTTTCTAGTTGTCATGCATAGTTGTAGGATAGTTTAACCGTTTCTTTGTTATGCTGTTATGACTTAAAAAGATAGCCAAGTAGTTCTTAAGGTTTACATGGGATGATACATGCGCGCTGAGCATGTTAATTTCTCATAGGACTGTGAGAACCTAGTGTAGTAGACCATATGGAGAATGGAAGTAAGGGCTTCTCCAGAGTGTCTTTTAATGCGATGTGAGACCACAGGGGGAATTGATGATGAGTGCTTCCTCAGAGAGTCTGTAGTTCCTCGACGTGGGCCATAGGGGGAATGAGACGTTGAGTGCTTCCCCAGAGAGCCTTTAGCATGATACGAGACTATAGGGGGAATTGACGGTGAGTTCTTCCTCATAGAGTCTATTCTTAGCTGAACCAGAGGGGTGAGACTGTGTGTGCCACCTAGAGGGTTTCTAGTACTTGTTGGTTTAACCATAGGGGTTAGGCTATGAGAGCTACCAAGAGGGTTACCTGTTTTCTTCTTGTTGCTGGTTGTTTACTTGTGTACTTTATATGTTAGAACTGTGGATTGTAGCAGTTGTGTTCTTTTCTGTTTACTGCTTCCTGCACTCTTACTTGCCTTTTATTCATTAACTGTTAGGAACAAATCTTGGGGTGATTGCCTATTGGGATTATATCTCACACCCTGTTTGGGCCATGATTTTGGGCCCAAGCAGACTATGTTGTTGCAGGTATAGATAAGGGAAAGCGCCCTTCTACTTCAGGTACCTGACTTGCTGTGGAGCTGGAGAGCAGGGGACCAAGAAATGGATTGCGATGCTGAGGAGTTTACTTTGTTTTCTTTTTCAATTTTTTTAGTTTTATTTTAGCACGTTGGTTTGTTTACTGCTTTCCATAGACATATGTACCATGTTACATCATTATTATTTTATACATTGATTATGTTGTTCAGTTCAGTTGTTGTATGTTGTTTATTGTTTCCGCTATTGTGTCTGGTTGTTCTTCTATTGTATACTTTACCGAATCAGGGCATAGTTTCTCCACCGACTCACCAAGGGCCTATGTGCTAGTCGGCAGCCTATGGTGTTTGGGGAAACGCGCTTGAGGTCATATGCCATACTGGGTATGGGGCACCAGTGGAGGGGCTCCGGATTCAGGTCTTTACATTGGTCATCCTCGATTTATCCTCCTAAAAATCATTATGATTCCATAGTAAATAAATCCAATCCACTAAGCTCAATTACCATATTCCATGTCCCATGTTCCCTCTTGAACATTTCCATGTTGTCACACCACATTTACTGATGTTGTAGTCCACCCTTGAAGATTTTACTCACTATATTTCAAGATATGAATCAGGTGATCCAAATATGATGCATGAACCTCATGTTCAAAATGATCAACATCAATCACATGACTGATTTAATATTGGTACATTTGATTTGTCAATACATTAAAAACATAATGAATAGAATTGTATCACATTATAGGAGATAATTGATATTATATCGAACCAATCCTCAAAATAATATTCAACGTACCGATATACCTAGGTACCAAAATACCTTATATCTATATACAATTTTGAACAAATTTTACAGACACCTGAATAAATATAGAATCACACATGATAATCTCATGTGGTCGATAGCATCAATCAACATATGACTTATGTCTTCTTTGATATATAACCATACTATTTTAGATCAATGGAACGTTCTGTAATGTATCTTACATGTGACTCGATCCAAACCACATGAATTATACAACCTTCATCAAACTTAATTAAGATATAAAATTCATAATATAGAGCATCTCCTATGGTTCCATTTGAATAGTCATTGGTTATTGTTTTATTTGGAAATATGGAAATGTGTTAGGTGATTCACCTATGATTCATCGACTTCTAGGATGAAAACTAATAGAAGTTCCACTTACACCTAGAAAGTACTTTCTGATTAAAAATATAGAATTGGGTAAAAAGAAGTGCTCAAAAAAACATTTGTATTATGATCCTTCTTCAATAAATTTTTAAACCACAATTTTAAATGTGGATAACCTTTTAAAATATAATATAAGGCACCCCATGTAACTACACATTCCCCAAACATAAAATCCATCTGACTGATGATGGAGAATATCACTTGAATGTGTATGAAATGTTGTATTTATTTAAACCAACACACAGTCACCTTAATTTCCTCCTTCTTCATATTATTCCTCGGTAATACCACTATGAAATACATGGTATCCTCACATAGCTTCTATTTTTGAATTAGGAAAGGATACAAAAATAATGTATGTCACAGATAATTCAAATTATGATACTAAACAGTGTATTATCATGTCAAAACCCATCAATCACATTATTCATTCTTAACCGCCAATACAATCTAGGATTATTATAGTACATTCTGTTCAATTCAGTCTCCACCACCCACTTAAAATCATGGAAAGCTAAAAATAGATATTTTTATATATGGATTTTCATGAAAACATAATCATTAAAATGTATAATTTCAATTTCTCTGGTAGTCTATTTGAGATCTGTCATGCCCACCATTAATGATGACCCTCAGTTCCAGGCATTCCAGATCAAAATACTACTTTTTATTTTTTTGGAACATAAGATATGTTTTAACACATATAAATATATGAGGTCCATCTTCTACTGATCCACCTGAACACTGATATCTACCTCAGTGAAGAAAGCCTTAACTTTAAACACACAACTTCACATCTGGGCTTCCTGAGATTGTATCTTCAAACACAAATCTTTAGAAACATTGTTTCCATTATGTATCTTATAAGCTACTTTTAAATCAATGCATTTCATGAAATGAACCAATCCCCACTATCAGATATTAATATGATACAAATAAAATATGTTTTTAGGATCTTATGATCAATAAAAACTATACACTTCTCACATAGAAGGAAATTACAATAACACATCAATGCATAAACCATTGGGGATAACTATAGATTGGGAAAAGTTTTGTTCCAATAACATTGAATCACCTTTCAGGATACATATGACATGGAATGATGTATCATTACCTATGCTACCCATTATTGAGTCTGGAAGCCTCGCAATATAATTTTTATGCCTTACCCAGGAAAGGTGATATAATAATTGATATAGTGGTCAAATTCATTTTTATCACCAGGAAGAAATTCCTTCATGCCATTATGTACTCAAAAATTACACCCTTCTTCATCTGGACCAAGGGAATCACAACAATGTGTGAAAATAAATTGACTATCCTTTGATAATATCCATCCTAATACAAAAATATTCGAATATAAGAATAGAATTTTGGGTTTCTCCCAAGAATAATCCACTTGAACCATTAGGGTGTCCCCAAAAAAACCTTAATCCGAGATTATGTGTCCAAATACATGTATTTTATCATTCCAAAAATTACACTAAGGTAACTTGGAATATATTTGATTCTCTCTAAATGTACTCATGATGGTGGGAATATGTTTGGAAAGGCCATTGTGACTCTAGGAGTACACCGGGATATTGTCATTGAAGATAACCACCAACTGATCCAGAGATGGGTCAATGATTTGGTTCATTAAAGATAAAAAAACATGATGATAATTCTTTATCCCAAAGGACATCACAATATACTCATAAAAACCATAACTAATTCAAAAAGTAGTTTGTGGTATAATAGTGGTTCTTGACCTTAATTGATGATAACATAATCTCAAATTGATCTTAGGAAACAAAAAATTACCATTAATCTTATCAAAAAATATAATAGATATGTTGAAAATGATAAGTATTCATAATCATCACTAGTTAAATTTTTTGTAAGTTGCATACAATCAAATATTTATGCTAGTTTTATTTCCTAATTGAACAGAAAATCTCCATGGTGATATTCACATATGGAAAAACCATTATTATATAAATCAACCCAATAAAACATATTATTTTGATGATTTTATGGTGATATATATAAGGTATAATAATGAAAATATTAGATCTAGAAATTAACTCGACCATAAAATCAAACACTCTTTCTATTGTGAACAATGAAAACTTCTCAATATACATGTCTGAAATTGGTCTACTATAGGAGGGGTCCCATCATTCTACAATCAACAATAATCAATCATGAGTCTCACCTCCTAAGATATGATCTCACATATCCACTAAAAAACATCCCTATAATGTCCTTATTGAATGTTCCACTCTCCATGGTGAACATAAAGGTCACTGCCATGACTCGTGATGGTCACCCTCCTATGGTAAAAATTAATGTGGGTATTACACGAAGCCAACTAGTACATTCCATGTTTCATGTAAAACCCTATAATATCATGTATGAATATGTCTTCAAGGATGTGGTAATAACAAATATTAATGGAAAATACTTTTAAATGTTAGATACTCTCTATTCACAACTGGAACTACATATCAGTTGACATAACACAATATATAAAAAAACAAATTCCGAAAAAAAAAATCATTCAAATTTGTTTTCAAAAAATTGAATATAAATTTCCCATAACTAACACAGAAATTACATGCATTGGGAAATAGAAACCACAACACTTATATTTGACAAACCATCTACCATATAATTTGGTGGAGGATGAACATCATGTATGTGACTTTTTCATATTCACCAGGATCATGTCCGAGTCATGCTCATAACATTCCAATGGTGATATTGATTGTATTTTACAATTTTATGTCCCCCCAAATAATATTGTCGGTGGAGTTGCATTTTCTAGACTGGTATATGGTAAAAGGTCCCCTTCATGTGATCTATATTGTCCTAGGTTTTCCTTTGCTAATGATTTGTTGATGTTTCCAAAAGAACTTATATATATGACCCACCCTATATGAAGATCATCACTCAACTAGTGGTCCATGAAAAAAACCAAATATGTGAGCCGATATACCACACTGATTGTAGAACACTCATTCAAATCCCTAATGGACGGATCATATTCCCAAGCTACTCATCCCACCACTTATTTGGTGAATTTTATCATAATGATACATCCATATAATTGAATTTATACCACTAAATTTCAAATTTTTTCATTCCTATCCACCTATAGAATCCCCCATCAGGATCCCGATAAAATTTCATACTGATAGACAACTATAATATACTTCTTCAGATGGATAATATTATTTTAGGATTTGAACACATTTTTAATCCCATACTAAAATCATAACTTCACTACTACCTAATCCCTAGATAATTATTGAAAAAGATGAAGATCGATGAAGTGTCCAACTAGATCCTTCATTGACATACACCTAGGTCATGCACATATACATTGATGATATCCCTTTCCTCATAGTATTTGGTTAGAAATTACCCATGTAATTTTTATGGAATTTATTTAATTCCATAAAATATGTCTATCTAGTCTAGAATAGAATATCCCAACATCTCTAAACCCTTCAGCATAACATAAATTCATCTAACTTGTATATATTATTTGGAGTATCCATGTAATTTAGTATCAAATGGATTGACACAGTCTAGAACATTTATTTCTCATGTCCTCCATCTCTAGAACATGTAATTAGGTTCCAAAATTATAATTTTTACATGATATCAAACATACTAATAATTTTATACCATGGTAATCTCTCCATAATCTCTAAATTATGATAAATTTTCTCAAAAATCAACTCTTCCCCGTATTACATTTATCTATATGGGATTATTTTCCTGCTATAGGAGGTAAATTCTTGATAATTCTATCGTGATAAATAATATTCAAACTTCTTTATTTTTTTATCCATATATAACTTAAAATTAATTTTTCCTAGAACATGATGATTTATTTTGTAGTTATAAAAATCTTGGTTCTCAAAAATTGAAAAAAAAGAATTTTCATATAGTTTAATAATGATAAAAACCACACTACCATTTGTGCCCTCACAACCTTCAACCATCTATACCTACTTCTGGGGATATCAAAGGGTAAACCAAATATCCAAATTTTTAGCATCACATTTGAAACTATTAAATTTATTTTACATTCTAAATGGATTCATCTTACTCATTATGTGCTATTTTATCCACAGAAATTTAATATATTTCAATTTTAAAAAATTTGAATAGATTTATTAGTAACCTCTTATTTTAAATAAAAATGAAACAGAAAATAAGTTTTTTGATGACCCACATGATTATCCTTGTGTTACAAACATGATTCATGTGACATAGATCCCTATTCTCTTATAATGATTCTTGCATTCACAACCCTGTTTCATGATATGTGTAAACCATCAATTATCACACCCACATGAAAATGAGTTCCCCTATACATGGGTTATCATTGTCGATGAATATTATAATGAACAAATAATGGTGCATCTTAAAAACCACAACTCCATCCCAAATAGTAAAACAATAGAAGATAAAATGGTGTGATACCACTTTATAACAACATGACTTAGGTTCTACTAAACTTGTTCCCCAATAATTTTTACCACATGATCTCAGGAATGACTCTCCATATTCTAGAGTATTTCTTATAGTGATCCAGTATAAACATACATTGATATTACACCATTTTATAAGAATACGCAACATATTACAAAATATATATTCTTGAGGACCATAATAAGTTATTATCTACATAAAATTGGAAAAAAAATCTTCTAACATTGGAAACGAACCTGAATTTTTTCCTCAATGATATTCCCAAGTATAATTTCCACTAAAAACCATTATTCAAAACATAGGGAAAGGAAACATAGGAAATGGGTGAGATCAGATGCTTAGTAAGCGTAATAAATTGATATACATAATCATAACATGAGAATAAGTGTATGATAACATGATAAAATCATTTAATGATCATATCCTGTATATCAAAGAACATAATCATTATTCATGGAATAACAATTGATAGTTCATAAGACATGAATCATAATGGAATTAAGTTCATTACCTATGAATGAAACACATAGGAATAAGAAGTAGAATTTTTTGAAAACATAGATTCATATAAAATTATTTCCATATTAGTCAAGGCACTAATTACAAGGAAATATTAGTAGCATGGGTTCACTCCCCATAACATATTGGTAGTCATGGTTTACTCCTCTAACCATCTTAGTAGTAAAGGTTTACTCACAAGACCATCATTGCAGTCCTTTACTGAAATAAGTTAACTCCCCTTTCTATCCATGTACATATCGTGAGATATAAATATATACCCAATGCATTGGAGGGAAATAAAGGTCCCAACCATATCAAAATTAAATCACACATCTGTGTTACTTGAGATCATAAAAAATATTATCCTGACACATTAATTGATATGGAAATGATAAACATGTAATCATATAATACCCCATGGAGAAGAGATATGTATATAAATGATTTAATCAATGCATAACCTTTAAAAATATGTGGGTTTTATAATCAGAAAACCCACTAATCATCATCATTTAAAAATTTTATTCGGGATAGGGAATACAAAAAGCGCAAAGGCCACAAAGAATACAAATAGGAGGTCGACGGGGGAATATAAAATATAATCCATTAGAATCCCTACTAATCAAATTGACTCCCTCAAGTTACATGATATTCCCATTATAATGTTAGACGTTCCATGAAACAGGTACATCTAGTTAAGAAATGTGAGTCGCGACTTGGTTTCCCACATTCCATGTGTGAAAATAGTTGATGTTATTGTTGAGAAATCCTCTACCCATCCTGATAAGGTAGTTGATTGACCATAGAATGGATATCCTACCATGCAATTCATTCAAGAGGATTTGAGAATATGTTTCTGCCTCTGTGACATTGATCCTCTTCTAGTGGAACAATCTTAAACCTGACAGAAAACCATAGACTCCACCTGAAGCGAGTAGCCATGGCCTATACGGGTCAACAATTCCAATATGATAGATCTAAAGGAGTCATGTACAACCCCACCACTACACAAAACCCATATAGATCACAAAACATTATTATTAAAATCAAATACCATTGAAGTTGGATTCCAACAGACCCAGTGCCTAGACATGTTTCTTGTACCAGGACAGACAATTATGGAGTTCTTCTGAAGTCTTTGAAGAGTGGGAGCCTCACACCAGTTGTTGATGAGACATACCAGATCGATAATAACATTATTCATTATAAAAATTATGGATCGACCTAAAGAAAATATACATTCACATATATAATTAATTTGGCCCGTCCCAATGCACCAACATCTTGTATGGAGAATAATGGAGAAAGTTGGCTTCTTGGGACCCCTCTAACCCACACTGTGATTCCATTAGTCCAGGAATGAGTGATATGCCATATTAGGATCATGTACTATAGATAAATCCTCGATGTAACCTTACAATTAACTCTCCAAGTCCCATTCAAAGAAAAGTTGGCCAATGATTTCCTCCTAGTGGTAACTACAACAGGGGCATCTGGAAGAAAAGGGAATGACCCATCATTTTATGTCCACATATTTGGGAATATCTTTTTTCTGTATCCTCAACATTAGAAAATTATATTTTTAGGGAATGAACACGGTACAAAGAATATCATACCTTCTTTTAGCATGGACAAGCACCTCTATAATGCAACAAAAGCCTCTTGAGGAGAAATCACCAAATTCCGAGTGGGTGAAAATGAATCAGTCGGGATCTAAACTAAGTTAAGTGAAGGCATGAAATTCACATTGGTTCTCATTGAACTCTAACATTATAAGTTATACATATGTCTTAGCCTCCGTGAAGTGAATCGAAGTGGAAGGACATACCAAGAATCCATGGGAGTTTCTGACCCAGTTTTGATGCGAGATGGAAATGCCACCCTTCGTGATGATCCAATGCAAGTGAGGTTGGAGGATAGAGATCAAGGTAGAGAGGTCAAACCAGAAAGGGGATGATTAGGCATTCTCTTCGGATGGGTTTCTGAAGTGGGAGTTGTGCATTGTTAATGATTATAATGATCTTCCATCAATGACCTCCCACGCTAGATTTTTATCATGCATAGAAGGGTGCCCTCAGGTCTCTGAAAATTTGTGCCACCTTTATTGGATAGACTTCCCACCTTGCACCAAGAATCCTGTCAGTATTTCACACAATACACAGCACCACAGATGAAACCATCCAGTAACCTATTGATTTGTTCGATGACTCCTTTGGAGACTTTGATAGAAGATATGGAATATACCTGAGTGACTAAGAGAACGCTATTGATCAGAGCAACCTATCATCGAAATGAGAGATATATTTTTTTTATTTGAGAATCTCGTTCATAATATTTTAGATGATAAAATCAATATCCTATATTTGAAGGATTCTAGAAGAGATAAGCACACCAAGGTATTCATTAGGTAAACATACCATTTTCATGTAGAGGTTGTGTTGAACCTTCACAATCTGGAATGGGGAGCATCAAATGGAGAAGTAAAAGATACACTTTTCCTTTTTGATCATTTATGCACTCTACTATCAGTAGTCTTCAATCTCCTCCGAAAATACCCATGATCGTCCTTTTATTAGAATTCACAAAGAGGGTGGCATCATCCACAGACATTATATAAGAGATTTAGAGCGACCTTAGCCTTCTAAAATAGGGCATGATCTTGCCTCTATCCAAGATCCTATGAATGATGCAAGTGAGGATGTCTTGGTAGAGGAATAAAATACTCGCAGAGATGGGATTGCCCATCTAGAGCTCACTTGTGGTCTTGAAGAAACAAAAGGTCTTCCCCCCAATGGTAAACATTGGCCATGAGGAAATAAAAAACTTAATTATTAGTTTAGTATTATAAGGGGAAAGGCCAATACATGTGAGAATGTTGTTAATGAATCCCCACTCAACACAGTCATAGGCCTTGCTCTTATCCAGCCTGATGTCCATGCTGGATTCATGAGATTTGAAATTTCTATCTTTGGTCATCACTTGTGCCAGTGTGATGGCTACTTGGATCGAACGACCATTCAAAATACAATTTTTCTCCATGGATCCCCACCGAGGAAGGTGAGATGACAAGCTAAAGTTAATAATGTTTTCCACTATTTTATATGTGATTATTCAAATTCTTATTGAACGGTAGTGAATGAAAGAGGTGGGGTTCTGGTATATGAGGAGGATCATAATAAAATTTTCACTCACCACCCTCAGTAAAATACCTCCCCGAAAGAAGTATTGTCTAGCCAAGACAACATCAGTTTTAACAATCTCCCATGATACCATGATCATGGAGATAGGAATGCCATTTGTACCCAAGGAAATATTGGGATTAAGGTACTACATAGCCTCGTAGATATCATTTTCCTCATGGATATCACTATGCCCCTCATTTACCTAGATGGAAAACTAATTATGAAGAAAATAAAAGTTATTTAAGAACCCCCCTCGTATCCATCCATCACGAGAGGATTAGGACCAGTGTAGAGTTCCATGATGAATGGGTGAGCCAAGCCTCCCACAAGGTACTTGTTATCCGAATATGAACAATCATCCAGTAGTATGTTTGGATTCAATGGTCTTGTAATCTCCTAGATAAAAATGTCAATGAATGTGGTATTCATGTTTCCCTCATGGAGAAATTTGATTCTGTTTTGATCCCTTTCCTCTTGTCCCTATTTGTGTAGCATAGTATCTAGGCCATATTTCTTGTTTGCAAGATCCTGGAATGCCCAATCATCCAAAACTTCTCCCAAAATTCTCTCGAGACTCTCCACCTACAACATGGAGGCAACAAAAACACAATCCTTGGGAGGGATATCTTTAGACCATACAACTAGACTGGACTTGAGAGGTCTCAACTTATTGTCAAAGGCAGTCCAACTGTTCCCCTGAGAGGGTTTTTCATAGATGGACCTTTCCAGTTCATGGTATCCCAGCATGTCAGTTAAGTGTTAGTGGAACCTGGAACATGCATGGTAGATATTCCCAATATCCAAAGAAACCTAGAGGGGAGAGTGGTCAGATAGATACTAAACAAGTAGACTGAACATTTCATTGGAATACATGGAAGTGACCGAAATATTCTCTAGGAAGGGGTCTATGCATATCTACGAGCGGTGAGGACCCATTCGGTTATTGCACCATGTGAATCAGTGGCCTGAGAATCCAAGGTCGGAGAGGCCATTCGAGACCATGAATTGGACAATGTGTGTGATGATTTTTATATGGAAGGGGCCCCTACCCTGCTTCTATTATGGGTAGGAAATGATGTTTGTTTCACCACTAAAAATCCAAGGGTGCCTACTGGGGTCAAAATCGATGAGTCCCTTGCATAGGGTATCCCTTATATGGGAATCATGGTTCTTGTAGATGACAAGAATGATGTAAGAGAGATCACCTTGACTCAATTTAGAGGTTATGAAATGATCTCCAGATGTAACCAAGTCATCCTTGGTGTACATGTGCCAAAATATCCAGATATGAAGGTTGGTGGGGTCTACGTGCATGTAACCATGCAGGTGATCTTTCTTTGAGAATTCAATGAGTCTAGAGAGTTTTTTCATGGGCTCAAAAATAGCAAAAAAAATTGGATTTTTGTTTCTTGACATCATATGTAAGGAAATGCGCCTTATTCAATGCACCAAGTCTCCAGGAATTCCATATAATTATTGGATTCATTAATCAAACATGATTCTGGGATTATCTCTAGAACATGTCGCCTTGTAGAAATGGGAGGAAAAACTCTCAATTGTGTTCATAGATCATGAATGTGTGCACACATTAAAGGTAGAGGCCAGCCTAAATGGGGGAGTAAAGGCTTCTTGAAGATAGGCAGAGTGCCGATAATGGGGATTTGAGGAGGAGTGGTGCCTCTCTTGTGAGCACATGTGCCTTGGATTGAGAGACCATCACCTATGTTTGTATGGGGGTTGGGAGAGGCTAGACACTCTATAGGGGTCAACTAAATAGTTTATAAATTATAGATACATAGAAGTGGAGACCCTTAACTCACACCCAAGTCAATGGAGGAAGAATTGACGAGAGATCCAAGACACCCTCTCGATACCTTTGAAGAACAACATAACATAACCTTGGGAGGAGGTGATTGCGACATAATACTTGACTTATAGGGCCAAAAATATTTCATGAAATCCCATAAATAGATTCCTTGAGATATTAGGTAGTAGAAAAGAAGATGGATACCATATACAACCTATAGGATAGACACACGCATTGATAATGAGGGAAGATCCAGGATCCCCACACAACCGCCCCAGGTCATAGAAACCAAGGACATCACAGGTTCCACTGAGGGGAGGTCTGAGGGCACCACTATGGAGACATTAGGGAATTGGAGGCCACCTGAGAGACATAATTAGAATCCAATGAAGGAGAGGTAGTATGACAGATCCTAGATCCAACTACAATGAGGGGAGTCATCCTCTCACCTTGTCGATGGATTTGACATACCTGTATAAAGTGGCCTTGGAGAAGGATGTGAGATCCAAACATGGGAATGATGGTGTAGCTAATATCTTGGTTCCAACTAAAGGCGTTATGCACTCGAACATTTTTCATCTATTCTATTGTGTTTTCTATGTCCATATCCATATAGATGTGAGCTACTAAAACATATGAGCAGAACCTGGTCCTGAAATTAGCAGAGAGAAATCCATCGATTGAGTCATTGGTTACCTTGAAGAAACCACCATTCTGGAAAGGGAGTGGGAGCATGGGGAAAGAGATCCATAATGTAGTTAGGGAACATGATTTTCCTCTATGGACATCAAGAGACCACCTTGTCAGGACTAAGCTCCAATGGTTTATGGAAAGGGGGGCCTTGCACCATGTAAAAACAAAAGCCACTTTTGGGCTGAAAAAAATGATGAAATAACTTTTTTGGATCACTGAGATTTGAGTCGGGGGTTTAAGGACCCTGGAGGAGACAAAACACATGAAGGCCGGGAGAGGGGGCTTCATGTATCTATAATGGGCAACGAGGGTCCACATCAGAGAAGCTGACTCCTCTTCAATGTTCATCTTGGGAATATTCGGGGATACACGAGCTCCATCCGTAGAAACCTGTTGAATGGGAAAGCAAACCTATGAGAAGGTGGGGGAAGGTGGGAAGTGATGAGAGATAAACGATCAACCTTGATATTTAATTAAGTTTCCCTAAGGACATGTGGATCCGTGAGACTAACAGAACTGAGAGCCATCCCAAATGATGAAGAAGAAATAGGATCCACGAGGGGCCCGACAGACGAACTGGGGTGGAGAGAATGAGGAAACCACAGAGCTAAGGAAACAATGAAGGAATAATAGGAGCTAGGATCAATGGTTTATGGGGAAGAGAAAGATGATTTCCAAGTAGGTGAAGGAGTAATGATCAAATTTTTTTCAAAAGAGAGACTACATGTGAGGTGTGTTTTCAGGGACATGCTGTGAATCCATTTTGTATTTTCATAACCATCTAATGAGAAATGGTTTTCATAAAGATAAAAACTATGAAAGAGAAACATTGTTCATAAATATAATTCCATAATAACATAAAAAGTTTAGGGAATAAATTTGAATAAATCTTTTAGATCATTTCCATGAAAAGCATGAATAACAACATCAAATGTCATCTTAGATGTAAAATAATTTAGAATTGTCCTTTGAAAAACAATTATTGATGAAAATATCCTTTCATACTTGGAAAATTATTTTCAAAACATAAAACCTTTAATAAAAAACTATATATTTAAAAACATCTCTAAAATCATTTAAATGTATCTGTGAAAACAAAAAAATCACTATTAAAATTAAATTTCCTTGAATAATTATAATAGAAGAATGAAAAAAAATATTAAATCCATTTTCATTGAAAACTTATAATATAAATAAGAAATTTTTAAAACCGCTTTTTTTTGAAAAAAAAATTAAAATTATAAATTAATGTTTGACATCATTTAAATTGTTTTCATTAAAAACAACATTTTGAAAACATATAAAGGGATATTTGAAAATCATTTAAATTTTTTTGAAACATAATTTAGTTTTTTAAAACCATTTTTAATAGATATTATAATTAAAATAATGAAAGTATAATAATATTAGGGAAATAATTTCATTAAAATACAATGATTTTAATATAAAAATGAAGCCTCAAAGAAACAATGTCCATGATAGCAGGTAGGTCGGTAGATGAAAAATATTCCTTTAGCACCATAATATTTTAAAGAAGTTCATTAATTAAAAAAATTCAATGATATTCATTTTAAAACCTTTATTTTTCAAATGAAATATATGTGTAAAAATGTCTTTTAAATAGATATGTATAAATTTAAAAAAATTGAAAACATTTTTAGAAAACACATTTCTAAAAGAAAACAGATTTCCAATCGAAAGGAGAATGAAGTTAGATTTTTATAAAAACGTTTTCTTATGTATATTAAGTAAGAATGTGTGAAAATCAGGTACTATTTAATATATTATCATTAATAACTAGAGTCTAAAAAAATTAATCATTTTTAATGATATATGGATTATAATATTTCACTAATGTAATCATAAACATAAACAATCTTAATAAGTGACGGTATTGTAGCAATAAACTTTTACCACATTAATAACATTGAATCATAACACAAGGGAAATAATAACCTGAAATCAATCACATAATATAATCAAATGAATGATATTTATGATATAATATGTAAACTTTAATATATACACATATAAAAATATATGTTCATAACCTAGAATGTGTGTGAAAGAAAGAAAATTGAGACAAATTTACTCTACAAATTTGGTAACATTTGAATCCTTAAACCAATGAAATTTATATCATAAAATTTATATTTTAATAAAAATAAATTAAAGTATAATAAATATAGAGTACAACAAATTGAATTATACACACAACATAAAATAAAAGGGAGGTGATCGTTTCTTATGTATCACACAAAATACATGTGATATGAGGAAAACATTACCCTAAGTCCAATATGGAACATGTGTCTTTATCTTCAATAATAATACACTTAAATAAGTTATTTTATTGTTTAATAACATATTTCATTTTTTTAATTAATTTTTTTGACTTATTATTATTATTTAATAAACTATAAAAACAATTATGTTTAATTTTTTGTTTTGACAATATTCGGTTGATATGGCAAAAGAGACAATGGTAGGTCAATATATGGTAAATGGATTCATTATATAAACAAATAAAAGATAATTATAATGATAAAATTATAATATTAATACATAAATTGTACATTTAAAAAAATCCAAGAATCTTGGCTATTTAATTGAACTATCATTACAGTCCTAGATATTACATTCCATAAGTTCACATGAGTAACATTTGAAATTTTCAGTGAATATTATGCAATGAATGAATGTAAAATTATATATTTATTAATTATTATTATATAAAAACTCTATTTTATTTAATCATATATAATTATATTTATAAATATTAGGATTTAATAAAGAACACATCATGTCAAGGAGGAGGTATTCCACATGTCCACGAATGACGTTATAACATTATATTGTGTGAAAGGGGTAATAAAGAGAATGATATATTATATTTTTAGAAATATTATTATGACATTAAAATAATATTTATGTCATTTATGTTAACGATTTTTAATTAATCCTATAAATAATACATTTAGTTTAATTTTTGAACATATTACATTTCATTAAAGAGGAGGTAGCCCACAATTCCACACATTATGATATCGTATTAGCTCAAAATGGAAATATATAAAGTATGTGTTATATAAAAAATAAATAAGTTTTAATAAAAAATATCTATTATATATATCATATAAAAACATAAAATACACAATAATGACCAATCATGAGAGGCGGTATATGAAAAGTGAATAATAACCATTTCACAAGGCATCAGTTCTCTGTAAACAAACGGTTAGTTCATTACCATTTAAATAGAAGATTATATAAGGGTCGGTTGAACATGTAAAAAAAATTATATAAGTATATTTATTATGAATATATTATATAATAATAATATTTTAGTGTGTGGATAATTAAAATAAAATAAATTTGTGTGGGGATGGATGTTACTTCTAATTTGGGTAACTCATTTTGGTTTCCACCAATGGGCTTCCATGGATGGTTTTTCCATAAGACATGATTCTAGGATTAGGGAAGTTATTTTGTAATATATTCTTGTACATATTGGGTGATACAATGTTCTTGATAAGTGTTAACTAGTAGGACAGGTGAGTAAATTTTTATTGTGGAGGATGAGTAGAATTATTTTAATTTTTTATTAAAGTGGAATTCCATAAAACGTTTTCCTATAAAAAGTTTGTCCAATAATGATATTAATCAGACAAAATTGATTATATTTTTTAAATATGTATATGCAATGGTTTTTTCGTGTTTATAGGTCATTTTTTCTTATAAGTGTATGGTTTAGTCCATTGTTAAGATAATTTTTCTCTTAATCGCAATAATTAAATTTAATCACATTGACAAAAAAAATTTGGTAAAAAAATATGTTTCCCATATTATAGATTTGAAACTATTATAATTCAAAAAAGGGAATCTATTATTCAGAATTTAATTCAAATTATGGGAGATATATAACTTAAATTTAATCACGTAGACACGCTAACATTATGGGTTATTAAAGTTAATTTGTTCAACAGTATGGTATGTTTTTGTGTCCAATATCAAAGTGATATTTATTGAGATTAAATCACTAGTATTAATTAATATATAACGAATGTAATAGTAATTTAAAACTAATCAAAATAATTATTTACCATTATAAATAAATTAGACAAAAAAAGTTTTTTCAATTAATATTCATTATTAGTAACTATTCATCAAAAATTAAACTATAAAGGAAAATACAAAAAAAGTTCAATTAAATAATTTATATGATCGACATTCATAAATGATTATTTTTCAAATTTGAATTATGTAAGTTCCAAATTCTGATTTAAAATGGGTTCTCTGTTAAAAGCTGATATAATTACCTTTTAGAATAATTATTGTTTTTTATTTATAAAATTTTATTTATTATTGTATTATACATATAAAATATATTTTATGGGTATAAAAAATATTTATTGATCATACAATATATAAATTTTATTTTAAAAATTAATATAAAGTGTTATTTAATTTATTGAGAAAAAATTTTGTATTTGATTGAAAATTTGTTTTCTTAGAAAAGTATTTCATTATTTTCAAAGAGTTATTACATTCAATTATAGTAATTGATATCCACAAGAATTCATTTTATACATATGTTTAATCTTATTTTAAAAATTTATTTTATCATATCCATAATATCCATTCCAATTACAAGCTGGTAAATATATTTATATTAAAATAATAATATTAATAGTATATTGTTGTTTGGTAAAACATGGCCTTGCGTGTAGTGAAATATATCGAAGGGAATTATTATTGTACGTTATAAAAAAATAGAGTTATGTGTGATGTAAGATAATATAGTTGATTCATGTTGCATTGAATTAGCATCATTTTTAGTATTATTAAATCCAAACATAGTGAATATATATATATAATATATTCATTATTTCATGAAACAAAAAAAATATAAAAAGATTAAATTCATTCAAAAAAACTACCAAAATATTATGGTGTTACATTTTACCCCCTTAAAATAAATTTCTCCCTGAAAATTTCTATATGTTATCATTGGTTTCTTAAATAAAAGTATGATTCATAGAAAACCACAATGTAAAAATGACTAATAATACATCCTTTAAAAATGGAATGTTAGAAACATGATAGTTACAAACATAACTCATAACTAGTCTTACACATAGTCAAAAATCAAGGGGATGATAATTTTGTATATTGAAAAAATAATAATTATAGAGATTGATAATGTCCATTGATCAACGAAAATTGAATGGTCAATGGAAACATAACCACCTCTTAACAATAAATATATGATAATGTATAAGACCATATTCTCAAAAAAATGATGATTTTAGGATAAATCATTTTTAATATCATTTACATAGGGTTCATGAAAAATTTTATTGTATATGAATGTAAGAATACATACTTACTTGATTTAATTTCATTTCATATGCACAATATCACATTTTTGCTTTTCCTTTATAGTTATCCACTTCAATTTTTCTCTAATAAATAAAGGTGAATTTTTCATCAATGTAGTAATAATAGATCATGTGGTAGAGTGATAAGAAATTCCCTCTCTCATTAGTTATCTACATAAAAAAATGTTTAACATTGTTTATTCCACATGCATAAATCCTCATATTATGATATAATATTGTAAACTCAAAAACATCATCTGTTGTTTAACATAAAAATTATATAAATGGTTACCCTTATAGAATATCCAAATGATGAAAATCTTGAACATTATAAATAAGGTTGATAAATCAGTTTAACATTTATACCTTATTCACCATAAAGTATATTTTCGTTGTCACATTCAAAACATGGGAAAACCATCATCATATATTTTCTTGAAACATTATAATAATATAAATTACAAAAGAATATTTTTTCAAAACATGCATGTTTACATATTCCAATGTTTATTGGATATATTACTTAAATAATAAAAGCTATAAACATCATTCCTGACCACATAGACAAATTTTTCATGAAATCCATAATTATTTGCATAGTAATTAGAACCATAAAATATACTTATTCTTATCCAAAAAATCATTAATATATAATCAATATATTTATATTAAAAACAAATCAAGGGTTGTATTTCCCTTAGTCATATGTTTCCCATGAATATAACCATTAAATCAATTCAATTTTCGAGTACATTAGAACCATTCATAAATTTTTAGTAAATATTTATTAAAGAAAATAAGATAAAAAATCCATATATATTTCATCAATCATAAAATATAAATCGTAAATAAAAATACCTAAAAACATCAATTATTCAACTTTATCTTTAATCCATATGAATTCTACACCAAATCATTACATTATACCACTTTCCATTTACATTTCATCTGTAGTCTCATCATAATCATAAATATAACTATTACTCATACATCCTTTCTGGTTATCATTAAGAGATTTTACTTTGGACATCAATTTTCATAATGATAATTGATTCCCCACATAAATAATTTAACCTTCGGTGATGACCTAAGGAGGCCAATATTCCCATAAATTTTATTAACCATACCTTTAATAATTATTTTATTTTAATTTATTTGTAACCTTCTTTTCCACAGTCAAAATATCTATTTTTTCATTTAAGACATCCAATTGGGTGGTTTTTTACACATACTAGAAGTAATGAAAAAACAATATTCATTCCTCCATGGTATCCATTACTTGAACGCTCAATAAACTCCTTCATTCTAGTTCCATACATTGACTAAAACATGAAATCATAGTTTGAGAAACACTTTTTTTCGTGTAAAACCACATAATCATGAAAAATAATTTATAATATGTTCAAATTATTACACATCAATTTAAATATAATAAAACTTTGTATTATCTTTAGATACATCCCATGATAAATCTATAAAATTACTCTTATGGATCTCAATAAGATTTTCCCATTCTAGAATACAATGGTTAACTAAACAATTCCATTGATAAAAACTATAGTGACCCGGGCTTAAAAAAATTGACATTACATCATTTTAGATAAATATTTCGAATAATAATAAAATAAGTTCCCAAGGACCATAAAAGTTTAGTGTTATTGTAAACATGGAAGAAAATATTATGACATGCTGAATGATCAATAATGTTTCCTAAAAAGAACATACCTTTTATAAATTATACATTAAACCATTATTGATATCAAGGGGAAAGGAATCATAGGAAAATGGAGATCTCAAATTCTCAGTAAGGGAAAACAATGGATATAAAAAACCATAACATCAACATAAGGGTATGAAAACATGAGAATGAATTTTAAATATCATAACATTAATATAAAATATAATATACATGATTCATGTAATTGTTATTGGATATTCGTAAGACATGAATCACAAGGTAATCATGATCATAATTTAACAAATCATAATATAGGAATAATATATTTTATTTTTAGCTGAAACATAAGAATAAAAATTTATTTCCACTGTACTCATGTCATTACTTCGATGGACATCATTGAAGTTTGTTTCCAATAACCATACCATCTTTGTAGTAATGGTTTACTCCTACGAACATCTTATTCATCAAGGATCACACCAAAGAACATATTTGTAGTAAAATTACATTACTAAACTGAGTTGAATCCCTATAGAATCCATTTATATCTTATGAGATATTTATATTCACCCAATGCATTTGAGGGAGATAGAAGTCCAATACATTTCATAATGAAATCATAAAATAGTGTTCCACATGATCATAAACAATTATATCATAAACATTGAAAATAAATGGGTATCATAAAAATTTAATAATATCAAATCTTGTGTAATAGAGTTAGGTTTCATAATAATTTGATCAAATAATAACATGATAAAAAAGTGGGTTTCATTTTCATATAACCCATTAAATAGATATTAGTTTTCTAAATATATATATCATTAATTAAAAATGAGTTTCATAAATATCATGAAATAAAATCATACACAATCCAAATAAATAATATGAAATGATCATTGGGTTCATTTCCTAGAAATGCTTGAGTAACATTGAATGATGTATCCATATATCTAAAACATTTTTAACAAATCATTATAAATACATATCATGATAAAAAATCCTACATTTTCTGAAAAATGAATTTTAAAATATAAATCATTTTTCAAAAACCAGTCATTTGAAATTAGATTTCAATAAATATAAGTTAATTATTGTAAATACTAAAACATTTTTAAAATTATTTATTCTTGAAACAATATAAATAATGTTTGAAACCATTTCTCAATTTTTTATAAAAGAATTATAAAAAATATTGAAATCATTATGATTTTTTTCATTGAAATTAATTTAAAGAAATATGAAATTGTCATTGGGGATTTTTTTAATCCTTTTTGTTAAAAACTACATTTTGAATATATATAAATGGAAATTTTAAAATCAATTAAAAAATTATTAAAAATAAATAATTTTTTTAAAACCATTTTTCATTGAAAAAAAATTAAAAAATAATCTAATTTATAAAATAATATGGAAAATATTTAGTTTTTAAAAAATAACATTGTAATCATACTAAAGAAGCATTAAGGAAATGACAGTTGTGATGGCAGGTATGTCAATAGGTACCAAACATTCCCTTTTCACCATTAATGTTTATAAAAGTTCATTGATCATAAAATGAAAATATTATAATGTAATTATTTACCTAAAAAGAGAATAGAAGGGCAAAAATTTCATTTCAACATTATATGATATTATTTAAATATTTTAGAAAACATTTTTATAAAAAAAATTATAATGAACACAGATTAACATGTAACTCAACAAAGGCAAATTGTAACCATATTACTTTACTCTTTTTGTAACTTTTGAACCTAAACCCCATAAATTAAATATCATCAAATGGATTTGTAAATACACATAAATTTAAGTATATTAATTTTATAATTCATTTATGGGTATTATGAACACCACATATTTGAAATAGAATGTGATCATGGATTGTGTCTCAAGGAAAATAAAAGTGAGACAAAAAACCATTACATTGAGTCCAAATGGACAATTATGTCTTTATCATCCATACTAATAAACATAAATTATTTATTAATTTATT
Organism: Viscum album; assembly: GCA_963277665.1. Classification (NCBI taxonomy): domain Eukaryota; kingdom Viridiplantae; phylum Streptophyta; class Magnoliopsida; order Santalales; family Viscaceae; genus Viscum; species Viscum album. The sequence continues at coordinate 187,743,109 of OY728153.1, read as the reverse complement.
TAGTATGTTATTTATGTCTATTTTTAAATTTATTTCACTTATTACAATGACATAATTAACCACATAAACAATTCAATTAACATTAGGTGTTTTGACCATATTAAGGTTATATTTCAAAAATAACATGGGTGGTTCAACTTATGGTCAAATAATTCATTTTACAAACATATAAATGATAATAATTATTAAATAATAATTATATTTATTCATAAATTATACTTTTACAATCACCCATGAAGGATTAATAACAAAAATCAACCAATGTTAAAATCATGGAGGTTGTATGTCATACAAAAACTTGAGTAATTATCCTATATTTCTGTTATCATTTTGGAAAGAACGTAAGTAAAATTATATATTTCACGAATGATATTTATAACCTAATTAAAATTTTTAATAATCATACACAAACACAAACAAAAACACAAATATATATATATATAATTGTTATGATGTAAAATCAATTGCATCATGTCTAGAAGGCGGTAGTCCACACATCCACGATCAACATAATCACATTTTAGTGTCTGAAAAGGGTCTGAATGAAATTCATATATTATATTTATGGAAAGGTAGTTATTACATTAATATAATATATATTTAATTTATGTTAAATAGGTTTTATTAACTCAATCCATAGTACATTTCATGTAGTATGTGAATGTATCACCTCACTTTAAAGAGGTGGTAGTCCACACTCCCCCAAATGATGTTATCATATTTACAGAAAATGGAATGAATATAATTATTTTTTATATAAAAATTATAAAAGTATTAGGTAAACAAGAATATCATAACAATCATATTAAAACATTGTTTCTACCTTAATTCCCAATCATTTGAGGTTGTGTCATAAAAACAAACAATCATCATTTCATGAGGTAGTAGTATTCTGTACATGAACGAAATGTTTTGTACCATTATATGCATGTATATGTGGTTTCAGGTATAAAACAATAGAAACAAAAAATATAATTTTATTTAGGACACATATTTAACAATCTAATCACATAATAAGATGATTTTATGGGTTATTGAAATATAATAAAACAAAATAGTTTGAGGAAAGATGTTGCTAATTCTTTTTTAACACAATTTGGTTTTTATCAATGGGATTCCTTGTATGGGTTTATTCCCATTAATAGTATTATATTATGTGTTTACTGATTTTGGGAGATATTTTTATCAGATGTCGGAATATCCAATGAGCTTGAGAGGTGTTAATAAGTGGGAGGGTTGAGCGTATTTTTAAATTGGAGGAGTAGTGGTATTATTATAATTGTTTTAAAAATGAATTCTACCCATGTTTTTTCAAATGAAAAGTGGCTCCAATAATTAAATATTTTTTTACAATGTAGGATAGGGTATATATATGTTAAAATGATGTAATTTTAAAATTATTATTGGTCATTTTTTCAAATAAGTGTATGTTTTAGTCACTTGTTAACATAATTTTTCTCTTAATCACTATAATTATTTATAATCACTTTTTGTAATATTTTTATCAGAAAGTAAGTTTAACTTATTATAAATTATAAATTTTATATATTAAAAATATTTAATCCATTTTTCCAAATAATAAACACATAATTGGAATAAATTATTTTAAATTTAATCTCATAAATGGGACAGTGAAGTAGGGTTTTATAGTAAAAATGATCAAATGTTTGGTATGTTTTCATATATAATATCATTGTGAAATAGATTAAAATTACCTAAATTGTATTAAATGATGTATTATTCACAAAATTTAACTGTAAAACGTATAAAAATACTTTTTAAATATAAATAAATTATCTGAATAAATGTTTTCAATTAAAATTCAGTATTATTCACTATTAATTTAAAAAACCAAAAAAATACCAATAAAATCACCTTAATCTATCATTATGTTACTATTTTATCAATGAAGTTTAATTTTTCAAATAAACATTATAAATGTGTCAAGTATCTGATATAAAATGGGTTCTTTATTAAAAGAATGTAAAATTACATTTTTAAGAATTCATATTCTTTTCCTAATATTGGATTTATTCTCATATTATACATGTGAAATGTATTGGATTAGAATAAAAAATATTTGCGGAATATATAAAATATTAATATTATTGATATCAAAAATAAAAAGCTTTTTTTAATTAATTGGGATAAAATTTTGTTTTTACATATAAAAGTAGTTTTCTTTGAAAATAAATTTTTTAAATAGTTATTACATTCACATTATGTAATTTATAACCAAATGATTCATTATATATTTACATTCTAATAATATTTTCACCTATTGGTTGATCATATTCATAAAATCCATTCTACTACCTTGGTGGTAACTATAATAATATTTTAATAAAAATAATAATATTTTATATTGTAGTTCGTTTAAACCAGACTTTTAGTGTAAACCATGCTATCAAGAAGATTTAGTATTTTGTGTAATAAATACAAACATAGTGTTTCAGGTAACATAATGTAATCTATGTATTGTAGGTAGTGAAATATTAACATGTTTTTTCATATCAATAAATCCAAAAATAGTGGAAAAATATTTCAGATGTTATATTCACTGATCCATAAAATGAAAAATATTAAATGATTAAATTAATGATGAAAAATTTAAAAAAAATATCATGGTGTTACACTCTAAGGAGCAAAAATGTTCTGAATAGATCTATGGAGAGATTACAACCTCATTACATGTGTTGAACAATAATAGAAATCATAAAAAGAAGTAGAATATAAACATAAAAAATAACAATGCATCACTAACCACATTACCATCTGGGATGTAACAACAGACAAATATAGTAATCATGTATCATATCATGATAGTATAAAGTGTAAAGGAAATAAAAAATATATAAACACTCAAATTTTCTCTTTTTCGGGTCCTCGCATCATGTCATCTCCCTTAATCCATTCACCATCCTAATCAAGGAATCTAACCTATGGAATCTTCCATTATCTAGCTCAAAACCACTAGATCATATTAGGTAAAATATGTGGAATGAGAAGGGTGTGAGTAAAATTTAAAAGGCATCCATAAATGGTGTTTAATGTAAAATACATTTTAATAACAATGTATCAAAATATATAAGGTGTATAAATAAATTGGAATTAAATGAAAAAAAATCCTAACAGTGGTTTCCAACCAGACACGTCAACCCATAGATCTACCATGATTCCCAACAATTCCATCATTCTTTATCATATGGTTGAGTCTATACCATATATGATAGGGTCTAAAGACCAAATATAATCGGAGGCTTCATTGTTTAATTCAAATTTAAATCTCATACATTGTAGAAAAATTAATGAATCCTATACCATTTCAACACTATTGGATTTTTTAGGATCTATAAAAACTCTAAACCATACTGTACATTGATAAGACCTAGAGCATTAGTATATGTCAATGAAATGTTAAGAAAACTTACTCGACATCTTAACCAGACCATTAATCAAATTTAACAAGGTTCAAGATCAGTAATAATTTATAAAAGAATAAAAACAAGGGTGAACCATTTCATTTATCAACATTCAAATTCTAAATTATAATCTACACCTTTACACATTTCCATGACTAATTTTTTTCCCATTACTCCTTATAGAAAAAAAATAAATCATATTTTATAACTATTTATCAACATTAAAATTCCACTTTAACCATTTATATCTTCTACCCTTAATCATATCATAACACATTTAACATTTTCATAATTAATCCTAACAATCCCTTATACCATGAATATATTAAAATTATAAATACATGTTGAAAAATCTCCTAATTAATTGTAATTTAACAAAACATTTCACCATTTTCTATGGATTTACACACTTCTTGGGTGGATATATACCTAGTCATGAAATCAAAAAAGAACCTTATAATGTCTAAGAAGGGTCCTAATCCTTAATTAAAATACCATTTTTTATAAATATGTGGGTTTTATAAGAAGATAACCCACTAATCATCATCATTTAAAAATTTTATTTAGGATAGGTAAAATAAAAAGCACAGAGGCCACAGAGAATAAAAATATGAGGTAGACGGGGGAATATAAAAATATAATCAATTATAATCCCTAATAATCAAATTGTCTCCCTAAAGTTTCATTCTATTCACATTATGATTGTAGACGTTCTCTGAAATAGGTACATCTAGTGAAGAAATTTGAGTCATGACTTGGTTTCCCTCATGCCATGTGTGAACAATGTTGATGTTATTGTTGAGAGAGCCTCTACCCTTCCTGATAAGGTAGTTTATTGACCATAGAATTGATCTCATAACATGAAAGGCATTCATGAGGATCTGAGAATCTGTTTCTGCCTCTGTGATATTGATCCTTCTCTACTGGAACCATCTTAATCCTGACAGAAAACCATAGACTCCACCTGAAGCGATAAGACATGGCCTCTACGGGACGACAATTCCAATATGATAGATCTAGAGGAGTCATGGAAAACCCCACCTCTACACAAAACCCACATAGATAATGAACCATTTGTATTAAGATCAAATCCCTTTGAAGGTGGATTCCAACAGACCCAGTGATTGGAAATGTTTCTTGTACCATGATGGGCAATAAGACAGTTCTTCTAAAGTCATTGAAGAGTGGGAGCCTCACACCAGTTATCGATGAGACATACCAAATTGATAATAAAATTATTCATTCTAGAAATGGTGGACCGACCTAAATAAAATATCCATTCATATCTTGCATTAATTTGGCCCGTCCCAATGCACCAGCATCTTGTATGGAGAACAATGGAGAATGTCGGCTTCTCAGGACCCCTATAACCCACACCATGATTCCATTGGTCAAGGAAGGAATGATATGCCATTTTAGTATCATATACTATAGATAAATCCTCGATGTAACCCTATAATTCACTCTTCAAGTCCCCTTCAAAGAAGAGTTGGCCAATGCATTCCTCCTAGTGGTAACTACAACAGGGGCATCTGGAAGCAAAGGGAATGACCCATCATTTTATGTTCTCATCTCTGGGAATATCATTTTTCTGTATCCTCGACATTAGAAAATTATATTTTGAGGGAATGACCATGGTACAAAGAATACCATACCTTCTTTTAGCGTGGACAAGAACCTCTATAATGCACCAAAATCCTCTTGAGGAGAAATCACCAAATTTCGAGTGGGTGAAAATGAACTAGTTAGGATCTGAACTCAGATCATTGATGTCATAAAATTAATATTGGTACTCATACAACTCTACCTTTATGAGGTCTACATATGATCTAGCCTCCATGAAGTAAATCTATGTGAAAGGTCATACCAAGAATACATGGGAGTTCCTAACCCAGTTCTGATGTGAGATAGAAATGCAACCCTTCTTGATGATCCAAAGTAAGTGAGGTTGGAGGATAGAGATCAAGGTAGAGAGGACATAGTAAAAAGGTGATTATTTACATTCACTTTGGACGGGATACCGAAGTGGGAGATGTGCATTGTTAAATATCATAATGATCAGCAATCAATGACTTCCCATGACAGCTTTTTTTCATGAATAGAAGGGTTCCCTCATGTCTCCGAACATTTGTTCCACCTTCATTGACTAGACTTCCCACCTTTCTCTAATAAGCCCAGTGGTATTTCCCACAAGACATAGCACCCCAAATGAAACCATCCAGTAACCTATTGATTTTTTTGATGACTCATTTGGGGACTTTGATAGAAGATAGGAATAGACCTGAGTGACTAAGATAATGTTTTTTATTAGATTAATCTATCCCCCAAATGTGAGATATATGTTTTCTCATTAGATAATCTAGTTCATAATATTTGAGAAGAGAAAATCAATATACTATATGTGAAGGATTCTAGAAGAGGTGGGGTTCTAGGATATGGTGAGAATCATAATGGAATTTTCACTCCCCACCCTCGGTAAACTACCTCCCTGAAAGAAGTATTGTCTAGCTGAGACAACATCAGATTCAACCACCTCCCATGATACCATGTTTAAGGAGATAGGAAAGACATCTGGCCCCAAGGAAATATCGGGATAAAAGTGCTATATAGCCTCGTATATATCATTTTCCTCAAGGATATCACTAAGTAGCTCATTTAACTAGATGGAAAACTAATTACGGAAAAAATCAAAGTTATTTAAGAACCGCCCCCCCCCCCCCCGGTATTCATCCATCATGAGAGGGTTAGGACCAGTGTGGAGTTCTATGAAGAATGAGTGATCCAAGCCTCCCACAAGGTCCATGTTATTCGAATATGAACCATCATGCAATAGTATGTTTGGACTAAATGGGTATGTCCTCTCCTAGATAAAATTTTCAAAGAACGTGGTATTCATGTTTCCCTCATAGAGAAATTTCATTATGGTTTGATTCCTTGCCTCTTTTCCCTATTTTTTCAGCATAGTATCCGGGCCATATTTCTTCTTAGCAATCTCCTCGAATTCCCAATAATCCAAAACTTATTCCAAAATTCTCTCAAGACTCTCCAACTACTACATAGAGGCATCAAAAACACAATCTATGGGAGGGATCTCTTTAGACCATACTAGTAGCATGGCCTTGAGAGGTTTCAACTTATTGTCCAAGGTAGCCTAATTGTTCCCCTTAGAGGGTTCTTCGTAGATGGACCTTTCCAGTTCTTGGTATCCTAGAATTTCATTCCAGTGGTAGTGGAACCAGGAACATGCATGGTGGATATACCCTAGACCCAAAGAAACCTGGAGGGGAGAGTGGTTTGATAGACACTAAACAAGAAGACTTACAATTTCATTGGAAAACATGGAAATGAACTACATAATCTCCAGGCAGGGTATATGCATCTCCACGAGCGGTGAGGAACCATTCGGTTATCGAACCATGTGAATCGATGGCCTACGAAGCCAAGGCCAGAGAGTCCATTTGAGACCATGAATTAGAAAATGTTTGTTCTGGATTTTATATGGAAGGGTTTCCTACCCTTCTTCTATTATGGGTTGGCAATGATGTTTATATCACCACTAAAAATCCAACGGTGCCTGCTGGGGTAAAAATCGATGAGTTCCTTGCATTGGGTATCCCTTAGATGGGAATCACAGTTCATGTAGATGACATCCATGAAGAAATAGAGATCACCTTGACTCACTTTAGATGTTATGAAATGATATCCAGCTGGAACTAGGTCAACCTTGGTTTCCATGTGCCAAAATATCTAGATATGCAGGTTGGTGGGGTTTACATGCATGTAACCATGCAGGTGATGTTTCTTAGAGAATTTAATGAGTCTATAGAGGTTTTTCTTGGGCTCAAATATAGAAAAACATTGGATTTTTGTTTCCTGACATTATATGTGAGGAAATGAACCTTATCCCATGCACCAAATCTTCAGGCATTCCATATGTTTATTGGATTCATTAATCAAACATCATTCTAGGATTATCTCTAGAACATGTCGCCTAGTAGAAATGGGAGGACAAAATTTCAATTGAGTTCACAGATCATGAATGTGTTCACACTCTAATGGTAGAGGACAGCCTAGATGGAGGAGTAAAGGCTTCTTGAGGATAGGCAGCGTGCCAACGATGGGGAATGGAGGAGGAGTGGTGCCTCTCTTGTGAGCATAGGTGCCTTGGATTGAGAGACCATCGCATATGTTCGTATGGGGGTCGGGAGAGTCTAGAATCTCTCTAGGGGTTGACTAAATAGTTTCTAAATTAGAGATCCATAAGAGTGGAGACCCTTAACTCACACCCAAGTCAATGGAAGAAGAATTGATGAGAGATCCAGGACAGCCTCTCGATGCCTTTGAAGAACAACATAACATAACCTTGGGAGGAGGTTATTGAGCCATAATACATGACTGCCAGGGCCAAAAATATTTTATGAAATCCCATAAAAAGAACCCTTGGTATAGTAGGTAGTAGAGGAGAGGATGGATACCATAGCTGACCTATATGATAGACACACACCTTGATAATCAGGGAAGATCTAGGATGCCCACCCTACTACCACAGGTCAAGGAAACCATGGACATCACAGGTTTTACTGAGGGGAGGTCTGAGGGCACAACTATGGAGACATCAGGGAATTGGAGGTCATCGGAGAGACATAATTAGAATACAGGGGAGGAGAGGCAGTCTGACTGAACCTAGATCCAAATAAAATGAGGGTAGGCATCCTCTCACCTTGGTGATGGCTTTGACATACCTGTATAGAGTGTCTGTGGAGAAGGAAGTGAGATCTAAACATGGGAACGATGGTTTAACTAATATTCTGGTTCCAAATGAAGGCATTATTCACTCGAACTAAGGTCTTATCTACTAGGGTGTATTCAATGTCCATCTACATATAGATGTGAGCTACTAAAACATATGAGAAGAACCTGGTCCAAACATCAGCATAGAGAAAGCCATCGATTTAGTCACTAGTCACCTTGTGGAAACCACCATTCTATAAAGGGAGTGGGATCATGGGGAAAGAGATCTATAACGTAGTTAGTGAACATAATTTTCCCCTATGGACATCGAGATACCACCTAGTCAAGATTAAGCTCCAATGGATGATGGAATGGGGGGCCTTACACCATCTAAGGAAACAAGTCCTCTTTCGAGATGAAAACAATGTTGAAAGAACCTTTTTGGATCACTGAGATTTGTGTCGGGGTTTTAAGGACCCTGGAATAGACAAAACACATGAAGGTCAGGAGAGGGGGATTCATGGCTCCATAAAAGGCAACAAGGGTCCACATCAGGGAAGCCAACTCCTCTCAAACGTTCATCTTGGGGATATCTAGGTATACACATGCTCCATATGTAGAAACCTATTGGAGGGGAAAGAAATCCTCTAAGAAGGTAGGAGAAGGTTGGATGCGAGGAGATATAAATGATCATCCTTGATATAGAAATATGTTTCCCCAAGGACCGGTGGATCTGTGAGACCAACAGAACCGAGATCCATCCCAAAGGATGAATAAGGGAGAGGAGCCACGAGGGGCCTGACAGATGAACCAGGGAGGAGAAAAGGAGGACCCCACAGAGCTAAGGAAACAATGAAGGAAGAAGAGGATCTAGTATAAATTTATGATGGGGAAGAGGAGGATGATTTCCAAGTAGTTGAAGGAGTGATGATCAAATTTTTTTCAAAAGAGATACGACATCTGAGGTGTGTTCTCAGGGACAAGCCATAATTCCATTTTGTCTTTTCGTAACCAACTAATGAGAAATAGGTTTCATAAAGATAAAAACTATGAAAGAGAAAAAAAATCATAAATATAATTCCATAATAACATAAAAAATTTAGAGAATAAATTTGAATAGAACTTTTAGATCATTTCCATGAAAATCATGAATGAAACCATCAAATGTCATCTTAGATGTAAAATAATTTGGAATTTTCCTTTGAAATACAATTATTGATGAAAATATCCTTTCATACATGAAAAATTCTTTTCAAAACATAAAACATTTTATTAAAAACTATATATTTAAAAATATCTCTAAAATATTTTAAATGAATCTTTGAAAACAAAAATACACTATTAAAATTTAATTTCCTTTAATACTTATAATATAAGAATGAAAAAAATATTAAATCCTTTTTCATTGAAAACATATAATATAAATAAGAAATTTTGAAAACCTCTTTTTTGAATTTTTTTTTAAATTATAAACTAATGTTTGACATCATTTAAATTTTTTTCATTGAAAACAACATTTTGAAAACATATTAAGGGATATTTGAAAGTCATTTAAAATTTTTTGAAACATAATTTAGTTTTTTAAAACCATTTTTAATTGATAATATTATTAAAATAAAAAAATTTGAATAATATTAGGGAAATAATTTCATTAAAAATACAATGATGTAAATATAAAAATGAAGGATCGAGGAAACAATGTCCATGATAGCAGGTACGTCTATAGATAACAAATATTCCTTTGTTGCCATAATATTTTAAAGAATATCAGGGATTAAAAAAATTGAATGATATTAATTTTAAAACCATTATTTTTCAAATGAAATACATGTGTAAAAATGTCTTTTAAATAGAGATGGATAATATTAAAAAAATTGATAACATTTTAAGAAAACACAGTTTTGAAAGAAAACATATTTCCGATCGGAAGGAGAATGAAGTTATATTTTTATAAAAACATTTTATTAAGTATATTAAGTAACAATATGTGAAAAGCAGGGACTATTTCATATATTATCATTAATAACTAGAGTCTAAAAAAATAAATCATTGCTAATGATATATGGATTATAATATTTCACTAATGGAATCATAAACATAAACAATCTTAATAAGTGATGGGATTGTTGCAATAAAATTTTACCACATTGATAACATTGAATCATAACACAAGAGAAATAATAATATGAAATAAATAACATAACATAATGAAATGAATGATATTGATGATAAAATATGTAAACATAAATATATACACATATAAAAATATATTTTCATAACCTAGAATGTGTGTGAATGAAGGAAAATTGAAATAAAATTAATTTAAAATTTTGGTAACATTTGAGTCATAAAACAAATGAAATTTATATCAAGAAATTTAAATTTTAATAAAAATAAATTAAAGTATAATAAATATAGAATACAGAAACATTAATTATACACACAACATAAATGAAATGGGAGGCGATCGTTTCTTATGTATCACACAAAATAAATGTGATATGAGGAAAACATTACCCTGAGTCCAACATGGAACATGTGTCTTTATATTCAATAATAATATAAATAAGTGAATTATTTTATTGTATAATAACATATTTAATTTATTAATTAATTTTGTTTTACATATTACTATTATTTAATCAACTATAAAAAAAATTATGTTTACATCAGTTGTTTTGATAATATTGAGTTGATGTGTCAAAAAAGGCAGTGGTAGGTCAACATATGGTAAATAGATTCATTATATAAACAAATAAATGATAATTATAATGATAAAATTATAATATTAATACACAAATTGTACTTTTAAAAAAATCCAAGAATCGTGGCTATTTAATTGAACTATCATTACAGTCCTGGAGATTACATTCCATACGTTCACATGAGTAAAATTTTAAATTTTAAGTGAATATTACGAAAAGAATGAATGTAAAATTATATATTTATAAATGATTATTATATAAAAATTCCATTTTATTGGTCATATATAATTATATTTATAAATATTGGGATGTAATAAAGAACACATCATGTCGAGGAGGAGGTATTCCACATGTCCACGACTGACGTTATCACTTTTTATTGTGTGAAATGGGTAATAAAGAGAATGATATATTATATTTTTAGAAATATAATTATGACATTAATGTAATATTTATTTCATTTATGTTTACTATTTATAATTAATCCTATAAATAATACATTCGGTTTAATTTTTGATCATATTACATTTATTTGAACAGGCAATAGTACGCAATTCAACACACGATGATATCGTATTAACTAAAAATAGAAATATATAAAGTATTTTTTATATAAAAAATAAAAAAGTTTGAATAAAAAATATCTATTATATATATCATATAAAATCATAAAATACACCATAATGACCAATCATGAGAGTTGGTACATGAAAAGTGAACAATAATCTTTCATGAGGTAGTAGTTCTCTGTAAACAAACGGTTAGTTCATTACCATTTAAATGGAAGTTTATATAAGGGTTTGTTGAACCTGTAAAATAATATTATCTAAGTATATTTATTATAAATATATTATTATTTTTAAATCGAATAATAATATTTTAGTGTGTGGATAATTAAAATAAAATAAAAGAGTGTGGGGATGGATGTTACTTCTAATTTGGGTAACTCCTTTAGGTTTCCACCAAGGGGCTTCCATTGATGGTTTTTTCCATAAGGGATGATTCTAGGATTAGAGAAGGTATTTTGTAATATTTTCTTGTACATATCGAGTGATACAATGTTTATGATATGTGTTAACTAATGGGACAAGTGAGTAAATTTTTATAGTGGAGGATGAGTGGAATTATTTTAAATTTTCTTTAAAATGGAATTCCATAAAAAGTATTCCTATAAAAAGTTTGTCCAATAATGATATTAATTAGAAAAAATGGATAATAATTTTTAAATATGTTTATGCAATGGTTTTTTTCATGTTTATAGTTCATTTTTTCTTATAAGAGTATAGTTTAGTCCATTTTTAAGATAATTTCTCTTTTAATCACAATAACTAATTTTAATCACATTGACAAAAAAAATTTGGTTAAAAATTTGTTTCATTGATTTGAAATTATTATAATTCAAAAAATGCAACATATTATTCATAATTTCATTCAAATTATTGAAGATATATAACTTAAATTTAATCCTACAGACACGCTGACATTATGTGTTATTAATGTAAATTTTTTCAATAGTATGGTATGTTTTTGTGTCCAATTTTGAAAGTGAAATCTATTGAAATTAACTCACTATTATTAATTAATATATAATATATGTAACTAAAATTTAAAACTAATCAAAATAATAATTTATCATTATAAATAAATTAGACGAAAAAAGTGTTTTGAATTAATATTCATTATTAGTAACTACTCATAAAAAATTTAAACTACAAAGTAAAATAGAAAAAAATTCACTTAAATAATTTATATAATCGACATTCATAAATGATTATTTTTAAATTTGAATTATCAAAGGGCCAAAATGTGATTGAAAATGGGTTCTCTATTAAAAGATGATATAATTACATTTTAGAAAAAATCTTCTTTTTATATTTATAAAATTTATTTATTATTGTATTATACATATAAAATATATTGTATGGGTATAATAAATATTTATTGATCATATAATATATATATTTTATTTTAAAAATTAATACAAAGGGTTTTTTAATTTGTTGAGAATTTTTTTTTTATTATATTGAAAGATAGTTTTCTTAGAAAAGTATTTCATTATTTTCAAAGAGTTCTTACATTCAATTATAGTAATTGATATCCAGAAGAATTTATTTTATACATATGTTTAATCATATTTTAAAATTTTATTTAATCATATTCATAATATCCATTCCAATTACAAGCCCGTCACTATATTTATATTAAAATAACAATATTAATAGTATATTGTTGTTCTGTAAAACATAGCCTTGCGTGTAGTGAAATATATCGAAGTGAATTATTATTGTGCATTATAAAAGAAAAAAATAGAGATGTGTGTGCTGTATGATAATATAGTTGACTCATGTTGCAATGAATTAGGATCATTTTGAGTATTATGCAATCCAAACATAGTGAATATATATATATATATATCTAATATTCATTGTTTCATGAAACGAAGAATATAAAAAGATTAAATTAATTCAAAAAAACTATCAAAATATTCTGGTGTTACATTCTACCCCCTTAAAATAAATTTCTCCTGAAAATTTATATATGTTATCATTGGTTTCTCAAATAAAAGTATGATTCATAGAAAAACACTATGTAAAAATGACTAATAATATATCCTTTAAAATGGGAATGTTGGAAACCTGATATTTACAAATGTAACTCATAACTAGTCTTACACATAGTAAAAAATCAATGGGATGAGAATTTTGGATATGGAAAAAAAATAATCATAGAGATTGATAACGTTCATTGATCACCAAAAATTGAATGGTCAATGGAAACATAACCACCTCGTAACAATAAATATATGATAATTTATAAGACCATCTTCTAAAAAGAAAAGATACTTTTAGGATGAATCATTTTTAATATCATTTACATAGGGTTCATGAATCATTTTATTGTATATGAATGTAAGAATACATACTTACTTGATTTAATTTCATTTCATATGCACAATATCACATTTTTGCTTTTCCTTTATAGTTATCTACTTCAATTTTTCTCCAATAAATAAAGGTGAATTTTTAATCAATGTAGTAACAATAGATCACGAGGTAGAGTGATAATATATTTCATATCTCATTAGTTATCTACATAAAAAAATTGTTTAACATTGTTTATTCCACATGCATAAATCCTAATATTATGATATAATACTGTAAACTCAAAAACATCATCTGATGTTTAACATAAAAATTATATAAATGGTTACCCTTATAGAATATCCAAATGATGAAAATCTTGAAGATTATAAATAAGGTTAATAAATAAATTTAACATTTATACCTCATTAACCATAATCTATATTTTTGTTGTCACATTCAAAACAAAAGAATACAATCATCATATATATTCTTTAAACGTTATAATAATATATTATTACAAAAGAATATTTTTGCAAAACTTGCATGTTTACATATTCCAATGTTTATTGAATATATTACTTAAATAAAAAAAATTATAAACATCATTCATGACCACATAGATAATTTTTTCATGAAATATATAAGTATTTTCATAGTAATCAGAAAACTAAAATATACTTATTTTTTTCCAACAAATCATTAATCAATAATCAATATCTTTATATTAAGAACAAATCAAGGGTTGTATTTCCCTTAGTCATATGTTTCCCATGAAAATAACCTTTAAATAAAATAAATTTTCTAGTACATTGGAATCATTCAAAATTTTGTAGTAAATATTTAGTAAAGAACATAAGATAAAAATCATTATATGTTTCGTGAATCATAAAATATAAATCTTAAATACAAATACCTAAAAACCTAAATTATTAAACTTTATCTTTAATCCATATAAATTATACACCAAACCATTAAATTATACCACTTTATATTTACATTTAATCTGTATTCTCATCATAATCATAAATATAACCATTACTCATACACACTTTCTGGTAATCATCAAGAGATTTACACTTGGCACATCAATTTTCATAATGATAATTGATTCCCCACATAAATAATTTAACCTTAGGTGGTGAATTAGGGAGGAAAATATTCCCATAAATTTAATTAACCATACCTTTAATAATTATTTTATTTTAATTTATTTTTAAACTTCTTTTCCATAGTCAAAATATCTATTTTTTCATTTAAGACATCCAATTGGGTGGTTTTTTCCACATACTAGAAATAATGAAAAAACAATCTTCTTTCCTATATGGTCTCCATTACATGAACTCTTAATAAACTCCTTCATTATAGTTCATTCCATTGACTAAACCATGAAATCGTTGTTTTAGAAACACTTTTTGTGGTGTAAAAACACAAAATCATGAAAAATAATATATAATAAGTTCAAATTACGACACATCATTTTAAATATAATAAAACTTAGTCTTATCTTTAGATACAACCCATGAAAAATCTATAGAATTACTCTTATGGATCTCAATATGATTTTCCCATTATAGATTCCAATGGTTAACAAAACCATTCCATTGATAAAAACAATAGTGACCTAGGCTTAAAAACAAATTGACATTACATCATTTTAGATAAATATTCAGAATAATAAAAAAATAAGTACCCAAGGACCATAATATTTTAGTGTTATTGTACACATAGAAGAAAATATTATGACATCCTGAATGTTCAATAATTCTTCATACAAAGACCTTACCTTTTATAAATTATACATTAAACTATAATTCATATCAATGGGAAATGAATCATAGGAAAGGGGAGATCTCAGATTCTCATTAAGGGAAAACAATGGATATACAAAAGCATAACATCAACATAACGGTATGAAAAAATGTGAATGAATTTTAAAGATCAAAACATTCATATAAAATATAATATACATGAGTCCTGTAATAGTTATTGGATATTCGTAAGACATGAATCACAAGGTAATCATGATCATAATCCAAGAAATCATAATATAGGAATAATATATTTTATTTTTAGCTGACACATAAGAATAAAAATTTATTTCCATTGTACTCATGTCATTACTTCCATGGACATCTTAGAAGTTTGTTTCCAATAACCATACCGTCTTTGTAGTAATGGTTTACTCCTATGAACATCTTATTCATCAAGGATCGCACCAAAGACCATCTTTCTAGTAAAATTGCATTACTAAACCGAGTTGAATCCATGTACAATCCATGTATATCTGATGAGATATTAATATGCACCCAATTCATTTGAGGTAGATAGAAGTCCCATACATTTCATAATGAAATCATAAAATAGTATTCCACATGATCATAAACAATCATATCATAAACAATGAAAATAAATGGGTATCATAAAAATGTAATAATATCAAACCATGTGTAATATAGATAGGTTTCATAATCATTTGACCAAATAATAACTTGATAAAAAAGTGGTTTTGATTTGAATATAACCCATTAAATAGATATTAGTTTTATAAATATATAAATCATTAATTAAAAATGAGTTTAATAAATATCATGAAATAAAATCATACAAAATCCAAATAAATAATATTAAATGATCATTGGGTTAATTTCCTAGAAATTCTTGAGTAACACTAAAAGATGTATCCATATATTTAAAACATTTTGAACACATCATTTTAAAAACATATCATGTTAAAAAAATCCTACATTTTTAAAAAAATAAATTTTAAAATATAAATCATATTTCAAAAACCATTCATTTAAAATTAGATTTCAAAAAATATAAGTGAATCGTTGTAAAACCTAAATAATTTTTAAAATTCTTTATTTTTGAAACATTATAAATTATGTTTGAAACCATTTCTCAATTTTTTTTAAAAAATTATAAAACATATTGAAATCATTAAGATTTTTTATCATTGAAATTAATTTGAAGACATATAAAATTATTATTGGGATTTTTTTAATCCTTTTTGTTAAAAACTAAATTTTGAATACATATAAAGGTAACTTTTAAAATCATTTAAAACATTATTTAAAGATAAATAAATATTTTAAAACCATTTTTCATTGAAAAAAATTTAAAAAATAAAAAAAATTATTAAATAATGTGGAAAATATTTTGTTTTTAAAAAATAACATTGTAATCATACTAAAGAAGCATTAAGGAAATGAGAGTCATGGTGGAATGTATGTCCATAAATACCAAACATTCCCTTTTCACCAATAATTTTTAGAAAAGTTCATTGATCAGAAAATGAAAATATTATAATGTAATTATTTTTCTAAAAAGAGAAAATAAGGGTAAAAATTTCCTTACAGCATTATATGATAATGTTTAAATATTTTAGAAAATATTTTTATAAAAAAATATTTCCAATGAACACAATTTTTCGACCGAAAAGAGAATTAAGAAAAATGATCATAAAATAAGTTTTTAAATTATCATATGCACTATATAGTAGAAAAAGGTTACTATTAAATAGACCTGACATAAATAATTTTAGGATATGAAACATAATTATTTTTTGTAATATGTGGATCATAATATTTATCCAATGGATGTATAATTATAAAGAATCTAGATAAATGATGTGAATGTAGGAAAAAGTTATTACCACATTAGTAACATTAAATCAGAGTAAAATGGGATTAATAAAATTATAGGATGATTATAATATAATAAAAGTATTTAGAATCCTTGAATATAATTCCAGATGCATTTTATAATACTCGTAGAAAAATATTGGTTCATAATATGACATGTAACTCAACAAAGGAAAATTGTGACCAAATTACTTTACACTTTTTGTAACTTTTGAACCTACACCCCATAAATTAAATATCATCAAATGGATTTTTAAATACACATAAAGTTAAGTATATTAATTTTATAATTCATTTATGCATATTATGAACACCACATATATGAAATAGAATGTGATCATGGATTGTGTTTCTAGGATAATAAAAGTGAGACAAAAAACCATTACATTGAATCCAAATGGACAATTGTGTCTTTATCTTCCATAATAATAAGCATAAATTAATTATTAATTTAGTTAGTATGTTATTTATGTTTATAATTAAATTTATTCCTCTTATTACAATGTCATAATTAACCACATAAACAATTCAATTAACATTGGTTGTCTTGACCATATTAAGGTTACATTTAAAAAATAACCTTGGTGGGTCATCTTATGGTCAAAGGAGTCATTTTACTAACATATAAATGATAATAATTATTAAATAATAATAATATTTATACATTAATTATACTTTTACAATCACCCATGAAGGATTAATATCAAAATTTAACCAATGTTACAATCATGGAGGTTGTATTTCATACAAATACTTGAGAAATTGTCCCATAATTCTGTTATCATTTTGGAAAGAAGGTAAGTAAAATTATATATTTCTAGAATGATCATTATAACCTAAATAAAATTTTATATAATCACACAAACACACACGCGCAAATATATATATATATATATAATTATTATGATGTAAAATCAATTGCATCATGTCTGGAAGGTGGTAGTCCACACATCCACAACCAATGTAATCACATTTTAGTGTCTGAAAAGGGTATGAATGATATTCATATATTATATTTATAGAAAGTTAATTATTACATTAATATAATATATATTTAATTTATGTTACATATGTTTTATTAACCCATTCCATAGTACATTTCGTGTAGTATGTGATTTTATCACCTCACATTGACGAGGTGCTAGTCCACACTCCCCCAAATGATGTTATCATATTTACAGAAAATGGAATGAATATAATTATTTGTTATATAATAATTATAAAAGTATTAGGGAACAAGAATATTATAAATATCATTTTAAAACATTATTTCTACCATAATTCCCAACCATTATAGGTTGTATCACAAAAACAAACAATCATCATTTCACGAGGTAGTAGTATTTCTTACATGAAAGAAATTTTCCATACCATTATATGCATGTATATGCGGGTTCTTGTATAAAACATTAGAAACAAAAAATTTAATTTTATTTAGGATAAATATTTAACTATCTATTCATATAATAAGATTATTTTATGGGTTATAGAAATATAATAAAACAAAATAGCTTGAGGAAGGATGTTACCAATTCTTTATTAAAACAATTTGGTTTTTACCAAAGGGATTCCTTATATGGGTTTATTCCCATTAATAGGATTATATTATGTGTTTATTGATGTTGGGAGATATTTTTATGATATTTTGTAATATCCAATGATCTTGAGAGGTGTTAATAAGTGGGAGGGTTGAGCACCTTTTTTAAATTGGAGGAGTAGTGGTATTATTATAAATGGTTTATAATTCAATTGTACCCATGGTTTTTCAAATGAAAAGTGGCTACAATAATTAACTAATTTTTTCAATGGAGGATAGGGTATATATATGTTAAAATGATGGAATTTTAAGATTATTATAAGTCATTTTTTCAAATAAGTGTATGTTGTAGTCACTTGTTATGGTTATTTTTCTCTTAATCACTATAATTATTTATAATCACTTTTAGTGATATATTTTTTCAGAAACTAAGTTTAACTTATTATAAATTATAAATTCAATATACTAAAAATATTTAATCCATTTTTCCAAATAATAATCCCATAATTCGAATAATGTTTTCTAAATTTAATCCCATAATGGGACAACAAAGTAGGGCTTTAAATAAAAATGATCAAAAGTTTGGTATGTTTTCATATATAATATTAATGTGAAATTGATTAAAATTACCTAAATTGAATTAAATGATTTATTATTAATATAATTAAACTGTAAAATGTATAAAAAAAACTTTTAAAATATAAATAAATTATCTGAATAAATGTATTAAATTAAAATTCAGTATTATTCACTATTAATTTAAAAAACCACACAAAATTACAAAAAATAACCCTAATCTATTTTTATGTTACTATTTCATTAATGGAGTGTACTTTTTCAAATAAAAATTATAAATGTGTCAAGTATCTGATATTAAATGGGTTCTTCATTAAAAGACAGTAAAATTACATTTTTGAAGAATTCATATTATTTTCCTAATATTGAATTTATTCTCATATTATACCTGCAAAATGTATTGGGTTAGAATAAAAAATATTTTAAGAATATGTAAAATATTAATACTATTGAGAGATAAAATTAAAAGTGTTATGTTTAATTAATTGGGATAATATTTTTTTTTACATATGAAAGTAGTTTTCTTAGAAAAGAAATTTTTTAAATAGTTATTACATTCACATTATATAATTTATAACCAAATGATTCATTATGTATTCACATTCTAATAATATTTTCATCTATTGGTTGATCATATTCATAAAATCCATTCTACCACCTATGTGGTAACTATAATAATATTTTAATAAAAATAATAATATTTTATTGTAGTTCATTTAAAGCAGACCATTAGTGTAACACATGCTATCAAAAAGACTTACTATGTTGTGTAATAAATACAAACATAGTGTTTCAGGTAACATAATGTAATCTATGTATTGTGTGTAGTGAAATATTAATATGTTTTTCATATAAATAAATACAAACATAGTGAAAAAGTATTTTAGAAGTTATATTCACTGATCCATGAAATGAAAAATATTAAATGACTAAATTAATTATGAAAAAATTATGAAAACATCATGGTGTTACACTCTAAGGAGCAATAATGTTCTGAATAGATCTATGGAAACCTCATTACATGTGTTGAACAACAATAGAAATCATAAAAATAAATAGAATGTAAACATAAAAAATAACAATGCATCACTAACCACATTACCAACTGGTATGTAACAATAAACAAATATAGTAATCATGTATCATATCACGATCGTATAAAGTGTAAAGGAAATAAAAAATAGATAAACACTCAAAATTTCCCCTGTCGTGTCCTCACATCATGTCGTCTCCCCAAATCCAATCACCATCCTAATCGAAGAATCTAACCTAAGGAATTTTCCATTATCTAACTCAAAACCACTAGATCATCTCAAGTACAATATGTGGCTTGAGAGGGGTGTGAGTACAACTTAATAGGCAGCCATCAATGGTGTCCAATGTAAAATCCATTTTGATAACAATAAATGAAAATATATATGGTGTATAAATAATTTGGAATTAAATAAAAAAAATCATAATAATGGTTTCCAACCAGACACGTTGACCCATAGATCTACCATGATTCCAAACAATTCCATCATATTTTATCATATGGTGGAGTCTAGACCATATATGATAGGGTCTGAAAACCGAACATAATAGGAGGCTTCATTGTTTAATTCGAATTTAAATCTTATACATTGTATAAATAATAATGGAACATATACCATTTCAACACTATAGGATTTTTTAGGATCTATAAAACATCTAAACCATACTATACATTGATAAAACCTAGACCATTAATATATGTCAATGAAATGATAAGAAACCTCACTCAACATCCTAACAAGACCATTATTAAAATTTACCAAGGATCAAGATCACTAAAAATTTATCAATGAATAGAAACAAGGGTGAACCATTTCATTTATCAACATTCACATTGTTAATTATAATCTACACCTTAACACATTTCCATGATTATTTTTTCCCATTAATCCTTAGGGAAAAAAATATATCATATTTTCTAACCATTTATCAACATTAAAATTACCCTTTAACCATTTATATCTTCTACCCTTAATCATCTCATAACACATTTAAAATTTTTATAATTAATCCTGACAATCCCTTATACCATGAACACATTAAAATTATAAATATATGTAGAATAATCTCTTAAATAATTGTAATTTTACAAAACATTTCACCATTTTCTATAGTTTTACACACTTCTTGGGTGGCTATATACCCGGTCATGAAATCAAAAAAGGACCTTATAATGTCTAATAAGGGTCCTAATCCTCTATTAAAATACCATTTTTTATAAATATGTGGGTTTTATAAGTAGAAAACTCACTTATCATCATTATTTAAAAAGCTTATTCATGATATGGAATACAAATAGCATAAAGGCCACAAAGAATACAAATAGGAGGTCGAAGAGGAAATATAAAAATATAATCCATTAGAATCCCTACTAATCAAATTGACTCCCTCAGGTTTCATGTTATTCCCATTATGATGGTTGAAGTTCTCTGAAACAGGTACATCTAGTGAAGCAATGTGAGTCGTGACTTGGTTTCCCTCATGCCATGTGTGAACAACATTGATTTTATTATTTAGAAATCCTCCACCCTTCTAGATAAGGTAGTTGATTGGCCATAGAATGGATCTCCTACCATGAAAGGCATTCAGGAGGATCTGAGAATATATTTCTACCTCTGTGATATTGATCCTCCTCTACTAGAATAATCTTAAACCTGACAGAAAACTAGAGACTCTACCTGAAGTGAGCTGCCATGGCCTATATGGGATGAAAATTCCAATATGATAGATCTAGAGGAGTAATGGACAACCCCACCACTACACAAAACTCACATAGAGCATGAACCATTTTTATTAAGATCAAATCCCTTTGAAGGTGTATTCCAACGGACCCAATGCCCAGACATGTTTCTTGCACTAGGATGGGAAAGAAGAGAGTTCTTATAAAGTCATTGAAGAGTGGGAGCCTCACACTAGTTGTCGATCAGACATACTAGATTGATAATAACATTATTCATTCTAAAAATTATAGGTCAGCCTAAATAAAATATCCATTCACATCTATCATTAATTTTGCTTGTCCCAATGCACCAAAATCTTGTATGGAGAACAATGGAGAAAGCTGGCTTCTCGGGACCCCTCTAACCCACACCGTGATGCCATTGGTTTAGTAATGAATGATATGCCATGTTAGGATCATGTAATGCAGATAAATCCTCAATGAAACATTATAATTCACTCTCCAAGTCCCCTTCAAAGAAGAGTTGGCCAATGCATTCCTCCTAGTGGTAATTACAACAGGGGCATCTAGAAGCAAAGGGAATGACCCATCATTTTATATTCTCATCTTTGGGAATACCTTTTTATATATCCTAGACATTAGAAAATTATATTTTGAGGGAATGACCATTGTACAATGAATACCATACCTTATTTCAGCGTGGATAAGCACCTATATAATGCCCCAAAATTCTCTTGAGGAGAAATCACCAAATGTCGAGTGGGTGAAAATGAAGCATCCAGGATCTAAACTTAGTTTATTGATGTCATAAAATTCACATTGGTTATCATCCAAATATACCTTTATGAGGTCTACTTATAATCTAGACTCCATGAAGTAAATCTAAGTGGAAGGCCATACCAAGAATCCATGGGAGTTCCTGATCCAGTTCTGACATGAGATGGAAATTCCACCCTTCCTGATGATCCAATGCAAGTGAGGTTGGAGGATATAGAACAAGGTAGAGAGGACATACCAGAAAGGGGATGATTGGGCATTCACTTTGAACGGGTTGCTGAAGTAAGAGTTGTTCATTGTTAAAGATCATAATGATCGGCCATCAATGACCTCACATGCCATCTTTTTTTCATGCATAGAAGGGTGCCCTCATGTATCCAAACATTTGTGCCACCATCACTGGCTAGACATCCCACCTTGCACCAAGAAGCCCAGCGGTATTTCCCACAAGCCATAGCACCCCAGATGAAACCATCCCGTAACCAATTGATTTTTTTGATGACACCTTTGGGGACCTTGATAGAAGATAGTGAATATACCTGAGTGACTAAGAGAATTTTGTTGACCAGAGAAATATATCCCCCAAATGAGAGATATATGCTTTTTTTAGTCAAGAATCTAGTTAATAATATTTGAGATGATAAAATTTATATCCTATATGTGAAGGATTCTGCAATATATAGGCACACTAAGGTAGTCATTAGGTAAACATCCCATTTTCATGTAGATATTGTGTTGAACCTTCACAATCTGGAATGGGGAGCATCGAATGGACAAGTAAAATATATTTTTTTCCTTTTTCATCATTTAGCCACTCCACTTCCAGTAGTCCTCAAGATCCTCAAAAAATACCCATGATTGACCTTTTATTAGAATTCAAAAAGAGGGTGGCATAATCCATAGTCATTGAAAGAGAGTTGTCGCACGCGCTCTCAAAAGAACTTTAAAAGTGAGTTACGTTGGATAAAACTCCAAGCACAACACTCTATGAAGCTAATGTTTAGTTTACTTGGTGTAGCATAGGGGGCTAACCAAGGTCGTCTCTCAAAGGAGGAAGTGAATTAAAACATCTTATTAGAGGTATTCTAAAAATAAAATAAAAGAGAATAAAAACACTACTAGAAAATGATGGGGGTTGTTTATAGTTTATGAATCTCGAAGAAGTTTGCTGGAAGAAGATTGTATTTTTTTTGTTTTTATTTTTGAAATGAATTCCGATTAAAATAACACAACAAGAAGATGTTTTTTTTTGAAAATATTTTAAAAGGAGTAATCGATCTAACTCTACCTCTTCATTTACATATTAATCATTATCATTTAAATGAATATCCACTTAATTATGATCCTCTAATTTGTTAACCCTCGAACCCTACAAGAGTTAACTTAACCACAAAGATGGAATTACTTAAACCCTAGGCTAGCTTCGGAACATGCAATCGCAGAACCCTGCTTTGATTGTTGTTCTAAGGTTAGCTTATGGTCAGTGGTTAATTAGAGCACAAATCCATTCTGGAAATGAGGATGAGTTGTGTTTAGGGATTATATTTGAACTCTACAAATTTATCCCAAGTGGTCTTGTATTACCGATTAAACTCGCACTCTCACAATTTACACAAAATCTCGACCTCGCGTGTTTTTGTATTAATTGTTCAATTGCTTGCCTAGTTTCTTAAAATTTAAAAACATAATTCATGGATCATATTAAGTGAATTACAATAGGCTCAATGATTCAAAATAATTAAATGAAGAGGGTAGAAGATAGATCGATCACTAAAAATTACTCTTCCATGGGTGGCGTAATCATCGTAGAAGCGTTTTCCATGTGCAAAGGTTTATAATGGGTATAACCCAATATCGCTTCTACTCAAGAATTCCAGCCCCAAGAGGAAGATTAAGTGAAGAATAAATTTAAATAAAACAGAGGAAAAGAGAAGAAATAAAAGAAGAACAAAGAAGTTTATTACACAAACAAAACAATTACAACATGAAGGAGAGAAGGAGGCTTCGATTAGAGGATCCTTGCTTCAAGAGCTACCTCTCTTACAATGGTTGGAGAATTTGGTTGAAACCAATTCTCCTCTTCCTCCAATCTCCCAATGCACGAACCAGCCTCTCCAAATGAGAAAATCACTAATTTATAGAGTGGAGGGGAGGCTAGGTTTAAAGTGGTTTCAAGTGTGAATGCAAAATCTCGGCCAAATATTTTAATGAAACTTGCACCGCCCATTTGACCTCCAAAACGCATGAATTGACCAGCCTTCCAGAAGGATGATTTGTGCCACATCATGTCCCCGAGCTTTCCTCAAAATTTGGGCTCAATCGAAGCCCGTATGTAGAGGATATGGCCCAAATACAGAACCTTCTCCATTCTGGCGAGCCCAGCCCAACTTTGACTTCATGGCCCAATTTCAACAACCAACTTAACTCTTTAGCTTTAGTGTCCTGAATATACGTTGTAGATAATGAAGTTAGGAACACTGTTACAAAATTTCAAATTCAAATAATAAATATAAAAATATTTATCTTCGAAATAATACAGTGCACTATTAAGGGTAAAACTGGAATTTTCACCAAATTTTCAAATGAATGATCAAATCCCAAATATTTTATAAATAAACATATTTAACACAATGTGAGAAAATTATATCCTTTATTATCAATAAAATATTCAATAAAATAGTGTTTTATCAACTCCCCCACACTTACCCTTTTGCACACCTGGGCAAAACCTCATATCAAGTAAACATCAATATCAAATCAAAACCAATTTTAAAACACATATCTTTAAGATCAATCAATTTCACACCAAGAATAAAAAAGATATCATGCCTCATAAAAAACCTTATTTCAGGTTCTCCATTTATATCATTCAATATATTTCCACTTCATTTATCCACCCATGCACAAAACACTTACCTCGCTTGAATTTTCTCTCATCACTCAAATATCAATTTTTTTGCAATGTCTTTCTCATCCAAACTCATACAAGGGTCACCATAGGCTTGATAGATTCCTACATCGCTACCCGATGTGAGTCAAGGACATATGTTTATCATGAGGACTTTTCAGGGTTGTTCTGTGGCTTTCGGTTGGTAGGATTAAGATGTGAAAAACTCTGAGACTGAATGAGGAGGGCTTGACTCTTTTAAAGCAAAATTGCATTAATCTAATTTCCACTTAAATATGGTCTTCTCTTCAATCCCCATAGTATCAATTCAGCTCCATCATCGTGAAAAGTCATGAAAGGTTTACACCATTCATCATTTCAACATAAAAAATGTCAATCTTCTAAAACATGATTTTCTTGAAAGCTCCAGATGGGCACAGCTTTCCACCTCAATTAGAAGCTCCAGAAAAGGCACAGCTTCACTTGTCATGAAAGCTCCAGAAAAGGCACAGCTTTCAATATAATGACTTTCTTTAGCAGCAAACACATCTCTTCAGAATTTAATTTTCCACCCAAAGTATCACATAATGTGGTGGCACAACACAAGACAGCTTCCCCCACACTTAAGCTCAACTAGATTATGCAATTTCACTTCAAGAGTTGGTTGGATAGGGAAAATTGGCTTGTAATGTGGCTTAACCAAACAGGCTGTGCATGGCTTCTAAGGGATACAAGGATTAAATATTCAAGGTAGGCCATTATAAAAAAGGATTATTTGAAATAGGGGTTTTAATACCAAACAAATGCCTCAATCATTTAAACACAAGTACCTCAAACCCTCAAGTTTTGACAGGAATAGATCAAATTCTGGTTAAATCAAGTATTGTTTGGCTCTCTCAAGAAGTGAGGTGAATGTAAAGAATATGAAAATAATGGTTTAGAAGCCTCACAAGAAAGTGATTTCAAATATAAAGACAGTGAGATTGGCATGGGATTCAAAATTCAGCGTACTTTGCATGAAATTACTAAATATTTGAACTTGAAACAAAGTCATTTCAGCATTCATTTAAGCTTAGTTTCAAGGGGTAAATTGTTTCACTTATTGATATGGATTTAAAAATGGTGATGAGAATCATTTCAGCTCAAAAGTTTCAAAAACACACAGAAAATTGTAAAATAAACACACAAATTTTGAAAAACACACAATTTTTTTTTTTGGTTTTTTTTAACAGGAAAACAATTGAAATTACTAAACTAAAAGGTTCCCTCCCCCACACTTAAAATATTGCATTGTCCTCAATGTGAACCCGTGAGATGATATATGCACATGAAATGCATAATTTTTAAATAGGACAAATAATATAAAAGTGAAAGGGTTAGGAACATCGTGATGTGATCAAGTGATGATGGGGTCATGCAGTGTGATAAAATCCACTGCATCAGTAGGATGTCCCTCAATGTATCTCTTCAAACGTTTCCCATTGACTGTAAAGCTCCTTCCAGTGTTCTCTTGTGTGATCTCCACTTCACCATAAGGAAAAACATTAGACACAATATAAGGACCTAACCATCTGGAACGCAACTTACCAGGCATCAACTTCAGTCGTGAACTATAGAGAAGGACTTTCTCTCCAATATGAAACTCCCTTTGTTGGATCATTTTGTCATGAGCTGCTTTTGATCTTTCCTTGTAGAGCCTTGAGTTCTCATATGATGACAGGCGAATCTCCTCAAGCTCTTGAATTTGCATGTTCCTTTGAATTCCAGCTTGGGCCAAATCCATGTTACATTTCTTTATAGCCCAATATGCCTGATGCTCGACTTCCACGGGGAGATGACACGCTTTCCCAAAAACAATCTGAAATGGGGACATACCAATGGGGGTCTTGTATGCTGTCCTATAAGCCCACAATGCATCATCCAAGCGCTTGCTCCAATCCTTCCTATTTGGCTGCACGGTTTTCTCCAAGATTTGTTTCAACTCACGATTTGAAACCTCAGCCTGGCCATTTGTTTGGGGGTGGTATGGTGTTGATGTTTTGTGTGTCACCCCATACTTCCGAAGGAGGGAAGCAAAATTCCTATTGGAAAAGTGTGTCCCTTGGTCACTGATGATGGCCTTTGGTACTCCAAACCTGCAAAAAATCTGTGCTTTGACAAAATCCACAACAACATGAGAATCGTCAGTCCTGGTGGCCTTGGCCTCCACCCATTTACTCACATAATCGACAGCAACAAGGATATACAAGAAACCAAATGAACTAGGAAAAGGTCCCATAAAATCAATTCCCCAAACGTCAAAAATCTCACAGAATAAAATGGGTTGTTGGGGCATCTCGTGTCTTCTTGAAATGTTTCCAGTGTGTTGGCATCGAGAGAATGACTTACAAAATACATGGGAATCATGGAATAAACTAGGCCAATATAATCCTGAGTCTAAAACCTTCCTAGCTGTCCGTTGGGGTCCAAAGTGTCCACCACAAGCAAGTGTATGACAGAAATGCAAAACAGACTCAAACTCATGATCGGGAACACACCTCCTAATGACTTGGTCACTACACATGCGCCAGAGGTATGGATCATCCCACACATAATACCTAGACTCACTTTTTAATTTTTGGACTTGATGCTTCTTCAAATTTACTGGGATTTCAGAGCCAACAATGTAATTAACTAAATCAGCATACCAAGGATGCTTACCTGAGATGGTATAGAGATGCTCATCGGGGAAAGTGTCCCGAAGTGGTACCTGGTCCAAGGTGTCACCCTCTAGTGTGTGAGTAAGCCTACTCATGTGGTCTGCCACCAAATTCTCTGACGCCTTCTTGTCCTTTATCTCAAGGTCAAACTCTTGAAGAAGTAGCATCCAACGGATAAGTCGTGGATTTGCATCTGGCTTCTTTAGGAGGTACCTCAAAGCTGCATGGTCAGAAAAAACAACTACTTTAGAGCCCAATAAATATGAACGAAATTTATCTAAAGCAAATATAACAGCAAGAAACTCCTTTTCTGTTGTGGTGTAGTTTGATTGAGCTTAATCTAGTGTCCTCGATTCATAGGCGATCACCTGTGAATGTCCCTCCACCCTCTGAGATAAGACAGCTCCAACCGCGAAGTTGGAGGCGTCACACATAAGATCAAAAGGAATCTCCCACCGTGGGGGTTGTATGATCGGTGGAGTGGTCAGACAATTCTTTAGCTCATCAAATGATACCCTGCATGAATCATCAAAATTGAAGTCAATATCTTTTTGAAGCAATCGAGATAAGGGTAGAGCGATCTTACTAAAATCTCTGATGAAGCGTCGATAAAATCCAGCATGTCCAAGGAATGATCGAACATCACGCACACATGAAGGGTAGGGTAAGGATGAAATGATGTCTACCTTAGATCTATCAACCTCTATCCCATGTTTTGACACTACATTCCCTAAGACAATGCCATGCTCTACCATGAAATGACACTTTTCAAAGTTCAGGACTAGATTCTTCTCAATACAACGATTCAACACATTTTCCAAACTACTTAGACATTCATCATATGAAGATCCATACACTGTAAAATCATCCATAAATACCTCCATGCAGGTCTCAATAAAATCAGAAACAATACTCACCATGCATCTCTGGAAGGTACCTGGGGCATTGCAAAGTCCAAATGGCATCCTCCGATAGGCAAATGTCCCAAAGGGACAGGTGAATGTAGTCTTCTCCTGATCCTCCGGAGCTATAGGAACCTGAAAATATCCAGAAAATCCATCCAAGAAACAATAGTGTGTCTTCCCAGCTAGTCTCTCAAGCATCTGATCAATAAATGGGAGGGGGAAATGATCTTTGCGAGTGGAATGATTTAGTTTCCTATAATCAATACACACGCGCCAACTGTTTTGTACCCTCATTGGAACTAACTCATCTTTCTCATTTTTAACAACAGTAACACCACTTTTCTTAGGCACAACCTGAATAGGACTTACCCACTGAGAATCTGAAATGGGATAGATTATACCTGCCTCGAGTAATTTTTCAACCTCTTTTTTAACAACCTCCAGAAGGGTTGGATTGAGTCTCCTTTGTGGTTGCCTCACCGGTTTAGCTCCATCTTCCAGAAGAATCCTATGCATGCAAATGGAGGGGCTAATACCTGATATGTCAGCCAAGGTCCACCCGATTGCCCTGATGTTCTCCCTCAAAAGATTCAAAAGTTTTTCTTCATGTTCAAAAGAGAGATTGTTAGCAATGATAACAGGTAATTTTTCACCACTTAACAAGTATGAGTATTTGAGATTTGGTGGCAATGGATTTGGTTCCAGTGATGGTGGCTGCTGAATGGATGGAAGCATGAGTGGCGTAGACATATGTGCACAATCATACATATCATCTGAATGAGAGAACAATGCATCAAATCCATCAGAAAAATTAGCAGCCATATCATAATCAGAGTATACATGCTCAGAATTCGAATATGATTGGACAAATGAACCAATCCCAAGATCAGAAAGATCATGAATTAAAGGGGATGAAGTAGAATGAGACATCAAGTTGGACCCAATACTCATTATTTCATTAAGAAGTGAATAGTCCCCAAGAGATTGGGAATCAAAAATAGAGGGACTATCACATGCAGACTCAGAATGAGAGAGAAAGAATGCTGAGTGTTCCTCTGGTGGGTACTTCATAGAATCCAGGATTTTAAACCTCACGATTTCATCCCCGAATTCCATGGAAAGAGTACCCTCATGAACATTGATAATGGTCTTAGCAGTTTTGAGGAAGGGTCTACCAAGAATGATAGGGGCATGAGAACTTACCTGGTCATCTTCCATGTTTAGTACATAGAAATCAGCAGGGAAGATCATGTCCTTTACCTTTACCAACACATCTTCAAGGACACCAGCCGGATATGCTGTAGCTCTATTCGCTAGCTGCACCACTACCCTTGTAGGCTTGAGCTCACCAATCTGCAATGAAGAGAAAACAGAGTGAGGCATCACATTTATTGAAGCTCCTAAATCCCAAAGAGCATCAGAGAAGTGAAACTCCCCTATGGTGCATGGGATGGTGAATGTCCCGGGATCCTTGCACTTTGTTGGCATTGCTAGAGTTGGTGTAATGAGTGCTGAGACATTCCTTCCAAGGTTGATCCTCTCATTTCCCTTGAGCCCTCTTCGATTGGTACAAAGTTCTTTTAAGAATTTGGCATACCTTGGGATTTGCTTAATGGCTTCGAGTAGAGGAATGTTGATCTCCACACGCTTGAATGTGTCCAAAACCTCCTTTTGCATTGCTTCTTCAGCCATCTTCTTGGTTTGAACAACCCTGTTTGGAAAAGGAAGTGGTTTAGGAGGAACATCATCAATCTTTTTCTTACCTTTATCTTTCTCCTTGGATTGTTCATCAGTTGGTATGGAATGTGGCTTCTCTGAAGTTGAGGTGAATCCCGGTGGAATGGTAGGTATAGCTGTATCGTTCATTTGCTTCCCACTTCTCAATGTTATGGCACTAACATTCCCCTTTGGATTTGGAGTGGGTTGGGAAGGTAGATTTCCAGAATTCTTACTTACAAGTTCATGGAGGGCGGTGGCAATCTGGCTCATTTGAGTCTTCAACTCCCTCAGCTCCGAACCTTGACTTTTCAGCTCATTCTGTTGATTAAGAACAATTTGTTTCAAAAGATCATCAGTGTTAGAGTCTACCTTGGGTTGGAGATTCCCTTGTTGCTGACTTGTTGATGTTTGAGCTTCAAATCTCCTTTGGGGTTGTTGGAAACCCTGTTGGTAAGGTGGAGGCTGCTGGAAGTTTTGTTGAAAGGGGGGGCCTTTGTTGTTGTCCAGAGCCATACCTCATGTCCAGATGATCTTTCCACCCTTGGTTGAATGTTGGATCGAACTTCTTCTGGGGATATGGTTGTTGCTGCTGCTGCTGATATGGTCTCCCAGGGAACACTGCTGCACAATCTTCTGTTTCTTGGAGTTGTGGGCAACAGTCAGTTGGGTGGCTTGTCTCAGTGCAAATACCACAAGGCCTTGAAGGAGGAGGTAAAGATGTCTTTTGTGCCAAAGCAATATGCCTTACCATAGTTGTCAATTCTTCTAACTTGGTATCAATCAAATGAATCTCAAGAGAAGAAGGACTTACCTGATGTACTCCCCTGACATGTAGTGTACCTCTATCGCCAAATTGTTGGGAGTTTTGGGCCATCTTGTCAATCAATGCACGTGCGGCTATTGGTGTCTTGTCCACCAATGCCCCTCCAGCTGCGGCATCCACCATGCTTCTCTCCATAGCTGTGAGTCCTTCATAGAAGTACTGAATGAGGAGTTGCTCACTGATTTGGTGATGTGGACAGCTTGCACACAACTTCTTGAATCGCTCCCAATACTCATACATGGACTCCCCTTGTGCTTGCTTGATCCCCGAGATCTCCTTACAAATGGAAGTGGTCCTCGATGCTGGAAAAAATCTCTGCAAGAAAAGACGTTTCAAATCGTTCCAACAAGTTACATCTTCAGGTTGTAAATAATACATCCAATCTTTTGCAGCTCCATCAAGTGAGAATGGGAATGCTCTTAGTTTGATTTGATCTTCAGAGACATTTTTAGGTTTTAGGGTTGAGCAAACCACATTAAATTCTTTCAAATGTTTATTCGGATCCTCAACAGAGAGGCCATGAAACTTTGGAAGTAAGTGAATTAACCCTGATTTTAGTTCAAAGTCCGATTCGAGATTTGGGTATGCAATACAATTTGGTTGATAGTTAATATCAGGTGCAGCCAATTCTCGAATGGTTCTATTAAGTTCATTTCCATTATTATCAGCCATTGGTTCCTCTTTTATGTTTGAATTTGAATTGCTTCCAATTTCAATGTTCTGATATTGGAGTAATTCTCCAACTGGTTGAATGTTGAAACTTCCCGTAGACTGAGAATGTCTGATTCGTGCCCTAAGGCTACGTTCAATCTCAGGGTCAAGATCTAAGAGATCTTCGGGATTAGTTCGTGTCATAGATCAAATAAAAATGAAAAGAAAGAAGGTGGACCATAGTAAAATAAAAATGAGAAGTTTGAGTTGATGGTCCACAAAGAAGTAGGAGAAAATAAAAGAAGAGGATGAAAAATCAGATTGGGTAAAGAAGGAAGAAAGAAGAAAGGAAAATAATAAAATGTAAAATAAAATAAATACCTCTAGTTGGTTGAAATAATTACTTGCCTCCCCGGCAACAGCGCCAATTTGAAAGAGCGTTGTCTCACGCGCTCTCAAAAGAACTTTAAAAGTGAGTTACGTTGGATAAAACTCCAAGCACAACACTCTATGAAGCTAATGTTTAGTTTACTTGGTGTAGCATAGGGGGCTAACCAAGGTCGTATCTCAAAGGAGGAAGTGAATTAAAACATCTTATTAGAGGTATTCTAAAAATAAAATAAAAGAGAATAAAAACACTACTAGAAAATGATGGGGGTTGTTTATAGTTTATGAATCTAGAAGAAGTTTGCTGGAAGAAGATTGTATTTTTTTTGTTTTTAGTTTTGAAATGAATTCCGATTAAAATAACACAACAAGAAGATGTTTTTTTAGAAAATATTTTAAAAGGCATAATCGATCTAACTCTACCTCTTCATTTACATATTAATCATTATCATTTAAATTAAGATCCACTTAATTATGATCCTCTAATTTGTTAACCCTCGAACCCTACAAGATTTAACTTAACCACAAAGATGGAATTACTTAAACCCTAGGCTAGCTTCGGAACATGCAATCGCAGAACCCTGCTTTGATTGTTGTTCTAAGGTTAGCCTATGGTCAGTGGTTAATTAGAGCACAAATCCATTCTGGAAATGAGGATGAGTTGTGTTTAGGGATTATATTTGAACTCTACAAATTTATCCCAAGTGGTCTTGTATTACCGATTAAACTCGCACTCTCACAATTTACACAAAATCTCGACCTCGCGTGTTTTTGTATTAATTGTTCAATTGCTTGATTAGTTTCTTAAAATTTAAAAACATAATTCATGGATCATATTAAGTGAATTAAAATAGGCTCAATGATTCAAAATAATTAAATGAAGAGGGTAGAAGATAGATCGATCACTAAAAATTACTCTTCCATGGGTGGCGTAATCATCGTAGAAGCGTTTTGCATGTGCAAAGGTTTATAATGGGTATAACCCAATATCGATTCTACTCAAGAATTCCAGCCCCAAGAGGAAGATTAAGAGAATAATAAATTTAAATAAAACAGTGGAAAAGAGAAGAAATAAAAGAAGAACAAAGAAGTTTATTACACAAACAAAACAATTACAACATGAAGGAGAGGAGGCTTCGATGAGAGGATCCATGCTTCAAGAGATACCTCTCTTACAATGGTTGGAGAATTTGGTTGAAACCAATTCTCCTCTGCCTCCAATCTCCCAATGCACGAACCAGCCTCTCCAAATGAGAAAATCACTAATTTATAGAGTGGAGGGGAGGCTAGGTTTAAAGTGGTTTCAAGTGTGAATGCAAAATCTCGGCCAAATATTTTAATGAACATTGCACCGCCCATTTGACCTCCAAAACGCGTGCATTGACCGGCCTTCCAGAAGGATGATTTGTGCCACATCATGTTCCTGAGCTTTCCTCAAAATTTGGGCTCAATCCAAGCCCGTATGTAGAGGCTATGGCCCAAATACAGAACCTTCTCCATTCTGGCGAGCCCAGCCCAACTTTGACTTCATGGCCCAATTTCAACAACCAAATTAACTCTTTAGCTTTAGTGTCCTGAATATACGTTGTAGATAATGAAGTTAGGAACACTGTTACAAAATTTAAAATTCAAATAATAAATATAAAAATATTTATCTTCGAAATAATACAGTGCACTATTAAGGGTAAAACTGAAATTTTCACCAAATTTTCAAATGAATGATCAAATCCCAAATATTTTATAAATAAACATATTTAACACAATGTGAGGAAATTATATCATTTATTATCAATAAAATATTCAATAAAATAGTGTTTTATCAACTCCCCCACACTTACCCTTTTGCACACCTGGGCAAAACCTCATATCAAGTAAACATCAATATCAAATCAAAACCAATTTTAAAACACATATCTTTAAGATCAATCAATTTCACACCAAGAATAAAAAAGATATCATGCCTCATAAAAAACCTTATTTCAGGTTCTCCATTTATATCATTCAATATATTTCCACTTCATTTATCCACCCATGCACAAAACACTTACCTCGCTTGAATTTTCTCTCATCACTCAAATATCAATTTTTTTGCAATGTCTTTCTCATCCAAACTCATACAAGGGTCACCATAGGCTTGATAGATTCCTACATCGCTACCTGATGTGAGTCAAGGACATATGTTTATCATGAGGACTTTTCAGGGTTGTTCTGTGGCTTTCGGTTGGTAGGATTAAGATGTGAAAAACTCTTAGACTGAATGAGGAGGGCTTGACTCTTTTAAAGAAAAATTGCATTAATCTAATTTCCACTTAAATATGGTCTTCTATTCAATCCCCATAGTATCAATTCAGCTCCATCATCGTGAAAAGTCATGAAAGGTTTACACCATTCATCATTTCAGCATAAAAAAATGTCAATCTTCTAAAACATGATTTTCTTGAAAGCTCCAGATGGGCACAGCTTTCCACCTCAATTAGAAGCTCCAGAAAAGGCACAGCTTCACTTGTCATGAAAGCTCCAGAAAAGGCACAGATTTCAATATAATGACTTTCTTTAGCAGCAAACACATCTCTTCAGAATTTAATTTTCCACCCAAAGTATCACATAATGTGGTGGCACAACACAAGACAGCTTCCCCCACACTTAAGCTCAACTAGATTATGCAATTTCACTTCAAGAGTTGGTTCGATAGGGAAAATTGGCTTGTAATGTGGCTTAACCTAACAGGCTGTGCATGGCTTCTAAGGGCTACAAGGATTAAATATTCAAGGTAGGCCATTATAAAAAAGGATTATTTGAAATAGGGGTTTTAATACCAAACAAATGCCTCAATCATTTAAACACAAGTACCTCAAACCCTCAAGTTTTGACAGGAATAGATCAAATTCTGGTTAAATCAAGTATGGTTTGGCTCTCTCAAGAAGTGAGGTGAATGTAAAGAATATGAAAATAATGGTTTAGAAGCCTCACAGGAAAGTGATTTCAAATATAAAGACAGTGAGATTGGCATGGGATTCAAAATTCAGCGTACTTTGCATGAAATTACTAAATATTTGAACTTGAAACAAAGTCATTTCAGCATTCATTTAAGCTTAGTTTCAAGGGGTAAATTGTTTCACTTATTGATATGGATTTAAAAATGGTGATGAGAATCATTTCAGCTCAAAAGTTTCAAAAACACACAGAAAATTGTAAAATAAACACACAAATTTTGAAAAACACACAATTTTTTTTTTTGGTTTTTTTTAACAGGAAAACAATTGAAATTACTAAACTAAAAGGTTCCCTCCCCCACACTTAAAATATTGCATTGTCCTCAATGTGAACCCGTGAGATGATATATGCACATGAAATGCAGAATTTTTAAATAGGACAAATAATATAAAAGTGAAAGGGTTAGGAACAGCCTGATGTGATCAAGTGATGATGGGGTCATGCAGTGTGATAAAATCCACTGCATCAGTAGGATGTCCCTCAATGTATCTCTTCAAACGTTGCCCATTGACTGTAAAGCTCCTTCCAGTGTCCTCTTGTGTGATCTCCACTGCACCATAAGGAAAAACATTAGACACAATATAAGGACCTAACCATCTGGAACCCAACTTACCAGACATCAACTTCAGTCGTGAACTATAGAGAAGGACTTTCTCTCCAATATGAAACTCCCTTTGTTGGATCATTTTGTCATGAGCTGATTTTGATCTTTCCTTGTAGAGCCTTGAGTTCTCATATGATGACACGCGAATCTCCTCATGCTCTTGAATTTGCAACTTCCTTTGAATTCCAGCTTGGGCCAAATCCATGTTACATTTCTTTATAGCCCAATAGGCCTGATGCTCGACTTCCACAGGGAGATGACACGCTTTCCCAAAAACAATCCGAAATGGGGACATACCAATGGGGGTCTTGTATGCTGTCCTATAAGCCCACAATGCATCATCCAAGCGCTTGCTCCAATCCTTCCTATTTGGCTGCACGGTTTTCTCCAAGATTTGTTTCAACTCACGATTTGAAACCTCAGCCTGGCCATTTGTTTGGGGGTGGTATGGTGTTGATGTTTTGTGTGTCACCCCATACTTCCGAAGGAGGGAAGCAAAATTCCTATTGGAAAAGTGTGTCCCTTGGTCACTGATGATGGCCTTTGGTACTCCAAACCTGCAAAAAATCTGTGCTTTGACAAAATCCACAACAACATGAGAATCGTCAGTCCTGGTGGCCTTGGCCTCCACCCATTTACTCACATAATCGACAGCAACAAGGATATACAAGAAACCAAATGAACTAGGAAAAGGTCCCATAAAATCAATTCCCCAAACGTCAAAAATCTCACAGAATAAAATGGGTTGTTGGGGCATCTCGTGTCTTCTTGAAATGTTTACAGTGTGTTGGCAACGAGAGAATGACTTACAAAATACATGGGAATCATGGAATAAACTAGTCCAATATAATCCTGAGTCTAAAACCTTCCTAGCTGTCCGTTGGGGTCCAAAGTGTCCACCACAAGCAAGTGTATGACAGAAATGCAAAACAGACTCAAACTCATGATCGGGAACACACCTCCTAATGACTTGGTCACTACACATGCGCCAGAGGTATGGATCATCCCACACATAATACCTAGACTCACTTTTTAATTTTTGGACTTTATGCTTCTTCAAATTTACTGGGATTTCAGAGCCAACAATGTAATTAACTAAATCAGCATACCAAGGATGCTTACCTGAGATGGTATAGAGATGCTCATCGGGGAAAGTGTCCCGAAGTGGTACCTGGTCCAAGGTGTCACCCTCTAGTGTGTGAGTAATCCTACTCATGTGGTCTGCCACCAAATTCTCTGACCCCTTCTTGTCCTTTATCTCAAGGTCAAACTCTTGAAGAAGTAGCATCCAACGGATAAGTCGTGGCTTTGCATCTGGCTTCTTTAGGAGGTACCTCAAAGCTGCATGGTCAGAAAAAACAACTACTTTAGAGCCCAATAAATATGAACGAAATTTATCTAAAGCAAATATAACAGCAAGAAACTCCTTTTCTGTTGTGGTGTAGTTTGATTGAGCTGAATCTAGTGTCCTCGATGCATAGGCGATCACATGTGAACGTCCCTCCACCCTCTGAGATAAGACAGCTCCAACCGCGAAGTTGGAGGCGTCACACATAAGCTCAAAAGGAATCTCCCACCGTGGGGGTTGTATGATCAGTGGAGTGGTCAGACACTTCTTTAGCTCATCAAATGATACCCTGCATGAATCATCAAAATTAAAGTCAATATCTTTTTGAAGCAATCGAGATAAGGGTAGAGCGATCTTACTAAAATCTCTGATGAAGCGTCGATAAAATCCAGCATGTCCAAGGAATGATCGAACATCACGCACACATGAAGGGTAGGGTAAGGATGAAATGATGTCTACCTTAGATCTATCAACCTCTATCCCATGTTTTGACACTACATGCCCTAAGACAATGCCATGCTCTACCATGAAATGACACTTTTCAAAGTTCAGGACTAGATTCTTCTCAATACAACGATTCAACAGATTTTCCAAACTACTTAGACATTCATCAAATGAAGATCCATACACTGTAAAATCATCTATAAATACCTCCATGCAGGTCTCAATAAAATCAGAAAAAATACTCACCATGCATCTTTGGAAGGTATGTAACACCCCAAGATTTCATAGTGTGTTATTTCTTCAAAATAATTCAATAACTTGCACTACACGCAACACTGAGTTCAATCACACCATTAAAAGAGGTCATGAATAGTATTAACTACATTTTGAACTTTATATAATCCTTATAATTTTAGAATCCCTATTATGAGTTTCTTAGTCATAATGCAAGAACAGATTCATTTTCAGTATTTCACTTTTATCAACTTCTAATAGTGAAACCTTTTTAAATACAATATTTTAAACTTTTTGACTAAATGGGGA
This sequence comes from Viscum album, assembly GCA_963277665.1. NCBI lineage: Eukaryota > Viridiplantae > Streptophyta > Magnoliopsida > Santalales > Viscaceae > Viscum > Viscum album. Next base: position 187,704,136 of record OY728153.1, on the reverse strand, counting down.
CATCAAAAATTTAAAATGAAACACCCCAAGCTTCCATGGTACGTTTCCCTTTGAATAATGTGATAGCGTGTGTTGTACGCAACACCGAGTTCTAACACACCATAACCAATCAAACTAGCCGTTATAAATAGTAATACCTACTTTTTGAAAATATATATATTATATATTTCAAAATGGACATCATTTTTGGATTCGGAATATCGAATTTAGCCTAAGGTGAAATTTTGGTACTTTTCGGATAACTTTCATATTTTGATGAATAGTGAAAATTACTAAATTTTAATTAAAAACAACTTTTTTAATCAAAATAATTAATAGTGATAAATTATTAATTTCAGTGGTTTTAAAGTATATTTAGAATATATTTTTACAATTTAATATAATTTTGGTCATTAGACATAATTTTACAATTAAACTGAACATAAACAAGTGTCAATCTTTTGATAGTTATTATCTCTTAAAAACACGCTTTTTGTTTTGACAGCGGGAATTAATTTTAAATTAATTTCTGCCACTTCTGTGTTTTGAATTTAGAAAAATGGATTCCATATTTGGAATCAGGATGTTCAAATTGTGTAAATAGGTAACTTTTATTTTTAGACATTTTAAATAATTACTGCGGTAAATATTTTATTTACCATGGTTAAGGGTAAATCCGGTAAATAAGGGTTAAAAAATAATATTATAATAATACTAAATTACCCTAAAACGTGTCGTAACCCTATTGGTTGATACATGGTCGACCATGGGCATCTTTGGGTCTATTTTGGGACCCCATGGATCCACTTGTAAGTGATAATGACACATTATATTAATAAAGCTAAAATAAAAATAAAAATGGGATAAGCTTACATCTTTTAGAAGAACAATTTTTACATAGGGTTATACATGTTGGCTTTTCGATTATAAATATTCATTAGAAAGCTAAAAAGATTTCCTACATAATGATATTTTATTTATAATTTTCAGACATTAAATAATGTATTTTATTTATGACACAATGATGATGCAGTAATTACTATAATAGTGAAAAATTAAAATAATTGATATTATAAATACCCAAATAAATATAATATGAAACTTTTAATGAATTAAAATAATTTTCTAGGATAATATGATATATTAGGATTGATTTAATTGACTTTTTTCGAAGTAATCAATCTGTTATGAGTTTCACAAAAATCAACTATTGAATAATGTCAAAATTGACATAAAAGAGTTCTTAAAACAAATATTATATTATTAATTGATATTAAATTCCTAAAAATCTAAGGATCTGCCAAGATACTTATATTATGATAGGTTAATCATTAATGGACCAATTGGGGGTCGCTTGGATGTATATAGTAAGTTAATTAACCATATTATATAAAAATACAAAGAGACATTGTAAAAGTGAAACTAATTAACTTAGAGTTAATACTTAAAGATAAGGTTAATATAAGTACCCAAAATTGTCTAAATTCTATTGGATGAGTTGTTTTCGACCTATCCCCACCTCAACCTTTGAATAGTCAACTTTGGAGCCATTGGAAACCGAATATGAATTTATTATAAATTAATATTTCTAGCTTTTCCAAAGGTGCCCCTCACCCCTCTTATAAAAGGGCACTCCTCCTTCTCTTTTCCTCACACCTCTCAAGCCACTTGGCTCGTCCAAACTCTGCCCAACTAAGCTCCCCACATCCCTCTCCTCCTCCTTGAAGCTTCCCCTTAGGCAGAAAGCATTTCAATAAGTCCTTTGGTTCCAACCAAAGTGAGTTACCTAAATTAAAGGAGGTTAACCTACCCCAACCAAGGAAAAGTACAAGGTAAGGGTTACTTCACAATCTCTTCATTATCCGAGGTTGTTTATACGTAATAATCTAATGGGATTTCTTTATCATCCACATCCATGTTTCTTCGAAATGTATTTAAAAACATATTTATTATTTACAAGAATATGGGTTAAATTCATTTATACCCTTGTTTGACTTTTTGTAAGAGGTTTATAAAGAAATCTTTCCGTCGTTTTCAAAACAAGGTCCTTTTTAACCTTTTCGACAGAATTAAGATAAGAATGTTTTTTTTACTTATACGGCGGGTGCGGTTATTTTCCGCCATTATAAAATCATCAAAGCTTTCGTTACAAGCTTACAAGAATATTTTCAAGAAAATGTTTTATTTTATATGGCTCTTAAATGATTTCAAAAATAGAAAGAGATATTTCTCTAAAAAGTGTTTTGATTTCATCTATGTCAACATCCTTTAATGGATTTTACATTTATTTGAAGTTGATTTATTATAATACAAAACTTCTATATTGTATTGAAGGTTTTGTGATATGTTTGACTGTGGATGTGCTATTTTATACCATTCATAGTTTATGGTGAAACTATTGACATTTCGTATGCTAGTTTTAATCCGAATGTTTATGTTATATTTCAAACTTTTCTTCAGATGAATGTGCTAAACAAGTATGTTCCGGGTTGGGGACCGGTAAAAGTAAGCCATCCAGGTTGGGGACTGGTTAAAGTAAGCCCTCCAGGTTAGGGACTGGTAAAATTATGCCCTCCGGGTTGGTGTCCGGTTATTAGAGGCACTCCGGGTTGGTGTCCGGTTATTAGAGGCACTCCGGGTTGGGTTCCGGTTAGAAGTAACCCATAGGTCTTGGGATGAGGCCTAGACACAGAAATTAACGTTTATCATTATGCATTCCAACATTATGAAAGTGGTTATTGATATTGCATGTGATTATTCGATTAGTAGAATATCCATGTGAACAAGTAAATGGAATTATTTCATTTTACTTTTGCCATACTATGTTGAAGTTCAATTTTAAAAGGCTTTTGTTTTAGTAATTCATTGCCTTAAATGTTTCTGCTTATTTTGAATGTTCCGCTATATTGTTATCCTTACTGGGCATTTGAGCTCACCCCTTTTCTATGTTTTATTTTTCCCAGGTAGTGAAGAAGTAAATTATGATTGACTTGCAGGGATATTATGAGGGGTTAATAGTGTGGATATGAAAACTTTGTTGTTGTAGTAGTTTTTCACATTGAAATGTAATGTAAAACTTTATGATTATATCTAGTGTTTCCAAGGCTACTAAACTAATCGGTCTTTCGAGATTTGATCTTTCTTGTGATCATGCCAATGTTACGAAGTAAAGCACCGACTCTGGGTAGCTGGGGTCATGGCGTTACAGTTGGTATCAGAGGAAGTTTAGTACAAACCTTGGAAGCTAGATTTAGATAAACTCTGATTAGAGCACGTAGACCTAAGATTAACTTTGAGGATTAGTATAGAAGAACTTCCTAGAATTTTGGTATTGTAGAGATTTTGTGAGTTTTCCGAGCAATACATCCCTGTCTGGATACGAGCAGGTAGAGGCGGCTCTGGCACAGATGAACCTAGGGGTAAAACCCGAAAACACCGCTTTGAGCTAGACTCGAACGGGAAATGGTGCACGACAACGGGCCTTGCTGCACTCTTGGTTACGACACTCCCGGGGGATATGCTTAGGATAACTCTCATTTTATTTACAAATCCTTTTGAAGGGATTATGAGTATATACTTCCTCAAAGAAAACATTCTTATGATTATGGATTATATCCATAAATAGTTCAATTTATGTTAAGTGTTTTATAAGTATGGGATTATGTATTTTGATTCATGAACTGATCTAGTGTATGCCATTGTTTAGAAATGGCGCCCAGTAGAAGGAATGAGAACTCCAGAAATGCACATGATCCAAAGAGAAGGAAGGATCATATATTTCATGGTCTTAACCTAGAATTTATAAGAGAAATAGTCCCCCATGTATTATCATCATATGAAGAAATAATATCATGTGTTGATAAGATAAGTAAAGAGTTTACTAAGTCCTATGGCTTTGAAGGGAAGCAAGAGAAGAAAAGGATGGAAGAGAGAAAGATGGATAAAAGTAAGAGGGAAAAGAAGAATTTTCCCATATGTGGTAACTGTGGAAAGAAACACCCTGGAACTTACCTGAAAGGAATGGGAGTTTGTAATAAGTGTAGAGGAAAAGGGCACAAAGTACATGACTGCAAGGGTAAGAAAATGGTTCAAAATGTACAATGCTTCATTTGCAAGGAGTTTGGACACTACGCGAACCTATGTCCCAGTCATCAGACTATGCCGCAAATAATCAAGTTATGATACTACCACAGATGAAGAGGAATGATTAGAGTTCTTATGTTGATTATGTCAATTGATTGTTGTATCAACAATGTACTTGTTATAATAATTATGGAGTATATAAGGATTGTACTGCAGTACTATTTCATTAAGGACTTGAGATTGTGTGGAACAAAGAAAAGTGACTCATTAGCAGGATAGATTTTTGGAAAATATTTGGTTGAGAGAATGATAAACCATAATATAGTTCTGATACTGAGGTAGTGATTTTGGAATAATATGTGATTGTTTTGGATAAATTATATTGGATATTCTTGACTACCTTGGAACTGATTAATGATTTTTATATTCCATCATTGTTGGGGTTTAAAACATTTTTGGATTAATGAAGTATATCCAGCATTCTATATGGAATAAGGGAGCATGAATGTAATCAATAAGGAATATGGTAATACATGATGAAGGTATTCATATACTATTACGTGGTAAAGAGGATCTATATTATGTTTACCTTCCTTATGAATGTGGGACTGTGAGTTTGGACAAAAGTATTTTGGATAGTTCTAGTTTGGATTATTTTGGATTGCCATAAAAGGACAACCCGGAGGTCGGGCGGCAACCCGTCGCGTCCGGCAAGGCTGCGAGACTTGAACCCGCAACCAAAGGGCGACAAGGGTGTATCACCTACCACTATCCCACGAGATGTCCTGGATTAAATAAAGTAGTTTTTTAAAAGATCTGGTAGATGAATTATAAATTCGTTTATTGTGGAACCCTCTAGGAATAGTATAAATAGAATTTTTTTACGAGTGAATGGATAAAACTCTAATTATAAACTAAGTATATCTCCTTATGATCTTAGCCAATCTCATAAATAAATTCCTCATCATTAATAAAAGGAACTTAGAACAAAAATTTTGTCCTAGATGGTACCTTAAATCATCACTAATTTATGGCTTTGGGATTGTTGGCCTTTTCATAGCCATGTTCTCTACCACTCTCCATCAGATAATTGATGGCTAGATTTTTCTTCCATATCCATATTTTCTTACATGGAACCCTAGTATGTGTTATTTTCGGTAATCTTCATACTTTCCACTCTTTATTTTAAATAGAGGCCTCATTAATTCATTTTTCGATGTGGGATTTCAACTAAGATATTTTGAAACGTCAAAAATGTGTTATCCTAATACCCTATGTTTTGTTGAACCAATGATATTTCAAATCATCATAGATTGATGAATTTAAGGACCTCAATTATACACTTGTTTGTGATTGATGACCTCAATCACTACCTATAAATATTTACGTTTTTCCTCCGATTATATGTCTCTAATTTCCACCAATGTTCTCCTAATCGAGATCATAATTTGGTGGTGACCCTTTGATTTCTCTTTTCCTCATATTAAGACTAAATTTTAGTAACCCAATTTCTGATGTGGGTTTTCCCACAAATATATTTTCTACTTTCAACCTTTTATTTTTGAAGAACAATTTCAAATTGCGAGGACGCAATTTATTGAAGGAGGGGAGAATGTAACACCCCAAGATTTCATAGTGTGTTATTTCTTCAAAATAATTCAATAACTTGCACTACACGCAACACTGAGTTAAATCACACCATTAAAAGAGGTCATTAATAGTATTAACTACATTTTGAACTTTATATAATCCTTATAATTTTAGAATCCCTATTATGAGTTTCTTAGTCATATTGCAAGAACAGATTCATTTTCAGTATTTCACTTTTATCAACTTCTAATAGTGAAACGTTTTTAAATACAATATTTTAAACTTTTTGACTAAATGGGGACATCAAAAATTTAAAATGAAACACCTCAAGCTTCCACGGTACGTTTCCCTTTGAATAATGTGATAGCGTGTGTTGTACGCAACACCGAGTTCTAACACACCATAACCAATCAAACTAGCCGTTATAAATAGTAATACCTACTTTTTGAAAATATATATATTTTATATTTCAAAATGGACATCATTTTTGGATTCGGAATATCGAATTTAGCCTAAGGTGAAATTTTGGTACTTTTCGGATAACTTTCATATTTTGATGAATAGTGAAAATTACTAAATTTTAATTAAAAACAACTTTTTTAATCAAAATAATTAATAGTGATAAATTATGAATTTCAGGGGTTTTAAAGTATATTTAGAATATATTTTTACAATTTAATATAATGTTGGTCATTAGACAAAATTTTACAATTAAACCGAACATAAACAAGTGTCAATCTTTTGATAGTTATTATCTCTTAAAAACACGCTTTTTGTTTTGACAGCGGGAATTAATTTTAAATTAATTTCTGCCACTTCTGTGTTTTGAATTTAGAAAAATGGATTCCATATTTGGAATCAGGATGTTCAAATTGTGTAAATAGGTAACTTTTATTTTTAGACATTTTGAATAATTACTGCGGTAAATATTTTATTTACCATGGTTAAGGGTAAATCCGGTAAATAAGGGTTAAAAAATAATATTATAATAATACTAAATTACCCTAAAACGTGTCTTAACCCTATTGGTTGATACATGGTCGACCATGGGCATATTTGGGTCTATTTTGGGACCCCATGGATCCACTTGTAAGTGATAATGACACATTATATTAATAAAGCTAAAATAAAAATAAAAATGGCATAAGCTTACATCTTTTAGAAGAACAATTTTTACATAGGGTTATACATGTTTGCTTTTAGATTATAAATATTCATTAGAAAGCTAAAAATATTTCCTACATAATGATATTTTATTTATAATTTTCAGACATTAAATAATTTATTTTATTTATGACACAATGATGATGCAGTAATTACTATAATAGTGAAAAATTAAAATAATTGATATTATAAATACCCAAATAAATATAATATGAAACTTTTAATGAATTAAACTAATTTTCTAGGATAATATGATATATTAGGATTGATTTAATTGAATTTGTTTGAAGTAATCAATCTGTTATGAGTTTCACAAAAATCAACTATTGAATAGTGCCAAAATTGACATAAAAGAGTTCTTAAAACAAATATTATATTATTAATTGATATTAAATTACTAAAAATCTAAGGTTCGGCCAAGATACTTATATTATGATAGGTTAATCATTAATGGACCACTTGGGGGTCTCTTGGATGTATATAGTAAGTTTATTAACCATATTATATAAAAATACAAAGAGACATTGTAAAAGTGAAACTAATTAACTTAGAGTTAATACTTAAAGATAAGGTTAATATAAGTACCCAAACTTGTCTAAATTCTATTGGATGAGTTGTTTTCGACCTATCCCCACCTCAACCTTTGAATAGTCAACTTTGGAGCCATTGGAAACCGAATATGAATTTATTATAAATTAATATTTCTAGCTTTTCCAAAGGTGCCCCTCACCCCTCTTATAAAAGGGAACTCCTCCTTCTCTTTTCCTCACACCTCTCAAGCCACTTGGCTAGTCCAAACTCTGCCCAACTAAGCTCCCCACATCCCTCTCCTCCTCCTTGAAGCTTCCCCTTAGGCAGAAAGCATTTCAAGAAGTCCTTTGGTTCCAACCAATGTGAGTTACCTAAATTAAAGGAGGTTAACCTACCCCAACCAAGGAAAAGTACAAGGTAAGGGTTACTTCACAATCTCTTCATTATCCGAGGTTGTTTATACGTAATAATCTACTGGGATTTCTTTATCATCCACATCCATGTTTCTTCGAAATGTATTTAAAAACATATTTATTATTTACAAGAATATGGGTTAAATTCATTTATACCCTTGTTTGACTTTTTGTAAGAGGTTTATAAAGGAATCTTTCCGTCGTTTTCAAAACAAGGTCCTTTTTAACCTTTTCGACAGAATTAAGATAAGAATGTTTTTTTTACTTATACGGCGGGTGCGGTTATTTTCCGCCATTATAAAATCATCAAAGCTTTCCTTACAAGCTTACAAGAATATTTTCAAGAAAATGTTTTATTTTATATGGCTCTTAAATGATTTCAAAAATAGAAAGAGATATTTCTCTAAAAAGTGTTTTGATTTCATCTATGTCAACGTCCTTTAATGTATTTTACGCTTATTTGAAGTTGATTTATTATAATACAAAACTTCTATATTGTATTGAAGGTTTTGTGATATGTTTGACTGTGGATGTGCTATTTTATACCATTCATAGTTTATGGTGAAACTATTGACATTTCGTATGCTAGTTTTAATCCGAATGTTTATGTTATATTTCAAACTTTTCTTCAGATGAATGTGCTAAACAAGTATGTTCCGGGTTGGGGACCGGTAAAAGTAAGCCCTCCAGGTTGGGGACTGGTTAAAGTAAGCCCTCCAGGTTAGGGACTGGTAAAATTATGCCCTACGGGTTGGTGTTCGTTTATTAGAGGCACTCCGGGTTGGTGTCCGGTTATTAGAGGCACTCCGGGTTGGTGTCCGGTTATTAGAGGCACTCCGGGTTGGGTTCCGGTTAGAAGTAACCCCTAGGTCTTGGGATGATGCCTAGACAGAGAAATTAACGTTTAGCATTATGCATTCCAACATTATGAAAGTGGTTATTGATATTGCATGTGATTATTCGATTAGTAGAATATCCATGTGAACAAGTAAATGGAATTATTTCATTTTACTTTTGCCATACTATGTTGAAGTTCAATTTTAAAAGGCTTTTGTTTTAGTAATTCATTGCCTTAAATGTTTCTGCTTATTTTGAATGTTCCGCTATATTGTTATCCTTACTGGGAATTTGAGCTCACCCCTTTTCTATGTTTTATTTTTCCCAGGTAGTGAAGAAGTAAATTATGATTGACTTGCAGGGATATTATGAGGGGTTAATAGTGTGGATATGAAGACTTTGTTGTTGTAGTAGTTTTTCACTTTGAAATGTAATGTAAAACTTTATGATTATATCTAGTGTTTCCAAGGCTACTAAACTAATCGGTCTTTCGAGATTTGATCTTTCTTGTGATCATGCCAATGTTACGAAGTAATGCACCGACTCTGGGTAGCTGGGGTCGGGGCGTTACAGGTACCTGGGGCATTGCAAAGTCCAAATGGCATCCTCCGATAGGCAAATGTCCCAAAGGGACAGGTGAATGTAGTATTCTCCTGATCCTCCGGAGCTATAGGAACCTGAAAATATCCAGAAAATCCATCCAAGAAACAATAGTGTGTCTTCCCAGCTAGTCTCTCAAGCATCTGATCAATAAATGGGAGGGGGAAATGATCTTTGCGAGTGGAATGATTTAGTTTCCTATAATCAATACACACGCGCCAACTGTTTTGTACCCTCATTGGAACTAACTAATCTTTCTCATTTTTAACAACAGTAACACCACTTTTCTTAGGCACAACCTGAATAGGACTTACCCACTGAGAATCTGAAATGGGATAGATTATACCTGCCTCGAGCAATTTTTCAACCTCTTTTTTAACAACCTCCAGAAGGGTTGGATTGAGTCTCCTTTGTGGTTGCCTCACCGGTTTAGCTCCATCTTCCAAAAGAATCCTATGCATGCAAATGGAGGGGCTAATACCTGATATGTCAGCCAAGGTCCACCCGATTTCCCTGATGTTCTCCCTCAAAAGATTCAAAAGTTTTTCTTCATGTTCAAAAGAGAGATTGTTAGCAATGATAACAGGTAATTTTTCACCACTTAACAAGTATGAGTATTTGAGATTTGGTGGCAATGGCTTTAGTTCCAGTGATGGTGGCTGCTGAACGGATGGAAGCATGAGTGGCGTAGACATCTGTGCACAATCATACATATCATCTGAATAAGAGAACAATTCATCAAATCCATCAGAAAAATTAGCAGCCATATCATAATCAGAGTATACATGCTCAGAATTTGAATATGATTGGACAAATGAACCAATCCCAAGATCAGAAAGATCATGAATTAAAGGGGATGAAGTAGAATGAGACATCAAGTTGGACCCAATACTCATTATTTCATTAAGAAGTGAATAGTCCCCAAGAGATTGGGAATCAAAAATAGAGGGACTATCACATGGAGACTCAGAATGAGAGAGAAAGAATGCTGAGTGTTCCTCTGGTGGGTACTTCATAGAATCCAGGATTTTAAACCTCACGATTTCATCCCCGAATTCCATGGAAAGAGTACCCTCATGAACATTGATACTGGTCTTAGCAGTTTTGAGGAAGGGTCTACCAAGAATGATAGGGGCATGAGAACTTACCTGGTCATCTTCCATGTCTAGTACATAGAAATCAGCAGGGAAGATCATGTCCTTTACCTTTACCAACACATCTTCAAGGACACCAGCCGGATATGCTGTAGCTCTATTCGCTAGCTGCACCACTACCCTTGTAGGCTTGAGCTCACCAATCTGCAATGAAGAGAAAACAGAGTGAGGCATCACATTTATTGAAGCTCCTAAATCACAAAGAGCATCATAGAAGTGAAACTCCCCTATGGTGCATGGGATGGTGAATGTCCCGGGATCCTTGCACTTTGTTGGCATTGCTAGAGTTGGTGTAATGAGTGCTGAGACATTCCTTCCAAGGTTGATCCTCTCATTTCCCTTGAGCCCTCTTCGATTGGTACAAAGTTCTTTTAAGAATTTGGCATACCTTGGGATTTGCTTAATGGCTTCGAGTAGAGGAATGTTGATCTCCACACGCTTGAATGTGTCCAAAACCTCCTTTTGCATTGCTTCTTCAGCCATCTTCTTGGTTTGAACAACCCTGTTTGGAAAAGGAAGTGGTTTAGGAGGAACATCATCAATCTTTTTCTTACCTTTATCTTTCTCCTTGGATTGTTCATCAGTTGGTATGGAATGTGGCTTCTCTGAAGTTGAGGTGAATCCCGGTGGAATGGTAGGTACAGCTGTATCGTTCATTTGCTTCCCACTTCTCAATGTTAAGGCACTAACATTCCCCTTTGGATTTGGAGTGTGTTGGGAAGGTAGATTTCCAGAATTCTTACTTACAAGTTCATGGAGGGCGGTGGCAATATGGCTCATTTGAGTCTTCAACTCCCTCAGCTCCGAACCTTGACTTTTCAGCTCATTCTGTTGATTAAGAACAATTTGTTTCAAAAGATCATCAGTGTTAGAGTCTACCTTGGGTTGGAGATTCCCTTGTTGCTGACTTGTTGATGTTTGAGCTTCAAATCTCCTTTGGGGTTGTTGGAAACCCTGTTGGTAAGGTGGAGGCTACTGGAAGTTTTGTTGAAAGGGGGGGGGCCTTTGTTGTTGTCCAGAGCCATACCTCATGTCCAGATGATCTTTCCACCCTTGGTTGAATGTTGGATCGAACTTCTTCTGGGGATATGGTTGTTGCTGCTGCTGCTGATATGGTCTCCCAGGGAACACTGCTGCACAATCTTCTGTTTCTTGGAGTTGTGGGCAACAGTCAGTTGGGTGGCTTGTCTCAGTGCAAATACCACAAGGCCTTGAAGGAGGAGGTAAAGATGTCTTTTGTGCCAAAGCAATCTGCCTTACCATAGTTGTCAATTCTTCTAACTTGGTATCAATCAAATGACTCTCATGAGAAGAAGGACTTACCTGATGTACTCCCCTGACATGTAGTGTACCTCTATCGCCAAATTGTTGGGAGTTTTGGGCCATCTTGTCAATCAATGCACGTGCGGCTATTGGTGTCTTGTCCACCAATGCCCCTCCAGCTGCGACATCCACCATGCTTATCTCCATAGCTGTGAGTCCTTCATAGAAGTACTGAATGAGGATTTGCTCACTGATTTGGTGATGTGGACAGCTTGCACACAACTTCTTGAATCGCTCCCAATACTCATACATGGACTCCCCTTGTGCTTGCTTGATCCCCGAGATCTCCTTACGAATGGAAGTGGTCCTCGATGCTGGAAAAAATCTCTGCAAGAAAAGACGTTTCAAATCGTTCCAACAAGTTACATCTTCAGGTTGTAAATAATACATCCAATCTTTTGCAGCTCCATCAAGTGAGAATGGGAATGCTCTTAGTTTGATTTGATCTTCAGATACATTTTTAGGTTTTAGGGTTGAGCAAACCACATTAAATTCTTTCAAATGTTTATTCGGATCCTCACCAGAGAGGACATGAAACTTTGGAAGTAAGTGAATTAACCCTGATTTTAGTTCAAAGTCCGATTCGAGATTTGGGTATGCAATACAATTTGGTTGATAGTTAATATCAGGTGCAGCCAATTCTCGAATGGTTCTATTAAGTTCATTTCCATTATTATCAGCCATTGGTTCCTATTTTATGTTTGAATTTGAATTGCTTCCAATTTCAATGTTCTGATATTGGAGTAATTCTCCAACTGGTTGAATGTTGAAACTTCCCGTAGACTGAGAATGTCTGATTCGTGCCCTAAGGCTACGTTCAATCTCAGGGTCAAGATCTAAGAGATATTCGGGATTAGTTCGTGTCATAGATCAAATAAAAATGAAAAGAAAGAAGGTGGACCATAGTAAAATAAAAATTAGAAGTTTGAGTTGATGGTCCACAAAGAAGTAGGAGAAAATAAAAGAAGAGGATGAAAAATCAGATTGGGTAAAGAAGGAAGAAAGAAGAGAGGAAAATAATAAAATGTAAAATAAAATAAATACCTCTAGTTGGTTGAAATAATTACTTGCCTCCCCGGCAACGGCGCCAATTTGAAAGAGCGTTGTCGCACGCGCTCTCAAAAGAACTTTAATAGTGAGTTACGTTGGATAAAACTCCAAGCACAACACTCTATGAAGCTAATGTTTAGTTTACTTGGTGTAGCATAGGGGGCTAACCAAGGTCGTATCTCAAAGGAGGAAGTGAATTAAAACATCTTATTAGAGGTATTCTAAAAATAAAATAAAAGAGAATAAAAACACTACTAGAAAAGGATGGGGGTTGTTTATAGTTTATGAATCTAGAAGAAGTTTGCTGGAAGAAGATTGTATTTTTTTTGTTTTTAGTTTTGAAATGAATTCCGATTAAAATAACACAACAAGAAGATGTTTTTTTTAGAAAATATTTTAAAAGGCGTAATCGATCTAACTCTACCTCTTCATTTACATATTAATCATTATCATTTAAATGAATATCCACTTAATTATGATCCTCTAATTTGTTAACCCTCGAACCCTACAAGATTTAACTTAACCACAAAGATGGAATTACTTAAACCCTAGGCTAGCTTCGGAACATGCAATCGCAGAACCCTGCTTTGATTGTTGTTCTAAGGTTAGCTTATGGTCAGTGGTTAATTAGAGCACAAATCCATTCTGGAAATGAGGATGAGTTGTGTTTAGGGATTATATTTGAACTCTACAAATTTATCCCAAGTGGTCTTGTATTACCGATTAAACTCACACTCTCACAATTTACACAAAATCTCGACCTCGCGTGTTTTTGTATTAATTGTTCAATTGCTTGCTTAGTTTCTTAAAATTTAAAAACATAATTCATGGATCATATTAAGTGAATTAAAATAGGCTCAATGATTGAAAATAATTAAATGAAGAGGGTAGAAGATAGATCGATCACTAAAAATTACTCTTCCATGGGTGGCGTAATCATCGTAGAAGCGTTTTGTATGTGCAAAGGTTTATAATGGGTATAACCCAATATCGCTTCTACTCAAGAATTCCAGCCCCAAGAGGAAGATTAAGAGAAGAATAAATTTAAATAAAACAGAGTAAAAGAGAAGAAATAAAAGAAGAACAAATAAGTTTATTACACAAACAAAACAATTACAACATGAAGGAGAGAAGGAGGCTTCGATGAGAGGATCCTTGCTTCAAGAGATACCTCTCTTACAATGGTTGGAGAATTTGGTTGAAACCAATTCTCCTCTGCCTCCAATCTCCCAATGCACGAACCAGCCTCTCCAAATGAGAAAATCACTAATTTATAGAGTGGAGGGGAGGCTAGGTTTAAAGTGGTTTCAAGTGTGAATGCAAAATATCGGCCAAATATTTTAATGAAACTTGAACCGCCCATTTGACCTCCAAAACGCGTGAATTGACCGGACTTCCAGAAGTATGATTTGTGCCACATCATGCCCCCGAGCTTTCCTCAAAATTTGGGCTCCATCCAAGCTCGTATGTAGAGGATATGGCCCAAATACAGAACCTTCTCCATTCTGGCGAGCCCAGCCCAACTCTGACTTCATGGCCCAATTTCAACAACCACATTAACTCTTTAGCTTTAGTATCCTGAATACAAGTTGTAGATAATGAAGTTAGGAACACTGTTACAAAATTTCAAATTCAAATAATAAATATAAAAATATTTATCTTCGAAATAATACAGTGCACTATTAAGGGTAAAACTGGAATTTTCACCAAATTTTCAAATGAATGATCAAATCCCAAATATTTTATAAATAAACATATTTAACACAATGTGAGGAAATTATATCATTTATTATCAATAAAATATTCAATAAAATAGTGTTTTATCAGTCATCATATAAGATATGTAGAGCGACCATAGCCTTCTACGATAGGGAATAATATTGCCTCTATCCAAGATCCTATAAATGAGGAAACTGAGGATGTCAAGGTAGAGGAAAACAATACTCATAGAGATGGGATCACCCTTCCAGAGGCCGTTGGTGGCCTTGATGGAACAAAAGGTATTCCCACCAATGGTAACCATTGGCCATGAGGAGATGAAACACCTAATTATTAGACTAGTATTCTAAGGGGAAACTCCAAAATATGTGAGAATGTTGTTAATGAGTCCCCACTCAACATAGTCATAGGCCTTTCTCTTTTCTAGCTTGATGTCCATGTTAGATTCATGAGATTTGAAATTTCTATCTCTGGTCATCACTTGTGCTAGTGCGATGGATACTTGGATCGAATGACCATTCACAATACAGTGTTTCTCCATGGAGCCCCACTGAGGAAGGTGATAGGATAACCTGAAGTTAATAATTTTCTCCACTATTTTATACTGGATGTTTCAAATTATAGTTGGATAGTAGTGCATGAATGAGGTGGGGTTTTTGGGATATGTAGAGGATCATGATGGAATTATCAATCACCACCCTCGGTAAACTACCTCCACGAGAGAAGTATTGTCTAGCCGACACGACATCAACTTTTACCACCTTCCATGACACCATGTTGATGGAGATAAGAAATCCACCTGGCCCCAAGGAAATATCGCGATTAAGGTGCCGCATAGCCTCATAGAAATCATTTCCCTCAGGAATATCACTAATCCCCTCATTTACCTAGATGGAAAACTAATTAGGGAGAAAATAAAAGTTATTTAAGAACCCCCTAATATCCATCGATCATGAGAGGGTTAGGACCAGTGTGGAGTTCCATGAAGAATGAGTGAGCCATGCCTCCCATGAGGTCCTTTTTATCCGAATATGAAGCAACATCTAGTAGTATTTTTGGATTAAATGGGCATGTCCTCTCTAAGATAAAAATGTCAAAGAATGTGGTATTCATGTTTCCCTCATGGAGAAATTTGATTCTGGTTTGATCCCTTTCCTCTTGTCCCTATCTATGTAGAATAGTATCCAGGCCATATTTCTTGTAAGCAAGCTCCTAAAATTCCCAATCATCCAAAACTTCTTCCAAAATTCTCTCGAGACTCTCCACCTACTACTTGGAGGCATCAAAAACACAATTTGTTGGAGGGATATATTTAGACCATACTAGTAGCCCGGCCTTGAGAGGACTCAAATTATTGTCCAAGGCAGCCCAAGTGTTCCCCTCAGAGGGTTCTTCGTAGATGGACCTTTCCAGTTCATAGTATCCCAACATGTTAGTCCAGTGGAAGTGGAACCTGGAACATGCATGGTGGATATGCCCAAGATCCAAATAAAAATGGAGGGGAGAGTGTTCGGATAGACACTAAACAAGTAGACTGACCATTTCATTGAAAAACATGGAAATGACCTACATAATCACCAGGCAGGGGTCTATGCGTCTCTATGAGCGGTGAGGAAACATTCAGTTATTGCACAATGTGAATCGACGACCTGAGAAGCCATGGCCAAAGAGTCCATTCAAGACCATGAATTGGACAATGTTTGTGTTGGGTTTTATATGGAAGGGCCACCTACCCTTCTTCTATTATGCGTAGGTAATGATGTTTATTTCAACACTATAAATCCAAGGGTGCTTTCCAGGGTCAAAATCGATGAGTTCCTTGCATAGGGTATCCCTTTGATGGGAATCACAGTTCTTGTAGATGAGAGACATGAAGTAAGAGTGATCACCTTGAATCAAATTTGAGGTTATGAAATGATCTAAAGCCACAACCAGGTCAACCTTGCTGTCCATGTGCCAAAATATATAGATATGCAGGTTTGTGGGGTCTACATGCATGTGACCATGCAGGTGATGTTTCATGGAGAATTAAATGAGTCTAGAAAGGTTTTTCTTGGGCTAAAAAATATCAAAAAATTTGGATTTGTGTTTCCTAACATCATATGTGAGGAAATGCACCTTATCCCATGCACCAAGTCTCTGGGAACTCCATATGATTATTGGATTCATTTATCAAATATGATTCTGGGATTATCTCTAGAACATGTCACCTTGTAGAAATGGGGGGGGGGACTCTCAATTGAGTTCACTGATCTTGAATGTGTTCACGCTCTAATGGTAGAGGACAAACTAGATGGAGGATTAAAGGCTTACTAAGGATAGGAAGAGTGTCGATGATGGGGACTGGAGGAGGAGTGTTTCCTCTCTTGTGATCATAGGTGCCTTGGATTGAGAGACCATCCCCTATGTTCGTATGGGGGTTGGTAGAGGCTAGAAACTCTCTAGGGGTTGACTAAATAGTTTCTAAAGTAGATATCCATAGGATTGGAGACCCTTAACTCACACCCAAATCTACGGAGGAAAAATTGACGAGAGATCCAAGACACCCCCTCGATGCCATTGAAGAACAACATAACATAACATTGGGAGGAGGTGATTGAGCCAGAATACTTGATTTCTAGGGCCAAAAATATTTCATGAAATCCCATAAATAGAAACCTTGGAAAAGTAGGTGGTAGAGGAGAGGATGGATACCATATCTGACCTATAGGATAGACACACACCTTGATAATGTGGGAAGATCCAGGATACCCACCCTACCGCCCAAGGTTAAGGAAACCAAGGACGTCACATGTTCCACTGATGGGAGGTCTGAGGGAACCACTATGCTGACATCAGGAAACTAGAGGCCACTTAAGAGACCTAATTAGAATCTGTGGGAGGAGAGGTAGTCTGACTGAACCTAGATCCAACTACAATGAGGGGAGGCATCTTCTCACCTTGGATATGGATTTGACATACCTGTATGGAGTGGCCGTGGAGAAAGAAGTCAGTTTCGAACATGGGAACGATACTGTAGCAAATATACTTGTTCCAACTGAAGGGGTTATGTACTCGAATAGAGGAATTATATGCTAGGGTGTATTCTATGTCCATCTACATATTGATGTGATCTACTAAAACATATGAGAAGAACCTGTTCCTAACATCAGCATAGAGAAAGCCATCGATGGAGTCACTGGTCACCTTGAGGAAACCACCATTCTGGAATGGGAGTGGGAGCATGGGGAAAGAGATCTATAACCTAGTTAGTGAACATACTTTTCCCCTATGGACATCAAGATACCACCTAGTCGGGATTAATCTCTAATGGTTGATGGAAAGGTGGACCTTGCACCATGTTAGGAAAAAAGACCCATTTCGAGATGGAAAAAATGTTAAAAGAAATTTTTTGGATCATTGAGATTTTCGGAGGGGGTTTAAGGACCCTTGAGGAGACATAACACATGAAGGCCAGGAGAGGGGGATTCATGGCTCCATAAAGGGCAACAAGGGCCCACATCAGGGAAGCTGACTCCTATCCAATGTTCGTCTTGGGGATATCTAGGGATATATGATCTCCATCCGTAGAAACCTATTGGAGGGGAAATCAATCCTCTGAGAATGTGGGGGAAGGTGGGATGTAAAGAGAGATAAATGATCATCCTTGATATAGAAATAAGTTTCCTCATAGACTGGTGGATCCATGAGACCAACAGAACCGAGAGCCATCCCAAAGGATGAATATGAGAGAGGAGCCATGACGGGCCCGATAGACGAACCATGGAGGAGAGAAGGAGGACCCCACAGAGCTAAGGAAACAATGAAGGATGAATATGAGCTAGGATCAATGGATGATGGGGAAGAGGAGGATGATTTCTAAGTAGGTGAAGGTGTAACCATCAAATTTTTTTCAAAAGGGAGACAACATGTGAGATGTGTTCTCAGGGAAAATCTGTGAATCCATTTTGTCTTTTCGTAACCAACTAATGAGAAATGGGTTTCATAAAGATAAAAACTATGAAAGAGAAACATTTTTCATAAATATAATTCCATAATAAAAATAAAAATTTTAGGGAATAAATTTTAAAAAAACTTTTAGATCATTTTCACGGAAAGCATAAATGTCACCATCAAGTGTCATCTTAGATGTAAAATAATTTGGAATTGTCTTTTGAAAAATAATTCTTGATGAAAATATTTTTTCAAACTTGAAAAATTCTTTTGAAAACATAAAACCTTTTATAAAAAACTATATATTTAAAAATATCTCTAAATACATTTAAAGGTATCTTTGAAAACAAACAAACACAATTAAAATTAAATTTCCTTGAATACTTATAATAGAATAATGAAAAATATATTAAATCCTTTTTCATTGAAAACATATAATATAAATAAGAAATTTTGAAAACCACTTTTTTTTAAAGAAATTGCAAAATTATAGATTAATGTTTGAAATCATTTAAATTGTTTTCATTGAAAACAACATTTTGAAAACATATAAAGAGATATTTGAAAATCATTTAAATTTTTTTGAAACATAATTTAGTTTTTTATATTTTTTTTCATTGATAATATTATTACAATAAAAAAATATAATAATATTAGGGAAATAATTTCATTAAAAATACAATGAGGTTAATATAAAAATAAAGTATCCGGGAAACAATGTCCATGATAGCAGGTAGGTCTGTAGATGACAAATATTTCTTTGGCTCCATAATATTTTAAAGAAGATCCTTGATTAAACAAAATTCAATGATATTCTTTTTAAAAACATTCTTTTTCAAATGAAATAAATATTTAAAAATGTCTTTTAAATAGAGATGGATAATATTAAAAAATAGAAAACATTTTAAGAAAATAATGTTTTGAAAGAAAATAGATTTCTGATCGAAAAGAGAATGAAGTTATATTTTTATAAAAACATTTTTTTAAGTATATTAAGTAACAATGTGTGAAAAGTATGTACTATTTCATATATTAACATTAATAACTAGAGTTTAAAAAATAAATCATTGTTAATGATATATGTATTATAATATTTCACTAATGGAATTATAAACATAAACAATCTTAATATGTGATGGGATTGTAGCAATAAACTTTTACCACATTGATAACATTGAATCATAACACAAGGGATATAATAACATGAAATCAATCACATAATATAATGAAATGAATGATATTGATGATATAATATGTAAACCTCAATATATACACATATAAAAATATATTACCATAACCTAGAATGTGTCTGAAAGAAGGAAAATTGAGACAAAATTACATTACAAATTTTGTAACCTTTAAATCCTAAAACCAATGAAATTTATATCAATAAATTTATATTTTAATACAAATAAATTAATGTATAATAAATATAGAATAAAACAACTTTATTTATACACACAACATAAAATAAAAGGGAGGAAATCATTTCTTATGCATCACACAAAATACATGTGATATGAGATTATAATATTAATACATATATTTTACTTTTCAAAAAATCCAAGAATCATGGCTATTTAATTGAACTATCATTACAGTCTTAGAGATTACATTCCATACATTCACATGAGTAACATTTTAAATTATCAGTGAAGATTACAGTAAGAATGAATGTAAAATTATATAATTATTAATGATTATTATATAAAAATTCTATTTTATTTAATCATATATAATTATATTTATAAATATTAGGATTTAATAAAGAACGCATCATGTCGAGGAGGAGGTATTCCACATGTCCACGACTGACGTTATCACTTTTTATTATGTGACGGGGGTAATAAAGAGAATGATATATTATATTTTTATAAATATAATTATGACTTTAACATAATATTGATTTCATATCTGTTAAATATTATAAATTAATCCGATAAATAATACACTCGGTATAATTTTGGAACATTTTACATTTCATTGAAGAGGCTCTAGTACACAATTCCACACACGATGATATCGTATTAACTCAAAATGGAAATATATAAAGTATATGTTATATAAAAAATAAAGAAGTTTGAATAAAAAATATCTATTATATATAGCATATAAAAACATAAAATACACCATAATGACAAATCATGAGAGGAGGTACATGAAAAGTGAAAAATTACCATTTCACAAGGCAGTAGTTCTCTGTAAACAAACGGTTAGTTCATTACAATTTAAATGGAAGTTTATATAAGGGTTGGTTGAACCTGTAAAATAAAATTATCTAAGTATATTTATTATAAATATATAATTATTTTTAAATAAAATAATATTATTTTAGTGTGTGGATAATTAAAATAAAATAAAAGAGTGTGGGGATGGATGTTATTTCTAATTTGGGTAAATCCTTTTGGTTTCCACCAATGGGATTCCATGGATTGTTTTTTCCATATGGATGATTATAGTATTAGGGAAGGTATTTTGTAATATTTTTTTACAAATATTGGGTGATACAATGTTCTTTATAAGTGTAAACTATTGGGACAGGTGAGTAAATTCTTATAGTGGAGGATGTGTGGCATTATTTTAAATTTTCATTTAAATGGAATTCCATAAAAAGTATTCCTATAAAAAGGTCATCCAATAATGATATTAATCAGATGAAATGGATTATATTTTTAAAATATGTTTATTAAATGGTTTTTTTCATGTTTATAGGTCATTTTCTCTTATAAGTATATGGTTTAGTCAATTATAAAGATAATTTTTCTCTTAATCACAATAACTAATTTTAATCACATTGACATAAAAAATTTGGTAAAAAAATATGTTTCCCATATTATAGATTTAGAATTATTATAATTCAAAAAATGAAACCTATTATTTAGAATTTTATTCAAATTATTTGGAGAGGTATAATTTAAATTTAATCTCGCAGACTCGCTAACATTATGTGTTATTAAATTAAATTTGTTCAACAGTGTGGTATGTTTTTTTGTCCAATTTCAAGGTGAAATTTATTAAAATTAACTCTCTTGGATTAATTAATATATAATGAATGTAACAAAAATTTAAAACTAATAAAAATAAAAATTTATCATTATAAATATATTAGATGAAAAAAGTGTTTTGAATTAATATTCATTATTAGTAACTATTCATCAAAAAATTAATCTACAAAGGAAAATAGAAAAAAAATTAACATAAATAATTTATATGATCCACATTCATAAATGATTATTTTTCTAATTTAAATTATCTATGTTCTAAAATCTGATTGAAAACGGTTTCTCTGTTAAAAGTCGATATAATTACCTTTTAGAAGGATTCTTCTTTTTTATTTATAAAATTTTATTTATTGTTGTATTATACATATAGAATATATTTTATGGCTATAAAAAATATTTATTGATCATATAATATATATTTTTAAAAAAAATTAATAGAAAGTGTTTTTTAATTTATTGAGAAAAATGTTTGTATTAGATTGAAAAATAATTTTCTGAGAAAAGTATTTCATTATTTTCAAAGAGTTCTTACATTCAATTATAGTAATTGATATCCAGAAGAATTCATTTTATACATATGTATAATCATATTTTAAAAATTTATTTAATCATATTCATAAAATCAATTCCAATTACAAGATGGTAACTATATTTATATTAAAATAACAATATTAATAGTATATTGTTGTTCGGTAAAACATGGCCTTGCATGTATTTCAATATACTGAATGGAATTATTATTGTGTGTTATAAAAGAAAACAATATAGTTGTGTGTGTTGTATGATAATATAGTTGATTCATGTTGCACTGAATTAGCATCATTTTGAGAATTATGCAATCCAAACAGAGTGAATATATATATATATATAATATATTCATTGTTTCATGAAACAAAAAAATATAAAAAGATAAAATTAATTCAAATAAACTATCAAAATATTATGGTGTTACGTTCTACCCCCTTAAAATAAATTTCTCCTTGAAAAAATTATATATGTTATCATTGGTATCTTAAATAAAAGTATGATTCATAGAAAACCACAATGTAAAAATGACTAATAATACATCCTTTTAAAAGGGAATGTTGAAAACATGATAGTTACAAACGTAACTCATAACTAGTCTTACACATAGTCATAAATTAGTGGGATAATAATTTTAGATATTCAAAAAAAATATAGATATTGATAATGTTCATTGATCACCGAAAATTGAATGGTCAATAGAAAAATAAACACCTCCTAAGAATAAATATATGATAATTTATAAGACCATATTCTCAAAAGAAATTATTCTTTTAGGATAAATCATTTTTAATATCATTTACATAGGGTTCATGAATCATTTTACTATATATGAATATAAGAATATATATTTACATGATTTAATTTCATTTCATATGCTCAATATCACATTTTTTCTTTTCCTTTCTAGTTATCCACATCAATTTTACTCTAATAAATAAAGGATAATTTTTCATCCATGTAGTAATAATAGATCACGAGGTAGAGTGATAAGAAATTCCATCTCTCATTAGTTATCTACATAAAAAAGGCTTAACATTGGTTATTCCAGATGCATAAAACCTCATATTATGATATAATACTCTAAACTCAAAAACATCATCTGATGATTAATATAAAAATTATAAAAATGGTTACCCTTATAGAATATCCAAATGGTGAAAATCATGAACATTAGAATGAAGGTTAATAAGTCAGTTTAATATTTATAACTCTTTTACTATTGAGTATATTTTGGTTGTCACATTCAAAAAATGGGAATACCATCATCGTATATTTTCATGAAATGTTATAATAATATAAATTACAAAAATATTTTTTTGAAACATGCATGTTTACATATTCTAATATTTATTGGATATTTTACATAAATAAAAACTGTAAACATCATTCATGACCACATAGAAAAAAATTTCATGAAATCCATAATTATTTTCATAGTAATCAGAACCATAAAATATTCTTATTCATATCCAAAAAATCATTAATCAATAATCAATATCTTTATATTAAGAACAATTAAAGGGTTGTATTTCCCTTAGTCATATGTTTCCCATGAAAATATTTTGTACATAAAATCAATTTTCTATTACATTGGAACCATTCAACATTTTATATTAAATATTTAGTAAATAACATAAGATAAAAGGTCTTTATATATTTCGTCAATCATAAAATATAAATCTTAAATAAAAATACCTAAAAACATCAATTATTCCACTTTATCTTTAATCCATATGAAGTCTTCACCAAACCATTACATTATACCACATTCCATTTACATTTCATATGTACTCTCATCATAATCATAAATATACCCATTACTCGTACATCCTTTCTGGTTATCATCAAGAGATTTTCACTTGGGACATCAATTTTCATAATGATTATTGATTCCACACATAAATAATTTAACCTTTAGTGATGACTTAAGGAGGAAAATATTCTCATAAATTTAATTAACCATGCCTTAAATAATTATTTTATTTTAATTTATTTGCAACCGTCTTTTCCATAGTCAAAATATCTATTTTTTTCATTTAAGACAACCAATTGGGTGGTTTTTTCCACATACAAGAAATAATGAAAAAACAATCTTCTTTACTCCATGGTCTCCATTACTTGAAATCTCAATGAAATCATTTATTCTAGTTTCTTCCATTTACTAAAACGTGAAATCATTTTCAAAGAAACACTTTTTATAGTATAAAACCACATAATCATGAAAAATATTATATAATATGTTCAAATTATAACACATCATTTTAAATATAATAAAACATAGTCTTATCTTTAGATACATCTCATGAAAAATCTGTAAAATTAATCCTATGGATCTCAATAAGATTTTCCCATTCTAGATTTCAATGGTTAACTAAACCATTCCATTGATAAAAACTATAGTGACCAGGTCTGAAAAACAAATTGACATTACATCATTTTAGATAAATATTAAGAACAATAAAAAAAATAAGTACCCAAAGACCATAATAGTTTAGTGTTATTGTAAACATGGAAGAAAATATTATGACATGCTGAATGATCAATAATGTTTCCTAAAAATACATTACCTTCTATAAATTATATATTAAACCATTTTTCAGATCAAGGGGAAATGAATCATAGGAAATGGGTGATCTCAGATTCTCAGTAAGGTAAAACAACTGATATAAAAAAGCATAACATCAACATAAGGGTATGAAAACATGAGAATGACTTTTAAAGATCATAACTTTCATATAAAAAATAATATAAATGAGTCAAGTCATAGTTATTGGATATTTGTAAGACATGAATCAAAATTTAATCATGATCATAATCCCTGAAATCATAATATAGGAATAATATATTTTATTTTTAGCTGACACATAAGAATAAAAATTTATTTCCATTGTACTCATGTCATTACTTCCATGGCCATCGTAGATGTTTGTTTCCAATTACCATACCATGTTTGTAGTAATGGTTTACTCCTACGAACATCTTATTCATCAAGGATTACACCATAGACCATCATTATAGTAAAATTACTTTACTGAACCGAGTTGAATACATGTACAAGCCATGTATATCTGATGAGATATTAATATTCACCCAATGCATTTGAGGGAGATATAAGTCCCATACATTTCATAACGAAATCATAAAATAGTGTTCCACATGATTATAAACAATCATATCATAAACAATGAAAATAAATGGGTATCATAAAATGTAATAATATCAAAATAGAGATAGGTTTCATAATCATTTGATCAAATAATAACTTGATAAAAAAGTGGGTTTCATTTTCATATAACCTATTAAATAGAGATTATTTTTATAAATATATATATCATTAATTAACAATGAGTTCCATAAATATCATGAAATAAAATCATACACAATCCAAATAAATAATATGAAATAATCATTGGGCTCATTTCCTAGAAATTCTTGAGTAACACTGAAAGATGTGTCCATATATGTCAAACTTTTTGAACAGATCATTTTAAATACATATCATGATAAAAAAACCCTTCATTTTCAGAAAAATGATTTTTAAAATATACATCATTTTTCAAAACCCAGTCATTTGAATTAGATTTCAAAAAATATAAGTGAATCATTGTAAACCCTAAAACATTTTTAAAATAATTTATTCATGAAACATTATTAATTATGTTTGAAACCATTAATCAAATTTTTTTAAAAAAAATTATAAAAAATATTGAAATCATTATGATTTTTTTTCATTGAAATTAATTTGAAGACATCTAAAATTATCATTGGGATTTTTCTTAACCTTTTTGTTAAAAACTACATTTTGAATACATATAAAGGGAAATTTTAAAATCATTTAAAACATTCTTTAAAGATAAATAAAATTTTTAAAACCCTTTTTCGTTGAAAAACATTTAAAAAATAAACTAATTTATAAAATAATAGGGAAAATATTTTTTTCTTAAAAAATATCATTTTAATCATACTAAACATGCATTTAGTAAATGATAGTCATGATGGTAGGTATGTACATAAATACCAAACATTCTCTTTTCTCCATTAATTTTTAGACGAGTTCATTGATCGGAAAATGAAAATATTATAATGTAATTTTTTTTCTAAAAAGAGAACATAATGGTAAAAATTTACTTTCAACATTATATGATAATATTTAAATATTTTAGAAAATATTATTATAAAAAATGTTTTTCAATGAACACATATTTTCAACCGAAAAAAAATTAAGAAAAATATTCATAAAATAATTTTATAAATTATCATAAAAACTATATAGTAGAAAAAGGTTACTATTAAATGGACCTGACATAAATAAATATAGGATATGAAAAATAATTATTTTTCATAATATATGGATCATAATATTTCTCCAACGGAATCCTAATTATAAACAATCTCGATAAATGATGGGAATGTAGAAAAATGTTGTTACCACATTGGTAAAATTGAATCCGAGTAAAATGGGAAGAATAAAATTATATAAAGATTATAATATCATGAAAGTATTTAGATTCCATTAATATCATTACAAATTAATTATATAATACTCATAAAAAAATATCGGGTCATAATATGACATGTAACTCAACCAAGACAAATTGTGACCGAATTACTTTACTGTTTTTGTAACTTTTGAACCTAAACCCCATAAATTAACTATCATAAAATGGATTTGTAAATACACATAAATTTAATTATATTAATTTTATAATGCATTTATGGGTATTATGAACACTACATATATGATGTAGAATGTGATCATGGATTGTGTCTCAAGGAAAATAAAAGTGAGACAAAAAAACCATTACATTGAGTCCAAATAGAAAATTGTGTCTTTATCATCCATACTAAGAAACATAAAATAATTGTTACTTTATTTATTATTTTATTTATGTCTATAATTAAATTTATTTTACTTATTACAATTTCATAATTAACAACATAAACAATTAAATTAACATTGGGTGTTTTGACCATATTAAGATTATATTTAAAAAATAACCTTGGTGGGTCAACTTATGGTCAAAGGACTCATTTTACTAACATGTAAATGATAATAATTATTAAATAATAATCATATTTGTAATGAAATTATAATTTTAAAATCATCCATGAAGGATGAATATCAAAAATCAACCCATGTTATAGTCATGGAGGTTGTATGTCATACAAACACTTGAGTAATTGTCCCATATTTCTGTTATCATTTTGGAAAGAAGGTAAGTAAAATTATATATTTCCAGAATGATCATTATAACCTAATTAAAATTTCATATAATCATACACACACACAAAAATACTATATATATAATTATTATGATGTAAAATCAATTGCATCATGTCTGGAAGGTGGTAATCCACACATCCACGACCAACGTAATCATATTTTAGTGTCTGAAAAGGGTATGAATGATATTCATATATTATGTTTATAGCAATATAATTATTACATTAATATAATATATATTTAATTTATGTTACATATGTTTTATTTACCCAATCTATAATACATTTCATTTAGTATGTGAATGTATCAACTCACTTTGAGGAGGTGGTAGTCCACACTCCCCCAAATAATTTTATCATATTTATAGAAAATGGAATGAATATAATTATTTGTTATATAAAAATTATAAAAGTATTAGGGAAACAATAATATCATAACAATCATATTAAAACATTGTTTCTACCTTAATTTCTAACCATGAATGGTTGTATCATAAAAACAAACAATCATCATTTCACAAGGTAGTAGTATTTCGTACACGAATGAAATGTTCCTTACCATTATATGCATGTATATGTGGTTTCAGGTAAAAAAAATTACAAAAAAAAAATATAATTTTATTTAGGATAAATATTTAACAATATAATCACATAATAAGATGATTTTATGGGTTATATAAATATAATAAAAAAATAGCTTGAGGAAGGATGTTACAAATTCTTTTTTAACAAAATTTAGTTTTTATCAAAGTGATTCCTTGTATAGATTTATTCCCATTAATAGGATTATATTATGTGTTTATTGATGTTGGGATATTTTTTATCAGATTTCTAAATATCCAATGATATTTAGAGGTGTTAATAAGTGGGAGGGTTGAGTGCCTTTTTAAATTGGAGGAGTGGTGGTATTGTTATAAATGTTTTAAAAGTTGAATTTTTCCCATGTTTTTTAAATTGAAAAGGGGCTCCAATAATTAAATAAATTTTTTTACAATGGATTATAGGGTATATATATGTTAAAATGATAGAATTTTAAAATAATTATAGTTCATTTTTCAAATATATGTATGTCATAGTCACTTGTTAACATAATTTTTCTCTTAATCGCTATAATTATTTATAATCACTTTTAGTAATATTTTTTTTATAAAGTAATTTTAACTTATTATAAATTATAAATTTTAAATACTAAAAAATATTTATTCTATTCTCCAAATAATAAAAACATAATTGGAATAAATTAATTTAAATTTAATCCCATAAATGGGACAACAAAGCGGGGTTTTAAAGTAAAACTGATCAAAAGTTTGGTATCTTTTCATATATAATATCAATGTGAAATTTATTAAAATTAACTAAATTGTATTAAATGATGTATTATTCACATAATTTGACATTAAAATGTATAAAAAATTCTTTTAAAATATAAATAAATTGTCACGACCCGTCCTCGGGACCCGTGTCGTGACTACCCCAAGCCCGCCTCCCATAGGTATGGGGCTGGTGACTAGCACCAAGGCGTAAATCCTAACAAAAAAGGGGAAGGAATTTCCTTTATTAAGTAAACAAACACCATAGAGTAAGCAAGAAGAAGTAAACACTAAGTAAAACTAGGTACAATAGTAGTGCGGAAAAGTAAGTGGGCTAGAATACAAACCCAAACTGAAAATAAAGTACAAGTGGAAAGAAAGTACAGCAACTGAAAGTAAAGCAGCAACGTCGAGCCGTCCACTGGAAGTACCACCTGAATGGTGGGTACAGATAGCCTCCTCAGCCCCTCGGGTCCTTCCATATGCTCTGTGTACGTTCCGCCCAGGGGTCCACCTCCAGGTACCGACTTGATCCACAAGCCTCAATCACGATCAGCGATGTCCTTCATCTGCATCCAACACAACGTAGTGCGGGCATGGCCCGTGCAGGGGTGAGTATACGCTACTCAGTAGGGACCCCGAGACCCTCGAAGGTCTCCCAGAATCCACAAAGGATAATCCACAAAGGAAAGATACAATCACGAAGTAAGATCCAACACTACTTAGGTATATGCCCATACATATACCTAAGTTATCAATTCCAGTTCAGCTCCAACATCCGAGCCCAAGTTCGATCAGATCCACATAGGATAGTATAACCCAATCAACACAGGATAACACAACCCAACCCGCATAGGATAGCAAGTCAATCATATCGAAGATATTGATTGAAAGTCAATACTCAGCTCACATAGGTATACTTCTTCGGTGATAGAGATGATCAGATATAGCCATTGATTCATCTAAGCTGGGACCCACGTAGCATAATAAACCAGCCAAGCTGTCGGACCCACATAGGATATAGACCAGCTACTCTGCCAAACCCACGTAGGATAGCAAGAACAGATTCAAACACTACTAGACCCACGTAGGATACAAGAACAGTAGTCAATGTCGTTGAACCCACGGAGGATTTCAGTACGGTCTTCATCGCTGCCGAACCCACGGAGGATTTCAGTGCAGTCTTCGTCGTCGTCGAACCCATGGAGGATTTCAGTATGGTCTTCATCGCTGCCGAACCCACGGAGGATTTCAGTGAAGTCTTCATCGCCGTCGAACCCGCGAAGGATTTTAGTACGGTCTTCATCGCTGCTGAACCCACGAACAATTTAAGTGCAGTCGTCATCACTGCCGAACCCACGGAGGATTTCAGTGCAGTCATCATCGTCGTCGCAGTCGCAGCCAGCTCTAGGGTTCTTGCACACAGCATACTCGTTTCCGGGAGGGTCCGCTCCAAGATCCAAAGGGTTGATACATCAACTGACACATAGTTCGGAGTTGATGTATCTCGAAGTTCTGTCTCAACAAGAGGAACTCAACGTGACAGACGGCGTGTCAATCGGACGCCCGGTCTGAGAGTTATTGGCTTTTTTGTTCCAGGGGCCCGGTTGGTTTTTAAGTCAAAACCAACCCAACCGCACTCCAACTGTGTCCAAACCTCGAGCGGAGTAAGCCAAAAGGTCCGTCTCACTAAGAGGAATCCAACAAAGTCGATGGCACGTCAATCGGACATCCGGAGCTCAAGTTATAAGCATTTCCGCTCCGAGGGCCCGGTTGGTTTCGTGTTCGAACCAACCTGACCATACACAAAGTTCTCCGAAACTTTGAGTTTAATATACCAAAACGACAGTCTTGATCCAATGATCGCATCGCAACTAACAGTGCGTCGTTCAGAGGTACGTAGCCCAAGATATGGGCAAAAGAACAAACATGTCCGGTTTTAGGGGGTTTTGGGCCCGGCTTGAGACCCCCTGGGTCAGCCCGAACCGGGTCAACCCGAAACGGGTCCGGGTCCGGCCCTTTAGGGCGCGGCCTGGCCCAGTGGGTGCGGCCAGGGCCAACCGGCGCGGCCCGGCCCCGCCGACGCGGGCACGCCCCGCACGACCAGTATAGTTGGTCGTGCCATTGCGGAAAGGGGGGGTGGTTGCCCCCTTGATTGAACCACGGCCCCCCACGTAGGGCCACTCCTTCTAGATAGCTGGGGGTTACGACCCCCGGTCTCCCCTGAAATGGCCGGCCCGGTCTGGCCGGTCGGTGCTGCCACCGCGGGACCGCCGCGATCCCGCCCTCCGAGGTGCCGGTGGCCGGCAGTTTCGGCCGCCCCATCTTACACTTCCGCGGATTTGAGCCACGGCCTTGTTCGACCGGCGCGACGCGACGGCGCCG
Organism: Viscum album; assembly: GCA_963277665.1. Classification (NCBI taxonomy): domain Eukaryota; kingdom Viridiplantae; phylum Streptophyta; class Magnoliopsida; order Santalales; family Viscaceae; genus Viscum; species Viscum album. Next base: position 187,673,312 of record OY728153.1, on the reverse strand, counting down.
CACCCCTCCACCGCGGCCCTGCTCCAGCCGCGGTTTCTTTGAGGTTCTCCAGCATGGCGCGACGGCGTCGCACTTCTTCGCCCGTTCTTTTATTGTTTCTGCGCGGTGTCATTGCACCGCATTGCCTTTGCTCGTACCGCAACAAGTACAATCATCAAAGGGGGAGGAGGGTCGGTCGTGTTCATGTGGTCCAACCTCCTCCCGTTATTATGATAATAGGCGGCCCAAATAGAAGTCGATGAACGGCAAAGAAATAATTCACAGGCAAAAACAACTAACCCCTACCTTGGTAACGAGTTTATGTTCGAAGAGCGTCGCAGAAAGCATCGTCGCAGGGTGAGGCTTCGTACACGTTGACGGATATTGTCCGAGGTGGAACGGCATCTCCCTTCCTTTGACGTGGGAAGAAGAACGAAGGATGGCGCATCGTCGTTCTTCGGAAAAAGGCATGACATCGTTCTTCGTCAAGAAGATGAAGTTCTTCCAAAATGTGAAGAACGCTCCCTCCCCCCACACAATGAAGTCACCACAATAAAATAAGGCTTTAGACTTATTTTATTTCCTTTTCTAATACTTTTTAAAATTTGAACATTCAAAATTAAGTTCACTCATTTAATGAAACTTAACTTGTCAAAATTAAATGAGGTGATAAGTTGGCAATATTAAATGGGGGGGGGGGGGTTGAGGAGTTAGGAATGTGAGGGGTTGGGCTCGTGTGGGCCCCACCCCACCTTTGTCCTCTCATGGTTGGTTAACAACATGTGGGTCCCACCCCCAACTCCCTTACTTAGGATATAACTACCTAGAGGAAAATAAATAAAATTGTAGTATAATTTTATTTATTCCTCAATAAAACTATAATTTTTAACAACTCCTCCCGAGTAAACACACCTTCGAAAAAGGTGCTCCTAAGCAATTACCGGCGCTGCGGTTCCATCTATGCCCTCAGATTTCGATTCCGAGCACCAGTTCAAAAGTTATGAAAACCCGCTCGTTCGTTCACTGAACGTACCCGAGCTAAACTTTGGAACTTGATTCCGGGCACACCGGGTGTCGGAATCAGGTGCCGTCAAAAACTGCGTTTCAATAAAATCTCAAAGAAAATTAAGAAAAAAAATTCCTTGAATTTTACTGGTCTTTACCTTACTCCCACCTCAGGGATTTATGTCCCCGTAAAGATACATCATAAACTATGGGAACAAAAGAGGGTACTGAGCACGCATCTAAGCCTCCCACTCCCAAGTGCTCTCTTGGAGGTTCACGTGCTGCCATCTGATTCACACTAGAGGTATCGACCATCCACGTAAGACCCGATCCTGTCGATCCTAAATCTCCACCGGGACCTCCGCAAAAGTTGCCCCATCGTCAATGTCCAACTCCCCATGGTCGATGATATGCGTCGAGTCATGCACGTATCTCCTCAGCTGAGATACATGGAAGACATTGTGCACCCTGTGCAACTGAGGTGGTAGAGCCAGGCGATAAAACACCTCGCCTATCCTTCTGAGGACCTGGAATGGTCCGATGAAGCGTGGAGATAACTTACCACCCCATCCAAATCCTTGTAATTAACGTCGAGGTGAGACCCGCAAGAAGACGTGGTCGCCATCCTCGAACTCCAGTGGCCTCCGCCTCCTATCTGCATAAGACTTATGCCAGCTCTGAGCTATCCTCATCTGCTCCTGGATGACCTGGACCTTCTCTGTCATGGCCTGGACCATCTCCGGTCCCACAAGTGCTGACTCCCCAGGGTCAATCCAGCACAGAGGTGATCTGCAAGGTTGGCCATACAATGCATCATATGGTGCCATCCCGATGGTGGAGTGGTAGCTGTTGTTGTACGTGAACTCCACCAAAGGTAGGTGGTCCTCCCAGTTGTGACCAAAGTCGAGGACACATGCACGGAGCATGTCCTCGAGAGTCTGAATGGTCCTCTCCATCTGACCATCCGTATGAGGGTGAAAGGCGGTGCTCAGACAGAGTTGCGTCCCAAATGCCACCTACAACCCCTTCCAAAGCCGGGAAGTAAAGTGAGAATCTCGATCAGAGACGATAGATGATGGCACACAATGAAATCGTACAATCTCTTGAATGTAGAGGCGTCCCAAGCTCTCTACTGATCCCTGCTCTCTGATGGGTAAGAAGTGGGCCGGCTTGGTGAGTCATTCGACAATCACCCGAATGGAGTCATGACTTCTAGAAGTACGTGGAAGTCCAGTCACGAAATCCATAGATATTCTATCCCACTTCCACTCTGGGACCTCCAAGGGCTGCACCAAGCCTTCTGGTACCTGGTGCTCCGCCTTCACCTGCTGACAGGTGAGGCATCGGGAAACGAACTATGCCACAACCTTCTTCATACCTGGCCACCAGTGCTGTCGTCTGAGATCCTGGTACATCTTCGCCACTCCTGGATGTACCACTAAAGGGGAAGTGTGAAACTCTCTCAGAACCTCCTCCTGTAAAGCAACCTGTACCATGGTACATCTTCTGAAAAGGACGATGTGCTCTCCTCCTACATAGAATCCATCAGGTGCTTGTCCTGAGGATATCTGTGCACGCCGCATCTCATAGTCAGCGTCCCCACGCTATGCCTCTTTGACCTGCTGCAGTAGTGGAAGAGTGACTGTGAGAGACTGAAGGAAGGCTGATCCATCTCTATCCATGAAGGATATCTGCAAAGCGGCTAGCTTCTCCATCGCCTCCCCGAGTAGCTGAATGTCCATCCTCCTGCTAGGGGAATCAGCTACTACGTTCCCCTTTCCAGGAGTATAGACTATATCAAAGTCATAATCCTGGAGGAACTCGACCCATCACCGTTGTCTCATATTCAGGTCCTTCTGCGAGAAGAAGTAACTGAGACTCTGGTGGTCAGAGTAGACTGTAAAGCGCTCGCCCATCAGATTGTGTCGCCACATCTTCAAAGCGAAGACCACTGCTACGAACTCCAGGTCATGGGTAGCGTAGTTCTGCTCATGTTTCCTCAACTGATGGGATCCATAGGCAATCACTGCCCGCTCCTGCATCAGGACACATCCGAGTCTAGTCCCTGATGCATCGCAGTAGACTACGTACCCCACTCCCTCCTCTGGTAGCCTCAAGATAGGCGCGCTGGTCAATCTATGTCTCATCTCCTAGAAGCTCTACTGACATCTATCTGACCACACAAAGGGTTTCCCCTTCTTCGTCAAAGCTAAGAGTGGTTCCATAACTCTGGAAAAGTCTGGCACAAATCTCCAGTAGTACCCATCTAGACCCAAGAAACTCTGCACCTCTGTCACGCTCATGGGTGGCTCCCAAGCTAGCACTTCCTCGATCTTCGCAGGATCCACAGAAACTCCCGCCTCAGAGATGACGTGTCCCAAGAAGTGGACCTCAGGTATCCAGAACTGACACTTCGAGATCTTACCATAAAGCTGGTGCTCTCAGAGTGTATCTAGTACAACCCGCAAGTGGTAGGCATGCTCCTCCTCTATGGTCGAGTATATCAAAATGTCATCGATGAAGACCATGAAAAATCGATCGAGGTATGGCTGAAAGATCCTATTCATGAGACTCATGAACACCGCTGGAGCATTGGTTACGCTGAATGGAATAACCAAGAACTCATAGTGGCCATACCGACATCTAAAGGTCGTCTTCTGCACATCCTCATCCCGAACACTGAGCTGATGATAGCCTGATCTAAGGTCTATCTTCGAGAACCATCGTACTCCCTTGAGCTGATCAAAGAGGTCATCAATTCTCGGAAGTGGATACTTTTTCTTCACTGTCACCTGGTTCAGGCGACGGTAATCGACACACAGTCGCAAACACCTATCCACCTTCTTGGAGAACAAGATCAGGGAAGCTCAGGGTGAATCACTGGGTCAGATGAATCCCTTGCCCTGCAAGTCCTCCAACTGTACCCGTAGATCTCAAAGCTCAGCGGGGGCCATCCGATATGCTGGAGTGGATATCGGGGTTGTCCCGGGGTAAAAGTCAATATAAAAGTCTACCTCTCTGCGAGGAGGTAGTCCTGGAACGTCGTCAGGGAAAACATCTGCATACTAATCCACCACTACAGGAAAACTAGGACTCTGCACGTCAACTGCTCCTAGGATGATGCTAGCTTAATTATGAGTGATGGGATTTCCTCTCCTCTGCGTGAGTCCATCCTGTGCTGTAAAGGCTCCCTTCTCACCGGTGAAGGTGAACCTGCTCCCATCGGTGCGAACACACCGCACCTTGTGCCTAATACAATCAATCTGAGCATGGACTGTAGATAACCAATCCATACCCAAGATGGCGTCGTAAGGCCTCGACGCCACTACAAGAAGATACCAGCTGAAGCTCTCACCTCCTTGAGTAAGCTCAAACTGCCAGCACCAGTGCTAAATCGTCGAGTCTGCTCCCGTAAAAGTCTCTACCCGTAAGGATCGAGCCAACGGCTCTATTGGAAACTCCGACCTCCGATCAAGGGAAATGGAAATAAAAGAATGACTCGCTCCTATGTCTATAAGAACTACAGGAAAGGGGGAGTAGATACAGATAGTACCTCGAATAATATTTGGCGCGCCGTGGTCATAGGCCTCCGCTGCCTGAAGCTGAGCCTGTCTCTGCCCGCTAGCTCCCTGTGGTCGGGGTGGACCTCCTAGTGGTGGTGGTGGTAAAGCCTCAAAGTGTCTCCCACCACCTGCTGCTCGGCCAGCTCCCCTACCTCATACGCCTTCTCTCGTAGGATCGCCACGGTCAACCCTATGCCTCTACCTGGGTGGCCCCGCACCTCTGAGCCAGTGTCCTGAAGTCATCTTCCTGATGGTCCGGTCTGCCTGGACCCCTGTGACATCCGTCGACTGCCATCTGCAGATGACTCTGCTACGTGTCGCCCTGCGGTAGGTCTCGCTGCTGGTGTAGGCTCAGCAAGAAAGCTCTCTATGAGAAGTGCTCGTTCTAGTACTCCTGCCTGTGTCAGAATGCTGAGGGAGATCATTGATACCCGGTTCTCATGCCTCAGTCCCTGCTCAAAGGTCCGGGCCTGGAAGAATGGGTCATGTACCATGTCCGTCGAATAGCGCGAGAGATTGGTAAATCTCGCCGAGTACTGGGCGATCGTCATGCTGCTCTGCCGCAGCTGTAGAAGCTCCTGGATGCGCACCGCATGGAGGGGGGTTGGGACGAACTCCAAGTGGAAGAGGATATAAAAGTCCATCCAGAGGAGTGATGCCTCGTCATGCACCTGGAGCATCAAGCTCCACCATCTGCCTGCTACCGCGTGCAGGAGGCTCGCTGCGAGGATCACCATGAGGTCAGCTGGTGTCCCCACTAACCTGAAAACTTGCACAACCGCCTCCATCCAATCCTCGGCTGCCTGAGGGTCCATCTCCCGGCATAACCTGGGCGGTCTCTGAAGCTAAAACTCATACAGTGCACAAAGCCGACGTGCACTATCAGCGGCTGGGGTTGGTAGCATCGGTGGCTCGGCGGGTAGTGGTACTCTCGGTGCCTCTCCTGAAAAAGGGTCATGCACTGAGGCCTCGTCGCTCGATGGGATGTCGTCTCGCACAAAGCTCGGAACCCTAGCTGACTGTCGTCGTGGGGCCATCCTAAAAAGAAATAGGTGCGCCACGGTCAAACAGTATACCTGGTGAGCTGACACAAAGTAATCACAAAGAAAACTTTTGAAACACACATGCAATCAATGTTTTCGTGCATTGAGTTGGAAATCATAAGTCAGGGTCTTGGTGTACGGATACGTCGGCCGCCGCACTAACACTGGACTCCCTGGACTGATAACCACACTCAATACCCTTAACACTATTGCTTCACATAGAAGAAAGATCAGAGTCCTGAGTTCTGTGGTAGAACTGAACTCCTTTGATACCAATTTGTCACGATCCGTCCTCGGGACCCGTGTCGTGACTACCCCAAGCCCGCCTCCCATAGGCCAGGGGATGGAGACTAGCACCAAGGCGTAAATCCCGACAAAAAAGGGGAAGGAATTCCCTTTATAAAGTAAACAAACACCACAGAGTAAGAAAGCAGAAGTAAACACTAAGTAAAACTGGGTACAATAGTAGTGTGGAAAAGTAAGTGGGCCAGAATACAAACCCAAACTGAAAGTAAAGTACAACTGGAAAGAAAGTACAGCAACTGAAAGTAAAGAAGCAACGTCGAGCCATCCACTGGAAGTCCCACCTGAAGGGTAGGTACAGATAGCCTCCTCAGCCCCTCAGGTCCAGCCATCCACTCCGTGTACGTTCCACCCAGGGGTCCACCTCCAGGTACCAACTTGCTCCACAAGCCTCAACCACGATCAGCGTTGTCTGTCGTCTGCATCCAACACAACGTAGTGCGGGCATAGCCCGTGCGAGGGTGAGTATGCGCTACTCAGTAAGGACCCCGAGACCCCTGAAGGTCTCCCAGAATCCAAAAAGGATAATCCACAAAGGAAAGATACAATCACGAAGTAACATCCAACACTACTTAGGTATATGCCCATACATATACCTAAGTCATCAATTCCAGTTCGGCTCCAACATCCGAGCCCAAGTTCGATCACGTCCACACAGGATAGTACAACCCAATCCACACAGGATAACACAACCCACATAGGATAGAAAGTCAATAATATCGAAGATATTGATTGAAAGTCAAGACTCAGCTCACACATGTATACTTCTTCGGTGATAGAGATGATCAGATATAGCCACTGATTCATCTAAGTTGGGACCCACATAGGATACTAAACTAGCCAAACTGTCGGACCCACATAGGATACAGGCTAGCTACTCTGCCAGACCCGCATAGGATAGCAAGAACAGAGTCAAACATTGCCAGACCCACGTAGGATACAAGAACAGTAGTCATTGTCGTCAAACCCACGGAGGATTTCAGTATGGTCTTCATCGCTGCCGAACCCACAGAGGATTTCAGTGCAGTCTTCATCGCCGTCGAACCCACAGAGGATTTCAGTACGGTCTTCATCGTTGCTGAACCCACGGAGGATTTCAGTGCAGTCTTCATTGTCGTTGAACCCACGAAGGATCTCAGTACAGTCTTCGTCGTTGTCAACCCCTCAGAGGATTTCAGTGCAGTCATCATCACTGCCGAACCCACGGAGGATTCCAGTGCAGTCATCTTCGTCGTCGCAGTCGCAACCAGCTCTAGGGTTCCCGCACACAGCATGCTCGATTCCGGGAGGGTCCGCTCCATGAGCCAAGGGTTTGATACATCAACTGACACGTAGTCCGGAGTTGATGTATCTCTATGTTCCGTCTCAACAAGAGGAACTCAACGTGACAGACGACGCGTCAATCGGACGCCCGGTCTGAGAGTTATTGGCATTTTTGTTCCAGGGGCCCGGTTGGTTTTTAAGTCAAAACCAACCCGACCGCACTCCAACTGCATCTAAACCTCAAGCGGAGTAATCCAAAAGGTCTGTCTCACTAAGAGGAATCCAACAAAGTTGACGGCACATCAATCGGACGTCCGAAGCTCAAGTTATAAGTGTTTCCGCTCCGATGGTCCGGTTGGTTTCGTCTTCGAACCAACCCGGACATAACCAAAGTTCGTAGAAACTTTGAGTGTAATATACCAAAACGACTGTCTCGATCCAAGGATCGTATCACAACTGACGGGGCATCGTTAGGAGGTCATTATCCCATGATATGGGTAAAATAACGAACCTGTCCGGTTTTAGGGGGTTTTGGGCCCGGACCGACCCGGCCCGAGACCCCCTGGGTCGGCCCGAACTGGGTCGACCCGAACTGGGATCGGGTCCAGCCCCTTAGGGCACGGCCTGACCCGGTGGGTGCGGCCCGGCCCAACCGGCGCGGCCGGTTGGCCCGGCGTGGGCGCGCCCCGTACGGCCAGCACAGCTGGCCGTGCCGTTGCGGAAAGGGGGGCGGCTGCCTTCCTTGATTGAACCGTGGCCCCCACGTGGGGTCGCTCCTTCTGGACAGTCGGGGGTTACGACCCCCTGTCTCCCCCTGAAATGGCCATCCCGGTCTGTCCGTTCGGTGCTGCCGCCGCGGGACCGCCGTGGTCCCACCCTCCGAGGTGCCGGCGGCCGGCGGTTCCGGTAGTCCCGTCTTGCACCGCCATGGCTTTGAGTCGTGACCTTGTTCGACCGGTGCGGCGTGACGGCGCCGCGCCTCTCCGCTGCGGCCCCGCTCTGGCCGTGGTTTCTTCGAGGTTCTCTGGTGCGGCGCGACGGCATCGCGGCTTTATTCGACCTCAACGGCACGGCGCGACGGCACCGCGCTTCTTCGCCCGTTCTTTTATTGTTTCTGCGCGGTGTCGTTGCACCGCGCTGCCATTGCTCATACCGCAACAAGTACAATCATCAAAGGGGGAGGAGGGTCGGTCGTGTTCGTGCAGTCTGACCTCCTCCCGTTATTACGATTACAGTCGGCCCAAATAGAAGTCGATGAACGGCAAAGAAATAATTCACGGGCAAAAACAATTAACTCCTATCTTGATAACGAGTTGATGTTCGAAGAGTGTCGCGGAAAGCGTCGTCGCGGGGTGAGGCTCTATACACGTTGACGGAGATTGTCCGAGGTGGAACGATGTCTCCCTTCCTTTGACATGGGAAGAAGAACGAAGTATGGCGCGTCGTCGTTCTTCGGAAAAAGGTGTGACGACGTTTTTCGTCGGGAAGATGAAGTTATTCCAAAATGCGAAGAACGCTCCCTCCCTCAACAAAACGAAGTCACCACAATAAAATAAGGCTTTAACCTTATTTTATATCCTTTTCCAATACTTTTTAAAATTTGAACATTCAAAATTATGTTCACTCATTTAATTAAACTTAACTTGTCAAAATTAAATGAGGCGATAAGTTGGCAATATTAAATGGGGGGGTTTTGAGGAGTTAGGAATGTGAGGGGTTGGGATCATGTGAGCCCCACCCCACCTTTATCCTCTCATGGTTGGTTAACAACATGTGGGTCCCACCCCCAACTCCCTTACTTAGTATATAACTACCTAGAGGAAAATAAATATAATTGTAATATGATTTTATTTATTCATCACTAAAACCACAATTTATAACAACTCCTCCTGAGCAAAAAAACCTTCAAAAAAGGTGATCTTAAGCAATTATCGGTGCTGCGGTTCCATCGGTGCCCTCGGATTTTGATTCCGAGCACCGGTTCAAAAATTAGGAAAACCCGCTCGTTCGTTCACTGAAAGTACCCGAGCTAAACTTCAGAACTTTATTCCGGGCACACCGGGCCTCAGAATCAGGTGCCGTCAAAAACTGCGTTTCTGTAAAATCCCAATGAAAATTAAGAAAAAATTTAATCTGAATTTTACAGGTCTATACATAAATTATCTGAATAAATGTATTGAATTAAAATTTATTATTATTCACTATTAATTTAAAAAACCACAAAAAATACCCAAAAATCACCCTAATCATTTTTTATATTAATATTTCATTAATGAAGTGTAATTTTTCAAATAAAAATTATAAATTTGTCATGTATCTAATATAAAATGGGTTCTTTATTAAAAGGCACTAAAATTATATTTTTGAAGAATTCATATTCTTTTATTATATATTGGATTTATTCCCATATTATACCTGAAAATGTATTGGATTAGAATAAAAAATATTTGCGGAATATATAAAATATTAATATTATTGAGATCATAAATGAAAATTATTTTGTTTAATTAATTGGGATAAAATTTTGTTTTTACATATAAAAGTAGTTTTCTTAGAAAATAAATTTTTTAAACCGTTATTACATTCACATTATGTAATTTATAACCAAATGATTCATTATATATTCACATTCTAATAATATTTTCATCTATTGGTTGATCATATTCATAAAATCCATTCTACCACCTAGGTGGTAACTATAATAATATTTTAATAGAAATAATAATATTTTATTATAGTTCGTTTAAACCAGACCTTTGGTGTAACAAATGCTATCAAAAAGACTTAGTATGTTGTGTAATAAATACAAACATAGTCTTTCAGGTAACAAAATGTAGTCTTTGTATTGTGTGTAGTTAAATATTAACATCATTTTTCATATAAATAAATCCAAACATTGTGAAAAAATTTTAAAAGTTATATTCACTGATCCATGAAATTAAAAATATTAAATGATTAAATTAATTAAGAAACAATTAAAAAAATATCATGGTGTCACACTCTGAGGAGAAACAATGTTCTGAATAGATTTATGGAGAGACTAAAACCTCAGTACAAGTGTTGAACAACAATAGAATTCATGAAAATAAATAGAATGTAAACAAAAAAATAACAATGCATCACTAACCACATTACCAACTGGGATGTAACAACAAACAAATATAGTAATCATGTATCATGTCATGATAGTATAAAGTTTAATGGAAATAAAAAATAGATAAACACTCAAAATTTCCCTTGTCGGGTCCTCACATCATGTCGTCTCCCCTAATCCATTCACCATCCTAATCAAGGAATATAACCTATGGAATTTTCCATTATCTAACTCAAAACCACTAGATCATCTCAGGTACAATATGCGGCTTGAGAAGGGTGTGAGTACAACTTAATAGGCAACCATCAATGGTGTCTAATATAAAATCCATTTTAATAACAATGTATGAAAATATATAAGGTTTATAACTAATTTGGAATTAAATGAAAAAATCATAATAATGGTTTCCAACTACACACGTCAACCCATAGATCTACCATGATGCCCAACAATTCCATCATACTTTATCATATGGTGGTGTCTAGACCATATACGATAGGGTCTGAAAACCAAACATAATAGGAGATTTAATTGTTTAATTCGAATTTAAATTTCATACATTGTAGTAACAATAATGGAACCTATACCATTTAAATACTATAGTATTTTGTAGGATTTATAAAACTTCTAAATCATACTATACATTGATAAATCCTAGACCATTAGAATATTTAAATGAAATGATATGAAAACTCACTCAACATCTTAACCAGTCCATTATTCAAATTTACCAAGGTTCAAGATCAGTAAAAAATTATCAATGAATATAAACAAGGGTGAACCCTTTCATTTATCAACATTTACATTGTTTATTTTAATCTACACCTTACCACATTTTGTGACTAATTTTTTTCCAATTACTCCTTAGGAAAAAATATATATCATATTTTCTTACCATTTATCAACATTAAAATTCCCATTTAACCATTTATATCTTCTACCCTTAATAATCTCATAACACATTTAAAATTTTCATATTTAATCCTAAAAATTTCTTATACCTTGAATACATTAATATTATAAATACATGTTGAATAATATCCTACATAATTGTAATTTAACAAAACATTTCACCATTTTATATGGATTTACACACTTCTTGGGTGGCTATATACCCATTCATGAAATCAAAACAGGAAATTATAATGTCTAAGAATGGTCCTAATCCTAAATTAAACTTCCATTTTTTATAAATATGTGGTTTTTTTAAGGATACAACCCACTAATCATCATCATTTAAAAATTTTATTCAGGATAAGGAATAAAAAAAGAATAGAGGTCACAGAGCATACAAATAAAAGGTCGACGTGGGCATATAAAAATATAATCCATTAGAATCCCTACTAATGAAATTGACTCCCTCAAGTTTCATTCTATTCCCATTATGATGGAAGACGTTCTCTGAAAGAGGTACATTTTGTGAAGAAATGTGAGTTGCGACTTGGTTTCCCTCATGCCATGTGTGAAAAATGTTGATGTTATTGTTGAGAAAGCCTCTACCATTCATGATAAGGTGGTTTATTTACCATATAATGGATCTCCTACCATGCAAGTCATTCAATATTATTTGAGAATCTGTTTCTACCTCCATGATATTGATCCTCCTCTACTGGAACAATCTTAATCCTGACAAAAAACCATAGACTCCACCTGAAGCAAGCAGCCATGGCCTATATGAGACGACAATGCCAATATGATAGATCTAGAGGAGTCATGTACAACCCCACCACTACACAAAACCCACATAGAGCATGAACCATTTTTATTAAGATCAAATCCCTTTGAAGGTGGATTCTAACGGACCCAGTGCCCAGACATTTTTCTTGTACCAGGATGGGTAATAAGAGAGTTCTTCTGAAGTCACTGAAGAGTGGGAGCCTCACACCCATTGTCTATGAGACATACCAGATCAATATTAACATTATTCATTCTAAAAATGATGGATCGGCCTAATAAAAATATCCATTCACATCTAGCATTAATTTGGCTCATCCCAATGCATCAGCATCTTGTATGGAGAACAATAGAGAAAGTAGGCTTCACGGGACCCCTCTAAACCACACCACAATGCCATTGGTCCAAAAATGAATGATATGCCATGTTAGGATCAGGTAATGTAGATAAATACCCGTTGTAACCTCACAATTCACTCTCCAAGTCCCCTTAAAATAATATTTGTCCAATGCTTTCCTCCTAGTGGTAACTACAACAGGGGCATCTAGAAGCAAAGGGAATGACCCATCATTTTATATTCTCATCTTTGGGAATATATTTTTTATGTATCCTCGACATTATAAAATTATATTTTGAGGGAAGGAACATGGTACAATTAATACCATACCTTCTTTCAACGTGGACAAGCACCTCTATAATGCACCAAAAGCCTCTTTAGGAGAAATCACCAAATGCTGAGTGGGTGAAAATGAAGCAATCAGGATCTAAACTCAGTTCAGTGATGTCATAAAATTAACATTGGTTCTCATCCAACACTACCTTTATGAGGTCTACATATGATATAGCCTCCATGAAGCAAATCCTAGTGGAAGGACATACCAAAAATCCATGGGATTTCCTGACCCAGTTCTGATGCGAGTTGGAAATGCCACCCTTTCGGATGATCCAATGCAAGTGAGGTTGGAGGATAGAGATCAATAGTATAGAAGAAAGACCATAAAGGGGATGATTGTTCATTCACTTCGGACGGGTTGCCGAAGTGGGAGTTGTGCATTGTTAAAGATCATAATGATCGGCCATGAATGACCTCCCATTCCATCTTTTGTTAATTCATATAAGGTTGCCCTCATGTCTCCAAACATTTGTGCCACATTCACTGGCTAGACTTCCCACCTTGCTCCACGAATCCTAGCGGTATTTCCCACAAGACATAGAACCCCAGATGAAACCATCCAGTAACCTATTGATTTTTTTGATGACTCCTTTGGGGACTTTGGTAGAATATACGGAATGGACCTAAGTGACTAACAGTTTATTGTTAATCATAGGAATCTATCCCCCAAATGAGAGAGATATGTTTTTTCAGTTGAGAATCAAGTTCATAATATTTGAGATGAGAAAATCAATATCCTATTTGTGAAGGATTCTGGAAGAGATAGGCACACCAAGGTAGTCATTAGGTAAACATCCCATTTTCATGTAGAGGTTGTGCTGAAACTTTGCAATCTGGCATGGGGAGCATCAAATGAAGAAGTAAAAGATACTCTTTTCCTTATTGATCATTTATCCACTCCACTTCCAGTAGTCCTCAAGATCCTCTAAAAATACCAATGATCGACGTTTTATTAGAATTCACAAAGAGGCTGACATCATCCAATGATATCATTTAAGAGATGTAGAGCGAACTTATCCTTCTACGATAGGGCATTATCTTGCCTCTATCCAAGATCCTATGAATGAGGCAACTGAGGATGTCTTGGTAGAGGAAAAAAATACTTGTAGAGATGGGATCTCCCATCCAGAGCCCATGGGTGGCCTTGAAGAAACAAAAGGTCTTCCCACTAATGGTAACAAATAGCCATGATGAGATGAATCACCTAATTATTAGACTAGTATTATAAGGGGAAATTCCAATACATATGATAATGTTGTTAATGAATCCTCACTCAACATAGTCGTAGGCCTTGCTCTTTTCCAGCTTGATGTCCATGATAGATTCATGATAATTGAAATTTCTATCTCTGGTCATCACTTGTGCTAGTGTGATGGCTACTTGGATCGAACGACCATTCACAATACAGTGTTTCTCTATAGAGCCCCACCGAGGAAGGTGATAGGACAACCTGAAGTTAAAAATTTTGTCGACTATTTTATACGGCATGTTTTACATTCTTATTGGATAGTAGTGCAAAAAAATAGGTGGGGTTATGGGATATGGGGAGGATCATAATGAAATTTTTACTCACCATACTCAGTAAAATACCTCCTCGAATGAAGTATTGTCTAGCCAAGACAACATCAGCTTTAACGACCTCTCAAGATACCATGTTGATGGAGATAGGAAACCCATATATCCCCAATGCAATATCGGTATTAAGGTGCTACATAGCCTTGTAGATATCATTTTCCTTAGGGATATCACAAATCCCCTCATTTACCTAGATGGAAAACTAATTTGGGAAAAAATCAATGTTATTTAAGAACCCCCTGGTATCTATCCATCACGAGAGGGTTAGGACCAGTGTGGAGTTCCATGGAGAATGAGTGAGACAAGCCTCCCATAAGGTCCTTGTTATCCGAATACGAACCATCATCCAGTAGTATGTTTGGATTAAATGGTAATGTCCTCTCCAAGATAAAAATCTCAAAGAACATGGTATTCATGTTTCCCTCATGAAGAAATTTGATTCTGGTTTGATCCCTTACCTCTTGTCCCTATTTTTGCAGCATAGTATCCATGCTATATTTCTTGTTATCAATCTCCATGAATTCTTAATAATCCAAAACTTCTTCGAAAATTATCTCGAGACTCTCCACCTACTACATAGAGGCATAAAAACACAATACATGGGAGGGATATCTTTATACCATACTAGTAGCCTAGCCTTGAGAGGTCTCAACTTATTTTCCAAGGCAGCCCAAGTGTTCTGCTCAGAGGGTTCTTTGTAGATGGACCTTTCCAGTTCATGGTATCCCAGAATTTTAGTCCAGTGTCAGTGAAACCTGGAACATGCATGGTGGATATTCCCAAGAGCCAAAGAAACCTGGAGGGGAGAGTGGTCGGATAGAAACTAAACAAGTAGACTAACCTTTCCATTGGAAAACATGGAACTGACCTACATAATATCAAGGCAGGGGTCTATGTGTCTCCATGAGCAGTGAGGACCCATCTGGTTATTGCACCATGTGAATCGATGGAATTAGAAGCCAAGGTTGGAGAGGCCATTTGAGACCATGAATTGGACAATTTCTGTGCTAGATTTTATATTGAAGGGGCCCCTACCATTCTTCTATTATGGGTAAGAAATGATGTTTATTTCACCACTAAAAATCCAAGGGTGCCTGCCAGGGTCAAAATCGATGAGTACCTTGCATAGGGTATCCCTTAGGTGGGAATCATAGTTCTTGTAGATGACAGACATGAAGTAAGTGAGATCACCTTGACTCACTTTAGAGGTTATGAAATGATCTCCAGTCGCAACCAGGTCATCCCTGTTGTCCATGTGCCAAAATATTTAGATATGCAGGTTGTTGGGGTCTACGTGCATGTAACCATGCAGGTGATGTTTCTTGGAAAAATTTATGAGTCTAGAGAGGTTTTTCTTGGGATCAAAAATAGAAAAAAAATGTATTTTTGTTTCATGACATCACATGTGAGGAAATGTACCTTATCCCATGCACCAAGTCTACGGGAATTCCATATGATTATTCTATTCATTAATCAAACATGATTCTGGGATTATCTATAGAACATGTCGCCTTGTAGAAATGGGAGGACAAACTCTCAATTGAGTTCATATATTTCAAATGTGTGCACACTCTAATGGTAGAGACCATCCTAGATAGAGTAGTAAAGGCTTTATGAGGATAGGTAGAGTGATGTTGATGGGGACTGGAGGAGGAGTGGCGCCTCTCTTTTGAGCATAGGTTCCTTGGATTGAGAGACCATCACCTATGTTCGTTCGGAGATAGAGAAAGGCTAGACACTCTCTAGGGGTCGACTAAATAGTTTCTAAATTAGAGATCCATAGGAGTGGAGTCCCTTTACTCTCACCCAAGTCAATGTAAGAATAATTGATGAGAGATCCAAGACACCCTTTCGATGCCTTTGAAGAACAACATAACATATCCTTGGGAGGAGTTGATTGAGCTAGAATACTTGACTCCCAGGGCCAATTTCATGAAATCCCATAAATAGAAACCTTGGGATAGTAGGTAGTAGAGGAGAGGATGGATACCATAGCTGACCTATAGGATACACACACACCTTGATAAGGAGGGATGATCCAGGATCCCCACCCTACCACCCAAGGTCACGGAAACCAAGGACATCACAGGTTCCATTGAGGGGAGGTCTGAGGGCACTACTATGGAGACATCTGGGAACTGGAGGACACCTAAGAGACATAATTATAATCCATGGGAGGAGAGGCAATATGACTGAACCTAGATCCAACTACAATGAGGGGAGGAATCCTCTAACCTTGGCGATGGATTTGACATACCTTTATGGAGTGGTCGTGGAGAAGGAAGTGAGATCCGAACATGGGAGAGATAGTGTAGATAATATCCTAGTTCCAACTAAAGGCATTATGCACTCAAACAGGGGTCTTCTCTTATAGGGTGTATTCTATTTCTATCTACATATAGATGCGATCTACTAAAACATATGAGAAGAACCTAGTCCTAACATCAGCATAGAGAAATCCATCGATGGAGTCACTGGTCACCTTGAGGAAACCAACATTCTGGAAAGGGAGTGGGAACATAGGGAAATAGATATATAAAGTATTTAGTGAACATACTTTTCCCATATGGATATCGAGAGACCACCTAGTCAAGATTAAGCTCCAATGGTTGATGGAAAGGGGGTCCTTGCACCATGTAAGGACCAAATTCCTCTTTCGAGCTGAAAAAAATGTTGAAAGAACATTTTTGGATCACTGAGATTTGCATCGGGGGTTTAAGGACCCTGGAGGAGATAAAACACATGAAGGCCGGGAGAGGGGGCTTCATGGTGCCATAAAGGGAAACAAGGGTCCACGTCAGGGAAGTCGACTCCTCTCCAATGTTCATCTTGGGGATATTTGGGGATACACGAGCTCCATCCGTAGGAACCTGTTGGAGTGGAAAGAAAACCTCTGAGAAGGTGGGGGAATGTGGGATGCGAGGAGAGATAAATGATCATCCTTGATATAGAAATATGTTTCCCCAAGGACCGGTGTATCCGTGAGACCAACAGAACTGAGAGCTATCCCAAAGATGAAGACGGGAGAGGAGCCAGGAGGGGCCCGATAGACGAACCAGGGAGGAGAGAAGGGGGAACCCACGGAGCTAAGTAAACAATGAACGAATAAGAGGAGATATAATCCATGAATGATGGGGGAGAGGAACATGATGTCCATGTAGGTGAAGGAGTAACGATCAAATTTTTTTCAAAATAGAGATGACATGTGAGGTTTTGTTCTCAGGGACAAGCTGCAAATCCATTTTGTCTTCTCTTAACCAATTAATGAGAAATGAGTTTCATGATGATAAAAACTATTAAATAGAAACATTTATCATAAATATAATTCCATAATAACATAAAAAAATTTGTGAAAAATTTTGAATAGAAATTTTAGATCATGTCCATGAAAAGCATGAATAACACCATCAAATTTCATCTTAGATGTAAAATAATTTAGAATTTTACTTTTAAAAACAATTCTTGATGAAAATATCCTTTCATTCATGAAAAATTCTTTTCAAAACATAAAATCTTTTATAAAAAACTATATATTTAAAAAAATCTCTAAAAACTATTAAAAGTATCTTTGAAAAAAACACTATTAAAATTATATTTCCTTGAATACTTATAATAGAAGAATGAAAAAATATTAAATAATTTTTCATGGAAAACTTTTAATATAAATAAGAAATTTCGAAAACCTATTTTTTTAGAAAAAAAATTAAAAAATTATAAATTAATGTTTGACATCATTTAAATTTTTTTCATTGAAAACAACATTTTAAAAATATATAAAAAGATATTTGAAAATCATTTAAAATTTTTTAAAACGAAATTTACTTTTTTAGAACCATTTTTAATTGATAATATTATTAAAATAAAAAAGTAGAATAATATGAGGTAAATAATTTCATTGAAAATAAAATGATGTAAATATAAAAATGAAGCATCTAGGAAACAATGTCCATGATAGCAGGTGGGTCTGTAGATGACAAATATTCCTTTGGCGCCATAATATTTTAAAGAAGATCATTGATTAAAAATATTCAATGATATTCATGTTAAAACCATTCTTTTTTAAAATGAAATACATCTGTAAAAATGTCTTTTAAATAGAGATGGATAATATTAAAAAAATTGAAAATATATTTAGAAAACACTGTTTTGAAATAAAACAGATTTCTGATCAAAAGGTGAATGAAGTTAGATTTTTATAAAAACATTTTCTTAAGTATATTAAGTAACAATGTGTTAAAAGTAGGTACTATTTCATATATTATCATTAATAACTAGATTATAAAGAAATAAATCATTTTTAATGATATATGGATTATAATATTTCACTAATGGAATCATAAACATAGACAATCTTAATAAGTGATGGGATTGTATCAATAAACTTTTACCACTTTGATAACATTTAATCATAACACAAGGGAAATAATAACATGAAATAAATCACATAATATATTTAAATGAATTATTTTGATGATATAATATGTAAACTTCAATATATAAACATATAAAAATATATGTGCATAACCTAGACTATGTGTGAAAGAATGAAAATAGAGACAAAATTTCTTTACAAATTTGGTAACATTTGAATTATATAGCCAATGAAATTTATATCATGAAATTTATATTTTATCACAAAAAAAATTAAAGTATAATAATTATAGAATACAAAAACTTGAATTATACACACAACATAAAATAAAATGGAGGCTATCGTTTCTTATGTATCACACAAAAGACATGTGATATGAGGAAAACATTACCCTAAGTCCAACATGGAACATGTGTCTTTATCTTAAATAATAATATACTTAAGTGAATTATTTTATTATTTTATAACATATTTCATTTTTAATTTATTTTGTTTGACTTATTATTATTAGTTAATGAACTATAAAAACAATTATGTTTACATTTGTTTTTTTTACAATAATCGGTTGATGTGTCAAAAAAGACAGTGGTAGGTCAACAGATTATAAATGGATTCATTATATAAACAAATAAAGGATAATAATAATGATTAAAATATAATATTAATACATAAATTGTAATTTTCAAAAAATCCATGAATCATGACTGTTTAACTAAGCTATCATTACAGTGACAGAGATTACATTTCATACGTTCATATTAGTAACATTTTAAATTTTCAATGAAGATTACGACAAGAATGAATTTAAAATTATATATTTATTAATTATTATTATATACAAATTCCATTTTATTTAATCATATATAATTATATTTAAAAATATTGGGATGTAATAAAGAAGACATCATGTCGAGGAAGAGGTATTCCACATGTCCACGACTGACATTATCACTTTTTATTGTGTGAAAGGGGTAATAAAGAGAATGATATATTATATTTTTTTAAAATATAATTATGACATTAACATAATATTGATGTCATTTCTGTTAAATATTTTTAATTAATCTTATAAATAATACATTCGTTTTAATTTTTGAATATATTACATTTCTTTGAAGATGCGGTAGTAACAATTCCACACACGATGATATCGTATTAACTCAAAATGAAAATATATAAAGTATGTGTTATAAAAAAAATAAAGAAGTTTGAATAAACAATATCTATTATATATATATCATATAAAAACATAAAAAGCACCATAATGACCAATCATGAGAGGTGGTACATGAAATGTGAACAATAACCATTTCACAAGGCAGTAGTTCTTTGTAAACAAACGGTTAGTTCATTACCATTTAAATGGATGTTTATATAAGGGTTGGTTGAACCTGTAAAATAAAATTATCTAAGAATATTTATTATAATTATATTATTATTTTTAAATCGAATAATAATATTTCATTTTGTGGATAATTAAAATAAAATAAAAGAGTGTGGGGATGGATGTCACTTCTCATTTGGGTAACTCCGTTTGGTTTCCACCAATGGGCTTCCATGGATGGTTTTTTACATAAGGGGTGATTCTAGAATTAGGGAAGGTATTTTGTAATATTTTCTTATACATATTAGGTAATACAATGTTCTTGATAAGTGTTAACTAGTGGGACAGGTGCATAAATTTTTATAGTGGAGGATGAGCGGCATTATTTTAAATTTTCTTTAAAATGGAATTCTATAAAATGTTTTCCTAAAAAAATTAGTCCAATAATGATATTAATCATAAATAATGGATTGTATATTTTAAATATGTTTATACAATGGTTTTTTTCATGTTTATAGGTCATTTTGTCTTATAAGTGTATGGTTTAGTTTATTTTTAAGATAAATTTTCTCTTAATCACAATAATTAATTTAAATCACATTGACAAAAAAAATTTGTTTAAAAAATATGTTTCCCATATTATAGATTTTAAATTATTATAATTCAAAAATAGAAACCTATTATTCATAATTTTATTCAAATTATTATGGAGATATATTTTAAATTTAATCCCTCAGACGCACTGACATTATGTGTTATTAAAGTAAATTTGTTCCATAGTATGGTATGTTTTTGTGTCCAATGTCAAAGTGAAATTTATTGAAATTAACTCACTAGGATTAATTAATATATAATGAATGTAACTGAAATTAAAAACTAGTAAAAATAATAAATTATCATTATAAAAAAATTAGACGAAAAAAGTGTTTGGAATTAATATTCATTATTAGTAACAATTCATCAAAAAATTAAACTACAAAGTAAAATAGAAAAAAATCCCTTAAATAATTTATATGATCCACATTAATAAATGATTATTTTTTAAATTTGAATTATTTATGTGCCAAAATATGATTGAAAATGGGTTCTCTATTAAAATCTGATATAATTACCTTTTAGAATAATTCTTATTTTTCATTTATAAAATTTTATTTATTATTGTATTATACATATAAAATATATTGTATGTGTATAAAATTTTTTATTGATCATATAATATATAAATTTTATTTTAAAAATTAATAGAAATATTTTTTTATTTTATTGAGAAATTTTTTTGTATTAGACTGAAAAATAGTTTTCTTATAAAAGTATTTCATTATTTTCAATGAGTTCTTACATTCAATTATAGTAATTGATATCTAGAAGAATTTATTTTATTCATATGTTTAATCTTATTTTAAAATTTTATTTAATAATATTCATAAAATCCATTACAATTACAAGGTGGTAACTATATTTATATTAAAATAACAATATTAATAGTATATTATTTTCTGGTAAAACATGTCATTATGTGTAGTGAAATATATCGAAGGGGTTTATTATTGTGTGTTATAAAAGAAAAAAACAGAGTTGTGTGTGTTGTATGATAATATAGTTGGTTCATATTGCACTGAATTAGCATCATTTTGAGTATTATGTAATATAAACATAGTGAATATATATATATATATATAATCATTGTTTCATGAAATGAAAAATATAAAAAGATTAAATTAATTAAAAAACTATCAAAATATTATGGTGTTACATTCCACCCCCTTAAAATAAATTTCTCCCTGAAAATTTATATATGTTATCATTGGTTTCTTAAATAAAAGTATGATTCATGGAATACCACAATGTAAAAATGACTAATAATACATCCTTTTAGAAAGGGAATGTTGGAAACAAGATAGTTACAAAGGTAACTCATAACTATTCTTACACATAGTCAAAAATCAATTGGATGAGAATTTTAGATATTGAAAAAAAATAATTATAGAGATTGATAATGTTCATTGATCACTGAAAATTGAATTGTCAATGGAAACATAACCACCTCCTACCAACAAATATATGATAATTTATGATAACATCGTCTCAAAAGAAATGATGCTTTTAGGATAAATCATTATTAATATCATTTACATAGGGTTCATGAACCATTTTGCTATATGTGAATATAAGAATATATACTTACTTGATTTAATTTCATTTCATATGCACAATATCACATTTTTTCTTTTCCTTTCTAGTTATCCATTTCATTTTTACTCTAATAAATAAAGGTGAATTTTTCATCCATGTAATAATAATAGATCATGAGGAAGAGTGATAAGAAATTCCATCTCTCATTATTTATCTACATAAAAAAAATTAACATGGATTATTCCACATGTATAAATCCTCATATTATGATATAATACTGTAAACTCAAAAACATCATCTAATGTTTAACAGAAACATTATATAAATGGTTACCCTTATAGAATATCCAAATTATGAAAATCTTGAACATTAGAAATAAGGTTAATAAATTAGTTTAACATTTATACCTCATTCACCATAAAGTATATTTTGGTTTTCATATTCAAAACATGGGAATTCCATCATCATATTTTTTTGAAACGTTATAATAATATAAATTACAAAAAAAATATTTTTTCATAACATGCATTTTTACATATTACAATGCTTATTGGATATATTACATAAATAAAAAAAGCTTTAGACATCATTCATGAACACAAAGGAAATTTTTTCATGAAATCCATAATTATTTGCATAGTAATTAGAACCATAAAATATACTTATTCATATCCAAAAAATCATTAATCAATAATCAATATCTTTATATTAAGAAAAAATCAAGAGTTTTAATTACCATAGTAATATGTTTCCATGAAAATAACCTTTACATCAAATCAATTTTTTAGTACATTAGAACCATTCAACATTTTTAGTAAATATTTAGTAAAGAACATAAGATAAAAAGTTCTTATATATTTCTTCAATCATAAAATATAAATCTTAAATATAAATACCTAAAACCATCAATTATTCCACATTATCTTTAATCCATATGAAGTTTACACCAAAACATTAAATTATACCACTTTCCATTTACATTTCTTCTGTAGTCTCATCATAATCATAAATATAACTATTACTCATAAATCCTTTCTGTTTATCATCAAGAGATTTACACTTGGGACATCAATTTTCAAAATGATTCTTGATTCCCCATATAAATAATTTAACCTCCGGTGATGACTTAAAGAGACCAATATTCCCATCAATTTAATTAACCATACCTTTAATAATTATTTTATTTTAATTTATTTGTAACCTTCTTTTCCACAGTCAAAATGTCTATTTTTTTCATTTAATACATCCAATTGGGTGGTTTTTTCCACATACTATAAATAATGAAAAAAACAGTCTTCTTTCCTTAATGGTCTCCATTACTTGAACTCTCAATTAACTCCTTCATTCTAGTTCCTTCTATTCACTAAAACATGAAATCATTGTTTTGTAGACACTTTTTGTGGTATAAAACCACATGATCCTGAAAAATAATATATAATATGTTCAAATTACGACACATCATTTTAAATATAATAAAACTTAGTCTTGTCTTTATATATATCCCATGAAAAATCTATAGAATTACTCCTATGGATCTAAATATGATTTTCCCATTCTAGCTTCCAATGGTTAACTAAACCATTCCATTGATAAAAACTATAGTGACCCGGGCTTAAAAAACAAATTGACATTACATAATTTTAGATAAATATTCACAACAATAAAAAAATTAGTACCCAAGGACCATAATAGTATAGTAATATTGTAAACATGGAAGAAAATATTATAACATGCTGAATAATCAATAATGTTTCCTACAAAGACCTTATCTTATATAAATTATACATTAAACCATTATTTTTATCAAGGGGAAATAAAACATAGGAATGGGGTGATCTCATATTCTCAGTAACGGAAAACAATGGATATAAAAAAGCATAACATCAACATAAGGGTATGACAACATGATAATGACTTTTAAAGATTATAACATACATATAAAATATAATATACATGAGTCATGTAATAGTTATTGGATATTCATATGACATGAATCACAAGGTAATCATGATCATAATCCAAGAAATCCTAATATAGGAATAATATATTTTATTTTTAGCTGACACAGAATAATAAAAATTTATTTTCATTGTACTCATGTCATTACTTACATGGCCATCTTAGAATTTTGTTTCAAATAACCATACCATCTTTATAGTAATGGTTTACTCCTACGATCATCTTACTCATCAAGGATCACACCAAAGACCATTTTTGTAGTAAAATTACTTTACTGAACCTAGTTGAATCACTATACAAGTCATATATATCTGATGAGATATTAATATTCACTCAATGCATTTGAGGGAGATATAAGTCCCATACATTTCATAATGAAATCATAAAATAGTTTTCTACATGATCATAAACAATCATATCATAAACAATGAAAATAAATGGGTATCATAAAAATGTAATAATATCAAACCGTCTGTAATAGAGATAGGTTTCATAATCATTTGATCAAATAATAACTTGAAAATAAAGTGGGTTTCATTTTTATATAACATATTAAATAGAGATGAGTTTTTTAAATATATATATCATTAATTAAAAATTATTTTCATAAATATCATGAAAATAAAATCATACACAATCCAAATAAATAATATGAAATGATCATTTGGTTCATTTCCTAGAAATTCTTGAGTAACACTAAATGATGTATCCATATATGTAAAACATTTTGAACAGATCATTTTAAATACATATCATGATCAAAAAATCCTACATTTTCTGAAAAATGATTTTTAAAATATAAATCATTTTTTATAACCCATTCATTTGAAATTAGATTTTAAAAAATATAAGTGAATCATTGTAAACCCAAAAACATTTTTAAAATTCTTTATTCGTGAAACATTATAAATTGTGGTTGAAACCATTTATCAATTTTTTTAAAAAAAAGTATAAAAAACAATGAAATCATTATTATTTTTTCATTGAAATTAATTTGAAGACATATAAAATTATCATTGGGATTTTTTAATCCTTTTTGTTAAAAACTACATTTTGAATACATATAAAGGGAAATTTTAAAATCATTTAAAACATTCTTTAAAGATAAATAATTTTTTTAAAACCATTTTTCATTAAAAAACATTTAACAAATAAACTAATTTATAAAATAATCAGGAAAATATTTTATTTTAAAAAAATATTGTAATCATACTAAAAAATCATTAAGGAAATGACAGTCATGATGGAAGGTATGTCCAAAAATACCAAACATTCCCTTTTCACAATTAATGTTTAGAAAAGTTCATTGATCAGAAAATAAAAATATTATAATGTAAATTTTTTTGTAAAAAGAGAACATAAGGGTAAACATTTCCTTTCAACATTATAAGATAATGTTTAAATATTTTAGAAAACATTTTTATAAAAAAAATTAACAATTAACACAGATTTTAGACCGAAAAAAGAATTAAGAAAAATATTCATAAAATATAATTTTTTAAATTATCATAAGAACTATATAGTAGAAAAAGGTTACTATTTAATGGACCCAATATAAATAATTATAGGATATGAAACATAATTATTTTTCATAATACATGGATCATAATTTCTCCAATGGAAGCATATTTATAAAAAAATCTCGATAAATGATGGGAATGTAGGAAAACGTTGTTACCACATTGGTAACATTGAATCGGAGAAAAATGGGAAGAACAAAATTATAGGAAGATTATAATATCATGAAACTAATTAGATTCCTAGAATATAATTCCCAATTAATTTTATAATACTCATAGAAAAATATTGGGTCATAATATGACATGTAACTCAACAAAGGAAAAATGTGACCAAATTACTTTACTGTTTTTATAACATTTGACCCTAAACCCCATAAATTAAATATCATCAAATGGATGTGTAAATACACATAAATTTAATTATATTAATTTTATAATGAATTTATGGGTATTATGAAAACCACATATATGAAATAGAATATTATCATGGATTGTGCCTCAAGGAAAATAAAAGTGAGACAAAAAATTCATTACATTGAGTCCAAATGGACAATTGTGTCTCTATCATCTATACTAATAATCATAATTTAATTATTACTTTATTTAGTATGTTATTTATGACTATAATTAAATTTATTTCACTTATTATAATGTCATAATTAACTATATAAACAATTCTATTAACATTGGGTGTTTTGACCATATTAATATTATATTTAAAAAATAACCTTTGTGGGTCAAATTATGGTCAAAGGAGTCATTTTACTAATATATAAATGAAAATAATTTTTAAATAATAACCATATTTATACAAAAATAATACTTTTACAATCACCCATGAAGGATGAATATCTAAAATCAACAAATGTTACAATCACGGAGGTTGTATGTCAAACAAATACTTAAGTAATTGTCCCATATTTCTGTAATCATTTTGGAAAGAAGGTAAGTAAAATTATATATTTCCAGAATGATCATTATAACCTAAATAAAATTTTATATAATCATACAAACACACAATCACAAATATATAAATATATAATGAATATGATGTAAAATAAATTGCATCATGTCCGGAAGGTGGTAGTCCACACATCCATGACCAACGTAATCACATTTTAGTGTCTAAAAAGGGTATGAATGATATTCATATATTATATTTATAACAAGGTAATTATTACATTAATATAATATATATTTAATTTATGTTACATATGTTTTATTAACCCAATCCACAATACATTTCATGTAGTATGTGAATGTATCACCTCACTTTGAGGAGGTGGTAGTCCACACTCCCCCAAATGATGTTATCATATTTACAAAAAATGGAATGAATATAATTATTTGTTATATACAAATTATAAAAGTATTAGGGAAACAAGAATATAATAACTATCATATTAAAACATTTTTTCTACCATAGTTCCCAACCATGAGAGGTTGTATCATAAAACCAAACAATCAACATTTCACGAGGTTGTAGTATTTCGTACATGAATGAAATGATTTGTACCATTATATGCATGTATATGTGGGTTTAGGTCTAAAACATTACAGGTAAAAAATATAATTTTATTTAGGATACATATTTAACTATCTAATCACATAATAAAATGATTTTATGGGTTATGGAAATATAATAAAACAAAATAGCATGAGGAAGGATGTTACCAATTCTTTTTTAACACAATTTGGTTTTTATAAAATTGATTTCTTGTATGGATTTATTTTCATTAATAGTATTATATTATGTGTATATTGATTTTGGGAGATTTATTTATTTGATTTCGGAATATCCAATGAGCTTGAGAGGTGTTAATAAGTGGGAGGGTTGAGTACCTTTTTAAATTGGAGGAGTAGTGGTATTATTATAAATATTTTAAAATTGAATTCTACCCATTTTCATTCAAATGAAAAGTGGCTCCAATAATTAAATAATTTTTTTTACAATGTAGGATAGGGTATATATATGTTAAAATGATGGAATTTTAAAAATATTATTGGTCATTTTTTCAAATAAGTGTATGTTGTAGTCAATTGTTAACTTAATTTTTCTCTTAATCGCTATAATTATTAATAATCACTTTTAGTAATATTTTTTTTTCATAAAGTAATTTTAACTTATTATAAATTAAAAAATTTAAATACTAAAAATATTTAATAAAATTTTCCAAAAAATAAACACGTAATTGGAATAAATTATTTTAAATTTAATCCTATAAATGGGACAACAAAGCAGGGTTTTAAAGTAAAAATGATCAAAAGTTTGGTCTGTTTTCATTTAAAATATCAATGTGAAATTGATTAAAGTTACCTAAATTGTATTAAATGATTTATTATTCACATAATTTATCTTTAAAACGTATGAAAAATAATTTTAAAATATAAATAAATTATCTGAATAAATGTATTGAATTAAATTTCAGTTTTATTCAATATTAATTTAAAAACCCACAAAAAATACCAAAAAATCTCTCGAATCTATTTTTATGTTACTATTTCATTAATTACGTGTAATTTTTCAAATAAATATTATAAATATGTCATGTATCTGATATAAAATGGGTTCTTATTAAAATGAAGTAAAATTACAATTTTGAAGAATTCATATTCTTTTCCAAATAATGGATTTATTCTCATATTATACCTACAAAATGTATTGGATTAGTATAAAAAATATTTACAGAATATATATAATATTAATATTATTGAGAGAAAAAGTAAAAAGTGTTTTGTTTAATTAATTGGGATAAAATATTGTTTTTACATATAAAAGTAGTTTTCTGAGAAAATAAACTTTTTAAATAGTTATTACATTCACATTATGTAATTTATAACCAAATGATTCATTATATATTCACATTCTAATAATATTTTCACCTATTGGTTTAACAAATTCATAAAATCCATTCTACCAACTATGTGGTAACTATAATAATATTTTATTGTATTTCGTTTAAACTAGACCTTCAGTGTTACACATGCTATAAAAAAGACTTAGAATTTTGTGTAATAAATAAAAACATAGTGTTTTAAGTAACATAATGTAATCTACATATTTTGTGTAGTGAAATATTAACATATTTTTTCATATAAATAAATCCAAACACAGTGAAAAAATATTTTAAAAGTTATATTCACTAATCCATGAAATGAAAAATATTAAATAATAAATTAATTAAGAATAAATTAACAAAATATCATGGTGTTACACTCCGAGGAGTAACAATGTTCTGAATAGATCTTTGGAGAGACTACAACCTCATTAAAAGTGTTGAACAACAATAGAAATCATAAAAAGAAATAGAATGTAAACATAAAAAATAACAATGCATCACTAACCACATTACCAACTGGGATGTAACAACAAACAAATATAGTAATCATGTATCATCTCATGATAGTATAAATTTTAAAGGAAATAAAAATTAGATAAACACTCAAAATTTCCCTTGTCAAGTCCTCACATCATGTCGTATCCCCTAATCCATTCACCATCCTAATCAATGAATCTAACCGAAGGAATTTTCCATTATCTAGCTCAAAACCACTAGATAATATCACGTACAATATGCGGCTTGAGAAGGGTGTAGGTGCAACATAATATGTAGCCATTAATGGTGTCTCATGTAAAATCCATTTTGATAACAATGTATGAAAATATATAAGGTGTATAAATAATTTTGAATTAAATGAAAAAAATCATAATAGTGGTTTCCAACCAGACACGTCGACCCATAGATCTACAATGATGCCCAACAATTCCATCATACATTATCATATGGTGGAGTCTAGACCATATATGATAGGTTCTGAAAACCAAACATAATAGGAGGCTTTATTGTTTAATTAGAATATAAATCTCATAAATTGTAGCAACAGTAAGGGTACCTATACCATTTCAACACTATAGGATTTTGTAGGATCAATAAAACATCTAAACCATACTATACATTGGTAAAACCTAGACCAGTAGTATATGTGAATAAAATGATCAGAAAACTCACTCAACATCTTAACCAGACCATTAATGAAACTTACCAAGGTTCATGATCAAGAAAAATTTATCAATGAATAGAAACAACGGTGAACCATTTCATTTACCAACATTCACATTGTTAATTATAATCTACACCTTAACACATATCCATGACTAATTTTTTTCCCATTACTGGTTAGGGAAAAAAATAAATCATATTTTCTAAAAATTTATCAACATTAAAATTCCCCTTTAACCATTTATATCTTCTACCCTTAATCATCTCATAACAAATTTAACATTTTCATAATTAATCCTAACAATCCCTTATACCATGAATACATTAAAATTATAAATACATGTTGAATAATATCCTAAATAATTGTAATTTAACAAAACATTTCACCATTTTCTATGGATCTGCACACTTCTTGGGTGGCTATATACCCGGTCATGAAATCAATAAATGACATTATAATGTCTAACAAGGGTCCTAATCCTCAATTAAAATACCATTTTTTATCAATTAGAAAAAATCAATACAGTGTGATAATGTAATTTTGAAATAATATACACATGAATAACATAATGACTGTGGAAAAAATATTTTAGAATAATTACCTTATGATTTTTGAAAACCACATGCCCAAACATTGCCTCTGATTTATGCTAAAAAATCAATAGAAAAATAACAAATGGGAAATGAATGTTATGAGCCTAAAATTAAGTCAACAAACCACACAAATATTCTTCCATAAAGTAAAAGGAAAATATTAGGAGACTTATCAAGAGCATTAATTTTCGCTACATGTCCCTCCAAATGCTTAATAATTTAGGGGGAATCACCATTGAGTGAGGAGGGTTATTTTTATTTATAACCCTTTATATTGGAGAATAAATTTATGGAATATTATGTGTAAAAAATAATATTATTTGGGAGGGGAAAATAGTTACAATACCACATTTATGAGTCACACTGTTTGGTTTCATTATTTTCCAAAAAATGTGACAACCATGTGGTTCCCTATCCTTAAGAGGAAATCATATGACATTTCTTTCTTTTGGGAAACCAACATATTTTTAAAAACTGTGTGGTGAAAATATATTTGACTCTATCTGAGGGGGATCATGTCGTATAGTCTTATAGGCCCTCCATACAAGGTTTGATAACTTAAATCAATGCTCCACCAGGACATGGAATTATAGCATATGGTTTTTAATAAAAATGTCCAAACTATGTATCAAAATATATAAGGACATAATACCCTATATTCATATCCCAAACACCTAGAAACATTTGAGTATATCCACATTAACATGTGGTATTAAATTCAACATTTTAATAATGAGTAACTATATTTAACATAAAATTTCTCATCAAATTTTGAATATCAGAAAAATCATTCACATTTTTTATATGATTCCATCGCCCTTTACTCCAACTTCGGGTGATTGAGAACTCACATTAAGGTAATCACATAATAGATTGTGATTCTGAATGATGGATGATGATGGATGATTAATGAAAAAATAGAATCAAAACTACCATGATTATCTATCCATGGGAACCATTTTTCATTCATGAGTTTCCATTATGTTATTTTGGGTTTCATTGTATTACCATGATATAGTTCATTATTTGGACTTTGGAGGTTATTCGTGATTCAGTTCAAGATCAACACCCATGACAATGATGCTTTGGGAACCAAGTGTATTTTAAAATTTAAATTTTCATTAGAGATTTTATTAGATTATTAGTGATAATTTAATGATACTTATTTGAATGATTGAATTGGCTCAGCTGCAATGTTATGTTTTGGGATGAGAATATATAATGTGTCTACAATGTCAGGTTGTTTTCCATGGCCTGGGAATCAAGGATGGACACATTAATAAATATATTGATATTGTTGTGATTATTGTGAGGAAGTCCCAAGTCCCCGTGCAGGCTGCCGCGGCAGGCTCCTTCCCCCACCCTGGCGTCTCGCTTCCGGCGCCGCCTCATCCCATGGATCTCCGGCCTGGTTCTTTCAGTGCTACGCTCAGAGGCTCTAGTGGGGCTCCACCGATGCCTTGTTTCCCTGAAGTGTCTTTGTCAGCCACGGTTTCTTCGAGAGGGGCCCCCGGCGTCTCCGTGGTCTTTCCTGCGTCTACTTTTATGGAGGCGGAGGCATGAATTAAGTGGACCCTGGTTGACCGCTTCAGCTCGGCGAAACCCCCACTTACCATCTTCAAGCGGTTTGTTTCCTCATGGGGTTTTCGGCTCTGCGCCTATGCACAAGAATTCGTTATGTATCGTTTTAGCCTCAGAGGAAGATTTCGTGTCTGCGTGGTACAAGGCTCCCAGGTCGCTTGGTCGATGGCATTTCAGCCTGTCCCGATGGTCTATGGACATTCATAGGGGTAAGGAAAGCACTCGATCTGCTGTCTAGATCAACCTTCCCGGGATCCCTCTCCCCTTCTAGAAAAGGGGCTTTCTCAAGGTGAACAACGATTCGCTTGGTGGCTTCCTCTGTGCGGATGATAGGACGACGGGCTGTGTGGATGTGTCTTCGGCTTGTATTTGTGTAGAGATGGATCTATCTATACCCATTCCGGATCAGATCTCCCTCCTGGTGCAGGATGGCCTCTATTGCGATTAGGCCATCTCCTACCCGATCTTCCCAAGGTACTGCTCCTTTTGTCTTCTCCAAGGTCACTCGCTCCAGGTTTGCAGGCACCGCAGGAATAAGGCTATTCGTTCCTCCCCTGAAGACTGGTCCCAAATGCCTCTCTCAGGATCATTCCCCCCTGTTGCTCCCCCCGTAGCGGATCCCTTCCCGGTCGACAGGCCAGCGGTGGTTTCACCCGCCGCTGGCCCAGGGCCGGAGGGAGCCTTAACCTCATCACCCTTTCGAACCATGATTTCCTGTTTGGACCTGGATACTTACATCCCTAGAGATTTTTCCTTTCCTCTCGCCAGTATCCGTCCCCCTCCACTGATCCTCTCCCTGATGTCCCAGGCTTCCCTCCTAGAGGGGTTGTTTTCGAATGGGATGACTAGGACCCCATGTATGCTGGCTCTGCCCGCTCCCCGTCCCCTGCTACACGCTGGTTTCTTAGAGGATACTACTCCTACGATTTTGGCCTCTCCCCTGAAGGGAGGTTCCTCCAAGGGGTGGATTGCCTTGGATACTGGTTCCCCTCGGGGTATCCCCTTTTGGGGGTCATCTGACCTGCCTCCTGTAGCCTCCTTACTGCGTCCAAAGGAAGGCCCTTCCGGCCATAGCCCCAGTGTGAAGGGGCAGTTATCTCGGTCCCCGTCTAGAGCAAGGGGCACCCCTCTTGTCACCCTCTGGGAGGCTTCTTTCTCCGCTGTCACGCTGCAGCACAAGGGTGCTGGAGTATGCACCCGTTCTCGATCAAGGAACCAATAGGAGCTCCCTTCCTCTCACTTTGACAGGGCCAGTGCCAGAATTTTGTTTGATAAATGATCCCAGTGATAATCTGGAATGCCTGTGGCACTGGAGCCTAGGTGAAGGCGGATTTCCTCGCCAACGAAATCAGAAGTCACAAAGCCTCCATCATTGCCGTTCTTGAGCACAAACAGAGCTCCACTAACATCAATGAATTCTCTAGAAAGATCAACATGCATGGGTGCCTGCATGCTAATCCCACCAACGGCCATATATGGATTTTCTGGCACAGGAACCTCTCCGTGGACCTTGTTCAGGCCAGTAATCAGTTCATCACCACAAGGGTTGGGTAAGGCGACATCTCTTTCTTCATATACTTCGTCTACGGCAGCTGCGATGCTTATCAAAGGCTATCTTTATGGAGTGACCAGAACTCTTTTGACCCGGGGAACCTCCCTTGGATTGTCGGGGGGGGGGGTTTCAATGTGGTTGCTTCCCCGGAAGAGAGGAAAGGACGAGGTCCATTTCAGAGGAATGTTAGCATGGACTTCGTTCTGTTTATGGCAGGGAAAGGGCTCTCTGATTTGGGCTTCTCGGGAGACCGGTTCACATGGTGTAATAACCAGAGAGGGAGGAACCGCTCGTGGAGTCGCCTGAATCATTTTTGGGCCAACATGCAAGCCATCTCCACATTCTCCGACACAATGGTAAGACACCTTGCTTGTGGTCTATCCGACCATTCTCCCATTATCGTTTCCCTATCCTCAGGGCAGGATCAATCCACAAGCTTCCATTATCACCACCACTGGGACAGTCTCTCGGGTTTCCATGACTTGGTTTCGGGTTCCTGGAATGAGCCTACTCAGGGACATGTGTGGATGAAGTTTCACAACAAGGTGCGCAGACTCACGGCAAAGCTCCATGCGTGGGAAAAGACACCACTCCCTCTGAGGGTGACATAGCGGGCTCCAAGCAGGACGTGGATTTCCTAGAGCAATGCCTGGAAGATGCCTGGGAAGACATGGCTTTTGAAGATCTTTCCAACAAGAAAAGTGTCCTGGTGGACATTCTCCTCGAACAAGAACGTTTGGTGAGGGAAAATTCAAGGATCAAGGGGCTCCGGGAGGGGGAAAACAACACTGGATTCTTTCATGCATGTATCAAGGAATGGAAACGGAGGGTGAATCTGAATATTTTGATGGATGACGGTACATTCACTGATAACAGAGATGTGGTGGGGTCTATGGCCATGTCCTCCTTGCATGAACTCCTCGTCGGTCCCAATTATCGCCTACCCAATGGATACCCGGGGGAGGACGGGGGTTTATTCGATGTGATTCCCAACAGGCTTTCGATCCAGGACAATGCCAAGCTGAGCTCCATCCCTGAGGACAAGGAAATCTAGGAGGCAATGCTGAGCCTCAACCACGAAAGCACTCTTGGCCCCGATGGTTACCCGAGCTCGTTTTACAGAACCTCGTGGGATGTTGTGAAAACGGATGTCACAGCTGATGTTTGGGATTTCTTCCGAGGGGATCATCTCCCCAGGGTTGCCTGCACTACAACCATCGTCTTCCTCCCTAAGGTCAAAAATCCTTCCTCAACATCCCATTATAGGCCGGTGAGTTTATGTAACATTCCGCACAACATCTTAACCAGCCTTATCAATGCGAGGATGTCTTCCCACAGGTGTCCTTGAAACAACATGGGTTAGTGAAGGGTCGTTCGATCCAGGAGGAAATTTCCCTGGACCAGGAGATGATTAGGGACATCAACGTCAAGTCTCGAGGATCCAACTTTGCCATTAAGCTTGATATGAACCAAGATTATGACCGGATGGAGTGGGGTTTTATCAACAAGGTTCTGGTCATAATGGGGTTCTCCTCGTGGAATATCGACATCATTTTCAGGTGCTTCATATCCTCTTGGTTGGTGGTCATGTTTATGGGGAAAGGTTATGGGTTTTTCAAGGCCAGCCAAGGCCTAAGGCATGGGGACACTCTCTCCCCAAGCCTCTTCATTCTATCGCAAGACGTTCTCAGTCGAATACTGCACAGGGGTACCAATAGTAGTGAGGTTCTGGAATATTGCAGAAGAATGAGGGCTCCATCTGTTTATTACCTGATGTTTTTGGACGACACCTTCATCTTCACGAATGGTAGCATACGGTCCATCAGAGGCCTCAACAGGGTTTTGTAGGAGTACTGCATTTGGAGCGAGAATGTTATCAACAAGGCCAAAAGCAATTTCTATTTTTCCAATAGAGGCTCAGCCACACTGATACCTGCAATTCAGATTAGCCTGGACATGCACAGGGGGATCATCCCATTGGAGTACCAGGGTGCCCCCATTTCCCCGAGCAGGCTATGGGTGGGCAACTTCGACGCTATTATCAACAGGGTTACCGACCAGATTCTTACCTGGAAGAACATCTAACTTTCGTTTGGGGGTCGGATAGTGCTGGTTAATAGTGTGCTCCTCGCCACTCCCGTCCATTCTCTCTCGTCTATCAAAGTCTTGTCTAGTATTATTAACAAGATAGATAAGATTTTGGCAGGATTTATTTCGGTCCCATGTTCAGAAGGAAGGCAGCGCTGGGCTTCTTGGATTAGGGTGGCAAGACTATCCAGGGAGGGCAGCATCAACGTGTGTCGACTCGATGACACCCTCCTCGGCATGCATGAAAAGCTTGCATGAGAAGTTTTGGACCAACTGATGCTTTGGGGGACCACCATGCACAACTCCCACCCTGGGATCGAGGATTCATCTGCCAGCCAGGGTTCTCAGTTATGGTTTTTCATCTCCCCTCTCATCATTTCCAAGAAACCCCACTCCATGTGGCTAGTATGGATGGGGGAAATTTCTTTCTGGCATCATAATTGGTTCGGAACTATCCTCGGCTTCCCCGGGTGTCCGACCTTTTCGATCACCTTCAAATAGGCCAGTCTCTATCCGACGTTTATCAATGCGATCTTTGAAAAGGACCAGTTGTACATCTTCAACCTTATCAGGCTAAACTCCGAACCGGACAGATGCTCTTTTACTCTATCTCCCTCGGGGTCTTTTTCTTCAAGAGATTTTTGGCACGATGGTCACCCAGGAACATAGCAACCTGTGTGATGACATTCTCTGGTCCAAAGGTATCCCTGTCAAAATCAACTTTCTCTCCTGGAGGCTACGTCACAAGGTCATATCCACTGATGAGAACATCAAGAGATGTGGTATTACTTTGGCTTTGCGGTGCCATTATTTATCGGTCTACCAGGAGGTGAGCACGGGACACCTTTTCTTCGAAGGAGACTGGGCCAGAGCGGTGTGGTAGTATTTTGGGGAGTTCACAGGAATTCAGGATAGTCGCATGGTGGGCCGGAATTTTCTTGATCAATGGTTCCATGGAGTGGGGGAGAGAGGTCTAGAGCAAACGGCACGATCTGTGGTTTTTCACGCAGGGTGATGGTCGATTTGGTAGGAAAGGAATAAGGCCAGGCATGAAGGTATTACTACCTCCGCCCAGGGCATCATCTATCAAACTATGTTCCTACTCCTGGATATGGTCCGATCTTATGGGAGATGGAAGGAGGCACCCACCCTTCAAAAGCTTCACGCCTGCAGTAATTCCACTTCTTCAGGAAGCAGGATAAATAGAGGTAATTGGGTTTGCTGGTCACTGCCCAACAACGGGGTTAAACTTAATACAGATGGTTCATGCAACATGGGGTTGATTTGTGGAGGAGGGGTGGTTCGCAACTACTTGGCCGGTCATCATGGCATTCTCCGCTCATATGGGGCATGGATCTGCACTCCAGGCGGAGGCCAAGGCGATGTTTTTCGGGCTCATCATATGCTATCAAAATGGGATCATCCTAACTGCGGTTGAAACCGATTCCCAAATTCTTCACAACGCCATGTGTGGCAGCATTTCTATCCCTTGGTCTATCATTTACATCATCAGGAAGTGTAGATGAATGATTAAAAGCAACATGAATGTGCACCATACTTGGCACGGGGGAAAAAAAGTCGCGGACCATCTAGCTTCTATTGACGTTCCCGGTCTGGATCCCATTTGCTTTCATACTATGATTTCCATGAAGCCAGAGGGGGTCAACTTGATCAGAGGGGATGCCCTCAGCCTCCATTACCTTCAGCCACCTTATGGATCTGTTTTGGTTTTGGTCTGCCCTTTTTTGTCTTTTGTTTTCTTGAATAAAAATATACATGATTATGGTATTATTAAACTCATGGAAATTTTTTTGATATGATAATATTTGGCATGAAACTATGTTGTTCTTCAATTTTTGTGCCTTTAGGAAAAATAATATGATCCAAAAAACTGATTTCATATAATATTTCCCCTAAATATAGTTTTGATAGAGTGCTTAAAAAATAAAAATTTCTCCTATTATATTTATAATGTGAATTTCGGGAAAATGTTTGAAAATGAGGGATAGTTTTGAACATGTTTTAATATTAAAATGTTATATAATAGTAATTTTAATGGTAAATTATTTTTAATTTTTTATAATTTTTTTTGAATTTATAATATGGTTTATGTTCAATTTATGGCTTGTAAAACTAATGGTTTTAATATAGGGGACTTGAATTTTTTATTGAAATCCCAATTTTTGTATCCATTTTAAATATATATTTTTAAAATTATATAAAATTAAGAGCATTGAATGGTGTTTTCAATGTTTTTATTATTTTATTTATTTTATTATTTATTTTTTTCCTTTATTTCCATGGGATACTATGGATGAAATTTTTGTAAATTTAAATGTTGAGTATGGAAATCAAGTTATTTTAATTTTTCCTTCCAAATAAATCAGTGAATGGATGAATATTGTTTTACATAAAGAACCTTTAGTTAAATAATTTACTTGATATGTGTACTTATTATAGATAAGGTCTCATACTGGAATCATAATCAAGACAGAAAGACCAATTCTATATTTTCTCTAGGATTTGGGTATAGATTTATTAAATCATGTACTTTTATTCTTGTGATTTATTCTGGGATTTTTCATGATTGTGTGAGGACCAATGTGGGAGTTATGGAATTCGATAAGTCTTCAGAATTAGTAGGTTTTTTTTTTCTTTTCTGTGGATTTAAAATTTGTTATATACTTTTGGTGTATTTGATCTGATATATTATGGGAAATTCTATGAGACAGATAATGAGATGTTGGTTGTTTTAGGTGTTATTAATTGGTATTAATTATGTTACCAAGGGGTTGTGTTTTTTGGAGATAATTTATTTTGGTTAGTATTTTAGAGATAGTAAATTGGGAGTATTGGTTTTGATTTTTTTTGGCATGGGTGACTTCAGGGAAGTGCTTTGGTAACTATGACATATGGTATTCAGGTAGGTTAGAACATAAGAGTACATAATATTTTATGGTGTTCCATGAGTTGGTGTTCATGATTAAAGTATAATTTTTCCAATCTATGAAATGAAACCTGATTCTAAGACACATGTTTATTCTTCCATCGAGAGTTCGAAGATATCATCCAACTTTGGGTTAGTATGTCTTTTACGAGGTATTATGGTTACATTGGCTATTTGGAGGAAGTGTGGTTTTGTGGTTGTAAGTCATTTGGAGAGTCAATGTTGGTGACCCACTAC
Organism: Viscum album; assembly: GCA_963277665.1. Lineage (NCBI taxonomy): Eukaryota > Viridiplantae > Streptophyta > Magnoliopsida > Santalales > Viscaceae > Viscum > Viscum album. The sequence goes on along the minus strand of OY728153.1, from coordinate 187,634,832 downwards.
TATAGATGATGTTTAAATGGTGGGGATAAATTATTTGATCATAGTGTTTTTCAGTCTATTCATCCCTCATTTATTGTTACGTTCCATTTTTAGATTTTGGTTGCAAGTTATGGTTGTTCCTATGATATTTTATATTGGTTTCCTAGTTGTTGTTTTATGATCATATTCCATTGATTAAAAATGGATTTATGGGGGAATAATTCTTTATAGTGGGGATAGTTATCGTCCCAGGCTTTATTTACTGATATATATAATGTAATTGTATATTAATTTGAGTCTTCGGTGGATTATTCATTTCTTGAGGTAGATTAATTTATAAAATGGATGTTTTAAAGGGAAACACGATAGGATATAAAATTATAAAGAACTATGTGGTTACCATATATTTCAAGCTATATTGGAATGATCGATTTAGCATGGGCCATGAGTTTATTATTAAACTATGCGGGATCCTAGTTGTTACCTTGTGAGTTGTTTTGTTCCCAAAATATGAGTCATGTTTTCTGCTTGGCTTATTTAACTATGTGGTTAAACAATCTGTTAAGACAAAATTATACTATTAATTCCCCCCTTTTCATTTATTTTTTCTTAATTTATTTAATTTTTCTATCTTCTATTCTCCACAACTCATCATTCCTCAACCCTTATCCTAACCCCATGTCTTGTGCACCACCTCCATTATGGCCACATATTTATCTAGAGATTCCTCCTAATTTATTCAACTTCAACATATTATTCCTTATGTTAAAGATTCCTCTCCCCTAATACCTTTCTTTTCATGAATTTTCTTCTCTCTATAACATTACATCTCCCCCAGCTGATCACTAGGTCCTTAGCTTCACTAAAATATTGTGGTTTGAATGATATATTTTTGATCATGTGATATTATTGTTCTCTATATGGGTGTTTTTCTTTACATGGTGACATGTTCAATTTCACCATGGATTGGTTATTCAAGAAATAAATGGTTTTACCACATGAATAAGATTTAAATTTACATCATATTAGTTTATTAATGTTTCAATTTATTTTATTTTATTATTTATGATTATATATAATATTCAAATTGGATTCTAAGAAATTTACGAGGGTATTTCATTATGAATAATTTGTTAACATGAAATTTCAAAAAATCATGAAATACAACGCTTTTAAAAAGTTTGAAATAATTTTATAAATTTAAATTTAATGTTTGAAGTGGTTCAAACCGAGCTTGGGTAAAGTATTAAATTGAAATTCATGGTTTTTTTCTTTCGGATAATTTGTATGAAAATTTATTTATAATTTTAATGGGATTTTAAAATATATTATTAGTAGAATATTTTGAAACATATTAACATTTTTTTATGAAAATATCAATTCAATATTCTAGGATTTTCATATAGCTCTCTGAGAGATCAATATTTTTTAATTTTTTTGAATATTTATTTATGAATAAATATAGATAATTTTAATAAAATATCTCTTGATATATAAATATTATGGTTATATGTATATGTATAAATATATATATGCCTATTTTTTAAAATTTAGATGTGAATAAGTAAATTTGTACAATGAGAGAAATATATATAAATATATAATTATATGTATGTACAACTATAGATATGGGTTTTTGAATGTAGGATTCTATGATATAACTAAAAGGGTAATTTGTCACTTTTTAGGATTTTGTTCTATGTTCCTACGTGAGAGCTTCTCGTAAACCCCCTTTGGTTTTGTGATATAAATTCATTCCCTTGGTTTGTGATTTTTGATTTTTGTACGTGTGATACTTATCTGACCAATTGTACTTATAGAGGATCATCCATGGGAGATGGTGAGTTATCTAATATTCTTGGGGATACTTTTATTTCTGATTAATTATTATTTTGGATTATTATTAATTGCTCTCATTTCATTCTAACTCACCCTTCATTACATTTTTTTGGAACCATTTTTATTGTTTAGTATAACTAAGACGAGATGATCTCCCTTTCCCCTATATATTCTCTTCAGGTATATTTATCCTTCTTTGGATAATGAGGTAATAATATTCCATTTTATTAGTTTCTAGTTATGTATGATCAAGTTAACATAGACCTAGAAGCTATAAGGAAGAATCAATGGAACCTATTCAATAATTAGTATATTTTAATAAGGTGATCTTATTTCATCATTTGATTCCCTTATGTATATTATATGCGTGACTCCTTGGATGATTCTATTTTTTTTCTGGTACTTTCTCCATGGGTGACATTGATCCCTCTGCTATGTAACTTGTTTTCTATGTGTGAGTGGTGTTTTATTATATTTTTGGGGTATATTTTTTATAAAATTATTATGTAACATAAATTAATGAATTTAGCTAGTTATTTTATGACAAAGAGGTGAAGATTACAATTTGATTTTGATGATAAGTTTTATTTATATGTTTTTAATTAAAATAATTATTTAAATAATATATTTATATCTATCACTAAAATTAGAATAATTCTAAACATTATATATCGGTTTGGTTTTCTCATTGTAAAGACCACATTGCTTTTTATAATGGATTTATGTCATTTTTGTTTCTTATTATCTTCCATAATTTAGACACTCTTTTGATCATCTATGTTTTCGAGGTATGCATATGTTTACTCCTAGGTTTCTTTTTAACAACAACCAATTTGGATTTCTATATATTCTATATTTGGATGATTTTTATATCTATTTGTGTCCAAAGAAAATGTGTCTAGAGTTGGATTTTCATATATGAATATAAAGTGGAGGGAGACTAGGGGTGATACAATTTATTTTTTATTTATTTTTTCATAAATGATTTATAAAAATATGATTTTTACTAGATGTATAACATATTGATGGATCATAATAGATTTTAATAAATTTTCACTTGTTTAATTTAACAAAAATCAAGGGACAATTCATACCCATTGCATGTATATGATTCCATGGTAATTGTCACCATCCAATTGTGATCAAGAATGTCCCTCATTCCCTATTGTATGATGGCATATATTCTATATTATTGGATGGGATGGGAAGGTTCATGACATGGAGGCAGGCTTGTTGTGACACACTCAACTTACTACTGTTATATTGGTGGCCCCAATATATAGGATCATATCAAATTTAATACTAACTCATCATATTTGACCTCTAACTACATATTTAACATTTGTTTTATGATTCCAACCGTCGATCATAGTATTCACTAATACACTCATTTCCTTGTCATTGGCATTTCATGAGCAACCACAATTATCATATTTCATTGTGTTGTGAGTTATCTACTGAATCTCTCAAAATCTTAATCCATTCTCCCTAGAACCCAACTCATACTCATGAAAATGTATTCATTGTTGAAGAAAAAACATTTCAATCCAAAAAAACATCGATCCACCAATTATTGAATTTTCTCTCCCCTGCCATTATAATTATCTTCCAATAATCAATTTTGTCAAATGGTACCCACAAAAACAGAATATCATATTAAAATACATCCCAATGATCTAATAAATAAAATCAAAATTTCCATATCCAATTATTTATCCTAATATATATCTATAAATACCAACTCATTTGGTTCTCTCTTATGAAAAAATATATATGTTATAGTATAAAAATTCAAGAGAAATTAGTTGACGTCTCATATATGCACTAGAAACCGATAAAATTGGTCATATAATAGAATTTATATATATGAAAATCCAAAAAAAATCATAGAACATATAACAGATAAACATATGTTTTCAAATAACTCCACTGGACTCCAACATCATTTATCAAGACTAATATTAACTCATAATATAGAATTGCACAAGTATTTTCCCCAATGTAATTATATATTTTCTAAAAACAAGTGAAATTAAATTTTTATATTACTTTTCCATATCATTCATAAAATCAAGAATATATTAAACCATTTTTGAACTCACTAGAACTTATATCAACTCTAAATAAAAAAACATGTAAAATAATTTTATAGATGATTAATGACACCGTATGGTTTTCCTTTTGAAAAATAAATTTTCTAAAAACACTGATATTATAATATACATTGACCAATGAGAAAATAATAAATAAAATTAACCATATAGAAAATAAGACCATTTTATTTATATAAATAAAATAAATACATATAAACAATTTTAGAAAACATCAATTAGAATATATATTTATAACATGCAATGGATCGAGAAGATTACACATATAAAATAATACCACCATTAGGATGGTGTATCATAATATTAATTTATAATTGATATAAATACTCCCCAACAATCCATTTACGACATCAGAAGTCCTATCCAACCCATAAAAATATTTATTTATAAAAAACCTTAGTGAATATATTGTGTTAATCAATATAAACTAGAAAACACCTACAAAACTAGGTTTCAAATAAATCCATACAGACCATGAATGCTCCATGTTGACCTCTAATGTAATGTCATCCTATATACACCTCTAATATAATATTTCCCAATCAAAAAAACTATTGTAATATATTTTTATTCCCTACACTGTATCACCTATAAAATATTGACGTTGGTGAAATCCCATAACCTTAAGTGTGACTCTAAAGAAAATAGAGGGTGATGAGTAGTAATGGGGGTTTAAATTAGTCATATTATAAAAATATTTATCAATATAACCAAACTACCACTTCTGTTAGCATACTAAGAGGACTAAAAGGCATTCCCATCCACCAAAAGACAATATGTATAATAGGGAAATAAAAGATACTCCCAATGGAATTAATTATACCCTAAAACTAAAATTTAAAAATTTTCTTTGACATTGAGTTTTATCAGGACCCCACATAAATAATATATTCATAGTTGTAAAATAATTATTAAAAATAATAAAACCTAACTAAATATGTCCTAATAGTATTAGTAATCTTATCCAACCTTGAAGATATTCATTTAACTTAAAATAATTATCAAAACCCACATCCGGATCAATGTAAAACATAAAACCAAATATCATAAAAACAAATAAGTTAATAATATTGAAAAGTAAGAATACATTAAATTGTTAATTTTACATAATAGAGGCCATAAAATCAATAGAATCTCAAAAATATATGATCTCCAAGTGGCTTAAGAGCCCCCTGACCCTTTCACGAACATGAAACACAAACCACATAGAGTAGTAATCTAATACCTTATAGAATTATATTTCTTAATTTTTCATTAAAAACCTATAATTTCAAACAAACAATATTTTTTCTTTTACATGTTTTGAGTAATGAGGAATAATAGTTATCATCATCACATAACACGAATGAACATTGAAAACATAAATCCATATTATGGTAGTTTTAAACAAAAATATTTTAATATGTCTTTAATTTCATAAAATATCATGTTTCTTGAGACAACCGCATTAAAACATATCATTTCTAAAAGTGATCATTTTATCATGTCTTCAGTATGTAAAACTAAATTCATGATGAGTGTATGATGTCAAATGTAAGGAAGACTGACTATAAACTTACATTAAAATTATTAATGTTCTAGAAAACCCATTAATGATACACCATTCCTTAGTATACAATTTAAAACTATCCATGAAAGAATCAATAAATGATTGTTGAGACATTAAGGGAACATACCATCCATAATATAAAATAATAATTAATAGATGAAAATTTATTTATAAATATTAATCATCACTTTATCAAATAATAAATCTATTTTATTGAAACAAAAATTCAATTCAAAATGTTACCCATTCCATATTCTCCAAGTATAGACAAATAATGAATATTTTTTTAATAGAAACTAAATGTCTAAAAAAGATAATAATAAATCAATATTCATATAATAAAAAAATAAGTTATTATCAAAAGACCTTGGAGACCTAGAGTTAGTTTAGGGTAGTATAATAGTGGAATTAATCGAATTGGATTTAATGAAGTGATTTATGTACCTAATCACTCTGTTTTGGAACTCATAAACTACCTAAGTGGAATACTTTCTTAAAGAGAGGAAATACCTTCCTTGGGGTACACTAGACAATGTCTCAACATTTTTATAGATGTATTCATACATAGATGTCCCAATTTTCTACCTAAGGATTATCATGATATATAAAAGAATGTTAGAAATAAAAAAACATTATAGTGAACAAATAGTATCAATAATCAGAAAAAGAGAATAAATACCACTCTTACCTCCAATCACCCTTTGTAAATGTCTCTGATTTTCATTACGAGTTTTTAGGGAAATACCAATAAACATAAAACTAGTAAAATCTATAAGTATTATATTCTAGAAAATGTTTTCTCATTTTCATGGAAATAATTAATGGGATAATGTCTTAGCTACAGGAAAATAAATTATATAAAATTTTATTCAACAATTAATAATCATTGGAAATTTAATTAATGTCATCCAATATCAAAATTTAAATCATAAAATAAACTATTAATCATTTAAAAAATATTTCAGTTGAAATTCCCTAATAATAATTAAATTTAAAGGTTATATTATTTGCCAAAAACATTAAAAATCGTGATAAAACTCTATAGTAAATTGTTATATTTAATAAGGCTTCATTAAAATAAAATAATATTTTTTTATTAAAAAAGAATAACTTATATATTTTGATGGGAAATAATTATAGAAACAATTGTCTAATAGTTTAATTATAAATTTCCATTTTTCGAAAAAATGAAAACATATATTAAAAATAATGTTTTCCCAAAACAACATGAATATTTTTAATAATAATTCAATTTTTTTGAAAACATACATTAAGGGACTAGAATAATTCATGGATTGATGTTTATAGAAAAAATCATAGATAAATATACCTTAAGATTTCAAATCTATTATATAGGGATGTTAATCCAATTAATAGTGAAAGTAAATCCATTATTGAATCATTAATAACACAAATAAATAATGAAAAGTTATTGAAATTTAGTAAAAAGAACCTACCCAACATGTTTATATGGAAGTAAACAATTTGAGGGATATAAATGAGTATGTTGATTAGAGAGTTAAATAGTTTATTAAAGTGTTCACCATTAGAATCTATCCATAAATGATATATAAACCCAATGATGAGGGAAAAGGGGTTATAGGATGAAATGAGATTTCCATTTACGGTGTGTTAATGAATAAAGGAAAAGGGTGAAGCCCTCCATTAAATGAATTTATGAAAAATTAAAAGTAAAACATATTTTAATTTTCTACATGGTTTTATTGTATAATTTTTGGAAATGTATTCTAATGATTAATATTCTACCAGAAATGATTCAGGTTTATGTTTCACTATTTATAAAACCATTCTATTACAATATAAAAGACATTATAAAAGTCCATTACCCTTAAATAATTCACTCCCATAGTCATGTTTATCATGTACTTATACCATTTATCCATAAATACTTCATAATTTCAAATTTAATTCACATATTGAGGTCTAATGGAAAATATGAAGACATAACACATTTTTTAAAAATCATTAGAGTAGTATGTTATAAATTTACTCTCCATATCTCATTATGTCACCATAAATTATCTATGGAATGTATTGACTAAATAAAATATGATGTTGAAAATTTCTCCTCAAGAATATGAGCCCAAAATCAAATAGACTACCTATACTATTATAGGAAATGAATATTCTGATGAAAAAAATCCCAGATAGTTAGTGGTTCATGATAGAGGGTGGATTCATTTTATATAACCCTATTTAATTAAAATAGGTAAAAATTTCAAAATTTAATGGACTCTATATTTTCCTTGGTGTTGGGAAGGGTTGGGAGAGAACAACCTAATTTACTATTATGAAAAATAAGAAATCATGATCAACATATTATTCCCCATATAAAACAATTATTATTTACATTAATGGAATGGTACAACATTAAGTGATGAATATACCAACTAAGACAAGTAGTCTAACTTCAATTCACATTACATAGAATCAGGTTGATTACAATAATTCAAGAGAAAAATAATATCTTTAATGGAGGAATACAATTATTTTGTGGAATACTAACTATATGTTTATTACCTAATATGAGTTTCAAAAATGATTTTCTACCATTAATGACCCTAAAATTGCCTCAATAACAATGATCCTTTATATTTTAGTATCGAAATTTACTAAAAAACTCTAATTCCAACCATAGATTATAGATAACACCCAAACCACATTTAATCAATTATTAAAAATAAGTATGATAAAAATCACAAAACAATAGTCCTTAAAAATACTAAATTTAATTTCAAAATAATTCTATCAACAAAATTAGAAAACCTTTAGGCTATACAATGTTTTAAATAAGATTTTATAGGTTATTGTATGGCATCATATGGAAAACTATAAGAACACAATTCAATTACCATCAAGAAAGAATGGTTTAACATATGTATCATCTAAGGAAATATATTTACCTCAATTTTATTCATTCTCCTTTGTAGAACCTTTATATATGTTCAAATAGACCACAAACATGATATAATCCGTTACATTTTTGAGACAATAGATTATTATAATATTTATTACTAAATTTATTTAATAACATGTATTTATATATTGAAATAGATAATGATATGTTTTAAGAAAAACTATTACTACAAAAATACATATAAAAATACTCAATATGCATTCTCCTTCACTAATTTATTTACCTTATCCACCCTAAGTATATAGAAAGCATCAACTACATGACACAATCCTTCCATTGTAAATTAAAATCTACATTGAAATGTCATGTGCACTATATTATAGGTTTTTTAGAATAAGGAACCTTAATTTTATTCAATGATGAAGACCTCCCTTAAAATAAATAACGCATAATGTGTCATTGAATACTAGTTCATGTAAACACATTGTTATCTAAAAAAATAATGAACATAGTCTAATAATTTTTTTATCTAGTAAGGAAAGAAAATTCCATAACTCTAAACCCATTTAAGTTTTATAGAAATTATTATTGAGTTGGAAGTGGCGTCAATCCATAAAATGAATGGTCTTATAGTGGAATATTAAAAATGAGCAGATTCTATCACTTCCATCATTGACTATTAAAAATAAATGTATCCTTCTCAATTTAATTAGACACTAAAATATATAAAAATTTGAATATATACTAAATATTCTCTGTTGACACTTATACATTATGAGAACCTGCATACACATGGAATATATGAGGAATCATATTCTAAAACTATTTTACACAATCACTACATTGAAATACCAAAAAATTAATTCCATTATTTATTATTAAAAGACATATGATAGCTAAATAAGATATACATTGATCAATTTAATGGTTCACTATTTTGGAATCATTTCCAACTCCATCAAAAAAATCTAAATAGACCCGAGTGGTAGTCTACTCCAAAATAATAAAAATGATAAAAAATTCAAATAATGTGATAAAATAAAAAATTACATGAAATATAGTATAAATGTGTGAAATTGTATAAATAAACCCTTAAAAAATAAGATATAACATAATAATAATCTATTTAATTTATTATCTAGAGTATAAAACTCTAGAAAATTAAAAAAAATAGACTCATACATATTATGATAAAATTTCACAACATTTTTCGTAATATTTTTTGAGGGAACTGAGTTATTTTAATTGAACATTACAATACTAAAATATTTTACACAACATCATTATCATATTAAAAAAATTCACTATAAACAATAATAAATTATAATTATTAAAATTTAATAAAACATCAACAAATATATAATTAAATATTTTCAAATATTTTTCCAAATTATTATTAAACCACATACATAAATCAAAGTACATAAAAACCATAAATATTCATTAATGTTTTTTCAAATTTGTAATAATAGACTATAAATTTAGGTAAAAAATAAAAATTTATAATAAATAAAAAATAACTAAATACAAATTGTTTTTCCACTAAATTTATAATACCATTTTCTAACCATGTGATGTCTTTTAGATGGTTCTATGATCTTGTTCTGTATTCTATACATGGTTTTATTAATCAAGTGTTATAACTGTGCAACCCTAAATTTCTACCAATTCTTAATCCCAAACATTGTGTTTCTATGAAACTCATGGTACATATATATTAATTATAAATACACAGGTTTAGATTAAATCTTCTAGAAAATAATAAAGGAGAGGGATTCAATTCAAGATAAATTCACAACATTAAAACCCCCAATAATCCCAATCTCAAAACAAAAACTATTAGCCCGAAACAGACACATAACAACTGCTTGATATCTAAAATTAATATAAAATAAAAATCATATTTCCCCAAATATATTTATTACATTCAATGATGATACAATTTTTTTTTAAAAAAATGGGTACCCAGACCTAATTCTCTGTCTAATCTATTAAATGGCTAGAAGTACACTCATGATTTTTAATGGTGATCAACTATTAAAAATGAATCAATATAATTAAAATGGATCAACTATTACAAATGAATCAATATAATTCAAATGGATGTATTTTTTACATTAAATATGTAATTAAAATTTAACACCAAAAAATATTTTTGGAATAACCTCCCTAGGATTTATATATTTATAAATTTAAATCAATTAGTGAATTATGGTGATCCACATATGTCATGTTTTAAATCAATTAGTGAAGTATCAACATATGATGGTTTATAATATATTAAATTGGATATTCCCTTATAGAAACACTAATTAATAGTGAAAATATATTGTATATGTCTTAGTTGGAGATTGAACTAGTTATCATCGGTTTATTTTATTACAAAAAAAATCTAAAGACAATAATTATTTTAAAAAAATTTTATCCTACGATAAAAAGTAAGAAAACCATATCCTTCAATACTATTCCTAGAGATCAGAGCAGAGAATTATTAAATTATGATATTGAAACATTTTTTAGTAAGGAATTTGTTGAACATAACCTTTCATGGCCAAGAACATGTTAGAAAAATGGTGTAGTTGAAATATGAAATCGAATTATTCTAGAAATAAATAGAACTATGTTGACTGAATACTCAGTAGCTAAGCATTTCTGGGCTCAAGCAGTTATTACTAACTGATATAATATAAATCAATTTTTAATTATATATTTTCATAATAATACTCTATATGAGTTGTGGACATTCTCCAAACGAAATGTTCCTTACATCAAAGCTTGTGGATTCAATGTATTCATCCTGAATACTAACTATAACATACATATATTTTAAAAAAATTGATGAAGGAATATTTTGTTGTTTATTCCACTACATCTAAGTAATTTACATTTTTTAATAAAAAATAATATATTATTTACTAAATAGTACATGTTATGATTGATGAAACTGATCATTTTTTTTTCAAACTACATCCTCAAATTTTATTTCAAAAAATGATTTTTAACAATTTATTGAATGTTCTAATCATATAGATGAAAATAAATATGAATTTTTTTAATTTATTCATCATGATGATTTAATAAACATTATTAATGAAATAAATTATTAAAAATTAATATAATTTGTGTTTATTAGAAATTTCCCAAGTGAATGTATCATTGGTGATATAGATCAACCAGTTAGGACTTGGTGTTCATGAAAAAGAGAAATAGAACATCTAGCATTCTAATCCCAATTTGAAATTAAAAATATCTACGAGTCATTAGGTTTAGGGGATTGGATTATGTAAATGAATGATGTTATCAATTAGTTCAAGAGAAACAAAATCATGACATTAGATGAACGACCTAATGGAATGACAATAATTGAAGTAAAATAGTTTTTTTTGGAATAAATGTGATGGAATTGATAGAAAAGTTATAAATAAATATATTAAAGTTTATATGGGAAGTCATAAACCGTAGGAAATTGATGATGAAAAGAGTTATTCTTTTGTATAATAATTGATGTTTTTCTAAATTCCAATAGAATTTTCAATATTATTTAATATGTAAAATTTTCACATGGGTGTGGCATGTGATATCCACTACAAATATATTCATGAGGATGATATTGTTAAAAGTCTCCAGGTTTTGAAAATAAAGACCATCCAGAATACATTTATAAACATACCAATGATTTAAATTAAAATAAACATGCCCCTAAAACATAGTATGATAGATTAATTTGATTTTGGGGATATAATTTTTTTCCTTAAGGATCTAGTACTTCCAAATATTTTTTATAAAATAATTTAATCAAAATATTATGATTGTAAATATTTATGATTATGTAACTATATTTGGTTCGACTCAAAAAACATTAATAGATTATTTTTCTTATCTTATTGAGACTGAGTTTGAAATTATTATTATGGGTGATTTAACATGTATTCCTTATATTCAAATTCAATAAAATAGAAAGTCATATACATGAAAACATAATTATATAAAATATCTTCTTAGAAAATTTTGATAAATTAGTATTAAGAGTATTGTAACTTATATTAGTACATCATATAAATTAGATCTAGATGAGTCTAGGAAACTAGTTGATCACTATATTTTTAGAGGTATCAGAGGATGTTTAATTTACATAACTATTATCCATCTCGATTTAATTTTTTTTAGTACACTTATGTTAAATATATCAAGCTAATAAAAAATTATTCCATTTCTAATAAGTAAAAATAAATTTTCATTATCTTAATCGAATAATGGATTTAGCACTTTTTTACTCTTATATAGATGTTTTGGGACAATCATGTTTTTTAGATTCTATCATTTGTGATTTTATAGTGGATATTTGTACTCTATATTGATCATTTCATTTTTAAGTTATTATTTATATTCATGTTCATATAGAAATCAAAATTTTGTATCACTTCCCACTGTTGGAGTAAAATATGTGGTAACTGGAAGATGTTCTGCTCAAGTGCTGTGGATGGGAAACACACTCACTAAATATGGATTGAGTTTTATTAGAAAAAATTATGTTATAACATGTTCCATTTATTTATATAAAAAACCATAACATCACATAAATTATATGAACAAAATATGTGACAAAACATCCTTTTGGACCAGAAACATAAAATTAACAAAAAAATTAATTATTTAGAATACAATAACATATTATAAATATTTTAAGTATGAACTATAGTACCAATTTGTTTTAATACAGTAAAATGAATAAAATAATGATCAATGTAATTTTATTATTTATATATAATTATTCATTAAACATCTTATTACATTAAGATACTCTTTTTAATATATGGAGTAAATATGTATTATGATTTTGACAAACATGTATTTTGTTATTAAATTTTTTGTCTAAAAAACGTAACTTTTTTTCACAAAATTTTGTTTTAATCTATTTCCTAGACTCAAATTATTTATAAAAAATTTAAATTCAGAATACCCAAAATGATTTCTTAAAACTGGATGCGTTATAATATTTTTGAACTCAAAATTTAATAAAAAAATATTAGATTCAAATATTTTTGTAATTATATTTTCTCATAATAATTCGTATTATAATGATTTTCATAATAATTAGTCTTTATAAAAAAAATAGAATATATCATTATTATAAAACTATCATAATATATTTATTTTAATAAAAAAATACTAATATGCTAATAATACTGATGGATATCTCCACTTCGATGGGTACTCTTCAATTCCTTTAGGTTTTTCACTTATTGGGTAATTTAATTTATAAATTTTCTTTAATAATTTCATTTTTAAAAATGGTCTAATTTTAAATTTTATTTATTTTTATAGACCACATTAATTTAACAATATTATTAAACATTGATATTTAAAAAATTCATTAAAATGATTCTTTAAATCTATCTTTACAGTCACATATGAATATATTATTTCTAAATCATTAGTAATCAATTGAAAGTCAAACTATCTCCACTGATTCATATAAAAGGGTTGGTCACCAAGTTTCCTACATCATTTATAGATATATTTTTTCTCCCAATTAGCTACACCCCATAAAGGCCCCAGTCTAATTATACTCATTTTTTACTATTCATTATTCTTAGTTTCAGCACCAATGGAAACCAAGAATGATTATTATAATTGGTTTGTTTCTAGAGAATGACTAATAGAAAGTCCATGGTTTAAAAATTATGATTTTAAACTCAAGGATATCATTTAACACCATGGATGGTAAGCCACGTGCTTCGAATAAAATAATATATTTTTTTATATTTAATATCATGTGTTTGTTTTAGAGTTATATGTGTTAGTACAGTATGTGGAAGTGGATGATATAGAAAAAGTTTCCATTATTATGATAGAAAAGTGGTAGAATCTATCTTATAAATGAGTTATGGATCTTTATTAAATTCCATCTATTATATAATTTTATGATCCTTATCATATGTTTGGAATATATTATTTTCTTTTGATAAGAATAAATATAATGATTATTTGTTTTTGTAATATGTGGGGGGTAAAAAAGTATCCTACATGGCTCCGAATAATAGGGTTATGGCATTGTGTATATGTTGATACTTGATTTTAAGGATAGGAGATAGAGTTACATTGAAGGATTTTGATGTGTTTGTTTTAGATAATTTATTGAATATAGGAAAGATAGATTTCTTTTTGTGTATTATCATTACAATAGAGAATATCAAAACATATTCCATCAAGACCAAAATTATCATGATTCCATCATTTTTATGTAAGTTTGTATGATGTTCAAAAGAATTTTGAATGCCTGAACACATCTTATCTAGTCAGGGAGAATATTTGAATTATCAATGAGGATATGATATCTAAGATAGAATTAGTCTTTGATGTTAAATCAATAATTTTTTTTTGGAAAATGTTTATGGGGATACCATTGATTCCCAATCATTATGATAAACTAATGAGGATAAGAGATAGAAAATAAATACTATAACATCATCCATCGAAAATATAAATTAATAATAAAATATGTATGGAAATGTATTTAATGAAATGATAAAACATAAGGCTCATAAAACACCAGGTATCTGGAATTTTGAATCATCCCTATAAAATATATGATATTATATATTTGGACAAGAAAACAACATAAGGAATACTACATTTCAACTACAAAATTAATGATGTTTTAGTAAGTAGATATTGTGGAATTCATTTTTAATGAAGGTAAAATGGAATCAGATAATACAGTTCATTTGATATCCCACACTAATGAAGTCTTATTGGAAGTTGGATTAGGTTTTTGATAAAACAAATATTTGTTTAAATGGAATTCATTATATTGTAGATACAAGAAAAGGATATGTTGATGTGGATGAATCAGAAAAAAATTTATAGAATAAATTGGAACCACAATTATATAGAAAATTTGATTTGATAACTGCAAGTCTATTCATAAAAGAGCTCAATGTGGAATTCAATGACGAAGATGATGGAAAAATTGGGTGATGGAAAATAATACAAAGAATAAGATTATAAATAAGTATAAGAAGATGTAGAAGTTGACGACAATGATGAGGATAGAAATAATAATAATAAAGATGATGAATAAGAAGAGACTAACTCAAATAAAGAATTATCAGATTCATCCTCCTCATCATCAAGATTTCCCTACAAGGAAAATAAAAATGATATATTTGTGATTACTCATGAAGATGCTACGTGTGTAGAAAAGGATGATAAATCATCCTCCAAACAAGAAGAAATAGATTAATTGTCTTATAACCAAAAAATATTCAGAATCTGAAACTGAAAATGTTGTATAAATTAAAGAAATATTATATGATAAGAAAGATTCAATGAAATATGATATGAAATTCAAGGAAGATGATGTTGGATCCAACAGAACAAAATATCCCTATACCGTGTCTAATCAATTGAATAGAGAATAAATTATATCTCACAAATGTTCTGATTATATTTTGTATTTAATTGGGATATTAGAAAGAACAATTATATATTTTCCAAAAGTTGATGAAATATTCCTAATTAATATTAATATTATTATTGGAAAATCAGGATCAATAATTTTTTTAATAGAGCACGTCATTCATATTCATGGAGAATTGAAAACATCTCAAGAAAATTAACTTACTCAAAAAAAATATATCATAATCAGATGGTAAAGTGGTATATCCAAGTTACCTTTGATCTTCATTTTCATAATGAAAAATATAATGAAGTGAATAATATTATTTTAAAATCAAATGAATATTTCAATAATTTATAATCTTTCTGGATAGGTAGATTTAATATTGTTTAGGATTTCATAGATTGTACATATGAATGCACTGAAGAGTTAAATGGTTTGAAATAAAAGATTTGAGATATGAGGCTAATGATGAGAAGACTATAACAATGTAAATAAGATGTTATTTTATTAATGTATTAGAATAATAGTTCCATGATGAAGTCAAATGGATGAATACACAAGAATAGAATCAAGAAGAAAGGATTACAAAAATGAAAAATAATCATTTTGAGTTCATGAATGTAAAGGCATACATAAATATTTAAATTTAATAATGAATTACATTCTTTTAACTTTAACTCATAATTTTATTGTATAAAAAATTTGAGTGATTTTATTACTATTAAATATATTTTCATCCAATTTTGATTTTCATATATGTTTTCTAATTTTTATTGGTTATGTGTTTTTTTATATTTACATGGTTAATTATTTATTATAGTAATTATTTGTTTGTTATATTTTCTAAAATTTCTAAAAAATTAGTTCCTTGCATTTCAATTTTTAAAATCACAAATAGGTATAATATTATACTAAAGGGGGGATAATTTTTAATATTAGAGAAAATATTATAATGCGAAAATGTTTTAGTAAAGGGGATAACCAATTCCCAACTAAGAGGATAATCTTTTATCCAAATAGTAAGATATTATCCTTATGGTGAGAAAAAATCCTAAGGGGGAGAAGTTTTCATTGTAGAATAACTATTATAATATTTTATATTATATTATTCATCATATTTGGAATAGTTAAAATATCAAGGAAGTTTCATTTCAATGAATAACATTAAATATTATTTTCTTAAATAAAAAAGTGTTGTAGGGTTTTCAACATATTTTTTTGTTATGGTTTGTCATTTATTCTTTCCAAAACTAGTGAGATTGTGGAATCATTTGTATTAATTCATAATTTTACATTAATTTAGTTTTGTATATTAGATACACATTCTTAAAACATGTTTACATACTTTTTAGGTCCCCTGTTTATTATTATGTTTTTATAGAATCCATTATCATCTACCAAATATAGACAAATTTCTATATAATTATGAATATAAAAATATTATTATTCACTACAATAATCCATATGATAATGTGTTTTATACATCATACTTACATTTAATTAGAGAAGGAGTTATACATATTCCTTTAATATCATACTAATAAAATTAATGAATATTGGATAACTTCTAGTAATGAAAATCTGACTAACTCTCATAAGGATTATCATATAGAAATTGTTAAATAAGACCATTAAAATTAATTATGTTTATAATAAAAATATTTAGAATTGTATCTAATGTAATGAATAACCTTTACACTATAATGATTCTTAACAAAAATGATGCTTGGGATTCAATCACAAATGAGATTCCATGAAGACTACATCTGAGGTCATTAGAATAAAATCATAAATATGAAAATTGGATCATTTCCTATTAGTGGAGATTCATTTGAAAATTTTGATGAGTATTTCATTTGAATCTCAAATCTTATGAAGATTTCATATAATTAACCTCTCATTCTTAGACATTGTAATTTTTAGAGAGGTGGTTGTTCAAATGAATCTTTTTAAGTGTTGTTTCATTATGAACAATTAGTTTTCTAAGGATGTATAATAATTGTAATGATCAAGGGATTCTAGGGATAGAGCATAGAAAATCAAATCCATTGGATCAAGGGATTTCAAGGATTAGAAGATAGATCCCGGTAATCATATTGAGGGATTTTGGGAATAGGAAGATAGTGTTCTTCCAATCTTCATATTATGGGATTTCTTGTAATGGAAATACATAAATTACTGTAGGAATAAAACATTAGATAAATTTAGTATAGGTTATTTAATTTCTTATACTTTTTCTGAAAAGAGTAAAAGATTTTTAATATATCTTGTAATTATTACATAAATTTAATATTGATTGTTTTTGTTTATTTCTTTTCTAATTTGCATGTTATAGAATGTTATTCTTCATATATATATTTCTATATAATTGTTTTTATCAGTATAAATACAAATATAGTAAAGAATAATTTTCTATAAATCAAATATTTTGTGATTATGATATTTTATTATGATATAATCAAATTTTATCTTCTTCAAAATTTTAAATATTAATATTAGACTATGGCTATGTCTAATAACATTACATTAAGATTTATTGTGTCTTTTATATTAAATATTTTAAATTATGTTTCTGAACTCCAATTCACCCTCCTCTTATATGTGTATCCATCTAATTTAATTATTACAATCCTACACCTTGAAATAATTCCCTACTACATCACATCTCACTAGTCCTCTTTGATGGTATAAAACCTATGACCTAGAGATCACATGTAGATGTATCCCAAATATCATAATTCATCGTATTTTTCATCTGTTATTATATGATTTGATTTCATTAGGTCATAGCATTGATTCCATCGATTATAAATTATCATAATAAGATAATGGTATTGTATAATATAGATATCTATTTAACTAAGGTTGGTTACTTAATGGTGTTGGTCTACAATTTCAATTATAGTAAAAAATCACCTCTTTTAGGACAACCATTGTTATTCATATAACCTCATCATCCATCTCCAAAATACTAAAAACTAATGGTGTTGACCAAAAAAAGAGATAACATATATCCTATCGTTGACAATAAAAAATTATAGAAAACCTTATTAATATGATTAAACCATAATATATATCTAAACATTGAACCACATGTTAATAAAATGTGAAACCTTCTATTTCATTTATATCTCAATAAGGATAACTATTTGGTATATTTTTGTTTCATATATGTTAACTACAAAGTATATTGATCTTATAATACATAATCCATCATCAAAAAGAGTATATCCGATATCCTACAATCAACACTACAATTAATACCACTAATTATATTACATTAAAAATGATAATGTGGGATCCCTAATATATAATAAAATATCTACATCTATACCAAGGAATATCACAATTCTAGTTCCACAACCTATTAATATCATCTAATCCATTAGTAAAAATATCATTGGGATCTACTACCACCCCAATTGAAGAAGTCAATAATGATTATTTACATAATGAAAATAAAGATTACAAAAATATCTACTTGTAGAAAACATAACATGATGTTAATAATTTATAACCATAAAAAACCCCACAAACAAGAATTACCCACCCTACGTTGTTATGGGACCCCATGTGTCCTATAAATTATATTGTACAGAAGGGTTTACTAATGTTTTGATAGAAATACCCAAAAAGAACAAGAATTTGATATCTAAATACAAATTAAAAAACATCCCCATATGAATTTACCATTACTATATATGTAATTTTATAATTCTTCATTATTAAATAATAGAAAAAAAATTAAACCATAAAAATGGATCACTTGTTTGTAAAACATTAAAAAAAGTCCTTTCCCCTAATACAATGTCTTGAATCAAATCAATTATCAACAAAATATTTTCTTTATCTTATCAAAATCAATATCATGGGATTTATTAATAGAAAAATTAGAAGATAATATCAAACTTATTTTATAATTACAAGGTCATTAGTTAATCCATTGTGGAGATCATTTAATAGAAAAACATTGATGTACCTAAATTATAATTGTTTAAATAATATTCTATCCAACATTTTGAAAGCAATAAAATTCATTAAAATTCCCATAAAAAATCCTATTTTATCCTAGATAATTTCTTATAGTTGTACCATATAATAATAAAGAAAATTACTATAGAAAACTGATTAAACAACTAATTCAACCAAAGAAAAAAAATAAATTGGGACCCCAAAAGTTATTATACCAAGGCTACAATAGGAAAACATATCATCATATATATATATCACGATGAATAATATGTTCTCACAAATTTGTTCAAAATTATAAAAGGATTTCATAAAATTACACCAATTATATCAGTAATAATAATTATATAATGTGGCCCAAACAAAATATAATACAAATCATCAAGAGAATTAATATTTAAACCCCACAAACCGAAATAATTCAACCATATATGATCCATGACCATATTATCCTCACAGATCCATTGAAAACATATTAAAACTATTACCACTTCTGAATTATCCAAAAATTAATCTAATAACAATGTTTCATAATAGAATAATCATTGTTAATCACTCCATGTTGTCTAATGTCTCTAAAACTATGATCTAATGGGCGTGGTCAACTAATTACCAAAAGAAAGTAAAAATTCAAATGAAATAGGAATATCCCATGTATTCTATTTATATTATTATACATACGTAAAAAATCAAATGATGAAAAGAAATGAACGAGAGTTAAAGAAAATGAGAAAAAAGTGTGTGTTGTTTGTGAGATAATTGGAAAAGGTAATATACACTGATTTAAAAAAATGCCCAGATAGAGTCATGTTATATCACATAAATGTGATTATTTGAGGGTTTTTATGATATTGGATATATGATAGCTATTGATGGATGATAATACATTATCTAATATATCATTCAAGAGAAATAAAAAATTTGGCTATACAGGGAGGTTTAAAAATAAATTTTATGGAATTATATTATGATCCAAATTTTAATGAATCCATACATTAAGTACAAAACCTTATATTTTATATATATAAAAAAGTATTTACTTTATATGTTTTTTATAGAATATTTATGTTTTTTGAGTGGGAATAATAATTAACTAAAGATGTTAAATGAGTAATTGAGTAATGAAGAGAATAAATTTTCTAATTTTTTTATTTCTCATATACATAAGAATTAATAGAAGGTTTATAGAGATCAACGGGTATATTTCCTAGAATGTATATAGTTCATAAGATTTATAATTCATGGAAGGTATATAATTCTCAAATGTTAGGGTGATGTGAATTATCATTGAGATAAAAAGGTTAAAATCATGGGATGCACATTAACCATAGAAGTTATAGTGCTCATAAGTTTGAGTACATGGGAGGTACATGAGATTTGAATATTGGATGAGTTCAACACTCTGTGAACTATTGAATCCTCTAAATACACAAGAGTCAATGATTATATAATAATTATTAATTCGATTAAAAATATTTTCATTAATATAGAAAAAAATATTTATTGTCATTTATATCATAATTAATTATAACAATTATAATCAAATATTTGAATATTTTAATCAGTTAAAAAATAATAAATGATCAGTTCCACAAAATTATAAATGAATATATATTCAACGACCATACTTGTCTTGAAAATTAGATACGATTTTTTATAGAATAATTTGATCCATTATATTTCTATTATCAAGTTCTGATAGAAGGGATGATACTTACGGATAATTATATGGATTTATTAGCTCTAAATTTACATGACATAAATTTTGGGAATATCTTGGAAAAACACATGGTGAGTTCATATATTATGTTTTTAAAATTATTATTAACTATTATTCAGGATTAAATTTTACATAAATATGATATAAAAGGAAATATAAATGAGATATCAAATAGAACCTGAATCTAAATAGAAATTGGAACACCATATATGTATGTCATAAATTGAATCCTAATAAACTATGAAAATAAAATTCATTAAATAAAATGAAAAAAAATCATAATATAAAATGTATTTCTTATGAATTGATGTATGTTGGGAATATAACCAATGGTGAAAATGTTATACTAGAGTTAGAAAATCCATGTGATCCAAGAAGATGATCTAGAAGCATATACAAGAGGAGTTATACTTCTAACATGATAATAAATCAAATTTCACAAACCATTTATAAAAAATTTAATGATAAAATTTTATAAACCTAGAATAACTATGAGTTAGATTTATAATTACCCAATTTTGAGATGACTTGGTGACTTTTAGAAGATATATTCAACTTGAAGGAGCCATTATAAAAGAACCAATTAGAACGAATCCACATCGAGAAGAAGAGATTATGAATTGTTAGATATTTTTTGATAATATTATTTTAATTAAAGATGTTTTTTACTCTACTATTTTATAATGCAGATAGAATATCCACAATGTCAAACTATATTTTGAATGAATTAAGATTACATTGAGATAAAACCATGTAAATAATTATATATTTTTATTCTGGTATATTTAATATTATTTTAGGGAAATAAGGAAACATAAACTAATTTTATTGGTTTTTAACAAGATCAATTAGATTATTTAAGGATATGGATTCATAAAATGAATATCATAGATTCACTGCCTCCACCTCGAAGTGTTCTCACTATGTTAGATAAATTTACATCATATCAAAGTAAGTTACATACTACATATCATATTGTGGAACCAAAATTCATATATTCCTCTATTATTGAAATTTGTATACATCATTATCATGGTTTTAAGAGTTTTGAGGGTGTTATGTGGTGTCCAAGATTATTAATTCAGAAAAGTGAAAGGGAGGAGTGATCTATCTCCATATCATGGATCCTAGAAAAATTCGGTGGAAAATATATTTCCCACTATTCAACTGATGAGATTCATATTCATAATTGATTTTACCTAGTGTCAACTGGAATTTGGGAGGTCACATTCTTGATAGTTGTGTTAGGAAATGCCTAGTGTGAAGAGTTGACATTAATTTTGAAAAAATGATCATCCACCGAAAACCATATTTCTAGTACCACATGCCTCATTCTAAACCTAATACCTTATGATAAAATAAAATGTAATTATCATCCCTAATTTACCTGTCTAACTCTTCTCTTCAATATTCAATCACCATTTTAATAATAATCATTAAATCTCAAATATTCTTTTATGATCATTAATAATTCTCTCACATTCCCCTTTACAGAATTTTTTTTGTATTTGAAATTATATTGAGATATAAAGTATTTTACATGATATAATTAGGGGTTTTATGATCATTTGATGAACTGAATTATAGATTCAAGGTTTTGTAATATGCGCAACACATGGTCTCAAATTTGTTTTAGTAAATATTCTTTACTGTGTGGATCATATAAAAATAATTTCTATCTATTTTACTTATAACACAATACTAGTGTTTTAATCATAAAAATATTTAATGGTTAAATTAAATAGTTTCTAATCTCTACCAGTACATTAATCTTTACATAGATCTTCATTGTTCCACCTTATGTTGGAAGCAGTTGACATTATAGAGATTTTTATATGGGTTCATGAAATATTTTTTTGTGACCATGAGTAGACCCTAAAGACCAATTTTTGTATCTTGATAAACATGTTTTCTTTATGCATATCCCAATGATACATATACATGTGTTTCAAACATATGGATTTTAAAAGTTATGATACATGTTTATTTGATTTGTTTTTTGATATGTCAGTTGTATCTTATATGGTATTGTTTTCTTATTCTATATTGTAGTTGATTCTATAGGTTGTTCCAAATAGAATATTTCAATAAGGGGTATTTTTATGAATCTTTGTCAGAAATATATTGGATATCTATTCAAGAGGTACATTTCAACAATGCATTAGGACTATCCATTAAAGGGGTATGAGTTATCTGTTGGATCATTGTGCCTTCTTCCATGGAATTGATGGATGTGGAGCCGGTCTCCAAGGACCTGACATAGGTTGAACAAATGTGATAAATTTTTAATATATATACCCTTTTTTAAATTCATTCAACACACGAGTATATATTATCCACTTAAGTTAAGATATGTTGGTGGTGTCTTGTTGAGTATTGTATACACCGACTACTTTATCATTTATATGCACATTTATATTTCATTCTTTTGGATCCAATTAAGGGAATGGTCCCAGTGGTGGATGTATGAGAGTGTTTTTAGGTTTCTATATATGATTTTTATATATCATGACCTGGATGGTACATCATTAATTATTATCTTACCCATTCATTAGATCCTATTTTTTCTTATTTTATATGACATTCCATACCATATATACTTTGGATATGTTTTTCATATTTTAGAGCTATAATGATTATTCATTTTTTCTATTTATTTATTTTATGTCTCATATTTTATCATAATATGATGTCACATTGTTCTTAGGGAATTTTATCCTCATTTCATTCCGTAATAACCAGCTACAAGTCCGAAATATCTTTCATATGGGGAGGCCTGCATAAGGTCTAGTAAAACCTCGAGACCTAACTTGGTGGTTCAGGTAGATGTGTTACAAAATGGTATCATAGTTCTATCATAAACAATTTTTTAATTCTCATTTCACTAATTTTTGATAGTGTAGGAATGATAATGATAAATCTGAATATAGAAGGGGAACTATATCAGTGCTCATCCAACATCGTGTAGTGCACATCCAACTTCTCATAAACAATGATTTTTTTATATTTAATGTTTTCCTAGATTAATTCACCTGATATGATTTAAATTATGTTGTTATTTTGATTTAATTTTTTTATTGGAATTCATGCATTATATATGGGGATTCAGGATCCAATGACACATTTAAATATTTCATATATTATTTTGAGAGAAAATAGTTAAATACCTATTGAAATTTTTATATATACATTTGGTGCATTATTTATTCCATTATTTAAATGAGATGTACTATTCCATTATAGGTTTTATATGTGATGATGTAAATAATGTGCAAGTAATTGAGGCTCGGCATGGGGGTTTGAAGGTTCTTAGTGGGTTAGGTCCTTTTTTTGGTAGCCTCTTAAGGTGAAATTTTTGTAAAGCCATGTGTTTTCCTATGAAAAATAAATTTTATTCTTGTTCTCGTCATTTTTTTAAGTTATAAGATTTTATAATGATGGATTGGAATTTTAAAAAATATTTATTTGTAGAAGTATCATGAAATATATTCCACCAACTCTCTTGCAAGAGTATGAAACTAAAAATGAAGCATTTATTTCTCTAGAATGCCATGAAATTGAACTAGTCCAACCAAGATACAATTATATACTTATTATATAATGTAGTGCATCCCACTATAGTGGGCCATTTATGGTCAATGTTTCATGTGACTTTCATGTTGAGCACCCATTGTCCATCCATTATGCTAGAGTCCTTTCAGACATGGAGAACATGATATTAGTCATAGAGGGGGTTTTTAACTTGGTGAAGACCCCATATGATCAGAAGGTAATTGTTTGACCATTATGATTCATGTGGAAGAATTAAAATGTTATTATGTCTTGTTGAAGGCTAAAAGACTGGAAGGGATGACATTGGTGACAATTATAGAAATTTTCTTTGATGGAATCATCCCCGATTAACTGAATTTTGATTATTCATAGGAGGTTATAGAGTTATAGTGGGAGAATATTAGGGTGTCTTTTTATTAATAATTCATTATAATTTTGATCCCCTATGTTCCAATTCTATAAGGATATAACTCAAAAAAATATTTGAATATCACGATTTACCATTACTCGAGATGAACCAATAGATCAGAAAATTCAATTAGGAGACATATGAGGTAGTGAATTTTAAAAAGATTATAATAGAGAAGTATATAAAGTAGGAGATAACTACTTCTATTCTATATAAAATTAAATATCCAACATGTAAATTATCCAATATAGTATGAGCTTCTCGTTTTAGTAGAAAAAAGAGGATGTCAGAAGATGGACACAAGGGTGGTGGTCAGTAGTGTATGTAAAGCTCAGGTTCATTGAGTCTATTAAATAATTACGATCTTTTAGAACATATAATAATTGTGTAAAATTAAAAATTATCAAGGACTATCCTGTTACACTCAAAAATTTCCATCGGATTGAATTGAATGATAATATTATATGGGTTTTATTAAAGTGATACATGGATATATATTGTTATATAAAACTGTGGTGTAGATTAACATCCTCAAATTCAGTGGAATACCTCATATGGGTAAGTGAACCATGTTATTCACGGGCCTATGGGGAATCAAGGATTGGTGGGTAGTTGGGAATATGGGATTGATTAGGATTTAGATTATTGTGTAGAGGGGAATTTTAAATTTATAAGTGTGGTCTGTATTTCAACTACTCTAAATATTCCATTTTGTGACATAAGAGAATCTAATTCATTAATATATTCAAATGTTAATTTTGGTATATATTTATAGTTTAATAACTCATATGATTTACTATATATTTCTACACCCATGGGAGGGAAAGATTATTATCTTTATATATTTCAATATTGCCTAATGGAAGTTGTGATCATTGAGCATATTATTATCATAACAATTCTTAAGGTTGTTGTATTTGACCTTAACCTTTTATTGTGTTATTTGACTAACCATTTGTATACATTGATTGTTAATAGATATGGGTGGACTTCTTGTAAGATAATGGGGAATTATTTACGATGATAGGTGAATGGGATATCAATGTAAAAAGAATGATACCCAGACCTCATCAGAGAAAATAATTTTAAGCTTGGGTGGATTTTAGGATCCTTAATGTAGATCATATAGTGACTCCCTCATATTTTCCTCAAATGGTTGACTTATACAAAGATTACATAGAATGGTTTTTCTCAAGGATTTCTCAACACTTGGTATTTAAATATTATATTGATTTTGTGCCAAGTACACACTATATATTGATCCCATTATATCATATAGAACTAGAAAATATGAAATAACATATGGTGTAACCTATCTATATTGAGTGTATAGAATTAGTTATAAAGTGAACATACCCATGGGATTCACTGATGTTATTATCCAATAAGGAAAATGATCTTGTTCATCTTTTTCTATTATAGGAGAAGTATAATTAAATCAGTTTGAAGAAAAGGTATGAGGTTCCAAAAATAGCTGAGTTGATCGGTCAGTTGTGGGGAGAATTTTTTTTTAGAAATTCACCACCATTCAAGAATGCATTATCTTAATTTTTTTAGAAATACATTCTAAATAAATAATTTAATTGAATTATAGTGTTTTTTGAGTATCTTGATATTCTATTGAACATGACAATTATCCAAATGTCTTCATTGATCTTATAAAAAATAAATTTCTATCAAAAATGGATTACTTCACCATTTTATTCATTTATGAAATCCTAATATATATTTCAAGACACTAAAATCACATTATAGAAAACATTACATCATGTTTGGTATTCATTGACCACATCAAACTTATGATATGTACTAAAAAATTCACTTTTGGATATAATATGACTGATTTGTAAATGAAATGTTCTCTCAAGATAGAATATAATTTGATCTAGATAATGTTAATGTTTTTTTCATTGGTAATGATCAAGGAATATATTTGTGGGTTAGAGTTTACCTAGGATGGGTGGGTACTGTAAGAGATTCATTCAGGTCTTCTCTCGCCTGGAAGTTCCCATGATCATTCTTACAATGAAGGGAGTCACGTCTGAATTTATAGATCACAATAAATATTTCTTATTAGATCCAATGAAAATGTTGATTTCATCACCCATCAAGACCCTTCCTGAGCCTATAACTGGTTATGGAGTGTACTACAATGGGACTAGCATTACCTAAAACATTCTAATTTTTTGTGATAAGGTAGTCACATACAAGTATCATTATCTATTATTCCATTATAGAGAGTAAATTTCTATCTATATAGATTTAGTTTACATGGTTCATTCACAGAAATGAAGGACACAGTATCCGTTTAGAGAGATGATTATTATATATATAGACCATATGATTATACATAATATATTTTTTCCATTAGAACTTAAATATTTTTCAAAAGAATTAGGTAGATTAATTAATGATTTAGTACATAGATATTTTTTATTCTATTTGAAATAGTCAATTTTGTTGCAAATTCGATGAGGGGAAAATGTATGAAGTGGCATAAAGGATGTCAATTTCTTGTTGTAATCTCACAACTTTGTTAATGGATTGGTCAGTTTGTGTAATTGAGGATCGAGGGCCAGTGGTTTAGATACCCTTAGTGATCATGTCTTCATTGTTATAATGATTGAATACTTTTATGTTGTGACATGAAAGTATTTTATTAGATGAAAATTATGTTCAATAGTGTATAGGGCATGGAAAATCGCGATTAAATATACCATTGAATATAATTATTTAAATGTTATTTTTATTACCAAGTCATTTAATTGGTATGAATTCGTATCATTAAATTCATTTCATTATATATATATATATAAAACCAAATAAATATAATTATATTGAATAACTCCTAAGAAATAATCATTGAATTTTTTGAAAATCCATTCTATGATACAATAATATGTTTTTTACAAATGATTATGTAGTTTTTATGGGAAAATATTTAAAACAGTTTCTATACATTTTTTAAATAATAATTTATATAATTGTTATAATTTTTTAATTCACCATATAAAACGAATATAATGAAGAATTTATATAAATTTTCAGAACATATTGATTTTTCAATGAATATTGAAAAAATAAATTTTTAAAGAAAATTATATTTTCTTCATATGTATTAACAGTGTAATTTTTTTTAATATATATATTTTAAAAAAATATTAATTTTTATTACATTATTGTAATTAAATTATTTTTAATGAATTTTACACATGAATTATATTTAAGAAAATTTACAATTAAAAAGATGTTTTTATGAAAAACTAATTTTCATTGAAATTTTTATACTATATTAAATTAATTTCTTCCACTTCTATGAATTGGAATTTTAATCATGGATACTATTTTTCTATTATGAGGTTCAAACATTATAAATAAGTCAATATTAATTGTTTTCATATCGAATAGTCACCATAGTAAATTTTTATTATCATTTTAATTTTAAAATAAGTTTGTTATCATTAAAACTAATTTAATAAGGTTCTTAAATAAACCCAAAACATTATTCTATCATATGGATGAGTTTATTCTAAAATTAGAACTCCAATTTGTGAATATATGTAATATTTGTGTTAATTTCCATTCATAATGTAATTTATAATATATATATAAATGATAATGTCAAAAATATCAATCTCTTGAATTAAATATCTCTCAAAAAAGTATATGAGAAAGAAAATAGTAAATGATAACATAAAAATGATTATTTTAAACATAATTTTTTTTATCATGGTAATTTATTTTTGATTTTTCTGAATTAAATAATTATCTTTCATTCATGAAAAACAAAAATACAATTTTTTTCAATTAATAACATATGGTTAAAATATTAAAATCAATGTAATTTTTCAAAATTACACTATATGAAAAAATTTATAGATAATAAATAATAATAATTATTTTTAAGTAATATATAATAATTCTCTATTTATTTTGATTTCATTAAACCTAAAATTAAATAAACAATTTCAAAAATAACATTAATGGTATATTATGGAAATAAAATTTTATCATATTATATATAAATTATAAATAACAAAAAATAGGAAAATTAAGATATGAAATGGCCTAAAATTTTATAATTATTACTTTTATGAGTCAATAGTAATATTTTATATAAAATCACAACTATTTTGTTTGAAAAAGTTTGTTAGTGGGGTTAAGGATAAAGTGGGTTATCAAAGGGGTCAGGTAAAGAACCGAACTAGGTCAACTAGTCAAGATAACTGAATTAACATGTTTTATGATATGGGTAAAAATTGAAAATAGACAACGCTATTGAATACCAATAAATGGAAATATATAAAAATTTTCTAAACTGGGAACCAATAAGATAACCCAAAGACACACAATCCCAATCCAAAAATAATAATAAACCAGAATATTAGTCAATATCACATGTGATGAACAACAACATACATAACAAACTATACTGAAATAAATAGAAATAGGATGAATCCATAATACTATAATTATGCATCCCCTTTACATGAATCCTATAATACAATATCTATAAATTACCAAAGGAACAAGTTAGTTGATATCCAAATCCCAATAGGATACCACCATAATTTTTAGACATGATTTAATATAAAAAATCAATCAATTATAACATTTAAAACAAATGATTTTTGAATTAATTTTTACAAATACAAATATTTAATAAAACATGTTCCCTTTTTATTCCTTTAATCACCATAAAAACCTTTCATATTATAAATCTAGATGTATGGAAATGAAATTTGATAAAAACATTAAGTAATATCCATGTTTAAATTTATATATTGGTAATCACATATCAATGAAATAAATTAGCATGGGAATCTATGTGATACAACTTCATATAAAAACTTATGAGGAACAATCCATGATAAAAACATCATGTGATAAATTAAAATAAATTAGTGATGAAAAACCACCTTGTATTGGGTATTATCTCGGTGGAAAATTTGTACTAGACACTCATAAGTCAAAACATAAATACATTGGATCCAAAAGATATCAAGTCCTATATGTAAAAATAAAAAATTGTTACCTATTAGTGGTAAAACACACATTAAGGATACCCATTTCTTTATGCAGATTCACCCAAGGTTCCCAATTTCCTATTTTTAATTATATTTTCAATACTAGGAAAAATTTCTAAAAAAATCAAATCCAAACCGATCCATTTTATATTTTTTAAAACACATTAGAAAATCCAGAAAAAACTTTTTAAAAGGTAAAAACCCCTTTTTGAAAAAAAAATAGTCTTTCTAGTAAATAATTTGAATGAATTTATGAAATATAATAAATGATCAAACAAAAATATTTTATCAAGAATTACATCAAATAATATAATTAACCCGTTGTATAGAAACACATACTTCCAATGGTAAAATCCTTTCTTCTTCAACAATAGAAACCACAATTCAAGATAATGAAATTCAAATGGTAATTCTCACTAAAAATCTAAAATTAAATCATAGAAAATAATATATGATCACAGTTATAAATTTAAACATTAGAAAAATCCAACCACAATGACGATCCAAAAGGATTACATAACCAGATAAAAGTAATCCAACCATAATGGTGATCAATCTCGTAACAAAATGAATTTAATTGAGGTAGTCATGAAAATTTACATAAAGGGATAGATATATCCTATAAGTGAAGGCTTCATAAATAATTGAATCCAAAAAACTTCCACGACACACTAAAAACTATTTCCGTGAAATTTATACATCATGTAACACCTTTATATGTTTTATAATCCTCAGAACATAGATGCGCTGAAAAAACCCATAGCCTTTTGGTTTTAATCATATTTTTTTCATTACAAAAAGTTTAATGATTACAGGGATTGTAAAATTAACAATTTTTATATCTATTAATGGGAATTATCTTGTGTCCAATTTACATTTCTCATCCCTATTACATGTCATCTAATTTCCCAATGAATAGAAAAAAATGAATTTTTTATGGTCAAAATTTTAACAATTCCATAACATCAAAATTATAGATATTATTAAAATTCCTCTATGACATTACTCAAGAAATTAAAAATGAAAAAAAATGTTAATAAATTACTTGATAAGAAGGTAATTAGGAGTAATAATATCAACACCATAAATAATTTCTACCCTTAAACACATCAACATCTTATCACCCCAAATATAGTAGGCCACATTTTCATCATCAATGACTCCATAAAAATTTTAATATAGATATAAATTCTAAAATTCCAATTTACTCTATCTAGGCGAATAATTCTTTTAAACAACACACCAACATGGAGATCAATTACTTGAACTAGATGATAAACCAATGTGGAAACTCGCTCAAGCTCAAACCCCCCTATAAAATCACATGGAAAGGATCTCATATATACCTACTTGATAATGAATCATGAAAAATTTCATTAATTAATGAAAATACATATGTTATTTTTAACTTATTGTGAAACCTCCCTGATTCTCTAGTGATCTCGAATGGACTGGAAGAACTCAGTGTTAACATAACCACCTTACCCAACCGATGATGGACAACGTAATGCGAAACTCTAAAAAATACCTAATCACCAACCATAGAATCTATTTGCTGATGCATATGGTACACATATAATTCATGATGACCATTTCTTCTAACCAAATGTATTGGGATCATCTTTACCATCTCTTTCATCTCGTGAATAACTCACAGAACAATATTGGACCACTCTCTCAACTCTTTCAGGAACAAAAATGATCTACATGGATTCCCATTCAAACCCTCATAAGCCACACTATGTATAAAATAATACAATCTACGATTGTAGTAAAAATAAACCAAATCTAAATTATTTTATAATGATAATTTAAAATCATGAACATTCTCCCAGAGTATTTCCTCTAGAACTTAGAAATCCATATCCACCTATCCTTCCATATTAGGATAATAATACGTGCTAAATTTTGTATAGGAAACCATGAACTCCTATAAAAATTTTAAAATCCAATATGTTAACCTTATATCCTTCTCAGAAAAAATGGAGAAATAAACCATATGATGTCTCACAATGGCTCATACATACATGCCCCCAACCTATTCCACTTTTGTTATCTTATTAATAGGTAAGAAATATATATATTTCATTAAATGTTAAATGATTATCCAAATCACATAATTACTTTTAGGATTACTTATACAAACTTTTATGGAATACATGTAAATAAAACTAGAGTTCCATATCAAAATGGTTATGGGATTTATAAAACCTACATGTGTCTGGTGCTCCTCCTTAGTACGCAGAAAAATGTGACACCGCAAAACATAATCTATAATTGATCATATAATACTCTTCTACCTATTAATATTCCTCAAATAATGATACATAATGGTATTACTAGAGTTTATTGGCCAACACAAATGGTGTACACTATCAAATAACTCTGGCCTCAAGAAAACTAGAATAACCAGCCTGCAACGAACGAACAAGTCTCCACTGGTTGGCTCATAACACTTCCCAAGGTCTCCCCACTATAAATGATTTCACTAATGTGTTGGTACTGCTGGTATGAAATATGGTTATGATGATATAAATAATCATAATATGAGTCATAATTCATCAAATCCAATAAGATATTTCTAACAACCTCTTCCACTTCCAATATCATATCAGGAAGCAAACTAATCATGTACCACTCCTTAACTAATTACTTCAAAATGTGTGTTGGATGTTTTATTCTAAAAAAACCATGAACCATATTTCTATTTCTTGGGGTATAAAAAACATGTATATCAAAATTCTGATGATACTTTTCCCCGTGTCTCCATTTTAAATTCATATCCCTCTATGTAAAAACAATTTTTAGGATATTATAATCAGAATATAAAACAACTGGTCTCCAAATTGAAAATTTTTACATGTTTTGAGTTCATACATACCTATTTCCATCTAAAGATCATGGGTAGGGTAGTTTTTCTATTGAGGGTGTAAATAGATAGATCCATTAGCTAAAAAATAATCCTCATGTATGAAGACATGTATAAAAAACCTACCATAAGCATCACAAAAAACATCACATCATGATCTTGGTTCTAATGAATCTGAAATACTTCTAATTTCAACCTTAACATCATCTCATAATAATTTCTATGAAACATTTCATTCCATTCAAAATTTACACCCTTATGTGTTTAGACTGTCATTGAATAGGCTATCATGATGAAGTCCTGAAGTAAAAATCTATAGTAACCATACAATGCCAAGAAGATTCAAATATCAAACACATTTCTAGGATGCTACCTATACATAAATTCATATAAAATTTAATATTATACATGTATTCTAGTCTTGCATATCACATTACTAGGAAATTTCACAACCTAGATATAATAATCATCCCTATAATGTTTATAATATTGAAAATTCTAATAAAAAATCATATAATTTCATCTAAGTGTTCAATATTCATCGAATATAACATGATGTACACGAAAATAGAATACCTGAACTCAACCAAAAATAGTACAAGAACTGATGAAAAATCCAGTTCATCAAAGCCATAGTCACTTCCAGACAATTAGTGAGACTGAATGGGATAACTAGAAACTCAAAATTCTTATATTGACTCCTAGATGATCTCTTATGTATATCATCTTCTACGACTGTCAACTACTAATACCATGATCATAGTTCAATGATATAATATCATTGATCCCCTCTAAGTTAATAAGAATGATGATCAATCATTCGAAAAATATTTTAGTTGTTAATGGTCACCCAGTGAAAACATTTATTATCGATACAGAGTATGAGGATTTCACCAAATTTCATAGAAAATTGGAAAGGATAAGACCATTTTGAAAAACATAGATGAAAACAATTCAATTTTTCTATAGGTCCTCATGATACACCATATGTTCCACTAATTCATAAGGTTTCATACTATACTATTCAATAATAATAGACATTATATTAATGAGAAGTTCAATAGTAAAATCAAGATTCCATTTTGGTGGAGAACTATAAAATTCATCTGGGTTCTCATTTACAACTAAAAGATAATAAAAACCCAAGAAATGGTCTACTACATCATGAAAAATCATTTAAAATTTCATGAGACTACCCTACTAAAAAGAAAAATATTCTCCTCCCCTCTCGGTCTATAGTCATTCTCACCCTAGAAAACATGAGTTATTCCATTGATATATATGAAATGATTCCAAAGATGATAACCAAATATCATGTATATAATAATAATCTTAAAATCTATGTAAATACTCAAATAAAAGATGATGAGATCAACCATAATGATGAAACACTACACCTTAATGATTAATATTATCACCCAACACATTGGATATCTTAAACATTCTTCTAACCACTTTTTTAAAGGTGTGTAAAAGTTCTAAAAAGGATATACTATGTTCTAAATTCAAGACCATAATGTCAAATAAAATTGATGATATAAAATAATTATTATCTCCCATATTTAATAAATCATGCATCATTGAAAAATACAAAATCCTCGTACATCTAGTAGAAGTTGGAACTCCTTTAGATTCCTAATGTGTGGACTCCACTATATAAAGTAATACAGTTATAGACACTATAAAATATCACTTATCCTAAGGATTTGACCCACAACCCTTGTATGAATCTTCATGAACCTAGTAACCCTTAGTGAGAGTTTATCCTACCCTACATCCATATGATATATTTTCACAAAAGTTCTATACATGGTCAGATTGTCCACAGAGATGAAAATTCTTAGGAACCTCCACACTATTTTTATTTGTATGGCCCCACATTCCACATTGGTAGAAGATAATATTCTCTTACCCAATTGTCAACCATGAGAATGGTACTGAGAAAAAATTAACACTCTTACACTTTCTTTTCTTCCAAAAGTCACACCATGACTAACCATGGAACCCTATGGGTGGATGATGCTTTGTAAATTCCAATCCATAACCAACTCTCCATAACGGGTTCCCAAAATCCACATTACCGAGAGTCTAAACAATGTGGACAATAGATTCTGCCAGAGTGGGGTCCAATGGAGGAGTCTGCTATGTAACCAATAACATAGATTCCTCTCTCGTATTTAGATGAGATATTTTCATATTAACTGTCTAAATAATAAAAAAACTAACCCATCATGAGAGAATTACAAAATCATAATAAAAATATTCTTTATTGATAAAAAAATATTTGAAATACTATGAATATAATGTAATGTTGATAAACCTTACATAGAAAGGAACCTTTTGTTTTAAATAAAAATCCCATATTTTTCATTTAAATGAACTTAAAACACATTTCTCAGACCTAGTAAAAATTCCTGACCACACATGGTAACTATGTTTCAGTAACATAAGTGAGATGGATATGCCCCTTTTCCACACATGTTTTTTTTATGTTTTGGTAGTCCTAACTTTAGTTTACCCAAGACATAGAACCAATGATAGTAATTTCTTACACATATTAGGATAATCATCGCTTTGATATTAAATTGTCATGATCCAACCTGTTTCAACTAGAAAATCTACAAAAACCTTCCTATCACATGATATGGGTAAAATTGGAATCATAACACATTCCAATATAAATGAAAAAAAATCATTCAACTAGAGTATGAAGAGAAGTTCGAAAGGATACAAAAAAGACATACAATAACAATCCAAAATAGGCTATACAAGAAAATAAATAAACATACCACCAAACCAACACCCACATCAAGACTAGCCCAAACTGAATGCAACAACAATGAGAGAATATAACATACATCAATATTACCATTCATTACCTAAACCCTTCTATAAAACATCTAAAAATTAAAAATTCATCAGTACAGTGTGATCCAATAATCATTAAGATACCACCATAGATTCCAAAAAAGGTATAATATCAAGAATGTAGTAATTATAGAATTTAAATAAAAAAATTATAAATAATTATTAAAAATATAAAATATAAATAAATTATATTTCTTTTTTCTTAATTTGGAAATTTTAAAATCCTTTAATATTTTAAATCAAGAAATATGAAAATTAGATGTGATAAAAACAGGAATGCATATACACGAATCAAGAGGTATATAGGTAAAAACAAATCCATGAAATCATCTATCATTAAAAGCTACATGATACAACGTCATATAAAATACCTGGATAAAAATATATATTATACAATAGTCTTGAGATAAATAATGAAGAATGATAATATTATAAAGAATAACATATTGGGATCTACACTATCGGAAAATTAATACTATAATCACACAATCCTAAATAGTCATAAATAGGTCCCAAAATGCGCTGAGTTCTGTCTGTAAACATCAGAAAACATTATTTCCTCATGGTGTGAAACTAAGTCTAAACATGCACTATCAAAATGCACCCATGGTTCCAAACCTGATATTTCACATTACATTTTCAAAACCACACTCACAGTTTCATAAAAATATTAGAAAATGAAAATTAACACCAGTCGTTCAAAAACCATATCCAAATAATGATAATCCATCTCTAAAGGGAAATCCCCATTTTGAAAATATTTTCCAATCCAAAAAATCATTAGTAATAATTTAACATTTCTAATAAATGAACAACCCAATTTAATTTATAAAGAATGAAATGAAATTTCTCAAATTTATATGTTGTGTAGAAAAACATATATAAAAATGGTATATTCCTAGAATCATTAAAAAAATGAAGACAATAATCTAATAGAACCTAATTCAAATAAATATTCTCTCCAAGAACAGAAAAATTATCAATAGAAAACCCTAGATGATCACAAATTTGCATCCAAACCACAATAAAAAACCCAAAGAATAATTGGAATGATTAGATACTTAGTGAGAAGCATTCCAACAACATTGGAGATCAATATATAAGAAAAGTGATACAGTTGGGAGTAAGTGACACAAAATCTCCTTGGGTAGATCTCAGTCTTAGGGGAGAAATCTACGATAATAAAAGAGGCCTCAATACTTTTACGCATCCCTAAATAAACATTTATACTATATTTAAATCGTGTGTAATACCTTCACATGGTATATAATTCACATGAATCATATATGATAAAAATACAATTAATTTTTTATTTTAAACGATATTTTTTTCATTACACGATGTGCAATCATTACACGTCATGTAAAATTCTCACCCTATATATCATGTTCGTTGGTTTTGTCTAAAAACCATTACAGTTAGTGTGTCCCCCTTACATGTCATGTAATTAACTAGTAAAAATAAAATAAATTTTTTTTATGCTAAAAATTAGAATAAATTATCTCAACTCACAACTATAGGTATCTTCTTATTTTTTTGTCACAATTACAACACCGACTAAAAGGTAAAAAAGAAAAAATGATAAAGACACACCTAATTGAAAGATAACTGGTTATAATTGGATTAATTAAATGTTATAGTTTAAAAAATAACATAATCCTATATAAATTATATTGGTTGTTGGTATTATAGATTCATAATAACTTATATTCAAGTTTGTTTCATTATTTAATCATTTTCTTTGAGAAAAAATTTATTATAATTTGATGTAATATTAAATTCTAAAATTCCCCTCACCTAAATTTAAAATGAAATCCTTTCCTCACTTATTCATACATATTGATCCTTATAGCACACCCATACCATTAAAACCCCAATATAAAATTCATTTTCCATATTCTATAGGTACTTTTTTCTAAAAATAACAACCCTATGGTCATTAAGAGAGGTTCTATTAGAGTTGATTCAAATATAGCTAGTAATCCTAAACGATTACTTTATTTTTTATACATGTTTTAAATCATATACATATATTATATTTTTCATATAACAATATAAAACATATCTTAAATATAATTAAATGTTATTATTATTATGAAACAACCTTTACTCGCCCTCATTGCATCAATTTTACCTGAAAGTATTGAAATTGTGCATGTATGGATTATTATATTCTCAGAGCGATACGAAAAATTATCCTAAAAATATTTCATGGATGTTTATTATTATGTGTTTATTGTATCTATAATCAATTTATTAAATAATTATTCTTTTTAAACTATAATTTATTATCAAAAATTTTCCCTTCAATGATGTTGGAAAATGATAACATCACATGTGTGTACATGCAGACTACCACCTCTACAAAGCTATGTGGTTCATTGTTTACAATTATATATTATTTTGATTGTAAAAAGGTTTTATTTAGGGAATATATATGATATAAATAATGAAATATTTTTTATATATTGGGGAATTTTTATTTACCTTAATTTTGTTCCACCCATCAAAAAGTGAAAACATTGTTCATGTGTATAAATGATATTTCGTCTACAAAAATAATGCAATTCATTTTTCTATATATAAAATTTATGAATTAATATAAATATGAATATAATTAAAATATATGATTTTTATATCATCATTGAAAATTTGAATATGATTTTAACATGATATATTTACAAGAGACATATAATACATTGCTCAAA
This sequence comes from Viscum album, assembly GCA_963277665.1. Lineage (NCBI taxonomy): Eukaryota > Viridiplantae > Streptophyta > Magnoliopsida > Santalales > Viscaceae > Viscum > Viscum album. Next base: position 187,595,949 of record OY728153.1, on the reverse strand, counting down.
TTCTCATGAAGAACAATATAATTAACACTAGGAGATAATCATTTTAATAAGGAATTATAAATCAAAGGGAAGGAAAATATTAAAATATGTTCAGACATGATATAATAAGAATTTACATGAATATGGTACATGTGTATAATAAATTTATATTTATTACATTATAGAATAGAGAGCTTTCACATATTTTCAAACTTGAGTTAAGGGTTTACTGCCTCAATATACCTTTTTCAGGTCTATGTTATGTCATGAACCTATATTCTATTATAAGTTGTATATTAATCAATTTAACGCATTATATATTTATTATATTTAGATTTGTGTTGTTTAATTTTTCATCATATTTTATTCATTCATGGGGATTGTGATTCAAATGATACAAAAGTTGTAAGCGATTTGTGTTACAATCTCATTGTTCTTTCAGGGTTTCTTATGACTAAAGTCCATTGAAGAATTGTTATGATATATTAATCAATAATCACATGAATTATCATCAACTATGTGGTTTTTTAGGTCACATTATTTCCATTCATTTTTCAACCCATTAATATCTCATTTTATTGAAATAATTATTTTAAGGGAAAAATATATTTTTTCTATTCAGTCAAAAAACAACTTTTCTACCATAAAAACTATTTCTAAAAAAGTATTCAAGAATGTATTTAAAATTATATTGTGGATTTTTAATTTATTTTACCCATTATTGTTATTGTTTTAAAATACTTGTTTAAAGGATGATTCTTCTTCATTAAAAAAATGTACTTTATGACATTTTTTAAAAAAAGTATGAAATGAATGATTTAATTTAACATAGATGGAATGAAATTTTATAACAATCATCATATTTATTTCACATTTAGGTATGATTTATTACATGAAATTTCACATCATACTATTCAATGATCGAGTGTTCTAGTGTAATTAGAGTTTAGAAACATTACATAATAACTTAAAAGATGAAATTCATAACCATTATTAAGAATATATTTTACATGAACAAAAAATTACATCATACTAAACATTAAATAGGATAACCTGAGGACATACATAAGAAAAGGGTGATCTATAAAACCCAGTATTGGAATATGAATGACATAACATGAGGATAATGATACATGTAATACAAGTCATATCAATGAGGCATAAAGGAATGTAAGTATAATGAAATGATATAACATGATAATAATAAAATGTAAATGTGGGAACAAATTAAAAAATAGCATCATAAACATAAATTAATTGTAAAACACAAAGTCTTCATGTTGGAATAATGTTCCGTAATTGAAATAGGCAAATCCCTGTCCTGATATTTCGTTTAATGATAATAAACATTACCCAATTCATTGGACTGATATCATGGTTTACCCTTCACAAACATTTAAATATCATTCAAAAGTAATCCACATAGATCACATAACATGGATTCACTCAACATTCTAATTTTATTTCGTTTTATAGAAATGTAAGATAGATACATGTAAGTTCCCAACCAATAAGTTTATGATAATAATGGTGAATACCCTCGACAGGGGAAGGGGTATGGTATTAACTATACAATCCATAGGAATTATAATAGGCTGAATAACCTCCTTATAGGTGTCATGATGTTAATAAAATGGGATACTCTGAATAAGATGTATCAATTTTAATTATGTGTTTCTATTATATTTCTTCTTCTACTACATTCAAATATTATTCATCCATGAAGATATAAACACTCAAATATTATCATTATAATTAGATATTATTATGTTAATATAAGAACCTAAATCTATATCCAATTTCATTAAATTTGAAAATAGTTAATCGGTCGTATGTACAACAAAATACTACCCCATGAACTGATATAATTATTTTAACATCACCACCAATCAAGAATGGTTATAATGATGGAATTAATATTATTATATTATATTCATGAAATATTTATCATTATTGAAAAATAATATATAATTTATGTTTATAACACTACATACACATAATAATGATAATTTTATTCATGCGTATAGGTGAACTATCACCTTTATGAAGTGATATGATTCATTTTTCAACATTACATATCTTGTATTATATATATATATAAATAAATTATTAATATCATATTTATGATATTATTATCATTATGGAATTATAAAATAAAATTTGTCTCCCCCCATAATGATCATTGAAAAATGGAATGGTTACTTATTTATTTGTACGACCTATCATCTCCATGATAATAACATTGTTAATTTTTCTTATCCATACATTAATGGTTGTATTTAGAAGTATATTTGATGTATAAAATTTAATATTATGTCATGATTATGATTTTTGTGATGATTTAATTATGAACACTTGGTATATTGACAATAGGTCATATTAATTAGCGACTAAAGTACCAAATAGTGACAAAATATCTGACATGAACATAAATAATTATGTAATTGTTATAAAACAATAATAAGTATTATAAAACGGAAAATAAAAATTAAAATGGTTATCAATAATTTATATAATTGATATATTTTTATTTCTTTATGATGATAAATGTTCTACATGATGATTAATACTTAAGGTAAGATACGATCTTTTAAAACCATATTTCAATGTTACTCTTTCAACTATTTTAAAAAATACCAAAGGAATTATTTTTATCATATTATTCATGAACTGAGTACCCATGTTTATAGTCACATTATTGTTTTTATAATTACATTAAATGTTTAATTTTTTATATTCAACTAATGTTATTTCATTTACGAGGGCCTGACATTATAAACATGAAATTTTATTTCGAAGTAGAGATGTTATTTTTCCGTTTGGCTTGTTTTATGTGTCATGAATATGTAATGGTTTTTGGATATTGTTTATGACTATAGTTAATCCATGATAAAATGAGTGTGGGTAACCCTATTATATCAATTTAATGTATTGTGTAATGAAACAGAGTTAATCATTATGGTTTTTTAATGAGATTAATGAATTATATTGTGGTTGGTATTCTATGTGTAGCCATGAATTTTACTCCTTATGTAGATACCATAACTAATTTGAATTTAATATTGATAAGAAAATGATTAAAATGGTTACCAAGTGATATATGTTTTTATTTAAGTTTTATAATAATCTATAGATTTTGTGAGGTAATCTAAAGAGCTTATGATATTATGTGTGAGTGTGCGACTTTGTGAAAATGTTTTCATTGTTTTAATGTAATCATGAACTCAAATTTTATTTATTTTTTAAGTACCTTATTATGTTTTTTGTCCAACAATGCATTAAATTTTTTTTCACTGGTTATAGTGATGGTTAAGTTAAAGGAGGATGTCAAGTAAAAAGATATGAGTATTTTTCATGAAAAAGAAATTTGTTTTTATTATAATAGTGTTATATTTTATGAAAAGCTGGATATTGTGTAGAGGTATCATGTATGTAATATTTGTGTTTTTCAATTGAATTTTTTTCATTTATATAAAACTAGAATCCTGAAAATATCTTCAAAGTGAATTAAAATAAATTCTTACTAAAACTCAATATTACATAATTTTTAAGTTCAAGCCCTTATATATGGTATCAATAAATAGATTAGAAACATTTCAAGAGTATTATGTTATCTTTTATATTAAGGATATCATCAAAAGTATATATATTTCTGTTAGATCATATGGTTAATGTCTTACAAAACCCTTTTGTGGGTTTATGTTATGAAATTTTATGTTTACTAATATTATTTTTGGAGATTTATGTTTAAATATATATTGGAGGATGATGTTATTAAATCCATGTGAGTTTTATGTTTCAATATTTTTCTATAAATTTTTGTTGATAAATTATAATCATGGTTATTTATAAAATGTTCTATATTGAACTATTTTTATTAATGTTGAATTTTTGAGATTACTATTTTTTTTCATCATATAATGTGTTATTATTCTTGGTGTATTATATTGACTTATCATCAGAATTTTTTTGGTTTATGTTTCATACAATAATAAATATATAAATAAAATTTAGTTGATTATGTGATTCTCATGATGTTGATTCTAGTGTATCATGTTTAAGTTATGTTTCTTGAATACTCATCATTTAGATAAAATGATGAATTTGTGGTGAAAAATGATTAGAGGTTGAAGATTTTTAGGTAATTTATATTACATTATGTTCACATTAATTATAGTAAATTAATTCCAAATATATAGGAAATTAATCTTGAAATATATTCTTATCTATTTACTTTTCTTCCTGATAATTCAATGACCATTTAATTTATCTTTGAATTATGTTTTTTTCATTGTACACAATAACATGACCATGTTCTCTATCAATATCCATCAAATGTTATAGTTATTGTTCTCTTTCATGACAATTTTTACAAATACGGGATCCTATTATATGTTATTTGAGGTTACCTTCATACTTTATTTTGTTTATTTAAATATGGATTTTTTTAATCCATTTTCCACAATGGCATTTCAATAAAAATATTTTGAAAATTCAAACCATGGTTATCGATCTTGAATTATAAATTGTGAGTAAATAATTTAAAAATGGGTTCAGGTGTGTAGCATTCTCAGTTAAAAAATAAATACTATTTTAGAGTGTTTCCATGATATTCCACAGCGAGCTTAAACGTACAATTAACTATTAATATTTTAATATTATAATTATTACCTAGCCATTAGAATAGATTTAATGAACATTTTGAACTTAATTATTAAAATATGGTTTAAATATATTTAGATAATTAAATTTTTTGTGACAAATTAATTATAAATGAATATAAACCCCTTTTTAAATGGAAAGGAAATATTTTTTTTCTGAAAAAAATATTAAAATGCCCATAAGTGTTTTTTATAAAACTAAAGAAAAAATAACCATTATTAGATTATATTTATATATATATATATATATATATATATATATTTCAATGTGATGTTTAAAAATTATTTTATGTACTTTCTATACGTGATGTAAAAATAAATGGTATTTTACACAAAAAAATTTATTTTTCAAAAAAGGCAGTTTTACCACCTTTTGATGGATACATTTTTTAAAATCTACTTATTAATTCTTTAAGAAATTATAATTAATAAAATATATTCTTATATTAATGATTATTAAAAATAAAATTATTTTTTTTAATTTTTTCGAAATGATACTTGTTTTGTTGAATATCGAAAAAATATTTCATTTTAAATGAATATAGTTTTTTAGCTAAATAGTTTATAGTGAAAAATTAAATTTTTATTGTTTTAAAGGTATAATTAAATGAGGTTTGTATAATTTAATCCAATTAATTTAATTGGAATAAATTTCACTTTTGAATTTGCATATAAAATCATTTCATTATTTTAAATGATTTTACTAATAAAACCCATTTTCTCATTCTACGAACGTGAATAGTTTAAAATTAATTTATAAAAAAAATTTGAATTAAATGTGAAAAATTTATTCTAATTTTTGAATAATAATTTGTAATTTTATGAAATAGGTTAATTTTATTTTTTGAATATATAAACAACAACATTAGTAATTTTTATTACTATGCTTAAGTGAAAATCAGGTCATTAAAGGTAAATAATAATATTATACAAATTTTTAACGTACATGAAATTTTTTCATAATTTAATTGGATCATTTTTTCTAACAATTTCTTTTAAAATATTATAACCCATGTAATCCAATTGGATGAGAGTATTACCTTTATAATATTATATTACCAAATATTGTCACACTTCAGTTTTTGACACTTGAAATATTTTTAAAATGTTGTTATATAAGAGATATATTTGACCATATATAGTAATTTAAAATATAAAATTTTCATAATTATCAGGATAAGTTTTCTTAAAATATTTAGGGAGAAAATAATTACATTAAATTCTTGCACAATGATGATAAATTAACTGTTTAGTTACTGAAAATATAAAATAATAATTATTAAGAAGATTAAATTGTATATAATTTTATGTATTAAATGACATACAAGAAATTTTTTGATATCTTTTAAGTTATATATATTTTTTATATGTATATATTTGATTTTATCTTTTTATTTAGATATTTTTTAAAAATTATGTAATAAATAGTGTCAACGTAGACATTATTCATATTTTAAAATAAATAATATTTTATTAAATTATTTAAAATTTCTAAAAATAGTAATTTAGTTTATATGATTTAAAAACAATGAATATTTTATCATTGACCCATTTATTGGTCTTTTATATTTATTATTTATTTATATTAACCCAAAAATAAGAAATTACTTTATATCAGCATAGAATTAACGATGGTAAATAATGCTAGAAACATAATGATAAGGATTAAAAAATAATATAAAACATATAAAACTATTGTATTATGATTTCATTTAGACATTACTTATCTTATATTAGAAATAAAAAACGAATTATACAATTTCAATATAAATATTATTTATATTAATTTATTTTCGAAAGAATCCCAATAGTTCCCCACGCATATCCTTTCTCATTTTGATATATATAAAAACCCATTTATTTATGCCAATATTTTCCCAAAAAACATTCTAAAATCCTTCCCAATAATCCAAATTATTTATATGTGGAAGACCCTCTTTATATGTGTTAAGGTATTAATAAAATGGAGATCATTTTAAGAAGAGGTATCATTTATTATTAAATATTTTTTATTATTTCTTCTATAAACACTAATAAATATTATTCATCCATGATGAAATAAAAAAATAATATATCCTAAATATATATATATTTTATTTTATTAATTTCATCAAATAAAAAAATCTTCACTTCTATTATGTGGGAAAATAATTAATTGTTCATGTGTGAGGAGAGATCCCAACTCATGAATTGATATAATTAAATTTCCATAAAAATCTATAAAAGAAGGTTATAATGATGGAATTAATGTTTATTTATGATATTCATGAAATATTTATCATCATTATATTTTATTTTATCATTTAGATTATTACCATTCCATACAAAAATTGATAACATTATTTGGGTGTAACTGTAAACTATTATCTCCAAAATTCCATGTGATTCATTTTTCATTGCCACATCACCTGGATTATATATATGATTATTTAAATGATTAATCTTATATTTATTATATTACAAAAATTATGTAATAGTAAAATAATAATTACCTTTCTTTACTTATGATAATTGAAAAATGGAAATGTCACTTATGCATACGTACGACCTACCATCTCTATGATTGTAAAGTTTTTTAGTTTTTTTGACCATAAATATTTTTTTTGATTTAAATATATAATTGAATTATAGAAGATACTTTTATTTCATTAATATTATTCTAGAGATGACCTAATTGTTACCACTTTGACTATTGACATCAAACCAAATTCATTTTTGAATAAAAACCATAATATCGAAAAAATTAAAAATGAACATAATTAATTAAGTAATTATTATACCATGATAATAAGAAATAATAAATTAATAATAAAACTTTAAACAGTTTATATGAAATTAAATAATTATCCGATGATTATTATTTAGAATTATAAATATTGTGAGTGAAGATTCTCACTCAAGGTATGTGACTTTATTTTAAAATTTTCATTAAAATTCATTATTTCAATTATATTCATAAAGGAAAAAATGATGGTTTTTTAAACATATAAATCATGAATGGAATATATCACTTTTATGTTGCATTAATTTTATTATTCTTCCAATAAAAGTTTAAAATTTAATTTTCAAATGATGATTTTTTATTTTTGAGTGGGTAGATTTGTAAAAATGAAATGTTATTTCAAAGTGGAAATGATATTTTATTTTATTATTGTTTTATGTGTTATGATTATGATATGGTTCATAGGAACTGTTTATGGGTATGGGTGGTTCCATGAAAGAATGAGGGTGTGTGATATTATTATAGTTCGACTTTTTTAGGTAATGAGATATAGTTAATTGGTATGCTTTCTCCTACTTGACTAAGGTAATATACTATGGTGGGTATTAGAGGTGAAACTGTGATGTTTACTCGTTATATTGCCATGGTAACTATTGTAAATGTTAGATTTATATGAAATTGATTCTATAAGATACGTTTTTTATTTAGGTTTTTATGGGGTTTTAAATTATTTGTCTAATTTCATGAGGTAATCGAAGATCTTATTATTTTATGGATGAAAATTATGCAATTGTAAAAATGTTTTCATGTATTTAAATTAATAATGAAATAACAATTTATTGATTTCTTTTATGAATATTAATGATCATTTTGTTCTCAACACATGTTTTAAAATATTTTTTATGGTATATGGAGGGTTAAGAAATATGAGGTAGTCATGTTAAATGTTATGAAATTAGTTCATTAAAAAGTAATAATGTTTTATTATAAATGATTCTTATTTTGTTAAAAAATGATATTTATTATAGGTGTATAAAATGTGATATTTGAGTTTATATGTATGAATTATGTCATATTTCTCCAAAACTCTAAACATGAATAGATCATCAATGTGAATGAATGTAAATTCCTGGAAAAAATAAAAATTATGTATTGTTTATGGTCTAGTCCTTATATTGTGTGTCTATGTGTACATATAATAAAAATTGTTTTAGATTTTGAAATAATTTGATATCGTATAGAAAACATTAATATTCAACCCAAAAAATTCAATAATATAATCTTAAAGAAAACATAAACATACCCTTGATTAAATCATTTTGTGTGTTAATACCTCAGGACGCTCACTCTCCCTTATAATTTTGTTATCTTAGTCCAAAACATTTGAATACTAGTAAATATAATGTAACATCCATTACCATACCGTCATGCCCAAACTAGAAGATCACATGACCCTATGTAATCTTTCCTATATACAATAGTATTTATACCAGTAGTGAGGGTCTATTCTATTAAGTGGGGAAACCATACACTCATTATCATGTCATGGGATGGATAATAATAATAATAATAATAATAATAATAAATTGATGATTATAGTAATAAATATAATTTGATATCATATGGAAATAAAATTATGGAATAAAGATGAATGATTTTCCAATGTAGAAATCCAAACAATAGTAACACGTGCTGGTAAATAAATAAATAAAAGGATGGTCCTCAATAATATTTCTTAGTCCACTACTAGCTATGTACTCCTCTTCTCAGTTATCCACAATAGTTAACTTAAACTTTTGTGGGTCTCTAGTCATGAAATACCCAAGATTAACCAAATTTATGCTTATGTCATGAGTAAAAGACTTTTTAGGACACCACTAATGTTTCTTGAACCTCTCATTGTTATGTATACATGTGTATTCCACATTATTATAAATGTGTAAAAACCTAATTATACGCAATCAAAATCTGATTTTTCATGCACTATGCAATACTCCAAAACACCCTGCATTACATAATTAAAATCTATCATGGAATGTGTTCATAATATATGTTTGATGTAATAAAGGTCTAGCCACAGTTTCAATAGTCATAGGTCAAACCATACCCATACATCATGCCTCATCTCTCTCTCATCATAAGTATTGGCCTTATTTATTATATTATGACCCAACTATGCCATCATGAACCATCTCTCAATATAATTGTACAAGTCCTACTCATCCAAGATATACAACTATATGAAATTATTCCTTAGTATTATCTCTTAGGTTAGATAGATTGGTTTTCATGACCCATTATTTAATGTTTGTTTTGGTCATAGATAACCATCATTCACCCATGTTAGGCCACACAAGGTCACTATTCTATTTTGTCTTTATTAGTCTCATAATCATGTAACTTTCATTGTCATGACATTATCCTCCATTTTGGATACCGATAAATAATGGGTGAACCTGTCTTATAGGTATCATGAAAACAACAATAAATATAAAAACATGTACTGGTCGTATCTCAATGAAGAAACACATAATTACAAGGAACCAATATACAATTTTACGATGTTTTATTTATCAACTTCCATCATAATAATCATCATAATTGATAATTCCCTCTCCAAGGGGTAATCATACCATGATGGTCATATATTATATGTTCCAAAAATAATACCTCTCAAGGAAAAATGATGCACAACCAGGTATAACATGATAATAACCATATTAATACGTTATGATATAAATTATATCACCAAGTCAATAAGCATGTCAACATCAACCATGTAATATTTATAATATATAATTACTCATGAAAATAATATTATAAGAGGTATCATGAGACATAACCACACACAAAAACATGTGATAAAAAATCAGGAAAAAATATCAATTGGTCCATCATAAATCATAATATTGAAGAATGTGTAAATGAGATCAAAAAAATGTAAAGGATATAATACCTCAAATTCAATGACGTCAATGAAAATTTCAGTTGGAGGATTTATCTCATGAAACATGTACTCACAAAAATAGGAATATTATCGCACATCGAGGAATCCTAAAACAAAAAATATATGTTTTCATTTTAAAAAATAAATTAAAAACAACATGTTATTATAAATTTACCCTCATAAATAATTCTAAAATTTTAATTTTTGTAAAACATATGTGTTAGAAAATTTACCCTAAAAAAATATTCTAATAATTTCTTATAAATTATCATATTATATTTATCAATTCATAATTTGATGGAATTACTATTTGATAATTATTAATAATTATATATTTATAATTGCCCATATTTTTCCTTATAAAATTTGGACAATTATCATTTGATACATTTTTACAAATATCTTCCATAAACTAAATATGAATAAAATTACTTATTACATTTGAAAAAAATCGATTAGTTTCTTCATGTTGAGATAAATTCAACGACACTGTTGGATATTCAATATGAATAGTATTAGATATGATATCAATGTGGGAATTTTTGTATAATATATAATATATGATGGTCATGGAGATATGAGAGAGAGGCATGACATACAGATTTTCCCCCGTAGACACTACAAAACTCCCTCGATCCCTATTAATTTCTTATTATTATTTTTATTTTATTCTAAAATTATTTTATTACACTTTCACATTCCCTTTCGATTTATCTCATCTACTACACCAATCATTCCTCTAAATAAATAGAAAATTTAATTTTTACTCTATAATATATATATATATATACAATTATATTAATAAATATATTATTAAAAAGTATATAGTTCATATATATTTTAAAAAACTTGTAAATACATTTAATTACAAATTAAATATATTTAAAAATTCACCCATATATATACATAACCCCTAAAAATACATATATATATATAAGTATTTATAAAATGACCCATATTTATATATACATATAAATTTAATCCATTTATATATATATATATATTAATTTTTTCACACACACAATCATTAATTTCCATATTTAATAATAATAATAAATATTATAGTTATTAATATTATAAAATATATATCATTATTTTGAGCATTAATCATTCAAATAAAACATCAATTAAATTTAGATAATAGTTAAAAAATATTTAACCAAAAATATCATTTGTTTAGGCAAGTAAAAAAATCCATGATATTACATTGATTAGTAATAATTAATAACCCAAAAAATATTTCAACCATTACACAATTATTAATTATATATTTTAATTTTCATCAATTTTCATTGAGGCCAATAATAAAAATAGAACTATTATTTTTATTATTCCTAAAAACTATTTAGATGCAAAATTTTAATACTCTTACATGTGATGTAGCTAAACATATTACACAAACAAAAGTAATATTTCCCATAAGGTAAACCGGATATTTTAAAATTTACGGTGTTCTTAGATTTATAATTTATGAGTATATTTTGAATATGATTAGTTTTCTCATAAAATCTTTAATAAAATTATAAAAAAATAACCATCGATTGAGATATAACCAATCACCAAACACATAAAAATGTAATCTCATTCTTAGGGTAAATCATGCATACCGGACCTAATAGTGGTGTTGGAATTCCCATGTGAGACACAATTTGGGTGATAAATATTATCTTGGAAAAATAAATTTTCATGATATAATATTTTTAATATTTTTTTTCTATTAGAATTGAGTCTATAAAAGACCTATAATCCTATACTAACTTAATGTATAACTCCAAAAATATTCCATTTAATATTCCAAGGTGATAGAATGGATTCTGTCCAAACACAATAACATTTTATTATTTTTTCGAGTTTGTATAAGAAAATATGATTTTCACAAAAATTATCATATATTCATATAAAATTGGTTTTTATTATCATAAAAAAATAAGGATATTACAATTTTGTAGATCATTAATCTTTTAAATAACTCAGGAAGGTAATAGACTTTGGTGTGTTAGGAAGGCATCAAAGTTATCACAGGAGACACATGGGGTCACTTGACTAGGATTGTGGTCAAAACTAGGTTGGGTTGTGGAAAATTTGTATCAAAGCCAATACCTATAAGGATTTTTAGCGAAACTATGTTTGTTTATGGAAGATTATCTACTATGAGGGTGTTTAGGATTAAATATGGGAGAGTGGAACATCCATGAAAATGAAAGACATAGAAGTCTATATGTTACAACCATTTTTAACTTGGTGAACCTTTAATTTTTAGATCCTACTTACTTATAATTCAATAGTCAAAATTTCATTAGAATTCAACCAATGAAATATTTGAAGAACATGTGTTTTCCTCTAAGGACACTCCTTAGTCTAATAAGTTACTCTTATAGTTAATATCATTTGTTATGTTTGGAAGTCATCTAAGGTGTTACAAGATACCCATGAGATCATTTGACTAGGTTCATGTTTAGAGGTTGGTTGGGTTTGGACATGTTCTTCCTAAATTTAAAATATGTGATCATGTAACCTTAATTACTCTTTAATCAACATTACTAACCTCCACTATATTATAAATGAAAAACTCAAAAGGGATGAAAAAACATATACAAAAAAATTGTGAAGTAAAATCATAAATACACATGAGAATAATGATGCACATATACTTTCTATTGAATTCATGTAGTTCATCATAAATAAAAAAATAGAAATCATTTGTTCCATACCATTGTAATTCAAGAGTTTGAATGTGAAAATTTCTTCATTTCAACAACATCAGTGTTATCTCACCATAAATAGAGTTTCATATATGTAATTATTATTTTAATAAATGTGAATAACCATTATTACAATGTGTTTTTTCATTTTTAATGGGAGATATTTAGTGTTATAGAACACATCATGATTCTTGGATGATATTCATATATTCTTTTAATATGCGATGATCACATGGGGATCCCTTTATATTAATCCTCTATTCTTTTTTTCATTTCGTAGAATCAATCAATGTTTTACTAAAAAATATATTACTACCACTTGATGAGTTTTTTATGTAGTTAAATTATTTTCTAGTTGAAAACTCACTAATGTATTATTTTTTTAGAAGAATATACATGTTTAACACATTTATTAATTTATACATCCATAAATTTAATTGAGTTTATTGATCTTTATATGTTATTCATGGGTAGATTTTAGATTATATAACCAATTAATTGAAAATATTCATTATAGAAAACTATAATGGTAATCAAATTATATTCATAATTGACTTATATTAATACATACACGGCCTCATGATTCAACAATATTTAATTACATAGTGACATATAACACCTACTTAAAAATGCCTATATTTTACTTCTTTGATTATTTATACATAAATGAGTCTGTTTGGATTTAATGTTTTTTTATGAGTATTCATTTTTTTTCAAATTTGAGACCATTTATTATTATATATATTTTGTAAATTAAAATTATTCATTCATATTTTCATAATATTTTTTTAAAGGAATTAATTCTATATTAACTCCTTATATAGAATTTATGTTTTAAAACATTTTCATAGAAAACTATCATGGGCTAAATAACATTAACCCAACTCATTCCTCTGATAATTTGAGTACCCGTATTGACATCAATTACATGAAATAGAATAAAATTATCCCAAAAATAGTTAATCTATTATCCATGAGAATCCTACCTGATATGGATTCCTTAAAATTTATATTTTATTTCACATTACATTTAATTACTCTATAAAACTTAATCTCAAGAAATGTGATTATTATTATATAAATTGGGAGAAAATTGGTTTTTACATTATGAAATGGAAATGTTAAAATTATAAAATAATTAATTATCAATACATTTAATGTGCTTCAAAAAATATGGAGGAAATCCTATTTCCCCTAGAGAAAATAATTCCCAAGGTGGAACCAAAACATTATTTTCAATCCATTATTATTCTAGTTGAAATTTTTGTGGTATAAAAATTCATCTCTCTATTCTATATCCATGGTTAACTACAACATCACATTAAGTTGTTTTAATAATCCCCAATATTAACTCATATAAAACACAAATTTTGAGGAATCAAAGTTTTTCGGGATTCCTACCGCTTTCCACAACCCCCAATTTCCTATTTCTATGATAAAATCACTAAAATCATTTTTTATAACAAAAGAATGCACGAAATATGTTTAGGGACTTTAAGTATTTATAAATAACCATTACCGTAAATTGTTTCAAAACTATATAATCATTTCTCAAATAAGATATGGGAAAGAATACCCTCATCTTGATTCCCCCATATGGCATGTGATGGGTCATTAAATTTTCATAATTTTATAATAATCGAATATATATTTAAGTATATATTATTAATATATTAAACATATATATAATATAGTTATAAAAAATATAAGAGGATAACAAACATAAGTAAATAAAAAAATCACGATCTTAAAATATTGTTTCTCATCATATCCCATTAAATTCATTCCTTTGAGTAAAACTATAAGAAGATTATATGAAATCTAAAATATATATTAAATATAATGAAAAATATTACAATGTGGGGAGATTGAATTTTTAATAATTATATGATATTATATAGTAGAATGGAATTGGAATAATTTTTAGTAATACAAACAATAAATATATATGTGTATACTATATATATATATATATACATAGAATATGTATATGATATATTCTATAATTGTTATATAGTCATTATTTCAAATACTTTTTTTATGTTAAATTATATATTTAACAAAATTGTAAATAGTTATCATATAAAAATTAATGAATGAATATAAATAATATTATTCTGAAATATATAGTATTAATCAATTATTGTACATATATCATATTTTCATATTTAAAATTTTAATTCATCAAAATATATGTTTACATTATTAATAATTTAGTTAATATTTTTAGTTATAATAAATAAAATAGATTTCAATGTCAATTACATTTTTTGGAAAAAATGTATTTCTGATGTAAAATAATAGATATTTTATATGTCAAATGTTTTATATAGTTTGAATAATAAATAAAATAATAATATATGTCCAATAAATTATTACATAATATTTTTGGTGTTGGAATACATGACCATAATTCTTTAATAGAAATGTGTTAGTCACAATCACCACTAAATTACATTTTTTTCTCAATTATAGAATATGAACTAAGAAAAAATATCAATAAGTCATATTCAAAAATGAACACTTGCTCCACCAATAATTACCAGGATAACTGTTCAATTACCAATCATAAACCTAAAAAAAATCCATTCCCTTATAATACACTTTATTGTAGATTCCCTAGACACATGATTAATTATTATTTACTTCAAAACAATTGTAAAGACCAGTAAATTTCAAGGAAATTTTTTTCTTAAAGCATTTGGGTTTTTACGAGTGCGCAGTTTCTGACGACACCTGATTCTGAGGCCTGGAGTTCCTGGAGTCAATTTCTGAAGTTTAGCTCAGGTACGTTCAGTGAACGAACGAGCGAGATTTTTCTAACTTTTGAACCGGTACTTGTAATCGAAATCCGGGGGCACCGATGAAATCGCAGCGCCAGTAATTTCTTAGTAAGAACTTTTCTGGAGTTGCGTTTTCTCGTGAAGAGTTGTTAAAAATGTGGATTAAGCATTAAGTGAAAGAAGTTGTGTTACAATTTTTCACTTATAAGAGGTTAAACTCCATGTGTGGGAGTTGGGGTGGGACCCACTAAAATCCTAACTCTTGGTAGGATATTAGTGAGGTGGAAACCACACGATCCCCACCCCTTCAAATTCCCTAACACCTCTAACCCCCACATGAGTTAAGTATTCTTCTACAGTAATGCAAGACAACTTAACACCAAATTAATTAGACAACTCAAGTTTAATTAATTAGGTGAATTCAATTTTGAATTTTAAAATTGTTGGCATGTGTAAATAAAATAAGGTAAAGCCTTATTTTATTTTGGTTGTTGTGTTGTGTGGAGATTTGAGAGAGGGAGAGTTCTACACTTTGAAGAACTTCATCTTCCTCCTTGAAGAACGCGAAGAACACCGACACACTGTTCCACCTTCTCTCCGCATCAAATAAAGGGAGACATCGTTTCTTTCTCAGACGTCCTCCATCAATGTATTCGGAGTCTCACCTCGTGACGCCGTCTTCCAAGATGCAAGCTTCCGCGAATTCTTATTTGAGGCAGGGGTTGTTTCATCGTTCAAGTTTTATTTTGACGTTCTTCATTTTTATCGGCCGATTTTTATCAATATAATGGGGGGAGGTCGGACTACAAAAACCCAACTGACCCTCCTCCCCTTTTGATGTTGATCACCATCATGGTTTGGAACGGAGGCGGCACGGTGCAACGACACCGCGCGAGAATGAGAGAACCGCTGCCGCAGCGGGCCGCGACAAAGGAGCGCGATGCCGTCGCGCAGTGCCAGTGAAACCACAGGATGCCGCGACTGAGGAGCACGGTGCCGTCGCGCTGCGCCGGAGAACCATGGAGGGCTGCGACCGGGGCGGGCTACGGCGGAGGGGCGCGGCGCTGTCGCGCCGCGCCGAACAGGAAGGAGCCGGGGCCTATGGCCGCGGCGGTTCGGGGAAGCAGCCGAATGAGCCGGCCGCTGGTGCTAGTTGGAGGCGGGACCCCTCAGGTCCTGCAGAATCAATTAAGGCTGACCTTAATTTTTCCGGCCGTTTGTCAATCAAGGGGGGTATCAGCCCCCCGCATTCCGCTCGGCCGAAGGCCGAGCCGCCGACCACGCGGGCTGGGCTGCCCGCGCCGGGCCGTCCGCGCTGGCCCGCCTGCGCCGGGCCTGGCTGCCAGCGCTGGGCCGGACCCCCGCTCCGGGCCGGGCCAGGCCGCGGCCAACCGGGCTAGACCCACACCAGGGTCAGGTCGACCCATTTCGGGCTGACCCAGGGGGTATTGGGCCGGGTCGGACCGGGCCCAAACCCCCTAATTTCGAGCAGTTTCATTCAAACGCCCATATCTTGGGCTACAGACCTCCGATCGACACACCATCAGTTGCGTTGGGATCCTTGGATCAAGAAAGTTGTTTCGGTGTATTACACTAATGGTTTCTGAGAACTTTGGGTATGGCTGTGTTGGTTCAAACACAAAACCAACCGGACCCTCAGAGCGGAAATACTTATAACTTGAGCTCCGGACATCCGATTGACGTGCCGTCAACTTTGTTGGATTCATATTGATGAGACGGGACTTTTGGAATACTTCACTTGGGGTTTGGACGCATTTTGAGTAAGGATGGGTAGGATTGTACCTGAAATCCAACCGGGACCCTGAAATGGAAAGACCGGTAACTTTCAGACCGGACGTCCGTTTGACGAACCGTCAGCAGCCTTGTTAATCATGTTGAGAAACGGTCCCTAAGAGTATACCCTATGAGATGTCGGGGTACAGTTGTGATACGGTCGGGTTGGTTCGTACACGAAACCAACCGGGCCCCCCGGGACGAAAAGGCTAATAACACACAGACCGGGCGTCCGATTGACGTGTCGTCTATTGTGTTGAGTTTCCTATGACATGGCAGACATTTGGGGCACTTCTTCGTGGAACCTTGGGATACTTGGATTATCAACCATTAGCTCATGGAGCGGACCCTCCCGGTGACAATCTAGCAGAGTGCAGAGACCTAGTAGCTGGCTGAGACTTGACGACTGCTGATCGATCCACTCGGAGTGATTCAGATAGCACAGTGGGGTGCGCTTGGTTGTAGCAGCAGAACCACGGCGGAGGAGCACTTGGTTGTAGTGGCAGACCCATGTTACTCGATAGAAGGAGTACCTTTGTAGGCTATGAGGGGGTGCGCTTGGTTGTAGCGGCATACCCATGGTGGGAAGCGCTTGGTTGCAGCAGCAGGCCCATAGTACTCGACATGTGGAGTACATCAGCAGTCTAAGGTTAGTGAGTAGCACCTCAGAGTCGTGACAGGGCTACTGTACTCGAAAAAGGAGGAGTTATTCAGTAGTTGTGGTTTCAATATCGTGTATAAAATCCTGGTTTGAGCTGAGTTAATGACCTTTGTGTATTCCTCATGATTGAGATGGGTTACTTGATAACTAAGGTGTATGTATGGGAATATACCTAAGTAGTGGTTATACGTTGATTTCATATCTATGTGATATCTCATGTTTGAGATGGGTTACATGGTAACTTAGGTATAAGTATGGGCTTATACCTATGTAAGTATTATCTGTTGAGAACTTTCTTTGTGAATATCCTTGTTGGATATAGTGAGACCTTGAGGGTATCGGGGTCCCTACTAAGTATGGTATACTCACCCCTGCACGGGATATGCCTGCACCTCGTTTTGTTAGTTGCAAACGATGGACATCGCTGATCGTGGTTGACGCTTGTAGAGCTGGACAGTACTTGGAGGTGGATCTCAAGACTATTTGGTACCCGGAGGTGGATCTCATGACGAGTCGGTACCCAGAGGGGACGGACGGACGTGGAGTGCTGAGGAGGACATATGTACCTACCCTTCATGTAGGAAGCCGGAGGACGATCCAAGAGCTTCTTGTCACCTTTCATCTATTGTCCTTTGAGTTGTACTTTACTTTTAGTTGTAGCTGTACTTTTCTTTTCGGCTTGTATTTCTGGCCCTTTGTACTCTCAGCATGTTTGTTTTACTGCTTTACTTAGTGTTGCTTCTGCTTGTACTATGTTTGTGTATGTTTTCATTTCATAAAAGGAAATTTCTTCCCTTTCTATTGGCATTTACGCCTTTGGTGCTATTCGCCAGCCCCTGGCCTATGGAAGGTGGGCTTGAGGTAGTCACGACACGGGCCCCGAGGATAGGTCATGAAAAATTGGTATCAGAGGAGGTTCAGTTCTACCACAGAACTCAGGACTCTGATCTCTCTTCTATGTGAAGCAATAGTGTTAAGGGTATTGAGTGTGGTTATTAGTTCAGGGAGTCCAGTGTTGGTGCGTCGACTGACGTATCCATACACCAGGACTCTGACTTCTGATTTCCGACTCAATGCACAAAAACATTGATTGCATGTGTGTTTCAATGTTTTCTTTGTGATTTCTTGTGTCAGATCACTAGGTATACTGTATTGACCATGGCGCACCTGTTTCTTTTCAGGATGGCCCCACGACGACAGCCAGCTAGGGTTCCGAGCGTTGTACGAGATGGTAGCCCACCGAGCGATGAGGCCTCGGTGTAGGGCTCCATTACATCGGAGGCACCAACAGTACCTCTACCCGCTGAGCCACCGATTCCACCAGCCCCAGACTTCATGGTGATCCTTACTGCAATCCTCTTTCAGGCAGCAGCAGGCAGATGGTGGAGCCTGATGCTCCATGAAGAGACCCGAAGCTTAACGTACATGGACATTACATTACTTTTGCGGAATACTTAGTACAAAACAAAAACACACACACAAGGACCGTAATAGTTTATCGTCTTTGGAAACTCGGAATATAATCTTCTAATCGTGGTGAAAGATCTTCAACATCTCCCATAAATATCTTTTTTTTTACCTAAAACCTTTCTTTATATCCTGGGGAAAAGAAAACATAAAATGGTGAGCTCAAATGATCAGTAAGGGTAAACAAAAGAAATATCAATCACATCATATACATAAGAACATAACTTTTGGAAATCTTAACCTGTAAAAGAAACCATAATTTCATAACATGGGATAAATCATAGTAGCGGAATGTAATCCCAATAATCATAACTTAAAACATGAAACTTTGTGGCATACACACATAATCATAGAGAATCATTTCTTATTAGTCAAGACTCATTGCCAAGACTATCTTAGTGGACAAAGTCCATTTTTGAACCGAGTTCACTCCTCGTTTCAGTCCTGTTTCACTGAACCGGTTTAACCTATCGTTCCTGCCATGTCTATCTCATGAGATATAAAATCTTTACCCAATGCATTGGAGGGAGATATAGGTCCCACCCATCTAATAATGATACCATTCTTATGTGTGCCACAAAAACCATAAATCATACATCATAGCATAACCCATGTAATAAAAATGGGATTCTTAAACATCATGTCATCATAAAATAATCCATATAAGATAAAGGGACATAATAAAAATAATTCCATCATAACATAATCAAAACAATTTAAAAATAAGGATTGAAACAGAACCCTATATTATCTTAGATGGAAAATAATTTTGATAAAACACTTGAACTCCATTCTTGAGGAAAATATCCTTTCTACTTCAAAAACACTTTTCCTTTCTTAACATGTCAAACAATTCTAAACTAAAAGAAGTTGATTAAAAATAAACTTGAAAAATTGTAAAGGAAGCTTCTTGGAGATAATGTTTTAAAAATCCATTCATGCCGTATAAGTTAAAAAAACATTCTTCCCGTACTTTTGTCGGAAAAGTCAAAAAGTACCTCGTACGAAAAACGACAAAAGATTCCTTTCATATCTTTTACTAAAAACTCAACGAAGGGTAAAATTGGATTTAAAAAATTGTAGGTGGATGGAAATAATATTACATATTGAGGAAACATGGATGTGGATGATAAAATACAACCCAGTAAATACAAAAGTATAAATAATCTCAGATATAATGAGATTGTGATATTTTCCCTTACCTTAGGTCCGATTTGCTTCGTAAGTGTCCGAACCTCCTGTATAATGATTTAAATAATGTTATTTACTTATTCCAGAATCATTATTATTTTTATGATATCATATATGGTTCACTTATGACTTTACTTTACCCATTCTTTTGTAAATTCCATGTTAAAGAGTGTTTTGGGTAAAATCGTTTCATTTGTCGTCCGTGTTTTGACTTGTAATTATTCATATGATTACTTAGATCATGATTACTTAATTCCAGAATATAAAAAATGATTTATATATAATATATATTCAGAATATACATATATATTTAATAGATCAGTAAATGGAAAGAAATACACCGTTCATGGAGATGGTAGGTCGTACGTACGCATGAACGCTGTTTTCGTTTCCTTATTGAGTTGAATGGAATTAAGTAGATGACATACATATATATACACATAAATCCAGTATCATTATTATGTAATATATTTCATGATTACTTATTATATATACTTTATAATCATTCATGAATGGTTAATGTGGAGAATGAATCTCATCGCGTCGTGGAGACGGTAGTCCGTACGTACGCACGAGCGATGATATCGTTCTCATGATCGTGGAATTGTATTTGAGTGTATGTATACTATTTCAGAATCTATATCACTTTACAATAATCATATATAGATATTATTTACACCATTATACCCATCCAAGTAAGGTGGTGGTGGAAAATAGATTACACCACGGCGTGGAGACGGTATTCCGTACATACGCATGCACGATGATTTCATTTTCCGTAGGATGGATAGATGGTGAAATAGGGTTGTTTCATACTTATAATAAAATATCAGTATATGAGTGATACTGATGTTATTACTTCATAATGAAACAACCTAAGAAGAAGAAGTGGAAGAAGAAATAAAGTTGAAAGAATCGGTAACGGACATTACCTCTTCTTTGAAGCGCCTCTTTGATATCTCCTTTTAGGGCACTAAAATTGGTCTTTGAAGAAGAACAGGACCTCTAGGATGTTTCTAGGGAAGTGTAGAAGAGAATTTGGCAGGGATTGGCCGAGATTGAAGGCTCAAAGTGGTGTGAGGAAGAGAGGGAGGAGGTGCCCTTTTATAAGGGAGGAGAGGGGCACCTTTGGAATAACTAAAAATATTATTTTATTATAAAGACAAATTCGGTTTTAAATAGCTTCAAATTGATTTATTTCGAAGCTAAGGTGGGGATGGGTCTAAATAATCACATCCAATAGAATTTAGACAAGTTTAGGTTCCTATTTTAACCTTATCATTTAGATTTAACATTAAGTTAGATAATTTTAATTTTACCATGTCTTTTTGTGTTCTTACACTATAAGGTTAATAAACTTACTATAAGAAGCCAAACGAACCCCAAGTTCTTTATTATTAATATATATAACCGTATCTAAGTCATTTGGCCGAACCTTATATTTTTAGGAATAAAATAACAATTAATAATATAATATTTGTTTTAAAAACTATTTTATGTCAATTTTGACACTATTTAGTAATTGATTTTTGTGAAAATCATAACAGACTTATTAGTTCGAAAAAAGTTAATTATATCCATACTAACATGTCATATTAACCTATAAAATTAGTTTAATTCTTAAAAAGTCTCAAATTACATTTATTTTGGTATTTATAACATCAATTATGTCAATATTTCATTAATAAGATAATTACTGCATCATCTTTGTGTCATAAATAAAATAAATTATTTAATGTCTAAAACATACAAATAAAATACTATTATGTAGGAAAGTTTTTTATATTTCTAATTAATATTTATAGTCGAATTTATCTTATGTATAACCCTATATTAAAAATGATATACTTATTAAACTTTGATTTTAACTATTTTAACCCTTCTTTAAATAAATTAATAATAAATGTCCTAATCTAATCCAAGTGGGCCTAAATGGTCTTATTTTATTCCTAAGGTTGTTTTTAGTAGAATTAAACTTATCAAATATAATTAGGACATGTTTTAGGGTAATAATAATATCATTTTTACCCTTAATTACCCTATTTACTTTTAACCATGATAAAAAATGTAAAAAGTTACTATTCACCAAAAATTATTTTTGTCTCATTGAACCACATTTTACTTACTGACATCAACCGTGTCTCTCATATTTTTGAAATTCCACTCACAGAAGCAGTAAAATTAGGTTTTATGAAAAATTCATTTTTTTAACTACCACATAGTAGTTTCACTATTCATCAAAAAAATGAACGTTTCCAGAAAAATACCAAAAATTAGGCCTAAGCTATATTTGATATTATGAACTTAAAAATGATGTCTATTTTACGAAATTCAAAACATACCAGTTGCATTAATTAATTTAAAAATTAATTTCCGTCGTCAAAACAAATAGCGTGTTCTTAAGAGATAATAACTATCAAAAGATTGACACTTGTTTATGTCTGGTTTAAATGTGAAATTACATACAATGACCAACATTGTATTAAATTGTAAAATTATATTCTAAATATACTTTAAAACCACTCAAATTAATAATTTATCACTATTAATTATTTCGATTAAAAATGTTGTTTCTAATTAAAATTTAGTAATTTTCACTATTCATCAGAAAATGAAAGTTATCTGAAAAGTACCAAAATTTCACCCTAAGCTAATTTCGATATTCAGAATCCAAAAATGAAGTACATTTTGAAAAATAAAATTTACAAAATTTAAAAAAGTGGTTATTACTATTCATAATGGCTAGTTTTAATAATATTTTAATAGCATATCGTTGTTTAGAGAAACTCGGTATTGCGTACTACACGCGCTATCGAGGAAGATCGTGATTGCGTGTAATGCAAGGGAAGTCAATGATGTGTGTTGTGCAAGCACCTTTTGGTGTAGCATACAACACAATACATTAATGAAATTAAAAAGAATATTTTTCATAAAATCTTGGGGTGTTACATTCTACCCCCTTTAAAATGAATTTCACCCTCGAAATTCGTCGGGGTTATAAATGGTTTACTACTCGAAAGTTTCTTTAATAGAAACCCACATCGTAAAAATGAATACCAAAACCAATCTTTAAAAACAAAAGTATGAAACGTAACGGTTACCCAAATAAACTAATCACTAGGTTTCCACATAGGTGAAAATATAGATATGGAAGAGAAATCTAACCATCATGTTCTGATGGAGAGTGGTAGAGAACATGGCTATGGAAAATCCAGAAATCACAAAGCCATAAATTTGTGACGATCTAAGGTACCATCTGATTCATCAAATATAAGAGCACTAGGACAACATTTTTGGTTTTCAAGATCATTTCCCTAAAGTTGATGAAATTGGAATTAGAAGAAATACTTTCGTGATTTTGATATAGTCTCACCGTTGGTCATTATTTGGACAATTTCCACTTCATCTCTTAAAGAAATGAAGTTGAATTTGTCATTTGTGATGTGTTAGCAGATCATGTGATAGAATGACGGGTCATTCCATCTGTCTCAAACAAAAGGTTAGAAAAGTTATCAAAACTTACATAAGTCCATCTATAATGAGATTAATCATATATGGTTCCTAAAATGGACTTATAATTCATATATCATACTTCTTAATATAATAAAACTATTTTATACTAAACAGGGACTTCTTGTAGGCCAGTGGTAGGCGATAAAGGCCAGTCGCACTTCAGTTGTGGGTTCGATTCCCACAGCCTTGTCCGATGCGATGGGCTGTCGCCCGTCCTGCATGTTGTCCTTTTTCTAATACTACATTACTATAACATCACATAAATAATATGAAAAAAAAGTTCTATCCTTAAACAAGAATAACTTATGTCCAACATAATCCATTCCAATATTTAGGCTAATCTAAAATACTTCGGTCCAAGCTCATAGTATAAAGAAAACAATTACTTGAAATGTCATCAACTAAGCATGTGAATACCATCATTTATCCCCCATATATCTTGTTGGTCACATTCCAGTCATGTGAATACTTTAATCATGTATTCTTTTGAAAAATGAATACCCATTAAACCTTAGTGAAAACATGAATGTAGTTAAAAGTTAACACTTTCCACAAACCAAAATCCTCAAAATTCTTTATACTCAAACCATGATATCACTTAGTCCTTATATCAATCATGAGATCAGGAATACTGTCAAACATTTAATTTTCTCCTTATCCCTTCATGATGCGCATATCATCTGCTTTCCAAAATATTTGAATCACTTTTAATGGTTACCGGTACCTTAAAATTATTGAAAACCACAATAGAATAATACAAAAATATTCTAATACACAACAAAAGTAACTCAACAACATTATTCTTGAATACCAATACATAAACACTTCAATCCATCCTCTTCAATTATTGTCTTGGAATAAGTCCTTCCTTGATTTAGAAGTAAATTTTTAGGTCAGGGCATTGAGTTGGGTAATGCCCATGTTCTCCACAAATAATACATTGAACTCCATAACAGTCTGTCACTCTATGACCCTTTTCTCCACACAGATAACATCGGTCCCTCCATTTGAGGTATTCCTCAAGGTTCTTCTTCCCTTCTTTAGAAATCTCAATATTCCTTTCTTTATGCTCCTCAACATGCGAACATGCATAATAGTTTATCTTCCTCTTATTTGATGAATTAGGCATACCACTAAATTTCACCTTGTTAATCATATATCGCGATGACTGATTCGGCATAATCACAATATCTTTCTCTCTAGGAATTACACAATTTTGTTGCTCATAGTCACCAATTTTTCCATTGGATTCAATGTTAACTGAATTCCTTCTGGTTCCCTCCATTAACTAAAACACAAAAAGAATTCTGTGAGAGGCAAAAATCATGCAAGAGAAAACAACATAGTAAAGGGGGAGTACCCTTAATATATAACATCTTAGGATAAATTCTAAGATCGTTAGTGCAATTCTAGGACTATAACCTATATGTATACTTAACCGTAGAGACATCCCCAGACATACCTTAGAAATATCTCTAGGGATCTCACTAACATTTTCGCATCCTAGTTTCCAAAGGTTGACTAAACTTTTCCCCTGATACCAACCATAGAGACCCGAAGCATAATGTACATGAACATTACATTACTTTTGCGGAATATTTAGTACATAACAAAAACACACACACAAGGACCGTAATAGTTTAGTGTCTTTGGAAACTCAGAATATAATCTTCTAATCGTGGTGAAAGATCTTAAACATCTCCCATAAAGATCTTCCTTTTTTTACCTAAAACCTTTCTTTATTTCTTGGGGAAAAGAAAACATAAAAGTGTGATGTCAAATGCTCAGTAAGGGTAGACAAAAGAAATATCAATAACATCATATACATAAGAACATAACTTTTGGAAATCTTAACCTGCAAAAGAAATCATAATTTCATAACATGGGATAAATCATAGTAGTGAAATGTAATCCCAATAATAATAACTTAAAACATGAAACTTTGTGGCATACACACATAATCATAGAGAATCATTTCTTATTAGTAAAGACTCATTGCCAAGACTATCTTAGTGGACAAAGTCCATTTCTGAACTGAGTTCACTCCTCATTTCAGTCCTGTTTCACTGAACCGGTTTAACCTACCATTCCAGTCATGTCTATCTCATGAGATATAAAATCTTTACCCAATGAATTGGAGGGAGATATAGGTCCCATCCATCTCATAATGATACCATTCTTATGTGTGCCACAAAAACCATAAATCATACATCATAGCATAACCCATGTAATAAAAATGGGATTCTTAAACATCATGCCATCATAACATAATCCATATAAGATAAAAGGACATCATAAAAATAATTACATCATAACATAATCAAAAAAATGTAAAAATAGGGATAGAAACAGAACCCTATATTATCTTAGATGGAAAATATTTTTGATAAAACACTTGAACTCCATTCTTGAGGAAAATATCCTTTCTACTTCAAAAACACTTTTCCTTTCTTAACATGTCATAAAATTCTAAAATAAAAGAAGTTGATTAAAAATAAACTTGAAAACTTGTAAAGGAAGCTTCTTGGAAATAATGTTTTAAAAATCCATTCATGCCGTATAAGTTAAAAAAACATTCTTCCCGTACTTTTGTTTGAAAAGTCAAAAAGTACCTCGTACGAAAAATGACAAAAGATTCCATTCATATCTTTTACTAAAAACTCACCGAAGGGTAAAATTGAATTTAAACAATTGTAGGTGGATGGAAATAGTATTACATATTGATGAAACATGGATGTGGATGATAAAATACACCCCAGTAAAGACCAAAGTATAATCAATCTCGGATAAAATGAGATTGTGATATTTTCCCTTACCTTAGGTCCGATTTGCTTCGTAAGTGTCCGAACCTCCTGTATAATTATTTAAATAATGTTATTGAATTATTCCAGAATCATTATTATTTTTATGATATCATATATGGTTCACTTATGACTTTACTTTACCCGTTCTTTTGTAAATTCCATGTTAAAGAGCGTTTTGGGTAAAATCGTTTCATTTGTCATCCGTGTTTTGACTTGTAATTATTCATATGATTACTTAGTTCATGATTAATTAATTCCATAATATAAGACATGATTTATATATAATATATATTCAGAATATACATATATATAATAGATCAGTAAATGGATAGAAATACACCGTTCATGGAGACGGTAGGTCGTACGTACGCATGAACGCTGTTTTCGTTTCCTTATTGAGTTGAATGGAATTAAGTAGATGACATACAAATATATACACATAAATCCAGTATCATTATTATTTCATATATTTCATGATTACTTATTATATATATTTATAATCATTCATGAATGGTTAACGTGGAGAATGAATCTCATCACGTCGTGGAGACGGTAGTCCGTACGTACGCACGAGCGATGATATCGTTCTCATGATCGTGGAATTGTATTTGAGTGTATGTATACTATTTAAGAATCAATATCACTTTACAATAATCATATATAGATATTATGTACACCATTATACCAATCCAAGTAAGGTGGTGGTGGAAAATAGATTACACCACGGCGTGGAGACGGTATTCCGTATGTTTTCACGCGCGATAATTTCATTTTCCGTAGGATGGATAGATGGTGAAATAGGGTTGTTTCATACTTATAATAACATATCAGTATATTATTGATACTGATGTTATTACTTCATAATGAAAAAACCTTAGAAGAAGAAGTGGAAGAAGAAATAAAGTTGAAAGAATCGGTAACGGACATTACCTCTTCTTTGAAGCGCCTCTATGAGATCTCCTTTTAGGGGACTAAAATTGGTCTTTGAAGAAGAACAAGACCTCTAGG
This sequence comes from Viscum album, assembly GCA_963277665.1. Taxonomy (NCBI): domain Eukaryota; kingdom Viridiplantae; phylum Streptophyta; class Magnoliopsida; order Santalales; family Viscaceae; genus Viscum; species Viscum album. Next base: position 187,567,717 of record OY728153.1, on the reverse strand, counting down.
GTGTTTCTAGGGAAGTGGACAAGATAATTTGGCAGGGATTGGCCGAGCTTGAAGGCTCAAAGTTGTGTGAGGAAGAGAGGGAGGAGGTGCCCTTTTATAAGGGAGGAGAGGGGCACCTTTGGAATAACTAAAAATATTATTTTATTATAAAGCCAAATTCAGTTTTAAATAGCTCCAAATTGATTTATTTAGAAGCTAGGGTGGGGATGGGTCGAAATCCTCTCATACAATAGAATTTAGACAAGTTTAGGTTCCTATTTTAACCTTATCATTTAAATTTAACATTAAGTTAGATAATTTTACTTTTACCGTGCCTTTTTGTGTTCTTACACTATAAGGTTAATAAACATACTATAAGAAGCCAAAAGAACCCCAAGTTGTTTATTATTAATATATATAATCTTATCTATGTCATTTGGCTTAACCTTATATCATTATGAATAAAATAACTATTAATAATATAATATTTGTTTTAAAAACTATTTTATGTCAATTTTGACACTATTTAGTAATTGATTTCTATGAAAATCATAACAGACTGATTAGTTAGAAAAAAGTTAATTATATCAATAATAACATGACATATTAACCTATAAAATTAGTTTAATTCTTAAAAATTCTCAAATTACATTTATTTTGGTATTTATAACATCAATTATCTCAATATTTCATTAATAAGATAATTACTGCATCATCTCTGTGTCATAAATAAATTAAATTATTTAATGTCTAAAAATTACAAAGAAAATACCATTATGTAGGAAATCTTTTTATATTTCTAATTTATATTTATAGTCGAATTTATCTTATGTATAACCCTATATTAAAAATGATATACTTATTAAACTTTGATTTTAACTATTTTAACCCTTCTTTAAATAAATTAATAATAAATGTCCTAATCTAATCCAAGTGGGCCTAAATGGTCTTATTTTCTTCCTAAGGTTGTTTTTGGTCGAATTACACTTATCCAATAGAATTAGGACATGTTTTAGGGTAATAATAATATCATTTTTACCCTTAATTACCCTATTTACTTTTAACCGTGGTAAAAAAAGTAAAAAGTTACTATTCACCAAAAATTATTTTCATCTCATTGAACCACATTTTAATTACTGACATCAACCGTGTCTCTCGGATTTTTGAAATTCTACTCACAGAAGCGGTAAAATTATGTTTTATGAAAAATTCATTTTTTTAACTTCCACTTAGCGGTTTCACTATTCATCAAAAAATGAAAGTTTCCAGAAAAATACCAAAAATTAGGCCTAAGCTATATTTGATATTATGAACTCAAAAATGATGTATATTTTACCAAATTCAAAACATATCAGTTTCATTAATTAATTTTAAAATTAATTCCCGTTGTCAAAACAAATAGCGTGTTCTTAAGAGATAATAACTATCAAAAGATTGACACTTGTTTATGTCTGGTTTAAATGTGAAATTACATCCAATGAAAAACATTGTATTAAATTGTAAAATTATATTCTAAATATACTTTAAAACCACTCAAATTAATAATTTATCACTATTAATTATTTCGATTAAAAAGGTTGTTTCTAATTAAAATTTAGTAATTTTCACTATTCATCAGAAAATGAAAGTTATCCGAAAAGTATCAAAATTTCACCCTAAGCTAATTTCGGTATTCCGAATCCAAAAATGAAGTCCATTTTGAAAAATAAAATTTACAAAATTTCAAAAAGTGGTTATTAATATTCATAATGGCTAGTTTTAATAATATTTTAATAACATGTCGTTGTTTAGTGAAAATCGGTATTGCGTACTACACGCGCTATCGAGGAAGGTCGCGATTGAGTGTAATGCAAGGAAAGTCAAGGATGCGTGTTGTGAAATCTCCATTTGGTGTAGCGTACAACACAATACATTAATGAAATTAAAAAGAAAATTTTTCATAAAATCTCGGGGTGTTACACTCTAGATGCATGACGAGGCAAAACTTCAATGGGCAGACTTTGAGAGCCTATTCTGGGCAGAGTTTGTACCAGCGACCCTTCGAGCGGTGTGTATATAGGAGCTATTTCACCTTCAGAAGGGTAGCATGTCGGTGGCACAGTATTCAATGAGGTTCACCGATCTCTCGCGCTACTCCATAGATATGGTACGAGACCCGTTTTTCAGGGCCCACACCTTTGAGCAGGGGCTCAAGTGAGAGATTAGAGCTTCAGTTGTCTCCCACAGCATCCCGACGCAGACATGGGTGTTGGAGCGAGCCCTCTTAGTGGAGAGTTTCTTTGCTGAGCAGTCAACAGCAGTAGAACCCTCCACCAGCCGGCATGCGACATAGTCTTCTTCAGCGGGCAGTAGACAGATAACGCAGAGGTCCAAGATGACCAGACCTACAGGTGGTCGACCACATGACACAGGATCATGTGTGTGAGGTACCCGGGGTGGAAATTGACTTACCAGGAGCGGACAGTGTTACTCCTGCGGTGGGGTTGGTCACATGGCACGTGACTGTCCGACCCGCCATACAGATGACCAGAAGATAAATGAAGGACCTCCCAGGAAGAGGCAGATGTTCGATCGAGGTGGACTGCAAGGAGCAGGAGACCGAGGCAGGGGAGCTGGCCGTGCAACTGGAGGTGGACGACGCTTTGAGGTGTTGCCTCCACCAGCACCAACAGGTCCACCCCGACCGCAGGGAACAGGTGGACATGGGAGAGCTCAGCTTCAGGCAGCTGAAGCATATGACTATGGAGCTCCGAAAGCTGGCGGACAAGAGAGGGACTAGTTCCAGGCATGGGACCTTTGATCTTGGTGCTTCTAGTTTCCTTGTTGTCTTTGTTGTTGTTTGTGGTTGTTGTGTGTCTTTCTACTTGAGCTGCAGTAATAAAAGAAACTTTTCCTTGTAATGTTTGCTTCCTTTCTTTTTGTGTACTAAGAGGTTTCAATTTAAACTGTAGATTTGACCCTCACTTTTGAGATTCCTACTAGAGGAGACCCAGTGAGCACACACTGATGCTGACAGTGTGACTCAACACTTGGAGATGAGAGTAATGGTTGGATCTCTTGGTAGTAGTGTTGAGGCCTTACGACGTCATCCATGACATTGATTAGTATCATTCATGTTAGGATTGACTATATTAGGCAAAGAACGTGGTTCATCCAGGTGATGAGACCTGATTTCTCTTATCGGCAAAGAAGAAATCTTAGCATCTCTTGTAGGACCAGAGATGGTTTAGACTACGATGGAGAAAATGCAGTTTGCTCAGGAGCGGATGAAGACTGCACAGTACAGATATAATTTCTAAGAAGATATGAGCTAGATATTACTAGAGTTCGAGGTTGGCGACCACATTTTCTTATGGGTCACACCTCGACGTAGATTACATAGATTTGTCCCAGGAAGAAAGTTATATTCGAGGTTCGTCGAACCCTTATAGGTCCTCAACATGGTAGGCGAGGTGGTTTACCGCTTGACCCATCTACCTCAGTTGCACCAGGTGCATGACGTCTTCTCAGCTGAGGATATATGTGCACAACCAGACCCATACCATCGATCACGGGGAGCTAGACATCGATGACGGGTCCACTTTTGTGGAGGTCCCGGTGGAGATCGAGGATCGAAAGGAGTGGGTCCTACGAGGACGGTTGATTCCTCTGGTAAATTTTTGTTGGCAGCACGAGAACCTCCAAGAGATCACATGGGAGCGAGAGGCTCAGATGCGTGCTCAGTACCCTTTTTTGATTCCCTAGTGTGTGTTGAAGCTTTAAGGGTACGTAAAGCCCTGAGGTGGGAGTAATGTAAGGACCCGTAAATTTCAAGGAATTTTTTTTCATAAATTCATTGGTTTTTTACGAGTGCAAAGTTTCTGACGGCACCTGATTCCAAGGCCTGGAGTGCCCAGAATCAATTTCCGAAGTTTAGCTCAGGTACGTTCTGTGAACGAATGAGTGGGATTTTTCTAACTTTTGAACCGGTGCTCGGAATCGAAATCTGAGGGTACCGATCAAATCGCAGCACCGGTAATTTCTTAAGACGACCTTTTCTGGAGTTGCGTTTGCTCGTGAAGAGTTGTTAAAAATGTGGATTAAGAATTATGTGAAATAAGTTGTGTTACAATTTTTCACTTATAAGAGGTTAAACTCTATGTGTGGGAGTTGGGATGGGACCCAATAAAATCCTAACTCTTGGTAAGATATTAGTGAGGTGGGGACCACACGATCCCCACCCCTTCAAATTCCCTAACACCTCTAACCCCCCACATGAGCTAAGTATTCTTCCACATTAATTTAATCCAACTTAACACCTAATTAATTTGACAACTCAAGTTTAATTAATTAGGTGAATTCAATTTTAAATTTTAAAAATGTTGGCATGTGAAAATAAAATAAGGTAAAGCCTTATTTTATTTTGGTTATTGTGTTGTGTGGATATTTGAGAGAGGGAGTGTTCTACACTTTGAAGAACTTCATCTTCCTCCTTGAAGAACGTGAAGAACACCGACACGCCGTTCCACCTTCTCTCCACGTCAAAGAAAGGGAGACACTATTTCTTCCTCAAAAATTCTCCATCGACGTATTCGGAGCCTCACCCCGCGACGCCTTCTTCTGCAATTCAAGCTTCCGTGAATTCTTCTTTGTGGTAGGGATTGTTTCATCATTCGAGTTTTATTTTGACGTTATTCATTTTTTATCAGCCGCTTGTTATCAATATAACGGGAGGAGGTCGGACCGCCCAAACCCGGCCGACCCTCATCCCCTTTTTATGTTGATCACCATCATGGTTTGGAATAGAGGCGGCGTGGTGCAACGACACAACGCGAGAACGAGAGAACCGCGGGCGGAGCGGGCTGCAGCGAAGGAGTGCGGTGCTATCGCGCCATGCCAGTGAAACCGCAGGAAGCCGCGACCGAGGGCTGGCTGCGGAGGAGGGGCGGGGCGCCGTCGCACCGCGCCGGAGCACCATGGAATGCTGCGGCCAGGGCGGGCCGTGGTGGAGGGGCGCGGTGCCATCGCGCCACACCGGACGGGAAGGAGCCGCGACCTATGGCCACGACGGTTCAGGGAAGCGGCCGGCTGAGCCGGCCGCTGGCGCTAGCAAGAGGCGGGACCCCTCGGGTCCCATGGAATCAATTAAGTCCGACCTTAATTTGGATGACCGTTTGTAAATCAAGGGGGAAGCGCCCCCCCTGCATTCCGTTCGTCCGAAGGCCAAGCCGCCGACCACGAGGACTGGGCCGCCCGCGTCGAGCAGGGCCGCCCGCGCAGGGTCGGACCCCCGCACCAGACCGTGCCATGCCGGCTGGGCTAGGCCACGCCCAACCATGCCGGACTCGGACCCGGGTCGGGTCGACTCGGTTCGGGCCGACCCAGGGGGTATTGGGCTGAGTCGGATCGGGCCCAAACCCCCTAATTTCGAGAAGTTTCGTTCAAACGCCCATACCTTGGGCTAAGGACCTCCGATCGACACACCGTTAGTTGCGTTGGGATCCTTGGATCGAGAGGGTCATTTCGGAATTTTACATTCAAGGTTTCAGAGAAATTTGGGTATATCCAAGTTGGTTCGAACACGAAACCAACCGGGCCCTCGGAGAGGAAACACTTATAACTTGAGCTCCGGACGTCCGATTGACGTGTCGTCGACTTTGTTGGATTCCTCTTGATGAGAAATGTTTTTTGGCATAATTCACCTAGGGTTTAGACGTAGTTGAAGTAAGGTCAGGTTAGATTCTACCCGAAATCCAACCAGGTCCCTAGAATGGAAAGGCCGATAACTTTTAGACCGGATGTCTGTTTGGCGAACCGTCAGCGGCATTGGTAATCATGTTGAGAAACGGTCCTTAAGAGTATACCCTATAAGAGTTCGGGGTATAGTTGTGATATGGTTGGGTTGGTTCGTACACGAAACCAACCGGGCCCTCCAGACGAAAAGGCTAATAACACACAGACCGGGCGTCCGATTGACGCACCGTCTGTTGTGTTGAGTTTCCTACGATGTGGGAGACCTTTGGGGTACTTCTTCATGGAACCTTGTGATACTTGGAGTATAGACCAGTAGCTTGCGGAGCGGACCCTCCCAGTGATGAGATAGAAGAGTGCAGAGAGCTATTAGCTGGGTGAGACTTGACGACTGCTGATCGATCGACTCGGAGTGATTCAGATAGCCCAGTGGTGGGTGCTTGGTTGTGGTTGCAGAACCACGACGGAGGAGCACTTGGTTGTTGCATAAGACCCGCGATACTCGAAATAAGGAGTAACTCTGTAGGATATGAGGGGGTGCGCTTGGTTGTAGTGGCAGACCCATGGTGGGAAGCACTTGGTTGTAGTAGCAGGCCCACAGTACTCGACAAGTGGAGTACTTCAGCAGTCTAAGGTTAGTGAGTAGCACCTCAGAGTCGTGATAGGGATATTGTACTTGACATAGGAGGAGTTATTCAGCATTTGTGGTTTCAATATTATGTATAAATTCCTGGTTTGAGCTGAGTTAATTACCTTTGTTTATTCCTCATGATTGAGATGGGTGACTTGATAACTTAGGTATATGTATGGGCATATACATATGTAGTGGTTATCCATTGATTTCATATCTGTGTGATATCTCATGTTTGAGATGGGTTACATGGTAACTTAGGTATAAGTCTGGGCTTATACCTAAGTAAGGGTTATCTGTTGAAAACTTTCTTTGTGAATATCCTTGTTGGATATAGTGAGAACTTGAGGGTCTCAGGGTCCCTACTAAGTATCGTATACTCACCCCTACATGGGCTATGCCCACACCTTGTTGTTTTGGTTACAGACGACGGACATCGCTGATCGTGGTTGAGGCTTGTAGAGCTGGATGGTGCCCGGAGGTGGATCTCACAACGAGTCGGTACCCGGAGGGGACGAACGGACGTGGAGTGCTGAGGAGGACATCTGTACCTACCCTTTAGGTAGGAAGCCGCAGGACGATCCAAGAGCTCATTGTCTCCTTTCAGCTGTTGTCCTTTGAGTTGTAATTTACTTTTAGTTGTAGCTGTACATTTCTTTTGGGATTGTATTTCTGGGCCCTTATACTCCCAGCACGTCTGTTTTACTACTTTACTTAGTGTAGCTAATTATTGTAATCTGTTTGTGTGTGTTTTCGTTTCATAAAAGGTAATGCCTTCCCTTTCTATTGGGATTTACGCCTTTGGTGCTAGTCGCCAGCCCCTGGCCTATGGAAGGCGAGCTTGGGGTAGTCACGACACGGGCCCCGAGGACAGGTCGTGACAACAATGAAGATCATAAATGGATAATTCAATTCTTCATCATTGGTATAATCATCTTTGTTATAAAATAATTTTATATTTCTACTATGCTTACTAAAAATTTAATTTAAAGAATTAGTAAAATGTAATTTATAATGTTTAATTGTTTAACTAGGGGTAATATTAAAATATTTAAATAATTATAACTATATATTTGATATACAGTTCTCATGTTATATTATATTAAACAAAAAATTGAACACTACAATTATATTTTCTTTATATTAATTATAGATGTTTATAAATAAAAAATAATATTTATGTTATATTGTATAATTTTATTTATATCCATGGTTTCCAAAGGATAACAATCAAATAAATATTTGACATATATTAAATCATTATGAATGTTACTACTAAAAATTATATTGTTATGAATTTTTCTTTGCAAACAATACATGTAACACTTATAGAAATATTATATAAAATTTCAAGTCATTATCTAATTATTATTATAGTTTATTGAATATTTTAGATGTGATTAAGTCAGAAAGAAATAATAATGAGTAATGCCTGCACAACTAAATAAGAATGGAATGATTATAACTATTAATATATGATTATAAAAATAATATATGAAGAACTAAAAACTATGTGGGTAATGATTATAAATAAAAAATTAGGTGATAAAAATAAAATTGCTTTAAAAATATGTTATTAAAAAACAAGTGGTAAAAATACAAGGAGCATGAGTGAGTTAGAGAAAGTGAGAAATTAATGTATGTGATTATTGAATTAATATATTTTCATTGAGATGAGAACATTATTATATTTAGATTTTTATATTATTGGTTATACGTAACATTTTTATGGTTTTTATTATATTTTATCCAACTTTTTTGGTATTGTTTCATCATAATATTATTATAAGTTATTATAACCTCAATGATGTAAAATTATATGAAGTTACCTACCTAAAACATTATTTTGTGCTTGAGATTATATTTTCATTACATATCCTATTTGGTTTGTTATAAATTATTCCCAATTGATGTATATTAATCAATTTTACTATCATTTTAAGAGGGTTAAATATATATATACATACATTATATTATATATATGATTCTATATTTGAGTGTATATGATATTGAAGTTTATCCCCCCTCTCTCTTAATATTCTCTCTAATCTAATATCATTCTTTGATAATACGTATAAATTTTTTACCAAAAGATAATTTTTATGCCCCACATATTGAAATAATCATAACATATATATTATTTATATTTTAGGTGTTTATAAGTCATTTTTCTATTAACTGAATCATACTCAACCCATTTTCCCATTTCTAAAAGTGAATTTTAATGAATTCTCCCTTATTATTACATATATCCATTATTTCAAAAATCAATTTTCTTACATTCATTGTTTATAAATGACTAAAAACAAGAAGAATTATTTTTTTACAATATTCTGAGAAATTATCATAATTCGATAATGGTATTTCCAACTATGTTAATTTCCTTTGAAATTATTCCATTTGAAAATACATTATTTTACATACTATATTTAGTTATAATTCATCATAATAAAGTATTATAATAAATAGGTTGATTTTTTATTACTTCCTATTTATCTATTTTATAATTGAAATTAAATTATTATTACTGTATTGATCTATCACTAACTTTTCCATTGAAGAATATCAACTATTTAGTAAAATAAGATTTCTTACAGTACCATCATATCCTTAATTTACATTACATATTCATTTTGATTAAAAGTGTATTGATGTACAATGATTTTATTCCCATTAGATATGAATTTCATTTTATACTATGCATAAATGGTTTTAATTTCTATAATAGTTGAAAAGTTATGAAAAGGACAATATATTTTTCCCTTGTAAAATATTAATGGATATTTGAGGAAGCATCTTTGGATTCCTATTTTGAATATTCAACATTATGTGTAAATTATCAGGTGATATTTTTGAAATTATGTTAATTATATTATAATGATATAATGATATTTTAAGAATTAACATTTTTTAGAAATATTATAAACTAACGTGGACTGATTTTATTTTTAATAAATTTTATACGTTGAATAATTCTTATTGAGGTTGAATGAACTCGTTAGGAGTTGAGATTATGGAAATATTTCTAAAAGATGATTTTATTGATCTTGTAAACTATATATTATTTTTTATTATGTGGTGTATTTCTATGGATTTATTACATTTTACTTATTTTAAGTGGATTTATAATTGTTTGTACATGGAGAATTGAGTATGAAAAAAAATTTACAAGTCTCTATGATTTGGTATTCAAGACACCCAGAACTCGGATCAGTTCATGCGTGATCGGATCCCATTCCTGGTGATATAAGGAGGAATATATGTGATTAGATCATTCCTGGAGTATAGATATTTAATTAAGAACACGGGATGTTGTGTGGGAATATTTGTGGTTCGACACTCATGTGTGAGGTGGAAAGAGATAATGTGGGTGAAAACCGATACTTAATAGGACTATGTTCCTAAAATTAGGGACAAATTTTCATATTGGATGATACTAGTTACTGATTAATTTTAATGTAAGTAAACTTTTTAAAACCTGGGAAATATTTATCCCCCTTATTTGAAAATATAATGTGTCCCACATAGTTTTAGTTAGATGAATTTTTCCATTAATTAAATCATATTATTCTTAATGAAACCAATGTTTATTTCAACAACATATAAATATGGGGATAATATGAATACCATGATGTACAAATGTTTTTTATAAGGATGATTATTACATGTGAGTAACAATGATTTCTTTTATATTTTTTTTCACATCCTGATTATTTCTTGGGGACTATCATATATGATGAGATTGTATATTTATATTTTTTTAAGAATGAATCTTATTTCATAGTAAAGACCATCATGAGATTATAATTTTAACATGAGAAATGGATAGCTTGAATATATTGTGTATCTCATCATTCTATTATTTTTGGGAATCTAAAACAGAATAGACCACACAATGGTAAAAAAATGGAGTCCTTTTTAAGAATATAATAATGTTTCATTTTAATTTTTGTATCTCAAGAGGATCACTATACTGAAAGAGTTCTCATGTCCTTTAATGTATCATGAGGATTATGAATATGTTTGGAGACCTATGGAGTTTTATCCTATAATAAGGAATTAATATTCATGTTTCATTTAAATTATGAATAAAATTATTTTTTATGATTAAAAAGATGACGCTGTAGATATTAAAATTCTATATGATAATTTTTTATCATGTATTAATATCACTCATTGATTAATTTACAATGAGAATTACTTTTACAAATAAATATTATGAATAAAATGATATTTGATATCTTAAGTGATGTGATATTAAATATAGTAAGATCAAAATAATGCATCCCATGTAATCATGAATTGGAGTGGGAAGATGTTCGTGAATTTTTACCTGAGATTAATTGTAGTATTAGGGATATAAATATATTATGTAATTTAATGAGATAACCAAATAGTTATTATCATGGATTTTCCATAAATTAATGATGGTAATACTATGTTTTATAATTTATGATAATAATATTAACAAGTTTATTATGTGAATATAAATATGCATATAGGTGATATATAAAAAATAGGTTTATTGAGAGAGATTCAAAATATAATTCAATACTCAAGAAAAATAGTGAATGAAAAATTGAAAAAATTATTCTAGGATGTATCAATGTGATATAAATATTAAGAGCTGGGTAACACTGTTGAAGACTAGAGTTCGATAATGGAATGGGATAACACAATCACTCAAGATCTAGAGTGAATTTTAAATATGATATTACCATGTTGGTGGCAGTTTCTCCTCATGAATGAATCATTATACGAGAATACATATTTATCTAGACTCATTATGTATATATATAAATAAATAAGTATTTTTTAAAGAATCCAAGATGAGGAATGATATCATTAAAATATTAAGTTCAATATAGTAGAAGGATATTTTAGATTGGGGTGTATCTATATCCCATATAGATATTCAATATAATAGTATGGTATACAAAATTACTGTAGGAGAATTGTAATTGGGTTGTTTATCCAAATGATGTTATAACTACATGTTTCTACAGTGGAAAATCTGTGCGGGGTATCTATCCATCATTGAATTTTGTAAGTGTTTTGAATAAAACCTGTAAATATTGTGAGAATATCAATATATTGTTTACAGGGTAAATAAGGTGAGGTTATGAGAGAACATCCAATATAATCCTGTAAAATAATCCAACCTATAATGATACCATTTGATTTCATTTTGGACGACCATTCATCTAATAGTTTATTATAATTAGAGAAATTATTACATATAAAATCCTACAATTTCATCAAAATATAATTGATTCCATTAATAAAATAAATACTAATAAATGATATATTTTATTCACTAAAAATATTAAAACCACATTTAATTAATGAATTTATATTCCTTCATACTCTATATTATAATTAGTTAATATAAAACTAATCAGGATCTAATAGACTTGTTTAGAAAATATGGAAATCCATAATTATATATAACATTATAAATTAAATATAATCCATTATGGAATAAATAATTAAAAATTTAGAAAATTATAACCCATATAATTCATAAAAAATATCATAATGGAATCCTTGGACATCATATATGTAAATGGTGTTCACAGTTTTCACCCATAATCGAATAACTTGTAAGTAGTTAATGTTGATCAATATTTAACGTGATCACCCAAGGAATAAGATATGAATATATTACGATCACCCATATTAATATATAAAATAAATGTACCATAACATTAACATTACACATCTATGATAAAATTTTAATCATCAACCCATAAAAAATATACATTTGAATCCAATAATAAATTCTTTTACAAATAATACATAAAATAATGATAATATAATTTAATTTAATAACAATTAATAAATAACTTGAAAAAAGGGAAAAATTATATTCCATTAAAAAACATCGTAATATATAATGAAATTAAAACAATGTATAATGCTCATGGATTTGGGAAATGTTTTTATGTGATAATAATTAAAAATAATATTTTAAAACACTGTATAGAAACTCAAAATGATCGGTTTGGAAAATGACAAATAGATTAAATTCAAAAAAATTGAAATAAATGTAAAATAGTTGTAAATTAATATAAGAAATAAATTTATTATAAGTAATAACATTCATTGTATGTTTTTAAGAACATGAATATGGTGTAAAAATACCTTGAAGGAAATCATTAAAACAAGGTTTTAATAAAAAATATATTTCTTTGAGTTCCATATGTCAACATAAATTCTTTGAACTCCTGAATATTAAAAATATATTATTGTTATTTAATTTCATTAAAAAAATTCATATTAACCCCTTCATTAATATTATTTTTATTTTATTTATTACTATATATTATTTAGTTATGAAATTAATTCAGTTCACATCATACGCTTTGAGAACGTTTGGTTCGAATACGTATTTTGTTGATTGAAAATTTGAAAAGGGATTATGGTTCCATAATATATATAATATTATTCATTAAAGGATAAATTATATATATATTTTTTATAATTTGGAATGATCTATTCATTTCTATTATGGAAAATGAAGTACATCTATCCATGGAGTCAGTGTCCCATAGTTACAAATGAGCAACATTTCAAATTTATATTGGTTGATAGGGAGAAAAAGTAAGTATTATGTTATCATGTGATATTGATAATTATTTCATAAATATAATATTATCCCTTAAAATAAATATTAATAACCCACCTTATAATGTATTTGTGTAAATAATATATTTCACAATATGTAGTTGGTATTACAAATATACACATGTGCGGTGATTTATTTTCCCTTGGTTGGAAAGGGGGTGGAAAATGGTTACACCCTCAACATACATACATTGTAGTATAATAAATATTATCACTCCATTATGATATGTTATTTATATTATATTTTATGGTGGTGGAATAAGAAATAAAACTGAATGATCACATGAATTACTATTACATCTCCCATGAGTATGTTTTTTAGGATTACACAAAAAGACATAATAGAATGAAATTTTGGTGATACTAAAACCCATAAACCCTGGGAAGGTATTTAGGGTAGTATTTAGGAATATTTATGTTAATATAAGATTATCTACATGTGTTGTTATGTGAAGGGTTATGAGATCATTTTATAGATTAGAGGATTATTAATTTTGTAAATATTCAAAACTTAAGACTAATATAAAGATATCACCCATAAACTTGTCACTAAAATTAGATTATGAGTTAATATAATTTTAAATAATTTATAAAAAATTATTATTGATTATTTTTATTATAATATTATAATCCTTATTCCTTATTTTTTCTCCAATATTCACATTTTTACTGTTATTATGAAGACAAACTATTACCATGCTTAATTTTAATTATGAATATAAAAGAAATGGTTATTATTACCTAGTTTCAAGCTTATAATTAAAAAATTTAAATATATTTTTAATTATTAATTATTTTTAAGTAGAAACTATTAAATTTAATTGAAATTAGGATAAAGATAAAGAAAATGGGTTTTTGAAAAATGTCTTTTTAAGCATTAAAAATAAATTCACAGTAAAATCATGATCAAAGACTATTCATATTAAATTAATTGAATTATAAATAATCATATTTTACATATGAAACCATAAAACTAATATAAATCTAATTTTAATGTTTTAATTACATAGTAATTTAAAACACCCAAAATAAGTTTTTATGGGAATAAAAATTTACATAGATTTTGAAAATTTCAGACACAAATTATAATTTCTAAAATAATATATTTAGATTAATTAGTTTTCATCATAAATATTTTTTTAATATATAAAAAAATATTTTTTTAAATCATTTATTTCACCCCTATATAATAATAATTTCCTAAAACTTCAAATATTACGAAAACATGTACTTTTCAATATTCAACTATAAATCTGGTTTTTTTAGAGAAATAAATAAAATTAACCATAAATTAATTTTAACATGATTATATAAAAAATTATTCCCAATAGAATTTCTAGTGGTGTTACATATGAATTCAATAATTATCACCCAAAACACATAAAATTTAATTTTTGAAAAAAAAATTAAAAAATAAAATGAATCTAGTCTCATTTCAGGATTAGTAACAAGCATTACATTAATATTAATTAATTTTATTATATATATTATATGTTCATTTAATTGAATCATATCATTAATAGTGATTAATTTATTTTCCCTGAATATAATTACATTTTGAAAATATACTAGTTTTCTAAAAAAATAGTACCTTACCTATAAATTAATATTTGATCATTTATGAGTTATTTAAAGTTTTTATAATTTATTATTATTTTATGAATATAGAAAAAATATTTGAACAAATTTATTTTGTAGTGATAAATTTATCAATTATAGATAAAATTTAATAGTATATATAAAAATACAATAATTCAGATGATATAGATCATACGACATTATATGATTTTATTTTTATCATTAAAAATGGAGAACTCATTTCCAACAAATTAATCAATAAATTTGAATTATAGAAAAAATTTGAACATATATTTAAAAATGTTTTCACATGTATTCATACCAACCAATCTAAAAAATAGGTTATAGCAATCATATTTATGTAACAATACATCAACAGTATAATGTAATTCATTTAAAATCGATGTTGTGTGTAGTATTTTCTATCGAACATCGTATTATTTGAAAAGATGAAAAAAATAGAACCATGTGGTTTTTAAATCATAAATTTTTTTTATCCACGTATGTTTTTCATATTTATTCCCCTAATGAATACATCATAATACAATAGTACTATCACATTGATTTCTAATTATGAATATTAGAATCTATTTTAATACTTTGAAACTAATTTACTGAATAGATGAATATTTATTAAGTAGTGTGTGCAAAATTAAAAGGATTATTCTCATAAATTATATTCTAATTGAATATATTTATATTTAAGTGTTACATTCTTGATAAGACATGATAGATTTATCATCATCATGCTTGATTTTGATAAATTATTTAATCATTGAGATAAATATTTTTCTTAACATATACATACTTGATTTCATTCAATTTCATAAGTTAAATTTCTTCAATTTAGTTATTTTTAAAACAATTCAACTTCAATCATTTATATTTTCCCAAACGATGAATATTTATATTTAATTTTTTCATTCATGATTCAATAAAATCAACTCTTAATGCAATATAAGATCCAAAAAATGGTAACATGTTTTTCATCTTATATCTATCCACTTACTAAATCAAAATTGGAATCATATAATGTAAATTAATAACTAAAATGCATAAAAATTCATATAAAAATACAATATCTAAATATTAAAAAGTCATATCTATATATAAACTTAATTCTTCCCCAAAATAAATAAACCCTATAAAACATCATGTGCACCTAAAATAATATGAAATCCAATGACATAAAATGGTTGGATAATGTAATACTAATGTATCTCATTGTGTTTTAGATAAAAAATAAATATATTTTATCAAAAATGTTGTGATATATACTAATACTTTAACAAAATAACTTGAATAACTATAAAATATATTCATACATGTTTCTCTATATTAATATAATTATTACATCTATGACAATTTCATACATTTTGACAGAAAGTATCATACTATAAAATTTTCCACAATCTTCCAAATTAAAAATTCAGTTAATTCTAAAATAATATTTACCCCTAAATGAACAAATGACTTTCAAATCCTCATTCTTTTATATATTATTCAATATAACTTACAAAAAATATAATACCCATTTTAATCATATAACCATAATTAATGTATAAATGCAGAACCAAACAACAAATTCTTTGTCCCTAAATACAATAATAAAATATATTAAATTTCTTCAAAATCCCCATATATAAATAGTTTGGGCAATACAGGTTCATTATGTAATATTTTCATTATTTATATAAAATAAAAATAACACAAATTTAAAAAATTGAATATAACTTCCATAAAATTTATACATGTTAGTTAGATAACTCAAAAAGGTTTCAAAAACCCCTCAGTAATAACCAATTAGTGCAAGGAAAAATTGAAACTAGGTGACAATAGTTGGTTTTTTCCTAGCATAACCATTGGAAAATATTTTGTCATCTATTTCTAAGGAATAAATATTTTATAAAAATTCAATGTTGATAAAGGTTCTATATAACTAATTTTGTTCTAATGATAGAAGAATAATCCAAAGACATTTTCCAGATTATCATAATCTGTAAAAATGTCACAATACAATCGATAGATACTAAAAATTCATTATTGTAGAAAAAAATATGTATATAATTGAGTTCTTCGACATTCTTAATAATATTTTATCTAAGATTTTTCAACATATTATTTTATAATTTATTAATACAATCACAAATTTTAATAATGTCTTGTGAATTTTCAATACTGATCCAATTTACAATAAAAGAATGAATAACTCTTGAAATAATTCATACCATTGGAATAAAAGGAATATAATTTATTGAAAATAAATAAATAATATAAATCATAAATAAATAAATCATCATGAAATTAGATGAAATTATTTTCACCTTTTGATATATTCTTTTAATCATTGAGAATATTTGATGATTGTAATGAAAAAACAGATATAGAATAAAAATTGAAAAATGAGTTAGAAGAAAATAATGGGGAAAATATATCTTAATAATGAAATGAATAAAATAATAAAAATGATAAATTATTTTTTTGATGGGTGAATTGTAACAGAATATTATAGCTCTCATGGGCGAAAAAACAAGATCAAATTGAAGAATGTTTGGATTGAGATTCTAGTGAGTGAAATTTTATAAAAACACTTAATGAATGAAGAATAACTATATAAGACATAATATAAATAATGTGATTCCATAATTTACTGGAAGATAATTTAAAAATGTTTATTGATGGATTATGAGTTCAATATATAATCATTCAATTTTGGTTAAATTATGAAGTCCAACAAGTTAGGTGAAACTACACCCAAGAAGGGATAAGGATAATTTTTTTAGTTTAACAATGAAGATCATTAATATAATCATAACTCTATTTGGACTATGAAAGAATCATCTAATTATATTTAAGAAAGTAATAAGTCACTAAAATCATATATATATAGAAAAGATAATTCTAATTCTATAGTAGTAAAGTTATAACATTGTTCTCAAAAAAATATGAATCATCCAATAGAATCACATTTCAATGAATATATTTTTAAAATAGATGGTTTTAAAATAGAACCTTTTTTTTACTAATTTAATATTCATTTTAATTTGATGAGGATATATCCCATTGGTTTTTTTATTTGAAAATGAGATGTAAATGTTAAATGTGGTATGTTGTGACTAAACCTAAAACTAATATACCATCATCAAACTGATTTAAAGTATTATAGGTAACAAATGAATGATTTTGTCAGGAATATCATCATGCTAAAGGTTTATTACAATTTTACTATGATAGGATTTCTATTGTGTGATAGGGAAGTTAGTTCTGAAAACAAATGTAGAATAACCTAAAAATGATAATGTTTTCCTGAAGTCTTGTAATAATCCCATGGAATTATGAAAACCAAAGAAACATTAATTCATAATTTTTCATGTCCAATTTTCCTTGGTTGAATAGATTACATAAGAAGAATGTAGTTGTTAGATGAATTGAGAAAAAAATATTGAATATGGTGAGTAAAAAGATTATAAATTGAAGAAGGGAATAGTGTAATCAAACATAGATTAGATTAAAATATATTATTTAAACCCTACCACTAAAAGAAAAATAATAGATGAAGAAATAGTTAGAATATAGTAGTGAATTTTCCATGACAGATAAGGTAGAGATAAATTATATGAATAGGTAATGAGTTTTAGATATGTAATAAAGAAGAAACATATTTAGGTTCTAGTTAATAAGATAAATTATTAGATTAAAAATAATAAAAAGACTAGGTTGAGATGAAACTCTCAGCATGAATTCTTCTTATAACCAAACAATTATGTCCCCCCTTATTCTTCTATTATTTTGAATTTTTAATACAACTTATATAGAATTATGTGATAAATTTACGTTTATAACTCCTTGAAATCATGTTGAGGTTTTCTCTAAAGCATTATTTTCCTTCCGATATGATTATATTGAGTGAATCCCACTTGGGTGTAGGGGATATATGTGATGTGGTAACCATATTTCAAATACACAAGGAATGTATGATTCTAAATAGGATTTTAAAAACTATAATTTTTGGTATCAAAATAATTATTACATCCATTTTTTTTGATTTTATAAGATATACATATGAATTATGTTATTGTTGATAAAAATAAAAGAAAGTGGGGAATATATTATCACTTTCCAATTACTATTCAACATGTTTCATTGATATATGAATATGTTACTCGAACTTTTTGTTAAATATTTTTATGTTTCCTATATAATGATATTGTTTTTATGGAATCCCATGTATGATATTTATATAGTACTATAGACAACCATAGTTATATATCACTTTATTTTCTACACCATGTTAGTAAATTTAATCCTATAGTCGATCAACTAAAGGATCATTTCTAGGAAAATATTTTTGATACATTCCTTATATCAAGAATAAATTTTTTGTTATTAAGGGAGATTAAATATATGAAATCTCATGTATTTACATTTTGATAATATTGGTGATTATAGGTATTAAAAAACCATAATGAGGATATGTATTATATTATTATATTTTATTATATATGTTCTTACTAATATAATAATCTATTAATGAAAATATATACTAGAAAAGAATGAAAACGTTGAAGGATTTTCTCCAATGTCAAAGGGAAATAGATATTGGAATTTATAATTTGAAATTTTTATTTGGAATATTCATGAATAATTGAAATTAACAAGTGATGATTATTGAACTAATATTATTTCTCATACTATATTTTTAGCATCGTGGAAGAGGGATAATTTTTTATAGTAAGAGTAATGTTATGTTGAACAATATTATGATTATTTTAAATAAAGATGATGAACTGAATAAATTATTTAGAATTTTATTAAATTTGTAATAATATATTATTATCATAATAAAAATTATAGAATATTATGTTGATCATAGAAACTATAGTGTTGTGTCGAGTACATGGTTTAGTTTTTCAGGATCAAAAGGATTTTCACTTAGTATGATTATTTTAATAATTGAATGTACATGGTGTATATTGTTTTAATTATTTTGGATAATTTTATAATAAATTATTCCTAAGAAAACTAATAATATTACTATTATGAAACACAATCCAATCATATATAAATAATACATAATTTTAGTTGTATTTATATTACATGTCACATTATTACTTGCCAAATAACTATAAAGGTTTAGTTACATTAAAAACTAGATACATAACCAAAATACATATGTATAATATTTAGTGTATCCCAAAATATTTTTCATATATAGTAAAATTATTGAAATATAATTCACAATACCATTTTTATAACATGGGAATATTGAAACATAATAAGGGGTTATCTCATATGATTAATAATGGCAAATTTTGGATATATCCTTCTTAGATCATAATGAATCATAATATAAGTAAAGGCTTAGAAATTTCATGGAATTTTTTTTTAAAATTTTATGGAATACTACGAGTTTACAGTTTCTAACGGTGCCTCATTCTGAGGCCTGGTGAACCTAGAATCAATTTCTGAAGTTTTGTTTGGCTACATTCAGTAAACGTACGTGCAAGTTTCTCAATCTTTTGAATCGGGGCTCAGAATTGAAATCCGAGGACACCGATAAACTAGCTGCGCCGGTATTTTCATAAGGGGACCTTTACCGCAATTGTGTTTGGTCGAGAGTAGAAGTTATAATTTGGGGATTCTTATATAATTAAACAAAATTGTTGTTTTACACAATTTTATTTTCAAGTGGTGGTTATCTTATCCAAAGAGGAGTTGGAGGTGGGGCCCACACCCCACCTAACCTTCCTTGAGAGGATATAACTTAGGTTGGGGCCCACACGAACCCTAACCCTTTAACTCCCCTTGAAACCCCTCTCTTAACTTTTGAACTCCCACTTTAAGTGGAGCCTTTCCACTTTCCCCTCATAATTTTTCCAACTCAAGAATAATTAATGCCTTTATTAATTTTTTTAAAGTGTCATGAGTTCTTTTGAATTAATTTTAAATGCATGGAAAGATTATATTTTTGGGAAAGGCCTATTATTATATTGGCCTTAGAAAACATTTGTGGGGAGAATTTGGGGAGAAAAACCTTGGTGGAACATCATTCTCTCGACGAAGAACACCGTTCTTCAACGAAGAACTTCTCCGACGAAGAACGAAAAAAACTTATCCCACGATGCTTCCTCTTCAGACGCACCTGACGTCAACGGAATCGACGTCCGTATTCCGTGACGCCCGACTTCCGCGACACCGTCTACCGCGGCTCGTCGATGTGCAACGTACCTTGAATTGAGGTAGGGGGTTTTGTATAATTTTAGTTGAATAAAATTATACTTTCATCATTGATGAATGAAAGTGATCATCTATGGCCATTTGATACCACCTAACGCGGAGGGCGCGATCCGAACAAACACGGCCCGACGACCCTTCAAAAATTTCTTGTTTATCGTGGCGATGGCGATCGGAGGCAGTAGCCATGCACCAGCCGCATGGAGGAAACCGCGACCAGCATTCACGGGCCGCTCAGACGAAGAATAACCGGCCAGGCTGAAGGAATTGCGGTGCCCATTTGGCATCGAGCTGTGGAGGAGGTGCGGCCCCCATCCGGGGATGGATTTTCCAGACGAATCGGCCGGCCAAAGCTGGTTGAGTAGAACATAGTTGTGGCACCGCGCTGTGGAGGAACCACGACCGCGCTAGGCGGGCCCCTTTAGCGGGCGTACTGGCCGTCCACCTGCCGGCCGGGCGGAAGAAACCGCGGCGCCAAGCGGCGCCTCTTGGAGGAGACAGCGGCCCATAGTGTGGGCCGCTCGCGCCGCTGGTCGGGCCGGTGGGGCGGCATCGTCATTACAAAGAACCCCCCCCCCCCCCCCGCTCCGCTCGGCCAGCGGGCCGAGCCGCGGCCTGCCGCGGGCCAAGACGCCATTGTAAGGGGTGTGCCACCTACCTCAGGGCCAGGATGTGACCCCCCGGGCCGGGCCGACCCCCCAGCCGGGTCAGAACCACCGAGCCAGGACGAGCCGACCAGCCAGCCCACTGGGCTTGACGGGCCGGGCCCCTTACTCTTAAACATGAATAACTTTTAGACCACACATCCGATTGATGCGCCGTCTATGGAACTGGGAACCTCGCGAAGAATTGGTCCTTTTTCGATACTCTATGTGAGTTTTGGACGACTTTGTAAAATGGACGGGTTTGGAACGAGCGTAATTCCAACCAGGCCCCTAGAAGAGAGAAACCAATAACTCTTAGACTGGGCATCCGATTTACGCGGCATTTGTCGCATTGGGTTTCATTTGACAAGACGAAACTTCTGAATAAATCAACTCAAGACCTTGTGATAGATTATGTATCTACCTTTGACTCGAGAATTGGACCCTCCCGGAATCGAGCGTGCTGTGTGAGGGAACCCTAGAGCTGGCTGCGACTACGATGACTATTGTATTGGGGTCCTCCGTGGGTTCGAAAACGATGACTACTATACTGGGATCCTCCGTGGGTTTGACAATGAGGACTACTATTCTTGTATCCTGTGTGGGTCTGGCAGTTTGACCTTTGTACTTGTATCCTGTGTGGGTCTAACAGAGTAGCTGGTCTTGTATCCTATGTGGTTCCGACAGCTTAGATGGTCTTGTTTCCTATGTGGGTCCGATAACTTAGATGAATCAGTGACTACATCTGATCATCTCTATCTCTATACGATATATGTATACCTATGTGATCTGAGTCTTTAATTTCAATCATTATCATCGATTAGATTGACTTTACATCCTGTGTGGACTGGGTTGTGCCGGGGCTTGAGAGTTGGAGCCGAACTGAGATTGATAACTTAGGTATATATATGGGCATATACCTTAGTAGGTTTGGTTGATACTTTGTGATTGTATCTTTATTCTGTGGTTTATCCTTCATGGATTCTGGGATTCCTTCGAGAGTCTTGGGGTCCCTACTGAGTATCGCTATACTCACCCCTGCACGGGCAATGCCTGCACTTCATTGTGTTAGATGCAGATGATCTATAGTGCTGACAGATGCCGAGAGCTCCATGAATGGAAAGTACCAGAGGTGGACCTAACGACGAGTCGGAGTATGGTTGAGACTGACGGATGTGGGTGCTGAGGTGGCTATCTGTACCTACCCTTCAGGTAGTAATCCTCAGAGGAAGATCCAGGAGCACCTCTTTACTTTTAGTTGTTTGTCCCTTTACTTGTACTTGTTGTTCAGTTGGGTTTGTATAATGGACCATTTACTTTCCATCACACTGTTTTTTATTTAGTTTACTTAGTGTTTACTACATGTTGCATACTCTTTTGTGTTTGTTTACTTTCATAAAGGCAATGCCTTCCCAGCTTGGGTATTTTACTTCTTTGGTGCTAGTCGATAGCCCCTGGCCTATGGAAGGCGGGCATGGGGTAGTCACATCACGGGCCCTGAGGACGGGTCCTGACAAATTAGTATAAGAGGAGTTGGTTAAACCACATAACTCAGGGCTCTTATCATTCTTTCTATGAAGCAATAGTGTTAAGAGTATTGAGTGTGGTTTTCAGTCCAGGGAGTCCAGTGTTGGTGCGGCAACTGACATATCCATACACCAGGACCCTGACCTCTGATTTCCGACTCAATGCATGAAAAACCTGATTGCGTGTGTGTTTCCTTTGAAAATTTATCTTTGTGATTACGTTTTGTTATCTCACCAGGTATACTGTTTGACCATGGAACACCTGTTTATTTTCAGGATGGCCCCACGAAGGCAGTCATCTAGCGTTCCTAGTTACGTACGAGATGGTAGCCCACTGAGCAACGAGGCCTCGGTGCAGGGCCCCATTACAGCGGAGGCACTAGCGGTACCACTACCCACTGGGCCACCGATACCACCAGGCCCAGCAAGATAGAGTGCATGATGCCTGAGTGCATTGCACGTGTTCCAGCGATAGAGGCCGCCCAGGTTTCGCAAAGAGACGGACCCATAGGAAGCTGAGGATTGGATGGAGGTGGTCATGAGAGTCTTCAGATTGGTAGGGATACCAATCATCCTTATGGTGATCCTTTCCACAAGTCTCCTGCATGCAGTAGAAGGTAGATTGTGGAGCCTGATGCTTCATGTGCATGACGAGGCATCTTTACTATGGACGGACTTCGAGAGTCTCTTCCGCTCGAAGTTTGTTCTAGCCACCATTCATGCGGGGTGGATTTAGGAGTTACTACATCTACAGTAGGGAAGCATGACAATAGCTCAGTACTTTGTGAGGTTCAATGACCTCTCACGCTACTCCACTGATATGGTACGGGACCCATTCTTCAGGGCTCCGACCTTTGAGAAGGGACACAGGCATGAGATCAGGGATTCGAAGATTCCTGTCAGCATCCCAATGCAGGCAGGGGAGCGGGAGCAAGCCCTTATAGTGGAGAGTTTTCTTGCTGAGCAGTCACCAGCGACGAGACCCACTGTAGGACGACACTTAGTGGAGTCTTCCCTAGCCGACAGTAGAAATTTGACGTAGAGGTCCAAGCGGACTAGGAAATCAGGTGGGCGACCTCACGATATAGGTTCGGTTGTGCGGGGCACACAAAATAGATCCAGTCTTACGAGGAGAAGGTAGTGATCTGTATGCGGCGGGCAGGGCCACATGGCTCGTGACTATCTAACCTGCCATGAAGACGAGCAATAGATAGTAGAGGGACCTCCTAGGTAGAAGAAGAGGTTTGACCATGGTGGTCTGCCGGGAGTAGGCGGACGTGGTAGAGGAGCTGGCCGAGTAGCAGGTGGTGGACGACGTTTCAAGGCTCTACCACCACCACCACTAGGAGGTCCACCCCGACCACAGGGAGCTGGAGGATAGAGGCAGACTCAGCTGTAGGCAGTCGAGGACTACAACTATGGCACACCTGAGATGATTTTAGGAACTAGCTGTGTCTACTCTACACTTTATATAGTTCTTATTAACATAGGTGCGAGTCATTATTTTATTACCGCTTCCCTTGTTCGGAGCTCAGAGAATCTGAAAGAGCCGTTGGCTCGATCCTTATGGATAGGGACTCCTACTGGATCAAACTCTATGATTACGTACTGTTGCCGGCTGTGTGAGATTACTCTAGGAGGCGAGATCTTTGGCTCTGATCTTTTTGTAGCGGCATCGAGGCCTTACGACGTCATCTTGGTAATGGACTGGTTATCCATAGTTCATACTCAGATTGAATTTATTAGGCACAAGGTGCATTGTATTCACATGGATGGGACTAGGTTCACCTTCACCAGCGAGAAAGGAGCCTTTGCAGTGCAGGATGGACTTATGCAGAGGAGGGGGCAGCCAATCACACATCAGTTGGCTAGTCTCATCCTTGGAGTGGTTGTCGTGCGGAGTCCGAGTTTTCCTGTTGTGGTTAATCAGTATGTGAATGTTTTCCCTAATGACGTTCCAGGATTACCTCCTCGCATAGAGGTAGACTTCCACATTGATTTGTACCCCGAGACAACACCGATATCTACTCCATCATATCAGATGGCTCCCGCCGAGCTTCGTGAGATGCGGGTATAACTAGAGGACTTAGAGGGAAATGGATTTATCCAACCCAGTGTTTCACCATGGGCATATCCGATTTTGTTCGCCAAGAAAGCGGATGGGAGCTTGCAACTGTGTATCGACTACCGTCGCCTGAATCAGGTGACTGTGAAGAACAAGTAGCCACTCTTGAGGATTGATGACTTCTTTGATCATCTCAAGGGAGAACGATGGTTCTAGAAGATAGACCTGAGGTCAGGCTATAACCAACTGAGAGGTCGAGACGAGGATGTGGAGAAGACGGCCATCAGGTGTTGGTATGGCCACTACAAGTTCTTGGTTATGCCCTTCGGCGTAACCAATGCACCAGCCATGTTCATAATTTTCATGAATAGGATCTTCCAGCCTTACCTTGATTGATTTGTTGTAGTCTTCATCGATGACATACTAATTTACTCGAATACTATGGAGGAGCATGCTTACCACTTGCGGGTTGTACTGGATACACTCCGATAGAACCAGCTTAATGGTAAGATCTCGAAGTGCCAGTTCTGGATTTGAGAGGTTCAGTTTCTAAGAAACATCATCTAAGAGGATGGAGTTGCAGTGGACTCAGAGAAGATCAAGTCTGTACTTTCTTGGGAGCCACCCAGGAGTGTGATGGAGGTGCGGAGTTTCCTAGGTCTGGATGGGTACTATCAGAGATTTTTTCTAGACCTCTCCAGAGTTTCATCACCGCTTTCAACTTTGACGAAGAAGGGGAAACCTTTCATGTGGTCAGAGAGATGCTATCATAGCATTTTGGAGCTGAGGCAGAGATTGACCAGTGCAACCATCTTGAGGCTACCGGAGGAGGGTGTTGTGTACGTAGTTTACTACGATGCATCAGGGACCACACTTGGGTGTGTCCTGTTGCAGGAGTGAGTAGTGATCACGTATGGTTCATGAATGTTGAGATAGCACGAGAAGAATTATGCTACCCATGACCTGGAGTTCGCAGCAGTGGTCTTAGCCTTGAAGATGTGGTGGCACTATCTGATGGGTGAGCGTTTTACAATCAACTTTGACCACCAGAGTCTCAGGTACATCTTCTCACAGAAAGACCTGAACCTGAGACAACGACGATGGCTTGGGTTCCTCCAGGACTATGACTTTGAGATAGTCTATACCCTTGTTAAGGGGAACGTTGTAGAAGTTTCTCGCAGCAGGAGATCAGGAATTCAACTTCTAGGAGAGGTGACAGAGAATATAGCCACATTGCGAATATCCTTTGTGGATAGAGATGGGGTAGCCTTTCTTTAGTCTCTCACAGTCACTCCTCCACTTCTTCTGTGAGTCAAGGAGGCATAGCATGGGAAAGTTGACTATGAGACGCGACGTGCTTAGATATACTCAGGATAGGAACCTGATGGATTTCTTGAAGGTGGGGAACACATCATCCTCTTCATAGGAGGGCACCATGGTACCAGTTGCATTACAGGAGGAGGCGTTGAGGAAGTTTCACACTTCCCCTCTAGCGGTACATCCAGGAGTGGCGAAGATGTATCAGGACCTCATACGATAGCACTAGTGGCCGGGTATGAAGAAGGATGTAACGGAGTTTGTCTCGCGATGCCTCACTTGTCAGCATGTGAAGGCAGAGAACCAGGTTCCAGTAGGCATGGTTCAGCTCTTAGAGGTCCTATAGTGGAAGTGTGATGGGATATATATGGATTTAGTGATGGTACTTCCTCGTAAATCTAGATGACACGACTCTATCTGGGTGATCATAGACCGACTCACCATGTCGGCCCACTTCCTACCAATCAAAGAGCACAGATCAGTAGAGAGATGGGGACACCTCTACATTTAGTAGATCATATGGCTTCATGGTGTGCCATCCACTATCATCACTGATCGAGATTATCATTTCACTTCCCAACTATGGAAGTGATTATAGGAGGCTTTTGGGATGCAATTTCATTTGAGAACCGCTTTCTATCCTCAGATGGATTGTCAGACTGAGAGGACCATTTAGACTCTTGAGTACATGCACCATGCAAGTGTCCTTTACTTTGGTTACAGTTGGGAGGATCACTTACCCTTGGTGGAGTTTGTGTACAACAACAACTACCACTCCACCACCGAGATGGCCCCTTACGAGGAACTGTACGGCCGAAATTGTAGATCGCCACTTTGCTGGATTGACCCAGGGGAGTCAGCACTTGTAGGACCAGAGATGGTTCAGGCTATGATGGAGAAGGTGAGGATCATCCAAGAGAAGATGAAGACTGCACAGAGCAGACATAAGTCCTATGATGATAGGAGACGAAGACCACTGGAGTTCGAGGATGGCGACCACATCTTCCTAAGGGTCTCACCTCGACGAGGCCTACACAGATTTTTTCGGGGTGGAAAGTTATCTCTGTGTTTCATTGGGTCATTCCAGGTCCTCAGCAGAGTAAGCAAGGTGGATTACCACCTGGACCTTCCACCCTAGTTGCAACGGGTGCACGACGTATTCCACGTATCTCAGCTGAGGAGATACTTGCACAACCCATACCACATCATCGACCATGGGGAGATGGAAATTGATGATGGGGAGACATTCACGGAGGTCCTGATGGAGATCGAGGATCAACATGAGCGAGTCCTATGTGGATGGTCGATTACTCTGGTGCGCATTTGCTAGCAGCACGGGAACCTCCAGGAGAGAACATGGGAGCAGGAGTCTCAGATGCGTGCTTAGTAACCTCATTTGTTTCCCTAGTGTATATTGTAGCTTTATGGGGAAGTAATGCACTGAGGTGGGCGTAATGTAAACACTCATAAATTTCAAGATTTTTTTTTTAAATTCTTTGGAATATTATGAGTTCGCAGTTTCCGACGGCGTCGGATTCTGAGGCCTGGTGTGCCTTGAATCAATTTCTGATGTTTTTTTCGGTATGTTCAATAAACGTACGTGCGGTTTTTTCTATATTTTGAACCGGTGCATGGAATTGAAATCTGAGGAAACCGATGAACTCGCAGTGCCGATATTCACTTAATGGGACCTTTACCGCAATTGTGTTTGGTCGAGAGTAGAAGTTATAAATGGAGGATTCTTATTTAATTAAATAAAATTGTTGTGTTACACAATTTTATTTTCAAGTGGTGGTTAACTTATCCAAAGAGGAGTTGGAGGTAGGGCCCACACCCCACCTAACCTCCCCTGAGAGGATATAACTAAGGGTGGGGCCCACATGAACCCTAACTGTTCAACTCCCCTTGAAACCCCTCTCTTAACTTTTGAACTCCCACATTAAGTGGATCCTTTACACTTTCCCCTCATAATGCTTCAAACACAAGAACAATTAATGCCTTTATTAATTATTTTGAGGTGTCATGAGTTCTTTCGAATTAATTTGAAATGCATGGAGAGATTATATTTTTGGGGAAAGCCTATAATTATATTGGCCTTGGCAAATATTTGTGTGGAGACTTTGGGGAGAAAACTCTTGGTGGAAATTCATTCTCTCGACGAAGAACACCGTTCTTCAACGAATAACATCTGCGATGAAGAATGCGAAGAACTTCTCCCATGACGCTTCCTCTTCAGATGCACCCCGACATCAATGGAATCGATGTCCGTATTCCTCGATGCCCGTCTTCCGCGACACCATCTTCAATGGCTCGTCGACGTGCAATGTACCTTGAATCGAGGTAGGGGGCTTTGTATAATTTTAGTTTCATAAAATTTTACTCTTGTCAATGATTAATGCAAGTGATCATCTATGGCCATTTGAAACCACCTAACATGGAGGGCGAAGGCTGAACAAACATGGCCCGATGACCCTTCAAAAATTTCTTGTTTATTGTGGTGGTGGCGATCGGAGGCGGCGACCGCGCACCGACAGTGTGGAGGATATCACTGCATGCATTCACGGGCCGCTCAGATGAAGAAGAACCGGCTGGAAAAAGCTGGCCGGGGTGAAGGAATCGCGACGCCCCTTTGGCGCTATGCTATGGAGGAGGTGCGGCCCGCATCTGATGGTGGCTTTGTCGGAAAAACCGGCAGGCCAAAGCCAGCCGGGTAGAAGACCGTGACGCCTTGTAGCGCCGTGCTGAGGAGGAACCGCAGCCCGTGCTGGGCGGGTCGTTTCGGCGGGCGAACCGGCCGAACACCTGCCGTCCGGGCAGAAGAAACCAGGGTGCCAAGCGGCGACTCCTGGAGGAGACAGCATCCCACTGTAACGGCCGCTCGCGCGGGAAAAACTGGCGGGGCAGGAGGGGCGGTGCCACCGTTACAAAGAATTGCCCCCCCCCCCCCCCCGCTCTACTCGGCCAGCTGGCCGAGCCGCAGCCGGCCGCGGGCCAGGCCGCCTGCCGCCAGGCCAGGCCTCGCCCACCTGGGCCGGGCCTTGCCCCGAGCCGGGTCGAACCCACCGAGCCAGGATGGGCCAACCCGCCAGCCCAATGGGCTTGACAGGCCGGTCCCGTTAAGCTTAAACGTGAATAAGTTCTAGACCGTGGGTCCGATTGACACGCTGTCTGTGGCAGTGGGACCCTCACAATGAAGCGTTCCATTTTAGATACTCTAAGTGAGTTATGGATGACTTTGGAAAACGGCCGGGTTTGGAATGTGCGTAATTCCAATCATGCCCCTGGAACGGAAAAGGCAATAACTCTCAGACCGTGCTTCCAATTGACGCACCGTCTATCGAGTTTGGTTTCTTTTGACGAGACGAAACTTGTGGATACATAAACTATTGACTTAGTTATAGTTTATGTATCGAACTTTGACTTGAGGAGAAGACCCTCCTGGAATCAAGCATGCTATTTGCAGGAACCCTAGAGCTTGCAGCGACTGCTACGACTACTGTACTGGGATACTCCGTGGGTTCGACAGTGACGAATAATGTACTGGGATCCTCCGTGGGTTCAACAGTGATGACTACTGTTCTTGTAACATGTGTGGGTCTGGAAGTTTGACCTCTGTACTTGTATCCTATGTGGGTCTGATAGAGTAGCTATTCTTGTATTCGGTGTGGGTCTGACAGCTTAGCTGGTCTTGTATCCTGTGTGGGTCCGACAGCTTAGATGAATCAATGACTACTTCTGATCATCTCTATCTCTATACAAAATATTTATACCTGTGTGAGCTGAGTCTTGACTTTCAATCATTATCATCGATGTGATTCACTTTACATCCTATGTGGATTGGGTTGTGCTTGGGCTCGAGAGTTGGAGCCGAACTGAGATTGATAACTTAGGTATATGTTTGGGCGTATACCTAAGTAGGTTTGGTTGATACTTCATGATTTTATATTTATGATTTGGTTTATCCTTTGTGTATTCTTGGAGTACTTCGAGAGTCTCGGGGTCCCTACTATGTATCGTTATACTCACCCCTTCATGGGCAATGCCCGCACTTCATTGTGTTGGATGCAGACGACGGATAGCGCTGACAGAGGCCGAGAGTGCCACGACTGGACAGTACTAGAGGTGGACCTTACGAAGAGTTGATGTATGGTGGAGACTGATGGACGGGGGGGGGGGGGGGTGAGGTGGCTATCTGTACCTACCCTTCAGGTAGGAATCCCCGGAGGATGATCCAGGAGCTGATCTTAACTTTCAGCTGTTTGTCCCTTTACTTGTACATGTTGTTTAGTTGGGTTTGTATACTGGCCCATTTACATTCCCGCACACTCTTTTTTATTCAGTTTATTAGTGTTTACTACCTGTTGCGTACTCTTTTGTGTTTGTTTACATTCATAAAGGCAATGCCTTCCCAGCATAGGGATTTTACGCCTTTGGTGCTAGTCGCCAGCCCCTAGACTATGGAAGGCGGGCTTGGAGTAGTCACGACATGACCTCGAGGACGGGTCATGACAATATAATCATATGGGTATGAAACCATGATAATTAAATATGAAATTTCATACAAAAAATTCATAGATATTAAATCATTATTCATGAAATATGGCTTCATAATAAAATAAAGACATGAGTAATAAATACCTAAAACATTTATCCTATCCCTGAGATGATAATAGAGCCATATCATATATTAATATTGAACAAATGTTATAATAATAAATCATAACAATAATAAATATTTACAACATCAACATGTCCATGTATCATTTTATGGACATGAAATATGGTATGCCACATATTTTAAACATTGATTATAAATTCCATTTCAATACAATATATTGTGAAAATTCCACAATATGGTTAAATCCACACATTATATAGTGAAAATTAAATCTAGTTTATTAATTTTGTCACAATATTTACTTATCAATAAATAATTAATTCATCAGATATACAGACCCACCTATCTCATAATGATAATATATAAACATATATTCCCCAAAAACATGAACTAATTCATGATTCCTTCATCATTTGTTTATCCCATGAAAAAGAATTGAGTTTCATATCAATTTACATATAACATCATCATAAGATATCTAGAGTAAAAAGGAGGATGTTATTTAAATATCATATCCCTAATAAAATATATGAATACATCTTTATAATAAAATTAAGATATTTCATTAAAAAACATTATTAAATATCCTTGTTTTATTTTATATACTTTTAAAAATAAAATTTTAAAAAATAAATTGGAAATCATATAATATGAAATAATCCATGATATTTATAGGAGAATCATAAAATAAAATAATATTCATTATGGTGGAAAAATAAATTCATTTCAAATATGTTAAAATAATATATTCTTTTAACACCATGGTAATAAAATATAAAAAAATCATATGAAAATTGTTTACAAGATTAAATTTTAATCCATTGATAAAAAGATACAATATAGTTAAAGATACCATTAAGAAATTATTTAAGAAATATATAAAATACTTCTTTAAACTATATGAAGAATACATATATTGATAAGAATGATTCCTTACCCAAAAAATATATGAGATCAGATTCCCAGACAAGTTACTTTTTTCTTTATTCATTAACCAAAATGAGAGTAAATATAAAATTAATATTTAAACCAAATATAATAGTTGAATAATAATAGAGGTAGGTTATAAGAGGTAAATATCATAAAATTTTAAAAAATAAAATTTATACATAACTAATCATTATAAAACATGATATACAAATAAAACCCTCACCATGGGTATTATGATAGTTAATCTAGATTTAAAATTATATTTCTTATGAACCTTCATTATATCTCTCCATAAATAGACATGATTTGTAATTTTATGAATACCATATCCTTGAGATTCTACGAATGGAAGTTGAGAAGATACTTGGGCAGAGTTTTGATGAGCTATGTAGATGAAGATGTTTTAAGAAGTGATAGGATGAGATTCCATTTAATAAGTGGCGAGATTGGTATTTTTATAATTACATGATATGTTATTATATAATATTTTCATTACTCAAGTCAGGTGGATCAAAATATTCACAATTTTAAATTTTATAAGAATTATGATGATATATTATACAAAAAATCATTTATGAATATTTATATTTCTCAGTATTTTATCCCATTTAATATTTTAACCTTTACAATAGTAATGAATTTTTACCTAAGTTATTATTAATTGTATCAACAAATAAAATTAATATGATAATGGAATTTAGGACTAAAAAACTAAAATATGGAATCCATTTTTGCAAAATCAAATTATATAACTCAGAAAATTATTTTTAAAATAAACCCTCAAAATATAGTTAAGACTTTTTTTTAAAAAATAATATTCTTTCTAGAATAAAATGAATTTACTCAGATTATTTTTCCAATATAACCCATTAAGAGAATTTTAATTTTATTAATTGAATACATGACCTAAAAATACACTTAAACATTTATAAATATTGGTTAATTTAATTTACTATGATAAAGATACACCATGAAATAAACACATTTAAAAAATGAATCATTTACTTTAAAATGTTTTATTCTTTATTTTTTGGAAGAATTAAAATATTATTTTGATTTATAACTATTTTTTAATACCAAATGACAATAAAATACATAATAATAATATTTAATTATTTATCAAATTATATAACACATAGGGAAATACATTTCTTGAAAAAAATCATTAAATTGATCTTATTCATATCATTTAAATGTTGGTTCTCATTTTAGTAGACATTAATAAAGACATGTGTTTTAGGAAAATAATTTATTAAAATTTGTGACAAATTTAGTTATTCATACGCTTACATATTAATCCAATGATTAGAAGATGAAATAAATAATATAAGATAATATTTCAATCATTGTTTATTTAAGATCAATGTTTCTTGAAATGAAATACATTAAACACCTAAATTCATTTTAAATGGAAAATCATTTATGAAATAATGAAATTTTACATTCAAATCCATTTTAATGAAATTTATCCCTCAAATTTTCACCACTCAATTTAAAAAAATAGGACACTTATTCTTAATTATATATTCATGTTTCAATTTAACTTCCTCAAATTTATGGTTCCACATCAAAACATTAAACTATTGAGTAGTCATGTTCCATATAACACTATCTATATGAAATTATATTAACACTTATTATACCATATAATATTTGTTATGTTCATATGGTATTCTATAGAAATCTTGTACATGTGAAGGATTATATATGTACACCTCAAGAGAGACACATGAAAAACATCATAAACATTATGGTGGATATGTTGATGTGGTATGAGATACACTACTATCCTAATATGAGAAAGAATCCTAATGTTTTTTATGTTAAAAGGGATTATATTTCATTTTTTAAAGTCAATATACCTTCTTCTAATGTAAAATTAACATGAATATCTTCTTCCCTAGATCAAACTCTTAACATCATTGATGATTATTAGCATTGATTTTAGGTCTACTATATGTTTTCTTGATGTTATTTTGAATGGTTTTTACATTAACTTATATTTCAATATCTATTTTAGGAAATAATATATTTCATTAATATAAATTTATCCAAAAATGTTTTCTATCAACATTTATTTTCATATAGGGATTTATAATGATCAATATATATGCGTGTTTTAATTATATTAATGTGTAAAAATTAGGAAACAATAAGTTATTGATTCAAACCTACTTTGCAATCCAAAGGGAATTCTTTCTGAATATCATATAATATTTAAATGATCCTATAAATATGATAATCTATTAGAGCATTATATTTCTTACTACATTTCTATATTTAGTGCCTTCTATATACTTTTTCAGTTCATTGTGGTTGATAAAAGGTTCCAATTGATTTTTTAGAAACCTTCATGGGCCCATAAGGGGCACAGCGGGTTAGGGAACTCTCCTCATCACCGCCTCCTTCCCTAGAGTTTTCATAGAGGCCTTCCTCTACTCAGAGAGTCCTGATGGTTCCCAAATTCTGGTGGCTTCGGGGTTTTCGTCTCTTCCACTCTCCATTGCTTCTGCTCGCCCGATCTCTTTCGATGGATAGGGTTTTCGTTGGCGGCGTGATGTCGGCCGAGAACGAAGTCCCAGATCCATTCACCTGAGGTCTTGGTCTTGCTTCCAGTGTGGGTGGTTGGTGTTTTGCGGTGGCTCTTGAGGTCGAAAAGGATGGCGGCGACGAGATCTGAGTAGCGGGTTTCCTGTTTCTTGCAGCGGTTCCTGCTTCCTCACGTTTAGTGAATCTTAATTCCTTGAGGGAGATGATGCTGTGCTGATGAATATGAATACTGGATATATCTACCACATGGGGTTTGAAGGTTTTAGTTTTGAATTTTGAAAGTGTGATTTTTGAATTTGTGCTTCGGTTTTTCCTCCCAGTGATTTCTGGCATGGGATGGCAACGCTTCCCAGTGGTTGGCCTCGCCTTGGCTCCGGTGGTGACGATTGACGGCATTGCTGATCGGACCTACGGGTGTAAGGACGGTTTCACTAGCATACTCTTCGGAGCGTTCTGGGTCCTTTCTCAAGCGCGTCGATGTCCTGCGGTTGAGACAGTTGTGTGTCTGAGTTTTTTCTGCTGGAAAGTATTTTGTGGTTTGTTGGATGAGTTTTTGGAAATGACGAGGAATTACAGTTGTTCGAGCTTCTCTGTTACGCGAAAGTTTGTGACGACGGTGGCCAGACCAGAGTTCCGACGCTGGCTCCAGCATCGTCCTAATATGAATGGTGGTGTGTGGTGTTCTCGCCGGCAGTATGATGGAATACGCGTTGACACACTCCTCGAGGTGATTGCGCGGCTCGAGGTGGGCACGTGGTTTGTGGTGTTTTCGAAATTTGAATTTCGGATGTTTTTGGCTTTTGGATGCTTTAATGTTTGGTTGTGAGGTTTCCGGTTAACCCAAACCAGCTTTATGAAAATCAAAAAAATGATTTGCAGGCATTTCATTGTGGTAAACCATAGATCCTGGTCAGGCACAATAAGATGTGTTATGCCATTAATTCTCACCACATATTCGATGTATAAGCTACAAATATTATTAAATAATAAATACTCTCTAATTTTGTTGAATTTTAATGACTTCATTAGTCCATCAAATATGAAATAATTATCCTTATAATCGTTATATGGCATTGAGATTCCTATAATGAAATCTATGTTGGTTTTATCTAGTTTTAATTTATGTTCGGTAAATTGTTGCATTGTCCCCTTGGAATTATGATTCCCCTTATTCAAATATTTCTTTTTATGGAACATATATCTGAGTTATGAATTTAATCATTCAATCATGATCATATATGAACTCTAGAATATTCATTGATATATCTATATATCAAACTCTTATCGGACTCTTTAATCATCATATAGATAGACGATTGAGTATTTATTTTGGAAAGATATAATTCCTACCTTTCCCTTATGATCCATATAAATATTTTTCAATTTGACGATTCTTTATCATTTTTCAATCCCCATCAAATATTATTTTTCCCGATATTTCAGTCTAAAAGCATCATCTAGATTCTATCCCATCCCACATTGCTAATGTGTCGAGTGGTAGTAATATTTAATAACCAAATATATTCCAGTTTTTTCATATTTTAATAATTCTATGAGAATAAATAATTTATAATTTTATAGTCATCTTATATATCACACCATTAACCATAAATTTAACACCACCATATTTTCAAATAAATCATTACTGTGGTAAATAAAAATCATGAGTTGGGAAACATTATTCATGAACATTCAATTGGCACGAGTCATAAGCAACCACCATATCCCTTTTCATAACAACACAACCATATAAACTCTTAAATGGATCAATATATATAAAAATACTTTCACCACTACATGGTAATGTGTGTATTAGTGTATATACCGACCTTTTAAGCATGGAATTTTCCTCCCATTCATAAATCATAAAGAAATTATCTCTATTTTGAGTATACTTGGATAGGGGATTTTATAATTATATGATAACACACCTAAAAAAACAATAATATTTCTCCAACATGAAGAACTATGGATTTAATTAATAGTGATTGTTTGAGGGAATATTAAAATAAACTCAATCATTAAAATATTAATATATATATCTTTTTATCACATGTCAAGTGAATAATAATTTTTTTCCCCTGAATTTATTTTTGATAAACTTATTATATAACTTATACATCGTACGCCTTCAAAAAAATCTAAAAAATATCTTCATACACTTCTCTGTTCTCTTGATACACAATAATATCATCTATAATGAATACTATGGTGAGTGTAATCTCTAATATATCAATTAATTATATCCATTAAGGAAGTGGTAATTAGTAATTATGAATGGAAATGCATAAACTCATTATTTATATATATATTAACTGTGGATTAAATTTGTTTAACATTATATTTGGAACAAAATTTATCTTCAAATGAGTGATGTGCAATGAAGGGCAAGTATTAAACAACTTATTACTGGTCAAACCAGTCATCCGTGATGGTTGTATGCACTTATTTTATGTTAAATTATTTTTAATATAATGATAATAAATGATAACGAAAATTAACTCATATCTCATCATTATAAAAAGAATTGTGTCTCCATATAGAGAAAAACTAGTGAATATGAATAATATAAATTGATTCTATAAGATTTTCTTCTTTTTCTCCCCAAATTCAATCTAGTTCATTATATAATTTTTTTTGAACAGTTTTTATCCCCAGTAATGAAATCTATTAATAATTTAACTTAATTATTCAAATAAAACCATATTTTCTATTTATAATTATATCAACATTGTTTTAAATAATAGTTTTATCATTAATGATGAGTTTCTCTTTAATAATTTGATATAAATAACATTCAGGGGTAGGTATTAAGATATTTATAATGGAAGTAAATTCAATTTGATGTTCATACTCATAAATTCATAAAATCATTATTCTTGGGTGACATGGTATATAACAGTGACTTACCTTCCTTAGAAATTAATATCAGATGTATGATTAGATATCCAATACATTCCTAAAATTACATGAAATTATAATATTTGATAAATAATGATATTTGAAGGAAGAAAGGTCCCATAAACATATAATATATATGATTTATATACATAAGATGAAATCATTAAACAATTTTGTATTTTTGATAATAGATGAATAATTAACAAATCATATAGTGGTATGATACCATTATAAAATTCAAAAGATATACAATAGTCTATATAATAGAATTCAAATCATACGTTTTTAGTTCTACATTAAATTATTAGTGTACCATTCAAAATATCATGTGCATGACTTGCATAGTTGATTTTTATAAAAATATTATTTATTTGTTATTTTACATGGGTTGTTGTTGAGTCCCATTATTATAGATATATTTTAGGTCATTTCAATGATTCAAAAAATATATAAACTTTGTTGTAATGGCCCGGACCTCTCCGGCCCATTCCTTTTCCAAAAAGAGGTCACGAAGTGTTATGGAGGGTAAAATGGACATTTCCCACACTTTCCATAATTTTGAAACTACACGTCATGTAGTATGAGTACACGCCGTGTACCAGCTTTCCGGGTATACCCTGTGTTGAAGGTCGTGTCCTTGCCATGTGAAATAAATGGGTACACACCGTGTACCCCATACTACACGTTGTGTAGTCCCTCCCCATGCACGCGTTACCCTCAAACCGTGTGTTGACCAGTCAACGGATGTGTGTCGTGTTGGAGCTGTGTCCTTGCCGTGTGAAATAAATGGGTACACGGCGTGTACCCCATACTACACGTTGTGTAGTCCCTCCCCGAGTACGAGTTACCCTCAAACCATGTGTTGACCAGTCAACGGCCGTGTGCCATGTTGGACCCGTGTCATTGCCATGTGAAATATATGGGTACACGCCGTGTACCCCATACTACATGCCGTGTAGTCCCTCCATGCGTATGCGTTACCCTCAAGCCATGTGTTGACCAACCAACGGCCGCGTGCCGCGTTGAAGGCCGTGTTGGATGCCGCGTGGTGTTTGTGTGAAATGGCCAAGTACACGTCGTGTACCATAAAGTACACATCGTGTAATTTTTTTTTCTCACCTATAAAAGGAGAGGTCCTCTCCTCCTTTTCAAATCACTCCTCTCCTCCCCATTCCTCTGAGCAGAGCTCTCCCAAGAGACTCAAAGGTTCCTTTTTCTTCCCTAACTTCTTCGTCTGAGCTCCGAATTACGATTCATCAGCGGCCACGGGATCGTAACGATGAGGTGGAACTTCTAAGATTGGATCTGTTGTCTTTCCTTCGGCCTTTCCTTTCGAACTTCCACCCGAGGAGGTTTTGATGGGACTCGACAGAAGTGACGGATGCCGACGAACGTCTTCTAAAGTTGATCTGGGGGAGCGTTGTTATCAGAACCTGTTGAAGTAGGGATCTTACCTTTGTCTCTATAAATTGTGCATCATGCGGGGTGGGTGTACTATTGTTTATGTGAAACACTTTTGAACCGATTTAATGAAGATAATAACTGGCTTATATAATAGGGTTGGGAAGTTTGTGATTATTGTTACTTTACTTTTTTTATCCTGTGATATTATGTTGTGAATTGAATAGGCTTATGCCTACTAAAAATCACGGTCGTTGGGGGACTTTGATTGCGCAATTAAATGTTGACCTATCTTTCTAGACCGTTTTTGTGAATGGAACTTCGTTGAATGTGGAAATTTGGTTAATCACGTAAATTTGGCTGATTTAAAATCTGGAACCCTTGTGTGATCACCCCGGTTGACCAAATGGAATAATGAACATGTGGGTGTTGGCTTGGATACATGGCATGTGATGGAGGTGTTTTGTGGGTTGTTGTGGATCGGGTGAGCAGTGGGGCTGCGGTTGTCTTGGTTGTGGGTTGGTGTGAATGTTATAGCGAGGCTACGATAAATGGTATTAAAGGTATATTGATGTACGAGTTTCGGTTTGTTTGTGGTTATGGTGGTTGGCAATGGGGCTGCAGGGATGGGCTTGAATGTGAATGAACTATGGGTTGTGAATAATAAATATAAAGTGGAAGAGTTAATGAATGGTGGGTCATGGTAATGGAACAAGATTAATAATTACTGCGTTGGTTGGTTAATAGGAAGGGACTTTTTGTGCTTGTGCTTTCCTAAATTGATTTTGTGGATGGCAGTGATATGCTTTTATGAACGTTTGATGTGGTTGGTTGTGGATAGTTTCCCAGTAGTTAAGGAACTAATAAACTGATTCTGTTGAAACATGAAAACTTAAATGGGGTTGGGGTTGCTTGTTGTATGCATGCTTCGTAGTAGCAGTGCTGAGGCACGTGCTCAGTTCTCCGATTAGAAGCCATAGGTTGGGCTGAGTGTTTGGTGTATATATATATATATATCTTTTGTGTTTTATCTCACCCCACCCCTATTGAGCACTAAGTGTCGAACACTCCCATTTCATGGGAGAGGGTGTTTTCCCCTTAGTTACTAGCTCCTTCCTGCTCCTTGTTCCCTAGGCTATGATGGATTGAGGCGACCTTACACCCAAGAATCTTTAGGTAGGTTTTGATTGGGGTGGTTTTAGACCAAGACTCTTCGGGCAGGTTTTACTCTTTCCCAAGAATCTTCGGGATGAGGCCCAGGTGTGTGCGGGTGGGATACGTGGTTGTGAGGACCAAGTGTGTGCGGGCGGGATACGTGGTTGTGAGGCCCAAGTGTGTGCGGGCAGGATACGTGGTTGTGGGGCCCGGGTGTGTGCGGATGAGATACGTGGTTTTGAGGCCCAGGTGTGTGCGAGCGGGATACGTGGTTGTGAGGCCTAGGTGTGTGCGGGCGGGGAGAGTGTGTGCAGCGTCATGACGTTCTCCGTTAGGAAGAGCAGCTAAATAATGGGGAATGGTGCAGGGTACCCAATAATATTGTTCATATACTACTACCTGTTGTAATTTTGTTTTTGGTGAGTGTGGCTGGTGAGGTTGGGTGGATAGATTTCCTTGTTAGGTTTCTTCTCTTGTTCACACGGGACATTAGGATTTCTCCCCACTTGTGCACGAGCGATTTAGGTTTCCCTACTTATTATACTTTTATGCTCACCCTACGTTTAATTTCAGGTTTCCAGGGGGACTTCCAGGGCCGTGCGGGACCCTACTAGTCGGGACAGTTGGAGTTGTTGCAGTTTCTGTACACTTGTTTCTTTTGGTATTGTACTTTTGACCTTTATTTTACTTGTACCTTATTTCAGAACTATTTAAACTTGCATGTGGGATTGGTTTGGGTTTATTTCTCTACACTTGTTCTTTTCCTTTTTGGTGGTTGACTTGTCCTATTTTCCGATCTTAAAAATATAAAGGTTAATTCCTCCCATATTTGTGAAAACTCATACCCTTGGTGCTAGTCGCCACCCCGGGGCCTACTGGAGGTGGGACTCGGGGGTCATTTTCTCCCTTTCACCATCTCCAACTCAGGAGGGGCATCTTTGGTGGGAGGGGGTCATGACAGAATGGTATTAGAGGTGATGGTTGAGAGATAGGATGGATTCTGGAGTTAGGCATAGTGAGGTTTGCATGGGATGGTAGGGAAACAATGTTGGTTAATCTTGGTGCGTGACATAGGCCAGGGAGGACCGTCTTGGACACGAGATTTTAGGGTCCCCCAGGATCCGATGGAAGGACTCTGAGCCTACTGAACGACCAAGTGAGACTATATTGATTGCAGGGTAGAGACCCCATGGAAGGTACATGCATCATCATGATTGTGTTTTACTTGATTTGGGTGTTCGGGGAAAGAAATTTAAATAAAATAAAAAATGAAACCCTGAGAAATTTCCTTACTTCTTGGGCTTAGGCGATCTTTGTTTACCATACAACTATGGCACCTGGACGTCGCCCCCGGGTGGCTCAGACGGCCGAGGCCCAGTAGATTCAGGCGGTCGATCAGTTGAGGATTGACCGAGAGGAGGAAGATAGCCAGTGGTAGAAGACTCTCCATTAATTCCAATGGAAAACCCTCAAGAAGTACGAGGGTAGTACTTTGGATACGGAGACAGAGGGGTGGCTTGAGGAGCTAGGGATCACTTTTACCTTAATCTGTGCTCCGAGAGAGTACTAGGTTCCCCTATCAGTCAGTCAACTGAGAGGTTCGGTGCGACAGTGGTGGACACTCTACCTCGGAGAGAGGATAGAGGCAGAGGTTCCATGGGATGACTTTGAGAAGGAATTCCGAGAGGAATTCCTTTCTTCCATGATCAAGGCGGAGAAGAAGAAGGAGTTACTCTCCCTTCAGCAGGGGAGTATGTCAGTACGAGAGTTGGGGATCAAGTTCAAGGATCCCCTGTGCTTTTCTCCGGATCTCTTTCCGGATGAGGAGTCTCAGGCGAGACATTTGGAGGAGGCGCTCCGTCCTTCGCTCCAGTATGTTGTCACCCCCTTCACCCTTCTGACGTACTTGGCAGTACAGAAGAAGGAAAAGGTTGTAGAGAGGATGCACTCACAGGGAGGTGCACCACGTGAGGGGATCCAGCCAAGTTCGTCGAAAGGGAAGGCAATCAGCAGCAGGTCTCCTACAATAGGACCTTCCAGGTTCAGGCCAGTGGGGAGCAGGCCCCATCAGTTCCAGTTCAGATCTTCAGGTCCCCGTCCCTTTTTCACGAGCCCAGGACCGAAGTGTTTTTCTTGTGGAGGTTTCGGGCACATTCAGAATCAGTGCCCGACCCAAGCTCAGTATGGTGGAGGTGGGCAGGTTTAGTGCCCACCTCAGCAGCACCAGTTACCAGTGAGACCCTTCCAGTAGCAGCAGGACCATGCTACTCCGACGGAAGACTTTACGGGAGGAGGCTGACCTCAGGGTTCTCCTCAGGGACCTTGACCAGGGCATGGTCGGGGAGGTGGATGACATCAGAGAGGCAGAGGAGCTGGGCGTGGATAGTTGCACACAGTAGATTTGACAGCTTCGGTAGGACCAGAGGTGGTGCGAGGTACGATTTTTTTTATTCAGCACTCTGGTTTCTGCTTTGTTCTATTCAAGATATTCACACTCCTTTATTGCACCTGGTCTAGCCCATGCTTTGGGACTAGACGTAGAGAGACTTTCCATACCACTGGTTCTTAGTAAACCGGTTGGAGGCCAGACCAACGTATCTTGTGTTTTCCAGGGATGTGGGATGATGTTGGGACCACATCGATCTAGTGGGGACCTTCTTCTGTTACAAATGTAGCCATACGATGTCATCCTAGGCATCGATCAGTTGTTTTCCATTAGTGCCATTATCGACTGCTTCCGAAGAAGGGTCGTGTTCTCTGACGTGGATGGGAAACATGTACCTTTTGTTGGCGAGAGGAGCTATCAGGTGGGAAGCCGGCGTGTGGAGCCTCTCCTTTCCTTGTTAGGCGGGCTATCAGTGGTAACAACTGATACAGAGATGATGGATGTCACGGAGGTTGTTGGGGAATTCCTCGATGTTTTTCCCAAGGAGGTTGTGACTCTACCCCCCCGACGTGACGTTGAGTTTGGGATAGACTTACAGCCTGGTGCCTGTCTGATTTCGATGGCCCCTTATCAGATAGCACCTTCGGAGTTGCGAGAGTTGCG
Organism: Viscum album; assembly: GCA_963277665.1. Classification (NCBI taxonomy): domain Eukaryota; kingdom Viridiplantae; phylum Streptophyta; class Magnoliopsida; order Santalales; family Viscaceae; genus Viscum; species Viscum album. The sequence goes on along the minus strand of OY728153.1, from coordinate 187,524,782 downwards.
GATTCAGATTGATGATCTGATGGAGAAGGGTTTTGTTCAACCCAGCGTATCACCATGGGGTGCTCCAGTTTTGTTCGTGAAGAAGGAAGATGGTGGTCTCAGGCTACGCATAGGCTACAATGGTAGAACCAGGTAACAGTCAAGAACCGTTACCCCCTTCTAAGGATTGATGATCTCTTCGACCAACTGAGGGGAGCAGGTTGGTTTTCCAAGATTGATCTACGACATGGATATCATCAGCTAAGGTTAAAGAACAGAGACATCTCAAAGATGGCTTTCAGGTGCAGGTATGGGCACTTAGAGTTTGTAGTGATGCCGTTTGCAGTTACAAATGCACCGGCTGTGTTCATGGGACTTATGAACATTGTCTTCTGAGAGTTTCTGGACTGGTTCATCGTTGTGTTTATCGATGACATCTGGATCTACTCGATATCAGAGGAGGAGCACGTTGAGCATCTCAGGGCAGTCTTGGATGTCCTTCAACACCACCAGCTTTACGGGAAATTGTCGAAGTGTAAGTTCTTGATGCAAGAAGTAAACTTCCTTGGGCACATGGTGTCTCAACATGGAGTGTCAGTGGACCCATCGAAGGTGGAGACAATTATTTCTTGGGAAGCACCCAAGAGTGTGGAAGATGTTCGTAGTTTCCTGGGCATAAAAGGTTACTATTGGAGGTTCGTTTCGGACTTCTCTCACATTTCTTCTCCATTGACATCTTTGACTAGGAAGAACCGGGTCTTCCTATGGAGCGAGCAGTGCCAGAAATCTTTCAACTACCTGAAGGAGAAGTTGTTCAGTACTCCCGTGCTCAGGTTTCCAGAGGAAGGGTTGTTGTATGAGGTGTTTTTTATGCTTCTTTCCTTGTTTTGGGGTGCGTACTAATGCATAAGAAGGGTGTGATCTGTTATGGTTCTAGGCAGTTACGCCATCACGACCATAACTATGCCACCAATGATCTATAACGTGCAGTAGTAGTGTTCGCACTGAAGTTTTGGCGACATTACCTCTTTGTGGAGAGCGTTTTGGTCTTCTAAGATCACAAGATCTTACGTCATATCTTCTCCCAACGTGACCTGAAATTGCGTCAGTGGAGATGGGTCGAGTTCCTCCAATACTATGAATTTGAGATCTCTTACACTGAAGGTAAGGGAAACGTTGTGGATGATGCCCTGAGCAGGAAGTCGCATAAGGAAGTGGTTCAAGAATCCACTGATGCTTGGAAAGTGATTGGAGAGTTGGCCGCCTTGAACTTGGATGCAAGAGTAGAAGGTGTTAGAGGCTGTTTGTTTCAGATGACGGTGCAATCCTCCTTGTTTCACCAGGTGGAAGAGTCTCTGTGGGGGGACTCCGAGGCGGAAGTAATGCGGGATCGTGTGGATCAGGGAAACGCTCCAGAAGGACGGTCATAGGACAGCCGACATCAGATGCTTTTCCATGGAAGGTTGTTTGTTCCGGAGGCGATGTGTGAGGGAGTTCTCCTTGAGTTCCATAGCTCAGCCTTGATGGTACATCCAGGAATTTTAAAAATGTACCGAGGCATGAGGGAACATTTTTGGTGGACTGGGGTGAAATGGGCAGTAGCGGAGTTTGTGGCTAAATGCCTAGTGTGTCAGCAAGTGAAGGCTGAACACCGTGTTCCCAGTGGTTTGTTGCATCCTTTAGATGTCCACGAGTGAAAGTGGGATGACATCTCAATGGACTTCGTCACATGACAACCCAGAGCTCAGGGTGGTTATGATGCTATCTGGGTAGTGGTGGATCGACTGACGAAATCAGCTCACTTCTTAACAATTAAGGAGTCGGGCCTGGTGAGTACCATAGCAGAAAGGTACGTAGACAAGGTGGTGTGTTTTAATGGAGTTCCAAAGAATATCGTCTCAGATCAGGATACTTAGTTTACCTCACGAGTATGGTGGGGGTTAAAACATGCTTTTGGCACCCAGCTATTCCTTAGCACTGCTTTCCACCCCCAGACAGACAGGCAGACAGAGCGGACTATCCAGACGTTGGAGGACTTGCTGCAAGCATGCGTTCTATATTTTGGAGGATCATGGGTATGACACTTTCCTTTAGTTGAGTTTTCCTACAAAAACAGCTTCCACTCTACTATTGTCATGGCACTGTTTGAGGCTTTGTATGGAAAAACATTTCGTTCACCCATTCGCTGGGTATAGGTTGGTGAGACAGGTGCTCTTGGGCCAGAGGTATTGCAGAGCACCACAGAGAAAGTCCAGCTTGTACGTGAGAGGATGAAAGTGGCTCAGGACCGACAGAAGTCTTATGCTGATCATCGGAGGAGGACCTTGGAGTTCGAGGTGGGAGATCATGTGTTCTTGAAGGTTTCCCCTCGACGGTGGCAGCGAAGGTTTGGGAAAGGGAGCAAGCTCTCACCTAGGTTCATCAGACCTTTTGAGGTGCTGAGGCGAGTCGACGAGGTAGCATATTAGCTATTCCGACCACCTTAGTTGGAGAAGGTTCATGACGTCTTCCACGTCTCCCATCTACGTCGATACTTACACGACAACTCTCACGTTATCGACTGGGGAGAGTTAGATATGGGAGACGACATGACCTTCAAGAAACGACCAGTCAGAATCGAGGATCGTAAGGAGAAGGTGCTCCGTGGATGAACCATTACATCGGTTCGTGTGTTGTGGAGGCATGGAGGCCTCGAGGAGAGCACTTGGGGGCGGGAGGTCCAGATGTGCACTCAGTACCCAGAGTTGTTTTGACTTGTGTTTTTCCTTGTTCTTCTGAGCTTTGTTTTGATGTTATACTATGTACCGTTGATATATGGAATTATTGGATTGTCGGTTATGAGACCTTTTGTTTCCTTATTCTATGGAAGTGTGTATCATGTCCGGATGTGTGGGGAAAGGGAAAAACCTGATCCTTAATCAAGACACATTAATGCGGATGCGATTGAATCCTTCCGGGCGAGTCAGTGCTGCCTAAAGCGAATAATATCTCGACATATGAGAAGGAATTTCCCCAAACCACATGTTTGGGCAGTGTGTTGGTTGTGTGATGTTGGGGGTAGTGCAAGTTAAAAAATTATAATGTATGAAAGTGGGAAGACAAAATTCTTAATCGATACGCATTAATGGGGATGCGATTAAACCCATACAGGCGAGTCGGTGCCGCCTAAAGCCGATAATATCTCGACATAGAATAAGGAGTTCCTAACACATATGATTAGGGTTGTTAGTTGGGTTCCTGTTATAACGGGAACCCTAAGAGGTATCTTGTTGGGTTCCTCTGGGATGGTTTTTGAATTCTTGGGGACAACAATGTTTTAAGAGGTATCTGATGTAATGGCCAGGACCTCTCCGGCCCATTCCTTTGTCAAAAAGAGGTCACAAAGTGTTCTAGAGGGTAAAATGGACTTTTCCCACACTTTCTAGAATATTGAAACTACATGTCGTGTAGTATGAGTACACGCCGTGTACCACCTTGCTGGGTATACCCCGTGTTGAAGGTCGTGTCCTTGCCGTGTGAAATAAATGGGTACACACCATGTACCCCATACTACACGCCGTGTAGTCCCTCCCCGCGTACGCGTTACCCTCAAACCATGTGTTGACCAGTCAACGGCCGTGTTCCATGTTGGAGCCATGTCCTTGCTGTGTAAAATAAATGGGTACATGCCGTGTACCCCATACTACACGCCGTGTAGTCCCTCCCCGCGTACGCGTTACCCTCAAACCGTGTGTTGACCAGTCAACAGCCGTGTTCCGTGTTGGAGCTGTGTCCTTGCCGTGTGAAATAAATGGGAACACGCCGTGTACCCTATACTACACGTTGTGTAGTCCGTCCCCACGTACGTGTTACCCTCAAGCCGTGTGTTGACCAGTCAACGGTCGCGTGCCGCGTTGAAGGCCGTGTTGGAACCCGCATGGTGACCGTATGAAATGGCCGAGTACACACCATGTACCATAAAGTACATGTCGTGTACTTTTGTTTTTCTCGCCTATAAAAGGAGGGGTACCCGCCTCCTTTTCAACTCACTCCTCTCCTCCCCATTCCTCTAAGCATAGTTCTCCCAAGAGACTCGAATGCTCCTTTTTCTTCCATAACATCTTCGTCCGAGCTCCGATTTACGATCCGTCAGCGGCCATGGGATCATAACGACGAGGCAGAACTTCTAAGATTGGATCAGTTGTCTTTCCTTCGGACATTCCTTTCCAACTTCCACCCAAGGAGGTTTTTCTGGGACTTGACAGAACTGACGGACGCTGACGGATGTCTTCTAAAGTTGATCCGGGGGAGCGTTGTTATCAGAACTTTTTTAAGTAGGGATCTTACCTTCGTCTCTCTAAATCGTGCATCATGCGGGGTTGGTGTCCTCTTGTTTATGTAAAACACTTTTTAACTGGTTTAATGAAGATAATAACGAGCTTATATAATGGGGTTGGGAAGTTTGTGATTACTGTTACTTTACTTTTTATATCCTGTGATATTATGTTGTGAATTGAATAGGATTATGCCTATTGAAAATCATGGTCTTTGGGGACCTTTTCTCAGGCAATTAAATGTTTGGCTATCTTTATAGACTGTTTTTGTGAATGGAACTTCGTTGAATGTGGAAATTTGGTTAATCACGTAAATTTGGATGATTTAAAATCTGGAACCCTTGTGTGATCACCCCGATTGAAAAAATGGAACAATGAACATGTGGGTGTTGGCTTGGATACATGGCATGTGATGGAGGTGTTTTGTGGGTTATTGTGGATCAGGTGAGCAGCAGGGCTGCGGTTGTCTTGGTTGTGGGTTGGTGTGAATGTTATTGCGAGGCTGCGATAAATGGTATTAAAGGGATATTGATGCATGAGTTTCAGTGTGTTTGTGGTTATGGTGGTTGGCAGCGGGGCTGCAGGGATGGGCTTGAATGTGAACGAACTATGGGTTGTGAATAATAAATAAAAAGTGGAAGAGTTAATGAATGGTGGGTCATGGTAATGGAATGGGATTAATAATTAATGGGTTGGTTGGTTAATAGGAAGGGACTTGTTGTGCTTGTTCTTTCCTAACTTGATTTTGTGGATGGCAGTGATATGCTTTTACAAATGTTTGATGTGGTTGGTTGTGGATAGTTTCCCAGTAGTTAAGGAACTAATAAACTGATTCTATTGAAACATGAAAACCTAAACGGGGTTGGGGTTGCTTGTTGTCTGCATGCTTCGTAGTAGCATTGCCGAGGCACGTTCTCAGTTCTCCGATTAGAAGCCATAGGTTGGGCTGAGTGTTTGGTATATATATATATATCTGTATATTTTGTGTTTTATCGCACCCCACCCATGTTGAGCACTTAGTGCCGAACACTCCCATTTCATGGGAGAGGGTATTTTCCCCTTAGTTACTAGCTCCTTCCTGCTCCTTCTTCCCTAGGATGTGATGGCTTGAGGCGACCTTACACCCAAGACTCTTCAGGTAGGTTTTGATTGGGGTGGTTTTAGCCCAAGACTCTTCAGGAAGGTTTTACTGTTTCCTAAGAATCTTCGGGATTAGGCCCAGGTGTGTGCGGGTGGGGTACATGGTTGTGAGGCCCAGGTGTTTGCGGGCGAGATACGTGGTTGTGAGGCCCAGGTGTGTGCGGGCGGGGAGAGTGTGGCAGCGTCAGGATGTTCGCCGTTAGGAAGAGCAACTAAATAATGGGGAATGGTGCGGGGTACCCAATACTCTTGTTAATATACTACTACCTGTTGTGATTGTGTTTTTGGTGAGTGTGGCTGGTGAGGTTGGGTGGATAGATTTCCTTGTTAGGTTTATTCTGTTGTTCTCACGGGACATTAGGATGTCTCCCAACTTATGCACGAGAGCTTTAGGTTTCCCTACTGAGTATACTTTTATGCTCACCCTATGTTTACTTTTAGGTTTCCAGGAGGACTACCAGGGCCATGCGGGACCCTACTAGTCGGGACAGTTGGAGTTGTTGCAGTTGCTGTACACTTGATTCTTTTGGTATTTTACTTTTGAGCTTTCTCTTACTTGTACCTTGTTTTAGAACTATTTAAACATGAATGTGGGATTGGTTTGGGTTTATTTCTATACACTTGTTCTTTTCCTTTTTGGTGGTTGACTTGTCCTATTTTCCGATCGTAAAAATATAAAGGGTAATGCCTCCCATATTTGTAAAAACTCTTACCCTTGGTGCTAGTCGCCACCCTGGGGCCTAATGGAGGCGGGACTCAGGGGTCATTATCTTCCTTTCACCATCGCCAGCTCAGGAGGGGCATATTTGGTGGGAGGGGGTTGTGACATTATTGAATATCAAAAAATGATTTTTGGGAAGTGCAACAATTGGAACCTTATTATCATATATAAATTAACTATCATTATTATCTATTCTCAAAGAAAGAACTTAATGAATATATATCATTTTCTTGAAACATCTTCTTTTTCCATTCTTATAGTTACTTAATAAATATTTGCATATTTTTATCATGTAAGTTATTTAAATATTCTTCCATGATGGAATTTTACATATGAGATTTGATAATGATCGATATTCTATTTCTTATCAACAGAACCATTAGAAAAAATTATAGTTTTTAACTTCCGTTTGTGCATATAGAATGAATTGAAAAATATCTTCATGTATCATAGTGTTTCTTATTGAAGATACATTTTGATTACATGGTTTTACCCCACCAAATAATTATTTTATTTTTCCCTCCTGTGTGATGATAAATCTATAATTGTACCTAAAATATCTGGTGAAAATTACATGGTAGGTACCAATAGATTCATCATCCTTTTTTGTTAACTCCATTAAGTCCATATAAATTTTATTTTAGTGAGATAAAAAATATATTATTGTTATAATAAGTATTCATACACATATCCTACATTATATATTTAATTTTACTTTTTTTCTCATGTTGATGAGATTCCTCCATTGATATTTCTCACCTTCTAAATGATACAAATCTAAAAAAAATACATATGCTTTGAGAACTAGATACTAAAAAATATATTTTCCATTGAATTAATCATATTTCAAACAAATAGATGACCTGGAAACCAAAAAAATGACGGTGGACTTTGTCACATAAAATACTCAATGCCATGTTTTTCTCTCTTGGGTGCATTAAATTTTTTATCACACTATGTGTTATCTCTCATAGATAGATAATTTTTAATGAGATTAGATAATTGATATTTGACCACAACCTCCAGTCCATTTTTTTCTCATGTTTATTTTCAATGCATTTTACCTCTCATTCATTTTAAGCCTTATTAATTTCATATCTAGTCATTAACAAAAACATAAAATGTTTATAATATGTATCGAGAAACAAATATTTGAGTAATTATTCATAAGATAATCATTAATGAGATTTATTGATTCACAAAACCATATAATCTACTAATGACACATTATTTTCATCATATATCACTTTTTTAATTAAATGTTATCATGGGATCCATTTTCGTATTCTTCATAACATAATAATCAAAATTTAAAAAAACCTTCTCAAATGGAAAGATAGAATGGATAACCTCAATTGTCCAGTATGTGTAAACCTGGCAGATATACCTCAAATATCCTAAATGAACAGTAGATAACAATAAAGTATGAAAATATTAAAATAACATAAGATAATAAAAACCCATAATTCATAGTTGATAAATCATTATTCATGGAACAAGGATTTAGAATGTTCAAAAGGTATTAGCCATTATATCATAAACTAGTTCACACATTATCTCAGAAGATATCGATATAACATTACCCAATACACGGGTTGGAATTTGGGACCCACCTACCTATTAATGATATTCCATACTCAGGTGTTCTATAGAAACATGAGAAGATTTATAATTTCATAACCACTTATTTGAACCATGTTAATGAAATGGATTTCATATCAATTTACGTATAATTTTAGCATAATAATTCCAATGAGAGTACATGGATGGATTCAAAATATTATATCCCCGGTGAAGAATAATAGTTATAAAAGGATACCTAAATTGATAATAATACAATTATTAGGGAATTAATTTTTTTTATTTAAAATAAAGTGAAAATATATGTTTTTATTTGGATAACATTTAAAAAATAATGATAAAATATTTATATTAGAAATATAAATGGAAACAAATTATAGGAATATTATATGAATAAAATAGTAATGATGGGGAGGAATCTATTCATGTTGTATAAATGAAAATAAAAAATTCATTTAATGCATTTGTAAATAATGTAAATATGTTTCATATGAGAAATGTTAAAAATATTTCTTTTTAAACATATGTAAACAATGTAAAAGGTAGTTTAAAATTACCATAACAAATCCTTGATGTAAAAAAATAACATTTATTAAGAGAATATATAACATGGATTTGAAAGTGAATGATTAATTCCCTAAAATGAGTGATGGGGTAAAAATCACTTATAAGTGTCTTTATGGTCGATTTTAGAACAAAAAATGGATGATATATAAAATAACCATTTATACCCCAAACAAAACAAATATAGAATAATAGAAATGGTGTTTAAGACATAAATGGAATACAACTACATTAATTTAATTTTAAATATATTTTATTAGTATAAAATAAGATACTTGAAATTAAACCCATAAATTGGGACTTCTCTTTTTTAAATGTACATTAACCTCATCTTCATGAATAAACACCACTTGGATCCCTCCATAAAGACCCATGATCATGTCTTTCTAGAATTACAATGCCTGTTAATCTTGTTTATGGAATATGAGAAGTAATTTTTGTAGAACATGGTGATGATATATATCCCATGAATTTGTAAGGAAGCATGACAAGGAGGATATTTTTTTATTTGTGAGGGAATAATTATTTTAAATATATTATATATAGTTATACGAGTTATGTCTAACTCATGTCACATAGAACGAAATTTTCCAAATTATTATAAATATATGGACACAGTTGAAATATCATAATCTAATATGATTAGAAAATGTTTTCAGGTTATTTTAACAATTATCACTTTAGTTTAACTCCGTATTAAATATTTTAACCTTTATCATAGTAGTAAATTTTTACCTCGGAAACTATTTAACATGAAGAAAAATGATATTGAATGTATAACAAAATTTTGGAATTCAACTTTTAAATATGGAACATATTTTATCAAATTTATTTTCTAATTATATCAAATCGTAGGTTTAAAATAAACCGACAAAACACTATAAAAATTATTTTCAGAAATTCAGGTTTTAACGGATTAAATGACATTACTATAATTCATTTCTTAATATATATTATTATATAAATGATTTTTCATTAAAAATCATTTTAAATAATTCTTTAAAAATTTAAATAAATATGGTTTAATTTATTTTACTAATAATAAAATACATTGTCAATATAATAACTACATTTTAAATAATTGTAATTATTTATTTAAATTATATTATCATTTATTTAAAAAATTTAAATAATAAATATTTGTTTTATTATTAATTTGTACTATTAAATAAATATTAATTTAATGAAAATAATAGTTTATTAGTAATGAAAATACATAATGCATATAAAAATACATTTCTATTCAAAAGTAGATAAAATGATCATATTCTTCACATTTAAATTTTTTTATTTATTTTCATATGAATTATTAATTATTTTTAAAAAAAATATAAATAATTTAATAATTTGGTTATTCTAACTTTTATCAAGAAATACAATATATGGGTAATAAATGTCACAATTTAATAATTTATTTCAATCATATTTTATTTTGGATGACTGTTACAGGTATAAAAAACTATCGAACAGATAAATTTAAATTAAATGGAAAATAAATTCCAAAATCATTTGTTGTTAAATAAAAATCCAATGTTGAGGGAATGTATACTATGATGGAATGATGTGTTTAATTGGTGAGATGAAATTACCCATACAAAATACAATAAAAATTTCATAACAAATGAAATAAGATAAAATAGTTAAAAATAACCATAATAAATTATTTAGGAATAGATAAGACATTCATAGAAGCACCTAATAAACATGTACACGTATAAAATTTATGTTCTCATAAAAAATATAAGTTAAAGAAAATTTCATTGCAATGAGAAAATAATAATCCAGATGATGAAAAATTGGGAGAGGTTATGTAAAATCCAAATTATGACCATATTAGAAGAAATTTAATTAATATTTTGAGCTAAATGTTTTCAAATAACTCAAATGTATTTTTATTCAAACCAAACATCATTTTGGAAAATAGATATGTCATGAAACCATCCAGGAATTAGAAACATAGGAATTCACATATCATTCATGTAAGATCATTAAATGGACATTAAATTCATAGAAAGTGAAGAATATTTCATAATTTAAATAAACATGGTAGTGAATACACCATATTAAATAAATAATTGTGTTCAATATCAAAGTTCACTCATTAAATTTCATTTTCCAATATAAACCCCTAACAAACATAGAAACATTCAATTCAAAACCCCTAAAATTATATGATTTCTAATTAAAAAAATTTATTAAATAACAATAATAAAGAGAGGATAATGTTTCAAAATAATAAATTATAGGAGGTAAAACATTGTAAATACAGTATTGTAAATAATATGAAATTTTACTAAAGGGATGAAAATTTAAGACGAAGAAACCCCCATCATGTTTTTGATGATTTCTTCACATGACCCTAACTTCTAGAATAATAATTTTACATACATTATATATATTATTTTGAAAATTATATGTATATGTTTTAATTAATAGAGAAAATTAATTTTCAAATGTTATTTTTGTATTATATAGTTTTTTACTAGTGTCTACAAATTTTAGTAATTTTAGTGATATAATGTGGTACTTTAATAATAATTTACATTCTTAGTATATACATTATAAAATCCAAAAAACATTATTTTATTATTATATTATAATATTATTAAAAAATAATTTACCATATTCATTTATGGATATGATTTATTTCATTTTCCATGTATTACGTTAGACATACCATAACAAGAATATAATAAAATTTGATGGGTGAGTATGGTAAATAAATTGGTTATTTTTACCTAATATAATTATAATAAAATAATAATAATATATTTAATATTTATTTTTCATAATATGATTTTAATTTTTTTGGATAAATATAATATTTTTTATGAAAAATTACAAACATTACACCTTAGAGGCAGCAGTCTTTACATTACATAGTCTATTTTATCATTTCTCAATGATTTAGAGGGGATAAAGTTAGATAATTAATTGCCTTTTTAGAGTCTGAATTAAATTATAGAAAAAAAATATATTCATCAAAACCATAAATAAAACCAAACATGGGAGTTAGTTATATGAAATGGAAGGAATCAATTCATGGATAGGATATAATGTACAACACATGGTCAATAAGATTTTTTTTCAATATATTGGAAGGAATTTTAAATAATTGTTGTTCCATTATTGTAAAAAAATAATGGAAAATAAAATATTATTATTTAAATATATTTATGTGTGTTTTAAATTTTTGGAGATTACGATAAAGAATAAATTATAAGGAATTAGGTAATAATTACATAGTAAAAAACAGTCTTCTCATAGAATTTTTTTTGAAATGGAGGCCTTATTCTAACAACTGATGAGAATCGGTTTATAAAAAATATCTGGAGATATTTTATGAATAAATTTATATTTTTATGATTAAATGTGATGGTAATAGTATTTTATGAATGTGTGGAATTGGTAGCCTTTTATAATTGAAGAATAAGAAAATATGGGAAGCACCCTTTATATATTCTTTGATTTAATAATTATATTCAATGGTAAAATTATAAAAATTTAAAAAATAGATTGAATGTGAGTGTGGTTAAAAAAACTCATAAATCAAATTGGAAATACTTTTTTAACATTTCAATGGACATTTCCCCTCAAAAAATTAATTTTTAACATTTTTACTTTTATAGGGGTAATTAATTTTAGCCATACTAATCATTTTTGATGACCATAAATTATATATAAATACTAATATTATTTTATACTTATGAAATAAAATTTGAATATTTTTGATAAAATAATATTTCTAATAATATTTAATGAATACATTAAAATAAACACTAATAATGGGTAAATAAATTTCCATAGAATAATATTTTTTAGATTTAAGATTATGTGTATGTTAAAATTATTCTAACGACATAAGTACACATGGTTGTTAAAAACATGGCTATATAGTATAACCACAACTCTATGGTCTATACTAATGGCTTCAAACTGTTGGTTTATGGTAATTCTCAAGTAGTGATTCATCATAGTCTATTCATTGATGCGTCATTGTAAATCAAAACACATCCTCCATGGTATGGAAGTTTGTGAAAATTTCCACCAAACAAAATTCTCTTTAGTTCCCTAGAATTGTCACCAATTTCTAATATATTTTTAAATATGGAACTCTTCTATGTCATCATGGTTATATTAGTATACCTCAATGAAATAATTTCACAAAGCATCGATAGTAACCAGATAATCCATGAAACCTATAGATCCCAATCCTCAAGGTTAGCCTTGGACACATTTCAATAATAGGAGCCTTTGAATGATCCACCGATATAAACACCCTTGAGATTATATGAAGAAAAAATTGAACTACTTGTGGCTATATGTTAAAAATTCAGAATTAAAAAACTGATTATTCTTCCTCAATGACTTTCATAACATTCAAAAATTATCTTTATACTCCTAAATTATCTTGTAATACATAATAATAATATCAATAAAGTCTTAAAAGAACATATTGAGTTAATATCTATTAACTCTATTCGTTAAATTAATGAATATATTAGGGGAGTTAGATAGTAAAAATTGAATTTCTACAAATTGATAATGTTCATACCTTCAATAGAAGAATTTCTTATTTATATAAACTTTTTTACAATCTATTTATTGCATCTACAATGAATAAAAATCTAAGAAAAAATATTGAGCTCTCTGTAGTTGATCAAACAAGTTATCAATATAGGCTAGATGATACATGTTTCTAATGGAAATATTGTTATATTCTCAATGATAAATCCAAAGACACATTCAACGATGTTTGTTTAGAAAAATAGAATATGTTATCATTAATCTTATTCCATGAGGGGTATGAATCAATTATCAGGATTTCCCAAAATATTCTTATTCAATTCCAATAACTCCATCATGGAAATTATAAAATGGGTTTTTAAATATGTGTATCACCACATATTAATTATATTAAAAACTAAACTACACACTCCCAAAGAAAACTATGGACGTCATTAGAAATATAATTAGTATATTAATTAGCCTTATAATTATATTTAATAATTAGTATCTCCCCAAAATATTTAGATTAATATACCTTAGGAAAATTTATTAAGAACCATATAAGAGATTTAATCTTATTTATAAGTTCATATTCATCATCACACTGATATAAAATAACATATTGACTTGAAATATCATATGAGTCTTCCATTCTTTGTAAATTGATTGGGTCTCAATATAATGAAAACATATCAATTCCCCAAATAAAATTAAATTCAAATATAGATGGAATAAAAAGATTTATAGGTATTTAATTCCAATAAATAGTAATAATAGAAGAGATATAAACATGAGATTCGATCATCACAGCCTTACGTGTTTTTACTATTTACTCAGTGTCTAATTCTTGAGGTGGTTATGTTATACCCTTAAAAATTAATTTTAATGAAATTATTTTTTCAATATTTAATTAATAAAATACAGGTTAGTTCAATAGTGGATATTATGTCAAACTTTTATCAGTATATTCTTCTGACAGAAGTAATTTTTTGTCACATTAGTGTTCCGTTATTATGTAGTCTTAAGAGGATGCAGAAACCAATTTTAATAATATCCATAAATATTTTAATTATATAAGTGTTGTTTGAGTGTCATATTAGTATGATCACTCTCACACACATTTACATTCCCCTTCATATAACATAGGTAATATTTGTAGTGAATGGCTTATATTCAAAATTTGTATCAATTACTGGACACAATACTATAGTTTGCTCTATTTTTGTTTCTACACCTCTAGAATAAAATTTTTATCCTATTAATCCCACAATGGTAATCATTAGTTAAATTTATGTAGAATTCATTCTATCTCTTCATATTAAAACCATGATATTTCTAGATGAATTTGATCTCTATTTCAACATTGTGTGTGGATTGAATGATTTATAAAAGACTACTAGATTATCTTATGGATACTTCCATTTAGGGAAAATTATTTAATCCAAATAATAATTTATCTTTCTGTATTTTTTGTTCAATGATAATACCATAAGTGTATCTGGAATATATTTTAAAATATTCCTCATAAGTACTAATGGATTTATCACTATTCTAATTTAGCTCAAGGTATTAATTCAACATTCATATATAAGGAATAAAAGGAATTTTATTATTAAAAAATAACCTCAAAATTTCACCACACTCCATGTTGTCAATTTAAATATATTGCCTAATTTTCATGATAAAATTTCTTATTTGATCATCCCCATATTCTAAATGAAAAACATCTCAAATAAAATTTTAATTTCCAAAGCACAAGAGAATAATAAATATATTTTTAATGGTATTTTAACATTTCTAATTGGTAAATAGATTATTAGACCCGTTATAATAAAGTGGATGTTTCGACAGGAAGGGATCAACAATACATTATTCCCATATTTTCCATCATGAATCTATGAGATGATTCATTTCTTTAAAATTTTATCTAATCATAGAAAATTGTTTTTTCATTAAAACTATGAAAATATTCAGTTATATAAAAGGATAATTAGTGAATTATCCATCATAATTTTTATTAATATGATTCTTCACACTTCCATCAATTATATAAAACAAAAAATCACATGGGGAGTAATAATAAATGTTGAAAGTGATCATATTATCATGAAAAAAATTTATAAGATGCATAAATAAGGAAACCATAATTCATTATATTATCCATTAGGAATATCCTATGTCAACCATTTTCATTATCTATTCAGAATCTATATATGTTCTCAAAATGAAAATGCGAATTTACCTAAGAATATCCCCCATGACTGTCTATCGTGGTTTTTATTTTTAAGAACACTCATTGTGAACATGTGACATTGGATTTAATAACCTATCCACTCATATTACTATTGTTACACCTTATCTGAATCTAATACATAGCCTCAACCACAGTCAAGTTTATAGATATTGGTGTATTTGAAATGAAAAACACAATTTCTATACATTATCGAATAATTATAATGTTACATTACACTAAGATTCATCACAAGGGTTTTAAAAATTTTCCCTATTAATATTGTCAATGAATAACTGAACCCTACTATAATACAAATACATGTGACCATAGTATAACATACATTTATATTACATCATTTTTGATGAATATTCTATACATATCCAAATAATACGCCCTAAAAACCCATATTGTATATGATTATTTGAAGACTATATAAAAAATTCACTTATTTTACATTTTATAACAGGAATCTCCCATAATTATCATCCCACCCAGAACACTTATAAAGCCTATATATCTAAAAACCTTTCTTTATGACTGGTGGAAAATAATACACAAGAAATGGAGAGACCAGATGTTATGTTAGGGTAATCATTGAAGATATCAATCCTTGATCAAAATTGAGAATAAGATAAGCATATGGGTTTGTTTATATAACCATAACATACTAATCTAATATCTAATATGTCAAATAACATTAAACATTAGTAATAAAATAATTAATTGTTATAAAAACTATGTTTGTCATGAGAGTAAGGAATAATAATTCATCAACCATGATATATATTAATATATCGTATGAATTATACATATGTGTGTGTAATAAACATAAGAAAAGAAAATAATTTCTTATTATAAGTTTCACATATAATACAATCATATTGTATTTTTTACACCCCATTCTATCATTTCATTTTCAAGGTTCTCTCCCATAAAAATAATATTGAAAAAATCCCCTTACATTGTAGCGCAAACTCCCCTATTCAGTACATATTATATCATGATATATCAACCATTAAAAAATTAATTAGAAGGATATATAAGACTTTTTTACCCAATATGTTAATTAAAACCATATATACAATTTCCGAATCTTCTTAAAGATTCATCAATACATCATCTCTTAACTCAAGGAATAAAAATTTCTGTCTGGAAGACTCATTAATTTCATCATTGTATAATCTGTGGAATGGAATCACATTTCATAAAATCAACTGAAAATAATTATTGGAAATATATAAAATGATTTTGTATGGTATAATAACACCACTGTGATAGTGAAGAATAGCAGTCATAAATTAATGTCAGTAAAGATGAAAGTTACCTCTAGCAGTTCATTTGACCATTTATCTTAAAAAATAACCTTTTTCGTCACAATATTTTATAAATTAATAACTATATAATAATAAAATAATTATTTTCATTCAAAATATCCCTAGTAATTTTTTATTTAATATTAATTATTATAATAATCATCATGGAGTTAAAATCTCTTTCTTTGGTAAACATTAAAAGAATCATTTATTTCACACTGTTTTTTAGAAGGAATAAATAAAAATTATGAAAAACAATATAAACATAAAATATTAAATCTTTTCCTAGAATGTTAAAAATGAATATAGTTTTTTTAAACAATAATTGGATCCTAGGAAAGAACATTTTGGAATTTTTTTTATAGAGTAAGGATATGGTAAAATTTTTTTATTGACCAAAATCATATAAGTTTTGTTTTTTTAAAAACATTTACTTGATAATTCTATTTATCAAATAGTGGAAATTGTTATTATCACATGAAACATTTACAAACAAATATTTTATAATAAAAAACATGGTATTTAAATTAGAACACCATTAAAATATTGTTTAATGTAAATATAGAATAGGAAATTCTGAAATGAAATGACATTGTAACGTAAATAAATACCTCATGTATGATTTTCCACGTAAATTCCCAAACATCATTTATAATAAATATAAATTTATTATAATTATATTAATAATAATTTTAATGTTTAGTATAAAATTATTTATATAATTATGACATATTTTATTACATTCATTAAAAAATCATTATCAAAATAATTATTTTAGGTAATAACTATTATTTTCATGATTTAGTTTAGTAGTTCTTTCTAGGAATATCGATGACAGTTCCATCATCTATATATTTTAAATAATTTAATATATATATATATATATTATGTAATATCACCAGTTGTAACATCCCAAGTATGTAATGAATAATAGATATTTTTATCTATGTCTATTAATGATTAAGATAGTGTTTTAGAGGCTTAAAATGAAAATAAATCCAATCTTAAGCATGGAATACACTAATATTCTTAAAAGATTGTTTTACTGCCTTATGATGGAAAAACCTTTTTAAATCTATATTTGACAATCTTATAAACTATTTTTGTCAAAATAAACTTATTATTTATGATTGGGACATCAAAATTTACTTTGTGTGAATTTTTGGTATTTTTCTGACAATGTTCATTTTTTAATGAATAGTGAAAAATACTGCATTTTACATCAAAAATGCTTTTTAATCTAATTTATTTATATGATTATATTATCTTTTGAATTGTTATTAATGTGTAATATGAGTATATTTTTACCATTTAATCCAATGGTGGTCATTGGAATCAATTTCACTTTGAAAGTGGACTTAAACTAGTGACAATCTTTTGATACTTATTGTTTCATAAAAACACGCTATTTGCTCTGACTTTGGGAATTAATTATTAAATTAATTAATGTGACTTATATGTTTTGAATTTTTTAAAATAGATTTCATTTTTGAATTCGTAATATCAAATATATCTTAGCGTGAATTTTTGGTAATTTTCTGAAAAACTCCAATTTTTGATGAATAGTGAAACCACTAAGTGGTACTTATAAAGACTGATTTTCCGTTTAAATGAAATTTTGCCATCATTGTGTTTTGAATTTCAAAAATCCGACATAAATGGTTGTCATTAAGAAGTAAAATGTGGTTCAATGAGATTATAATAATTTTTTGGTGAATAGTAACTTATTAAGTTCTTAATCGCGTTTAGTGGTAATTAGGGTAGTTTAAGGTATAAATAATGCTTTAATAATATGAAATTACCTAGACACATGTCCCAACCATATTGGTTGTGTCATGGCCGACCCAGACAAGCCATGGGTCAACTTGGGGACCCCATGGATCCACTTTTGTTGGGAAATGACAAAAATAACTTTTTATTTAATGTAAAAGTAAAAATGATACAAACATAATATGTTTTACGAAAACAATTTTTACATGGGCTTATAAAGATCATATTTTTGATTATAAATAGTCATTGGAAATCTAAAAAGATTTCCTACATCATAGTATTTGTTTTATAATTTTTAGACATTAAATAAATTAAATTATTTATGACATAATAATGATGCAGCGATGACATCATTATTTGACGATTTAAATAAAATGGAAAGATAATGTAAAATCTATGAACTACACATGTCCAAAACCAATTAGATGAATGTATGTAGAACCCTTATCACCTTATCCACGAATTATATCAATATGGGACCTTTTAAAACCGAAACACATTATCAAATAAAGTAATATTTCTTTACTTTCCAAAAGTGTCCCTCCTCTTCTCTTATAAAAGGCCCCCACCTCTACCTCATTTCACACACTCCTCAAGCCTTTGGCTCGGCCAAACCCTGACCATTTACTCTCTCCAAATCCCTCTACTCATCCTAGAGGATTCCCTTTGGGCAGAATCCTTTCAAATGAATCATTTTGGCTCAAATCAAAAGGAGTTACACTTTTAAAGGTAATTCATTCTCTCATGTTCATTTGTTTTATTTTGCTTCTCCAACCACCTAAACTCTTTTTATTTACTTATATTGTAACAACGCCAGTACCTTCAATATAATAGGATGTTTTTATAAGATTTATTTGAGATACACTCTCACACAACTACATCAAATTGTTAAAGAACATACGGTTTCCGTGGATGGCGAAATTCTGCCTCCCGAAATGATGATTGTTCAATACTCATTTAACACCTTCAAAGGTGGCCATTATGATGTCACTATTTTCATATATGATATATGATATGTTTATGCTTTCTTTAAGCTTCTGTTTTTTTCATTTTGGGCATACCTTTATGGTTTCCATTATGGGTAAACACGATATCTTCATTTTAGGAAGTGCGGACTACCGCCCCCTGAAAGTGATTTGATTCGTTAATACCATATGTGGGATGTGTAAAGGATAAAGTTAATGATATTATATATGTTATTATACTGGAATTATAATATACTCTTATATAATTATGATTCCATTCCAAAAAAAATACGAAATAGAAATGGAAGTAGCGTTCATGCGTACGTACGGCTTACCGTCTCCATGAACGGTGCATTTCATTTCTTACCTCTAAATGTGATGTAATATTATAAATACATGTATATGCTGAATATATATGATGTATATGTTATCCAAATCAATAAGATCATTCTGGATATAACGAACCTTTGACCAAATTAACAACATGTAAGTGTAAGAAGTCTATTTTTGACTTAAGAACCAAATACCGACAAAATGAAAATTATTAACTTAAATGATTACATGATGTCCATAACATGGTATAAAAGGAATAATGAACTTGAAAAAGGGTTCTTAAGCAAGTAGAGATTAACTCAAGTTTATTATTCAAGAGATTAAAGAACGGTCGGGTCAAGTCGGATACGAGGTATGGGACTTCGTCTCAATCTTCTTTCTTTGAGGCATATTTTATTTATACACAACTTTCTTTTATACGGTGTATAAACCCCTTTGACTTTTACATTTATTCAAAAGGAATCTTTTTTATACGAAGTGTTTACTAAACGACAAAAGGGAATGTTTTTGTCGTACATATGCGGCGACAACGACTTCTCCGCCGTCGTGACCGTTATTTGAGTTCCGGCTACCTCCACAAGCCATACCTTCTTTTTTAAAAGAAAAATAAATACCATGTTTTACTTTTCTTTTATTTTGGTATTGAAAATGGTTTTCACAATGTTTTTCTGTTGTATTGATATCTTGTGATTGAAATGTGGAAATGTTATGTTTCCTTTATGCATGTTTTATGTGATACGATTATGTTATGGTTCTTGGGAATTATTATGAAGACGGGTTGTTCCGTGATAAACTAAGGGCGGGTGAGCCCGATATAGCTCTCCAATGCATTGGGTAACGCGAAGGAGTGAAACGTTAAGGTTTCTCCGAAGAGATTTTAGGGAATATACTGTGATGGGTATTCTAAACGTAACCAAGAGGGTTACTCCCTACGTAAGAATGTTATGAATGCCTCAAGTTACCTTTATGTCCTATGATTTCTATGATTTATTCATGATTTTATGAGGTATGTTAAAGTTCCTATGTTTTATGGGTAAAGTATGATTTCATTCTTATGTATATATGTACCCGTGTTTCCTTTCCATGTTTTTATAACCCATACTGAGATTTTTATGCTCATCCCAAGTTTTTTTGAAATGTTTTTCACAGGTCAAGGGAAAGGTACATGATATGATGATAGTGTCAAGGAAGTGTCAAGAAATAATCCATGTTTTATTTTAAATGTGTTTCCATTGATGGGAATGAAGAATACTATCTTTATGAAACCACTTTGTTTATATGTGGAATGTAATGCAAGTTTTATGATCTAATTCTCTAAAACTCTAAACCCGAAAAGATCCTCAATGTGTAATCTTGTAATAACTCAAGATTAAGTAAGGTTTAAGGCAGGGGCCTTATAGTTGGTATCAAAGGTCGGTTTAGATAACTTTAGGAGTTATAATTCTATTAAATTATTATCCAAAAATATTTTTTTTTGAAATCATATAGCATTTAAAGTTCACCATGTTGCTTTATCTAAGACATGTTTGTTCAGAATGGTTTTCCGCAGAGGAAACAGGGAAGCAGTGCTAGGAGGGCATACAGAAGGAAATAACCTTCCGAATCAGCATCCAGAAATGGTCGGAATTGGAACTGAACAGTTTTTTGCAGTAATGGCGCAGTTGAATCAAGTGATAAATGGCGGTGGTATCCATACACGAGATCAGCCAGACCAACCGCAGAGGAACATGTCAGTGGTGGAACATTTCATGAGGCAACATCCACCATCATTCAGAGGATCATCTGAACCTGTGCTAGCTGAAGGGTGGATTAAAGCACTGGAGAAGATTTTTGATGTCATGGGGTGTTCATACAATCAAAAGGTTAGTCTTGCTATTTACCGTTTGGAGGGTGAATCAGATCAGTGGTGGTCTATGGTTAAAAATATCAGGGACGCCGATGAGATTGATGATCTTGACTGGGATGAATTCAAAGGTAGGTTTCTTGAGAAGTATTTTCCTAAGGTTGTTCGACTTAGGATGGAAAAGCAATTCTTGGAATTGAGTCAAGAGGAAGACTCAGTGGCTTCCTATGAAGAAAGGTTCACTCGATTGGGAAGGTATGCTCCAAATTTTATTCGAGACCTTGATAGTAAAATCAATTGCTTTTACTCAGGATTAAATCCAAAATATCGAAGGGCATTAGCTTCTCGTGAGTTTAAAAGTTATGAAAAGCTTGTTCGATGTACTGAGAAAGTGGAAATGGAGTTTTCCAATGACCAAGTGTTCTATAACAACCAGCATAAGAAGAGACCGAGGTGGCATGAGAAAGGTAAGAATTCTTCAAAAAAGTCTGATGGTAAGAGAACTAAGTTTCCAGTTTGTGATAAATGTGGCAAAAGGCATGCTGGGGAATGTCTTTTGAATTATGGAAAGTGCTACCGATGTGGTAAGATGGGACATAAGGCTCATGATTGCACTGAAAAGGATCAAGGTGAAGGTAAGAACAAATTTGATTTACAGTTAGTGAAATGTTATAAGTGCAATGAGATGGGTCACTATGCAAACGAGTGTCCGACAAAGAGCTTGAGTGATGGGAAGCTGTTAGACTACAAGCAGAAAGGGGTGGTGAAATCCTTCGCAACTACTTCAGCAGATGTCGGGCCATCAAATGAAGTTGTATCAGGTACTTTGTTTGTTTTTTCAGATTATACCAGTGTGTTGTTTGATTCGGGGTCTACACATTCTTTCATCTCTGAAACCTTTTATAGTAAAATGGGAATACCATCTCAAGAAATGACTCCTGAACTTTTGGTAAAAACACCTGGGAGAAATGTTGAGACAAAAAGAATTTATAAGAATCTTCCTATCCTTATCTGTGGAAAGAACCTACTTGCAAACCTTATTGTTCTACCTCTAGTAGAGTTTGATGTTATCCTGGGTATGGATTGGATCTCTATTTACCATGCTAAGATTGACTGTAGACCTAAAGAAGTTTCTTTTCAGAAAGACTTTCAGTTTGTTTACATGAATGAACCCTTACTTTTGATAACATATTAAGAGGCTGAGAAACTTGTAAAAGATGGAAATGAATGTTACCTTGCACACGTCGTTGAAAATAAAGGAATTTTTCAGATTAATGATGTGCCAGTGGTAAATGAGTATCCTGATGTTTTTCCTGATGAGTTTCCTGGAATAATACCAGATCGGGAAGTTGAGTTTATTGTTGACTTAGTTCCTGATGCTAAGCCAATTTCAAAACCCCCTTATCGAATCGCACAAATTGAACTTTTAGAGTTGAAGGAGCAATTGCAAGATTTATTAGAGAAAGGTTTCATTAGACCTAGCACACCACCATGGGGTGATCCTGTTTTATTTGTTAAAAAGAAATATGGTTCTATGAGACTTTACATTGATTATAGAGCCTTGAATAATATCACTGTTAAGAACAAATATCCTTTGCCTCATATCGATGATTAGTTTGATCAGCTCCAGGGAGCTCAGTTTTTTTCAAAGATTGACTTGAGATCGGGGTACCATCAGCTGAAGGTAAAGGAGGCAGATATTCCGAAGACCGCATTCCGTACGAGATATGGCCATTATGAATTTGTAGTAATGCATTTTGGGCTAACCAATGCACCTGCTGTATTCATGGATTTAATGAATAGAATTTTCCATGAGTTCTTGGATAAGTTTGTGGTGGTTTTCATTGATGATATTTTGGTGTTTTCTAAAAGTAAAGAGGAGCATGAATGACATTTAAGGGTTATCTTGAAAACCTTAAAAGAAAAGAAACTGTATGGGAAATTCAGCAAGTGTGAGTTTTGGTTGCAACAAATTTCTTTCCTTGGTCACATTGTTTCTAAAGATGGAATAACTGTTGATCCTGCAAAAACAAAAGTTATGGAAGAATGGAAAAGACCCACAAATGTAACCGAGATTCGTAGCTTCCTTGGTTTGGCGGGCTATTACCGAAGGTTTGTTAGAAATTTCTCACGGTTATGTAGTCCAATGACTGAGCTAACTCGGAAGGGTGTTAAGTTTATCTGGACAAAAGAATGTGATGATTGTTTTTAGGAATTGAAAAGAAGATTGGTGAATGCTCCAGTTTTGGCACTACCTTCCAGGAATGGTGAGTTTGTTATATACAGTGATGCTTCATTGAAAGGACTTGGTTGCGTCCTAATGCAGAATGATCAGGTAATTGCTTATGCTTCATGACAGTTGAAAACTCATGAGGTAAATTACCCTACACATGATTTGGAATTAGCTGCTGTTGTTTTTGCTTTAAAAATTTGGAGGCATCATTTGTATGGATTAAAGTGTGAAATATATACCGATCACAAAAGTTTAAAGTATATATTCACTCAGAAAGAGTTAAACATGAGACAGAGGAGATGGCTAGAATTAATCAAGGATTATGATTGTACAATTCATTACCATCCGGGAAAAGCAAATAAAGTGGCTGATGCTTTGAGTAAAAAATGTAATGCTTCATTAGAAATGTTGTGATTGGAACGTGATCCTTTGGTCAAGGATTTGATGAACTTTGGCATAGAAGTTGTTGGTGCAGGAAGTCTTTCTGTTTTGTTTCAGGTATCAGTGAGATCTTCTCTATCAGATAGAATCAAGCAAGCACAGAAGCAAGACAGTGAGTTGCAGAAAAAGGTAGAGCTGGTTCAGAAAGGTAAGTTGCCTGAATTCAACATTGATAATGATTGTGTTTTGAGATTTGGGAAGAGATTGTGTGTGCCTTGTGATTCACATTTGAAGAGAGATTTGTTATGTGAAGCTCATAGTTCTCCGTTTTCAGTTCATCCAGGCAGTACTAAGATGTATAGAGATCTGCGGGAGTATTACTGGTGGGATGGAATGAAAAGAGACATTGCTGATTTTACTGTAAAGTGTTTGACATGTCAACATGTTAAAGTAGAGCGGCAATTACCGAAAGGGATGCTTCAGCCTTTACCAGTGCCAGAGTGGAAATGGGAGAATATATCCATGGACTTTGTTGTTGGATTACCGAAGACATCTCGAGGTAATAATGCAATCTGGGTTATTGTTGATCGTTTGACCAAATCTTCTCATTTCCTTGCTATACGAGATACTTTCTCTCTTGATCAACTTTCCCGTTTGTATCTTAAAGAAATAGTCAGGTTACATGGAGTTCCTCTCTCCATTGTATCGGATCGTGATCCCAGGTTTACTT
Source organism: Viscum album (assembly GCA_963277665.1). Classification (NCBI taxonomy): domain Eukaryota; kingdom Viridiplantae; phylum Streptophyta; class Magnoliopsida; order Santalales; family Viscaceae; genus Viscum; species Viscum album. The sequence continues at coordinate 187,500,174 of OY728153.1, read as the reverse complement.
ATATCTTTTGGAAAGGCCTTCAGAAGTCGTTGGGTACTGAATTAAATTTTAGTACAGCTTTTCATCCTCAATCAGATGGGCAGTCAGAATGAACAATTCAGACATTGGAGGATATGCTACGAGCTTGTTCTATGGATTATCAGGGAATTTGGGACCAACATCTTTCTTTGGTTGAGTTTTCTTATAATAACATCTTTCATTCCAGTATACAGATGGCACCATTTCAGGCATTATATGGGAAGCGGTGTCGAACTCCAGCTTTCTAGGATGAAGTGGGTGAAAGGAAGTTGATGGGACCAGAATTGGTAGAAGAGATGGCAGAAAATGTTCAGCTGATTCAGAAACACATGAGAACAGCTCATAGCAGGCAGAAGAGTTATGCAGATAACCGGAGGAAGGATCTATCTTTCGAGGTAGGTGATCATGTTTTTCTCAAGGTTTCTCCTTGGAAATGTGTGATGAGATTTGGTAAGAAAGGAAAGCTGAGTCCAAGGTTTATCGGACCATATGAAATTCTGGAGAGAGTTGGATCAATTGCATATCGGGTGGCTTTACCTCCGAGTTTATCTCAGGTACACAATGTTTTTCATGTTTCAATGTTGAGGAAGTATATGCCAGATCCATCTCATGTTTTGAGTCCAGAGGTAGTTCAGCTGGAAGAGAACCTATCTTATGAGGAACAACCGGTCCAGATTCTTGACCACAGGGAGCAACTGTTACGGAATAAGGTGATTAAGCAAGTAAAGGTTTTGTGGAAAAACCACATGATTGAAGAGGCAACATGGGAATCTGAAAATGCAATGAGGGATAAGTACCCCCATTTATTCGATAAGTAAATAAATTGCGGGGACGCAATTTTCTAAAGGGGGGAAGGATGTAACATCCCAAGTATGTAATTAATAATATATATTTTTATCTATGTCTATTAATGATTAAGATAGTGTTTTAGAGGATTAAAATGAAAATAAATCCAATCTTAAGCATGGAATACACTAATATTCTTAAAAGATTGTTTTACTGCCTTATGATGGAAAACCCTTTTTAAATATATATTTGACAATTTTATAAACTATGTTTGTCAAAATAAACTTATTCTTTATGATTGGGACATCAAAATTTACTTTGTGTGAATTTTTGGTATTTTTCTGACAATGTTCATTTTTTAATGAATAGTGAAAAATACTGCATTTTACATCAAAACTGCCTTTTAATCTAATTTATTTATATGATTAGATTATCTTTTGAATTGGTATTAATGTGTAATATGAGTATATTTTTACCATTTAATCCAATGGTGGTCATTGGAATCAATTTCACTTTGAAAGTGGACTTAAACTAGTGTCAATCTTTTGATACTTATTGTTTCATAAAAACACGCTATTTGCTCTGACAGCGGGAATTAATTATTAAATTAATTAATGTGACTTATATGTTTTGAATTTTGTAAAATAGATTTCATTTTTGAATTCGTAATATCAAATATATCTTAGGGTGAATTTTTGGTAATTTTCTGAAAAACTCCAATTTTTTATGAATAGTGAAACCACTAAGTGGTACTTATAAAGACTGATTTTCCGTTAAAATGAAATTTTGCCACCATTGTGTTTTGAATTTCAAAAATCCGACATACATGGTTGTAATTAAGAAGTAAAATGTGGTTCAATGAGATTATAATAATTTTTTGGTGAATAGTAACTTATTAAGTTCTTAATCGCATTTAGTGGTAATTAGGGTAGTTTAAGGTATAAATAATGCTTTAATAATATGAAATGACCTAGAAACTTGTCCCAACCATATTGTTTGTGTCATGGCCGACCATGAAAAGCCATGGGTCAACTTGGAGACCCCATGGATCCACTTTTTTTGGGAAATGACAAAAATAACTTTTTATTTAATGTAAAAGTAAAAATGACACAAACATAATATGTTTTACGAAAACAATTTTTACATGGGCATATAAAGATCATATTTTTGATTATAAATAGTCATTTGAAATCTAAAACGATTTCCAACATCATAATAGTTTTTTTATAATTTTTAGACATTATATAAATTAAATTATTTATGACATAATAATGATGCAGCGATGACATCATTATTTGATGATTTAAATAAAATGGAAAGATAATTTAAAATCTATGAACTACAAATGTCCAAAACCAATTGTATGAGTGTATTTTGAACACTTATCACCTTATCCACGAATTATATCAATGTGGGACCTTTTAAAACCGAAACACATTTTCAAATAAAGTAATATTTCTTTACATTCCAAAAGTGCCCCTCCTCTCCTCTTATAAAAGGCCCCCACCTCTACCTCATTTCACACACTCCTCAAGCCTTTGGCTCGGCCAACCACTGCCCATATACTCTCTACACATCCCTCTCATCATCCTAGGGGATTCCCTTTGGGCAGAATCCTTTCAAAGGAATCATTTAGGCTCAAATCAAAAGGATTTACACTTTTAAAGGTAATTCATTCTCTCATGTTCATTTGTTTTATTTTGCTTCTCCAACCCCCTAAACTCTTTTTATTTACTTATTTTGTAACAAATCCAGTATCTTCAATATAATAGGATGTTTTTATAAGATTTATTTGAGATAAACTCTCACACAACTACATCAAATGGTTAAAGAACATACGGTTTCCGTGGATGGCGAAATTCTGCCTCCCGAAACGATGATTGTTCAATACTCATTTAACACCTTCAAAGGTGGCCATTATGATGTCACTATTTCTATATATGATATATGATATGTTTATGTTTTCTTTAAGCTTCTGTTTTTTTTCATTTTGGGCATACCTTTATGGTTTCCATTATGGGTAAACACGATATCTTAATTTTAGGAAGTGCGGACTACCGCCCCCTGAAAGTGATTTGATTCGTTAATACCATATGTGGGATGTGTAAAGGATAAAGTTAATGATATTATATATGTTATTATACTGGAATTATAATATACTCTTATATAATTATGATTCCATTCCAAAAAAAATACGAAATAGAAATGGAAGTAGCGTTCATGCGTACGTACGACTTACCGTCTCCATGAACAGTGCATTTCATTTCTTACCTCTAAATGTGATGTAATATTATAAATTCATGTATATGATGAATATATATGATGTATATGTTATCCAAATCATTAATATCATTCTGGATATAATGGACCATTGACCAAATTAACAACATGTAAGTGTAAGAATTCTATTTTTGACTTAAGAACCAAATACCGACAAAATGAACATTATTAACTTAAATGATTACATGATGTCCATAACATGGTATAAAAGGAATAATGAACTTGAAAAAGGGTTCTTAAGCAAGTAGAGATTAACTCAAGCTTATTATTCAGGAGATTAAAGAACGGTCGGGTCAAGTCGGATACGAGGTATGGGACTTCGTCTCAATCTCCTTTCTTTGAGGCATATTTTATTTTATACACAACTTTCTTTTATACGGTGTATAAACCCCTTTGACTTTTACATTTATTCAAAATGAATCTTTTTTATACGAAGCGTTTACTAAATGACAAAAGGGAATGTTTTTTTCGTACGTATGCGGCGACAACGACTTCTCCACCGTCGTGACCGTTATTTGAGTTTCGACTTCCTCCACAAGCCATACCTTCTTTTTCAAAAGAAAAATAAATACCATGTTTTACTTTTCTTTTATTTTGGTATTGAAAATGGTTTTCAAAATGTTTTTGTGTTGTATTGATATCTTGTGATTGAAATGTGGAAATGTTATGTTTCCTTTATGCATGTTTTATGTGATACGATTATGTTATGGTTCTTGGGCATTATTATGAAGACGGGTGGTTCCGTGATAAACTAAGGGCGGGTGAGCCCGATATAGCTCTCCAATGCATTGGGTAATGCGAAGGAGTGAAACGTTAAGGTTTCTCCGAAGAGATTTTAGGGAATATACTGTGATGGGTATTCCAAACGTAACCAAGAGGGTTACTCCCTACGTAAGAATGTTATGAATGCCTCAAGTTACCTTTATGTCCTATGATTTCTATGATTTATTCATGATTTTATGAGGTATGTTAAAGTGCCTATGTTTTATGGGTAATGTATGATTTCATTCTTATGTATATATGTACCCATGTTTCCTTTCCATGTTTTTATAACCCATACTGAGCTTTTTATGCTCATCCCATGTTTTTTTGAAATGTTTTTCACAGGTCAAGGGAAAGGTACATGATATGATGATAGTGTCAAGGAAATGTCAAGAAATAATCCATGTTTTATTTTAAATGTGTTTCCATTGATGGGAATGAAGAATACTATCTTAATGTAACCAATTTGTTTATATGTGGAATGTAATGCAAGTTTTATGATCTAATTCTCTAAAACTCTAAACCCGAAAAGATCATCAATGTGTAATCTTGTAATAACTCAAGATTAAGTAAGGTTTAAGGCTGGGGCCTTATACCAGTATTTAATATTACCTAATCATTCATGTCATAAACATTATAAAATCACACTTGTTTGTAGTAAAACTAACTTGAATTAGTCAGTGTTATAATGTCTAAATTAGTAATAAAATGGGTAGATGTAAATTAAATATAAAAATATTGAAAAATAAAATTCCTTTCATAATTTTTATATATATTTATTTTATAGATTTTTAGAACCATATATAAATCGGTGACAATAAAGATGATATTTATCACCTAGGGAGATGGTAGTATATATATAAATGATAATTCCAAATTTTAATGAGAAAACAGAAAATAATGAAAATATTATTTAAAAATTATAGAATATTTGTTATATGATATATGTCTTATAAATTTACTAAATAAACAATTAGAACCATCAATGATAGTAATTAATGGAAAATTATTCACAACACAACGTGGTTGATGTAGTCCACATGTATTCAAATGTAATATTTTATATACCATTATATTGTAAGGAGGATGAAAATGGTTAAAAAATAGACATAATAAAATCTACCAATTTTTATGATACCATATTAAATTTCTTATGATGTTTAATATTTATTTATAGTAGTTATATGAATAAATAATCTCTGAATGATTCAGGTAAGATGATTATCTATTCATTGAGAGACCTCATTTGGCTCACACTATAACCCTTTATTGGACGGTCTTGCACTATGAATATAAACTCAAGAAGGAATTAAAGGAATACAATAAGGATTTTTTGGTATGTATTCCATGATTTACGTATTTTTTTAATTAAGTTAGAATAATGGTTTCCTTTCATAAGTGAGGGGAGGGACACACAAGAAATTAAAAAAATGAGGTAAATAATATAGGGTCATTTATTAATAAAAGTTACACAAAATATCAATTAATTTTATGTTATGATATAATCAAGTATAATTATATTAAAATCATTTTGTTTAGAAAATATTATATGTCATTTTACAGATTTCTCGTTGTTTAACACCCTTGTTAAACACTTTTATCCTTTATCAAGAAAAAAATGATAACTATTTTACAATTAGGTAAGAGAAAAATTGAAAGTGGAATCCATTAAAAATTAGGTAAAATGGATTAAAATTTTTTAATATAATTTTTTAATATAAATTTATTTATGTATTAAATATCAATTTTGGAATAAATGCATTAAAGGAAATTATTTTTTAAAAAATTACATTTCTAAGAATAAAAACAAGATTATTTTCATTATAATGACATTCAAAGAAATAAAAGTAACGTTAAAATATTGCATTGAATATATATTCTATAAATTTAATTAAAAAAAATCACCAACAAATATTAATTTAATTTATTAATTCCAAAACATATTGAATATATAGAGATGGTTTTCCTAAAAAATAACACCTTTTTTTCTTCAAATTATTTATTTTTATAACTCTTGTATGAATTATTATTCAGACATTATAAATAAATTTCATTAAATTAAATTTTTTATAGTTGAATATATAATTATTTATATAAAAATAAAGAACACCTAGAAAAAGAGTGTCAACAAAATAAGGGGTTCAACTATGGAATGATTTTATATTAATTAATGGAATATTTTTTGAGAAATTTATCAAAACATTTTAATTTATTAAATAATTTAATGGTTATTCTTTTATATTGTTTCTATACATATTCAAACATGTAAATCCAATTTATAGGAAATAAATATCACACTAAATAATTTTATTTTGATACTATATAAAGATTTTTTAATCATGTAGTTGTGTATAAATCAATATATAAAAAAGGCCATATTTATTTAGAAAAAATTATTCATAAAATATTTGTGTATAACATAGTCCATAAATTCAAGCACTAATGGGAAACTAAAACATACTCATGAATATTTTTCATATGATATATAAAAATTTAACCAAATCATTAGAGGGTGATATATGACCCGACACATCGTGCATCCATACTTACATGTTCTATAAGAAATAAATTATTTATCTTATGATAAATAACTCATGGAATAAAACATGGATTTAATTTGGCATGTTATAAATAAAACATGTAAAATGTGGTTATATAATTTTCAAATTGAATCAAATAAGTAATTCATCAACATGATTAACCCATGGAAACTAAATAGGTATCTAATGATATTCAGTAAAAATCCATGAAAATAAAGTTTAATAAAGATAAATCATATTAATTTTATATCATACTGATATTTTTCATAATTTGGATTCCATAATTTTTCAATACAACAATGTATGAAATATATATTAACACTTTGAAATAAATGTATTAGTATATATAGTGTTAAAATAGAAATGGTCAGGGATGAAAAATTATGACTATTCATGGTTGATTAATAATATGAATAAGTTGGTGATTAATAATAAAATTTATAAAAAATTACCAAAAATAATCCATCAAGATAAATAATATTTATTATTACATTAGAATAATTCCCATGAATATTAATAATATATTTCAAAGAACAATGACATAGATGAAAAACAATATTTCAGAGGTTTAGAAAAATCATAGGGGAAGTTATATATATCCTTGATATCATAAAATAAATTTAAAATAAATTTATTATAAAACTAGTATAAAATTAATTTCATTTAGAAATATTGATATCAAAAAAATATTTTCTCATATAATAAATAAATGCAGCTAAAACATGTATTTAAATAAATAAATTCATATTATATTATTTATAAACATTGATGAAAATGGCCCATATAGAAGAAGTTAAATTTTAGTGAATACATTTAATAATGATTTAATAGTATAAAATTTCCCAAACTAAATATCTATTAATATAAAAGAAATATATAAAAACTATAAAATGATTATAAACATGGAAAATGGGTGGTTCTCAACTGAAATGAAAATATAGAGCCGATTTCCCTACAATAGGTAATTAATGAGCCAAGGGGGGAAATGAAATTGATAGGAAAATATTAAAACCCCTTAAATGAATATAGATAATAACATTTTAAGGTTTATAAAGATAAAAGTTAAAAAATTTACTATATGGATTATGTTTGAAATAAATATCTTTATGAAAATGTTATTGTCGACAAAAAACTCAGGGTATGGTTAATATACGAATGAGTGGTTCATGAGGAGATGATCATGAAATGGAATATAAAATATATTGAAATTGAATATATTTAATTATTTAAATAAATAGGGAATTGAATACACCATATATAAGAAATAATTTTATTTTGTATCAAATATGTACCATGTGATTAAATTTATGATAGACAACCCTTTACAACCATAGAATGATTTGATTCAAAACCCTATCAAGTATATAATTTCAAATGAACAAGTTAAAGAAAAATATTAATGATATGACCATGATACCAAATATTATATTGGAAATAGATACACCATTGAAAATAAAATATGGTGTATTATAATATATATGACTATGTTTGAGACAATAATCCCTTATAATATTCATGATTAATATTACAAATGTGCCTCAGTCCCTTAATAATAAAATAATGATTATTATTTAATTTTTTTAGGATCATTATAAATTTATATTTTATTTATGATAATGAATTTATTATAATACCATTTTTAATTGTTAAATATATCTTTTATGATTCATTGATAATTCAATCATTTTTGGATTATGTTTGTAATATTAAAGACCAAAGGTGGATTTTAATAATAAATTAAATAATTAATAAATATATCCTAGAACCACAAAACATCTGTTGTTTTCTATTTAACTTATAACATTATAAGTATTTAACTTCTCTTATCTGTGTAAGTTAGAGTCTTGTATCATTGTTTATGTAGGTGGTTAAATCAATGTAGATAATATTATACTAAAATTCGTGGAAGATTACGGTTAGGAAAATATTTTTTAAAAAAAAAATAAAAAAATAAAAACTATATTATTTATATGTTTTTATGGTTTTGGATGATATTTTATTTATGTATACACTTTTTACCTAAATGGGAAAAACAATAATTGTTACTTCATGGATAAGGTATTCCACACAACACACAATTAATGTTATTGTTTCATAATAATTAAGAGGGGATAAATGAAAATATAAAAAATAATTTTTAGATTCATAGTCAAATTATATATCATATTTATTCATAAATACCATTATTAAAAGCAAAATTGAGTTTTATTTATGTAAAATGAAAGATTTTGCTTCGTGGAGACGTTAGTCCATTGATCGCACAATCGATGTTCTTTATTCAGGTGGTTGTAAAAAATAAATATCTTTATCTCCACTAATATAAATAAATGTTATTATATTTATTATACTTATTCCATTATATTAATATGGTTATAAATTTATTGTAATTGTATTATTAAAAATAAATAATTATGATAAATGTAGTACATTCTTGGAGTTATTGAGTTTTCTCATAGAATTATCTAGGAAAATAGGGGCCTTAACAAAACTAAATCTGACTATAGTACTTTAAGTGAGTGAGATTATTGAAGGAGTAAAAAAGGAGTGTTTTTGGAAAGAAAATTTAGTGTAATTATGTATCACAACATAATAGAATTTTTCAAATTTTATGATTTCATAGGAGGGAAATTCTGGAATCACTTTTTAAATTTTTCACTAATGTAATGTTTTTATTAAAGGAAAAAATTTGCAAAAAACAAAAAAGTAGGATGGGAGGTTTTTTTTGGATGAGCCATAACTCAAACACTTATTCAGAAACATCTTTTTAGATATGTTTTTCTTATTTTTCATAGTGAATATAGTTATTTCTATTTTTACTATTATCTTGGAAATTAATCCTCAACCATAGTAAGTAATTTTAGAAAATAAAATTAAACATTATATTTTTCAAATAATTTAAAACAATTTAATAAAAAATTAAAAATAATTTTATAATATAAAAAATATATGTACCTAAAACAGTAGATTTATAATAATTTCCAACTACTAAAAATAAATACTTTTAAGAAAATGTTGTTTTAATATTGAAATTTATGTATATCAAAAAGTTATCACTATTTTTTATTTTTATGTTACATATTTGTTTAATATAAAAAATGTTTATGTGACTTTAAAATAAGGCATAAAACCATGATTTTGAAAAATAATGTATAAATTAATAATAATACCAAAAATAGTATTGATTTTGGAAACTATTACTTATGCTCCAAAATGTCAATCATGTTTTTTCAATTATCCTTTTATGAGTTTAAAAATAAGAATATTTATATTTATCAAAGAAATCATTAAATATTGTTTTATATGTATTTAGGTGAATATTATTGTATCAAACCACACTAAGGATACTCATCAGTTCCTGAAAATGGGGCCGACATGTGGAGCCATGTGGATCTCTCCAAATAATAGATTATATCAACTATATATGAGGAGAAAATGCATAAATTTTTTCAACAACTATATTTATTCCAAGTTAAAATAATATTATAAAATAAAAAAACAAAACCAGGCGTAGTCAGAGTATAAAATAATAAATAAACACATTGTAATATCATATTTTCCATGTAGAAGATTATAATGATACACAAACTAATTTCCAATGAGATGATCTTGAATAAAGAAAAAAAATTTCTTGTAAGCTGGACCTACTAACATCACTAACCCTCACACACCCTATCATCAAATCTGTTGAAATTCACAATCCTAATCAACAACACGTCATTTTTTGAACATGAATGTATACATAATTTATGCACAAGCACTAGCACACCAATAATATATTTGAGAAATTTATCTCAATATAATTTCACCCAGTTCCAAAATTATATTCCATAATTTAAATCTAAATATTTGTAATATAATTTAGATGACACACATTTTCCTTGTACATAGTGTTCTGAAAAAGCCAATGTGGATCCCTATTCATTAGGTCACCATGTGAAAACTAGTCCACCAATTAACCTGATCAACCCATCCTTGGAAACATTATGTAATCACATTATTTTTTCCACATACTATAATAATGATTCATAGACCATAAAAATTAATCAATGTTTTGAGGAATATAAAACATCAACCCACTATATATAAAAACTGAGCACAATCATATATCCAAAAGCCACAGTCTATCCATTCAAACTCCCTAGATTTAAAAATATCACATCTCATATCATCTAATGACCAAGTCCCTAGGGTGGTCCTTAAACAGAAATTATAATGTTAATTTATAACACACTTACACCATCCTGATCCATGTCTATCATGGTATTTAATCTAATTCTCGAGTATCATGGAATGTTTATCCACAATACAAAGTGATGCAAGCCAGGCCCTTGACCAAATAAATGATAGAATTGGGTATATACATCCATGAACCAAATACACGCATATAATGTTCCCCATCCCAAAAGGAAAAGTAATTGTGTATGATTATCACATTGACCAATCCATTTATACTATTTTGAGGCCACAAAAAGTATAAGAAACTAACCTCTATAACAAAAGGATCATCATTCACCCCCACCTAATACTCTATATAAAAAAATAATAGTAATAGAATCATCAACTATGGATGTAGTATTCCACTCTATATCACCAAATAATCACACGTTTTATGTAAAATGGAACTAATTCCATGACCTCGAACAAGCCACACCCCACCACTCAATGAATGCAATGGATCCTATAGAACCATACTAGACTACCCAAGTCACATCATGATACATCAACCTTGATAATTCCACAAACCATCTATTTTTCAATTTTCCCCATGGATACAAAGTATTTTTGGAATCTCATCCACTCATGTTTAATGTAAATCCAATCTCCCAATTAAGATTCCTAGCACCACGTTATCTCATCCTCGAAAAAATCATCAATCCTTATCAATCTACTCAAACCCATGAAATATAAATTAAATATAAAATTCACACACAACATGAATTTGTGCTATTATATAAACGGAAAAACTTCATCAAATAATGGAGTTACCACCCCACCCATCTTCACTAAGCCTCATCCTAGCCTACACAAACCTATGCCCTATTTTTCCATGGATTCCCAAGGAAATATTTTAACCTAAAGGACCTTACTCATTCTGATGACATATATAAATAATTATAAACACTTATAATTATTTATTTAATTTCATTAAAAATAAAACAATCACCATAATGAACACTAAACATCACCACATCAATATATCCCTTAAGAGACAGAAATAGAGTGTCCATGACACACCCCTTTCACTATTTCACATGACATACCAACCATTAAACTTATGGAAAACCATATATTGTGGGTAAAATTTATCCAATCACCCAACAAAATTTGGTATATGGTTCACCCCTACCAAAATGTCATTAGACCATCTGAGGATAAATATTTTGGAAATCCACGACACAAGCCGCACAAAATCCTCACTAATCACTAATGATTTCACATTGACTTGGTGAAATAATCAGTGAATCAAGGACCCAATCAAACCAAAAATTATGTTAATAGAATGGGGAAATAAAAAAATGTGAAATAGGGAAACATATCAAAAATTTCTGAAAAAATAAATATGGATCCATCCCCCAAAAATGGGGATCAAAAGAGTAATGATGGAGAGTGACTAAAAAATATCATTGTAGTCATTGAATACAATTTACAAAACCAAAGATTCTACAATACGGAAAATAATTGAAACCCACTACCCATTAAAATTACCTCAAATCATCACTACCTACTAGGTTGTTTCCCCTCTATATATATGGTGATGCTAGCATAGATCTTGGGTTTTTACCCTGGCCACCAGCGAGCTAATGGTTATATTATAGTATGGGAAACCTTGTATACCTATCTTGGTCTCACCATATATCCTTAAAAATAATGTTTGGATCCTTCCACGTATAAACCCTCCTCTCAGAGTTGGTCAAAACATGAACTTCTAATCAAAATCTATTTTTTGAAAATGGGAAATTAATAAATGGGGAATTCCAATTCCCACTCAAATGTAATGATCTAAGATCCACATATCATTAAAAGCTAACCACTTAAAAGCATCAAATCCTCATGATTTCATGTAACACTACAAACCTTGTATCTCAAACTTCCTTGATATTAAATTCATCTAGGACACATAGATTACCATTCCTAAATTCCAAATTCTCATTAGTTGTGAAACTCTAACACCAAGGCCAGTTATGTTATTTTTTCCCAAAATCTCTAATCCATTCACAAGATCACTTTTGTTTCAAATGTGTCAATATTCAAAATTGGTCACTAAGCATACCATTTCCAACAAAATTTAAAAAAATTAATCGTACATCTAAATAATTTTTCAAAAAACAATTATCCATCAATGACCATAAATCACCAAAGCTCAATCATGGTAAAAATGACATACAGATGGGGGAATTAAATAATATTATGAGCACCAACACTGAAGTATGTACCTCACTATTGAGGTATTTTCATAATTGTATTATCGACTATCAACATTTCCTTTGTGATATTATATTAAACACAACCACACCTCATATCCACCAAGGCCACATATCACACAAGGATTGTTCTGAGCCCCACTCCAATGAACCATGTATATTCAACACAAAACTAAAATTAAAAATGTGTTATTTACTAGGTAACTAATCATACTCAATTTAAAATAATCATTAGAATTATTATTCAAATTTTTCTATTAATGATTGGGATCCCCTCTATAACCCATTAACCACAAGTTCCATACACCCGTGATTGATACATAACCTCCAAACATAGGAGTACCATTATCTATACCAATCATTCCAAACATCGATCTCCTAAAATAATTATATTTATATCACTGAACATGGTTAATAGTGGCCACTATCAGTCTCATACAAGAGCACCATCATGAAAAACCAATTTCCACTTAATCCCATATCACCATAACCATTATCCAAGATATCATTAAAAAATTTCAAGTATATGGGTCATACCCTCCAACCATCCACTAGTGCACTCCATGCGAAATAGATTCTCTCAAACTACTCCATGAGTGTAGACCCCTATGGGGTATCGATATCGTACATGTACCAACCATCTCGGGTTATGATCAGATTTCCTTACAACACCCTTGACACCATTCCTTAATGAACATGTCCCTCAAAGAGTGAATATGATCAACTATTCCTTGGTACCATGATCTATCATTGATGTAACCTTTTACCCTATGCACATTGCAAACTCTCATCAAACTACTCTAGTATCCATGCCTGAGTGTGTCTCACTGATCACTCCAGTTAACCATCATAATTAGAGACCCAAAATGAAAACAAATTATTTAATATCACCATAGACCACTTTGGTTCATCCACAATACGAAAAAAATTGTAGGCTATCCCACAACCATTCAGTGGTAAAAATCTCCAATATTCACTGGCCATACCTAGTGTGCAATATCCTTGTAGATATTTAATTTTCTCTAAAAGTATTATAAACACTCACTCTCCTCCTATGGTAGATTTTAATATGATGAAACCACTGATAGGTCATATCCCACAATACTTATCAATATAAATCTATATCAATAGTTTCATTTTTTGATACAACCTGATCAAACATCCCAACACATGATCCCAAGAGTCATGTCCCATCTATCCCTGTCTCATGTGCCTATTAGTCACAACCAACAACCCAATGAATCTATTCCATTCCACAAATCACAACTCAACCAACTATCTCCTAAGTTTTGTTTCATAATCATGAACTTCTATCAATTCCCCCACTATTCAACCGAATATCACATTATTGTAACTGACTAGGATATGAATCTAATATTTCACATCTTAAATGACCCATTGATATTATAACACTCAATGAATTTAATATCCTGGTCGAAGAAACATCACCCAATCTATTCTTTGTAACACCTAAGTATTTCAAAATCCTTAGAACAACCTTCTCACATAGAAAAATCATTTTATGTGAAATCACAAACCTACACCAGATCCACAAGTGTTCTAGCACCGAGGAATGCAATTCATGAATCAATCCTCATGGGGTCTCCATACATCTCTAGATGAGTGAATTGTATCACCATCATAGGAGGACCTCTAACACTGGGACCTACATGACCCTCCCGGAAGGATAATTTCGTGTTATAGCTTGGTGTTATTTCACCCGCAATTTATACATATAAATCACTCTATATGTAATTTTTGACACTTTAATAAATGAATCCATTCATATAAAAAAATCACAAGCATGAAGTAATGTTCCATTTGAGTCTTTAATTATAATTTCCCTTGAATTTCCGAATAATATATTTATTAATAGAATTTTTTTGGGACCACGAAATCTGACAGTGCATAATTTTAAAGCCCGGAGTTCCCGGAATGTTCCGTCGAAGTATTGTTAATCATTAATTAGTGCGCATAAGCTATTTTCCTGAAAAGTGGAATAACACATAAATGGTTTCCCAGATTAGAAATCCAAGGGCATCGTAGCATTCTGGATGGTGGTTTTACTATAGGTGCAACATAAGTTTAGTCTTCATAGGCCTTCTGTGAGAAAACCTGAAAATGGAATAACCGTAAATAAAATAATTAATAAAGTTATTTTATTTTTCATATGCTTATAACTGACGAATGGTGACTCAGATTAAAAATCTGAAACCACCGCTGAACTCATGAGGGTATGCTTTGTTTAGGCATATACTAACATTAGTCAGCACGAGCCACTAGTGAATGTTAATTTTAGTCCATTAATAAAATAATTCTATGATAATTATTTTATTATAAAATCCATAACATCTAAACGGAAACTCGGATAGAAAATATGAGGGTGTTGTTGATTTTTTGGGGTGTGTTCTACATCAGAAATTCATAACCTTGATCAATAGGGGTTGAGGTTGAACAGAATTAATTTATTGAATTTTTTAAGGTACGTTCAGTAAACGCACAAGAGGAATTTTATAACTTTTGAAATGGTGCTTGGATTAAAAATAAAAGGGCACCGTTGAATCCGTAGTGCTGATATTTTCATAAGGGAGGCTTTCCTTTAACCACAGTAGGACAAGAGAAAAATTTATGTATTGTGACATTTTAAAAGAAATTAAATTAAATAATTTTATTATTTTATTTCATATCCTTCAACGAAAAAGAAAATGGGCGGGGTCGACGATTTTTCAAGCCATTAAATGGCTAGACCTGCCAATTCTAAGTAACGATGTCATTGGGGAATTAGGAAGATTACTAATTAATGAGCCCCATTAAACTCCAATTTCATTACTTAACCTCTCCATATTTTATTTATACGGAACATGGGGAGGAGTTTCATCACAGCTTCACCAAGAAACAAAGTGCTGAAGGAGCACTGCGACACCGAACCCTTAGAGGACAGAGTCGAACCCAGCAAGAGGTGACAGATGACACCGAACCACGAAGCGAAGAATGACATATGAGTTTCATTGTTGGGAACTAGTTGTGAGATCAAAGAACACAATCCACATTCAAGCACATATGAGATCCAATGAATTTTTGAGGTAGGGGTTTATTCATTTACACAAATTAAATGATTTTCCCTCTTCCTATTTTTTGAATTATACGAAGAACACGTACCAACTGACTAACAGGATGATTTGTGAATCTTTCCTTGTTGCAGGATGTTTTTGCGGGGTAACATATTGGGATCTTTTATTGTTTATTAATTCAATTGATTATTAAACCTTTAACCACCTCATGTTTGCGAGATAAATCGGAGGGTGCGGGCCTAACGAACCCATCCCGAACCATCTGCTACTTTGTTAATTTTGCACAACTATGGAACATGACGGAACAGAAATACCGACCAGCTATGTTGGGGATAGCGCGTTGATGCATGAAGTAGGAGGAGGTCGTGGCACAAAGCCACATCAGTCATTGGAGCGGTAGGCACTGGCCTGCCATAGAGGAGGTGAAGCTCGCCTTCGTGCATTGCCGATGAAAAAAGATCGTGGATCGTGAGTCGCGGTGACTGGAGGGAGGTGACCGACACAACGGCTGACCATGGGGGACGGTGGGGTGCATAATCACACACCACAGGAGAGGTTGTCAAGCACGTTGGTAGGCCGTAATAGAGCTAGCATTGGTGGGGTGCACCCCATGCGGTGTGCCCATGCGGCAGTAGGGATTCGGCCTACATTGGTGGTGACGAGAGCTGGGGCTGCCGGATTGACTAACAGCCGGTGGATGGGGATCGTGCTAGTGTCATGCCTGGCGGAAATGCGAGGGCCCATTGGCCGCGACACGGAGAACTGACAGTGCCATGTGGTGCCGTGTTGGGTAATGCCTGTCAGTTTGACTAATAGATGTAGCTTCACACCACGTAAGAAATACCTAGATGTGACACGTCCGAGTATTCATGGTGGCCCGACCCTTGACCTAGTTTCCTGGCCCATGGCCAAGCCGGGTCAGGTCAGACTTGATTCGGACCGGGTCGACCAAGGACAATCCGGTTCATCCCATGCCGAACCGGGTCGGGCGGGTCCGACCGAGGCAGACCAGACCCGAACCCAGTGCTGACCACTAACATATAAAGGGACATATCTTTAGAAACGAAAGTCTGTTTGTCGTACCATCTATGGAGTTGGGATCTTTAGAGTGAGATGGTTCTTTTGTCTTAATCCATGAGATTCTTGAGAAAACATGGAGTACGGATGGGTTAGATCGCACCTGAATCCAACATGGCCCTCAACACTAAAATGCAATTAACGCATAGACTGAGCATCCAATTGATGCACCTTATATTTCATTGTAACCCTTATAACATGAAAAAGCATTAGGTCACTTCATTGTTAGACTTTATGGTGGTTTAAATATGACTGATGGATTAGGGGAGCTATTCTCGCAAGCGTACTACGTGCAGAACCCTAAGACTAGATGAGACTTTATGACTTTTGATCCTTCCACTCGAAGTGAATCGACGACCTAGTAGGGAACGCCTATGTGTGACACAGTAGAATTATGGTGGGGAGCACCGTTGTGTGATGTGGTAGACCCATGGTACTCGATAGGAGGAGTACCTCAGTAGGGACCGAGGGGGAGCACCTCTGTTTGACACGGTAGACCCCTGGTGCGGATCTCCTCTGTGTGATGCGGGAGACCCATGGTACTCAACTGGAGGAGTACATCAATTGTCCAAGGATAGTGGGAAGTGCCTCTGTGTGATGCATCAACCCCATAGTACTCGTTAGAGGAGGAGTTATCTAGCAGCCTATGTTTTCGACGTTGTGACTGGAAATGTTACTCATTCCATGGCCTAGAGAATTCGTGGATGGATATCAGAATTCATAGTGATCCTATGGGGGTTAGCATCATAATCTTGTTTCTCTGAGTGGTATACCTGGTTTGAGCTGAGACTCTAATCGATTTGTGTCTATTTATTTTTTCTTTGTGATTGAGTTCTTATTTTGTGGTTTTCCTTGTGTAATTTTAAGAGACCTTCAGAGGTCTTGGGGTCCCTACTAAGTATCGTTATACTCACCCCTACATGATCATTGCCCACAACGTGTTGTGTCTTATGCAGACAATGAGCAGCTGAGATGAGGATTGAGGGAGCCAAGACTAGGCGGTACACAGAAGAGACTGGTGGACGTGGAGTGCTGAGGAAGAGATCTGTACCTACCCTTAGGGTTTGATCCTTGGAGGACAACATAAGAGTTTTTTTCCCATTTTATGTTGTATTGATACTTTCAGTTGTATTTATACTTTTCATTTTTACTTGTACTTTCAATTAGACTTGTATTTCAGCCCATTTTACTTTCAACACTCCTTTTACTACAGCAGTTTACTTCACATTTGCTTCTTGTTGTGTTCTTAAACCATGTGTTTGTACAGGTTTAAAGGCAATGTCTTTTTATTTTAGGGAATATGCTTTTTGGTGTTAGTTGTCGTCCCCTGGCCTATAGATGGTGGGCATGGGGTAGTCACGACAAAGGCCCCGGGGGATGAGTCGTGACAATTTGGTATCAGAGGAGTCAGTTTTGCTGATAAACTAGGGCTCTAATCTTTTCTGTGTGGAAATAGTGATAAGTTTCATGAGTTTGGTTTTCTGTTTGGGGAATCTAGTGTTAGTTCGGTGGCTGATATATCCATACACCATGACCCTGAATTCTAATTTACGACTCAATGCATGAAAACACTGATTGTGTGTGTTTTGAAAAGTTTTCTTTTGATCTCTTGAGTCATCTCACTAGGTATATCTTAATGACCATGGCACACATATTCTTTATCAATATGTCACCTCATATAATTATAGCTAGGATTCACAAGAGAGTACACAATGATAGACCACAGAGCAATGAGGCTCCAGTAGAGGGCCCTCTTACTACGTTGGCTCCTTCGGGTTGTGTACCAACACCACCGCCACCCTTTGGGAAGCAGTTACCACCTGCCGCACTGGCGGACATTGCACACCAACTGAGCACATTGCATGAGTTCCAGTGGAAGAAGCCTCTGAGGATTCGACGTGAGACATATTTACAAGCATATGAGGAATAACTAGAGGATATGGTTTATGTTTTTCACCTATTTGGGACACCAGTTGGGTAGATTGTGATCCTAGCTATGGGTCTTTTTCATTACATGACCATGTGGATGGTATGCAGGGTAATAAGGCTTTAGTACATGGATCATTTCCCAAGATGGTACCTTCAGGTAGTGTGCCAAATATATCATTTCTCATTGGTCAGCAGTTACCACTAGTGGTACCGATAGAGAAAACATGTAGGCATAGTGCCTTACACGTTTTTCAGCATCATATACCCCTCAGGTTCTGAGGAGAGCCCAACTCATAGGAAGCTAGGACTGTCTTGAGGAGGTAGCTAAGAGTTTCCATGAGCTTCCACATCTTTGGAAGGACGATGTGTTGGTAGATGGGTATTAATCGAGGAATACTGATCATTTCTGGTACTCGATGAATACGATATGATCAAAGATTCAGGGCTCGGACTTCCGAGCGAGTTGTGTTTAAGGACATATGAGGAAGCACTATTTCTATATACATTCCTACTTATGATAGTGTTCTAGAGTTAGACTTTGTGGTTGAATTCTCTTTAGATGAGCGGAAACAGCCAGCGAATGTTAGTAGTGGGAAAGCAAGAAACCGGCACGAGTCTCAGAGACTTATGTCGTTAAAACTTTTTGGGAAGAGGATGTGATAGGGACAAACGAATATGGAGGGCTGCAGACGTGGAAGAAGAGCTAGGAGTGAATTATGAGGTGGTGTGCATTTCAACATGTTACAACCCCCCCTTGTGTTCCAAACCAGGCTAAGGGAGATGGAGGATAAGGGATGAGAGTAGCCATATGCGGTCAAGTGTGTGACCCAGGGGCTCTTGGAATAATTCAATGTACGGTATGTGTCTACTACTAGCTACCGTATTAATTGAAATAGGTACCAATAATTCTTTCCTTCAATGAATCTTGTCCAAGAACACGAGTTTCTGATTAAACTGATGCATTGAACCTCATGTCTTTATATAACTTTGGGGGGAGACTCGATAATCACACATATGCCGATGGTGTGATCTAACCCATGAGGCAAGAATTTTTGTTGGAAACTCATGGTGGTAGCGTCATGGCCATATTACATTAATTTGGATAAGGACTGGACATCCATAGTTCATACTAAGATTGATAGTATTGGGAAAAAAGATTGTGGTTTATATACAACGTTGAAATGGGGTTTCCTTGGTCGACAAAAAAGGAAATCCAAGCATCACAGTATAAACCCATGTGATGGAGGGTGAGACCAATCACTCATGAGTCGGCCAGCCTCACCCTCATGGAAGAAGGAGTTTCAATTATTCAGTTCCTATAATGAGTGACAGAGTGTGAGGAAATCATTTCAAAAGATGTTTCCAGAATTACCTACCTGAAGGGAGAGGGACTTCTTCTTGGGCTGGGTAGTATCGTATTTTTGACCTAAACTTCTCTAGGTTAGTGTCACCCTTTCCAGCTTTAACGAAGTAGTGTGAGATTTTCCTGTGGACAGAGATGTGTAAGTAGAGCATTTTGGAGGTCCTGAACATGAGATAGTGATGATGGGTAGAGATACCCTGGGACTATGACTTTGAGATATTCAATACTCTTGGGGAGGGAAACTTGGTAGCAGACGCACTCAGAAGGAATTCTAGACTACAATCGATGTGTTAAGTGATAGAGTAGCTAGTCGCATTTCATATATCCTTCATGTATAGAGATGGAGCAGCATATCTCCAGTCTATGATAGTCACTCCCCCACTCCGTCAGCGAGTCAGGGAGCTACAGCAAGGGGACATTGACTGTGAGGTTAGATGTGCTCTGATATCTTTAGTATGGCCACCTGCTAGATTTTGTAAAGGTGGGGATAATTTCATCTTCTTCCGAGGATGTACCATGGTACAAATGGTACTATAGGAGGAGGATTTGAGGGAGGCCCATACGTCCCCACTAGCGGTACATCCTAGTGTGGTGATGTTTTACTAGGACCTCCGGCGTCAGCACTGGTAGCCAGTGATGATGAAAGATGTGGTAGAGTTTGTTTCTTGATGCCGCCCTTGTCAGCAAGTAATGTATGTGCATCAGGTTCCAATAATCTTAGAATAGAAACTAGACGTTCCAGAGTGGATGTGGGATGAAATCTCCATTGGAATTGTGACAAGGATTCCACGTACGTCTAGGGGACGTAATTCGATCTGGGTGATCGTTGACCGACTCACCATGTATGCCCACTTCCTAACCATCTGAGAGTAGGGATCCGTAGAGTTACTGGGATTCCTCTACATGGAGGAGATTGTGCGACTTCATGGGGTTCCATAGACGATCATCTCTGACCGTGATGCACATTTTACATACTGGTTGAGGAAGGGATTGTTGGAGGTGTTTGGGACTCATCTACATTTGAGCACCTCCTTTCACCCTCCAATGGATGGTCATAAAGGGTGGACCTTATAGATGCTGGATATCTTGATTTGTGCATGCATCCTAGATATTGGTCATAGTTGGGAGGATCACTTTCCCTTGGGGGAGTTATTTTACAACAATAGTTATCACTCCACCATTGGTATGTCACCATTCGAGGCCTTGTATAGTTCACCATGAATATCAACACTATACTAGATAGACCTAGGGGAGTCAGCACTTATGGGTCTAGAGTTGGTACGTGCTACCACTGAGAAGGTGAAGATCATCCAGGAGTGGATGAAGACTGGGCAGAGCAGTCAGAAGTCTTATGCTGACAGGATATAAAGACCTTTAAAGTTATAGGATGGGGACCACATATTTATTTGAGTCTATCCTCAATGGTGACTATGGAGATTTGGTTGAGGTGGAATGTTATCAACGAGGTTTATCTGACCATTTCTGATACATCGGATGATAGGTAAGGTGGCATACCACTTGGCACTTCCACAGTAGTTGGAGAGGGTGCATGACTTCTTCAACGTATCCCTTTTAGGAGATACATGAAAAACATATCTCACGTCATCAACCATGTATAGCTGGACTTAAACGATGGGGCGACATATATGGAGGTTCTAGTAGAGATTTTTGATCAATAAGATCATGTCATTTGGAGACGATCAATACTTATGGTGTGTGTTCACTAATAGAATAGGATTCGCCAGGAGAGCACATGGGAGCGAGACGCTCATATTCGTGCTCAGTACCCTAATTTATTTTATTTTCCATTGTTTAGGATTTTGAGGATGTAAATCCCTATGATGGGGATACTTTAGTGTTTCATAATTTCCGAATATTTTTTTTAATTATACTGAATTATTTTGAGACCATGAAATCTGACAGTGCACAATACCAAGGCCCAGAGTGCCCAGAATAATCCGTCAATGTTTTGTTAAACTTTAATTAGTGATTGTAAGCAGTTGTACTGAAAAAGTGGAATAAATCTAAAATGGTTTACCGAATCAGAAATCTTAAGGCACCATTGCGTTTAGGATGGCGAGTTTACCTTAGGACCGACTTAAGTTTAATTGGTGCAGGTCTCCGATGAGAAAACACGAAAATGGAATAACCGTAAATCAAATAATTAATAATGTTATTTTATTTTTCAAATGAATATAACTCATGAATGGTTACTTGAATTATAAATCTGATACCACCGCTGAACTCATGAGGGTATGCTTTTTTCGGCAGATACTAACATTATCATGTTCGGGCCACCAATGAAAGTTAGTTTTTGGTCGCAAATAAAATAATTAAGTGATAATTATTTTATTGTAAAATCCATAACATCTAAACGGTAACTCAGATTGAAAATGTTAGGGAATTGTTGAGTTCCTTGGGCTATTTTTGCTTTAGGTGAATCCTAAACATGACTGACAAATGTCAGGGGTGAACATATTAATTTATTTCTCTTTTTTAAACTAATGTTTAGCAAATGCATGGGAGACATTTTCTAACATTTGAACCTATTCTCGGATAAAAAATCCAAGGGCACCGTTGAATCCGCAGTGCCCAGATTTATTTAAGGGAGAAATTACATTAACTGTAGTAGGTTATGAGAAAAATTTATGTTTTGTGCCTTTCAAAAAGAAATGAAATAAAATAATTTTACTATTTTAATTCATATCCTCCAACGGAAAATCAACGTGGTGGGGCCAGTGATGTGTGAAGCCAATAAATGGCTTTCCATGCTAACCCTCAGTAACGACATCGTTGGAGAATTTGATAGCTTCCTAATTATTGTGCCCATTAAACTCCAATGTTGTTACTTACCCCCCTCTATTATATATATGAATCTTGGGGAGTGGTATTGGGTAAGCATCACCAAGAAACAAAGTGATGAAAGAGCATAGTGACGACAGACCCTTAGAGGACAGAGCTGAACCCAGCAGTAGGAGACGAACAACAAAAAACCATGAACTGAAGGATGGTGTATGAGTGGCGTCATTGGGAACCAGTTGCGGGAATGAAGGACATGATCCACCTTCAAGCACATACGCTCTCCAACGGGTTTTCGAGTAACGGGGTTTAATTATTATGCTCTTTAAATGATTTTACCTTTTCCCCATTCTTGAATTATTCAAAGAACACAGTCCAACGAACTAACAAGTTGATCTGTGATTATTTTCTTCTTACGGGAGGTTGTTCCGGGGTAACATTGTGGGGTTTTTTTATTGTTTCTTAATTCAATTGATTATTAAACCCTTAACCGCCCTGATGTTTGCGAGCTAAAACAGACGGCATGGGCCTAATGAACCTGGTCCGAACCCTCCGCTACATTGATAATTTTTCACCTCCATGGAACACTAATGGTGTGGCATTACCAACCGACTATGTTGGGGATAGTGCATCGACGCATGCCACAGGAGGAGTCTGCGACAGAAAGTTATGACAGTCATCACAGCGGTTGGCACCGACCGGCTGCGTAGGAGGTGTGGGCCACCGTCAAACACTACCGATGCAAAAAGGAGGCTGCAGATCATCTGCCGTGGTGAATGAAGGGAGCTGGCTAGCACACCGGCCATCCGTAGGTGACGGTGTAGCACGACGTCCTGTGCCCCTAGAGAGGTCGGCCAACAATCTGGTCTGGCGCAATAGAACTGTCATAGGTGTGGCGTGCCACCGGTGGCGCCCTCACGTGGTAGTAGGGACGCGACCAACATTGGTCGCAGTGGGAGCTAGGGCCGCTGTATCTACCGGTGGCCGGTGGATGGGGTGTGCACTAGAGGTGTGCCTGGAGGCAAAGTTAGGGACCATTTTCCATGGCATAGAGGACCTGCGGTGCCACATGGCGCCGTGTTGGGTCATCTACCACAGGGTGAACCACTTATGTAGCTCCATGCCATGTCAGCCCTACCCTGAAATGGCACATCTGGGTATCCCTGGCAGTCTGTGCCGCCATGTGGGAGGCACCACCTGTTCAGCCCAAAAGACCAACCCGCCACTCTCTAGGCTGTCCCGCAGCCCAATGGCCTGACACGAGGCCCATCCAGGTTAATTCTGTCCTAGAGGGGTGGGTTTACCCCGGTTGGGTCAACTAGGGTCGATCCAGGTTGGCCCATGCCAAACCAGGTTGGGCAGATCCGACCGAGGCGGACCGCACCCTGACCCAGTACCGACAGTAACACTTAAAGGACATTATCTACAAAGCCAGACGTTCGTTTGACAAACCATCTATGGTATTGGGATCCTTGGAGTGAGACAATCATTTTGACTTACTCCATTAGATTTTTGTAGAAACATGGAGTATGTCAGGGTTGGATCGCACCTGAATCCAATCGGGACATTGACACTGAAATGCTAATAATGCACAGACCGGGCGTTCAGTTGACACACCGTCTATTGCGTTGGATCCCTAATGGATTGACATATCATCGAGTTAATTCTTTGGGAGACTTTGTGCTAGTTTAAATATGATATATGGCTTGTGGAGTGGTTCCCCCAAGCGTGCTATGTACAGAACCCTACGATTGGCTGAGACTTGACAACTGCTGATCTTTCGACTCAGAATGAATCGATGGACCATTGGGAGAGAGTATGTGTAATAAAGCATACCCACAGTGGGGAGAGCCTCTGTGTGATGTGGCATACCCACGGTACTTGAATGAAAAAGTACCTCAGCATGCCATGAGAGGGAGCGCCTTTGTGTGACGCGGCAGACCCACGAGGGGGGGGGGAGGGAGTACCTCTGTGTGATGTGGAAGTCCCAAGGTACTCGACTGGAGGAGTACCCCAGCAGTCTTAGGTTAGTGGTAAGAAACTCTGTGTGATGTGGAAGGCCCACATTACTCGTTATAGGAGGAGTTCTCCAGCATCTACGGAGTTCGAAATTTTGACTAGGAATGTTACTTGTTCCTAGGCATGTAGAATCTATGGATGGCTATCAATATTCATAGCGATCCTGTACGGGTCAGCATCATTATCCTATTTCTCTATGTTGTGTACCTGGTTTGAACTAAGACTCTAATTGAAATGTGTTTATTTATTTGTGCTTTCTGATTGAGTTCATGCCTTTTGGTTTACCTTGTGGTATTTTGAGAGACTATCGGCGGTCTCAGGGTCCCTAATGAGTATAATTATACTTACCCCTGCACGAGCTACACCCCCACCATGTTGTGTCTTGTGGAGATGATGAGGACTTGGGCTAAGTTTTGAGGGATCCAAGACTAGGCGGTACGCGGAGGAGACTTGCAGACATTGAATGCAGAGGAGGCGATCAGTATTTACCCTTCTGTAGGATCCTCGGATGATGAATCAGTAGTTTTATTCCCTTTTTCAGTTGTATTGTTCCGTTCAATTGTATTTTTACTTTTCGGTTGTACTCATACATTCAGTTAGGCATGTATTCTATCCCATTTTATATTCAGTACTCCTTTTTCTATAGAAGTTTACATAATAGTTTCTTCTTGTTACGTTCTCGGACTGTGTGCTTGTAAAGGATTAAAGGAAATGGCTTCCAATTATAGGAAATACGACTTTTGGTGCTAGTAACCATCCCCTGGCCTATGAAGGTGGGCTTTAGGTAGTCACGGCACTGGCCCTGGGGGATGGGTAGTGACATTAATGTCCATCCTTATTAATTTATATTGGCATATTTCTAACAGTTTAAGTGACATAACCATAAATCAACACTCAGGATAACCCATATAGCATGATCACATCATCCATAAAAGCACAAACCATGAAGAATAATATTTTAACATTTGCATCCAATACTTACTTCCTAGGTTAAGTAAATGAATCACTAGTGTGATTAGTATAAGAAGATAAATAACATCTTTATACTTCCTTTCAATGATATCCAATAATATGAATATAACTGAAAATTTTATTATATTACCACTTTTTAATTCCCCACCCTAGGTCCAGTCAACTGTACTAATAAATGGGGTCATAACATTGCCTCAGGGCCTCATCCTTATACACCAATGGCTACCTAATATATGTGAGAGCCAAATATATATAGTTGGGATACAATTACTATGAATTTTAATCATGAAATATATTTTCCCCACAAGCCCAAATACCCATAGAAGAGGGGGCGAATCATTGTATGAAAGATTTAAACCACTGTCTCTTTGGATTTTTTTTAGTTAAATGAAACTATCTTCATTCTGTTTCCCATAGAAAAGTATGAAAAGAAATAAAATCTTTCACATGACACAAATTTTTTTAGTCGGTTCACCCTCACTAGAATATGTCCAAGGACCCTACACCGACAATGTTTTGAGGTACCAAATCCACTATAAGGTCACTATTGTTTTCAATATTCAACTTGATTAAAACCACTAATAATATGAAAGCTCACTTCTCTCTCAATTGAAGTGTGCTCAATGCTTCTTCATTATCTCCACCCACAGTTTAAAGACTTGTACGTCCCTTCATTATAAAACTTTAATGCATATTTCGTTGTATATAGATTATTTGTTGAAATCCAACATTCACCCATAGATGAATCTCAATTTGTACCATAGGTAATGGGAAATCTTCTAACTTTCGCGTAGCTTGGGAACAACTGGAACCCTTCTCTAAGATTGGCGTGCTTCACTTTTTATTGGCACGCTTCTCCAAGATGGGCATGAAAGTGTAACCTAACAACTTGAGAAACACTCCCTTCACCAAATCAGAACATGGGAAACTCACATCATTTTACGCCCAAACCAATATTGGCGCACAACTATCATCTGGCACACAACTTCTGAAAATATTTATACTTGCGCAACCAAACCACCACATGCGTGACTAACCCTACTTGTGTGACTGGAGCTCAAATTATCTCTATGTGTTGAACTCCATTAAAATTGGGTGGGGTATCCCTCTATTAATAGGAATTTTGGGTACCCTGATCGCCATCCTACAAGTCTCCCCTCGACACCGAAGTCTAGTCCCCCTAGTCTCTGTCGGCCTAGTCACCTTGTGCTTGCAAAGCAAAACATGGGCGCCCCTCATTCCTATTACATATTTTGATGTTCTGACCTTGAAAAACATATTAAGAACAACTTTCAAAGTCTCCAAGACATCGTTGTGCAAGTCCCCTTTTGAAAAAACACTTTTCTTCATTTGTCTCTTTTGAGGCCGAAAAATTTGGCAAAAACTAGAAATCAATGCCACAATGTATCTTATCTTTTTTTATCGCCTAAAGCTCATCAATTCCTTTTACAAGTTTCTTGAATAAATCAAGGATTGTTGGTTTCATCCCCTGAAATCAAAAAATCACTATGTAAAATCACTTTTTCAAAAAAATTATACATCATGGTCTGCTTTAT
Source organism: Viscum album (assembly GCA_963277665.1). NCBI lineage: Eukaryota > Viridiplantae > Streptophyta > Magnoliopsida > Santalales > Viscaceae > Viscum > Viscum album. Next base: position 187,472,580 of record OY728153.1, on the reverse strand, counting down.
CAACAAACACAACACGGAAGCCAGCTTTGTCAATGAACACACTCAACTCAAAAATTCTTCAGTGATTCCTTGATGGATGTTTTCCCAACACAATCAATGAAAAAAAGGATGAATATATAATAATAATTATAGTACACTTTAATAATTTAATACCATGAAATAAAAATTCTACCATGAAGAAGTATACAAGAATACATACACTAGTAACCCATGCTGTTAATTCCAAAAAGAGAAAAACCATACAAATATGAATGGAGATAATCCCTACTACAATTACTCATCCTTCCACACCCTATTCCTAACACCATTGAGAAATAACAGCCTAATCCAATACACATCCTTTAATAAAGCTAAATGAAAACATAAGGTGTGCATGCACACGGGGGTGCTCATGTAGGTTGTGAGTAATACAACTCATTAGGGTGACACCAAGTTCCCCTCTTTTAAACTATAATATATTTCAACTCATGTGAAATAAAATAAACATTTAAAAATACAAAAATATATTCTATGTGTTAACTGGGACATTATTTCTCCCAGTACATCCGGTCACCATGAGCTTACTAAGACAACATACAACTTTATCTATGCAACACCATTCTTTTGATGAAAATTGGTTATCACATATCACACAATTTTTCTAATTCTAATCAAATTTTGAAAGTCTCTAGGTAAGGAGGTATCCAAAACCTCAACCACAATCCATAGATAATCGAAAGGGTCATACATCTAAAAGAAAATACACATCCCCACTTACTCTATAGAGTAACTTTTATCTCATATCATATCATCACACAAACCATCCCCTAGGGTGGTACATTGACCAAGTCACTTATTGAATTGGCCAACGTATATAGATAAACCCAAAAAAATTATGGAAAGGTCCTCTAACTAAGACACTAGTATCAATAATAATCATAAACCAACCCCATCCCCACATAGAAAGGCCCATTACCTAGTTTCCAAATGAAATTGGTATCGACATCCAAAAAACCAAGACAAGGATGTCATGTTCCTCATCCAATAACCAATGGAAATGGGTATGAACATAACATAGAAAAATATCCATATAATTAGGGGATTTATCTCAGGATCAATAACACAGGTCTCCTGAAATAAATTTCCATTAATTGCCTCAATTAATGCCTCCATGGTAATGACCATAATCACCCACATCATTACCTAGAGAAACTTCACACCAAAATAACTCAACAATTGATCAAATAGTGATATTAAATCTCTACCTTGACCCTGAACACAGTCGTGGAACACCTCTCCCATCATGTTATCTACCAGGTCCTCCCGACCTATTCCTGTCTCACTTCACCAAAAACATGTCAATCTCATCTGCCAATAGTGATGTCACTACCGAAGGTATTTCCCTAAATAGGACCCCACGGTTGGGTCCATCCTCAATAAAACCTCATTACTTTTAGTCCCACTATCCAATGATCATAGCGAGAAAAACATATCTTATACACCTTCACTTCCTTATTTCATGTGCACGATTATTTATCATTAATAATTCAATAGTCCCATCTCAGACTTCCTAAAAGATAATTTGGGACAATACCCAAAGTAAAATTTCACAGTATATCATTTCTAGACCTTAAGTAAATTTCTAACTCACATCACTCTATATGATCCCAATCCACCCACACTAGGTTATTTCCATCATAAAAAAGATTTCTCACCATCAAATTCAGCACCACAAGGACTAAGTCTTTTAAACATTGAAAACTTATCATAAATATTCCATTCCAGGATATCTGCATAAATACACAAAAACCAATAAATTTCTATAGCCTCACACAATCTAAAAAACTCTATTTCTCTTATGATATATTGTTGTCCTATTATATATATCCTTAAATTTTTAAAGAATACCCATATCACACATAAAAAGTTAAATGTTACCCTATGTCATCCTCTAATGGTATAACTTCCCCCTAGAAAACTATCGAATCCAGTAAAACATGCATGCATCAGGTAACTCACACATTAGATTTATATAAACATGTATCTAATGGGGGCACCAATATTGAAATTTTTTTCCAAAAATGATAAGAGTTATCGTGCTTTAGACTAGAATGTACACTTCTCCACAAAGTCATTCCATGATATCCCAAGGCTCACATTCACCATTAGATGTTACCTCATTCCATATTATAAAAATAAATTATTTAAACATTTATAATTAATTATTTAATATTATTTAACATAACATTACCAATGAAAATATTATTGAGATACACATTATCAATGATACCTTAACCAATAGCACCTGAATTTTCTGTAACACTCCCCCAACACCATCCCACAGGAAATATTTATAATTACATACTAAAAGAACAATCATTTTTTCAAATACACATTTGAAATCAAAAACAAATTTACAAAATTGTATTAACTCTATATAAATTCTAATGTACGACTTTAAGGTAACATCTCAAGACATCACCTAAAAAAGAAATATAAATCCCCGTTAATGATTGATTATTTCACCATTATCATGTGAATTAATCCCAAAAGGCTAGCCCAATTTGAACCAATAAAAATTATAGTGAAGGAGGAGTCCCAAAAAATGAGGGATAAAAATACCATAAATCATCACAAAAAGAATCTGGATTAATCCTTCCATTAGGGGACATTATATAATAATATGGGTTGGATATGGATGTAAATAACCTCTCTCATCACCTACCTTATCTAAAACCCGAGACACACAAATAAGAAAAGTATGGGGAAGTAACCCCTCCATTAGAAGTGCCCAAGAACATACACAACTGCATATTGTCCATAGAATAACCGAATATCTTGTGATCACAATAAGTCTAATGGGAAACTAAGACAATGATAAAATAATTTTTCATATATTATTACATTTTTAGAAATATAAATATATAGTAAATAATAAAACAGATTCGAAGAGATAACATATTTTGGATAATAAGAACATAAAATAAGCAAATGAAATTTTAATTTAATTTCATTATTTTAATATACCTAGTGAAATCATAAATCAATTTTACATCTTAAATTTTATTGGATAACCTAGGGAATACATAGACAATAGGGTTGATCTAAAATTCTGTGAAATGTAATAAACACGATAATGAAGTATAACATATAATAAAAAAGTCATTACATGATATCATTAATGAAAAGTCACATGAATAATCATATGAGAAAATAACATAAAGAACAAGGAATTATATGTTTTTTTAATCATATTAATTTGTTACTAATAAAAAACACTCCATAAGAAAAATTCATGTGTAACTGTAAAGACGACATCACACGGTATACATTGTTCAATCATGGATTATGACTACTCACTAATCTCATAAATATAATCTCATCATACCTAAGTGTTACCAAATACATTGTAACACTATCAGGGAGCACCATTATTGACTTGTACCTTCACTTTTTTTCACAAAATAAAGAAATCATAACACATAAAAATAATAAATAAGCATAGAAATAAATGGGTTCCAAAATCATAACTTTTTATAATAATTGGATGTATTTTCATAATGATTTGTAGTAAATAAAGTATTAAAACATTCATAGACATTAATAGATAAAAAATATGAATGTTTCAAGAATATTATTTCCAAGTGAAGTCATTTTGGAAAAAAGAGTGGATATAAATCGTTAGAAATGTACCTCTTTAGTGGGGTGTTATGAAAAATGATAACATGTTCATGAAAAGTTAAAAATAATATAAATTTACATAAAAATAGAATTGAACTAAAAATAATTTTACAAAATAGAATTGGATATATTTTAGAAAAAGTATGGTTCAATACATATTAATGATTGTACATGAAATGGGGTATGATATAGAGATGTTCCCTTTAATCAGTTTGGATTAAAGAATGAAATTGTGAATAGAACCATTAGAACATATATGTCCCCATTATAGAAAGGAGAATTAAATTATATATATGTGAAGGTCATGAAAATAGAATATATAATAATTAAATAATAAAATTAGAGATATAATGTGGGGTTAAGAGAGAGAAACCATAACCCAACAAAAATCAAGGGGATCAGAGAGATCCCTTTACCAAGTGTTCAATAATCATTTTTCAGATTAAATTAAAATAAAGAACAAATAAATAAACATCACTAATTAATTAATGAATAAATTAATTCATCTAAATTTCATTATGTAAAAATATAGTTTATTCATTCAGAACCATTTCAATGAGATATTCAGATTAATTTAATTGTTCAGCTGATGTTTGTTTCTTTTTTCCATGGTCATATTATATAAGGATAATTAAATAAATTCTTGTAAAATGGGAATAAATCTCCATAATTAATTTTAAATTATATTTAGGTACTTAATAAATATAAATAATCTCACTAACCACAACTTTCTTGATAAATGGATGATTAAATTATAATAAACATTAATGTTATATGGTTAGTTAATTTTGGTTGTTTTTCAGGCCATCACAAACTAGTAGATTTTAATTTAATATTAAGGCCATATATTCATTCCAAAATGTTAAAAAAATAAGTAACAAAAATATTAATATCAATTGAATCCAAAATAATGTAATTTAAAAATTCTCTGAATGATGTATGGGGAAATAAAAACCCATCAGCCACGAACATGGTCAACCAAACATAACATAAAAAATGAATTTCTTTGTAAAATAAAATTATAATATAGGAGGATAGATGTTATATAGTACATTAATACTAAAATTATATATATTATATATTAATATAGAGTTATTATTCTATTTTGGATTAGGGGGTGGGGAGAAGGTGAAAGAAGAAATGATTTTAAAATAGATAGTTTTAGAATATCCCCCCCTTGAATATTATTTTCATAGAAAACCCTTTTAAGTCATCTGATTTTTATCTTATTGTTAAAGAAGATCCATTATGAAAAAGGCTATATCATTTAGAGGAAAATTTGATATAGATTTGGCATTATATAAGGATTATAATTTGTGAGGATAATGGTAGGTGAGGTTTTTATTTATAAGAGAAATGATTGGGAGTTTTTTATTTTATATTCATTAGTTTATTAGTATGGAACAAGACTACAAATAATTTCATTTTTTGTGACTATATAAAATAAACTGTATATATGATTTATATATAATGGGTTTCATCTCATTTCTCATACAATTAATCATGTATTTAAATTAAAATTTTTATATTTTATTTTATAATATTTCAAAATTCACAAATAAATTTTTTCTTAAAAAATGCTACAAAGATAACTCTATACATTTTTTATATGTATCTATCAGAATTAATATCAATTTTAATAAAATAATTTTCAAAAAATTAAAAATATAAAATTCCAATATTCAAATTACAATTAAAATTGCCATATTTATAAAGTAAATATGTGTTCCCTAAATCCAAAAAATAAATCATATTTCATTCATTATTCGTTCAATTCTATTTTATCTAAACGTTACATTTGTCTTCATTTCGAAAATAAATATTGTATTATTAATATTTTCGTCAATTTCTATAGCTTCATTTGTGTGTTTAATTATTATGTTGAATTAAGGGGATCTATATTTTATTATTTTTTATATCCCATGTTATATTTTTATCTCAATAAAATTTTTCAATTCTTATGGTCATGTTTATTATAAAAATATAATGTTAAAATTATTGTAGTAATGTTTTAATTCTATCATGTGTTGAATATGATTTATATATTACTATATTACCATGTATCACAAAATTATATAATTAGATGTGAAATTACCTTAATAATATTATAGATCATTACATTATTCCCCCCTTATAAAATATCACCCAAGGAATTTTATTTTACATAGTCAAATGAAAATTGATATGGGTAATTTTTCTTCAGAGATTCCTTTATTTCTCTTTTCCCATTATCATACTTGTGGTTTCAAAATACAAAATTGACTATGGAAGATTTTTGGTTTCATATAGCTTTTTCTTTATGGTCCATGATCTTCATTGGTTACTTCTTGTAAGATAGATCATTTACAAACTATACTAACTCTAAATATATTAAATTTGAGGGATATGGTTTGCTCATCTTCTAGAATAATTCATATAAAATTTTATGTACGTGAGATAGGTTTTGTGGGAGTTCTAGTTTATATTACACAACTCCAATGTGATCAAGAATCTCAATGGGTACAATGTAACTTTAAAATAGATTCCCCTTCCTTATAATTATTATAACCATCTTCAATAGAGGTATTCAGAAGAAATCATTTTCTCCAAATTCTTCCTCGAAGTCCCATTAACGATTGTCAACAAAGTAATTTTTTTACTATTTGTATCTTTATTATTCAACTGAATGGTCTAAAACTTTTTTACTATTTCATAAACCATTTTAGGGCACAAATATTTGTTCATCCCAACCTCATTTTATCAAACAGGTGTTTTAAATATCATATCATAAAGGGATCCATATAAATCCATTTATATTCTTTATGGAATTATAATATTATATGAGAAATTTACCGGAGGATGTTGCTGATCTGATTCTCCTTTGATGCTTATCATGTATTATATGAAGGTGTCTTCCAATTTTTTGGTAGTTCACTATGCTTTTTTATTAGTATGAGGGTGATGATGCATATTGAAGATCATGTCATTATTTTGAGAATGTCGGCGACTCTTCTAGAACATGTAGGTAAATATCATATCATTATAATATAATATTGATTATGGTGTTCCATGCAGGAACACTAAATATCTAATGTATATCCTTTCAAGTTTATTGAGTTTGGAATACCCTAAAATTAAAATAAAGAGGCAACAATTTAAAAGATGATGAACCAAGAATCTTATAGATTTATTTTATTTGGATATATTTGGAAGACCTAGTTGAAAATATATATTAGTATTCTCCCATATTAATTATTCTATGACTAATGGTTTCATAATCCCTTTATAATTTTTCATTTTATCATACACATTTTGTCATAATATAGACTTTGATATATATTTTTTTATCTTCTTCTTCATATTTTTTCACTAATAGTTAATTTAGTTTTCTAGTTACATATTCATTCTCCATGGATGGATGAAGAAGGTCCATCTATGTGAATCATTTAACAAATTCTTCATTATCGTATGATTTTATGGGATACAAAATCATGTACCAAATCACAAAAATCCTAATAAATTTATAATTATAATGAAATAAAAATTATTAAATAATGCACCTTTTAAATTCCCATATACTCTATTTGACCATTCATTATCTTCTCTAAAATGAATTTTAACAAAATCATTTGATAAAGGAATGATAACATTCTTTCCATTATGATTATCATGTACATAATTTTCTTTTCATAAATGATCGAATACCACTCAATTATTAACCTCGATAGATTCATATGATCCCTTCGACATTGATCAGCTACCGATTAATTTTAATTCATATGATAGTTTTGGATTGAGCTTTAATAACCTGTAGTTATATATAACCATCATACACAGTTTATATTTACTTAATTCTAGGTAAATATCCATTTAAGACTCAAATGTTCAATATATTTTTCCACATCTCAAAAAAGAGATAATACAACTAATCTTCAATGAAAATATTACAATAGATTAATCCAAACTATGTATTTAACAGGTTATCTCATAATATTTTGAATTCAGTGAGGTCTAGGATATCAATTTATCATTCCCCATCAATACATAATACTAGACGATCTTCAAATAATTGTTTTATACCACAAAGGGTTCCCATCTTTTTGGCATTGTAAATATTGGTGTAGTGATAATAATATTTTTCAATTAAATAAATATATATTTATATTCATTGGTAATTTTTTTTCCATGTATGAGTTAAACTAGATTGTGGGTACTACAATCAGTTTAATATTCTCAAGAAACAGTTGTAATACTTAGTTAGTCTAAGATCCCAATATATATCTGTTATAGATGTTGGTATGGGATACTCTCCAATTATCATTATTTTATATGGTTCCCCATATATCCATTTTTTGAGACATATATCCCCAAAATATATTCTTCCTCTATGTAAATATTATTTGTATTGTACATTACATGAGGATTCAATATTAGAAATAAATTTATTATGATATCTTAATTCTCTTCTTACTCAAAATTTCATTTTGATTATACCAGAATATCATATATAATGAAAACCAAATTTTTTTTGTGGTAATATATAGAAATACATTCATACATCCTTCAAAATTTTTGGATCACTTGTTAGTCTAAAATTAATCAATATAAACTCTTATTTTTTATACCACATTTGAATGTCATCCATGGAAATATGTTACTTATTTATAGTTAATTAGTGGTATTCTAAAAAAAAATCCACTGTATAGATTTATTAGGCCCCCTGTAGCTGTTTTAACAGATAATCAATCTACATAATGGGATAATTTTCCATTATAATTATTTTATTGAGTTTGGAATAATTAATGTAGAAGAGCATTTACCCATCCTTCATCTTTATAAAGAGACCTGACACACCCCATGGTGAAACACTCGGGCGAATAAAACCATTTTCCAAATGCTCATGTAATTTCTTGTTTAGTACTTCAATCTCATTGGTGAAAATTCTATATGGTATATTTGATATGGTCATAGAATAATTTAAAATTTTAGTTGATAAGTCAACATATCTATCAAGGGGTAGGCCAGTCAGAAATTTATGTAATATATTTGTATAGTATCTCATAATGGGATTATATTCAACTGTGATTTTATTAATTATCAATGTAATTAGAGATAAACATTATTTTTCAGCAGTAATTAATATAAATAATTGAGATTTATATTCTAAATGAGATTCAACCCCCTCATTAAAATAGTAAAGATTAATAGGATAACTTGGGTTATAAGAATTTGTTATCCTATCTCAAAAATTGATAATGGATTTATATACGTAATTCCAGTAAAAACTAAATATTACATAATATTCTACAAAAATAAGTGTGAAAATATTTTCCGTATGGTTCATTCCAAAAACATTGACAAGGAGGAATTATATGCTTGGGATGAAACAATTTCCCTATTTTATATTCTCAATCATTACCCAGCCCTTATTTTTTGATGTATTGTTTGAGTAGTTCAACTAAACATTCATGATATGAAGAAATTTTTAAGACTATAATCATATAGGAAATTTAAAAATCATTAATGGATAATGTCCAAACTTTTGACAAATATATTGAGGATAACATAATTTATGATATCCAAAATAATCATAGGGAGGAAAATACATAGACTAAAAAATATATAGAGGTAAATTATGATCAATAATGGAATAAATTTAATATTAAATGTAAATCATAGAATTTGAATCACTAGGTTTCATTATAGGTAATCCATTTTAATTGTTCTATTATTTTTTATCATAAAAATATATATAATTCATTTATAATGATTCATATTGAGTTTTTGAATTTTCCCAATCAAATTATCTTGGAGTTTCAAACACTTTGAAACAAGTAATCTTTTTCAGGAATGGGGTGATGATCTAGATAACACCTAATATGCCATTTTGGATTTTATTATCCCTAGGTATAACTATTATATATATATTTTAACTTTTTATATATGTATAGGGATGTAATTTCATCACAAACATTGACTTCATACTTTACCAAAATTTAAATTTATTCAAACATACATATAATTATCCTAAGTGATCTCAGTAAATTATTCTAGTATTAATCCCAAATAATAAAAATACACTCTTCTAATACCTTATGTTGTAAACCAATCCCTTTACAATTATTATTTAAAAATTTAACATTAATGTAATATAAATATCAAAAAATATAAAAAAGTACATCATCTTTTGGAGAAAAGTGTTAGAAATCATTAACATAAAAAAATTATGTTGAATTATTTTAATCTGCCCAATGAGAACATAAATACATTTGAGATAATTAATATATATAAGATAAAATGGGGTGCATATAAACAAAATTTATTATCTTCAATGACATTAAATGTAATAAAAATGACAATAAATAATAACAAATCAATCAAAAGGAATTACATAATATCTTGAAAGATACAGATCCTAAATAATCATTTCGTGGAATGAATTGAGGAACATGAAATCCTAATATCATGTAATAATAAGAATTTAGAATAAAAAAAAGTGGGAAATATTTTTATGTAAAGGATATCACCAACACCATATCACATTGTTGACAATGTCCCATCAAGCAATAGGTTTACTCCATATTTACATAAAGGAAATGTCATGAAACATTAATGTTACCAAATTTATTGGATCGCACTCTGGGTTCCACCATTGTAAAAAGAACATTGTTATTTTTGTCAACAAAATTAATCAAACATAATTTATAAATATTAATATTAACCATTTAATTAAATGGACTATAGAATCATATCTTATAGAAAAAAGAAGAAATATCATAATGGTATCCATGAAATCTTGGATTAGAAAATTCATGGAGCTTTATAGATAAAAATTTTGTGTTGTTAATAAGTATTTAATAGTTATGTGAATATGTTAAAATGTATGGATATGTAATTTAGGATATTTACATCTATGTGTGGTTTTAGGGAAAAGGGTGTAGAGACTATAAAGTGGGAAATTTGTTAACAATTTCCATAAAACTATGTGTGATCTAAAAAAAATCTTTAATAAAATATTCAATATCAGAAACCATTAATGTTTTAAAAAAATTATGGAGTGGTACTCGAAATTTTAAAATAGATAAGTAAGATTCCTTTAATCGGTTTTCATAATGAATGACATTGTTTAGAGGGTAGTTAAAAGTGTACATTTTCATCAAAAAGTTGAATTAAAATAGGTATAAATGTGGGAAGAAATATATAAAAGACCTTAAAAATGAAAAAAATAAAAATATAGAGTTAATGTGAGATAATAAAGAAAAATTATAATTTAATGAAAATAAGGTGGTTCATAGAGATAACTTAACTTATGTTCTAGAATCCATCTTCACTTACAGTTAACATAAAAAATAACCAAGCTATCAACACTAGTAACATGATTCAAAACTGATTACATCTATAATTGATTTAATATAATAATATAATGACTATTTACAACAATTTCAATTATATATAATTTTTATTTTCATTATTTTTAGGTATTTTTATTCATGCTCATATTATCATATCACGTGGGGATAATTTTGAAGACCCTTATCTAAATGGAATACAACACCTGATGTGGAATAAAATTATATTCCTGTAATTTTCTAAATTTAAACAGTATTATATAACCATATATTTTCTTACATATGGATGATTAATTTAGTAGAAACATTAATGTTATAAGATAGTTTATATTGGATGTTTTATAATCTTTAAGGTTGTAGTATTGATTTTTGTAATATTAGGTAAATAAATTCATTGAAAAATATGAAAATATATATAATATACATATTTTTATCATTTTAAACCATTATAACTGACATTAGACTAAACATTAAGTAATTAATGGAACATTAAAACTCATTCTCCACGAATGTAGTGAACATGAAATATAAGAGAGATAGATTTGTTTTTATAATAAAATGAATGGGTAAAGGGATATATTTATGATTGCATGTTAGAACTCTAAAATAATAGTATATAAACGATGATAGAGTTATTATGTGAGGTTTTATGGAGGATTTGATGAGATGGCTGAAGAATACATGAATAGAAAAAGGTAGTTTGAGAATTTACCACCTTAAGGTTATGTACTTAAAAAAATATTTAAGTCACATGGAGTTGTTCATCTGGTGAGACCAAAAGAACGAGGAAAAGGGGGAAAGGATTAGGAAGATATTTGGATAGAAATTTTTAAAATACTCAGATTATAATATTTAAGGATACAGAGAGGTGATGAGTGGTATTTAAAAGGGGATATAATGGGTTTTTTTAATATTATATTCACTGGTTTATAATTTTGGCAAAATGATATTAATATTACTGATTCATTTAATTATTTAAAGAAAATGGTTCAAGTGAGTTATAAATAATGTGCGCCTATATAATTTATTGAATAAAGATTCGTTCTGTAAAGCTCATAGTTCATTTTTTTCAATTCATCCTACTAGTGAGAAGATGTATAGAGACCTTCCAGAGTATTATTGTTTGGATTGAATGAAAATAGATTTTGACGATTTTTCCATGAAACTATTGACATATCAATAGTTTAATAAAAAATGGAAGTTATTGAAGGGGATGCTTCATCCTTTACTACTGCCTGAGAGGAATGAGAAAATATATCCATGGACATTGTTGTGAGTCAACAAAATACTTCTCAAGGTAACCATGCAATCTGGGTTATTGTTTACCAACTAACTAAATATTCACATTTCTTTCCTATTAAAGATATAATGTATTTTGATTATATTTTTTACTATACCTCAAAGAGATTGTCTGGTTACATAGAGTGCCTTCTTCCATTAAATCTTACTAGGATCCCAACATCACTTTTAATTTTTAGAAATGCCTTTAGATATCATTGGGAACATAATTAAATTATTGTATAGATTTTCACCCTCAATCAGATGGGTAGTATTAAGGAACAATTTACAATTTAGTGGATATGCTTTGAGCTTGTTCAACAGACTACCAAGGATTTTGAGATCAACAACTTTTTGTATTTGAGTTTTCTTATAATAACCATTTTCATTATAGTATATATATGAAACCTTTTGAGGTATTGGATGGGAAGAGGTGTTCAACTCCATATTTTTGGAATGATGTCGGGGAAGGGAAGTTTATGGGGAATGAAATAGTTGATGAAGTTTCTAATAAAATGAATATAATCCTACAACATATGAGGATGGCTAAGAGCAGGATGAAAAGTTATGCAGATATCAGGAGGAAAGACATTACTTTTGAGGTGGGTTATTATGTTTTTATTAGAATCTCACCCTGAAAAAGTTCTATGCATTTTTTATGATAGGAAAGGCAAGACCACTCTTCTTTGGAGCTTATGAAATATTATAGAATGTAAAACCAGTCACATATATAGTAATGTTTCCTATGAGTTTATCTTAGGTACAAATTTTTTTCCATGTTTCTTTATTGAGAATGTACTTTCCAGATTCATCTCATATACAGATCTCAAAAGCAGTTTAGCTTGAAGGGAAGCATATTTTATGAAGAGAAACATGTTCAAATTCATGATCATAGAGATCATGTATTTTAGAATAAATTAATCAATTATATAATGGTTTATTGTAGAAAACACATTATTAGAGAAGAAATTTGGGAATCAGATAATTCTATGAGGGAAATGATCAATAATTTTTTAATAAGTAAATAAAAATATGAGGATGGAATTTCAATGAGGGGAGAATGTAACTCCCAATGTTTTTAAAAATAATTTGAAATGAATGAAACAATTAATCACTACTTAATGATTATTCTTTATGTATATATTTATAATCTATTCTTTAAACATATTTTTTTGTGTCTATGTTGTGAATTTCATAAAACTAACATGTACGGTTATGGCCAATACGTTATTTGTTGTTTGATAGAACCAAGTCATTTTTTTTGAAGAGTTTCAAATGCTTGGGAATTCTAATATGACTAGTCATATAAAACTTATGAATAGAAAATCATTTTAATTTTTTATTTTCATAAGTTTATAAGTTAATAAACTATTGAATATTTTTTCAAGTATATATAAAATATGTTATATTTTTGAAAAAACTATTTTTGGAATAAAATAAGATTTTATTTAAGATTTAAATTAATCATGTTTATAAAATTATTTTAAAAAAATGAGTTTATTTTTTAATTCTAAATATCAAAAATTGGGTAGGGTGTATTTTTGGGATTTTTCTGAAATACTTGAATTTTTTGTTGAATTGTGAAATACATTAATTAATAAAATATGATAAATAAATGAATTTATACAAAATTCTTAAGACAAGTATAATGTAATGGTTATATAAAAAAAGATCTTATTACTATTTGGGTTACTTTGAGTCAATAATATTCATGTTCTTCTACAAAAAATATTAATCTAATTATTAAAATTATGTAATACCCAACCTCTCCTACACAATAAATACGACTCTTATAACAACCCATACATTACATATGTGGTTAATAATTCAGATTTGAATCATATTTATTACAACATATAACAAAACCATGAAAGGACCATATATGTATAGTGTCTTTAGAAACCGGGAAACAGAAACAACTAGTTCATAAATCGTTTACATTGTCTCCCATTTATTTCATCATATTTAGAGTCCCTTTTTGGAATATCCTACTTAATACCCTTTTTCCAAACCTGAGGAAAAGAAAACACACAAAAGGGTGAGCTCAAATGCTCAGTAAGGGTAAACAAAAGAAATATCAATCATATCATATTCATAAGAACATAACATTTTGAAAATCTTAACCTGCAAAAGAGATCATAATATCATAACATGGGATAAATCATAGTAGTGAAATATAATCCCAATAATCATAACTTAAAACATGAAAATTTGTGTCATAGACACATAATCATATAAAATCATTTAATATTATTCAAGACTCATTTCCAAGACTATCATAGCAGACAAAGTCTATTACAGAACCGAGTTCAATCCTCGTTCCAGTCCTGTATCACTGAATCAGATTAACTTGTCATTCCAGCCATGTCTATCTCATGAGATATAAATATTTACCCAATGCATTGGAGGAAGATATTGGTCCCACCCATCTCATAATTAAACCATTCTTATGTGTGCCACAAAATCATAAATCATACATCATAGCATAACCCATGTAATAAAAATGGGATTCATAAAACTCAAGCCATCATAACATAATCCATAAAAGAACTTCATAAAAACAATTCCATCATAACATAATGAAATCAATGTAATAACTGGGATAGAAATAGAACCATATACTATCTTATATGGAAAATAATTTTGATAAAACACTTGAACTCTATTCTTGAGGAAAATATCCTTTCTACTTCAAAAACATTTTTCCTTTCTTAACATGTCATACAATTTTTAACTAAAAGAAGTTGATTAAAAATAAACTTGAAAACTTGTAAAGGAATATTCATGGAAATAATGTTCTTTGAAATCATAAAAATCCATTCATACCATTTAAGTAAAAAAAAACCATTCTTCCCGTACTTTGTCCGAAAAGTCAAAAAGAACCTCGTACTGAAAATGACAAAATATTCCTTTCATATCTTTACCAAAAACTTCCTAATAGGTAAAATTGGACTTAAAAAAGTTTATTAGGATAGAAATAATATTAAACATTGATGTAAGATGTATGTGGATGATAAATATTCCCCAATGAATATCGAAGTATAAACAATCTCGGATAAAAATTGAGATCGTGAAATTTTCCCTTACCTTAGGTTCGATATGATTCGTATGAATCAAAACCTCCTATATAATGCTTTAAATAATGTCATTGACTTATTCCAGAATCATAGTAATGGTTATGATATCAGATATGGTCATATTCTTGTATTTTTATTAGTAATATTTCATTGCTACTTGTTATTCGGGTGTTTATTACTTTATGTTCTTATGCGTGTTTTGTCGAATAAATTCTTATTCCTCCTTTTTAGGTTATAGATACATCATGTAAAGAATGGTATTAGTATAATATATATTATATTTATTCATTCCATTCATTTATATAATCACTATTCAATGAAGATCATGTAGAACGAGTCGCATCACATCGTGGAGACGGTAGGCCGTACGTACGCACTAGCGATCATATCGTTCCCATGATCGTGGAAATGCATTGAAGTGTATGTATAATATTTCAGAATAAAAATAACATTACAATAATCATATATAGTTATTAATTTACACCATTATACCCATCCAAGTAAGGCGGTGTTGGAATATAGATTACACCACGGCGTGGAGATGGTATTCCGTACCTGCACATGCGCAGTGATTTTGTTTACCGTAGGATGGATAGTGTAACGCCCCGACCCTAGTTACCTAGAGTCGGTGCATTATTACATAACATTGGCATGATCACGAGAAAGATCAAGTCTCGAAAGACCGATTAGTTTAGTAGCCTTGGAATAACTAGATACATCCATAAATTTTTACATTACATCATAAAAAAACATCTTGTCTTCATATCCCCTCATACTATTCCTGCAGGTCATTCATAAATAACTTCTTCATAATCCTGGGAAAAATAAAACATTGAAAGGGGTGAGCTCGGATGCTCAGTAAGGATAACATTATAGCAGAAGCTTTCATAAATAAGCATAAACACTTAAGGCAATTTATAACTAAAACAAAATCCTTTTAAATTTAAACTTCAGCATAAAATGGCGAAGGTAAAATGAAATTATGCCATTTACTTACTCACATGGATATTCTACTAGTCGAATGATCACATTCAATTTCAATAACCACATTCATAATGATGGAATGCATAATGCCAGACTATCATAACCACATAGCCAAGGCCTCGTGCCAAGACTACAAATAAGATTTTGCCAAGGCCTTGTGCCAAGACACTAGTTTGTCTCATGAGACCTACCGATGCATCGAGGAGCTATAGAGGGCTCCACCCGTCACTTATTAAGTCCAATTCATTCCTCATATGAATAGGTTTAAGCATAAAATAAGCATTCGTATTAAAACTAGCATACGAAATGTCAATACTTTAACCACAAACCATGAATGGTATAAAAATAGAACATCCACAGTCAAACATAACTCATTTGATACAATATGAAAGATTGTATTGTATCACATTAACCTCAATCATGAATAATGAAGGATGTTGACATAGACGAAAATAATCATCATAACTATTTGAGAGAAATATCCCCCTTTTCTTGAAAACTTTTAAAAGTCACACTATTTGTCAAGAAGACATTCAAAAATAGATTTTTGAATCAAAGTGTCCCATACCACTTTGAAACTTTTAAAAGGATTTTTAAATTTAAAACTTTAATGTCCATAAAAATAAATCCTTGAAACCATTTTTAAAATATGGACATTAATGAGCATGATTTAGAAGAATAATTCTTTAAAACATTTTAAAATGGTATTTTGGTTAGAGTTTCTAACCAAAAGAGAGACACTTGAATACAAATAATTGAGTTAATCAAAACATTGTAATATCATGAGAATAAAGGAATTCATGATATACTATGTCAAAGTACATTATATACACCACATAAAAGTGATTTGGTGTATATCATCAAAGAAGTCTCAATGGAATGTAAATTGAGATGAAATCTCTCATAAAGGTTGTATCCTTAGGTTAAGGATAAATCAACGACATAATTATGTGTGACAAATATAAATACACTAAATATGATTGGATATTCAGTGTAAATCAATCAAAGGATATTCACACATATTCTTGTAAAAACAATACCAACGAATTGGATGTTTAACTCAACAAATGGAGAATGAGTTAAAATTACTCTTATCAAATTCATATCAATGAATTGAGAATTATCAATGGAGTGATTATGTGTATCAAACATATATCCACAGGAAGGGGAGTGGAAATTATGACATAATCAAATGAATAGTGATTCAACACATAATCATGGAGTAATATAATCAATGAAATATGCGTAAAGCCAAATGAGTGGAAATTGAAATCTCAAATTCCCTTATTGATTAGGTAACTTAAGAAACAAACACCCATGAAAGAAAGATCATACCATGATGATGTAAATACCCATAAAATAAAGTATATTACACAATGAATACAATCATGGGTAGTACACATACACCACATGCAATAATTAAGTGGTGATCAATGGAATTCTCACGGAATTAAAAGTGAGACAAGAAACCCCTTACCACGTTAATCAACTGAGTCACATGGCCAAAAGTTAATAACCACCAAATTATTTACAGAATAACATGAATATAAAGTGAATCATGATAATATATATCAAATTGAAGTACACAATACACCACTTTCAATAATTTAGTAGCGAACAATGGAAATCTCACGGAATTGAAAGTGAGATAAGAGAATCCCTTACTTTGTACTTTTTCCTTGGTCCATGGTAGGTTTACCTCCTGTATAATGGTGAAATAATTGTTATTGAATAATACAAGAATCATTTACTTTAATATGATATCATATATGATCTTTTAACATTGATTTGTTAATAATATCTTAGTATTAACGCCGTTTCGGGTGTTAACTTACTCATTTTCTTTTATATGTTTTGTTACATAAGTCATGTTTGTTGTATCTTATTCATATCCAGAATGATATAAAGTCCTTAAAAATCATTTTTAAATCATTAAATGATAATTATACTTGAATGGATACGATGGAGAATGAATCTCATCGCGTTCGTGGAGACGGTAGTCCGTACGTACGCACGAACGCTACATCCATTTAATTTTTTATTTTAAAAGAATCGAATCCAAATGATACATAGGTATATTACTATTCCAGTATAATATATATGTTACTTAATTTCATTAACACCATCCTTTATACGTTCCATGTGTGGTATGAACGAGTCATATCATTTTAAGGGGGCGGTAGTCCGCACTTCCTCAAATGAAATTATCGTATGTATATACAACATGAAAGGAATAATGGTATGAAATAAAATGGAATTACAGAATCTTATATATAAAATATATATCATTAATATCAGATTTAATTATAGTGCCATCATAATGGCTACCATGAGAGGCGGTAAGATGTTTTTGAACAATCATCGTTTCGTGAGGCGTTAGTTTGCCATCCACAGAAACATTATGTTCATCATCCATTAGATGGAGTTGTGTGTATGTGTAGTTTGAATACTTCTTATAACAACATCCTAGTATATTGAGGATACTGGTGTTGTTACAAAAGAAGGGAAATAATAAGAGTTTCGGGGTTGAAGAAGCAAAATAAATGAAGAAAAATTTAAGAGAAGTCGTTACCTTTAATTTAGGTAACTCACTTTGGTTGGAACCAAAGGACTTGTTGAAATGCTTTCTGCCTAAGGGGAAGCTTCAAGGAGGAGGAGAGGGATGTGGGGAGCTTATTTGGGCAGAGTTTGGACGAGCCAAGTGGCTTTAGAGGTGTGAGTAAATGAGAAGGAGGAGTGCCCTTTTATAAGAGGGGTGAGGGGCACCTTTGGAAGAGCTAGAAATATTAATTTATAATAAATTCATATTCGGTTTCCAAAGGCTCAAAAGTTGACTATTAAAAGGATGAGGTGGGGATAGGTCGAAAACAACTCATCCAATAGAATTTAGACAGGTTTGGGTACTTATATTAACCTTATCTTTAAGTATTAACTCTAAGTTAATTAGTTTCACTTTTACAATGTCTCTTTGTATTTTTATATAATATGGTTACTAAACTTACTATATACATCCAAGAGACCCCCAAGTGGTCCATTAATGATTAACCTATCATAATATAAGTCTCTTGGCCGAACCGTAGATTTTTAGGAATTTAATATCAATTAATAATATAATATTTGTTTTAAGAACTCTTTTATGTCAATTTTGACACTATTCAATAGTTGATTTTTGTGAAACTCATAACAGATTGATTACTTCGAAAAAAGTCCATTAAATCAATCCTAATATATCATAATATCCTAAAAAATTAGTTTAATTCATTAAAAGTTTCATATTATATTTATTTGGGTATTTATAATATCACTTATTTTAATTTTTCACTATTATAGTAATTACTGCATCATCATTGTGTCATAAATAAAATAAATTATTTAATGTATAAAAATTATAAATAAACTATCATTATGTAGGAAATCTTTTTAGCTTTCTAATGAATATTTATAATCGAAAATCCAACATTTATAACCCTATTTAAAAATTGTTCTTCTAAAAGATGTAAGCTTATGCCATTTTTATTTTTATTTTAGCTTTATTAGTATAATGTGTCATTATCACTTACAAGTGGATCCATGGGGTCCCAAAATAGACCCAAAGATGCCCATGGTCGACCATGTATCATCCAATAGGGTTAAGACACGTTTTAGGGTAATTTAGTATTATTATAATATTATTTGTTTAACCCTTATTTACCGGATTTACCCTTAACCATGGTAAATAAAATATTTACCGCAGTAATTATTCAAAATGTCTAAAAATAAAAGTTACCTATTTACACAATTTGGACATCCTGATTCCAAATATGGAATCTATTTTTCTAAATTCAAAACACAGAAGTGGCAGAAATTAATTTAAAATTAATTCCCGCTGTCAAAACAAAAAGCGTGTTTTTAAAAGATAATAACTATCAAAAGATTGGCACTTGTTTATGTTCAGTTTAATTGTAAAATTATGTCCAATGACCAAAATTATATTAAATGGTAAAAATATATTCTAAATATACTTTAAAACCACTCAAATTCACAATTTATCACTATTAATTATTTTGATTAAAAAAGTTGCTTTTAATTAAAATTTAGTAATTTTCACTATTCATCAAAATATGAAAGTTATCCGAAAAGTACCAAAATTTCAGCCTAGGCTAATTTCAATATTCCGAATCCAAAAATGAAGTCCATTTTGAAATATAAAATATATATGATTTCAAAAAGTAGGTATTACTATTCACAATGACTAGTTTAATTAGTTGTGGTGTGTGTTAGAACTCGAGGTTGCGTACAACACACGCTATCGCATTATTCGAAGGGAAACGTACCGTGGAAGCTTGGGGTGTTACAGATAGAAGGTAAAATAGGGTTGTTTCATATTTATAATAACATACCAGTATATTAGAGATACTGATTTTATTACGTCATAATGAAACATCTAAATAAGAGGAAGTGGAAGAAGAAAGAAGCTTGAAGAAATCGGTAGAAGGTATTACCTCCTTCTCGAAGTGCCTCCTTTAAAATTCCTCTTAGGACACTAGAGTTGGTCTTTTTGAGAAGCCCAATACCTCTATAAGGTTTCTGGGGAAGTGGGGAAGTGAAATGAGCAGAAGTTGTCTGATCTTCAAGGCTCAAAATGGTGTGATGAGTATAGGGAGGAGGTGTTCTTTTATAAGGGAGGAGAGGGGCACCTTTGTATTTATAAGAAATATTAATTTATAATAATTTCCAACCCCACTTAAAAACCTCCAAAAATGAATCAAATCCAAATATTAGATGTGATAGGGTTTTAATATCATCATTCAATATAATTTATACAAGTTGGATATTTATTTTAAACATTATCAACATGATTTATCCTTATATAATCTATTTAATTTTATTTGTGGTAATAATATTCTAAAGTTTAAATCATTTTAAATAATTACTTATATGTTGTTAATTGTCCATAATTTTATACTTTATTAAATTTTAGACCATGTAAATTTTAATTTATAATTTTTATATATTTTTGTTTTTTAAAGAATTTTATAATATGTAATTTCTATAAATTAACAATAGTGTCAATTTTGACACTATTCATTTATTTGAGTTTAAAAAAATATATATACAGAAGATATGTTCAAACTATAAAATTTAATAGATAAATAAAAAGTCATTTTTATATATAAAATTAGTGGAGCACATTAAATAGTTCATATAATATTTATTTTAATACTTTTAAAATCATTTATTTGATATTTCAATCAATAAAATAATTTCAACATTACTATTGTGTCATAATTAATGATAATTATTTAATCCCTAAAAATAATAAATAAATTCATATGATGTATAAAATTTTATTATCTTTCTGGAGACTATTCATGTTCGAAGCTTCATGAAGTTTATCGCTAAATTTAAATTATTATACTTATAAGATTTAAGAGAGTGACATGTTGTCACTTTCTTTGGTTTTAATAATAATTAAATTATTTTAATGGTAAAAAGTCCATTAAATGAATTTATTCCGACCCTTAGGTGATATGGGTCGACTTTTATTCATCCAATAGTCTTTTGGAAAGTGTTACGGTAAGTTTATAATCTTATTTTCACCCTTAATTACCCGATTTACCTTTAATTGTAGTAAATACAAATTACCGTAGTTACTATTCATAATATCAAAAAAATAAAAGTAACCGATTAACATAATTTTGACCCACTGAATCCAAATATGGAATAAATTTTTCAAAATTCAAAACACAGAAGTTTCAGTAATTAATTTAAAATTAATCCCGTTCTTAAGCGAACGGGTTGTAAAAGTTAAAACATTGCCAAAGATTGAAATGTTTTTACCTATAAATTCAATGTAAAATTAATGCTAATGAAATAAATTATATTAAATAATATAAATATATTCTATTTATACTTTAAAACCATTCAATATTATAATTTATCCATATAAATTATTGCGATGAAAAAAATTTGTTTTTAATTAAAATATAGCGTGTTTTTACTATTCATCAAAATATGAAAGTTACCAGAATAATATGAAAAATTTATCCAAAGTAAATTTTTATATCCTGATTCCAAAGAAGAGTTTTATTCTTTCAAATTGAACTTATAAACATTTCAAAAACTTGAATTAAAGTTGGTGCGCCATTAAAAGGTGGCAAAACCGCATTTCTTGAAAAATACTTATTTTACCCGAAAAATTTATTTTGTTCTCATAACACGTTCTAGAAAATATGTAAGATGAATAATAATGTTATAAAATTCAAAATTCAGTTAATACTATTCATAACGGCTAGTTTATAATATTATAATAATATATCATTGTTTAGTGAAAGTCGGTATTGCGTACTACACATGCTATCGAGGAAGGTCACGATTGCGTGTAACACAAGCCAAGCTAGTGTTGTAGGTAGTGAAAGATTCCTTTGATGTTGTGTATAACATAAGTTATAAAAAAATACACTTCTCAAAAAATATCAGGGTGTTACATTATACCCCCCTTAAAATGAATTTCTCCCTCGAAATTCGTCACTTTGTAACAAACAGATGAGGATTCCTCTCCCTCATCATTTCCTCAAGCTCCAATGTTGCTTCTTCTAATTGGTGGTTACTCCATAAAACTTTCACCAGGTGAGTGGTCTTGTTCTGTAGAACCTTTTTGCTACGATCCAGAATCTCTATCGGCTGTTCTTCATAAGAAAGATCTTGTTCGAGCGGTACAGCTTCTGAGCTGAGTACATGTGAAGGATCGACTATGTAATTTCTTAGGAGAGATACATGGAACACATCGTGAACTTGAGAGAGATTCGGTGGAAGCTCCAATCGGTAAGCTACCTTCCCAACACGATCTAGTATTTCAAAAGGACCAATATACCTAGGGCTCAGCTTTCCCTTCTTTCCAAATCTCATTACTCTCTTCCAAGGAGATATTCGTAAGAACACTCTATCACCCACTTCAAACTCTAGGTATTTTCTTCGGTTGTCGGCATAAATTTTTTGTCTAATCTGAGCTGCTCTTATGTGTTGTTGAATAGATCAGACCTTTTCTTCCATCTCATCAACAAGATCAGGTCCTAATAGCTTTCTTTCCCCAACTTCATCCCAGCAAGTTGCAGTTCAATATTTCTTTCCATAGAGAGCTTCATAAGGAGCCATTTGAATACTGGAGTGAAAGATATTATTATAAGAAAATTCCACCAAAGGTAGGTGTTGATCCAAACCACCTTTGAAATCCATATAGAAAGCTCTTAACATGTCTTCTAGAGTTTGAATTGTTCTCTCAGACTAACCATCTGTCTGAGGATGATAAGCAGTGCTGAAACTCAACTCTATATCTAGAGTATGTTGAAGACTTCGCCAGAACTTTGAGGTAAGCCTCGGATCCCAATCAGATATAATGGAAAGTGGTACTCCATTCAATCTTACCACTTCCATTACATATATCCTGGCAAGCTGATCGAGAGATAAATCTTCTCTAATAGCAATGAAGTGTGCCGACTTTATAAGACGATCAAATATGACCCAGATTGGATTATTTCCTTTGGATGTTTTAGGAAGTCCAGTGACAAAGTCCATGGTGATGTTTTCCCATTTCCATTCTAGTATGAGTAATGGTTGTAACATCCCCTTAAACTTTTGTATCTCAACTTTAACTTTCTGACAAACCAAGCATCGAGAGACATATTCCGCAAAATATCTTTTCATACCATCCCACCAGAAGTACTCTTTCAGGTCCCTATACATCTTTATGCTTCCAAGATGAATAGAGAATGAATAAATATGATCCTCATCGAGCATCTCCTTCTTTAATTCTGAGATGGGAGGAACACAAACCCAATTCCTGAACCTTATTATCCCATCACAATCAAGGTTGAATTCAAGAACATTTCTCACCTTCTTTTGTAACTCTACATCTTCTTTTTGTGCCTCTTTAATCTTCATATGTATATATGGTTGAACATTCATTTGAGAAAGATAAGATTTTTCCCCTTCCATTATAATTCCAAGATCTATCTTTTGTAAATCCATAAATATTGGATCTTTTGTGATCCTCATCATGGATAATCTACCATGGTCTTGTCGACTTAATGCATCTACCATCTTTTTTGCTTTCCCAAGGTGATAATGAATTGAGCAGTCATAGTTTTAATCAGTTCCAACCATCTTCTTTGGCGCATATTAAACTCCTTTTGTGTGAAAATATACTTTAAGATTTTATTATCAGTATAAATATCACACCTTTCACCATACAAATAATGCTTCCATATTTTTAATGAAAAGATTACCGCAGCTAACACCAAATCATGAGTTGGATAACTTTTCTCATGGATTTTCAACTGTCGTGAGGCATAAGCTATAACCATATCATTTTTCATGAGAACACACCCCAATACCTTATTGGATGCATCACTATAGATCACAAACCTTTCTTCACTACAAGGTAGTGTGAGAACATGTGCACTGGATAACCTTTGTTTTAACTCATTGAAATTCTCTTCACACTTCTCCGTCCAAATGAATTTAACTTCTTTTCGAGTCAACCTAGTGAGTGGATTAGACATTGAAAAATCTTTCACAAACCTTCGATAATATCCAGCCAAGCCAAGAAAACTTCGGATCTGAGTTACTGTTGTTTGTCTCAACCATCTTTCGATAACCTCTGTTTTTGCTGGATCCACAGATATCCCCTCTTTTGAGATTATATGACCCAAAAATGAAACTTTTTGAAGCCAAAATTCACAGTTGGAAAATTTGGCATAAAGCTTCTCCTTTCTCAGGGTCTTCAATACAATTCTCAAGTGATCTTCATGTTCTTCCTTTCTCTTTGAATATACAAGAATATCGTCTATAGAGACTACAACAAACTGATCAAGATAGTCTCTAAAGACTATATTCATTGGATCCATGAAGATAAAAGGGGAATTAGTAAGACCAAATGGCATCACTATAAATTCATAGTGTCCATACCTTGAACTGAAATTCGTCTTTGGTATATCCTCCTTTTTAACCCTTAATTGATGGTACCCTGAATGAAGATCAATCTTGGAAAAGTATTGAGCTCCGCGTAGTTGGTAAAATAAGTCATCAATATGTGGGAGAGATATTTGTTATTGATAGTGATCTTGTTATGTTCTCGATAATCAATGCATAGTCTCATTGATCCATCTTTCTTATTAACAAATAGAATAGGTGCTCCCCAAGGTGACACACTAGGGCGTATGAATCCTTTATCAACATTCTCTTGGAGTTGATTTTTCAATTCCTGCAACTCAATTGGGGCCATTCTATATGGTGTCTTTGAAATAGGCATAGCACCCGGTATGAGTTCTATTGAAAACTCAGTTTCACGATTTGGTGGAAGACCTGTAAATTCCTTCAAAAATACATCATCAAACTCCCGTACAATGGGTGTATTCTTAATCATGAGTTTATCACCAACCATTGGGGATAAATAACCTTCATTTAGTGGAATCAAGACCCATATGATGGGATAAATTTCCACTAGAATGTTATGTTATTCCTTGCATCGATAGTTGATCGTATATTGATCGGGAATATTAAATGTGACTTCCCTTCTTTGGAAATTGATATGAGCTCTGTATAAATAAATCCAATCCATGCCAATAATCACATCAAATTCCACTATAGGAAGGATCACAATATTTGCAGGAAGCACTTTCCCACAAACTTCAATTGGAGAAGAATTGTAAACTTTTGATGCAACTATTGTGCCATTAGGGTTTGTCACAGATAACTCAACATCTAATTGTTGAGGTAAAACGACGATACCCTTAGAAACTTTTTCATAAATAAAAGAGTGGGTGGATCCAGAATCAAATAAACCATTTTATACTTTAGCGTGGATGATATGTGTACCTTTCAACACTTCGTTATTGTACACAACATCGCCGATAGTAATTGCATGTGACTTTCTGTTGTCTTTGGCCTTAAGAGTTTGTTGACGTCGATCATCATCAACGACCCTTGGATTTGGGAATTGATTGGCATAATTACCCATCTCCTAGCACTTGAAACATTGAAGTATAGGAGGTGAATTCTGTGTATCCCTTTCTTTGTTCGCATCATTAGACATCTTCTTCCCATTATTTCGACATTCAATTATCTTATGTCCATCTTTTCCACACTTAAAACATTTTCTTTTCACTTTAGGACAATTCCATCCATGTTTCTTTCCACAATTTGAGAATAAAGAAAAGCTCATCTTCTTTCCAGTGTGGGATTTAGATTTTCCTTTGAATTCCATTTTCCTCTTCTTATCAAACCCATATGACTGATGGGTTACTCCAATCTCCATCTCAACCTTGAGAGCACATCGAACAATTTCCTCGTAGCTATTGAAGTTCCTTATGGATACTTCCCTTCGAAGACTTGGTTTTAAGCCACTAAAAAATTGATCAATTTTACTCTCAAGTTGGATAATAATTCTGGAAGCATACCTTGCAAGTCTTGTAAAATTTTCATCGTAGGTACCAATGGATTCATCATCCTTTTTCTTCAGTTCAAGAAACTCCTTCTCCATATTTATTCGAGGAATACGAGGGAAGTACTAATTAACAATTAGTTATTGAATTCTCCCCATTCCATGGACTCAATTTCATCTCTTTGCCTCATATTCTTGATAAGATTCCACCATTGATCAGCATCACCTTCCAAACTATACACTGCTAAGATGACTTTTTCATGTTCAGAACATTGTAGAACTGAAAATATCTTTTCAGTGGTACTAATCCATTGTTCAGCCACTAATGGATCAGAAGACCCACTGAATGAAGGTGGACACTGCCTCCTGAAGGATTCGACAGAATGTTGCTCCTTCCGTTGCTCGTTTGGAAGTCCTGAATGGTTCATAACTTGAGAAAGTTGTGTGATCATGGCTACAAGATTTTGCATTCCAACTCCCATAACGTTTGGTTGCTCAGGGGGACAATCATTGCATTTCCCATCGCATTCAGCATTAAAACAGTTCATTTGGGTTCCAGCCATTGACTAAAACCAATAAGCATAGTGTGAGAAAAACTAATCATAATAGGAAAACCACATAATAAAGAATAAAATTTAACACTTTAGTTCTTATCATAGGTTGTTCATGGCCATTTCCAAAACCTTAAGATTGTGTTCTATGCTTAGACATATCCTTATTGTAACACCCCGAGATTTTGTGAAAAATATTCTTTTTAATTTCATTAATGTCTTGTGTTGTACGCTACACCAAAAGGAGCTTGCTCAACATGCATCCTTGACTTGCCTTGTATTACACACAATCACGACCTTCCTCGATAGCGTGTGTAGTACGCAATACCGAGTTTCACTAAACAACGATACGCTATTAAAATATTATTAAAATTAGCCGTTATGAATAGTGTTAACTAAATTTTGAATTTTATAACAATATTATTCATCTTACACATTTCTGGAACATGGTATAAGAACAAAATAAATTTTTCGGGGAAAATAAGTATTTTTCAAAAAATGCACTTTTGCCGCCTTTTGATGGCGCACCCACTTTAAATCTAGTTTTTGACATGTTTATAAGTTCAATTTGACAAAATAAAATTCTTATTTTGAATCAGGATATGAAAATTTACATTAGATAATGTTTTGATATTTTTCCGATAACTTTCATATTTTAATGAATAGTAAAAACACGCTATATTTTTATTGAAAACAACTTTTTTAATAGAAATAATTAATAGTGATAAATTATTAATTTGAGTGATTTTAAAGTATATTTAGAATATATTTTTACAATTTAATATAATTTTGGTCATTGGATGTAATTTCACATTTAAATCAGTTATAAACAAGTGTCAATCTTTTGATAGTTATTATCTCTTAAAAACACGCCATTTGTTTTGACGACGGGAATTAATTTTTAAATTAGTTAATGTAACTGATATGTTTTTAATTCGGTAAAATAGACATCATTTTTGAGTTCGTAATATCAAATATAGCTTAGGCCTATTTCTTGGTATTTTTCTGAAAACTTTCAATTTTTGATGAATAGTGAAACCACTAAGTGGTAGTTAAAAAAACTGAATTTTTCATAAAACTTAATTTTACCGCTTCTGTGAATGGAATTTCGAAAATCCGAGAGACAAAATTGATGTCAGTAAGTAAAATGTGGTTCAATGAGGTGAAAATAATTTTTTTGGTGAATAGTAACTTTTTACTTTTTTTTACCACGGTTAAAAGTAAATAGGGTAATTAAGGGTAAAAATGATATTATTATTACCCTAACACATGTCCTAATTCTATTGGACAAGTGTAATTCGACCAAAAACAACTTTAGGAATAAAATATGACCATTTAGGCCCACATGGATTAGATTAGGACATTTATTATTAAATTATTTAAAGAAGGGTTAAAATAGTTAAAATCAAAGTTTAATAAGTAAATAATTTTTAATATGGGGTTATACATAAGATAAATTCGACTATAAATATTAATTAGAAAGATAAAAAGATTTCCTACATAATGGTATTTTATTTGTAATTTTATACTTTAAATAATTTAATTTATTTATGACACAACGATGATGCAGTAATTATCTTATTAATGAAATATTGACATAATTAATGATATAAATACCCAAATAAATATAATTTGAGACTTTTTATGAATTAAACTAATTTTCTAGGTTAATATGACATGTTAGTATTGTTTAAATTAACTTTTTTCGAACTAATAATTCTGTTATTATTTTCACAAAAATCAATTACTAAATAGTGTCAAAATTGACATAAAATAGTTTTTAAAACAAATATTATATTTTTAATTGTTATTTTATTCCTAAAAATCTAAGGTTCGGCCAAATGACTTAGATAAGGTTATATATATTAATAATAAACAACTTGGGGTTAGTTTGGCTTGATATAGTATGTTTATTAACCTTATAGTATAAGAACACAAGAAGACACGGTAAAAGTAAAATTATTTAACTTAATGTTAAATCTAAATGATAATGTTAAAATAGGAACCTAAACTTGTCTAAATTCTATTGTATGAGATAATTTCGACCCATCCCCACCTTAGCCTCGAAATAAATCAATTTGGAGCTATTTAAAACCGAACTTTACTTTATAATAAAATAATATTTTTAGTTATTCCAAAGGTGCCCCTCTCCTCCCTTATAAAAGGGAACCTCCTCCCACTCTTCCTCACACAACTTTGAGACTTCAAGCTCGGACAAACCCTTCTAAATTATCTTCTCCACTTCCCTAGAAACATCCTAGAGGTTCTGGTATTCCTCAAAGACCAAATTTAGTGCCCTAAGAGGAGGTCTCAAAGAGGCGCTTCAAAGAAGAGGTAATTTCCGTTACCGATTCTTTCACCTTTATTTCTACTTCCACTTATTCTTCATAGGTTGTTTCATTATGAAGAAATAACATCAGTATCACTCATATAATTATATGTTATTATATGTATTAAACAATCATATTTCACCATCTATCCATCCTACAGAAAATGAAATCACCGCGCATGCGTACGTACGGAATACCGTCTCCATGCCGTGGTGAAATCTATTTTCCACCACCACCTTACTTGGATGGGTATAATGGTGTAAATAATAACTATATATTATTATTTTAAAGTTATATTGATTCTGAAATAGTATACATACACTCCAATACAGTCCCATGATCATGAGAACGATATCATCGCTCGTGCGTACGTACGGACTACCGTCTCCACGACGCGATGAGATTCATTCTCCACTTTAACCATTCATGAATGATTATAAAGTATGTATAATAAGTAATCATTAAATATATGACATAATAATGATACTGGATTTATGTGTATATATATGTCTGTCATCTACTTAATTCTGTTCAACTCAATAAGGAAACGAAAACAGCGTTCATGCGTACGTACGACCTACCGTCTCCATGAACGGTGTATTTCTTTCCATTTAATGATTTATTATATATATGTATATTCTGAATATATATATATATATATAAATCACGTTTTATATTCTGGAATTAATTAATCATGATCTAAGTAATTATATGAATAATTACAAGTCAAAACACGGACGACAAATGAACCAATTTTACCCAAAACGCCCTTTAACATGGAATTTACAAAAGAACGGGTAATATAAAGTCATAAGTGAACCATATATGATATCATAACAATGAATATGATTCTTTAATAAGTCAATGACATTATTTAAATCATTATACAGGAGGTTAGGACACTTACGAAGCAAATCGGACCTAAGGTAAGGGAAATATCACAATCTCATTTTTATTCGAGATTGTTTCTACTTTGGTATTTACTGGGGTGTATTTTATCATCCAAATCCATGTTTCCTCAATATGTAATATTATTTCCATCCACCTAAAATTTTTTAAATCCAATTTTACCCTTCGGTGAGTTTTTAGTAAAAGATATGAAAGGAATCTTTTGTGGTTTTTCGTACGAGGTATTTTTTGACTTTTCTGACAAAAGTACGAGAAGAATGTTTTCTTAACTTATACGACATGAATGGATTTTTAAAACATTTTTTCCAAGAATCTTCCTTTAAAAATTTTCAAGTTTATTTTTAATCAACTTCTTTTAGTTTAATGTAGTATGACATGTTAAGAAAGGAAAAATGTTTTTGAAGCAGAAAGGATATTTTCCTCAAGAATGGAGTTCAAGTGTTTTATCAAAATTATTTTCCATCTAAGATAATAAAGGGTTCTGTTTTTATCCCTATTATTACATTTATTTGATTATGTTGTGATGGAATTATATTTTTATGAATTCCTTTATCATATATCAATTGTTTTGTGATGTTTAAGATTCCCATTTTTATTACATGGGTTATGAAATGATGTATGATTTATGATTTTGTGGCACACATAAGAATGGTATCATTATGAGATGGGTGGGACCTATATCTCCCTCCAATGCATTGGGTAAAGATTTTATATCTCATGAGATAGACATGGCTGGAATGGTAGGTTATACCGGTTCAGTGAAACAGGACTGAAACGAGGGTGACTCGGTTCAGAAAGGGACTTTGTCCACTAAGATAGTTTTGGCAATGAGTCTTGACTAATAAGAAATGATTCTCTATGATTATGTGTGTATGCCACAAAGTTTAATGTTTTAAGTTATGATTATTGTGATTACATCTCACTGCCATGAGTTATCCCAGGTTATGAAATTATGATCTATTTTATAGGTTAAGATTTCCAAATGTTATGTGCTTATGTATATGATGTGATTGATATTTCTTTTGTTTACCCTTACTGAGCATTTGAGCTCACCCTTTTATGTTTTATTTTCCCCAGGATTTAAAGAAAGGTTTTAGGTATATAAAAAAAAGGAATATCTTTATGGGAGATGTTTAAGATCTTTCACCAGGATTAGAAGATTATATTCGGAGTATCCAAAGACACTAAACTATTACGATCCTTGTGTGTGTGTTTTTGTTATGTACTAAGTATTCAGCAAATGTAATGTAATGTCAATGTACGTTAAGCTTTGGGTCTCTACAGTTGGTATCAGAGGAATGGTTTAGTCAACCTTTGGAAACAAGGAGCGAAAATGTTAGTGAGATCCCTAGAGATATTTCTAAGGTATGTCTAGGGATGTCCCTAAGGTTAAGTATACGTATAGGTTATAGTACTAGAATTATGCTAACGATAATAGAATTAAACCTAAGATGTTAGATATTGAAGGTACTCCCCTTTTATTATGTTGTTTTCCCTAGCATGATTTTTTCCTATCACAATATTCTTTTTGGGTTTTAGACGATGGCTGGAACCCGAAGGAACCGAGTTGATCAATGCAATGGACAATGCAATGATTGCCCTCCTGAACAAACAAATGTTATGGGAGATGGAGTGAAATCTCTTATTGCTATACTTACACAAGCTATGAATCATTATAGACTTCCAAATGAGTAGAGAAGGGAACAATATTCTATTGAGACCTTCATGAGGCAACATCCACCTTCTTTCAGTGGGTCTTCTGATCTACTTGTTGCTAAACAATGGATCAATACCACTGAAAAGATATTTTCAGTTCTTCAATGTTCTGAGCATGATAAAGTCATCTTAGCAGTATATCGTTTGGAAGGTGAAGCTGATCAATGGTGGAATCTTATCAAGAATATGAGGCCAAGAGATGAAATTGAGTCCATGGAATGGGACGAGTTCAAGAACTTGTTTTTCAGTAAGTACTTCCCTCGTATTCTTCGAACAAAGATGGAAAAGGAGTTTCTTGAGCTGAAGAAGAAGGATGATGAATCTGTTGGTATATACGAAGCGAATTTTACATGACTTGCAAGGTATGCATCTGGCATTATCATCCAACCTGAAAGTAAAGTTGATCGATCTTTCAGTGGCTTAAAACCAAGTCTTCGAAGGGCATTAGCTATAAGAGACTTCAGTAGCTATGAAGAAATTGTGCGTTGTGCTATGAAGGTAGAAATGGAAGTTGGTGTTACATATCCATCTAATGGTTTTGAAAAGAAACGAAAGATGGAGTTCAAGGAGAAATATCAAAATAATGGTGAAAAGAAGATGAATGTTTCCTTATGCACAAAGTGTGGAAAGAAGCATGGTGGAGATTGTCTTAAAGGGACTAGAAAATGTTTTATGTGTTGAAAAGAAGGTCATCGAGCAGCTGAGTGTCGAAGTAATAGAAAAAGGGTTTCTAATGATGTGAATAAAGTAAACACTGCAGAGAACGCACCACCAACACTGCAATGCTTCAAGTGCAAGGAAATGGGGCATTTTGCTAATAAATGCCCTAATCCAAGGGTTAGTGATGATCGACATGAGCAACCGCTTAAGGCAAATGACAAAGGGAAGTCACATGCGATCACTATTGGAGATGTTGAATATGAAAACGATGTGGTGGAATGATTAAGTGTTTATGTAATGGGATTCCAGAATAATGTTGTATCATAATGTATTGGAATATTTATGTATTGGTCTAATATGGTATTCAAAGTGATTGAGATATTTTTGGAAATAAGATGATATGCGCATAATGAAGGGAAAACGAGAAAATGAAATGTTTAACAGTATTCATGAGCTCATGATTGATATAAAGACTAAGTGATATCATGGTTTGAGTATATAGAATTTTGAGGATTTTGGTATGTGAAAAGTGTTAACTTTTAACTGCATTCAAGTTTTCACTATGGTTCAATGGGTATTCAATAGAATACATGATTAAGGCCTTTGAATGTTTGAAATGTGACCAACAAGACATATCTTATGATATATGGGGATCAACGATGGTATTAAATCTCTGGTAATCATTTTCACTATATTATGAGAATGGACTGCAGTATTATGGATAAGCCTAAAGACTAGAATGGATTATGTTGGACATAAGTTAGTATTGTTTAAGGATAGAAGTTTTTTTCGATATTATTGATGGGATGTTATAGTAATATAGTTTTAGAAAAAGGACAACCTGCAGGATGGGCGACAACCCAACACGTCGGACAAGGTCGTAGGAATCGAACCCACAACCGAAGTGCGACTCGCCTTTATCACCTACCACTGGCCTACAGGAAGTATCTGGTTAGTGGAAACTAGTTTTATTTTATTAAGCGGTATGATATATGAAGTATAAGTTCATTTTAGGAACTATATAGGATTAATCTCACCATAGATGGACTTATGTATTTTTTGATAAGTTTTCTAACCTTTTGTTTAAGACAGATGGAATGACCCATCATTCTATCAAATGATCTTCTAACACATCACGAATGACAAATTCAACATCATTTCTTTAAGATATGAAGTGGAAATTGTCCAAAGAACGAAAAACGGTGAGACTATACCAAAATCACGAAAGTATTTATTCTAATTCCAATTTCATCAACTTTAGGGAAATGATCTTAAAAACCAAAAATGTTTTCCGAGTGCTCTTATATCTGATGAATCAGATGTTACCCTAGATCATCACAAATTTATGGCTTTGTGATTGCTGGCTTTTCCATAGCCATGTTCTCTACCACTCTCCATCAGAACATGATGGTTAGATTTCTCTCTCATATCCATATTTTCACCTATGTGGAACCCAGTGATTAGTTTATTTGGGTAACCATTAAGTTTCATAATTTTGTTTTTAAAGATTAGTTTTGGTATTCCTTTTTACGATGTGGGTTTCTATCAAAGAAACTTTCGAATAGTAAACCATTTATAACCCCGATGAATTTTGAGGGCGAAATTCATTTTAAGGGGGTAGAATGTAACACCCCAAGATTTTATGAAAAATATTCTTTTTAATTTCATTAATGCCTTGTTTTGTACGCTACACCAAAAGGAGATTTCTCAACACACATCCTTGACTTGCCTTGCATTACACGCAATCGCGACCTTCCTCGATAGCGTGTGTAGTACGCAATACAGAGTTTCACTAAACAACGATATGCTATTAAAATATTATTAAAACTAGCCGTTATGAATAGTGTTAAATAAATTATGAATTTTATAACATTATTATTCATCTTACACATTTCTAGAACACGGTATAAAAACAAAATAATTTTTTCGGGTAAAATATGTATTTTTCATAAAATGCAGTTTTGCCGCCTTTTGATGGCGCACCCACATTAAATCTAGTTTTTGACATGGTTATAAGTTCAATTTGACAAAATAAAATTCTTCTTTTGAATCAGGATATGAAAATTTACATTAGATAATGTTTTGATATTTTTCTGATAACTTTCATATTTTAATGAATAGAAAAAACATGCTATATTTTAATTAAAAACAACTTTTTTAATCGAAATAATTAATAGTGATAAATTATTAATTTGAGTGGTTTTAAAGTATATTTAGAATATATTTTTACAATTTAATACAATGTTGGTCATTGGATGTAATTTCACATTTAAATCAGTTATAAACAAGTGTCAATCTTTTGATAGTTATTATCTCTTAAAAACAGGCCATTTGTTTTGACGACGGGAATTAATTTTTAAATTACTTAATGTAACTAATATGTTTTGAATTTGGTAAAATAGAAATCATTTTTGAGTTCGTAATATCAAATATATCTTAGGATTATGTTTTGGTATTTTTCTGAAAACTTTCAATTTTTGATGAATAGTGAAACCACTAAGTGGTAGTTAGAAAAACTGAATTTTTCATAAAACTTAATTTTACCGCTTGTGTGAGTGGAATTTCGGAAATCCGAGAGACACGGTTGATGTCAGTAAGTAAAATGTGGTTCAATGAGATGAAAATAATTTTTTGGTGAATAGTAACTTTTTACTTTTTTTTACCACGGTCAAAAGTAAATAGGGTAATTAAGGGTAAAAATGATATTATTATTACCCTAACACATGTCCTAATTCTATTGGACAAGTGTAATTCGACCAAAACAACCTTAGGAATAAAATATGACCATTTAGGACCACTTGGATTAGATTAGGACATTTATTATTAAATTATTTAAAGAAGGGTTAAAATATTTAAAATCAAAGTTTAATAAGTAAATAATTTTTAATATGGGGTTATACATACGATAAATTCGACTATAAATATTCATTAGAAAGCTAAAAATATTTCCTACATAATGGTATTTTATTTGTAATTTTTAGACATTAAATAATTTAATATATTTATGACACAACGATGATGCAGTAATTATCTTATTAATGAAATATTGACATAATTGATGTTATAAATACCCAAATAAATATAATTTTAGAATTTTTATGAATTAAACTAATTTTATAGGTTAATATGACATGTTATTATAGTTTAAATTAACTTTTTTTGAACTAATCATTCTGTTATTATTTTCAGAAAAATCAATTACTAAATAGTGTCAAAATTGACATAAAATAGTTTTTAAAACAAATATTATATTATTAATTGTTATTTTATTCTTAAAAATATAAGGTTCGGAAAAATGACTTAGATAAGGTTATATATATTAATAATAAACAACTTGGGGTTAGTTTGGCTTGATATAGTAAGTTTATTAACCTTATAGTATAAGAACACAAGAAGACACGGTAAAAGTAAAATTATTTAACTTAATGTTAAATCTAAATGATAAGGTTAAAATAGGAACCTAAACTTGTCTAAATTATATTTTATGATAGGCGTTCGACCCATACCCACATTAGCCTCGAAATAAATCAATTTGGAGCTATTTAAAACCGAACTTGACTTTATAATAAAATAATATTTTTAGTTATTCCAAAGGTGCCCCTCTCCTCCCTTATAAAAGGGTACCTCCTCCCTCTCTTCCTCACACAACTTTGAGCCTTCAAGCTCTGCCAAACCCTGCCAAATTCTCTTCTCCACTCCCCAAGAAACATCCTAGAGGTTCTAGTCTTCCTCAAAGACCAATTTTAGTGCCCTAAGAGGAGGTATCAAAGAGGCGCTTCAAAGAAGAGGTAATTTCCGTTACCGATTCTTTCACCTTTATTTCTTCTTCCACTTCTTCTTCTTAGGTTGTTTCATTATGAAGAAATAACATCAGTATCACTCATATACTGATATGTTATTATAAGTATGAAACAATCCTATTTCACCATCTATCCATCCTACGGAAAACGAAATCACCACACGTGCATACGTACGGAATACCGTCTCCACGCCGTGGTGAAATCTATTTTCCACCACCATCTTACTTGGATGGGTATAATGGTGTAAATAATAACTATATATTATTATTTTAAAGTGATATTTATTCTGAAATAGTATACATACACTCCAATACAGTCCCATGATCATGAGAACGATATCATCGCTCGTGCGTACGTACGGACTACCGTCTCCACGACGCGATGAGATTCATTCTCCACTTTAACCATTCATGAATGATTATAAAGTATATATAATAAGTAATCATTAAATATATGACATAATAATGATACTGGATTTATGTGTATATATATGTATGTCATCTACTTAATTTTGTTCAACTCAATAAGGAAACGAAAACAGCGTTCATGCGTACGTACGGCCTACCGTCTCCACGAACGGTGTATTTCTTTCCATTTACTGATTTATTATATATATGTATATTATGAATATATATATATATAAATCATGTTTTTTATTCTGGAATTAAGTAATCATGATCTAAGTAATCATATGAATAATTACAAGTCAAAACACGAATGACAAATGAAACAATTTTACCCAAAACGCTCTTTAACATGGAATTTACAAAAGAACGGGTAATATAAAGTCATAAGTGAACCATATATGATATCATAACAATGAATATTATTATGTAATAAGTCAATGACATTATTTAAATCATTATACAGGAGGTTCAGACACTTACGAAGCAAATCGGACCTAAGGTAAGGGAAATATCACAATCTCATTTTTATCCGAGATTGTTTATACTTTGGTCTTTACTGGGGTGTATTTTATCATCCACATCCATGTTTCCTCAATATGTAATATTATTTCCATCCACCTAAAATTTTTTAAATCCAATTTTACCCTTTGGTGAGTTTTTAGTAAAAGATATGAAAGGAATCTTTTGTGGTTTTTCGTACGAGGTATTTTTTGACTTTTCCGACAAAAGTACGAGAAGAAAGTTTTTTTAACTTATACGGCATGAATGGATTTTTAAAACATTTTTTCCAAGAAGCTGCCTTTAAAAATTTTCAATTTTATTTTTAATCAACTTCTTTTAGTTTAATGTAGTATGACATGTTAAGAACGGAAAAATGTTTTTGAAGCAGAAAGGATATTTTCCTCAAGAATGGAGTTCAAGTGTTTTATCAAAATTATTTTCCATCTAAGATAATAAAGGGTTCTGTTTTTATCCCTATTATTACATTGATTTGATTATGTTGTGATGGAATTATATTTTTATGAATTCCTTTATCTTATATGAATTGTTTTATGATGTTTAAGATTCCCATTTTTATTACATGGGTTATGAAATGATGTATGATTTATGATTTTGTGGCACACATAATAATGGTATCATTATGAGATGGGTGGGACCTATATCTCCCTCCAATGCATTGGGTAAATATTTTATATCTCATGAGAGAGACATGGCTGGAATGGTAGGTTATACCGGTTCAGTGAAACAGGACTGAAACGAGGGTGACTCGGTTCAGAAAGGGACTTTGTCCAGTAAGATAGTCTTGGCAATGAGTCTTGACTAATAAGAAATGATTCTCTATGATTATGTGTGTATTCCACAAAGTTTAATGTTTTAAGTTATGATTATTGTGATTACATTTCACTGCCATGAGTTATCCCAGGTTATGAAATTATGATCTCTTTTATAGGTTATGATTTCCAAATGTTATGTGCTTATGTATATGATGTGATTAATATTTCTTTTGTTTACCATTACTGATCATTTGAGCTCACCCTTTTATGTTTTCTTTTCCCCAGGATATAAAGAAAGGTTTTAGGTATATAAAAAAAAGGATGATCTTTATGGGAGATGTTGAAGATCTTTCACCAGGATTAAGAGATTATATTCCGAGTTTCCAAAGGCACTAAACTATTACGATCCTTGTGTGTGTGTTTTTGTTATGTACTAAGTATTCCTCAAATGTAATGTAATGTCAATGTACGTCAAGCTTCGTGTCCCTACACTTATGGTTCTTACTAAGGATTTCACATCCTTGTTTCCAAAGGTTGACTATACCTTTGCTTTGATACCAACTATAATGACCCATACATTTCATATGTGGTTAATACTTCAGATTTGAAGAATATTTATTACAACATATAACAAAACCATGAAAGGACCGTATAAGTATAGTGTCTTTAGAAACTAGGAAACAGAAACAACTGGTTCATAAATCATCTACATTGTCTCTCGTTTATTTCATTATATTTAGAGTCCTTTTTTGGAATATCCTACTTAATACACTTCTTCCAAACCTAGGGAAAATAAAACATACAAAAGGGTGAGATCAAATTCTCATTAAGGGTAAAAAAAAGAAATATCCATCATATCATATTCATAAGAACATAACATTTTGAAAATCTTAACCTACAAAAGAGATTATAATATCATAAC
This sequence comes from Viscum album, assembly GCA_963277665.1. Taxonomy (NCBI): domain Eukaryota; kingdom Viridiplantae; phylum Streptophyta; class Magnoliopsida; order Santalales; family Viscaceae; genus Viscum; species Viscum album. The sequence goes on along the minus strand of OY728153.1, from coordinate 187,433,264 downwards.
ATTGGATAAATCATAGAAGTGAAATGTAATCCCAATAATCATAACATAAAACTTGAAACTTTTTGGCATACACACATAATCATTGGAAATCATTTCATATTAGTCAAGACTCATTTCCAAGACTATCATAGCGGACAAAGTCCATTACTGAACCAAGTTCACTCCTCGTTCCAGTCCTGTATCACTGAACCGGATTAACTTTCCATTCCAGCCAAGTCTATATCATGAGATATAAATATTTACCCAATGCATTTGAGGGATATATAGGTCCCACCCATCTCATAATGAAACCATTCTTATGTGTGCCACAAAATCCTAAATCATACATTATAGCATAACCCATGTAATAAAAATGGGATTCATAAAAATCATTCCATCATAACATAATCCATAAAAGAACTTCATAAAAATAATTACATCATAACATAATGAAATAAATGTAATAATAGGGATAGAAACATAACCCTATATTATATTATATTGAAAATAATTTTGATAAAACACTTGAACTCCATTCTTGAGGAAAATATCCTTTCTACTTCAAAAACATTTTTCCTTTCTTAACATGACATACAATTTTTAACTTAAATAAGTTGATTAAAAATAATCCTAAAAACTTTTAAAGGAAGCTTCATGGAAATATTGTTCTATGAAATCATAAAAATCCATTCATGCCGTATACGTAAAAAAATCATTCTTCACGTACTTTGGCTGAAAAGTCAAAAATAACCTCGTACTGAAAACGACAAAAGATTCCTTTCATATCTTTACCAAAAACTCCCCAATAGGTAAAATTGGACTTAAAAAATTGTAGTAGGATATAAATAACATTAAAAATTGAAGAAACATGGATTTGGATGATAAATATGGCCCAGTGAATATCAAAGTATAAACAATCTCAGATAAAAATTGAGATTGTGAAATTTTCCCTTACCTTAGGTCTGATATGCTTCGTATGAATCCAAACCTCCTGTATAATGGTTTAAAAAATGTGATTGACTTATTGCAGAATCATAGTCATGGTTATGATATCAGATATGGTCATATTATTATCTTCTTATTAGTAATATTTCATTGCAACTTGTTATTCGGGTGTTTGTTGCTTTATGTTCTTATGTGTGTTTTGTCGAATAAATTCTTATTCATTCTTTTTAGGTTATAGATACATCATGTACAGAATGGTATTAGTATAATATATATCATATTCATTCATTCCATTAATTTATATAATCATTATTCAATTAAGATCATGTAGAACGAGTCACATCACATCATGGAGACGATAGGTCGTACGTACGAACGAGCGATGATATCATTTCCATGATTGTGGAAATGCATTGAAGTGTATTATAATATTTCAGGATCAAAATTACTTTAAAATAATAATATATAGTTATATATTTACACCATTATACCCATACAAGTAAGGTAGTGTTGGAAAATAGTTTACACCACGGCGTGGAGACGGTGTTCCGTACGTACGCACGCGCGGTGATTTCGTTTACCATAGGAAGGATAGAAGGTGAAATAGGGTTGTTTCTTATTTATAATAACATACCAGTATATGAGGGATACTGATGTTATTACTTCATAATGAAACAACTAAATAAGAGTAATTATAAGAAGAAAGAAACTTGAAGAAATCGGTAGAAGGTATTACGTCTTTCTCGAAGTGCCTCCTTTAAACTTCCTCTTAGGGCACTAGAGTTGTTCTTTTTGAGAAGCCCAGTACCTCCATAAGGTCTTTAGGGAAGTGGGGAAGTGAAATGGGCAGAGTTTGGAAGAGATTAAAGTCTCAAAATGGTGTGAGGAGGAGAGGGAGGAGGTTTCCTTTTATAAGGGAGGAGAGGGGCACCTTTTGAATTATAAGAAATATTAATTTATAATAAATTTTAACACCACTTAAAAACCTCCAAAAATTACTCAAATCAGAAGATTAGATGAGATAGGGTTTTAATATCATCATAAAATAAAATTTTGACAAGTTGGTTATTTATTTTAAACATTATCAACATGATTTATCCTTATATAATCTATTTAATTTTATTTGTGGTAATAATATTCTAAATTTTAAATCATTATAAATTATTACTTATATGATTTTAATTGTCCATAATTGTATACATTATTAAATTTTCGACCATCTAAATTTTAATTTATAATTTTTAAATATTTTTGTGATTTTTAAACAATTTTATCATATGTAATATCTATAAATTAACAATAGTGTCAATTATGACAGTATTCATTTATTTGAGTTTAAATAAACTATATATAGAAGATATGTTCGAACTAAAATATTTAATATATTAATAACATGTCATTTGTATCTATAAAATTATTGGAGCACATTAAATAGTTCATATAATATTTATTTTAATACGTTTAAAATCATTTATTTGATATTTCAATCAATAAAATAAATTCAACATCACTATTGTGTCATTATTAATGATAATTATTTAAAATCTAAAAATTATAAATAAATTAATATGATCTAGATAATTTCATTATATTTTTGGAGATTATTCATGTTCGAAGATTAATGAAGTTTATCACTAAAGTAAAATTATTATACTTATAAGATTTAAGAGAGTGACATGTTGTCACTTTCTTTGGTTTTAATAATAATTAAATTATTTTAATGGTTAAAAGTCCAATAAATGAATTTATTCCAATCCTTAGGTGATATGGGTCGACTTTTATTCATAAAATATGATTTTGGAAAGTGTTAGGGTAATTTTATATTCTTATTTTTACCTTTAATTACCTGATTTACCTTTAACTGCAGTAAATAAAAATTACCGTAGTTACTATTCATAATATCAAAAAAATAAAAGTAACATATTAACATAATTTGGACCCACTGAATCCAAATATGGAATCCATTTTTCAAAATTAAAAACACAGAAGTTTCAGTAATTAATTTAAAATCAATCCCGCTGTTAAGCAAATGGGTTTTAAATGTTAAAATATTGCCAAAGATTGAAATGTTTTTACCTATGAATTCAATGTAAAATTAATGATAATGAAATTCATTATATTAAATAGTAAAAACATATTCTATTTATACTTTAAAACCATTCAATATTATAATTTAACCATACAAATTACTACGATGAAAACAAGTTGTTTTTAATTAAAATATAACGTGTTTTTACTATTCATCAAAATAAGAAAATTACCAGAATAATATGAAAAATTTATCCAAAGTAAATTTTTAAATCCTGATTCCAAATAAGAATTTTATTTTGTCAAATTGAACTTATAAACATGTCAAAAACTAGATTTAAAGTCGGTGCGCCATCAAAAGGTGGCATAACTACATTTTTTGAAAAATACTTATTTTACCCGAAAAATTTATTTTGTTCTCATACCATGTTCTAGAAAATATGTAAGAAGAATAATAATGTTATAAAACTCAAAATTCAATTAATAATTTTCATAATGGCTATTTTATAATATTATAATAATATATCATTGTTTAGTGAAACTCGGTATTGCGTACTACACACACTATCGAGGAAGGGCGTGATTGCGTGTAACGCAAGCCAGGTAGTGTTGTGTGCAGTGAATGATTCCTTTGATTTTGCGTATAACATAAGTCATAAAAAAAATATACTTCTCATAAAATATCAGGGAGTTACAACTCTCAACCCCCCTATTCCACTCACACAACTAAAGCCTTGATCCTTGTCAAAATTATTATAATTAATCCTCTCAATCCACTCCCAATGATCCAAGACCTACTTGTCTCACCAAATACGAAAAAATAAAGCACCTTACGGATGATCTCAATGAGATGAGATGACGAGTTAAAAATTCTCTTTCATTTTTTGTGTTTCTATTTCAATTTATTTATTTTATAATACTATCTTCTCTTACAATTATCCAAGAGGACTTAATTCTACATAATAATATTGTTTTTATCATGTATATTGGAAAATTCATCAATTTCCTTCTTATCATGATCCCTCTTATTATAAAAATAAGAACATTTTACGTGATGTGATGTTTTACCATAATCAGGGATAATGTTTTTTCATTTTCTTTTACATCCTACGAATATGATTTTATAACCATTTAAATGTCTGAATAATATTTTAAATTGTACTGTATTACCTCTCATATTTAATGGAATTAACTTTTATTCATATTTTTCATGGTATGTAATGAAACAAGTTCGTGTTTATCAAAGACCCTACATAATTATGTAAATGGATACTGCTAAATATTTATCTATTGAATCATACTTATACCATAAAACCAAAAAGAATTATTGGGTCATTTAATATTCAAAGATTCATATAAATAATATCTCATTCAAATTATTAAATTTCATTTCCATACATTATGAAAATAATATACAAACCATCCATGGAAATCATGTAAAGAACGCACCTGAAACAATGGAAGGAACACAATACTAATATATAAAGGGTGAAATGATGTTATGAAATGATCATATATAGTGTTATTAATTTTAATATGTGTCATTAATATATTAGTAACACTCCTAAAACAATAATATAGGATATTTAAACACATTTTATGTGTGAAAAACCCATGGTAAGGTAATTCTTACCCCAATTTCGATTCATTGTGTTAACATTCTACATCATTAATTATGTGGTAGTAATATTATTTTTTTAATAAATTTTGTATATTATGTTGTATTATGTGTAATTATAGGATATATACATATTCCTTTGGTTCTATTTTATTCACATATCAATTTTATGTTATTTTTTAGGGATGTATCTTATTAAATCATCATTTAAACAATTTTTTTTTAAAAAATTCCTAGTGAATAATTTTTATGAAAGTATTTTTGTTTTATGATTACGTTATGATTATGGTTATTATTTTATGTTAAAGCATGGGACCTATATCTTTTCACAATGCACTGGTTCTGTGTAAGTTGGAGTTCAGTCACATGGTTACTCCAAATGTAAATGAGATAGTTAAACAATAAGGTAGAATTGAGGGTTACATTGTAAGGTATCCATGATGATTAAAAATTATATGGTAGTTGAGAGGGTTAAATTATTATTTATGTAATTACAAAAGATAAATTTATGTTTCAATTTATGTTCTTTATGATATTTGTAAATCTCATGGATATCACATGTTTCAAAAAGTGACTATATATGGGAGAAATGTTTGTATTTTTTTAAAATGAATTCATTTGTTTATAAGTATTCATGGAAAAAATTCTTTGTTTCCTTATTTTTATATCATTTACTGAGAGTTTTGTTCTAATACAATGTTTTTAAATGACCTTAAAATGTTTCAAGGATGTATAAGACAAATTTGGAATCTATGTTAGATGTTATGATGATTTGTGAAAGAAAACATGGTTTATTTGAAATGATTTATATTTCGGATGAAATGGTTACTATTTTATTGGTATCCTCTTTGTATAAATATGGAATGTTATGTTTGTGTTGTATAACAATTACAAAAAAATATTAATTTGAAAAGGTCCTCAAGGTGAAATGAAGTTATTTCTTGACTAAAATTCAATATTTTGTATTTTAATATACCTGGGTCCTTATAATACACCTTCACACATTGTCATTATTTCTAACTAAAAATACTCACATTCACACTATTTTTGAGCGAAGACAATCTAAAATAAACCCATTCACAAAGTTCATTATCAGTTGAGATAAAAAGTATGAACCAAATAATTGTAGGAAAATATATTACCCATTGCTAAAAAATTAACCATCCAAACAATAATTCCCTATAATAAGATTAGAATACCCAAAAATAATAAAACAATTAATTATCCCACGAAAAATTGAGGAGTTTCATGAAAAAAATCATGGAACCTTCAATAAGCTATATAAAGATGTAATATGGATGGTTTCATAAAAAATGTCCTCATTTTAACAATATGAGCATCAAAGGATATTAATATAGATGAAATCAAAATGTTATTTTCGTTGGATAAATCACTTCCTAGAACATGAAGAAACAACACTTCTAAAATGATTGGAAACTCCAAAAAATATTTTCATTAAAATTAAAGAGATTCAGATTTAAAAAAATATTCCAATAATAAGTATTCTAAAAAAATAAATATAATAAAATTAATAAAATAATGGTTCTTTGAAGAAAAAATAAATAAGCCTTCATTAAAAACACATTTCATTAAACTTATTTTTTATAAGAATGAATTACATAAACAACTAAAAACATACACTTACGAAGCATACTATGATTTCCACTACTACATAAAAAATCAATAGTTAAAAATATTTGAAAAAAATCAAAAACTTTGAAATGAAGATTCCTAAAAATAAATTCTTTTATAATGAGGGAAACAATAAATATTTTTTATAAAATTATTCTATCTTTTGGGTAATAGTAGATTTTTTTGTAAAAATGAGAATTACATTTCATTATGAAAAATTGAGAACATGGAAAAAGTTTACATTTATTTTTATCAGTAATACATCTTCTAAAATACATAAATATTTCTTAAAGTTAAAGTGGATTGGATTATAAACATATTGATTTCGAAAAGATAAAATTTTATTCAATATTTTAACATTCCTTTTTTGAAAACCCACATTAAAAAATATTTAAAAAACATTAGTTTGAAATTAGGTGAATGAAAAACTAAAGATCACATGAGATAAAAAATAGTTAGGGTTCTGTAAATAAAATAGGTCATCATTGGGAAGGCGAATACTTATTATAAATTTTTATGACAACAAAAATCATTTAAGAAACTAAATTTCAATACATTCCTTTGTCAAAATGATCACAATACATACATATGAAAAAATTAGGATGGTATCAATACAACATATACTCATTAGAGTATGAATAAAGGGTTGTTACCATTCATGAATACAAGTTCGATGAAATGAACTTCAGAAATTTTTTCATCAAAACATTCTAATCAAATTTAAAATAAAATTTCAAAATTAAAATTTCAAAAACCATATTTAAAATTAATATATATTAAAATTAAATATTAATATTATAAAATAATATTTAATGTATTTTCATGTACATTATTTCCCTGAATTTTTTTTCTGTCGTACACATTATAACAATGAATCCATTCACTTTTTTGGTAAAATATAAACAGTCATTTTTTGTTAAAAACATGAAAACTACATTAATTTTTTTTATGAAAAATATAAATTCATTAAAATATTTACAAAAAACATTTTCTAATATTGAGAAACATTATTGAAAATATCATTACCCAAAATATGTTTTAAATGAAAATAGATTTTACAGTAAGGAGATAATTGAAGTCGAATTTTCGTAAACCAATATAAAAATAATTTTTAGCATTAGAATCATGGGGAAATGGGAATATTACATTAAAATATCATGAAAGAACATAGTATGAGAATATTAAATGGTTCTATTTACTAATGATCAACTAATAAACAATCTCAATTAGAATGATATTTTCATATAAACCCTCACAACAACCATAATGTTAAAGTGAGGATTAATCATTGAATAAGTAAACTTTATCAGATGTTTATCTAAATTCAATGATTAGAAATGATATATATGTTAGTTAAAAGTATTTAATTCCTCAATCCTATAAAATAAAATACGCATAGAATTAATATATCCAAATTAGAAGAATTTGAGTTACAAAAATTATTACCACTTGGGAACTCTTTAGTCAAATACACTTCAATGACATGTTAAGACCCAAGATTGAGGTACATGGACATTACATTTGTTTTGTGTAATAATTATTACATGACACAATCTGACTCTTGAAGAACATTTTAGTTTACTATATTTGGAAAATTGAAACATACTCATCTAACAAGGTGAAATATCTTCAACATCTCCCATAAGGATTTACCTCATTTTGTTTCCCTACCTAAAAACATTTTATATATATTGGGGAAAAGAAAACCCAAAATGGGTGAGCTCAAATTCTTATTAAGGGTAAACATTGGGAACCTAAAAGAAACCAAGAACATAATAATGTAAAAATATGAACATAGAGTTTAAATATCAAAATCACGAGGTATAAAATAAATCATGGTAGTTCATAAGGCATAGATCATAAAGAAATATTAACTATGATAAAATATTATTGGTATAAAATGAGGAATTGTAGAAAACAAATAAGAAAATAATATTATTTACATTGTTGAAAAGGAATTTTTTCCAATACCAACCTAGTGGAAAATGTTCATTACTGAACCGGGTTTACTTGTCATTCCAGCCATGTATTACTGAACATGATTTACATGTCATTCTAGCCCTATATTACTGAACTAGATTTACCTTCAATTCCAGTAATGTCTATATCATGAGATATAAATTCATACCCAATTCATGGGAGGGAGATACATGTCTCACCCATCTCATATTGTAATCTTTCTTACAAATGCCACAAAAATAAAAGAAAACATTCATCATAGCATAACGCAAGGAACAAAAATGGGTTTCTTAAACATCATTCCATAATAATCCGTATAAAATAAATGGACTTTATAAATATAATTCCATCACAAACATAATCAACCTGACATAATAATAGGGATTAAAACATATCCATATGTCATCGTACATGAAAACCATTTTTGATAAAACAATTGAACATAATTCCAGATGAAAATATCCTTTCTTATTGAAAATGATATCTTTTCTCAACATGACAAGAAAATTTAATAGAAAATAATTAAAATAAAAAAAAAATCAATTTCTATGGAGTAAGATTCTAGGAAATATGGAAACATGAAACCTTAAATAATCCATTCACGCGGTATAAGGTAAAACATTCTCCTCATTCTTTTCCAAAAAAAAACCAAAAGTACCTTGTATGGTAACCAAGGGAATGTTTCTTTCAATACAATATAGTATATGTAAAAAAAATTTAAAAATGAAATAAAAAATACATTAATGAATATTAAAAATTTTATGATAACATTTTTAAAAAACATGGACATGGATGATACATATATTCTCATTAAATACTTACGTGTAGACAATCTTAGATAAAAATAAGATTACAAAATTATCACAAACCATAGGTCCGATATTAGTCAAATACATCTCAACCAACTGTATTATTATTTAAATAATTTTTCTAATTTATTATATAATCATAATCATTTTCATGATATCGTTTATGATCATATTTTCATCCATTTCATGGTAACATTTCGTTGTTACTCTTTATTCAAGTATTAACTACTTTATGTTCATATGCCTGTTTTATCGGATAAGTTATTATTAATTTTTTTAGGTTTTATAATTTTATTAATATAATATATATCATATTTATTAATTCAATTATTTTATACAATCATGCATTAATGATGATTATGTAGAACGATTCACATCGTACTATGGAGACGGTAAACAGTATGTACGATCGAGCGATGATATCATTCCCATAATTGTTGAATGGAATTAAAGTTGAGAGTTATAGTATCATATAATGAAAAAAATTAAATTAATCCTATATATATTTATCAATTCCCTAATTATACTCATGCATGTAATGTGGTGGTGAAAAATAGATTACACCACATCGTGGAGACGATAAGTCGTATGTTCGCACACATGGTGGTATAATTTTTTATAAGATGGGTAGAAGGTGTAAAATGGTTGTTTCATAATATTAATAACCTATGAGTATATAAGTACCACTAAATATATTACTTTATAATGAATCAAATGATGAGGTGGAAGTATAAGGAGAATGATGTGTGAAAGAATCGATAATAGATATTACATATTCTTCAACATGCCTTCTCTAAATCTCCACTTAAATCTATAGAATTGGTCTTTGAAGAAGACCAGGACCTCTAAAATGTTCCTATGAAATTTTATAAGGGACATGTGGAGGGTATGGTTGATATTCAAGTCTCGTAATGAAGTTAAGTGTTGATGGATGAAGTTCCCATTTATAATTGAGGTGAGGGGAACTATTGGAATCCACAAAAATATTAATTTATAATAAAATAAAACCCCACATAAGACCATCCAAAATGTCCAAATTTATAATATTATATGATAGAGTGTTGTAATATAATCATGTTATAATATTCAGACATGTTTTTTTATCAATTTAAGCATTATATTTTTAATTAACATTATGTTATTCAACTAAAATTTTCACTAGGTTAACAAATAATTCAATATTAAGAGGGTGATATAATTACGTAATTGATGTAAATTAAACAATAAATGAATTTTTTAGAACATAATATTTATTCTATTTTTTAATTTTTTTAACATTTTAAATAATTTAATAAACTATTATTTTGAAAAAATATCAATTATTTCAATTTTCAAACTATTCATTTCATGGATTTTGAAAAATATTAATGTAAGTTATTATCGTTAAACCAAATATTTTATAATATCTCTAAGGGGTAAAGGGAATCATTAAAATGTATTGTAAAATTTAATTTTTTCAAATTATACTTATTTTAATATTTTTATTAACATTTATTTGATATTTCACTAAATAAAATAATTAATATATCAATATTTTGTAATTATTTAATATACTTATTTGATGAAAATACAATCAATATAACCTTTATCTGTGCTAGAACGGTTCACTTATAGTGCTAAAAATTTTATGTCTATCTCAGTGAAGATAATGGGTGTCCCTTTTATCAAGGAAAAAAATGTGCTGATAAATACCTCGTTTATTAGCGCAAAAAAAGCACTAATAAAAGTTAAAAACAAAGAAAAGTTAAAAAATATTTCTATAAACCAAGGAGGGGATTTAATAGTGCTTCAACCCCCATCAATAGCACCCCCACCAGCACGTAAACCCTAGCCACACCTAACCTTTAATATCCAACCTGAACCATTTAAAATCGCTTGCCCATATTCTACCCATGAGCGCGACCTGCCTCTCCTTGGATTCATACTCATGTTGTATTTCCTATTCACCTAAGACTTTACCACTCCACCATATTTCTTTTCTCTCCATTTATTATTATATCAATATATATATATACAGTTATATTTACTCGTATATTAATTCATATTTACATTAATATATATATATATTAATATATATATAGTTATATTAATATACATATATATTCGTATATTAATATATATATATATATATATATGTATATTAATATATTTATTCATATATTAATATATATTTATAAGATCTATTTTAAATACATTTATAAAGCATGTCATTTTGTGTGAGTTTATAAATAAAAAATACATCAACACACAAAAACACACACACATATATATTATATGTGTGTATATATGTATAATTATAAATATTTATATATATTTACAAATATTATATATTAATATTTACAAACATATGTTTCGAATATATAGAAAATATATATCAGTTTGTGCATACCGATGCAGACATATATATATATATATACACACACGTAGAAATTATATATGTATATAAATTTTCGTATAATATTATTTTAAATAAAATGGATATTAGTTTTTAATTTTGATAATGCTTATATATTGAGAAATATTTTTTATATGTAAATATGACTAATTATTTATTTTTTATGTTTAATATTTATGTGTGAATATATAAATTTTTTTTATATATTGTTATATATTAGATTATTTTTAACAGTACATTTTGGAAAATGATAAAAAGACCTGAAAAAATGAAAAACAGGTAAAAAATGGAGAAACCCTCAATCCTCGTAAATACACTCAGAAAGTCAAATAAACTATAATATGAAGTTAATGACAAAAACTTCTGATCCGAGAGTCTTTTATAGCTCTATGAACGCTCAAATCTAAGATCATCAAATGAGATTTCATATGATAGGTGGTGGAGGCCGAACATATTGGCAGATCATAAGTTATAGCTATTTGAAAAAACATCAGAAATGACAAAAGTTCTACAAATGTGGGGATTGAAAAACATAACAAACCGCATAGTCACTAAAACAATCCTAACATCTAATTCGGGTGTCTATTTCAACTTCTTGACAATTAAAAATGATGCTCATGTATCATACTATGATATTACATGTAGAAGAGGCCAAAAAGACACACATATTGAGGGTTACTACTATTTTATGAAGAATTTGACATGGCTCCGGACACACAAACTGAGTTTTGGAGGCCTTCTGAAGGTTTTTAGGGGTTTTAGGGTCTGGGAAGAAACATTAACCTCGTTCCATTCATATTTCTTCATATATATCTTTAATTAATTTGATTTTATATGTGGTAGAGCCCAAACGGACACATGGAGCTAATGTTATTAGCGTTTGAATGTGGAATTTTTAGAGTAGTATAACAGATCTATCTTCTGTTTCATTGATCTTATCACGATTTCGATTGGACATGGTCTTAAATCCTCTCAGAAGATTCTATTTTACTAGTCTTGGTTCTCAAATGGACACCCAGAGTAGAAGTTATGGTTTTTTATTGAGTTATGATATTTTTAGGTTTTTAGGAGCTTGAAGGGTAGCTCGATTGCCAACAATCATAACTTCAACCTCTGGAGTACATTTTTGTTATAAAACATTTCAAATAGAATATTGAAAAAAATATCTACACTTTTGTCACCATTGTAGCACCTTCACATGTTCATCATGGCCAGAAGGCCCATAATTCATCACAATGGTCATAAGTTCTGCTCTGGGTATCCATTTTCCATAACTTCGGATCCGTGTGTCTGTTTTTTTCCTACCACATATCAAATGGAACTAAAACATATTTTCAAAATATATATTATATTTATATCAATATAAATATACTTATATATCAATATATTAGTTTTTATGATTTTTTTGAAATATACACGTTTTCTGTGCTATGAACAAAAGCATTGATAAATCCCCCCCTTTAACAGTGCTAATAAAAAAGAACTGATAAAGGGGTACCCATTAACAGCTCTAAAAAAGGGTTGATAATGGGGTTTCTCTATCAGTGAAATAAATGGGTTGAAAATTTGTTACTTTTAATAGCACTTTTTTATCGCTGATAAATGAACCCCCTTTATCAATGCCTTTTTAGCATTGCTAAATGGCGGCACTATGGAAACACTTTTTTATTATAGTGTGAATAAAAATTAAAAACAAAATACTATTATAAATATCAATTTACTATATTTCAAAACAGTATTTGTATTTTTATTTATCTACTTGAAATTTCAACATTAAATATTTATACATATTGAAGTATGAATGTGATAATTTTAACAATACGTTAAATAAATTAATATAATTATCCAAATCTATTCCATATGGCTCAAAATGGTCTATAAATATACTAATGGATTCTAATTGTCGATATATACTTTATAAATAAAATTGTGTAATGTGTTTTCACCATTTAATGATTTTTATTGTTTAAATAATAATTAGTTTATTGATTTTTCATCAATTAAATAATTTCTGCATCTTCTATATTTTACAATATAATGTAAATATTTGATTCTTAAAAAATGAAAATAAATCACCATGAAGAAATAAATATTTTAGATTTAAAATAAGTATTTATTGTCTAATTTAAATTTTATATAACATTATTTTAAAAATTATATATTATTTAAAACATGAATGTGACATCTCTATATTTTCATTAAATAAAATATTATAAATAACATAATATCACCCAAATGGACCAAAAAACATAAAAGAAAAATTATATCATGTAAATTTGTTTATAAAGTTAAAAATAAAATTATATATTTGTCAATACGACCTATTTGTCCATATGTTGATACATAAAAGGTATTAGAGACAATTAAAATGACACTTTTTGTCTTTCCTTGATTTAGATATTATTTAATTCATTATCATGGAAAAGTGACCGTTAAATGATATAATATATATCCTTATGTGTGAAGGGTCAAATTCCATTCATAAAATAAATTTTTTTCTATTGTTTTCATCATTGTATTTCATTATAATTTTATTTTTATCCTAAATTAACTAAATTAACCTTTATCGTGGTTATAAAATTTACCATGGTAACTATTCATATTGGTCAACACTAAAAGGGCCCTATATAACAAATTTGGACACCCTAAATCCCAAAATTTCATCCATTTTTCAAAATTCAATACATAAATTTTGTAGAATTTAATTTAAAATTCAACTGTTAATATGTCAGAAAAAATAGTTTTTTTTGGAAAAAAACCCCTTTTAAATGGAATTGTTTTTAATAAAATCATATATAAAATAATTTTAAAAATCATTTATTAGATAAAAATTAACCAAATAAAATTTAAATCTAACTTGAAACATCATTTTTCTATTTAATGACTTTAATATAAAAAATCAGTATTTTTACTATTCATCAAAAAATGAACCTTATCAGAAAAATATAAAAAATTCAACGAAAATAAAATTTAATATCATGCATTAAAATTAGAATATTTTTTTTAGAATTGAATATAATAAATTTTTAAAACTAGATTTAAAATGGATCCTCTATCAAAATAAGTGAAAAAGAATATTTTTTTAAAGGCACATCTATTATTTGAAAAATCTATTTAGTTCTTATATCATGTTCTAGAAAATATAAAAGGTGAATTTTAATGTTATGTAAAATTAAAAAATGTTGTTAATACTATTAATTAAGACAAGTTTATTTCCCATTAAATAATAACTTTTTAATAACATATCATTGTTTAGTGAAACTTGGTATTGCGTACAACGCAAGATATCAGGGAAGGTCACTAATGTGTGTAATAGAAGCCATGTCAGTGTTGCATTTAGTGAAATATTCCATTGTTGTTGCATATAACATAATAAAAATATAGTTCCTTTATACATTGAACAAAATATATACTCAATTTTTCATGAAATTAATTCTATCAAAATAATTTGAAATTATTTGCAACACAAGCCACGTATAGTGTTGCGTACACTACAAGCTAATACAGTGTTGCGTATAGTGCATGCTAATATTAGTGTACCGTAAAACAAAATATATCAATTAAATTAAAAAATATATCTCATAAAATTTATTGGTGTTACATTATACAACCCATAAAATAAATTTCAGTCTGAAAGTTTTTCAAGGTTGTAAAAGGTTCACTACTTGAAAATTCCTTCATAGATTCTCACATCGTAAAAAGGAATTTAAAAACGTCATTTCAAATTTAATTTTAGAATCATAACTGTTACCAAATGTAAATCGACAATGGGTTTCAATATAGAAGAACATAGGTGGCATGTGAAAATATGTATATCGAAGATAAATATAATTGTCATTTTGTGATGGAAAGTGATAAAGAACAAGGTTGGAGAAAGTTAACAACCACAAATCCATAAATATATGATGGTTTAATGGACCATCTGATTCATCGGGTAATAAGGTACTAACATAACATATTTGGTTTCAAGAAACACTTCCAAGTGTTGAAGAATCTTTTGAGAGGGTAAATACTTTCATGATTTCAGTACAATCTCAAAAATCATGGTCCCCGGAATGATTTTTAATTCGTCTATTATTTAAAGGAATAATGTTAAATAAGTCGTTCTTGAATTGTTAGTCGATCATGCGATAGAATGATAGGTCATTCCATATGTCTCAACAAAATGTTAGAACATGTTATCAAATATACATAAGTCCACCAATAGTGAGATAATACAATAATCTATCAATCTTCAACTATAATATACTATATATTATACATAAATGGATAATATAGAAAATATAAAACATTATAAGGAGGTGAACTAAATCAACATAAAATTTATCACCCATATCTCATAAGGTTGTTCTTTTTTGTCACATTCCAAAAATTTGGATAACTTAATCATGTATTCTCTTAAAACATGTTAAAAACATGAATTACAACAAAACAGCAGTGAAAACATGAATTATTCAAATTTAACTCCTTACATGAACTAAAAATACCTAAAATTCTATATATTCAAACCTTGATATCAATTTCTACTTATATTATTCATGAGGTCATTAATACTATCATACATCCCATTATTTCTCTATCCCTTCATTATGCGCATATCATGCGCTTTCTAAAAATATTTCAATCACTTTTCTTGGTAACAGGTACCATATATGTATGGAAAACCAAAATGTACCAATACATAGATATTCCAATATTCCATAATACTATAAAATAGATTCAACAAAAATTATTTGGAATCCCAGTACATAAACACATAATCATTCCACCACTTCGTTGTCAAACTCAACATCACCAATATTGATCACATGTGACTTTCTTTTTTCTTTGGCCATGAATGGTTATTGATATCGATAATCATCATTAACCCATGGATTATAGAATTTGTTAAAATAATACCCCATTTACATACACTTGTATCATTGATGTGTGTGTGGTGTGCTCTCTGTAGTCTTTTATCTATTTACATTATCAACAACCATTTTCCCGTGATGTCAAAACTCAACATCTTGATGACCATCTTTTCCACACTTAAAAAAATTTCTAGACCCATTATTAAAATCTCCACCATTCCTTTTTTACAACTTTTACCATAATGAAACATTTATCTTCTTTTTATCATTATTTTTAAAGTTTCTCTTGAACTCCATATTTATTTTCTTATAAAAAACACGAGATTGATATATAACACCAACTTCCAGATCTACCTTGATAGAACAATGCATAATCTCATCCTAGCTAATAATATATTTTATATTTATTTTCCTTCAAAGACATGGTTTTAAACCACATAAGAGTCGATCAACATTACATTCAGGTTGGAGGATAAACCAAGAATAATACCTTGTAAGCCTTGTAAAATTTTCCTTGTATGTAACAAAAGATTCATCATAATTTTTCTTAATCTCAAGGAACTCCTCTTATATCTTTGTTAAAAAAATATGGGGGAATTTCTTGTTAATAAATATTTTCTTGAACTCATCCCATTATAGGGATTCAACATCATCTTGCGACATTGTATTCTTGATTAGAGTCCAAAACTGGTCTGATTCCCCTTCTAAATGATAAACATCTAAAACGACGTTTTCATGTTCTGAATAGCAAAAGATAGAAAATATAATTTCAGAGGTACTGATTCATTGTAAAAAAAAAACAAGTGGATCGAAAGACCCACTAATAGAATGTGAACATTGTCTTTTGAATTGATCAACATAATTTTTTTCTCTTCTCTTCTCATTTTGAAGTCATGAATGATTCATATCTTCTGTAAGTATAGAAATAAAATTTTTCATTCCATATCACATAACATTTTTTTTTTCAGGATGAAAAAAATGGTATTGACTAGTGCATTGGTCATTAACATGGTTCCTTCGAGTTCTATCCATTCTATAAAATGCAAAAAGATTAGTGTTAGAGTAAAAAATCATACTAGGAAAACCACATAATAAAGGGTTTCACGTTCAATATCTATCATTATATGTTATATATTAGGTTATTGATCATTGTTACCATAATTCTAGTATTTTAACCTATATATGTACTTAATCTTAGGGGAATCCCTTGAAATAAAATATAAATATCTCTAGGGACCTCATTAAATTTTTCACATCCTAGTTTAAAATGGATAAAAAAACCTTCACTCTGATACCAACTATAAATACCCAAGCTGGATGTACATGGAAATTACATTTGTTTTACAGAATACATAAATCATGATATAAATAGACACCCCAAGGACCATTTTTTTAGTGTCTTTGGAAACATGGAACATAAGCATCTAACTTGGTGAAAGATTTTAATCATCTCCCATAAAGATCGTCCAATGTTTTTTTTCCAACCTAAAACCACAAAATATCCTAGAGAAAATAAAACATAAGAATGGTGAGCTGAAATGCACAGTATTGGTAAACATTGAGAACATAAAACAAAAAATAAATAGAATAATGTAAAAACATGATCATATTGCTAAAATATCAAAATCATGTGTCATGAAATAAATTCTGCCGTTAGGTAAGGCATAAATTATAATGCAATATTAACCATGATAAAATATTATTGGCATAAAACATGAAATTATGGAAAAATAATAGTAAAATAATATGATTTTAATAGTAGAAAATGAATTGTTTCCAAGAAAATCTTAGTGGCCAAAGTCAATTACCAAACTGGGTTTACTTGTCGTTCCAGTAATGTATTACTGAACCATATTTACTTTCTGTTCCAACACTATATTACTGATCCAGATTTGCTTTCCATTCCATTCATATATATCCCATGAGATATAAATCATTAACAATACATTGTAGGGAGATATAGTTCCCACCCATCTCATAATGAAACCACTCTTCTGTGTTCCACAAAAATATAAACCATTCATCACTACATAACCCAAGGATAAACAATGTGTTTCTCTATCATTTTTCAATCATAATTCGTATTAAATAAATTAATTTCATAAAAATAATTACATCATACACACAATCAAATAGAATTAATAATAGGTATAGAAAAATAATCCTATGTCATCACTGATGGAAAATAATGTTGATAAAACACTTGAACATAATTCATAAAGAAAATATCATTTCTTCTTCAAAAATGTTTTCTTTTCTCCATATTAATGAAATTTAAATAAAAAATAATTTAATTATAAAATAAACTTGAAATATTTTAGAGTAATCATCAATAAATTAAGGCATCATGATACCGTAAATAATCCATTAATGCCATATAAGTTTTAAAAAACATTTACGTCATACATTTGCTGGAAAAGTGAAAAGTACATTGTGTGGTAAAAAAATATAGATTCCTTCCATAACATATTGTAAAAGTAAATATGGGTAAAAATACTTGAAATATAAATATAATAATAGTAAACATTTTATGAAAACATTTTTATAAAACATAGACATGGAGGATATATATATCTCAGTAAATACTTATGTTTAAACAATCTCGGATAAGAATCAGATAGCAAAATTATCCCTTAATTTAGGTACGATATTCTTCATATGTATATGAACCTCATGTATAATGATTTAAATAATCATAATTATTTATTCCAAAACCAAAATAATTTTTATGATAACATTTATTATCATATTATCATCTATTTTGCGATAATATTTCATTGTTACTATTTATTTGGGAATTAACTACTTTTTCTTCGTATACATGTTTTGTCAGAAAAGTTCATATTCTTCTTTTTAGGATATACCATGGTATTAATATAATATATATATAATATTTATTCATTAAATATATATATAATCATTAGGTAATGAATATTATGTAGAACGAATTTTATCACATTGTGGAGACGACAAGCCGTACGTACGCGCGAGTGACGACATCGTTTCCATTATTGTTGAATGGTATTGATGTGGATCGTGTATAGTATCTCAGAGTGAATATCATTTTATATTAATAATATATATTTATTAATTACATCATTATTTCCATCCATGAACGGTGGTGGTGAAAATGGATTACACCTTGGTGTAGAGACAGTAAGTCATACATATATAAGCGTTGTGATTTCATTTCCCTATGATGGATATAAGATAAATTATCATTGTTTCATAATCACAATAACATATCAATATACATGTAATACTAGATTTATTACTTTATAATGAAAAATTTAAAGACTCGGAATTAAAATGTATTTTTTTTAAATATATGGTAATTTTATGAGTCCGCAAAAATTGACGGTGCGTGATTCTGAGGCTCGGTTTGCCCGGAAAGAATTTCTGAACTTTTTCCCGTGTATATTCAGTAAATGTATAAGAAGAATTTTCTAACTTTTGAACTGGTGCTCGGAATTGAAATCTGAGGGCACCATTGAACTCATAGAGCTAGTATTCTATTAAATAGACCTTCACCTCGATCAAAGTGGGTCGAGAGTGAAAGATAATTGTTTTTCTTTTTATGAATGAATGAAATGAAATAAAAATGATAAATTTTTTATTTTATTTGTTGAAACCCCTCATCATGGGTTATGGTGGTGAGGACCACCTGATCCTAAACCTCCCATGTGGATTATTAGAGGTGGGGTCCACCTGAACTAACCCCTATTTTTAGTTCCTTAAGGTGGGGCCACCCGAACCCTCATTATGGGAGAAACTCTTAAACTCTCTTTTTAATGCGGAGAAGTCTCTTTAACTTCCTCCACATTAATTATTCCAAAACCTCTTGATTAATGGTTCCAATTCAAAATAAATTAATAAAACCTAATTTAATTTACATTGGTTATTCTTTTATTGGGAGAAGTCATGGAAAAGTACTAGGATAAAATTTTAACCTCTCTAATGAAGAACACCTCCCAACAATGAACGACCACTGGATATCGATGAACGAGGAAACCGAACCCGAGCTGGATCAGAAGCACCTTGAAAAGGCAACCAACGTAAGACATCTTCGACAATAATGAAACAAAAATTGGGAAAACGCCAACGTCATCTACATTACCCCTTCCAACGTCAACAACAAATCAAGGTAGGGGTTTAGTTGTGTATGATTTTATATTCCCATGTTCTTCCATTATAAAACAAAGAACACAAATCCACTCTCTAACTAGTGGATCCATGGATTTTATCTTTTTTGGGTTTGGGAATATTCAATGTAGGAGGTTTTAGGGTGGTTGTTTTAATTTCTTCCCCTTACCCGTTCTTGGTATTTCTTCATAGAATCAGGAAGTAATTATATCCGCTTGCTATCGCTCTAACGTAGAGAGTGCAAGACAAACAAACATGGCCCGACCTCTCCGCAAATCATGTGTTTAATAGATGTGTTTTTTGTGATAGAGGAGGATGGTAATCCAACTTGGGTGGGGCATGAGAACGGTGGCAGGAACCACCACAGGCCGCAGTGTAGGCAATGGCGCAACGACGCCGCCTGTGGCTTCCGCCGCCCTGCGGCCTCGCTCGACCCGCGACCCCCGCAGCTGTGTCGCCCAATGGACCTCAGTGGCCCATGCGGTCACTCCATACTGCGTCCACATGGCCTTACTTCCATCATGGCCTTTTTTCCACCCTCGCGGCCTCCGTGCTTCCATCCTGACCTCACGCCGTTCCGTGTCCTCCGTGCGACATAGCTCAGGTCGGGCCGCACAGCGCGACCGGGACAGACCGAGCAGGTCGGGCCGAAACCAGCAGGCCAGAGCATACCCAATGGTTCGGGTCAATCCGAATCGGGTCAGTCCAGGATGGGTCGGTCTGCCTAGGTGGGAGCAAACCCATGCCAACTTCAAACATTTCTCCCTATCGACCATAACATTGGCACCGAGAATCTGTTTGAAGAACTGTCAGTGGCGCTAAAAACCTTGGAGAAAGATGGTCCCTTTGAGTATACCCCATGTGAAATTCGAATAAAGTTGGAGTATGGTTAGGTTGGATCGAGCACTAATCCAACTGGGCCATCAGGACTAAAAGGCTAATAACTCACAGACCGAGCGACCGATTAACATACGACTATTGTGTTGAGACTCCTATGACATGGTGGTCCATTGATATGATTCATCATGACAATTCATGGTAGTTGGAGTAAAGAGAAGTGGATGGTGGAGCAGACCCTCCCAGAGACAAGAGAACGTAGTTCGGGAACCCTGTAGCAGGTTGTGATATGAAGAATTAATAGCGATTCTGTGTGGGTCAGCACCTAGCGATCCTATGTGGGCAGCACTGAGTGATCCTTTGTGGGTCAGCACCATGCGATCCTGTGTGGGTTAGCACCGAGCGATCCTGTGTGGGTCTGCACCTACCGATCTTATGTGGGTCCGCATCGAGCGATCCTGTGTGGGTTAGTAGTAGAGCCTCTTAACAGAGTAAGATGAATTAGTAGTTACATCAAATATTCGCTACTACTATACTGAAATTATACATGGTGTGTTTGGAGTCCATACATTCATGGTGATACCTTTGTGGTATTCTTCTGTGTGGAGTACCTGTGTGGTACTTTCTTTTGTGAAAATACCTTGGTGGTATTCTTCTTGTATGGCGTACCTTTGTGGTACATTTCTCTATGGTGATACCTTTGTGGTATTCTTCAATGTGGTAATTTCCAATCGTGTTAATACACAGGTGGTATCATTCTTTGTGGCGTACCGGTGTGGTACTTACCTTCATGGTATTAATTCCACTATATAATAGTTGAGATTTGGGCTTTTGGGTTGGAGTTATGTCTTCCTCTTGATTGATATGGGTATACTTGAAAACTTAGGTATATGTATGGGAATATACCTATCTAGGGTCGAGAGTTGACTCCATGCTTTTTGTTTTATCCTTTGTAGATTTTGTGATACCTTGAGGGGATTGGGGTCCCTACTAATTATCACTATACTCACCCATACATGGGATATGCCCGCACCTTGTTGTGTTTGATGCATACAATAGACAACGCTGATCAAGGATGAGGGTGTCAGGACTAGATGGGGCCCAGAGGTGGACGATATGGCATGTTGGTACGCAGAGGAGGCAAACAGACATGGAGTGATGAGGAGGAAATCTATACCTACACTTCAGGTAGGAACATTAGAGGATGACCCAATAACTACTTTTTTTTCTTCAATTGTATTATTTTCAGTTGTACTTGTACCTTTACTTATGGTCTTTTATTCCGGACCCTTTTTACATTGAACATTCTTTTTGATATACAATTTACTTGTTTTCGTATCTTGTTGTGTGCTTGGTTGAATGGGTTTACAGGTTATAAAGGAAATGCCTTCCTTGTTTTAGGGAATATTCATTTCGGTGCTAGTTGGCAGCCCCTAGACTATGGAAGGCGAGCTTGGGTTGTCACGACATGGGACCTGGGGGACGGGTCAAGACAAATTAGTATCAGAGGTGTCGATTCTATCGTAGAACATAGGACCCCAATCATTCTTTTTAATGGAAATATTGTTAAGTGTTGTGAGTGTATTTATCTGTCTAGGGAATCTGGTGTTGGTGAAACGACCAACTTATCCATACACTAGGACCCTGACATCTGATTTCGGACTCAGTGCACAAAAACACTGATTGAGTGTGTGTTTGAAGAGTTTTCTTTGTGATCTCTTTGAGCCACCTCACCAGGTAAAATTTTTGACCAGGGTGCACCTATTTCTTTTCATGATTCCTCCACATAGACATACAACTAGGGTTTTAGATATAGTATTCACTGATATCCCACCGATCGACGAGGCCTCGGTGCAGGGCCCTATCCCAGTAGAGGAACCAGAAGATTCACTAACTGTATGATTACCCGTTCTGCCATCGGTGCCACCAACCACAACAATAGATGGTGCACGCCCCGTGAGCGCGTTGCATGAGTTCCAACACCAGAGGACACCTAGGTTCAGGGGAGAGACAGACCCACAGGCATCTGAGGATTGGATGGAGGCTGTGGTGAGATTTTTCCAACTGGTTGGGAAACCAGCTGATCTCATGGTGATCCTTTCCTCTAGCATTCTATAGGAAGTATTAGGCAGATGGTGGAGCTTGATGGTCCAAGTTCACATTGAGGTGGCGCTTCTCTGGGAAGACTTCGAGAGCCTATTTCGGGCAGAGTTTATTCCAGCGACTCTTCACGCAGTGTGCATACCAGAGCTTCTTCATCTACAGCTATGCAGCATGACCCTGGCTCAGTACTCCATGGGTTTCACAGATCTCTCATGCTTCTCAAATGATATAGTGCATGACCCATTCTTCTGGGCCTGGACCTTCGAGCAGGAACTCAGGTGAGAGATCAGGGCTTCGATGATTTCTCTTAGCATCCAGATGCATGTGCGGGTGTTAGAGAGAGCCCTCTTAGTGGAAATTTTCCTTATAGAGCAGTCACCAAAAGCGATACCCACCACCAGTCATCATGTAGTGGTGTCTTCTCCTGCTAGTAGCACATAGATGTCGCTGTGTTCCAAGAATACTAGACCTACAGGTGGATGACCACAGGATTCAGGGTCGGTTGTGCAGGGCACCCAAGGTAGAGCGAGTCATGCCATGAGTGTGAAGTGTTACGCATGCGTCGGGCAGGGTCACATGACTCATGACTGTCCGGACCTCTATACAGATGATCATAATACGGTCTAAGGACCACCCATTTAGAGACAATGGTTCGAATGAGGAGGTCAGTAGACCACAGGGAGTAGAAGGATAGGGGCGAGCTCAGCTCCAGGAAGCTGAGGTCTACCATCACGACACTCCGGAGATGATACAAGGTATGATTTGTGTCTACTCTACCTTAGCTGCAGTAATTACAGACACGGGTTCCATTCATTCTTTTATTTCCACTACCCTCGTTCGGATCTCAGAGAATCCAACTGAGTCTATGGCTCTATCCTTATGTATAGAGACTCATATGGAAGCAGATTCAACAATTACGAATTGGTTCCTGTAGTGCGAGCATACTCTAGGAGGTGAGAACTTCAACTGGGATCTCCAAGTAGCGGCGTTGAGGCCTTATGAAATCATCTGGGGTATGGACTGGTTATCTATAGTTCATGCTTAGATTGACTGTATTAGGTAAAAAGTGAGATGTTTCTACATATATGGGACCATGTTCACCTTCTCTGGTTAGAAGCGATCCTTTGCAGCACTGGATGGACTTACCCGGAAGAGGGTGCAACCGATCACTCATTAGTTGGCTAGCCTTGCCCTCAGAGCAGTTGATGTGGATAGTCTGAGCTATCCTGTAGTGGTGGACCAGTATGAAGATGTCTTAACTGATGATGTTTCTGGTCTACCTCCTTGTAGATCGGTGAACTTTTACATTGACTTGTACCCCGGGACTGCACTGATATCAACACAAGCATATCGGATGGCTCCCGTGGAGCTTCGTGAGCTGCGGGTTCAGCTAGAGGACTTGCAGGGGAAGGGATTCATTCGGGCCATTGTATCTCCTTGTGCCCCCCTAATTTTGTTCACCAAGAAGGCAGATGGGAGCATGAGGCTTTGTGTTGACTATCGGTTCCTGAACCAGGTGATCGTGAAGAACAAGTACCCACTATCGAGGATTGAAAAACTCTTTGATCAGCTGATGGGAGCACAATGGTTTTCAAAGATAGACCTCAAATTAGGCTATCAACAGCTCATATTACAACATGAGGACGTATAGAATATGACATTCAGATATCAGTACGGCCATTATGAGTTCTTGGTTATGCCGTTCGGTGTGACCAATGCTCCAAGAGTGTTCATGGGACTCATGAACATTATCTTTCAAACATACCTTGATCTTTTTGTGGTGGTCTTCATTGATGACATTATGATTTACTCAGATACTGAGGATGATCATGCTTATGATTTTCAGGTAGTACTGGACACACTTCGAGAACACCAGCTTTATTGTAATCTTTTGAAGTGCCAGTTATAGATCCAAGAGGTTCATTTTATGGCAC
This sequence comes from Viscum album, assembly GCA_963277665.1. Taxonomy (NCBI): domain Eukaryota; kingdom Viridiplantae; phylum Streptophyta; class Magnoliopsida; order Santalales; family Viscaceae; genus Viscum; species Viscum album. The sequence continues at coordinate 187,408,029 of OY728153.1, read as the reverse complement.
ATTTCATATCGGTGGCTGGAGTTGTAGTGGATTTAGCAAAGATTGAGGTGGTAATTTATTGGGAGCCACCCAGGAGTGTGACAGAGGTATAGAGTTTCCTAGGATAAACCAGATACTCCCATAGATTTGTTTCAGATTTCTCAAGAGTTTCAGCACCACTATCTGCATTGAAAAATAAGGGGTAATCCTTCATGTGGTCGGAGAGATGCCAGTGGAGTTTTCTGGAGCTAGGCCAGAGTATGACTAGTGCCCCCATCTTGATACTTTTAGAGGAGGGCGTAGGGTACGTAGTCTACTATGAGGCATCAGGGACCGCACTTGGATGTGTCCTAATGAAAGAGCGAGAAGTGATCGCATATGGTTTTCAACAGCTGAGACATCAAGAGAAGAACTATGCTACCCATGACCTGGAGTTATCAACAATGGTTTTCTCCTTGTTGATGTGGAGACATTACTTGATGGGAGATCGCTTTATAGTGTACTATGATCACAAGAGTCTTAGGTATATCTTCTCTCATAAAGACCTGAAACTAAGACAGTGATGTTGTCTTGAGTTCCTCCAAGACTATGAATTCAATATAGTCTATACTCCTAGGAAGGGGAACTTTGTAGTATATGCACTCAGCCGGAGATATGGTATACATGGAGTAGTTGGCCGCATTGCAGATATCATTCATGGAATGTGATGGAGCATCTTTCCTTCAGTATCTTACAGTCACTGCCCCACTTATTCAGCGAGTCAGGGAGGCGCAGCGTGGGGACGCTGACTGTGAGACACAACGTGCTTAGATATTCACATAAGAGGAACCTGATTGATTTTTTGAAGGTGAGGAGCACGTCATCCTCATCAGAGAATGTACTTGGGTACTAGTGTCACTTCAGGAGGAAGTGTTGAGATTGTTACACACTTCTCCTCTGAAGGTACATCCAGGAGTGGAGAAAATGTACCAGGTTCCTCGACGATAGAACTAGTTTTCAGGAATGAAGAATGTAGTTGCGAAGCTTGTCTCTCGGTTCCTCACTTGTCAGCAACTGATAGCGGAGCATCAGGTACCAGTAGGCTTGGATCAACATTTGGAGGTCCCATAGTGGAAGTGGGATGGGATATCCATGGACTTTGTGACAGGACATCCATGTACATCCGTGGGACATGACACTATTTGGGTGATCGTCGACCGAATCACTATGTTGACCCACTTTAAACTGATCAGAGAGCAGGGTTTAGTAGAGAGCCTGGGAAGCCACTATGTGAAGGAGATTGTACGACTACATGGAGGACCCTCGATGATTGTCTCTAAACGTGATGCACATTCTACTTCCTGGATATGGGAGGGGTTTCATGAGGCTTTTGGGAGTCAGCTTCATTTGAGCACCACCTTCCATCCAAAGTTGGATGGACAAACTGAGTGGACCATTCAGACCCTCAAGGACATGTTGTGTGCTTACATCATCAACTTCGGTCACATATGGGAGGATCACTTACATTTGGTGGAGTTTTCATACAACAACATCATCACTCAACCATTGGGATAACACATTTTGAAGCATTGTACGAGTGACGTTGATGACCACCTTTATGCTGGACTAACCTAGGGGAGTCAACACTAGTGGGACCAAAGATTGTACGGGCTATCTTAGAGAATGTGCAGATCATCCAAGAGCGGATGAAGACTGCATAGAGCAGGAATAATTCTTATGCCAATAGGATACAAAGACCTTTATAGTTCGTGGATGGTGACCATGTCATTATACGGGTCTCACCCTGATGAGGTTTATGGAAATTTGGTCGAGGCGATATGTTATCTCTGAGGTTCATTATACGTTTCCCAGTGCTCAGTAGAGTTGGTGAGGTTTCTTACCACTTATCTCATCCACCTTTGTTGCACTGGGTGCACGACATTTTCCACGTATCCTAGCTGAGGAGATATGTTCACTACCCTTCCCATGTCATCGACCACAGAGAGATGGACATCGAAAATGGGGCAACTTTTACAGAGGTTCCAGTTGAGATTGACGATTGAGAGGAGCAGACACTTCATGGGTAGTCGATACCTCTGGTGCATGTTCGGTGGAAGCATGAGAACATCTAGGAGAAAATATGGGAGGGGGAGGCTCAGATGCATGCTCAGTACCCCCATGTGTTCCCTCAGTTTGAGTTTTGGCTTACGGGGACGCAAAGCCCTAAGGTGGGGAGAATGTAAAGACCTAGAATTTCAATGTAATTTTTTTAAATATATGGTAATTTTACGAGTCTGTGAAAATTGATGGCGTGTGATTCCGTGGCTCGATGTGCCCAGAATGAATTTCTTAACTTTTATCTAGGTACATTCAGGAAACGTACAAGCGGGATTTCCTAACTTCTAAACCGGTGCTCAAAATTGAAATCTAAGGGCAGCGTTGAACTCGCAGCGCTGGTATTCACTTAAGGATACAATCATCATGACCACTATGGGTTGAGAGTGGAAGATAATTTTTATTCTTTTCATGAAATAATTAAGTGAAATAAAAATGTTAACATTTTTATTTTATTTGTTGAAAACCCTCAACATGGGTTATGGTGGTGGGTACCACCTAAGCCAAAACCTCCTATGTGGATGTTTAGAGGTGGGGACCACATGAACTAACCCCCATTTAGAATTCCTAATGTTGGGGCCACCCAAACCCACATGATGGTAGAAACTCTAAAACTCCATCTTTAATGTAATGAAGTCTCTTGAACTTCCTCCACATTAATTATGCCAACACCTCTTGATTAATGGTTCCAATTCATATTAAATTAATAATAGATAATTTGATTAACATTTTATTTTCTTTTATTGGGAGAAGTGTTGGAAAATAACATGGAGAAACATTTACCCTCTCAAACGAAGAACAACTCCCAATGAAGAACGACCACCAGAGGTCTAAGAACAAGGAAACCAACCCCGATCTGGATCGGAAGCACCTTGAGGAGGCAACCAACATAGAATGTCTTTAACGATAACGTACTGATGATAGGGAAAATGCCGACGTCACTGACTTCACCCCTTCCAACTTCAATGAGAAATAAATGTTGGGGTTTAGTTGTGTATGATTTTATATTTCCATTTTATTCCCTTCTAAAACAAATAACACGGATCAACTATCTAACTAGTTGATCCACAAATGTTTTCTTTTGCAGGTTTTGTAATAATCATCGCAGGAGGTTGTAGGGTGGTTGTTTGAATTTCTACCCATTACCCGTTCATGATAATTTATCATAAAATTAGGAAGAGATTATATCTTCTTGCTACCACTATAACGTGGATAGTGCGGGCCAAACAAACATGGCCCGACCTCTCTGAAAATCATGTGTTTAATTGTTATGTTCTTCACGATGGAGGAGGACGGAAATCCAACTTTTATGGGGCATGAGAACAGCGACCGACACCACTGCCGGCCGTGATGAAAGCAATGGCACCGCTCATGGAATCGCGCCGTCTGCGGCTTCCACCTCCCCACTTCCTCGCTTGCTCATGGCCTTTCATGATCCCTATAGCCTCCGTGACCTCCTCGTCCCATGCAGCCTCGCCTCCCCGTTGCCTCACGCAGCTCCGCGGCCTCCACGCCGTCCAAAACGGCCGGGACGGGCCCAGAGGGCCCGGCCGGACCTAGTGGGCCGGACGAGACCAAGCGGGCCAGGTCGATCAGAATCGGGTCAGGTCATCCCAGACTGGACCGGGCCGGGTCCGGCCTACTAGGTTGGGCCAAACCTAGGCCAACAATGAATGTTTCCCTCTATCGGCCATAACTTTTGCAATGAGCATCCGTTTGAAGAATTATCAGCGGCGATGGAAAACATGGAGCAAGACGGTATCTATGAGTATACCCCACATGGGATTTGGATAATGTTGGAGTACATTCGTGTTGTATTGAGCATGAATCCAACCAGGCCCTCAGGACTAAAAGGCTAATAACTCACAGACACGACCACTGATTGTTGCACCGTCTATTTCATTGAGACCCCTATAATAGGGTGGTCCGTTGAGATGCATCTTAGTGATAATTCATGATAGTTGGAGTATCAACCAGTGGCTAGTGGAGCAGACCCTCTCGGAGACAAGAGAGCATAGTATGAGAACCCTTTAGCTGGCTGTGACATGAAGAATGAATAGAGATCATTTGTGTGTCATCACCTAGTGATCCCGTGTGGGTCAGAACCGAGAGATCCTATGTTGGTCGGCACATAGTGATCATGTTTGGTTCATCACTGAGCGATATATGTGGGTCAGCACCTAGCTATCCTATGTGGGTCTGCACTGAGTGGTTCTGTGTGGGTCAGTAGCAGAGACACATAACTATGTATGATGAATTAGTAGTTACATCTAATCATCTATACTATCGCACTTCAGTTATACATGGTGTGAGTTGAGTCCTTACCTTCATGGTGATACCATTTTGGTATTCTTCTTTTTGGAATACCTGTTTGGTACTTTCCTTTGTGGTAATATCTTGGTGGAATTCTTCTGTGTGGCGTACATGTGTGGTACATACCTTCGTGGTGATACCTTTGTGGTATTATTCTTTGTGGAGTACCTGTGCGGTACTTTCCATTCGTGGTAATACCTTGGTGGTATCCTTTTGTGTGTCATACCTGTGTGGTACTTACCTTCGTGATATTTCTTCCTTTGTGGAATAGTTGAGCATTTGGCTTTTGGGTTGGACCGTGTGTTTTCCTCTTGATTGAGATGGGTATACTTGATAACATAGGTATATGTACCGGAATATATGCAAGTAGAGTTGACAATTGATTTCATGTATTGTGGTTAATCTTTTGTGGATTTTGTGACACCTTGAGGGTCTCAGGGTCCATATTGAGTATTGTTATATTCATAACTACAGGGGTGATGCCATCACCTTGTTGTGTTTGGTGCAGAAGAAATACCGCGCTAATTAAGGCTGAGGGTACCAGGACTAGATGAGGCCTGGAGGTGGACCATACAGCCTATCGGTACACAGAGTAGACAGGCGGATGTGGAGTGTTGGGGAGGCGATCTATACCTACCCTTCAGGTAGGAACCTCAGAGGATGACCCAATAGCTTCTTTCCTTTTTCATTAGTTGTATTGTTTTTTAGTTGTACTTGTACCTTTACTGATGGTCTTGTATTATGATCCCTTTTTTACTTTCATCACTCTTTTTTCTATATATTTTACTTGTGTTTGTATATTTTTGTGTTCTTGGTTGTGTGTGTTTACATGTTATAAAGGCAATGCCTTCCTATTTTTAAGGAATATGCCTTTCGGTGCTATTCGCTAGCCCCTGGCCTATGGAAGACGGGCATGTGGTAGTCATGGAACGAGCCTCGAGGGACGAGTCGTGACAAAAATACTCATGATTTGGAAGTATAAGAAGAATGAATTTCGAATGAATTGATAAAACATATTACTTCTTCTTAGAAAGACCTCATATAAATCCACACTTATAGCCATAGAGTTGGTCTTTGATGAAGTCCAGGACGTCTAGAATGTTTTTAGGGTATTTGATAAGGGAAATTTATAGGCTATGGTCGAGCTTCAGGCTCAAAATTAAGTGATTATTTGATGTAGTAATTTCCCTTTTTTAATTGAGGTGAGGGGCACTTTTGGAAACCTAAAAAATATTAATATATAATAAAATAAAACCCCACATAAAAACCACTAAAATGTCCAATTTTGATAATGATAAGAGATAGGGTTTTTATCTAATCAACCAATAAAATGTTGACATGTTTTAATGTCAATTTATGCATAATCATTTTAATTAACATTTAGTTATTCTATTTAATTTTTAAATAGTTTGACAAAAAATTCAATATTGAAGTTGTGAAATATTAATTACTTGATGTAAATTAGAACAAAAAGGAATTTCATAAATCTTCATAATTATTATATACTGTTGAAAATTATTTATTGTTTTTAAATAAATTTATAAATAATCATTTTGAAAAAATATCAGTTGTGTCCATTTTGACACTATTCATTTCATAGTTTTTTAGTAATACTAAGATAAGAGGTTATCCTGGAGAATTTTTTTTATCATATCTCTATTGGGAGAAGGTAATATATAAAATTCATTTGTAAAATTAATAATATCAAATTATATTTATTTTAATATTTTTAATAACATTTATCTGATATTTTCCTTATTAAAAAATTACTACGTCAATAATTTTTAATTATTTTATATAGTTATATGTTCCAGAATAGTTAAAAATAAAAAATAATAATGAATATAACTATAATATATATCATAATAATTTATGTTCTGAAAATTATGTTATTTAAATTGAAAAATTAAAAAATTTATACTTATTAAAGTATTATTGTGACTATTTGAACATGACTCTAAATAAAATAAAATAATTAATGTAATCAATTATATATAGCTCCAAATGAACAATAATAAGACCACTGGATTCCTATGGTCGATATATACATGAAAAATAAAATTTGGTAATGTGTTTTGGACTTTTAATGGTTATGATAATTTTAATAAAATCAATCTTTTGAGTTTTCATCAATTAAATAATTTCTGCATTATCCATATATAGAACATTAAGGTAGTTATTTTGTTACTATAAACTAAAAATAAACTACCATAATAAATATAAAAATTTTATATTTTATATATGTATTTATAGTAGAATTTATATTCGGTATAACCATAATTTAAAAATGATATATTATTTTAAACATGAACGTGACATCTTTAAAATTTTCTAATGTAAAAAATTATAAATACAATAATATCTCCCAAATGACCCAAAATGTGAAAAATAAATTTATATCAGGGAAATAAGATTATTAATTCAAAAATTACAATATATATTTATTGATACCACCTATTTGTAAATATGTGGATACATAATAGATATTAAATACAAACAAAAAGACACTTTGTGTCTTTCTTTGGTTTAAATATTATTTATGTCATTTTGAGGGACCATAATTTATTAAATAAAATAATTTCAATCATTATGTGTTAAGGGTCGAATTAGATTCATCAAATAAAACTGTTTTATCTTTTTTTTGTCATTTTATATTCATTATAATTTTTTTAAACAAATAATAACCAAATTTACCATTTATCGTGGTAATTACATTTAAGATGGTTATTATTCATATTGATCAAAACTAAAAGGGCCATACATGGAAAATTTTGACCTACTGATTCCAAATTTGACATTAATTCTTCAAAATTAAAAACATTAATGTTTTAGAATATAATTTAAAATAATAGTTTTAATATGTCACAAAAAACACTTTTTGGGAAAAATCATTTTACGATGGGAAATGTTTTTATAAGGATTGCATGTATACAATCATTTTTAGAAACCATAATTTGGTAAAAATAAAAAAATTAAAATTTAAAACTAATGAAAAAATAATTTCTATATTTAATTACTTTAAAATAAGAAATTAATATATTCATTATTCATAAAAAATGGAAATTATCATAAAAATATGAAAAATTCAACCAAAGTAATTTATTATATTCATCCCTAAAAGTAGACGTTTATTTTTTCAAAATGAAAATAATATGTTCCAAAAAATTGATTTAATATGTGTGAGCCATCAAAATGTAGAAAAAAAATATTTTGTTTTAAATTTACTTCTATTATTCGAAAAAATTAATTTTGTCCCTATATTATGTTCTAGAAAATATATAAGATGAATTTTAATGTTATATGAAATTTAAAATGTGGTAAATAATATTCAAAATGACTAGTTTATATCCCATTAAATATTAATATTTTCATAATATATCATTGTTTAGTGAAACTCGGTAATGCGTATAATGAAAGCTTTTAAGGAAGGTTGCTCTTGCGTGTATTGCAATCCATGTCATTGTTGAGTTTAGTGCATGATTCCATTACTGTTGTGTATAACATAATCCAAGCATAGTTATTTTACACATTGAAAAGTAATATATACTCAGTGTTGTGTGAAATTAATTCTATTAAAATAACTTGAAATTGTGTAAAACACAATCCGTGTATTGTTTTGCATAAATTTCAAGCTAATGCAGTAATTCATATAGTGCAAGCTAATTATGGATTAGCGTATAACACAAGAAATCAATGAAATTAAAAAATAAATATATCTCATCAAATATTTGTGTGTTTCATGGAAAATATTTATTTGAAACTATAAACAACATGAATTATTAATGATTTATGATATTAAATTCTTAATGGGTTGTATATGAACTATATAAATAAAGTTAGGTGTATGAAATTACAATATACCTTAATGAAGATAAATTAAAGTGATTTTCCTTACCTTACACATATTTTTGGATGACCACTATATTACAACCATTATAGTGGTTTTGAATATATTATTAACTTATTAAATAAAAATATTATTATTTTTAATATTATATATTATTGTTTTGTAACATCTTAACATCTGTTCATTAATCAACATCAATTATTTTTATTGTTTCAGTAGTTAATTTCCTTTTCATCTCATGCATTATTTTATTGAATGTTCCAAATACATTTCAATTTATATATTTCCGACATATCAATAAATTAATATTGAAATAATTAAAATATTTTTACAAAAATTACACATTAAACCTATTCATGAAATGTATTTATGAAAAATTAGTAATGTTGCAATCATGGAGAGAAAATTTCGTATGTACGAATGAGTAACATTTCTATATTTTAATGATCATAATAAAAATGTTTTCAATAATATTATAACATTATAAATTATCCAAATATCATAATTACCATATAATTTCATTAAATATACCTATATATGTCATCCATGTGGTGTGGTTATGAATACAAAGTCATATCACTTTGTGAAGGTAGTACTCCACAGGCACATGAACGATGTTCACATCATTATCTGATTAAAATGGTATGAAATAAAATGATATATTAACTATTAACACTGATAAATATTTAATTAATATGATTATTTATTCCCTAATAAAACAATTACTTATTAAATCAATCCATATTACATTCCAAGAATATAATTACTAGAAAACAAATCATATCAACTCTCTTGGTGATAGTCCACCATACACATGAGAAAAATTATCATATCCAATATGAAATGGATAAGAAAAAATGTTTATATTATTTAATTAATAAATATAAATAATTATGCAATAAATATCTTATAACCAATTTACATTTATCAACATACAAGTCTGTGATAGGTTTTAATGGAAACATAAATAACATAGGTTCGTGAGGTTGTGGTACTCTCTATAAACAAATGATGATTTTGTTACACAGTTGAAGTAATTGGGTATTTTTTGTGTTCTAGAACATAAAAAAATCATAGTATTTTTAAATCTATGAGTTTATTATATGATCATGTATTAATAAGAATTTTATGAGGTGGATGAATAAATAAAATAAAAATACTCGTTGGATGAAGGTACATATTCTTCAAGTAATGAACTTTGGATTTAAACTAAATCATTCATATGCAAGATTTATTCCCAATACAAGTCTTCTAGTACGAGAATATAGAATTTTTAATGTTATTTGGGTAGGACATTCCCAAACTAGGTGGGTTTTATAATGTGGATAGTAGAGGATATTGGTTGAATTATATAAGTGTGGTGAGTTTCACAAATTTAATTTTTGAAAATAAAAAAATTATAACCTCATTTTTCTCATTTCAAAAAGGTCCAAAATGGTTTATTCATGATACAAGGAAAACATTGGTTCAAAATATGATCAGAAAATATATTTTAGAAAATTTTATAGGTTATTTTAAACCATATAATTTTATTTTAACGGACTCTAATTCTATTTATACCATAATCGTGGAAACTAATTTGTAAATTTTTTCAATTAATTTCTATAAAATAATATATTAAATTTTTTAAATGATATAAATTATTATGATTAAAAATATGGATTCCATTTTTTAAAATTACATTCATGGAATTGTAAAATTTACAAATAATATTAATTCAATATAAGAGAGGAGAAATGGGGTTTAAAAAGGGAGAATGTTCAAAACATTACAATATTGTTATTAAAATATTTCATATGAAAATTATTGAAATGAAGAAATTGGGTAAAACGATATAAAATTGATATAATTATACATTAAATATAATTTAAAATATAATATAAATTTATAATTAATTTAAACTAAATATCACCATTCTTTTAAAATCCAATATTTTTTTTGTATTCATCAAAAAATGAAATATTTGGGAAAAATTCCAAAAATTATACATAATATAATTTTCATATGATTATTTTATAAATGAATTTTATTTTCCCAATTAAATATTTTCATGGTTGAAAAAGTTATTGTTTAATAAAATGTTTCACACATGAAAAATCATTCTTTAAAAAAACTATTATTTTTTAGAAAACATATCCTTATCATTAAATGTATTTTATTTCATATCTATAAATATTAATAATTTTAATTATTTAGTTTTTAATATTATAAACCACTAATTTAGGTCTTATGTTATGAAGTTATACAATTTTATGATTCATTTCAACTTAGAGATGATTTTTTGGAATACCATTAAAGAGATAAAAGTTAATGAAATATATTTTCTGGGGTTTTGTGAGCTCGCTGTTAAATGTCACATACATAATAAAAAATATGGTTCATCTATTAAAATATCAAGGTAATAAATAATAATATTATTAACGGACAATAAAATTATTATTTATTTTTATTTAGGTTAGTGAATTATATTTTAATTTTCTATAATAAAGAAAAATGAATATAGATGAAAGATGAGGAATGTTATATCATGGAGGCGGTAGTACATAGAAGCGGTGGTAAAAATTTTAATGTCTTAACAGATGAGAATGGAAAAAAATAGAATTTTAATTTGAATCTTAATAATAATATCTATATTATATATTTCAAATATATTCTTCAATTTTATCTTTATAACCATAGAGGACATGGGATTGTGAAAAATGGAACATGTCAATTCATAGAGGAGGTAGTCAGTATAAACACACAATCAATATTAGTTTTAGGTGGATTTGTAGGAATAAATAGTTGTTATAATATCAAAATAATAAATTTTATGTATTCTAATGATATTGAGGACACTATATTATGGTGTTTTGGAATAGTTTGGATGTGAAAAATTAGTAATGAAAATTAAGGATTACGAAATTCTATATTTTGAATCATAATAACTGTATTGAATGTATCCTAGAAAATTAGCATAATTGGATAAATAATTTTTAATAGTGTATTATTAAAATTAGATAGGATTACAGGAAGAGAATAGTGGATTATATTCTTTATGATACTATATAGAGTAAGGGTGTAATGATGTTGTGTAAGTGTTTCCCCTTTATTAGTCAATAAAAGGGAACATTGGTTAATACCAATTATTTTTCAATAAATACATCACACTATTGAGCATTAAATTTTTCCAAAATTTGGAATTAATGGTGCTTTGGGTGAGATTATTTTAATAAACCATCCAAAAAACATTTACCCCTTGTTTTGAAAATGATTTAATCATTTTACTATTGTATTTTTTACATTTTACCATTTTGGTTTTTATTATACTAACTTGATATGACCTTAGTAGTTTTATCTCACAAGAGATTCTATTAGTTTTCCATAATTAGTAATAATAAGTATGAACTAGAGTGAATATTGATTCAATTTTCAACTATTAAAACTCACAGTTTTATGAAATATAAAATTAATAATTATTTTTCTATTTATTCTTAATTTAATGATCATTTATCTATTTTTTCAAGAATGATTCAAACAATAATATAAAATAAAACCTACATGAAAATGAACAAACTAAATGTACTTTGTTAATTCATAGCTGGACATTACAAAAAATTAACTACTGCACATCGTGGGTTATTACTCACCATGGGTGGTGAACAATTATTAAAAGTCTATATATAAATAAGGGATAATAAATATAAAAAAATCATTATGACCAGGAAATCTATTAGATCATTAGCAAACATGTAGGGGATCTAATAATTAAAAAAACCTATAATTAATAAGAGAACATTGAAAGAGAAATAATTATGAAAAATTTATATTATGAGGTAAAAATTGTTCCTTTATATGATAATATGGATTAAACAGATGATTGAGTAAGCCTATATATATAAATGAAATATTTCAATTATAAACATGATTTATACCAATATGTTCATACAAAAATGGTGATTATGAATATGGAATTGGAAAATTTGGTATTTTAACATATCCCATAGGAATGCTGAATTCATGTATTTGTTAAGTACAAAATTTAAAATAACATAACTCACAAGGAAATAAAACATTGATGTAAAAATATAAAATTTATATATACTTATGTGTTCCATTTATATATTAATATTATGATTAATAAAATATTATTTGTGTTATATATAAAATTATAATAAATATTTTAATATCAATTGAGTTATGAAATTAAATTTTAGAATATAAATATTTTAAGGATTTTATTTTAAACGTATTTAGTATAAATGTAACATTTAGTTTTTAAGAACCATTTCATTAAATATATAATATTTTATTATTATATTTTATATTGATTTGTATTAAAATTTTATCATATTTTGAAGTAGAATATTAATTTTTTAAAAAATATAAATTAATATTAAAAATATTTAATTGTTAAAAGGTCATTTTTAGATAAAATATTTTTTATTTATACTAATTCTGATAATTTATAAAAGAACTATATGAAATTTTTAACTGTTAATTAGATAAATAAAAATTCATTTTTTAATTGTAATTTTATAAATAATATATGATTATTGTTTTTAAATTTCCATAATAAATTTATTTTATGTGAATAATGAAAGTTATAATTTTTAGAAATAACATAAAATTATTAATATATATTTATGATTTAAAAATTAATGAATAATTGTAATATTAAAATATATTTATTTTAAAATTTACATTATAATTTTAAATATGTTGTTTTAAATTTATAAACCTGTACTTTAAATTTAATAATTTCTGTTATATATAAAAAAATTCATACTTTATCCATTAATTATTTCAGAATTAATTTTTATAATTTTAATATTTTCATCAGAAAATTTGATTTATAATTTTTAATACTAAATTTTAAATAATTTTAAAATGGATGGTTCAATTTTCAGAATAAATGTTAAATTTCCCAGGTAGTAACTAGTTACCAAATTGAATGCCAATAACATAAAAATTAGTAACATTAGTGGTAAATTTAGAAACTTGATAATTATTGGTTTTAATTGATTTCTTTGGATTTTTCTCAACCATATCACATCTAATCTAAACTAATTCATAATTTTAGTTTCATTTAAATCAAGTTAGTCTTTCTATTAAAAATATTTCTTGGGGATTTACAATTTTTTCATTCTTATTCAATTATAAAATGGGATACCGATGCCTCACTTAAACTCACTAAATTAGACCAATATTTTAGCCCAAAATCCTCCAAAACACCTCATTAAAATATTTATCCACCTATTGTAGGCTATGGTATTCTCAAAATAGAATTTTTTAATTGTTTAACTCATTTCAAAATAAAGATAAAAGAAGTAGTCATCATCATTATATTTATTTATTTATCGGGAAGAGGGGGAGCACAAGGAAAAGAGTTCAACCAAGGAGGTCCAAGGGGGTCGAAATAAATGTAATTTGAGGGAATCCCATCTCACAAGGTTGAACCCTTAATGTTAAAGTTGTGTTAAATTGTAAAAACAAGAAGTACCAAGACCTTTGGTAGTACATGATGCCATATGACCATCCACCATATTCCCTTCATGCTATCTAAGTTTCACACAGATATTTGGGAGAATACTCGTGCTTTTTTTAAATTAGTATGAGATACATCAAGGGGTAGGGAAAGTTACTTGCAGCGAGTTGAGAAGAACAAGGGATTCTGTTTTAGCATTAGTGATGAAAAGTCCCCTTATCAGTAGAGAAAATGGCCTGAATGGAGGAAATGGGCTTCCGCCTGGATGGAAGTACCCTTCCCTAGGAAAATTGATAAATCAAACACAAATGAGCCCCTGGCATCATGAACCACCCCTCCTCCATTCTTGGTCCCCTTAGAACAAGACTCATCCTTGTTGAGCTTCAAACCATATAATAGAGGATGCATTAGGACCCAGTTTCTATGAGGAACAACAGATGAGAGACCTTGAACTATCGGTTCAAGAAACTGGAAAATGGGATATTTTTTCCACCCATTAATATATTTTATTAGGTCGATAATAAGATAGAAATTTTGTGAAATGATGTTCTTCCCTATGTAGATGATCCATCCATACAATTCCGTATTACTCCCTTTACAAATACACCACATTCCTAAATGAAAGATGAGAGCCCTAACCATCTGTTCCACTCCATTACCACCTGAACCCAAAAACCAGTAGGTGATGTAAGACATATAATTTGGATAATGATTGTGCATAGCAGTGAACACACCAAAAGAATTCCACACCAATTTTCCCCAAATCCACTCATAGAAATGGTCCTCCATACTTTCCTCTTTACGATCGTTTCATTATGAGCAGTGTGAAGTTTTCGGGATACCATATTTTTTTATATTTACATCCAGGGAAAGGGCGCCATTCCTTAGAATCCACCTATGAATGTTAAATTTAGAATGGATGTGTTTGATCCAGGTAAGATAGTTCCATTGATCATGGTGGGCTTGGGTAATGTGGATGCCACGACCCGATTTAGATGAAAATTCTCCTGATCGAGAGGGGGTGAAGACATACCTATCAACTTCCTTATTGATGTCAATAATTTGATACATATTTTTTTTCCTAGTACAGTACTACCTTAATAAAGCCTGAGTATTTTATGACATTTTCAAACAAAATATTGAAAGCAAGGCACCATAGGATTCCATGAAGAGTGCCCTACCAGTTGAAATGAAAAAATGTAACCTTCCCCTCACCAATTATCCACCATATGTGTGGCAAGATAGCACAAAATAATGGAAATGTAGTTTGAATGAAGGGACACCAGTTCCCATCATCCATAAGTGAACCACGTACAAAATTACTACCCATGGTTTTACACTATATGTTTCGATGTACATGAAGCTCCCATGCCTGTTTGTCATGAATTCAAATGAGAGTATCAACGAGACTAAAAACATTAATACTGACCTCTTGAATTGAACTCACCATCCTCCTCCATGAAACTCATTATCTTTTTCCATTATCCCGTTCATCACATATTAACTGGGCCAGGATGTTCGCAATATTAGTGATAACTCTTTTGGGAACCTTGAGGGATGGGAGAGCATGCATATGGGTAGAAATAAGAACATTGTTAACAAGGGAAAGGTAAAACCCAAATAATAGGTATCTATTATTCAAGTTGATGATCAGTTCAGATATGCGGCTCACAATGTGACCAATATTCCTAACACAAAGGCGTCTCGAGGATCCTTAACTGGAATAAATCATAAAGATTTTTTCATATAATTAAATCACTACATTTGTTTCGTGGCATATTTGAATACACAATTTATATAATATTAATTCAATAAAAAGATTTCAATTCTATATCGAAGATGTATCATAACATTTATTAAGGTGATCAATGATTCATGAGACAAGTATTAAGGGGTTTTAAAATATGTATAAAAAATGCAGTTGATTCTGAATGATATAGTTGATTCCTTTTTTGATTAAATAAATTAAATTAAGGATGACAATAGTTTAATTATATTGATTAGTGATGTTACAAATATATTTAGAATAATTATAATTATATTTAGAACATAGTTCAAAACAAAAGTGTCAGTTCTTGAAGATATTGAGTTGTTGATTTTCTCGTTGGATAACCAAAATATAATATTTTAAAATGTCAATTGATTAATAATGATAATAAGGTCATATAATAATCACATTATATGTTATATTTAATTTAATAATTAATATCGCATTGAAGGAATCCTATAAGGATAATACTGTAAAAAAGTAATGTCATTTCATTCCTATAATATAAAGAGAGGTAAGGATAAGTTTAATGTTAAGATACATAATTTATAATTTTAGTGAATGTTCAACATATTGTGGATATATTTAAATAAATTACAATTGTTTATAATGATATACATCACATGAAAAATATATTTAAAGTTGGTAAGGTTAAAGAGATTTTAAAAAATAAATAATATATGTAATAAATTACTTTCTCAAGATGAAGATGGTTCCTCTGAAATAGAGATGGAATAATATGAGGGATAAAAGATTATAAATGATAATTTTAAGGATAATTTTTTTAAAAAAAAATTATAAGTCGAGGGTATCAATAAATAAAAAGCTAAATAATTGTATTGTGTTGATCATAATGGTGAACAAGGGAAAATATTTGAGTATATTTCATTATGTATGGATAAAATAAAGAAGTTTAATGGACTTGATTGAGACCCCATGATCAACATAAAAAAAATATGAGGAAAAATATGAATTAAATATTGATATTAAAAAACAAAAATTGGAATTTTCCTGATATTCGAATGAAGAAGTTGAGTTAAAAATCCAAATTAAATAATTGTCATGAATTATTAATTATTTGTTAAATTAAGTGATGAGAATGATCAGTATAATTTACATACAAAAAAGGAACTCATGATGTTGTGAATTAATTATAATGGAAATGAAAATATTTTTTCACTTGGTGTATTGTCTGGGATTTTTTGGCCATTAGTCCCTAAAAAGGATGTTATCATGGAATTATTTTAATTGATTATTCTCTTCCTACCAGTATAACGATTAAATTTAAAAGATAATATGCTATAAAAATGATAATAACGAGGGATTGGTTAATATTGATGATAAATGTCAATTAAAAACACCATGAAAAGGTAATTAATATACATGATACCCAAAATTCAAATTTTGGTGCAACAATGTATGAAAAGTGGAAATAGAAAATGAAGTATTATATTTTTTGAAATTTGGGACACACATAATCTTAATTCACTAATAAAAAATAGAAATTTTGAGTAGATAAACATAATAAATATGTTATATGAAATTAATATTGTATATATGATTCTGTTGTTTTTTATTTTAGATGTAGTATATAGGAATTAATGTAAAATAATATGCCTCATGTTTTAAATGAATATTATTACAAGAAAATAAAATAAGTGAATAAAAATACCTTGAATCCTTATCATGGAAGATAAAAACTCTAAATTGGTTTTCATATTTCTAAATAGGGATAAAAAAGTTATATATGATTTTATGTTATCATGGATATGATTGAAACATTAATGATAAGGTAAGAAAATATTGAGAAATTCAATATTATTGAAATTTAGTTAAAGGTAACATATATTGAAAGTATACATATTCTATATAAGAGTCATTAGGACCAAGTTTTCTAGGAAGATATTTGTTTTTGAAATGTTGTCTTTTGTTATTTTGAAATGATTTTAATGAATGAAAATAAAATCTCTTTTTATTTGGTGAAAAGTGTTTTGATAGTTGTTTTTCAAAAGAATTTGACTCACTTTGTAAATTGTTAATGGAAAAATCAAATTTTAAGAAAATGTTTTTATCGTACATACATTGTTTCTGATCTATGAAAATAGCATAATGGGTAATTTTTCATTATATGGAATTAAAGAATCATTTGTATGGAGAATTTATCTTGCTAGAAGTAAATAATCATTATATTCATTATGAATTAGATGTGAGATATGTGGTTGTTATGATGATTAATCAGAGACTCTATGACTATGATAAATAAAGTGACAATACATTGATGATTTGTATTTCATTTGAATCATTTGTTTAATTGAGAAATAATTATTAATGTTTGATGTAAGAATAAGGAAAATAGGAATTCCAAACTGTACCAAGATTTATTGTATCTAGGTGGAAGAGAAACAAGATATGATGTTAATTTGTAATGGAGTCAAAATTTAGGCACTATAATAGTTTATTATCTATCATATACATAAAATACCTTTTTTTACCAATGATGATAATACTTGACTCATGATGAAAATGATCGTATCAATGATAATACAGATGGTTAATTAAATTGTTGAATGACAAGATATATTAACCCTTATCTGTTTTCAAATGTATTCTTAAAATTGGTCAAGTGTTGGACTACATTGTTGTTATCTCCAAGTGAATTTTGAAGACTCTCAAGAGAATAGAATAATTAGAATTATTTTATCTCAATTTGGTCAAGATAAAAATTAAGGAAATAAATGAAAAGGTGTGTATTTCAATTAGGTCAAAGATCGTTATACTAGAGTGCAATTTTATTTTATATTTCATAGTTGGTCAAGAGAATATGTGAAGTTAAAGTAATTTCAAAATAGATATTTTATTAATTAATTATTAATGTGTATATTGACATTCATAAGATTTATTGTATTCATCATTCTAAAGTGATATCCATTTCTTCATAATCATACATATTATTGGTACAAAGATTTTTTATTCAAGAAATCAAATTTAGAAAATAGTACTCATATATTGGAATCTGACTGGAAATTGAAATGTGAGGCTGAAGAAGAAGTGATGACGGTATAAAAGTAATAAATATTTGAGAATATTTGAAAATGTCAAAATACACATGATATTTTATGGGAAATTGATAATACATTAAATTCAACTATGTTTGATATTTTTTTGGAATTCTCAAAAAAGAAACATGAATGTCACCTATAAAATGAAAAAGTATATAATTTTTTCATGATTACTGATGTAATATTAACGAGATATAAGCATTGAGAAATGATTTTTCTTTATTCACTTTTTGGAAGATGTTATGACAGATTTAATTGAAAGATAATATCAAAGATCAGAACATTTTATTCAGCTGATCATGGTATCAAGCTTGATTAATCAGGTTCAGATTTCTGTACTGGGATTCTTGGATCTAAGAAGATATTGATATGAAGTGGTTTGAAATCATCAATATCATATTCTATCAAATTTATATTTTTCATATTTGGGAGAATCGTATCCGAATTATTTATACAGAGAATAATTGTATCAGTGAAAATCATACTCTAAGGAATCGAACATTGGATAAATGGAATAGAAAAATCAATCATGGATTTACCGTAACAAATTCCCAAAATATCATACCATCTTCTGGATATGAAATTTACAATGTGTGTTCAATTGCATACATTTATGGAATTTAAATGAATAATTGGTTACATGAGTTGTTACATAAACATTGTATTAGCCTATTTGTTCTAAGAGGGTATACACACACTATTGGATTGATTAAATTCTTCTACATTAGTGAATGGGTATATCCTACTTGTTAAAATCCAAGGGTTGTTTTCTAGTGTATTGTGTAGTATTGGATCATTTCTATACCCTGCCATGGATGAAGTTATTCCAAATGAATAAAATACCTTGTATATACATGGATTCAATTGGATGTGTGGTAGAATTGTTTTTCAACAATGAATTATATCTTTAATAGAAGGAACAATTATCTAAAGGAACCATAGAATAAAAAAAAGTATCAATGATTCACACTTTCCCTCTATGAGTAATACAATCATTCTGACTGGGAACTTTGAAGTGGTATAAGAGGGGAATTTTCTTTATCTTATTCATTACTGATTGATAATTTTAATTGCATGAAGAGTAAAGGGATTATGATCTTTTATAGAATGAACAATCACATTTGAAGTGATATATTGTTGTTTTATATTATGAATATTTTATACATTGTTCATATAGCTACAACAGATATTTTTCCTTCTATTGATTATAAAATTCATCTCACATTTTTTAATAAGATGAACATAGAGACAGATGGAAAGGCCACAAATAATATATTATCATCAATTTCTAAAAGTGAATTCTTAAGATTAAAAGTTGTTAACACAAAAATAGGGGAATGAGATAAATTGAAAAACATATATGAAGGCTATAAAAATGTCAAGATTCAAAATGTACAAATCTAGAGATTAAAATATGATGATTTGAAGATGGGTGACCATGAATTTCTTGGGGGATTATTTACATGGGTAAATTACATTGTGAGTATTATCGTATGATGTGATGAAAATATAAATGATTATACAATTTTTTGAAATGATATTGAGAATACTCCAAGATAAGTTTGATGAAAAAGTTTTTTCATTAGAAGACATTGATTTTGAAAAATTGTATCTTCATGATTTTCATATCACTATCATCAGTTTTGAACTGAGGATAGATAATGATATGATAATAACAAAAAAATGAAAATGAAATGGTTTTCTAGGTGACTAAGAAATAATAGTTAAAGAATACTCTTGTTGAAGATGATTCTTGTGAATATGAAAATGAAAATGAGTTATGTAATAATATTGATGATATTTTATCATTGTTTTATAAAAATTTAAAAATATGTACATATAAACACAAAGGTAAACGTCCCTTGATATGTTTTGAATGTGGAGGTGTTAGTCACTTTGTAATGAATTATACTAAAAAAAATAAATAAGAGGATAAAGATAATATAGAATGAAATCCAAGATGATCATGGAAGAAATATGGTGATAAAGGAAAATCCTATCCCATAGAGAAATATATGAAATATATAAATTCCAAAAGTATAATATTCATATCTAAATATAAATAAGAAGAAAAATATGATGTGGAATCTAAATAATAATCTGAGATTGGTATTTAGAATATTTTTATTGAAAAAGTGAATGTTGAACTTTTCAAAAGTAGTTTTTCTGAAGAAGAAGAAGAAACACAAATTGAATTGAGTTTTAATGAATAATTGAAATAATTTCTAAGGAAGATCAAAAGTATAGTAAATAAAAAAAGTTGGGAGACAAATGCTCATCAATAAAAGAGAAAGATATTTTTTTCTGATGAAAATGTGTATCTCGTGCAAGAGATTGATTATTTTAATAAATATCATGAAGAATAATAGAATTGTAATGATCATCTATAGGTGAAGTTGAAGGAAAAATAAAGAGTTAAAAAATGTCTAAAAAGATTATAATTATTAATTGAGAAATAAAATATTCCAAAACCAAATAACTAATGTTGGTGAAAGATATAAAAATGATAATCCTGATAAGGATAAACAAATGTTACCTTCAAATGGTGAAAAATTGATAGATATGTATCTGAAAAGAATAAATCTTGGAAATTATATATGATTCAATGATTTATATGGTGATGAATTAAGATCTTACAAAACATCCTCATTATGAAAATGTTTTGTTTGAATCCAAAAAAGTTTCAAAGACATCTTATTCTGTTAGAGTTTAAAATCATAATAAAAATATTATAGATAATATAATGGTTTATGGGTAATAAAATAATGAAAATATATTTTCCATGAAACATATTAACTATTCTATCCAATGTGGATATTTTAGAGGAAAAAATTTATTCTATCGTTATTTATGGTATATTTGTGGATTTGGAAAAATATAAAATATGTTTTAGTTCATCAAAAAGAATCAATTATTCTATAGGATATGAAAGTAAATGGTTGGGGGGAGTAAGTTCCATTAAAATAAGAAGGTTGAGAGGGTTAATAAATGTGGAGTAAAAATTGGAATATTTTTCCAACCATTGGAATCTTTTTGTGAAATATGTGGAAAAACTATATACCATTCAAATGTTGTCATTCATTTCTTCTAATAAAACAATTATTTTATAATAAATATAAATAACTAAAGGTGACAAAAGAGTTGGAAGAAGTCTAATCTCTTGTTGTTGAAAATGCATTGAAGGCTAAAAAAGGTGACAACCTTTGATTATGGATAGTGGGTGTTATTAAAATATTAAAAGATATTTGAAATTATTTAAATCTGTGAATGATTATAAATAATAAAAATTGAAATTTCTCAATTATGAATCACTAAGAATCAATTGTGATGGATCATCCATCTTTTGAAAAGAAAAGTAGAAATCAAAGAAATATTTGTATGTTGATGGGTAGAAAAACAATTTTATATGATTTTCACAATTGGAAAATAAAGTTAACAAATTTATCTATAGGAAAGATAGTTTTTTTGAAAATTTAATAATATGTAAAAATAGTTACAAAAGTACAAAATAAAAAAAATTGTTTTAAATTGGCGAAATAAATAACTCTTATCACATGAGTATATTACGAGAGATTATTTTGTTTTATAAAAGGATAGGACACATGTGTCACAGAAACATGAGAATTTAAAATAAAATATATGGGGTTTGAGACAATAGTGATTTTTTAGAAGATGATATTGGTGTTGCATTATTTTTTAGAAATGAAATATTACAAATTTAGTGCATAAGAAATTAGATATATATTTAAAACAACACACGGAGTGAGTTTGTTTTGATATTTGTTGGATAATGACCAATAAATCAAAAAATTTATATATGAACTTCATCACTTTCAATAATAATTCTACTCACATTACTTGTGTTATTTATTGGAAACTTAAGTCAGATGCTTTGTGTTTTTTAATTGTATGAGAAAGAAGACTAAGAAGCAATTTGTGTATTCAATGAAGAAATTGAGATTAGATAATAGTGGGGAATATGATAGTGATGAATTTGAAAGCAATCTAGAGAATCATGGAATTATAAAAAGGATATATTTTTATATACAGTCCTAAATAAAATGGTGTTAATGAATGATATAATAAAACTTTGGTGGAATGGGGAAGAACCATGTTTATTGAACATAGTCTTTATCATTACTTTTGGATGGAAGCCATGAGTACTTATATATATATATATCTAGAACCTTTGTTTCTGCAAGACTCAATCTGATATGACTCTATATGAATTTTTTTATGAACAAACTCCACGGTTTAAACAGTTAAGAGTTTTCGAGAGTCCATGTATCATAAAGTGGAGCAGTGTAAACTCTGGAATGTTTATGTAGAAGGTTGTGGATGGAATATTTCATGGATATTATTTGGAATGAAGAGGTTATAGATGTTTCAATAAAGATACTTGAATAATTTTGGATTTATTTGATGTTAATGTTATTCAAAATGAAGAAAAGATAAACATACTTATGTAGATGAAAATGATTAGAAATATGGTTTGGAAAACAATTCTATTAAAGTAGAAGAGACTTTTTTCCTATTTAAGATTAAAAATCAGACTCATATATTTTATCTTATGTTGAATATATTCTAAAATGTCATCCAAGGATGAAAAAGAAAGCAAAAGATAAAAATTCAATCTGGGATCAATATCAGAAGGGTCAAACAAAACGAAAAATGAATGATATTAAATATAAATCATTTTATTAAAGGGAAGAGATTAATTATGTGAAAGAAGCTTTTGATCATTCAGAATGGGTTTAGGCCATGAAGGAAGAGTCGGAAAAATTGAAAAAAATGACACATGGGAACACATTCCCAATCCTTGAAAAACATGTTATTTGAAACAAAGTGGGGTTTTTCAGAACAAGATAAACAAATAAAGATAATTGATAAGCAACAAATAAAAATTGGGTTGAAATAGGTATTTACAAATTGAAGATATAGAAATTGATTAAAACTATTCAGTAGTTGAATGACTTGAAACAATCAGATTATTTCTTAATATTACTTCACAACATGGATACAAGATCATTCCAATAGATGTGAAATACACATTCTAGATTTGTGATCTTGAAGATGATGTCTATATTGAACAACTTGATGGATTTTTTTGGGAAATATGAATGTTTTATGTACATTGTGAATACAATAATTTTATTGCCTAAATCATGCTCTGAGGGCATGTTATACCAAATTGGATATATTCTTAAGGAAGATTGATTTCAAGAAAGAAGGAGTGGATAAAAATATATATATAAAATAACATAATGTGTATTCCATTGTTGTGATTTTTTATTTAAATGACATTATCATTGCCAATAATAATGAAAGAAGTTTTGAATGGTTTGTTTTAGAAAACAAATGTATTTTAAATGTCGATTCTTGGGGAAATTAAATACATTATTGGGTTACAAATACATCAAAGGAAGGAATAAAATTTAATTTCTCATGAAAAATATGATAAGTATCACATTAAAGGTTTTGGCAAAGAAAAATAAAAACCTATTTACACACCAATTTTAATGGGAACATAGTTGAAAAAGGATGGAGAAATAAAATTATTTGATCATAAAGAGTTTAAGAAGTTGATTAGATGTTTGTTGTATTTTAATTCCCTGAGAACTGACATTGTTTATGATGTTACCTTTTGAGAATGATTTTAGTATGCTCTAAAAATTAATATTTTATTTATGGAAAAATAATTCTATGATAAATAAAATAAATTATAGGATTTGGAATCAGGTACCGAATATTAGATAGAATTTAATCAATTTTGTAGTAAGATACTGATTGGGTGGGAAATGATGATAATTGAAGATCCCCATATGGTGCAGTATTATTTTGGGGAATGAATTATATATTTTAGAATTATATGAAATAGAATTTTATAACTCTATGTATGGAAAAAACTTGAGTTTGTTTCTCCCAATCAAGCAACTTACTGACAAATGTGGATGAAAACCCAATTAGAAGAGATACTTGTTGAAGTGATGTTTACCTAGCTCATGGGTTGTGATAGTCATAGAAAATTCAATCTCACCTAAAATCCTATTCAAAATTCTCTTTCAAAATATATTTATATCAAATATTATTTCATCAAAGTGTATGTGGATAAGAATTAACAAAAGTTATCATATGTTCCGACATCAAATCAATTCACTAACATATTCACAAAAACTATATCAAAGGAATCATTCCCTAAATTGATGTTGATCATGGGTGTCCATCCTTTTTGTCATCTTGGTTGTGGTATGTTTTTCTGTCATCTATCTCAATCTACATTTTGATAGTGTTTTCAAAGAGAAGAATGATTTTTTTAAATCTATCCATTGGAAGAATATAAAAAGGGGGACATGTGGAAAAAATTCTAAGTTCAAAATTGTCTATTGAATGAACTATTCTAACTTTATAACGATTTTTTTAAGAAAATGAATTTTTTTATTCTAGATAGGATAAATAAAAGATGAAGATGAATAAGATATGAGGAAGGTAAAATGAAAACATTTTTCATAATCACTAGTAATGGAAAACATGGATCTGCTACCATGATTCTTGTTTCTGAAAATGGGATTGCTCACATAGGTGTACAATTATGGATAAGTAATAAATATTTTGTGAACGCAATGTTCAATGATTTATGAATATTGGTTGACAAAAAAATCTAGTGGGGGCGATTGTTTGGAACAAGACATTGAGTAAGGTATTTGTTTTCATATGTTGTCTTCTATTTTCAAGGAATGATGTTAATGATAGAAAATGACCTCACTTTTTATTTGGTGAAAATTGTGTTGATAGTTGTTTTAAAAACAATTAGACTCACATTGAACATCGAAATGAGATGACTCTATTTTGATGAAATTATTTTGATCGAAATAAAATTGGGTCTGGTATGTGATAATATCTTAATGTAGAATGAATTGTGATAATTTATGAGAGAATCAGTCACGTAGAGAATATAACTTGCCAGTGGTAAATGGTAATCAGATTAACTATGAATTAGGAGAGAAAGAGGTAGTTGTTTTGATTAATAATTAGTGTTTTTGTGACTATGATAAAATAAATGTGATGATTTTTTTGATTTTTGATTTCAAATAAACATAAATTTAATTGAGAAAAAGTGATGCTTACAGGATGGAAAAAAAGGAAAAAAGAGGTATTCCAAGCCATATCCAAATTCATCATATCTAGGTGGAGTAGAAGAATGAGATATTTCCAATTTTAAAGGAATCATATTATGGAATAGTAGAATCTAATCATCCTTTATATGCATAAAAACATTTCTTACCCAATATCATCGTACTCATTATTATATTGAAAAATATCATACCCATGATGAGATGGGTGAAATATTAAATTACTGAAAAATGATGTAGATGAACCCTACTTTCTTTTAAAATGTGTTAATCATGTGGTTTAAGAGTTGAATAACTTTTTTTTACATAATGTCAATTATTATGTGGCTCAAGAAAAGATATGTAAAAGATAAAATGTTTCCAAACTAATATTAGATAAAAAATGAGGAAATGATGGAGACGATGTATAAATCTATTGGGGAAATATTCATTGTATTAGAGTGGAATTATGTAATATTCTTACGTGGGTCATGAGAAAAAAGTGAATTGAATGTGAATAGAAAATATATTTTGATGAATAAATTATGGGGGGGTGATATTCAAAATAATTTACAAGTTCAAAATTCATAAGTGAAATAAATTTCTTCATACAAATTCATACAATTGGTAGAAATATTTATTTTGAATTAATCATATCCCAAAAACAAGACTCATGTAATGAAATCATAATTTCAATTTAAGAGAGTGTATGAAGAAGAAGTGATGATTATAGAAGAATAGAGATGCTTCGAGAAGTGTTTATGATGTCAAAATAGACCTAATATTTTAGGGGAAATTTATCTTATGAGGATTTTTATTATGTGGGAATTTTTTTTAAATTCATTCTAAAGACACTTGGGGGTCACCCATAAATGGGAAAAATTATCATTGAACATTTCTCATCATTGATATACTTTTCCTGAGAGAGAATATCTGATTTTTAGAGACTATAAGAGGTATCATATTCAATTTTTTTTGAATTAGTTTTGAGGGATTAAAGTGTATAAGAAGGGACAATGTCACATCATTTCATACAGTTGATCATCATACTCAGAATTTTTCATACTCGACTGATTACTGTATTCATATTATCAATTGTATTCAGATGATCCTTGTATCAGGATGGATTAACTAGATTGATATTTTTGTAATGGGATGTTTGTATTGTGGAAGATATGTATTTCATGTTGTGTCAATTCATATCTATCGTATTCTATCAAATTATATCTTCCATACTAGGTTGAATCATTTAAATAAGTATACTATCGAGAAGAATTTTATTAGGAAGAATTGTTCTTGGTGGAATCTGACTAGGAAAATCAGAATTTGATTTTAAAAAATAATGTCTATGAAATTATTACCATTATATATCTATGAATTTGAATATTTTTTTTCAATTAAATACATTTTTAGAACTGAAAAGATAAAAAATTAACATTATTTGTTACATAATCCTTGTACTACCCTATTTTTGAAAAGTTGGGGAACATGAACTATTAGATTTTTTTACGTAGTTCTACATGACTGAATTGGTATATCCTACTCATTTTAATCTATGTTTTGTTTTCTGGTGGATTGTGTGGTCTTGTATCATTTTGGCCAAGGACATAGTTATTCATATATAATAGTTATACTTTTAAATACATTGGTTCTATTCGATGTTTGGTTTATTTTTCTAAAAAAGAATTGTATCTTTATCCAGGATGTGATGGTTATTTCAACAAAAAATGAATGAAAAAAAGTATCGCTAATTCCCCCATCACCCAATTAGTGATACAATCAATTTTCACTGTGTAATTTCAGTAGTTGTACATCTCACACAAGGGGGTTTAAAGTACTTTTTGGTAGATCAAATACGAATGAAATATGTAGTTTATTTTCTCAAAGATAAAGTAATGAAAACCTTTAGATCCTAAAAGTTAATATTCAGTGTGAATTATATAATACAGAAAAATAATTTGTATATGAACTTGGTCATAGTCTACTCAAT
Organism: Viscum album; assembly: GCA_963277665.1. Taxonomy (NCBI): domain Eukaryota; kingdom Viridiplantae; phylum Streptophyta; class Magnoliopsida; order Santalales; family Viscaceae; genus Viscum; species Viscum album. The sequence continues at coordinate 187,380,403 of OY728153.1, read as the reverse complement.
TTATGTTAACTATTTGAAATATTACATGAAGTAAAATTCAAAAAATAATTTTCATGATTAAAGAATATGAGGCTCAGTAATATAGAAAGGAAGGAATATAAGAAGAAATTTTAATATCATTAGTGAATATGAGGATATGTGGATAGTATAAAAGGAATAAGAAAAATTGTTTTGGCATAGTGGTCTTGGTCACATGAGTGATATTATGTGGAGAACATGATAAAATTGGTGTATATTTATATATCCTCTGTCTTTTATATTATCACACTATTATGTATGATGTCTATAGAAAGGGGAAAATTTTCAAGAAGATAAAATTTCTAAATAATTTAAATCTGTCACAATTAATCAAAATAGTCCATTAGGATATGTGTTAACCAAAAACAAAGAAATACCTTTTTTTAGAAATTAATCTTGTCTTACTAATTAGTGATTAAAAAATTATGAATTTCTTTACAGTAATCAACCACAAATCAGTTGTATAAAATTTAATCACATAATATTTTAGGTCAACTAAAAATATGATGGTTTGAAAATTTAGAAGTTATGCACAAAAAATAGAACTAAATTTACAAATACCAAATTGGAGGAGTATATTGAGAAACAAAGTAATAATTGTTCAATTTATGTGGTGAGGAATCATCATCAGAATCGAGCTATTAAGCGGGGAATCAAAATTAAAAATAATATCGTAAGGAATTTTATATAAGATAAATATTTTTAAATGTTATAATATAATGTTGAAATTAAAACATCATTTTATATCGTAAAGAGGGTTTTATTATTTTTCTTTTTTGACAATATTCCATATGAGTAGTGTTATGGGAAAAAACTAACACTAAAATGCTGATCTCTTTTTATTAGTAAAAGTTTTATCATGAATATTGGGATAATTATGATGGTTAATGCTCATAATGACATATGAATATTTCTAGGATATAAACATAAAACCAAATAAAATATGTTCTAATGGATATGGTCATGAATTGTTTTAATATAAAGACTATAATAGTGCTGAAAAGAAACCAATTTCAAAATATAAAAATGATATTTCAATACCTAATGAGTGTTTTTTAAAAAAAATAAACCAATAATAATCTAAAAATAAAATAAATTTTTGGGAATACATTAGGGAATAAAAATCATGGTGACTAGACCAAAAATTTTCATATAAGAATGATGAAAAAAAATCAATTTTATCAAAAATAAAAACTAAATTTTTTATTAAAGAAACTGGTAAAGAATATTGAACGAGGGAGATGAATGTAGAACTTTCCTAAATTTTAATTAATGAAACATGGAATGTTTCTCCATGGTCGGTTAAATGACGTTTCATTAAAAATAAGTTGATATTCCTACAAAATAATAAAGTTGGAATGATGAATCTAAAAAATTCATGACTAATGTGTCAGGGAAATTCCATAATATTATTCACATGTATTCCTAAAACAATTTATCTAATATCATGACATGGAACTATATGATTATTTTTACTTGTATAATTTACATGTTATATCCCTACCAATGCCCATTTTCTCTCGAATATATAGAACATTTGATGTCCTTATGTGACATCCACAAGGGAAATATTTTACCTATGAAAATAAAATATCCAAACAAATATAACCATAACCTAATGAACCGCTACATGATGCTTGAGTAAAATATAATAATTTTGAAAGTATAAAGAAGAAAAACCACAATAAAATACTAGAAAAAGAAAACTAAGACAAAAAAATTTGAAGGCATAGGACAAAAAACCTCATCAACCCCCAACATGTTCCAATCTCTAACATTACATTCCATGACCACTATGTCATTATGTATCAGTAAATAACTATGGTACCTTGCCTTTACCTACTTCTTGATATAATATATCTGTAAGCACACATATATTTTCAATACGAGTTTAAGTATAAACACATCAGGATTTCCCTAAATGAATTCCCAAATCACAACACTTGGATATTACAAGAAATAGAATTTCAATAATTTAATTTATAAAAAATAATTAAAAATGGTTTCTATAAAAAACTGAATCCATTTTTAGGGAAAATAGTTATCAAATGTACAAAACCAATCCATAATTTTAAACCATTTTCATATCCATTTGGCATAACCAATTACCTTCTATACCACCACACATTCATTACCATGTTATAGTACCATACCCTTGAATATTCTTTCATTAATATATTGAGTAGTCACAAGGTAAACATATTCCATGTTCCCCAGTGGAATATGACCTTTCCAATGGGTCAATTAAATTAAATGAACACACACCAATAGTTTATTCCAAATCCTATAAAAAATAACCATTCAAATCCATTTAAATATAAAAATTATTTTTTTGAATAAGGTTTTACAAAATAATCACCATTATTCAAAACAAATTAATATTTGAAAATCAACATTATAAAATAATGAAAAAATATCATTGAACAACAAACATGTTCCACCATATCACTTAACACAACAAAATATAGTTCTTATTAATGTTTACAATTCAATTTATTAATTAAATATAACAAATTCAAGAATTTTTAAATAAAGACATCATATTCTATCAATAGGATTTGGGAGTGAATTGTCCATCCTTGAAAACTTATGCGAAAATAGAGGATGCCACCAATTCATCAACAAACCATATTGAAACTCTTTAAAACATCCTTAGATATTGTTCCCATTAAGAACCATATATACTATTAATCAACATCATGTAGCATGAATAAATACACAATGTACTAAATTCATGAATCTAAGTGCAGGAAGATGATGAAAACTATGTATAACTACAAATATCATGAACTTATCATAGAATCTGGCATCCACCACACCAAGATAATCAAACAGATTATAACCACAATATATAGATCAAAATGTTAATGATTTATGGTTAAGACACACTTTTATGTATATAGTGAACTAAATGTTTTCTATCCACTTACACTAAACAACTATTAAAATTTTAGATTGAATGGTTAGAAAAACAACGAACGAACATTGATAAACCCCTATATCCAAATTTTTATAGTCTCTGTGGGGTGGCTAAACAGTTTGGACAAACCGGGGACCTAACTTTGTGCCTTTCCAGCAACCAATTTTTCAGTTTCATGGTTTACTAGGAGGTGTTTTATTGTTTTTACTAACATTTGACAACTTTTTTACCACTATAAATTCCCCAAAAAATTCCAAAACACCTCAAAACATTCCAATTCATATCATAATTTTATTATTTGTTTGAAATAAAATAAAAAAATTTTAATTTCCTAAAACTGGGGGTTCTACCTTATCCCTAAAAACGGTATTTCCATCCCAGGAAAGCTAAAGAAAACCAGTGACGTAAAAAATTTTGGTTAATTTCCTGAACATTTACTTTTCCCACTAACAAATTTATTCGTAAATCTGACCATCGATCAATAAAACCAACAGTATAATGATTATTTTCCCATGAAATACTTTATATTTACAATAAAAAATTCACACTAGAACACAAATCCTTGTAGCATTAATCTCTTAGTCAATGTGATCCCATCAAATTACAAGGTCTGGATCATACTAATACATCCATAATATAAAATTAAAAATTAATAGTTTGATTTTATATATGTTTGGTGGAAAATCAATTTTATTTTCTACCTCAAAAACCAATTCAAGTATCTTAATAGGGATTATTTATCATAAACATATGTTTCTCTTATAACCAAAATGATGACGCCAAATCCTTGGATAGATTTTCATTAACACAAGATCACTGATCTAGAACAGAAATATATGGAAATGATAATACACAAATGATTTCTAACTAACTCTAATCCATATACACTATATTCCCATAAAATAATATTCTCCACTTTCTATTGAACAAGTATTTGTATAACCATCGATGTCTCACCTTCTTCTAACCCATCGAGTAGATGGAAACAAGGATGGCCATAAAATTATTCAAAAATATCCATTTGTATTGAGGCATGATAACAGTGGTTATGTGAGAACTCCCCTAAAGAAATGTTCTCCTCCTATAATCCATCATGATCCATTATATAAACCCTAAGAATATATTCCAATGATTATATCTTCTATTATGTTTGTTCACCCTTATTGGGTTGATACTTAAAACTCATATGAAACTATTCAATATGGGACATATGTAATGATTTAAAGAACGAGATCCAAACCATATATCATTGTTAGATACTATAAAAAATTATACCCCATGCCTCTTTACAGCTTCTATTTTATATTTTTAGGCAAGTCCAACCCATTTAAATTTTATATACAGTGATGAAATATGAATTTTTAAGCTAATCCATTACAAACATATTTAATCATGTTCCTAAATATTCATCGAGATAACTATCAAAAAATAAATTATTTATCAACACAAATTTCCAAAAAAAAATAGTTAATAATTTCAACATAATTGTTTGCCACAGTTTCTATACCTTAACCTACTAACATGTGAGCCATATAATTACAAAATAAGCTACTTTATCATTTATTTCCAACCCCCCAAAATATTATTTCCAATGCGTAATACATATGTTTTACTCTAGGATTGAAACCCCCTCTTTAATGGTGGTAAGAATTTTCAAAATTTTTTATATTAATCTTGAGGTAAGACCATCCAATCATGAAAACAAATACATTGATTCTCTATTAATATTAAATATCATAGTGGTCTATCCACCATTGAGTTTTGACCTCATATCCACACATTCTATACCAGATGTATGTGCCTATTTTACCTTCTCAAATAAATCGGGAATAATAGAAATATGATGTATAACTGCAATACATCCCCTAAATTTATAATAGAGGTGTGTTTTATGTTATCATCAACATCAACATCCATTGATCTAAAGAATATTTTACTACTAACTTTATTAATTACTCCACAATTAATCCTCCACTATATAATCTTTAGTTGGTGAATACATTAATTATAATTCAAACTTCTGGTTATAATCCGTCCATATTATTTATCATGAAATAAATAAAATAGATAGAAAATGTGATTAGATTTCATAAAATCAGAAAAAAACATGAAGTTATCACAAAACTATTAATGAATATGTGTCTTCAATTCATTAACTAAAATAAATAATTCCAAAAATATTCAGGAATTTATTCTCATAAATATATAGCTTTTGTGAGATATAAAAAAAATATGACCTCCCTATATAATAAAACATCTCAAATAAGATCACGATGATTCGAAATACACCACATAACCTTGTCCTGATTCCGAAAATATATATATTATTTAAGATGTATGTAGAACTATAATATCTTGAAAAGAATTCTTATTTTCGTAATTACATTGGAATAGAACACATTTATTTTTCAAAACCGTTATTGGTGAATTTATCCATGAAAAGTAAAAATAAAACAATTAGTAATAATCACATAATCCTAGGAAATTATGTATCTCGAAGACATTTTTTGGTGGGTTAAATGATATCACAACCTCGATATTTTTTTATCCAAAGGAAATCATATTTCATATACAACATAGGTATGAAAATATAGATCTTGTATCTTGAAATAAAAAATATAAATTTCAGAATATAATTGATGATACCATTTCATTCCGAACAATTTTCTATGTTTTTATAATACTGAAACGTTTCCCATCAATACCATTATTTTTCATCAATAAACACCACCTTAAATAATCATGATATCATTTAAAAGTATGATTCGAAAAATAAATAAAGGTAATTGATTCATTCAAGATACCAAAATCGATACGCACATACTCATAATGGCCATATATACTACTGAAATTCTTCTTCAGAATATCCTCGCTACAAACCTGTAAATGTTGACATCCTGAATCCAAGTAAATTTTAGAGAAAAATGGGTTCCTCGGAATTTATCAAATATATCATCAATTTATAGATGTGGATATTAATTAAATACTATTACATTGTTAAGCGTATAACAATCTACACAAATCTTAAGAGTTTAATCAACCTTTTTCAAAAACAATCCATGGTATAGACCATGAATACATGCTATATTGAATGACCCCTTTACTTTAATAATATTCTAAAATGATATTAAATTCCCCTAATTCTTTTAGTTACCCCAAATAATATGAAATTGATATTGGTATATTCCTTAGTAGGAGATAAATCATAAAATAAATTTTTTATTTTTGTTTGGAAACTATAATACATTATTGGGAAAACATCATAAACTAATAAAAATTTCTTCAAAAACATTATTCTTGATCATCATGCTAATATAAAATATAAAAAGTGGTTTGACATTGTTCAAAATTCTAGTTTAAAATATCATTTTACACTTTCCTTTACATTCTTGTGTCTTCTAAAGAGATGGGTGATGTCATTATCAATAGAAAGACTATAACATCATGTTTAACATTCCATTTGAGCTATAAAATTTTTCATCCAATTCACAAAGTGTATTATTTCATAGTAATCCATATCAATTTTAGATAATTACCATATAAATCCCTATCGATCAATAGGTTTAGAACATTCTTTTCACATATTGGATTTTCATACTCTTTGGCCAATATTAATTTGATGTTTCAAAACAAAACGCATCATCTCAACAAGAAAACCTCTAATATAAATAGTATGAGAAGGAATTTTTTTTGAAACACCGATATATAAATAAATACTTCATAATGGTGCAATAAAAAATAATTGTACCTCCCACCATTTATTGAATATATTGATAATCGACAGTCACATTCTCAACTCTAAACAATTTCATACACACTACACATTTTTATTTATTAGCCTCTTGAGATTTCACTGGTTGGAGATCATGGTATTCCTAGGGTAAACATGTCAATATTTTTTCACATGTAAATAATTATTATAAATCTATTGGATCACTACAAAAATACTGTTGAAGATTCCCCATATTGTTTCTATTGTGAAATTATCATGGTGTGGTTGGGAAATGGCATTTCATCTGATCAAAATATCCACAAAGAAATAATCTAGGATCTCTCATTTTTTAAGAGGAAGATTGACCATTCCATCATCCCTCTTTTGAGTCAATCGACTGAATTGTATATATTTTTACGTCATACATTTTTTCCTAACATTAATATTCCCACTAGATCCCATATATATCATTTTACTTCCTCCACCTATATTACATGAGATGTCCCTTTCATCAATTTTTTTCTCTACTTACCGTATTTTTACAATTGTTAATATTAACCATCTAAATATTCAATCGAATTTATATCATATACCTTGATATAAAAATAATGCATTTAATAAGGAACATGTAGAAAGTTCCTATGATAAATAGACTACATTCACATATAGTGACACACACTTTCACTGATTGATTGTGTTACATCAAGATGAAAATTTACATCGTTCTAGAAATCATTAACATATGAGGATTGAATGTTCTGATGAAAAACACTTCAAAAACCTCCCATGAAATTCCTTACTACAAATTATCATGAACATTTAAATCTCGAAACAAGCATGTTAAATCCTTCAGAATGTATATTTACAATCATAAAATTATCTTAGTGGGAGTGCCTAAGAAATCTTCAATTCATTTCATTCTATTTAGACACAATTATACTTTTTATGAATCTGAATCATCTCAATTGGAGGGAAGATTCTGTTTTTTTTTCAATGGAATGATCCACTTTCTATGGTTCATCCCAATTGTTCCTTCTATCCACATCCTGAAATGATTGCAAAATAATATGAACCAGTTGCGGGTTTAGATGAGGTTGATGTGCATCTATATTCTCAGAAGCCTCTTAAGGTAGAATTATTATACTCATGATTGGTTCTATAATATTTACCAAAAACAAAATTCCATTTAGTATCACTCTATAAAAATTTAAAAAAATTCAATTTAAAATTTTTCCCATCACACATATAACCAAAATAATTCCAATACTAATCAATTTTATCCTTGATACCACTTTTTGAATTTCCATTATGATAATTTAAAATAAAACCACTTTTAACTTTTTCTATAATTAAATACATTTTAACCAAATCATAAATCAATAATCAAAACTAAATATTCATTCTTAGTGAGAAATCATTTCTACCAATTCATCTGAAGATTATCTCATTGTCTATAGCCATTATAATGAGAAATAAATTCCTAGAACATTAACCAAACATGTATGACAACAAAATACCTTCTAACTAGAGGTTTAACAATAATTGGTCAACTATACCTAAATAAGATATACTTTTCCCATAATGACAATTATATAACTTGATATCAATCAAAGTCTATGAATAAACAAAATACACCTTAAACTCTAATAATGAACAAACCGATGCCATTTTCCCATGAAGATATTTTGACTGACCATGACTGATATCATTTTTAACATCCCACTCCCCACCCAATGGCTTGGGAAGAGTCAAAATATTACTATTCCTTAGGTGATGTCCCAATGATAGAAAACCATGAAAGTAAATGTCAAGGGATTAATAATATTTTTGGGATGATTTTCAATTTTTACATAAAACTAACAAATCACAATTACTATTACCAATTGAACGACAATATGATGTATGATAAATATTTAATACAACTCAATGTATATTGAAGAAAGATCAATATAACATAGTATAAATTGGAAACTAAAACTAATTGAAATCAAATATAAGGAATAAAATACATAAACATCTCCCAACCAACATAAATATGTATCTCCACAATCCATTCCCATGGTATCGTGATTCACCACTAAATAAATATGATACCATTTATTTAAATGAATCTTGATGTAAATTATTTTCAAATTTACAAATGTGACAAAGAAGAGATTGAGGGTAAAAATCAGTACGATTTCCCCAAACAATTCCAAACTCACTCCACTATAATAGTTCAAGGATGGAGATTAATAAAGAATAATTTATATAAAACAAATTATATATAACTATTTATAATAGTTCATATCAAAACAAAAAAATAATTTTCAGAAAAAAATATTTCCATTCTAAGTAAACAAACATGTATTTCAAAAAAAATTTAAAAATCCACTTGTCATAACCCATTATATTCCATAAAACCAAACACGAATTTCCATGCGATACTTCAATAATAAAAAACAATTCTCTCATAAATATACTAATTTGTCTCAAGATGACGATAAACTATGTTCTCTAATGGAATATGGCCATTCCATAGGGTCACACCATTGGAAATGAACACCCACCAACAGTTTATGCGAAATCCCATTTGAAAATAATCATTCCAAGCCATTTAAATAACATATTTTTTTATTGATACAATTTCTACTAAATCATATCCTTGAATCAAAAAATGCCATATTTTTTAATCATCTGTGTTAATATCATGAAAAATGATCTACTCAAAACAACCAATTTATGAAATTTCACAAATAATCAATAAAGAAGGATTTTATCATGATTTTATCGTGATGGTCACAATTCAATTAACACAATTAATTCAATTAAAAATCATACCCTCACATTCTAACAATTTATTTTTATAGTTAACGCACCTACCTCAAAAATGTATGAAAACATAAAGAATTGAACAAATTATTCATCAAACTAGATTAAATGTCCTTAAAAAATTTATAGATCATCTTCCATTAAAAAATATTTCTCATAATAATTGGAATCACACAACCTAAATCATTCCCCAAATAAAAATATTTATTTATATAAGATTGGGATGAAGGTAAAAACTAAGGGGAAATACCATAAACATGAAATTAAAAGGGAAATTATCCACCAAGGCACTATGATTAATCAATATCTTGCTTACAAATAAAGAGGAAGTGACCCCACAGTCAAGGGAGGGATAGAAAATCTTGTTAGGGTCGGGTAGAGGGAAATTAATGGCTTTTGGTGTAAATCATATTTTATCCAAAAAATCCAAATTAAAATGATAATGATTCATTTTAAGGCACACAATTAGGAAACCCATTAACTAACGCTGATTTATCCACTACCTATATAAACCCTTGCATTTTTAGTCTCATGTTGTTTGGAAAACCATGTTACAATTGTAATAAATAATCTTTCCCATATATTCATAGTTTCTCCTAGGTGTATTCATGGTTTTTCCGAACCATGAGCCTAACCAAACACCAAAATTCTGCCCAATTTGTTATTTTTTATGTTTCATATGAGTTATTTCCTAGTTTATAAGAGTTTTTCTCACACCGTGAACCTTCAAAAACCAAAAAAACAGTCGAAAACTAATATAATCCTCTCAAAACTCATCCCAGCTACATTATATAGTTAAAATAAATATATGAAGTGTTAATTGTATTATTTTTTGGGTGAAAGAATAAATGATTTAGAGTGTATCAAATGAATGTTAAATCAACATTATTAAACATAAATCTTGAGAAATAAGTTAGTATATAGTAACAATTTGTTTTTATCATCAACCAAAATGATGAAAAAGGTTGACAGTTAAATAATTAATTGTATGGATTCATAAAAGTTTTTTATCTATGTTGAAGGATGGATCAATGTTTTTAAATGTTTGAATTTCATTGGGTGTAAAGTGATCTCAAAATCTATGTCAAGAAAACAAAAAACCGAAGTGAATTACTGTAATCATTTGTGTGGATTAAATTATTTTTTGTGGCTTATATGTTTCTCAAGTTAATAATATTTTAAATTCAATTAGGGTTGAATTAATGTTATTTTAAATTTGGGAAATGAAATTTTCCATTACATGCATGAATGTGAAATAATAGGTGGAATTTTTATTTCACATTCTATATATTCCAACATGGTCCAAAAAATGGTTCCAATGGAGAATTCAATGCTATTAAAACACAACATGCATCCTAGATGAATCATTCAAATGGAGAGGATGACTAGGTGCTTGATGTGATTAATTATAAGAAAAAATTATAAGTTTATTATAATTAACATCCATAAGACCATACATAATATTTAATAATTTATAAGAATCAATCAATGATATTTTTTCAAATGAAATTCATTTTCCTTCATTATGTAGAATACATTAGTTTATCAATAATATAGTGTTTCATGGATTTTTTCCTCAAACTAGTTAATTGGTGTATTTTTGGGTTATTTAGATAAATAATGGGTATGATTAGAGGAGGAATTCAGGTCTAACAAGGGTATAAAATTTTGAATTATAGTTCTAAAATTTCATGGCTAACCATGAAATAAATCCATATTTATTTATTTACATTAGTGAATAAACAAATTATAATCCACTGAAGATCGTAAAACATTACCATATATGAAATTTAAAATGAAAAAATATACTAGGATGTAGATTATCTTCTATCTATCATGTGAGATAGCATGAGTTCCTTAAATAATCGTAAATAATATTAACCATTTATATACCATCTACATTGAGAAAATATTTTTTTACATCAAGAATATGGTTAAAAATTGATTTTCTAAGTTATAGTTTGTTTCAACATAATATCATGTAGTTGGTATCATGAAAAAGGAACTACCATTGATATATTTCGAGAAGAACTGGTTTTATCATAGATTATAACCCACTTCCTCCAAACATAATATTTGGAATTGATGACCCTAATCTCCCTAGGAAAATTATTATTGTAGACAAAATTTTTTTTATCTATATATATATATATCTATTTGTATTAATGTGTTAATTTTTCAGTCCCTCATTAGATGTTCTAGAGAAGTACATTTTGGGTTCTTCAAAAAATGGGGATAAGTGTTTCAAAAAATTGAATGATATGAAATGCGTACATAAAAAAAGGAAGGTATCTCATTGATTAATTAGGGGGATCAATAATGTGTTTTTAATCTATAGGAAGGTGTAAATAATGATCATAAAATTTAATAATTGTTTTTGTAATTTATAATTTCTTTGAAGGGAATACATTTAATGATTAGTGACTCCCTAATAAAAACCATGGATGGTGTGTTAGGTCTACTAGGTTAGATACCCTGAGAGGGAGGGTGAATCGGGGTATGACAGATTAAAATAACTTCCCTTATTGACATTGTTTCGTTGTTAATCAAAATTATTTTCTCTCCCTTTCCCATAGAAAAGTATAGAAAGAAATTAAATCATGTATGTGACACAACAATTTTTACATGCTTCACCCCCACTGGTCCATGCCCAAGGAGCATACACCGACAATGTGCCGATGTATCAAATCCACTATAAGCACACTGCTGTTTACAAGTTCGGAGCAATATCACTATCCCTTCTGGTTTACAACCACTCTCAATATTAAAGCTCACTACTCTCTCTACTGAACTGTGCTCACTACTTCAGAAGATACACTCACAGTTTATAGAAACACATGTATCTTCATTATCACTAATGAAATATGCATCATTAACTCTTGATAGATGCTCTGTTGACATTCAACATCACCTGCAGATGAATCTCAATTTGCACCGGATGTACCGGGAAACCCCAATTTTTACGTGCAGCCCTAACAGAACCTTACGCGTAATTCCCTTGACTTGCGCGAAATAAAATTTTCGTGCAACTCCTCTTTCACCCTCCACCACCAAATTTTATGCACATCCTCTACACTGCCTTGAGAAGAATTTTCTGCTTTTGCAGGAAATCCCCTCTTCTCGAAACACCCATTTTACAGGTGACAAATTATTTTACGTTCAACAGTTTTTACGCGTAAAACTTTTTTTTTCATGCATCTCCGTTGTGCACTCCAATTTCTCATGCCAGAGCTCGGATACTATCTATGTATTGAGAACTTTCCGAATGTGGGTGGTCAGTTCATATTTATTGGCAAAATTGACCCCACATGAAAAAACCTCCTTGAGCGTGTAATTCTCTTCGAGCACGAAAAACAAATCTTCCATGAAACACCATATTTCGCACACTACTCCAATATTTCGCACACCTCATGGATTTTCCAATATTCAAGCTTTAGACCTCGAAATAACTCTTGCGTGAAAAACTTCATCCAACTATTTCACAGCTCACCTTCCTGTCTCGCGCACTGAGCAAATATTTCGCGTGAAAATTTATTTTTCTGCGCACCACGCTGATATTTCACGCACCACACTGATTTTTCGCATGACACATTATTTTTCGCACACCACACTGATTTTTTGTGGAATATATTATTTTTCTGCGCACCACTCTGATTTTTTGTGCTCCTCCGTTTCCAAAAAACTCTTCTTTCCATTTTCCAATTTTCAGGCCCAAAAATTTGGCAAACACTACAAAATGGCGCCACTTTGTATCTTCTCTTTTTGTACCACATCCAAACCGTCCATTCCTTTTTCGAGGTTCTTTAATCAATCATGGATTATTGAAAGCATCCCTTGAACCCAATAAATCAACATTTAATACCCCTTTTTCAACACACTCATACACCGTGGTCTGCTTTGTCAATAAACAAAACATGGAGGACCACTTTGTCATCAAACACAATCACCTAAAAAATGCTTCAATGATACCTTGAGAGATTTTTCCCCAACAATATCCCCCTTTGTGTTTGTTGACAAAGTTTTCTCATAAAAAATCTATGCACATGATATATCATTAAGGCTCCTTCTAGCCGCTACCACCATTCGCCTCTTGCGATTCTGATAGCGTTGAAGGATTCACATAACATGTACTCTAAGCCCACATGAGCAATGATCAACATGAGAAATAAGAGTAAATTAAAAGTTCATCACTAAAACACTTCATTTTAGACACCATCCATTGACACCAAACTGATACCAATTTCCAAACTGATACCAATTGTTGATCGTTGGAACCCTTCTCTCACTATCACTCGTCTGTTTTTATCCCGATCTGTAATTGTCGTTTCGTGATATCTATTCTTTTATTGATAACTTCTAGTATCATCAGATTTAGTACTCTCCCCCTTTATCATTTCTCCCTCTATCTCACTACTCCAACTTTTAGCTTCTCCCCATATCATTCATGATTTTTCAAATAGCCACACTGTCACACTGTCTCCCCCTTTAACAATCATTATTTTGTCCCCCTTTTCAACAAACCCAAAGTGAACCCCTTTATAGTCTGTAACAGGGTAAAAAACATATTAGTACATTCGGGTATAAGACATCATACCTTAGGGAGAGGGGGTGTCCCACATCCACACTTTTTCATGTTCAGGGAGTCGATTGAACTCCCAAAGCCAGTCGATGCCCTCAAAAGATTCCTTGGATAAGGCCTTTGTCAGGATGTCTGCAACCAGTAGTTCTGTAGGAACATATTCCAACTTCACAATCACCTGAACAACTTTCTACTAGATAAAATGATAATTTATCTCAATGTTCATTTTCCCTCAGTGATGATGAGATTTTTGATGAGATTTAAAGCACTTGAGTTATCACACAAGATTCTGATCGGAGACTTCACTTCAACTCCCATGTCATCAAATTGCTTCTTTATCCACAATAATTTTGTGCATGATTGAGTGGATGCTATATACTCAGCTTCTATGGGACTCAATCAAATTAAATCTTTCTTCTTGGTCAACCAAGAAATACATAGTCCACAAAGATAGAATGCACCTCCCGACATTGATTTCCTATCATCCGCTGAACCAGCCCAATCTGCATCAGTATAACCCAATAAGTATGTATGAGATTTTTCATTATACATCAAGATGAAATCAACCGTGCCCTTAATATAAAGAAGAATTATCTTCACTACAAGCATTTGGGTTTCCTTGGTATTATCTTGGTATTTCTCTGCTTGGCATGTGGCAAAAACAATATCAGGTCTCGTTACTGTCAGGTATAGTAAACTACTAATAATCTACATGTATTATGTGATATTAACTGCCTTGACATTATTATCTTTTGAAAATTTCATCTGAGTTGCAACCAGAGTCTTCATATCCTTTGAATTCTCCATTCCAAATCGTCTCAGAACCTCCTTAGCATATTTGGATTTAGATATGAATGTGTAAATCCATCTTTGTGACACCTGTAGACCAAGGAAAAATGTTATCTCTCCAGTCATTGACATTTCAAACTCACTTTTCATGAATTTGAAAATTTTTCTGCACTGAGCATCATTTGATCTACCAAAAATTATGTCATCGACATAAACCAGCACCATCATCCATTGATTACTATTGTTTTTGAAATAGAGATTGTAATCAACTCCACCACTGCTGGAAACCTAGATTTTTCAAGTACTGATAAAGCCTGGAGTACCATGATCTTGGTGCACGTTTCATCCCATACAACACCTTCTTTAGTCTGAAAACCTTGTTCTCATCCTCATGAATGAGAAAATTATCCGGATTCTAAATTTACACTTCCTCCTCCAGAACCCCATTCAAAAATACAGATTTGACGTCCATCTGGAATACTTTAAACTTTCGTTGCACTGCAATGGCTAGAAATAATCTGATTGTCTCTAGTCTTGCAACCAGTGAATATATCTCATAAATATCTATTCCCTCTATCTGGGAGTATCCTTTTCACACCAATAGTTCTTTCTTCTAAATCACTATGCCATATTCATTCATATTGTTTCGATATACCCATTTAGTCCCGATGACATTCTTATCTTCTGGCCTGGAATCAATTTCTCACATCTGATTCTTCTCAATCTGGTCAAGCTCTTCATTCATTACCTAAACCTAGTTTTCATCTTCAGCTACATCAGTGAAGCATTTCGGCTAAACCTGAGATAAAAAATATATCTGGTGCAGTGATTTCATTATTCTTTTCTGAACTGGAGTTAATTGATAACCACTGATGTTTTTCCTATCAATTTCAGCTCGACTCTTTGTCTTCTGTGTAGATACAGATTTTTCTTCTTCATTATCATCATCTGTATCTTCTTCTGAATTAGTATCAGCCACTCCTCCTCCTGCATTGCTTTCATACTGATCGGTTTCATCAGCAAATTGTTCACTATGTTGTTGAGTTTTCTCATCATTTTTCACAACAGTGACATCATTGCACTCAACTAATTTTCTTATCCTTTTATTAAAGAATTTATATGCTTTGATTTTTCTTGAGTAGCCAAGGAATATTCCTTCATCTCTACGTGACTCAAATTTCCAATGTATTTCTTTGTTGAGTATAAATCACATACTCCCAAATATTCGAAAGTACTTCACCGTTGGCTTATTCTAGTACCGAATCTCATATTGATTCTTTCCTTATTTTGGACACAACAGAGCCCTGTTAGAAATGTACACTGATGTCAATACTGCTTCCTTCCAAAATTTCTTTGGTAGGTCTTTTTCTATAAGCATCTTTCTGGCCATACTGTTGATGATCTGATTTATCCTTTCAACCACTCCATTCTATTGGGGAGTTCTTAATGATGAATCTTGATGCCTCATCACTTGTTTCTTAAGATAGTATTTCACCTAAATATTTGTGAATTCCTTACCATTGACAGTACGAAACTTCAGAATTTTCTATTTGAGCATCCTTTCAAACTCCATCTGGTACTGTTTTAAGCAGCTGAACACATCCGAATAATGGGAAATAACAAAAACCCATTCCATTCTTCTATAGTCGTCAATAAAAATAACATAGTACCTCTTTCTGTCAATTGCTTTTGGTGTGATAGGACCACAAACATCAGCATGAACCAATTTGAGCACTCTTGTTGACTTCTTTTCCTTTTCCTTATACGTCTTTTTGATGAGATTACCTTGTTGGAATGCATCACACATGTGAGTAAGAGCACATGAGAGCTTAGGGATGTCTCTTTCTACATCACACTTTACCAGATCATCCAGGGATGGTTGGCATAGACGCAAAAGTTTATTATGCCACAATTTGTTCTCTTCCTCTCTAGATAAAAAGCACATATCTTCTTATCCACTTACAAGGTAGAGATTCCCTTTTGTTCTTTTTCCCTGTAGTATCACTGTACCATCTCTTTTAGTGATGACACAGGTCTTCTTGGTAAACTGTATAGAATTCCCTGAGTCATACAATCGACTAACATTGATAAAAATGTGACTGAGACCTTCTACAACTATGACATCAGCACATATTATTTCTTTCCCCCCAATCCTGGCCTTTCCCAATCCAATTATCTTCAGGACTTCATCGTTTCCAAATTTGACAACTCCTTCTTTGACATATTTTATGCCTGTAATCGGATCCTTATTGCCTTTCATGTTAGACGTACAACAACTATCAAGGATGCACACACCAGAATGATATGATGCTTTAAGGGAAATTTCAGTAACCACTCCCTTCTCTTCTCTCTTCTTCATGGTCTATATTTTTGTCTCCACACTTAGTATATATTGAGACTCATGATCATTCTTAGAGTATAATGGACTTACTTTAACATGCAAAGCTGCAAATCTATTTTGCATTTTCAACTCACCTATCAGTTCATTAATCTTTTTCTTGTGAACATTTTGTTTCTACTTTGGCACATTTCTTTGTATAGTCGAAGTGAAGTACCTAGCCATGTGCACAAATCCTCTACACCAAAAAAAAATTTATTTCAAAATATGTTTCAGAGAACTATTATTTATTTGGATTCCACCTTTGTTCTTGTTCCCTTTGATATATTCTAAATATAGAAGACACACTTTGTGATTGTCTCATCTTCCCACAATAATATCACCTGATGAAAGGTTCATTTCTACGCGTTGCTTCTGTACTGCCAGTAGTCCATTGAGTCCTCTGAGTTTTCTAATTCTGCATTGTACCCACATCAATTTTTATATTCAAAATAGTTTCTTTTGGTCTGACATCAACTATGACTACTTTCTGTTTCTGATCAAGCCCTAAATCAGCCTTAACGCCTGAGCTTGATTGCTGCTTCTTTCCTACTGAACAACTAGGCTCCTCTTACATGATTACATTATTCAGAATATTCTACATTCCCATGAACCTGTTGGTAATACAATGTTTTTCATGATCCTTTACTTTTTTCCACATACTAACAACTTCATCTTCAAGCTCTTCGATACGCTTGACGTGATCCTTCACTTTGATATTCAAGCCATCGATCTCCTTCTTCTGTTCTTCAATCCTATGTTTATATCCACTAACTGATTCTAAATTCTCTGGCACTGATGACCTGAGTTTCTCAATTTCTTCCATTAAATTTGACTTCTCTTCTTCTTGATGACATATGTAGAGTTTGGCGTCATGAACAACTTTGTTGGATTTCTTTGTTTTATCACTCCAAACATCTATCTCTTTAAGACTAGACTCTAACTCAGCATGCATATCAAATCTTCCTTCAACTTATTCTTCTTCATCAACGTCGATTTATTCCTTATTCTAAGCACTACCAACAACTACCACCATAGAATTTCCCCCCCAATGTTTGCAGTTTTTAATCTCCTTATCCTCTTCATCTTCAGACTCATCTGATCTTTCAAATTCTTGTGAAAGAAGATTCTTCTTCTTGAATAAATTTCTATTGAATTGTTTCTTCCCTATCCCAAATGCTCAAGACTTCTTCTTGGGAATTTTGACTTCGTCATCATCATTATCTTTTTATTGAAACATTTTGGGGAACCTTGCCGTAAGATGACCAACCATTCCACATCGAAAGCATGCTAGTGGAAGTTTCCCTTTAAATTTTTCTTTTCATCTTTGCAAATTTGATGAAAGTAATAAAATCACCTCATCTGTCTATTCTTCTTCTTGAAAATCTTCAATGGTGAGTTCTTTCATGGCCTTGATTGCCACTTCATTGTATTTTACCTTTTCCACAGCATTGTTATCATCATTTCTCATTTCATATGGAACAAATATGTTGTGCGGGTTATCCATTGTCCGAACTATTGGGTCTTTATCATCCAAAACTAAAACATTCAGATTAAACTGAGGTAGAAGTTTCCTCCGAATGCACTTCACAATTTCTAAATCTTCAATAACATCTCCAAGACCTCTCTTGTCCTCCACTACAATATTTAACCTCTCAAAGAATGCATCAACATATTCATTTAGGTTCATTCTCATATCTTCTTACTTGTTCCAAAACACTTGCATCTTCACTTCTCTAACCTTTGTATAACCTTCATATATGTTCAACATCTTTTCCCACATAGCATGTGATTTTTTTTGCATAACATCACCTTGGTATAAATTGAATTGGATAGGGCTCACCCTAAAGTATTTATTCCTTTTGTGTCAGCGTCCAATTCTCTTCGCTATGTTTCTAATAATAAACCACTATTAATATCAGCTAGGATATCGTGAATTTATACTGTAAACACATCCATTCCCAAAGATCATAAGTAGTGTTGCATCCGATTCTTCCATAGCTGAAAATTGTTCCCATCGAAGATCAAAATTCTTTTATGATAGATGACTTCTATATGAGATAGAAACCGATAACAACCTTTCCCTCTGATACCAATTGATAAGTCCACTATGTTAGATACCCTGAGAGGGGAGGGAATCATGGTATGAAAGATTAAAATAACTGCCCCTATTGACCTTGTTTAACTATTAAGAAAAACTATTTTCTCCCTCTTTCTCGTAGCAATGTATAGACAGAAATTAAGTAATGCAAGGGACACAATGATTTGTACTTGTTTCACCATCACTGGGATACATACAAGGAGCATACACCAACAATGTGCCGATGTACCAAATCCACTATAAGCACACTGCTGTTTACAAGTTTGAATTGGAATCACTGTCTCTCTTGGTTTACAGCCACTCACAATATTAATGCTCACTACTCTCTCAAATGAACTGTGCTCACTACTTCTTCAAGAGATCCACTCACAGTTTATTGACATGTAGGTCTCTTCATTATCACTAATTAAATCTGCATCTTTAACTGTTGATAGATGATCTATTGACGTTCAACTTTCACCCGCAAATGAATCTCACTTTTCACCATATGTACTGGCCAACCCCAATTTTTACGCATAGCCTTTACGACACCTTACACGTAATTCCCTTTCCTTGCGTGAAATACAATTTTCGCGCAACTCCTCTTTTATGCGCCACCACCAAATTTTATGTCCAGCCTCTACACTGCCTTGCGCGGAATTTTCTACTTTTGAGTGAAATCTCTTTTTCTCATAACACCAATTTTATGCACAATGAATTATTTTACATGCAATAGTTTTTACGCGCAAACTTGTTGTTTTTGCGCAACTCCCTTGTGCACTCCAATTTCACACACCAGAGCTCAGATACTCTCATGTATTGAACTCTTACCGAATGTGGGGGGTCACTTCATATTTATAGGCAAAATAGACCCCACACGAAAAACCCTCCTTGAGCATGTTATTCTCTTTGAGCGCGAAAAACAAATCTTCCACGCAACACCATATTTCGCGCATTGCTCTAATTTTTTGTGCACCTCATGCCTTTTCCAATTTTAGAGCATTGGACCTCGAAACACCACTTGCATGAAAAACTTCATCCAACTATTTCACACATCACTTTCCTTTCTCGCGAACCAGGAAAATATTTCGCAAAACAATTTATTTTTCAGCTCACCGTGCTGATATTTTGCACACCATGCTGATTTTTCACGCTCCAAATTCTTTTTCGTGGACCACGATGATATTTCACCCAACACATTATTTTATCCCGTACCACTGTAATTTTTTGCGCTCCTCCCTTTCCCAAAAATGAATCTCTCCATTTTCTGATTTTCAGGCCCAAACATTTGGAAAACAAAGGAAAATGACACCTTCTTGTATCTTCTCTTTTTGTACCACCTCCAAATCGTCCATTCCATTTCCGAGGTTCTTCAATCAATCACGGATTGTTGAAATCATCCCTTGAACCTGAAAAATAACCATTTAATCCCTCTTTTTCAACACACTCATACACCATGGTCTTCATTGTCAAAAAAAACATGGAGGCCCACTTTTTCAACAAACCGAATCACCTAAAAAATACTTCAATGATGCCTTGAGGGATTTTTTCAAACATGGGGGGATTATTTTTGGTTGGTGTTTGGAATTTCTAAAATACACAAAGAGGGAGGTTTTTAGAGACCCCCATGGGTTATTTTTTAGGTTTTGTTTTTGAAAATAATGGGGAATGAACTCATCACTTGAATGTTAAATGATATTCAGAGTAGACCTTGTCTATCAAAGAGAAGTTCATATTAAATTACATAATCAGTAATACACATATGGGAAACCACGCATATGTGATATCATAAAATATCAACATATGTGTTTTTTAATGATTATACACCATCATTTGTGTACAAATCATATCAAAAGTTCATGATGAAGGTGATCGTTATATTGGTGGTGCACAACTATTTTGGGGAATTGTAATGTGTTTCATAGATTGTCATTCATAATGAGATATTTAGTTTTTGGTTGTTGCAAAACCAATGGCCCAAAGTGTTTGTTCCATTTTGTAAAAAAAAAAAAGTTTTAATCAACATGTTAGGTGAATATGAACATCATCTTGCATGATTCTTTGATTTACCCATTTTTGTGTACCATGTAAAAAATATATGTGTTCCTCATTTATTACATTCTTCACAACATATATTTAATAATAAAGAGGTATGTGTATTCCTTTAATGAAGTGAATAGTATAAAAAAACAAGGAATATGTTTTTATTTTACACTACCTTGATTAATCCCCGTATTAGGGTACTCACCTTGATCGGGAAAAACAAATTTAATCACTTAGAAAACTCTTATTGATTTTTTTTTCAAATAGTGTAATGAAAACCTTTAGTAGTAATTTTTATTGAAATTATGATTTTCGGGAGGTATAATATATTTGATAAACCATTATGTCTTTAAAAATGTGTCAAACTCAACAGAATAATTTTTTTGTGAAAAATATTGAATGTAGATATAGAGTTTAAAAATGATGTTACATTATAAACATGTCTATTGAATTTTTTATTAAAATTCCTATATATTTTCATTTAAATTTGAGTTTATGTAAAAAATATATTAAAATTATTTTTTTTTGAAATTGGTAGTGGTTTTTTATTATGTATTAAAAACAATGTATTTACATATTCTTCATTTTTTAGAACCACTGAATTTAGATTAATGGACATTAAATTATTTTCAATGACTTCATATTAAAAGGGAATTAATCTGATTATTTAAATAAATCCAGGATCACTATATATACCCATAAATTTAAATTCATAATTTTAATATGAAATAGATTAGTGATATCCATACTAAGGGAGTTTAATTATCAATATTTTGATTTAATTAAAGCTATATTTTTTTCTTTATTAAATTTGAAGGATAATGTATTTTAAGATTATCAATAATTTCCATTATATTTATTTTCTTATTTTGTGAAGTGAAATAATTATAGAAAAATTAAAAGGTACTCATTTGATTACATAACCATTGGTTAAATGACTAATTTGGTGGGTAGATAGATTTGTTTATATGTTTATAAAAATATTTATTCAATTAAATATAAGACAATTAAAAATATACTCCCCAATGATACTCAATATAGGAAAACAAAAACCATGTATAATAAAAATGAAGAATGTATACAATGAACCATAAGTTATTGAATATTCAACATCATAGATGGTTGTTTGATAAAGACCATTCATGAAAACCAAATGAGTTCATGTATTTATAATGTATCCATATGATGATTTCAAAAACCTAATAATTTTTTAAGACAAACAATTATTCCATAATACGATTGTATCAAAAGTAAATAATGATACACAAGGTACATAACAATAGGAAAATTAGTACAAACCATAAAATATATCAACTAGAATTTTTGGGGAAATACACACATTAAATAATAAAATTTTATACTATCTATATGTGTGTGTCATTTACATGAATGTTGTGTAATGTTTGGTGATTTTATTCCCTTATTAATAATTTTAAATGTTTAGTCATGAACATAATATTCAATTGATTAGTATTCCAAATATGTTTTTTATATGACATATTAGTTGAAAATGATTTCATACATGTAATTATATTTGAACATTAACATTTAAAGATTAATGACATTATTTATTCTTGGTACATTAAATGAGTTATACTATAATATTCATTACACAATGATATACAATTTTAAAACACTATAACTGGTTATGTAGAGTAATTTTAATGAATCTATTTCATATTAAATTAAATAACCATAAAACATATAAAATTTCTTTATTTTATAGTTATTTTACAAGAATACGTCCTTATATTGTCTTTTATGATATATAAAATTTAATATTTATAATGAATTTATTGAATATCTCTATAGATATTCCACAATGACTAAATCTTCTTATTATTTGTTTCTATTTCTACTAATTTTGTATCACATATATAACATGTTTAATCATTTCCAAAAATACCCTTAGAATATAAAAAATAAAATTTTTGAGAACTATAATCATATCCATCTTTTATAAAATAACAAGTAATAATTGGTGAAAATATAATCCAAAATAAATTTTGATAAAATGGAAAAAAATATAATACCCATATGAGATTTTTAAAAATTGAATCCTTATTCAGTTAGCTACAAAAGAGGATCCCATATCACATTTTTTTAGTGAAAAAAAATATCAAATAAAAGATTCATAATTTTATGCATACAAAAAAAAATCAAGAAATGAATCATTAGTACTCAAGATACAAATAAATGTATCCATAAACTCACATCCATTTGTTGCATCATCACGAAGATATCATTTTATTATAAGTTCTTTATAAGGTATAATGGAACCATATAATTATACATTTTATAATCATATATGATAAATATTTTTTTTTAGATTCACTATGTATTGAAATACTATGTAAATTATTATATCACATGACACTCATCTAAGTTATGGGAAATACACATACACATCAACCATATAGAGAAGGGCTTATCATTTCTTATATACTTATGGACATAAATGATTTCTACCTATCCTAATAAAGGGACCTTATATAATAATTATAATATAAGAGGAAATATTATAATTTTATATCCTTATCTAATGACATGATCATCAACATGACAAAAATTCCAAAATTCTAAAAGCATCAAATCATGCAAATTATAGTTGTCATGGAATATATGTTCTCAGTCAATATTTACTTCTATCAAAATGTATTTGTAAAATAAAAAAATGAAAAATGTCCCACAATTATTACAATGAAAAAATATGTTACACTCCATGGTATACATTCTCGGTCATCGGGCACAAAAAAATTATCTTCTGTCTTCTGGATAAATTTTTTATCTTTTTAAAAAATCCCACAGATAAAGCCCATAACATTTTATGAAAACCTATATCAATCCATGATGAGAAAATATCTTGGGATAGCTTAAAGACACACCTTTAATGGTAAAATGTTAATTCACCCCATAAAATATATTTACCCAATATGTAAAAATTATAAATTAGAAAATTAATTAAATAACATTATATTATTTATTTCATTAAACTCGTTTAATAATAATAACATAATTATGATAATTCACTTTATTAATAATATATCATTTGATATAATAATTGACAAGCCTTTTAATTCTGAAACTTTCAAGTCATTATTAACATAATTATATAACTATATAAATCATTCCACATCTCAATGTGTCCATCATAAAATTAAATCTTATAAATTTATTCAGTGAGTATCATCATAGAAAAAGTATTTATAAATAGTAATGATACATGGGAATAATTTTCATAATGTCTGTATCAATATACATAGTTATTAAACACTTTTACTCTAAAATAGATTGTGATAAAATGATTATAAATTCTATTTTCTGCATTGAACTCTTTCTATATTAATTATCATCATCGTTCACAAATATGTTTCTAATTGTTGTTTTCCTTAGACTTATTTTTTATCTAAATTTTTTTACAAACATTTCTTTAAGATTCATAATATTTAATGTTTTATTTTCATTGTTTATTGCTTTATATAATCTATTATTTATTATATATAAACTTGTATATGAAACATCATGGTTAGGATATACTCTATTTTTAATTTTTATGTTGTTGTAGTGCAGTTATTGGGAGTGTTGAAGGATGTCTTGGAGTTTTAAATGGGAAATGGATACATGGATGGCTTCCGAATTAGTTCACAGTATTAATAGTTTAATAATTATGTGAAAATGTTTTAAGGATGAATATGATTCTCTATTCATATAGTGAATAATATTTAGGTCATAAATTTCATTAACATCATGAATTAGTGTTTCATTATTCAAAATATGAGGTGATTATTTTTTAGAATAATTTAAAACATGAGGATTAAAATCATGAATCAATGATTCACGAAATAACACATTTATATAAAATGGTTTCTATTAACTTCATGTGTATCACTACTCTCATTCAGCACCATCCAATAATCAAGGAACACTAAGGACAGTACAAATTTATTACTGTCAAATATTCTCTTTTTGGCATATATTTTTTGAACTTCAGTATCCATCATGGTTGATTTATATTCTACTGACCCTTGTAGAACGGTTGGGGGATTTTTTTCCATATTCCAATGCTAGTGATATAAATATTGTATAGAATTTATTTCTTGATGGCTTTTTGGTTGATTTTGTGTTTCCATTATTATTATATTGTGCATATACCACCATGGCTGGGATGCATATCAAGTTTGATGTAGTTGGTTTCTACTCTATAATATGTAATTTGAAATATATTTTATCTTGGTTTTATAAAATAATTTACAATATCTTTGTATTGTAAGATTTCTGTGTGTAAATTGTGTTCTAAAAAAGGATGGTAGATCCCATATTTTGGTAAATATAATGGAATTATTTATAGTATTGTGAAATTTGATTTCAAATATTTTATGAAAAAATGGGTTTTTGGATATTAATAGTTTAATGGGAGAAGCCCTTCTTATATTATTTGACAATTAAATAACATGGGAGACTTATTTGCTAGGGTGGATGATGTAGTATTGGGCCTCATACATTGAGTTTGTGAGAAAGTTTACATTATACGGTGTTATTATGATTCTAAAAACAGTGATTCCTGGGAACTAGGTTCCATTAAGCATTATAGAAGGTTAAATTTATGGGGTTTTATCCTGTTCCCTAGATTTCATCAAACCGTTCTATAAACATGATGAGTGAACTAGTCATTGATTGAGGTACAAGTATTCTAGATTAGTTAAACATTTTTATCCTTGGCATGATATACAATTTTCTATTCTATTGTATATTTTTCTCTTTTATGTACATAATTTGATAAATTAAATTGGTTTTCTATATTTTTTTTTGAAATTAATTTACCGGAAATGTTTTGGAATTATGGAAAAAAGGGGAAATAGTTTTTCTTAATTTAGAAATACAATAGTAGATATATTATCATGCCTTATTTTCCTTGAAAATATACTATTGTGAATGTTTAAAATATATTGGATATGGAAAACCTAGTTAGGATTCGACATAGACTGTTTAGCTCACAACCTGTACACACCCTCATGGGTGTGTAGTCCTTATATTTCTATATGATGATATAAAGGGAATGGTACCACGATTAGGCTGTGAGGTTTTCTGTAGGTGGGAATTGGTAGCTAGTGGTGAGACGGTGGGATGTTACCCATATATGACATGGGGTAGTTTATCAAATTTTTAGTAGTCCATTTTTGTTGTTGGACATGTTATATGGGGTATTTCTATATTTTTTGGCTGGGTCACAATTGTTAACTATATTTATTATTTAATATTACATTCTGGTTTTTATTTCTATTATATCTATACATAATCTATATGACATATTTTAGGTTAGTAGTCAGAAGTCCATTTATTCATCGTTTAGTGACTGGGTTTTAAATTAAATACTATGGGGATTTGGAATTCCCTTCTAGTTCTAACTCATTCTAGTTTAAAACCTATTTAGATATGGTTTTAAGGCATGGACATGACAATTTTGTATCATTTGTTTCTTATGATCGGTCATGGGTATTGTTAAATAAGAGGGGATTTTTGGGAAATGATTGATTTGATATGATGAGTGATGATATATATCGTGTCATTAAGACCCTTAATTCAACATTGGAGTTTGGATGTGTGTCTCATGTGTTGGATTCTGATCATAGCCTCAATTTTTCATATGGTTTTCTGGTTTAAAATTTGATAACCCGGTTTTTTGATCATATTACTATGATTTTGATTCTTGTTGAAATGCATTTTATACAACTTCCAAGAGATACATGGGATAGAATAGAAGGTAATATCATTCAAAAAAAACTCATTTGGTTTATAATCTTGTAGAGGGTATCATGCAGTTAGTTTGTGTTGTGGACTAGAATGTACTATGAGTTAAAAATCAAGATGTTGAGGAAGAACTTAAATATATAAAAGATAAAGAATAATACTGAATCTCTTAAAATATAATACATCATTATTTATGTGTAATAATGGGACCTAATTAATAGTGGAATTGTTGAATGATATTTATCATGTCATTGAATTTATAGTTATAGAAAATGCTATCAATTTTAAATGTGAAATGTTCAAGCTCAAATTAACCACTATGTTGGGGTGGGATTTTAGGTTATAAAAAACTCTGCAAGTGTGATTGGCCCAATTCATTTTAATGATACTACTATTTAATATTTTTATTTAAAATTCTATTAGGATATAAAATTCCATGGAATTCCTCTCTTATCAGTATGAAGATCACTCAATTTCTGTGGAAACCAATTTTTTTCAGAGATGGTTCATTTTTCACTAGGGGTGGCGATGAATGATTAGTAGGGAGAAC
Organism: Viscum album; assembly: GCA_963277665.1. Taxonomy (NCBI): domain Eukaryota; kingdom Viridiplantae; phylum Streptophyta; class Magnoliopsida; order Santalales; family Viscaceae; genus Viscum; species Viscum album. Next base: position 187,352,776 of record OY728153.1, on the reverse strand, counting down.
ATAAATAACTAGGGGTTATTGATGATATATCAAATCATATATATATATCTATATTAAAATTTACCATCTACAATGGAATGTTTTTCTAGGTTTTGACCATTTAAATGGACATGGTGGAAATGATTTGATGTTATACAATTTCAATTAATCATAGTGGAAGCACTAATAGTTCATTGGGGAATAAGATGATATTGAGAGATAATCATTATTACTATTCATGTTTTTATTATTCGTTTTCCTCATTTTCACAACTATTAGTAGCTAGTAGTGTGCCTCTAACATTATAGTAGTGGATAAATATAGTAAACAAAAATAGATTCTTCTATACACCAATGATGAAATGAAATTATTTTGGCAAATAAATCCTTCTGTAAATGTAATTATATGATATGTTTATTTATTGTTCTGGTGTATGTGCCTTAGTTTAAAGGGACACAATGAAATAGTCAGTTTCTTAAAAGTCTATATTTTTATAGACATTGGTCTATGAGGTGAATCTACTTTACATAGTGGAAGAGTTTTCGGTGAAGGTTGATACATACCTGACTACATTGAGTGGAACCATTTATAAATTATCTTATATATAAATATCTTTTTTATAAAATTATACCTCAAACAAATTTATATCATCTCATTTTATTTTTGTGATAAAACATGTAATGAAAATCATGTCTTCTTTTATAGATGAGGTGTACCCTCTCCAAAAGAAGGAGTATGTGTATTGATATCTATCTGATTCTATATTGTTATTAGACATAGATTTGGTCTCATTTTTTCAGTTCTCAATTTAGATATATTTTAATCTATCATTTAGTTGGATTGTCAAGTTTCACATGATTATGAATATAATCGATAACATATATTTATTCTATTATATACTATTTATGAGACATCATTGGATTATTTAGAAATGTGGGACCTGAGGTATGATCAATAATTTCCCTCTTGTAAGAAGATAAGAAGTTTTTCTAATCAATGTAGTCGATATGGATAATGCTTCATCTCATGGTTGTCTTCCCATTATTATTATTGGATTTCCAAACATTTTCCTTGTTATATTTTTTGTTTTTCCTATATTGAGAGTGGTATAGTTTTTGATCGACCTAGTTCTAGGTTCGTAGTCTATTATTCTACCCTCATTTCAAATGACACTAGTAGAGTAGAAAGATATGAAGACGCCGTTGGATTATCTGTTGAGAAAATCATTTTTATTTTCCAGTGATTCACCATGGGTATTACCCATGATACATTCTATTAAGTCTATTGGTTCATAGTATTTACACTATTAGATGTCAAAATGGGTGCTTTTTATGAATAATAACTATTCTTCTAATTTATATGATTTTTTCAAACAGTTATTGTGGGTGAAGTTTTTTTCAAAATGTTATCATTGGTCGGTTTATCATAAGCTCCATTTTTAGAAGTATGATTCCATGAATAATTATTTAATAATTTTTTAAGGAAATAATTAATATATATTGAATCATATTTAACTTACTATTGCTACATTAAATTTTATGTCTTTCATAAAAATTATTTTCTATTAGTATCATGGCACCATAGTCAATGTATTTTTTGGATGATTTTATGGATTATTCGAGATACAAGTATGATCATGAGAATCATCTAAATCTAGTTTTTTATATCCTATGTGACCACCACAATTATGTTAATATTTATAAATTATATATCCAAATCAAAGTTTTTAATTTATTGGTGCATTTGATTTCATAGTGTGTCAAATTACTTTCTCCTTTTATGGAGATAGATGTTTTGTCTTGGTAAGAGAAACAAAATATTTTTAAGATACATGAATCCATTTGTGTGGGTGGATATTATTAGTAGTTAAATCAATATTTCTTAATATGGTCATCACCATTGACATCTATTACCAAGATAAGGGTGAAATTAAATTGGGATTCTAAATGTGGTAATTTTCGTAATGAGTTGATACAATATCTTATAACAACTAATATTCTGATATTTCCTGAACCTAGAGAGGGGTATGTGGTGTAGTGAGAATCTAATAGGGAGGTATAGGTTTCAATATTGGGAAAAAATATTTCATTGTGGATATTGGATCTTATATTCTTTAATCTACTTTGAAAAACTACCCCACTAAATATTTAAAGCTTTCATATTTTTTTTTCATATGTGTTAGTGGAAATATATTTTTAGAGATGTTCAATTCATTATATGACTACATACATTGGTGTTATAATTTTTTATAGATAAATATGAATCATATGAAGAGGTGGTCGGTGGAATACATCTGTATATTGGATTTGACATTTCTTATAACCCTAGGATTGTAAATAACATCACAGATGCTCTTAGTAGGTATGTTTTGCCTCATGAAATATTTTAATTGAAGGAATAATTGAACATTATGATGCATATGATAATGATTTTGGTATGGTTATGAATAATTATTAGTTATCATTATCTCTCATTGAGTCTATTCAATATAGTAATTATTATGATGATAAGTTTATGTTAATATAGGAACACTTATTTTGTTGGAATAACATTTATTTTCACTGCGTTCCTAATTTTTTTATTATCCTCTTTAGGGGTCAGTTTTTTGTTACATTATCTATGAGGAATCCATTCTATCATGATTTTCATAGATCATCATGGTTCATTTACCCTCGAAATATGTTGATTTATTATTATATGATGTGGAATTACTGGTGGTTGATATTAAAGAATGACATTTCTAATTACGATTAACAATGGTACACCCACTAGAAGATAAATATGTAGCACCTGAATCCTTTTGGTCTACTCAATACTATTCTAGTAGAATATTTTTAATGGAAATATGTGTCTCTGGAGATCATGTTTGTATTTACATGGACTCCCTGATGGAATTATTTTATTTGAATGTTGATTGTTTAGATGAAAAAACTTCTCATTTTACTCTTATTTATGACACTACTAAGCTTGATGATTTTGTATTCTATTTTTATGAGATAATTAAGTTTCATGGGCTCTTCTCAACCCATGTTTATGTTAGGTATCATAAGGATACCTTCAGATATCTTAATTCTCATCAAGAGTAGATTATTTCATAGGTCATATTGAGTATTTATTACCATACATAGATTAATGTATATATAGTGAAAGATATGTAGATACTAGAGGATTGGATTTCTAGAAACAACTTGGATATTTACAATTTTGGGATAATTATCTATGATAACTTTACATTTATTATAATATTATTTACCTATCATCGTTCAGAATGTCACCCGTGGAATCATTGTATATACACTTATTTAGGTCACAAATTTTATGGTAGATATGGGAAAGTCTTATCTTATTAGATCAAGTCTCATTCTAGAGAAGTATATGAGGATTAAGGATATAAATCAATATTTAGTTATGACTCTATGTCAGGACAATTCATAGAATGATTTTCATCTCATTAATTTGAATCTCATCACTGATACTTGACATTCTTCATAGATCCTATTTGGTTGGGTCATCATCAACTTATTAAATTGAATATGAAGTTTTCATGGTATATTGGACACTTTTTAATCACTTCGCTTCATGGTTTTGTAAAATGGTTATAATTAACTAGAATTAGAATTTGATGTTATTAATGAATAAAAAAAATTAATTTTTATTATGTGTAATTTTTTTAAAGATATGATGATCAATCATTATATAATATGTTAACGATAATCTTTTAGCTTAATTTTAGCTGTTTTTAGATCACACTATACTAGTTCTGTCATATTATTTAATATCATGTATATAAAATGATTCTAGAAAATAAAAAATATATAATACATATTTTAAAATCTTATTAAACCATAAAAATGCTTTCATGACCAGCGTTGAGGGAGAAATTACTGAGTAATAGTTTTTAATCCATGATAGTTGTTAATTTGCTACTCCAAGACGATGCATTAATTTTCAAAATAAAAGAGAGAGCAAAAGGAATTTGATGAAGTATATTCCATTAACATTATATCATTCCATTATATAGACGATATTGGAGTTATCATGATCATTTATATAGAGAATGTAGGGAGATTATAATAAAAGAAATAACAATACTACAAAATAAATGGAAAAAGAAGAGATTATTTCCTCTTGAACACTCCTCTTTGAGAACCGCCTTAAGGAAATGATGATTTTTAGTTATTAAATTGTTTATTCTTCTATATTTTTTTTCTACAAAAATGATAGTGTTGATTATTAATATTCAATACATTAATAAGTGCATGTTAGTTTGATCCAGTATTTTATACATCATCCATCTCTCATCGAATAATTTACTTAACTTAAAATGTATTTATATTATAAATTACTATATTTAACTATTCACTAAAAAAATCAACTATATATGAAAAATAAATAAATAATTCATCAAAACATGTTTTTTAAATTTTGATTTAAATAAGGAAGTTTATTTTATGAATATAATGTTTTAAATATGATAAATTTAATTTCTACATAAAATTATCATTTAATCAATAAAAATAATGTTTTAAAATTTAAACATATTTAATAACACTCAAAAAAATTAAATAATGTCTAATCAAATTATCCTAAAATCATAGGAAAACAAAATATTGATTTATGAATACATTTTATGAATACAAATTTTATTTCAAAGAATTTTTGTAATTAAATATCTTTGACTTATAAAAATACAAACACATAACTATTTAAATATTAATTAACTTATACTATGATATAATTACATGATTATTTCATTTATATGGTTCATAAAATTTATTTATAATTTTTTTGTGCCAATAATTTTCATTAGGATGATTACTAATAATAATGGTCATATTACTATTATTATGATTCTATTACTGTTTACCAAAAATAATGTTGGACCTATAAACTCCAAATATCATTCTGATCACAACCTTGTATGTCCGTTTTTTTAATTTCAAATCACAGAAGATGAAAAATTAAGATTAATGACTAGGTTATATCAAAACTATTTAAATAACTATAAGAACAATGTGTTAATTTGTAGAGACATAGTGTTTTGTGCATTGCATTGTATATTCAATTTATTTATAAATCCTTGGGGTGTTACATTATTCCCTCGTTCAAAATATTTCATCCTAGAAATTAATAGAATGTTACCACATAAAAATATTTGGGTTGATGCCCACTATATGTTCCTAGTCTCCAATGTTGCCTCTTCCATTTAATGATTTATGAAAAGTACCTTTACAAGATGAGTCGTTCAATTCCGCAACCCATGTTCTTTAGTGTCCAAATTTTGGATAAGCTATTCACAGTAATGTAAGTAAATTTCCAATTCTATTTCTTTATATGGTAATATATTTACAGGGTTTGGTATGTACTTCATTAATAATGACATTCTTAACACATTGTGTACCTTATAATATCTAGGTATCAATGCAAAAGATAATACACAACACCAATGTATAGACTGATAATTTTCCATGTCATTTTTTTAATTATAAGGAAATATTATGAGTCCACAATAATTGACGACACATGATTTCGAGTCCCGGAGTGCCCGATATTGAATTTCATAACATTCATTAAGGTATGTTCTGTTAACATGCGAGCGGGAATTTGTAACTTTTGAACTGGTGCTTGGAAATGAAATCTGAGGACTCCGTTGAACTCGCGGCGCTGATATTCACTCAAGGAGACCTTTACTTCAGCTGTAGTAAGTCAATGGATGAAGTCAAATTTTTGGTTTTGTGGAGGAATAAAATAAAAAAATTGTTTTATTTTTATTCAAAACCTCTCCACCACATTTTGAATCATGTTGGTGGGGACCATCGGACCTTGAACCCCTCTTTTAATGTGATGTAACTCTTGGAACCTCCCCCCAAGATAATGAGCCAACAGTAATTGATCAAATAATTAACTTAAAAATAAAAAGGTTGTGTCCCCAAATTTCTTCTCCCTCTAGGGTTGGAAAACACTCTTGGTATATAAGACATTTACTGCAAAACTTTTGAAGGAAGAACATCCTCCAATGAATAACGTCCTCCGAATGAGGAATGGGTTACCAATGTTCGAGAAGCACTGACACATCATCTTCTTCCTCACGCCACCTCCAACGAACAAATGGTGTAGGGTTTTCTCTTGATTGTTCATCGTTGTAATATTTTACATTGATTTAATCTTCTTGAGACACTTTTTATCGAACTAACGCAAAGGTCATGGGCTAAAAAAACATGGCCCGATCCCTCAGCTACTTCATGGATCGATGCGTTATTCGCGGGTGAATCGTCTGGTTGATCAGAAGCCATCCGCATCGGGATAGATGCAAAGGCGATGTCCAAGGACACACAACGAATCCTTCAAATTGACGAACAGGCCACCAGAGCTCTCTCGGTGACTCACAAAAGTTCGTCGGAAACCGTTCCCAGTAGGGTACAGGAGGGGGGGTGCGAATGCACCGCTGAAGGAGGCTACGGAGCGACCACACCACCAAAGGAGGTCATGGCCCATCATCCGCGGTAGAGGAGGGTGGCGGTCGACATACTAGCCGGCCACGTGGATACATGTCGGCATGCATTCGTGCCCTCTGTAGTGGTGGAGGTCACAGTTTTCGCACCGCAGTGAAGCATGACGGCGACCGAAAACTGATTGGCCATGGGAGGAGTAGCGGCGCCGTCGTGCCGCTGGAAGGGGGAGCCGACCAGAATGTCGACTGGCCGCGTCACGCTGAGCAGGACCCGCTTCGGTGGGTCATGTGTTCCAACAGGCAGCGCCACTTGGAACCCCCGATTTGGCCAAAGCCGAATGGTCCAACAGAACTGTGCGAATATCCTAGGGGGGCCTCCCCCAGGTGGTGGCTAGGGCGGGCCCCGCCATGGCAGACATCACCCAGCTGAGGGGACCGCACCGTGCGGGCCGCGCCCATTGGGTCAGGCTTCCCCCTTTGCGGGTCAGTCTGGACTGTGGTCTATCCCATCTAGGCTGGACCCGTCACAGGTCAGGATGTTCCGAACCATTTCGGGTCGGCCAAGTCCAGGTCGGGCTAAGTCGGACCAGACCCGGGCCCATCTGGACCCATATACGCCTTTTTGACCATATCTTGAGAACCAGGCGTCCGTTTGAAGAACTGTCTTCAACACCAGAATCATTGAATAGAAACGTCCCATTTGATATACTCCACTTGAGTTTTGGACAAATTTATAGTGGGGCCAGGTAGGAACGTACCTGAATCCAACCGGGCCCTTAGAACAAAAAGGCTAATAACATACAGACCGGGAGTCCGATTGACGTTCCGTCAGTTTCTTTGGGACCCTAATGACATGGAGTTCCTTTGCGATACATCTTCATGAAGTATTATGGAATTGTATGTGAGACTAATGGCTTGAGGAGAGAATCCATCTAGAATCAAGCGTTCTTAGTGTGGGAACCCTATGGCTGACTATACTTTAAAATCATTAGATCTTGTGTGGGTCATCATCAGATCATGTGTGGGTCAACATCTACTGATCCTATGCGGTATGCCTCGTCTAATGGTCTGCCTCCAAGAGGCCTCCAGTCCTAGAACCCTTAGCCTTGATCAATGTTGTTGATCTTCTACACAAGACACCATAAGTTTTTGGCATATCACGTGTAGGGGTGAGAATAACAATTCTGAGTAGAGACCCTAAGACCCCCGAAGGTCTCTCATTATCCACAAAGGATAAAACACAAATCAATATTATTGTCACAGATCACAAAAACTACTGTCAACCCTACTTATCTATATTCCCATACATATAAAAACGTTATCAGGTATACCCATCTCGTTTGTTATGAATCACAAGGCCAAAATATTTCACCAAAAGCACAACTATTCCACGATGGAGAGAATACCACAATGGTAACACCACAAAGGTAAGTACCACAAAGGTAACACCACATAGAAGAATACCATGAAGGTATCACCACACTGAAGTGTACCACAAAGGTAAAGACTCATCTCACACCTGGTACAAAGTTATTACAGATGTATAGATGATTAAATGTATTGCTAGATCATCTTACTTTATCGAGAAACTCTGTTGTTGACCCACACAAGATCAAAGATAACCCACACATGTTCAGAGGATAACCCACACGGTATCTAATGATGACCCACACATGGACTCTGATCTTTTGATTAAGAAATAGTGTTATGTTTAATGAGCTCTATTTTTAGTTTGTGGAATCCAGTGATGGTGCATTGGCCAAAGTATCCATACACCTTACCCTGACTTCTGATTTTCGACTTTGTGCATGAAAACACTGATTACGTGTGTGTTTTTGAAAAGTTTTTCTTGCATTTTCTTTGAGTCAGCTCACCGGGTATAAATTATTTACTGTGGCACACCTGTTTCTTTTAAGGATGCCTCCCCTCATACAACTAACCAGGTTTCTACGTAGAGTAGGCAATGATAGTTCACTGAGAGATGAGGATTCGGTGTAGGGTCCCCTTTCAGTAGTTGTGCCATCAGGTGGTGTATTGGTAGCACCACTACCCATTGGGTAGCCGATGACACCAGCCCCAATAGTATAGGATGCACTCCAAGTGAGAATGATGCACGAGTTTCAGTTCCAGAGGACACTGAGGTTCTGGGGTGAGACATATCCACAGGCGGCTAAGGACTGGCTGGAGGTCGGGGTCAGAGTATTCTGACTGGTAAGGACACCAGATGATCTTATGGTCATCCTTGCAGCCAGTCTTCATCAGGCAGCAGCCGACCGATGGTGGATTATGATGCTCTAGGTTTATGACAAGGTGACCCTCCTCTGGGAAGACAATGAGAGCCTATTCAGGGTAGTGTTCATCCCAGAGATTTTACGTGCAGTGCATATACAAATGATTTTCCACTTGAAACGGGGTAACCAGACCATGGATCAGTATTCAGTGATGTTCACCGACCTCTCGCGCTACTCCACTAACATAGTATGTGACCCTTTATTTAGGGATCAGACCTTTGAGCAGGGGTTCAGATGATATATTAGAGTTTTGATGATTTCTATCAACATCCTAATGCATGTTTGGGTGTTAGAGAGAGAACTCTTAGTTGAATGTTTTTTTATTGAAGAGTCATCGGCTATGATACCCACCACCGGACATCACATAGCAGTGTCATCTACTGCTGGATGTAGACAGATGATTCAAAGATCCATGTGAGCCAGACTTATAGGTGGACGACCACAGAATATAGGGTTGGTTGTGCGGGGCTCTCGAGACAAAGTAGGACAGGTGAAGAGCAGGTAGTGTTACTCGTGCAGAAGGCAGGGTCACATGGCTCACGACTGCCTGACCCGCCGTACGGACAACCAGTATATGGTTGAAGGAAAGCATGGGTAGAGTTGATGATCTGATCTATGAGGTCTGAAAGTAGAAGGAGGACGTGGCATAGGAGCTCTCAATGCAGCAGGAGGTGTGTGGCAAATCGATTTTCTAATGCCTCCACCTCTAGGTGGTCCACCCCGACCACAGGGAGCAGGTGGACATGGAGGGGGTCACCTCTAGGCAGCTGAGGCATATGATCAAGGCACTCCAGAGATGATTCGAGTTATGATATCTGTCTACTCCACCTTAGTTTTAGTACTTACAATAGAGGTGTCAGTCACATTTTAATTGTCCCAGCCCTCGTTCGGAGCATGGAGATTCCAGTGGAACTGTTGGCTCGATCCTTATAGATAGAGACTTCTATGGGAGAGGATTCGATGATTACACACACGTGCCTTCAGTGTGATCTTACTATAGGAGAAAAGGGATTTTAAAGGGATCTTTTAGTTGTGGCGTCGAGGATTTACGACGTGGTCTTGGGTATGGATTGGTTATCTAAAATCCATACACACGTAGACTGTATTAGGTGAAAAGTGTGGTGTGTCCGTGAGGATGTGACTAGGTTTTTCATAAGTGTCATGAAGTGTTCCTTTTCAGCATAAGATGTAATTTCGTGGATGAGGGTGTAGCCGATCAGACATCAGTTGGCTAGCTTTACCCTCAGGGTGGTTGATATTGAGAGTCCGAGCTATCCTCTAGTGGTGGACCAGTATGCTGATGTTTTTACTGATGATGATTCGGGTATTCCTCCTCACAGTGAGGAATACTTTCATATCAACTTGTACCCCAAGACCACACTGATATCTATACCAGCATATCGGATAGCTCCCATGGAGCTTCGAGAGCTACAATTATAGCTAGAAGACTTGTAGAAAATGGGGTTCATTATGCCCAGTGTTTCTCATTGGGCAACCCTGATTTTTTTTCACCAAGAAGGTGGATTGGAGTTTGAGACACTGTGTGGACTATCGACACCAGAACTAGGTGACTGTGAAGAACAGGTACCCACTGTTGAGGATTAAGGATCATTTTGATCAACTGAATGGATCACGGTGGATTTCGAAGATAGACCTCAGATAAGGCTATCACCATCTCAGGGTACGAGATGATGAAGTGCATAAGGAAACCTTCAGATGTTAGTATGGCCACTATGAGTTCTTGGTTATACCATTTGGCATGACCAATGCCCGAAAAATGACTTTGGGACCCATGAATAGAATCTTCTAGCCATACCTCGATTGCTTTATGGTAGTCTTCATCGACTATATCCTGGTTTACTCAACTACAGAGTAGAAGCATGCCTATCATATATAGATAGTTTTTGACACACTCTGATAGCACTAGTTTCATGGTATGATCTCGAAGTTCCAGTTATGGATCTAAGAGGTTCAATTCCTTAGACATGTCATCTCAGAGTCTGGAATTGCGGTGGATCTAGCGATGATTGAGGCTGTGCTTTATTGGGAGCCACACAAGAGTGTGATAGATGTGCGAAGTTTCCTGGGTTTGGCTGGTTACTACTAGAAGATTATGCCTGACTTTTACAGAGTTTTGGAACCCTTGTCAGCATTGAACAATAAATGGCAACCCTTCATGTGGTCATAGATATTCCAATAGAGTTTCCATGAGCTGAGGCAGAGACTAAAGAGTGCCCCATCAAGATGATACCAGTGGAGGGAATTGGGTATGTAGTCTACTGCGACACATCAGGGACTGCACATAGATGTGTCCTGATGCATGAGAAAGCAATGATCGTGTATGTTTCTTGAAATCTAAGATTTCATGAGCAGAACTGCGCTACCCATGACTAGGATTTAGTTGGAGTGGTCTTCCCATTGAAGATGTGGTGAAATTACTTTATGAGTGAACATTTTATAGTTTAGTTTAATCAAACGAGTCTCAAATATATCTTCCCTCATAAGAACCTAAACCTGAGACAAAAATGTTGGACTAAGTTCATCCCTGGACTATGACATTGAGATACTCTATACTCCTGGGATGGGGAACATAGTTTCAGATGCACTCAATAAGAGATCTGGCATACAATTGATGAGTGAGGCAATTAACCATCTAGTCGCTTTGAGGATATCTTACATAGATCAAGATGGATCATCTTATCTTCAGTCTCTGATAGTCACTACCCCACTCCTTTAGTGAGTCAGGGATGTGCATCTTGGGGACACTTACTGCGAGGCTCAGCATGCTTAGATATCCCTAGGAAAGTATCCTGATGAATTTATTAATGGTGGTAAGCACATCATTATATTTTGAGGACGTACTATGGTACTAGTGGCACTACAAGAGGAAGTGTTGAGGGAGTTCCATATGTCCCCTCTATCGGTACATCCAGGATTGGTGAAGATGTACCTGGATCTTCAGCATCAGCACTGGTGGCCGAGACTGAAGAAAGCAGTGGTAGTGTTTGTCTTAATGTGACTAACATGTCAACAACTAAAGGTAGGGAATCTGGTTTCAGCTGGCTTAGTTCATCCACTAGAGGTGCCAGAGTAGAAGTGGGATGGAATTTCCATGGACTACGTGACCGGATTTCCACAGAGGTCTAGGGGTCATGATTCTGTCTGGGTGATTGTTGACCAAATAACCAAGTCTTACCACTTTATACCTATCAGAGAGCAGGGATTAGTAGAGGTCCAGGGACCCCTCTATGTACAGGAGATTATGAAGCTTTATGGGATGACATCTACGATTGACTCTGATCGTGATGCATGTTTTACTTTCTGGCTATGGAAGGGGTTGTAGGAGGTGTTAGGGACACAACATCGGTTGAGAATCACCTTCCATAGTCAGATAGATGTTCAGATAGAGTGGACCATTCAGAATCTTGAGGACATGTTTCATGCTTGCGTCTTTGATTTTGGTTGCCTTTGGGAGGATCACTTGTCCTTGGTGGAGTTCACATAGTACAACAGATATCACCCCACCCTCGATATGGAAAAATTTGAGGAATTGTATGGTCAACCTTGAAAATCACCTCTGTGATGGATTGGCCTTGGGGAGTCAACACTCATGGGACCAAATATGGTATGAGATTCCATAGAGAAGGTGTAGATCATTCAAATGCAGATGAAGACTGTATATAGGATGCAAAAGTTTTATGCTGACAGGTGATGGAGACCTCTGGAGTTCATGGATGGTGACCACGTCTTTCTACAGGTCACACATCGACGAGGTTTGAAGAGACTTTTATGGGCCGGAATGTTATCTCGGAGGTTCATAGGACCATTTCAGGTCCTCAACAGAGTTGGTGAGGTGGCATACCGCCTATCCCTTCCCCATCAGTTGCATCGGGTACACGACATTTTCCATGTTTCCTAGCTGAGGTTGTTGGTTCAAGATCTTTCACACATCATTTAATTGGGAGAGCTGGACATTGATGATGGGGAGACATTTTTAGAGGTTCCAGTAGAGATAGAGGATCGATAAGAGATAGTTGTTTGTGGCCAATAGATACCTCTAGTGAGCGTACGTTTGTATCAGAAGAACCTCTAGGAGATCACATGGGAGTGGAAGGCTTATATTTGTGCTTAGTACCCCAACATGTTTCCCTAGTTTTTGTTATGAATTTCTAGGATGTAAATCCCTGAGGTGGGGACAATGTAAATATCCATAATTTTACATGTAAATTTTTTATTTATATGGAAATATTATGAGTCAGCGAAAATTGACAGCACGTGATTCTGATGCCCGGTGTGCCCTGAATGAATTTCCGAACATTATTTATGGTATGTTTAGTTATCATGTGGGCGGGAATTTTTGACTTATGAACCGGTGCTCGAAATTGAACTCTGAGGACCCCGTTGAACTAGAGACACTAATATTCTCTTATGGAGAACTTCACTTCAACCGAAGTTGGTCAGTGGTGGAAGATTAATATTAAGGTTTTGGGGAGGAATAAAATAAAAAAATTGTTTTTTTATTCAAATCCTCTCCACCACTCTTTGAATCTTTGTAGTGGGGACACCCGACATTGAACCCCTCTTTCAATGCGATGCAACTCTTGGAGCCCCCAACCCCAATTAATGAGAAATCATTAATTGATCAATTAATTATCTTAAACATAATTATTTTTTCTCCCCACCATTCTTCTCCCCTTGGGGTCGGAAAACTCTCTTGGTGGAGATGACTTTTTCTGGAGAACTCTTGATGGATGAACATCCTCCAATGAAGAATGTCCTCCGAATGAAGAACGAGTAACCAACATTCCAGAAGCGCCGATGCATCATATTCTTCCTCACTCCACCTCCAACGAAGAAACGAGGTAGTCTTTTCTCTTTATTTTTCTTTGTTAATTTATTTTACATTTATTTAATGTTCATTAGATGCTTGTTATCGAACTAACACGGAGGGAGCAGGCCAAAAAAAACACAACAGAATCCCTCTGCTATATCGTGGATTGATGTGTTCTTCACGGGCTGATTGTTGTGTTGGGATAAACCTGAAAACATCGGGATAAATGAAAATGTGACATCTTGGGACACAAAAAAACTCCTTCGAATTGAAGAATGGGCCCCAGAGATCACCCGGTGACCCATGGAAGATCACCGACGACTGACACCAACGAGGTACAGGTGGCGGCACATCCGCATTGCCGAAGGAGGCCATGGCACGTCGGATGTGGCGGATGAGGGTGGGGGTCGACATGCCAACTGGCCATGTCAAAGGAGGGCAGCGTGCGTCCGTGCCGCCAGTAGAGGAGGGGGCCCGACTATCAAGCCACGACGGCACATGAGGGCAGCTGGTACCTGGACGAAAGTGGGAGGAGTAGTGGCACTACTGGTAGGGGGATCCATCCAGAATTCCAGCCATCCGCGTCACACAGAGCTGGACCTAGTCTGGTGGGTCCTGCGTGCCAGCAGAAAGCGCCACGCTGTGCCTCTGGGTTTTCCAGAGCCGAACAGTCCAACTGGATCATTCAGATATCCTGGGGGGATGCCTCCCCTAGTTTGCCGTGAGGGTGTTCCCTGCCCCAACGAACCACACCCAGTTGAGTGGTCCATGCCGAGTGGGTCGTACCCGGTGGTATGAGAATAGTAGTTCGAGCACATCGGGCCACACCCAATGGGCCGCCCCCTTTGAAGGCCGGGTCGGACCACGACCTAGTGGGCTAAGCCCACAGTGGTCCAGCCCATCCAAGGTGGACCCATATGGGGTCGAGTTGACCAGAAATAGGTCAGGTAGGCCCAGGCCAGGTCGGTCTGGGTTGGTCTGACCAGGTCGGGTAGACCAGGGGCCCATCTAGACCCATATACGCATATTTGGCCATATCAAGAGAACCAGGTGTCAGTTTGATGTTTCGTCTGTAGTGCCATAATATTTGTATAGAGATGATATTTTTGATATACTCAACTTATGTTTTGGATAAAGTTGTACTATGTTCCGGTTGAATCGAACCTGAATCCAATCAGTCCATCGGTACAAAGAGGATAATAACATATAGACATGGCATCTGATTGGCGCACTGTGTGTTGTGCTCGAACCCTTATGACATGGAGGTCCTTTGGGACACTTTTTTTTTGAGACTTTGTGGAAGTTCAAGTGTGATAGATGGATTGAGGGGAAGATCCTCCCAGAATCAAGTGTGATTAGTGTGGGAACTCCATGGTAGACTGTACTTAAAGAATGTTTAGATCCTGTGTGGGTCATATTCACATTCTATGTGGGACAACATCTACTGATCCTATGTGGGTCATCTCCCTATCCTATGTGATTCATCATATATCTTGTGTGGGTTAACAATAGAGATTCTCAATGAATTAAGATTATCTTGCAATAAAACTAATCATATATAAATCTGAACGTATGTTATACCTGGTCTGAGCTGAGTCTTTACCATTGTGGTTAGTTCTATGTGGTGATACCATCGTGGTATTCTTCTATGTGGTGTTACCTTTTTGGTACTTACCTTCGCGGTGTTACCTTCGTGGTATTCTCTCTTTCATGGAAAAATTGTGATTTTTGCTAAAGATTTGGGCCTTATGTTTCCCCATGAACGAGATGGGTGTACCTAAAAACTTAGGTATATGTATGGGAATATACATATATAGGATTGACTGTTGTTTTTATGATCTGTGATTATATTATTACTTTTTGGTTTATCCTTTGTGGATTCTGAGAGACCTTTGGGGGTGTCGGGTTTTCTAGTGAGTATTTTTGTAATCACCCCTACATGGGCTATGCCCACACCTAGTTGTGTCTTGTGCATACGAAGGAAAAAGTTGATCGAGGCTGAGGGTGGAAAGAATAGAGGGTACTCATAGGAAGACCATTAGACGATACCTACTATAGAGTCGACTGTTTGAGAGTTGTACCTACCCTTGAGGTAGGATCCTTGACGGGTGTTCACCGGAGCTGTTTTTAGTTTTTCATGTAGTTTCTAGTTGGGTTGTATTCTAGCCCATTTACTTATTGTACTCACTATTTTTAAAAAATAGTTTACTTTTTTTCTTGTATCTTTATATGTGCTTGGATTGTGTGAGTTTATACGTTAAAAAGGAAATGCCTTCTCAGTTTTAGGGATATGCATTTCTGATGCTAGTCATTAGCCCCTTTCCTATGGAAGGAGGCCTTTTGGTAGTACCGACATGGGCCCAGGGGGACGGGTCATGACATCCAATTTGCTCAAATTTTTTCAAAAGTGTCAGTGTACCTAGGGCTCAGTTTTCCTTTATTCTATATTCATATAACACCCTTCCATGGAGATACATTTAAGAAAACGTGATCTATCATATGAAATTCCAAAAAAAACCCTTTTATTATCATCATTGTTATATTTTCCTTATTTGACATTTTTGATATGGAATTGAGTAGTATTTATCATTGTTGTTGTTTATTCAAATGGATTTTGGACCCCATGATTCCATTCCCCAACATCATCTGAGCAAGTTGGTGTATGAAATCTTTTTCCACATAATTATTTTTATGCTTCCACATGAATACATTAATGAAAACTATTATTGATGGAAAACTCTACCAAAGGTAAATACTAATACCATGTATCTTTAAAATCATCTGGGCATGATCTCAACATGTCATCTAATGTTCAGATCATTCTTTCTGACTACCAATACGTTTGAGTGTGAAAAGAAGTATTCAAATGATGCATTGTATCCATATAATTATGAATAATTTTCAAGAATTTTGATGTAAATCAAGGATTAAGATGTGAAAACATTCAGAGAGATTACCTATGAATTCTTAAATCCTCATTAATATAGATTTGATCTAGAATATCCAGTGAAAAATCCTCCCTTGTAACATAGAAATTTGAATATTTTGGATGTTGATAAAAAATTTTCCATATGGAATCATTCTTTCTTGGATATATGGGTAACCAATGAAAAATACATAATAATTTCATACCACTTACATGTGGGAAGAGGATGTTGTTTCTTTACTCCTTGAGGATATTTTCTCTCATCCTTCACCTATTGACAAACTAAACATCCGAATAGATTATCATCATTTTCAAGCTTCATATTATCCCAACTAAAATGTTTCTTCAAGTATCAATACATCTTATAGATAACATGGTTTATAGAGAAAATCGATCAATGGGAATCATCCAATAACTCCAATTTAATCTTGGGCATATAGCTAACACATAACATCCTCCAACATTTATGAATTATATCTTCACAAACAAGTTTCAAGAAACTTCCCATCATTCATAATATTAATTATTTTTTTCAATATTATGATCATCACACTGAAAAGTTTTAATTAATTCCAATAAAGATGGTTGTCAAACCAGTTTGACAAGTAATGATGTTTCACCTTCCTATATAATTATAATATACATCTTTGCTAGATCCATGTTCTAAAGATCCCATGAAATCCTCATTATTTTCCGGACTCAGTGATCCTTTCTAATCAATGAATATACCACTTTATTTTCCTTACATGATTGATAGTGTATTGTAAAATCATAATCATTGTGTAGTTCGAGCCATATCATTTTCCTCATATTGAGTTTTTTCTGAGATATGATATATTAAAAACTCATATGATCCATATATTTCTCACATATTTCACTATATGTATATTGTCTCCTTATCTTCATAAAATCATTTACAGTTTCTAACTCATGATCATGAGTTAGAATGTTATATTCAAGAGTTTATAACTACATGGATGCATAAGAAATAACTCTGTCATTCTGCATAATGGAAAAAATGATTCCTTTCATTGATGCATCACTATAAATCTCAAATCCACCATTTCCCATTGGTAGAGTTAGGATCAAATGATTCACTAATATCCTATTTAATTATAAAATAAATTATTTACATTCATCATTCAATAATAACATAACACATTTACAAGTACACTTGGTTATCCTCCGACAAAATTGAGAGATGTTATGAAGGAAGTGTTGATAATAACATATGAAACAAATAAAATTATGTACCTCAGTTATGTTCATTTGAATGTTCCATTCTTGAACTTCTTTATTATTTAGGATCATCTAAGATCCCATCATTAGATAAAATGTAGACAAGAAAATAAACTATTTGAAGCATGAATTCACAGTTGCTAAAATTCCCATATAACTATTTTCTTCTAAGATATAATAGAATAATGACCAAGTGGTTAATATGATATTCACATATTTTATAGAATAAAAAAATTTCATTAATAAAAACCACCACAATGTCATCAATATATTCCTTGAAAACATTTCTCAATAGATCCATGAAAAAGGAGGGTGCATTAGTTAGTCCAAAATGCATTACTTTATACTCAAAATACCCTTACCATTTTTGAAATATTGTACATGGTATAAATTACACCCTCACATGCAAATTATGATATATATATATCAACGTTCTATTGTATAATACTATTTGGATATGGGAATTCGATCAAATAAATCATCAACGTGAGGAAGTTGATATCTATTCTTTATCGTAATAACTTTAATCTCCCTGTACTCAATTAATTTCCTCATAGTTCCATATACCTTATTATTGAAATTAATATGATATCTCCATGGAGACACACTAGGGAAAAAAATCCGTTATCACTCAATTACTCTTTTTTTCTCTTCAGTTAAACTAATTCCAATATTGCTATTAAATAAGGAGTATTTGATATAGGACATGAACAAGGAATTAAATCAATAGAAAACCCAATTCCATTCTCCAGAGGATGTCCAACTAAATTTTCTAGAAATATATAAAATTATTATTTTACAATAGGTACATCCTCAATTTTATGACTTCATTCTTCAGCCATAGATATTGTGTTCTCTTCCTCCTCGAGAATTGAATTCAGTGGAGCTACTTGGGGAGCATCTATATAAGAAATAGATTGTTATATATCTACTATAACGATAAGGAATTCAACACCATACTCACAAATCAAAATTTCCCTCCTAATGCAATATATATTTTCATCATATTATTAATGGAAAACTATATTGATGATTATGTCAAATTCAACCAAACGTATGATGATAAAATCATAAGATAATGCACATTTATATGCACTAAATGGAACTGCCTAACATATATTATTTGTAATGAGACTTCGCTTAGGGGTTTTTACTAATAAATACTATCTTAATGGGAATTGGAAATATCTAATTTTTAGGGAATTTGGTAATATACAATGGAATTTGATGATTTAGTGTCAAATAATACTTCAGCGAAATTTGAGGAGATAACCCATGTACCGAGAACCATATTATTCGGAAATTCATCCTCAACTTTTTCAATATCATAATCATTCCTTGCACCCATAGACTTTTCTAATTAATGTTTCCTTAATGATTCTGGTGATAGTATTCATTATGTCACATCTCCCTGTAATTTTAGAATTGATCATTCATTGTTTCTTTCATTCAAATGATATCTTGGTCTTGATGTCCATTTTCTTATAACTTGTAATAGAATCATGTTCCATTTAAGAATGCTCTGTGGTGTTTCCTTCCATTAGTATAAAATTTTGGAAAAATCCCTTTTTTAATATTCCATTTATATATTAATTCCTCTTCTACCCTTATATTATCTTTTGTTCTTTTAGAGTTGTAATAAATATGGAATTATTTCATTTTTGTATTTAACAAGAGACTATATCTTTATGTGATGTGATAGTGTGGGAAACCAATTACATTTAGTGGAATGGTTATAATGCCACCAAGAATAGGTCAATATTTCTCCAGGGATTATGTATGTAGTTGGCGATATTACTTTCTATCGTTGTAAATTTAGATTCTTAGAAGGCATCATTCTTATCATCCTTCTACCTTAGATTCAATAATTTCTATTACATATCTGCTAAGTGTTTGCGATTAAAATATTTTTTCCGGAAAATTTCATTAAAATCTATCCATTATATATTTTAAATCTATTCCACCTCCTTTGTGATTTGAATCACCTACTACCATTCATCAACATCCCTCAATAAATTATAAACTACCATGACAACCTTATCCCTTTTGATACTACCCAAAGCAAGAAATATCTTCTCATATGAACATATCCAATAAAGTACTAAAAATGGGATTGTTGTCCCAATAAATGGTGGTGGATTTTGTCACATAATGTTTTCTAACATTGTCCCTCCACATAGTGGGTTACGATGACCCATACAACTATGGTTATTGTTCAAAACCTGAGTTAATCATCCTCGTATTGTTATAAGTTTCTCATCACCCATAATAGCTCATTAATCAACATTGTAATCTTGAATTGGAGGAAAATTAATTCATGGAATAAGCATGTTCATGTGATTTTAATTCCTTCCATTAGGATCTATTTCTAAATTTGGGAATAAAATAAACTAGGATTTTATTTATTATGTATAATGTCGAACTGGAAGAACAAATAACATAAATTATTTTTGAATATATAATCCCATAGTCATAAGAATTGTTTTTTGGGGAAATATTTTAAATTAAATCTGTTGTAATGGTTTGTAATGAAAATCGGAATTATCATAAACATATCTCTCAAGATTGTCAAACTAGGTGTTCTGTAGGTTCTGATGTCATGTACCAGGTTACTCTGAGTCAGGTCTGGGACACCTTATCACATTGGTTACTCATATTTACATCTATTCCACAAAAACAACCACTTGTAATGTCATGACATGGATGTATTTTTAGGAATATACCAAAAATGATAGAAATATGAAAATTCTAGGATTTTTACTATATTATTATCCACAATGTATATCTTAGGGTTATGTTACCTAATCTATGATTTCTAAATATTGCTTGCAAGGTTCATAAAAATCATCCACTGATACTATCTTTAGAAACCCCAATCCAAGTTGCATTGAGTTTTGCCTTATATTAATACAATTGTATGATAACAAGGAAATCATATCCGGAAGTACTAAATAGAATGGTTGTTTTTGAAAACCAGATCAAAACAAAGGATTTACAATACAAATTAGAATAACAATATTATGAAAATTCTTTGCAAACACCCATGAACTCTTATGTTGTTTCTCTATGTTATTCATACTAATATACATCTTCACATTGTAAGAAAGAAATATATGAAAGGGGAGATATTATATTATCATTAAGTGTAAGTAATACTATTGAAGTTACATAATTATAATCATTAGGAATGGTGAATAACAAAAAATATATTCTTTTAATAATAAACTTTTGAGAAAATATTGCACAAATGAAATCTCATCATATAATTCCATATACATGATAATAAGAGGATGAAACATAATCATGGAGATTATAATAGTATATTAATAACATGATTTATCAATTACTATAACCATAATGAGAGAATTCATAATTCCAAAAATCTAAAAAATATTGTCAAGGCCTTTTCCAAGATGTCTGGAAATAATAAGAGAAGGCCTTGACCAAAACCCCATTCTCTTTTTTTTCTCATAAGACCTAGAGATGCATTTAGAGTCTATAGATGGACCCACCTAATTCATTATAAGTTTAATGAATTCCTCATATAAATGGGAAAAACTATAAACATCATGAACATATGAAATAACTTTCCACAATAAGCAAACATAATCACTATCCAAGGTGAATGGTATCAAGATATAACAACTAGAGTCAAAATAATCATAACTCATTTAATGAAACATGTTAGATGATAGGAGTATTATTATTATCACAAAAAAATATTTAATAGTGGTGTTAAAATATATGAAAATTCAATAATAAAATAATCCATTAATTCTTTACACTAATACTCATTTACTTTTAAAAGAGGAGTTATTTTTGGAGAAATAATTGCATAATACTTGAAATGAACTTAAATATTTATTCCATGATAAATGTATTTTTATTATTAAAATAATGGTGGATTATAATATATTATATTGTATACTTGAAAATAGGTCAGAAATTTGGAAGTTTCCTTAAATCGGGATTTCTTATAGTGATGAATTTAGAAGGGGACCCTTTTAAAACATGTATTTTACACATAAAAAAAGTATTACTATACAATAGTTTGGAACATATAAAACTAATTTATATGAATTATAAAAGTTAATTTAAAAATTAAATTGGATAATAGATGAATAATGAACAACCAAAATGAAAATGGTTGTTTGAAAAAAACCCTTACTTTTTATCTGAATGAGAAATAAACATTACCTTAATATCTTGGATACTCATGTTAAATTAATCAAATAATTAATTAATATTATTATTTAATGTATTTTATTAATTATAGTTTTAGTTTGTTCATTTATTTTGTTTTTTAAAAGTTATAAAATTTAAATCTTTTGTTATGAAGTATTCGTTTCATTGATTTCATGATTTGTTCCCGTGATTACATTAATGGAGTGCATTTAAAATGATTATAATTTCCAATATTAGAATTAAATGTTATTATTGAATAATAAGCATTCTAATTGGAATTTGTTTTATACATTAGGATGAATCATTGGATAACATGTTAATAATAATTAGTTAGCTTAATTTTAGATGTTTTTTGATCACATTGAAATAGTTTTGTTCTATTATTTAATATCATGCATATAAAATAGCTTCAAAACCCTAAATAAGATTTAATATATATATATATATATATGTTTCATACATAAAAATGGTTTAATGACAATCTTTTAAGGATAAATAAAAGAAAGAATGTTCATTTTCCACAATGGTTGTAAATTGGCACCTCCTAGACGATGATTTTGTTCTTTATAATAAAATAGAGAAAGAATGGAGTTAGATGAAGAATATTACATTAACTGGATATCATTAAATTATATAGATGATATACTAGTTATCAAGATAATTGTATATGTGGTTCTGAGGTTAGTATAAAAAATAAATAACATGAAAAAATGAAAGGAAGTGGGATTGGATTTTACCTCTGGAATACTCCTCCTTGAGAACCTCCTTATTGAAAAGTGGTTTTGGTATTTTGGTTAGAACATGAGCTTTTGGATGTTGGAAAAAATGATGGAATAGTACATGGGTAGAAATTTGACACATTTCAATGCTTAGAAGAGTGTGGAGATTAGGGGATTATTGGTGGTTTTATAGTGGATGTGATGGGTGATTTCTCATTATTCAATTCCTTATTTTATTAATTTTCTCAAGAAAATGAATACTAGTGATTTATATAGTCACATACAGTAATTACTACATGATATTTCTAACCAAGTGTTCTTACATCATCCACGACTCAAGGAATAGTGCATTTAGCTTGTAATGTATTTATAATAAAAATTACCATATTTTAATATTCATTAAAAATTCATGTATTTTAGAGAAATCCCAAAAAGACACCCTATATGTTTTCTTCAAGATTTAATTAAATAGTGAACTTAATTTTATGAAATTAATATTCCAAATATAAGATATATAATTTTATATTAAAATCACCATTTACACGAAAAATAATGTATTTAAAATCAAAATTTATTTTATAACACTCTAAAAAATTAATTAATGTCTTATCAAAGTATCCTAAAATCATATAAAAAATTGATTTATGAATCAATGTACTGAAGATAAATTATATTTTAATTCGATTTATAATAAATATCCCAGACATATAAAAATTTCAACCATTCATTAATTAACTAAACATGTACTCATCCAATGATACAATTTCATGAAACTTTCATTTATAAGGTGAATTTTTTTTATTTTTACTATCATGGGTGATGTTAATATTAATCAGGCCAACATACTATTAATTAGGGTCATATTACAATTTCTTTTTTCAAGTTAATATTCACAAAAAATTATATTGAGTCGATAAAAATGTTAATTTAATACTAACAACAAATGTGTATGTCCTTTTTTTTCAGAATTCAAATCAATGAATTTGAAGTATAATTATTAATGAATAGGTTATATCAATCATGTTTAAATCAATATAATAACAAACCATTGTTTCGTAGATACTTAGTATTGTGTGCTAAATATTCTTTATTATGTTTATCAATAAATAAATATTGTGATACATTTAAAAGTAATTTCTTTTGAATGAATCTAAAACATAGTATTATTTTAAGAGGAATTTAATATCTTCATTTTATATAATGAATTCAAGTTATAGATATGAATTATTTAAAATTGTTTACATTTTGAATCTGTATATATTCTATCAAATTAATACGATGAAACTATATTGATGTATAACCTCTAATACAAACCATAGCATGTGTCAATAAACCATCCAAAAATTACTCGTTATTAACACATATCCACATTTATCTCAAGAATATGTAACATTAATACCACATATATATATATGGTTTGAATCATAAAAAGAAATCAATTCAAAAATAATATTCTTATAAAGATAGGTAGAAAATAGTAAATTCTCTAGACAAGGAAGAAGACTCTTTGATACAGAAAAATTTGACAAATAGTCCCCTAACATGTCATAAAATTATTAATGATATTCCAATATTACATTATAATTAAAAACCATTATACATTTAAATGCCAAGAAATCCTTAAATTAAATCCTATTACACTATACTCTATGAATTAATGGTAAAACTAAATTAATTATTATATTATTCAGATAACACCCACAATATCTGTATTAAAATTTATTAATGAAATTCAAGAATTTATACTAAAGAATAGACATATTCATTACATAATAATTATCTTCATGATTAAAATGGGGAGAAAATAATTTAATAAATAATTTATATATATCCATATAAGATAAATTATTTATATATAAATCATAAATAATGAAAATTAGAAACAATTATTACTTTCGGAATTCATTATAGTCAATCCATAATCAAATAAATGTTACTACAAAATAATTACCTTTTTTCATGTAGGGGTATATCTGTTGGCAATAGTAATTTTTTTTGGTAAAACATTTTAACAAAAAAAATTTGTTATCTTTAAACAATCGATAAAAACTCTATCAATTTTTTTTATTACAACGGTTAAAATAGTTATTTTATTAATAAAACTATACCAGTAGATAATATTTATGCTTCCTATAGTGTTTAGAAAAATATTCATAAGACTAATATATCTTCCAGTAACAATATTACCAATTTTTTTAATTTTTTCATAAATCACATAATATATATATATGCAGTAATCTCCAATGCACCCCCACCACCCGTGTCGTCTCCTCACTATAATATTATATCACTGTCATCTGTTAATTACAATCCAATATCATTCATCATGGTAGATGAATATTTACCTCAAGGATAGATCCTTCATCGCCACCAAGTAGTCCACTCTATGAAATAGACCAATACAACTCTATTACCATTTTGGAATATCAGGTCAATGTTATGACACACCCTTCATCTCTATGATCTAAAACACAGACAATCAAATAGAATACCCACAAAATAAACAAAAATTATCATTATCGTATCCCACTAATACATAAATTTCCATGAGGAAACGATATATATTAAAGATATTTTAGTGGAATAAATATTGAATATAGATTTCATAAAATAATAGTTTGATTGGTAATTGAATAAAAAAGGGATATAGAAACTATATTTTATACATAAGTTGTAATCTATTGAAGACTAGATAGGATATTTAAAAAATCAAAAATTCTGAATGACGGCGTGTTATAAAAAAATAGTCAGATTAAAACTAATGAGGATGTGGGATAAGGTGATAAGATTTATAATTTTCTATCTATTTGATTGATCAAACTTGTTTGGAAGTGATCCATGGTAGATACAATAATATAACTCACATCAAATGCACACTACTCAAACATACCATAAAAAATGTATTGAATCACATGTTGCTAGTTTAATCATTCCCAAAAGATTAATCCAACATTACATCAAAATTTAAGAAACAATTTCCAACATTTACTATATTAACATGAGGATGAAAAGTCCATAACACAACATTTATCATCAATAAATAGTAGTTCATATGTTAAAATTTATTATCACAGGAACAAAAACAAACCGTTAACAGGTAACAAAGAAAATATTAAATACATATTTACAAAAACATAGACAGACAAATAAGTCATATAATAATTAATTTAAAAAAAACTATAATTCCTGAACCCGAAACACTACTAATTTAAAATCATATTAAAATATAATTGTACTATAATATAATAGTTACATCATTATTCATTGATGAATGTCATTTAGGGGTTCTAAAAAAATAAACGGAAATAAAAATTAAATTATAACGGATTATTTACCTAGAATAATATCCTTTATATTGCTTTATATGTTATAAAAGCATCCCTTGTAGCTCTTTCACCTATGTAAGAACAAGCTTTGAAGAACCATCCATACTTGCTGACCATTCTTCCAGCCTCCAACAAATATAATTTTATCTGAAAGAATCTACCCAGAACATTATACTGCCCCTTTATGGTGGGATACCCATGCCCATTATACCATCAATATCAAAGTCATATTCTTTGACAGTGATATCTTCAGCTAGAACCATGCATTCCTCATTCACAATGGGGAAAATATCATTTCCACTGTGTATTTTTCTTACATCTCCTCATGAATCGGGTCAATTTTCTAAACAATAAATGTTTATTTCATTCTAGATGTATAGTGATATGTCAGGATTTGGAATAACATTTTGTTATTAATCATGAATATAAAATCCTTTGGGAGTGCTCTCACCAACCCACTAGCACCCATTGCAGAGTGGGATTGTCACCAAATTTTATGTTCTCCCTGGAAAATTCTAATTATATTACATCTTGGTGGAAATTCTGACACATAAAACAACAATTTAAATTATCCTAAAAGGAAACATCATCATTATGAATTTGGAGATCACCCTATCAATGTGATTTTTGTAAAAACCGCACTCCATATTAAAAATATATGATTGATAATAAGGAAATAACATTTAGTTGATGCCAAAACTCACACAATTTCTAACAAAAAAAATTCAATGTAATTTTTTCCCATAAAAGTGTTATATTACAACACATATTTAAAAATGAAATAGTTTATATAATAAATTTAAAAACATACAATAGAAAATGAAATAAGGGAAATGGAGGGTTATTATATGTCAAAGTGAGATCCTCAATTACTCATCAATTATCTAATTTCATTCTCCATGAAGACCAACTCATTTCTCTGTCACC
The DNA here is from genome assembly GCA_963277665.1 of Viscum album. Classification (NCBI taxonomy): domain Eukaryota; kingdom Viridiplantae; phylum Streptophyta; class Magnoliopsida; order Santalales; family Viscaceae; genus Viscum; species Viscum album. The sequence continues at coordinate 187,325,902 of OY728153.1, read as the reverse complement.
TGAACCACTACTATAAATTTAGTTCTAGTCTAAATTTTTTAGTTGATCCCAGAATACCTTCAATAGCTTAAAAAACCCACCTTTTTAAAGAATTTCATCCACTAACATATGTGATATTTACATTAAATTAATTATTATAAATTCACAAAAATTTCATTGTGTACACATGCCTAGCTGATAACCATTTCAATTCGAAGTAATTATAATAATTTTTTCTAGATATCATAATAATTTCTAGACAAAATTAAGCATGGATAGTAATTATTCATATGTAACTTATGATGGATTACTCAAGAAATATATTTCCTATATCCGCAATGTGATCTTCATATCAACATATACTATTCTTTATTTAAAACATGTTGGAACGAAAAATTCATCTCAAATTAACTATAAAACTAGTGTAGTAATAATAAATTCTAGCCTTGAGGGGAAAATTTGGCATCTAACTATTGTGTGAAAAACCCACAAACTATGATTAATCTTAATTGTTCTCACCTAACACTCATTATCCACCTTTTCTTCCATGATCTCCTGATGCGTTTTCCTAGTTCGTGCTTCATACCCTAGTCCTTCACCATTGCGATAACTCATATCTCATGGGTATGAGAGTCCCCCATGAAGGTTTATAATTTCTCTTTAAACGAATATTTTCAAATCGCAGAATTAAATAGATAATTTCACCTATAGGTCATCATTATCACTATACTGATGTACTATAATCATTTTATTGCTAAATTTACTTTTTTTAAACATTTTGTTTTTAAAATTAAAAAAAATTGCATGACTTTTCCAACTGCATTCATCTCCTTCTGAATTTGACCTACAGTAAAATTCTATAAAGTTCTGTTGTTCAATAAACATTCTTAGTTGGAGCACTCTTGATTAAAGACCCATGATTTCATACTAAGGTATCAAGTTTTCCTACCCATTCCATCATTATAATATCCATGATCATTTCCTACAACACATGATCAATATCATCTTTAGTCACTTTTGAAAACTACCTCAACTATTAAAATAGAATCATTTCCAACTACACTAAAATATTGTCAAATAACATAAACAATATCACAATGGCATACTATCAGGAGGCTGGTGTGAACTCCAATCCGACTTCACCATCGAGATATTTTGAACCTCAGATATCGAAAATTCCTAACCCTACAAACAATAATAACCATAGAACAATAATCTCTATCCATCTCATGTGAATAATTTTCTGAGAACCCCATTTCAATTTCATCATCATGCTAGGTTTCCATAAAATTATGGTGATGCTGCTCGAATACATTCAACATTATATTAAGGTTTCAATTTTTTTGTCGAATCTATAACAGTTCTTCGATGATTTATCTTCTTATTTAATTTATCTCGGTACTAGTTTAGATTATAATATCTTCCTACATTAAACCCATAGCCTTAACAATGTAGTTCTTGGCTGCTCATTTATTCAAAGAGGTACATATCGAGCTCCAGTTTCATTATATAAGGATCTATAATATTAGTTAGTTGGTCATATTCAAGGAATGAACGTCTCAATATTCAGTCAAGATTATTAGGAGCTTCATCTTCCTCAACTTGACAATATATCATGATCAGTCTACCAATTCTTAACCATTTATTTCAGAACCCCAAAATCCCATGATCAAAATCTTTGTCATCCATCAACTTACTTCATAGTTTTACTTTTCCAAGCCATGTATTAAGATAATTTTTACTAAATTTTAAAAAATAGGCGCTTTATTTTTCTTCATCCCAATGTCCATTAAATAAAAAATCACTTGGAGTGATGTATTCATAGTAATAATGATTTGTAGTAAAGGAATCACATTAGATGGGTTTATGATATGTGCTCCAATAATCTGATCATCTGAGTTGGTTTTGTCACCAATTATTTGAAAATAAACTAATGTTGTATTAAATGAATGTATTCAATACCGTTGATATTGAATTTCAAGATCAAAGACTTTTTTTATTTAGAGAGACCTTTTATACAACATCCTCCAAAACCAAGTCAACTTCTCTATATTTTTAATAATCAAGAGCACTATTGAGAAGAGATTGATTATTTTACACTTATCTTGGTTCATCATTACTTCTTCACATGTCCTTTTAGATAGTTATTGACCCATTGAAGACAATCCTTTAAAAACTTCTCATTCATTTTTTTAAAAAGTAATGATATTTTTTCAAAATTAATACAGTTTCCATGCCTGAACCCTATAAAACTCCACCAAAAATAGAATCCATATTTATTATTCTTGGTGTGAATCCCAAAGTAGTGATTATAGGAATATTTATATTTCCACGTGGAACTAAAAATACATATATTATGCTTTGACATGTTTCATAATTTACATGTTCATTGAAAGCTTCATCATAATTCCAAATCCCACAGCATGGAGGCTAGAAACTATACCCTCTTCAATTAAATATATAAAAAATAGTTGATTATTGATATTAGGACCCCATTTCAGGTTTCACCTCTTGAATATTTTATTATTTCTCATTCCTCAAAAAGAGATCCTATCTTGACTTTTCTATGATACGTAGGAATACATGATATTCTACATTTAAAATATATAAATACATTTTTTAGTTGTTTTGATAAACTCAGGAGGTGAATCTATAGTATCCATGAAGACCCTATTTTCAGATTCCTCTCATTCTATTAGTTTTTACCAAAATATCATCTCTAGTGACTTTGAGTGACCAAAAATCTATGGAACCTATTGTGTTCTTCCCAATATAGTAATAAATATAAGATGTTGTTTAAACTTGTTTAATTGGGAAAATGAAGTATATATCTGAGCTCATCAGGCCATTGGATCCTCAAATCCTACACCTAAAGTTTTACTATCAATAACATCAACAAAATGTTTTCATGATGATTCTAAAGTTTCTATGATAATCACCACTGATATAAATATAGGTCTCGTATGTTCCACATTCCCAGAACCTTGCTGTTAACCAATGGATGAGAAATAAAAATCAATATAAAACCATCCATTAAACACAAGCCATGAATTTAAAATACTCTTATATGTACTGACTCTCAATATAAAATTAAATTGAATTTTTTTTGTTTAATATAATAAATGTATATAATGAATTTACACACCACACAGAATTAGGACCATTTCTTAGTGAATAAAAAACGCAACATTTATCAATTCCACATAGCAATTAAACAAATAAAATTTAACAAAACCGAAAATGGCCAAAAAATATTCACTAAATGAAGAACAAATCAACTTCTAATTAGATAATCAGGGGTGAATTCAAATGTAAAAAAAGTAAATATCCAAAATTTTATGGTGTAATTTTTTAATGTAGACTTTATATTTTACTATAATAAATAGAATAAAATTTTTTATTTCTTTTAAAGGGACACTTTTACGGGGAATGTGACTTTCAATGTAGTTTGGTCAATCTATGAAAAGGGAAGAATGTAACATTCAAGTGTATAGAGTTGTGTTCTTTTCAATGTAAATAGAGTATTAGCAATAACATGATTAAAATTTGTAATTTTCAGTAATTTTTAAAAGCGCTTCATCCCATTTATGTTTGTTGAGGAAGCGATTTAATATTTGGAAGAAGAAATGTAAAATAGAGGCATTTTTTCAACATTCGCTGCGAAAAATTGGGAAATAATGATAGAAATTTCACTTTTTTCTTCCAATAACTTCCTCACAACCAAATTCATTTAATATTTACCAAAAATTAAAAATTTCTCATGTATAATAAATATTTTTGACTGTAATGGGAGAAAATGATCATAGAAATAATGATTACCTACAGAATGCGAAGACATTAACAAAATACATAGAAGGAACAATATCATCGAATAGAAGGGGTGGCTGGTGAAGGGAAATATACCTAGTAATGAGTCACACAGTTTCAAATAAATTGTTAACCAACTAGGGGAGATTAATTGAAGGGTGATGAACTGTGACCTGGAGATGAAAATTACACTCGTCAAACCCAACAAACTAGTATATAGGTTCTTATTTAGAAATATTTTGGTGGCATGGGGTTGAGGGTGCAGGGTTTTATGGAATTTAGTATATATCTATTTAATTAAATTTATCCTTTTTAATAATTAATGAAATTAAAATATTATGAAACATATTAAAAATGAGTAGGTGATTAGAAAATATTTATTTTCTGGAAAAAATTTCTTTTTTAAAATTGATAATGTAACAGATTCAATTATAAGTGAAAGATATGTTAGTATTAAACAATTAATAATAACATATTCATTTGAAGTTAAAAAAAGGGTTGGTAAATATAGTTAATATCAATTAAAAATTATATAATTTTAAATTTATTGATTTTACCAATAGATGATTCATCTGTCACTAAATTTTTGTAGATATAAATCATTTCATTGTAGTTTGTAGAAACATTATTTTAATTTCAATCATAAACTCCATATTCAAATTTATACGGAATTATACTAATATATATGAAATCTAAAATATAATTTTTTTTATAAAATCTATTCATATATTATGTAAATATTTAGAATATCATAAATTGAAAATTATTTAAACATTTATATTATAAATTACAAATATTCTTTCGGATAATGTTTAAATAATTTCTCAATATACACCATAATTTTGAATGGTCAAATTGAGGATATTAAATAAAATATATATCATATCTAAAAATTTTATAAATAAACTAACACTTTATAAATAAACATTTAATATTAATATAATCCATTTTTATTAAAATTATATGAATTTATACTTATATTTATAATTTATCAACACTATAAATCAACATATAATTTCAATAAATAGAATTAATTTCAAAATTTTTAGTTATTCCATATAAATCATAGTTACTTTTTATTATCATTAATAGTTATGGATATTTATTTAATTATTTTTTCCCAAAAGTTTAATAATTTTTTATTTATATTTTATATTTTGTTAATTTATATCTGTTTTAAAAAAATTGTTGATTGTTAAAATTTTCTGATATTTATAAATAATTTAGATCGTAAGAAATTAAATTCATAGTTATAAGTAAGGGAAATAAAATATTACATGTATAACTTATTCCACATTATATACCATGTTATAATAAATGATTCGGTACATAAATGATATGATACCCAACTAATGGTCCACTATGTATTAAAATTGATAATTCCAAAATATTAAATGTATTTTATTATATTGTTTGTGTCATATTATATATCTAAAAATATATTTTTTCTTGATAAAACAACACTATAATGGGTTGAGATTTGGACATGTAATTTCTTATGACATTACATAAATAAGAGGTTTAAACCTTATCTCTTATTATGATATCCCATATCTTAAAATCTATTCCCCATCATGAATTATGATATCGCATAAAACAAAACACGACATAGAATAAATCCCAAATCCCTTATTACAAAATAAAACAATGTATCAAATACTACATTATAATTTATATAAAATTTTTCTTTATAATAACTAATTTTTTATAATTATTTTCAAATTATTTATTTTCAAAGCATGGATTTGGGAATCATTAAACATTCTAATAAACTGATATCATTGATAGATTTTTATGGATCAAAACACAAATTTTAAATTAGTGAAACACAATAGTGTCAGGAAATCCCTAATGTCATTATTCTATGAAAATATAAATAATTCATAAAATAGTTTTAAAATGTGTACAATTTACAATTATCTGTCGAACCACTATCATTAATTATTATGGTATGTTGAATATCTCGTTAGAGAAACAAATGGTATCCTAACTATTTGGCCTATCAACTAACAAATCTGAATCACAAAAATAATTTTTATATGATTATTAATTCATTAAATATTTTTTAATATCATGTGAATATAAGGACGGTGGAAGTATATATATATGATAAGATCGTGAATATTCATCAATGATCTTAGTGAACATTTCCAGTTCATAGGCTCTCTATATAGAAATTAAAACATAATTGAAAATTATATATAATTTAATCCATAATTATATATTTTGCGATTAATGTTACCCCTTTATAATGTTAGAATACATTCGTCATTTCAATAATAATTTATGTGATATTGATATCATTTACATTGAATATTTTGAAATACTTGTTATAAATTATAGTGTATCTGCATAATTATTTGAATATTAATATTTAACATTTTATTTCATTTCTTATTATAATGCATTTAATAATTTAATTATATGAGTCTGTAAAATAGTATTTTCTATTTTTTATGTTATAACACCCCAAGAATAAGAAATATGATAGCTCTATATGATATTAACCAATGTACCAAAAGAAATATAATGGACCCCTACATTAGAGATATCGTACATTGTAACATCTCTATATCATCTCAAGTTATATGATCCCCAAATAAATTATATATGTAAATGAATCGGGGTATAACACCGTCAAATTTTATTTTTTTAGATACATTTTGATCATTCAAAATTATTGTTATTTAATCTATATGTATTACTGTTATTATATATAACAATAACAAAAATGAAATAATTTTTTTTATTGGGATCACATTTTTATATATTAAAATTAAATGAATATTTAATGTTATAAATTTATTTTTAATGTTTAATTTAGTATTTTTATGATGATATAGAATTAATTTCTTAAATTTATTATTTTTAGCTACTAAAATGTATGATTATTATAGATAAATTGTGTTAGTAAAAATTTACATAATTATAGTATTTATGGTATCAAAATTAGGAAAGGATATTTTTTATTTCTGTATGAATTTATTAAAAAGTCATAATGATTAATACTTTGGATTTATTTTTAAAATTGTTCTTTTCATAACGGGATATTATAAAATATAGTCATTAATGATGTAATGTTATCTAGGAAGAGTTTCAACTAAAAATTTCTATGACTTGATCTTGATTTAGATATGTTAGAGTTGAATTATAGATTTTTCATTATGAAAACCATATTTAATATTTAAATGAATTTTTTAAATATGTAAATTCATTACCTTGAGAAGAATTAACATAAATATTGGGAAAATATAAAGGATTTTTTTAAGGATTTTTCATGATTAAATGAGAATAAATTATTTTATTTATATGAATTGGAGATGTTTTAGGTGATTTTGTTTTTTTATGGCAGATGAATCTATATTTGTCATTGATATACTATGATAGAAAAAAACTCAAAAAAATTGAAAATTAATTTTATTATAAATTAGCATGAATTACTGAATTATATATTAGCTTGGTTAGTATTAGTATAATTTACTAATTATAATGCTAATTGATGTGGGAAATCATATAAATCAAAATGAAAAATACCTCTAGAGACTTTTTTATAAAATAAATCGATGTTTTTAGTGTTTTAATGTTCTAAGAAAAGTTTAGGATTTTAATAATGAAAAAATAACATAAAATTCCCATTTTAAGGGAAGGTAAAATTCCAAAAAAATAACATGGTAAAATAGATAATTATAAAAACCACATAAAACATTATATTTTTTTGATAAATTTTATCATGGTTTTGGGGTATGGTTTTAAAATTATTCATTCTAACAATATCCTGTTTTCAAGTCAAGATTATATTTTTTTCATTGTATCATATAGATTTTATAAATATTTTACACTTCCCTTTGTCATGCTAGGATTTAAACAAATCTTATCACATGTTATTTATTGGTCATCAATCTTTTTGGGATATAATTATTCATAATAACACTAGGGTCATGCATGTAAGATGAATCACAACATGACACAAAGGGTCACTCCATGAAGTGCACCATTTATTATTTTTATGATTATTATAGACCAATACTTTCCATAATCTCTCTATTTTTTTAATTTAATGGGAACATGGGGGAGTCAATTTTATTATTCATTACCCACTACATTTATTCCCTATGGATCCCATATGTTTCCAACATATTTTTTGGATGATCAAGAGTAATTTTGGCATTTTGAAGAATGATAATATTTCCCCCCTATTCAGCTTCATATTCACTTATATCTTTTGTACTTTAATCTATATACATCTATAGTATCAATAAAGGTATCTATAGATTAGGTTGAAATCTTGTTGACATGATAAGAGATCAGTTTGTTATGGATTGGGGATGTCTATAGTGGGAATATTCCACACCTATCATGCCATATTATTTGTTTTTTGTTTAAAATAAAAATACATATTTTTGGTTTCTATTTGAAATAAAATTACCACAATATTGGATATAATATGATTTAACGAAAACTTTTAGGTGTTCCTATAGAAAAAAGTGAAATTTTAACACATTGTTTCACGAATATTTAGACATAGAATAAATTTTAATCATTATTTATTTACTGTGAGCCATAATATTAAATTAAATATTAAATATTATTTTTTTATAACTATATTTATAGATATGTATATATTATAATAATGGATTTTTGTTAATGGAAGGATTGTGGTGGTTTTCCTGGCATGAAAAAAATAAAAATATTTTAATTGAAGGTGGTAACTTTAATATAAAATAATATATGTGTAATGATATGTTTTCCTATATTTTTCATGTGTTTGATGATGTGATTTATAAAGTGATACCACTGGAGACTTATTGATCCTGTCAAGGGGAATTAATGTGGATGTATTGGTGAATTGACTAGTCTCGGTCATGTAATTTGGGATTTTATAAGAATGGTTATGATCTTTAGGTGGAACATTATAACTCATTGAAAAAAATAATTTATATATAATTATGGGATTTGAGAAAAAGGATAAGTATTTATGATTTGGGTATCCATGTCAGTAGATCCTCATTGTGGGTAGTCGCACTCTAGGGGTGTTCATAGTGTCACATTGAGATTCATTGTATGGGAATGGGATTTCATGAACATAGGGACACTAAGGGGTTAAGATAAGAATATGAAATTTTAATAGGCAACTTGAAATAGTTTTTGTATTTATTTGTTAATATTAATAGTTTATACCAACTATCTAAACGAGAGGGTCCGAAATTGTTTATTTGTTGAATTGACGATGGAATGTGTTTGGAATTATGATTTAGTGCCAACAGACACGTTTTAGGAAGTGGATGGGTATGTGAAAGGTGTTAGGGACATAATATGTAGTGTTAGTGATTACTTGAGATATTGTAGTTTATTTACTATTCTATAACATTATAGTGAGTTTATCTATCAAGATGTGATATAAGGGTATGATTATGATAGTATGATTTTTGAGGGAATGTGATTATGAGCTGTACATGTCACCCTACCCCAATCTCCTATAAGGGAATGTTTTATAACATCATGATGCATGGGATAATGTTTTATCTAGATTTCTGCCCTCTATATGTTATTTAGGTTCTTACTAGGTTATAAAAAATTATGGAGAAATAATCTTTAGAGATAAAAGTTTTTTATAATATCTTATATGAAAAGAGAAAAATGAGAGACATCTTACCTCAATAGGAGAGAGAGTGTGGAGGTTTTGCATGTGATATATTTATTTGTACAAGACCACAACATAATTATGTGGGTAGTTTTCATTATTATAATTAGGACCTCATTAAATGTGGGTGGTTAATGGTATATGATGTGAATTAGTGTTAAAAATACTTTTGGCCTCACTCATACTAACTTGGAGTTGGTAGGTATCCTCACAGTGAGATGGTATTGGACAATGGTTTGGTATGATATACGCTGTGTGATTTAATTTTCAACCACACTCTTAATAATATGGTTATATAAAGGAAAAATTTAAGTGAGATTGCAATAGTTTTGGATGGGATTAGGTTAATATAATTTAATTATGGAGTGGGACCCCGCTTTGCCTGATTGGGTAATTGTCAAGACTCGATTATGGGAGCTCACCTACAAGAAATCCGTTAGTACATTTTATTGAATATGTCTCTTTATTCAATATAATTTTTTAGGATGAAGGGGTTAGTTATCAGTTTAACATGGTATGTACATGATAATATTACATGATTTCTTATTTTTGGGTTTCTTGTTTAATTTTTTATTCATTCACACACTATATACGACGACATATTTTAGGAAAATGGGGTGAATCCTTACAATGTTTAACACTAAAACCCAATACTTGAACAATATTTTTAATACCTAAAATCTGTTTCTTTTTCATATGATTATTTTAATAGGTGTGGTTTACTAGTGGAAGTAGATATATGTTTTATGGATTATTCGAGGATGGAAAGAGTTATTTATAGTTTATATTGAATTCATATTTTCAATATATTGTTGACATGTTCATCTTGATTGGTAACAATTATTATATACATGTATGGTGATCAGGGGATTATTTATTTTTTTTCATTCCAATGTTTACAAATATTTATATATGACCTCTTTCTTTAACACTCACATTTACATTAATGTTAAACGCGAATTATATTATTTATTCATTATTTATTGTCATGGTACTATGATTATAGTCTCCCAACATTTTTTCATAATATTTACTATACCTTTTATCTTCTAGTATACAATAAGTATGAGCTAGGCCTTTGGTGAAACTGGGTCATTTTTTCCTCAAGAGATTCAGACTGAGGAATTGTAGTTTTTTCATTTTACTTTTCCTTATTTTCTCATTAAATCATTGATAAAACTGAAATTGAATAAACATAATTATCATGGTTTTATTTGAAAAAATCACTTATTTTAAAATACTATTTTATATACCTTAAATGCGTAATTTTTTAATTCATCTAATTAGTTTATGTTACTATATGAATATAATTTGTTTTAGTTTTTAGGTCAGTTTTTTCGGTATCATTATCCATTATTAATCAATCTGAAATAAACTAAAATAAAGAAATAAATTTTTAAACCATTCATCAAATTTTAACTGAGGAATAAATTTATAAATTCATATATTAATATATTAAAATCATTTTAAAAATTTATAATTGTTAAAACATGGTTAGTATATGTGAATATTATGTGAATTGATTTTTTCAATACTAATCTGTATTTCATACTTATTTTATTAAATTTATAAAAATATTTAATATATTTATGTGAGTATTTTTTATCATAATAGGCTATACATTTTAATATTAAATTGATCAATTTATATAGAAATATTTTTTTATTTTATACTAAAAATTAGAATATATTAGACCACATGGTTTTGAATATGTAGTAGATTATAATATTTATAGAGCCCCTTTCCATATTGGAATTGTAGCCTATTTTCTTATTCAACATATCCAATGTCGATCTATATATAATAATCAGTTCAATTTATGTTGGATATAGAGTAATTTTCATCTGGTTTCTGTTTTCAAATAAAATAATATTTAATATGTTTGTTTACTAAACCCTTATCCTTAATAGATTATAACCAATAAGGTACACACCTAATATATATTAGATAATTGTGAGGGTAGATATCACACACCCTGTAGATATTTTTTTAACTGTGCATTTCTTATTAAATTAAAATATATAGATAAATTTATCATAAAAACAATACTATATTCTACATTTTATTGATGTCTGAATTAATAAGCCAATTCTAGTGAATTTATATATATATTTTCTTATAATTTAGTAAATAGTTATGAGTATAGAGTAATTAAAAAGTTAAATACCTTTTTCACATTCTAATTTATGTTATTTTATCCTATATTAAGGAATTTGGAACTCGATCAACATGCTCCTTGAAACAAACATGTTTCATAAGGTAAATCGTTGAGTATGTTTTAGACAATAAAACGTTTTATAATTATCTTCCATAAAAGAATATGTTTCATTAGTTATATAATAATGTTTGAAGAAAAGTTTTTTTATAATATTTTATCAATTATTTACTACCATTTACACATAATAATTTTTTCTTCAAAAAAGAACCATGAACTTTTTATTAGTGTTCTAGAATACTAGACTATAATTCCTCATCTTCCATCCTCTAAAGAACATTTTCATGAATATAATTCAATTTATATGTCGGTATTCTTGTTTTTTATGTTATTTTAGGTTCAATTTTAATTTTTGTGAAAATGTTTGTGGTGTGTTCATTTTCTCAATTGAAATATAATTCAATAGTTCATATATTGTTGTCATAGTACAACCCCACTATTCTATAAAAATTCATCAAATATATATGTTTATATAAGATCATAAAATGCATATATATGTAACTAGTAATGATATTAATAAAAATTCAATGTATGTACCTTTTCATCATAGGTTAAATGGGAAAATTATTTTCATGAATGATACCAAAATAAGGGAAAGAGTGAGAAAATTCATCATAAAGAATAGAAAACGTTTTTAGGTACACTATTTAAATAAAAATACATATTTGATCATTTTATTTTTCCCATAATCATCCCCCCAACTATTTACCTTAGAAAAAATATGATTAAGAAATATTTATTGATACATCATTAAAATTGAATTATGGAAATTAGAGATTAATTAAAATTATATTGAATCACAAAAAACGTAAATTTATGTGGGATTTTGTAATAAAAAATCCATGAGTGAGAAATAAAATCTCTATGAAGGTATGATTGAACAAGATATAGATTAAAATTAAATGTTAATATTATTATAGATAAATATTGAGTTGGTATTTTATTCATTTTGGATGCAAGATAATTTTAGGAGAATACTTTTATGATTCTCATTTCTATTAGATTTATTGTGAAAACATGATACTAGATATATATATATATATCATATATAATTTAATAAATATATTTCTATTTTCGGGGAAAAATTTACATTTTTTTATATATTTTTATTTTTAATTCATTATTCAAAACTGGTATCTTTCTTAATATAAGAATATTTATTTATTTTATGTAATTTTTTTGAAATTTGTAAATAAGTAATATAATAATTAAAAGGTTTATTTATATGAATTATAATATTTGGGATTATAAATAATATGGACGAACATTAATAATGTATATTAAAGACGAATATGTTATGTGTTTTGAGGTTATCCAAGGAAATAATTCATTATATATGTTTTAATGGTGGATAGATACTTTTCATAAATAATAATAACCATATGGTGAAACTTGTGACTAGATCATGTGAGGTTGTAATAAATTCATGCATGTTCAATCTATATAATTGGAAAATTATTCTTGGGAAGTTATAATCAGAGGCAATCAAAAATATTGAATAAATATGAGGTCATGATTAAAAAAAATGTGTTGATATGAAAATAAAACATGGAGTTTGACCTCTTATAAGACAATTATCCACTATTATATATTAATATACTCATTTTCTTAGCATTATATTTTTTGAGTCATCAATATCTACATAGAAATGTATTATTATCCAATTTATAATTGATTTCATCATGTATAACATTAAAAAGTGTGAATTATGGTTATATCACACTGTACAATATCAAAATATGAAAAAGTAATTATTGTACTAGATTTATGGAGTTTCATCAAATAATGAAAATGTATCCTATTGTATATTATAATATTTTTTTTATTAATTAATATTTTTGACACATATAGGTTTCTAAAAATTTAAACATGAAATAAAAAATGAAATTGTGAAATCTAGAAAAAACAGGACTATTAATGTCAATTTATGTGATAGAAAGTAAAAAGAGGATAAAATAATTGGGTCATAATATTCCAATATTCCAGAGTCGTATATCTGGATGAAGGAACTCTAAATGATTCTACAACCTTAATTGAAAAATCATACAAATCTTTCAATTTAATGTGATGTGATCCTATACAGGTAAAAATTAATACAAATGATTATAAAAAATGGATGTTTTAGCACCTATTTTTATTCTAGGATCCTAAATTTTATTTTAGATCAATCTCATCATTTTTCATTTTTCATTATAATAATTAACTTTTGTTACTGTTTGACTATAATTCTTCTCATAAATTATCATCCTTTCATAGTGGGATAACCATAAATGTATATATCATGATATTTAACTGATCATATAATTCATTATTTTGAGCTATTAATTTTTATTTACTGTTTTATCTTTACAAAAAGTTTGTTTCATCAAATGTTTTTTATTATAAAAAAAACTAATATATTACTCAATTTATATAACCTTAAATCCTTTTATCTTATATGTGAAAAAATAAATCACCTATCATGATTATATACCATAAAATAGAACTATGTGCTTATGGTTAGAGAAGATTCATTATCATATAATATGTATATTGTTATTCATATCACTAATATTTTCATTGAATGAATCTATGTCAAAACCAGTCAAAAAATCAATTGGATTTTGAATATCATCAATTATTAAAAAGGAAATTATGAAATCTAGGAATCAAAACAAGTATATAGGTGTCAATAAATACTATATTGATGTCACTAAATCATGGTTATGATTTAATGGACCTCTTGCGGGTTTATAGAAAAAATAAGCGAGGAAAATGAATATTGGCCTATGTAAAATAGATGTAGAAAATCATTCATGTATTGAAACTCATTAACAAATTGAAAGAGTGTTAGGTGTTGTAGACATTTAGGTTTGAATACATGAATTTTATAGGTATTTCCCTAAATAAATCATGATAGAAATCTGGTACTTGTCATGAATCATGAGGTGAGAGACTTTTAAATATGTTTAACGAGGTATTAACCACTTCTTTCATTTAAAAAATCAGTTGGTGTCTAGTAGTCTCTAAATCAATGCTCATCTCCCCCTATTAATCTATATTATAATAGATATTTAGAGTGATTCGATGACAACAGTGTGTATGATCTTCCTTTTCCATCCTTCCACCATATGTTTCCTTTTTTTTTGTTTAACCTAGAGATGTTTGTTTTAGGTGAAATTATGATTTCATTGTTGGAGGGAGATATAATTAGATTTCACTGGCCATTATTTCAAGCATAAAAAGAGGGGATACCGAAATTAAGACCTCTATTGTTCTTCCATCGATCCATTGTGGTATGAATCCATTTTAAATATCAAATCATGTCTTCTTAAATAAATTTCAATTTTCTATTAATTTGAAAGAATCATTTGGGGATTTATTATAGTCTAAATAAGATTGTGTATATAGGGTAGATTGAAATATGTTGTTAAGGGTATTTGAATTTGGGGAATGACATTGTATATAAACATGAAATATGATGAAAAATAATTTAATTTATTAATTAATTTTAATTTTAATAATAAAATAATAATCATTACTTGTAATGAATGAAGAACCTAGAGCTTTAAGATGTGGTCAGTTGGACCAAGTCATGTATAGAAGGGAATGGTTGTCATTTGAAAGTGCTTCCGTCCCATAGGAAAATTTTTGTCATGTCTTTAGTAAAATGATAGTGTCCTTGAACAACCCCTCACTGTCTATTGTAACTTTTATAGTATATGATATATGTATTACTGCATCATAATAGTTTTAAGTTAACCATTATAAATTGGCAATTCATTAACATATTAGAAATTTCTATAATTTGACCTCCCATATACCCCATTGGTTACCTTGGAATTACAATCTAGACTTATTTCCACCCAAGAGGTGTTCCAACCTAGGATGAAATTGATTTTTTTTAGAATCATCTTATCCTCGTGGACACAACATAATAGGAGAATATTAATAATTTAGAATCCTAACTTGACAAGATAAAAATTATTTTCTTGATAAATTTGAATACATTATTTGAGAATAGGTGCTTTGTTAATTAGTAAATGAATGATTTTTCATTGTTATTATAAGTGATTATATTCACATGATGCATTCGATTGTGGATTATTTATGATGTTAGAGCATCTACAAGCCAGATAATGTGTCTAGTTACTTAATTCTCACACTAAGTGATTTATCCTACTCCAGGAAAACCAATTAATACAAAAATATTATTGGTTAATTAGTAAATTGATAAACTATTTTATATATTTTATGGAAATATTCTTATGTGGTAAATGCATATTATTCTTGGATTTCATGTAGTTGATATTACTGATATTATTCTTGAGGGCTTGGACTAAATTCTTATGAGATGTGATGTTTGGTATTTTCCCTTCTGTTGGGGAATCAAATTTTTTTATGTATCATTTTCCCATGGAATGGTATCATGACCTATGAAGTCAAGAGAGAATCTTGAATGCAAATTTACATAGGGCCCAGAATATGATGATGCTTTCACATGGAACAATATTGGGCCATGGGAATTCCTTAGTGACCCTATAATGTGAATTCAAATATAAACTAGAATGATATGATCTTTTGACCTAGTATGGTATTTCTCCATGGGATTATATATGATACTCAATCATGGTTATTTTCGTAGAGCCTAGTATAAGATGATATTTCCCCCCATCAAGATATTGTTACCTAGGAAGACTTAAGTGAATCCCATATGGGAATTCTCATGGATCCATGTTTCTTTTACCTGTACATGATATGGTAGATCCATCACGTTATAGGTGGTTCAACTATATTATTCTTGAGTTATAAACACATAGAATCTTTAAATAGGGTAGTCATGATTCATCCTAACTATGAATAATATTCTAAGAGTTTTAATAACATGTCATAATGAAGGGGGGTCCACCACTCAATCAATATGTTCATCATTGAGATAATGAATGATTGTCCGATCCTGGGCTTCGAAGTATATCTTTAGGGATAATTGATTTTACTAATGGTCTTCTTTACTTTATAAATCTATTCACTTTTTTATCATGTTAATTCAATATATACACCAACTGGATTTTTTTAGACACCATTAGTGGTGGGCTACTGAGTTTTTATCACCGAGTACATGAGATTCACAACTATATGGGTAAAATAGAAGATAAAATGTGTTTTATTTGACACACTCCATTAGGATATGGTCAAGGAAATCATGGTCATTAGGGATATCTCAGATGTTATTAGTATCCAGGTTGAGGTTTATCTTAGTGATATAGTTAATCCTTGTTATCTTTATTTTTTTTTCTACCATGTATTTTTAGTTGTAACTGTGGGTGGAATTGTATTTTTAGCATGGTCGTTCGAGCCTAAATGAATTCCATTTTTTATTACGAGAAGATATTCATTTATTTATACTCTAATTTTTTATTTCCATATCTCATGATTAATTATTATTTTTTAGTTTCACACTCTAATATAAGGGGTATAGTCTTTCTAATATACCATATTTCACCATCATTTATAGCCAAAACCCTATGGAATTCATGAATGTGTACTTTAGGTTTAATGTTGAACCGATCTAGAAACTATTTTTAATGTGATTCAGGGAGGAATGTTTGCAAAACTTTATCATGGAAATATTTTTCTTTTATTTCAGGATTTTTTTCTATGGTAGATAATATATTTAAAAAATTTTCAGAACATGAGATGGATGATATATCGGTGGGTCAAAAACACGTATTCCAATAATAACTCTAGGTTTTTAGAAACGAGATTCCAATTCTTTTTTTGCAATATTATTTTATTTTCATGAAGGGTGAATCATGTGTTTCTTTGGATATTATGATTTATGATATATAATTTTTGTTGAGTGTAAATATGTTATTGAGTTGATTTTGAATCATGGTATTTTTTGTATATATACATGGGGTAATTATACTATGATGGGTTTGAATTATATAAGGATTATTTCTAATAGAAGGTTATGTGGGTCTATGTTGAGATGTTTGACATGGAGGATGATGAATTTTCCCACATTCACTGGAGGTGAATTGGATCTAGTAAGGTTTGTGTGTCACACATTTTTTATTCATTAGACCCCTTATGGGTTGGATTTTATAGTTTGGTTGTGTGGTATGGTCTTTTAAGGACTAGTTTGGTGTGTAGATGGATTAAAAAGATAGGATCCCTTGTTATTAGTGGTTTGTTATAATTTTTTTACTTATTTTGTGAGAACATAAAGACATAATTATTTACTTGTTTATTTTATGTGATGATAGGATGGAAACAGGCTTGATAAACTAATAGTTCTGACCAAATGATAAATTGACATGTAGACTAGGTGGTTGGACCTAGTGGATTTCATCAATCATAACCAATAGTGCTAGGTGGGAGTCCTAAAGACCCTTAGCAATAAATTTAACCCATGTGGTTCAGTGATTTTAGTTTTTTATAATAACCTGTATGATGGGTAACACTGATGTTATATATGTTTTTATTGAAAATCAATCATACAAGATGTGATCAGAGTTTTTTAGTAAACTTGTATATAGGTTCTCTAGGAATAATGTGTGTTCTTGACGATATATCAAGGGTTAAATCATGTCCTGTGGGATGAAAATCATGGGCATTATTCTCTATTCATGAGTTGGAGCTTCCGATTGGAAAAGAACATAGTTATGGATAAGTGTTTGGATTATCTTGACACCCCATCGGGTAAGTATTATCACTTTTGATATTATAATTATTTCATGATATAGGAGTTCATGTGAGGATTCATGGATTAGGTAACATTCTTATTTTTAATGGGAATTTTAATGGACATTATTTCATGTTGGGTCTAAGAAACCAGGTGGCATGATTAGCTGAATGATGGAAATTTAGAATAGTACCATGAGAACATGATTCATTGGATTTTGATTCAGGTTCAATTAATAGTTAATCTATGGTGTTTGGAATAATGGTTTCTAAACTGAATTTGATGGTAGAAATGCATTGGAGCTGATTTATGTTGTTTATATTGTGTCAACATGTGTCTTGAGAGAATAACCTTATTATTTTCATGAAATGAAGTTGTTGCATTGAAATTATGGTGGGAATATATGTGTTAGATAAGTAAAATTAACAGTTTATGTTACCATAAATAAATATTTCATGTTTTACTATTAGGGAACAAAAGTTGTGACACGGTGGTAGTGTCTTAGTGGACCATCATTCACGAATTCATAGTAGACATTCCTGAATAATTATTGAGTTTTAGAAAATGAATCCCTCTCGATTTTTTGCAGTGTAATTTCAGTGTGACATATTTGGTCAGAGGTATAGGAAACCCAAATGAGTTTTAATTATCACTATGGTAATATGTTAAATATCAAAATGATGGCCATGTGATGGTAATCATCGATGACATGTTATGGTACTACAATTTTAAGAATATAATTACCGATATCAAGATAATGTTCAAATTATTCTAAGATGACATGTGATATATTCCAAGATACCTATATATAATTTTAGTTCAATGAAGAGACCAAAATATATTCTGATCACATAGTGGTATAAAAATTATGTATTTTTGGGCACCACCATTGGCCGCTGAAATATAATCCTTTTTGAGAAGGATCATTGTCTTGGTTTAAACATATGTATAATGTTCTTGGTGGATTATGAGTTATAGAAAGTTGTGGGCCTGATTTAACATGTCACATGAAAAAACTAGATTTGGAATATATAAATGTCCATTGTTTGTAGTAGGTGTGTTTAAATAAATCTCATGTTGTTCTGGTGTGGGAACAATGTTATTAATGTGGTGATCCATATTTCATTATATTTTTCAATTGGCAATCTACTACTTATGAAATTTTGCATTGGGTATTCCATCATTCATAGGATGGTATATGGGATGAACCATTTTTCTTTTATTTTTGGTTCCAATCCATGCTTCAAGAAATTTTTAATTTGATCAAATAGGAAATGAAATATTTAATGACATATTTGAAGGGATGAAATCTCTGATGAAAGATATAATGTTTATATTTAGTGTAAAAGTTCTAAGAATTCTATATAAGTTAGTGTTATGGTACTATAACAATGTTCTATGTATCATGGGATATTTTACAACATTTAAACTTGATCAGTCGATGGGAGGTCAGATAATGTGGGTATTATCCAAGGAAATGAATACTCATTAGTCTGTCTTGGAATCAGAGGCTAGTGGTGGTAACAACTCTAGAGAGTGTTTTATCTTTTTTCAGATATGGTGGGATAAATATTTTATTGAGAGGTTTATTGGATTATATGTGGCTATTTTATTATAAGATACCATGATGGTGGTGGATTTTGTGGGATGGATGTGATGATCATAGGATGGTTTTTACGGTGGGTAATTCCATTATCATTCAAATGAGTTGGATGATGAAAAGGTGGCATTTCAAATGATAAGGAAATATTGGTGAATTTTCTAGTTGGTCAGTTATGTGTCTGAGAAGTACGTTAGGATTTTATGGGTAAAGAACGATGTGTTTGGTGTTTCATAAATAATCACCTACTTTATGTACCTGTATATTGGGACGAGAAAAATTTATTTGAGAAACTCAATTTGGATGGTTCTCTAAGGAAAATTCATATAAGGATTCTCAGAGATGAGATGTTTTATGGGGAGGATTTTCTAATAACCCATTTCTGAATCAGTAGGAAATTCAATGGGAATATAAATTTTACTTGTTATGGGATGGTTATTTTACAAACAAATAAATTAAAAAATGATAATGGGTTTTCAAAAATATTAAATTTATGTTTTTAAAAGAGGGTTAATTTATGGTGGACTTATGGGTGTTTAGAAAAAAACACCAGAAAATTAATGGGAATATTAGGATACTGTAAATACCTATAGTGAGACATTGACACTATAAATCTCATTCACGTCGTTAATACAATTTGTGATGTGTATGTGTTTTGATGGAAAGAATGAGTAGGTTTCTTGATGTACAATCCCTGGGTATTATGCTAAGTAGTTCATGATGTGATTTTATATGATTTGAACTCTAAAGGACCTCATTAGGTCTATTGGAATTATAACCATTATTTAGTCCAACAATTGTTTGTTCATTGTCTAGATTAAATAGAAATTATTAATAGTCTAATTACCATTCTGATGATGGTATAAGAAGTGAATTATTTTAATTTTTAACCTGACCCAACATGATACTAGTGACTCATCCTAATGCTGGTGAATACACATAATGAGAATAAATGGTATTTTAATTTCTAAATGAATGATTCGAGCATGTTAAATTATGTGTTTCTAGATACTTGATGAATAACATTGATAATTCTTATTTATTTAAGAGAGAATAATAATTTTCCATAGCGTCTAATTACATGATCCATACATTTATTGGTTCCTTCTAAAGATAGAGAATCCATCAAATGAGAAAAAATGACAAGTCAATTACAAATTTTATAAATTGAATAATATGGAATATGAATATATATTGATTTATTTGATGTATGATATTCTTGGACTACTGTTACATGATATTTTAGAATGTAATTTGGTGGTCATGGAACCCTATCCAAAAAGGAGTGGCCAATGTAATTTATCATGGTGTAGGAGAATCCCCCACTTGTGATTTGTATCGTTTAACCAAATAATTTTTTTGTTCCTTGGGAGGATAGAATAGAATATATAATTAGTATTATCATAGATCCCAATATGAGAAAATAATATCTTTTGATATGGTATGGTGCCTTGGGAATATGTTAGTGAATCTATAATGGGAATTCAAATGGATCATAGTATGAGTTGAACTTTTCCCTTAGCATGGAATTGTTTCCTAGGAAGTTGTAATAGAATCCATCATGTGAAATCATAGAGAGACCAGAATGGCATGTTTTTAACTCTTTGAGTGATTTTTTAATGAAAAAGGATCTAAGATATTCAAATTTGGGTATTTTCATTGCAACTATATTCATTACCAGAAATTGATATTGGAAATCTTTCCTGATGAAGGAGGTTCCAATAATTGATACAAGAGGGTGAGGCTCATAGTTTCATTAGAAATGGTAACTGTGATTTATTTTTATATTGGATAATCTAGAAATGGTTCATGAGATAATTAATTATACAGGATGATCCACTAATCGAGATATATATATAGCATCGAGCTAGTGAAATTTTAGATGGTCCAAAGTGTCAACTCAAATATCTATTGTTATGCAGTTTCATAGATATTCTTATTATGTGTATAAATTTATTACCCTATTTAGCACATTATTTCACCATATAGATTGATTGTAGGTTTTTATGCCATTTTTGGTAGTCTAAAAAGTTGAACTCATGTCCTTATTTTCCCACCATTGCACATCGATACCTGAGTAGATCTTACATGTTTTGTTTTAGGAATTGGGTTACGTATGGCCTGAGATAATGTAGTGAAGAAAGATAGACCAGATGGTATCAAAAAACTGAATGATTTTTACCTTATTGATTTTCATGGTCCATACTATTTTGATTTCATTTATTCATTAACATATCTTTAACTGGATTGTTCATCCATCTTGTATTATTAGTATGATTATTCAAGCCCTACCGCATTCAATGTATTGTTTTTGGGTGTCAGTCATTTATGTGAGATTTGATTATTTATTTCCATGGATGATGTTAAAATATATACTTATTATTTTTTCCACTGGTATAGTCATTATAGTCACTCCACTATACCAAACAACAACCCACCTTCTAGTTGGTTGCCTGTAGTGTTTGGGGAGGTGTCTATGAGGTCTTATGGGGAGCTGGACTAGTTACTTGTCTTATAATGTGAATGGGAATGAAAATTCAATTACATTTTATGGGAGGGGTTTATTATTCTAATAGATCATGGAATGAATCCTATAAGTAGATTCAATAATATAATAGTGAGAATTTACATACAATAATAGAGTACCATTCTTTACATAAAAAATCATGCACATGTGAATATATTTAATGATATTGAGTTTACTCATAGAGTGTTGATTATGATTGAATAAATATTTCTTAATAAAATGAGGAAATACCTATAGGGATTAAAATAATTAACACCCACATATATTTCATTCCCCTATTTTTTTCATGTTAATATTATTTTTATTTTAAATAAGAAATAAAAACCACATCTTTTAATTATTTTCTGTTATTCAAAAAAAATTAAGTGATAAATTTATTTTGAGTGATCTGTAAAGATTCTGTGAGTGCTAAACAAATGAATTCACTATGTTTTATTTATTTGTAAAAATATATAAATTATTTTTCAGGATTGTAAATTAAACTCTAATTCAGTCCAACTACAATATCAAAACTTCCTATGATTTAGAGGTATGTGTTGACGGTTAGAAATATCTATTATAAGGATTCGACCATTTCAGGTTGGTTTAATATAAGTTGAAATTAATATCACACTACAAGTGCACATGGAAATAAATGAGGTAGATGTGGGTGATGATATGGAGCCAAAGATACTTTCAAATGTATTAGATATTTTACAATAGCGATATTAAAAAAAAATTGAGGAGTGACAATTATTATAACATTGACTATATTAGTAGTGAATTTATTTATATTTTATTTCTTATAAAAAATATAGATGGAATTTCAAAATCAAGAATAAATAGAGGATACATATTAAAAAATAAATTTTCATTCATAATCCATCATTTTATTATGGTCTTCCATTATGAGAGGTTGATCCATGATGGGTTGGAATGCTAATGATTTTTTACAATGTCTATGAATTATCATTTCTAAAATATGTAAATTAGGATAAATTATAAAAAACCTAAAATTAAACCAAAAGATAATGATAATTTGGGTAAATATTCAAACTAAAATTTAATATTTTATTTTATAATTCAGCATTGATAATAGGTTTAGGAATATATCATTTATTTTAATTACATATATGTTTTTAATTTAGATTTTTGTCAAACAAATCAATCATATAATTAATTTCATAAACTCCATGCCATCTAATATTATTAATGATCATGAAGTAAATGTTTTACGATAAAATCCTAAAAATTTTAAAATAATTGAGAATAAAAATATATTGGGAAATCTAAAAATTCAATGAATAAAATGATTTGGAGACTTCTATGATTGAAATTAATAATTTATGGCAGTCAAATATAGATTTAATTATTAATTAAGAAACTATTTTTTATCTATAAATTATAATTTATATAATAATAATAATGTGGAATTCATTTCCAATTTTGAGAAAATTAATTTGATATTTGAAAGTGTTTGAAATATAAATTATTTCATTAGAAAAAATATATTCATTAATATCAAATAAAAATTGAATTTTTCTCAGTATAATCAGTTACAATATTATAAATATATAGAAACTTTATTTTTAAAATGATTTATTTACAAGATACATAATTTTCAATTAAATTAATGTTAATGAACTAATGTAAATAGTATTTTTAATTAAAATAAATTTAAATTTTGTTCTCAATTTAAAAATTTATATCATAAATAAATAAAATTTCATTGTTATTTTTTATAAAAAAAATAATTATGTTTTAAATTGTGTATAACAAACGGAATTTAAATAAAGAGGAAAATTTTATTTCATATAATAAATTTAAATTTAACTAAAGACGTTTTGTATTTATTGAGAAACATTTTGAAATTTTAATAAATTTTAATTTTTGTATCCTATAGATATTATAAATATAATTTTAAAGTAAAATTACTATAGTGTTAATTAAAATAAATCAATATTTATTTTTCAAAATGTTAAAAAAAATTAAAATTAAATATATCTAGTAATGATTAATATTTAATGATATAAATTCATAAATTAAAATTAATAAATAAAGGGAAATAATATTAATTAAAATAATAAATTAATCATTTATATTAATTAATTATAAATAATGATAAAAATAATATATTGATATTTTAGATTAAAAAATCATTAATTAAAATCTATAAACACATTAAATGATTTTAAATAATTATTAAAAAATGACCATTTATTTATTGAAATGAAATATAATATATTACAAATTAAAATAATAAAATAATTATGCATTTATAAAAACTTATAAATAATATATTTTTAAATAAAAAATGTTAATTCTATAAATAATAAAATAGTACTATTAATTTTTATAGGATATAATAACAATAATTAATTGATTTGTGTTTAATTAATAATTATGAATTTATTTATAATCTCGTTGTCATTGAAAATTATTTTTATCCTCATTATTATAAAAACAATATATATGATGAATGTAACATGAAAGTTAGAATTAATATTAATTTTATTGTAATAGTGTAATGTTTTATAACGTATTTTTCAATTATTGTGAGGGAGTAAATTTTCTGAAATCATATTTGGAAAAGTAAGGGATGAATTATTTAAATTTCATACTTGATAAAAAATTTTATTGAGGTTTAAAACCTTGATTTTATTTTAATAACATGTTATGATAATCATTTAAAATTATATTTATTTTGATATCATTAATTCATATATGTTAAATTTAAATAATTATGTTTAGGAGTATTTATAGTCTATAAAAGAGAGATTTTATTTAAAAAAAGTATTTAATTAATTGAGGTCTTTGGGAATGGGTATGAGAATTGTTTTTTGTATATTTTTAAATCATATATTTTTAATTGATTTTGGATTAAACAGAAAATTATTATTGGGTGCGGTTCTTATATAAAATTTAAAATCTATGATAATGTGTTTTAGAAATTAAACAAAAAAAGGTGATTAAGTGGTATTATTTAGATGTTAATTTTTTTAATTAAATTTATGTAATTTAGATTTTATTAAGATGATCTATCAACCCTTTATTCTTCTTAAATATTCAATCTAATATCTCCATATTTTCCTTTCTCTCATAACTTGGGCTATCCCATTCTCTCATTATTATTCCCTAACTAATGAAGGTGTGTGTGTTTCAATACGATTGTTCTAAATTATTATCAACCTCTTATTATGTTTTACTGTTGTTTGCGAATATATGAATTTTTCCCCAATTTGTTTTTTATTTTCTTAATTAGTTTGCAAAGGAAGGATTGAAATTTATTATTATCATTGTGGAAAAAAATATTTTTTGAAATCAATATTCCATGCTATTTCGAACTCATTGAAAATATTGGTATTGATTCTATCCCCCACATTTATCCGTATATCCTAGTCTATTAAATTTTTTATTTAATGTATTTTAGTGACTTTAGGATGATGCTAGTGTAGTTTTTTTATAAATTGTCGATGGAATTTGGGGAATTTTTTTTCTGTGGCAGTTAAATTATGTTAAAATAAAAGTCATCATTTTAGTTTTTGTGGTGTGCATTGGATATTATAATAAGGTTTTGTTAATAACTATGAAAACAAATATTCATCATCATAACCATTGGTTTTATTAATTCATGAAAAACAACATTATTTTAATCTTCAATTATTATTTCAAACATTGTGACTACATGGATAAGAAGAGAAATACAATATTTTCAAAACTCAACCTTGTTGAATTTAGAACATCACTTTTTTACTCATATTTTTATGAATAATATTTAAATGAGAATGCTAGTTCTTATTAATTTTAGATATTATAACAATATAACTTATTAATCATATTATTCTTTTATATTATCATTGAAATATCAGGTCATAATGTAAATATATATATATAGAATGTATTTTTAAACACAAAATACATAACCCTAAAAAATGGGAACAAATTTTATAAAATGACGACTTAAATATATAATCCTTAATTTTCCAATGATTGTAACATGTATAAGGTTTTGGGGTGATACAAATACATAAATAATAATCATATATAAAATACATCCATGACCTCTATATGTAAATGATAACATAGAAATAAAATCTGAAAAATCATAACAACAATTCCTTTATAATAACATTTAATAATATTCATAAAACACGAATTTTCAAATTTATTTATCCTTTAATATTCACTCATAAGTCTAATCATGAATTTATTAGGGATTTAATCTTATAATAGAATTGATATTAGTATGTCCAATGGAAATAGATGGTTGCATGATTAATGAAACACTAGAGAACCTCTTGAATGATGAAATCTATAATAAAAAATTTATATGATCAAAACAAAATTAATAAATACACTCATCCACACTATAATATATAACTAAAGATGATCCTATTCTGCTCCAAAATGTAAAAACCAAAAGTACACATTGATGTTGTAATAATAATCAACAAAAATTTAATTTAATGCATATAATATCCTCCAAAATTATTATATATAGTGAACCACCATGGGAGATATTTATACTACAAGAAATATATTTAAACTTACAAAAAATGTGATTAAAAGTAATCATAATGTTTACATATTAAAATATATAATGTATTAGAGCATAAAGACCCCTTATGTTATTCAAAGAATCAAATCGCATTTTGGATTTTTATTTGATAGTTTATATATATTAATAATATATATACATAATTATTTACATTATACCACCATATTAAATTTTTATGATGACATATATGTTAATTAAACATTTAATTCTTCTTATATGAAAATATATTTTCTGTCTGTGTGAAAAAAAATATTTTCTCACATGGGCCATTCACATTGGCCAACATAATCAGAATTAAAATTATTAAATGTTTTTAATTATGAAACATATATATAGTGGGAAATTATTATGAATCTTAAAAAATTGTAATTTAAAATTGTTATCTTGAAACATATTATAATTACAAAATTTGCCAACTACTATTATCTAATCAACTTCACCACATATTGATTGGTAATATTCATTTTTTCCTTCGTAACAATATTAGTTTGGGACATGAAAAAAAATTCAATCTTTATGTTTTTAATATTTCCACTATTAAATAAAAAATATATAATTATATCCAAATTATTTATTTTTCATGTTCATGAACATTTTTAAAATTCAATTGATGTGCATGATGTTATAAAATCATCATATTGGTGAACACTTCCTATAATGGTTAATCAAATTTAATTGCATTATTAGTGGAATTATAAATATTTTCTTGAAATATAATATTATACAAATACTATAAATGAATTAAAGTATAAATCCTTTCGTGTAAGTAAGATTTTAACTAATTAAATTTCAAGTATTCAAAACCTATAACAATCTATGTGGTCTACTTTATGTGATTTAATCAAAATATAAGTTCACATAATTGAATTAAATGGGATAAAATATGAATCATCATATATGTGATTCATCTTACATTATATTTTACTAAAACAAATCCGAATTTGATGATTATCATTTATTGATAACTGCATAAAACATAAATTTTAGATTTTACGGTTATATGACATTATATTTTTTATAATATGAAAACACATAAATTATAATGTATATTAATGTATAGATATAATCCCACAATAAAAAAAATAATTACTAACATTATGAGACAAAAATTAGAAATATCCCACATTCAATAAGTATTATCACCCATTTTTCTAATACATTATATGTAAGAGTTTCTTTCTTATGTGTTTATATAATATGATTTTTTATGTGATCGAAAATTTTATCCTTTAATAGAAATTAAACCATATATATATATCAAAATAGTTTACTGTATATCCATTAGATGAAATTGATTTGGATTATATTTTGATCTTGGACATGAAATTTTATCCTTGTCCTACGAATCCTTAAAAATATTATCACAAAATATTTTAATTACATATAGTATTATTGGGACCATACATACATTTGTAATGACTTAAATTATTTGTAGAAATTATATATCCATTTTAAAAGTTGTGATAATGTTATATTTTATTATAAAATAAAAACCCTATAATTTAATCTACATTTATTAGGTTTCATCATAACCATTTAAAAAAATACGAAATTTGAATCGATATATAAGGATATCATTGTTAGTTTGGAAACATGAACCAATATAACAAATTATAATGGTATCATTATATACATAAAATACTAAAAATAAGTCCATATTTATTTATAATCAATTAAAGGTATAAATCATGTCAACCTAGGTATTATGTCTAGGATTTTATTTTTGCCTACTCATTGTACATGATTCATTGGATAAAATGGGATCAATATTCAATATATAACTTGATATATGTTATATAATCAATATATGAAATAATATGCATTGATTTTTTTGAACAATTAAAGTTAAGATTGTATTTAAATTTCAAATTCCTTAAAACATTGGTAAATAATCCAATGTAGTGTTTTTCATCCAAATTCTTTTTAGAACTCTACAAGAAAAAATGTTTTTAAAAAAGTAGTAGATACCATTTAAATAAATATAAATAGATCATAATGGATAGTATGCATATTTTTTCACAAATATTATTTATTTATAAGAAATTTCCCATTCATTTATTCGAATATTATAACATTATTATTTAATTTACAATGAGAAACATATTGAGGAAATACAATCCTAGAAATAAAATTCATCTTATACTACCTTGTGTATATAAATAAGTTTCATAATCATATTTTATAAAGTCAATAAAATTGGTTGATTAAATTATATAAATATTCTAATAAAATGAATATTGTTTTCCCTATAAAAGTATCAATTCAAATATAAAATATAAGCATCCTTATATGGATTTTTGAAACTGTTGAGATTTTTCACATATAAATCATTAAGTACTTAATATATTCTTATGTGGTATCTACATCCAAATATATTTCTAATTATTATAAATTATAATTAAAGCTAAAAGGATCCTAATTGATGTGACCATAACCACAATAAAAAAGAATTATTCATTGTTAGTTCCTTATATTCTTTTAAAGTCATTATAAACCACAAAATATTTATAAATTTCAACATAATTTCCCTTGTTAGTGTTTTTATAAATTATTCCATTCCACCCAATGGGATTAATACAATTAAATGGATAAATAAAGACCTCAAAATTAATTTTATATATTTATTTAATTTCAACTTTAATTTATTAGAAAAATTTTCTAGATTTAATAATATTGATGCCTCATTAAAAAACTTTTTTTCACATTCTTTGTTTATTAAATTTCCATTATCATATATAATAAATACATGTCTATCAGTTTATTTATGAAATATATTAATTTATTGATTTTATTTGTTATATTTATTTGATTTATTGCATAAAATATATCGGATACTAACACATCCTTCTATGGAATATCATCATCTCGTTCATCTTAAATTTTATTAAGTTTAACTATTCATAATTTTTTAAAATAAATCACATTTCTCGATAATATAGAATGTTGAGACAAAATATATATTCATATAGAATATTATAAAAATAAACTTTCAGTGCCTCTTCAGGATATCCAAATATATATATATATATATATATATATATTATTGGGTTGAATTTTTTTGATGGTATTATGTCAATACTATACCTCAAAAAACCAAATATCAATGGAAGTAAAATCAATGTAATCCTCATTATATATCTCATGGGTTGTATTTACATTACCCATTGATCATACATGGTACAATATAAATAGACTTTTATATGGAGTACACCCCTAAGATATAATTTTACGGTATTCAAGGATCATTATTGAACAAACCGTCTCAAACAACATTCTATTTCACATATATGATATACTATTAATCTACGGTGTATCAGCTAGAATTAATTTTAATAATATCTAAAAATATCTTATATATTAATTAAATAAATTCCTTAATTATTTCAAAAATTCTACATGTAAAATTAATTTAATAAATTTTCTAAAAGAATGTTGTACATTATTTTTGAACACATTGATAATTTCAAAATATTTATAATATTATCTCATATGGGGCACATAAAAATACAAAAAAAATTCATTAGTCAAGGTAAAAATGAAGTAAAATCAAAATTCTCGTACTCTTATTTTAAAAACAAATAAATAAATAAATATGTATGCATATTGATAAATGATTTTATATTTTAATCATAAACATAAGAATTAAGTTAGTCATTTTGAATAATTTATAATCATAATATAAATTAAAATTTTTAATCATTATAATAATATACCAATCAATTATTATAGAGTAATGATATGTTATTTATATTTATTTTCATTGTAGATAATGTTAGACATTATCAAAATTCATATAAATAATATTAAACCATATATTACATAAATTATATATATTTTAATTTTATTATTTATGGAACTCACTCTATTAAATATTTTATGAACACTATTAAATATTTCACTCATATTTTTAAAATAATGGATTTTTTATGAATAGAAAAAAATCCCCATTTGTGTATTAAAATAATTAAATTCATGATTGTTAATAGTTCAAGATAACGTTATTCAGGTGACAATTAAAACCCACTATATGAAGACGAGTCAACATCTGAAGGGATAATATAGAAACATTGTATTTTTAATAACTCATATGTCTCTTTCTCCATCAATTTATGTTCTATATATTCTATGAAACTACATATTACCAAAATTTTGTTATGTATATAAAGAATATCACAGTCAGTTTTTATTGATATAATAATTATTATTTATAAAATATGTTTTGACATACCCATTATTCATTAATTTAATCACAATCCATTCATCCTCACTAAATAATTAAAATTTTACATATATCACTAAAATAAAAGAAACTAATGATGGAGACATGTGATATCCTATATCATATGCATCCCATTGATAACTTTCAGATGAATTTTTCCTCTTGGAAGGTTGAATAAAATATATATTATGGTATAATATGAACTAAAAATATTTTATATCAATGTCTTTGCTAAATATTATTCGAAAAAATAAAAAATATAAATATTTATTGTTAAATTATTCCTTAAAAAAGAAAAAATCTCGATGATAATCTAGAGATTTTGTATTCTAATGATTTTTTTTCAATAATTCCATTCATCATCAATGAGTTTCAAATGGAAAGATATAATTTTTTAATTTTTAATTTTTTTTAAAAAAATTATTTTATGAATATAGATAAAATCATGACTTAGAAGATATTTATAATTTTTCATATATTTACTTATATGTAATTTAATGTTATTAAACCAATTAGGGACTAATTTAGTGATTTAATTTAATTAAATTTTGTGTTTATTTATAATATAAACTCTTATTTTATTGTAATCCAATAATCATTAAATTATATATTTCTATTACATAGAGTCCACATATAATAAGAGGGTAGATGATTTACATAGAGGTAATGTAGTGAGAATAACTCATTTGTTTAGTATTAGAGTTTTCTACATAATGGTAGTGCGACATAGTCATATCAATATCTAGGTAAAGTCTTTTTAACAAATGGGTGAGCATTAATAATGGATATTCATCCTATGAAAATGGATAGACCCATTATATTTCTTGAGTAAAGGTAATCCCTAACATTCATGAAGGTATGCCCAATGTTATGTCAGGCATGGTATTCCATAAGTGTGGAGTTGTGTGAGGGAAATCAAATATTTTTCTCACATAATAGAACATTATAATACATTTAATGGTATTTTATCCATCTATTATCCTACTCACATTATTTTTATATGAGTTATGGTTGCTACGTGAATCTGAAATTTTATTCATAGTATCTATCTAATAAAAAATATCAAGTTTTTAATGTCATTAATGGAAAAACACAGTGAATAAATTTTATTTTTTAACAAGTAATGTTATATATGAAATTTAAAATATATAATCATAACCATGGGAGGGATATATAATAAAAATTAATTATATATTAGTCTAATAGGAATCCAATTTTTTTTTGGGGAAATATCAGAGAGATTCATGTTCAATGATTTTATTAAATGATATTGATTCATATAATTTTTGTTTCTTGAGTTTAAAAAAATATTTTTGTCATCCACACAATGTCTATTGGGCCTTTAAATCCTTTGGAAATTTAAATCATCACATTCTAGATTATTAGGACCATATTTATCATGTTCATATCTCCCTCTCATATTCTCTATCTATCTCTCTCTCAGTCAATTTATCTCTCATTTTCTTATTTTAATGTGTTGTAATGATTCTTAAATATATATATTATTTGATTAAATATCATTTATTTTTCCAATTGTGAATTTACCATGCTTTTGTATCCCGTAGATATGTATATGGGATCATCATTAAATAAAAAAATTACCTAGGAATTATTAAAGGAATAAGAATAATTTAATAGTCATTGTTAATGGAATAAAAGTAATATTAACATTATTATATCAAGAGATGAAATAGATATTGATTATAATTTTTTAATTATTCTTTATTCTTTCATATAATAATAGTAAGTGATGAAAAATGGAAATTCATTATATGATTTTTTTATTATTTCATTTTATTTTTTTACTAGTGTGTTATTAAAAAATGTATTTTGTATTTTTTAATTATTTTTAATGTAATTCAATTTATAGAAATGATAAAAAATATAAATAATTAGTTATAGATTAATAAGTAAAATTGATGATTGATATCTTTATTACTTGAAATATCATGAATTATAGATATTATTCTATGGTAATGATTATGGTTGAATCTTATATATATATATATATGATTATTATAAGTTTTTTTATAGACAATAATCATAATAAATTTTTAAAATCAATTTTTTAATGAAATATAATTTAATTTCTAAATAGATTTGAATAAGGATTACTGATCCCATCTATTACTGACAATGTCATGATTCCCAGGTGTTATGGATTTATTTTACTATTCCATTTTCTATTTTTAAAACATTTATTAATATTTATATTATATATGGTGTTATCTTCTCCCAAATAATTGTGGTGAATCAAGTATCATTGCTATTTATTAAGAAACATACCCATTTTTGGAGGGTGTAGTGGGGGATGATATCAATGATGGCGGTATGAAAATTGTTTTCTGTAATGGTTTTAGGAATAAAATGAGAGTGGTTTAAATGAGACGATAGATAGTATATCCCATTGTTTTATACTTTTTTATTTCTCCTAATGTCTATTTTACTGAATATTTTATATAATTAAAGAATGATTACACATAAATTGTGAAATAAAAATTTAATATTGAATTAATGTTATTAGAGTATGATGATGGTAAATGAAATTGATAACCATGAACATTAATTAAAGAATATTTTAAAATATAGTGTCGAAGGAAATTTGTAACAACCCAAGCTTCCACGGTACATTTCTCTTTGAATAATGCTTTAGCTTGCGTTGTACACAACATGAAGTTTTAACACACCATGACCAATCAAACTAGCTGTTATGAATAGTAATACCCTCTTTCTAAAATTTTATAAATTTTATTTTTCAAAATGGACTTCATTTTTTGATTCTAAATATCAAAATTTACTTAGGGTGAACTTTTAGTATTTTTTTGAAAACTTCAAATTTTTTATGAATATTGAAAACATTGCGTTATTATTTAAAAATAAATTTTTATTTAGGTAATTAGTTATTTTATTTTAATTTTTTTAGTTCAAAATAGATACATAATACCTATATATGTTAAATTTAATTCATTGTAGTAATTTTATAAAAAATTTAGATATATATAATTTTATTGAAATTTTTTACCGTCTTTTACCCACCTTCTAGGAGCATTTGAAAATTAGAAAGAATCATAATTTTACCACTTATGTGGGTTGAATTTTAAAAATTCAAGAGACACTGTTAATATTAGTAAGTAAAATTTAGTTCAATAAGAAGAAAATACTATTTGTTGAATTCTAACTTTTCACTTTTAATTACCACGGTTAATAGTAAATAGGGTTATTAAAGGTAAAAAATGATATTATAATTACCCTAACACATGTATTAATTATATTAGATAAGTTTAACTTGACCAAAAAGTACCTTAGGAATAAAATATGATTCTTTTTGTCCAATTGAATTAGATTTGGACATTTATTATTATTTTATTTAAAGAAGAGTTAAAAGTAATAAATTCAAAACTAAATAACTAATCCATTTTTAATATAAAGTTATACATAAGATAAATTTGACTATAAATAATCATTATAAATAAGAAAATATTTCCTATATAATGGTAATTTTTTTAATAATTTTTAGACATTGAATAGTTAAATTTATTTATAACACGGCAATGATGAATTAATTACCTTATTAATGAAATATATAAATAACATTTATAATAATTATATAAATAAGTGTAAATTGAGACTTCTGATAAATTCCACTAAGTTTATATGTTAATAAGATTTTTTAGGGTTGATTAAAAATTTTATTCAAAGTGAAAAAATGTTTTTACGGCTTTAAAAAAAGTAAAATAATATATATTGTCAAAATTGACATAACTAAGTTTTAAAAAAAATACTATATTATGAATTGATATAATATCCCTAAAAATCTATAGTTAGGAAAAATGAAAAAGGTAAGGTTATATATATTAATAATTAACCACTTGGTATTCTCTTGTATGTTTATAATAAGATTATTAACCATATAATATAAAAATACAATGAGACACGGTAAATGTCAAAATATTTAACTAATAGTTAAATCTAAATGATAAGGATAATATGGTGACCTAAACCTATATAAAACCTTTTGGATGAGAGTTTTTTTACCCATACCTACATTAACCTCTAAATAAATTATTTTGGAGACATTAGATACCGAAAATGATTTAATTATAAAAAAATATTTCAGTATTTTCCTAATGTGACCCTCACCTCTCATATAAAAGGATACTTCCCCATCTTTTCATTTCTCACCTCCAAAGCCATTTGGATCGGCCATCCCCTACCCAAATATCTTCTCGACTTCTCTTGCATCACCTTGGAAGACTTAATTTGATCAGAAAGCCAAACTATGTAGCGCTTATGATCAACTTAAAAGGAAACACCCGAAGAAGAGGTAATAATTTCACCAACCTATTTGAAGTTCCTTTCTTCTTCCACATCCTCTTTCATTTTTGTTTAAATACCTAATTAATAAATCCAGTAAATTCTATAAACTATCATGTTATTATGAATATGATACAACCATATTCATTATTCTATCTATCTGATAAATGATAAAGTCACCATATATGCGTACGTACGACTTACCGTCTCCAAGTCGTGGTGTAGTTTGTTATTCAAATACTTCATTATTTGGAGGGGTATAATAATGAGTATAAATGACGTCTCTAATAAATATAACATGTTAATTATTCTGTATATATGATATACCATCAAATTATAAACGATTTCACCATCAATATAATGATATTTTCTCCCGTGTGTACGTACGGACTACCGTCTCCATGAACGCGATGAGATTCATTCCCCTATCATAATAATTCATGAATTATTTTCATTTTATGATTAAAAATAATGTTTAAGAACGTAATATAATTCTCTATATGTATTAAATACATCATATACATAATAAACGTGGCTTACGTAAGCCTGAAAATTAAGAAAAATGAATTAGTTTACACCTATAACGATGATTGTACTAAAATATTATTAAAAAATCACTATTAGAGGATAATATATGATATCATATTTATGTATATGATTATTGTATAATTTATTAACAATTATTGAACTATTATTCAAGAGTTTAATGTTCCATTGACCATGGAAAAGTACAAGGTAAGGGTTAATTCTACAATCTCTTTACTTTTCTGAGGTTGTTAATACGAATGTATCTACTAGGACCTCATTATAATCCACATCTGTGTTTTCTTACAAATGTAATTCAATTTTTTTTAATATTTACTAGACTATGGGTTTAATCCATTTATACCCTTATTTGAGTATATCTGTTTTCAAAGGAATCATTCCATCATTTTTCAAATAAGGTTCTTTATGACCTTTTCGACAAAATTACGATAAGATTGTTTTTTAACTAATATGGTGGGTGCATATTTTTTCCACCATTATGACATCGTTGAAGCTTCCCATACAATATTATAAGAATATTATCAAAATAAATGTTTTCTTTTATAATTAAATTACTTTTCAATGATTTCAAAATATAAAGATATATTTCTCACAAAATATTTTGATTTCATCTATGTCAACGTCCTTTGATGGATTTAAAACTTTATTGATGTTGATTTATTATAATAAAAATGTTCCATATTCTATTGAAGGTTTTTTTATATGTTTGAATGTGGATGTGTTATTTTTATACCATTAATGGTTTATAGATAAATTATTGACAATTAGTACTCTATTTTTATTAAGAATTTTTATGTTATGTTTAAACCTTTTCATATGAGGAATGCATTGGTCTTAGTAAGTGATGGGTGGAACCCACTATAGCTCCTAGATGCATCGGTAGGTCTCATGAGACAAACTAGTTTCTTGGCATAAGGCCTTGACAAATTCATATTTGTATTATTGGCACGAGGCCTTTAAAATGTGGTTATGATGTTGGGCATTATGCATTTCATCATTATGAAATTGGTTATTGATATTATATGTGATTATTAAAGTAGTAGAATGTTCATGTGAATATATAAATTTAATTATTTTATTTATATTTTCCATATTATGCTGAAGTTTATGTTTAAAAGACTATTTTATTAATATTATACATTTCCTTAAATTATTTTTCTTATTTATGAGTGTTTTTTCTATATTGTTATCCTTACTGAGCATCTGAGCTCACCCCCTTTTGGAAATAATTACTTCCAGAATGCGAAGAATTATAATATGAATGACATGAATAGATAGTATAAGGGATATGAATGTGGTAAATGGAGACATTGTTGATATTGTTTTTCATTTTATAATGTAATGAAATAATGATAAAAGTTTCTAGTAATTCCCAGGCTACTAAACTGATTGATATTTTGGTATTTGATCCCTTGTAACCATGCCAATGTTCTGTAATAATGCACCCAATATGGGTAACTGGGGTAAAGGCATTACAATTGGTATCTAAGGAAGTTTAGTACAATCCTTGGAAGAAAGATTTAGAAAAACTCTGATTAGATAACATTACCCTAAGATATAATTTGAGGATTAGTATAGAAGAAATTCATAGAATTTTGATAATGTTGAGATTTTGTTTGTTTTCCAAGAAATACATCTCTGTTTGTATACGAGCAGGTAGTGGCAGTTCTGGCATAAATGTACCTTGGAGTGAAAATTCTGACGTAGAGTTTTAGGCTTGACATGTGGTGTCCTGGTACATGACAATTACCCTTGCAGCACTCTTGGCTAAGACACTCTTGGGGGATATGCTTAGGATAATTCACATTTTCTTTACAATCCATTATGAAGTATTTATGATTATATACCACCTCAAAGAATTTTTTTTATGATTATAGATTATAACTATAGATATTTCAATTTATGTTATGTGTTTTACATGTTTGGAATTGTGTATTATGATTCATAAACTAATATATGTATTCCGTTTTTTAGAAATGGATCCTAGTGGAAGGAATGGAAGATGTATCAATGCACTT
This sequence comes from Viscum album, assembly GCA_963277665.1. Lineage (NCBI taxonomy): Eukaryota > Viridiplantae > Streptophyta > Magnoliopsida > Santalales > Viscaceae > Viscum > Viscum album. The sequence continues at coordinate 187,287,832 of OY728153.1, read as the reverse complement.
AATCTATGTATGGATTTCCCTCCTACTAAAGATAATAATAGTTGAGCTGGTGATGCAACTGGTTCTTGTCATCTTATCACTATACTGGGATAAATCGCTCATGTTATGAATAATAACCTAACCTGTATGGAGCACCCTGATCCACAATGTGGAGGATCAATGTTAGACCGCTTCATGAGACAACAACCACAATGATTCGATGGGATCACAAATCTATTGGTAGATGAGCAATGGATAAGTTCCTTAGATAAAATATTTCATACATTGGGAAGTAGAGAAAGGGAAAAATTGTCATGGTAGTTATATCCTCATGAGAGTTGCAGATTAGTGGTGGTCATTAATCCAAATCACTAAGGATGGTGGAAAAGTATCAAGTATCAAACGAAGGGAGTTTAAATATCTTTTCATAGAAAAATAATTTCTCCATGACTATCGTGTGGACATGGAAAGGAAATTTATGAGTCTGAGGAAAATAGTGGAAGATAATGTCGCAATGTATGAGCATAATATTACAAGGTTATCAAGGCATGAAACAAATTATATATGTAACCCATGGAGTACTATTGATCGATTATTTGATGGGTTAAAACCATTTCTCCATTTAGCATTAGTCTCACAATCCTTGTCATCGTACGATGATATATTCTCATGCCTAATCAAGACAGAAAAGGAATTATCTATGTCTTATGAATTTAAAGAAAAAAAGTGAAAAAAGATATTTTAAACACAAAAGAAATTTTAATAAGTTAAAGAAGATAAATGTTGAATATCCATCCTGGAGTAAATGTGTAAAGAAACACCCTTTTACACACCTGAGGGGAATGAGATTATGTTACAAGTGTTATAAAAAGGCAACCAAGCTCGTGATTGCAATGGCATGAAAGAGGTTGTCAATGATGAATGCTAAAATAGTATAGAAATCAGGAATTATGAAAAATAATGTCTTATGTGCCATGGGAACATACCTCAGAAAAGGCCAAGGGATCAAGGCCAAGATTATGTGATCACTATTGCTGAGGTTGATACTCTAAAAGATGTGGTGGCAGGTAATTTGATGGTTTCATCATGTTTATACAATGTATTATTTGATTCTAGATCATCAAATTGTATCATATCTTCCCAGTTTTCTAAGAAAAATAGATATTTTCAATTTGATTTAATAAGGGAGTTATTAGTCGAAACTCTTAAGGGAAGTGTCATTGCAATAATGTTTTGTGAATCATTCTGCATTGGGGCATATAAATGTTCTTTATCCGCTAATTTCAATGTCATACCCATGATTGAATTTAATATAATCCTTGGTATGGATTGGATTTTGGACCATGTTGTGAAAATTAATAGTAAGAAGAAAGAGGTTGCAATTTTTGATGATGATAAGGATTACCTTATCTTTAGATCAGAAATTTTACCACCTGATTCTTATCTAGATCCACCCCATGTAGATCAACTAAATTCAATTATTATGGAGGAATGGAATGAAATAACTATGGGTGAGGAAAATAATGTTCTAATAGAGGAATTAACTATTGTTCATGTATATGTTTATGTGTTTCTAGAGAAGTTACCTAGACATCCTACAGAAAGAGAAATTTGTTTTTCCATTAATTTAATTTCTAAATCAAGGCCCATATCGAATAACCCATATATAATGGCCATTTTGAAATTAGTGGAACGAAAGATACAATTAGAGGAATTGAGTAATAAAGGATTTATTTGCCCTATTTTTTCTCTATGGGTAGCCCATTTGTTTTGTAATGAAGGAAGACAGATCTATGAGATTTTGCGTTGACTCCATAGAGATCAATACTATAACAATAAAGAATAAGTTTCCCTTACCTCGCATTGATGATTTGTTCGACCATATTCATGGATTTAAATATTTTTCAATGATTTACCTTCGATCTGGATATCATTAGTTGTGTATTAAGAAGGAATACATTCCAAAAAATAGCATTTTGAACCAGGTTAGGGCATTGCGTGTTTACAGTAATGCCTTTTTGATTTTCTAATTAACCCTCTATCATCATGGATCTAATTAATTGAGTTTTCAAGGAATATATTAATGAAATTTAAGTGGTATTTATTGATGATATCTTTTTATACTAAAGAATCTATGACGATCATGAATATCACTTGCGCCCTATTCTGAATGCCCCTAGAAGAAATGAATTATATGGGATGTTTAGCAAGTGTGAATTTTGGCTTCAAGAGATTTATTTTCTTGGACATATTATCTCTAAGGAGGGAATCTATCTTGATCCTTCCAATACCATGGAAATCCAAGAATGGCCAACACCGATGAGTATAACGGAGGTATATAGTTTAATTGTTTTAGCAGGTTATTATCTACTATTCATCAATAATTTTTCGCGATTGGCGAACCCATTAACCAAGATCACATGTAAAGGGGTTAAACTTGTTTGGAAAAAAGAGGGTGATGAATGTATTAAATAAATCAAGAGAATATTAGTAAAGGATCTTATATTGATTCTACCATTAGGGAATGGAGGGATTGTTATTTATATTGATACTTCCAAGAAAGAACACGGTTATGTCCTTATGAAGAATGATAGAGTTCTTGCATATGAATCACGATAAGTAAAAATTCATGAGATTAACTATCCCACTCATGATCTTGTATTAGCGGCTATATTCTTTGCTTTGATGATATAGAGACACTCTCTCTATAGGAAAATGTGAGATATATACTGATCACAAGAGTTTGAATTATAGTTTCTCAGATAAAGATCTCAACATGAGGCAAATATGATGGCTTGAACTACTCAAAGATTATAATTTCACTATACACGACCACCCAGGGAAGGAAAATAAGGTAAAAGATGCTTTGACCAGAAAGGATCATTGAGTTTTTAACAAGATGAGAGTTGAAGCAAATCATGTGTTCATGGATCTAGTAAAGATTTATATGGGAATAACCGTGGATGGTGAATCGTCAATTATTTTTTAAATTGCATTCCAAACCATATTTAATAGAAAGGATAATGATTTCTCAGACTCATGATGAAAATTTTCAAAATAAGACTAAAGCTGTCAATGATGGGATATTGAGTGACTTCGTTTATGAAGATGGAATTTTGATATTTGGGAAGAGACTTTGTCTTCCCGAAATACCAGATCTAAAAATGGAATTATTGGATGATTCTCATAGCTAAAATTTCTATATTAACCTTAGTATCACTATGAAGTATAGATATTTGAAGGAACATTTTTTGTGGGACAACATGAAGAGAGAGATTGCTGATTATGTATCAAGTTGTATGTTTTGTCAACAAGTTAAAGTTGGATGACAACAACCTGGAAGAGTCATGCAACATCTTACCATACCTGAGTCGAAATTGGATGACATTACGATGCACTTTTTCATGGGGCTACTAATGAGTCCTAGAAGGAATGATGAAATATGGGTCATTTTTGATCATCTTACCAAGTCATAACATTTTCTTGCTATAACATATGATTTACCACTTGAACATCTGGCATGTACATATATTATTGAAGTTGTAAGACTCTATGGTGTAGCCCTATCAATTTTTTATGATCGTGATCCCAGTTTACATCAATATTCTAGAAAAGTCTTTAGGAGACATTTGATACTAAACTACGTTTGAGCACTGCCTACAACCCTGAAACTGATGGACAATCTAAACAGACTATTCAATCCTTAGAAGACATGTTGAGATCTTGTTCACTTGAATTTTCTGGTAAGTAGGGTCAGTATTTACCTCTGGTATAATTTTTCTATTACAATAGCACCCTTTAAGTATTCAGATGACATGATATGAAGCGTCATATGGAATGAGATGCCGCATGCCAACATATTGGGATGATGTAGGTGAAAAAAACTGGTAGTCCCAAAAATTGTTGAGGAAATAGTGGAAAAGTATAAGATTATCCAAACCGACATCAAAGCAGCTCAAAGTAAGAAAAAGAGCTATGCCGCTAATCGGAGGAAGGATTTGGAATTTCAAGTAGGATGTCATGTTTTCTTGAAGGTATATCCATAGAAGGGTGCTGTATGATTCTATAAGAAGGGTAAATTGAGTCCCATGTGCATCAGAACTTTAAAAATTCTAGAATGAATTGGAGTTGTATCTTAACGTTTGGCAATACATCCATATCTCTCCAAAGTTCATGAGGTGTTCTACTTATCATTGTTGAGAAAATACATTCCTAACCCAACAGATGTACTCACATATGATGAAACAGTACTAGAACCTGAACTGTATTTTTAATAAGTGCCTATCAGAATTCTTGATAGTAGAGAACAATTGTTGAGAAACTGGACGACTCATCTGGAAAAATATCTATGGAGAACCCATAAGATGAAAGAGGCAACGTGGGAAACCGAGGAACATATGATGAAGAACCACCCAAATCATTTTATATAGTAATATTATAGATATTTGGTGGTTGAAATTATTTTAAGTAGGGGAGAATGTAACACCCGAAGTTTCCACAATACGTTTCCCAATGAATAATGTAGTTTCTTGCGTTGTTTGCAAGTTAGAGTTTTAGGACACCATGACCAATCAAACTAGTCATTATGAATTTTATTACCCACTTTTCTAAATTTTATAAATATTATATTTCAAAATGTACATTATTTTTGGATTCAGAATATCAAAATTATCATTGAGTGAATTTTTTATATTATTCTGAAATCATTAAATTTTTAATGAATAGTAAAAAAACACAGCGTTATTGTTTAAAAATGAATTTTTATTTATGTAATTAGTTATTTTAATTTAGTTTATTTTAGGTCAAAATATATACATACTACTTATATATTTTCAATGAAATTCATTAGAGTCATTTTATAATATGTTTAGATATATAAAATTTTATTGAACTTCTTATCGTCTTTTACCCACAATCTAAGAAAATTTAAAAATTTTCATAAAACATAATTTTACCGCTTTTGTGTGTTGAATTTCAAAAATTCTAGAGATAGGGTTAATATCATTAAGTATAATGTAGTTCAATAAGATGAAAATAATTTTTGGAGAGTAGTAACTCATGACTTTTACTTTCCACGATTAAAAGTAAATAGGGTAATTAAAGGTAAAAATGATATTATAATTACCCTAAAACATGTGCTAATTCTATTTGATAAGTTTAATTCGACCAAAAAAACCTTAGGAAAAAAATATGATCCTTTTGGTCCATTTGGATTAGATTAATACATTTTTTATTATTTTATTTAAAGAAGAGTTAAATGTGTTAAATTAAAATCTTATTTACTAATCCATTTATAATGTATTGTTATTCATATGATAAATTCAAATATAAATATTTATTAAAAATATAATAAAATTTATTATATAATGGAATTTTATTTATAGTTTTTAGACATTAAATAATTAAATTTATTTATTAAATAATGGTGATGTGGTAATTACCTTATTAGTGAAAGATTAATATAATTGATATTAAAAATATCCAAATAAATGTGAGTTGAAATTTAAGATAAATTATAAAAATTTTATAGGATAATATGAATTTTTATAGTTGATTAATAAATTTTATTCGTGGTGATAAAGTTTTTATGGCTTTCAAAAAATTCAAATACTAAATAGTATCAAAATTGACATAATTTATTCTTTGAAACAAATACATTATTAACAGTTGATATAATATTCCTCAAAATCTAATCACCGGACAATGGACTTAGATAAGGTTATATATATCAATAATGAACCACTTGGGGTTATCTTCGTAGTTTATAGTATGTTTATTAACCTTAGAATATAAAAATACAAAGAGACATTGTAAATGTGAAACTATTTAACTAAAAGTTAAATCTAAAATATAAATTTAATATGGAGACCTAAATCTATCTAAACCCTATTGGTAAAAAGGTCTTCGACCTATCCTCATCATATCCTCAAAATAAATCTATTTTGATCCATTAGAAACATAAAATGATTTAATTGTGAAATACTATTTCAAGCTTTTCCTAAAGTGAACCTCACATCTCTTATAAAAGGGTATTTCACTTTCTCTTAATTTCACACTTCCATAGCCATTTGTCTCAGCCAAAACCTTCTTAAATATCCTCCCAACTTCACTCACTTCATCATAGAGGCCTTAATTTGATTATAAATCCAACCTATAGATCCCTTTTGATCAACTGAAAAGAAACACCCAAAGAAGAGGTAATAATTTCTCCACCCTCATTTATGTTCTTTTCTACATGCACATCCATTTTCATTGTTGTTTCAATAACATAATAATAAATCAAGAACCTTATACATACTTTGATGTAATTATAAATATGGTACAACAATATTTGTTATTCTATCCATCCAATAAATGACAAACTCACCATACGTGCGTACGTGCGGCTTACCGTCTCCACGTTGTGGTGTAGTTTTTTATTCAAAAACATCATTTTTTGGATCGTTATAATAATGAGTATAACTGAAATAAATAATAAATATAACTTATTAATGATTATTTATATATTATATACCATCAAATTACAAACTTTTTCACCATAAATATAATGATATCGTCGCTCATGCGTTCGTATGGATTTCCGTCTCCAGGAACTCGATAAGATTCATTCCCCATCATAATAATTCTAGAAACATTTTCATTTTATGATTTAAAATTATGTTTAAGAACTTAATATCATTCTGGTTCTGAATCCAATTCATACTATTCATAAAAAACATGTCGTACGTAACCAATCAGATAAAGGAAAACGAATCCATTAACACCCGAAATGATGATACTACTAATATATTATTAAACCAATATTATATGATCATATGTGACCATATTTATGTATATGATTCTTGTATAATTTAATAAAAATTATTTAACTATAATATATGAGGTTAACGTACCCTCAACCAAGGAAAAGTACCAGGTAAAGGTTAAATATACAATCTCTTTAATTATCTGAGGTTGCTAATATGTAAGTATCTACTGGGACCTCTTTATCATCCACATCCATGTTTTCTTAAAAATGTAGTTGATTTTTTTTTTACTATTTACTAGACTATGGGTTAAATCCATTTATACCCTTATTTTACCCTATATGTTTTTAAAATAATCTTTCTGTCATTTTCCAAACAAGGTACTTTATGACCTTTTTGAAAAAAAATTGGTAAGATTGTATTTTTTTACATATACGGAGGGTGAAGCAATTTTCCGCCACAAAAACATTGTCAAAGATTTTCATACAAACTTATAAGAAGATTTTTAATAGAAATACTATCTTCTATAATTACATGACTTTTATATTATTTAAAAAATAGAAAGAGATATTTCTCATAAAATGTTTAGATTTAATCTATGTCAACATACTTTGATGGATTTTAAATTTATTTGATGTTGATTTATTATGATAAAAATATTCTATATTTTATTGAAGGGATTATGATATGATTGACTATGGATGTTTTATTTTTATACCATTCATTGTTTATGGATAAAGTATTGACATTTCGTATGCTAGTTTTAATATGAATTTTTATGTTATGTTTAATCCTATTTCATATGAGGACTGTATTGAATTTAGTATGTGACGGGTGGATCCCGCTATAGCTCCTCAATGCATCTGTAGGTCTCATGAGACTAACTAGTGCCTTGGAATAAGGCCTTGAAAAAATCTTACTTGTAGTATTGGAAACAGGCCTTGAAAATGTGATTATGATGTCTGGAATTATGCATTCCATCATTATGAAATTGGATATTAATATTAAAAGTGATTATTCGACTAGTATGATATCCATGTGAATAAATAAATGGAATTATTTGATTTATCTTTTTCATATTATGATGATGTTTATGTTTAAAAGGCATTTGTTTTAGTATTATAAAAATCCTTATGTGTTTATGCTTATTTATGAATTTTTCCGCTATATTGTTATCCTTACAGAGGATCTGTGATTACCCCTTCTGATGTTTTATTTTATTCTAGATGTGAATAAGTATATTATGACTGACCTACAGGGATATTCTAAGGGATATGAATGAGGTAAATGAAGACAATGTTGATGCAGTTTTTCATTTCATAATGTAATGTAAAACTTATGAATGTATGCAGTACTTCCAAGGCTACAAAACTGATTTGTCTTTTGGTATTTGATACCTTGTGATCCTGAAAATGTTATGTAATTATGCCCTGACTTTGGGTAACTTGGGTCTGGGGATTAAAAAATCTGAATAAAGGATTAATGTAGAAATTTTTAAAATGAAAACATAATAATATTATTTATTTTTTTGATGATAAATAATTAATATTGATTCTTATGTGTATTGATTAGATCTAGAACTAATTATTTTGAGTAGACTGACTTGTAGGAATATAGATATGGAGTCAAGGTGGTGTCCCTTTGTGCGGTTTTATGTGATATATCATATATTTTAATATTTCATTATATTAAATACATTAAATAGTAGTGAAGCCAACAATTAAATGATATGGGGGTTGTGTTTTTCAATATTCATTTTGGTGAGGGAACAAATGAATGTCATTTCCCTCTCCCCCACACATTCAATTATTCTCTTAAACTATATGGTCATGTTTTGAGTTTTAAAGGCTTAAATTATTGTGTTTGGACTCAAATGGGTTATGATGGATCTCATTTTCACTATATATTGATTTTTTGGGTTTAATTAATAAATGGTACAGAACATACTATTGCCATAGATGTAAATATAGTTGAATCCAATTTGTATAATTTTATATGATATAATTATTTGTGGTATAATTCAAAAACATGAGTTGTGGTGGATTTCTAAAAAATAATTCATATTTTTTATTATGATGAAATGGATGTGATGTGTAGAAAAATATGATGTTCTTGATAAAATTTTCTGGGATATGTGGTGGATGACTAATGAGAGATATGGGCACATGAGGCAATCCCCTAGGGACTAAGAAGGAAAAATAATTGTGGAAAGGGATACTGAGACTATTCACCAACATATATTTTGTTAATATCTATTGTATTATATATACCCAATAATTGATTTAAAATACATAGTATAGATGAGATATATTCTGACATACATATGTGATTTGTGGGCACTATTTTCGCATTCAATAAGCGTTAGTTTTATTCCTTCACATTTTCCTAACATGTTTAATGGAGGATCCTATAGAGTATACTTGTTTTTATATCCCTATATATATGCTTTTATGGTCAACAAGTGTTGATGGATGACCAATCTAGGAAGTTCTATTTATCTGTAGATGTTTATGAACTACCATATAAAAATTAATACAATTAGAGTTATTGAGGTAGTAATTTTTTTCATTTGGATTTTTTGTTGTATGAAATAAAATTTATATTTTAGGGGTTCTATATTTATTTATTATTTGTGGTAATTTGGTGGATTTAGTGCTATAAATTTTCAGTAAATCTTATATATTAAGGGTTATGAAACCCTTATGTGTATTATATACCCCTGCCGCTGGACTCCAACAAAAAGATAATTAAAGGCATCCTTCAGGGGTCATCTCATTTTCATTATTGAGTGAACAATAGGGGAACCCATGAAAGGAATACCATGGCCACATGGTAACAATGAAAATTATTGAGAGATATGATGGATATTGAAGTTAGGATCTGGTGAGGATTCTATTAATTGGAAGGGAATCGATATGAGTTGGGATTAATATGTGATGGAAAAAAAGAAAACCTATATACACTATAGCTATTGAGAACCCCCTGAGATCAAATTCATGGACCATCTCAGATATTGAAAAATAAAAGAAAAAAATGGTTCTTTATGGGGATAGATAATACTTAATTTTCATGATTTATATTTATTTTTCACTTATTATTCAATTAGGTAGATAATAGGAAATAGTGAAAACAAAAATAATTAATGAACCATATATATGAATTTCCTTGTTTTATGTATGCCTAAAATTCTACCTACTTATGGGTACAATTTTATTTTTATGAACTAGTTGGGCTCACACTGAAAATTATCATTAGGATGTCACATTCAGTAATCATATTATTGAGGGAAAAAATAACAGCTCCCATAGAGTAAAACTCTATGTGTTTCAGTTCTTCTTCTAACAGAAGTACTAGGGATCAAATTGTTATAAAAACAAAAAAGTATTTGTTATAAGTGTTGTACATTTACATCAGATAAATTTTTTGGTCAAAAGTAAAATATGATTTTTTGTATGTGATGATTTTTTATAGGGTATCCTAGTAGTGATTGTTCAAATTCCATTGGTATTGAGAAGAGTCACTTGATTTATAGAAAAAATTATTAAATCAATTTTTGGAAAATATTATTTCATCAAGTCCAAAAGTATTATGTTGGAAAAATATTCTTAATATCCATGAGGGGAGATTCAATATGTGGCGGATCATCATTAAATATAAGAACCTGTTATATTATGTTTCATACTATCTTCAAGAAGAGGATCTTATAGAAATGAAATTATTGGTGGATCTGTCTATAGGGATCATGTTAACGTATAAACCATTAATTTTTTTTGATGTATCATAAGGTACTCTAAATGAAAGATTTTATTGATAAGATATGGGCTAGAATCATATATTTTTTATAGTAGAGTCACTATGATTCTCAATATAGACGAAATACAACAGAAATATATTAGGTGTTTGTAGAAAAAGTATTTTCAGATAGAATATTGTCATTTCTAGCATACATTATCCCATTTCACTTGGATTAGGGGAACTTTAACCCCTAATAATATATCGAAAATGGTATTTTATTCATGTAAATGTCGTTTTATTTATGAATTACGGTTTCAGACCCAACATATATGTTAGTGAGGTGATGATGTACTATTTTTGGTCGAACAATTGTAGATGTATCTACTGAGGTTTCATGATTTTATAAGTGGATAGTTGATGGAAGGGTACATGGAATCCTTGAATCTCTATTCTGGTCTCTAGGAACCTAGGTCGTGATACTTTAATTACTTTGTGGTTTCTATGCACGACGTAGGATAATTAATTTTTTTATGTGTGTCTAGATTTTGAGCTGATGATAGTTTCACACCACCAATGATGAAATTTCTTGTATTAATGGATAATTTTATTCATCACAAATATTAAAATGGAATGAATGATTTTCAGGCTATGATGTATTTCTTTTAGAGATGACTTGTATATATGATTCAGTTAGATAATCAACCATTTTAATTAAATATAAAGATCAATCGATTGGATGGAGGTGTATTAGGTATTTATAATTAGTTATATCCATGTTAATGATGGTTTCCTTTGATGTTTCATTGATTTTTTTTCACTAGGTTTCTTCAGTGTTCATAAAAATCATTCCATAGTTTGTTTTGATGATTCCCTCTCGAAGATAAATTGATTATGGGATAAAATTTTTGTTGGTATAAAATCAATAATTTTTTCCTCTATATACGATAGAACTCATAATTCTAGGTTCTATTGATTTTTGTTGAAGAATAATTATATTGTAGTTTTATTTTCCCTATTGTGTCAAAAATGGGTGAACTGATATTTTATGTGGAAATATAGGATACATGTATGAAATATTATCACTATCATCATCACATTAACTAGGTGATGAGAAGAACCACTAAACTATAATAATGATTGATATAATATTCTATCATATTCAGGGGGATAGGTAATACTCAAATATTTACTTTTAGTTGTAATATCTTTAAATAAAAGTGATGTATTATGATATTCATAACACTTAATTTAAATATCTTTACATAACATATTAGTTTTTATTTTTGTGATTTGATTCCCGGAATAAATAGGATTCTTTCATGGAACTCATGTATTGTACCTTCAATGAGTTATTGAATTTTTTGTGGTAGACTTCATAAAATTCATATTGGTGTATTATAAGATGTTGAATGACAATGAAAAGTATCGACAAGGTCTTTTTTATAGATCTTAATCATGTTATGATTTGTTGGATGTTTTCAATGGTTCATTTCTAGAATTAAAAATTCAATTTCATAGATCTTGTAGTATCAAAACATCGACTATTATTTGAACCATAAAATATTTAAGGGTGGTGGATTTCAATATTATTGTATTGGTTTAGAGTTTCCTTGTTTCATATGGTTAGTAATGGAGGTTAAAACCAAAAAATCTCTTAGGATACAATTCATTTGAAAACATTGAGAAAAAAAAGATCATGTATATATGTTTATTATTTAGATTCATGTGACTTTTGAGTATCAAATTGACTATTTTATGTGCTCTAGTTTTTCCTCCTATAGAGGAAGTAGTTTCATTAATAGTTAAATATAATTTTTAATGACTTTTTGTGGGTCTTGATTTGATATATTGAAAGGTATGTTATCCCCTATAGATATTTATAGACACAACACCATGAATGTTACTATACTACCCATAATATCAAGTATATAATGTTTGTTTTCTATGAAGTTACATTGGAACTACTTCATTGGAAATCCCTTTGTTGACATCCAAATTCAAAAACATATTGTATATCTTATCTCCCTGAAATTTTATATTATTTAAATAATATTTCATCAAATTATTATTATCTTATATCTTCATAATTTCTTATAAATATATGAATGGAAATAATATTATTTTGATTCAAAATACTGAATTTCATATAATGGTAAGTTTCTAGATTCCAGAGACACTTGTACTGTAATAGAGAAGATATTTGCCTTTTATTTTAACATGGGATCAATTTAGGGAAGAGAAATCATTTATTAGATACCACTAAAATAGTATGTGGTTTTGTAGGTGGATTAGACCAATTTGGATTATTCCTAAGTATAGTTTATGTAGTATAGATTTTCTCATGGTGATTCCCCTAAGTGATGGTTTTAGGATTATCTGTAGTACTTGTATTTTCAGAGAAATCTATTCATTTCTTTAGTTATGTTAAAATTGATTATATGGGATTTAAATTATTTTCCCATAGTTTTATATGATAGTATGGAGGAGATGTATTTATTTTTGAAGACTTAGTTCTTGTTTCTTAAATATAATTTATCTGTTGTGGATTTTTTCTCTCTATGTTTGGTAATCCAAAAGGAGAAGTATGTAAATCATGTTCTTGATTTTTTTATATAGCCATGTGATATTATCTAGTTGAAGTTAAAGGCCATATCAATTTATTTTTTACCATTTTAAAATGATATAAAGGTAGATGTGTTGAAATATTTTTTATTATAATATATTAAAATAATTCATCACTTTCTTAGTGATTAAGTGGTCGAGCTCAATTTTATTTTTTCAACATAGTATTTAAATGATATTTTGAGGCATTATGGGGTTAATTTTTTTACCATTAATGATCATGAAACTTATTTAACCTCAAGGGTGTAGAGAGGTATAAATAATTATTTTTTCTCTCATCTATGCCATATAAATACATTACATCCATTTAGACTCTTACCTACAATTTTTGTGCTTATGTACTTGATTTTTTTTGGTTCGTAAGTGGAAATGATTCCATTTGTCATGTTTTAATAATATAATGACTATAACCCCTACATTTATATGGATAAATTAAAATTACTATATATACAAACAAGATAATATGTATTGTGAAAAAATGAGGTGTTATGGTAAAAGATTATTAGAAAAAAAATTGGTGTCATGCATAAAAGATAAGGTATAGGTGATTAGTGTGTTAATAAAATCAATGTGAGATAATATGATTTCATATAATAATAATTTAATGAGATTTATGTTGTTACTTGTTAGATAAAAAATGTTTTTAATGTTTTTCGTCATTGTGTATTAAGATGTTTCATTCATATGAATAAGATTTGACTCTGATTGTTTTGGATATTTTTAGGTTTTATCCCATTTTGAAGTTATAATGTGTTTATTATAACATCCCCATTATATTAGGAAAATTCATTATTCCATTCCTATATCAAAGAGGAAGTGTTATCATAAAAGTGATTTGTATGGAATTAATTTGGTAATGTTGGATACTAATGATGGTGTGGAATTTTAGGAGTGGCATATCGAGATTCAGTATCATCAAGTGAATTTTTTTCACAGGCGTGTTATTCCATCAGTTCATGTCTAGTGGAGACATGGTGGTTTTGAGGATATGAAAAAGTATCATGATTTGCAGACTCATTCTTAGTATATGATTTTTTCAATTCATGAATTGGTGAGATGTTTTGTTGATGTTATGATATGATTTACATTTACTAATGCTATTAACTAATTCATTCCATAATATGAGGTTCATTGATAGTTATGTATTATTTTAGAGGTATATATCTTTAATGAATGATTTGTATAAACAATGTTTCTATGGAATATCATGTGATGGTTTTTTAGACCTCCATTTCCCCTTCATTTATAAAATAATATTAATTATAGAAAAATATATTTATTTGATAGGTATCTGACTAAGGTTCAAAATTTTATCTGATCCTTTACCTTGCTATCTATAGTTTTTGTGGCATGATATAGTTTTCTATAATAAGGAAAAAAACTTTGTTTCTATAAATTACAAAAAAAAATTGATGTTTTAAATTAGATTTTGATAATTTAAAGACAAAGTAATAATTTATTCATAGTGAAAAAAAATTAATTAGTTATTTTCTTTTAATGTAATTGGAGTCTTTTTATATGTTAAATTTTTATTTAATTTTTATTTAATTAGATTAAAAAACAATATTACCCTCATGTAGTGTCTAATTGTTCTGTGAGGGTAGTTTTTTTGGAAAGTTCTAATGTCAGGTGAATCCCACATCAAAGTAGTTTATTATTCTCTACATAAGAGTAGTACTATAAAACTGAATATATATCATGAAAAAGTGAGTTTCACAAATGGGAATACCTTTTTAATGGAATTCGATAGTCATGTATGGGTCACCCTTCTATAAAATATCATATAGAGAAAATATAAATATTTTTTTGAAGGTAATCCTAACTTCATGTTGGTGAATATTTTTCATGATATTTGATCTACATGAGGGTTATCCCTTTTCCTCATACATGTAAGGGCCATTCCTAAGATTCTTGAGGATCAATAAAACATACCTTTATAGAGTATACCTCACTCGAATAGCGGTGATGTTTTCCAAATTGAATTTAAAATTTCAATCTCATTTCATATCTATAACATGAATTTTCTTATTTGATGGTAATTAATGACTAAAAAAGAAATTAATTAAACAGGTTTACACATTTAGATATACCTAAAAATAATTTTTTTTGAACCGTAATGTGATTGGAATATATAATCCGAATAAATGGGATATGAATAAAATTAAAATATTGAATATCTATTTCAAATAATATCTAATAGATGCACTTTATTTTATTTTTTAAACCAATACCCTCTATCTCATTCTTGTTTTTTCATATTCACAAAAATAATAATAATCCACAGTGGGTCCTTCGAGTCTTGATTTCCCTTTAGCATTCAACTGATCCCTTATTGTGTTTTATGGCCTTTAATAATCTCTAACTCCATTTACCTTTCATACTATTGATGTGATATATTGGGAATATACATGAACATATATGGGATTCATTTAATTCTATTATAAATTTTGAATGTTTGAATTTATCATTATTTCATACCCTCATGATACATATATGGGATCATCCACAAACAATGTAATGAATCTTAGAATTATTAAGGGATAAAGAAGAATATAATAGTTTTAATCAGTGGAAAAATATTAATATTATCATTACAATAGAAAGAATTGAAATAGAAGTATATATTTTTGTTTCATTTTAGATTTATTATTACACGAAATAAAATTAATGTTAAAAAGGTTAAATTTATCTCATAAAAATGTTGTTGTTATCATTTTATATTTTATAGATCGTGTATAATTATTAATGGTTTTTGTGATTTTCATGATTTTAGATATTACCTGATATATTTTGAAATATATACAAATATCTTAGATCTATAATTATAAATGACAAAATAAAAATAACATATTTATTACTATTTATCCTTTAAATGAAATTAAAAGAAAATGTTATCTTATAGAATGTTTATAACTGGTTAATAACTATATATATAGGTCAATTATAGTTTTCTTATAAACAAAACATTTACATAATATATTTATTAAATCCATATGTTAATGAAAATACAATTTTTTTCAAAGGTAATTCATTAGGTTAGATAAAACCATCATTTCTTGATAAATTCACGAAATCCATGGTTGTATGCCCTTAGTTTCTGCATGTGTCTGTCATTATAAAAAACGTTTGTAATGTTTGCATGTTGTAAGGAGTTAGAGACTCTGTGAGAATTGATAAAAATATCTTATTTCATGTATTTGGTTTGTAATAGGATTTTTTATTGGAGCATTAGAGGTAGATTATGTCAGTGATAATGGGATTCAAATTATTGGGTTCAATTGTTTTGGGGATGATAATGGGGTGGTTTGAATGAGTTAAGATTGAGATTACTCATTTTTTTCCTTGTGATTTATTCTACATGATAGTTTGACAGATATAGTTGTATCATCTTAGAAAGATTCCTCGATAATACAGATACTATACAATGCAAAATTTATTAATATGTGAATTAACATAGTAATATACGATGATAAAAGATAATGATATAATTGAAAACAAGTTTATAAAAGAAAGAAGTTAGGGGAATATGGAATTTATCTTATAAGATTAATATAGAAATAAAAAAATTAATATGGAATAATATTTATTAATTTATAGAGGATAAAAATTTAATTTATATTCTTTTATTCATATATGAGATCATGAACATGGTAGTGGCATTTGGTTGTCTTATGGGCTGATAGATATAGATGGGTCTAAATAAAGGATTTTTCGCTAAGTACGGTTGTGTTAAGTATATCTTTTTTCTTATTTTAAATTTATAACCACCCAAAACAGTGGAGAAACCATCCCCAAAATGTTTTTGGGGATGTTTTTCTTAGCATCATTGATGGTGTGGGAATTTAATATTGAATTCTCTCTATCCCCCACTCACTATTATGCATTCATTCACTATATGGGTCTATTTATATTATGGTTTATTAATGTATAAATAATCCACTAACACAGGATATGATAGTTCATTTTTCATTGATACATTTCTTGTAGAATGTAATGGCATATGTGTATTGCCCATATATTTATTTTGTTAATAGTGATTCTGATAGCATACATGTTTTCTACCAGAGTATGTAATGAAATTAATTATAATGCATTTTCAAGGGTTTTGGTGGCTTCAGAGAATAATATATCATTACGATGATTAGGTAGTGTATGTGATGTGTTACATGAGTTGAATTTATTATATGATTTCAAGAGATTTGGGTTGGATTATATATGGTATTTATGAACATATGGTATGAGTTGTTGAGTCTTGAGAGGGGAAAATAATTAATGACATTGAAGTAGAGTACATTAAAATAAATTTATTTTTTAATATATATTTTCTCACTTTTATTGATTACATGATGATAAATCCAAGGAGTCTTAGAGATATGGTCTAACCTGATTTTGAGTTGATTTACATTCATTTTCAAATTCATTGAGATTTAGAAAACATTATTCCCATTTTTTGACTATGTGCTTTCAGGGAAGATTGTAATATTTATACATTTTATTCTCATTAAATATATATATATATATAAGTAAATATTATATTTTAAGGGGAATATTGGTTATTACACTATGAAATAATTATCATTTCTATTTATTCAGGAGATTTTGGTTCATTATCTCTCATATATGTCTTATTTCTGATTTTATTTTTTCTTTTGGATTATGAACTATATGAAATAACATTTAAATAATTTTATCATATGCTTATTTATTATATGGTGTTTGTTGGTGGATTTTTTATTATATCTTGTCCTTATATTTTATATATTGAAGGTAATCCATCCCATATTTTGGACATATACCCTCAGTGTTGATCTCATGTCTATCACCTATTAGAGGTTGGATTTGAGGGTAATATATTTCTATTAATAATTTTTATAGCAGGGTTAGTATTTGGTAGGGGTTATAAAAGGATACATTCTATAAATATATATCCTAAAATAATATAAATGTAACTATCATGTATTCGACAAATGATTTTACAAAATATACTCCATGTAACAATGTATCCCATTATATAATATATTTATAAAATAAAAAGAAATATATATATTTATAAGAGTATTAGAAAATTTTATATAATCTATGAACAAAAATATGTATATATATTAAATTATATTAAATAAAAATCATATTTTTAGTGGATAAAAACTTTTAGAATCCAACACATCAATTAACGTAACACTAATTTGTTAGTGACAACAATATGCACTAAATAAAACAATGATATAGTAGTTTAATCCATTTAGTGTATTCTAATAGTGTATAACATGATATAATACTAATAATTATGTTATTTGGTAGTGAATTGAAAAGGTACTCATTATGAAATTACATGAATCATTATTAAATCTATCAAATCTATGTTATCCTATACATTTCCATTATTATGTGATAATTATTTGACATATGTTTATGACGATATGGATTATTTAAATATTAAAAATCAATATAATTATTGAATTATGAGTTTAAATGAGTATTAAAATTTTATACATTTCATTATTATGCATAACATGTTAGAAATATTTCAGATTTATATACAACAATATATATTGGTTTAATCCTTGTGTTTGATATTTTATTTTTTGTCAGTATTATTTTTATGAAAAATACTCTAATTAAATCCTTTTTTAAATAAAATACATTTAAAAGATAATTAATTAATTACAAAATTAGTGTCATGAATTTTATCCATACTAATAATGTAGAGATTCACCATATACTATGGAACACTAGGAAAATGAATTGTATTTGATATTTATCCGTGATCCCAAGTAGGAATATTTAAAATAATCGTGTATATGTTACATCACCATGAAAAAAGGTTAAACTTATCTATTTTTACAATTAAACTAAAATACATAGATTTATATTGTGGAAAAAAGTTTTTATTTTAATGTTATCTATATTTTAACTAGAATTTGGAGACTTCATTTAATTTTTTATAAGTATAATTTAAAGGAAAAATCTTTATAAAATGAATTTTCCAAATTTAGATTATGACATGGTAAATTATGTGGTTTACAGATGTTCATATAATTAATTTGTTGATACTATGAACATATGGTCAATTTTATACAAAATGAAGAATAATGAATATGATAGGTAATTTTTCTAACGATTATATATAAGATAATTACTTTTTTAATATTATGGTAAAAGATTATTTTTAGTATGCGTTAGATTATATATAAATTTACCATTAATGTTTTTTCAAAAATCGGTAGATATTTCAATATAGATTGAGAGATTGAAATGGAACATACTAGGAAAATTAGATTATTGGAATGTTGTAGAATTGGTTGACTTACTAAACCCCATTAAAAATATAACATCAGAACTCATTAATACTGTATAAACTAAAGTAATGTTATTATTTATATTATTTATTTATTATTTTTATATTTATTTTATCTATTATATTCCAAATAAATTAAAATTTATTCATTTTTCCCCATGGATAAGGGACATTATATTTGGAAGAAAAAATTATATGTATTGTATAAAAATGATTAATTTTTCATTAATGTGTTTTTCAATTTGCTTTATTTTGAAATAAATTATGACTCACTACACTTATTTAATATATTTCTTGACATTATATATTTTAATACATTGTTTTCATGACCGGTTAACATATTTTCTATGATCTTTTGAGTAATTTCAGTCATAAAAATGGTATTCTTCTATGATCAATGATTAGTTTTTTCCCAAAAAATTGATTTTGGGGAAGGACGTTTTTTGTATTGGTTCCATTGTAAACTCGACATTAATTTTAATAATATTCATATGTTGGTGTTATTTTTATTCTATTTTATTAATACTATAATATTTCATGGAGTTTCAATAATTCAACATCAAGACAACAGTGTTAAATTTTATAGACATTGACTTTAAATGGAATCATATGGAAGAATATTTTATTCATAAGGTCATGGACGTTACATGGATGAATGTAAAATTGGAGAATATTTTTAAAGAGAAATGGAGATGGTTTTATAGAAAAGAGATTTGGTTTATTTGTATTCAATTGTATTAGAAAATAACCATTAATATATAATAAATAAAGACCATGTTGAGGATGATGAAACCATGTAGATAAATGTATGAGTATGTGAAATATTTGAAAAAGTGATCATGCTACAAAGTGACATGTTATATAATATTTATAGAAGTTAAACAAATGATTAACCATGTATGTGACTTTAATATGTTTTTTAGTCATAATGTATATGTAAATTGCATGATTGTGGATAATATGTGTTGAATATTATTATTATATTCACTTCTAGATTTATAATTTATAATGATATTTACTATAATAAATTCTTAGAAGATATCATACTCTTTTTGGGTATGATAATAATCATATTATGAATGAATTTTAAAGATAGAATTAAGTACATGTACATAATAATATAACAAAAAATTAAAAATTTATAGATGATCTATTCATTGAATTAATTGGAAAAAGATTGATGATCTGTCAATTTAAATTTGTCAAGTTAATTTAGTTCTTAGTTAACCAAAATTATTCATTAAAGAAAGGTAGGTCTTATGAAAAATATTATAGATATCATAGGATAACTTATACAATGCCAACAATAATATACCCTAGTGGTACAAGATCTTTTTTGGCATCCAAAAGACACAGGATCAAATCTGGGCAGGGGTGAATTTCTGGCACTGTAGCAGGACACTGTAGTAATGTTGTAGTAGCAATGGACTGTAGTAGTGGTGGAACTATAACCGCAGTGGCACTGTAGTGGAAGAAGGACTGTAGGAGGTACTATAGCTGACGTACTATAGCATGGACGACAACAGCGCAGGTACTGTTGCAGTACTATTCACCGAGGCGTCCTTTTGGACAAAAATGGGCTTTCAAGCCTTTTATTTAGGCAAATTGGCCTTGGGAATTCAGTCTATGTAATGGGTCTCCCTCTACCCAGTCTAAAGGGGTCTTTTCTTTAATAATAAATTGATTCTTCGACCCCAACCTTTAAAAAATAGGCTAACTTATACAATGATTAATCGAAAAAAACATGTTCTATTAATTTACAGAAAAGAATTATCAACTTTTTATTTGATTATATAATTCTAGTAGAATCATGGGAAATTAATCTTGGAGAATCATTTCATTATATATAATATAATATGTGTCAGGTGAATTAAATAACTTTATTATTCATAATGTCTCACATGGTGTATGATGAAAAAATGGAATTAATAGTGAAGTGGGGTGCCAATATTTGGATGTAAATTAGATATATTAATAAGTAAAATGCACTTAGACACTTTAATAGTGTATGGGAAAACCCATTATACATATATAAACTACAAAGAAATGTTTTAGATGTAGATTCACTAAAATTGTGTGGTTAATTACACAATGATTCATCATCATGGAGTGTGTTGTGATAGATTGATCCTTGTATATAAAAGGAGATCATATAGGGCCACTATACAAGATTATGAAATGATTACAATCTAGGAGTTGTGGAATTATCATCTCTATGACTTTATCTATAAAAACATTAATTTTATAATTTACATGTGAATGTTAATGCTAAATCATAATGAATTTATAAGTTTAATGATTTGTGAAATTGGTAAGAAAATATGGGTTTTATTTTTTATGAATAATAGGAAAACGAGATATTATATGTTATATCATGTTTGAAAACATATTTGGGGGAATCCAATATTCTATTACAATGGTGGATAAAAATATTATTTTTACAATAATTGATGTTCAATGAGAAATGTATGATTTTACTTCTTGTAACGAAAGATTGAGGTATCTAGAGTTCTTGTTAAATGACTATTCATGTTTGAAAGGAAAAATATATGGAATCTAAAATTATTTACATTTGAACATTACAATGAATATACTGCAAAATATTTTATAAATTACTAGAAAACAATTGGAACCAAACTATAAATGATTTTACCTCAACAAACATAGAAAAATGTTATTTCAATGTTGATAAATTTAAAATTAGTATAAAATTAATATATCATGGGGTGAATTCATGGATGACCAAGTAAATTTGGATGGAATTTATTAACAATTCATCATATATAGATAATAATTGAAACTTTAATCAAATGAGAAAGAAGGTTCTTTTGAATATATGTCCAAAAACAATCATAAATTTAATACTGTAAAATTTTCATATGTTTGGAAGATGTCCATATTGATATAAAGGATTGGAGAAAAATAAGATCAACGTACCAGAAATGTTTCTTTGTTTTATATGGTGCTGATAACATCAGAATCAACTTCTCTAGGAAAATTATTTGTAAAACATCACTTGGAGAAGGAATGTTATCATTAACGAGGAGTTATAATTTGGTAGCCAAAATAGTTTATTAATATGTTGAAGAAAAGCAGTCTATAGAATAAATAAATGTTGATCTAAATTGGAATACTTGATGAAAGCAATTTTTGAATAGTTTAAAAACATACATTGAATTTTTAGATGTTATGCATGTGGAATATTTAAAATATATCAAAAGAACCATAGAGGATAGTGGTTGAGATCGATATATTGGAGCACCAAAAGAAATATATTTATAGGTTGATATTCTAGAAAAATAATTGGCAAAATATAATGTTAGATATTCAAATGTTATATGACTAATTCAGAGGTTTGGTGTCTGATCTGAATTTTTATAATGAGGCTAGTCTCATTAGAACTATAAAGTGGTATTTATCTATTAATGATAAATTATAAACAAAACTTTCAATGAAAACATAGGTGTTAACTAATTTATGATTTGGGAAAAATTATTTCAGGAAATGGGCTATTTTAAAAGATGAAGTCAATGATGGAAATAGATTTTTTTAATATTTAATAATGTATTTTAGTAAAAGGAAGGTGTGAATTTATTCAAAAAAATCATTGATTGTTAATCACTATACCATCCATGTAGTGTTATTCTTGTATTTTTTATGAATATATTAACATTTTTTTATTTTATATAAACATTTGATTTATTGATGTTGATCTAGAGAATAAAAATTACAGGAATCATCAAGATGGATTAAAAATCAATCAGTATCATGAATTATTGATTACGAAATTATGTGTATCTATAAATAAAATTAGACACCAAGTTAATAGAATAATAAAATCAATGCCTTTATAGTATATAATTTTTTATCTCAGGAAAACACATTTCACTATTGTTATAAGAAGGCCTTTGAGATGGTAGATTCATCATCATACACTTGAAATAGATGTTAAAATTTTATCAAGACTAAAATTTAACATTATGTTGTAAAATATTAATGATTAATCTATAATGATTTATAATAAATAAATCACTTTTCCTACATAATATATTTTTATTTAGAATAGGTAGATAAAAACAAAAAAAATTCAGTTGAATAAAATGGATTATATCAACGAGATAACCAACTGATCTAGTAACATTGGATGTATGAAAGTGTCAAATCCATTATTCTATCAAATTAAATAAAAAAACAATAAAGAACATATAATTTAAATTTTGATAAATATATTATTAATGTTCTATTTTACTCAACTATATAAATATTTTTCATGACATGTATAATACTAGGTATTTATCTCATAGTTGTATTTTTCATCCACTTCATACATAACTATTTAATAACTCATAGAGTTTGTCATGTTGATCCCTAAATATCTATTTAGATAATAAGGTAATAAAAATATTTTTATTACAGAAAATATATTATCCAGTTTCATATATTCAGTATTGGAATGGTTAGGGATAGGTATTAGAGAACCAAATGTTTTTTGTTTAATTATTAAGAATAACACTTATTGGTATGTCGAGGCGATGACTAGAGGATACACTATCCTTAAAAAAATTAATGTATATCATTATAATAATGGGTTATAAATAATATTTGTTGGTCTATTTTATATTGTGTGAGATCTAATGAATAAATTCTAGTTTAATATTATGTAGTGACTGTTGATGTTAAATCCATTTATCTTGTAATCTTATTGTTTACCCATTAATGAGACATGTTGAACTAAGATTTAAATAAATCCATGAAATGTTAGATAAAAAATTAATTGATTTTTTATTGATAATTAAAATAAAATAATATGACTAATATATTACTAAATGTGTAAGTTTAGGAAAACACAAGGTATCAAATAATATTATTGGTACTAGTGTAACCAAAAGATTAAGAAGAAAAATGTTTATGTGTGAGGATACTCATTATAGGTAGTCTACATGTGGGAGATTATTTTAAATGTTATGTTTAATTTGAAGCCCACATTAACATATAGAATGGAAAAAATTTAAAAGAAATGATTTTTCAGGATGAATATAGTGGTAACATAAATCTAGTGATGGTAGGTTATTCATATAACACATGTACAGAAAATATCTATAGATTTTCAATTCCCGATATGATTATGAAAAATTAAACAATGTGTAAAAATTATACTTATGATATATAAGATCCATTCCAATGTGGTTGATTGAAAAAGGATTATATATAATAATTGATGTATGATACTTAAGAGAAACAATATTAGTTTTGAGAAGTATGTGATAATTGGTAGTTGATACTATAAGGAAC
This sequence comes from Viscum album, assembly GCA_963277665.1. Classification (NCBI taxonomy): domain Eukaryota; kingdom Viridiplantae; phylum Streptophyta; class Magnoliopsida; order Santalales; family Viscaceae; genus Viscum; species Viscum album. Next base: position 187,263,163 of record OY728153.1, on the reverse strand, counting down.
AATGTATTAAAAGAAAAACTGTGAGAATACTATAGTGATCAAAAGTTTCGGAACTATATGAACAAATAAAACACATTAAAAGTATTGGATGGAAAGAATTCATACTAAAATTTAAAATCTTCTGATTGGTGGTTGAATTGACAGAATGTGTCAATTGTGATCGTATTCTTGAATATTCTAATTAATTGAAATGTATAGTACAATTCATTAATGGATGCAGGACATAATATTTCAACCCTATAATCTCAACATCTTCTCTATAATTAATTAATTTTTTAAATTTAATTTTGGGATTTTGTTAACAGCAAGAGACATGTCGACAGAATGAGGTGATTTAGGGTGTTTTGTGTCTTCCAATGTTCTATTGCACTGTTTTTGGTAATTTTGAACTGGTTATTTAGAATGATTCAGTTCTTATTCCAATTTTATTTATGTCTAAGAAATAATATCATCAGGTGATTTATATTTTTTTCTAGAAAAACAATTGGTACAAGGGTTATACCCTCAAAAATCTATAGATTTTTCATATACACTTTACTAAGATTGTGTTGTATTTATTAATAGATGAATCCTTATGAATATTGTATTTTTTGAATAAAAATATTTGCTTCAGAAGAACATTATTAATAGTTAAAATATTTCGTAAATAATAATTATTTAATAAAGAAAAATATTATTTAATAAAAAAAATATAAAACGTTGATAATGATTCCGAAATTTTTTTTTGGAAAAAGTTTCTAAAAATATATGTACAATATTCAAACACCATTATGAGGTATTATAATTTAAAAATGAACATGGTTTAAAAAAATGTTCCCTATTTAGAAATATCATGCTATACCAATTTAAGTCATTATCATAATATAAAACGGTAAATTTTTGACGGATCCAACTAAAATGTATTTATTGAAGTAAGTAATCATTTTTTTAATTTGAAATGGTTTTTCATTAAGATAAAACCATATCGTGGTGTTTTATAAATATAGTAGTGGTTTAATAATTTTAAATGTAATTTTTTCTTGAAGATTTTCATGAAAAATATTTATAATATACGACTTTAATTAATTAGTAATGATTAAGAATAATCAAATAATATAACATTAAATGAATTTATATTATAATATGAAATTTTAATATCCAAATTCATTATTTTGAAATTTATTCATCCCATTATAAAAGGATTTTCGGTGTGATTTTTCAGATTTTAAATAAAAAATTTCATTAAAATTTTTAGTTTATTTTTTTAACATAAAAAATAAGAAAATGTAATATTAATTTAAAAAATGACTGTAATATCATATATATTAATTGTAAATTTGTTTAAATAATATTCAAAAAAAATTACGAAACATAAAGTGTTCATATTTGAGATATTATTGTGTAGTTATTAAATTTATATATTATGGGCATTCCATAACTCATGTCTATACTATAATATTTATATAAATATTCAATTTGAAATATTTAAAAATTAATTATCTAATTAATAAAATTCAACTTTTAATTTAATTGGGTTTTTCCGTACATTACTGTAGATTGATATAAAACATTAATAGTTTAAGTAGATATATGTGTTACTTCTAGTATTTTCTAGTTTCTCCTCGGTAATATATAATTTGATGTAAAAGTGTTTTATTACCCCTTTTAAGGGTTTTAAGGCTGGTAAATGATGTTTTAAATACCCCATGAGTCATGCGACCCTTGAGTTACCAAAACATGTGGTCTTTTTCCTCAATGTTACCCCCTTTACCATGTCTTCATGTTTCGCCCTTGTAACAAGTTCATTTCATGTTTAAAGAAAATATATTAACTCACATCCATTATCTCCACCATTTATGAGGAGAATTGATAAATATCAATAAATCCCAATGTGTGAAACTACCGAGACACATGGTTGAGCCCCAATTTGACTTTTAATCGCTTCGATATCGTCTCCCTGATTTTAGGATCTTCCCTCTTCGTAAGAAAATATCCACTCATTATCATTCCTTTTTTTCTCCTACTATGACTCAAGACTTCCTCCCAAGAAGAATCATGCGCCCATATTGGGGCCCTTCCCACTCATCCTTGGGGTCCTTGGATTTCTTCCTCTGCAATTCGTGAATCCCCAGTTCTTAACATGAGGAGAAAACATCGATCCTTGATCATCTAAGTAGGGTTTTTCCCTTAATATCTATTTATTATGCATCATGTGGGTGGGTATGATGGCTTTCCAATGGGATGTAGATGAATCCATCTTCAACAAAGATAATTAACAACCCTTTTAAATAATGATGGGGTGGGAATGATTATGTTGATTTTACTATGTTTTAACTTCATTGTTATGTTATGAATCGTATAGACTCATGTCCAATGAAAATCATAGTCGTTGGTGGACCTTTAATTTACACTAATGAATCTATATTTTATGGATAATATTTTGATTGAATAAATATAAAATGTGAACTAGTTAATCATGTAAAATTGGTTGATTAAATGGATTCTCAATGAATAATAATTCTTGTGTGGTCACCACTATTAACAAAATGTAAATAAGGAACTTAAGAAATGATGTTGGCTAAATATGAAACATACTTGCTCTGTTCTGATGATATCCATGGTCATTCAATTTGATGCCTTGTAGGATGACGTGGATGGGAATTGAATCTATGATTGAGATGTTGTTGGTATATGAATCCGAGGCCATGTAGAGCTGGTATGTTTGGGCTTATTATGGTTCACGTACCTTGTGGGATTTTACATATCCCTATTGATGTTGTTTCCATACATGAGAACTGAGAGTGAATTCATAAAATAAATCTTGGCTTTTTTCCTTCAGTTGTTGTTTTGGCTAGTTTTTATGCTTTTTATTTTCTCTTTAGAGGAGGAATTTTTTAAATGGAATCACTTGACATGATAACAAAAACAAGTACAATGTGGGATTTTTTCCCCGATATGGGTTTTGTTCTTGTTGTGGATTTTTTTTCATTTTTTCATGTAGGGATGGGAGTAAGAGTGCCTGTGTAACACCCCAATATTTCGTAGTATGATATTTTCGTTAAATTAATTAAATAGCTTGTGCTACACGCAAAACCGAGTTCGAGCACACCACGACTTCCCTAACTAGCTATTCAAAAAGTGGTTGGGAATAATACTAACTGAATTTGAAATTTTATATACTCTATATAATTTTAGAATCCATATTATATGTTTCTTAGACATAATATAAGGACACATTCATTTTTTTCAGTTTAAATAAGTATTTTTCAAAAAATGAAATTTTACAACATTTTTATGGAAAACCACTTTCGAAACAAATATTTGAAACTTTTATATATTCAATTTAATTAAATTTAATACTTATTTAGAATCTAGATATAGATTTATTTTGGCTAATTTATTTGTACTTTTATGATAACTTTCAAATTTTGATGACTACTAAAAATTACTAAATTTTAATTGAAAACAACGTTGTTAATCGAAATAATTTATAGTGTTAAATTATGTATCTGAATGGTTTGGAAGTATAATTAGATCATATATTTATCATTTAATACAATTTAGGAAGTTATAATTATTTTCACATTTAAATTTGACATAAACACATGTCATTCTTTTGATAGTTTTTACTTTTTTTAAAACCCTCATTTTAGTTTTGAGAATAAGAATTAATTTTAAATTCATTTATGCATCATATATGTTATGAATTTGGTAAAATATAATTTAGTTTTTAATTCGGAATATTAAAATTATTTTATGGTAAATTTTTTTGTATTTTTCTGGAAAAAATCAATTTTTTGATAAATATTGAAAAACAATGTGTTATAGTTTAAAATGACTTTTTATTTAAATAATTATTTATTTTATTTTAAAAAAATTAAGTCAAAATATATATATAATACCTATATATGTTCAATGTAATTCATTGGAGTCATTTTATAATAATATGAGATATATAATATTTTTGAACTTTTTTCCATCTTTTATCCACCTCCTAGGAGCATTTGCATATTTACATAAAACATAATTTTACCGGTTCAGATAATTGAATTTAAAAGATATGATAGAATATGATAACATCAGTAAGTAATATTTTGTTCAATAAAATAAAAATGATTTTTGGTGAATAGTAACTTTTGACTTTTATTTACCGCATTTACAAGTAAATAGGGTAATTAAAGGTAAAAATGATATCATAATTACCCTAATAATGTCGTAATTCTATTTGATAAAAATAATTCGAACAAAAACAACCTTAGGAATAAAATATAACCTATTTGGTCCACTTGGATTAGATTAAGACATTTATTATTGTTTTATTTAAAGAAGTTTTAATATAGTTAGATTTAATGTTTAAAAACAAAAATATTTTTAATATAGGGTTACAAACAATATAAATTCGACTATAAATATTCATTAGAGAGATAATAATATTTCCTATATAGTGGAATTTTATTTATAATTTTTATACGTTAAATAATTTAATTTATTTGTGACATAATGATGATTTAGTAATTGCCTTATTAATAAAATATTAAAATATTTGATATTATAACAATACAAATAAATGTAAATTGGGACATCTGATGAATTAAATTAATTTTATAGGTTAATATGTCATGTTAAAGTTATTTTACTTATTATTATTAAAGTAATAAAGATTTTATGGCTTCCAAATAAATCAAATACTTAATAGTGTCAAAATAGACATAATTGAGTTTTTAAAACAAATTTTATATTATTAATTGATATAATATTCATAAAAATTTATGTTGCGGTCAAAATACTTATATAAATTTATATATGTTAATAATGAACCACATGGTGTTCTATTGGATTGTTATAGTTTGTTTATTAACCATATAATATAAAAATACAAAGAGGCATGGTAAATGTCAAACAATTTAACATAGAGCTAAATCTAAAAGTTATGGTTAATATAATGATCTACACCACTATAAAACCTACTGTTTGAGAGGTTTTTTTACCCATCCTCACCTTAACCTTTAAATAAATTATTTTGGATCCATTAGAAATCGAAAAATTATTTTAATATAAAATATTAATTCAAGATTTTCTTAAAGTGACCCTCACCTCTCTAATAAAAGGGTACATCCCCGTCTCCTAATTTCACACACCCAATGCCTTTTGAATCGTCCAACCCCTACCCACATATCATCCCAACATTCCTCCTTTCATCCTAGAGGACTAACTTTGGTATAAATCCATCCTAAGGAGCCCTTTTGTTCAAATCAAAAGGAAGAACCCGAAGAAGAGGTAAGTATTTCATCACCTCTTTCAAGTTATTTTCTTTATCCACTTACTCTTTTTTTCCATTACAATATAATTACTTTAGTATCTTATATATATTGTGTTGTTATTATAAAAATGGTAAAACCATATTCATTATTCTATCCACCCTATAAATGACAAATTCACCATACGTGCATACGTACGTATTATCGTCTCCACATCGTGGTGTAGTTTTTTATTCAATCACTTAATTATTTGAATTGGTATAATAATGAGTATTACTAATGTAAATAATAAATATAACATTTTAATGTTTCTGTATATATTATATACCATCTAATTACAGACAATTTCACCATCAATATAATGATATTTTCTATCGTGCGTACGTACAGATTACCGTCTCCATGAACGCGATGGAATTTATTCCGCATCATAATTATTCAAGAATAATTTTATTTTATTATTAAAAATAATTTTTATGAACTTAAAATCATTCTAGATATGAATAATATACATCCTATCGATAAAAATCATGGCTTTTGTAACTGAGTATATAAAGGAAAACAGATCAGTTCACACCCAAAACGATGATACTACTAAAACATTATTAACAAAGCAATATTAGCAGATCATATATGATATCATATTTATTTATATAGTTATTTTATAATTTAATAACAATTATTTAGCTATTGTAAATGAGGTTAACGTACCCTCAAATAAAGAAATGTACATGTTAAGGGGTGTTCATCTCACTTCTTATTCTTGTGGGATTCATGCTATATTCCTACTATTTTCATTTGTGTGGTGTATGTACTGCCCATGATTGTAATCTTGGTGTAATATATTTTAATTAATGGGTATTTACATATTCATTTTATGATACTTATTTCATGGATTTTATGTGTCATATCCTACCAAATCATTAAGGGAATTTCAAATTTCAAATTCCACTCAATTGGATTTACACATACTTCATTGATTATTTTAATCCATGGTTATGTGTGGAATCACTATTTATTATTTGTATAGTAATTTACACTCCCCTTTCTGTGGATATACATTTGATACACATAATATCTCCATTTATATATTATCAATTCATCAATATAAACTTGATAATTGTAATTTTAACTCAATCTCCATTCATTATGTTAAACATCCAATTCATTGGTGTTGTTTTTACAAGAATATGTGTGAATGAACTCTGATTGATTTACACTTAATATTTAATCACATTGATTGTATTTATAGTTATCACACAAAACTATGTAATTGATTTATCCTTAACATATGGATACAGTCTTTATAAAGGAATTCATCTCAAGTTACATTCCATTGAGACTTCGTTGTTGTTATGTGCCAATTTACTTTTATTTGGTGTATATACTATACATTGACCTATTATATCATGAATATATTTATTCTCATTATATTATAATGTTTTTATATCCTCAATTAATTGTATTCAAGCGTCTCTCATTTGGTTTGGAACTGTTTCTAAAATATTATTTTAAATGTTTTAAAAATTTATTCTTCTAAATCATTCTAATTAATGTCCATGTTTTAAAAATGTATTTAAAAATATATTTATATTGTCACACCCGGACATCTTAAATTAATTATGTTTTTCTATTTCTTTGCTCTGGGTCCCCATACCAATGTCCGGGTTGGGTCCCAGTTTAATTTTTGCGACATTTACTAAGTTCAGTGGGTTTTGGACCCATGAGCGGTCACCGCACAGTGGGCGGTAGCCGCGTCGTTAGCCTGGGTGCCGCGCAAAGGTTTAACAACAAAAATAAATAAATTTTTTTATATAATTAAAGTGGACTGAATGTTCATATTTTAATAAGAATAATATTATTATTTAATTAATAATATTAACATGTCAAAGATGTTATTATTTTTTTGCTATTAATTTAGTATTTTATTATCATCATAATTATTGTTATTTTTATTAGCATTATTTTATAGTTTTGTTATTATTATTATTTTTTATATTATTATTATTATTATTTATAGTTTTATATTTTCTTTAATTGATTTAAATATAAAAAATGTCTAACATAACCCCAACCCTAGCGCCGAGCCCCCATCTCTCTTTCCCTCTTGCGTCGCACACCCCCCATTTCCGACTTCGCTTCCCCTTCACCCAGCCGCGCGCCCAACCCTCTATCAGCCCTCCGCCTCGCCGCACCCCCGTCCGACTTCCGCCCTGCTCCGGCGCCTGCTTTCTGCACCCGGCCTTCGCCGCACCACCGGCCTCCGGCGCCCAGCTCCCCACTCCCGCAGCGACCTCCCTCCGGCACCGCTCCCTCACCCGGCCTCGCTCCGCCCCGAAGCCCGGACGCGCCACCCTTCCCCTCCGGTGCCTCACCGCTACCCGCCTCACCAGCCAAAATTTCTGGTGAGCCCCCGCCACCGGACAACGACTCCCGGCCCCATCGGCGCCCCCTACCGGCCCTTCCCGCGAGCTCCGCCACCTGCCAGCGGCCTCCGGCCCCCTCCAGCGATCTCCGGCCGAGCTCCGGCGAGCTCCACCTCCAGCAGAGCTCCGGCGAGCTCTGCCTCTGGCCAGCAGCGGCAACCCCTGGCCGCACGTTCTCCACCAGCCCTCAACTTTCGGCGATGACCCGCGACCTCTAGTACAACTTCCCCATGAAGGTTCCCCCTATTATTCCTTGAGCTTTTTGGTTTCCAACGAGTATAAGGTTCTTTTTAGTGTTTTTTTAGGTTAATTTTGGTTCGCATTATTGATTTAGGATCTAATTTGGATCCCACGGGGTGTGATTGTGGAGCGATTGGTGTTTGACACCAATTTTCGAGAATTTTCGACACCTGATGTAAGTTGTTCCGTGTATAAACTTTTGTGGTGTTTTAATTTGCTTGTTTGGTCAAATTAGTATATTATTTGACTAGTCTGCTTGGTAAAAATATAGTGTTGTTTGAAGTTTAATAGGATTTTGATAGGTTTAGAAAAGTTTTTATGTGTTATGAATGTTTTGATTTTATGAAAACTTTTGTTGAGCCATTCGTAGTGTTTCCTAAACTGTGCTGTTGTTTTACATGGTGCGCATGTGCTGAGAAATTCTGTTTTTGACATTTTTAGTGTTTTATAAACTGTGTTGTTGGTTTATTAAAATGGTCAAGGGTTTCAGTTGGGTTTTGGTGTGACGTCAATGTGGCGTTGTTTGCGTTTGATCATGAATGTTTTTTTAAGGGGTTGAAGTTGGTTTCGTGGGTTTAAAGCCACGGTGTGTTTTCAAAATTGTTTTATAAAAATTTTAAATGATTTATTAAGAAGCATGGATGTTCCAAATTTTGTTTTGGGAAAACATGTTTAGCCGCACGTTCTTTTAAGGGTCAATTTCACCATGTCGTGCGCTTTTTTCTTATTTCGTACTCTGGTGTTTCCTTGAAATAACCCGGTGGCACTTTAAATTAATTAGTTAGTTGTTTTGGTTTTATGTGGTTTTTTACAAACACTTTGTGGATTTTAAGGTGGTTTAATAAATAAGGTTGATGGTGTGAGTTGTGTTTTGAAGTAATGTCGAGCTGGTTCCTTTGCGTTGGTTGTTCGTTTGGTTTGTTCTGAGCTAGTGGCAATGTTTTCTTAGTTATCATGCATTTGTTTTAGCGTGTTGGTGAGGTAACCCTATGACACTGTGATCATCAGCTTGCGCGTGCTTGTGCGCCAGTGCGAGTTGTATTCTGTCATCATATCCGAGCTGCGTCTTGAGGTAGGTCTCCCACTACACTCGCTCTTAAATTTAGAAATTTATTTATTCCTTTTCATTTCATTATTTTTCAGTAAATTTAAAGTAGTATTAGAAAATTATTACCATAATGGAGACTTGCTGAATTTGAAAACTCTTTACTTCTTGCATCGCATTGAAAATAACTTTCCTGGATAAATTTGTGTGGTTTTCTTGTGATATTGTCATACGGGTACTTTATGAAATGTGCAAGTCATACTAAACTGCGTTTTGAGATGGTTTTTGGTGTGTATAAAATGATGGGTCTATCATTTATGGAAAATGGTGTTTTCTTGAAGACTTGGGTAGAGTATATGTTGTTTAGCCTTTAAACTATATTATGGAATTTTTAAGTGGTGGTTTGGTTTCCCTTAAATGGGTTTCTAAGCATGTTTTTTTTCTGATTTTCAACATGATGGTGTCTGTCATATTTTCTTTGGAAACACTTTGATATTAAATTGTTTAAATGTAAATGATGTGGCGGCCCGGTTGGCACTTTATTTATTGTGAACTGACTACATATATATATATATGTACTTATGGGGCATCTCTACAGGGGGACTTTCCTTCGAGGATTGTCATGTAGCGGTGTCCGTGTAAGGGGTTGGAATGTGCGGTGAGGTGAGTCACGCGTGTGAGGGCCTCCCACATACACAGTATTATTAAAACCAACGTGGGTTCTTGGGAGTCTTTTAGAGAATCGAGTGACGGTTGCTGGATAACCCCGATTAGACGGGTTAGTCCCCCCTTGGTAGGTAGACCCTGTAGGGCGTGCCACTGGTTGGCTGTTAGGGCGGCCAGTTGGTTATTGACTATGAAGTACCATGCCGACAGGTAGTATAAACCCGAGTATGTCCAGGGGTTTTCTAGGGATGTTTAGGATCACCCATGGTTACTTGATGTTCCTTTATTGTTTACTTTCAGTTGTTATTTACATCTTATACTGTTATACTTTGTGAAAAATGGTTTTCAAATGAAGATGCGTTATTCTCTTTGTGTAAAATTTGAAAATGTAACACTTATTTCTCTTTTATAGTGAATTTGACACCAATGAAAGGAATTCAAATTTTGAAAAAGAATAAAGGTAATGTCTCGTGTTTCATCTTCAAGTGAAACATTGTGAAATCTTACTTTTATACTGTGTAGTTCAAACCTGGAATTTATAGATTATTTTTTTACTGGCAGTGCTTTGGGATTTGTTGTTGGGCTCTCTTACTGAGTACTTTTTGTACTCACGTGTATCTTTTACCATTTCAGTTGCAGGTTCCTTATGTTCAGGTTCTCCTGGTTTGAGTCTCTCGGTGTTGGATATGGTCTTTGTTTGGGTGGTGATTTGTGGGGTCACATGGAGGTATGTTTGGTCGTGTGGATTTTATTTTCTTTTTTGCTGTTAGCATTTTTTTGTTCTGTTTAGTTAGTTTTTTGCCTCGATCCTGCTTTTTTTTGGGATGAAATCGTTCCCAATGATAATTTTTTTGATGCCCGACACTAGTTTCCATCCCAGGGGGATCGGGAATGCCTGTCGGGACATGCCGTGGATCGGCTAGGGTGACCGGTTCAGGGTTGACCCGGGCTGGTTCGTGACAAAATGGTATCAAAGGGGGTTCTTATTATTTGGGGTGTCTGGTATATGGAGATTAGGATTGTTGGGACTCGAGAGGTAGGTATGGGAATGGGGTCGTGAACCCTCACCCGTTCCGCACCTCGAGTTGCTAGGGATAGTCCGGGAATTGAGTCTTCATTTTATTCTGGTTTGTTTTGGGTTGAGAGATGACAACGAACGCAAGAGGATGTTACATCGTGATTTCACATGGAGTAGTAACCCATGTGGAGTTGGGGTACATGGTTTGAATTTCTCCCAGTTGTCGATGCTTACTTGGGAGATGGCCCACTACCATGTCGCTGGGTTAAGTGTGACTACTAGTCCCTCACCTCGGTGTTTGATGCAACATGAAGGTTTTTTTTTCGTTTGGGGTCGGTGTAAGTGCGTTGTTGGAAATGAAAAAGGGTTTTTGAAAAATTGTACTGGTTTCTTTTAAAAGACTTAAAATGTATGAAATGGGTTTTAAAACCGAAAGCCTTCAGTTTGGAAAACCGTTGTTTGCATGTAAAGTGTTTGAGAATGGTTTGGGGTGAAACCTCAGGTACTCCTTATGAACATTTCCACATGTGAGGGGATGCGTGGAAAGTTCATGTTGGTGCATATGAATGAAAGTGGATGAAGACATGTGCAACAGTTCATGGGATTACCTGGGTGTGTTTGAAATTAAGGGCTTGACCTTGTTTTCTAAATTGGATTTTAAAGAGGAAAATGGTTTTGGAATGTGATTTTGGTTTGAAAAGTGGATATGGTACTTGGAAAATGGAATTCAAATAATGCGGTTTTGAAATCAAAAATAAAAAGGGATTTTTGTGTGGTGTTGGTATTTGCTTGGTTTTTGAGTTGGATGTTTTTGGATGAAAGTTCTTTTAATGATATTTCTTTGGCTTGATATTGGTTTCGGCTTGGTGCTATATATGTTGTTCAGAGATACCTCCCAGAAAGGTCCCCAAAATTGGTGAGTCATGCCCAGTTTTTGGTCTTTCTCGGACGTTGTCTGTCCTTCATGGTGATTGGAGCCTGTTAGAGATAGTGTAGTGGATTGAAGAGGTCGAGCGTGTCCTCAGGGTATTGGGAACTCCCAAAGCTGTCAGAATACGTGCTGTTTTGGGTGTGTTCGAAGGACTAGCTCCGGACGAGTAGGAGTTGTTCGCCTCAACGTTAATTGCAAGTGGGACGATGTGTTATTTCATTAAAGTCGTCTTCATTCGATGGTTTATACTTGTGGAGGTGAAGACAAAGAAAATGGAAGAGCTCATGTGTGTTCAACATGGCTAGCAGACAGTGAAAACGTATGTTGAACATTTCAAGGATCTTGCATCTTTTTTTCGGGGGTAGTGTCACAGGACTAGATGAAGACTTCTCCCTTCATTAGGGGTCTTCGTCCAGAGATCATGGAGCGAGTCCTCCATTTTTGGGAGCACCACTTTTGAGAAGTTATTGCATGAGGTGTTCTTAGCTGAGTTGGTTTCCAAAGCGCAAATGGTTGGAAATCCACCGTATCCAGTCGCTCGTGAAGGTCCCCCATCTGATGAGTAGAGTGTGTCAGGTAAATTTGTTTTTAAAGAGTTCTTTGCAGTGGCTCTAACTTCCAGCTCGTCAGACCATCTAATGGTGTACCGTCAGTATAGATGTTTACGACATATGGGCCATCATGTCACACCCCTCCGAAGACATGACATCATTTTAGGTGCCTAGGACATCTAGAGAAGTTCTACATGGAGCTTCACCTGAAGAAGACTGTAAAGACCCGTAAATTACAAGGGATTTTTTTCTAAATTTTCTTAGGGATTTTACAAGAACGCAGTTTCTGACGGCGCCTGATTCCGAGGCCCGGTGTGCCCGAAATCAATTTCCTAAGTTTAGCTCGGGTACGTTCAGTGAACGAACAAGCGGGTTTTTCTAACTTTTGAATCGGTGCTCGAAATCGAATTCTGAGGGCACCGATGGATTCGCAGTGCCGGTAATTGCTTAAGAAGATCTTTTTTGGAGTTGCGTTTTCACGGGAGGAGTTGTTAAAAAATTGTGGAAGATAAAATAAAAATTGAGTTACAATTTTTATTTCTTTAAAGTAGTTATATCCTTTGAGTGGTAGTTAGGGAACTACCCATGAGAGGTTAAGAGGGTGGTGGGGCCCACACGAGACCCTAACCCCCCTTGATCTTCCATAACCCCCTTGACCTCCCAAACTGACCTACCACTTTAATATTGTAACTCCACTTAAACTTAAGTGACTCCTCTCCTCCTCACCTCCCACATTAATTCATGCCACCTAAACATTAATTAATTTGACAACTCAAGATCAATTAATTAAGTGTGTTGGTTTTGAATTTTATAATTTTGAATTCATGGCATGGGTAAATAAAATAAGGTGGAGCCTTATTTTATTTTGGTTAGCAATGTTGTGTTAAGAGAAATGGAAGAGAGCATTTGAGTTTTAAAGGAATTACTCCTCCGAAGAAGAACACTTCATCTCCTTTGTTGAAGAACGTGAAGAACACCGAAGATTCGATGAAGAATGCCGTCTCATCTTGCACCTTCTCTCCACGTCGAAGGAATCGAGATGCCGCATTCTTCATCAGGAAATCACCGACGACGTTCCTTCTCCTCCTCTTCCTCCACGTCAAGGGAGGAGACACCATCACAGGGAACATCGCCATTGATGACGACTCACCCTCCGGCGTCAATAGAATCAGCACCGATCTTCCAAGACGTCTGATCACCGCGACGCTTGCCTCTTTCGCGGCTCGACGACGTGTGACATATTTGCAAGGTAGGGAATTAATTTGTGAAATGTTAATGAACCCCATGCTACTTCCTTCTAAATCAAAGAATGCAGATCAACTAAACATTAAGTTGATCCGCGAAAAATATGTTGTGGGCTGGGAATTCTTGATAGTGGGGAAAAAACTGTAGGGGTTTGGTTTTCATGTTGTGAATAATTTTAGACGTTCTTCGATATCAACGTCCAACTGTTATCAAAATAACGGAAGAGGTTGGACCGCACAAACACGACCGAACCTCCTCCCCTTTTATTTTGTTGGTTATCTATGTGGCTTGAAATGGAAGTGACGTAGTGCCGTCGCACCGTGCGGGAAATTAGAGAATCACAACGAAGAAGCGCAGCGCCGTCGCGCTGTGCCTTTGAGGTCGAACGAATCTGCAGTCGATGTCGGGCAGCGGCGAAAGGGCGTGGAGCCATCGTGCCGCGCTAGAAAACCACGAATACGGCACATTTTGAACGTTGAGTGCGGATCGATGGGCGAGGATGAATCGGGCCGAAATGGCATTTGAATTCCTTCGCAGTAAAGATTGGGTCCCGAGAGGACTGTTGGCGAAGGCGGAAGGCGAAACGGACCACCAGAGCGCGTTCAGTGGTCCGCAGAAGGCGGCGGCGGCGCACCGCCAGAGCAAACCATCGCGACTGAGCCACGGTGGTGGGACATGAACCGGAACGGCCGGGCCGTTCTGGGTTTGAGGCGGCGCGCCTTTAAGCCGCGCCATGTTGACAACAGGGGGGGTTTGTAACCCCCGCACCCGCCGCGCCGCGCCAGCGTGAGGCCATCCAGCTGCCCAGGCTGGGCCGTGCCGGGCCGCGCAGCCGGGCCGGGCCATGCCAAGTCGGGCCGGACCCGGACCCGGTTCGGGTCGACCCGGTTCGGCCGACCCAGGGGGGGTTGGGCCGGGCCGGGTCGGGCCCAGAAACCCCGTTTTCGGACCTCTTCGGTCTTTTACACATAACCTGGGCTACGGACCTCCGATTGATGCACCGTCAGTTGCTATCTGATCCTTGGATCGAGTTGGTCATTTCGGTATGTTACACTCAAGTTTTCAGAGAACATTGGGTTCGTCCGGGTTGGTTCGGATACGAAACCAACCAGGCCCTTGGAGCAGAAACGCTTATATCTTGAGTTCCAGACGTCCGATTGACGTGCTGTTGACTTTGTCGGTTTCCTCTTGATGAGACCGAACTTTTGGGCTTACTTCGCTTGAGGTTTGGACGCCGTCAGAGTGCGTTCGGGTTGGTTCGCTCACGAAACCAACTGGGCCCTTGGAACGAAAAAGGCAATAACTCACAGACCAGGCATCCGATTGACGCTCCGTCTGTCTCGTTGAATTTCTCTTGATGAGACAGAACTTTTGGCACACTTTTCCTGAGTTTTGGATGCAGTTGGAGTATGGCCGGGTTGGATTGTACCCGATATCCAACAGGGCCCCTAAAACGGAAAAGCTGATATCCTTCAGACCGGACGCCCGTTTGACGAACCGTCAGCGGCGTTGGTGATCATGTTGAGAGACGGTCCCTATGAGTATAACCTATGAGAGTTCAGGGTACAGTTGAGATACGGCTGGGTTGGTTCGCATACGAAACCAACTGGGCCCCGGGAATGAAAAGGCTAGTAACTCACAGACCGGGCGTCCGATTGACGCGTCGTCTATTGCGTTGAGACCCCTGTGATGAGGTGGTCCCTTGAGATACTTCTTCATGGAACTTTGAAATAATTGGAGTATCGACCTGTAGCTCGTGGAGCGGACCCTCCCAGAGACGAGAGTGTGGAGTACGGAGACCGTGTAGCCGACTGAGACCTGACGACTGCTTGACCGACTCGACTTGGGGTGAGTCGACTAGCCCAGAGGACGGAGCACTACTTTTTTTTGGTGCAGACCCATGGGGGGTGGAGCACTACCTGTGTGAGAGTGCAGACCCGCGGTACTCATCCGGAGAGTACCTCTGCAGGCTATTAGGGGGTGTGCACTACTATGTTTGGGTGGCATACCCCGGCGGGAAGCACTACTGTGTTTGGGTAGCTGACCCGCGATACTTGGCAGGAGGAGTACCTTAGTAGTATTAGGTTAGTGAGCAGTAACTCGGAGTCGTGACATGACCATTGTACACTCCAGAGATGGGGCTCTTCAGCAGTTACAGTTTCGATAATGAAAATCTTGGTTTGAGCTGAGTCTATGACCTTTGTGTTTACCTCTTGATTGAGATGGGTCACTTGATAACTTAGGTATATGTATGGGCATATAACTGGGTAGTGGTTATCTTTTGATTTCATAATCTTCTGTTTCCTCATGATTGAGATGGGTTACTTGATAAATTAGATATATGTATGGGCATATACCTAAGTAGAGGTTATCTATTGAGATCTTATTTGTGGTTATCCTTGTTGGTTTTAGTGAGACCTTGAGGGTCTCTGGGTCCCTAATGAGTATTGTTATGTTCACCCCTGCATGGGCTATGCCCGCACCTTGTTTTGTTGGTTGCAGACGACGGGCAGTGCTGAGGGAGGCCGAGTGTTTGAGGACTGGATGGTACTCGGAGGTGGACCGCCCGAGGAGTCTGTATCCGGAGGTGGACTTCATGGTGAGATGACACTCGGAGGGGGTAGACGAGTGAGATAATTGAGGAGATGCGCTATCTATTCCTACCCTTCAGGTAGGATCCGTGGTGGATGATCCAGGAGCTGCGCTATCTGTACCTACCCTTCAGGTAGGATCCGAGGAGGACGACCCAGGAGATGCTTCGTTTATTCCATCTATTTGTCTTTTTCTGTTGTACTTTTGTTCAGTTGTAGCTGTTTTTTCCGTTGGGTTTGTATTCTGGCCCATTTACTTTTCATCACTTTCTTTGTACTAAGTGTTTTACTTCCGCTTGTACTCTGTAGTGTTTTGTTACTTTTATAAAGTCAATGCCTTCCCAGTTATCGGGATCTAAGCCTTTAGTGCTAGTCGCCAGCTCCTGGACTATGTAAGGCGGGCTTGGGATAGTCACGTCATGGGCCCTGAGGATGGGTCGTGACAAATTGGTATCAGAGGAGTCGGTTCTACCGCAAAACTTATAACTCTAATATTTTCTTTATGCGAAGCAATAGTGTTAAGGGTACCAAGTGTGGTTTTTAGTTCAGAGAGTCCAGTGTTGGTGCGGGCGGCCGACGTATCCATACACCTGGACCCTGACAACTGATTTTCGACTTTGTGCCCGAAAACACTGATTGCATGTGTGTTTTCATAAGTTTTTTTAAAGTCAGATCAAACTAGGTCATCTCACTAGGTATAAATCATTTGACTGTGTCACGTTGTTTCCTTCAGGATGCCTTTTCATAGATGACCAGCTAAATCCCAGAGGGATGTGCGTACTGACATCATGTCGAGCGATGAGGCTTCGGTACAGGGCCCTCTTGCAGTTGAGGCACTAGCGGAGACACCAACGGTACTACCATATGTCGGGCCACCGATGCCACTAGCCCCAGCAGTAGGCGATGCATGCCACTTGAGCGCGCTGAACGAGTTCCAGCGCCAGAGGCCACCTAGGTTCTGGGGAGAGACGGACCAGCAGGCGGCTGAGGATTGGATGGAGGCTGTGGTGAAAGTCTTCAGGCTAGTGGGGATGCCTGCAGACTCCATGGTGATCGTTGCTGCCAGCCTCTTTCAGGAAGCAACAGGAAGCTGGTGGAGCCACTTGTTTCAGTTTTGAGATGGGATGACCTTCACATGGGAAGACTTCGAGACCTTCCTCAGGGTGGAGTTTGTGCCAGTAGCTCTGCACCCCGAGCGTGTACAAGAGCTGATGCCTTTGCCGCATGATTTTAGATCAGCATCCGAGTCATCTGTGGGTAGTAGAAAGATGATGTAGAGGTCCAAGAGGACTAGACCAGAAGGTTGGTGGCCTCGGGTTATAGGATCAGTAGTGCGGGGCACCCGGGGTGGAGTCAGGGCCAGGTGTGCTAGAAACGGACAGTGTTTCTCCTCCGGAAGGAAGGGTCACATGGCACGTGACTGTCCGACTCCTCGTATAGTTGATCTGCAGGATTTGGAGGAGCCACCGAGGCAGAAGCAGCGACGGGTGCTTGAGCAACAACCGAGCAGTGGACAAGGCAGTAGAGCTCCGAGAGCAGGTGGATAGGAGCAGAACTACTGGATATATCCCTTGTACTTCTAGTTCCATGTTTCTGTTGTTTTCGTGTCTTTGTACTATGAGATGTAATAATAAAAAGACACTTATCTTTGTTTGCTTTACTATCCTTTTGTTTGGTTGATACTGAGTGGTCCCGGTTAAGACTGTTGACTTGACCCTCATTTTCGAGATTTCTATTGGAGGAGACCTAGTGACCTCACACTGATGATGACAGTGTGACTCG
The DNA here is from genome assembly GCA_963277665.1 of Viscum album. Classification (NCBI taxonomy): domain Eukaryota; kingdom Viridiplantae; phylum Streptophyta; class Magnoliopsida; order Santalales; family Viscaceae; genus Viscum; species Viscum album. The sequence goes on along the minus strand of OY728153.1, from coordinate 187,245,431 downwards.
ACCCTGGGAGGAGAGAGTGACAGTTGGATCTCTTGGTAGTAACGTTGAGGCCTTACGACGTCGTCCATGGCATGAATACATCATTCATTCCTAGATTGACTGTATTAGGTGATGAACGTGGTTCATCCAGGGGATGAGACCGAGTATCTCTTTTCGGAAAAGGACAAATTTTAGCAGCTCTTTCAGATCATAGTCAAAGAAGGTGCAGATCATCCAGGAGCGGATGAAGACTTCACTGTGTAGTAAGAAACGGGAAACTGACGCCAGTCTTAGAGACTCAGTCGTGTTAAATGTTTCAATAAGTGGAAGCCTTAAGGAGAGATGAGTCTGCGAAGCAGCAGACGTGGAGGCAGATCTAGGAGAGTAGCATGAGGTGGTGTACATTTTAACATGCTACAACCACTTGCCTTAGTTGTCCCCGCCAGGCTCATGTAGCTGGAGGGTGAGGGAAAAGTGAGGCTGCATGTGGTCAAGGAGTGTGACCCAATGCTCTAAAAAATGACTCAAGGGATAGTCTGTGTCCACTACTAGCTGCCGTATTAACATAAGTTGATATGAATCATTCCTTCCTTCCACGAATCTTGTCCCAGACCTAGAGTTTCCGGTAAGCCGTAGACTTGACCCTCACGTCTGGAGATAACTTGTGAGAAGACTCGATAATCACACTTACGCCGATAGTGTGGTCAGACCCACGAGGCGAGAGTTTCGGTTGGAATCTCTTGGTGGAAGCATCGAGGCCTTACGACGTTGGTTTGAGTATGGACTGAGCAATCACAGTTCATACACAAATTGACGGTATTAGGCAAAAAGGTTGTGGTTTAACTACGACGTCGGAATGGGTTTTCCTTGGTTGACGAAAAGGAAACCCCAGGCAACACAGGATAAACTCATGCACAGGAGGGTGCGACCGATCACTCATGAGTCGGTAAAACGTACCCTCATGGCAGCAGTTGTTTTGAGTTCCAGTTCTAAATAGGAATTGGAGACCTATAGAGTTCGAGAATGACGATCACGTCCTTATACAGGTCTCACCTCGACGAGGATTATAGAGATGTGGCCAAGGCAGCAAGTTATCTCCGAGGTTCAGTGGACCATTCCTAGGTCCTCAGCTGGGTAGGCGGGGTGGTTTACCGCTTGACCCATCCACCTCAGTTGCACCAGGTGCACGACGACTTCCACGTATCTCAACTGAGGAGATACGTGCGTGATCCTTCACATATCATCGACCATGGGGATCTGGATGATGGAGATGGGGTGTATTTCACAGAGGTTCCAGTGGGGATCATGGATCGACAGGAGCGGGTCCTACGAGGACGGTCGATTCCCCGAGAGCACTTTCACTAGTAGTACGGGAACCTCCAGGTAGGCACATGGGAGCGGAAGGCTCATATGTGTGCTCATCACCACTTTTTTAACCCTTGTTTGTGTTAATTCTTTACTAGGACATAAAGCCCTGAGGTGGGAGTAATGTAAAGACCCGGAAATTTCAAGGTAATTTTTTTTTTCTAAATTTTCTTTGGGATTTTACAAGAACACAGTTTCTAGCGGCGCCTGATTCCGAGGCCCAGTGCGTCCGAAATCAATTTCTGAAGTTTAGCTTGGGTACGTTCATTGAACGAACGAGCGGGTTTTTCTAACTTTTGAATCGGTGCTCGAAATCGAATTCCGAGGGCACCGATGTATTCACAGTGCTAGTAATTTCTTAAGAAGATCTTTTTCGAAGTTGTATTTTTCACGGGAGTTGTTAAAAATTTGTGGAAGATAAAATAAAAATTAAGTTACAATTTTTATTTATTTAAAGTAGTTATATCCTTTGAGTGGAAGTTAGGGAACTACCCATGAGAGGTTAAGAGGGTGGTGGGGCCCACACGAGACCCTAACCCCCCTTGATCTTCCATAACCCCCTTGACCTCCCATAACTCACCTCCCACTTTAATATTGTAACTCCAATTTAACTTAAGTGACTCCTCTCCTCCTCACCTCCCACATCAATTCATTCCACCTAAACATTAATTAATTTGACAACTCATGATCAATTAATTAAGTGTGTTGGTTTTAGATTTTGTAATTTTGAATTAATGGCATGGGTAAATAAAATAAGGTGGAGCCTTGTTTTATTTTGGTTAGAAATGTTGTGTTAAGAGAAAGGGAAGAGAGCATTTGAGTTTTAAAGAACTTCCCCCTCTGAATAAGAACACTTTATCTCCTTTGTTGAAGAACGTGAAGAACACCAAAGTTTCGACGAAGAACGTAATCTCATCTTGCACTTTCTCTCCATGTTGAAGGAATCGAGACGCCACATTCTTCATCGATCGATCACCGATGACGTGCCTTCTCCTCTTCTTCCTCCACGTCAAGGGAGGAGACACCATCACGGGGAACATCACCATTGACGACGACTCACCCTCCGACGTCAACGGAATCAGCACTGATCTTCCGTGACGTCCGATCACCGCGACACTTGCCTCTTCCGCGGCTCGACGACGTGTGACTTCTTTGCAAGCTAGGGAATTAATTTGTGAAATGTTAGTGAACCTCGTGTTACTTACTTCTAAATCAAAGAACGCGGATCAACTAAATATTAAGTTGATCCACGAAGAATATGTTGCGGGTTGGGAATTCTTGATTGCGGGGAAAAACTGTAGGGGTTTGGTTTTCATTTCGTGAATAATTTTAGACGTTCCTCGATATCAATGGCCAACTATTTTCAAAATAACGGAGGTGGTCAGACCGCAAAACACGGATGAACCTCATAACCTTTTATTTTGTTGGTTATCTACGTGGCTTGAAATGGAAGCAACGTAGTGCCGTCACACCGTGCGAGAAATTAGAGAATCACGAAGAAGAAGCGCAGTGCCGTCACGCCGCGCCTTTGAGGTCGAACGAATCCATGGTCAAAGTCGGGCCATGACGAAGGGGCGCGGCGTCGTTTCACCGCACCAGAAACCACAAAGACGGCGCATTTTGAACGTTGAGTGCAGATCGACGGGTGACGACGAATCGGGCCGAAATGGCGTTAGAATTCCTTCGTAGTAAAGACCGGGTCCCGGGAGGACTGTTGGCGAAGGCGGCAGGCGAAACGGACCACAGGAGCGTGTCCGGTGGTCCGCAGAAGGGGGCGGCGGCGCGCCCCGCCGGCGGCGCACTGACGGAGCAAACGGCCGCGACTGAGCCGCGGCGGTGGGACGTGAATAGGAATGGTCGGGCTGTTCCGAGTTTGAGGCGGCACAGCTTTAAGCCACGCGAGGTTGACAACCGGGGGGGGGGTTGTAACCCCCCGCACCCGTCGCGCCGCGCCAGCATGAGGCCAGCCGACTGCCCAGGCCGGGCCGGACCCGGACCCGGTTCGGCCGACCCAGGGGGGTTAGGGCCGGGCCGGGCCGGGCCCAGACCCCCCGTTTTCAGACCTCTTCGGTCTTTCGCCCATAACATGGGTTACGGACCTCCGATCGATGCACCGTTAGTTGCGATGTGATCCTTGGATCGAGACAGTCGTTTTGGTATGTTACAATCAAGGTTTCAGAGAAATTTGGGTTCAGCCGGGTTGGTTCGGATACGAAACCAACCGGGCCCTCGGAGCGAAAACACTTATATCATGAGTTTTGGACGTCCGATTGACGTACCGTTGACTTTTATGGTTTTCTCTTGATGAGATGGAAATTTTGGCTTACTCCGCTCGAGGTTTGGACGTCGTCGGAGTGTGGTCGGGTTGGTTCGCTCACGAAACTAACCGGGCCTTTGGAACGAAAAAGCCAATAACTCACAGACCGGGTGTCCAATTGACGCGTCGTTTATCTCATTGAATTCCTCTTGATGAGATGAAACTTTTGGAATACTTCACCTGAGTTTTGGATGCAGTTGGAGTATGGACGGGTTGGATTGTACCTGAAATCCAACCAGGCCCCAAGAACGGAAAAGATGACATCTTTCAGACCGGACGCCCGTTTGACGAACCGTCAGCGGCGTTGGTGATCATGTTGAGAAATGGTCCCTATGCGTATAAACTATGAGAGTTCGGGGTACATTTGAGATACGGCTGGGTTGGTTCGCACAGGAAACCAACTGGGCCCCGGGGACGAAAAGGCTAGTAACTCACAGACCGGGCGTCTGATTGACGCGCCGTCTGTTGCGTTGAGACCCCTGTGATGAGGCGGTCATTTGAGATACTTCTTTTTGGAACTTTGACATACTTGGATTATCGACCTGTAGCTCGTGGAGCGGACCCTCCTAGGGACGAGAGTGTGGAGTACAAAGACCGTGTAGCCAACTGAGACCTGACGACTGCTTGACCGACCCGACTTGGGGTGAGTCGACAAGCCCAGTGGACGGAGCACTACTTTTTTTGGGTGTAGACCCATGGAGGACGGAGCACTACCTGTGTGACAGTGCAGACCCATGATAATCATCCGGAGAGTACCTCTGCAATCTATTAGGGGGCGTGCACTACTGTGTTTGGGTGGAATACCCTGGTGGGAAGCACTACTGTGTTTGGGTAGCTGACCCGTAGTACTCGATAGGAGGAGTACCTCAGTAGTCTTAGGTTAGTGAGCAGTACCTCGGAGTTATGACATGGCCACTATACACTCCAGAGACGGGGCTCTTCAGCAGTTACAGTTTCGATAATGAAAATCCTGGTTTGAGATGAGTCTATGACCTTTGTGTTTACCTCTTGATTGAGATGGGTCACTTGATAACTTAGGTATATGTATGGGCATATACCTGGGTAGTGCTTATCCATTGATTTTATAATCTTGTGTTTCCTCATGATTGAGGTGGGTCACTTGATAACTTAGGTATATGTATGGGCATATACCTAAGTAGAGGTTATCTGTTGAAATCTTCTTTGTGGTTATACTTGTTGGTTTTAGTGAGACCTTGAGGGTCTCGAGGTCCCTACTGAGTATCGTTATACTCAACCCTACACGGGATATGCCCGCACCTCGTCGTGTTGGTTGGAGATGACGGGCGGTGCTGACGAAGGTCGAGTGTTCAAGGACTGGATGGTACCCGGAGGTGGACCACCCGACGAGTCAGTATCCGGAGGTGGACTTCATGCCGAGACGACACTCAGAGGGGGTTGATGGGCGAGAGCATTGAGGAGATGCGCTATCTGTACCTACCCTTCAGGTAGGATCTGTGGTGGACGATCCAGGAGTTGCGCTATCTGTACCTACCCTTCAGGTAGGATCCGAGGAGGACGACCCAGGAGCTGCTTCCTTTCTTCCAGCTGTTTGTCTTTTTCTGTTGTAATTTTGTTCAGTTGTAGTTGTTTTTCCAGTTGGGTTTGTATTCTGGCCCATTTACTTTTCATCACTTTCTTTGTACTTAGTGTTTTACTTCCGCCTGTACTCTGTGGTGATTTGTTACTTTTATAAATGCAATGCCTTCCCAGTTATTGGGATCTATGCCTTTGGTGCTAGTTTCCAACCCGTGGCCTATGGAAGGTGGGCTTGGGGTAGTCACGGCACGGGCCCCGAGGACGGGTCGTGACAAAGACGTTGTGACTAAAGGATTCTAGTGTCTGACTGTAAGGCAGAAGATGCTTCATCCACCTGAGCCCCAACCATAGGTCTTGGGGTGAATCTCGTGCATAGTTAGGAGTTGTTGGGGTTGTGATGCCTCAGTTCAGGTTTCGTGTTCCGTGTTGGCAACGAAACTTTTGAAGTCCTTCCATTTTCATCCTTCCAATGTTATAGTTTTTGCATTGTTGTAGGTTCTTTGTGTCGTCTTGAGGTTGGGATGAACATGTTCGTTTGTAATCCAAACAGTCTCGTTTTCCCGATTACGATTCTCTGAATCGAGCGTTTTTCTGAAAATTAAGTTTGGACCTTGCATGGGTTAATCTCGGTTTGGTTGTGTTTGTTTGGATATGTAAGTGTCTTTGGAAGAATTGACATTGTGGGTATGCTTGGGTACTATTTGGATTAAGTCCTTCTCAGAGGTTTTTCTCTAGTGTTTGAGTTTTGGGTCCAAGCCAAAGGTTCCAAGTTTTAGCTGAGGTGTTGTTTCACTTGTGATATGGAAGCTAGCTTGGTTTGGTTGGGAGTTCCCATGTCCCCCCCTTCTGGGGTGGTATGTTTGGGTGTTAAAATTTCCACACTAGTTGAGTCCTTATGGTGGGGAGAACCCTCTCGTGTTCTCCCATTCTTTTATGTTGTGGTTTTTTCTGGTCTTATTTGGGCATGGATTCTGGTTTGGTCTATTGTTCGACTGAGTGACTTTCTTGGGGTAGTAAGTGTCTATGGTGGGGAGAACTGTCACACCCAAACATCTTAAATTAATTATATTTTACTATTTCTTGGCTCCGGGTCCCCGTTCCAATGTCCGGGTTGGGTCCCAGTTTAATTTTTGTGACATTTACTATGTTATGTGGGTTTCAGACCCGTGTGCGGTCACCACACAGTGGGCGGTAGCCGCGTCGTTAGCCCGGGTTCCATGCAAAGGTTTAACGACTAAAATTAATAATGTTTTTTATATAATTAAATCGGGTTGAATGTTCATATTGTAATAAGAATAATATTATTATTTAATTAAAAATATTAACATGTATATGGTGTTATTATTATTATTTTTCTATTAATTTTTTTTATTATTATCATCTTAATTATTGTTATTTTTATTAGCATTATTTTATAGTTCTATTATTATTTTTATTATTGTCTATATTATTATTATTATTTATAGTTTTATTATTTTTGTTAATTGATTTAAAAGAAAAAAAGTCTAACCTAACGCTAACCCTAGCGCCGAGCCCCCCTCTATTTCCCCCTTGCGCCGCACGCCCCCATTTCTTGCTTCCCTTCCCCGTCGCCCAGCCGCGCGCCCTGCCCTCTTTCAGGCCTCCGCCTCGCCGCAACCCCATCCAGCTCTGCCCTGCTCTGGCGCCCTCTTCCTGGACCCGGCCTTCGCCGCACCACCGACCTTCGGCGCCCAGCTCCCCACTCTCACAACGACCTCCCTCCGGTGCCCCACTCCCGCAGAAACCTCCCTCTGGCGCCGCTCCCTCACCCAGCCTCGCTCTGCCCAGAAGCCCGGCCGTGCCGCCCTGCCCCTCCGGTGCCTCGCCGATGCCCGCCTCGCCGGCCAGCATTTCTGGCGAACCCCCGCCGCCGGACAACGACTCTCGGCCCCATCGGCGCCACCTGCCAGCCCATCCCGTGAGCTCCGCCACCGGCCAACGGCCTCCGGCCCCCTCCAGCAATCTCCGGATGAGCTCCAAAGAGCTCCGCCTCCAGCCAGTGGTGGAAACCCCTGGCTGCATGTTCTCCACCAGCCCGCAACTTTCGGTGATGACCCGCGACCTCCGACACAACATTCCTGGGAAGGTTTCCCCTATTATTCCTTGACATTTTTGGTTTCCGACGAGTATAAGGTTCTTTTTAGTGTTCGTTTTCAGTTCATTTTGGTTCGCATTGTTGATTTAGGATCTAATTGGGATCCCACGGGGTGTGATTATGGTGCGATTGGTGTTTGACACCAATTTTCCAGAATTTTTGACACCCGATGTAAGTTATTCCGTGCATAAAATTTTGTGGTGTTTTAATTTTCTTGTATGGTAAAATTAGTATGTTATTTGACTAGTATTGTTGGTGCTAATATAGTGTTGTTTGATGTTTAATAAGATTTTGATAGTGTTAGAAAAGTGTGTATGTGTTATAAATGTTTTGATTTTATGAAAAATTTTGTTGAGCCATTCGTAGTGTTTCCTAAACCGTGCTGTTGTTTTTCATGGTGCGTATGGGCTGATAAATTATGTTTTTGACATTTTTAGTGTTCTATAAATTGTGTTGTTGGTTTATTAAGATCATCAAGGGTTGCAGTTGGGTTTTGGTGTGACTTCAATGTGGTGTTGTGTCCATTTTATCATGAAAGTGTTTTTTAAGGGGTTGAAGTTGGTTTGGTGTGTTTAAAGCAGCAGTGTGTTTTCAAAATTGTTTTATAAAAAAATTTAAATGATTAATTAAGTAGCGTGGATGTTACAAATTTGGTTTTGGGAAAACATGTTTAGGCGCACATGATTTTAAAGGTCAATTTCACCATGTCTTGTGCTTTTGTCTTATTTCGTACTCTGGTGTTTCCTTGAAATAACCCGGTGGCACTTTTAAATAATTATTGAGTTGTTTTGGTGTTATGTAGTTTTTTAAAAACACTTTGTGGATTTTAAAGTGTTTTAATAAATAAGGTTGATGGTGCGAGTTGTGTTTTGAAGTTATGTCGAGCTGGTTCCTTTGTGTTGATTGTTTGTTTGGTTTGTTCTGAGCCAGTGGCTATGTGTTCTTAGTTATCATGCGTTTGTTTCAGCGTGTTGGCGAGGTAACCCTACGACACCATGATCACCATCTTGTGCGTGCTTGTGCGCCAGTGCGAGGTGTATTGTGTCGTAGTATACAAGGTGTGTCTTGAGGTAGGTCTCCCACTGCACTCGCCCTTAAATTTAAAAATTTATTTATTCCTTGTCATTTCATTATTTTTCAGTAAATTTAATGTAGTATTAGAAAATTATTACTAGAATGCCGACTTTCTGAATTTGAAAACTGTTTACTTCTTGCATCGCATTGAAAATATCTTTCTTGGATAAATTTGTGTGGTTTTCTTGTGATATTGTCATATGGGTAATTTATGAAATGTGCAAGTCATACTGAACTATGTTTTGAGATGGTTTTTGGTGTGTATAAAATGATGGGTGTATAGTTTATGGAAAATGGTGTTTTCTTGAAAACTTGGGTCGAGGAAATGCTGTTTGGCCTTTAAACTGGATTTTTGGATTTTTTCAGTGGTGGTTTGGTTTTACTTAAATGGGTTTCTAAGCATGTTTTTTTTCTGGTTTTCAACATTATGGCGTGTGTAATATTTTCTTTGCAAACACTTTGATATTAAATGGTTTAAATATAAATGATGTGGCAGACTGGTTGGCACAATATTGATTATGAACTGACGACATATATATATACATACTTATGGGGAATCTCTACAGGGGGACTTCCCTTCGAGGATTGTCGTGTAGCGGTGTCCGTGTAATGGGTTGGCAAGTGCGGTGAGGTGAGTCATGCGTGCGAGGGCCTCCCACTTACACAGTATTATTAAAACCACCGTGGTTCTTGGGCGTATTTTAGAGAATCGAGTGACGGTTTCTGGATAACCCCGATTAGACGGGTTAGTCCCCCCTTGGTAGGTAGGCCTTGGGGGGTGTGCCACTAGTTGGCTGTTAGGGAGACCATTTGGTTATTGATTGTGGAGTACCATGCCACTAGGTAGTCTGAACCTGAGTATGTCCATGGGTTTTCTAGGGATGTTTAGGATCACCCATGGTTACTTGATGTTCCTTTCTTGTTCACTTTCATTTGTTCTTTACAGCTTATACTGTTATACTTTGTCAAAAATGGTTTTCAAATGAAGATGCATTATTCTCTTTGTGTAAAATTTGAAAATGTAACACTTCTTTCTCTTTTAGAGTGAATTTGGAAGCAATGAAAGGAATTAAACTTTTTAAAAAGAATAAGAGTAATGTCTTGTGTTTTATCTTCAAGTGAAACATTATGAAAGCTTACTTTTATACTTTGTAGGTCAAACCTGGAATTTATAGATTCTTTATTTACTGGCAGTGCTTTGCGATTTGTTGTTGGGCTCACTTACTGAGTAGTTTTTGTAATCACGCCTATCTTTTACCATTTCAGTTGCAGGTTCCTTGTGTTCAGGTTCTACTAGTTTGAGTCGCTTGGTGTTGGAGTTGGTCTTTGTTTGGGTGGTGATCTGTGGGGTCACATGGAGGTATGTTTGGTCATGTGTATTTTATTTTCTTTTCTTCTGTTAGCATTTTTTTGTGCTATTTTGTTAGTTTTCTTGCCTCGATCTTGCTTTCTTTTGGGCGGAAATCATTCCCAACGATAAATTTTTTTTGATGCCCGACACTAGTTGCCATCCCAGGGGGTCGGGAACACCCCTCGGGACTTTCCATGGATTGGCTCAGGTGACTGTTTCAGGGTTGACCCGGGCCGGTTCGTGACATATATGGACACAAATATTTAAAAATTTTAATTCTTTTCAAAAGTATCAAAGTGGTATGGGGAACATTGATTCAAAAATCTATTTTAAACAGATTTTTTATTAATAATGATACTTTTAAATGTTTTCAAGAAAAACAGGATATTTTTCTATCAAATAGTATTGATGATTATTTTCTTCTATGTTAATATCCTTCATTATTATCGATTGTGGTTGATTTATTATAATGAAATATTCCATATTGTGTTGAATGAGTTATATTTGACTGTGGATGTGCTATTTTTATGCCATCAATGTTTTATTGTTAAAATATTGACATTTTGTATGCTAGTTTTAATATGAATGTTGAGATTATGTTTGATCTTTTTCATACGAGGAATGCATTGGACTTAGTAAGTGACGGGTGGAGCCCGCTAAAGCTCCTCGATGCATCGGTAGGTCTCATGAGAAAAAATAGTGTCTTGGCACAAGGCCTTGACAAAATATTATTTGTAGTCTTGGCATAAGGCCTTAACTATGTGGTTATGAAGTCTGGAATTATGCATCCCATCATAATGAAAGTAGCTATTGATATTTAATGTGATTATTCGACTAATGGAATATCCATGTGAATAAGTATTTGGTGTAATTTGATTTTATCTTTTCCATATTATGCTGATGTTTAGGTTTAAAAGGCTTTTGTTTTACTCTTATACATTACTTTAAATGTTTATGCTTATTTAAGAAAGATTCTGCTATATTTTTATCCTTACTATGAATATGAGATCACCCCTTTCAATGTTCTATTTTTCCCAGGATGTGAAGAAGTATTTTATGGTCGACCTATAAAGATAGGCTAAGGATATAAATGTGTTTGAAAAGGGGGTGAAATGTTATTGATGTTATTTTTTCATGATGTAAAGTAAAAAATATTAGTGTATCTAGTACATCTATAGCTACTAATCTAATCAGTCGTCCAGGACATGATTCCATGTATCATTCCAATGTTATGTAATAATGAACCAACTCTGGGTAACTAGGGTCATGTCATTACAGTTGGTATCATAGGATGTTTAGTACAAACCTTGGAAGCTAAATTTAAAAAAAATAGTTATTAGGAAACACTACCCAAAGATAGACATTGAGGATTAGTATAGAAGAAAATCCAAAATTTTTGGTAATGTAAATATTTTGTGAGTTTTCCAAGAAATACATCCCTGTCTGGATACGATCAGGTAGAGGCGGATCTGGAATAAATGTAACTTGGAGTGAAAAATATGACAAGATGTTTCAGGCTTAACCTGGGGTATCCTGCTACATGAAAACGGGGCTTTTAGTACTCTCGGTTATGACACTCGTGGGGGGGATATTCTTAGGATAATTCAAATATTCGTTAGAAACTGATTTGAAGGATTTTAATATAAGATGAGAATAAATCACCTTGGTTAATCATAAGGGGTTTTAGATTGAATTTATGGTGTTATGATATTCTCTAAATAATTTTATGACTAAAAAAATGCTTTCTTCTGGTAGTTAATGGCTGAATTGCAAAGAATTCATAATAACATTGAACATGATGTACAAGGTGGGCACGGTGGAGGAAATGAGAAACAAAATAGAATGTTGACAACTGTAAAAGATATTGTGTTCATGTCGTATCAGTTTTCAAATAATATGATCAACAACATATATATTAACAAACTCCCAGACTCAACGAGGAAGATAAAGGCAGTGAATGATAAAAACTCCCGCAGTAGAGACCATGGAGAAAATAAATCTCAATTTCCATCATTTAGGAAATGTGGAAGGAGACACCTAGGATTGTGTCTCAATGGTCAAAGAACAGATTTATGTGTTGGATAAAAGGACTTAAAGTAAAAAAAAATTGAGGAAAAATGAAGAGTACTAGGGAAGAAAATAAAAATGATCCTAAGATTCCAATTATATTCATTTTTCATAAATTTAAGGGACCTTGGAATTACATTAGTCATTTCCGTATTATATGGGATAACCTCTATGTCAAGGAACAACCTATGTGGAAATAAATGGATGGGTAAATGTTACAAGTCTGGGATTACTTTAGAAGACTATTCTCTTGTAGGTGTAACCATGCTTTTTGATATGTTAAAATTATATTTGAGGAATAATTATCATTTCTTTGGGGGATATAGTTATAAAGAACTATTTGGGTTTATATGATCCTTGAATTTGAGGCGATTACATGTTATTAATTTTTTTGGAATGAAAATGCAAGGAATGAGATAACATTTGTGGTTAAATTATGTTATGGTTATTTTGAAAATTTATCTCATTTTGGGAATGTTATAAAATATAGTTTTGGAAAAAATACATTATGCAGACCATGTGGCAACATATCTCGTCAGACAAAGCAGCATGAATCAAACCCACAACCAGAGTGCGATTAGGATTTATCTCCTACCACTGGACTACGTTTAGTCCCTTGTTAGTGTGACTAAATCTTTTTAGTAAAATGATTTTATTGATCAATAATATGTTTATATCAGATCTTATGTCTTATGAAATGGATATCCTTTGTGTAAGAAACTGATTTGGCAATTAAGTGATAAATGTTATTTTGATAGATGTTCTTTCTATTGGGAACACTATATACCAAAGGAAAATAGAATTCTATGGGATTTCATTTGAGGAGTATTGGTGGAATTTTATATATGTTTTTAGTGTGAATTTATAGATATTTGGGTTATTTATGGAAATTAGTAACCTATCATAGTGAATATGTGATTTGGTTAATTACTTTTAATTAAGTGACATTAAGAGTAGTCGATGTTATTTGGAGATAAAATTTTACATGGAACTGTATGGAATCAAATTCTTCTAAATTTGGCATTTCAATATTATTTTGGATTATATTAATGGATCTTAAGGAGAATTGTTTATTGAATAGTATTTATTGAACTTTGGGAATTGTTGGATTAATTTTAGAAATAAAGATTAGAATTTACCTCTCTAAAGGTTATCTGTTTTGGGGATCATCTTATCTTTTACTAACCATTTTGGTTTTGGTTAATCTATAAAGGCAAGGGAAATATATAGTTTATCTTTTGTGGGTAATGTTATTATCTAGAAATTGATTCTATCACTTTAGGTGTGACCAAGTCAACTTGAATACTCATTATATGAAAAAAAGATATGAGTTGGTGGTAGAAATTTATTAAAGGATAGAAATATACTTAAAAAGTAATCATATCCCATTATGTTCACAGTAAATATCAAAAATAAAGTTCTTAACATTATGAAATGAAACTTAAAATAAAAAATGTTGTCCTTTTACTTTTATTAATAGGATACTAATGACCATTTATCCCTATACAAGTATGTGGTTTTATTGTTTTTAACTTTCTCCTGATCATGTTTTCTATCACTGTACATAAGATCTTGACACTTATTTTATCTTTCATATCCACGTTTTCTTACATGGAGTCCTTGTGTGGGTTATCTCAGGTGACCGTTGTACTTATCTTTCTTTCATTTAATGTGATAGTTTTATTTACTCTTTTTCTGATGTGGGACTTTAAATGAAGTTCCCAAGCCTAATTTTAAAATAACAAGGTCAAAATTTCCAAAAGGGGGAATAATGTAACACCCCATGATTTCATAGTAAGTTATTTTCTTTAAAGTAATTCAATAGATTGTTCTACATGAAACACCGAGTTCGAGCGCTCCACGACCTACCAAACTAGCCGTTCAAAAAGCAGTTATGAATAGTAATAACTGAATTTTGTATTTTATATAATCCGTGTAATTTTAGAATCCATATCATTTTTTTCTTATACATAATATATGATCAAATCTATTTTTTTAGATAAAAGCTGTATTTTAAAAAAATTGAAAATTTACCACATTTTAATGGAAATCACATTTAAAAAACAAAATTTGAAACTTTTATATATTCGATTTAATGAAATTAAATTTTTCTTTCGAATTGGGTCATAAAACTTTATTTTACATAAATTTTTGGTACTTTTCTAATAACTTCTATATTTTGTTGAATACTGAAAATAACTAAACTTTAATTGAATACAAATTTTTAAATTGAAAAATTATAGAGTGTTAAATTTTGTATTTGAATGTTTTAGAAGTATAATTATATTTTGTTTTTATCTTCTAATGCATTGTATGTCATTATAAGAAATTTCAAATTTAAATTGGACATAAACCCATGTCAATATTTTGATAGTTTTTATTTTTTTAAAAAAACTGCTTTTCAGTTTTGACAACGAGAATTAATTTTAATTTAATTAATGAAACTTCAATGTTATGAATTTGGTAAAATAGAAATCTTTTTTTTATTCAGAATATCAAAATTAACTTAGGGTCAATTTTGGTATTTATCTGAAAAAATTCAATTTTTGATAAATACTGAAAAACACTACATTACAGTTTAAAACCGACTTTTTATTTTAATAATTATTTATTTTATTTAAATTTTTTACATAAAAATAGATATATAATACCTATATATGTTAAATGTAATTAATTAGAGTTATTTTATAACAAAATTAGATTTATAAAATTTTATTGATCTTTTTACCATCTTTTACCCACCTCTTATCAGCTTTTGTAAATTTACTTAAAACATAATTTTACCGCTTTTGTGAGTTCAATTTCAAAAATAAAGAAAAACGCAGTTAATATCAGTATGTAAATTGTGGTTCAATAAGATTAAAATAATTTTTGGTGAATAGTAACTTTTGACTTTTATTTACCACGGATAATTGTAAATAGGGTAATTAAGGGTAAAAATGATACCATAATTACACTAACACACATCCTAATTGTATTGGATAAGTATAATTCGACCAAAAAATACCTTAGTAATAAAATATGAACCAATTTAGTCCACTTGGATTAGATTATTACATTTATTATTATTTTATTTAATGAAAAGTTAAAAGAGTTAAATTCCAAATTTAATAACTAAATTTTTTTTAATATAGGGTTACACAATATAAATATGATTATAAATATTAATTAAAAAGATAAAAATATTTTCTACATAATGGTATTTAATTTATAATTTTTAGACATTACATAATTAAATTTATTTATCATACAATGATGATGCAGTAATTCCCTTATTACTGAAATATTAAAATATTTGATATAATAAATATTTAATTAAATGTAAATTGAGACTTCGTGTGAATTACACTAATTTTATAGGTTAATATGACATTTTAAGGTTATTTTAATTAATTTTATTCCAAGTAATAAAGTTTTCATGGATTTCAAAAAAATCAAATACTAAATAATGTCAAAATTGACATAATTGAGTTTTTAAAACAAATATTATATTATTAATTGATATAATATTCCTAAAAACTAAGGATCGGCCAAAGGACTTAGAAAAAATTATATATATTAATAATGAACCACATGGTGTAATCTTGGCATGTTATAGTAAGTTTATTATCCATATAATATAAAAATGCAATGAGACATGGTAAATGTCAAACTATTTAACTATGAGTTAAATATAAAAGATAAAGTTAATAGGATGACCTAAACCAGTCTAAAACCTATTTTCATAAAGGTTTTCGACCCATCCCTACCATATCATTTAAATAATTCATTTTTGGAGACAATTAGAAACCGAAAATGATTTATTAGAAAATAATGTTTGAAGGTTTTCCTAGTGACCATCATCTCTCTTATAAAAGGGCACATCCCATTATCTTACTTTCACACCTCCAAAGACTTTTTTCTCGTCCCACCCTACAAAATAACATCTCATGTTTCCTCCCTTAATCATAGAGGTGTAACACCCCAAGATTTCATAGTGTGTTATTTCTTCAAAATAATTCAATAACTTGCACTACACGCAACACCGAGTTCAAGCACACCATGACATACCAAACTAGCCGTTATGAATAGTAATACCAACTTTTTGAAATTATATATATTTTATATTTCAAAATTGAATTCATTTTTGGATTCGGAATATCGAAATTATCCTAATTTGAAATTTTGGTATTTTTCTGAGAACTTCCAATTTTTATGAATAGTGAAAAATACATAAAAACAACTTTTTTAATAAAAATAATTTATAGTAATAAATTATATTATTGAGTGGTTTTAAAGTATAATTATAATATATTTTTACCATTTTATCCAATGGTGTTCATTATAATTAATTTCACTTTGAAATTGGACATAAACAATTGTCAGTCTTTTGATATATATTGTTTCTTAAAAACATGCTATTTGTTGTGACAACGGAAATTAATTATAAAATTAATTAATGAAACTTATATGATTGGAATTTTGTAAAATAAACATAATTTTTGAATTTGGAATATCAATTATAGCATAGGGCGAATTTTTGGCATTGTTCAGAAAAACTTCAATTTTTGATGAATAGTGAAACCACTAAGTGGAAGTTAAAAAACTGAATTTTTCATAAAACATAATTTTACCGCTTCTGTGAATGGAATTTAAAAAATCCGAGAGACACGGTTAATATCAAGTAGTAAAATGTGGGTCAATGAGATTGAAATAATTTTTGATGAATAGTAACTTTTACTTTTATTTACCACGGTTAAAAGTAAATAGGGTAATTAAGGGTAAAAATGATATTAATATTACCCTAACACATGTCCTAATTCTATTTGAAAAGTTTATCTCGACCAAAAAACAACCTTAGGACTAAAATATTATCATTTAGGTCCACTTGGAATAGATTAGGACATTTATTATTATTTAATTCAGAGAAGAGTAAAAAGAGTTAAAATCAATGTTTATTTACTAAAACATTTTTAATATAGGGTTATACATAATATAAATTCGATTTTAAATATTCATTAGAAATATAAAATGATTTCATACATAATAATATTTTATTTATAATTTCTAGACATTAGATAATTTAATTTATTTATGACACAATGATGATGCAGTAATTACCATAATAGTGAAAAATTAAAATAATTGATATTATAAATACCCGAATAAATATAATTTGGGACCTTTAATGAATTACACCAATTTTCTAGGTTAATATTACATGTTAGGATTTAATTAAGTATATTTTTTAGAAGTAATATTTCTGTTATGATTGTCAAAAAAATAAATTATTTAATAGTGTCAAAATTGACATAAAAGAGTTTTTCAAACAAATATTATATAATTAATTGATATTAAATTCCTAAAAATCTGTGGTTCGGCCAAGAGACTTATATAATGATATTTGGATCATTAATGGACCACTTGGGGGTCTCTTGGATGTATATAGTAGGTTTATTAACCATATAATATAAAAATAAAAGAGACAGTGAAAAAGTAAAACTAATTAACTAAGAGTTAATACTTAAAGATAAGGTTAATATAGTAACCCAAACCTGTCTAAATTATATTATTTGAGTGGTTTTTGACCCATACCCACCTAAAATTTTAAATAATACACTTTGGAACCATTATAAACAGAATATAAATTTATTATAAAATAATATTTCTAGCTTTTCCAAAGGTGCCCCACCCCCCTCTTATAAAAGGGAACTCTCCCTTATCATTAACTCACACCATCAAGGCCTTTTGGTTCAGCCAAACTCTGCTCAAATACTCTCTAAAATTCTCTCACTTCATCCTAGAGGCCTTCCTTTAGTTATAAATCCATCTTAAGGAGCCCTTTTGATCAAATCAAAAGGAAGAACCTGAAGAAGAGGTGATGATTTCAACACCCGTTTTCAAGTTCCTTTCTTCTTCCACTTATTCTTTCATTGTTATTCCCATTAGAAAATAATGAATCCAGTATCTCCTATATACTGTAATATTATTATAAATATGGTACAACCATATTCATTATTCTATCCATCCTTTTAATAACATGTCACCATACATGCGTACGTACGGCTTACCGTCTCACTACCACAAAACTGGGCAAGGCGTGCGCCTGCCTTTATCAGTGCTAACGGAAAAGCGCTGATAAAGGGTACCCCTTTATCAGCGCTAACAAAAGCGCTGATAAAGGCTGTATTTATCAGCGCTTTTCATTTTAGCTCTGATAAATACACCCTTTATCAGCACTTTTTACTAGCGCTGATAAAGGGTCCCGCGGATTTATTAAAAACCTGCGGGTCCTCTTCCTCCTCCCCGAACACAATCAAGCTCTCGCGGAATCCCTTGTCTGCACCGCTGCCGCCGCTGCCGCCGCCTCCATCGCCTCCGCCGCGGCCGCCGAAACCCCTCCCCCTTCTCTCCTCTCTCCCTGCAGCCCCCTCCTCTGCGTAGCAGCCCAGCCGAAGCACTACCCCTCCGGCGCGGCTCCCTCGCGCGACCTCCTCCGGACCCCGCTACTCCCGCATCCCCTTCACCGCGCCGTCGGTCCCTGCGCGGCTCCCTCGGCGAACACGGTGCCCTCTGTCGCTCCCCGGCCCAGCAGACGCCCTCCCAGCTTGTTCCCTCCATCGCGCGACACCGCCTCCGTCGCTGCCCTCCCACCGGATTCCGGCTGCCGCAACTCCTCCTTCTCCCTACATAGCCCGACCGCCACCCTTGTCGGCGCCGCGCTTTCCGGCGCCGCCCCTTCCGGTGTCGCACCGCCCTTTCGAGCATCATCCCAGACTTTCCACACCCTGTTGGCATCGTTTCGGCTTTTGTGCGCCCTGTTGGTACCGTTCTGGCTAGCGCGCGGCCTGCCGGCGTCGTTCCAGCCAGCCCACGCCTTACCGGCGTTGTCCTGGCCTCCCGTTTCCAGTCCCG
This sequence comes from Viscum album, assembly GCA_963277665.1. Taxonomy (NCBI): domain Eukaryota; kingdom Viridiplantae; phylum Streptophyta; class Magnoliopsida; order Santalales; family Viscaceae; genus Viscum; species Viscum album. Next base: position 187,226,711 of record OY728153.1, on the reverse strand, counting down.
CATCCCCGGTGAACTCTGCCCAGACCCTGCTGGTTGAGAATACCTCTGTTCGAAGGTGAGGTTTGCATTATTTTTTTGTTTGTATAATTTTAGGTCAATATTTTATTCTGTTTATGAGTCCCTAGTTTACGTCTTCTTGCATCTGCGCCAATATCCTTGTTTATGTGCCAATATTTCTTATTAAATTAATTTGAAACAAATGTGTATTGTTTTTCAAGATGCGAGATTAGTTTTGATTTGGTTATTTGGGCGTTTGATTTGTTAGTGTTATGTTTAGGTGATGTTAGTGTACGTTTTCTTTTTGAAAACTCACTTTAGGCTGTTTATCAGCATCGATAGTTTGTGCAGTTGTGTTTTTGAAAGTGTCGTGGTGTAGTTGACTTTTTGTTAGTGTCAAAAGCGTGTTTAGTCTAAAAAGTGGTTTTGTAAATAATGTCGATGGCGCAAGTGATGTTTTGAAAATGTATCAAGGTGGTTCTTTCACGTTGTTGCTCGTTTGGGTTGTTTTAAGGCTTTGTTAGTGTAATTTCAGTTTTCGTACGTTTGTTGCATCGTGTTTGTGAGATAACCTCGCGATATTGTGGTCGTTGAAGCTCTCGCGGAAGCCCTCATCTGCGCCGCCGCTGCCGCCGCTGCCACTGCCTCCTTCTCCTCCACCGCGGCCGCTGCCTCCTCCTCTGCTCCTCCTCCTCCTCCTCCTCCTCCTCCTCCTCCTCCGCCGCCGGTGCCTCCACGGCCTCCTCCTCCTCCGCGGCCTCCTCCTCCTCCATTGTGCGGTATGCTATTCCAGTAATTTTCTTTGTTTTTTGTTTTTGTTCTATATTTCAACTATCCTGATTTGTGTGAATCAATTTTATTTGAAGTGGGGGGTGCAGGTGCTGCGGGTGTAGTGGGTGGGGGGGTGTTTAGGTGGGGGTGTTTAGGTGGGGGAGATGTTTAGTGGGTGAACATGTAGGTGGGGCGTATAATGGGGGGTCCAAATACCGTATCTTCCTCATCCTAAAAGGTGCGATCTTTTTCAATACCATTTTATTTCACTGTCCATAAAACATAGCATTCGCCCGTTTTCTATTTTCCCATCCAACACTATCATATCCAGTACCATTACCTATAGAATAACACATTATGCATGCGTTCTTAAAAATATAATAAGCGAGTAGTAAAACTCCGCTGCCTCCTCCTCTGCTCCTGCTACTCCTCCTCCTCCTCCACCGGCCTCATCCTCCTCCTCCTCCGCTGCCTCCACTGATGCCTCCTCCTCCTCCGCCGGTGCCGCCGGTGCCTCCGCGGCCTCCCCCTCCTCCGTCGGTGCCTCCGCGGCCTCCTCCTCCTCCGCCGTCAGGCCGCGGTCAAGCTGCGGTCACGCCGCGGTCACGCCGCGGTCACGCCGCGGTCACGCCGCGGTCACGCCGCGGTCACGCCGGTGCCTCCGCGGCCGCCGCCTCCTCCTCCTCCGCCGCGGCCGCCTCCTCCTCCTATGCTCCTGCTTCTCCTCCTCCTCCTCCACCGACCTCATCCTCCTCCTCCTCCTCCGCTGCCTCCGCTGCCTCCGCTTCCTCCGCCCTGCCTCCGCCCTACCTCTGCGTTGCCGCCGGTGCCTCCTCCTCCCCCGCGGCCTCCTCCTCCTCCACCACGGCCTCCTCCTCCTCCTCCGCTTCCTCCGCTGCCTCCTCCTCCTCCGCCGCGGCCGCCACCTCCTCCTCTGCTCATGCTCCTCCTCCCCGCCACCGGCCTCATCCTCCTCCTCCTCTGCTGCCTTCGCTGCCTCCGCCCTGCCTCCGCGCTGCTGACGGTGCCTCCTCCTCCACCGCGGACTCCTCCTCCTCCACCGATGCCTCCTCCTCCTCCGCCGGTGCCGCCAGTGCCTCAACGTCTCCTCCTCCTCCGCGCGCTGCGGTCACGCCGCGGTCATGCCACGGTCACGCCGCGGTCACACCGCGGTCACGTCGCGGTCACGCCGCGATCACGCCGCGGTCACACTGCGGTCACGCCGCAGTCATGCCACAGTCACTCCGCGGTCACGCCGGTGCCTCCGCGGCCGCCGCCTCCTCCTATTACGCCGCGGCCACTGCCTCATCCTCTGCTCCTACTCCTCCTCCTCCTCCTCCACCGGCCTCATCCTCCTCCTCCTCCGCTGCCTCCGCCCTACCTCTGCCCTGCCTCTGCGCTGCCTCCGGTGCCTCCTCCTCCACCGCGGCCTCCTCCTCCTCCGCTGATGCCTCCTCCTCCTCCGCCGGTGCCGCCGGTGCCTCCACGACTGCCTCCTCCTATGCGGTCACGCCGCGGTCACGCCGGTGCCTCTGTGGCCTCCTCCTCCTCCTCTACACCTGCTCCTCCTCCCCTCCATCGGCCTCATCCTCCTCCTCCTCCGCTGCCTTCGCTGCCTCCGCCCTGCCTCCGCCCTGCCTCCGCGCTACCGCCGGTGCCTCCGGTGCTTCCTCCTCCACCGCGGCCTCCTCCTCCTCCGCCGATGCCTCCTCCTCCTCCGCCGGTGCCGCCAGTGCCTCCACGTATCCTCCTCCTCCACGCACTGCAGTCACGCTGCGGTCACGCGGCGGTCACGCCGCGGTCACGCCGCGGTCACGCCGATGCCTCCTCCTCCACCGCGGCCTCCTCCTCCTCCACCGCGGCCTCCTCCTTCGCTGCCTCGGCTGCCTCCTCCTCCTCCGCGGCCGCCGCCGCCTCCTCTGCTCCTACTCCTCCTCCTCCTCCTCCACCGGCCTCATCCTCCTCCTCCTCTGCTGCCTCCGCAGTGTCCGCCCTGCCTCCGCCCTGCCTCTGCGCTGCCGCCGGTGCCTCCTCCTCCACCACGGCCTCCTCCTCCTCCTCCTCCGCCGGTGCCGCCAGTGCCTCCACGTCTCCTCCTCCTCCGTGCGCTACGGTCACACTGCGGTCACGCCGTGGTCACGCCGCGGTCACGCCACGGTCACGCCGCGGTCACGCCGGTGCCTCCTCCTCCACCGCGGCCTCCTCCTCCTCCACCGCGGCCTCCTCCTCCTCCTTCGCTGCCTCCGCTGCCTCCTCCTCCACTGTGGTTGCCGCCTCCTCCTCTGCTCCTTCTCCTCCTCCCTTCCATCGGCCTCATCCTCCTCCTCCTCCGCTTCCTCCGCCTCCTCCTCCTCCTCTGCTCCTCCTCCTCCTCCTCCTCCTCCTCCTCCTTCTCCTCCACCGCAGCCTCGTCCTCCTCCTCCTCCACCGACGCTTCCTCCTCCTCCTCCTAGTCCGCTGCCTCATCCTCCTCCTCCACTGGCGCACGGTGGTATCATATTGATGTGAGGCTTGGGGATTGTAGTGGTTCCCAATATATTTTTTATTTTGGTATTTATTTATTCCTTTATTTCCTTGAAGTATCTTGTTTTTTATCTAAATTATACTCATATTCCTTCTCCTTTAACCTATATACTTATCCTATGGATTTTAAATAGGATGAATATAAATAAAGAATGGATGAATGCCAATCGGTTGAAAAAAGAGTATGAAGAAGGCATGAAAGAATTTATCAAGTTTGCAATAGATCATGCATGTGACTCTTCTCAAATCCTTTGTCCGTGTTTACGCTGTTGTTATTCAAAACAAATTAGTCCAGATGAGTTGGAAGAACACTTGATCTATCACAGAATAGATCAAAGTTATACATGTTGGAATAAACACGGGGAAACAAAGAATGTAGGTAGTGACTGGGGTGACACTGCGTTTTATGGATCATCTGATATTATTACAAACATGAATAATGAAGATGACCGTATGGAGGATGTGATTACCGATGTGAATGATGATGAAGATCGTATTGAGAAAATGAGAAGGTCCTTCGAAGATGAAAATCGTGATTGCCCAAAATTGTTTGAGAAGTTAAAAAGTTGTGCAAAGACGCCATTGTATGCTGGTTGCACTAATTATACAGCATTGTCAGCCGTACTGAAGCTGTATAATTTGAAAGCAGATAACGGGTGGAGTGACGACAGTTTTACGAAACTACTTTCCCTCTTGAATGACATGCTCCCAGAAGACAATGAGCTCCTGAGCTGAACATACGATGCCAAACGAATGCTACGCTCTATGGGTATGATCTCTGAAAGAATACACGCCTTCCCGAATGACTATATACTATTTCGCAAGGACCACAAATCACTTAAAGAATGCCCAAAGTGTGGTGCTTCAAGATACAAGAAAGATGAATCCAGTCCTACTAAAGTTTTATGGTACTTTCCAATCATTACAAGGTTTAGAAGCCTATATGGAAGTGAGGAGCCTGCAGAACAATTAACATGGAATGCAGATACAAGAATTAAAGATGGGATACTACGTCACCCGGCAGACTCTCCTCAGTGGAAGAGAATCGATCATGAGTATCCTGAATTTGGAAACGAGTCGAGAAACCTTCGTCTTGTGACGCGTACGAATCGACCACACCTCAATCCGACGCACGGTGTGACCGGTATGGCTAAAAGTGTCTGATATCAGTTTCAAATTGAGATAAACTTTGGAAAACAACACCAATGACATACGCCAAACCGAGAAAACGCCTTCAGATTGTTTTGAAACTTTAGGACAACGATCCACGAGTCATTTGTGACGTGTACTAATCGACCACACCTCAATCCGACACACGGTGTGACCGGTATGGCTAAAATTGTCTGATATCAGTTTCAAATTGAGATAAACTTTGGAAAACAACACCAATGACATACTCCAAACTGAGAAAACGCCTTCGGATTGTTTTGATACTTTAGGACAACGATCCAAGAGTCATTTGTGATGTGTATGAATCGACTGCACCTCAATCCGATGCACGGTGTGACCGGTATGGCTAAAATTGTCTGATATCAGTTTGAAAATGACATGAACTTTGGAAAACAACACCAATGATATGCGCCAAACCGAGAAAATGCCTTTGGATTGTTTTGATACTTTAAGACAATGATCCACGAGTCATTTTTGACGCGTACGAAATGACCGCAACTCAATCCGACGCATGGTGTGACCGGTATGGCTAAAAGTGTCTGATATCAGTTTGAAAATGAGATAAACTTTGGAAAACAACACCAATGACATAAACCAAACTGAGAAAACGCCTTCGGATTGTTTTGATACTTTAGTACAACGATCCACGAGTCATTTTTGACTCGTACGAATCAACCACACCTCAATCCGATGCACGGTGTGACTGGTATGGCTAAAAGTGTCTAATATCAGTTTCAAATTGAGATAAACTTTGGAAAACAACACCAATGACATACGCCAAACCGAGCAAATGCCTTCGGATTGTTTTGATACATTAGGACAACGATCCACGAGTCATTTGTGACGCGTACGAATCGACCGCACCTCAATCCGACACACGGTGTGACCGGTATGGCTAAAATTGTCTGATATCAGTTTTAAAATGAAATGAACTTTGGAAAACAATACCAATGACATACGCCAAACCGAGCAAACGTGTTCGGATTGTTTTGATACTTTAGGACAACGATCCAGGAGTCATTTGGGATGCATATGAATCAACCGCACCTCAATCCGACGCATGGTGTGACCGGTATGGCTAAAATTGTCTGATATCAGTTTGAAAATTACATGAACTTTGGAAAACAACACCAATGACATACGCCAAAACGAGAAAACGCGTTCGGATTGTTTTGATACTTTAGGACAACGGTCCACGAGTCATTTGTGACGCGTACGAATCAACCGCACCTCAATCCGACGCACGGTGTGACCGGTATGGATAAAAGTGTCTGATATCAGTTTGAAAATGAGATGAACTTTGGAAAACAACACCAATGACATATGAAAAACTGAGCAAACGCATTCGGATTGTTTTGATACTTTAGGACAATGATCCACGAGTCATTTTTGACGTGTACGAATCGACCACACCTCAATCCGACGCACGGTGTGACCGGTATGGCTAAAATTGTCTGATATCAGTTTGAAAATGACATGAAACTTTGGAAAACAACACTAAAGACATACGCCAAACTGACCAAACACCTTCGGATTGTTTTGATACTTTAGGAAAACGATCCACGAGTCATTTGTGACGCGTAGGAATCGACTGCACCTCAATCCGACGCACGGTGTGACCGGTATGGCTAAAATTGTCTGATATCAGTTTGAAAATGACATGAACTTTGGAAAACAACACCAATGACATACGCCAAACTGAGTAAACGCATTCGGATTGTTTTGATACTTTTGGACAATGATCCATGAGTCATTTGTGACGCATAAAAATCAACCGCACCTCAATCCGACTTACGGTGTGACCGGTATGGCTAAAAGTGTCTGATATCAGTTTGAAAATGAGGTAAACGTTGGAAAACAACACCAATGACATACGCCAAACCGAGCAAACGCGTTCGGATTGTTTTGATACTTTAGGACAACGATCCATGAGTCATTTTTGACGCGTAAGAATTGACCGCACCTCAATCCGACGCACGGTGTGACCGGTAAAGCTTTTCATTAGATAAAGAATCAGTATTTATTTAATGAGATAAATCAATCAAAAACATATTGATTTTACATTATTCCCTTTCATATTTATGAAAATGAAAACTTTTGAGTTTAAAATTTAATATTTAGTTTCACATTTCTATATTAATGTATTCTTTCATATTCTGTTTTAATTTCTTTCATTATTGCATTACTAACATAATATTTGTTTTCTTATATAGGTGATTTTTTTTCCTTGAGTTCGGATGCTTTGTTCGGCAACAAATACCATCGAGAGCGGATCACGGATATCAAAGGATGAAACATGAATGTTTATAACTGTTATTGAATAATTGTAAATGTAACCATGTAAAACAATTTTTGAAATGTATATAGCAATGCTTTTTTTTTGTATTGATGATGTTAAGTAAATATATATACCGTTGTCAGTCAAAATATTGGGTGTGGGTGCTATGGTGTGCAGGTGTGCATGTGCTACGTTGTGCACGTATTTGTCACGACCCGCCTTCACCAAAAGGAGGGAAGGGTCAGCAGATTGCCAGGCCCTTCCTTCTTTAAGTTGAAGGAGAGATAATGACCCCCGAAACCCGCCTTCAATAGGTCCCGGAGTGGCGACTAGCACCAAGGGTATAGGAAATTCTCGCAAATGGAAGGCATTACCCTTTTTGTTTTATAGGATCGAAAGATAAGGAGGAGAAAACCCAACAACACCAAGATAGAAAGGAAAGTAAAGCCAAAAGTAAACCATTCCCACATGCATGTTTAAACAGTTTACAACAAGGTACAAGTACAAAAGAAAAAGAAGCTCTCAAGTACAATACCAAAAGAAAACAAAGGTACGACAACAGTGACAACTCCAACTGTCCGACTAATAGGGTCCCGCGCAGCCCTGGTAGTCCTCCTGGAAACCTGAAAGTAAACGTAGGGTGAGCATACAAGTACACTCAGTAGGGAAAACCAAGACTCTCGTGCACAAGTGGGGGAACGTACTAAAGTCCCGTGAGAAAGAGTAAACCAAACACCTAACAAGGCAAACTAACCATCCCAAGCCTCACCAAGGCTCGCTCCCCAAATAACGCAAGTCAAGTAATATATATATAAGAGCACATCGATGTTTGGGTACCCCGCGCCACTTTCCCACTGGTTATTAAGACATCCTACGCATCGAACCAATCCCGCCATTCTCACCGCAGTCCCACTGCCACACCCGCCCGCACACACCTGGGCCACAACCACACGCAGTCCCACTGCCAAATCCCGCCCGCACACACCTGGGCCACAACCACACGCAGTCCCACTGCCAAATCCCGCCCGCACACACCTGGGCCTCAACTGTCACAAGTAACCATGCCTGCAAACACCTAGGCCAGAACAACCACCGCTACGCCCGAAGACACCTGGGCTAAAGAATCCACTGCCATGCCCGAAAACACCTGGGCCTCATCCCGAAGACACTTGGGAAACCACCTGCCGCACACACCTGGACAACCACCACAACACCCTGCCCGATGGTTCTTGGGCTAATAATGGACTTCAGGCCATCACAGCCTGCCCGAAGGTACTTGGGCTATCCGGGAAAGTGAGCAGAAAAGGAGCTAATAACCAGCCACTAAGTGTAGTGTTGGGAAAAACGCCCTCCCCCCATAAATGGGGGTGTTCGGCACTAAGTGCTCAACTTGGGTGGGGCGCGAATAAGAAACACAAAGCTACAAGTATAGATATAGGTAACAAACACTCTCCCAAAACTTAGGTTTTCCTAGCCAACCTACAGAACACAACACCACAACGTCCGAGTCAAAATTCACGACCCTTGCCCACAAACCATCTTTCCCATTCTCGTTTCACGTTCGGTCAATTGTTCAATTAATTTTAAGCACTACTGGGCAACTACCATAAGCATAACCAAGGAAAACGTCAAGCATAGATCAACCAAAACACCCACACCCGGTTCTGCCAACAGAGGATCTCTCCCCAGTTTGTGATAAAAACCCACAACCACTGAAACCATGCCAACAGGAGATCCCATCCCCCAAAATCACACAGCCGCCGAGAATATAAAAAGAACGGGGGATCCCATCCCCTCCCACATTTCCAGCAAACGGCCCGAAGGGAAAAACAACCAACAACCACTACCAACACGAGTCAGGGATTTTCAGATTTAAACGACTTAACACACTCCATGATTTCAAAATTCCATGTGTTCTATCCGTTAGTCATCACAGAAGGGTTGATCCTGGTGCTTCCAATTATTCAGCCGGGTATACGTGATTAACCAATTTCACAGCAGGAGTTCACAATTTCAGCAACCCATTTAAAACATCACGAGGGGATTCAAGTGCACACACACGACCACCAACGGCCTCAATTTTCAGAAAACATAGACCAGTACAACAAAAGGGACGATCACAAGATAAAGCATAAACAACGATCACAACCCCTTCCCCTTCTTTCTTTAGAACTTCGTTTAGTATCTTCATTAGGGTTTGGTTCAACCAATTCCATAGGGACAAAAGTAACGCCCACCCCGCATGATGCACAAAAGTGAGAGACGAGAGAAAATCCCTACCTGTTGATGGATGATCGACGTTTAGGCCGGGGGCGCGGAACTTTACGGATAACGACGCGGCGGTCCCGATGCACCAGAAGAGTCACGATCGAAGAAGGGGGAAAACCACGGCCTAACTCTTAATTATAAGGGCTGGGGACGGTTGAGATGAAAACACAAAACCACGGAAGACGAGGGAGTCGTGGGTTGGCCACGTGGCTTGACTCATCATTAATGGCGCTGGGTGGTTTTAACTGACCCATGAATTAATGAAGCATTTAATTAATACCTTTGCGCGCGTTTCGGATTTCCAAGATATTTTTAGCAAGGAAGAATAGGGTTTAAAACCCTATTCGCGAAAAAGGAACATTACTGGAACAACTTGGCAGGGCCAGTCTCACCGATCGGTGTCACCGATCGGTCTCACCGATCGGTCTCACCGATCGGTCTCACCGCTCGGTGTCACCGATCGGTCTCACCGCTCGGTGTCACCGATCGGTCTCACCGATCGGTCTCACCGATCGGTCTCACCGATCGGTCTCGCCGATCGGTCTCACCGATCGGTACCCCGCAAGGAAACCGGATTTTTGGCAAAGGAAGGGACCAAGGGGGGTCTGGGTCTTCACATCAGATACCTCTTAAACGATTCTCGTCCTCGAGAATCAAAACAAACTAGAAGGAAAGAGAGGATCCGAACAACCATCTTCGAAGATACCTCTTAGGAGTGGACCCCCGCTAATTGGAAATACTCCCTGTCAAGAACCAAGCATCACACCACGCCAAACCGCCCGGTCATGTGGGTTTGGGGAGTTCCCCTCCCCCATGTCAAGATATTATCCGCTTTGGGCGGCACTGACTCGCCCGCACGGGTTTAATCGCATCCACCTTAATGCGTCCTGATTAGGGGTCGGGTTTCCCCTTCCCTTCAACCGGGGCTTCCCACGCAAAATCAGAGGAAAGGAACCTAGCACATTTCATAGCCAAAAAGGTCAAACGTTCTGTCACAACAGGCACCAAGGGTTCAAAGCTCAGAACAACTCGGGGTATTGGGCACGCATCTGTACTTCCCTCTCCCACGTACTCTCTTCGAGGCCGCCATGCCTCCACAACACACGAACCAGGCCGACGGTTCGTCCACGGAGCACTTTCTCCTTGCGATCCTCGATTCTGACTGGCCGTTCCTCGAAGGTCGCGTCTCCTCCCACGTCTAGCTCTCCCCAGTTGATGACATGAGAGTCATCATGTAAGTACTGACGAAGCTGGGAGACATGGAAGACGTCATGGACCCTCTCCAACTGAGGTGGTAGGGCCAGCTGATATGCCACCTCGCCAACTCGCCTCAGCACCTCGAAAGGTCCGATGAACCTAGGGGAGAGCTTACTCCCCTTTCCGAACCTCCGCTGCCCCCGTCGAGGGGAAACCTTCAAAAACACATGATCTCCTACCTCGAACTTCAGGGGCCTCCTCCGACGATCAGCATAAGATTTCTGCCGATCCTGAGCTGCTTTCATCCTCTCCCGCACTAGCTGGACTTTCTCCGTGGTGCTCTGCACTACTTCTGGTCCAAGAGTACCAGTCTCACCAACCTCTGCCCAGCATAAGGGTGAACGACATGGTCTTCCATACAAAGCCTCAAAAGGAGCCATGCCGATAGTAGAGTGAAAACTGTTGTTGTAGGCAAACTCTACTAAAGGCAAGTGTCGTACCCATGATCCTCCGGAATCCAGAACACATGCTCGCAGCATGTCCTCCAAAGTCTGGATAGTTCGCTCTGTCTGCCCATCAGTCTGAGGGTGAAAAGCAGTGCTAAGGCGTAGTTGGGTGCCAAAAGCATGCTGTAACCCCTTCCAGACTCGTGAGGTGAATCGAGTGTCCCGATCCGAGACGATCGTTTTCGGAACCCCATGCAAACGCACCACCTCATCCACGTACCTCTGTGCTAAGGTACGCACGGGTCCCGACTCCTTGATAGCCAAGAAGTGAGCAGATTTTGTCAATCGATCCACCACTACCCAGATAGCATCATGCCCGCCCTGAGCTCTGGGTAGTCCCGTGACGAAGTCCATTGAGACGTCGTCCCACTTCCACTCGGGAACATCTAGAGGATGCAACAGACCACCAGGAACACGGTGTTCAGCCTTCACCTGCTGACACACCAGGCATTTAGCCACGAACTCTGCCACTGCCCGTTTCACCCCGGGCCACCAAAACTGTCCCCTCAGGCCTTGGTACATTTTCGAAACACCCGGATGTACCGCCAACGCTGAGCTATGGAACTCATGAAGGACTTCATCACGCATCACCTCTGGAACAAACAACCTCCGATGAAAGAGCATCCGATGTCGGCTGTCCTCCGACCATCCTTCCGGGGCGTTCCCCTGTTCGACACGATCCCGCAACACTTCCACCTCAGGATCTCCCCACTGAGACTCTTCCACTTGCTGCAACAAGGAGGACTGTACCGTCATCTGAAACAAACAACCTCTAGTACCTTCCACCCTTGCATCCAAGTGCAAGGCAGCCAACTCCCCCATTGCCTTCCAAGCATCAGCAGATTCCCGAACCACCTCCTGATGCGGCTTCCTGCTCAGGGCATCAGCCACAACGTTTCCCTTACCTTCAGTGTATGAGATCTCAAAGTCGTAGTCCTGGAGAAACTCGACCCACCTCCGCTGTCGCAAGTTCAAGTCACGCTGGGAGAAGATATAGCGCAAGCTTTTGTGGTCGGTGAAGACCACAAAGCGCTCCCCAAAGAGGTAATGTCGCCACAACTTTAATGCGAACACCACCGCTGCAAGCTCCAGGTCATGGGTGGCATAGTTCCGCTCATGGGGGCGTAGCTGCCTGGACCCGTAAGAGATCACCCCTTGTCGCTGCATCAATACGCACCCCAGGCCCTGTCCTGAAGCATCACAGAATACTTCATAGGCCATCCCTTCTTCTGGCAACCTCAACACTGGGGCACTAACCAGTTTTTCTTTTAGGTAGCTGAAGGACGACTCACATTGCTCGCTCCACATGAAAACTTGGTCCTTCTTGGTCAAAGCCGTCAAAGGGGCTGCTACCCGGGAGAAGTTGGGTACGAATCTCCGGTAGTAGCCTGCCAGTCCGAGGAAACTCCGAACTTCCGCCACATTCTTGGGTGCTGCCCAAGAAACAATTGCCTCAACCTTTGATGGGTCGACTGCTACTCCCTGCTCAGACACTACATGTCCAAGGAAGTGCACTTCTCGCGCCCAGAACTTGCACTTTGACAACTTCCCATAGAGCTGGTGCTGTCGTAGGACCTCCAAAACTGCCCTCAGGTGCTCTGCATGGTCCTCTTCTGACTTTGAATAGATCAGGATATCGTCGATGAACACCACCACAAACCGATCCAGGTACTCCCGAAAGATGGAGTTCATAAGCCCCATGAACACGGCCGGGGCGTTCGTAACACCAAAGGGCATGACCACGAACTCGAAGTGCCCATACCTGCACCTGAACGCCGTCTTCGGGACGTCGCTATCCTTCACCCTCAGCTGGTGGTACCCGGATCGCAGGTCGATCTTCGAGAACCATCCTGCCCCCTTCAGCTGGTCGAAAAGATCATCTATCCTCGGAAGAGGGTAGCGGTTCTTGATTGTTACCTGATTCAGCCTCCTGTAATCAATGCATAACCTGAGGCCACCATCTGCCTTCTTCGCAAACAAGACTGGGGCACCCCACGGTGATGCACTTGGACGAACATAACCCCTCTTCATCAGATCGTCAATCTATATCCGCAACTCCCGTAGCTCCGAAGGTGCCATCCGGTAAGGAGCCATCGAGATTGGTCGAGAGCCGGGCTGCAGGTCTATCCCGAACTCGATATCACGTCGAGGGGGTAGAGTCGTTACCTCCTCAGGAAAGACGTCCATAAATTCACGAACGATCTCTGGTACTTCCACCATTTCCGCATCTGTTGATTCTATCGTCAGTTCGGTCAACAAGGAGAGGAGAGGTTCCTCCCTCCTGTTTCCCTTCGGACAGCTCCGCTCGCCGGTGAAAGTAACACGCTGGCCGTCCAAACCGGAGAACACCACCCTCCTTTGGAAACAGTCGATGACGGCGCACACAGAAAATAGCCAGTCGATGCCTAGGATGACATCGTACGGCCGAATCTGTAGCAGAAGGAGGTCCTTAACCGACTGATGTGGCCCCAACATCAGTCTACATCCCCGACAAACGAACAGCAAGTCGGTCTGACCTCCAACTGGTGTGCTCAACACCAGGGGCACTGGAAGTCTCTCGGCATCTAGACCCAAGGCGCGGGCTAGACTGGGTGCAACAAAGGAGTGCGAAGCTCCGGTATCGAACAAAGCATAAGCAAGAGTGCTAAACACACTGATCGTACCTCGAACAACCTCTGGCCCTGCTGGAACTGTTGCTTCTGCGGCGTGTAACTGTCCACGCCCAGCTCCCCTACCCCTCGGCTGTCGGCCACCTCCCCGACCACGCCCTGGTCGAGGTCCCTGGGGAGCGCCCTGAGGTCGGCCTCCCCCTCCTATGTCTGTCTGCGGAGGAGCGGGAGCTCGCTGTCCCTGCTGCTGCTGCTGGAAGGGTCTGGCTGGGAACTGCTGCTGTGGCGGATGCTGGGGATGACTGCCACTGCTGTACTGCACCCGATCGGGGCACTGACTCCGAAGATGTCCAGGGCTCCCGCAGATGAAGCACCGTGGTCCCGAGCCCGAAGGGAAAGAACGTGGGCCAGGGGATCGAAACTGAAACTGCTGCGGCCTGCTCCCTGCGGGTCGGAACCTGGAGGGTCCCGATGCTGGGGGCCTGGTGCTAACGGCCTTCCCCTTCGATGGTCCCAGCTGGATCCCTTCTCGTGACAGTCCGCCTAGAGTGTGCATCCTTTCCACCACTTCGGCCTTCTTCTGAACCTCTAAGTATGTCGGAAGGGTAAAGGGAGTAATAGCATACTGGAGGGAGGGTCGGAGCGCCTCCTCCAAACGTCTTGCCCGAGACTCCTCATCGGGAAAGAGGTCTGGAGCAAAACGCAGGAGGTCCTTGAACCTGATTCCAAGTTCCCTCACGGACATGCTCCCCTGCTGGAGGGAGAGTAGCTCCTGTCTCTTCTCCGCCTTCATTGTCGAGGAGAGAAACTCCGCCCGGAACTCCTTCTCGAATTCCGCCCAAGCAACCTCAGACTCTTTCCTACTCCCCAGGTGAAGCATCCACCACTGACGTGACGCTCCTCGCATCTGGCTAACAGCCAGAGGAACCCAGTACTCTGTCGGGGCCCGAATCAGGCCGAAGGCTATGACTAGCTCATCCAGCCAGCCTTCCGTCTTCATGTCGGAGGTGCTGCCCTCATATTTCTCGAGGGCCTGTCGCTGAAAGGCTCGAAGAGTCTTCTGCCACCGGTCGTCCTCTTCCTCCCGATCAGCTCTCTGCTGATTGGCCAAGGTAGTCTCAGGAGTCTCGATTGCCTGCACCACACGTGGTCGCCTTCCAGGTGCCATAGCTGCAAGGTAAACAAGGAATACCTAAGCCCAGTAGTGAAAAGAAAACCGTTCTCAAAACTTATTAAGATTTAATTTATTCTTAATTTCCCAAGACATCCCAGAAACACAAGAACACAAGTCATTTATGATGCATGTACCTTTCCTAGGGTCTCTACCCTGCAATCAGTGTGGCTTCACTTGGTCGTTCGGTAGGTCCAGAGTCCTTGCATCGGATCACGGGGGGCCCTAAAATCCCGTGTCCTAGCCGGTCCTCCCTGGCCTATTTCACGCACCAAGGTCACCCAACGCTGTTGCCTTACCATCCCATGAAATCCTTACTGTGCCTAACTCCAGACTCCGTCCTATCTCTCAACCTCCTCTGATACCATTCTGTCACGACCCGCCTTCACCAAAAGGAGGGAAGGGTCAGCAGATTGCCAGGCCCTTCCTTCTTTAAGTTGAAGGAGAGATAATGACCCCCGAAACCCGCCTTCAATAGGTCCCGGAGTGGCGACTAGCACCAAGGGTATAGGAAATTCTCGCAAATGGAAGGCATTACCCTTTTTGTTTTATAGGATCGAAAGATAAGGAGGAGAAAACCCAACAACACCAAGATAGAAAGGAACGTAAAGCCAAAAGTAAACCATTCCCACATGCATGTTTAAACAGTTTACAACAAGGTACAAGTACAAAAGAAAAAGAAGCTCTCAAGTACAATACCAAAAGAAAACAAAGGTACGACAACAGTGACAACTCCAACTGTCCGACTAATAGGGTCCCGCGCAGCCCTGGTAGTCCTCCTGGAAACCTGAAAGTAAACGTAGGGTGAGCATACAAGTACACTCAGTAGGGAAAACCAAGACTCTCGTGTACAAGTGGGGGAACGTACTAAAGTCCCGTGAGAAAGAGTAAACCAAACACCTAACAAGGCAAACTAACCATCCCAAGCCTCACCAAGGCTCGCTCCCCAAATAACGCAAGTCAAGTAATATATATATAAGAGCACATCGATGTTTGGGTACCCCGCGCCACTTTCCCACTGGTTATTAAGACATCCTACGCATCGAACCAATCCCGCCATTCTCACCGCAGTCCCACTGCCACACCCGCCCGCACACACCTGGGCCACAACCACACGCAGTCCCACTGCCAAATCCCGCCCGCACACACCTGGGCCACAACCACACGCAGTCCCACTGCCAAATCCCGCCCGCACACACCTGGGCCTCAACTGTCACAAGTAACCATGCCTGCAAACACCTAGGCCAGAACAACCACCGCTACGCCCGAAGACACCTGGGCTAAAGAATCCACTGCCACGCCCGAAAACACCTGGGCCTCATCCCGAAGACACTTGGGAAACCACCTGCCGCACACACCTGGCCAACCACCACAACACCCTGCCCGATGGTTCTTGGGCTAATAATGGACTTCAGGCCATCACAGCCTGCCCGAAGGTACTTGGGATATCCGGGAAAGGGAGCAGAAAAGGAGCTAATAACCAGCCACTAAGTGTAGTGTTGGGAAAAACGCCCTTCCCCCATAAATGGGGGTGTTCGGCACTAAGTGCTCAACTTGGGTGGGGCGCGAATAAGAAACACAAAGCTACAAGTATAGATATAGGTAACAAACACTCACCCAAAACTTAGGTTTTCCTAGCCAACCTACAGAACACAACACCACAACGTCCGAGTCAAAATTCACGACCCTTGCCCACAAACCATCTTTCCCATTCTCGTTTCACGTTCGGTCAATTGTTCAATTAATTTTAAGCACTACTGGGCAACTACCATAAGCATAACCAAGGAAAACGTCAAGCATAGATCAACCAAAACACCCACACCCGGTTCTGCCAACAGAGGATCTCTCCCCAGTTTGTGATAAAAACCCACAACCACTGAAACCATGCCAACAGGAGATCCCATCCCCCAAAATCACACAGCCGCCGAGAATATAAAATGAACGGGGGATCCCATCCCCTCCCACATTTCCAGCAAACGGCCCGAAGGGAAAAACAACCAACAACCACTACCAACACGAGTCAGGGATTTTCAGATTTAAACGACTTAACACACTCCATGATTTCAAAATTCCATGTGTTCTATCCGTTAGTCATCACAGAAGGGTTGATCCTGGTGCTTCCAATTATTCAGCCGGGTATACGTGATTAACCAATTTCACAGCAGGAGTTCACAATTTCAGCAACCCATTTAAAACATCACGAGGGGATTCAAGTGCACACACACGACCACCAACGGCCTCAATTTTCAGAAAACATAGACCAGTACAACAAAAGGGACGATCACAAGATAAAGCATAAACAACGATCACAACCCCTTCCCCTTCTTTCTTTAGAACTTCATTTAGTATCTTCATTAGGGTTTGGTTCAACCAATTCCATAGGGACGAAAGTAACGCCCACCCCGCATGATGCACAAAAGTGAGAGACGAGAGAAAATCCCTACCTGTTGATGGATGATCGACGTTTAGGCCGGGGGCGCGGAACTTTACGGATAACGACGCGGCGGTCCCGATGCACCAGAAGAGTCACGATCGAAGAAGGGGGAAAACCACGGCCTAACTCTTAATTATAAGGGCTGGGGACGGTTGAGATGAAAACACAAAACCACGGAAGACGAGGGAGTCGTGGGTTGGCCACGTGGCTTGACTCATCATTAATGGCGCTGGGTGGTTTTAACTGACCCATGAATTAATGAAGCATTTAATTAATACCTTTGCGCGCGTTTCGGATTTCCAAGATATTTTTAGCAAGGAAGAATAGGGTTTAAAACCCTATTCGCGAAAAAGGAACATTACTGGAACAACTTGGCAGGGCCAGTCTCACCGATCGGTCTCACCGGTCGGTCTCACCGGTCGGTCTCACCGGTCGGTCTCACCGGTCGGTCTCACCGATCGGTCTCGCCGATCGGTCTCACCGATCGGTACCCCGCAAGGAAACCGGATTTTTGGCAAAGGAAGGGACCAAGGGGGGTCTGGGTCTTCACAGTATTCTAGTGTGCAGGTACTGTTTTTTAGGTGCAGGCGTTGGGCCCTTTATCAGCGCTTTTTTAGCGCTGATAAAGGAAACCTTTAACAGCGCTAAAGGAGCGCTGATAAAGGAACCTGTATCAGCGCTCCGAGAAGCGCTGATATAGTTGACCTTTATCAGCGCTCCACCGCGTGCTGATAAAGGACCCCTTTATCAGCGCTCCTAGAAGCACTGATAAAGGGGACCCCCCTTTATCTACTCCAGAATTAACAGCGCTTTTCTAGTGCTGTTAATGATGGTTTTTAGCGCTGATAAAGGCGCAAGTTGTAGTAGTGTCTCCACATCGTGGTGTAATTGTTATTCAATATATTATTATTTGGATGAGTATAATAATGATTTTTAATTCATGTAAATAATAAATATAACATGATAATGATTCTTTATATATTATATTCCATCCAATTATATATTATTTTAATATAAAAAGAATGATATTGTCGCTCGTGCGTACGTACGAACTACCGTCTCCACGAACGCGATGAGATTCATTCTCCATCATATCCATTCAAGTATAATTATCATTTGATGATTTAAAAATAATTTTTAAGGAATTGATATCATTCTGTATATGAATAAGATACAACCTATCCATGAGAAACATTGCTTACGTAACAAAACATATAAAAGAAAATGAGTAAGTTAACACCCTAACCGACGATAATACTAAGATATTGTTAACAAAGTAGTGTTAAAAGATCATATATGATATCATATTAATATATATGATTCTTTTATAAATTAATAACAATTATTTAACCGTTATACATGAGGTTAACCTACCCCAAACAAGGAAAAGTACAAGGTAAGGGTTATTTCACAATCTCTTCATTATCCGAGATTGTTTATACATAATTATCTACTGGGACCTCTTTATCATCCACATCCATGTTTCTAAAAAATGTATTTAAAAACATTTTTACTATTTACAAGAATATGGGTTAAAGTCATTTATACCCTTGTTTTAATTTTTATAATAGGTTTATAAAGGAATCTTTCCGTGGTTTTCCAAACAAGGTGCTTTTAACCGTTTCGACAGAATTAAGGTAAGAATGTTTTTTAACTTATACGGCGGGTACAGCTATCTTCCGCCGTTATAAAATCATCGAAGCATCCCTTACAAGATTATAAGGATATTTTAAAAGTAAATGTTTTATTTTATAATTATGTGACTTTTAAATAATTTCAAAATAAATATTTACGAATTTCTGAAAGGTACTCTTTATCAAAATCATAATTTTAAATGTTTTAAAGATTCATCTTTCTAAATCTTTTTAATTAATGTCCATGTTTTCAAAATGATTTTAAGGATTTATTTATATGGACATGAATGTTTTGAAATGATATTTCTTTTCAAAAGTTTCAATGTGTTATGGGACACTTTGATTAAAAAATCTCTTTTAAATTACTTACTTTATAAATTTGTGAATTTTCAATGATTAAAAAAAAGAGATATTTCTCTCAAATAGTTTTGATTTCATCTTTGTCAACATCCTTTGATGGATTTTATGCTTATTTGAAGTTGATCTATTATGATACAAAACATTTGTATTGTATTGAAGGTTTGGTGATATGTTTGACTGTGGATGTGTTATTTTTATACCATTCACGGTTTATAGAGAAAGTATTGACATTTTGTATGATAGTTTTAATACGAATGATTATGTTATGTTTAAACCTATTCATATGAGGAATGCATTGGACTTAGTAAGTGACGGGTGGTGCTTTCTATAGCTTCTCGATGCATCAGTAGGTCTCATGAGACAAACTAGTGTCTTGGCACAAGGCCTTAACAAAATCTTATTTGTAGTCTTGGCACGAGGCCTTGGCTATGTGGTTATGATAGTCTGGCATTATGCATTCCATCATTATGAAAGTGGTTAGTGATATTGCATGTGATTATTTTATTAGTAGAATATCCATGTGAATAAGTAAATGGAATTATTTCATTTTATTTCTGCCATATTATGTTGAAGTTCATGTTTAAAAGGCTTGTGTTTTAGTTTTATACATTTCCTTAAATGTTTATGCTTATTTTTGAAAGTTTCTTTTGTATTGCTTACCCTTAATGAGCATTTGAGCTCACCCCTTTCTATGTTTTATTTCTCCCAGGATTCCAAGAAGTGTAATGTGATTGATATGCATGGTTAATCCAAGGGAATAATGGCGTCCATAAAGATTATTTATGTTGTTTTGTATGTATTAAAGTGAAAATGTAACATTCATGTATGTGATCTATTTTTCCAAGACTGCTAAATTGATCGGTCCTTCGGGACTTGATTCCTTGTAATCATGCCAATGTATTAAAATAATGCACCGACTCTGGGTAACTGGGGTCGGGGCGTTATAGTTGGTATCAGAGAAAGTTTAGAAATAACCTTGGAAACTAGATTTAGATAAACTCTAATTAGAGCACATAGCCCTAATATAGACTATTAGGATTAGTATAGAAGAACTTACTAGAATTTTGGTATTGTAGAGATTTTGTGAGTTTTACGAGCAATACATCCCTGTCTAGATACGAGCAGGTAGAGGCAGCTCTGGCATAGATGAACCTAGAGGTAAAACCCAAAAACACCACTTTGATCTAGACTCGAACGAGAACTACTGCATGACAACGGGCCTTGCTGCACTCCTGGTTACGACACTCTCGGGGGATATGATTAGGATAATTCTCATTTTCTTTACAAACCATTATGAAGGGTTTATGAGTATATACATCCTCAAAGGAGACATTTTTATGATTATGGATTATATCCATAAACTATTTAATTTATGTTACATGTTTTACATGTTTGGGATTAGGTATTGTAATTCATAAACTAATATAGTGTATTCCATTGTTTAGAAATGGCGCCCAATAGAAGGAATGAGAACTAAAGCAATGCACATGATCCAAAGAGAAAGAAGGATCATATCTTTCATGGTCTTAAGCCAAAATTTATAAGAGAAATAGTCTCCCATGTATTATCATCATATTAAGAAATAATATCATGTGTTGATAAGATAAGTAAAGAGTTTACTGAGTCATATGGCTTTGAAGGGAAGCAAGAGAAGAAAAGGATAGAAGAGGGAAAGATGGATAAACGGAAGAGGGAAAAGAAGATTTTCCCCATGTGTGATAACTGTGGGAAGAAACACCCTGGAACTTGCCTGAAAGGAATGAGATTTTGTTATAAGTGTGGACTAAAAGGACACAAAGTACGTGACTGCAAGGGTAAGAAAATGGTTTCAACTGTACAATGCTTCATTTGCAAGGAGTTTGGACACAATGCGAACCTATGTCCCAGTCATCAGACTATGCCACAAATGATTATATTGGATAATAATCAAGTTATGATACTACCAAAGATGAAGAGGAATGATTAGAGTTCTTATGTTGATTATGTCATTTGAGTGTTGTATCAACAATTTACTTGTTATAATAATTATGGAGTATATAAGGATTGTACTGCAGTACTATTTCATTAAGGACTTGAGATTGTGTGGAAAAAAGAAAAGTGACTCGATATTAGGTTAAATTTTTGGAAAATATATGGTTGAAAGAAAGATAAACCATAATATGGTTCTGATACCGAGGTAGTGATTTTAGAATAATACATGATTTATTTGGATAAATTATATTGGATATTCTTGACTACATTGAAACTGATTAATGATTTGTATATTCTATCATTGTTTGGGTTTAAAAAAAATTTGCATTGAAGGATTATATCTATTATTCTTTAAGGAATAAGGGATCATGAATGTAATCAATAAGGTTTTATGGTAATTCAGGATGTGGAAGTGTTTTAAAAGAATACATGATGATGGTGTTCACCTGTTATTACGCGGAAAAAAAGAACTTCATTTTGTTTACCTTCCTTATAAAATTTGGACTGAAGTATTTTGGATAGTTATAGTTTTGATTATTTCGGATTTCCATAAAAGGACAACCCAGAGGTCGGGCGGCAACCCGTCGCGTCTGGCAAGGCCGTGAGACTTGAACCCAAAACCGAAGGGCGACAAGGGTGTATCACCTACCACTGACCCAAGTGATGTCCTGGATTGAATAAGGTCATTTTTTAATGGTTCTTCTAGATGAATTATAAATTCATTTTTTTAACCCTATACGAATAGGATAAATAGAATATTATTTTTAAGTTCTATTATCTTTTAGAGTGAAAGATGAGTTTGTGGTAGAACTTAGTTAAAGGATGAGACTCTACTTATCAAGTATATATTTTTCTTCTTCTCTTATTCAATGAAGAAATTAATTCTTATATTTTAGTGAAAGGATCTTAAAACAAAAAAATGTGTTATCCTAATACCATATGTTTTGCTGAACCGATGGTATTTTAAATCACCATAGATTGATGAATTTAAGGCCCTCAATTTTACACTTGTTTGGGATTGATGACCTCAATCACTACGTATATATATTTACTTTTTCCCTATAATTATATGTCTCTAATTTCCACCAATGTTCTCCGAATAGAGATCATAATTTGGTGGTGACCCCTTTCATTTCTCTTTTCATCTTATTAAGACTAAATCTTATTAACCCAATTTTTGATGTGGGTTTTCCCACAATGATATTTTCTATATTCAAACATTTATTTTATAAAAACAATTTCAAATTGCGAGGATGCAATTTATTGAAGGAGGGGAGAATGTAACACCCCAAGATTTCATAGTGTGTTATTTCTTCAAAATAGTTCAATAACTTGCACTACATGAAACACCGAGTTCAAGCACACCATGACTTACCAAACTAGCCGTTATGAATAGTAATACCTACTTTTTGAAATTATATATATTTTATATTTAAAAATGGACTTAATTTTTGGATTCGGAATATCGAAATTATCCTAAGTTGAATTTTTAGTATTTTTCTGAGAACATCGAATTTTTATGAATAGTGAAAAATACTTAAAAACAACTTTTTTAATCAAAATAATTTATAGTAATAAATTATATTATTGAGTGGTTTTAAAATATAATTAGAATATATTTTTACAATTTTATCCAATGGTGTTCATTATAATTATGTTTACTTTGAAATTGGACATAAACAATTGTCAATCTTTTGATATATATTGTTTCTTAAAAACACGCTATTTTTTGTGACAGCGGGAATTAATTATAAAATTAATTAATGCAACTTATATGTTTGGAATTTTGTAAAATAGAAATCATTTTTGAATTTGGAATATCAATTATATCTTAGGGTGAAATTTTGGCATTCTTCAGAAAAACTTCAATTTTTGATGAATAGTGAAACCACTATGTGGTAGTTAAAAAACTGAATTTTTCATAAAACTTAATTTTACCACTTCTGTGAATGGAATCTCGGAAATCTAAGAGACACAGTTAATATAAAGTAGTAAAATGTGGTTCAATGAGATGAAAATAATTTTTGGTGAATAGTAACGTTTTACTTTTATTTACCACGGTTAAAAGTATATTGGGTAATGAAGGGTAAAAATGATATTAATATTACCCAAACACATGTAATAACTCTATTGGAAAATTTCATCTCGACCAAAAACAACCTTTAGAATAAAATATTATCATTTAGGTCCACTTGGATTAGATTAGGACATTTATTATTATTTAATTCAAATAAGAGTTAAAAGAGTTAAAATCAAAGTTTATTTACTAAATTTTTTTAATATAAGGTTATACATAATATAATATCGATTGTAAATATTCATTAGAAATATAAAATTATTTCCCACATAATGATATTTTATTTTTAATTTTTAGACATTAAATAATTTAATTTATTTATGACACAATGACGATGCAGTAATTACAATAATAGTGAAACATTAAAATAGTTGATATTATAAATACCCAAATAAATATAATTTCAGACTTTTTATGAATTACACTAATTTTATAGGTTACTATGACATGTTAGTATTGAATTAAGTAACTTTTTTCAAAGTAATCATTCTGTTATGATTTTCACAAAAATCAATTATTGAATAGTGTCAAAATTGACATAAAAGTGTTTTTAAAATAAATATTATATTATTTATTGATATTAAATTCCTAAAAATATAAGGCTCGGCCAAGAGACTTATATAATGATAGGTGTATCATTAATGGACTACTTGGGGGTATCTTGGACGTATATAGTAAGTTTATTAACCATATAATATAAAACTATAAAGAGACATTGTAAAAGTAAAACTAATTAACTAAGAGTTAATACTTAAAGATAAGGTCAATATAGTAACCCAACCCTGTCTAAATTCTATAGGTTGAGTGGTTTTCGACCCATCCCCACATTAACCTTTAAATAACCCACTTCGGAGCCATTAGAAACCGAATATGAATTTATTATAAAAGAATATTTCTAGCTTTTCCAAAGGTGCCCCTCACCCCTCTTATAAAAGGGCACTCTCCCTTCTCATTAAATCACACCTTCAAAGCCTTTTGGTTCGGCTAAACTCTGCCCAAATACTCTATCAAATTCCCTCAATTCATCCTAGAGGCCTTCCTTTAGTCAGAAAGCCAACTTAAGGAGCTCTTTTGATCAAATCAAAAGTAAGAAGCCGAAGAAGAGGTAATGATTTCACCACCCGTTTTCATGTTCCTTTCTTCTTACACTTCTTCTTTATTTGTTATTCCCATTATAAAATAATGAATCCAGTACCTCCTATATACTGAAATATTATTATAAATATGGTACAACCAAATTCAGTATTCTATCCATCCTTTGAATAACATGTCACCATACGTGCGTACGTACGACTCACCGTCTCCACGTCGTGGTGTAATTGTTATTCAATATATTATTATTTGGATGGGTATAATAATGATTTGTAATTCATGTAAATAATAAATATAACATTATAATGATTCTGTATATATTATATACCATCCAATTATATATTATATTAATATCAAAAGAATGATATTGTCGCTCGTGCGTACGTACGGACTACCGTCTCCACGAACGCGATGAGATTCATTCTCCATTGTATCCATTCAAGTATAATTATCATTTGATGATTTAAAAATAATTTTTAAGGGCTTGATATAATTATGTATATGAATAATATACAACCTATCCATGAAAAACATGGCTTACATAACAAGACATATAAAAGAAAATGAGTAAGTTAACACCCGAAACGACGATAATACTAAGATATTATTAACAAAGCAATGTTAAAAGATAATATATGATATCATATAAATATATATGATTCTTGTATCATTTAATAACAATTATTTCACCATTATACAGGAGGTTAACCTACCCCAACCAAGGAAAAGTACAAGGTAAGGGTTATTTCACAACCTCTTCATTATCCGAGATTGTTTATACATAATTATCTACTAGGACCACTTTATCATCCATTTCCATGTTTCTAAAAAATATATTTCAAAACATTTTTACTATATACAATAATATGGGTTAAAGTCATTTATACCCTTCTTTAAATTTTTATAAGAGGTTTATAAAGGAATATTTCCGTCATTTTCCAAACAAGGTGCTTTTAACCTTTTCGATAGAATTAAGGTAAGATAGTTTTTTAACTTATATGGAGGGTGCGACTATTTCCCACCATTATAAAATCGTCCAAGCTTCCCTTACAAGCTTATAAGGATATTTTAAAAGTAATTGTTTTATTTTATAATTATGTGACTTTTAAATGATTTTAAAATGAATATTTTAAGAATTTATGAAAGGTAATCTTTATCAAAATCATAATTTTAAATGTTTTAAAGATTCATCTTTCTAAATCTTTTTAATTAATGTCCATGTTTTCAAAATGATTTCAAGGATTTATTTATATGGACATGAATGTTTTTAAAAGATATTTCTTTTAAAAAGTTTCAATGTGGTCTGGGACACTTTGATTCAAAAATATCTTTTAAATTACTTCCTTTATAAATGTGTGAGTTTTCAATGATTTAAAAAAAGAGATATTTCTCTCAAATAGTTTTGATTTCATCTATGTCAACATCCTTTGATGGATTTTAAGCTTATTTGATGTTGATCTATTATAATTCAAAACTTTCGTATTGTATTCAAGGTTTTGTGATATGTTTGAATGTGGATGTGTTATTTTAATACCATTCATGGTTTATGGAGAAAGTATTGACATTTCGTATGATTGTTTTAATATGAATGCTTATGTTATGTTTAAACCTATTAATATGAGGAATGCATTGGACTTAGTAAGTGATGGGTGGAGCCCACTATAGCTCCTCGATGCATCGGTAGGTCTCATGAGACAAACTAGTGTCTTGGCACAAGGCCTTGACAAAATCTTATTTGTAGTCTTGGCATGAGGCCTTGGCTATGTGGTTATGATAGTCTGGCATTATGCATTCCATCATTATGAAAGTGGTTAGTTATATTGCATGTGATTATTGGATTAGTAGAATATCTATGTGAATAAGTAAATGGATTATTTCATTTTATTTCTGCCATATTATTCTAAATTTCAAGTTTAAAAGGCTTTTGTTTTAGTTTTATACATTGCATTAAATGTTTATGCTTATTTTTGAAAGTTTTCGCTGTATTACTTACCCTTACTGAGCATTTGAGCTCACCCCATTCTATGTTTTATTTTTCTTAGGATTCCAAGAAGTGTAATGTGATTTATATGCATGGTTAAGACAAGAGAATAATTGCGTTCATAAATATTATTTATGTTGTTTTGTACGTATTAAAGTGCAAATGTAACATTCTTGTATGT
The DNA here is from genome assembly GCA_963277665.1 of Viscum album. Classification (NCBI taxonomy): domain Eukaryota; kingdom Viridiplantae; phylum Streptophyta; class Magnoliopsida; order Santalales; family Viscaceae; genus Viscum; species Viscum album. The sequence continues at coordinate 187,200,491 of OY728153.1, read as the reverse complement.
GATCTATTTTTCCAAGACTCCTAAACTGATCGGTCCTTTGGGACTTGATTCCTTGTAATCAAGAAAATGTATTAAAATAATGCACCGACTCTGGGTAACTAGGGTCGGGGCATTACAAGTGGCCTTACTTTGGCCAGAAATCCATTTTACGGAGCCCTTTTGATCAAATCAAAAGGAAGAACCTGAAGAAGTGGAAAATATTTAATCACCGCTTTCAAGTTCTTGTGTTCTTCCACATCCTCTTTTTTTTGTTTCCATTCAAAAATATTAACTCTAGTATATTATATATACTATTATGTAATTATAAAAATGGTACAACAATATTCATTATTTTATCCACCCTATAAATGACCAATTCACCATACATGCGTATGTACGTATTACCGTCTCCACGTCGTGGTGTAGTTTGCTATTCAAATACTTCATTTTTTGGGACGGGTATAATAAAGAGTATAACTGATGTAAATAATAAATATAACATGTTAATGATTCTGTATATATTATATACCATCCTATTACATATGATTTCACCATCAATAGAATGATATTGTCCATCGTGCGTACGTACGAATTACCGTATCCACGAACGCGATGAGATTCATTCCCCATCGTAATCATTTAATAATAATTTTCATGTTATGAATAAAAATAATGTTTATGAAATTAATATAATTATGGATATGAATAAAATACATCCTATCCTTAAAAAACATGGCTTACTTAACTGAGTATAAAAAGTGAAATAGATTAGTTAACACCTGAAAGGATGATACCACTAAAATATTACAAATAAAGAAATATTAGAGGATCATAAATAATATCATATTTATGTATTTTGTTATTTAATAATTTAATAACAATTATTTAACTATTATACATGAGGTTAAAATACCCACATCCAAGGAAAAATACAATGTAAGGAGTTTTCTTCTCACTTCTTATTCCCGTGAGATTCATGCTATATTGAAACTATTTCCTTTTGTGTGGTGTATGTACATACCATGATTGTTTTCATTGTGTAATATAATTTAAATTATGTGTATTTACATCTTCATTGTATGATACTTATTTCATGGGGGGGTATGTTTCGTACGTTACCAAATTAGTAAGGGAATTTCAAAATTCAATTTCCACTCATTGGGCATTACACATTCTTCAAAGATTATTTTACTCCATGGTTATGTGTGGAATCAGTATTTATTATTAGTTTATTAATATACACTCCCCTTTCTATTGATATACTTTCTATGCACATAATATCTCCGTTGATAAACTCTTGAGTCATCGATATGAACATGATAAGTGTAATTTTAAGTCAATCTTCATTCATTAAGTTAAACATCCAATTCATTGGTGTTGTTTTTACAAGAATATGTGTGAATGTACTCTGATTGATTTACACTGAATATCAAATCATATTGAGTATATTACAAAATTTCACTCATAATTATGTAATTGATTTATCCTTAACCTAAGGGTACGGTCTTTATAAAGGAATCCTTCTCAACTTACATTACATTGAGACATCTTTGTTTTTATACACCAATTCACTTTTATTTGGTGCATATATTGTACTTTAACAAAGTATATCATGAATCATTTCATTCTCATGATATTATAATGTTTCAATTACCTCAATTATTTTTATTCAATATTCTCTCATTTGGTTAGGAACTCTAACAAAAATATCATTTTAAATGTTTTAAAATTTTATTATTCAATGTCTTCCTCATTAATGTCCATGTTTCAAAAATTGTTTTAATGATTTATTTATATAGACATAAATGTTTTAAAATGTTAATTCCTTTCAAATGTTTCAATGTTCTATGAGATACTTTGAATAAAAAATCTATTTAAAACAGATTTGTGATAAATAGTGAGACTTTTAAATGTTTTTATGAAAAAAGAGGATATTTTTCTAAAATAGATTTGATGATTATTTTAATCCATGTCAATATCCTTTATTATTATAGATTGATGTGGATTTATTATAATAAAATCATCCATATTATATTGAATTGGTTATGTTTGACTGTGGATGTGCAATTTTTTTTCCATTCTTGGTTTGTGTTTATAATATTGACATTTCATATGTTGTTTTTAATACGATTTTTTAGATTATGTTTCAAACGTTTTATATGAGGAATGCATTGGACATAGTAAGTGACGGGTGAAGCCCTCTATAGCTCCTTGATGCATCGGTAGGAATATTGAGACAAAATAGTGTCTTGGAACAAGGCCATGACAAAATCATATTTGTAGTCTTGGCACAATGCCTTGACTATGTGGATATGAAGTCTAGCATTATGCATCCATCATTATAAAAGTGGTTGTTGATATTGAAAGTGATTATTCTCCTAGTATAATATCCATGTGAATATGTAAATGGAATTATTTGATTTTATTTCTGCCATATAATGCTGAAGTTTATGCTTAAAAGGCTTTTGTTTTAGTCTTATACACTGCCTTTCATGATTATGACTATTTATAAAAGTTTTCGTTATACTGTTATCCTTATTGAGAATCTTAGCTCAACTCTTTCTATGTTTCATTTTTCCCAATATGTGAAGATGTATTTTATGGTTGACCTTCAGGGATAGGCTAGAGATATAAGTGTGTTTAAAAAGGGGACAAAATGTTTTTGATGTTTTTCTTCCATGATGTAATGTAAAAATGAAGAGTGTATCTAGTTATTCCATGGATACTAAAATGATTGGTCTTTCGGGACATGATTCCATGTATCATGCCATTGTTATGTAATAATACACTAACTCTAGATAACTGGTGTTAGGGCATTACAGATTGATTATAGGTTGGATGTCTATTTCAGAAACCATAGGTTTGAATGGGTGCTCGATTACCTATATGTATAATATTTAGTTCCAATGTTTCCTATACTCACCCCACCCATGTTGAGAACATTAGGCAGAACACACCATTTATAGTGGATGGTTTTTTTCAAACATTCCTATGATTGGATGGTTATTATCTCCATTCTGCTCCCTCTCCTAGGTAGACCAAGACCATTCAGGCAGGCTGTGACAGACCAAAGATCATTATAGCCCAATACTCTTCGGGGAAAATAAGATTTGATGGTTGGCCTAGGTGTGTGCTGGCAGGTTTTTTTTCCAAGTGTCTTAGAGATGATGCTAAGGTGTCTTGGGGCATGGTAGTGGTTATTCTATACTAGGTGACTTTCGGTGTAGCGGTGGTTGTTCTGGATTTGGTGTCTCCAGGCATGGTTGTGGTGGTTCGGGCCCAGGTGTCTTTGTGTGACGTGGTGGTTATGGTGGCCCAAGTGTCTCTTAGTGAAAAGCATGGTTGTGATTGTCATGACCTGTCCATCAGGGCCTGTGTGGTGACTACCCGAAGACCACCTTCCATAGGCTAGGGGCTGTATGCTAGCACTGGAAAGGCGTATACCTCAAATGGGAAGGCATTGCCTTTTTAACCTATACATATACACATTCCAAGAACACAAAAATAATCATCCACACAAACTAGAATGCATAAGATGCAACCACAATGTAAATTGCTGTAGTAAAATGGTAATGAAAATAAAAAGGGGACACAAATAATCAATTGATCTCAACCGGGGGGGATGGCACCTGAATCTCCTAGCCACGCTCAGGCTCTTGTCGTGGCCCACTCATCCTTCTAGGGTTTCACTCTCCCTTCCCCGTGATGGAGTCTCCACACCGTCTGGTTCTCTATCTCACTCATTTTTTCCTCTCTTTGGGCTTCTTCTATCTTGTTCTGTCTAGGGTTTCATTCCCCTCTCCCCCCTCTGCTCCGTGGTGATTTAGCTTTCTTCCAGGCCATCTCTTCCACACTCTAAACTTGAGCTCCACTGTTCCTATCCAAGTCGAATCTGGAACAATGAGGCTCGAAGGTTTTGGGTTTAGCGGACTGGCGGTTGTGTATTTCTCATCACCATGTCTTTCCTTCGTTCATGTGACGGCCCCTGTTTTCTCTCTATCTTCGTTCCTTCTAGTGTTTCATCCCCCTGAGTTTCTTCAGTCCTAGAATCTTTCAGGGTTCAAATCTCATTTCTTCCTCCTTTTTCTCGATGATCTTGTCTTGATTTTCGGCTTTGTTGGGGCATCTTTTGGGTTCTTGTTTCCCTATTTGATGAAGGTTTAAGTGTTAGTGATTTTTCTTGGTGGCTTGCTGTAGAAGCCTATCTGCTCGCCCCTCTCTGGACTCCAGGACCACCTCCCCATTCCAGGCCGGTCGGGTGTGATGGTCGAAGGAGTCTTTGGGTATGGGGTGGATTGTGGTGACGGGTTCCCGGTGGTTCAGGAGTGGAGAATCCATTTTGTGTGGCTTTGGTGATGGAAAATGGAAGAGGTGGTGGTGTGGAAAGGTTGATTGAGGAAAAGGTGGTGCGAATACTGGGGATCTGTTTGGTCATGATCTTCCCATATGGAGGTTTCCTCGACATCTCAATGGTCTTCATGAAGCTTTTCCGTTTCACATTTTTTTGGAGGGTTCCGGTGGATCGTGAGGTCGCCGGTGGTTTTCATTTTTTGGGGCTGATGGCGAAGGTCGCTTCAGTGTGGCTGATTTAAGAGGCTTTTTTTTCCAAGGTTTGATTTGCCCAGTTTCTTCTAGTTTTTGCTTACCCCTGGTTTGAGGTCTTCTTGGTGTAGTGTTTTGTTCTTTGGTGAAGAAAATGTTCTGTCAATGACAATTTGTAGTTGTGGTCAAATTAGGTGAGAATGGGTTGTAGGGTGGTTCATTGATCTTGACTGGATGTTTTTCGATTTTAGAAATTTAAATTTTTGTATCTGGCGAATGTCTAGTCTTCGGTATGGGCATGATTTGCGGGATATGATGTTTTGTTTTTCTGATGGAATATGGTTGGAGTTGTACTGGGTTCACACTTTCCCATTAAAAGTTTCTTTAAAATACAAAAAATATGGACTGTGAAGAAAAAGGGGACAAAATACAAGACAACTGAAAATGTAAAATTATGATTGGAAGTATAATACAACTGAAAGAAAAAAGAAAAAAACTATTGGGTCATCATCCGAGGTTCCTACCTAAAGGGTAGGTACATATCGCCTCTTCATCACTCCATCTCTGTTAGTCTCCTCCACTTCACGTAACGCCGAATGGTCCACCTCCATGCACCATCCAGTACTAGCTCCCTCAGCCTCTATCAATGTTGTACATTGTTTTCAGCAGACACAATATGGTGTGGGTGAAGCCCGTACAGGGGTGAGTATAACAATTCTTATTAGGTACCCCATGACCCCCACAAGTTTCCTAGAGTTCCACAATGGAAAAACCACTAAGCAATATATCAACTCTACATATGAATATTCACATACATATACCTATGCTATCAAGATATACTCATCTTATACCTGAGGGAATGACACCACATAGGTAACCCCATGAAGGTAGATGTACCACATAGGTAACACCATGATGATAACACCACGAAGGTGACTCCACGATGTTAGAAGTACCACACAGGTAACACCAAAAATAAAGAAGTACCACAAAGGTAACATCACAAAGAAAATTCCACAAAGGCAGAAGTACCACAAAGGTAACCCCGTGGAGATATAATTACAACACATGTGACACCAAGAAGAGAGTAGTACCCCAAAGGTAACATAAATAAGACAATTCCACAAAGGTATAAGTACCCCATAGGTAACACCATGAAGCTAGAAGTGCCCCACAGGTAATACCACAAAGATAGAAGTACCACATAGGTAAAATAATTAGCTCACAATCAGGTATAACCAATGTACAAAAGTACATGTGATTCATAGTAAAATATATCATCTTATTATATGAAGAAGTGTTGTTTCTGTCCCACATAGGATTGATAGGTAAATAACCCCCACCGACCCACACATGATCGATAGGTAACTAAACCCCACTGACCAACATAGGTTCTTCCCCACAGAAGATCGGTATGCGCTGAACCACATGGGATCGCTAAGAACTGACCCACATAGGATCTGACCCACACAAAATCAATAGATGCTAACCCAAACAGGATCAACATTCATTCTTTACGTTGCAGCCTGCTACAAGTTTCTTCACACCAACTGTGCTCACGTTCCATAGAATCTTCCCCTCAAGATAAAAACCAGACCATGGCCACCACAAATCTCCACAAAAATGTAAATCAGACGACCTCCGTGTCTTAAAGGGTCAAAAATGACAGAAGGCGCATCAATCAGACGCCCGATCCTTGAGTTATAAGTGATTTAGCTATGAGGGCCTGGTTAGATTCGGGTTCGATCCAACCTGGCCGTACTACAACTTTTTCAAAAACAAAAGTGGAGTATACCAAAAGTAATGTTTCAATACAAGACCCCAACCGTGCAAATGGATCGTCAAATAGACATCAGGTTCTCCTGATATGCCACTTTAAGTGTTTATGGGTCTGTTTGGGCCCGGTTCTAGTCTGACCCAGTCGGACTGACCCACCCTGATTCAGTTTGGGCTGGGCTAGGGTGGACATGACCCACTAGGCCGATGTCTGGTCCAGCCCGAAAGAGGGTCGGCACGTAAGGGTAGCCCAACCAGAATACGGTGGCCCACAAGGGGGGTGGCCCGACCAGAATAGGGTGTCCCGCATGGGGGTGGCCCGACTTGCATGGGGCGGCGGCCCGTAGTGGCCTTATTCGAGTGTGGCAGCCCAGTCCGAGGGTGGCGGCCCGGTTCTAGGGTGGCGGCCCGGTGGGAGGTCGGCGGCCCCATCTGAGAGTGGTGGGATAGTGCGAGGGTGGAGGCCAAGTACGAGGGCGGCGGGCCAGTGCGAGGGCAGCCGCTCGGTGCAAGGTCAGCGGCCCGGTGCGATGGTGGGTGATCGGTCTGAGGGCGGCGACCCATAGCGAGGGCGGCGATCTGAATCAAATTCAGCAACCCAGCATGAGGGCTACAACCGGGCTCGAGGGTGGCAGCCCGACTCGAGGGTGGCATACCGGATCAAGGGCGGCGACCTGGCTCATGGGCGGCGGCCCAACTCTAGGGAGGCGGCCCACTCCGAGGGAGGAATCCCGGTTCGGTCCGACGCGTGGGGGGGGGGGGGGTTAACCCCCCATTCACCCTAATTCTCAAATGGACTAGAGGTTGTTCGGTTCATGAGGCGGCGTCACCATGTGGATGTTTCTTGGTCACTGTGGAACCCACTAGAGGTGGGTTTGGCCTCCGTCTCAGCTTTGGAAATGACATCCATTCGTCGACAGTGTAGTGGTCGCACCGCCTTCCTTCCCGCAGTCGACCTTCATGTCGGCCACATCCTCCGTTCACTATGGCTACTGAGCCGTGGACCTCCTCTTGCGGTGTGCATTGATGTGCTCACGGTCTTCCGAGGTGGTGCAATGAAAGCAAGATAGTGGAGGGTTCGGTCCAGGTTCGTTATTTCTACACCTTCCGCGTTAGCTCATAATTTTGAGGATGTTAAGGGAGTTCAATAAACAGTTGTTTTGAACACAATATTAACCCCATACGATTCCTTGCAATAACCTCCTACAAAGACGAACTATTCGCGGGTCAACCCATTAGTCAGTTGACCCACGTTCTTCATTTTATTCAACAACGAAGAAGAGGAAAATCATTTGAATTCATAAATGAATTATCCCCCATACCTAGAAGAGACATCTACTGACAATGGTTGACAGAACCTCCTTCATCATTGTCATCGGTTTGTGACTTGGGGGCGCTCGTCACAGCTCGTTGGAAGAAGTCTCGCCCTTCATGTGCTTGGATTTCCTAGTTCTTTTCTAGGGCTTCAACGCTTGGTGAAGTCGTTCCAACACCCCTCTTCGAGCTCCACATAAATAAGAGGGGAGAAGGAGTGTGCTACACTTGGGGAATTAATGAGGTTCATTTAATTAATGAAGCTCCTGAATTCCCAACACTACAGTTACAGAAAAAAAAATTCAATCCATTTATTGGCTTGACAAGTCCGTGGTCCTGCCAGTGTCTACCCGTTGGAGGAAAGAAAGAAAATTTAATAACAAAACATGTTATTTTATTAATCTTTCAAATGTCCCCAAAAATAAAATTTTCACCGGACCTACTGTTTCCGATGTTATGCCTCCTTTAAGTGAATCCTTGTGCTTCAGATTCAATGATGCCCTCAGATTTGTAATCCGAGCAATGGTTCAAAAGTTAGAAAACTATACTCATGCTTTTAATAAATGTACCTGAAAAGAAATTATACAATTATTAACAGTCACCCTCGACCAATTACTATCAAGGGTAGGCTCTTCCTAAGTGAAACACGCCCCAATAAACCCAACGGTACTCACAGATTTCCAATCCGATTTACCATTTCAATGTTATTAATTTTAAAATGAAATTATTGTCACTTAATTATTTTATATACGGACAAAAACTAACATTCACTGGTGTCTTGCGATAGCCAATGTTAGTATCTACATAAAGAAATCATAACCTCACACGTTCAGCGGTGGCCTAGGATTTAAAATCTGAGTTACGGTTTGTGAGAAATAAGAATTTGAAAAATAATATAACTTTATTTAATTTTATTATTTACGGTTATACCATTTTCAAGTTTCTCCTTGCAGGGTTGCGCCGAGTAAACTTAAGTTGCAGTAATCCCACTATACTGAGTGCAACGATGCCCTCAACTTTTGGATTTGAATAACTATTTGATAGTTATTTAACTTTTTCATGAAAATTGCTTACACACGCTAATGAAATATTAACCAAACATCGACGGATCATTCTGTGCACTCCAGGCCTTGGAATCATGCGTCGTAAGATTTTTTGGTATTGAAATAATTCCATACATTAAAAAAAAATATGTAATTTTTGGGATATTATATTCTCCCCACTATGTGGATGACATTCCCGAAATCCACAACATAGACTAAGGAAAAAATGGGGGTACTGATCATGGATACGAGCCTCCTGCTCCCTTGTTCTCTCTTGAAGGGTCTCATGCTGTCAGCAAACGTGCACCAAAGGTATTGGTTGTGCACAAAGGACATGCTCTTTTCAATCCTCATAATCCACCAGGAACTCCGTAAAAGTCACAAAATCGTCAATGTATAACTCGACTAAGATAACAACATGTGATGGATCATGCACACATCTCATCATCTGTCACACATGGAATACATAATGCACCCAGTGCATCTATGGGGAATTAGATAGATAGTACACCATCTCACCCACTCTACTAAGAATCCTGAATGGTCCGAAGAACCATGGAGATAACATTCCAACCCAGCCAAATATCAGCAAACCTCGTTGAGGTGAGAGCCGTAGGAAGACATGGTCTGCATCCTCTTGTAGGCTTAAGAATTTTCCAGCTCTGAGAAGTTTTCACTTGCTAACAAGTGATGCATCGTGACATAAACTATGCCACTACTTCCTTTATCTCGGGCAATCAGTACTGACGTCAGAGGTCCTGACGCATCATCGCCACTCTAGGATTTACAACTATAGGGGACGTATGGAACTCCATCAACACGTCCTCCTGTAGTGCTACTAGTACCATGGTATTCCATTTAAATAGGATGATGTGATCCCTACCTTCAGAAATTCATCAGTTGCCTGCCATGAGGATATCTGATCACGTCGAGCCTCGCAGTCACTGTCCCCATGTTCTGCCCACTTGACTCACTGAAGGAGTGGGGGTGTGACTATCATAGACTAAAGGTATGCTTCTCTATCTCTATAAATGAAGGATATCTGCAATGTAGCTAGATGATCTATCACCTCACTCAGCAACTACAGAACAGACCTCCTGCTGAGTATATCTACTACCACATTCCCTTTCATATGAGTATAGACTATCTCAAATCCATAGCTCTGAGGAATCTCTAGCCATCGTCATTGTCATAGGTTCAGGTCTTTATGAGAGAAGATATACATTAGACTCTTGTGATTAGAGTATACTATGAAACATTTTCCCTTCAAGTAGTGCCACCACATCTTTAGCATAAATGACACAACTGCTAACTCTAGACATTAGAATCATAGTTCTACTTTTTAGTCATTGTCTCACCTATTGAAAGCTATAATGACACTTCTCCATCAACAGGAAAAGCTTCCTCTCTTTTTTTCAAAGCTGAAAAGGGTGCCGCTAACCTGGAGAAGTTAGGTACAAATCTCTTGTAGTACCTATCCAATGCAGATGCCCCACTCCCTTCGAGAAGATAATACTAGAAACAATTTTTTGAAAAATGTCCCCATGCTCTGCCACTCTTATTTGGAACTAAATGCTAAAAACTCCTACTGCCACGAGGGTATGTCTGGATGACTCAGTAGTGATATGATGCACCCTCCTATGCATGAGTTAATCATGTGTTGTCTAGGATTACTTTTTCACTGACCATAGAAAATTCAATTCCAATGTTGTAGGTAAGCAACAACCTTTTTTCCAATTACAATCAATTTGAGTATGAACTGTGGATGTCCAATCCATACCCAAACTAACATCATAAGGCCTCAACTCTGCCGCCAAGAGGTTCCAACCAAAAATCTTTCCTCAAGGGTCATATCACATCGTCGTTGTAATTTTGACTATCGAGTCTCCCCCTAAAGGTATATCCAGACGTTTTGGTCATGTAAATGGATTAAACAGAAACTCTAGGTCTTGGAATAGATTCATGGAAGAAAGGAACGATTGGTACCGATGTATTCTAATAAGGTAGCTAGTAGTAGACATAGACCATTCATAGAATCATTCTAAGAGCCCTTGGGTCACACTCCTTGTCCATATATAGCTAATCCATTCCCCTGTACTCCATCTCGATGAACCTAGTGGGGTCCAAAAATGGCTGTCGTTGTAACATGTTGAAATGTACACCACCTCATGCTACTCCCCTAGATCTGCTTTCACATCTAAAGCCCTATAGATTCATCTGTCCCTAACAATTCTTCTTTCTGAAACATTTTTACATGCCCAAGTCTCTGAGACTGGCGCCATTTTACTACTTTCCCACTACTAACATTCACTGGTTGTATCCGCTCATCCAAATAATATTCAACCAAAAAGGTTCTCTCTAGCACCCTAACATTGGTAGAAATGCATAGAGGAATAGTTTTATCTTGGACGTCATTAAACACAATGCGCTCTGATGTCTGATACCTAAAGCACAAATCGCATTGTATTCATCAAGTACTAGAATGGTCGGTATGCCTTGATGAATACTATGCTACTGACATGTCATCATTCTAAAGCTGTATAATCTCTAGAGAACTCTCAAACACCTCCTAAAGTCAATCCTCATCCAGCTATGAGTCATGCTCGCCTCGGAACATGAGGGGTATCTGATGCAGAAACTCATGTAAGACACTAAGCCTAAATGTTTTCTCTACCAGTACCACCAGTTTTAACTTCTTCCCAGCAGGTGGTGGTGCTACTAGTACACAACCTGAATGTTCCAACACAGTAAGAGGGCCTTGCACCAGAGCCTCATCTCTAGGTGGACCGTCATCATGTACTCTCTCGGGAAACCTGTGTGGATATCTTTGTGGAGGAGTCTTGATAAGGAACAGGTGCACCATGGTAATTAAGTTGTACCCAGTGAGATGACTCTAATGAAATAAAAAGAAAATCTTTTGACAAACACACACAATCAGTATATTCGGGTGCTGAGTTGGAAATTATAATTCAGGGTCCTGGTGTATGGATATGTCGGCTGACACACCAACACAAGATTACCCAAACTAAAAACCACACTCATAACACTTAACACTATTGCTTAAAAGAAAAGATCAGAGTCCTAGTTCTTCGGTAGAACCGAACACCTTTGATACCACATTGTCACAACCCATCCCTCCGGTCTTGTGGCAAGAAAATCCCATGCCCGCATTCCATAGGCTAGGGGATGGTGACTAGAACCAAAAAGGCATATCCCATAAACGGTATGGAATTTTATTTTTATATTGTATAGACACATAGTCCAAGAACACAACAAGAACCAACCCCAAAAACTAGAATGCAATAAGATGCACCCACTAAGTAAACTACAGTATTAAAAGACTTCTAAATATAGAAAGGGGTCGGAAAAGAATCCCAACTTTAAATGTACAAGTATGAATGGAAGTCAAGTACAACTTAATGAAAAATGAAAACCACTATTGGGTCGTCCTTAGAGGTTCCTACCACAATGGTAGGTACAGATCACCTCCTCAACACTCCACATCCATTATTCTCCTCCGTGTCACGTCACGCCGAATGGTCCACCTCCGTGCACTACCATTCCATGCTCTCTTATCCTCTAACAACATTGTACATCATCGACACTGGACACAACAATGTGCGGGAGAATCCCATGCATGGGTGAGTATAGTAGTACTCAGTAGGGACCCCAAGACCTCTGTATGATTACTAGAGTTCGACAGTGGAAAAACCACAAAGCTAGACATAAACTCTACATAGGAATATTCCCATACATATACCTAAGTTATCAAGATATAATCATCTGATACATGAGGGAATGACACCACATGGGTAACACCACAATGGTAGAATTACCAAAAAAGAAATACCACGAAGAGAACACCCTGAAGGTAACTCCATGAAGGTAGATGCACCACACAGGTAACACCACAAAGATAGAAGTACCACATATGTAACACCACGAAGACAGTACCACAACGACAGAAGTACCGTATAGGAAACACCATAGATATAGAAGTACCACACAGGTAACACCACGAAGATAGAAGTACCATAGAGGTAACATCATGGAAACAATACCACAAAGGTAGAAGTACCGCATAGGTAACACCACAAACCTATAAGTGTCATACAACTAACACCAAGAATATAAATGTACCACACTGTTCATAGACACATCCCAAAATCATGTATAACATAAGTACAGAAGTAAAAATGATTAGTCGTAAACTAGACCATCGTATTATATTATGAAGAACTACTACTAACTCACAAAGGATTGATAGGTAACAAACCATCGTTGACCCACTCATGATTGATAGGTAACTAACCCCCACTAACCCACATAAGATCTGACCCACACATGATCGGTATGCGCTGAACCACAGAAGAATTCTGAGTGCTAGACCACATATGATATGACCCACATAGGATCAATAGATGCAAACCCACATATGATCAATTTTCTTTCTTCACGTTGCAGCCTGCCACAGGTTTCGTCGCACCTGGTGCGCTTGAGTTTTGTATAATTGGCCAATCAAGATATCTATAGTACCTCAACCACCACAATTCTCCACAATGAAGTAACCCAATTGACCGCCATGTCATAAGGGGTCCAACATGATAGACGGCGCATCAATCGGACGCCCAGTCTGTGTGTTATAAGTGTTTTAGCTCTGAGGGCTCGGTTAGATTCTGGTTCGATCAAACCCAGCGATAATCCAACTTTTTTCCAAAACACATGTAGAGTACACCAAAAATACAGTCTCAAACAATGGATCTCAACACTATAGACGGTTCATCTAGCAGAATTACGTTTATCAAGATATGCCTCTTTAACTATTTCTGGGTCTGGTTGGCAACGGGTCTTGTCCGACCCGGTCGGACTGACCTAGCCCAACTCGGCCTGGGCTGGGCCAGGGTGGACATAGGCCATTGGTGGAATTTATGGATCGACACGCAAGAGGGATGGCCCGTAAGGGTGGCCCAGCCAGAAAAGGGAATCCCATAAGGAGAGAGGCATGACCAGAATAGGGTGACCCGCAAGGGTGTGGCCCAACCCATGTGGGGCAGCGGCTCTCTAGGGCAGTAACTCATAGGGGCGGTGGCCAGCTGCAGGGGCGTCCCACATTGGTGGCGACCATGTATGAGGGCGGTGGCCAACTCCCAGGGAAGAGGCCCTTTGGGGCGACTCCCCGGTCGGAGTTAGGCGGCTTGGTGCGAGTGTGGTGGCCCGATGCGAGGGCGGCGGCCTGATGCGAGGGAAGCAGCCTAGGGAATGGGATGTATCCCGGTGTGAGGGCAGTGGAACTAGCCCAGGGCGGTGGCCCAGCGCGAGGGAGACAGCTGGGTCCGAGGGCAGTGGCCCGGACCAACGGCGATCACCCAACTCGAGGGCAGCGGCCCAACTCGACGGTGGAAGCACTGCTCGAGGGCAGTGGCCCGACTCAAGGGCAGCGGCCCAGCTCGAGGGGGGATGTTGTGTGGGTGCCACTCGGTCTTTATGGAACCCACCAAAGGCAAGTTCAGCCTCCACGATGACTTCATCCATGGCTTCCATTCGTCGATGGTGTGGCAGTTGTGCCACCTTCCTTCTCGCAGCCGACAATTGTGTCGGCCACGTCCTCCCTTTGCTACGGCTGACGAGCCATGACCCTCCTCTTGCAGAGTGTGTCAAACTGCTCGCGGTCATCCAAGGAGGCTCAAGGAAAGTAATATAGTGAATGGATTGATCCTAGTTCGTTAGGTCCCCACAATATGTGTTACCTCGTAATATGGAGGATATTAAGGGATTTCAATAAACTGTTTTATTGAACACAATATTAACCCCGCAATATTCACTACAATAACCTCCTGCAAGGACGAATGAATCACAGGTCAACCCGTGAGTAGTTTTCCTACGTTCTTCGTGTTATTAAAGAACGTAGAATAGGAAAATCATTTCAATGCATAAATTAATTAAACCCCCTACCTTGAAGAGATGTCCACTGACGACGGTTGATGGATCCTATCTTCATTGTTGTCACCGGTTCATGACTTGGTGGCACTCATCACCGCTCTTTGTAACCAGTCTCATCCTCCCGGTGGATGGCATCACAGTACTTTTCTATGGCTTCGTCACTTGGTGAAGCCATGCCAACACCCCTCCCCGAGCTCCATATAAATAAGAGATGAGAAGGAGTGTGTGAAACTCAGGTAATTAATGAGTTTAATTTAATTAATGAACCTCGTGAATTCCCAATGGTGCGGTTACAGGAAAAGAAGAGTTAAGACATTTTTTGTATTGGCAAATCGCCGGTCCCGCCAGCGTGATTTGTATATTGGAGAAAAGAAAGAAAATAAAATAACAAAACATGTTAGTTTATTAATCTTTCAAAAGTCTAAAGAAATAACTTTTTCACTTGACCTACTACAGTCGACGTTATACCTCCCTTAAGAAAATCATAGCACAGCTGATTCAACAGTTCCCTCAGATTTTTAATTCGAGCAACAATTCAAAAGATAGAAAATTTCACCCACATGTTTACTGAACGTAAGCAAAAAAATAAGGAAAATTATTAATAGTGACCTTTGACCCACGCCAATCAAGGTTAGGATCTACCTAAGTGAAACACGCCCCAACGAACCCAAAGGAACTCTTGGATTTCCAATCCAAGTTACCGTTTACAAGTTATGAATACTATAATAAAATAATTATCACATAATTATTTTATTTACATCCAAATTCTAACTTTCACTGGTGGCTTACACCAGCCAATGTAAGTGTCTGCCTAAAGAAATCATACCATCATGAGTTTAGTGGTGGTCATATATTTTTAGTTTGAGTCACCGTTTGTGAGATATAATCATTTGAAAAATAAAATAACTTTATTTAAGTAATTTATTGATGGTTATACCATTTTCAAGTTTTCTCAAATGAGGCCCGCGCAGACTAAACATAAGTTGTGCCTATAGTAAAACTTCCATCTTTAGCGCAACAATGCACATGGAATTCAGAATTGAGTAACTATTTAGGAGTTATTCCACTTTTTTAGGAAAACTGCATACATGCGCTAATTAAAGCATAGACAAACCTCAACGGATCATTCCGAGCACATTGGGCCTTGGAATCGTATGCTTTCAGATTTTTTGGTCTCGAAATAATTCAATATAATTAAATTGATTTTATGTAATTTTTTGGATATTACAGTGATGTTCCTTAAGGTTGTTGTTTGGGCAGCAATGGGACTGCAGTTGAACATTTTGAGGAGTTCTGATGTGTAGAATGTCCCAAATAACTAGTGGGAAAGCATTGTGCAGTACCTAAATATTGATGTTCTATTACTATTACTTTACACGAATTGAATTATTTGGGGAGTGTGCCTTGGTATGTTTGGGTGGTTATCTTTTTTTTAGGTGGTCTGGTAACCTCTAAATTCTCCCTAGGAATTAGAATAGCTTCCCACTTGTGCACGAGAGCTTTTGGTTTCCTTACTCAGTATACCTTCACACTAACCTTATATATATAAAACTGATTTCATATTTTTAGGAAGACATAGATGATTTTTTCGGACCTTACTTGCTTAGGCTTTAAGAGTTGTTGTCCGTGCATTTCATTATTTTGGTACATTTCATCCGATTTTTTCTTGTAATTATATCAGTTTATTTTGAACATGAAAAATAGAATGAATTTTTCCTTTACTTTAACATAAAACATTTCGAGTGGTTTTGGATTTACCATATTATCTCATTATATTACTATATAAAAGGGTAATAAATCCATATAATATCAGAGTATAACCTTGATTCTAGTTTCCATTCTGGGGCCTAATGAATGTGGGACTCGGTAGTCATTATCTCTTCTTCAACAAGAATAAGGATGGGTCTGGTAGTTTTTGTTCCTTCTCTCCTCTTGAGGAAGGTGGGTCATGACAAAATAGTATCAAAGGTGATGGTTGATATACAATATAGATTTTAGGGTTTGGCACAGTGAGGGTTGTGTGGGATATTAGGGAAACTATGTTGGGAAATCTTGGTGCATGAAATAGGCCAAGGAAGACCAGCTTGGACATAGGATTTTAGGTCCCCTAGGATCTGATGTAAAGACTATAGACCTATCGAACAACCACGTGAGGATACCATGATTGCTGGGTAGAGATCCTAATAAAAGGCACATGAATCGTAATGTCTTGTGTTCTTATATGTTTTGGGTGATTTGGGGAATATAAAATGAATAAAAATTTTAGAAAACATTTAAGAGAATCTTCTTCACTACTCTGGCGTAGACATTCCTTGTTTAACATGCTATTATTGCACTCAGACGACGTCCATGAGTAGTGCTGGAGATTGAGGCCCATTTGGTAGATTTAGATGATCAGTGAAGGGCTGAACGAGAGTAGGAGGACGACCAGTGGTTGGAGACACTTCATCTCTTTCAGCGGAAGACCCTAGGGAAGTAAGGGGAAGCATCTCAGACATGGATATGGAGATCTAGGTCAAGAAGATGGTGATATATTTCAGCATGATTTGGGCTCCGACATAGTACTAGGTTATTCTGTTTGTGACCTAGATTTGGGGAGAACATGTCAGTGGTGGAAGCTTTCTCTTGGGTAGAAGGAAGTAGTGGTTTTGTGGATCAACATTAAGAAGGAATTATAGGCAGAATTCCATTCATTTAAAATGAATTCTGAAAAGTGATATGAGATTATCTCCAATCAGTAAGGGAGTATGACATTGAGGGATTTGTGGATCAAGATAAAGGATCTCCTTGTTTTATCTCCATACCAATTCCTGGGCTAGGAATTTCTGGCTAGATGCTAAGAGGTGGGGATCTGACCTTCTCTTCAGTACGATGTTAATCCTGTCACTCTACCAAAGTGCATGGAGTTTTAGAAGAAGACTGATGTATTGTAGAGGATTCCCACACTAGGAATTGTGATACGGGATGTGATCCAGTTGAGGTCATCAAAGTGGAAGGACATCTGCATTAGGCCTCCATCATTAGGGCCTTCCAGCTTTCGACTGATAGGGAACTTGCCTCAGTAGTTCTAGTGTCAATATTATTATGCTTTCCATTTCTACCAGATCCTAGGAATGAGATTCTTTATCAGTGGAATTCATCTGAACATAAGGAATAATTTCCTAGACTGATTGTAGTACATTGGGGGTGTACAGGTTCCACTCCCACCTCAACAACAATAATTTACAGCTAGACCATTTCAGCAGTAGTACTAGAGATAGCGAGCTCACGCTCCACTGAAGGAGGATGGTGCCAGAGGGGGCCGACCTCAGAGTAGTCCTCAGAGCCCTTGACCAGGGTGTGTTCGGGGAGGTTTCCGACAACTAAGGGGTTGAGGAATTGAGTGTGGGGTGTTTCACGCCGCAGATGAAGTAGTTCTGGTAGGGGTAGAGGTCGTTGGAGGTATGATCAATTTGTTTATCACGCTTTCAAGTTCCTTTGTTTGATTTAGAAACTTCTCAAAAAACTGTTTTACCCATTATAGCCCATTTTTTGGGTCTAATTATAGAGAGACATTTCATTACGTTGGTGTTGACCAGCTAGCTATAGCTCAGACCAGCCTCTTTTATTTGTTTCTTGGATATAGGCAGATGTTGGGGCCACATTATTCTAGTGGGGATCTCTTTATATAGGAATTCAAGCCATATGATGACATCCCATGCATCAATTGACTATTTTTTGTGCTTTCTGTTATTTAATTCTTTTGGAGGAGGGTCTTGTTCTCAAATATTGGTGGCCAGCGTATAGCATTTGTGGGCGAGAAGTGCCTCCAGGAGAGTTTCCGGAAAGTTTTTCGCCTTCTTTTCTTATAAGCCACTTGGTCCGTGGAGTCAATAAGAATAGATAAGTTGTATGTCTTGAGTATTTAAAATGAGTCTTTGGTTGTCTTCCCAGAAGAGGTAGTGACTCTACCCCCTCAATGTGATGTTGAGTTTGGGATGGATTTACAACCAGGTGCCAATCTAATTTTGATGGCTCACTATCAGATGTCGTTGTATGAGTTTTGGTAGTTTCATATTTGTGTTGATGACCTAGTGAATACGGGTTTAATATGACCATGTGTTTCACAATGAGGTGCTCTTGTCTTGTTTGAAAAGAAAAAAAATTTTGATCTCAGGCTATGTATATACTACAAAAGACTGAATCAGGTGAAGGTAAAAAATTATTACCCACTTCCAAGGATAGATGAATTTTTTGATCAATTGAAGGGATAATGTTGGTTACATAATATCGACCTACGTTATTGATATGATTAGTTTAAGGAAAATGAGGTTGACATCTTGAATACTGCTTTCAGGTGCAGATATGGGAACTTTGTGTTTTTGGACATGTCGTTCGGCACTACGAATGCACCACCTATGTTCATGTGGCACATGAACTATATTTTCCGAAATTATCTAGGCCAGTTTGTAGTCGTGTTCATCGATCACATCTTGATCTACTCTAGATCAGAGTAGTATCATGCCAAGCATCTAAGGAATTTTTTGAGGTCCTCTAAATCCACCACCTCTATGGGAAGTTTTACATGTTCACGATTTGGACACGAGAGGAGTACTTCTATCGGCACATGATATCCCAATAGAGAATAGTAGTGAGCCCATCGATGGTTGAAGTGGTTTTTTATTGGGTATCACATAAGATGGATTCCTAGTTTTGTAGTTTCCTAAGACTTGAGGGTTACTACCAAAGTTCATTCCCGACTTCTCTCAAGTTACAACACCTTTGACAACAAGCGTTCTTATAGAGTGAGAAGTTCCATGAGGCATTCAGTTATCTGAAAGGGGAGATGGTTAGTTCCCCATTATCGAGGGTTCCATAAGAATGGGTGGCGTTTAAAGTGTTCTGTGATGATTCCATTCTTGGAAGTGGGTGTGTGTTGATGCAGATGCAGGGCATGATATATTATAGGTCTAGGCAGGTACATTCCCACAAACATAACTATGCAACCCCCAACCTTGATATTGCAGCAGTTGTGTTCTCACTAATTCTATGGCGACATTACCTCATCCGAAAATTCTATGTGGTCTTCACAGATGACAAGAGAATGAGGTATGTCTTCATCCATTGAGTCATGAACTTGAGGCAGAGATTATGGATGGAATTTCTTTAGTACTACCACTTTGAGATCTCTTACACCTTGAAAAAGGGGAACGTGGTGGTTGATTCCTTGATCATAAAATCACAAAAGGATGTGGTTCGGGAATCAGAAAATGCTTGGACAGAAATGTAGATGTTTACTTCTCCAGATATGGGCATGAGAGTATAGGATAATAGAGGTTTTATATTTCAGATGAATCTATAGTATTTTATAGTACTATAGGCAGAGGAGTCTCAGTTGGGAGACTCATATGTTGCTGTCATGCATGATCATGTTATCCAGGGAAATCCACTGGATATATGGTAGGAGGATAGTCAGAATTAGATGTTGTTTCATGGAATGATTTTTGTATAGTAGGCAATGTGTGAGAGAGTTCTTGGTGAGTTCCATAACTCCCCCACGGCGGTACACCCAGGTGTTTCCAATATGTAACAAGGATTGAGGGGTAA
This sequence comes from Viscum album, assembly GCA_963277665.1. Taxonomy (NCBI): domain Eukaryota; kingdom Viridiplantae; phylum Streptophyta; class Magnoliopsida; order Santalales; family Viscaceae; genus Viscum; species Viscum album. Next base: position 187,180,311 of record OY728153.1, on the reverse strand, counting down.
ATTTTGGTGGCCAGGAGTGATGTGGGTAGTGGAAGTGTTTGTGGAAAAGTTCCTCATGTGTCAGCAGGTGAAGGCTGGAGACCGTGTTCACATCGGTTTGTTGCAACCCTTAGTCAGTCCTAAGTTGATTTGGGATGATGTATCGATGGATTTCATTACATGAAGACCCATGGCTATGGGAGGATATGATTCCATATGTGTAGTGGTGGAACATTTGATGAAATAAGATCAATTTTTAGTGATTAAGAAGTCGATTGTTGTTGATGCCTTGAATCATAGGTACATGGGGGAAGTTTTTAGACTGCATAAGGTTCCTAGAACCATAGTTTTGGATCAAGATACATGCTTTAATTCATGATTATAGAGGGTATTATAGCATGTTTTTTTCATCAATCTATTCCTTATCACTGCTTTCCACCCTCGAATGGATGGGAAGACAAAGAGGACCATCCAGTCATAGGAAGATATGATGATAGCTTGTGTTCTGGACTTCAGGGGAACATGGGTATGACACTTTCCTCTGGTATTTTTTCCCTAAAACAATATTTATTACTTTACCATTGGTATGAAACCATTCTAATCCTTTTATAGTAGACCAAGTCATTCACCCATGTGTTAGATAGAGGTTGGGGAGGCAGGTGTTCTTGGCCCAGAAGTGGTGTATTGTATGATAGAGAATGTTCTGCTTGTGCGTGAGAGGATGAAGGGGGCCCATGACCTCCAAAAGTCACATTATAATCATATGAAGAGACCCATGGTGTTCGAGGATGGGTACCATGTGTTCTTAAAGTTATCCCCTTAGTGTGGAAGTAGAGGTTCAGTAGGGAGAGTAAGCTTTATCCCAGGATTATCGGACCCTTCTATATATTGAGATGAGTTTGGGAGGTGGAATATCAGCTGGGATTACCACCGCTGCAGGAGAGTATCCATAACTTCTTCGATGAATCTAATCTCTGTAAGTATCTACATGATGACTCCCACATTCTATACTAGGGAGATATGGATATTAATGATGATGTGGAATTGAAGGAGTGACTCATTAAATTAGTGGATTGTAAGAAAATGGTGATTCATGGATGGACCATTCGATTGATTCGTATTATGTGGAGGCACGGTGGGCTCGAGGAGAGTACATAGGAATGGGAGGATCATATGTGTGCCCAGTACCTAGAGCTGTTCTAAGTTTTGATATTGTATATTCACTGTGCCTTATTGTGATGTAATTCTTTAACTCTTATATTATAAGCTGGGTAGTTCCCTTATACTCTGAATGAGAGTGAAAAGTCCTGACTTGGGGATGGAGGAACAGATCCCTAATCGATATGTATTAGGATGTATGTGATCAAACTTGTGCATGTGATTCAGTTCCACCCAACATGGATACTATCTTGAAATCGGTGAAGGAAACCCCTAACCCATGTGTCTGTATGGTGATATTGTTATATTTTGGGGTGGGTGCTTTAGGGATATTAGTGTTACAGTTTCTATGGTATTTCAAGAGATAAATGTGAGAGAGAGGCTCTTGGATGTTGGGGTTTGTTCTATATTTCAAACAACTCTAGGGTGGGTTGTCCTTGAGAGGTATCTTATGGGGTTGTAGTTTAGACCCCTATCTTTTCTCCAGGATTACACATGGATTATTGAGGGAGTGAATAGTTAGAGAGGTATCATATATAATGGCCTGAAAACTCATGGTCCATTAATTTGTCAAAATATGGTGTTCGGGGTATCCTAGGGACCAATTGTTACTCATTAATATGTTTTCCAATTTTATGATGAATGAACGTTTCCACCAATGGGCATCGATGGCACTAATCGACATCGATGCTAGTGCATCGGTGCGAGGCTAATGGTGCGAGGGCGAAGATGACTCCCCCGTCATTGAGTCATTTCTTATTTTCCCAGGATTTTCCAGTTTCACTCCAATAACTTATATTTTAATGTAAATGTTTGTTTTATTTCGCATTTCAATGTGATTTAATGAGTGTAAAAGATGTGTTAAATTCCCCATGAGTTGGGAAACCCTTGAATTACCAAAACGTTTGGCCCTTTTCCTTAGTTTCACACCCTTTGCTATGTTTTCTAGTAACTTCCCACTAACATGTTATTTTTCTATTTAATGAAAATATATTAACTCATATCCATTATCTCCACCATTCTATAGGATAATTATTAAATCTAAATAAATATCGAAGTATGAAACCTCCAAACCACATGGTCGAGCCACTGTCTAACATATATGTACTTAAAAATCATATTCCTGGTTTTATGATATGGCCTATTCTTATTTTGAGATCCTCCCTTCATCATTCATTTTTGTTTCTCTTAGTGTGCCTTGAGACTTCCTCTCTAGACAAATCATGTTCCCCTAATGGAGACCTTCCCTCTCAGCCTTGGAGTCATTGTAGATTTTCTTCTGTAAGTCGTACATCCCTATTTCTTGGTGAGATGAGAACACATTGATCCTTAATCACCCATGTTGGGGTTTTTTCTTTAATATAAATTTATTGTGCATCATGTAGGGTGGGTATGATGGAGTTCCCTTAACACTTAGATGAATCCAACTTTATAATATATAAATAATGGAATATTTAATGAATTAATGGGGGTAATTATGATGTTGATGTTGTTTTTTAGATCATATTTATGTTTTTATTTATATGGAATCATGTCTACTACAAATCGTGTTCACTGGTGGTCCTATCTTATGCACTAATAAAGCTTTGTTTTCTAGATAGTCTTTTGACTGAATAACTGTAACATGGTAACTCGTTAATCACATAAATATAGTTGATTAAATGGATGACTGATGAATTATAATACTTGTTTGATTACCCCAGTTAACCAAATGTATACAAGGATCTTAATGAATGATGTTGGATAAATCTGAAAAAGTATTTTCTCATTCTCGATGAAATGCATGGTCGGTTTGTTTGATTCCTTGTTGGATAATGTGGATAGGATTGGAATCTCTAGTAGAGATGTTGTTGGTTTTGGAATATGATGTTGTGGGGTGATGGTATGTTGGGTCTGGTATTGGTTCCATTACATATTGGGAACTCATGGATCTGTTTTGATGTCGTTACTTTACAATAGAACCGAGTGTGAATTCTTAAAAGAAATCCTGGTCGTTTTCCATCAGTTGTTGTTTTAGCTTTTGGGTATTCCTGTTATGTTCTCGGTAGTGAAGGAATGTTTTAAATGAAATAAATTTATCATGATAACGCAAACTTGTACAATTTGGTATTTTTTTCTAGATACGGGTTCTATTCTAGTTGTGGATGTTGTGCATTTGTGAATGTAGGGATATCGGCAAGAGTGGTTGTGTGCAGGATGGTTGTCTATTTTGGAACCCTTTGGATGGGAAGAGTGGTTGATTAACTACATGTATAATATTTAGTACTTTTGTTTCTTATGCTCACCCTACCCATCTTGAGAACATTGTGATGAACACCCCATTTCATGGGGGAGGGTGTTTTTCAAAACATTCCTAATAGTGTCTGGTTATTGGATCCTTTCTGCACCATCTCCCAAGTAGCCCAAGACCCTTTAGGTAAGACATAATGGAATAAGATTCATTATAAACCATGAATCATTAGGTAAGTTGTGTTTTGATGGTTAGATCAGGTGGGTGAAGGAAGTTTTGTCTCCCATGTGACTTTAAAATGAGGCCTAGGTGTCATCGAGCATGGTAGTGGTTCTTCTAGCCCAGGTGTCTTTAGGTGTGGAAGAGGTTGTTCTGGCCCAGGTGTATCTGGGCGTGGAGGTGGTTGTTATTGCCTTGGCGGCTTCATCCGGGGTGGTGGTTGTTGTGGCACATGCCTCTACAGGAGTGTTTATGTGTGGTTGTGGTGTCCCATGTGCCTATGGGTGGGATGAGTGATTGTGTTGTCCCATAATCATTTTTTGGGGCAGTAGTTGGACTGAAATAGAACTTTTGGGGGATGTCAAATTCGAAGGATATTATAAATAACCAATGAGAAAGTGGTGTGGGGTATATAATTATCAATTTTCTATTACTATTACATTAATTGACTTGCGTTATTCGGGGACTGTGCCTTGGGGGGATGGGTGGTTAGTTTCCTTGATATGGGTTTCAGTTACATCAACTTTCTCACGGGGCAATAGAATGTCTCCCCACATGTTCTTGAGAGCTTATGGTTACCATAATGGCTATACCTATATACTCACCCAAAATATATAAAATTTCATTCATGTTTCCAAGAGGAATTTAAGGATTGTGCCGGACCTTACTAGCTCGGGCTTTGGGAGTCATCATTGCTGCATTTTATTCTTTTAGAACATTTCATCATATTTTTCATGTAGTTTGTATCAATTTATTTTGTACATGAATTAGAGAATTGTTTTTGGATTTACTTTTACTTCCATATTTTGGTGTTTTCTTTGGATTTACCATATTATATCTCTATGTTTTTCTATAAAAATGTAATTCCTTCCTTATTACGTGAGATTTTATACCCTTTGTTCTAGTCTACACTTTGGTGCCTATTGAAGGTGGGACTTCGGGTTCATTATCTCTCCTTAGACATGAATAAGGATGGTTCTAGAAGTTTTATGTCCCTTCTGTCATCTTGAGGAAAACAGTTTGTAAATCTATGAAGCATAAAGTAAATATTTTTTTACTATTTACAAATATACATCATTCATATGATATTTGAATTTAGGCCTCCCTTGAGTAGTTTTAATGAACCAATTCCTTGAACCACTTTCCATTTCCTGAATCAATGACCACTTTTATACCTTATGAACACATCCCCATTCACTAAAGGATTCATTATATAATTTGGATTATAGGGAATTTCATTGGTATAATATATCCACATATCATATTGTAAAATATAAATCAACAAAAAAAATACATATATCAAAAAAATAAAATTAATATGGAAGAAGAGGAATATGTCAATTCCAAAATGAGTATATTAAATATAAAAAAATTCTATAACAACCATTTAAAATTAAAAACAAATTTCCCACTAGCTTAGTTACATGTATAGATAAGAATATTAAAAATAAATATCATTCATCAATTAGTTCAATAAGACATACATTGTCCAAAGATCCATATTCATTTCAAATCCATTCTAATCAATCAGACTAGACCTCACCTAAAATTATTCCAGAAACCGTGTTAATGTTTTATTGGAGTCCCATTTATGGTAATTTTCTATGAAATTTGTCTCTACACAACATAGTAGGGAACCACAAACAAGGTCCCCAACTATACGAGTAATTTCATTAAATTTTCATGTTACATGCACAACTAAAATTAATTTATAAATAAAAATTGTAAATAACCACTATCACACGTACTTCATCCAGTGTTAGTATGTACATGAGCACATCATAATAACCATGAAAAATAAAATCCATTAGGGGGTCAATTCCATCTATATTAATATTGATCCATTTCAATTTGTAATCTCATGAACTGAATCGACTACACCTACATTGGATTGAATTCATATTCTTTATATGAATGGATCATAATAACTCAAAACATGATATTAGCTTAGGATAAACACTATGGAAATACCATATAATATAATCCTTTACATCCCATCTTGAAATATTTATTATAATTCATCAAATACTAACCCTTACTGGTGTTTTTTCATCTAGTGAATTTTCCCAGAAGTTACCCAATTCTCCCCAATATTAGTTTTATCATATTGGGAATAATTATATACATATCATTAACATGGAACCAAGATTACTGTGGAATCCCAAACTCTTCATTCCTTAATAAAGAGTAGTACCTTGGTAGATATTAGACCATGAGACCCTACTGAAATTCCCCCATCAAGATAACATGTGATGGTCCACATCAAAACATCCCAACATGAAATCCATGCTTCCCAATGTGTGAATTAAATATCCTTCCATAAATTAATAAAATGAGTGGTCTTTCCAAGCCCACATCCCCAACACAGTTTTCCAAATCCCCTTAATCTCACATACTTGGTACGAGTTCCATTGGAATACATGTTACCAAATTGTGTGACAATCCCATGTTATATATATCAACGAGGAACCCACTATGACCCCTCTATCTCAAAATAATATTTTTAGTCCATGTGGGTCCTAGGTCTCAAATCAATCTTGATTCTGCACCAAATTCCTTAATAATGTCATGACACATATCTTCATTAACCCGGTATCAATAACATACCATATACATGGCGTATCACCTCATAAGAGATATAAATGAGTTGGAAAATAAAATATCTTGAGTCCCAATGTCTACCATTTTTTTCCATCACTAAATCCATATCATTCTTCTTAATATATATCAATTTTTTCATGTCACATTAGAGGTGAATGAATTTCCCATCTAAAACATTATTCAATGAATCCAATATTCTCAATAACAAAATGGTTCCTCCTAATGTCATTGATGTCAATATTATATATTTACACCCTCTACACCATCATAGAGGTGTCTCAAACTAACACATAGTTCAATGGGTCTCAATTGATTCGAACTCGCCTATCATGGTGTTTGGAGAAAACCCAATGTCTCTGTAGTAATGACATATGCCATCAAAGGCTATGGAGAAAAGCTAACACATAGGGGCTTTCTATGACCTTTGGTGGCCATCAAATTTAATTTTAATTTTAATATTCCACTTAATTAATTTCAAAATTGGGATCACCATCAGTGACAAGCACAAGAATCCACATTCATTACAATCATGCATATATTAAATAAGAAAATTACATGAGACCACCTACAATTTTAGAATTTCACCACATTTATGGCCATGGGTGGATAGTAGATACTAATTCTTGAAAACCCCTATCAAATATCATCAAATACATAAGAGGCTACGTATCACAACCAAACCTCTTGATTTAATTAATTATAATAACAATATAATTAATGAATTAATCTCATCATATTATAATTACTTTAATTATTTTATTCTAATAGGCACAATGGCCATATTCTAACCATATGATATAATCATGGATGAAGTATGAATAATTGAACGCTTATAAACCAATACTATATTATTAATCTAAAATAAATATAGCAGTAAACCTCATTGGAGTGGTCTCTAGAAATGTCTAGATGACATCTTGTGATTTTCTCTTTATTGGTTGCATTAATGACCTATTATGCTCATCTAATTCCACCATCTTGAAATGGAATAAGGAGGTCTATAAAATTGGTAAACAAAAAAAATTAAGAAGAGAATATAGGGGGATCAACATATTATAATACGAGGGAAATTGTACACCACAATGCTGTAAACTAATAATATATGGACATAAATTCAATTGTCAAATGATAGGGAGATGGGGAGATTCCCCAAACCACATTCCCTAAGTGAGAAAAATTGAGGGTGGCTTCCCCTTTAATTATCTGGGGTGACTCTTTTATCATTTAATTATAGAACCATATAGTTATAATGGGACAATTGCTATCTTGTGTTTACATCATCCCACCCGATTGTTTTTTACCTTTGTAGGAAGAATGATGGTTTGTTTCATCCAAAACTATAATAAAAAATACATATACTATTAGGTAAAATTCATGAACCACCAAAAAACCACATATCACCATTACTAATGAAAAAACATATATATTAGTTTTCCAAGATCTAGGAACTCAATTCTGAATATCGACACCAAAATGTATAGGGATAGAAATTTGAAAATTAAAATTTCTTTTTAATTTCAAATTAAAATATACTAATAGTATATTAAAACATACCAAATATTACACATATAATATAATTGATTTCCAAAAGCTTATCCATCTACACATCCCAACCAATATCGGCCATGAATTCCTAATCAAATAATTGTGTTTCACATATGAATTCACAAACCACATATAGAATGACACATTTAATGAATGGAACACAAGTCCCAAAAATATAATACAACCCTCAGAACCCAAACCATGAATATTTCATCTTCCAATTTATCAACTAGACCACGATACTTTTCAACATAGAATATGGAAAGTGATCAAAAATTGAGAACTATTAGAGAATATTATATTTGAATTTACTTCCAAAATTCATCCCTATAATCTAAATGAGACACTGTATATAGTTCACAACACAATTCCCAAAAAATTGAGAACACCACTCCACTTTCTTGATTGTAATATTAAATGGTCCAAATCTAGTTGACTGAGGTAAAAAACATATGATATCATCTATTATAAAACAAATTCATCTCTAAACATTAAAAGATTAATTTTTCATTACATATTATTTACTGTATGTAGTTCCTAGAAACAAAATAATATTATTTGAATAAATAATGTTGAAAAGCCTCGGGCTGACCAATCTAAAAAATTTCATTCTTCATCCTACAATGTGTTCTCATACACCTGATCCTAGGGGCCTTGACCATGTGTAACTCTATGATCCATAGTATATTTTCCTTAGGGTCTATAAGATAATACTAATCAAACATAACTTCTTGATCATTAATCATACACACTATCATTGTGTCACCCACATGCTTCGACACTCGTCCAATCAGACACTCACTCTTATTTTTTCAGGTCATCCTAATCCTAATTCCCATTCTCAGTCACTGAAATATTTCTAATTAAAATATATAACATGAATAAAAACAATTAATTAGTACCCAAATCCATTTATTAAGTGTATTAAGAATTCCAAAATGTCTTTCCCATGGCCGGTCAGATAACCACAAACATTTTTACAATAGGTCCAGACACTCATATATGACAAAATTACGCCCAAATTTAGAGAATTGGTACCATCAAACTACTAATACAAATATAATAATCAAAAAATAATATGATACATTTATCATCATTCATAAAAAATATAATAGAAAAACTCTATCATTCCAAACCATTAACCAACAATACCAATATATATCTATCTCATTCTTTTCAAGAATGGTTCCTAGAGAAATTTATGAAATTTGACTCATAATGAGTCTCCCTACTAAATAACTTCAAATGGTTTAATCCTCAATATATTGATTCCCATATACCCTGCCTCGAGTGAATACACAAAATTTTCACTACCAACCATGCATGCTGCTCCGTTGAGAAATACTCGTTAGGTTCCTAGGATACTAGTCAGACATATAATTACCAAAATTCATGAAATTATATATCCCATCACATCTATAGCCAATTATATTAATCAAAGAAACCGCACCTAACGAGTGTGTTATGCCTCAAGTTCCCAATTATTACATTTTTATTCTCCCATACTGTTGGTTGGAGTGGATACTCAAGAGGGGGGGGGGGGTGAATTGAGTTCCTATAAAAACTTCTGTTAAAATTATTTCTCTTCAAATCCCCCAATTTTAAAACAATGTTAAACTGTATTGAATCTATATAGAGTGTAAATGTTCAATAAGTTTCTCAAAGATTGATTAGGTCTCAGTTGACTTAATCTGATGATTAAATTAACTTTTGAAACTAACTTACTGGTTTACAATAAGTATAAACACTTGATAATTTAACTATCAAAGTATCTTTGAAATAGTTTTGTATTTCAAAGTAATAGTAGAAGAATATGGAATAAATATATAGTATACATGTAGACTTAAATTAAAATGCAAAAAAAAGTTAACCAAGAGGTTCAGTCTCAAGCCAAGACTTAGTCCTCCCAACAATTTATATGAATTGATCTACACCCTGGATCAGGGGTAAACAACAGTACAGTATTGTCCAAGTACAAAGACCTCTACCACAGTTCTTCGTGGAAAAGACAAACAACAACACACAGGCTCTTCAGGTCTTACTCGACCTCTAACACCATCCACAGTGGGAAACAAAGGGTTATGAAGTTTGAGTGAGGATTTAAGAATCCTCCAGTTTAGCTTAGGAGATAGTGTGTGTGTAAAATAAATATGGTACACACAATTCTCAAAATATAAAGATAGAATCACTAAAGGAAGTGAGAAAGAGTTTAGAAAATCTCTAGTGATTGGCAGTGTAGCTCTGGACTCGTTTGGTTGGTCAGAAAAACATCTGAGTCCTTATCGGGTTTCTCCTCAGAAAACAGAGTGTCATTTTTTTCTTTTATTCATGGTCCATCTTAGCAGACTGAGTGCATGAAGTGTTTGTTATAGTTCACTCAAGATGCAGCTTGTGTTATCCTTGAAAATGAGTAGCTTCGTGTATGTCCAGTGTGCTTGGAGTATAGATTTTTCTTCTTTCACAAATGCAGCATGTTTGAATGATACTCAGCTCTTTTATTTTTCACCAGTGTTCCTTCTTAGTTCCTTGATGCTTGCTTTATGCACACTCAGTGTTATCTACTTCTCTTTTCTTCAGCTAGGTCTTTATCTTCCCTTTTTACAGCTTTCAGCTACAGAAAAATGGAATGATTAGTTTTTTCATGGGTACTAGGTACGGTTCCCTGACATGACAACATAATTCATTAAATATCATTGAATGCATAAAATACATCAAATGTAACTGTTAGCTTAATAAATAAATAGTATTGAGAGTATAGAGTTTGACTGGTTGGTCAATTAGTAGCTCGTGTTGGTAAATGTGTACGGTAGACTTTGTGTAGCAGGTCCTTCCATTGGTAGCTCTTTGATATTGCATCAGTTGCTCTATATACCAGTGACATCATTCCATCAGTTGCTCTAGTTCCATCGTTAGATCGATATATCAGTGACTGTACTTGTATCGGTAGACTTACTCTATCGGTAACTATCTATGAACTGGATTTATCGGTAGACTTATGTCTATCGGTATCTCTTGTCTGTCGGTAGCTCTAGTGTGTCAGTTCATATCAGTCGCGTCTATGTATCATAAGGTGGTCAGTAGCTCGTATCGGTAGATCTTACTGTTCTATATCAGTAGACTGAATCTGTCGGTAGACTTGCTTACCGGTGGACTTATGCATATCAGTAGACTTGTTCTGTCGGTAGCTCGGTTTTTGTCAGTAGCTCTGTACATATTGGTAACCATAGATTATCAGTGACTCCGTCTATCGGTAAACTAAGACTATCAGTAGACTGAGTACCGGTAGCTCTATATCAGTAGATATACCCAGATTAGTGTCTTAACACTTTTCTGTCTTTTGAAGAACTTATCTGAATGGGTTAAAAGAACATCATAAATCATATAAACATAGATAGACATGGATTAACATATCATAGGGATTATTTTATATATTATTATCATCTTGATCACAGATTGAAAGAATTAATATATAGAAAATAATTAGATTGAGATTATCAAATTATATGAAAGAATAATTGGGATTATCAAAACCGGTGAGGTCAACAATATCCCCCTTTTTGATAATCACAACCTATGATATTATCATTTAAAAAATAGTGAGCAGTTGTAACAGAGCATATTTCATTGAATGCAATTATCTCAGAGAAACAGTATGTTATAGAACATAAAGGATCATAGGTGGAAGAAAATTTGGTACTATCAGAGATAAAATTAAATGCAATGATATCAAAAGTAAATTTTAGTGGCATCAGAGAGATAGAGAAAATGGTATCAAAGGATGAAATGTTACAGTATTAGAGGAGAAAATCATGATAGCTTTTCCTTAGATAAAATACCCCCCCTTTAATTAATATCTCCCCCCCTGTGTGAATATTTCCTCCTCTTTGATACTTAGAGAGTATTTCCCCCACTTTGTAAATGCTTGGTAAAATATTTCTCCCCCTTTGTGATAATAAAAAAGTGGGAAACCAAAGAGAAGAGGAAGAAAAATAAAAATGAGAATAGAGATGAAAAACCAGTTTCATTTCAAGTTCCAGATAAGGTAAAAAGAAATAAAAAAAATACAATGGATTCCTATAAAACAGTCTAGCCACTGGTTCAATCCACATCCTCAATGTGAGATTTTTCCTTGGGAGTAGAAGAGGATTCATGGGAAGTGGAAGCAGGTGAGGGCTTAGGAATTCCAAAAATGATCAAAGGAGGCTGAGCCACAGAAACTGTTCCTGGTGTGTACTGAGGAGTCCTTTGTGTGATCATATGTGTGAGGCTTAGAATTTCTTGGGCATGAGTCATCTGAACTGGAGAATCATTGGAGGCCGAGGCATGCAAAGAAGGAGGGACAATTACTGGCCTAGCATCAACTTGCAGAAAAGGAAACATCAAATTTCTGAAATCCATAATTATTCCTCCTCCTCTCTCTATAGAGGATATGAAGTCATCCTTGTTCTCCATAATCTTGTCCAATGCTGGAGTCAATTCCCTTAGCTTGCTACCTTGTTCTCTCAAAGCTTAATTGACAGGAGGCAGCTTCATATTTTCCAACTGAAGTTTGAAGTGATTGTTGAGTTGATTTTTGGTGAAAATCTTAGAGAAATAAGTATCCACCTTATCTTTCACTTCATTTTGAGAGGAAGATTCTTCTCTCATATAGTCATGGACTATCTTCATTATTTCTCTAGCTGAATCTCTGGTAGAGAGCACAACTCTTCTCAGCTCGGATGAGTCCACAGAGCCACTGGTTGAAGCTGAACCAAGCTCCTCCTTCATCACAGCTCGAAACTGATTCAAATCCATGGAAGGTTTAGATGCAAGAGAACCAAAAGAGAAAGATATAGTCTCTTTGAAGCATTTGTTCAACCCACTGATAAGATTTTGAACTTGGGAATCCTGGGTTTTAATATGATCTTTAATAGAAGTTTTGAAACCTTCAAACACTCAAACCATCTGGCTTACCACACTCTTGAAATTGGCTAAGTCCTTGTATGCTTGGGATTTTGAGCTCATGTAAAATTCCAAAGTGATAACCAATTTCTTTAAATCTTCAAGATCTTATTCAAGTCTAGAAACTTGAGCCTGGCAGTCTTTAACTTCTTCCACTATTTCTGCCATGACGGTTGACAAATTACAACATAGAGAGATTTCAAATGATCTTTCCAGCATCATCATCCCTTCAGCAAAACAAAGCATCATCTCAGTAACTGTGGCATTAAAATATTCTTTCAGCTCATCCTTCATGGATTCCAGATCAGCCCTTGTGATCATATCAGTAGGTGCAACTGCAGTGGGTACTCTTTCAGATGATAAACTAACCACTGAGTCAGTCATGAACGATTGAACTAAAGAGACCAGAGAAACTTCCATATTCTTTACTTCTTCCACAAAACTATCCTTAAGATTTTTCTTTAAAGTATCCTGGTCATGCATTCGGACTACATCTTCCATCAACAACTCATATTCAATATTATAAACAATCTATGATCTATTGTGAGATGCCTCATTATCTGAATCTGGATAGTCTAAACCACAGACTAAAAAACCCGGGTCTTCTGCCCTATCTTCAATTCTCACACCCACATTAACACTTCCAACATTCGTTTGATGTTCCCCCTCAATAGGTGAATCCTCAATTAGGATAAAAACATTCTCAACAACATTCTCAGCAGCATTCTCAGAAACATTCTCAGTAGGTCTTTCATCCTGAGGAGAATCTTCCACTATCAATTCTTCATCTGCAATAGCAGGAGGGTCTTCTGGATTAGGTAAGGGTATGTCAACCTCATTTGCATCCGTATAAGGAACTAAGGATTGTCCAATCAGTGGAATCAGGCTCAAATCAGCTGAAATAGATGCTTCAATTTCAGGAACATCTTCTTCATTCTCTACAGAAACCACTTCAACATCCTCTAAAGCAGCATCTTCCTTATCTGATTTTTGTTGATCTAGATCTTCAGGAGCTGGACTAGGAGATAAGTCAGGATCTACTCCTTCATCAGCAGAGGACTCTTCCTCTTCTAAATCAACACCGTATTCTAGCTCTTCTTCATCAGGTCCCATATTTATATCCCTCACATCCTTTGGTCTTGAAGGTTGATCCGTAGGATAGAATTTGTCATATACCTTCTGGTCATCATTGACCCATTCTCCTCTCCAAGGGTTCAAATTGATCCTCATGTCTTTTCACAGAGTATAGGTGATACAAAAATTATTCTTCACTACTACTATCTCATCTTTAGACTCAATTACCCCTTTTGCATTAATCATCACAGAGATCAACTTAGGAAAGAATAGGACATTTGTCTTTGATTTCAGCCTCATCATATCTTCCATTTGGATCATCAGCAATCTACACAAATTAACCTTTACACAATGTATTAATAGGTGCAGGAGATAGATATCTTGATATCTCAAATTGGAAAAGTCTCCTCTCCTCGGTATCAAGACATTTTGAATGAATTTGAACAAAAATCTGTTCTCTCCATCCATTTCTGTAGAAACTACTTTTCTTAGACTTTCATCACCAGTCAGCTCTTCCAAAGCAGTCTCATAGTTGAAAATATCACTGGTAGGTGGCATGACTCTCGATACATATCCAGATAATCCTCCTTGTGGAACTTTCAAGCACTCACCCCATTCAACAGATGAAAACGACATCTCCTTTCCATTCACAAAAGAGGTTACTTGATTTTCATTCTCCAATTTCTCAAAGGTTACAAAGTCGTAAAACTGTTTCACTAGATTTGGAAAGTAGAAACCATTGTTGTTCGAAAAAAACTCTACCAATTTTTGATCTTCACGTACTTCGAGAACTAAGTATTTTCTAGGAAGCAACCATTCTACACACATCTCCTTTTCAATCACAATAACTCGATTTTGCAGATGAGGATTCACTAGTCATCTCCCCGACCTAGTTCTAGCAACACTACCACTACCACTTTCTTCATGCTCGGTCTTCTGCTTCTTTGTTTTCAGCCCAATAGAGTCATCTCTGATGGTAGGAATGTTGGGTTTTTCCATCGCTAGTTTGAAGGATTTAGTGTTCACTAAGGATTCGAGAGATAAGGTTTGAGGGTAAAGGTTCGAGGCTCGGTGGATTGAGAAGTAGCATTGAATTTAGTTTTATCATTTAGGAATCATAAAATAAATATACAAAATGAAATAAATTAAAAACGATTCAGATTTTGGAAGCCGACAGAAGTTTTAAAACAACGCACTCATCGGTAGGGTCTATCACTGGGAATTCCTATCAGTGATGGTTACATCGGTGAGGTTTCACATCGGTGAGCATTTCACATCAGTGAGAATTTTACGTCAGTGAGAATTTTACATCGGTGAGAATTTTACATCGGTGAGAATTTCACATTGGTGAGAATTTCACATCAGTGAGAATTTCACATCGGTGAGAATTTCACATCGGTGAGGATTTTACATCAGTGAGAATTTCACATCGGTGATATTAGATACCGATCAATGTTAAACATACCTAAAACATGTCTAATGTAACTTAACCTATCTAAACTCAATGGTTTAGTGAAGATGTCAGCTAATTGATGTTCAGTACTTATAAACTCAAGAATTATATCACCCTTTTGGCAATGATCTCCCATGAAATGGTGCCTTACATCAATGTGTTTGGTCCTAGAGTGAGACAAATGGTTCTTTGAGATATTTATTGAACTAGTGTTGACAGTTTATTGAAACGTGATTAAATTCATATCGATAGTCCAAAAGAGTGTGTTTCATCCACATAATTTGTGCACAGTAACTACCAGCAGCTATGTACTCTGCTTCGGCAGTGGATAATGCTACAGAATTCTGTTTTTTTTCTACACCAAGATACTAAGGACTTTCCCAATAAGTGACATGTTCCTGAAGTTCTTTTTCTATCCATCTTGCAACCAGAAAAATCCTCATCTGAATAACTCATTAACTCAAAGGGTTGTCCTTTTGGGTAAAACAAACCTAAGTTTACAGTATGTTGAAGATACTTAAAAATTCGTTTAACAGCAAGTAAATGAGATTATTTTGGATTATCTTGAAATATAACACACGTACACACACTAAACAGAATATCTGGTCAACTAGCAGTAAGGTAAAGTAAGCTTCCAATCATACCTCTGTAAATGGTTTGATCCACTAGTTTCCTAGTTTCGTCTGCATCCAATTTACAAATAGTACTCATAAGAGTTTCAATTTCCTTAATACCATCCAAACCAAAACGTTTTAAGAGATCCTTTTTATATTTAATTTGATTCAAAACAATACCATCTTTATTTTGGAAGACTTGAAATCCAAGAAAATATTTAAATTCTCCCATTAAACTCATTTCAAACTCATTTTGCATACATTTTCAAAAATCAGTACATAAAGAGTGTTTGGTATATCCAAAATTAATATCATCAACATAGATTTGTACTATTAAAACATCTTTAGAAATTCATTTAATAAAAATATTTGGATCAGCAATCCCTTTAGTAAAACTTTTTGAAATAAGAAAATTTATAAGTCTATCATAGCAAGCTCTTGGAGCTTGTTTTAGACCATATAAAGATTTAGAAAGTTTAAACACTTGATTTGGAAAATAAGGATTAGTAAATCAAGGTGGTTGTTCAACAAAAACATCTTCAATTATAAAACCATTTAGAAAAGAACTTTTGACATCCATTTGATATAACTTGAAATTCAGATGAGCAGCATATGCAAGTAAGATCCTAATGGATTCTAATCTAGATACAGGTGCAAAGGTTTCCTCATAGTCTATACCTTCCTCTTGACTATATCCTTGTGAAACTAGCCTAGCTTTGTTTCTAACTGTGTTTCCAGAATCATCAACTTTGTTTCTAAAAACCCATTTAGTTGCAATTGTTCAATTGTCCTTAGGTCTGTCAACTAATTCCGAGACATTGTTTCTTTCAAATTGATTTAACTCTTCTTGCATAGACATTACCCAAAATTCATCATTGATAGCATCATTGACATTTTTAGGTTATAGCTGTGAATGAAAGGCTTGATGTTCAACCTGATTTCTTAGAGAAGCTCTAGGCTGTGTCCCTCTATCAAGATTACCTACAACAGCATCCAAAGGATGATTCTTTAGAATCCTTGTTGATATAGTAATGGTAGGACTAGAAATTTCATGTTCATCTCCATGTTCGGGTTCTATACCATTAGATCCTGGAATATGTCCAGAATTGGATGTTTTAACAGCATGTTCTTTAAATTTATCATTAAGGTGCAGAACAATCAAATCTTCTTCAAGATTTTCAAGAGAGGTTTTAGGGTCATGTGGATCAGTTTCATCAAACTTGATGTGAACAAATTCTTCCACAGATTTGGTTCTTTTATTAAAGACTCTATAAACTTTTCTAGTTAAAGAATAACCGAGAAAAATTCCTTCATAACTCTTAGAAGCAAACTTGTCCAGATTATCCTTTGTATTAGGAATAAAAACTTTGCAGCCAAAGAGTCTAAAGTAACTAAAATTAGGTTTTCTATTATTACACAACTCATATGGGGTCTTCTTAAGAACTGGTCTAATTAAGACTCTATTAATAATATAACCAGATGTATTCACAGCTTCATCCCAAAAGTAAATAGGCAGTTCATATTCATTAGGCATGGTTCTAGCTATTTCTTGAAGGGTTCTATTCCTTCTTTATACCACACCATTCGGCTGAGGTGTCCTAGGAGCAGAAAAGTTTTGACTATAGCCATTATGTGAGCCATAAGATTCAAACTCTTGATTTTCAAACTCAAGGCCATGATCACTTCTCAGGGTTTTAATCTTAAGTCCCCTAAGATTTTATACAGATTTAGAGTATTTAACAATGTAAGAACAAGCTTCAGTTTTGTGATCTAAGAAGTATACCCAATTATATCTAGAAAAGTCATCTACTAGAATATACACATAGTGCTTCCCATTTAAACTAGAAACTCTTGTAGGTCCAAACAAGCCCATGTGAACCAACTCGAGAGGTTGAGAAGTTGAAACTTCTTTCTTTGATTTGAAAGAAACTTTATGTTGCTTTCCCTTTTGACAGGGATTACAAACTTTGTCATTTGGGAATTCAAGTTTAGGTAGGTCTCTAACTATGTTCTTCCTAGTTAATTTTCTAAGGGAATAAATGTTTCAGTGTTCTAATCTTCTGTGCCAAAGCCACGATTCTCTATGAAAATCATTTAAACAAGTAACATTTTGCGTAGCTAAAGAATTTAAATCAACTCCATAAACCTTTTCATTTCTTAAAGCATAAAATACTAAAGCATTTTGATAATTAAAAACATTACAGGAATCATTTTCAAATTTCACATTAAATCCATAATCACATAATTGAGAAATAATTAACAGATTATACTTAAGTCTATCAACAAATAAAACTTTAGAAATTAAAACTGAATTACAGTTACCAATTTGGCCTAGGCCGATGATTTTTCCTTTAGAATTATAACCAAAGGTGACATGGCCTACATAAACCTTTATTAAACTTTTGAAACATGAATAATATCTAGAAATGTGTCTTGAACATCCACTGTCAAAGTACCATACCTTCTTGTGAGAACTCTTTAAGCATGTTTCCTACAAAATAGATTTAGAGAGGAAATGATTTTGGTACCCAGATCTTCTTGGGTCTAGAAAGGTTAGAAATCAATGCTTTAGGTACCCATATTTGTCTTATGGGTCTCATATAATTTATAGAATCAATAGATTTTTAAAGATAAACATTATTTGATCTATAACCATATGAATAACTAGTTGAAGCATAGGGATTTCCAGAACATGAACTAGCAGTATTCTGTCCAGATTTATGAATAAATCTATTATTAATAAGCTGTCTCTATCCACGTTTGTAGCCTATTCCTATAGTGTATTTTCATGCCACATGCTTTCCTATCATTTGAGTTAGTGTATCCTTTCCATTTGTAAACTTCTCTATGTCTTTTATAAGTTACTCATTTGACATTTTAAGTTCTGTATTTTCCTTTAAAAGTTGAGAATTCTTCTTTTTTTTGATAGTAAGTTCAGTTTTAATAGTAGTAGTGAGAGCATGTTGTTTCTTTAATGATTTATATTTATCCTTAAGTTCATTGCATGTCTCTTCTAGCATATTACAATATTCAAATAATTCCTCACTAGTCACGTTTTCAGAATCAGAATCAGAGTCTGCATCATCTCCAGAATAATAGGAATTTAAAACAGGAGTATCTAAAGTTACCTCAGATGTGTTGGACATGAAACACATGTTGGCATGATTCTTCTCAGAATCAGAAACATCAGATTCACTTGTGATGTACTCTGAATCACTCCAGGTTGCTTTCATAACTTTCTTGTACTTATTGTCCTTATAATCATATTTCTGTTTGACTTTTAATTTTGGACAATCAGCCTTGATGTGTCCTTTACTTTTACACTCATAGCAGACTATTTCATCATTCTTTTCAGCTTTCTTCCAATCCTTTTTCCACTGTCCCTTGTTATCATACATTATTTTGTAGTTAGATTTACTGAATAATTTCTTATTCCTATAAAACTTCTTGAATCTCCTGGCTATTTGAGCCATCTCAGCATCACTATCAGAGTCTATATCTTCACTTGTTGAACATTCAGTTTGTATTGGCATTTTCTCTTTGTCTTTAATCTTAGAGGAAGTAGACTTGAAAGCTACTTATTTTCTCTTAGGTTCATCATATTCCTCCTTATTCACCTTGAGTTATTCCTCATACATCATTAACTTACCAATAATCTCTTTTATTGGCAGTGTTCCAATGTCACAGGACTCTCTGATTGAAACAGAAGTGCCCCTCTATCGTTTTGGCAGACATCCCAATATCCTCATAATATTTTCCTTAGCTGGAACAACTTTTCAAAGTGAACTCATTGTATTGACTATCTCATTAAACCTGAGATACATTTCAGAAATAGGTTCATCAGTTTTCATTTTAAAATTTTCATATTTAAAAGCATAAGTATTCAACCACATTTCTTTAACATTGGTTTTTTCCTTCATGAGAAACACCCAAAGTATCCCATATTTCATAAGTAGTTTTGCAAGTAGAAATTCTATTAAACTCTTCATCTCCTAAATCATAGTACAGGGCAGTCATGGCATTACAGTTATTATTGTAAGCAGTCTTTGTAGGTTCATCCCAAGAAGTTCTTTCAGTTTCTGGAATTTTATATTGAGATTCTATAGCAGTCCAAATATCAAAACCCATGCTTTCTAAATGAATTTTCATTTTTAGTTTCCACTAGGAATAGTTTGTGCCATTGTAGAACGGTGTCTGGTAAGTAGAATCACCCTCTAGTATATTATCCATAGGTAGATATTAGAAAATAATTTTAAAGAGGTAAAATTTGGAACTAACAGAAATTTAATATCTTTAATGATGCTACTAAAATAATAGTTAAAAAAATGGTTGTTTTGAATTTTTTTGAAAATAAATAACTCCTATGATACCAAATGTTGGTCAGAGTGGATACTCAAGAGGGGGGGTGAATTGAGATCCCATAATAATTTCTGTTAAAATTATTTCTCTTAAAATCCCCCAATTTAAAAATAAAGTTAAACTGTAGTGAATCTATACAGATTGTAAATGTTCAATCAGTTTCTCAAAGATTGATTAGGTCTTAGTTGACTTAATCTGAATATTAAATTAACTTTTGAAACCAACATACTGGTTTACAATAAGTATAAAAACTTACTAATTTAACTATCAAAGTATCTTTAAAATAGTTTTGTATTTAAAAGTAATAGCAGCAAAATATGAAATAAATATATAGTATACTTATAGACTTAAATTAAAATGCACATCAAAGTTAACCAAGAGGGTCAGTCTCAAGCTGATACTTAGTCCTCTCAACAATTTATATGAATTGATCCACAAGCTGGATCGGGGGTAAAAAACAGCACACTACTATCCAGGTCCAAATACCTCTACCACAGTTCTTCATGGGAAAAACAAACAAAAACACACAGGCTGTTCAAGTCTTACTCGACCTCTACCACTATCCACAGTGGGAAACAAAGGGTTATGAAGTTTGACTGAGAATTTAAGAATCCTCCCATTTAGCATAGGAGACAGTGTGTGTAAAATAAACAGGGTACACACACTGATCAAAATGTAAAGATATAATCACTAAAGGAAGTGAGAAAGAGTTTAGAAAATCTCTAGTGATTGGCAGTGCAGCTCTGGACTCATTTGGTGGGTCAGAAAAACTTCTGAGTCCTTCTCTGGTTTCTGCTCAGAAAACAGAGTGTCATTTTCTTCTTTGATTCTTGGTCCATCTTAGCATCCTGAGTGCATGAAGTGTTTGTTGTAGTTCACTCAAGATGAAACTTGTGTTCTCCTTGAAAATGAGTATCTTCGTGTATATCTAGTGTTCTTGGAGTATAGATTTTTCTTCCTTCACAAATGTACCACGTCTGAATGATATTAAACTCTTTTCTTTTTCACCGGTTTGCCTTCTTAGTTCCTTGATGCTTGTTGTATGCACACTCAGTGTTCTCTACTTATCTTTTCTTCAGCTAGGTCTTTTTCTTCCCTTTTTGTAGCTTTCAGCTCTGGCAAAAAGGAATGATTAGTTTTTGCATGGGTACTAGGTACGGTTCCCTGACATGACAACATAATTCATTAAATATCATTGAATTCATTAAAGACATCAAATGTAACCGTTATCTTAAGAAATAAATAGTATTGAGAGTATAGAGTTTGACTGGTTGGTTAATTAGTAGCTCGTGTAGGTAAATTTTTACTGTAGACTTTGTATAGCAGGTCCTTCCATCGATAGCTCTTTGATCTTGAATCAGTTTCTCTATATAACAGTGACTTCGTTCCATTGGTTTCTCCAGTTCCATTGGTAGCTCGATGTATCGGTGACTGTACTTGTATCAGTAGACTTACTCTATCGGTAACTATATGTGAACTGGCTTTATCGGTAGACTTCTTTCTATCAGTAGATTTTTTCTGTGGGTAGTTCTTGTGTGTCAGTTCATATCAGTCGCATCTGTGTATCATTAGGCTGTCCGGTAGCTCATATCGGTAGATCTTAGTGTTTAGTATCGGTAGACTGAATCTATTGGTAGACTTGCTTATCGGTGGACTTATGCATATCGGTAGACTTGTTCTTTCAGTAGCTTTGTTTCTGTCAGTAGCTCTGTACATATCGGTAACCTTAGCTTATCGGTGACTCTGTCTATCGGTAGACTATGTCTATTAGAGACTAAGTACTGGTAGATCTATATCAATAGATAGACCAAGATTAGTGGCTTAACAATTTTCTGTCTTATGCAAAACATATCCGAATGGGTTAGAAGAACTTCATAACTCATATAAACATATATAGACATAGATTAACATATCTCAGGGATTATTTTAATATTATTATCTTCTTGATCACAGATTTAAAGAATTAATATATAGAAAATCATTATACTGAGATTATCAATGTATATGAAAGCATAATTGGGATTATCAAAACATGTGAGGTCAACACATACCACCAATGTATATTACCTAACTCACAACCTTATGAGTGGCATTCCATCAAAGCTATATAGACTATAGTCCATGGCAGAAAATTCTTAATAAGACAGGATCTCCCCTAAAACACTTGTACATATTCATGAACTATATAGTTGTCATATATCATACATCGATATCCCACTAATACCAATCATCCCAACACTACATGTGTCCATCTAACCTTTAATGTGTGTCTATTTGTAAACCTAGTTTCACATCTATATGCCACGCAACATTATTTCAGTTTTGATTTTATTCCTATTCTATTATCAAACTACTAATATTATAAACAAAACATATATGGTAACACTTCATCCCAATAATACCCTTGAAAACACACCTTAATCCCATGGTCACCATCACCCATAGTTATCTTCAACTTTAATCCCAAAGGCATCCCCATGTAAATGCCACATTCCCGATAACACCTGACACACAAAAATATTATAAATGGAATACAACCATTATAACCAACTATAGTGGAACCAAAAATCATAGGGAACTCATGTCATGACTGTTCATCAAAAAATGGTAAACAATAAACAATCTGGGGTTAAATTAAAAGAAAATAGACCCTAGTTCTTGCACATATCCCAAAAAATCAAGTCTCTCTCCAACATGAAACCTCATGGGACATCATATTGTCCCTGTTATCAATTTATGTCATTAACATCCAAATACCAACACATGGAGACTCATATATGATAATATTACACCCCAAAACCAACCACAACTACGGTACCCATTATCACAAGCATCCACTAATACAATTAACCCTTCAAGGATCACATATCACACATCAATTCTTCCCATAACCAATGATATATCCATTGACCATATGTATCAAAGAAAAACACAATATCCATGTTGAGTTAATATAATTTCATTCCAATCAAAATTGTAAAATTACATATTGGTTTTTAATATTACATTAAATAACAATCCTGAAATAAAAATGCCGACCACATGGTTTAATGATTATGAACCATGTGCATATCCTAAACCACTAGGTCCTCTACAAGACTCCCACTAGTGGGATTTCATCATAGTCATCAATATATGATCCCTAATACCTACAACCAGTACAAAATACATATGAAAATTTTCCTAGATTATTTAAATGAAACCATATACATATATGAAAAATTTAGTGTCAGAATCCATTTTCACAATAATAATATAATGTATATTCATCAGTGAAGTCGCACACTAGAAATATTATACATCATGTGAATCTTGTGTTCTAGATATGATTTAAGATGCACCCACTTACTTTAAAAAATGGTAAAAAAAATTACTAGACACTTTTCTTTGCTGAAATATCCATAAATCCACAAAAATAATGAACCTAAATTATCATGTGCATCATAAAATGATAAATTCATATATTACTTAAACATAAAAAATCCCAAAATTCTATCAAATCACTAGTGTCCTAGATATAAGAATTTATAATGTGATCTCACTATCATTATTGAATATTTTTCAAAGGCTCCACCATATTACTAAGTCATCATTATACAAAATAATAATAAAGTGGATAAATAAATATGAAAGATCATATGAAACTTTATAAATTCCCATCACACTATACCTCGGACCCAAACCTTAACAGGTGGTCACTATTATAACCCATGCATTCCACCCCTTATGTAGGAGGATACAGATGTGTAGTAGGTATCTAGGGTAGTATCATTATAATAGTACACCCATATATCATAGTTCACAATCACAAACAACTACTAAATGAGATAAATCAATAAATAAATTAAAATTGGAATAAGATAAATATAAAAATATCGTAATAAAACAATGAAATTATATAAAATATTGCTCAATCTTGTCATACATATAAATATTCACCAACTTTGATGATTAAATATTCAGAACATAAAAAAAGAAAATAAAAACTCTAGATCCCTGATATCAATGAAATACACATCATTCCCAGCTCCATATAAATGTATGATCCATCCCACTATGTCCAACATGGGCCTCATCATAACTTGTACAAGAAACCATTTTAATTTTGTATCAAGTAACAAACTACACATGATGCCCGAGAAGGGATTAGGCAAATAAATATGAAGGGATCCACTGATGAATTCTGAACTATAATACATATTGTATAGTATGATTCAGTGAAATTATGAACTATAATAAATAAATAGAATTATAACAATAAATAACCATTATAATATCTTATTTGGTCAGTTTCAGGGTGAATATGAGCATGTAACAATGACGTTTCCAACCAAAAAAACATAGGGGGATAAATACATGAACTGGAGTAAGTAACTAATGTCAAACCCTTTGACTCTGATCTTTATCGACTATACCTTCTATGGAATGATATCAAACTATTTTTAGTCACATCTTGTAAAAATTCGTACCCTTAAAATTACATAGGCTCCAATTTTATAGTAGAAACTATAAGGGGACGAATGGCCTACTCTATGAAATTTTTTAGTATAAATCATCACAAACAAACCCCTTTTCAGAGTTTACTCTTCAATGAAGTGTAATCATATGTATAACAAAACCTTCCACATGGGTGTTTTCGAATCCATGGAATATATTCTTACGTGTCACTAACTTAGATAATCGCTCCCCCTGATGTACCAGACCATCCATACCTCATAGGTAGAATGACATCATTATATATTAAGGATGAATAACCTATATTAAGGACTTTATTTATCTAGAATGTTGTGTTCCACCTCAAGACATCATGGCACCACATTCATTGAACCCAACCTTATACTAAGATCCAAAAAGGATGATCCAAACAAAAATATCTAAATATGTGGAAGATATCATTTATATATGGACTTTAATTCATGGATACCCTTTAATAACCCATATTTTTAAAGGGATAATTCCATTAAATTTCACAAATAATGTAATCATGTTGGATTTCATAATACTGATGTCTAACAATAATTTATAGAGCCCCTCAGTCTCACTAATCTAGTAAAGGGTCCATAGTGATTCTCGTTATATATCACATGACCTTCTTAGTATAGGTATCTAATGCCCCGACCTCAGTTACACATAGCCGATGCATTATTGTAATACATTGGCATGATTAAAAGGAATCAAGTCATGGATGACCGATAAGTTTAGTAGTATTGGAAAATATATTACATATATGTATTCTACATTATATATTCATACATAAAACACAAAATAAATAATACTTTGAGAAAACCAGAATCTTCCTATATTAACCCAACATAAAAATCATAATATAATTCTTATAATCCATGGAAAACAAAACAAAAGAAATGGGTGAGCATAGATGCTTAGTTAGGGTAAATAATTTTGAAAGAGCTATAAACATTTATGAAAATATGTGTAATAAAAATAAAAAACATTTCAAACATAAACATGAACAAAATATTGAAAAAAGTAATCAAACATTTCCATATAAGAATTTACATGGACATTCGTCAAGAAAAATAATTTCATGAAATTTCTAATTTCATAATGACGGATCACATGATTCCAGACAACATAACCACATAGTTAATCCCTAATGCTAATAATACAAATAAAATTTTCTCAAGGCCTTGTGAAAAGACACTAATTGTCTCATAGAAACAACCAATGCATCGAGGGGTTATAACAGGCCTCGCCCATCACTTACTTATTCCAATGCATTCCTTATATGAAAATATTGATACATAATATAAAAATTTGTATTAAAACTATCATACTAAATGTCAATACATTAACCATAAACCATGAATGGTATAAAAAATAGCACATCCATAGTCAAACATATCATAAATAATTAAATATTATATGGAAGATCGTATTATAAAAAATCAACCTCAATCTAGAATAATACCCATTATAAGATATCGAGATAGTTGAAAATGATTAGTAAAACTCTTTGAGGGAAATATCCTTTTTAATCATTTAAAATTCACACATTTATAAAAGAAGTCATGTTAATGATATTTATTAATCATAGTTTCCCGTACCACATTGAAAATTTTCAATGGAATTAATATTTTAAAAAAATCATGCCCTTATAAATAAATCCTAAAAATCATTTTGAGAACATGGAAATTAATTAAAAATATTTAGAAAAATAAAACATTAAAACATTTAAAATGATGATATTGTAAAATAGTATAATACAACAAAACATTAAAATATTCCTTTCGAAATAATTTTTATGAAAAATTGTCATGGTTGATAAAAATGTCCCAATTACTACTTACACATAAACAATCTTGAATAATAATTAGGTTGGTAAATTAACCCTTAACTTGTACTTTCCTTTAGTCGAGGGAACATTTAACCTTATATATAATGATAGTTGTATGTTATTTAATTAAAAAAGAAACATATTAATATTTCTGATATCATATATGATTTATTTATTACATTACACTACCCATTTAATAATAATTTCAATGTTAAAGTAACATTTCAGGTAATAATCTCATTCTTTATCGTATGTGTTTTAACTTGTTATTCTTGATCATATAAATTAGATCATGATTTAAATACTTTTAGATTATAAAAGGTGATTTATATATCATATATATTCATAATATAAATTTCTAGAATAATATATATATATATATATGAAATGGAAAACATTGTTTAAGGAGATGGTAGGTCGTACGTACACATAATCCTTTTTTCTGTTTTCATATCGTATTAAACAAAAGTAAGTGAATGAGATTAATTCATACCTACATATTTATATATATATATATATATATTTATTATCATTATTTTTTCATATATTTTATACTAATTAATAATATATATATATATATTTATAATCATCGTTGAATGGTGAATGTGGAAATGAATCTCATCGCGTCGTGAAGACGGTAAGACGTACGTACACAAGAGAGACAACATCATTATATTGATGGTGAAATGGTATTTAATTGGATGGTATATTGTATATAAATAATCACTATCATTTTATATTTTCTATTTACGTCTATTATACTCATTAATATACACACTCAAATAATGAAATGTTGAATAACAAACTACACCATGACAATGAGACGGTAATCCATACATACTTAAGTATGGTGAAATTATCATTCATATGATCCATAGAATAATTAATTTGGTTGTACCATATTTATCATAAAATCTATGTATTAATAAAATACTAGATTTGTTGTTTTGGTATGGAAATAACTATGAAAGAGGAAGTGGAAGAATAAAAGAACCTTGAAAGATGTGATGAAGTAATTATCTCTTATTCAGATTATTATTTTTTATTTGATCAAAAGGGATCCATAGGTTGTATTTATGATCAAATCAAGAACTCTATGTTAATGTGATGATAGTTGGGAGTAGATTATAGAAGGGTTTGGCCGAACAAAAAAGTCTTTGGAGGTGTGAATTTAAGAGAAGGGGAAGTGCCCTTTTATAAGAGAGGTGATATAAACTTTATGAAAAGACTGAAATATTATTTTAATAAAAATTAATTTTTATATTCTAATTGATCCAAATAGAGTTAATCAGAGGCTAATGTGGGGGTGGGTCTAAATACTTTGAACCAATAGGTTTTAGAGAAGTTGAGGTGACCATATTATGCTTATATTTTAGATTTAACCATTAGATAAATTGTTTAAATCTTACCATTTATTCTTGTATTCTTTCACTATATGGTTTATAAACATACTATAAAATGTATAGATAACCTCAGGTTTTCAATTCTCAGAGTTTTAGAACTATTAAATAATTTAATAAAATATTATTTGTTTTAAAAACTCATATATGCCAATTTTGACACTATTTAGTATTTGGTTTTTGTGGAAGTCATCAAAAGTTGATTACTTCAAAAAAAATACATTGAATCAACCCTAAAATTTCAAATTCATCTATAATATTCATGGATGGCATCAAAACAGTAAAATTATATTTATTTTAATATTTATGATATCCTTTATTTGATTCATTAATTAATAAGAAAAATACATCATCATTATTGTGTCCTAAATAAATATATTTATTTCACATCTAAAAATTACAAATAAAATACCATGATGTAAGAAATAGTTTTATATTTCTAATGAATATTTATAGTCAAATAATCACTTATATTACCACATATAGTTATTTTTCTAACAGATAAATGTTTACGTTAATTTTTTCTTTTACAATAAATTCAATATTATAAAGGGACATTTTCACTTAAAAGTGGCTACATGGGGTCCCAAAATCGACCCAAGGATGCATGTGGTCAGAAATGATTCATCAAATAGGGGTAGGACATGTTTTATGGGGATTTAATATTTTTATAATATTATTTGTTTACCCTTTTTTTCCAGATTTACCCTTTAACCATGGTAAATAAAATATTCACTAAAGTAACTATTCATAACGTTTAAAAATAAAATTTACCTTTTTACACAATTTGAACCTCTTGATTACAATTATAGAATAAATTTTTAAAATTCAATACACATAAGTTTTATAAATTAATTTAAAATCAATTTCTGTTGTCAAAAAAAAAATGATTCTTTTTAAGAAATAATAAATATCAAAAGTTTGAAACATGTTTATGTACAATATACCGGTAAATTTACATCTAATGGACTAAATTATATAAAATGATAAAAATATAATCTAATTATACTTTATAACCACTCAAATTTATAATTTAACACTATAAATTATTTCGATTAGAAATATGTTTTTAATTAAAATTTATTATTTTTCTCTATTTATCAAAATATGAAATTTATAATAAAAGTACAAAAAATTCACCCTAAGATAAT
Source organism: Viscum album (assembly GCA_963277665.1). Lineage (NCBI taxonomy): Eukaryota > Viridiplantae > Streptophyta > Magnoliopsida > Santalales > Viscaceae > Viscum > Viscum album. The sequence goes on along the minus strand of OY728153.1, from coordinate 187,151,292 downwards.
TTTGATATTATTAATTCCAAAATAATGTATATTTTACAGGATTTAATTTTTTTAGTGCTTATAATTAATTTTATTATTGTTCACAAAAGGACAAAAAAGTAGTTCTTTTATGAAAATAGTTTTTCCTAAATATAAAACTATTTTAAAAAAACATATACATTTCATTATAAATATGTTTTATTTATTTGAGAAATTATAAATAAAATTTATAATATATTTATTAATATTCAAATAAAAATATTTAATTGATAAAAAATAAATCGTTTAAATAACTAATGTATTGTTTCGCCGAAACTAAATCATGCCTATAATGCAATCCAAGTCACTGTTACCTGTAATAAAAGCTATTGACATTAAATATAATCAAACTTTGAAATAATTGGGGGGGGGTTATATTCTCCCCTACTTTGAAAAATTTTGTTCTCGAAATATTAAATTGTTATTGGAAAATGAATGGTTAACAATATAAAATATATTTGTGGAAAACCCTCATTGAAAATAGTGTTAATAAAATTTAGTATTAATAAGAGAGAAGGGGAAATGAAAAATCTACCACGAAATCAGGATTTCGAATAGGAAAACATTGGTGGAAATCAAAGACACATAATTTGAGGAAAAGCTTAAATATTTATTAGGAGAGATTGAGTTCATCAATAACAAATAAATGAACAATAAATGGAATATTGAGGTCCTCAAAGCCATAAATCAATGATTATTTAAAATATCACCTGTTCAATAAAACATATGGCATTAAGATAACACATTATTTTTTTTTGAGATACTTTCCTTAATGTTGATGAATTAATTTCATCACGGAATATGAAAAAAAATAATATTTGACATGTAGAGTTCCATCCTTTAAATAATTTCTACCACAAACTCGCCATTCACTCCAAAAGATAATAGAACTAAAAAAATATTCTATTTAACCTAATCATATAGGGTTTCAAAAGAAAGAATTTATAATTAATCTTTACTAAAATTCTTTTATAAAAACTACATTATACAAACTAGGACATCGTGTAGGCCAGTGGTAGGTTATGCACCCTTGTCGCCCTTCAGTTGGGGCTCAAGTCTCACAACCTTGCTGGACGTGACATGTTATCGCCTGAGCTCCAGTTTTTATTTTTTGTAATAATACAAAAATAATCTTAGGAAATTAAATTACGTTAAAATATAGTATCCAATTTCTAACATAATAAATTCAATCCTTTAGACTTATCCACATTACTTTGGTCCAAACTCAAAGTCCAAAATTTAAAAGTAAGGTCGCATAATATACATGTGAATACCTTAATCGTGTATTATATTAAGACATAAATTGATATACCAGAATACCATATTGAATATGTTAATTATTCCTTATTACTTATGTATAACATAGAATACAATATATACACCTTAGATTCAAAAATTCTGAAAAATCCCAACAAGGATGGTATACATCGCTTTTTAAACAAACCATTAATTAGTTCCATGGTTTTCAATAATATCCAATATACTTTATACAACTATATTATCTCTTATTCCCAAATCATTACCTCAGACTCATGAATATTTTAAGTTTTATATTTCTCTCAACCATATATTTTAGGAAAATATTAATCTACTATTGAGTCACTTTTCGTGGTTCAACATATACTCGAATCCCTAATGAATATCATTGTAGTAAAATCCTTATATACTCTATAATTCATATAAAATCTACATCATTAATAAAATACACAAGTGACACAATTATTTAATAACAAATTAAGAACACTAATCATTACCCTTCATTTTTAGTAGTATAATAACATAATTATTATCTAATTGCATAATTTTGGGTATACTCTGATGATTGGGACATAGATTCGCGTAGTTTCCCAACTATATGTAGATGAAGAATTGTAAAATTGAAAACATTTTCTTACCCTTGAAATCACGAACATAATGTCCTTTGTTCACAATTATAAAAAAATCCCATTCCATTCAATCATTTACAACGGTGATTCTTTCCACATTTATCACATGTGGGAAAAATCATTCTTTCCCTTCTTCACATTATCCATCTTTTACTCTACCATCATTTTCATCTTTGGAATTCCTTCAAAACCATATGACTCAGAGTATTATTTATATATAAAATTATGACATGATACTATTTCCTCAAACTATGAGAATACAATGGAGGATATTTCCCTTTGAAATATTGTCTTACAACCCTGAAAGATAAGATGTTTTTTACTATTTGGATAATGTATATTTCTAGAGTTATCAGTCCTACTGGGAGCCATTTCTAAATGACGACATAAACTAGATTATATCATAGAATAATGTATAATCTCAAGACTAGAAAAATTTTCCACATTAATTGAATATTTTCACAAATCTAGTATCATAATTCAAAAAATGGTTTCTTTTATCACATATTTACTCATAAATACTTCATAATGGTTTTTAACAAAAATGTGATTTATGCTAAGCATATCCCTTGGGATTGTCAAACCAAGTGCATAGTTAGGCACATATTCATGTAACCGGATCCCCTAGGTCAAGCCTAAAACTCCTTGTTAGAGTTTTTACTCCTAGGTACATATGTTCCCAAGCCACATCCACATGATGTATCCGGAAATGGATGTATTTCATGAGAAACTCACTAAATCTCTACATTTCCAAAATTATAAAAAATTATTTTATACTAATCATCAATGTCTATCATAGGTTATTGTTTCCGAATCATAGTTTATCTAAATATATTTTCGAAGGGTTTTTATAAACATTCTCTGATACAAACTATAATGCCTTGACCCCAGTTACCCAGAGCTATTGCGTTATTTTAATACATTGGCAAGATTACAAAGAGTTATGTCCGAAAGGACCGATCAGTTTAGTAGTCTTGGAAAAGAGAATACATATTTGAATGTTACATTACACATTCAAACACGAAACACAACTTAAATAATCCTTTTAGAACACCATTGTTCCCCTATCATAACCATGCATATCAATCATAATACACGTCTTTCAAACCTAGGAAAACAAAACATAATAAAGATATGATATCAGATGCCCAGTAAGGGTAAATAATTTATCCGAGGATACAAACATTTGAGGAATGACGTTTAATAAAATCAAAATCTTTTTAAAAAGTTGTCAAGGACATAATATGGAAAAAATAAATCAAATATTACCATATCAACATGCACATGGGTATTCTACTAGTCGAAATATCACTTGTAATAACAAATTTCAGAATGAAGGAATGCATAATGTCCGACATCCTAACCACATAGTCAAGGCCTCATGCCAGGAATACAAATAATAATTTTGTCAAGACCTTGTGCCAAGAAACTAATTTTCCTTATTAGACTAACTAATGCATTGACGGGTATAGTAGGCCCCACCTATCACTAACTATGTTCAACGTATTCCTATTGTTAAAAAGTTGAAACATAATATAAACATGAATATTAAAACTAGCATACGAAATGTCAAAACATTAACCATAAACCATGAATGGTATAAAATAGAACATCCACATTCAGTAATATCATAAGTAAATTAATAGAATGTTGAAGACCATATTATAAAAAATCAACCTCAATCAATAATAATACCCAGTAATATATGTTGATGTAGAAGAAAATGACTTGTACAACTATTTGAGAGAAATATCATTTTTTTGGAAATAATTTAAAAGTCACACATTTATAAATGAATTCATTTAAATAATATTTTTTAATCAAAGTGTTCCATTCCACATTAAAACTTTTGAAAGGATTTTTTTTAAAACAATCATTTTCATATAAATAAATACTTAAAATCATTTTGAAAATGTGGAATTTAATTTAAAACATTTAGAAAAATAAATCACTAAAAAATTTATAATGATGATAATGATAAATATACCCATCCAAAAAACATTAAAATATTCCTTTTGAATGATTTTTTATGACACGTGGATAGGGATGATAAATATGTTCCAATAAATACATACACATAAACAATCTCAGATAATAATGAGATTGAGTAATTAACTGTTACCTTGAACATTATATTAATTGAGGGTACAATTAACCTATTGTATAATTAAAATTTATTGTTAATAAATTATTTCTGAATGATATTCATATTTATGATATCATATATGAATCATTTATTTTATTACACTACCCATTTAATAATAACTTCCATGTTAATGTTACATTTCAGGTAATATTTCTTTTAATTATCGTACATGTTTTAACTTGTTATTCGTGATCATATCAATTAGATAAGGATTTAAATACTTCTATAATATAAAAAATTGCTTATATATAATATATATTCATAATATCAATATGTATAATAAATAGATATATGAAATGGAAAACACAGTTTGTGGTGATGGTAGGTCGTGCGTACTCATAAACGATGTTTCTGTTTTCATATCACATTAAACAATAGTTAGTTAATGAGATTAATATATATATATATATATATATCAAGTAGAATAATTATTCCATATATTACATACTTATTAATAATATATATTTTTATAACCATAATTTAACGGTGAACGTGGAAATAAATATCATTACATTGTGGAGAGGGTAAGCCGTACGTAGGTAGGTGCGAAAACATCATTATATTGATGGTGAAATCATATGTAATTGGATTTTATATTATTTATAAATAATAATTAAAATTTTATATTTTATATTTACATCAATTATACTAATTACTATACCCATCCAAATAATGAAGGTTGAACAACAAACTACATCTCGACATAGAGATAGTAAGTCGTACGCACACATGTATGGTGAATATTTAATTCATTGTATGGATATAATAATGAATATGGATGTAAAATATTTATCAAAATATCTATTTATGTATAACATAATATATTTATTATTCTGGTATGGAAACTATAATGAAAGAGGATGTTGAATAATAAAAGAACTTTGAAAGAGGTGATGAAGTAATTATCTCTTCTTCTGGTTATTCTTTTGATTTGGTGAAAAGGGCTTAATACATTGGATTTATGATCAAATTAAGGCCTATTGTTTGAATTGAGGTTAGTTGGGAGTATAATTTATTAGGGGTTTTCCGAACCAAAAAATCTTTGGTGGTGTGCCTTTAAGAGAAGGGGAAGTACCCTTTTATATAAGAACTGTAGGGCACTTTAGGAAAAGAATTAAATATTATATTCTTATAAAATAATTTTCTGGTTATAATGGATCCAAATAGTTTTATTTCTATTATATGGTGTTTTTTGGGTCGAAATAACCTCAACCATAAGGTTTCAGACATGTTTATGTGACCTTATTAACCTTACCTTTTAGATTGCACCGTTAGTTAAATAGTTTATCTTTTACCATGTATTCTTGTATTCTTACACTCTATGGTTCATAAACATACTATTAAATGTAAAGAGAACTATAAGTGGTTCATTAATGACATATATGAAAATATTTAGTTTTTTTGGCCGAACCTTATATTTTTATGACTGTATTATAATTTAATAAAATAGTATTTGTTTTAAAAACTCATATATGTCAATTTTGACAATATTTAGTATTTTCTTTCTGTGAAAGTCATAAGAACATGATTACATCAAAAAAATACATTTAATTACCCCTAAAATGTCATATTCAATTATAATATTCTTGGATGGCATAAAATGATTCAAATTATTTTTTTAATATACATAATATCCTTTACTTGATTCATTCATTAAAGAGGAAAACACATTATCATTATTGTGTCATAAATAAATAAATATATATTATGTCTAAAAAATATAAATAAATTTACATGGTGTAGAAAATATTTTTATTTTTATAATGAATATTTTTATTTGAAAATATCACTTATATATCCCTATATAAAAATTGTTTTACCAAAATATATATCTTTATGTTACATTTTCCTTAACATTAAATTAATTATTATAAAAAGTCATTTTCACTTAAAAGTGGCTCCATGGGGTCCCCAAATCGTCTCAAGGATGCCCATGGTCATATATGTATCATCTAATAAGGTTATGACACATGTTAGGGTAATTTAATATTATTATAAAATAATTGTTTAACCCATATTTACCGGATTTTCTCTTTAACCATAGTAATTAAAATATTTACTGAAGTTACTATTCATAATATCTAAATGTAAAATATATCTATTTACAAAATTTAATCCAATTGATTCCAAATATGAAATCCATTTTTCCAAATTAAAAATATTGAAGTTGAAGAAATCAATTTAATATTAATTTTCATTGTTAAAATAAAAAAGCGTTTTTTAAGAAGTAAATAATATTAAAAGATTGGCACATGTTTATGTAAATTTTAATTGTGAAATTTCATACAATGAAATAAATTATTATATATTATAGATATATAATCTAATTATATTTTGAAACCACTAAATTTTATAATTTAACAATAAAAATTATTTTGATTAAAAAAGTTGTTTAAAATAAAAATATAGTATTTTCACTATTTGCAAAAGATTGAAAGTTATAGGAAAAGTATAAGAAATTAACCCTAATCTAATATTGATATTAATAATTCAAAAATGAATTATATTTTACCAAATTAAATTTTTAATTGTGTTTCTAATTACTTTTTTTATTTTTCAAAATAGGATATAAGAAGTGGTTATTTTGAGAATTGTTTTTCTCTAAATATAAAACTATTTTTACAAAACATATAAATATCAATATAAATATATTTTATTTTTTTGAAAAATTTATAAATAACATTTAAATTTTATTTTTACTATTATTTTTACAATATTTAGTTGATAAATACAAATATCGTTTAAATAACTAATTTTCTGTTTCGCAGAAACTCAGTCTTGCATATAACACAAGACAAGTAACTGTTACATGCAATATAGGCTATATAAATTTAGTATAATGGTACTATGATATCATAGGGTGTTATAGGGTATGTGAAAATGAATCCCCATGGGTCCCCTCAGTCTTAGTAATGGTGATCAACACAAACATCGGTCTTCACTCTTGACTGGGTCTCGGGTATACACCTGACGTTTAATAGAAATCATGTCCTACATATTATTCATCAAGGGATAAAGGTATTGATTTATTAATGGGGTCAGGATTTGAATGATAGTTTATATTGAGTCATATGGCCACTATATGTTGCTAACAGAAACCATAATTATCTCAGACTACCTAAATTCAATCTATCTATGTTTGATACTATAGAATGTATGAGGATCATTCATCCCTCACTTTTCATAAGAAGTATACATAGATCAACTCACCAAAGGGGAACTCTAAAATATAACATAGTATACAATATCATAATATACACTTGAATGGATAATACATTCAGTTTAAAGAATGGGTCTCACTTGTTCTGACATCGCCTTTCATGAAACTCGGAGGCCACACAACGTCTCAAAAAACATAATCTCCACCCTGAGAGGTCATAGTGACAATATCATGAACAATGGTTACTCGTAACCCTTAGCTTTGTACAATTTTAAATTTTAATTTTAATATTAATTAAATTGTTTATTTTATATTTTATTTAATTGGGGTATCCCTCTATGTGGTGAACCCGAGCAAAAACATCAAGAATAAAAAATAAAAAATAAATTGGATAATTACGCAAGACAACCATCAAATTGGTTTTCCCATTTTTACTCCAAGGGATTACTATATAAATTAAATGATATTCCATGATCATCCAACCCCATCAAATATATATGAGGCTCTATATAATTACCACAACACTACAATATACAACATATAATCTAATTAATATTAAATAATAAATTTAAAAAAATTATAATTATATAAATTATTAATCCAAATATGAAAAGTATAAAAATTATTATTTCATTATCCCATCATTCCAGAACAATAATAAACCACTCAGAAAAAAAATTGAATAACCTTGAAATAGAACTCAGAATAATACCTAAAACATTTTATCAAAATAAATCTAACATAATTTTAATTTTACCTAAAAATATTACAACAATCATCATGACGACATTAATCATTGAAACATCATGTTTTGGTGTGATGACACCATTTTGATATGTCTTCTTCATATGATACATTAAATACATATATTGGTCAACCGATCCCACCATGATCTGGTTTAATCAGAACCAAATTTCAAAAGTAGGAAACTTATTTTAATGATCAAAAGAGAAGGGAATATATTTTGGTTAATGGAGGGGAGTCCATGATTGAATAAACAAACAAAACACCAACAAAGGGAACCCCAAACTAGGTGGAAAAGGATATGTTGAGTTGAATATAACCCTTATAAATGAGAAATAATGGAAAATAAATGAAAAAGTTTCTCCCATTAAACTAGCGGAGGGATAAGTGGAATTATGAATAATTAATACCTCCACTGTATTAACGATACATAAAACTGGCTAGCCAGTAGATAGAGTCACCCCTAACATGTTTCATGCAGCAATTTGAAATATAGTGTCTTATTATATAACAAGATTCCACAACCTCCATGGTTGCTCCAGGGGTTCTCTCATTCCCCTGATTCATAGCTTAAACAACATACACACACCAAAACATTTTCATTATGTTTAAAAAAAATTATACCACTATTCAAAATATTTATAAAATGGTTTATCCAATAATTTTAATATTAAAATTCCTCTAGAATTTTAAAATTCCATAAAAGCATGGGGTTATAAAATAGTGATCAATTGAAGAAGGGAATTTTGGTTCAAATAGTATTTTTCATGTATCTTAAGACCATTCTTTTAAAATATATGATGGGTACTTATTAAAAAATTCATAATCTTGTAATGATTTTTATTTTATATAATTATATGTATTTGAATGTATGGTATTCACATAAAATTTTAATGTGATTCATTTGGATATGTGTGAAGTTACTTTAATTTTAATTTTATTTGACCTAGAGACAAATTTTTAAAAAAAATTATATTAATATAAATCAATTATATCATTATCATTGACAGAAAAAAAAATATAATCTAAATCATTATAAGTAAAAAATCATATAGGGAATATGTAACATATGATGGTGGGATTTATAAACCTAATGAAAATTATATGTTTCAAATTTATTTAAAATAAAACAATTGAAAATACCTAGGACACTCCCCTTTATTTTAGTCTCTATTCCACTTTAAATAAATTCAATGTAATATATGATTTTTTTGGATGAAAATGTATGGTAAACCCATATGTGATATGTATTATTTAGATAGATTATAAAAATTTAGTTTACACATTAATACATTATGATATTATATTACACAACATCACTAAGAAATATACCACAGGAGTAAAAATATAAGTGAATAAAAATAGCATGAATGTAAAATCTTCATTCGAAAGGTTTTTATTATAGATAATACCCCCAATTACAAAAATAAATATCAGTAAAAAATCATAAATAAAATAAACATTTTGAAATAGGTGTATAAAAATACATATAAGATATTTTTTAAAATCATGTATGGATTTATATAGGAATGTAATATAGTTGTTACAAATTTAGTCCCTTTAAATATGGTCATTGGTTAGATATAAATTTGATATATTTCCAATTGGTTAAATTATTATTTAATATGTGCGTCATATTCACTTAAATTTAAGTAGACAATTAAAATTAAAATAATTTAAATTTAATTTTTTTTTGTGATTTAAATTAAATTATAATAAAAATATTTTACTATAAAAATTTGTATCAATATTTATTCACAGATATTAATGTCATTAATATTGTAAATTAATTATGTTTTGTGTTTATAAAATTAAAAGAAACATTATAATACAAATCAGTTCATAAAACTGCATGTCTATAAAATAATTAATTAATGTGTAGAAAATAATTTAATATTTAAAAGGGTTGTTTTTTAAAATATTTCATTTATATGAATTATATATATATTTTAATTATAAACTAAAATGATAACTCATTATGGATTATTCATGTTCTTCCCATGTGATGATTGTATATTATATAATTAATTAATGATTCTATTATGATGAGAAAGTGTAAAAAAATTCTTGTCATCATGTTTAAATATGAAGAAGATACCTTCAATTGAATAGCCCATGGAGATTCATTTTTGTGTGAATTATTTCCATTGAAAAATACATGAGGCTTTTGATATATTACAATAGAATGATTAAGAGTGAATTATATTAAATGTGATTATTATATAATTTCACTTCATTTAATAGACATGTGATGATGATATAGAGTGTTTTCTATACTATTTTCCAATAAATTTTTTGTTTCTACCTATTTGGGAGATTGAATAATTATATTAAGGAAAAAATTATTTCAATATGTAAAATGAAAGCTAACAAATGATCATAAGAGTCATGGATATTAAAAATATTTTTAGAATTTTTTACATGATAATTTGAAATTATTTGGGTCATTTAAGAATGACTTGAAATAGAATAGGTCAATATATAATTGAGTGAATAAGGTTTTCTAATTTGTTTACTGAAAAAAATAATAATATATATTTATATATTTTATAATATTTAGTTACATTTATCAATGGAAATCAAGTAATATTTTTTGAAAATCTATTACTGTTTCTTCATAATGTAATTTTGTTATATAGATTTTCTTAGGCTGAACTCAAACATTGTATGATTGAAATGGAGGTTAATATAGTTTATTAAAAACATCAAAAGTATTAGAAAAAATATTGTATGGTTGAGATTAAAATTGTTAATGTTGATTAAAGAACTGATGTGGTCATTTCGAGAACATCATAAAGTTTATAGAAATGATTATTAGGATTATAATAACATTGTATTGTTTAATAAACATTATCATAATATAATTTTTATAAAATTTGTACTGACTGGAAGTTATCCACAAGTAATGTAAGTATCAATTTTCCAAATTGTTAGACATTTTAAGAAAAATATCTTATGTATGAACCTTTTTAAGGATAATTTTCTATTGATTGATCACCAAAATGACCATCATAGTTATCTTCACATAGATAAAACATCTGATGGATGCCTTTATAAGTATGCATGTTCATAAGGATCCTTCATTATTAATAACATTTTAGAATTAATTAAATATATATAATAAATTAATATAAATTTGGATTATTTTTTTAATACATCATTAGGGATTAAAATATATGAAATTACTAACACAATCTGGATTCAAGAGAGATTTGGAGAGTTTAGTATAATGACGAGTTATTCGATGTCATGAGTCCTTCCAAACAAGAAACAATTTTTTAATTTTTATAAATTGTTCTATTTTTATATAGTTGTATAATAAGGATTGTATCTAAATAATGTTATTTATATAGAAGGAAATACCGATTTATAATTTTAAATGAGATTAAATGATAATTTATATGGAGAAAAATGAAGAGTTAAACATTAAATAACAAAATTATCACCTATTCTAGATCCATTATTTTTCAATATTTAAATTATTGAAATATGATTCCTCAAATTACATGAATAAAAAATTTGAGGAAATTATGGAAGGTTTTGTAAGTAAAAGATAACTCAATATTATGTAAATTAATTATTTTTTAGAATCAATGGATTTTTTGATAAATATAGGATAATATCTATGTATTAATGTTGTTTGGAGAGAAACAATGAGAAGAGTTCCTACTACAATTGAGATTAACAACAAGGATAACAACTTTGAAGATTATTTAATCATATTTTTGTGGTTTAGTATATATTCATTACAGAAGAGGATTATTTTTTGTTGCTCAAATTACATCCAAATGTTAAGGAAGATTTTAGTCAATGAGTTTATGAAGAACAAATAATTCATAGATAGATCTAGATAAATATTATCCATATCTCCAATGAATGTAATCACATTGTGAGACAAGATATATTCAACACAACATAGACTATAAATATGTGAATGGATATGGGATATAGAATAAAAAAATCAAGTGATGGTTGTTTTTTTGATATATAGTTAAATGGATATACACTAAATATATACCATAACACCCATTAATAACCATGCATTTATCAATGATCAATACTGACTTCTTTCAAATGAATTCAATTACTATATTATAGATTAATCTAGGTCATATAACATAACATATTCCTATATTTTAGTAGAATCTCATATTAAGGGAGACACGTTTAAATATGTGTTTGTTGTATCTCATTGATTAATATAGTCAATGCATTATTTTATTATGGTTATGTTCAGGTTAATAAATATATATCTTTTAACGAGGATAATACTTTAAACCTAAGAGGGGATAACTAAATAGGAAATAAAAACTCAAAAAATTGAATATATTGATACACCCCAATGTCCTTAAAATATCCACTGAGAACATTAATTGGTGTCTAAGAAAATTAGGTTTCCGTGAATTCGATCATAAATTCAATCTTATTTTTTTCTATAAGAATTACATAATGCCCATAGTTTTACAAATATATGATAATCATAAAATGGATAATTTTATGACATTTAATTTTAATTATAGTATGTACGTTTTGATAAAACAAGAGGCAATGTAGAAGTGAGAAGAAATAAAATGATAAAATGAAACGAAAAAAACATCAATAAGGATAATAAAAATGGTTGGTATTCATATATTAAATCTTTTAAGTGAGATATTTATACAGAAGAATGTTCAAACCATGGAGAGTTTGAGTATGATAAATTCAAGATCCAATATTTTTATGTTTTTTTTGTTTTTTAATAGTAGATTAAACTCTTTAATTCTTGAAGAACCACATAATCCATAGTTTTGGTGATTTTTTGTTTTCATAAATAAATGTTTCATTGGAATTTTGGGGGATCAAAGAACACAAGAACGTGGAATATGAGTGGTTTCATTAAGTATGAGAGATGAAGTAGTTCCATTGGGTAGTTTGTGTAGTCATCAACCAACCAATGGGATGGTTCATAGTGTGGTATGGCTACATGGGTCTCATAGGCTGGCTAGTGCCACCCACTTACCAACTATTGTTAGTGGGTACAATCAAAATCATACAATAGACCCAAGAGAAACCTAGTGGAAAATCATTAGAAACCATGTGGGAACCCATACTCTACTAAGAGGGAACCCATTGCATAGATAATGGGGTTCCACCCAGAATAGTGACTCTGGTGGACACCATCATTTAACATGTGGTTCTAAATAGCTAGCTACCACTCACCCAACTGCATGGTGATATGAAGTTTATTCATGGTATACAAGGTTGGATTCATATTATATTCCATTGAAATCCATTTTAAACACCATTTATCCTTTTATTTGAGAATAAATGACGATTAATGAATTTTTATGGCTCTCTAATGCTCCAAAAGTCTTTTTAACACCTCTCTATACAATATAGATCAACTCATATATCTTGTGACCCAAGATTAGCAAGTTTCACATTAATTTGATGAATTATACTTAATTAATCCTTGTACCCCCTTATTCTTGTTATATCAAGATGTTGAAATCACTCTCAATATGAGATCATGGTGTTGAAAATTGATTTTAAATTTGATCTCCTTGTTTTTCTTATTTAGCGATTAAGGTGAGTGTTCTAGAATAACACCCTATTGTTTTCATTGTTCTATCTAGTTTACTAAAGTAGTGTTATCATCCCTAAATTCCTTAGGAAATATAGAACATAATTGGTAACCAACTAAAATTTATATCACCATATTAATATATTCCCCATGGATCCCATTGTGTACGTTGACAATGAAGCATGTTTTTGTGACCCCAGAGTGGTTTTCCAACCATTTAGCATCTGTTGGAACATGGATTGAATAAACATAGAGTCCCTTGATGAAATTTTAATTAGTATTAAAATATGTGTGAAATGGATTAATGTGGAATTTTCAAGACATCATAAATGTGATAATTAGCATGATAATGTAACACATTTCGTGAAGTGGTTATATTGGAAAATAAATTGATTGAAAATATATTTGTACAAAAAGTGGATATGATGAATTGTGAATATGAAATATGGTTCAATTTATATTTATGAAACAAGTATTTATATTTTTTTTAATAATTTTAGATCTTCAATTAATGAAATTATTTTATTGTAACTTATTTATTTAAGAAAATAATAAGAATATCGTATATCAGTTGTTTTTAAATTTATGTTGTTTTCCATTATAAATGGATTACTTAGAGTATCTAATTTTTATGACTCATTGATTATGTATGAATCATTTTCTCATGGTGTATGGTTACATATAACCTGATAGCCATATGCATTGGGGAAACTTGTGAGAGGGAAACATGAATGGTAACATACCTCCTAAATGAATGATTAAAGGTTTTATACTTCCTAAGAGATAGATGCATTGAAACATACTTATTGATGAAAGGATTATTGGTTACAAACTTACCAAGTTCAAGATTCATTGGTAAATATTATATATGTGTTAGATGAATTGTTACATGATGCATGTGTACATGATTTATATTATATTAAATAAAGAAATATAGATAGATAGTTTGGATCATTCATACTTAGTTTGAAATTCTCATTGTGGTATATTCCATACATTATAGGTAGCAGATATTTAACTTTATAGATATATCAACCATTATATTGATGATGATTTGGGTGACTATAGGTGTTAACACTAACCTATATGTATGCTTCAGTTTTTTGATGTTCTACTTAGTTAATGTATTAATTCACCTAGTTATAGTACTATTTTATGTAATATATATTCAAAATTTATTTTTGAAAACCCATGGGAGTTGGAAAATTGAGTTTTATTAATTCATTTTTAAGTATTATTAGGTAAAATGAAAGACATATTGAATGTTGGTTTCTAAAAGGCCCATGGTTAATGTACACGATTCATTCATTTGATAGATTGGATTGGGGAATAATGGTGGGAACCAGGATGGGATTCAAGACTAAGGTGTTTGATTCATTAATTATGAGTCAGTTTAGTATTTTATTTTTTCCCCCATTATACAATTTTGTTTTTCATATATTATGACATGAAATTTTATTATAAATATTATATAGTTGTTTTTTATATTAGATATATCGACTTTGATATGGTTATTTCTACTTATATTTGTGTGGATTTTTTTGTTTTTTATTTTATTTATACACAATTTTCAGCTATTTAATAGAGGCTATAGTCTCCAAAAAATATTTCTCACAACCAAACAACTATAGATAAGTATATGATATACGAGGAGGTGAATTTTTGGTCTAATTACTGTCTATCATTCTCACATGAGTGTGTACCTAGTAATGGATGTTAAAATTTCGTATAACATATCAGGAATTCCCTATTTCATTACTATATGACAATGGTATACATGGGAGTATGATGTGTTGAGGATTAGTAATGAGCTCATGAATGGGAGTAACAAACTCATGTCTGGGGGAAATGAATTTATCAAGGGATGTGACTATTTTTTATGATGATGAAATTTTACAGATGATATATTTATTCTTTATGGATGATTCACTGTTATGTGATGTTTCTATTTTAAAAGAATTTACTCATGATCTGTTATGAAATGGGGGTTCTCTATATGAATCTTGTTAAAACCATAGTATAATATGTTGAACTTTATGTCTTATTATAGAGATATTATTTTGATATAATATATCTACTTATAAAATTTTGGAATGTAATCCCTTAACATATCTAATAAACATGATTAATTGATCATTTATGGAATTCCAATTCAATTGTTAATCCATGTTGCAGAGTAACCTTAATCTAGAAGTTATCATCTATTTTCAATACCAACATATGTATTCATTGTTGTGTATCATATGATATATGATTGTGTTGTTATATATAAAGAAAATAACATTATATCTTCATAGGTTTGAGCACTAGGAGAGTGGTAATTGGAACACCACTCACATAGTTAATTTGGGGCTTACTATGGATCAGGGAAACCTAATGAATGAGCATCTTCAAGAATGTTCCTTGTGGTTGATTACATTGTTAAACATTGATACAAATTGTTTTTTTCCATTTATGTCAAATATGGGAATAGGGTTCTGGATAAATCATCCCCCCACATTCACTAAGGTGGGAGGACCCCATGGAGTTGTGTTAAGGATATTTTCCATCCTTTCCAACATCATTCAACTTGAGAAACATGTGTATTTGTTGGGGAATCGTACAATATTTATTATAAGATAGACATCAAATAATTGGAGGGAGATCATAGAACAATACCAATTTAAAGAGTGGATATTCTTAAAGGGAACCAAGTAATGGTTTCAAAATCACTATTATCATTGATGCTATGGAATGATATGGATTTTGAGTTCCGGAATTAGATGCATGTGATCCTAATAAAGACAAAATACACAATAAATTTTGCAATTGGGAATTATTGTTCTATATCCTTGGAAAATTATGAGATACTTATGTTGAAGTTCTTCTAGTATGAGATTTATTATGATAAAATGTGATGGAGGATGTTATTTTACTCGAGTAACATTTTGGACATCATGAAATAATCTCACATAATGGAAGGGAATTTTGAATAATCATCATTTGTAGGGAAGGAATACTCTGGGGGTGTATCATTAATGTCTTATTTAATAATATAGAACAACCACTATGAATATTAAAACAAGGATTATGATGGTTAGGGAATCCATTGGATAGGAAATCAACCACAGAACAATAATAATGGTTAGTTATTTTTGTTTAGTTGGGATTACCATTAGCCTAATTTACTTTCATTCTTATCATTGGTGTTTTACACTTAATATGAGGTGGGCTATCTAAAAATATTCTTCAAGGTAACTCATTAGTTAAGAAGTGGTATATTGTTAGGGAATAAACTGACCCTGGGTAGGGATCACCTACCTTGTATTAGTCAAGTAGTTGGAGTTCCACCGTATGTATAGTCTAGGGTCGAATACATGGGACCGCGATGTAGGATAAATATTATAAGCTAGTGGGAGCACCAATTGGTAAATAATAAAGATTATAGGGGAAAGTAAAAACTGGATGATTCATTCCATACAATATACTATAACATATATGGATATAGGAAATTCAATATCCAGAGGTATGATTCTTATTTCTTCTATCCTTTGTGTAAATATTTAATACCGAAGAAAAATAGTCCATCATTCCTACTCCATTTTCTGAAGAGTTTAGTTTCAATGTGGATAATTCTAATGGGGTTATAAACACAAATAGATCATTATAATTGAATTATTGTGGTATAATATATATCATAGAGTGTTCTCATAAAATTGGTGGCTACCATTTCTTAAGGGATTTGTTTCTTCTAAAAGAGGTTGGGTTCGATTTGATTATGAGTATTGATTGGTCATTTATATTCCAAGACGATTTCGTCAGTTATCTATGGAGAGTTACATTATCAATAAATATAAGGGGGATTCAATATTCACTATGGGAGTGGGGTATTCATATAGGTTATAGAGGACCAATTTTGTGTAAATTGGAATGTCCCAGGGATCATATTACTATCATATTTCTGGATTATAAAATTTTGTTTGCAAAATATTTTTCCACTAGTAGTAGACAAATATTAGGTTGTCATAAAAGATGTTTTCTTTAACTTAAAACCTAAGAGGTAGATCAAGTTCACTATTGATATGTTTCCAACAGTCTAACTATTTTCAATCATGCCTTACAGTATAGAAGCAATAGATATTTGAGAGTCTGATGTACAATTGGATGATATATATGATAAGAGATTAATATGGCCTAGTACATTAAAATGGTGTTGTTTTATTAATTAATCTATGAACCTGATGGAAATTGTGATTATATGTGGATTAATGGAGACTAAACTTGTTGATGGTCATGAATTATTCTCCCTTTTGTATATTGATCATCTCTTCAATAAACATAGATATTCCCTTATTTTTTCCAATATTTTTTAGAGGTGAGGGTTCTATTAGTTTATTGTTAAACTATACGACATACCCATGATAAATTTTAGGATTCAGTATGAAAAATTGAAGTTGATTACAATGAATGTGGAGCTAATTATTGAACCTTATATTTTTATGGCCTCGATGAATCAGGTCTTCCATATACTTCTGGATTAGTTTTTTGTGGTTCTCATTGTCGACATCTTAATTAACTCCCATTATAGATATATTTATGCCCAAAATCATGATTTCATCTGGATTAATCCAAGAGAGCATTGGATATATTCCAGTCTATAAAATTTTAAATTCTACACTATTATAGTGAATAGATTTGGTTATGCTAAATTAGATATTGGTGCAATAGTGTAACCAGAGAAGGTAGAAGGATGGGTATCATGGAAATTAACCAAGAACGTATTTGTTATTTCAATAATTTATGGTCTCTGATAATATTATTTAAATTTAATGCAGGGTATCTCATACTTTATAACACTATTTTCTAGGATGAAAATTATAGGGGTTAATTTCAATTAGTCAGATTCATGTGAGATTCTTTGGGGGATTTGAAGAGAATTATTAACATAGCATTGATCCTTACCCTATATTAATTAGTTATGTAATATACCATGTACTTTGATGTATAAGGACCTTGTCTCAGAATATTTCTAATTTAGGAGGAGAAAATGGTTTACTATGGATCCATATATTAGGTGTCCCACAAGAAGAATTACTCCCCTAAAAATATTAATATGGTTGTGGTGGTATATTACCTGAGATGTGGACAATTTTATCTTTGTGGAAAGTCTTATGTTATGAACATATACCACACGACCGTCAATTACATCTTCTTACATACATAAAAGGACTATTATTATATTAATTGGATCTTGTATTTTTAGTATTTTGACAAAATGTTTTTATACATCAAAGTAACGGGAGAAGTTTTAGTGTAATCCATCAATCTGAAGACTTAGATAAAGGTAGTTTCAAAATATTCTAAAAAGAGGTGGATAATTTATCTCATTGTTTTTATGTATATGGATTTCTATGAGTCCTATGGCATAGAGAATCAGAATAAAATGTATTATTTTTAATGTCTTAGACGCAAAATCAATAGAGGGGATCTATTTAATCCAAAAGAATTATCTCTAAGGGACACCTTATTTTGTGTAGAGACGCCATTGGTAGATTACCATATTAGATTTCATTTTCATCTACTAAATTTTCATATCTAGGTTATAATGGGTTCACACATGTATATAATTAAGGAATTTCATGAATTTATATGGGCGGTATATATCAGATTTATTGAGATGTATTATCATCTCTATAAAAATTACTAGTGTCCATGAAGGATGGATATGTAATGATTTTTGGAATGAGGTGACACTTTTTAATAGGTAATGGTTGAGTATTAGTGGAATAATATTATTTTATTTCTATTTCCAATTATAAAATGTACGTTTGGAGATGTCAACATTTACTTCATTAATTGATTACCTAAAAGTACCAAATAAGTTGATACAGTGTGTAAGATCAAGAATAAAATGATTAAGGTCACCTAATTCTTTCTTATTAGGGAGACCATCATCATTAATGATCTGGTTAATTTATATATATGTGAAATGGAATAAAGGAATGGTGTTTTAGGAAGATAATTTTGGATATATATCCTTGTTTCACATCATGGTTCATGTATGGTATTGAAAAAGATATGGGATCATAGATTCATTAGTGTAAATACTAACACCCTTAGAAAAACATCCTGTCTATATATGATATATATATTTTGAAGGATATTTCATGCGTTCATATGTTTTATTTCAATGGTTAATGGGAGATGAACCTAGAACCTGTGGAATTTTAATAAAATTATAGCTTCCAAGATTCGACCCAAATGGATCCCTTAATTTATTTTATGGATGTTCATGTTGTTTGTCTTTTTGATGGTTTAATGTGGGTGACTGAACCCTTATTAGACATAGTCTCATGTAGAAGGTGTTTGAGTTGGTCTATATGATCAGAATGTGGTTGGTGACTATAGAAAACTAGATTAAAGCATAATTTAACGATCATAGATAATAATAAAAGTTTGAGTATGGTCATTGGGTGTTTCATTTTGTTCCACTAAGGTTGGAGAAGATCAATATCATGAAATAGGGAAATCATGTACCCATGTTCTTCTAAATATTTATGAAAATTTATAGGTTCAGTCATGTGTCATACCATTTTTCCCTACCACAATGTTATATTTCAATGAAAAACATATTTTATTTTCCAAATATTCATATATATTAAACTAAAATACATCTGTGATATGTTTTGATGAATTTTATATTAATATTTATTAATACCATGAGGATAATTTAATCCTTATCAAGGATGATAGTGACAATAATCTATGAGGGAAGACAGTTCATCTTCTATAAGTGCAGCGTAAACATTGGCATTTTCAATAAAAGACCTAGGAATAGAATTATGACATGAATTCACAATAGACCAAATTTATCATGGATAACCAATAATAATTAATTGGAACACAAATTGAGAATGATCCATATATGATTAGGATTTTTTAAAATATATTATTTTTTTATCAACATTGTTTTTTATATTATGGTTGAACTAGTCTAAGTCTAGTGGAATTACATCAGTGTTGTGTTTTGGTACCCATTCATTGATTAAATACTCTTTAATAGGTAAACATTAGCAATGATAATATGTAGTGTTGGATGATAAATAGTTGAATGTGTCACCAGATATATTGTTCAACCATCGGCTAGCTAGTAATGCCCACCGATAATGTAGTTATCATCCATTTTTTTATAATTCTATAAATATCCTAATGAAATACTAGATAAACTTACCCATTATGTAGTGGTAATGTGATCAATTGGAATCCTATATGACACCCCAGAAACATAGGGTAGAAAACGACTAGCCATCCTATAAGGTTTCTATCTAGACATGTTTCATTGGCTGATAAAAATAAGTAGCTCATGGTGTTTGCTGTCTACTCAATCATGTTCACATAGACCTATGTAATTACGGATGAAATTATCTTTTCTACTATCAAAAAATGTTTTAATAACCTTTCAAAATTTAATTTGACCATTAAAGGGGATTTATGTACTATGAATGTTCTTCCAGGATCTTAGGGAATCTATAACACCTCTTCATTATCTATTGATTCATTTATTGATATGGTGATCCAAAATATTTATCTATGCCTTTTAATTGATGAATTATTCTTATTTTAGCATTGGATTTCCTTCTTTAGGAATTTATAGAACGTGATGATCACTATATATTGGAGTTATTTTTCTTCAAATTCAATATATAGATGACCTCACTGACGTTCTTCTTTACTTTTGGAGGTTGGTGATCTTGAACAACTCTCTAATTTAATTTTTCATTTCTCTAGTTTTTGTAACATGTTCCTCACATAGGAACACCATTCACATGAACAAATATTATTAAATACCAATTGAAATATATCATACCACTGGTATAGATATCCATTGGATCCTACTTGGTATGTTTTCATAGATACAGAGACTTAAACCCACCCTAGAGGTGTTCCATTCTTTGACCATATGATATAACAGCTATTTAATGTACATAGATTATTTGATGGATTTGGGATTAGGATGAAAATTTATGTGAATTCCTATAACACGGAATTAGAACAACATTGTGATTATGATAATCATATTAATATATTAACACTTGGATTGATGTTTTTATTTTGGAATTAAAATTTCCTCATTTGAAAACTATATAAATAATAGATATAATGAATTTTGAATTAAAAATTTTGCTTAATTTTTTTTGTAGTGATTTATTTCTATTATCTTGATATTTGTTTTACTTGACCAAATGGAATTAATTCCATGTAAATGGATAATTTGAAATATTTTTTAAAAAAAATCTTATATCAAAATAATTTTTAAGCATGGAGATTTGTATTATAAATTTGTATCATAGCATATTGTCTTCTTATAACTCCTTGAATAGGTTTGATACCATATGGATATGTGTGTTGTTAAATAAGACATCTGGATAGATGCATAAAATCATACTTATTTGGGGAAATACTAATTGAAACATATCACCTGATTGTAATATGCATAGTTTCATACTACCTGAGGCATAAATTAATCAATACAAAAAGCCTTATAGATGTATTCACGGGTACATAATACATGATGGTCGTATTCATGGTTATATAGTACCTAAGGTCCATATGCAAAACTTCTTTGAATCCAGAAGGTGGCATTTTTACTAAATTTGATTCATATTGGTGATACGAACTATCAGGGAGATTTATCCACATGATGAAAATCATCCAGTGGTATAAGTGATACAACCAAGGAAGGGTTATAAAAAACTAGACAAAGATATCCACCAGTATTACCAAGAAATTTAGACTATCATAGGGTAGAAACCCATACTATGAAGGTTTATATGTTAATTTGATTATTTTTATAAATTAATTTTTTAATTCATGTGGTAATAATATTGTGTCATGTACTATTGATTTAGATTGTATTGTTTAGAAACAATGGGAAACATATTACAGAGTTTTACTCACACCCTTTTTGGGATCCATTTTGTAACATGGAAAACATGATTGATAAATTAATGGATTAGTTCAATGGTCATTATAATTGATTGATTGGTTTTTTGAAGAGATTGGAGCTTGGATATTTAATCAAACATGGCTTCTAGTATTAAGAGTTTGGAGTGTATTTTTGTATTTTTAGTCATTATTTTTTCGAGAACAATGAGTTATTTATATTTTTCATATAGTACGGAATGTCATTTATTATTATTATTAAATATATTGTTGGTTATTTATATATTATTGGTTTTTTTATTATATATAATATAGTTGTTCATATTTTGTTTCATTTATTCTAATTTTGATATAATAACATATTTTTACCGGAAGTTGTAGTCTCCTAACTATATTTCTTATACCATCACAGCTAGTCTGTAGCATCTCAAATATGAAGAGGTTCGCTTGATGTTTCTTAAATACACTTCTCTTTCATGTGAGGGATTAATTCTCAAGGTATATTACAATTAATCCATTAACACATCCAAATACCTATACTCTAAATTATAATATTACTTCATGTAATTTCTTATTGAGGTAATCACTCATATATTAGGTTTTATTAATGGAATACTTGATTAAATTGATTTGATCTTTGAATAGGCTAATGAAATATATAATTTTTTATAAAATGTTCTATTGAAAAATCACAGACAAATTATTGAATCCAAATAAGGTTCTATAATAAATTGAAATTAAATTAAATATCAAATTATGGGATATTTGTAAGTAATTTTTCTAAAAGATGCAAATTAACATAGATTTAGAGTATTGATTCATGTGTTATAAAACTATATAAAATTTCTATTAATTTCAATTATTTATATTTTGAGGATAAATAAAAAATAAACATAAAACTTTGTCAATTCTAGTTAAAATAATGAAAAATTTATATGGATAATATTTAGAAAACTTGTAGATATTATAAATAGATCTTGAGATTAGTTTGATAAGTGAAGAATTTAATTTACAAAAACCATCAGAAAAGTCACAGAAAATGGGTAATATGGTTAACCAAAATGTTAATAACACATTATATATTAAAGAGTTTATGTTTCCTAATCAAAGAAAATAACCTACCCTAAATGAGATCATGAATATGATATGTATTCAATAAAATAGAAACTAGTTAGTTCTATCCAAACTATATTAATTTAAAAAAGGAGGTTTATAGGAAATTTTTTATGTGGTAGTATGTTTAGGTATTTGTTAATTCTTATTTGGCACAATATAACTATATTTAAATACTATAGATTTCTGATACTAAAGGGTTGGAGAAGAATGAATAATTATTCATAGATAATGGGATTATATGTCTCAAAAATGAAGTTATCTCTTCAAAATAAATTGTTATAATTTCCTGAATAGATTCATTTAAAATTACAATGAATGTGGTAAAAAATGTTTAGTCATTTAACAACCTAATAAAACATATTTTGTTAAATATATTTTTTCATATTACCATTAAATTAGATGATATAAAGTATATAATGTAATTATATTTAATATTTGAGTTAATAAAAAAAAATTAGGTTGTTCTCCACATAATTTAAAATAAAAAAACATAGGAGTTAAAACCAAAGTATTTATGATATTGGATGTTATATAAAACTGAAAACTATGTATTACTATAAAAAACTATTAAATAATTATTAAATTATTATTGATAGTGAAAAAAGGGAATTATTAGAACATAGAAATAAGTGGATTATTTATTTTTATACATAATAGGAGAATAATATGAAAAGATGCCTCTAAAGGAAAATATATGTATCTTCAACATACTATGTGAGTACAATAATAATGATGAATATATTATGATGGATCACATGAGTGTCTAACCAAAAAAATATATCTATACATATATAGTAGACCGATGAAAAATAATTTTATTAGGGAAAATAGGTTACATTACATGAAGAGAAACTAAACTTTAATGAGTGGTTATAAAATTAGAATCACCTAATTGTTATAAAATATTTGTTTGGATATTTCAATTATGATGTACATGTTTCAAAATAGTGTACATCCATCCTACCAAGTCAATATAAAAATTTAACGAATATTAAAAATACTGGAAAAAATTATAATTTGTTTTATTTAAAAAGGAAAAATAAATGATTCTATAAATAGAAATTATAAATGAAAGAAAAATTAAAATTTATCGAATCGATATTTGATTTTAAAAATAAAATAAAATATAATCACATAAATTTATGATGAACATAATGAAAAAAAGTTCTTATCAATTTAGATCCATGTCTCCACAAAATACTTGTAAATAAACAATTGATTAAAAACATTATTTTTCCCTTTTTCATATTGATTTTATTTATTAAGATTAAAAATTTAAAGGTTAGAAGAAAAATTAGTGTGGGATGCATTTTTTATAGAAATATACAATGAAATGATTCCCATCATGGAATACACATACATTAATGATAAATAATGGTGTGAAATACTTAAGGGGATCGCACTATATTTAGTATCATTTGAAAATTAATTAAGAAATATAGAATGTTTTTATTAAAATTTTAAAAAATATGATTTCTAATAACTAAAATTATTATCCATTGAATAGTTATAATAATTATTTTAATAAAATGAGATTAATGGTTGTTGAAATTGGTATGTTTAAGGGGTAGTAAATAGTCATGCATTTGAATTATATGATGTCTTTTTTGATCTATGTATAGTTAATAATTTTCATTAATAATCGAGTTTTTCATTCTATAATATGAAAATAAGGATTCTATATTCGATTTTATATAATTAATGAATATTTTTTGGTTTTTATTTTTTCAATCTTATTTTATACACTTGATTATCCCTGTTTTATAATTTATATGAGAATTATGATATCAACCATTTACCTATATAAGGGATCATGTTATAATTTTTGAAAAAAATGGGAGAAGTAAATGAGAAAACATGATTACATATTAATATAATATGAATTTGTTGATATCCAAAGAAATACAATTTGGAATATTGTTGTGATCATATAAGGATTATTTTTTTAATGACAGACCTTATAATTATGTAGAAAAAGATTCAAAAAATATTAGGTAATTTCTACAGTGATGATAAAAATTTATAAAATTATATTATTACTTAAGATTTCATTAAGGGTTGATTTATGTAATAATGAAGGATTTGAATGTTCTATTATATTAGTACTAATAGTTTTAATGTAATATAATCTTAAACAAAAATATAATATAACTAATTTTATTGTACATTATTAATTCCATATTTAACTATTACTCCTAGAAAAGTTGTTAGTGAATCTTATGTTATTAGATATTTGGGGAAATTAAAGAACTACATTAAAGAAGAACAATCTGTAAAAAAATTTACAGAAAAAAATTCATATAAATTTTGTAGGAAATTATAATTTTTTATAAACATATTTTATAGATGGATTTTTATGTGTTTCCTAATTCCACATAGCATAATAAGGATTTTCTTTACTGAGATGAATATGTTTTGCAATTATTGTTCATATTTATTTTCGATTTGGAAATGATCAGTTATCTTTATCATGATGCAGCTTATCCGAATATTGATGAAATATAATATGTTCATAGATATAGTAGTTTAGATATACAGACCTCAAATTTTTTAAAAATTACTTCATATAGAATACAATCATATCTTTAAACTTGATTACGTTGTTTATATAGTTAATATATAACATTATATGGTTGATATAGAAGTTTGTAAAGTTTATTTCAGCCATTGAAATGTTTTTTCATGAGCATTGTATTGTTGACATCGATGAGTGTAAGGTTACATTGGGTATTACATGTCTCCACTATCCTAACAAGAATTGATAATTCTTGAAACAAAAAGGTAATGAATAATCGAATAGTAAATTTTGTTTAATTTATTATTATGATGATTTGATGTACGATAACTTCATAAGGATCCAACATCATATATAAATATTCATAATATTCAATCGTTGTTCAGATCATTAAAATGAATATCGTTAGGGAAAACATCATAAGGATACCATATAAAGGCTGAATTTTCATAATGATCAATCATTATGGAAAATTTGGGAGGAATAGAAATCATATATAATGATGGATTACGGATTCTAAATTGTATTGAACTGTTACTCATGGATTTAAATATCATGATTAAGAAATTGGATCATGATTCATGAAATAATATGATTGTTCTAAATATAATGTTTTTGTTCCACATCATTTTTTTATTTACACATGTAAGATCAATTTAAATTAATTAATTGTTATGATATTATTTATATTTTTAAGATAAAAATATATTATGAAATTTTATTTTTGAAAAGGAATTATTTTCAATCTATTTAAATAAGATTAATTGAAAATTTATAAAAAAAATACTGTAGTTAAAATTAAAATAATTAAATCTCAGTACTAAAAATCATAGACTTTTTAATGTTTATATTATTGAAATATTATTCATGTAATAATTTATTTATATTAAAAATTTAATGAAGATGAACTAGTATGAGGAAAAGAAAAGGTGATACTACTTCCATTGAATATTTTTTGGTACTAAAGGATAAAAATCAATAGAATCTATATGAGAACATCTTCATCAAGGATGTCAATGTTTCCACGATGAGAAAATATTTTGTTATGATCATAGCGAAGAACAATTCCAACATTCATGAAAATTAACTAATCATATTCTAACAGTCAATACTGGAAAATGGAAAAATACCCACAGTTTTGAGAAAAATAGGGGCTATTAGTCCATATACACCACTATTTTCCCAGAATTGTGGGTATATGAATTTTTTTATCTTATACCCATATTTTTTCAAAAACCATCATTATAGGATTTATTTATATACTTATTCCCACGGTATTTGAAAATAACCATGCCTATAGGAAAAACTATCCCGAAGGTTTTTCAATAACCATGAGGACATCTTTTGCCTAAAAACCTATTCAAATAGTTTTGTCATAACGTTGGTATAACATTCACATGTTAATGTGGGGGGAAATGATATCTATGAGAACATAATTTATTTTCACTATAATAACTATACCCATGTTTTTCCTCTATATATCCATTGTTTATAAAAATATATTTAAGTAAATATATATATATACATAAGGAATGTTGGGGTATCATATATTCATGGAGATTATGATGAACATGTCATGTGATCAGAACCTGCAACCACCTATGTTTTAAATCCTATACCCAAGGTTATAAAACCATTGGTATGGGATTATGAAATGATGGAAAATACCTTGACCCGTGGGTTTTTAACTGTGGGAATAGAAATTTTAAACCATGGGTATATCTTAGATCTATACCAATAGATCCATTTTCTACAGTACCCAAAATTACTGGTATAGCCTATACCCTTGGTTTTGGGAGATATACCCATTATTTTGATCCATGGGAATACGATAAATTTACAGTAGTGAATTTAAGAACATTTTATCAAGGAAACAATTATTAATTAACTTATATTTTAATATATAATGTATATGGATGATCATTTTCATCGTGTTCATGATGAAATTTTAATATAATATGTTTAGTAATGTTAAATATCATTTATCACGAGTCATGTAATATTTATATTTTAAAATATTAAAAAAAATTAAAAGGGTGAAAAATCATCAATAATAAAACACTATCCGTGCAAAAATATCATAAGCATAAGATATATTCTATTGTAATACACATATGAATATAAAATCATTTCCTTACATAAGGATCATTGTTAATAATTTCATAATCCATTCAGTTTTCTATATATTTCAAAATTTCTTTATTCAAGGATCACTCCCATGAATGGAATATATGACATAGTCCCTTTCTAATTTTTTCAATCATCATTATAGTGTATACTACATCATGGGATGTAAATATTTCCGTAATGAATAGTAAAAATATATAATTGTTTTCCCACCTATCACATAATGAAATCCTTATATATATATATATATACACATATATATATATATATGTGTGTGTGTGTGTTTCTTAACTAAATGATCATAAAACATTCATCAATTTATTGTATTGTATCATATTAAATTTAATTAGGATTCCTAAATATTATGTCATTTTTTAATGTTATAACCCATTGAGAAAATGGTTTTTCTATAATAATAATTAAATAACCATAATTGATCATAGAATTAATGTAAATTAAATGTCCATATAATATCTATAGTGAATTAAAAAAATACATAGAGGTTCCCGAAATAGCTTAAAAAATTTATATTAGAATTTGGATAATTTTATTTAAAAAATTAAGAAAATACTATTTTCTTTCTGTATATTTTAAAAATATAAATTCAAATAAAATATAGAAAATAATTTAAATTTAATATGACCAGGTATAATTTAAAAGTAATGTTGAATCAAATGAATATTTATAATTATATAAAATGTTTCTTATATGGTTAATAGTATAATACACACCCCATTCAAACATTTTGAAAAAGTCATAAATAAAAATCTTATAGAAAATATAAATGAATCAATTTAAATGATTTGATAAAAAATAAAATATGGCTTAAATTTTTTTTTAAAATCAATATTATAATACTAAATATATATTACAAAATCATTTTAAATAACATGGACATTGAAGAGAAATTTTATTTACTAAAGAAGAAGTAAGGTTTGATTTTAATGGAACTCTATTTCACAGTAATTTTAAAATCCATAGATAGGGAAATGGTAGTACTACATGAAAATATCAGGAATAATTATATGGTAATTAAATTTATGGTTTTATAGGATATGATATATTTATTATCTCTTAAGGAAATGTTTTCATTGAAAATCCCAATAAGAAATGATATTATAACATAAACCACTATATCCTGATAAAATAGCTTCATAAGAAATGTAACCATCTATATAATAATTTTTTTATAATTATTTAATATAATAATATTCATACATAAAATTAAATAATTTTTTGATTATATAATTTTACCAAACTTCATTTATAATTCATTATTATAATATTTTTTCTGTATGATAATATTTTCTTTTTTCATGCATGTTTCAGTTTACTGGCCCTCGTCCTTGTAGATTAATCCTGAGTCCAAATTCCCTAATATTGTAATAATATCATTTATATAATATTAAATCATAATATCAAAAGTAGTTATGATTCCTTAATCACACGTGTCATAGACCTGATACCATCACACATGTATGTAGTAAAACCGGAAAAAGAAAATCGTCTTATAAATACAAAATGAGTATGAACAAAATATATTATAATATTAATATAAAATTTATAGAGTCTTTTTCATTTAAATAAATTTTATAAATATTAATAATATATAACTTTAAAATCTTCTATAAATTTAAGATATTTAAATTAAAATATATCCAATATGGAGTTGATAGTATATAGATACACATGAACAAATCATCCATCATTTAATAATAAAGATGAAATGAAATTAGGTAATATTTTATGATTAAAAATAATATTTATTTCATAAATATAATATAAATTATCTAAATCAATCATTAAAACCATTCATGTTACACGGTGATAGAAAATGAATTATACCTCTACGTAGAGGCGGTAAACTGCGGGAATGAACATGAAGAACATTTAATTTCTCATTTGAAGGAATAGTGGTGGAAAATGTTTACCCTATGATAATAAGAAGAATTTTTATACTAGTGATACTATAGTATCTTTTTGATATATATATAATATTTATAGGATGCATAATAAGAGATAAAAAAATCTTGAAGTCCAGAAATAAAATCATGTCTACTTTGTGACGTCGTGATTGGTTCCATCATATTTCTTTATTATGATAGGAATAGGGGAAGTCATAGATGTCATAAATAATGGTAATTAATCATTTAATTTTTTATAGATAATCACTTCTCTATATAGGAAAAAATTTATTAATATGGGATTATAGTTGGTTCCTTTTTATATGTGAGGGGAGATACCCACACATAATTACTTAAATGATTTTAAAAATGTAATGATATTTTCTTGATATTGTGGAACCAAATGACTGTGAGTAAAATTTTAAGATAATATAATATCCCAATATATTAATATTATAACACTAATAAATGCTTATGTGTAATTATGAAACTTATTTCTTAGGCTAATCTCATGGTAATCTCTTTTAACCATTACCTTAGTAATTTTTTTTACTCTTTCTATAATTCAATATGACTAAAAATAAAAGCGGAATAATAATAATTTATGGAAATTTTGATTCAAAATAATAATTCAAATTTTTAATTAAATTTATATAACCAGATGAAAATAATTTTGAAATTAATGAATCATTCATAATGACCCTTTCTTTAAAACAATTTAACCATATAAATTAAATTACAAAAATTAATTTTCTAGGGAAAAGTAATGGATGATTGTTTAAATTTTATATTTAATAAAAATACAGTGCTTTAATTATAAAAATTACCAATTAATATT
Source organism: Viscum album (assembly GCA_963277665.1). Classification (NCBI taxonomy): domain Eukaryota; kingdom Viridiplantae; phylum Streptophyta; class Magnoliopsida; order Santalales; family Viscaceae; genus Viscum; species Viscum album. The sequence continues at coordinate 187,120,353 of OY728153.1, read as the reverse complement.
TATTTAACTATTATGTAAAAACCCTAGTACTGATTCAAAAAATATTTTCTAAAAAGATGTCTTTTTTAACTTCATATTTCTTTATCTTCATTACAAAAAAAATAAGTAGATGGTATATAAATGATTATTCAGACATTATCACTAAATATATTTAAAATAATAGTTTAAAAAAGAAAAAAATAATTTTTATATAAAATTACATAAACCAATATAAAATATTCCTTTGGAAATATTGGGTCTTTAATCATGAAATTATTTAATGAAAATTTCATTAAAAATTTATAGAAATTAATACGTTCATTTAAATTAATGAATGATTTCAAAAAAAATTCTTAATTTTGTTATTCTAAATTTTATGAGTGATTCCATTGAATATAAAACAATTGTCACATTAAATAATAATATTTAAAAAATTTATCATAATTTATTTAATATTAGTATTGTTATTATTGTAAGATATTAAATATGTCAAATTTTTTTAAAGGTTAATATACCATAAACTCAAAGGGAGTAATATGTGTGGTTCTCATTGATTATCCTTATTGTTAATATGTATACCACAATACATCTTTTATTGATCATAATGGTTCCTATTCAAATCACAATAACACTGAATTTGTTAGGAGGAAATTTGGAGTGCAATACCTTCACACAATGGTGGTTTTAGTGCTAAAATCAAAGTGGTAGGGTAGTTTGTTCAATTTATATTAATGATGAAAATTTAAACCCTAATTAAGATTTCCATGGTCTACTGATTTCCATAATATTACATTAGTGATACTTTTCTTAAGAACCAGTGATTTTATGTCTTAAATATTATACCCCCATTATTTATCCAGGTTTGTGCCCACTACTATCAATGGTTATTGGTAACAAGGACCATTGAAAACTATATATCACTCCCATTTTTCGATAATTATATGGGATGTTATGGTTCTTCCCATACTCTTATCTAGAATGATTAGTTTGGTTCTTATTCTTTTCAGAGTCCCCTTTCCATTAAAATCGTACATTACTAGTGTCACCCTAATGTTTGGGATAAATCATTAAGATGAGTTTTAGTCAATATATTGAAGTTCTTTTGGTAATTAAAGGGTTATTCCTGGAGTGTTGTGGGTTTTAAAACGTCTCCATTGTTGTTTCATGTTTTATTATAGTGCGGGTAATTATTCTATTTCGATAGGGGATCCAATAATTATCTTAATTCATTGAAATTATTGGATTATCAAGCATTATTTTTATATTTATATTGATATTATTTGATTTAATAAGATAATAAATAGTAATGATGATATTAAATGAAATGGGAAATAATTAAGGGGTTATAATATTTTCATATAATTATTTAAATTACATTTAATTTTCCAATTTTTAACTTCTTTATAGTTTATAAGCTCAATTTTGAGATTATCTATTTTTCTATTTCATTATGTACATATTGGAATTAAATGAGGAATTTAAATATGGAAGAAAAGGGTAGATGATGAATGGTTAATATTCAATAACGATTGCAAATTTTCACCTAAAAAAATAATATTATAATCATTGTTTTGGGAACCTGTATCAATTGTTTATAACAAATATTAGTTATTTTTAGGTGTTCTATTATTGAACGCTTTTTTATAATAGAGTGATCCAATCAGCTAGGTAAATTAATGATTATAATTAATTAAATATTCTAGTAACATTATATTTAGTCTCTATAGTTTTTTATCAATATAAATAAATTCAATTCTTTTTATTATTTTAATATTTATACATTTTTATTTGTGGAATTTTTTTTATTATTGGTTATTGAAACATGTACCTAATTAATTGATATATTAGTTTGGTATATGGTAAAGGTAGTTTATGGAAATGAATGTTTTAGTATGTTGTATGATTTGAAATAATTTATATATGATTTTTTGTATCATTGATATTGCCTTTGTTCTCCCTATGTTCATCAAGAATAAATATAAACATCCTTCACAATATTTCATTGATAGATCATTTTTGAGATGTTTTAAGGGACTAGGAAAAGTGGGTTACACAAATAGGGATGTTTGGAGTAGAGACTCGATTTTTTATCATGTAATATTTTGAAATATTTATCTATATGTCTCTATAGATAAGTTTTCAGATGACCAGTGATTCCAAGGCCTTGTGGGCCCAAAATATATTTTATAAAATATATTAAGTATTTTATATAATTTTCAAGCGATGGGAATGGGATATCAGTTAAATATTAGCTCATATATGAAATATGAGGCCACTGTTGTTTCCATAACAATATTTTCAACCTAGGTGAGGCCTATCATCCACTTGCATGAGACTCCTATTGAATAACACACACAGAGGGAGAATATTAATTAGAATAATTAACTTAATTATTATACCCTGATGCCGAATCCATTAACCATATAATGGGGACTCATATTTAAAATCTAAGATCACCATTGAGTTCGGAATGGGATATTTTTCCTAGGTGCGACATAAAATAAGGGGGCACATTCCATTCAGATTTTTCACCTTTTGGTGGAAAAATTTAGGCAAAACCCTAATCACCATTTTGTTTTTCATTGATTACGTGGGTTAGATGATTCAATTATGGTTATCCCCTAATTTCTCCACTGCCAACAAAGAAGAAGCTATCCCTCGCCTTGGAGAATTTTGTGGCATGGATTGGGAGGACCATAGGAAGATCCACCCGAAGAAGATCATCTGCATCACATCAACCCTTTCACAAGGTATTAATTCTTATCATTTTCCATAATTTTAAATTCTAATGTTTATCATGAATTCATTGTTTAATGTTGTTGTTTTGAACATATAGATTATGTCCAAACAAACAAGGCCATCACTGGAACCCTGTTGGAATCCCCAAATGCACTATATTCTACACCGTTCTTCACCCTAAATATCTCTATACATTGAAACACCGCAAGAATCACCCAATGGAGGAAAAAACATGAATATTATGATATGAGGATCATGAAACTATATTCATTTCAAAATTATGAACACTAGAGCCATCTTGGAGGCCTGTATAAGGGAGATGGTAGAGCAGATCACTATGGATGGTGGTCTGCGTTAGGGACTTAATGGTGTTAGGATCTTAAATTACGGGTCCTTTGATACAACTATAATTGTGAGATTAGAAATAAAGTACAAATGTGAGGAATTAAATTGAACACCAGATGTAACGTGGAAAAAAAACCCCAAATGAAAGTGGTAAAAAACCACGTTACATCTAGTGTTCACTTTAATTCTGCACTTTTTCACTTTATTTCTAATCTCGAAATTATCGTTGTATTAAAGGACCCTTCATTTACGATCCTAAAAAGTGGTATCAGATGGAGGTTCGTGGCCCTAGAAAATTATGGACCAACGACGTGTCCAAATGGCGGCGAAATACGAGATTGAAAAATTCAATGGAAATAATTTTTCATTGTGGAAAATGAAGATGCATGAAGTGCTGTAGAAGGATAATTGCCTACATGAAATTAGATAGAAACCGACAGGTGTGAAGGAAGAGAAATTGAGAGACATGGACGGGAATTCTATTGCCAACCATCATTTGGCTTTAGCAGATGGGGTCTTGTCAAGCATTGCAGAGAAAAAGACGGCTAAATAAATATGAGATACTCTAACAATATTGTACGAGGAAAAATCACTCTACAAAAAAATTTTCTTGAAGAGAAGATTATACACTCTTCAAATCGCAGAATCATCTTCAGTGACTGACCACATCAGCACCCTCAATACCCTTTTTTCTCAACTTACGACTTTGGGATATAAAATTGTGGATAATGAACCTGCGGAGATCCTGCTCCAAAGTTTTCCAGATTCATATGACCAACTCATCATCAAACTCACCAATAATATCCTGATGGATATGTTGTCCTTCAATGATGTTTTAGTTGCGGTTCCCGAAGAAGAAATTCTGTGCAAGAACAAGGAAGACAGACAAACGACTTAACACCAAGTGGAAGCTCTATCGATGGAAAGAGGAAGAATGATAGAGCGTGGTTTTGGTGGGAGCCAGAATCATTGCAGGTATAAATCAAGGAGCAAGAAGAAAATCGTCAAATGCTACAATTGTGGTAAGATGGGGCATGTGATCAAAGACTGCTGGAATAAAAAGAGTGGTGAGAAGAAATCTCAAGGAAATGTGGCGAGTACATCGGGAAATGACGACGTACAAGTCAGCGATGCAGCGACGACTATTCAAGGAAGACATCACCCTGATGATGCATGAATTATCGACTCAGGAGCAACATGGAACATGACATCACGACGGGAATGGTTTGACCAATATGAAACCATCCTGGAAGGACTTGTGTTCATGGGAAATGATCATACATTGAAGATCATTGGAGTCGGAACCATGAAATCGAAGATTCATGATAACATAGTTCAAACCGTCCAAGGAGTACGCCATGTGGAGGGCCTCAAGAAGAACATCTTATCCTTTGGGACAATTTGATGATATCGGATGCAAGACTCACACCGAAAAAGGGATGATTAATATTTCCAAGGAAGTGCTTGTGGTGATGAAGGCAAAGAACATCTCAAAGAACATGTACATGCTTATGGGTGAAACGTACAATAAGCAGATATAGCTGTCGCATTAACTACCTCAAAACAAGATTTGACAACGTTATGGCATCAGAGGCTTGGCCATATGTCTGAACGCATCCTGAAAATTCTTGTGGATCAAGAATTGTTTCCTGGACTTAAAAAGATATCTTTACCATTTTGTAAACATTGTACTTTGAGTAAGCAACACAGGTTAATGTTAGGAACGTCAATGGTGAGGAGCAAGGAGATCTCGGAGTTGATCCATTCCGATGTTTGGAAAGCACCAGTTATATCCCTAGGAGGAGCATGGTACTTTGTATCTTTCATTGATGATTATTCCAGGAGATGTTGGGTGTTTCCAATCAAAAGGAAATCATATGATTTTGATGTCTTCAAAAAATTCAAAGGGCGAAAGGATCATGAATCGGAAAAGAAGATCAAGTGTCTGAGGACTGACAATGGTGGAGAATACACAAGTGAGGAGTCTGATTCTTCTTGTCAACATGAAGGCATCAAGAGACAGTTCACAGTGGCATACACTCCTCCGTAGAATGGAGTGGCAGAGCGGATGAATAGAACCCTGTTGGACAGAACAATGGTGATGCTGAAGACTGTAGGAGTCAACAAGACATTCTGGGCGGAAGCAGAAAATACCGCCTGCTTTGTGATCAATCAATCCCCTTCGGTGGAAATTGATCTCAAGACACCGATGGAAATGTGGACTAGTAAACCCACTGAGTATTCTAATTTTCATTCTTTTGGAAGTCCTGTATATGCACTTCTTCATGACCAGGAAAGATCTAAGTGGGACTCAAAATCTAGAGAATGTATCTTCTTGGGATACGATGATGGTGTGATGGGGTATCGTTTTTGGGATCCCACTACCCACAAATTTATCATCAGTAGATATGTCATTTTTGCAGAAGAAAAGGTGAAAATGATGATTGACAAGGACATAGAGAAAGAAATTACAGAAACTACAACAATCAAGGTGAAGGAAGAAACAAAGGAAGAACCAGTTTCCTATGAGGCATTACCAGAGCATGATGATCAAGCACCAGAAGATCCTGGACTACGACGGTAAAATAGAGAGAAAAGAGCACCGATATGGCACTCAGATTATGTCACTGAGAGAAATGTTGCGTATCTCTTACTGAAAGAGGATGGAGAGCCATCATCTCTTTTGGAAGTGACCCAGAGTCTGGGTATATCTTCATGGATGGCGGTGATGCAGGAGGAACTCGAAGCCCTGCATAAGAACAAGACTTGGGATCTTGTTCCATTACATCACGGAAGGAAGGCCATTGGGATTAAATGGGTATACAAGATCAAGAGGGATGAAACAGACCAGGTGGAAAGATATCATGCAAGACTGGTGGTCAAAGGATATGATCAGAAGGAAGGTATTGATTTCAATGAAATGTTTTCTCCTGTTGTTAGACTAACAACTATTCGGGTAGTTATGGATATGTGTGCTGCATACACTCTACATCTAGAGCAGCTAGATGTGAAAACAGCTTTTCTCCATGGCGATCTTGATGAAGAAATATATATGATCCAACAAGAAGGTTTTACAGAAAAAGGTAAAGGGAACACGGTCTGTAGGTTGAAAAAATCTCTGTATGGTCTCAAATAGGCACCGAGGTGTTGGTACAAGAGATTTGATTCCTATATCACGAGCCTTGGATACAAGAGACTTAATTAAATCCTTGTGCATATTTCAAGGGTTTAAATGGTAATGATTTTTTCATTTTGCAGCTATATGTGGATGAAATGTTGGTTGCAGGCCCCAACAATGATCAAATCCAGGAGACGAAGGCACAGTTGGCTAGGGAGTTTGATATGAAGGACATGGGACCCGCAAACAAGATTCTTGGGATACAGATTTACCGAGAAAGAAATAATGGAATGATTTAGCTATCACAGAAGAATTATATGAGGAAAGTCTTGAAACTATTCAATATGCAAGACTGTAATCCAATTTCTACCCCTCTTCCCATTAATTCCAAGTTGTCCTCTACAATGAGTCCTAACATGGAAGCAGAGAGTATGGAAATGTCTCGAGTTCCATATGCATCAGCAGTGGGGAGTTTAATGTTCGCTATGGTTTGTACTAGACTGGACATTGCACATGTAGTGGGAGCAGTTAGTCGGTACATGAAGAATCCAGGAAGAGAGCATTGGAGCATGGTGAAGAGGATCCTGAGATACAGCAAGGAAACCTCAGATGTTGATTCATGTTTTGAAGGATCAAATTTTTTCTATCACTGGATATGTTGACTCAGATTTTGCAGGTGATTCTGACCAGAGGTAATTCACTATGGGTTATGTGTTTACTCTTGCAGGAGGATTTGTGAGCCGGATATCAAAGCTACAGTCAGTTGTGGCTTTATCCATAATAGAAGAGGAGTACATTGCAGCTACAAAAGCCTGCAAAGAGGCGATTTGGATGATAAGGCTATTGGAGGAGCACGAGCACAAACATGATCATATTCCATTATTTTGTGACAGTTAGAGTGCCATGTACATTTCAAGGAATACATATATTCATTCTAGGACAAAGCACATTGGCGTACAATACCATTTTGTTCGAGATGTGGTGGAGGAAGGAAATATGGACAGAAAGAAAATTCACAATAAAGATAATCTGGCAGATTTCTTGACAAAAGGGATTAATTCTGAAAATTTAAGATGGAGAAGATCTTCAAGTGGCCTTGTAGATACATGAGCAGCAGATTGGGAAGATAGAAAGGATGTGTGGAGATGTGATTGAAAATTAATCAAATATCCAAGTGGGAGATATATTGGAAGACATAGAGAGAGATTAATTATGGTCACCACATTCATTACATTTAATGAATTTGACACCCTACAATTATTTCCCCAATTAATTTGGTTAAAGTCCTTTAATTAGGGGAAGACCAAAGGGTGTGAAGGAAGGCTATAAAAAGGGTTGTCCTCCTGGACTTTTCATCATCGAATTCAGAAGCAACACATCTTCATCCCAGAGTGCAGTATTTTGTGAGGCGTTTTTCTTATTTTACAAGAGATACTTTCTTGAGTGTTTTCTCCTTGTAATTGAGAGAGAATTTGTACCCACATTTTACCATATTTAAATCCTTCTATTTGCTCGTGGGTTTTTACCCCTTTCATTTGGGGGTTTTCAACGTTACATCTGGTGTTCACTTTAATTTCGCACTTTTGCACTTTATTTTTAATCCCGCAATTATCGTTGTATCAAAGGACCCATCATTTATGATCCTAACAGATGGATGGTGATATTTAGCAAACCAGGTGGCGGTGGTGATCAATGGACTAGGTGATGGCAGTGTTCGGCGTACCAGGTGGTGGCGGTGTTCGACGGACGAAAAGGCGTTGACATCCAGTTGGGTGGGCTGGTAGGCGGGTTCGAAGACAGTGTGAGGCGAGGACCAAGATGACGGTTTGTGGTCATCCAGGGGCTCTGAGGTCAGGTGGGGACTCCAACATTAGCAGCCTAAGTATCAAGACAAGCAAGATGTGGGTCTCCCACGTTGAATCGGGAGATGGAGGTGTCTTTTTTCTCAACCTATTAGTTTTGACCGTATGGAGTGGGTTATGTAATATGGGAGCGGGCCATCGTTCCTAGTAACAGAGCAAAGGCCTGGTTGTGCAATCATATCACTGGCCGGGGGGTGGCCTTGGAGGGGTGGGGTGGTTCAGCCTGTATTGGCCGCAGACTATTTAAATTCCCATATCATTTTTACAAGCATTTTATTCTATTTTCATCTATATAAATGTGATACTGACATTGATCGAGACCAATCATGGTGGTTTTGATAATATTAAATTTGATTCCAAAATGTGGGTTTCATGAAACTCTTTCTTTTTCAATAATAAATTTAATTTTATTATTTGTTGTTCATCCTTCCAGATGTTGCACATGTATCCAATTTTTTTTTTGAGACATCATCATGTGACCTATTACCCTGACGTGTATATGGTATTTTTTACACTATTTTGGCTGTTCAATCTACAATTATGGTGAAGGCCCCATGGGGCATTGTTATCATGTTATGTGGTGAAATGATAGATTTTTATCGGGTATCCCTTTTGGAAGATCAGGTAGTCAAAATGGGGTTTTCTTTTGAGAGTATCAAGATGATGTGGTCCATTTAATTTTTCTATGGACTGAAGCATGTGACCCATGAAATGCATTTCAAGCTTCATGCAAATTATGGATTGTTTAAATCAGATGTCTGATTCGGGTGAGTGATCCTCTTTCTCGCATGATTTTCTGAAAACATCAAAATGGTATGATCCACATGTATGTGTGGAGAATTATTTGAGATCTCACTAAATTTGTAAACATAAAAGGAATATTGGCGGGTAGCCTCTACGACTTCTATTAGAGTGGTATCCCACTGAGACATCAAGGAATGGGTAGGATATACGAAATCTATTAGAGTGAAATCCCTTTGAAACATCAGGGTGTGGGAGTCTACTACGACTTCTATTAGAGTGGAATTACATAACACATCAGGGCATGGGTTGCCTCTACCACTTTTATTAGAGTGTAACCCCCTGATGTATTAGGAAATGGGTATACTCTACAACTTCTATGAGAGTGGAATCCCCACCACACATCAGGGTGTGGCTATCCTCTATGACTTATATTAGAGTGGAATCCTCCTAATTCATCTTTCCATGGGTATCCTCTAAATATATTATCATAGTGGAATCCCTTTGATGAATAATGGTTCGGATATCCTCTAGGTTTGTTTTACACCCCAGATTTTCGGGTTAGTGGTGAGACACACATTGACATCACATTGGACTCACGAGTAAGAGGGGTGTTTTCACTATCGAGATGCATCCTTTTCACATGACCTAAACCAGTGAAAGTGAGGAATACCACCCAATGTGGATAATATCAGGGCATGGTTTTTGATCCCCTTTTATTTGCAGTTCAGAGAAGATGCGGTGATATTGAATATCAATGGTGGTTACTTCTGGGACATTTCATGACTCTTTTCCTAGGATGAGAATAGATATACAATACTCCTACATTCTTGTATGGTTTTCTTTAGATTGAATATATATATATATATATATTCTCTCTATTGTATTACCTTTTTATTGTGTTTTGGTTACTCTCCCTTTGTGGTAGGAGAAGACGTGCAGGGAATGCCATATGATTTCAGTGTGTAACTTCTCTTGGTTGGAAAAGTCCACTCTCAAGTTATCAGTAGCGAAGACTAGACATGACGTTTACTCTTCTCAATGTATGTAGTTCTTTATGTTTGGATGATCTAATTCACTCTCTTGTTGGGTTGATCTACACTCTTTTACTATACCAAGTAATATCTTATGTTTTCACTTTATTTATATCTATTAATTCTCCCCCTTCTTTTTGGGGAATCCTATTGGGTATGTCTACACTCACCCCTCCTAGGGAGTTTCCCAAACATTTCATTCCTTATGGAGATGACAGAAAGGTCTGATCGTGACTCTAGCGGAGTGTAGTGATAATGGACAATGGATTGTGAATGGTGGCCACATCTTGGTTTTCAGGAGTTGGACTTCAGTGGTTTTTAATATTAGTTATAAGTCAGGTGGGGACACATTTCAGTTTCATGTATATTTTTTTCATTATTCCATTCAGAATATATTAAAGTATCTATAATTTGAGTGGTCCATGAATATATGGTTTACTTTTACAGTAGGTTACATTTTATCCCAATCTTTTTCCTCTTGACATTTTCATCAAGATGATCATGTGTGTATGTACAGGTGCTTCGGTAAATGCCTCCCAAAGTAGATGAGGATTAATAACTTGTCTCCAACAACTGGCCTATGTTGGCGGGTTTTGGGTAGTTGCATCTTGATCTCGGCATGGGTCTGGTCATGACAATGTGTTATCAAAGGTGGTTCATTCCATGAGATGTTGTTCAAACGATCCATGAAGTGGAGTTTTTTGGGATTATTGAAATATTTTTGAAGTTTCTAGAGAGGGGATCTCATGAGTGGGAGTCCAGTAATTTTGTAGTGGCCGACATAGCCATTCAACGGGACCCTGATTACCCACTTGTCGACTCAGAATGCTAAGACACATTTTTTAGAGATATTTACACTACTGGAAAAACAGGTATTTGCGACGGGAGCCCGTCGCAAATAGCCATTTGCGACGGGGTCCCGTCGCAAATAGCCCGTTGCGGAAAACGCCGTCTCAACTAAACTTATTTGCGACGGGACCGTCGCTAAAGCCCTTTTTTGCGACGGGCATTCTCCCCGTCGCAAATAGTATTCCGTATTTTTGTAAAAAACTTTTTAAACAGTTATTGCGACGGGCCCGTCGCAAATACCTTTTGCGACGGGACCCGTCGCAAATAGTTTTTGCGACGGGCCCGTCGCAATAACGTTTTTTTTAAAAAATAAAAAAATTAATAATACTAGTATTTGCGACGGGAACCGGGACCCGTCGCAAATACTATTCATAGTAATTGCGACGGGACCCGTCGCAATTACTCTTTTTAAAAAAAAATAAAAAAATATTAATAATACTAGTATTTGCGACGGGCATAGTATCCCGTCGCAAATACTATAAAAAAAATAAAAAAAATAAATTATTATTAAATTATTTTAATTAATATAATAATATAATTATAATTTACAAATGAAAATAATAAATTATTTTAATTACTATAATAATAGTAGAATTATAATTCAAAAATAAAAATAATAGAATACTAATAAATAATTTAATTAATATAATAATATTTTAATTATAATTCATAAATAAAAAAAATATTAATAAGTTATTTTAATTAATATAAAAATAATAGAATTATTTTACATTCAAATATTAAAATAATTCAAGTATTACAAAAAAATAATTAAATTATAATATTATAAAATTTTAATATATATATAAAATTTTAATATATATGTAAAATTTAATATTATAAAATATAAATATTATTATTATTCATATTAATATTGTTATTTAAAAATATAATATTATTAATATTTTATAATGAGACAGAAACTACGAATAGAAAAAAAAAATATTTTGATTTCACAAATTTTATAACAGAAATACAAACTCTAATCTGTAGGAGGGGGGGAGGTGGGGGATCTGCAGATGGTGGTGGAGGAAACTCCATCCCTAAAGCATGAGTGAGTCGGCGCATGTACTCCATCTGCTCCTGATGCTGCTGCTGCCACCGACTCGTCTGCTCCTCTTACAGCTGCTGCTGACGTCGACGCTCCTCCTCATGCTGCTGACGTATCTGCTCCTGCTCCTGTCGGAGACTCTCTATCTGTGCAGTCTGAGATCGCAACTGCTCCTCATACTGTGTAGAAGAAGATGCACGAGCTCCCCTCGAGCTGGACGCCGACATCGCAGCACTTCCATAATAATCTCCGGGAGTCAGTCGAGAGCCGATACCAACTACCCGGCCCTTCTCGAAGGCATACTGGGTGGCCTGCATCCATGCCGCCTCATCAAACTGACGGGCAGTGGTCTGATCTGATGACTCGGCCTGACTCTCAGGCCGGGCCTGTGCCGCTGCGGCCTCATATGACTCCTATAGTTGCAATTTAAAATTAAAATTGTGAATATATTATATGCAGTTAATTTTTAAACTTGAAAACAAATAATACTGACCACGATGTGATGCTGACGATCACCTCTGAGCTCCCCAGTAGCAGGATCACTATACATCCTCCGATATACGTCGTACTCTGTAATATCGGGGTGCTCGACAGCCTATAAGAATAAAAAATAAACTGTTAATATTTATAGTTATATAAAATATTTATAAATAATGTACGTACCAGATGCTGTCTATGAGTACTGAAAGAACGACTCCCAGCTCGATGAGTCACCTCCTGCCTCCCCCGATTCTGCCTCCCCACCGATGATCTCCTCTGAAAGGCACCACTCAACCAGTGCGCACATAATCCATCCCATACATGGGATGAAATGTACTCTGGTCGGTGTGCTCTACATGACTCCTCAAAATCTGACACTCCTGCTTTCTTCATCGCAGCTTTTCTTAAATTGTGCAAAAACTGACGAAGGCGATCACGCATGGCCACCTCCCATGCCTCATGGATGGCGTCACGCATGGTATCCTCGATCGGATACCATAAACCCTACAAATAAATCAAAATATCAAGTTAGAAATGAAATAATTTTCAAAATAAAAATTATTTATTTACGTACGTACCAACCAATGGCCGAACATGGCCTGCTGCACATCAATGGGAATCTGCTCCCATGTGGTCCACGGCTGAGAGAAATAGTTGCGCAAAATAGCGCTGCCCTGTCCGACTGCTATATGCGAAAAACTGAAAAAATAATAAACATTTATTATGTGAATAGATTAATGAAATCTTAGTCAAATTCACAGGTTATTACACAGGTTATCACACCTCCGGGTGCGCGGATCAAACCCAAGACGTGGACGTCGCTCGGGGACGGGGTCAGGAATCATCAATCGTGCAAGACCGCGCCCCCTCCGCGTACTCCCTGGAGCGCCTGCAGGCTGAGGGTCATCTGCCAGCAACTCATCCGCATCGAAAGGCAGGTCAGCCTCCGCCAACTCACGAAATGTGGCCTCGTCCATCTGAAACAGAAAATGTTAATATTAGAAAATAATTGATAATTACTATTATATATACATATATATACATATTATGATTGTATATAAATACCATGGAATTCTATAAGTGTTCATCTTCATCATCATCTTCATATATGTCAATGTCATCTTCATATTCCTCCTCAACATCATCGATATCCATTCGAGTTGCAGTTGCTTCATCTCTTACCATTTCAAATTCATGTGTGACATCATTAACATCATCGTCATCACCGACTCTTAAATGTGGGGTGTCGTCATCGATACTCATATCTCTTTGTAAAAAAGATTGATTTTGAGTACTCTCTTGAAAAACTTCAATTCTTTGCACATCAGTGAAAGCACATTCACTTTGACTAAACTGATTGTCTCGAATTTTGATTTTTATTACACTCCACCAATCAGTCAAGTCTCTTGATGTTGCACAGTACTTTGCATAATAAACTTGATATGCCTGTTGAGCCAATAAGAATGGTTCATTTACTGCGAGAACACTTTTACATTTAATATCGATGATTCCATGAGTCGGATGAACACGCACGCCTCTCTCTGTATCCAACCACCGACATTTGAACATGGTTATGTAATGTTGTCCAAGATAACAGAGTTCAATGATTTCATCAAGCATGCCATAAAAGTCAACTTCATTTTCTCGATGATGAGATCCTCTCAAGCTAACTCCACTGTTCATTGTTTTTTTCGATTCCCCATATGCATGCGTGTGGAATCGAAATCCATTCACCACATATGCATTATAAGTTTTAACAAGTTTGGAAGGTGGGTTACTCAATACACAGAGCCGTTTGTCAATTTTATCAGCATGTCGAGACACCTGAAGATTTGTGAAATAATTATCAATATAGTAAACTATACATTGAATGAGTTGCTAAATGATAAAGAATTTATGTTACCAGTTTTTGAAACCACTGAGAGAAATTTTTCAGTCGCCGTTCTTCGAGAGCAGCTGCTGTAATTTGTGGAATTTGTTTCTTGATATGATTATCATACAACCTATAAAAACCAAAGTTATTTACTGTAACATAAATGATAGAATAAGTGATATAAACACTTACAGTACAACTGATGTCATCTCTTCACAGTTGAGCAGAACATACGTATGAGCTCTATGATGTTCATCATCTGAAAGCCAGCGTTCAGAAACTCCACCAAAACCAAGCTCTGACTGGTTGAAAACAGATAATTGATTGTCGATTTCATCAATATTCCTCTCATTCCGTCCCATTCGGTTGTGTTTTGAAGGATACTCAGATTCAAAATAATGGGAGCAGAAAAAAGATATTTCCTCTTGCAAATAAGCTTCTGCAATAGATCCTTCAACAGATGCTTTGTTGCGTACTTTTCTTTTCAATTTTTGCATGCATCTTTCAAATGGGTACATCCATCGAAACTGTACCGGACCTCCACATTTGGCTTCATAAGGCAAATGTAACATCAAATGTTCCATTGAGTCGAAGAAAGACGGCGGGAATATTTTTTCCAGTTTACATATAATTACAACAACATCTTTTTCAAGTTTGCCTAGAGCATCATAATCTGCCGTAGCCGCACAAATTTCCCGAAAAAAATGAGACATGTCTGTTATGGAATCCCAAATCACAGAATTCAACAGACCTCTTAATCCAATTGGTAGAAGTCTCTCCATTATAACATGACAATCATGACTTTTCAATCCAGTAATATGACCATTCTTTACACATCTACCCAAATTGGAAGCACAGCCATCTGGAAGTCTCAAATCTGCAATCCACTGACAAAATAATAAACGGTTTTCTTTAGACAGTGTATAAGCTGCTTTTGGTTTCAGTAACCTTTCTGTTCTGACATTCTCAAATAGTTCCAATTCTGGACGTCTGCAAATTTGGGCAAGATCTAAACGTGCATTTACATTGTCTTTGCTCTTTCCTGGCGTATCCAAAACTGTATGAAACAAATTATCAAAACAGTTCTTCTCAATATGCATGACATCTAACATGTGTCGGACCAACAAATCAGACCAATATGGCAAATCCCAAAATATGCTACGTTTAATCCAATTGTGTTCTTTCCCAAAACCAGAAATTTTCTGTTGGTTTATTGTGGGACCAAAAGTGATGGGAGGTAATGAAAATACAACCGATTTTAACTCCGAACCTGATAGCATTTTTGGAGGTCCATCCCTTTCAACTGTTCCTTTTCTGAAATGAGATCTGTTTCTGCGAAAAGGATGATCAACTGGAAGAAATCTGCGATGACAGTCAAAATAACAAGGTTTCTTTCCATGAATGAGCATAAATGCTTTGTTCTCTCCCATACAGTAAGGAAATGATTTCTGACCATGTGTACTCCAGCCAGATAACATCCCATAAGCCGGGAAGTCACTTATTGTCCACATCAATGCTGCTCTCAGTATGAAATTCTGTTTCGTTGCAACATCATATGTACTGACACCAGTACTCCACAATAAATTTAATTCATCAATCAATGGCTTCAAATAAACATCAATATTTTTCTTCGGATGTCCTGGAATTAGTAAAGTCAAAAAGATATATGGCTCCTTCATCAACATCCATGGAGGTAAATTATACGGAGTTAAAAAAACAGGCCAACATGAATATTGACTACCATAAGATCCAAACGGACAGAAACCATCAGTGGAAAGGCCCAGTCGAACATTTCTAGCTTCTAAAGCAAATGATGGATGCACTCTATCAAAATGTTTCCATGAATCACCATCGGCTGGATGATTCAAGCTTTTATCGGTTGAAATATTCTCTTTATGCCATGACATCATTGTCGCTGTATTCTTAGACATGAATAAACGCTGAAGTCTGGATGTAAGCGGAAAATATCTCAACTGTTTTACAGGAATCAAACCAGACTTCCCGTGTTGTCCTTCTTTATATCTCTGTTGCCCACATGTGGGACAACTATCCAACGACTCATTTTCCCCTGAATATAAAATGCAGTCATTTGAACATGCATGAATCTTCTGACAAGTAAGTCCCAAATTTCGAACCAACCTCTTACTTTCATAGTAATTTGCAGGTAAAACATTTCCTTCGGGTAACAGTGTTTTCAGCAAAGAAAATATCTGGTCAAAACATGTGTTTGACATTCCGTTATCTGATTTGATAGCCATAAATTTTGCAACTGCTTCTAATTTGCTCATCTTGCAGCCAGGATATAATGCATCCTCAGCAGACTTCAACAACTCATAAAATTCAGACGGTCTCAACTCAGGATTTGAAGCTATATCAGCCGGAGTTTCTGTATGTTGAACAGATGAACCTGCAACATCATGTACTAAATCTTGAAACTGGGATGGATCCGGAATCAAGTTGGTATCATCTGCTCTGGAACTGCGTTCACCGTGTTGATACCAAAAAACATAATCTGCTTGAAAACCAAAACGCAAGAGATGTTCCCCCACTTTGTCAAACGTGTCAAACGTTCTCAATGCACATTTTCTGCAAGGGCATTTTATCTTTCCTTCTGAAACAAATTCTGAATTTGATGCCGCAAATGATAAAAAAATCTCCACACCCTCTATATATACTGGATTTAAACCAGAACCATTTGGATTTCTACGTTGATTTATCCATATGCGGTCATCTAATAATGACTGTTGACGACCTCGCTGTTCCATATTTTTCTATAAAATATAAAAGCATTACTGGTTTTGAATAATTTGTTAGAAAAAACACTCAAGCAAGGATTACTAATTATTACAATTTATTACTAATTATTACAATTTATTGCTAATTATTACTATTTATTACTAATTTAGCAATACTTAGCAATACTTAGCAAAAGGAAAACTGCTTGAATAATGAAAGGAAATTTGATAATCATCGTTGTGGAGATGGTTATAAATTTTCCCTTCATTATCCAAGCAGATTTCGTTTACTAATTATTAGTAATAAAAAAAATATTATCAATATTTACGAAAAAACAATATTAATATTATTAAAATAATAAAAAAAATTAAAAAATATTAAAATTATCAATATTCAGAACAAACTTTGTTCTATTATTAACATGTTCAAATCTTAAAGGGTCGTCAATTGTCAGGTCATGCGCAATAAAAAGTTTGTGTCAGCCATGTCTAATGTAAACTCTATAATTGTCCTTGCATGGTTGATCACTTCGCAAGTAATGTTGCAATCAGACAAACCAAGTCATTCCCTTCTTAACTATAAGAATTATCTCACATGAACCTTTACATAGATCATTCTTCCTTAAAAATTTGAGGGGATATCATTATTTTTCCCATAAATTTTCAAGGAAGAATGGTCTATGTAAAGGTTCATGTGAGATGATTCTTATAGATAAGAAGGGAATGACTTGGTTTGTCTGATTGCAACATTACTTTTGAAGTGATCGACCATGCAAGGACAATTATAGAGTTTACATTGGACATGGCTGACAGAAACTTTTTATTGCGCATGACCTGACAATTAGCGACCCTTTAGGATTTGAACATGTTAAGAATAGAGCAAAATCTGTTGTAAATATTGATAATTTTAATATTTTATAAATTTTTATTATTTTAATAATATTAATATTTTTTTCATAAATATTGATAATATAATTTTTTTTGCTAAGTGTTCTTGAGTATTCCTGAGTATTCCTGAGTATTCCTGATTATTTGTGAGTATTCGTGAGTATTCGTGATTATTCGTGAGTATTCGTGATTATTCGTGAGTATTCGTGAGTATTCGTGAGTATTCGTGAGTATTCCTGAGTATTCCTGATTATTCCTAATTATTCCTAATTATTTGCAATTATTCCTAATTATTTGCAATTATTGGTAATTATTGGCAATTATTGGTCATTATTGGCAATTATTACTAATTATTCCTAATTAATCCTAATTATTCCTAATTAATCCTAATTAATCCTACTTATTCCTACTTATTCCTAATTATTCCTAATTATTACTAATTATTCCTAATTATTGCTAATTATTACTAATTATTGCTAATTATTTCTAATTATTGCTAATTATTTCTAATTATTGCTAATTATTTCTAATTATTTCTAATTATTGCTAATTATTTCTAATTATTGCTAATTATTGCTAATTATTGGTAATTATTTCTAATTATTTCTAATTATTCGTAATTATTACTAATTATTGGTAATTAATACTAATTATTGGTAATTATTGCTAATTATTGGTAATTATTGCTAATTATTGGTAATTATTGCTAATTATTGGTAATTAATACTAATTATTGGTAATTAATACTAATTATTGGTAATTATTACTAATTATTGGTAATTATTACTAATTATTGGTAATTATTACTAATTATTCGTAATTAATACTAATTATTCCTAATTAATACTAATTATTCCTAATTATTGTTAATTATTCCTAATTATTACTAATTATTGTTAATTATTCCTAATTATTACTAATTATTGTTAATTATTCCTAATTATTACTAATTATTGGCAATTAATACTAATTATTGGTAATTAATACTAATTATTGGTAATTAATACTAATTATTGGTAATTATTACTAATTATTCCTAATTAATACTAATTATTGGTAATTATTACTAATTATTCCTAATTAATACTAATTATTACTAATTATTGTTAATTATTCCTAATTATTACTAATTATTGTTAATTATTCCTAATTAATACTAATTATTGGTAATTAATACTAATTATTGGAAATTAATACTAATTATTGGTAATTAATACTAATTATTCCTAATTAATACTAATTATTCCTAATTAATACTAATTATTCCTAATTAATACTAATTATTCCTAATTAATACTAATTATTCCTAATTATTACTAATTATTGTTAATTATTCCTAATTATTACTAATTATCGTTAATTATTCCTAATTAATACTAATTATTGGTAATTAATACTAATTATTGGTAATTAATACTAATTATTGGTAATTAATACTAATTATTGGTAATTAATACTAATTATTGGTAATTAATACTAATTATTCCTAATTAATACTAATTATTGGTAATTATTACTAATTATTCCTAATTAATACTAATTATTCGTAATTATTCCTACTTATTGTTAATTATTCCTAATTATTACTAATTATTGTTAATTATTCCTAATTATTACTAATTATTGTTAATTATTCCTAATTATTACTAATTATTGGTAATTAATACTAATTATTGGTAATTAATACTAATTATTGGTAATTAATACTAATTATTCCTAATTAATACTAATTATTCCTAATTAATACTAATTATTGGTAATTATTACTAATTATTCCTAATTAATACTAATTATTCCTAATTATTACTAATTATTGTTAATTATTCCTAATTATTACTAATTATTGTTAATTATTCCTAATTAATACTAATTATTGGTAATTAATACTAATTATTGGTAATTAATACTAATTATTGGTAATTAATACTAATTATTGGTAATTAAGACTAATTATTGGTAATTAATACTAATTATTTGTAATTAATACTAATTATTTGTAATTAATACTAATTATTCCTAATTAATACTAATTATTGGTAATTAATACTAATTATTCCTAATTAATACTAATTATTCCTAATTAATCCTAATTATTACTAATTATTCCTAATTATTACTAATTATTCCTAATTATTCCTAATTATTACTAATTATTCCTAATTATTGTTAATTATTCCTAATTATTACTAATTATTGTTAATTATTCCTAATTATTACGAATTATTGGTAATTAATACTAATTATTACGAATTATTGGTAATTAATACTAATTATTGGTAATTAATACTAATTATTGGTAATTAAGACTAATTATTGGTAATTAATACTAATTATTTGTAATTAATACTAATTATTTGTAATTAATACTAATTATTCCTAATTAATACTAATTATTTATAATTAATACTAATTATTCCTAATTATTCCTAATTATTGGTAATTATTACTAATTATTCCTAATTATTCCTAATTATTACTAATTATTCCTAATTATTCCTAATTATTCCTAATTATTACTAATTATTGTTAATTATTCGTAATTATTGTTAATTATTCCTAATTATTACTAATTATTGTTAATTATTCCTAATTATTACGAATTATTGGTAATTAATACTAATTATTGGTAATTAATACTAATTATTGGTAATTAATACTAATTATAGGTAATTAATACTAATTATTGTTAATTATTGGTAATTATTACTAATTATTCTTAATTATTGATAATTATGAGTAATTAAATGAATAATTATCAATAATTAGAAATAATTACCAATAATTACAAATAATAACATTATTAATATATTTTATTATTAATATTAAAATAATATAATTTTCTAATTTATATACAGTTCTTTTTTCATCTGTGCGTTTTCTATCTCCACATACAAATAATACATGTGAAGACAGCAAACACACAGATGAAAAAAGAACTGTATATATATAAAAAATTATATTATTTTAATATTAATAATAAAATAAACTAATAATGTAATAATGTTCTTATTCCTAATTATTGGTATTTATTACTAGTTATTAATATTTATTCTTAATTATTAAATATTATTACTAATTATTCCTAATTACCATATAAACAATTAAAAATAATTAAATTACAACTAATTAATAATAATAAAAACTAATAAAAAATTAAAAATAAATAAAAAATTAAAATGAAGATAAATACCTTGAAAATTGATCCGTTCTGATCGTTCTTCAAAACTTTAATATCGGCTCCGGAGAAAATACTTAAACTAGAGAAAAACTCAACTCTAGAAATATGATTCTGAGAGAGAGAGAAGATAAGGAATGAGAATGAAATGAAAAAAACGGATGGGGGTATTTATAGGTTAGATTAGTTGCGACGGGCCCATTTGCGACGGGATTCCCGTCGCAAATAGTATTATTTGCGACGGGTCCCGTCGCAAATACCTTAGCCAACATTTATTACGGTCAACCGGTAAATAGTTATTTGCGACGGGTCCCGTCGCAAATAACCCTCTGCCGACATAGTATTTGCGACGGGGGAATATTCCCGTCGCAAATACCATTTACCGCCGCCGGTTATTTGCGACGGGGAAATATTCCCGTCGCAAATACGTTTCCCGCGATTTGGCGCGCATCGCGGGAAAACTATTTGCGACGGGGAAAAAAATCCCGTCGCAAAAGCCTCCTTATTTGCGACGGGAAAATACCCCCGTCGCAAATAATTTTTTAACATGACTATTTGCGACGGGATTTATTCCCGTCGCAAATAACCCGTCGCAATTGGTCATTTTTCCCATAGTGTTATAACATTAATCTTATAAGATTGATTCTATGACTATCCTTGTTGAGTTATCTCTCCTCAATTGTTATTCTTGTTATAATATATATATATATGACCATCTAACCATGGTAATCCATGATAATTTTTTTGGGTTTCACCTTGCAGACAACTATTCAGTTTACCCACTCTGACACTTGGTGATAACGTCGTGAGAGATAAGGCCTCATTTCAGGGGCCATCGTATGATATACTTCCTCCATGATAACCCGCATCTGAACCTCAAACTATATATCATCTGCTTCTACCGACAGTGCTTACTAAAGTAGAGAGTAGGTTGAGCGTGGTTTACAAGTTATAGCGGAAATGTTCACTGAGGTTTAATGGGGAGATAGATCCTTATGTAGTGGATGACTAGTTGGAGTTTGTAGTTTTTTTATTCTTGTTTAGACATCATCAGACAAGATGGTGACCTTGGAGGTCATCCTTTTTCTCAGGATGGTTGGGAAATTGGGGATTCTGGATACGCAAATAGATGATGAGACCACTCTCTCATGGCACTAATTTGATCTGTTATTTCCATAGGAATACTTCCCCTCGTTCTTCTACTCCATCATTATATAAGAACTTTTCAAGATGAAGCATGGTTCCATGATAGTGGATGAATACAGAACATGGTTTAATGATCTTACCTTATATTCCTTAGATATGATCTTAGATAGTTACATTAGATCATGGAAGTTTCAGTAGGGTCTTCTATGGGAGATCCATGCCAGTGTGGTTCCCATGTACATCCTCACCAATGTAGGGGTTCTAGATAAGGCACACATGATAATGATTTTTCTCGAAGTGGTGTTCTAGTATCATGGACCAAGTAGAGGTAACTTTATAGTAGTTATTTCAATGACATTTGTAATAAATCTGGTAGTAAGGCCACAACACAGGAGACCTCACCATGATCTGGCATGGGTGTGTGATTAGGGGAAATCAAGGCCACACAGAGAACTGAGTTAGTATAGAGATTGAAGATATTTTACGTGTGATAGGAAAAGTCACATGGATAGGGACTACATGATTTTATGATATTAGCATCCCATTTAGGACACATGTGGAACACCATGGTGGAGGCAGTGTTGTGATCAGGTGAATTCCAAAGAAGAATGTGATGGAATATGAGTAGTTGGATTGTGTTGGGGGTGATGTTTCGATTTTTCCCCACCACCACCACTGGGCGCCCCATGTGAGGCTCAGGGAGCTAGCGGTCATGGCCATGGATACCTCCAAAGGTGGATTTTTGTGAACCTCCAGCACCAAAGATGATTCAAGACACACTCTCAATTTATTATAATCATGCATTAGTATTAGTAGACACATGGGTATGCCACACATTTATCTCATAAATTGTTGTATGGGTTTTGGAACTTTCTATTGAGGTGAAATCACAATAGCATTGTCTTGAGGTTATTACAGTAACCTCTTCATCCATATCTTTTATCTTATAGTAGAGATAGATTTCATTTGGAGGAGAAATGTTAACATGGGACCTTCTAGCCATCACTATGAACCATATGTTGTCAACATTAAAATGGATTGTTATTCTGTCGCTTAAACTGAGATCAATTGTTGAGGATGACTATTCATATGTCTTTACACTGATGGGATGAGATTCACCATTGATGGTGAATGAGCCCTCGTAGCATGGTAGGTGAGTGAGGTGAAAAATGGACTATATCATTTTTTCCATTAGTTAATGAGCCTGACCCTTGGTGAAAAAAACTCTTCATGAACCAATGTTTCATCTGTTGTGGAGGATTACATCAATGCATTCCCCAATGATGTCTTATGACTACCTCTAACACAATATTTGGAGTTATGAATATATTTTCAACTAGGGATTTCCCCGATATAGTCTACAGTATATCTAATGGTATCCATAGATCTCCTAGAGCTATGTTTTTTGTTGTAAGGCCTTCATGTGAATGGTATTATCAAACATAGTGGGCCCTCCTAGGAATCTTTGGTTCTATATGTGGTGAAGGTAGATATATTTTTATGACATTATGTAGATTATTATCTCTTGAACCCGGCCACGATAATGAACACATACCCATTTCTGAGGATTTATGACCTCTTCAAATATTTTTGATGTGACAACTAGTTATCCACGATCAATATGTGATTTGGATACCACAATTAATGGGTATGTGAGAATGATATCCTGACGGTGAAAACCTTTTGTCAATAAGTGGATTATGTGTTCTTAGTTATTCACTTTGTTGTGACAAACACCACTACCATTTTCATGGCCTTGATGAACCATTTCCTACACCAATATCTAGACTGATTTATAGTTATCTTTATAGATGACATTCTCATTTACATGGTGTATGAGGAGGAGGATTCAGTTCATCTAGGGATGGTCCACGATTTTCTTCGAGAGAAAAGTCTTTATGGAAATCTGGTGAAGTGTTGGTTCTGGATTCACGTGGTTCACATTCAATGGATTGTGATCTCTGAAGAGGGTTTATCCATGGATTTCAAAAAGATAATAACGGTTATTCATAGGGATACACCAAATAATGAGATTGTGGTTCATAACTTTCTTGGTTTGGTGGGGTACTACTATATATTTGTGGTATACCTCTCCAAGATCTAAGTCTCGTTGACCACTCTGATGCATAAGGGATAATTGTTTACCTGGTCTAAGGTGTTCCAGAACTCCATTGATGTTTTGAGGCAGATGTGGATGGATTCTCTAGTCTGATGTCTTCAAGAGGACTCTGTTGACTTCGTAGTTCTCTACATTGCCACAAGAGGTGGTCTAAATTGAGTCTTGATGCATCAATGTGTACTCATTGCATATGGGTCGAGGTAGCTAAGACACAATGAGAATAATTATGGGACTCGTGACTTGGATCTCACAATGGTATATTTTTTCCTAGGGATGTAGAGACACTACCTCCTATGACAAAAATTTTATTTTTACTCAGACCACCAGAGCCCGATGTATATATCTACCTAGAGAGACCTCAACCTAAGGTAGTGACGCTAGTTGGACTAATAGGGTACAACATTTTTGAATTCGATGATGTTGACGCCATCACTCCTCAAGTTGTTGGGAGTGTCCTATATGGGATATATTAACTACGTGGTTCTATATGATCATATATCCATATGCGATGAACCATATGGGTATTCTAATGGAGGAAATAATGAGATTTTGTTCTAGGATAGAACATCGATTCCAAAGTGATGAGAGAGGAAGTGATACGGGAATTCCATACTTCACCCTTAGTTGTACATCTGTTGTGCGAAAGATTTAGAGGGACCTTCAACATCAGTTTTGAGGGTTGATCATGAGATGAGTCATTTATATGTTCATATCTCGATGCCTTACCTTTCAAATTTTTTTTGTCGGTGTCAAAGAGGGATAAATATACTGGATTACCTATACAATTATTATATGGATATATTAGCATCAAATGGGATTAAAAAATAGGCTGATAGGGTGGATTTTATAGTATATCATTGTTTCATTTTGGTGATTTTTCTATATTTAATGTTGAAGAAGGAGCATAACCCATTTTTTGGAGTGAAAATATTCAACATGTATTTTATATAACTCTATATTCGTGTGGATAAAGATTATTTCCATTATTTGATTTATGATGAGAGATATTAGAATCATATTCAAATCTAATTATTCATTTATAATTAATAATATTAAAACCACAAACAAATTTATATATATATATTCATCTTGTTATATATACAAATATTAGCAGAGGCCTTTTGGTTTTGATAAGAAATTCATCATTTTTGGACACTAGTTTCATACTAAGGCATACATATATATTAATATATTGTATTATATATTGATAATGTACATTGATGTAGCTCTAAATAAATTCTATGTCTTATTTGTGTATTTAATTCATTAAATGATATAACTATGTAGTAATTGATAGTGGATATTATTAGAACCCGCTGTCATCTAGAATATTTTCATAGAATATTTCTTATTAAAGAATGGATTTCTAAATTATAATTTATTTTTTGTTTTGGATATCTAGTTTATTTTTTATAATCTTATATTTTTATATATTCTAGGATAGTAATAATTGTATTATTTGTCAATCATTGGAGGTTTTGAATAATTTTTTTGTATGTTTGGTTATTTGTCATTGGGAAAGGTTATAATATTTTTTCAATGAAATCATGTAATGAAATTTAGTTCTTCAAATTTATTTTAATTCATTTTCCAATGAACTATATAGACCCTAAATACTATTATTAACCTAGGGTTATTGGGTGTCATCATAGTGCATGAGACTATATTTTCTAGGTTAGTAAATGATCACTTATTGGTTACTAGAATGTTATATATAATAAAGTTACATTTTGGGATGGATTTTGTCAGATATAGAGATTGGGTGTTACGACATAATAGGTTTACTAAGTTAATGATTTAATAACATAGTTACAGTGTACACCAAAGATACTCAAGATGTATATATGTCTACTATAGCTGATATATGATTGATTGCTATGATAATTATCCTCTTCTATGTAAAACAATTCGACTCATTATTTATAATATATATTTTATGGAGATATCATTTTCATATAGTCTAATGAATTATATAGGTAAGCACATATAATATATTTAAATATCCTATGTTATGATCATCTTATGGGAATTGATTTTAATATATAAAGGATAAATGTAATTTAATTTATGAATTCCTATATACATTATTAGTTTAAAATCAAAAATTAAAAGTTACACATTTGTATATATTTTTTATTAGGGGGATGTTTTTTAAAAGAGTGATGTGTTGTAAATAGAGTTTTAGAATTTTTTTATTTCGAATATTTTTTAAATATATTGGTCTTTTAAGTGTGGATAAAATACATATTTCAAAGAAAATAATAATTTATATAGAATATAAAAAGCTAACTAAACTTCAAATATAATAATAAAATTTCAAATAATTTCAAAATTGTTTTAAAAAATTAGATTTATAAAGAATGATTAGATTCTTAAATTTGTTTTCTAAAATTTATTAAGGATGTGATATTTAAATTAAATATAGTTGAAATATATCAAACCTATTTGATATAATTTAATATATTAAATATATATATATATATATATATATAATTTTTATGTTGAAAATCTATTGAATGTATAGATATTTTGTGAATAATGGGTGATTTTTTTTTGTGATGAGCCTTTGAGTGGGAGTATTTTAATTAATCAATGGTTTCTGTATCAATGTCTTTAGTGATGGGAGTTGTAATTTTATTAAGGTATGTTTGATGTTACAATGAATTATGGTAGGTATTTCCTAAATACCCACATCATTACTATTTTATGTAGCTATTATTTTATGTTTTTATGTTTATTTTATCATGAAATATGTGTAAATGTTTTACATTAATTTTTTTTTAAATTTCATGAATATATGGAAGAAATTATGGTTTGTTTAAATTATTGTATTTTATATTGAGAGGGATCTCATTATCACAGTTTATTAAATGATTATCATTATCAATTAAATATGAGAAAATGAATATTATTGTTAATGGATGAAATTATAATATATTGTAAAATAAATAAAAATGTTAGGTAATTAATGCTAGCCACTGGGTACTCCATATGGTTCCTCGAGGTAGATCGTGGGATAAGAAGTTGGTGTGTACAATTTAATTTCCACCATGTTATTGATATATGTCTACATGATTCCTAACATTCTATCTAGATATTTATTAAGGTATATATGGTACCCAAGGAGATCCAATACAATTTTTTTCAAATAGGTGTGTTTATAATTTTTTCTCTAAAACATCTTCATGAATTATTATTTTTCTAGAGAATTTATATATAAGGGAAATACAATATTCTCATATATTACCCCAACCTTCCCTCCTTGATTTTTACTATTTAGAATGATTTTGGTTTATCTAATTAAGGTAAATTATCCCTCTTATCCTTATTTTACACTTCTTGTTATCCCTTTCTAGATTTTTACTTAATGTGTATGTGAATGTGAATTGTATAATGAAAATAACCTATAAGGTATAGCTATAGCTAGTCAAAATTATGAACAAACATTGCTAGTCAGTATATCTATTATAGTGAGATAATTAGTAAATGTATTATATATTTAAAAAAAGAAAAATTTGAAATTTATCTTATTTTATTTATAGGATTTGTAGTATTTTTTGATCATATTAAAGAAAATTTTTTTCCTTGATTTATAATTTATTATATTGATGTATTTTTTTACAACAATTATTTTATTATTTTCAAGGAGACACATCAAGGTTATCATCTAAGTAAATTTTACCCATTAGGTTATTCATGTAAGTGTTATCAACTTCTATTAGATTTTCATTGTTTCCAAGTATCCACTTTATGTTTCTTGGTATAATATATGGTCACCATTATGTTATTATTGTATGTGGTATCAAATAGCATTAGAATTATAACTATGTGTTCTTATTGTTGAGATCGTATGTGAGTATGATATACTCTATAATACCAAATGTAGGATCAAAATAATAGAGATACTGAATCAAGTATCTAATGATTATCAAAATACAAGAGGGGGGGGGGGTGAATTGTATACTTTTAAAAATTCCTTTGGAACATTTAATGATAGTTATGTTTACCAAGTTTAAACAAGGTAAATGACAAAAACTCTAGTTCTACACACTTGCTTCATTCTAGAAATACGATTCTGAGAATGTGGATCTAGAAATATGGTTCTGAAAAAATGAAACATAATGAAATTTTACGATGATAGAGATTCTATATTAAAGCGTTTAGAATATAACTAAATCGGATTACAAGTATAAGGAAGTATAAGATATTTATACTTTCTTAAATAATTCAAATGCATCAGAAAACATATAACAAACAAGAAACAAGTATTAAATCATTAATCCCAAAGTG
This sequence comes from Viscum album, assembly GCA_963277665.1. Classification (NCBI taxonomy): domain Eukaryota; kingdom Viridiplantae; phylum Streptophyta; class Magnoliopsida; order Santalales; family Viscaceae; genus Viscum; species Viscum album. The sequence goes on along the minus strand of OY728153.1, from coordinate 187,091,929 downwards.
AAGGGTATCAAAAAACCTTCGATAAAGGTACCTTGATTTATAATTTCATGAAAGAATGTCTTACCCACACTAGGGTAAGCCCTCGATATGAAGATCGGAGTCTATCTTGCTATCCCAGTAAACCCTCAAATTTAATGTAGTCAGAACCTCTGTCTTCCTCAGCAAGGAAGCCCTAAACTTCAAGGAAGTAGGAACCTCTGTCTTCCTATCCCTAGAATCCCTCGAATGTAATCAACATCATTTAGAGTCAAACGAAGAAGATCTGAACAAGACGTTCAGTACACACTAAGCATGAGAGTCACTCTCTAGAAATCACTTCAACAACATGTAATATTTAGAGTCATAGAACAGTGTCGATCTCTTTTCAAATGAGTTCTTATTTATATGCACATCAACAACGATCAGCTCCCTCCTCCAACGGTCATATTTTTCCTTGAATTTTGGAGGTACGTGTACACATGTCACTCAAACAATGATTAGTTAGTAACTAAATGAATGGAAAAATTTTATAACAAAAACATGTGTAATAAAAAATATGGGTACATAACTAAAATCTTATATTCAGAATGTAAGAAAATAAAAGTTCTGAGTCTACCCAAAAATGAATTCAGAGTCTATAATACAGGATATTCAGATTCTGTTTTCAAGAAATTCGGAACCTAAATTCCATAGAATTTCAGAGTCTAAATTTCAAGGAAATTCGGAATCTGGATTCACAAGAATTCAGAACCCGAACATACAATGTTCGAAGTTAGAGTTCAATAGAATTCGGAGTCTGAACTCATAGGAATTTGTAACTTGAATTCTGTGTAAGAACTCGGAATAATTTGTAACAAGAATTCAGAGTCATTATTCATAAGAGTTCATAATTAGAATTCATATTCACAATTCGGTGTCAGAACTAAAAAGAGTTCGGAGTATGAATTTAGAGAACTCGAAGTCAGAACGTAGAAGAGTTCGTAACAAGAATTCTGAGAATTCAGATTCAAAACTTAGAAGAGATTGTAATTGGAATTTGTATTCAGAATTCGGAGTTAGAACTCAAAGGAGTTTGTAAGAATAATTCTAAGGATTCGGATTCAGAACTCAGAAGAGTTCGTAACTAGAATTCGTATTCAGAATTCGGAGTCAGAACTTAGAAGAGTTCGTAACCAGAAATCTGAGAATTTGGATCCTAAAACAGAATTCTTCATATCTATGTGATTAAAGGATTCTGAGGTTTTCGTTACAAACTAAATTTTACACTTAGGAAAAAATTATGATATGAACAATGAAATCATTCTTAGGATAAATTTCCTTGGGAAAGGAAATTTTTTCTTAAAGAAGTAAAACACAGGGTAAAAAGTGATTTTCCTTGAGATAAGGTGTTTGTGACTTTCAAAACAAGAAGGGGTAGTAAAGGCATACAGAAACCTTATTGACTTAACAATCTCCGCCAATTATGATGGAATGAAAAATTCATAAGGAAAACCTTGTTTACTCAACAATATTTCAATTTTTTGGAAGGCACAAACATCCTTACGAAAAAAATATAATGACTTAAGAAATTTTTCTACACTTTGAAATAAAACTTATCTCCATTTTCATATTTCCAATGATGGATATGACTAACTACCTCATAATATTTGGAACACTAAAGAATGTATTCTAGATTTATGGAATGAGATTTTTCATTATCTTGAGTATGGAAATCTCTATAATGAAAACTCCCCCTTAAATAAACTCCCACTTACTTTGGGATATTTCTTCTTTACATAGAATTATTTTTCCTTTCTCCCCCTCTGTGATTTACAAAAATAACTTGAGTGAATGGAAATGAGATTATAGTACCTGAAATATTAGTACAAATAAAGAAAACAGAAACAAAGAAGAAAAATTTTATTAGGATTGGAAGAAGTTTTACAAGGAAGAATATAAAACAAAAGATTGTATTGGATATATTTTCCTTTATTCTCCTTGGGTATCAATTTCTTCACTATGGTTTTCATCTTCTTTAGCTCATTTTGATCTTCCCTGGCTTTCTTCTCGGCGTCTTTGATCCTATCATCCTGAGCCTTCAAAGAAAATGCCTGAGCCTTCCACAAATCATCTTGCTTTACTAGCTTCTCCTCAGTCTCGATCCGGAGATCCCTTTCTCTTTTCCAGCATTGAGAAACAGAGTACAACTTCCCATTCAGATTCTGGACCTCCTGGATCCGAGTATTCTGCTCAAGAGTTAGCTTTTCCTCAATGTTATTTGTGATATCCTTGATTTTACTATCTTCAGAATCAAAAGTTTCCTTAACATCATCTTGAAACTTATCAAGCTCTCTCAAATCCTCAACTATATTCTTTAACAAACTGACCATTTTCTTACATGATTTTCTCTGGGATTCACTGTTGATAAGGAAGTTCTTGTAATCATCCTCACTATTTATTCACCTAACCATCACTATGGATACAGAATCTGATTTTTGATTCAAGCTTTGTTGGAGCATGAAATCTAGAATCAATAGTCGGAATGATCGAAATGGTGTCAAAAAGATTCTTCAGTGATTGAATGAAAAAATCATGTCCCAAAGCTGATGATTCTTAATCTGATAGTTTTCTTAGTGATTGTTCTTCCTCTAGCTCAATATGATTCCTCTTAGAATATCCACCATCTTCCTTATTCCTAAATGAAACTTTGGTAGGTGTATCAACAACCACCTATTTTCCATTATTGGTTATCAGAATAACTTCTTCATCTGGAGACTCATGTTCACTATCAGACACCTGATAAATTCTATCTTCATCCACATTCTCCGTCTCAACTCCAGCCTCAGAATCTTCTGGGTGAATAATGTGTTGATTATGGCTTTCTTCCTCAGACAATTTATTAACTTCTTCTTCACCCTTCTCATATTAACCTTCCTTATCCTTCCTAAGAGTTGGGAGCTTTGAAGACTTTTCATTGATATATTCTCGGAAGGGGTTTCCTTTTCATGATAATCATCAACTTTCTTAATAAGATCTTCAGTGCCACCACTACTTTCTTATTTTTCCAATCATTCGACAGCTTCCTTTACTTCAACAACATTCTCTTTGACTTTTTTCGGAGTAAAAAACTACTTCCCTGATGTCTCAGGTAGGGGTTCAACCAAGAAATATTTTGGTTCTGAGATGTTATCAGATGAAATTTCTATATACCTTTGAAGTTATTGAACAAAATTAGTCTCAAACATCTTCTTCTGCTGCTTCTTTTCCTTAGCTTTCTTCTTAAACTCATCAGCTGCCTTCTCTTTTAAATCATTTTCCTTTACATGATCTAAGCCGAACTGTGGCTCTCCCGACTTTCGATTCTTATTATCTTCCCTCTATATGGAAAAAACCTCATCTGGATAAGCTTTCTTCTTATTAGACTTTGGAGGTGCATATTTACTTTCTTTAGCTTCTGGGATTTATCTTTCTTCTACCACTTCATTCAACTTCCTCTTCCTCCCAACCTTTTTTATGGTTCTATAACTTCTTTTTTCCTTCAGAATAGAATCAACCACTTCCTCTAGTCCATCATATAATTCTCATGTTTCCTTAAAAATCTAACTTTCATCCTCTTGAGAGTATCATCACTTATCAGCATTACTTTTCACTTTCTAGGCTTGGAATGGCAGTGAATTTTGAATGACTCCAAGAACCGAACAATAAGTTTAGAAAGAACGGCCAGGTATATGATTATCTGTGCTTTCAAGTTACCATTCTTGATATTCTCTATTGTAATGAGAATAATATTCATCATGTTGATATTCCATAGAATTATTAGGAAATATAGAATAAAAAATGTCACTCTTCTTTAACGTGTCCTTATCACCATTTCTGGGTATGAGAAAACCATGAACCCATAATTCTAGGATTCAATTATTTGTAGATAAAAGAGGAATCATCACTATGTTGACATCTGAGTTTCCAAGACACTCCACAGCCTTTACCTTTACAAAACTTCCTTGAACATCTGACAGTATGTGGGAACAGAACTCTGCTTCCCCTTCATTAGACAGCCCTACCAAGCTAGCATACTTGGTGTATAAAATGGCATAGGTTTTTCCATATCTCTTGAATGAAAACTTATCTCTCTCTTCCTCCTTAATGAAACTGATAGACTCATAGAACTAAATAAGTAGATCCAGATACACAATGTCTTTATCCCTTATCTTTGAAATGGAAACACTTTCCCTTCCATTAAGCATGATGTTCTTAGAGATAATGGAGTAATACTTGTTGAAGAAATTCAGATGCACCAGCCTTTCTCTGTATACTTGCCACTCCGAAATCGGCTTGATAATAGAGATATCATTCTTATAGGATTCTTCTACAGACATTCAGACATGAGAAAACTCTGAGAAGTTCGGAACGGGATTTTGAAAGAGGTATAGAGCATCAACATGAAAAAATATTGAAAATGATGTGGGACAACCCTTCAGGGGTCCATTATATAGGTGTTGGAATGGATGATTGAACTTCCTTGGACAATCCAATGGATTAGAATTTTTCTGATTATATTTGATAGTAGAAAATGATAGTCGTAAGGAAAATTTGGTAGGATCTAATCTTTTTATGTTTTTAAAGGAAAACATTCGGATTCAAGGAAACTATAATCTGAGAAATATTAAAAGAAACAAAAGGAACTACCAGAATGTAAAAGGTGATTACAAAAACTCAAGGAAGAATTATACCTTTCAGATTTCTAGGATGATTATTCATATTAAGGAAAATTCTTTTTGAAGAACTTTTAATTCCATAAAAAACATGACTACGAAAAAAACTCTATTAAGGGAAAAAATATTGAGTACAAAAATCTTTATTGTGAAAAATCTTTATTTTGAAAATCATCATTACGAAAAATTTTAAAACATCATTACGATATTTTTTGAAAAACTCATTCAAATTTTATTGAAATCATTATTAATAAAAATTTTGAAAACATCATTATAAATTTTTTTTAAAACTTCATTACGATATATTTTGAAAACATTATTACAAATTTTTTTGAAAACTTCATTAGGATTTTTTTTTGAAAACTTCATTACAAAATTTTTTGGAAATAAAAATCAAATGTACTCCTCCTATGAAAATAGAAGTTTATTACTGTAACAAGATTAGTTTCAACAGAAATTTAACAAGGAGGATTACCTAACGATTGTCATTCCTAACATCAGTTTAATATATTCAAATCTATCGAAGGATAATTATTTTGTGAACTATCAACAAGTTGATCTTGAGTTCCAATAAATTGAAGAATGATATCTCATTTTACTGTGTGATTCCTAAGAAAGTGATGCCTAATATCTATGTGTTTTTCACGAGAGTGATGTGCATAGTTTTTACTAAGGGAAATGACACTTGTATTATCACACAAAATTTGTGTTTTGGTAAAACTCATACCATAGTCTGTGAGTGTGTGTTGCATCCATAAAATTTTAGCACAACCACTTCCAGCTGCTACATATTCAGCTTCAGCAGTGGAAAGTTCTACTGAGTGTTGCTTCATTAATGACCAATAAACTGATGAATCTCTTAGGAAATGAAATGTTTTGGATGTACTCATTCTATCCTTCTACATCCACCAATGTCAGCATCTGAAAAACTTTTCAAAACAAAATAATTTCCAGAAATATAAAAGAGTCTTAAAACCATGGATCACTTTACAGAGCGAAAGATTCATTTCACTACCTTTAGATGAGATTACATAGGATTAGATTGATATCTTACACATAAGAATACTGAAAACATTAATTCTAGACGACTAGATGTCAAGTTAGGTAAAATTCCAATCATACCTCTAATGATTTATGATGTACTAGTTTCCCAGCTTCATCAAGATCAAGTGTGTTTGAGATACCAATGGGAGTACTCATATTCTTAGTGTTTTCATGTCCAAACTTTTTGAGACGATCTTTAATATAATTACGTTGGGATATATAGAATCCTTCTGGTTATTGAGAAATTTGAAAACCATGAAAAAATGCTTACTAACCCATCATACTCATTTCAAACTCATATTTTATTAGATCCAAAAAGGAATCAGTTAAACATTGCTGAGTTGAAAAAAATAAAATGTCATCAACATAAATTTGAACAATAAAAACATATTTCTTATCATTATATATAAAAAGGGTGGGATCTACATTTCCCTTAACATAGTTATTTTGAAGCAAAAATCTGGTAAGTCTGTCATACTGAGCCGAGGGGATTGATTAATCCCATACAAATCTTTGGTAAGTCTAAAAACATGATCCGAATGTTTTGTATCGTCAAAACCAGGAGGTTTTTCAACAAAAACTTCCTCTTGAACATAACCATTAAGAAAAGTACATTTCACATCCATTTGAAAAAGTATAAAATTTAATAATGTTGTAAAGGCATGTAAAATATGAATAGATTCAAGTCTAGTTACTGGAGCATAGGTTTCTTCATAGTCTATTACCTCTTATTTATTATATCATTTAGTAGCTAATATTGTTTTATTTATAACAATGATTCCATTTTCATCACACTTATTTTGGAAGACCCGCTTTACTCCAATAAGAGAAGTTTCATTAGGTATTTCAACCAAGGTCCAGACTTTATTCCGTTCAAATTCATTAAGCTCATCTTTCATAGCTTTTATCCAATCATCATCACTTAATACTTCACTAGTGCGTTTTGGTTCTAGTTCAGAAAGGAATGATAGTTTTTCTAATTAATTTCTTAAGGAACTTCTTGTCCTTATAGGTTGATTCAAATCACCAATGATACTACCACTAGGATGACTCTTTAGAAACAACCAATTAGGGTTTTGTAAAACCTGTTTATCAACATAGGGTAGGAAATCTTCTGGGGTAAATTCTTCAGAAATATTTTCTTGGGAATTTTATTTATTAAAGGATCTTCTAACAAAGTTTGATAATTATTTTTTTCAAACACATCGAAATATTTAGGTAGGGGTTGTTTAAAAACAAAAGGATCAGTTTCATCAAATTTCACATGTACTGTCTCATCAACAGTGCTAGTGTTTGTATTGAAAACTCTATAATCCTTAGAAGTTGTGGAGTAGCCTAGAATAATTCCTTTATCTGATTTTGGTTCGAATTTATGTAGATTAACTTTAGTATTCATGATGAATGCCTTGCAACCAAAAACCATGAAGTAGGAAAGTGTAGGTTTTCTACCATTCCATAACTCCTAAGGAGTTTAATTAACAAAAGGTCTGATTAAAACTCGATTTATTGTATAACAAGTAGTACTTATAGCTTCATCCCAAAAATGAATGGCTATAGAATACTCACTCAACATGGTTCTTGTAATCTCTTGAAAAATTCGATTTGTCCTTTCAACAATACAATTCTGTTGAGGTGTTCTGGGTGCTGAGAGGTTGTGAGTAATACATTTTCTACTACAAAAAGTTTCAAAATCAGAATTTTGAAAATCTCCTTAATGATCACTATGAATAGTTTTGAATGGAAGATTTTCCTTGTTTTTAAATTGGGATCTAAAACTTTTTAAATAAGAAAATTATTCATACTTCTTTGCTGGAAAATATACCCATGTAAATTTAGTGTAATCATCAACTAAAAAAATACATAATACTTTCCTCCAATGCATCCATTTAGTGTAGGTCCAAAAAGATACTCATGCAGTAACTATAATGAATTATTAGATGAGACTTCACCAATTGATTTAAATATTGATTTATGTTTCTTGTAATATTGATAAGGATCACAAACTTTTGAAAAATAAAATCCTTGAACCGATAAATCATTAAATAATCATTTCATAGATAGTTTTCATAGGTTCCAAAGGTCACAATGACCTAACCTTCTATTCCACAACCAAGAATGATATTACATTTCACTAAGTCAAGGTATATCTTGAATCATAAGGTCTTATATGTTTAGTGTGTATACATTCTCTTTCCTAAGGGTAGAATGAATAAAATCTTCCTTGTAAATGTGTAATAAGAACTTATCATTCCTAAAATTCACTAGGTAGCCCTCATCACACAATTGGATTATGCTAATGAGGTTGTTCTTAAGACCCTTACCAAACAAAACATTTGAAATCAATGCTTTTTCAAGAATAATGATGTTACCTATACCAATAATTTGTCCCTGAGCATTATCTCTGAAAGTTACTTTTACACCTTTCGTCTTGATAATCTTTTCAAAATAGAATTTGTTACCACTAATTTGTCGGGAACATACACTATCCCTGTACCAAGTATTGTTGTTGGTACATTCTCTATTTTCCTAAAAACAAAATAGTTAGACTTTTGGAATCCAAACCTTCTTGGATCAGCAAATTTCAGAAGGAAAAATCTTAGGCACCCACATTTTCATAGAAAACAGCATTATGAAATCTCAAAGACTGAGTTTTGTTTAAGGAACAATTTTTTTCCCAAGGCCCACGACACAGACACTTAGTAAATAATGGATCACTCTGTGGAACAAAATAATTGTTAATAAAACCGAGTTTAGAACTAGTATAACCTAAACCAGAACTATTCCTAAGAGGTCGGATTTGGGAAAACATTTTATCAAAATTTTCCTTAACAAAGGTAAAGTTGGACCAATACTCCCTCAAGGAAAAAATTTCGGATTTTAGTTTGATATTTAATTTCTTGTCTTCCAAAACATTTGATTTTGAACTAGAGTTAGGCTCGAAAACACATTTCTTGTAAATTATGTTTTCTAGATCCTTAGAAAGTTTATTATTTTTAAAATTTACTTCCTCATGATTTTTTCAAATACAATAAAAATCAAAAATTTTCTTATCAAGATCATTAGAATGATCTGATATTTCGGTAGTATAAATAGAATTCCGAGAATTTTCCTTATAAAGCTTTTTCATGAGTTTGGAATTCTCAATATCAAGGAGCTTAACAAACCAATAAACTTCTTCATAGGTAGTTAAAGTGTTATCTTCATTAGAAAAAGACACTTCATTAGAAGATTAATAATATTCATCATTAGTATAATTTTAATTTAAAGAAACACTGGTCATTGATTCAGCATAGTGTACCTTAGCCATTAAGTAATTATTGTCAATAGGTAGTCTGGTTATAAGACCAAGATTCTTCTGTCTAGAAGATTTGTAATCTGATGATTCATCTGAAGAGTCACCACCATGGTCACTCAAGGTGTCATTAGATTTCAAGAAATTATAAGCTTTAGATTTGTAGTACTTCTTTCCATTTCTCTTAGAATTATTTTCTTTGATTTCTTTTATCTTAAACATAGGATAATCAGGTCTTATATGTCCGGCTCTCTTGCATTCAAAACATGTAACTTCCGAATCTTTATTATCTTTCTGTTCCTTTTTCTTATATCTGGATTGAAATATCTTTTGTCCAAAAATATTTTTCATCCTTCAAGAAAGATTAGAAAAGTCATTTTTTGAAGATTCACTTCCACTAGATTAGGATTGGATAACAACCTTCTTGGATTTGGATCTGGTAACTCTCTCAGGAGACTTAGCTTTCATATGATTTGATGTTTTAATAAAAGAAACACTACCATTACCATTCATATTCTTTATGTTATCATCACCTCTATTCATTCTAGTCTCGTGTAGAAGAAGAGTTCCAAAAAGTTCATCAAGAGAAATCTGAGTAACCTTCTTATTCTCATCAACAACTGTTCTCTTGGATTCCCAGTAATTTGGAATGATGTCTATGATATTTTCAACAATAGCTTCATCATCTAAACATTTCTCACCCATGGATTGTAAACTATTTACAATAGGCATGAATCTATGTTTCACCTTACATATGGGTTCTCCATAAGGAAAGAAAAAACCATGATATTCAGCTCTATGCATGGCTCTTCTAGTTTCAATATCTTTTGATGTTCCAAAGTGTGTAACTTCATGTTTCTTCCATATACATTTTTATACATAATAAGATGAAATTTGGATATATATATTTCAAGTCATGGAACAGGGAAATGTATTCCATACCATATAATTCATTTTATATTCATGGTTTTCATGATTGGTGATGTTATTAACTTCCTTGTTAGGAATTTTATATCCTCCAGTAAGAATAAGAAAATTATCAACTCTAGTATTGATAATAAAAGTCTTCATGAGATCTCTCCAATACTCATAATCATTCCCAAAAAAAATAAGTGGTCTTGCTGGATTTAAATATTCTATGTAAGGAACATTGATTCTTGCCATCTTAAAGAAAAATCATTCCACAGAAACTTATTAGTAGAAATTGTTTGTAAACAGAGAAAATATTCCTCACCAAGAAAAAAAGAGTATCTCTACGAAAAATATGAATCCAAACATGATGAGCCCAAAAAATTGATTCTGGGAATAAGAATAAGATGAAATATCCTCTAAATATAATCGTGAGATTAATTTTGATTGATCCACACATCTGAAACAATTTTTGAATTGGTTTAAGGTATAAGGTCACCACCTCTAATACAAATTTTTGAGATGGTATGTGAGTATGATATACTCTATAATACCAAATGTAAGATCGAAATAATAAAGATACTGAATCAAGTATCTAAAAATTCTCAAAATACAAGAGGGGAGGGGTGAATTGAATACTTTTAAAAATTCCTTTGGAACATTTAAAGATGGTTATGTTTAACAATGTTAAACAAGGTAATTCACAAAACCTCTAGTTCTACACACTTGCTTGTTTCCAGAAATATGATTCAGAGAATGTGGATATGGAATGATGGTTCCAGAAAAATGACACTTAATGAAAGTCTAAAAAGATAAATATTCTACCTTAAAGAGTACATAATCTAAATAAATCATAGTACAATTATAAGGAAGTAAAAGATAGTTATACTTTCCTCAACAATTCAAATGTTGCCGAAAACATGAAACACACAAGTAACAAGTAGTAAATATTTTAACCCAAAGTGAAGGGTATCCAACAACCTGGGATAAAGGTACCTTGGTTTATAATATAAATAAATTATATCTTACCCACTCCAGGGTAATCCACTGATACAATGATCGGTGTCCATCATGCTATCCCAGCAAGCCCTCAACATAAAGGTAGTCAGCACCACTTTCTTTCTCATCAAGGAATCCCTCAACTTCAAGGTAGTCGGCACCTCTATCTTCCTATCCCTAGAATCCATCTAATGTACTCAACAACATATAGAGTAGCACAAAAAAGACATGAACAAGACGTTCAGTACGCACAAATCATTAGAGTTTCTCTATAGAATTCACTTTAACAACATGTAATCTGTAGAGTCATTGAACAGTGTTGAGCACTTTTCAAATGAGCTCCTATTTATAGGCACATCACCAATGGTCGACTCCCTCCTCCAATGACCATATTTTTCGTTGAATTTTAGAAGGGCCTATACACGTGTCACTCAAACAATGGTTGGTTAGTAACTGAATGCACAACATTGTTTTATAATTGGGACACCCACTTGGTCACAAGTACTATGATGAACCAAACATTGTTGACCCTTAACTTGTCACCCAAACCGATCTCCTATTAAGCCCAATGAGAATTCTCGATACCTTGTGTGTTGTTTACTGGTGTCAGGAATTGAAACAATACATGATAAGAAATTGTAGTCTAAATGAAATATCCAGGATCAAAATAATTAAACATGAGAAGATGATAGACAACAACTGAATATCATAAAAATAAACAGTCAATCTTAACCAAAAGGTACATCTAAAAAAACTGAAAACTAAACCAAAACTCAAACCACTACCTGTGAAATATCCATGTGTACTCAAGTTCACCACAATCATCCAACCAGACCAATACAATAATGAGAATGAAACCACGAACCTGAGTATGAAATAAGACATGTAAAACAGATCGAGTCTACCAACACCGAGTGGTACATGTTGGGTGTGATCTAAAACAGCTCAATTTTCAACCAAAAAATAATTCATAAAATTTCTTTCCTAAAACATTCCATTAACACTATTTTAAAATACATTTATAAAAAAATGTTTTTTGACATTTTATTAAACAAAAATACCTCTTCTGTCTTAAAATCCAAAAAATTCCAGCTTCCATTTTCAAATACAATTCCTATTCCATAACCCAACATAGACCAAATAATTTTAGGTCTATTTGGAATATAAATAAGTTGGGTAAATGGGAAAAAATGTGTATAAATATATAACACAAATATATAGAGTGTAAAAATGGGAATTCCTAGACATCCCGAGAAGACCCTTGGTCGAACTCGGTACGAAACCACCTATGGGATCATGGTGAAGTCCCAATCTCTACAAACAACTGGAAATTCTAAACTAACCTAACTAGTTGCAAAACCACCATGGCCTAATAAAAAATCCAGGGGTAAGAACCCATCAAATTAGGGATAATCAATAACCATCAATAAATAGTATAAAGATTATCAGGATTCCATGGTAACAGTAATACTGTGAAAGTAAGAGGAACTATCATTTGTGATTCACCTTATCTTCCATAAACACATTTACCTAACCCAAACACGGACACCCTATATGATAAACTATAAAAACAATCACTCTTATTGAGGTCCCCATAACACAGACATAGACACACACACCTATATAAATATATCAAGTCATCAAAGGGTCCAACGAGGGTGTCACAACATATACCCTTTAACTATTTCACAACAATTCCTGAATTTGAGATGAATAAACACTTAGATGAAGGAAGTTGAAAATAAAACCTTAGGCCACATCAAAAATTATTTCAAAACAAGATGAAAAGACACAACACACATAAACATTCCAAATGATATTCCTTGTCTTTTAAAAAGCAATAATTCTTTATGGAAAACCAAACAAGCCATCACATTTGAAACCCCACACAAAAATTCTTTTAGAAACCACCCAAAGGAACCAATAGACCATTTCAAAAAAGAAAGTTCAATTTAAAAATCAATTTGATGTTCCATCCTTATTTGAGTGCACATCCGTGTTTACACATTGTTCTTCCATAGATGTGTAATCATCAAATGACACCTTCTAAATTTTATTTAAAATTATCACAAAACTATTAATAAAACTACAACATGATTTTTAATAAAAACCCAACAATCCCACATTATAGAGAATCATAAACAAACCAGTTTTAAAACATTTCAACAAAAATTATCAACTCATATAAATTAATGGTTAACATGTATAATTCAAAAATTTCAATCCAACCAATTTTATGAAATATCTCATTGGGAAAACATCTACCAAATCACCCAATTTTCCCAAGAAAAAAAAATTATCTCCTTAACAGACCCATTTCATATCTATTCACATACACATAAATAAAGAATCACTTAAAAACTTATTTTAAAAAAAATATCGACACAAAAATGACACAACAAACTAACTATGATATTTATTGGGATGTGAATCATATTTCAAAAATTATACAAAAAATATCATTTTATCGAACACATAATGTTCACATTTTCTTAAGTATAATTCATGAATCACATGAAAACATATTTTTATCAAAATATATAAATTACAAAACATAATAAAAATAAATGAAATGACATTAGAAACAAAGGAATCATATACCAATATTATTTAAATGAACTTAAGTACCAACAGAACGAATCATAAATAAAAAAATGATTCACCTACCTCAATAGTGTGTGAATGCGATGAAACCCACAAATGAGGGATAATACACCCTGAAGAACAATCCAAACATTCTAGCATCAATGAAAATTGAACCAAACACAAACAATAATTACTGGGGTTTGGAAAAACCTTACGTACAACATGATATCAAAGAAAAACATAAAATAGTGGAAGGGGAAGGGAGATGCTTCTCATTAGATGTTACCGCACACTAAACCAGTGGAAGAAGCAGTTACCAAAGGGAGTGAGTAACTCAATGGTGGGCATCTATCGGTAGCAGTTGTGAGAGAATAGGGAGTTCATTCTAGGGAGTAGATTCACAAGGGGGAGGGTTATCAGCCAACATACGGGGTGGCACGCCTTCAAGATCTGGTCAGAGGGGTGGGGTTCGTGAGATGTTAGAGGGGAAAGGGTCAGATTGAATGAGAGGGACTATGTAATGGAGGGGGTTGCCACATGTAGGGGACTAGGGGATAGGGAAGGGGTAAGGGGGAAACACCCTTAAGGTAAACATTAAAGAATTAATAAAATGTGAAAAAAATAAGATAAACTAAACATAACATTACAATAATTGAAATATGACTAACATAGTATTATTAAAAATAAAAATAATAAAATTATTATTATCAACAACAAAAACAATATTATTATTATGGAAAACATAATGTTTTTATGTATTCTTAACATGGAGAAACAACAAGGTTACCATGCATTGTTCATGTGACCATGAGAAAACCATGTAGTAGATAGTATTCATTCCATAAGTAGTCATACGGGAACCATGGATGAACTTATGATTTTGGCTAAACATTGAGTTCTATTTCAGAGAACTAAAACCCACCAAAACATCCAAACATCAATAAATTATATGGAAACCAAACCCAATCATTGTCCAAAAGATCAGAGAGGTAAAATGGATAATATAAAAAGGATCTGAGGTTCGGGTGTGACAATTCTCACCACCACAGACACAATTTTCTCATAGAATTTCACCAACCCCAATGTTATCCAATAATTGAATGCAAGACCATCAAAAACAGAGAGAAACTAAGAACATCGGGGTGACCATTCAATCCATAAGTCACACTCAGTTGATCTAGATGATACCATAACATAAAATAATAACATAGAATGAGAGGTTTCTCCCTACCACAAGGAATCAACTAACATGAAAATTAAAATCCAAACTCAACCACCCTGTGCAGGGGATCCAATGGAAGGACTCATAAAAAAATACCATCCAAAAAAATATTTAAAAATATTGAATGAATAAAAAATAATTAAAATATACACCTTCAAATGTAAAATAATTCTTGCATTAAAATAGAACATGTCCATCATAATTTTCCAAGGAAACAATGAGCACTTAATTATAGAAAAACTCAACAAAAGAAAAAAAAGAATGAGATGTATGTTAATGTTCCAATCAAAACCCGAAAGTTAAAACCCATACCGAGGCATCACACACCCTCAACAACCCCTAACATAGCACGAGCATTAAACTAAGATGTACATTTGGGACTCTTGTGGCTAAAGTATATCTTTTTCATAGTTATGAAATAAAATCATTAGTTTAAAATTACTTCTCCATGTGGTCCATCCAAAAAAACATCTCCACATGACCCAGACAGCCAGAATGGTGGCACATCTTTAGAGGGATGTGACAAGAAGGATTAAAAAGCCCAAGCTGACCACACCGAGGAAACAAAACCAAATTTCTTGATGAAATAGAGGCCAAAGACGATGAATATGTCTATTTATATTTTAGTTCATACAACATGCACTCCTAGTCAGATGGGGAACCTTTAGTAGAAACAAGTCGAACCTGATAACCAATTCCACAGGCTCCAAAAACTAATCCAGATATGAATACTTCATCAGAAATCTTCTCAAAATGAAGGTCCTTAGAAGATAGGATCTTCTCCTTGAACTCTAGTCGGAGACATCAAAGAAATTAGAGGCATTCATTAGATCCTACGATGCCACCTCTGAATAAAAGGAACTAGTGACCTAATATAGTCAACATATGTTATCATCATCTCATAGACTTATTGAATACACAAGAGTTTTTCTATTCTCTTCATCTTCACCTACTCAGGTATTAACCACCACATGACGACAATCCTAAAAATGTCCCACATCATCCCACACATGTAATGATGGTCATGAAAACAACATCTATTATACAAAATATTGACATTAAAAGAACCCATGGTAGATCGAACACTAAAAACCATGCGAGTAACCAACATTATAAATATGCACACTGGATCCATGTGGAATTCTGATGCAATTAACAAACTTAAATCACCTCAATGGATATGTTGCACTTGAGAAGAATCAGAAACTGGGCATGAATCATCAAAAACCATAGGGACCATTCTTGGTGGTATTTTCTATATAACAAAATAAAAAAAAGTCCCAAAAAATGATAATGAATTGTTAATCTGAAAAGAAACATCCAAAGGTGATCTAATAGGAACCCAAAATGAAAACACACCAACACAACTAGAAATCATCCCCTTCTAACTTCATATTTCAATTTTAGTTTTTAGTACCCCCCTCATTTGAATGAATCTTCCCAAACCCAAAACCACTTTTCACAAAATAACCCATATTAAATATCAAAACTCAACATCCATAATCATTTTCTCATTCAAAGTAATTTTAGAAAACCGAATTTAATATTTAAACCAAAAACTTTCCCCTTTAATCATATAAACAATCACATGAGTGTTTATCCACTAACATTCATGCATGACAAGAAGCACTTCCCACAGACTTGAAAATGTCAATAAATAACACTAAGGGTTGCTATTAAACCATTTATTTACCAATTCCAAATAGTTACCAATATTTAAATTCAAAACATTTTCCATTAGAACCTACCATTCAAATTGTAAAACCACTTAAAATTAGTCATCTTCCATTTCTAAAACTATTTATTTTCAAAAACCATGTTTACCTATTTAAATACATTAAAAAACATTTTCATTTCAAAACCCACAATCATTTTCAATGGAACCATTACAGCTATCAGAACTAGAATTAAAATTGACTTGCTCCAAAATACTAGAATGGGGAACTAATTATCTTCCCTAACCTAAAGTAATGGTAGTGGGCCATGTACCAAGTAAGCATAATCAACTAGGATGTATGTTATCTATGTACATGGACTCCACATGGGTCACTACTCCATGTGTGCTCACAAAATAAAATAGCCCCACCTCTATTATCATCCCTGACTCCATGAAGAACTAAAGACTCAGATCAATGACTACCCATATTTTCTTGAGGTATAGATTGAGAAAAGGGTTAGTTAATACCATCCCAAAAATACCTCCAGAGTCTCAACAGTCCTAATATTCATCTACCAAACACCCCTAAAAATCTTCCTCCTATAATAAAATTTTTTCATCGACCATGTAACATTGAAACAACTTCTAGAATGGACAAGAGGAACCACATGGTTTGTGCATGGTCTCACAAACCATTCAGGGTAACTTTTCTATTTCCCACTATTCATAATAAAATTTCAAAAACAATTATTTAACAATAACAAAAATATTATTACTTTTTATATAATTGTATTATTATTATTAACTGTTTTTATTAATATTTCTTTGTTTTATTAGTTTAGTTCTTTATTAATTTTTTTTAACTCAATATGGGATTCCCCTCTCCATTCTTCTCGCCCCCTACATAAAGAACCCCCACTCTTTCCCCCTCTCCCTCACATGACCTGAACCCCTTCCCATATCCCTACTCGTATCCCCTCCCCTCTGGACATTACCCTACTGTAGGCCACACCCCATCATGTAGCCACCCTTCCTCCTTATGAGGCCATCTATAATAGGATATCTGAAATCACTCATGACAATCCTCATCTAAGGAACTTTGTTGAACTACTCCATCTCTCTAGCGACTGCTTATTCTACCTGTTTGATGTGAATTCCCATCTAGTGAGTATCCTCTACATTACCCTTCCCATATTTTTTGGTTTTATTTGATTTCATGTGGTTTTATAGGGTATGGATGAACACTAATTGTCATAGTTTGTGTTTATCTAGATTATATTTGATTCTAGGCTGTGGTGATATTTTTTTCGAGGGTGTATCCTCCCTCATATGAGGGTTTCTTTTTGTTAAACTACATTGAGGAAGGTCAGTCTGTTTTTCCATTCTGATGCATTACATAGGTTCTTTAGAGTTATTAAATTTTTTCTGAACAATATTTTCATGTGTGGGAGACCCATTTCTAGAATATTATGATTTTTTAAATTATATATTGTGTTAAAAACAAGGTTTCAAGATATTCATGAATTATACATTAGAGAACATGCACATTAGGTGTTTTATAAAATGAAAAAAATTGTTGGGTAAATTTTTAAATATGTTACTATCCTAGATATCACATATGGTTACATTTTTGTGTTGTTTTAGTGTTGATAGAAGTTTTTAATAATAGGGGATTTGGTTATTCATTTCTTATGTCATTGTGAATTTATTTCAAATGGGTGTGATAAAGCGCAAACTTTGAAGTATTTGAAAAAATGGGTGATTATGTTGATAGTTTCTCTTTGGGATATTTTATAAAATTAGTTGGATTATGGTTTTGAAATTATGTTTCTGAACTGGTAATTTATATGTCTTGATAATAGTTGTGGAAATGTTTTAAAATAGGGTTTTTATATTTCAGTATTACATGGGATTCTCGGTATGGATTAAAATACGAGTGGGGGTTTTATAAATAATTTGGGGGATTTTTCATGGGAAATATAGAATGTTACATTATATCTGCTTTCAAATGTGTATAGAACCTCAATGTAATGTTAAATTTGAACCTTGTTCTCTCAAATGGTGTGTTTGTTCCTTTGGGTGGTTTCCAAAAGAGTTTTACATTATCATTTCCCAAACAATGGCCCATTTGGTGTTTCATAAAGAACGACAGGGTTTTAATAAAAAAACCCCATCTAGAAACCATAAGTGAATTATTTTTGTAATCATGTTTTTAAATAAATATGGATAAGGAAGAAATCCATGTTTGACATTGCATTCTAGAAAGTGTATATTCGTGTAGAATGTTGGAATGTTTGTGAAATGGTTGAAGGGTTATCTGTTCTGATAACCTAATTGAATCCTTTGATAAATTGATATATATAAATATAGATATATATATAGGTCACCTATATAGGATAGATATCTATTTATATATTATTGTATAGGTTGTTCGTTTTTGGGGAATGTATGTGCGGTTTCGGTAGGTAAGGTTAGTCACACATGTGAGGGAATACTATGAACCCAATATTACTATTAAAATGTGTTACTAGGAATACATAGGGGATTGAGTTATGGTTAATGATAAAACAATATTATATGGGTTGGTACCCTTGGATTTATTGTTACTCTAGGTGGATTGTGCCATTGTTTATGATAGTTTTGATCATCCAATTGGTTATAAACATAGGGGAATCACCATATACCGAATGGTGGTTACAAAATGAGTATGTATAGGTGAATTCTAAATATTTTCAACAATGACCATGTCAAAAGTACATATTGTAATGCCAGACCCCAGTTACATAGTGTCGGTGCATTATTTTAAAACATGGGAATGATTACAAGGAATCAAGTCCCAAAGGACCAATTAGTTTAGCGGTCTTGGAAAATAGATTAAAAACATGAATATTACATTATACATTATATCATACAACACATCATAAATAATCCTTTAAGAACTCCATGGTTCCCTTAGCTTAACCATGTATATCAATCATAATACACTTCTTGGAATCCTGGGGAAATAAAACATATGAAAGGGGTGAGCTCAGATGATCAGTAAGGGTAAATAATTTAGTGGATGCTATAAAAATTTAAGGAAATATGTATAATAAAAAACATCCTTTTAAATATAAACATGAACATTATATGGAGAAAATAAAATCGAACATTAGTATATAAACATTCACATGGATATTCTACAAGTTGAATAATCACATGTAATAATTAATTTCATAATTAGGGAATGTGTAACGGTGGACATAATTACCACATATTCAAGGAATTTTGCCAATAATAAAAATAAAGTTTTGGTCAAGGACCTATGCCAAGACATGTGTTTGTCTCATGAGACCTACTGATGCGTCGAGGGGCAATAGCGGGCCCCACCCATCATTTACTAAGTCTGTTGCATTCCTCATATGAAAATGATGAAACATAACATAAACATTTGTATTATAACTGGAATACTAAATGTCAATACGTCAACCATAAACCATGAAGGGTATATAAATAGAACATCAACAGTCAAACATCTCACAACTCGTTCAATAAAATATGGAAAATTTTATTATAATAAATCAACCTTAATCAATAATAATACCTTGTAAAGGATGTTGACATAGTTAAAAATGATAAGTAAAACTTTTTGAGAGAAATATCTCTTTTTATGAAATCATTTAAAAGTCACAAATTTATAAACGAAGCCATTTAAATGGTATTTTTGAATCAAACTGCCCCATACCACATTGAAATTTTTTAAATTAATTAACCTTTAAAATAATCATTTATGTATAAATAAATCCTTAAAACCATTTTGAAAACATGGAAATTAATGAGAAAGATTTAGAGGAATAAATATTTAAAACATTTAAAATGATTCTTTATTGTTCTAGTAACTTAAAAGAATAATTTTTAAATGAATATTATGAAACATGGAGATGGATACTAAATATTTCCTACAAAATTATTACACATAAATAATCTCGGATAATAATGAGATTAATGAATTAACCCTTACCTTGCACATTATATTGGTCGAGGGTACATTTAACCTAATGTATAATGACCATAGTATGTTATTAAAGAATACCAGAACCTATTCATATTTATTATATCATACATGATTCATTTATGACTTTATAATACCCATTTAATTATTATTTCCATGATAAATTAACATTTAGTGTAATAATTGATTTCTTTACCGTATGTGTTTTAACTTGATATTATTGATCATATAATTGAGATCATGATTTAATTACTTATATAACATAAAACTTTATTTATATATAATATATATTTAGAATATAAATATGTATAATAGAGTGATATAAGAAATAAAAAACACTGTTTATGGAGACAGTAGGCCGTACGTATGCATGAACGTTGTTTCAGTTTTTATATCGTATTGAATGGAAGTAAGTGAACAAGATATATGTAATTACATATATATATACACATCACTATTAGAATTATTATGTCATATATTACAAACTTATTAATAATATATATTTATAATCATCGTTGAATGTTCATCCTGGAAATGAACCTCATCACATTGTGGAGACGGTAAGTTGTACGTACACATGAGCGACAATGTCATTTCCTTAATGATTAAAAGGTGTAGAATTTGGATGGAATATTAAATATAAAAAAATTATCATTTTATTTTCATTATTTATAAAAATATATATATTACTCATCATTATATCCATCCAAATGACATAGTGTTGAATAACAAATTACACCACGACGTGAAGACGGTAAGCCGTACGTATGCACACATGTTGACATTATCATTCATAGGATGAGAAGAATAATGAGTATGGTTTTACCATATTTATAAAAACATCAAAGAATATAGAAAGTATTGGAGTTATTTTTTTGGAATGGAAAAATCAATGATAGAGAAAGTGGAAGAAGAAAATAACATCAAAAAATGTGATAAAATAATTACCTCTTCTTTGGGTGTTACCTTTTGATTTGAACAAAAGGGCTCTTTAGGTAGGGTTTTTCACAAGGTAAATCTTCTTGGATAACGTTAGGGAATTTAAGAAAATATTAGGGATGGTTTTGGTCAAGCTAATGGGTTTGGAGGTGTGATTTTGAGAGAATGGGATGTACCCATTTATAATAGAGGTGAGGGTCACTTTATGAGAAGTTTGAAATATTATTTCATTAGAAAATCATTTTTGGTATCTAATGGATAAAAATTGATTTATTTCGATGATGAGGTAGGCATTGGTCGAAATCCTCTCAACCAATAGGTATTAGGTGTATTTAGGTCACTATATTAACCTTATCTTTTAAATTTAACTCTTAGTTAAATAGTTTATCTTTTACCATGTCCTCTTGTATTATTATTATAAATGGTTAATAAACATTATATAAATAGCCAAGAAAACCACAAGTAGTTAATTATTGATATATCTAACCTTATATAAGTAAATTGGGTGAACCTTATATTTTTATAAATATTATATCAATTATTCATATAGCATTTGTTTTAAAACTCATTTATTTTAATTTTGACATTATTTGGTATTTTTTGGTTAAAGTCATAAAAAAATTATCACATCAAAAATAATAATTTAATCAACACTAAAATTTCATATTAATCCTAAAAATTCGTGTATTTCATAAAAAAGTTTCTATTTACAATTATTTTTATATTTATAACACCAATTATTTTAATCGTTCAATGATAAAGTAATTACTGCAACATCATTGTGTAATAAATAAATTTAATTATATAATCTCAAGAAATTATAAATAAAATACCATTATTTAGGAAATAATTTTATATTTATAATTAATATTTAACTTAGAATTTAACTTATGTATAACTATATATTAAAATTTGTTTAGTTATTAAATATTGAATTTAACACTTCTAATTATTCATTAAATAAAATAATAATAAATGTCCAAATATAATCCATATCGATCAAAATGATAATATTTTATTCTTAAGATTTGTTTTGTTTGAAATAAATTTATCCAATACAGTTAGGACATTTGTTATGGTAATTATAATATCATTTTTAACATTAATTACCCTATTTACTATTAGCCTTTGTAAATAAATGTCAAATGTTACTATTCACCACAAATTATTTTTATCATATTGAACCACAGCTTACATAATGATTTCAACCGTGTCTCTTGATTTTTTTTATATTTAATTCACAGAAGCGGTAAAATTATGTTTTATGCAAATTAGCAAATGTGCCTGTATGGTGGGTAAAAGACGTTAAAATATTCAATTAAATCTTTCTCATCTAATTTTATTATAAAATGACTCGAATGAATTATGATGAACTTATATAGGTATTATATATCTATTTTTACTTAAAATAAATTTAAAAAAAATAAATAAATAAATAAATAAAATGTTGGTTTTAAACAATAATGTTGTGTTTTTAACTATTCATCAAAAATTGAACGTTTTTATAAAAATACCAACAAATCACCATAAGGTAATTTTGATATTATGAATTAAAAAATGAATTCTTTTTTACCAAATTTAAAACATATATTTCTAATTAATTAATTTAAAATTAATTCTTGTTGTGAAAACCAAAAAATTATGTTTTTATAAAAAAGTAAAAACTATCAAATGATTGACTTGTGTTTCTGTCAAATTTAAATTTCAAATTACATATAATACCCAACATTGTATGAAATGATAAAAATATAATATTATTATTCTTCCAAGCCATTAAAATCCATAATTTAAAAATATAAATTATTTCGATTAAAAAAGATGTTTTGAATTAAATTTTAATATTTTTCACTATTCATCAAAATATGAAAATTATCAGAAAGAAAAAAAAAATTATCCAAATAAAATTTTTATTTCGCACATATTAAAAAGAATTTAATTTCATTAAATTGAATATATAAAAGTGTCAAATATTGGTTTTAAAATGGGTTCTTCATTAAAAGGCGGTAAAATTTCATTTCTTTAAAAATCCTTCTTTTATCTGAAAAAAAATGAATTTGATCTTATATGATGTCTGAGAAACACATAATATGGATTCTAAAATTATATGAATTATTTAAAATTCAAAATTCATTTAATACTTTTCATAACCACTATTTGAACGACTTGTTTGGTATGTCGGGGTGCGCTCGAATTCGGTATTGTGGGTAGCACAAGTTATGGAATTACATTAAGGAGATAACGTACTATGAAATCTTTTGTTGTTACATTCTCCCTTAATTTAATAAATTGTGTCCTCTCAATTTGAAATTGTTCTCTGAAAATAAGAGGATAAGATTAGAAAAACTGCTTGGTGGAAAACCGACATTAGAAATTGGGTTAATAATATATAGTCTTAATAAGAGGGAAAGGGAAATGAAAAAGTCACCACCAAATTATGATCTAAATTGGGAGAAATGTGGTTGAAATTATAGAAAGATAATTGGAGTAAATATGGACATATTTATAGGGATTTATTGAGGTCATCAATCACAATCAAATGTAAAATTTAGGGCCTCAAAGTCATCAATCTATGATGATTTAAAATATCACCGGTTCAGCAAGACATAAGGTATTAGGATAACACATTTTTTAGATTAAGCACTCTTCCCTAAAGATTAATAATTAATTTATTCATAAAACTGGAGGAAAAAATATACTTGACAAGTAGAGTTTCATCCTTTAACTAATTTCTACAACAAACTCATCTTTTAATCCAAAAGATAATATAATTCAGAAATATTCGATTAAACCTAATCGTATAGGGTTTTAAAAATATTGAATTTGTAATTCATATGTTAGAATATTTAAAAAAATATATTATACAAACCAGGACATCACATAGGCTAGTGTTAGGTGATGCAACATTGATGCTATTCGTTCGCGGGTTCAAGTCTCACAGCCTTTCCAGACGCAAGATGTTGTTGCCCAACGTCTGAGTTGTCCTTTATATAACAATCCAAAACATATTATTATGAACTAATTTAACCATAAAATTAGTATCCAATGTTAAAAATAATCCATTCCAACAATTATAATTTTACAAAATATTTTTTTCCAAACTCACAGTCCATAATTTATAACGAAGGTAAACAAAAATAAGATCTTTTATCCACATAATAAAATGTGCATTCCCTCATCATGTATTCTTTTAAAACATGAAAACACCATGAATTACCATAAATTCTTATATATTAAGTTCATGATCCCTTATTCATTATATTATACTAGATATAATCTTTATATCAAAAATTTTTGTAAACTCTAATAACAATGGAATATAAAACAACTAATTATTTTCGAAGAAGTCAAAAATATCGAATATAATATATCCAAATCAATCATAACTTATTTCAAAATCACTAAATTATTATCAGAACCTTATTAAGGTATACATTTTCATTATCCATGTATTTTCCAAAAAACATTTACTTGATATTGACAAAATTTCATAGAACCATATAATCTCAAATCCTCAATGAAATTGTATCATGGTACAATAATTATTTATTTCCATAATTCATATAACCAATACATAATTTATACAACACTCAAATGAAATAATACGTTAATAACAACATAAGAACGCTACTCAATAATCTGCATCTAGGATAGAATCAAAACCTGATTATTATCCAAATACATCTTTTGGGGCATACTATGATGACTTAGACATTGATCTGTATAGTGTCCCAACTTCTTGTAGATTAAAAATTGTACATTTGAAAAAAATTTATTACCCTTGCAATCATGTACTTGGTCTCCTTTTCTTCTACACTTATAAAAAACTCTCATTCCTTAAATTAATTACCTAGGTGATTCTTTCCACAACTATCACATATGGGAAAATACTTCATTCCATTCTTCTCTTTATACATAATTCTCTCTACAATCCTTTTCTTCTCTGGAATCCCATCACAGCAATAGGGATTAGAAAATTTTTTACTTATCTTATTAACACATGATACTATTTATTGATATGAAGAGAATACATGAGAGAATATTCCTATTATAAATGTTGTCTTAATACCATGAAAGATACGGTCTTTATTACTCATTGAATCATGTGTATTACTGGAGTTCTCCTTCCTTCTATTGGTCACCATTTCTAAACAATGGCATACAGTAGGATAGTTTATGAATAGAAATTTTTAATTCCAAACTACAATGTACGTAATGTAAATGGAAATGATTATGCATATAATCTATAATCAAAAAAAATTCTTTGAAGAAGTATTCACTACTAAATCCTTTATAATAGCTTTTAATGAAAATGTGAATTATCCTAAGAAAATCCATCAGGAGTGTCATAACCAAGAGTGATGTCTGGCCCATTATCATGTACCAAGATACCCCCAGTCAAGCTTGAAACACCTTATTGGGTTTTCAATCATAGGTACATCTATGCTAGAGTCGCCTCTACCTACTCGTATCCTGATAGGGTTGTATTATATAGGAAATACAAAAAATCTCTATGTTAGCTAAATTCTAAGAACCTCTTCTATATTAATCTTCAATGTATATCATAGGTTAATGTTCAATAATAATTATTTTTATAAATCTAGTTTCCAAATATGTTTTAATATTCCTCTAATACAAACAGTAACTCCCTGACCCTAGTTACCCAAGGTTGGTGCATTATTTTTGTACATTAAACTGATTACAAGGAATCTAGTCCCGAAGGACAAATCTGTTTATTAGTCATGGAAAATAGATTATATACATGAATGTTATAGTACACATTATAAAATAAAAAAAATCATAAAAAATATTTTAAGAACACCATTATTCCTATAGATTAACACTGCATAACAATCATAATACACAACATTAAATCCTGGGAAAATAAACCATAAGAAAAGGGTTAGTCGGATGCTCGGTAAGGGTGAATAATTTAGTAGAATCTGTAAACATTTATGGAAAGATGTGTAATAAAAACAACATCCTTTTAAAAATAAACTTGAACATAATTTAGTGAAAATATATAAAAAATTTCCATATCAACATCGACAATGATATTCTACTAGTTGAATAGTCACATGTAATAATTAATTTCGTAATGAGGGAATGCCTAACGACGAACATCATTACCACATACTCAATGCCTCATTCCAAGAATACAAATAATTATTTTTCCAAGGCCTTGTAACAATACCCTAGTTTTTCTCATTAGACCTTCTAATTCATATAGGGGCTATGGAGGGCCCCACCCATCACTTAATATGTCCACTGAATTCCTCATAGGAATATGTTTAAAAATAACATAAACATTTGTATTACTAGTGGCATAAGAAATTTCAATACATCAGTGATAAAATGGGACGAGTATAAAAATAACACATCTACAGTCAAAAATTTCATAACTCATTCAATACAATATGGAAGATTTTATTATAATAAATCATCCTTAATCAAGAATAATATCCATTAATGTATGTTGACATAGATGAAAATGATCAGTAAAACTTTTTGAGAGAAATATCTATGTTTTTAAATCATTTTAATTTCACAAATTTATAAAGGATGTTATTTAAAAGATATTTTTATTTCTAAATTTCCCATTTCACTTTGAAACATTATAAATTAATTGAAATTTTAAAACAATCATGTGTATATGAATAAATCTTCAAAACCATTTTGAAAACGTGGACATTAATGAAAAAGATTTAGAATAATAAATATTTAAAACATTGAAAATGATTTTTATGTTAATGATTAACTTAAAAGAATAATTTTGAATTGAATTTATTGAAACATAGAAGTGGATAATTAATATTTCTTAAAAAATACTTACACAAAAAAAATCTCGGTTAATAATTAGATTGAGGAATTAACCCTTACCTTGCAGTTTCTATTGGTTGAGGGAATATTTAAACTCTTGTATAATGAACATGGTATGTTATTAAATTATATATGAACCATATTAATATTTATTATATCATATATGATTCATTTCTGACTTTATAATACCCAATTAATAATTATTTCTATATTAAATTAACATTTCGGATAATAATCGATTTCTTTATCGTACTTGTTTTAACGTGGTAATCTTGATCGTATAGTTTAGATTATGATTGAAATACTTCATGAATATAAACCATGATATATATATATATTATATTAAGAATATAAATATGTATTATATATAGATATATAAAATGGAAAACACTATTTAGGGAGACTGTATGTTGTACGTACACAAAAACAAAATTTCTATTTTCATATCGTATTGAGTAGAAGTAATTGAATAAGATATATTTAAGTACATACATATATATGTGAATCACTAGTATCATTATTCTTTCATATATTAAATACCTTTTAATAATATATATTTTTATAATCATCATTGTATGGTGAACTTGGAAATGATTAATAACACGTCGTGGGGACGGTAAGCAGTACATACACACGAGTGACGATATCATTTCTTTATGATTAAAAAGTGTGTAATTAGATGGTATAATAATTATACTAAAAAATTTCATGTTATTTTCATTATCTATATAAATATTAATCATCATTATATCCATCCAAATAACATAGTGTTGAATAACAAATTACACCACGGCGTGAAAACCGTAAGCCGTACAAACGCATGCATGGTGACATTATCATTCATAGGACTGAAAGAATAATGATTATGGTTTTACCATATTTATAAAAACATAAAAATATGTAGAAGTTAGTGTATTTATTATTTTTTAGAGGAATAACAAATAAAGAGAAAGTGGAAGAAGAAAAAGAACTTTGGAAGATGTGATACAATAATTACATCTTATTTGGGTGTTTCATTTTTATATTAACAAAAGGGATACAGAGGTTGGATTTATGCTCAATGGAAGTATTATAGGTTGAATTAAGGGACGTTTGGATGAGATTTGGGTAGGGTTTGGCTGAGAAAAATGTCTTAGGATGTGTGATTTTGAGAGATGTGGACGTACCTTTTTATAAGAGTGGTGAGGGTCACTTTAGGAACAGTTTGAAATATTATTTCATTATAAAATAATTTTCCATTTATAATAGCTTAAAATTAATTTATATCGATGATAATGTGGGTATGGGTCTAAATACCCTAAACTAGTTGGTTTTAGACATGTTTAGTTTACCATAATAACCCTATCTTTTAGATTTAACTCTTTGTTAAATAGTATAAATTTTACCATGTCCTCTGTTATTATTATGATAATAGTTAATAAACATACCTTAAAAATCCAAGATAACACCAAGTGGTTTATTATTGATATATCTAACCTAATATAAGTATTTTGGCTGATAAATATATTTTTATAAATATTATATCAATTAATAATAGAATATTTGTTTTAAAAACTCATTTTTTTTCAATTTTGAAACTCTTTGGTATTTTGTTTTTGTTAAAGTCATAAAAACATTATCACTTCATTAAAAATTTATCTAATCAACCCTAAAATGTAATATTATTATATAAAATTCGTTTATGGCATAAAAACCCTCAATTTACATTTATTTTTATACTTATAATTTCAATTATTTTAATCATTCATTGATTATGTAATTACTGCAACCTGATTGTGTCATAAATAAATTTAATTATTTAATATCTAAAAATTATAAATAAAATTTAATTATTTAGGAAGTCATATTATCATGGTAATTAATATTTATACTAGAATATATCTAATTTATATCCCTATATTAAAAATGGTTTAGTTATTAAACATTGAATTTGACACTTTTAACTCTTCTTTAAATAAAATAATAATAAATGTCTTAATCAAATCCATGTGGTCAAAAATGGTCATAATTTTTCATAAGGTTTGTTTTGGTCAAATTAAACATATCCAATAGAATTTGGACATGCGTTAGGGTAATTATAATATAATTTTTACCAATAATTACCCTATTTACTTTCAACTGTGGAAAATAAAAGTCAAAAGTTACTATTTACAGAAAATTATTTTCATCCTATTGAACCACATTTTACTTATTTATATCAACCATTTTTCTAATATATTTTAAATTAAATTCCTAGAAGTAGTAAAAGTTTCTAATACGCAAATTTGCAAATGTGCCTAGAAGTTCGGTAAAAGACTTTTAAAAGCTCAACAAAATATTATACATCTAATTTTATTATAAAATGACTTCAATGAATTAAATTTCCCATATATTAGTAATATATATATATTTTGACTTAAAATAAATTTAAATAAAATAAATAAATATTTAAATAAAGGTTTGCTTTAAACAATAAAGCATTTTTAACTATTCATAAAAAATTTAAGGATTTCGGAAAAATACCAAAAAATCACCCTAAGATAATATTGATATTATGAATTAAAAAATGAATTCTATAACAAATTAAAAGAATATATGTATAATTAATTAATTTAAAATTAATTCTCGTTGTCAAAAAAATAGGGTTATTAAAAATAGTAAAAACTATCAAAACATTGACATGTGTTTATGTAAAATTTAAATGTGACATTACATATAATGACATACATTGTATTAAATGAAAAATACATAATCTAATTACACTTTAAAACCATTATAATTCATAATGTTACATTATAATTTATTTTGATTAAAAAAGTTGTTTTCAATTAGAATTTAGTATTTTTTACTATTCATCAAAATATGAATGTTATCCGAATGGTACCAAAAAAATTTACAATCTAAATTTTTATGTCCTGAATATAATGAAGAATTAAATTTCATTAATGTGACTATATTAATTGGTCAAATATTTATTTTTAAAATGGGTTTGATATTAAAAGCCGGTAAAATTGATTTTTTTTTAAAATACATCTTTTAGCTAAAAAAATGAATTTGATCTTATAATATCTATAAAAAACACATAATATGGATTATAAAATTATATAGAGTATATAAAATTCAAATTTCACTTAATATTATTCATAACCACTTTTTGAATTGCTACAATGGTAAGTCATGGTGCACTCGAACTGGGTGTTGCGTGTAACACACATTATTGAATTTCATCGAAGAGATAATGTACTATGAAATCATTAGTTGTTACACATATATAATTGTTTTTAACATTTTGAAAAAAAATTCAGCTTACCCATCTTATTTATTTTCATTAGATCCCAAGTATTATTTTTTGGGATTTTGTTATGAAATGGAAATTCATTTTGGAAATGGAAGGTGGTGTGTTTTGGATATAAAAACATGAAATAAATGTTTGTTTAATAAATTGTGGAATTTTTTTTATAATTTTATTTCAAACTACTATTAATTAAATGTTTTGGGAAATTAATTTTATGGATTCATTGGTGGCTTTGCAATGAGCTATTTTGTCTCACCCCCTACTTACACCACTCGGTGTCGGTAGACCCGATCTGTTTTGATGATACTCTTTCATAGTCAAGTACATTGTATCATGCTCATTTTTAGAGCTATATGGATGGAGGATAACGGTGACCTTGAGGTCAAATGGAGTCTTATAGGGAATCAGTTTGGGTTTTGCATTAGTTTTCAGTTTGTTTTGTTGTACCTAATGGTTGAGTTGGTCGTCTTATTTATTTTAGATTCAATTATATCTTATCTTCTAGTCTTGATTAATTATTTTGATTAATGTTATTTATATTTGGATATAATCATTCCCTATTGTATTTTTTCAATACCCGATACATTTTTCTAGCCCGTGGGAATCAAGAACGCCCTTCGTGCCATGTTGCCGATCGAATCAAGTGACCAATTCTCGGTGAACCCATGTAGGTTCGTGACAAAATAGTATATGATGTTGGGGTGAGAAAACTATATATTTATTTCCTATTTCATTTTATTTTGCATTATTTTTATGTTTCTTTGAGTTGGAGATAATTTTTTATATGGAACATATTAGGTCTTGTGGTCAATGCATGGTTTTGACTAACTCTGGGGATTCCTATTTGATCATTTGTTTCCTAATTTGTTGTGTGTGGGTCACTCATGTGGTTGAAATAAGGTTAAAATAATTTCCACTATAAATCCATGAAATAGAAACATACAAATGGGTCTTCCATCAAACCGCTCCATCATGTTTGGTTCATGGTTTTACTAAGCATGAAACAAAACCTTATGAACAATAAGTAATTCCTAAAAATTTGAAATTAATAGTTTTAATTAAAAAACATGACCACAAAACCCCTATTATCCTAAAATTCAATTGGTCCATATTTCCTTAGATGTATGAAATCATCCATTTTTGTCCCAGGGTGACTTGTCTTGGATTTAAATTGATATCTTGAGGCTCTTAATGATTATTATTTTTTGGTTTATTATGTTTTCCAATTAAAGAGATAGGGATTCAAAGAATCTAATGTAGGTTCCTCTCTATAACATAACATTTCCATTATAATACCATATGTTCTTAAGAATATATTTTTATTTCTCAAATAATTTTGAATGAAATGAAATTTATATGGATATTTAAATGAGACTTCCTTTTTTTAATTTCAGTTTTCTATCATTAATAGTGGTTTCTCAAATCAGTAAATCAAAAATGATTTTATTCATCTTATTTTTATAAGTTGTCTTAGAAAAATATATTTTTATAATAATTATTATAATATAATAATATTGATATATATGGTTTTCATTATTTTATTTGATGGTAAAATTTTACTTGTTACTATGGCCTTACATATAATGTGAATTTTGATTCAAGAATCATAAGGGAAACCATGGTTGTGTTTTTGTAAACCGATGAATGATTCCTTATCACTAGGCATAGACTGAATATAGGTAATTTCTGGGTTTTCCTCAAGAGACCCTTGTATGGTATTAATAATAATATGGTTCATGTAGTTTATCCTAGTGTTCAATGTGTAATACATGTTACCTTAACAAACCATAAGCAGGATCTCTCTCCATGCAATATATGTGCTATGATTATTGTCATATTATTCTTATATTATTATTTTATATTTCCAAATATTATAATTAAATTGTTTATATTGTATTTATCATATACTTTCACTGTTTTTATTCATTCATTAATTGTTGAATGTTTAAATTCCACTATAAAACAAAATTTATTTCCTTTTTGTAAAATGATTTTTATTATTGTATTATCGAATTCATTTTTTTGAATGAAGATGTCATTTTAAATTAACATTTCTTAAAAAATGATTTTATTTAAATTGAAATTTTCTTCACAGAATCATTTGGTATCCTATTTATCTTAGTCACATACCCTTTTTATGCCATTTTTGTCAATTATGTTCTTTTAGATTTAGGTAATGGGTCAAAATCTCGGTTTTATAGAGGATCCATAATGAGACTCACCATATTTCATTTTACGGAATTAGTGGTGAAAATGGGTCATTATAAGTTAATGAAGTAGTTTTATTTTTTAGAATGTTCTAGTATTGTTTTATTTTTAAGATTGGTTATGGATTGGCCTCACTAGTCATTGTAACATTTTTTATTGTTTTATAGAGATCTAATGCTGTATTTCCTATTTATTTTTTCTATATATTTATGTAATTTTTTTTATTATTTTATTTATTATTTTTTTTGTTATTTATTTAATGTATTGAGATATTTTTTATTAGATTTCTTTTTTTTATGATGCGAGTTTCCATTATATGAATGGATCCTACAAGAATTTATATGAGGAATCTATGTGTTTTTTAAATTGAATTTGAAGATTAAATCATTAACAATTAGTTAGATTTCATAAACATGTGTTTTTAAATAACCCAGGTAAATCTAGAATATGTCTTGGGCCTTATGGTGGAATAACAAGGGTGATTTGGTGTGTTGAACTAGATTGATTTGTTAAAATTTCTCATAATGTAAATATTTTACAAGAAAGAGTTGTTCAATTATATTCCACTCTACATTCACTATATAATTATCATTGTTAGTTTTTACATAAAATATCACTATTGGTATTCCATTTGATGAATCTTGTGTATGGTGATATATATTTTATTTAATTTTGGTGAAACCATGTGTATTTTTTACTATTCTAAATGTAGAAGTGGATGATTGAGGCTTATGTTCAGGTTATAATGAAGAGAGTCATGAAATGGAAGTATTCTCAAGAGTAGACCTATAACGAATTGATTTGTGGTACAATACAGATCTTTTAATGTAACTGATAGCATCCATGAACTATGGTAATATAATTCCCTAGACATGCACTCCTGAATTTTGTGCTATAAAATACATACCTTACATAATATATCAGAGGACATCTAAGGTGACTCGAGAAATATAAACATTCATATTTCATCGTTTTAAATATATTCACATTAAATTTCACAATAATATTTTATTGATAACCATCAATTTTTATTAGATTTATAGATTATATACTTAAAACCCAATTTTATGAATTTAGAAAATTATGAAAATATATTCCTTATATAAAATAACCCTCTAGATATATCTAACATAGTACCTTTTTCATAACCTATGGAACAAAAACATAAATGAGTGAAATAAAATTTATATTAAGGGTAATCAATTGTTATAACTACAAAATATCATAAGCGGGAATAAAAATAGAATAATATTAGATGACATAATTAATTTTTAGGTTAATATCCCTAGATAATCATACTTAAATATTAATATATTATAAATCATAAATCATTACATAATTATTTTGATGTAAAAGAAAATTAAAATTCATTATTCATCCTAAAATCAAAATATGAATGTAGAATAATTGTGCAATATAAGAATGTGGAATATAAATAGGCATAGGAAATCATTTAACTTATCAGGGTTCACTATTAAAATCATAAATGTTTAATTTTCAAAGTCTCATAATGGATTTGTTTCAATTAAAATTTCCTTTAAAACCGGAATATATAATGTCCCTTATTGGATTGGATTCAATCTATATTCCCATAATTATTATACCATGAGATAATATATTTTCCCAATGATCTATTGAGGGATATAATTTCATTCCCACTTGTACAAAAATTCAAAACCATACATTTTTGTTCCTATGAACATAAAGTAGTCATATTAAATAATAATTTAATTAACCAATGAATATAATGGGGTTCCATGAAGACAACCATAAATAATGAGTAAATTTAAAATTAATAATTATTATGAATTGATTGATTATAAAATATCCTCATTGGATTAGAAAAAAATAATATAGGATGTTCCATATTTGAAGAACACCTTTAAAAATCATTAATTAATTCATTTACAAAAAAGAATATTTATCAATTTTTTAATATATTCTAAAACTATTTACTCATAAAAAAATTAATTAATATTATTTTTTTAAAAACAATATAAACATATACATTATGTTAAAAAATTATTAATCATTCACGAGGATGGAAAATGTTGTTTAGCAGTAAATGTTGAAAATCAGTTTTTCGTAATTTTGGTAAAAAACAAAATGTACAATATGGTAATGTTTGAAATGATTACCTTCCAATACAATGTAAAATAATAAAATAATATTTTTAGAATAATTCAATATAATCTGTAACATTGAAAATTGAATATTCATGGCACTACACGATGAATACTGACATACAAGATAACGATTCTAGACCTAAATGAATATATGAGGTCAATATCACTTATATATATACATATGGTTCATTTATTTAACAAAAAAGATATTAAATAGGAATAAACATTTTAATAAAACAAATAAATATAATATAGTAAAATATATGTTATTTAATATATATAATGAATAAAATTCCCTTAATAAAAATTTAAATATAAACAATCATGAAAAACAAGTGAGATTTTATATAAAACCCATACCATAAACATCTGCTAATATTAAAACACTCTAACCTCATGTATAATAATTATAACTTATTATTAATTAGTATAAGACATGATTTATATTTATCTTAATTTATACTATTCATTTACAATTTATTATAACACATTTAACATATATTCACTGTTAAAATCCGTATATGGATATTAACTACTCTATTTTCCCAATCAAGGTTCAATTAAATATTTTTGGTCTTTTTACATTGTCCATGGATTCACTAACTCTATGATGTAAATAATTAAATATACTTCATGTTTATTAAATAAATTAACTTTTATAACTATCATTTAATGAGAGTGATGTAAAAATGAATAATGTCATTCATTTAGGTTGTAGTCCACACATATATATTAGTGAAATAATTGGTTTTATAATAATAGGAATGTAAATAAAGAAGATAATAATTTACCATAGTAAAATAATAATTTTTTATGGGATTCATATTTATAAATTAAATAAATTATCATAGCCACCCATGTACTTGATGTAGGAAAATAAAAATATTTCATTCATGAAGACATCAGGTCATCTATATGTATAATGAAATTTTCATTTACTAATGGGAGGACGGTTTGTAGATAATAGTTATTACATTGGAATATCAACTTTTAAATATAATATTTGTAGTTATATCATTATATTTGTATGGTTTAAAAAAATTTAGGTTTTATAATAATAAATAAACTTATTTGAGGAAGATAATTACATCTTATTTGGTTAACCACATTTTGATATATCCTCAATGATTATTAGGATATTATTTTGAGAATAATAGTACCTATAAGACATTTATATTATAGTTTAAAAATGGTTTATTTTGACTTTAAATATACACACATAAATTATTCATTTTAAATAATATCACTACATTGATATGATATTTTTAGGGATATATCTGACCACCCCATATTTCTTTTTGGTAACATTTACTCTTACATTTCATCAAATTATCTATTCATAATTTATATATAATTATAACATATTCTATTAATATGAACTAAAAATGGTATTTTCTCACTTTATCTTCATTTCATGGGGAATTAAATAGTTTATAAATAGTTGTTCTCAATTTTTCTCGATAATTGATTGTGTTTAAAGGGATCCTCTTAATTTATAACCAATTTTTATGGTCCACACTATAAAATATTTGTTATCAAATATTATTCTTGAAAATCACTCATTTTCACATAATCCCAATTTTATATCATTTACTATTTTATGAAAAAAATCATGCATTTATCCTATTTAAACACTCTTTATTAATTTACGTAAAACTGAAAATATATTGAACATTTATTACCATTCTATTTATGGTTTTAAATCTTGTTGAATATCATTGTGATTTTTTATTTATTATTTACATAATGAAATTAAAATATTGATTTTATCTCTTATTTAATGGATTCCATTTTTATTGTCCCTTGTGTGATGCCTCATGAAAATAATAAAATACCTAATTAATTCAATGGATAACCCTTATTATTATTCTTTTTTATTTATTTTTTATATAGAACAAACATAAATAAACATAATATAATGACTACACAAAGATATATATCCAATTCATTGAGCAATGGAATAGTGTCAGGAGACATCTTGTATAGTATTATGTTGTAATCCTAATCCTTTATAGACACTATACACTATGTGATGTAGTCTTGGAAATTACCCTTGATAGAGGTTTTCTTTCAGGTTGTATGATTCTTTTATTTTCATGTATTTTCATAATCGTATGATTACATGTTATAAATGTTTTTATTACATATGATTATTTATCATATATGATTATAAGTCATCATTTTATGCTTTATAACTCACTTTTTTTGCTTCCCAATAATGTGTATTCCCTTGCATTGATTTTTAGCTATTCCCTTCTGTCTCTATATTCTTTACATTATGCTATGTTGTTATAATATATCAATGGGAGTTTTTAGTGAATAATGGGGATCAATAAGAAGATTACTTTCATGCTTTATAACAATGTACCTAGTCTTCTCAAGACACTATAAATCTCAATACTTTTATTATAGAAAAAACAGAAAAGCTTTAGAACTCCTGAGTTTTGATGTTTGGATTTACTATGTAATATTTTTTCATAATTATCCGAAACAATATACTTAAAAGATTATTATGAATTTATATTATTAGTAATAGTTAAAATTATATACAATATTTAATGTTTATGGCTGATTTTTTACAATTTATATGGTGAGGACCTCCAAAACAGATAGTCAACAACATCCAAAAAACTGCTAAATAAATGGAGGACTACCACAATATAGATAATTGAAAAAAATTCACTAATACACTACGTATTATCAAATTACTCAATAAGTTCTATTATCCAATAAATGTGTGTGGAAATATCCACCATTGATAAACCACACTAATATATAAACTTTTTCGCACCATGAGAACAACATCACCCAACTATGGCATGGTGATAATCACTAGCATCAACTTGATGACCAAATCTGCTCAATTATAATAATACTAATAGCACCAACAACTTCAATAAAAATCATACACATTACTATTCATCCCATATGATCACATAAATTTTAATTAAATTTAATCAACTAACAACTCTTGCCAAACCAAATTGGATGCCCAATTTTCACTTACTATTCAATTAAGTGCTTAGTGCACTTAAATAAATATTGATTTTACCATATATATTATATATTAATAAGAATTATAGATAATAAATATATAAATGTCCCCACCTCTAAATCATTATTATTTGAGAGAAATCAAATTCCATGCAAAGACCATGGAAATAAGAAAAAAGAGATCGCACGGAATTAGAATTACAATGGATAAGAGAAATGAAGAATAAATAAAATCTTAATTACAGAATCCACATTGGAAATCCAAAACGACCAAAGGAGCTTGATATAATCACTATATAGAGGAGATCTACAGGGGCCTATGTGGTAGATGAAAGGAACCCCACAACTACAGTAGGCACACAAATGGGGGACACCATGGGTGGAATAATGAAATATAGAGGTAGAAAAGAATTGTAATTTCCCAAATTAATTCTCTATCATGGTATGACCACATAGTTTCAATAAACATATTATATATGTGGGTGAAACTATCCAAATTTCCCCCCTCATAGGGATTTGTGCACAATTTTTTCATACCGTGCACATCCCGTTTGAACTCTGTACAATTTTTCGTAGTTTCCTAACATGGTTTTATAGAAACATAACTTAGTTTGTCTGTAATATGCTCAATTTCAAAATGAAAAACATTGTTTGGGATGCTTGGTCAGTATTAATCATGGTCTAATGATGTTGTTTGGGCTATTCCTCTCTGATTTTTTGGAATATCGATGTTTTAGAAACATAACTGAACCCTCGATATGCTTATAGCTAATTAATCCCATTCAAAAAAAACATGTTAATTTGTTGAAACTATTAAAATCAATTCTCACCTCTAAAAACAAATATATTTTCACACACCAACAAAAAATCTAAATCCTATTTTGATGTACGACCCGCTCAAAATCTTGGGACATTACAACCTTCCTAAATTATGGTAAGTAGTCATCAAGGTATACAGTAAAATTGAAGATGACAACAGCTATATCACCATCATATCATTACCCTAGACAACCCTGGTAAACATTAATATGTTAATTCCGAGTGTGGTTCTACCCACCTTTTGTATTTTCCTACTTTTTCACTCACCGACCCAACCTTTAATTATGAGGGTTCCTCCAACCACCCATTAGACATACATGTCCCTATATGATATATATTAATTCATGCCCCCATTAGTTTTTCAATATTACATATATCATAAATTGTTCTCCAAATTTCCCACATCATAGTTTATTCCTAATGTTTAAACACCAAAATTAGTGATCAAATGAGATGCTAAATCACACACACACACACACACATATATATATATCTCTGTGTGTGGGTTTATTTGTGTGTGTGTACATAGACACACATGTACCCACAAAACATTATGAATATCGTTAATCCCATAAAATCCATTAATCCTACCCAAATCATAGACATTATCCATATATGTTTAATTAATCTATCACATGTGTACCTCAGGCACCAATATTAGTAATCCTAAAAAAAGGGACATGCAAGAAATTATGGAACATCACTAACAATGGTCATATATCTATCCCACTCTAAACCCAGAATGTCAACTATATACATATGGAAGAAGGCCTGACTGCCTGAATCCTTTCCTCCATTAAAAGTATCACCTTATATTATCCACTAATATGACTGATGGGACAATATATCTATTCAATGGCCTACAATTGTAGCTGAATCTGGGATACCAACTCCATGTACCGCACATGGTTTTACCTTGTATAAATAATTGTAACAGGATCTTAAATCCAATCTATCATTGAAGTATTTAGGAATGAACTAATCAGGTTATCCATATATTTACCAAATAGAACCTTCTATGGAGGCCACTCGTATTGGTTATCAACATGACCAGACAACCCACAAAGGAATAACACCATCAATAAACCCCTCCAATGTGATTTGTATGAATCATTGACCTCATTCCCCTACTCAAGATCCACATTTCCTCACAAATGGAAATCAGAAGCATGACATAAATACACTCCAAAACAATATCAACCTACATGAATAAGTCCATTCTATTAGATTTCTCTTGGATATCAACACCTGAAATACTGCCACTAATAATATTTCATCATGACAAGGTTTACCTAAAAACTTATGGCATGCTTGAACCCATTCTTGAATCTAAACACTATATTAATTATAGATCAAGTTATAAATGATGAAAAATAATGCATATATTTGAACATCTCTATATTATCAATGAAATATATGCACCATACTGTAGGTTCTTGGGCTTAAGGGCTGGACATTCCTACAACATCTCCATCAACATATCTGCAAATAATATATAATTTATTTCCTTCAAAAAGTGTTCATCATACAATTTTTCATGAACCAATACATACAACTTTTGATTCTTCATTAATCTTATCCAATATATTATTAACTTCACCCTTCCCCCTGGATATGTCTCCACATGATCAAATATCCTCTAAACTGAATTGATGTAATTCCATACTAAATATGGTCTTCTATCACCCTGATACAATATTGTTCGTTCAAAATGGAAATCATCCGTAAAATGTTAAAGTCATTGGAATAGAACCCGGATGTCCCCAATCTATACTCTTTATAGATCACATTAGGATGATTTAGTGTTTCATATCTATCCATGGCCTAATAACTTTATATAATGTTTCACCTCATATATCATTATTCCTATAAATGCGGATCATGTTTATCCTAAACATATGGAGCCTCAGCTTAGCCCATAAACGAATTGACCACTTCATTATCTCAAAACACTAAATATCTGCCTTCTTGATGATTCATCATGACCTGTCTAGGTGGATTTACACGAAATGAAAAATATTGTGGTCAATAACTACAATTACAAACATATGTAAATTTTTTGGAAAGATGTAATAGGAAACATATCTCACCACCCTTATTGTTCCCTAAAAAACCCACATCACATATCATCCGTCCTCATGGACCCCATCTACCAATATTATATTTATGTATCACATATCATGAAAATAAAAAATAACCATGATGGTGTTGCTATGTATAATGACACCAACATGATATGATGTAATCCATTGTTTATCTTGTCATTGGTATTTAAAATAGCTCACCCATTTCTATTATTCCTTCATCACCATATCATAGTTAGGCCCACATGAAGCATACACATTGGCTGATATATCAATCTCATTAGGAACGTTATACATTGGATGACTAGGTAAAAATACACCAAGAGGATATATATTAAATCAAAATATGATATGATATTTAAATTTTAAACAAATAATCCACATTTCAAATATTTCATGTCCCAAAAAAAAATAATGTCTAAAATTTATTTGAGCCTTAGTGCATACTATAATTTATAATAACACCTCCCTTTACATACCAGGGTAAGGGTCACAATTATACAAAACAATAACATCACAACCTTGAGTAACACTTATAGTTATAATCTATCTGCATTAGTAGTCCAATAAATAATATAAATTTCCCACCCATAGAAATATATTATATCTCCCATGCCTTGGGACACAAGAAACTAAGAATATTCAGTTTCATAGTTCCCAATGTATAATTGTCATTGGTATACCACAAACAAAATTGTAAGACATAATAAAATGAAATACTCTATGATTCCATTTATTGAGACCAAAAAAATGAACAACTAACACCATGATATGGGATGAAGGGAAACATGTCCTTATGCATTATTCCCCAAATTTCAAATGATTCTAAATAACAGTGAAGGTAGAATTAGGTGATAGTGGAAATACAATGCCCTTTAGTGACATTATAATAGTAATTACATGGTATTAATAAAATATGGAAATTTAGAAACATGTAATCAAACTAAATAATAAAATTAATAAAAATATAAAAAAATCAAACTCATATAAGTAATACGGTCATTACCTAGCCATATAGGTCCCAAGCCTTGACTGTTTCAATCCTACCTCCAATATGTTTGGGGGACGAAACCAGCACTGATAGTCATATTACACAAATGGGAGCATTAAACTTGTGTACATGAACACAATCACACATATCCAAAACCATACAATGATGAAACATAATAATTTTATAAAAATTAATATATAAAAATATAATCCCACAATTAAAGTATGGTATAAATGAACAAGAAAGTAATTTCCAAAATAATACCAAAAATTTAAATTGAAAACATGTCCAACCTGTAGTGTATGATAGGATAAATATCAGAAGAAGATACTAGTACACACCCTGATCATCCTAGAACACTAAGATCCACGAGTTCGTAGTCCCTCTAGGACTATATAAAATGGTATTCTATATTTATAATCCCTTAAATGTGTGGGTAAAACCTAGTTATGTATGAATATAATAATTTCAAGTATGAAATACAGAAATTAATTTACCTAAAGAATAAAAAATATTTATCTCATAATAGTAATTTATTACTGAAATTAAAAACAATTACCTAGATAGACTCATGAAGTACCCCGTATCTGCATACAGTTTCAACAAAAATACTAGCCACATTATTCTTCTCAATGTTTCTATGAATTTCTCATTATGATAGAACCCACTACACGAAATATTCTATCACTAAATGAAACCAAGAATTTGTTCATGATCATTTGGTCCCACCCATGAAAACCCACTAGTCTCTATGGCTCATGATACACGGATATGGTATCACATATTAGACTACTAGGTTCAATCATAATCCCAATATGGTCCAACCCACTATATATGGGATTATAAAATGATGATACTACTAACTAAAATGAAGTATCATGATATATGGATGATCAAATATCAGTTCAAGATCATCACATTGTATCCATGGACCTCAACTCGGGTATAATAATGAATGGTAGAGCATGAAACCATACTCTCATGGAGAGATAGTGAAACACTATCTAAATATTTTCATCAAGAGGGGATGAAAATACAATGTTTGGATGTAATTATGTAATATACTCATATAGGGATTAACTTGGGCAATACTCTAAACTAATATGACTACAAAAATAAAGATACAGTGGGCTCTAAACACCCAAAAAAGAGGGTGCATCATGTGTACAAGGAATGAACAACATGTCTATCCAACCACTTGTTTTTACATGTTTGTCTATCTCACATGTTATGTAATCCTACAAATACATAGTGTGTCATTCCATTGTAAACCAACTGTAGTGTTTAATCTAGCACATTACCTATATTACTTAACCATTCCTGTTTTTCTCTCATTTTTCTTGTTTACCTACTTGTGTATTTATAATCATGTCTGTTTTCACCAAAACATGTTCATAACACCCCAATTTTTTTTATATTTTTAAATAAATTAAATTTATTCATCGTAATAGGTTTCATGTAATGACATTATTAAACAACCAGTTATATACCATTAACTATTAACATGGTTGTTGGAATTTTAATGTGACAGTTTGGAATAGTAATGTACCCATTAAAATAATAACATCAGATATGAATGCAAAAAAATTAAGGTATATTATAAATTAATATATGATATATTTAAATTATTGAATA
This sequence comes from Viscum album, assembly GCA_963277665.1. NCBI lineage: Eukaryota > Viridiplantae > Streptophyta > Magnoliopsida > Santalales > Viscaceae > Viscum > Viscum album. Next base: position 187,048,672 of record OY728153.1, on the reverse strand, counting down.
ATTCAATAAATTTCATGAAAATTAAACATTATGTGATGGTTTTCTGTGAAACTGAAATATCTATTTAAAATTTTATAATTAATATAAAGATTTAAAATATTTTTTATTTCTATAAGATAGACTAATAAATTCATACTTTTTTTATTATAATTATAATATAATTTTATGAGACCATAATTAATTTAAGAAATTTTCCTTAAAATAGTTATAATATTCAAATCAGTAGTTTTATAGTAAATGTTAAATTTAATTAGAAATTAATTTTACCATATATAGAAAATTATTTCCAAAAATTATGTTCATTCTTTAAATCTACACATAAAAAATTGTGATGGTGAGTTTTTTGGAATTTATATAGTAGTTAATTTTTTAATAGTGAAAGACTATAATTTACATTATTTAACATTAAATGTAAATAAATGAATTATTTATTCATTTATGATGTACGGATGAGGTAATAGCTCATTGGTTGAAACTAAAATGTACAATTTACTCTATTTAGTCATAATAATGCAGAAAATTGATAGACTTGAGGGAAAAATATGTTAAATAATATAATAGAAAAACATATGTCTCCTCTCCTATAAATTATACCATTAAACCCCTTATCCTCACACCGTATAATCCTTAATTATAGTTTAAATTCAGCACCATTAGAATCCGAATAAACATACTAATATAAAAGACATATTTAGCTTACCAAAAGACCAAATTAAATTGACTTAAAGACGTTCCAAAATAGATGATATTCATTGTGTAAAATCCTCCTTCTTTCTATTTTAATTTCTTTTATTTTCATATCCTCTCCTAACATCTAAAATGAAAAATAGTATGGTAACTCTCATAATGTATACAAATATAATATAATTTTAGTGTGATAATAGATCATCCATCATCAAATCTGTTACATTATTCTTTTATTTTGAAAATGAAAACATACTCTATGATATTTCAATTCATCGCATTTGTGAATGATGATTTCTCATTTTCCATTACCATCATCATGTTTTGTTATAAAACATGTAATATTGTTAAATATGATTTTGATATAAATATAATAACATTTATCATATTATGGATTCAATATATAAAAATTATATTAAATAAAATGAAAAATGTTCATGATAGTCGTAAAAAACACCAAAATAAATTTAATCATTTTAATGAATATTATATATAAATAATTATCCCAATACGATATAAATAATGACATATTAGAGAATTTATACTGATGTATATAGATTAATACTACATAATTTCACATGTAATGATTTTTTTACAATTTTTCATGAACTCCCATATTTATACTCAATGGAACCGATCATAAAACCACAAATCCAATTCCCTTAGAAACTCAAAATTAAAAAGTATAACTCATTAGAATAGACATAAAAAAACATAATTTTTTTAAACCAGTCAATGATATATTTATCAGTATTTTAATTATGTAATATATAGGAATATAATTTTATTATCTTGGACATTAACTACATGTGAAGAAAACTTTCTAACATAAGAGAAAAGTTTTCTCAATTCACTTTTACTTTTGTACCATAGATTTCTTATTTATCCATTATTTATTGTGTTGGGTGTAAAAACAACAACTTAATATATCATATCATGAATCTATTTATCTTCGTGGTATTTACTGTTTCATATGATGATCCTTAATTTTATGGGGTGTATTATTCAAAAAATTACAATGTGTTAAGGGATCTCATAACTCATGTTAAATTAATTGGGTTAAAATTCTATTTCATTGATTATTTCATGAAATGGATATGTTAAAAAATAATTTTGAATATATTATTTTTTATTTACCCTTTTTTATGTTTATTTAGAGTGAATACATGAAATCCACTCATTCTATTAATTATATAGTTCTTTTATGGGACTATAACTTAGTTTTATGGTATTGGGGAATATTATCTATGTTAGGAACAAATTTTCCATTCTATAATGTATACATTGAATTTTTTTTTTGTGATCATAATTCACTAAATATTTCATTAAACAACCAATTATTTTCATGTATATGAATTTTTTATTAGACATATACCATTTTTACATACGGTGTTAATATTAAATGCTATTTTTACTAAGAAAATATTGATATATCTATATCATCTACTCAAAAAAGTTATTTTAATTAGTCATTATGATCATGAACTTGTTTTTAATGATGACTGATTTTTAATTATAGTTATCTATGGGGCCCAACATTTTATATTTCGTTGATACACCAATATGTCTCATTAGACTAATAAGTTAGTCACAAACCCTTTACATTTGTTTCAAAATATAGTCAGTTCGGATTTCAATAAATCCTTAAACCATCATGTGAAGGATCTTAATGGTAGTGGATAATTTTCATGATATATGACATCCAATAACAAATATCATCCATTATTATGTACTTATTAATTACATTCCATGAGTTATTCACTATAAAAATATATATAAATCCCTAACATTCTATAGTTATTGATTAAATCTAATGTTTTTTTAATAATTTACCTGTCCATATTTAATTTCCTTATTTATTATTCTCCACTAATTATTGATTTATTTTTCTTATATATGTAACCCTTAATGATAAATTCATCCCACCAATTTATTTGATTTTCTTTCCCAGGTTAAGATGATGAAATCTTTTTATATGAGTCAATTAATTATTATTTTCTTTTGTTACGATCAATGATTAATTACTAATGTAATAAGAGAACCATGTTTGTATCTTGTACGTCAATACTACTAAACAGATCCATCCATGGTTATATGATCTTTCATTTTGATTCCATTGTAATAATATAACCTCTTACACATCGGTACCTGGGTATGAGTTGTTACAATAGGTATGAGATTAGTATTATTAGAAACCCTGTAAACATGATGTTAATAAAAATGAGATTTATTAAAAGTTATTATTGTTCATTTTGGATCAATGAAGAAGATGATTATGAGATAACATAGCATGTTCCATTTTTTAGTGATAAAACATAGTGGAATAAATTCTATCAAAACCCACAGACAATGTAGGTATTTACCCATAGATAAAATCCACATAGTTATTATGGAGCTGAGATGATCATCACCATATTAGGATAACATAGTCAGGTAATAATGAATAAACAAACTATACCTATGCAATATCATTTAATGACGAAGAATGCGATATATTTTTGTTGGAATACTAAATTAGTGGTATCAGATAAATGGATCAATTCCCTTGATAACATAATTCTGGAAATATATTTTGACTAAAGGGAAAATTTTCTACAAGAAATATAATATAACATGGTTGATTCTAGTAAAAGGTGTCCATTTATCTAGAATACTTTGGAGAGTGATGAAATACAACACATGGAATAAAAATATTTTCATGAATCATTGTTTAAGAAATATTTTCCTCAAGATAAATGAACTAAAATGAATATGAAATTTCGTAACATGTTGAAAATAAAGGAAGGTAGTGTTTCAAATTATGAGGATACCTTCACAATATGAGTTAGGTATGCTAATGTTTATATTCGTGATTTTTAAAACATGATCGATCATTTCATTGAAGGTTATAATACTTATATCCAAAGGGATCTGGATTTTCAAAATATTAATCATATGACTAAGTGAAATTATTTAACATCAAAATAGAGAAGTAATTTTTTAGATACAACATGATAATGGGAAATCAATAGAATAATAGGTCCTTATATGACCATGAAAAAGTAAAATCAACATATAATAGGACAGGAACAAATCAATTACTATTATGATAAAATTGTGGAATGACACACCATGAAAAATGATTGGAAGGAATGGGAGTTTGTTATTATTGAATAATGAAGGTTCATTTCTATAATGAATTAATATAGATGAAATTTATCAATAATGCATAATTCTTTTACTGTAAGACAGATAATACATTTTCTAAATTAGTGTTATAAGAATTAGTGTAATTTACTGAAGTGGAAAATTTTAGATTCTAAAGATTATGAGATCATTAAAGATGAAAGAGAAGTACCAGATGATGTGGTGGAATAATTTTTTCATATTTATCCAATGCTTTATTTGATTCCCTATAATCAAAATCATTTACATCATCCCAATTTTCCAAAAAAAAATATGTGTTATATGTCATAATAAACTCCAAATTGAAGTTTCAATTTATAAATCATTAATTATTATTACCTTTTATGACACCAAAATGTGCTTTATATTCCTACAATATCATTATAACTATGGTAGAAATTTATATAATGTTTTTATAGATTTCATACAAAAGTTTATTAGAAAATTTATTTCAAAAAAAGGAAATTATGATCTTCGTGGAAGATGTAGAATTCCTTATCATTAGAGAAGAAACATCAACATCTAATTCTTATACATATGCACCCAATTACCTATACTATATGAAATTATTGGGTATTAGAAGAATGAAATATAGGAATGAGTAAAGTAATAATAAAATAGAGGTTTTATCAATTTTATAGTAATATATTGATTTATTTCCAATGGAATTAACTTGAAAACATCTAGAATGTGAAGTTGAATTTTTCATTGATTTAATACTTGATGCTTGAAAAATAAATAATAATTCATATAAAATACCCGCTATGTTATTAGTGGACATCAATAATAAATTAGAGAATTTAAGCAATAAAGGATGTTTTCACCCTATTGTTTCCCATTGGAGAGTGCCAATTAACATTGTTATGAATAATGATTGATCCTTGAGGTTATACATTGACTATAGAGAAATTCATACAATTAAAATAATGAAAAAGTGTCATCAAATTCACATTAATGATTTATTAGATCAATAACATAAATTTCATTCATAATATCATTAGTTACAAGTAATATAGGATTTTTTTCTCAAAGAAAACATTCTAGATAACATATGTACATTACGATTCTATAATATTTATATTTGTATTGACTATTGTAACCTATGTATTTATGGATATGATGAATATATATTCATTTAATATCTTTAAAATCTCATTTTGGTATTTATTTATGATATTTGGGAATATTAGAAAACCTATAAAGACAAGGAGAATCACCTGCTGATCATTCCTGAGACTCTCATTATGAAATAATAATTTGGTACAAGAAGTTAGTTTAAATTTTGTCTTCAGGAACATTAATTTATTTGACATAGTTTATCTATGGAAGGAATAATTGTTGATATTCAAAATAAAAAGGAAATCCAATAATGTAATATTCCAAATAAAATAGTAAAGGAAGTTAAATTTATGATCCATAAATGACGGTTTTTTTATATACATTAGAACCCCATGAACTAGAATCCCGGAGCCAGTGGTATAAGGCCCCAGCCTTATACCATACTTAATCTTGTGTTATTACAAGATTACACATTGAGGATCCTTTCAGGTTTAGAGTTTTAGAAAATTAGATCATTAAACTTGCATTACATTCCACATTTAGAAAAAGTGGTTACATAAAAGATAGTATTCAATTTTCCCATCAACGGAATCATATATAAAATAAAACATGGATTATTTCTTGACACTTCCTTGACACTATCATCATATCATGTACCCTTCCCTTGACCTGTGAAAAAAATTTCAAAAACTTGGGTTGAGCATAAAAAGCTTAGTAAGGGATATAAAAATATGGAAAGGAAACATGAGTACATATATACATAATAATGAAATCATACTTTACCCATAAAAAATAAGCACTTTAACATACCTAATCAAATCATGAATAAATCTTAGAAATCATAATACATAAAGGTAACTTGAGGCATTCATAACATTCTTACGTAGGGAGTAACCCTCTTGGATACGTCAGGAATACCCATCACAGTATATTTCCTAAATCTCTTCGGAGAAACCATAACGTTTAACTCCTTCGAGTTACCCAATGCATTGGAGAGATATATCGGGTTCACCTGCCCTTAGTTTGTCACGGAACCACCCGTCTTCATAACAATGCCCAAGAACCATAACATAATCGTATCACATAAAACATGAATAAAGGAAACATAACATTTCCACTTTTCAATCACAAGATATCAATACAACACATTTATATAAAAACATTATGAAAACCATTTTCAATACCAAAATAAAATAAAAGTAAAACATGGTATTTAGTTTTCTTTAAAAAAAGGTATGGCTTGTAGAGGAAGCCAAAACTCAAATAATGGTCACGGCAGAGGAGAAGTCGTTTGTCACCACATAAGTACGAAAAAAACATTCCCTTTTGTCATTTAGTAAAATGCTTCGTATAAAAAAGATTACTTTTGGATAAATGTAAAAGTCAAAGGGGTTTATACACCGTATAAAAGAATGTTGTGTATAAAACAAAATATGCCTCAATGAAAGGAGATTGAGACGAAGTCCCATACCTCGGGTCTGACATGACTCGATCGTTCTTTAACCTCCAGAATAATAAACTTGAGTTAATTTCTAATTGCTTAAGAACCTTTTTCAAGTTCATTATTCCTTTTATATCACTTATTACAATGTCATGAACACTATGTAATTATTTAAGTTAATAACGGTCATTTTAACGATCATTGGTACTTGAGTAAAAAATAATCTCTTTATAATTACAAGTTGTTCATGTATCCATTATATCCAGAGATATACTCATGATGTAGATATCATATATATCATATAAATACAGAATAAACATTAATTTATAATATTATAGAACGTTTAGAGGTAAGAAATGAAATGCACCGTTCATGGAGACGGTAAGTTGTACGTACGCATGAACGCTACTTCCATTTCTATTTCATATTTAATGGAATTAAAAACTAATGATAAATAATAGTATTATAATTCCATTATTGTATTATATATAATATCATTCAATATATCCTTTATAAGTACCACATATGGTATTAACGAATCAAATCACTTTGAGGGGGCGGTAGTCCGCACTTCCTAAAATGAAGATATCACGTTTACCCATAATGGAAACCATAATGGTATGTCATAAATTAATAATACAGAAGCTTAAGTAAAACATAAACATATTATATATCATATATAAATATAGTGACATATTAATGTCCAACTTTTAAGGGGTTATAAGAATATTGAACAATCATCGTTTCGTGAGGCAGAAATTTGCCATCCACAGAAACAGTATGTTCTTTAACCATTAGATATGGGTGTGTGTAAGTGTAGCTAGAATTATTTTTATAAAAAAATCCTAGTATATTTAGTATACTGGTTTTGTTACAAAATAAATGAATAAAAAGAGTTTATAGGGTTGGAGAAGCAAAATAAAACATAAGAGCACAAAAGAAGACACTACCTGTAAATCAGGTAACTCTTTTTGATTTGAGCTCAAAGGCTTCCTTGGGAAGAATTATGCCCAATGTGAGGCTTCTAAGAGTTAGAGAGGGATTTAGAGAGACAAAATGGGAATGGGTTGGCCGAGCCAAAAGCTTTGGAAGTGTGGGTATGGTGGTAGAGGTGGGGGCCTTTTATAAGAGGAGAGGAGGGGCACTCTTGGAAAGTTAAGAAAAGATACTTTGTTATAAAATGATTTACAGATAAGAGAGGTCCCACAATTATAAATTTCGAGGATAAGGTGATAAGGGTTCGAAATCCACCAATCCAATAGGTTTTTTACAAGTGTAGATCTTAGATTTTACATTATATTTTCATTTTATTTAAATCGTTAAATAATGAGGTCATCGATGCATCATCATGGTGTCATAAATAATTTAATTTATTTAATGTTTAAAAATTACATAAAAAATATCATGATGTAGGAAATCGTTTTAGATTTCCAATTACTATTTATAGTCAAAAATTTGACTTGTATAAACCCATGTAATATTTTTTAATAAAACAATACATGTTTGTGTCATTTTTACTTTAACATTAAATAAAAGGCATTAATATCTTTATCTTACCCAAGTGGCTCCATGGGGTCCAAAAAATCGACCCATGGGTTGTCTTGGTTGGACATGACACATCCAATAAGGGTGGGACATGTGTCAAGTTCATTTTATATTATTAAAACATTATTCTTACCTTAAATTACACTAATTACCTCTAACCGCGATTAAAAACATAAAAATTACTATTCACCAAAAAATTATTTTAATCCCATTGAACCACATTTTTCTTCTTAATGACAACAATGTATGGTGGATTTTTGAAATTAAAAAACACAGAGGTGGTAAAATTTCATTTAAACAAAAAATAAGTTTTTAAGTACCACTTAGTGATTTCACTAGTCATCAAAAATTGAAGTTTTTCAGAAAAATACCAAAACATCACCATAAGCTATATTTGATATTCATAATTCAAAATTGTTGTCTATTTTACAAAATTCAAAACATATAAGCTACATTAATTAATTTAATAATTAATTCCTGCTGTCAGAGAAAATAGCGCGTTTTTATGAAACAATAAGTATCAAAAGATTGACACTAGTTTAAGTCTAATTTCAAAGTGAAATTAAATAAAATGACCACCATTGGATTAAATGGTAAAAATATATTCTAATTTCACTTTAAAACCAATTAAAAATATAATATAATCATATAAACAAATTAGATTAAAAAGTGGTTTTGAATTAAAATACCACATTTTTCACTATTCATTAAAAAAAGAACATTATTAGAAAAATACCAGAAATTTATCAAAAGTAAATTTCAATGTCCCAATCATAAAGAATAAGTTTATTTTTACAAATATAGATTATAAAATTGTCAAAATATAGATTTAAAAATGGTTTCCATCAAAAGGTAGTAAAACAATCTTTTAAAAATATTAGTGTATTCCATGCTTAAGATTGGATTTATCCTCATTTTAAGCCTCTAAAACACTATATAATTCATTAATAGACATAGATAAATATATATATTATTCATTACTTACTTGGGATGTTACAAGTGGATTATTTTATTACATATTCATGACTAAAAGGAATAAAATACCAAATAATAGATCATTGTAGATATTTTGGAAAGGGATATTATAATAATTATAAACATAATACATTGAAAAATAGAATATGCAAACACAATGCATAAAAATGAAATAAACAAAATCCTTGAAACTGATTCAAAGGATTCCTCTTAATAACATGGATAATAGATATATAATTATGGTTTGCTCAAATTCTCAGTAAGGGTATTTAAATCATAATAAGTAATTAATCAACGAGAATGAATGAAAATGGAATTGTAAAAAATTTATAACACATTCCAGTGAAATAAATAGATAAGGCGTTATCAATATACAAATGTAATAAGCATAAAAACATTACATTTAATCAAGAAACATTAAATAAAATTAATCTATAGATATGACTATGAAAAATCTAATGGATTAGGGATATATAAAAATGATAAAAATGATTAATTATTTTATGTCATATTTGATTAATATAAAACCATATAACATTAATATATTTTACAAGACAGTTTAAAAATATAAATAAAACCCGTTTTAAATTTTAAATCATATTCATCTCATGAGAAATTGTTAATAAATCTAGGGCATATACAAATTCTATGCCCCGACCAAAATTTCCAATAAACATAATTTTTTATATAGAATACCTAAAATGAATAATATTCCTTATCAAATATACTTATTGAATTTAGCATATGGAATAATCAATATTTCCCCATTTTAAAAAATAACTATCCAAGTGAACACCATATACAAAAATGGTATATGGTTTAGGTAAAAAAATATCCATTGTGTGTGAGAATAGATTTGCATGGAAATTTCCAAAAAAAATGATTATAAATATGTTATTTCATCATGATAATGTTAAAAATCAGATAATGAATTGTCATTTCAATGATAATCATTACATACATTCTTGAAGAATCATTTCATTATATATTCCAAAGTGTCCCATACCACGTTGAATCATTTGAATCAAAATTACCATTAAGGTATGAAATTAATTGAAACCCATAACATCATGAGATTTTTTATATTCATGATATAAAATTTCAAATTGAATTATATACACCATATAAAAGTGAATTGGTGTATAACAAAAAATAATTATCAATGGAATGTTAAATGAGAAGAAATCTATTAAATTATCATTCCTTTTTATTGTGTGGTCATTATACACCTTTAGAGTTGTTAAAAAAATTTTATTAAGTTTTTTATGATTGTATTAATATTTATAGTATATTATATTATATTTTTATAATATATTATAACATGTTTGATAACAATATTACATTGCTTTCACAATTATAGGTGTTAATTGCCTATATTTTCATATAGGTATTAATATGTTACTTTCTCATCATATTAATAAGAACATGGATTAATAATATCCCAAATGTAAAAAATGTTATAAATATTATATAATTTAATTATATATTAACTTATAATAATTCGTAATATTTGAAGAAATAAAATAATGTGGAACTTTGATAGAGATGGTTGGTTGTACGTACACAAGAACAAAAAATGAATTCCATTTTTGTATTATAATATTGATAAGTAAATTCTAAATATGTATATTATAACTCAAATAGAATATTAATATCTTATATGTTAAATGTTTCTCAGAAAATAATCTTTAATATGGTTTATTTATAGCATGAAAAATCACATTGCTTTGAGGAGGCGATAATCCATACCTCCACAAACAATTTTATCATCGCTTCCACAAAACGGAAAGTATAAATGAATATTATATTAAATAATTAAACACACAAATAAATTATTAATATCATATATATCTTATATTATAATAGTTTCAATACTATTTTCTACCATGATAAGCAATAAATTTAAACGAATAAAATCGATTCATAATGCGACAATTCACAGTACACAAGAAAAGTATCTTCATTTACCATTATATGAATGTGTGTGTATGTGAAGGTCGAAAAGATAAGATAAAAACATCATAGTATATTTAATGATAATATTTTATATAATCATGTAATATGTAGTGTTCAGGTGGTTGATTTTGGAAATAAAACTAAAGAGCATGAGGAAAGATGTTACCTCTCCATAAGGTAACCCCTTTTGATTTCCACTAATGTGCTTACTTGGATGGATTTATTCCCAAAAAAAGGATTATATGGTAAGGGTATGTGTGTTTAGGATCTATTATTGGAGATCTTGGTAGATCCAATATGTATTTATAGGTGTGAGGAATTGAGAGGTGATGATAAATTTTTATATTGGAGGATGAGTGGGACTCCAAATATTTTTGAAGAAAGTAATTCCACCCACATTATTCCAATATATAGTGGATCCAAAAATGGAAACATTTATATAAAAGATATTATGTGGTATAGATATGTCTATCCAATTAATTTTGAAAATTTTATAGGATATTTGGGAAATTATGTTTACAGTTTGTTCCTTTATTATGCTTCATTTCACCTTAATCATTGTAATGAATTTTTATTACATTAACTCATAATTTTTTTTGAAAACAAAGTTTAACATATAAATAAATAAAAATTATGATTATTCAAAATACTATATCCTTTATTCCAATGTATGATAATAAAATTTTATGAAATTAGTTAAAATTTAATCACATAGACATGATGACAATGCATGTTTTTAATTTAAAAAACCACAATAGTCTGATCAATTTTTAAATTTAATTTCAAGGTGAAATTGATTAAAATGAACTGTGTTTTTTTAATTGATAATAACTTAATCTTATTTTACATTAAAACTACATAAAATATAATTAAACCTTATAAATTAATTATACAAAAAATAACTTCCAAATTTAAAATCATTATTTTTCAATATTTGTTAAATTATGACAGACCATAGAAATATACCAAAAAAATCTCCCCTACATTATTTTTAGCTTACCATTTCAATTATTAATTTTACTTTTTGACTATTTTATTTATAAATGTTCTAAATTTTTATTTAAATTATGTTCTCTATTAAAAGCTTGTAAAATTTCTTTCATAAAAATATAAAATTTATGAATAAAATTAGGTATCTATTTTTCATATGTATATCAAATCTATTTTAAAATATAATTTATATTATATTAAGTAAATAATATTTAAATTATATTGATATAACTGATTAATTTTAATTAACTTGTCTTATTAGGGTAAAATTGTTTTGTATTCATAAAAATTGTCTTTATAAAAACATTAAATTTCTATTCAATTTGATGTCATATTGATTTATAATTAATTTATAACCGAAGAATTAATATAATATTTTTTATAATGATTTATATAAATAATAAATTTAACAATTGTTATAAATATTTATTTAATATAAATGTGATGTGTTATTATATTAAATAATAATATTTTTATGATATATTTTAGTTTGGTAAAAATTGGTCTTGCATTTAAAAAAATTCATCAATGTAACTATTTATTTTATTTGACTCACACTAACTATGTTTTGTGTCTATTTACAAATATATTATTGATTTAATTTATATAAAATTGTTAATTTGATGTAAATTTTCAGGGTATTATATTATCTTATATGTTGGGTGATTTATGTGATACAAACTATCAAATACAATGTTTATACATTCGAATTTTAGTGTATTACATTTCCCCAAAATTAATTAAATTATATCCCCACAATTTAATCATTAAGTCCACACTAATGGTTTTGATATTTTGAAGTTAACTATTTTGGAGAAACCCATATCATTGTTATGGGTAATATAACATTTTCTTAATAAAATATAAGGGAAGGTACAATGATCATGTAATAGGGTTCCATAGTACGGGAACATAGGTGGGAAATGGAAACATGAATATAGAGGAAAAATATAAAAAAATGTTCGAATAGAGAGTTCAATATGACATGTTCGTATAAAGATTTTGACCAAAACACTATAAGGAATAGGTTTTAATAAAGTTCAATGATATAATAAAAAATATTTATAATATGAAAAAATATTTTGTTTCAATACCTTTTTTCCCATAGAGTTGAGAAATTATTTCACACTGTAATAATATAGGAAACCATATATTTCATAAAACACACCCTTTCTTTTTTATTCCATAAACTATTCATACATCATTTATTTCCACTATTTGTATCATAGGGAGATATAATAAAGCAGTCTCTATAAAATACTCCATATATTAGAATAATCTAGATTATAAAAGGTTAACTTTTCAAAAAGTTCAACACTTTGTAAAGAACATCACTGAATTTAGAAAATGAACTTATCATTATCCTTTAATCAAAATGAAGGAGCTCTTTAATTATCATATATATATAATGTGGAACATATTAATCATGTATTATCTTGAAATATGTTAATAACACAGATAAAAATATCACATTATTATAAACATACACGCCTCTCAAATTGAACATATATTATTGGGTATACTAATTAAATCCTAAAATTACGTAATCTCCATCTACGATCACATAATCCAATTTGTCAATATATCATTACATGATTCTACGTTAGTCATCACATTCCTTTTTTATGATTTCCTAAACATTTATTTATTTATCCACATATTAATGTATTACCATTTGGAATATATTAAGGGTCATCTTTTATCACAACTATGTGTCTAATAAAAAAAATTGAATAAGTTTCATTTTACCGTTCATAATATGATACCAAATCCTTACCCAAAAATTACTAATGTACTATCTTCATAGATTCAATATATCATATGAAGAGAACATTATAAAATAATTTTATAATATATTTTTTGATCCAAATTCAAGAGTACATTATATATTCCACATCAGTTTGTCAAAAATAATGCTTGATGATGATCCATTATCTTCTACAGAGGTACATTCCCTGGATTCAAGGGGAATTAATTTTCATAGTTTCCTATATCCTTGTATTTGTATCACACAATAACAATGTTTTCCTTCTTCCCTTCTCTTAATTTTTGTAAGAACCCAGATCTTCTTTTTCCGGTATGTTTTTTTTTGTTGTTTTCGAGAAAAAGATAAATTTCTAAAAATTTTATAAGTACACTGCATTTACTTTATGAGTACACATCGTGTACTTGGTAACCGAGGGTATCCATGTTCAGGTCGTGTTGTAGCCAAGCACACGGTCATGTGGGGTGACTTGGAGGCCACCTAAAGAGATTTATGGAAACGAAAAGTACACGTCGTGTACTTCTAAAGTACACACCATGTACTTTCTTTTTTTTCATTAAACATACTGGGGTCACATCTAATCGCAAGAAATGTTGTCTTCTAGGTTTCGTTTGGCCGAGAGCTCTCATACGGCCACGATCTTCTTCCATGCCCCTAACCGAGCATTCGATCTCTGATTCGACCACCATCAATTGGGTTGGTATCACCTCGGAAGGCTCTTCCCTCTGCTTGAACTTTGTTTCCTGATTCGTCTTCTTTATCATGTTATCCTATGTTGAAATTTTTATATATATTTTTTATCTTTAGTGTTCTATAGTGATTTATGCCTCGAGGTTCACGTATAGTGAAATCCCAACACCGAGGTAGGTGATTTGTGTATTTCTGTTTAATGTATTTGAGTAATATGTTAAATTTTGACCAATACCTATGAACGGGGTATTGTGTGTTTACCGTTTTACCCTTTTTAATTTCCTGTCCTGCTAGTATACCTGAGTAGAGGTTATATGGATATGAATAGGGTTAATTGCTATGCATTGGATGTGGTTTCCCATGCATGATCTGTTTACGGCCGTTTGGCCTTGTTTTCCTGTTAGGCTTCCTTGATGTTCTTCCCATTCCTAGTACTGAAGGATGGAGTGTTTATTGTTATCTGACATGCTTCTTCTATTGTGGATTGTTAGCCAAGATTTTCTGGAAGTTTACATTGGCTGTATTGTACTTATTTGCTCGTTTGACTTACACAGGGTCGTGGGAGCATGGTGTAGTAGACTATAAGGGGGAATTAACCTTGTCATCTTCCTTAGAAAGTCATTAAACATTATTAACTATAATGGGGATTGGGCGTGTGAGATTAGTCAGAGAGTCATAGATTACAATAGACTATAAGGGGTGTTGACCGTGTGAGCTTCCTCAGAGAGCCATTTATCACTATGACTATATGGGAAATTGACCATGTGTACTTCCTCAGAGAGTCCTTGTATATTGTTATAGCGGGACCAAATGGGATAGGTTTTGTGTACTTCCCAGAGGGATAACAGTTTGGATTTTAGCTGCTTATTTGATATGTGGAATTGAATTCTTTGAAAATATGTAATTGTTTACTACTTTGTTACTTACCTCTAGACATATTTTGTCACTGATAGTTACACACAGATCATTTTGTGGTTTCCTTATAGGGTTTAGTCTCACACCTTGTTTGGGACATGCTTTGGCCCCAAACAGATTACACTATTGCAGGTATAGATAATGGAATACACCCTTATACATTATGTTCTTAATTGACTATGGAGCTGGAGAGCAAGGGATCAAGCTATGGATTTCAATGCAGAGGAGTTGTTTATCTCATTTATTTATACTTTGGTTTAGTACTATTTTTCTTCGAGCATTGTGATTTGTTTGGATGCTTTATTAGACATATGTATCGTGCATTATTTATAAATGTGCTCCATTTGTTTCTGACTTTCAGTCTTCCTCTATTTAATCATGTATGGATTATTACTACTTTCGCTATTGCATATTGTTTTATCCCACTATGTTACTCTATCAATGAGGGAATATTTTCCCCACTATCACAACCAAGGTCCCTGCTGATAGTCAGCAACCTTTGGTATTTGTGGAAATGTGCTTGAGGCCATGCGACCAACCGGGTACCAAGCCCCTCTAGGAGGATTTCGGAACCCAGACAGTACAAAGTGGTATCTGATAAATTATTTTCTCTTGACATATTTATTGGAGCCTTTAGCCAGGGATTGGAAGGAATAGGTACATGGGAAAATGTAGTGCCCGAGAATACCTTTCCCGTGTACAAAGAAAAGACAATCAACCTCATTTATTGCAATATTTCTGGTTTTTCAAGTTATGGTTGTTTTGATTTTCACTGTTGGATGACTCACATGTTTCATTCTATTACTATTGATGTTAGTGAGGTTCTATTTTTGTTGCATCCCGATGAGACGAGGGTATCCCATCTCATGCATCATAAAGGCACTTGCTATAAATCACATGTCACGAATTTTTTCTATGCCATTTAGGGTGTATTAGCAATTAGATTTTGTTGTGATAGATGTTGTGCTAGATATGAATGTTGTATTGATATTTTAATTTATAGATATCTAAATCTTGATAGGATATTGAATTTGTGTAAGGATTGTATGAATGAATGCCAAATTTTGGTTATTGAGGTGTTATAGGCCCTCATGGACTGGAATTTGGTGGATCATTGCCTTTTTATGCTTGTTATAACATGTATAAGATGCCAAGAATTGATTCATGGAGAGTATGGGCCCTCACGGTTCGGAATTTGGCACTTTAATGTTCATTTCTGTGATTTTCTAGGCTACAGAGTAGTTTCTGAGGCTTACTGTTCAGAAAAACCCAGAATACATACCATGTAGCTTTGACTAAACACCATGTGTTCTTCTGTTCGAGAAGAAACTATTTTTATTAAGTACATGGAATGTACTATATGTACACGCCATGTAGTATCTATCTATGTCATAATATTTGTGGTGAGAGACATGGTATAGGGAAGTCTTGGAGTGAACAGGTTGTGTACCATTCATAAACGTCATGTCGTGTTGACCCTCTGTCCACCTGTGTGACAAACAACATGGATGGATACCAACATAAGTTATGTAAGCCATGTCATCCTTGAACACACCGTGTAGTATAACATAGGTATCCGGCCGTGTCACCAACAACACATGTTAATGTTATATTTTCTAGTACACGTTGTGTCTATCTCGAACATGACGTGTAGTCTTGTCTTAGTAGAGCAGTGTGGAATAACCATGTAGAAGTACTCAGGTAGGGGAAGACGATTCAAGTACATGCCATGTGTGAGGATAATATGATATCTGTTTGGGGTGTTACCCAACCAGTGTTGGAAGAAGTACACACCATGTGAAAGGCTTAAGGGAACACATTGTGTAGAAACTAAACATGCTATGAAGTCGTGTTTTGAACAACGTGAATGATTTCTTTCTGATGTTTCCTCCGTACAATTGTATTTTTCATTTAGTGATAATCCCTATATAAGATGTGCAATTGAACTTGAGGAGTCATGCCACCAAGATTTACTCCGGTTGTACGCATGTTTCCAGGTGGTGATCAGACACCAGATATGGCTGATCAGGGACATCTTGCGAATACTCTAGTTTTCCAAGTTTTCGCACCAGCTTTTACATCTAATGCACATTTTGATGCACATTTCAGAGAGGGTTTCATGAGGATGATTTATTCCTTTTAGGGAGTGATTCCTCCTACCTCGTCGATGGAAGAATTGACAGATGTCTTTAAGAAGAAGGATCATCCCACTTTCTCAGGGGAAGGAGGACCCTGGGCTGCAGAGTCATGGCTAGAAGCCATGCCGACGATCTTCGATCATGTGGAGATATCTACGGATAAGACGGTGATGCTCGATAAGTACATGATCCAATACTCCACCAAGAGGTGGTGGGATGTGGTCTCACAGGTGGTATTCTAGTAGAATATAGTGTCCGATGATTTTTGTAAAACCCCAAGCTTCCACGGTACGCTTCTCTTTCAATAATGCAATAGCTTGCATTGTACGCAAGTTCGAGATTCGAACACACTACGACCAATCAAAGTAGCTGTTATGAATAGTAATAACCACTTTTTAAAATTATATAAATTTTATATTTCAAAATGGACTTCATTTTTGGATTCATAATATCGAAATTAGCCTATGTTGAATTTTTTGTATTTTTTTGAGAACTTCCAATTTTCGATGAGTAGTGAAAAATACTTAAAAACAACATTTAAAAAAATTTATAGTGATAAATTATACTATTGAGTAATTTTAAAGTGTAATTATAATATAATTTTACCATTTTATCCAATGGTGGTCATTAGAATTAATTTCACATTGAAATTGGACATAAACAATTGTCAATCTTTTGATTGATATTCTTTCTTAAAAAACACGCTATTTGTTTTGACAATGAAAATTGATTATAAAAACAATTAATAAAACTTTTATGTTTTGAATTTGGTAAAATGGACATCATTTTTGAATTTGGAAAATAAAATATAGCTTAGAGTGAATTTTTTGTATTGTTCTGAAAAACATCAATTTTTTATGAATAGTGAAACCACTAAGTGGTAGTTAAAAAACTGATTTTTCATTTAAATGAAATTTTACCACTTCTGTGAATTTAATTTCAAAAATATGACATGCATGGTTTTAATTTTTAATTAAAATGTGGTTCAACAGGATTAAAATAATTTTTGGTGAATAGTAACTTTTAAGTTTTATTAATCGCGAATAAAGGTAATTAGTGAAATTTAATGTAAAAATGATATTATAAAAATATGAAAATATCTTGAAACTTGTCATAACCATATTGGACGATTCATGGCCGACCATTACAGTCCATGGGTCAACTTGGGGACCCCATGAAGCCACTTGGTTAAGAAAATGACATTAATAACTTTTTATTTAATGTAAAAATAAAATTGTCACAAACATGTGTTGTTTTACCAAAATAATTATTACATAGGGTTATATAAGTTGACTTTTCGACTATAAATATTTAATGGAAATATAAAAATATTTCCTACATCATTATATTTTTTTATAATTTTTAGACATTAAATTAATTAAATTTTATATGACACCATGATGATGCAGCGATTAACTCATTAATTAATGATTTAAATAAAATGAAAAGATAATGTAAAATCTAAGACATAAACTTGTCAAATACCTATTGGATGAGTATATTTAGAACCCTTACCACCTTATCCTCGAAATATATAATTGTGGGACTTTTAAAATCCGAAACACATTATATAATAATGTAACATTTCATGACTTTCCAAGAGTGCCCCTCCTCTCCTCTTATAAAAGGCCCCCACCTCTACCACCTTATTCACACCATCAAGCCATGTGGATTGGACAAAGTCTCCCCATATACTCTTTCCACTTCACTATATTACTCCTAGAAGCCTCAATTTGGGTAGAAGTCATCCCAAGGAAGCCTTCGGCTCAAATCAAAAAGAGTTACCCGATTTTAAGGTAATGTCTTCTCTTTTGTTCTTTTGTTTTATTTTGCTTCTCCAACCCATTAAATTATTTTTATTCCTTTATTTTGTAACAAAACCAGTATATTTAATATACTAGGATGTTTTTCTGGGAATTATTTGATTTAAACTTACACACAACTTCTTCTAATGGTTAAAGAACATACTGTTTCTGTGGGTGGCGAATTACTTCCTCACAAAATGATGATTGTTCAATCTTCTTTTAACACCTCTCATGGTAGCCATTAAGATGTAACTATATTTATATATGATATATATTATGTTTATATTTTCCTTATTGTTATGTATTTTTCATTTATGGCATACCTTTATGATTTCCTTTATGGGTAAACGTGATAATTTCATTTTAGGAAGTGCGGACCACCGCCGCCTCAAAGTGATTTGAATCGTTAATGCCATATGTGTGATGTATAAAGGATGGAGTAAATGATGTTATATATGATATTATACAGGAATTATAATATACCTTTATATCATTATGATTTCATTCCATTAAATACGAAATAGAAATGAAAGTAGTGTTCATGCGTACATTCGGCTTACCGTCTCCATGAATGGTGCATTTCATTTATTACCTTTAAATGTTATGTAATATTATAAATGAATGTATATACTGGATATATATGATATATATGATATATACATCATGAATATAATTATGGATATAATGGATATTTTACCACATGAACAACTTTTAATTACAAGAAGTTTATTTTTGATTCAAGTACCAAAGATCGAAAAAACGACCGTTATTAACACAAATAATTAAATAATGTTAATAACATGGTAATAAGTGATATAAAAGGAATAATGAACATGAAAAGGGTTCTTAAAATAGTATAAATTAACTGTATTTTATTTTTCAAGAGGTTGAAGAATGATCGAGTCAAGTCGGACACAAGGTAAGGGACTTCGTCTCAATCTCCTTTCATTGAGGCATATTTTGTTTTATACACAACATTCCTTTATACGGTGTATAAAACCCTTTGACTTTTACATTTATTCCAATGGAATATTTTTATATGAATTGTTTTACTAAACGAAAAAAGAGAATGTTTTTGTATTACATATGCGGCGACAACAACTTCTCTGCCGCCGTGACCATTATTTGAGTCTCGACTTCTTGTACAAGCCATAACTTATTTTTAATGAAAAATAAATACCAAGTTTTAATTTTTTTTATTTTGGTATTAAAAATGGTTTTGATAATGTTTTTATTATATCAATGTGTTGTATTGATATCTTATGATTGAAATGTGGAAATTTTATGTTTCCATTATACATGTTTTATGCGATAATATTATGTTATGGTTTATGATATGTTTAAACCTGTTCATATGAGGAACGCATTGGACTTAATAAGTAACGAGTGGAGCCCGCTATAGCTCTTCGATGCATCGGTAGGTCTCATGAGACAAACTAGTGTCTTAGAACGAGGCCTTGACAAAATATTTTTTGTAGTCTTTCCATGAGGCCTTGGCTACGTGGTTATGATAGTCTGGCATTATGCATTCCATCATTATGAAAGTGGTTTTGGATATTTCATGTGATTATTCGACGAGTAGAATATCCATGTGAATAAGTAAATGGAATTATTTTATTTTATTATTTCTATATTATGCTGAAGTTCAATTTTAAAAGGCTTTTGTTTTAGTTATACATTGCATTAAATTTTTATGTTTATTTTTGAAGGTTTTCGCTATATTGTTATCCTTACTGAGCATCTGAGCTCACCCCTTTCTATGTTTTATTTTTCCCAGGATGTGAAGAAATATTTTATGACTGACCTACAGGGATAGCCTGAAGGTGATATGAGTGTAGACTATGGAGACCATGTTATTTTATTTGTTCCCTTATAATGCAATGTATCTAGTGTTTCCAAATCTAGTAAACTAATCGGTCGTTCAAGACATGATCTTTTGTGATCATGCCATTGTTACGTAATAATGCACCGACTCTAGGTAATTGGGGTTGGGGAATTACAGTTGGTATCAGAGGCTGTTTAGTACTAACCCTGGAAGCTAGATTTAGATAAACTCTTATTAGAGAACATATCCCTAAGATAGACTTTGAGGATTAGTATAAAATAACTTCCTTGAATTTTGGTATTATAGAGATTTTGTGAGTTTTCCAAGCAATACATCCCTGTCTGGATACGAGCAGGTAGAGGCGGCTCAGGCATAGATGTACGTAGGGGTAAAACCCAAAAACACCACTTTGAGCTAGACTCTAATGAAAACTGGTGCACGACAACGGGCCTTGATGCACTCTTGGTTATGACACTCTCGGGAGATATGCTTAGGATAATTCTCATTTTATTTACAAACCACTATAAAGGGTTTATGAGTATATACTTCCTCAAAGAAAAAATTTCTCTTTATTATTATGGATTATATCCATAAATAGTTCAATTTATGTTAAGTGTTTTACAAGTTTGGAATTATGTATTTTGATTCATAAACTGATCTAGTTTATGCCATTGTATAGAAATGGGGCTTAGTGGAAGGAATGGAAACCATATCAATACATGCACTCCATGTAGGGATTTCCCTCCTACTGAAGATAATTACAGTGGAGCTGGTGATATAACTGGTGCTGATCAGCTTATCACCATACTGGGACAACTCACTCAGGTTATGAATAATAACCTTCCTCGAATAAAGCACCCTGATCCGCAACATGGAGGATCAATGTTAGTCTTCTTAATGAGCCAAAAACCACCAACATTCAATGGGATTAAAAATCCCTTAGTAGCTGATCAATGGATAAATTCCTTAGAGAAAATATTCCATGTCTTGGGGAGTAGTGAAAGGGAAAAGGTTATCATGGAAGTTTACCACCTCACTGGAGATGATGATCAATGGTGCTCATTGATTCAAAACACAAAGGAAGGTGATGAAGTATTATATATGGAATGTAGGGAGTTAAAATATCTTTCCTTAGAAAAATACTTTCCTTGTGACTATTGAGCAGATATAGGATGGTGATTTTTGATTATGAGACAAAAGGATGATGAGAATGTTGAGAATTATGAGGCCAACTTTACAAGATTAGTGAGGTATACTGCATATTATATACGTAACCCAAGAAGTAAGATAGATCGTTTCTCTGATGGGTTAAAACCATCTCTCTGTCGAGCTTTAGTATCACAATCATTCTCAACATATGACGATATAGTCTCATGTTCTATCAAGACATAAAAGGAATTCTCTAAATCTTATGACAATAAAGTAAAGAAAGTGAAAAAGAGAACGGTGGAACAAGAGATAGATAAAGGGTAAAAGAGAAAGAAGGATTATCCATTATGCGATAATTTTGGGAAGAATCACCGCGGTACTTGCCTAAAAGGAATGGGAGTTTATTATAAACATGGAGAAAAAGGTCACCAGGCTCGTGCTTGCAAGGGAATGAAAGAGACTGTCAATGTTTAATGACACAATTTTAGGGAAATGGTGCATTATATAAATGAATGTCCTAAGAATCAGTGAAACATACCTCAGAAAAGGCCAAGGGATCAAGTCCAATCTTATGCTGTTACTACAGTTGAAGTGGAATAATTAATATATTAGTGCTTTTGGACTCAAGGATTATATTCTAGTTATAAGAATAATGTGATATATATAAGTATTATACTATAGTAGTTGTTGATTTCCATAAAGTTTTAATATGAATAAGGTAATCATATTTATAGTTTGTGACAATAATAGAAACTTTAGTTTTTTTGTGGAATCTTAGGTTAAAATTGATTTTGGAATTTTGAGACCTTCTAAAGAAAGTCTGGAAAGAGGTATTTTGGATAACTATAAAGTTCAGAATAGATTAAGTTGAACTTTGCATAGTATTGTTTAAGGTTGAAACATTTCTAAATATTATTTTTGAAATATTATAACACTATAGTTTTAGGAAAAGGACAACCTGCAGGTTGGGGGATAACCCGTCGCGTCGGAAAAAGGTGAAAGAATCAAACCCACAACCATAGTGCGACATGCCTTTATTACCTACCACTAGCCTAAAAGAAGTCCCTGGTTATTAAAAAATAGTTTTCCTAATCTAAATGGTATGAGTTAATATTTGTAACCTTATACAATTATGATAAATCGAATATTTTTGAGTTCTATTACCTTTTGGAGTGAAAGATGGGTTTGTGGTAAAAATTTATTAAAGAATGAAATTCTACATGACAGTTAAGTATATTTCCTTACGTAAATCTCCTAAAAAAATTCCTCAACTTTATGAAAGGTAACTTAAAACAAAAATGTTGTCGGTTAACTTTTCTAATTGGGGAATCAATGATCGTATAACCAATCACAAGTTTGTGATTTTCTATAGATAGCATCCCCTTAATCCTGTTTTCTACAACTCTCCATCAGAACTTGATGGTTTTTTTCTCCTCCATATCCATGTTTTCAAAGAATCCTAGTATGGGATATCTTGAGTGACCTTTGTACTTTATTTCTTTTGAGGTTTTATTTTTATTAACCTTATTTCCGATATGGGTTTTCCACAAATGAATTATCTATTTTCAACCATTTATTTGCAAAGATCATTTTCAAATTGCGGCGATGAAATTTATTGAAGGAGGGGAGAATGTAACACCCCAAACTTCCATGGTACACTTCTCTTTCAATAATGCAATAGCTTGCATTATACGCAAGTTCGAGATTCTAACACACCGCTACCAATCAAAGTAGCCGTTATGAATAGTAAGAACCACTTTTTGAAATTATATAAATTTTATAATTCAAAATGGACTTCATTTTTGGATTCAGAATCTCTAAATTAGCCTATGTTGAGTTTTTGGAATTTTTCAGAGAACTTCCAATTTTCGATGAATAGTGAAAAATACTTAAAAAAAACTTTTTTAATAAAATTAAATTATAGTGATATATTATACTATTGAGTAATTTGAAAGTATAATTATTATATAATTTTACCATTTTATCCAATGGTGGTCATTAGAATTAATTTCATTTAGAAATTGGACATAAATAATTGTTAATCTTTTGATTGATATTCTTTCTTAAAAAACACGCTATTTGTTTTGAAAACAAGAATTAATTATAAAAATATTTAATGGAAATTTTATGTTTTGAATTTTGTAAAATAGAAATCAATTTTTAATTTGGAAGGTCATGTATAGATTAGAGTGAATTTTTGGTATTGTTCTGAAAAATTTCAAATTTTGATGAATAGTGAAACCACTAAGTGGTAGTTAAAAAAACGATTTTTCGTTTAAATGAAATTTTACCACTTCTGTAAATTTAATTTCAAAAATCCGAAATACATTGTTGTAATTTGTAAGTAAAATGTGGCTCAATGGGATTACAATAATTTTTGGTGAATAGTAACTTTTATGTTTTATTAATCGCGATTAAAGGTAATTAGTGAAATTTAAGGTAAAAATGATATTATAAAAATATGTGAATATCTTGAAACTTGTCCTACCCTTATTGGATGATTCATGGATGACCACGAAAATCCATGGGTCAAATTGGGGTCCCCATGGAGCCACTTGGGTAAGAAAATGACATTAATAACTTTTTATTTAAAGTAAAAATAAAATTGGCACAAACATGTGTTGTTTTACTAATACAATTATTAAATAGGGTTATATAAGTGAAAATTAAAACTATAAATATTTATTGGAAAGATAAAATTATTTCCTACATCATGATATTTTTTTTGTAATTTTTAGACATTAAATAAATTAAATTTTTTATGACACCATGATGATGCAGCGATTACCTCATTAATTAACGATTTAAATAAAATGAAAAGATAATGTAAAATATAAGACATATAATTGTCAAAAACCTATTAGATGAGTATATTTAGAACCCTTATCACCTTATCCTTGAAATATATAATTATGGGACCTTTAAAATCCGAAACTCAATATATAATAATGTAACGTTTCATGACATTCCAAGAGTGCCCCTCCTCTCCTCTTATAAAAGGTCCCCACCTCTACCACTTTATTCACACCATCAATCCATTTGTATCGGCCAACATCTGCCCAAATACTCTCTAAACTTCCCTATCTTACTTCTAGAAGCATCACTTTGGGCAGAAGTCTTCCCATGGATTCCTTTGGCTCAAATAAAAATGAGTTACCTGAATTTAAGGTAATGTCTTCTCTTATGTTCTTTTGTTTTATTTTGCTTCTCAAACCACATAAACTCTTTGTATTCCTTTATTTTTTAACCACACGAGTATCTCAAATATACTAGGATGTTTTTATTAGAAGTATTTGATTTATAATTACACACACCTTCTTCTAATGGTTAAAGAACATACTGTTTCTGTGGGTAGCGAATTACTGCCTCATGAAATGATGATTGTTCAATCTTATTTTAACACCTCTAATGGTGGCCATTAAGATGTCACTATATTTATATATGATATATATTATGTTTATTTTTTCATTATTCTTTTTTATTTTTCATTTATGGCATACCTTTATGATTTCCATTATGGTTAAACGCGATAATTTCATTTTAGGAAGTGTGGACTACCGCCCCCTCAAAGTGATTTGAATCGTTAATGTCATATGTGGGATGTTTAAAGGATGGAGTAAATGTTGTTATATATTATATTATACTGAATTATAATATAACATTATATTTTTATGATTTAATTCCATTAAATATTAAATCTAAATGAATGTAGCGTTCATGCGTACGTACGACTTACCGTCTCCATGAACGGTGCATTTCATTTCTTATCTCTAAATGTTATGTAATATTTTAAATGAATGTATATACTAGATATATATGATATATATGATATCTACATCATGAATATAATTCTAGATATAATGAATATTTTACCATATGAACAACTTGAAATTATAAGAACTTTATTTTTGACTCAAGTACCAAAGATCGACAAAACAACCGTTATTAACTTAAATAATTAAACAATGTTCATAACATGGTAATAAGTGATATAAAAGGAATAATGAACATGAAAAAGGTTTTTAAGAAAGTATAAATTAACTGTAGTTTATTATTCAAGAGTTTAAAAAATGATCGAGTCAAGTCGGACACGAGGTAAGGGACTTCGTCTCAGTCTACTTTCGTTGAGGCATATTTTTTTTATACACAACATTACTTTATACGGTGTATAAAACCCTTTGACTTTTACTTTTATTCAAAAAGAATCTTTTTATACAAATCATTTTACTAAATGACAAAAGGGGATGTTTTTGTCTTACGTATACGGCAACAACAACTTCTCCGCCGCTGTGACCATTATTTGAGTTTCGGCTTCCTCTACAGGAAATAACTTATTTTTATTGAAAAATAAATACGAAGTTTTAATTTTATTTTATTTTTGTATTGAAAATTGTTTTTTTAATTTTTTTTATTATATCAATGTGTTGTATTTATATCTTGAAATTGAAATGTGGAAATGTTATGTTTCTTTTATGTATGTTTTATGTGATACGATTATGTTATGGTTTATAATATGTTTAAACCTGTTCATATGAGGAATGCATCAGAATTAATAAGTGATGGGTGGAGCCCGCTATAGCTCCTCGATGCATCAGTAGGTCTCATGAGACAAACTAGTGTCTTGGCACGAGGCCTTGACAAAATCTTATTTGTAGTCATGGCACGAGGCCTTGGCTACGTGGTTAGGATAGTCTGGCATTATGAATTCGATCATTATGAAAGTGGTTTTTGATATTGCATGTGATTATTCGACTACTAGAATATCCATGTGAATAAGTAAATGGAATTATTTCATTTTATTATTGCCATATTATTTTATAGTTCAAGTTTTAAAGGGTTTTGTTTTAGATATACATTTACTTAAATGTTTATGTTTATTTATGAATGTTTCAGCTATATTGTTATCCTTACTGAGCATCTGAGCTCATCCTTTTCTATGTTTTATTTTTCCCAGGATGTGAAGAAATATTTTATGACTGACCTATAGGGATAGCCTGAAGGGGATATGACTGTGGACTATGGAGACCATGTTATTGTAGTTTTGCACTTTATAATATAATGTAACATTTATGAATGTATCTAGTGTTTCCGAGGCCACTAAACTAATCAGTATTTCGAGACTTTATCTTTTGTGATCATGACAATGTTATGTAATAATGCACCGAATCTAGGTAACTGGGGTCGAGGTGTTACAATTTTTAGTGCATCTTCTATGATTACGTCTATACAGAGACCATGAGGGCTGATCGATCCCTGGAGTTCACGAGTTAGGAGTAGGGTACCCTTTCTATTTTGGATTATTCCTCTCGCTTCACTGAGTTGCAGCGCTTTACACCCTTTCAAGGGGGAGATGAGTTTTCCTTGCATGGTAGATTTAGGATGGTCTCAGGAGGGGTATCCAGTCTTAGGTGAACATCTTCAGGATGACATCGATATCATCTATTTTCAACCAAGATCAGATCAATGAACTTAATATGAGGGATTTTGGATTTTTGAGCTAGGGCGGCTCGAAATCAAGTGTTAGTATCCATCATAATGATAGATGGTAGTGCCACTAGAAGATTTAACGGGGAGAACTAAGTAGGTTGGATACATCTTCCGGTATCCAATTGGTCTGTTACCAGTGTGGGAGGAGAGGGAAGACGAGGCCACATTGAAAAATTGACCAGTAGAGTGCTGATGTTGTGGCAAGAGGGGTCATCTTCAGCGCTTCAGTCATATCTTCTCACCAGTAGCTGGTGACAGTGGTTCGTCTACAACTCTGCATTGAAGAGAAACACCACCAGTTTCTCATCAGTCAGGGAACTCGAGTTCTTTTGGCCATTCCGGCCGAGGTGGAGGTCTTGACTGTGATGTCCAGTCCCCGGGATTTCAGTGAAAAATGGGTGGATCAGCTAAAATTGGTCGTGTAGAGTCGCAGGGCCGCGGTGCAGGTTAGGCTTTTGCAGTGGAGCAGACCCAACAAGATTAGGATCTCAGACCCTCTATAATTCGAGGTACAATCCATGTTTCCTTCATTTTAACACTTTCTATTTTCTATAAAGGGGCTTCTCATAGCTTTATATATGTCACTATTGTGGAAAGACTTGGGATCTGTATCTTTTCTTCTACTGAGATATTGATGTCAGACACTCTACTAGGGACTAGAATGGCTAGTGTATGACAGTTTAGGGAGTTCCCTCTTGAGTTTGGTGGGTGTCACTTAGTTTGGGATCTCTAAGTCCTAGAGATGACGGGCTAGGATTTTATTATTAGAATGGACTAGTTAGTTCCCTTATAGGTAGTTGTCGATTGTTATCACTGGAGGGTGAGTATCACATCATCAAGGGGATTATCATTTCTTCATATTGGTGAATGGGATGTCCAGGAAAGCAGAGTGTGACCCAAGTATCAGTGGTTGTGAGGATTTATAGTACATATTTATATTCTATAACTGGATGACTAGGGGACTTAACAATTAGAAATTTCTCCAGTTATAGATCCCTTTAGGGACGTCTTCCCAGAGGCATTTTCATGTTTTCTTCTGAAGTGAGAGGTCGAATTTTCTTTTGAGCTCATTCCATGAATGGCACCAGTGTCCATTCCTCCTTATAGGATGGCTTCCCTAGAGTTAGAGGAGCTCAAGAAGTAGTTGGAGGAGTTGAAGGAAAAGGGTTTTATCTGACCTAGTACTTCTTCTTGGGGTTTTCATGTTCTGTTTGTGAAGAAGGCAGACGATACCCTCAGGATTTGTGTGGATTATCGGAAGCATAACAAGTTGACGGTCAAGAACCAATATCCCTTGCCTATAATTCATGATCTCTTTGATCAGAATCGAGGAGACAAGGTGTTCTTGATGATTGAACTGATATCAGGTTACCATCAATTACGCATTAGACCATCTGATAGACCTCTCACAACCTTCCTAAGCAGGTATGGTCTATATGAGTATATGGTCATGCCGTTCAGTCCAATGAATGATCCTGTAGTTTTCATGTAACTAATTAATTGAGTGTTCCATACATACTTGGATTTTTCGTGGTGGTCTTCTTGGATGATATCTTGGTGTACTCTCATACTCAACACGACCGATCCACACATCTTGAGATCATTATGTGTACACTTAGAGAGAATCAGTTATATGTTAAGCACTCAAAATGAAAATGTTAGATATATTAGATTCACTTCATGGGTAATGTTATCTCAGAGACAGGTGTATTAGTCCACCAAGAGAAAGTGAGTGTAGTAGTTTCCTGGGAGTATCTGAAGAACGCCTTTGAGGTATGATGTTTTCTGGGGCTGGATGGATACTACAGATTCATCATACAAAACTTATCATGTATAGAAGTACC
Source organism: Viscum album (assembly GCA_963277665.1). Classification (NCBI taxonomy): domain Eukaryota; kingdom Viridiplantae; phylum Streptophyta; class Magnoliopsida; order Santalales; family Viscaceae; genus Viscum; species Viscum album. Next base: position 187,019,239 of record OY728153.1, on the reverse strand, counting down.
ATTGATGGGTTTGAATAAGAAGGGTGCAAGGTTCTTGTGGTCAGATTCCGGTGAGTCAGCCTTTCAGAAGCAGAAATGGAGGCTGACATCAGTACCAATACTAGTATTTCCTGATCCAGGAAAGAGCCATACTGTCTGTTGTTATCATTGAGGTATCAGACTGGGAGATGTTCTTATGCAAGTAGAAGGAGTCATTGCGTACAGGTCTCGAAAGTTGTGGACACATGAGAGGAATTACCCGACACATGATCTCATGTTGGATATAGTTGTCCACGGTTTACTCTATTGGAGACATTATATGCTGGGAGAAGATTTTGTGGTTTTGGACGACCAAAAATGTCTCAAATACATCTTCACTCAGCGTGACTTGAATTTGAGGCAGCAAAGGTGGGTTGAGAATCTTCAGTACTTTTATTTCAAGCATGCCTATATGCGAGGGAAAGGCATCCCAGTGGCTGATGCACTGAGTATGAGGACTCAAATACAGGCAGTTTAGGAGTCTAGTAGTGAGTGGAAGCTTATGGTTCTACTATCTAAGATGCATTTGGAGGTGCACGACAGACAATGGTAGACTTTTATTTCATATATAGTTGTTTCCTCAACTCTTCTTGATCGAGTGAGAATGAGGTAGCTATTATATTAGGATGCCCTAGTCCTATGAGAGATCATGTTAGGAGATGAACCTTTTTCTAGATGGTCAATAGGGTAGGATGAGATCTTTCATTTCTTGGTGCATGTATGGGTGCTATCAGCCATATGCGAGGAGCTGAAGCGGGACATTCATTCCTCAATTTGAGGAGTTCAACCTAGTGTCTCCGAGATGTATCATGATCTACACCACCAATATTGGTGGCCAGGCATGAAGATATATGTTGTTGGTTTCTTCATGACGTGTACCACCGATCATCTGTTGAAGGAAGATCATCAGTGACCAACAGGGCATTTACAGTAGTTACCCATTCTTGAGTGGAAGTGGAATGATGTATTAATGGATTTAGTGACTGTTTTCCTGAGGTCGCCTCGAGGGAATGATGTAGTATGGGTTGTCACTGACAGACTCACAATGGTTTCTCACTTCTTGCCGATGAAGGATAATTTCAGTGTTGATGATCTGGGGTGGTTGTACATCAGAGAGATTGTGCGCTTACATGGAGTTCCACACTCCATTCTTTCAGACAGAGATGCATGTTTTACTTCTCAGGTTTGGTAGGGGATTCAGAAGGCATTGGGTACACAGGTAATTTTGAGTACAACATACCACCCCCAGACAGATGGTCAATCCAAGCATACAATCCAGGTGCTCGAGGACATGATCCGAGCATGCATTTTGAATTTTGGAGGTTCTTGGGAGAAGCACATACATCTTGTGGAGTTTTCCTAAAATAATAGTTTTCAAGAAACAATTTAGATGCAACCTTTTGAGGCTTTTTAAAGTAGGCCATTCCAATCAACCTTGTGTTTGTTGGAGGTAGGAGAGGTAGCTTTGATGGGACCTCATAATGTTCATGAGACCACAGAGCAGATAGTGTTGTTTCAATGGAGGATATCTACTGAACTGTCTTGACAGAAGTCTTATGCCGATCAGTGGGGACAATATCTAGAGTTTGAGGTTGAGGATAAGGTTTTCCTCTGTGTCACACTGAGTATGTTACATAGAAGAATTAGAAAACATGGTAATCATTAAGTGAGGTATGTGGGGCCGTTTGAGTTTGTGGAGAGAGTTGGGCTAGTTGCCTATCATATGCAGATACCCCAGAGGAACCGGGAAATGCATGAAATTTTTCATGTTTCTTAGCTCCGACGTTACATTTCAGACTCGTCTCATGTCTTTCAGCCCATGGAGGTCTAGCTTAAAGTGGTTGCATCCTTTAAGGAGAAACCTGTCTGGATTGTTGATCACAGTACACAGGTTCTCTATGGCAGGTCTGTTCATCTGGTACGGATTTAATGGTAGCACAGGTGAGTACATGATGAGATGTGGGAGAGGGAAACTGATGTTCGATCATAGTGGAAAGATCTGTCCGTGGTTTCTTCATCTACTCCTCCTTTCTAGGGGAAATTTGGGGATGAATTACTTTAAGGGGGGAAGGTTGTAAGAACGTGGATCTTCTTTTTAGGAATGTTTTTCTTTTCTAGTTTTTTTTTTGAGAAAAAGTGGAATTTAAGTAAATTTCATAAGTACACGCTTTGTGCTTTATGAGTACATGTCGTGTACATGGTTACTGAGGGTAGCCATGTGCTGGTAATGTAGTACCCGAGCACATTGTCGTGTGGGGTGATTTGGAGGCTACTTAAAGTGTAGTATGGAAACAGAAAGTACATGCCATGTACTTTTGATGTACACGCAGTGTACATTTTTTTCATTAAATGTATCAGGGTCACGTCTCATCACCCGAAACGTCTTCCTCTAGGGTTCGTTCAGTCATGTGTTCCCGTACAACTGTGATCTTACACCGAACCACCAACCGAGCATCCGATCTCTGATTTGACTGCAGTCAATTGCATTGGGATCACCTTGTTATGATATTCCCTCTGCATGAGTATTGATTCTTGATTCCTCCTATTTATCATGTTATCCTCTGTAAAACATTATAGACTTTTGTGTAGATATTAAGTGTTCTAAGGTGATTAAAGCCTCGAGGTTCACGTATAGAAATCTCCCAATGCCGAGGTAGGTGGTTTGTGCCATTCTGTTGAATGTTTTTTAGTACTATATGAACTTTTGACCAATACCCTTGAATGAGGTTTTGCGTGTTAACCATTTTACCCTTGTAAATTTCTTGCCATGCTAGTATGTCAGTCTAGAGGTTATTTAGATAAAAATATGGTTGATCGCTATATATTGGATGTGGTTTCCCATGAATGTTCTGTTTTTGACCATTAGGTCTTGTTTGCCTGTTTCGCTTCCTTAATGTTCTTCACATTCCTAGTACCATAGAATAGAGTGTTTATTATTATCTGACATGATTGATCTATTTTAGAATATTAGCCAAGTATTTTTGGAGGATTACTTTGGCTGTATTGCAGTGCTGTGCTCGTTTGACATACATAGGGCTGTGGGAACCAGTTTTAGTAGACTACTAGGGCGAATTGATCATGTGAGCTTCCTCAAAGAGTCATTAATCATTGTTTACTATAAGAATAAATGACTATGTGAGATTCGTTATAGAGTCATATATCACTTTAGACTATATGGGAATTGACTGTGTGAGCTTCCTCAAAGATCCATTTACCACTTAGACTATAAGGGAAATTGATCGCGTGACCTTCCTCAAAGAGTCCTTGTATATTCTTACAGTGGGACCCGAGGGGATATGCTGTGTGTAATTCCCAGTGGGTTACCTGTTTTGATTTTAGTTACTTATTTGATATGTGGAATTGAATGATTTGAAACTATGGAATTGTTTACTGCTCTTTTACTTACCTCCATCCATATTTACTCACTGACTGTTAGGCATATATCTTTGGGTGGTTACCTACTAGGATTTAGTCTCACACCTTGTTTGGGTCATGACTTTGGGTACAAAACAGATTAATTTTTTTCAGGTATAGATAAGTGAACCGCCCTTACACATTAGGTTCTTGATTGACGGTGGAGTTGGAGAGCATGGGAATAAGATATGGCATTAGATGGTGAGGAGTTGTTTATCTGTTTTCTTTCATACATTGTTTTATTACTATACTATTTATATTCCAGAATTGTGAGTTTTTTGGATTCTTTATTAGACATATGTATCATGCATCATTTATATATGTCCTCTAGGTGATTATTACTTTTAGTCTTGAATTGTTTAGTCTTGTATGGATTATTACTGCTTTTTCTATAGCATATTGTTTTCTTCCACTTTGTTACTATGGCAATGAGGGAATAGTTTCCCCACTATCACACCCTTGGCCCTTGCTACTAGTCGGCAACCTCTAGCATTCGAGGAAATGTGCTTGATTCCATGTGACCAACCTGGTATGGGGCGCCTCTGGGTGGCTTCTGGAACCAGGACATTACAATTTTACCTAGTTACCTTTTATCCACACTAATTACAAACTATCAATCCATTCAAGGATTTCCCATGGTAATTTTTTCAAAATTCATCACATGTAGGGTAATAAATTTCTCTAATAATTCATTGACTCATTATCTTTTTAATGATTCTCATATGTCCTCTTATTATGTAATTTTCCCTTGAATAAATTTATTCTATATTATTCATTATTCATATTAATGGTATGTGGTATTATTTCACTATATGATGAAATATTATAGGATACTAGATCCCTACAACGACATGTCTTTCGACCATCAAGGAAGTGTTCAGTACTACATTACCTATTGTTTATAAAATATCTATCATACCATGCTAACCATGTAATTTTATCTTTATACTCCGAAGTAATTTGTACTCATTTTTCCTTAAACCCATTAAGATTCTCTTCAACTCAATTTAATGATCACGAGGTTAGTAGTTATCAATGAATTTCTCCTTAAATTTTCTATATTCAATGAGTTATATTCATTATTCCTTTCTAGTATTCTAAATCATTAACCACCATTGATCCACCTCAATATACATACTGTATACTACATGTCTAATTATTATTTTTCACCACATCCCAATGCAATGAATACATTATCAAAATTCTTAATCTATTGCTCAAAAATCAATGGGTTGGCAGTCTCCCTAAATGTTGGGGGCTTCTATAAAAAAAAGTGATCCAATATCAGAGAATATTTCTTTGGAATATGTTTATCCATATGAAAAAGGTCATGTTTCGTCAACAGATTATGGTGCCCTATTATATCTATAAAATTACCAGTTCTAAAACTAGTTATATTCGGTTCTATAAAAAGGAATTTTCTACATTTTCCATGATAACTGATACAATTCTTCATTTTATGTTCCACCTTTAAATAATATAAAAAACGAGACTAGATTATAAAATTATGTAACCTAATGTATAATCTCAAAATTTGTGAAAAACTAATCACAAAATGAATATGTTTTCCATAAATATTATTATAAAAATAAGCATGGCTTCTTAGGGGATATCATTTCTTTTAAATACATCGTAACTATTCGTAATGAAAATGAGATCTATCAAAATTTTTTTTTCCAAGATTGTCAAAATAGGTGATCAGTAAGACATATGTTCATGTATCGAGTTATTGTGATTCATGCCCAACACACCTTTTCAGATTTATTATTCCAATGTACATTTGTTCTAGAACCACATCCACTTTTAGTATAAGGATATGGATGTATTTATAGGAATAAATAGAGGCAATTTACAATACTAAAATTATAGTATATTCTTTATTATATATAATAGATTTTATCATAGTTTTAGTTTTCCGTAATATATATTTTCTAAATATATTTTCCCATGTTTATGATAAACTTTCAGTGATAACAACTATAACCCCATGACCCCTAAAGGCCAAAGATGGTTCATTATAATATTACATTAGCTTGATTAAAACGGATCAAATACCAAAGGACTAGTAAATTTATCATTTTTGGAAATACAAATTACATACATGATACCCATGATACATTGGGAAAAGGAAAAAAAATTCATATATATTTAAATGAAATAAACAAGATCCATATAAATCATTCAAATAATCCCTCTGCATAGCTTGTGGAAATGAAGCATAATAAAGCTGATCTGAAAATTCATAGTTAGGGTAAGTGAAAAATAAATAAATAATGAATTGATAATAATAAATCAACATAGATAGTTAAATAATTGGTAACACATTCCATTTAAATAAATACATAACACATAATCAATATGTTAAGGTAACAAGATAAAACATGTTCTATTTAATCGATAAATATATAATAGAGTGCATCCATATATATGTCGATGAAAAATATTATGGATATGTAATAAATAAATCAAAATTAATGAAATACATAAAAATTGGACAACATGTCCGAGGTAGGTGAAAACATATACCTTCCAGAACTTTTATAATATAAATTAATATTATGGATACGTAACAATTTAAGATATCCATCTTGTTCATCTCATGAGAATCTATCGATGCATCACAATGATATATATATATAGTACAGTCCCCACAGTTCTTTTCTATTCCATGTAATTCCACATACAGAATAATTAAAATAAATAATAATCATTATCAAATATCCACATTGAATAAATAATATGGATTTATCAATATTTTTCCATCTAATTAACTAACAATAAAATTGAACATTATATTTTAAAATAATAAATGCTTTAAGAAGAAATAATATTCATTTTGTGATAATATAGATATTAATGAATATTTATAATTAGAAAATCTTAAAATTAAGTGAATTTTTTGGGTAAATATTATAATTACAAAAGGATTTCATATTTCAAAGATATTCAATAAGAAAAATCTTGAGGACAATATTTATTTAACCTTCCAATGTGTCAAATAATATAATAAAAATTTTGAGTCATAATTATGATGAAAGTATGAAATTATATAAAATAAAAATATCACTCAATTTTGAATATTAATGATAAATCATGTCAATGGGTAGTGTACACAACATATAAAAGTGGTTTGTTTCATAAAAATAGTAATTAAGTGCCAATGGAATTTAGATTGAGACAAAATCCCGCACCTTATCCTTCCTTTTGGTTTTGTAGTATTTATCCTCTGGTATATTGGTTTAAAACTGTTTCTAACTTATTAAATAATTGTATTCATATTCATAATATCGTTTATTATCTTATTATAATATCTTATAACCCATTTCCTTAAAATTATTCCTTATTTCCAATATTTAGAGTACTAATTGCCTAGTTTATCACGTATGTTTTAACATGTTAATTAGCATTCATATTCATTAGATTATGGTTTCATAAAATATATATGTTAAACCATAATGAAAATAGAATAGAAATTAATTATATATGTTTTTAATATTTCATAATTTGTTGAGACAATAAATGAAATGAATGGTTCATGGATATGGTAGGTCATATGTATGCTTGAATGATACATTAATTTATTTTTCATATTAAAATAGTGATAATTAAATGATACAAATATATATTATAACTTTGTTATAATATTAATGTAATATATGTCACATGGGTTTCTAAAAATACTCCTTAATACATTCCATGTATATTGTGAACGAATCGCATCACTTAGAAGATGTGGTAGTCTATATTTCCACAGACATTGTTATCATATTTACACAAAATTCTTTGTACAATGTTAGGAGTTATAAAAGGATTATATAAGAATAAATAAATAATAAATATGTTAAATATCATATATATAAATATTCCCTCTCTTTATTTCCACCATGAATGGCAGTTAGGAAAAAACCACAAACTTCACCTCATGATGCAGTTGTTCGATGTACATAAGAACAGTAAATTCATTACCATTTAGATGGAAGTGTGTCTAAGTGAAGGTTGAAAACATTTCATAAAATCATACTATTATAAATATTATATTGTCTTTTTATATAATCCTATAATATGAATAGTTCATGGGTGGAAATGGAAATAAAACTGAAGATCTTGATGGATGATATTTTTTCTTCATTATAGAACACCTTTTGGTTTTCACGAAAGGGGTTTCTTGGAAGGATTTATTTCTAGTGATAAGATTATATGATTAAAGTATGTATTTAATGAGATTTTTTGTTAGATATATTTGGGAAAAAAATGGTTTTTATAGGTGTGATGATGTGGGAGGAGTGGAAGCCCTTTAACTTTGGGGGAGTTCCACACATGTAAATTTTAGAAAAATGAATTCTACTGATGTTTTTTCAATTGAATGTGAATCGAGTAATGTTATAAAATATATAAAAGTTTATATATAGTATATATATATATATTTCTATACAATGTAGTTTCCAAAATTATAAAATTCATTTGGGTGATATGTTTATGGATCAGTCCATTGTAATGATTAATTTCACAATAATTTTTTTAATTAATTTTAACTATATTTTCTAACCAATTTTTCAATACCTATGTTCAATTTATTATAAATTATAAATTATTATTTTTAAAATTATTTTATGTATTTTTAAAAATTAAAATGACATAAGAGGTTAGAATAAATGAAAATATAATCCTTCCGACAGTACGACAATTCATGTTTTTAAAGTAAACAACATTCCAATGTTTGCATTATTTTTTAAATTTAATTTAAAAGAAAAATTTATTCTAAGGAAAATAATAAAATTAATTGATAAAAAATTAAACTTATTTAACTTTGAATATATTTTATAATATAATTTTCTGTTACCAATAATGTAGAAAAAAATCTTCTTTAAATTAAAATTTATTATTTTTCACTATTCATTAGAAAAAGAATACTACGCAGTAAAATAAAAAAAATACTAACCTAAAAGTTTTGTCGTAAATTAAAATATTAAGAATATTATAATATATAATTTTTATAAAATTTCTAACAGTTTGTCATAAAATTGGTTTTCTATTATCATGTTGTAAAATTACCTTTATAAAAAGGTTGAATTTTATATTAAAATTTTGAGTTTCTTTATCTTATGTCTATAAAATATATTTGTTGAATATTAAAAATATTTTCTTTAATATTTAAAATTTATTAAATTTAAATTACTCAATAATTTTAAATAATTTTACTTATTAGTGTAAAACAACATTGTGGGCATAAAAATAGTTTTCTAAAAAATATTCACTTTAAATTCAATTGTTTCTTATATTAATGCATAGCTAATTTATTACCTATGAATTCAGATTATATTTTTTAAATCATATATATTTAAAATATATACAAACATTTTAAAATATACTAATTTAATTACAAGGTTGTGTATTATGGTTTTAAAAAATAATATTTTGATTGTATTTCGTTGTTCAGTAAAACCCGATCATTTGTGTAATAAAAACCATTGAAGAAACTATTTTATTCATGTGAAGAGTTATAAATTAGTATCAAATTAATTTAAGGATATATTATATATTTATCTTATTTAATGATGTAAATACATTGTAATATCTATGGGTATTATATACCACTACGTGCATTATGATTTATTTGATACATGTTATCAAATATGTTGTTCTTACAATAGTATTCAATAAGTAACATAAAAAGATATATTTATGATCAAAATGAGTTATTTCATTATATAAAATGATTATTTTATTGCATATGTTTCAATATAGTTGATTAGTTATGAAAAAAATTATCCAACTCAAGATCTTGAGTTAGTAGTTTTAATATTTTCTCTTCATAAATAGGGCAAATGTATGAATAGTAAATTATGAGACATATATACATATCAAAATATTTTTATATTAATATTTACATATAAATAACATCACATGAGGAAAATAAAATGGTTTGAGTTAGTCAATAATTTTAATTTCTCAATACACTTCCACACAAGAAAAGGAAATAACGAAGAATATACCTGAACAAAGAAAAGACCAAGGAATTCTTTTAAGGACATAACCATAATATATTAAATAATCATGAGTTTTATATATTAAAATATCTTATTAATCATTAAGGATATTTTTATGTTAATATTTTATGAGAAATCAGGTCATAAAACTTTAATAATAGCCCATAAACATAAATGGGAATAATACTAAAACAATATCAACAATTTCAAAAATATAAAACATATCTAAAAACATAATTTCATTGAAAAATATTCAAAACATTTACACTTTTTTTCTTCTTTTTAATACATATCATTATAACATTTCAATGGAATTAAAAACTATGGATTGGCATAGAAAGCTCTGTAAGGCATATATGGAAAGAAATCAATAGTCACATGACAACATATGAACTAATAAAACCCATATCCTAAAAAACAATTAACATGAATGGGAACATCATGTAGATTCCTCAAGAAATATTTACCATATAACTATTACAATAACCCTTACACATGGAATAACCATTCGGTCAAATTTAATCTCCAGAGTAACCAATGCATTGGAGATCTATAATGGGGCTCACTCATCATATCATGAGATTTATTGGGTTTAACACAACATATCAAGAAAATATTTGGGAGCATCCCAACATAACTATATCCAAGAAACATATCATGGTAATAATTTATCATGAAATCACTAGAAACCACTCATTATATATATATACACACAATTTTTGGGAATTTTATTGAAGAGACTTTTTAAATAAATTTTAAATGAATGTCCATTAAAAATATAAATGGATTGATAATTAAATGAAAGTAACTGATATATGTATTCACTATAAATAAAAATAATACAACATAATATAAACCCAAATTAATCACACAAACAACCATAAAACCACATAATTTATAAGGTATAATGTTGGACCAATGATCGGAACTTGGGTTAAGAATTCAAATACTTTGGGTTTTCCTTATTTAAAACATGTATGAAAATCCTGTATATTGGTTAAAATATTGTTATTAATATCATAGAGAAACATATTCAGGTTTATAACACCTTATATTATCAATAAATATCATCATTTTACACATTAATTATTAGTATTTTGTTCCTTCCAATGTCTCAGCTTCGTTCGTTACATGATTTCCATGGTTAGACTTATTTTTTTCTTCTTGTATAGAAATTAAAATATAGAATTAGAATGGAATGGTATTCATATGTTTCAAAAATATTAAATGATTATATTAATAATTTTTGTTATTTTTTATGTGGATGAATCATTAGATAAATCTCTAGTGGTATCAATTTAGATCAATTTTGTGGTTCAGTGATAATCAAGAACTAGTTTCATTATATGACATTATATTAGTTTTATATGTTAAATCTAGGACATAAAGGTTATTATATCATAATATTTAAATTTTGTTTTAACCATTAAATTTTTTAGGACCAGTATTAAGGAAGTAATGGTAATTGGGAAAACATTATCCTTGATTTAGGTGAATCATCACATCACATACGGTGTTTTTATTTATAGAATAAGATAATTATAAGAGGAAGAATGATTATAAAAATTCCCATAATCATGATAAATATTCAGCATATATGTTATACTAGATCATTCATGACCCCAAGATATGAATATTTGAATATATGATATGAAAAGAAACGAATTGAAAAGAAAACACAAGAAAATTTAAGATTATTTTTACCCCTTGAATATTTTCCTTGAGATCCTCCTGATAGCCTTTGGTTTTGGCCTTTTTTGTGAGACCACCAGGTATTGGACATGGGTTAGATCCTTGGAGAGGGGATTTGGTAGAACTTAGACTATTTTGAATTCATGAGTGGTGTGAGAGGAAGAGGGTAATGATGGTGGAATTTATAGTAGAGGAGTGGAGATATTTTACATTATTTTAATGATTATTTTAATATTTTTTTCCAAGACTTTGAATAGTCATCGTTATTTTGATAAAAGTAAAAAAATTGAGAATGTGGGTTTAGAATAGGAGGGATTACATCATCCCTGAATCACATACGTAGCTGTAAAATGAGTATTAAGCATTTATATTATTTTATCTTATTTTACTATTAATCAAAAATTCATGATTTTCTGAAAAATCCATACAATTCACCCTTACTGTTTTTTGATGTGTAGAATTATAAAATTATATCCATTTTTTAAAAATATGTTTCTAAAAATTATTATATAATTTTTAAATAAAATCATAATTGAAACAAAAATAAATTTTTTAAAATTATAACAATTTTTTTACACCTTGAAAAATTAATCAATATCACATTATCCTATAACTTTATGAAAATAAAATAATAATATGATATACTATTCATAACAGTCATATTTCTATTCATATTACTATTTATAAGGGTATGTTATTATTAACCACAAAAAATATGTTGGTTCTATCATACTCCAAATAACTTATGGATCACAACCGTCGATGACTGTTTTTTTAATTCAAATCATATAAACACAAAAATTATGTTTAAATGCTAGTTGTAAGCATATAATTAAAAAATAGTTTCATTGATTTAAATATATTTTTAAAACCTATAGGTGTATCATTCTCCCCACCTTTTGGAAATTGTGTCCTTTCAATTTTACTGACTTATAAAAGAAGTGAGGGTACGTTTAAGTCATAGTATTTTTAGCCTAACATGTTGCTTCTTCAACAATGTGGTTTCTCCCAAAAACACTGTTACTTTTTAGATTTAAATATTCATAAATAAATTTTTTCTTTGATCAATAATTTTAATAGATATCACATCATAATATATGATCTCTTCCCGTTGGACCACATCTGGGCTGAAGACAAGCGAGGAATCTAGCACAATCTCTCTCAACATCGAATCTGGAAAACATTGTATAACTGAGATAAACATGGTAGAAATGTTAATTTATAGGAATATATTCCGACATTATCCATTATTTTATAATGTCAACTAAAATGTGGACTTATTTTTTCCAGTACTACCAAAAAACATTACACTTTTCCATGGTGATATTCTATGAATAATAAGAACACCTACCCCAAAAAAATTTATTTTCTCCGATTATCAGAATAACTTTTAAGTCTACTATGAGTGTCCTCCTATGTTGTTGGATCATCTTAACTCACTCATCCACCTGCTCTACTAATAATGGCCCCATTCACATACTTTCCTCGACATCATCCAATAAATATGGAGTTTGACAAAATGTGAAATACAATTACAAAAATGGAACCATCATTATACTGGAATGAAAAATTTTATTGAAAGAAAACTCAACTCATTAAAAATAATGATCCCAACATCCCTGGTATTCAACTGAACAAGCTCAATGCATATTCTCTAAAATTTAAATTTTCTATTCTGACTTCCCATATTATTAAGGATGAAAATATGAACTAATCTTTAATTTTATTCCCAATGACTTCTGATGGCCTTTCCCAATGTTATAAGTGAGTCTGGAATCAGGTTCAGATATTGATGAAGAAGGAATGCCATTTAACCGGAAAATATCTTTGAGGCATAGTAGAGAAAGCTGATCCAAAGAAATGGTATCTATAATATTAATGAAATGAGTATACATAGTAATTTGATCAACAATAACCCATTTTTATAGTCACCTCGATAATTATTTGGTTGTCCCACCACAGATACCATGGATACACAATCAAATTTAAATTATGGAATTGGAAGAGGCCGAGGAATCCCCTTCAGTAACTGCCTCATTGATTTAACCTGTTGATTTGTCAAACATTTCATGGTAAAATATACAATATATATTTTCATTCAATCCCACTTGTAATACTCCTGAAGGTATTTATAAATCATGGTACTACCATGATGAATTGGATCTGGAGAACTGTGAGCTCTACAAAAAAATTATTCCGTGAAATGATGATCATAATGCACAAACATCATTTTTCAAATCCTAAAACACAATCACTATCAAGTTATAATTCTGAAAACTTATAGATTTTAACCAATTATACATTTTTCTATATATCCATGTATGGTTTCTGAGATTGTTTAATTCTTTCTAACAAATCTTACTTCACTGAAACCTGCAAAAAACTTGTAAATTTACTCTACCAACAATATCGAAGACAATGTTTATCAAGTCATTTACTAAAGGATCACATTCCAGATTTATCATGGTTAATATAGCATTACTTTTATAACTCAATGCATCAACCACTCAATTTTCTTTCCCCAGATGGTAGTAAATTGTGAAACCATTCTCCTTGATTAGTTCCATCCATCTTCTATTTCTCATGTTTAATTCATTATCTGTAAATTTTTACTACATGATTTTATGGTCAGTATATATTTCTCATTTTACTCTATTCAAATGATGCCAACATATTTTCAATGAAAATAAAACAACTTCCAATTCCAAATCATGTGTGGGATAATTTTACTCATGATGTATTATTTTTCTTGAAGAATAAGAAATTACCTGTTCATTCATCATCTAAACACAACCATGTACATTCAATAAAAAATCATTGTAAATGTAAAACTCACTTTTATGGGAAGGCAAGTCCATTACTAGAGCATTCACCAATCTCACCTTCAGTTCCTAGAAACAAACCTCACCTTTGTCTACCCAAATATATTTTACCCATTTCGAGTTAACATATATAGTATTCTAGAAAACATAGTAATGTTTATAACAACCCATCATTAGTAACATTATAATTGAAGAAAAAAATTAGTTTATAAAATATTTTAAGACTTTTCCATTCATCAACACATTTTTTGGCTGGATCAAATATTATCCTATCATTATTTAAAATGTTCCCATGAAAATAAATTTTTTTCATCAAAATTCACATTTTTTGAATTTCCCATACAATTTATTTTTCTTTAAGGCTTATAAAACAACCCTTAGATATTTTTCATGATCTTATTTACTACTAGAAAATACCCAGATTTCATCTATAGAAATGGACAAATAATTATCCATTAACTCATGAAATATTTTATTAATAAGTCCATGAATATAGTAGATTCATTACTTAACCAAAAATGAGTAATGAAAAAATCATAGTGACCATATTTAGTATAAAACATAGTCTTTGGGATATCTTCATCCACAACTTTCAACTGATGGTTTCCTGACCTCAGGATAAACTTGGAAAAATACTATTCTACCATGATTGGATCAAGAAAATCATTGATATGATGCAATGGATAAATTTTAATTAGTAATCATAAACAAGTATTTATAATCAATGAAAAGTATCACAGAACTATCTATTTTTTTCAACAAACAAAATAGGATCATCATATTCTGAAGCACTGGGTTAGATGTGGCCTTTTTATAATAATTTTTATAACTTTTTTCTAATTCTAGAAGTTTTATTTGATCCATTTGATAAGGGGGTTTAGAAATTTCCTTAGTATTAGGAATGAAGTCAATATTAACCTTAACCTCTTGATCTCGTATAACACCAAAAAAATAATCAAGAAAAACATGTAGATATTCATTTACCACTAGTCCGTCATTAATCTAGATAGTTCACTTTTCGTAAAAAATGAGTAAGATAGAACTCATTTCCATCATATATAAGTTTCTTTGATTCATGAGATGTTATCAATGGCATGGGTTGTTTCTTGTACACAAACTAATACTTAGTGGAGAAACAACTTATTTTTCTCTTAAATTTATCTTCGAATGATAAAAAGAAATCTAATACCAACCTAAAATAACTTCAAAATCCACTAGAGGGAATATAACTACATTTTTAGTTATACTCTTCCCACAGGAAAAGATAGGTAGATTATTATAATTTATTCTTGCCACAATATTTCGTCCAAGTGTTTTTACCATGAGATTTGGTTTCATTTTATGAGGTGGAATTCCCAATTTTTCATAAAATTGCATTGAAATGAAGGATTGTGTAGACATCGAATAAAAAAACACAATTTTTAAAATTTTAAAAATATAAAATTTATCTCATACCACCTAATTTTATTTCTCTCCATCTTCTGATGTGGTTGCAAAGGATTTTACCATACCCTCATTCTTCAAATAATGTCCATTCCCTACCCGAGGGACTAGATTTAGATAAAAATTTTCAAAATGACCCAATTACAAATAGTTAAATTTTCTCACCATTGTCATCTCATTAAATATTTATTAATTTTACATAAACTCCTGAGAAAGTTTTCCAAGCTATCCATATCGATATCAATTCCTGGAAATTACAAGGCATTCACCAGGATTCCTTTAAACATAATTTTCAAAAGAAGGGAAATTGATTTTCTTACGTTTAGATTTCTTTGAAAAATTCTTCCCCAATGCCTTCCAACCAGAAAACTTCTTTTTCTTTACCCCACAAGGTAAATATTTGGTAAAAACTGCATCTCAACATTTTAAGCCTAAATAACAACTTTTTATTTGATTTTAAACTTTCATGAGGATAAATACATTAAAAAATGATTCAGAACATAGAAAAATCTATTAATTGTACTATTAAAATCCCAAGAAAAATCTGGTAGGTAACTAGTGAGTATTTTATAAATGCATTCATATGCTACCATAAAATCATCGTCTTTATGCTTCAGTTATACGAATTTTTTATCCATTATGAGTCGAATAGTTTTAGGAAAATATTCTTCCAAAAAAATCCTCTTAAATACATCCCATACAAACTATCCAGATCATATATTTATCTCATATTATTAACCAGGAATCACCTTTGATCATATTTACCTTCCAAAAGAGAAATTTCTAATATCACCTTTTGGTGTTTCTAACATCCCATTACATCAAATACCATTTCTATAGCATTGATACATCCTTCGGCTATCATTTGATATGTGGTTCCATTGAATAGTGGATTATGTAGCCCGATAAAATTCCCTATAAAAGTCATATTTCCTCATGGTAGATTATTTCCCACTCTATCATGGATACCAGCACCATTTATCACTTTAGTGAACTAAGACATTGTTGTCACAAACTTCTTGTTTCTAATTCCCACCATTCTAGTCTACATGTTCGGATAGACATCTGCCTCTTGGATCCATCCTTCTTTAGAATCCTTATGTCTTCTATAGAAAACATTTATATGTAGACATATATTAAACAATTAAAACATGGTAATCTTTAAAATCTATAAAAATATGAAATTTATCATAGTGTAAAAAAACTTATGGTATTCTTTTAACATTATGTTAACCCCTAATTTTATCTAAACCATCATCTGATACCAACTATTAGGACCCAATATCAACACATTAAATAATCATGAGCTCTATACAAGAAAATATATTTTTACACATTTTTTATCATTTCATGTTTATATTTTTATAGAAATCAAGACATAAAACATAAAACAACATCCCATAATCAAACATGAGGATATTTCTATAACAATATTCACTTCTTCCAAAATATAAACCTCAAATAAAAACACAATTTATTTAAATTATCTTAATTACATTTAATTTTTCTTCCATATTTCACTTACACATCCTTATATCATGTGAAAAACATTTGAAAACATGGTATGTGTAAGAACCCAAATCTTATTTTCAGGTATGTTTTTTCTTTTTATGGTCGTTTTAGAGCAAAAGAGAAAAATTTCGAAATTTTTGAAGTACACATCATGTACTTTATGAGTACATGCCGTGTACTGTGATCCCACTTGATGTCGTGTGCTGGCTGTGTCTTGGACACACACATAGCCATCTAGGGGTGACATGGAGGCCGCCTAATGTAGAGTATGGTAAAGGAGAGTACACGTTGTGTACTTCAAAAATACACGTTGTGTACATTCTTTTTTCATTAAATGCAATGGGGTCAAATATAATCTCCAGAACACACTCTTTTCGGGTCCCGTTCGACCGAGAGGACCATACGACCATGGATCATCGATGATCCCCCAAGCATACGTCCTTCCTCCGAATCAAACATCGTCGGTTGCGTTGGAATCACATTGGTGAGTTCTTCCTTCTCCCAGATCATTGTTTTCCAATTCATCCTCTTTTCCATGTTATCATTGGTTAAACGTTTTATTCATTTTTCATAGATCTACAATGTTTTATGGTTATTCAAGCATTGAGGTTCAAGTATATCGATCACCTAATGCCATGGTAGGTGGTTTGTGCATTTCCTTTCAAATTCCTTGTGTATTTTGTGACATTTCCACCAATACCCTTGAACGGGGTATTGCGTGTTACCATTTTACCCATGTTGTCTTCATTCTATGCTTTTATGACTGTGTAGAGGTTGAATGGTTAATAATATATTTGTTTTGATATTCCTTGATTGTATTTCCCATGCATGTTCTATTTACAACCGTATGGTCATGTTAGCTTGTTTGGATAATTTGCCTGTTTTCCATACCTGTTGTTGTAGGATAGAGAAATTGAATCCAGACATGCTTGGAAAGCTATAGACTGTTTACCCAAGTAGTTTTGTAGGTTTTCTTTTTCCAAATTGCAGTGTTATGCTATTATCCTATACAGGGCCTTGAGAACCATGTGTAGTAGAGTATAACCAGAATTGATCGAGTGAGCTTCCTCAGAGAGCCATTGAGCATTAGTCTATATGGGGATACACTGTGTGAGATTTTTCAGAGAGCCTAAGATTACATTAGTCTATAAGGGTATTGACTATGTGATATTTATCAGAGAGTAGTTGACTTCTTAGACTATAAGCGGATATACCATGTGATTTTCCTTAGAGAGTCTTTGTTTTACTTTCAATTACAGTGCTTACCTTAGAATATAAGAGGAATTGACCGATTGAGCTTCCTATGAGAGTCTTTGAATGACCTCGGATATAAGGGGAATTGACCAAGTGAGCTTCCTCATAGAGTCCTTGACCTTGGGGATATATGGGGAATTGATGGAGAGAGCTTCCTCAGAGAGTTCATGACTACCTTAGACTATAAGAGGAATTGACCGAGTGATCTTCCTCAAAGAGTCTTATAATTTTTGTATGACCAAACCAGATAGGTTAGGTTGAGTGCACTACCCAGAGGGTTGTTGGAACTTGTCAGGTAGGACAAGAGGGGATGGTTTTGAGTACTTTCTAGAGTGTTACCTGTTTGTGTGTAGCTGCATGTTAGATGTTGCTTGATATTGGAACTATGGATCGTTTACTGTTCAACATGTTCCTGTTTACTGATTTTTGTACTTTTACCTTCCATATATGCACTGACTATTAGCCACAAATATTCGTATGGGTTTTTACTAGGATTTAGTCTCACACCCTATTTGGGCCATGCTTTGGGCCCAAACAGATTATATTGTTGCATATATAGATAAGGGCAAGCGTCGTTCAACTTTAGGTACATGACTTGATATGGAGCTGGGGAGCATGGGACCAATCCTCGGCATGCGAGGCTGAGGAGTTGTTATCTTTTTCTTTTTAACATGATTATTACTATTTGTATTCATCATTGTGAATTATTTGGCTATTTTCCTAGACATATGTATCATGCATCATTTATTATGTGTTACTCCAATTGTTTATTATCTCAGTCTTCCACAGTTTATTATTGTTGGATATTCACTATTTTTTCTATTACTTGTTTTTTTACTTCGGTTGTGTACTTTACCAATAATGGCATAGTTTCCCAACTTTCAAACCCAAGGCTCTCAATTATAGTTGGCAGCCTATGGAGTTTGGGGAAATGAGCATGAGGCCATGTGAACAACCGGGTACGGGACGCCTCTGGGTAGCTTCCGAAACAGGGAATTTTCAATGTGGTATTAGAGGATCTCTTTTCTCTTAACTTACTGCATAGATCCTATAGCCTGGGATAAGTCAAAATAGGTACTTGGTAATAAGATCTGCCCGGGAGTTCCTATCCTGTGTATAGGGAAAAGCCAATCTACCTCGTTTATTGTAATTTTTAGGATTTTGAAATTTTACAGTTGACTTGATTTTCACTGTTGGGTGACTCACATGTATTGTGTTGTTTCTGATGATGATATTGAGGTTCTATTTCTATCTCAACCTGATGATATGAGGGTATGCCATCCCATGCATTATATAGAAACTTGTTAGAAATCCAATGTCGTGCATTCTTTCCTTTCCATCGAGGATGCATTTGAAATTTCATGTTGTTTTGATAGATGTAGTGTAGAATATTCATTCTTTTGTGATATATACCTTGATAAAATACATGTTGTTTGATAAGGTATTGTTTGTGTTAGGAAGTTTTTGGATGATCACCATACTTTTGTTCTTGAGGTGTTATGGGCCCTCATGGACCAGAATTTTGTAGATCATTGCCTTGCTGTCTTTTTATAACATGTATAAGATGCCAAGAATTGATTCAAGGATAGTATGGGCCATCAAGGATCAGAATTTGGCAATTTTAATGTTGTTTTCAGTGTTTTATGGAATATAGAGTTGTTTATGAGGCTTAATTTATCGAAAAACCGAGAATACATATAGTGTAGTTTTGACTACACGCCATGTATTCTTCTGTTTGGGATGAAATAGTTTTTCTTAACTACACACTGTGTACCATATTTACATGTCGTGTAATCTCTATATGTGTCATAGGTCATGTGGTAGAGACACGAGATAGACAATTCCTTTTAGGAAGACACCTTTTACCTGTTTCACACACCGTGTAGTTTATCCCACGTACCTGGCCGTGTCATGCACAACACAGGTTGGTGATATCTTTTCAAATACACGTCATGTCAGGATTTTACATGTAGTGTAGTCTGACCTAGGTACTTTCCATGTAACGAACAACACGGTTCGGTGTTAACCTTTAACAGACACATCGTGTCCGTTGAGAACAAGCTGTGTAGTTTCAGCCATGTGCCATGCAGTGTCGCTAACAACAAGGGCCTTGTGAAGCTTTTTCAGTACACGCCGTGTCTAACATGAACACGTCATATAGTCTAGTTTTAAGAGATTCATGAGGCTTAACCGTGTAGAAGGACCCAGGAAGGGAAATGGGATTTAGGTACACGTCGTGTTCTATGACAACATGCTTGGTAGTCATGTTTTTCATTACATGAATTCTTTCTTTCTCCAATTTTCTTCTTGTGACTTTAGTATTTAGTCCTTGATAATCTTGAATTTAAGTGTGTATTTGGCGTTGCAGATTCATGCCACCTAGACGTCGTCCGGTTGACCACCAGTTGTAGTGTAGTGATCAGATACATGATATAGATGATCAGGGACTTCCTGTAGATCCTCCTATTGTGACAGCCTGTGAACTAGATGTTATACTTGCTATAGGCACCGATGCACATTTTAGGGAGGGTTTTTTAGGATGATGTAGACCTTCCAGTGAGCTCTGCCTCCTGCCCCATCGATGGCAGATTTGACGCGGGTTTTCCAATAAGAGCATCCTCCGACCTTCTCAGAAAAGGAGGACCACAGGCTACAGTGTCATGGATCGAAGCCACGATGAGGATGTTCGATCATCTCGAGGTACCACCAGAGAGGAGGGTGAGGATCGTGACCTACATGCTCTGAGACTCCTCCAAGAGGTGGTGGGATGTCATCTCTCAGGAAGGACACCACCAGAATATGGCTTGGGAGGTGTTCCAATGTATCTTTTAAGATTATATCTACCTGGAGGCCTTGAGGGCTGATCGAGCCCAGGTGTTTAGGAGCCTGGAGTAGGGTACTATTTCTGTGATGGAGTATTCCTCTCACTTCACGGAGGTTTAGTGTATCATACTTTTTCAGAAGGTGATGATTTGTTCCTGGCTACGAAGATTGAGGAAGGTCTCAGTTAGAAGATCAGTTCCCTGGTGAACATCATTTGGTTGACATAGATATCCTATATCCTCTACCAGGAACTGATTACAGAGCACAATCTGAGTGATTCTAAAGCTGTGATCGAGGGTGGTTTGCAATAAGAGTTAGTATTCCTCGAGCTGATAGCAGGAAGCGCCGTAGAGAGACTGCATGAGGAGATCAGAGTTGGCGGGATGCACCTTCTGGTGGGCACGTGGTGTGCTACCAGTGCAGGAGGAGCGGGCATACAAGGAAACATTTCATGAGAGACCCAATGGAGTGTCGATCATGCGGCATTATGGGCCATCTCCAGTGTTTCTTTCTGTTTTTATCTCCAACAGCTAGAGACAGGGGTAATTCTATGACCCCGCATTCAGGAGAATCACCACCAGTTTCTCACCAGTATGGGAACTGAAGTTCTTCTGGCCATTCAGGCTGAGGTGGAGGTCAGGTCCGGGGTAGTTAGTCGCTGGTGATTTAGTGACAATAGGGTGGATCAGCTTAGAGCGGTCAGACAGGGTCACATGGCTATGGAGCCGGACCAACTTTTTCACTGGAGAAGACCCAGTAGGAGTAGGATCCCAAACCTTCCACAGTTTGAGGTACGATCATAATAGCCTCAGTTTTATCTTTTTCACTTTTTGACAGAGGGGTTTCCCATAGATTTATCTCTGTTGTTGTTGTGTAGATCCTTGGGTTTGACATCTTTTCTTCTTTCGATATCTTGATGCCTGACACACCATTGGGGACGAGGACATATATCTTACGTCAGTGCAAGGAGTGCCCTTTAAAGGTAGGTGGATGTCATTTCTTATGGAACCTCTATGTCCTAGAGTTGACGAGCTATGATGTCATTCTTGGAAAAGACTGGCTCATTTTATTCCTGGCAGTCGTCGATTGTTAGTGCCATAGGGTGAGTTTTGTATCACCAGAGGGTGGATCTTTTCTTCATAAGGGTGAGTGGAATGTCTAGGAGAGTAGAGATGAACCAGAGCATCATGGGTTAGGAGGAGTTACTACCTAGATTTATATTCTATATCTAGATTACTAGAGGACTTCATAGTTATACTTCCCTCCAGTAGTGGGTCATTTTTGGGACATCTTTATAGTGGACTTTTCAGGTTTGGCTCTGGAGCATGAGATGGAAATTTCTATTGAGCTTATGCCAGGAGCAGCACCGGTTTCCATTCCTCTTTATAGGATAGAAACACTATAATTAAAAGAGCTCAAGAAGTAGTTGGAGGAGTTACATGCAAAAGGGTTTCATTGGACCCAGTAATTCTCCTTGGTGTTCGCCTGTCCTATTTGAGAAGAAGGCAGATGGCACCCTCAGGCTTTGTGTGGATTGTCGGAAGTTGAACCAGTTGACAGTCAAGAACTGATATCCATTTCCCCAGAATTGATAATCTCATTGATCAGCTTCGAGGAGCTCGAGTGTTCTAAAAGATTTACTTTAGATCCGGTTTTCATCAATTGCACATTATACCATCAGATATACCTCTTACATCCTTCCGGAGCAGGAATGGTCTATACGAGTATATGGTTATGTTGTTCTGTCTCATATACGCGCCTGCAGCTTTCATGGCACTGATGAACCGATTGTTGCATCCATACATGGATTCCATCGTGGTTTTCTTTGTGGATGATATATTAGTGTACTCTCACACTTGACATGACTATTCCACACATCATGAGATCCGTTTTAGTAAACTGAGGAAGCATCAGTTATATGATAAGCTCTCAAAGTTCCACTTTTGGATGGACCAGATTCACTTCTTAGGTCAGGTCATCTCAGAGACACGTGTATCAGTAGACCCAGAGAAAGTGGGAGCAGTAGTTTCCTTAGAGTAGTCACAGAACGTCTTTGAGGTATGTAGTTTTCCATGGCTGGCTAGATACTATAGATGCTTCATACAAGACATTTCACATTTAGCAGCACTGCTGACGGGTTTGAATAAGAAAGGTGTAATGTTCATATGGTCTGATTTTTGTGATTCAGCTTTTCAAAAGATGAAGGGGAGTTTGACATCATCATTGATACTAGTCTTACCGGAGCAGGGAAAGAGCTATACTATTTACTGCGATGCATCAAGTATCGGGCTGGGAGCTGTGTATATGTTTGGAGAAGGAGTAGTTGTGTACGGGTCTCCGTAGTTGATTCCACACGAGAGGATCTACCCGACACATGATTTGGATTTGGAAACTATTGTTTAGGACTTACACTGTTGGAGAAATTTTCTTCGGGGAGAGCATTTGTGGTCTTCACCGACCACAATAGTCTCAAGTACATTTTCTCTCAGTGTGATCTGAATTTGAGACCACAGAGGTGGGTCGAGTACCTACAAGCCTTTGATATTGAGCTTGCCTATATGTATGGGAAGGGAAAAACAGTGGATAATGCGTTGATTATAATGACTTAGATATAGGCAGTTCATGAGGCCAGTAGTGAGAGGAAACTTATGGCTCTGTTCTTTGAGATGCATTTGGAGGTGCAAGATAGTCAGGGGAATACTTTTTTTCTTTTGTATCTGCTACCTCTACACTTTTTGATCTAGTGAGAATGATGAAACTATCAGACTCAGAGGGCCTAGTCCTATGTGAGTGAGTGTCATGAGAAGACTCTATTCCTAGAAAGACCATTAGAGAATATGAGATCTTGCATTTTTGAGGGCACGTATGGTTGCCAGCAGACATACTCGAGGAGCGGATGCAGGATTTTCATTCCTCAGTTTGGCCAGTTAATCTTGGCGTCACCAATATGTTTCGTGATCTACACCACAAGTATTGGTTGCCAAGAATTAAGAAGGATGTTACTGGTTTTTTCATGAGGTGTTCCACTTGTCAGTAGGTGAAGGTGGAGCATCAGCGACCAACATGGCTTTTTCAGATGTTACCCATTCTCGAATGGAAGATGAATGATGTCGTGATAGACTTCATGTCTGGTTTTCAATGTTCACCTTGGGGGAATGATGCTGTTTGGGTTATAATTGATAGGTATTCAAAGTTCGCTCACTTCTATATGATCAAGGAGACCTTTAGTGTTGTTGAGATGAGATGGTTGTACATCCGATAGATTGTACATATACATGGAGATCCACACTCCACTATTTCAGATAGGGATGCACGCTTTACATATCGGGTCTAGCAGGGGCTTCAGAATGATTTGGGTACACAGGTACTTTTGAGTACATCTTACCACCCCCAGACAGATGGCTAATCCGGTCATATGATTCAGGTGCTCGAGGACATGCTCCGAGCATGCATTATGTGTTTTGGAGGATCTTGGGATATGCACATACCTCTTGTATAGTTTTCCTACAACAATAGTATTCAAACAACTATTCAGATGTCACCTTATAAGGCTTTGTATGGTAGGCCATGTCGATCACCTTTATGCTGGATGGAGGCAAGAGAGGCAGCTTTGCTAGGACATAATCTTGTTCAGTAGAACACAGAGCAGATAAATATGATTCAGAAGAAGATGGTTACTACCCAGTCTCATCAGAAGTCTTATTTTGATCATCAGAGAGGACCTCTAGAATTTGAGGTTGGGGATCAGGTTTTAATACATGTCACAATGAGTATGGGACACAAGAAGATCATGAGACAGGGCAAGCTTTTTCTGAGGTACGTCGGGCTGTTTGTGGTGTTGGAGAGAGTTGGGTAGGTTGCCTATCGGTTGTAGTTACCTCATAGGTACCAGGATACGCACGACATGTTTCACATTTCTCAGCTCCGATGTTACTTTTCAGACCCATCACATGTCTTTCAACCTTTGGAGGTTGATCTCGAAGTGGATGCGTCATTCGAGGAGCATCCTATCTGGATTGTCGATCATAATACAAAGGTTCTCCGTAGCTAGTTTGGTCCTCTGGTATGAGTGTTATGGCAGCATGGGTGGGTACGGGATGATACTTAGGAGAGGGAGGCGGATGTATGAGCTCAGTGGATGTAGTTGTTCAGGGTTCCTTCTTCTACTCCTAGCTAGAGAAATTTGGGGACAAACTTCTTTAATGGGGGAAGTTAGTAAGAACTCAGATCATCGTTTCAGTTATGTTTTTCCTTTTGTCGTCGTTTTTTAGAAAAAGATGAAAATTTGGAAATTTTCGAAGTACAAGTCATGTGCTTTATGAGTAAAATCTATGTACTATGATGCCTCTAGAGTCCATGTGATAGCCATGTCATGGCCATACACACAACCATATAGGGGTGACATGGAGGTCGTATAAAGCGGAGTACAGAAAAGGAGAGTACACACCGTGTAATTCAAAAGTACACACCATGTATATTCTTTTTTTCATTAAACTCACCGGGGATGAATATAATCGATAGAACACACTCCTTTTAGGTCCCATTAGACCGATAGGAACGTATGGCCATAGATCATCGATGAACCTATAACGACCCATACTTTACATACATTGTTAATACTTCAAAATTGAAGCACACTTATTACAACATATGACAAAACCACAAAGGACCGTATAGGTATAGTGTCTTTAGAAACTGGGAAACATAAACAACTGGTTAATAAATCTTCTACAGTGTCTCCCATTTATTTCATCATATCTAGGGTCCCTTTTAGCATATTCTACTTAATATCCATCTTCCTGACCTGGGGAAAAGAAAACATAAAAGGGTGAGCTCAAATGCTCAGCAAGGGAAAATAAAGGAAATTAAAATCATATCATATCTTTTTGAAAATCAAAACCTGCAAAAGAGATCATAATATCTTATCATGGAATAATTCATAGAAGTGAAAATGAGATCCCCATAATCATAACATAAAACTTGAAACTTTGTTGCATGCACACATAATCATGGAAAATCATTTCTTGTTAGTCATGACTCATTGCCAAGACTATCTTAGTGGACAAAGTCCCTTTCTGAACCGAGTTCACTCCTCGTTTCAGTCCTGTATCACTGAACCGAAATAACCTTCCGTTCCAGCCATGTCTATCTCATGAGATATAAAATCTTTACCCAATGCATTGGAGGGAGATATAGGTCCCACCCATCTTATAATGAATCCTTTCTTATGTGTGCCACATAATCATAAAACATACATCATCGCATAACACATGTAACAAAAATGGGATTCTTGAAACATCATGACATCATAAATCAATTCATATAAGATAAAGGAATTCATAAAAATAATTCCATCACAACATGATCAAATCAATGTAATAATAGGGATAAAAACAGAACCCTTTATTATCTTAGATGGAAAATAATTTTGATAAAACACTTGAACTCCATTCTTGAGGAAAATATCCTTTCTTCTTCAAAAACATTTTTCCTTTCATAACATTTCATATAACATTAAAATAAAAGAAGTTGATTAAAAATAAACTTGAAAACTTGTAAAGGAATATTCTTGGAAATAATGTTTTAAAAATCCATTCATGCCGTATAAGTTAAAAAAAACATTCTTCGTACTTTTGTCAGAAAAGTCAAAAAGTACCTCGTACGACAAAAGATTCCTTTCATACATATTACTAAAAACTCACCGAAGGGTAAAAATGGATTTAAAAAATTGTAGGTGGATGGAAATAATATTACATTTTGATGAAACATGGATGTGGATGATAAAATACACCCCAGTAAATACTTACGAATAAACAATCTCGGATAAAAATGAGATTGTGATATTTCCCTTACCTTAGGTCCAATTTGCTTTGTTCGTGTCCGAAGCTCCTGTATAATGGTTTAAATAATGTTATTGACTTATTCCAGAATCATATATATTGATATGATATCATATATGGTCATATTATTAGCTTCTTGTTAGTAATATTTCATTGTTACTTGTTACTCGGGTCTTTACAACTTTTTGTTCTTATGCGTGTTTTGTCGAATAAATTCTTATTCTTATCTTTAGGTTATAGATAATTCATTTCCAGAATGTTATTAGTGTAGTATATACCATATTCATTCATTCAATTCATTTATATAATCATTATGAAATGAAGATCATGTAGAACGAGTCGCATCACATCGTGGAGATGGTATTCCGTACGTGCGCACGAGTGATGATATCGTTCCTATGACCGTGGAATTGTATTGGAGTATATATATATTATTTAAGTATCAATATTACTTCATAATAATCATATATAGTTACTCATTACACCATTATACCCATCCTTGTAAGGTGATGGTGGAAAATAGATTACACCACGGCGTGGAGACGGTATTCCGTACGTACGCATGCGCGGTGATTTCATTTTTCCGTAGGATGGATAGAAGGTGAATTAGGGTTGTTTCATATTTATAATAACATATCAGTATGTAAGTAATACTGATTTTATTACTTTATCATGAAACAACTAAAGAAGAAGAAGTTGAAGAAGAAAGAAATTGAAAAGATCGGTAATGGATATTACCTCTTCTTTGGAACGCCTCTTTGAATCCTCCACTTAAGGAACTAAGATTGGTCTTTGGAGAAGACCAGGACCTCTAGGATTATTCTAGGGAAGTGGAGAGGAGATAATGGCAGGGGTTGGCCGAGCTTGAGTGCTCAAATTGGTGTGAGGAGGAGGTGGAGGAGGTGCCCTTTTATAAGGGAGGAGAGGGGCACCTTAGGAATATCTCAAAATATTATTTTATATTAAAGTCAAAATCGGTTTATAATGGTTCCAAAGGGTCTTATTTAGAATCTAAAGTAGGGAAGGGTCGAAATCCTATCAACCAATAGGATTTAAACAAGTTTAGGGTATTATTTTAACCTTATCAATTAGATTTAACTCTAAGTTAATTAATTTAACTTTTACCGTGTCTTTTTGTTTTCTTTCACTATATGGTTAATACACATACTATAACATGCCAAACGAACCCCAAATTGTTTATTATTAATATATATATATCCTTATCTAAGACATTTGGCCGAACCTTAGATTTTTAGGAATAAAATAACAATTAATAATATAATATTTGATTTAAAAACTATTTTGTGTCAATTTTGACACTATTTGATATATGATTTTTGTGAAAGTCATAACAGAATTATATGTTCGAACCAAGTAGATTAAATCAACACTAATATATAATAGTAACCTAGAAAATTAGTGGAATTCATAAAAAGTCTTAAATTACATTTATTTTGGTGTTTATAACATCAATTATGTCAATTTTCATTAATAAGATAATTACTGCATCATCAATGTGTCATAAATAAATTAAATTATTTAATGTCTAAAAATTACAAATAAAATACCATTATGTAGGAAATATTTTTAGCTTTCTAATGAATATTTATAGTCGAATTTATCTTATGTATAACCCCATATTAAAAATGATTTACTTATTAAACTTTGATTTTAACTATTTTAACCCTTCTTTAAATAAATTAATAATAAATGTCCTAATCTATTCCAAGTGGGCCTAAATGGTCATATTTTATTCCTAAGTTTGTTTTTGGTTGAATTACACTTGTCCAATCGAATTAGGACATGTGTTAGGGTAATATTGATATCATATTTACCCTTAGTTACCCTATTTACTATTAACCGCGGTAAAAAAAGTAAAAAGTTACTATTCACCAAAAATTATTTTTATCTCATTGAACCGCATTTTACTTACTGATATCAACCGTGTCTGTCGGATTTTCGAAATTCCATTCACAGAAGCGGGAAAATTAAGTTTTATGCAAAATTCAGTTTTTAACCTACCACTTAGTGGTTTCACTATTCATCAAAAATTGAAATTTTTCAGAAAAATACCAAAATTTCACCCTAGGCTAATTTCGATATTCTGAATCCAAAAATGAAGTCCATTTTGAAAAATATAATTTATAAAATTTCAAAAAGTGGTTATTACTATTCATAACGGCTAGTTTTAATAGCATATTGTTGTTTAGTGAAACTCGGTATTGCGTACGACGCAAGCTATCGAGGAAGGTCGCGATTGCGTGTAAAGTAAGCCAAGCAAGTGTTGTGTAGAAAAATATTCCTTTGATGATTTATATAACATAAAAGTCTCGGGTGTTACATTCTACCCCCCTTAAAAAGAATTTCGCCCTCGAAATTCGTCACTTTGTAACAAACAGATGAGGATACTTCTCCCTCATCATATCTTCAAGCTCCCATGTAGATTCTTCAAGTTGGTGGTTCCTCCATAAAACTTTCACCAAGCGAGTGGTCTTGTTTCGTAGGACTTTTTCGCTACGATCCAGAATCTCTATCGGCTGTTCTTCATAAGAAAGATCTTGCTCCAGCGGTACAACTTCTGAGCTGAGTACATGTGAAGGATCTGGTATGTACTTTCTCAGGAGAGATACATGGAACACATCGTGAACTTGAGAGAGATTCGGTGGAAGCGCCAATCGATAAGCTACCTTTCCAACACGATCCAGTATTTCGAAAGGACCGATATATGTAGGGCTCAACTTCCCCTTCTTTCCAAATCTCATAACCCTCTTCCAGGGAGATATTCGTAAGAACACTTTATCACCCACTTCAAACTCTAGGTCTTTTCGTCGGTTGTCGGCATAACTATGCTGTCGACTCTGAGCTGCTCTTATGTATTGTGGAATAGATCTTACCTTTTCTGCCATTTCAACAACGAGATCAGGTCCTAATAGCTTTCTTTCCCCAACTTCATCCCAGCAAGTTGGAGTCCTGCATTTCTTTCCATAGAGAGCTTCATAAGGAGACATCTGAATACTGGACTGAAAGCTATTATTATAAGAAAATTCCACCCAAGGTAGGTGTTGATCCCAACCTCCTTTGAAATCCATAGAGCAAGCTCTCTACATATCTTCTAGGGTTTGAATTGTTCTCTCAGACTGACCATCTGTCTGGGGATGATAAGCTGTGCTGAAACTCAACTCTGTATCCAGAGTATGCTGAAGACTTCGCCAGAACTTCGAGGTAAATCTCGGATCCCGATCAGATATAATAGAAAGTGGTACTCCATGCAATCTTACCACTTCCTTTACATATATCCTGGCAAGCTGATCTAGAGAGAAATCCTCTTTAATAGGAATGAAGTGTGCAGACTTTGTAAGACGATCAACTATGACCCAGATAGCATTATTGCCTTTGGATGTTTTAGGAAGTCCTGTGACAAAGTCCATAGTGATGTTTTCCCATTTCTATTCGGGTATGGTTAATGGTTGTAACATCCCCTTAGACTTCTGTCTCTCAGCTTTAACTTGTTGACAAACCAAGCATCGAGAGACATATTTAGCAACATCTCTTTTCATGCCATCCCACCAGAAGTACTCTTTCAGGTCCCTATACATCTTCGTGCTTCCAAGATGAATAGAGAATGAAGAACTATGAGCCTCATCCAACAACTCCTTCTTTAATTCGGGGATGGAAGGAACACAAACCCGATTCCTGAACTTTATTATCCCATCACAATCAAGGTTGAATTCAGGAACATTTCTCACCTTCTTTTGTAACTCGACATCTTCTTTCTGTGCCTCTTAAATCTTCACATGTATAGATGGTTGAACATTCATTTGAGAAAGATAAGATTTTTCCCCTTCCATTATAATTCCAAGATCCATCCTTTGTAAATCCATAAATATTGGATCTTTTGTGATCCTCATCATGGTAAACTAGCATGGTCTTGTCGACTTAATGCATCCGCCACCTTGTTTGCTTTCCCAGGGTGGTAATGGATTGAGCAGTCATAATCCTTAATCAGCTCCAACCATCTTCTTTGACGCATATTCAACTCCTTCTGTGTGAAAATATACTTTAAACTTTTATGATTAGTATAAATATCACACCTTTCACCATAAAGGTAATGCCTCCAAATCTTTAATGCAAAGATTACCGCAACCAACTCCAAATCTTGTGTTGGGTAGTTTTGCTAATGGATTTTCCACTGTCGTGAGGCATAATCTATCACCATATCATTTTGCATAAGAACACACCCCAATCCCTTCTTGGATGAGTCACTGTAGATCACAAACCTTTCTCCACTACAAGGCTGTGTGAGCACAGGTGCACTGGATAACCTTCTTTTCAACTCCTTGAAATTCTCTTCACATTCCTCTGTCCAGACAAACTTAACTCCTTTCCGAGTCAACTTGGTGAGTGGATTAGATAATCGTGAAAAATCCTTTACAAAACGTCGATAATATCCAGCCAAACCAAGAAAACTTCGAATCTCAGTTACTGTTGTTGGTCTCGACCATCTTTCGATAACCTCTGTTTTTGCTGGATCCACAGATATCCCCTCTTTTGATATTATGTGACCCAAAAATGCAACTTTTTGAAGCCAAAATTCACACTTGGTAAATTTGGCATAAAGCTTCTACTTTATCAGGGTTTTCAATATAATTCTCAAGTGATCTTCATGCTCTTCCTTGCTCTTTGAATAGTCAAGAATATCGTCTATAAAGACTACCACAAATTGATCAAGATAGTCTCTAAAGACTCTATTCATTAGATCCATGAAGATAGCAGGGGCATTAGTAAGACCAAATGGCATCACTATAAATTCATAGTGTCCATACCTTGTACGGAAAGCCGTCTTTGGTATATCCTCCCTTTTGACCCTTAATTGATGATACCCTGAACGAAGATCAATATTGGAAAAGTATTGAGCTCCGCGTAGTTGGTCAAATAAGTCATCAATGCGTGGGAGAGGATATTTGTTCTTGATAGTGATCTTGTTAAGTTCTCGATAATCAATGCAGAGTCTCATTGATCCATCTTTCTTCTTAACAAATAGAACAGGTGCTCCCCAAGGTGACACACTAGGGCGTATGAATCCCTTATCAAGATTCTCTTGGAGTAGCTTCTTCAATTACTGCAACTCAATTGGGTCCATTCTATAAGGTGTCTTTGAAATTGGCAAAGCGCCTGGTACGAGTTCTATTGAAAACTCAACTTCACGATTTGGTGGAAGACCCGGTAATTCCTCCGGAAAGACATCATCAAACTCCCGTACAATGGACATATTCTTTATCGTGAGTTTCTCACCAACCATTTGAGATAAATAACCTTCATTTAGTGGAATCAATACCCATAAGATGGAAGAAATTTCCACTGGAAGGTTATGTTCATCCTTGCATTGGTATACGATCGTAGATTGATCTGGAATATGAAATGTGACTTCCCTTATTTGGAAATTGATATGAGCTTCATGTAGAGAAAGCCAATCCATGCCAAGAATCACATCAAATTCCAATAAAGGAAGGATCACAAGATTTGCAGGAAGCACTTTCCCACAAACTTCGATCGGAGAAGAATTATAAACTTTTGATGCGACTGTTGTGCCATTAGGTGTTGTCACAGCTAACTCAACATCTAATTGTTCAGGTAATACGGTGATACCCTTAGAAAAGTCTTCAGAAATAAAAGAGTGGGTGGATCCAGAATCAAATAAAACATTTGCTACTTTAGAGTGGATGGTAAGTGTACCTTTCACCACTCCGTTATCGTACTCCACATCACTGATACAAATTGCATGTGACTTTCCTTTGTCTTTAGCCTTAAAATTTTGTTGACGTCGACCATCATCATCAACCCTTGGATTTGGGCATTGATTTGCATAATGCCCCATCCCTTGCACTTGAAACATTGAAGTGTAGTAGGTTCATTCTATGTATCCCTTCCTTTGTTTGCGTCATTAGACATCTTCTTCCCATTATCACGGCATTCAAATGCCCGATGACCTTCCTTTCCACATTTAAAACATTTACTTCTCCCTTTAAGACAACTCCCTCCATGTTTCTTTCCACACTTTGAGCATAAGGAAAAGCTCATCTTCTTTTTCCGTGTGCTCTTTAGATTTTTCTTTGAATTCCATCTTCCTCTTCTTATCAAACCCATGTGACTGATGGGTTACTCCAATCTCCATCTCGACTTTGAGAGCACATCGAACGATTTCCTCGTAGCTATTGAAGTCCCTTATGGCTAACGCCCTTCGAAGACTTGGTTTTAAGCCACTAAAGAATCGATCGATCTTACTCTCAGGTTGGATAATAATACAGAAGCGTACCTTGCAAGTCTTGTAAAATTTGCTTCATAGGTACTAACAGATTCATCATCCCTTTGCTTCATTTCAAGGAACTCTTTCTCCATCTTTGTTCGGAGAATACGAGGGAAGTACTTATTGAAAAATAAGTTCTTGAACTCGTCCCATTCCATTGACTCAATTTCATCCCTTTGCCTCGTATTCTTAATAAGATTCCACCATTGATCCGCATCTCCTTCAAAACGATACACTGCTAGGATGACTTTATCATGCTCAGAACATTGAAGAACTGAAAATATCTTTTCAGTAGTACTAATCCATTGTTCAGCAACTAATGGAACAGTAGACCCACTGAAAGAAGGGTGGACGCTGCCTCATGAAGGATTCAACAGAATGTTTCTCCTTCCTTTGCTCATTTGGAAGTCCTGCATGATTCATAGCTTGAGAAAGTTGTGTGAGCATGGCTACAATATTTTGCATTCCAGCTCCCATATCGTTTGGTTGCTCAGGGGGACAATCATTGCATTGCCCATCGCATTCTGCATTAACACGGTTCCTTCGGGTTCCAGCCATTGACTAAAACCAAGAAGAATAGTGTGAGCAACACTAATTATAAAAACCACATAATTCAAGAATAAAATTTTCATGCTTAAGGTCTTATCCTAGGTTATTCAAGGACATTTCTAAAACACTAAGATTGTGTTCTATGCTTAGACTTATCCTTAGGGTTCTTACTAAGGCTTTCACATCCTAGTTTCCAAAGGTTGACTATACCTTTCCTCTGATACCAACTATAATGACCCATACATTACATACATTGTTAATACTTCAAAATTGAAGCACACTTATTACAACATATGACAAAACCACAAAGGACCGTATAGGTATAGTGTCTTTAGAAACTGGGAAACATAAACAACTGGTTCATAAATCTTCTACAGTGTCTCCCATTTATTTCATCATATCTAGGGTCCCTTTTAGCATATTCTACTTAATATCCATCTTCCTGACCTGGGGAAAAGAAAACATAAAAGGGTGAGCTCAAATGCTCAGCAAGGGAAAATAAAGGAAATAAAAATCATATCATATCTTTTTGAAAATCAAAACCTGCAAAAGAGATCATAATATCTTATCATGGAATAATTCATAGAAGTGAAAATGAGATCCCCATAATCATAACATAAAACTTGAAACTTTGTGGCATGCACACATAATCATGGAAAATCATTTCTTGTTAGTCATGACTCATTTCCAAGACTATCTTAGTGGACAAAGTCCCTTTCTGAACCGAGTTCACTCCTCGTTTCAGTCCTGTATCACTGAACCGAAATAACCTTCCGTTCCAGCCATGTCTATCTCATGAGATATAAAATCTTTACCCAATGCATTGGAGAGAGATATAGGTCCCACCAATCTTATAATGAATCCTTTCTTATGTGTGCCACATAATCATAAAACATACATCATCGCATAACACATGTAACAAAAATGGGATTCTTGAAACATCATGACATCATAAATCAATTCATATAAGATAAAGGAATTCATAAAAATAATTCCATCACAACATGATCAAATCAATGTAACAATAGGGATAAAAACAGAACCCTTTATTATCTTAGATGGAAAATAATTTTGATAAAACACTTGAACTCCATTCTTGAGAAAAATATCCTTTCTTCTTCAAAAACATTTTTCCTTTCATAACATGTCATATAACTTTAAAATAAAAGAAGTTGATTAAAAATAAACATGAAAACTTGTCAAGGAAGCTTCTTGGAAATAATGTTTTAAAAATCCATTCATGCCGTATAAGTTAAAAAAAACATTCTTCGTACTTTTGTCAGAAAAGTCAAAAAGTACCTCGTACGACAAAAGATTCCTTTCATACATATTACTAAAAACTCACCGAAGGGTAAAAATGGATTTAAACAATTGTAGGTGGATGGAAATAATATTACATTTTGATGAAACATGGATGTGGATGATAAAATACACCCCAGTAAATACTTACGAATAAACAATCTCGGATAAAAATGAGATTGTGATATTTCCCTTACCTTAGGTCAGATTTGCTTTGTTCGTGTCCGAAGCTCCTGTATAATGTTTTAAATAATGTTATTGACTTATTCCAGAATCATACATATTGATATGATATCATATATGGTCATATTATTAGCTTCTTGTTAGTAATATTTCATTGTTACTTGTTACTCGGGTCTTTACATCTTTTTGTTCTTATGCGTGTTTTGTCGAATAAATTCTTATTCTTATCTTTAGGTTATAGATAATTCATTTCCAGAATTTTATTAGTGTAGTATATACCATATTCATTCATTCAATTCATTTATATAATCATTATGAAATGAAGATCATGTAGAATGAGTCGCATCACATCGTGGAGACGGTATTCCGTACGTACGCACGAGTGATGATATCATTCCTATGATCGTGGAATTGTATTGGAGTATATATATATTATTTCAGTATCAATATTAATTCATAATAATCATATATAGTTACTCATTACACCATTATACCCATCCTTGTAAGGTGATGGTGGAAAATAGATTACACCACGGCGTGGAGACGGTATTCCGTACGTACGCACGCGCGGTGATTTCATTTTTCCGTAGGATGGATAGAAGGTGAATTAGGGTTGTTTCATATTTATAATAACATATCAGTATGTAAGTAATACTGATGTTATTACTTTATCACGAAACAACTAAAGAAGAAGAAGTTGAAGAAGAAAGAAATTGAAAAGATCGGTAATGGATATTACCTCTTCTTTGAAACGCCTCTTTCAATCCTCCACATAAGGAACTAAGATTAGTCTTTGGAGAAGACCAGGACCTCTAGGATTATTCTACGGAAGTGGAGAGGAAAAAATTGCAGGGGTTGGCCGAGCATGAGTGCTCAAATTGGTGTGAGGAGGAGGGGGAGGAGGTGCCCTTTTATAAGGGAGGAGAGGGGCACCTTAGGAATATCTCAAAATATTATTTTATATTAAAGTCAAAATCGGTTTATAATGGTTCCAAAGGGTCTTATATCAAAGCTAATGTAGAGAAGGGTCGAAATCCTATCAACCAATAGGATTTAAACAAGTTTAGGGTATTATTTTAACCTTATCAATTAGATTTAACTCTAAGTTAATTAATTTTACTTTTACCGTGTCTTTTTGTTTTCTTTCACTTTATGGTTAATACACTTACTATAACATGCCAAACGAACCCCAAATTGTTTATTATTAATATATATATCCGTATCTAAGTCATTTGGCCGAACCTTAGATTTTTAGGAATAAAATAACAATTAATAATATAATATTTGATTTAAAAACTATTTTGTGTCAATTTTGAAACTATTTGATATATGATTTTTGGGAAAGTCATAACAGAATTATATGTTCGAACCAAGTTGATTAAATCAACACTAATATATCATAGTAACCTAGAAAATTAGTGTAATTCATAAAAAGTCTGAAATTACATTTATTTTGGTGTTTATAACATCAATTATGTCAATATTTCATTAATAAGATAATTACTGCATCATCATTGTGTCATAAATAAATTAAATTATATAATGTCAATAAATTACAAATAAAATACCATTATGTAGGAAATATTTTTAGCTTTCTAATTAATATTTATAGTCGAATTTATCTTATGTATAACCCCATATTAAAAATGATTTACTTATTAAACTTTGATTTTAACTATTTTAACCCTTCTTTAAGTAAATTAATAATAAATGTCCTAATCTAATCCAAGTGGGCCCAAATGGTCATATTTTATTCCTAAGTTTGTTTTTGGTCGAATTACACTTGTCCAATATAATTAGGACATGTGTTAGGGTAATATTGATATAATATTTACCCTTAGTTACCCTATTTACTATTAACCGCGGTAAAAAAAGTAAAAAGTTACTATTCACAAAAATTATTTTTATCTCATTGAACCGCATTTTACTTACTGATATCAACCGTGTCTGTCGGATTTTCGAAATTCCATTCACAGAAGCGGTAAAATTAAGTTTTATGCAAAATTCAGTTTTTAACCTACCACTTAGTGGTTTCACTATTCATCAAAAATTGAAAGTTTTCAGAAAAATACCAAAATTTCACCCTAGGCTAATTTCGATATTCTGAATCCAAAAAAGAAGTCCATTTTGAAAAATAAAATTTATAAAATTTCAAAAAGTGGTTATTACTATTCATAACGGCTAGTTTAAATAGCATATTGTTGTTTAGTGAAACTCGGTATTGCGTACGACGCAAGCTATCGAGGAAGGTCGCGATTGCGTGTAAAGCAAGCCAAGAAAGTGTTGTGTAGAAAAAGATTCCTTTGATGATTTATATAACATAAAATTATCGGGTGTTACAGAACCCCCCGAGTGTGCATCCATTCTCCAAATCAAACACCATCATTTGCGTTGGAATCGAATTGGTGAATTCTTCCTTCTCCCATAGCATAGTTTTCCAATTCCTCCTCTTTTCCAAGTTATTCTGGGTTGAAAATTTTATGAATTTTCAAAGATAAATGATATTCTAAGGTTATTAAAGAATTTTGGATCAATTATATCGATCAACTAATTCCAAGGTAGGTGGTTTGTTCCTTTCCGTTCAATGTTTTTGAGTAGTATGTAAAATTTCAATCAATACCCTTGAACAGGGTATTGCGTGTTTCCGTTTTGCCCCTGTTGTCTTTCTGTCATGCTTGTATGACATTGTAGAGGTTGAATGGATAAGAATAGGGTTGTTTTCCTATGTATTGGATGTTTTTTCCATGCATGTTCTGTTTACGACCATTTGGTCATGTTAGCTAGTTTGGATACTTTGCCTGTTTTCCATACCTATTACTATAGGATGGAGAGTTTGAATCTTGACATGATTAAAATGTTGTATAATTTTTTAGCCACGTATTTCTGTAGGTTTTTTTGGCCATATTGAATTTCTTTGTCGTTATCCTATACAGGGCCATGAGAACCGGGTGTAGTAGACTATAAGTGGAATTGACCGACCGAGCTTCCATATAGTGTCTTTGAGCATTAGGTTATAAGGGGATAGACTATGTGAGATTCCTCAGAGAGCCTAGGATTACATTGGACTGTAAGGGGATTGACTGTTTGAGCTCCCTCAGAGAGTCCTTGACTTCATAGACTATATGTGGAATGACTGTGTGAGCTTCCTCATAGAGTCTTTGTTTTACTTTGAATTATCGTGCTTACCTTATTCTATAAGAGGAATTGACGAAGTGAGATTCCTCAGAGAGTCCTTGAATGACCTGGGCTATAAAGGGAATTGACCGAGTGAGGTTCCTCAAAGAGTCCTTGACCTTAGAGATATAACGAGAATTGACTGAGTGAGCTTCCTCAGAGAGTCCCAGACTACCTTAGACTATAAGGGTAATTGACCAAGTGAGCTTCCTCAAAGAGTCCTTAACGTTGGAGAAATAAGGGTAATTGACCGAGTGAGCTTCCTCAGAGATTCCCAGATTTCCTTAGACTGTAAGGGGAATTGACCAAGTGAAATTCCTTAGATATTATTATAATTTTTGTATCACAAATCCAGATCGGTTAGGCCAAGTGTACTGCCAATAGGGTTGTTGGTACTTGTTAAGTAGGACCACATGGGATGGCTGTGAGTACTTCCTAGAGGGTTACATGTTTGTGCAAAGCTACATGTTAGCTATTTCTTGATATTGGAACTCTGGATTGGTTACTTTTCAGCATGTTCCTGTTTACTGATTTTTTTACATTTACCTGCCATATATTCACTTACTATTAGGCACAGATCTTCGTGTGTTTTCTTACTGGGATTTATTCTCACACCCTATTTGGGTCATGCTTTTGAGCCCAAACAGATTATATTGTTGCAGGTATAGATAAGGGCAAGCGCCCTTCCACATCAGGTACATGACTTTCTTTGGAGCTGGAGAGCATGGGACCAAGACTAGGCTTGGGATGATGAGGAGCTATTACATTTTTTCATTATACTTGGTTTAGTACTATTTTTATTCATAATTGTCACTTGTATGGATGGTTTCCAAGAAATATGTATCATGCATCATTTATTATGCATTACTCCAATTGTTTATTATCTCAGTCTTTCATTGTTTACAGTTGTTGGATATTTATTGCTTCCGCTATGTCATGTTTGTTTACTTCTACTGTGTACTCTGACAATGAGGGCACAGTTTCCCCACTATCACACCCAAGGCCCTCACTGCTAGTCGGATGCCTCTGGAATTCTGGGAAATTCTCTTGAGGCCATGTGACCAACCGGATACGGGGCTCCTCTGGGTGGATTCTAGAACATGGATGTTACAGTATGAGCACAAAAAAACTCAGTGAGGGATATAAGGAATGATATTGTTAGTCATGAAATAATATAAAAAATAATAAACCCCATTTCATAAAAAGTCATTTACATAAATGGGAACATAATTTTGTTATGTTGGGACATTTTTACCATATAAATCTTCCAATAAATCAAACTCATGGAATAACCATTTGGAAAAATTCTATATCACAATTACCCAATGCATCAGAGAGCTATAATGGGCCTCACTCGTCCTATCTTGAGCTATAATTGGATCAACTATATATATATATATGTTGTTAAAATAAGATCAAACCAACATAACTATTTTCAAGAAACATGTAATGGTAACAATGTATCATGAAATCAGTAGAATCCACTCATTCCATATATATATATATAATTCTGAATTTTAATACAATCATTTTTAAAGGATTTTCAAAGGAAATTACCTTACAAATATATTTGGAGAGAGAATTTATGTAAAGGAAAGGATATTTGTATGAAATATAAATAAAAACAATACAAAAAAATATAAAAAAAAATCATCAAAAAAATAATATTAATACCACATAATGAGTAAAGAGGAAGGTTAACCCAACGATTGGATATTGGGTTAAATATTCCCTTACCTCAGGTTATTTTTACTTCAAAAGTGTTTAAACACACAATATAAGGGAAAAAGAGTGTTATTACCCTATTACATAAACATATTCATGTTTATAACACCTTGTATGATCATTTCATAACATCATTTTCCCTTTAATTTTTAGTAGTTTGTTCCTTCCATTGTTCAGGGTGCGTTCATTACTTGATTTCCTTGGCCGGAATATTTTTCATTTCTCATTGTATGGAAATGAAAATTCAGAATTCGAATAAAATTTTATTGATATTTTTTCCAAATATTAAATGATTACATAACTAATTTTGGTTATATGGTATGAGAATGAATCATTAGATAGATCATTATTGATATATGTTTAGATCATTTTTGTGGTTTATTGTTAATTACAAAAAAAATTCATTATAGAACATTATATTATGAATATATGTTAACTAGATAAAAAAAAGACGATTGATAGTAAATTTTAAATTTTATTTCAACCATTATAATGTTTTCATAAACAGTTTTTAAAGAATTAATGGAAATTGTAAACCCATCATCCACAATTTTGGTAAATCAGCACATCCGAGAAGATTTTTTTATTTTTAGAAAAAGAGAAAGATGAGAGGATGAATGACGATGATTCCTTCCATAAGAATTATAATAAACATAAAATATATCATACAAAATATTTCGTGACTCTTTGCCAAGGGGAGTTAAATAGATTGTAAGAAAGAAAATAATTGAAAAAAACACATGAAAATGAAAGAGGATTATTACATCTTGGTCTATTCACCTTGAGATCCTCTTTAAGGCCTTTGGTTTTGGCCTTTTGGTGACACCATTATGTCTTGGACGTGTGGAATAGCCTTGGGGAGGGTATTTGGTAGAACATAATCAATGATCATGTCTTGAGAGGCCTGAGAGGAAGAGGGGAATGAAGGTGGTATTTATAATGGAGGAGATGAGGGATTTTACTTTCTTTTAATCATTATTTAATATTGTTTTCCAAGACAATGAATAGTCTTCATTCTTGTAATCAAAATAGTAAGGAGTGCATATGATCTCGAATCAAGTGGGATAACAATATCCACGAA
Organism: Viscum album; assembly: GCA_963277665.1. Lineage (NCBI taxonomy): Eukaryota > Viridiplantae > Streptophyta > Magnoliopsida > Santalales > Viscaceae > Viscum > Viscum album. The sequence goes on along the minus strand of OY728153.1, from coordinate 186,978,119 downwards.
TCACCTATGATTTTTTAAAACATGTATTTATCAATTACCATAATTTATCATTTTATACTATTCATAAAAAAATTAAAAATTAAAAAAATACCAAAAATTTATAGAGCATATTTTTCAACGGGTTGAATTCAAAAATGAAATCAATTTTTTAAAATAATTTTCTAAGTATTCATTATTTCTCTTTTTACTAAAATCATAATTTATTGAAAAATATGAATTTTAAAACTATAACTCATTTATTAACACGTTAAAAAATTAATCCACATCACATTATCATATAACACTATGTAAAATAAATAATAATATGGTTTACTATTCATAAAGGACATATTACTATTCATGTTACTATTCATTAGTGTATGTTACTATTCACTGAAAAACAAGTTAGTTCTATCAAACATTAAATAACATTCTAATCACAATTGTAGATGACAATGTTTGAAATTCAAATTGTAATAATAGAAAAATTTTGTTTAAAGTATATTTAAAATCATCTACATAACAAAATGTTTTATATATTTCATTTTATTTTTAAAACCTAGGGGTGTTACACTTCTATCCCAAATGAGGATATATAAATATCTTATATTCATTTATTTAGTAATGATCGATATTTAATTATTAATGATGTGTAAACATCACTCAGTTTTCAAATTATTGTGAAATGTTATTTAAAAATGAAAAATAACTCTCATTCTCATGGTTAAAATATTCAAACGATTATTAAAATCATTTAGGATGGAAGATTGAAAGACCTAATGTTGGAAGATGGTATTAGAAAATCTGAAATGAAGTCATGTTCTCTATAAGTAACTAACATTCAAAGGATAATATTAATGGACTATATTAGATCAAATTTATTTATACAACAGGGTTGTACGAAGATGTATATAGATCCGTAGCATTATTTTTTGGATAATATAAATAGGGGAAATACTAATTATGTGAAAATATGCCTAGTTTGCCAATACGTGAAGGATGAAAGAATGTATCCATGAGGAGTCCAAAAAACCATATATATTTATATTTGGAAATATGATGAAATTCATATGGACATCATCATTGGATTACCAAATACCCTATAAAATAACGGTATGATATCATTTATTGTTGATCTCTTTACAATAGGGAAACATTTTTTAGTATAATAAATGATTTACCTGTTGAAAACCTAGAAGGACTCAATGTTTATGATGTTTTAAGATTTCATTATGATCCTCTCTCGATTATTTATGATTGAGATCCTTTTTATTTAAATCATAATTCTAGACGACTATTTAGAAGTATTTTCATACAATGTTTTATATGCGTACTTCGTATCACCATCAAGATAATAGACAATCTAATAAGAGTGTTCAAACTTTGGATGGCATGTTAAGATAATGATCACATGAAATTTATGGTATGTGATATTAATAAATTTATTTGGTAGAGTTTTCCCAAAATAATCGTTTCCTTTCCAATATTACCATGTCTCTATAAGAATAAGTATGTGGAAATAGCTTTCATACATCAACTTCTTGAGATGATGTTTTTGAGAGGAATATTATAAGACCAAAATCTATTGATTATACAACGAAAAGGTAAATTCTATTTAGGATTATATTAAAGTACCTCAATGTAGGAAATCATTATGCTGACAACTAGATAATGGATTTGAAATTACATGTTTGGGGTAATGCCTTTCTAAATGTATCATGATCAAAGGTTGTAAGAAGGTTTAGTAAGGGAAATGGATCCCAGTATACATCAGACTATTTGAAATTCTGGAATGATTTTGAGTTCCAGCTTTCCGATTAGTGATGCACCATGTCTCTCTTATGCTGCTGACGTGTTCAACATATTGTTGTTAAATTAGTACATTCAATACCCAACACATGTACTCAAAAATAAAGAAATTGAATAAGAACCTAATTTTTTTATTGTGACAAACCAATAGATACTTTTGACACAATAGAGAAGGTATTGATAAATTAGACTATGAGATAGGTAATGATTCATTGGAAAAAAATTAAAATGGATGGAGCGATGTGGGAACCTATGGATGTTATAAAGACGAACAACCATCATCCGTATAGAAGGTTATATTCATGAAAATTTTGAAAGATCCATTTTTCTGATGAGGTAAGTATATACCACCCCTGTATTTCATGTTATATACAATCATTTATAAATTCAACTTATTTGATAAGTTATGTTTCACAAGAAACTACTATTTAATAGACCACGATTTACACATAAATATTTACATGGAATTTGGATAGGTAATGTAACCATTGGAAATATTACTATTTCTATTACAATAAAAAACCCACCCCTAAATTTATAAATAAAATAATCATATATAAAAATGAAATTATAATATATTTACATTTGTATAATAAGTAAATTAATATATAAAAATGATAAATTATGTGTTTGTATTTTTGTGAAACTTAATGGTGTATGAATAATTTTATAATTAATATAATAATTACAAAGAGAATTTATTTTCATAAAATTGAATCATTATATAATAATATGCTATATTATAATGATAATATTAATTTATGAGACCATTATTAATTTATCAAGGGGTAATAAAATTGGTTATAATATTTAAATCGGTGTATTTTAATAAATGATGATTTTAATTAGACATTTAATTTATCATATTTGTAAAATTATTATCATAAAATTTAATCCATTTTTATAATACACATGTCAATAAATGTTGAGGGTGAATTTTTTATATTTTTCTAGAATAATTAATTTTTAGTAAAGAGTGAAGTACAATAATTTAAATAATCTGTCATTATTACTAAATAAATGAATTTTTGAGTCTTGGATAATGTATGGATGAGGTAGTCACACATTATTTCTAAATAAAATGAACTAATTACTATATATATTCTTAATAATCATCACTATATATTGTATTGTTCCCAAAAATATTCTAATTAATAAAAGAATCTAAAAACAACACTTTCATCCATAATTAATTCTTCCCCTCACTAACCATTCTCCCCAAAAAATCCAAGAGTTTAAAATTATAAAAATTACATCCAATTATCAACCCAAGACTATTCCTCAATTCAATGACATATTTTTCTTACCAAAATTTTAAATCCATTTGTCTTAAAGAGTTTCCCAATGAGATGATATTCCAGTGCTAATATCTTCCTTTTTTCTATTAATATTGAGTCATTACATATCCTATAATAACTACCCTTATCCCACGATGAAAGGTAACCCTATTATCATATATAGAAATTATTTTTTTTAAATTGGAATATAAAATAATGTATATCTTATATTCTATTTTTATTTTTAATAATGAAAAAATCATATGCGATGTGCTATTGCACCACCTTCATGAAAAATGAGTTTTTGTTTTCAAAAACCACCTTCAAGGATGGTCATAAAAGAAATAATATGGTTATATAATATTTTAATATACACTTTAAACCTTTTATTATACTTTTTAACCAATATATAAACATAATATTAATAAAATAACCCATGTTCATTAATATCGTTAAAACCACCAAAATAATGTAAACACATTTTCATCAACATTTTATATAATGAATCATCCACATACCATATTAAAATTATATAAGTGACCATTTGAAAATAATTAGGTATATTAGTAATAAAACAATTTCAATTATGAGGATTTTATTCCCATTTTACATGAACACTCAAATTTATACTCATGGGAACTAATCATAAAACAATGAATCTAACACACTATGAACCAAACAATTGACCAATATATCTAATAATAAGGTGAATAAATAATCTTAATAAAATTATATTAATTAATATATATGTTTAAAATTTTACTAATTATGTAATTAATGAACCAAATTACATTTTACATGAGATTATGTACAACTATAGTATTTTTTTGGACAAAAGATAATTATTTTCTCAGTTCAATTTTACTTTTCTGAGAGATATTAAATAGTAAACATTTATTTATTAAGTGTGGTGTAAATAATTATGTTTAATATATCATATCGGGAATATTACTATATTCATGATATTTATTATTTCATTTTAAATTCATTAATTTTTTGGTGAATATGGTTCAACTTATTACAAAGTTGTAAGGGATTTCATAAGTCAGTTTCTATTCATTGGGATATACCTTTATTACATTCATTATATCATGATAATGTTATTTGTAAAATAAATTTTTATTGTATAATTTTTTCATTCATATATTCTATGTTTATTTATATCTAATAGACATAATCCATTTAGTTAATTAATTACATGATCCTTATATGGGACATTGTCTCAATTTTCTTTCATTGATGTTTTTTATGTTATTCTTGTATTTTCATTTTTATGGTGTATAGATTAACCCTATTACATATTATCATCAATTTAGAATTATTTCATTAAATATATTTATATCTTGTAACATGCATGCAGTTATTATATATGTTTTATATCATTATTAAATATGTTTCTTACATTAGCTATTGTTTTATCTTCGGTAATATTGATAAATCTCCTTCTTCTATAAAACATGGACATTTGTATAAGAAAAATTCTTCATGAATTAAATATATATCTATATTATGAAGTATTTGGACGTATAGTGGTGGGTGGGGCACGAAATTATATATCCCCTTGATGCATTATCATGTCACATTAGACAAATCAGTCAGCGACAATCCATTTAGATTATCTCCAAATATAATTAGACATGCTTATACCAACACATATAAATTATATTGAAAAAGGTATTGATAGTAGTGGTTTATGTTCTATAAAAATGATATACAATAATTATAAACATCCATCATTCACTATTTATTTATTAATATCCATCATATTTTCACAGTGATAAAATATATTGTCACATAACATTTTCTAGTTAATAAGTAAATGAGTTTTTGTAGATAATTACCATTCCACATTAACTGTAATTTAACTATTTTTCTTCACTTGTATTGATTCATGTTACCAATGTTTCAAAACCTTATTGATCATTTGATCTCACCAATTGTTTTTCCCCTAGTAATTGATATTTATGTATTTGATTATGTGTCAAGGAAGTAGTTTATTTAATGGTTTTGTGTTCTATGATTAAAATAAAAAGTAATAAGGGAACCATGTATGTATGAATTTCATCAAGAATACAAAACTAACATATCATTTGGGATGTGATCTCTTGTATTTATGTCCTTGTAAAACAATAAACACAGACTATGTGTTACTGAGGTGGGGGTTGTTACAATGACTTTGTACCCTTTTTAACTATATAGTATGACCATGTATTTGTAGTAAGACCTACCCATTACCATTAATCCTTCATGATAAACAATGAACCACCAATATGTGTTAAATTACATGTGATAATTGTCACAAAAAAATTTGATATTATATTCCCCATAAAACCCCTATAACCAGAACTAGGGATCTACATTGTATGTAGTTATAAATTACATGTTCTGTAAGGAAGGATTTTACAAAATACCATAGATCACCTCTGTATTGTCTTTCTACACCACTTCCACCACAAAACCAAATTGTAATTGTGGATGTAATTTTTTATAACAATTATATTACTAGAGGTCAAATGCAAGGATTCCAATTTTCCCTGAAAACACCCCATCGTTACATCCATATATGCACCTCTCAACCACTACACATGAACTATGGTGAACAAGGATCCTTGGTCCAATGTAGGCCACCTCTGATCATCCTCAATCACTAATCCATGATCATACACTCAATCATGAGCAACCCTCACTATATTGATCAATTTTTCTAAAGAAAAATCAATTAATAGTCATATAGATTATATAAATTGAAATATTTTACCATGAAAATAAGAACAATTAAATGATATTAAATGGAGGAGAAAACTATAAACTATAAACTTGAGTAATGAACAATAAACATCATTCATTTTCATACTCGATATAGAGTCATTGAAAAGAAAAACAGTGTGGTATAAACATCAATTAAAAAATTAATCTTTCATAAATACATCAAAAATATATATGTGAGAAAACATTTGTTGGTGGAATTTATCTTTGTTTAACCAAGATAATGGAAGCTGTTGAAATCATAAAGCTAAATAAATCCTACCTATAAATTGGATCATTTGATTATAATGAAACCTCTAGTATTCTCTTCATTAGAGAGATCCTTAAAGTCATATAGCACAATGATCATTGGTCTTGATCAAATATTATCTCATCCACAAAGATCTCCAAATATGATCTCAAAAAAAAGTATGGTAATGGGGAAAACATTGAATATTTTTTACATAAGAGTATTTATAAGATATTATAAGGTTTATTATATTAATTATTTTATGAATTGTGTATAATAAAATTTCATTAATTATTATATCACATAGGATCTCAATCCAAATGATCAATGTTAACAAATATTATGGCACAGATAGGGTAAACCCCTGTTCTAAAATCAATAGAGAACTAAAATTTGTGATCCTCGACTATTTTTACTTTTTATAACACTTTTCAAGAAAAACATATGTGCATGATATAACTATATATATATAATAGTTTTCAAGCTTCAATTTTGGGTTAGGAATGCCTCATAATCTCATACCATCCCAACACCTGGACTCAAAATAAAATATATATTATTTTGATGTAATACATTAAAAAATAAAGTTTGTTACATATTATCCACCTTAGGGATTTTTTCCCTACAAATAAAAAATGTATTAAAATAGATAAGGGTGATGATATAACAAGTGGTATACCTCCATGAAATCTGTAGAAAATTTTCATTAGGTCTCAAAGGACATATGATTGACATTTGTATTCATATTCGATTCCTATATGTTCTATGCCTTTATTTCATGTCTCAAACCATCTCTCTTCCCATGAGTAATGACTTACATGGATTAGTTGGAAAAAGTGTTAAAATACCTAGCTTCTCATAAAAGTCCTCAAATAGTGCAATTATGAAGATATGTTAGGGTCTATTGGTTTACTCAAACTCTCCAAAATGTAGGTGATAGTCCCATCATTGACAAAAATAGAATAGAAAATCCTAGAAAATATATTCTATGGCCAGAATGGATTTCTGAGTCTATACAATATATTGAAGGTGAATCCGAGTGTATAAATTAAACGATTTCCCAAAGGCCTAACATATTCCTATATATAATCAGTACAAGATGTGAAAATAATGGATTTAAACAATCATCAATGGAACACTAGGGAACAATATTGTCTCATATACAAACAAGCATATCATGATATTTACAAAGATCTTCTCTTAAATAACTATGATGTAGCATGACATGGTGATTCATTTTATGATAACCAAAAAAATTTCCAATCCATTATTCGAATGTGGAAAAACCCTCATTTATCAATAAATATTTCATACAAGTTAAACTATAGAATATCAATTGGTTTAACAGATCCTTCTAGAACCAGGTGCTCATACTTCACCTACTCACAAGTGATGATTTGAGAGACAATCTTTGCCAAAAAAATATCATAATGCATTTCCACGAAACTGATGTCATATATCATGAATATTAATTTCCAGATATTGATGTACCGCTATATGTGAATTATATAACTCTGTCTTATCTACCACATGGAATTTAATGGATAATACATACATCCTATAAAAATTGAAACAAACTCCCCATCTGGAAAAATTATATCATGTGCATATCAGATGGATATCTATGTATGTATGGACTCACTATCGATATCCCCATTTTGATCCTCCATAAAACATAATAAGTGGTGTGGGGTAACAATAATCCACTAAATAAATGATGTCACATCGTTTCCTATATAGAACCACTAAAATGAGGATTCTCACTGTGATTCCACATCCATAAACTCAGAAAAATAGCTCTTGCTGAGATCCAATTCCACAACATTATCCTTCCAAAATGTATAGAATACCTATAATCCATAGTCTAGGAGGAAGTATATCCATCAACTAAATATATTGTTATGATCATTATGAGATAATATATAGGTGAAACTATTATAGTCAGATAAGTTGGAAACCCATTCACATATAACAAAGAATCACCAAAAATATTTGGATAAAAAAACATGAATATAGGGAACATAGTTTTATTGTAAGGTATCAACAACCTACATCCTTAAGAAACCATTTCCTTCCTCTACAATAGAACACAACCTTGTCGAGTACCCGAGGAATCACATAACAATACATACATGAGACCGACCTCTATAAATCACAATATGGTGGAAGTAAAAATGCACTCCCTAAAATATTATAACACTGTTTCCACCTTTGTATCCACGAAAAAGGATTCCACATTTGGGTAGGGTTTTCCAATATTTTGTAACTCTGAATAAATCACGTACACACCACTAATAATACCATACCAACCCAAAGAATCATTTCACCTTGGTAATGATCTTGTGTGTATCCCAGGCTATCATAACCTCAAACTTCACTAGATATACTTCCACTCATTCTTTTGAGATGTATTTTACAAAAAGAAACCTATAAAATGTAAATTTGACTCTTCCAGGGCCTCCTATAAAGATAGATTTTCAGAGTGTGTCTAGGACCATAAAAAAGTTTCTCATGTGCTCCTTCTTCGTCACTGAGTAAACTTTTATATTATTGATGATGAAAACCACAATCTAGTATAAGAAAAGATAAAATTAATTGTTCATGAGTCCCAAATATACTATTTTTGCGATCATCATATTGAAGGGTATCATCAAGAACTCATAATTATCATAGTGATTCCTGAATTTCACATTCATTATGTCTTCATCCCAGGTTCATAACTTGTGATAGCTTGATATATGGTCAATTTTCAATAAGCATCAAACCCCTAAAAAAATTGATTTATTCATCGTTCCTCAATAGTGGATATATATTAATCACAATCATTTGGTTCATGAAATGATAATATATAAATAACCTCATTATACAATGGTCTTTCATGGAGAATTTTTTTTTGGAATACCTAGAGGGAAACCATGGGTCTTATAATTTCTTTATTGTGTAAGTCAACTAAATTAATACTTATATAATTAATCTCTATAGGATCCATTTGATATGCTATAATAGATGTCATGGTCATCCTATGGAGTATTTCAATAGAGAATTATATCACTTTACAGGATGGCATTCAATGCACATCATCCGAAAACATTTATTCGTACTCAACCACCACTGTAGGATACTGGTATCCCATAGAATCCACTAGGCCACAAGTCATAATATCATAATTGTGATTGTTTAGCTACTCCCTCCAACTATAGAAACCACCATGATTCTACATGGTAAAAATTTCAACCAAAAAGTAAAAATATTTTCCATCATAACAAACAAACTGCATCCTCTAACAAAAATAGGTAATCAAGGCATGAATTATTGATATGACATCCATAACAATGATGAAATCATAAGGACTCCTTGATGCTATAAATAGATTCCATATGAGGATATTACATTCAAGAATAAAATATCATTGAAATTCTACGTGTGTAAAATTTGAGTCTCTTAATGTCATGGTCTCCTTGTACATGGGTTGATCCAAGGACTCCACCAGAATATCTATGTCATGAATAAGAGATGTAGAAATAATGAAATGACTGTCACTTGTATCTATAATTATTAGAACTATGTTATAAATGATATATATCATACCTCATATCATCCCCAAATATCTGGTTTCATAGATCAACATAACCTACCATTTCCCTCTTCTATGACCACCAACTCCATTAGCCTATCATGGGCCACCAGTGAGTTTTGGTGGAAATAGATCATACCTCCAATTGACTCTTTCTTATATGCCTTCGCCTATAAAATGTATTTTTCCTAGTGAAACTCATTTATACTAACTTTTTATATTTTTTTAATGTCCCTAGACCATCTCCAAGTCATTGATATGACTGGTTAGAGATCACATAAAAAATTTCCCTAACTATCGCACGAGAAATACTACCCACAATAAGCTGACTCATGAAATCCTCATAGATCTACTCTGTTGATATACTGACCTAGGTCATCTCATTAAGCATATAAAAATAATATATCTCTATGAATTTTTATAACCACATAAATATTGAGGTCTCACATCTTTGGTGACCACTACTGGCACCCACTATCGACATTTACTCCACCTTGAATCCCTCAACTAATAATTAATGCTCAATAACTCTAAAATAGGTCCATATGGAATGAGATATCACTAAATCCAATATATAAGTGTCTAATACATAATAAATGGTTTATTACCGAATGTAAAAATCTCCCAGATATCCATAGAGTACCAATAGAGATATATAATCCTCATTGACTCCCATCCATGGTCATATTTATTATCTATTTATGTAGAAGTTATTGGAAACAGATTGATTACAATGTGGGAAGATCAAATTTATCCATGAAGAGACCCTGGATTTATTATTATGATATAGTTCTGAAATCAAACGACTATGTCCCTAATCAAAACTATCTTCTAGAAAACCCCTAATGAATTTTCTCCATGAGAAATTCTATAGGATGCACATGCATAATCCCATTGTGTAAAACTATAATCAAAGCATCTCTCCATTGATCCATCACCTCAAATTCTGGCCTGATGTAATAACTATGAGATCCCTACCTCTAGAACTCATGAAACGCACTCTGGCAATGCGCATCCACATTTAGAACTAACAATTTGAAACAAATATCAATGATATGTGGTATAGCTTGTAATCGTTCCATAGGTACTATCTCTTGTAAATGCCCCTATAATAATGCCTAATCACTAGGAGTATCATCCTCATAATGAATTGTTCAATCATATATGGATTTTATTTTGGAAGATTCCTAAAATAATTATTATATTCCACGATCAAAGAGTAAACATGGGGGGATGACTCATAAGGGATGTGGAAACCATAACCCATTCATGTTTGATGAATGTAAAAATGCTTTTCTCTATAATAAATGCCTGGATGTACGGAGTCACCAAGAATGTTTTTAGAGTCTTGTTTAATTGATACATTGGTCACTTCACCATCATTGGGTTTCCAAGATGAAAATACTATGCAGAAAACACTTTGAAATCTTTTGACAAAATCACAATCCAATATTGTAGACCATGATTGAATGGCATTAGCAATTACCTCCACTAATAATCCATCACATCATTTTGAGAAGGTCATGGAGCTACAACTACAAAAATCCCTCCACCAATAGGACAAGGAATGACAATCAATTTCGAGTTGAAACATCCCACACATGGGGGTATTAGGCTAATTTACCAACAAACCAACACATATATCCATGAAAATACAATTATGAAATGTTAAATACCTTATAACAATACATGTATACATATATAATTCATAAATAGGATTATAACTATAGGGTTGATATATTAAAATTTCAAATAAAATCCCAACAAATTAAATTGAAAACAATTCCAACATTCATTATACAAGTGGAATATTATAAAAATAATCCACTATTGAACACCTTAGTCTTCCAGGACTACTAAGATTTGTCGGGTTCTAATCCCTCTAGGAATCTATTGAAAGGTTTATTGTATTAATAATAAATGACATGTGTGTCAATATACCATGTACGAGGGATTATAATAATTCACAGTATGATATGTGGAAATCACTAAAAAATTAATCAAAATAGTTCAAATCATAATAGTAATTTTGTAACAAATGTATGGAAAACATTGATATACTCAGAAAGGACACCATTCCTTCAAAAGGTCCCAACCAAACTACCAACCAGAATATCCTTCTTCTTTTATCTAGAAAATTATTGTTTTTAGAGAACCCACTCCATGATCAATAAAATCCCCTAATACACTCCCACTTAATTCCAGTATATTTTGGATATTTCCAATAAAAATAAAAATCCTATGAAGATCATGATATAGAGTTAGGGGATCCCACACATGATAGCTTGGGGACACAAAAAATGAATAGGGATCAGCACAGTATGTTGGTAATCCTATCCTAAAGATATTGAGAACAATATTGAAAATGGCCTCTATGATGTGGGATTAGTGCCTCGTAGACGGGGAACACACAAATTCCGTGAACCCCACTGATGTTATAATAAATATTGATAGAGGATCACACCCTACTATCGTGGAGGGACTATATAAACTCTATCTGAGAATTATCATCACATTCTAGATAGTTGGATGCAATTATTTACTATAACATAAATGGGATATATGAAATGAACTCACTCAATATAAACTCTTCCAAAATGATGATATTTTGTTCTCCAAACACCCTCATGGTGCGGAGAATGATTTTTACTAGGGAGTACACAACATGCCACGACAACCCGAAATCGTCCCACATTTCACTGCCTCACATGGAATGTGAAACTCAAAATACATGGTGTTCCCTTCATACATACACATACTATATATGTTGACATATTACTCGTCCCTTTCCACCTAACTATTCCAATGTACATCAATTTATTCCCATTTTCAAACCCATATACACCTCGTCAGGCCCATGTACACCTTGTTTTCTAGTTGTTGAAATAAAATTTTATTTCATCAAGGAATGAAACCTGTTATTTATAGATATAATATATCATTTTATTCTTTTAATTGTGAAATATGGTTTAAGGATGGATTTTGGGGTGTATGGGGAGGGTTCAAAGCATCGTTCTATGGGATTTTGTAGAATAAACCAAGCTACATGGTTATTAGAAACCATGCTACCCAACCTGAATGGTTGGATTAAAAATGGAGGGTCATATAGGGTTCCACATTGTAGTTTTCGTGAGATGTGTATGGTTTTCTTACCCATTATCTACTACACATATTGAGTTTGTTTCATAGGTTGAGGGTGATAAACGGGCTGGAATAGTTGGTTAAACTGTTCCCCTCAAATGTGTTGGACACTATCATTGTACAGTTTTTGCCAAAGAGTTTTTGTATGGTTTGGAAACTGTGCAGCCAAACCATGAACCTATTTAATAATAGGGGAATTTTAACATCTTCACTTATCTATTTAAAACAACTCACTTCTCCTTATTTCATTCACTCAAGATGATTTCACCCCCTCAAACTCATGTTGGAGGCTTTTCACATTCCTAAACTAGGGATTTGATTCTACTTCTCCATCCAAATATTGAATTAAGATTTGTATATCATGTTAGAATTCCACTGATATTCTCTCCACTCCTTTAGGTCATTTATTTATCTGAATTTCTATAGACCATGTTATTTTACTATGAGATCATATGATCAATTTTTAAGAAATTCATATAATAGTTGGTTTTATTATGATCCAAAAAACCAAGGGCTGATAATATATAATGAATATACAATATGTATAAGTTAGGTGGTCTATGTATATTTCCAAAAAAACATATCTTTTTTTAAATTATTTCTTGTATATGCACACTAATCTCATTAGGTATTGATTCTAAAATTCTTATTACATTAATTTAAATTTGTTAATTTATATCCTTTGTATTTATTGAAACAACATGGCATATTTGGATGTTCATATATCAATGTTATCTCCAAAAAATTAGTTATGATTTTTGTTATCCCATTGCTGACCCATGTTGGGATTAGTTGAGATATTATTTCTGTTTTTTTGATATAAAATTGGTAACTAATGTGTTTCATATTATTAACCCTATGTTTAATTTTTAAAATGGAAATTATATATATATATAAATATATCACGTGGACCTGGATAATGAAACTAATTTGAAAACTAGCATCATGAATTTGTTTCTTCTTATCCTGTTCTATGGTAAGTAATGGAATGATCCTAATGAATTATAATTAGCATGATTACTACAAGGTAATAAATTACATGTAATATATGAAATGCATAAGGTTCCTACGACATGTGAAACTATTTATAATTTCTAGTAATATTCATATATTATCTAAATTTATATTCTCTAGTGAATCATGTTGTAAATCTGAGGATTCCAATTTTATTCATTAATCAGTAGGCCAAGGTAGATACCAACTATAGAACATGTTCTATTTGTACTAAGGTATGTCATGAATGAAACCATATGATCCCTTCAATTTTTCTATGGAGAGATTTGTGACTTGAATACAATTGTTGGATTTATATTGATGTGTTCTGACACATGACACCATGAATTCACCCCATTAGAAAAATTCACCCTTATCCTCAGTATATTGTGGTAGGGATTCATGGATTCTGTTAGAATCATTTATAGGGAAATTAATTTTGTGTACCACTTGGATTACAGTCATTCCCATTTTCTCTACACATGATGATTTATCATGAAAACATTGCTAGAACGCTGAGTACAATGATTTCCTAGTATTACCTTGGATCCTTTTTTTACTATTATATTCTATTTTATTCCATAACACAAAAATCTGTGTATATAAAATATATTTTTTGTAATTAAATCTATTGATTTATAGATATGTACTAAGGGTAAAGCTTTAATGAGTTATTTACATCCACTTTACATTACCTAATATATACCTACACACTATTTTTCTTTATACAAAAAGACATGATTTTATAGTTGTTATTGGTGGTGGAATATCAATTATCTCTTACCAATTTAGGATTCCGTTGGATTTGGATAAGACTACATGATCACAGTTGTGGAAAAATGGAAGAATATCTCTTTGGAAACCCCAATTCATTATCTGGGCTAGGATTTTGGTAGCAAATGTCTAAAATTGTTTCAATATTCTTCAATATTTACCGGTCTTCTTATTATTTTATATACAATATATTCTATTTACCTCCTTATTCAGTTGATTCATGTTTCACATTTTGTATATAGATGAAATAATCCATAGTATATGATATAGTTTCAATTTGTAGATGATTATTTATTGATATGATAATTATGAATATTTATTTTTCCATATTATTTATGACTATACATGATATATTTATTAACATTTCATACCACTATTCTCCACTCATAGAAGAGGGTACGATCTACCCACAGACACACCCTAGGACCTTGCTGCTTGTTGGTAACCATTGGTGTATATAGATGCATGATTGAGCAAATATGTCCAACTAGGTATAGGTACATATGACTGAACCTGGTCTAGGATGTGGTAATGTGGTATGAAATCCAATACACTGTCAAATTTGTAGAGGCACTATCTTGGTTTGGGGGTTCAGGTTTACAATGTGGAAATTTTCCATGAGAGGGGAGGAGAGTGAAACAACCCTTACAATGTGTGACATTAAAAGAAAAATTCTATAACCCATTTCAATAATGTTATCCTTTGATTTTGGTAACCTATCTCATTATAAGTATAAAGTTAAGAATTCTTTTCATGAAGTAGTGATTGGGTCGGGTGACTATATAGGATTTTTCATAGTGTGTGTGAGTTATGAAAAAATATTATAAAAGATCATGTGTTGGAATGTGCAGATAATTATTATTCTTAGAAGTGACCCTAGTGGTTAATAAATTATTGTACACTCGTAAGGAACCCGAGTTATTATGAGATACCAATATGGTTAGAGGGAACTTTTCATGGAATATGAACCTTTGGGTCCGAAAAAATAGTATCAATCCATTTTATTATTTTCTTATTTCTATGAATTTTAATATTGAAAATAATGGACGTGTCATGAAATAGTAATATGTAATTCTAGGAAGAAGTTAACCTATGTTCATTGTAAACATTAATATTCCTTATTTTTTTTTCAATATTTTACCTATTACAGTTGATATATATTCACCATTCAGTTATACAATTTTTTTTTATATTTTTGATGCTTTATAATAAAATTACATTGGTTTATTATAGAAAGATTCATTGCTACATGAATCATTTTAGAAACATAGTAATTCACATCCCATGTATAGGCCATGATATATATGTTAATTTCTCTTATTTCATTTCAGGTGTTTCCTATGATCGTCGAGTGTGAGTAAGTATTCTTTTATGATGCAGATGATGACAACTTCTGTAGGGAAATGAAATTTGTTTTTGAAAATGTATAAATCATCCTAAATATAAATTTCACATATAGATTGATGGTGTAATCATAAATAGCCAATTTTAATACATGAAATCCATAAAACCTTGGATACATGAGTTAAAAATTGTTTCTGATTATTGAGTAGCAATTTTAATTCCTAAAATGTTAGTTACTTAATTAATTTTATTTGTAATTAATTAAATCAATCCATAGTATTTTCCCATTTTCATAGGAGACTAAATGTAGGGGGGTTGGTCTCAATTATAAGGGTGTTGATCTCAATTTATAAACTATATGAGATTTTAAAAACAAGGGATATTAAAAAACTAATGGAATAATTTATTGTGTTTATATATACAAACATAAATTAAAAATTATATTTCATTATAAATTGAATTGTTTCTTATAAATGTAGAGGCCAAGTGATACAAAAAGAGAGTTTTCATCCTTAAATTAAATTATACCATATAAATATTTGATACCCTACAAATAAAACCCTGACTTCATACCTATAACCAATCCTTGTGTTACAAATCCTATCGTATTTGGTATCATTCACTAAGGTCTATTCTTATAATTTAAAGAGTTATACCACCACAATATCATTAAGTTATGTTATTGGAGGATGGTGGTGACCATGATATTGTGGTGGTTGTACCTGACCCACCAGGGCTACCTCCAAAATTTCCACATATGGAAAACACTATAATTCTATAACATAGAATTGATTATCATCATTGATAATGTTTTCTCCACATGATACTGTCTATACAAGGTAGTCCAAGATGTTCACCAATGATGCCTAATCATAATATTTAGTTCCATAAGAAACATCTACCATATTATATATAGATGGAGGTCCTCATCTGTCATATTCATTGATAGAATCAATTATTTCTAATTTTTAGAATTTGGAGAAAACTATAGAAAAGAGGACCAATATTTCCACCTACTTGTTTTGTGATTATTCTAATAGCAGGTGGGATGTGATTACTCTGGCTATTCATTATCAAGGAATTATTTAGGAATCCATTAATAATTATTTATATGATTATTTATTCCCTAATTCACTAAAATATAGACAATATATGGAGTTTATCTACATGTAGAAAGGTTTTATTTCCATTATGTAGTATTTAGTTGATTTATTGAGGTTAAACGATTCACACAACTTTTCACCGATGATTATATATCATGAGAGAGATACTTAAAGGATAGGATTAGGCATGCCATACACTTTATGTGATTTTATCATTCTATATATGTTTTATAAGATAAAAAAACTCTGATATTATCTTATATAAAAATATGACGGGAGATGATAGAACAAACAATAGAGGGTGAGTGCTGAGATAGTTCAATAGATTATCTACTCACAGGAAGTGTTACCTCAAGGTCTCTATTCAGAATTTTAGTAGTCATAGTATCCAAACTCATAGATTTTTGTAATCCATCATTGTGGAAAAAGAGGCATGTGAATCCATAGTGTGATGGAGTCCCTTTTTATTGTTCTACATATTAAAAAATAGGTCATCATCTGTGATTTTTTCAGATATTTACTCCAATTTGTACCAAAAGGGCCCACTTTAGGCCCACAATTAAGATAAATATTAGTTACTCCATATTAGGAAGGATGGTTGAGTAGCAGCAGAGGAACTAGAAAAGGAGTTGGTAATGACCAAGGTATCCATGTAATGCAACGACCCTAGAAACCTGGATCCTGTGCATTATTTAATACATTTTCATATATAGATGGAATTAAATCATAATGGAATGACTAATTTATCAGTCTTTAAAAATAGATCACAAACATTAAAATTACATTACAAATCAACGTATAAAATATAAAACAAATAATTCTTTGATAATGACATTATTTTCTTATATTGACCCTAAATATCAATCATAAAACACTTATTGGCTACCTGGGAAAATAAAACATTAGAAAAGGGTGATATCATATTTTGAGTAAAGTTAAAAAATACAACAAAATCGTTCATAAATAATCATAACCATTTAATGAAATTATATAACTGCAATAGACGTCATATAAACATAATATTTAGCATAAAATTTCATGAATAGATCAAATAATTCTAGTTAAACATTCACATGGACATTCTAGTAGTCAAATAATCACTTGTAATGTCAATAACTAATCTTATAACAAGAGAATGCATAATGGTGAACTTCATAACCATACTATCAAGGCCTCATGGAAAGAAAATTAATATACAATCAAGGCCTTGTATCAAGATAGTAGTTTGTCTCATGATACCTATTGATGCATCAAGGGGAAATAGTGGGCCCCAACCATCACTTATAATGTCTGACATATTGCTCATATTAAAAGGTTGAAACAAAACATAAACATCTATATTTAGCCTATCAAATAAAATTTTAATACTCTAACCACAAACCACGACAACTATAAAATAACACATCCCTAATCACACATATCATAAATCCATCAATACAATATGGGAGATTGTATCATAATAAATCATCCTCAATTAAGCATAAAATCTAATAATTTATATAGACATTGATAAAAATAATCTTAAAAAATTATTAACAGATTTAGACAAAAAATATTCATTTTAATTATTTAAAAGATATGAAATTGCAAAAAAAAGAACATTTCCTTTCCAAATAAACATTTAATCTTATAAGGTCATCTTCAAAATGTTATGGACACATAACACCTGAAAATATCAACTTGTACCGTATATGTAAAAAATGTTATTTCATTAATTTTTTTTTGAAGGTCATAAAGTAACTCATTTTGAAAATAAGAAAATTATTATTTAAAAAAATATTATAAAACATAAAACATGGGTATAAATGTACTTAAACAATTTTACAGTAATAGTGAAAATATATTAAACAAATATTTTTAACATACATGTACATTGATGGTAAAGATGTCCCTGTAGATACTTACGTACAAACAAACTCTGATAATATTGAGATTGTAAAATTAACCATTACATAAAAGCATAAAATTATTTCTTTTTGAAAAAACATCAATAAACATAAAATTGAGATAAAATTTCATTTATAACCCTGTTATGTCCATATACATAGTTATTTAAAATAATAACATGAAAACTGAAATATTGAAATGATTCTTTCTTTAAATATTTAACGTCTCCCATACCAGTTTAAAAATTTAAAGAATAAGCCCAATAACATAAAATGAATATAATAATACCATAAAGTTAAATTTATTAATTTTGTTAAATTTAACAGGATTGGTACATACATCACATAAAATAAATAGGCTTTGAACATGGCTTTTTTCAAATGAATATTAAATGTGAGAAGAAATTCCCTTACCTTAAGTCTCATACTCCACATTTGTGTATGAAACATCTATATAAATTTTTTAAACATATTATTAACATATATCAGAATCATTATAATATTTATGATATTATAAATTCGTTTTGATTACTTTATATTACCCATCTATTAATAATTCCATGTAAAAGCAATGTTTCGGGTATTATTCGATAGGTTCATCGTACACGTTTTGACTTGTAATTCTTGATCATATTTATTATATCATGATTTAAATACTTCTAGAATGTATAATATGATTTATAAATCATATATATTCATAATATATATATATATTATATAGATATTTGAAATGGAATACATTGTTTATAGAGATTGTAGGTCATACGTACACATTAACTCTCTTTCTGTTTTCTTATCGTATTGAATGGAAGTAAGTGAATGATGTATATGAACATAAATAAATAAATATATATATATATATATTTATTATACTAAAAGTATTATTATGTCATATATTTTAAAAAATATTCATAATGTACATTCTTATAATCATTCTTGAATGTTTAACATGGAAGGTGAATCTCATTAGGTCATGGAGACGATAGGTCATATTTACTAACGTGCGATGATATCATTTCTTTGATAGCTAAATGACATGGAATTGGATTTTTTATTAATTATATATCACTATTATAATATTATATTTATGTTTTATATTCCTTATATTCATCATTATATCCATCTAGATAAATTAGAGTGGAATAACAATGTACACCACATCGTGAAGATGGTAATTCATACATATGTAGACATGGTGATATTATTATTAGAAAGATGGATAAAATTAGGAATATGGTTTTACCATAAATTATGTAATGTCTATGCCTATATATGATACTACATATGCTAATTTAGTCAGGGAAAAAACTAAGAATAAGGATGTATAAGAAGAGAATGAACTTCGAAAGATGTGTTAGAACAATTACCTATTTTTGGGATTCTTCATTTGATTATCACAAAAGAACTCTGTAGGTTGGTTCCCCCCAATTTGTTTTCACTATAATAAAACACGTTATGATTTTATATGAATTGGGTAGGGTCTGGGAGAGCCAAAATGGTTTTTAGGGGTGAATAAATGAGTAGGAGAGGTTCCCATTTATAAGATATGTGGGGGACACTGGTAAAATCATGGAATATTAATTTATTATAAATTGATTTTCCCAATGTAATTTCATGAAAGTAATTTATTTCAAGTATTATATGATTATGGTCCACATACACTCAACCAATATGTTTTATATATTATTATTTCATTAATGTAACATTTTCTTTTTGATTTAACTCTTAGTTAAATAATCTAAATATTACCATGAATTCTGTATTATTATAATAAATGGCTAATATAATAACAATAAAATGTAATGATAACATAAAGTGGTTTATTAATGAAATATTTGACACTCAATAAGTTAGTTTTCCTAATATTAGACTTTAGTACTTTTTTATCATTTAATAAAGTATCTTTTTTTTAAAACTTATTTATTTCAATTTTGACACTATTTAGTATTTGATTTTTGATAAATTGATAAAAACACAATTAAATTTAAAAAATCCCTCAACTAATCCCTAACATGTAAATAATTTCTACTAAAGTCATGTATGTAATCAAAAATCTTAGATTACATGTATTTTAATGTTTACAATATCATTTATTTCAATATTTCTTTAATATGAAAATCACTACAGCATCGTTATGTCATAAATAAATTTGTTTATTTAATTTATAAAAATTATAAATAAATCAAGATGAAGGAAATAATCTTAGATTTACAATGACTATATATTATCAAAATGATAATTTATGTAGACCTATATTAAAATTGTTTTAGTAAAATATACATGTTTAGGTTATAATTATATTTACTTTAAATTAATTATTATAACCTGTCATTATCGGACCCAATTGGCTCCCAAAAGACAAATATGCATCCATTGTGTTTTCCTAGTCTCCGATAACTCATAAAATAAAATTTATAAATGTTTTAATGAAGTTCACTAATATTAAAATATAATTTTTCCCTTGTTTACCACATTTACCCTTTAACAGTTAAAAGTAAAAATATTTACTAAAGTTACTGTTCATTATATCCAAATATAATTGTAGCCTATTAACATAATTTGGACCCATTGATTATAAATATTTAATCCATTTTAATGATTTAAAATATAGAAGTTTTAGTAATTAATAAAAAAATATTTCCCATTGACAAACCAGAAAGCAGGGTTTTAAAGTAAAACCATCAAAAATTTTCACATGTTTATATCCAAGTTGAATTTGAACATTATTCCAATGACATGAATTATATTTAATGATAAAAAAGTAATCTAGTTATGCTTTAAAACCAATTATAAGGATAATCATTCGCCATAAATAAATTATGAGAAATATTAGTTTTGAATTAAAGTGCAGTATTTTTCACAATTCCTTATAATTTGAAACATTTCATAAAAACACCTATTATATCCTAAATGAAATTTCATATCCTAATTCTATATAGGATGGTTAATTTTTCTAAATTTAATATATAAATGTGTCAAATATTTAATTGAAACTGGTTACACCATAAAAAGGAAACAAAATTGCATTTTTTTAAAATACTTCTTTTGTCGAAAAAAAATTAATTAGTTCCTATATCATGTTTAGAAATTACACATAATTCATATAAAACCCATTTAAAATAAATAAAATTAAAATTTGGTTAATACTATTCATAACTTCTAATTTATTTGATAGGTTATATATTAAAATAATTAATTAATATGTTGTTTTTCGTCAAAACTAGGCCATGCATGTAATGCAAGCCAACTAATTGTAGTGTGTAGAATAAGATAAACATTTCGCTGCATAATAAAAAATAATCAAAATTAAATTTTTTGTACCTTAATATATTTTCTATGGGTGTTACATTATCCCCTCTACCAATAAATTTCATCCTCTCAATATAAACACATGATTGAAAACAAGAGTTTTTAAATTTCAAAATATCTTTACTGAAATCCCACATCAAAAAATGGATAAATGAGACCCTTTTTAAATAATTAATGGTAACTAAGAAGGTAAAAAGAGATAACACATAATAGGGATACATGAAGGAAAAAAATTGAAATTAATGAAATATATAACCATTATGTTCTCATGGAGAGTTATAGAAAAAATGATTAGGTGAAAGATACTAATCACTATGATATAAATATGTGATAATCTAAGGGAGAATTAGATTTATCACAAAATAATGTAGTAGAATTTTTTTTGTTTTAATGATCTTTTCCCTAGTTATGGAAATTATATTTACATTTTAGATAAATATTATAAGAAAGAATACTTATTTTACAACTTGAGTTTATCCTTTAATTAATGTCTACCTCAAACACATCTTTCTCTCAAAAGATAATATCATTAAACAAATATTCTATTTATCTTAATTGTATAAGGATATAAATATTAATGTCTACCAGTACGACCCATTTATGTTCTTTTGGAAATAAATTTTGCAACATACATTTTTTTGATGAACCATCAGTGGAGATCAAAATCGTGGAACGAGACGGTCCCCTTGAGTAATCCCCACTGTAGTTTTGGATAAAGATGGGGTATGATCCTATTGGATCGAGCACAAATCCAACTAGGCCCCCGGTACTAAAAGGCTAATAAATCACACACCGGGCGTCAGATTGATGGGTCGTCTTTTGCGTTAACACTCCAATGACATGGAGGACCTTTAAGATACTTATTTGTGGAACTTCATAGAAGTTGGAGTATCTACCGGTAGCTTGTGAAGCAGACCCTTCCGGAGACGAGCGAGCATAGTGCGGGAACCCAGTGGATGGCGGAGACTTAATGACTGCTGACTGTTTTGACCTAGAGTGACTCGATTGGCCCAGTGGGGAGCGCCATGGTGAAGCAGCAGACCCACGGTGGGGAGTACCTTGGTGACGCGGAAGACCCACAGTACTCAACAGGAGGAGTACCTCAGCTGGCCCAGTGGGGAGGGCCTTGGTGATGCGGCAGACCCACGGTGGTGAGCACCTTGGTGACGTGGCAGACCCATGGTAGTCGACAGGAGAACTACCTCTACAGTCCAAGGTTAGTGGGAAGAGCCTCTGTGAGACTTGGAAGGCCCACTCTACTCGATAGAGGAGGATTTCTCTAGCAGCCAAGGTGTTTGACATTGTGACTGTTAATGTTACTTGATACTACCCTAGAAGAAATCCCGGTGTGAGCTGAGTCAGTACCTCTGTGTTTTTCCTCGTGATTGAGATGGATTACTTGATAACATAGGTATATTAATGGGAATATACCCATGTAAGGTTATCTTTTGATTTCATACATTGTGGTTTATCCTTGCTGGATTTTGTGAGACCGTTAGGGTCTTGGGGTCCCTACGGAGTATCCTTATACTCACCCCTGCATGGGCTATTCCTGCACCAATGTGTGTTGGATGCAGACTACATACAACACTGACTGAGGATGAGAGTACCAGGACTAGACAGTGATCAAGGTGGACCATACGGTGTGTTGGTATGCAGAGGAGATGGGTGGTGGAGGAGTGTTGAGGAGGCGATCTGTACCTACCCTTCAGGTAGGAACCCGGAGGACAACCCAGTAGCTGATTTTCTTTCTTTTTCATCACTTTTATTGTTTTTCAGTTGTACTTGTACCTTTACTGTAAGGCCTGTATTCCGACCCCTTTTAATTTTAGCATTATTTTGGATATATAGTTTACTCATGTTCATATATTGTTTTGTTCTTGGTTGTGTGTGTTTATAGACTATAAAGGCAATGCCTTCCCAGTTTTAGGGAATTACACCTTTGGTGGTAGTCGCCATTGCTTGTCCTATGCAAGGAGGGATTGGGGTAGTCCCGCACGTGCCCTGATGAACGGGTCGTGAAATATTGGTATCAGAGGAGTCGGTTCTACTGCAGAACATAGAACTCTGATCATTATTTTAGCGGCAATAGTGTTAACTATAGTGAGTGTGGTTATATGTTTAGGGAAACCAGCATTAGTGTGGTGGCCGACGTATCTATACACCCGGACACTGACTAATTATTTCTGACTCAGTGGAAGAAAAAACAGATTGTGTGTGTGTTGTCAAAAGGTTTCTTTGTGGTATTTTGAATCAGCTTACCAGTTATAAGATTCATCTCACCAGGTATAACTTTTTGACTGTGGTGCACCTATTTCTTTTTAGGATGCCTCCATGCAGACAACCAGCAAGAGATATGAGAGTTTTATGCACTGATAGCCTTCCAAAAGACAAGGCCTCAATGTAGGGACCTTGTCGAGTATAGGTACCAGAAGATGAACCAACAGTACCATTACCCGTTCGACCACCAATGCTGCCAGCCTAAGCTGAATAAGGTGAACACCGATTGAGTGCATTGCACGAGTTCCAGCACTAGAGGCCACCAAGTATCAGGGGAGAGATGGACCCACATGAAGTTGAGGATTAGCTAGAGGTAGTGGTGACAGTCTTTCGATTGGAAGGGACACCATCAGACCTCATGCAAATCCTTGCTACTACCCTTCTACAGGAAGCACCAGGAAGATGGTGGAGCTTGATGCTTCAGGTTCCCAACGAGGTGATGCTTCTCTGGGCAGACTTCAAGATCCTGTTTCGGGCAGAGATTGTTCAAGTGGCCCTTCGAGCAGTACACAAATATGAGCATCTTCATCTGCAGCAGCGTAGAATGACTGCTGCTCAGTACTCAGTGAGGTTCACAGACCTCTCACATTACTCCACCGATATAGTGTGTGACCCATTTTTCAGGGCTCAGACCATCAAGCAGGGTCTCAGGAAAGAAGATTAGGGCTTCAATGATCTCTCTCAGCATCCCGATGCTGGCGGGGGTGTTAGAAAGAGCCATCTTGGTGATGATTTTCCTTGTTGAGCAGTCACTAATAGTGAGACCCACTACCATTCATCACATAGAGGATTCTTCTACCGATGGAAACAGATAGTCATCATAGAGGACCAAGAGGACTAGTCCTATAGGTGGATGACCGTATGACTCAAGATCAATTGTGCAGGGCACTGGAGGAAGAACCAGTTATGCCAAGAACATGCAGTGTTTCTAATCCAGCGGGCAGGGTCACATGGCTCATGACTGTCTGATCCGTCGTACTGATGATCAGCAGACGGTCGACGGACTCCCCAGGCAGAGAAAACGGTTCAATCGAGGTGGTCCACAGGGAGAAGGCGGTCATGGAAGAGGGGCTGGTCGTACAACTAATGGTGGGAAATGATTTGAGATATTACTACCACCACCACCAGGAGGTCTACACCGACCATATGGAGTAGGTGGATAAGGGAGAGCTCATCTCCAGGCATCTGAGGTTTATGATCGTGGCACTCCGGAGATGATTTGAGGTATGATATTTGTCTACTCCACCATAGCTGCAGTTCTTACAAACACAAGTTCCAGAAATTATTTTGTTGCCACTCCCCTCATTCGGTACTTAGAGATTCCGACAGACCCAATGGCTCGATCTATACGTCTAGATACTCTTACGAGAGTAGATTAGACGACTACACGCTGGTGCCTGTAGTGCGAGCTTATTCTAAGAGGTGAGAGCTTCAGCTGGGATCTCCTAGTAGTGGTGGCGAGGCCTTACGATGACATCATGGGTCTGGGGTGGTTATCTGCAGTCCATGGTCTGATGGACTGTATTAGGCTCAATGTGCGGTGTGTCTGCTCGGATGGGACCATGTTTACCTTCACTGGCAAGAAGGAACCTTTGAAGTGCAATATGGACTTAACCGGAGGAGAGTGCAGCCGATCACTAATCAGTCATCTATCCTTACCCTCAGAACTGTTGATGTGGAGATTCAATGTTATCCTATGGTGGTGGACAAGTATGCAGATGTTTTTCTTGATGTTGTTCTGGGTCTACCACCACGCAAAGACATGGATTTTTACCTTTACTTGTACCCTGGGATGGCAACGAAATCTACACCAGCGTATCAGATGGCTCCCACGAAGCTTCATGAGCTGCTGGTACAGCTGGAGGACTTGTATGGGAATAGATTCATCTGGCCTATGTTTCTCCCTAGGCAGCCCTGATTTTATTCGCCAAGATGGAAGATGGGAGATAGAGTCTTTTTGTCGACTGTCGATGCTTCAATCAGGAGACCGTGAAGAACAGGTACCCACCCCCGAGGATTGACGACCTCTTTGATTAGCTGAAGGGAGTGCATCGGTTCTTGAAGATAGTCCCCAGTTCAAGCTATCATCATCTCAGAGTGCGAGATGAGGATGTGCAGAAGATGACATTCAGATGTCGGTATGGCCATTACGAGTTCTTGGTTAGGCCATTCGGCATGACCAACGCTCCATAAGTGTTCATGGGACTCATGGACAAGATCATTCATCCATACCTTGATCTCTTTGTAGTATTAATCATCAACAACATTCTGATCTACTCAGGTACTGAGGAGGAGCAAGCTTATCACTTGAGGGAGATAATAGAAACACATCGAGAGAACCAGATTTATGGTAATCTCTCGAAGTACTAGTTTTGGATCTGCGAAGTTAACTTTACGGGGCATGTTATCTCAGAATCTGGAGTTACAGTGGATCCAGTGAAGATTGAGGTAGTACTTTCTTGGGAGCCACCCAGGATTTTCACAGAGGTACATAGTTTTCTGGGTTTGGGTGTATACTACCAGAGGTTTTAGCTAGACTTATCTACAGTTTTAGCACCACTATCAGCCATGATGAGGAAGGGGAAACCCTTCGAGTGGTCGAAGTTATTCCAGAAGAGTTTTCAGGAGCTGAGGTAGAGGCTGACTAGTGCCCCCATCTTGAGGCTTCTATAGGAGAACATAGGGTAAGTAGTTTAATGCGACCTATCATGGGAAAATCTCGGAGGTGTGCTTATGCAGGAGCGAGCAGTGATCATATATGGTTCTCGGTAGCTGAGACAACAAGAGCAGAACTACACTACCCATGACCTGGAATTAGCAGTTGTGGTCTTATCCTTGATGATGTGGCTGCACTATCTGATGGTTGAATGTTTTAAATTGTACCATTATCTAAAAAGACTTAGGTATATCATCTATCAGAAGGACCTGAACCTAAGACAGAGATGATGGCTTGATTTCCTCCAGGACTATGAGTTTGAGATTGTCTATACTCCTGGGAAGGGGACCGTTGTAACAGATACCCTCAACGGGAGATCTAGTATACAAATTCTTGGTGAGGCGATAGAGAAGCTGGACACATTACATATATCCATTGTGGATAGAGACACAAAAACTATTCTTTAGTCTCTTACAGTCACTCCTCCACTCCTTCAGCGTGTTAGGGAGGCACAACGTGGGGACGCTAACTGTGAGGCACGATGTGCTCAGATATCCACAAGACATCCACCTGATTAATTTTTTGAAGGTGGGGAGCATGTCATCCTCTTCAAAAGATGTACCATGGTACTATTGTCACTTCAAAAGGAAGTGTTCATGGATTTCCACACACCCCCTCTAGCGGTACATCCAGGAGTGGAGAAGATGTACCAGGATCTCCGACTACAACACTGCTTTCCATGAATGATGAAAGCAGTTGCAGAGCTTGTTTCATGGTGCCTCACATGTCAGCAAGTGAAGGCAGATCATCAGGTACCGGCATGCTTGGTTCAGCATTTAGAGGTCCCAGAGTGGAAGTGGGATGGGATATCCATAGACTTCATGATAGGACATCCGTGTTCATCCAATGGACCTGACCTTATTTGGGTGATCATTGACCGAATCACCAAGTCATCCCACTTTGTATTGATCTGAGATAACGATTCAATAGATAACTTTAGAAGACTCTATGTTTAATAGATTTTGTGGCTACATGGAGTACCATCGACAATTATCTCCAATAGTTATGTTTGTTTTACTTCCTGTCTATGGAAAGAGTTTCAAGAGGCTTTTGGGACATAGCTTCATTTGAGCACTGCCTTCCATACTCAGATGGATGGACAGACTGAGAGGACCATTCAGAACCTCAAGGACATGCAGCGTTCTTGTGTCCTCGACTTCAGTCACAGATGGGAGGATCACTTGCCTTTGGTGGAGTTTTCATACAACAATAGCTATCCCTCCACCTTTGGGATGACACCTTTTGAGGCGTTATACGGGCGACCTTGAAGATTACCTTTGTGCTGGACTGAACCAGGGGATACAGCAATAGTGGGAAAAGAGATGGTACAGGATACCAAAGAGAAGGTGAAGGTCATCCAGGAGAAGATGTAGACTGCACAGAGTAGGCAGAAGTCATATGCCGACAGGAGATAGAAACTTATAGAGTTTGAGGATGGCGACCACATATTTCTATGGGTCTCACTTCGACGAGGTTTGTGATGATTTGGATGAGGTGGAATGTTATCTACGAGGTTAATCGGACCCTTTCAGGTCCTCAACAGAGTTGTAAAGGGGGATTACCACTTAGTTCTTCCACCTCAGTTGCACCTGGTGCACGATATCTTCCACGTATCCTAGCTGAGGTGATACGTGCATGACCCTTATACTGTCATCGACCATGGAGAGCTGGACATCGATGATGGGGAGATTTTTATGGATGTTCCGGTAGATATTAAGGATCTAAAAGAGTGGGTACTACTTGGATAGTCGATACCAATGGTCCGCGATCGCTGGTAGCATAGGATCCTCCAGGAGAGCACATGGGAGTGGGAGGCTCAGATGCGTGCTCAGTACCCCCACTTCTTTACCTAGTTTGAGTTTTTTATTATAGGGACGTAGAGCATTGAGGTGGGGAGAATATAATGAACTGGAATTTCCATGTATATTTTTAAAATAAATGGTAATTTCATGGGCCTACGAAAATTGACGTCGCGTGATTCTGAGGCTTAGAGTGCCCGGAATAAATTTCTGAATTTTTTCTTTAGGTATGTTCATTAAACATACTAGGGGGTTTTTCTATCATTTGAAATGATGATCAGAATTGAAATATGAGGACAAAGTTGTAGTTATAGCGCCATTATTCTCTAATGAAGACTTTCACCTTGTCGACCGTCGGTGGAGGGTGAATGTTATTTTTTGGGTATTTCGTGGAAATAATAAAATAAAATAATCACACATTTTATTTTATTTGTTGTAACCAAAAACGTGTGGATAATATGGTGGTCGGGACCACATATGTTTTATTCTCCAAATTGAATGCTTGGTGGTGGGGTCCAACCGATCCTAACTTCCTTGTGGTTATTTTTGTGGTGGGGACCACTCGTGGAATGAAATCACTTGAACTCCATAATTATGTGTGGAAAAATATCTTTAGGTCCCCAATTAATTGAGCCAACACTCCCCCCCTTAAATATGCCAATGCACCACATTAATTTATCAATTTTGAATTTATTCCAACAAAAATAATAGAAGGGATAATCTATTATTTTGGAACCAATTTACATTTGGGTGGAATTGGGAGAAAGCTTCTCCAACGAAGAACGGTTCCTCCACGAAGAACGCCGACAAGGGACGTCTTCGACTACAACAAATCGACGCCCGATCTTGGGATTGGTGGTGTGTGTCGGACGAGACAAATTTCAATGACTTCAACTTCATTCTCGCGCCAACATTGATAATGAAAAACACATGGTAGGGGATTATTTCTAAAATAATATCACTCCACATGATCACCCTTTCACGTTCTTTTTAGGGATTGGGAATTGTGATTGACATGGATTGTTGGGAGGGAGTTTTATTATTTGACTTTCTTCTTACTTTTTCTTGATGAGCCATATGCTACCTCCCTAACATGGGGGGTACGGACCAAACAAACATGGTCTGACCCCTCTGCAAATCTTATGATGATTTGGGGAGTTGAACACGACGAAGGTGATGGCGCCATGCCACCGCTCTACGGCCACCACCGCCTCACGACCCCCACGCCCCGAAGCTCTGATGTCCGCCGCCGCTGTTTCCACCATCTGCCGAGCGGCCACCGCTTGACCGCCATCCCGTGGTTGGACCGCCGACCCATGGCCAGTCGGATGACCTGCAGCCTCGCGGCTGGTTTGCGGCCTTGCGGCTGGTCCGCGCCCTCACAGCCTGTCCATGCGCTCATGGCCGATCCGCAGCCTAGCGTCCCGTTCGTGCCCTCTCAGCCGGTCTATGCCCTCACGGCTGGTCTGTCACCCTCGCTTCCTATCCGCACCCTTATGGTCAGGACACCTCCCTTGCGGCTGGTCCGCGCCCTCGCAGCTAGTCCACCGCCCTCGCAGTCGGTCCGCGCACTCACGGCCGGTCCACACCCTAGCATTACCTGCGACTGGTCCGCCCCCTCGTAGTACCCTGCTGCCGAGCCGCCCTCACGACACCCTCACGTCCCTAGTGATTTGTCCTGAATCCAACGGGCTGGGTTGCACTACCGTCCGGGCCCGACCCATAGGGTTGGACCGAGTCGAACCGGACCTAGGCCCACTATGACACATTTACACTCTTTGGGCCATAACATTGGCACCTGACGTCCGTTTGACGAATCGTCAGTGGCCCGTAAAATCATGGAGTGAGACGGCCCCCTTGATTTAACCCCAATGTAGTTTTTTTATAAATATGGGGTATGGTCAGGTTGGATTGAAAACGAATCCAACCGGTCCCCCGGGACTAAAATTCGAATAACTCACAGACCGGACCTCCGATTGAGGCGTAGTTTGGTGCATTGTGTCCCCTATGATGTAGTGGACCATTGAGATAATTCTTTGTGGGATGTCATGGAAGTTGGACTATCGACGCGATGCTTGTCGTGCGGACCCTCCAGGAGACGAGCGAGCATAGTACAGGAACCCAATGGCTGGATGAGACTTCACAACTGCTGACGGTTTCAACATAGAGTGACTCAACAAGCCAAGTGGGGAGTGACTTGGTGTCATGGTAGACCCACAGTGGGGAGCACCTTGGTGATGCAGTAGACCCTTGGTACTCGATAGGAGGGGCACCTCAATAGGCCTAGTGGGGATCGCCTTGGGGAAATGACAGACCCACGGTACTCGACAGGAGTAGTACATCAGCAGTCTAAGGTTAATGGAAAGGTCCTCTTTGTGACGAAACATGCTCACTATACTCAATACATGAGGAGTTCTCCATCAACCATGGTGTTCGATTTTTCGACTGGGAATGTTACATGATGCAACCCTAGAATAAATCCTTTTATGAGCTGATTCAATACCTCTATTTTTTTCATGATTGAGATGAATGTTTTGATAACATAGGTATATGTTTGGGCATATACCCAAGTAATGTTATTTGATGATTTCATACATTTTGGTTTATACTCGGTGGATTTTGTGATACCTTGAGGGTCTCAGGGTCCCTACTAAGTATTGTTATACTCACCCCTACACGAGCTATGCCCGCACCTTGTTGTGTTGGATGCAGACGACATACAACGCTAACTGAGGCTGAGAGTACTAGGACTGGATGGTGTAGGGAGGTGGAACATATGACGTGTTGGTACGAAGAGGAGACAGGTGGACAAGGAGTGCTGAGGAATAGATCTATACGTACCCATCGGGAAGGAACTCGGAGGATGATCCAGTAGCTTCTTTTAATTCTTTTTCTTTAGTTTTATTGTTTTTTAGTTGTACTTGAACATTTAATGTTGGGCGTGTATTTCAGCCCCTTTAATTTCAACACTCATTTGGTTATACATTTTTCTTAGGTTTGTATCTTTCTATGTACTTGTTTTTGTATTCTTACAGACTAAAAAGGAAATTCCTTCCTAGTTTTACGGAATTACGTCTTTCGTTCTAGTCCCATGCCCCGGGCTTATGGAAGTCGGGCTTGGGGTAGTCACAGCACGGGCCCTGGGGGATGGGTCATGGAAAATTGGTATCAGATTAGTCGGTTCTACCGTATAACTTAAGACTTTGATATTTCTTTTCCTGGAATCAGTGTTATGTTTCGTGAGTGTGGTTATCAATTTAGGGAAACTAGTGTTGGTGTGGCGGCCGACGTATCCATACACCAGGTCACAGGCATCTGATTTCCCACTCTGTTAATGAAAACACTGAATGTGTGTGTTTTTTCAAAAGGATTATTTGTGGTATTTTGAGTCACCTCACCATGTACCAATTTCATCTCACCAAGAATAACTTTTTGACTGTGGAACACCTGTTTCATTTCAGGATGCCTCCATACAGACAGCTAGCTAGAGTTCTGAGAGTTGTATTCCCTGATACCCCACAAAAAGATGAGACCTTGGTGTGGGGCCCTTTTCAAGTAGTGGCATCAGTGGTACCATTACCCGTTGGTCCACTGATGCCACCATCCCTTGCAGAATATAGTGCACGATGCCTGAGCGCATTGCATGAGTTCCAGCGCTAGAGGACACCCAGGTTCAGGGGATAGATGGACTCACAGGCAGCTGAGGATTGGATGGAGGATGAGGTGAGAATTTTTTGACTCGTAGGGACACTAGTAGACCTCATGGTGATCCTTGAAACTAGCCCTCTATAGGCAGCAGTAGGCAGATGGTGGAGCTTGATGCTCTGGGTTCACAACGAGGTGACACTTCTCGGGGTAGACTTCGAGAGCCTGTTTCAGATAGAGTTTCTTCCAGCGACTCTGTGTGCAGTACGCAAACAAGATCATCTTCATCTGCAGTAGGGCATCATGACTGTAACTCAGTATTAAGCAATGTTCGCTGGACTCTCATGTTACTCCACTGATATGGTGTAGACCCATTTTTTAGGGCTCATACCTTTGAGCAGGGGCTCAGGATGGAGATTCGGGCTTCAATGATCTCACTCATCATCCCGAAGCAGGTGGGGGTGTCAGAGAAAGCCCTCTTGGTAGAGAGTTTCCATGCTGAGCATCCACCTGCAGCGAGACCCTCTACCCGTCATCACAAAGAGGAGTCTTCTCGATCTGGTAGTAGACAGTCATCATAGAGGACCATGAATACCATACCTACAGGTGGATGAACGCATGACTCAGGATCAGTTGTGCAGGGAACCCGAGGTGGATCCATTTATGCTAGGAGCGGGACGTTTTTATCATGCAGCGAGTAGGGTCACATGGCTCGTAACTGTCCGAACCGTCAAACAGTTGATCAGTAGACGGTTAAGGGACTGCCTAGTCAGATACAAAGGTTCCATTGAGGTGGTCCATAGGGAACAGGCAGACATTCCATAGGAGTTGGTCGTGCAGCTAGCGGTGGGCGATGATTCGAGATATTACCACCACCATAACCAGGAGGTCCACCCCGATTGCAGGGAGTAGGTGGTCAGATGAGAGATCAGCTCCAGGAAGCTGAGGTTTACAATCATGGAACTCTAGAGATGATTTTAGGTACGATTTGTGTCTACTCCACCATAGCTACAGTAATTATAGACACATGTGCCAGTCATTATTTTATTTCCACTGCCCTCGTTCAATGATCGGAGATTCTGACAGAGTCGTTGGCTCAATCCTTACATCTAGAGACTCCCACAAGAGTATATTCGACAATTACACACTACTGACGGCAGTGCAAGCTTACTCTAGGAGGTGAGATCTTCACCTGGGATATACTAGTAGTAGCATGGAGGCTTTACAAAGACATATTGGGTATAGATCGGTTGTCTACAGTCCATGCTCAGATTGACTATATTAGGTGCAAAGAGCGGCGTGTCTGCATGGATGGTACCAGGTTTACCTTCACCGGTGAGAAGGGAGCCATTGAAGTGCATGATGGACATACCCAGAGGAGAGTGTAGCCGATCACTCCCCATCTGGCTAGCCTTACCCTCATAGATTTTGATGTGTAGAGTCTGAGTAATCTTGTAGTCGTGGACCAGTACGTGGATGTTTTACCTAATGATGTTCCAGGTCAACCTCCTCGTAGAGAGGTGGACATTTAAATTGACTTGTTCCCTGGGATGAAACAGATATCTACACCAGCGTATCGGATGGCTCCCGCAGAGCTTCGTTAGTTGAGGGTATAACTGGAAGACATGTAGGGGAAGGAATTCATCCAGCCCAGCATTTCTCCCTGGGAAGCCTTGATTTTGTACGCCAAGAAGGCGGATGGGAGATTAAGACTTTGTGTGGACTATCAGCGTCTAAATCAAGTGACCATGAAGAACATGTACCCACTCTCGAGGATTGACAACCTCTTTGATTAGCTGAAGGGAGCACGATGGTTCTCAAAGATAGTCCTTAGATCAGGCTATCATCAGCTCAGAGTGTGAGAAGAGAATGTGCAGAAGACACCATTCAGATGTCGGTATGACCATTACATGTTCTGGGTTATGCCATTCGGCGTGACCAATGCTTTATCAGTTTTCTTTGGACTAATGAATAGTATCTTTCAGCCGTACATTGATTTCTTTGTTGTATCCTTCATCAAAAAACTTTTGATCTACTCGACTACTGAGGAGGAGGGTGCCTATCACTTGCGGGTAATACTGGATACACACTAAGTGAACCAGATTTATGGTAAGCTCACAATGTGCCAGTTTTGGATCATAGATCTTAACTTTCCTAGGCCATGTAATCTCGAAAGATGGATTTGCAATAGATCCAGTGAAGATTGAGGATGCACTTGATTTGGAGCCACCCGGAAATGCGACGGAGGTATGATGTTTACTAGGATTGGCTGGACACTAACGGAGGATTGTGCCAGAATTCTCCAGAGTTGCAGCACCACTATTAGACGAGACGAAGAATGGGAAACACTTTGTGTGGTCGGAGAGATGCCAGCAGAGTTTCCAAGAGCTGAGGTAGAGGCTGACTTGTTCCCCATCTTGAGGCTTCCTGAGGAGAGAGTAGGGTAGTTAGTTTACTATAACAGATCAGGGAACGGGCTCGGATGTGTCCTGATGCAAGAGCAAGAAATGATCGAATATGGTTCTCGGCGGATGAGGAAGCATGATCAGGACTACGCTACCCATTACATGGAGTTATAATTAGTGGATTCACCTTGATGACATGGAAGCACTATCTGATGGGAGAACATTTTACAATGTAAAGTAATCACAAGAGTCGTAGGTATATATTCTCTCAAAAATTCCATAACCTGAGACAACGATGTTGGCTTGAGTTCCTAACGGAATATGACTTCGAGATAGTCTATAGTATTTGGAAGGCGAACGTTGTAGCAGACGTACTCATCTTGAGATCTGGTATACAGGTGCTAGGTGAGGCGACAGATAAGCTGGCTGCTTTATAGATATCCTTTGCGGACAGAGATAGAGCATCTTTTCTTCAGTCTCATATAGTCACTCCCCCACTCCTTCAGTGAGTTAGGGAGTCACATCATGGGGATGCTGACTATGAGGCACGACATGCTCAGATATCCATAAGACAGGAACATGATAGATTTTCTGAAGTTTGGGAGCATGTCATCCTCTTTAGAGGACATACCATGGTACCTGTGTCACTTCAAGATGAATTATTTAGGGAGTTCCACACATCCCCTCTAGAGGTACATGCAGGAGTGGAAAAGACATACCAGGATCTCCGATGATAGTACTGGTGGCCGAGAATGAAGAAATCCTTTGCAGAGTTTGTTTCATTCTGCCTCACTTGTTAGCAAGTGAAGGAGGAGAATCGGGTACCAGCTTGCATTGTTCATCATTTAGAGGTCCCATAGTGGAAGTGGGATGGGATATCCATGGACATCGTGAAAATAATTCCACTCACATCTAGGGTACATGACTCTATTTGAGTGATTGTTGACGGACTCAACAAGTTGGCCCACTTCCTACCGATCAGAGAGTAGGGTTCAGTAGAGAGATTGGGATTCTACTATGTGCAAGAGATTGTGCCGGTACATGGAGTACCTTCTACGATTATCTCCAATCGTGATGTACATTTTTACTTCCCGACTATAGAAGGGGTTTCAATTGGATTTTGGGATACAACTTCGTTTGAGCTACATTTTCCATCCTCAGACGGATGGCCAAACTGAGCAGACCATTCAGAACCTTGAGTACATGTTGCGTTCTTATGTCCTCGACTTCAGTGGCAGCTGAGAGGATCACTTTCCTTTGGTGGCGTTTGCGTACAACAACAACTATCACTCCACCATAGGGATGGCACCATTTGAGGCATTATACGGGTGACTTTGCAGATCACCATTATGCTGAACTAACCTAGGGGAGTCAGCACTAGTTGGACCAGAGTTGTAAAGGGCTACCATAGTGAATGTGCATGTCATCCAGGAGAAGATGAAGACTACACAGAGCAGGCAGAAGTCGTATACTGACAGGAGATGGGGACCTCTATAGTTTGAGGATGGTGACCACGTCTTTCTACGAGACTCACCTCGATGTGGTTTGCATAAATTTGGACAAGAAGTCAAGTTATCTCTGAAGTTCATCAGACCATTTCTGGTCCACATCAGAGTTGACAAGGGGGCATACCACTTATCTCTTCCACCTCAGCTGCACCGGGTGCATGACATCTTCCACGTATCGCAGCTGAGGAGATAAATGCATGACCTTTATCACATCATCGACCATGGGGTGCAGGATGTTGAAAATGGGGTGACTTTTACAGAGGTTACATTATAGATTGGGGATTGATAGGAGCGGGTCTTTAGTGGATGGTCGATACCTATCGTGTGTGTTCGCATGTAGAACAGGAACTTCCAGGAGAGCACATGGGAGTGGGAGGCTCAAATGCATGCTTATTGCCCCCACTTGTTTACCTAGTTTGAGTTATGGATTATTTGGATGTAGATCCCTGTGGTGGGGAGAATGTAATGGCCTAGAATTTCCATGTATAATTTTTTTAAATAAATGGTAATATTAAGTGTCCGCTAAAATTGACGGCGTGTGATTCTGAGGTCCAGAGTGCCCATAATAAATATCTGAACATTAATTCCAATAAGTTCAGTAAACGTGTGAGCCGGTTTTGATAACATTTGAACCGGTTCTAGGAATTGAGATCTGAGGACAATTTTGAACTCGCAGTGCTGATATTTTCTTAAGAAGATTTTCACCTCGACGGAAGTTGGTGGAGGGTCAATGTTAATATTTGGGTTTTTCATGGAAATAATAAAATAAAATAATCACACATTTTATTTTACTTGTTTTAGCCAACCACTTGTTGATATTATCGTGGTGGGGACCACAAAAGTTTTATTCTCCAAATTGAATGCTTGGTGGTGGGGACCACCCGAGACTAACTCTCTTGTGGATATTTTGGTGGTGGGAAGAATCCTCTAGAGCTCCCACATAATTGAGCCAACCCTACCACACATAATTATGCCATCACACCACATTAATTTATCCATTTTTAATTTATGCCACAAACATAATAGAGGGGATAATCAATTATTTTGGCACCACTTTACATTTGGGTGGAATTGGGAGAAAGCTTCTCCAATGAAGAATGCTTCCTCCATCAAGAACGCTGACAACGAATTGCTTCGACTACGAAGAACCGACACACAAGCCTGGGATTAGAGGTGTGTGGCAGACAAGATGAACTTCGACGACTTCCCCTTCTTCCTCACGCTCACATTGACAACAAACTGCCCGAGGTATGGGATTATTTATAAAAGATTATCACTCCTCATGTTCACCACTTCTAGTTCATTTGCAGGATTATGACTTGTGATTGAAGAGTATTGTAGGAATGATGTTTGATTATTTTATGTTCTTATCTCTTATTCTTGATGAGCCATATGATACCACCCTTACACGGAGTGTACTGACCAAATAAACTTGGCCCGACCCCTCTGCAAATCTAGAGATGATTTGTGGAGTTGAATTCAATGAAGGTGATAGTGCAATGATAGCACCCTGCGACCAACACCGCCTCACGAACTTCGCACCCAACCACTCTACCACTCACGACTCTGCCATCCACCGAGTTTCTGCCGCTGAACTGCCATCCCGCGACTAGAGCTCCTCCCCACTGTCGGTCCGCCGACTCGCGGCCGGGCTGCACCCTCGTGTCTGGTCTGCACCTTCATGTCTGGTACGGCCCTCACGACCATTCCATGACCTTGAGACCGGACTACAGCCATCATGGGTAATCCCCACCCTTGCGGCCATCCTACCGCCCTCATGGCCGGTCCACGCCCTCGGGGCCGGTTCGCGCCCTTGTGGCCAGTCTATACCCTTGTAGCCGGTCTGTGGGATTGCGGTTGGGCTGTGCCTGAGGAGTACCCGTGGCCGGTTCATGCCCCCT
Source organism: Viscum album (assembly GCA_963277665.1). NCBI lineage: Eukaryota > Viridiplantae > Streptophyta > Magnoliopsida > Santalales > Viscaceae > Viscum > Viscum album. Next base: position 186,939,681 of record OY728153.1, on the reverse strand, counting down.
CAGTACCCCTCAGCCGAGCCGCCCTCACAGCACCCTAACGGCCCTCACGGGTCGGACCGAACCCAACGTGTCGGGCTGCACTGCTGGTCGGGCCAAACCCAACTGGTCAGACTAGAGTGACCCGAGCTGGGTCGGCCCAAGCCGAGTCAGGTCAGGTTAGTCCGACCGGGTCGGAATAGAACTAGGCCCACTACAACCCATTTACGCTCTTTTGGCCATATGATTGGTTTCAGATGTCATTTCGATGATCCTTCAGCGGCTTTGGAAATCGGGGTGCGAGAAGGACCCCTCGGGTAAACTCTACTACAGTTTTGGATATATACGGGGTATGGTCAGGTTGGATCGTGCACGAATCCATCAAGATCCTTGGGACTAAAAGGCTAATATCTCAAAGATCAGGCGTCCGATTGACGTGTCATATTTTGCGTTGAGACCCCTATGACGTGGTGAGCCTTTTAGATAATTATTCACGGGACATAGTGGAATTTGAAGTATCGACCAGTCTCTTGTGGAGAGGACCCTCCCAAGAACGAGTGAGAAAAGTGTGGGAACCCAGTGGCTAGCTGAATCTTGACAACTGCTGGCCATTTAGACTCATAGTGACTCAACATGCCCTGTGGGGAACGCCTTGGTGATGCGGAAGACCCACGGTGGGTAGAGCCTTGGTGACACGGCAGACCCACAGTGGAGAGCACCCTGGTGACATGCCAGACCCATGGTATTCGATAGGAGGAGCACCTCAGTAGTAAAAGGTTAGTGGAAAGTTCTTCTGTGAGACGTGGCATTCCCACCGTACTCGATAGAGGAGGAGTTCTCTCATAGCCTAGGGGTTCGACGTTCTGACTGGGAATGTAACTTGATACTAGCCTAGAATAAATTTTGGCATGAGCTGGTCAATACCTCTATGATTTTCCTCATGATTGAGATATATTACTTGATAACTTAGGTATATGTATGGGCATATACCCAAGTAAGAATATTTGTTGATTTCATACATTGTTGTAAATCCTTGGTAGATTATGTGAGACCTTGAGGGTCTCGAAGTCCCTACTGAGTATCATTATACTCACCCATGCATGGGCTATGCCCGTACCTTGTTGTGATGGATGCACATGACAGATAACACTGAATAAGGCTGAGAGTACTAGGACTTGATGGTGCCCAGAGGTGGACCTTATGGCGATTTGGTATGCAGAGGACATGGGTGGACGAGAAGTGTTGAGGAGGTGATATGTACTTACCCTTTAGGTAAGAATCCGGAGGATGACCCAGTAGCTGGTTTTGATTCTTTTTCTTCAGTTGTATTGTTTTTTAGTTGTACTTGTACCATTACTGTTGGGCTTGTATTCAGACACCCTTAACAATCAACACTCTTTTGGTTATACAGTTTACTCGGGTTTTTATCTTGTTGTGTGCCTAGTTGTGTGTGTTTACCGGTTAAAAAGGAAATGACTTCCTAGTTTTATGGAATTACACCTTTGGTGGTAGTCGCCAGCCCCTGGTCTATGGAAGTTGGTCTTGGGGTGGTCACAGCACGGGCCCCGGGGGACGGGTTGTGACACATATTTTGCAAAGGCAATCACTCATTGAGTATTATGAGAAATGATACATAAGTACTCACATTGGATGATAATATGGACTGTCAGGCTCACTGCACACTTTGGGGGAACTATTTACAATTAATGGACTCTCTTATAGATTTAATATTTATTCATCAATCCATTACTAATTCCCTGGTTTGAGATGGATCACCGTAAATTAATGTCTAATTATAATCATGACTATTTTTAGAATCAATTATATTTATATGAGGGTTTTCAATGATGATGATAACTATATCTATAAGGGGTTCTTCAGCAATGGTAACATTTTTATATAATTATTGATATTCATTGGTCAATCATTATGATGATACTTGTTATAAAACACATGTTGAGGGACCCTGAAGTGAACATTCAATTAGAGTGATTGAAATTTCATTAATGTTGGGATTAGACCCATGAATGTGGCTTATTATGTATCCTCATGAAAGAAATTAGAACCCACATGGTTCAGTGCCACATAATTGGACACATAACCATTAAATTCTATGTGATGGGGACTAAAGATGTAGTTTAACATCATATGAAAAGGAAATCGAGGTGAATGATACTTGACCAAGGGTGGCATGGCACATACACAAAAATGGACTATGAGGCATGTATGATATGTGATATCCCGTGTGGGGACATGATCATATTAGGAATATGATCAAATAAGGGTGTTGATGAATGTGGTACATAAGGGACATGGTCTTCTATATTAGAAAAATCCATATTTCAGATTATTACCCAAATACAATGGGTTTATTTTAGAATGATGGGATTGGACCTCAGGGAGGATTCAAAAATATACAAATTAGTTGGGGACAAACAACCATATATTTTGAATATTGATGGGGATTACACTTATATAGTAGACCCACATGAATTGAGGTTGGATATTATATCTATATATAGTTAACTATTGAAAGGATATTATTGGGGATCATACCGTATAGGATGACCCTAGATTTTAAGTATCATGAAAATGAAATATTCCTCACTAACATCTAATCCCACATGAGTCATGATCACTGTGTGAAAAAATGGGAAGTAGTAGATATGATGATCACAATTTCCACTTTTCACGCTGGCAGATGCATGTTGGAGCCCAATTGGAGAAGGATAGTAAATTGAGTTTCTATCAACAATCCCTTATTTAGGTAATAAAGATAATTTTATATGGTGATATTTCGTGCTATGAATTGGGATGGTGTTGAGGAGTAAGAGTGATCCCCCCACAAGAATGAATAGGTGATTAAACTAGGAGGGATTCCATATTAGTTCATGTGGAAGGGAGGAGTATCATATACATTACATCATTGAGGATAATGGATAGTGGTTCCCCTCAATCCCTATAATGTTATGGTTTACATGAGAACCTCCAATTTCAGGACCCATTTTTCTATGTTAATATAGACATAAAACATCATGTGGACCCCCACTGTTTATAATGTTACAAATGAGACTCCACCTACCATAGATATGTACACTCGATAAAACACATTTATGTGCCCAATAAATTGATTGTTCATAGCAGCTCGCTTTGGAATATGCCTTAACAAGAAGTCTGTTGAATGGTTTGTAGAGAGGATGGAGTAGTTATAGAGGTTATAAATGATTTTTAGAGGTGTAAAACACATAGGATTCCATATTACGCATATCATACTCTTATTTGGGATATGTTTCATTCCACATACCATATTTCAATGTTGGTGAGGGAGACATCTACATGTCATTTATTTACACGGGTCTATGTTCCATATGCATATCACTTTTCTTGGATGGGTATTTGGTCACATTGTATCTTTTTATGTATACTCGGTTTCCTGTAATAATGTGTATTTATATGTGGGATTGGGATCCCTCTATATAGTGTTTCACTTTGTAGGCTAATTTTTATCATTGTTTCAATATGCCTTTATTCTATGGGATTATGTCTTTGAAGGGGTTTTGGATTGTCGAAAATTGGGTAAATTAATTTTTTTTATTAATGATATGTGGTGATATCATCTACTTCAAAAAAAATTCTTTGTGTTTCATATATCAATTTGGATCTCATCGTTCTCCATGTATGATCCCCTATACGAAATCCCTTGGGTTTCTTTTATAACAAAATTGAGGGATAGAATAACATGATGGTCTATCATCCATGTTGAGACATAGGGATTTCATTTTAGGGAGGCCAATGAGAATTCCTAGTCCCACAAATTATATAAACTTTGAGGGCTGAAAATCACCACCCTAGAACATGTGTGATATATTATTTGTTAGGGTCGATGATTGTAGGGGATGAAAATCATTATCCAACCCCACAAATTATTTTGATTCATTCACAAACATGTACAGAATTGGAGCATCCCACAAATAATGTCATTTATGTGATGCCTCATGTATTGAAAAAATTCCACATGGATCAGAGGTCCGTATATTCGTTTTGTGTATAGAAAATAGTCATCCTCCACATCATGGACTCTTTTTTCTATTTTTACTCTTATTCTATATTTATTTTTACCATTCTTCATATTCATGTAATTATCAGGCTTAAATAATTCCGAGGACCCAACATCTTTTTCCCATCCGACTTTGCTTTCATATAAACAAAGATGATGTGGCAACAATAAATAAAATTTCATCTTTTTCATTTTAATTCTCAAATTATTTTCATTATCTAAGGTACTCATGGATCATACTTTATTAAATTAAAAGGGTGACTTGGAAAACCCAAAAACATCGTGTCTTTTCATTTAGAACCCTAACTTATTCCTAAGATTATAGTGGTGAAGACTTAGAGCAATTGAATTGACTATTTATTGGGCATCCATTTGTAGTTATTTTCTTAAATAGTTTAATGTATTTTAGTGTATATCAATTATTATCTGAAACTATGAATATCTTGTTATAATGATCTGGAACAAGATTCTTTCCTTGTTTCCCATTAATGGATTACATCTTGATAAATATTGTGTAACATTTGTGGGTAGTTTTATTTCATTTCTATCAGACTAATCAGGCTGGAATTTCAGTTCAGATAACATTGAGTTTCAATTATTGGGTAATGAACTGAACAAGAAATACTGGTTTATATGTCCTAATATTTTTCTGTCATGTATCGGCATTTTGATACCCATTTTTTGTGATTATTAAATCTATGGGATGGTATAGTACTTGTACAAGTGGTGTGAAATCAAAATTAGCTTATGTATTGATGTTTTCAGGGCATACATGGATAGAGGAGGAATCTTCTAAGGATGAATTCTTCTTTGGTTGATTAGAAATATTAATAGATAATTATAAAGATCCAACTAGGGTATACTATGTATAGAAAAACAAATATGTTCATAGTACAATAACCATCCATTTAAATAGTCTAGGTAATTTTTGAATTTTTGGGTTCTTCAAGACCGTTAATAGTGTTTTATCAAGGGTATGTTGTTTGAAAATGATGAGGGAATATGTAACTACACTAGCCAATGTGAGAAACCACTCACACAAGAATTTGGCATGGGTAAATGAGGGTTGGAGAATTGTGTTATTAATATTCACTATATTAGGACCTGGAAAACTCATTTTAGTCTCTTATCATAATTACCATATAAGGGTACAATTTAAGGTCAGATAGCTTTGAATGATGTAAAAGTGATTCAGAAAATTTATGATAGTTTATTTAATGATATTTTATAATCATCTGGGCTGAAGAAGAAGTTTTTTAAGCTATAATATGTTGGTTCTCCAATTCAGTAATATTAATGGGAAGAAAACACTAATGGGGTGTACAGATAGAGAATATGACCCACTTTAGGATGCATTTTCCTTTGGTCGACATTGCTTGTTTTGGAGAATAGATATAAATATCCAACTGGGCATTTTGTTCATACTCAAACAAATATTTCCTAAGGAAATTGAACATACATTTTCTATGGCCAAATATGTTTATAAATATTATGCATCCACAAATATCGAGTTTGGATAATGACTGGAATGTACCTGAATTTCACATGATCATTTTATGTTTATATTTTTGATGAATTGGTAGAAATCTTTCCCTTATAGAGGTCAAACCCATTCATAATAAGGAATTACATTTATTTTTATCATAGTATAGTTGTTATTGAGATATAAGGTCTAGGAATACTTGTGTATCTCATCAAAACTAGAATAAATCCACACACAGTACCGAGATAGATTCCCATGGTTGTCAAACCTCTGTATAGGGATGGTAAATTTCTATCTTGTAATTTTGATGGACCCAGGATAGGAGGCATGGGAATCACTACCTATCTTGCGATGGTAGTAATCAATCCATATGCTGTTTGGGGATGGTATCTATAGCGAACCAGCTATTTCATACATTACTATTAAATCATGTTAATGATAAAACAAATAAAATCATTACATTATCAAGAACCAAAGTATAACAACCATTATCTTTATTACATGATTAAACACATTTTCATACCTAAACATGCAATTAATAAAACCTATAATATTGAGAGTTCTTGTGTATTTAGGGCATAGGATCATTACATGACAACCCGAGTCCAAAAAATACATCATCTTTTTCGAGAACTACTTTTACATTACCACTAGATTCCATCATACTTAGCATTTCAAGGGATAACCAGAGGACACAAATAAGAAAAGGGTGATCTGTAAAGCCCAGTATTGGAGTAAACAAGGAATAAAATTATGAATACAATAAATGTAGGAAATAGGAATATCTATGGATTATAAGAAAAATATGAACATAAAGGCGTGATATAACACAATTACCATAATAAGGGGATATGGAAACATTATTTAACATGATATTAGTAGGATCCAAAGAACATTGCACCCGAATCATGATTAAACCGTAATTTAAATTGATTAAAAATGAGTAAAAATTCATTTAAAATTATGTTTTATGATACTAATCTTTACCCAAAACATTCGAGCGCTATCCGGGTTCACCATTTATAAACATTTCATTTCATTCATAATTATACCAAAAGGATAATATAACATTGTGTCATTCAATATCATAAATTATTACACACATAAGGAATTTGGAAAAAATACAAGTATTTACCATTAAATATGTGTATCTGAATAAATATGAATACCCATTGGTAGAGATACGGTTATGGTATTCACTATAGAATGATTTTGGCTTTGAAAATTGTGGTGCAATTTCGGCAGCATAATGTCGTGGCATAAAAATTCATAAAAATGGTTGATGAAAGTGTAAGGGGAATCTCATTATATGTACATGAAATGGAAAGTATTGGTGTCTTATACGTACATGTACAAACACATCAAATTTTAAAGTAGAATGTGTAACATAAAAAAGAAACTTGCATAAAGAGGAGAAATGGAATAACTCTTATAAAATTTCATCATCGAAACTGGTGTACATGAGAGGGATTAATTAGAGAGAAATATGTGTCTTATCATTCAAATATAAAGAGTTCAATATGGGGGAGGTGATTAATCATACCCCAAAATTTGTAATTGGGTAAAAAAAATAATAACATGTAAAGAACCGTAAAATTCAAGGAAATTTTTTTCTTAATTTTCTTTGGGATTTTACAAGAACACAGTTTCTGACAACACATGATTCCAAGGCCCGGTGTGCCCGGAATCAATTTTAGAAGTTTAGCTCAGGTACGTTCAGTGAACGAACGGGCAGGAATTTATAACTTTTGAACCGGTGCTCGGAATCAAATTCCGAGGGAACCTATGGAACCACAACACCCGTATTTTCTTATGAACGCCTATTCCAGAGTTGCGTTTACTCGAGAGAATTTGATAAAAATTGTGGACGTTAAAAATAAAAATTTAACAACAATTTTTATTTTAATATAAGTGTTTAATCCTTTAGAAGGAAGTTGGGTAACTACCCAACATACCTTGGGAGGTTATGAGGGTGGTGGGGCCCACACGAACCCCACCCCTTCATATCCTCTAACCCCCTCAACTCACCATTAATATTGTTAACTTAATTTAATAACTTATGACATTAATGTAGTGAGTTTAATGTGAGTTTTTGAAATTCAAACACTTGAATTTCAAAAGCCATGTTGAGTTAATAAATTAAGTGTGGCTTAATTTTATTTGGGTTAGTTCATTTGTTGCTTGAGAGGACTTGGAGGAAAAAGAAGGCAAGGAGCTTAGAGATCATCTTCTTCATATTCGATGAAGAACGCGAAGAACGAATGATTCCCAACAAAGAACACTGAGCCATCAGAGACCATTTACCACGACGCAATACCCGTGACGTGCCACCCTTCGTTCTTCTTCCCACGTCAATGTAAGGGAGACAACATTACATCTCGGACAATCTCCGTCAATGTCTTCGAATCCTCTTTCCACGACGTCTCTTCCCGCGACAGTCTCTCTGCGACGAATTTCTCCGTGACAAAAACCTCATTCAATTCGCGCTCGAGGTAGGGGGTTTACGTGTTTTCTATATGTGATTCTCTTCCATCTTTTATCCGTGTCTATTTGGACTACATGATATCAGTTAATGGGAGGAGGCCGGACCGCACAAACACGGTTGTTCCCCTCCCTTATTATTTTTATTGTTGTTGAGGATCGAATGAAATTGACGCGGTGTCGTCACATCGCGTGGGATCGAGTGACATGGATGTGCGACATCGTCACGCCACGCGGGATCGATCGACAAGCATGCACGACATCATCACGCCGCCCGAGATCGAGCGGCAAGAATGTGTGACGTCGTCACGTCGCGCAATCAAAATTTTAAACTCTCGTGCATGGGTATTTGATTGCAAGAGGTTTGTATAATTTATTTTGGATAAATTATACCCTTGTCATGATTAAAACCTTGTATTTATTATTTGACAATTGATAACACCTAACGCAGAGGACGCGGCCGAACAAACACGTCCTGACAACCCTCCGTAGCTTGTTTACCGATGTGCGGATCAACGGACGATGACGAAGCAGGCCGTTATGCCGTTTGAATCCCTTCGTAGTGAAGGTTGGTTCCCGAGACGACCATTGGCGAAGACGGCAGGAGAAATGGACCACCGGAGCGCGTACGGTGGTCTGCGGAAGGCGGTGGCGGCGCGCCACGGGAAGGCTGGCGGCGGCGGTTCGCCGCCGGCTTCAATCAGCGGTGAGGGGGGGGGGAGCCGTGCACCCCGCTCCGCGGCTTCCTCTTGGCCGAGCTGGCCGAGCCGCGGCGGGCCGGTCGGGCCGGACCGAGCCGGCCGGGCCGGGCCGCGCCGGCCGGGTCAAACCCGGTTCGGGCCGACCTAGGGGGGGTCGGGCCGGGTTGGTTCGGGCCCAGACCCCCCGTTTTCAGACCCTCTTTGGTTTTTTGCCCATATCTTGGGATACGGACCTTTGATCAATGGACCGCCAGTTGCATAGAGATCCTTGGAATGAGACGGTAGTTTCGTTATATTAGACTCAAGGTTTCAGAATATTTTGGGTTCGGCCGGGTTGGTTCGGATACGAAACCAACCGGGCCCTCAGAGCGGAAACGCTCATACCATGAGCACCGGACGTCCGATTGACGTGCCGTCGAATTTGATGGATTCCTTTAGTTGAGACGAATCTTTTGGATTACTCCTCTCGCGATTTGGATGCCATCGGAGTGCGGTCGGGTTGGTTCGCTCACGAAACCAACCGGGCCCCTGGAATGAAAAAACCAATAACTCACAGACCAGGCGTCCGATTGACGCACCGTCTATCTCGTTGAATTCCTCTTGATGAGACGGAACTTTTGGAATAATTCTCCTGAGTTTTGGATGCAGTTGGATAGTGGCCAGGTTGGATTGTACCCAAAATCCAACCGGGCCCCTAGAACAGAAAAGCAGATATCATTCAGACAGGACGTCCATTTGACGAACCGTCAGCGGCGGTGGTGATCACGTTGAGAAACGGTCCCTATGAGTATACCCTATGAGAGTTCGGGGTAGAGTTCAGTTACGACCAGATTGGTTCGCACACGAAACCAACCGGGCCCCGGGGATGAAAAGGCTAATAACTCACAGACCGGGCGTCCGATTGACGTGCCGTCTATTGCGTTGAGACCCCTATGACGAGGTGGTACCTTGAGTTACTTCTTCGTGGGACTTTGAGATACATGGAGTATCGACCTGAAGCTTGTGGAGCAGACCCTCCCGGAGACAAGCTTACGGAGTACGGAGAACGTGTAGCCGGCTGAGACCTGACGACTGCTTGACCGACTCGACTTGGAGTGAGTCGACTAGCCCAGTGGATGGAGCGCCTGGTATTTGGCCACTGACCCATGGCGGACGGAGCGCCCGGTAGTTGGCCGACGACCCGCGGTACTCGACAGGAGGAGTACCTCTGTAGGCTACTGGGGGAAGCACCCGATATTTGGCGACAGACCCACAGCGGACAGAGCGCCCAGTAGTTGGCCGCAGACCCGCGGTACTTGACAGGAGGAGTACCTCAGCAGTCTTAGGTTAGTGAGAAGTACCTCGGAGTCATGACATGACCACTGTACACTCCAGAGATGGGGCTCTTCAGCAGTTACGGTTTTGATAATGAAAATCCTGGTTTGAGCTGAGTCTTTGACCTTGTGTTTACCTCATGATTGAGATGGGTCACATGATAACTTAGGTATATGTATGGGCATATACCTGGGTAGCGGTTATCCGTTGATTTCATAATCTTTGTGTTTCCTCATGATTGAGATGGGTTACTTGATAACATAGGTGTTTGTGTGGGCATATACCTAAGTAGAGGTAATCCATTGAGATCTTCTATGTGGTTACCATGTTGGTTTTAGTGAGACCTTGAGGGTCTCGGAGTCCCTACTGAGTATCATTATACTCACCCCTGGACGGGCTATTCCCGCACCTCGTTGTGTTGGTTGCAGACGACTGGCAGAGCTGGCGGAGGCCGAATGTTCGAGGACGAGTCAGTACCTGGAGGTGGACCACACGATGAGTCAGTATCTGGAGGTGGACTACACGGTGAGTCGACACTCAGAGGGGGTTTATGGGCGAGATCATTGAGGAGCTGCACTATCTGTACCTACCCTTCAGGTAGGATACGTGGCAGACGATCCAGGAGATGCGCTATCTGTACCTACCCTTCAGGTAGGATCCGAGGAGGACGACCCAGGAGCCGCTTCCTTTCTTCCAGCTATTTGTCTTTATCTGTTGTACTTTCGTTCAATTGTAGTTGTACTTTCAGTTGGGTTTGTATTCAGGCCCATTTACATTTCAGCACTTTCTTTTGTACTTAGTGTTTTACTTCCGCTTGTACTCTGTGGTGTTTTGTTTACTTTTTTAAAGGCAATGCCTTCACAGTTATCGGGATTTATGCCTTTGGTGCTAGTCGCCAGCCCCTGGCCTATGGAAAAAGGGCTTGGGGTAGTCACGGCATGGGCCCCAAGGACGGGTCGTGAAAAATTGGTATCAGAGGAGTTTGGTTCTACTATAGAACTTAGGACTCTGATCATTTTCATTGTGAAGCAATAGTGTTAAGGGTACCGAGTGCGGTCTTCAGTTCAGGGAGTCTAGTGTTGGTGCGGCGGCCGACGTATCCGTACACCAGGACCCTGACTACTGATTTCCGACTTTTGTACACAAAAACACTGATTGCGTGTGTGTTTCCAAATTATTAAAGTCAGCTTAAACCAGGCCAGCTCACCAGGTATAAACGTTGACCGTGTCGCATCTGTTCAGGATGTCTCCACGTAGATAGTCAGTTGGAGTTCCGAGAGAGTACTCGATGACGGCCCACCGAGCGATGAGGCTCTGGTGCAGGGCCCTTTATACTATGTTGGCACCCTCGGGTGGTGTACCAGCCGCACCACCACCTGTTGGGAAACATATTCCAACAGCTATACTAGAAAAATGTGCATGCTGGCAGAGCACGTTGCACGAGTTCCAGCAGCAGTGGCCTCCGAGGTTACGAGGCGAAACAGATTCCCAGAAAGTAGAGCACTGGCTGGAGGTGATTGCCAGAGTTTTTCCCCTAGCCGAGACATCAATAGAGTGGATGGTGGACTTGTCTACTAGTATTTTCTAGTGATTGACCTTGAGGATGGTCCACTTAGTGATGAGGCTTCAGTACCTGGACCGATGCCTGGGATAGTGCCTTTGGGTTGTGTGTCGGCTATACATCACTACCTTTTGGTCAGTAGTTACAACCAGCAGAACCTATATGTGACATATGTAGGCTAACTGCCTTATACGTGTTCCAACATCAGATACCCTCAAGTTTCAAGGCGAACCTGACTCACAGGTGGCTGAGGACATGCTTGAGGAGGTAGCAGAGAGTTTTATAGAGCATATACAACTTCAGTAGGATGACTTGTCGGTAGCTGAGAATTAATCAAGGCGTACCAAACATTTCGGGTACTTGATGAATACGATTCAGTTAGTGCAATAGAGCTCAGACCTCTGAGTGTGGTGTGTTTAAGGACATTCGATCCAACACCTTTTTCTTCTATGCAATCCTACTCACGTTACGGTGCTAGAGGGAACCTTGAGGTTGAATGTTCTTTGGCTAAACGAATATAGCCAGTGTATATTAGCAGTGGGAATATGCGAACTGGCGTCAGTCACAGAGACATGGACGTGTAAAATGTTTCAAGAAGAGGAAATGTTAAGGACAGATGAATCTGCAGAGCAGGGTACATGGAGGAAGAGCTAGGAGAGCAGCTTGTGGTGGTGTACATTTCAACATGTTACCATTACCTGCCTTTGTAGTCCCCGCTAGACTCAGGGTGTTGGAGAGCAAGGGAAGAGAGTAGCTACTTGCGGTCAGGAATTGCGACCAAAAAGGGCTCTAAGGATGATCCGAAGTGTGGAATTTGTCTTCTACTAGCTGCCATAGCCACAAACATCGAAACGAATCATCCCTTCCATCCATGAATCTAGTCCCAAGGCTAGAGTTTCCGGTTAAGCCGTTGAGTTGACCCTCACGTCTGGAGATACCATTGGGAGGAGACTCAATAGTCACACATACGCTGATGGTGTGATCTGACCCTTGAGGAGAGAGTCTCGGTTGGGACCTCTTGGTGGTAGCGTCGAGGCCTTACGATGTTAGTTTGAGTATGGATTTGGCAATCACTATTCATACTCAAATTGACGGTATTAGGCAAATGTCGGGATGGGTTTTCCTTTGTCAGCGAAAATGAAACCCTGGGCAGCACAAGTTAAACTCATGCATGGGAGGGTGTAGCCGATCATTCTTGGGTCGACCAACCTTACCCTCGTGGTAGCAGGAGTTTTGAGTTTCAGTTCTAATCTGAAAAGGGAGACCTCTAGAGTTAAAGGATGGCGACCACGTTCTTATAGGGGTCTCACCCCGACGAGGTTTACGGAGATATAGCCGAGGCGGCGAGATATCTCCGAGGTTCAATGGACCTTTCTAGGTCCCCATCAGGGTAGGAGAAGTGGTTTACCGCTTCACCCATCCACCTCTGTTGCACCGGGTGCACGACGTCTTCCACGCATCTTAGCTGAGGAGATACGTACACGTCCCGACACAAATCTTTTACCATGGGGAGCTAGTCTTTGATGATGGGGTGACTTTTGAGGAGGTTCCAGTGGATATTGAGGTTCTAAGGGAGTGGTTCCTACGAGGATGGTTGATTCCTCTTGTCTGTTTTCATAGGCAGCTCAGAAACCTCTAGGTGAGCAAATGAGAGCGGAAGGCTCAGATACGTGCTCAGTACCACTTTTGTTTCCTCAGTTTCTGTTATATCTTTACGAGGACGTAAATCCCTGAGGTGGGAGTAATATAAAGACCCTTAAAATTAAAAGAATTTTTTTTTAATTTCTTTGGGATTTTACAAGAACACAGTTTCTGACGGCACCTGATTCCGAGGCCTGGTGTGCCCGGAATCAATTTCTGAAGATTAGCTCGGGTTCGTTTAGCGAACGAACGAGCATGAATTTCTAACTTTTGAACCGGTTCTCGGAATCAAATTTCGAGGGCACAGATGGAACTGCAGCGCCGGTATTTTCTTATGAACGCCTATTCCAGAGTTTCGTTTACTCGAGAGAAGTTGATAAAATTTTTGGAAGTTAAAAATAAAAATTTAACAACAATTTTTATTTTACTCTAAGTGTTTTATCCATTGGAAGGAAGTTGTGTAACTACCCAACCTCCCTTGGGAGGTTATGAGGGTGGTGGGGCCCACGCAAACCCCAACCCTTCATATCCTCTAACCCCTTCAACTCACCATTAATATTGTTAACATAATTTAATAACTTATGACATTAATGTAGTGAGTTTAATGTCAGTTTTTGAAATTCAAACACTTGAATTTCAAAAGCCATGATGAGTTAATAAATTAAGTGTGGCTTAATTTATTTTGGGTTAGTTCCATTGTTGCTTGAGAGGACATGGGGGAAAAAGAAGGCAAGGAGCTCAGAGATCATCTTCTTCATCTTCGACGAAGAACGCGAAGAACGAACGATTCCCAATGAAGAACGTTGAGCCCTCAGAGACCATTTACCGCGACGCCATACCCGCGACGTGCCACCCTTCGTTCTTCTTCCCAGGTCAAAGGATTGGAGACAAAGATCCATCTTGGACAATCTCCGTCAACGTCTTCGAATCCTCATTCCGCGACGTCTCTTCCCGTGACGGTTTCTCTACGACGAATTTATCCGCGAAGAAAACCACGTTGAAGCCGCGCTCGAGGTAGGGGGTTTACGTGTTTTCTATACGCGATTCTCTTCCGTCTTTTATCCGCGTCTATTTGGACCACATGATATCAGTTAACGGGAGGAGGCCAGACCGCACAAACACGGCCTTCCCCTCCCTTAATATTTTTCTTGTTGTTGCGGATCAAATGAAATTGACGCGGTGCCGTAGCACCGCGTGGGATCGAGCGACAAGGATGCATGACATTGTCACGCCACGCGGGATCGATCGACAATCATGCGCGACATCGTCACGCCATGCGGGATCGAGTGGAAATAATGGGCGACGTCGTCACGTCGCGCAATCAAATTTTTAAAAACTCATGAGTGGGTATTTGATTGAAAGAGGTTCGTATAATTTATTTTGGATAAATTATACCATCGTCATGATTAAAACCATGTGTTTATTATTTTCCAATTGATAACACCTAACGCGGACGACGCGGGCTGAACAAACACGGCCCGACAACCCTCCGCAGCTTGTTTATCGATGTTCGGATCAACGAACAACGACAAAAGTAGGCCGCTATGTCATTTGAATCCCCTCGCAGTGAAGGTCGGGTCCCGGGAGGACCGTTGGCGACGATGGCAGGAGAAACAGACCACCGAAGAGCGTCCGGTGGTCCGTGGAAGGCAGTGGCGGTGGCGGTTCGCCGCCGGCTTCAATCAGCGACAAGGGGGGGGGGGGGGCTCCGCGGCTTTCGTGCGGCCACACTGGCCGAGCCGCGGCTGGCTGGTCGGGCCGGGTCGGACCCGGTTCGGGCCGACCCAGGGGGGGTCAGGCCAGGCCTAGACCCCCCGTTTTCAGACCCTCTTTGGTCTTTTTCCCATATCATGGGCTACGGACCTCCGATCGACGCACCGTCAGTTGCGTAGCGATGCTTGGAATGAGACGGTAGCTTCAGTATATTATACTCAAGGTTTCAAAATACTTTCAGTTCGGCCGGGTTGGTTTGGATACGAAACCAACCGGGCCCTCGGAGCGGGAACACTCATATCTTGAGCTCCGGATGTTCGATTGACGTGCCGTCGACTTTGATGGATTCCTCTAGGTGAGACGGATATTTTGGCTTACTCCGCTTGAGATTTGGATTCCATCAGAGTGCAGTCGGGTTGGTTCGCTCACGAAACCAATCGGGCCCCTGGAATGAAAACGCAAATAACTCACAGACCGGGCGTCCAATTGACGTGCTGTCTGTCTCGTTGAATTCCTATAGATGAGACAGAAAATTTGTCATAATTTGCCCATGTTTTGGATGTAGTTGGATAGTGGCCGGGTTGGATTGTTCCCGAAATCCAACCGGGCCCCTGGAATAGAAAAGATGATATCTTTTAGACTGGACGTCCGTTTGACGAACCGTCAGCGGCGTTGGTGATCACGTTGGGAAACGGTCCCTATGAGTATAACCTATGAGAGTTCGGGGTACAGTTGAGTTACGTCCAGATTGGTTCGCACACGAAACCAACCGGGCCCTGGGGATGAAAATGCTAATAACTCACAGACCGGGTGTCCGATTGACGCCCCACCTGTTGCGTTGAGACCCCTATGACGAGGTGATCCATTGAGTTACTTCTTCGTTGAACTTTGATATACATGGAGTATCAACCAGTAGCTCGTGGAGCAGACCCTCCTGGAGATGAGCGTACGGAGTACGGAGACCGTGTAGTTGGCTGAGACCTGACGACTGCTTGACCGACTCGACTTGGAGTTAGTCGACTAGCCCAGCGGACGGAGCACGCGGTATTTGGAGACTGACCCATGGCGGACAGAGCGCCTGGTAGTTGGCCGCAGACCCGCGGTACTCGATAGGAGGAGTACCTCTGTAGGTTATTAGGCGAAGCGCCCTGTATTTGGCGACAGACCCACAGTGGACGGAGCACCCAGTAGTTGGCCGCAGACCCGCGATACTCGAGAGGATGAGTACCTCAGAAGTTTTAGGTCAGTGAGCAGTACCTCGGATTCGTGACATGACCAATGTACACTCTAGAGACGGGGCTCTTCAGCAGTTATGGTTTCGAAAATGAAAATCCTGGTTTGAGCTAAGTCTTTGACCTTGTGTTTACCTCATGATTGAGATGGGTCACTTGATAACTTAGGTATATGTATGGGCATATACCTAGGTAGTGGTTATCCGTTGATTTCATAATCTTTGTATTTCCTCATGATTTAGATGGGTTACTTGATAACATAGCTGTATGTATGGGAATATACCTAAGTAGAGGTTATCCGTTGAGATCTTCTATGTGGTTACCATGTTGGTTTTAGTGAGACCTTGAGGGTCTTGGGGTCCCTACTGAGTATCGTTGTACTCACTCCTACACGGGCTATGCCCGCACCTCATTGTGTTGGTTGCAGACGACGGGCAGAGCTAACGGAGGCCGAATGTTCGAGGACGAGTCAGTACCCGGAGGTTGACCACACGACGAGTCAGTATCCGGAGGTGGACTACACGGGGATTCGACACTCGGAGGAGGTTGACGGGTGAGATCATTGAGGAGCTGCGCTATCTGTACCTACCCTTCAGGTAGGATCCGTGGTGGACGATCTAGGAGCTGTGCTATCTATACCTACCCTTCAGGTAGGATCCGAGGAGGACGAACCAGGAGCTGATTCCTTTCTTCCAGCTGTTTGTCTTTTTCTGTTGTACTTTCATTTAGTTGTAGCTGTACTTTCAGTTGGGTTTGTATTCTGGCCCATTTACTTTTCAGCACTTTCTTTTGTACTTAGTGTTTTACTTCCGCTTGTACTCTGTGGTGTTTTTTTACTTTTATAAAGGCAATGCCTTCCCAGTTATCGGTAATTACGCCTTTGGTTCTAGTCGCCAGCCCCTGGCCTATGGAAGGCGGGCTTGGGGTAGTCACGGCACATTCCCCGAGGACGGGTCGTGACATAACAACATAAATAATCTTCGACAAAAATGAGATAGGAAGAAATTCCTTGCTTGGGAGTGTGATACCAAAGTCTTGGGAGAGGCTTGAGAGGGGATTATTTGGATATTGGGGTGCCTTGGGAGGATTCTAGAGAGACAGGAGGTCAGGGGTTTGTTGAGCTCCAAATGGTTTGAGTAAAGAGGAATGCAAGATTGAGTGGGTTTATATAGAAAAGGAGAGGGAATTCATTATTATTTAGGTATCGGAGGCTACATATTAAACTAATAAAAACATTATACTATACTATGGTTTTTCCCATGTTTTTTGCTAAATTGGAGTGGAAAACATTATTTTGAAGGGCCAATGGACTAACATATTAGAAGATTAGACATATTTATGTGGTGGTGAGTCACACTCAATAGAAAATAATTTCCAAAATATAATTTTTTTTATAAGTATTGGAGGGTCCACTAATGAATTGAAAAATAAATAAATAAAATATAAAATGAAATTATATAAAATTTAAAAGATATATTGGTTGAATATATCTATTATTGTAATTTATTACATCAGTATTAGGGCATTATAATGTCATAAAATTAATTGTATATTTAGACAGTACCTATTTTTTACCCAAAAATTAGAATGTCTTTGAAATATATGAAAAATTCAACGTTTGACAATTTCTACATCATGACTCAAAAAATAATATTGATTTTATCTAATTTTCATTTTTTAAAAAATGAATTTTTAATTTTAATATATAAACTCACATTTATAAAAAATTCATGGGTTTGACAAAAAAACCTTCAAAACCATAGTAAAAATTATAGTTGTATTCATTAAAATTATACGATAATTTATATTTAATAAAAAAAAATTTATTAAGAAAAATTTATTAAAATATTGTGTAATTAAAATATATATTAATTTATCAAAAAAAAATTATTAATTGAATATTAACAAAAAATACCATTTGTGCATTAAAAACTATTTACAATGTAACAATAATAAAATGAATGTATATTTTTTAAAAATAAAGAATATAATCACAGTGTGGGGTCTTCATACATAACAACTTATAACACTAGTATAATACATAAGGGTAAGCTTCCTAATGGTGACAAACTCTAGGGGAAGCTTTGAAAACATCATTCAGGTGGTAATCTCAATTAATATTCAGTTCTCCCATAGGTTATTACGTTAAAAAATGACATGTTGCGGATCACCTTGGGCTTTGTCAAGAGAGAATCCTAGTTATGCTCCCTCCTTTTAGAGCTCTTAAAAATGTGCAACGTTTGAAACAATTCTACTTGATGAGACCATCACTTCCTTTGTCCAAGTAAATTGGATTTATTAAATCCCTATATTTATACAAGTCATGTGATCATTGTTCAATGATTATATTATAAATTATAACAATTCATAACAGAATTTTAAAAACCAAAATAAAAAAACCAAGGAAGTGAATAAGTTTTATATAAACTTTTTAATTCATAAGATATTTAATTAGATTTTCCTTAATAAAAATTTGGGTTGTTACAATATTCCACCTTTAATAAATTACCTCCCTCAAAATTTCCTTTTCCCACACTAAAACAGATGACTGTAACTCTTCTTCCTCGCTTCCTCTATTTCCCTTATTGATTCGTCAGACATTTTGTTTTTCAACCAATCTCTGATGAGTGGAATTATCTTATTTTGTAGAACTTTTTCCCTATGATCTATGATATACATCGGCTACTCTTCATAGAAGTTGTCATTCCATAATGGTACCACCTCTGCATTGAGTACATGTGATGGGTTTGGTATCAACTTCATCATGAGTGATGCATGGAATAAATGATGTACTTGAGACATGTTTCGTGGGAGTTCTAGTCACTATGTTACTACTCCAATGTGATCAAGGATATAAAAAGGGCCGATGTACCTTGGACTAGCCTTTCCCATCTTCCCAAATCTCATAACTCTCTTCCATATTGATATGTGTAAGAAGAGAATGTCTACCACATCAATCTATAGGTCTCATAAATGATTATCAACATATACCATTTTTTTACTTTGAGTAGAATTAATGTGTTATTGGATGGTCTTATCCTTCTCCCCATTTCTTCAACCATTTATGGACATAGGAGTTTCCTCTCTCCAACTTCATCCCAACATGTCTGTGTTCTACACCACTTTCCAAAAAAGGGCCTCAAAAGATCCATTTTGATGCTTCAGTCAAAACTATTATTGTAAGATAACTCAACCTGCAGAAGATTTTTATCCCATCCACCTTTGATGCTCATTGAGCATGCTATCAATATGTCCTCATGTGTTTGTATAGAATAGTCATTTTGGACATCATTTAGAGGATGATAATCCTTATAGAGGTTAGGCTTAGTATTCATAGTGTTTTAGAAAATCTCCCTAAAATTTGAGGTGACTCTTGGATATTGATTGGATATAATAGAGAGTGATACTCTATTCATCCCTACCACTTTAATGATGTATATCTATTCTAGCTGATCCCATGGGAAATATTTTCTAATTTAAATGAATTGTGTAGTCTTTTTATGATGATCCACTACAACCAATATAACATTGTTTCCTTTGGATGTATTCAGAATTTTGGTAACGAAGACCACGGTGATGTTCCCCCATTTCCATGTTGGTATGGGTAATGTTTCATTGTCCCCATAGATGTCTTCTTCTCAGCGTTCACTTGCTGACACACCAAGAAAATTGACATATACTCAGTGATATCCTTCTTCATGTTATCCCACCAATAATGATCCCGGATATCTCAATACATCTTTGTGCTTCCGGGGTGAATGGAGAACTTCAATCTTAGTGCAATATCGAAAAGTTAATTAATTAACATTGTATTTAATGGAACACATAGTAATGACCAAAATATCAAAATTCTTTCATCATTAACATTGAACTTTAAGTATTTACCAATTTTAAATGTTTCAACATTCTTCTGAATTATCACATCATCCTTTTGAAAATCCATTAAAATTTATAAATGAGACGGTTGACCAATAATTTGTGAAGGGATTGATTATATTCCATTTATTTATGATAACCATGTCCATATTCATCATATCTAATAAGATTGTATCTTTTTCAATTTTCATCAATGATAGACTCGCTGGGTCCTTTCTACATAGAGAATCTTCCACCTTCTTCACATTCCTAGGGTGGTAATGGATTGAATAGTCATAGTCATTGATCATATCGAACCATCTTTTTTTCACATATTCATATTATACTATGTAAGTATATACTTGAGGCTTTTGTGATCCGTTTATTTTTCACACATCACCCAAAGAGGTAACGTCGCAAAATTTATAAAGTAATGATTAATACATCCAACTCCATATCACGATTTGGATAGTTCTTCTCATGAACATTCAATTTCCATGAATCATAGGAAATGATTTTTTTTTCATTTTTAATCAACACATAACCCATGACCCTCTTCAAAGCATCGCAGAATATCACAATCAGATTTCTACTTGTGGGTAGTGTGAGAACATGCGGAGTGACAAGCCACCTTTTCAACTACTAGAGGATATCTTCACATTCATCACTCCAAGAAAACTAGAGTCACATACATATTAGTTTGGTAAGAGGGTTTGAAAATCATGATAAATGTCTCACAAATCGGCGATAATATCCAGCTGACCCAAGGAAGCTACGGGTACCAGCCACAAATGTTGGCCTCGACCATTTTCAATTTCCCTTGTCTTGGAGGGGTCCATAGATATCCCGTTTCTTGTAATGATATGAACCTATAATGAGACCTCCATCAACCAGAACTCACACATGTTGTAATTTTCATATATATTCTCCTTTTTCGAGGTCTCTAGTATAGTGCTTATATTCTCCTCACGCTCCTCCATGCTTTTGGAGTATATTAGAATATCGTCTATAAAGACTTTCACAAATATTTAAAGGTTATATATAATGACTCTATTCATCATGTCCATGATGATTGATGAATAATTAGTTGTTCATAGAGGAATTACTATGAACTCATAGTGCCCGTACATTTTCTGAAAAACAGTTTTGGGGATATCCACCTTCTTCACCCTTACATGGTAATATTCTGACTACAGATCCACCTTGGAGAATTATTTTGATCTATGTACCTGATCGAACAAGTCATCAATTCATAGAATTAGATAATTTTCTTTTGTAATGATTTTTTTGAGTTCACATTAATCAATGAAAAGGTATATTTACAAATCATTTGTTATTGAAAAGAGGGTTGGTGCAACCCATGATGAAGCACTTGGGCATATAAACCCTTTATTCTGATTCTGTAATTGTTGCTCCTTTAGGTCCTCAAGCTCCACAACATTCATTCTATATGGATTTTTGGTTTTTATAAATTCCACCATTATAAGATCAATCAATCATTCAACATATATTCTTGGAGGAAGACTAGGTGATTCCTCGGGAAACACTTCCTCAAATTCCCTCACAATAGGCTTGTCTTTGAAGATAGTTCCTTTCGTAGACTCAATCATCTTGGTATAATGCATGTGCTCATAGGGCAGTAATATAAATGCATTAGATTATTTAACTAGAGAAGATTCATCCTATTCCGTTCTATTTTATATAATATGTGGCCAATTTAGCATATAGAGTGTGATTTCCCTCTCACGAAAATTTATGTTAGTTCAATAGAGGTAAAGCCAATCCATGCCAAGAATTTCATAAAATTACACCATAGGGAGTATGAAGAGGCCTTTAGAGATGTCAAATATACAAATTATGATATGGGAGGATTTATACTCATGGGATGCAATGATTTCCACATTTTCAACTCTCACCGACATCATTACTTTCAGGATTTGTGGTGGTTGTGAGACGGTTCTACTAAAAATTTGAGATATAAAAGAATCAGTAGAACTAGAATCCAAAATTAAATTCACTATTCATTAATGAATAAATAGAGTACCTATCTCCACTTCATTTTTAGGGTTCTTTTTGGAAATATTAATGGAGAAATATCTCCTTTCCTACCTTGGAGGTTGTAGGTTTCCTTTCAAAACCCTTGACTTAGGGAACAAGTTTGTAATGTTCCATGGTTCATTGAATTTGGAGTAATGAATAATTCCATGAGGGTCAAAAGGACTGTTCATCCACTCTATTACAGTCACAGGTTTATCTTGTCAGCAGTTAATGACCATAATCCCTTATCATCCAAACCTAAATAATTTACACATCCCCTTCATGAAATCTCTAGTGTGCTTCTTTTGACAACTTAGGATAACGTGGTCATAGAATTTATTAGCACCATTTGATTTACACATTGAAAACTCTGAATTAAAATCCACATTCCTCTTCTTATCCCCATGATACACCTAATATTTTCTGATATCCATTTCGACTATGAGGGAACGTCATACAATTTCCTTTTAGTTATCGAAGTCACAAATCACCAAGGCTCTCTGTAGTAATGTTTTCAGCCCACCAAGGAAGAATTCAACCTTGGATTTATGGGTAATTCCAAATCCATAGTCATATTGTGTAAGACATGTGATGTTTACCTTATATTCTCTAATACATTAGTCATCTTTTTCAGTGATGTAAGGGATGTACCTTTCCAACTTATATTGGAGGGTGTGCAGAAAATGTTTATCAAAAATCATTTTCTAGAAATCCTACAATTCCAATGAATCGATCTCTTTATCATGCTTTATATTTTGGATCAATTTCCACCATTTATCATCTTTACCCTCTATAGGATAAGAATCGAGAAGAATTGTCTCTTGTTCAGATCATTGAAGGATGGATAATATCGTTTCAATGGAGTTGATCCAATGATTGGCAATTGGTTATCTCATTAGAACAGTCACTGCAATGATCTTTGCATCAGTTTTTTGCCTGATTCCACATATTATTGACCATTGGATGAAATAAAAGTAATGTTATAGGTAACACATAAAGGGGAATCCAATGAAAAAAGGGTTAAATTATAAATTACATTTATTTCCTTAACATAAGAATTTATAGCCTTCAATCTATGTATTTAATGATATACATCCCCACATATATTCTTAGGGGATTTTTTTAATCCCATAACAATGGTTAATACTAGAATTATGAATTTTTTAAATCATATCCCTTGAGAGTTCATAACGAAATGTACAACAAGGCTTGTTGTCGTGCACCAGTCCATGTTCGAGTCCCACTCAATTAGGTGTTTTTAGGTTATACACCTATATACATATTTGTCATAGCCACCTCTTCTTGTTCGTATCTTGACATGGTATTATTTTCTTAATAAACCATTTAATCTATTCTCTCCAAAATTAGGGATGTTTTTCTTGAACATAGTCTTATCCCTAAGGCCTTGAAAATGGTTTTCTAATCCTATTCCCAAAAAAACTAAACTGATCCTCTTATACCAACTATAACACCCTGAACTTTATTTAACATTTAAACATACATTATTATATAAAAATTTCTTTAATACAAACTATAATATAGATATGAGTTGTCTCATTGTGGAAAAAGAACATTACATGACAACCTAAGACATAAAAATACAACATCTTTGTTGAAAAAATCTTTTACATGACCCAAACATTCCATCATACATGGAATTGCATGGGTTAGCCAGAGGACATACATAAGAAAATGGTTATATAGAAATCCTAGTAAGGGGGTAAAAATTCATATAATAATGAATAAAATACATGTATGGAAATAGGTATATCAGAGGGGAATAAGAGAAACAATAACATAAAGGCATGATATACCATGATTACCATAACATGTAGCTGTGGAAACAACATTTAGCATTATATTATAATAATCCAAGTCTCATTACAAATTAAGAATTAGGAAACTCTAATTGAAATTAAACTAGATAAAATAAACATTTATTTCACATGGAATATCATGATACTTCTCTTTACCCAGTGCCTTGGAGAACTATCTGGGCACACCCTTTATTAACATTTCATTTCATGCATATGTGTCCCACATGGATAATATAACATGGATTCATTCAACAACATAAATTATTCCATGATTATGGAATGTGGAATACATACATTAATGTTCCATTAAATAGGTATATGTCCATATAGGTGAATAACCTAGATAGAGATATGGGTATGGTATTCACAAGACAATGATTTTGGCATGGAAAATCGTGGTGCAATTTCACCAGCATAACGGTGTGACAAAAAAATTAATAAAAGTGGTTGATGAGTGATAAATGGGAATATCATAATACATACATGAAATTTTCAGTATGTGGGACATATAGATACATGTACCAATATATGGAATTCAGAAATAGAATTTGTATCAGAATAAATAAACTTGAAGAAAGTGGAGAAATGAAATAACTCTTATAAATTTTTAGCATGGTAACATGTGTACATGGGATAAATTAATGAGAGAAAAAGAGGTATATCGTCATTCAAAAACAATGAGGGAAGTTTGGGGTTGGTGGTGAATCTTACGCCAAGATTTTTAATCGAAAAATAAAAGGGATTAACAGCATAATGAAACTTGGACAAAAATGAGAATGGATGAAATCCCTTACATGATAGTGTGATCTTAAAGGCATTTTAGAGGCTTGAGAGAGGCTTTTTGGGGTCTTCGGTGCTTTGGGAGGATTCTAGAGAGAGGATTTATGGGGATGGATGAGTTCCAAATGGTTAAAGAAATGAGAAGTTGGAGATTTAGGGGGTCAATATTGGAATGGAGAGGGATTTCATCATTATATTTTTTTGACACTACACATTAAACTAATAAAAACCCCAAACCAACCCATGAATGTTTCCCTTGGAATTTTCAAAAATGGAGTGAAAACAATTATTTTATAAGGAAAACGCCATATGAAATTAAAATATTATGCTTTTTAATGTGGAGGTGAGTCACACTCTCTAGGAAAACATTTTAAAAATGTTAAAATGTTTTATCAGTCTTGGATGGTCCAATAAGGCCTTGAAAAATTAATCAAAAAAATGTGAAATCACGTTATTTTAATGATAAAATATATATATTCTGAATATCCCTTTTATAGTATATTATTACAACACTTTTGGGTCATTATGATGTCATAAAACAAATTATATATTTAAATGGTATTTAATTATTACCCAAATGTTCGACTGTCTGAGAAAATTATGAAAAAATCACTGTTGGATAATTTCTAGGACCAAATTTCAAAAATAATGTTCAATTTCTCTATATAATGTTATAAATATGTGAATTTTATTTTTAATATGAAAATGAGAAATTTATCAAAAATTCATGGTGTTTGACAAAAACATCATTCAAACCATAATAAAAATTATAGATGTATTCATAGAAATTATACAATCATTTATATTTTATAAAAATAAATATATTTTTAATATTTTATTAAAATATTTTTATTGAAAAAATACATTAATTGATCAAAATAGATTTTATAAATGATTATTAACTAGAAATACAATTTGGGCATTAAACCCCATTTACTATGTAACAATAATAAAATGAATATATATTATTTAATAAGAACATAATCATATTGCTAGGGTCTTAATTTATAACTGCTTATAACAACTTCATAAGACCTATGGGTAAGGTGTGCGATGGTGACCGACTCTTGGGGATACTTAGATAACATCACTAGGGTGGTAATCTCAATTAACATCAAATTCCCCCAGATGCATTTTCGATCAAGCATAGCTTCTTGAATCTCATCTTGGGGTTGGTCAGGATTGATGCCCAGTGATGCTACCTCTTTTCTGAGCTCTAAAAATTGGGTGTCATAGGGGGAAATTATACAAGATGAGGTCATTTCTTCCTTTGTCTGAGTAAATTTTATTTGTTAAATTACTATATTTATCCTAGTCATGTGATCATGGTTGAATATCTATATTACCAATGCTAACAATACTAAACTATATATTAAATTCAATAAACATAAATCCAAGGAAGTGCATATGTTTTATATAACCATTTTACATAATAAGACTTTTAATTAGATCAAGAGAAATTTAACTTAATAAATGTTTGGGTCATTACAAAATGGTTCACTATCATTGAAAAATTAGGACAATACATATCATTTAAAAAATAAATCATTAAAATTTATTCAATTTTTTCATCTGTAAATTCATATTGGTTCTCATGTTCTCCTTATAAAAAGTAATCACTTGAGGATTTACATCTAGAAAGGGGTGAGATAATATACCAGTTTGAGGATAGAAAACAAAATGGTTCAATATAACATGGTGTTATAAAAAATCAATGTCATCATAACATATCCATAAGATCACAATCATGTGATTAATCACTAGATATTCACATGAAATGAGGTAATTTATAAAAATGAAATGACACGACTTAGTGGTAAAATACCATAAATAGTTCTGAACAAAGCTAGATCATGATCACAAGTATTTTACATTTCTCATTAGGTAAATCACATGAACAAATTAATTGGAGCACTACATAATTTAGATAACACCCATCACATTTATTAATTAACATTGTGCATTATAATTCTGGTCGCACCTGTCACATCATTATATTTAAATTATCATGTATCCCACATAGAACGTATATAAATCATCAACATAAAATTACCCTAAGAACTTAATGTGTTTAATGACATAATAAAATCATTCATAAACATTGGGTTATCTAATAAATTATTTAATAACATACTTGATATAAGAATCATCATCCTTGAATGAATAATAAACAATCTCAAGAAGTAAAAGGTGTGTTTTTTTAAAAGAAGAGTTCTATTAGAAAGAATTTTTTGTGTCATAATATCAATTACAAGAAATTTATATCCTAGAAAATTTTACATAATAATTATTAAAATATATTTAAAGAGAATAGATAATGTAAATGTGGTGATAGAAGGAAAACCCATATAAAGAGTATTGGGTTCCAGAATTCCCCTAACCTTATTTCTAAATGATCCATTCTCTTTAATATCAGGTATAATGACATTATATTATTTAATAAAAAAACAAAAAACATTTTATATATGAATATGATTCATTATGGTTTTATTAAGTTCATTTATGGGCTTTTTAATGTGTTATATATTTTAATTTCATCATATAAAATCATTCATTTTCCTGGCTTTCATTATTGATTTTCTTATATACATTAATGAAAGATTGTGTAAAAATAGGATAAATATACATAATTGTTATTATATATTGTTAATGATATCATAAAATTTAAAATTACTGTTCTAAGAAATCAGTTATAGGATATGAAGATGAATCATCAGATAAGACTTATTATTAATCGTTTGAGGTTAATTTTTGAGTGATTTTGATCACATGAAATTCGTTTCATTTCATCATTTACTATTATGTATAACATTTATTTATAATACATAAACAGGTTTATATGAAAAAATTTATTTTTTCAACTATTTAATGGTTTTTTTATCATCCTTGATGTCATTAATGGGAAGTCCAGGTTCTTTTCTAGTTATGTCTGTAAATTGAAAAATCACAAGGGATGATTTAAATTTTATAATAAAAGATTGAGATAAAATACATTAATGATGAATCATTAATTAAAATGTTATATTTATAGTATATAAAAAATACTTGTGTTTTCACTCATATTAGATAAGATAATAATAGGGGAATAAAATAAATGATATTAAATATACAATAAATTAAAATAAATAAGAAGAGGGTTTATCCTCTTGGATTTATCCACATTGAGATCCTCCTTATGTAAATGTTTTTAGAATTTTGATGACATCATAATATAATAGGCATGGGGGAGAATATATTTAAGATTATTGGCTAAAATTTTGGAAATTTTTAAACCATGAGATGTGTTTGGAGAAGAGGGTGTGAGTGGTGAAATTGTTGTGGAGGAGAGGGGTGTGTTCTGGTTATTATATTCCTTAGTTTATTATTTTAGATCAAGACTATTAATATATTGTTAATTATCTATAAATATATTAATATTATGAATTATGGTTTTAGATTAAATTTTATACATCATACTTAAATCATCATTGACAAAAAAATCATGTGTTTATCATTTATAAAAAATTATTGCAATGTACAATTCATCAATAAATGAAGTATTTCCAAAAATAACCCAAATATTCACCATAATTTTTTTCACATGTAGAATTAAAAAAACATCACATTTTATAAAATTATAAATCTAAATATGATTAATTTAATTTTAAATTAAAATCATCCATTACATTGAAAATATTTATTTTAAAATTATTACTGATTTTATAACACTTTGAAAAATTACATAAGGTCTCATAATCTTTAAAAAAAATTATGAAATCAAAATATTAAGTTTTTAAAAAAAATATGAAAATAAATTTTATTATACAATATCAAAGTAATCATACAATTTTATTTAGGTATTTAGGACTTACAAAAATGCAACCAATTAACTAATAAATTTTAAAATATTTATTTACATAGAATATGATATACATATACAATTAATTTATTAACAATATGCCTAAATATTGTTTATGAATTCATGGGTGAGGTCACTATTCTTTTGGAATGTTTACATTTTATAAAGGTGATATTGCTAATCAAAAGGAAAAATTAATGTTTAATCTGTATAGGTTCTTGAAAATCTAGAAATTATTCTTATTAATTAAATTATTAGTCTAAATTTTTTTTATTTTCATCAATAAGTTATTTTAGGTGATTTATATTATATTAAATTACTGTTATTAGGGTTAAATTATATTGATGAAGTTTGGGGTTTGACATTCTTCACCAACTTTGAATGTTCTTCCTCAAAATTTCGTTTTACATTAACCTATAAGGTTAATTCTACTTCACATCCTCCTATGGTTCCATAGTTTCTTCTTCATACTTATGGTTCCTCAACAACACTTTTCAAAGGTGGTTTTTCTTATTGAATAGAACCTTATCAATCTGGTCCATAGTCATGATTGGATTCTCTTCATATGTGAGATTGTCTTGCAACTACAGTACCTAAATTTTTAGTATATTTGTGGCATCTAGGGTGTACTTCCTCAAGAGTGATACTTAGAATAGCTCATGAACATGATCCATACTTTTTGGATGTTCAAGACACTTGGCCACAACTGTGATGAAATAAATGATCTCAATGGGGAAAATTTACCTTGGGCTTAGCTTCCCTTTCTTTCAAAACTATAATACTATCCTCCATGGGGATATTCAATGGAAGAATTTTTCTCCAACGTAGAACTCCAAGTCCACAAGATAGATGTCCACATATATATTTTAATGACTCAAATAATATTTTATAATTTTTTAGATAGATTGAACATTCCCTATCATATCATTCACAAGATCTTGTATGTGTAGCATTCTTTACCCATCTTCAATATAATTGGTTGGAGTACTACATCGCATTCCATACAGAGCTTCATATAGAGCTTTCTGAATGCTCAAGTGGAAGCTTTTGTTATTTGATCACTCAACCAATGGGATATACTGATCTAACCTACCTTTGAAAAATAAAGAGAGGGCTTTTACAATATATTTGAGCATATGAATAGTCCATTCAATTTTTCCCTCAATTTGGGGGTTATAGGTCATGATGAAATTAAATACAGTATTCAAAGCATGATGAAGAATCCTAGAGAAAGTATATGTGAACCTGGGGTAATGATAAAAGACAATTTACAGCAGTGCACCATGAATTATCACTACATTACATTTATCATAGAATTTTTATCAAGTGATAGATCCTCCCAAATTGAGATAAAGTTTCTATTAATGGATATTCGGTACACCATATTACCATATCCTATTATTAAATTTGGAATT
This sequence comes from Viscum album, assembly GCA_963277665.1. Taxonomy (NCBI): domain Eukaryota; kingdom Viridiplantae; phylum Streptophyta; class Magnoliopsida; order Santalales; family Viscaceae; genus Viscum; species Viscum album. The sequence goes on along the minus strand of OY728153.1, from coordinate 186,909,780 downwards.
ATATGGGATACCCATGACAAAGTCCATGGTGACATTCTCCATCATCCAAATTGGTAAATGTAATGGATGAATTATCCACATAGAATTTTTTTCTTAGATTTATCTTGATGACATATCAAGCACCTTGAGATATACTAAATAATATCCTTCACCATGTTGTCTCACTAGAAGTGTTCTCAGAGATCATAGTACATCATGGTACTTTAGGGATGGATAGAGAGAGTTGAACTATGTGTATTGTTCAATAGCTCGTTTTTATCCCCAGTGAAGAAGGAAAACATATACTCATTCCAATCCAAATAACACCATCGTCATTGAATTGGAACTCTTGGAGTTTCACTTAGACTAATACATTCATATTAATTTGTAACTCTAGATCATTTCATTGTGCGTCCTTAATTTTATATCTGAATGATGGTTGAGAAATAATTAGGGCAAGGTGGGATGTATTCTTTTCAATTATGATTTCCAAATCCATACTTTTCATAACCATGAATATATGATCTTTCTCAATATGCATCCTCCAAAAAGTGGCATGTTCTATTTTACTATAAGAATTAGCTACCTTTTTTCCATGGTTTGATGATTTTGAATAGTGTAATCACAATATTTGACAAGTTCTAACCATATTTTTTTGTTAATGTTTAGATCCTTTTGTTTTAATATATAAATTAGGCTCTTTTGAAGAGTATATATTTCACCCTTCTCACAATAGAGGTAGTGACGTCATATTTTCGAAGAAAAAAACCACATCTACTAGGTCCATATCATGCATCGGTTAGTTCTTCTTATGAATATTCTTCTATCATGTGTAATAGGATATCAAATTATCATTTTTCATGATTAAAAAAACCCAAGCCTTTCTTTGAATAATTATTTTATATCACAATAATTTCTATAATTTTTGGTAATTTTAGTACATGTGTAGTTATTAGCCTTTTTATTTTCTATTAGATTTATTATGTACATTCTTTTTTCTAGACATTAATTACCCTATTCCCAGTTAACATAGATATATGTCTTTAAAATCATGATAATTTTCTAAAATACTTCGACAGTACCACCATAAGCTAAGAAAACTACAAATTTCTATTATTGTAGAGAGTCCGAGTCATTCCTCAATTACCATTGTCTTTGAGTGGTCCATATAAATTCCCATACATGTGATCTCATGTCCCACAAATGTGAATTTCTACATAAAAAAATACACACATTATAAATATTCCATACAAATTATGTATCACCCCAATCTTCTACATTGTGTTTCCTTTTGAATAATGCAGTAGCTTGCGTAGTACGCAATTTGGAGTTTTAACTCACCACAACCAATAAAAGTAGGCGTTATGAATAGTAAAGACCACTTTTTGAAATTTTATAAATTTTATTTCACAATAATGAACTTCATTTTTGAATTCAGAACATCTAAATTATCATAGGGTGATTTTTTGGTATTTTTCAAAAAACATTCAATTTTTTATAAATAGTGAAAACACTGCATTATTGTTTAAACATGATTTTTTATTTAAATAATTAATATTTTATTAAAATTTATTTTATGTAAAAATAGATACCTAATACCTATATATGTTAAAAGTAATTCATTGGATTCATTTTATAAAAATATTATATATATAACAGTTTGTTGAACTTTTTACGGTCTTTTTCCCATCTTCTAGGAGCATTTGCAAATTTTCATAAAAAATAATTTTACAACTTATATTAATTTAATTTCAAAATTCTGAGAGACATAGTTGATATTAGTATGCAAAAAAGTGGTCATATAAGATGAAAATATTTTTTTGGTGAATAGTATCTTTTAACTTTTATTAAAAACGGTTAAAAATAAATTGGGTAATTAAAGGTAAAAATGACATTGTTACTACCATAACACATGTCCTAATTCTATTGGATAACATTATTTCGACCAAAATCAAACTTAGGAATAAAATATGATCCTTTTGTTCTAATTGGATTAGATTAGGAAATTTATTATTAATTTATTTAAGGAATAGTTAAAAGTTTTAAATTCAATGATTAATAACTAAATTATTTTTAATATACGGGTTACACAAAAGATAAATTCGACTATTAATATTAAATATAAATATAAAATTATTTCCTATATAATGGAATTTTATTATTATTTTTAGACAATATATATTTTAATGTATTTATGACACAATGATGATGCCGTAATTTTGTAAAAAAGGAAATAGTAAAATAGTTGATATTATAAATTTCCAAATAAATGTAATTTAAAATATTTTATAAATTACACTAATTATATAGGTTAATAAGACATGTTAAAGTGGATTAAATAATTTTTTTTCTTATTAATCTTACTTTTATGATTTTTACAAAAACCAATTACTAAATTGTGTAAAAATCAACCAAAATGACTTTTAAAAACCAATACAATATTATAGATTGATATAATATTTCCAAAAATATTAGTTTCATCCAAAGGGATTAAATATCATTATATAGGTCATTAATTAACCACTTGAAGTTCTCTTGAATGTTTAGAGTATGTTTACTAACCATATAGTGTAGGAATACTTGAAGGCATGGTAAAAGTTAAACTATTTAACTAATAGTTAAGTCTAAACAATAAGGTTAATATGGTGACCTAAGCTTGTCTGAAATCTATTGGTTGAGAGTTTTTCGACCCATACCCACCTTATCTTTGATATAAATAAATTCAGATCTATTAGAAACCGAAAATGATTTATAATAAAATAATATTTCTAGTTTTTTAAATGTGTCCCTCATCTCTCTTATAAAAGGGTATTTACCCTGATCATAAATACACACCACCAAATCCATTTGGCTCATCCAACCCCTACCCAAATATCCTCCTAACTACTATAACTAAAACTTTGAGTCATTCATTTGATCATAAAGACAACCTAAGGGTACCTTTTGATCAAATTAAAAGGAACACCTGAATAAGAGGTAATAATATCACCACCCGCTTTCATTTTATTTTCCTCTTCCACATCATCTTTATTTGTTGTTTCCATACCAAATTAATTACTTAATTACCTTCTACATACTGTAATGTTTTTATAAATATGGTAAAACTATATTATTTATTCTATAAATCCTATAAATGAAAATGTCACCATACGTGCGTGCGTACGGCTTACCCTCTCCACGTCATGGTGTAGTTTGTTGTTCAAACAAATAATTATTTTGATGTGTATAATACTGAGTATATATGATTTAAATAATAAATATAACGTGATAATTATTCTGTATATATGATATACCATGTAATTACACATGATTTCAACACTAAATAATGATATTTTTTCTCATGCATACTTATATATTACTATCTCCATGAGTGCGATGGAATTCATTCCCCATCATAATCAGTCAAGAATAATTTTCATTTTATGATTAAAAATATTTCTTATGAAGGTAATAGTATTATGGATATGAATAAAATATTTAATATACATAGTATCCATGACTTACGTAACAAAACATATAAAGGAAAACAATTCAATTAACAACCAAAACAATGTTACTATTAAAATAGCATTAACAAAGAAATACGCTGCTGGAAAATAGCCATATACCCACGGTTTTAGGAAAAACTGTTGGTATAGGATGGCCCTATTCCCACGGTTTTAGAACACTGTGGGTATAGAGATAGTATGGGAACCTATACCCATAGTTTTACTCAAAACCGTGGGTATATGTTTTTTTGACGACCTATTCCCACGGTTTTAGAAAACATGGGGAAAAAACACCTATACCCACGGTTTTTGGCAAAACCGTGGGTATACGTGTTTTTTTTTCTGAAGACCTATACTCACGGTTTTGTAAAACCATGGGTATAGCTATCTCGCGTTATGGCGGTGAAAAAAATCTGCTGGAGACAAAAAAAATTGGCGAGATAACCTATACCCACGGTTTTCCCGCCTATACCCATGGTCAGGTTTCATATATTTATGTTGATACAAATAATTAAATCCAAAACCTGTGTAGCTTTGTTGGAGAAGGGCGTTCTCTTAGTTGTGGAAAACCCAGGTTTGAAACTCGCTGACCTCTTTTTTCTGAAACCTACTGCTTAATTTTATCTAATTCGTGAATATATAATATATGAATAAAAATTTATATGTAAGAAAGCAGAAGTGACATAGCTGAAGCGGTGAGGATGTTTCGACTTAGAGGAGCAGATTGCCTTACTTCACGGGTTCGAATCCTGCTGAATTTTTTTATAAAAAAAAAATATCCCCACGGTTTTACAACCGTGGGCATTACTCTTTGACAGTGTGGAAGGGCTTTGACTACATGGAAAAAAATATATCCCCACGGTTTGGTAAACCGTGGGTACAGGTCTGTGACCTATACCGATGCCACTCCAGCCCATGGTTCACAAAACCGTGGGTATAGCCTATAACCACGAGTTTTTAGGCTATACCCACGGTTTTGAACCGTGGGTATAGACCATTTTTTCAGTAGTGATATTAGAGGAACATAAATTATATCATAATTATGTATTTGGTTCTTTTATTTTTTTTAATTACAATTATTTCAATATTATACAGAAGGTTAACCTACCCTATATTGTGGAAAAGTACAAGGTAGCATGTTTCTTATCTCACTATTAATTTTGTGAGATTTATGTAGTTCACCACTTATTTAGTGCATGAGGTGTATTGTGTACTGCCAATTGATATGTATTATCATGATTCTATTTATATTCATGTAATAATGTGATTCATTTGGTTGTTTTTAACTTTTGGTCTTATGAGTCGATTGATTACAACGTGGTAAGAGGTTTCTTATCTCACTTTTAATTTTGTGAGATTTTCTTTGATTGCCACTTACTAATTCCATGTGGTGTATTTTGTACTGCCACATGATATATAATATCATGATTCTATTTATATTCATGGTATTCTAGGATTAATTTTGTGTTTATTAACTATTGATCTTATGACTCGATTGATTACAATGTGGCAAGGAGATTCCATCTCACTTTTATTCTCGTGAGATTAATGCTATATTTTCCACTATTACCTTTTGTGTGGTGTATTTACTTCCCATTATTTTTTTTATAATATTAATTAATATATGGGTATTTATATCATCATTGGATAATTATTCTTTCATGTGGTGTCTGTTTTGTAAGTTACCAAATCGGCAAGGGAATTTCGAATTAAAATTTCAACTCTTTCAGTTTTACACTAATTTTATTTATTATTTTACTCTAAGATTATATGTGAAGTCACTATTTATTTACTTATGTAGTAATTTACAAACCCTTTTTTGTGGATATACTTTTGATACACATAATAACACAATTTATAAATTCTGTTGTCATCGATATGAAATTGATAATAGTAATTTTAACACAATTTCAATTCATTGTGTAAAACATCCAAGTCATTGGTTTTTTACAAGAATATTTGTTAATGTCCTATGATTTGTCTACACAAAATATTCAATCATATATATTATAGTAATTTTTTTCACACATAATTATGACATTGATTTATCCTTAACATAAGGATACTGTATTTATAAGGGAATTTATCTCAACAAACATTACATCGAGACTTCTTGTTTGTTATGCGCCAATTAACTTTTATTTTTTATATATACTATACATTGAAATATTATATCATGAATCTCTTTATTCTCATTATATAATAAATTTTTTATTACCTTAATAATTTTTATTCTAGAATATCTAATTTTGAAAGAAACTCTAACTAAAATATCAATTTAAATGTTATAAAAATGTATTCTTCTAAATCATTCTCATTAAAGTATGTGTTTTAAAATTTGTTTTAAGGATTTTTTAATATGGAAATTTATTATTTAAAATTAAAAATAATTTTAAATGTTTCAATTTGGTTTGAGATACATTTATTCAAAAATCTATTTTAAACAGCTTATTGATTAATAGAGAGATTTTAAAATGTTTTCAAAAAGAAATATGATATTTATTTCAAACAGTTTTGATGATTATTTTCATCTTTGTTAATATCCTTAATTACTCTCAATTGAGGTTTATTTATTATAATAAAATTTTCCATATTGTAATGAATGAGTTATGTCTGAATGTGGATGTGCTATTTATATACCATTCATGGTTTGTTGTTAAAATATTTACATTTTGTATGATAGTTTTAATAATATTGTAAAATTATGTTTTAACCTTTTCATATGAGGAATGCATTGGACTTATTATGTGATTGGTGATGCCCGCTATAGCTCTTCAATGCATCATTAGGTCCCATGAGACAAACTAGTTCCTTGGAACAACGCCTTGACAATATCCTATTAGTATCATTGGAATGAGGCCTTGATTATGTGCTTATGATGATCGGAATTATACATTCCCTCACAATGAAAATGGTTATTGATATTAAATGTGATTATTATACTAGTATAATATCAATATGAATATGAAAATGGCATTATTTGATTTATCATTTCCATATTATGCTGTTGTTTAAGTATAAACGGATTGTGTTTTAGGGTTATACATTACCTTAAATGTTTATTCTTATTTATGATAGTTCCACTATAATGTTATTCTTACTGAGCATATGAGATCACCCATTTCTTATGTTTTATTTTCACCAAGATCCAAAGATGTATATTAATATTAACAAGAAGGAATAGGCTAATGGATATAAGAGTGTTCAAATGGAATAAAATTTTGGTCTTTTATTTCATAATGTGATATAAAACTTAGGTATGTATCTAGTACATACCTGGCTACTAAAATGATCGGTCTTTCAGGACATGATTCGTTGTATCATTATAATGATATGTAATAATGAACTGACTCTGGGTAACTGTGGTCAGGCGTTATTGTTGGTATCATGGGAAGTTTAGTAAAAACCTTGGAAGGTATATTTAGAAAAAACCTAGTTAGAAAACAGCACCCTAAGATAGACATTGAGGATTAGTATAGAAGAACATCAAATTTTTTTAAATGTAAATATTATATGGATTTATCATGAAACACATACCTATCTAGATACAATCATGTAGAGGAATCTCTGGCATATATGTGCCTAGGAGTGAAAACTCTGACAAAGAGTTTCAGGCTTGACCCGGGGTATCCTGGTACACAAAAATAGTCCTTGTTGAACTCTTGGTTATGGCACTCCTAGGGGATTTTCATAGGATAATTCACATTTTTTTCAAACCAATTTAAATGATTTTAATATAAGATGAGAATAAATTACCTTGATTAGTGCTAAGGTTTTTTTGATTTAGAATATGGTGTCATGATATTCTATAAATAATTATATGACTCACAATGTGCTTTCTTGTGTTAGTCAATGGCTAGATTTCTAGGAAGTCATAGTAACATTGAACATGATTTACAAGGTAAAAATGATGTTGGAAATGAGTAATGAAATGAAATGTTGATATTTGTAGAAGATATAGTGTATATACGGAATTACCATTCCAAAAATATGATAAAAACATATATGTTAACCAACTCATAGACTCAACAAAGTGGAGAAAGGACATGAATGATAAGAGCTCCAATAGTGGAGACCATGGAGAAAATAAAGATCAATTTTTATCATGTAGGAAATTTGGAATAAGAAACATAGGAAATTCTCTCAATGGAACAAATAAATGCTTTATATGTAGGAAATATGGACATAAGGTAAGGAATAATAGAGGAAAAATAAAGAGTAATGTGGATGAAAATAAAAGTGATCCCAATAATCCATTTACAGTCATTTTTCATAAATGTAGGGGACTTGGTAATTAAAATGTTGGAGAAATGTTTAAAAGAATTAGAGCTCTTTGTTGATGGGATTACTTTGGATGACTTTTCTCTTGTATGTGTAACCCATCAGTTTTTTATTTGAAAATTCTATTTTTCGAAAGAATTATATTTTCTATTGTGGATATAGTTATAAATATCCATGTTGGTTTATATTATCGTTGAATTTGAAGAAATTACAAGTTATTAAATTTTGGGACAAAAATGAGAGGTATGAGATAACATTTGTTGTGAAATTATGTTATGGTTATTTTAAACAATTTATCTCATTTTGGGAATGTTATAAAATATATTATCTAAAAAACGACACCATGCAGACCATGTGATAACCCATCATGATGGATATAGTTGTTAGAATTGAACCCACAACCAAACTACAATTGGGATATTTTACTTCCCACTGGACTACATGAAATCCCTGGTTAGTGTGAAGAATTAGTTTTAGTAAAATTATTTTATTGATCAATAATAAGTTGATTTGGTATCATATGTTTATCAAAAAGATATCCTTATCATAGGAAAATGATTTGGTGATTATGTGATAAATTTTATTTTGGAAGACCTTTACTCTATTGGGAACACTATATTCCTAATGGAAACAGAATGCTTTGGGATTTAATTTGACGAGTATTGGTGGATTTTTATCTATGTTTTTATTGTCTACTTATAGAGATTTATGTTATTTATGAAAATTATTAACCTCTAATGGTTAATATATGATTAGGTTAATTACCTTAAACTATGTGACTTTAAGAGTAGTCGATGTCATTTTGAGATACAGTTTAACCTGTAAGATTATGTAATCAAATTCTTCTGAGTATTGGGTATCAATCATAGTTTGGATTTTAGTGATGGATTTTAAGGAAAATTATTTATTGAATGATATTTATAGAACTATAGGTATTTTTAGTATAATTTTTGAAATTATGATTAATATTTATTTATCTAAAGGGTTATCCTTTTTGGGCATAATCTGATCTTGTACTCAGCATTTTGGTTTTGGTTAATCTCTCAAGACATGGGAAATATATAGTACATACTTTGTGTATTATGTGATTCTATTTAATTTTATTCTAGTGGTTCAGGTGTTACTAAGAAATCAGGAATACTCATTGTTTGGTTTGAAATATGGGTTTGTGGTTGAATTTAGTGAAAGGATGTAAATATATTTATCAATTATTTTTTCCTTATTTAATGAATAAATTAATTCATAATATTTATAGAAAGGATATTAAACCCAAAAATGTGTTATCCTATCACCATATGTTAGTCATCATAGATTTATGGCTTTGAAACCCTCAATTTTCAATTCACTTGTTTCTGATTATCGACCTCAATCACTCCTTATAAATATTAATGTTTTTCCTCAAAATAAATATTTCCATAAATGTCCTACTATTTGGAATCCTAATTTGGTGGAGATTTTTTAATTTCAATTTCCCTCTTATTAAGACTAATATTTATTAAAATTCTTTCTTACGAGCGTTTTCCATAAATGTATTATCTATTTTTTTCCTTTTATTTCTATAGAACAATTTCAAATTGTGAGGATTCAATTTATTGAAGAAGGCAAGAATGTTACACCCCAAGCTTATATGGTACATTTCCTTTTGAATAATGCAGTAACTTGCGTTGTATGTATCTTGGAGTTTTTACACACCACAGCTAATTAAACTAGCCTTTATGATTAGTAATACCCACCTTTTGAAATTTTATAAATTTTATTTTTCCAATTGGACTTCATTTTTTAATTCAGAATACCGCAATTATCTTAGGGTGAATTTTTTGTATTTTTATGAAAACATTCAATTTCTGTTGAATAGTGAAAAACACTACGTCATTGTTTAAAATTGATTATTTATTTTGATAATTAATTATTTTATATAAATATATTTTAGGTAAAAATAGATACCTAATACCTATATATGTTCAATGTAATTCATTGGAGTAATTTTAAAATAACGTTAAATATATAATATTTTATTGAACTTTTTACCATCTTTTCCCCACCTTCTTAGAGCATTGGAAAATTTGTATAAAACATAATTTTACAACTTCTATGAATTAAATTTAAAAAATATAAGAGACACTGTTGATATTAAAATGTGGTTCAATAAGAGGAAGATATAGTTTTTTAAATAGTATCTTTTAACATTAATCTGTCACGGTTAAAAGTAAATAGGGTCATTAAAGGACAAAATTATACTATTATTATCCTAAAACATGTCCTAATTCTATTGGATAATAGTATTTCGACCAAAATCAACTATATGAATAAAATATTATCATTTTTGTCCACTTGGATTAGATTAAGACATTTATTATTATTTTATTTAAAGAAGAGTTAAAAGTGTTAAATTCAATGTTTAACAACTAAATCATTTTTAATATAGTGTAATACATACGATAAATTAGACTATAAAAATTTATTATAAAGATAAGGAAATTTCATATATAATGGTATTTTTTTATAATTTTTTTACAATATATAATTTAATTTATTTATGACATAATGATGAAGCAATAATTACCTTACTAAAGAATGATTAAAACAATTGATATTATAAATATCCAATTAAATTTAATTGCAAACTTTTTATGAATTCAACTAATTTTATGTAAATATTAAATGTTAGGGTTGATTAATTTTGTTATTTAATCATGATGGTATAATTTTTACAAAAACCAAATACAAAATAGTGTCAAAATTGACCTAAAAATGTTTTTAAAACAAATACTATATTATGGGTTGATATAATATTAATAAAAATATAATGATTGGAAAAAAGGGATTAAATAACCATATATATTTCATTAATGAACCAATTGAGGTTCTCTTGTATTTTTATAGTAAGTTTATTGGCCATATAGTGTAAGAATACAAGAAGACACGGTAAATGTTAAACTATTTAACTAATAGTTAAATCTGAAATATAAGGTTAATATGGTGATCTATACTTTCCTAAAACCTATTTGTTGAGAGTATTTCGACCCATACCCACCTTATATTTGATATAAATAAATTTGGATCCATTATAAACCTAAAATAATTTAAAATAAAATAATATTTCAATGTTTTCCTAAAATGACACTCGCCACTCTTTTAAAAGGGTACTTCCCCTTCCCTTATTTTCAGACCTCCAAAGCAATTTGTCTCACCCAAAACCTACCCAAATATCATCCCAAATAACTTATCTAAATCATTGTTTCCTTACATTGACAATAAATCCAACCAAAGGATCCCTTTTGAGAAAATCAAAAGGAAACACTCGAAAATGAGGTAATAATTTCACCACCATATTTCAAGTTCTTTTCCTCTACAACTTCCTCTTTCTTTGTTGTTTACATACCAAAATAATAACTCCAGTACGGTCTACATACTTTTATGTTATTATATATATGATACTACCATACTATTTATTCTATTCATCCAATAAATGACATATTCACCATATGTGCGTACATACGTCTTACCGTCTCCACGCCGTGGTGTAGTTTGTTATTTAAACACATCATTATTTAGATGTGTATAATAACGAGTATAACTAAATTTTAAAAAAAATAACATGTTAATTATTCTGAATATATGTTATAACATCTATTTACATATGATTTCACCATCAAAAGAATGATGATGTCCCTCATGCGTACGTACGGATTACCGTCTCCATGAACGCGATAAGATTAATTCCCCATCGTAATAATTCATGAATAATTTTTATTTTATGATTAAAAATAATTTTTAAGAACTTAATATCATTATGGATATGAATCAAATATAGCCTATACATAACAAACATGACTTATGTATCAAAAAATATAACGTAAAATGAACCAGTTAACAACCAAAACAATGCTACTACTGAACTATCATTAACAAAGAAATAATCGTAGATCATATATGATGTCATATATATTTATATGGTTATTTTATAGTTTAATAAAAATTATTTCACCATAATATATGAGGTTAACTTACCCTATACTAAGGAAAAGTACAAGGTTAGGGGTTTCATATCTCACTTTTAATTTCTTTAGATTTCCATTTTTCGCCACTTATTTATTGATTGTGGTGTATTCTGTACTACCACTTGATATATATTATTAGGGTTATATTTATATTCATGGTATTATCTGATTCATTTTGTGGATATTAACTTTTGGTCTTACAGCTCGATTTATTACAACGTGGTAAGAGGTTTCTTATCTCACTTTTAATTTTGTGAGATTTCCATTGTTCACCACTTATTTATTGCACATGGTGTATTGTTTACAACCACTTGATATATATTATCATGATTATATTTATATTCTTGGTATTATATGATCAATTTTGTGGTTATTAACTTTTGGTCTTAAGACTCTATTGATAACAACGCGGTAATAGATTTCCATCTATCTTTTATTCCCATGAGATTCATGTCATATTTGCCACGATTACCATTTGTGTGGTATATGTACTACCCATGATGTTATTGTATGAATAATATACATTAATTTATATATATTTACAAAATTATTGGATTATCCTTCTTTCTCGGGGTTTATGATTCATAAGATACCAAATTGATAAGAAAATTTCAAATTTTAATTTCTACTCATTCGGTTTTACTCAAACTTCATTGATTCTTTTAATCCAAGATTATGTGTGAAATAACTATTTATTTACATTAATAGTAATTTCCACTCCCATTTGTGAGTATATACTTTTGATACACATAATCACTCCATTGATAAATTCTCAAGTCATCGATATGAACTTGATAAGAGTAATTTTAAATCAATTTCTATTCATTGAGTTAAACATCCAAGTAATTTGTGTTTTTTACAAGAACATGTGAGAATGTCCTATGATTGATCAAAAATGAATATCCAAACATATTAAGTGTATTTATATTTGTCACACATAATTATGTCATTGATTTTTCCTTAACATAATGATACAGCCTCTATATGGGAATTACTCTCATCTTACATTCAATTCTGACTTCATTGTTGTTATGCACCAATTCACTTTTATTTGGTGTATATACTATAAGATGACATAGTATATTGTGAATAAACTTATTCTCATGATACTATAATGTTATTATTACAAAAATTATTTGTATTCAAGTGTATCTACTGTCGTTATATACTCTAACTAAAATATCGATTTAAATGTTTTAAATTTTTATTCTTCTAAATCATTCTAATTAATGAAAATGCTAAAAAATGGTTTTAAGGATTTATTTTTATGTAAATTAAGGTTTTAAAATCAAAATTACTTCTAAAAGATTCAATTTGGTATGGGACACTTTGATTCAATAATTTATTTTAAACAACTTCTTGATAAATAGTGAGACTTTTAAATGTTTTCAAGATAAAGGGGGATATTTCTCTCAAATAGTTTTGATGATTATTTTCATCTATGATAATATCATTCATTATCCATAATTGTGGTTAATTTATTGAAATAAAATCTTCCATATGGTATTAAATGAGTTAGGTTGGACTGTGGATGTGCTATTTTTATACCATTCATGGTTTGTGGATAAAATATTGAGATTTCGTATGCTAATTTTAATACGAATGTTTAGATTATGTTTCATCCTATTAATATGAGGAATTAATTGGACGTAATAAGTGACTGGTGGAGCCCTCCATAGATCCTTGATGCATCAGTATATCTTATGAGACAAACTAGTGTCTTGGCATAAGACTTTGATATAATCATATTTTTAGTATTGGCATGAAGCCAAGAAAATGTTGTTATGATGTCTGGAATTATTCATTCCATCATTATGAAATTTGATATTGATATTATATGTGATTATTAGACTAGTAGAATATCCATTTGAATAAGTAAATGGAATTAATTGATTTATCTTTTCCAGATTATGAGGATATTTAAGTTTAAAATTCTTGTGTTTTAGTCTTATACATTGCCTTAAATGTTTATTATTATTTATGATAGTTTCGGTTATATTGTTATACATACTAAGTATCTGAGCTCACCTATCTCTTATGTTTTTTTCCATGATGCAAAGAATTATATTATGATTAACCTGCTAGAATATGCTAAGGGATATAAGAGCTTTCAAAGGGGACACAATGTTGTTTTTTATTTCATAATGTAATATAAATATTATGTATATATATAATACTTCCAAAGTTACTAAACTAATCTCTAATTCAGGATATTATTCATTATATTATTCTAATTTTATGTAATAACACATATATTCTAGGTAGCTAGGTTAGGGACGTTACAACATATCATTCCTTAATGTCTCCAACATAAGCCTTAACAGTTCTTCTTGTACAGAATTACTCATTGAGTAGATAATAATATCATCCATAAACACAACCAATTTTTTCTTGATGTGTTGTATAAAGACTCTTTTCATGAATTCCAATAATATTTTAAGGTAGTTAGTATGTCTGTATGGAATTTATGGAAAATCATAGCACCCTTACATTTTATAGATTGATGTCCTCTGAATACTTTCCTTCTAAACCATTAAATAACGATATCAATAACAATGATCCACCAATGAAAACTACCAAGAAACTCCAAACTCATCAAATAAGTCATAAATCCATAAAATATGATTTGGGTTCTTTATGGTGGTCTTATTGAGAGCCTGATAATCATTACAATGCCCTATTGAGCCATCTTTCTAATCAGCAAAGAGCACCGACAAACCCCAAAGTGATACATATGGGTATATGAATCCTTTGCCCAAATGATCTTGCAACTTTTTATTTAACACCTCGAGATGGATAGGATCCATCATATAGGGACACAATGAGATTTGAGTATCTTTGTGTATGAGTTCTAGTGAAAAATGTACCTCATGGTCTTGGAGAAGTGCTTGTAACTATTCAGAAAATATATTGTTTCATTCCATCATGATGCGTTGTTCCACTATATTGACATATTAAATTGACTCAACCATTTACGTGAGTAATAATTATTCATACAGAATCAACCCCAACAACTTTGTAGGATTTTCCCAAGTAGATTCATGATTTTACATTCTTTTTTAGAGGAGTATGGGATAGTTTAGAATATGTAATGATAGTTGATTTTCCCAAAAATTGAAAAGTCGTCTATATAATGATAAAAAATATATCCCTACTATATAATTTAATTCCACAAAGGCATGTATTATGTGATTCACTAGAAGAATCTTCACACTTACACTAATAAGAGTGGATTCCAACAAACGGGTTACAATGATTTCCCCACAAGGTGGTTTTATATAAATCTATACCTCATGGTTTTAGGGATTTGATTAAATAGTTCTATATCAAATTCAATATATAATGGAATTAATTTAACTAGAAAAAAATAATACTTGGTCCATTATTGAGTGAATAGTAATCGTACGTTGCCCAAATTCATTTTCTTATTCTAATTCACCTATACTAATGGAATAATCCTTTCAATACTCTATTGGTGTTGATAGATGTTAACATTGAGTACCCTTAAGGGCATGAGGTTTAATGAACAAGATTGCATAGTTCCCTGGATCCCTATAGATGTAGCTATGGACTATTGGTGGAGATCTAATTTAATCTGCCACATTATTCCCCATAATCATGTATTTTTTAAATTCATGAGTTTGGTGACCTTATATATCATACATGAATCCTTTACTCATCCATTTAAGGAAGTTATTTTGATTCTTTTACCTACATTTTCGTCTTGGATGTGGAGGAGTTTTCATTTCACATTTTTCATTATATCCTCAATCCTGAAACTCCATCACTAGTTTTATATCACCATAGACATTTGACCATTCCCAAATTCCATAACCACATCGAATAAACATTGAAAAAAATCTTGATAACTCCCAAAGTCAATAATTTCTTGAGCCTTTTAAAGGTGTGGTTTTAATTGAGTAAAAAATCTATAGATTTTTCTATCATCTTTTATAAAAATAACCTGATGTGTACATTTGAAATCATTGTAAAATTTGATTATTAGGTCATGACATATTATGATTCCTATTTCATCAGATATATTTATTCTCTCTCCACAATTTACTATAGTTTTTGAGGGAAATACATGTTAATAAACATTATCATATAGCCTTTCTCTCTATCTATTCAATTTTTTAGTTTCTCATTGTTGAGTCAATAGGTATTCCTTATAATTTCTTTCATTCCCTCATGGTTGGGGATATTGTTGACTCAATGATTCTTCCTTGTGTCTTTACCATTAATTCTTGTTTTTCAAATCAAAAACACCTTATCTTAAGTTAAATTTCATTTACCCTATGTTTTACATGATAACAAAAATTTTCTGTTCCTAGGGAAATTAATCCTTACGATGTTTTCATTATTCATAATTTTTATACATGTAAAATTTCATTTTGTATCCAAAACCTTGGAATCATATATATACATAGATATAAAGTATTTTATTTTTAGTATCCTAATTCAGGTTCCGAACACTGTGAATTTGGACACTATACTTTTATGAGTTCAGGTTCCAAGTTCTCGGAATTTAGACTCCGAACACTTTTGAGTTCTGACTCCAAGTTCTCTGAATTCAGACTCCGAAATATTCTATGCTCTGACTCTGAGTTCTCTGAATTAAAACTATGAACTCTTCTGATTTCTGATTCTGATTTCTCTAAATTCATACTCCGAACTATTCTTAGTTATGACTCCGATTTCTCTGAATTCAGACACCGAACACTTCGGTGTTCAGACTCCGAGTTCTTTGAATCCAGACACTGAACTCTTTTGAATTCAGACTCTAAATTCATATGAATTCAGTCTCTAAACATTCTAAGTCCAGGTTCTGAATTCTTGTGAATCCAAATTTCAAATAACCTTGAAATTTATACACCATTAATCAATATAATTCAGGATCCAAATTATTTGGAAAATAGAATCTGAATACCTATGTATTATGGGTCCCGAATGTATTTTTGGTTATAATATGAACATTAATTATTCCTTACACTTTGAAAAATGTTTTTGGTTATGTAATCAAATTTTTTCTTACTCATGTTTTGGTTACAAAATAAGATCATGCATTCAGTCACTAACCAACCGCTGTTTGATTTACACGTGTACAGGTCTCTCCGAAATTCAAGGAAAAATATTACTATTGGAGGAGGGATCTGACCGTTGGAGTTTTTCAAATAAAAAGGAGATAATTTTAAAGAGCTCATATTGTTACAACTTTTGAAAATAAGTTGATCAATATAGATATTACAAGCTGCTAAAGTGATTTCTAGAGAGGGAAATACTTTCATGCTTTGTGCGTATTGAACATCTTGTTCAAAATCGATTCGTGCGACTCTGAATGTTGTTGAGTACATTCGGGGACTTACAGGGATAGAAAGACAAAGGTTCCAACTTCCTTAAAGTTCGAGGACTTCCTTTCTGAATAAGACAGAGGATACGACTACCTTGAAGTTGAGGTCTTGAAGGGATAACAGGATAGACTCCGATCTTCATATTGAGGGATTACCCTAGTGTGGGTAAGACATAATTTCATGAAAGTACAAATCAGGGGACCATTATCCAGGGTTTCAGGATACCTTTGTCTTTGGGTTAATTGATTTATTACTTGTTACTTGTTTTGTTTCACGTTTTCTGCTGCATTTTGATTGTTGAGGAAAGTATATCTATCTTATACTTTCATATACTTGTAAACTCTGATTTAGTAATATTCTATCTGCTTTAAGGAATATTCTTTTTCTTTTTATACTTTCTTTTAGTTTAATTTCAGAAACCAACTTTCCATAAATACATTCTCCAAATAATATTTCTAGAATCAGGAAAGTGTGTAGAACTAGTGGTTTTGTTAATTATATTTTTTTAACTTTTTTAAACATGACCAACATTAGATGTTCCCAGTGATTTTTTAAAGTGTACAATTTACCCCCTCTTGTATATTGAGCATTATTAGATACTTCATTTAGTATCTATATCATTTCTTTCCTACATCTGGTAGTCTAGAGTATATCATACTCCATAAAATGTAAAAAATTGGTATCAGACATTGGTAACCTCGAACCCTGAACTAATTCTACAATTAGTATCAGAGCAGGTCTCAAACATTCTAATATTCTCATATAATCTTTCCTTTCTCAAGTTTTTCATTGTTCTATTTTTCCTTAGTGAGGAATATTTTCCTTGTTTACAACCATTTATTTCTATCAAGTTTGTGTGGAAATACTTTCTTTAATATGGAATCAATAAATGTTTGTTCCATAGACAATCTAAATCCAAAAGACCACCTATTTTCATGGGAATGATTACAAATATTGGTGAGATCATATGAAGTCATTTATAATCAACCCTAGAGTGGATAATTTTGTTATGCTTACTGGAGGATATAAAATCCCTGATAGGAAATTTAGTACTTTCTCCAACCAAGAAAAGCATGAATATCAACTAAATTATAGGGTACACAATACATTGCATTATTCTATGACTATAACTATATATTGCCCGATTTCATATTTTGAAGCATAAAATTGTATTTGGAGGAATCTTGAAGTAACTAACTTCGGAACTTAAAAAGATATTGAAACTATAAGAGCCATGCTCAGATCTGAATTTCATTGTTTCTTCTTTCCTAATGCAGAGTGCATATGTAAGGTGCAACAAAGATTCATGACTATGTTTAATAGTTTACAATCTATGAGTGAGAAAGGATTAGATGATGAAGCTCTTGTGGATAATATTTATAGACATCATGCCGAATGAGTGGGAATCCAAGAAGACAGCTATACATGAGAATAGAAAAGTTACACAGATTTCTCATGATGAACTTTTTGGAACTCTTCTTCAACATGAGACTAGAATGAATAGATATTCTGACAATGTTAAGAAGAAGAATTGGAATGTAAGTGTTTCTTTTACAACTACATCAAATCATATGAAAGTGAAGACTCTAGAGAGATTTACAATATCTACATCGAAGAAGGTTGTTATTCAGTCTAAATCTAGTGGAAGTGAATCATCAGAAAGTGATCTTGCCAATCTTGCTCGAAGGATGAACAATATTGATGAATAGAAGAACGTTCAATCCAAATAAAATAAGAAATAATGAAAAGACAAGAACAATTCATAAGTCACATGTTATGAATGTGAATGTGCTGGACATGTAAAGATTGATTGTCCTATGTTTAAGAGAAATCAAAGAAAGAGAATAATTATGAGAGAAATAGAATGAATTACTACAAAGATAAACCTAAGAAATATTTGAAATATAATGACCCCTGGAGTGCCAGTGGTGGTGACTCTTAAGATAAATCATCAGATTACGAATCTTCTGTACAGAAGAATCTTGGATTATTAGCTAGACTACCTATTGAAAATCACTACTTAATGGATAGAGACATCATTTCTGAATCTATGACCAATGTATCCTTTAATACTAATTATAATGATAGTAAATATTATGAATCTTCGGATGAAAAATCTTCTTCTGATGAAGATAATACTTTACCTACCATTGAATATGTTTCTAGATTTGATAAACTCCTTGAGAATTAGAATTCAATACACACGAAAAAGCTTCATAACGAAAATTCATGAAATACTATTCTTACTAAGGAAATATCCGATCTTTATAAATATCATGATAAGAAATTTTATTATTTTAAATGTATTTCAAAAAATCTTGATGAAGTATATTCCGAGAAGGATAAAACTTCGAAAGATCTAGAAAAAGTAATTTCTATGAAAAATGTTTTTGAACCTAACTCTAGTTCTAAACCCAATGTTTTGGAAGATAAGAACTTAGTTATTAGACAGAAGTCTGAATTATTTTTCATAAGGAAGTGCTTTTCAAACTTTTCCTTTTGTAAAGATAATTTTTTATAAATTGTATTCCCAAATTTGACCTCTAATGAATAATTTTGGATTTGGTTATACTAGTTTTAAACTTATTTTTAGTAATAATTATTTTATTCCTCAAAGTGCTCATTTCTTCACTAAGTGTCAATGTGGTGGAAATTGGGAAAAAAATTGTTCCTTAAACAGAATCTAGTCTTTCGGTTTTCTGAAATCCTATTTTCCAAATAAAATTTGGATACCTAAGATTTAGCTTTCTGAAATTTCTGGATCCAAATACATTTGGGTTCCTAATGTCTAACACTCTTAATTTCATGAAAATAAAGATTATACTAATAGAAATACATGGTACATGGATAGTGGATGTTTTCGGAAAATGACTGGTCAGAAAAACTTCTCTGAAAATATTGTCTAGACGAAAGGAGGAAAAGTAACTTTCAGAGAAAATGTTAAGGGAGAAATTATTGGTATAGGTAACATTGTTCTTCTTGGAAAAACATTGATTTCAAATGTATTATTTGTTAATGTTCTTAATAACAACTTCATTATAATAAGTCAATTATGTATGGGAGGTTACCTTTTGAATTTTAGGAATGACAAGTGCTTAATACTCAATTCCAAGGAAGAGTTCATTCTTTATGCCAATAGGCAAGAGAATGTTTAAACACTAAACATAGAAGACCATAAGATCCAAGACCTACCTTGACATAGTTCAATGGAAGATAATTCATGGTTATGGAATAAAATCCTAGGACATTGTAACCTTAAAAACCTATGAAAAATATATATGAAAAGACTAGTTCTGGATCTATCAGAGCATAGATTTGATTATTCAAAAGTGTGTGATCCTTGCCAATATGGAAAGCAACATGAATCATGTTTGAAATCAGTTGGTGAAGTCTGAACCACTGATGCATTACAGATAGTATATATAGATCTTTTTGGTCAAACACAAACTGGAAGCGTTGAAGGAAAATATTATGTATTTGTCTTAGTTGATGATTACACTAGATTTACATGGGTCTATTTTCTAGAAAATAAATCTCAATGTTTTTCTTATTTCAAATCACATAGATCCAAAGTAAAAAATGAGAAAACATTCCTTTGATAAATTTTCATAGTGTTCATAGAGCAGATTTTCAAAATTATAATTTTGAATCTTTTTGTTGTAGAAAAGGCATTACTCATAACTTCTCATCACCTAGATCACCTCAACAGAATTGTGTTGTTGAAAGAAATAAAATTCTTCAATAAATAATAAAAACCATGTCGAGGGAATATTCTATAGCCAAAAATTTTTGGGATGAAGCTATAAGTACTTCTTATTATACTATTAATTGTGTTTTTATTAGACCTTTTCTTAACAAAAGTCTTTATGAGTTATGGAATGGTAGAAAACCTATAAATTCATAATTCAATGTTTTTGGTTGCAAGGTATTAATTCTGAATACTAAATATTATTTACACAAATTCAAATCAAAATCTTTTGATGGAATTTTTATAGGCTAATCCACAACATCAAAGGATTATGGAGTTTTTAATAAAAACACTTGTAATGTTGAAAAAACAGTTCTTCTAAAATATGATGAAACTGATCGCATTATTTTTAAACAACCTCAACATACATCTTCGGATGTGTTTTAAAAAACTAATAATCAACCTTTGTTAGATGTCCCTTCTAATAAAGAGGATGTTCAAGGAAATATTCCTAAAACATTTACCCCAGAAGACTAACTACCTTATATTGATGAACATGTTTTACAATTAGAACAAAAAAAGCATTGATTAGGCTTTAGGTGACGATGATTGGATAAAAGCTGTGCAAGATGAACTAAATGAATTCGAAAGGAATAATGTCTGGACCTTGGTTGAAAGACATAAGGAAACTTCTATTATTGGAGTAAAATTTGTCTTTAGAAATAAATGTGATGAAAATGGAATATTAGTAAAAAATAAATCTAGATTGGTTTCTAAAGGCTATAATCAACAATAAGGAATAAATTATGAAGAATCCTATGCTCTAGTAGCTATAAATGAATCAATTCGTATTTTACTTGCCTTTCAAAATTCTTCAATTACAAACTTTTTCAAATGAATGTGAAATGTTCTTTCCATAATGGTTGTGTTCAAGATGATGTTTTTGATGAACAACCTCCTGGTATTGAATATTAACAACATCCTAAACATGTTTTTATACATACCAAAGACTTATATGGACTTATAAAATCCCCTCGAGCTTGGTATGATAGACTTAAAAGAGTTTTGATACAAAATAATTACATTAAGGGAAATGCTGATCCAACCATTTTTATAAGGAAAGATAAGAAAAATGTTTTGATTGTTCAAATTTATGTAGATGAAATTATATTTGGTTCAACTCATTAATCTTTAACTGATTCCTTTTCGGATCTAATAAAATTTGAGTTTGAAATGAGTATGATTGGTGAGTTGACATTTTTCATTGGTTTTAAAATTTCTCAAAAACCAGAAAGAATCTATATATCCCAACATAATAATATTGAATAAATTATTTAAAATAATGGATATGAAAACACTAATAGTATTAGTACACACATTGGTACCTCAAAGAAACTTTATCTTGGTGAAGGTGGGAAACTAGTATATCAAACAAATTTTAGAGGTATGATAGGAAAATTACTTTACATTACATCTAGTTATCAAGACTTAATGTTTTCAGTATTCTTATGTGAAAGATATCAATCCAATACTAAAGAATATCATTTAATGTAAGTGAATAGATTTTTTTACTACTTAAAGGGAACCATGGATTTAGGAATATTTTATCATTCATTAAATTATTTTGTTCAAAAATGTTTTCTGGATGCTAACTTTGGTTGATGTAGAATGGATAGAAATGTATATCCGGAAAGTGTCATTTCTGAAGATATTAATTAGTTTCTTAGTCTTGCATAAAGAAACACTCATCCACACTTTCCATTGCAGAAGCTAAGTATTAAGCACCTGGAAGTTGTTGTGCTCATGTGTTGTGGATGCAACACATACTCACAGACTATGGTATGAGTTTTACCAAAACACAATTTTTGAGTGACAATACTAGTTCCATTTCCCTTATTAAAAACCATTCAGATAACTCTTGTGAAATACACATAAATATTAGGCATCAATTTCATAGGGATCAAAAACAAAAAGGGGATATCATTTTTCAATTTTTCAAAACACAATATCAAGTTGCTGATATTTTCCCCAAATCATAACCCTCAGGTAGATTTGAATACATTAAACTAAAGTAAGGAATTATAAACAGAAGGTAATCTTCCTTGTTACCTTTATATTAAAACCAATATACTTATAGTTATAAAACTCCTTTTCATAGGGGGAGTACATTTTCTTGTAAGTTAGAACAATGTTTTTTTTCTTAATGATGATTTTATAAATTTTCTTAATGAAGATTTTCTAAATCGTTTGTAATGGAAATTTTCGTAGCAAGATTTTTTAAATCATTTGTAATTAAAATTTTCATAGAAATATTTTCTACTTTTTCCATTATGATGTATATATATATATATATCTATTATAAAAATTTGTGTAGCCCAAATATTTTTTTTTCGCAGTCTAAAATTTATCGTACTCTAAATTTTTTTCTCGTAGTCTAAATTTTTTCAGACTCTAAAATTTTTTCATAGCCTTAACATTTTTGTAATGAAAATTTTCATACGTAATATTTTCTTATTGAAGATTATCATACTTAAAATTATTCATAATAGTGTTTTTTGTTTTTAAATTTATTTTCTTAATCAAAATATTGGGAATCTAATGTTCTTCAAGAAAAACATTCCTCACTGTGAATAATCTTCCTAGCAACTCGAAAGGTATGTTTCTTTTCCTAATGATTCTTAATCATCCATTACAAGCTAGTATTTTAATTTGTTTTTAAAATTTTCATATTCTCTTTTCCTTAAATCTGAATGTTTCTATTAAAACCTCAAAAAGATCGAATTCCATCAAAATTTCCTTGTGGGTATCATTTCAACCATCAGATCTGATCAAAATTTTCTCAACTATTGGATTCAGTTTTGAAGATGAAACACCACTTCAAACACCTATATAAAGGTCCCCCTGATGTTAGTCCCACATCAAAACTCAAGCCTTCACGTGCTGAAGCTCTTCCTCTCTGCTTAATCCTGTTCTGAACTTCTTAGAGATTTCTCAAATCCAGATGTCTGTAGAAGAATCCTCTCTATAAAATATGTCTATTGTCAAGCAAATATCAGAGTGACAGGTCTATAAAGAATTGTTGGTGCATCCGAACATCTTCGGAATATATGATTCAATAATCTCGAAAAAAAGTCAAGCTCAATGGATGGGACAATGTTTGCATATCGATGCTAGGAGCTCAATATTTAGTATATCCAGATTTTCTAGTAGAATTTTCTGATTCAGTTAGTTTTTTCAAAGAAGAAGGCAAATATAAGTTTTCATTCAAGATAAATAGAAAGACTTATTATCTTTTATATCTTATGGAATCTAATCTGGCTGGTATTCCATTTGAAGGGGATGTTGATTTCTGTTTTCCTATGTTTTAGGATTTCATAGGAAGTTTTGTTAATGAGAAGGCTATGGCATGTCATGGAATATCTAATGTAAAGACTCTGAAGATCGCCCACTTGTCTACAAATCATTGGATTCTCGAATTATGGGTTGAAGGATTCTTCATTCCGAGAAAAGGGGACACAAACACATTGAAGAAGAGTGACATGGTTATCTTGGATTTCTTGGTGAACAAAAGGAAGATCAAACTGGTTATGTATATTATCATTTCGATTGAGATTAATGGAATCATAAGGGCTCATATAATCATGTATACATCCATTCTCTCCAAGTTAGTTGTTCAGTGCGTAGAATCTTTTAAAATTCCTTGCAGCTCAAAGCCAAGGAATTTCAAAGTCATGCTAGTCAGTAATGATACCTTGAAGATGATGAACATTGATTCATCTACATAATCCTATCAATTTTATGATTTATTAGAGGAAGTAGATGAAGTTATTCTAAAAAACGACAATTGGTTGAACCGTCCAAAAATGGAGGAAGGAAGAGGAAGTTGACGGAAGTAGTAGGGGAAGGAAAAACTCCAGAGCCCAAGGATATCCAATCTGCACCTCCAAATCCTATGAAGAAAAAATAATATCTGGATGAGGTAGTTTCTAAGTGGAGGGAAGATAAGAAGAACATGAATGAAGGGGAGCCCAAGTTTGGACTAGACATTGCTGAAGAAAAATCTACAAAGGAGAAGGCATCTGAGTATCTAGAAAGGGAAGAGAATAAAAAGAAACAAAAGATGAATATGGTTGAAGTAGAGACAGTGTAATCCCTTCTCAGGGCTACTGAGAAAGCTTCTGAAAATATTTTGGTACCAGAATCCTTTCTGCTAGATTCTTTACTTGAAACTCTAGGGAAGAAATTTGTGACTCTAGAAAAAGTCAAAGATGTAAAAGAAGTAGAATAAGTTCTAGAATAAGTAGAAAGAAGTGGTGACACTGCAGAGTTGATTAAGGAAGTAAAAGATTTCCATGAGAAAGAAAGCCCATCCCAGAAGTTCTCTATCTGAACTTCTGTAGGAGAATCATCCAAGCTAGGTACATCAGAGAAAGATTATAAATGAGAGGATATGAAGGGAGAAGAATATGTGAATAATATATCTGAGGAATAATGTTCTAATCATGACTTCATTCACTGTTAGGATTCTGAGGCAAGAGCTAAGAAATAATAGATAGATGAAGATAAGAATTTTCAATTAACTGAAAGTGAAAATGAATCTCTTGATGAGGAAGCCATTCTGAAAACTGATAAGGGAAAACAGGTGGTTGTTGATACAACTAGTAAAGATGTTGTAAAGAAGAAAGAATCTAGTTGATCTTCAAAGAGGAATCTTGCTGAGTTGTAAAAAAACCTCACCGTGCAAAATTTCAGATTCGGAATCATCATCCCTGGGACATGATTTCGTTGTTCAGTCCTTGAAGAAGCTTGTTTTGGACATTACACTTTTACCAAGCATTGAATTGAGATTTCATATGATTAAACACACCTTGATCCAGAAATCAGTTTCAGTTTCCATGGTGATGGATAAGTGTGTCAAGCATGAAGATGATTTCAAGAATTTTTTCATCAACTACGAAACCATAAATGATCATGCATGAAGATTCCCAGTTTCTCTAAGAAAACTATAGAATACATGATAGATCATTATGAGTTCCAAGATAGTTTCAAGGAGGCATTTGACATTTAAAATGGAAGGATCAAGGATCTCACAATCAGTTTTGAAAAAAAGATAACTCTGTAACACAATTCTCAGATTCAGGAAGTGAAGGATTTGAATGGGAAACAGTATTCAGTCACTCAGAGTTGGACGAGAGAAAAAGATATCCATATTGTGATAGAAGAAAATATTTTCAAGCCGGAAGAAGTCCTGAAGGCTAAGCAGAGGGTCTTAAGGCTCAGGAAGATAGAATCAAATCCATTGAGAATAAAGCTGGGGATTAGGATCATATTATTAAGAGAGTAGAAGAAGATCACAAGGAGCTCTAAAAGCTGAAGACCATATTCAAGAAGTTGATTCCCACGGAAAAACAAGGATTACATTGTTTAAATCTGATATTTTGTTGTATTTTCATTGTTGTACAAATTTTTCCTTTCATATTGAATTTTTGGTCGAATTTATTTTGGATGTTTTGCGCTAATCATTCAGGTACCGTAATCTCTTTTCCATACCCTCAATTTCTTTTTTAAAATCATAAATGGAGATAAAGGAAAAAGAATAATATTTAATGATGAAATGTCTATAAGTTAGGGGGAGTTCATATAAGGGGATGTTTTCATTACAAATATTTCTATATTCAATATAATGAACAATATCATTATGGAATTGTGGAATAAAATCCTTATTGTTCCAAAGCATAAGGGGGATTTCTTCGTATTCATCTTTTACCATGTGTGTTAATGGAGATATTTTTTATTTTATATGTCCTTATATTCTTTTTCGAAAAGATGTTTGTGATTTCAAAAAAAGGGGAGATTGTTGAGTCAATGAGATTTCCTTATGAAATTTCATTTTCTTTTATGGTTGGGGATATTGTTGAGTCAATGAGGTTATCTTATGACATTACCATTCATTCTTGTTTTTAAAATCTTAAATACCTTACCTTAAAGAAAATTTTATTTACCCTATGTTTTACTTGATAAGGAAAATTTTATTTCCCTAAGGAAATTTATCCTTACCATGTTTTCATTGTTCATAATTTGTCTAAATGTAAAATTTGGTTTCATATCAAAAACATCATAATCATATATATACTTAGATATAAAGCATTCTAATTTTAGGATCCCAATTCACGTTCTGAACACTCTGAATTCAGACATCGAACTTTTATGACTTCAGTTTTCGAGTTCTTTGAATTCAGACTCAAAACTCTTCTGAGTTGTGACTCTGAGTTCTCTTAATTCATACTCCGAACTCTTCTATGATCTAACTCTGAGTTCTCTTAATATACACTCTGAACTCTTCTAAGTTATGACTCAGAGTTCTTTGAATTCAGACTCCAAACTCTTAAACGTTCTGACTCTGAGTTCTCTAAATTCAGACATCGAATTCCTCTGAGTTCAGAATCCGAGTTCTTTGAATTCAGACACCGATCTATTCTATGTTCAGACTCCAAATTATTATGAATTCAAGCGCCAAACATTATAAGTTCAGGTTCTGAATTTATGTTAATCATGATTCTAAATTTCCATGAAATTCAGGCTCCAAAAATCTATATAATTCTAGTTCCGAATTATTTGGAAAATATAATACGAATACCATTGTATAATGGACACAGAATGTGTTTTTGGTTAGACTTCGAACATTCATTTTTTCCGTACACTTTGAAAAATGTTTTAGGTTATGTTATCATATTTTTTCTTATTCATGTTTTGGTTACAAAATTATGTCGTGCATTCGTTTACTATCCAACTGTTGTTTGAGTGACACATGTACAATTCCTCCCAAAATTTACAAAAAAATATGACCATTGGAGGAGGGAGAAGACCGTTGGAGCTGTTCCTATAAATATGTCCTCATTTAAAAGAGCTCATAACTTTGCAACTTTTGACAATAATTTTATCAATATAGAGATTACATGTTGAAGAAATGATTTCTAGAGAGAGAGACTTCAATGCTTTGTTCATACTGAACATCTTGTTTAGAATTTCTTCGTTCGACTCTCAATGTTGCTGAGTACATTCGAGGAATTCTGGGGATAGGAAGACCAAGGTTTTGACTACCATAAAGATCGATGACTTCCTTGATGAGGATAAAAGAGGTGCACACTACCTTAATGTTTGAGGACTTCCTTGCTGAAGAAGACAGAGGTACTGACTACCTTGAAGTTGAGGGCTTGCGGGGATAGCTTGAAAGACTCCGATCTTCGTTTCTAGGGCTTACCCTAGTGTGGGTAAGACAGACATTCTAGAAAGTATAAATCAAGGGACCTTTATTGTAACACCCGAGACTATTATGTTATATAAATCATCAAAGGAATCTTTTTCTACACAACACTTGCTTGGCTTGCTTTACACGCAATCGCGACCTTCCTCGATAGCTTGCGTCGTACGCAATACCGAGTTTCACTAAACAACAATATGCTATTAAAACTAGCCGTTATGAATAGTAATAATCACTTTTTGAAATTTTATAAATTTTATTTTTCAAAATGGACTTCATTTTTGGACTCAGAATATCGAAATTAGCCTAGGGTGAAATTTTGGTATTTTTCTGAAAACTTTCAATTTTTGATGAATAGTGAAACCATTAAGTGGTAGGTTAAAAACTGAATTTTGCATAAAACTTAATTTTACCGCTTTTGTGAATGGAATTTCGAAAATCCGACAGACACGGTTGATATCAGTAAGTAAAATGTGGTTCAATGAGATAAAAATAATTTTTGGTGAATAGTAACTTGTTACTTTTTTTTACCGCGGTTAATAGTAAATAGGGTAACTCAGGGTAAATATGATATTAATATTACCCTAACACATGTCCTAATTCTATTGGAAAAGTGTAATTCGACCAAAAACAAACTTAGGAATAAAATATGACCATTTAGGCCCACTTGGATTAGATTAGGACATTTATTATTAATTTATTTAAAGAAGGGTTAAAATAGTTAAAATCAAAGTTTAATAAGTAAATCATTTTTAATATGGGGTTATACATAAGATAAATTCGACTATAAATATTCATTAGAAAGCTAAAAATATTTCCTACATAATGGTATTTTATTTGTAATTTTTAGACATTACATAATTTAATTTATTTATGACACAAAGATGATGCAGTAATTATCTTATTAATGAAATATTGACAAAATTGATAATATAAATACCAAAATAAATGTAATTTAAGACTTTTTATGAATTACACTAATTTGATATGTTACTATGATATATTAATGTTGATTTAATCAACTTGTTTCGAACATATAATTATTTTATGACTTTCACAAAAATCATATATCAAATAGTGTCAAAATTGACACAAAATAGTTTTTAAATCAAATATTATATTATTAATTGTTATTGTATTCCTAAAAATCTAAGGTTCGGCCAAATGACTTAGATAAGGATATATATATTAATAATAAACAATTTGGGGTTCGTTTGGCATGTTATAGTAAGTGTATTAACCATATAGTGAAAGAAAACAAAAAGACACGGTAAAAGTTAAATTAATTAACTTAGAGTTAAATCTAATTGATAAGGTTAAAATAATACCCTAAACTTGTCTAAATCCTATTTGTTGATAGGATTTCGACCCATCCCCACTTTAGCTTCGAAATAAGACCCTTTGGAACCATTATAAACCGATTTTGACTTTAATATAAAATAATATTTTGAGATATTCCTAAGGTGCCCCTCTCCTCCCTTATAAAAGGGCACCTCCTCCCCCTCCTCCTCACACCAAATTGAGCACTCAAGCTCGGCCAACCCCTGCCATTTTCTCCTCTCCACTTCCCTAGAATAATCCTAGAGGTCCTGGTCTTCTTCAAAGACCAATCTTAGTTCCCTAAGTGGAGAATTCAAAGAGGCGTTCCAAAGAAGAGGTAATATCCATTACCGATCTTTTCAATTTCTTTCTTCTTCCACTTCTTCTTCATTAGTTGTTTCATGATAAAGTAATAACATCAGTATTACTTAAATACTGATATGTTATTATAAATATGAAACAACCCTAATTCACCTTCTATCCATCCCACGGAAAAATGAAATCACCGCGCGTGCGTACGTACGGAATACCGTCTCCACGCCGTGGTGTAATCTATTTTTCCACCATCACCTTACAAGGATTGGTATAATGGTGTAATGAGTAACTATATATGATTATTATGAAGTAATATTGATACTGAAATAATATATATATATACTCCAATACAATTCCACGATCATTGGAACGATATCATCACTCGTGCGTACGTACGGAATACCGTCTCCACGATGTGATGTGACTCGTTCTACATGATCTTCATTTCATAGTGATTATATAAATGAATTGAATGAATTAATATGGTATATACTACACTAATACCATTCTGTAAATGAATTATCTATAACCTAAAGATAAGAATAAGAATTTATTCGACAAAACACGCATAAGAACAAAAGGCAATAAAGACCCGAGTAACAAGTAACTATGAAATATTACTATCAAGAAGCTAAGAATATGAACATATATGATATCATATAAATATATATGATTCTGGAATAAGTCAATAACATTATTTAAACCATTATACAGGAGCTCCGGACACGTACAAAGCAAATTGGACCTAAGGTAAGGGAAATATCACAATCTCACTTTTATCCAAGATTGTATTTACTTTGGTAATTACTGGGGTGTATTTTATCATCCACGTCCATGTTCCCTCAATATGTAATATTATTTCCATTCTTCTACAATAGTTTATATCCAATTTTACCCTTCGGTAAGTTTTTTTTTTGTAAAAGATATGAAAGGAATCTTTTGTCGTTTTTCATCCGAGGTACTTTTTGACTTTCTGATAAAAGTACGAAGAAAGTTTTTAACTTATACGGCATGAATGGATTTTTAAAACATTGTTTCCAAAAAGCTTCCTTTACAAGTTTTCAAGTTTATTTTTAATCAACTTCTTTTATTTTAAAGTTGAATGACATGTTATGAAAGGAAAAATGTTTTTTAAGAAGAAAGGATATTTTCCTCAAGAATGGAGTTCAAGTGTTTTATCAAAATGATTTTCCATCTAAGATAATAAAGGGTTCTGTTTTTATCCCTATTATTAAATTGATTTGTTAATGTTGTGATGAAATTATTTTTATGAATTCCTTTATCTTATATGAATTGATTTATGATGTCATGATGTTTCAAGAATCCCATTTTTGTTACATGTGTTATGCGATGATGTATGTTTTATGATTATGTGGCACACATAAGAAAGGATTCATTATAAGATGGGTGGGACCTATATCTCCCTCCAATGCATTGGGTAAAGATTTTATATCTCATGAGATAGACAGGGCTGGAACGGTAGGTTATACCGGTTCAGTGATACAGGACTAAAACGAGGAGTGAACTCGGTTCAGAAAGGGACTTTGTCCACTAAGATAGTCTTGGAAATGAGTCATGACTAACAAGAAATGATTTTCCATGATTATGTGTGCATGCCACAAAGTTTCAAGTTTTATGTTATGATTATGGGGATCTCATTTTCACTTCTATGATTTATTCCATGTTAAGATATTATGATCTCTTTTGCAGGTTTTGATTTTCAAAAAGATATGATATGATTTTTATTTCCTTTATTTGCCCTTGCTGAGCATTTGAGCTCACCCTTCTATGTTTTCTTTTCCCCAGGTCTGGAAGATGGATATTAAGTAGAATATGCTAAAAGGGACCCTAGATATGATGAAATAAATGGGAGACACTGTAGAAGATTTATGAACCAGTTGTTTATGTTTCCCAGTTTCTAAATACACTATACCTATACGGTCCTTTGTGGTTTTGTCATATGTTGTAATAAGTGTGCTTCAATTTTGAAGTATTAACAATGTATATAAAGTATGGGTCGTTATAGTTGGTATCAGAGGAAAGGTATAGTCAACCTTTGGAAACTAGGATGTGAAAGCCTTAGTAAGAACCCTAAGGATAAGTCTAAGCATAGAACACAATCATAGTGTTTTAGAAATGGCCTTGAATAACCTAGGATAAGACCTTAAGCATGAAAATTTTATTCTTGAATTATGTGGTTTTCCTATTATAATTAGTGTTGCTCACACTATTCTTCTTGGTTTTAGTCAATGGCTGGAACCCGAAGGAACCGTGCTAATGCGGAATGCGATGGGAAATGCAATGATTGTCCCCCTGAGCAACCAAACGATATGGGAGCTGGAATGCAAAATCTTGTAGCCATGCTCACACAACATTCTCAAGCTATGAATCATGCAGGACTTCCAATCGAGCAAAGGAAGGAGCAACATTCTGTTGAATCCTTCATGAGGCAGTGTCCACCTTCTTTTAGTGGGTCTACTGATCCATTAGTTACTAAACAATGGATTAGTACTACTGCAAAGATATTTTCAGTTCATCAATGTTCTGAACATGATAAAGTCATCCTAGCAGTGTATCGTTTGGAAGGAGATGCTGATCAATGGTGGAATCTTGTTAAGAATACGAGGCAAAGGGATGAAATTGAGTCTATGGAATGGGACGAGTTCAAGAACTTATTTTTCAATAAGTACTTCCCTCGTATTCTCCGAACAAAGATGGAGAAAGAGTGTCTTGAACTGAAGCAAAGGGATGATGAATCTGTTGGTACCTATGAAGCAAATTTTACAAGACTTGCAAGGTACGCTTCTGGTATTATTATCCAACCTGAGAGTAAGATCGATCGATTCTTTAGTGGCTTAAAACCAAGTCTTCGAAGGGCGTTAGCCATAAGGGACTTCAATAGCTACGAGGAAATCGTTCGATGTGCTCTCAAAGTCGAGATGGAGATTGGAGTAACCCATCAGTCACATGGGTTTGATAAGAAGAGGAAGATGGAATTCAAAGAAAAATATAAAGAGCACACGGAAAAGAAGATGAGCTTTTCCTTATTCTCAAAGTGTGGAAAGAAACATGGAGGGAGTTGTCTTAATGGGACAAGTAAATGTTTTAAATGTGGAAAAGAAGGTCATCGGGCATTTGAATGCCGTGATAATGGGAAGAAGATGTCTAATGATGCAAACAAAGGAAGGGATACACAGAATGAACCAACTACACTTCAATGTTTCAAGTGCAAGGAGATGGGGCATTATGCCAATCAGTGCCCAAATCCAAGGGTTGATGATGATGGTCGACGTCAACAAACTCTTAAGGCTAAAGACAAAGGAAAGTCACATGCAATTTATATCAACGATGTGGAGTACAATAACGATGTGGTGAAAGGTACACTTACCATCCACTCTAAAGTAGAAAATGTTTTATTTGATTCTGGATCCACCCAGTCTTTTATTTATGAAGACTTTTCTAAGGGTACCACCATATTACCTCAACAATTAGATGTTCAGTTAGCTGTGACAACACCTAATGGCACATCAATCGCATCAAAAGTTTATAATTCTTCTCCGATCGAAGTTTGCAGGAAAGTGCTTCCTGCAAATCTTGTGATCCTTCCTTTAGTGGAATTTGATGTGATTCTTGGCATGGATTGGCTTTCTCTACATGGAGCTCATATCTATTTCCAAAGAAGGGAAGTCATATTTCATATTCCAGATCAATCTACGATCGTCTATCAATGCAAGGATGAACATAACCTTCCAATGGAAATTTCTTCCATCTTATGGGTATTGATTCCACTAAATGAAGGTTATTTATCTCAAATGGTTGGTGAGAAACTCATGATTAAGAATATGCCCATTGTACGGGAGTTTGATGATGTCTTTCCGGAGGAATTGCCGGGTCCTCCACCAAATCGTGAAGTTGAGTTTTCAATAGAACTCGTACCGGGTGCTTTGCCTATTTCAAAGACACCTTATAGAATGGCCCCAATTGAGTTGCAGGAATTGAAGAAGCAACTCCAAGAGAATCTTGATAAGGTATTCATACGCCCTAGTGTGTCACCTTGGGGAGCACCTGTTCTATTTGTTAAGAAGAAAGATGGATCAATGAGACTTTTCATTGATTATCGAGAACTTAACAAGATCACTATCAAGAACAAATATCCTCTCCCACGCATTGATGACTTATTTGACCAACTACGCGGAGCTCAATACTTTTCCAAGACTGATCTTCGTTCAGGGTATCATCAATTAAGGGTCAAAAGGGAGGATATACCAAAGACGGCTTTCCGTACAAGGTATGGACACTATGAATTTATAGTGATGCCATTTGGTCTTACTAATGCCCCTGCTATCTTCATGGATCTAATGAATAGAGTCCTTAGAGACTATCTTGATCAATTTGTGGTAGTCTTTATAGACGATATTCTTGTCTATTCAAAGAGCAAGGAAGAGCATGAAGATCACTTGAGAATTATATTGAAGACCCTGAGAAAGGAGAAGCTTTATGCCAAATTTACCAAGTGTGAATTTTGGCTTCAAAAAGTTGCATTTTTGGGTCATATAATCTCAAAAGAGGGGATATCTGTGGATCCAGCAAAAACAGAGGTTATCGAAAGATGGTCAAGACCAACAACAGTAACTAAGATCCGAAGTATTCTTGGTTTGGATGGATATTATCGACGTTTTGTAAATGATTTTTCAAGATTATCTAATCCACTCACCATGTTGACCCGGAAAGGAGTTAAGTTTGTCTGGACGGAAGAATGTGAAGAGAATTTCAAGGAGTTGAAAAGAAGGTTATCCAGTGCACCTGTGCTCACACTGCCTTGTAGTGGAGAAAGGTTTGTGATCTACAGTGATGCATCCAAGAAGGGATTGGGGTGTGTTCTTATGCAAAATGATATGGTGATAGCTTATGCCTCACGACAGTTGAAAATCCATGAGCAAAATTACCCAACACATGATTTGGAGTTGGCTGCGGTAATCTTTGCATTAAAGATTTGGAGGCATTGCCTTTATGGTGAAAGGTGTGATATTTATACTGATCATAAAAGTTTAAAGTATATTTTCACACAAAAGGAGTTGAATATGCGTCAAAGAAGATGGTTGGAGCTGATTAAGGATTATGACTGCTCAATCCATTACCACCCTGGGAAAGAAAACAAGGTGGAAGATGCATTAAGTCGACAAGACCATGCTAGTTTATCCATGATGAGGATCACAAAAGATCCAATATTTATGGATTTACAAAGGATGGATCTTGGAATTTTAATGGAAGGGGAAAAATCTTATCTTTATCAAATGAATGTTCAACCATCTATACATGTGAAGATTAAAGAGGCACAGAAAGAAGATGTCGAGTTACAAAAGAAGGTGAGAAATGTTCCTGAATTCAACCTTGATTGTGATGGGATAATAAAGTTCAAGAATCGGGTTTGCGTTCCTCCCATCCCCGAATTAAAGAAGGAGCTGCTGGATGAGGCTCATAGTTCATCATTCTCTATTCATCCTGGAAGCACGAAGATGTATAGGGACCTGAAAGAGTACTTCTGGTGGGATGGCCTGAAAAGAGATGTTGCTGAATATGTCTGTCGATGTTTGGTTTGTCAACAAGTTAAAGCTGAGAGACAAAAGTCTAAGGGGATGTTACAACCATTTCCCATACCCGAATGGAAATGGGAAAACATCACTATGGACTTTGTCACAGGACTTCCTAAAACATCCAAAGGCAATAATGCTATCTGGGTCATAGTTGATCGTCTTACAAAGTCTGCACACTTCATTCCTATTAGAGAGGATTTCTCTCTAGATCAGCTTGCCAAGATATATTTAAAGGAAGTGGTAAGATTGCATGGAGTACCACTTTCTATTATATCTGATCGGGATCCGAGATTTACCTCGAAGTTCTGGTGAAGTCTTCAGCATACTCTGGATACAGAGTTGAGTTTCAGCACTGCTTATCATCCCCAGACAGACGGTCAGTCTGAGAGAACAATTCAAACCCTAGAAGATATGTTGAGAGCTTGCTCTATGGATTTCAAAGGAGGTTGGGATCAACACCTACCTTTGGTGGAATTTTCTTATAATAATAGCTTTCACTCCAGTATTCAGATGGCTCCTTATGAAGCTCTCTATGGAAAGAAATGCAGGACTCCAACTTGCTTGGATGAAGTTGGGGAAAGAAAGCTATTAGGACCTGATCTCGTTGATGAAATGGCAGAAAAGGTTAGATCTATTCAACAACACATAAGAGCAGCTCAGAGTCGACAGAAAAGTTATGCCGACAACCGAAGAAAAGACCTAGAGTTTGAAGTGGGTGATAAAGTGTTCTTACGAATATCTCCCTAGAAGAGGGTTATGAGATTTGGAAAGAAGGGGAAGTTGAGCCCTAGATATATCGGTCCTTTCGAAATACTGGATCGTGTTGGGAAGGTAGCTTACCGATTGGCGCTTCCACCGAATCTCTCTCAAGTTCACGATGTGTTCCATGTATCTCTCCTGAGAAAGTACATACCAGATCCTTCACATGTACTCAGCTCAGAAGTTGTACCACTGGAGCAAGATCTTTCTTATGAAGAACAGCAGATAGAGATTCTGGATCGTAGCGAAAAAGTCCTACAAAACAAGACCACTCGCTTGGTGAAAGTTTTATGGAGGAACCACCAACTTGAAGAATCTACATGGGAGCTTGAGGATATGATGAGGGAGAATTATCCTCATCTGTTTGTTACAAAGTGACAAATTTCGAGGGCGAAATTCTTTTTAAGGGGGGTAGAATGTAACACCCAAGACTTTTATGTTATATAAATCATCAAAGGAATCTTTTTCTACACAACACTTGCTTGGCTTGCTTTACACGCAATCGCGACCTTCCTTGATAGCTTGCGTCGTACGCAATACCGAGTTTCACTAAACAACAATATGCTATTAAAACTAGCCGTTATGAATAGTAATAACCACTTTTTGAAATTTTATAAATTTTATTTTTCAAAATGGACTTCATTTTTGGACTCAAAATATCGAAATTAGCCTAGGGTGAAATTTTGGTATTTTCTGAAAACTTTCAATTTTTGATGAATAGTGAAACCACTAAGTGGTAGGTTAAAAACTGAATTTTGCATAAAACCTAATTTTACCGCTTCTGTGAATGGAATTTCGAAAATCCGACAGACACGGTTGATATCAGTAAGTAAAATGTGGTTCAATGAGATAAAAATAATTTTTGGTGAATAATAACTTTTTACTTTTTTTTACCGCGGTTAATAGTAAATAGGGTAACTAAGGGTAAATATGATATTAATATTACCCTAACACATGTCCTAATTCTATTGGACAAGTGTAATTCGACCAAAAACAAACTTAGGAATAAAATATTACCATTTAGGCCCACTTGGATTAGATTAGGACATTTATTAATAATTTATTTAAAGAAGGGTTAAAATAGTTAAAATCAAAGTTTAATAAGTAAATCATTTTTAATATGGGGTTATAAATAAGATAAATTCTACTATAAATATTCATTAGAAATCTAAAAATATTTCCTACATAGTGGTATTTTATTTGTAATTTTTAGACATTAAATAATTTAATTTATTTATGACACAAAGATGATGCAGTAATTATCTTATTAATGAAATATTGACAAAATTGATAATATAAATACCAAAATAAATGTAATTTAAGACTTTTTATGAATTCCAATAATTTTATATGTTACTATGATATATTAATGTTGATTTAATCAACTTGGTTTGAACATATAATTCTGTTATGACTTTCACAAAAATCATATATCAAATAGTGTCAAAATTGACACAAAATAGTTTTTAAATCAAATATTATATTATTAATTGTTATTGTATTCCTAAAAATCTAAGGTTCGGCCAAATGACTTATATAAGGATATATATATTAATAATAAACAATTTGGGATTCTTTTGGCATGTTATAGTAAGTGTATTAACCATATAGTGAAAGAAAACAAAAAGACACGGTAAAAGTTAATTTAATTAACTTAGAGTTAAATCTAATTGATAAGGTTAAAATAATACCCTAAACTTGTCTAAATCCTATTGGTTGATAGGATATCGACCCATCCCCACTTTAGCTTCGAAATAAGACCCTTTGGAACCATTATAAACCGATTTTGACTTTAATATAAAATAATATTTTGAGATATTCCTAAGGTGCCCCTCTCCTCCCTTATAAAAGGGCACCTCCTCCCCCTCCTCCTCACACAAAATTGAGCACTCAGGCTCGGCCAACCCCTGCCATTTTCTCCTCTCCACTTCCCTAGAATAATCCAAGAGGTCCTGGTCTTCTTAAAAGACCAATCTTAGTTCCCTAAGTGGAGAATTCAAAGAGGCGTTCCAAAGAAGAGGTAATATCCATTACCGATCTTTTCAATTTCTTTCTTCTTCAACTTCTTCTTCATTAGTTGTTTCATGATAAAGTAATAACATCAGTATTACTTACATACTGATATGTTATTATAAATATGAAACAACCCTAATTCACCTTCTATCCATCCCACGGAAAAATGATATCACCGCGCGTGCGTACGTACGGAATAACGTCTCCACACCGTGGTGTAATCTATTTTTCCACCATCACCTTACAAGGATTGGTATAATGGTGTAATGAGTAACTATATATGATTTTTATGAAGTAATATTGATACTGAAATAATATATATATATATACTCCAATACAATTCCACGATCATAGGAACGATATCATCACTCGTGCGTACGTACAGAATACCGTCTCCACGATGTGATGCGACTCGTTCTACATGATCTTCATTTCATAATGATTATATAAATGATTTGAATGAATGAATATGGTATATAATACACTAATAACATTCTGTAAATGAATTATCTATAACCTAAAGATAATAATAAGAATTTATTCGACAAAACACGCATAAGAACAAAAGGCAATAAAGACCCGAGTAACAAGTAACCATGAAATATTACTATCAAGAAGCTAAGAATATGAACATATATGATATCATATCAATATGTATGATTCTGGAATAAGTCAATAACATTATTTAAACCATTATACAGGAGCTTCGGACACGTACAAAGCAAATTGGACCTAAGGTAAGGGAAATATCACAATCTCACTTTTATCTGAGACTGTATTTACTTTGGTAATTACTGGGGTGTATTTTACCATCCACATCCATGTTCCCTCAATATGTAATATTATTTCCATCCTTATACAATAGTTTATATCCAATTTTACCCTTCGGTAAGTTTTTTTTTTGTAAAATATATGAAAGGAATCTTTTGTCATTTTTCATCCGAGGTACTTTTTGACTTTCCGACAAAAGTACGAAGAATGTTTTTAACTTATACAGCATGAATGGATTTTTAAAACATTGTTTCCAAAAAGCTTCCTTTACAAGTTTTCAAGTTTATTTTTAATCAACTTCTTTTATTTTAATGTTGTATGACATGTTATGAAAGGAAAAATGTTTTTTAAGAAGAAAGGATATTTTCCTCAAGAATGGAGTTCAAGTGTTTTATCAAAATGATTTTCCATCTAAGATAATAAAGGGTTCTATTTTTATCCCTATTATTAAATTGATTTGTTAATGTTGTGATGAAATTATTTTTATGAATTCCTTTATCTTATATGAATTGATTTATGATGTCATGATGTTTCAAGAATCCCATTTTTGTTACATGTGTTATGCGATGATGTATGTTTTATGATTATGTGGCACACATAAGAAAGGATTCATTATAAGATGGGTGGGACCTATATCTCCCTCCAATGCATTGGGTAAAGATTTTATATCTCATGAGAAAGACAGGGCTGGAAAGGTAGGTTATACCGGTTCAGTGATACAGGACTGAAACGAGGAGTGAACTCGGTTCAGAAAGGGACTTTGTCCACTAAGATAGTCTTGGCAATGAGTCATGACTAACAAGAAATGATTTTCCATGATTATGTGTGCATGCCACAAAGTTTCAAGTTTTATGTTATGATTATGGGGATCTCATTTTCACTTCTATGATTTATTCCATGTTAAGATATTATGATCTCTTTTGCAGGTTTTGATTTTCAAAAAGATATGATATGATTTTTATTTCCTTTATTTGCCCTTGCGGAGCATTTGAGCTCACCCTTCTATGTTTTCTTTTCCCCAGGTTAGGAAGATGGATATTAAGTATAATATGCTAAAAGGGACCCTAGATATGATGAAATAAATGGGAGACACTGTAGAAGATTTATGAACCAGTTGTTTATGTTTCCCAGTTTCTAAAGACACTATACCTATACAGTCCTTTGTGGTTTTGTCATATGTTGTAATAAGTGTGCTTCAATTTTGAATTATTAACAATGTATATAAAGTATGGGTCGTTATATTTATCCAAGGTTGTTGGATACAATTTTCTTTGGGTTAAAAGATTTATTACTTGTTACATGTTTTGTTTCATGTTTTATGCTGCATTATGATTTTGAGGAATGTATAACTATGTTATACATCCTTATACAAGTAGACACTTATTTAGTAAGATTGTATTCACTTTACGGTAGAATCTTCATCTTTGTAAAATTTTGTTTAGTTTCATTTCCAGAAAAAACTTTTTGGAATTACATTCTCAGAATCATATTTCCGGAATCAAGCACGTGTGTAGAACTAGAGGTTTTGTGAATTACCTTATTTATCTTTGTTAAACATAAACAACATTAAATGTTTCCAAGTAGTTTTTAAAGTGTAAAATTCACCCCCACAACTATTGTATTTTTAGAATTATTATATAATTCATTTAGTATCTATATTATTTCGATCCTACATTTTGTATTATAGAGTATATCATACTCCATACGATCTCAACAATTGTGGTATTCAAAATAAATTCACACCATTAATTGGCATCTCTATCTAAATAGTAAAAAAACAGAGTCACATACTCCATATTAGAATACTGAAGCCTAGAAAAGTTATTCTCCACAGAGTTGATCATCTTTTATAAGACTTGTCAATCATACGATACATTAAAATTATTTTTTTGCTGCCATATAATACACATTATAGCCAGTTTCTCTGACTTTTGTGAAGGTCTATATCCATATTATTAATATTATTATTAATAACCTATGTCATATGGGTATTCGTCACAAAAAAATATTCTTGGGTACTTATACATAGTATCATACTAAGGGTCTTCACTTTGGTTTAGTAATCCTAATTCTCAAATTAACTACACCTCTTGATGATACCAACTACAGTGAACCTAATTAGTATAAAATTAATATTAAATAATTATAATGATAAAAATCATAAAATCATTACACAAAAATGATAAATAGGTTTAGTGTCTTGGGAAAATTAGGACCATACATAATAGTTACAAAATATAACATTAACATTTTTCAATTTCTTCTTATATAGCTTTTTATTGGGCATGGTGTTTCTTTTGTACAATTAATCACTTTAGGATACACATGAAAAATGGATAGATCTAAAATCCCAATAATATAATATTTAAAATAATGAAGTGATATAACATGGGGTGATCATAATCAATATCATAATATCATAGAAATATGATTGTAATCCTGATAGGAGTCATTAAATAAATACATGGAAGGTGGAAATGAATAAAAAAGATACATTATGTCGTAGTCGTCAACTAACACAAATAGTTGTGGAAAATTATAGAATAATGTTCAAGAATATATTAATTTACTATTATGTAAATCACAATATGCAATTAATTATCACTCTAAATAATTATAGGAACACTAGTCAGATCATATAATTTACATTTTCTATATAATTCCGGGGGCAACCATCGCATCATAACATTTACATTATCATTCATTCCACATAGATTGTATATCTATATTGGACAAAAAATTACCCATGAAATGTTATGTGTTTAATTTCATAAATAAAACATTAATAAAAGTTGGGTTCCCAAATTAAAGATGGAATAACATAATTAATATAAAAATAATCAAACCCGAGTGAAGAAAAAACAAAATCAAGAAGTAAATGGTATTTTATTGAAGTAGTAGTACTTTTGGAAAAAAAGTGTGTTATTCATAAACTAATGTAGAAAACATTTATATCCATGAAAATTTATTATAATGGTGAATAAATGATATTTATGGAACATCCTTACTATAAATGGGGTGAATGAGGTAAAACCCAACGGAAGAGAGTTGGATTCGAGAATTAACCTTACCTTATGTCTGAACTCTTTGTTCACATAAATATTAAATATAAAAACATTATATTAATTATTTATAAAATTTATATCCTATAATATATATACCTGATTCATTATGGATTTATAATGATCATTTATTGTATTTTAGATGAGTTATTTAGTTTAATTTCATCATTCAGATGCTTTGGTTTTCATGGTTTTCATGATTCGTTAGCTTGTATACAAGAATGGGATATTTTGTAAAATGTGGAGAAATATCAAAATTGTTATTATATATTATTAATTATATCCCAATATATTAAATTATATTATAGAGAAATTTTTAATATGGTATAATGACAAATCATTATAAAAAGTTAATGATGACCTTTTCAGTTAAAGTTGACGGTTTTCCGATCACAATGAATTTGTTTTGATTTTTTAATTTATTATTATTAATGTATTTTAATTCTATAACATTAAAAAGTTTATAAAAAATTATAATAATTTCCCAACCATTTAATTATTATATTAAAAGACTTCGATATGTAAAAGGAAAAGGAATGTTCATCGCCCATGATGTTAGTAAATTGACAATACACGAGCGATTTTTATCATTTCTAGAATAAGAGAGAGAGTAATGGGTCTAATGATGGATCATCC
Organism: Viscum album; assembly: GCA_963277665.1. Classification (NCBI taxonomy): domain Eukaryota; kingdom Viridiplantae; phylum Streptophyta; class Magnoliopsida; order Santalales; family Viscaceae; genus Viscum; species Viscum album. Next base: position 186,867,261 of record OY728153.1, on the reverse strand, counting down.
ATTAAAATGGTAAAATTACTGTAGTATAGAACACATTAGAGTTATCACCCCTTTGTTATTGGATATGTTGAGTATTTGATCAGAAAACACATGAGATTTAAAAGAAATTAAAAGAAAAATGAAGATGTTATTACCTCTAGGATTTATCCTCCTTTTGAACCTCTATTGGGAAATGGTTTTGGTATTTTGATGAGACTAATGGATCTTTCATATGGGTGAAGGTATAGGGAAGATTATTTTGTATAATTTTGGAATGGGTAAAAGTATGATAGGTGTGAGGAGAAGAAGGTGTGGGGTTGTAATTTTAGTGGAAGAGAGTGGTGTTTCCTAATTATTATATTACATAGTTAATTATATTAGATCAAGAATATATTTAGATTTGGGAGTATCTACAAATATATTAAAATAATTAATTATTGTCCTTGACTAATGTTCTTTCATAATCCATACAATGATGATGTTTCAATAATTCACGTATATTTAATTTATCGATAATTATCATATTTAACTATTCATCAAAATTATTGTATTTTAGAAAAAACCAAAAAATAAACCTAACCATTTTTTGTTATGTATTATCAAAAAATAAAATTTCTTTTTTATCAGTATAATTTTCCAAATTTTGTTAATTTAATTATTTTTTAAAATGATCATTAAAATGAAAAATACTGATTTTAAAAATATAATTCATTTTATAACTCATTGAAAAATTACATAATATTTCAAAATATTATATTAAAATCATAATACATAAATATATTAATTAAATGGTCCATTTAATGAAAATAAAATTTATTTTAAAATTTTAAATTAATCATAAAATGTTAATTAAAAATTAATTCTCAAAAAATATTCACATTTAAATAATAATTTTTAAATAATTTTTATAATTAGACTATGATATAATTATAAAATTATGTTAAATATAAGATAATTAATGTTTTTTAAACATTAATTGGTGAGGATACTATTCATGGGGATAAATTAATTTTCATTATTGTCATATTACAATTTGTGGGGTCAATTTACTATTTCATCAGTATGGGTTCTTTAACTTCATGAAAAAATTATTATTTAAATAAGTCATAATTTGTAATATTTTTTTGTTCTATTAGTGATTTTAGATGATTTATTCTATATGAAATAACTATAATATGGGGGAAATTCTATTGATAAAGTTTTCGTCAGTAAAGTTTCCCCACAGATTGAGAAAAGTCTTGTGTAGGGAAATGGGCATCACCTATTGAATATGCGCTCACAAGAGGGGTGAGATGCACATTGGAACCTCATATGAAGAACAAGATAATGTATATAAATTGGGGGGGGGGGAGGTTTGTGTTGTCTAAAAAGGATAAAAGATATATGTTTCACTATATATATCCTCAAATAAAGAATTAATCCATATATAGTTATTTTAATTAATGCATCTTGTGTAGGGATAACAAATACAACATAAAAGTGGTATGTATTTTTTCTTGTTCTTGAACCTAGATATGATTATTATTACATTAGTACACATCCTATTATAATATGAATCAATCCATACGTAGTTATTAGAAAACAGAAAGTTTAGTGTCATTCTATTAGGGAATCTACTTCATAGTTTATCATCAGGCATTACGGAAAACATCTGGTGTTTCTCTTTAATGTCATATAGTTAAGGCCATATTACATGGAAATAAAGAGTAATAAGGGGATCATCAATCTAAGATATTCTGACAATCTTTAGACATGAGGGGATGAAAAAATTAATCAATGATTCTATTGTTTCTATGATTAGGATATATAAAATGGAATTAAATAATTGGTGTTAATTATATAGTTGAATTCTCTACAGATGATGAATTTTCCTTTTTATATATAATTTTATTTTCTGAACTTATTTATATCCAACTAAGGATTATTGTTAATATTTAAATAAAATTCATGAGGAAACTAAACCAACTTATTTGATTTCCATAAAACGATATTAAAGATATGGAAATATTGGGACATGAAGTATAAAAATTTAATGAAATGTTTTTGAGTATTTAATAGAAATACATAACCTGATTTTACATGTAGAATTAATGTCATTACATAAAATGTATTCATATATAAGGTTTCATTTTGGTTTTCTTGATAGATCCTGGAATGTGTATCCCTCGTTTTATATCTCCTAGACAAATATTTGTTTTTATACAGGATATCGGGGAAATTACTTTCCTTTTACGCCATGGTCGGGACTAGAAAACGAGGTCTATGAGTTACTATATATCATATCTAAATGATAATCAAGCAACAAGTATTTTTTGAAGAACCGTGAAGTTTTATTTCATGTGGAGTGGTTGTAAAACATGTAGTTCGAAATATTTAGGTAGAAACATAGGATTCTTGAAATGAAGAGTAAATATTATGTTTAGAACAAATTATAGTGATTTGGGAATCAGTACATATAATGAAATTGAATTAATAAAGAAATCAATAGTTCTGAAAATGTATTCCACCATGAAAATTAATTTTATTGGGTAAAGAAATAGTGTGTGGTCATTAGATTCATCATACTAGGACTAGACTAAAACTAATGAGAATTGATATTCCTTGATTATTTAGTAATTCCCTTACTTAAACTCATAATCCCTTGGGAGAAATGATTTTCGTGAGAATCAATGCATGGAAATGGTTTATCCCACCACTCAGAGGTAGTAAAAAATAATTTATATGGAAAAATAGTTTTTATGATGGTTGGATTGGGATATATGATCCAAGAAACACTACTTATTTCATGAAAGTGTGACATTATCAATACATAGTTCTAATATTGTCTTCTTATTTATGTCTTCCCCATTCATAAAAAATTGGGGGCCTTTTCTTGTTGATTATTTTCTTTTTATTGGTTTGACCAGAAATGGGAGATTTGTAAATCAATACATATCATGTATAGTTACAAATAAAGCCACGTTTAGTTCTAGATTGTAACACTATATGGAAGTCTGATGAATATACAAAGGGTTCATTTTTTCTAATGAATATTTTTAGTTTTGTTGATGGGCACAACATTAGAGATCCAGGGATCATAATGAATCTGGAGTAGATAAGAATCATGCCACATATAGATCTACATGGAAATATCTACCCATGGAAAGTCCATAAAAAGAGTTGGAATTTTTCCCAATTATTGTTTATTTTTTTATGGAATTGGTATTGGATATACGAGCATCTCTATATGTATTTATTAGATAGTAACCAAAACACAAGTAGTTCTGAATGGGAACAATATATTCAAGACTGGTTCATGTGTTGAGAGTGTATGTTTATCATATGTTTTTTAATTATTATGTATGGATGAATGATTTGATATATGAGTGTCACTGTGTTTATTGTGTACACCAGAATCAAACCACATGTACTTGTGGACCAGATCTCTTTACATATGTTTGGTCTATATGTAGAGGGGTATTTTTTCCATTTATTGATTTAATTTTTTTCTGGACAATGGTTTGGAGATATAGGAGTAACTAAATATCCATATATAAAGGAATCATTACAATAATTATTCTTGTGGAATCATTCAGTTCAATTTCTTTGGGAAATGAAAATCATATTTTAGTTTAATGACATATGGTATAGACATTGGTTATGAAACCTGGAAAAAATAGATTAAAGCTTCACCAATGATTTTTGGCCTCAAATTCATTATGTATCCTATGTTTATGGGAATTAATACATATGTATTTTTTGTGTACATTATGGAAAATTACCAACATCAAGAATCGTGTTCCCTATAGTGAGGAAAATATGATGCATGGGTAGTTAAACATAATACAATATGGAAGATAATTTCATGAAGTTTATTATCTTAAAAAATGTATAAGGATATCATAATTTTCAACATATTGTGACAATGAAAAACTATTAATTATGACCTCATGAATATGGTATGATTAACTATACAATTTAACATACGAGAATCAATATGAGTTCCCAGGAAGTTTATCACCATGTTATACAGACAATTCACCATGCAGTTTTAATAAAAGAGATCTGAATGAGTTAACATTCAGTTTAATTTCATTTTTTCATGAAATTATACCATTTAGTTTAAAATAAGGTCATCATGATGAGTCCCCATGAATTTAACCATCATGTGATGAAGACATTTTACCATGGAGTTTAATGTCATGTGATCAGGAAATGTTATGTGATTATTCAATTTTTTTGGAACCTCATGTTGGTTGGATCCTTGGTAAGCTATCCATATATAGATATTAGGTAATAATATTTGTTAGAGTAGCCCTTATGTTTTACATATGGTCTCTCCAATTTAGCTACCAACATGCAAGGTTTCTCCTTGGGTATCATAGGATCCCTGAAGAACAATACCAACTCTCCTCTGAGGAAATATCAAAGGCCACCCATGTTTTTTGATGTGATGCACAATATTGTTTTGGTGGAAATAAAAATGATACAGGGTATTATATTTATTCTCATCCATTCTCTCAAATCATCCATCCATTTCAGATGCTATTCATCTGTGGATAAATGATCAAAAATTGAAATTCAGAGAATGGAAAATTTAACATAGATGGGAAATACCTCCTATATCTCATATACTAATTAGTAGAGTGTTTCTTGGGTAGAAGTGCATGGAACAGTCCTGTAATCTCAGGAGGCATAAAGGATCTTTTCTGGAGATGAATTTTTATATTTATCTACAAACATTAGTAGTAAATTCAATAGTGTTTTATGGAATCACATTATATTTCTAATAGCTGCTTAATGGTAGTATGATGAATGGTTGGATATGATTTAATATTTTAGATATATATTCTCTAATTTTGTATAATAGAAACAGGTTATATTTTTTATCATTATTGGACGGGGGACAAAACATCACATGACAATATGAGTTTTTATAAACCCGATGATGTTCTTTTCATCAACTTCATTAAGGGGAATGAATTCATCCAACAAATGGAAGATGTTTTGTGTAGTGAGAATTTACTTGAACTTCATAGATGTAATGAGGGGTATGGTCCCATGAAATCTATTCCACAAATGAAAAATAGAATGGAGGATTTGGTTGTATTTAGAAACTCCAGAGATTGGTGAGTTTATATGGCATGAACCTAGTAGGAATGGAACATTTTAATAATGTTTTTGTAGTACTACATTATAGAGGGATATTACTACCCATGCTTTAAAATTGGATAATAAATCATCAATCTTGACTGGTGGGAACTTTAGGATCTACTATGAACTTCATTTTTGAGAGAATCGCTCTATTCCCTATCAGTGCACTTGAGAATTACCCCATAAAAGGGTAGACTTATAGAGGATATTTAGATGATGTGTTCCATCATATAGAAAAATTTTAAATACTTATATTTGAATTACCATTTCCAACCTTTATCAAGTAGGAGTTTATCATTGAAATGTATTTGTCGATCCTCTAGCCAATCGTAGGACCATACAGTATAGGTAAAAGAATAATTTTTTTGGGTTTCTTCTGAGTAGGAATGAATGAATGTTGACACCATCCAATAATGTGCAATTATGATGACTACTTTATCATGGTCTAGATTTTTTAGTGTAGTTTATAAATTTCCCATAGTTAGCCTACAAATTTTGTGACCATGGGATGTTAGTAAATTTCAAAACAAAATAGAATTATGCTAATAGTTCTCAAAAAAATTTGCATAGGGATTATCTGAACATTTTTAGGTGCATAATCACAATTTAACTTTTAGATGACCAATTTTGAATTTCCATTTTTCAACATGTTATTCACCCATGATTAATGTTTTATATCGATCCCTAAAATGAGAGATAAATATCTAGCTTCAATTTCATTGATCCCTTTCGACAATAGAATGGTTAATGGCAGGAATTCCTTTTATGTGAAAATGAGTAAGACTCCCAAAACCACATTGTTGAGAATGGGGTCTTACATCATCCACCCAAACCATGTATTGGTTTCCACATCGAAATAAAACTCCCATACCATACAGACCTCATGAATAGAGATGACTTCCTCATTCAATAATTTCTTATCCCTTGAATACATTTAGGTCCAGGGGTTATCCACTAGAAATCATACTAAATCATGGACTTTGAACACTTTTTGAGGCATGAACTGAATATCAAACTACTGAAGTATAACCACCAACTATTAATGATGTCTATTCCACATATGACAACATATAATTGTTTTGAGTATGTTTATACAGGAGACTAGACAAACCTAAAGATTTTTCATTTAGTGCCTATATTTCAAAACTATAATGATTGGTTCCTGAAATCTATTCTAGGAATTTGAATAATTATTTTCAACATAAATCATTATAATAAAGAGGTAATAAAGGTAATATTTTTTTACTAGTTTCAATATTTTGACCATGGAAGGAACCAAGTGGTCTAACTAAGTATTTCATATTAAAAATAAGTATCCTTCCATTCACATTATGAATTATCACTATCATGATGAATATATATTTCATATTTTCATCAAATGGTTGATGAAAATAATATGTATAATGATACATGAACTATTTTTTCATTAACTAGGTGAACGACATGAATTTGTGTGAAATTATTGGATTTAAAGATCATGTTATATTCTATGTATTATTCGATGTACTATCATATATGTGATGTTTCATTGAGGTCAAATTCCTAGGAAATCCTTGATATTTTTGGGTGGACATCAATTATATGATGACATATTACAATGAATTTTTTTTTCTATGAGGTAACACCAAAAGCACATTTCATGAGGTAATTTTTTTCTAGGCTTTATCCCAATTTGTTGAATATTTTTTCAATTTCAGTCAGGTGGTCAGAAATATGTCATGATATAACCACCAATACATAAATGTGTCATCATTAAAACATATCTAAGAAGGTTTTGAAGGTGAGATTCATGGAACATTGTGACATGTAACTGACATTATTCAATTAAAAGTTCATTACCTAATAATAAAATACTCCCTAGGGGTCTTTATGTGCATATATTTTTTATATTCTCAAAGAAATTTAGATTTTATATTATATCATATATTCAAATATGAATAATGGATCTTGATATTTGTTTGATACATCAATCATCAGTTCATGGATCGATACTGGGAGAACATCCATTTGGTTGTGTCTACTGATATCTATAAAATTGTCGATGAATATTATCTACCATTATTCTACTTTAAAAGGAATATATTATCCCACAATTTTGGATACTAGGCACTGAAATGATGTCTGATATGTTGAAATTTTCATCTTCAACTTCAATTTTGGATGTGTGTGTCTAGGGCATGCTTTTCGATGCATCTCTATAGTCCTGATGGTCCTCTGTAAAGCCCATGTGGTGAGTTTCCACCCCATTTTATATACATAGAATTTATGTGTAGTTCCCAGAAGAAAATTCATGATGATGCTTCATGAAGTGTATTTATACCTCTTACTCTTTAGTAGACATGTATGAATTGATCAAAGTGAGTTTTGGATCCTCTTATTTAACCATATTTATTTCCTTAAGTTAAAAAATAATGATACAGTTTCCCTACCCAAATACTGGATGGGTGTCCCTAGGGTTCTACTCCTAACCACTTCTTCCCCATAATATGCCACTTTTTTAGAGGGGTAGAATGTAATGTGGTATACTCTCCCACATTAAACGAATACTAAATATCGCAACATTCAAAATATTAAGCATCTTCCTATAATATAACTAATAACATAGTATTTCAATGGAAATATGGATAGATGGAGAAGGAGTGGATACAACTTCTTGGGTTAATATACACCTTATTCTTCCACAAATGATGTTCCATGGAATTTATAGATATATGGGTATTTTATAAATTCATTTTCTGTTGAGCATTAACAAATTCCAGGAGAGTCAAAAAAACATTTCAACACTATTAGAATTGGTGGTCATGAATGAAACCATGAAGAACACTAGTTTTTGACTTAAATTTGAAAAACATAATTGACTATATTGATTGGTAACATGTATTAAGCATCGTTCTAGTTTAATGGGTTTATGGAATCATTTCAAAACCATTTGTTGTAGTGAAACGAGAAACACAATCATCTAGGAGAAATTTTACATCCTTCTAGTTGAATCATGCATCGATATAATGTGACTCATATGATAAAATTTGGCCTTATCAACCTTAAATGTACATATTTTTTCATTTATTAATTTTTTGATACATTAATGGTATGGTGTAGGGATTTATACATATTGATGGAACCAATATATTCTTATAAAAACATTTTAATGGAAAATCCAGCAAAATGACCAGAAATTATTAATGGGATATGAGGTATCCAAATTGAGATATTTTCTATATTTGATAGAGTGTCCTTTTCTCACATTTTTCATTGTCGTTTAGTGTCAGAATAGAATTTTCTTGGTTTACATCCTTTGTAACCCAATAGTTGAAGAGTATGTAGTAGAACAAGACTAACTCTAGGGTATGTATCAATGAGTACTTTTTAGTCATTGATGCCATCTATTCTTCTGAAAATAGTTAACTATCTAATGAGTACCTATATAATGTAATATTCATATTTATCTATGTTGTAGGTTCCTATGTGACAATATGTAGGATAAATCTCTATCAGATGGACCTTATTAGTGGAAACATTAGCATGAAAATACAGGGGGATTTGAAAGGCATTAATGATTTCTTATATGAGGTATTTTGATGTGATCATGGAATCCATAAATGATATAATTTCTAGTACCAAAGATAAAAATTCCATGATTACATACTAGAGTTATAAATTCTTGTTATTCACAGTGCGGGGACGCTCTTTCATAGGATTTTTTGGGGCCATGGTTTTTAATGAAGATTGATCAGACACATGAAATTAGAGTTTTAGGTGCTCCTATAAGTGGTGGGTTCGAATATGCAGGTCATCCTACACACTAAGGGCGATTAGAAAAATGTATAATCTTTATTTAATATTCTAGAATGTTTGGGATAGGGAGTATTTAGGAAAAATTTGGGGTTTTATTTCTCCTATTAAACATGATGAAGGTTTCCTCTGTCAGCTTATGTAGCATTGGTACTATGATTAGGGACATGGATGGAATTTGGATTTGCACTACCATATATACTTACATAATGTCGTCGACTCTAGAGGACTCTTCCATTGTGTCCTAAATCATCTATTTAAAACTGATGTTCATATTAAGAATCACCATCAGATAAGGGATCCATAAAATGAACAAAATTAATTGAAATGATGTCTATCTCCTCATCTGATTATGAATTTGTCTAGAGGAATATTTCTTTTGGAATATTTTGGTGGGATTTTTAACTTTGCTTTAGATGTTTGGGAATAATGTTTGAGGGAGTAAATATAATATTTTCCCTTGATGTAGGTTCATCCTTCAGCACTTTCTTCACTCTTTTGGGGAATGTTGAATTTGGAATGTGAGCTTCTGGATGTTTTTTTGGGTTGATGACACCATATTTGATTTAGTGAAATATGCTGGGATAATAGTTTATCATTTCAACTATTATTTTAGAATAACATTAGTTTGGATGATTGTATTTTGAGTCATCCTACAATAAAATTCTATGACCTTATGCTAATAACTTTTTTAATTTCAAAAACACCCATATGGGGAACATTAGAAACGTAAGAAAATTATGCCGGTAGTTTTCCAATCATTTATTTCCTAAAGTGATCCCTTTTTTATAGGGTTTCATTGATGAACCATTCCTGAATTGTGTTCCCCATTGTCAGGTGGAAGTGAAAATAATCTGGCCAGTCATTGAGACCTTCATAATAAAGCCTCTTGGGCTTGGATATGGGGAGTAAATAAATTTCCATATCATATATAAAGTAGTTGTTGTGTTTGTACTCTCATAATGAGTCATATTTTTCCAAATATCCTCATATTGATCAGGCATAGTCCCCCCTCTACCCATCATGTTGATGTTGGAGTTGCAGTTAATTCTAATGGGGCACTTCCTGATAAGGCATATGCATTGGTGATGTTTCCGGAATGGAGGATATCTCATATATGATGGATTGTAACCCCTTAACCAATTAATCCTAGAACTGGTACATTATTTTCCTATAGTAGATGGATTTTGAGGAATCAAATCCTAATGGACCAAACATTTTTTAAGATTTGGTATATAAGAACCAGATCTTCTTTTCTGGTATGTATTTCCATTTCTTGTCATTTTTTAGGAAAAAAATTTTCTCGGAATTTTCTAAGTAAATGACATGTACTTTACGATTACACACAATGTACTGCCTTTCTGTAGGAGTTTGTGTGCTGGTCATGTAGTACCCACACACATGACCATGTGGGAGTGACTTGGAGGCCTCTTGAAGTGGAGTACTGAAACGGTGAGTACACTCAGTGTACTTCAAAATTACAAGAAGTGTACTTTTTTTCATTAAACACATCAGGGTCACATGTAATCGTTAGAACACACATCTTTTAGGTCTCATTAGACCGAGAGCTCCGTACGGTCACCGATCTTTGATGAACCCCCGAGCGTGCATCTGTCCCCTGAATTGAACACTCTCTGTTGCGTTGGAATCACATCGGTGGGTTCTGTCTTCTCCTAGAGAACCATTATCTCGTTTCTCCTCCCTCATGAGATATCATGGGTTGAACATTTTAGACTTGTTTGTAGATCATTGATGTTCTACAAAGATTTATGTTTTGAAGTTCACTTATATCGATCTCTTAATGCCGAGGTAGGTGGTTTGTGCCTTTCAGTTGAAAGTACTTGAATTTTATGTGAAAAATTTCCCAATACCCCTGAACGGGGTGTTGCGAGTTTACTGTTTTATCCCTATTGTTTTCATACTATGCTTTTTTGGATAAGTAGATGATATCTGATTTTTATGGATAATTTTTGTGCTTTGTATGTGTTTACCTGGCATGTTTTTTCTGTTTTGACCATTAGATCTAGTTTTCCTTATAGGCGGCTATTTACTTTACCATGCGTATTATGGTATGATCATGGGACTATTGTTTTGTTAATCTATTATGATGTAGAATTATATCCCAGTAGTTTTTGAGGTTTACGTTGGCCTATACACACTCATACACTTTCCTGAATTACACGAGATATTGATAATCTGGTGTATATACCTTAGGGAGAATGTACATTGAGGGATTCCCCAAAGTGTCTTTATAATTTTACGATGAGAGACCACATGGGGAATTGATGTTGAGTGCTTCCTTAGAGTGTCTATAGTTCCTCGACGTGGGCCATAGAGGTAATGTGATGTAAGTTATTCCCTAGAGTGCCTTTAATTACGATACAAGACTATATGGGGAATTGATGGAAAGTGCTTCCTCATAGAGTCTATGCTTAAGCTGAACTAGAGGGGTAGAATAAGTGTATTGTGCAGAGGGTTGCTTGTAATTGTTAAGTAGGACCAGAGGGGTTAGACTGAGTGTGCTTCCCAGAGGGTTACCTATTGTATTTATCTTCTTGTTTAGTTTTTGATTGATATTGAGACTATGGAATGTTTACTATTGAGTACTTTCCTATTTACTGTTTCCTATACTATTACCTGCCATATAATCCCTGACATTTGGGCACAGATCTTGTGGTGGATTCTTACTGGGATTACTCTCACACCCTGTTTGGGCCGTGCAGTTGGGCCCAAATAAATTATATTGTTGCAGGCATAGAAAAGGGCAAGCATCCTTCTACTTTAGGTACTTGAAATGTTATGGAGCTCAAGAGCACGAGACCAAGCTTAGTCTTGAGATGTAGTGGAGCTGATTACAATTTTTCATTTTTACATTGTTTTGTACTATATTTCAACATATTTCTTTGTTCACTGATTTCCTATGCATATGTATCATACATCATTTCATATATGTGCTCTAGTTTGTTTTATTTTTCTTCCACTATTTATTTTTGTATGATTTTATTACTGCTTATGCTCTTTTATGTATTTGTTTACATCCGCTGTGTACTTTTCCAATGAATGAATTTTTTTTCCTCTATCAAAACCAAGGACCTCGGTGCTAGTCGGCAGCCTCTTATATTCTTGGAGATGCGCTTGAGGCCATGTGACCAATAGGGTACATGGCACATCTGGGTGGCTTCCAAAACAGGGATGTTACAAAGTGGCCTCAGAGGAATTATTTTCTCATGACTTACTATTTGGATCCTATAGTCAAGGATAGGACGGAATAAGTACTTGGTAATAATCTATTCCCAGGTGTAGAAAACTGGTGTATAGGTAAAATCCAATCAACCTCTTTCAATAGTAATTCTTCTTGTTTTCCAATTATTATAGTTCATTTGATTTCAACATCGGGGATTCACTTGACTTGTGAAATAATTGTTGATGTTATTGAGGTTCTACTTCTATCACAACCCGATGAGATGAGGGTATGCCATCTCATGCATCATATATGCAGTAGTTAGAAATCGCATGTCATGCATTATTTCCATTCCATTTAGGATGCATTAGCGATTTCATGTTGTTGTGATAGATGTTGTACAGAATATGCATGTTGTTGTGATAGCTGCCTTCATAAAAATACATGATTTCTTATAGGGTATTGTTTGTGTATGGTTTTGTTTGAATGAATTCCAAAATTTTGTTCTTGGGGGGTTATGGGCCCTCATGTACAAGAATTTGGTGGATTATTGAAATGTTTAAATTGTTATAACATTTATAAGATGAAAAGACTTGATTTGCTGATATTATGGGTCCTAACCAATCAGAATTTGGAACTTTCAATGTTCGTTTTAGTGTTTTATGGGTTCCGAAGTAGTTTTAGAGGCTTACTATCCGGGAAAACCCAGAATATAAGACGTGTAGTTTTGACTACACTCAATGAGTACTTCTGTTAGAGAAGAAATTGTTTTTCTTAAGTACATGCTATGTACTCTATGTACATGCCGTGAAGTCTCTTACTGTATCATCGACCATGTGGTAAAAGACACATGATGGGAATGACTGGTGAGAACACGTCATGTATCAGTTGAACACGTCATGTAGTGTTGAACCTGCGTCCGCCCATGTAACTAACATCACAGACCAATAAACCTTAAGCTACACATGTCATGTCAATATTGAACATGTCGTGTAGTCTGACCCAGGTTCCGGGGTGTGTCACTAACAAAACGGGTTGGTGTTACCCTTTCACGTACATGTTGTGTCCTCCTTGAACACGTCATGTATTGTGATCCATGTGTTAAGATGTTTCACTAAAAACACTGTCCAGGTGAAGCCTGTCTAATACACGCCATGTCTATCATGAAAACGATGTGTAGTCTTGTCTTAGGAGAGCCATGTGTCTTAACTGTGTAGAATGACTCAGGTAGGGGAAGGGGATTCTAGTACCTGTCGTGTGTTAGTACAACATGCTGTGTGGTTCGGGTGTTACACGACCAGTTTTGGTAGAGGTACATGCCCATGTGAATGAATTAAGGGAACCCTCTGTGTAGGGGACATACACGCCGTGTAGTCATGGTTTGTAAAACATGAATTTTTTCTTTCTCTTGTTACCTTATTAAAATTATATGTTTCAATCACTGTTGATCATGATATAATGTGTTCATTTGACCATGTAGAGTCATGCCACTTAGAATTCCTCTGATTTTGTTCCATTTTTAGGGTAGTGATTAGACATCTGATACGGATAATCAGGGACTTTCTGAAGATCCTATTATTGTGCTTGTCTTGGCACCATCAGTTATACCAGATATAGGTGCTGATGCATAGTTCAGGGATGACTTTAGGAGGATGATGCAGACTTTTCAAGGAACACCGAATCCTACCCCGTCGATGGGAGATTTGATGCGGGTTTTCTAGCAGTATCAGCCTCCCACTTTCTCAATGGAAGGAGGGCCTCAGGCTGCAGAGTCATGGCTCGAAGTAATGCTGACGATCATTGAGAATCTGAAGATGCCTCCATAGAAGAGGTCAAGAAGCACTACTTATATTCTTTTGGACTCCACCAAGAGGTGGTGGGATGTGATCTCAGAGGAGGGATTCCAACAAGTTATGTAATGGGATGAGTTTCAGTGCAACTTCTCTGATTACTTTTATCCAGATAACTTGAGGTCCAAACGAGCCCAAGAGTTTATGAGTCTGGAGTAAGGTACTCTTTCTGTTATGGAGTATTCCTCCTCCTTTATTGAGCTGCAGCACTTCCCACATATTACAAGAGGTGATCAGTTATTCATGGCATGGATGTTCGAGGATGGTCCGAGGAACGACATATGATCACAAGTGAACATATTTAGGTTGAATTCCATCACTTCTATCGTCAACCAGGCGCTGATCACGAAGCGCAATATGAGGGATTCTGGAGTTTTGAGCCCTGGAGGATCAATATCTGGAGTTAGCATCCCTCATACTGACAGTATGAAGCACTGATAGGAGTCTTCATGCAGTGATCCAAGGAGGATAAGGATATCTTCAGGTAGCCAGGTGGTATGCTACCGGTGTGGAATGGATGGATATACCGGGCCTTAGTTCCCGAGGGACCTAGTGGAGAGTCTATTTGCGGAAAGATGGGTCATCTTCAGTGTTTCTGTCAGATCGTCTGACCTGCAGATAGTTACAAGTGTTCTTCTACGACTCTTTATTAGGGAACAACGCCACCAGTTTCTCACCAGTCATGGAACTGGAGTTCTTCTGGTCGGTCAAGGCAAGGTAGAGGTCATAGACATGTTGGTCAGTCACCGGTCTTTCAGCGACATCAGAGTTGATCAGCTCAGAGTGGTCAGGAAGGGTCATAGGACCATGTAATAGGTTAGACCATTTTAGTGGATTAGACCCAGTAGGAGTAGGATCCCGGAACATTTACAGTTCGAGGTACGATCTTAGTTGGATCAATTTTAGCTTCTGCAATTTTCGATACAGGGGCATCCTATAGCTTTAAATCTGTTGCGGTTGTGGAGACACTTGGGCTCTACATCTTTTCTTTTTCTAATATCATGACACAAGTCACTATTTTGGGGACTAGAATGGCGAGTATACTATAGTGTGAAGAGTTCCTTCTAGAGGTTGTTGGGTGTCACTTTATATGGGACCTCTATGTCCAAGAGATGACAGGCTATGATGTCATTCTCGGAATAGACTGGCTAGTTATCTTCTAGGTAGTCGTCGACTATTATCGCCGCAGGGTGAGTTTCATATCACCAGAAGACATATTGTTTCTTCATAAGGGTGAGTGGGATGTCAAGACGAGTAGAGTTGGTCCAGAGCTTCATGGGTTAGCAGGAGTTACAATCCAAATTTCTAGTTTATTTCTGGACGATTAGGGGATTTCTCAGTTTGACTTTCCTTCAGTGGTGGATAGTTTCAATGACATCTTCCCAGTGGACTTTTTAGGTTTTCCTCTAGAGCATGAGGTAGTCTTTTTTATTTTTCTTGTTCTAGAAGCATCACTGGTTTCCATTCCTCCTTATAGAATGGAAACACCAGAGTTACAGGAACTCAAGAAGTAGTTGGAGGAGTTACATGTGAAGGGTTTTATCTCACCCAATACTTATCCATGGGGTTTTCTTGTCCTGTTTCCTAACAAGGCAGATGGTACCCTAAAACTTTGTTTGTATTATTATATTTTGCACCAGTTGAAATTCAAGAATTGATATCCTCTACCAAGGATGGATGATCTCTTTTATCATCTTTGAGGATCCTGTGTGTTCTCGAATATTGAATTGAGATCTGGTTTTCATCAGTTTCATGTTATACCATATGGAATACATCTTACATCCTTTAGGTGCATGTATAGTCTACACGAGTATATGGTTATGTCGTTCGGTCTCATGAATGCACCTGTAGTTTTCATGGCGTTGATGAAGCGATTGTTCCATCCATACATGGATTCCTTCATGGTGGTCTGCATGGATGATATCTTGGTGTACTCTCACACTCGACACAACCATGATACCCATCTTGAGATAGTTTTTGAAACACTGAGAGTGCATCCGTTATATGATAAGCTCTCAAAATGTCACTTTTGGATGGATCAGATTCAATTCATGGGTCATATTATCTCAAAGACAGGTGTGTCAGTAGACCTAGAGAAAGTGAGAGCAGTAGTTTACTGGGAGCAGCTGAAGAACTTCTTAGAGGTACAAAGTTTTTTGGGGCTTGATGGATACTAAAAATTCTTCATACAAGACTTTTCATTCCTAGCAGTACAACTTATGATTCTGACTAAGAATGATACGATGTTCTTATGGTCAGATTCTTGCGAGTCAGCCTTTCATGAGGTGAAGGGGAGGTAGACTTCAACAACTATACTAGTCTTTCTATAGCTCAACTAAATCTATATTGTGTATTGTGATGCTTCAGGTATCGGGTTGGTAGTTGTGCTTATGTAGGGGGAAGGAGTCGTTTCGTATGGGTCTCAGCAGATGAGACCACACAAGAGGAACTACCTGACAAATGATCTTGAGTTTGCAGTAGTTGTTCATGCCTTACACTGTTGGGGAAATTATATTATGGGATATCTTTTTGTGGTTTTCACCAACCACAAGAGTCTAAATTACATCATCACTCAACAAGATCCAAAGTAGAGGCAGTAAAGGTTGGTTGTGTAACTATAGTTTTTTGACATTGAGCTTGCCTACACAATTAGTAATGAAATGTAGTGGCTGATGCATTGAGCAAGAGGACTCAAATATAGGCAGTTCATGAGGCCAGCGATGAGTGGAAGCTAATTTCTATTTTCTATAAGATGAATTTGGAGGTGCACAACAGACAGTGGTCGACTTTCCTTTATTCTGTAGCTGTTTCCTCCACACTTCTTGATCGAGTACGAATGAGGCAACTATCATATTTTGAAGGCCTTGTATGGATTGAATGTGTGTCAAAAGAGGACCCAATTCCGATATGGACCATAGGTGAGGATAACATATTGCATTTCCCAGGGCACGTATGGGTGCCAACAGATATGTGTGAGGAGATGATGCAGGACTCTCATTCCTCAGTTTGGGCCGCTCATCCTGGCATCATCAAGATTTATCATGATCTACACAGTATGTATTTGTTTCCATGTATGAAGAGGGATGTTTCTAGTTTCATTATGAGGTTTTCCATCTATCAGTGGGTGAAGGTGGATAATTAGCGGCTAGTAGGGCTCTTACAGTAGTTACCCATTCCATAGTCGAAGTGGAATGATGTCGCGATGGATT
This sequence comes from Viscum album, assembly GCA_963277665.1. Taxonomy (NCBI): domain Eukaryota; kingdom Viridiplantae; phylum Streptophyta; class Magnoliopsida; order Santalales; family Viscaceae; genus Viscum; species Viscum album. Next base: position 186,850,117 of record OY728153.1, on the reverse strand, counting down.
TCATGACCAGTTTCCAAGGTCGCCCCAACGGAATGATGCATTATGGGTTTTCATTGACAGACTCATGAAGGTCGGTCACGTCTTGCCGATCAAGGATATATTTAGTGTTGATAAGATAGGATGGTTGTACATCAGTGAGATTGTGCATCTTCATGGAGTTCCACCCTCCATTGTTTCATACAGGGATGCACATTTTACTTCTCGTGTGTGGTAGGGGCTACAAAAGGCTTTGGGTACATAGGTGATTTTGAGTACAGCTTACCACCCTCAGATTGATGGCTAGTCCAAGAATACAATTTAGGTGTTTGAGGACATGATCCGTGCATGCATCCTATATTTTGGAGGTCCTTGGGAGAAGCATATACCTCTTATGGAGTTTTCCTACAACAATTTTATTCAAGCAACTATAAATATAGAACCTTATGAGGATTTGTATGATAGGCCATGCCGATCACCCTTATGTTGGCTGGAGGTAGGAGAGGAAGCAATGATGGGGTGTCGTCTTGTCCAAAAGACCACAGAGCAGATAAAGGGTATTCGGAAGAGGACTGCTACTACACAGTCTCGACATAAGTCTTTTGATGATTAACAGAGATGACCTATGGAGTTTGTGGTTTGGGATTTGGTTTTCCTCCATGTCACACCGAGGTTGGGACACAACAGGATTATGAGGCAGGGTAAGCTTTCAACGAGGTACGTCAGGCCGTTTGAGGTGTTGGAGAGTGTTGGACTGGATGCCTATCAGTTGCATTTACCATTGAGGTACCGAGAAATGCATGATGTTTTTCAGGTTTCTCAGCTAAAACTTTAATTTTCAGTCTCGTGTCATGTTTTCAAACCCGAGGAGGTTGAGTTGGAAGTGGACACAATCTCCGAGAAGCATCCTATCCGAATTATTGAACACAGTAAAAAGGTTATCCATGGACGATATGTTCCTCTTATTTGAGTGTTATGGCAGAACGGGCGACTACATGAAGAGACATGGGAGAGGGAGGCCGATGTACAAGCGTTGTGCCCGGAGATGTTCAGGGTTTCTTCTTCTACACCACACTAATGAAATTCAGGGATGATTTTCTTTAAGGGGGAAAGTTTTTAAGAACCCAGATCTTCTTTTTAGGTATGTTTTAAATTTTATAGTCATTTTGTGAGGAAAAAGGAAATTCTATAAATATTCTATGTACACACCATGTACATAACGAGTAAACGCTGTGTACTTCCATACTGCAGTAGGTCGTGTGCTAGCCATGTAGTATACACACACATGGCTGTATGGGAGTGACTTGGAGGCCACTTATTTCGGACTATGGAAACGGTGAGTACACTCCTTTTACTTCAAAATTACATTCCATGTACTTTATTTTTTTATTAAATGAACTGGGGTCACGTCTAATTGCCAGAACACTCCCCTTTTAGGCCTCGTTCGACTGAGGGATCTTTACGGCCGCATATCTTTGATGAACCCTCGAGCGTGCATCTATCCTCCGAATCGGACATATTTAGTTTCGTTGGAATTGCATCAGTGAGTTCTCTCTTATCCTATAGAACCATCTTCTAATTTCACCTCTCTCGTGAGATATCGTGAGTTGAACGTTTTAGACGTTTTTGTAGATCATCGACATTCTTAGGAGATTGATGATTTTATGTTTACTTATATATATATCATAACTACGAGGTAGGTGATTTGTGCCTTTCCGTTGAAAGTCCTTGTGTTTTATGTGGAAAATTTCCCAATACCAATGAATAGGGTATTGCGAGTTCACCTTTTTAGCCCTATTGTTTTCCTACTATGATTGTATGATTAAGTAGATGATATATGATTATGAATAGGTTGATTTTCTATTCTTTGGTTGTGTTTTCCATGCATGTTTCGCATGTTTTTACCTTTGGATCTAGTTTTCCCGATAGGAGACTATTTACTTTCCCATGCCTAGAATTATAGGATGGTGTGACAATATATATGTTATGAAGTTATGCTGTATAATTCTAGCAAAGTAGTTCTTGAGGTTTACCTTCTCCGATACGCGCAGCTACACTTGCTTGACATACACGGGGTAGTGAAAACCAGGTGTATAGACCATAGGGAGAATGGACATTGAGGGGTTCTATAGAGTGTCTTTATAATTTTACGATGCGAGACCACATAGGTAATTGATGTTAAGGGATTCCTCAGAGTGTATGTAGTTCCTCTATACAGGACGCATAGGGAATGTGATGTAAGTGCTTCCCTAGTGCACCTTTATTTTTGATATGAGACTAAAGGGGGAATTGACATAGAGTGATTCCTCAGAGAGTCTATGATTAAGCTTAACTAGGGGGGTTAAACTGAGTGTAATTTCCAGAGGGTTGCTTGTACCAGAGGGGTTACAATGAGTGTGCTTCCCAGAGGGTTACCTATTGTGTTTATTTACTTGTTTAGTTGTTTATTTATACATAGAATATGGATTGTATACTGTAGAGAACATTCTTTTTTACTATTTCCTGTACTTTTACCTTCCATATACTCACTGACTGTTAGGCACAGATCATGTGGTGGTTGCCTAATGGGATTAGTCTCACACCCTATTTGGGGCAAGCTTTTGAGCCTAAATAGATTATATTGTTGCATGGATAGAAAAGGTAAAGTTCCCTTCTACTTCAGGTACTTGACATGTTGTGGAGCTGGAGAGCACGGGACCATGCTTAGGCTAGCGATGATGTGGAGCTGATTTCTATTTTTCTTTTTTACTTGGGTTAGTACAGTATTTCAGCATTTTTTTTCGCAGCATTCATAGACATATGTACCATGCATCATTTTATATATGTGCTCTAGTTTGTTCAATTGGTTTCCCAATGTTTATTTGTGTATGATTTTATTACTGATTTAGCTCTTTTATGTATTTTTATACTTCCTCTATGTACTCATCCAATGAGGGCATAGTTTCCCCACTATCACACCTCAGGCCCTCACTGCTAGTCGACAACATCTCACGTTCAGGGAAACGTGCTTGATAACATGTGACCAACTGGGTACGGGGCACCTCTGGGTGGTATTTGGAATCAAGATGTTACATGGTATACTAGATGCATACACTGATCTTGTACTACAAATGATTACACTATTCACAAAATATTTTTTTCTATTGGGGAAACCACTATTCCAACTACATAAACCATGAATATATAACTAAATTCACTTATTAGATTTCCGGGGAATGAAAAAAATAACACTGAGCTCCTATAATCTGTAAGGTTATGTGTAAAATGGAATCTATTATGAATAAATAAGAATAAATCTATATTGAAATGTCAATAATAAAAAACTCAATTCCATTAAAATTACTAGATAATTCTTAATGAATATGGAATGTTAAATAAATGATACAACTTCCACATAATAAAAAAGTTGAGGACACAAAAAGCGCATCAAAGTGACCTGGGATCAAATCCAGGTGGAGACATATTTTCGGGGGTACTGTAGCAGTAATTTAGCAGGCAGTGTTCGATACTGTAGCAACTAAACTATTCATCCATCTAGGCCTATGGGCCACTGGTTTGCTCCTCGGGTCCTGTAGGGATATCAGGCCACCCAAGGCCATTGGGACAGTTGTTTCTCAAGGCCTTCAACCCACCTTAATGCATTTGGGGCACCCATGGACATTGGTCCACAAGATGCAGATGTACCAGTCAATACTATAAAGGACAAGGCTTTAGATGAGGATCAGGGCAGAATCATTCACTAGAGCACATCTAACAAGTATGGGAAGAACGATAGGGTATGTATTTTCTATCAGCACCACGCCTGTGCAACATTGCATAGGACAACAAGCCAACCCACCCTACAAAGGTGTAGTGCTGATATTATGACATATGATGGGGAGAAGTAGTTACATGTTGTCTTATTTGGGTGATTTCCTCTAATACCAACAAGTCATGCAATTTTCTCAAATATTTTGGTCCTTGTAAGAGTTCTACCGCACCCCCTGAATGGTGGATTATAAAAATAAAAAAAAATGAAGGCCTTCGGGCCATTCTGACCGGTAAATCAGATAAGAATAAAATGAATCCATATATAATGACAAAAAAATAATCTCATGCATAGTAATAATAACTAAAATCTTAATGGTGTAAATTCGTACTGGTTAGATTCAATGTTTCTTAAGGTACTAGGTGAATTTACTATCAAGACCATTCTCATGAATGGTTTTTTATCAGTTAGAATTCCATTCAATTTGGTGAACTAATTCATCTCATTAGACTACAAATTCATGAAGTTGATAACTTTTAAGGGTCACCATCCCATGTCGTACGATTCCAAACCATTCTTCCTTTTCCAAATATTATAATTAAATGATTTTAAATGTAATTTACTCATAAAACATTGACTAATTTTATTACCATGATTAAAATTATATTTATGATATGGTATATCAATGGTTAGTATACATTCATAAGAAAAATTAAATAAGCATTGAATAACCTTCTATATCCTAAAAGTAAAAGTAAGATGATAAAATCCTCAAAATTTTGTTATAATTTATTTAAATGACACACATAAATAAAAGGAAATATTTTATATAAAATCACCATACTAAACATGTAAGGTAAACATCAAAAAATTATGGTGGATTGATGGTGGTAAATTCTGTTCAGGACTAATAAGATAAAATATAATTCCTTGTACTCCTGTAATAAAATTCGTAAAGTACCTTTTTTGGTTAACAATATGATGATTCCTTTTAGGAAGTTATATAAGTATTAAATAATAATAAAAATGAAATTAAAAAATCATTGGAGACTATAAAAAAATTGAAATAAAATTATAGAAAACAAACATGGATGATAAATATTTAACTAGAGACACAAAAAATAGCTTCTAACGATGAGATTTTGAAAAAAAAACTCATCACATTATAATTAGTATAATAATATTACCAATGAAGAAAGAAAATTATATGGAAATTAATATACCCTAATATCTAGTATAATACTCAGAAAATATATTCATCGGTGATTTATACACCACAAAAAATAATCATGTAGTGTATAAGGCATGTGTCCCAAAGAATTAGAAGTGAGGCATGATCCCTTCACTATTATATTCCTTTAGTCAAATTTAAATATACCTCTTTTATAATGGTTTAATACATTTAATTTATTTACAAAATTACCATTTACATATTTTTTATAACATAAAAGATTTTATAATATCTTATTACATGTATGTTTGTAACCATTAATTATTTTACTATTTCAAGTGTTAATTACAATGTTTTTTAAGTAATTTATAACTTGTTATCTATTCATACAATTAATTAGATCATAATTTAATCATATTAATAATGTAAATAATAATTTAAGTGTCAATTTGGTCATTATATATGTATTTAATAAAATCATAAAAAATAGTGATAGGAAATGAAATGCATCGTTCATGGAGACGGTTGGTTGTAGGTACATATGACCAAAAATTTCATTTATTTGTCATATTAAAATAATTAAAGTTAAATAATATATATATCTATGTATGTATATTATAATTTTAGTGTTATATGTGTGTCTCATATTCCACCTGTTATTATAAAATCAATATTTTATATGTTCCAGGGATAGTGTAAACGAATCACATCGTTTTGATAATGAATTAATCCACACTTCAACAAACTATGTTGTCATATTTAAAAAAATTTCAAAAGATGAAGGTATGTGGTACATAAATATAACAAAATTATGAATAAAACATAAATATATCATATGAAATAGTGTTTCCATAATAATTTCCCACATGAGATGTGGTAAAGAAATAAAATGAATGACATCATTTTGATATGTGGTAGTTCGATATACACGAATTGTAAATTCAATAACCATTTGATTGAATTATGTGTAGGTGTTGTTGGAGACAATAATATTACAACATATTAGATTATTTTGGATACTATTTTTATAATATTTAACATTAATAATAATAAATGAAGTAGTGGGGAATGAAATTAAACAGATATGATTGTTGCAGAACATTACATCTTATTTGGGTAACTCCTTTTGTTTATCCGAAAAGACTTCATTGGATGAATTTCTGACCTGATGGGTGCTGTAACACACCACACTTCCATGGTACGTTTCCCTTTGAATAATGAAAAAGCTTTCATTGTATGCAACTTCGTCATTCTAACACACCATGTCCAATCAAAGTAGCCGTTATGAATAGTAATACCCACTTTTTGAAATTTTATAAATTGTATCATTCAAAATTGATTTCATTTTTGGTTTTTGAATATTGAAATTAGCTTAGGGTGAAATTTTGGAACTTTTCGGATTACTTTTATATTTTGATGAATAGTGAAAATTAATACATTTAAATTAAAACCAACTTTTTAATCGAAATAATTAATAGTTATATATTATGAATTTGAGTGGTTTTAAAGTATATTTAGAATATATTTTTACCATTTAATATAATTTTGGTCATTGGACATAATTTCACATTTAGAATGGACATAAATAAGTGTCAATCTTTTGATAGTTATTATTTCTTAAAAACACGCTTTTTGGTTTTGACATCAGGAATAACTTTTAAATTAATTACTACAATTTCTATGTTTAGAATTTGGTAAAATGGATTCTATATTTGTAATCATATGGTCAAAAATATGTAATTAAGACTATTTTGTTTTTGGACATTATGAATAGTAACGACGACAATTATCTTTAATTATCATGATTAGTTAGTAATCGGGTAGTTATGGGTAATGAAATAATATTATAATAATATTAATGACACCAAAATATGTCATAATTCTATTGGTTGTGTCATGGAAAACCATGGTATGCATTTTGACAACTTATGGACCCCATGGAATCACTTTTGGGTAATAGTGACATTTTATCATTTTAATTTTTAATGAAAGGAAAATATAACAAAATTATGTAACACCTAAGTAATATTTTTTTAATTTTTTCTACATAAATGATATCTTAGACTATAAATAGTCGTTGGAATTATAAATATATTTCCTACATCATGGTATTTTTTTTTATAATTTTCAGACATTAAATAAATATATTTATTTATGATACCCTGATGATGCAGTTATTACCTCATTAATGAACGATTTAAATAAAATGAAAAGATAAGGTAAAAACTAATACATACACTTGTAGAAAGACTATTATATGGGTGGGTTTCGAACAAGTATCACCTTTTCATCGAAATATATTGTTGTGGGACCTTTAAAATCCGAAAAGAATTTCATAATAAAGTAACATTTCATGACTTTCCAAGAGTACCCCTCCTCTCCTCTTATAAAAAGCCCCACCTCTACCACCTTATTCAATCCTTCAAAGCCATTTGACTCGGCCAATATCTGCCCAAATACCCTCTCAACTTTCCTCCATTCATCCTAGAGGCCTTAGTTTGATTAGAAAGCCATCCTAAGGTGCCTTTTTGATCAAATCAAAAAGAGGAACCCGAAGAAGAGGTAATGATTTCACCACCCCCTTTCAAGTTCCTTTCTTCATCGACTTCTTGTTTCTTTGTTATTTCCTTTATAAAATAATAAATCCAGTATCTTCTATATACGTTTATGTTATTATAAATATGGTACAACCATATTCAGTATTCTATCCATCCTTTGAATGACATGTCACCATACGTGCGTACGTACGGCTTACCGTCTCCACGTCGTGGTGTAATTGTTATTCAAAACATTATTATTTGGATGGGTATGATAATTACGTGTAATTGTTGTAAATAATAAATATAACATTATAATGATCCTGTATATGTGATATATAATCCAATTATATATTATTTTATGATCAAAGGAATGATATTGTCGCTCGTGCATACGTATGGACTACCGTCTCCACGAACGCGATGAGATTCATTCCCCATCATATCCATTCAAGAATAATTCTTATTTGATGATTAAAAGTAGTGTTTAAGGACTTGATATCATTCTGTAAATGAATAAGATACAACCTATCCATAAAAAACATGACTTATTTAACAAAAGATATAAAATAAAACGAGTAAGTTAACACCCGAAACGACGATAATAATTATATATTATTAACAAATAAATGTTACAAGATCATATATGATATCATATTAACATATATGATTATTTTATAATTTAATAACAATTATTTAACAATTATACAGAAGGTTAACATACCCTCAACAATAGAAACGTACAATTTAAAGGTTTAGTTCACAATCACTTCATTATCTGAGGTTGTTTATAGGTAATTATCTACTGGGTCATCTTTATCATCCACATCCATGTTTCTTAAAAATGTATTTCAAAACATTCATACTATTTTACAGAATACGGGTTAAAGTCATTTATACCCTTGTTTGATTTTTATAAGATTTTTTTAAATGAATCCTTCTGTCGTTTTCCAAACAAGGCCCTTTTTAACCTTTTCGACAAAATTAAGGTAAAATGTATTTTTTAACTTATACAGTGGGTGTAGATATTTTCTACTGTTATAAAATCATTGAATGTTCCCTTACAAGCTTATAAAAATATTTTCAAAGTAAATGTTTTTTTATAATTATTTAACTTTTAAATGATTTAAAAAAAGTGATAATTCTCTCAAATAGTTTTGATTTTATCTTTGTCAACATCCTTTGATGGATTTTATGATTATTTGAAGTTGATTTGTCATGATACAAAACATTCATATTGTATTGAATTTTTTGTGATATGTTTGACAATGGATGTGTTATTTTTATACCATTCATGGTTTATGGAGTAATTATTGACATTTCATATGCTAGTTTTAATACAAATGTTTATGTTATATTTAAACCTGTTCATATGAGGAATGCATTGGACTTAATAAGTGACAGGTGGAGCCCGCTATATCTTCTCGATGCATTGGTAGGTCTCATGAGACAAACTAGTGTCTCGTCACAAGGCCTTGACAAAGTCTAATTTTTATTCTTGGCACAAGGCCTTGACTATGTGGTTATGACAGTCTGGAATTATGCATTCCATCATTATGAAAGTGGTTATTGATATTTCATGTGATTATTCGATTAGTTGAGTATCAATGTGAATAACTAAATGGCATTATTTCATTTTATCTTTGCCCTATTGTAATGAAGTTCAAGTTTAAAAGGCTTTTGTTTTAGTTATACGTTGCCTTAAATGTTTATGTTTATTTATTAAAGTTTCCGCTATATTGTTATCCTTTTTGAGCATCTGAGATCACCCCTTTTAATGTTTTATTTTTCCCAGGATTTGAAGAAGTATTTTTTGAATGACCTGCTGGGATAGTATGAGGGGATATGATTGTGGATTTTTTGTTCACATTATGATGTAATGTAAGACTTATGAATATATCTAATGTTTCCAATGCTACTAAACTAATCGGTCTTTTGACACTTGATCTTTTGTGATCATGCCAATGGTCTGTAATAATGCTCCTACTCTGGGTAACTGGGGTCGGGGCATTATAGGTGCTCCTAGGATGATTGCTGGAATGTTGAGAGATTATTGCTGATGGTTTTAGGAAATCTATAAGGATTAGTGTGGTGTGAGGTTTTATGGGAGGAGGATCCCATTTATAATTGAGTTAAGTTGCACTATTGAAAACATTAAAATATTAAATTAATATAAATTAATTTTCAATTAAAAATAATTAAAATGTGAGTCATTTTGACGACAAGATGATTTTAGATTGCAATAATCTCAATGAATAATTATTAGACATTTTTAGGTCGCATTATTACCCTTATATAATGGATATAACCATTAGTTAAACTCCTTAACTCATACCATGAAAACCTGGATTTTTATTCATTAATGGAAAATATAGGTTATATATCTTTCAAACAGAAAAAATGAGTAATGGTGGAAATTTTAAACATTTTCTCAATGATTTATCTGTTGCTTTTTTTTTGAATAATATATATTTTAATCGAATAATATTTATTTTAAAATAGAATTAATGTTAATTTTCATACATATCATTTTGTGAATGTTTTTAAAATTTCATAACAATGTGAAGTCATTGAACCTAAATTGTGTTAAAAATCTTTTCTATCTATGTAATTAAAGAATATCCTAGGATGAAATTTGAAATATTAAATTTTATTTATATTAATATATCTTTTAAAATTTATTTGATATGTTCATTAATTAAAAAACTATTATATCATTATTTTAAATGAATTTAGTTTAATTATTTACTCCAAAAAAATTAAATAAAAATGATGATTAATATAAAAATTAAATATTTCTAAATAATATTTACATTTGAATTTATATTCTTAATAACCATATATAAAATATGCAATTCTTTTTCAGAACATGAATGTAATATATTGGACATCCATTATAATAAAATAAAAATAATATAAAATGTAATCCATGTGGATCTTGGAGGCCATAAAATCAGCCAATGGGTGATCAATAATAACACCGACTAATCCAACAAAATTAAGATAAGTTTTTGGGTAATTTTGTAATACATGTAATATTATTTTTTACCCATAATTAACTAATTTACCTATAAATATAGTACTTTTAAAAATACTAACATTAATATACATATTTCAAACATTTAAAATGATCCTATGTAAATAAATTTGACCATTGTATTAAAAATATAGAATCCACTGCCTAAAATTCCAAACCTTGTATTTTCAGAAATTAACATAAAATTAATATCGTTGATGGAACAAAAATGGGGTTTTTAAATGAAAATATTCGAAATATTGAAATGTATTTTATCGAAATTTAATTTTAATTTAATTCTAATGATGTCAATTAGATTAAATGAAAAAATATAGATCTAATTATAATTAAAAATTGATTAAATTTATAATTTAATAATCAATATTATTTGTATGAAAAATCAATTTTCAATTAAAATACAATATTTTTTCAGTATTCATGATAACATGAAACTTATCACAAAAATATCAACATTTCATCATAAGTATAATTTTATATGATTCATTAAAATTAAATGAAATTTTTTGTCAAATTAAATATTTTAATGTCTCAAAATATTGATTTTAAACACGTCAACCAATAAAATGCTATAAACTATCATTACTATAATATTGGGTTTTAAGCATAAAATTTTGTTTGTTCTCAACATAATCCATTTCAATCTATTTTTATGAATGTTAAAAAAGATTATATTATATATATTACATTAATATCATTCAAGGATTGTAATTAGCATTATTTATTAGGGATAATGACTTTGTGATCCTAAATATAATTCTTTAAAAAAATTTCCATATATTTTACTTATTCGTATTTTCATTTCTAATTAATTTTCTTCCAATGAAATGGAACATATATTTTTATTTGTTAGTTAATACTATTCATAACTACCAAATTAATATTTTTTCTATTTTATTATCTTAAATATTAATATTTTATTAATATATTTTTCATTATATAATTCTCGGTCCTCCATGTAATGCAGGACAACTCATTATTTTTTATAGCATAAGCTTATCATTAGAATTAAAATTAATTTCATTAAAAAATGAAAATATTTTAATGTCTCAGGTGTTACAGTCTCAACACATTAATTAAATTCCTCCCTCTAAATTTAAACATGATTTTTTTATTCCAGGATTTGATATTCAAAATGAAAATAATTATTTAAAACCCCATATTATAAATATGGTTAACAAAACATCTTCTTAATAAGAGGGAAAAAAAATATGAAGGTCACCATAATAATAGATTATTTTATAAGATAGGATCAGTTAAAATAAGGATATCGAACATAAATATATATATATCATGTTTTGATATATTATTATAGAGATCATGGTCATCATAAAGTCTACCATCACAAAAATGTAAATTGAAATTCCCTAAAAAGGTCAGTGATTTCTATGTTGAAAAATTAAACGAATAATATTTTTATGGTAAAATAATTTTTATAGAGTTAATGAATTCATTTACATCATAGAATAAGAACATAATAAATCATACTTACTTGAAATATAGTGATTAAACCTTTAATAAATTTACACCAAAAACTCATCCATTTCAAAAAATGATTATTATTTTAAATGAATTTTTTTCATCGTTAAACAATGAATATAATTTTTTATGGATCAAAAAATTCACAAAATTATGAATATATATTCCACTAGTTATTATAAATTAAAAAAAATATAATGGTTAGGATGAGATAATATAATTCCCTAGAAAATTATTAAACATTTATATGTGGAAAAAACAACAATATCTGAAATTCAATAGTAATACCCAAATTTCAAGATAGATAATTCTAAAATTAAAATTAATTACAAAAAATTATTATATACTAAAATTGAAAAACAAAAAATAGAATTTTTTTATCATATATTTTTCCAAATTACATTAATCACCATTTATGTTTTATAAATAATATTTATGTTTTTATGTAACATAATCATAAAGATACACTATGCATTTTAATAAATTAACATACCCACCATAATTACACAATATAATCATTTATTATTTAAAAATATAAGTCAACATTAACATCAAAAATTAACTCCCATAGTATTATTCATTACATGATCAAACTGGGTTCTCAAAATATTGAAAGTATTCTAAAATAAAACTAATCTCTTAATTAATAAAAAATTTTACAATAATTATGTAACATAATTAATAAAATTTAAATAATATCAAAATATCAATTAACCAATATATGGTTTAACTATATAAAATTTCATGATAACTTGGACTTCATCTCGGCTATTAGTATGTGTTTCACCCTTTTTTCTCATTGGTTGTGGGATCAAACCCTTCGACCTTCCCAGATATGATAGGTTGTCACCAACTGTGTGAGTTTTCCTTTTTCTAAAACCAAATCATTATTATCCAAAAATGTGATATGAATACCCAAATATATCATAAATTCATTCACCGTTAATGAAGTGTTCCAACGATAAATGTTATCTAATATGATTAAATTTTTATTCCTAATAATATAAATACCCGTAATTACTATAAATTAAAAGATTAAATAATCCCTAAAGGATATCTATAACCTAAAAAATATTTATATAAAATAAAAAGGACATAATTCTTAATACGATTTTCAATCCTATTAAACTAGTTGTATGTGTTAATTAATGTGTGTTGTCAAAAATATAGATCCCAGGGTTGCTAGTAAACTTCATATCATACCAACAGTAACACCCAAACCCCAAAATCCCAGAGATGGATCATTATCTTTCTACATTGGGTTTATTACCTGTAATAAAATAATAAAGAAGCAATGTGTTAAGTAGTATTGGTAAACAATATATATTCATATGTCTTTCATTTAAAACAGATACAAAAATCACAAAAAAATCATTTGAGGATAACATTATTCCACCTTAAAAACAATGAATATACTTTATTAGAAAACATCTTATATTTCCAAGGAAGGGAAAAAATAAGTGTTAGATATAATTCTAAATAACATAATTCATATAATGGAATCTATAATGAATAAATAAGAATAAATCCCTATAGAAATAGTAATAATTGAAATATAATTCCATTGAAAATAAATATTTAAATAATAATCAATATGTAAGGGTAAATAAATAAAACAAATTCCATTTATAAAAATATAAAAATGAGATGGGTCCATTGATAATTTCAAACCAATAAAATCAAGGATAATATAAAGATTAACTGAATTTATAATAGAATAAATTATTAATTATTTCATTCCATGTTTCCTAGTTATATTGGGCCTTTTTTGTTAACTCCCTTCACAAAATATTTACAATATCTGGTAGAAAAAAACCAACATGGCCAAAACTATTCATAAAATTAGACTAATGATGCATCAAGGTGTTTACATTTAACAGTCCCAACTAGTGCTATACCATTCCAAACAATTCTTCATATATCGAATAATATATTTAATTTTTTTTTTTATCAAAGTGTCCCATTCAACATTGAAAATTTTTAAAACCAAGAAGACAACGAGATTTATGATATTATATATCAATGTGTAGTATACATACAAAAAATAATGTAAATAAATTCTGAATAATTCTTAAATCTTATAGATGTAAAATTTATATGAGAAAATATTTACAACATCGTAATTATTTATTTAAATTGATTCATATTAATAAATAAAAATATATTATTTCAAACGATTATTGTAAACTAGTAATGTATTCTATAAAACATTTTGACCTAATTATGGAGGTAAATTACATTAATGAAATATAATTTTTAAAAAAATTCCTTCTTCTTTTGTAAGAAAATTCATAATGTGATTTCTTTTAGAAAATGATAGGAAAATTAATTTTAAATCATTTGTAAAAATGGAAAAATAATTAATTTTTTTGAGAATTGTTAAAAGCTTTTGAAAATATTATTTAAAAAACAACAGGGAAGAGAAATATTCTCTATTGGATACTTAAATAATAAGAATCACATGTAACAATAAGATTATTTAATAAATAATTATCACATTATAATCATAAAAATACAATGCCATTTTATGAAAATATATTTTATGAATTTTAACATAAAATATTATTCATAATAATATGCATAGAAGACATTATTTTGTGGTATATATAGCACACAAGAGAAACAATTATTGTATATGGCATGTAACCAACATAAATAAAAGTGATATAAGGACCCTTACCTTAAACATTCATATAGTTGAATTAATTTAAAAACATTTAAAATGGTTTAAAACAAGTTATTATCTTCTAATAGAACGATATAAATATTTATGATATCACAAATTATCTTCTAATAATATCTTATTACCCATTTGTTAGTAATATTTCATTAGATTCACTATTTCGAGTGTTAATTGCAGAGGTCTTTATGTTTTGACATGTTACTTGTGGTAAGTATTGACTATGTCCTTATATCATCATATCAAGAATGTAAACCCTGATTTATGTATCATATATATACATATATATTCAATATATATGTACTTATAGAAATCTATAAAATTTGTATATAGGAAATGAAAATCATCATCCATGTAGACAGTAGTCTATACATATGCATGGATGCTACTTTTGTATAAATTTCATATTAATACAATTAATTTTATGTAATATATTTTATATATTATATAATAATATTATCATAATTTTTTATTTTATTTCACATATTCATATTAATACCACCATTTATATGTTCTATGTAATTTTTTAAGGAATCACATTACTTTGAGGATGTGGTAGTCCACACGTCCACAAATGATGTTATAGTATTTACACATAATGATGAGAATGAAGTTTATTGTTATATAAAAATTACATAAGTATAAATAAAACATAAATATAACATATAAAAAATAATTTCCTTCTTTATTCCCAACCATTATAAGTTATAAAAGAATAAATAAATTACAAGTTTTCATGAGGATGTAGTTCACCATACCCGAATGGTTAATTTGTTTCCCCGACGATGGAAGTGTGTGTATGTGTATATAGAAAACCAAAAATCACAAATTCTATGTATATTTTGTATATTAGTGATATTTTACAATAATTTAATAATAATAAATGAAGTAGTAAAGAAAAAAATAAATATAAAGTGATCGTTGATAATTATGGCCACCTATTTGTTTATCTCTTTTTGGCTGTCATTATAAAAATATTTATATAGATTTATATCCAAATTGTGGATTATATGATGACTGGAGGGGATTTATTATTATTATTTTTGTAGGGATTATAATTCATAGTTGGCTAAATGTTGTGTGAGGAAGTGTGGGATGAGGCGGCCTTTTATAATTGATGTCAATGGCACTTTTGGAAACTCTCAAAATATTAAATTTGAATTTATTAATTATAAATTAACAATGATTCAAAATTGATTTATTTATAATAAAATATTATTTTGGATATAAATCCTATTATACAATAATTTTTAAACACGTATATATCATATTTATACCCCTATAGTTTTGCGTTATTCTTTAGTTAAACCCTTTACCTCTGATTACGAGAACATAGATATTAACACATTAACGGTTTATATAGTGACTAAAAGACCAAAAAATAACCAGAAATGAGTCTATAATGAAAAATTACTGCATTTTAGAATATTTTATATTTCTAGTTTTTATTAGTTTTTTGAAATTTAATAAAATATTAACTGTTTTAAAATTTCAATAGTTTCAATTTAGATACTATTAATTTACTGTATTTTTTGAATTATCATTACATAAATATATATTCAAAAAATCATCCACCATAAATAATATATGTGGATCAATTATAATATTCTTGGATATGATTAATTACATAAAATGCTATTTATTGATATATTTTTGATAACATTTATTTGGTAAGTCCATTAATTAAACAATTATTGTAAAGTCAATGTGAAAACCATTAAATTAATCATTTCTTCCCTAAATATAAAAAATAAATTATACTGGTGAATAAAAAAATTTATCTTTCCATTTAATATTTAAATGTGAATTAAAATTCTGGATAACCAAACATAAAAAAGTTGAACTTTTTAAAAAACAGAAGGGTGACATATTTGAATTTTATTAAAATTGAATACAAAAAAATATGTAAAGTTATCCTAGTGTATCTAAGAAGACATAATATCACACCAAGGATGACTTAGGTCGACAAAATTCTCATACAATAAAATTTGGACAACTGTTATGGTATTTTTTATAATACTTATAATATTAATTTTACCCCAAGTTAGCTGATTTACCATTAACCATGGTAATTTAAATAACTACTCATGCTACTATTCATAATGACCAAAGAATAAAAGAAAAAAATTTAAATATATTTTAACTAAAAAATAAAAAATATAGAATCTATTTTTCAAAAAATTAAAAACAAATAAGTAGTAGATGTAATTAATTTCATATTACTCCTATTGACAGAATAAGAAAACATGTTTTTAATCATAAAAAATTTCAAAAAATTGAAATGTTTTTAAATCAAAATTCAATGTGAAATTGATTCCAACGAACTCAACTGGCTTAAATTAAAAACTATTAATCTAAATATTATTTAATACCAATTAAAAACATATCATAACAATATAACATATTGATATGAAAATTGTGTCTTCAATTTAAAAGAAATATTTTATCAATATTAAATAAAAAATGAAACATATCAGAAAAATACAAAAAAATATAAGAAATTTATTTTTTATATTTCTTTTTATTTTATTTTGATTATATTTTCATATAATATATTTAAATGTTCCCCTTATTTTATTTAAATTAAGCATTTTATTAAAAGGATGTAAAACTGTATTTAGAAATTTATATTTTTCTTGGGTGTAAAATTGAGTTTGATATTACCTGATGCCTATTAGGTTAAAATTACTTAACGAGATTTAAAATAGTTCAGAATAAATACATTTCTTATATATTCAGTTACATCCCATATTAATTTCTATATAATTTATAACCAATAAATTCAACAATATATTTTATTTATTTAATAAATAATATTATTAATCACCAACTTAATGTATAGGTTATATATTATTAAAATAAATAATAATATTTTTATAATATTTTTTCATCTGTAAAACTCTCCCTTTCATTTAATGCAAAGGCATGTCATTATTGTGTGTAGCATAATATTGTCAATAGAAGTATAAATATATTTAGTAAAAAATTAATTTATTATAATTTATTGGTCTGATACATGGTTAATATCTAACATTCATGCTCTTTTCCCCAGGACTGGTGGAGTTATCTAGGGCTGGAGCATACATTGTTTTATGGAAACATTCATTCTATAAGAAATTGTGGTGAAATCTCAAAATCCACCTGTATATTTCATTGGGATAAGAATCATTCACATTTCAATGTGATTTTTATCTATGAATAGAATACGTAGATATTTATGGGGATGTGGTGTTCTCAGATATTATGGGATCCATTTTCATATTGAAAATAAATATGAGACTATCTCATTTTACGAAAGATTGAAAATTGAGATTCCAAGGATCGTAATAATTTATAGTGTTGACCTATAACAAAATATAATCTATCAATGGAGTTATTCCCATCCCATTATTGACCATGATGGAAAACTGGTGTACCATAAAAATGAATTTCCTTGCATGGTTGTCTTGATGAATCAGATATCTAGTACTTCTTTTTTGATCAAGAGATCCATTGAAGGAATAGAATGGGATGAAATATTTCCAAGATTTTTATTTGGGTAAACTAATCCATTAAATATTTGACTAGTAGGACTCCTGAATTTTGTAGGGTTTGAGTTTTGACTAAAAACTCAGTATATGGTGTGTTTTGAAGCCATACTGATGCACACCATTCCTCTAATTCATCATACTATGGTGAAAATTAATCGATGTTATCGATAATCCCCTGATTAATACTGGGATGAATAAGATTTTGGATAGGTGCAACAATGGGTATGACCTGATGTGTATGTTCTAACATTTATTGAGGATGGTTTCTGTCTAAGGGCATATTTTTAGGATTATTCTCAATTTTCATTCCTTGTAACCATAATATATTTGAGTATTAATCATCATCCTTTATCAGGTATAAGTAAATAGATGGTCCATATATTGAGTTGTGATGTTATATTGGACCTACTTCAGTCACTGTGATGTACCCTTACTTCAGAGGTAGACCAATTGATTGTTTATGTTGAGCATCCTCCCATATATCATTTTTTTCAGGGTAGAAAACATAGATATATTCACATTTTATACTTCTCAAAATTTTCAATTTATCCCCATACCAAGTGAATATATATTCAAGAATATAGATATCATCATCATTGAGATGAGGATGCAAGTTTTAAGCGATCATTGATATATTAATTTCTTCTTTATAGATTCATTAAGGTGGTAGTGGGGGATTGGTAAATGGAGAACACAATTTTATTGTGATTCATTAATTCTAGATAAACAAACCTAATGTATAAAAATGTAAAACTTGTTCTAAATTGGACAAACATATACTTGATCGTCCACATTAACATCATTTTTTGTACTTTTTGACAATATATTTCCATGATGTTTATTGATGCATAATTCATTATGAGTAGGGCATCTATTGTTGAATGATAGGTGGTTACTTTCACTTTTTTTTGATCATATTCCTTCCATTATGTGATCCTATTGAATACTTTTACTGAATATTGATTCTAATGGAACATTAGTACACCCCTTTCATCCTAATCCCTTCTAGTTGAAATGGGTCAGAATATTGGATGAACTATGAGAGGTTACTTTTTTTGGTCCTCCCTAGTAAAAAAAAGTCAAATTTCCAATGAAGGGGAGGTTGATTTAAAAATAAACCTATCCTTGAGGGTTGGGGTTTGCCCTATTATCTTATTTTTGTTCCTTAATCCGAATTTTCATCCATAGAGATGTATTTTGTGTAAAAAATTCCCTCATCCATATTGGATGGGGTTAATCTCCTTTTGGGACATTGGATGCTTCTATCCCCACACTATTGATCTCACGAATCCATATTCGATTAAAAGTAGGGTACCCTTCAAGATGAAAATGAAAATTTCTTGATTCTAAGGACATTAGAAGTTATCAAAAATTAACATCCCATAATTGAGAATCCTACATAATTTTATTGGTTTCGATGTTTATAATTTATTCAACGGATTTCCCAAATGATGTACGATAATTTTGAGACTTATTAATGGACATTAATTGTAGACGTTGTAATCATTCATCAGCTATCATTTTACTTGTCAGCATACATTATGAAATAAAATTATATAATTTCATTACCAATTTGATATTTAAAATGAGTATTGGGGTGAAATGAAAATCTCCATTCTCCCCATACCCATATATGAACACATTACAGGAAGTTGATAAGTATGCGATATTACTCTTTCAATGCATTACAGAATGCAAGTTCAAGATCATTCCACAAATTCTATGATCATGTTTACCACACAGATGAGAGGGAATGTATGTCAATTTGGCAGTGAATCTCTCCAAATATCATTACATTGTCTACATAGCCATTTTAATCATGGGTTTTTCATTCATGAAACTAATAGTTTTTAGATATTTAGATTGATGTTGAGAATTCATTAATATAACTATGAAATTAGAATATTTTATTGAGAATTGATTAATGTCCATAAACTAATTATTATATTATCCCAAGAAAATCTTATTCTCATGGTAAACATATCCTTTTTTTCTTTAAGGGATCGCTCCACAAAATCATCCAAACAAGAGCAGTTATTATGTTTTGGTTCTCAAGGATTGGGGATACTGGTGGTCACATTAGCAAGGGATCCATTTAGAGGTAGATCATAGGATTATGTTCCTGCATTATATCTTATCGATGAAGAAGGATGTATATTGTCATTAACAAGGTATCCTGCATGTATAGCCCCATATTTCCAAGTGTGTCTGGATATGATGGATTTATCGTACTTGACATGGAAATGAGAGAACCATCTTGATGAAATGAAATTTCATTATGTGAAGGACATTCACAATCATTTCTATCATGGTGAGGACTACAATCATAGATTGACGTATGACTGTAGGGAGAACATAGGAATTTTATACCCTAGAGAGGTCTTTCATGGTAGAGAGAAGCAATGGGATGACCATATATCCATAATAAAATGTCACAATAGGGAGTACATTCACAACCAATTTTATCATGCAGATAAATACCCTATAACAAAAATGATAAACTATATGGATAATTTATCCACCAAAAAAAATGGTGAGGAACATAATGAAATATAGAAGAAATGGGGGGACCGTCACGTGGTAATGAATGGTCACCGTGGTGACGGAATTAAATAATGGACACTACTACCATAATAGCTTTTTGTCTGGATATAGAGAAAATATCTAAAGTTTATACCCACGAGAGGACCTTAATGGATGAAAAAAGTGAATAGGAGAATGTATTGTAGTAATGAAATGTCACTGTGGATCGAACTATCATAGTGAATTACATCATGGTGAGGACTACCTTTATAGATTTGAGGACCAACTATAGGAAGAATATATATAGAATATACCCTAGGTAGGATCTTTAAAGAATACAATATCATGGGGAGGAAAATCATGGTGAAATGATATGTATCTAAAAGAATTAAATTAACCCAGAATTCCATAATGGATTGAACTACCATAATATATAATCATTTGATTTTAGCGATATATTCAAAAAATTATTCCATGGGTAGGGACTTTTGGGTGGAAAACATTTAGCGGAGGACTTTATTTTTTTATAATGAAATTTAAACATGGGGATGACCTTTAAATTGAATTCCATCATGGAGAGGACTTCCATCATAGCTGTATGTTCAACTATAAGAAGAATTTATAAAGAATATAATCTAGTGAAAACCAACAGTGTGTACATCAATGGGTGGAGGAACTTCATAAGGCAATGAAATATAATCTTAGGGAGTACCCTCATAGTGAATTCCATCATGGAGGGTAAAGTCATCGTATCATGATGTTCGAATGGAGGAGAATTTCTATAGTGTATACCTAGTGGAGGACCTTTTCGGTAGACAACAGTAAGTGGAGGGACTTCTTGATATAATTACTTGTCACCAAAGAGATGTCCTTCACAATAAAATACATCATGAAGAGGAAAACCATTATAACTAGATTTATGATAGTAGGGATTATATATGTATCATATAATCTAGGGAGGGAAGTGATTATAGATATCAATAGGGGGATGACCATACTTATTGTTTGATATTTCAACCATGATGATGGATTCCACCATGCTGATCATGGTATGGGATCTCATGATAATTTTGATTTTTCCCATGAAGGAATTATTTATGATATATGTTTTGGTGAGGAATTTCAAATATGTGATTAATAAATTTTCGGGGAGGACAGTAGATATTTCTACTACCACATTAGTAATTTGGTAAAAATTTGGATGGATTATGAACATCCACTAACAAATTCTTGATTTCCTCATGAAATTAATCCACAATATGATAATGTTTATGATTCATATTTTTATTATCCATTTTTCATTGGCATCATCTTTTTTTGGTTCACACATTCTGGAAGATCATGTCATTTCGTGTAATTGATGACCATAATATATGGGCATCTTTTAATGTGAGTCATTTGTTGAATCTATGATATGTTGGAATGATTATGGTGATTTGGAAGGGATATATTAAGGCCCTAGAGTGGCCAACAAATGGTACGTGTTTCCCCATGTTGTAAAGGGTATTTGTTCCTGATCATACTGAGTTTTTATTATGTAATATTGTAGATGACCCTACTCTAATAAGGGTAAGATGAATATATGAATTGAAGTGTCTATCCAATTTTTTTGGATGAGTAAACCCACTTGAGGAATAAGGGTTTTGGGATTTTACTACTATATATTATTGATGATATGATCATGTCTTGGTATGTTTCTATAAGATGGTATGAAATTGGGGATTGGGAATCCATCCATTCCATAATGGGTTATGATGCATCAATGAATGGAACATGAATATTCATCCATTCTATTTTTTGGGGAAATATTTTGATTCCTCACCTAATCATAGATGTTTTTTGTCTAATAGATCCTCCAAATATATCTGTATATTTATAGTGGGATTAATATACTAGAGAATTAATTTTCATCTACTTATTGATCCCCACAATATTTTACTATCTAGATTTATGAGAATATGCATTAATGTGCATTTTTTTTGTATTTTTCCACCGTATTTTTATAGCATGATTGAATTACACACGAAAAAATATGAATATTTTCGTAGTTTCACCATATTATCATACAAGGTTGAATGTGATTGAGTAGGCATTATCATATTCCTATAGTCTGCAGACATAATTGTACAAAGTTCATCTTCAGCAAGAAAAAAAATGATGTGATATTTCATATTTTTTGAACATCAACATCCAAGATCATCCCGTGAGTATAATGTTCTCATGAAATTTTATAGGTCACATAGGGTGGTATCCTATTCAAGTTGGGGATGTTGGGATGTTCAGCGTTTCAATAATGACATTTAGTAGGGGCCCTTAGAATTATCCTTTGTCCTTATGGGATGAAGATTCTATCAAACAATTAATTAGACAATCTAATTTTGAGGTAGAAATTATTATAAAAATCAAGGTAGACGATCTTGAAATTGTTGGAGATGGCTATTATGGACATTTTGTTCTATATCAACGAATGTCATTGTGAGGACTAGGATAGGGGCTTCATCATCTAGTGGTCATGTTAATCCCCCTCCAGGGTTTAGAGGGTACCATTCTAGTTGTAAAAATAGAACAATAAATTCAATACCTAGTTGGTATAGATTCAATTAGTGTGTTGGAATCTGTTATTTGGTTCCAGACCCACCTTGTGTAGTTGTAGATGTGCTTCTCTGTGAGATATTTTGAAATGCCATTAGAAAAAGGCATTTCTAGTTAATTGTTCACACTATATATGGGAGACACACATAGAAAAGAATAGACAATAAAATTAGAATATTCCTAAATTATAACATTCACCATATTTCTTGTATTGGACCTCTCTTTGCATGATATCATAAGTGGCCTAACGGGTGGGTGATACCATCGCCTTGGTTACAGATTCTGGTTGGATTCACTATTGTGTTTCCAACAAAATGGTTCATGGTAAACCATTCTGGTATGATTTATTATGGGGGGGGGGTTAATGTTTCAAAATCATTCATATTACTCTCACTATTCATATCCTTTACCCTTTTAGGACAATTTATTTTCCAACACTTTTTATTTATAGAACTAGAAACACCCAATGGTTCTCATATCTGTGATGAAACATGTACATATATTCTAAAGGGAAATAATTTTTGGGTAATTTATCCAATTTTATGTAAGAATTCAAATTTCTCATGAGTATTGGAATTCAGCCTCATCATCCCTTTTTAGGAGGAATTATTTCATTTATTATGAGACTCCTTTTTATATTAATGATATGTTCTTAAATAATTTTTTCATTCCAATGTATGACATGGGTCACCCTGATTTATCTTATAATTATATGAATTCATATATTCTTAAATCATATGTATGTAACCATTGTTTTTCATTTATATGGATATATATATTATTATCATTGTTTCTCAATAAATTATACCTTTTTAAAAATAGATTAAAATTTATAGGTCTTTAATTTGGATGATGTTGGTTTTATTCCATGTGGTGAGGAACTCTAGAGTTTACTATCATCAAGTGAGATAGATAATGAATTTATTTAAATATCAAATTCCTGAAATGTAATTCCATTGTATCAAAATGATTGATCTCAAAAAACATAGGATTTTGGTCCCCTGATAAGGACACATCACCTATAATGATTGTGTGATGAGTATAAATCTCTTACCCATAAATATAGGGCCAATGCATTATTTTTTCCATTTTCTTTCTCAAAACGAAATAAAATCCCGAATTACTACTTGATTAGATGTTTTTGAAAACCATATTTTATATATGATACCCATATAAAATTGGTAAATATATAATAAAACATAATATATAAAAAGATCTAACAAACAACTTCCTTAAAATAATTCCAAGAATTCATCTTCATATTAAGGGGCAGCAAAAAACAGGGGTTATAAAAAAAATTATTAAGGCTTTGTATAATGGATGAAATAATGAATCAATGAGAATAAATAATCATGGAAATGTAAATAACTTAGAACACATTTTATTTAAATAAATTGATAGGGGAAATCAATTTAGTGGGTTTATTAACTGAAACACATGTCATTTAATCAATAAACTGAGGATGAACTACATCCATATAGAATGTCAAAGATATAATCTCATGGATAAAAAATAATAGAAAAGGAATGATGAAAATTCATAATTTTTGGATTCCATTTTAACAATATACATGGTACTATAATAATTAAGACCATTTACAATATGGTTTATAACATATTAGTCAAAAACTAATTTCATTTAACTACAGATTCATTTTATGAGACTACTGATCCATCGATGGGACATTTCTAAACGGGCCCTGCCCATGTATTACCTATCAAAATGTTTTCTCCATCATTTTTAATAATAGATTTGATTAATGAAAAATTATCCTTATAAAAAATCATGTTGATTTAATGATAAAGATTTACCAAAATTTCCTTAGTTAAAAAGATAACTATCATGTACAAACTATATAATTTTTTTATACAATTTAAAAAATAAATACAAACATAACGGAAGAGTATAGATATTCAATGAAATTTTACTTATTATGGAAATGTTTTTATAGAAGATTGTTTTATGTTAATGTTAACAATCACAAAAGAAATTGAAATTGCAAAGTTATCTCTTAACACATACTAATTTTAAATTCAAACGCTTTTGATGATAAGATTCAATGTAAAAAAATTAAAAAAAATGAATTTGAAAGAATTAATCCTATATGAATCAAATTTTACATTACATAAAACATAATGAAGAAGTAGGTGTGAATATGACATGCATATTATATATGAAAAAAGTTAGATGAAAAATTGTTACATTGTGTTTATTTTTGTGTGAACATAATTAATTCTCAATTATAATTGTTTTAATAATGTTATTGTCTTATTATATAACCATATTAATATTTAAAATATCATATAAGATCTTTCTGTAATTTCTTATTAACCTTTTGTTTGTAATCATTCATTATTTTCACTAGTTTTAGTGTTAATTGCCTAGTTTCTCAAGTATGTTTTATCATGTTACATATCATTATTCATTTGTAAATTATTATTTCATCATATCCAGAATTTGAAACATCATATAATTAATATATATATATATATATCAATTATATATGTATTAATTATAATATATAATATTTTTAAGTAATAGATTAAATGTATTATCTATTGAGATTGAAGGTTGTATGTTCACATGATTGCTACATAATTTTATTTACCATATTTTGAATGAATGAAAAAAATGATATATATCTATATTATAATGAAAATAAACTATTTATTTTATATATCTCACATATTATAATTAAAACCATCCTTTACATATTCTATATATATCATGAATGAATCACATCGAATTTAGTAGGCAGTAGTCCAAACTTCCAAACATGTTTTTATTATATTTAGAAAAAATGGAAAACAAGACTGTTTGTGTTATATAAAAATTCAATAAGTATGAAGAAAACATTTATATAATAAATATCATATAAATATATCATTATAATCGAAAATCCAAACCATTAGATGTGGTAATAGAATAACAAATGAATTCATTTAGTGAGGTCATAGTCTGCCATACACACGATCAATTGATTCATTATAAATATTCTGAACATGTGTGTAAGAGTATGTATAGACCATAAAATAAAAAAATACATATATTTATGATAATTATTTAACTATATAAAAACTATATTATGTGAAATTATGGTTTTATAGAATTTAACAATGTTAAAATGCATATGAGGAAAGTTACATCTTTATTAGGTAACTCTTTTAGGTTGGGAACTATGGGATTGTTGGTTGTATTTCATTCAAAATTTATGACTATTGGGTTATTTTATGGTTTTTTCTATATTAATTGGGTAAATTATTGTTGATCATATGGTCTTGATAGATTTGATGTTGTGGGAGGGGTGGGTGATTTTTTATATTAGAGGAAAGGATTTCCTATAAATATGAATTGGTAAATCGTATTGAGAGGTCTACCGAACAACATTATTCTCTAATAATGAAAAATATTATATATAATGGAGTAGTGAGATGATATATGGAAATCCAATGTCTTCTAGACGTGGTTATAGGTCATTTTAGGGATTATGTTTAAGGGGTAGCACCTTGTTAAGCTTAATTGTATCTTAATTGATGTAATTAATTTTAGTTACATTCTGTAATAATATTTGTATAAAACTATGGTAATAATATTATAAATTATAATTTTTTTTATTTATAAAATTTATTATAACTTTATAAATTCTAATAATATACGCGGAGGAAATTAATATAAATTTAATACGATAGATGGGATGAGAAAGATGGATTTTAACATGAAGATGTTCAAATGACTATAATGTTTTTATATATAATTACAATGTAAAAAAGAATAAAATGAAAAAAACTGGATTAATTGATTTTTAATATATATAATTATACTTTTAATAAAATAAAAAATAATAATTTAACCATATATATAATAGAAGAAAAAGAAGATTGAATAAACAATTATTATTTTTCACTATTCGTATAGAAATTAAATTTCATATAAAAATTCCAAAAATACATAATAAGATAATTTTAAAATTATACAAAACAATTATTGTTAATTTTGATATATAATTTTTTTAAAATTTCTAAAATATTTATATAAAATATGTTCTCCATTAAAAGGATGGAAAAATACATTTATAATAATAATGTTTGTATAAAAAAATTGGGTTTTTATTATCTTATGAAATTAAAAATATCGAATTATTATAATAATATTTTATTTTATATATAAAAAATAAATTTTCTAATATTTTTATAATTTAATCAACTATGAAACATGTGACTAATTTTTTTTTAAATATGTAGATTCGTGTATTCCACACATACAGTGTAATGAAATATTTGAAAATTTTCAATTGAATTATAATTAACATAAATGGAAAATATAGTAATGTATTGGGGTGAATCATTCTTCAATCCAAAAAATAAATATCCCACAAATTTTATGGGTATTACCTAATAAAAATGTGTAGGTAGTTCTCCTTCATAGATTCCTTTGTTTCCAATGTTGTTTCTTCAACATTGTGATTAATCCAGTGTAGCATTAACAACTGATTCGTCTAATAACTCAATATATTATCTCTAGTATTAGAAATCTATATCGGTTCTTCATA
Source organism: Viscum album (assembly GCA_963277665.1). NCBI lineage: Eukaryota > Viridiplantae > Streptophyta > Magnoliopsida > Santalales > Viscaceae > Viscum > Viscum album. The sequence goes on along the minus strand of OY728153.1, from coordinate 186,822,298 downwards.
GTTTGAATGTTTAGTTTCGAACTTTATTTCATTATAATTAAGCCCATTCATTGGGTTAAGAATGTACTTCCATAACATAGACTTATGAAAAAAACTGTGTACCTCTGAAAAAATTGTTTTCATTGTCAAATTATAATAAAAAATTACAAATAATTGAAAAAAAGGATTTTTCTAATGTTCCTTGCACCCAGTTTCATATTTTTAAACCTAATAACACCCTTCCATGGCGATACATTGAACAAAACATAATATCTCACTTGGAACTCTAAATATTTTCATCAATTATCTGTATAACTATTTTCATTCATTGAGTTTCTTTAATGTTAGCCTAAATATTATTAAACTGTTTCATTATCTATTCAAAATGTATTGGGGCTATTAGTTTCCATTATCCAACATCAGCCCATCACAGTGAATTACGATACAATTAGTCATAGGACATCATTTTTACCATCCTAAAAACTGTTATTATTAAAAAAACTCTACCAATGATATGTTATGGTCTACAATTCCATGAAATCAAAGTTATCTTGACCTAAACATGTCTTCCAATGTTATAATTTTTCTTTTAGGCATTTCATCAGTTTTAGGATTATAGTTAGTGATTAAATGAAGCTCAGTATCAGGATCCTTCTGATGAATTTTAGATATTTTCAATTTAAAATTTGAATCTCGATGTAAGAAAATCCATCGAGGCTCTCCATGAAGTCATACAAATTCATTAATATTAATTTTGGCAAGGTTTTTTGGAGGTCAGTCGTCACCTATATCATTGAAATGTGAATATTTGGTTAGTCGACCAAGAATAACCCATATGGCACCATTATTTATAGGAGACTCTGGAAGTCTTGTAACAATTTCCATAGTATTTTTATCCCATTTGCATATAAGAATATGATAGGTTGTAAAGAATCCTTTAGGTTACTGCCTCATAGCTATTAATTATTGAAATACAAAAATTTTATAAACATATTCATCTATTTCCTACAACATGTCAAACAACAAAAAATATTACTTCAATTCCATATAATTATTGTAACTTCCATGGTTTATAGGGAAATTTGATCTATGAGAATCATACACCAATTCACATTTTAGATCTTGTATATGTGTAATAGATAAAATATTCCAAAATTTATAACACTATATTCACAAACAAAGTCTTTTATTTTTATTTCATTCACACTTTAAAATTACCTATGAACTTTCTCTTCATTGGATTGATAATTCATTATATTAAATAACAAAGATGGGTTTTAAATCATTTTAAAAATTATTGATGTCTCCCCTACCATATAGATTACCAAATCCCTTTTTACTAGATCTATTAACACATGATCCTTATCATTTATCATTAGGGTTATAATTCATTAATCATTCTTAATAATTTATTTATATACATTATTTTCATTCCGTGTGTGGTAGTTTATTGAGAAAACATAATACTCGATTAGTAGTAGACTTCCCCTTTGACTCTAGTCAAGATCGTTCTATAAGCATATGTATTTTAGATTTTATTATCTATGTATATGAATCATCATTCTCCATATATAAAATGTATCAGTATTTTAAAATAGTTGATGGTGGGTGCTTATTCATGGCATTAGGTTTTATAGTTCAAATTGTGAGTGTATTATTTTCTTTATTCATAATAAATGTAATTGTTAATATTCATTAAGATAGAAATATATCCCTTCTTCGATGAATAACTATATATGAAAATCCCATCACATCCTGAAGGTAGAGTCAAAATTTTCAAATTGAAAAATATAATATTTAGTTCATCAAAAAATTATTCACATTCCTTTTTTCTCACAAAATTAACCCATTATAATATAAGTTGGGGTAAAAGGTTATGTAATTGAAAAAACATATAAACAAATCACCAATAGTATCTTTCCAAACCATTTAAAATATTCTACGTGATAAATTTAGTTTGTGTGGGACATTCTCTAATTTTCTTCTTCTTTGTAGGATCAAAAAATATTCCAATCTAAGAGATAATATGGCCAAGAAAAAAAACTTATTGAATCTAGAAATCAGACACACCAAATATACAAATAACTATTTTCAACAATGTGGCTTAAGAATAATCTAAATGAGTGACTCATGGTACTAGGACCTTTTAGAATACACAAAAATATAATCAATAAATACCACAAAAAATCAAGATATTCCTTCAATACTATATTCCATATGTCCATGTAATTAAATGGTCAACTGGTCCATTTAAATGGAAATAATATAAATTCATATTGTCCATACATCGTCCAAAAATCAATCATTATAATTTTTTCCTTTTTCACTCGCAATTAGTGATACCAAAAATTAATATTAATCATTGAAAAATATTATACTCTCTGATGATCAAAAAATAATCCACCATTTTTAGGAGTATTATACCTATTATTTAATTTTATATCATTGATTTACATATATTCAATAAAAAACCACATGTATGCATATTTATTCATAGAAATAAGGATAGGGGCTCCCCATTATGAAAAACTAGAAAGAACAATTCTCTTACTACATAAATCAACTAGTTTTTTCTTCAACTACAATAATATCAATGAAGCCTTTCTATATGGACTATTATATATTCTCATTTAATCAATTATAATATAAATGAAAAATCAACTTCAAAGTCTAGGGAATGTCTCGGTAATTACATTTCAAATACATTAATGTATTAATGAACAATAGGTACGTCATTAATATTAATATTAAAACATTTTTCACTAAATTTTGTTTTATCATATTCCCCAATAATTTCATTTTGTAAGGAAAATAGAGGTGGATCTAAATATAAATCGGATGATGATGTATCAACAATAATGATAAGGAATTCTTTATCTTCCTCACATATAATTATTTCTTATCTCTTGCAAGGAATTTGGGAATTATATTTTGAGAGATTGTCCATCTGAGGAATATGTCAATTTGAACCATAGGTATGAAGATCATTTCAGCAAAAAAATCACAATAATGTGTCCTAATTGGGAATTACGGACACATTTTTTTTTCAATGATACATCTTTTAGGTATTTTGTCTGATAACTCCCACATTAAATCCAAAGGGAATGTCAAATTTTCATTGAAAACTAGACATATATAAAATTGAATGATGTTCCGAAATAAAATAATTCATTTGTTAAATATGAATATATGATTAATGTAACAGCCACCATGTCATTGTTTAATTCTACCTCATCAATGACGATTTCATATGCTTGGACATATCCTTCATCGTATTCTGTGGTAGATTCCCTTGATTCATAGGAAATTCTCCATTATAGTTTCCCATCTTCTTATATTTGTAACACTGAATATCATTGTTTTACTTCTCCCCCATTTCATTCTTTAAAACGATAACACAATTAATTAAAATTATAAAAATATCTAATTCTCATGAGACATTTTCCAGGGATATTCATTCCGCATTTCTCAAATAATGAAAAAATTTTCATGTTCATCTACATGTTTGCTGAATTGCCTTTGTATTAGTTCCCATTAAGGCTTTTATTACCATGGTTGATACTGTATATTTATGAAAAAAATAATTACTTATTTATTTTGATGACACATAAAACTATCTCATCATATGATGTATAATTATGGGACAATGGTTCCCATTTGAGACTTTTCTAATATCATTAAAAAATGTGATTAATCATAAAATCAGTGTCACGTATATAATCATTATCATTCTAGGATAAACATACAAATGATTTTTCATTATCCGTAACACATTATTCTTCATTTTCATTTATATTATGTAATTGTATCTTCATCGCAATTTTTTGATTATGAGGAAATTAGTTATCAATTAATTATTTTTAGTAGTTATTCATTCGATAAATTATAATTAATATACATACATATTATTCAGGATCAAGGACCACAATTGATAAGAAACACATTGAGAAAATATTCCATTTTTGTAAAATAATCAACTTCCTATTTCCTATGATCATAAATATATTATCCAATGACTCATTCTACTGATCAAGTAAAATTATATTAGTAGTCAGACTAAACTATGGAGGAAATAGTTGCAAAAAAACTAATCTAGCATAATATATTATCTCCAGAGAAAATGTTTCTCAATTAAGGAATGTTTATTTGTCATAACATGATTAATCCTAACAAATACTTTCATAGTTTTCTTCACTTCAAGACCCGCTATTTTAGTTTCCTCAATAGGGAAATATATTCATCATCAATGAGTATTTATATCATTCATCCTTCCATGAACCATTTATAAACTATCCAATTTATTGTATAATATCATAAAATTACAATATATTATTCCAAATATGGTATTTAATAGAAACTAAATATATTCCTCATGAATATTAGAACCAATAAATTTTGTTTCACTAGGGAAATAATTAATTTAATATTCTTCTTAATGGTTTGTAATAAAAATGTGAATTATCCCAAGAATATCGAATTGGATTGTCAAACAAGGCTCACAATAATCCCTATTATCAGGTAAGTGGTTATGCTTGAGTTAGGCATAATGCACCTTTTTGAGTTATTATATTTATGTACATATCTGATAGAACCACATTCTCTTATATTATCATGATTGGGATGTATTTCTAGGAATACCCATATAATATCAACCTTTCCATTATTCATGAATTTATTTCTATACTTATTGATAAATGTTATTTTATGGTTATGTTCACAAATATTTTTTCACAGAATCTACTTTCTATGTTTTCCACTAAAAATCCTATGGTACAAACTCTAATTTCATTTCCTATAAGCCCGAAGTCAGTGAATTACATTATAAATTCGCATGTTTATGTGGAAATGAAATCTTAAATGAAATTATTTTAGCAGTTCAAGATATACAAATTACATAAATCCTACCCATATGACATGGGGAAATAGAGAATATAACATAATTCAAAATAAAGACTACTAAACTTCATCCATTAAACCCATTCAAAAATTTCATCATCAGATCCTCATGAAAGTAATCAAAAACAAGTGTAAGATAAATTTATCAGTACGGGTATTTATAATAGAATAAATAATGAATCAATGATCATAAATCAAAATATAATGTTAATATCTGAGAACAATTGAAATTTTAATACCTATATCATGACTCGTCCCCCAGGTCTCATTTCATACCTACCCCAAACCCGCATTCTATAGGCCATGGGTTGGAGACAAGCACCAAAATGCGTATTCCATAAGATTGGGGAGGCTTTGACATTAAACCTTTACAAACACTCCATTTTTGAACACAACAAGAAGAAAAAGTGAAGTAATATGATGTATAAAAAAGTGTATTGAACGTAGAGGGGGTTGGAATGCAAGCCCAACTATAAAAGTACAATTAAAAATGAAAGGAACAACACAACTAAAAAAGGGAAAACAACTACTGGGTCATCCACCGAGGATCTTACCTGAAGGGTAGGTATATATTTCCTCCTTAGCACTCCACATCTGCATGTGTCCTCTACGTACCGCCTGGTCCTGGCTCCCTCAAATCTCAGCCCAGCAGATTGTAATCTGAACAAGACACTCCAAGGTGTGGGCAAATCCCCTGCAGGGGTGAGTATAAAATTTCCTAATATAGACCCCAGGTCCCCTGACGGTATCTTATAATTTACAAATGAAACCCAAAAAGCATGATCTTAATCACAAAGCATAATGAAATATGCATATTTCAATTAGAGTCTCAACTGAAACTAGTATTTTAGTGAAGTATAGAAGTAAAAAAATGATTATTCATGAAGAAAGATCATTTTATTATGTTAAGAGGAACTTATTATGACCATAATGCGTTTCACCCACACAAGATCTATGGGTACTAACCCCCGCAATGATCCACACAGGATCTTACACGTCCAGAGTCGATAGGTAACTAACCCCCGCAGACCCACAAGGGATCTGACCCACACAAGATCGGTATGCGCAAACCCAAATAAAATTGTTGAGGACAAACCCACACAGGATCTGAAAGACATTTGATTGGTATGCGCTGAGCCACCCAGGATCACTGAGCATTGAACTCTGTATGATTTTTGTCGAACCTCTGCCTCAGGGCTAGCCACTAGATTCCTCACCCCTGGAGCACTCATGTTATGTAGAATCTTACCTCGAGATATGGTTCATACCTATACTATCACTAAACTCCACAAAGGATGATACCAAAGGACCTCCATGTATTATGGGTTCCAACGTGATAGACGGTGCGTCAATCAGACACGCGGTCTATGAGTTGTATGTGTTTTTACTCTAGGGTCCAGGTTAGATTTGGGTTCGATCCAACCAGGCCACACTCCAACTATCTCCCAAACTCAAGAGGATTTTACGAAAAATCACGACTCTATCCAAGGATCTCAATGCCATAGGCAGTTTGTCAAATGGAAATTAAATTCTCATGATATTACCCTTATGTGATTCTGGGTCAAGTTGGGCATGTGTCCAGTCCGACCTAGTTGGACATACCCGGCCCGAACCAGCTTATGTAGGGCCACTACAGACTTAACTCATTGGGCCGAGGTTAGGCGCATACAACAAGGTGGCATCCCAGTAGGGCGGAAACTCAATCCGAGGGGGAGCATGCCAGGACCGAGGATGGGCGTGGTCAGGTTCGAGGGGGCACAACCCATTGTGGGGTCTTCCCTAGTCGGCTTAGGGGGTGTGACCCCCTGAGTCTGTCAAACTATTGAACAGCCTGAAGGTCGTTCGTTTTACGATTCGGTGGTGTTGAGTGGGTGCTGCATGGTCACTTTAGAACCTGTCAAAGGTGCAGGTATTGCATCTTCTATGGCTTCGGCTACGACTTCTTGTCCACCAGTGGCATGCTGGTCCAGCTGCTTCCCTGTCTGTGGCCGACCGATGAGTCGTCCACCTCCTCCCTTCCCCATGACTGACGAGCCACTGACTCATGCTCATTAGTGTCCTTCAATGGCATGCCACTCCTCCTCCACATCCGGTCGGTGTCGGCCGTTCCAATGACTACCACGGCCATGTGCCATAGCCTCCTCTTTCAGTGTGCTCCAATGCACTATATCCAATGTAGTCGGTCGGTGTCTCTGTGTTGGTGGTATTCCATGGAGGCGCAAGGATATAAAAATAGTAGAGGTTTTGGGATGGGTTCGTTAGTCCCACTCCCTCCACGTTAGCTCGTAAACATGAGAGGGGATTAAGGGAATAATAATTGAATTGAAATAAATAGGAATCAAAACCCTACAATGATACCTTGCAACAATGTCCCATATAAACGAATGAATCACGAACTAACCCGTTAGTTGATTGGTCTGTGTTCTTCATTTTATTCAAGAACATAGAATAGGAAAATCATTTAAAATGCATAAATGGATGAAACCCATACCTAGAATCATCAGATAAATGCTCGTGCATGAAGGGGGGGGGGTCGGTGTTCGTCCTTCCCGCAACATGCTTCCAACAATGTCTCTCACACGTCGTCCACTGGTTCGTGGTTCAGTGTCACCTGTCATCTCCCACTTGGATTAACTCCATCTTCTAAGGGTCTGAATTCATGGTTCTCACTCAGCACTTCGTTTCTTGGTGAAGATGTATTCATACCCATCCCAAGTATCCATTTATATAGGAGAGGGGGAGGGTAAATAATGATGTGGGGAATTAATAGGGGATTAGAAATTAAGAACCTTCCAATATTCAACAATGACATCGTTACATTGGATTGGAATATCAAGCCATTAATTTTCATCACCCATCACTAGCCCCACAGATTTCATGTCCGTTTGAGGATATGAAATAAAATAATAAAATTATTTCATTTCATTTCTTATAAAAATTCCAAAAAACATAACATTTTCTACAGACCTACTGTAGTCAAAGTAAAGCCTCCCCTATGCAAATCTTGGTGCTGCAGATTCAACGATGCAATCAGATTTTTAATATGAGAAAAATTTTAAAAGTTAGAAAATGCCACTCACACATTTACTGAACGTACCATAAAGAAGTACATAAATTCATTCGGGGAACTCCATGCCTCTGAATCACACGCTTTCAATTTTTTTAGACTTTTGATAATTTCATTTAGTTAAATAATTTACATTGAAAATCATGGTCATTTCATTCACCCCCCTATGGATTTTCATTCCTGAAATCCACAGCAAAGACTAAGGAAAGAAATAGGGGTACTGAGCATGAATATGAGCCTCCAAATCCTATGTTCTCTCTTGGAGATTTTTGTGCTTCCAGAGAATGCGAACCATAGATATCAATCATCCCAGAATGAACCACTCCATTTGATCCTCAATATCCACTAGAACCTTCATAAACATCATCACATTGTCTAAGTCCAGCTCACCATTGTCGATGACATGAAATGGGTTATGCACATATCTCCTCTGCTGGGATACGTGGAAGACGTTGTGCACCCTCTCTAACTGTGGTGGAAGCGCCAAGTGGTATGCCTCCTGGCATATCCTCAGAAGTATTAGAAAAGGACCGACAAACCCCAGTGATAACTCACCTACTTGAAAAAATCTCTATAGTCCCCATCGATGAGAGAATCGCATGAATACATAGTACCCCTCCTAGATCTCAAAAGGTCTCTATCTTCTATCTGCATAATACTTCTATCTACTTTGAATAGACTTCATCCACTCATGGATAATATGCACCTTCATAGTGGTAGCTCATAACAACTCTTGAGCCATAAGTGCTTACTCCCCTAGGTCTATCCAGCATAGAGGTGATATGCAACATCGACTATACAAGGCCTCAAATGGTGCAGTACCGATGGTGGGGTGACAATAGTTGTTGTATAAGAACTCCACCATGGGAAAGTGTTCCTCCAAACTGTGGACAAATTCAAGGAAGCATGCATGATGCATGTCCTACAGTGTTTATATGGTCCACTCTGTCTAACCATCCATTTGATGATGAAAGGAAGTGCTCAAGCACAGCTGAGTCCTGAATGCCTCCTATAATTCGTTCCATAATTGGGATGTAAAACATGAATCACTGTCAGAGACAATAGTCGATCGGAACCCCATGAATCCATACAATCTCATGTACGTAGTGGCGTCCCATACTTTTTATTGATCCCAGCTCTCAGATGGGTAGGAAGTGAGGTGGCATGGTGAGTCAGTCAATGATATCACAGACAGAATCATGTGCCCTAGACGTATGTGTAATCCCTCTCACAATGTGAATAGAGATCCCATCCCACTTACACTTTGTCACCTATACTGGTTGTTTTATGCCTGCAGGAACCTGATGCTTGGCCTTCACTTGCTGACAAGTGAGGCATCGGGAGACAAAATCTGCTATAGCCTTCATTATCTCAGGCCAGCAGTGTTGATTCTAGCGGTCCTCGTACATCATCGCCACACCACGATGTACCTCCACAAGGTACATATGGAACTCCCTAAAAGACTCCTCCCGTAGTACCCCTAGTACCATTTTACATCCCTTGAAGAGGATGATGTTCTCCCCACCTTCAGAAAATCCATTTGGTGCGTGTTCTGAGGATATCTGTGCACGTCGAGCCTCATAGTAGATATCCCCAAGCAGCGACTCCTTGAATCTCTAAAGGAGTTGGGGAGTGACTGCCATATATTGGAGGTATGTTTCTCCATGTCTATCGATGAAGGATATCTGCAACGTGACTAGCTGCTCTGTCACCTCACTCAAAAACTATATAACAGAACTCCTACTTTGTGTATTTTCTACCACGTTCCCCTTCCTAGAAGTATAGAATATCTCAAATTCATAGTCTTGTAAGAACTCTATCCATTGTCATTGTTTGATGTTTAGGTACTTATGAAAAAAAGATATTCCTGAGACTCTTGTGATCAGAGTAGACTGTAAAACATTCTCTCATCAAGTAATGATACAACACCTTCATGGAAAAGACCACTAGTGCTAACTCTAGGTCATGGGTAGTGTAGTTTTTCTCATGTTGTCTTAGCTTTCATGAGCCATTGGCAATCAATTCACTCTCCTACATCAGGACACACCAAAATCTATTCCTTAATTCATCAAAGTAGAATACATAACCAAAACCCTCTTCTGGTAGCCTCAAGATGGGGCCTAATCAGTCTCTACCCCAGATCCTCAAATATCTACTGGAATCACTATGTCCACCTAAAGGGCTATCCCTTATTCGTCAATGATGACAAGGGTGTCACAACTCTAGAAAATTCAGGCATGAATCTAAGGTAGTATCCGGCCAACCCTAGGAAAATCCACACCTCAGACACACACATGGTTGGATCCCAAGAAATCACAACCTCTTTTTTCGTGGGATACACTAGAACCCAAACTTCTATGATAGCATGTCCTAGGAAGTGGAACTCTCATATCCTGAACTGGAACCTCAATAGATAACCATAATGATGGTGCTCTCAGAGTGTATCTAGAACTATTTGCAGATGATAGGCATGATCCTCCTCCCTCACGGAGTATACCAAGATGTCGTCAATGAACACCATGACAAAGTGATCAAGGTATGGCTAAAATATCCTATTAATGAGTCCCATGTACACTGAAGGGGCATTCGTCATGAAGAATGGGATAACCAAGAACCCAATGTGGCCATACTAACATATGATGGCTGTATTCTACACATCCTCCCCTCGTACCCAGAGTTGAGGATAGACAAAACTGTGGTGTATCTATGAAAACTAATGAGCTCCCTTCAACTGATCGAAAAGATCAACAATCATCTGAAGTGGATACATGTCCTTCACGGTCACCTGGTTCAGCCATCGATAGTCCACATAGAATTAAATTCCCTTCTACCTTTCTGGAGAACAAAATCGTTGATGCCCATTGAGAAACAATGGGCCCTATAAACCACTTTCCCTACATGTCCTCTAAATTTACCCGTAACTTAGGAAGCTCTGCGTGAGCCATCCGATACGCTGGTGTAGATACCAGTGCCATCTGGGGGGTACAAGTCAATGAAAAGTATACATTTATACATGGAGGTAGACCTGGAACATCATTAGGGAATACATCTATATACTGGTCCATCACTATTGGATAGATCTGACTCTCAAAATCCACTACACGGAGGGTAAGGCTATCCAAATGATGTATTATTGGCTGCACCAGCCTATGGTTAAGTCTTTCCTATGCTGAAAATGTTCCATTATCACCAGGGAAGGAAAAACTAGTTCCATATCTGCGGACACACCACCCATTGCGCCTAATACTGTCTATCAGATCATGGACTCTGGATAACCAGTCGATAAAAAAGATGGCATTATAAGGCCTTGACCCCGCTACTAGGAGATCACATCCAAAACTCTTGCATCCTAGAGTAGGCTGACAGTGTATGCACCAGTGTGTAATCATTTAAACTTCTACGATAGGAGTCTCTAGCCATAAGGATCGACCCAATGGATCCACAAGAATCACCGAGATCTGACCGAGGGTCATGGAAATAAAAGACTGACAATAAACTGCATCTATAAGTACTGTAGCTAAGGTGGGGTAGAAACAGATTATACATCTAATCATCTCTGGATCGTCGTGGTCACATGCCTTAGCTGTCTAGAGGTAAGCTCATCCCCAACCACCTGCTCCCTGTTGTCGGGGTGGACCACCTGGAGGTGGTGGCAGTAAAACATCAAATCGTTTTCCTTTTCCTGTTGCATGACCGACTCCTCTATCACACCTACATGCAGCCTACATACCTACTCTATCGAATATTTGCCTCTACGTTGGTGGTCCCTTGACCATCTAATGGTCATCTATATGGGATTTCAGGTGGTCGCGAGCCATGTGACCCTACCAACTGCACATGTAGCACTATATGTCCCTAATCTGACCTTCTCTGCCTCGTGAGCTCCAGACCTCCAAACATGCGTCCCGAGGCCATCCACTAGAAGGCCTATTCTGCTGGACCTCTATGTCACCTACTTACTACTTTCTATATATGACTCAGCTAATTTATGTCTGACGGTGACTCTCGCTGTCGGATCCTGTTCATATAGGAAGCTCTCCACCAAAAGCACTCGCTCTAGCACCCCATCCCGATTCGGTAAGCTGAGTGATTCCATAGATTCTCTAATTTCATGGCGGAGACCCAAATCAATGGTCTAAGTCTTGAAGAATGGGTCTCGTACCATATCGGTGGAGTAGTGGGAGAGATCCATGAACCTCACCGAGTACTAGGATATTGTCTAGATTCCCTACTGTATGTGCAGCTGCTCTTGTATACGCACTCTACTTAATGTCTCTAAGATGAACTATGCCCTTATAAGTCTCTCGAAGTCCTCTCAGATGAGGGTTGCCTCGTGGTGTTTCTTGATCATCAAACTCCACCATCTCCCTACTAATTACTGAAAAATAATGGCTACTAGGATCACCATAAGGTAAGCAGGAGTCTAAACATGGAGAAAAACACTGGCCGCTGCCTCCAGCCAGTCCTCAACCGCCTGCGACTCCGTCTCGCCTCAGATCATCAGATGCCTCTACCACTAAAACTCATGCAACACACACATTCATCTTGCATCATCTACTGGTGGGGCCGATGGAAATGGAATCCCTACGGGTTGTTGTGTTGCTGGTACACCTCCTGAAGGTGCTAATTCCATAAGTGGGCACCTTACTGAGGACTCATCGGTAAGTGGGAAATCATTGCGTACACTCTCAAGAATCCTTGCTGGTTTCTTAGGTGGAAAAATCCTGAATGAAATCAGGTGGTTCATGATCATTATGATATACCTGCTGAGATGACTCGTGATATCAAAATATCGTTTTTTAAAACACACACAATCGGTGTTTTTAGGCACTGAGTCAGAACTCATAATTCTGGGTCCTTGTGTATGGATACGTCAGTCATCACACCAACAGTGAATTCCAAAAACTGAAAACCACACTCATAAAAGATAACAATATTTAAACACTGAAAAGAGTAGAGTTATAGTTCTTTAGTAGATCCAACTCTCTGATACCACTATGTCATGACCTGTGTCCCGAGGCCCCTACCGTGAAAACCCCAATCCTGCCTTCCATAGGCGAAGGGTTGGTGACTATTACTGAAAGGCGTATTCACTAAGACAGGAATGAATTTCCTTTAAACATATACACACGCATGGTTTGTGATCACAACAAGAAGAAACTGTGAAGTTGAATGCTATAGTAAATGTGTACTGAACGTAGAGGGGGCCCGAATACAAGATTAACTCCAAATTTATAAGTACATCTGAATGAAAAAATTCAGCTGAAATAAGGGAAAACAGCTATTGTTTCATACTTCAAGGATCCAACCTAAAGGGTATGTACAGATTGCATGCTCAACACTCCACTTCTGCATGTCTTCTCCATATACCGCCTGGTCATAGCTCCCTTAAACCTCGGCCTACCAGCACATCATCTGCACAAGACACAACAAGGCGCCGGCGAAGCCCGAGCAGGTGTGAGTATAAAATTATCCAGTGGGGACCCTGAGTCCCCCGAATGACTCTCCAAGTTCCACAAAATAAAACCACAAAGCATGATCTCAATCATTAAACAAAAATAAATAGACACAACTCAATTAAAGTCTCAACTCAAACATGGTTTTTAATGAGGTATATGACTACATATGATTAGTTGTGATGCTAGATCATCTTGTTCTATCAAGAGGAAAATCATTGGCCATACAAAGATTGAACCACACTGTATTGATACGTAATAATCCTCGTAATGATCAACACAGGATCTGACCCGCCCAGAGTCAATAGGTAACTAACCCCCACAGACCAACACATGATCTCACCCACACATGATCGGTAAGCGATGACCCACACATGATCATTGAGCACTAACCCACACAGGAATGGTATGAACTGACCAACACAAGATCGATGAGTACTAACCCACACAATATTTTACATACACATGATCATTATGCGCTGACCCACATAGGATTGCTGAGCGCTAAACACCATAGGATCTTCCTCCAACCTCCACCTCACTGCCAGCCACTGGATTCCTCACACCCGTTGCACTCTAGTTTAGTTACATTTTCCCTCGAGATATCAGTCATACCTCTACCATCACTAAGATCCACAAAGTAGTAACCCAACATACCTTCATGTCGAAAGGATTCCAACTCGACAGATGGTGCATCAATCAGACGCTCGGTTTGTGAGTTATAATCGTTGTAGCACCGGGGCCCCAGTTGGATTATTGTTCAATCCAACCCGGTCACACTCCAACTATATCAAAAACTCAATAGGATTATACCATAAAGACCTCAACGATACAAGGATCCAAATTCCGCAGATGGTTCGTCACTAGGATGTTTGGTTCTCATGATATAGCCATATATGAGATTCTGCGCCCTGTGGGGCCTTGTTCGGGTCCGGACCAGTCGGACAGACCCAAACTGACCATGATTGGGCTGGGCCACAGAAGAATAAACCCCCTAGGTCAGGCCTAGTCTATAAGGGGGTGGATCATAAAGAAGGCCGAACCCATATATGGGGGCCGCAAGGGGTCGGCCTGCCCCGCAACGACGGTGGCCTGGTCAGAGGATGGTGAGTGGCTTAGCCTAAGGTGGGTCATGATCTGGTCCGGGGGGGGGGGCTATGGGGTCCACCCATAGCCGGTGTGGGGGGTGTGACGCCCCAGTCTTCGGAAATCCCAATTGTCCAGAAGGCCATTCAGTTTTTGATTTGGCGGCACTGCGTGGGCGCCATAGAACCCACTAGTGGTGCAGGTTCGGCCTCTGCCACAAGTTCGGCCGTGGAATCTTGTTCGTCGGTGGCACATATGTCACGCTGCCTCCCCTTCCACAGCTGTCCAATGAGCCGGCTGCCTCCTTCCTTAATCATGTATGATGAACCTTGACCTCATGCTCACCAACGACGTGCGACATTGCAGCACACCTCCTTGGAGGCCAACTGTTGCTGGCATTTCTGATTACCATCATAGATTTGTGTCACGCCCACCTCTTGAGGAATGCATGGACAAACAATTTCCAATGCAACAGTTCAGTGTCACCATACTGGCGATCTTCCATGGAGGTGCATGGATATCATGATAGTGAAGGGTTCATGCCTGGTTCGTTAGGCCCATAATCTCCATGTTATATCGTAAACATGTGGGGGATTAAGGGTTTAGTAATTAAATTGAAACAAACAAGAATCAAATCCCTACAACTATTTTCCCACAACAACCTTCCGTAAAAATGTATGAATCAGAGATCAACCTAGTAGTTGGTTTGTCCATGTGTGTCATATTATTCAAGAACGAGGAAGAGGAAAATCATTTAAAATTCATAAATGGATAAACACATTACCTCAAATATCTATAGAAACGCATGTGATTTAAGGTGGGTCGATGTTTTCGTTCCCGCCCCAAGAATCCAATGACGATGCTCGCACATCGTCATCTAGTTCGTTTTTCAGTGTCACCTATCTCCTCCAGCTAGGATCAACTCCGTCTTATAAGTGTACGGTGTCACGATGCACCTTTAGCAATTTGTTTCTTGGAGAAGATGTGATGATACTCCTCCATAAGCTCCATATATATAAGAGAGAGATAGAGAGGGTAAGTAATTACATGGGGAATTTATGGGGCTCATAAATTAGGAAACCTCCTAATTACCCAATGATGTCGTTACATAGTATTGGAAGGTAAAATAATTTGTTGGCATGACACATCTCTAGCCTCACACTATTCTTGACCATTTGATGATATGAAATAAAATTATAAAATTATTTTATTTTAATTATTTTTAAATGTGACAAAACATACGTTTTTTCCTAACATACTGTTGTCAAAGTAAATCCTCCCTTAAGAAAATCCTAACATTGCAGATTCGATGGAGCCCTCATATTTTTTATCCGACCAATGGTTCAATAAATAGAAAACACTAATCTTGTGTTTTCTAAACATAACAAAAAAATATCCGAAATTCATTCCAAGCACTCCGAGCCTCGGAATCACACTCTGTCAATTTTCACAGACTCGTAATAATTCAATATAGTTAAAAACAATTAAATGGAAAATCAAGGTCTTTAGAACCTATAAAAGGAAAAATAGAAAATGAATAGTAAGTATATGAAGCACATTCCATTCATAAAAAATGATAATAAAAAACTTCTATAGACAATTTTAGAGGAAAACTAACATCGATATGTTCCAATTGAATTTGGATTAAAAAATAATTAATTTTTGGATGCATGTTTCCTTTGAAAAAGGCACATTTGTTGTCATGACCTTTCACAACTTCAGATTATGGATTTCCAGGATAAGGTAGTATGTGGTAAAACAATTCCAATGCACATTGTGTTGTGGATGTGAGTATGGGATATCCACGAGAAGTAGAGGTGGGAATAATTTATGATGTATTAGGGGAATTATATTTTCTCATTTTAAAAATCATGATCTATTTATAGTCGTAGAAATATTTTTTAGTTTGGAGAATCATGAGACCCTCTTGAATAGACAGTTATTTTATTTTGTTCCTAGTTTGAATCATTTATTATTAAAGTATTGTCATTTATATAGGTTAAAATGATGAATTTTTTAGGAAACGTTTTTCGTATATAGTTATTACTGACCATCTAGTTATCATGTTGAATGAATCTACAAGATGTATATGTTATTTTTGTGGTTCGATCATGAATGTTTTAATCATGTCTATCTTTAGATTGACCTTTTAAGTGAAGGGGTGTTGGTCCAATGGTTTTTTTTTATGGATTGATAGTGGATTAACTAATCATTCATCTATTCCAAGGTAATTGTTCAGTTTTTTCAGGGTACTATCTATTACACGATTAGCCCATGATTTACATAACTATTCTTGTTAGCTATGCACTCGTATGGGATTCCTAAATATTGGAATTTAAACAAATTGTCATTGTCATTTTTATTTCAAATTCTATCCAAATTTTACATCGTCATGAAATTACCATTCATATAGCCTCTTTACAATAATATCCATGGAGCTAGGTTGATTTCCCATTATTATTAGTGGATCTCATCATGGGATGTTTTTATTTTTACATGTTTTCTCCTTGTATTTATTAATCATGCATTGATATATCTTCACTTTGTTTCCATGAATCCCAAATGTGGAGTTATTTGTAAATCTAGTGGATTTGATGGCGAATCGATAATTGTTCTAATATATCTATTATTATTAAGAATGAATCTCTTAAATTCCATTCTCATCTCTCAAAATAAACTAGTTTCCCTCTATTATTGATGTCAATGTCCCAATAATTTGCTTCTAAACTATAAATTACATAATTTTCTTTTAATTTTTTTTTTTTTATAATTAAATATGATGTAATTTCTATCAATTATTAATTTTTTATTATATAAATCATGGTTATCATGAGAAAGAGGGTTTTAATCTCTTTTCATCAATAGTTCATTCTTTTCATTATTTTGATAAAATTATTTTAAGCTGATTGTGAGAGAAAATTTTATTTTTAAGAATGGGTATAATGATGGTTTTCTAATAGATTTGTTTATAATTTTTTATAATGTTTTATTTTATTGTTTAATAAAATATATCACATTAGGAAACATAGGTGTGTAGGGTTTTATAAATATGAAAATATTAGTGGGAGTAGAATAAATAGGGGATATTCAAGTGATATTGATACAAAATCAGAGGAATCTACATCAATAGATTCACTTTATGACTATCATAGTTTTGTTTATCAATTATGAGACTATATTCAGATAGGCTAGAGCATACTTGTCTTCATTTACTATAGGATGGGTTTTTTTTCACATTTTATTGATCAAATTATTATATTATTTTATTTACATGGATACTTTAATTTATTTTATTTATAAACACCACATTTACCTTTAATATTAATAGTTTATATAGATATGAAATTATTTAATATAATCCAAAATATGATCTTCAATATATATTTTTATTTTTAATTATTTTATAAACATTTTTTATTAAATAATTACTAATGGTTTTTTTGTAATATAAATTTTATAGATTCATAGTTGTATCCTAATATGAATTTTCTAAAAACCTTGAATATTTATTTATTGTATGTATGTCCTAATATCCATTACTATGGTAAAGTTAATGGAATAATATTGTGCATTTGGTTATCTTTTATGTCGCCTTTTTCAATGTGGGTTGTAATGGTGGTTATAAGTTGTCACATGAAGACATTGGTTTTTTATTTTCATGTTTTATAATAATTTTTTTTCAATTTCCATGATGTTTTCTGTATCATATAATTTTAATATAATTCATCATTTTAATTTTTTTTGATCTTATTCAGGTTTCTCATGAGACCATTGTTGGTATATGTATTTATCTTCACCTTTTCATAGATCACCTCAGATTACTTATTATATCGACTCATGGTGGGTTGATAATCTAAAAAAAAATAATTCATTGAATATTTATAATGGCAGGATTTAATGACAATTTATTATAGTGATGTGATAAATGTATCGTGCGTGTAATAGAAGTAGCACCACACAAAACTAATAGGGATATGTCTGACACATACATGTTAATTAAATGTTCATTTTCCAAATCTATGTGTGCGTTTTCAATACTAATGGGTTTATAAAAATTATATTAATAATATATCAAGATATATAGGGTTATAATTACTGAAAACCATATCATATATGTACAATGAAGTATTTGATATGATAAAAAGTAGATATATGACATTTAAATATAAACCATACACTATACATGAAAATATACAACAAAGACCATTTACCTTAAATTATTGTTCATGTGAATTTTGGTATAATGATTTGAAATTATATATAATTATATCTAAAAAAATTATCGTGACATCAAATAACCCTCAATTCACTTTTTGATGGATATTACATATCATACAATAACTGATTATACTATATTCTTCCTTTTCAATGTAATATACTAGCACATGGGAGAAGATGTTTGTCACCATTTCAATTTTTTTCATATAATATTTAATATGTATTATTAGAGAATTATAACATCATAATATCCTGTAATGTTTTAATACATGATTTATATAACAATATTATTATCTATGAATTGATGTTAAAGAAATAATCACCTAATGTCATAAATACTTTTATTCCTAAAAAATTCAACCCTGATTTTCATATTGATCTAATCATTTTGAAATTGAAAATTCAACATTTTTTGTGGATAACCATGATCATTGAATTTATATTTCATTACATGAATATTGAATGAATTTAAATAATAATATGAAGATTCATTTATTTTTTTTCAATTTCATAACTGAAATGTGATCCACATTACATCTCCCATTATAACATATTCGATTTATTATATAGTCTCTCTATAATGTATTTTAAATAATGAATATATGTTTTATGAGTTTTCCAAATAATTGAAATTTTATTATTCTATTTAATAACTGAATTATGAGTTTTTCAAAATATTTTTTTTTCATGTTTGTATTTCTTTCATCCAACGAATTTCATAGAAATCCTCTACAATATAATTTTTATGATTTAGTTGTAAACATAATAATTATTTCATATAAATCCTTATAACCAATCTATTAATTTATGTTTTTGAGTGTCATAATATTTCTTGAATGTCAGAGCTTCAGAATAAATATTTATAATAGAGCTATGTAACCCATAAATTATTAAATAAAACCCTTGTATTTGATTGCATGTGTGACATGTGACCCCAAGCGCCCAAGGGGATATAAAATATATATACATTATAATATATATAATATTTAATATATATGCTATATATCCAGTAAATAATAAGTTCTCTTGTTTTACAAGCAAGAAAAACCTTACTCGATAACTTAGGTTACATGAAAAAGTGATCGTCCTTGATAGTATGCATTAATTGCTAGACCAACATTCACCAACAAACAATGTGTTATTAAAATATAATAATTTAATATAGTATGATATCACCTAGTTGTTAAATTATACTTTTTTAATAAAAATGAACTAACATATAATGATTTATGGTTTATATAAATATAAAATTAGTACATTGGTTTTCAATCGATGATAAATAAAACGAACAACCAATTGTATAATAATCAAGAAAATTATATTTTTTTTAATTCCAAAAGAGGGTTTTCTTAATAAACCCGATTAAATAGAAATAATTAATTATTTCAAAGATATATATATATGTTATATATATTATAATATTTTTTTTAATATTTATCAAATTGATTTTATAAGATTAAGATAAGAAAAAACCAAATTTTAAACATAAAAACATATATTTTTATTAATGCAATTTACCACCTTTTAATAGAACACCTATTTTAAATATAAAATTTTACACATTAATTAATTTAATTTGAAAAAATAAAATTTATTTGTTAATTAATAGTATCAAAATTATCTTAGCATGATTTTTGTGTCTATTTTTTAGAAACAACATTGTTTTATCAATAATTAAAATTATTTCATTTTAGTTAAAAACTACCTTTTCGTTTGAGTAATTATTAATGATAAATTACATATTAAATATATTTTGAGGATAAATTTGATCAATTATACATATTTTAATAAAACTTATTTCATTATAATAAATTTCTCTTAGAAATTGAATATAGAAACATAATAATTATATGATCATTTTTATAATAAAAGCAGTTAATTCTTATCTCTATGATATTAGCATCATTCTTAATTTCCCTACTACTGTGAATAAAATTTTGAAAATTTACATTTAATAAATTTAATAATGGTTATATTTATATTATAATATGATAGAATTAATTTTTTTACTATAATGATTAGTAAATGTAATTAAGAATAATTACAATTATTGAGGGAAAAAAGTTTAATAATGGACTGAACCTTTAAATGAATGGCCCAAATAACCTATCCATATATCCGAAACCAAGATTTTTGCAATATGTAGGAAATAATATTTCCATTACTTAGTTCTGATGGGTTTTTTTGGACTATTTACTAGTTAATATCATGTGTTTACCTAACTTGTTTTAACAAATTATATGTGAGTCTTTACCCTTCCCCATAAAAGTCAACTGTCTCTCCCACTAATTCACACCACTAAATTATCTTTAGTTTGAAATTGATATGCTAAAATAGCTTCCAAAAATCCCTATCATAGACTATTTATCCTGCCTTTTGTAATAATTATTTACAAGGATGCAATTTGGTATAAAGCAAAAGAAGTTCCCTGATCTAGAGGTTATGAATTCTTTCAATATATTTTGTTTCATTTCCCTTTTCAAAACCTATAATATTATTTTTAGATTATTACATTTAAAAAACCATATAATCAATATACTAGGATGTTTTTATGTCAATATTTTAACATAAAAGTTTAGAAACCTCCACTTAATGGGAAATGAATATATTGTTTCTGTGTAAGGTCATCTCCTGCCTCAAAAAATGATAATTTTTCATTTTCCCATACATACTATCATGGTCACCCATATGAATGAAACTATATTTATATATGTTATATATTATATTTATAATATCATAATTTTTATATTTATAATGTGCCTTTATCATTTCCATCATATGTAAATATGAAAATTTCTTTTGAGGATGTGTGGAATACTTCCCCCTTAAAGCGACATGATTCGTTCACACAATCAATGGAATGTCTAAAAAATGATTATAATTGAAAATATGATATGTGAAAAAAAAATATGATATTAATTACATAATTACCATTAAACACACACACATATATATATATATAATTTATTATCATCTTTTCATACACTGAAATGTGATATTATTGGTCATGGTTTGGTGGACTATCGCCTTCTCAACATGATGTGATTTATTTTACATCCTGGGAATTTTATATATAAGTACATATGAAAAACTAATATGGTATTAATGATATGAATTTAAATATGGAATTATATAATTATAAATACCTTCTTTTCATAATGATCATTGAAAAATGAGAATGTTACTCATGCGTATGTAAGGGTTACCGTCTGCATGATTATAACATTGGTTCATTGTTAATAACCAAATTCAATGATTAGTTTTTAATGTATAACCAATGTATAAATATGATAATTATGTATTTTTTATTATATTGTAGATATTATATATTTACCTTGTTGACCTTTTTTGACTTACCCAATATGTTTTCGACCCATAAACCGATATTGGTCAAAACAACCAATGTATGAATAATTGGTTAATTAGATACATAAAACATATTATTAAATGAATAAATAAAATTATAATCACGAAAATGTTTTTAATGAAATTATAATCTTAATATAAATTTATTATACATTGATTTAAACATTGTTCACCCAAAATGAAACACAAGGTAATGGATTTGTGTCTTATTTTTATTTTCATAAGGAATTTCACAATAAACAACATTAAGTTATTTATTTATAGTATATCTACTACCCCCTTTTATAAATTATATCATGAATGAATTGTATTCTGTGTATGGAACAAATTCTATCCTACATATTTATAATTAAATGATTCAAGTGGAACAAGAAACTTTTTTATTTTTAAAGATTAGTATCTTACAACATATTCTTAATTATTATCTTTAAAATTACAATTCATCGAGTGATTTATAACTTTATCTTGGAAAAACTCACTTTATTGTAATAATTATTCAATGTAAACTAACTATAATATCTATATTCTCAAACAAGGGATATTACTATTTCCAACATTGAATATCATTTTACATCAGTTTTCACTTGATAGTAAATCTATTAATATCATAATTATTGATAAATACATATATACTATTAAATGTGGTTATATTTTGAAAAGGGAAATTGTTCTTGAATACTAGAAATTTTATTTACGGTATTAGATATGTGTGTCATAGTTATATATATACCCATCGATGCATTTATATTCTCATGAGATGAATAACTTGACTAAATTATATGGGTTTATAAATAATATTTTGTAAATTTTCTACTGAAAGTTCTTTGTGGAAATGGTACCATGTACCTAGGTAAAATGGATTCCAATAATTAATCATTTTTCTCATTTATAATCATTTATTATTCATCAATTTGATTATTCAATGACATATCTATGTATGAATTTCATTTTCGAGTTTTGGTAAATATTCTTTCATTATAGTTTGTGTAAATATATATATAGATACAATTCATTCTTAGTTTAATAATTTTGATGGAATGAGTTACAGTTTCATACCCTGGCATACATAATTTTCTTTATATAGTTGTTTTAATGGAATGTGTTGTAATTTATTTACATTTAGAGGTTAATTTATTCATATTTATTCATTATTTCATCCACATTAGTTACCCTTATTTAGCATTTGATATCACCCTTATTTTGTTTCTTTTCCACAGTTCATGTAGAAGAATTCATTTAATAAGATCTCAATGATATAATTATATTTATTTGTCTTCATTGAAATTCATTTTTACCAATGCATTATGTTTATCATGTATGTAATTTTAATTTCATAGACTGGTAAATAGAATGTTCCATTGAGGTTTAATTCCTTGTAACAATTACAATTTAATAAAATAACTCACCGCTCTGGGATTCTGGGTTTGGTTCAGTATAGATGGTTTCAAAATAAGTTCAGAAGCAACCACCAAATCTAGATTGAGAAAACATATATTTGAGAGAAGAATATAATTTTAGGCATTGATGATAAATATGCATGAACATCCTCGATTTTTTATACGTAATTGATTATGTGGGTATTCCAAGAAATACATCCGTGTCTGGACACTACAAGTGGATGTGGATGTAGCTCAAATGTAACTAGTATTAAAAATTCTGAAATGGGTTTTTAGGACTGACATGATGTATTATGGTATATGACAATTATCCTTTCAACGCACCTATTTTGATAGTCTTATGGGATATACTTTGGATAAATCACATTTATGTTACCTACCACTATGAAGGACCAAAAAGTAATGTTTTTCCCTGAAGCGACTACATTTTATGATTATATGATTTGTGATGGATAAATATAGGTTAAATGTTATTAAATATTTAGATTTATACTACTTTAATTTTTTTTATTATATAATTCAATATATAATATTGTTCCGAAATGGAACCGAGAAGAAGGAATGATGACTCCACCAATGCACATAAAAAAATATGGATCATATATTTTAAAGTAATAAGATAACATTTATAATGGAGATATTTTCCCAAGTATTCTCATCATATGATGAAATAATATTATGTGCTATCAACATACAAGTTGAATTATCTATGACATATGGCTTTGAAGGGAAGAAAAAAAAGGGGGATGTTAGAAAAAAAGATGGATAAATGAAATTAGGGAAAAGAAGGATTTTACCACATGTGATGATTATGGAAAGAATCGACTTTGTAATCTCTGAAAAGGATTTTATGTTTTATACAAGTGTGGAATTAAATTCAACCATGATTTTGATTGGAAAGGTAAGAAAAAGTTGTCTAATGTACAATGCTTCAACTCCACGAAAAAAGGACACTATGGAAATGTATGTATCAATTATAAAAAATATATACCCAAAATGATGTTATTGGGTAATGATCACATTATTATACTAGCACAATTGAGGTTGAATGAATAATGATTCAATGCAATTATTATGACATTAGAATATTTTATCAACAATGTGTATATTATAAGAATTATAGAATATATGAAGACTGTACTCTAGTAATTTTTTTATTAAGGATTTAAAATAATATGGGGAATTTTAATAAAGAATGTGATTTAGCTAAAATTTAATAATTGTTGAAAACTCATTATTTTGGAAAATACAACCCTAAATATGTTCTTTATTTTAATATATATGTGATAAGATTATATATTTTGATTTGTGTTGAATACCTTCGAACTGATTAATGATTTGTCGACAACATGTCTTTTCATTAAATGATAGAGTTTAATAATATTCTAGATTAAAATAATATGTCCAATAATTTTTTCCATACATAATGTATAATGAATAATTTTTGTATCTAATATGTTTTGATGGTGATTTTAGTTATTACCATAATTCAAGAAGATACATGATGAATTTATTTGCATGTTTGAAATATGAAAATTTAGAGTTTCATTATATTGATTAAAATAAAATGATATGTTCATTTATGAAAATTCAGTGACCTTCATTATAATTCTATAGGTAAAAATATATTTTAATAGGTAACAATTTATGAAATGGATTATGATGAAAATTCTATATTGTTTTAGAGATTAATATATTACATCACTATACGTTGAATCTTTTTATATGAGATGAAGTAGAAATAATTCAAGGCAAGACAAAAGGGTTGGATTGTACATATATAAATTTAATAAAATTTTTATTTAATTATATTATTAGAGAGTGATAGAATTCCTAAACTCCATGAAAAATGATCTTCAAACAAAAAATGTTTTCTTATTACCATCACTATTGATGATATTGATGGCCGTTATTCACACATCTGGATTATGGTTTTGAGGTCTAAAACATTCCACTGAACACTCTATCACTCCACATCAAAAAATTACAGAACTATTTTTATTCTCTATTCATGTTTCATTTTACAACCAATGTTCTCCTACTAGGGAACTTGGATATGTTACCATTGCACATTCCATTCTATCTTATTAAGAATATTTGATATTAAAATTATTTATGATAAAGTTTTTCATAAATAGTATATTATCCATCACAGGATTAATAAGATAATGTTTAAATTGTGAGGATTAAATTTAATTATGTTGGGGATAGTGTAACACCAATATACTCTTAATTATGATCCCTGTATTTGATAGCATGTATGACACACAACACGAATCACCTAAGAAAATATATTATCTAGATACATTACAATATATTTAATATGTAATATATATTATAGATAGGAATTCAACACTTAGTTAGTCTATGTTTCACATAATATAGACCATCATTAATAGTTTTTATTACACGTAAGATAGGCCTTCCATGATATATTTTTTTACATGCAAGACTGAGTTTCACCAAGTATCAATGTATTATTCAAATATTATTATTTAATATCATATCATATAACTTAGCTTTTATTTTAGAGGTTAGAAAAAGAATTAACTAACTTATAAATATTTATGGTCAATATAAATATAAAATTAATTCATGGGTCCTCAATTAATAGAAACATAAATAAGAACCAATTAGATATAAAAAGAAATACTTTTATTTTTATGGTTCTTAAAGAGTTTTATCTTATTAAAAATAAATAAATAAAAATTTAAAATATTTTTAATGAAATATATGTTTTTTATTTTTATAATATATATTTTATAATCTTATGATTTATTCAATAAGAATATGATAAGAATAATCCCAATTTTGCACATAAAAAGTGATATTTTTAATTATGAAATTTTAACGTAATGTTGTACCTTTATTAAATATGAATTTTTACACATTTATGAGTTAAATTTGAATAAAAGTAAATAATATTTTTTAATTCATATTTCAAAAAAAATAGTGAGGTTTTTGTGTACTTTTTTGAGATACTTATTTTTTAATTAATAGTTAAAAATCTTGCATTTTAGTTATAAATGACATCTTCATTTAAATAGTTATTTATGATAAATTATGTTTTAATTTTTTATGATAAAATTAGATCACTAATACATCTAATAATACAATTTTTTCTGTTAGAATCATTTTAACTATGAAATTGAATACAAAAACATAAACAATAATTTATATGTTTTTCTTCCAAAACCAGTTAATTAATTTATCTGTATGATTAACATTAATCAAATTTTTTCCTATTCTGTGAGTGGAATTTCAAAAAACGGACATGAAAATTTTTAATTAAACAAAATTAGACTCTAATAATATAAAATTAATATTTTTGACCAAAATGATTAATAAAAGTGATTAATGATTTATATAATTTTTAAGTAAAAAATAAGTTTATTAATTGACTAAACTATTAAGTGAAGGTCCCAAATGACATATACAATTTTCCAAATCAAATTTTCTAGATATATATCAGCAATAGATATCCCATTATTGGGTTCGAATGGCTGGGTATGAATTATTATTAGATAATCACATGTGTATACATAACTACATTTGAAAAATTACATGTGACTCATTTTCATTCCCTATATAAGGTAACCACCACTCCCACTTATAAGCAGATATAAAACCTCTTAATATCGTACAATATCTACCAAATAGCATTCCAAAAAACCTAAAATCAACCTATAAGCATATCATTGGGAAAAATTATTTCCATGGAAGGCAATTTGTATAAACTAAATGAAGTTACCTGATTAAGAGGTAACACCTTCTCTCTTGTTTATTAGTCTCATTTCCATTATCCACTCCCTATACTATTATTATTACATTGTTACATTATATTACCAAAATAATCAACATAAAAGGATTATTTATATTAATATTTTAACCTACACTTACACACACCGTTGTCTGATGGGTAACATACATACCGTTTCTTTGGAAGAAGAACTTTTGCCTCAACGAAATGATGATTGGTAATTTTCTATTACGACCAATCAAGGTGGTCATCATCCTGGAATCTATTTTTATAAAGGTGGTCATCTAATCATATATTTATGTTTTTCGGTGAAGGAAAAAAATCATTCTTTAGTAAAAAATAATAAATTTTCCAATTTAAAACCATACTAATTAATTCATATTTTACAATTCATGGGGACATAATATTCCAGAAACATTATTTTTGAATTACATGATAAACATACATTTTTAAATATGACTCATCAAGGAAATGTTTAATGACCTTTTAAAAGATAAAGGATTTTAACCTACTCTCCAGCTATGATATCATATATTATAAAACATGATTCACATAAAAATACATATTTTTATTTCATATTTTATGATTGATAATATTTAATAGAATATAAATTTAAAAATGGGATTTTAAATTTTATTTCAAGAATCAAAATCCATGGCAATGTTTTGATTCATTGCCGGTGACATAATAATAATTATTCATCTATCAACATTAAATCGAATGTGTATACTAACATATAAAAGAAATCCATTACCCATATACATGGTTAGTTAACTAATTGAATTATTAGTGGTTCCCTAGGGAACAAATTCAAACTTTTTCATCACCCATTTTTGAGAGTTCCTCCAAAATAGCTAAACCGTTAACCTTTTTTTTAATATATTTGGTTGATTTTGTTATATTTAACAATAGTTTCAAAATAGTGTTTAATAAATAATGTTATTCTTTAAAAATTTCAACCATGAAAGAAACTAAAATCAAGTACCTTACACCATTGGTAACAATAACGAAAAACATCATCCAATATTGATGATGACAAAATTATAATCATATAAAAGTCATACAAACTCTAGATATATCCGTGGGTTAAATTGAATTAAATATAATATTAGAAATATCATACACACTAAAATAATTTTAGATCCTCATGATGTAATGACGTTATGATATGAGACCATGACGAACAGTTTGTTTCAAAAAACTACAGTAATATTTGTTATCCCCCATTTTATGGACATTGGAACATTATATAAGATACAATATGGTCCATGAACCCTTGAATTTACTCATAAATTATAATTAATGAGTTAATGATACATGGGATTTTCCCATAACACTTGCATTAATAAAAAAAATTCATTATATTAACAGAATATGAATTTTTATATTTCAGATATCCAGTGTGTAAGAATTTTTAGTTTTTAATAATTAATATTTATTTCTGTAGAGTTTTTAAATAATTTATAAATTAATTATAAAATATAATTCATTATGAAATAAATTATTTCAATCATAAAATATGACTGACCAATCAAACCATATACAATATCTCTTATATCATAAATAATCATATGACCAAACCCAAGTAATGTCATATAACCTATGTTATAATATATTTCACAAACACCATGTTTATATAATAATATAATTCACCAGCCAAAAGACATTACATTTGAAGAATATTTTTGTTTTGTATCCTTTATGATAACAAAAATAACTAGAAAAATGATTTTTTTAAAAGATGACAAATTAATATATAACAATATATATGGTATTGAAAGAGATAAGGATCCTAGAGGACCACCTGTCACATTATGGTTACCATTTTTGGATCAAATGTTTAGTTTTTATTAGTACATTTTAAAATCTATCTGTGAGTTTCCAGATATGTTATGTCAATGACATAAAACTAATTCGAGTCTTCGATGCATAGAGATGATGATGTATACCAAATATTGACCGATGAAATATCTTAAATTATATTAGTTTGATCATAAAAATGATTTCTTTTGAAAGTATGTAAATGAATAAAAAATATTCATTTATGTTCAAAAAAATTCAATGGTAATATCTTATGACTCTAAGAAATTTTTTACGAAAGATCAAGTTATATAAAATTACAAAATGTGAGACTCATCACAGGAGTGATAGTACAAGTATATTATGTGATCAAATGTCACCTGATGCAAATATTATATACACAAAAAATATGGAAATAATCAAAACTAATAAAAATATGTCACAATTCATTATACATAATCGCATATGTTCATCATTGAAATATAATAATATGTATAAGGAATGTATTTCAAAGTAGAAAACAATTATCGTGGTCTATGAGGATATAGATAAGTCATAGTAGTTTCTTTAAAAAATAAGCTATATGATAAAATATAATGATAATGTTATTTATATATTTTATATGAATGATTATGTTCTATGGTGCAGTTCACCTGATATGTTATCGTAAGTATTTAATAGGTTTTATTGGGATTTCATTACATGATTTGTTCCATTTCAATTCAAAGAGTAATTTATTTATATTGATGTGTTATTTTTATTGGGTATTTATTAATTTGTACTTTTGTTATCTATTAAATGTGATATAAATCATTTATAACTACTTTTATCATTTCATATTTTTGAATATAAGTATTATCAATCGTCCATTTTGGCTTTTGGTATTCATACCTGCATACATTGTCGAAAAACAAGGAATTTACATCATCTTAGATAATTATATGTCTACATGGGAGGAAATGAATATATATGTTCTATTATGGATGAAAAATAAATGATCCAAATCATTTTAACATTTTATATATCGGGATCAATACATCATAAATTTTTGACGTTGACAGAATGTAAGATGAAATTAATTAATAAATAAATATTAGTCAAGGAAAATTAAAAATAATATTTTTTTATGTATAACCCATACCTCAAGATCCGAGATCCATTTCATTATTTTATTGAAATGGAATTTTTACATAGAATCAAATCACAATGTATCATTTAGTTCAGTTGACTTAGAAATCCATATTACATATATGATACCCTTAATGCATTTTGAAACATGAATTACAAGAATGTAACATAAAAATAGAAAATAAACCACATCCTTAAATTATTTTTCAAATAATTTTTCATCATGACCTTGATAATGGAAAAATAAGGGTGAGCTCAAATTCTTAGTAATGGTATGTGAAGAAGAAGAAATAATAAATCAATATGAGTAAATTGACATGGAAAGGTTAACAATGAATAAAAAATTCCTTTAAAATAAAAATATATGTAAAAATAAATATGATAGGTAATAAACTATTACTATTTTCATCTAAATATATATAGATAGAATACATTGTATCTATATATATGTCAAAAAAAATATCATGGATGATTAATAATTTTATCCTATAAAAGAAATGAATCCATAGATATGTCAATGAAAACGTTCACTGATGAATAATAACTGAATATAAATAATGTAAATGCTTAATTATTGGATACCATGATTTTGAGGTACACTGTCCATTTTCTGTTAAGAACATTCAGAAGATGGTTTAAAAAATTTCGAGTTAAAACGAATCTAATTTTCCAAATTGATTTATCCCATGAAACTATCGATGCATCGTGGGGCTATCAATAGCTGGGGCCCAAACATGTCCTACTAGTAAAAATAATTTCTTATATTGCTAAATTATTTTCCATATCCAATTGTATTTGTATTGAATTGAAGATATATATTAATCATTAATTCCCTTGTTAATCAAATAATAGTCAAGTGAACATAATTTGAAAAATAATATACAGTTTTGGCAACAAAAAAATCCATTGTCTGAGAATATATATATATTAGTTAAATTCCGATAAAAATTATAATAATAATTTCATTCTTTACAAGATAATTATAACAATTATATAAGTATGTGATATTACATAAATATTCATTAATAATATTATTTGGGAAATTAATCATTATAATTCACCATGTTTCTCATTCAACATGAATAATTTAATTAAAAATCCACATGAAGTATTGTTTTTTAAACCATTATTTAAAATAATTCATGATATAATGTATAAAAGGGGATTTAGATACAATATAAAATAGATGTGCATGGTGTATATGATGTATGAGTTATGAAAGGAAATGTAAGACTTGAATTTCCTATATTGTGTTTCATTTTGGTTGAATTCCATTTATCATATTTTATAATAAACTAATGTTAATTTTCAAAAATAATTAGAACCACATTCATGTCTATAATTACAGTTATTTCACTTATTACAATTTCATATAAAACTATTTAATGAATTGGGTTTACAATGGGTTTTTTTGACAAAATTTGTTTTATATTTCTTGAAAAAGTATTGCAAGTCATCTATGGTCATGGAGTCAATATATTACATCTAAAGAATAAAAAAAATTACATAATTATCAAATTTATACATCAATTATACTTTATTGGACAATCATTAAATAGGTTTATGACAATTTAACCAACGTTATAGTCATGGATATGGTTGGTCATATGTACGCATGAGTATCGTCATCATTTATCAATTATCATTAGGGAATAAAGGTATATAGAATTTTGTATTTCTGTAATGATCCTAGTATCATTAATATAATATATTTATTTATATATACTTATCAATATAATTCTTTTTATGTAAAATAAATCAAATTATGTTGAGGAGGTGGTAGTATACACATCAACGATAGACATTATCAACTTTTTAATGTGAGAAAGGATAATAAAGAAAAAGAGATGTGTATATATATATATATTTAAGGAAATGTA
The DNA here is from genome assembly GCA_963277665.1 of Viscum album. Classification (NCBI taxonomy): domain Eukaryota; kingdom Viridiplantae; phylum Streptophyta; class Magnoliopsida; order Santalales; family Viscaceae; genus Viscum; species Viscum album. Next base: position 186,790,265 of record OY728153.1, on the reverse strand, counting down.
GATATATAATTAATATCATATTTCTGTCCCTATGTATCATATTTTTAATTTTAATCATCCTTTGTACATTTCATTGATTGTGTGAATGAATCACATCTCTTTGAAAGGTGGTATTCGACATATCCTCAAACAAAATTATCAAAAATACATAAGAAGAAAAAAATAAATTTATGTTAAAAAAATCATAAGAATAAATAAATTATTAATATAACAAATATAATTTATAAAAATTGATTCCATCATAATTACCACCTTGATTGGTGGTAATAGAAAATTTCCAATCATCATTTCGTTGAGGCAGAAGTTCTTCTTCCAATGAAATGGTATGTCTGTTACCCATCAGACAAAGGTGTGTGTATGTGTAGGTTAAAATATTAATATAAATCATCCTTTTATGTTGATTATTTTGGTAATATAATGTAACAATATAATAATAATATTATAGGGAGTGAATAATGGAAATGAGACAAATAAACATGAGAGAAGGTGTTACCTCTTAATTAGGTAACTTCATTTTGTTTATACAAAAAGTCATCCTTGGAAATTATTCTTCCCAATGATATGATTATAGGCTGATTTTAGGTTTTTTGGAATTCTATTTTGGTAGATGTTGTACGTTATTAAGAGGTTTTATATCTGCTTATAAGTGGGAGTGGTGGTTACCATATCTATGGAATCAAAATGAATCACATGTAATTTTTCAAATGTAGTTATGTATACACATGTGACTATCTAATAATAATTCATACCCAACCTTCTCAACCCAATAATGGAATATTTATTACTGATATATATCTAGAAAATTTGATTTGGAGAATTGTATATGTCATTTGGGACCTTCACTTAACAGTTTAGTCACATAATAAACTTTATTTTTTCTTAATAATTATATAAAATTTTAATCACTTTTATTAATCGTTTTGGTCAAAAATTTTAATTTTATATTATTAGAGTATACTTTTTTTAATTAAAAATTTTCATGTCCGTTTTCTGAAATTCCATTCACAGAATAGGAAAAATTTTGATTAATGCTAATCTTACAGATAAATGAATTAACTAGTTTTGGTAGAAAAACATATTAATTATTGTTATGTTTTTGTATTCAATTTCATAGTTAAAATGATTATAACAAAACAAATTGTATTATTATATGTATTAGATATCTAATTTTATCATAAAAAATTAAAATATAATTTATCATAAATAAGTATTTAAATGAAGATGTCGTTTATAAGTAAAATGCAGGATTTTTCACTATTAATTAAAAAACAACTATCTCAGAAAAGTACAAAAAAACCTCACTAATTTTTTTTAAATTATGAATTAAAAAATCTAATTTTTTTCAAATTTAACTCATAAATTGGTAAAAATTCATATTTAATATAGGTGCACCATTACGTTAAAAATTATTAATTAAAAATATCAATTTTTATGTGTAAAATTGGGATTATTCTTATCATATGCTTATTGAATAAATTATAAGATTATAAAACATAAAAAACATATATTTCATTAAAAATATTTAATATTTTTATTTAATTATTTATAAAAAGATAAAACTCCTTAAGAACCATAAAAAGAAAAGTATTTATTTTTATATCTAATTGGTTCTTATTTTTGTTTCTCATGAATTGAGGACCCATGAATTAATTTTAGATTTAAATTGACCATAAATATTTATAAGTTAGTTAATACTTTTTCTAACGTCTAAAATAAAATCTAGGTTATATCATATAATATTAAATAATAATATTTGAATAATAAATTGATACTTGGTGAAACTCAGTCTTGCGTGTAACAAAAGCTATCATGGAAGGTCTATCTTACATGTAATAAAAACTATTAATGATGGTCTATATTATGTTAAGCACAGACTAACTCATTGTTGAATTCATATCTATAATATATATTAAATATTAAATAAATTATAATGTTTCTAGATAATAAATTTTCTTTCGTGATTCGTGTTGTGTGTTATACACGCTATCAAATACAAGGATCATAATTAAGAATATATTGGTGTTACATTATCCCCAACATAATTAAATTGAATCCACACAATTTAAACATTATCTTATCAATCCTGTGATGGATAATATACTTTTTATGAAATCCTTTATTTTAAATAGGTTTAATATCAAATATTCGTAATAAGATAGAATGGAATGTGAAATGGTAACATATCCATGTTCTCTAGTAGGAGAACATTGGTTGTAAAATGAAACATGAATAGAGAAGAAAAATAGTTCTGTAATTTTTTGATGTGGAGTGATTGAGTGTTCAGTGGAATGTTTTAGACCTAAAAACCATAATCCAGATGTGTGAATAATGGCCATCAATATCATCAATAATGATGGTAATAGGAAAAAAAATTTGGTTTGAAGATCATTTTTCATGGAGTTTAGGAATCCTATCACTATCTAATAATATAATTAAATAAAAATATTGTTAAATTTATATATGTACAATCCAACTCTTTTGTAATGCCTTGAATTATTTCTACTTCGTCTCATATAAAAAGATTCAACATATAGTGATGTAATATATTAATCTCTAAAACAATATCGAATTTTCTTCATAAACCATTTCATAAATTGTTACCTATTAAAATATATTTTTATCTATATAATTATAATGAAATTAATTGAATTTTCATAAATGAACTTATCATTTTAATTTAATAAATATAATTAAACTCTAAATTTTCATATTTCAAACATGCAAATAAATTCTTCATGTATCTTAATGAATTATGGTAATAGCTAAAATCACCATCAAAAAATTTTAGATAAAAAATTATTCATTATTCATTTTGTATGGAAAAAAATTATTGTGCATATTCTTTTAATCTAGAAGATTATTAAACTCTATCAATTAATGGAAGGACATGTTGTCGACAAATCATTAATCAGTTCAATGGTATTCAACACAAATCAAAATATATAATCTTATCACATATATATTAAAATAAAGAACATATTTATAGTTGTATTTGCCTATATAATGAGTTTTCAACAATTATTAACTTTTATCTAAATCACATTCTTTATTAAAATTCCCCATATTATTTTAAATCCTTAATAAAAAAATTACAAGAGTAAAGTCTTCATATATTCTATAATTCATAAAATATGCACATTGTTGATAAAATATTATAATGTCATAATAATTGAATTGAATCATTAATCATTCAACCTCAATTGTGCTAGTATAATAACTTGATCATTATCCAATAACATCATTTTGGGTATATATATTTTTATAATTGAGACATACATTTTCTTATCGTCCTGTTTCTGTGCAGTTGAACTATTGTACATTGGACATATTTTTCTTACCTTTCCAATGAAAATCATTGTAGAATTTAATTCCACACTTGTATAAAACCTAAATTCCCTTTCAGAAATTATAAAGTTGATTCTTTCCATAATCATCATTTGTGGTAAAATCCTTCTTTTCCCTAATTTCCTTTATCCATTATTTTTTCTACCATCCTTTTATTCTTTTTCTTCCCTTCAAAGCCATATGTCATAGATAACTCAAAATGTATGTTGATAACACATAATATTATTTCATCATATGATGAGAATACTTGGGAAAATATATCCATTATAAATTTTCTCTTATTAACTTAAAATATATGATCCATCTTTTGATTATGTGCATTTGTGGAGTCCTCATTCCTTTTTCTCGGTTCCATTTCTGAAGAATATAATATACTGAATTATATAATAAAAAAATGAAAGTAGTATAAATATAAATATTTTATACATTTAACCTCTATTTATCCATCACCAATCATAGAATCATAAACTGTAGTCACATCACGGAAAAAAATTACATTTAGGTCATTTATAGTGGTAAGAAACATAAATTTGAAGTATCCAAAGCATATCCCATAAGACTGTCAAACTAGGTGCGTTGAAAGGATCATTTTCATATACCATAATACATAATTTCAGGTCTAAAAACCCATTTCATAATTTTTAATAGTAGTTACATTTGAGCTACATCCACATCCACTTGTAGTGTCCAGACACGGATGTATTTCTAAGAATACCCACATAATCAATTACATATACAAAATCTAGGATTTTCAAGCATATTAACCATCAATGCATAAAATTAGGTTCATATATCAAATATATTTTTTCTCAATCTAGATTCTATGGTTGCTTTTGAACTTATTTTGAAACCATATATACTGACCCAGACCCAGAATCCCAGAGCTGGTGTGTTATTTCATTAAATTGGAATTGTTACAAGGAATTAAACCCCAGTGGACCATTCTATTTAACAGTATAATAATGTAACATTACATACATGATAAACATAATGCATTGGTAAAAATGAATTTCAATGAATACAAATAAATAATATTATATCATTGAAATATTTTTCAATGACTTCTTCTACATGACCTGTGGAAAAGAAACAAAATAAGGGTGATAACAAATGCTATGTAAGGGTAAGTAATGTGGATGAAATAATGAATCAATATGAATAAATTATCCTCTAAATGAAAATAAATGATAACACATTCCCTTAAAACAACTATATAAAGAAAAATAAGTATGAGAGGGTAAGAAACTATAACTCATTCCATCTAAATTATTAAACTCAGAATGAATTGTATCTATATATATATTTACACATATTATAATGAAATAATAATTACTAAAACTCGAAAATGAAATGCATACATAGATATGTCATTGAATAATAAAATTAATGAATAATAAATGAATATAAATGAGAAAAATTATTCATTATTGGAATCCATTTTTCCTAGGTACATGGTACCATTTCCACAAAGAACTTTCACTAGACGATTTACTAAATTTTATGTAATAACCAATATAATTTAGCCATGTGATTCATCTCATGAGACTACAAATGCATCGATGGGATATATATATATATAACTATGACACACCTATCTAATACCATCCATAAAATTTCTAGTATTCATGAACAATGTACCTTTTCAAAATATAACCACATTTAATAGTATATATGTATTTATCAATAATCACGATATTAATAGAATTACTATCAAGTTAAAACTAATGTAAAATGTTGTACAATATTGGAAATAATAATATCCCTTGTATGAGAATATAGATATTATAGTTAGTTTAAATTGAATAATTATTACAATAAAGTGAGTTTTTCGAAGATATAGTTATAAATCACTAGATGAATTGAAATTTTAAAGATAATAATTAAGAATATGTTTTAACATATTAATCATTATAAATATAAATTTTCTCATTCCACAGGAATAATTTAATTAAAAATATGTAGGATAGAATTTGTTCCATACACAGAATAAAATTCATTCATGATATATTTATAAAAGGGGTAGTAGATATACTATCAAAAAATAAGTTAATGTTGTTTATTGTGAAATTCCTTATGAAAAGAAAAATAAGACAGAAATCCATTACCTTGTGTTTCATTTTGGGTGAACAACGTCTAAATCAATGTAGAATAAATTTATATTAAGATTATTCATTCATTATAAAAATTTTCGTGATTATAATTTCATTTATTCATTTAATAATATTTTGTATGTTTCTACTTAACCAATTATTCATACATTGGTTGTTTTGACCAATATCGGTTTATGGGATGAAAACGTATTGGGTAAGTCATCAAAGGCCAACGAGGTCATTATATAACATCTACAATATAATAAAAAAAACATATTTATCATATTTATACATCGGTTATACATTAAAAACGAATCATTAAATTTGGTTATTAACAATGAACCAATGTTATAATCATGCAGACGGTAACCCTTACATACGCATGAGTAACATTATTATTTTTTAATAATCATTATGAAAAGAAGGTATGTATAATTATATAATTCCAGATTTATATTGATATCTTTAATACCATATTAGTTTGTCATATGTACTTATATATAAAATTCCCATGATGTAAAAGAAATCACATCATGTTGAGAAGGCGGTAGTCCACCAAACCATGACCGACATTATCACATTTTAGTGTATGAAAAGATTGTAATAAATTATATATATATATATAATGTGAATTATGTAATTAATATCATATATATATTTTTCTCACATATCATATTTTTTATTATAATCATTCTGTAGACATTCCATGGATTCTGTGAACGAATCACGTCGCTTTAGGGGGGAAGTATTCCACACATTCTCAAAAGAAATTCTCATATTTTCATATGATGGAAAGGATAAATGAATGTTATAAATATAAAAATTATGATAATATAAATATAATATATAAATTATATAATTATAGTTTCATTCATATAGGTTACCATGATAGTATGTAAGGGAAAATGAAAATTTATCATTTTTTGAGGTAGGAGATGACCTTACACAGAAACAGTATGTTCATTTCCCATTAAGTGGAGGTTTCTGAAATGTTATGTTAAATTATTGACATAAAAACATCCTAGTATATTGATTATATGGTTTTTTAATGTAATAATATAAAAATAATATTATAGGTTTTGGAAAGGGAAATGAAACAAAATATATTGAAAGAATTCATAACCTCTAGATCAGAGAACTTCTTTTTGGTTTATACCAAATTGCTTCCTTGTAAATAATTATTACAAAAGGAAGGATAAAAAGACTATGATAGGGATGTTTGGAAGCTATTTTGGCATATCAATTCCAAACTAAAATGATTTAGTGGTGTGAATTAGTGGGAGATACAATTGACTTTTATGGGGAAGGGTAAAGACTCACATATAATTTTTTAAAACAAGTTAGGTAAAAACATGTTATTAACTAGTAAATAGTCCAAAAGAAACCCTCAGAACTTAGTAATGGAAATATTATTGCATATATATTGCAAAAAAATTGGTTTCAGATATATGGATAGGCTATTTGGGCCATTCAGTTAAAGGTTTATTCCATTATTAAACTTTTTCCCTCTATAATTCTAATTAATCTTAATTACATTCACTAATAATTATAGTAAAAAAATTAATTTTATCACATTATAATAAAAAAATAACCATTATTAAATTTATTAAATGTAAATTTTCAAAATTTTATTCAGAGATGCAGGGAAATTTAGAATGATGCTAATATCATAGAGAGAAGAATTAACTACATTTATTATAAAAATGATCATATAATTATTATGTTTCTATATTCAATTTCTAAGAGAAATTTATTATAATTAAATAAGTTTCATTAAAATATGTATAATGGATCAAATTTCTCTCTAAAATATATTTAATTTGTAATTTATCATTAATAATTATTCAAACGAAAAGGAATTTTTTAACTAAAATGAAATAATTTTCATTATTAATAAAACAATGATGTTTCTAAAAAATAGTCACAAAAATCACGCTAATATAATTTCGATACTATTTATTAACAAATAAATTTTATTTTTTAAAATTAAATTAATAAATGTGTAAAAAATTATATTTAAAATAGGTGTTCCATTAAAAGGTGGTAAAATTGCATTAATAAAAATATATGTTTTTATGTTTAAAATGTGGTTTTTTCTTATCATAATCTTATAAAATCAATTTGATAAATATTAAAAAAATATTATAGAATATATAACATATATATATATGATTGAAATCATTAATTAATTCTATTTAATAGGGTTTATTAAGAAATCCCTATTTTGGAATTAAAAAAATTATAATAATCTGATTATTATACAATTGGTTGTTCTTTTTATTTAGCATCGATTGAAAACAAATGAACTAATTTTATATTTATATAAACCATAAATCATTATATGTTAGTTCATTTTATTAAAAACGTATAATTTAACAAATAGGTGATATCATATTATATTAAATAATTATTTTTTAATAACACATTGTTTGTTGGTGAAACTCGGTCTAGAATGTAATGCATACTATCGAGGATGATCACTTTTGCATGTAACACAAGTTATCGAGTAAGGTCGTTCTTGCTTGTAATACAAGAGAAATAATTATTTACTGGATATATAAAATATATATTAAATATTATATATATTATAATGTATATAGATTTTATAACCCCTTACGCGCTTGGTGTCAAATGTCACACATGAAATCAAATACAAGGTTTTTATTTAAGAATTTATGGGTGACATAGCTTTATTATAAATATTTATTCTGAAGCTCCGACATTCATGGAATCCTACGACACTAAAAAAAATAAATTAATAGATTGGTTATAAGCATTTATATGAAATAATGATTATGTTTACAACTAAATTATAAAAATTCTATTATAGAGGTTGTCTATGAAATTCATTGTATGAAAGAAATACAAACATGAAAAAAATATTTTCAAAACTCATCACTCGGTTATTAAATGTAATAATAAAATTTCAATTATTTGGAGAACTCATCAAACATATATTCATTATTTAAAATACTTTATAGAGAGACTATATAATAATTCAAATGTGTTATAATGGAAGATGTTATGTGGATCACATTTCATATATGAAATTGAACAAAAAATAAATGAATCTTCATATTATTATTTCAATTCATTCAATATTCATGTAATGAAATCTAAAGTCAATGATCATGGTTATCCCCAAAAACTGTTGAATTATCAATTTCAATATGTGTTATTAGAACAATATTACAATCAGGATAGAATTTTTGAGAAATAAAAGTATTTATGACATTACGTGATTATTGCTTTAACATCTATTCATAGATAATAAGATTATTATAAAAATCATGTATTCAAACATTACATGATATTATAATCCTATAATTCTCTAAGAATACATATTAAAGATTATATGGAATAAATTTTTTGAAATGGTGACACACATCTTCTCCCATGTGCTAGTATATTACATTGAAAAGGAAGAATATAGTATAATCAGCTATTGTATGATATGTAATATCCATCAAAAAGTGAATTGAGGGTTAGTTGATGTCACGATCATTTTTTCAGTTATAATTATAAATAATTTCAAATCATTATACCAAAATTCACATGAACAATAATTCATGGTAAATTGTCTTTGTTGTATATTTTCATGTGTATTGTATGGTTTATATTTAAATATCATATATCTATTTTTGATCTACACATATGACATGGATTTCAGTAATTAGAGCCCTCTACATCTTGATATATTATTAATTTAATTTTTATAAACCCATTGGTATTGAAAAAGCATACATAGATATGTACAAAGAACATTTAATTAATATGTAAGTGTCACACATAACTCTATTAGTTTTGTGTGGTTCTACTTCTATTACATGTACGATACATTTATCACATCACTATAATCAATTGTCATTGAATCCTACCATTATAAATATTCAATGAATTATTTATTATTTAGATTATCAACCCACCCTGAGTCGATATAATAATTAATCTGAGATGATCTATGAAAAGGTGAAGATAAATACATATACCGACAGTGGTATCATGAGAAACCTGATTAGGATAAAAAAATTAAAATGATGAAGTATATTAAAATTTTATGATACATAAAACTTCATGGAAATTGAAAAAAAATTATATTAAAACATGAAAATAAAAAACCCATGTCTACATGTGATAACCTATAACCACCATTGGAACCACATTGAAAAAGAAGACATAAAAGATAATCTAATGCACAATATTATTCCATTACCTTTACCATATTAATGATTATTAGGACATGCATACACTAAAAAAATATGCATGGTTTTTAGATAATTTATATTAGGATACCACATTGAATCCATAAAATTTATATTACAAAAAAACCATTAGTAATTCTTTAATAAAAAATGTTTATAAAATAATTACAAATAAAAATATATATTGAATATCATATTTTGGATTATATTAAATAATTTCATATCTATATAAACAAATAATATTAAAGGTAAGTGTGGTGTTTATAAATAAATTTAAATGAAGTATTCATGTAAATAATATAATATAATAATTTGATCAATAAAATGTGAAACAAACCCACCCTATATGAAATGAAGACTAGTAGGCTCTAGCCTATCTGAATATAGTCTCATAATTGATAAAGAACACTATGATAGTCATAAAGTGAATCTATTGATGTATATTCCTCTGATTGTGTACCAATATCACTAGAATAACCCCTACCGATTCTATTCTCGCTAATATTTTCATATTTATAAAACCCTACACACCTATATTTCCCAATGTGATATATTTTACCAAACATTAAAATACAACATTATAAAAAATTATAAACAAATCTATTAGAAAACCATCATTATACACAATCTTAAAAAAAATATTCTGTCACAATCAGCTTTAAATAATTTTATCAAAATAATAAAAGGAATAAACTATTGATGAAAAGAGATTAAATCCCTCTTTCTCATGATAATAATGATCTATATAATAAAAAAAATTTAATTTATAGAAAATACATCATATTTAATTATACAAAAAAATAAATATAAAAGAAAATTATGTAATTTGTAGTTTAGAACCGCGTTATAGGTACAATGACATCAATAATAGAGGGAAACTAGTTTATTTTGAGTGATGAGAATGGAATTGAAGAGATATAGTCTTCATAATAATAGATACATTAGAAAAATTATCGATTCACCATAAAATCCACTAGATCTACAAATAACTCCACATTTGGGATTCATGGAAACAAGGGGAAGAGATATCGATCCATGATTAAGAAATACGAGGAGAAAAATGTAAAAAAACATACCATGATGAGATCCACTAATAATAATGGGAAATCAACTTAGCTCCATGGATATTATCCTAAAGAGGCTATATTAATGGTTATTTCATGATGATGTAAAATTTGGATAGAATTTGAAATAAAATTTACAATGGCAATTTGTTTAAATTCCATAATGTAGGAATCCCATATGAGTGCATAGCTAACTAGAACAGTAAGGTAAAACATGGTATAATCGTGTTATAGACAGTACCCCTAAAAAACTAAATAATTACCTTGGAATAGATGAATGATTAGTTAATCCATGATCAATCCATAAAACAATCGTTGGACCAAAACCCCTTCACTTATAAGGTCAAACTAAGGAAATACATGATTAAAACATTCATGATCGAACCATTAAAATAACATATACATATTGTATATTAATTCAACATGATAAATAGATGGTCAGTAATAACTATATTCATCGAATGTTTTCGAAATAATTCATCATTTTAACCCATATAAATGGAAATACTTTAATAATAAATGATTCAAACTAGGAACAAAATAAAATAACTGTCTAACGGAGAGGGTTTCATGATTCTCCACACTAAAAAATATTTCTACAACTATAAATAGATCATGATTTTTTAAATGGGAAAATATAATTCCCCTAATACATTATAAATGACTCCCGCCTCTACATATCGTGGATATCCCATACTCACATCCACAACACAAATTGCATTGGAATTGTGATACCACATACTACCTTACCCTGGAAATCCATAATCTGAACTGGTTTTTTAACTATAGTGGTTCTGGGATCATGATCAACATCATCACATTTAGTCATCTGGGAATGGCCAGGATGATACCTCCTGAATTAGAAAACATGAAACACATATTGAATTTATATAAAGTAATACGGAAAATAAAATTGATAATCCACCTTTCTAATCAACATAGTGACAGAAATAAGAAAAAATATCTCCACACCAACTAGACATACGTAACCAATTTAAAATAGTCCAAATGAGACAACAAAAGTTTAATGACCCAATCACCATGCTCAAATAGCAATAGAAAATGATTTTTTTTGTATAAAAATTAAATTATCTACATTTTCTCATTAACATCATCTTGATTAACTACCCAATTTATTTCATTTCTTAAACATGGACCATCAAAATTAAAGGACATTCATCCATTTTCTATAAACAAAAAGGAGACCTACATAGTCTCCCATAAATTTTTTTAAGGGGTATATTTTAATCAATGTCAGATAACTAATGTTATAGTCAAATTAGTCTATAAAAAGATGATTATCCAAGGTCAGTTTAGAGAACATTATGTCTTAGTATATTGTTAATAAAATATCCTTAAATGATTATTAATGTATGGTCAAATTGAAATGATATATAATTTTATGACTGCCTTGTTGCTTCATTAATGATATGTCTGTTTAAAATGAGTTTCTATAGAGGAAATATGGAATCTATACCAGGATCGTATATAGAGGAAATTGTTTTCCAAACCAGCAACCAAAGATAGTTATAAATAGAATAGGATAGTTTGTTGTAGTGATGGATCATTTGACTTAATCTATATATGATTTTGGAATCCATACACAAGATTGGAGAGATCAACCATAGAGCAACATGTAGGTAGTGGATCATTTCAAGGGGAAATGTCCCCCCCATTATTCATTGGATCACATGACCATGTGATAGATGAGTGGTGGATGAAATCCCTAGAAATTATGATTGATGTTTATATGTGTTAATAAAATAAAAAGTCTATAAGTGATGTTTACCATTATAAATATGAATCCAATTAATGGTGGATGATGGTTTATAATATTAGATACAGCGATGATAATTATGATCTAGATTGGGATGAAGACAAATTTATGTTTCTTGCAAAATATTTTCCTAATGTAGTTAAACTTAGGATAAAAAAAATTCATATAATTGAGGAAGGAGGATGTAATGGTTTTTATTTAAAAATAAAAATCAACTCGACTAGAAATGTGGGTTCCAAATTTCATTCTAGATCTTGATATTAAAATAAATCCTTTTAACCAGGATGAATGAAAAAGTATCAATGTGAATTCTATTATCATGAGTTCAAATTTTATGAAAACCATGTTCAATTTGTGGTGAAGGTGGAAAAAGAGTTTGGAGATGATCATGTGTTCCTTGAAAGAATCTAGAATAAGAGGCCGAGATGGCAGAACAAAGGGAAATATTTAGCAAAAAAGTATAATGGTAAGAATATTATGTTTACAATTTTTTAATATTGTCGTAAAAAGAACAACACGAAATGCATTTTGAATTCATGTAAGTGCTTTTGATGTGGTAAAATGGGTAATAAGGCTCATAACTACACAGAAAATAAAAACGGTAGAACAAAATATGATATGTAGTTAGTGAAATGTATAGAATGTAATGAAATGGGTCATTATCAAAATTATTGTCGAATGAAGACTTTTAATGGTGGGAACTAGCTAGACAAAAAGTAAATACCTGTGGTGAAATGATATGTATTTTCATCAGTAGAAGTTGGGCCATCAAATGAATAAGTGTCAGCAAGATAGTTTTTATTTAGATTATTCCAGTGTATTGTTTGATTCAGTGTCTACACATTCTATAAATTTTGAAACATTTTCTTGAAAATTTGAAATTCCACCTCAATAAATAAATCCATAACTTATGATAAAAACACATGGGGGAACTATTGATGTGAAAATATTTATAAGATTATTCCTATCCTTGTTTTTGGAAAGAATCTACATAAAAACATAATTGTTCCAAAAAGTATAATTTTATGTTATTTTTTGGATGGATTGGATTTAATTTAACCATGTTAAGATTTATTTAGAGATAAAAAATATACTTTTCAAAAAGGCTTTTAGTTGTATTTATGAATGAACCATTTGCATTGATAACATATTAGGATGAAGGAAAAATATTAAAATATAGAAATAAATTTTCCCTTTCACATATTATTGAAAACAAAGTAATTGTTGAGATTAATGATGTTCCAATGGTAACTGAGTATCTTGATGAATTATTGATAAGCATCCCAGTAAAAAACTTAACTGTGAATTTGAATTTAATATTGAATTTGTTTCCGATGATAAGATAAATTAAAAAACTCTCTTATTGAATGTCATATATTGAACATTTTTAGTTGAATAATCTATTTTTGGAGTCATTAGATAATGGGTTCATTAAACCAATCAAATCACCATGGGGTTCTTCTTTTTTTTTTGTTAAAAAGAACGGTGGTTCAATGATACTATTCGTTGATTATAGAGCCATGAATAACATCATTTTTTAGAACAATTACCTTTTTCCACATATTGGTGATTTTTTTATCAGCTCTAGAGATCAAAATATTTTTTGAAGGATGAATTGGGGTAAGGTTACCATTAGTAGAAAATAAAGGAAGAAATAATTTTTAAGACAACATTTTATAAGAGATATGGAAATTATGAATGTGTAGTTATTCCATTTCGGTTAAATAATTCCCTTATAATATGCATGGATCTTATGAATATAATGTTATGTGAGTTCTTGGATATGGTATTGGATGTGTATATTAATGATATTTTGGAATATACTAAAATTAAATAGGAGAATGAAATTCAATAAAGGTTTTTCAGAAGAACCTTAAAAATTGAAACGATATGGGATATTTAGAAACAATGAGTTTTGGTTATAAAAAATATCATTTTTGGTCACATTGTTTAAAAATGTGTAGTAACTATTGATCCTAATAAAAAATATTGTTGGGAAAAGAATAATACCCAAAAATATAGCCAATATTAAATGATTTATTCGCTTTATAGGTTGCTACCATAGGTTTGTTGAAATTGGTTCACGGTTATCCATAACACTGACAAAGTTAACTTGAATTTGTGTTGAGTTCATTTTAAAAAACTATGTGATGCCCATTTTACTAGTTGAGAAGAATACTGGTGAATGATCCAGTTTTGGAATGGCCATTGTGAAATGATGAAATTATTATCTATAATGATGCTTCATTGAAAGGACTCAGTTGTATCCTAATGAAGGATGACCATGTAATGCCTTATGGTTTGAATTAATTGGAATATCATGAGTTAAATGACCCTACACATGATTTGGAATAAAATGTAGTTGTTTTTTGTAAAAAATTTGGTCATATCAGATGTATGGAAGAAAACTATGACATATATACTGACCAAGAAAATATGAAGTATATATTCAGTCATAAACAAATGAAACTGAGAAAAAGAATATTATTTGAACAAATCAAGGATTCATATTTCATAATTAATTACTATCATGGAAAATAATACAATGTGTCATGTGATTTATGTCTTAAAATTAATGTTATATTATTCATGTAATGTTTTGAACATTACCCTTTGATTAATGATTTCATGAACATTCTTATGGATGTGATGGTGTTGGAAATTCCCCTCTTTTTTTTAAGATTAAGTGAAAATAATCTATCTTATATAGAACATAGAAGGCACATAAGAATGAAATGTAAATTAATAAAAAATATTAATTTGTACAAAAGAGTTAGTTGACTGATTTTAGAATTGATAAATATTTTATTATTATTATTGTGAAGAGATTATGTGTGCCATGTGATTAACAGTTGAAGAATGATTTGTTATGTGAAGCACATTGTTCTCTATTTTTAGTTCGTCCTGGCAGTAATAAGATGTACAGTGATCATTAACAGTATTACTGGTGGGATGGAATGAAAATTCATATTTTTGATGTTAATGTGGTGTTTTTTGACTGGTAAAAATGTTAATGTAGAGCGGTAGTTACCAAATGAGATGATTCATCATTTTCTAGTACTAGTGTTGAAATGGAAAAAATATATCCATGGATTTTGTTCTGGGATTTCTACATAAATATAGAGGTAACAATTTGATATGGTTTATTGATGATATATTGACTAAATCTTCTCATTTTATTCCTATGTAGGATACTTTTCCAATATATTAATGTTGACTATTGTAACACAAAGAATCTGTCAGGTTACATGGTTTTCCATTATCCATTGTATCTGATTGTTATCCTAGGTTCATTTCTACATTTTGGAATGTCCTTCATATTTCATTGGAAACTAAATAAAATTTTGGGTAATACATTTCATCCACAATCAAATGGGAAGTCAGAAAGAACAATTAATACCATGGAGGATATGTTATGTTCCTGTTCAATGGATTACCAGGGTAGTTGGGATAAACATATTTCTCTTGTTGATTTTTCTTATAATAACAATTTCCATTCCAGTATTAAAATAGATCTATTTGAGGATTTATATGGAATTTGTTGTTACACTATATCTTTTTGTAACGATGTTGGTGAATGGAAGATGATGGAACTACAATTTTTGAATTTATTGAAGAAGAAGTATAGATGATTCAAAAACACCTATAGATAGCTTAGATAAAGAAGAAATGTTATGTAGACAACCGGAAGAAGGATCATTCTTTCAAGAGAGTTTATCATGTGTTTCTCAATTTTTCACCTGGAAAAGTGTGATTTATTTTTGATAGAATGGAAATATGTTTCTATGGTTAACTGGACACTATAAAATCCTAGAGAATGATAGAATAATTTCATAAAGAGTGGATATACCTCCGATTTTATCTTAGGTACACAATTGTTTCGATTTTTAATGTTAAGAATGTATTTATTAGATTATTAACATCTTTTGAGTTCGGAAATAGTTTAGTTGGAAGTGAATATTTCTTAGGATATATTTTCAGTCCATATTATTAATCATAGGGAGAAGGTGTAGTGTAATAAGGTCATTTACAAGGATGATGATTTAAGGAAAAACCATAATGTTAATGACTCAGAATAAGAATATTAAAAATATATGAGGGAGAATTACCCACACTAATCTGATAAGTAAATGAAATTATGATGACACAATTTACAAAAGATGTAAGGATGTAGCATCATGTATAATTATAGAATTTAAAATTTTCATATATATTAATATATATGAATTAAATATTTATTTTACATCAAATGGGAAACCATGTATTATAGCATACCTGATACACAACAATGGATTTCTATAAAATATAATGTTGCAAACTAGATTGTGATATACCAAAAAATAATACATTATTAGTAGTTCTATTTTTAATTATACATATGTACTAGACGTTCTATTTGTTGTAATGAATAAATATAACTCTAGTATATTTACACATGTATCTTATATAAATTTAAATTCTTAAAATAAAATTTAGTGGCTTAAATACAAATAAATCCAATTTAATGCATAAAATATTGTAATATTTTAAATGGTAGATTTTTCATTTTTTTCGTGGATAACTCATTTTAAATATTTCTTTCACTTTTATATGTTATTTTGGTAAAAAAACCATCTTTTAAAGAGGGAAATATTTTTACATTCATTGAAATTTTTGTGTTTCTCTAAGAAAATACATTTTTTTAATAAACAGGGAAAAATACTACATTTTTTTTATAAAAACTACCTTTTCATATAATTTATTTTTATGGTTATGTTATATTTTTAATTAGATTTAAAGTGTAATTGAATTATTTTTCTGTCATTTAATAAAACATTTGTCATTAGAAGTAATTTCACATTTAAAATGGATGTAAACGCATGTCAATCTTTAGATGGTTTTACAAAAAAACATGTTTTCTTATTCCATCAACGTGATTTTTTTTTGAATTCATTTAATGTAATTCTATGAATTGACATTGGAAAAATGGATTATATATTTTTAAATAAATTTATTATTTATTTAAATCGGTCCATTTTACTTTTTGGAAATTATGAATAATAACATTAGTAATTATTTTTATTTACCGCGGTGAAAGTATAAATCAGGTAAATAATGGTAAAAATAATCTAATAATAATATTACTCTAGACTAGCACCTTTCCAAATTTTTTTGGAAGATATATTCCTACAATGGTTACCATTTAGAAGAATATTTGGCCTTTATAAGCCACTTTGTACTGATTATGACATTTATAACTTTTAATTTAAAGGAACAATTATCATAAACATGAATATTATAAATAAAACAACTTTAATATGTGTTTATATAAGGTATAACATACACTATTAATATTAATTATATATATTAACATATTACATACATCATTGTATTGTATTTATAAATTTTTAAATTTAAATAATTAGATTTAATTATGACACAATGATGATGGAGTGATAGCTTTATTAATGAACGAATCAAATAAATGATATTATAGATATTAAAATAAATATTATTTTACATAAGTTCTTCCACCCATAAAATATATAGGTTAATATGACAGGTTCTAAATCTATTAAAGTGTTTTTTCAATGTTATATATTTTTTTAAATATTATGTAATTTCAATGAAATGAAGAGTATAATAATTGACAGAATTGATATTTTATTATAATAATAAATTATGAAATTAATTAAAACTCATAAAATTACTTTAAAATAAAAAAGTTACTATTATAAGGTATACATGTTCATTAAGTTTTTTATTATGGGAAATTGACCCCATATAAGTAAATTTTATTGCCTCATATTATTTAAAATGTTGTTACCACAATTAAAATTAAAAGAGAGTAATTAACTATAAACCGAAAAGATAATGAAGAAAATTAAATAAAAAAAGTACTAAAACTTCTAAGATAATATTATTTCTAAATATCCTAATATTATATTTTTAATATCTTATTTTTATGAGAAATTTTTATTAAAAAATAATTTCTATTAATTTCATATTTTATGAATTTCTAAGGGTGCCCCCCATTCTCCAATGAAAAGGTACCCACTATTCATTAATACTCACAATTCATGAACCGCTTGGTTCTACAAATATCTAACCAAAACGCTTCGTAAAATCCATTCAATGTTCATAAATCCTTAGTTTTGACATAACACCCATCAAAGAGGTTTTATGGGGTTCTTCAATGGTGATCAATTAAAGAAGATGTATCGTTTTATTTATGTGATATATTTTATTTCATCTTACTATGACTTGAAGTATAATAAAACCATGATGACATAATAAATATATTATCCACAATATAATAAGATGTTATTATGTTAATATCATCACCGAAAACTCTATCCACTTCCATCAAATGAGACAGTAATAAATCATTCGTGCGTCCATGTGAAATATAACCTCCACATACTGATCCATTTCATTTTTCATAAGATAATATAAATGAATGGATATAATAACGTAATTGATTTTCATATGTTTTTTTAATAATATATTAATAATTCTATGATAATAATATATCAATTACATTCTTACATTCCATGCACATATAAATGACAACGCCGTTTATGCATACGTGTGAACAATCACCACCACTAAGTGACCTAACACTTTTTTATTTGTTATACCACTTGTATGATATGTATAAGTATATTTAAATGATTATTATGATATTAATTATGTTACAATTAGTCATAAAAAATAAAATATTTCTTAAATACTTGTTATAATGATCAATGAAAAATTGAAAACATTACTCATGTGTACATATGTCTTACCATCTCAATGATTTTAAATTTTTTGACATTTAATATCCATGCATCATGGATTGATTTATCGGTATAATTTATGTTTAAATACGAAAATAATTACATGAATAATATTCTAGATAAGAAGTACTTATTAACAATTGGACTAGTGACATTAAAACCGTGTTCTTTTTTGACGCAAGTACTGAATATAAAAAGAAACATCTGATATTAAATCAAATAAATATATAATAAATATAAAACGATAATATTTTATTTAAAAGATATAATAAACATTAAAAAATACTTTTTGGAATGTATAAATTAAACAATGTTTATTATTCAGTAATATATTGATTTTACGAGACAACTCAGACTAATTTTAAGGGACTTAGCCTCAATCTCCATTCATTGAAGCATTTTTTGATAATGTACAACACATTATTTTATATGTTTTATATTTAAACCATTTGGATATTAATTTCATTAAATATTTCTAAAAAGGAATATTTTTTATATCGATTGATTCACTAAAAGAAAAAAAGGAATGTTTTCATAACATATGCGGTGATAATGACCATTCCTCTATCATGCACATTATTTGGTATTTATCTTCCTCTATAGGTCCAAATGTTTTGAAAATAATAGTAAATACCAATTTAACTGTTTATAAATTTTTTTATTTAAAATTTTACTGATAAAGGATCGATTATATCAATAACTTGAAATGATATCTAATTATTATAATGTTGAAATGTTATTTTTTCATTTATTCATGATAATGTGTTATGATTATGTTGTGGTTCATGGTCATTTATTATGTATACTGTTGGATTCATGACAATCAATGGGTGGGTGATCCTATGATATCTCTCCAATAAATTCGGTAATGAGAACATACTAAATTAATAGGTTTCTCCTATGATATTTATGGGAATATACTATAATGGTCATTCCAATCATATTCATGAAGGTTACTCCCAAAGTAGTTGTGAAAGATAAAATGTAATTATGATATAGATGCCTCAAGTTATCTATTATTAATTTTGATACCAATGAAGTTTTTTAGGATTATTATGATTTTAGGTGTTTATAAATATTCCTGGATAAATATATTATTTCCTTGTTGTATATCCCTTATTAGGATTTTTGTTCTCATCGGAGGATTTTAAAATGTTTCCATAGGGTATACTAATGTGAATTATAAAGGAAGATGTAAAGAATATTTTTATCAAAAAAATTAATCATTTTTACATTTAAAAGATTTATATTTTAGATGAAATCGGTAATTTTTTATTTTATCCACATTGTATAAATTTGAGTTATTTTGTAATAGATATATCCTAAATATCAAAAACTCAATACATGAAACGATACTCAATTTTAATTCTTGACTTAACTCAAGATTATATTATTTTTAAGGATGGGGTCATACAAAACGAGTGAACATGTTGTAATAACACATGATAATATCACTAATAAATATAGGATAATGTAGCTCATGATTATTCTTGACATATGGATCAAAATATTTCATCAATTAAGCATAAACGTAAACAATCTCGAAAAGCGGTGATATTTCCCCAAAAAATCTTCTTATTAGGTAACATTCAATCACAGTCACTATGTAATAGAAAAAAGAAATTAAATGATGCATTAAAATAATTAAAGAAAGTAAATTCACGATATAACATGTAAAATAGCTGTATATACACCTCAAAAAAGAGATTAGGTGAATAATAAAAAATGAGTCACAAAGAAGGAAAATTGAGAAAAATAGTTTTACCGATTTGGTATCATTAGACACATAAACCCCATGAATGAAATCCATAAAATGGGTATGTTAATAACCATTAATTTTGGTATAGGATACATATAATACAGCCATGATAACTACATATACCATACAAAAAGAAAGAGTGGAAAATAAATCATGTATCTCAATGGAATAAAAAGTGAGATTAAATCCCTTTACCTTGTTTCTTGACTGTCATTGTACTCATTAATAACTACTATATAATAAATAAACTTTTATTATAAATTTTTTATAGATGAATTTTCTTATAAATAATATCATATATGGTTTGATTATTAATTTATATTACATCTTGTTGACAATCATACGTTACTATTTCACATCAGGTAATATTATTTATGTTTTTTTCATGTGAATTAAATTATGATACCTTTGGTACTTATACATATATCATAATTCCATAATATAAATCATCATATAAATATTATTAATATATATTAAACATATATTATAATATTGAATATTATAAATAATTATAAAATGGAATTCACTGTTCACAGAGACGGTAAGTCCTACATATGCTTTAATATTATATCCATTTTAATATTCATATTAAATGAAATAATGAAAATGATATGAAATAGTATATGTATATAATATAATTATAGTTTAATAATAATGGTAAATATAAAATTCAATTTCACTAAATCATTCCTTAATACATTTCATGTATTGTGTGAATGAATCACATCATTTTGAGGGGGTGGTAGTGCAGAATTCCTAAAACAAAATAATCATAATTTCACTAAACGGAATGTTAAAAAAATGTGTTATAATGTGAACAAATAAGCATAAATCCATAATTAATTAAATATATAATATATATAAACAAAGTGTTTAACATAATGTCTATCACAAGAGGTGGTAATGAAAATTGATCTGTATTCATTATATGATCTGATAGTTCTCTGTTCACATAAATAATACGTTCTATATAAACACTAGTTATCTTAATTTTATGTTATTAATTTTTTTGGTAAAATTACAAGGTTAGACACCGAGACTGCATGTGATTTTGAGGCATAATGTGTCTGAAACAATTCTTAAAAAATGATCAATTTTTTAAGAACTAGGTATCATGTAAATGTGGAATATATCTTTAATGGGTGCCCATAACAGATATACGGGGACATCGCTATGTTCAGAGAAACGAATTTACCTTAAGTGATGCCTATGATCGGCCAACATGGGTCAGTTGTGAAAAATATTTTTTGAAATAAATGTAAATACAGTAATAAATAAAAATTATTTTGTTTTCCATTATTAATACCTCATGAACAAATAATCATATTGGAAATGAGACACCACTATCGAAATCATAATATGGTGTTTTCTCATGGTGGGACATAACTTTTGTTACTTTAGGTATTATTTGAAATTCCTCAAATGGGGTTAATCATTATTAAATAATTTAAACATAAATTATTGATTAGAAGAAGTGATGATTTCCTTTAAAAGAATCCTTATGCATAAATACATGGGATATCTGAATAACTCTAGAAGCACTAGAAATTTTCTTAGGAGATCTGGATGTCATTCCCTTGGTGAACAAGGATCATATCATAAATCAAATATCGATGTTCCAAAAAATTAAAATATCTCTCGAATGATCACATCAAAACTTCATTCTTTGATTTTGTTTAAACCCAACGATATTGGGAAGTTTTTTCTTCTAGATTTCCCTTATCATTATTTCTTTGAGTAACATGTTTTAATCCATGAGTAGATTATTCAACAAATTGATCTAATTTTAAAAGAAGAATTTGTTGTGGGTTAGAGAGATTTTATTTAATCTGTTTTCAAACCTAAATTCCCCAGATCATGATAGATGTCCTAGAATTATTGACAATGATTTAAAACCCTTTCTATGTGTATACCTCTCTCTATTCCATGCTTTCATTTCAATTGTGAAACTGCAGTTTCTATATTGACATTTTCGGGTGGTCGCAATCATGACTGGAGCCCCAAATTCAAGACGAACTGAAATAAGGGGTCCATAAAAGGAAAGACCGTTTAACGTGAAACCTAGATCTATGAATTCACCACATTATGAGGATTGAAGGTTCCTTGAAGGTCAAGAGAAGGGACCACCATAATGGGCCAATTGTGGAATTATGGGGGTACTAGTGAGGTAAGGTAGAACTGGCTGGAGCGGTGTGTGGCGGCTAGAGTTGTGCTGGACGACGGTGGGATCCGAGAGGTGCCTGGGGTGGCTGCAGTGGATCACGTAGGAAACAAGGACATCCGAGCGGTTATCATGTGGGATCTGTAGGCAAGTTGGACGTCACATGATGAATATGGTCAGAGGGGCCATGCTAGACCAAACAAGGTGGCCGCAATGGAGTCCTTATTGGGGGTGATGACGCATGTTGAAGGATCACACAAACATTGTAGATCGACCACGTTGAATGTAGTGGTGTTGCAGTCAATAGGGAGGCATGAGGTCATGGAATACATCATGTGGTGGAGTAGACTACACTATGTGCATGCATGCCAGAACATAAGATTTGTGTTGTGGTCCCACAAACCCAATGGGATGTTCCAAACTAGACTAATGTAGGCTAAACAAGACCAGATCAGATGTGCTGGGTTATACGATGCCCGAAAGACCATTCAGCACCGAGTTGACCAGACTTGTGTCTAAATTTTTTATAAAAACCTCTATAACATTCTTTCCATGTATTCGTTTGATGATATTTTTGTAGTGGTAGGACCCTTGCAATGATACAGTCAGTTTGAGATACTCTAATTGTGTTTTTTTGAATGTGTGCATATGACCTAATGCCTTGAGGAGAGGATTCTCTGGGAAAGAGTTCCCTATGAAAAGATTCATGTGATTGTTTGGAACATTGATACTATGTGACATTCTCAAACTATTTGACTTACCGAGACAATGTTTCATAGTAAGAAAACATTTCATACCAATAAAAATGGTCTTTTAGAGAGTACACATCTTATCCGGACTGAGTTCCTAAACTTGAGTGTGTGTCACATTAATACTCGAAAAATTTTGTATTACGTTTGATGGACTGGTTTTTCATATTGTAGACTGATACCTGGGTAAAATGGCTTCACTATTTCTTGTTGAATACAATATTTATTTCATTGTGTTATACCTCATGTATTTCATTGTGTTATAAGTCATGTACTTCGTTATGGTATACCTCATGTATTATTAGTGGTACTCCGGTGTGGTTTCGAGGTGTCTTACTTAGTATTGATTTACTCACCCATGCACAATTATTTTCCACATTGGTATTCTCTTCTACAGATGATCAACAATTTGATAGAGTCCTAGGTCGATTAGGACCAGATGGTGCATACTGAAAATAGATAGTCAATGTGTTCTCCAATATCTTGAGATTGATTTCTAGTACCTTTACCTCCACATATAGTTTTCTGTGGATGAGTTCCAAAAACTTGTGCATTCATGCTTATAGACTACTTTTCAGGTGGTATTGCAGTCTATACATTTTTACATTCAAGTTTTATATTGTCTTACTCTTTTGATGGTATCATATTAGTATTGATACTTTTAAACATAGTGTTTTACATTTCAACATTTTAGGGCTTGGAGATGAGTTAATGTGTGTAGACACTTATAAAAATACCTCCAATATGTAATTAATTCCTACATGGTGCTAGCTCCCATTACCTAGACTATTGGATGTGGTCACTACATCGTCATGTAATGGGAACCTCTAGAAATAATCATAAAAGAGTGTTTTTAGATGGGTTTAGTACTATTTAAGGTCTTGGGGTCTTTGAGGTTAGTTTCTGGAAACATTGTTTAGTGTTTCGAGTTAAAATTTCAGGATTGAGATCCTAGTATTGATGTAGCTGCTATCATATCTAGGGACCATTACCTCGGATACCTATATTTTTAGTTAGTATGTTAAAACACTATTTGTAAGAAAAACAATGGTAAAACCCCATAAAATATTTGGTTCTTCTGTCATTTTCTTCTTGAGTCCACTCACCAGGTATACACGATCAATTTTTGTACAAATTGTTTTATTATATGATATATTAGCGTAGATAGCCTACCATGATTATGTTGCTCGACCTTGACGTCGATCTTCTTAGTGAGGAGACATTAGTATGATGATTTATACTGGTGACACCACATTGAGTTTGTGAATCATCCATACCACCACCTGTAGAGCATCACATGGTATCTATAGTTCATGTGAGTGAGGGGTGTAGTATGATGGAACATCATGAGTTTCATCAGTATAGACCCATTATATTTCAAGGATATCCTCAAAAATAGGTGTATAAAGACTAGTTTGAGGTGGTGATATGAGTTTTCCCTCTGATTAGGACAACTGCATATCAGATTTTGGTTGTGGAAGTGATCCTTATATACGGAATAGCGGAATGAAGGGGGGGGGGGGGGTTTAGTTACAAGATCTTATGATGAGGAAAACATAAATGGGAAGTCTTTGAGAACATTTTTAGAGATTAGTTATAACATTATGAGATCAAGGATTATCACATCCATGAGATTCTACACCTCCTGTACGATGAAATGTCTGTGTCTATGTATGAACTAAGGCATACCAACCTTTCCACGTACTCGATAGATATGATACATGATTAGTAATTCCGGGATTGTACCATCCATTGAGGGCTATTTAGGGAAATCTAGGCAAGACATACTCATTTTGTTATTCATAACATTGTTGGTTTTCTAGAGGGAACCTTAGTGTTTTAGTGTTCCATTAATGGATAGATATATCCAGCAGTAGCCAGCAATGGGAAGGCTTGTGTAGAGACATCGATAGCAAGTAGCTGACATCAGTCAAATGGATCTAATCGAGTCATGTTTTTTATGTAGTGATATGAGGGTCGCATGAGAAATCTGGTGGATAGAATGCATTACTCATGTTGTGTTAGGGAAATCTAACATGAGATTTCACATCATGATGTAAACTTCCCCAGAAGATGGTCGAGGGACCATATTGGTGGAGAAAATGACATGAGCAGGCAGAATAGTAGGGAATTCGACTTGGATGTAGAGAAAGGAGAGTTTCATAATGTGGTCTATGTTTTGATATTTTACCACCACCACACCTAGGTGATCCACAATAGTATATGTTAAATGGTGGATAACGATGATTCCACCTATAGGCGATGGTGGCTTATGAACGTGAGGATCTAGAGATTATACAACATATGATATGTGGCATTTCAACCGTCTCATTAGTTCTGATATTCAATAGTACTTGTCATTATTTTCATTCAATGAATCTTGTTCATGAATCAGAGATTATTTTCATTCAATAGTACTTGACCATTATGTTTCAATACACCTATGTGAGGGGATTCGATAATCACACACTCGTGCCAACAGTGTGAATTTACTCTTGGATGTGAGACTTTGGATTGGGATCTCAAGGTAGTGGTGTTGAGGCTTTATGATTTCATTCTTAGTATGGATTGGTTATCTACATTATATTCTCATATTGACTATTTTAGGTGAAGAGTGTAGTTTTTCCACAATGATGGGACCAGGTTTTCTTTTTTCAGCAAAAATAAAACCCATGAAGTGCAGGATGGACTCCCACATATGAGTGTGTAGTGTATCACTTAATAGTTTTCTAGCTTAACCATGGGTACAATTAATTATATGAGTCCTCCGTCTCATTCCCTGGTGGATGAGTATTATGAAAATTTTCATGATAATGTTCTAGGATTACCTCCTCATATGGAGTTGTAATTATTTATTGATTTATACCATGAGATTACATTGATATCTACACATGAATATAAGATGTCTCCCATATATCTTCGTGAGTTGAGGGTATAGTTGGAAGACTAGTAGAGAAATTGTTTCATGAGACCCATGGATTCTTCATGGGTATCCCCATTTTTTTCCAAAAAATCATAAGAGATACTGAGATTATTTATGAACGTATGGTGGATGAACCAGTTGATCATGAAGATTATGTATCCACAATCAAGGATTTATGAACAGTTCAATCAACTATATTGAGGGAGGTGGTTCTAAATGATTAACCACATATCTGGATATCACCAGATTCATGTTTGGGATGAGAATATATCAAATACTTCTTTTCCATGATGATAAATCCACTATGATTACATGTTAATATTTTTTGGTGTGATGAACTATCGAGATGTGTTCATTGTAATCAAGATTATGATATTCCAACCATGCATAGACAGGTTTATGGTAGTTGATTAGATGAAATCCAATTGTACTACAAATCTGAGGAGGGGGACATGATATTATTGAGGAGGGTCCAGGACAGAGTATGAGGGAATCAACATTACAAGAAGATCCCATATGTTCCTTTTGGATTTGAGAGGTCCATTTTCTGGGAAAAGTCATTTGAATGAATAGGGTTGTAGTGGATCCATCA
Organism: Viscum album; assembly: GCA_963277665.1. NCBI lineage: Eukaryota > Viridiplantae > Streptophyta > Magnoliopsida > Santalales > Viscaceae > Viscum > Viscum album. The sequence goes on along the minus strand of OY728153.1, from coordinate 186,762,842 downwards.
ATGATAGTGGTTGTTATATCTTAGGAACCACCCAAGGATGTTACTGAGGTGCAGTGTTTGGTTGTTTTGTATTGGTACTATCTAAGATTTGTAATCAAATTTATGGGGTAGTAGCTACCTATAAAATGATTACATGAATTGGATAGCTCTTCATGTGAAAATATAAGTTCTTTGATAAATTTCAGATGTTTAAGAATTAATTAACAAGAAATCTTATCATGACATTTCTAGAGGCGGAATTCAAATATGTGGTGTTCTGTGATTAATCGGTAATCAAACATGGTTGTGGTCTAAGGTTGGGTCAAGTAGTTATTTCATATGGTTCACCAATGTTGAGACCACATATCAAGAACTATGTGACCCATGATATTGAGTAGGTAGTAGTAGTCTTCTATGTTATTATTTGGAGAAATTACCATATGGTAAAGTAGTTTATCATCTACTCTTACCACATGTGTATCATAAATGTATTTTCTCTTAGATAGTTATGAACATGAGAGAAATGTGATGTAAATAGTTCCTCCATGACTATTACATTTTTATTATCTATACTCATGGGAAGTGGATCATTATGGATGATGCTCTCAATATGAGATCATGTTCCCACCAAATGAATGTGGCATCAGAGTAGATAACCTCATTGCTGATATCCTTTATGGATGGAAATGGAACAACATACCTTTAGTCACTGGTTTTCATGCCTCCAATCATACAATGATTCATTATAGCACATATTGGAGATTCTGACCATGAGTCAATATATGATCAGATGTATATAATGCATGACCATGATGGATATTCATATGGTGGGGAGAAAATCATTCATTTCAAAGGACACATAGTGGTACTGGTTGTGTTATAGGATGTGGAATTGAGGGAGTTCCATACATCCCCTTTGGGTATACATCATGAAGTTGTAAAGATGTACCATGACCTCTCAAATCAGTACTGGTGGCCGGGGATAAAGAAGGTAGTGTTAGTTTTCATTTCAAGATGCCTCACTTGTCAGCAATTGAAGGCTGAATATGTTGTTCCAGCAGGATTGACTAAAACAACTTGAGAATCCATAGTGGAATTGGGTTGGGATATTGATGGAAATCGTGATAGAGTTACAACATATGACTAGGGGCAGAATTCAATCCGGGTGATCATTGAATAACTCATCAATTAGACCAATATCATTGCTATTTGAGAGCAGAGTTCAGAAGAAAGGTTGAGACTCTTTTACCTGTAGGAGATATTTCATCTCCATGATGTACATTCAATGATAGTTTTAGTTTATGATGCTCTCATTACATCGAGGTTGTTTAAGGGATTGCAGGAGGAATTTTGGACTCCATTTCACTTGAGCACTATGTTTCTCCCATAGAAGGAGGACTAGAATGATGGGACCATTCGGGTTCTATAGATATTATATTGTGTTTCGTGATTATTTTTTTGCAATATTATGGAGGATTTATCATGAGTGAGGAATTACATGAGTCCTCATTCATTGGTGGCACATAAATCTCTATGATAGCACATGAGAGTAGGAGGCACAAATTTATATTCAGTATCATCATCATTATAAATATACTTAGTTTTGGATTTTCAAGGATATAATTCCCTATTGACTGATGAATGTACAACATAAATTTTTCCCTGTTTTTTTAAATTATTTGGAAAATTTGAATAACATTCACTATAAAGGTGTTTGATTCATAGATTTCTCGTACTGGAATCAATTTGTTGAAGAACAATTATTTTTTTGTAAAGGGTGCGATAAGTGATTCAAAAAAGTGTAGAAATTCTTAAACGGGTTCAACAATTAGAAATATGAGGTAACATGTATATTTAGAGTAGTTAATTTACCTTATTAAAGTCCTAACATCTTCCAGTAGAGGTATACAGTGAAATATATTTTTCAGACGTAAGCGTTGATAAAATAATTAAGTAAAAATACTTTTATTTTCGAATCCTAATAACTCATGAATAGAGACTTGGATTGGAAATACAATAGCATTATTAAGTACATAATTTGGTGATTTCATTAATCATGGTTTAAGTTTTGTTAACACGAATCTTCTTTAGAAAAACCTTAAAATTTGTAATCATCATTTAATAGTTATAAGATAAATTATTTTGTTGAGTCATTGATTATTTCAATTAAAAGAATACTTATGCAAAAATCCCAGGGTTATCTATATAATCATTGCAATACTATAGAATTTTTTGGGATTTACTAGAGTATTTTGCATTGGGGATGAATGATCATGTCGTCAATTGATGAGGGGGGTGAGGCAAAATCAAAGGATATCGTCAACGATCATGACACAATGTTGTTCATCATCTTCATTTGAAACCAACGAGGTACAATAGTTGTTTCATTGTTATTAATGATTTCCTAGTTTCTAAAGTGAATTATGACTACTATATGAATTGATTACCCCACTAATTGATCATATGTAGTGGGACAGATTTTTTGTGGTTTAGCAAGATTCGATTTAATATGTTTTCTAATATAAATTGCCCAGATAATATTAATTGGAAAAGAACCCATAGCCAACAATGTTAAAACAATTATATGTATATATATCCCTCCGTTCTATACATTCATTACCATTGTAACTTTTTGGTTCCTAAATCGACATTGTCAGGTACTTCCAGGAATGATCAAAACCCTAGATTCAAGGTGAACCAACAACACAGGTCGCATAAGGAGAGATCGGGATACGAGGAACTAAGAACTATAAACATGCCATTTGGATGGTATTAGAGGATCCATGGTGGTTTGCAGTAGGTACCGTTGGCGTTGGTCTAGTGAGGAGGTCCGACGTGGTGTAGAAGAAACATTAGTGTGGCATGTAAGTACTACTGGAGTGGTGATAGACGATGGCAGGAGTAGAGAAGAGTCATGGGTGGAAGCCATTGATCACATGGGAGTTGGAGAAAATGGATTAGTGAGCATGTGGGAGCTATGAGATAGCTGGGTGAGGTTTAAAAAATAGATCCATCAGGGCCTAGATGATGCAGACATGGTTCTGTGTGGGACCCAGTGGTGGTGGTGACGTCATGTGTATGAGGAGAGTGTGGGGTACATAGACACGACAAGAAAACGGTGTTGAACATAGACGTCACTACATTCACCCTGTAGGAATACTATCAGTGTGGGATTCTTGGGGATGTCCTGACCGAACTCCATGCATGTGGGCCATATTTGAGGATAGAGCCATGGAACTACAAACCTAGTGGGCTGAGCAGGGTCAACAGGACTCAGGTCAATCATTTTTATAAAAGCAACCATAACATTCAAACCATGTGTCTGTATGACAAGACGTTTGGGGAAGTGTGACACTTACAATATAAATGTCCTTTTATGATACTCTGAGTGGGTTTATTTGATTGTGTGAATACAATCTATTTGCTTGAGGACTAGGTTCTCATTTAACTAGTGTGCTACAAGTGGAATCCTATGGAAGTCTGGTATTTTTTAGTACGTGACATTTTAGACTATATGACATACTGAGACAGCGTGTCATAAAAAGACAGAGGTTTTACCAAGACTAACAATCTAACTAAGACTATGTTTATTTATTGGATGAAGTGTCTCATCAGGACTATCAATCAAATCGATACAAGGTGTTTTTTGTATTATGTATGATGATCCTATTTTTTATACTAAAGTAATATAACTGTGTGAGCTGATGGTAATATTTTTGGTTGTATACATAATTTATTTATTTTTGGTTACCTCATCTATTTTAGAATGGTATGATTCATGTATTTATTCTTGGTATTCCTCTTGTATTTCATAGTGGTATTCCATTTTTTTGCATGTACTAATAAATATTATTGTACTCACACCTTCATAGCAATTTCCCACACAAGTCTAACATTATACAGATGACCATTGTTTTTACATTTTCCTAGGTGGAATAGGTCGAAGTGGTTTTTAGAGAGACCATATAATTTAGGTGGTCTGCTACTGCTTCAGACTGTTTTCCAATACCATTCCCTTTATATAGGGTTTTATGTGGATGAGTTTTTGGACCTTCTGTATTCACAATTCCATACTCTCTCTGGAGTGGTCTTTTATTCTGGCCATGTTTAATTTCCAGATCACTAATTTCAAACTATATTGTTGGTATCCCATAAGTATTCATTCTTATTTACTTATTGTTTTATATTTCATCATTTTAGTTATTGGAGATTATTACATTTGTACATGTTCTTATAAAATGCATCCCATTAGAGGGATATTCTTACTCAGTGATAGTCTGGATCCCACCACACATTGGAGGTCGACATTGGGTAGTCACTTCGTGGGACCCTCATGGATGTGTCATGACATGTCTGTTAATGATTATATTGTGGTCTATATTAGTGTAGGTAAATAAATTAGCATGACAATATACTAGTATATTGACAACAATTGTCTTGTTATACATGATTGGAAAAAATAATACGAAGGGGGTAGATAAAGAAAATAAAAGAAAGAACTTGAGTGATGACATAACCTTTTAATTGGGTAACTCCTTTTGGTATATTCTAATAAGGATCTTTGAGATTCATTCATCCCAAGGGAAGGCATCTATGAAAAAGAGAGGTAGGTTTGTTGATTATTTGAGAAAAACCTAGGGTAGATATGGGTCTTTAGAGGTGTCAGGGCGTGGGTACAAGTGGTGGAATTTTATAGAGAAGGGAAATGTTTTTTTTAAAACAAGGTGGATATACCCACATATTTACATAAAAAGTATAATCAAACCAAAATAACTCAATAATGGAAGGTTCGTGGATGAATCATTATCAAAAAATGGATGGTCCATGGATGAATCATGGTAATGAAATGGGGTTTGGAAATGTTTATAAGTCATTTTGGGTTTTATATTTATAGTGTCTTAATTTATTTACATAAATTTTCTCTTAAGTAATGTAATTAATGTAAATCTTTTTCACTTATATTTTGGGTAAAAAAATTTGAAAATGTTAAAAATTACAAATTATTCAATTTATAAATATAGAATTCATTTTTACATATTAATATTACAGAAGTGGAATAAATTAACTATAAATTTATCCTATAGTTGATTTCATGATGAGGGGTTTTATAATAAAAATGATCAAACTGTTACTAAGATTTTATATCCAATTTCAATGTGAAATTTATTTCAATGAATGTTTTTTATATTGATAAAAATATTATATACCTATATAATTAATATAATATAATTTTATACTATAAATAAAATAAATTATAATCAGTATTGAAATAATATTTGGTATTTCCCACAATTCATTCAAAAATGTTGTTTGTTAAAAAAATCCCAAATATTCACCGTAGGTAAATTTAAAAATTATAAATTCAATAATAAATATTAATTTATCAAATTAAATTTCTAATTGTGTCTTAAATTGTGTTTATTATTTTCCACAAAATTATACTAATATTGGTTTATTTTAGAAAAAACAATGTTTAAACATAGAAGGACTTATTAAAGACATATATTTTATTAAGAAGATGATTTATTTATTGACAAAATTATAAATTATATTTCAAACATACTTATTAATATTTTTATATCTATGTTTAAAAAATAGTTTATAATTATTTCATTGTAATAATTATAATAATAAAACGAAGTTTAATAGAAACTAACAATGCTTTTGGCTCTGAATTCATTGAGAGGAATTGCCTCACCCTATTTAGGAAAGATATCAGTAGAAGTAAAAATAAACTTGAAATGCTTTGTCATAGCTGGAAGATAATTTCCCACTACATCCATTCCCCATTTGGAAAATGTCTATGAGTATTAACTATATATAGTAACTCCATGGGTTGATGAAGGAATTTTGAATTCATTTGCTAGGGTTGGAATTTCATAGTGAAATCTCTGAAATCATGTTTCATTGAAGGCCAAAAGTATCCATGAATTCAAATTTGATTAGAAATTATATTACCAGACTCATGAGAACCCCAAGCTACAGAATGTACATATTTCATGATATATGTACTTTCTTTTCCATCAATACATCTGAATATGATTCCATCAAAGCCTCATTTATAGAGGAGATTTTGGTGATCTAGACTATCCTAATGTGTAATATTGGCCGCTTTTCATCAGATCTGTTCTTTTTCAGCCCTATTAGGTGGAAGTATTCCATTTTAAATAAATTCCATGATGGGTGTTCTCTACCTCTTGGTATGACCATATGGCTCTGAAATAGTCAAAATTTCATTAATGTCCTCCATTAAGGTTTGAAAAAAAGATGAGACCATACGATGATGATCTTTGTTGATGAATGTCTCATCCTGATTTAGATCTTCCAAGGATGTAGTTGCATTATCCAGTGCATCATCTTAGATATTTTATTAATCACGGGACATAAGACAATGTTGGTTCTTAGGGAAATTCAGCCACTAACCCTATGATGTAATCACAATGTGGGATTAACACTTCTTTTTAGATATTATATTTCCCATTGATATGTTTGATTGCCAATTCTAAATCACCTTTCACTTTCAAGTGATTAAGATGCACCTGAAGTGACAATTCCAATCCTATAATCAGATCTTGATATTCTGCTTCATTTTTGGTACCACATTCTTCATAACATGAAGGAGTAATGAAATACCACCTTTTATAGGGAAATAAGGACAATTCCTAACTAATCATTATTGAGTTTTGGGTTTCCCATTCACATACTTGTTGGACTTATGTAGGCTCCATCAAAGTACATTTATCATATTTTGGTAATTATATTCAATAGTTATTACCTCTTCATCAGAAAGTTATGTATTAAATGATGTATCTTCCCCAGATTGATGTTTAGCAAGGAATTCAGCAAGATCATGGAAATTTATTTCTTTCTAGGGCACAAACAGGACACTACAAAAAAACCCTGGTTTAGCGGCGGTTTTGTGGCGGCGGTTCACAAAACCACCGCTAAACGTTATCGGGGAAAGGTTTTGCGGCGGTTTATTAAAAACCGCCGTGAAACCCATTTTTTTTAGAAAACTCGCGACGCTTTCCCCCTAGTGTTGTCTCCCCTATTCCCAGATCCACCTCAAAAACCCTCTCCTCACAAACCCTCCCCGATCCCCGGTGACACCTTCTCCCTCCGGTGACACCGGCTCCCTCCGGTGAAAGACGCACCCTCCGGTGACCCCCGGGCCCCCGGCGAACCCCGCACACCCCCGGTGCCCCCTTCGACCGCCGGTGACCCCCATGCCCCCCGCGCCCCCCACACCCTCCGGCGACCACCACGCCCCCCACGGCCTCTGGCGACCCCCGCACCCCCCCGGCGACCACCGCGCCACCCGCGGCCTTCGATTTTGGTAATTAGAGGTTCCATTTTCAGATAATCATCTTCATTGACTGTAATATTTCATACCAAATCCCCTCATTCTATCATATATGTGTATGTTGTGAAATATTTGAATATTTTTATTGATCTCAAACACTATGTAATTGGTATTTCTGCTCCTACAAGAAAAATAAGAGACAAGGATTTGTTATTACCTATCTATACTTTATTTATTTCATATTTAAATCTTGTATGATATTTATTGATTCTGTATATGAAATCTCTACATGTCATTGTTATAATGGATTGGTTGATTTCCCATAATGGTCTTATTAATTATTACATTCATTTGATTTCCATTTCTGGACCTAATGGGTTTTTATTTATTTCAAGTAGAATGGAACCATATGTTGATTTTTGTTAGATATTCTCTTCTAGAGTTACATAGGTTGATATACATGATTACAATTTTTCCTGAAAGGTGATCATCGTGTAGTGATCTTCCTCCCATATGTTTTTAGTTTCCAATGTGTTTTATTATAATATTTTGGTTTACATATATTAAGAAGGGGTGGAGTTTTATAATAACATGATTTGTAAAATGTATCCTCTTTTTTCACTTTTATCAAATCACACCATCTAAAATGAAGGATTTTAAAACATAGTTTGTTGGTTTTTTTTCTAAAGGTTTTATTCAACCCATTTAATATGTTCTTGTAGGTTAAATAAGGTACTCTATTGGTTATATAATCTATTTGATCATGATATTAAAATCTTTAATTTTTTTAATCTTTTTGAATTTATGAAAAGAAGTATAAAGTAACCTCTACCCTGCCTCCGCCCTGCCTCCGCCCTGCCTCCGCGCTGCCGCCGGTGCCTCCGGTGCCTCCTCCTCCACCGCGGCCTCCTCCTCCTTCGTCGATGCCTCCTCCTCCTCCGCCGGTGCCGCCAGTGCCTCCACGTCTCCTCCTCCTCTGCGGTCACGCCGCGGTCACGCTGCGGCCACGCCGCGGTCACGCCGCGGTCATGCCGGGGTCACGCCGGGGTCACGCCGCGGTCACGCCGCGGTCACGTCGGTGCCTCTGCGGCCGCCACATCCTCCTCTGCGGTCGCGTCCACCGCCTCCTCCTCCGCCGCCGCGGCCGCCTCCTCCTCCTCTGCTCCTGCTCCTCCTCCTCCTCCTCCACCGGCCTCATCATCCTCCTCCTTCGCTTCCTCCGCTGCCTCCGCCCTGCCTCCGCCCTGCCTCTGCGCTGCCACCGGTGCCTCCTCCACCGCGGCCTCCTCCTCCTCCACCGATGCCTCCTCCTCCTCCACCGGTGCCGCCGGTGCCTCCGCGGCCACCTCCTCCTCCGCGGTCATGCCGCGGTCACGCCGCGGTCACGCCGCGGTCACGCCGCGGTCACGACGCGGTCACGCCGCGGTCACGCCGGTGCCTCCGCGGCCACCGCCGCCTCCTCCTCCGCCGCCGCCTCCTCCTCCTCCTCTGCTCCTGCTCCTCCTACTCCTCCACCGGCCTCATCCTCCTCCTCCTCTGCTACCTCCGCTGCCTCCGCCCTTCCTCCGCACTGCCTCTGCGCTACCACCGGTGCCTCCTCCTCCACCGCGGCCTCCTCCTCCTCCACCGCGGCCTCCTCCTCCTCCTCCGCTACCTCTGCTTCCTCCTCCTACTCTGATACGGCCGTCGCCTCCTCCTCTGCTCCTGCTCCTCCTCCCCTCCACCGGCCTCATCCTCCTCCTCCGCTGCCTTCGCTGCCTCCGCCCTGCCTCTGCGCTGCCGCCGGTGCCTCCGGTGCCTCCTCCTCCACCGCGGCCTCCTCCTCCTACGCCAATGCCTCCTCCTCCTCCGCCGGTTCCACCAGTGCCTCCATGTCTCCTCCTCCTCCGCGGTCACGCCGCGGTCACACCGCGGTCACGCCGCGGTCACGCCGCGGTCACGCCGCGGTCACGCCACGGTCACGCCGCGGTCACGCCTCTGCCTCTGCGGCCACCGCCTCCTCCTCCATCGTCACGGCCGCCTCCTCGTCCTCTGCTTCTGCTCCTCCTACTCCTCCACCGGCCTCATCCTCCTCCTCCTCTGCTCTCTCCGCTGCCTCCGCTGCCTCCGCCCTGCCTCCGCCCTGCCTCTGCGCTGCCGTCGGTGCCTCCTCCTCCACCGAGGCATCCTCCTCCACCGCATATGCCTCCTCCTCCTCCTCCGGTGCCGCCGGTGCCTCCGCGGCCACCTCCTCCTCCGCGGTCATGCCGCGGTCACGCCGGTGCCTCTACGACCGCCGCCTCCTCCTCCTCCACTGCGGCCGCCTCCTCCTCCTATGCTCCTGCTCCTCCTCCTCCTCCGCTGCCTCCACTGCCTCTGCTACCTCCGCCCTACCTCTGCGCTGCCGTCGGTGCCTCCTCCTCCACTGCGGCCTCCTCCTCCTCCACCGCGGCCTCCTACTCCTCCTCTGCTGCCTCCTCCTCCTCCACCGCGGCCGCCTCCTCCTCCTCTGCTCCTTCTCCTCCTCCTCCTCCTCCTCCTCCGGCCTCATCCTCCTCCTCCTCCGCTGCCTCCACTGCCTCCGCTGCCTCCACCCTGCCTCCGCGCTACCGTCGGTGCCTCCTCCTCCACTGCAGCCTCCTCCTCCTCCGCCGATGCCTCCTCCTGCGCTGCACTGGGCATTGATGATATTTCATTAGAGAAGTTGTGAAGCGATTATTTTGGACTGGTATTTGAGATAGATATAACCTTTATCTCCTTTTCGGTTTTATTGAAGAACATATCTCTTTATTGTTGGGTTAGTTTTTCGTCAATCTTTAGGCTCAGATGTCTAATATTAACATGTATTCTATTCCTCCTATATCGGGTTTGGATGCGGAAGGTTTGGTATATATTTGCTCAAACCTAATTGAGTTATTCCCACACATGTCATGTATATATAGATAATGTACAAATTAGTTGTGTATTATGTTGGGAAAAGTTATAATTGGGTTAATTTGACCTTACATGGTGGTCGGTGATTATAGATCAATAGTTGATCTCTCTATAATTCATTCATTTCATATTATTGTCAGGATATGTAATATTTCCCTATTAGGTGTATATTTTTTCCATTTGTTTTCATAATACATATTGTACTATTTTTTATTCTCTAAAGTAAATAACATGATAGAATGTAAATATTTAGTTTATTTTCTCTTATTTTTAATATTATGAACATATTCATATATATGGTTGGGTGCATGCCTACATGTACATTATGAAGAGGCCTACCATTATAATTATTCATTCTCGTCACTTATCTTTAAAAAATGGCCTATGGTGGAAAGAATTGGGTTTTGGTGGCCTAGTCTTCCACCGTGAGGAGGTCATTACTGCGTCGAGTCTCAAAAAACCATAATGGGAAATAAAAACACATGGGTCATCAAAATAATGAAATATCTAAAAAATTATTTCAATTATGAAAAATATACATGACACCTTATCAACAACTACATGACTTAAATATTTCAAAATACCAACATATATTCCTATGATGTAGACATTGTTTTTGAGAGAGGCAGATAGATAGAGAAGGGGAAGGGGAATAAATTATACGGTTAGGAAGAAGTATATGTAACCAACACATCAAAAAGGAGATGCTAATGTCAAATAGGACATCATTTGATTATAAACTACTTGCATCAACCTTGGATAAATTCCTCTACAACATCATTCCTGGACATGGTTTGGGTCAAACCTGTAGTATTATTTCCATTATGTATGACTACATTTGATGTTACCTTTACATTGTTCTTCATTTATTTTTGGATTTTTTGGTTAGATTTTGGAGATTATTTACACTGTATCATTGTATAAATCATCTGATCTGATAATTATTTTTCTCAAAACTGATATGAGATGTCCCAACATTATTATCTCATGTTGTAACATGTCATTGGGTTAGTGGTACATCACCATTTATAATTTATAAATAGTTTTAATTAAAATTAGATTAAGTTAAGTTAATTTGTTTATTGACATGGTTCATCTTCATAGGTATTTTTTTTGGGATAAAGGTTGGAGTTCACCACAAAAAATAAATAAGTGGTTGGTTATTATATAGGTGTGATGAGGTGGGCTGGTGATTTTTAGGCAATTATTCCTTGTTGGTTTTAATTGAAATAAATTATAATTCTTATAATAAAATTATATAATTAACTATAAATTGTATATAATTATGTATTTGGTGTTGTGCCTTGAGATAGGTACTAAAGATATGATTTCAGATTTGAAAAATCATAGACAAGAGTTATAGGGTTGTTCTTAAAAAGTGAAAAAAATAAAATTGATGTGAGTAGTCCTTCTGCATTTCCCATGTGTTTATGAATTTGATGTATGTATGTGTTTTACATTATCACCACTATAGTGATCAAAACCTTTTAAAAAATTAATTTTTTTTATTAAAATAAAATTCTTATAAATGAGATTAATAATGTTTCATTGTCTAAGACAACCCTTGAATAAAAAACTGGTTCTTTATATGTTGATGGTTGAAGACATGATTATAAATGTCTGACTTGTAATACTCAAACCTAGAGAGGTGACAATTCGATGAATAAAGTGAACATAGTGGCCCTCTTTATAGTTGGTTGTGTATGAAACCATTGAGAAACATCATTCCTCTTGGAGGACATCTAAGGTCAAGCCTAAACAATCACATAATGTCTCAGGTTTAAAATGCATTATGATCAGTTTCGATCACACATAAATGGGGTGTTGTTTGAGGCAACATAAATGTGTGATCGATAGTGTTATGATAAGTGTGTAGCCCGATATTCTTATTGCTCCTCAATGAGGTGTTGACTCTGTCTCCTATGGACCAGACTTGTTCTGTTGGTATGAAGTGGTAAATGTGATCAATGAATCATCATTATTATATTATGCATACTTTATGATCAATGGTTCATCATTATTATATTATGTTTCTGTAATCTTACACTATCGTATATTTTTTTGTAGGCACATTGTGATATACATGGATAAAATCTGGATCACATTACCGAGGAACACACCTCAATATGATAAGGGTTTGAATGAGTTTTTAGATTTTTCAATTTCTAATTGATCCGTTGAAGGGCAAATAAGATGTCCATGTCCTAAATGTAAATTTAGAACATGGTTGAAGAGGGATGAAGTTTATGAACATTTAATACTGAAGCAATTCCCTGATCAATATCTGTGTTGGATTTGGCATGGAGAATCAAACAATACAGAAAGATTGAGGACTGATGTTAATCCACAGAATGAGGTCCCAGGTTTGTCGCCAATGGAAAATGAAATGAAAAACCTCATAAATGATGCATTCGGCACTGCAAGACACCACTATGAGCATCAAAACATATCAGAACAACCAGAAGATGATGCTACAAATTGCAACGTGACAAGTGATGTTTTTGAGACTGTAACACAAGCAGATCAAGATTGTAACATATCATTGGATCCTCCTCTTGATTCTGTGGATGCAAATGTAAGGGAAAACTTCAGTGGGAAAAATGCATTTCATGATTTAGTTGATGATGGAAATCACGAGTTGTATATTGGGTGTTTGAAATATTCAAAGAATTCATTTCTGTTGAAATTGTACCATATCAAATGACTTTGTGGAATTACAAATAAGGCAATGTCTATGTTATTGGAATTGATTCGTGATGCATTTCCTGAAGCAAAAATCCCAGAATCGTTTTATGAGATGAAAAAAGTTGTAAACAAGCTTGGTCTGAATTATACAAAAATACATGCGTGTCCCAATGATTGTATGCTTTACTGGGGAGAGGATTCAAGTAGACAGAATTGTATGAAATGTTCTTCTGTAAAAGAGATTCCTTGAAATTTACTTCTATAAACTTCTCTCACTTTATGGATGTTGGTGATCGTGAACTGCATGATCCATATATCTTAGCATCGCATGAAAAAATGGTATATTATGTGAATGATGTTGTGGATGAAGGGTGGAGTGTAGTTACTCACGTAATACAAAGAGATTTGTATGATAAGGGTGATGAAGTGGAAGATTTGACCTCTACAATTGAATTTCATCAACAACAGGAAGCAGAATTATTTGTCCATCATGATATTGAAAATATTAGTCTAGCAAGGATGAATGAAGTGGATGAAGCAATGGAGCTGGAAAACGACATGATTTAAGGGGAAAATGATGGTATGTACACTTATTTATTCATTCATAAACCACTTGTTTCATTTCTGTAGTCATTCATTATCATTGTTATATATATTATGTTTGTTAGTACTGGGCATCTATTATCATTTTTAATTTTTTTTTTCTGCATAATTTTTTTGAAATATATATTCTGAACTTAATTTTATTTGATTAAATGACAGGAATTCCAAGGAAGAAGCGGTACACCATTCCTTCTACTTCTGCGACAGATGACGATACGTCTGTCCCCACGACATCTGAGGCAGCAGCTGCCAACATCCCTTCATCATCTCCCCACACCACCATCTCTGACACCATCAGTGGATGCCTCATTAGAGGATGAGTCATCGCCTCCCCCTACAAGAGCCTCAGCAGTGGGGCAATGACACTCCCCTTCCAGTTCATCACAGTCATTCTGGAGGGTCACAATCATAGGTACAAATTTTAATTAAATAAATTTATTGCATTTTGTTTATAGTAATTTTTTGCTCATTGCAGATGAAAACAATGCAACCGTGGAAAAACACATAAAAAGTTCTGATTTTTGACACATGCATGGCGAGAAGATAGTGGTGCCATTTGATTCTTATGGGGTCCCGACGGATGACACCGCAGGTTTACTTGGTCAGGTTATAGGTCAACTGGCAGCGGAGCCCATTTCACTGCCTATTTCATATGATGATTGGAGGCATATGCCTCCAAACTGGAAAAATGAAGTTTATGATTCTCAGATAAAGGTAATTTTATTACTTTATGGTTTAATTGAATGTCATGTTACTAATATATTCAAAATGAATTTCTGTATACAGATGTTCTTCCACTTTACCGTTGCTGATGTGATAGAACAGAAGTGGACATTGAAAAATCTTGGAAAAAAATGGAAATATTTTAAATGGAGGTTGTGGTGTGATGTCAACGATACTTCGTTGACCTTGTAGCAGATGTATGAGAAGCTACCCAGTGGGGTACCGAAAGAACAGTGGAAGTTTTTTGTCGATAGACATCGTGATGAGAAGCGGATGGTATTGAAATATATATTATTATATTATCCTCATTTTACATTTATACATGTACATGAAGAGGATATAGACATTGAATACAATACTATTAAATTGAATTTTATTTATTTTAGGATCTCTCAAGACAGAATGCTTCAAACTGGGCAAAGCAGGTCATCCCGCACACTGCGGGTTCAAAAAGCTTTTCAGGAAGCCGAATGTCATTGGTAATCATTTAATTAGTTTAAATATTTATAAGATAATATTATCTATTTAACATATTTAATTGTTGATTTATCTTTGTTTAATGCAGTCACAAAGTTTAGGGCATGACACATCCCGAACAGAACTGTGGTTGGATGTTCATAAAAAAACAGATGGATGTTTTGTTAATGAACCTGCCAGAGAAGTTTGGGTATGAAGTAAATTATTTATTATAATAACATATTATCAGTTTTTAATGTGTTAATATATATTGATATTTGATTTATAGGTAATAATTAAAGAAATATGGGATGCCAATCCTGGGAAATCCTACTCAGTCTCCCAGGATGACCCGGTTGGTAAAGTCCTTGGGAAGGAGCATCCTGGTAGAGTGTGCGGGATGGGTTTGGGACCTGTACCATCTGAGGTCTTTCGCATGCCATCAGGGATTTCCGCTACATATACTCCTTCTTATAGTCATCTCATACCTGAAGACGCTCATAGGGATATGTCTTCTCTACGAAACACAGTTCACAAGTAGGGGGATCAGATATCTGGTTTACAGAAAGAGTTGTTTGAAATACGTCAGTATATGAGCATATATGCCCCCGGTGGTAGTGCATCGGGTAGTGGTGAGCAGGTAAATCACAAGAAAATCCAAATCATTTAGTTTGCAAACTTTTATTGGTTTTATGTTTTATTATAAATATGCAACAATATTTAATTTTCAATATAATGTTCTTACAGGTGGCAGCAGGTGGTGGAGATGAAGTTGGAGCGGGTGACGATGCAGCATCAGATGATGAGTAGTAGTATTATTGATGTGTTGAACATGTATGATAACGGTTGGTTTGTATATGTAACATTTATGGAACATAGTTGATGATCTTATTTTATCCCAAACATATCGTTGGACTCAAAGGTGATGTTTAAAGGGTAATGATTATAGTGGGATGGATCTAGGTTCCACCCTTGTTCATGCTGGGGAACAATGTATTAAATGGTTAGGTGATGGAATGACTAAGAAATTTCATTGAAAGTCAGGTATGGGCTTATGTGAATGTGCTTTTTGTAAACACGGGATTTCATAGAGGAAGGAATTGTGGTTCAGGTTGTGATATGTGAGTCATCTAAGCTGAGTATCTTGGGAATGGTTAGCTAAAAGTGGATTGAATTATTATACTTCTTCTTAGATGTATATAGGTGAAAGTATCCATTTAAATCATGTCACTAGGATAATGTGGGTGTCATGAAAGTGTCGAAAATGTCTTCTGAGAAAGATTTCATGACTAGTTTCAGTTCGGCTGATTGGCATTTGACTGTTTCTTTATAGTAAGGTCCCTATTAGGGCCTCAGAAGTATTTAGGATTTCCCAATTAGAGGAAAAATTCCAATATTATCATTGGAAATCTTTGGATATTCTTTATAGGAAATTACAATGGTGGAGAATACTATGGTTCATAATTTTCTGTTAATGTTAAAACCTATGGTGGGGAGCACGAACGGTTGGATGCTTAAAGGGATGACGATGTGATCATTTATCTATATTCTGGTTTGATTTATTTTTCAGGGTAGTGGTGTAGTATAACC
This sequence comes from Viscum album, assembly GCA_963277665.1. NCBI lineage: Eukaryota > Viridiplantae > Streptophyta > Magnoliopsida > Santalales > Viscaceae > Viscum > Viscum album. The sequence continues at coordinate 186,746,590 of OY728153.1, read as the reverse complement.
TAAATTATTTTTTTTCCAGTTTAGCGTTTAGAGGCGGTTTTAACCGCCACTAAATTCCTTTCTGGGCAGCATTTAGCGGCGGTTAAAACCGCCGCTAGATATATTACGTTTATATTTAGCGGCGGCTTTTACCGCCGCAAAATAGGCGCATCAAACGGCATAATTTTGCGGCGGTTAAAACCGCCGCGCATAAAAAGGTGTGGCATACCCATAAAACCGCCGCTAAATGGAGAGAAACCGAAAGGAAATGCGGCATCTACGACACATATTTTAAACCGCCTCGAAATAGAAAAAACCGCCGCTTAAAGATTGATGACGCAAGGTTTAGCGGCAGTTTACAAAAACCGCCACCATCCCATTTAGCGGCGGTTTAAACCACCGCTAAGGGAAACTTTTGTTCTAGTGGGATATCAAACTGTAGAAAAATAATTGTCTGTCATGCCAGATGCCCTGTAAACATTTGACGACTGAGGATAAATTTTGAACATGTTATTGCAAGATACCAATTAGACATCATGAAGTTTTATGTAGTTCATAAATTTATAAACTGCAATGATTAATTTCAGGCAACATTTTTCAATACTTGAATATCAAGTTTCTACATCATGCATAGTTCAACAGAGATAGTATATGTTGTTCTGATTTCATGCATCATTCTTTTGGGAAAGGAAGGAACTAAGTGATAGCTCTAATGTTGTCGCATAGAGAATATTTTTTCTTCCTTCACCAGGTGGCATTAATACTGGCAGACTCATGTGATATTTTTTGAGGGTATCAAATATTTCTTGGCATTATTCATTCTATTGATAGGTGACTTTCTTTTTAATTAATCTGGTGATGGTAAAACACTTGCCTTCCATATTGGCGATAAAGCACCAAATATATTCCCACAGTCATTATAGTCTACTTAAATATTTCAAATTTTGAGGTGGTAACATGCAAAGGATTGATTTCATTTTCTCAGGATCACCATTGATACCATGATGTCATACAATGACGCTAATGAACTTTAATTAGGATACCACGAAAGCACACTGCAATGGGTTCACCTTCACTCTATGTTGCTGATGTTTATTGAATATGGTCTCTATATCATCTATGTGATTGGAATGTATTCTTGATTTTAAAACCAAATCATCTAAATAACATTCAAAAAGTTTTCCTAAGAAGGATTAGATGATATGTTTCATGGAACATTGATACATTGCAACTACAATATTTAAAACAAAGGGCATTTCCTAATAGAGAATCACACCTTGAGGTGATCGAAATGCTATATATTTTTCTTCTTATGGGTCCATATAGATTTTATTATACCCATAGTATCCATTCATGAAGTAAAGGTCTTCATGGACATTTTTCAGTAATTAAAAGAAATGTGATCGAAATGGGAAAGTCATCATCAATAAAATGTAGATTATGATCTCTGAAATCAATGAAAACTTTGATTTTCCCATTCCTCTTTTTCAATGGGAAAAAGCTTGCCACCCATTTGGTATATTGGACTTAACTATGAAATTTAGCCTTTATAATCTTATCAACTTCATCCTAAATTTTAGAAGCATGAGTTGGGTGTGTTCTTCTTGTTCCATGCTTAAATCCAAGATGTTCCTATAGAAAACCCAAATGATGAGTGGCTTCATTGCGATTAATACATGACATTTCTACATAATTCCATGAAAATATACATCGATGTTTTTTTTAAAATTTAGTATAAACCTATTTCTCTTCTGATTTCATGTACGCACTAATTAGAGTGGGGTGTGGATCTTCTTTTGTACCTAGCTTTATTTCTCTGAGCTCATCCACAGTGGTAGAGACACCTTCCTCAAATTATAGTGTATCATACTAGAGATCATCAACTCCTTCGTCATTATGTGTTAAATCATATATTTCTATCTTAATATTATATGATGAAACAAAATGTCCATATTTAGGGGAGTAGTTAGTATTTGATAATCTTGAAGAATAGGCCACCATTTCTGACCATACTGAGGAAGAAAGGTCTTTTGGGGGTTAATAAAGAGGAAATAATGGATTGGGAATCAACATATTTGTCTTCCTCTAGAATCACTATAACATCTTTATTCTAATTGACAATGTAAAGGCTTGTTGTAGTTCAATGGATAAAATTAAGACATCTCCATTTATACTTCTATCACGACTTGATTAATCGATAATTTCTTTCATTCTGCCAGGCTCAATTGCCACAATTGACTGTATGGAAGTTAATGGATGAATTCTTGGATTTTCATTTACCTATTCCATTTGGAAAAATAGGTAACACATTATTTGTTCTAAATTATAATAATGGGTTTACTAGGATATTTCCCATTCCATTTTGAGTATTAACTCTTGTTATCTCTATTGTCATGGACCTCATTCTCCATGTTTGATAAAATTCTTCCTCAATGTATTTAGATTCACACATTTTAAACAGAGCTTTGTAACTATTCAATGTCCCAATATGACCATTGAAACAATAATTAAGAAATTGGTTGCATCATTTATGTATGGCCACATGTTGATGTAGCCAAGGACTTCCAAGTAGAATGTTGAAGGAAGTGTCCTGACAAACAACCATGACATCTGAGTTAGACACAAGATCTCCCAAATGAGTTCTAAGTGTATTCTTGATCAGGGGTTATGGATAATTCATGTCATACCCTTGAACATTAATATAGAAGGAGATAATTATGATTCAGAAAGGCCTAATCGTCAAAGTGTATGAATGGGAATGAGGTTGACTTTGATGAAATTAACAACGAAAGCTTGTCGAATGTCTATGTCATTGACCTTTCCAGATAGATACAATGGTTTAATATTTCCATGTGAAACATCATCATCATCTTCATTTTTAAATGTTATGGCTACATGACATTCTATAGTATCATTCTCTATACAACAAACATTAGTTGCAACAACATCCGTTTCAAACTCTTAAAGAATTAACAAAGCCTAAATAAGTGCATCTCAAACATCTTTTCATAGACTTAAGGTATCCAAAATTGACAACATGGCCAGTAATTGGTCTAATTTTTTCATGACATCTTACTTTTGGTCTAAATTTTTACATTTCCCAGTATGGAGATGTTATCTTTCAGGTGCCTTGGATGTTCAAGCGTCTGATCTAGATGTACCCAGTGTCGGAGGAGAAGCTGGAAATAAACATGGATTTGGTAAATTTGATTGAATATGTCTATTTACAAGCTAAAAAGAATATTTTGTGACTCATAATTAGTCCTAAAAAATAATCATGTTAGAAATGAACCTATATTGCGTAAAAGAATCCCCATGTTCTTATTGAGCCTGCTAAAGGGATCTTCCATGAGTTTCTATCGCAAGAACCGTTCGAGCAGGGGTAGAGTTAATATAGTGGCTTCTAGAAAACCCATCTATTCCCCTATATCGTCAACATTGGAATCTTCCCTTGGTTCCCCAATTAGGTATGAATAATCCTAGCTCATTATAATCAAAGTCACCATTGGCATAAGAATCCTTTAAGTGGGTGACATTAACAGAACCAATGATCAATTCATCATCCGAAGAAGATTATACATGGAATATTGGTTATGGATGTGTCATTTGGCAGGGTGGTGCTCGTTCTTTTGAAGACGATGGCATAAAATCTTCCTGGGACATGGACAATATTAGAATTAACACTATATCATCTTCTCTGAACATCTCTTTTTCCTTCTAATCACATTGCTTCATTAAGGATTTACCCCCTTCTGATGATGACTTTGCTATGTAAGACGTGATGGAAAGAAGAATCGGTTGTTTCAACTATGTAAATAGAATGATATGAGTGGTTGATAATTTTCCTGATCATAAAATCATCATTTTTGTACACATTTTTTCTTCTAACATCCTGTCATTAACATTATTCCTCTAGATCAGTAGCAGTAACACATTATACATGAGAAGATGATCTTTTTGGTTTTACTTTTATAGAGTCTACCAATTTTTGTAGGAGGTCCGCGAGTTCACAGAACTCTTAAATGGTATTCCCCAACATTGGGTGAATGGGAAAATAATTTGGACGATAATCACATCCTTCTTTGTTTGGTTTCATCAGCATCAACAACTAAACCAAATTGTTTCCATAACTAAGATGAATTAACCTCAATCTTGTTCACTCTAGAAGGAATAAACATTCCACTTTAATTCATAAAACTATTCATTCCATTATTATATTTGATCATATAGATGAGTAGGTAGTTTTTGCTAAGGATTTGGAGGCAGATCCCTTTGATACGATGAAGGTTTTGATGTGGATATAGGTATTGGTGATTGTATGAGTTTAATGGTAGCAACCTATTCCTTAATTGTTCTCCATCCCATAACGGATGGAATTACACTAGTTTGAGCATTAATCTGTATAATAAAAACATATATCTATTGAGAAATTTATGTAAGGTCATGAAACCCTCATGTGTATTTCATAGGGATAAGGGGTGTGTGTAACTTAACACGCAGATTTGCCACACAAATTGGAAGAAACTATTTTTGACGGAGTGACAGAAATAACGTATACATTAATCTTATCCAAAGAGAAATGAAATCAGAGACCCTTACATTCTCCCCTTTGTTTTCAATTTGTAAGGTCAAAAACTATTTCCTTCTGTAGCATAGAGCTAATCTAAAGAATGAATTTTTTATATAGATTTTCCCATCCAGTAAATGATTGGGAATTCAAACACGTATACCATACAAAATCTAGTCGTTGTAATGACTGCAAAAAACACTTAACCTTTACTTCTTCTTGTGGTTATGGAGTTCTCATCATAGGATCACAAGGAGAAACATGATGTGTTTTGTGTGCATCTAGATCTCCCAAACCCTTAAATATTAGCCATTTAGTATTCAGAAAATTTGGAGGGGTAGGAATTAGGTCCACCCACTCGGGGTAAAATTTATTTTGTGGTATAATTGGTGCATGTCATTCCTTAATAGATTTCAATAGAGTTGTTAATTCCTTAATTTTGTTCACAATAATTTATAGAATAGACGTATGAGGTGGAACCTATGCAGGTACAACAATAGTGGCTTGAGCTGGTACAACAACCAACAAAACCACTGGTGAAAGTGCTGGTATTTTTATTGAATAACCCATGGGAACAGGCATATTAGTGTTAATTTTATCATGACTTGGTTGTGTACCCAATAGAGGGAATTCAATATCTGCATCTGTAGATACTACTAATCCTTTTTTTGAGAGGCTCTTATAGGATGTGCAAGTTTATTATCTGCCTGAAAACTACATTTAAAAGAAATAATGCTTTGATGTTACTCTATATTTAGTCATGTCTACTCTTTCATCTCCTCTTATTGCTCTGAAAATTTCTATTAAGGTGAATTTTTTTGACATTATCTAGTTTAAAATTAACATTCAATCTGACTATTACCTTTCCCCTTGTTAGTTTCCTTTCAAAGGGGTGGGAGATGGTTATTTGAAGGTATACCAAGATTTTGGGTATGCCTTAGATTTTGGGTATGTACACCTTCTTTATTTACTTGAGTATAAACTATATTATGCATAATAACATCATCTTTTATTTCCCCTAATGAATAATCATTTTTGAAAGGAACTTATGTAATAGTGTTCATTACTTTTATTGTCTCTTAATGAATTTATGGTATTCTGTAAGTATATTTGTAAGATCGTATCCCTCTGTATCTTCCATGAGATATTGCTCTTCTAAATGATGTATTTCCATGAGATTCTTGATGAACAGTAACCTGAAGGGAATTCTCTGATAGTTCAGTGTACTCTCTTTGTGGATTATTCCCTAATAGGTAGAAAACTGAATTCCATTGAAGAGGGGATTGTAGATGTGAAAAATACACCATCCCTGTAGGTTGGGGTTGTTCCTGTTATTTTTCTTCATACCATTTAACATTTTTTAGTGAATTTTAAGGTTTAATTGAATGATCACCCAGATCTGAAAACTGAAGTGGTTCTTAAACTTATATTTCGGAGATTCGTGCATCTACTCTTCAGATTTGGTTAATTTTGGTTCAAACATTAGCATGGTGTATTATCTATCAACCACTAAAATCATCTGTTTTGGATGATCAATGTGCTACATCATGAGATGTTTTCAGTATTTGATGGCTTACATACTCTTAGTGGGATACACGTTCAATATTCTCAGATGCATGATGTAAAAGTAACTCAACAACATATCTTCTTTGGGCCTGACTCTAATGATATCTTGTTGAGGCCTGTTCTTGAGCATACATTTTATTATATACAAAATGTGCTGATTTTAGCTGGTTCTGCGCAATAACATTGCATGAAAGTACATTTGGTGGGATTTTCTGATTCTCGAGTGTTGTGATGTGAAATGATCAATGTACACCCATTCCTCTAATACAAACACTAGATGTTGAATTATAAATCAATTGTCATATCCACGTTAGAGTTTTTAGGCATGCACGCTAAAGGGTTCTATGATGCTTTTCAACCTTTGGATGTTGGGAAACTGAGAGAGATGCAAAGCCAATTTGGGAGATTAAACCCTCCTAATACCATTAAATGATTTTGATATTCATTATTTGTTAATACATTGGCTTTCAAAATATAAAGTGTTTTCCATAAGTTGAGGCAGATAAAGTGAATGAAATATTCTACCATCAATTCGAGAATGTTATACTAAGAATTTTCCAAAGTCTAGAACATGACTGCTATTTATCATTTATCCTGTTGTTTTCTCATTTTTAACATATCTTCATTTTCTTTCCCTAGAGATTTATCTACTTTCTATGAACAATGTGGTCACTCGATATTATGAAGATAAAAGATACTAGGGAGTTTCAGACAGTACCCCTTCTCTGAAGATATCTTCTGGTTGAGAAATTATTTCATCCGTCAATGACATGGCATCAGATATGGTAGGCCTTGTGTTCCCAAGGGGCTCGAGATAGTAGGAATTTATCATATCTAAATTATCAATTATAGAATTATCGTAACTATGTGAAATACTACTACAGAGAGGACATTCATAGTTAATTCCGCTATGGGGGGACCACCCTGGTGGATTACAGCAATGGATGAATCCTCATATTCATTGGTCTTCTGGCCACATAGAGGGTAGTCGTGGAACATATCTAGATATATTCTATATGAATTTAATGAATTTCCATGATGAAAGACTTCATGATGATGTTTCTAATGGGGAACTTAATAATTAATACTACTACTCACATAATTTGTCTTTTAGAGGGTAGGATCTTCAGCTGCAATAGATAAATTTATTTGGGCTTCAAGAACAACATCATTAAGAGGAGCCAAAGTTTAGCTTCACTATAAATTTTCCAACCACGTTTTATAAAACATCTTCTTGGATGTTTTCATACACATAGTTAGGACCATGTTTTGGGAGAAGTGGTTATCATGGGAAAGTGTACATGCTTGCCTTAGAGTAGCCACCAGAATGGAGCGACTACCTCAAATTGGAAAGGGTGTATGTTCTCGATCTGGATATCCATATGATATAGGGGAGTATGCCCCATGACCCTCCTGGACTGAAGCAGTGGTGTGTATCTGCTTCAAGATGACTTTTTGATGATTCAACCATGTATGGGGAAATATTTATGTGTTTGTTCCCATAGTACTACTGAAGTAGTTGTTATAATATCCTGGCATTCTTCCAAAATATGAGCATGAATTTATGTTTTCACATTCACCATTGATATGACGTGTTTGGTGACTTCAGTAGTAGGAATGAGAATATAATCCCATTCTATATCTGGAGTAGGTGTATGTGCCTTCTCTTTTCCTCCTTTTCCTATCAATGGGTATTCACAGTACTCATGCATCAGGGTAGAGAGTTGGGTCTCAACCAGATTTGTTGTTAGAGGTTTCCGACTGACTTCTCAAGGTGTTGCCAATTGAGATTGTCAGCATGCTTGATGAACACTGGTAGGTGTATGTACCTGCTGGATTTTTTCCAGTCATGTATGGTTGATGGTATTCCTTCAATATTGAAGAGGAGACTACTAGCATAATTTTTGATTGTAATTACGTGTATGTTCTTGTTTACTAGTTGCCACCACATTGTATTGGTGGGATTATTTAATTGCAGTCAGACAAGCCAGCTGAATTGATGAAAACAAGTAAGAAGGTGTATGTTCATGCTCATAGTACTCTACCATATTTATCTAGTTGGATTATTGGTTTACATATAGATGAGTTTATTGGATATAATAATTAAGATGGACGAGTGTATGTCCCCTCTCGTTGTTCACCATCATCTTACGTTGATGGACTTCTCAGGCAGAGGTAAGAAACTGCTACCTATTAACAATGCATTATCCTTAGTGATTCTTCTTGCGTGTCTGGGTCTGAGAACCCTGGGCTGAATCTCCAGATGAAAACCCCCAATCATGTTGGGGGTTCACTACCACGTGGTTTTTTTGCTGGTGATTGTTGGTGGGAGTCCTCATGAAGTATCCCTACATTATTGAATTGAGGCCCTGAGTAACCTCTTGATTGACCTCGTTATAGTATAAGAGGGACTAGTTATAACATTCTAATGATAAGGACCTAAATGGTTAAAATGGTGGTTGGAACATTTTCATTCTTGATCATTGGTTGTTGTTGGTTGGATGATTGAGGTTTTTAATTGATTTTGAGGGCTTATTAGGAATCCTCCATAGTCGGGATTGAACCGTGCTGGCGACTCTCCTTTACCAGCACATTGGAGACCTACTGTTGAAGATGCTGGGTGGGTGATAACATCCGTCCCATGGATGAGGATCAAACTTGCGTAGAAGTCGGGATGATCACAAATGTTGTCTTCTAGAAATCCATTTTGGACTGAAGGGAGTTCTGAAAAAAAAAATTGAAAAGAACATCAATAAACTCCCTTAAATTGACATCTTTTAGATGGATATATGCAAGATTTATTTATTTGTCTGTCATTCCTTTATCAATTTATAGGGTCCTGATAGGTTGTTAACATTGTTAAATTGGTTATGGATTCATGTTAGGTTCACCATTTTTGTTTCGTAGTTCCTTGAAACTTGTGTTCTAGTTTAAGAATCATTACATCTATGAAGTTTCCATTGAATATATTTATGGAACCGGAAACATCCAAAAGTTCTATATCCCAAGGGGACCTTCTTTCCAAAGGTATATGTTCGTTATTTTTGAAAATTAAGATACATAGGAATGTGAATTGGTCAAGAGGATGGGAGGTTAGACACATCACACCATTTTGGGGGGAATTATGGTCTACTTCATCACACTCTTTTTAAATTTAAGATATTTTTTTAATCCTTATTTTTTCACAAAGTATAAAATATGTTTACCTTAGAATTTACAATCACTTATTTACATGTGTAAAATTTTGAAACATAAGTATGTATTCCGTGTCCATCATTAATAGAGATATTCGTATGTATTCGAGATTCTCCATCAATGGTATATTCTCATATACTATATATAGATTTTTTTAAAACATCATTATGATGAAACTGGTTTTCGAAGCCACTCAGTGGGGCACTCAGGATTTTATAGTCATCTTGGGATATGAAGGATTGTTTTGATATTGGGATAATACACATGGAATGTGATACCTACCTATCCTTGTAAAAGGAATCGGAACCCTCGTAGTTCAGTAACGCACAATGGAACACATCATACCTTTTAAGAACATGTGATAAGGTTCTAAATATATAGTTTTATGTCATGTGGTAAGGATATATAAGTGGAGGGTTCTTAGTTAATGAATATTGTGGGACATATACCTATAAATCCCATGGAACCTGAAAAGAATATAGTTTTCTAAGAAATATTAGACCCTGTTTGGAATATGGCCCATAAAGAACAGGGTTAATTTGAAGTGTTGGTTTGAACCTCAAGGAGGCTTCCTACGTATCCCATTTGGATTGGAATCAAAGCCCACATAGTTCAATGAATATCGTTGGAGAGTATAGGCCATTGAGAGAAATGTGATTGGGCTAACTTCCTGGAAAGGATGCCTTGAGGATTTTGGGGGTTTAATTTGGGGAATATTTTTAAAGAGGATGCCATGTATAAATTATTTAGGGGTTGATTCATGAAGAGGACACCCAGTGATCCTGGGCCCTGAGAGGGCTTCCTACTAATCCCAATTATGGTGGGAATCAGAGTTCTCATAGTTCATTCACCATTGGTGTTTTTTCTCAAGTTATAATCATCATGAACCTTTATACCCGTGTTAGTAATGATCAGTGTGAGAAACAAGAGGATGTGAAAGATTCACCAATGACCCATAGTTTTCCTCATGCACTGGTGTAAGAGGGAACACATATAACAACCATGGTAGATGATGTTTAGGGGACATGAGAAGAGGGAGAGGCCATGAGACCTACCTCTATTGACATTACATTGGACAATATACCAATGAAAGGAAAAAAGGATGAAGGTTAGGGGCTTACTATAGGATGGATCCCTAAATATTGATCCTACTAGGGGAGGGAGACATCTCTTTTTCTCAAAAGGAAGAAATGTAAGTGTGAACCATACCTTATCTAACAGAAATATGAGGTTTTGTCCCTTTGAGAATGTTGAGGCCGAGACCTATACCTCAATTCTCAAAACCAAGAACATCCCAACACTATTCCTAGGAGAAAGGACAATGTCATAGTGGATATAAAACCCCATAGAAACTATATGTGTAACATCCCAAGTATGTAATGAATAATAGATATTTTTATCTATGTCTATTAATGAACTAGATAGTGTTTTAGATGCTTAAAATGAAAATAAATCCAATCTTAAGCATGGAATACACTAATATTTTTAAAAGATTATTTTACTGCCTTTTGATGGAAAACCATTTTTAAATCTATATTTTGAAAATTTTATAAGCTATAATTTTCAAAATAAACTTATTATTTATGATTGGGACATCAAAATTTACTTTGTGTGAATTTTTAGTATTTTTCTGACAATGTTCATTTTTTAATGAATAGTGAAAAATACTGCATTTTACATCAAAACTGCTTCTTAATATAATTTATTTATATGATTAGATTATCTTTTGAATTGTTATTAATGTGTAATCTGAAAATATTTTTACAATTTAATCCAATGGTGGTCATTGGAATCAATTTCACTTTGAAATTAGACTTAAACTAGTGTCAATCTTTTATACTTATTGTTTTATAAGAACACGCTATTCTCTATGACAGCGGGAATTAATAATTAAATTAATTAATGTGACTTATATGTTTTGAATATTGTAAAATAGACTTCATTTTGGAATTTGGAATATCAAATATAGCTTAGGGTGAATATTTGGGATTTTTCTGAAAAACTTCAATTTTTGATGAATAGTGAAACCACTAAGTGGTACTTATAAAAACTGATTTTTTTGTTTAAATGAAAATTTTCCATCTTTTGGTTTTGAATTTAAAAAATCCTACATACATGGTTGTCATTAAGATGTAAAATGTGGTTCAATGGGATAAAAATAATTTTTTGGTGAATAGTAACTTATTAAGTTTTTAATCGCGATTAGAGGTAATTAGTGTAGTTTAAGGTAAAAATAATGTTTTAATAATATGAAATGAACTTGACACATGTCCTAACCTCATTGGATGAGTTATGGCCGACCAAGACAACCCAAGGGTCAACTTGGGGACCCCATGAAGCCACTTTGGTTGGAATCTTTTTATTTAAAGTTAAAGTGATAATGAGACAACCATGAAATGTTTTACTAAAACAATTTTTACATGAGGTTATAATGATCATAGTTTTGATTATAAATAGTCATTGGAAAGATAAAACGATTTCCTACATCATAGTATTTTTCATTATAATTTTTAGACTTTAAATAAATTAAATTATTTATGACATCATAATGATGCAACGATGACCTCATTATTTAACGATTTAAATAAAACTGAAAGATAATGTAAAATCTAAAACCTACACATGGCCAAAACCAATTGGATGAGTGGATTTCTAACCCTTATCACCTTATCCTTGAATTATATCAATGTGGGACCTTTTTAACCCGAAAAGCTTTTTAAAATAAAGTAACTTATCTTTACTTTCGAAGAGTTCCCCTCCTCTCCTCTTATAAAAGGCCCCCACCTCTACCTCATTACCCACACTCCCAAAGCCTTTGGCTCGGCCAAACCCTACCCATTTTGTCTCTCAACTTCCCTCTCTTACTCTTTGAAGCCTCACTTTGGGCAGAAGTCTTCCCAAGGATGCCTTTGAGCTCAAACCAAAGGGAGTTACCCGATTTTAAGGTAATGTCTTCTTTTGAGTCCTTTTGTTTTATTTTGCTTCTCCAACCCCCTAAACTCTTTTTATTATTTTATTTTGTAACAAATCTAGTATCCTCAATATACTAGGATGTTTTTATAATGATTATTTGAGCTACACTTACACACACCTACATCTAATGGTTAACGAACATACTCTTTCCGTGGATGGTGAATTTATGCCTCCCGAAACGATGATTGTTCAACGTTCTTTTAACACCTTCAAAGGTGGCCATTAAGATGTCACTATATTTATATATGATATATAATATTTTTATGTTTTATTTAAGCTTCTGTATTTTTCATTTTGGGTATTCCTTTATGGTTTCCATTATGGGTAAACACGATATCCTCATTTAAGGAAGTGCAGACTACCGCCCCCTTAAAGTGAGTTGATTCGTTAAATACCATATGTGGGATTTATAAAGGATGGAACTATGATATTATATATGATATTATACTGGAATTATAATATACCTTTATATAATTATGATTCCATTCTATAAAATACGAAATATAAATAAAAGTAGCGTTCATGCGTACGTACGGCTTACCGTCTCCATGAACGGTGCATTTCATTTCTTACCTCTAAATGATTATGTAATATTATAAATGCATGCATGTACTGGATATATATGAAATATATGATATCTAAATCATGAATACCATTCTGGATATAATGGATACATGAACAACATGTAATTATAAAGGGCTTATTTTTGACTCAAGTACCAATGATCGTTAAAACGACCGTTATTAACTTAAATAATTACACAGTGTTCATGACATGGAAATAAGTGATATAAAAGGAATAATGATCTTTAAAAAGGTTCTTAAACAAGTAGAAATTAACTCAAGTTTATTATTCAGGAGATTAACGAACGATCGAGTCAAGTCGGACCTGAGGTATGGGACTTCGTCTCAATTTCCTTTCATTGAGGCATATTTTGTTTTATAAACAACCTTCTTTTATACGGTGTATAAACCCCTTTGACATTTAAGTTTATTCAAAAGGAATGATTTTTATACGAAGAGTTTACTAAACGAAAAAAGGGAATGTTTTTGTCGTACGTATGCGGCGACAACGACTTCTCCACCGTCGTGACCGTTATTTGAGTTTTGGCTTCCTCTACAAGCCATACCTTCTTTTTAAATGAATAATAAATACCATGTTTTACTTTTCTCTTATTTTGGTATCGAAAATGGTTTTCATAATGTTTTATATATCAATGAGTTGTATTTATATCTTGTGATTGAAAGGTGGGAATGTTATGTTTCCTTTATGCATGTTTTATGTGATATGACTATGTTGAGGTTCTTGGGCGTTATTATGAAAACTGGTGGTTGCGTGATAATCTAAGGGCGGGTGAGCCCGATATAGCTCTCCAATGCATTGGGTAACGCTAAGGAGTGAAATGTTAAGGTTTCTCTGAAGAGATTTAGGGAATATACTGTGATGGGTATTCCAAACGTAACCAAGAGGGTTACTCCCTACGTAATAATTTTATGAATGCCTCAAGTTACCTTTATGTCTTATGATTTCTATGATTTATTCATGATTCGATGAGGTATGTTAAAGTGCATATGTTTTATGGGTAAAGTATGATTTCATTCTTATGTATATATGTACCCATGTTTCCTTTCCATATTTTTATATCCCTTACTGAGCTTTTTATGCTCATACCAAGTTTTTTGAATTGTTTTACACAGGTCAAGGGAAAGGTACATGATATGATGATAGTGTCAAGAAAGTGTCAGGAAAGTGTCAAGAAAGAATCCATGTTTATTTTAAATATGTTTCCATTGATGGGAATGAAGAATACTCTCTTTATGTAACCACTTTGTTTATATGTGGAATGTAATGCAAGTTTTATGATCTAATTCTCTAAATCTCTAAACCCGAAAAGATCCTCAATGTGTAATCCTGTAATAACTAAAGATTAAGTAAGGTTTAAGGCTGGGGCCTTATAGTTTGTATCAGAGGTCGGTTTAGACAACTTTAGGAGTAAGAAAAGTGTTAAATTATAATATGATTGAAATGATATAGCATTTAAAGATTACCATGTTGCTTCACCTAAGGTATTTCAGTGTTAAGAATGGTTTTTCGTAGAGGAAACAGATAAGTTTTTTTTGGGAAGGCATACTGAGGGAAATGACCTTCCAAATTAGCATACTGAGATGGTCAGAATCAGAATTGAGCAGTTTACTGGAGTGATGGCTCAGTTAACTCAGGTGATAAATCATGGTTGTTTTTATTGATGACATTTTGGTGTTTTCTAAAAGTAAAGAGGAGCATGAAATACATTTAAGGGTTATCTTGAAAACCTTAAAAGAAAAGAAATTGTATGGGAAATTCAGCAAGTGTGAGTTTTGGTTGCAACAAATTTCTTTCCTTTGTCATATTGTTTCTAAAGATGGAATAACTGTTGATCCTGCTAAAACAAAAGTTGTGGAAGAATGGCCAAGACCCACAAATGTAACTGAGATTCGTAGCTTCCTTGGTTTGGCAGGCTATTACCGAAGGTTTGTAAGAAATTTGTCACGGTTATCTAGTCCAATGACTAAGCTAACTCGGAAGGGTGTTATGTTTATCTGGACAAAAGAATGTGATGATTGTTTTCAGGAATTGAAAAGAAGATTGGTGAATGCTCCAGTTTTGGAACTACCTTCCAAGAATGTTGAGTTTGTTATCTACAGTGATGCTTGATTTAAAGGACTTGGTTGCGTCCTAATTCAGAATGATCAGGTAATTGCTTATGCTTCACCACAGTTGAAAACTCATGAGGTAAATTAACCTACACATGATTTGGAATTAGCTGCTGTGGTTTTTGCTTAAAAAATTTAGAGGCATCATTTTTATAGAGTAAAGTGTGAAATATATACCGATCACAAAAGTTTAAAGTATATATTCAATCAGAAAGAATTGAACATGAGTCAAAGGAGATGGCTGGAATTATTCAAGGATTATGATTGTACAATTCATTACCATCCGGGAAAAACAAATAAAGTGGCTGATGCTTTGAGTCGAAAAAGTAATGCTTCATTAGCAATGTTGTGTTTGGAACGTGATCCTTTGGTTAAGGATTTGATGAAATCTGGCATAGAAGTTGTTGGGGCAGGAAGTTCTTCTGTTTTGTTTCAGGTATCAGTGAGATCATCTCTATCAGATAGAATCAAGCAAGCATAGAAGCAAGACAATGAGTTACAGAAAAAGGTAAAGCTGGTTCAGAAAGTTATGTTGCCTGAATTCAACATTGATAATGATTGTGTTTTGAGATTTGGGAAGAGATTGTGTGTGCCTTGTGATTTACAGTTGAAGAGAGCGTTGTTATGAGAAGCTCATAGTTCTCTGTTTTTAGTTCATCCTGGCAGTACTAAGATGTACAGAGACCTGCGGGAGTATTACTGGTGGGATGGAATGAAAAAAGATATTTTTGATTTTACTGTGATGTGTTTGACATGTCAACAGGTTAAAGAAGAGCGGTAGTTACTGAAAGGGATGCTTCAGCCTTTACCAGTTCCAGAGTGGAAATGGAAGAATATATCAATGGATTTTGTTGTGGTATTACCGAAGACATCTCGAGGTAATAATGCAATCTGGGTTATTTTTGACCGCTGGACCAAATCTGCTCATTTCCTTGCTATACGAGATACTTTTTCCCTAGATCAACTTTCCCGTTTGTATCTTAAAGACATAGTCAGGTTACATGGAGTTCCTCTATCCATTGTATCTGATCATGATCCCAGGTTCACTTCTAACTTTTTGAAAGGCCTTTAGAAGTCGTTGGGTACTGAATTAAATTTTAGTACAGCTTTTCATCCTCAATCAGATGGGCAGTCAGAACGAACAATTCAGACCTTGGAGGATATGCTACGAGCTTGTTCTATGGATTATCAGGGAAGTTGGCACCAACATCTTTCTTTGGTTGAATTTTCATATAGTAACAGTTTTCATTCGAGTATACAAATGGCACCATTTCAGGCATTATATGGGAAGCAGTGTCGACCTCAAGCTTTCTGGGATGAAGTGGGTGAAAGGAAGTTGATGGGACCAGAATTGGTAGAAGATATGGCAGAAAAAGTTCATCTGATTTAGAAACACATGAGAACAGCTCAGAGCAGGCAGAAGAGTTATGCGGACAACAGGAGGAAGGATCTCTCTTTTGAGGTAGGTGATCATGTTTTTCTCAAGGTTTCTCCTTGGAAAAGTGTGATGAGATTTGGTAAGAAAGGAGAGTTGAGTCCAAGGTTCATTGGACCATATGAAATTCTGGAGAGAGTTGGATCAGTTGCATACCAGGTGACTTTACCTCCGATTTTATCTCAGGTACAGAATGTTTTTCACGTTTCGATGTTAAGAAAGTATATGCCAGATCCATCTCATGTTTTGAGTCCAGAGGTAGTTCACCTGGAAGAGACCCTATATTATGAGGATCAACTAGTCCAGATTCTTGACCACAGGGAGAAAGTGTTACGGAATAAGGTGATTAAGTATGTAAAGGTTTTGTGGAAAAACCACATGATGGAAGAGGAAACATGGGAATCTGAAAATGCAATGAGGGATAAGTACCCCCATTTATTTGATAAGTAAATAAATTGCGGGGACACAATTTTCTAAAGGGGGTAAGGATGTAACATCCCAAGTAAGTAATGAATAATAGATATTTTTATCTATATCTATTAATGAACTAGATAGTGTTTTATAGGCTTAAAATGAAAATAAATCCAATCTTAAGCATGGAATAGACTAATATTTTTAAAAGATTTTTTTACTGCCTTTTGATGGAAAACCATTTTTAAATCTATATTTTGACAATTTTATAAGCTATGTTTGTCAAAATAAACTTATTCATTATGATTGGGACATAAAAATTTACTTTGTGTGAATTTTTGGTATTTTTCTGACAATGTTCATTTTTTAATGGATAGTGAAAATTACAACATTTTACATCAAAACTGCTTCTTAATATAATTTATTTAAATGATTATATTATCTTTTGAATTGGTCTTAATGTTTAATATGAATATATTTTTACCATTTAATCCAATGGTGGACATTGGAATCAATTTCACTTTGAAATTAGACTTAAACTGGTGTCAATCTTTTGATACTTATTGTTTTATAAGAACACGCTATTTGCTCTGACAACAAGAATTAATTATTAAATTAATTAATGTGACTTATATGTTTTGAATTTTGTAAAATAGACATCATTTTTGAATTTGGAATATCAAGTATAGCTTAGGGTGAATTTTTGGGATTTTTCTGAAAAACTTCAATTTTTGATGAATAGTGAAACCACTAAGTGGTACTTATAAAAACTGATTTTTCTGTTTAAATGAAATTTTGCCATCTTTTTGTTTTTAATTTCAAAAATCTGACATACATGGTTGTCATTAAGAATTAAAATGTGGTTCAATGGGATAAAAATAATTTTTTGGTGAATAGTAACATATTAAGTTTTTAATCGCGATTAGAGATAATTAGTGTAGTTTAAGGTAAAAATAATGTTTTAATTATATAAAATGAACATGAAACATGTCCTAACCTCATTGGATGAGTCATGGCCGACCACAACAACCCATGGGTCAACTTGGGGACCCCATGAAGCCACATTGGATGGAAAATGACATTAATATCTTTTTATTTAAAGTTAAAGTAAAAATGAGACAAACATGAAATGTTTTACTAAAACAATTTTTACATGGGGTTATAAAGATCAGATTTTTGATTATAAATAGTAATTTGTAAGATAAAACGATTTCCTAAATCATAGTATTTTTTTTATAATTTTTAGACATTAAATAAATTAAATTATCTATGACATCATAATGATGCAGTGATGACCTCATTATTTAACGATTTAAATAAAATTTGAAAGATAATGTAAAATAAAAAACCTACACATGGAAAAAACCAATTGGATGAGTGTATTTCGAACCCTTATCACCTTAGCCTCGAATTATATCAATCTGGGACCTTTTTAATCCGAATCACTTTTTAAAATAAAGTAACTTATCTTATTTTCCAAGAGTGCCCCTCCTCTCCTCTTATAAAAGGCCCCCACCTCTACCTCATTACCCACACTCCCAAAGCCTTTGTCTCGGCCAACCCCTGACAATTTTGTCTCTAAACTTCCCTATCTTACTCCTTGAAGCCTCACTTTATGCCTAAGTCTTCCCAAGGACGCCTTTGAGCTCAAACCAAAGGGAGTTACCCGATTTTAAGGTAATGTCTTCTTTTGAGTCCTTTTGTTTTATTTTGCTTCTCCAACCCCATAAACTCTTTTTATTCTTTTCTTTTGTAACAAATACAGTATCCTCAATATACTAGGATGTTTTTTTAATAAGTATTTGAGCTACAATTACACACACCTACATCTAATGGTTAACGAACATACTGTTTCCGTGGATGGTGAATTTATGCCTCCCGAAACGATGATTGTCCAACATTCTTTTAACACCTTCAAAGGTGGACATTAAGATGTCACTATATTTATATATGATATATAATATGTTTATGTTTTACTTAAGCTTATGTATTTTTAATTTTGGGTATACCTTTATGGTTTCCATTATGGGTAAACACGATATCTTCATTTAAGGAAGTGCGGACTACCGCCCCCTTTAAAGTGAGTTGATTCGTTAAATACCATATGTGGGACGTATAAAGGATGGAACTATGAAATTATATAAGATATTATACTGGAATTATAATATACCTTTATATCATTATGATTACATTCTATAAAATACGAAATAGAAATGAAAGAAGCGTTCATGCGTACATACGGCTTACCGTCTCCATGAACGGTGCATTTCATTTCTTACCTCTAAATGATTATGTAATATTATAAATGCATGCATGTACTGGATATATATGAAATATATGATATCTACATCATGAATACGATTCTGGATATAATGGATACATGAACAACATGTAATTATAAAGGGCTTATTTTTGACTCAAGTACCAATGATCGTTAAAATGACCGTTATTAACATAAATAATTACATAGTGTTCATGACATGGCAATAAGTGATATAAAAGGAATAATGAACTATAAAAAGGTCCTTAAACAAGTATAAATTAACTCAAGTTTATTATTCAGGAGATTAATGAATGACCGAGTCAAGTCGGACCCGGGGTATGAGACATCGTCTCAATCTCCTTTCATTGAGGAATATTTTGTTTCATACACAACCTTCTTTTATACGGTGTATAAACCACTTTGACTTTTAAGTTTATTCAAAATGAATATTTTTTATACGAAGAGTTTACTAAACAACAAAAGGGAATGTTTTTGTCGTACGTATGCGGCGACAACGACTTCTCCGCCGTCGTGACCGTTATTTGAGTTTCGACTTCCTCTACAAGCCATACCTTCTTTTTAAAAGAAAAATAAATACCATGGTTTACTTTTATTTTATTTTGGTATCGAAAATGGTTTTCATAATGTTTTATATATCAATGTGTTGTATTGATATCTTGTGATTGAAAGGTGGGAATGTTATGTTTTCTTTATGCATGTTTTATATGATCTGATTATGTTGAGGTTCTTGGGCATTATTATGAAAATGGGTGGTTCCGTGATAAACTAAGGGCGGGTGAGCCCGATATAGCTCTCCAATGCATTAGGTAACTCGAAGGAGTGAAACGTTAAGGTTTCCCCGAAAAGATTTAGGGAATATACTGTGATGGGTATTCCAAACATAACCAAAAGGGTTACTCCCTACGTAAGAATGTTATGAATGACTCAAGTTACCATTATGTATTATGATTTCTATGATTTATTCATGATTTGATGAGGTTTGTTAAAGTGTATATGTTTTGTGGGTAAAGTATGATTTCATTCTTATGTATACATGTACCCATGTTTCCTTTCCATTTTTTTATATCCCTTACTGAGCTTTTTATGCTCATCCCAAGTTTTTTGAAATGTTTTTCGTAGGTCAAGGGAAAGGTACATGATATGATGATAGTGTCAAGGAAGTATCAAGAAAGAATCCATGTTTATTATAAATATGTTTCCATTGATGGGAATGAAGAATACTATCTTTATGTAACCACTTTGTTTTTATGTGGAATGTAACGCAAGTTTTATGATCTGATTCTCTAAAACTCTAAACCCGAAAAGATCCTCAATGTGTAATCTTGTAATAAATCAAGATTAAGTAAGGTTAAAGGCTGGGGCCTTATAATATGAATCTTAACCCCATTGTGAAACAAATGTTGGAAACCTCTAACATTGGATATACAATCCCATATAGGAGACATGTTGATATGTCTTTCCCGAGGAATTGATAAGTAATGCGGTTTGGATGGAGGTCTCAACGGAATCACTTTCAAACAAGTGAGCCAATGAAGAGGAATCCTTTCCATGAATAGCATTAAATACGGATTGATGACATGTAGTCTAAAGGGAGTCAGTGAATCAATGTGGGGAACCCACGTAGATAAGGGAACATAAGTATGGGAACATTAGTAGGCTTGTGAAACCTGATAATAACTTAAGTGATGAACAACATGTATGGTAATACATGGGCAAGACCTAGCTCAAGCCTTTGGAAGAATTAATATGTGATCCTATAAGTGGGGCACTCATGTTCCTGTGAAAGGAAGATGTGGTCCACAAGTGCTTCCAATTTTGGTAGGTTGGGTGATTTAGGTGCACATGTGTTGTGTATTTGAAATTATAAAAGGACTTATGTGCAATGATCCTCCCTCAATTCCTTCTCTTTATGTGTTAAATACTAACTTGAATGTTTCTGAGGACTTGGACGAAGTAGTACGGTGACCATAGCATCAATTGGGATTCATGGTAATTCATCTGTTCAAATGAAGACCCCAAGTGTATATTTATAGAAAAAAAATAAGACCATTGGAAAAAGGAGATTGGGCGTGCAAGTGACTTGCATGACAGATGGGGGAACTCAAATAGAATACGCGAATAAACCCTGTTGGTCTGACTAGTGTGACCCAATGCTGGTGCCTTTGTAAATATTGATTTTCCTCGTGTATTTTCCCATATTCTTTCTAAGGTATTTCCCTTTTTCCTTTTTAGACTCTTTGATGGAATGTATTTTCCACAATCTTCAATCAACATGAAGAATATATTTAATTTTTATATGATAAACAATTTAACACATCACCATATATTCGCTAAAAAACATTGAATGGAATTCAATTACCTAATAACCATATATAAAACATGAATAATTCCTTTTTACTTAAGTAAAATATTGATTATTGGATATATTCCTTAAATCCATAAATATTGTAAACTCAATCAATGATAGCATAAAAACATTTTCAATAAATCATTATAATGTCACAAGGTATTTAGTAATATCAAAATAGTATTCTCTATATCAATAATCTCTTTATCAGAACATCAATATACCAACAAATATATCATATTTATAGTTTTTACCTCATTCTGGTGTTTTCAAAGAATTTCAACATTTCATTGAATCATGTTTCTTAGTTATTGATACCATTCAACATATTTTTTAGATACCATAACAAAAATTTACTTCAGTACAATTCATATATATTTAATAATTCGTATAAGCAATAAATCATAGATAAAATACATTTACAACATTTATCGTGTTAAAAAAATACATCTGTATGTTGATCATACCAATTCAACTATATAGAAAATATAATCATGACCATCATTCCATTAGTTTTCTGAAATATATTACCTTCATATTTGGGGAATTCATTTTTAGAGAACCCAATCACCTTACAGTTGTATAATTTCACAATGGAATTATCTTTCCATCTGTTTCTACCATGAGCATATTATCCCTTTTCTCCACACTTATAGAAAACACTCATTCCATTCATGAAATTTTCAAGGTGATTAATTATAAAACAACCACATTGTGGAAAATACACCATTAAAATCATTCCCTAATACATATTTATGACCTACCACACTCTTCTAAAAAGTATTCACTTCAAATCCGTCATACATTGATAAGTATTTCTCTTCCTTGATAGAACAAAAAACAATTGCATCATATGAAGATTTATCCTAAGAATCATGTTCCCTTTGAAGACATTGTTTAAGACCATTAAATAAATGGTCAATGTTTCACTATATATTGCCTACGCAATCCATATCAAACCTAAATATCCCTTTAAATGATGATTCAGACTCCACAACACATTCTTTATCCTTTTACATTATGATCTGTAACTGACTCTTCCTATCAGTTTTTCGCTCGTGATTAAAATACATTTTGAATAATATATACAAACAATTTTTCCATTAAATTATTTTTATTTCCCCTTACTCCCTAGTATTATGGATCACTAACCACCATATATTAGAATCAATATTTAGTAAATAAACTACTAGTGTATCCTTTTCATTTTCACCACATTTCATTCCCATAGATATCTACTTGAGATACATAATCTATGCTCAGCTATCATGGAATCATTAGTCCCCCGAAAATGATGTCGTGTTTTATAACATAAAGAAATACCGAAAAGGATAATATTGTTTTTGAATAGTTTTTTCCATCTAAACAAGGAAATTTTCATAAAATGATTTAGTTCCATAATATATCCTTAACTTGATCAGTTTCCATATTAGTTGTATTGGCTTCCACAACAGGAAAATTTCAACAATGGTCATGAGTATTGGAACCCTTATTCCATCCAGGATCTATTTCTAAACAATGAAATACATTTAATTAGATCATACCAATATAGGACACGATGATACATCCAATAAATAAGGAAATAAGTATCATATATTGAAAATTTAATTTATTGACATTATCAAAATTATAAACATAGTTTATGTTGGATGTTTACTATAAATATTCTCAATTTAATGAATTGATTTATGTGACGTAATATAATTGTTCTTAAATAAATTTTATATGGTATCTAATATTTTTACTCTAATACCAACTATAATTCATCGACCCAAGATACCTGAATTTGATTTTTTTACTTTATTACGTTCTCATAATTAAAAAATATCAATTCGTGAGGGGCGTTAATGTTTTGATGTATTGAAAAATTGTACTACATACATTAAACCAATTTTACTTCAGAGATATAGTATAAATCGTAACAAAATTAAAATCTCATCATCCTTAAAACACATTCCATGAAATCATCTTCATATCTGAGGGAGAAGAAATAGAATAAGTGTTATCTCAGATTCATAGTAATGGTAAAATATTGAGGAAGTAATATTAAAATAATGAGTATAATTTATATGGAAAGGTATATAACTCAACAAACATTCCATAAAATCATGAAAATGAGAATGAAATTTTTTAATTTATTTTTTCAGAGTTAAAATCCTCAAAATAATAATAACTAAAATGATTGAAATTGTTAATTATAAGATGTCATGTTTCCTAGGTGTAATGATACCATTATAATCAGCACCATTCACAAGAATGTTTAAAATATACTAGAAACAAAAAAGTGTGTATCCAATAATAAATATACATACATGAACTTTTAAAAATCATTATAAAAATACAATTTAAAAAAAATTGGGTTTGTCCAACTGTATTTCATCTCATGAGGCTATAGATGCATCGAGGTAACTTTTTGCAATGGTCCTTGAGCATTAGATTTACAGTCCAAGTAATTACTCATATATCAACTAATCAATTAAATTAATAAATAACATCCCTTATCATCAAATATCTATATTGACTAAATGATACATATTTATCAATAATAACCTACTCAATTGAAGGATTGTAATGTAAAAACCATATGAAAAAATGGTATTCAGTTTATACAATAATAGTATCCCTCACAAAAGATTATGTATAGACGATATAAATGTAATCAATGGTAAAAATTTATCATAATGAACTGATTGTTTAATGATATTGTTAAAAAACGAAAAAAATGTGATATTTTAAAGATAACTTTTACCATTTGGTAATAATATATCAAGACAACACAAAATAGATAATGTAAAGTGAAACATAAAAGACCATGAATTATTGGTGATTCATGATATTAAATATAAAGTGGAATTATATACACCATATTAATATTAATTGGTTCATAATAATTAATAATACTCAATGGGATGAAAATTGGGTAGACATCCATTACCAGATGTCTAACATGTAATATGTGTCACTATATTCCTTTTCTCTAGGTATATCCTTTTGGATTATACCAAAATAATTCCATGGTTGGATTTATATAAAAATTGAATGTTCTTATAAGAGGGTAGACATGATTAGAGGATATTGGGAAGGGGTTATATGATCCATTGGTCATATGTGGTCTGATGAATTGATGGATTGAGTGCCATTTTAATAAGGAAGAGGAGTGAAATTCTGTAAAATATACAAAGGTAAACTTTATTAGGAGGCCTTTCTTCTGTAATATGCCTCCTATATGGATTAAATTTTTTTGTGTGTTGGTATATATTGTAAATATGTATCTATAATAGTTTTTAAATAATTTTCTAGGTCATTTTGACATATAATTTTAAAATTGAAAAACTAAGTATACACATTTTCACCATTATCACTGTGATTAATTTGAATTTCAAAAAATAATAGTTTTGGTAAAAAACAATGTTTAAATTAATATAAATTTAAAGTATTCTAATTATAAATATAAATTATATTTTTCTAAATTAATCTATCAGAATATGGGGAAATTAATTTAAAACTAACACCAGTAATAGGAAGTGAAAGTGTATTTTAATGTGAAAATTTCTAAACATCTTGGAATGATTTTATATTCGAATTAAATATAATATTAATCCCAAAGAATTAATTTGTACTAATAAATGTATATTTTAATTAATTAATCAATTATAGTTTTTAAAATTAATATTTATCATTATAAATTATTTGAACAAAATTTTAGTTTTCAATTAATATTCAGCATTTTAACTATTCATCAAAAAATGAAAATTCTCACAATAATAATAAAAAAACACCATAACAAAATTTTGACATTACTCTTTCAAAAATGATGTTATATTTTCTAAAATAAAATATATCATAGTTTAAAAATTCAACTGTAAAATAGTTCAAAAATTAAATCGAAACAAAACTATATTGTAGAAAATATAAATTTGTATGCGTAAAATAAGGATTATTCTTATCATATGACTTTAAAAATATTGGATGAGTATAAAATAATTAAGTTACTATATAATAAAAAATACATTAATATTATCCTCAAATAATTTTTAAGTTAATTTCTTATGATAGAGTACTTTTTTTTTGTGCATTCAAATATTTTTTTATAAATTATTTACATTATATTCCATTGGATTCTATATTATGTTCTTTTTAATGGGTTTTAAATGAATGATATAAAAATATGTGAGAAATTTTTTCCAAATTTAGGTAATCATTTTCAGAAATTTCATTTCAATAGCTATATGAAAACTATCATATTAGATAATAACATTTGTTGTATATTAGTGTTTTGTAAACCTCAGCATTGTGTGTAACATATACTTTTAAATGAACTAGATATTTTTTTAATATAAGATGACATTGTGTTTCATGTTCAGTAAGATATTATTATTGTTGTGTGTAGTGTATGTTTGACTTCTTTTGGTCATAAATGATATAAGGACCCAGACATAAACATTAAATAATCTATAATATTCCTTTAGAATTCACTTCTTTGCATTCCAAATGTTCATTTTGTTTAGGGTTTTAAAAAAAATTAGAACACAATTCATACATTTCAACCAATAATAATACAATGTGGGTACAACTCATGTAGAATAAATTTCTTCCATAATCAAATTAATTTAAATAAAACATGAATTCATTCAATTGAATGTCATTAAAACATTCATATTCCAGTATACTTTTTTCTTACCTATCCTTATACCTTGAGAAAAAACATTTTATAAATTGGGATTAATACAAAAAGCTCAGTATGAGACATAAAAGGAATGAGAGAACCCATTCTCACATGATTTCATATAATCACATGAAATCATTTTCACAGAGACATACCTCCCAACCAATAAGTATCATATAGTGAGTTTCAAAAAACCTAATATCTCTATGAAACATAGAAAACATAAATAATTTCTTAAAGGTAAATAGGGGAGTTACATACATAACAATTTATCCCTTACTGCTACTGTATGATTTGTAACCCTGACAACTACTAGGAATGATCAGCCAGGGGAGAACCTCTAACCATTTATTAACATAATAGAAAAGTACAACAAGCAAGTAAAAACCACTAAAATATACAACTACTGATCATACAAATCATACTTTTCACTATATCAATGATAGATTGTTTCATCTGAAGTAGGAGATTCCCACTCTGAGATTTCATAGTGCCTCATAACTATAGAATACTACATACTCAAATTCAACTTCCCTAAAGATAGAAACTACTTAGAAAATTTAATTCCATTATTCAAACCAGTGATAGCCATGAAAAACTCTCCCTATTTCGGGGTGACCTAGTAGACACTAGATTCAGCAAGTAAGAATATTCTTACCTTTTTTTTCCTTGGTGGAGTTTTCATACCGCCATCACATACAGACAAATTAATTTTTCCACTTGAAAAATATCAATGTAAGAAAGTATGGAGACATCACTATAATTTTCTTTGTCACTATTAGAGACATTTCCCCATTTTTTTATTGATGTGAATAGAATAGAACATTTTTCATCCATCAATTCCTCTAATAAAAATACCCTCTAATTCAGTCAAACACCCTCCTCCCAGCGGCTATGTTTGCATGTATTTATCAATCGGAGTGAGGCATTGAAAGGGAACATCATTACCATGACCATAATGGGGATCCTACCTATGATCATCGTCACTAACTACAGGATGAGAAGAGGAATCAGGCTGCAAATTATCACGATCATTCCCATACAGGCCATCCTCTATAAAGGCAACCATCTCAATCTTCAGTCCCATGAACTTGTTTCAAGTGGAAACATTGACCATCCTCGAATGGCCAATTATAGTAACATCCAACAATGGCTGCTTCTAGCACCCATCATCCATGTTCAGATGATAAATTACATGCGTCACATACAATTTAATGGAAGGTTTCACTTCCTTCACAATAATTTCACCCACATGAGCCCCTCCCGGATCATTCTTTACAACCTCACATTCTGCAGCTGGATGAATCTGCTAAACCACCACTATGCAACCTAGAGGACATTCTTCCACTCTCACTCCCTACTCAGAAAAAACTTCCTTTTCAACCCGCCTCATGGACTCTTTCTGGAATGTCATTCCCCCACCTTCACTTTGAGAAGGTCTCCTAAGCATAGAGGCCCCCTGGCTAGACCTCCACCAGCAACTACTCCAGACTGTTGACGATAGATCCCCCAGGGCCCATCACTTTTTCTACCTGTGATGTACCAACTACATTCTTGCTTTGAAAGACTAACTCTAGATGACCAAAATGATGAAAATTAGCACAATATCATACACAAGACTCTAGGATGACCTCCTGATTCCACATTAACTATTTCTCATCCATGTTCCATACCCAATTACCAACCTTGACACATATTCTTAGACAAATGGGATGACATAGCACCTCCATTAATTGATCATAACATAGTTATCATCTAATCATATTACCAATAACAAACAACATAGATGGATTTGGGATGGAAAGTTGAAGACCAAGAGGAATTACCCATGTTTCAATTGTAGATGGATCACATCACATGTGAAATTTAAAACACCATCGAAACAGAAAGAGGGGACCCTCTTGAATATTCAAGGTGCCCTGGACCAGGCGACTACAAGGTCTTCCTCTGATTCAAACTGGATCATAATTTGTTGTTAATCAAGCAATCCAACCACTTCTCTCCCATGTAGATTCTAGGAACTAAAAATGAAACTGTCAAATTCGACAACCAAGGGTCGATGAAGGCGGAACCTAGAAACCAGCATGAGCTTGTAGAGGTCCATGGAAAACCAAGAACTACTAGGGAGAGGATGATTAAAGGTGCATCCTGAAATATATCGAGGACCGTCATGGATAACCAAATCATCGAGAAGAGATGAAGGGTTTGGGGATGTGAGAATCGCGAGAAGGAGTCTCCCATCTTGTGTAGATGATATCACAAGCAACGCCCCTCTGATCGGGAGGGGGGTGTAGAACCACACAACATTACGGTTTCTCCGTGATCTTGAGAGAGATAGAGGCCATATCACGATGTTCATAACCTTAAAATGTAATCCTCACAGTTAACGTCTAAATTAACCATCCAAGTTATACTTGGAGTAACCATACAATCAACCTCCAACAAAAACAAAACCAAAAAATTGGTGGGATATATAGGGCCCATGATTAAATGTACAAAATTACAATGAAACATCTTTACAAATTAATAATTGTTTCATAAAAACATTTCAATATTATTTAATATAAATATATATTTAAAAGGGTATTTTTAAAGAAAATTCTCTTGCAGATAACATATAATTAAAGAGATAAATAATAAAATGAATGGAATATTGGTATACACTATAAATAATCATAATAAAACAAATTATGAAAAAAATCACAAATAATTTTACTATGAAATAATCAACGAAGTATAAGGTTGAACCAATGAATGGGAATTGGGTTATGAATTCCCTTACCTTTGGTTCCACTTACATCAAATGTGTTCAAACCTCATATATAAGAGTTTATAGTGTGTTATTAATATATTAAATATCCAATATAATAATAATAATTATATATAAGAAATTATTCATAATATCTTTCTTCCCATTTATTAATAATATTTTGTTATTTCCATTATATCAGGTTCATTTATTTCATATTTTCTACGGTTGGTTACCTATCGATTTTCATGTATAATGAATAAAAAATTCCAAAAATTGAATGAAATGGTTTTAATATGTTTGAATAATTTTAAATATTAAAAAATATAATTTTTTTTAATATGAAGATGAAATAATAAATAAATCATTAATTGAGATAATTTAATTTAGTTTGGTGGTTTTTATTATCATCCTGATCTTATATGATTTTATTCAATATCAGGTTTATATAAAGGTTCTAGAAAAATAAATAATATTTAAAATAAATAATAAAACATTATTTGAGAAAAATAATGGTTTTATGACATTCCATGAAGATGATAAGAAAAATGAATGTGTATCATCCATGATGGTGGTAAATTGTCTCATCACGAATTTTTTTTCATTTTCTGAATAAAAGTGAAAGGATAAAAAGTGTGAAGGTGAATTTTTACATAAACATGATACATTTAAATTATATATATGGTACGGTAGTTTTCATTCAACATTGATATTTAGAATTTATTATAGTATATGAAACTGAATACAATTGAAATGATAATTAAATAAAATGGAAGAGGATTTCACCTCTTGAATTATCCTATTCAGAACAACCCTAAGGCCCTTGGTTTTGGAATTTGTTTGATAACAGAAGTTCTTAGAAGTGGTAAGAATATTTGGATGGGAATTTGGAAGAAATTAAATAGGATACAGGGATTTGGAATGAGAGGATAATAGGTGGAAAGGGATGATATTTATAAGAGATGAGATGGGTGTTTCCTCATTAATATATTCATTAGTTTATTTTTTTTATCAGAACGGTGAATTTTTGGACAATAAACAATATATATATTAATAATTTTGTATGTCTAAATATGTTTGTATTACTTCATCCTTACATCATCCAGGACTCTATATTTCATGTATTTAGCTCCCACCCTAAATTATCTTATTTCACTATTCACGAAAAAATCATGTATTTCATAAAAATCCTAAAAATTCACCAAAAGAATTTTTGATGTTTAGAATTAAATATTGACCTCTACTGCTTGAAAATAACATTCTATATATTATATCATTAATTTTTATCTAAAATCATAATTAATTTACGAAATAAATTTTTAAATATATATCATAAATTTTTACACCTTAAAAAATTAATTATGTTCTCACAAAATTATCTTATAATCACAAGGGAATAAAAAAGAAATTTCTGATTCAAATTTTTTACAATATATTTTCTTTTAAATCATTATACTAATTTTAAAATTATAAATAATCATTAAGTTTCAAAAAAATAATATCACTTAATTTATAACAATCCAAACATTTATTTAATTATTACATGATATAAATATATCATATTTTCACTTTTAAGACACAAGAATTTTATTAATAGTTTTATAGGGGCTGTTATTATTAAATTCATTATATAACTATTCCTATGGCTTTTTTACTATTGTATTAGTATAAATTCATGTATTTAAATAAAAATTAAATATTTCATTATACATTTATAACTAATTTTATTATTTAAATCAAGAACAAAATGAAATTATTTTATAATAATATGAATTGTTACATTCTCCCCACCTCATAAAATTGTTTCATCATTATTTTATTTACTTATTAAATAAGTGAGGGTACATTTCCATCTAGGAATTTTTATTTTTCCATGTTTCTTCTTTACCCATGTGTTTCTTCACAAAAATATAACCTGGTGAATTACCTTATAATGATATATGTGCTCTATATAGTCAATAATATGAAGAGTTTTATCTTTATAAATATGATCCATTATAAGATGAATTAATTATAGGATCAAAACAAGATATGAATATGGAACCAAATTTATCAATATTTAATCATTAAAAACATTGTGTAGATAAGATAAACTCAGAGGCAAATAAACATGGTAGGAGAGTGTTATAACATTCTCATAAATTTCATAAGGTGAAATAAACCGTGGTAGTAATATTCACATCTTACCAAAATAAAAAATATATACTGATATTCTAGGAAAAATATGTTCACCTATGTCAAAATAAAAGTCATTCTTCCATTTATCTTCTTTACTTTTCATATTTCTCTAATTCATTCTCATGTGTTTCTAGATCGTCTTCACATTCTCATCCATTTTATCTTTTATTTCCGATACCATCAATATCCTTTTCCCAAAACCATCCAAAAAAGATAGAGTTTGAATCTTATATCTATATAGATCCTAAGAAGGTACCATATAAATACTAGAATGAAAGATGTTATTTTAAGAAAACACATCTTATGAATGATTTTAATTATAGCATCTCTTGTATTCCATTGAACAAGATCGATGTATACTCAAGAATTTATGAATTTTTCTATTTTTCTATCCATCTAATTGAGGTTTAAAGGAATGAATAAAATTTTATTATTGTTCCTAATGTGTTCTTGAGGCCATTTCAAATGTATGAATTGAAACTTAGATCATGTTCCAATACAATGGAAGAGTCAATCAGTAAACCATGACAATCTCTATATCGTACAATAAAAAAATTATTCAACGACATATCATCTCTAATACAATGAAAATGTAAAGTTCTTTCCAGTATGTCAAATATAACTCAAATCGAATTTGTTACCTCGAGAAGTATTTGGTAGTCCCACCATGAAGTCCATGGATATATTTTCTCATATCCACTCGTGAACATGAAAAGGCTGAAACATCCCCTTTGGTAATTATATTTCAACATTAAATGTTTATAGGTAAAACATTTCATGATAAAATCATCAATTTATCTTTTCATTCCATACCCCTAGTAATACTCTCAATCGTCTGTAAATCATTTTGTGCTGCTTTGATAAACAATAAACGAATGACTATGAGAACCACATAATAATTAATTCATTAATTTGGGATCAAAAGGCACATATAATCTCATCCCCAGTCTAAAAAAATCACTATAAACATTAATTTATAGAAACACACACTTTCCAAAAATATTTACATTTTATGTAACGTGCCACCATTCTTCTTCACATTCTTCTTCACATTCTTAATTACAGATGAGGGTCCTTCTCTCATGGGGACGACCCTCAATTTTTCTCCTTGTCTGTGCTCTCTGTCTGCTGAGAATTAGGTTCTGTCTATCATTTTCATGTCAAATTTCACCTTGATGGAGTCAGGTTCGAGTGAACTTGATGTATCCCCGCTCTCTTTGACTAGGGAGATTCCCCTTCAGGCATTTTCCTCTCATCAAATTGTGTCCTCCCCTCCGTCTTCACTAGAACCGCTTGCTTATCCTACCCCTCCACACTCTCCCCCAGCTCCCTTGATGATGGAATACAATTCGATGGAAGGGCAGGGATTTGCCTCTCTGGGAGTTACACGCAAGGCTCCTTATAGAGGTGTGGTTTTTCCAGGGGCAACCTCACAGGGGAATGCTGGTATTGGAACTCGATCTCTGTCTAAATCAGATGTGCTGGTATGTTCAATCTCGTCTCACCATCTAAAGGGCACGAAGTCCAGGGCCAAAGCCATAGGAGCTCGGTGTAATGTCTAATGTCTTAATATGGAACGCCCGTGGTATTGGGGCCAAGGCGAAGTCAGACTTCATTGTCAATGAGGTTAGTAACAATCATGTTTCTATAATAGCTATTTTTGGAACCAAAACAGGGCCCTAGATAGATTATTGAGTATGCTCAAAGGCTCAGGATTCACAACTTCATTCACGGGTATCCTCCCAATTCCCATATATGGTTGTTTTGGAAGGACCATTTTATCATTGATCTTCTGAGTGCGTCATACCAGTCAATGACCAATAAAATTACAGTTGGGAATCATGTTTTTCTCTTCTCCTTCATCTACTCCAAGTTCAATGCCCAGTACAGATTGTCCTTGTCTAGTGAGTTAGAAGGTGTTAACCCTGATGATGCCTCGTGGATTGTTGGGCGCGATTTCAACATTATCGCATGTGCAGAAGAGAAGAAAGGGGGATGATTTTACCAGGAATGTAGTCCTGTGTTCGTTTATTTCATGGTCAGTAAAGGACTTTTGGATACAAGCTATGAGGGAAGCATCTTTACCTGGTGAAATAACCAATGTGTAGGAAGACACACCTACTGTCGACTTCATCGGTGCCTGATGAATGAGGCTGATATAGCCATGTTTTTGGATTCCAAATTGGTTCTTCTGGTTCGATGAATTTTCGATCATTCTCCACTCCACATTTCTCTAGGTGCAGGGTCGTCGAGGAAGTATTATGTCTTGTTTTCGAAAATGTGGCTGGAGGAACCAGGTTTCTTAGATGTTGTCAGGGTATCTTAGGATCTCTATCATCGGGGGAATCCATAGATCACTCTTCACAATAAGCTGAGACGACTCAAGAACCACCTCTGCACCTGGAGAAAGAAGATTCCTACTCATGATTTGGACTTGATCGAAGAAAGTAAAGAGGTGGAGCTCTTGGAGGAGTGTTTGGAACAAATATGGGATGAATCTCTGTTTAATGAACTTAGAGGTAAAAAATATCATCTCTCTGATACCCTTCTGAGACAAGGGCAGCTGGTCAGAGAGGGTACAAGAGTCAGATGGCTTTGTGAGGGGGATTATAATTCTAGATACATCCACGCTTGCATTAAAGAACACCGACGTGTTCAGCGACCTAATATTTTCAAGGATGATGGCTCCTACTCCAATGACCGCGATGAGGTAGGGGTCATGGTTAATGGCGCTATCAAATCTCTTTTGGCTACTCCCAATTCCAGTATGGTAGGGGGTATCTAAGAGGTGATGATGAGATCTTTGAGGGCATTCCATGATGTGTTTCAGAGGACATTAATGGGGGCTTGAGGAGGACTCCGGATGAGAGTGACGTTCGAGAGGCGATTTGGTCATTGACCCCGGATAGTGCACCAGGGCCCGATGGCTTCCCTGGGTCTCTTTATAGGGAGACATAGGATTTTGTAAAAGGGGATCTTGTGAGAGATGTACAATATTTTTTTCAGGGTGGCGATCTTCCGCGTATTTCCTGTGCAACCAAGATGGTTCTTATTCATAAGGTGTGTAATCCTGAGTCC
The DNA here is from genome assembly GCA_963277665.1 of Viscum album. Lineage (NCBI taxonomy): Eukaryota > Viridiplantae > Streptophyta > Magnoliopsida > Santalales > Viscaceae > Viscum > Viscum album. Next base: position 186,712,469 of record OY728153.1, on the reverse strand, counting down.
ATTGATTAGTATCGGCCCATAAGCATGTGTAATGTACCATACAGAGTTCTGGAAAACATTCTCAATAAAAGTTTAGCTATTCACCTGGATTCTCGATTGGCCTCAGAGGAGCATGGTTTTATTAAAGGAAGTTCAATTCAGGGTGAAATCAGAGTGGTCCAGGTGATGGTTAGTGGCATCAACAACAGGTCTTTCGTAGGAAATTTGGTGGTAATGTTAGACATGAGGAAGGCCAATGATATGGTGGAATGAGGCTTTGTTCTCAGAGTCTTGGCTTTCATGGGCTTCTCAAATTGGACTACTGACCTTCTTTTCCATTGCATCATCTCAGCGTGGATTTCAAATTCGTTTATGGGTAAGAAATTTGTGTTTTTCAAGGCTTTTCGTGGCCTCTGGAATGGGGATCCTTTATCCACCACTCTTTTCATTACCTCCCAAAATGCTCTAAGTTGCTATATTACTCAAAGCCTCAGCACGGGTAAAGTTCTCCCTTACCATAAAAGGTATTATACAAGGGGTATCTCTCACTTTATGTTAGCTGATGATACGATTGTATTTATCAATGGTAGTAGGCGGTCAGTGCAGGCGTTGAATGGGCTTCTTGGGGAATTCTGCAAGTGGAGTTGGCAGGTGGTGAACAACGAGAAATGTATTTTTTACATAACAAAGAAGATCTCTGAGTGGAGGGAGAGGGACGTGGGGGCTAGCTTGAGTATAGAGAGAGGATATTTTCTCATGGAGTACCTCCGGGCTCTGTTTAGTCCTTCATCTCTTAGGGTCCATCATTTTGATAAACTCATAAGCAAAATTTCGGGACGCATCTATAACTGGAAAAATATATTCTTGTCCTTTGGAGGCCGCATAACATTAGTGAACAGTGTATTGGTTTCCATTACCATGCACATTTTATCCACCTTGCAGGTTCCCAAGGGTGATATTTACAAACTAGATAAGATGATGGTGACCTTCATATGGGATGGGAAGATGGAAGGCAGAAATCATTGGGAATCGGGGAAACTTCTTGCAAGACCTGTCTCCGAAGGGGGCATTAAACTGAGGAGTGTTTCCTCAACCATGAAAGGGCTTCATGCAAAGCTTTCTTGGAAGGCTCTAGAAGGTTGGTCCCTTTAGGGAAATACTATGCATGAAATTTATGGTCTGAACATGTGTGATCAGATAACTCCTCCATATAGGATATGGAACCTGATTCATCCTTACAAAGAAATTCTACAACATCACTCGCGGTGGTTAGTGGGAACAGGGATCATCAATTTTTGGTAGAAATATTGGGGGGTAGGAATGATTTATTTCTTGAGATTCCCCACCCTGGACATGTCTTTTAGAGAGGATAGTGGCTTCCCTATGTTCCTCCAAGGTGATTCTTGATGCAAATCAACTTGCTGTTTTTAACAACATTTCTACTAGTGATGATCCTGATAAACTCATCTTCACAGGCTCGATGTCGGGTATTTTTTCCATCAATTATTTCGTACATGTGAAAAGGTAAATGTGGAATTAAAATCAGGGGGGGTGAATTTGTGGTGCAAGGAGCTTCTAGCCAAATTTATTTTCATGTTCTGGCGTGTGAGGAACAACACCTTGCCTACTGATGAGAATGTGCAACGTATGGGTGTGACGATGGCTTCCAGGGGCTGGTGTTGGAGATCCTCTTGGCAAGAAATAGTGGGACATTTTTTATTGACAGTGAATGGGAAAGGGGGTATGGTAGACCTTCAGGGATTTCTTTGGATGGGTCGCGTCTGATGGGGTGCATGATGATTTTCTCAGCTCGTGGTTTAGAAGAGCGGGGACTCATGGGGACAAGAGAAAGGCCAAGACTGTCATTCTTATTGCAGGTTGATGGACCATTTGGCAAGCCAGAAATGTTGCTCTCCACAAAAACGGTTTGGGATCTCAGGTAAGTATAATTTTCAACATGAAAAACAATCTGCAGGATCTTGTTCGGTTGTGCCCCGATTGTAAATCTGCACCGTCTGTGAACTCAACCATCCCAAACCTATCACGAAAAAATCAGGCTGACAATTCAGGGAGGGGATGTTGGGTCTATTGGCGACCTCCTTGCTAGGGGTTAAAGATTAATACAAACGGATCCCTTCTCAGTGTGGAGATGCATGTGGGAAGGGTTGTTAGAGATCACAGGGGCTCTGTTATTGCAGCATTCACAACCTTCTATGGCCGAGGTGACATATTACAGGCGGAGGCTTTGGCCTTGGCTACCGGGCTGGAGATATGCTACCAAAGGTATATTAATCTTAATATTCTGGAGACGGACTCCATGATACTGTATAAAGAATTGTCAGGAAATAGATATTTTCCAAGGAACATCACATACAATATCAAAAAATGAAAAATACTCATAGGTAATCATATAGAGGTATCCCACATATGTCGGGAGGGAAATATGGTGGAAGATTTTTGGCGTCTACAACTTCTGAAAATCAAAGCATACATTATTTCTTTTGTTTGGTTTCTTTTCCAAAATAGGGGATGCAATTTGTGGCCAATGATGCTTTGGGTTTACATTACATTAGACCACCATGATTTTTATTTTGGATTCTTCTATATGGTGGCTTTTCACATTCAATAAAAATGATAGTTTTCAGTCAGTAATTATCCATGAATACATTAGGGGAATTTTACAAATCAGAGGTCATAACAATAGAATAAGAATTACTATATCTAGTATGTTAATCTATTTATGGATGTCATCCTCCTAAACCATTAGGCAATGGTACCTAGATCACAAGTCAATCTAGCAAAAGTAATGAGATCCCAAGATATGATCAAACAAGTCATCAATATGAATAAAATGATACTTATTATTGAAAATAATGTCCTTTAATGATCTATAATCAATGAAAAGTCACATATAACAATATTTATTTTTAATAAACAAAACATGATCACCCCATCATGATGTGAAAGGATAAATAAATCCTATATCAAAATACTCCAAAAAATTATTTTCCAAATCAAAATGATTCACTAGAGTTATTCGATAAGGGGATTATTAAATTGTATTATCACCAAGAACCTTGTCAAAAGATAATTAAAATTCTCAATCCTGCATAAAAAATGTATAAATGATCAAGAAAAACATAAATGTATTCATTTAGCACTGGCACAAAATTAGTCTGAATATTTCCCTTGTTTACAAAAATATGAGAAATTTAACTTCAATTTCTATATTTTAACAGTATGTCAACATCATAAAAAGTTATCAAATTTATTTATTCATTCTTATATAGAAATATAAATACTTTTAGAAAACAATTATATAGAGATACAATATATATTATCATGATAAAGGGAAATCCAATCAATACCGTAAATAACATCAACCTCTACTAAGGAAAAAATATATTTTATTCAGGTAATTGCTTTCTATACACAATTATAGGATGATTATAATACGAAATATTTTTCTAATCTATTTTCTCCAATGATTTTAACTATAACTTCTAGTATCATTTCATGAGGTGATACTTCCAGTATATCAAAAAAATTCTTAGAAATAATGGAATTTGTAGTCCCAAATGAAAAAATATAGTAGATAATTTTGAGTAAAGAAACAATGTACCTGATACAACATCATTGGATGGGCCAACATCTACTGACATTTTCCCAAAGGATCGGATTGCACCTTAATACTTATAATCCAGATTATTTGGATCATTTGTATTTTTAGTTGGGAGTGTGTTTTCATAATGACGGATATCATTACATTATAAAATCTATTATGTTTTCTTATCAGATATAATCATAGTTCAGTTTTCATTACGATATAATTAAATATATTCAAACATACCACATGGGAAAAATTCATAGTTCTATTAAGGGATTCCCTAGGGCTCTTTTTACCACACTTTTCATTAACTAGAAACTTGGAATTATTTTTTTCAGACTTCATTGATTGATTATTACCTATCACATTACATCTAAACCGCTTATTTAGTATTATTTTCTAATTCATAATCATAACTAAAACAATTACATTCCCACACTCTCATGACATCTGAAAAATTTCTCATACCATTAGAATTCACAGGAGGAAAATTCACATTGATATAATGGCTTATATAAAGTGTAAAAATGATTTATTTATTTTTTCAATACCCAGAATATGATTTTCTATGTTACTTTATAATATGGAGATGTTTTCTTCAAACACAAACACTAAATCCTCCTCTATTTTTGAAATCCTTGAAATCATTTTCCATTCTATATCTAAAAACCATATAAAATTAATTTTCATGGAAACCATTGTTAAATTAATCTCATTCTAGGGCATTAATCACCATAATAACACTAATGTTATTAAAAATTAAAACCAATCGGTAATATTCACCTTCAAAAGGATACGAGAATGAACTAACCTTCTAATTTAATTAGCACCCCACAACATCAATTATATATTCATTAGATTTTATCCATTTGTCAGTTGCCAAAGCTATATACTATTTCTGGATATAAGGAGGGTTTTCGTCATAAAATGTTCTACTATTATCATATTACATTATGGAAGATCTAGTTTAACACTTTCACGGATTCCACCACAATTTATATATAGTTTCAACTATTTCATTACAATAAAAACTATTTTTTATAATTCTAACTACTCAATGTTGTGGATTCAAAAATTTATCATCCTCTCGGTGCCTTATGCCTTTTCGTTCCCTATTTCATCTATGGAAACCTATTCTGAATAGGCATATATTATATGAAAAACATGGTAATCATATTATCATATATTTTGTAAGAATAATAATTTGGAAAAATATATCTTTGGGTTTCTATTAACATCATCCTAATGCTATATGTTATAGAAATCATTCTCTAATACCAACTATAAGGACCAGACAATTAACATTACATAATCTAGTAAATTCCTATAGAATTCACTCTTTATAATACTAGATATGTTTTCAGTTTATTGTTATAGAAAAATATTACATAATTCAAACATATCAACAGAAAATCATAAAACGTGGGTTGTACTAAAATAATATCCACATCTTTAATTATAAGAAACTTTTAATTGAAAAAATTAAATATTCTCATGATATTTTCTCTAAACTTTCATCTTGGTGTCTCCAATACTCTTAATCATCCTTAAACACAACAGAAATAATTTTAAAACATGTTATGAGGACAGAACATTTAGTAAGGAAATTAAAAATAATGGTTGAAATTTCTAGAATATTAATAGTTGTAAACATATGAAATTATTTTCACAAATACAAACTTCTAAACCAACATGTATCATATTGATAATTTTTTAGAAGATGATATTTACATAAAATATATGAAACATAAAAATACTATAAATTTAACTTGCAATATTTCATTCATAATACTGAAACATTCATTGACACATTATGATTTATATCCCACAAGGAAATATTAAAATGTATCCCTAATGGATACCTTATGATTTAACCATCATAGTAACAGTTGGAGTAACCCTATGGTTCACCTTGAACAAAAAATATATCTAATTCATTGGACTAATATATAGGTCCCACACATAATCAAAATTAATTACCAAGAACTATAATTACATAATATTTATTTATTCATAAAAATATTTATTTTTAATTTTTTAATAATATAATTATAAAATATGAGTTTTTAAGAAATATCACTTACAAATATCATATAATTGATGTGAGAATTAATAAAATGGAAAGAATATGATTACCCATATTAAATAAATATAATTAAATATAATATAGTAAAATGTAATTTAAAAAAATAATTTTAGTACCACATAATCAATTATGTACAAAGAAATCCAAAATAATGGAAATTAGGATAACAATTTACATACCTCGGGATCATCTTTCATCAAATGTGTTCAAACATCTTGTATAATGGATTAAAGAGTTTTATTAATATATTAAATAACCATATAAATATGTATAATTTCATATATGATATTATTATTACACCATTCAATACATTAATTAACAGTATGTAGTTGTTTCATTGTTTCTCTTGCATTTATTTCATGGTTTCCATAGTTTTCTCATTATGAATTTTCACGTTGAATGGATGAAAAACACACTATGTGGAATGTAATTTCATTAATAAGGTTCCATAATTTTAAAAAATACCACATATTATTTTGATTTATTGTATGGGGTGGAATCCTTAGATAAATTATTAATGAGAATTATTTAATTTAATTTGGAGTATTTTATGATCATCGAGAACTTATAACATATTATTCAATATTGTGTATATATTTTTTTTCAGAACATCAAATAACCTCTAATATGTTTAATAAAATTTGATTTAACATTATTAATGGTTATATCACCAGTCTTGATAGATATAATGAAAAATGAATGTGCATTATACATAATGGTGTAAAGTTGACACATCAATTATGATATTTTCATTTTTGGAATAAATTTGATTGGGGAAGTAGTTAGATAAAAAAATTTCTATTAACATGAATTTTTTTTAGTATATCTTATATATTGTAGTTTTCATGTTAATTTTATAAGGATAATTGAAAATAGTGTAAAAAATCAATTGAATAGAAAACAAAATAAAACTAAAGAGGATATGATCTCTTGAAATCTCATCCTTGAGAACCTCCATGAAGTCCTTTACTTTGGAATTGTCATGAGACCAGTATGTATTGGACATAGATAATTAAATTAGGATGGGAATGTAGTAGAATTTAAACATGATAAAATGTTATTATGTGTGAGGATAAGACTTTGTGAGTGGCGAGATGTATATTGTAGGAGATGGGTGTTTTTTCATTATAATTTAAATTTTATTATTATTTTGGATCAAGACTATGAATAATTATAGTATTATGAATAAATATATTAAACTAATGAGAGATGAATTGATATTTTGTATTTACATAATCCTTAAATCATATATGACTCTATATTTCAGGTATTTATCTCATACCATAAATTACTATATTTCACTTTTCACAAAATAATCTTTTATTTCATAAAATAAAAATAATTCACCTTCATAATTTTTCATTTGTTAGAGTTAAAAAATTAAATCTTTTTTGTGAAAATAAGTTTCTATCTATTATCAATTTAATTTTTAATTAATATCAAATTTTATTTGTAAAATACCAACTCTTAAATAATCATAAAAAATCCCCCAGGATCACCCCCTCTTGAAATGTAATGAAGGATATTAAATGGCTGAGGAAACTAGCCAATAGATCTCCTCCCTAATGCCTACTGACTACATAAAAACTAATTAGTTATTGTGGGTGTAAGATCCATTATTTTTTATGAGATATAATCCTTTATATTTTTATATAATTAATTGGTTATGATATAATATTAGTGAATAGTGATTTTATAGAGGAAACATGGGTGTTTGGGTCATGTCTGACGCTTGGATCCCTGTTAGGTGGAATAATACATCTGACCACATGGTTAATAGAAATCATTCCATCCCATAAAAATTTATTCTTCTAACAGTGTTGGGACATTCAGTGAGAAGAATTGCGAGCAATGTTTTCGACAACCATTCGTCTAAGGCCACAGACCTGATAAAATGACCTATAGTATTTAATTGATGCATTTTTCATGTTTTTCACACAAATTCCAAAACTATGAATATTAACTATGTAGAACCTGTATTTAGACACTATGATTTTCATGGTTGGCTCATAGTTTTTTAACCATATTTCCAAACAGTAATGCCCTTTCATTTTTAGTGATTTTATATATTTTCCCTTACATCAATTTTTACTCAACCAACCTCTTTAATTCTCATTTGTAGAATATTGGAGGACCATTCTTCTTCACGTGAATTTCATAAGGCTATTAAGAATGGATGATTGATATATCATTAGTCCAGTCATGAATTCAGCTTCTGATCAACATTTTGGAAGCACGAGAATGATATCACTTTTCACCATGAACCTTTCATCATTTCCATATCTATCTAAACAATGATATTTAGGTACAGTCTCATATGAACAATTTCAGAATTTTTTTTGATTTTTATATTTTATTTTGATCAGAAACATTCCGAATATTGATTCGTCAAGCGTTAACCTATAAATTCAAAATGTATGTGTCTTGTTTTTAACCCTCAAATCTAGGATGATTTAAATTATGTGTTATGTGTAACATGTTAATTTCACTATGTGATACCCAGAAATTGAATCTTCCAAAACTAGTTTTCATATATAAATACCCTAATGACCTTAATAAATCCAATAATACATTTATGTTCACTAATCTCAAGATGATCCACCCATTTGTGATGCCCCTTTTATACATAAATGAATTTCAGAGTCATATAACAAGAACATCCCTCTATGTTTTTGGCTATATTTTAAAAGTTGTCATTATAATTAAACTAGATAAATATTGAGGTTTATTCTAGATAACAACCCTATAAATACATAATGAATTGTATGGATGTTATTGGTATGACCATGTCACTTATTTAATTAGTACAATGCTTATTAACCTATCAAAGATAAGTTCTATTGAATTATGATATACTTATTGTGTCATATTAAAGCCTTGAATACTTATCACAACTTTGCTAATGTGAATGTTGAACACTAAACATATTGAAATTTTTGAATAGAGTCCCTTGCACTATTTTCTATTAAATTACGTCACTTGTACAATATTGATTTTTTGGGGATGGATAGACTATTGTTATTAATTATAATACATGATCATTGAGACACTATAGTAATGATTCATCTATGGTGACCATGTAGGTTTCATTGAATCATGACATCTATAAATTTATGATTCAAGCATAGTGACATTATTCTTATGATTCGGGCATAGAGAACCGATTAACATGATTCAATCATAGTGAGCCAATTTTCACAATTCGAGCATGGTGACCCTTTTAATATGACAATGGGCATAAAGACCCTTATAAATATGATATGAAATCTTGAAACCCTTAATACTATGATACATGGAATGAAGATCCATAAACTGTGATATAGGAAATGACATCACTTGATACATGTGAGACTCTTGAAATTTCTCATATACACCTGAGTTACATCCCAGGTCTTAAAAAGTAGTATTAGCCATATATATGGACGTATATTTCAATATGTATAAATACCATATATATGTATAAAAATGGTTACTTGTTATGAGATAACAGGATTATGTCTAAGTATCTAGTGTCTGCCCGGTTTCCTTCATAAACTAGAGGTGACCCCTTAATAACTATCATAATTAAATATCACTTTTTATATTTTGTCACTATTTATAGTATACAAACTAACTAGGTTTAATATATACTATTGGTGGTTCCCTAATTATATTATGTCACACCCTATCTTTGACTTTTTTAGTACATGGGATTATTATGTGTATACGGGTATGAAGAAGAAGAAGCACCATGTTTTTTATGCTTGATTCGTTTAAATAATGTGATCAGGTGAGGGAAATACAAATATAAGGCTAGTGAAGCTATTGGAGACATAATTTTTGGTTGTTTTTCTTATATTACCCATATTTGTTGGATGAATTATTCCATGTATTCTTGTTTATATTTTACAGACACATGATAGTGCATCATTATATATATGATGCAGGATAATATTAATTTTGTTTATTTATTAAATTTTGATACATTACTATTAGTTTTCATTTGTATATTATACTTTCTATTTTCTTCAAAATATTACACTATGAGTATACTCTAATTATTAGGTTATAATATCCCCAATATACCACCTATGACCTTTCCACTAGTCACCGGGGTCTAGTGTTTTTGGTGTCACACTTTAGGCCTGGATGTCCACAGAATCAGAGAACTATTTAGTGCATTCTAGGTTGGATGTCCAAAGTCCTATCATACGATTCATTTATTTTCTTTATTATTAGTTTGGGATTCTATAAATGATTATAGGCTGAGTTGGAGTTTGGTAATGATCCATTCATGGGAGTATCTAACCCACATTTATGTAAAATCCAAATTACCTATGATGAGACATGTTGTTATAAAATTACCCTTATCATAGTTGACAATAATCAACTATTAGGTGAAATTTTTTTTCTGTGATTTTCATTTCTATGATTATGGATCCTATTTTATCCTTGACTGATATAAATAAAAGCATTGATCATGCATCATTTTTGAAAAAATATAGGATTTCTATTCCAGGGATTTTACCATTCAACATTTTCATACTAAGTGCTTTGTATAAAACATGTTTTGGTTCTTTATTTCTATTCCCATTATTTGTGCTAACATTTATTTTAGGGAAAATAAAAATTAGTTGTTGTTTTTAAATAGATATACACAAGAATTTATGTGGTGTATGGATCCTTATTAATTAGTACTGGTGGTCTATATTTTTTAACCTTTTAAATTCAATTTAAATTCAAATCTGAATGAAAATATTTTAAAATTAAATTCATAAATGTAATGTGAATTGTTAAAAAGGGATTTAAATTGAAATTTAAATGTAATATTCCTTAATATTTATCTTTTGAAGCTATATTAACCATGGCCTTGGACTCATGAAATATATATTGACCTAGACCTGACCATAGTAGTGGGAAATATATACCATCCCTTGTGTTATTCATGATCATCCCTATCACCTGTACAGGTTATGTGAGCCGGTATATTGTTATTACTGTTATATAAGATGGTATATACCTATCCTACTAGTGTATATATTATCGTTACTCTGATTTTTACAATTTTAGGATTGATATTGAAATCTATATATCTAAGCCACCATGACAACATGTTGTCTTGATCAATGAGTGTTGTAATGACCATACTCTAAAGGTGGTGATCCATGATCAATCCACAAGACCACTTTTAGGTAAAACTATGTAACCACCAATTATCCTTGATATATGTGATTTTTATTTTCGTATGGGTGGTTTCTTGGATTATAATTTCTAAACAAGGAGCTCCATGAATATCCCATTCTATGGGAGAGTTAACGTGGTAGCTTCATGAGTAGCATCCACCTATTTTTTCATGGGATTGTGGCATAAAGGATGTAGTGTTATGGGTTGAGAGGAACCTATATATCATCATGAATAATGAGAAATATCCCTAGTGGAGAGTTATGATCGCTACATATATGTTCAAGGATCCCCCAAAAACTGGTGGCATATTCGTAACATATAATTTTAGTATAAAGAAGTAATTTGAATTGATTTCCACTCTAGATTCTTTTAAAATTACCCATAAGACATTTAGGCTGATCATACAAGGTAAATAATGAACACAATGTAGGGTTATATTCCTATTATTAACTATTAATAATGTCTTATAAAGAATTATATCTTTACTCTACCGATAATGTTAATGTGTTAGAGAAAGAGATATGATCTTAGAATTGTTTTAGGCATCATATTAATTTATAGGTCCACATTTTCTAGATGAAAACCATATATGATATTGTGAAATAGGATCTCATCACTGATTTTATGTTTAGGGAAGAATATGTTGTGGGATAGGGTGTCTTATAACTTATATTGGGTATGTCTATGTCTACATATTAGAAGTGATGTTTCGAGACTTCTTGCGTGTGGAGTTGTATCCATGTGAAACCCAATGATTGTTACTTGATTTTCACTAGTGTGGGAAGATAGGTCATTAGAATCCCTATTGTCCCATAGATCACAATGAGTGAAATGATATTGTACATTAGGTTATATTTTATGTTTTTGTAGTACCTTATTGTCTATTCCTAGTTAGAGTGCATCCGTATCAGCTCCCCTTCATGATCATAGACTATATAACCTATACAAGAAAGTAGATTTAGTACTACCCACCACATAGTTAGAAGACGTGTTTGTGGCCAAGGTATTCAAGAGTTAGATACTCAATTATAAAAGGGTTGACAAGCTTTGGGTAGTTATATTTCATGATAATGTATTGGATCATGCTTGATTTATTCAGTGCAGCCAATACTAGGGGATGATGGTTCCAATCTATTTATCATTTTTGATACAATTATAGTTGAATCTACTATTTTGGTTTCATAATTTGGAATTTGTTCTTAAAAATCCATTATCTGTATGGGTATTGATAAAAAATGGGATTTTAATTAATTTCTCATGTGGCATGATTTCATATGACATAAATTTGGGATTATGATTAGAGAGTGTACATAAGTGAATGCAATATCCCCTTGAGGATGAAAACCATTGATTCTTATGGGCCCTTCTCATCCTATATGTGAGGGGATTGAATTCCATTATCCTAGTGGAATTCTATATCTTTATCATTCAAATGTGAATTTTTATAATCGGAGGCTGTCGTAAAAGTCACTAGAGGGAGGTACGTATATTTTAAAGGGTGAGTGATATGTTAAGAAAAGTGGCGCTTGACTAGAGATTATTTGATAGGTGGAGTTATTTCCTTGATTCTGGACATTAGATGTACAATAATTGAATAAATATGGTATAATTACATTTTTAGTCAGTCATTTATGGATGTTTTCTTTGATGGAAGCTTCGTAAAACATATATAGTGAGAGGTAGATTTTACAATCATTCTAGTTCCATGGTCTACACCAGTATCATTCCTTATTTAAGGGAAGGATACTACTGGGTTGCAGAAGCTCAAGTGGTAGCTATAGAATTTATAGGATAATGGTTTTATATGGCCTAATACTACTCCATAGGGATTACATTTCTATTTATATGTGAAGGAAAAAATAACCATTATGCTTTGTGTGGATTACCAGAAGTCGACTCATCTAACAACAATGAAATAGTATTACTTCATTTATAAATAGAATTACAAAGACTAGTTAAAGTGAATGAGGGATTTATAGAAGATCTATTTGAGATTAGGTTATCAACAGAGACATGTTATACAATTAAAAATACAATATATTATGTTTCGTAGTATATAAAATTTTAATGAATTTATGGTTTTTGTGTTCGGTCCCATGTATGTGTGAACAGTTTTCATTGCCTTGATGAATTTTTGTATCCACTCATTTTTTGATTAATTTGTGGTGGTATTCATATAATACATCCTGGTTTATTCTCATACACTACGTGATGGTTCCGCATATCACGAAATCATTCTGAATACACATAGAGTGCAATAGTTGTACGATATGTTTGGTAAATGATACCTTTTAATTGACATGATTCACTTTTGGGGACATATCATCTTATAGGAATGAGTATCTGTTGACCATGATAATGTAATTATTGAGGTATCCATAGAGTAATCAAAGAATTTATATGATATATAGAGTTTATTATATCTTTATTTTTATTAATATTGCTTCATAAATGATGATTTACACTTATAAACAACAATTATGGGAACAAGTGCGTCATTTTTCTTGTTTATATAGTAAAAAAGAATACAATGAATCCTTTTAAAAGCTAGAAAGGATACTTAATTCAATAAAAATATTGATTATACTATGGATTTTAGGAATCTATTCAATGTATTTTGATGCATCATGAATTGACGTTGGAGTAGGTATGATGAAACCATATCACATTGTTTCATATGATTAGTGATATCTGAGGCGTCATTATTGGTATTACATATCACATGGTCTTCAGTAAGCTTATGTTGATCATGCCTTAAACTCTTAGAGGAATCATTTACTAGGATATATTTTTTTTGTGGTAAAAAGACCAAAAAATGCTCAATAATATTTTTTAAAAATTTCACTTCAATCTTAGGAAAAGGAGGTTCATTGAATACACTAAATCCTTCAAAATTGATATTTATCATTTTAATAGGATAGAAAAAACTATTAATAATACTATGAGAAAGATGGATTAGAAATTGATTTTACATGAGGCCTTTGGAGAGTAGAATGTTATATCACATCTTTCATAGAAGTAAAGGAAGGTTTCGTATCATTAGTTTTATTCTATACATGAATATCTATGAGTGACCTATTCACTTTCAAAGAGAGTAAATATGAGGCTGGTTTCAAATTATAAATTCTTTGTCCTATGAGATAGTGTTTCTGGTGAGGACTCACCTCCATATTCTTATATTGATATATACAACATCTTTCTTATAGAAGAGGGAATATGGGTCCCTACAGATGGGACAGTGGAGCTGATGTGAGAGTCACATGCCTCTCAATGGTAATTACACTTGGTCATCTATAAGATGTATCATTAAATGTTCTTTCATCATTGAATAATAGGGATGGAATATCATATTGTAGTTTTTTTCACATGGATTTCTACTTATTAGTAGGTGAATATGGATCACCAGCCATATGACAGATTTAAAATACTATTTGTAGTCCTAGAATTGATATTGGTGGATGTTGGGGAGGATTTAAGGGTTGTATTACCATGGTATCATTGATGTGGATACACAGTAGGTGTAGTTAGGGATCAATAGAAAATTTATTTCTATTTAATTTATAAATACCCAAGATTAACATACATATATATTACATAATTTTAGATGAACTCTATACATAAAGAAACACATGCCTGAGGACCGTAATACTTTAGTGTCTTTGGAATAATTGAAACAAAATCATCTAACTCTGAGAAAGATCTTCAACATATCCCATAAAGATATCCAACTTTATTAAATCTACCTCAAACAATTTAACATAACGTGGGTAAAATAAAAAATTAGAATGTGTTGAACTCAAATGCATAGAAAGGGAAAACAAGGGAGATATAGAATCGTAATCCTTAGTATAATGGTATGAGAACATGATCGTAAAAATAGAAGATCATTCCTTGTATATCAATGAAAATATAATGAATCATATAATCAATAATGGCATTTCATAAGACATGGATCTTAAGGAAATAAAAAGGAAAGATAGAAAATTATAACATATGAATAAAACATGGAATTGTGGTAGACATATAAAAATATAATATTAATTCTATAGTATCCATGGTATTACATGAAAGAGAGTCTGGTTTATATGGGTTAACTCCCCATATCAACTTTAGTGGTAATAGTTCAATCCCATGGCCATATTAGTATCATGGGTTCACTTCTCATTCCATCTTTGTAGTCATAGTTTACTCTAATTTCCATTTTAGTATTATAGGTTCGTTTAGAAGAACATCATCGTATATATTTTGAGATATAAATTGTTACCTAATGCATTGGTGTGTGATATAGGTACCCCATGTCTCATAATGAAATCATAAAAAATTTTGACACGAGGGCATTAAAAATATTTTTATAATTCATGTAATGAAATAGATATTATAATTATGGAAACATATCTTAAAATATGGAAATAGATATAGGTCTTATAATCTATTCATCAAATGAATATCCCATGAATGAAAAAATGGATTTTATAAACATATAACAATTAAAATAGAAAAAGATTTTAAAAGGAACATGTTATTAAGGATAACCCATTCAAAGAAAAGATATTAATGGAACCTTTATATAATATCTTATAAGGAAATGGGTAACATAAATGGATTTCATCATAGAGGGAAAATATGTGTCAAATGTCATTTTAAAAAAATATTGAATAAAATATCCTTTGTTCATTGAAAAAGTTATTTTTACATAATTAAACCATTAAAAAAATATTTTCATTGAAAATACCATGAAAAAATATAAATAAGGCATGAAATTATTTTGGAAAACTTTTTCCATATAATCTTATATAATAATCATCAAAACATTTTGAAAATCATTATGATTGAAAACACTTTCAAAACATGTAAATAATTCTTGAAAATGTTTGGATATTTATATCATTGAAAATAAATTAAAAAAATAAAAATAGTTCTAGAAATGTTTTTGAAATCTACATTCATTAGAAATAATTTTAATACTTATAAATATATGTTGAAGTTTTTTTGAAATCCATATTCCCTGAAAATGTTTAAAAAATTATTGATTTTATTTTAAAAATAAAATTCTTTTAAAATATATAAAATAAGTTAGAAAATTTCTTCATAAGCATTTTCCTTGAAGACATATAAAAGATGATTGAATATATTTTGAAATCCAATTACCATGAAAACTTATAAATGATATTTAAAATCATATTGAAAACAAATTTACATGAGAAAATATTATTAAAAAAGCCTTTATATTTAACTTGCTAAAAAAGAAAATAATGCTTCATTGGATTGGGGGAATATAAATTCATGCATGTCATATAAGGTAAAAAGAGTAATACTTTTGCACTATAAAAAGGATTGAAAATTTCCTCCTTCAGAATGTGACAAGAATATTCCTTTATAAAATTCATTGAAGTCATAAGGGAAATAATTTATTTTGATGATAATATGATATTTTTATAATATTATTCGAAGCCGTTTTTTTAAACATGGTTTTGAAGGAACATAGATTTCTAACTAAAGAGATGATAATATCTGGCTCAATTAAAAACACTTTCTTTAAAATATTATGTACCGAAGAGTAGAAAATGGAACCCAAACATTAATATATCATGAATAACTATAAGAGAAGAAAAATCATGAATGTATTGAGAGATGGAACATTATAATTCATCAAAGGAAGTATAAATGTAAACAATCTCGAAAAGAGTTGAGATTATCTCAATAAACCCTTATAACAAGGTATATTGTGACAATTAACTCCTTGTAAGAAAATGAAACTACATGGAAATTAAAATATCAAAAAAAGAATGTTATTCATTATATAACAAGAAAAATGGAAGTATAACACCCCGAAAAGGAGATTAAGTTCATCAAGAAATAAGATCTTAAATGATAGAAAATTGTGACAAAACATATTTACTAATTTCATAACATTTGAAACAAAAACCCCTAGATTGAAAGTTCACAAAAAAGATAAGTCAATACATATGTGTTTAGTTATAATAGGCATATAACAGAATCATTGTTAGTACATACCCCAATAAATGGAATTAGTTCCCAAAATACCATGAATCTATCAGGAATAATGAGAAATATGAAATCATATTACCTTGTGTCTTGACTCTCATGGTATGCATTCAAACCAACTATATAATATATATTTATTTATTTATTTTAAATGATTTTAAGAAGCATATTATTATATATATAACATATATTGTTTTATTTTGACATAATATTACCCTATGGTTAACAATCCTATGTTGAGGTTTCACATTATGTAATATTCTATTAAATATTCTAATGTATCCTAATTTGTCATATCGTTGACATTTATACTATATATCTTGATTTTTAAATTTTAGGACATGATATAAATATCGTGTATATAAATTATATGTCTATTTTAATAATATATAGAATATATAAGTATTAAACAGATTACATTGTTCATAGAGATGGTTGGTCATACGTATAGCATGAATGATATTTCCATTTAATTGTCGGGTTGATAGAATGAAATTAAAACATATATATATATATGTATATATAATTATTAAAATAAATTTATTATATCATATATATATATATATAATATTCATAAAAACCATCCTTAATACTATCCATGTGGTGATTGAATGAATTATATCGCACTCAGGTTGTTGTAGTCCACACTTCCTCAAACAAAATTTTCATATAAACAAATAATAATAATTAAAGAATTATTTTTTAAAAAAATAAAAATTGTTGACAATATAATAAATATAATATATAACATAAAGAACATATTCTCTATCGTAATGGCCACCATGGTTAGTGGTAATGTAAAAATTAATATTCATTGTTTTGTCATGCATTACTATGCCTTACACCGAAACAGTATGTTCGTTACCAATTTGATATATATTTATGTATGTTTAGGTAGAAAAATTTACATAAACATTTACTATTAAATTAGGGATACTAGATTCATAATATATTTATATAATATTTCACTCTTTAGGGTGTGGATAAGGAAAATAAAACAAAGGACATAGGTTAATATGTTACCTCTTAATTGGGAAACTACTTTGGATCTGTGTGAGACAACATCCATGGATCTACTTCTGCCCATGGGAATGCATCTAGGAGGAACTGAAGATTTCTAGGATGTGTATTTGTAAGGAAATTTCAAATCCAAATTGTTTTTAGTGGTGTGAACAAGAAGGATATGTGGTTTCATTTTTTAGGGAGTGAAATAGACTCACTTAGAGAATTTATAAACAAGTTAGGTAAACACATGTACATAGCTAAAAAATTCATAAAACACACATAAATACATAATGGAAGGTGTATGATTGAACTATGTAAATCTAGTTGATCTTGTACAAGTTTCAAGGTAATTTGGGCCCTTAATCATAATGTTCAGTCCATAATTATGCATAATTTGACCTTAATCACATTGATTAATTTTAATCTATTTTACTAATATTTTTCTCAAAAATAATTCTAGTATAAGTATATTCAAAATTTTATACTTATTATAGTGTTTTTATTCATATTATTTTAATTCAATTCATAAAATAGGGAAAATTAATATTACAGCTAATCTTGTAGGCGGGATGAAATTACTGGTTTTTAAGGTAGGTAAATGGTCTTGTTATATTTTAATATTAAATTTCAATGTGATATGTTTTATAATGATATAAATTCTACTAATTGTTTTATAATTGATCTAAATTCACCATTAAACAAATTTACAACATTATTTTACATTATCAAATAATTAAACTAAAAGGATGTTTTTAACAAAAATGCCATAGTTTTTACTATTCATCAACAAAATGAATTTTCTATGAAAAATAAAAAAACTAAAATTGATATAATTTAGATGATCTGAATTCAAAAATGAATTATATTAGTTAAAATTATTTTCCAAAATTAATTCTAAAATTAGTTTTATTACTTTTCATAGAAGTACAATAGAAGAGGTACATTCGAAAAAATTGTATTTTTATACATAAAAGGACTTCTCAAAAAACAATATCATTAGTTATGATTATTTTTTATTTATATAATAAATTATAAAAAATATTTTATATGTATTTATTAATTTTTATATTAATAGTTTTTTAATTATAGTTTATAACATACTTGGTTAAATAATTATAACAATAAAATGATGTTTTGTAAAAACTTAGTTTTACACGTAACATGCAGAAAGTCGATGTTACATGTGAAATGAATGTTTGAATTAGTTAATTTCATGACATTAATAATTATTTCATTTATGCGTATAAAATAATAGTTTGACCATAATAATATTTAATCTTTTTTCATATTCATTTTTAATAAATTGGTTACCTATGAATTCATATTATGTTGTATAAATCATATATTTTAACAAATTAGTTAATAATTTAAAGGAAAAGTAATTTAATTTAATCGTTTTAAATTATTATATTCAATAGTCATATTTTATTAATATATTATTGTTCTGTAATCCTTGGCCTTGCGTGTCACGTATGTCATTGAGAAATTCATTGTCGTGTATAACAAAATTATACCTTGGTGTTCTGTGTAGATTAAGACAATGTTTATATTTCATGTAGTGATTGGTTATCAAGTTGTTCTGTATAATTCAAGAAAAAAATAGTTATTTAATATATAATTAACTTTCATCAGTGTTACATGAAATGTAGAATATCAAATAGGTTAAATTAAATATAAAAAAATCACAAAGTCTCGGGGTGTTAAATTCTACCCATTTAAAATGAATTTCTCCCTCAATATATGTATGGTTTATCAAAGGATTAATAATTGAAAGTTTCATTCATAGTGACCCGCATCATAAAAATGAATACAAACTCTTCCTTTTAAAAATGGAATGCCGGAACTATAATAGTTATTCATTGTAACATATAATTAGGTTGAACATATGAAAACAGAGTTTGGGAGTGAGGATTGGACATGGAGGAAAAACATAAATATTTATAGGGACTGATTGAAATCATCAGTCACAAACAATTGAATGAACAAATAAAATGTGAGGTCCTCGATGTCAAAAATATTTGATGATATAAAAGGCCATTATTTCACCCAAAATTATGTTATTAGGTTAACACATTATCTTTATTAATCATTAACCTACTATTATGTAACTCTTTTATTTACCAAGAATAAAAAAATCTTTTCATTGATTTTATCTATTTCCAATTCACAAATTACATCATGAATTGGATTTAAAAAATTAACGTTCATGAACGAGGAACTAAAATATCCTTTTAACAGATATTAAGGCCCATTAAAGATTAATAATTATAACTATTTATCTATAGAAATACTTAAAAATCTATGTAGTTAATTAAATAATATCTAAACATAAAATGCCACACAACCATTTTAGCATTAATTATTATAAATCAAAAATAATTATCCATAATCCAAGACATAGTTTAGTTCATTCATAGGTGTGAAATGATTATCGTACATATGTATGGGTTCATGAGTTCTAGTCTTCTAGGAATTGATTCGTTGTCACCTGATATACATGTTGTATTTTTATAAAACATCACTAATAAAATTTTCCAAAATAATTATTATTGAAATCATTGAAATATAGTGAATCAAGAAATATAATTTTTTACAATATTTTTAATAGAAAATTTATAACGAAATACCTCCACTAATGGTTATCATAGATTTTCATGAACGGTTTACTATATAACCCTTCCAAAAGACCGAAATCCAATACATTAAGAAAAAATTTAATAAAATTAAGTTATCATTAATCCCACATATATCACAATGTACCAAATTATTTTCACATTCCATACATGTGAATACCCATATACTATATTCCCTTGAAACATAGAATTAACATTTATTACCATAAATCCTCTTAGAAAACAAGAATTATTCTCTATTCCAATGTATACTATATATATTCCATAATTCCAGAATTTTTGTAAACCACATCACTGATAAAATAATGCACCTATTATAAAGTTGTTACTTAATTCAGTGGTAATAAATACTATCCAATTTATATATTCATAACAGAATTATCAAAGCATTAATAAAATAGAAATGTTTACCTTCCATTAATCATAATATCACATTGTCATTAAATCACACCAATAGTCCATTAGAAACATTCCACATAAACATGTAAATACTAAGGGAAGAAATAAGTAGAAAAACTCAGGTATATACCATCATTCATATAACACAGATTTTTATTCGAAAGAAATTTAAATTTTGATTATTACACATCATACTTATTCCATAAACAAGGATGCCTCATCCTATTTCACAATACCTCTTTCCCATTACATTTAATCTGTAGTATCATCATCGTCGACAATTTAATCATTACTCACTCCTACTTGAAGATTATCTTCAAGAAATTTCATAACGGGACATTGATTTGAAAAATGAACAATAAATATACAATTAAAACACTTAACCAATGATGCTCTCTTGGGGAGGAAAATAGGCTCATCCATTTCGTTAACTAGACTCTTGATTTGTCACTTGTAGTAACTTTCTTTGTGTCCTTAATTAAAATATTTAAAACATATTCTTATTTCTCTATGACATTCACTTATGAAATTATTTCCTCATTAACATAAAGGAAACCAAATCTGTTTTCCTCCATGGTCAACATTACGGGAACACTCAACAAACTCCTTCATTCTATTCAATGGTGAGTTAGAGAGTTGGTAAAGGTGGGCATTATTAATCATGTTCATTTAAAATAGATTATGCATTATCATAACATCGATCATTACATTGATATTCCCACTTGACATATTATCACCAAATTTTCCATCACATTCAACATGAATCATGTTCCATCCGATTTCCCGCCTTTGATTAAAACCAGAATCATGGTGTGAGCATTACTTATCATAGTATAGAACCACATAATTATTAAATGATTTACTTGTGGGACATTTAAATCCTAGAACCTTACATATATACAACACCATAGGATCATAATAGGTTGTTCATAACAAACATAAATCTAAATCTTTCGTCATGGTTCGTGAAGAGTTTCTAATTTTCAAAACCATATCTACTAGGGGTGTAAAACTGAGTCTGTTTAATGACCAGTTGTCGTTGACTATATTACCCTTAGTTTGGGCCAAAACATTATGTCAGAGTACTTACGCCACTGTATATATGTTCTAGATACACATCCACTTTTATTATATAGACAATGATTCATTGCTATGAATCCACTAATTATACCCTTTAAAGAAATTCCTTGTCATTTAATTAAACATTAACTCATCCTTATATTAATCGTGAGAGAAATACCATGAAATATACTTTAAAATTTTGCTAGGGATATCACATTTGTTTTATAATTCTAATTTCCACAATATTACTAATAGTTTACATTGATTCCAACTATATTGACCCTGGCTTAACACATATTTATATTACATCACATTAGATGAATATTATGTACTATACTAATATACATGGTCGAGTACCATAATATTTTAGTGTGTTTGGATACATAAAAAAAATTCTTCTATCCTAGTGAAATATATTCATCATATTCTATAAGGATCTCCATATCTAGTATATCAACCTAAAACTATTCTTCATTACACATCCAAAGGGAAAAAAAGTTTTTGGTGAAACCATCTTATCTTCTAGTGTGGGATTCATGGGTGGATTTTGTGTGTTGTTAGATTATATTAGGTTCAATAGCATGGATCACTTCATGATGGGGCTACACCAATTTAGGTTTATTTAATTGAAGGTGCTCCATATGTTCCTTAACATGTTCACATCCAGTTTCTTATTCTTCCTCCATGGTATGGCATAGAATCTGTGATTGTATGTAATCAAAACAAGAGGGAGTGATGTACAATTAAAAATCAATAAAATAAGAAAAGATAAAGTCAATTAACATTTTATCACCCCGAGTTCGTTCAGCTTCTGTGTCTACCCCAATGGTGAGTATTACTTGGACTAGACTCTCAAAGGATAGAGGTAGGTATACATGCTCCTCTATTTGGACTTTAAATTACACCACTTGGGTGGTGTCTTAATTTTCTAGTTCTGAATATTCTTCTTTTTTAAGTATTTGGGAGATCAATATGTTCCTCACATTAATTCCAAATTATATCCAAATCATGTTGATCTCCCACAATTGTCATCGTAGTCATGTCATCCTCCGATTTATCTATCTCTGGTAGAATTGGATGAGTGAGTATGAATGATCCTATGGGTACCTCCACATCTACCTCCTCTAGTTTTTCAATGATGAGTGGTTGAATTTATTCCACCACTACCTCATCATTTTTTTTCGGGTTCATGGTCGGGTTTCTCCATCAATGCAGAAACATCATCAAATGATCTTTCCATTTTCCTCCCCACATCATCCAGAGTATTACTCACCCATTCAACACATTCATTTAGATGACGATAATAAATTTATTTTTCTTGATATTGCACATACGATTAATCATCCATTGAAAAATAATTAATATTTTATTACATAATTTAAAATATAAATTTGTTAAGAAATAAAACAAATCAAAAAATTTACACAAATGTGAATTTTGAAAAAATGATTTAAAAAACTACATGGATATTTTGAAACAGCAGTAGTTTTGATGCACTCCTGTCATAGGGCATGGAAGTTGAAATTTAATTTCCTAATGCATAACATTGGCTGACCAAGGAAATCTCACATAAGGATCATTGCACTTGGTTGAATCACTGATTTAAATTCACCTAATATAATTAATTTGTGTTTTTAATATTTATTAGAATTTTTTTATTATAAATTTTTGCGGATATATTGAAATTAAAAAAATTAAATGAAATCATTAAATATAAATACATATGCAGATGAAAAAATAATGAAATTGACCAAGAAAAAACATAGTCTTTGTTTTGGATAAATTGTTTAAATTCTAGTTTTATTAATTATTTAAATTTAAAATTACAATTTATTTTATGAAACCCCATTTATTAATTAATTTCATCTTATTTATAGAGTGGTTGAGTTTATTATGTGTCCAACACACCAGACCACATCTCTTTCAATATCGAAGTATGATAAGACCTCATCTGATAATTGTATTCCTAAAAAGCCAAGATCCACCAAAAAATGTTTCATCCCATTAGGAAACCCCAACTATACCATATAGAGAGATTTATTGGGAGAATGGTGTGAAAATTTATTAATCAATATAAAGGAATGCATTTTGAAATAATGTCAAAGTGGAATATCAATGAACCTGTGCAATACTCCTCCATAAACCAAAAATAACATAATATGGTTTTCAATCAAATCTAAATACAAAACACCATGAATACTCCTCTAGGTTCAAGGATTATATTTGTCACAAACTATTGAAATTTAAATATATATCACGGTGGAATATGTAAGTGAGATAATGAGATTCATATTAGAATAGAAAGATAGAAGGAATAAGAAAATATAATTACATTAATTAAAATATGAATGAATTTTCTAGGAAACGATAACAAAAATATAAATTAAAAGAAATTAGAATCCCTAATTTTCCATTGTCATCCTCTCCTTAGTTCCCTAGATAGTGTGGAGGTAGAGTGGAAACATTTTATAGCTGGGAGATCATCTATTTTTAAAGGAATAATTTATCCTCCAAACATTGTAATATTTCATACCCAATTATTGATCGAATAACGTGTTGATCCCTTAACAAAAATTATACAAAATATAACTTTCTGTCCACCCAAAATATTTCACTATATTTCGGCGTGTGTATTGGTAGTTATGGTTATTTTACTCTTTGAATTTATTCTTTCTTGTAAGCTACTCTAGATTTCAAAACTTTTGGATTATGATGCATTGATGACCATATAAACAACATCATAACACCATTTAGGCTTCATGAAGGTTGTTAAAAAACTTATTATTCATTCATCCACCAATCATTAGAGTCATTGGCCAGATCATGTATGATTTTTGAATATGTTATTGAGTGTTAATTTTTACAGGGTGAATGTTGTAGGATTATTCCTCCAAAATATTGTGTTCAATGTACCCTATTATTATCATATAATTCAATTAAATTAGTTATATGAATGAAAATTTATGTCTGTGTCCCATTACATGTAGAATCACTTCAATTGGATGTGTGTAAAGTTATTTGGGAATCCATTATGGTTTTGGGGTCTACGTTATGCACCAAGAAAATTTCCCAACATCGATGAATTTTTCTAGCCTCTATATGATCGAATCATCTCCTCATCCAGAAGTAAAAAATATAAAGGAAATAAATAAAGGATTATAAAAAGAGAATCACTGAATTTGAAGA
The DNA here is from genome assembly GCA_963277665.1 of Viscum album. NCBI lineage: Eukaryota > Viridiplantae > Streptophyta > Magnoliopsida > Santalales > Viscaceae > Viscum > Viscum album. The sequence continues at coordinate 186,687,343 of OY728153.1, read as the reverse complement.
CATATTTTCATAAAAATGATCTAAATACTGTTGATGTGCAAATATTACAAAATCCAGAATTAAACACTTTACACATTTTATCTCAAAAAGCACCATAAATAAAAAATTGATGCAAAGTTATCATATTGATGAATTTTTTTTTATTGCAATTTTGAAATAAATATAAAAAATGTTGAAAATATTAGATCTATTAGTCCTACGCAATATTTCTCCCTTATGATTCATGATATTTTGTCATAAAAAACAATGTGTAAGTGTTGGGATACTACATGGTGTGTACCTTCAGCTCTTTCTACTGCACATTCCATGATACATGAGGTCTACTCCACATCCCACATGGGTTGTAGATGCGAGGATTAAACATGGAATGTTCCATCTACCCAATCTTGTACACCTTATGATGTAAACATGGTATTACCCATAACACAATGTGTATGGGTTCAAATTGTTTATTAGTTGTGTAATCTATGTATGCATTGATCTAGTTAATAAAGTGTTACCCAGTATGGGGGATTCTCTTATGGTGTGGGATATTTTACTCGCCCAATGAAACTAGAATCCACATAGAGGGGTCCACTTGGTTATTTTTTCATATTTGACATTGTGAATAAAATAATTTCATAAAAATTATATCCTATTCAAATATATCTCCCATGCTTTAATTTCCATAGTTTCAGATTCCAATGGCTATCATACCTTCAATAATGGATATGATCACCATTATTGTCTTCCCAGATGATGGTATTGTTCCCCTATTCAATAAAAAATTGATTCTCATCACTATGTAAAAAAACATCCTATTCTAGGAATAGAAAAATGTTCCAAATTCAATCATTAAATCATCGTTTCTTCTATTGGAAGATTCATGCTACCTCTTACTCATAATTTCCCATTTTTTATCATCAATTCGTACCCTCTAAAACCAGATTTTAGATCCACTATCACACCAACCATCATCAGATTTCTATCATTATTCCTATAGTCATGACCCCCCTTCCACTAGGTGTACCCCTCCTTGCCTAGAAATGTGAGAGGGAAGATAGTAATCCTTGACCCCAACCTCAATTTTGGCACATTTTGGAAACTAGATCTAAGGGTATTGTAAGCACACATATAGGAGGCATTGCCCACTAAGAGAACACCTGAGGAAGAGAGAGATAAGACATACACCAACTAAATCCAACTCATGAAGAAATATAAACGATATCCCAAATAAAACTTTGTAATGTCATGAAAAACTACTAAATATGAAATAGAAATACTACAAGTACTAAAAGAAAGCACAAATGACAACAAAAATGAAGCCTGAAAAGCTCCATCAACCCCAAGTTAGTGGTAACAATCCTGATCTCCTACCTTCTCCATGTGACCATAAAACCTATTCATATATACATAGGTTGAGTATAAAAGTATACACAGTAGGATCCTTCCAAGAGACTCTCATGAAAAAGTAAATAAATCATGTTAAAATATAATGAAAAACAATTGAAACTAACTTGTCACCAAAATAGGAATACTATGTTTCCAGCCTCACCATGGCTGCTCTCACCTTGTATCACATAAAATAGTATAAAATATAATAATTAATATCAAGGGTACCCCACTACTATGTACCCAATGGTTTTACACATTTTCCCAATTTCATACATCCCAAGATTCTCTCTCCAAAAGCGTTGCCCAAAAATACCTAAGAGAAGCCCCAAGACATGAATCTTGTGCATCACAACATTCATGTCGACATAGCCAAAGTAACTTGGTAGTTTTCTGGAGCCACCAAAACTCATATAAAGAGTTTCATACATAAAGTATTAAACCTCAAGATATTATATCCCATACACTGAGTAAGTATCCTCATGCCATGAAATCCAATTCATGTTACACCTATAGTAGTCTATAGGAATATATTTGGAGAATATATGTGTGTGAATAACCACAAGTCATTACATACATCTACACCCATATATGGGGAAAAAATATCATTATTCTCACATGCACAAGTAACTACCATGAGAAGAGAGCGGGGGCATTGGTGGTATTCCTAAATCCATCCACCCATCAGAATGTTGGAGAAAGCACCCCCTATGAATCAGAATCCCCAGGGTGTCACTTACCAAACTAAAGGGGTGATCTGGTGTATAGAAACAAAAATTGTATAGAATAGACAATATATCACAACCACACTATGGGAATATCCTAATCTATGACTCAACTTCAGCTAATGTCTCTCTTACTCTAGACTTCCACTTCTAAGCCTAAGTATCGTATAAGCACAAAATCAATTAAATAGAAACATTAGATTACATTATCACTTTTTATCAGTTTCAGATTACATTAATTAAATCATTAACCCACAATTAATCATTATCAATTTTGAATTATAATTCAATACCATCACACCCAATGTCCATTGTCCCTTTAAAATGTAACCTCATCATTGTGTCCTAGTAATATCCAACCACACGAGTTAACATCATTTATTCAATCATTTCATAACTATATTATTAAAATCACTTATTCCAAGGAATTCTAGATAAATTCAATAAGATACCGAGAATAAGGGGGCTCTACATGGTGAGTATATGAAATACCCATCATGTCTTTTAGACCAATATAAGAAGAATATAAACATCCTCCCTTGAGAATCTAAACACCAAAATCACATGGCATACCCCATTCTTCTTCACCACTTTTTGGAATGGGGGTAAAAAACCAAGAAACCTTGTGCAGTGGGGAAATAAAAAAAGATAACTAACCAACAAGATTCAGCAATCACCCAACATGAATAAAATAATTATTTTCACCACTCTAGGAATCAAATGTTTCTACAAAGAATGGTCTTCCCTACCCCCAAATATCAAAACACCATCCTGGCTCACATCACAACACATGTAAGAGGAAACAAACATCATATCAACTGGGATCTTGTCCATTTAAAATGTTACCATACATCAATAATAATGATCACTCATGGATCCAAAGCACAAGGCAACCATCCTTAAAATAAATAAGGTATTTATGAACCCAACGTGGGATTATAATTTTTTTATCAACCACACAGTTCCTTAATCCTCCTAGAATTAACCAATTTATTAATCCTAGGTTCCAACTATGGGAAGCCTAAATACTAAGCTTCTAAAATAATTAAATATGCTAACTACATCAATTTTATTAACATAAAATTACAACAACAACAACAAAATGATTCATCTAAATTCCACTTAATCTCTATACAAATAATAATGTTTTAATTCTATTTAAAATATTTATAATGTGAATTACATTTTGATATAGTGGGATAAAACAAGCTAATACAATAGTTGCATGTAAAATTATATAGAAACCAAGAATCCCCTACCTCAAAAGGTTTTTGATTGACTTTGAATTAGAATGGTCCAACAAAATGGATCACAATCTCCTCTCCCGGGGGACATCATCCATCTGAGGATACATAAACATCAATACAATAGTACAAACCTAATAAAACACAATTAGGAACATGTAGATAGAATTCTATAATAGGTAAATGAGAAACAAAAAGAGATGAAATGATAAAAATGATGATAGATCATAACTTATATTGGATATTGATTGATACTGCTTGGTTGTACAAAAATAGGCGGTGCACATGTAGCAGGAAGAAACATCAATAAAAAAAGATACAGGGATGAATTTTTGATCACAAGAATCCAATGAAAAGATGGAAGGGTTTGAGTGTCTCAGAATAGGGAACAAGGTAGGAAGATATTCGTCCCATTATTATATTTAATGGAGCAATAGTTTATGATACATTGGATTTTCTATTAAAAGAAAATTTCATTAAATGATGTAGTTGGACCAAGTAAAGGCATACCAAGCCATAAGATAAATTAATATTAGAGTTATGGGAATTGAAATTTCCTTAAATACCATAAAATATAGATTCAAATAAATTTCTCATAAAAAACACTAAATTGGTGACACTATAGGAAGGTAAAAAAATAGACATTGGACAAATAAAATGAAACAGTTTTGGAAACACTGTTCATGAGAAATTTTATATGACACCATTTTTGTGACATCATTTCTATTCCACCATTTATGTGACACTATTTATGTACCACCATTACTGTGACACAATGTATGTGCCACCATTTCTGTGACACCTTTTGTGTAACCATTTCCGTGAAATAGTTTTTGGGACACCACTTCTGTGTCACCATTTTTGTGATAGTGTTTCTATGCAACCGTTTTTGTTACACAATTTCAATGACATAGTTTATGTAAAACTATTTCTACGCCAACATTTATGTTCAATTATTTTTTTGACACTATTTTATGCAACCAATTCGGTGAAAATATTTCATTTAATAGTATCCTGAAATAGTTTGGAAATTTGGAAAAATAAGTGACAGTGTTTCATGACATTGTTTCATGAAATAGTTTGGAATTTTTTCAAAGTGACAGAGTTTCATGAAATAGTTAAAGAGATAGTTTTGAATTTTTTAAAATGAAGTAAAATAGTTTCATAAAATAGTATCATGAAACAATTTGGTCATTTGGAAAAGGTAGTGAAACAGTTTTGTTACAATATCTCATGAAATACTTTTCAAATTTGAAAAAGTGTTGGTGACAAGTCACCTTGACCACCCAGAACACCTCAAACATTAGATTTATTCAATATAAGGTACCATAGATGTTCGAGACTTTCGATTAGATACCTCTAAAAATATTATCATCCTCGAGAATCAAAAACCAACCAAAATAGGAACCAAAAAAATGGGTACAAAAAACCACCCTTCAAGATATTACTCAAAGAGAGAAATCCACAAAATAAACAAAAGGAAGTCATCTCATAAAAATGAATGGTCTCAAATCCCAAATAAACACTTTTACATTACAGAAGTTAAACATTAATCAACATGGGGTACTGATCAATTATATGTGACACATATTCTCATGCACTATTCTTCATCCAACTATGTCACCACATGACACGAACCTAGTGAATTTAATTCCCACACAATACCTTCTCTTTATAGATTATGATATCTTTTGGGCAGTCCTTGAAGGTTGCATCATTTTCAGCATCGATCTTTCCCCAATCAATGATGTGATAATAATCATGAAGATAATGAACGATATTTGACACATTAAAAACATTGTGTATCTAGATAATATATGTAGGGAGTTCAACATGATAATATAAGGCTACAATACAAGATAACACCTCAAAAGTCCCAACCAAAGAGGGAGAAATATTACACCCAAAACCCATTTTTCTCTTCTGTTGAAGAGGAGTCACCATCATTAACACATGATCCCCAATATCATACTCTAATGGTGTCCTCCTTTGATCAAAATATGGGTTCTGATGATCTTGTGCTTCTTTAATCTTACTATGAATCACCTAAACCACCTCTATCGTATTCTGTAAAAATTATTTCATGAAAATTGATGACTCTTAGACCCCAGTCTAGCATAACGAAGAACAGAATGTTCTACTATACACGGATTCAAACTAAAAAATTCTTATGTTGGAGTGGAAACTATTATTTTAAGAGAACCCCAACCAGGTTAAGTACCTCATCAATGAATCTCCAAAATCCAATACATTAATTCTCATCATGTCTTGAGGATTTTGGATAGTTCGCACTATCTGAGAATCTGTCTGTGTATGAAAAGTTGTGTTAAGTAGTTTCTGGGAACCAAAATAATGTTGGAGAATATTTAACACCATAGAGGTAAAACAGGGATATCGATTAGAAATGATTGTCCTCTAAGATCAATGGATTCTCACATCCTATTCCAGTTAATGAATTAACAAAAAATTCACTGATCTCGACTCCTTGATCACTATACAGTGGGTGGTTTTTGTGAAACGTTCCACTTCAACCCATATAACATCTTTTCCTCTCTGAACACGGTGTAAAATAGTAAATTTATCTATTGGGATGTCCTCTCACATTCATTGAGGAACATATAATAGCTAGATAAAGCCACCGAAGACATGGTGCTTGACCTTTATCAGATGGAAGACCAAACCTCAAGACACAAACATAGAAACTGCACACTTCCGCCTAGATGAGAAAAACTAACTCTTCAGGGCTCAGTAGATTTCTGTCACGCAAGGATGTACTTATAAAGGTAAACTATTGAACTCCCTGATAAATATCCCATGCATCTCCAAAGGAACAAAAATCTTTCCCTAATATTACACATGGTGTTGTTCGTCCTTCGACCAACCATGAGGGGCCTCGCCAAAAAAACTAGGTCTCTACAGACCTCCACCTCTATATTTCTAACTGGGACACATCCACCTACTACACCAGAGATATTTTCACTGTCATCTAAAAAAGAAAACCTCTTCCCCAACTTCTCTGATACCTACTAGTAAAGCTGAATGTTCTCCAATCACTCTCTAGAAGTCACCATATTCAAGCACTACATCCCAATGTGATTTCCTTCTAAGCACATCAGCTACAACATTCCCATTTCTAGGTGTATATGATATTTTGATGTTGTATTCATGTATGAATTCCATCCACCTATGCTGATACATGTTCATGTCACACTAGGAGAATACCTACAATATACTATTATTATTGGTGAAAACCACATATCGCTTTCCAAGGAGGTAATAACTCCACAAATCCATAGAAAACATCATAACCGTTAACCTGATAAAATGAGTGGAATAGTTACATTCATGGGGATGAAAATACTTAGAACAATATGAAATGTGTGGTCACTACTGCATGAGAACACCACCAAATCCCTAGATGTGACGCATCAGAGAAAACATCAAATTGAACTCCCTCTGCTGACAAACAAAGAACTTGATCACTTACCAACTTCTCTTTCAGATACACCAAATCATCTTGATAGTGATAAGTCCCCCCGAATTCATTTTTTTTCCTAGGAAATGATATCATAGGAGTAAAATCTAAGAGAAATCATCTTTCAACCTCCATTATTAGGTTGCGAGAGAAAGGAAACTTGGAACCTCGGCCACTGCATTCGGCCCTACCCAAGACACAAACACTTATATAATTTAAGAATACACGACTACTCTCTACTGTGACACCAAATGCCCCAGGAAAAAGACAAATTGATCCCAAAACTCACACTTTGAAAACATTTGAAACAACTGTGGTTAACAAATAAATCAAAAAATAGCATGCAGATGCTCTGAATGCTCTTCTTAAGACACAATGTAAACATGGATTTCCTCGATGAAATCCATGATGAACATATCTACAAACTCACAGAACACAGTGTTCATCAAACCAATAAAATGTTTTGGAGAATTAATCACACTGAATGAAATTACAATGAAATCATAATTCCCATGGGGACAACCGAATGCAGTCTTGGTATATCTTCATCCTTCACATGAATATGATGATATCCTAACTGCAATTCGATCATCAAGACAATCTTGAACCCTTCAGTTAATCAAATAAATCATCAATCCATGGGAGAGGATAGAGGTTCATCATTTTGTAATGGTTTAAGTGACATTAATAGATACAAAACAACAAACCACTATAAAACATCATTATGAACAAAACTGTTGCAACCCATGGTGGCAGACTCAGCCGAAAAAACCATACTGTCACTGACTATCAAGCTATATAGATAGATCCAATTACTTAGAAGGGGCCATCATATACAGATACATAACGATAAGAGTCGATACTGGTTGTAGTTTTATCCCAAAATTGATCTCATTTCGAGGGGTTAATGCTACGACGTCTTCTGGAAAGTCACCAGGAAAGTCTTCTATGATCTAGGGAAACACCAACAACTAAACCTCCGAGGAACACAAAAAAATCTCTCCATTAGCATCATAGAACACCACATTCTTCATAAAACAATCCACCATAGCCATCACTAAATTCATCAAATCCATTCCGAAGATGAAATTATATCGTAGTATATGTAAACATAGGAAATATCTCCAAGAGTGGTTCTACCCTAGTACTAGCTCATAGTTTCTACATACATCATACAAGTCATGTCAACCTCCATCTGGTGTAGTCAACATTATAGGAACTAGAAGCCTATATACCTAATGTCCTAATGAATGGAAAAGGAATGTTGATATGAAGGAGTGTGTTTCTCTGAATCAAACAAGGCATTCACCAACATATAAAATAAACAAATTGTGGATCACCTGGCACTAGAAACACTAAATCATAAAGCTAACTGTGACCTCCTCCACAGCCTCCCCGACACACATGAATACCACCCCCACATCGATGATCATTTCTATGAGCATAGGGATCATCCTGTGTTTATACTCTACATACCCTATATGCTCTATAATGATCCAAATATGGAGCAACCTATAGTTGTTGGCTCAGTTGGAACTACGTCAACAGTGGAACATAGAGGAGAACACCTAGTCTGCGCTGACATCTCTTAATGGTCAGGTAAACTCTATGCTGATGTACACACCTCCTAAATAAAAACAAGTACCTAGTCTCTTGGCATAGCCCAGAGAGACACTATACCTAGAGAAACTATATACCGAGGGATGTGACCTACCCCAAACCAAACGGAAACTCTCAATCCTTTGAAAACTAAATCATTGGACCACAGATCTGCTTTGTGAGGAATCTTGATGAACCCCCTCTTGTAATGATCTAGTATAAGATAATGTACTCTCGGTGATCTTCTCCCTTAACAAGACATCAAGATGTGTATTCATCATAAACGAGGTGTCATGTAGACGGATCTATGGACGCGAATCCTTCTAGAAATGCCTCTCCCCAGCCTCCTTATATCGCAACAGGCCCGAAAAATATTAGAAAAGGTTCCTCAAAAAAAATCCAAACTCTCGAACATTGGGTCTCCCTTGTCGAATGGTAAGTAATTCCTGGTGGATGAATAGATTTTTATTAGAATAAAAGAAACTCGACACAAAAATTGTCTCAGAAATCCTTCCTTGATATCGCAAACTCATTATGATACACAAGGAACAAAACCCACCACTACCATAAAACACTACGTAACATCACCAAAACCATAAATATCTAGTGCTCTTTCCAAGAACAGATCAATCAAAAGTCTATCACTACATCCTCCAACCAGAATTTTATAACTAAATCTAAAACAGATTCCTTGTACTTCTGGATAATCTGGTGATGAAACTCTTCGAGTGTCATCCTGCATGTTTCAGCATCGTCAACATCTACCCTATTGTGATCTACTGGCATAACCTTTTGGACATCTTATGTAAAAACCTGATGATGATGTTGACCTAGAGCATTAAATACAAAATAAAAATTAATTATATCTCATAAACACGGAATACGGTGGGAACAAAATTAATTAATTAATTGTTATATTTTATTAATTAGATGGTATCCCACACCATAGTCCACCCATTAAAACACAGGTAAAAATAAGAACATGGCATGATACTTTCCTTGGTCCATACACTACAACCCATATTACCTAATTTAGTAGCCACTGGATACTTAATGTTCCAAGCATCATATCACAGGGGGCCCTAAGCACTTATTCATTAGCCAGTCTTAAGTTTTTACATCACTTGGTAAACTTAACTAACTCTGTTTACCTACCAAACTAGGAAACCTCACATGTGCCTATCACCAAACTCTATCATATCCCACAACCAGTGCTCTGATATAACTCTGTCATGACCCCTCACCCCAAGGTGTACACCTCTTAAGACAAAAATATTTAAAGGATGATAGTAACCACAGATCCCCAGCTCTAGTAGGCCATGAGTTACCAACTAACACTGAGGGTATAATAAATACAGAAATGGGAGTCATTATCCTCTAAGGGAACACATGAAAAATAGATTATAACAAATAAAAAAACCAAAATCTAATTAATGATGCAAAATAAATTAGATACCATGTTCACATATGTAATGCATGAAAAAACTACTAAAACCGACATCGAAAAACTACAAGTGCCAAAAAGGTAAAAACGAAAGCAGCAAGGAAGGTTGAAAATCATCTGAACCCCAAGATTGTGGTAACCATCCTGCTCTCCAACCTGCTCCAAGTGACATAAAAATAGTTCATATATACGTAAGGTGAGTATAATAGTATACTTAGTATGATTCTTCTCAGAGCCTCTCATGCAAAAGTAAAAGAAGAATGATTAATCACAGTGAACAAAAATTGAAACAAACTCCTATGTTAAATATGTATATTTTGTTTCCAGACACACTATGTCTACTCTCACCATATATCGCATACGAGAGTATATTATATAATATATATTATCAAGGGTTCTTTGTTACAACTTTCCCACTGGGTTTTCTCTTTTCCAAAATTTCTGTCATATTGAGCATCTCTCTTCAAAACAGATTTCCCGCAAATACATGGGAGAATTAGCACAATATGTTCCGCATATAGCACAACAACCACATCCACATAATAAAAGAAACTAGGTATATTTCGGGAGCCACCACAACTTTTATAATATGTATCATACATTGTTTATTAAACCTCAATCCTTCGTAGACCATACACCGAGTACGGATCCTCAAGACATCATAGTCTATAAAAATTAAACCTATATTAGTCCATAGGAAACTATATCCAGAATATATCTTTGTTAATATCCACAAGACATTAAAGCCAAAAACAAACAAATATGTGGAAAAATAATCGTTGTGCCTACCAGAAAAACTAACTACCAAGAGAAGAGAGCAGAGACAAAGGTGGTATTCATCCATCCATCCTCCCACTAGAATGTTGTGGAAAGAAATCTCCCCCCCGGGCGTATCAGAATCTCCGGGGTTTCAGTTGACCTAACTGATGGGGAGGAGTAGCTTATTGAAAAACATAAAGTATATAATATAAAATATTTCACAACCACACAATCGGAAAAAACTAGTCTTAGAATGAACTGCCCAAAATGTCTCTAGTACTCAAGGCTACCACAACAAATACTAAGTATCCTATATGCACAAAACCAATTGAATATATACATTAGATTAATGTATCCATTTTTATCATTTTTACATTATAATAATTTATCATTTGACCATTAAATAATGATAATAAATTAAACATTACATTTTATTATCATCAAACCCAATTTCCACGTTCTCGTTAAAATGTAACATCAACATTGTGTTCTAGAAATATCTAACCACACGAGTGAACAAGATTTATTAATTCATTTATTAGTAGCATTATCACATTCTCATATTCCCGAGAATTCTAGAAAAATATTCTAAGCTACCAAAACAGAAGGGGGATCAACAACATGAGTATATGAACAACCAAAAAAATATTTTCCACCTATTGTAGAAGCATAGAACCATCCTACCATGGGAATATAAAAATGTAAAGCACGTGTCATGCCCTGTGAATCTTCACCTCTTTTTTGAAGTAGGGTAGAAAAAAAGATTCCTTGAGCAGTGGTGAAAGTAAAGAAGATCACAAACAAATAATATTCAACATGCTTCCAACATTTATATCCAACTTGTTTCATCAGATCAGGTATCCTCCCCAAAACCCATATGTATAAACTAATTCATATCTCCACTATAGGCATCAACTATTGAAAAAACCAATGGGCCTCCTTGTCCCCACATATCACAAAAGCCATCTAGGATCCCATCACATCACACACAACCGTAAGAAAACATTATATCAACTAGGATTTGGCCATTAAACAAGTCATTCATTGTTAAAACCTAATGGTCCCTCATGGATCCTATGTTTAAGGAACTCAGCCTTACCAGAAAAAGGTTAACTCAGAACCCTACAAAGCATTTTATTTTTTCTAATCAACCAGTAGGTTCTTTGATCCATCTGGAATTAAATGATTTATTAGTTATAGGTTCCAGCTATGAGAAAACAGAATAGTATGCTAACAAAAATTATTAAACATGTTTATTGCATCAATTTGATTAATATAAAATTATAACAAAATCAACAAGATTCATTTACATGACTCTTTATCTTTATCCAAATAATTGTCAATTAATTCAAGCCTTATGTTCTATACCGATTTCATCAATAATTCTATGATAACATGAAAATCATATATATCATACAATCTATTAAAAATGAGATGTAATAACATACAATATATAGAAATTTAATTATCAAGTTGAAATATTTATTATTTTAATTCTATTGTGATCGAATGGGATAAAAAATGATAACTCTATAGTTTATTGTGAAAGTATAGTGAATCCATGAATCATATACCTATAAAGGTTTCTGATTAAAGTTTCATGAGAATGATCTAGAATACATATCTCAATCACCTCTCTGGGACGAATGCATCCACATAAGGTTGTAGAGGCACCACCATAGAAACCAACACCCAATAAAACTCCATTAGGAACATGTAGATAGCATGCCATAACAGGAAATGGATAAAAACAATTATAAAAAATCGATAATAATGAATATAGATAATACCTTTTATTGAAGATTGACCGATACTGCATGGTTTCACCAAAATTGGGGGTACACATTTAACAAGAAGAAACATCAAAGAGAAATGATCCAAGTAGGAATTTCTGATCGAAGAACTCCTATGGTAAGAAGGAAAGGTTATAGAATCTTAAAATATGGAACAAGAAGGTAGAAAAAGGGAGGAAGATATATCGTCCCTTTATAATATTTAATGGATCATCGATTTATGATACGATGGATTTTTTATTAAATTTTTATCGAATTAAACTATGTGGTTTTACCAATTAAGGAATCCCACGCCTTATGGAAAATTAATATAGGAGTTATATGCTTTAAATTGACCTTAAATCCATTAAAACAAGACTTTTTTTTTCATATTTCATTAATTAAGTCGCTAAATTGGAGAAACCGTATGAAGCTAAAAAAATTTGGATATTTGAAAAAGGAAATAAATTAGTTCTAAAAGCACTGTTCATGAGATAGTTTTTGTATCAACGTTTTCGTGACACCATTTCTGTGAAAACATTTCTATTCCACCGTTTATTAACACTATTTATTTGCCATCGTTTATGTGACACTTTTTATGTGCCACAGTTTCTATGACACTATTTTGGTGACACTATTTCTGTGCCACCATTTTTGTGAAACAATTGCTCTGGAACTATTTATATGACACCACCTTTGATCCACCATTTCTGTGACACCAATTTTGTTCCACCATTTCAATGCCACCATTTTTGTGGCATTGTTTCTATGGCACTGTTTCTGTGACACATTGTTTTGAAACTGATTAATGAAATTGTTTGGAAATTTGGAAAAGAATGTGGCAGAATTTCTTGAAAAACTTTCATGGAATGGTTTGAAAATTTGGACAAGGATGCGACAACAGTTCGTGACACAGTCTCATGAAACATATTGGAATCTTGAAAAATGAAGTGACACGGTTTCATGAAACAGTTTAATGAAATAGTTTGGAATTTTGAAAAAATAAGTGACACAGTTTCCTGTAACAGTTTCATGAAATTGATATGAAATTTGGAAAAGGAAGTGAAACAATTTTGAGAAATAGTTTCCTGAAACAAATTCAAAATTTGGTAATGTGTTGGGGATAAGTCACTTTAACCTCCCAGAACACCTCAAAAACCAGATTTTAGATTAGGTAGGGACCCATGTGGTTCTTGACTTTACACATACCACATGAAAATATCTCTAAAAACTAGAAAAAAGACCATGATGTTATTTGAGAAAAAATTAATAAACAACTGCTAGTTACTAAATGTTTTAATTAGAAAGAAGGTACCAAATGTGACAAAACCTTCTCACTAGCCACAATGTTTTTGTCCTTATTAATTTTTATATTCCAAAGTAGATTAGGATGATTATGTTATTCAATATATCAATATCAAAACACAATTATTTAATATATCCCTTTAAAAAGATACATATATGAACAACAAAAAGGTTTTCTTAGTATTAAGTATACTAATATGATATGAATGTTGTAGAGTTCATTTATTGATTATAGAATACATACATGACTTGTAACATTATCTTTCATAAATTCCTTTGATATTTTGGTTTCATAAATAATGAATTTGACAATTGTTTGTTTAAATGGTTTAATGTGGGTGTGGCAGATTTCCCAATAGTGTTTCCTAATGACATATTACTAATTGAAACATAGGTACTTGTGTTAAAATATATTATGATTTAGTTGATAATGTCCTTATACATTACCGATTAAATTAAATATCCTTTATTCAATGTATTAATATTTATTGTGATAGATCATATATAAATTAAGGGATATTTCAAGGTATATTTATTTTGAAATTATTGAAGAGAATATTTATGTAATAGTATATGAAAAGATTGTTTTTGTATCAGATAACATAAATCTCTCCAAGATATTTTTTCTTTTTCTACATGAGGAGATGAAAAAGGAGTAATATCCAACGAAAATATTTGAAAAAATATATAATGTATTCCATGATAGGGATTAGGATAGATTTTTTCTATTCTAGGGGAACTATAAGAATATATCACAGATATTTAAGAGACATTCAATGGATGTTATTCATGAAAACCATAAATCACCATAGGAATACTAATGATATGATCATTGTGTATGGATGATAAAGACCCTTTAATTATGGTGTATACATAATTTTGTATATATAAATATGAGGTTAACTTAAAATAATAGTCATGATATGTATTCATTATCAAAATAAGAGTTACGAGATGGAGGTGTTCAACGAAGTCCACTATATCTAATACTACAACAGTGTCCAAGAATATTACGACCACTTCTGTTTTAAAGAGATGTTGGGATAAAAAAATTATCTTGGACCATGATATTATACATGGAAATGTGGGAATGATCATAGAATATTTTGATTACATTGTAGGGGTGGTTCCAATTAAGAATCTAAGGTTAGATTAGAAAAATAAATATATACTTCTTAAGTATCATCTCATGGAAGGATTTTTCACATAGAGGATATATAACAAAATTTATTTTAAAAAAATAAATCAAGGGAACCATTTTGACTAAACACATATCTTAATAGTATCATTAATAACACGTGATAGATTGTGCGATGATTGTCATTTTTCATCTAATATAAGTGGGACACTTTAACACTTATTTACATAGAACCTGATGAATTATACTTTATATTATATGTATACAATCAAATATGTGAATCTAATAATAATCACATGATAATAAATCAACATTAATTATGTCAATTTAATAATTTACAATCATAGTTTTCTCATAAAAAGGACATAACAGTTACCGGGTATAATGAGGTCATTCATGTTCAGCATTGATATTCATATATATATATATATATATCTTATAGTTTTGATAAATTTATATAATGATATAAAATATATGTTTTACTATTATGTTCCTAATTATTATTGATTGATAATACTTTTTCTCATAATGTTCACACATGATAATTATTATATGTTGATTATACCTTCTTCTTGATCAATCCAATTATCTATGATATGGAAATGATTTTTCTAGACAAAAGTTTTGAATATCGCCAAATTATGAACTAAATTTTGTTGTTCTACATCACTTGAAGGAAAAAAATTATTTCAATCATCATGATTAACACTTGTTTTTTTGTATATATATATTTACAATATAATTTATAGAAAAAAAATTATATCTTATATTTTAATTATCGGATGCATTCATGGATCTCCATAATAATTAACTTATTTTAATAACACATTATTTTTATAAAATTCATTTATATTCACTTATTTCTTCTAGTTGTTATGGTATCACCTTTTATTTGGTGTATGTCAAAGGTAAATTTGATCAACAACACGTTACTCAAACTTTTCAATGTTTTATAATTTTTATCTTTTTATATATGGCCACACTAACACCATTATGTACAACGAAGTAGATTAATTTTTATAATAAATTTAATAATGAATCAAATCTAGAATTTTATTATATAGATATAAAATTGAATATGATATGATATCATAATATCTTATATTTAAAAGAAATTTTTGGTATCACTATCCACATAAATTATTTTAGGTATTTCATCTAAACATTATTTCATAATTTTAAATAAAATTATATGCATTATAATATATAGTAAATTATACTCAAGGATGATACCATGAATATAAAAATAATTTTATGGATTTACATTACTGTGGTCAGCCCCATCATCCATAATGATTCGTCTTAAATATTAACCAATGTCTATATTTCACTTCTCATGAAACTATTAAATATAATATATACAATTATATTTCATTTCATAACCATAATTATTTTGAATATTTTACATTATTCAAAATTTTCATATTGAATAAATCCATTTAATTTATTTATTCATAGTGGGAACTTCCTGAATAATGAGTCATTAATTATAATAGTACATTTTATGTACAATAATATAGCTCTATTTTGATACCAAAATAGACTTCCTTCTTTTAGTCTTGGATGACAATATTTTTTATTATCACCCATTGGAAACATTTTAACCATTTTTATTTTTCTACAATTCATGAAAAAATCATATTTATTAATATTTTTGTAATGTTCATTTTATTGGAAATTTAGTTCATTCTATATATCACATTGTTATTAGAAACAAATTAATATTTATTTTAACACGTAATGATACAGTTTAGTCATTAATTTTAGCTTATCATATCATATATATTTTGAACCAGCTCCATTAATCTCAAATAATACATTATTCCCATATATGACTAATTCATATTTAACATTTAAAATAATTCTATAATTTTCATATATATCGTCTTATGGGAAAAAATTATACTATCAATAATCAACATATATTACTCATGAGAATAATTCGACAATAAGTCCACAAAAATAACTCTTTCAATATTGTAGATTATATTCTTCAAAAATCATTTATCATTATTATTCATACTCTATTTTGTTAATAAGATGTTTAGGAAATTACTTTTATCATTTTATCCAAATATTCTATAGTATTATTTCAATATCAAATAATTAATCACCATCTTGATGATATAATTTTAAAATTTCTTTTGAACTTGTCACCCTTGAATGGAATAAATCACCATTACCTCATACATTTAAAATAATCTAAAATTATAAAAATAACTTCTATTAAAAAAATATTTATTTTGTACATGTCTTAATCCACCATAAAACTAATTATTCCCTAAAATATAAATTTTTATAACATTAACCTTTTACTACCATGATTTTGAAACATATTATCAATAAACATTTTAAAAACTATTTTATGATCTATTTTAGGAATTAAAATAATGGAAAACTCATAACATATTCCATATATATTATTATTATTACATGACTTGTTTTATTTACATGTTTAAAATTTCTTTCATTCATTAAAATATTTTATGATTTTTTTAATATCATTAAATGATATTAAATGATAAAAATATTAATTAAGTAGTCTTATAATTTTTCAAAACCATTACATATACAAATCTATGAATTCATAAACCCATTTATTGGTACATTTTATATAAATAGTGATCAATCTCATTTTAATCATCAATAATGACGATATTTTATTTACAGAATTCGAAAATTTCATTCATTATTTTATTAAAGTAGATCTTAAATTTGTTTATGATCGTATGCTTTTACCCTCCTTTTATGAAAATTTCATGGAAACTTTTTCATTATCATTATCATTTTCTTATATGGAGTCCTTTAAAATATTCTTTTCAATAAGAACCAACTTTTTATCTTCATTATACAATAATATATTTGATTCCCTTATAGTATGTATAAAATAAGCGTCGTAAATGTGTGAGATGATTTATTCAAATTTTTATTCAATTTTTGTATATCATTGAGATCATTAAATGCCACTCAATAAAATATCTCAATACAACTATATTATAGTTTCTTCTATATTTTTGACACAATAAAAGTCATCCCTAGTGAACTATTCATCATTTTCTATTGTTATGAATTAATTCATCTTTACATAAAAAGAAATAATAATTTCAAACTCATTATCCAAAATTTAATAATTATAAAATCTTGATTGTAATTTTCTAATTTATACCTCTGATAGATTCATAGTTTCCCATAAAGGTAAACTTTTTATTTTTTAGAAAATTATTTAATAATTGAAAAGAGTATTTTTGAATCATCTACATCCTCACAATATTTATCATTAAAATATTCATAATTCAAAGGAAATAATAAAATATTTCTATAATTAAAATGTTAATGTTCTAACTTCTCATGTGAGGGAATTATATAAAAAGTGTTGTGTAAACATATATACTTATGTGTGCTTAATGTGTGAGAGTTGTCAGAGAAAGCCTGGAGGTTACAATATTGAATGGTGGTCAGGATTATTAGATATATCTATTGAAGATTTAGGGATCCCAGTATAATGTGTGGAAAATCCTGTTACCTGTTGGTAGTATCATAAGATCACACAGAACAATAATGTCTATTTGACACCCGATGGGGGTGTGTATGGAGTGGATTGTGGGAAATATTTGGATATCTACCGATTAGACATACCATTATAGGAATTTTTCTTTTCATTTTTTACACATAATTAATTTATTAATGAACTTTTAATTTATTAAATAATGATAGAAGGAGGCCTCATTTTTTATCGAGAACTTCTCCCCCATGCTCTATTACAATCAATATATTTCACCATTTTAGGGGACATTAATAAAAACATAGTATTATATAAAAGCAATTCAATTTTCATATTTGTGTGTCAGGTTTTGTAATTTATTATAGTATACAAAACATCCCCACATAAAAAACCTTACAGTATTTTATAAAATTACACTTAATGAATGAAAATAATATGGAAAATTGTTGACATGTATAAAAATATTTTATTAAAAATTATATAAAATATGTAAATTTATTAAGAAAAAATCAAGAAATAATATTATATAGAAACAATTATCAGTGTAATAAAGGTGTTACTATGATTATTTTCCTCAGCAAACACCACATATATATTATTAATTATATAAAGGAAAATACTACATCCCAAAAAATAATTGTAGTAAAATAACTTAAAATGTGAAATATTATTAAGGGGATATTCGAATACATTTATTTCTGAGGTAGGTATGGCCATAATATACCATTTAGAATTATAAACAACCATAATATATCTATTTCAATAGGAATTCAAAAATTATAGTATATTAAGAGTAATGCTGAGATATAATTTCTTTTGATGTTAGAAACATATACCTAAACCCCTAGGAACATCAATTATCAAACTCATTCATGATAGCATGTGGAGGACCTAACAATACTTAGGTTCACCACTACCCTAAACCATAAAGATCAACACTAATTTTGGTTCTAGTGGAATCATCCACAATAGAAATCCATGTCTGTGTAAATCACCCATAGATCAATATTTGTCGAAACACACCATTAATTTTCTACCACTACACAACATACCATAAAGGATTATATTATTATGATATGGTATTATTTATGTAAGTGATAAGTTGTATTAATTTTTTAAATTCACTTATAAAATTAGTAAATCATACTTCAATAAAAATTTTATTAGTGTAATGTTGAATTTAATTAAATTAAATTCATATTTGGTGTCATGTGGTTGAGATTAGAAAATTCTGGTTATTTTAATTTTATGGTGAAAATATGACAAAAAATTAATTCATAAATTTGAAAAAATAATATTAAATTAATGTTTTAAATTTAATGATGTTAATATTTACAAAAAATAATGACTAATTTTAATATTCAAAAAACACATATATATTATTTTTTAAAATCAATTAGAGAATATTTGAAAATTCAAATCAAAATATTGATTTCATAAATTGATATTAACAAAATAGAACAAAATGATAACAAAATTTTGTAGTATCATAATTAAATTTCATATGGGAACGAAATTATATTGTTCTCCTCTATTATCTCATCAAATATATTTTTTTTAAAAAATACTAACATTTAAAAAATTATTGAAATTAAACTAATTAAAATTTGGTTAGGGTAAATTTTTTTAATGAACATTAGAATATAAATTGGAATAGTAAAATATTTTATAATTACAATATTTTATAATCTATTATATGAATGGATTTCAGAGGTTTTCATATATTAAATACTCATTTTAATTTCACATTTTGTATTGAATTTAAGTAAACTTAGTGGAATCACATGTTAGATGGCTATTTGAATATATAATATTTTATTCTAGTATTTTGTTCCTAAACATGCCTCTACTCTGTCCAATTATATCACTTTAAAAAATATATTTCCATACCAAATAACTATTGAAACACATTTATAATTCCTTCCTCATGTCTTAATATCCCTGATCTCCACATAAGGCAAATATAAGTCCCCATATAGTGTATCCTAAGAGAGTAAATCCTAATTAATAAGTAATATATGAGTTATTTTATAGTCTTTATAAGTATAATAAAATCAAAATAATATAATTAAATAATTATTAATAATATAGTGAAATTTCATTATATTTTCGGAATTCATATTTTCTTATATGAACTCTTTTATTATTATAAAGAGAAATTATCGCCCAAATGGTGGTCGGTTAACCTCCTCCATCGACCAAATATTTTTTTAAATCCACTATTAACGAATTATTTTCAAAATATATTCATATATATGTTTTATATTAAATAAAATTTAATATAATAAAAAATTGAAATATATTAATGATATTAACAATTTAAGGTCATAATAATTTTATATTTATAAAATAAGCCCACTTAGTTATATTTATTTATTTGAATCTATTTGACAAAACAGATTAAAATTATTAATTTTTTCCAATGCAATGATAAATAATATAAAACACTATAAATATAGATGTTACTGAATTATTTTTCTAATAACATTACCATTATCAAATATTTAAAAAACATTTGGAGAAAATGGAATAATAATTCCATGTAACTGATGTAAGAAAAATCTATATAAAAAATGAATGATATTTGATAATAATTGGGAATTAAAAAATAAAATATATTTTTAAATTGTTACTATGAAAATATTTAATGAATTTTATTTCATTATTCATGTGGTCAGACACACCGAGCAAGTGATTTGGAACCTAAGGGAAGGGAACTTTTAAATAACTATCTTTTTTTTCAATTATTACTTCCATCTATATACACCACATAATATTTCTATAACATTAATTTTATTATTATATGTTATATATATTTACATTACATAAAAATATATTTCAATATCCCATTATTTTATTGGGTGATACATCCTTTAATCCCCATCTCATCTCCTCCAATAAATCAAATCTGTTTTAATGATCTTTTATATCCATGAATCACAGTCTTGTACAATCCAATAAATGTTTCTTCCCAATCATTATTTACAAACATAATTACCAATATATGTAAATATAATCTCATTTAATTGATCTGTCATTGAAAATACATATATCTCTCATTATTTAATGAATCATTACATCTATTTTTAATACCTCACTTTTGTCGATCCATTTTTAAAACCTCCAATTTGGAGATACTAATCATGGTAGAAACTTCACAAAACACATGCTCTTCATGAATTTTGATTGGTTGTGAATTAATTTTGAATGTTTTGATGTTGAGGATTAATATTTGGAATAGACATCTTTATATAATTAACCTGATGTGTTTGTGTATTGGTCGAGTGTTCAAATAATATTATACCACTCTTCTAAAAAAGTTTATTACAATCTTTTCAATGATATTGAAGGTTGTGCCGATGAGTTCAAATGGGTATATATGATCACTTAATTTTACACGATTAATATATTAATTGGTTATTCAATGATATTTTATCTAATTATTGAGTTATTTTAATGTATATGATAAAATAATAATGAAATTTATTGTATTCAAATAGAAATATTATGTTATATGAGAGAAACTTTTTTTCAATGATCATGGTTCCTTGATTTCATGTGTAACAAAAATTGGAAAAAGAAGGATCTACATGATGATTTTTATTAACAAAATTCTGAAAATATGATTTCCTCGTGTTGACTGTAAATAAATATATTTTATTAAAAAATGGTTTTTACCAGGATATAATATATAAAAAGATATAATGAGACTGGGAATAGATAATTATGGGAGTATAAATATAAAAATAACACCTCTAGAGATAACTATAAATATGTGGCTCCAGATGTAAAAGTTTAGAATCAATCATCTACACCTGATGAACCTCATGCAGCAGAATTAAATAGATTTTATGTTTTCATAATGTTAAGTTTTGTTCATATTCAGGGATGTACTTGTGTGATCAATTTAATTTCGATTATTCTAAAGTATCCTGGAATAAGGTCCAAATACTTTTCGCTAATGGAACCGACATTATATGTCTTGAAACTCTTCCCCAAAGGTACCACTCTAGGGCTGGTAATGTAGAAATATAGATAATAACCCCCACATCCCACCTCCAGTAGGTACCATGTGGGTGACTAGCAACGATGGGTAAAATATCTCACAATATGGGATGCATTTAACTTTTTTTTGAAACTATATCAAGATATATAATGGATTATCCACTAAACAAAACCATGAAATATATAAAACAAATAAAAAAACCATCCCTTAATAATTTTTTAAAATAGAACTAAATAATATACAATAACTACTACTATGTGAAGAACCCAAAATAATGGTAATGCAATGACTCGAAAAGTGTCCCAATCCAAAGATAGTAATTTTTTGAGCAATCCATGTAATCCTTCTGAAAATCAGAATACATTTTTATATACATAGGGTGAGCATATAGGTATACTCCTTTGGTAAACCAATCTCTATAATTCACTTGGGAAATAGGCATAGTAATTCCCCTATTAGAAAACTATTGAACCCGAAATCTACTAACTTGTATACTAACCATCCCAACCACACCAAGGCAGGCTCCCCAAATAATTTATTTTATTTAATTTAATATAATTTACATTGATGATAGGTTACACTAAACCACTTCCCACTGATTAGCCACTCATTCCTAATTTCAAATGTTTTCGTGCTTCCAAATCTTCTAAGCGTACCATATCACAACATTCCCGTACAAAAATATGCCTCACAAACCACACAACATCCCTCACGTAGATAATTTTTCCTCAAACTACTTCTCATCTCACTAGTAGAAACATGGGCCAAAAACAAACTCATATACTGTAAACAGAAACCCTGGCTTGAAACCCCATAACATCCCACCTATAAAAAAATGTGACACAACCCACATTTCATCCCACACAGTAACTCATGGGCCACCAAACCACAACCTCATCCCAATAACCCCATGGTAATAATAACTCATCTCATCCTGATGACACATGGAAAATCACATGCCACCTTCACACACATGGGCTCAAAAACCATAACATGTTCTTAGAATCTTGGGCTATCACCACTTGGAAGAGGGAGAAGGGATGCGAGTGTGTCCATCCACCCATCCTCTTATGAAGGTGTTTGGGATAGAAACCATCCCTTGTGAATATGGGGTTGTTCAGCACATATTTCTCAACTAGGGTGGGTACATATAGAATTCACAAGGAAATGACATGTATATATATATATATATATATTATAACAAACACTGAATCCCCATTTCTAGGTTCAAAAAAAATGCACCAAACAATTAATGACTTCCCTATTTTTCTTCCTCTTCTATGCGCACCACAACACACCATAGGCCACAAAACACATTAAAATTTCCAACCAGATCCTTTTAACAACATACATTCTTTATTAAACAATTCATTTTAGCATTCCATCACTTCCCTGGAAACTACCATGCACAACACACAACAGGAAACACTACCAATGTAATCTCAGAAGGTGATGATACCTGATATAAATTTTAACAAAGGTTCAAATTTCTTCTCCATTTAATAACCAATCATGAAATGTCACATATTTATTTGTAGATACGTGGAAAATATTTATGCATGTTACTCACAGGGAAAAAATAGTATAATTACCCACACCATTAAATACATTCCTTCTCCAAAATCAACCCACATAGGTCACATACCAATTGGACAAAACCAAAACTCACAACCTAGACTATTGAAGTATTACAACACAACTAGTTTCATATCTTTTTTGCACAACACATCTTATCCATTCCACAGTCAATAAGACTCTCAACCTGATATTTCATTTCACAACCCAAGCCGTCAAAAAACACAAAACTAGGATCACAAAAAAACTAAAACACAACAACTGAAAACCTAGATATCACATCTCCCCATGTACCTAGGAAAAACTAAATTATAGATTCAATGAGTAATAACTTATTTAATTTAACACATTTAATTCATGGTGTTATCATATAACTGTATTTTCTTGTGTATCCCATTAAATACCCGAATATACATGATTAATCATTGTTTACATATAGTTTTTCAACCAATGACGAACATCATGAAATAAAAATTTTATCTAGTGCAAAAACAAAGGCCTCAAATGACCACAATTTTCAGTGAGACATCAATCCCATACACATCATAATATAACAATCAAAAATGGTTTTAAAATCAATAGAAAACTAATACCTCTACCCATTTCAATTCCATTGAGAGAATTTTTATCATTGATTATTCCGAACAACCAAAATATATATTTAAAAAAAGAGAACCCCTCGTTCATGGTGTACAATTGAAGATAATCGATGTATATCGTACATTAAAATGTATTCAATGATATTTGTAGAAGGATTTCCCATGAAATGAATCCTTAGTCACCTCTCCCTCTAGATATGTATCCATCCATGGATGTCATGGAACCACCACACAAACAACATATGAAGAGAATTCCATTTTGAACAATGATATATCATCCTAAATCACATTTAATGAAGGAACATGAGGAGAAAGATACCAATTCAAAAGAAACTGCAAGGATGGAGACAAAATGAACCATATATTGAATATGGATCACTACAGATCGATATAGGGATGCTAGGATTATATAATTTGTGATAGAATCTTCAAAACCGTAAAGAGGGGTCATCGAGTCACCTAGGGTCAAGGAGGGGTCACTATAGCCACAGGTTTGGACAACTTGAGTGGATGGAAATACAAATAAATGTTATATAATTGGGTTATTACCTGATTTTTAATACGATTATAGGATTTTTAATACCTTGTGGTAGACATCCACTAAGAAACCTACATCCTTTCGATTAATTTTATTTTAATAACCCCAAAACATTATATGATATAAACCATATAGTACAGGCAATGAAACCAAATTCAGGTCTTTTTATTTAGTTACGCAACGCGTAACTCCTACGGTAGCATTTTTCCCCCTAGCTAATGCGAAAACTCCCAGTAACCTCCTACAAACATCGCTAACATCCAAAAACATGAATATTAACAGACCAAGGAGAGACATACCTTTCAATATGATAGCTCTAAAAATATTCTTAATATACAGAATCCAAAACAAATCCAAAAGGAAAAAAATGTGTTCGATCAACCACAATGTGAGATACCTCTCTATAATCTCACCACTCCCGAAGCATTAATACCAACCAAACACTTCAACTCAAATGACCACAAACACACAACACATAACCACCATGCAACCATATAAACCTCTACATAGACCAAACCATCAACTATTAAAGTCAACAAACAAGACCATGATGAACACATAGATCATGAAATTATATCCTCCATGTCGAGATAATATCTGCTCTGCGTGGAACTAACTCAACCACATGAGTTTAATCGCATCACAGTTAATGTGAAATGATTAGTAATCTGGAGATACCTTATTTGTATTATTGTAATTTGTCACATACCACACCACACACACCTCAATCCAAGGAAAAAATATCATTTTAAAAAAAAATGTTAAAACATCACATTAAATTGAAAAACCGAATAAGGGAAAACATATAACAACTCTGGGTATTGGGCGTGAATCCATATTTCTTGCTCACATGTAATATCCTCCTAACCACAATTCCTTAACAAAAAACGATCGAATGGAATACTCCACCCAAACACTAACTTTTATTCATGATCATGTATCCCTATTGGACGCTCCACGGACATCATGTCATCCTCGAAATCCAACTCTCCCTTGTCAAGGACATGAGAGTCATAGAATAGATACCAATGAAGGCGAAAAATGTTGAAGATATCAATGATTCTATCTAACTGCAGTGTGTATTCAAACTTGTATTCCCACTTTATAACACACCCCAACACCTCAAATTCTCCAAAAATATTGGGAGAAGGCATACTCCCCCTTTGAAGCCTCTGCTTTCCATGTCAAGAGAAATCTCTAATAACACATGGTCTACTAACTCAAACTCCAAGGGACTCCTCCTAGAATCGATATAAGACTTATATCGTTCCTGATATGCTTTAAAATTCTCAAGATGAAGATAAACCATCTATATCTTGCTTTAAAATACATTAGGATCAATAAATGTTATCTCCCCATTCTTTTTATAGAACAATGGGGAATGAAAGGTTCTTTCATAAAAAGAATTAAACGGATCCATTCCAATGGAGGAGTGATATATTTTATTATAATAAAACTCTACAGAGGAAATGTGTCATATGCAAGATCCTCCAAAGTCCAAGACACATTCCTGGAACATGTAATTTAATGTCTGGACAATCCACTTGGCCTTCAACTCTATCTGAGGGTTGAATGATGTTTTGAGGGGTCACTGGGTTCTAAAAGCATGCTGAATTCACCAAAATACTCACGAGGTAAAGCATTTATCTTGATCCGATATAATGGATCTCATAAATCCAAGTATCCACACCAACTCATCCACATAACTTTCTTCTATGCCATCCTCAATACCATACTCGTTGATTGCTAAGAAAGAATCCAATTTCGTTAGTCAATACACTACTATAGTGATGGAGTCAAATCTTCATTGATCTTTGAAGAACCACATGACGAAACCACCAAGAACAAGGTGTTTATAAATTACATACTAGATTACCAAGAATCTTTCAACAAAATTTGATACTTACATCCTCATCATGGGCCCCTAAAATTTCAACATCAATACATGGTAAATCTTATAAACTAATGGGTGCACAACTGAAGTTGATATATTAAACTCACGAATGACTCCCTTGCACGTAGCCACCAGAACTAAAAGCATCCTATAATTCATAATCATGTTCTAACCCCCCTCTGAAAATCCATCTTGAGCATCACCATTTGAAACATGTTCTCATTAGAATCCATAAATTCATCTACTACTCAATTTTATGAATTACTTTTTAAGGAATCGGGCTTGAAAATCCAATTTCATGAAGTGTTGGAGATCAAAAAATTGTAGTCCTCAAGATGTTCAATTGGTCTCTGATGCAGAATAATCTGAACTCACAGAGATAAGTTATATCTAAATATTTTCTAATCTATATAGATCATAATAAACTCTCAA
Organism: Viscum album; assembly: GCA_963277665.1. Classification (NCBI taxonomy): domain Eukaryota; kingdom Viridiplantae; phylum Streptophyta; class Magnoliopsida; order Santalales; family Viscaceae; genus Viscum; species Viscum album. The sequence continues at coordinate 186,659,965 of OY728153.1, read as the reverse complement.
ATGTGATAATTCTTCCAGTACATTTGTGGAAGCACGACTGCTTCTAGATACAGATCATAGGTGGCATTTTTAAAATTGTTGGTATGTTATATCCTAGATCCATAAGAGATAACTACATGCTTCTTCATTATAAATCATCCAAATACTATATGGTAATCATAATAGAACACCTCAAATATTTCCCCTTCCTTGGGAAAACTGGAGCACAATAGAACTAATAAATATCCCCGTAATATAATAGAATGCATATTGGAACAACTCACTCAACAAAAAAGAATCATTTTTCCTAGTAAATGATGACAATGAGGATGAATCAGATTATAAATATTATAAAACCTTTGAATATTTCCTACAAGGCGTATGAAACTGTGAACTTATTCCATGGTCTTAGGTGATAAACAAGAAAAAACAACTGTAAAATTTGATGTGTATACTACCAAACCATACTGAGAGACCACATACCAGTGGAAATTAACAACTTATGTTTAGGAAATACCCATGGGAAAAATTCCATAGGGCTAGTGGTGTCGAAGAACCAATAAATTAGTTCTATGATTCTTCTCATGGTCCTCCTCTGTCATTGAGTAGTTTAATATATCATTGATTAACATGATGAAAAATCAATCCAGGAAAACATGGAATATATAGTATATAATCCCCATGAACACAACATGAGGGTTCATAAAAAAATGTCATTACTACAAACTCGAAGTGTCCATACATGAACCTTAAGGAAGCCTTTCAGATATCTCACTCATTCACACGTAATCTCTGATATCTAGAATACATATCGATCATAGATAACCATTTTTCCACTCTAAGTTAATCCAAAATAGCATATATCAGTGGAATAGTGTAATGGTTCTTGACCACTACAAGATTCAACATATGTTAGTATGTACACATCCCCAGACTACCATATGCAATCTTGGAGAACAACATTGGAGTTTTAAGAAGTGACACACTAGTCTAGATAAGACCCAAATTAATCAGATCATCTATCTGAATCACCATCCCCCACAACTCATTTGGTGCCATCTTATAGGGGCAGATCAAAATTAGAGATGCATCGGTTCTATAAGTCATTACCAAACTCAACATCACAAAGAGGGGGAAACTTCACATCCTCCTCAGGGAATATATATAGGAAACCCCAAAAAATTACAGGAACCTCCTGCATCCAAATGTCTGATGATTCCACTAATAGCTCAACCAACTGGGAAATGTGGGGTTACACAAGTCTACATCCATCTTACAACTTAGATATCCCACTAAAAACACATTCGGGCTATCCATATCTAAATTCACGACTCTCCACTATAAAGAGTTGATAAAAACATGAAAAGAATACAACCAATTGATTTTGAGAATGAAATACTATGGTTTCATCTATAGAGATAAAATCTCCCCATGGGATTGATGCAATCCCATAATCCATCTAAATCCCTTGTGCACATCAAACAAGCGGTTATATAATCAAATATGTGTACTGAACACAAAGAAAATGTGAAGAATCTCTATGTGTAGTCCCAGATCATGATATAGAGTGGGTAAATAAAATGAGTTTGAAGCTCTAAAATCTAACAAAGCACAATAAGGGGTAATAAAAGTGATCATATCACTAATGATATGTGGAATTACTAGAACTAACACCTTTTCTACGTGAAACAGATCATTCACGGATTCTATTTCTCTCTATTGAAATCTTATATCATGCCCACACATGAGTTGAGGCCCCTGAACATGTGGAAAATCTTTAAGTCAGCCTCTTCTAAATCCATATCCCTTTAGGGGAGAAAATTCCTATCGTCCCTACTCTTGAACTAGTCTCACAGGAAATTGATTCTAAGGCTACTTTTGAACATTCCCACCACCAACATACAGATCATGAACTGCTTCTGTACATTGGTTCTGAAGATGGTCAAAAACTCCTTAGAAGAAACACCTCATCACTAATCTCATTGGAAGATAATGGGTACCACTAGAAACAAAATACTAGAAATTATGCTACTAAGGTTGAATCCACACCACTCAAAACCACAATGGTCATATAATCATTGAACAACCATTGGTAATTTTTCTTCTTGAATAACTCTACTGGTTCCACACACTTGGAAGACCCCATAGTGATTGTATCATTTTGATCATCTCTACCGTCTTATGAACCTCTTAGTTGTTAGAAATATAAATGGTGTAAAAACACATTAGATAGATGGTGTATGTTCTTCTTATTTTTTGGAAAATGATAGATTTACATGAACATGATCCCATGATCCCACAATGACATACTCCCCTTCTAAAAGGATAGTAGATTATGCCTATTCTCTTCCTCCATGGTCGATAGAGCTAACTTTGCTCGAAATTCCATTGTGTAGTCCAAATACAAAACTTGTGCTTCCTTTATCAAGCTCAGATATAGATCCCACCACTGGCTCAAAACTCCTCAAATCTAAATAATTTCTAAAGGAACCAAGTACACTATCGAGGCCCGGATCCAACAGAAGCATATCTCATGATCCATGATCCATCTTTCCATCTCTATGTCTAATACACATCCCTCATACTTCCCCAAATCCTATAGCTAGACAGAATGTAATGTTCTCTTCTATTTTCCATCCATATAATCTAGATCACTCCTCCATTATTCAACTAGATATGCATTTTTAACCTCCACATCATGTACCATATAAGGATGATGAACATGATCTATAGCTAAAAAGGTAAATAAGTATTTTCTATTCCCAAGTAGTAAACATTCCGTATTAAGATCTATTTTTAACCATTTAATACAAATTTATTTAATCATTATAACTCATTAAAAAACCATTTCCAGTCACGAAAACAATACATTATGATGTATGTACCATTTCTGGGGTCTCTAACATACATACGTTGTTGCCTCACTTTATTGTTCGGTAGGATCAGAGTCCATACATCAGATCACAGGGGCCCAAAAATCTCCTGTTCTATCCAATCTTCCATTGCCTATGTCATGCATCTAGATCACCTGAAACTATTTCCCTAGAAAACAATTTAATCCGCACTCTTCCTAACTCAAATATTCATCCTATATCTCAATCATCATCTCTAATATGATTATTAAATGAACCCTCCATCCCGAGGTACCAATCCAGAGATGGAAATGGACAAAGGAAGATAATAACCATCATGTGTCGCCATTAGTAGGCCCTGGATTAACAACAAGAACGATGTGTATACATATTTATCATTGTTGTATGAATTAGACTTTCTGAAATAGGATCAGTGTATATGATGAGTTATCAATAAGATTACTCCAATAAATATTTAAAAGAAATCCAAAAACCATTCCTCATTCATATTATAAAACAAAAATTGAGGAAAATACATCAAGGTCTCAAAATTGAATTACCAAAAAAACGCTAAATAAAGGAATCATCAACTGTACCATTCTTGAGCTAGTAACTCCAAGAATTATCCATGTAATCCTTTTGAAAACACTAAAAATTTATATATGTTGGGTGATCATATACGAATATTTATTAGGAAAACCAAAGTCTCCCATGTACATGTGAATGATGCATGCGAAATCCCCTATGAGAAATCAATATAACCAAACAAAACCATATAGTCATACTAACAATCCCAACCCCACCAAGGAATGATCACCAATTAATGGAAGTCAATTGATTTTAATATAACTCACATTTTTATATGGTATGCCTCACCACGTATTAGTAATTATACTCTATTTCCTAATTGAAAACATCCTTTTTATCCCACCTAATATGAATGTACCATGTAACAACACACCCACACAAAAAAGTCCTCAAAATGCACACCACATCCCATCCACAAAAAAATGGTCTATAAAAATTCATTACATCCCTCACACAATCACCTGGTCCACAAATCGAATCACATCCAACCCATAAACACCTTGGTCAAAAACCACATCAAATCTCTCCAAAAAAAACTAGTACACAAAAAACATTGTATCCCTCCTAAATAAAACTTGTACAAAAACCACAAACTCATCCCAAAGAACCATGTAAAAGCATAAAAAATCACATATTTAAGACACCTGAGAATGAAAAACTTTCCAGCACACACCTGGGACTCACAAACCCCAAACTAATCCAAGAATCAAGGCCTATCACCACCTAGAAGAGGGATAATGGAGGATAAGATGGAAATCAATCCATCCTTTTACGATGATGTTTTCGAAATAGACCCTCACATATGATGATATGGGTGTTTGGGATATAGTGATCAACTAGGGTGGGTGCTTATTGAAATCCCTATGAAAATTAAAGTGTATACATATATGATACAAAACACTCAATCATAACCTATGAGTCCGCAAATATTTCGATAACCAAATCCTGAACTCCCAATTTTCTACCACTTCTAAATGCACAACACCACACAATTTGTCGCTAGACCCATTCACATTTCCATCTAATTAAACATAACCAATTCATATTAGAATGTTATGATCACTGATACATAAGGTAAAATGGATTCAAATTTCCCCCCCATTTTACACCCATTCATGATATATCTAAAATCTATCACTAGATATGTTATGATGATTTATTCATGATAATCATATAGAAAATCTAAGAAAAATACCCATACCAATCACTAAAATCCTTCTCAATAAATTCCCTACTCAAATCGCATTCCAAAATAACCAACCCACAAGTCACAACCCCATCCAATGACACACTACCACAAAACAAGTTTCACAGCCCCACTACACAACACTTCTCACCCATTACACGATCAATCAATCTCTCAACATAAGATTCCATTTCACCACCACATCCATCCCACAACACACAATCAAGATAAAAAAATAATATAACACAATCTAGAGAAAACCCACACCTCACATCACCCAATGTACGAAGGGAAAAAACCAAATTCAATATTGAATCCCTTATATAATTCCACTTATTTAATTCATGGCGTTATCATAGAATTTTATGATATTTTGGTATCGAAAAATTATTTTAATATACATGATAAAAAATCTAGTTAATGATGACATTTATTAGATAATTATAGCTCATATTTTAAATATATAATATAATTGTAGAGAAAAAATGTAACATTTCTCTTAGATTCTATAAATATAATGTAAATTTTTATTTATAAACAAAATTATGCAATGGGAAAATAATTTATAATATATATATATAACTGATTAGAATCCTTAAAATAAGTAGTGGATGAAAATATTAAAATATATAAGATGATGCAAGAATTGGTTTAATAGAACCATGGTAAATAAATTATTTTAAAATAAGGTAAATATGTGAATATTTATAATGTTCATTTGAAGAAACATAATTTAATAGATTAAATAATTTTAGATCTCATATTCTAGATAACAGTAATTCATCATGATGTGGTGGGGATGAGATAAAACCAATAGAGTTTTAACACATGAATAAGGATTAGATTGAATAATTCATTTAGTAAAATACAACAATGTATAATAAAAATAAGAAATTAATCAATAATAATAAGAAGTTAGATGATGAAAAGACTGATAATGAAAAGATTAATGGATCAGTCATTGATTAAAACAAAAAATTCTAAATATTTTTTTTTTATTTTCGGAAAATAATAAATGTTGTGGAATAAGTAAGAGCATAGAAATAACTATTATACACAAGTGGCATTCTGTGTGTCTTAAAACTAAAAACAAGATATTGAAAATAACATATGGCATAATTTTGATATAAAATTAATGCCTAGATTCCACCGATCCAGTTCCCTATGGTGTTTCCCCACTTGGCCTCTATAGCACCTCCTCATTCACTAAAGGCATTATACTATAATGATGGATGTAATGTGGTATTATGAGGATAATATACCCACATTTATGATTTGGATATAATATTGTACCTAATAAATCATCAAAATAATTTTGGTATGAATAATTAAAAAATAAATATCTATATATTAAGTGAACTATAAAGAAATCTATAAAATAATAACCTGACTGAACAATTAATGAAAGACATCATGAGATCAATGAACCATGTCATCATATAGCTATGATCCCCACAAGGTTGATGCAATATATAAAATAAATAAAATCAATGGTATGAAAACTAGTACCGACTATAACCCTCACCCAAACCTCATCCTATCTTCATATACTTTCTGGAGCGTCCTTCCTGATCATGGAAAAGAAGATATTGTCTTTAGTCAAAATCTATGATTTTAATGAATATGTTTGGGCTTCTCGGGTACCCAAGTTCATTGGTGGCCTAAGTTGGGTGTGCCTAAAACTCATTTTTCCACCACCTACATTGTCAAATTCAAATACTATTATGGTTAAGAGTGACTCTATAAAAATATTTGTGATAATTTACTACACATAGTTGGTGATGCATATCAAGAGAAAAAACAATTTATCAAATAACTCATTGGACATAGGTGATATAAGGTGACACATGGTCTGATCAAGCCTATATTGATAAATTATGATCATATATGTAGTAAAATGGTGTTTGAAACATATTTTAATCTACATAAGATAGAATTTGTCCTAGTAGAAAATTTTAAAATCCCATACCATGTATCAAACCATTCATTCCCAGAACCTTTGTCTAACACCTAAACTACAGATACATATATTTTTTCTGATACATAATATCATGAAAAATATCGTATCATTTTGGTATTGATTTTCAAATCCACTCTAATACATAAATTCATAATTCAATGTTATTCCTTAAATTATCAACATAGAACTCTATGTACAATATTAACTTATCAATGTGGAATTCCATGTCCTCACAATAACCATAAATAGTTAATTACATATCCAAAGTCCTAACCCATTGATGAGGATATCAATGCCCAACATCATAAACCATTCATCATATTCTATATAAGAAAGGGTGAACATTGTGACCATTTATAAATTCCATAAAAAAACACCCAAAACCATTTCAAATCATTAATGTATATCAAGGACCCATGATGCCTTTATCAACCCAAATTGATTAGAATTATGAACCCTTATTATACATTGAATAGTTATTCAAAATTAATTTAGAAAATAATGACCCCCATATATTTAATTATTTTAAAAATCCTCCATTAAAACATGTGTATTCCTATTAAACATCGAAAACAAAGAAAAATCTTTCATTTACATAATAATCAATAAATGAATCATCATGAAATTTTCATCAGAGGGGAAACCGCATAATAATTTATATTAATTATTACAAATCCACCAAAATTCCCGCTTTAAAATAGGCAGTAGGATACCAACACACATTAAAAAAAATCTAGTTTATAACATAGCTTTATGACTTTGAAACCACACACTGAGTCAAAACCTATCACACATAGTTAAAACCATTTGACAATTCACATATTGATTTTAGAAAACTGAAAACATAAAATATTCTATTTTAAAAGGTTGTAAGATACTATGGGTAGCTATATGTCTTATCTCACAGTATAAACCATATCCATAGTGGTCCATAAAATGTATATGTTATCAACCTTAGACCCAATATAGTCATCATGATCTATGTGAGAAAATAGACAACACATGGGCTTCTTGGCACACACCACATACACATTTAAATAAATTTAGATGAATATGCATAATTCTCATAAACTACTCAACTCATTAACAAATCATACTATAATAATACTAATTCCTGAATCCCTTTCCAAGATCCATCTATGACTTGTTCTTCCTCCTTGGAATCCAAACAACATCTTCTTGAGCTACCAATATTTAACCTCACAACATGAAAAAATAATATTTTATTAACAGAATTTTAATCAAATAATTAATTAACCAAAATATAATAATAATACAGGCAAACTCAATGGGAACCAGCCACTTAGTGAAAATATGTTCAACCACCATGGTTTGTCCGTAATGGACTCCTGGCCATTCAAAATAAAATCCATAAATTTTGACACCATCACAATAATTATTTCAAATTATTCATTAGGGGGAATGTTTGAATATTCACCAAGAACCCATGACTTAATATAATTTCATTTGAAGATATGTACAAATCATCCCAATATCTAATCTATTCATGATGATCAAAATCCCCCTGAAATATGGACAAATCCTCCATTATGTGAAGAAATCATCAATAAAACCTAATCTGGGGAACAAAAAAAATTAAATATTTGAATAAGGAATATGGATAATTTTTATAGAGGATGATTAAAATCATAAAAATGATTAAATACTTCTATAAATTAACCAAAAATCTTGGTTTATAAGAATGGTAAGGAGTTGTGAGAACCCTTGTTCACTGTGATCTTAATTATTGAGGAAGAGGCAAGAGTGCAAAAAAAAGTGATATTTTGATAATTTCTACGAATTATTTATATTCTAATATGTCCCAAGGGTTGGCCATACAATTTTACAAACCATTTTCCAACCATTATCTCATCATTGGGTATTACAAAATTCCTAAATAGATTTGGTTGCATATTTAGTCAAACCATATGTCATCCATGTTCCCTGCACTACTTCCCATCCTTAATATGGGGAATGGTTTGTACAAAATGTAACACAAACCATGTGATATGACTCAAGATGTACATCTCCTCACATAGTATCAATTTTCCTCACATTATTTCCCCCAAATAAATATACATGCCTAAAACATAACAATTCTCATTTCAAAATTAACTGAAAGCTTGCTGAGTAATAAGGTGTCAAACATTTTCTTCTAAATATATAAGACAAAGTCAATATTCCCATTTAAAAAGCTCTAATACTCCCAACAAAAAAACCCTAATATCCCTTATCTCTCTTGATCAATTGATTTACCATTCTAGATATAATCATTGTCTCATAAAATCACATTGAGGATTTCCATTTTTGATATTCCAATTCATATATGTGAGAATTCCTTATAAAATTTTTAAATCACACATACCTTATAGAGACCATCACTTAACCTACATTAACATTACATAATTAACTTTTAATACACAATAAATTAAGAAAAATATATTCCCACATACCATATCAGTTTACATATATTTGAAAAATGGAATCATAAGCTTTGGTACATAACAAAACTATTTTATCTCCCACTAGTTTCTCAATTACAAGAAACCTTCATAGATATAATTTACATAATACATATCTTCATAACATGGGGAAATAAAAAATAATAAGGGTTATATTATAATCTTAGTAAATATAAAAATGGGAGATGGGTAAAAATAAACATTACCATATTGGTATGAGAATGTTTTCATATAATTAGTGGATAATACACTTCATTTCTTGGATCATAAAAATAAATCATGTAATAAGTATTAAAATTTCATAACACATCAATCCTAATGAAATCATGATAATAATCCATGAAATCATAACATATGAATATGACATAGAATTTTGGAAGACACATTAATATGTAACAACATTCCATATAAGTAAAGGAATATTGAGGAATTATATTTGGGAAATTTTTAAGGACTACACCTACATGGGGAGACACACCACTATCCATGGACATAATACATTCCTTTTAAGGGATCTAGTTTACCCATCTTCCTATAGTAGATTTTTTCCCCAAATAGTTTATTAATGGATTTTGGTTCTCCATAATACATAGGGGATCCGTACCTTATACATGATTCCAATCCATATCTGCTAAGGTATATATCTAACCCAATGCATTGGAAAGAGATATAGGTCCCACCCATCTCATAATTAAAAATATATAAACAAGTGGAACATGATCATAGATAGTAATATCATAACCCATGAAACGATAATAGTTTCATAAACATATAATACTTTCATATACTATGGGAAAAGAGAAATTTTTAATAAACATTTCATAAGATCATAACCTATCTAATGAATAAGTTTTAACAACATTTAATTCGTGAAATTGAAATGGTTTTTGTAACATTCATTCCATAAAAATAGAAAACATTAATCAAAATAACATGATTGATAAAGTTTATTCATTTCAAAAAAATTGAATGAGTACAACCCGGGTATTTTATCATAGATGGACATCAATTGGGAATATCTATTCCATAAATTTCAAGTTAAAAAATATCATTTCTTCTTGGAAAAATTATTATTAAAACCTGAATCACTTTTTAAAACATTTTTCATTAAAAATAGATTGAAATCATATAACGTATGATTTAAAAGATTCAATTTTAAACCAAAATTTCATAAAAATTAATATCAAAATAATATTTAAATTACAATTTTTAAAACCTTTTTGAAAACATGGTTTTCAATAATTTAGGTATTTGACCGAAGATATAATTTAGGTTATATTTTTTAAATTTTTATCTTAATTATTATAAGTACCAAAAAGTGGAATAAGTTTACTAATACATGAAAAAATTAACACTAACTAGGGGTGAAGAAGAATCATTATTTCCCATGAAGTATGGATCAAAATATTTTATCAATGAAATAACAATCATTAAAAATCTCAATAAACAATGAGATTGATGCAATAATCTCTTACCACTTGGTATCATTGAATCATAATCCACATGTAAGAAAAGGAAATTACAGGAAGCATAAAATATCATGAAAATAATGATATTAATGATATAGAAGGAAAAAAAGGGATGTTTAGGAACCACGTAGAATAGTATAGGTTATAAGCGTTTCTTGTTTCTCAAATAATAAAAATAGAGATAAAAATTGTTTACCGATTTAAAATTTTTTGAATCATAGGCCCCATGTAATAGAGGTAATAAAATCGTAATGAAAAATACAATTAATTTAATCATATTATTAATATATTATATAAAATAGATGTATATACACCACACAAAAAACTTGTTGTGAATTATTCCAAAATCTCATAGAAATAAAAGTTACACTAGAAATCCCCTTACATAATGTCTTAACTCTCATCGTACACATCAAAATCTACTATATAATAAATATATGATTATTATAAATCTAAAAAATAACAATAATATTATATCTTAAAATATATATGATTTTATTTATGAATTTATATTATCATTTTATTATAAATTTCATGTTAGGGGTACGTTTCAGGTAATATCCACTTTGTATTTCACATGTGTCGTAATGTGTTATTTTTTTGTACTATTATGTATATACTGATTTAAAGAAAGAAAAAATAATAAAAAATAATATATGATTAGTAAATATTAATATATAAAAATATATAATTGATATAAATAGATAAATGAATACATTATTCAAGGATATGGTAGGATATATGTAGACATGAACATTGTTTTTGGTTTTCTTATCACACTATAAGAAAAAATTTATATTACATATATACATAATCAATAAAATAGGAATAATATCTTATATACATCATTTAAATTTACTAAAATAATCTTTAATACATTCCATGTTGTGTTTTAAGGAATCACTTCGCTTCGGGGAGGCGGTAGTGCATATATCCCCAAACAATGTTATCGTATTTAAAAATTGGAAATCATGAAGGTATGTTAAATATAATAATTTAAAATACATATATATATATATATATTATATTATAATATATATATATATATATATAATTAGTATTTATATCCTAATTTCTACAACGGGATGTGGTATTGGAAAAATGATGAACATCATTTAAGGAGTTGGTAGTGCGCACTGCAGACGAACAATAAGATTGGTATCCATGTGATGTATGTGTTTATGTGTAGAATGGCCACTTTGAAAGAAAATATATCATTATAGAATGGATAGTAATCTTATTTTAAAATAATTTACTAATAATAAATTACGGGGGTTTATAATGAAAATAAAACAAAAGATGTTGGGGATTGGTGCTACCTATTATTTAGGTAACTCATTTTGGACATCACCAAATGGATTCCTAGAATGGATTTATTCTCAATGGTAGGATTTGAGGATAAATTTACTGATATTTATATGATATATTTTTTAGAAATTGGCTCTCAAATAGAATATGAGTAGTTAATATGTTAGGGGAGTGAGTGATCTTTTATAGTAGGGGGTGAGTGGAAATCTTGTAAATATTTGAAAAGGGAATTCCGCCCAAGTGTTTCCCACATAATGTGACCCCATTAAAGGTCATAATACAATACATGTAAGTATAGGTTCTTTTTATAAATATAAAAAGGACCGTGGGCATGTTTGGGGTTCATTTTGGGCGAAAGTATTATGGATTAGTATTTTTTAGGTAAAGTTTCACTTAATCACTGAAATTAATTTTACACACAATCAAAAATATTTTTGGAAAAAACTATTTTAAAATTATTAAAAATTATAAATCAAAATTATTTGTAATATATATTAGATTTTTCAAAACTGTAATCTTAAATTTTTAGGAAATATTTTAAAATAAATCAACCAGACATTTCGCTACAAATGGTTTATTAACTGAAAACGTTTAAAGGATTGAAATTTTTTTATATCCAATTTCAATATAAAATATATTAAAATAACCTAAAATGGTTTAAATGATGTGAAATTAATTAAATTAATCTTTAAACCCAAATTAAGTTTTAATTTATCTATATAAATAAATTAGATAAAAAACAAGTTAAGAATTGAAATTCATTATTTTTCAATATTCATTAAAAAATTACGTTTTTCAGGAGAATATCATAATTTAACCATAATATATCATTGAAATTTTTAACTAAAACTACATTTTTTTATAAATATAAATATCTATAATTTACTAAATTTGATTTTACCATTTCTCACATAAGGACATAAAAAAATTTCATTTGAGAAAAAATAATTTGCAAACTTATAAGGTCTTTAACAAAAATAAGATGTTTTATTATAAATATGTTTTATTTATATGAAACCACTATAAATAATATTTGAAATATATTTATTAATTTTCATAATGATATTTTTTACCACCATGATATAATTGTGTTGTTTAAAATATAAAAATAATAAACTATTGTACTGTAGAAACTTATAGTTACGCCTAACGAATTCCTAGTATGTGTTGCATGCAGAATAAGATTAACTTGTTTTAGTTCACAAATATTGATTGAATTGGTTTATAATGTGATGAAATAAATCAATATGAAATATAATATACTCTACAAAGGATAAAAAAAATTAGGGTGTTACATTCTACCCCCCTGAAATGAATTTCTACATCAAAATTCATCAATTTGATTAAAAAAATGAGGAAACTTATACCTCATAATATCCTCTTATTACCACATAAAATCATATAACTTCTGCTACTTCAAAAAATGTTGACTTGGTGAGTGGCCTCATTTCATATGACATTCTCTGTATGATCCATAATTTTTAATGGTTGTTCCTCAAAAAAATGATCATATGCCAAAACTATGACCTTTGAGATAAGTACATGTAATTGTTAAGTTATGTACATCCTCAAAATAGATACATGGAACACATCATTGAATTAAGTTATATTTGTATGGTGTTCCTAGTGGTATGGTACTTTCCTGATAATAATATGAATTTCAAATGGACCCATATATATGGGACTTATTTTACCTTACTTTATGAATCTCATATCGTTCTTCAATGAATAAATTTATAGAAACATCATTTCAAAAACATGAAATTATAGATCACTTCATCGATTTTCAACATAATGTTTCTATAGAATTTGTGATGCCTTGATATGCTACTGAATGGTTCTGACCTTATCTTTCATTTCACCAGCGATCTCAGGTCATAATAGCTTTCATTCTCCAAAATCATTTATCCTTGTTCGAGATGTACCAAATTTTCTAATAGATGGATTTATAAAGATTCATCTAAATTCCTAATTAAAAGATATTTTTGCAAGATAACACAATTATATGAAGGTTTTGATCTGAAAAACCATTATAATACAATAAAAAATATCTCAACATATAATCCATGGATAAAATTGGTCTTTTGGACTTAACGTTTATCTGAGGATGATAAATTGATCTGAAACTCAATTATGTATCTAGTGCTTGCACAAGACTTCACGAAAACATTTAGGTAATCCTCATATCCTGATCAGATATATAATTATTCCATATTACATGTAATATTACCAATTATTTAATGTATTTTATGAAAGATGATCTAAGGTGAATATATATCTTATAAAAATTATGTCTTATTACATAGTTAGGTGTTCTACAACCACCATATTGAAATAAATCCATTTGTGATTTTAGTGATTCCAATTACAAAATCCATATATCTATACTCCAATTTCAATTATGGTTTGGGTAAAAGATGAAACACAACCCTTATACATTTTTATTTCACCCTTAACATGATGGAATACATTTCATTGATTTATAGATGATGTCATATCTCTCTTCATGATATACCAAAAAAAGTAATCATTCCTGTCTCTATATACTGTCGTAATTAATGGATTAATTGATAATGAAGAGATATGAGATTACTCTATCAGATCCACCATTATGTTAGGAATGGATGGAATTAAAATGTAGTTTTTGGAAATTATAATTCAACTATGATAAATGAAAAACTATAAAACATCTCTAAAAATATTTGAATTCTCTACTTCATCCGTATACACCTGTTCGATATTTACATGGATAGTGGTTTAAAAATTAAAATGAGAAAGGAATTATTTTACTCTTCTGTTATGATTTCTATATCCATACACTATAAATACATAAAATTTTTATCTTTTTTATCATCATCATGTGTAAGAAGTCATGATTTTTTTGACTTAAAGCAATGGCCTCCTACTTCTATTTCATAAGGTTGTAATTTATTGAGAACTCAAAAACTATATCATATCTATCCATCTTCTCTATTGGATGTTTATCTCATCATGTGTGAATATATATTGCACAATTATATGATTGTTATATCTATCACACTTTTATACATATATATAATTCCTTTATATCGTTAATGAAAAAATACCACTACTAACTCTAAATCATTATATGGGTAATTGTTCGTGTGGATTTTCAACCGTCATGAGGCATATTAGATAACATGTTATTCTTCCAAAAAAAATCCCAATACCTTATTTTATGAATAACTATAGCTTAAAGAACCTTAAATAATAGAGGTTAATGTATGAATAATATCCCTTTCCGTCATTCTCTTTTGTTCCTTAAAATTTTCCTCAAATTCATCAATTTATAAGAACTCATCACTCTTTCGAGTTAAATTTGTCAGAGAATTACATAGTCTTGATAAATTATATAAAAACTACCGATAATAATCATCCAAATGATGATGTTTTCAACTCAATTTGAAAAAATATTTTCTTATAAAATATACTATAGCATCGAAATTAGATCGATCTACATCCAAACCATCTCTCGAGATTTTGTGACCAAAAAATGAAAAATATTATAGAATAAATTCACACATTTTAATTTTTTTCATAAACTATAACCTTCATTATTTTATTTAGTAGACTTATACTTTGTGTTCATGATATTAATTCCACTTTTAATATATAAGTATATTATCTATATAAACTATAAAAAACAAATCGATTTTATATCTAATGATATTATTAATCAAATAAATGAATATTGTTTGGTAATTAGAAAGGCCAAAAGGCATCACTATATATTCAAACTATCCATACCTTGTACTAAATTTCATCTAGTCTATATCCTTTTTATATAACCACATTTGAAGATATCCACACTGAAGGCCCATCATAGATAATTATCATGCTCTAAATAGTTGATCAAATAATTCATCAATATATGGAAGATTAAACATTTTCATGATCGTGATCTTGTTCAACTCAGTATAATCAAGAGTGTAACATATATCTAACTTTCTTCACCACAAATATAATAGTTGAACCCACAGTGACACACTTGGACAAATGAATCAATTATAATAGAATTTTTGGAGTTTCTTCTTTAATACATATAACTGAATCAACGTCATTCTATATGGTGTTTTTGAAATTGGTTTGGAACATGGAAAGATTTATATAAAGAACCGAACATCACATTTGAATAGAATTAAATGAAACACTTTTGGGAAGAAAAAAAAATTCCAAAATTGTAAACATATAATCGATGTCTAATTTTTCCCAAACCATTTGAGGCAAACAATCCTTCATAATGTAATTAATACACATACAGAAGACATAATCTCCATAGGAATCTCATACATATCATCACATTGATATATGGTCATAGGTTGTTTTGAAAAATCAAAGGTAGCTTCTCTTCATAGAAAATTCTTGTGGGATTTATGAAGATAAATCCAATCCATTCCTAATATGGCATCAAATAAAACTAAAGTAAGGATTAAAATATTTATAGAAATCACATTTACATAATCCTAAACCAGATTGAAAAAATCATCTTTACATACATTCATCATTCATTTACTGTTTTTCACTTTTAATTCCACATCAATTAATTTGTGTGGAATCGTAAAAACCAATGAAAATTAATTAGATATGAATGAGTGTGTGGATCCAGAATCTAATATGAAATAAGAAGCTATATATTTAATGGTATGTGTACCTTTTACCATATATTCTACACACCCATCATCAAAAATAGTGATCACGTGATATTTCTCCAATTCCCACTATTTCATTTGGTTTTCACAATGATCAAAATCAACAACTATAGGTTGCGGGAACTAGAAATCATATTAACATTCCCCATTAAACATGATTCATTAATTTGTGGGAGGTGCATTCTATGATTCTATTACTGTATTTGCATAATTAGACAAATTCATCCAATTAGTTCAGAAAACAA
Source organism: Viscum album (assembly GCA_963277665.1). Classification (NCBI taxonomy): domain Eukaryota; kingdom Viridiplantae; phylum Streptophyta; class Magnoliopsida; order Santalales; family Viscaceae; genus Viscum; species Viscum album. Next base: position 186,643,246 of record OY728153.1, on the reverse strand, counting down.
TTTTGAAATATAATTTAATTACACACATAAAACATTTATTAGGTTCCATAATAAGTTCCACCATTTCTTATTTCAACACATAAAGAATTAAAGAAGGGTAATATTCTACTCTCCATTGTTTTTTTATTTTCTGATGAACTATAAAATCTTTTTCTGGTTAAAAAATGAGACTGAACATAACTCCACCATCAGTTTAAAATTTTATTGGGCAACCAAAAATATATTCATTGCTAATAAAGACTCTAACAGAAATGTACATATATGAAATGGATTTATGAAACTGTTGAATCAGTAAAACATACATTATGGTTGGCTGATAATAAAATATTTGTACATATTATGTCTTTTTAAATTATCCTCAAATGTATATATGGATAAATAATCCTTTTTTATTTAACTCCATGAACACATTTCTTATATTAATTCATCGAACATGATGAGAGTACTTATTGATTAATAATTTAATAGACTTTTCCAAATCCTTGGATTCAATTTAATCTTTCTTTCGAGATCAGAGTCTATCACTATAAGTCTTCACCATATAAATGGTAATCATCCAAAATGACTTTATGTTTTTTATAAATCCAGATATGACATAATATTTTTTGTGTAGTACTGATCCATTGTTTAGACACATGTGTATAATCGGATCTGCTAAATGAAGGGGGATGTTTCCACCACAAGGACATAATGAAATGTTGTTCCCTCTTTTTATCATTTGGATGTCCATAATGATACCTATCTTTGGAAATATGGGTGAACATGGCCATGAATATTTTCATTCCATCTTCAAAATAAATTTGTTTCAAAATAGGTTAATAATTACATTGTCGATTTCAATCACCATTAATTTGAATCCATCGGGTTCCATCCATTAACTAAAACTAGAATGCTTAGAGTATGAAACATTTTTCATAAAAAGGAACTAAATAATCAAGAAACATTCATTAATCCTTCAATATGGTTCTTGAAGAGTATATGAATCCCCAAATTATATCCCCTGAGAGTTTCAACCCAAGTGTGCTGCAAGACCCATTGACAAGTACATGCTCATGATCGAGTAAATATCAATTCAGTGTATTCGATTTTGTTAAACCTATGTATATATGTGACAAAGACACGTCCTAATGTAGTATCCAAAAGGGGATTTATTTCATGGAAACCACCTTCTATATCCTATACTAAAATTTCAATGCATTTTACTATACATTTCATCATCCTCAGACTAATCCTTAGATATGATATTAGGGTTATCACTTATTTTTATTATCCTAACTTCCAATGTTAAAATAATTTTTTATATGATACTAGATATTGAAAATATCTCTCATAATACATTAGAATTATTTATTTTTTCAAAATAGATAATACATTAGAAAAAAAGATTCCCAAATACAATAATAGTTTAGTACCATTGAAAACATGGATGCATAATCGATGGTACAAGTGTGAGATATATTATCTCCTCCTAGGTTATACATTAATAGAAAAATTATTATAAATATCATACATAATACATATATTAATAACTAAGGGTATGTAAAACATAGAAAGGGGTAACACCATATGCTTATTAGGTGTAAAAAATGGGGATATATAATCATAAATTTGAGAATAAGACTATGAGAACATGATCATAACATTATAAGATCATACCCTATACATCAATGATCATAAACATGAATCATGGAATAAGTATTGGTAGTTTATAATACATAAATCCTAATGGAATTAATAGAATAATCAATTTATGTATATCATTGAAGAAGGAAAAAGGTTTATTCCCAACACGTTAACATGTAACATCATTCCCTATAATTTAACGTGAATTTACAGAACTTATCCAAGCACATCCTGGGGGCTACACCTACAGGTCGAGAAAAACAACCATCTCCAATTGCAACCTATTCCTTGTAAAGGACCAATTATCCCCATCTTCTCCAAAAGTAACAAGTTTACCAATGTTCTAATAGTAGATTATGTTTCCCTATATTATAAATTAGATCAATATATTAAATATGCTTCCCATACTTAAAAATTAATATATATAATTTTACCCAATGCAATGTATATAGAAAAATTTCTCTCACATTTCATAATTAAATCTCACATACCTTTAACATAAGATCATAAATAGTAAAATCCAAACCCATGAAAAGATATGTGTGTCAAAAAGAGGGAATCATTTCATAAACTATGTAATATAAGATATGTTTCAATAATTATTTTATCAAAGTATAATCCGTTAAAATAAGCGTGTTTCATAAGTTAATATTCCATGAATGAGGAACAATTTTCATTATCATGATGCCATTAAAACATAATCCATTCATATAAATAATATAAATGGAACATTTGGATCCATTCCCTATTAAGAAAATAATAACATCAAAAGAAGATATCACAAATTTATAATAATTTTTGAATATCTGATAAATATATTTTTGGAGAATAATTTAATTTCTTCATTGAATTACATTTTTGAAAAAATAAATATTTTTTGAAAAAATTATCCATTAATAATATACTGAATACATAAAATGGTAACTTAAATGACCATAAAACATTTTTAAAATTAATGTTCCATCAAAATGAGATAAGTATATCATTTTAAAAAAAAATTGGAAACACTTTCTAAATTAGGGTTTTTGAATAAAAAATGTATCCTACCAAAGAATGAAATAAGGACATATTTTCATAAAAACGTTTTTTAATTATCCTTATTAATAGTGTCTCAAAAATTTTTTATAATAAATAAAGAAATAATTGTTAACTTGAATAGATATTAATTGATGTTTGTTCTTGAAATATGGATCATAAGAATTAATCAACGAAATAATAATCACAAACAATCACAATAAATAATGTAATTGTTGCAGTAATCTCTTACCATGTTGTAACATTGAATCAGACTCCACATATAAGAAAATGAAATTAAATGTAGATTAAAATATCATTGAAAATTAGGAATTAGGATATAACCAATCAAATGACAAGTGTATAGTTATTATAGAATAATATAGTAACATAACATCTATTTTATCTCAATGAAGGCACATTGAGAAAAAAATAAATTTATCGATTTGGTTATATTTGAAGCATAAACCCCAAAAAAAGGGAGATAAAAATAGATATTTAATTACAATAGATTTAAGGATAATAACCATAGAATATGATAATGAGTATTATATACACATACCAAAATAAAATAGTGGTGAATAATGCTTAATATCCAAAAAATAAAAGTTAGACAATAAGTCTCCTTTCATTATATCTTGACTCTCGTAGAGCTAATTAAAAACATATCTGAGAAATTATTTCCAAATATAGATAATCATTTTCAGAAATTTCATTACAATAGCTATATGAAAACTATCATATTAGATAATAACATTTTTTGTATATTAGTGTTTTGTAAACCTCAGTATTGTGTGTAAAATATGCTTTTAAATAAACTAGATATTTTTTTAATATAAGCTGACATAGTGTTTCATGTTCATCAAGATATTATTATTGTTGTGTATAGTGTATTTTTGACTTCTTTTGGGTATAAATGATCTAAGGTCCCGACCATAAACATTAAATAATCTATAATATTCCATTATAATTCACTTCTTTGCATTCCCAATGTTTATTTTGGTGTATGTTTTTATAAAATTAGAACCCAATTCATACATTTCAACCCATAAGAATACAAAGTGGGTACAACTCAAGTAGTATAAATTTCTTCAATAATCAAATAACATTAAATAAAAATATGAATTCATTCAATGTAATGTCATTAAAACATTCATATTCAAGTATACATTTTTCTTACCTATCCTTATACCCTGAGAAAAAACATTTCAAAAATTGGGATTAATACAAAAAGCACAGTATGGGATATAAAAGGAATGAGAGAACCCATTCTCACATGATTTCTTATAATTATATGAATTCATTTTCATAGAGACATACTGTCCAACCAATAAGTATCTTATAGTAATTTTCAAAAAACCTAATATCTATATGAAACATAGAAAACATAAATAATTTCTTAAAGGTAAATAGGGGTGTTACATACATAACATTGTATCCCTTACTACTGCTCTATTATTTGTAACCGTATCAACTACTAGGAATGACCATCCAGGGGAGAACCACTAATAATTTATTAACATAATAGACAAGTAAAACAAGAAAGTAAAACCCACCAAAATATACAAATACTGCTCATAAAAATCATACTTGTCACTATATCAATGATATATTTTTTCATCCGAAGTAGGAGATTCCCACTCTGAGATTTCATAGTGCTTCATAACCATAGCATACTACATACTCAGATTCCACTTCCCTAAAGATAGAAACTACTTAGAAGATTGAATTCCATTATTCAAACCAGTGAAAACCCTGAAAAAACTCTCCCTCTTTCTGGGTGACCTAGTAGACAATAGATTCAGCAAGTAAGAATAATCCTTCCTTTCCCTTTTCCTTTTCCTTGGTGGAGTTGTCATACCGCCATCACATACAGATAAATTAATTTTACCACTTGAAAAATATTAATGTATAATAGTATGGAGACATCACTATCATTTTCTTTGTCACTATTAGAGACATTTCCCCATTTTTTGATTGATGTGAAAATAATATAACATTTTTAATCCATCAATTCCACTAATAAAAATACCCTCTGATTCAGTCAAACACCCTCCTCCCACCTGCTATGATTGCATGTATTTATCAATTGGATTGAGGCATTGAAAGTGAACATCGTTACCATGACCATCATGGGGATCCTACCTATGCGCATCGTCAGTAACTACAGGATGAGAAAAGGAATCAGGCTGTTAATTATCATGATCATTCCCTTACAGGCCTTCCTCTATAAAGGCAACCATCTCAATCTCTAGTCCCACAAACTGGTTTCAAGTGGAAACATTGAACATCCCCGAATGACCAATTATAGTAACATCCATCAGTGGCCGATTCTAGCACCCATCATCCAAGTTCAGATGATAAATGACATGCATCACATACAGATTCAGGGTAGCTTTCACTTCCTTCACAACAATTTAATGCACATGAGCCCCTCCCAGATCATTCTTTATAACCTCACATTCTACAGCTGGTTGAATATGCACATCCACCACTATGAAACCTAGAGGAGATTCCTCCACTCTCATTTCCTACTCAGAAAAACCTTCCATTTCAACCAGCCTCATGGAATCTTTGTGGAATGTCATTCCCCCACTTTCACTTTGAGAAGGTCTCCTAAGAATAGAGGCCCCCAGGCTGGACCTCCACCAGCAACTACTCCAAACTATTGACGATAGATCCGCCAATTCCCATCACTTTTTCTACCTATGATGTCCCAACTGCATTCTTGATTCGAAAGACTGACTCCATATGACCAAAATGATGAAAATTAGCACAATATCATATCCAAGAATCTATTATGACCTCCTGATTCCACAGTAACTATTTCTCATCCATGTTCCATACCCAATTGATGAGTTTATTTTCAACATCAACCTTGACACATATTCTTAGACAAACGGGATGACATAACACATCCATTAACTGATCATAACATAGTTATCTTCTAATCATTTTACAAATAACACACAAAATAGATGGATTTGGGATGGAGAGTGGATGACCAGGAGGAATGACCCATGATTCAATTATAGATGGATCACATCACATGTGAAATTCAAAACACCATCGAAACAGAACGAGGGGACCCTCTTGAATATTCAGGGTGCCCTGGACCAGGCGAAAACAAGGTCCTCCTCTGATTCAAAATGGATCATAATGTGTTGTCAATCAAGAAAGCCAACCACTGTTCTCCCATGTAGATTCTAGGAACTAAAAATGAAATAGTCAAATTCGTCAACCAAGGGTCAATGAAGGTGGAACCTAGCAACCAACATGAGCATGCAAAGGTCCATGGAAAACTGAGCACCATTGGGGAGAGGATGATTAAAGGTGCATCCGGAAATAGATTGGGGACCTTCGTGGATAACCAAAACATCGGTAAGAGAATAAGGGTTTTGGGCTATGAGAACACTGAGATGGAGTCTCCCATCTTCTGTAGATTATATCGCATGCATCGCCCCTCCGATCGAGAGGGGGGAGGATAACCACACAACATTATGGTATCTCCATGATCTTGAGAGAGATAGATTCCATATCACGATGTTCATAACCTTAAAATGTAATCCTCACATCTTACTTCTATATAATCCATCCAGGTTATACTTGGAGTAACCATACAATAATCCTCCAACAAAAACCAAACCAATAAATTGGTGGGATATATAGGGACCATGATAAAATGTACAAAATTAAAATTAAACATCTTTACAAATTAATAATTGTTTCATAAAAACATTTCATTAATATTTCATATAAATAGATATTTAAAAGGGTATTTTTAAAGAAAATTCTATTATAGATAACATATAATTCAAGATATAAATAATAAAATGAATGGAATATTAGTATAAACTGTAAATAAACATAATAAAACAATTATGAAAAAAAATTCACAAATAATTTTACTCTAAAATAATCAGCGACGTATAAGGTTGAACTAATGGATGGGAATTGGGTTATGAATTCCTTTACATTTGGTTCCACATACATCAAATGTGTTCAAACCTAATACATAAGAGTTTATAGTGTGTTATTAATATATTAAATATCTAATATAATATTAATAATTATATATAATAAATTATTAATAACAGCTTTATTCCCATTTATTAATATTATTTATTTATTTCCATTACATCAGGTTAATTTATTTCATAGTTTTTATTGTTGGTTACATATGGATTGTCATGAATAATGAATGAACAATTCCATAACTTGAATGAAATGGTTTTAATATGTTTGAATAATTTTAAATATTTAAAAATATAATTTTTTCTAATATGAGGATGAATTAATAAATAAATCATTAATTGAAATAATTTAATTTATTTTGGTGGTTTTTATTATCATCCTGATCGTATATAATTTTATTCAATATAAGGTTTATATAAATGTTCTAGAAAAATAAATAATATTTAAAATAAATAATAAAACATTAGTTGAAAATAATAATGGTTTTATGATATTCCGTGAAGATGATAAGAAAAACAAAAGTGTATCATCCATGATGGTGGTAAATTATCTCATCACGAAAATTTTCTCAATTCCTAAATAAAAGTGAAAGGAGAAAAAGTGTGAAGGTGAATTTTTACATAAACATGATAAATTTAGATTATATATATGGTATGGTAGTTCTCATTCAACATTGATATTTGGAATTTAAGAGAGTATATGAAACTGAAAACAATTGAAATGAAAATAAAATAAAATGGAAGACGATTTCACCTCTTGAATTATCCTCTTTAAAAAAACCCTAAGGCCCTTGGTTTTGGAATATTTGTTATAGCAGATGTTCTTAGACGTGGGAAGAAGATTTGGATGGGAATTTGGAAGACATTAAGTAGCATACAAGGATTTGGAATAAGAGGATAATAGGTGGTGAGAGATCATATTTATAGGTGATGAGATGGGTGTTTCCTCATTAATATATTCATTAGTTTATTTTTTTTGATCATAATGATGAATTTTTGGACAATAAAAAAAAATATATTAATAATTTTGTATGTCTAAATATGTTTGTCTTAATTCATCCTTAAATCATCTATGAATCTATATTTCATGTATTTAGCTCATATGCTAAATTTTTGTATTTCACTATTCATGAAAAAAATCATATATTTCATAAAAATCCTAAAAATTCACCAAATGAATTTTTGATGTTTAGAATTAAATATTGACCTCTACTACTTGAAAATAACATTCTATATATTATATCATTAATTTTTATCTAAAATCATAATTAATTTTCTAAATAAATTTTTAAATATATATCATAATTTTGTACACATTAAAAAATTAATTAAGTTCTCAGAAAATTATATTATAATCATAAGAGAATAAAAAATAAATTGGTGAATCAAATTTTTTACAATATATTTTCTTTTAAATTATTATACTAATTTTAAAATTATAAATAATCATTTATGTTTCACGAAAATAAGATCACTTAATTTATAACATTCAAAACATTTAGTTAATTATTAAACGATATAAAAATATCATATTATCACTTTTAAGACACATGAATTTTATTAATAGTTTTATAGGTGTTATTACTATTAAATTCATCATATAATTATTCCTATGGTCGTTTTACTATTGTATTAGTATAAATTCATGTATTTCAATAAAAATGACGTATTTCATTATACATTTATAACTAATTTGATTATTTAATTCTAGAACGAAATGAAATTATTTTATAAAATATGAATTGTTACATTCTCCCCACCTCATACAATTGTTTCGTCATTATTTTATTTACTTATTAAATAAGTGAGGGTACATTTACATCTAGGATTTTTTATTTTTCCATGTTTCTTCTTTAACCATGTGTTTCTTCACAAAAATATAACCTGGTGAATTACCTTATAATGATATATGTGCTTTATACAGTCAATAATATGAAGAATTTTATCTTTATAAATAAGATTCATTATAAGAAGAATTATTTATAGGATCAAAACAAGATATGAATCTGGCACAAAATTTCTCAATATTTAATCATTAAAAACAGTGTGTAGATAAGATAAACTCAGAGGCAAATAAAAATGGTAGAAGAGTGTTATAACATTCTCAAAAATTTCATAAGGTGAAATGAACCGTGGTAGTAACATTCACATCTTACCAAAATGAAAAAATATGCCGATATTCTATGAAAACTATATTCACCTATCTCAAAATAAAATTCATCCTTACATTTATCTTCTTTACTTTTTACCTTTCTCTAATTCATTCTCATGTGTTTCTAGATCATCTTCACTTTCTCATCCATTTTATCCTTTATATCTGATACCATCAATATCCTTTTCCCAAAACCATCCAAAAAAGATAGAGTTCGAATCTTATATCTATATAGATCGTAAGAAGGTACCATATGAATACTAGAATGAAAGATGTTATTTTAAGAAAACAAATCTTATGAATGATTTTAATTCTAGCATCTCTTGTATCCCATTGAACAAGATCAATGTATAATCAATAATTTATGAATTTTTCTATTGGTCTATCCATTTGATTGAGGTTTAATGGAATGTATAAAATTTAATTCTTGTTCCTAATGTATTCTTAAGGGCTTTTCAAAATTATTAATTGAAACTCAGATCATGTTCCAATATAATGGAAGAGTCAATTTGTATACCATAATAATCTCTTTATCGTACAATAAAAAAATTATTCAAAGGAATATCATCTCTAATACAAATCAAATGTAATGATTTGTCCAGTAGGTCAAATAGAACTCAAATCGAATTTTTTACCTCGAGAAGTATTTGGTAGTCCCACCATGAAGTCCATGGATATATTTTCTCATTTCCACTCGGGAACTATAAAAGGCTGAAACATCCCCTTTGGTAATTATATTTCAACATTAAATGTTTATAGGTAAAACATTTCATGATAAAATCATCAATTTATCTTTTTATTTCATACCACTAGTAATACTCTCAATCATATGTATATATTTTTGTGCTGCAATGATAAAATATAAACGAATAACTATGACAACCATATAATAATTAAATCTTTAATTTGGGATCAAAAGGCACATATAATCTCATCCCCAGTCTAGAAAAATCATTGTAAACATTAATTTATAGAAACATACACTTTCCACAAATATTTACATTTTATGTAACATGTCATCATTCTTCTTCACATTCTTCTTCACATTCATAATTCCAGAGGAGGGTCCTTCTCTCATGGGGATGACCCTCAGTTTTTCTCCTTGGCTGCGCTCTCTTTCTACTGAGAATTTGGTTCTGTCTGACATTTGCATATCAGATATCACCTTGATGGAGTGAGGATCGAGTGAACATGAAGTCTCCCCGCTCTCTTTGCCTAGAGAGATTACCCTTCAGGCCTTTTCCTATCATCCAGTTGTGTCCTCCCCTCCGTCCTCACTAGCACCACTTGCTTCTCCTTCCCCTCCTCGCTCTCCCCCATCGCCCATGATGTTGGAACACAATTCGATGGAAGGGTAGGGCTTTGCCTCTCTGGGAGTTACTCGCAAGGCTCCTTATAGAGGTGCGGTTTCTCCAGGGGCAACCTCACAGGGGCATGATGGTATTCAAACTAGATCTCGGTCTAAATCAGATATACTGGTATATTCAATCTCGTCTCATCATGAAAAGGGCCAGGAGTCTGGGGCCAAAGCCAAAGGAGATCAGAGTAATGTCTAATGTCTTAATATGGAATGCCCATGGTATTGGGGCCAAGGAAAAGATGAACTTCATTGTCAATGAGGTTAGTAACAATCATGTTTCTATAATAGATATTTTTGGAACTAAAATATGGACCTAGAAAGATTAATGAGTATGCTCAAAGGCTCAGGATTCACAGCTTTATGCACGTGGATCCTCCCAATTCCCATATATAGTTGTTTTAGAAGGACCATGTTATCTTTTATCTTTTGAGTGCGTCAGACCAGTCACTGACCAATAAAATTACAGTTGGGAATCAACTGTTTCTCTTCTCCTTCATCTACTCTAAGTACAATTCCATGTACATAGAGTCCTTTTCTAGTGAGTTAAGAGGGTTTAACCTTGATGATGTCCCATGGATTGTTAGGCGCGATTTAAACATTATCTCATGTCCAGAAGAGAAGAAAGGGGGAGGTGATTTTCCTAGGAATGATAGTCCTGGGTTTGTTTCTTTCATGGCCAGGAAATGACTTTTGTATGCGGGCTATGAGGGAAGAATCTTTACCTGGTGTAATAACCAACGTGTAGGACGACACACCTTCTGTCAACCTGATCGGTGCCCGATGAATGAGGCTGCTATAGCCATGTTTCCGGATTCCAAAGTTGTTCATCTAGTTCAATGTCTTTATGATCATTATCCACTCCACATTTCTCTTGGTGCAGGGCCGTTGAGGAAGGAAAATGTCTTGTTTTCCAAAATCTGGCTGGAGGAACCATGTTTCTTCTATGTGGTCAGGGAAGCTTGGGATCTCTATCACCGGGGGAATCCATAGATCACTCTTCACAATAAGCTGAGACGACTCAAGAACCTCCTCTGCACCTGGATAAAAAAGATTCATGCTCCTGATCAGGACTTGATCGAGGAAAGTAAAGAGGTGGAGCTCTTGGAGGAGTGTTTGGAACAAGAATGGGATGAATCTTTGTTTAATGAACTTAGAGGTAAAAATAATCATCTCTATGATACCCTTCTGAGACAAGAGCGGCTGGCCAGAGAGGGTGCAAGAGTTAGATGGCATCATGAGGGGGATCGGAATTCTAGCTACTTCCACCCTTGCATTAAAGAATGTCGACATGTTCAGTGGCATAATATTTTCATGGATGATGGCTCCTACTCCAGTGACCGCGATGAGGTTGGGGTCATGGTTAAAGGGGATATCAAATCTCTTTTGGCTACTCCCAATTCCAGTATGGTTGGGGGTATCCGAGAGGTGATGCTAAGCTTTTTTAAGGCATTCCAAGATGTGTTTCAGAGGACATTGATGGGGGCTTAAGGAGGTATCTGGATGAGAGTGTAGTTAGAGAGGCGATTTGGTCATTGAACCCGGATAGTGAACCAGGGCCCGATGGCTTCCCTGGGTCTTTTTATAGGGCAACATGGGATTTTGTAAAAGGGGATCTTATGAGAGCTGTACAAGATTTTTTTCAGGGTGGGGATCTGCCGTGTATTTCCTGTGCAACCAAGATGGTTCTTATTCCTAAGGTGTGTAATCCCGAGTCCATTGATCAGTATCGGCTCATAAGCATGTGTAACATACTGTACAAAGTTCTGGAAAACATTCTCAATAAAATATTCGCTTTTCACCAAGATTCTTGATTGGCCTTAGAGAAGCATGGTTTTATTAAAGGAAGGTCAATTCAGGGTGAAATCGGAGTGGTCCAAGAGATGGTAAGTAGCATCAACAACAGGTCTTTCGGAGGAAATTTTGTGGTAATGTTATACATCAGAAAGGCCTATGATAGGGTGTAATGAGGCTTTGTTCTCAGAGTCTTGGCTTGAATGGGGTTCCCAAATTGGACTACTGACCTTATTTTACATTGTTTCAGCTCAGCATGGATTTCTAATTCGTTTATGGGTAAGCAATTTGGGTTTTTCAAGGCATTTGGTGGCCTCCGTCAAGGGGATACTTTGTCCCCCACTCTTTTCATTATCTCCAAAAATTTTCTCTGTTGCTATATTACTCAAAGCCTCACCCCGGGTAAAGTTATCCCTTACCATAATAGGTCTGCTACAAGGGGTATCTCTCACATGATGTTCGCATATGATATGATTGTATTTATCAATGGCAGTATGTAGTTAGTGCAGGCGTTGAAAGGGCTTCTTGGGGAATACTGCAAGTGGAGTGGGAAGGTGGTGAACAATGAGAAAAGTATTTTTTACAAAACCAAGAAGATCTCTGAGAGGAGGGAGAGGGACGTGGGGGATTTCTTGAGTATGGAGAGAGGATATTTACTCATGTAGTACCTCGGGGCTCCGGTTAGTCCTTCCTATCTTGGGGTCCATCATTTTGATAAACTCATAAGCAAAATTTTGGGACACATCTACAACTGGAAAAATAGATTATTGTCCTTTGGAGGCCGCATAACATTAGTGAACAATGTATTGGTTCCCATTACCATGAAACTTTTATCCACCTTTCAGGTTCCGAAGAGTGTGATTTCCATGCTAGATAAGATGATGGTGTCCTTCATATGGGATAGGAAGATGGAAGTCAGACATCATTGGGCATCAGAGAAACGTCTTGCAAGACCTCTCTCCGAAGGGGGCATTAACTTGAGGAGTGTTTCCTCAACCATGAAAGGGCTTCATGAAAAGCATTCTTGGGAGGCTCTAGAAGGTAGGTCCCTTTGGGTAAATACCATGAAAGACATTTATGGTCTGAACATGGGTGATCAGATAACTCGTCCATCTAGGATATGGAACCTGATTCATCCTTATAAGGAAATTCTGCAACATCACTCGTCGTGGTTAGTGGGAACAAGGAGCATCAATTTTTGGTAGAAATATTGGGGGGAGGGCAGGATTTATTTCCCGAGATACCCCTCCCCGGGCATGTCTTTTAGAGAGGCTGGTGGTTTCCCCAGGTTCCTCCAGGCAAATTTTGATGCAAATCAACTTGTTGTTTTTAACATCATTGCTACTAGTGATGATCCTGATAAACTCATCTCCACAGGATCGATGTCGGGTATTTTTTCCATCAAGTATTTCATACATGTGACGAGGGACATGTTGAATAGAGATAAGTGGGGGTGAATTTGTGGTGCAAGGATCTTCCAGCCAAATTTAATTTCTTGTTGTGGCGTGTGAGGAACAAAGCCCTACCTACTGATGAGAATCTACAACGTATGGGTGTGACGATGGCTTCCAGGTGCTGGTGCTGCAGCTCCTCTAGACAAGAAATAGAGGGACATTTGTTCTATGATAGTGAATGGTCTAGAGGGGTATGGAAGACCTTCAGGGCTTTCTATGGATGGGTTGCGTCTGACGGGGTGCATGATGATTTTCTCAGCTCGTGGTTTAGAGGAGCGGGAACTCATGGGGCCGAGAGAAAGGCCAGGACATTCATTCATATTGCAGGTTTCTGGACCACTTGGTAGGCCAGGAATGTTGCTCGCCACAAAAATGGTTTGGGATCTCAGGTAAGTATAATTTTCAACATGAAAAAAAATCTGCGGGATCCGGTTCGGTTGTGCCCCGATTGTAAATCGGCAATGTCTGTGAACTCAATCATCCCAAACCTCTTACGGGACTATCAGGCTGACTATTGAGGGAGGGGATTTTGGGTATGTTGGCGACCTCCTAGCCAGGGGTTAAAGCTTAATATAGATGGGTCCCTTCTTAGTGGGGATATGCCTGTGGGAGGGGTTATTAGAGATCACATGGGCTCCATTATTGCAGCGTTCGCAGACTTCTATGGCCGAGGTGATGTATTACAGGCGGAGGCTATGGCCTTGGCTACTGGGTGGGAGATATGCAACCAAAGGTATATTAATATTAAGATTCTGGAGACGAAATCCATGATACTATATAATGCATTGATAGTAAAGATAGATTTTCTTGGAATATCATATACACTATCAGAAAATGCAAAATACTTATAAGTAATCATATGGAGGTATCCCACACATGGTGGGAGGCGAACACGGTGGCAGATTTTTTGGCGTCTCTGGCTTCTGAAAATCAAAGCATGCATTATTTATTTTGTTTGGGATATTTTCCAAAATAGGGGATGCAATTTGTGGCCAATGATGCTTTGGGTTCACATTACTTTAGACCACCAAGATTTTTCTTTTTGTTTCTTACGTACAGTGTTTTTTCATATTAAAATAAATGATAGTTTTCAGTCAGTAATTATCCCTGAATACATTAGGGCAATTGTAAAAATTAGAGGGAATAAAAAAGACTCAGAATTACAATATCTAGTATGTAAATCTATTTTTTGGATGTCATCCTCTTAAACCATTAGACAATGGTACCTAGATCACAAGTCAATCTAGGAAAGGTAATGAGATCCCAAGATATGATCAAACAAGTCATCAATATGAATAAAATGATACTTATTATTGACAATAATGTCCTGTAATGATCTATAATCATTGAAAAGTCACATATAACCATAATTATTTTTGACAAAAAAAACATGATCACCCCATCATGATGTGAAAGGATGAATAAATCCTATATCAAAATACTCCAAAAACTTATTTTACAAATAAAATTCTTTCACTAGAGTTATTTGATAAGGGGGTTATTAAATTGTATTATCACCATGAACCTTGTCAAAAGATAATTAAATTTCCCAATCCTGCATAAAAATGCAGAAATGATCAAGAAAAACATAAATGTATTCATTTAGCACTGGCACAACATTAGTCTGAATATTTCCCTTGTTTACAAAAATATGGGAAATTTAACTACAATTTCTATATTTTAACAGTATGTCAACATCCTAAAAAGTTATCAAATTTATTTATTCGTTCTTATAAAGAAACATAAATACTTTTAGAAAACACTTATATAGAGATACAATAAATATTATCAAGATAAAGAGAAATCCAATCAATACTGTAAATAACATCAAACTCTATTAAGGGAAAAAATATATATTTTTCAGGTAATTTCTTTCCATAAACAATTATAGGAAGATTATAATAAAAAATATTTTTCTAATCTATTTTCTTCAGGGATTTTAACTATAACCTCTAGTATCATTTCATGAGGTGATACTTCTAATTTATCAAAAACATTCTTAGAAATAATGGAATTTGTAGACCCAAATGAAAAAATATAGTAGAATATTTTGAGTAAAGAAACAATGTACCCGATACAACATCAATGGATGGGCCGGCATCTACTGACATTTTCCAAAAGGATATGATTGCACCTTAATATTTATAATCCAGATTATTTGGATCATTTGGATCTTTAGTTGGGAGTGTGTTTTTATAATGACTGATCTCATTACATTATAAAATATTTCATGTTTTCTTATCAGATTTAATCATAGGTCAGTTTTCATTACATTATCATTCCATATATTTAGACATACCACATGGAAAAAAATCATAGTTATTTTAAGGGATTCCCTATGGATCTTTTTACCACACTTTTCATTAACTAGAAACTTGAAATTCTTTCCTTCAGATTTCATTGATTGATTATTACCTATCACATTACATTTAAACCACTTATTTAGTATTATTTTCTAATGAATAATCATATTAAAACAATTACATTCCCACACTCTCATGAAATATGAAAAATTTCTCATACCTTAAGAATTCACAGGAAGAAAATTCCCTTTTATATAATGGCTTATATAAAGTGTAAAAATGATTTATTTATTTTTTCAATACCCGGAATATGATTTTAAGTTTTACTTTATAATATGGAGACGTTTTCTTCAGACATGACCACTAAATACTTCTATATTTTTGAAATCCTTGATATCATTTTACATCCTATATCGAATAACCATATAAAATTATTTTTCAAGGTATAAATTGTTAAGCTAATCCCTTTCTAAGGCATTAATCACCATAATAACACTAATGTTAGTAACCATTAAAACAAATTGGTAATCATCACCTTCAAAATGATACGAGAATGAACTAACCTTCTTATTTAATTAACACCCCACAACATCAATTATATTTTCATGGGATTTTATCCATTTGTCAGTTGACATAGCTATATACTATTTCTGGATAGAAGGAGGGTTTGAGTCATAAAATGTTCTACTATCATCATATTCAATTATGGAAGCTCTGGTTTAACTCTTTCAGAGATTCCACCCCTATTTATATAAAGATTCAACTAATTCATTACAATAACAAACTATTTTTTATAATTCTAACTAGTCAATGTTGTGGATTAAAAAATTTATCATCCTCTCGGAGCCTTATTCCTTTTGGTTCCTTATGTCTTCAATGGAATCCCATCTTGAATAGGCATATATTATATGATAAAACATGGTAATGTTATAATAACATATTATGTAAGCATAATAATTTGGCAAAATTTATCTTTGGTTTTCTATTAACATCATCCTAATGCTAAATTTTATAGAAATCATGCTCTAATACCAACTATAAGGACCAACCAATTAACATTACATAATCTAGTAAATTACTATAGAATTAACTCTTTAAAATACTAGATATGTTTTCAGTTTATTTTTATAGAAAATTATTACATAATTCAAACATTTCAACAAAAAATCATAAAATGTGGGTAATACTAAAATAATATCTACATCTTAAATAATAAGAAACTTTTAATTATAAACATTAAATATTCTCATGATATTTTAACTAATATTTCATCTTGGTGTCTCCAATACTCAAAATCACAACAGAAATAATTCTAAAACATGTTATGATTACAAAAAATTCAGTATGGAAAATAAAAATAATAGTTGAAATTTCTACAATATTAATAGCTGTAAACATATGAAATTATTTTCACAAAGACAAACTTATAAACCAATATGTATCATATAGATAATTTTTAAGAAGATGATATTTACATAAAATATATGAAACATAAAAAATACCATAATGTTAACTTACATAATTTCATACATAATACTGAAACATTCATTGCCAAATTATGATTTTTATCTCACAAGGAAATATTAAAATGTATCCCTCATGGATACCTTATGATTTAACCATTATAGTAATAGTTGGTGTAACCATATGGTTCAACTTGAAAAAAAATATAAATAATTAATTGGAGTGATATATAGGTCCCACACATAATCACAATCAATTAAAAAGAACTATAATTAAATAATATTTATTCATTAATAAAAATATTGATTTTTAATTTTTTTAAAATAGAATTATAAAAGATGAGTTTTTAAGAAATATCACTTAAAAATATCATATATATGATGTGAGAATTAATAAAATGAATAGAATATTATTACCCATAGTAAATAAATTTAATTAAATATAATATAGTAATATTTAATTAAAAAAATAATCTTAGTACCACATAATCAATTAAGTACAACGAAATCCAAAATAATGGAAATTAGGATAACAATTTACTTACCTCGATATCGTCTTACATCAAATGTGTTCAAACATCCTGTATAATGAATTAAATAGTGTTATTAATATATTAAATAACCATATAAATATGTATAATTTCATATATGATATTATTGTTACACCATTCAACACATTAATTTACAATATGTAGTTGTTTCATTGTTTCTCTTGCATTTATTTCATGGTTTCCATTGATTCCTCTTTATTAATTTTCATGTCTAATGGATGAAAAAAACTTGATGTGGAATGGAATTGCGTTAATATGGTTCTATAATTTTAAATAATACCACATATTAATTTGATTTACGGTATGGGGTGGAATCCTTAGATAAATCATTAATGAGAATTATTTAATTTCATTTGGTGGATTTTATGATCATCAATAACTTTTATCATATTATTCAATATTTTGTTTATATTTTTTTCAGAACATAAAATAAACTCTAATATGTTTAATAAAATTTGATTTGCCATTATTAATGGTTATATCACTAGTCTTGATAGATATAATGAAAATAAATGTGCATTATCCATAATGGTGGTAAATTGACACATCAATGATGAAATTTTCATTTTTGGAATAAATTGGATTGGTGAAGTAGTTTGATACTGAAATTTTCTATTAACATGATAAAATTTTAATATATCTTATATATTGGAGATTTCATGTTAATTTTATATGGATAATTGAAAATAGTGCAAAAAAGTAATTTAATAGAAAATAAAATAAAACTAAAGAGGAGATGATCTCTTGAAATCTCATCCTTGAGAACCTCTATGAAGTCCTTTATTTTTGAATTGTCATGAGACCAGCATGTATTGGTCATAGATAATTAGATTGGTATGGGAAATTTAGTTGAATTTAAACAGGATAAAATGTTATTATGTTTGAGGATAAGACTTTGTGAGTGGTGGGATTTATATTGTTGGAGATGGGTGTTTTGACATTATAATTTAAATTTGATTATTATTTTGGATCAAGACTATGAATATTATAGTATTATGAATAAATATATTAAACTAATGAGAGATGAATTGATATTATGTAATTACATCATCCTTAAATAATATATGATTCAATATTTCATGTATTTATCTCATACCATAAATTAATATATTTAACTTTTCACAAAATAATTATTTATTTCATAAAATTAAAATAATTCACCTTCAATATTTTTCAATTGTTAGAATTAAAAAATGAAATCCTTTTTAAGAAAATAAGTTTCTATCTATGATAAATTTAATTTTTAATTAAAATAAAATTTTATTTGAAATATACCAACTCTTAAATCATCATAAAAATCCCCCAGGATCACCCCCTTTTGAAATGTTATGAAGGATATTAAATGGGTGCGAAAACCAGCCAATATATTTCCACCCTAATGCCTACTGACTACATAAAATCTAATGAGTTATTGTGGGCATAAGATCCATGATTTTTTATGAGATATAATCCTTTATATTTTTATCTAATTAATTGGTTACGATATAATATTAGTGAATAATGATTTTATAGAGGAAACATGGGTGTCCGGGTCATGTCTGACGCTTGGATCCCTATAAGGCAGAATAATACATTTGACCACATGGTTAACAAAAATCGTTCCATCCCATCAACATTGATTCTTCTAACAGTGTTGGGACATTCAGTGTGAATAATTGGGAGCAATGTTTTCGAAAACCATTCATCTAAGTCCACACACCTATTAAAATGACCTATAGTATTTAATTAATGCATTTTTCATGTTTTTCACACAATTTCCAAAACCATGAATATTAACTATGTAGAACCTCTATTTATACACTATTATTTTCATGGTTGGCTCACAGTTTTTTTAACCATATATCCAAACAGTATTAGCCCTTCATTTTTAGTGATTTTACATATTTTCCCTTACATCAATTTTTACTCAACCAGCCTCTTTAATTATCATTTTTAGAATATCAGAGGACCCTTCTTCTTCACATGATTTTCATAAGGCTATTAAGAAAGGTTGATTGATATATCATTATTCGAGTCATGAATTCAGCTTCTGATCAACATGTTGGAAGCACGACAATGATATCCCATTTCACCATGAACCTTTTATCATTTCCCTATAACTCTAAATAAAGTTATTTAGGTACATACTCATATGAAAAATTTCAGAATTATTTTCGATTTTTATATATTAATTTGATCAGAAACAAACCTAATATTAATTCATGAAGCGTTAATCTATAAATTCATAATGTAGGTGGTCTTGTTTATAACCCTCAAATCTAGGATGCTTTACATTATGTGTTATGTGTAACATGTAAATTTAACAATGTGATACCAAGAAATTGAATATTATATAAACTGGTTTTCATAAATAAATACACTAATGACTTTAATAAATCCAATGATACATTTATGTTCCTTAATCTCAAGATGATCCACCCATTTGTGATGCCCCTTTTATGCATAAATGAATTTCAGAGTCATATACCAAGAACATCCCCCTATGTTTTTGGCAGTATTTTAAAAGTGGTAATCATAATTAAACTAGATAAATATTGAGGTTTATTCTAGATAACAACCCTATAAATATATAATGAATTTAATGGATGTTATTGGTATGACCATGTCACTTATTTAAATAGTACAATGATTATTAACTTATCAAAGAAATGTTCTATTGAATTATGAACTACCTATTGTGTCATATTAAAGCCTTGAATACTTTTCACAACTTTGATAATGTGAATGTTGAACCCTAAACATATTTATATATTAGAATAGAGTCCCTTACACTATTTTTTATTGGATTACATCTGTTGTGTAATATTGATTTTTTGGGGATGGATAGACTATTGTTATTAATTATCATACATGCTCATTGAGACACTATAGCAATGATTCATGTATGGTGACCAAGTAGGTTTTTTTCAATCATGACATCCATATAGTTATGATTCAAGCATAGTGACATTATTCTTATGATTCGGGCCTAGAGAACCTATTAACATGATTCAATCATACTGAGCCAATTTTCACAATTCGAGCATGGTGACCCTATTAATATGATAATGGGCATGAAGACCCTTATAAATATGATATGAAAGCTTGAAAACCCTTAATACTTTGATACATGGAATGATGTTCCATAATGTGTGATATATGAAATGACATCCCTTGATACATGTGAGACTCTTGAAATTACTCATATACACCTCAGTTACATCTCAGGTCTTAAAAAGTATTATTAGACATATATATAGACGTATATTTCAATATGTATAATTACCATATATATATGTATAAAAATGGTTACTTGTTATGAGATAACCATATTTTGTCTAAGTATCTAGTTTAATCCCGGTTTCCTTCATAAACTAGATGTTACCCCTTAATAACTATCATAACTAAATATCATTTTTTATATTTGGTCTCTATTTATAGTATACAAACTAACTGGGTTTAATAGATACTATTGGTGGTTCCCTAATTATATTATGTCACATCCTATCATGGCCTAGTTTAGTACATGGGAATATTATGTGTATACAGGTATGAAGAAGAAGAAGAACCGTGTTTTTTATTCTTTATTCGTTTAAATAATTTTATCAGGGGAGGATAATACAAATATAAGGCTAGTGATACTATTGGAGACATAATTTTTGGGTGTTTTTCTTATATTACCCATACTTGTTGGATGAATTCTTCCATGTATTCTTGTTTATATTTTACAGACACTTGATAGTGAATCATTATATATATGATGCTGGATAATATTAATTTTGGTTATTTATTAAATTTGGATACATTACCATTAGTTTTATTTGTATATTATACTTTCTCTTTTCTTCAAAATATTATACTATGAGGATACTCTAATTATTAGGTTATATTCTCCCAGATATACCACCTATGACTTTCCCACTAGTCACCGGGGTCTAGTGTTTGTGGTGTCACACTTTAGGCCTGGTTTTCCACAGAATATGAGAACTATTTAGTACATTCTAGGTTGGATTTCCAATGTCCTATCATACGATTCATTTCTTTTCTTTATTATTAGTTTGGGATTCTATAAATTATTATAGGCTGAGTTGGAGTATGGTAATGATCCATTCATGGGAGTATCTAACCCCCATATATGTAAAATCCATCTTACTTATGATGAAGCAAGTTGTTCTAAAATTACCCTTGTTATAGTTGACAATAATCAACTATTAGGTGTAATTTTTTTCTGTGATTTTCATTTCTATGATTATGGATCGTATTTTATCGATGAGTTGATATTAAAAAAAGCATTGATCATGCATAATTTTTTGGAAAAATATAGGATTTATATTCTAGGGATTTTACTATTCCACATTTTCTTACTAAGTGCTTTGTATACAACATGATTTGGTTCTTTATTTCTATTCCCATGATTTGTGATAACATTTCTTGTAGGGAAAAGAAAAATTAGTTGTTGTTTTTAAATAGATATACACAAGAATTTATGTGGTGTATGGATCCTTATGAATTAGTAGTGGTGATTTATTTTTTAACATTTTAAAGTCAATTTCAATTCAAATATGAATGAAAATAATTTAAAATTAAATTCATAAATGAAATGTGCATTGTTAAAAGGGATTGAAATTTAAATTTAAATGTATTATTCCTATATATTTATCTTTTGAAACTCTATTTACAATGGCCTTCGACTCATGAAATATATATTGACCTAGACCTGACCATACTAGTGGGAAATTTATAGCATCCCTTGTGTTATTTATGATCATTCCCATCACCTGTACAAGTTATCTAAGATGGTGTATTGTTATTAATATTATATAAGATGGTATATACCTATCCTAATAGTTTATATAGTATCGTTACTTTGATTTTTCCAATTTTCTGATTGATATTGAAATCTGTATATCTAAGCCACCATGAAAACATGTTTTCATAATCAATGAGTGTGGTAATGACCATACTCTAAAGGTGGAGAGCCCTAATCAATCCAGAAGACCTCTTTTAGGTAAACCTATGTAACCACCTATTATCCTTGATATATTTGATTTTTATTTTATGATGGGTGGTTTCTTGGATTATGAAGTCTAAACAAGGAGCTCCATGAATATCCCATTCTATGGGAGATTTAACGTGGCAGCTTCATGAGTAGCATCTACCCATTTTTTCATGGGATTGTGGCATAAAAGATGTAGTGTTACGGATTGAGAGGAACCTATATATCATAAATAACAATGCTAAATCTCCCTATTGGATATTTATGATCGCTACATATATGTACAAGGATCCTCCAAAAACTGGTGGCATATTAGTAACATATAATTTTAGTATAAAGAAGCAATTTGGATAGATTTCCACTCTAGATTCTAAAAAAACTCCCCCGAAGATATTTGGGCTGATCATACAAGGTAAATCATGAACACAATGTAGGGTTATATTCTTATTATTAACTATTAATAATTTCTTATAAAGAATTATATCTTTACTCTACCGATAATGTTAATTTGTTGGAGAAAGAGATATGATTTTAGAATTGTTTTAGGCATCATATTAATTTCTAGATCAACATTTTCTAGATGAAACCCATATATGATATTGTGAAATGGAACTCATCACTGAGTTGATGTTGAGGGAATAAAATGTTGTGGGATAGGGTGTCTTATAACTTATATTGGGTATGTCTATGTCTAGAGATTAGAAGTGATATTTTGAGACTTCTTGCGTGTGGAGTTGTATCCAAGTGAAACCCAATGATAGTTATTTGATTTTTCACTAGTGTGGGAAGATAAGTCATTAGAATCCCTATTATCCCTTAGGTCAGAATGAGTGAAAGTATATTGTACATTAGGTTATATTTTATGTTTTTATAGTACCTTCTTGTCTATTCCTAGTTAGAGTGCATCCGTATCAGCCCCCCTTCATGATCGTGGACTATATAGCCTATACAAGAATGTAGATTTAGTACTACCGACCACATAGTTAGAGGATGTTTTTGGGGCCAAGGTATTCAAGAGTTAGATACACAATTATAAAAGGGTTGACCTACTTTGGGTAGCTATCTTTCATGATAATGTATTGGATCATGCTTGATTTATTCAGTGCATCCAATACTAGGGGATGATGGTTCCAATCTATTTTTAATTTTTGATACAATTATAGTTGAATCTACTATTTTGGTTTCATTATTTGGAATGTGTTCTTAAAAATCCATTATCTATATGGGTATTGAATAAAAATGGGATTTTAATTAATTTCCCATGTGGCATGATTTCATATGACAGAAATTTGGGTTTATGATTAGAGAGTGTACATAAGTGAATGGAATATCCCCTTGAGGACGAAAAACATTGATTCTTATGGGCCCTTCTCATCCAATATATGAGGAGATTGAATTCCATTATCCTGGTGGAATTCTAGATCACTATCATTCATATGTGAACTTTTATAATTGCAGGGTGTCGAAAAAGTCTCCAGATGGAGGTACGTATATTTCAAAGGTTGAGTGATATGTTAAGAAAAGTGGCGCTTGACTATAGATTATTATGATAGGCGGAGTTATTTCCTCGATTCTAGACATTATATGTACAATCATTGAATAAACATGGTATAATTATATTTTTTAGTGAATCATTTATGGATATTTTCATATATAGAATCTTCGTAAAACATATATAGTGAGATATAGATTTTAAAATCATTCTAGTTCCATGATCTACACCAGTATCATTTCTTATTTAAGGGAAGGATACTACTGAGTTGCAGAAGTTAAAGTGGTACCTATAGAATTTATAGGACAATGGTTCTATATATCCCAATACTACTCCAAGGGGATCACATTTCTATTTATATGTAAAGGAAAAAATAACCATTATACTTTGTGTGGATTACCAGATGTTGACTCATATAACAACAAAGAAATAGTATTACTTCATTTATAAATATAATGACAAAGACTAGTTAAAGTGAATGAGGGATTTATAGAAGATCTATTTGAGATTAGGTTATCAACAGAGACATGTTATACAATTACAAATACAATATATTATGTTTTGTAGTCTATAAAAGTTTAATGAATTTTTGGTTTTTGTGTTCGGTCCCATGTATGTGTGACCAATTTTCGTTGCCTTGATGAATTTGTGTATCCACACATTTTTTGATTAATTTGTGGTGGTATTCATAGAATACATCCTGGTTTATTCTCATACACTACGTGATGGTTCCACAGATCACAAAATCATTCTGAATACACATAGAGTGCAATAGTTGTATGATATGTTTTGTAAATGCTACCTTTTAATTGACATGATTCACTTTTGGGGAAATATCATCTTATAGGAATGAGTATCTGTTGACCATGATAATGTCATTGTTGAGGTATCTGTAGAGTAACCAAAAATTTATATGATATATAGAGTTTATTATGTCTTTATTTTTATTAATATTGCTTCATAAATGATGATTCACACTTGTAAACAACAATTATGGGAACAAATGTATCAGTTTTCTTGTTTATATAGTAAAAAACAGTACAAGGAATCCTTTTAAAAGCTAAAATGATACATAATTAAATAAAAAATTGATTATAATATGGATTTTATGAATCTATTCAATGTATTTTGATGAATCATGAATTGAACTTGGAGTATCTATAATGCCATCATATCACATTGTTTCATATGATTAGTGATAGCTGACGCGTCATTAATGGTATTACATATCAGATGGCCTTCATTAAGCTTATGTTGATCATGCCTTAAACTCTTAGAGGAATCATTTACTAGGATAGATTTTTGAGTGGTAAAAAGACCAAAAAATCCTCCATAATATTTTTAAAAAATATCACTTCAATATTAGGAAAAGGATGTTCATTGAATACACCAAATCCTTCAAAATTGATATTTTTCATTTTAATAGGACAGGAAGAACTATTAATAATACTTTGAGAAAGATGGATTAGAAATTTATTTTACATGAGACCTTTGTAGAGTGGAATCTTATATCACATCTTTCAGATAAGTAAATGAAGGTTTCGTATCATTAGTAATAATCTATACTTGAATATCTATGAGTGACCTATTCACTTTCAAAGAGAGTAAATATGAGGTAGGCTTCAAATTATAAATTCTTGGTCCTATGATATAGTGTTTCTGGTGAGGACTCACCTCCATATGTTTATATTGACATATACAACATCTTGTTTATAGAAGGGGGAATCTAGGTCCCTAAAGATGGGACAATGGAGCTGATGTGAGAGTCACATGCCTCTTAATGGTAATTACACCTGGTCATCTATAAGATGTATCATAAAATGTTCTTTTAGCGTTGAATAATAGGGATAAAATATCATATTGTTGTTTTTTTCACATGGTGTTCTACTTATTAGTTGGTTAATATGGATCACCAGCCACATGATAGATTTAAAATACTGTTATTAGTCCTAGAATTGAAATTGGAGGATGTTGGGGAGGATTTAATTGTTGGATTCCCATGGTATCATTGATGTTGAGACACGGTAGGGGTAATTAGGGATCAACGGAAAATTTATTTCTATTTAATTTATAAATACCCAAGATTAACAAACATATATATTACATAATTTTAGATGAAATGTAAAAATAAAAATACACATGCCTGAGGACCGTAACACATTAGTGTCTTTGGAATAATTGAAAAAAAATCATATAACTTCGAGAAAGTTCTTCAACATATCCCATAAAGATATCAAAATTTATTAAATCTACCTAAAAAAATTTAACATAACATGGGGAAAATTAAAAATTAGAATGTGTTGAACTCAAATGCATATAAAGGGAAAACAAGGGAGATATGTAAGCGTAATCCTTAGTATAACAGTATGAGAACATGATCGTAAAAATAGAAGATCATACCCTGTATATCAATGAAAATATAATGAATCATATAATGAATAATTGCATTTCATAAGACATGAATCTTAAGGAAATAAAAAGGCAAGGTAGGAAATCATAACATATGTTTAAAACATGGAATTGTGGTAGACACATACGAATATAATATTATTTCTGTAGTATCCATGGTATTACTGGCACGAGAATCTGGTTTGTACGGGTTAACTCCCCATATCATCTTTAGTGGTCATGGTTCAACCCCATGGCCATATTAGTAGCATGGGTTCACTCCTCATTCCATATTTGTAGTCATAGTTTACTCTAATATCCATTTTAGTAGTATAGGTTCATTTAGAAGAACATAATTGTATATATTTTGAGATATAAATATTTACATAATTCATAGGTATGTGATATAGGTAACACATGTCTCATAATGAAATCATAAAAAATTGTGACACAAGGTCATTAAAAATATTTTTATAATTCATGTAATGAAATAGATATTGTAATTATGGGAACATATATTAACATATGGAAATAGATAGAGGTCTCATAATATATTCATCAAAAGTATATCCAATGAATGAAAAATGGATTTTATAAACATATAACAATTGAGATAGAAAAATATTTAAAAACAAACATGTTATTAATGAAAACCCATTCAAAGAAAAGATATTAATGGAACCTTTATATCATTTCTTATAAGGAAATGAGTAACATCAATGGATTTCATCATAGAGGGAAAATATGTTTCAAATGTCATTTGAAAAAAATATTGAAGAAAATATCCTTTGTTCATTGAAAAATTTATTTTTACATAATTAAACCATTAAAAAAATATTTTCATAGAAAATACAATGAAAAAATATTATTAAGGCATGAAATTATTTTGGAAAAATTTTTCCATATAAACTTATATAATAATCTTCAAAACATTTTAAAAATCATTATGATTGAAAACACTTTCAAAACATGTAAATAATGCTTGAAAATGTTTGGATATTTATATCATTTAAAATAAATTAAAAAAATAAAAATAGTTCTAGAAATGTTTTTGAAAACTACATTCATTAGAAATATTTTGATTACTTATAAATATATATTGAATTCTTTTTGAAATCCATATTCCCTAAAAATGTTTTAAAAATTATTGAATTTTTTTAAAAAAAATAACATTCCTTAAAAATATATAAAATATGTTTGAAAATTTTTTCATAACCATTTTCCTTAAAGACATATAAAAGATGATTGAATATATATTGAAATCCAATTACCATGAAAACATATAAATGATGTTTAAAATCATATTGAAAAAAAAAATTCCATGAGAAAATATTAATTAAAAAGCCTTTAAATTTAACTGATAAACAAGAAAATAATGCATCAATGGATTGGGGGAATATAAATTCATGCATGCCATATAAGTTAAAAAGAGTAATACTGTTGTACTGTAAAAAGGATTGAAAATTTCCTCCTTCAGAAAGTGACAAGAATATTCTTTTATAAAATTCATTGATGTCATAAGGGAAATAATTTATTTTGATGATTATATGATATTATTATAATATTATTGGAAACTGTTTTTTAAAACATGGTTTGGAAGGAAAATAGATTTCCAACTAAAGAGATGATAATGTTTGGCTCTCTTAAAAACAATTTCTTTAAAATATTATGTACCAAAGGGTAGAAAATGGAACCCATACATCAATATAGCATTAATAACTAGAGGAGAAGAAAAATCATGAATGTATTGAGAGATGTAACATTATAATTCATCAACGGATGTATAAATGTAAACAATCTCGAAAAGCGTGGAGATTGTCTCAATAAACCCTTGTAACAAGGTAGATTTTTACAATAAACTCCACAAAAAAAATGAAACTACATGGAAATTAAAAAATCAAAAAAAAAGAATGTTATTCATGATATAACAAGTAAAATGGAATTATAACACCCCAAAAAGTAGATTAAGTGAATCAAAAAATAAGATCCTAAATGATGGAAAATTGAGACAAAACATATTTACTAATTTTGTATCATTTGAAGAGAAAACCCCATGATTTAAAGTTCACAAAAACGATAAGTTACTATACATGTGTTTAGTTATAATAGACATATAACAGAATCATTGGTAGAACATACACCAAAAAATGGAATGAGTTCCCAAAATACCATGAATCTATCAGGAATAATGAGAAATATGAAATCATATTACCTTGTGTCTTGACTCTCATGGTATGCACTCAAACCAACTATATAATATATATATATTTATTTCTTTTAAATGCTTTTAAGAACAATATTATTATATATATAACATATACGGTTTTATTTTGACATAATATTACCCTATGGTTAACAATCCTATGTTGAGGTTTCACATTATGTAATATTCTCTTAATTATTCTAATGTTTCTTAATTTGTCGTATTGTTGACATTTATACTTTATATCTTGATATTCAAATTTTAAGACATGTTATAAATATCGTGTATATAAAGTATATGTCTATTTTAATAATCTATAGAATATATAAGTATTAAGAAGATTACATTGTTCCTAGAGATGGTTGGTCGTACGTATAGCATGAATGATATTTCCATTAAATTGTTGGGTTGATAGAATGAAAGTAAAACATATATATATATATATGTATATATAATTATTAAAATAAATTTATTATATCACAAATATATATATATATATAATATTCATAAAAACCATCATTAATACCATCCATGTGGTGATTGAATGAATTATATCGCACTCAGGTTGTTGTAGTCTACATTCCCTCAAACAAAATTATCATATAAACAACAAATAAAAAGTAAAAAATATTTTTTTAAAAAAATAAAAATTCATGACAATCTAATAAATATAATATATAATATAAAGAACCTATTATCTATCATCATGGACACCATGGATAGTGGTAATGTAAAAATGAATATTCATTGTTTTGTCAGGAATTACTATGCCTTACACCGAAATAGTATGTTCGTTACCAATTTGATATATATTCATGTATGTTTAGGTAGAAAAATTTACATAAAAAATTACTATTAAATTAGGGATACTAGTTTCAGAATATATTTATATAATATTTCACTTTTTAGGGTGTGGATAAGGAAAATAAAACAAAGGACATAGGAGAATATGTTACCTCTTAATCGGGTAACTACTTTTGATCCGTGTGATACAACATCCATGGATTTACTTCTTCCCATGTAAATGCATCTAGGAGGAACTAAAGATTTATAGGATGTGTATTGGTAATGAAATTTATAATCCAAATAGTTTTCAGTGGTTTGAATAAGAGGGAAATGTTGTTTCCTTTTGTATGGAGTGAAATGGACTCACTCATAGAATTTGTAAACAAGTTAGGTGAACACATGTACATAGCTAAAAAATTCATAAAAACTGATATAAATACATAATGGAAGGTGTATGATCGAACGATGTAAATCTAGTAGATCTTTTACAAGGTTCTAGGTCATTTGGGCCCTTATTTTTAATGTTCAGTCCACAATTAAGCATAATTTGACCTTAATTCACATTGATTAATTTTAATCTATTTTACTTATATTTTTGTCAAAAATAATGCTCTTATAAGTATATTATAAATTTTATACTTATCATAGTGTTTTTATTCATATTTTTTAAATTCAATTCATAAAAGTGGGAAAATTAATATTACAGCTACTCCCGCAGGAGGGATGAAATTACTGGTTTTTATGGTAGGTAAATGTTCTTGTTATATTTTTATATTAAATTTCAATGTGATATTTTTTATAATGATAGAAATTGTATTAATATTTTTATAATTGATATAATTGCACCATTAAACAAATTTACAACATCATTTGACATTATCAAACAATTAAACTAAAAGGATGTTTTTTTTAATAAAATGCCATATTTTTCACTGTTCATCAACACAATGAATTTTCTAAGAAAACTAAAAAAACTAAAATTGATATAATTTTGATGATATGAATTCAAAAATGAAGTATATTTTTTCAAATTATTTTCCAAAATTAATTCTAAAATTATTTTTATTACTTTTCATAGAAGGACAATATATGTGGTAGATTCGAACAAGTTGTATTTTTAAAAATAAAATGACATTTCAAGAAACAATATCATTAGTTATGATTATTTTTTATTTATATAATCAATTATAAAAAATATTTTATATGTATTTATTAATTTTTATATTACTAGTTTTTAATTATAGTTTATAACATACTTGGTTAAATAATTATAACAATAAAATGGTTTTTTCTAAAAACTTGGTATTACACGTAACATGTAGCAAGTCGATGTTACATGTGAAATGAATGTTTCAATTAGTTAATTTCATTACATCAATAGTGATTTCATTTATGAGGATAAAGTAACAGTGTGAACATAATAATATTTTCTTTTATATTTAATCATTTTTCATATTCATTTTTAATAAATTGGTTACCTATGAATTCATATTATGTTGTATAAATCATATATTTTAACAAATTAGTTAATAATATAAAGGAAAAGTAATTTAATTTAATCATTATAAATTATTATATTCAATAATCATATTTTATTAATATATTATTGTTCGGTAATCCATGGCCTTGCGTGTCATGTATGACATTGAAAAATTCATTGTCGTGTATAACAAAATCGTACCTTGGTGCTCTGTGTAGATTAAGAAAATGTTTATATTGCATGTAGTGATTGGTTATCTGGTTGTTCTGTAGAATTCATTAAACAAATAGTTATTTAATATATAATTAACATTCATCAGTGTTACATGAAATGTAGAATATCATAAAGGTTAAATTAAATATAAAATATCACAAAATATCCGGGTGTTAAATTATACCCCCTTAAAATGAAATTCTCCCTCAATATATGTATGGTTTATCAAAGGATTAATAATTGAAAGTTTCATTCATAGTTATCGACATCATAAAAAGGAATACAAACTCTTCCTTTTAAAAATGGAATTCCGAAACAATAACAGTTAATAATTGTAATATATAATTAGGTTGAACATATGAAAACAGATGTTGAGAGTGAGGATTGGACATTGAAGAAAAACATGAATATTTATAGGGACTGATTGAAATCATCAGTCACAAACAATTGAAGGAAAAAATAAAACGTGAGGGCCTCAAAGTCAAAAATATTTGATGATCTAAAAAGCCATTACTTCAACCAAAATTATGTTATTAGGATAATACATTATCTTTATTAATCATTAACCTACCATTATGTAACTCTTTTATTGACCAAGAATAAAAAAAATTCTTTTCATTGATTTTATATATTTCCAATTCACCAATTACTTCAAGAATTGGATTTAAAAAATTAACTTTCATGAACGAGGAATTAAGATATCTTTTTATCGAATATTAAGGCCCATTAAATATTAATAATTATAACTATTTATCTATAGAAATACTTAAAAATCTATGTGGTGAATTTAAAAATATGTAAACATAAAATGCAACGCAACCATTTTAGCATAAATTGTTATAAATCAAAAATAATTATCCATAATCCAAGACATCGTGTAGGTCATTCATAGGTGTGAAATGCTTATCGTACATTGGTATGGGTTCATGAGTTCTAGTCTTGTAGGAATTGATTCGTTTTCACCTGATATACATGTTATCTTTTTATAAAACATTAATAATAAAATTTTCCAAAAGAATTATTATTGAAATCATTGAAATATAGTGAATCAAGAAATATAATTTTATAAAATGTTTTTAGTACAAAATCTATAACGAAATACCTCCACTAATGGATATCATAGATTTTCATGAACGGTTTACTGTATAACCCTTCTAAAAGACATAAATACAATTCATTAAGAAAAAAAGTAATAAAATTATGTTATCATTAATGCCACATATATCACAATGTAACAAATTTTTTTTCACATTCCATACATGTGAATACTTGTATCTTATATTCCCTTGAAACATATAATTAACATTTATTACCATAAATCCTCATAGAAAACAAGAATTATTACTTATTCAAAATTATACTATATATATTCCATAATTCTAGAAATGTTGTAATCCACATCACTGATAGAATAATGAACCTATTATAAAGTTGTTACATAATCCAATGGTAATAAATACGATCCAATTTATATATTAATAACAGAAATATCAAAGTAATATGAAAATAGCAATGTTTACCATACATTATTCATAATATCACCTTGACATTAAATCACACCAATAGTCCATTAGAAACATTCCACATAAACATGTGAATACTATGGGAAGAAATAAGTAGAAAAACTTAGGTATATACCATCATTCATATAACACAAATTTTGAATCGAAATAAATTTAAAATTTGATTATTCCACATCATACTTATTCCATAAACAAGGATTCCTCATCCTATTTCACAATACCTCTTTCCTATTACATTTCATCTGTAGTATCATCATCATCAACAATTTAACCATTACTCAAACCAACTTGTAGATTATCTTCGAGAAATTTCATCATGGGAAATTGATTAGAAAAATAAACAATAAATATACAATTAAAACACATAACCAATGATGCTATCTTGGGGAGGAAAATAGCCTCATCCATTTCGTTAACTAAACTCTTTATTTTTCACTTGTTTTCACTTTCATTGTGTCATTAATTATCATATTTAAAACATATTCTTATTTCTCTATGACATTAACTTAGGAAATTATTTCCTCATTTTTAACATAAAGGAAACCAAATCATTTTTCCTCCATGGTCAACATTACCGGAACTCTCAAAAGACTCCTTTATTCTATTCAATGGGGAGTTAGAGAGTTGGTAAAGGTGGAAATTGTTAATCTTGTTCATTTAATATAGATTATGCATTATCATATCATCGATCCTTACATTGATAATCCCACATGACATATCATCACCAAATTTTCCATCACATTCAACATTAATTATGTTCCATCCAGTTTCCCGCCTTTGATTAAAGCCAAAATCATAGTGTGAGCATTACTTATCATAGTAGATAACCACATAATTATTAAATGATTTACTTATGGGAAATTTAAATCCTAGAACCTTACAAATATACAACACCATAGGATCATACTAGGTTGTTCATTACAAACATAAATCTAAATCTTTCTTCATGGGTCATGAAGAGTTTCTGATTTTCAAAACCATATCCACTAGGGGTGTAAACCTGAGTCTGTTTAAAGACCAGTTGTCATTGACTATATTACCCTTAATTTGGGCCAACACAATATTTCGGAGTATTTACGCCAATGTATATATGTTCTAGATACACATCCACTTTTAGTATATAGAAAATTATTCATTGCTATGAATCCACTAATTATACCCTTTAAAAAATTCCTTGACATTTTATTAAACATTAACTCATCCTTATATTAATCCTGAGAGAAATCCCTTGGCATATACTTTAAAATTTTCCTAAGGATATCACATTTGTTTTAGAATTCTATTTTTCACAATATTACTAATATTTTACATTAATTCCAACTATATTGACCCTGGCATAACATATATTGATATTACATCACATTAGATGAATATTATGTAGTCTACTAATATACATGGCCGAGTACCATAATATTTTAGTGTGTTTGGATACATAAAAAATTTCTTCTATCCTTGTGAAATATATTCATCATCTCCCATAAGGATCTCCAAATCTAGTATATCTACCTAAAAATATTCTTCATTATACATTGAATGTGAACAAAAGTATTTGGTGAAACCATCTTATCTTCTAGTGTGGGATACATGGGGGGATTTTGTGTGTTGTCAGATTATATTCGGTTCAATTGCATGGATCACTTCATGATGGGGCTACACCAATTTATGTTTATTTAATTGTTGTAGCACCATATGTTCCTCAATATGTTCATGTCCAGTTTCTTATTCTTTCTCCATGGTATGGCATAGAATGTGTGATTGTATGTAATCAAAACAAGAGGGAGTCAAGTAAAATTAAAAATCAATAAAATAAGAAAAGATAAATTCAATTAATATTTTATCACCATGAGTTCGTTCAACTTCTGTGTCTACCTCATAGGTGAGTACCACTTGGACTAGACACTAAAGGATAGCGGCATGTATACATGCTCCTCCATTTGGACATTAAATTACCCCACTTGGGTGGTGTCTTCATTTACTGGTTTTGGATCTTCTTCTTTTCAAGTATTTGGGAGATCAAGATGTTCCTCACATTAATTCCAAATTGCATCCAAATCATGTTGATGTCCCAGAATTGTCACAGTAGTCATGTCATCCTCTGATTTATCTATCTATGGTTGAATTCGATGGGTGAGTATGAATGAGTCTCTGGGTACATTCACATCTACTTCCTCTAGTTTTTCAATGATGAGTGGTTGAATTTATTCCACCACTACATCATCTTTTTTTCTAGTTCATGGTCGGGTTGCTCCATCAATGCACAAAAATCGTCAAATGCTCTTTTAATTTTCCTCCCCACATCATCCAGAGTATTAATCACCCATTCCACACATTCATTTAGATCACGATAATAAATTTATTTTTCATGATATTGCACATATGATTAATCATCCATTGAAAAATAATTAATATTTGATTACATAATTGAAAATATATTTTTGTTAAGAAATAAAACAAATCAAAAAAATTAACACAAATGTGAATTTTGAAAAAATGATTGAAAAAACTACATATATATTTTGAAACAACACTAGTTTTTATGAACTCTTGTCAGAGGGCATGGAAAATGAAATTTAATTTCCTAATGCATCACATAGTCCAACCAAGGACATCTCACATATGGAACATTTCACTTGGTTAAATCATTGATTTAAATTCACCTAACATAATTAATTTTTTTTTTAAAATTTATTAGAATTTTTTTGATTATAAATGTTTTCTGTTATATTGAAATTAAAAAAATTAAACGAAATAATTAAATATAAATACATATGCAGATGCAAAAATAACAAAATTGACCAAGAAAAAACATAGTCTTTTGTTTGGATAAATTGTTAAAATTATTATTTTATTTATTATTTAAATTTAACATGACAATTGATTTCGTGAAACCCCATTTATTAATTAATTTCCTCTTATTTATAGAGTGGTTGTGTTTATTATGTGTCCAGCACACAAGACCAGATCTCTTTCAATATCCAAGTATGGTAAGACCTCATCTAAGAATTGTATTCCTAAAAAACCAGGATCCACAAAAAAATGTTTCATCCCATTAGGAAACCCCCAACTATACCATATGAAGGGTATTATTGGGATAGAGGTGTAAAAAATAATTAATCAATAGAAAGGAATGCATTTTGAAATAATGTCAAAGTGGACTATCAATGCACCTGTGCAATACTCCTCCATAAACCAAAAATAACGTTATATTGTTTTGAATTAAATCTAAATACAAAACACCATGAATACTGCTCTAGGTTCAAGGATTATATTAGTGACTTACTATTGAAATTTAAATATATATCATGGTGGAATATGGAAGTGATATAATGAGATTCATATTAGAAGAGGATGTGAGAAGGAATAAGAAACTAGAATTACATTAATTAAAATATTAATGAAGTTCCTAGGAAAAGATAACAAAGATATAAATTAAAAGAAATTAGAATCCCTAATTTTTCATTGTCATCCTCTCTTTATTTCCCTATATAGTTTGGAGGTGGAGTGGAAACATTATATAGCTGGGAGATCATCTATTTTTATAGGCATAATTTATCCTCTAATCATTGTAATATTTTATACCCAATTAATGATCGAATAATGCATTGATCCCTTAACAAAAATTATACAAAATATCACTTTCGGTCCACCCAAAAAATTTCACTATATTTGGGCGTCTGTATTGGTAGTTATGGTTATTTTACTCTTTGAATTTATTCTTTCTTACAAGGTACTCTAGATTTCAAAACATTCGGATTATGATGCATTGATGACCATATAAACAACATCATAACACCATTTAGACTTCATGAAGGTTGTTACAAAACTAATTAATCGTTTATCCACCAATAATTAGAATCATTGGCCAGATCATGTATGATTTTTGAATATGTTATTAAGAATTAATTTTTACAGGGTGAAGGTTCTTGGATACTTCCTTCATAATATTGTGTTCAATGTACCCTGTTATTATCTTATAAATCAATTAAATTAATTATATGAATGAACATTTATGTCCTTGTCCCATTCCATGTAGAATCACCTCAATTGGATGTGTGTAAAGTGAGTTGTGCATCCATTATGGTTTTGGGGTCTATGTTATGCACCATGAATATTTCCCAACATCAATGAATTTTTCTAGCCTCTAGGTGGTCAAATCATCCCCTAATCCAGAAGTAAAAATATAAAGGAAATAAATAAAGGATTATAAAAAAAATTACTGAATTGGAAGATATATTTAAATAAAAATGATCTAAATATCATTGATGTGAAAATATTTCAAAATCCAGAATTAAACACTTTACACAATTTATCACAAAAAGCACCATAAATAAAAAATTGATTCAATGTGATCATATTGATGAATTCATTTTGATTGAAATTTTGAAATATATATAAAAAATGTTGAAAATATTAGATCTATTAGTCTTACAAAATATGTCTTCCTTATGATTCATGATATGTTTTCATAAAAAACAATGTGTAAGTGTTGGGCTACTGCTTGGTGTGTAACATCATCTCATGCTACTTCACATTCCATGATACACGAGGTTTACTCCACATCCCACATGGGTTGTCGATGCGAGGATTAAACATGGAATGTTCCATCTACCCAATCTTGTACACCTTATGATGTAAACATGGTATTACCCATAACACAATGTGTATGGGTTCAAATTGTTTATTAGGTGTGTACTCTATGTATGCATTGATCTATTCAATAAAGTGTTACCCAACATGGGGGATTCTCTGATGGTGTGAGATATTTTTCTCTCCCAATGAAACTAGAATCCATATAGAGGGGTCCACATGGATATTTTTTCATATTTGACATTGTGAATAAAATAATATCATAAAAAATATAGCATATTAAAATATATCTTCCATGCTTTAATTTCGATAGCTTTAGCTTCCAATCACTATCATACCTTCAATAATGGATATAATCACCATTATTGTCTAGGCAGATGATGGTATTGTTCCCTTATTCAATAAAAACTTTATTCTCATCACTATCTCGAAAAACATCATATTCTAGGAACAGAAAAATATTCCAAATTCAATCATAAAATCATGGTTTCTTCTATGGGAAGATTCAAGCTACCTCTTACTCATAATTTTCCATTTTTTATCATCCATTCATACCCTATAAAACCAGATTTTAGATCCCCTATCACACCAACCATCATCAGATTTCAATCATTATTCATACAGTCAGGACCCCCTTCCACTTGGTGTACCCCTCCTTGCCCAGTAATGTGAGAGGGGATATAGTCAACCTTGACCCCCACCTCCAGTTTGGCATAGGATGGCGACTAGATCTAAGGGTATTGCAACCACACAAATGGGATGCATTTCCCACTAAGAGAACACATGAGTAAGAGAGAGATAAGACATACACCAACTAATTACATCTCATGAAGAAATATAAAAGATATCCCAAATACACCTTTGTAATGTCACGAAAAACTACTAAATATGAAAAAGAAATACTACAAGTACTAAAAGAAAGCACAAATGACAACAACAATGAAGCCTGAAAAGCTCCATCAACCCCAAGTTAGTAGTAACAATCCTGATCTCCATCCTTATCCAAGTGACCATAAAACCAGTTCATATATACATTGGTTGAGTATAAGAGTATACACAGTAGGATCCTCCCTAGAGCCTCTCATGAAAATGTAATGAAATCATGTTAAACCATAGTGAAAAACAATTGAAACTAACTTGTCACCAAAATAGGAATACTATGTTTCCAGCCTCACCATGGATGCTCTCACCTTGTATCACATAAAAGAGAATATAATATAATAAATAATATCAAGGGTACCCCACTACTACGTACCCAATGGTTTTACAAATTTCCCCAATTTCACACATCCCAAGCTTCTCTCTCCAAAATCCTTGTCCAAAGTCACCTAAGAGAAGCCCCAAGACATGAATATTGTGCATCACAACATTCACGTCAACATAGCCAAAGTAACTTGGTAGTTTTCTGGAGCCACCAAAACTCATATAAATCATTTCATACATCAGGTATTAAACCTCAAGATATTATATCCCATACAGTGAGTAAGTATCCTCATGTCATGAAAGCCTATTCACGTTACACCTATATTAGTATATAGAAATCAATTTTGAGAGTATATGTGTGTGAATAACCACAAGTCATTACAGCCATCTACACCCAGTTATGGGGAAAAAATATCGTTGTTTCTACATGCACAAGTAACTACCATGAGAAGAGAGTGGGGCCATTGGGGGTATTGATAAATCCATCCACCC
Organism: Viscum album; assembly: GCA_963277665.1. Taxonomy (NCBI): domain Eukaryota; kingdom Viridiplantae; phylum Streptophyta; class Magnoliopsida; order Santalales; family Viscaceae; genus Viscum; species Viscum album. The sequence goes on along the minus strand of OY728153.1, from coordinate 186,604,219 downwards.
ATCAGAATGTTGGGGAAAACACCCCCTATGAATCAGAATCCCTGGGGTGGTCTGGTATATAAAAACAAAAAAAAAGTATAGAATAGACAATATATCACAACCACGCTATGGGAATATCCTAATTGTCACGACCCGTCCTCGGGGCCCGTGCCGTGACTACCCCAAGCCCGCCTTCCATAGGCCAGGGGCTGGCGACTAGCACCAAGGCGTAAAATCCCAGTAAACAGGGAAGGCATTGCCTTTATAAGTAACAACCACACAGAGTCAGTAAGCGGAAAGTAAACTGCAGAAAAGTAAAGGGGGCCGGAAATACAAGCCCAACTGTAAAGTACAACTGAAAAGTAAAGTACAGCAACTGAAGAAAAGACGGCGGCCTCGTGTCGTCCACTGGCAATCCCACCTGAAGGGTGGGTACAGATAGCCTCCCGGCTCCTCGGGTCCCACGTCCGCTCCGAGCACGTCCCGCCCAGTGGTCCACCTCCAGGTACCGTCCTGCTCCACGCCCAACCGTGATCAGCGCTGTCCGTCGTCTGCAACCAACACAACAAGGTGCGGGCATAGCCCGTGCAGGGGTGAGTACAAGCTACTCAGTAAGGACCCCGAGACCCCCGAAGGTCTCCCGAAATCCACAAAGGATATAGCACAAAAGAAAGATGCAATCACGAAGTAACATCTGACTCGACTTAGGTATATGCCCATACATATACCTAAGTCCCCAGTTCTAGCTCTGCTCATGAGCTCAAGAACAACTCAATCCACAAAGGAAAGCAAGACTCAAATCCACAAGGAGAGTAAATAGTAAATCCATATAGGATAGTTCAACACAATCCACAAAGGAGAGTAAATAGTAAATCCACATAGGATAGTTCAACACAATCCACAAAGGAGAGTAACATAAGATTCAGCTCAACCAGGTATACTTTTTCAGATGACGTCAAAGATGATCACTGATCCATCTAAGTCGTCGGACCCACAAAGGATCGATAGGTACTAACCCCCGCAGAAGACCCACACAGGATCGGGCTCACACAGAACCTGTAGGCAGTGGCTCACACAGAACCGGTAGTAAGGACCCACATAGGATCGGGCTCACACAGAACCTGTAGCACTGATCCACGTAGGATCGCTGAGTGCAGTAGTCGACGCAGTCCACTGAGGATCTCTGCACAGTCGTCGCCGCAGTCCACGAAGGATCTCTGCTCTGCCGTCGTCGCAGTCCACGGAGGATCTCTGCTCTGTCGTCGTCGCAGTCCACGAAGGATCTCTGCTCTGTCGTCGAAGTCACAGCCAGCGCTAGGGTTCCCGCACATAGCGAGCTCGTTTAGGAGGGTCCGCTCCACGAGCCGAGAGGCTGATACATCAACTGACACGTAGTCCGAAGTTGATGTATCCAAAAGTTCCGTATCGACAACAGGATCTCAACGCAACAGACGGCGCGTCAATCGGACGCCCGGTCTAAGAGTTATTGGCATTTTCGTCCCAGGGGCCCGGTTGGTTTTTAGGGAAAAACTGACCCGACCGTACTCCGCCTGTATCCGATCCTCGGGCGGAGTATGCCAAAAGTTCCGTCTCACTTAGAGGAAACTACCACAGCTGACGGTACGTCGTTCGGACGTCCGTAGCTCAAGTTATGAGCGTTTCTGCTCCGAGGGCCCGGTTGGTTTCGTGTACGAACCAACCCGGCCGAACCCAAAGTCTTCCAAAACCTTGAGTATAATATACCGAAACGACCGTCTCGATCCAAGGATCGCGTAGCCGCTGACGGTTCGTCAATCGGAGGTCACAGGCCCAAGATATGGGCGAAGGACCGAAGAGGGCCCGAAACGGGGGTTCCGGGCCCGGGGCGACCCGGCCCGAACCCCCCCTGGGGTCGGCCGAACCGGGTCGGCCCGAACCGGCCCGAACCGACTCGGCCGGGTCCGGTCCGGCCTGGGCGCGGCCCGGCCGACCGGACCGGCCGGCTCGGCTTCGGCCGAGCGGCCGAGCAGGCCGCCGCCGCGGGTTTGACCCGCGGCATTTGAAGAAACGCGGCCCCCGCGGGGGGGGGGGGGGGGGGGGGGGGGGGGCGCCTGCCACGCGGACGCGGCCGGGCCGCCGCGTCCGTTCCCGGTTCCGCGCGGCCGCGGAACCGGCCGCCACCGCCGCCGCGGCTTCGGCCACGACGGACTTCCTCCACGGCGGCGCGCCGGGCGCCGCCGCCTCCGGTCGCCGGCGCCGCCGCGCCGGCGACCCGCGCCGCCGCTGCCTTCCGCGGGCCGCCGGAGATGCTCCGGTGGCCCGTTTTGCCTCCCGTCTGCGCCGATGCCCCTCCCGGATGCCGACCTTCACTGCGGAATCAACGGATCGCCCCTGCCGCGCGGTTTGTCGTCGTCCGTCATATCCGCACAACAAAAGAGATCGGCGGAGGGTTGTCGGGTCTTGTTCGTTAGACCCGCACCCTCCGCGTTAGCCATAATCAACGGGAGAAAAGAAAAAGATGATCAACACATGATCCAACAATTTTATTTAAAGATAAAATTGTTCGTTTGAAAACGACTTTTTAAATTTTCAAGAACGTTCACGAGAAAATTTAAAAGGGGTAACTTTTCCAAAATAAATCCCTACCTCGAAGTCGTCGTCGGACGAGAGGTCGTCGCGGAATCGCTCGTCGCGGAAGAAGGAGATCGTCGCGTCGTCGCGGTATCCGGCATCGCGTCGCCAATCTCCGGATCAAGAACAAACAGATTTAATTAATTAAATCCGTTGTTATTGAAATTAAGAAGGGAGAATTTAGAAGTTTCGATTCTCACCTTTAACCGCCGATCGCAGGTTCGCCGCGGAAGAAGAGGCACCGAAGAAGAAGAAGAAGAAGGTCGCGGAAAAGCTGTTGATGTCGCGGATCGTGCGTCGTCGGATTCCGGTTCCGGCGTTCTTCGCGTTCTTCGCGTTCTTCGCGTTCTTCGCGTTCTTCGCGGAGAGGGTGGAGGCTCAGAGGAATTGCACAACGATAGCAATCCTCCAAAATAGACAAGTTTGTCTATTTTATTATTTTGCCAACAAACGTAAAACGCATAAGTAACGACCCAATTAATTCACGAAGAAACAGTCCATTTAATTCACGAAATAAACCGCCCAATTAAATGGTCTGTTAAGAATTAAAGAAAACGCGTCGGTTGACTTTTCAGTTACTTTGACGGGTTTTCGCGGGTGCGTTACTTAGCGAAAGAAACGGCGGGGCTCGTGCGGGTCCCACCGCACAAATATCCTACCAAGGGGTAGGACATTTCTGGATAGCATCCTATCCAGTTCAACTCAGTTCAAGCCGCCTTTAAGTGACTTTAAGTGGCTTCCAAGCAGTTTAAGTGAAATAAAATAAAGTTGTCGCACAAATTTATTTTATTTCTGACTTAAAGCCGCAAAATTTAAAAACCACGTCTGAGCAAACGCAACTCCGGAAGAGGCGTTTCTAAGCAAATACCGGCGCTGCGATTTCATCGGTGCCCTCAGAATTTGATTCCGGGCACCGGTTCAAAAGATAGAAAAACCCGCTCGTCCGTTCACTGAACGTACCCGAGCCAAACTTCGGAAATTGATTCCGGGCACACCGGGCCTCGGAATCAGGTGCCGTCTGAAGCTGCGCTCTAGTAAAATTCCAAAGAAAATTAAGAAAAAAATTTCCTTGAAATTTGCGGGTCTTTACATTACTCCCACCTCAGGGCTTTACGTCCCCGTAAAGATACATCAAAAACTAGGGGAACAAATGGGGGTACTGAGCACGCATCTGAGCCTCCCGCTCCCAAGTGCTCTCCTGGAGGTTCCCGTGCTGCCATCTGACGCGCACAAGAGGAATCGACCGCCCACGTAGGACCCGCTCCTGTCGATCCTCGATCTCCACTGGGACCTCCGCAAAAGTCGCCCCATCGTCCACGTCCAGCTCCCCAAAGTCGATGATGTGCGTCGGGTCGTGCACGTATCTCCTCAGCTGAGACACGTGGAAGACGTCGTGCACCCGGTGCAACTGAGGTGGTAGAGCCAGGCGATAAGCCACCTCTCCTATCCTGCTGAGGACCTGGAAAGGCCCGATGAAGCGTGGAGACAACTTGCCGCCTCGGCCAAATCTCCGTAAACCACGTCGAGGTGAGACACGCAAAAAGACGTGGTCGCCATCCTCGAACTCTAGTGGCCTCCGCCTCCTGTCAGCATATGACTTCTGCCGGCTCTGAGCTGTCCTCATCCTCTCCTGGATGATCTGGACCTTCTCTGTCGTGGCTCGGACCATCTCTGGTCCCACGAGTGCTGACTCCCCAGGGTCTGTCCAGCACAACGGTGATCTGCAGGGTCTGCCGTACAACGCCTCGTATGGTGCCATCCCGATGGTGGAGTGGTAGCTGTTGTTATACACGAACTCCACCAAGGGTAGGTGGTCCTCCCAGCTGCGACCAAAGTCGAGAACACATGCACGGAGCATGTCCTCGAGTGTCTGTATGGTCCTCTCCGTCTGACCATCCGTCTGAGGGTGGAAGGCTGTGCTCAGATGGAGCCGCGTCCCGAACGCCTCCTGCAACCCCTTCCAAAGCCGGGAAGTGAAACGAGCATCTCGATCGGAGACGATAGACGATGGCACACCGTGAAGCCGTACGATCTCCTGGACGTAAAGACATCCCAAGCTCTCCACTGAGCCCTGCTCTCTGATGGGTAAGAAGTGTGCCGACTTGGTAAGTCGGTCGACAATCACCCAAATGGAGTCGTGACCTCTGGATGTGCGTGGAAGTCCAGTCACGAAGTCCATAGATATGCTATCCCACTTCCACTCCGGGACCTCCAAGGGCTGTACCAAACCTGCTGGTACCTGATGCTCTGCCTTCACCTGCTGGCAGGTGAGGCATCGTGAAACGAACTCTGCCACATCTTTCTTCATGCCCGGCCACCAGTGCTGTCGTCTGAGATCCTGGTACATTTTCGCCACTCCGGGATGTACCGCCAAGGGAGAAGTGTGAAACTCTCTCAGCACCTCCTCTCGTAAAGCAACTGGTACGAAGGTACGCCCCCTGAAAAGGATGTCGTGCTCTGCTCCAAGGGAGAAACCATCAGGCGCCTGACCTGAGGATATCAGTGCACGCCGGGTCTCACAGTCAGCGTCCTCACGCTGAGCCTCTCTGACCCGCTGTAGAAGTGGAGGAGAGACTGTGAGAGACTGAAGAAAGGCTGCTCCGTCTCTATCCACGAAGGATATCTGCAAGGAGGCTAGCTGCTCCGTCGCCTCCTCAAGCAGCTGAATGCCCGTCCTCCTGCTGAGGGCATCGGCTACCACGTTCCCCTTCCCAGGAGTATAGACTATCTCAAAGTCATAGTCCTGGAGGAACTCAAGCCATCTCCGTTGTCTCAGGTTCAGGTCCTTCTGAGAGAAGATATACCTGAGACTCTGGTGGTCAGAAAAGACAGTGAAGCGCTCGCCCATCAGATAGTGCCGCCAAGTCTTCAGAGAAAAGACCACTGCTGCTAACTCCAGGTCATGAGTGGCGTAGTTCTGCTCATGCGGCCTCAACTGACGTGATCCGTAGGCGATCACGGCCCGCTCATGCATCAGGACGCACCCGAGTCCAGTCCCTGATGCATCGCAGTAAACTACGTATCCAACTCCCTCCTTAGGCAACCTCAAGATAGGTGCGCTGGTCAACCTCTGCCTCAGCTCCTGGAAGCTCTGCTGACATCTGTCTGACCACACGAAGGGTTTCCCCTTCTTCGTCAACGCTGAGAGTGGTGCCGCAACTCTGGAGAAGTCTGGCACGAATCTCCGATAGTATCCGGCTAGGCCCAAGAAGCTCTGCACCTCTGTCACGCTCTTGGGTGGCTCCCAAGCTAGCACTGCCTCGATCTTCGCGGGATCCACTACAACTCCCGCCTCAGAAATGACGTGCCCCCAGAAATGGACCTCACGTAACCAGAACTGGCATTTTGAGAGCTTGCCATAAAGCTGGTGCTCTCGGAGTGTGTCTAGCACAACTCGCAGGTGGTAGGCATGCTCCTCCTCAGTCGTCGAGTATACCAAAATGTCGTCAATGAAGACAACGACAAATCGGTCGAGGTATGGCTGGAAGATCCTGTTCATGAGGCTCATGAACACTGCTGGAGCATTGGTTACGCCGAACGGCATAACCAAGAACTCATAATGGCCATACCGACACCTGAAGGCCGTCTTCTGCACGTCCTCGTCTCGAACTCTGAGCTGATGATAGCCTGACCGGAGGTCTATCTTCGAGAACCACTGCGCTCCCTTGAGCTGATCGAAGAGGTCATCAATCCGTGGCAGCGGATACTTGTTCCTCACCGTCACCTGATTCAGGCGACGATAGTCGACACATAGTCGCAAGCTCCCGTCCGCCTTCTTGGCGAACAAAATCGGGGAAGCCCAGGGTGAAACACTGGGTCGGATAAACCCCTTGCTCTGCAAGTCCTCCAACTGTACCCGCAGCTCCCGAAGCTCGGCGGGGGCCATCCGATATGCTGGAGTAGATATCGGGGCTGTCCCGGGGTACAAGTCGATGTAAAATTCTACCTCTCTACGAGGAGGTAGCCCTGGAATGTCTTCGGGAAAGACGTCTACGTACTGGTCCACCACTGCAGGAAAAGCTGGACTCCGCACGTCCACTGCTCCTAGGATGAGGCTAGCCAACTGATGAGAGATGGGCTGCACTCTCCTCCGCGGAAGTCCATCCTGTGCTGCAAAGGTTCCCTTCTCGCCGGTGAAGGTAAACCTGCTCCCGTCGGTACGAACACATCGCACCTTGCGCCTAAAACAGTCGATCTGGGCATGAACCGTGGATAGCCAATCCATGCCCAAGATGACGTCGTAAGGCCTCGACGCCGCTACAAGGAGATCCCAGCTGAAGCTCTCGCCTCCTAGAGTAAGCTCACACTGCCGGCACCAGTGCGTAATCGTCGAGTCTGCTCCCGTAGGAGTCTCTAGCCGTATGGATCGAGCCAACGGCTCAGTCGGAATCTCCGAGCTCCGAACAAGGGCAGAGGCTATGAAAGAGTGACTCGCTCCTGTGTCTATAAGTACTGCAGCAAGGGTGGAATAGACACAGATCGTACCTCGAATCATCTCTGGCAAGTCGGGGTCATAGGCCTCCACTGCCTGGAGCTGGGCCTGTCCCTGCCCGCCAGCTCCCTGTGGTCGAGGTGGCCCTCCTGGTGGTGGTGGGGGTAGAGCCTGGAAGCGTCGCCCACCACCCGCTGCTCGGCCAGCTCCTCTGCCTCGTCCGCCTCCTCCCTGCGGACCGCCACGGTCGACCCTCTGCCTCTGCCTGGGTGGCCCCTCCACCGTCTGCTGCTCCTCTGATCGGCGGGTCGGGCAGTCACGAGCCATGTGACCCTGCCCGCCGCAGGAGTAGCACAACCTGCCTCTCGGAAGGCTGGCACTCCGCTGTGTGCCCCGCACTGCTGAGCCGGTGTCCTGAGGCCGTCTGCGTGGGGGTCTGGTCTGCCTGGACCCGAGAGTCATCCGTCGGCTACCTGCTGCCGAAGACTCAGCTACCTGCCGCCCTGCGCTAGGTCTCGCCGCTGAAGAAGGCTCTGCCAGGAAGCTCTCGATCAGGAGGGCTCGCTCCAGCACTCCCACCTGGGTCGGAATGCTGAGGGAGATCAGCGACCCCCGAATCTCCTGTCGCAAGCCCTGCTCGAAGGTCCGGGCCCGGAAGAAGGGGTCCCGTACCATGTCGGTCGAGTAGCGAGATAGGTCTGTGAACCTCGCCGCGTACTGAGCGACCGTCATGCTGCCCTGGCGCAGCTGGAGAAGCTCCTGGATGCGCACCGCTCGGAGGGTGGCCGGGACGAACTCAGAGCGGAAGAGGCTCTCGAAGTCCGCCCAGAGCAAGGATGCCTCATCGTGAACCTGGAGCATCAGGCTCCACCATCGTCCTGTCGCCGCCTGCAGGAGGCTCGCTGCGAGAATCACCATGAGATCCGCTGGTGTCCTCACTAGCCTGAAGATCCGTACCACCGCCTCTAGCCAGTCCTCGGCGGCCTGAGGGTCCGCCTCACCGCGAAACCTGGGCGGTCGCTGGCCCTGAAACTCGTGCAGTGCCCTGAGGCGACGTGCATCGTCAGCGTCTGGTACTGGCAGCATCGGTGGCTCGGCGGGTAAAGCTACCGCCGGTGCCACTGCTGGAAAAGGGCCCTGCACCGAGGCCTCGTCGCTCGGTGGGCTGCCGTCGCGCCCTACACTCGGAACCCTAGCTGGCTGTCGTCGCGGGGCCATCCTGAAAAGGAGAACAAGAGCACCACAGTCAGAACAGTATACCTGGTGAGCTGGCACAAGTAATCACAAGGAAAACTTGAGACTTTCATAAAGCAGATCAGTATACCCGGTGAGCTGACACAAGTAATCACAAAGAAAACTTGAAACACACACGCAATCAATGTTTTCATGCATTAAGTCGGAAATCAGGAGTCAGGGTCCTGGTGTACGGATACGTCGGCCGTCGCACCAACACTGGGCTCCCTGAACTGATAACCACACTCAATACACTAAACACTATTGCTTCATATAGAAAGAAAGGACGATCAGAGTTTGCGGTAGAACCAACCTCCCTCTGATACCAATTTGTCACGACCCGTCCTCGGGGCCCGTGCCGTGACTACCCCAAGCCCGCCTTCCATAGGCCAGGGGCTGGCGACTAGCACCAAGGCGTAAAATCCCAGTAAACAGGGAAGGCATTGCCTTTATAAGTAACAACCACACAGAGTCAGTAAGCGGAAAGTAAAGTGCTGAAAAGTAAAGGGGGCCGGAAATACAAGCCCAACTGTAAAGTACAACTGAAAAGTAAAGTACAGCAACTGAAGAAAAGACGGCGGCCTCGTGTCGTCCACTGGCAATCCCACCTGAAGGGTGGGTACAGATAGCCTCCCGGCTCCTCGGGTCCCACGTCCGCTCCGAGCACGTCCCGCCCAGTGGTCCACCTCCAGGTACCGTCCTGCTCCACGCCCAACCGTGATCAGCGCTGTCCATCGTCTGCAACCAACACAACAAGGTGCGGGCATAGCCCGTGCAGGGGTGAGTACAAGCTACTCAGTAAGGACCCCGAGACCCCCGAAGGTCTCCCGAAATCCACAAAGGATATAGCACAAAAGAAAGATGCAATCACGAAGTAACATCTGACTCGACTTAGGTATATGCCCATACATATACCTAAGTCCCCAGTTCTAGCTCTGCTCACGAGCTCAAGAACAACTCAATCCACAAAGGAAAGCAAGACTCAAATCCACAAGGAGAGTAAATAGTAAATCCACATAGGATAGTTCAACACAATCCACAAAGGAGAGTAAATAGTAAATCCACATAGGATAGTTCAACACAATCCACAAAGGAGAGTAACATAAGATTCAGCTCAACCAGGTATACTTTTTCAGATGACGTCAAAGATGATCACTGATCCATCTAAGTCGTCGGACCCACAAAGGATCGATAGGTACTAACCCCCGCAGAAGACCCACACAGGATCGGGCTCACACAGAACCTGTAGGCAGTGGCTCACACAGAACCGGTAGTAAGGACCCACATAGGATCGGGCTCACACAGAACCTGTAGCACTGATCCACGTAGGATCGCTGAGTGCAGTAGTCGACGCAGTCCACTGAGGATCTCTGCACAGTCGTCGCCGCAATCCACGAAGGATCTCTGCTCTGCCGTCGTCGCAGTCCACGGAGGATCTCTGCTCTGTCGTCGTCGCAGTCCACGAAGGATCTCTGCTCTGTCGTCGAAGTCACATCCAGCGCTAGGGTTCCCGCACATAGCGAGCTCGTTTAGGAGGGTCCGCTCCACGAGCCGAGAGGCTGATACATCAACTGACACGTAGTCCGAAGTTGATGTATCCTAAAGTTCCGTATCGACAACAGGATTTCAACGCAACAGACGGCGCGTCAATCGGACGCCCGGTCTGAGAGTTATTGGCATTTTCGTCCCAGGGGCCCGGTTGGTTTTTAGGGAAAAACCGACCCGACCGTACTCCGCCTGTATCCGATCCTCGGGCGGAGTATGCCAAAAGTTCCGTCTCACTTAGAGGAAACTACCACAGCTGACGGTACGTCGTTCGTACGTCCGTAGCTCAAGTTATGAGCGTTTCTGCTCCGAGGGCCCGGTTGGTTTCGTGTACGAACCAACCCGGCCGAACCCAAAGTCTTCCGAAACCTTGAGTATAATATACCGAAACGACCGTCTCGATCCAAGGATCGTGTAGCCGCTGACGGTTCTTCAATCGGAGGTCCCAGGCCCAAGATATGGGCGAAGGACCGAAGAGGGCCCGAAACGGGGGTTCCGGGCCCGGGGCGACCCGGCCCGAACCCCCCCCTGGGGTCGGCCGAACCGGGCCGGCCCGAACCGGCCCGAACCGACTCGGCCGGGTCCGGTCCGGCCTGGGCGCGGCCCGGCCGACCGGACCGGCCGGCTCGGCTTCGGCCGAGCGGCCGAGCAGGCCGCCGCCGCGGGTTTGACCCGCGGCATTTGAAGAAACGCGGCCCCCGCGGGGGGGGGGGGGGGGGGGGGGGGGGCGCCTGCCACGCGGACGCGGCCGGGCCGCCGCGTCCGTTCCCGGTTCCGCGCGGCCGCGGAACCGGCCGCCACCGCCGCCGCGGCTTCAGCCGCGGCGGACTTCCTCCACGGTGGCGCGCCGGGCGCCGCCGCTGCCTTCCGCGGGCCGCCGGAGCTGCTCCGGTGGCCCGTTTTGCCTCCCGTCTGCGCCGATGCCCCTCCCGGATGCCGACCTTCACTGCGGAATCAACGGATCACCCCTGCCGCGCGGTTTGTCATCGTCCGTCATATCCGCACAACAAAAGAGATCGGCGGAGGGTTGTCGGGTCTTGTTCGTTAGACCCGCACCCTCCGCGTTAGCCATAATCAACGGGAGAAAAGAAAAAGATGATCAACACATGATCCAACAATTTTATTTAAAGATAAAATTGTTCGTTTGAAACCGACTTTTTAAATTTTCAAGAACGTTCACGAGAAAATTTAAAAGGGGTATCTTTCCAAAATAAATCCCTACCTCGAAGTCGTCGTCGGACGAGAGGTCGTCGCGGAATCGCTCGTCGCGGAAGAAGGAGATCGTCGCGTCGTCGCGGTATCCGGCGTCGCGTCGCCAATCTCCGGATCAAGAACAAACAGATTTAATTAATTAAATCCGTTGTTATTGAAATTAAGAAGGGAGAATTTAGAAGTTTCGATTCTCACCTTTAACCGCCGATCGCAGGTTCGCTGCGGAAGAAGAGGCACCGAAGAAGAAGAAGAAGAAGGTCGCGGAAAAGCTGTTGACGTCGCGGATCGTGCGTCGTCGGATTCCGGTTCCGGCGTTCTTCGCGTTCTTCGCGTTCTTCGCGTTCTTCGCGGAGAGGGTGGAGGCTCAGAGGAATTGCACAACGATAGCAATCCTCCAAAATAGACAAGTTTGTCTATTTTATTATTTTGCCAACAAACGTAAAACGCATAAGTAACGACCCAATTAATTCACGAAGAAACAGTCCATTTAATTCACGAAATAAACCGCCCAATTAAATGGTCTGTTAAGAATTAAAGAAAACGCGTCGGTTGACTTTTCAGTTACTTTGACGGGTTTTCGCGGGTGCGTTACTTAGCGAAAGAAACGGCGGGGCTCATGCGGGTCCCACCGCACAAATATCCTACCAAGGGGTAGGACATTTCTGGATAGCATCCTATCCAGTTCAACTCAGTTCAAGCCGCCTTTAAGTGACTTTAAGTGGCTTCCAAGCAGTTTAAGTGAAATAAAATAAAGTTGTCGCACAAATTTATTTTATTTCTGACTTAAAGCCGCAAAATTTAAAAACCACGTCTGAGCAAACGCAACTCCGGAAGAGGCGTTTCTAAGCAAATACCGGCGCTGCGATTTCATCGGTGCCCTCAGAATTTGATTCCGGGCACCGGTTCAAAAGATAGAAAAACCCGCTCGTCCGTTCACTGAACGTACCCGAGCCAAACTTCGGAAATTGATTCCGGGCACACCGGGCCTCGGAATCAGGTGCCGTCTGAAGCTGCGCTCTAGTAAAATTCCAAAGAAAATTAAGAAAATAATTTCCTTGAAATTTGCGGGTCTTTACATTAATCTCTGACTCAACTTCAGCTAATGTCTCTCGGACTCCAGGATAACACTTCTATGTCTAAGTATCATATAAGCACAAAATCAATTACATAGAAAAATTAGATTACATTATCCCTTTTTATCAGTTTCAGATTACATTAATTAAATCATTAACCCACAATTAATCATTATCAATTCTGCATTATAATTCAATACCATCACACCCAATGTCCACTGTCCCTTTAAAATGTAACCTCATCATTGTTTCCTAGAAATATCCAACCACTTGTTAACATAATTTATTCAATCAATTCATAACAATATTATTAAAATCACTTATTCCAAGGCATTCTAGATAAATTCTATAAGATACCGAAAATAAAGGGGCTCTACATGGTGAGTATATGAAATACCCATCATGTCTTTTACACCAATAGAAGATGCATATACACATCCTCCCATGAGAATCTAAACACCAAAATCACATGGCATACCCCATTCTTCTTCGCCACTTTTTGGAATGGGGGTAGAAAACCAAGCAACCTTGAGCAGTGGGGAAATTAAAAAAGATAACAAACAAACAAAATTCAGCAATCATCCAACATTAATAAAATGATTATTTTCTCCACTCTAGGCATCCAATGATTCCACAACGAATGGTCTTCTCTACCCCCAAATATCAAAACACCATCCTGGCTCACATCACAACACATGTAGGAGGAAACAAACATCATATCAACTGGGCTCTTGCTACTTTAAAATGTTATCCAGACATCAATAATAATGATCACTCATGGCTCAAATGCACAAGGAAGCCATCCTTAATAGAAATAAGGTATTTATGAACCCTACATGGGATTAAATTTCTTTTATCAACCATACAGTTCCTTAATCCTCCTAGAATTAACTGATTTATTAATCCTAGGTTCCGACTATGGGAATCCTAAATTCTATGCTACTAAAATAATTAAATATGCTATCTAAATCAATTTGATTAACATAAAATTACAACAACAACAACATGATTCATTTAAATTCCTCTTAATATTTATACAAATAATAATGTATTAATTCTAGATTTATGTTCTTTACCAATTTCACCACGAATGAACTGATAACAAGAAAAGAATAGTTATCTTACTATCAAGAAAAAATAAGAGGCAATAACCTATGATCGATACCAATTTTATTATCTAGTTAAAATATTTATAATGTTAATTAAATTGTGATACATTGGGATAAAAAAGCAAATAAAATAGTTTCATGTAAAATTATAAAGAAACCAAGAATCCCCTACCTCAAAATGTTTTTGATTCACATTGAATGAGAACGGTCCAACAAAATGGATCACAGTCTCCTCTCACAGAGTAAATCATCCATACAAGGATACATAAACATCAATAAAGTAGTAAAAACCCAATAAAAATCAATTAGGAACATGTATATAGAATTCTATAATAGGTAAATGAGAAACAGAATGAGATGAAATGAGAATAATGATGATAGATCATATCTTATATAGGATATTGACTGATACTGCTTGGGTGCACCAAAACTGGGGGTGCACATGCAGTAGGAAGAAACATCAATAAAAAAGATACAAGGATGAATTTTTGATCACAAGAATCCAATGAAAAGATGGAAGGGTTTGAGAGTCTCAGAATAGGGAACAAAGGAGGAAGATATTCCTCCCATTATAATATTTAATGGAGCAACAGTTTATGATACATTGGATTTTCCAATAAAAGAAAATTGCATTAAACGATGCAGTTGGACCAAGTAAAGGCATAAAAAGCCATTAGATAAATTAATATTAGAGTTATGGGCATTGAAATTTCCTTAAATACCATAAAATATTGATTCAAATACATTTCTCATCAAAATCGCTAAATTGGTGAAACTATAGGATGGTAAAAAAATAGACATTGGGCAAATAAAATGAAACAGTTTTGGAAACAATGTTCATGAGAAATTTTCTATGACACCATTTTTGTGACATCATTTATATTCCACCATTTCTATGACACTATTTACATACCACCAATGCTGTGGAATTACCTATATTCCACCATTTTTATGACACCATTTGTGCAACCTTTTCTATGAAATAGTTTTTTAGACACTGCTTCTGTGTCACCATTTTTGTGACAGTATTTCTATGCAACTGTTTTTGTTACACAATTTCAATGACACAGTTTATGTAAAACTATTTCAACGCCACTATTAATGTTCAATAATTGTTTTGACAATATTTCTATCCCACCATTTCTGTGAAACTATTTCGTTTAACAATATCTTGAAATAGTTTGGAAATTTGGAAAAATAAGTGACATTGTTTCATGACATAGTTTCATGAAACAGTTTCAAATTTTTTCAAAGGAAGTGACAGTGTTTCGTGAAATAGTTAAAGAGATAGTTTTGAATTTATTAAAATGAATTAAAATAGTTTCATGAAATAGTATCATGAAACAATTCTGAAATTTGGAAAATGTAGCGAAACTGTTTTGTTAAAATATTTCATGAAATAGTTTTCAAATTTGTAAAAGTGTTGGCAAAAAGCCACCTTGACCACCCAAAACACCTCAAACATTAGATTTATTCAATATAAGGTACCATAGATGTTCAAGCCTTTATATTAAATACCTCTAAAAATATTATCATCCTCGAGAATCAAAAATCAACCATTATAGGAACCAAAAAATGGGTACAAAAAACCACCCTTCGAGATATTACTCAAAGAGAGAAATCCACAAAATAAACAAAAGGAAGTCATCTCATAAAAATGAATGGTCTCCAATCACAAATAAAAACATTTACATTACAAATGTTAAACATTAATCAACTTGGGGTACTGATCATGTAACTGCAACACATATTCTCATGCACTATTCTCCATCCAACTATGTCACCACATGACACAAACCTAGTGAATTTACTTCCCACACAATACCTTCTCTTTACAGATTATGATCTCTTCAGGGCACTCCTCGAAGGTTGCATCATTATCAGTATGGATCTTTCCCCAATCAACAATGTGATATTAATAATGAAGATAATTAATGATATTTGACACATTAAAAACATTGTGTATCTAGATCATATATATTAGGGAGTTCAACATGATAATATAAGTCTCCAATACAAGCTAACCCCTCAAAAATCCCAACCAAAGAGGGAGAAATATTACACCCACAACCGATGTTTCGATTCCCTTGAAGAGGAGTCGCCATCATTAACACATGATCCACAATATCATACTATAATGGTCTCCTCCTTTGATTGAAATATGGTTTCTGATGATATTGTGCTTCTTTAATCATACTATGAATCACCTAAACCATCTCTATCGTATTCTGTAAAAATTATTTCATGAAAATTGATGACTCTCAGACCCCAGTCTAGCACAACGATGAACGAAATGTTCTAGTGTAAAAGGATTCAAACTGAAAAATTCTTATGTGGGAGTGAAAAAAATTATTTTAAGAGAACCCCAACCAGGGTAAGTACATCATCAAAGAATCTCCAAAATCCAAGACATAAATTCGCAACATGTATTGTGGGTTTTTGATAGTTCGCCCTGTCTGAGCATCTGTCTGTGGACAAAAAGTAGTGCTAAGTCATTACTGAGAACCAAAATAATGTTGGAGAATATTCAACACCATAGAGGTAAAACGAGGATCTCAATTAGAAATGATTGTCCTCGAAAATCAATGGATTCTCACGTCATAATCCAGATACTAAATTAACAAAAAATTCACTGATCTCGACTCCTTGATCACTATGCAGTGGGCAGTTTTTGTCAAACGGTCCACTAAAACCCATATAAAATCTTTTCCTCTCTAAACACAAGGTAAACTAGTAAATTTTTCCATTGGGATGTCCTCTCAGTTTCATTGAGGAACATATAATGGCTAGAGACGGCCACCAAAGACATGGTGCTTGGCCTTTATCAGATGGAAGACCAAACCTCAAGACACAAACTTAGAAACTGCACACTTCGGCCGAGATGAGAAAAACTAACTCTTCATGGCTCAGTACATTTTTTTCATGCAAGGATGTACTTATAAAGTTAAACTATTGAACTCCCTGATAAATATCCCATGCATCTCCAAAGGAACAAAAATCCTTCACTAATATAACACATGGTGTTGTTCATCCTTCGACCAACCACCAGGGGCCTTGCCAAAAAAACTAGCTCTCTCCAGACCTCCACCTCTATATTTCCTACTAGGACACATCCACCTGCTACACAAGAGATATTTTCACTAACATCTAAAAAAGGAAACCTCTTCCACAACTTCTCCGATATCTAAAAGTAAATATGAATGTTCTCCAATCACTCTCTAGAAGTCACCATATTCAAGCACTACGTCCCAATGTGATTTCCTTCTAAGCAAATCAGCTACAAAATTACCATTTCTAGGTGTATATGATATTTTGATGTTGTATTCACGTACGAACTCCATACTCCTATGTTGATACATGTTCATGTCACACTAGGATAAAACCTACCATAGACTATTATGATTGGTGAAAACCACATTGTGCTTTCCAAGGAGGTAATGACTCCAAAAATCCATAGAAAACACCATGACCGCTAAACTAATAAAATGAGTGGAATAGTTACGTTCACGGGGATGAAAATACATAGAACAATATGAAATGTGTGATCACTACTGCATGAGAACACCACCAAATACCTAGATGTGAAGCATCAGAGAAAACATCAAATTGAACTCCCTCAACAGAAAAACAACGAACTTGGCCACTTACCAATTTCTCTTTCAGATACACCAAATTGTCCTGAGAGTGATAAGTCCCCACAAATTCTTTCTTATTCCTAGGAAATGATATCATAGGAGTCACATCTAAGAGAAATCATCATTGAACCTCCATTATTATCCTGTGAGAGCACGGAATCATGGAACCTCAGCCACTGCATTTGGCCCTACCCAAGACACAACCAATTATATCTTTCAAGAATCCATGACTACACTCTACTGGGACACCAATTTCCACATGAAAAAGACATATTGATCCCATAACTCACACTTTAAAACCATTTGAAACAAATGTGGTAAACAAATAAATCCTAAAACGGCGTGCAGATGCTCTGCATGCTCCTCCTAAGACACAAAGTAAACAGGGATTTCCTCGATGAAATCCACGATGAACATATCTAGAAACTCACAGAACATAGTGTTCATCAAACCCATAAAAAGTTTTGGAGAATTCATCACACTAAATGAAATTACAATGAAATCATATTCCCATGGGGAAAACAAAAATCAGTCTTGGTATATCTTCATCATTCACATGAATATGATGATATCCTAACCGCAAGTCGATCTTCAAGAACCATCTTGAACCCTTCAGTTAATCAAATAAATCATCAATCCATGGGAGAGCATAGAGGTTCATCATTTTCTAATGGTGTAAGCGACATTAATAGATACAAAACAACAAACCACTATAAAACATCGTTATGAACAAAATCGGTGCAACCCATGGTGACAGACTCAGCCAAAAAAACCACACTGTAACTGACTATCAAGCTGTATAGATAGATCCAATTACTTAGAAGGGGATATCATATACAAATACATAAATATATGAGCGGATACTATTTGTAGTTTTATCCCAAAATTGATCTCATGTCGAGGGGTTAATGCTACGACATCTTCTGGAAAGTCACCAGGGAACTCTTCTATGATCTTGGGAAACACCAACAACTAAACCTCCGAAGAACACAACAAAATCTCTCCATTAGCATCATAAAATACCACCTACTTCATAAAACAATCCACTATCGCCATCACTAAATTCATAAAATCCATTCTGAAGATGAAATCATATTGTAGTATATGTAAACATAGGAAATCTCTCCAAGAGTGGTTCTACCCCAGTACTAGCTCAAAGTCACTACATACATCATACAAGTCATGTCAACCTCCATCTAGTGTAGGAAACATTAGGGGAACTAGAATTATCTCTACCTAATTTCCTAATGAATGGACATGGAATGTTGATATGAAGGAGTGTGTCTCTGTAAATCAAACAAAGCATTCAGCAACGTATAAAATAATCAAATTATGGATCACCTAGCACTAGAAACACTAAATCATAATGATAATTGTGACCTCATCCACAGCCTCCCCGACACACATGAAGACCACCCCCACAGCGATGATCTTCTCTATGATCATAGGGATCATCCAGTGTTTATCCTCTACCTACCCTATATGCCTCTATAATTATCCAAATATAGTGCATCCTATAGTTGTTGGATTAGCTGGAACTACCTCAATAGTGGAACCTAGAGCAGAACAACTAGTCCACGCTGACTTCTCGGAATGGTCAGGTACTCTCTATGCTGATGTACTCAAACTACTAAATAAAAACAAGTACCTAATCCCTTGGCATAGGCCGAAGAGAAACCACACCTAGAGAAACGATATACTGAGGGATGTGACCTACCCCAAACCAAATAGAAAGTCTTCATCCTTGAAAAACTGGATCATTGGACCACAGCTCTTCTTTTTGAGGAATCCTGATGAACCCCCTATTATAATGATCTAGTATAAGATAATTTACTCTCGGTGACATTTTCCCTTGACAAGACATAATGATGTGTATTGATCATAAACGAGGTGTCCATTAGATATATCTATGGATGCAAATCCTCCTAAAAATGCCTCTCCCTGGCCTCCTTATATAGCAACAGGCCCGAAAAATATTAGAAAAGGATCCTCAAATAAAATCCAATCTCTTACACATTGGAGCTCCCTTGTCAAATGGAATGTAGATCCTGGTGGCTGAATAGATTTGACGTCGAATAAAAGAAACTCGACACTAAAATTGCCTCATAAATCCATCCTTGATATCACAAACTCATCATGATCCACAAGGAACAAAAACCACCACTACCATACTACACTACGTAGCATCACCAAAACAATAAATATTCAGTGAATTTTCCAAGAACAGATCAATCAAAAGTCTATCACTACATCCTTCAACCAGTATTCTATAACTAAATCTAAAACAGATACCTTGTACTTCAGGATACTCTAGTGATGAAACTCTTCGAGTGTCATCCTGTATGTTTCAGCATCGTCAACATCTACCCTATTGTGGACTACTGGCGTAAAATTTTGGACACTTTATGTCAAAACCTGATGATGATGTTGACCTGGATAAGTAACTACAAAATAAAATTAATTAGATCTCATAGTCATTGACTATTAAAGGAACAACATTAAATTATTAATTGTCATATTTTATTAATTAGAGGTTATCCCACCCCACGGTCCACCCATTAGAACACATGTATAAATAAGAACATGGCATGATCTTTTCCATTGTCCCTACACTACAACCCATATATCCTAATTTAGTAGCCACTAGATACTTAATGTTCCAAGCATCAGATCACAGGGGTCCCTAAAAACTTATTCATTTGCCAGTCATAAGTTTTTACATCACTTGGTACACTTAACAAACTATGTTTACCTACCAAACATGGAAACCTCACATGTGCCTAACACCAAACTCCATCATATCCATCAACCAGAGCTCTGATATAACTCTGTCATTACCCCTAACCCATGGTGTACACCTCTTAAGAGAAAAATATTTAAAGGATGATAGTAATCACAGAGTCCCAGCTCCAGCAGGCCATGAGTTGCCAACTAACACTAAGGGTATAGTAAATACACAAATTGGAGTCATTGCCCTCTAAGGGAACACATAAAAATAGATATATAACAAATAAAAAAACAAATCTAATTAATGATGCAAAATAAATTAGATACCATGTACACATATGTAATGTCATGAAAAAAATACTAAAACTGACATTGAAAAACTACAAGTTCCAAAAAAAGGTAAAAACAAAAGCAACAAGGAAGGTCAAAAATCATCTGAACGCCATGATTGTGGTAACCATACTGCTCTCCAACCTACTCCAAGTGACATGAAAAATAGTTCCTATATACGTAAGGTGAGTATAATAGTATACTTAGTAGGATTCTTCTTAGATCCTCTCATGCAAAAGTAAAAGAATCATGATTAATTACAGTGAACAAAAATTTAAACTAACTCATAAGATAAATATGTATACAATGTTTCCAGCCACACTATGTCTACTCTCACCATATATCACATAAAAGTGTATATTATATAATATATATTATCAAGGGTTCTTTGTTACAACATTCCCACTGGGTTTTCTCTTATCCAAAATGTCTTTCATACTGATCATCTCTCTTCAAAACAGATTTCCCGCAAATACATGGGAGAATCAGCAAAAAATGTTCCTCATGTAGCACAACAACCACATCCACATAATAAAAGAAACCAGGTAGTTTTCAGGAGCCTCCATAGATTTTATAACATGTATCATACATTATTTATTAAACCTCAATCCGTCGTAGACTATACACCGAGTAAGGATCCTCAAGGAATCATAGTCTATAAAAATTAAACCTATATTAGTCTATAGGAAACTATATCCAGAATATATGATTGTGAATATCCACAAGCCATTAAAGCCAAATACAAACAAATATGTGGAAAAAAATCGTTGTGCCTACCAGAAAAACTAACTACCAAGAGAAGAGAGCAGAGACAAAGGTGGTAGTCATCCATCCATCCTCCCACCAGAATGTTGTGGAATGAAATTCCCCCCGGGGTATCCGAATCCCTGGGGTTTCAGTTGAACTAACTGATGGGGTGGAGTCACTTATTGAATAACAGAAATAATAGATTATACAATATCTCACAACATCACAATGGGATAAAACTAGTCTTAGAATGAACTGCAGAAAATGTCTCTAGGACTCAAGGATGCCACAGAAAATACTAAGTATCCTACATGGACAAAACCATTTGAAGATATACATTAGATTAATGTATCCATTTTTTTTTACATTACGAGAATTTATCATTTAACCATTAAATAATGATAATAAATTACACATTGCATTTTATTATCATCAAACCCAATTTCCACGTTCTCGTTAAAATGTAACATCAGCTTTGTGTTCTAGAAAGATTCAATCACACGAGTGAACATGATTTATTAATTCATTTATTAGTAGCATTATCACATTCCCATATTACCGAGAAATCTTGAAAAACATTATAAGCTACCCAAACACAAGGGGGATCAACAACATGAGTATATGAACAACCCAAAAAGTATTTTCCACCTATTGTAGAATCGTAGACCTATCCTACCACGGGAATCTAAACATGTTAAGGACGTGTCATGACCCAT
The DNA here is from genome assembly GCA_963277665.1 of Viscum album. Lineage (NCBI taxonomy): Eukaryota > Viridiplantae > Streptophyta > Magnoliopsida > Santalales > Viscaceae > Viscum > Viscum album. Next base: position 186,582,871 of record OY728153.1, on the reverse strand, counting down.
GAATCTTCACCTATTTTTGAAGTAGGGTAGCAAAAAAGCGGCCTTGAGCAGTTGTGAAAGTAAAGAAGATAACCAACAAATGATATTCAACATGCTTCCAACATTTATATCCAACTTGTTTCATCATATCGGGTATCCTCCCCAAAACCCATATGTATAAACTAATTCATATCACCACTGTAGGCATCAACTATTGCAAAAACCAATGGGCCTCTTTGTCCCCACATATCACAACAGCCATCGAGGATCACATCACATCACACACAACCATAAGAAAACATTATATAAACCATTCTTTGGCCCTTAAACAAGGCCTTCATTCTTAAATACTAATGGTCCCTCATTTATCCAAAGTGTAAGGCACTCAGTCTTACAAGAAAAAGGTTAACTCAGAACCCTACAAAGCATTTTAATTTTTCTAATCAACCAGCATGTTCTTTAATCCATATGGAATTAAATGATTTATTAGTTGTAGGTTCCAACTATGAGAAACCAGAATAGTAATCTATCAAAAATAATTAAACATGCTTATTGCATTAATTTGATTAATATAAAATTATAACAAAATCAACCAGATTCATTTACATGACTCTTTATCTTTATCAAAATAATTATCAATTTATTATAGCCTTATGTTCTATACCAATTTCATCAAGAATTCCATGATAACATGAAAATCATATATATCATAAAATCTATTAAAAATTAGATGTAACAAAATACAATATATTGAAATTTAATTATCAAGTTGAAATATTTATTATTTTAATTGTATTGTGATCGAATGAGATAAAAAATTATAACTCTATAGTTTATTGTAAAAGGATAGTGAATCCATGAATCCTATACCTGAAAAGGTTTACGATTATATTTTCATGATAATGGTCTAGAAAAAATATCACAATCACCTCTCTTAGACGAATGCATCCACCTAAGGTTTTAGAGGCACCACCATAGTAACTAACACACAATAAAAATTCATTAGGAACATGTAGATAGGATTCCATAATAGGGAATGGATAAAAATAATTATAAAAACCCTTAATAATGAATATAGATAATACCTTTTATTGAATATTGACCGATACTACATGGTATCACCAAAATAGGGGGTACACATTTAGCAAGAAGAAACATCAAAGAGAAATGATCTAAGTAGGAATTTCTGATCGAACAACTCCTATGGAAAGAAGGAAAGGTTATAGAATCTTAATATATGGAATAAGAAGGTAGAAAAATAGAGGAAGATATATCATCCCTTTATAATATGTAATGGAGCATCGATTTATGATACGATGGATTTTTCATTAAATTTTTATCGAATTAAACTATGTGGTTTAACCAATTAAGGAATCCCAAGCCTTATGAAAAATTACCATAGGAGTTATATGATTTAAATTGGCCTTAAATCCATTAAAACAAGACTTTTATTTCATTTTTCATCAATTAAGGCGCTAAATTGGAGAAACTGTAAGAAGCTGAAAAAATTTGGATATTTGGAAAAGGAAATGAGTTAGTTCTGAAAGCACTGTTCATGAGATAGTTTTTGAATGAACATTTCCGTGACACCATTTCTGTGAAAACTTTTCTGTGCCACCGTTTATTAACACTATTTATGTGCCATCGTTTCTGTGACACTTTTTATGTGCCACTGTTTCTATGACACTATTTTTGTGACACTATTTCTGTTCCACAGTTTTTGTGAAACTATTGCTCTGGCACTATTTATATGACACCATTTTTGATCCACCATTTCTGTGACACCATTTTTGTTCCACCATTTATATGCCACCATTTCTGTGGAATTGTTTCCGTGGCACTGTTTCTGTGACACATTGTTTTGAAACTGATTAATGAAACAGTTTGGAAATTTGGAAAAGAAAGTGGCAGAATTTCTTGAAACACTTTCATGGAATGGTTTTGAAAATATGGCCAAGGATGAGACAACAGTTCGTGAAACAGTCTCATGAAACATATTTGAATTTTGAAAAAGGAAGTGACATGTTTTCATGAAAAAGATTAATGAAATAGTTTGGAATATTGGAAAAATAATTGACACAGTTTCCTGTAAGAGTTTTCTGAAATTGTTAAGAAATTTGGAAACGGAAGTGAAACCATTTTGTGAAATAGTTTGCTGAAACAAATTCAAAATTTGGTAATGTGTTGGGGATAAGTCACTTTAACCTCCCAGAACATCTCAAAAACCAGATTTTAGATTAGGTAGGGACCCAAGTGGTTCGTGACTTTACACATACCACATGAAAATATCTCTAATACATAGAAAAGAAGACCATGATCTTATTTGAGAAAAAATTAATAAACAACTGCCAATTACAAAATGTTTTAATTAGAAAAAAGGTACCGAATGTGAAAAAATCTTCTCAATAGCCACAATGATTTTGTCCTTAATAATTATAGATTCCAAAGTAGATTAGGATGATTATGATATTTAATATATCAATATCATAACAAAATTATTTAATATATCCCTTTAAAAAGATGCATATATGAACCTAAAAAAAGGATTTTTTAGTTTGAAGGATACTAATATGATATGAATATTGTAGAGTTCATTTATTGATTATAGATTACATACATGACATGTACAATTATCTTTCATAAATTTCTATGATATGTTGGTTTCAAAAAGAATGAATTTGACAATTGTGTGTTTAAATGGTTTAATGTGGGTGTGGAAGATTTCCCAATTGTGTATCCTAATGACATATTACTAATTGAATCATAGATACTTGTGTTAAAATATATTATGATTTAGTTGATAATGTTCTTATTCAAGTCTGATTAAATTAAATAACCTTTATTTAATGTATTAATATTTATTATGATATATCTTATATAAATTAAAGGATATTTTAAGGTATATTTATTTTGAAATTATTGAAGAGACTATTTATTTATTAGTCTATGAGAAGATTGTTTTTGTATTAGATAACATAAATCTCTCCAACAAAATGTTTCTTTTTTTACATTAGGAGATGAAAAAAGAGTACTATCCAATGAAAATATTTGAAAAAATATATAATGTATTCCATGATATGGATTAAGATAGATTTTTTCTATTGTAGGGGAACTATAAGAAAATATCATGGAGATTTAAGAGACATTAAATGGATTTTATTCATGAAAACCTTAAATCACCATAGGAATACTAATGATATGATCATAGTGTCAAGATGATATATGGACCCTTTAATTATGGTGTATATATATTTTTGTTTATATAAATATCAGGTTAACTTGAAATAATAGTCCTGATATATATTCTTTCTCAAAAGAGGAGCTACGAGATGGAGGTGTTCAACGAAGTCCATTGTATCTAATACTACAATAGTGTCCAAGAATATTATGACCACTTCTTCTTCTAAAGAGATGTTGGGAAAAAAATTATCTTGGACCATGATATTATACATGTAAATATAGAAATGATCATAGCATATTTTGATCACATTGTAGGGGTGGTTCCAACTAAGAATCTAAGGTCAGATTAGAAAATAAATATATACTTATTATGTATCATCTCATGGAAGTATTTTTCGCATAAAGGATATATCACAAAATTTCTTTTAAAACAAGAGATCAAGGGATCCATTTTGACTAAACACATATCTTAATAGTATCATTAATAACACGTGATAGATTGTGCGATGATTGTAAATTTTTCATCTAATATAAGTGAGACACTTTAAGAGTTATTTCCATAGAACCTAATGAATTATACTTTATATTATATGTATACAATCAAATATGTGAATTTAATAATAATCAAAAGATAATAAATTAATATTAATTATGTTAATTTAATAATTTCCAAGAGTAGTTTTCTCATAAAAAAGACATAACAGTTACCAGGTATAATGAGGTCATTCATGTTCAACATTGATATTAATATATATATATATATATATCTTATAGTTTTGATAAATCTGTATGATGATACAAAATGAATGTTTTACTATTATGTTCTTAAATATTTTAGATTGATAATACTTTTTCTCATAATGTTCAAACATGTTAATTATTATATGTTGATTATACTTTCTTCTTGATTAATCTAGTTATCTATGATATGGAAATGATTTTTCTTGACAAAATTTTTGAATATCGCCAAATTATGAACTAAATTTTGTTGTTCTTCGTATCTTGAAGGCAAAAAATAATTTCCTTCATCATGATTAACACTTGTTTTTTTGAATATATATATATTTACAATAGAATTTATAAAACAAAAATTATATCTTATATATCAATTATTGGATGTGTTCATTGCTCTCCATAGTAATTAACTTATTTTAATAACTCATTGTTTTTATAAAATTCGTTTATATTCACTGATTGCTTCTACTTGTTATGGTATCACCTTTTATTTGGTGTATGTAGAAGGTAAATTTGATCAACAACACTTTACTCAAACTTTTCAATGTTTTATAATTTTTATTTTTTGATAAATGGCCAAACTAACACCATTATGTACAACAAAGTAGATTTATTTTTATAATAAATTTGATAATGAATCAAATGTAAACTTTTATTATATAGATAATGAAATTGAATATGATATGATATCATAATATCTTATCTCTAAAAAATTTAGGTATCATTATCCAAAAAAATTATTTTAGGTATTTCATCTAAACATTATTTCATAATTTTAAATACAATTATATGCATTATAATATATAGGAAATTATACTCCGGGATGATACCATGAATATTAAAATAATTTTATGTATTTCCATTATTGTGGCCAGCCCCATCATCCATTATGATTCATTTTAAATATTAACCACTTTCTATATTTCACTTCTTATAAAACTATTAAATATCATATATATAATTATATTTCATTTCATAACCATAATTAATATGAATATTTTACAATATTTATCATTTTCATATTGAATAAGTCCATTTAATTTATTTATTCACAGTGGGAACTTCATGAATAATGAGTCATTTATTAAAATAGTACATGTCATGTAAAATAATATAACTATATTTAGATACCAAAATTCATTTCCTTCTTTCAGCCTTGGAAAACAATATTTTTTATTATCACCCATTGGAAACATTTTAACCATTTTTTTAAAAAATTCATGAAAAATTCATATTTATTAATATTTTTTGAATGTTCATTTTATTGGAAATTTAGTTCATTCCATATATCACATTGTTATTAACAAAAAATTAATATTTATTTTAACACATAATGATATAGTTTAGTCATTAATTTTAGCTTATCATATCATATATATTTTGATCTAGCTCCATTAATTTCAAATAAAACATTATTCTCATATATGACTAATTCATATTTAACATTTAAAATAATTCTATAATTTTCATATATATTGTCATATGGGAAAAATTTATACTATCAGTAATCAATATATATTCCTCATGAAAATAATTCAACAATAAGTCCACAAAAATAGCTCTTTCAATATTTGTGATCATGTTCTTATTAAATCATTTATCATTATTATTCATACACTATTTTGTTAATAAGATGTTTTGAAAATTACTTGTATCATTTTATCCAAATATTCTATAGTATTATTTCAATATCAAATAATTAATCACCATCTTCATGATATAATTTAAAATTTTCTTTTCAACTTGTCACCCTTGAATGTAATAAAGGACCATTAACTCATTCATTTAAAATAATCCAAAATTATAAAAATACCTTATATTAAAAAAATATTTATTTTTTACATGTCTTAATCCCCCAGAAAACTAATTATTCCCCAAAATATAAATTTTTATAACATTAACCAATTACTACAATGATTTTGAAACATATTATCAAAAAACATTTTAAAAACTATTTTATTATCCGTTTTAGAAATTAAAATAATGGCAAACTATTAACATATCCCATATATATTATTATTATTACATGAATTGTTTTATTTACATGATTAAAATTTATTTCAATCATTCAAATATTTTATGAATTTTTAATATCATTAAATGATATGAACTAATAAAAATATTAATTCAGTAGTCTTACAATTTTTCAAAACCATTACATATACAAATCTATGAATTCATACACCCATTTAGTGGTACTTTTTATATATATAGTTATCAATCTCATTATAATCATCAATAATGAAGATATTTTATTTATAGAATTCAAAAATTTCTTTCATTATTTTATTAAAGTAGATCTTAAATTTTTTTACACTATCATATGCTTCTACCCTCCTTTTATGAAAATTTCATGGAAACTTTTTCATTATCTTTATCATTTTCATCTATGGAGTCCTTTAAAATATTATTTTCAATTAGAACCAACTTTTTAACTTCATTATACAATAATAAATTTGATTACCTTTTATTATGTATAAAATAAGCGTTAGTTAATGTGTGAGATGATTTATTCAAATTTTAATTCAATTTTTTTTTTATCATTAAGATCATTAAATGTCACTCAATATAATATCTCGAAGTTGACAACTATATTATAGTTTCTTCTATATTTTTGACACAATCAAAGTAATCCCGAGTGAACTATTCATCATTTTCTATTGTTATGAATTAATTCATATTTACATAAAAAGAAATAATAATTTCAAACTGATTATCCAAAATTTAATAATTATAAAATTTTGATTGTAGTTTTCTAATTTATACATCTGATAGATTCATAGTTTCCCATAAAGGTAAACTTTTTATTTTTTATAAAATTTATTACTAACTGAAAAGAGTATTTTTTAATCATCTACATCCTCATAATATTCATCATTCAAATATTCAAAATTTAAAGGAAATAATAAAATATTTCTATAATTAAAATTTTGATGTTCTAACTTCTCATGTGAGGGAATTTTATAAAATGTGTGGTGTAAACATATGTACTTATGTGTGCTTAATGTGTGAGATTAGTCAGAGAAAGCCTGGAGGTTACGATCTTGAATGGTGGTCATGATTATTAGATATATCTTTTGAAGATTTAGGGATCCCTGTATAATGTGTGGCAAAACCAGTTACCTGTTGGTAGTATCATAAGATCAAACAGAACAATAATGTCTATTTGACACCGAATGGGGTGTGTACGGAGTGGATTGTGGGAAAGATTTGGATATCTACCGATTAGAAATACCATTATAGGAATTTTGCTTTTCATTTTTTACACATAATTACTTTATTAATGAACTTATAATTTATTAAATAATGATAGAAGGAGGCCTCATTTTTTATCGAGAACTTCTCCCCCCTGCTCTATCACAATCACTATATTTCACCATTTTAGGGGACACTAATAAAAACATAGTATCATATAAAAGCAATTCTATATTCATATTTTTGTGTCAGGTTGTGTAATTTATTATAGTATACAAAACATCCCCACATAAAAACCCAACAATATTTTATAAAATTATACTTAATGAATGAAAATAATATGGAAAATTGTTCACATGTATAAAAATATTTTATTATAAATTATATAAAATATGTAAATTTATTAAGAAAAAATCAAAAAATAATATTATATAGAAACTGTTATCAGTGTAATAAAGGTGTTACTATGATTATATTCCTCAGCTAACACCACATATATATTATTAATTATATAAAGAAAAATACTACATCCCAAAAAAAATCATTGTAATAAAATAACTTAAAATGTGAAATATTATTAAGGGGATATTCGAATACATTTATTTCTGAGGCAGGTATGGCCATAATATACCATTTAGAATTATAAACAACCATAATATATCCATTTAAACATGAATACATGAATTAAATTATATTAATAGTAATGCTGAGATATAATTTCTTTTGAAGTTAGAAAAATAGACCTAAACCCCTAGGAACATCACTTATCCAACTCATTCATGATAGCATGTGGAGGACATAACAATACTTGGGTTCACCACTACCCTAAACCATAAAGATCAAAAATAATTTTGGTTCTAATGGAATCATCCACAATTGAAATTCATGTCTGTGTATATCATCTGTAGATCAATATTTGTCGAAACACACCATTAATTTTCTACCACGACACACCATACCACAAGGGCTTATATTATTATGATAAGGTATTATTTATGTAATTGATAAGTTGTATTAATTTTTTAAATTCACTTATAAAATTAGTAAATCAAACTTCAATAACAAATTTATTAATGTAATGTTGAATTTAATTTAATTAAATTCGTATTTGGTGTCATGTTGTTGAGACTAGAAAATGCTGGTTTTTTTAATTTTATGGTGAAAATATGAAAACAAATTAATTCATAAATTTTAAAAAATTATATTAAATTAATGTTTTAAATTTAATGATGTAAATATTTTAAAAGAAATAACGACTAATTTTAATATTCAAAAAACACATATATATTATTTTTTTAAATCAATTAGAGAAATTTTGAAAATTCAAATCAAAATATTGATTTCTTAAATTGATATTAACAAAATAGAATAAAATGATTACAAAATTTTATAGTATCATAATTAAATTTCATATGGGTACGACATTATATAGTTATCCTTAATTATCTAATTAAATATATTCTTTTAAAAAATACTAAATTTTAAAAAATTATTGAAATTCAACTCACTGATATTTGGTTAGGGAAATTTTTTTAATGAACATTAGAATATAAAGTGGAATAGTAAAATATTTTATAATTACAATATTTTATAATATATTATATTAATGGATTTCAGAGGTTTTCATATATTATATATTCATTTTAATTTCACATTCAGTATTGAATTTACGTATCCTTAGTGGAATCACATGTTAGATGGTTATTTGAAGATATAATATTTTATTCTAGTATTTTGTTCCTAAACGGGCCTATAATTTGTCCAATTATATCACATTGAAAAATATATTTCCATACCAAATCACTATTTAAATATATTTATAATTCCTTCCCCATGTCCTAATATCCCTGATCTCCACATAAGACCAATATAAAGTCCCATATAGTGTATCCTAAGAGAGTAAATCCTAATGAATAAGTAATATATGAGTTATTTTAAAGTCATTATAAGTATAATCAAATCAAAATAATATAAATAAATAATTATTAATAATATAGTGAAATTTCATTATATTTTCGGAATACATATTTTCTTATATGAACTCTTTTATTATTATGAAGAGAAATTATCGCCCAAATGGTGGTCGATTAACCTCCTCCATCGACCAAATTTTTTTTTAAAAACCACCATTAACGAATTATTTTCAAAATATATTCATATATATATTTTATATTAACAACATATAATATAATGAAAAATTGAAATATATTAATGATATTAACAATTTAAGGTCATAATAATTTTATATTTACAAAATAATCCCACTGAGTTATATTTATCTATTTGAATCTATTTGACAAAACACAATAAAATTATTAACATTTTCTAATGAAAAAAATAAATAATATAAAACACTATAGATATAGATGTTATGGAATTATTTTTATAATAACATTACCATTGTCAAATTATTAATAAACTTTTGGAGAAAATGGCATAAAAATTCCATGTAACTGATTTAAGAAAAATACATATAAAAATGAATGAAATTTGATAATAATGAGGAATTAAAAAAAATATATATTTTTAAATTGTTATTACAAAAATATTTAATTAATTTTATTTCATTATTCATGTGGTCAGACACACCGACAATGTGATTTGGAACCTGAGGGAAGGGAACTTTTAAATAACTATCTTTTTTTCAATTATTACTTCCATCTATATACACTACATAATCTTTATATAAAATTAATGTTATTATTATATGTTATATATATATACATTACATAAAAATATATTTCAATATCCCATTATTTTATTGGGTGATACATGTTTTAATCCCCATCTAATCTCCTCCAATAAATCAAATATTTTTGAATGATCTTTTATATCCATGAATCACATTCTTGTACAATCCATTAAATGTTTTTTCCCAATCATGATTTAAAAACATAATTACCAATATATGTAAATATATTCTCATTTAATTGATCTGTCATTGAAAATACATATATCTCTCATTGTTTAATGAATCATTACATCAATTTTTAATACCTCACTTATGTCGATCCATTTTTAAAACCTCCATTTTGGAGCTACTAATCATTGTAGAAACATCACAAAACACATGCGCTTCATGAATTTTGATTGGTTGTGAATTAATTTTGAATGTTTTGAGGTTGAGGATAAATATTTGGAATAAAAATATTTATGTAATTAACCTAATATGTTTTTTGTATTGGTAGAGTGTTCAAATAATATTATACTACTCTTCTAAAAAAGTTTGTTTCAATATTTTCAATGATATTCAAGGTTGTGCCGATGAGTTCAAATGGGTAAACATGATCACATAATTTTACATGATGATTATATTAATTGGTTAATCAATGATATTTTATCCAAGTATTTTGATATTTTAATGTATATGATAAAATAATAATGAAATTTACTGTATTCAAATAGAAATATTATGTTATATGAGAGATAAAAATTTTCAATGATCATGGTTCCTTGATTTCATGTGTAAAAAGAATTGGAAAATGAAGGATCTACATGATGACTTTTATTAACGAATTTCTGAAAATATGATTTCCTCATGTTGTCTGTAAATAAATATATTTTTTTAAAAAAAATGTTTTTTTACCATGATATAATATATAAAAATATATAATGAGACTGGGAATAAATAATTATGGGAGTATAAATATCAAAATCACACCTCTGGAGATAACTATAAATATGTGATTCTAGATGTAAAAGTTTAGAATCAATCATCTACACATGATGAAGCTCATGCACGCGAACAAAATAGATTTTATATTTCCATAATGTTCAGTTTTGTTCATATTCAGGGATGTACATGTGTGATCAATTTAATTTAAATTATTCTAAAGTATCATGGAATAAGGTCCAAATAATTTGTCGCTAATGAAACCGACATTATATGTCTTGACCCACTTCCCCAAAGGTACCACTGCAGGGATGGTAATGTAGAACTATAGATAATAACCCCCACATCCCACCTCCAGTAGGTGCCAAGTGGGCGACTAGCACTAATGGGTAAAATATCTCACAATATGGGATGCAGTTCACTTTTTTTTTGAAACTATATCAAGATATATAATGGATTATCCACTAAATAAATCCAAGAAATATATAAAACGAATAAAAAAACCATCCCTCAAGAATTTTTTAAAATAGAACTAAATAATATATAATAACTACTACTATGTGAAGAACCCAAAAGAATGGTAATGCAATGACTCGAAAACTGTCCCAATCCAAAGATAGTAATTCTTAGAACTGTCCATGTAATCCTTCTGAAAATTAGAATACATTTTTATATACATAGGGTGAGCATATAGGTATACTCCTTTGGTAAACCAATCTCTATAATGCACTTGGATAAAAGGCATAGTAATTACCATATGAGAAAACTATAGAACCCAAAATCTACTAACTTGTATACTAACCATCCCAACCACACCAAGGCAGGCTCCCCAAATAATGTATTTTATGTAATTTAATATAATTTACATTGATGATAGGTTACACTAAACCAATTCCCACTGATTACCCTCTCTTTCCTAATTTCAAATGTTTTCGTTCTACCAACTCTTCTAAAAGTACAATATCACAACCTTCCCGTAGAAAAATCTGCCTCACAAATCACACGACATCCCTCACGTAGATACTTTTTCCCCAAACTACATCACATATCACTAGAAGACACTTGGGCCAAAAACAATATCACATACTGTAAACAGAAACCTAGGCTAGAAACCCTATAACAACCCACCTATAAAAAAAATGGGACACAACCCACATTTCATCCCACACAGGAACTCATGGGCCACCAAACCACAACCTCATCCCAATAACCCCATGGTAATCATAACTCATCTCATCCTGATAACACTTGGAAAATCATGATCCACCTTCACACACATGGGCTCAAAAACCATAACATGTTCTTAGAATCTTGGGCTATCACCTCCTTGAAGAGGGAGAAGGGAAGAGAGTGTGGTCGTCCATCCATCCTCTTACAGTGGTGTTTGGGATAGAAACCCTCCCTTGTGAATATGGGGTTGTTCAGCACATATTTCCCAATTAGGGTGGGTACATATACAATTCACAAGGAAATTACATGTATATATATATATATATATTATAACAAACACTGAATCCCCATTTCTGGGTTCACAAAAAATGCACTGAACAACTAATGACTTCCATATTTTTCTTCCTCTTCTATGAGCACCACAACACACCATAGGCCCCAAAACACATTAAATTTTCCAACCAGCTCCTTTTAACAACATACATTCTTTATTAAACAATTCATTTTAGCATTCCATAACTACCCTGGAAACTAAAATGCACAACACACAACCGGAAACACTACAAATTTAATCTCAGAAGGTGAACATACCTGATATGAATTTTAATAAAGGTTCACATTTCTTCTCCATTTAATAACCATTCATGATATATTACATCTTTATTTGTAGATACCTGGAAAATATTATTTCATGTTACTCACAGAGACAAAATAGTAGAATTACCCACACCATTAAATACATTCCTTCTCCAAAATCATCCCACATAGGTCACATACCAATTGGACAAAACCAAAACTCACAACCCTAGACTATTGAATTATCACAACACAACTAGATTCATATCCTTCTTGTAAAACAAATCTTATCCATTCCACATTCAATCATACTCTCAACCTGATATTTCATTTCACAACCCAAGCTGTCAAAAAACACAAAACTAGGTTCACAATAAAACTAAAACACAAAGAAGTGAAAAACTAGATATCACATAACCCCATATACCAAGGAAAAACTAAATTATAGATTCAATGAGTAATAAATTATTTTATTTAACACATTTAATTCAGGGTGTTATCATATAACTGTATTTTCTTGTGTAACCCATTAAATACCTAAATATACATGATTAATCATTGTTTATGTATAGTTTTTCAACCAACGATGAACATCATGAATTTGAAATTTTATCTAGTGCACAAACAAGGGCCTCCAATGACCACAATTTTCAGTGAGACATCAATCCCATACACATTAGAATATAACAATCAAAAACGGTTTTAAAAGCAATAGAAAACTAATCCCCCTACCCATTTCAACTTCATTGAGATAATTTTTATCATTGATTAATCAGAACAACCAAAATATACATTTAAAAAAAGATAACCCATCATTCATGCTGTAAAATTAAAGATAATAGATGTATATCCTACATTAAAATGGATTCAATGATATTTGTATAAGGATGTCCCATGAAATGAATCCTTAGTCACCTCTCCCACTAGATATGTATCCATCCATGGATGTCATGGAACCACCACACAAACAATATCTGAAGAGAATTCCATTTTGAACAATGAGATATCATCCTACATCACAATTAATGAAGGAACATGAGGGGAAAGATACCAATCCAAAAGAAATGCAAGGAAGGAGGAAAAATGCACCATATATTGAATATGGATCACTACAGATCGATGGAGGGATGCTAGGAATAAATAATTTGTGAACAAATCCTCAAAACTCTAAAGAGGGGTCATGGAGTCACCTGGGGTCGAGGAAGGGTCGCTATAGCCATAGGTTTAGACAACTTGAGTGGATGGAAATACAAATAAATGTTATAGAATCGGGTTATTACCTAGTTTTTAATACGATTTTAGGATATTTAATACCTTGTGGTCGACATCCACTAAGAAACCTACATCCTTTCGATTAATTTTATTTTAATAACCCTAAAACATTATATGATGTAAACCATATAGTACAGTCCATGAAACCAAATTCAGGTCTTTTTATTTAGTTACACAACACTTAACTCCTACGGTAGCATGTTTTCATCCCCAGCTAATGTGAAAACTCCCAGAAACCTCCTACAAAACATCGATAACATCCAAAAACATGAAAATTAACAGATCAAGTGGAGACATACAATTAAATATGATATCTCTAAAAATAATCTTAATATACAGAATCCAAAACAAATCTAAAAGGAGAAAAATGTGTTCGATCAACCACAATGTGAGATACCTCTCTATAATCTCACCACTCCCGAAGCATTAACACCAACCAAACACTTCAACTCAAATGACCACAACCACACAACACATAACCACCATGAAACCATATCAACCTCTACATATACCAAACCATAAACTGTTAAAGTCAACAAACAACACCATGATGAACACATGGATCATGAAATTCTATCCTCCATGTCGAGATAATATCAGCTCTGGGTGGAACTAACTTACCCACATGAGTTTAATCACATCACAGTTAATGTGAAATGATTAGTAATCTGGACATCCCTTATTAGTATTATTGTAATTTTTCACATACCACACCACACACTCCTCAATCCAAGGAAAAAATATCATTTCACAAAATAATGTTAAAACATCACATTAAATTGAAAAACATAATAAGGGAAAACATATGACAACTCTGGGTATTGGGCGTGAATCCATGTTTCTTGATCACATGTAATATCCTCCTAACCACAATTCCTTAACAAAAAATGAGCCAATGGAACAGTCTACCCAAACACTAACTTTTATTCATGACCATGTATCCCTATTGGTCAATCCACGAACATCATGTCATCCTCGAAATCTAACTCTCCATTGTCAAGGACATGAGAGTCATAGTAAAGATACCGATGAAAGTGAGAAATGTTGAAGATGTCAATGATTATATCCAACTGTTGTGTGTATTCAAACTAGTATTCCCCCTTTATAACTCACCCCAACACCTCAAGTGCTCCAAAAATATTGGGAGAAGGCATACTCCCCCTTTGAAGCCTCTTCTTTCCATGTTAAGAGAAATCTCTAATAACACATGGTCCACTAACTAAAACTCCAAGGGCCTCCTCCTGGAATTGATATAAGACTTATATCGTTCCTGATATGCTTTCAAATTCTCAAGATGAAGATAAACCTTCTCTATCATGCTTTAAAATACATTAGGATCAAGAAAAGTTATCTCACCATTCTCTATATAGAACAATGGGGAATGAAAGGGTCTTTCATAAAAAGAATTAAATGGGGCCATTCCAATGGAGGAGTGATATATATTATTATAATAAAACTCTACAGATGAAATGTGTCATAAGAAAGATCCTACAAAGTCCAAGACACATTCCTGGAACATGTATTTCAATGTCTGGACAATCCACTTGGCCTTAAAATCTATTTGAGGGTTGAATTTTGTTTTAAGGGGTCATTGGGTTCCAAAAGCATGCTGAATTCCCAAAAATACTCACGAGGTAAAACATTCATCTTGATCTGATACAATGGATCTCATAAATCCAAGTTTCCACACCAACTCATCCACATACCTTTCTTCCATGCCATCCACAATACCAGACTCTTTGATTGCTATGAAGTATTCCAATTTCGTTAGTCAATACACTACTAAAGTGATAGAGTCAAATCTTCAATGATCTTTGAAGAACCACATGATGAAACCACCAAGAACATGGTGTTCATCCTTTATATACTGGATTACAAAGAATCTTTCAACAAAATTTTATTCTTACATCTTCATCATGGGCCACTAAAATTTCATCATCAATCCATGGTAAATCTTATAAAATAATGGGTGCACAACTAAAGTTGATATATTAAACTCTCGAATGACTCCCTTGCATAGAGCCAAAAGAACGAAAAACATACTATAATTCATAATCATGTTCTAACCCACCTTTGACCATCCATATCGAGCATAACCATGTGAAACATGTTCTCATTAGAATCCATAGATTCATCTACTACTCCCTTTCATGAATTACTTTTTAAGGAATCGGGCTTGAAAATCCAATTTCATGATGTGTTGGAGATCAAAAAATTGTAGTCCTCAAGATGTTCAATCGGACTCTACTACAGAATGATCTGAACTCACATAGATATGCTATATCTAAATATTTTCTAATCTATATAGATCATAATGAACTCTCTATTGAGATAATTATTCCTGTACATTTGTGGTAGCACGACTACTGCTAGATACAGATCATAGGTGGCATTTTTACAATTATTGGTATGTTATATCCTAGATTCATAATAGATAACTACTTCCTTCTGCATTATAAATCATGCAAATCCTATATGGTAATCATTATAGAACACCTCAAACAGTACCCCTTCCTTAGAAAACTGGAGCACATTAGAACTAATAAATATCCACTTAATATAATAGAATGCATACTAGAAAAAATAACTCAACACAAAAGCATCGTTTTTCCTAGTAAATGATGACAATGAGGATGACTCATAATATAAATAGTATAAAACCTATGAATATTTCATACAAGACCTATGAAACTGTGATCTTATTCCATGGTCCTAGGTGCTATACAAGAAAAAACTACATTAAAATTTGATGTGTATACTACCACACCATACTGAGAGACCACATACCGGTGGAAATTAACAACTTATGTCTAGTAAATACCCATGGGAAACATCCCATAGAGCTGGTGGTGTTGAAGAACCGATAAAATAGTTCTATGATTCTTCGCATGGTCCTCCTCTGTCATCGAGTAGTTTAATATATCATAGATTAACATGATGAAATATCAATCCAGGAAAACATGGAATATATAGTACATAATCCCCATGACCACAACATGTGGGTTCGTAAAAAAATGGCATGAATACAACTCCAAGTATCCATACATGAACCTTAAAGATTCCTTTCAGATATCTCCCACATTTACACATAACCTATGATATCTTGACTACATATCGATCATAGACAACCATTTTCCCACTCTAAGTTAGTCTAAAATATAATATATCAGTGGAATAGTGTAATGGATCTTGACCACTACAAGATTCAACATCTGTTAGTCTATACACATCCTCAGACTACCATATGAAATCATGGAGAACAACACTGGAGTATTAAGTAGTGACACACGAGTCTGGATAAAATCCAAGTTAATCAGATCATATATCTGAATCATCATCTCCCACAACTTATTAGGTGTCATCTTATAGGGGTCCATCAAAATTAGAGATGCATCGGGCTATAAGTCATTACAAAACTCAACATCACAAAGAGGGGGAAACTTCACATCCTCCTCAAGGAATATATATTGGAAACCCCAAAAAATCCCAGGAAACTCTTGCATCCAAATGTCTGATGATTCCACTAATAGCTCATCCAACAAGGAAATTTGGGGTTCCACATGTCGACATCCATCTTACAACTCTGATATCCCACTAAAAACACATTCTGGAAATCCATATCTACACTCACGCCTCTCCTCTATAAAGAGTTGATAAAAACATGAAAAGAATACAACCAATTGATTTTGAGAATGAAATACTATGGTTTCATCTATAGAGATAAAAGCTCCCCTTGGGAATGATGTAATCCCATAATCCATCTAAATCCCTTGTGCACATCAAACAAGCTGTTATAGAATGAAATATGTGTACTCAACACAATGAAAATGTGAAGCATCTCTATGTGTAGTCCCAGATCACAATATAGAGTGGGTGAATCAAATGCGTTTGAAGCTCTTAAATCTAAAAATCACCATAAAGGGTAATAAAAGTTATCATACCACTAATGATCTATGGCCTTATGAGAACTAACACCTTTTCTACGTGAAACACATCATTCAAGGATTCTATTTCTCTCTACCGAAAACTGACATCATGTCCACACCTGAGTTGAGGCCCCTGAAAATGAGGACAATCATTAAGTCAGCCTCTTCAAAATCCATCTCCCCTTAGGGGAGAAAATGCCTATCGTCCCTTCTCTTGAACTAGTTTCAATGGAAATTGATTCTAAGGAAAGTGTTGAACTTTCCCAACACCAACATACAGATCATGAACAGCTTCTGTACATTGGTTCTGAATATGGCCACAATCTCCATTGAAGAAACACCTCATCACTAATCTTATTGGAAGAGAATGGGTACCACTAGAAACAAAATATTAGAAATGATGGTACTAAGGTTGAATCCATACCAGTCAAAACCATTATGGTCATATAATCATTGACCTACCATTGGTAATGTTTCCTCTTGAATAACTCTTCTGGTTCCACACAGTTGGAATACCCCATAGTGAGTGTATCATTTTGATCATATCTACCTTCTTATGATCCTCTTAGTTGTTAGAAATATAAATGGTGTAAAAACACACTAGATAAATTGTCTATGTTCTTCCTCATTTTTGGAAAATGATAGATTTACATGAACTTGATCCCAAGCTCCCACAATGACATACTCCATTCTAAAAAAAGTTTCGTTTATGCCTTTTATCTTCCTCCATGGTCGATAGAGATAACTTTGATCGAAATTCCGTTTTGTAGTCCACACAATAAACACGTGCTTCTTTTCTCAACCTCAGATATAGCTCCCACCACTGGCTCACAACTCCTCAAATCTAAATAATTTCTAAAGGAACCAAGTACACTATCGAGGCTTGGATCCAACAGAAGCATATCTCATGATCCTTGATCCATCTTTCCATCTCTATGTCTGATACACATCCCTCACACATCCCCAAATCTTACAGATAGACATAATGTAATGTTCTCGTCTATTTTCCTTCAATATAATCTAGATCACTCCTCCTTTATTCAACTAGATATTCATTTTTAACCTCCACTTTATGTACCATATATGGATGATGAACATGATCTATAGCTAAAAAGGTAAATAAGGATCTCATATTCCCAGGTAGTAAAAATTCGGTATTAAGATCTATTTTAACCATTTAATACATATTTATTTAATCATTATAACTCATTAAAAAACCCTTCCCAGACATGAAAACAATACATTATGATGCATGTACCATTTCTTTGGTCTCTATCATACATACATTGTATCCTCACATTATCGTTCGGTAGGATCAGAGTCCATACATCAGATCACAGGGGCCCAAAAATCTCATGTTCTATCCAGTCTGCCATGGCCTATGTCATGCATCAAGATCACGTGAAACTATTTCCGTACCAAACAATTTAATCCTCACTGTTCCTAACTCAAATCTTCATCCGATATCTCAATCAACATCTCTAATATGATTATGAAATGAACCCTCCACCCTGAGGTACCCATCCTGAGATGGAAACGGATAAAGGAAGATAATGACCATCATGTATCACCATTAGTAGGCCCTAGATTAACAACAAGAACGATGTGTATACGTATTTATCATTGTGGAATGAATTACCCTTTCTGATATAGGGTCAGTATATATGATGGATTATCAATAAGATTACTCCAACAAATATTTATAAGAAATCCAAAAAACATTCCTCATTAATATTACAAAATAAAATTGAGGAAACTACAACAATGTCTCAAAATTGAATTACTTAAAAGAATGCTAAATGAAGGAATCAACAACTGTCCCATTCTTTAGCTAGTAACTCCAAGAATGGTCTATGTAATACTCTTGAAAACTATAAAACATTATATAATTTGGGTGATCATATAAGTAAATTTGGTAGGAAAACCAAAGTCTCCCATGCACATGTGAATGATGCATGCGAAATCCCCTATGAGAAATCGATATAACCAAACAGAACCATATAAGCATACTAACAATCCCAACCACACCAAGGAATGCTCACCAATTAATGGAAGTCAGGTGAATTTAATATAACTCATATTTTTTATATGGTATGCCTCACCACTTATTAGTTATTATACTCTCTTTCATAATTGAAAATATCCTTTTTATCCCACCTAATACGAAAGTACCATGTCACAACACACACACACAACAAAGGGCCTCACAATGCACACCACATCCCAACCACAAACACCTGCTCTATAAAAATTCATCACATCTCTCACACAATCACCTGGTCCACAAATCACATCACATCCAACCCATAGACACCTTGGTCAAAAACCACATCAAATCTCACCAAAAAAACTAGTCCATAAAAAACATTGTATCACACCTACAGATACCTTGTACAAAAACCACAAACTCATCCCAAAGAACCACGTGAAAGCATAAAAATTCACATATTTAAGACACCTGAGAATGAAAAACTTGCCATCAGACACCTCGGACTCACAAACCACAACCTAATCAAAGAATAATGGCCTATCACCACATAGAAGAGGGAGAATAGAGGATAAGATGGCAATGAATCCATCCTTTCACCATGTTATTTGGGAAATAGACCCTCCCATATGATGATACGGGTGTTTGGGATATAGTGATCAACTAGGGTGGGTGCTTATTGAAATCCCCATGAAAATTAAAGTGTATACAAATATGATACAAAAAAATCAACCATAGCTGATGAGTTCACAATTATGTCGATAACCAAATCATGAACTCCAAATATTCTACCATCTCTAAATGCACAACACCACACAATAAGTCTCTAGACCCATTCAAATTTCCATCCAATTAGACATAACCAATTCATATTAGAATGTGATGATCACTGATACATAAGGTAAAATGGATTCAAATTTCCTCCCCATTTTACACCCATTTATTATATATCTAAAATCTATCACTAGATACATTATGATGATTTATTCATGATAATCATATAGAAAATATGAGCAACATAGCCATACCAATAACTAAAATCCTTCTCGATACATGCCTCGCTCAAATCGCATTCCACAATAACCCACCCACAACTCACAACCCCAGTTAATTACACACTACCACAAAACAAGTTTCACTACCCCACTACACAACACTTCTCACCCATTACACGATCAATCAATCTCTCAAATTAAGGTTCCATTTCACCACCCAATCCATCCCAGAACACACAATCAAGAAGAAAAAATAATCTAACACAAACCAGAGAAAACCCACACCTCACATCACCCAATGTACGAAGGGAAAACACCAAATTCATTATTGAATCCCTTATATAATTCCACTAATTTAATTCATGGCATTATCATATAAATTTATGATATTTTGGTATCAAAAAGTTATTTTAATAAACATGATAAGAAATCTAGTTAATGATGACATTTATTAGATATTTTTAGCTGATATTTGAAATATATATTATAATTGTACCGAAAAACAGGTAAGGTTCCTCTTAGATTCTCTAAATATAATGTAAATTAAAATTTATATACAATATTATGCAATGGGGAAATAATTTATATTATATATATATAACTGATTAAAATCCTTAAAATAATTAGTGGATGAAAAGATTATAATATATAAGATGATGCAAGAATTGGTTTAATAGAACCATGGTAAAAAATATTATTTGAAAATAAGATAAATATGTGAATATTTATAATGTACATTTAAGGAAACATAATTTAATAGATAAAATTATTTTAGGTCCCATGTTCTAGAAAATAGTAATTCATCATGATGTGGTGAGGATGAAATAGAACCAATATAATTTTTACACATGATTAAGGATTAGATTGTATAATTCCTTTAGTAAAATACAACAATCTATAATAAATATAATAAATTTATTAATAGTAATAAGAAGTTAGATGATGAAAAGAGTGATAATGAAAAGATTAATTGATCATTAATTGATTAAAACAAAGAATTCTATATGAAAATTTTTTATTTTGGGAAAATAATAAATGTTGTGGAATATGTAAGAGCATAGAAGAACTATTATACACAAGTGACATTATATGAGTATTCAAACTAAAAACAAGATATTGAAAATAAAATGTGGCTTAATTTTGATATAAAATTAATACCTAGATTCCACCGAACCAGTTCCCTATGGTGTTTCCCCACATGACCTCTATAGCACCTCCTCATTCACCAAAGACATTATACTACAATGATGGGTGTATTGTGGTATTATGAGGATAATATACCCACATTTATGATTTGGATATAACATTGTACCTAATAAATGATCATAATAATTTTGGTGTGAATAATTAAAAAATAAATATCTATATATTAAGTGAACTATAAATAAATCTAGAAAATAATAACCTGGCTGAACAATTAATGAAATATATCACGAGATCAATGAACCATGTCATCATATAGCTATGATCCCCACAAGGTTGATGCAATATACAAAATAAAAAAATCAATGGTATGAAAAGTAGTACCAACTATAACCCTCACCCAAACCACATCCTATCTCCAAATACATTCTGGAGCATCCTTCCTGATCTTGGAAAAGATGATATGGTCTTTAGTGAAAATATGTGATTTTAATGAATATGATTGGGTTTCTCGGGTACCCATGTTCAATGGTGGCCTAAGTTGGGAGTGCCTAAAATGCATTTGTCCACCACCTAAATTTTAAAATTCAAATACTAGTATGGTTAAGAGTGATTGTATAAAAATATTTGTGATAATTTACTACACATAGTTGGTGATGCATATCAAGAGAAAAATCTATTTATCAAATAACTCATCAGACATAGTGGATATAAGGTGAAACGTGGTCCGATAAAACCTATATTGATATAATATGATAATATATGTAGTAAAATGTTGTTTGAAACATATTTAATTCTACATAAGATAGAATTTGTTCCTGTAGAACTTTTTAAAATCCGATACCATGTATCAAACTATTCTTCCCCAGAACCATTGTCTAACACCTAAACTATAGATACATATATTTTTTCTGATACATAATATCATGAAAAACATCATAACATTTTGGTATTGATTTTCACATCCACTCTAATACATGAATGCATAATTCAATGTTATTCCTTAAATTATCAACATAGAACTCTATGTCCAATATTAACTTATAAATGTGGAATTCCATGTCCTCACAATAACCATAAATAGGTAATTTCATATCCAATGTCCTAACCCATTGATGAGGATATCCTTGCCCATCATAGTAAACCATTCGTCATATTCAATATAAGAAAGGGTGAACATCGTGACCATTTATAAATTCCAAAAAAACACACCCAAAACCATTTCAAATCATTAATTTATATCAAGGCCCCATGATGCCTTTATTAGCCTGAATTGATTATAATTATGAACCCTTATTATACATTGAATAGTTATTGAAAAGTAATTTAGAAAATAATGACCCCCCATATATTTAATGATTTTTAAAAGCATCCATTAAAACATGGGTATTCCTTTTAAACATTGAAAACAAGGAAAAAGCTTTCATTTACAGAATAATCATTAAAATAATCATCATGAAATTTTCAACAGGAGGGGAAACCGCCTAATAATTTGGATTAATTAGTATAAATCCAAAAAAGTTCCCACTTTAAAATAGGCAATAAATTACCAACACACATTAAAAAAATATAGTTTATAACATAGATTTCTGACATTGAAACCACACACTGAGTCAAAACCTTTCACACATAGTTAAAACCATTTGACAATTCACATATTGATTTTTGAAAACCGAACACATAAAATATTCCATTTTAAAAGGTTGTAAGAGAAAATGGGTGGATATAGGTCTTATCTCATAGTATAAGACATATCCAAAGTGGTCCATGAAATGTATAAGTTATAAATATAATACCCAATATAGTCATCATGATCTATGTGAGAAAATAGACAACACGTGGTCTTCTTGGCACACACCACATACACATGTAAATAAAAGTAGAGGAATATGCATAATTATCATAAACTACTAAACTCATTAACAAATCATACTATAACAATATTAATTCCCAAACACCTTTCCATGAACTATCTATGACTTGTTCTTCCTCCTTAGAATCCAAACAACATCTTCTTAAGCAACCAATATCTAACCTCACAACACGAAAAAAAATTAATTGATTAATAGAATTATAATCAAATAATTAATTAAAAAAATATAATAATAATACAAGAAAACTCAACGGGAACTGGCCACTTAGTGAAAATATGTTCAACCACCATGGTTTGTCCGTAATGGACTCCTGGCCATTCAAAATAAAATCCATAAATTTTGACACCATCACAATAATTATTTCAAATTATTCATTAGGGGGAATGTTGGAATATTCACCAAAAACCCATGACGTAATAAAATTTCATTTGAAGATCTGTACAAGTCATCCCAATATCTCATCTATTCATGATGATCAAAATCCCCATGAAATATGGACAACTCCACCATTATGTGAAGAAATCATCAATAAAACCTAATCTGGGGAACTAAACAATTTAAATAGTGGAATAAGGAATATGTATAATTTTTATAGAGGGTGATTAAAATCATAAAAATTATTAAATACTTCTATAAATTCACCAAAAATAATGGTTTATAGGAATTGTAAGGGGTTGTGAGAACCCTTGTTCTCTGAGATCTTAATTATTGTGGAAGAGGCAAGAGTGGAAACAAACATTATGTGGTATTTTGATAATTTCTAACAATTAATTATATTCTAATATGTCCCAAGGGTAGGCCATAGAATTTTACAAACCATTTTCCAACAATTATCTCATCATTGGGTATTACAAAATTCATAAATAGATTTGGTTTCATCGTTAGTCAAACCATATGTCATCCATGTTCCCTGCACTACTTCCCATCCTTAATATGGGGAATGGTTTGTACAAAATTTAAAGCAAACCATGTGATATGACTCAAGATGTACATCTCCTCACATAGTATCAATTTTCCTCACATTATTTCCCCCAAATAAATATACATGCCTAAAACATAACAATTCTCATTTCAAAATTAACTGAAAGCTTGCTGAGTAATAAGGTGTCAAACATTTTCTTCTAAATATATAAGAAAAAGTCAATATTCCCATTTAAAAAGCTCTAATACTCCCAACAAAAAAACCCTAATATCCCTTATCTCTCTTGAAGAATTGAGATACCTTTCTATCTATAATCATTGTCTCATAAAATCACATTGAATATTTCCATATATGATATTGTAATTCATATTTGTGAGAATTCCTTAAAAAAAAATTAAATCACACATACCTTATAGAGACCATCACTTAACCTACACTAACATCATATCATTATTTTTTAATACATAATAAATTAAGAAAATAGATTCCCACACACCATATCAGTTTAAATTTATTTGAAAAATGGAATCATAAGCATTGGTACATAACAGAACTATTTTATCTCCCACTAGTTTCTCAATTACAAGAAACCTTCAAATATATAATTTACATAATACATATCTTCATAACATGGGGAAATAAAAAATAATAAGAGTGATATTATAGTCTTAGAAAATATAAAAAGTGGAGATGGGTAAAAAAAATTAGCATATTGGTATGAGAAAGATATCATATAATTAGAGGATAATACCCTTCATATCTAGGATCATAAAAATAAATCATTTAATAAGTATTAAAATTTCATAACACATAAATCCTATTGAAATCAGGATAATAATCAATGAAATCATAATATATGAATATGACATAGAATTGTGGAAGGCACATTAATATGTAACAACATTCCATATAAGTCAAGGAATATTGGGGAATAATATTTGGGAAATTTGGGGGGACTACACCTACATGGAGCGACACACCACTATCCATTGACATAATACATTCCTTTTAAGAGATATGGTTTATCCATCTTCCTATAGTATATTTTTCCCCACATATTTTATTAATGGATTTGGGTTCTCCATAATACATAGGGGATCTGTACCTTATACATGATTCCCATCCATATCTCCTAAGGTATATATCTAACCCAATGAATTGGAAAGAGATATAGGTCCCACCCATCTCATAATTAAAAATATATAAACAATTGGAACATGATCATATATAGTAGTATCATAATCCATGAAATGATAATAGTTTCATAAACATATAATAATTTCATATACTATGGGAAAAGACAAATTTTTAATAAACATTTCATAAGATCATAACCTATCTAATGAATAAGTTTGAACATCATATAATTCGTGAAATTGAAATGGTTTTTGTATCATTCATGCCATAAAAATAGAAAGCATTAATATAAATAAAATGATTGATAAAGTATATTCATTTCCCAAAAATTGAATGAGTACAACCCAGGGATTATATCATAGATGGACATAATTTGGGAATATCTTTTCCATATATTTCAAGGTAAAGAATATCATATATTCTTGGAATTTGTTTTATTAAAACATGAATCACCTTTTAAAACATTTTCCTTTAAAAATTGATTGAAATCATATAACGTATGATTTAAAAGATTAAATTTTAAACCAAATTTTCATATAAATTAATATCAAAATTTCATTTAAATTACATTTTTTAAAACCTTTTTGAAAACATGGTTTTTCAATAAATTAGGTATTTGACCGAATATATATTAGTTTAAATGTTTTAAATTTTTATCTTAATTATCAGAAGTACCAAAGAGTGGAATAAGTTTACTAATACATGAAAAAATTGACACTAACTAGGGGAGAAGAAGATTTATTATTTCCCATGAAATATGGATCAAAATATTTCATCAATGAAATAACAATCATTAAAAATCTCGATAAACAATGAGATTGATGCAATAATCTCTTACCACTTGGTATCATTGAATAATAATACCCATGTAAGAAAAGGAAATTACAGGAAACCTAAAATATCATGAAAATAATGATATTAATGATATAGAAGGTAGAAAGGAATGTTTAGGAACCGCATAGTATAATATAGCTTATAAGCATTGCTTGTTTCTAAAATAATAAATATAGAGATAAAATCCATTTACCGATTTGACATTTTTTGAATCATAGACCCCATGTAATCGAGGTAATAAAATGGTATTGAAAAATACAATTAATTTAGTCATAATATTAATATATTATATAAAATACATGTATATACACCACAAAAAAACTTGTTGTGAATTATTCCATAATCTGATAGAAATAAAAGATACACTAGAAATCCCCTTAAATAATGTCTTAACTCTCATCATACACATCAAAATCTAGTATATGATAAATATATGATTATTATAAATCTAATAAATAACAATAATATTATATCTAAAAATATATATGATTTTATTTATGAATTTATATTATCATTTTATTATAAATTTCATGTTAGGGGTACGTTTCAGGTAATATCCACTTTTTATTTTTTATCTGTCGTAATGTGTTATATTATTGTACTCTTATGTATATAATGATTTAAAGAAAGAAAAAATAATACAAAAATAATATATGTTTAGTAAATATTAATTTATAAAAATATATAATTGATATAAATAGAAAAATGAATACATAATTCAAGGATATTGTAGGATATATGTATACATGAACATTGTTTTTGGTTTTTTTATCACACTGTAAGAAAAAATTTAAATTATATATATATAATCAATAAAATAGAAATTATATTTTATATACTTAATTTATATTTACTAAAATAATCTTTAATACATGCCATGTAGTGTTTTAATGAATCACGTCGCTTCGGGGAGGTGGTAGTGCATATATCCCCAAAAAGGTTATCGTATTTAAAAATTGAAATCATGAAGGTATGTTAAATATAATAATTTAACATACGTACATATATATAATAGTATAATATATATATATAATTATTATTTATATCCTAATTCCTACAATGGGTTGTGGTATTGTAAAAATGATGAACATCATTTCAGGAGTTGGTAGTGTGCACTGCAGACAAACAATAAGATTGTTATCCATGGGATGGATGCGTTTATGTGTAGAATGAACACTTTGATAGAAAATATATCAGTATATCATGGATAGTAATTTTATTTTAAAATAATTTACTAATAATAATTTAGGGGGGTTTAAATTGAAAATAAAACAAAAGATGATGGGGATTGGTGTTACCTATTATTTGGGTAACTCCTTTTGGACATCACCAAATGGATTCCTAGAATGGATTTATTCTCAGAAGGAGGATTTTATGATACATTTACTGATATTTAGAAGATATATTTTTTAGAAATTGGATGTCAAATAGAATATGAGGAGTGAATATGTTTGTGGAGTGAGTTCCCTTTATAGTAGGGGTGAGTGGAAATCTTGTAAATATTGGAAATGGAAATTCTGCCCAAGGGTTTCCCACATAATGTGTCCCCATTAAAGGTCATAATACAATCCATGGAAGTATAGGTTATATTTATGAATATAAAAAAGGACTGTGGGCATGTTTGGTATTCATTTTGGGCGAAATCATTATGGATTAGTATTTTTTAGGGAATGTTTCCCTTAATCATTGAAATTAATTTTACCCACAGTCACAAATATTTTTTGAACAAAACTATTTTAAAATTATTAAACATTATAAATCCTGATTATTTATAATATGTATTAAATATTTCAAATTTTAATCTTAAATGTGTAGGAAATATTTTAAAATAAATTATCGGACATTTCGCTACAAAAGGTTTATTAACCAAAAACATTTAAAAGATTAAAATTTCTTTATATCCAATTTCAATATAAAATATATTAAAATGACCTAAAATGGTTTAAATGATGTAAAATTAATGATATTAAACTTTAAACCCAAATTATGTTTTAATTTATCTATATAAATAAATTAAATAAAAACATGTTGTGAATTGAAATTCCTTATTTTTCAATATTCATTCAAAAATTTCGTTTTTTAAGAAAATATCATAATTTAACGATAATATAACATTGAAATTTTTAAATAAAACTATATTGTTTCATAAATATAAATATCTATAATTTACTGAAATCGATTTTACTATTTTTAACATAAGGACATAAAAAAATTTCATTTGACAAAAAAGAATTTGAAAACATTTAAGGTCTTTAACAAATATAAGATGCTTTATTATAAATATGTTTTATTTATATAAAAACACTAAAAATAATAATTGGAATATATTTATTAATTTTCATAATGATATGTTTTACAGCCAGGATATAACTGGCTTGTCTAAAATATAAAAATAATAAACTGTTGTAGTGCGGAAACTTATAGATATTCCTAACGAATTCCAAGTATGTGTTGCATGTAGAATAAGATTAACTTGTTTTTGTTCATAAATATTGATTGAATTGGTGTATAATGCGATGAAATAAATCAATATGAAATATAATATACTCTATTATGGATTATAAAATTATGGTGTTACATTCTACCCCCATGAAATGAATTTCTCCTCCCAAATTTTTCAATTTGATAAAAAAATGAGAAAACATATACCTCATAATATCCTATTGTTACCACATAAAATCATATAACTTCTGATCCTTCAAAAAACGTTGACTTGGTGAGTGGCCTCATTTCAGAGGACAGTCTCTGTATGATCCATAATTTTGATTGGTTGTTCCTAAAAAAATGATCATACTCCAAAGGTAAGACCTTTGAGATAAGTACATGTAATTGTTAAGTTATGTACTTCCTCAAAATTGATACACGGAACACATCATTGAATTATGTTATATTTGTATGATGTTCCTAGGATATGGTACTTTACTGATATGAATATGAATATCAATGGGACCCATATATATGGGACTTATTTTAACATACTTTTTGAATCTCATATCATTCTTCAATGGATAAATTTATAGAAACACCATTTCAGTAACATAAAATTATAGATCACTTCATCGATTTTCAACATAATGTTTCTATAGGATTTTTGATGCCTTGATATGCTAATGAATGGTTCCGACCTTATCTTTTATTTCACCAGCGATCTCAGGTCATAATAGATTTCATTCTCTAAAATCATTTATCCATGTTAGAGATGTACCAAATTTTCTAATAGATGGATTTATAAAGATTAATATAAATTCCTAAGTAAAAGATATTATTGCAAGATAACACATTTATATGAAGGTTTTGATCTGAACAACATTTATAATACAATAAAAAATATCTCAACATATACTCCACGGATTAAATTGGTCATTCAGACTTAACATTTATCTGAGGATGATAAATTGATCTGAAACTCAATTATGTATCTAGTGCTTGCACAAGACTTCACCAAAAATTTTAGGTAATCCTCAGATCCTAATTAGATATATAATTATTCCATATTACATGTATCATTAACAATTATTTAATGTATTTTATGTATATATGATCTAAGGTGAATATATATCTTATAAAAATTACGTCTGATTACATAGTTAAGTGTTCTACAACCCCCATATTGAAATAAAACCATTTGTGATTTTGGTGATTCCAATTACAAAATCCATATATCTATACTCCAATTTCAGTTATGGGTTGGGTAAAAGATGAAACAAAACACTTATACATTTTTATTTCACCCCTAACATGATGGAATACATTTCATTTATTTACAGATGATTTCATATCCCTCTTCAAGATATACCAAGAAAAGTATTTATTCATGTCCCTTTATACTGTCGTAATTAATGGATTAATTGATAATGAATAGCTATGATATTAATCTATCAGATCCTACTTTAAGTTAGGATTGGATGGAATTAAAATGTTGTTTCATGAAATTATAATTCAAGCACGATAAATGAAAAACTATAAAACATCTATAAACATATTTGAATTCTCTACATCATCCTTATACACCTGTTCAATATTACATGGACAGTGGTTTGAAAATTAAATTGGGAAAGGCATTATTTTACCCTTCTGTTATGATTTCTATATCTATACACAATAAATACATAAATATTTTATCTTTGTTATCATCATCATGTGTAAGATTTTGTGATTTGTTTGAGTTAAAGCAATGGCCTCCTACTTCTATTTCATAAGGTGTTAATATATTGCGAATTCAAAAACTATTATCATATCTATCAATCTTCTCTATTGGATGTTCATCTCATCCTGTGTGAATATATATTCCACAAATATATCATCATTATATATATAACACTTTTATACATATATATAATTCCTTTATATCTTTAATGAAAAAATACCACTAAAAACTCTAAATCATGATATGGGTAAATGTTCATGTGGATTTTCAACCGTCATGAGGCATATTAGATAACATGTTATTCATCCAAAAAATATCCCAATACCTTATTTTATCAATCACTATAGATTAAAGACCCTTAAATAATAGAGGTAAATGTATGAATAAGATCCCTTTCCATCATTCTCTTTTGTTCCTTAAAATTTTCCTCAAATTCATCAATGTATAAGAACTCGTCACTCTTTTGAGATAAATTTGTCAGAGACCTACATAGTATTGATAAATTATATAAAAACTACTGATAATAATCATCTAAATGATGAAGTTTTCAGATCAATGTTAGCAACGTTTTTCTTGTAAAACATACTATAACATCCAAATTTGATGGAACTACATCCATACCATCTCTAGAGATTATGTGACCCAAAAATGACAACTATTATAGAACAAATTCACACATTTTAATTTTTTTCGTACAACATCACCTTCCTTATTTTATTTAGTAGACATCAACTTTGTGTACATGATATTTATTTCACTTTTAATATATAAGTATATTATCTATATAAACTACGAAAAACTAATAAATTTTATATCTAATGATACTATTTATCAAATAAATGAATATTGTTTGGTAATTAGAAAGCCCAAAAAGAATCACTATATATTCAAACAATCTATACCTTGTAATAAATGTCATCAAGTCTATATCCTTTTTATATACCCACATTTGATGATATCCACACTGAAGGCCCACCATAGATAATTATCGTGCTCTGAATAGTTGATCAAATAATTCATCAATATGTGGAAGATTAATCATTTTCATGATCGTGATCTTGTTCAACTCAGTATAATCAAGAGAGTAACATATATCTATCTTTCTTCACCACAAATATAATAGTTGAACCCACAGTGACACACTTGGACAAATGAATCAATTATAATATAATTTTTGGAGTTTCTTCTTTAATTCCTATAACTCAATCGGGGCCATTCTATATGGAATTTTTGAAATTGGTGTGGAACATGGAAATAATTATAAAAAGAACTGAACTTCACATTTTAATAGAATTATTTTTTGGAGGAAAACAAAAATTCCAAAATAGTAAACATATAATCGATGTATAATTTTTCCCAAACCATTTGAGGCAAACAATCCTTCATAATCTAATTAATACACACAGAGAAGACATAATATCCATAGGAATCTCATAAATATCATCACATTGATATATGTTTATAGGTTGTTTTGAAAAATAAAAGGTAACATTTCTTCATCAAAAATTGTTGTGGGATTTATGAAGATAATGCCAATCCATTCCTGATATTGCATCAAATAAAACTAATGTAAGGATTAAAATATTTATAGAAATCACATTTACATAATCCTAAACCAGATTGAAAAAATCATCTTTACATACATTTATCATACCATTAGAGTTATTCACTTTTAATTCTACATCAATTAATTTGTGTGGGATCTTAAAAACCAATGAAAATTAATTAGATATGAAAGAGTGTGTGGATCCATAATCAAATAAGAAATAAGAAGCTACTGATTTAATTGTATGTGTACATTTTACCATATATTCTTCACACCCATCATCAAAAATAGTGATCACATGATATTTCCCCCATTCCCACTATTTAATTTGGTTTTCACAATGATCAGAATCAACAACCATAGGTCGCAGGAACTAGAAATCATACTACCATTCCCCATTAAGAATGATTCATTCATTTGTGGGAGGTGCATTATATGCCTCTATTACTGTATTATCATAATTAGACCAATTCATCCCATTAGATAAGAAAAAAATATCCAAATAGAATTTAATTACACACATAAAATATTTATTAAATGCCATAAGAAGTTCAATCGATTCTTATTTCAACACATAAAGAATTAAGGAAGGCTAATATTCTACTCTCCATTGTTTTTTAATTTTCTGTTGAACTCTATAATTTTTTTCGGGTTAAAAAATGATACTAAACATAACTCCACCCTCAATTTAAAATTTTATTGGACTACAAAAAATCTATTCATTTCTACTAAAGACTCTAATAGAAATCTACCTATATGAAATGGATTTATGAAACTGTTGAATCAGTAAAACATACATTATGGTTGGCTGATAATAAAATATTTTTACATCATAGGTCTTTTGAAATTATCCTCAAATGTATATATGGTTAAATAATCCTTTTTTATTTAACTCCAAGAACACATTTACCATATTAATTCATCGAACACGATGAGAGTACTTATTGATTATTAATTTAATAGACTTTTCCAAATCCTTGGATTCAATTTAATATTTCTTTCCAGATCAGCATCTATCACTATTAGTCTTCAACCTATAAATGGTAATCATCTTGAATTAGTTTATGTCTTATAAAACTAGATATGACATAATATATTTTGAGTAGTACTTATCCATTGTTTATCCACATGTGTATAATCAGATTTGCTAAATGAAGGGGGATTTTTCCACCACAAGGACACAATGAAATGATGTTCCCTCTTTTTCTAATTTATATGTCCATAATGATACCTAGCATGGGAAATACGGGTCAACATGGCCATGAATATTTTCATTCCATCTCCAAAATAAATTTGTTTCAAATTAGGTTAATAATTACATTGTCGATTTCAATCACCATTAATTTGAATCCTTTTGGTTCCATCCATTAACTAAAACCAGAATTCGTAGAGTATGAAAACTTTTTCATATAAAGGAACTAAATAATAAAGAAACATTCATTAATCCTTAAATATGGTTCTTGAAGAGTATATGAATCCCCAAATAATATCCCCCGAGAGTGTCAACCAAAGTGTTCTGCAAGACCCATTGACAAGTACATGTTCATGATCGAGTAAATATCAATTCAGTGTATTCAATTTTGTTAAACCTTTGTATATATGTGACAAAGACACATCCTATTGTAGTATACAAAAGGGGATTTATTTCATGGAAACCACCTTCTATATCCTATAATGAAATTTCAATGCATTTTACTATACATTTCATCATCCTCAGACTAATCCTAAGATGTAATATTAGGGTTATCACTGTTTTTTATTATCCTAACATCCAAGGTTAAAATAAATTTTTATATGATACTAGATATCGAAAATCTATCTCATAATACATTAAAATTATTTATTTTTTCAAAATAGATAATACATTAGACAAACAGATTCCCAAAAACAATAATAGTATAATACCATTGGAAACATGGATGCATAATCGATGGTACAATTGTGAGATATATTATCTCCTATATGGTTATACATTAATAGAAAAATTATGAGAAATATCATACATAATACATATATTCATAACTAAGAGTATGTAAAACATAGAAAGGTGTAAGACCATATGCTTAGTAGGTGTAAAAAAAGTGGATAGGCAATCATAATTTTGAGAATAAGACTATGAGAACATGATAATAACATTATAAGCTCATACCCTATATATCAATGATCATAAACAGGAATCATGGAATAAATATTGGTAGTTTATTATACAAAAATCCTAATGGATTTAAGAGAATAATCAATTTAAGAATATCATAGAAAAAAGACATAGATTTATGCCCAAAACATTAACATGTAACATCATTACCTATAATTCAATGAGAATTTACAAAACATATCCAACCACATCCTGGGGGATACCTCTACAGCTCGAGAAAAACAACCATCCCCAATTGTAGCCTATTCCTGGTAAGGGACCAATTATCCCCATCTTATCCTAGAGTAATAAGTTTACCAACGTTCAAATAGCTTATTATTTTTCCCTATATTCTAAATTAGATCAATACCTTCAATATTCTTCCCATAATTGAAAATTAATATATAAAATTTTACCCAATGCAATGTGTAGAGAAATATTTCTCTCACATTTCATAATGAAATCATATATACATTTATCATATGTTCATAAATAGTAAAATCCAAACACATGAAAAGATATGTGTGTCGAATAAATGGAATCATTTCTTAAACTATGTAATATAAGATAAGTTTCAATAATTATTTCATCAATGTATAATCCGTTAAATGAAGCGTGTTTCATAAGTTAATATACCATGAATGAAAAACAATTTTCATTATCATGATGCCATTAAAACATAAAATATTCATACAAATAATATAAATGGATCATTTGGATCCATTCCCTATTTTGAAAATAATAACATCAAAAGAAGATATTAATAATTTAGAATAATTTTTGAAAATATAATAAATATATTTGTGGAGAATAATTTTATTTCTTCATTGAATTGCATTTTTTAATAAATGAATATTTTTAGAAAACACTTTCCATTAATAATATACCGAAAACATAAAATGGTAACTTAAATGACCATAAAACATTTTTAAAATTTATGTTCCATCAAAATGAGATAATTATATCACTTTAAAAATATTTTTGGAAACAATTTCTAAATCGGGAATTTTCAATAAAAAAGGTATCCTACCAAAGAAAGTAATAGGGACATATTTTCATAAAAACGTTTTTTTAATTATCCTTATTAACAGTGTTTGGAAAATTTGTCATAAAACATAAAGAAATAATGATTAACTAGAATAGATATTAATTGACATCTGTTCTTGAAATATTGATCACAAGGATTCATCAATGAAATAATAATCACAAATAATCACAATAAATAATGTAATTATTACATTAATCTCTTACCACCTGGTAACATTGAATCAGACTCCACATATAAGAAAAGGAAATTAAATGTAGATTAAAATATCATAAAAAATTTGTAATTAGGATATAACTAATCAAATGACCGGTGTATACTTATTATAGAATAATATAGTCACATAACATCTTTTTTATCTCAATGAAGGCACATTGATAAAAAAATGAATTTATCGCTTTGGTTAAATTTGATGCATAAAACCCAAAAAAAGGACATAAAAATATATATTTAATTACCATTTATTTAAGGATAATAATAATAGAATATGATCATGGGTATTAAATACACATACTAAAATAAAATAGTGGTGAATAATGCTTAATCTCCCAGAAATAAAAGTCAGACAACAAATCTCCCTTCATTATGTCTTGACTCTCGTAGAACTAATGAAAAACACATTTATTATAAATAAATTTTTATTATAAATATTATATATAAAAAGATTATTATATCTAATACCATATATAATTTTACTTTTTACTTAATTTTAATTTATTATTAAAAATTCCATCTTATTTTTACATTCAGGGTAATATTCACAATGTTTTTCCCATGAGTCATAATTTGTTACATTTTATGGTCCACATACTTATCTCATTATTTCAAGAATTTAATCCATGATATAAATATAAAATATATTTAGTAAATAATTATTTATAATAGTCAATTAAATATATAAGTAAAAAATTAAATACAATGATTATGGAGATAGTTGGTCATACATATGCATTAACTATGTTTCTATTTTCAAAACATATTATATGACATAAAGTAAATTATATATATATATATATATATTATTTTAGATTTATTATTTCATATATATCATATATTTTCACAAAACCCATCTTTATTATTTTACATGTGACGTGTGAAAAAATGACATTACTTCAAGGAGGCGGTTGTCCACACGTCTACAAACAATATTTTCTTATAAACATAATAGAAATCAGAAAGATATGATTTATATAATAATTTATGATGAATAATTATATCTTATATATCATATATATCAAATATATCAAATAAATATATACATTAAACCCTAAAACCAACTATTATATGTGGTAATTGAATAAAAAAACATCGACTCTCCAGGAGGTAGTTCGCTATACAAACGACCAATTTTATTGTTACAT
Organism: Viscum album; assembly: GCA_963277665.1. Classification (NCBI taxonomy): domain Eukaryota; kingdom Viridiplantae; phylum Streptophyta; class Magnoliopsida; order Santalales; family Viscaceae; genus Viscum; species Viscum album. The sequence goes on along the minus strand of OY728153.1, from coordinate 186,546,100 downwards.
ATTAAATGGATGTGTTTATAAGTGTACGTCAAACCTTTATAATATCAAAATATAATTACAATTATTATACTGTGTTTTTTATAAAATAATGGAATAATAAGTGTTTTGGGGGTGGAGAATGATCATAAATCCAAAGATCTTGTTGAAGGATGCAAACGCTTCTTTGGGTAAATCCTTTTTTATTGCACCAAAGGGATTCCTTGATTGTATTTTTTTTTATAAATAGAGGGTAAAATGATGAATAAATGGATGTTTATAGAATTTGTTGACATATTTTGGGAGATTCAAATTCCATTATAGGTATTAATAAGTTGGAGTGGTGAGTGCCTTTTAATAATGGTGGGGGAGTGGCATTATTGTAAATATTTGACAAGGAAAATCCACCCATGCTTTTTGCGCATAAATTGGATCCAATATTGTTAGAAATAAATCCCACATGTGAATAGGGTCAAAATATGAACATACAATTGAATTTGTACAAGTGTCTAGGTTATTTGGGCCTTATGATTATGTTTTAGTCATTTGTTGAGCGAATTTTTATCTTAATTACTACAAATAATTTTAATCACATTCAATAATATTTTTGGTAAAAAACTAATTTTAAGTTCATAAAAATTAAAAATTATGATAATTACAATTATGGGGTAAATTTTTTCAAATTATAAACATATATGTGGAAAAAAATTATTTTATAATTTATCCCTCATATTTGTCGTTAGAATTTTTTTTAAACAAAAATGTTTAAATGATAGAAATGTTTTTATAACAATTTTCAAAATAAAATTTATTTCAATGAAAATAATTGGATTAATAAAGGTAAAAATTATTTAATTACAATATAAACCCATTATTAAAATATAATTTAACAATATAAATAAATTATGTGAGAAATTATATTTCAATGAAAATTCAGTATTTTCACTATTCATCGAAAATGTTTGTTATTTAAAAAATCACTAAATTCACCATAAGATGGTTTTTGAATTCTAAATTAATTTTTTTTTGAAAATTCAATTTTTAGTGGTTTATAATTGTACTTTAATTATATTCTTCATATAAGGACATAAAAATCACTTTATTTAGAAAAAAAATATTTTCAATCTTATGTAGTCATTTAAAAAAATATCATGTTTTATTATAAATATGATATAATAATATAACTAATTATAAATAAATTTTTAGATGTATTTATTAAAATTAATATTACTATGTCTACTGCAATGTTTATAATTATCTTGTTTATATAATAATAATAATAAAATTTCATATCATAGAAACTATATGTTTGGTATAACTCCATCAAGTTGGTTATTTAAGTAGCACATAAATAGTTATTGTATCCTATATTGAATGATTAATGTGTTGTATCACTCAATAAAAGAGAGTGTAAAAAACAACTTATTCTAGAAAATGTCTGTAAAAACTGAGGGTGTTACATACCTATAATATGATAATCCACCAACCATAATACTTCTAATCCAAGATAATTTTTGGTGGTTATCCATCCACACCATGCATCATATGTCAGTCGCAAATGATATGAAAATAACTCCCTATATTTAATAATTTTAGAATAAATGCTAAGTTAAAACGTCCAACTGAAGGAAATAACATAAAGAAAACTTTAATCAATTCACATTATTAATCTAAAGAACCAAGAGATATCTTACCGAAACCAATCCTACCAAACCACTAATTTGTTCATTACCAGATCACTTTCTAGATCGGTGGTCCCCACCACCATAAACATACATTTAAATCCAGAAATGATTAATTATTGTCACCAATTCCATTATAAAATTCTATGAAATATGTGAACACTTGCTACTAAAATGTTCCTTGATCAATCCCCCACATACCATGCTACACAACCCATATTAATTCTAATAATGAATGGAACAAGACCACATTTTAGAAAACCAATTGTAATGGAAACAAACCTCTATCATGTGCCCAAAATAGGAACAATCTACACTCTAATCAAAATTATTTAGTACACCAATAGACAAATTCATATATATACTAACACATGACTGTATATCCTCATCAAACGCATCCAAAAAACACTAGTCTACAACATCGAGCATGTCACCAAATTACATAATCGTAATGCATTCATATAATTGGGAATTCTATTACTAAAAAACACTCACACTAGTGTCCATAACCATATATCTATGTTATTATATTGTATAATTATAAACTATCCAAAAACTATCATTATTCCTAATCATAACACATGATCAACCCTACCACAAGCACCCATATTAATTTTTCGATCCATATCAAGCCTAAATACATTGTTCAACTCTATAAATCATGAAATATTATTTTCTTTTAGAATCCATAATTAATTAAATATCACATTTACATGGTTAGTCACAAGAATCACAATTCCACCCCATATAACCCATGGTTAGTGTTACACACTAGAAACCCTCCTGGTATAAGGGACATACAATCATTTCTGAAACATCACTCACCATTTTAGAATTATCAATGTCACCTCATAATTCAATTATCCATAACAATGATATCCCATGATCTAATAAAAATGAATCCATTAATTGGATGTGGTTATCTATCTTTCTTCTGAGTGGAAAAAATCAACTATCACTTATTAATGTATTTTGAAAAATTAACCCAATATATTCATTGATATCTAGTTCATTACGAGGTCCTTTATCACAAACAGATGATGGTGCACTTCCCACTATATGAAGTCATAGACACCAATCCCTAAGAGAAATATAAATATAGTCCCTATATAAAACCATTATTAATAATTATATATATTGGAATTTATCCAATTCTACCTAAATTTACATAGGAAGACGCTAATATATTTGGAATGATTATCTATATTCAATGTGTTCTCTAATTCTTCATCAATAAATACTGCAACAACCATTCCATCTTCAATGCCACTAATATCCTCATGGAATTGTCAAACCCATTGTATTTCCCCATGCCTAACAACCAAAAAACATATCAATGAATCAACCTTGGTATTGAGCCCAGTAATGAAATCATACTTAACATAAACACATCAGGTGTATGATCCCATAACATTCGATCTAGAAGCTAAATAAAAGAGAAATCCACCATGTTATTTTGAATAAATTTATCATTAACACTTAACTATAACATTTTCTATATAAACCTAACAAAAAAAATATTTCATATAACTATATATAGTAATGTCTCGTCAAAAATCATCTCAAAAGACTAATACATGGGCCATTCAATCATTAAATTTCCATCATACCCAAGGGAGAAAACCCATGGTACCTTCCAAAACCAAAGGATAAGTCATTGTGAAAAAACTACCTGCATGACCACTTATTACATGAATGTCATTAAATATTCCACTATGTTAATTTATAATATCACCACAATCTGAAAGATGTATCTAAATCTAAACATGATACTCACCAAACTATTCTTGTACAATGAGTTCATATATACTACTGATGCATCATCATCCCATGATCTTGCAGTCACATAGAAACTATAAATCATCACATTCCTCACACATTGAACATAACAATTATACCTCCCCTATATGGTCACCATATGATGAAAACATACACACCTTGAACCACATATTCTATAGTACAGACTATTCTCCCTTGCCAGGTCCTAACTGTCAGGTACGTACCACCTATATAACTACAACCCATTCAATGCACCCAAATGAAAATTTTCATCTTGAAAACAACCATATGGTTGATGAACTAGTACCGAATACATCCGATTTAAAATATAATTCATCCAATGCGACCAAAATGAAAATTAGGATAAACACTTAAAACACTGTTATAAAAAATCCAAAAAACATCCACATGTGCCTCTCACACCCAAAGTCATAAATAACTCATCTGACCCTCTCATGATTTTCCACAGAACGTCACACAAGAATGACAAAATAATCAAAATTTATAAGAAATATGTTCACTAAAATATTCCAGAAACCCAAACATTTCATGTATCATTGTCAATTCACCTCGTCCATCAATGATGATCAATGCTAACCTTTCAATGTCAACACCCATGAGAAAAAATTATACAAAACCATCGTTACATGATAGAAACATGTCACAACATCCATATAAATGTTATCATATCTAAAATAAATCATATTACAAATCATCCAGCCACAAATCGAGCACTCATCCACTCCATGAATAACAAATCATAGTCATCCCAAGATGAATAGGCTACAAAATTTTTCCCAAACAAAAACCACCAAAAGGATCCAATGGTCATAATCATGTACCATGATGACCATCCAGGTTCCCTAAATCTTTTTTTCATTAATATCAAATCAATTTTCTCATTATCGCGACTATCCTAATTGATCAACATAAAATTTCATCTGAAATAAATCCATATATGGTTTGGCTATGCTCTGTAAAATGCCACCAATTTTTATACTTTAAAATGTGGAATGATATGTTATATCCAAAATAAACAACTAATGTTCTATCATTAGTAAAATAACACAATAGAAGACATATATCATGCAGATCCTATGGGCCTTCCATGATCCATGAGATTCATCATACCTCTATAGTCCAAGATTCAAAATTGAATCATCTAACTCTTTCAAATTACCAAGATCCAAAAATGTATTCATTAATAAAAAATGGCATACCACATTTTCATTTTAGAATGTGAAAATCATTTAAATTTGTATCATTTAATACTATGAACATCAATCCCACACCTTGTTAAACTATACTTCCAACCGGAACATGTATTTATGATGAACTAAACCAGTATTCATCACATACTCAAACACATTCATATATCATAGGTATAGAAAATCAAACATTTTAAAATGATAATAAATTATTTTTTCTTATACCCTAATATAAGATCGCAACCATAATTCTGCTGAATTGGTTCCCTAATCCGGTTCACCACATGACCGCATGCGTTCATACATATATGATCAAGTATTCTTACTATCAGCAATGTTTAAAGGTGTTTAGTTGAGGAAAATATTGTAACATATTAGAGTTCATAAAAAAATAACAAAAAATGAAGTGGATAATATTAAGGAAATAATATAAATGTGAATAACATAAATGAATTATAATAGTTTAATGAAAATAAAACCCATACTGAACAACTATTGATATGATGTTGAGTCCCAAAAAATCATTTCATTTTGTATAACAGATCTCACACTGGTCTGATCCCATATATAAAATAAAAATATTATTTTATGTAAACGAATCCCTACTAAATCCATATGCCAATATTCGTCCAGTCTCCTAATAATATTAGAGCAGTATTTACCGATCTTGTAAAACACAAACTGGGACTCCTCTGAGAATTTTCTCAATAATAATAATATAAGGGATACATGAGTATCGATTTGAAATGGATATATTAGAATGAATCTATTAAAATTTAATATTCCACCATTATATATTTCTAAATAAATACATGTCCATTCAAATGTGTATTTAAATATTTCATTTGATAAATATATAGTATGAAAAATAAGATATATCTCAGAAGAAACAACTATTTATATAGTAATCCATTATCCATCGTGGTTCTATCGCTAAACTCAGGCCCTTCAAATATGAATCGGTCAATGTTAGTCGTAAAATTCATAAATCTATTATTGAACCAAATAGTAATCCATAGTGTAAACCATCCTTTCTCAAAGTTATTAACTAGCACCCATACCATTTGTTGAAACCATTAATGTGTAAAAACCTTGCTGAATTCTTAAATGATTCACTCAACTATCAATACTATTACAAAGAATCACATATAGCATCCTAATCCATCAATGCAGACTATCACATCAAACCTTAGAAATCATTGTAGAATGTGTGGTCCAAACCTGACTAATTTATGTGAAATACCATGTCCAACTTTAACTCATATACATGTACCTCCTTGATAAACCATTAATAATGGATGAGAAATCCCAGGTTGTTATCCTAAACAATGGATGTGGATCACCATGTACAACATTCTATAACATTTTAACATATTAGAAGATACAAAGGGAAAAATTAAGGATCATTAAATCAATAAAAATTAAAAACATATAATCAATTTATCCATTTATCATTTACCAAGGCCACAATGGGTCATTATTCCCCACAAGGCATGAATAATTGAGACCTTATTAATCATCAAAAAATCTTTGAAATATTATTTATAAAATTATGTAATATCACCTAACAATTTATATCATTTCGATGCTATCCATAAAACATGGGAAATCCTCATTAACATAATAATCACGGACCCATTATTTATTACCATCAAAACCATTATAAATAATCATCATGACATTTAGAACAATGGGAAACAACAATCACAATTCAAATAAAAATTTTAAATCCCCCCAAATAACATTTAATATCATGTGGTGTTAAACTCATCAACTTAAAATGCAATCTACATTAATATATTCCTTTCACCCCTTGAAACCCAAAACACATTAAAAACTAAAGAAAAATATTAAAACAATTTCAAGAGATTCAAAACAATTTCCAAAATCCAATATAAAATAAATTAATTTTCAATGGTTTTCACACCCCCATGCGTGGCTATTGGTTCAATCCCATAGTAAGAAATATATTTAAAAGATTATAGTTAAACTCACATGAAAACATTTCGAATAAAACAAGAATTATGTACTATTTTCAAATCTTGGAGACTATTTCATGGCCTATCCTAGCCTCATACAAACTCCCTATCAGATGTGATGGCCCATCTGATGCACCAAATATCTATCCTCATGATAAGAATCCAAAAAAAATTATATATAACAATTATAAAAAATTAATTCACTGATACCAAACTCATCATCGTTCCATAAAACATATCTACAACTAATATCATATTTACACTCCATGAATCCATGACATGTCGCCACGAATAAACTCTTGACACCATTATTGGTAATAGCCTCAAGAATCTATTACATTACAAAAATTAATTACAATTATTTATTAAATAGAAATATATGAAAATTAACCATGAACTCATACATTAATGAAATTTCATGAAACAACATATTGAAGTAACCATCATGTCTCTAATATTCATTCCAATAAAAATCCCCATGGGAAATAGAAGAATATATCATGATCTGGTAGAATCGTCACAAAAACACATAACTATAGAACTCCAAAATTAATTAGGGGGAAGAAACATGATGTAAGATGATTTTAGAGGGTAATTCATCACTAAATATTCCAATTATCGGCATAATCACAACACCAAATCAATGGTTAAAGAAGGAGGAAGTGGTTGGGAGAACCCCTGGTCTACGCATACCAAATGGGCCCAGAAGCCGGGGAGTGGATTAAAACACAAGGGTTGTATTTATTTAATTTCTCCAACTAAATGAAATTCTTTTTAGATACATGGTATTTATATATGGTTTTCAAAAACCATTCTCCATCTAAGTGCCCTTTACTAAGAATTAAAAATTGCCTCACGTGGTTAGGTTGCACCGTATTAAAAACCATTCACCAATTGTTTAGTCAACACTACCTACCCTATTCAGAAAGGAACAAATCTTGTTGGAAAGTGTGAACATACCATAAATCATTCCCCAGGATATCTAGTATCATAAAATTTATATCTATTTGCTTCCATGGATTAACCCAAAAAATTTCTCTATCCATGAAACATCACTCTTCTTTTTTAAAATTGAACTAAAAACACCCTGAGGATTATGTTTTCAAATGGTTTTTATTAAATCATGAATAATGTATGAAAATATCAAAAAAGCCCAAATAATATGCCAAAGCTCCTAGGTATCACCTAGACAGTCAAGGTACCTTCCAAGATAAATTACACATTTAGTACTTTGTTTTGAGCCATTAAAACTCACACAATCCCATTAAAAATCATCATTCGATTGTTTAATCGGTCGTACAGAAACCACAAAACCCATTAATGGACACAATCCCATTGAGCATATGTGGATGGATCATTTTTGGACCATCACCACATGTATTGACATATTATACAGAGGGATACCAACCCTGTGAAGAATTATGCTATGTCGGAGGAACCATTGTCCCTGTATAAAGACGATATATGGGCGGAACCGCATCTCGTATAGTAATGTTCTCTATAGAGTGAACCTAAACCAATATAGATAATATATAGAGAGAAATATCCCTCATATTCATAGAAATATGATACATGGAGGGAATCCTATACTGTCTAAAAACAAACTATGATGAATGGTTCATCATGTGGTGTTCTCTCCTATAGCTCCCATTGGTTCCCTCTTATTCGACTTTAGCCCTTATGTGAACTATTATAATAGAATCTAGCCATTACCTCTTCCAAGAAAGTTGATATGTATGATCATATAATTAGAGACATTAGTGTATACACTCAATTCTAAATGATCTTTTTCGATGGAGTCACATGTGTAAACATCCCATCAAGTGGGGGTGGGGGTGGTGATTCACGAGATGTTATCATTTCTTCATTTTGATGATAACAAGGGTCTTGACATTGAAGTTTCTCACATAATCCTAATAGGTCATTGGATTTATGGAAACCACTAGAATTTCCCTTCCATGAGTTCTATTGTTGGATAATCACCCCTTCTCAAAGAATTATAATGTCATCACTTCTGGGGTATGACCCATGTATTTATTTTGGGATGAATTACTCATCTTTATATTTTACATTTCTTTTCATAGCCAGATAGATCCAAAAATGATACTATCCCAATAGACAATATAAAATATTTGAAGGGAACTCTCAATGACATATACCTCTTCCTTTAGGCTCAAAAGTCCATACAATAGAAGAAAAATTGGATTTAGTGATCTTTAGATATATTTCTTCATCTCATTTCTCACATTGATCATTACTCATGTGGGATTAGAGGTAAGTGGAAATCATGTCATCAACATGACCCCGAACCTCCATAGGCATCATATATGATAAAGTCCTCAATAATATCTATTCCAATGGAGACTCTACATGGATATAATCCCAAACCTCTATAATGTGTCCCTCCTCCATATGTGAAATCTATATATTTATCCAAAATACATGGAATTTGATTCTAGAATAACTAGGACACATAGAATCATCCCCGAGGTCAACATCCAACATCCCGATCACACCATAATGTTCTCTTGTCCATATCACTAAATGAGTTGTGTCCATACTAGAAGGAAATGCCCTTTATGGTTCCCTTTTAGCAACATCATTATTGGCCCAAATTTCCCATAGGATTATTCCCTACCTAGGATATTACATCTCTTCAAGGACTTTCTGGTCCCCTTAGCATAAGACCAATATGATTCTTGGTCTTGCATCTTTCACATAGACACCCTTTCTTCAAGAAGGTAAACTGCATGATTTGGTTCTATTTGTAAAACCCAACTAAATAACCATATAAAACATATATAATAATTTGATTTTCTGAAAGCTTGAATAAAACACAATAAAGAGTTAGTATCTAAAGAAAACAACACCTAATTGTGATGGTCCATGTTTGAGAAAGGAAAAAAATTGCACAGTTAATCAAGATGACATTAATTAAATAATGTAGATAATTTAATTTTTATACAAAAAAATTCATTTTCTATTGCTTTTTGAGCGTGGTGATAGAGTGATTAAAATTGTGTTGTCTCATTTGGACTAATTTAAATTTGTTACATATGTCTAGTTGGTGTGGAGATTTTATTTCTTTTATTTGTCACTATGTTGATTGGAAGGTGGATTATCGATTCTATTTTCCAAATCACTTGATAAAAATTCAAGATGTGTTTCATGTTTTCTAATTGAGGAGGTATCATCCTGGCCATTCCCATATGACTAAATGTGATGCTGTTGATCATGATCCCAACACCGCTATAGTTAAAAAACCAGTTCAGATTATGGATTTCTAGGATAAGGTAATATGTGGTAAAACAATTCTGATTCACTTTGTGTTGTGGATGTGAGTATGGTATATCAATGTGAAGTATAGGTGGGAATCATTTATAATGTATTAGGGGAATTATATTTTATCATTTAATAATCAAGATCTATTTATAGTTGTAGAAATATTTTTTAGTGTCTAGAATCATGACACCCTCTCAGTTAGACAATTATTTTATTTTTTCCTAGTTTGAATCATTTATTATTAAATTATTGTCATTTATATAGGTTAAAATGATGAATTTTGTAGAAATATTTCTAGGAATATAGTTATTACTAACCATATAGTTATCATGTTTAATGAATCTAGAAGATGTATATGTTATTTTAAAGGTTTGATCATGAATTTTTTAATCATGTTTGTCCTTATATTGACCTTATAAGTGAAGGGGTGTTGGTCCAATGGTTCTTTTATGGATTGATCATGGATTAAATAATCATTCATCTATTAAAAGGTAATTGTTCAGTTTTTAGGGGTACTGTCTTATACGATTAGCCCATGATTTACCTAACTGTTCTAGTTCACTATGCACTCGTATGGGATTCCTAAATTTTGGAAATTAAACAAATTGTCATTGTCATTTTTATTTCAAATTCTATCCAAATTTTATATCGTCATGAAATAACCATTCATATATCATCTTTATGATTATATCCATGGAGCTAAGTTGATGTCCCATTATTATTAGTGGATCTCATCAAGGTATGTTTTTATTTTTACATGTTTTCCCCTTTTATTTCTTAATAATGCATTGATATCTCTTCCCTTTGTTTCTATGAATCCCAAATGTGGTGTTTTTTGTAGATCTCATGTATTTGATGGTGAATCGATAATTTTTCTCATATATCTATTATTATGAAGACTGTATCTCTTCAATTCTATTCTCATCTCTCAAAATAAACTAGTTTCCCTCTATTATTGATGTCAATGTCCCAATGAAGTTGTTCTAAACTATAAATTACATAATTTTATTTTAAATTTATTTTTTTTGTATAATTAATTAAGATGTATTTTCAATCAATTAAAAATTTTATATTATATATGTAACATCCTAGGTAAATAAAGAATAAATAATTTTCATATTTATTAATATTTACGAATTAAATATTAATTTTATTTTAAAGGGGTTGCTTTGTTCGATAGCGTACCCGATACGCAACGATGAGTTTCTTTGAAACTCACATAGCACACTAGTAATAAAATAATATTATTTTAAATGTTAGTTAACAAGTAGTCGTTGTACTGGCGGGAATGGATAGAAATAACTAAAATATGATTAGATATGTTTTTAAATGTTTATACATTTACCCAATAAAAGATAAAGGCTTAAAATACGGAAAGAGATCAATTTTAGGGAATATATACTATAATTTTCACTAAAGGTTCACTTATCACCTTTTAATGGTGAACCATCATTAAATATAGTTTTTATCACTCTTATACTTTATTTTGGACCAAATATAACTCTTCTTTAGTATCGGGACATCAAAATTTACTTTGTGTAAATTGTTGGTACCTTTCTGATAAAGTTCATTTTTTTTATCAATAGTGTAAAATGTTGTATTTTAATTCAAAACCTCTTTTTAATCTAAATTATTTATATGATTAGATTATTATTTTAATTGTTTTTAAAGTAAAATTAGAAAATATTTTTTCCAATTAATCCAATGGTGGTCATTGGAATCAATTTCACTTTGAAATTGGACTTAAACTGGTGTCAATCTTTTGATACTTATTGTTTCACAAAAACACGCTATTTGTCATGACAGCGGGAATTAATTGTTAAATTAATTAATTTGACTTATATTTTTTGAATTTTGTAAAATGGACTTCATTTTTGAATTCGGAATAACAAATAAAGCTTAGGGTGAATTTTTTGTAATTTTCTGAAAAACTTCAATTTTTGATGAATAGTGAAACCACTAAGTGGTAATCAAGCAAACTGTTTTTTCAGTTAAATGAAATTTTACCACTAATGTGAATTGAATTTTGAAAATCCGACATACATGGTTGTCATTAAGAAGTAAAATGTGGTTCAATGTGATTAAAATAATTTTTTGGTGAATAGTAACTTTTTTTCATTAATCGCGATTAGAGGTAATTAGTGTAGTTTAAGGTAAAAATGGTATTATAAGAATGTGAAAACACCATGACACTTGTCCTACACCTATTGGGTGAGTCATGGCCGACCAAGACAAGCCATGGGCCAACTTGGGTACCCCATGGAGCCACTTTAGTTGGAAAATGACATTAATATATTTTTATTTAATGTTAAAGTGAAAATGACACTAACATAAATTGTTTTACTAAAATAATGTTTGAGTGGGGTTATACAAGTACAAATTTTGATTATAAATAGTAATTGGAAAGATAAAAAGATTTCATACATCATAGTAGTTTTTTTATAATTTTTAGACATTACATAAATAAAATTATATATGACATAATAATGATGCAGTGATGACATCATTATTTGACGATTTAAATAAAATGGAATGATAATGAAAAATCTAAAACCTACACATGGACAAAACCAATTGGATGAGTGTATTTCGAAGCCTTATCACCTTATCCACGAATTATATCAATGTGGGACCTTTTAAAACCGAAACACATTTTCAAATAAAGTAATATTTCTTTACTTTCCAAAAGTGCCCCTCCTCTCCTCTTATAAAAGGCCCCCACCTCTACCCCATTTCACACACTTCTCAAGCCTTTGGCTCGGCCAACCCCTACCCAATTACTCTCTCCAAATCCCTCTCCTCATCCTATAGGATTCCCTTTGGGCAGAATCCTTTCAAAGGAAGCCTTTAGTCTCAAATCAAAAGGGAGTTACACTTTTAAAGGTAATTCATTCTCTCTTGTTCATTTGTTTTATTTTTCTTCTCCAACCCTCTAAACTCTTTTTATTTACTTCTTTTGTAACAACACCATTATATTCAATATACTAGGATGTTGTTATAATATTTATTTGAGCTACACTCTCACACAACCACATCAAATGGTTAAAGAACATACGGTTTCCGTGGATGGCGAAATTCTGCCTCCCGAAACGATGATTGTTCAATACTCATTTAACACCTTCAAGGGTGGCCATTATGATGTCACTATTTTTATATATGATATATAATATGTTTATGTTTTCTTTAAGCTTCTGTATTTTTCATTTTTTGCATACCTTTATGGTTTCCATTATGGGTAAACACGATATCTTCATTTAAGGAAGTGCGGACTACCGTCCCCTAAAAGTGATGTGATTTGTTAATGCCATATGTGGGACGTGTACAGGATGGATTTAAAGTTATTATATATGATGTTATACTGGAATTATAATATACCTCTATATCATTATTATTTCTTTCCATTAAAGTATGAGATAGAAATGAAAGTAGCGTTCATGCGTACGTACGGCTAACCGTCTCCATGAACGGTGCATTTCATTTCTTATCCCCAAATGTAATGTACTATTAAAATTACATGTATATAATGTATATATATAATTAATGATATATATAAATGATGAATATAATTATGGAATTAAAATATACATACCTCTCATTTAGTTTTAATTCCACTAATATGACAAAGAAATGAAAGTAGCGTTCATGCGTACGTACAGCTTACCGTCTCCATGAACGGTGCATTTCATTTCTTACCTCTAAATGATTATGTAATATTATAAATACATGTATATGCTGGATATATATGATACATATTATATCCAAATCGGGAATTTCATTCTGGATATAAAGAACTTTTGACCACATGAACAACATGTAATTGTAAGAAGTCAACTTTTGACTTAAGAACCAAATATTGACAAAACAAACATTATTAACTTAAATGGTTACATAATGTTTATAACATGGCAATAAGTGATATAAAAAGAATAATGAACTTTAAAAAGGTTCTTAATCAAGTATAAATTAACTCAAATTTATTATTCAGGACGTTAAAGAACGATCGAGTCAAGTCAGACCCAAGGTAAGGCAATTCGTCTCAATCTCCTTTCATTGAGGCATATTTCATTTTATACACAACATTCTTTTATATGGTGTATAAACTCCTTTGACTTTTACTTTTATACAAAAGGAATCTTTTTCTACGAAGCGTTTTACTAAACGACAAAAAGGAATGTTTTTTTTAACGTACGCGGTGACAATGACTTTTTCCGCTGCCGCGAGTATTATTTGGTCTTTGGCTTCCTCAACAAGCCGTTATGTTTTTAAAATGAAATAAATACCATATACTCTTTTATGTATTTTGGTATTGAAAATGGTTTTGATAAAGTATTCTATTATGATATATTGTGATTGAAATGTGGAAATGTTATCATTCCTTTATATTGGTTTTATGTTTTATGATTTTATATTGGTACTTGGATATTTTAACGGGTGGTTACGTTATAAACCATATGACGGGTGGTGCCGTGAATACCAGGACGGGTGGTTACGTTATAACCTCCAATGCATTGGGTATGGAAGTCGGCCGTATGGCTATTCAATTAAGTATGTATGGAAATTGGCAGTATGGCTTTTCCATTAAGTGATATGTGTGGAAGTCAACCGTATGGTTATTCCACTTAAGTATGTTTATGTCCCAAGTTACCTTTATATATGTTATGTGTTCATTATATGGGTTTTATGGTAATACTTTGGTTACAAAATGGTAAGTAATGACACTTTATTCAGTGAAGAGTTTTTACTACTTCATGAAGGTGAAGGTATTACTTTGATAGAGTATACATGGTTTACTTGATTTTGAAAAAACAGACAGTTTTCATTCTTTGTGTATCCCTTACTGAGCTTTTTATGCTCACCCCAAGTTTTTTTGAAATGTTTTTCACAGGACTTAATGTGGAATAAGGTCAAGAATGGGATCAAGGGAATGTCATGCTATATAAAACATGGAATTAGACATGTTTCTTTCAAGAGTTTTTTTTATTATGGAAACTTAGTATAAGTGACAACTTTGTAATCTTTTGAGATGTAATAGTTATGTTCTAATTCTCTAAAACTCTAAACCTGAAAAGATCCTCAATGTGAATTATTCATTTAATTCAATATTAAGTAAGGTTTAAGGCTGGGGCCTTATAGTTGGTATCAAAGGTCGGTTTAGACAACTTTAGGAGTTATAAAATTGTTAAATTATAAGTTAATTTATGGTATGATTGAAATGATATAGCATTTACGGATTACCATGTAGCTTCGCCTAAGATATTTAGGTGTTCAGAATGGTTTTCCGCAGAGGAAACAAAGCAGCTATGTTGGGACGACATCAGGAGGAAGACAACCTTCCAAATCAGCAACCTGAGATGGTCGGAATCGGAACTGAACAGTTTGTTGCAGTGATGGCACAGTTGACTCAGGCTATAAATGGCGGTGGTATCCATGCACGAGATCATCCAGATCAACCGCAGAGGAACATGTCAGTGGTGGAACATTTCATGAGGCAACATCCACCATCATTCAGAGGATCATCTGACCCTATGCTAGCTGAAGGGTGGATTAAAGAACTGGAGAAGATTTTTGATGTCATGGGGTGTTCAGATAATCAAAAGGTTAGTCTTGCTATTTTCCGTTTGGAGGGTGAAGCAGATCAGTGGTGGTCTATGGTTAAAAATATCAGGGACGCCGACGAGATTGAATCTCTTGACTGGGATGAATTCAAAGGTATGTTTCTTGAGAAATATTTTCCTAAGGCTGTTAGAATTAGTATGGAAAAGTAATTCTTGGAATTGAGGCAAGAGGAAGACTCAGTGGATGCCTATGAAGAAAGGTTCACTCGATTGGCAAGGTATGCTCCAAATTTTTTCCGGGACCTTGAAAGTAAAATCAATCATTTTTACACAGGATTAAAGCCAAAATATCGAAGGGCAATAGCTTCTCGTGAGTTTAAAAGTTATAAAAATCTTTTTTGATGTGCTGAGAAGGTAGAAATGGTGTTTGCCGATGATCCGGTGTTCTATGACAAACAACAGAATAAGAGGTCTAGTTGGCAGGAAAAGGGGAAGAATTCATCAAAGAAGCAAGGAGGTAAGAAAACCAAATATCCATCCTGTGAGAAGTGTGGTAAAATGCATCCTGGAGAATGTTTATCCAAGTATGGTAAGTGCTTTAGGTGTGGTAAGTCTGGTCATATTGCTCGTAACTTTAAGGAAGATGATCAAGAAGGAAATGAAAAGCCATTGGTAAGATGTTTTAAGTGTAATGAAATGGGTCATTATGCAAACGAGTGTCCAACGAAGAACTCAACTGGGGGAATGCAACTAGACTACAAGCAGAAAGGGGTGGTAAAATCATTTGTAACAACTTCAGCAGATGATGGGCCATCGAATGAAGTGGTATCAGCTCTAGGGAGCTCAGTTTTTTTCGAAGATTGACTTGAGGTCGGGGTACCATCAGTTGAAAGTAAAAGAAGCAGACGTTCTGAAGACTGCGTTCCGTACTAGATATGGACATTATGAATTTGTAGTTATGACTTTTGGGTTAACCAATTCACCTGCTGTATTCATGGACCTTATAAATAAAATTTTCCATGAGTTCTTGGATAAGTATGTGTTTCTGTTTTGAGGTTTGTGAAGAGGTTATGTGTGCCTTGTGATTCACAGTTGAAGAATGAGTTGTTTTTTTCATCCTGGCAGTACTAATATGTACAGAGGTCTGCGGGAGTATTACTGGTGGGATGGAATGAAAAGAGACATTGCTGATTTTACTGTGAAGTGTTTGACATGTCAACAGGTTAAAGCAGAGCAACAGTTACCGAAAGGGATGCTTCAGCCTTTACCAGTGCCAGAGTGGAAATGGGAAAACATATCCATGGACTTTCTTGTGGGATTACCGAGGACATCTCGAGGTAATAATGCAATCTGGGTTATTGTTGATCACTTGACCAAATCTGCTCATTTCCTTTCTATACGAGATACTTTCTCTCTTGATCAACATTACTGTTTGTATCTTAAAGAGATAGTCAGGTTACATAGAGTTCCTCTCTCCATTGTATCTGATCGTAATCCCATGTTTACTTTTAACTTTTGGAAAGGCCTTCAGAAGTCGTTGGGTACTGAATTAAATTTTAGTACAGCTTTTCATCCTCAATCAGATGGGAAGTCAGAACGAACAATCCAGACATTGGAGGATATGCTACGAGCTTGTTCTATGGATTATCAGGGAAGTTGGGACCAACATCTTTCTTTGGTTGACTTTTATTATAATAACAGTTTTCATTCCAGTATACATATGGCAACATTTTAGGCATTATATGGGAAGTGGTGTCGAACTCCAGCATTTTGTAATGAAGTGGGTGAAAGGAAGCTGATGGGACCAGAATTGGTTGAAGAGATGCCAGAAAAAGTTCAGTTGATTCAGAAGCACATGAGAACAGCTCAGAGCAGGCAGAAGAGTTATACGGATCACCGGAGGAAGGATCTATCTTTTGAGGTAGGTGATCATGCTTTTCTCAAGGTTTCTCCGTGGAAAAGTGTGATGAGATTTGGTAAGAAAGGAAAGTTGAGTCCATGGTTGGTTGGACCATAATAAATTCTGGAAAGAGTTGGATCAGTTGCATACCGAGTGGCTTTACCTCCGAGTATATCTCAGGTACACAATGTTTTTCACATTTCGATGTTGAGAAAGTATATGCCAGATCAATCTCATGTTTTGAGTCCAGAGGTAGTTCAGCTGGAAGAGAACCCATCTTATGAGGAACAACCGGTCCAGATTCTTGACCACAGGGAGCAAGTGTTACGGAATAAGGTGATTCATCAGGTAAGGTTTTGTGGAAAAACCATGTGATTGAAAAGGAAACATGTGAATCTGGAAATGCTATGAGGGATAAATACCCCCACTTATTTTGATAAGTGAATAAAATTGCAAGGATGCAATTCCCAAAAGGGGGGAAGGATGTAACATCCCAGGTAAATAAAGAATAAAGAATTTTCATATTTATTAATATTTATGAATTAAATATTAATTTTATTTTAAAGGGGTTGCTATGTTCGATAGAGTACCCGATACGCAACGATGAGTTTCTTTGAAACTTACGTAGCACACTAGTAATAAAATAATATTATTTTAAAAGTTAGTTAACAAGTAGCCGTTGTACTGGCGGGAATGGATATAATTAACTAAAATATTATTAGATATGTTTTTAAATGTTTATACATTTACCCCATAAAAGATAAAGGCTTAAAATACGGAAAGAGTTCAATTTTAGGGCATATATACTCGAATTTTCACTAAAGGTTCACTTATCACCTTTTAATGGTGAACCGTCATTAAATATAGTTTTGATCACTCTTATACTTTATTTTGGAACAAATATAACTCTTATTTAGAATCGGGACATCAAAATTTACTTTGTGTAAATTTTTGGTACCTTTCTGATAAAGTTCATTTTTTTTATGAATAGTGTCAAATGTTGTATTTTAATTCAAAACCTCTTTTTAATATAAATTATTTATATGATTAGATTATTATTTTAATTGTTTTTAAAGTGAAATTAGAAAATATTTTTACCAGTTAATCCAATGGTGGTCATTGGAATCAATTTCACTTTGAAATTGGACTTAAACTGGTGTCAATCTTTTGATACTTATTGTTTCACAAAAACACGCTATTTGTCATGACAGCGGGAATTAATTATTAAATTAATTAATTTGACTTATATTTTTTGAATTTTGTAAAATGGACTTCATTTTTGAATTCGGAATATCAAATATAGCTTAGGGTGAATTTTTGGTAATTTTCTGAAAAACTTCAATTTTTGATGAATAGTGAAACCACTAAGTGGTAATCAAGCAAACTGATTTTTCAGTTAAATGAAAGTTTACCACTAATGTGTATTGAATTTTGAAAATCCGACATACATGGTTGTCATTAAGAAGTAAAATGTGGTTCAATGAGATTAAAATAATTTTTTGGTGAATAGTAACTTTTTTTCATTAATCGCGATTAGAGGTAATTAGTGTAGTTTAAGGTAAAAATGGTATTATAAGAATGTGAAAACACCATGACACTTGTACTAAACCTATTGGGTGAGTCATGGCCGACCAAGAAAAGCCATGGTCCAACTTGGGGACCCCATGGAGCCACTTTAGTTGGAAAATGACATTAATATATTTTTATTTAATGTTAAAGTGAAAATGACACTAACATAAATTATTTTACTAAAATAATTTTTTAGTGGGGTTATACAAGTCCACATTTTGATTATAAATATTCATTGGAAAGATAAAACGATTTCCTACATCATAGTAGTTTTTTATAATTTTTAGACATTAAATAAATTAAACTATATATGACATAATAATGATGCAGCGATGACATCATTATTTGACGATTTAAATAAAATGGAAAGATAATGAAAAATCTAAAACCTACACATGGCCAAAACCAATTGGATGAGTGGATTTCGAAGCCTTATCACCTTATCCATGAATTATATCAATGTGGGATCTTTTAAAACCGAAAAACATTTTCAAAGAAAGTAATATTTCTTTACTTTCCAAAAGTGCCCCTCC
Organism: Viscum album; assembly: GCA_963277665.1. NCBI lineage: Eukaryota > Viridiplantae > Streptophyta > Magnoliopsida > Santalales > Viscaceae > Viscum > Viscum album. Next base: position 186,526,637 of record OY728153.1, on the reverse strand, counting down.
TCTCCTCTTATAAAAGGCCCCCACCTCTACCCCATTTCACACACTTCTCAAGCTTTTGTCTCGGCCAACCCCTGCCCAATTACTCTCTCCACATCCGTCTCCTCATCCTAGAGGATTCCCTTTGGGCAGAATCCTTTCAAATGAAGCCTTTAGGCTCCAATCGAAAGGGAGTTACACTTTTAAAGGTAATTCATTCTCACTTGTTCATTTGTTTTATTTTGCTTCTCCAACCCTCTAAACTCTTTTTATTTACTTCTTTTGTAACAACACCAGTATCTTCAATATACTAGGATGTTGTTATAATATTTATTTGAGCTACACTCTCACACAACCACATCAAATGATTAAAGAACATACGGTTTCCGTGGATGGCGAAATTCTGCCTCCCGAAACGATGATTGTTCAATACTCATTTAACACCTTCAAGGGTGGCCATTATGATGTCACTATTTTTATATATGATATATAATATTTTTATGTTTTCTTTAAGGTTCTGTATTTTTCATTTTTGGCATAGCTTTATGGTTTCCATTATTTGTAAACACGATATCTTCATTTAAGGAAGTGCGGACTACCGCCCCCTAAAAGTGATGTGATTCGTTAATGCCATATGTGGGACGTGTAAAGGATGGATTTAAAGTTATTATATATGATGTTATATTTGAATTATAATATACCACTACATCATTATTATTTCTTTCCATTAATGTATGAGATAGAAATGAAAGTAGTGTTCATGCGTACGTACGGCTTACCGTCTCCATGAACGGTGCATTTCATTGCTTATCCTCAAATGTAATGTACTATTAAAATTATATGTATATAATGTATATATATAATTAATGATATATCTAAATGATGAATATAATTCTGGAATTAAAATATACATACCTCTCATTTAGTTTTAATTCCACTAATATGACAAAGAAATGAAAGTAGCGTTCATGCGTACGTACGGCTTACCGTCTCCATGAACGGTGCATTTAATTTCTTACATCTAAATGATTATGTAATATTATAAATACATGTATATGCTGGATATATATGATACATATTATATCCAAATCGTGAATTTCATTCTGGATATAAAGAAATTTTGACCACATGAACAACATGTAATTGTAAGAAGTCAACTTTCGACTTAAGAACCAAATATTGACAAAACAAACATTATTAACTTAAATGGTTACATAATGTTTATAACATGGAAATAAGTGATATAAAAAGAATAATGAACTTTAAAAAGGTTCTTAATCAAGTATAAATTAACTCAAGTTTATTATTCAGGACGTTAAAGAACGATCGAGTCAAGTCGGACCCAAGGTAAGGGACTTCGTCTCAATCTCCTTTCATTGAGGCATATTTCGTTTTATACACAACATTCTTTTATACGGTGTATAAACTCCTTTGACTTTTACTTTTATACAAAAGGAATCTTTTTCTATGAAGCATTTTACTAAAAGACAAAAAGGAATGTTTTTTTTAACGTACGCGGTGACAATGACTTTTTCCGCCGCCGCGAGTATTATTTGGTCTTTGGCTTCCTCAACAAGCCGTTATGTTTTTAAAATGAAATAAATACCATATACTCTTTTATGTATTTTGGTATTGAAAATAGTTTTGATAAAGGATTATATTATTATATATTGTGATTGAAATGTGGAAATGTTATCATTCCTTTATATTGGTTTTATGTTTTATGATTTTATATTGGTACTTGGACATTTTAACGGTTGGTTACGTTATAAACCATATGACGGGTGGTGCCGTGAGTACCAGGACGGGTGGTTACATTATAACCTCCAATGCATTGGGTATGGAAGTCGGCCGTATGGCTATTCCATTAAGTATGTATGGAAATTGGCCGTATGGCTATTCCATTAAGTGATATGTGTGGAAGTCAACTGTATGGTTATTCCACTTAAGTATGTTTATGTCCCAAGTTACCTTTATATATGTTATGTGTTCTTTATATGGGTTTTCTGGTAATACATTGGTTACAAAAAGGTAAGTAATGACAATTTATTCAGTGAAGAGTTTTTACTACTTCATGAAGGTGAAGGTATTACTTTTATAGAGTATACATGGTTTACTTGATTTTGAAAAAACTAACAGTTTTCATTCTTTGTGTATCCCTTACTGAGATTTTTATGCTCACCCCAAGTTTTTTTGAAATGTTTTTCATAGGACCTAATGTGGAATAAGGTCAAGGATGGGATTAGGGGAATGTCATTCTATATAAAACATGGAACTATACATGTTTCTTTCAAGAGTTTTTTTTATTATGGAAACTTAGTATAAGTGACTACTTTGTAATCTTTTGAGATGTAATAGTTATTTTCTAATTCTCTAAAACTCTAAACCTGAAAAGATCCTCAATGTGAATTATTCATTTAATTAAATAATAAGTAAGGTTTAAGGCTGGGGCCTTATAATATAAATCATGATTATCATGAGAAATAGGGTTTTAATCTCTTTTCATCAATACCTTATTCCTTTTATTATTTTCATAAAATTATTTAAAGCTGATTGCGATAGAATTTTTTTTAAGAATGGTTATAATGATGGTTTTCTAATAGATTTGTTCATAATTTTTAATAATGTTTTATTTTAATGTTTGGTAAAATATATCACATTGGGAAACATAGGTGTGTATGGTTTTATAAATATGAAAATATTAGTGAGAGTGGAATCAATAGGGGTTATTCTAGTGATATTGATTCACAATCAGAGGAATCTACATCAATAGATTCACTTTATGACTATCATAGTGTTCATTATCAATTATGAGACTATATTCAGATAGGCTAGAGCCTACTTGTCTTCATTTCCTATTGGATGGGTTTGTTTCACTTTTTATTGAACAATTATTATATTATATTATTTTCAAGGATACTTCGATTTATTTTATTTATAAACACAACAATTACCTTTAATATTATTTGTTTATATAGATATGAAATTATTTAATATAATCCAAAATATAATCTTCAATATATATTTTTATTTTTAATTATTTTAGTAAAAAAATTATTAAAGAATTACTAATGGTTTTTTTGTAATATAAATTTTATAGATTCATTGTGGTATCCTAATATGAATTTTTTAAAAACCTTGCATATTTTTTTAGTGTATGTATGTCCTAATATTCATTAATATGGTAAAGGAAATGGAATCATATTTTCTATTAGCTTACCTTTTATGTCGTCTTTTTCAATGTGGGTTTCAATGGTGGTTATAGGTTTTCACATGTAGACATGTGTTTTTTATTTTCATGTTTTATAATAATTTTTTTTTCAATTTCCATGATGTTTTATGTATCATAGAATTTTAATATAATTCATCATTTTAATTTTTTTATCTTAATCAGGTTTCTCATGAGAACACTTTTGGTATATGTATTTATCTTCACCTTTTCATAGATCATCTCAGATTACTTATTATATCGACTCATTTTGGGTTGATAATCTAAAAAATAAATAATTCATTGAATATTTATAATGTTAGGATTCAATGAAAATTGATTGTTGTGATGTGATAAATTTATCGTGCATGTAATAGAAGTAGAACCATGCAAGACTAATAGGGATATGTGTGACACTTACATATTAATTAAATGTTATGTGTCCATATCTATTTGTGTTTTTTCAATACCAATGGGTTTATAAAAATTATATTGATAACATATCAAGATATAGAGGTTTCAAATTACTGAAAACCATGTCATATGTGTACAAAGATGTATTTGAGATGATCAGAAATAGATATATGATATTTAAATATAAACCATACAATATACATGAATGTATACAACAATGACCATTTACCATAAATTAGTGTTCATGTGAATTTTGGTATAATGATTTGAAATTATTTACAATTATAAATGAACAAATGATCGTGACATCAACTAACACTCAATTCACATTTTGATGGATATTACATATCATACAATAGATGATTATACTCTATTATTCCTTTTCAATGTAATATACTAGCACATGGGAGAAAATGTGTTTCACCATTTCAAAATTTTTATTTCATATAATACTTAATATTTATTCTTAGAGAATTATATCATCAGAATATCCTTTAATGATAGAATACATGATTTATATAATAATCTTAGTAACTATGAATTGATGTTAAATCAATAATCACGTAATGTCATAAATATTTTTATTCCTAAAAAATTCAACCCTTATACTAATACTGATCTAATAACACATATTGAAATTGAAAATTCAACATTTTTTGTGGATAACCATGATCATTGACTTTATATTTCATTACATGGATATTTAATGAATTCAAATAATAATATGAAGATTCGTTTATTTTTTGTTCAATTTCATATCTGAAATGTGATCCACATAACATCTCCCATTATAACACATTTGATTTATTATTTAGTCTTTATATAAAGTATTTTAAATAATTAATATATGTTTGATGAGTTTTCCAAATAATTGAAATTTTATTATTCCATTTAATAACCGAATGATGAGTTTTGAAAATATTTTTTTTCTTCATGTTTGTATTTCTTTCATCCAATGAATTTCATAGACTACCTCTACAATAGAATTTTAATTATTTAGTTGTAAACATAATCATTATTTCATATAAATCCTTATAACCAATCTATTAATTTATTTTTTTTGAGTGTCATAGGATTCCTTGAATGTCGGAGCTTCAGAATAAATATTTATAATAATGCTATGTCACCCATAAAATCTTAAATAAAAACCTTGTTTTTGATTGCATATGTGACATGTGACACCAAGCGCGTAAGGGGTTATAAAATCTATATACATTGTAATATATATGCTATATATCCAGTAAATAATGAGTTCTCTTGTATTACAAGAAGGAACTACCTTACTCTATAACTTGTGTTACATGAAAAAGCGATCATCCTCGATAGTATGCATTACTTTCTAGACCGAGTTTCACCAAAAAACAATGTGTTATTAAAATATAATTTGTTAATATAATATGATATCACCTATTTGTTAAATTATACGTTTTTAATAAAATGAACTAACATATAAATATTTATGGTTTATATAAATATAAAATTAGTTCATTCATTTTCAATCGATGATAAATAAAAAGAACAACCAATTGTATAATAATCAAAATATTATAATTTTTTTAATTCCAAAAGAGGGTTTTCGTAAAAAGCCCGATTAAATAGAATTAATTAATGATTTCAAATATATATATATGTGTTATATATTCTATAATATTTTTTTTAATATTTATCAAATTTATTTTATAAGATTAAGATAAGAAAAAACCAAATTTTAAACATAAAAACATATATTTTTATTAATGAAATTTTACCACCTTTTAACGGAACACCTATTTTAAATATAAATTTTTACACATTTATTAATTTAATATGAAAAAATAAAATTTATTTGTTAATTAATAGTATCATAATTATCTTAGCGTGATTTTTGTGTCTATTTTTTAGAAACATCATTGTTTTATTAATAATGAAATTTATTTCATTTTAGTTAAAAACTACCTTTTCGTTTGAATAATTATTAATGATAAATTACATATTAAATATATTTTGAGGAGAAAATTGATCAATTACACATATTTTAATAAAACTTATTTCATTATAATAAATTTCTCTTAGAAATTTAATATAGAAACATAATAATTAAAAGATCATTTTTATAATAAAAGCAGTTAATTATTCTCTCTATGATATTAGCATCATTCTTAATTTCCCTACTTCTGTGAATAAAATTTTGAAAATTTAAATTTAATATATTTAATAATGGTTATATTTATATTATAATATAATAAAATTATTATTTTTACAATAATTATTAGTGAATGTAATTAAGAATCATTACAATTATAGACGGGAAAAAAAGTTTAACAATTGACTAAACCCTTAACTGAATGGACCAAATAACCTATCCATATATCCAAAACCAATTTTTTTGCAATATATAGGCAATAATATTTCCATTACTGAGTTCTGATGGGTTTCTTTGGACTATTTACTAGTTAATAACATGTTTTACCTAACTTGTTTTAAAACATTATATGTGAGTCTTTACCCTTCCCCATAAAAGTCAACTGTCTCTCCCACTAATTCACACCAATAAATCATATTTAGTTTTGAATTGATATTCTAAAATAGCTTCCAAACATCCCTATCATAGAATTTTTATCCATCCATTTGTAATAATTATTTACAAGGAAGAAATTTGGTATAATCCAAAAGAAGTTCCCCGATCTAGAGGTTATGAATTCATTCAATATATATTGTTTCATTTCCCTTTCCAAAACCTATAATATTATTTTTATATTATAACATTAAAAACCATATAATCTATATACTAGGATGTTTTTATGTCAATATTTTAACATAAAATTTCAGAAACCTCCACTTAATGGGAAATGAACATATTGTTTCTGTGTAAAGTCATCTCCTGCCTCAAAAAATGATAATTTTTCATTTTCCCTTACATACTATCATGGTCACCCATATGAATGAAACTATATTTATATATGTTATATATTATATTTATAATATCATATTTTTTATATTTATATCATGCCTTTATCCTTTCCATCATATGAAAATATGAGAATTTCTTTTGAGGATGTCGGCAATACTTCCCCCCTAAAGCGTCGTGATCGTTCACACAATCCATGGAATGTCTAAAGAATCATTATAATTGAAAATATGATATGTGAAAAAAATAAATGATATTAATTACAAAATTAACATTACATATATATATAATTTATTATAATCTTTACATAAATTAAAATGTGATAATGTCAGTCATGGTTTGGTTGACTACCACCTTGTCAACATGATGTGATTTATTTTACATCATGGGAATTCTATATATAAGTACATATGACTAACTAATATGGTATTAAAGATATGAATATAAATCTGTAATTATATTATTATACAACCCTTATTTTCATAATGATCATTGAAAAATGAGAATGTTACTCATGTGTATTTAAGGGTTACCGTCTACATGATTATAACATTGGTTCATTGTTAATAACCAAATTTAATGATTCGTTTTTAATGTATAACCAATGTATAAATATGATAATTATGTATTTTTTATTATATTGTAGATGTTATATATTGACGTTGTTGACCTTTGTTGACTTACCCAATAAGTTTTCGACCCGTTAACCGAAATTGGTCAAAACAACCAATGTAAGTATAATTGGTTAAGTAGTTAAAAACCACATATTATTAAATGAATAAATGAAATTATAATCACGAAATTGTCTAAAATGCAAGTATAATATTAATATAAATTTATTATACATTTATTTAAACGTTGTTCACCCAAAACGAAACACAAGGTAATGGATTTGTGACTTATTTTTCTTTTCATAAGGAATTTCACAATAAACAACATTCAGTTATTTTTTGATATTATATCTACTATCCCTTATATAAATTATATCATGAATGAATTTTATTATGTGTTTGTAACAAATTCTATCCTACATATTTTTAATTAAATGATTCATATAGAATGAGATACTTTTGTATTTTTAAGGATTAAAATGTTAAAACATATTCTTAATTATTATCATTAAAATTACAATTCATCTAGTGATTTATAACTATATCATGAAAAAAATCACTTTATTGTAATAATTATTCAATGTAAACTAACTAGAATATCTATATTCTCATTCAAGGGATATTATTATTTCCAAAATTGTATATCATTTTACATCAGTATTCACTTGATAGTAATTCTATTAATATCAGAATTATTGATAAATACCTATGTACTATTAAATGTGGTTATATTTTTAAAAGGTAAATTGTTCATGAATACTAGAAATTTTATGGTTGGTATTAGATAGGTGTGTCATAGTTATATATATATCCCATCGACGAATTTGTAGTCTCATGAAATGAATCACATGGCTAAATTATAGGGGTTTTTACATAAAATTTTGTAATTCGTCCATTGAAAGTTCATTGTGGAAATGGTACCATGTACCTAGGAAAAATGGATTCCAATAATTACTCATTTTTCTCATTTATATTCATTTATTATTCATCAATTTGATTATTCAATGACATATCTATGTATGATTTTCATTTTTGAGTTTTATTAAATATTCTTTCATTATAGTTTGGGTAAATATATATATATAGATACAATTCATTCTTAGTTTAACAATTTAGATGGAATGAGTTACAGTTTATTACCCTTTCATACTTATTTTTCTTTATATAGTTGTTTTAAGGGAATGTGTTATCATTTATTTACATTTAGATGTTAATTTATTCATATTGATTCATTATTTCATCCACATTACTTACCCTTACTTAGAATTTGATATCACCCTTATTTTGTTTCTTTTCCACAGGTCATGTAGAAGAAGTCATTGAATAATATTTCAATGATATAATTTTATTTATTTGTCTTCATTGAAATTCATTTTTACCAATGCATTATGTTTATCATGTTTGTAATTTTACTTTCATAGACTAGTAAACAGAATGGTCCATTGGGGTTTAATTCATTGTAAAAATTCCAATTTAATAAAATAACTCACCATCTCTGGGATTCTGGGTTTGGGTCAGTTTAGATGGTTTTAGAATAAGTTCAGAAGCAAACACCAAATCTAGATAGGGAAAACATAGATTTGAGAGAAGAACCTAATTTTAGGCATTAATGATAAATATGGATGAACATCCTATATTTTTTATACGTAAGTGATTATGTGGGTATTCCTAGAAAAACATCAGTGTCTGGACACTACAAGTGGATGTGGATGTAGCTCAAATGTAACTAGTATTAAAAATTATGTATTATGTTATATGACAATGATCCTTTCAACGCACCTATTTTTATAGTTTTATGGGATATGCTTTAGATAATTCAGATTTATGTTACCTACTACTATGAAGTACCTAAAAGTAATGTTTTTCCCTAAAGTGACAATAGTTTATGATTCTATGATTTGTGATGGATAAATATTGGTTAAATGTTATGAAATATGTAAACTTATACTAGTTTCATTTTTTTTATTATATAATTCAGTATATTCTATTGTTCAAAAATGGAATCGAGAAGAAAGAATGAGGACTCCACCATTGCACATAATCAAAAGATGGATCATTTATTTTAATGTAATAAGATAAAATTTATAATTGAGATATTTTCCCAAGTATTCTCATCATATGATGAAATAATATTATGTGTTATCAACATACATATTGAATTATCTATGACATATGTATTTGAAGGGATAAAAAATAATTAGAGGATGTTAGAAAAAAAGCTGGATAAAAGAAATTAGGGAAAAGAAGGATTTTCTGACATGTGATGATTATGGAAAGAATCAACTTTATAATTTCTAAAAAGGAATGTATGTTTTATACAAGTGTGGAATTAAATTCTACCATGATTTTTATAGGAAAGGTATGAAAAAGATGCCTAATGTACAATGCTTCAACTACATGGAAACAGGACGCTATGCAAATGTATGTCTCAATTATAAAAATATATATACCCAAAATGATTTTATTTGATAATGATCAAGTTATTATACTAGCACAATTGAGCTTTAATGATTAATGATTCAATTCAATTATTATGACATTAGAATATTTTATCAACAATTTGCATATTATAAGAATTATAGAATATATGAAGACTGTACTCTAGTAAATTTTTTTAATAAGGATTTAAAATAATATGGGGAATTTTAATAAAGAATTTGATTTAGCTAAATGTTAATAATTGTTGAAAACTCATTATTTAGGCAAATACAACCCTAAATATGTTCTTTATTTTAATATATATGTGATAAGATTATGTATTTTGATTTGTGTTGAATACCTTTGAACTGATTAATGATTTGTCGACAACATGTATTTTCATTAATTGATAGAGTTTAAAAATCTTCTAGATTAAAAGAATATGTCAAATAATTTTTTCCATACCAAATTAATAATGATTAGTTTTTGTATCTAATATGTTTTGAGGGTAATTTTAGTTATTACCATAATTCAATAAGATACATGATGAATTTATTTCCATGTTGGAAATATGAAAATTTAGAGTTTAATTATATTGATTAAAATAAAATGATAAGTTAATTTATTAAAATTCAATGACCTTCATTATAATGCTATATATAAAAATTTATTTAAATAGGTAACAATTTATGAAATGTTTTAAGATGAAAATTCGATATTGTTTTAGATATTAATATATTGCATCACTATACGTTGAATATTTTTATATGAGATGAAGTAGAAATAATTCAAGGCATAAAAAAAGGGTTGGATTGTACATATATAAATTTAACAATATTTTTATTTAATTATATTAGTAAAGAGTGATAAAATTCCTAAACTCCATGAAAAATGATCTTCAAACCAAAAATTTTTTCCTAATACAATCATTATTGATGATATTGATGGTCGTTATTCACACATCTGGATTATGGTTTTGAGGTCTTAAACATTCCACTGAACAGTCTATCACTCCACCTCAAAATATTACAGGACTATTTTTCTTCTCTATTCATGTTTCATTTTACAACCAATGTTCTCCTACTAGGGAACTTGGATATGTTACCATTGCACATTCCATTCTATCTTATTAAGAATATTTGATATTAAAACTATTTACAATAAATTTTTTGATTAACAGTATATTATCCGACACATGATTAATAAGATAATTTTTAAATTGTGGGGATTAAATTTAATTATTTTGGAGATAATGTAACAACAATATATTCTTAATTATGATCCCTATATTTGATAGCTTGTATGAGACACAACACGAATCATGTAAGAAAATATATTATCTATATACATTATAATATATTTAATATTTAATATATATTATAGATATGAGTTCAACACTGAGTTAGTCTGTGTTTCATATAATATAGACCATAATTAATAGTTTTTATTACATGTAAGATAGACCTTCCATGATATCTTTTGTTACATGCAAGACTGAGTTTCACCAAGTATCAATGTATTATTAAAATATTATTATTTAATATTATATGATATAGCCTAGATTTTATTTTAAAGGTTAGCAAAAGTATTAACTAACTTATAAATATTTATGGTCAATATAAATATAAAACTAATTCAGGGGTCCACAATTAATGAGAAACAAAAATAAGAACCAATTAGATATAAAAATAAATACTTTTATTTTTATGGTTCTTAAGAAGTTTTATCTTATTAAAAATAATTAAATAAAAATATTTACTATTATTAATGAAACATATGTTTTTTATATTTTATAATATATATTTTATAATCTTATTATTTATTCAATAAGCATATGATACGAATAATTCCTATTTTACACATAATAACTGATATTTTTAATTAAGAATTTTTAACGTAATGTTGCACATATATTAAATATGAATTTTTACACATTTATGACTTAAATTTGCAAAAAAATAATATTTTTTAATTCATAATTTAAAAAAAATTAGTGTGGTTTTTTTGTACTTTTCTAAGATACATATTTTTTAATTAATAGTTAAAAATCATGCATTTTAGTTATAAACGACATCATCATTTAAATAGTTATTTATGATAAATTATATTTTAATTTTTTTATGATAAAATTATATCACTAATACATCTAATAATACAATTTGTTCTGTTAGAATCATTTTAACTATGAAATTGAATACAAAAACATAACAATAATTTATATGTTTTTCTACCAAAATCAGTTAATTCATCTATCTGTAAGATTAGCATTAATCAAATGTTTTCCTATTCTCTGAATGGAAATTCAAAAAATGGACATGAAAATTTTTAATTAAAAAAATTAGATTCTAATAATATAAAATTAATTTTTTTGACCAAAATGATTAATAAAAGTGATTAAAAATTTATATAAATATTAAGGAAAAAATAAGTTTATTAAGTGACTAAACTATTAAGTGAAGGTCCCAAATGACATATACAATTTTCCAAATCAATTTTTATAGATATATATCAGCCATACATATTCAATTGTTGGGATCAGATGGTTGGGTATGAATTATTATTAGATAATCACATGTGTATACATAACTACATTTGAAAAATTACATGTGATAAATTTTCATTCCCTATATATGGTAACCACCTCTCCCACTTATAAGAAGATATAAAACCTCTTAAGATCGTACAATATCTACAAAAATAGCATTCCAAAAAACCTAAACTCAACCTATATGAATATCATTGGGAAAAATTATTTCCAAGGAAGACTTTTTGTATAAACTAAATGAAGTTACCTAATTAAGAGGTAACACATTATCTCATGTTTATTATTCTCATTTCAATTATCTAATCCCTATACTATTATTATTATATTGTTAAATTATATTACCAATATAATATAAATAAAATATTTATTTATATTAATATTTTAACCTACACTTACACACACCTTTGTCTGATGGGTAACAGATATACCATTTCTTTGGAAAAAGAACTTCTGCCTCGATGAAATGATGATTGGTAATTTTATATTACCACCAATCAAGGTGGTCATTATGATGGAATATTTTTTTTATAAATTATATGTATTATATGAAAAATTTATTTATTCTTATGATTTTGTAACATAAATTTATTTTTTTCTTCTTGTGTAATTTTGATAATTTTGTTTGAGGATGTGTCGACTACCATCCTTCAAAGAGATGTGATTAATTCAAACAATCCATGAAATTTATAAAAGAATATTAAAATTAAAAATATGATACATTGGGACATAAATATGATATTAATTATAAATATACATTTCTTGAAATATATATATACACATATCTTTTTCATTATTGTCTTTTCTCACATTAAAAAGTTGATAATGTCTGTCGTTGAAGTGTAGACTACCACCTCCTCAACATAATTTGATTTATTTTACATAAATAGAATTATATAGATATGTATATATAAATAAATAATATTATATTAATGGTATTAGGATCATTACAAAAATATATAATTCTATATACCTTTATTCCCTAATGATAATTGAAAAATGATGACATTACTCATGCGTACATATGACCTACCATATCCATGACTGTAACGTTGGTTAAATTGTCAAAAACATATTTAATGATTGTCCAATAATGTATAACTGATGTATAAATTTTATAATTATGTAATTTTTTTTATTCTTTAGATGTTATATATTGACTCCATGACCATAGATGACTTAAAAACGTTTTTTGGAAATTATAAAAAAAATTGGTCAAAAAATCCATTGTAAACATAATTTATTAAATAGTTTTTTAAGACATTGTAATAAGTGAAATAACTAAAATTATAGACATGAATGTGGTTCTCAGTATTTTAGAAAATTGACATATCTTTATTATAAAATATGATAAATGGAATTCATCAAAAATGAAACACAATATAGGGGATTCAAATCTTACATTTCCTTTCATAACTCATACACCATATACACCATGCACATTTATTGTATATTTTATCTAAATCCCCTTTTATACATTATATCATGAATTATTTTAAATAATCGTTTAAAAAACAATACTTTATGTGGATTTTGAATTAAATTATTCATGTTGTATGTGAAACATGGTGAATTATAATGATTAATTTCAAAATACTTATTATTAATGAATATTTATGTAATATCACATACTTATATAATTTTTATAATTATCTTGTAAAAAATGAAATTATTATAATAATTTTTATCGGAATTTAACTTATATATATATATATATATATTTAAATTCTCAGACAGTGGATTTTATTGTTGCCTAAACTGTATATTATTTTTCAAATTGTGTTCACTTGACTATTATTTGATTAAAAATGGAATTAATGATTAATCTATATCTTCAATTTAATACAAATACAATTTGATGTGGAAAATTATTTAGCAATATAAGAAAATATTTTTACTAGTAGGACATGGTTGGGCCCCAGTTATTGATATCCCCACGATGCATCGATAGTTTCATGGGATACATCAATTTGGAAAATCAGATTGGTTTTAACTCGAAATTTTTTAAACCATCTTCTTTAATGTTCTTAACAAAAAATGGAAAATGTACCTCAAAATCATGGTATCCAATAATTAAGAATTTACATTATTTATATTCAGTTATTATTCATCAGAGAAAATTTTCATTACCATATCTATGGATTCATATCTTTTATAGGATAAAATTATTAATCATCCATGATATTTAGTTTCGACATATATATGGATACAATGTATTCTTTGTATATAGATTTAATGACAATAGTAATAATTTATTACCTACCATATTGATTATTACTTATATTGTTATTTAAAAGGAATTTTTTATTCATTGTTTTCCTTTCCATGTCAATTTACTCATATTGATTTATTATTTCTTCTTCTTCATTTATCATTACTAAGAATTTGAGCTCACCCTTATTTTTCCACTACCAAGGTCATGAAGAAAAATTATTTGAAAAATAATTTAAGGATGTGGTTTATTTTTCTATTTTTATGTAACATGCTTGTAATTCATGTTTCCAAATGCATTAAGGGTGTCATGTATGTAATATGGATGTCCAAGACAACTGAACTAAATGATACATTGTGATTTAATTCTGTGTAAAAATTCCATTTCTATAAAATAATGAAATGGATCTCGGATCTTGAGGTAAGGGTTATAGATAAAAATATTATTTTTAATGTTACTTGACTAATACTTAATAATTAATTAATTTCATCATACATTTCTTAAACGTCAAAAATTTATGATTTATCGATCCCGATATATAAAATGTTAAAATTATTTTGAACAATCATTTTTCATCCATAATAGAACATATATATTAATTTCCTCCCTTGTAGATATATAATTATCTAAGGTGACGTAAATTCCTTGTTTTTCGACAATGTATGTAGGTATGAATACCAAAAGCCAAAATGGACGATTGATAATTCTTATATTCAATAAAATAAAATGATAAATGTAGTGGAAAATGATTTATATCACATTTAATAGATAACAATCGTACAAATTAATACACACCCAATAAAAATAACACATCAATATAAATAAATTACTCTTTTAATTGAAATGTAACAAATCATGTAATGAAATCCCAATAAAACCTATTAAATACTTAGGATAACATATCAGGTGAACTGCATCATAGAACATAATAATTCATTTAAAATATATAAATAACATTATCATTATATTTTATATTATACATATGTTTGGAAATAATCATTTATGACTTTTCTATATCCTCATAGATCATGATAATTGTTTTCTACTTTGAAATAAATTCCTCATACACAATATTATATTTCAATGAAGAACATATGCGATTATGTATAATGAATTGTGACATATTTTTATTAGTTTTGATTATTTCCATAATTTTTGTGTATATAATATTTACATCAGGTGACATTTGATAACATAATATACTTGTACTATCACTCATGTGATGAGTCTCGCATTTTGTAATTTTATTTGACTTGATCTTTCGTCAAACATTTCTTAGTGTCATAAGATATTACCATTGAATTTTTTTGAACATAAATGAATATTTTTTATTCATTTAGAAACATTCAGAATAAAACAATTTTATGATCAAACTAATATAATTTAATATATTTCATTGGTCAATATTTGGTATACATCATCATCACTATGCATCGAAGACTCGAATTAGTTTATTGTCATTGACAAAAAAAATCTAGAAACTCACAGTTATATTTTACAATGTACTAATAAAAACTAAACAGTTGATCCAAAAATGGTAACCATAATGTGACATGTGGTCCTCTAGGATCCTTATCCTTTTCAATACCATATATATTGTTTTATATAAATTTTCCATCTTTTAAAAAAACATTTTTCCAGTTATTTTTGTCATCATAAAGGATACAAAACAAAAATATTCCTTAAATGTAATGTCTTTTGGCTGGTGAATTATATTATTATATAAACATGGTGTTTGTGAAATATATTATAACTGAGGTTATATGACATTACTTGGGTTTGGCCATATGATTATTTATGTTATAAGAGATATTGTATATGGTTTCATTGGTCATTAATTTTTTATTATTGAAATAATTTATTTTATAATGAATTATACGTTATAATTAATTTATAAATTATTTAAATACTCTATGGAATTTGATTATTACTTATTTGACATTAAAATCTCTTACACACTGGATATCTGAAATAAAAAAACTCATATTATGTCAATACAATGGATTTTTTTATTAATTCAAGTGTTATAGGAAAATCTCATGTATCATTAACTCATTAATTATAATTTATGGGTAAATTCAAGGGGTCATTGACCATACTTTTATCTTATATAATGTTCCAATCTCCATAAAATGAAGGATAAGAAATATTAATGTAGTTTTTTGAAACAAACTTTTCGTAATGGTCTCATCTCATAACGTCATTACATCATGAGGAACTAAAATTATTTTAGTGTTTATGATATTTCTAATATTATATTTAATTAAATTTAACCCATGGATATATCTAGAGTTTGGATGAATTTTATATGATTATACTTTGGTCATCATCAATCTTGGATGATGTTTGACGTTATTGGTACCAATGGTGTAAGGTACTCGATTTTAGTTTCTTTCATGGTTGAAAGTTTTGAAGAATATCATTATTTATTAAACAATATTTTGAAATTATTGTTAAATATAACAAAATAAACAAATAATATTAGAGTAAAGGTTAATGGTTTAGCTAATTTGGACGAAATCTGAAGAATTTGTGATGAAAAAGTTTGAATTTGTTCCCTAGGGAACCACTAATAATTCAATTATTTAACTAACCAAGTATATGGGTAATGGATTGATTTTATATGTTAATATACACATTCGATTTAATGTTGATAGATTCATAATTATTATTATGTCACCGGCTATGAATAAAATCATTTCCATGGATTTTGATTCTTGAAATTAAATTTAAAATCATATTTTTTTAATTTATATTCTATTAAATATTATGAATCATAAAATATGAAATAAAAATTTGTATTTTTTATGTGAATCACGTTTTATGATATGTATGATCATAGCTCACGACTAGGTTCAAATCCTTTATCTTTTAATAGGTCATTTAACATTTCCTTATTGAGTCATATTTTAAAATGTATGTTTATCATGTAATTCAAAAATAATGTTTCTGGAATATTATATCCCCATGAATTTTAAAATATGAATTAATGAGTATGGTTTTATATTGGGAAAATTTAATATTTTTCACTGAAGAATGGGTTTTTTCATTCACCGAAAAACATAAATATAAAATTATATTTGGAGATAGCATTATCAATAATAAGGTAAGAATAAAAGTGATGAAACCATTTAAGAACTCTTATCAAACCAATCATAGAATACAATTTCCTAGGTTTTTTTAAAAATGAATAAAACTGAAAAAAAAATCTTAAAAATAAATTTCAAAATATAATTATATAGTTTTGAATCATTTTAATTACTAAAATAAAATGAATTTTGCGGATATTTATTTATTTTTAAATATTATTATAAATTATTTAGTTATAAAACATTTATAAATAATTAATTAATGTTAATGAATAATTTATTAATAAATTTTACATTAATATTGAAATTACTTATAGTAAGATTTTTGTATTCCTTATAACATATAAATAAATTTTTAATTTAAAATCTATGTTTGACTTAAAATGTGATTAAAAATTAAAATAAAATTAAAAAATGATGACTTTATAATTACAAAAATAATTGTTACTAGTTTTTTTTTTTGATTTGTTTAAATTAAATCATTATATTTGGAGGTTCTTTAAACCATGTCATAAGAAGTTGTTATTATTTATTTTATTCAATTTTTAAATGATTTGGAATATTTCAAATTTAGATTATGAAAAAATGTATATTTTATAGTGATTGGTCTCGCCCAAATTTACCCAAGTTTTAAGGGTCTAGCGGTCGCTTGTAGTGTAGCTTGGGTTGTCGAATCCTCAGAGACCTAAGAAGAACCTTTAGACACTCAACAAAAAGAGATGGATTTTTGGCTATGAAGTGGCCAACTTGGGTTGATTTTATATTGTTTTTAAAGAGAACTAAAGATCTATGTGAATTCAAATTAAGAGAAAATGAGTTGATCCTAGGTTATGGCTCGGGGTGGATTGAATGAATTCCTTTTTTTTACAATTTTAATTTCATTAACTCGAGAAGGATTCATGAAATGAATTCAAACTAACCTCATCACTTACTGATTAAACACCTTCAAAACATATGATAATCACCTATACACTTGTAGGATCATTTTCATGAGCACTCCAAGGTAAAGGATGTAATTAGCACATGAAAGTGGGGTGAATAAATTCAATAAGGAAGAGGAAGAATAAAAATCATTGAATGAAAGAAACTCAATTAAAAGAAATTAATAACATTTAGGGAATGAGAAATAACATTCAATCCAGCCCCTTGCTACTCCCTTGGATCAAACCATAAAAGAGCTAGCCCTCCATTGATTACAAGTTCTCAACGGAAGCGGAAAGTAGACTTATGAGGGTGAAATTGAAGAAGTAAAAATAACAAAAATAACAATCACTCCACCGTTGTGTGAACAAAATCACAAGGTTTGGTGTGAATAAATTCACACCTTGAGGCAACGGTATCAAGGTGATAAGGATAAGAACATAACAAGAGAAGAGGAAGAACTTTTATTGAAGACTAAGGTGATTCGAACAACATACATGAGAAGGAAGAACATTACAAAGGCAAATTGGCATAATAACATTACAATGAAAAGAAAGCATCCAACCTCTCAAAATCCATCACCACTACTGCCTTAAATAGGAAAAAATGAAGTCTTGGCCGAGCCCCCAACATCCCATGTGCCTTTAATTAATTATGTTGGGGAAAGGTGGGTGGAACATTAATGATGAGAGACTTTTCCACTTCTTGCCCCGAAGTTGCATCCAGCTTGCATCCACCGGAAAGACGCGCCTCAAGGACCTTCGAGATGGCCGAATTGGAGTGGGCCATAGAAGACTTAAATGAAGCCCCGGATGTCCCCTAACACCATGTAAACTTTCCGACCAAAATAAATTTTGGTTCGGGATATATGATTGAAATGGTGGGATGCTTTTCTGGGCCGCAGATTCTGGCCCAAAATTAAATCTTCAACTTGGGCCACCTTAATCACCAACTTTGAGGACGAATTAGCACTGCCTCCAAAAGAATGACTTGTTCCCCTGAATGTATGCTATCCTTCCATAAATTTGTGGCTTCATTGGGCCTGTATTGTGGGCCCCATAGACCGATCAGTGGGATGATATACAATCTGCCTTCTCCAGAATTGTTTCCTTTAATCGCCAAATATCTCTATCATAATTTATTAATAATCCATTGATCCCTGAATAAAAAATGTTCATAATTAATTGAATATCCATTTCCAAAAAATATCAAATTAAAACATGGATATTTGCATTCTTTAAAATCAGATGAAACATTTGGCCTAAATTGGTGCACATTAGGCATGAAGTGCACAAATGATGAGAATGGGTGTTCAAAATGTAAAATGAACTAAAATGGTATTTATGAATAGCAAGGCACATGAAAACTACATATATTAGCAATGAATATTATCCTATTACAGTGGATAATCACACCCCCCAACTTGAGTTTTTCTAGTCCCGAGCAAAATATATCTCACAAAAATGAAATTTGAATGCCATTTTCCAAAAACATTTTATTACACATTTCTCACCCAAAGATCACATACCAAACAATTATGAAACCCATCAAAATCATTTAAAACAAGCTATGTCCATAAGCATATCCCAAGCCCAAGCCCATTCCTTTGTTCAAATTCATTGCCATATTTCATCCAAATTCAATTAAGCATGATGAAGTGTTGTGTGTCACAATAGACATGGGGGTTCATTTTCATTCAAG
Source organism: Viscum album (assembly GCA_963277665.1). Classification (NCBI taxonomy): domain Eukaryota; kingdom Viridiplantae; phylum Streptophyta; class Magnoliopsida; order Santalales; family Viscaceae; genus Viscum; species Viscum album. The sequence continues at coordinate 186,506,658 of OY728153.1, read as the reverse complement.
GGATAAAAGATGGAAGCGCTAGGAGAAATCAAATTTTAATAATAAGATGGGTACTCATTTTTTATTTTATATATTTTTTTTGGTTTTATTTTTTATTTTTTATTTTTTTTTTGCAATTTTTCCATGGTAATTGAAATTGAACTCAATCGAGTCAACCCATGTAGCAAGACTTTGCTGATGACTCCCAGGCCCAAAGACCTTAGGGCACCAAGTGAAGCTCACATACTCGGGCAGCATCTCGAGCTAACTCAATCAAAAACAAATTCAAATTACCACAAATAGAGATAAAATGCCCAACTCTGGGCCAGACAACTATGGAGTCGCGATCCCCAAGTTCCGAAAGCCACACATTAGGTCAATTCATTGCTCTACGCGCAAATTTTTTATTTTTTTTTTGAATACTCATGTTAAAATTAAAATGATCGCCAATCCTATGCTATTTATTATGGGTCCCCAAGAACTCAAACTAAAACCCCACAATCTAGAGGATGTGCATTGTGTGTTTTTTTTAAATGGAAGAAAATATAACAGTGAAAAATCACATCGGACAACCGCACTTTCCAATAACTATGCACATGAACATAAACTTGCTTTAAAATCAGAATCAAGGCATGCAAAATTATTTGATATCCAATTTCAGAGTTTGGAATATATGTTATCATGTTCAAGGTTAATGGCATTTTTCATTCCACACATTTTCATCTCCCCCCCCCCAACTTGGAATACACTATCCCCAGTGTTGAAAGAATTGAAACATAGAAGTGGCAGGATAGAAGTGCAATGAAGACATTAAAAATAAAAATTATGGAATGAAGTCACCTGGTAGTTGATGTTGAAAATGCATTCCCATGTCTCCCTTCAGTTCTGGTTTATCTCCCAATGGCTTGGACGATTGTGACCAGCTTTTCCCAATGACCTATGACATGCTTGGTCCCCGGTAACGGCGCCAAAATTTGGTCTTGCCCAAATTTACCCAAGTTTTAAGGGTCAAGCGGTCGCTTGAAGTGTAGCTTGGGTTGTCGAATCCTCAGAGACCTAAGAAGAACCTTTAGACACTCAACAAAAAGAGATGGATTTTTGGCTATGAAGTGGCCAACTTGGGTTGATTTTATATTGTTTTTAAAGAGAACTAAAGATCTATGTGAAGTCAAATTAAGAGAAAATGAGTTGATCCTAGGTTATGGCTCGGGGTGGATTGAATGAATTCTTTTTTTTTACAATTTTAATTTAATTAACTCGAGAAGGATTCATGAAATGAATTCAAACTAACCTCATCACTTACTGATTAAACACCTTCAAAACAGATGATAATCACCTATACACTTGTATGATCATTTTCATGAGCACTCTAAGGTAAAGGATGTAATTAGCACATGAAAGTGGGGTGAATAAATTCAATAAGGAAGAGGAAGAATAAAAATCATTGAATGAAAGAAACTCAATTAAAAGAAATTAATAACATTTAGGGCATGAGAAATAACATTCAATACAGCCCCTTGCTACTCCCTTGGATCAACCCATAAAAGAGCTAGCCCCCCATTGATTACAAGTTCTCAACGGAAGCGGAAAGTAGACTTATGAGGGTGGAATTGAAGAAGTAAAAATAACAAAAATAACAATCACTTCACCGTTGTGTGAACAAAATCACAAGATTTGGTGTGAATAAATTCACACCTTGAGGCAAAGGTATCAAGGTGATAAGGATAAGAACAGAACAAGAGAAGAGGAAGAACTTTTATTGAAGACTAAGGTGATTCGAACAACTTACATGAGAAGGAAGAACATTACAAAGGCAAATTGGCATAATAACATTACAATGAAAAGAAAGCATCAAACCTCTCAAAATACATCACCACTACTGCCTTAAATAGGAAAAAATGAAGCTTTGGCCGAGCCCCCAACATCCCATGTGCCTTTAATTAATTATGTTGGGGAAAGGTGGGTGGAACATTAATGATGAGAGACTTTTCCACTTTTTGCCCCGAAGTTGCAGCCAGCTTGCATCCACCGGAAAGACTCGCCTAAATGACCTTCTAGAAGGCCGAATGGGAGTGGGCCATAGAAGACTTAAATGAAGCCCCGGATGTCCCCTAATACCATGTAAATTTGAAGACCAAAATAATTTGTGGTTCGGGAGATATGATTGAAATGGTGGGCTGTTTTTCTGGGCCGCAGATTCTGGCCCAAAATTAAATCGTCAACTTGGGCCACCTTAATCACCAATATTGAGGACGAATTAGCACTGCCTCCAAAAGAATGATTTGTTCCCCTGAATGTCTTCTATCCTTCCATAAATATTTGGCTTCATTGGGCCTGTATTGTGGGCCCCATAGACCGATCAGTGGGATGATATACAATCTGCCTTCTCCAGAATTGTTTCCTTTAATCGCCAAATATCTCTATCATAATTTATTAATAATCCATTGATCCCTGAATAAAAAATGTTCATAATTAATTGAATATCCATTTCCAAAAAATATCAAATTAAAACATTGATATTTGCATTCTTTAAAATCAGATGAAACATTGGGCCTAAATTGGTGCACATTAGGCATGAAGTGCACAAATGATGAGAATGGGTGTTCAAAATGTAAAATGAAATAAAATGGTATTTATGAATAGCAAGGCACATGAAAACTACATATATTAGCAATGAATATTATCCTCTTACAGTGGCTAATCAGTGATAGAAATATAAAATTTTCATATTTTATAAAAAATAAAATATTAAAATGTATTTCTATATGACAATAATATATAAAATTGTACATATTATAATAAATATAATGTGATTATTTTAAATATTGTGGGTTTCTTTTAATGTATATAAAAATTAATATTTTTTGCAATAATATTTTAATTATGAATTGTTCATTAAAATTAGCCCCATTTTTTGATTTTTGGAATAACATATTTATTCAATATTTATTACCTTGTATATCAATCATAGTTTGAATCATTTTATATTACGAATATGTTCATGATTTATGTTATATTATTAAAAATATGACATATATTATCATGAATGAATACAATGTGATACATTCTTGGTTTGATAATTGATTAATTTTTTATCTATCTTAAAATAGGATTGAAATTAATGTTATTAATTTTTTTAAAAAATAATTATAGTTTATAATTATGAGATATTATATTACAATTTATTTAAAATTCATCATTAGTATAGAATCCAATAAAATACACATATTGGGTAGGATTATTACTTGTTATAGAATGGAGGGGCATGGAAATATGTAGATCCAGTCTCAAATATATTTTGGTTAATACATTCATGTAATTTTACATAATTTCGTGAAACATATATTTACCTGGTGCATTATAAGCATTTATATATGGGTAAATAAATTTAGGTTTTTAGGGATTAATAATTACATCATTATTGTTAAAGAGTTACTGAAACTGTATGAATTGGACATATTGATTTGGATGATGGAATGAGATATGAGAATAAATCAGTAGAAGAATTCATACAAAAATGGATTAACATGAGATTAAATAGTGGGATTAAACCACCATGCAAATATTAACAGTTATAATACTTTAACTGTAGAGTATCATGGTAAGCATGGGTTCCCCTGGATCATCTTATGTTAAAGGTTCATGTAATAGTATACCTTAACAAGCATAAGTGATATTTTTAGGAATTTTTTTACCTTACACATAGTCAGGTTACCGTACTAGGAGTAGGTTAATAGACAAATTATGTTAGGTTTATCCACTTGTTATACTCTCTAACTAGTTATCTACTAAACAATACAAGAATGTTATATGAAATAATAAGAATTATTTCATGTATAATAGGAAATAATTGAATTATGTTAAAAATGAAAATAATTATTGACATAATATATATCTTTTCTGCATAATTTAAATGATTGATTTATAAAAGGTGTCATAAAATTAGTAGGAACACATTTAATAAAATTAATTATTATATGTTATTGTAACATTATAATCATCAAATTATATATTTTATTATAGAAATATATGATCATCATCATCAAAATTATATTTTAAATAAAACCATAAAATATGGAATCAAAATTTAATAATCCCTTATGGTTTTGACTTATGAATAGTTCCTATATAAAAAAACACTATCTGCTTTAGATACTCCTTCATTAGTAACCATCAGTTAATGATGCCCAAAATTTTTGTGAAACACATGTAATTGTTCACTTATGGTATCAATGTAATTATATGTTAAACTAACGAATGTATTTTAGTATCCACTCATTTCACCAATATTACTAGGTATACCACTACCATAGTGAGAATATATGTTTCAACAAGTCTTATTCTATTAATGGTACTTTATCATTAAGGTAAATTTTATTTTAATCTGAAAGTTATAAACAATATTTTACCTTATATTCATAAAGTGTTGAGGGTATTTGAAAAGGGAATGTGATGTCATTTTTTTAAAACAATAGTTTAATTTGATAAAATATTAAATTAGAATAAATAATTGTTGAGGGAGATTACAAAAATAACTCATTATTTTTTCAATTATGTTCACTAAAATCTACAGGTTAAATCAGGAAATAATGAGTAATGATTTTATTTGATGGGATTGTTTAAGATAAATGAAGGGGCCTGATAAACCACCATGAATATCAATATCAAGTATTGGTGTTATTGAATGAAAATTATCTTGTTTCTAAGTTAATGTGATTATATATATATATATTACAAGTGATATAAATATTTAGAAGCTAAAAATCATGTAAAAGATTGAGAAAACATATAATTTCATTTCATGTGATGATGGAAAGAGTTGAGAAACCAATGTTTCTATTGAAAATGAATTCATTATCCATTGACTGATCTTATAATTTTTTTAATTTATTTCATTAGTATTATTTTATAATGGAAAACATTAACTAATAAAGTTTTTTTATTAAAAAAGTTATTGTTAATTAAATATTACTTGTTTAGGATTTATCTATTCAATAAAATGTTATGAAACAAAATATGAGTTGAAATTTTTTTATCACAGATATATGTTTTTATTCTGATGTTTTGTAATATAAGTAAATATTATCATTCCATCAAGAGGAATCATATTATAATGAATAATGTTCTTTTCATAAATTTAATTGAATACATAAATTATCATATATGACTTGAAAACATTATATATTTGTTAATTATTTCAATTAAAAATAGTTATAAATTCAAAAAACAATGGATTATGTGTATATTAATATTATATTCTAAGAATTATATAGTGGATAAGATACTTTTTGGTGTATTTTTGAGCTTAGATATGATCAAATTTATCAAATAAAATAATATTCTTGTCAAAATTCATGGTTGATTTTAATTAATATACTAATTGACTATATTGTACTGAGTTAAATTTAAATGCACTGTTCTTTTATTGGTAACAATATATAGAGTGAATTTAATTTTTATCTAAAATTTTATAGTTTGAAATCATGAGTATTTATGTAATTAGTAACATTAATTACCATATGATTTCATGGAAAATGATTTATATAACGGGTTCCCTGAATGATGAAAATGAACATATTAAAATTTATATGTAGATAATAGGAAATTACATCGTAACCGTTGATGTTGTGGAGCTGAAAAGTTTATATATATTAAAGGAGGTTAACAATAATAATATGATTCCTAAAAATCAATAGTATTCAAAGTAGTTAATTTGATAAATGTTTCTCACTGATTATTTTATTGAAGGGTTTTTATTGGGAGGTCATAATGAGTTGCGGTTGGAATTACATATGAATATAGTAAGATATAAAATCCATTAATAGTGTTCTAAACATAATTTTAATCTGTTACTCTATCATATATAATGTATTTCATAGTAGGATCTATAAATCAAAAATTTTACAGGAGGTGAATTAGATTGGGAAACTATGTTCTACATATCGATTGAAATTTTCAATCTAAAACCCCAGTAGGCCATTAAACTATTTTTATTGTTTAATAAATTAATAGAATTATTTAGTTTACCAAATCATAATCATAATAATCATTGAATGTTAGAATGCAAGGATAAAATATGGTATTTTTTGGATTTAACCAACCATATAAAACACTCCTTGTTTTTATTAGGGTTTAAAATTAATATATTATTCACTATATTCATTTTATAAATTATTAAATGATGTAATGTTCTAAAATTAAAATTATTCTAACAATATTACATAGGTTGGGGATCACAATTTTACAAAATAAAAATGTAGTGAATTGTAAATATTCTATATGCAAGTACCTCATCTGTTCTTATCACTTATAAACTATTGAAGTAGATATACATTAATAAAATATATTATAGTAACCAAATGATCACGTATAAAATCTCACACACAGTCCTTGAATACCTACTAATCTTTTAAAAATGTAAAATGTAACTAAATATCTATAGACATTCATATCATACAAATATATTTTAGAATATATTCTATTATATTTAAAAAAATGAATATTATGGTACTTTAATTTCATATAAATATTATATAAATCATAAATGGGTTTTCCCTTTTTCAATAAATCAAGTAAATTATTGCAAAAATCATTACATTATGAGGAATTAATAAAATATAGTCAGTTTATGGCTCACTACAATAAGAAAACCAATGGTGTGATTATTTGTAATAGATCCTTATATTTTCTTCTTCATTACTTTTTTTCATCAACAAGATGAATTGGGCTAGTCTCCTCTATCCTATTTATTTATTCAATATATATAAAGACAATATTTGAATCAAAATATAAAAATTTCTTCTTCTTCATGATAAACTATATTGGTTCTATAGCATATCAAAATCTTTTCTTATTTTTTTCACTTTATAAAATCCATTATTATATTGTTATTTAATATTAAAAAATTTCACTATCCAAAATTACTATAAAATTATTTCATCAATGTGAACTAATTGAAGCCCAATGATATCAACATATAGAAATGGAAAACTCTATGATAATAGAGTCCCTGACCAAAAAAACTCTATAACAAGATAGCCACTTTAGGGTTTCCTGTGATCATTGATTCATTTCCCAAAAGGATATCATATGGATTATTTCCTATAGTGAGTTAAAAAAATCTATTTAGTTTTTTCTTCATAGATTATCAAATATTAATAAATATCCTTTCTATTCATCTATAAATAAATATAATCTTCACAAAATATCATCATTAATACCCATATATTTATTAATTTCTTTTTAATCTTTCAAACCATTTTAAATAATAATATTTGTACGTGGATAATATTCTCACATATTGGTAGAATATGTCAGTTTATTTTCATATAATAAATTGATCATAGACTCCATTTTACCTCAACTAATCATAAATATCTTATGTCACTATTAAATTATGGCATTTAGAACATTTAAAATCATCTCAAACAATTACTCAACTATATCTTCATTTTTATTAAAAACTAATAAAATATAATTTTTTTGTCAAGATATTCCGCCTGATAATAGCCTTGAATCATAAATCATTAGTTGGGCACACAATTAAGGAAAATTGAGCACCCCACATAGTACTATACAGACTGAACATTAAACCATAAAAAATTCTATTAATTATTCCTCGACCCCATTATCCTTTTCTAAAACCCCTTGATCAACAGTAAAATGATTTATGCGATTTTTGGTGGTTCATAGATGGATTAAAAATAATTAAAACCTCTTTTATAGAAAATTTAATGTCTTAATAAATAATCATCAACTCTCCCAATAATATATTTTTATTACAATTGGTTACATATATATATATATATCTCCATTATTATTATCTTATTATGAAGGGATTTTCACCTTTTTTGGATGTAAATCAAGCTATTGGATTCTATTTAGTAAACCTATTCGATATTTCATCTATGTTTTGGATATAGTTATTGTTCTTCATTGTGATATTTGATGTTCTTCTTCAATAGATGATCTGTGTTGGAGATCATTTTTCATCACAATTAAGGTTGGTATTATAAATTAATGTCCCCATAGACATTATTTAAATACATCTATGTAATTTGGTATTTTTTAAATCTATGATTGGGAAATTGAATTTGTGGTTGAATCGATTTAATTTATTTTCCATGTGATTATGATTTAGGTTAAATGGGGGAAAATGGAATCAGTGGATTTGGATAAATTATTAGATTAATTAATTAATGGAATATTGTGATTGAAAAATAAATGGTTTATAGGGATTTTGTAATTTTTCAATTAATTTTATTATTAATTAAATTATTATGAGTATTGTGGTATTGTATTCCTACACAGTGTTGTTTAATAGTGAATTGGATATATTTTTATCAGTGATTAAACTGAGGAACCAATATTGAATTGATAATTTAATTAGAACCTCATGATGATAATGTCTTAAAATAAGGTTAATTATGCTAAACCATGATGTTTATTAAATTTTAATGTGTGTGATATTTTGATATATATGATTTTTTATATATAAGTATGGGATGAGGATTGATGCTTGAAATTTAAATATGTGATTGAATAATATATGTGACTTGGATGTGGAATGATGCTTCAATATCTTGTAGTGATAAATGAGTTTTGGGAAACATACTGATGCTCCAAATTCCCATAAGGTACTAGACATGACGTTCTAGACCCATGATGATAACAATGTACTATGGTTCAAATTGTATATAATATGAATTGAACTGAAAAGATAAATGATAACCACAGAATTGTGGTATAGTATATCTGATTGAGTTAATTCAATCTCTGACATGAGCCGATGTAGGTATTGAAGGTTTGAGTGTCCTAAAGAAGCTAATGAATTGTGTTATTTATTAATTAAGAATGAAATGTTATAACTATTTACTGTATGGATTTTAAATTATTCTATATTCAACTAAATAAACTATTACTAAATGGAAATTTTTTATGCCAATGGTAGTGGCCTACTGAGTTTCACTCACACCCTACTCAAGGATACTGAATTGGAACATGAATAAACCATATCATTGTTGGATAAAATAAGGGCATGATATATATGAAGGATGTTTGATTTTGGGATAAATCATAGATGAGGGAATCAAACATGATGCCGGGACACACATGGCATAATTATGCGGTCTATATTTTGGATTTTTTTAATATTAACACATACTTGTATTGTAATATATAATTCTTTGATTGGATATTGTATTAAGTAATCATTATCTTGAGATTTTATTATTATTTTGGATATCATTTATTTACATATAGTATTAGGTTATATTGAAAAAAAATTTATATTCTCTCGATGACCAATATTGAACCCTCAATGATATTAGTTACCCAACGCAATACTTGTATGAATTCCTCTGGTCATATTCTCAAACGACATAGGGAACTATTGAGTTTCACCAAGATCGGGATGTCCAAAACATGTAGCAAACTCAGTTTTCATATATTATTATTTTATCATACAATTTTGGAAAGGTTGAAAGGGGAATAATATTTTGTTGGATCATTGTAAATATATCATTCATTAGCGTATCTATCCCATGTATGATTTTAAAATTCATTTACCCATGTTGGGATTGCTGTTTTTATGTGTCTTGTTACAGATGAATACTATTTCAACATGAAGGATGAAATTATTGATTGATGTGATTGTGGATTCTGATATTTCTATGATTTTAATAATGGATCAATATGGAAAAATATTTGATTATGCAATCAAAATTCATGGAAATCATTAATTATTAAGATATTCCTCATTTTTAGCAATTCATAAAAAAACAGTTTTTGAGTAATTTGTTAAAATTGAAATGGATTTTCATTCTTCTTTAATTGAAATTAAAATAGATCTTCATTAAGATATTGAAAATTATAATTGGTGTGTTGTGTGAATAAATTGTTTTTTAATTAAATAATTGAAAATAATGATGGTTTTACCCTTTTTAAACATGAATTTTTTATATGATGGTTAGGTGTAGTGATAGTGGATCAGTTTTGACCATGTGGTAAGAAAGGGGGGATGATTTGTTATGGATTATTGTGAATCACTCTTACATAATTGTGTTAATTTTTTTGGTGTACTAAGACATGATTTTGAAAATTCAGAGATACTTTTGCATAATGATGCTGGTTGAGTTCATGATAGAAGGTCAGAGCTAGAGATCATCCTCATGCAGTAGAACCTGAAGAAAAAATATTGACGTGTGAGGAATTTGGAGAGATGTTCAGTGAACATATTTTTTGATTTATGTCCTTTATAAACAAAGAAAAGTGAGGTTTCTAAATCTTATGTATTACATGACACATGACTTTCTATTCAATCACTCTATAGTGTTTAAAAAAGAGGATGGACCAGAGGCAGATGAGTTTTGTATTTAGTTCATACAAATGATACATGAAGAATTGGATAGTCAAGTTTAGAATAGACTCAAATTAAAAACATATATGTTATGTACTTAGAAAAATATTAAGTAGTAGGTTCATATTTATGATGTTCAGTTGGATAGTATAAAATGGAAGGACATTCAAAAGATGATCTCGTAGAATTTTTACATAGATATTATCATGTATATTAAAGAGAATGATTTTATGAGGTCATGTTTGTGGAGTATGTGTAGTACTACCAACAATGGTCAACTGACATACTAGAAACAATTTATTTCATTGTTTTTGGGGGATTTGTTGTATGAAAAACCAGTTTTCAGTGTGGGATTAGTGGTAAAATTATATCTCATATGAATATATTTTTGCTTGAAAATGTTTTATGAAGTTGTGAATCTTGATAATATTTCTACAAGGTACCTGAAGTATGAATATGATGGAGGGATGTTATTTCTACTACACCTTTATGAGGTATGATTTTTGATAGTTGGAAGAATCATTATGAGATCTTTTACCAGACTATTTGAACGTAGAGTGGCCAAAGGGATGGACCAGTTACACATGACCTTACTCGGATGACCTATCACTAGTGTGTTAGGCTGGGTCACCTTTATTGAATGTTCCTCTAACGACCAAAACAGTAGTGATCCTCTATCAGGATGAAACGTCTATATATGTTCTGTAATAACCCATGGTAGAAAAGTAGTGATAGTGCAGCTGGATAGATCTAGAGCATGGGAAGGGGGACATCTACACAACACTTATCTAGAATATATAGTTCTCCTAGTCATTTTTTCCATGGAAGTGAACACATTACTTATAAGAAATAGTTCTCAAATTATTAGAGTGATTCAACTCTTGGGACATAGATTGCACAATATTAAAGATGGGTAGGATATTTGAATGTTATTCAGTTTAAAATTTTTGATAGTGAGGTATGACCATCAAAATGTAGTTGTATTATTCATTGAACTTCTACACTAGATAGTTACTAATTTGATATTCCTTCCCCTAATTTTACAATATATTTAGTACATGTTAATGGATTTTGGGTGGTGGTAGAGTTCATGGGTGGGTTTACGATGATAGATAAACCTTTGAGGTATAGTCAAGAAGGATTTGATTTTGTAGGGACTCATCTCTCAAGGTTGGGAAGTGTCAATTCATTTGGGATCATTACATCCCTTATTAGTTAGTAATTAACTTAATTACGGGTTTTGACTATATATAAGCATTATTATACCTAATTGGTTGGTTTAGAAATTTTTTTACCTTTATGTCTCATGTTGGTGGCCATTATATTTATTTTGGAGAGTGTGATATGATGGAGTTCCATGCAATTCTACCTCATCAATGAATGTAAGAACTCAACATATAAGAATCTAGAATTTCACTAGAGAAATGAGTAGTAAGGTTGGATAACCTTCCTACCATAGGGTACAAATTCCTGGATTTGATTCATGAGGACCTCCCACGGCTTCCCCATGAGAGAGACATTGAATTTAAATTGATCTCGTGTAAGGGTTTGGGCTAGTATATATTCCACTTTACTAAATGGAACCCACTAAGGTTCAATATCTTAATACTCAGCTATACGAATTGATGGATATGTGGTTTATCTATTCATTTAAATGACCTTAGGTCTCCCTAATATTATTTTCCATAAAGGATGATGAAACATTACACATTTGTGATTATTTCAGAACGACGATCTAAATGAATGCTAAGAACCACTACCCTCTATCGTGAATTAATGCCCAATTTTACCGGTGGAGGGGAGAATTTTTTTTCTAAAATGTCACCTTGAGATAGGGGTATTATTAGTTGAGTGTTTTATTGTCTAATATGACAATGAATTATCTCATATGTAATTATAACAATTATTAGTTTATTATGATGTTCTTATGGTTTCCGAATTCACTAGATTTATTTAAGGAGTTTATGACCAAAGTCATCCACTCATAACAATATCATATTTTAGTAGTTTTATAGATTATTTTTTTACTCTAATACCCCTAATGATAATTCCCAACAGCTAGATATCATCCAATTTACCCAAAGAGATCATCATATATTTTTCACGATATTTGTTGTTCAATTTTTAATATATCATGTACACATACAGGGCCACATAATCACGGAAGTAGGTGTCTCACCTGGGCCCATATAAGGGATGAGTATTCGTTACATGGGAAAATCCTAATAACCTTTTTGATATCTATAGTTTTTGGGGCTATAGTGTTATTGTACGTGGTTCAATAAGGGATTTTCTTCTTTTCCAGCACTACTTTCAGTATTAAAAAATAATGGTTAAAAGATTGACTAGTCTAAAGAATGTGAGAATTTCATACAGGAGATGAAACTAAAAATGAAGACCTCAAAAATTATGATCATAAACAATCTAGGTGAGGTGTATATAGTGTTTTTAATCATACTAGGATTAGGCCTGTAATGATTTTTATGCAAGGTGGTCATGTTGTGAAATATGGGTCTTGAATGATTGGGATACATGAATATAATTACCCAACACAAGATGATGAACTAGATATAGTTGTCATTACCATGATGTGTTTGTGGAATTATCCTCTATGTGAAAAATTCAATATTTTATACTAATAATAAGATCTAAGAGTAAATCTATTCTCAATGGTATTTGAATATCTATCTGTGGAGTTGGGTTACACATATGGATTCATTCGATTTTGAGAATGAATATTTTTTTGAGAAGGTAAAAAGTGTTTCTCACACATTAACCATGAAAACTAAAACTCAATAAGTGTATGAGTCAGGTTCTTTGTGGAAAATTATTACTTTATTGGATGAGATGCAAATTTTTTATCCTGATATTTATGATAATTTGACTATCATGCCTATCTCTATATATTTTATACTTTCGTGCCTGATCATGGATAGGATTTAGGGGGGTACATAGATTTACATTTTGAGGGAAATACTTAAAATGAAGGGAATCAGCTTTAGATTGAACCATAGTTGAGGATGAAAGAATCTCTTTAAGGAACGAGTTTGTATTGTATATGAGCATGAGAGAGGTGATGATGCCTAAATTCCATGCCTTATAGTGGGTGATGCATTCAGGTGTGACCAAAATTTAATTTAACCTACGATTATAATTCTAGTGGATAGGAATAAAAAATTAGATTGCAGGGGTCCTGGCATAATGGTATGTGTATCAATAGTTGAAGGTTGAGAATCAATGCCATCGTGGATTACTACAAATTTTTTCCTATTATATAATGGTAGTGGGAAGATGTTACCATGGAAATTATGGTGTGTCTAGTGAGGATAACAAGAATGAAATATGTTATTTGGGCGGTTATGGGGAAACTATCAAAATTAATGAATTTATTACCTATACATGAGACTCTATTAGCAGATTAGATGGATGATTTTTATGATGATAAGATAGTACATATGCATAGGGGTACAAAGAGTATTATTTAAGGATGTTAATCGTGATTTACTACATGTTTCTTGCAAGGTTAATAGAATAAGAATTGAATGCTGGTCTATTTGAGTATGACATTCCACCCACAAATAGATAGGTTTTCGGAGCATACCATATAGGTTATTAAGGATATGATAACAGCATGTGTTTTTAATATTACATTATCATGATAGAATCACAAAGTGCTCCTTCAGTTTTGATATAATAATATTTATTAGGAAAATTTAATGATGGTACCATATTAGGCCTTTTATGGTAGGCGTTGCAGGTCACATCTACATATGATGGATGCCAGTGAGTTAGAGCTATTGAGAAAGTGTCAAGTGCACGGGACATTGAATCAGGTTTAGCTAATTCATTACCATCAGAATATATATTTGATGAGGAATATTTTTTTTTCTGAAAAACATTTAATTACTGTACTGTTTACTAAGGGTGATCATGTGTTCTATTGGATGTTAGTTTGATTTTTCACCATAGCATTTAGTGGGAGGGAACATTGGCACCCATGTATCATGGACCATTTAATATTGTGGATATAATTGGGATGGTGGTGTACCAATAGAATCATAAATAATGGGTTATTTTTATGCATGATGTTTTTCATGTGTCAAAACATCAGCGGTATCACCCAAATTATTATCAGCTGATCTATGTTGATAATGTCAATTTTAAAACCAATGTGTCCATTGAGGACTATCGGATACATGTGTTGGATCTCAATGATAATGTATTGATGGGAAATACAATGTTGTATGAGGAAAAATGGGAATGAAAAGTTAATATGGGGACTTAATGGCATGATATTTTTACCTTAGAATTTTAGATATTTTTTGGAGTGAAGCTCGAGGATGATGTGTTATAGGTGGGGATATTGAAAGTTCAAAACATTTTTTTGTGGATTTATCGATATCATTAATAGGAACACAAATTCCTTTTTGAAAATATATCATTTTGGTATTACATAGATGATTCTTTGTTGAAATTAATGAATTTTAGAAAAAATTGTGCAGTGCTCGTTTGGGGCACCATATTTCTAAATTATAGAACTAGGATAGAAAAATGTGTGATCGAAAATTAAGGGGATTCACATGGATGGAACATTGATTGAAAATCTATGTTCCCTTTTATAGTAACCATGCAACACCCAAAGATGGTGTTAATGTATGGGCCCACCATTATGGAAAACTGTGCACCTCGTATAGAAAACCATTCATGTGAAATTTGAAACACCATAAAATTCAATTAAAAATTACTAAACCCACATCTTATATCCTGAAACACCCTTAAAATTCCCCAAAATATCATAGACTTGATTTAATTACACCTTTTTAATTATAAAATTTCAACTACCATGATTGTGAAATTGCACTAATAGATGAAATTATTTAATTTATTTTTCATACGATAATTCATTTTGTTAAATTTGGGAAATTGGTATTAGAGAAATTGGATTCAGTAATTTGTCAAATCACTAATGAAATATTTTGATTTCAAGATCTATTGGTTATTGGGATTATGTAATAGGTCAATTAATATGATTATGAATTAATTGGTAATGTGAATTATGAAATTTCATTATTAACAAAAATGTTTTAGAAGTTAATATGTTAATTTTTATGTGATTAATGTGAAAAACCAATATTTAATTGATAATTAAACAGGTACCCCCTAATATTTTTTTTAAATTGGGTTACTGATTCATAACCATTATTTTTATTAAATTTTGGTATGTTCTATATTGTGATACTTTTTATTTTTATGCACATGTGTCAGACATGGACTTATGCTTCAAAATCGCATACATGATTAACTAATTTACTATTTTTATACGTGGACCAATTCATTAAAAAACATAGTGATGACAAAGATGTGGTACATTGATTTATGATTAAAAATCCAATAGGGTATTATAGATGACAATTTAGGGACCAAATGATTTCTTTGGAATATCGTTCAATTATGATTCATGATTAATTAAAATGAAAATATAGATGATAATAATTTAATTTTTATATGTTATATTCCATTGTGGTAGTTCATAATATAGAATTGGCCATAGTATGTTTAGATGGGTTGGGTATTATTTGGAAGACATGGGATTAATGGTAAATTAAGAATATGAAATGGGATAACACATTACTTTATTCGAGATAAATTATTATTTATACACTTGCATTAACTTTTATTGATTGGATATTGATTCATATTCTATTGTTTGTGGCATGTACTGAGTTTTAGTTACAACTTAGTCATGATTTGTGATCTGTACCTGAATGGGCTTCATATTTCTAGGACATGATATGGGAAAGATCATTATGTAATATGGATAACATGGGATAATGAATGGATGGGTGAACCCAACATGTTATTTGGACCCATATGAGAGATTTAGTTTGTCTTTTATTTGTATTTACTTTTTACACATTCTATATACATGGAATGGAAAATATGTTGTTTGGTTTGGATATTGAATTCAGTTTTGATTATCATGGGATAATACTATTATTTTTTGACATTTAATATGTAGTTCTACAAGACTATAACATTTATAAATCGGGTGTAGTCTCTCTTCAATAAATACAAAACCCTCGATTATATAATGAATCCATTAGAATATGGTATGGAATACATAATTTTATGTGTGAAACAAGATCACGACACTTGTGTGTGGCACATGGGTTGAGTCTTCACACATAATCTCAACACCAACATCATCTGGATTAATTTTATCTTTTTCAACACTAGTATTGTTATTCAAATATTCACATTTAATAATCATAATACAATGGAATATTTATCTCCTATTCTTCTCAACATTTCAAATTCCTAAAATTCTATCATCAATCACGCATAAAAAATATTTTGAAATTTATGATAACTTAAAAATATCAAAACAATAAATTATTTATACTTATTTGTAATATAAAATTATATAAATAATCAATTTTTTAAAATTTATGTTATGTTTTATACTTATAAATATCCTCTATAATTATTACAAATTAAAACAAAAACTATCTCATAAGGTTTTTAAGGTTTTACTAAGGTCACTAATATATCATAATGGTTTTTAATACATTGTAAATAAGGATGTATTATAAAATATATATTAATGTCTTTCTATATTTGAAAATTTCATATGTTAAAACAAAAATTCAATATAAGATCTCAAATAAATTTTTCTGATATAATGAAATATCTTGTGATCTCCCAATAATGTCTTCTGTGGTCATCCTTTTCCAAAATTTGACAAACTCCAAAATATGATGTTCATAAAAAATGTCAAAATATTAGGTTAAAATGATATGAAATACATTGTTATATGAAATATCTAAAAATTTGAAATTTATACATTTTTCACTCACATGTCTAATGAATTCCAGATGTAGAAAAATATCATTTTTATCCCCAAAATATATATTTTTCGAAATAAATTACAAACTTCTTCAATTGATTTTTGGGAGTTCTCAATAACATTTAATTTAATTATAATGTATTTTTCTAATTGTTAGGAATTACAAAAATCCTTTTAAACTCCTTTACAATGCGTTTTTTTTGTAATTTTTAGCATGTATATGCATTTTATATAATTTTCATACTCATCAATATACATTATATAAGAGTATTTAAATATTGATTTATGCATAATCCAAAAATAATAATTATTGGATGGTTTCTCTAAATCTTACAACTTTAATCCCACAATTTTGATATCATAAAAGTAATTTATATAATAGTTCATAATATGTTCACAATAGATCATCAATATCCCAAAATTATTTTTCTACTAAACCATCAAAAATATAGTATAGAAAATTATTCTAAATCATTTAGTGCATTTACTTAATATTATTAAAATCATTTAAATATTTTAATGTGATAGGTAATACTTAAAATATATCTATAAATATATTCACATGTAGTATAAATATATAAATTAAATTATAGAAGTATTGGATGTAGTCTCTCTAAATGTTAACTGATTCTATGTGTGGTATCTTTATCTTCTTATAGTGGGTGTATTCTTACACCAACAACTAGCATGAAATCATTACTATACACAGTAACATTGAAAATATTATTGACAACCAATCTTATAAGTAAAGAAATATAACTTCAACCAATATAAAAAATCCATATCCTTATTCTGATTTGATGTCAATTAAAATTATACTTCTAATGTAAATATATTTCTTTTCTCCCTAATAGATAATAAATGAAAAGGGGGAAATGTATTTACCCACTAATTAATAATCAAAATTTAATTTAATCAGTACAGGGAAAGGATTCTTATCTGCCTTATATTAAAGATATAAAATTATTCTTTTTTCCTTTTTGATTACCCTCGCATTAAGTAAATTTTTAAAATCACCTTTAAAAAAGGGTGGATCTGCATTTTAAATTGAAATATTCTATCAATAAAAATATTTTATTTCAATGTTTGATATCATGGGGAATAGAAAAAAGTGACTAATTTAGAGAACAAATATTTCAATTAAATTACCAGAATGTGATTCCAAATACAATAATCAAGACTTTGGGTCTATATAAACAAATATTTAATAAGACGTATGAACATTTACTCCACTTGAATAGGGACAATAAAATTGTTAACTTAATGTTTTTTATTCCGCATTTTTTATATAATCACTCCCTAATAATAACCATATTTCATATTAATAAAAAGTGATAGAATAATTGGAATTATACCTTATCCTTTTTTATGGTATTATATTCAATGATTTAAATTTAAATATTAACATAATATTACCTTCCTTCATTTAATTTTCCCTAAAGGGTTGTTCTCCATCTTCCTCAATAATGTTTATCATCTCTTCAAAGATATCTACCATGAATTTTTATATTAGAATAATGTCTTCATCCAATTATGAAATGATTTTGAATTATCATATAACTTCATGATATATCAATTTTTTGTTGTACATATATAAATATATATGTTCTCCTTATAGGGATTCACATTTAGTTCAATCATCCATGAACAACATTCAACAAAAAATGGGAATATATTTGTTAATACAACACTCTCTTATGGTTGAAAATTATGTTTGGGAAATGGATCTATATTTCAAACACGCACATAATTATAGATCATAATTTTATAGACCGTTCCACGTTGACATCTCCCATGATTTTTCAAATATTTTCATATTTTTTATGTATGGTTTTCTTTTTGTTTTAAATAATCATCTCATCAATAATATTCTTATTTATTTATGTTGGAAATACATAGTTACCTATTTCTGATTGATCCATTATTTTGGACACTTCTATCAATTTAGTTCATGTAGTTAAGAGCACTTTTTTATAAAAAATGTCTTTTGTGTAGAATACCATTTCATAATATCTGTTTCATACATGGAGTTTGAGGAATGTTTGATTTTATCATATATATATATATATATCCATATTCATGACTTTAACACATGTACTGATAATTAATAATTTCATCTAGTTGGAACCATCCACATTAATGCTCATTTTTCCTATAGTGATCTTTTATTTAAAACTACCCTTTAAATTCATATTATTATTCTTGAATGTCATTTTATAATACAATCATGTTATTCATCTATTATATTGATTATCATTTTTTCTCTATCCTTATATTTAGAATTATATTTTAGTGACATAATACAAATTTCTATGATATTTCCCTTTATATTATAAGTGGATAATATTATACTATTGTTTGTGGAATAATTTTTTGCATTATCCAATTAATATTTAAGAGTTCGAATGGAGCTATTATTTAATGAAATACTCAAGGAATAATTTTATTCTTCCATTAATTTCTCCCTTT
This sequence comes from Viscum album, assembly GCA_963277665.1. Lineage (NCBI taxonomy): Eukaryota > Viridiplantae > Streptophyta > Magnoliopsida > Santalales > Viscaceae > Viscum > Viscum album. Next base: position 186,487,006 of record OY728153.1, on the reverse strand, counting down.
TTATCCATGGTTTTTTATAACCAACATTAATTTATATTTTATTTCAGGTTTCATACCATAGCTCATCATAAAAGTTACCATCTATGTATAAAAAATAGAATTTATAAAAATAGTAAAATCTAATTTTGTATAAGTGATTCATTATACATTATCAAGTGTACAACAGTATAACTAGATTTCCTCTGACTTGGGTTCTCATTCACAAGAGGATAAGGCTTTTATAACAACCAATTAAAAATATTTTAATCTTTTAGTCAATACCATTGTGATGAAATAACATATATCACCAACATCCTCCAAAAAAAACCTCAATATTTTCACTTGTGGTGAAATTTCTCCAAAAACCATTACTTGTTATATATGGACAATTATATCACATTTTTTAGCATTATTTGTGGATATGTTGTTCCAACACATTCTAAAATACACAAACAATTATACATGGCTTTACATAATTTCATTCCTTACATTTTTTGGAATTTTTAATTCTAAATTTATATTAATATATGAAATATTTTGTTGAAATTTAATGAACCTTTGTGACATATTATTTTTATCATTGTTCCATATTATTTTACAACTAATCATTTAAAATATAATTTTTTGAATAATAGTTGAATGTTATTAAGTGATTAAATCCATGCATAAATTGATGGAGTGTTTTTATCATATAAAATGTTATTTTTAAGATATTGGTTTCCCGACACATGTTTTTATAATAAATAGTATGAGACACATAATGTGTGATGAAGATATAAATATGTTCTGTAATGTTTTTAATTGATCAATCTTTCAGACTCAAATCTAGTAGCGTGATTTTCAAGATTAATTAGACTCAGAATCTCACATAATTCTCTTGAACATTTAACATTGATTTTAATGATGTTATTTACATCCCAAAATATTTCAATGTCATGGGAAATTAATCATTCAAGAATGAATTTTTGTTTTATGATTTATGAATTCATTAGTGTAATGAAACATTATGAGAATAATATAATTGTTTTAGTGAGATTTATATACTAAATATTCAGATAATATAATCCAAATTAAGTAATAGTAGATATTATTTTTTCAAAATTTTTCTTTTTTTTTTCGTTATCATATAATGAATGAAGATGTTGAGATATAAATTCATAATATTCTGTAGGAGGATGATTGAATATTGTGATTTCAGGTGTCAAATATTTCTTAAACATAATAATATTAATCCAATAAATGATTTTCTAGATTTTAATTCTAATATATCATAAATTTTCTTTAATAGTTGTGTTGAAATCCTCATGAAGAAAAGTTGAAGAATATGATCATCCAATAATATTGAGTTCTAGTTGTAAAGAATGAAGATGTATAATGTTAGGTATTTCATAATACATTTCATTATAATCTATATGTCACATTGCTAGTATTTAATTCAAAACATATTATGATACCTATAAAACATGTGGTTAATGTCTTATGACTATTAGTGGGACAATAGGTGTATCCAATGGTATTTTTTTGGAACGAACGAAGAATTTGAATATAAGGGATGAAAAAATAAATTCTTATGTATGTCGGATGATGACTATAGATCATTTGTGGTTATATTTCCATTTTAATTAGAATTTTTTATTTTTTTTGATTTCATCTGACTAAAGCAGATGAATTTCTAGTTGTATGAGATTGAGGAGTAAATTTAATCATTATGACTCTATAGAAGAAATTAAATCAGACTGAATTTGATAAAGAAATATCAATCATTCTGATAATGAGGAGGAACTTCTATTGGACTGAGTATGAGGATTAAATTCAATCAGACTAACTCTAATGAGGAAAATAACATTGAAATCAATTGATTAATTACATCCTATTGAGATGAGGAAGTTCAATTGTATTAAAATTAGGATGCTCTATGCACTAACAAAAAGTAAAGAAGCATGAGAAGACTAGTTAATGATATTTCTCAATCAGATTCTGGAATAATTATATGGATTTGATGTTGAAAAACTAGGAATTAAAATATGTGTATAAATAAGTGATCGTGAATTTGATTAAGTGGGAAATAATTTTCAATTTAATTATTTTTGAAATATATTATACCTATATATAGAATGAAAGATATATTCATACTTTGAAACCATTCAGAAGAGACTAAAAGCGGGAGTGATGTATAATTTATTATAGGGATATTTTTAGAAAAGGATCTTGTTAGAAGATTAGACACTTGGTACTTTTTTATACCATACTAAGAAAAAACATAATAAATAAGGTTGGATATATGAGATTTTTGTTCACCAGATTGATGAAGATCAGAATGTGAATTTGAGCAGAGATTGAGAAAAGAAGATTTGGAATGGGTTCATTATTTGAGTCCATCAGATTAAAATCATGTAATTGAGTATATAAAACTTAGTCTCTTTAGTCTATGTGAATTAGACCAAACCACACAAGTCTAAAGAAACCATAAAAATCATTTTTGAAACTTTTTTAATAAATTCATTATTCTATTTTTTGTGTTAATTATTTGTTAGAAAACATTATAAATTTATTTTAGTTAGTATACTACATTGTATCCCGATATTTTAGGTGAATAATAATAGTTTATAGAATTTTTATTCACTTCTTAAAATTAGTAAATTTATATAGTCCAACTATAGTGGATATTTTTTCTCACGTTGATGTCATAGCATGTAAATCAATTATGCATTACTTTCTTTCCAACATTACCATTCAAGTGTATTTACTTAACTAATATTGGGTTTTTATAAGAAATAGGTTTCATGGGTAATGTTTTAGAATTCTTAAATCTTATAAAATTAAAAAAACTAGTTTAACCCCCCTCCCCACTATCAGTCGATATTTGATCATTTGGAACTGTAATTACTATCACATTGAAAGTTACCATGGTGAATCCTTATCATTGATAATATCAATATTTTCAAAAGTTGTGTAATTAATTATTTTTATGGAAAAATTACAATTAATTAAAAAATAATATGATTACAAATATTCTATCTCTTGGTTAGATGTTTTTGATGCTGCTATAATAGTTTTTACAACAATTTATAAGGACCCCCAAAAGAGTTTATCTTAAAATATAAATTATAAAGTTAATGGAAAAGATATAAACTCTGTTTAATGACATGTTCACCAGGGCTCATGCCGCGACTACCCCATGACAACCTTATGTAGGCTAGGGGCTAGCGACTAACAACGAAATGGATTATCCCTATAACGAAAAGACACTACCTTTAAACCTCTACAAACATACAATACAAGAACACAACAAGAAGCAACCACGAAGTAAACAATAGTAGTAAAAATTTTGATGAATGTAAAGGGGCCAGAATTCAATCCCAACAAGAAAGTACACATAAAAATAAAAATAGAATAATAGATGATGGATTGTACACTGAGGATCCTACCTGAAGGGTAGGTACAACTCTTGATTAGTATTCCATGCATCACGTCAAAAAAACGGTCCACCTCTGAGCATCATCTAGTCATGGCTTCCTCATCCCTGATCAACATTGTCTGTCATCTGCACAAGACAACACAAGGATCGGGTGATTTCCTTGCATGGGTGAGTATAATAATACTTAATAGGGACCCAGAGACCCCAGAAGGACACCCAGTGTTCACCAAAGGAAAGGCCACAAATCAAGACCTCAATCTCAATGCCTGAAACGGTCAAAAACATTACATAGGTATATTCCCATACATATACCTAATCTATCAAGATATACTCATCTCATACATGAGGGAATAATATCACTAAAGTAATAGCTCAAAGATCACACCACAAAGGTAAAATTTCCACATAGGTAACACCATGAAGATTTCATCATGAAAGTAAAAGTACCGCACAGGTATCACTACGAAGATATCCCCAATAAGGAAAAATTACAAAACAGGTATCACCGCGAAGATAAAGACTCAGCTCACACCAGGAATTAGTGACGTATAAAAGTACAAATGATCAGTCGCGAAGCTAGATCATCTTATTCTGTCAAGAGGTACGTCTTCTGACCATTCAGAGTATCGCCCACATATGACCGATATGTTCTAACCCACGCAATGATCCACACATAATATGACCCACTGAGAGTCGATAGGTACTAATCCACGCAATGACCCACACATGAAATTAAAAACATAGAATCAGTATGCACTAACCCACACAAGATTGTTGAGCAATAACCCACACAGGATCTGGCCCACACAGGATTGGTGTGGACCCACAATGAATCACTGAGTACTAACATCCGCATAATCTCTCTCTAACCTCCGGCTCAAAGTCAGCCACTTGATTCCCTCTCTTAGTATGATTGATTCTCGGATGAGCACTCCTCAATCCCCCATTCATACCTCAATTGCGAGGAAGATCCATGGAGACGTATCCCAAAGGACCTCCATGTCGTAAAGGTTCCAACGTGACAAACAGTGTGTCAATTAGACAAATATTCTCTGACTTATAACCGTTTTATTTTTGGTTGGCCTAGCTCGATTCAAGTTCGATCTAACCCGACCACACTCCATATTTCTCGAAAACTCATGTTGATTATACCAAGAGGACCACTTCATCTTCACGGTTCCAACACCATTGATAGTTCATCAAACAGAGGACTAATCTTTAAGTTACACCACTTTTCAAGAAATGGGGGGGGGGGATCACAACTTGGCCCGAACTAGCATAGTCGGGCCTAGCTAGAATATGCCAAAAAGACAACTTAACAAAAGGGATCCCAATTCCACCTATGGTGTGTCGAATAGACACCTGATTTGTCAGTAACATGGGTTTCTTTATCTGGGGACCGGTTCGGTTTGGGCCATGTCCGACATGGTCAGACCAGCCTGAATCTACAGGTCCTGGGGCCTACATGACCCCACACGGGTTCGGCCCACAAAGGGTTGGCCCGATTCGATTTCCAGGTCGGGGTCTTAGATTTCCTGGCATATTGGGTGGGGCTCAGACCAACCATGTTGGCCCACTGAGCTGCGGGGTCAGCCCAGTTCACTGGCAGGTCCGGCCTGTTGGGCCGCAAGTCAGGCCCGACCCACTCGACGGGTCTGGTCTGTTGGTTGGGTCCAGCCCTCTGGTCAGGTCTATCATGCTTGGCCAGAAGGTAGACTGATCATCCCAGCTTGCCCCGTTGGTGTAGTGCCATTTCAGCCAGCCGGTGGGTCAATGCCCCACCACATACCGATCGACTATTTTGGCAGATCAGGGGTCTACAAACCCAGCATGGTGCTGGGCTACGCCGCTCTCCACCTGCCTTGGCCTACTCAAGTGGCGCGTGCCAGTGCGCTGCTCCATCTCCACCTCCAACACTCGGCAGCCTTCTATACCTACCATGCCTTCGGAGGTGGCCTTTTCCCACTGGCGGTGCATGACAGCTTGCCCCCTGCATCATGGCCAGCCAGTGTCGGTGTTCCGGCAGCCTTTCATGGAGAGAGAGAGCGAGAGAGAAAGAATTGGTAAAAAAGGTAGCATAGGGTCTGGTCCATGTTTGTTTGGCCAGTGCCATCTACATTAACGCGAAAACACGAGGGAGGGATAAAATATTCAACAATCACTTGAAATTATAACAAAAAAAGTCCTACCTCAAGATAGTTGGAGAACGCCAATGATTGAGGATGAGTCAGTGTTCATCATCCATAGAACAAGCTGCCAACATTGTCTCTCAAACATCGTCCTTCAGTTCGTGATTCTGTGTCGCTCGTCACCACCCACTGGAATCGGTTCCATCCTCCAAGTGTAGGGTGTCACATCACTTTTCCGGAGCATCGTCTCTTGGTGAGGTTGTGCCAATACCTCCCCCCAATATCCATATAAATTGGATAGGGGTGGGTAAGTAATTATCGTGGAATTTATCATCGATCATTTAATATGAACCTTCCTAAATTCTGACGAATTTGTTACATTGGATTTGAAGGGTCAAGACATTTATTGTCTTGACTCGTCACTAGTCCCACTTTGTCGCTTATACGTTGAAGCAAATGAATAGAAACAAATAAAATAAAAAATTTATTTTGTTATTCTTTTATAAAGTCCCAAAATCTAACTTTTTCTCCAGACCAACTATGTTCGATGTGAAGCCTCCTATAAAAAAATCACTGTGTTGTGGATTCAACGGTGCCCATAGATTTTTTACTTTGAGAAATTATACAAATTATAGAAAATGCCACCTGCACATTTACAGAAATTACAAGAAAAAAATTTTATAAAATTATTTACTTTCCCCCTCGACATGTGTCGGTCGAGGTTAGGCTCTACCTAAAGAGAACACACCCTTTTGAGATTGAAGATAATCTCATAATTTCAATCCGAGTTACCATTTAAAATTTATAGACATCAAAATAAAATAATTGTCACTTGAAAATTTTATTTACATCCAAAAACTATTTTTCACTGATGGCACGCGCCGTCCAATGTTATTTTCAGCCAAAGGAAAGTATACCCTGACAAGATCAGAGGTGGTCTTGTATTTTCAATCTATGTTATTGTTCTTGAGTTATAAACATTTGAAAAATAAAACATTTTTATCTAATATTTTTATTTATGGTTATGCCATTTTCATGTTTTCCCACTAGAGGCCTACGTCTTCTAATTTTAGGTTGCGGCTAGGGTAAAACTACCATCATGAATGTAACGGTGCCCTCGTATTTCTGATCTGGACCCCTGTTTAATAGTTATTCTACTTTTTCAGGAAAAATATTACACTTGATAAATAAAAAATAGAAACAATTCAATGGATCATTCTAAGGACTCTGGGCCTCAAAATCACGGGCCATCATATTTTTTGATATACAAATAATTCCATATAATTAAAGAAAATTATACGTAAATTTCAGGACATTACATTCTCCCCGCCTTAGGGGATTACTTCCCTGAAATCAAAAACCTGGAAAATAAACAAATGAGGTTACTGAGCACGAATCTAAGCATTCCTCTTCCATGTTCTCTCTTGATGATTCCCGTGTTGCCACCAAAATCTCACCAGAGGGATCGACCATCCACAAAGGACTCAGTCATGTCGATCCCCTATCTCTAGAGAAAACTCCATAAATCTGTTATCTTCTACAATCTACAACTCACTCTAATCGATAACGTGTGATGGATCATGCACACATCTACTCAGCTATGACACATGGAAAAAATTATTCACCTGGTGCATCTGCGGGGGAAGAGATAGATGGTACTCCACCACGCCCACTCTGCCGAGAATCTAGAATGATCTGATGAACCTCGGAGATAGTTTGCAACCCCAGAAACACCTCCACAATCCACGTAATGGTGAGACCCATATGAAGACATGGTCTCCCTCCTCGAACTCCAAGTATCTCCATCTTCTATTGGCAAAAGACTTCTTCCAGCACTGTACAGTCATCACTTGCTGACAAGTTGGGCATCATGATACAAACTCTGCGAGTACTTCCCTCATCCTTGGCCACCAGTACTGATGCTAGGGGTCCTGGTACACCTTCTCCACTCCAGCATGTCCCATTAAATGGGATGTATGGATCTCCCTCAACACCTCCTCCTAAAGCGTCATTGGTACCATCATACATCCACTAAAGACAACGACATGGTACCCAGCTTTAGAAAATATTTCAGGAGATAGTCTTGAGAATATCTGCCCACGTTGGGCCTCGCAGTCAACATCCCCAAGCTATGCCACCCGAACTCGCTGAAGAAGTGGGGGTGTGATAGCCATATATTGGAGGTAATATGCTCCATCCTTATCCACAAAGGATATCCGCAGTGAGAAAAGATTATCTGATGCTTTACTCTATAGCTACAGAGAATACTTCTTGTTGATTGCATCTGCTACCATGTTCCCCTTCCTAGTATTATAGACTATTTAAAAGTCATATTCCAAGAGAAACTCTAACCATCATTATTGTCTCAAGTCTAGGTCCTTATGTGAAAAGATATAAGAAAGACTTTGTGATCAGAGTAAATAGAAAACCATTCAACCATCAAGTTGTGTCACCACATCTTCAGCGTAGATACCACTACTGCTAGCTCCTGGTATTGGGTAGCATAGTTATGCTCAGGTTGTCAAAACTTCCATGATTTAAAGGTGATCACTACCCTCTCTAGCAACAGGAAACAACCTATAATGGTCTCTAATGTGTCATAGTATACAACATACCCAAATTACTATTCTAGTGGCCTCAATATGGGGGCACTCATCGATCTCTGTCTCAGCTTTTGAAAGATCTTCATACACTTCTCTGCCCACAGGAAAGGCTCCCCCTTCTTCGTCAAAGCTGACATGGCGGTTTCTTCCATGGTAAAGTCAGGTAAAAATCTCTTGTATTACCCAGACAAAGCAAAAGTCCCTCCCCCATCTGGGAGGTAGTCTCAGAAATATCTTTTTTAAAGATTCCCCAACACTATGCCCCTATTTTACAGGTAGTACCTACTATATACACACTAATCGTAAGGTCTCAAGGACGAACTATGCCCTGCAAATTCTCTCAATGTCCTCCCAGATAAAGGGTCACCTCATCGTGTAACTGGAGAATCAAGTTCCACCATCTCCCTAATGGTACGTGAAACAAAATCACTACTAGGATCACTATAAGGTTAGCTGGTGTCCCAACCAGGCGGAAATATCATACCAAATCCTCCACCCAATCTTCAGTTGATGTGGGTCCATCTTGCATCAGAAGCTCAAGGATTGTGCTGCTATAACTTATGCAACATGCTCAGTTTGTGTGCACCATTTACTAGTGGGGCTGGTGGAAACGACTTCCTAATGGGTAGAGGTGCTACTGGTACACCACGCGATGCTTCTAACTCTGTAAGAGGGCCCTACACCGAGGCCTCATCACATTGTTGGCCATCATCGAGTACTCTCTCGGGAATCCTGGTTGGATGTCTACATGGAGGCATCCTAAATGAAAATAGTTGTGTCATGGTCATTATGTTATACCTAGTGAGTTGACTCATGATATCAAACGAAAACTTATCAAAACATAGGCAATCAGTGTTTTCGTGTGCTTAGACGGAAATAAAAATTTAGGGTCCTGATGTATAGATGTGTCTACCTCTGCACCAGCACTGGATTCCCCCAATTGAAAACCACACTCATAACACTCAACACTATTTCCACATTGAAAATATCAGAGTTTTAATTTTTCTTTTAGAACTGACTGCCTCCAATAACACTATGTCATGACCCACCCCTCGGGGCATGTTCCATGACCACCACAAGCACGCCTTCCAAAGGCCAGGGGTTGGTGACTAGCACCGGAAAGGTGTATCCCTGTAATATTAAGGCATTGACTTTAATCCTGCAAAAACACACAATCCTTGAACAAAACAAGAAGAAACCATGATGTAAACTACTTTAGTAAAAATTGTACTAAAAGACAAGGGGCTGGAATACAATCCAAATTGGAAAGATCATGTTCAACTAAAAAGTGAAAAATAGATCTTGGATCGTCCACCGGGGATCATACCATAAGGGTAGGTACATCTTTTGATCAGTAGTCCTCGTGTCATGTCACACTAAATGGTCCACCTCTAATAATCGTTCAGTCCCATTTCACCCTGCCTCGATCAATGTTACCTATTTTCTACACAAGACACAACAAGGTGTGGGTGAAGTCAGAGAAGGGGTGAATATAAAAATTCTTAGTAGAGAACCTGAGACCCCTGAAGGTCTCCCAATTTTCAACAAAGGAAAGGCCACAATTCTAGACCTCAATCACAATGCATGAAACAATCAACAACTATACTTAGTTATATTCCCATACATATTCCTATGTTTTCAGGATATACTCGTCTCATTCATGAGGGAAAAATATCACAAATGTAAATCTATGAAGGTAAATGTACCTCACATGTAACCCCATGAAGATAGCACCATGAAGGTAAATGTACCACCCATGTAACACCACAGATATATTACCACGAATGAAAAATTACCAAATAGGTATCACCATGATGAAATCACCATGAAGGAAAATGTACAACACATGTATCACTATGAAAATAATGAATCATCTCACACCAGGTATTACTGTAGTATAGAAGTACAGACAATTAGTCGCAAAGTTAGATAATATTATTTTGTCAACAGGCATTGTTGGTGATCATAAGGAGTCTGACCCACACAAGATCGATAGGTAATAACCACCGCAATGATCCACACAAGATGTACCATTAAATGGGATGTATGAAACACCCTCAACATTTCCTCCTGAAGCATCACAGGTACCATGGTGCATCCTCTAAAGAGAACGACATTATCCCCACCTTCAGAAAATAATTCAAGATAGCATCCTGAAAATATCTGATGACGTCCGGCCTCATAGAAATGTCTCGAAGTTGTACCTCCTGAACTCTCTAATGAAGTGGGGGAGTGATATTCATAGACTTGAGATAAGATTTTTAATATTTATCCACAAAGGAAATCTGTAGTGCGACTAGCTCTTCTGATGCTTCACTCGGCATCTTAGACTAGACCTCCAAATATGTGTGTTTGCTACCATGTTCTATTTCCCAAGAGTGTATACTATCTCAAAGTCATAGTATTAGAGGATTTATAGCCATCATTTTTTTCTCAGGTACATGTCCTTATGTGGGATGATATACCAGAGATATTTTGATCAGAGTAAACCATAAACCGTCAATGCATCAAGTAGTGCCGCCACATCTTCATCACAGATACCACTGCTACTAACTCAATGGAATGGGTAGCGTAGTTCAGCTAGTGCAAATCACAACTACCATGAGCTGAATGCGATCACTGCCTACTCCGGCATCAGGAAACAACATAGTCTTGTTCCTAATGCTTTGTAGTATACTACATACCAAAATCCCTCTTGTGGTGGCCTCAAGATGGGGGATCTCATCAGTCTCTGTCTCAACTCTTGAAAGCACTGCTAGCACTTCTCTATCCATTGGAATGGCTCCACCTTCTTTATCAAAATTACAAGGGTGTCGCTACCCAGGTGAAGTCAGGTACAAAACTCTATTAGTACCCAACCAAAGCAGATGTCCCTCTCCCTCAGGAAGGTATTCCTAGAAATTACTTTTTTAAAGATGTCCCCAAACTAATCCTCTACTTTATGTGCAGTAACATCTGTATGTGCCCTCATATTATGGTCGATTAGATGAAATCTTCCATGAAAAGGATTCATAGTCCGCCTAGATGAGGGTCACCATGTCGTAAATCTGGAGAATCAAGATACACATTCTCCCTACAACTTCCTGTAAAATACTAGCTTTTAGGATCACTATAAGGTCAACTGATGTTCCAAATAGGCAAAAAACTCTTATCAAACACTCCAGGAAATCCTCAACCACCTCCAGGTCTATCTCGCCTCAGATCCTCAGAGGCCTATGCTGTTGGAACTCATGAAACACACTCAATAGGCGTGCACCATCTACTGGTGGGGCTAGTTACTATGTATTTCCAACGTGTAGTGGTTCTGCTGGTACACTGCCCGATGGTGGTAATGCCGTAAGAGGTTCCTACACTGAGGCCTCATCACTTGGCGGGCAGTCATCACGTACTCTCTCAAGAATCTTGGATGGATGTCTATGTGGTGGTATCCTGACAGAAAAGAGGTGTGCCACAGTCATTATGTTATACATGGTGAACTAACTCAAGATATCATAAGTCACTTTTCAAAAAATATCCAATCATGTTTTTCGTGTGCTGAGGTAAAAATTAGAATTCAGTGTCCTAGTGTGTTGATATGTCGGCCTCAACACCAACATTGGATTCCCCAAACTAAAAAAACACTCACAAAACTCAACAATATTTCCACATATAAAATAATAGAGTCCTAGTTCTTTGGTAGAACTGCCCACCTCTAATACTAGTATATCACGACCCATCCCCCGAGGCTCATATCGTGACTACCCCAATCCTACCTTCTATAGGAAATGGGCTGGTGAATAGAAATGTAATGGAATATCCCTATAATGGAATCTAATTTCCTTTAAACAGGTAAAACCACACAATCTAATAATACATCAAACTATTAAACATGAAGTAAAATTGTGTTGTAATAATTGTGCTAAATGTGAAGGGGCAGGAATACAATCCCAATTGGAAAGTACATGTACAATTGGAAAGAGAAAAACTACTCATGGATCTTCCACCGAGGATCCTACCTTAAGGGTAGGTACAACTCCCGATCAGTAGTCCCTGCGTCATGTCACACAAAATGGTCCACCTCTGAGCATCGTCTAGTCCCAGATCCCACATCCTTGATCAGCATTTTTTGTCATCTAAACATGACACAATAATATATGGGCGATGCCCATGAAGGGGTGTGTATAAAAATAATCATTAGGGACCCCAATACCCTTGAAGGTCTCCCAATGTTTCACAAAATAATGGCAATAATGAAAGTCATCGATCACAATGCATGAAACAGTCAACAACTATACAATGGTATATGAACGTACATATACCTATGTTATCATGATATAATCTTCTCATACATGAGGGAAGAATATCTCAATGGTAACAACACGAAGGAAAAAGTACAACACATGTAACACCATGAAGATAACACCACAAAGGAAAAAGTACCACATAGGTAACACCATGAAGATATCACCACGAAGGTAAAATTACCACAAAGGTATCACAAAAAAATATTAGAAAGAAGGTAAAAGTACGAAATATGTATCACCATGATGATAAAGTATCCTCTCACACCAGGTATTAGTAATGTATAGAAGTATAGATGATTAGTCATGATGTTAGATCATATTATTCTTTTAAGAGGCACTCTTTCTGACCCTACCATGTCTGACCAACATAGGATCAATAAGTACTAAACCCTGCAATTATCCACCGTGGATCTAACCAACCTTGAGTCGACAGATACTAACCCCTACAATGACCCACACAATATCTTCCCAACACACGATTGGTATGATCTGACCCACAAAAGATCGCTGAGAACTAACCCAGATAGGATCTGACCCACCCACGTTCGGTATTGACCCACACAGAACAACTTTTTACTAACCATCAAGTGATCTATCTCAAACCTCTTCCTCAAAACAAGCCATTGGATTATCATTCTTAGTACACATGATTCTGGGAAAACTGATTCTCAATAAATTGGTCTTTCTAAAACCACAACGAAACTCCATGAAGTAGTAGCCAAAGTTGTAATGGTTTCAATGTGATAGACGGTGCATCAATCAGACGCCTGATTTGTGGCGTATAAGCATTTTAGTTCTGAGGACCCAGTTGGATTTGGGTTCGATCCAACCTAGACGAAGACCTACATTCTCCAAAACTCATGTGGAGTATACCAAAAATACCTCCTTATCCTAAGGGATCCAACATCATAGACGGTTTGTCAATCAAACGCTTGGTCTATTAGTTACATCCATTTCTATGAAATGGGGAATATCGCACCTTGGTCTGGCCGAGCTCAATTGGGCCTACCAGAATATTCCAAAGGGACCGATTCCCAAATGGGATCCCAATGCCCCTGGAGGCATGTCGAATGGAAATTGTTTTTTCCAGTTATGAGTGTTTCTTTATCTGGGGACAGGTTGGGACGTCACCTCATCCGACATGGTTAGACCGACCCGACGCAATGGGTTCTGGGGTCCATGTGACCCTGCTCGGGTCAAGCCATCTACGGTTCGGCCCAGTTCGTCTCACGGGCAGGGGCTGTGGTCGGCCCAGCCTGTCGGGTGGGTCTCGGTCCACACATGTTGGCCCACTGGGTTGTGGGTTTGTCTCAATTGGTTGGCTAGTCCGGCCCGCTGGGCCGCAGTTCCAGTCTAGCCCACCGGGAGGGTCCGGTCTACTAGGTGGGTTTGGTCTGCAAGTTATGTTTGGACAACAGGGCGGTATGGCCCACCCAGCCGGCTCATATCCGGCCCTTTCCGTAAGATGGCGGACGGGTATTCCCAGCTGGCATCGCGGGTGTCGGGCCATTTCTGCCAGTCGGTGGGGCGCAACCCCACCATGTAACGATCAGCTGTTTTTGCTGCTAGGGGTCCACCAACCCGACCTGGTGTGGTGCCATGCCACTCCCCACCTACTACATCCTCGAGTCGCAACCCCCTCCAACAGTGCACAATGGCGCACTGCTCATCCTCCACCTCCTGCGGCTGGATCAGGCCGGCTTCATTCTTCAGCTGACGCGACTTTGGCCACTGACCATGCCCACCGGTGGTGTGAGACGGCACATCGCACCACCTCTGCGGCCTGTCAGTGCCTAACGCTCTGCTAAACACTACATCCTCCTCATATGTCACGGGACAGTGCACCGCATCCACCCTGGTCGTTCGGTTCTGCCACGCCGGGGGTCTTTCACAAAGGGAGAGAGAGAGATAGCAAGGGTAAACATGGTAGCGGAGGGTTCGCGCCACATTCATTTTGGGTCGTTCCCTCCACATTATCATGAAAGCATGAAGGAGGGAAAAAAATATTCATCAATCTTTTGAAATTTTAACAAAATAAAACTCAAACTCAATATCATTGGGTAACAACAATGATTAAGGAAGAGTCGGCGTTCACCTCCCCTGCAAAAGGCTTCCAAAGTTGTCACTCGACCATATTCTTTTGGTTTGTGATTCAGTGTCTCTCATCACCATCGACTGGAACCGGCTCCGTCCCCAAAGAGTTATGCATCACAGAACTTTACCAAAGATTCGTCACTTGGTTAATCCCTTCCAATACCTCCCGCCAAGCTCTATATAAATAGAAGTGGGGAGTAAGAAGCGATCTTTGAATTTATGGGGGTTTATTTAACTGGAACCTTCATAAATTCTATTGATGCTGTTAATTATGATTTAAAGGGTCAATCCATTTAATTTCTTGAGTCATCATTGGCCCCACACTACCACTTCTCCGTTGGAGGAAAAGATAAGTAACAAATCAAATAATAATGCTACTTTATTACTATTTTATAAAGCTCCAAAATATAACATTTTACTCAGACCTACTACTATCAAAGTGAGGCCTCTCTTATGTTATTCATGTCGTTATGGATTCAACGGTGCACTCAGGTTTTTAATCTGAGCAACTGTTTAAATGTTATAAAATTTAGCCCCTGTGTTTACTAAACAAACCCGAAAAAAGTTCAAAAAATTATTAAAAGCCACCCTCGACCCGTGCCAGTCGAGGTTTGGCACCTAATAAAGATATAATTCCCTCACGATCTCAATGGTACTCTCAGATTTTATATCTGAGTTACGGGTTTGATGTTATGTATTTTATAAGAAAATTGTTGTCAATTAATTATTTTATTTACGGCCAAAAACTAACTTTCACGGGAAGCCCGCACATGCCAATATTAGTATCAGCCTAAGGAAGTAATACCCTCACAAGCTCATCAGTGGTCTCGTATTTTGATTCTTAGTTACCGTTCATTAGTTATAAACAATTGAAAAATAAAATAATTTTATTTAACAATTTTATTTACGGTTATTCCATTTTCGGGGTTTCCCAATAGAGGCCTTCGCTATCTAAACATATGTCACGACTAGGGTACGTACACCATCCTGAATGCAACTGTTCCCTCATATTTTTGATCTGGGAAGAAAATTATGTGTTATTCAACTTTTTGAGGAAAATATATTACACATGCTAAATAATACATAACAAAATTTTGATGGAACATCCTAGGCATCTGGCACTCAGAATCATGTGCCGTCTAATTTTGCAGTCTTGAAATAATTCTATATAATTAGAAAAATGTTACATGTATATTCCTGGTTATTAAACCTAAAAATTATGTATATACCAAAAAAATTATATATGAAGGTGTCATGTCAATGAACATTAAATAGTTTGTGGGACCAAATCGAATGTATATTTTAATGGAATCCTAATGTGGATGACGAAAAATTAAAAATATATCTTGGTATGTATGATGATATAAGAATTGAATATGAAGAAAAAATTGATGGATACTTCTAAAAAGTAAATTAAATGTTTTGTAATATCATAGGATTCATATATATCTTATAAGATTCAACAATTTTAGTTAAACGTCTGATAAAAATTTCGGACTGGTTTGAACATAACATTTCTACTTTAGAATACAAATAAAACATATGTCTTGATGAATTTCATAAATATCATATTTCTTTTGAAATGAGGAAAACACAAATTAAAAAAAATGAAGATGAATGATGAAATTCATTTTAAATACATGAGAAAATTAAATTTACATGATGTTGAATATGAGGGACCATATGAATGCAATGATAAAGAGAATGTTCAGTTGAATTAAAAACCCTCTCTCTTTAATAAAAGAAATATCAAAGATGAAGACGAGTGTATTGAGGGAAAAATCATATCAAATGTTTTGAGAGATGTGGGATTAAACACATTGCAGAGAATTGAACAAGGAAATTTTTTGAGAATATCAGGATGTTTCTACAGAAATTTTTTGTTGCAACTACTATAAAATATGTTCTAATGGAAAAAATCTATCAAAAAAATATAATTATATGTTCAATAGATAAAAAATGAGAATGATAGGTATAAAAGTGGAGAATAACTCCACTAAAAAAATCTTTTGATGGTAAATGTTAAGAATATTTTTAGAAGATTCACTAAAAATGATGGGAAATGTGAAAACATTTTATAAAGTAAATAAGCAGATAAAGGTGGACAATATTAAATAGAATATCTAGTCATAATAGAACATAATGCATGTCTTGAGAAAAATATATCACTGAAGAATGAAATCTATGTAATGAAGAAAGATTGTGAATATGATTATTATGGTTGAAAATATTTAATCAATCATGATGAATTATAAAATAATGAGTTCATAATTTACAAAATATTATTTCATGAACAACTAAAGTTGGTAAAAATCTCAGAAAAATAATAATGATCTAAAGAAAATGAAGCCAATAAGTTTCAAAATAAACACTATTGGTCCATAAATAACTTATGTATGATGAATGAAAAAAATGATTCAAATGTAAAATATGGTAATTCTAATGTTGCTGAGAAAGATTAAATCAAGAATCTTGTCAAATCCTCCAAGACCAAAAATTATGTTTCAACTAAATTTTTTAATATTTTTTGTTTTTGATTTTTTTTTGAATTATTGGGTAAAATAAATATTTAATAAATCTATTTCATCTATATATGTTGAAAATATGCACATAATAAAATATGTTACATGCTCAAAGTTTGTTATAGTGGACTTAATTTATCAACCTTCGAAATTTTTATATAGAGAATGATCAAAATTAAATAGTAAATAATGTTTCATGGTTTCTATTAGTAATGTAGACTCAATGGGAACAAGGATTATACTTGATGGAATGACATATCACTTTTTTGGACGAAAAATTTTACAAAGTGAAATAAATAGTTAATATTAAATTACTATTATTTATTACACATTTAAATATTGATATTAAAAATCTCATGATGTTAGGAACATTCCCGAAAAATCATTTTGAATTCATGGAAGATGCTTGTGAAAGATGTGATTAAGCTGGTCATCCAGTCGAAATATGTATGAAAATTGTTATGAAAAATTTCTATTGTGAGATAAAATAAAAATAATATTGAACGATGAATGTGGTGTAAGTTACTTTTATTAGTGAGAATTCTTATAATATAAGTAAAAAAATAAAAAACCATGTATATCTGATAGTTTTTGTTATTAAAACATGGTAAGATAATTAAAAATATTAAAACATGTTGAAAATCATGATGATGGTGTTTTTACCATTGGTAATGATATTTCCTTAATAATCAATGGAATATGAATGGCTGAGATTGGAGTGGAAAAGAATAATTATAAGGAGGTTTTATTTTTTGATGGTCAAAAACATAACTTTGATAGTTTATGTAAACATTTGGATGATAGAAAATTAGTGATCTTTTGAAAATATTATTCTTTTTTGAAAATTGTCAGATATTGAAAGGTTATTATGAATGGAGAATGAACCAGTGAGAAAATCATTGAAAAAGGTGAATTTATCTACTCATGTTTCTTTATGTGATGAAGATGAGAATAAATTTTGGATCATAAGACATGGTCACATTGGGGGGAATAAAAATGAATAATATTTCTACATTTGTTATTTAATGAAGCTTTCTAGAATTGAATATAATATTGGAAGATGTTTTTGTTTCATGTCATAAAGGGATGATGACTAATAAAATTCATATGAAATTTGTTATTCTATATTCCAAAACTCTTGAAATTAGTAATTCTGATTTCTGTTGGATTATGAGACATCAATCACCAAAATGATATTTATTGATTTTAATTTTTTTTTCTGATTTCACAATATTTAAATAAATTATGTTAATGAAGTATAATTCATAGTTTGTGAAATTTAATAAGATTACAATAAAAAAATTTGAGATGAAAAGTGGGGTTTTTATAAGGAATGTGAGAATATATTGGAATAGAATTGATAGGAAATACATTTGAATCTTTCTAAGAAATAATGGTATAAAAATCATTATAGTTATCCCTATACTATACCAGAAAACTGTTTAAAAAAAATATAATATAATTTAGGTGGAAATAATAAGAATTATTTAAAAAAAATTAAAAAAAATATTATTATACTAGAGAGATTAAGTTAGTAGTGATGTCCATATTCATAATAGATTTTTTTGAGAAACAAATCTAGTATGAATAATTAGGAAATGGACGATAAAAAAAGAAACCATTAATGATGAAATCCAATGATTTTGTACGTCCATGTTTACATAAAATAAAGAGTTCATATATAGGAATGTTTGTGGAGAAATAAGAGGAATGCTTTTTTGGGTTATTCCCCCAATATAATAAGTTAGAAATGTTCAAAAAAAATAGTTACAATACATGGTGTACTAAAATGATGTAAATTTAATTGGTAATAAATTATCTTTAAAAAATGTTATTTTAAAGGTTTATAAAGATAAAATGATTTTTTCCAAATGAAATTTATTTTTAAAAATCAAATTTACATGATGATTCTAATAAATTTATGATGAGGAATGTAATTCTGCAAGAGAAACATTAAATTTTTTTACATTAGTAAAAACCATTGAGACCAAAATATTCTTATATATTTGAAGTCTCTAATATATATTAAATGGATCCTTTGATTAGAAAATCAAACATCACTCATTTCAAAAGTATAAGCATAACTAGTTTCAGAAGATATTCTACAAAAATAATGGGTGAGTTATGTGAATAATGAGTTGGAACAAACTGAGAGAAATGATATATGGGATCTTTTTTGACATATAAAATGTAAAAATTCTATTGGAAAATGTGAGATTATTGAAATTTTTAAATTAAAATTGAGAAATATTAAGAAACAATGAATAAAATTATCAGTTATAAAAATGTGAAAATTGTAGATTTTGATGAAATAATTTCCCTTTTTAAATGGCTAAAATGTATCATAATGTTTCTAGAAATAATTAGACCTCATAATTACAATGTTTATATGATAAATTCCATGTGGGAATTTTTCAATAGAGAAGTCAATGAATAAGATTACATTAAACATCATTGAGGAATTCTTAATTTTTATAATAATAACAATGTTTTATAAATTACGAAAGATATGTATGAGATTAAACAAGGTCCACATGCATGGTATTCAAAGAATAAAAGTTGTTTGAGAAAATTGAATTTTTCTAAATGAAAATTAGATTGAAATATTTATGTTAAAGGTTATTACTCTATGAATCTTACTGAAATTATTATTTGGATGACATAATTGTTTCTGATGACATATAATTTGTTTAAAAATATTCAACAAAATGAAAACGTTCCTTGAGATGAAAATTTTAGTAGAATTATCATATTCCTTGGTTTTACAAGGTCAACAAAAAAACATTTTCCAATATTATATAAATTATGATGGGGAATTGTATAAAAACATTTTCCTTATAAGAATTCCAATAATATTCTACACCTAAATTATTAGGTAAAAATTTCATAGAAGATGATTCTATATAAATTGTGAATCATAAAGACTATGGGAAGATGATATGAAGACTACATTACTTTTTAACTCATAGTGTTATATTTTTTATCCTATGAATCTTTGTGCTATGTATCAAAGTAATATTAAATAATAACATATTTTGGAAGAGAATTTAATTGTTATATATGACATAGGAAAAAAATCACATGGGTTAATATGTAAAAGAAATTGAGTGTTATTGATTCATGGTTATATTGATACAGATTAGGATCACGATTGAAAGGATAAAAAATCAATAACTAGAAGAAAATTTTTATTCGGTTAATGTTGTGTAAGATGGAATGTTAATAAAAATATTTCAATAAAAAATAACATAATTGATTATGAATATTTTGTGGCTACTCATGCTTATACTCATATTTTTCATATAAATGATTATTTTAAAGTATTGAATCTAAAATTTTCTAAACAAATGTATATAAATTATATTAATCAACGTTCAATTTATGTTTTTAAATTCATACACAACATTCTTGTTCCAAACACGTTGATATAATATTTTACTTTATAGATGAAAAAGTTACACCTAGAGATGAATTTTTGGAATATATGTTAATGAAGAATGACATTTATGATATGATGAAAAAGGTAATTACAAAACAGTGGTATGTCATGTTTAGGCTACAAAATCATCTTCATCCTTCGCTAATGACATCCTAAATATCATATGGAATACCCCATTATTATTTGGAATATTTTGAAAAAGGGGGATAGAAGGTTACAACTTTTTAATGTGTATGATTTCATTACTTATCTAAAATTAATGAATCTAAATTTTTGGTTTTCAAAATATATGAGAGAACAAATTAAGAGAGGTTGAAAATGAAATGTGATAGGAACTGATAATATTGAGGGGGATTTTAATTTAACATGGATAAAAATGTTTTTTTACAATGGGTTGTAATTTACCCCAAAAAATACTTTATCTAGTATTACTATGTTAGGACACTCTCTTTTGAGAATTATTATATTTTGATAAACATTTAAAACGATGAGTTTTTAACAAAATATGTGTTCTGAATTTTGTTTAAGAGTTCAATAAATTGTTGAAATTGTTTTTCATCATAACCAAAGAGGGATATTGAAGAAGTTTTATGTAAAATGTGTATAAACAAAACTAATTTTATGAAAAATAATATTATTCAAAAAAAATTTGTTCAATAATATGTGAAAATAATTAAATTTTATAATCCAAAAAATGGGGGAGAAAGTATTTTATCATTGGGAAAGCTATTTTCTAGACACAGGTTCTGGGACTAAGTAGTATCATAGAAAGATGGTTTATAGAAGATGAAAAATACATGTTTTATAAATTTATCAATCATAAATACCATCAGACACACATCCATTAGCATGAAGTTCATAATTCATATGATTATGAATTTACTATAATATCTTTAAACATTTTAACCTTGAGATAGATTGTACTATGAAAATCTCATAATTTGTAAATTATATTATAGAGCAATGAATCATGAATTAATGTTTTTTCATGAGTTATGAATTCGTCGATGTGAAGAAATGTGAGAGGATGAAGATTTTTTGTTTCATTTAGATTGATAATTCAAATATACTAATCATCATATAAAAAAATATCTAGATTCAGATATTATTGATTGATCAAATTTTTTATTTTCCAAAATCCGAAAAAGAAATATTTCTCCTTTATAGAAATTCATAATGATGCCCAAGATATTGAATTATGATAGAGATGTATGGAGATAAAAATATAATAAATCATATAACCTTAATTCATATAATGCTTTTTTGTTATGCAATTATCAAAATTAAAAAGTTTTCTATAAATCATTTGATACATGTTTTTTGAAAAAATGGGATATAATAGTTGAATAAAAGCATATTGAGTTTTGGTTGGAATGATAGATGGCGATGAAAGTAAGGGATTCCAAAATATATTCCTTTTTATGAAAGAGTATTTTTTTTATTGGTATTTAATTATACAATATAACATGTTTTCTATAACACTTTTGGTGAAAGCCTAATTAGTAAAGGGTTGTATTGTAGTTTTAACAAATCATATTGAGTTTATGGTTTGAATGAAATAATGTGCTAAATGTGATGGGTGTCATGATGCTTTCATATGTACGTAATAAAATGATTTGATAATACTGATGTTCTCATAAATAATTTAATATTTTGTTATAAAATATTATGAATAACTAGATAAATCATAAGGATTTAATATGTTCCATGAATGAAGGAAAAATTCATTGGATTGATCAGTACCTGAAAAAAATTATTCATATCGTTGAATGATGTATATGTGATAACGATTAAATAATATTATAGTTGTAGATTGGAGTTTTTATCTTAATGATTATTTCATAATTATGAGTATTAAATCAGAATAAATATAAGGTAGTTACATCCAACAGAATCTACAGATAATGCCACTCATAATGACTATAAGGAGTAATGTCAATCAGACTGTCTATAAGAAGAAAATTTCATCAGGATGACTCTAAGGAAGAATTTCAATCAAATTGAATAATTAGAGGATTGAAAATAATACATAATATAATGAGGAAATTTATTTCACAATAATATAAGGATTTTATATAAAATGTAATTGAGGAAGTGATATTATAAAGATCTGAGGATATCTTAATGTACTGAATAAAAATTATAAAGTCAGATAAGACTGATTATAGAGGAAGCTCAAGAAGATTCCAAAATTTGTGTAGGGAGTTGATGTTTTGAAACATTAAAATGAAATATTCATAGATATTAGAGTTTTTAGATTTTAGTGATGTAGAAATGTTTTTCAGTATCATTCCATTTATCTTTTTTTATGCATATAAATATAAGTACTATACGTTCATACATTGAAACCTTTATCATGATTGGAAAAGGTGGATTGATGTATAATTCATGCGAGAGATATTTTTTAATAGATATCTCACTATGATATTATAATGGTAAATTTTATATTATTAGACTCATTAAGATAAGACTGAATTAGCTATGACATCTGAATGTTTTATTTACCAGACCGAGAAAAATTATACTGAGAAATTTAGTAGAGTTTGAGTAATGCGTATTGGGAATGGTTTCAACATACTGAGTGCATCTGAATTAATTCATTGGAGTAAGTCTATATGACTCATTCGATACAAAATGAGATAATCAATCTCATCGACATTTGTCGAATGATTCTTGATTCAGATTCTGTGGATTAGTTTGAAAAAAGACATTACTCAATAGTTTGTAAAAAATCATTATAACAGTCAGGAGTGCATATAATCATTCCCACTGGGATATAAATGGTGTCAAATGGAATTTGACACTATATTTATTCACTTATTAAAATTAGTAAATTTTAACAGATCAATGGGAATTGATATAGTAAGGATGTTTGTTCTCACAATGAGGATGATCCTTATTAATGTCATGTGATTGAAATGATTTTTTAGTTTGTTTTCATTGGTATTTAATATAATATGACAAGCTTGTAAAAATTAATATTTTTTAAGGTTTATGTCTTAAAATTATAAAAATTATGAAAATTGAACAGAAAATAAGACCCGCTCCCTATCAGTTATTATTTCAAGCTTGAGAACATTAAAATTGGTTTAATAAGGTTTTTGGTAAATAAATTTCTTATATATAATTGGAAAGATCTATAGTAGATATCATTCAACAATCATTATATGATCATTTGAAAAAATTATAATAATAAAAGAATGAGAAATAAAATTACTTATTTTCAATTTTCTAAGATGTTTTCTGATTATCCAATTCCAGAATCATTAATTTCACATCAAACAAAACAATGTATTGAGTAAGATAATTATTCCCATATATATATTACCATATCTTTTCGTCTCATTCAATATTCAATATTTCAATTTATTCATCCAGAAGCTTCCTTTTTTCATAAAATAATCATGTATTCTCTTTCATGGTTTTGGATTTCACTTACAATTAATCATCAATCAAATTCATTTGGACATGATGTATATTTTACTAATAAAGGGTTATTTAATAAAAATCACATTATCAAAATCATATATTTTATCTTAATTTTCAATAAGATAAATTCTTTCATTGAAATTTCCATCATTTCTATCCTTAACTATCATAAGTTTGTTAATTGTTACAACTACAAACTATAATTATGATAACAATTCCATGGAATCAATTTTAATATCTAGAATAGATTTTTTATCAAATAGGTAAAATTCAAAAGAACGAATATATGTCACCAAATAATGAGGGGATTTCATTAAATGATCTTTAATTTCATAATAGATATTAGAATGTGAATCATTGAACTCATCGTGAATAAATCTTTTAATTACATTACAAAAGGAATATTGATTAAAAATTTAGATTAAAACTATTAATTTAAACTACCATTATCTAAAAATGATTCATCAGTGTCCTTTGAACACTTTTATAGCATCTTGGACTCACTATTTTTTAAATTTATTATTGTATTTTTTGAGGAGTACATATATATAATTATAAAGATGATTTTATAAATTTCTATTTTAGGCTCTTAGAAGATCATTTGAAATAATAATTGCATGTAATAAATTAAAATTACTAAGAAAAGTAAATTATTATCCAATAATAGGGATCCTATTAACTAATATGGACGATTTGTCTAGGTACGATTAGTGTAGACACACCAAGGAGTAAAATTGGATGAAGAAAACCATTAATGATATCTAGTAAAAAAATAACAAATTTAAATATACATTTATCACCAATTAATTGTTAATACAATAATTGATATGTTGAATTTAATATAACGCATGCTCTTTATGTATTGTATATAATGTATTAGTGATAGAACATTGTATATTTAAATTGTTAGTACACTAAAATGAATCATAATCATTAATGTTATTAAGATGTTTAAATCATTGATTCCGTTTTATAAAATTCTTATCATCTAATATTGGTTTTGAAGGGGTCATTTTTGTACTAATTTTACCATATAAAAAGATTTAGTGTTCATAATATTACAAATTTTAATGAAACTACATATCATGGGATATTTAATCTTGTATCACAAAAGTTCTCAAAAATTATAACATATTAAATAATATCACATCTAAGAATATTATGTAACAAAATCTAAAGTATCTAATACAATTCCTCTAAATTATTAATTAACTTCCAATAAATCTTCAATAACCACAGAAAAAAACATTATCTCTATAAAATTGAACAGCTTTAGGATGATTTTCAAAATATATTCAATAATTGCTTCACTTTAAAGAAAATTAGTTATTTAACAAATCATGAATATTTTTTAAAACATATTGAATCTAATACACCCTTGTGCTAAAAATAATTATTATCCCAAAAAATTTCATAGTGAATAAAAAATAAAATATATGTATGTTCTTCATCACAAGATATGAATGATCAAGGGTTTAGTTCTTCTGAACTCTTCTTCATATATTCTAATAATTATTCTCCTTCCTATTCAACCACTTGGTACAAATACCTTCTATATTATGTTTATTATTATTCGATACATATTAAGATAATATTCCAAAAACACTACATCCAATTTTATTTTTTTATGTTTTAGAGTTATACTATTTCAAATGTTTCTAAACTTTAAATCTACTTTCTGTTTTCAATATATACATTAATATATTATTATTCCTAATAACTAATTTTCCAAATAGACTATTAAAAATAAAAAACTAATCTATCCGAGAATAATAAATTACTCCAATTAATATCATCACATAAAATAGGGAATCATTGGAGACAATATGATATCTATTCCAAAATAATGATAATAAGATAATAAATGTTAGGTTATTCATGATCTTTTATACACATCCCAAAATGATCTCAACTAGAGAACATACCATGATTAAATACATATATTCCCATAATTGTTTCATCAAATATAATAAAAGAAAAATAAATCTTTTTATACCACTCTAATGTGATTGATATAATTTTGATAATATCATCATAAAAACTTATCATTTATTTAATATACATTTCTATTTAAGAAAAGATATGGATATTTTTTTCCAGGAATGTTTCATCTAAACATGGGATTGAAATTTATATTCATTTATTAATTATCATATTAATTTAACATAGATTCAAATTTTTTATATACTCATTCATAGATTTCTTCACAATTAATTTATGATATCTTGAACCTTTAAAATTATCTTCAGCATTGACTAAAAAAATGTTAATTATTTTTGAAAACGTATAAAATGTAATTTTCCTTATATATAATCTTATAATAAATATAACTATGATAAATAACAATAAATTAGTGATGTTTTAATCACAAAATCTCAATTTTAGTATCATCTCATTTAATTTCTTCATTTGAATGAAAATACTAATTAGAGATGTAAATTCGTTTATAATCCATGATTAATGGAATAGTGATCTATTTATTTCTTCCACAAATCATATTTCTCAGTTCATATAATAAAAAATTCTAAAGAAATCATTGTGATTATTTTTTTAAATTGAAAATTATAGAAGAGTAAAATGATTATTCTTTTTTTTGTAATATAAAATTCTATAAATCTTCCCATTTTATGAATATTCTAATATTTTTTTATTTTTTTATTTTTAAATGAATTTTACACTATAGAAAACTGATTTAAAAAGGATATTAGATACTAATGAATATGAATAATGTTTCTTATGCCTCTTAATGTACTATGACATCCTTATGTCCTATAAAATGACAATGATGTTGTTCTTTCATTTTTTATATTTAAAGGAAAATACATCAATTTTTTATGTGATCCCAACTCATGGCTTACAATGTGCTAAATTTTTTTTGAAATACCTATAATGTCATAGAGGCTCATGATTTGATAAAGGTTTTCTATCTTTAATGAATAATATTCATAATAATACACTTATAATGATTATAAATGTCTTAAGAAATTCATGATTTATTATCAAATTTCTATGTCTTTTCCTTACATTCAATTCTAAACTATATGTCTTATAAGTGCCTGACATATTTGTTTTCATATTTTACTCCAAAATAAATCATTTAGAATATAAATTTATAAAATATTTAATTAATAATGAGCCAGACTAAATCACTTATAATAACATTATAATATATTCAAATAAATCATAATAATTATAAAAATCATTCCAAATAATTGAGATTTGGATAATGATACTTTATTATATAATTAATCAATGTAGATTATCTCCAAAAACATCAACACAGTTAACTTCCAACTACATGGTTATAATTAAAAATACTTCATCCAAAAGTAATTCCTTTTAATTTTGTATAATTCTATATCAATTAACCTTTAATGGTTTCTATCAAACATAGTGCTTCAAATTAATGATTTAAATTTATTATAATATTTGTTAATAAAATATAATCATCTATACAAAACATTTTTTCAATATCCACACATTTGATTAATACTTAACCCAAGAAAAAACTGTTAGATATATTATTTCCATGTAATTGTTTTCTTGTCTTTAACTCATTTATCTTTTTAGTAATCATCTGATGAGAAGAATATTATGTAGAATTATTATGGTCACGTATTTATTGGAAATACATACTTCAACTTTTTATTACCCATAATTGTAGGTTTGGAAACTAAAAAAACACTAATTGAATCTATTAGCTACATCATATTCTTCTTTTTTTGGGTCTATTCCCACAAAATCAAACAAAAAATACACTTTAATTTCTATAATTATATTGATATTATTATTGAAAATAAAGCTTATGTATGGTTAAAAGAACATGAATAAAAATTTAAAATAACATTATATGTTTTATATATCATTATTTATTGTTTTTTATGGTATTAATAATTAATTATTGGGATATAATATGTGTCATATAAAAGGAAATCAAAACATCATTAATCTTTTGTTTTGTATGCATATATATATATATATATTAATGTGAAATGATAATATCTCTATTAAATTATAAATTTGATATATCCATAACTAATGTTCATTATAGAGTATTATAGGCTATGATGAAATATTAATTATAAGATCTATATTATTTTCATTTTATAAGATAGAATATTCTATAAAGTAACCAAAACTGTTTTTCGAACAAGATAACCCATTATGTATACCATATAGACTATCAAAAACTGTTTATTTATTATAATAATGGTCCATGGATAGCATTTGTAGACCAAATTACCTAATTTTTTTTGATACCTAAAATAAGAACCTTTATACATTGAAAACATTTATACTATATCCATTAAGGATATGAAATAACGGATTCTTTTCATGGTTTTTGAACATTTCATTGGTTGGAGCTCATCCTTGAGTGCATTTAACCTCTAGTATGAAATGAATTTCTAAGATAAAACATGTGTTTCAATGGAAAAAAAATTTCTTGTGAAAATAATTATGTCAACAAAAAATTTTAAATAAATATCAATGATAAATTAATGTGTCTCGATGATGATAAAAGTAATAATATGACCTATTATATCTTTCTAACTCACGTAATTGATTGGAATATTGAAAAATTTATTTTCATCGATTTATTTTGTATATATACAAAAAATTTATTTATTTTACCATTTGTAATCTTATTAATATCACATGGATATTATATAATTAATTAACCATTATTGATAAAGTTGTTTATAAATTATCCTTTTATTAAATTTTAACCTATCATGATTGTTATCTTATTTACCCTATGATTCTATTTTTAGGATTCGAATATATTATGCTTCAAAAATATAAATAAATTACCATGCACTTGAAATAATTTAAATATAGTGACTTGATCATAATATTTTCAACATTTTCGTTTATAAATATTAAAATAAACCAAAATATGAGAGTGGGTTAAATAATTACATGTTTTCATTTCTTAGATAATGTTTTGAAATTCCATTATTATCTAATGTATCTCTTTTGTTATTCTTACCAAAAGCTCCAGTTATGAATCATCTCCTCTAATTTAGAGAAAAATACATTAAATTTTTTGATCAGTTATGTAACAACCCATGGTTTGAAAAAATAAATTTTAATACACGAAACATTTTTTTATGTGGATATTTATAAACTATCCATCAAACATAATTTTTCGGCTTTTAGAATATTAATTTATAAAAACATTCATCAAGAGTTGTGATCAGTATGTTATTTGGAGTCTGATGGAGCCAACTTGTTATTTTGGTGAACAGTAACCTACACATATGAAAAAGAAACCTACCATTATTAATAGTAATATTAAATAATGAACATTAACCTCACTAATGAAGTTATTTCTAATAATTTATGTGACCTTATTATTCCCTTGGGTTTTTATAAAATAATTTTTGGTTTTTAAAATGTTATTTTTTGAATAAATAAATTTTTTTATTTACATTTATAATATTACATAAATAAACATTTATGTATAAAAAATGGAGTAAATTTTTTCATTCTGCATATTGAAAAATGGTTAGGATGAATTTTTGAGATTTTTCAGAAATATATGAATTTTTTGTGAATAGTGAATAACAACAATTTACGAAAAATAATAAATAAATGAATTTCGGTATCACGCATGAGTCATGGAAGATGTAAATTTTCATTGGTTTAAACTCACATTCACATATTACTATATTTGTGACAATAATCATGACTATTCATAATCTAGATGAATAATATTAAACTAATCATTATTATAATGGAAACCCCTCTTCTCCTACACTATATATACCACCGTCACCCCCATCTTCATCTCACTCTTCCAAAGATTTAATAATTGACTAAATTCTATAAAATATCATACCCAAGGATTTTCCCCACGTCCATGACCAGATGGGCTCACTGAAATGACAAATCCAAAGGCCAAAATTGGGATCTAAAGGAGAAGGGATCAAGATGAAAAAATCCTTATTCATTTTCCTATGTTTTCTTTTCAATTCCTTTTATTTTCATATAATATATTACCATTACAGTATAGAAGTAGAAATAAATCACTATTAATATATATTATATATTTATATAATTTTTATGAAAAAATCCATCATTATTATTCCTCTCCTCCTCAACTTATTCAGAAAATAAAAACACTTTTTTTGGATTAGTCGATTTACAAACATCATGGATGATGTTTCTTAAATTTCATTTATTTCCAACAAAACTGGATATAAAACATTTTTAATCAATTTAAAAGAATTTAAATTGAATTATATATCTTATTTCATGTTCTGGAGTTCTCATATATAAATTATATTTTCTTATATAATGAAACAAGTTCATCATTAAAAATGAACAGACAAAATGATCTAAACGGAAATCACTAATGATGTAAATAATGATTCATCCTCATACAATTTGTCCAAAATTATTTATGGAATAATTTAATGTTGTAGAAATATATTAATCAACTTCATTACAATTATATATTTTTATTTCCATATTACTAGGAAATCATATAAAATCTGACTATAGAAACCATGTAAAGTAGTCCCCCGAAACAGTGGAAATAATAAACATTTTATTAACAAATAAGACGAATGATGATAAAAAATGATCCTATAATGTGTTGAAAATGTGAATATCTTTCTCTAAAATCTTAATAAAACTTTTTTAACAAAAATAATGGAGATTTTAACATTTTGAAGTATGAAAAACAATAGGTAATGGAATTCTTAACCTAGTTTTCTATATTTTGGTTAATCATATATATAAGGACCCAGATTTAAACCTTACATAATATTGAATTAAATGAATAATTCACATTGAGTATCTTCTCAGGTATAGATTTTTAGAGAATTAGGACATAACTATTACATCTCAATAGAAATTACAATGTTGACACTTCTACTCAATATCCATTTTTCATAAAATAAAAACTCTTAAAAAGAATCATTCTAGTTCCATATTTTAGACAACATGACTTTTCCTTGATCCCATCCTTGACTCTATTCCACATTATGTCATGTGAAAAACATTTCAAAAAAACATGGGATGAGCATAAAAATCTCCGTAAGGGATACACAAAGAAGAAAAACTGTTAGTTTTTCAAAACAATAAGTAAACCATGAATAATTCAACATAAGTAATATTTTTCACCATTATTAAGTAGTAAATATTATTCATTGAAAAAAAGATCATTAAATACCCTTTTGTAACCAAATGATTACATAAATCCCATATAATGAACACATAACATATAAAGGTAACTTGGGACATAAACATACATAAATGGAATAACCATATGGTCGACTTCCACGCATATCACTAAATGGAATAGCCATACGACCAACTTCCATACCCAATGCATTGGAGGTTATAACGTAACCACCCATCCTGGTATTCACGGCACCACCCGTTATATGGTTTATCATGTAACCACCCTTTTAATGTACATGTACCATTATAAAACATAAAATATTTCAAATATAAACATTTCACTAAGAACATTTCATTTTCAATCACAAGAATTAATTTCAAGATATTGAAATAATCATTTCATTTTCATAAACAAATTAAAAAGGGATTTTTGAATCAAAGTGTCCCATACCACTTTGAATCTTTTAAATGAATTACCATTTGAATGCATTAATTTTCATTTAAATAAATCCTAAAACCATTTTTAAAACATGGACATTAATGAGAAATATTTCGATAAATAAATTTTTAAAACAGTTAAAATAATATTTTAGTTAAATAGTTTTTAACAAAATGAGAGATACTTGAATACAAATACATGAGGAATAACATTTAATAAAAACTTTATAATATCATTATAATAAAGGTATTCATTATATAATATGTCAAAAGACAGTATATACACCATATAAGAGTGGATTTGGTGCATAACAAAAATGAAGTCTCAATGGAAATGTAAATTGAGATGAAATCCCTTATAACGATGGTATCCTTAGATTAAGGATAAATCAATTACATAATTATGTGTGACAAATATATATACACTAAATATGATTGTTTATTCATTATAAAACAATCAGAGGTCATTCACACATATTCATTGGATTATATATTCATGAAATAAGAATTTAACCTAAAGAAACGAAATTGGGTTAAGAAGTTCCCTTGCGAAAACTCGAAAACCTAACATCGTCACATTAAAATTCAGAAACATAGTTGATGAGAGAAAAAATGGTATCTCATAACTTGGACATAAAATTTACAGAAATAAGGATATATAAGAACATATCCCAATATAAGAAGATGTGATTTAAAAGACATAAAAAAATAAGTGTTTTAAAAATAGGAGGGTGAAAGGTTCCCTTA
The DNA here is from genome assembly GCA_963277665.1 of Viscum album. Classification (NCBI taxonomy): domain Eukaryota; kingdom Viridiplantae; phylum Streptophyta; class Magnoliopsida; order Santalales; family Viscaceae; genus Viscum; species Viscum album. The sequence continues at coordinate 186,454,794 of OY728153.1, read as the reverse complement.
CCGGTTTGGTAACTTACAAAACATATGCCACATGATAGAAGGATCATAAAATGAAGATGTAAATATTCATAAATGAATGTTTATTACAAAAAAAGTACAATCATGGGAAGTACATACACCACACCAAAGGAAATAGTGGTGAAAATAGCATTAATCTCATAGGAATAAAAAGTGATATGAAACCCTTTACCACGTTGTAATCAATCAAGTCCTGAGAAAAAATAAATAACCACAAAATTAATCACAAAATACCATGAATATATATAGGGTCGTGATAATATATATCAAATGGAATTATACAATACACCACATTCAATAAATAAGTGGTGAACAATGGAAATCTCACGGAATTAAATGTGGGATAAGAAATCTCTTACAAAATTCCATAGCATAACGGCACCCCTTAAAATTTTTTTAAATGAATTCATGAGAGTAAGAGGGGGTGTCTCATCATAGGAAAATAAAAATTACATTATGTTGAATACAAAAGAACATCCTCCAACATAAGTACATGGAGCATAAATGAAATGACATAAAAGAGAGTACTTGAAAAGAAAGAGAGAGGTCAGATCCCTTACCTCGTTGTCCGACTTGACCCGTTCGTTCTTTAATATCCTAAATAATAAAGTAATGTTAATTTATAATTTCTTAAGAACCTTTCTAAAATATTATTATTCCTTTTATATTACTTATTACCTTGTTATAAACATTATGTAATCATTTAAGTTAATAACATTTCTTTTATCGATATTTTGTACTTGAGTTAAAAATAGACATCTTATAGTTAAATGTTGTTCTTGTGGTCAAAGGTTCATTATATCCAGAATGATATTCGCGATTTGTATATCATATATATCATATATATCCAGAATATACATTTCTTGATAACAGTACATAACACTTAGAGGTAAGAAATGAAATGCATCGTTCATGGAGACGGTAAGCCGTACATACGCATGAACGCTACTTTCATTTCTATTTATTAATTTAATGGAATTAAAAAATAATGATACATAGGTATATTATAATTCCAGTATAATATAATACATAATATCATCAACCCAATCCTTTATAAATCCCACATAAGGCATTAACGAATCACATCACATTGAGGGGGTGGTAGTCTGCACTTCCTCTAATGAGATTATCGTATTTACCCACTATGGAAACCATAATGTCTTGATATAATTGGGAAGTACAGAAGAATAAGGAAATCATAAAAATAATATATATCATATATAAATACAGTACCATCATAATGGCCACCATGAGAGGAGGTAAGATTTAATTGAACAATCATCATTTCGTGAGACGTTAGTTTTGGATCCACTGAAACTTTATGATCTTCATCCATTAGGTAGAGGTGTGTGTAATTTTAGTTCTAATACTTCTCATAAAAATATCCTAGTATATTGGGGATACTGTTGTTGTTACAAAATAATGGAAATAAAATGAGTTTAGGGGTGGAGAAGTAAAATAAAAGAAAACAATTTAAGAGAAACTGTTACCTTTAATTTGGGTAACTCTCTTTGGATTGAACCAAAGGACTTCTTGAAATGACTTATTCCTATGTTAAGGCTTCTAGGAGGAGAATATGGATTTTATATCTTAATTTGGCAGAGGTTGGACGAGCCAAATGGCTTGAGAGATGTTAGTAATTGGTTAGAAGTGGTCTCCTTTTATAAGGGGGAGGAGGGGATCTTTAGGAAAGTGTGAAACTATTATTTTATTATATAATGATATTCGGTTTGTAATGGTCCAAAAATCATTATATTAGAATATAAGATGAGTCATGGTCAAAATAAAATCATCCAATCCGAATTTGACATGTTTTGGATTATATTGTAATCATTTTAATCTTATTTATTTAAATCATTTATTAATGAGGTAAATATTGCATCATTATTGTATCATAACTAATTTAATTTATTTGATGTCTAAAAATTATAAAAAAATTACCATGATACAGGAAATATTTTTATTTTTCCAAAAAATATTTATAGTTGAACATAGGACTTATATAACACAATATAAAAATTAATTACTAAAATCTTTTTTGTTTAGGTCATTTTGGCCTTTACTTTAAATTAATTAATCTTAATTGTCATTATCACTTCCAAGTGGATCAAAGGGGTCCCAAAATAGACCCAAAATGCCCAGGGTTATTAATGACTCAACCAATAAGGTTATGACAAGTGTTAAGGAAATTTTTAATTATTATAATATTCTTTTAACCTTGAATTACCTTATTTACCTTTAACCTTGATAAATAAAAGTCAAAAGTTACTATTCACCAAAAATTATTTTCATCTTAATGAACCACATAAAATTTCTTGATAAAAACCATGTATATTTGAATTTTGAAATTCAATTCGCAGAAGTGGTTAAATTATATTTAAATGAAAAAGTCAGCTTTTTAACTACCACTAAGTGGTGTCGCTATTCATAAAAAAATGACATTTTTTAGAAAGATACAAAAAATTCGGCCTAAGAATTATTTGATATTACAAATTCAAAATTGATGTATATTTTTACAAATTGAAAACATATAAGTGGCATTAATTAATTTAAAAATTAATTCCCATTGTTAAAACAAATAGCGTGTTTTTAAGAAACAATAACTATCAAAAGATTGATACTAGTTTATGTCCAATTTCACAGTGAAATTAGTTCTGATGACCATCTTTGGATTAAATGGTAAAAATATATTTCAATTTTAATTTAAAATCAATTAAAAAGATAATCTAACCATATAAATAAATTAAATTAAAAGGATCTTTTGAATTAAAATGCAATATTTTTCACTATTCATTAAAAAAATGAACTTTTTCAGAAAAATTCAAAACATTTACAAAAATTAAATTTTGATGTCCCCATAATAAATAAGGATTTTATTTGGTCATATAGAATTTTTTAAAGTGACCAAAATTTGATTTATAAAGGGTTCGCCATAAAAAGCTGGTAAATCAGCCTTTCAATGTAAATTATGTTTAAAATTAGATTCATTCACATTTTAAGCCTCTATATTTTATTGGATAAATGTAAATACATTTAAAAAACATGTATAATCATATTTTATTTAGTTTTGTTCATTCCCTCAAATACAACGACTAGAATTTAACTTTCAATTCAAATAAAAATATTATATTATTTGTGTACAACATAAGATTCCAAAGAAACCCGTAGTTGTGTATTTGGTATGCTATCGAACATAGAAACACATTTAAAGTAAAACTAAAATTTAATTCACAAATATTAATAAATATGAAATATGTCTTATTCTTCATTTATCTGGGATGTTACATCCTTCCCCCCTTTTGGGAATTGCATCCTTGCAATTTTAAAAATGGGCTTGGAAACTTCATTAAAAGCCTCACATCAGAAAAAATGTCAATAAAACTATCACTTTAAAATAATGGAAGATAAGTACAAAGATTACCCGATATAAAAGATACTAGGATTCCATGAAAACATTGATATGGAGGAGAAAAAAAAACCATCAAGTTCTGATGGAGAGTGATAGAAAACATGTTTAGGAGAAAGTTAACCACTAGAAAATAAAAAACATGTTATGGGTTAAACAATCTTTGATTTCCCATAAGTAAAACATAACAAACATGGTTTTTGTTTTATGTTACATTTCATTGATGAATTTTTTATGATATTAACTAAAAACATAAGGAAACACAATTACTTTTCATGTGGACTTTTATCCTTCACTAGATTTCTAACACAAACTCATATTTCTTCCATACGAAGTGTATTTGGGATGACTTGTTTACATTAAAAGTGTTATAATCATCTTCAAGAGAATAAAATAAACAAAAAAATGAACTATATATTTCTCTTGTCTTTAGATATTAACTAAAACAAAAACTTTTAGTACAGGACCAGATAATCCCACAAAATGATAATATTTTAAAAAAGAAAAACTACTCTTAATCTCCAAAAATTTTCAATCAAAACCCAAAATTAATCAAAGAACATTCAATAAAACGTTTTCCTTAAAATTATTCAAAGTAATCCAAACTAATATTGAAACCCAAATCCTCAAAGGAATTAATCAAATATTCTTCCAAGATAAATCTTAACATTTATCTCCAAATAACATCAGTTACTCTTAATGTCTCATATTGAAAAGTAATTAACCTAATCACATATCCTCCATTATAAGTTAATCATTTCCATAGATATCCCAAAATCAACATATTCTTGTTCTATAAAAACATTTTAATAAAATAATAATTCATATGAACCAGGGAGTTCAAGTAGGCTAGTGGTAGGTAATGTGCCCTTGTAGCCCTGCGGTTGTGGGTTCGATTCCTACAGCCTTGCCGGATGCGACGAGTTGTCACCCATCCTATGGGTTGTGCTTTTATAAAACTAAAAAATAACTCAAACATGTTTTAAACTCAATGGTTACCTTATACCTATCGTTATCATCTAAATTCATTATGATCTCAACATCTTAATTCTTAAAGTCTTATTCAACCCCCATATGATAATATAAAACAATCCCCAAAATGAAGAACCTCATACCTAGATCATGGTGTCCATTTGGTTTCATCATCATATTGTTCATGTAGGTAGATGGTACATGCATTGCAAAAATGATTTAGTGATACTTCAAAATCATTTTCTTCCTCCATCCAAATACACCTTGTACAACATGGGTCATATGGGTGTTAATAGAAAAACAATTTTAGAAAACAATCATGTATGACATATAATTTCAAAACATCTAATAAAACATGATTTCTATAAAACAGTCAAACCGAATTTGAGTTGAAACATTCAATTAACTGTCCATTTAAAATACCATAAGTATGTGCTGAGATATTATATTTTAAAACTAAATATAAATAGGTTGTACAAGGGACTCCTTCTTCAACACCTTTTTTAAAATCATAATATGCTTCAAAATCTTATGATAAGGTACAATATTTAAAATTACTTGATAATATTTACATTTATTTAAAATATGAGAATATTGTGAAAATATGATTTTTCTAAATACAACCCATGATCCATGATGATAACAATGTTAGTGAAGGTGTTTGATATCTCAAAAAACTGCTTTCATGTGAGTTGTATGCTAAAAAATGTTTCACAATCATCCGAACATGACTTTGCAATAATTATTGCAAGCATGTCATCAGGAAGAGAAAGAAATATCATTTGAGATCCTCCTCCTTCCATTTGTAACTGACTTTCCTTGATCTGAAAAAGTTATAAAACAATGATTTAACTGAAATAATAGACAAAGGAACTAACCATGTGTCTAATAAAACTCTTAATCCCTAAATTTGTCTAAATCGACCTCTAATACCATCTATTAGGACCCGACCTTATACCTTACTTAATATTGAATTAAATAAATAATTCACATTGAGGATCTTTTCAGGTTTATATTTTTAGAGAATTAGGACATAACTATTACATCTCAAAAAAATTACAAAGAAGAAACTTCTACTCAATATCCATTTTTTAATAAAATAAAAAATCATAAAAAGATACATGTCTAGTTCCATATTTTAGACAGCATGACTTTTCCTTGACCCCATCCTTCACCCTATTCCACATTATGTCCTGCGAAAAAAATTTCAAAAAAACATGGTATGATCTTAAAAATCTTAGTAATGGATACACAAAGAAGGAAACTCGTAGGGTTTCAAAATAATAAGTAAACCATGAATACATTAACATATGTAATACTTTTCAACTTTATGAAGTAGTAAATACTATTCACTGAATAAAAGATCATTACTTACCCTTTTGTAACAAAATGATTACCATAAATCCCATAAAAAGAACAAATAACATATAAAGGTATCTTGGGACATAAACATACATAAATGGAATAACCATACTGTTGTCTTCCACACATATCACTAAATGGAATAGCCATACGACCGACTTCCACACCCAATGCATTGGAGGTTATAACGTAACCACCCATCCTGGAATTCATGGCACCACCCATCATATGGTTTATAACATAACCACCCATCAAATGTCCATGTACCATTATAACACATAAAATATTTAAAATATAAACATTTCACTAATAACATTTCATTTTCAATCACAAGAATTAATATCAATATATTGAAGTAATCAATCCATTTTCAAAATCTATTTAAAAAGATATTTTTGAATCAAAGTGTCCCATACCACTTTGAAGATTTTAAATGAATTACCATTGTAAAACATTAATTTCTATATAAATAAATCCTAAAAATCATTTTTAAAACATGGACATTAATGAAGAATATTTAGAATAATAAATATTTAAAATTCTTAAAACGATATTTTGGTTAAAGAGTTTTTAAAAAAATGAGAGATAATTGAATACAAATACATGAGGAATATCATTTAATAAAAACATTATAATATCATGATAATAAAGGTATTCATGATATAATATGTCAAAAGATAGTATATACACCATACAAGAGTGTATTCGGTGAATAACAAAAATGAAGTCTCATTGGAAATGTAAATTGAGATGAAATCCCTTATAATTTTGGTATCCTTAGATTAAGGATAATACAATTACATAATTATGTTTGAAAATTATAAATACACTAAATATGATTGGTTATTCAGTATGAAACATTCATAGGCCATTCACACATATTCATAGGATTACATATTCAAGAAGTACAAGTTTACCCCAAAGAGACAAAATTGGGTTATGAAGTTCCCTTGCAAAAGTACGACAACCTAACAGCGTCACTTTCAAATTCAGAAACATAGTTGATGACAGAAAAAATTGTATCTCATCACTTGGAGATAAAATTTACATCAATAAGGATATATAAGAACATATCCCAACATAAGAAGATGTGAATTAAATGACATAACCAAAAGAAGTCATTTAGAAAGAGGAGGGCGAAAGGTTCCCTTACCGGTTTGGTAACATACAAAACATATGCCACATGATAGAAGGATCATAAAATGAATATGTAAATACTTATAAATGAATTTATATTACAAAAACAGTACAATCATGGGTAGTAAATACATCACACAAAAGGGAATAGTGGCGAAAATAGCATTAACCACACAGGAATAAAAAGTGAGATGAAACGCTTTACCACGTTGTAATCAATCAAGTCATAAGAACAAAAGTTAATAACCACCAAATGAATCAAAATATACCAGGAATATATAGAGAATCATGATAATATATATCAAATGTAAGTATACAATACACCACATGCAATAAATAAGTGGCGAACAATGGAAATCTCACGGAATTAAATGTGAGATAAGAAATCTCTTACAAAAATTTGGCAGCCTAACGGCGCCACTTAGAAATTCATAAAATGAATTAAGGAGAGTAAAAGGGGGTCTCTTATCATATGAAAATACAAATTCCCATACATTGAATATAAAAGAACATCCTCCAACATAAGAACATGAATCATAAAAGAAATGATATAAAAGAGAGTACTTGAAAAGAAAGAGAGAGGTCAGATCCCTTACCTCGTTGTCCAACATGACCTGTTCGTTCATTAATATCCTAAATAATAAAATAATGTTAATTTATACTTTCTTAAGAACATTTTTTAAATATTATTATTCCTTTTATATTACTTATTACCTTGTCATAAACATTATGTAATCATTTAAGTTAATAACATTTGTTTTATCGATATTTGGTACTTGAGTCAAAAATGGACTTCTTATAGTTACATGTTGTTCATGTGGTCAAAGGTTCATTATATCCAGAATGATATTCATGATTTGGATATCATATATATAATATATATCTAGAATATAGATGTTTTTATAATAGTACATAAGATTTAGAGATAAGAAATGAAATGCATCGTTCATGGAGACGGTAAGCCTTACGTACGCATGAATGCTACATTCATTTGTATTTATGATTTTAATGGAATTAAAACATAATGAAACATAGGTATATTATAATTCCAGTATAATATCATACATAATATCATCAACCCTATCCTTTATAAATCCCACATAAGGCATTAACGAATCACATCACTTATAGGGGGCGGTAGTCCACACTTCCTCTAATGAGATTATCGTATTTACCCACTATGGAAACCATAATGGCTTGATATAATTGGTAAGTACAGAAGAATAAGGAAATAATAAACATAATATATATCAAATATAAATAATGTTCCATCATAATGGCCACCATGAGAGGCGGTAAGATGTAATTGAACAATCATCGTTTCGTGAGGCGTTAGTTTTCCATCCACAAAAACATTATGTTCCTCAACCATTATATGGAGATGTGTGTAAGTTTAGTTCTTATAATTCTCATATACACATCATAGAATATTTGGTATACTGGTTGTTTTACAAAATAAAGGAAATAAAAAGAGTTTAGGGGTCGGAGAAGTAAAATAAAATAAATCAATTTAAGATAAAATGTTACCTTCAATTTGGGTAACTCTCTTTGGTTTGAACCAAAGGACTTCTTGAAATGACTTATGCCTATTTTAAGGCTTCTATGAGGAGGGGAGTGATGTTGAGAAATTAATTGGGAAGATTTTGGATGATCCAAATGGCTTGAGAGGTGTGAGGAATTGGTTAGAAGTGGTCTCCTTTTATAAGGGGGAGGAGGGGCTCCTTAGGAAAGTGTGAAACTATTATTTTATTATATAATGATATTCGGTTTATAATGGTCCAAAGATAATTATATTAGAAGATACGATGAGTCATGGTCGAGATAAAATCATCCAATTAGAATTTGACATGATTTGGATAATATTTTAATCATTATAATCTTATTTATTTAAATCATTTATTAATGAGGTAAATATTGCATCATTATTGTGTCAAAAATAATTTAATTTATTTGATGTCTAAAAATTATAAAACAAATACCATGATATAGGAAATATTTTTACCTTTCCAAATAATATTTATAGTCGAAAAGAGAACATATATAACACTATAAAAAAATTAATTACAAAAAGCTTTTTCGTTGATGTAATTTGGGCCTTTACTTTAAATTAATTAATCTAAATTGTCATTATCACTTCCAAGTAGATCAAAGGGGTCAAAAAATAGACCCAAAGATGGCCATGGTCGTTAATGACTCAACCAATAAGGTTAGTACAAGAGTTAAGGTAATTTTGAATTATTATAATATTCTTTTAACCTTGAATTACCTTATTTACCTTTAATGGTGATAAATAAAAGTCAAAAGTTACTATTCACCAAAAATTATTGTCATCTTAATGAACCAAATTTTACTTCTTGATAACAACCTTGTATTTCAGATTTTTTAAATTCAATTCACGGATGTGGTAAAATTTCATTTAAATAAAAAAGTCAGTTTTTTAACTACCACTAAGTGTTGTCACTATTCATCAAAAATTGAAGTTTCTCAGAAAAATACCAAAAATTCAGCCTAAGAATTATTTGATATTCCGTATTAAAAATTTATATATATTTTTCCAAATTCAAAACATAGAAGTGGCATTATTTAATTTAATAATTAATTCTCATTGTTAAAAAAATAGCATGTTTTTAAGAAATAATAACTATCAAAAGATTGATACTTGTTTATGTCCAATTTCAAAGTGAAATTAGTTCCAATGACCAACATTAGATTAAATGGGAAAAATATATTTTAAACTCACTTTAAAATCAATTAAAAATATAATCTATCCATATAAATAAATTAGATTAAAAGGCACTTATGCATTAAAATACAATATTTTTCACTATTCATTAAAAAAAATAATCTTTTTCAGAAAAATTCCAAAAATTTACCCTAATTAAATTTTGATGTCCCCATTCTAAAGAAGGATTTTATTTGGTCATATATAATGTATTAAAGTGACCAAAATTATTTTTAAAAATGGTTCTCCATTAAAAGGCGGTAAATTGGCCTTTTAATGTAAATTATGCTTAAAATTAGATTCATTCACATTTTAAGCCTCTTAATTTTATTGGATAAATGTAAATACATTTAAAAAACATGTATAATCATATTTTAGTTATTTTTGTTCATTCCTGCCAATACAACGACTAGAATTTAACTAACATTTAAAATAATAATATTATATTATTATTGTACAACGTATGATTCCAAATAAACTCATTGTTGCATATCGGGTACGCTATCGAACATAGAAACCCCTTTAAAGTAAAACTAATATTTAATTCACAAATATTAATAAATATGAAATATGTCTTATTCTTCCTTTATCTGGGATGTCACAACCTTCCCCCCTTTTGGGAATTACATCCTCGCAATTTTCAAACTGGGCTTGGAAACTTCATTAAAATCCCCACATCGATAAAAGAGTCAATAAAACTATCACTTTAAAATAAAGTAAGAGAAGTACAATGGTTACCCGAGACAACAGATACTAGGATTCCATAAAAACATGGATATGGAAGAGAAAACAAACCATCAAGTTCTGATGGAGAGTGATAGAAAACATGTTTAGGAGAAAGTTAACCACTAGAAAATAAAAAACATGTGATGGGTTAAACAGTTTTTGATTTCCCAGAAGTAAAAGTTAACAGACATGGTTTTTGTTTTAAGTTACTTTTCACAGGATATAAGGATTCTTATGACAAACAAGGAAGATATTATTAATGATATGAATATTTGTCAAAGAAAATATTTTTATTTGAAATACTATATTTTTTTGTAATAATGGAAATAGTTTTTGAGGTATCCTCTCTTTATAAAAGTGAATTGTTATGTATGTATTATATCCAAATTCACTAAAACTCTACTCCTAAAAATATACTCAATGTGATAGGATGTTAGTTCTTGACTGAAATTCAAGATTATGTAATGTAATAAGGATGAATCATTATAGTTGGTATTAGAGTCTTTTTTAGATAACATTAAAGGTAATGATACTATTAAATCAATAACATAAAAGACTTTTACTCTCTGTTTAGTTTGATAAGTTATAAAATTTACAGATTACCATGTTCCTTCAATTATTATATGTTTGTTCAGAATGGTATTTCAGAGAATAATCATGATAGAAGAAGTGGAGAGGCACCGACAGAAAGATATCCTTTCATAATATGAATCTTGTAATTTTAGGGATTGTAACCAATCAGTTTGTGAAAGTAACGGCTTAGAAGACACATGAAATAAATGGTGTTGGAATCCATGCAAGAAAATAATAAGAGATACCACAATGAAACATAATGATAGTGGATCATATTAAGGGGAAATTCCCTCCAGCTTTCAGTGGATCTTTAATCCCAATATTGGCAGAAGGATGGATTAAATCCCATGAAAATATATTATATGATATAGGATGTTTAGATAATAAAATAAAAGCCTTTAAATTTATCATTTTTATGGTGAATCAGATCAGTGGTTGTAAATGATCAATAATACCAGGGAGGAGATTAGAGCTCTAGAGTTGAATTTAAATGTTTTTTCCTTGAAATATATTTTCGTATATCGGTATAACTTAGGATAGAAAAGTAATTCCTTGAATAAAAATAGGATAATTCAGTGGCATTGTATGAAGTTATCATAACCCCAATGGGGTGGTAAGCTCATACTCTTATTCCAGTTGTGGATATAAAAATGAACTATTTTTACTCATAATTGAAGCCATGATATCGAAATTCATTGTCTTTCTGTGAGGTCTACAGTTATGATAAACATGTTTGATATATAGAGGGGGTAAAAAATAATGTTTTCTAAGTTTCATGTGAACTTATACTACAAGGAAACGAATAGTTCCAGAAGGAATGATATGGGAAAAAATCTATCAAATAAATCTGATGGTATGAACGACTATTTTATAGTTTGTTAAATGTGTTGAAAACACACTGGGGGAATGCCTTACCAAAATAGGGAAGTGTTTTCAATGTGGTATGTTTAGAAATTTGATCGAGATTTTAACAAAAATGACCATAAGACAAATACAATTAGCAAAACTATAAAGTAATTTAAATGTGATAAGATTGGTAATTATGAAGATGCATATCCAAAGAGAGATCCAAATTAGGAAATCAAGCCATACTATAAAAGGAAAGGTGTAGTGAGATACATTGCAACTACGACAACCGACGTTGGCCCATCCAATGAAGTTGTATCAGGTTTATTTTTTTACTCATTTTTTTCCAATTTTTATATTGATATATGGTCTACAAATTACTTTATTAATGGGAAAACTTTATTATAAATTTAAAATATCACCTCAAAAATTGAGACAAGAACTTATTGTTAAATCATTTGTGGAAATATTCTAGAAAATATGAGTTATATGCATTTTACTATTTTGTTATATGGAAAGGCATTACCAAAAATCCTTATTGTTTTCCATTTATAAATTTTGATGACATTCTATGTATGGATTGGGCTTTTTTTAAAATCTAATATTGAGTCTAGACCTATAGAAGTTGTTTTTTCTGAAACATTATATTTTTTATAGAAGAATGAACCCATACAATTGATAATATACAACGAAGCTGAGATATTTTTGAATGAAGTAAGAGAATGTTATCTTGCTCATATTGTTGAAAACAAAATAACTGTTCATATTATTTATTTGGAAGTGTTAAGTTAATATCATGATGTTTTTTTTGATAAGTTACTCGATGCTATACCTGACCAAGAAGCCAAATTATAATTCCCCAACCCCAGTTACCCAGAGTCGGTGCATTATTTTAATAAATTGGCATTATTACAAGGAATCATGTCCTGAAGGACCAATCAATTTATCATTCTTGGAAAATAGAATACATACATGAATTTTACATTACACTTTATAACATACAAAAAAAAAATCCTTTTTTAATTCCATTATTCCCTTGTCTTAACCCTGTATATCAATCACAATACACATCTTGAAATCCTAGGAAAAATTAAACAATGAAAGGGGTGAGCTCAGATGCTCAGTATGGATACCAATATAGTAGAAACTTTCATAAATATTCATAAACATTTATGGAAATGTATAACTAAAACAAAAGCCTTTTGAAATTGAACTTCAGAATAATATGACAAAAATAAAATGAAATAATGCCATTTACTTACTCACATGGATATTCTACTAGTCTAATTATCACATGAAATATCAATAACCACTTTCATAATGATGGAATGCATAATGCCGAACTTTAATTTCTGTGTCAAGGAATTGTGCCAAGACCTAATGGATAACTGTAACCGGGACCCAACCTGGAGAGCCTGTATAACCAGACTCCATCCCAGAGATCCTCTGTAACCTAACTCCAACCCGGAGTGCCTCTAATAACTGGGCACTAACCTATAGTTCCTCTAATAACCAGACATCAACCCGGAGTGCCTCTAAGAACCGAACATCAACCCAGAGTGCCTCTAACAACCAGACACCAACTCGGGGTGCCTCTAATAACTGGAAACCAACCTGGAGTGCCTCTAATAACTGGACACCCATCCGGAGGGTCTTCTGTAACCGGACCACAACCCAGAACATACTAGTCCAACGCATTAATCTTATGAAAAGGTTGAGATATAACATAAAAATTCATATTAAAACTAACATATGAAATGTCAATACTTTAACCATAAACTATTAATGACATAAAAATAACTCATCCACAGTAAATCATATCACAAAACCTTAAATATAATATGAAATATTTGTTTCATAATAAATAAACTTCAAATAATCTTAAAATCTATCAAAGGATGTTGACATAGATGAAAATGATCAGTAAAATGATTTGAGTGAAACACCCCATTTTCACGACATTGTTTAAAAGTCTCACAATTTATAAAGGAAGTTATTTAAAAGAGATTTTTGAATAAAAGTGTCCCATACCACTTTGAAACTTTTTAAAAGAAATATCATTTCAAAACATCCATGTTCATATAAATAAATTCATAAAATCATTTTAAAAACATGGACACTAATTAAAAAGGTTTAGAAGGATAAATATTTAAAGCATTTAAAATGATGATCTTGTTAAATAGACCCTCCCATAAAACATTATAAGATTCCTTTTGAAAACATTTTCATTAAATGTTTTCATCGATGATAAGTATGTCCCAGAAAATACTTACAGATGAACAATCTCGGATGAGATTGAGAAAATAACCCTTAGAAATTTGGTAACTTACAAAACATACACCCCATTAAAGAGGTATCATACAATGAATATGTAAATACAAATAAATTAAATATTATTACACAAATAATACAATTATTATCAGTACATAAACCACACAAAAAGTAATAGTGGCAATATGGTATGAATCTCACGGGAATAAGGAGTGAGATGAAAACCTCTTACCATCCAGTTTACTTTAGTCTAGCGTACATTTATCCTCTTATATGAAGACTATACTATGTTATTAAATTATACCAGAACCATATTAATATTTATGATATCATACATTATTCATTTAAGACTTTATGCTACCCATTTAATAAAAATTTCCATGTTATATTAGTATTTTGTGTAATAATCGCTTTCTTTGTCGTACGTGTTTTAACATGTAACTCTTGATTGTATCACTTAGATTATTATTTAAAAACTTCCAGAATATAAAACATTATTTATTTATCATATATATTTAGAATATAAAAAATTATAATATATGTAAATATGAAATGGAAAACACTGCTTATGGAGACGGTAGTCCGTACATACAAATAAAGGCTATTTCCGTTTTCATATAGTATTGAATAGAAGTAAGTGAATAAGATATATGAAAGTACATAAATATTTATATATATATAAATATATATATATCTATTATAATTACTATTTCATATATTACATACTTATTAGTAATATATATTTTTATAATTGTCGATGAATGGTGAATTTGGAAATGAATCTCATCGCGTCGTGGTGACGGTAATCCGTACGTACGCACGAGCGAAAATATCATTCTTTTGATATTAATATAATATATAGTTGGATGTTATATAATATATAAAGAATCATTATAATGTTATATTTATTAGTTAAATCAAATACACATCATTATTATTCCCATCCAAATAATAATGTATTGAATAACAATTACACCATGACGTGGAGACGATAGGTCTTACATGCGCAAGTATGGTGACATGTCATTCAAAGGGTGGATATAATGATGAATTTGGTTGTAATATAATTATAATAACATCACATTATATATCATATAATGTATTTACTCTTTAATATTGTAAACAACAAATAAAAAGGAAGTGGAAGAAGAAAGTAACTTGAAAGAGAGTGGTGAAATCCTTACCTCTTCTTCGGGTTATTCCTTTTGATTTGATCAAAAAGGGCCCATTAGGATGGATTTATGATCAAACTAAGGCCTCTATGATGAAGATAGGATATTTGAGATGGTATTTGGGTAGGGTTTGGCCATGCCAAATGACCTAGAAGATGTGAATTAGAGAGAAGGGGGAGTTCCCCTTTATAAGAGGGGTGAGAGGCACCTTAGAAAAAACATAAAATATTATTTTATAATAAATTCATATTCGGTTTCTAATGGATCCAAAGTTTATTATATAAATTATAATGTGGAGATAGGTCTCAAACAACTCAATAAATATTTTTAGACAAGTTTTGGTTACCATTTTAACCTTATCATTTAGATTTAACTCTAAGTTAAATAATTTAACTTTTACCATGTCTTCTTGTATTCTTACACTATATGGTTAATAATCTTACCTTATACATCCAATCGAACCCCAATTGGTTAATTAATGTCATATATATTATTATATAAGTTTTTTGGATGAACCAGTTTTTTTAGGTCCATTATATCAATTAATAATATAATATTTGTTTTAAAAACTATTTTATGTAAATTTTGACACTATTTGTTATTTGTTTTTTGTTAAAATAATAACAACATGATTGCTTCACAAAAAATCCATTGAATCAATCCGAATAGGTCATATGCACCTAGAAAATTCGTGTATGTCATAAAAACATGGAATATATATTTATTTTAATATTTATAATACCATTTATTTGATTCTTTCATGAATAAGGTAATTACTACATCACCATTGTGCCATAAAACATTTTATTTATATAATGTCTTAAAATTATATATATAATACCATGATGTAGGAAATCTTTTTATATTTTCAATGAATATTTATAATCTAATTTATCTTATGAAAAACCCTATATTAAAAATGTTTTAGTTATTAAAATTTGATTTTAACTCTTTTAACTCTTTTTTGAATTAAATAATAATTGATGTCTGAATCTAATCGAAGTGGACCTAAATGATAATTTTTTTTCCCTAAGGTTGTTTTTGGTCGAGATAAATTTTTTTATTAGAATTATGACATGTGTGAGGGTAATATTAATATCATTTTTACCCTTAATTAACCAATTTTCCTTTAATAGTGGTAAATAAACGTAAAAAGATACAATTCACCAAAAATTATTTCCATCTCATTGAACCACATTTTACTCTTTGATATTATCCATGGCTCTCGGATTTTTGAAATTTATCTCACATAAGCGGTAAAATTAGGTTTTATGTAAATTTTCAAAAGCTCCTTGGAGGTGGGTAAAAGATGGTGAAAAGTTCGATAAAATTTTTATATATCTAAATTTATTATAAACTGACTCCAATGAATTACATTGAACTTATATAGGTATTATGTATCTATTTTTACATTAAATAATTTAAATAAAATAAATAATTATTTAAATAAAAATTTGGTTTTAAACTATAACTTAGTGTTTTTCACCATTCATCAAAAATTAAAAGTTTTCATAAAAATACCAAAAATTATACCTAAGATAATTTTGATATTAAAAATCCAAAAATGAAGTCCATTTTGAAAGATAAAATGTATAAAATTTCAAAAAGTGGGTATTGCTATTCATAATGGCTAGTTTGATTGGTTGTGGTGTGTGTTAGAACTCAAAGTGGCGTTCAACGCATGCTACTGTATTTTTTAAAGTAAAGCATACCGTGGAAGATTGGGGTGTTAAATTCTCCCATCCTTCAATAAATGGTGTCCTCACAATTTATGATCGGTATTGGAAACTTGGGGTTGACATTTCAAAATATCTTTGTTGAAATCCCACATCAAAAAATGGATTAATGAGGCATCTATTTAAAACAAAGTGTGGAAAGTATGAAGGTTACCGAAAATAACAAATATTGGGGATCTATGTAGGAAAATATGGATATGGAAGAGAAATCTAACCATCAATATCTGATGGAGAGTGGTAGAGAACATGGCTATGAAAAGGACAATAATCCAAAGGCCATAAATTTGTGATGATCTAAGGTACCATCTAGGCCAACATTTTTGTTCTAAGTTCCTTGTATTAATGTTGAGGAATTTATTTATGAGATTTTATAAGATCATAAGAAGATATAATTAAATTTTTATCCATTAATAAATTTATACCACAATCTCATCTTTCACTACAAAACTCAATACAACTCAAAAATACTCTATTTATCCAAATCGTATAGGGTTCCAAATATAATGAATGTATAATTCACATATCATACCCATTAAACAATCCAGGGACTTCACATAGTCCAGTGGTAGGCGATAAATCTCAATCACACTATAGTTGGGTGTTTGATTCCTGCAGCTTTGTCTGACTCGACGGGTTGTCACCCAGTTTTTGTGTTGTCCTTTTAAAAAAATCAGAAAATAACTTTTCAAACTTAATCCATTTCAACAATTAGACTTATCCAAAATAGTACTATCCAAACTCACACCCCAATATTTATAAGGAAGGTAAACACAATGAAGATCCTTTTTTATGTAATAACATGTGAACACCTTCACCATATATTATTTTAAAACATGGTAACATCCTGAATTACCATAAAACATTATTGATTACATTCAAGATCCCTTATTCTTTATAGAATACTGGATATAATCCTTCTATAAAAAATGTTGTAAACTACAATGATGAAAAATCATTAATCAGTTTCAAGGTATTCAAGAATATCCAATATAATTTACCCAAATCAACCATATCTTATTCAAAAATCAGTACTTTAATATTAGAACCATATTAAGGTTTATCTTTCCATCATCAATGTAATTTCAAAAATGCTTAACTCGCTGTAGAGTCACTTTTCATAGTACTATAAAATCTCAAATCATCAATGAAATAGTATCGCTTTACAATCCTTATTTATTTCCATAACATAATTGATACAACACTTAAATGAAATAATTCCAAAAAACAACATAAGAACACTAGTCATTCCTTTTCATTTGTGGTAGTATAATAACTTTATTATTATCCAGTAGCTTCATTTTTGGCATTGTCTGATGACTGGTACATTGGTCTGGGTAGTGTCCAAAGTCATTGCAGATGAAGCATTTTACATTTGAAACCTTTTTCTTACACTTGAAGTGAAATACTTGGTGACATTTTTCTCCACACATATAACATACTCCCATTCCCTTAAATCATTTTCCAAGGTGATTCTTTCCACAGTTATCACATATGGGAAAAACATTCTTTACCTTCTTCCCTTTAACGGTCCTTCTCTCTACCATCTTATTCTTCTCTAGATTCCCTTCAAATCTATAGGACTCTGAGAATTATTTACTTATCTTATCAACACATGATACAATTTATTAATATGATGATAATATGTGGGATACTATTTACCTTATAAATTCTGGCTTAGGAACATGAAAGATATGATCATTCTTACTCTTGGGATCATGTGTATTGCTGGAGTTCTCATTCCTTCTACTGGGCGCCATTTCTAAAAAATGGAATACACTAGATTAGTTTATGAATAGAAATACCTAATCCCGAACTTTTAAAACACTTACATAAATTAAACAGTTTATGGATATAATACATAATCATAAAAATGTTTTCATTGAGTAATTATATACTCATAAGCCCTTCATAATGGTTTGTAATGAAAATGAGAATTATCCTAACCATATCCCCAGGGAGTGTCGTAACCAAGTGTGCAGCAAGGACCATAGTCGTGCACTAGTTCCTGTGTGAGTCTATCTCAAAGTGGTGTTTTTGGGTTTTACCCCTAGGTACATCTGTGCCAGAATCGCCTCTACCTACTCGTTTCCAGACAAGGATGTATTGCTTGGGAAACTCACAGAATCTCTACAATACCAAAATTCTAATAAGTTCTTCTATACAAACCCTAAATGTCTATCATAGGAATATGTGCTCGAATCAGAGTTTATTTAAATCTATTTTCCAAGGTTATTACTAAACCTCCCTCTGATACCAACTATAATGCCCTGACCCCAGTTACCCAGATTCGGTGCATTATTTTAATACATTGGCATGATTACAAGGAATCAAGTCCCGAAGGACCGATCGATTTAGCAGTCTTGGAAAATAGATTACATAAATGAATGTTACATTACACTTTATAACATACAAAACAACATAAATAATCCTTATGAATGCCCTTATTCCCTTGGCATAACCCTTCATATCAATCACAATACACTTCATAGAATCTTGGGAAAAATAAAACATAGAAAGGGGTGAGCTCAGATGCTCAGTAAGGATAACAATATAGCAAAATCATTCATAATTAATCATAAACATTTATGGAAATGTAAAACTAAAACAAAAGCCTTTTAAACTAGAAATTCAGTATAATATGCCAAAAATAAAATGAAATAATTCTATTTACTTATTCACATGTATATTCTACTAGTCGAATAATCACATGAAATATCAATAACCACTTTCATAATGATGGAATGCATAATGCCTAACTTTAATTTCTGTGTCAAGGCATTGTTCCAAGACCTATGAGATAACTCTAACCGGAACCCAACCCAGAGAGCCTCTATAACCAGACTCCATCCCAGAGATCCTCTGTAACCGGACTCCATCCCGGAGTGCCTCTAATAACTAGACACCAACCTGGATTTCCTCTAATAACCAGACACCAACCTGAAGTGCCTCTAATAACTTGAAAACAACCCGGAGTGCCTCTAATAACCGGACAGCAACCCGGAGTGCCTCTAATAACTGTATACCAACCCGGAGTGCCTCTATTAACCGGACACTGACCCGGAGGGTTTCTTGTAACCAGACCCCAACCCAGAACATACTAGTAGAACACATTCATCTTAAGAAAAGGTTGATATATAACATCAACATTCATATTAAAACTAACATACAAAATGTCATTACATTAACCATAAACCATGAATGACATAAAAATAACTCATCCACAGTGAAATAAAATCGTCAATACAATAAGAATGATTTGTTTCATAATAAATCAACTTCAAATAAGCATAAAATCCAAAAAAAGAAGTTGACATTGACAAAAATGATCAGTAAATTGCTTTGAGAGAAATACGCCATTTTCATGAAATTGTTTAAAAGTCTCACAATTAATAAATGAATTAATTTAAAATATATTTTTGAATAATTTTGTCCTTTACCACTTTGATACTTTTGAAAAGAAATATCATTTCAAAAGAACCATGTCCATATAAATAAATTTTAAAGATTATTTTGAAAACATGGACATTAATTTAAAATGTTTAGAAGGATAAATATTTAAAACATTTAAAATGATGATCTTGTTAAATATACCATACCATAAAACGTTAAAATATTCCTTTTGAAAACATTTTTATTAAATATGATCATCAATGATAAGTATGTCCCAGAAAATATTTAGAGATGAACAATATCGGATGAGACTGAGAAAATAACACTTAGCAATTTGGTAACATACGAAACATACACCCCATGAAAGAGGTATCATACATTGAATATGTAAATACACATAAATTAGAGTGTATTACACAACGAATACAATTCTGAGTAGTACATACACCACACAAAAGGTAATAGTGGAAATATGGTACGAATCTCACGGGAATATGGAGTGAGATGAAAACCCCTTACCTTGTAATTTCCATTCATCGAGGGTACATTTAGCCTCCTGTATGAAGACTATAATATGTTTTTAAATTATACCAGAACCATAATAATATTTATAATATCATAAATTATTTATTTATGACTTTATACTACCCATTTAATAATAATTTCCATGTTATATTAATATTTTGTGTAATAATCGCTTTCTTTATCCTAGATGTTGTAACATGTTACTCGTGATTGTATCAATTAGATCATTATTTAAATAATTTTTTAATATATAAAATGATTTATTTATCATATATATTTAGAATATTAAAATTTATAATAGACGTATATATGAAATGGAAAACACTGTTTATGGAGACGGTAGTCCGTATGTACGCATAAACGTTGTTTCTGTTTTCAAATAGTATTGAACAAGAAGTAAGTGAATGAGATATATATAATTACATAAATACTTATATATATATATATATATATCTCCAGTATCATTATTATTTCATATATTATATACTTATTGGTACTATATATTTTTATAATTTTTGATGAATGGTTAACATTGAAATGAATCTCATCGTGTCGAGGAGACGGTAATCTGTACGTACGCACGAGCGAAAATATCATTCTTTTGATATTCATATAATATATAATTGGATGGTATATAATATATACAGAATCCTAATCATGTTTTATTTATTATTTTCATTAAATACACATCATTATTATACCAATCCAAATAATAATGTATTGAATAACAATTATACCAAGACGTGGAGACGGTAAGCCGTATGTACGCATGTATGGTGACATGTCATTCAAAGGGTGGATAGAATAATGAATTTGGTTGTACCATAATTATAATAACATAAAATTCTATACAATATACTAGGGTTATTATTTTATAATGTAAAAAACAATGAAAAGGGAGGTGGAAGAAGAAAAGAACTTTAAAGAGGGTGGTGAAATCATTACCTCTTCTTTGGGTTCTTCCTTTTGATTTGATCAAAAGGGATCTATAGGATGGCTTTTAGATCAAAATAAGGCCTCTAGGATGAAGGGAGGATATTTGAGAGGGTCTTTGGGTAGGGGTTGGCCGAGCCAAATTGCTTAGAAGGTGTGAATTAGAGAGATGTGGGAGTGCCCTTTTATAATAGGGGTGA
The DNA here is from genome assembly GCA_963277665.1 of Viscum album. Taxonomy (NCBI): domain Eukaryota; kingdom Viridiplantae; phylum Streptophyta; class Magnoliopsida; order Santalales; family Viscaceae; genus Viscum; species Viscum album. The sequence continues at coordinate 186,432,805 of OY728153.1, read as the reverse complement.
GGGGCACCTTAGGAAAAACAGAAAATATTATTTTATAATAAATTCATATTCGGTTTCAAATGGCTCAAAAGTTGATTATATAAATTCTAAGGTGTGGATAGGTCGATAAAAAATCAACAAATTGGTTTTAGATAAGTTTAGGCTACATTTAAACCTTATCATTTAGATTTAACTCTGTGTTAAATAATTTAACTTTTACGATGTCTTATTGTATTCTTACACAATATGGTTAATAAACTTACTATATACTGCCAATCTAACCCCAATTGGTTCATTAATGTCATATATATTATTATATAAGTCTTTTGGATAAGCCTTATATTTTTATGACCATTATATCAATTAATAATATAATATTTGTTTTAAAAAGTATTTTATGTCAATTTTGACACGATTTGGTATTTGTTTTTTGTTAAAATAATTAGAACATGATTACATCAAAAAATAATACATTTAATCAATACTAAAATGTCATATTCACCTATAAAATTCGTGGATGTCATAAAAACTTTGAAATTTTGTTTATTTTAATATTTATAATACCATAGATTTGATTCTTTCGTGAATAAGGTAATTACTCCATCATCATTGCGCCATAAATAAATTTATTTATATAATGACTAAAAATTATAAATAAAATACCATGATTTATAAAATCTATTTATCATTCTAATGAATATTTATAATCAAAATTATCTTATGCAAAACCCTATATTAATAATGTTTTACTTATTAATCTTTGATTTAAACTCTTTTAACTCATCTTTGAATTAAATAATAATAAATGTCCTAATCCAATCCAAGTGAACCTAAATGATAATATTTTATTCATAAGGTTGTTTTTGGTCCAGATAATGTTGTCCAAGAGAATTATTACATGTGTGAGGGTAATATTAATATCATTTTTACCCTAAAATACACGATTTACTTTTAACTGTGGTAAATAAAAGTAAAAACGTTACTATTCACCAAAAATTATTTTCAGCTCATTGAACCACATTTTACTCCTTGATATTAACTGTTTCTCTCATATTTTTGAAATTCATCTCACAGAAGCAGTAAAAATAAGTTTTATGTGAATTTGCAAAAGCTTATAAGATGTGGGTAAAAGATGGTGAAAAGTTCAATAAAATTTTTATATATCTAAAATTATTATAAATTGACTCAAATGAATTACATAGAAATTATATAGGTATTAGGTATCTATATTGAAATTAAAAAATTTAAATAAAATAAATAATCATTTAAATAAAAATTCGATTTTAAACTATAACTCTGTGTTTTTCACTATTCATCAAAAATTAAAAGTTTTCAGAAAAATAACAAAAAATTACACTATGGTAATTTTGATATTAAGAATCCAAAAATGAAGTCCATTTTGAATGATAAAATGTATAAAATTTCAAAAATTGCGTTTTACGTTTCATAACAGCTAGTTTGATTGGTTGTGGTGTGTGTTAGAACTCAAAGTTGTGTTCAACACTCACTACTGTATTATTCAAAGAGAAGCGTACGGTGGACGCTTGGGGTGTCACATGAATTCAAATTTTACTTTGTTCTTGATGATAAGACAGTTTTTAAACCCCCTTATTGAGTTTCTCTAATAGAACTAATTGAATTGAAAATTCAGTTTTAGGAGTTTCTTGATGAAGGATTCATTTGTCCAAGAATTTTACAAAGGGGTGCTCCTATTTAGTTCATTAAAAATAAATTTGGTTCCATGATGAATATCAATGACTATATATCCTTGAATGAAATCAATGTTAAAACCTTGTTTCCTATAAATCATATATATGTCTTGTTTGATTAGATCTAGGGAGAAAAATATTTTCGAAGGATGAACAGAGGTTGAGGTACAATCCTTTAATGGTAAAGGAAGAAGATATTTCAATGGCTGAATTCGGTACTTGATATGAGTGTTATGAATTTTTTGTGATACAATTTGGGTTTACTAATGAACATGTAATATTCATTGATATTATGAACATAATAGTTTAGGATTTCTTGGATATGTTTGTAGTTTTATTTATTTATGAAATTATGGTAATTGATGAAAGTAAAGAAGAGCATGAAAAAAATCTAAAGGTTGTTTTTTCAGACATAATGGAAAATAAATATTATGGAAATTCATGAAGTATTATTTTTGTTGAAAAATATTTATTTTATTTGGAATAAGGTAAATGAGGATAGAATTACAATTGAACATGGTAAAACAAAAGTAGATGATGGACAACCAAGAACAAAAATTGTTATATAAATTTGTAGTTTTATTTAATTTATAGTTTATTACTGATGGTTTCTTAAAATCATTTCATTAATATTTATACCTCTAAATAGGTTAATATGAAAATGGGTTACATTTATCTGGATAGTGGAACGTGATGTTTGTTTTTAGGAACAAAAGAAGGGATTGGTGAGTGATCAATTTTTGGATCTGCCTTCCAAAAATTGATGATTTTATCATATATGGTGATGCTTCATTGAATGTACATTGTTTTGTTCTAATAAATAATGATTCGGTAATTTTTTATGCTTCAAGACAACTAAAACCTCATGAGGTAAATAATCCCACAAATTATTTTGAAATAGAATTTGTGTTTTTTCTTTAAAATTTTTATAGGAATCATTTATATAGAGCCAATTGTCAAATATATATTGACCATAAAATTATGAAGTATATATTAACATATAATGAATTAATCATGTGAAAGAGAATATTTCATGAGGTAATTATGGATTATGATTTCATGATCAATTACTAGCACAAAAATGAAAAAAATGTGGTAGATATCATGAGTTGAAAACATAAAAAATCCATATCAATTTTACATTTAGAACACAATCCCTTGATTTATGGTTTGTTTAATTATGGATTAGATGTATTTGGTGACAAAAATAAATATATTTTGTTTTTGGTTTTTGTTAAGACATTATTATTAGACAGAATTTAGAATGTGTAGAAGGAAGACTGTGACCTACATAAAAAGGTATAATTGGTTAAATGGGTATGTTTCACGAATTTAAACTAGATTATGATTGTGTTTTGGGATTTAGAAAAATATTGTGTGTGAATTGTGATTTTTATTTCAAGAATGATTTATTTTGTGAAGCTCATCATTCTCCATTTACAGTTCATCTTGGCATTACTAATATTTTCATGGATATTTGGGAGTATTACTGGTGGGATAGAATAAAAACAGATAATGTAAAATTTACTATGAAATGAGTGACATGTCAACATGTCAATGTAGAGTGATAGATATATATGGGAATGCTTCATCCATTACAATTTCCAGACTGTAAATGGGAAAGTATATCAATTTTATTTTTTGTGGGACTACGAAATAATTCTTGTGGTAATAATGTAATATGTTGTATTATTGAACGTCTGACTAAATCTACATATTTCATATCTATTTGAGATACATTTTCTTTGAATACTATTTCTATGCTATATCTAAATGATATTTTCATGTCACATGGAGTGCCTATGTCCATTGTATCTGACCACATTCAGTGGTTCAGTTATAGTTTTAAGGGCCTTTGGATGTCATTGCGCAAAATATTAAATTTCTATACACCGTTTCATCTCAAATTAGATAGGTATTCAGAAAGAATGATTTATAATTTGGATGATATTCTTTGATATTGTTCAATGGACTACTATGGATGTTTCTATCAATATCATTATTTATTTTAGTATTTATATACTAAAACTTTTAATTCAATTATACAAATGGATCCTTTTGAGTCATTGTATGGGAAGTGGTGTCGAACTCTATATTTATGTGATGTAGATAGGGAAAGGAAATTGATTAGACTATAATTATTATTGGATGTGGATAAGAATGTAATGATGATCCAAAAACACATGAGGATAACTCAGAACAAGGAAGAAGTAATGTAAACAACATGGGGATTGATTTTTCTTTTGAGGTAGGTGATCATGATTTCCTTAGAATCTCACCATGTAAAAGTGTTAAGTATTTGGGTAAAAATGGAATGTTAAGCCCATGGTTCATTAGGAATTATGAAATCTATCAGAATATTGGTATTTTCACCTACCGAGTTGAATTTCATCAATGTTTATCTTAGGTACACAATATATTACATGTTTCAATGTAGAGAATTTATGTTCAAGAATCGTCTCATGTCATGAGCCCAGAAGCGGTTTAGCTAGAAGAGAACCATTGTTTTGAACAAAAACCTATTCTGATTATTGATCATAGAGTGAATGTATTGAATAATAAGTTAATATAATAGGTAATGATTTTTTTCACAGTCCTCAATTTTGATGAAGCAACATGTGACTCATAAAATTCTATGAGAGAATTTTACCCTCACATGATTAAGAAGTAAATAAAGAAATTGTCACGATGCAATTTATAGAAGTTGGGGAAAATGTAACACCCCATAGGTTTAAATATAATTAAATTCTTTAAACATTGTCTTATATGGATAACTATTACCTATCCATCATCGATATTTTTTCCACTTTAATCATAAGAATTTAAAAAAATGGTCATCTAGGGTTGAGATCAGTATGTTAGTTGAAGTGTGATAGAACCAACTTGTTATTTGGGGATTATTTTTGTACCCTTATGAATAGTAATTTATCCTTATAAATATTAATTTGTAAAATTAATTGAGACCTCACCAATGAATATAAATATAATAATTTATGATACATTTATTTATTTTTCAATGTATATTAAAATAAGTTGTAGTTCTGCATTTGTTATTTCTTTAATAAATTATTATATTATATAAAACATAAATTTCAGATATTTAGTAAATTATTTTCAATAAATGTTTTCCTTGTTGGAATTCTACATTCTGAATAAATGGTTGTTGTTAATCATTTGTATTTATCTAAAATACGTGAATTTTCGTTGAATTGTGAAATTTAGTAATTTATGTAAAATTATAAATAAAAAATATATCTACATCATTATTGAGTCTTAAATGATGTAAATGGCATTGGTTTGAACTGACATGAACATAATACTATTTTATCTACCATGAATCAATACTATTAATTTTCCTGAGTAAAAATATTAAACTAATGATTAAAATAATGGAAAACTCCTCCTCTCCTTCTTAATAAATACCACCCTCACCCCCTCCTCCTCTCACACCTCTCACGTTTTAGAATTGCCTAAATTATTCCAAATACCATACCAAAGGATCTTATCCACATACGTGACCTAATATTCTCACCAAATGGCCAAATCCAATTACCTTAAAGAGTATCTCAAGTAGAAGATATCAAGATGTAAGAATCATATTTATTTTTCTTGTGTTTTTATTTCAACTTTATTCCATAATATATAATGTCTTAAAATTTATTTATCCAATAGGAATAAATGATGCATTATTATATATAATAATAATTTATATATTTCTTATGGAAGACATTGTCATCATTATTCCTCTCCTCTTCTACTTATTTTAATAAACCATCATCTTTGATGTGTCGATATACAGAAATCATGGACAATGTTTCTTTAATTTCATTTACTTCTGTAAAAACTAGTTATTAAACCATTTTATTGTATTAAATAGATTTTAATGTGTATTATATATCATATTTCACGTTTTGAGTTAACACATATAGCCAATATAATGTTATTTAATAAATCAAGTTCATGAATATTGAAGTACTTCCAAAATTATCTAAACAAATATCATTAAAGATTTATCTAATTATCCATATTCATAACATATAACAAAAATGAATAATGGTGGAATTTAATATAATAGAAAGATATAATTACCATTGAATTCATCTTCTGTAATTTAATTTCCATATGACATGAAAATCAATATGAACCAACCATGGAAACCATGTAAAATACACAACTGAAACAATAGAAATAAAAAAATATTATAAATAAATAAGTTGAATGATTTTATTAAATGATTATATATGGTGTTATAAACATGTATATTTTTTATGATATTAATAAAACTCCTTTAACCATTTTACCAACGTTTTAAATAGGTTTTCTGTAAGGTAAACCAGTGGTAAGGGAATTATTAACCTAGTTTCCATTCATTGGGTTAACGATATATCTCATTTAATATGTTGTACTAATATTTTAGTTGTGATTAATTAGATTAATATTGTGTTCTATTGTGTTTATTTATAGTTTATTCGCATCTTCTTTTCATTCATTCAATTATAACATTAATTATATGATAATTGGAAGGGACTTTTTTTCAAAGACTACGTTTAAAATTCTATTTTAATTATTTCAGAAAGCGATGGATTTATGATATTATTAATGTTATATGATTATATTTTGGTTCTTGCTAATTTGTTTTATCAAATTTTGGAACCTATGTATCTCTTCAATGCTTCACGTATGTGTAATTTGGAGGTCATTCATTTAGTTACACTAAATGTAACTGTAATGGTTTCAAAATAAGGTATTCATGAGGGATACATAGTAAGGAAGCCATTAGAGTTAAAAATCATATGGTAGATAAGAGGGATACTAGATTATGTATGTAATTCCCCAAGATACCATTATGGTTCTATTTCTGTTCCTTATTTTTTAATAAATTTGGTGGAAATCTCATGTTTTAGATATATAGGTATATATGTGTGACAATTATTTATTTTTTAAAATAATTTCATAAATCTACATGTATTCATTTTATAGTCCTTTAATTCATTATTTTTATACACCTTATAGTGATTTTTGTTCACATCTAATATTTTTAAATGATTTTAGCTGGTAATGAGGATTTTTGAGACAAATAAGGAATCCAATTCATTTGTTATGAAATATTTATAAATAAAAAATGTATTATTTGAAACATAATTTATTTTTTATTGAATGGATATTGTTTTTTATTATATCTGTTCTATATAAATGAGGAATGTTATTTATATATTATAACAAAAATCACTAAAACTCTAATCCATAATAGATACTCAATGTGAAATGAATTGAGTTCTTAACTGAAATTCATAATTATGTAATGTAATAAGGACTAGTCCTTATAACATAAATATGAAGTGAATAATCATGGACTCATAATCCTAATACTAGTTGTAATAAATACATTATGTACATAATAACATGGAAAAAACCTAAAAGTATTAATTTAATCATATATACACACTACAATATTTAAGGTAATAATTTATTTCAAGAAATTATTTATACCAATTCAATTTTTTTAAAGGATTAATATTCATGGATATTAGATACATAATCAATATATTTTATAAAACCGTGAAAATTTCTCCATAATAAAACCACACTAGACCCCCTTCTAGACAAAAACTTTTTTATTCTCATCATCGTAAAAGTAGAAAATGGAAATAGCTGAAAGGGGTGTGTTCAGACCCAAAAATAGGGAAGATCCATAAAAAATGGTATATTGAGAAAATAAGGCAAAGAGATATTATTTCAGTAAATTTTAATTAAAAGAATTCTATTTAATAGTACACATGCTATTCAAATAAATAAATGTATGAAATCACAATATGAATAACCACTTGGTCAATAACAACTAAATTTTAAAGGAAAGAATACATACAGTTGGACATCCATGATCCCACCCACAGTTCCATTATACTAAAAATCATATATATTACTATAAAACCAACATTACAATACTTCCAAATCCTTCAATCAATGTCTCATGACATGAAAATTTAAATTAATTTTTATTTGTATATAAAATTATAAGAATATATTTTCCTTTTCAATCCTTCCAATTCATCAAGTGGACATATATATTTATTATATATCCATTACATGAATGGCTGACTCATTAATCACAAATTGAATGGAAATTATATGGAACATTCTTTATCAGTCAATATGTATTCACACTGAATCTGGAATACATAACATCATTGTTTCCCCATTCAATCACATAAAATTAAAAATAATCTACCATAAAAATAATATATAGAATATTAAAAAAATTAAGATAATATTAATATGATAAGTATGACAATGATACAAATGAATAAGGAAAAAAGAAATAAAGTAACTCTATAAGCATAACAGATTGTTATAAAAACATGATCATAAGAAATTAAATCATATATAAATGTTTTAAAAACCATAATTCAAATACTTATGGTACAATACCATTTATTTTAAAATAGGATTGTTTTTAGTATACTCTGGTCCTTTGAAAAAATAAAATTAAATTAAAAGCAGATCATTAAGATAAATTAATTTAAACAATAGATACATTTTCATAAAAATTTTGATTTTTATAAATTAACAAACACTTTTCATAATTATTCAACATTAATTTTTTAATATGTTTTGGAAAAAAATTTACAATAATATAATTCTAAAAATAAACTATTCTTATATTATAAAATTGGGAGTGGATGATAAATAGTAATTACATGAAATGAAAAGCCGCTTAAATATTTTTCAAAAACAATGTTTTTGAAAACTGTATCAATAAAAAGGTTTAAATTAAGTCATTTTAAAAATATATCATGATAAATATGAATTTTATAATAGACAAAAAATCTTTCAGTTTCATAATAGTGAAATAAAAAAAATCATAAAGACCATATGTAGTATAGAAAAAATATCATTAAACATCATTGAAAAGTGATTGATAATGATAATTTATTACTAAGAATGAATTCAATTAATGACTAATAATTTAATTAAAAAGTTATATACACTAAATAAAAATATTTAATATTTATTGAACAATAAAAAATGGTATAGGAAACCAATGTTATAATACAATGGTAATGTTGAATGAGTCTGACTCAAAGGATAGAGTATGATTCTAGATACACCCTTATTACATTGGTAATTTACGAATCCATATAATATGAAGGAAGGGTGAAAATATAGTCTTTTAAATATCATGAATGATAAATTAATGATGATAATATATTTATTTATTTTAATTAATTATTTTATAATAATTTGATGCATAATAACAAATATCTGTAAATTAGCGGAAATTGGGAGAGATAACCCTTTAATTGTGTTCATCCTTAATAAAAAATTATCCAACTTCTTGGATACTATAAATAAATATATTTAATAAATATTAAAAAATGTTATCTTTTAAAAATACACGATATAATATCTTATCCAAAATATTTATTTATATTATAGTTTATTTTCATTATCAATTTTAAGTAATTAGGATTTTTTATTCCATACAATTTCCATAGTGATATTTCCAATTCATATTTATTTGAATACTCTTTATCATTAACGTTTAATTCAATATATTAGGACACATTTTATTCATAAATTAATTATATTACAGTTTATTCTAGTGAAGGCATGTGTATGGTTTGAGATAAAAAATTTTGTGATGGACTAGTATTGGTGAGTTTTAAGAGAAAAAGGTGATATATTAAAATAATATTATAAATGGTAATAAAAATCATATAGTATCACTAAAAAAATTAAACCAGTCATTATTACATATTATTATCAATATTATACATTAATTAATCATTTATTCCATAGACGTTACATCATCGTTCTTTTAGGATCTAAAACTAATCCTATAAATAATTTTTTATAATGGATGGATGTATTAAAAATGTTATATATATGTTCAATATAAATTTTACAAAATCATAATCATGTTTTAATTGTCATATTTTTCCTAAAATTTATCATTTTAACCATACATTATATGATATGATGATATAAGAAACATTTCACTTTGTGCAAGGGATAGTCTGTACGTATGCAAAAGCAATGTTTTTTATTAGTTGATGAAAAATGTAAAATACAGGTTCAAAGGACACCCTAATGGTTCCCTAGAATGGATCTCCAGAATAATAATAGGTCACCTCCCAAAATTCTAGAGGATTATTTCTAGTGGATGGTGATGAAGGATGTATAGTTTGGAAGATATTCTCCATGTACCTGAATTCATTGTAGTATAAATTATAAAAAATGTCATCCATAATAATAATATGTAATATAAATAACGAATCGTTAATATAAAATAATAAATGAAAATTATTTTATCATGAAGCATACATTTTATAAATACAAATAATGACCACCCACTATGTCAATCACTTATACATACTTGTATAATGGAAATAAAAGTTAATGGATCCATGGATACACTGAGACTCACATCGTTCTGAACTCCAAACACATTTGATCAATCAGATATATCATGTTTTCTGATGTCCCATGCCAATTCTATGACTGCAATAACCATGTGAGATCTACTTAGGAACCCAAGTGAAAAAGAGTCCTAAGCGTGGTGTGAGAATAAAACCTAGAAGTTAACCATCATCATTATCCTATACCAACAAGAATATGTGGTGATATGTCATGTCCATATCCAAATCAAAAATAAATAATTATCTATCAGATAAATAAAACCGACAAACAATATCTTATTCAGCCTAATACTGGAATCTCTCTAATAACATGTTGATGATCATTCCAACACATATACAAAACATATTTTTGTCAATCCAGAGGATAATAACTATAATAAATCATTCCTACTTTGACCAGTTTTTGGGTTTATCTGAGTAAATATTGATTCAATTACAACCATATAAATATCATATCATGGTGTGCCCCATGGATCCCTCGTATCTATGATCAGCAGACAACAACTCCTGATCAGTGTCCTAAATGCCCGATCCCTCGAGATCTAGGAATCTATACAACTCCTATAGTAATGAATTGATCCACGATATTTCATGGTAACCCATTCTATCAATAAATCAGAACCATCCACATAGTCACCATTCCAAATTTCTATATAAAAATCATCATGGGAATCCATATAATGAATTGTTAAAATCATTAGTCTCTACTAGATGAATCCTAGGGTTGACTTAAGAATCTATTCCTCATAGTAATATTAAAAATAATAGTAAATAATCTTGAATCATAAATGGAATGATCTATGTTATTATATAAATCATAAGTATCCAAAGCATATAAGTAGTTACATAATGAATTATGTTAAAATCTAGGAATAATGTGAACACTGAACAAAACTCAACATGTAGATACAAGGTGGTATAGGGGATACATGATGACATCATAGACTATATAACAATTCATCATAAGTCCCATGTATGGATCCAATGTAACACCATTGGGAATAAAGAAGACTTTTCCCTCATAAATCCCATTGGTTGGTGTCTATGATGTACGTATGATCATTAATTACTGCATCAAATTTGTTATGTGAATATTAGATAAAATATTGGGGTTGAAACAAATCAAAAAAAACTATTTTCATCATCTCCACAATAATGGGAGGAAATAACTTATATGGGAAAAAGGATTAACATAAAAAAATATCTACCCTATAAAAAACTATTCCACTCAGGGTTGATCAGTCAATGGGGTACCCATTAGGTCCCCTAGGTCACAATATTATAGATTCACCCCCAATCGGGTTTTTGAATCAAATATTTCTCGAGTTGACAACGGATTATATATGGATTTCACATCAAATTACATCAGCCAATGTGTATCACAACCATTCTAGCTACATGGTTTTCATCACATCATTATCATTCAGTGATATTACCCATACCCCATATCTGTCATCAAAATCTCACTCGGTTGGTTCACTCACGCAACCAATCATCGGAGCCTATTAACTATCCACCTATTCAAATCACGGACAAGAAGATGCATCTACCATTGGTTGAAAGGGAAAAAGATATATTACCAAGGTTGATTGGATCCATGTCACTTTTTCATCAAGGTGGATGAATTTCAATTAAATTAATTAAATCACATAATTAAATAAAAACAAACACTTCATTTGTTTTTAATTATATGATTAATTTAATTAATTCAATTGATTACCAATTTTCTAATACAATATGATACAATTATAAATCAATATCATAAATACCAGAGGGTTCATCATATGGGAATCAATGTAGTTTGATGATTTCTTATTAAATTCTATGATTTGAAAAAAGCTGCCAAGGTCCTTCCATGACTTTCCTGCATCATCTGAATGACCTAAAGCTATGTATCAAACTGAAAATTAAAAATTTACTAATTATAATCATTCTATAATCATGTAATTATCTATAAATTCTATATTTTTTCAAACTATCAAATTTTACTATGCATAATATCTTTGAAACTCGCTAGTCATCCATATCATATTAGAACTGTGTCAAACCAAACATTAATAACCCATGGAATATTAAAAAAATTGGTCATGGAAAATGTGTTTGAATATAAAAATTATAATATAAAATATTTAATTTAATTTAATATTAAAATATTTAAAAATTGAATATTTTTTACATACCATAAAGAAACATCATGTGATGATGGGTGGATGTCATCTCATGACTTTAGCCTCCAAACGTTTCCTGATATTTTATTAAGAATCAGGTAATTACACCTTAATATAGTAGAATCAAGAACAAAAATAAAGACAATAGAATTAAATATATTAATCGAGATAGTAGTAGAAAATACTAGAATAACAATATCGATAGAATATTTTAAAGTGTAAAATAAAACCACAAAAAACACACCCATGAAATGGATTTAAGATGTGAATGTGGGGGAAAGAAAGATGAATCACATGAGTGATGAATGCTTGATTTGAGGGTTTTACCCACATTAATTTTTTTGGTATGAATGGTAAATTAACCATTTTAAGTAGGACACATGGATGGACTAACTAGCAACCAACTGTGTAGTCATTACATCCCACGTAACCCCAACACGCATGGTTGGTCAGAATGGTTATCCAAATAATGTGCCAAATTTGAGGCACCTCGCCAACATTCCCCATGTATCGTACCAAAATATCAGTAAAATAGTGTGCTAATCACCAAAATTCCAAACTATGTCAAATTGATTCCACTGAAACTAACATAGTTTAAAAATAATTACGATACAACAAATAAATATAACCTTTATAGTTACTAAATGAACATAAAATTCAATAAGGATCATGGTTCCATCATTTTTTATATGTTGTTCACCCCAAAATATGATCCCTGGGAAAAATCTATCAAACAATATATACATAAATCAATGCTCATAATTCTAAAAAGGAACATGATATACCTTCTATGATTTATATTACATATAATATAACGATAATATAATCTAATTGAAATATTCTTATTTTGAGTTTCTACTAAAACAATGTCAGTTCCATAAATTAAAAAGTCAGATTCCTTCTTAAATTTTCAACATATAAAGACACATTACGTTACAATCATTACAATATACAACTTTTCATATATATATATATATATTAATCATTGTAAACCCAACATACATATTAACCTGTATAGGTCTTCAATTCATCGGAGACTATCCTAGTAACATCCCCAAAAATCAATTAACCTTATGATGATAAACAACCAACTCATGGTGTTTAATAAAATAATCCATGAGATAATGCCTAGAACCATATTCTGAATTTCTGAGATGGGTATCAATGACATGTATCCTTCTCAATACATTAATATATAATGGTCCATTAAGAAGTACCTGATTTAGTTTCTAGATCAACAAATTATTTCTTACACAAAAAAATGGAAAAACCTTCTATTGCTGACCCAACACAGGAACAATTGGATCTATTTGACGATGCATTAACAAGTATCCAATACTGGTTCCCTTATGTCATAGGAATCCTTTATCATCTAAATTTTTTCACTGAATATAGTACCATGATATTGATGAGGTTTAAATGTTAAATGACCCACCTCCATTTCCACTGTCAAGTCATACAATGTTCAAAGGATTCACTAATTACCTAACCATATTCAGATCACCTAAAAACCTTCCTGGGATGGAAACCCATAATCGAACTCCACCAGATACCATATATAAATTTACACAAATCATTCAACAAAGACTTCTAGTATACAAAGATCTATTTATTAACTTGTAATTGAACTTTGAAATGGTCTCTTAGTTACTGATCTCATACCCTGAAGCACCATTAGTATGAGATTCATTTCATTGATGACATATATAACAATCCCCACACATGGATTTTCCTTTTTTTTTCAAGTTACAACACTGACCTGGGAACTCATAATGAGGGTAACACTCTCAAATGCCTATTTATGAACACCCAAACATATGAATCTTCTTATATTATTCTTCAATCACTACCTCAACAACATTAATGAAAATAAAAAAAGTTTCAATCATTTTGATCCTCGAATTTTCAACCCCAAGAAACACTTTATTTACTCAACATTGGGATAAGTTGTACCACCACACCCCATCTCATTCCATGACTACAATCACCATGTAGAATTATTATTTATACCCAATGCAATGTGTGACAGGGTTCACAAGTATCCCAGGAATGTAATATCAATCATCCACAATAAAATGATCAACATTAATAAAATTTCTAATAAGAATAACATTAAACTAAAATATCCCATTCATATTCCATTATTAATAGAATGTATAAAACATCATAACTCATATAATATAACATTAATAATGATCGTGCAAGTGATATGTCCGAAAAATCGGATGATTTTACTCTATTTAATGTAACATATCATTTCATATGTTACTATATTAATCCTCTCTAAAGTCTGTCAATTTATTAGTGTTATACTCTAATAAAAATCATTCATATATCATGGGATTAATTCCTAACCATATAGTCATCCACCACCCATTGTTGATCATGTAACAATAATTTAACATTTCTCTTACATCTCCCAAAATCACATCCAAATGAACTAGAACTTGTGGTTACATTCTTTGGAAATCTATGAAATCACTATGCTAACATCAGTCCCAATGTATTACCTCACACACACTACGCTCATACCCAAAATAACCTATGTGTGTCTCCTTTTTAAAAAATAACACAAATATAGAACCAAAAAATCTCAATTGTTTCCCTTTAAATACATTTCAAAAATACCCAATATGTTCCAAGTAATACTATGGGACTCCAGATATCCCACATATTATAACCTAGTAATGTCTCGTGAAATATTTTCTATGTCTAACAACTTATCCCTTCACAAAAACACACATTATGTAACATATTATGGGTGTTAATCCATTCTCCAATAATAAATTCTTGGGTAATAATATTATAGTAACCCTATAATGGTTATGAAAAAACATTAATCTGAACCCCATTCCAAACCATTAACACACGAGGAACTAATTATCAATGTTTATCCACCTACATGACTGCTAACTCAAAAATCACAGTCTCACTGGTCACTAATACAATTGTCGGATGCATCATATATGATAATTTGTACTAACATATTACCATTATCTCTAGATTAGTTTCTAAAAAATATATTCCATTAGAAGGAATTAAATATACAAGCTATCCCAGTATAATAAAATTCAACTAATTACTTATATAAGAAAACAACATATGATATGTTACTAAAACATAATAAATTACATTCTAAATCCCTAGTTGGAATAATCACACTCATATGCCTATATTATATAGATCCTAATTGATTGATATGATTCCTTACATTCCTCTTATATTTATAGGAAAAGAATAAAATTAATAACTCATCTCTTCCCAACGGTCCAAGAGACATAAATCAATAACTCATAAGTTATCTAACCCAAACATAATGTTTTTCAGATTATGTGAAAAATAATATCAACCATAATAACACAAGACACCAATATTAATACCCTACCCATGTCAACAAGGCAATCCAATATAAATGTTGTTCATTTCACAATATTTTTAGTTCCCCCACAATATCTTAGATATAAAATAGTTTGTAGTCTAAAAAAATCATAATACAAAGATAAAAATATAATCTTATAGAAATGTTTTATGTCATAGTATGATGGATACTTGACAATTTCTATGACCCTCTATCCAAAAAACATAATGTTAATCTTCCCAAAAATCAAAGACTTCCCACGTTTAGAAACTGTTAAGGAGGTAACATAGTGAGTCAATACCCCATGTATCAGAGTGATGAATAGAATAAAAAATTATAAAATATAATTATTAATGACATGATAAAAGTTAAATTCTAATATAAAACAAGATTTCTAATGATTGAAATATAGTGATGCCCTGAAAAATCAGGTTTTACAGACAACTGATGACCTCCCGTTGGGCTAGATACATTTAAATACCAGTAGAAAACAAATAAAATACATTGGATATATGTACACACTAAGCCTATGTCATCAAAATTTGTATAATCACCAAATATGTATGCTCAATCCTTATTACATTGGTATAATATTATTCCTATGTGTACATTAACAGTTTCTAAACTACATTTGTAGACATGATAAATGGTGGGACACACATGGAATGAGTAAAAAAGGTAATAGGGAACCACTTATGTGACCACATAACTTATAGAATATGGAATGATATTTGCATGTGATATTCTCAGTAGAAATAAATATACAAAAATAAAATGAAATAACCAAAAATTCAAAAATCAGCTAAATGAAATAATATTTATAATCATGTCTTGAAATTTGTGAACAAAAACATAATAGCCATACCATGGTCCATCCTTAGTCTCATGAACTAAGTCAAATATACCTAAAAAATCCAGTTATAGGGTTCCAATGGGTATGTCATTATTATATTCCAACCATTTAAATTTCAGATCCTTTTATACATGGGGAATCCCTCGAATCTAGTATCAAATCCTTGAACAATTAATAAATGGATCAATAGATGAATTGATAGCGTCTATGAAATTTATCCAAAATACAAGAATAATGGTTCTATAAATCACGATTCCTGACATCCCAAGAAATAATTGGATCAATATCAACCCCATTTCATTAAAAAAACTAGATGGCATGTATCTTCGACATCCTGATCATGAACATATAAAATTAGATTTCTCTACTTGTTAGATCCAAGTGATAGCCTAGGTATCTCATAATAATAATAATAATATTATTATTATTATTATTTAGACAAAATAACCCTAAGTCTTCACAGCCAAATCTTAGATTTCTTAGGAATCTTATATACCCCAAGAATATTGGGTTTCTCATATATACATGTTTTCGAATCCAAAAAACCTCTATAATTCTTCATGTAAATCAATAGTAAAATTCCACGTTCAACTAGGAAATTAATTAGTGATAATAGTCTAATTCATCTGATATTTTCTCCACAAATGGCCTATGGTAATATACTAGGTAACAACTCAATGATTTCAATATACCATTGTCACATGGGTCCCACATGCTAGGTTCTATAAAGAATGATTTTTTATTTATCACCGGATCAAAATAACCATTTGAAACAATGGAAATGAACATGGGATTTCAGAACACCTAAATCCATTCCGATTATCAATGAACCTTTGGAACAATATAATTAGATAAGGTTATATGATGAAACCCAAAACCATATATACAAAAACCTAAATCTCCTGCTTAGAAATGGTCAGTCATTGATGCACCCACTTGGTCCCCAAGTTCACAATACTGCATATTCACCATAATATGTTTCCTCGGTGTCAAACAATTCTCAATTCGAGACCCAATTTTCTATGTACATCACGTCCTAAAACATAAAAAGAAAGGATACTTGACATTGTTAGCTACATGGAGTTCTTCACATCTATTTCATATAAAGAGATGACTTGTATCCCATCTCAGTGGTCAGGAAATCCTTAGGTCAGTTCACACACCCTACAGAAAACCAAATACTATAGTTTATCCTCCAAGGATCAGAATGTCACAATCCATGTTCTCGTCCATTGGCTACTAAGGAAAACTAGAAAAATCCATGGTAAATTGGGTACATAAAACTATTATCCTCATAGTAATGAAAATTCAATTAAATTATGTAAAACAATTTATTAATTAAAATAATGAAAATAATTTTTTAAATTTTATTAATTAATTTAATGAAACTTTTTTATCATATTAGGGGAGTAATTAAATTCTACAATCACAAATCCAAATAATATATACCATAAATACCAGTACTTGGACCACCTACCTTATTAAATCATTCCAATTAAATTACAATGGTTGGTTTCTACTTCCAATGGATATCAAAGCCCACACATCATCTTGCAAAGAACTGAAAACCCAATATCAAACCAACCAGTCAAAATTAATTAATTATAATCTTATAAATATTAATTATATAAATACTATGATTAATTAAACTATCTAATTTTAATATCCATAAATGTATGGAATTTCACTATAAAACCTTATCGTACTAGGACAACTACCAACCAAATGCCAATGACACAAATCATGATCCCAAAATTAAATTAGGGAAAGTATCTCATAGGATATGATAAAAATTCAGTCATATAATTTAATTTTAGCATAAATGATTTCAAAAACTCATCATAGTTACATACCTCAGTGAAATAGAATATATTGATTAGAATATATCATCTAAATACATAATATTCCTTGGATTCAAAAAAGCCCATGTGAATAAGGTTATTACACCATACTATGGTAGGGTGTCTAAAAAAACCATCACCATTGAATTTAAAATAATTAATTTGGAGAGGATTAGAAAATCATAGACTAATGGAATCAGTATAATACAATAAAATTTAAAATAGAGCGACCAAGAACCACTGATTAAGTTGAAATTGATAGGATAATAAAGGGGAAAGGTATTTAGATCATGTTATGGAAGACAGAGAAGGATATAGCCTCCCCTTTTAAAAATTAGAGTCGGGATAAGACAAATTCCTTTTTAATTGGAATCTAGATTAGATAATCTATGTGAGAACTATGCTTCTGATCCATCCAAAGGAATCCCATCTTATATTTTGATTCCACATGGTTTTTTAAAACTACATGTGAACCAAAAAATATTAGTGAAACATTACACATATTTACTCTTTAATTGTTTTAAAATCTTGTAATAATACCCCCATTTCCAAAATAAACTACATGGTTTCATATAATATATACATGGTATGACCTTAACTTTGTTCAAGATGTGGGATCTCACTATTCTATTTAATTAATGAAATAACATTTCATTGAGGTTTTGGATTCATTATAGTTAACTTTAAATAGTGTTACCCAAACTATGCGCCTTAGGAAAATTCATCCAAAACATTTAAATCGTATCCCAAATCTTTTGAGACCTAACGAAGAACACCAGATATCATCCAAACCATATTTCATATCAATAAACATCACATTAAAAGTTTACCACTCTTTTAAATTCATTTTATGCTTCTAATCTAAAAATATGGTTTCCACAAATTAAAAATTAAAATTCCATATGTAATTTTTGGCCCATATGGACACGAGATCATATAGAAAATATATAGGGGTGGATAACCCACACATAAATAATTGATAATTAGTATGAATACTTGGAAATTGATAATTTTAGAAAAAGTATTTTGAACCGAGTCTTATAAATGGTAATGAGGATCTATAATAAGTAAAATTTTTATGTATTGAATAAAAATTAAAAAGGATAGTATTTTTACATTTTCTGGAATTGATCTCACTAAATATGTTGAAATACTGACAATTTTTTAAATAGTAATTCACTTATAAAAATTTCATGAAGCATCTAAATGAATTTGGCTCCAAAAATTAAAAAACGCAGGTAAGATTATTTTGGGTCAATAAAGCCCTTAAAAACACTATTTGTTAATTTCTAGTGATTTCATACATTTTTCCTTAGTTTTATCCTTTATCCAATATATACATTAATAGTGATAAATCATAATTTACCTTTGTAATTTATATTAATGACAAAAATTGAAATTCAAATTATTCCTTATCTTTATTATCATTATTTTAGTTATTAAATTTAATTTATAAAATGAATTATTAATTTTTTATTAAATATAATTTTAAAATTAGTTCATACAACTTTCCACCTCAGGGACCACACACATTGGTTCCCCATGCCAGTCGGTCCCATGACCTCATGCATGCATCCCCATATGCTAGAGATAGTGGACTAATAGACAACCCATGCACCAACCATGCAATCCCCATTGTACATGGTTGCACAGTTAGTTAGGTGGGGGTGAAAGGTTTCCTTAAACCATGTACCAACCATGAAAAACCAAATTTGTTTCATTTTTTTAAATTATCACCCCTAAAAACCCATAATTTTACCCAACTAAAAATTACTCAACACTAAATAAAAAATACTTATAAATGATCCTGATATAACTCTATAAAATACCTGGATATTACAATCCCCCACCTTATTACATCTCATCCATAAGCTACACTAGATAGAATATCTATGATTAAGGATAAAAAATATTTGAAAAATGATTATAAAATTTTTATTCCCATTCCCATGTTTTTACTTTCACTTTCCAAGGATTTCACGATACTCAAGATATTGGAATGATAATTCCCCGCAACACTTTCTCACTACCATCAAAAATAAGTATCAGCATCTCATCAAATGATGCATCTGTCTCAACCTAAACAGAATCCATATAAGTCATATGAGAATGGTCAGGTTGATACCACCATGTTAGTGGACCATGGAATAGATTATGCATTACACTATATTTATTTGTAATATCTTATCAGTATGACACTAGCCTAAATCTTTCCACAACTTCATATGGTCATACTAACTTGTGCATGAAATTGACCTTCCTCTATATCCTATGGTGACCCAATATAAGTGAAACCTCAGGAAAAAATTATCTCCCTATGAAAGCAATAGGGGACATATATTTTTATCAGAATAAAACTTCCATCAAGTATAAATCATAGTCATATGCTTCCAAATTAATTATAACTTATCCGAAGTCTCATGCACAATACTTGGAACAAAAAAATATGACTCACCTAACTCCATCCAGCATAGAGGATATCTTCATGGCCTTTAATAAAGATCCTTTTATGTTATCATCTATATCATATCCTAATAATTATTGTTATAGGGTAACTCCACTAATTCTGGGTACTTCTACATTGACAAACCGAAATCTAGAACACATGCTCACAATATATCCTCAAGCATCTGTATTGAATGATCTGACAAAACAGTTACCTATGGGTGTAAATTCATAATATATAGTACCTATGTAACAAGAACATTCTATAATACCTTCATGAATCATGAAAAAAAATCATGAGTCATGGTCTAAATCCATATTGTATGGAACCCCATGCCGACGGACTATCTTGTGAACATACAATTCTACTAACATATCCACTAAGAAAATATCATGTATAAACATTAAATGGGGAACCTTTTAGATTCTATAAAAAATAACAATAAAATAATCATTATTATGAGGCATCCTCAGGAAACCTACAACAATTTCTATGGTTATGTCATCCCAATACCACAATGGAATTGGTAATGTCTATAGAAATATTCTAGGTATTCAATGCCCAACCTTTACCAGATGATTGGTGTAAACATTTTTCACAAAACCTGCAATATTGTTTTAGGCATGACCTGAATGATATTATTAATAGGTCATGGTACATTTTTGTCACACATGGATGTACCCCCACATTGAGGCATGAGATTCATGCATCACTCCTCACACATACTCATAGTCACAAAAACCTGATTCCTAACATATATTATTCCATCCTCAACCATTTTATAATATTAAGGTGGAACCACATCTTCTAGTATTCACATAAAGGTCATGATCTATGAATCATACTACTATCAAGCTCTATTACTTCCCAAAACTATAGACTCCAGTAGAACTGTTATGAGAGTCACGTACTCTAGACTCTCCTAAACAAAAAAATTAATTTCAGTTGTTAGTGTCATAATTATCCACACAAAACTAGAATCTTGTAGTGCATGAGTCTGTGTCATCCTAATTTTATCATTGAACAAATTATTCCCCATTATTGTAATATATCCATGATTGAAATCAAGATACAACATAATCTCAACCCACAAAAACATATTGAGATTTGAATCTCCATTGGAAAAATAATAATTTAATCTAGTCTATTACATATAAATAGTTAAATTCCCTACCATTACGTAATCCCTCCAATACGTAATATCCAAAAACACTGGCTCCAACTCAAGGTAATTTATTGGGTAGCTTCATTCATGAGGCCTCAACTACCGATTCACGTACACGACAACCTGGTCTCCTAGCATCAAAACTTCTCAAAATCCAACCCCAAATGTGCCAAATTACATTGTGTACTCATCACATTGATTAGGATGGATCAATATTAGTGTTGATTACATGTGTTTCTTCAACTACTAGAAATAATCCTCACACGATTATGGCATTCCTATCTTTATCCCTTTATTTGTCAATCATGATAGTGGAATGTCCAAATAGTATAAAAACACAATAAATATCTTTTAATATATTAATAACACCAAAAGCTATGGATATTGAACACATTAATGGGATTCTCCATTGAAAAAACATTCTGACCAATTTAAATGTTCAATAACATACCTTACTCAAGAATTAAATGATCTATGATGTGTGCATGGTAAAACCAAAACTATAAAATAGATAGCTTGGTGTATGGACAATTCCTTCTCACAATACATAGGATGGTGTCAAGATGTTGGTAATGGTTGTCATGAGTCTTAGAGTACACCTTGATTTCAACCACAAACCCTACCAAAAATTGATCCATGTACTAATGGAAGATTCCATCATCAATTCCATTAACACAATTTGTGCATTTTTCAACCCAAAATGAATTATAACAAACTCATATAGGTCATTCCGGCTAATTAATGTAGTATGTTGTATATAAGAATTAAAAACTCTCAACCGATGATTCCCCGAACTATTTTCTATCATAGAAAATACACAATCTCCCCTTAGCTAGTCAAAAAGTTCATCAATACACTGAAATGTTTTCTGGTTTTCACTATCATATGATTCAATATCCAGTAATCAACACTTAAGTGTAATGTCCCATCATTTTTATTAGTAAATAAATAGGTTAATGACAAAGTGACGTAATTGAAAGGATAAATACATTATCCAAAAAATGCATCATATATTTTTTTAGCAGGAATGCCTACTTTTCATTCTATATAATTTAGTGTCAATATATTCCTCTCTAAGAATATTATCAATGGTGAATTCCATATATCTCTTTTGGTAGAAACCATGAGAAATATTCTGGAATACTATCCTGAAACCTATTCACTATGGGTGAAATGATATCTCTAATTACAATGTATTCATATCGTAATATACTATAATCTTATACTATTATATTTACTAGTTTCTCAGTTATTGTTTCTACTAGTGTGGTTGGATATCCCAATTTCCTTTGTTAATTTTATTTTTACCCTTAAGAGATGTAAATGTCACACTTTGGTGGAAACAATCAATGTTTTCTTGGTACAAAACTACCCATTCCATAAAATTATCTAGGTTTAATCATTCCATGTTAGGACAATAGTGATCCCAAAGAATATGACACTCAACATCCTTGGGATAACACCCTTAGACAAAACAAATTTCACTCATTCATACTAAAACATATGATTCTAAATTCCACACTCAACTAACTACATCCACCACCACTCCTAAATTATTCAAAAGATGCATAGAAATATTTTATTTGATGTGAAAATATCAAATAAGAAACTAGATTATGTAGAGGAACTGAGAATAGTACCTCTCACTTTGGACCATCCAACCTCACTGTTCACAAGTGTTTGATTCACTACATGAAACCATCATCAACCATATATTTTTCATGCACTCCGATTCCCCTAAGATGAAACACCCTATTGATACATGATCTCTTTTATAGAACCACCACATCTACTAGTAGAATGGTGGTAGATCACATGAGTAAAATCTTGAGAAACTGACCCCTCTATCTGTGTACCTTTCTCCCACTTCTAGGACTGACGTAGTTGTACTAAAATTTCCTTCAATTGTTATAATCACCATAGGATCATGAAATTTAATCAATCTATCATTTAATATATGCCTACATAACATTCCATCCACTTATTAGAGCTAATGAACCATATCACCAAATTATTTAACTAAATTAGTATAACCTCAGATGTAATCTCACATTTATACCCACCCTGATAACACCTCTACATATATGTATCATCAACTAGCTACATTGGAATAATTTGTTCAAAATATTAAAATTGTCTATCATAGTCTATTATTATCATACTCTACTGAGATAGCCTCGATAACTCTTCTTCTCTCTCTGGCTTTAGTGTATCTAGATAATGGTTCTCTAGAAAGATCATAAAGAATTCCTTCAACATCATATCATTAGACTATAAATCTAATTCTTAAATATACCACCATAGAATTGATGATCCTTGTAGATTACAATCATCCTACATTCCCCTCCACTAAGTCATAGTACCTTATGGTCTAGTATTGCCTCACCAAACTCATCCTTGTATTCAGCTCCACCCGGTCCACCATCTCCAATAAAAGCTATATAGTGCTACAACTGAAACTCCATTTTCAGAGTAGACATACTCATAAAAACACAAAATATTTCTCTTTAAATAACATGCATTTATAGAGTGATGTTCTATCGAGACTATTCCTCGACTTCCTCACCCAACATGATCAATGCCTCAGGTTCCATCGGTGGAGGATCATCCCTCTCCATGTACATCATTCATCCTCTCAACAAGATTCATCATGGATGAATAATCCCTAAAATACCAAACATTCATCATATGAAATAGTTTAAAACATTAACATTCTTACGTAATAGGGAAAACATAATAAGACACAACTATTGATTTCAAAAAACTACCACATGTGTTCAAAACGGAGGCACTATACCTAACCATAACAGTCCTACACCAAGGTCCTAGTTAATAAAGGATCATAAAATCTTGTAATTGATGTTTCCCATTCAGAAAAACATTTATTATTAACTTTCTTCATTTTATGATCATTATAATATTTATTATATGAATATATTTAATTTAAATTATAGAATAATGGAAAAATTGTTCATTTTAAAATACAAACCCATAACCCATTCTATATGTGTTCCTAATATGATGCATGTTATAATAACAATGATTTCTTATAATGGTGCATGTAAATAATCACCCTTTCCATATAGGCCCATGAGTCAAATCACATAAATACTGAAAATCAATAATCAGAACACAAAACATGTTTTCCATCAATGTTGAAATAATATGATACTATAATAGAAAATAAAAATTACAACAATTTCCAATCTGGGTAGTTGTGTTCTACCCCATACATGGTATAGCTACTCCAAAGTATGAGCTCATAACCAAGCCCCAAATATTTATAAGAACTTGTCTACCTTTTCCAAATGGATAGATTGAAGTAAAAAAATAAAAACTTTTCTGATACCACATTGTAACATCCCAAACAGGGTTCCACGCACTGCTTCCCTATGCTGGATAGCCACATGAGCTAAATAATGTATCCATATATTCTACAAGTATCCTATTAGTATCGAGGGTCTAATATCATTTAGTGGGATACTATAACCACTTTGTAACACGGTAAGAACTGGAAGGACAATAAATTATCAGTAACCGAATATATATCCAGAATAATATGTATTACAATAATAAATGATAACAAAAATAATAAATACAATATAAAACATTACAATAAACATTCCATAATAACGTTTGTGCCATGTTTAAAAAAATAAAAAATAAAAAATAAAGACACTGATGAATCCCAAAAGAAATATAAAATTTATTCCCTCATCCTCGATCATTCCTAATTTATGCATATAATCCACGGTTGATTCACAATTCATTTTTTGTATCCCTAACAATCAATTCTAGAACTGATCTAGAAACCCATGTACAATGTGTTTAAAACTCTATAGGACACCACCAATGGTTTCTAATGAAATATTATTTCAATATAACATTTAGATAGTTGAAATATATAATTACAATGCATAAATATACATTTATCACATTACCAATTAATATTTATTTAACCTCATAATTCCCCATGTTCATGTATACACCCATACCATAATATATCCTTCTGCTTATGGTGGTGCATGATGTATGTTAGAGGGATGGCATATCATAGAATTCAATTGTCACAATTATTTAATTCACCCAATAGAATGAACATGCTCACATTAGTTATTACATATATTAATTCCAATGTAACCATTCCAACTCACATAATATAATGACCATGCTACATTTATTTTTTTCACAACTTAATATCCATGTTACCTTTATCAACTTCAAATTTCAATGTCCATGTTACTATTACTTTAAAAATAATTAAATATAAATTTAATTATCCACATCAACATCAATAATAGTTTCTCAATTTGATAAATACCAGTATTTTATTAGTTAATTCACTAATTAATTAATAACAATAATACTTTAATTAATTCAAAAATTAAGTAAACACACAAAAAATACAATTAACCATTCACTCTAAATTAATTTCTAATTCAAAAATTATTTTATCACATAATTTCCCTTAATTAATTCCCCATTTATTAATGTTTGTTAGTCCCTATTAATAAATTCATAAATAAATTAATCATTATACAAAACACAAATTATTAAGGTTAATTAAAAAATTAATTATCTCAATCACAATATGAATATATCACAATTGATTTCAAAAATTAATTAGTACAAGTATTATATCTATAAATCACATAATTAATTAAAAAAATTATTATATAATCTATAATCTCAAAATCCCCAATTTCACCTCTTCTCAAATAATTAAATATCTATATTAATTAATCTTATTAGGAAATCAATTACAAAAACTATAACACCCCGAGATTTTATGAAAAATATTCTTTTTAATTTCATTAATGTCTTGTGTTATGTGCTACACCAAAAGGAGCTTGCACAACATGCATCATTGACTTGCCTTGCATTACATGCAATCGCGACCTTCCTCGATAGCGTGTGTAGTACGCAATAACGAGTTTCACTAAACAACAATATGCTATTAAAATATTATTAAAACTAGCCGTTATCAATAATAATAACCACGTTTGGAAATTTTGTAAATTTTTATTTTCAAAATGGACTTAATTTTTGGATTCGGAATATCAAAATTAGCTTAGGGTGAAATTTTGGTACTTTTCGGATAACTTTAATTTTCTGATGAATAGTGAAATTTAATAAATTTTAATTAAAAACAACCTTTTTAATTGAAATAATTAATAATGATAAATTATTAATTTTAGTGGTTTTAAAGTATATTTATAATATATTTTTACAATTTAATACAATGTTGGTCATTGGATGTAATTTCACATTTAAACCAGACATAAACAAGTGTCAATCTTTTGATAGTTAATATCTCTTAAGAACACGATATTTGTTTTGACGACAGGAATTAATTTTTAAATTAATTAATGCAACTGATATGTTTTGAATTTGGTAAAATAGAAATCATTTTTGAGTTCATAATATCAAATATAGCTTAGGCCTAATTTTTGGTATTTTTCTGGAAACGTTCATTTTTTTTATTAATAGTGAAACCACTAAGTGGTAGTTATGAAAAATGAATTTTTCATAAAACTTAATTTTACCGCTTCTGTGAGTGAAATTTAAAAAATCCAAGAGACACGGTTGATGTTAGTAAGTAAAACGTGATTCAATGAGATGAACATAATTTCTGGTGAATAGTAACTTTTTTATTTTTTTTACCACGATTAAAAGTAAATTGGGTAATTACCGGTAAAAATGATATTATTATTACCCTAACACATGTCCTAATTATATTGGATAAGTTTAATTCGACCAAAAACAACCTTAGGAATAAAATATGACCATTTAGGCCCACTTGGATTAGATTAGGACAATTGTTATTAATTTACTTAAAGAAGGGTTAAAATAGTTAAAATCATAGTTTAATAAGTATATCATTTTTAATATAGGGTTATACATAAGGTAAATTCGACTATAAATATAAATTAGAAAGATAAAACTATTTCCTACATAATTACATTTTATTTGTAATTTTTAGACTTTAAATAAGTTAATTTATTTATGACACAAAGATGATGCAATAATTATCTTATTTATAAAATATTTACATAATTGATATTATAAATACCCGAATAAATATAATTTGAGACTTTTTATGAATTACACTAATTTTCTAGGTTAATATGACCTGTTATTATTGATTTAATTAACTTCTTTATAACTAATAATTCTGTTATGATTTTCACAAAAATCAATTACTAAATAGTGTCAAAATTGACATAAAATAGATTTTAAAACAAATAATATATTATTAATTGTTGTTTTACTCTTAAAAATTTAAGGGTCGGCCAAATGACTTATATAAGGTTATATTAATTAATTATAAACAACTTGGGATTCATTTGGCTTCTTATAGTATTTTTATTTACCTTATAGTGTAAGAACACAAAAAGACATGGTAAAAGTAAAATTATATAACTTAATGTTAAATCTAAATGATAAGGTTAAAATAGGAACCTAGACTTGTCTAAATTCTATTTGATGAGAGGATTTAGACCCATACCCACCTTAGAATCTAAATAAATCAATTTGGAGCTATTTAAAATCGAATTTGGCTTTATAATAAAATAAAATTTTTAGTTATTCCAAAGGTGCCCCTCTCCTCCTTTATAAAAGGGAACCTCCTCCCTCTATTCCTCACACCACTTTGAGACTTCAGGCTCGGCCATCCCCTGAAAAATTCTCTACTCCACTTCCCTATAAACATCCTATAGGTCCTGGTCTTCTTCAAAGCACAATTTTAGTTCCCTATGAGGAGGACTCAAAGAGGTGTTTCAAAGAAGAGGTAATGTCCGATACCGATTCTTTCATCTTTATTTATTCTTCCACTTCTTCTTATTAGGTTGTTTCATTATAAAGTAATAACATCAGTATCACTCATATAATGATATGTTATTATAATTATTAAACAACCACATTTCACTATCTATCCATCCTATGGAAAACGAAATCACCGCACGTGCGTACGTACGGAATACCGTCTCCACACCGTGGTGTAATCTATTTTCCACCACCACCATACATGGATGGGTATAATGGTGTAAATAATAACAATATATTATTGCTCGTGCATACGTACGGACTACCGTCTCCACGACGCGATGACATTCATTCACCACGTTATCCATTCATGAATGATTATAAAGTATATATAATAAGTAATCATTGAATATATGACATAATAATGATACTGGATTTATGTGTATATATATGTATGTCATCTACTTAATTCCATTCAACTCAATAAGGAAACGAAAACAGCGTTCATGTGTACGTACGACCTACCGTCTCCATGAACGGTGTATTTCTTTTCATTTACTAATCTATTATATATATGTATATTCTGAATATATATTATATATAAATCATTTTTTATATTCTGGAATTAAGTAATCATGATCTATGTAATCATATGAATAATTAAAAGTCAAAACACGGACGCCAAATGAAACGATTTTACCCAAAACGCTCTTTAACATAGAATTTACAAAACAACGGGTAATATAAAGTCATAAGTGAACCATATATGATATCATAACAATTATTATGATTCTAGAATAAGTCAATGACATTATTTAAATCATTATACAGGAGGTTCGGACACTTACAAAGAAAATTGGACCTAAGGTAAGGGAAATATCACAATCTCATTTTTATCCGAGATTGTTTATACTTTGGTATTTACTAGGGTGTATTTTATCATCCACATCCGTGTTTCCTCAATATTTAATATTATTTCCATCCACCTAAAATTTTTTAAATCCATTTTTACCCTTTGGTGAGTTTATAGAAAATGATATGAAAGGAATCTTTTTTCGTTTTTTGTATGAGGTACATTTTTGACTTTTCCGACAAAAGTACGAGAAGAATGTTTTTTTAACTTATACGGAATGAATAGATTTTAAAAAAATTATTTCCAAGAAGCTTACTTTACAAATTTTCATGTTTATTTTTTATAAACTTCTTTTAGTTTAGAATTTTATGACATGTTAAGAAAGGAAAGGTTTTTTTGAAGTATAAAGGATATTTTCCTCAAGAATGGAGTTCAAGTGTTTTATCAAAATTATTTTAAATATAAGATAATATAGGGTTCTGTTTCTATCCCTATTATTACATTGATTTGATTATGTTGTGATTGAATTATTTTTATGAATTCATTTATCTTATATGAATTGTTTTATGATGTCATGTTGTTTAAGAATCCCATTTTTATTACATGGGTTATGCAATGATGTATGATTTATGATTTTGTGGCACACATAAGAATGGTATCATTAGGAGATGGGTGGGACCTATATCCTCATCCAATGCATTGGGTAAAGATTTTATATCTCATGAGATAGACATGGCTGGAATGGCAGGTTAAACCGGTTCAGTGAAACAGGACTGAAACGAGGAGTGAACTCGGTTTAGAAATGGAGTTTGTCCACTAAGATAGTCTTGATAATGAGTCTTGACTAATATGAAATGATTATCTATGATTATGTGTGTATGCCAAAAAGTTTCATGTTTTACGTAATGATTATTGGGATTACATTTCACTACTATGATTTATCCCATGTTATGAAATTATGATTTCTTTTGCTGGTTAAGATTTCCAAAAGTTATGTTCTTATGTATATGATGTGATTGATATTTCTTTTGTTTACCCTTACTGAGCACTTGAGCTCACCCTTTTATGTTTTATTTTCCCCAGGATATAAATAAATTTTTTAGGTAAAAAAAGAAGATCATTATGGGAGATGTTGAAGATCATTCACCACGATTAGAAGATTATATTTCGAGTTTCCAAAGACACTAAACAATTACGGCCCTTGTGTGTGTGTTTTTGTTATGTACTATGTATTCCAAAAAAGTAAGGTAATGTCCATGTATATCAAGCTTTGGGCCTCTACATTTGGTATCAGAGGAAAGGTTTAGTCAACCTTTGGAAACTAGGATGCGAAAATGTTAGTGAGATCCCAAGAGATATTTCTAAGGTATGTCTAGGTATGTCCCTAAGGATAAATATAAGTATAAGATATAGTCCTAGAACTACGGTGACGATATTAGAATTTAACCTAAGATGTTAGATATTGAGGGTGCTCCCCATTTACTATGTTGTTTTCCCTAGCACGATTTTTTCTCTCACACTATTCTTTTTGGGTTTTAGAAAATGGCTGGAAACATAAAGATTCATGATAATGGAGGATGTGACGGACAATGGAATGATATTCTTCATGAGAAACCAAATGAAACGGGATTTGGAAGTCCAAACATCGTTATTAGGCCAAATCAGAAATCTCATAATATGATCAATAATCTCAACTTTGGTAAGTTTCCCGACTCAGATAATAAGAGAAAGATGGAGTTTCATGATGATCATAGAGGAATCAAAGTTCAATTTCCATCTTGTAAATCATGTGGGAAGAGGCATTGAAGAGATTGTTTCAAGGGAACTGGAAGATGCTTTGGGTGTGGAAAAGAAGGACACAAATCCAGTAAGTGCAAAGGAAAAGGTTTAGTTAACAATAGGGATGAGGATAATGGTATTGCTACGACATCAACAATGGTTAAATGTTTTAAATGTGGAATGTACGAGCATTATGCAAACCAATTCCCGAAGGGAAAGTCTCATGAAGAGAATCGGTATGGTCATATGGGTAGTATTTATGTTGATGATGATGAAGAGACTACAAATCATATGTGAGATGAAAGAATTGTTGAAGCTCGGTCAATGGTTTAAGAATGAAGTGGAATGATTACATGTTTATCATGTGTAATGTTGTATAAGTAATCTTATAGTACTATAGAATAAAGAGACATATAAGGATTGTTACACTGTTGTCTTTCCTTGAGTTTTGAAAGTGTATGATTAATGGTACCAGTATCCATGAAAGGTTATTCAGATATTTTTGGAATGTAGATGATATGTTCATAATGAAGGGATAAGGAGAAAATTAAATTTTTGATAGTATTAATTTGCTCATGACTGATATAAGGAGAAGGTTATATCATGGTTTGAGTATAAATAAATTTTGGATTTTGGTATGTGGAAAGAGTTAACTTTTGACAGCATTCATGTTTTCACTGAGGTTCAGTGGGTATTCATTCGTCAAGATAATACATGATTAAGGTATTCACATGTTTTTAATTTGACCAAAAAGAAATATCTTATGATATATGGGGGATAAATGATGGCATTCATGTGATTGTTATTTGACATTTCAAGTAATCATTTTCTTTATACTATGAACTTAGACCGAAGTATTTTAGATAAGCCTAAAGATTGGAATGGATTATTTTGGACATATGTTAGTATTGTTAGAACTTTTTTCGATATTATTGATGGGATGTTATAGTAATGTAGTTTTTGAAAAAGGACAACCTCTAGGACGGGTGACCACCCATCGCATCGGACAAGGCTGTGGGAATCGAACCCACAACCGAAGTGTGACTGGCCTTTATCGCCTACCGCTGGCCTATAGGAAGTCCTTGTTTAGTAGAAACTAGTTTTATTAAATTAATCAGTATGATATATGAAGTATAATTCCATTTTAGGAACCATATATGAATAATCTCCCTATAGATGGACTTATGTAAGTTTTGATAACTTTTCTAACCTTTTGTTTGAGAGAGATGGAATGACCCATCATTCTATCACATGATCTGCTAACACATCACGAATGACAAATTCAACATCATTTCTTTAAGAGATGAAGTGGAAATTGTCCAAAGAACGACCAACGGTGAGACTGTACCAAAATAACGATAGTATTTCTTCTAATTCCAATTTCATCAACTTTAGGGAAATAATCTTGAAAACCAAAAATGTTGTCCTAGTGCCCTTATATCTGAGGAATCAGATGGTACCTTAGATCATCACAAATCTATGGATTTGTGATTGCTGGCTTTTCCATAGCCATGTTCTCTACCACTCTCCATCAGAACATTATGGTTAGATTTCTCTTCCATATCCATATTTTCATCTATGTGGAAACACAGTGATTAGTTTATTTGGGTCACCGTTGTGTTTCATACTTTTGTTTTTAATGATTGGTTTTGGTATTCCTTTTTACGATGTGGGTTTCTATTAAAGAAACATTCGAGGAGTAAACCATTTATAACCCCAACAAATTTAGGGGGCGAAATTCATTTTAAGGGGGGTAGAATGTAACACCCCGAGATTTTATGAAAAATATTTTTTTTAATTTCATTAATGTATTGTGTTTTATGCTACACCATAAGGACCTTGCACAACACGCATCTTTTACTTGCCTTGCATTACACGCAATCACGACCTTCATCGATAGCGTGTGTAGTACGCAATAACGAGTTTCACTAAACAACAATATGGTATTAAAATATTATTAAAACTAGCTGTTATGAATAGTAATAACCACTTGTTGAAATTTTTTAAATTTTAATTTTCAAAATGAAATTCATTTTTGGATTCGGAATTTCGAAATTAGCTTAGTGTGAAATTTTGGTACTTTTCGGATAACTGTCATTTTCTGATGAATAGTGAAAATTTCTAAATTTTAATTAAAAACAAAATTTTTAATTGAAATATTAAATAGTGATAAATTATTAATTTGAGTGGTTTTAAAGTATATTTAGAATATATTTTTACAATTTAATACAATTTTTTTCATTGGATGTAATTTCACATTTAAACCAGACATAAACAAGTGTCAATCTTTTGATAGTTATTATCTCTTAAGAACACGCTATTTGTTTTGACGATGGAAATTAATTATTAAATTAATTAATGCAACTGATATGTTTTGAATTTTGTAAAATAGATATCATTTATGAGTTCATAATATCAAATATAGGTTAGGCCTAATTTTTGGTATTTTTTTGGAAACTTTCATTTTTTGATGAATAGTGAAACCACTAAGTGGTAGTTAAGAAAATTGATTTTTTCATAAAACATAATTTTACTACTTATGTGACCGGAATTTCAAAAATCCAAGTGACATGGTTGATTTCATAAAGTAAAATGTGATTCAATGAGATGAAAATAATTTTTGGTGAATAGTAACTTTTTACTTTTTTTTACCACGGTTAAAAGTAAATATGGTAATTACGGGTAAAAATGATATTATTATTACCCCAACACATATCCTAATTCTATTGGATAAGGTTAATTCGACCAAAAACAACCTTAGTAATAAAATATGACCATTTAGGCCCACTTGGATTATATTAGAACATTTATTATTAATTTATTTAAAGAAGGGTTAAAATAGTTAAAATCAATGTTTAATACGTATATCATTTTTATTATAGAGTTATACATAAGATAAATTAGACTATAAATATTCATTAGAAAGATAAATATATTTCATACATAATTATATTTTATTTGTAATTTTTAGACTTTATATAAGTTAATTTATGTATGACACAATGATGATGCAGTAATTATCTAATTAGAAATATTGATATAATTGATGTTATAAGTACCCAAATAAATATAATTTGAGACTTTTTATGAATTACACTAATTTACTAGGTTAATATGACATGTTAGTATTGATTTAATTAAATTTTTTCGAACTAATAATTCTGTTATGATTTTCAAAAAAACCAATTACTAAATAGTGTCAAAATTGACATAAAATAGTTTTTAAAACAAATATTATATTATTAATTGTTATTTTATTCCTAAAAATATAAGGATCGGCCAAATGACTTAGATAAGGTTATATATATTAATAATAAACAACTTGGGGTTCGTTTGGCTTCTTATAGTATGTTTATTAACCTTATAGTGTAAGAACACAAAAAGAGACCGTAAAAGTAAAATTATCTAACTTAATGTTAAATCTAAATGATAAAATTAAAATAGGAACCTAAACTTGTCTAAATTCTATTGTATGAGGGTATTTTGACCCATCCCCACCTTAGCATCGAAATAAATCAATTTTTAGCTATTTAAAACCGTATTTGGATTTATAATAAAATATTATATTTAGTTATTCCAATGGTGCCCCTCTCCTCCCTTATAAAAGGGCACTTCCTCCATCTCTTCCTCACACCACATTGAGCCTTCAAGCTCGGCCAAGCCATGCCAAATTCACTTCTCCACTTCCCTAGAAACATTATATAGGTCATGGTCTTCTTAAAAGACCAATTTTAGTGCCCTAAGAGGAGGACTCAAAGAGGCGCTTCAAAGAAGAGGTAATGTCTGTTATCGATTCTTTCAACTTTATTTCTTCTTACACTTCTTATTCTTAGGTTGTTTCATTATGAAGTAATAAAATCAGTATCAATAATATACTGATATTTTATTATAATTATTTAACAACCCTATTTCACCATCTATCCATCCTACGGAAAACGAAATCACCGCGCGTGCGTACGTACAGAATACCGTCTCCACGCCGTGATGTAATCTATTTTCCACCACCACCTTACATGGATGGGTATAATGGTGTAAATAATAACTATATATGATTATTTTAAAATTATATTGATTCCTAAATAGTATACATACACTCCAATAAAATTCCACGATCATGAGAACGATATCACCGCTCGTGCGTACGTATGGACTACCGTCTCCAGGACGCGATGAGATTCATTCTCCACGTTAACCATCCGTGAATGATTATAAAGTATGTATAATAAGTAATCATGAAATATATGACATAATAATGATACTGGATTTATGTTTATATATATGTATTTCAACTTCTTATTTCAATTCAACTCAATAAGGAAATGAAAACAGCGTTCATGCGTCCGTACGGCCTACCGTCTCCATGAACGGTGTATTTCTTTGCATTTACTAATCTATTATATATATGTATATTCTGAATATATATTATATATAAATCATGTTTTATATTATGGAATTAAGTAATCATGATCTAAGTAATCATATGAATAATTATAAGTCAAAACATGGACAACAAATGAAATTATTTTACCCAAAACGCTCTTTAACATAGAATTTACAAAAGAACGGGTAATATAACGTCATAAGTGAACCATATATGATATCATAACAATGAGTATGATTCTGGAATAAGTTGATGACATTATATAAATCATTATACAGGAGGTTAGGACACTTACGAAGCAAATCAGACCTAAGGTAAGGGAAATATCACAATCTCATTTTTATCTGAGATTGTTTATACTTTGGTATTTACTAGGGTGTATTTTATCATCCACATCCATGTTTCCTAAATATGTAATATTATTTCCATCCACCTAAAATTTTTCAATTCCATTTTTACCCTTTGGTGTGTTTATAGTAAAAGATATGAAAGGAATCTTTTTTCGTTTTTCGTACGAGGTACTTTTTTGACTTTTCCGACAAAAGTACAAGAATGATGTTTTTTTAACATATACGGCATGAATGGATTTTTAAAACATTATTTCCAAGAAGATTCCTTTACAAATTTTCATGTTTATTTTTAATCAGCGTGTTTTAGTTTAGAATTTTATGACATGTTAAGAAAGGAAAATTGTTTTTGAAGTTGAAAGGATATTTTCCTTAAGAATGGAGTTCTAGTGTTTTATCAAAATTATTTTCCATCTAAGATAATATAGGGTTCTGTTTCTATCCCTATTATTACATTGATTTGATTATGTTGTGATGGAATTATTTTTATGAATTCCTTTATCTTATATGAATTTTTTTATGATGTCATGTTGTTTAAGAATCCCATTTTTATTACATGGGTTATGGAATGGTGTATGATTTATGATTTTATGTAACACATAAGAATGGTATCATTATGAAATGGGTGGGACCTATATCTCCCACCAATGCATTGGGTAAAGATTTTATATATCATGAGATATACATGGCTGGAACGGCAGGTTAAACCGGTTCAGTGAAATGAGGAGTGAACTCGGTTCAGAAATGGACTTTGCCCACTAAGATAGTCTTGGCAATGAGTATTGACTGATAAGAAATTATTCTCTATGATTATGTGTGTATGCCACAAAGTTTCATGTTTTAAGTTATGATTATTGGGATTACATTTCACTATAATGATTTATCCCATGTTATGAAATTATGATTTCTTTTGCAGGTTAAGATTTCCAAAAGTTATGTTCTTATGTATATGATGTGATTGATATTTCTTTTGTTTACCCTTACTGAGCATTTGAGCTCACCCTTTTATGTTTTCTTTTCCCCATGATATAAAGAAAGGTTTTAGGTAAAAAAAAAGATCATTATGGGAGATGTTGAAGATCTTTCACCACGATTAGAAGATTATATTCCGTGTTTCCAAAGGCACTAAACTATTATGGTCCTTGTGTGTGTGTTTTTGTTATGTACTAAGTATTCCGCAAAAGTAATGTAATGTCCATGTACTTCAAGCTTTGGGTCTCTACAAAAACATTGAATAATTATCTTATGATAACATTATTATAATTTAATTCAATAATATTTTATTTAAATTATAGTCAACCTACCTCACATTTCATGAATAACGATCACCATTAGAAATCCCAAACATTTAGTGGTGTAACGTCTAAGTATAAGATATAGATCTATAACCATATATCGGTATTTAAACAATAATGATCCCTTTGATCTAGATAAATATCATCTATAATAGATCTGTATTAATATAATTTTGATACTGCTCTTGTAAAATAATGTGAATCATCATACCAAAATAATCAAACAACAAATAAAGAGGAACTAGAAAGCAAAGGGATAAGATCAACTTTCCAAGAGGGAAAGAGATATTCGATCCCGGCATAAAATAAATGAAAGGATGTATGTAAGTATTTGAATTCATTCTAGGAGCTCCAAAATAATGAAAAAGGATGTTGGGTTGAATGGAATTCCACTTGGGATTAATTATGCATTTTAACGAATTTAAAAAATTATTTTTGGGATACATTAATTACCTTGCACAGTTTAATGGGAAACGGTGAAACAGTTTCCCTAATTGTGTGCCAAAATTGTCTCCATAATATTAGGGATTAATGTTTACCCCTATGATGATGATTAGTTTTGAAAAATGTGATCAAACCATGCAATTCTTCCCCGTCAATAGATTCATGGTTTTCTGGGATAAGGCACATAAATTTCCATAACCGTTATCCAATAGTGCACATCCCACTATCTTTTTTTTTTCAAATTTACACAAAATAAAATTTAATGGGAAACCAAAAATGAAATGTACTCAACACTATACAATGATTAACTATAAATGATCTAGTGATAAATCTATAAAATTTTGGGATTTTATAATATCTCAACCAAATAAAGAAAAGTACTAAAGCTACACTCCCAATAATATATCGCATTTTGAGTAAAAAATATTTGGCCTCTAATCCCACATATCTTCTTCACATTCATGTGATTCTTCCTACACAGTACCATTTTACACAATACCCAAAAAAATCAGAACGATGTATCCCTCCAAAACATTCTCACTACGATCTAGCACAAGTATCATATGCCACTAAAATTAAACATTTATCTCAAGATCAACATCATCCACATACATCATATGAGAATGACTCTGTGGTATAACATTATAGTATTGATACATTAAAATATCATTAATTGAAATATATTTATATAGAAGAGATGTTTTGTATAAAACTATCCAGATTCTCACTATAAACTCATATAGTCCTATAAACATGGCCACAAAATTTCCCTACCATGGTATCCTATAGGGAACCAATTTAGGTGATACCTAAAGGAAATAATTATATCTATAAAAAATAGGTTTCTATGAAATATTTCATCATAATAATTATGTCTACTCTGATATGTAGACATACATTTTTAATCATTTGTACATTCTCTGATATCTCCTATATAATACTTGGCCCCAAAAACTCTTACTCACATTCCATCTGTGATCATGTATTTGATATTCCTAGAATACAGTAAAGAGAATCACAAGGTCCCATCGATAACATATCATAGTAACAGTATTTATAGGCAAACCCACACTAAGTCTATGCAGTTCTCCGAAGATCCATTGATGTTTAGAACAAAAGATAACAACATATAATAAAGCACATGTAATGTTGGCTATTAATTCACATCAATATATTGGTAAAAATCCATAATCAACAATACATATGTACAACGAGACTTCTATAAAAAAATTTATAATCATGAAGTAAAACTATATTAATCATTCGAATGATTTTCCAGTGGCACCCCATACATATAGAGTATCTCATAAACATATATTTCTCTCAACTACTCCATTGAGAAAGTCTCCCATATATGAAAGAAATGTGATAAAATTTTTAATATATCCACAAAAATTAAATTATAATCACTATTTGAATAATTTCATTGGAATAGATAAGAAAATTTCAAAGTCACATCTTCCCACTTCCATTACATCGTGAGTAATGGATATAAAAATCCTCCAATTCATTGATGCTTGACGTTCACCTACTGATAGGTGTAACATTGTGTGAAAAAACCCTACTATCTTTTTTTATCTTTAATTTACACTAAAACTATCATCATTGTTCAATATCAATTATATTCACACCTTGATATACTAACCACTTCACGTCAATAAATTCATGCAATATATCATCCAGCATACTTGAAGGCACAACAACCTTATTCATGAAATAGATGATCTCATCATATTCTCTGCTCCAATCTGATGGTAACTCTCCACCATCAAGGATATCCATCAATGTCAAGAAATAATGATACATATAATTTTGATCTCAAAGGTAGACTATATGTGTACACTCCACTGAAACTAATATTTGAGTCATTTACTCTGGACTCTCCTAAGAAATCACAAGAATTTCATCATTTACTATCATCATCTTCCACTCATCACAAAACTCTTATACAGCCCGAGTCTAATTATTCATTCTTACTTTATTAACAACCCTACTACCCTTTCTAGTTATATATTCCATCATGTAATAAAAATATTTCATATAATCATCCCAACGTCACTTTTAGAGATTCAAATTTCACTGCAAAAAGATATAATTAAGCCATGTCTGGTAGGAATGCATAGTAATATATTCCCCCAATAACAAATTCCACAAAACTTTTTTAGAATAAACCACTCATGGAAACTCAAGGTCATGTATAAGCTAGTTTAATTCATGAGGCCTCATCTTCTAAAGCCCATATTCCACAACTCTGTCTACCTGTATCAACACATCTCCATGTCCAACCCACGAAGCATTATAATTCTGTTTTTTCACCTCACGAGGCTCGGGTAGGATCAATATATGTGGAGATGTCAAAAGCATATTCAACATCTAGAAATAATCACAACAATATTATGACCAGTCAGTCATTATCAATTTCATGGTAATGTCTAGAAGTGGAACTACTAAATAGCAGAAGTCCTGAATAAATCTCATGTAATTATCCACTATCATAGAAAAAGCAATATATATGGAACTCATTTTTTGGATTCTTCTAAGAGACCAATACATAAAAATTACTCATTGTTTACAAAAAATCCTTCTTCTATAATGATATTACTAAAGTACTATTCCTAGTCAATCCACTACAACCACTTTTATAGTTTTTTGTTTACCCAATGCTCTCTTAGTGTACTTAATATGATACAAAGATGTTGGTAATGATTGTCAATAATCTTGTAGTACACCAAGATGTATTCCAAAATAACTATAATAAATGGATCTTGTGAGGGATGAAAAATTCTAATTATCATGACAATAAACATTGTTGGATCCTTCATCAACAAAAGCCATATTATGAAGAACACATATCATCCATACCTACTTTTGAATTCTATACACGATATATTAGAATTTTGAGATCAAAATAGATGATGCTAGGATCCGAGGTCAATCATTTTAACAAATCATGCTACCCTAAACAATTTGAAAGGATAATCGATAGGTATAAGTGAATATCATGTTTTTACTATCATTAGGTTCATCATCCATTAATAAAATCATAAGTGCAAAGTATCATCATCAATCATAGTGACAAAAAACTAGTGAACCACAAGGTGACACACATGGATGGATAAATCACTTATCATAAAACTCCAATGGATGATTCTTGAGATCATGACGCTCTATTAGCCCCATTCTGTATGGTAGAATAAAATTGATTTTAGCTCCTTGGTTAAGCTCAATGGTGAATTGTACATCCCTCTTCGATGGAATCCCTGAAATGTCTTAAAGAAATACATCTTGAAACCAATCCACTATGGGTGGAATGAAATATCACTTTACAAAAAACGTATTCATGTAATAGACTATATATCTCGGATGTGATCCCCCACAACATCTATGTAATTGCATTTTCTCAAATTTTTTGGATATCAAATTGTACATGGTGAATATAGTTTTCAAACTTAGGGCACTCAAAATCCATTTCCAATCGTAAAAATCAACATGGGAATTGTATTCTA
This sequence comes from Viscum album, assembly GCA_963277665.1. Lineage (NCBI taxonomy): Eukaryota > Viridiplantae > Streptophyta > Magnoliopsida > Santalales > Viscaceae > Viscum > Viscum album. The sequence goes on along the minus strand of OY728153.1, from coordinate 186,391,496 downwards.
CTAACCAAACCATAATTATAATTAGGGTTATGCCTTAATTATCATGAATATATACAACCCGTAGAAATATATTCTCTTATACCATGATAGTGAATCTCTTGAAAACGATAATTTCTCCCGACCATACTTCCAAAGGTGTTTTTATCATCAACACCCACCCATTAACTCCACCTCCATGATCGAACTATTCACAATAATTGAAACAATATGAGAATTATAGAAAAAAATATCACATAAAAACTAACTAAATTAATGGATATGATAGTACGTACTAATATTTATGTTTTTAATGTTTGGGGTCGAATCCTCAAATTATTATTTAAATTGATGACCTCCTTAGGACTGGTAAGGGGAAGTCCCATTACCTATCTCGAATGACCAAGGCCAAGAGGCATGAATACAAGTCTTGAAATTCCATTTTTTCCCAAAGGACCCCTTGGTGAGCAGTACTACTACAATAGACGTGCTTCTGCAGTAGCTGCTACAGATCTGATATAGTAAGCCTGGAAAGTCGTCCCTACCCAGATTGTTGATGGTCTGGACCCAATTTATAGAAGTTCAGGTTGTGTTGCATGAAAAATTCCTTCCAATATTCCTTTGGATGTAGTCTAACAGCCCTGTGCTACACCACTCTTAGGATATGGGTGCTCTTTCATAGAAGAAACACAATGAATACATCAGCTAGTTGTACTCCAACTACCAGTATGACAGGATGCTAAATATCTACATCCCACAACATAGTTTTTATTATCCTATATCACTTTTCATTTACCAATCATTCATGTAGAACATATATAGAGGTCCCATCATGAAAAATGGGCAATACTCGGCTTCAGGTCAGGAAAATTTCTATGGATGTGCCATGACATACAAAACTAGTTATCGGTCACTTCAGTTATATCCTATGAAATTATAACCTCTTTCTGATCACCTTATATCCCACATACATAATAGAGGATGTCATTGGTATGTTTCCAACAATTCAAAGTTACATCTCCTTATTTTTATGCTGCAACTTTCAGTCCTGTAATAGAAGCTTCTTTCAATTTCCTCTCTATTATGATAGACTAATTCACCACTTCAACACACATCTTTAACAGAAAAAGTATATCCTATGACTTATTCCCCCATTTTATCCCATCCTAAAAAATAACTCTTTGTAGCTGCCTCATCACCTTCCAATTCTACAGAAAAGTGTTGAATAACTATAATGTGGTTAGCATTGTTAATCATGCTCATACTCTGCAGATTAATCCTCATGAACTCAGTAACACTCTCTTTATTTTGTGTCTTTAGATAGATATTCTTACATGAAATATCATCGGCCACACCATCCAATGCATAAATGTCCCACCATCTGTATACTAATACTTTTCGAAGATAGGAACCCAACATGATCGTCCTCAATTAAAGGTTCTATAATTGTTCATGTATCATATAGATGGAAACAACCTAGAATTCACCTCCCTCAGGTCCACCCTCTCTAATAAAAGACGAATAGTGATGTAACTAAAACACACTAGTCAGATATGAAAAAACCTTCTCCAGAATCACTAGGTATATTTCTCTATGATTCTTGAAGTGTGAAATGTTCTCATAGAAAGGATCCCTATATTCATCTATTGAGACGATTGGTTCCTCTGGTTCCAACACTTGAGGATTATCCTTAGCCATTTTCCCTATCCATCCTCTCAAAAAGTGTCATTATAAATTCATTCTCTCTATAATAACAAACATTCACCATAGAAAAAATTTCAAAATAATAAAATATTTTTATAAGAGGGAAAACATGGCCATTCATTTCAACAAAATATTACGCATGGTCGAAATCAAAGAGAAATATGAACCCTTAACCGTGATACACCTATGTACATGATAAAGGGGGATCACATTAACTTTAATAAAGATTCTCATTGAGAAAAATATAATTTTATATTACATAAATTAATTATCTTTCTAAAATTCCTGTAAAGAACCATTTTCTATTTCAATTAATAAACAATTGATAAACTGTCCATGTTAACCAACAAAACCATATCCCATTTTGTGGTTTTTTTATGACGCATGTATCAATAACCCTGAGCCCCTAGAAGGATGCTTGAAACTCAACTCACATTCTATACTAATCCCCATGTATAATGTAAATAAATATAAACATGAATAAACACAACCAAAAAAATGGTGTCAGCCAAGGTGAAAAAATATTCAATTATAATAGGAAAAAATAACAACATTTCCCAACATTGATAATTAGGTACTCTCCCATACATGAGTTTTATACTCCCATTAAAAAACTCATAACATCAGCCAGTCTCTTCATAGTCTCCCTAATATCTTTCAAAAAAATAAGGCACTTGATAAATAAATCAAAACATCTCTGATACCATATTTTAATGTCCCACTCAATGTTCAATTCATCACATCCCCAATCCAGTCATTCACATGAGCTCAAGCGCACATCCTCATATGCCAGAGGCTACCAACTAGTAGGGATGGTCTAATAACTTTAATAGGGAGACTATAAAATCATTGCAACAGAGTAAAACACCAGTGGAGAAATAAATAATCAATAACCAAATATATAACAATAACTAGAAGGATTCCATAATTGAATGATAACAAAATGTTGATACAAAATACCAAACCAAACAATAACCATTCCATGCTAATGTAGGTTCCAACTGTCAAAATAAAAAATCAAAAGTGAAGACAATGACGACTCCAAAATGGATTTTTTGATGTTCAGTTCTATCATCCATGAACCATACTAACATAGCTATCAATCACAAGTTCGTATCGCATATCCAATTCCGCAATCATGAATCAATTTGGGTACTGATATTACAGCCTTAGTATAGTGTGCATACAACTCTGTAGACAACCACCTACATCATCAAAGTCAATACCTAGACAATTGAATGTGAATTTATTTTTATAATAAAATGATTTCAATGAATAAACAAATATCTATCAATTTCTATATTATTTTTTTATCCATTTTAATCTCCGAGTTCTTGTAGACACACATGCCTCAATATCTTATTTACCTCATGCTAAAGCCCGAAGTATGTCTGAGGGACATCATATCTCATACTAAAAAATTTATATTATTTAATTCGTACAATATAAAGACCATGTCACCATTCTTTATTTCATACATGAATACCCATGTTACTATTCAAACTCTCACAAAAGGGTGACCATGTTCTCAATCATTATTTCACAACTAAATGACAGTGTTTACATTCATAACATTACATTATAATGAATAAGTAACCAATAATTTACACATTATCAATTAAACAATTAATTATCCACATGAACTTCATTACAAATTCGACAATTATATAAATACTGTTATGTTATTAGTTTATTCAACAATAAACTAATCACATCAGTAATATGAATTAATTAAACAGTAAATTAACCCCAAAAAATACCTAAATTAATTTAACACTTAATTTTTACCTTAAATTATATTAGTAAACTAATAAATAAACAAATAATACCAATTTATTTTCAATTACAACATTTATTTTTCATATAATTCCCCTGAATTGATTTACAAAAAATTAAGTGCATCAATCCAAATTAATTAACTCATTACTTAATTAATCATCATAAATAAATCATATTTACATAATTAATTTAACAATTATTTAACTCAATCAAAATCACAATATATTATAATAGATTATATAATTAAGTATCTAAAATATAGTATCTCACAATTTTATAATTAATTGATCAAATATTTTTCTAAATATATTAAATCAAATTCCCTAATTTCACCATATATCAAATAATTAAGGCAAAAAAATTATTAATCCAATCAAGAAGTGAATTTATAAACATTTAATTGAAAACGAAATCATACAAGTAATTTAGAAATAGAACTATGGGATTTGAATTATAGAAAATCAACATCCGGATTGATGGAGAACGCTAGCCAATGGAAATCAAAAAAATTATCGTAGTAACGTTGAAGAATGAGATCCTGATCTATAGACATACATACTAAATAAAAAAATCTAGATCACTTATATAAAGATATAGATATATAACTATAAATCTATATTCCCTAAATCTAGATCTAGTTCTACCACAGTAGAAGACCAAATCCCACCAAACAGAAAGAGAAGAAATGAGGAGGAACGAGAAATCAAAAATATAGGATGTAAATACAAATAGGGGAGATGATATTAAATCTAGAATTCAAATCATCAGTAACTATGGTTGGTAAGGATTTTAATTTTTCTAGAGAGCACCAAAAATGTGAAAGTATTGAAATGTTAGAATGTTACTAGATTTGGGATAAATTAGGGGTTCTGGGTAATTTAAAAACTAGGTATTGGGAGAGATTGATTTCTTGAAACAGTTTTCTAGGAAGGGATGCAAAGTTATCCAAATCTTGTGCAAAAATGGTACACTTATTTTTGAGGGATGCATGGTTACTCCTAAGAGGGTGCACAATTTTAAAAAATCTGTGTAATCTGTTTAATACGCCTCTACACATGAATTTACTGTTAGGTGGAATGGGTAACAATGTTTTCCCTTAATTTTTACCAATACTGTAAAACCATATATCATTAATTTTCCCCAAATTTCGTCAAAAACACATGGAATGTCGAAACCCAAAAGAAAATTACTCAATAGTAACTGAATTTGTACCTAAAAACAATATCAATATAACTCCAGAATATGTCAGGATCTATGAATATCCCTACCTTATAATAGCTCGTCCTTGAGACACACTCCCAAGGATCTCAAAGACACCGAGTAAAAAATATTAGTACACTAATCCCACACATCTTCTTCTATTTCCCATGTTTCCTCCTACAAAATACCATTTTCCCATAATAATTGAACTATCAAAATAATTTTCCCTAAGCATGCGCCAACCACACACATCCCTATTCCTTTTATTTTTCACAAATTTCTACCCGAACACATCCCATGGAAAAAACCAAATGAAATGTACACAATAATAAAAAAAATTCCTACAAATTACCCCATGAAAACTCAAGAAAAGGTCAAGATCTTATATGGCACAAAACATTTAAAAATACTTTATAGTAATAATTTATTTTTAATTATATAAATTATGTTTAGTGTAAAATTATTTATTTTATTAACTTCTATAACTTAACTAAATTTATTATAAAACTAATATTAGTTGTTTTGATTTAAAATAAGTCAAAAATTAAATTTATTCATGTGAATCCATAAATAAAATAATAAAGCAAAATCAATTTTATTAAAATAAAATATTACTTAAATTCCAAAATGTTAGATATATTTTTTATGAGTTAAATATAATATTTGAATAAAAATGATATTAATAATTTAATATATAAGTTAGAAATAAATACTATTCAATTATTTATAATTCATTCTCTACTCATGAGAAATCCAAAAAACATAGAATATGTGCAAAATAGTATTTATCACTATTTTCTTCAAAAACCATCTATACTAGAAAAATCCCATAAAATTTGTTGTATGTTAATTTTTATGTTATGAATTTAAAAACATTGATTCTTTGAAAATAATAATTTCACAAAATTTTTAAATATAGATTTTAATTGAAAATAAAAAATTTAACGGAAATCATCTTCTATCTAGTAAACACATTAAAACATCAATATTGATTTATATTATTTAACATATAATTCTTGTTAATTGACTGTTAATAAATTATTTCATAAATTTAAATACCACATATTATCATATTCATCATTTAAATGTGAAAAAATTAATATCTTAATATAGAATACATTACACTTTAAAAAATTTCATTTATGAACATCCTATCAAATATTAAATAAATTTTATCAGAGCACATTAAAAAAATATAACATATTAATTTAAATTATTACTATATTTTTATTTAGTATTGTTTTCACTATTTTTAATTTAATTCTCATTTCCATTAATTTATTTTAATATCATTCTTCATTGTATTTTAGTGTTGAATGTAACACATGTTTTCAATCAGATTATTAAATTGAATGTTCTAAAATCTATGGGTATTAAGGACCCTAAACTAAATTTCTTCCTCTAAATTTTCATTAGTTATGATTGTTGAAAATATTTTATTTTATTGATCATATATTATCCCCTTATAATATGAAATCTAAATTTCAATCTTAAGCTATATTTTGTTGCATATATTTCACCTTATTAATTTTTGAAAATATATCTCAAAATTGTGTATTATTACCCAAGGTAAGTTTGTAGTTTATGTTTTATTGATTAATAATCATGGGATGATGTTTAAATTACGTATCTCATTATTTATTAAAGGATTCATTTATAAAGATTTGTTTTGTATATAGTGTTACATGAAATTCTACTAATGGATGATAAATTTGATTTATAATATGGGTCTTTAAAAAAATTATCAAACAAGGGATTTAATAATAGAAATAAATCACTACTCAAAAATAATTTTCCATACATAGACATTAGGGTAGATATTTGATACTCTGAGAAAACATCAAAGATATAATTTCATGGATAATAGTAAAATAAAATAACATATCCATAACTCTACAGTGGAAGATATATTTACCTAAATTAAAACTACAAACTTCATTGATATTCATTATATAGGATATTCCATGTTCTGGAGTTTTATAATTATTATTATCATTATTATTCCTTAGGTTATGGCTCATATTCATATAATTTCTTTGATCATTAAATTTAAAAAATTATCCAATGTTTGGTTTCTTAGTTGGTGCCTTATTAACATATCTTATATTCATAAGCTTATTTATCCAACATTAGTTATAAAAATATTATTGTACAACCCTTCACACTTGAATCATTTTCTTGTTCATTATATAAAAATCTTAAACTTCATATTTAAATTTTCAAAACATTTAACTATTTGTTTTACCTTGTATTAAATTTAATATCGCATCATTTTTTAAACCAAACTCTAGAATTTACCCAAGTAATTAAATATTATATTCCATATTCAATATTTATAAAACATCTTATTATTTCATTAATACATTTCCTTGGGTGTTTCCACCAAGATTTTTCACTTTTTGACGTTGAACTTTCTTCACACAATGGAATTTATCAGCTATAACTTACTAAAACAACTTTTTATGTTATTTATAATCATTTTAAAATAAAAAAAGCATTTCGTTTTAATTCATTTTATTGGACTGATGATTTGGAATAACCAAATTATTTCACACTCAAGATCCTAACTTCTTTTCATTATTATTTGGATAAGAACCATATTTCCAATCACACTAATTATAAACTCCCTTCTATCATGGTTCTATTCGCTTATAAAATAAACTATGTTTATAAATGAACATACTTAATTAATTTAAAACAAATCATATTTTATATAAATGAATGACATGTATACCATGACATTATAATCTACTAGGTTTCTAAATGGTTATATTGACATTTCATTATTTTTCCCTATAATATATTTAAATCTTTCTTCGGAGATTATAAAATCCATGTGATTTAAACAAATCATATCTCTTGGGAGTTTCAAACATAAATTTTAGTTTGGAAGATTTTCTATTCACCAGTTTGATGATAGAGACAATATAAAAATATCACTATTTTTGGGTTTTTATCCCTTAGTAAATATATTCTAGAACTTGTATCAACTTCTAAATTCTATAAAAAAATTATTTCAAGGAAATAACACATTTTTTACATCACTAAAATTTGATGAATATATGATGTACTTATATGTATTCCATGGGTTTTAGTAAAGTTATCTCAAATTACTCACTATATCTTAAAAACATTCAATCCATTAAATTAATTATAGCTTACATAGATACAATATACAACTACCAAAGACATGCACTTCGATATTTTCATCTATTAAAAAAATTAATTGCATACTTATTTTCATAGAAACTATGGTGTACCAAGATAAACATATTGAAAGACTAATCCATTTAAAGTGATAATTTCATTCTTGAAATAATTAACACAAACTCGAGAACCATAAAGTATTTATTTTAATGAATATAATACCACTAAAATTATTTTTTTTCTTAAAATATGAACATTTATCCCTAATTTAATAACTATATAACCCCTTCTAAAAATTTCATATGTTATATTCATATTTATACCCTAGGGAAAATGTAAAATAAAAAATTGGTTATATCAGTTTATTACTAGGGGTTAATGTATAACAGAAGCTTTCATGAAAATATGTAGAAAAAATTAAATGGTTTTAATAAACAATAGAAAAATTATTTCTTAATAAATGACTACTTGATCATTAAATAAATTCATAGATTAAATAAAAAGATAATTAATCACATAGAATAAAATAACCGGACTATCTATGATAAAAAACATAATAACATAAATTAAGTATATCATCATTATGGACAAAACCTAATACATCATATATCATAGAATAATAACATCATCCCATTAAATGATTAATCATACTTCTATGGCCTCATTCTAAAAAAATCAGTTAATTTGATGGTATGAGAGAAATACCCAAATATGATTTTCTCATGATACATGAAAAAAAACTATCGGATATCTAAATTTGATCCCCACCTATTAATTACATAACCTATTAATTCAACTTGAATAAAATAAATATTATAAACAATACTAATTATTAATCAAGAAGAATATTTTTTGAATCGAGATTATGGAATTATAATACATCCCATGTCAATCATACAACTTTTAATTGAGATCCCATAAAATAAAATTGTATATATTAACTGATACAAATTTATTATAATATGTTAGTGATAAATATTACCGTTATATAATGATATACAAACATGTGGGAGGAATGTAATTTCTAACTAATAATGGTGTGTGATAGAGAACATGAAAACCTAAATGTGAATAATAATAAAATAGGTTATACACCGTAAATATTTAATAGATAATAGAATAATGTTAATTCATAAGAAATATATTATTTAAATATGGAATTTTTTTAAAATAATTCTTTAATGGAGGATAAAATTCAATTACTACATTTTTGAATGATTTTTAATTATATCAAAAAAACAAAGATAGAAATAATTTCTAAAACATCATTAATAATATTTCATGTTGATGTTTTAAAATATTATTTTTTAATAAATTAAAATAATATAAATTTTTAAATAATATAATCTTATATAATATAATATGTTGTGGTAGATAATAGATATTAATGTGTAATGAAATACCTTGTTAATATTAAAAAACAAAAAATTTATTGAAACTCGCATCATTAAAAAGATTTATAATATTTCTATTTGAATATTTGTTAATGAAAAATATTAATATCACATGATAATAAATTTATTAATTTAAAAAGAATATAATATATCACATTATTTAATAAAAACATGGATATATTGAAATTGTGATATTAATAATGATGTGAATTTTCATGATGATGATAAAATATTAAAAATGAAATTATTTTATCAATAAATAATAAATATGTTGATATATGATTTTACCCTGTGAATGTGATGATTTTTAAATTTAATTAGTTAAATTTATAGAATAAATCAAGATTGTAATATTCTATTCAAAATTAAATATTATGACTAAAATGGTTGATTTCCCATTGAGAAATTTTGTTATGATATTTCTATTTTACAAATATAAATATTATGGATGGATTATGAGATAGAATTGTAATTAACATGAATGAAAAATAAATTATTGATAGAGAATTAAATGTTGTAGTAATTATGCAACATAAAATAATTTTTGGGAATAAATAAAAGTATGTCTTAATGATTGAAAATTTAGACAAATAACCCTAACCACACATACCTTCTTTTCTGAATTCACTACAATCCCCTATATTATAAAAATAAAAATATTAATACCTTATTTCAGATATGTTATCAAATATTTTATATTTTATATAGTTCATTTATTATCATTTATTAAAAATATAATATCGAGATAAAATTTATATTCATTATTTGGTGTCATTAATTTTGATTGTTTGTTTTTTAAAATTCTCATCATGACAATATTCATTATTAATTATTATTATCAATTTAAATTCTCCCATATAATTTAGGAAAATATGTAACACCCCAAGCTTCTACGGTACGTTTCCCTTTGAATAATGCGATAGCGTGTGTTGTACGCAACCTCGAGTTCTAACACACACCACAACTAATTAAACTAGCCGTTGTGGATAGTAATACCTAATTTTTGAAATCATATATATTCTATATTTCAAAATGGACTTCATTTTTGGATTCGGAATATCAAAATTAGCCTAGGGTGAAATTTTGGTACATTTCGGATAACTTTCATATTTTGATGAATAGTGAAAATTTCTAAATTTTAATTAAAAACAACTTTTTTAATCAAAATAATTAATAGTGATAAATTATGAATTTGAGTGGTTTTAAAGTATATTTAGAATATATTTTTACCATTCAATTTAATGTTTATCATTGGACATAATTTTACAATTAAACCGAACATAAACAAGTGTCAATCTTTTGATAGTTATTATCTCTTAAAAACACGCTTTTTGTTTTGACAGCGGGAATTAATTTTAAATTAATTTCTGCCACTTCTGTGTTTTGAATTTAGGAAAATGGATTCCATATTTGGAATCAGGATGTTCAAATTGTGTAAATAGGTAACTTTTATTTTTACACATTTTGTATAATTACTGCGGTAAATATTTTATTTACCATGGTTAAAAGGTAAATCCGGTAAATAAGGGTTAAAAAAATAATATTATAATAATAAAAAATTACCCTAAAACGTGTCTTAACCCTATTGGTTGATACAGGGTCGACCATGGGCATCTTTGTGTCAATTTTGGGACCCCATGGATCCACTTGTAAGTGATAATGACACTTTATTTTAATTAAGTTAAAATGAATACAAAAATGACACAAGCATATATCTTTTAGAAGAACAATTTTTACATAGGGTTATACATGTTGGATTTTCGATTGTAAATATTCATTAGAAAGCTAAAAAGATTTCCTACATAATTATATTTTATTTATAATTTTTAGACATTAAATAATTTATTTTATTTATGACACAATGATGATGCAGTAATTACTAAAATAGTAAAAAATTAACATAATTAATATTATAAATACCCAAATAAATATAATATGAAACTTTTAATAAATTAAACTAATTTTCTATGATAATATGATATATTAGGATTGATTTAATTGACTTTGTTCGAAGTAATCAATCTGTTAGGAGTTTCAAAAAAATCAACTATTGAATAGTGTCAAAATTGACATAAAAGAGTTCTTAAAACAAATATTATATTATTAATTGATATTAAATTCCTAAAAATCTAAGGATCGGCCAAGAGACTTATATTATTATAGGTTCCTCATTAAGGACCACTTGGGGGTCGCTTGGATGTATATAGTAAGTTTATTAACCATATTATATAAAAATACAAAGAGACATTGTAAAAGTGAAACTAATTAACTTAGAGTTAATACTTAAAGATAAGGTTAATATAAGTACCCAAACCTGTCTAAATTCTATTGGATGAGTTGTTTTCGACCTATCCCCACCTAATCCTTTGAATAGTCAACTTTGGAGCCTTTAGAAACCGAATATGAATTTATTATAAATTAATATTTCTAGCTTTTCCAAAGGTTCCCCTCACCCCTCTTATAAAAGGGCACTCCTCCTTCTCATTTCTTCACACCTTCAAAGCCTTTTGGTTCGGCCAAACTCTGCCCAAATACTCTCCCAACATCCCTCAATACAACCTAGAGGCCTTAGTTTGATCAGAAAGCCAACCTAAGGAGCCCTTTTGATCAAATCAAAAGGAAGAACCCGAAGAAGAGGTAATGATTTCACCACCCTTTTCTAAGTTCATTTCTTCTTCCACTTCTTCTACCTTTGTTCTTACCATTCTAAAATAATAACTCCAGTATCTCACATATACTGTGATGTTATTATAAATATGGTACAATCATATTCAGTATTCTATCCACCCTTTGAATAACATGTCACCATACGTGCGTACGTACGGCTTACCGTCTCCACGTCGTGGTGTAATTGTTATTCAATATAATATTATTTGGATGGGTATAATAATGATGTGTAACTCATGTAAATAATAAATATAACATGTTAAAGATTCTGTATATATGATATACCATCCATTTATATATTATTTTAATATCAAAAGAATGATATTGTCGCTCGTGCGTACGTACGGACTACCGTCTCCACGAACGCGATGAGATTCATTCTCCATCGTAACCATTAAAGCGTAATTATCATTTTATGATTCAAAAATGATGTTTAAGGACTTGATATCATTCTGGATATGAATAATATACAACCTATCCTTTACAAACATGTCTTACGTAACAAAACATATGAAAGAAAACAAGTAAGTTAACACCCGAAACAACGATAATACTAAGATATTATTATCAAATCAATATTAAAAGATCATATATGATATCATATTAATGTATATGATTCTTGTATAATTTAATAACAATTATTTCACCATTATACAGGAGGTTAACCTACCACAACCAAGGAAAAGTACAAGGTAAGGGTTATTTCACAATCTCTTCATTATCCGAGGTTGTTTATACGTAATAATCTATTGGGATCTCTTTATCATCCACATCCATGTTTTCTTAAAAATGTATTTCAAAACATTTTTACTATTTACAAGAATATGGGTTAAAGTCATTTATACCCTTGTTTTACTTTTTATAAGAGGTTTATAAATGAATCTTTCCGTCGTTTTCAAAATAAGGTCCTTTTTAACCTTTTCGACAGAATTGAGGTAAGAATGTTTTTTTTAACTTATACGGCGGGTGCGGTTATTTTCCGCCGTTATAAAATCGTTGAAGCCTTCCATACAAGCTTATAAGAATATTTTCAAAGAAAATGTTTTATTTTATATGGATCTTAAATGATTTTAAAATAAAAGGAGATACTTCTTTAAAAAGAATTTTGATTTCATCTAGGTCAACATCCTTTGAGGGATTTTAAGATTATTTGAAGTTGATTTATTATGATACAAAACTTCTATATTGTATTGAAGGTTTTGTGATATGTTTGACTGTGGATGTGCTATTTTTATACCATTCATAGTTTATGGTGAAATTATTGACATTTCGTATGCTAGTTTTAATACGAATGTTTATATTATGTTTAAACCTTTTCATATGGGAATGCATTGGACTTAATAAGTGACGGGTGGAGCCCGCTATAGCTCCTCGATGCATCGGTAGGTCTCATGAGACAAACTAGTGTATTGGCACAAGGCCTTGACAAAATCTTATTTGTAGTCTTGGCACGAGGCCTTGGCTATGTGGTTATGATAGTCTGGCATTATGCATTCCAACATTATAAAAGTGGTTATTGATTTTTGCATGTGATTATTCGATTAGTAGAATATCCATGTGAATAAGTAAATGGCATTATTTCATTTTACTTTTGCCATACCATGTTGAAGTTCAATTTTAAAAGGCTTTTGTTTTAGTAATGCATTGCCTTAAATGTTTATTCTTATTTATGAAAGTTTCCGCTATATTGTTATCCTTACTGGGCATTTGAGCTCACCCCTTTTCTATGTTTTATTTTTCCCAGGTAGTGAAGAAGTAAATTATGAATGACTTGCAGGGATATTATGAGGGGTTAATAGTGTGGATATGAAGACTTTGTTGTTGTAGTAATTTTTCACTTTGAAATGTAATGTAAAACTTTATGATTATATCTAGTGTTTCCAAGGCTACTAAACCAATCGGTCTTTCGGGATTTGATCTTTCTTGTGATCATGCCAATGTTACTAAGTAATGCACCGACTCTGGGTAGCTGGGGTCGGGGCGTTACAGTTGGTATCAGAGGAAGTTTAGTACAAACCTTGGAAGCTAGATTTAGATAAACTCTGATTAGAGCACGTAGACCTAAGATGAACTTTGAGGATTAGTATAGAAGAACTTCCTAGAATTTTGGTATTGTAGAGATTTTGTGAGTTTTCCGAGCAATACATCCCTGTCTGGATACGAGCAGGTAGAGGCGGCTCTGGCACAGATGTACCTAGGGGTAAAACCCGAAAACACCGCTTTGAGCTAGACTCGAACGGGAACTGGTGCACGACAACGGGCCTTGCTGCACTCTTGGTTACGACACTCCCGGGGGATATGCTTAGGATAACTCTCACTTTCTTTACAAATCATTATGAAGGGTTTATGAGTATATACTTCCTCAAAGAAAACATATTTATGATTATGGATTATATCCATAGATAGTTCAATTTATGTTAAGTGTTTTATAAGTATGGGATTATGTATTTTGATTCATAAACTGATCTAGTTTATGCCATTGTTTAGAAATGGCGCCTAGTGGAAGAAATGGAAACCGTATCAATGCACGCACTCCATGTAGGGATTGCCCTCCTGCTCAAGATAATTATAGTGGGGCTGGTGATGAAACTGGTGCTGATCAGCTAATCACCGTACTGGGACAACTTACTCAGGTTATGAATAATAACCTTACCCGTATGGAGCACCCTGATCCGCAGCGTGGAAGATCAATGTTAGATCGATTCATGAGACAACAACCACCAACGTTCAATGGAAGTACAAATCCCTTAGTAGCTGAGCAATGGATATTTTCCCTAGAGAAAATATTTCAGGCTTTGGGGAGTAGTGAAAGGGAAAAAGTTACCATGGCAGTTTACCGCCTCACTGGAGATGCTGATCAATGGTGGTCATTGATTCAAAACATGAAGGAAGATGATGAAGTATCAAACATGGAATGGAGGGAGTTCAAAGATCTGTTTTTAGAAAAATACTTTCCTCGCGACCATCGAGCAGATATGGAAAGGCAATTTCTGAGTCTGAGACAAAAGGAGGATGATAATGTCACAAAGTATGAGGCTAACTTTACAAGGTTAGCGAGGTACGCTGGTGATTATATTCGCAACCCAAGAAGTAAGATTGATCGTTTCTTTGATGGGTTAAAACCATTTCTCCGTCGAGCATTAGTCTCACAATCCTTTTCATCGTACGAAGACATTGTCTCATGTGCTATCAAGACCGAAAAGGAATTCTCTAAGTCTTATGACTTTAAAGCAAAGCAAGAGAAGAAGAGACCTGCTGATCAATCTGGGAATGGAAATAAGGGGAAGAAGGGAAAGGTTGAATATCCATCTTGTGGTAAGTGCGGGAAGAAACACCCCGGTGCTTGCCTGAAGGGAATGAGAGTCTGTTACAAGTGTGGTGAAAAAAGCCACCAAGCTCATGATTGCAAGGGGAAGAAGGAAGCTACCAATGTTCAGTGCTACAATTGCAGGGAGATGGGGCATTATGCAAATGCATGTCCTAAGCGTCAGGAGAACTTACCTCAGAAAAGGCCAAGGGATCAAGGCCAGGCTTATGCTATCACTACTGCTGAGGTAGAAACTCCGAAAGACGTGGTGGCAGGTAATTTAATGGTTTCCTCAAGTTTAGCAAATGCATTATTTGATTCTGGATCATCGCATTGTTTCATATCTTCCCAGTTTGCTAAGAAAATTAGATATTTCCAATTTGATTTAATAAGGGAGTTGTCAGTTAAAACTCCTAAGGGAAGTATCGTTGCAACAAAGTTTTGTGAATCAGTCCCCATTAGAGCACATAAATTTTCTTTATCTGCTGATTTCATCGTCATACCTATGATTGAGTTTGATATAATCCTCGGTATGGACTGGCTTTCGGACTATGATGCGGAGATTTATTGTAAGAAGAAAGAGGTTACGATTCATGATGATAATGATAAGGAGCACCTTATTTTTAGAGCAGAATCGTCACCACCTAATTCTTATTTAGACCCACCCCCAGTAGCTCAACTTAATTCAATTATTGGGGAGGAAGAGAATGAAGTAACTATCGGTGAGGAAAGGAATGTTCAAATAGAGGATGTACCTGTTGTGAAAGAATTTGTAGATGTATTTCCGGAAGATTTACCTGGACATCCTCCAGAACGAGAAGTTGAGTTTTCTATTGATTTGAATCCTGGATCAAGGCCTATATCGAAGACCCCTTATAGAATGGCCACTGTAGAGTTAGTCGAACTAAAGAAACAACTAGAGGAATTGAGTAATAAGGGACTTATTCGCCCTAGTGTTTCTCCATGGGGAGCCCCTGTTCTTTTTGTTAAAAAGAAAGATGGATCTATGAGGTTATGTATTGACTACAGGGAGATCAATGTTATAACGATCAAGAACAAGTATCCCCTACCTCGTATTGATGATTTATTTGACCAACTGCGTGGAGCTCAATACTTTTCAAAGATTGACCTTCGATCTGGATACCATCAGTTGTGTGTGAAGAAGGAAGACATTCCGAAAACAGCATTTCGAACCAGGTACGGGCATTACGAGTTTACTGTAATGCTGTTTGGATTGACCAATGCACCATCTGTATTCATGGATCTAATGAATAGAGTTTTCAAGGAGTATCTCGATGAATTTGTGGTAGTATTTATTGATGATATATTGGTATACTCCAAAACCTATGAAGATCATGAAAATCACTTGCGTATTATCTTGAAGACTCTGAGGAGGCATGAATTATATGGGAAGTTTAGCAAGTGTGAATTCTGGCTTCAGGAGATTTCTTTTCTTTGCCATATTGTCTCTAAAGATGGAATCTCTGTTGATCCTTCTAAGACCAAGGCAATCCAAGAATGGCCAGCACCTACGAGTATAACTGAGGTACGTAGTTTTATTGGTTTGGCAGGTTATTATCGACGTTTCGTCCAGAATTTTGCCCGATTGGCTAACCCATTAACGAAGCTCACACGTAAAGGGGTTAAATTTGTTTGGACAAAAGAGTGTGAAGAATGTTTCGAAGAACTGAAGAGAAGATTAGTCAATGCTCCTATATTGACTCTACCATCGGGGAATGATGGGTTCGTTATTTATAGTGATGCATCGAAGAAAGGACTTGGCTGTGTCCTTATGCAGAATGATAGAGTTATTGCCTATGCATCACGACAGTTGAAAATTCATGAACAAAACTATCCTACTCATGATCTCGAGTTAGCAGCAGTGATCTTTGCTTTGAAGATATGGAGGCACTACCTCTATGGTGAAAAATGTGAGATTTATACTGATCACAAGAGTTTTAAGTATATTTTCTCACAAAAAGAACTCAACATGAGGCAAAGGAGATGGCTTGAATTACTCAAGGATTATGATTGTACGATACACTACCACCCGGGGAAGGCAAACAAGGTGGCAGATGCTTTGAGTAGAAAAGACCATGGAGTTTTGAACAATATGAGAATTGAAAGGGATCCAATTTTCATGGATCTAGTGAAGATGGACATGGGAATAACCAGGGAAGGTGAAACATCAATGCTTTTTCAAATGGTTGCCAAACCATCTTTACTAGAAAGGATTAAGAGTTCTCAGACCAATGATGAAGAATTCCAAAAGAAGATTAAAGCTGTGAATGATGGGAGATTGAGAGACTTTGTGTATGAAGATGGAATTTTGAAATTCGGGAAGAGACTTTGTGTTCCCGATTTACCTGATCTGAAAAGGGAATTGTTGGATGATGCTCATAGTTCCAATTTCTCTATACACCCTGGGAGCACCAAAATGTATAGAGATTTGAAGGAACATTTTTGGTGGGACAACATGAAGAGGGAGATTGCTGATTTTGTGTCAAGATGTATGGTTTGTCAACAAGTGAAAGCTGGAAGGCAACAGCCTGGAGGAGTCATGCAACCTCTTCCCATACCGGAGTGGAAATGGGACAATGTTACGATGGACTTTGTCATGGGGCTACCAAAGACTCCTAGAAGGAATGATGCAATATGGGTGATTGTTGATCGTCTTACCAAGTCAGCACATTTTCTTGCTATAAGAGAAGATCTACCCCTGGAACGTCTAGCAAGACTATATATTAATGAAGTTGTGAGACTTCATGGAGTACCCCTATCGATTGTTTCTGATCGTGATCCCCGTTTTACTTCAAGATTTTGGAAAAGTCTTCAGAAATCCCTGGATACTGAACTTCATTTGAGCACTGCTTACCACCCTCAGACAGACGGACAATCAGAACGGACTATTCAGACCTTAGAAGTCATGTTGAGATCTTGCTCACTTGACTTTCAGGGTATGTGGGATCAATATTTACCACTAGTAGAATTTTCCTATAACAATAGCTTCCATTCGAGTATTCAGATGGCACCATATGAAGCGTTATACGGAAAGAGATGTCGTACACCAACCTGTTGGGATGACGTTGGTGAAAGAAAACTTGTAGGCCCAGAACTGGTGGAGGAAACGGTGGAAAAGGTGAAGGTAATCCAAAATCACATTAAAGCAGCTCAAAGTAGGCAGAAGAGCTATGCCGATAATCGAAGGAAGGATTTGGAATTTCAAGTCGGTGATCATGTTTTCCTAAAGGTTTCTCCGTGGAAGGGAGTCATACGTTTTGGTAAGAAAGGTAAATTGAGTCCCAGGTACATCGGACCTTTCGAAATTCTAGAACGAATTGGGGCTGTAGCTTACCGATTGGCAATGCCGCCAAGTCTCTCCAAAGTTCACGATGTGTTCCACGTATCTCTGTTGAGGAAATACATGCCTGATCCGACGCATGTACTCACCTATGAGGAATTAGAACTGGAACCTGATCTGTCTTATTGCGAAGAGCCCGTCAGGATTCTTGATACAAGAGAACAAGTACTGAGAAACCGGACGACACGTCTGGTAAAAGTTTTGTGGAGAAATCATAAGATGGAAGAGGCAACGTGGGAACCCGAGGAACTTATGATGAAGAACCACCCGAGTCTTTTTATGCAGTAATACCCTAGAAATTGCGAGGACGCAATTATTTGAAGGAGGGGAGAATGTAACACCCCAAGCTTCTACGGTACGGTTCCCTTTGAATAATGCGATAGCGTGTGTTGTACGCAACCTCGAGTTCTAACACACACCACAACTAATTAAACTAGCCGTTGTGGATAGTAATACCTAATTTTTGAAATCATATATATTCTATATTTCAAAATGGACTTCATTTTTGGATTCGGAATATCAAAATTAGCCTAGGGTGAAATTTTGGTACATTTCGGATAACTTTCATATTTTGATGAATAGTGAAAATTTCTAAATTTTAATTAAAAACAACTTTTTTAATCAAAATAATTAATAGTGATAAATTATGAATTTGAGTGGTTTTAAAGTATATTTAGAATATATTTTTACCATTCAATTTAATGTTTATCATTGGACATAATTTTACAATTAAACCGAACATAAACAAGTGTCAATCTTTTGATAGTTATTATCTCTTAAAAACACGCTTTTTGTTTTGAGAGCGGGAATTAATTTTAAATTAATTTCTGCCACTTCTGTGTTTTGAATTTAGGAAAATGGATTCCATATTTGGAATCAGGATGTTAAAATTGTGTAAATAGGTAACTTTTATTTTTACACATTTTGAATAATTATTGCGGTAAATATTTTATTTACCATGGTTAAAAGGTAAATCCGGTAAATAAGGGTTAAATAATTAATATTATAATAATACAAAATTACCCTAAAACGTGTCTTAACCCTATTGGTTGATACATGGTCGACCATGGGCATCTTTGTGTCAATTTTGGGACCCCATGGATCCACTTGTAAGTGATAATGACACTTTATTTTAATTAAGTTAAAATGAATACAAAAATGACACAAGCATATATCTTTTAGAAGAACAATTTTTACATAGGGTTATACATGTTGGATTTTCGATTGTAAATATTCATTAGAAAGCTAAAAAGATTTCCTACATAATTATATTTTATTTATAATTTTTAGACATTAAATAACTTATTTTATTTATGACACAATGATGATGCAGTAATTACTAAAATAGTAAAAAATTAACATAATTAATATTATAAATACCCAAATAAATATAATATGAAACTTTTAATAAATTAAACTAATTTTATATGATAATATGATATATTAGGATTGATTTAATTGACTTTGTTCGAAGTAATCAATCTGTTAGGAGTTTCAAAAAAATCAACTATTGAATAGTGTCAAAATTGACATAAAAGAGTTCTTAAAACAAATATTATATTATTAATTGATATTAAATTCCTAAAAATCTAAGGATCGGCCAAGAGACTTATATTATTGTAGGTTCCTCATTAATGGACCACTTGGGGGTCGCTTGGATGTATATAGTAAGTTTATTAACCATATTATATAAAAATACAAAGAGACATTGTAAAAGTGAAACTAATTAACTTAGAGTTAATACTTAAAGATAAGGTTAATATAAGTACCCAAACCTGTCTAAATTCTATTGGATGAGTTGTTTTCGACCTATCCCTACCTCATCCTTTGAATAGTCAACTTTGGAGCATTTAGAAACCGAATATGAAATTATTATAAATTAATATTTCTAGCTTTTCCAAAGGTGCCCCTCACCCCTCTTATAAAAGGGCACTCCTCCTTCTCATTTCTTCACACCTTCAAAGCCTTTTGGTTCGGCCAAACTCTGCCAAAATACTCTCCCAACATCCCTCAATACAACCTAGAGGCCTTAGTTTGATCAGAAAACAAACCTAAGGAGCCCTTTTGATCAAATCAAAAGGAAGAACCCGAAGAAGAGGTAATGATTTCACCACCCTTTTCTAAGTTCATTTCTTCTTCCACTTCTTCTTCCTTTGTTCTTACCATTCTGAAATAATAACTCCAGTATCTCACATATACTGTGATGTTATTATAAATATGGTACAATCATATTCAGTATTCTATCCACCCTTTGAATAACATGTCACCATACGTGCGTACGTACGGCTTACCGTCTCCACGTCGTGGTGTAATTGTTATTCAATATAATATTATTTGGATGGGTATAATAATGATGTGTAACTCATGTAAATAATAAATATAACATGTTAATGATTCTTTATATATGATATACCATCCATTTATATATTATTTTAATATCAAAAGAATGATATTGTCGCTCGTGCGTACGTACGGACTACCGTCTCCACGAACGCGATGAGATTCATTCTCCATCGTAACCATTAAAGCGTAATTATCATTTTATGATTTAAAAATGATGTTTAAGGACTTGATATCATTCTGGATATGAATAATATACAACCTACCCTTTACAAACATGTCTTACGTAACAAAACATATGAAAGAAAACAAGTAAGTTAACACCCGAAACAACGATAATACTAAGATATTATTATCAAATCAATATTAAAAGATCATATATGATATCATATTAATGTATATGATTCTTGTATAATTTAATAACAATTATTTCACCATTATACAGGAGGTTAACCTACCACAACCAAGGAAAAGTACAAGGTAAGGGTTATTTCACAATCTCTTCATTATCCGAGGTTGTTTATACGTAATAATCTATTGGGATCTCTTTATCATCCACATCCATGTTTTCTTAAAAATGTATTTCAAAACATTTTTACTATTTACAAGAATATGGGTTAAAGTCATTTATACCCTTGTTTTACTTTTTATAAGAGGTTTATAAATGAATCTTTCCGTCGATTTCAAAACAAGGTCCTTTTTAACCTTTTCGACAGAATTGAGGTAAGAATGTTTTTTTTAACTTATACGGCGGGTGCGGTTATTTTCCGCCGTTATAAAATCGTTGAAGCCTTCCATACAAGCTTATAAGAATATTTTCAAAGAAAATGTTTTATTTTATATGGATCTTAAATGATTTTAAAATAAAAGGAGATACTTCTTTAAAAAGAATTTTGATTTCATCTATGTCAACATCCTTTGAGGGATTTTAAGATTATTTGAAGTTGATTTATTATGATACAAAACTTCTATATTGTATTGAAGGTTTTGTGATATGTTTGACTGTGGATGTGCTATTTTTATACCATTCATAGTTTATGGTGAAATTATTGACATTTCGTATGCTAGTTTTAATACGAATGTTTATATTATGTTTAAACCTTTTCATATGGGAATGCATTGGACTTAATAAGTGACGGGTGGAGCCCGCTATAGCTCCTCGATGCATCGGTAGGTCTCATGAGACAAACTAGTGTCTTGGCACAAGGCCTTGACAAAATCTTATTTGTAGTCTTGGCACGAGGCCTTGGCTATGTGGTTATGATAGTCTGGCATTATGCATTCCAACATTATGAAAGTGGTTATTGATTTTTGCATGTGATTATTCGATTAGTAGAATATCCATGTGAATAAGTAAATGGCATTATTTCATTTTACTTTTGCCATACCATGTTGAAGTTCAATTTTAAAAGGCTTTTGTTTTAGTAATGCATTGCCTTAAATGTTTATTCTTATTTATGAAAGTTTCCGCTATATTGTTATCCTTACTGGGCATTTGAGCTCACCCCTTTTCTATGTTTTATTTTTCCCAGGTAGTGAAGAAGTAAATTATGAATGACTTGCAGGGATATTATGAGGGGTTAATAGTGTGGATATGAAGACTTTTTTGTTGTAGTAATTTTTCACTTTGAAATGTAATGTAAAACTTTATGATTATATCTAGTGTTTCCAAGGCTACTAAACCAATCGGTCTTTCGGGATTTGATCTTTCTTGTGATCATGCCAATGTTACTAAGTAATGCACCGACTCTGGGTAGCTGGGGTCGGGGCGTTACAAAATATAACCATTTTCTTCATTCATTTAGGATATTTAATATTTATTTAGAGGAAGACAAGGGAATGGGGTTTAATGAAGTATTTCAAGATAAAGTTCTTTCCTTGGGTTTATGAAAAAAAAAATTTGTTTATAATTATTTTAAATAATAAAATTATATTTACATATTCATTAAATCAAATTATATACGTCATTGTTACATGAAATTACCAATAAGAAACATTTATTGATCATTGATACATAAATGTGACACCTCATTTTTAATGAAGAGTAATATTATATTGATGGGATATGTGACACACAATTGTAAGCTTAAACAACCCATGAAATATAATTTTTCAAATTTAATCTCTTTGATGTCTTATGAGACATGAAACCCCTAGACCAAATAAAACTTCATATACCATATCATTATAAAAAAACACATTAAATTGTAGGGAATTAATATTACAAACTAAATTATAAAAATTATAATATATATAAATTTATTTAATAAAATAAATTTAAATGTATTTATTAGAAATACAATAACAATAATTTGACAAAAACTGATATGTTTTCTAAAAACAATAGGAAGAAAAAGGTTGCATCACATCATGTTAATTTATGATAAAATATATTTTGAAACTAGATACTATTAATAAATTAATATTACTAAATGATATTAATTTTTGAAATAACAATACAAAAATTCTTTTTTTGGTTCATTATTTTTGATGTTATGAAATTTATTAGTTTTTGATGAATAGTGAAAAAATACTTATTATTATTTGAAAATTGTGCCTTCATTTAAATTACACAAAAAGATAAAATATTTTTAAAAAAATTTGATAGGAAAATTACATCAATCATGATATAATATATACAATTTCTATCACTCGAATCACATTGATATTGAATTTTATATTAAAACCTTATATACATGTCAGAATTTTCATCATCAAATCATGCTTGTCCATCACTTCTATTGGATTTTTATTAAAATTAATTTTACATTTATAAAAGTTTAATATATTAAAATGGATTTTGTACTTTGAACCATTATTTTTTTTATTAAACATGTTAAATATAGATTTTGGTCAATACTCATATTAGAAAAATATCATAATTAAGTACTAATGTCACGTTGAAAATGGTCATCCATTGGTTAATATAAAATTATATGGGGAAAATGAATTTTATATATGAATAAAAGCTATTTTACAGAAATAATTAGACCTTATAATCTATAATAATCTCTAATACATTTTTTACGCTTTTTGAATTCTAAAAACAAGGTCACGCTTATTTTTCATTAAAATTTACAATTGTTTCACTATCCTCACATAAAAAGGAAATCTCATATCCTCTATAATAAACACATTTATACCATTTTAGATCAGATTGGTCTTATCAAATTAAATTCATAAATTTCATACCCTCAAACTAGTAAAATAATTTTCATAAATCCATTCAAATCATAAATTATATGTAGTCATGAAGAGGTTGTCCAAGAAGAGGTAAAATTTGTTACAACGAATTTATGTGTTATTTATTCATCAACCAAGTTAATATATTTTTAATTCGTTATTACATGACAAAAAAGACATAACACATATACTAATATGATATAATGATCATTTTGTGACATATATCTATAAAATATTCCCTAAAATTGTAAATAATTTTGTCTCTCGTGTGCATGGAAGACCAGCGCATCGTGATCCATTGTAAAACATTTTCCAAAAAAACACTCATGGTTTGGTATGATGATTTCTATAATTTATATACATTAATTTTTTACATAATTATACCTTTATATTTATTATATCATATATAAATTTTTTAATTTCCATTTTATAGGGGATGTGATAATGTCCATCTAGTGTACGGTGGACTATCACCTCGTGAATCGATGCGGGTTTATTACTAAATAATTACATGGAATGTAATATGGATATATTTATTTAATATATGTGATATTAATGAAATAATTGTGGTCTTAATGACTCATTCATCATACTATACTGATTATATATCATTTAATTTATTCCATTTTAACTAGAGGAATAATTATAATGTTGTTCAATAATATATGTAATTTTACATTCATGAAGTGTTAGAGATTCCTTTACATCACCAAAAAAATGGATAATTATTAAAAATTTATTTAAAGAAATACTATTTTACTATTTTTTATTATGATCAAATTTTTATGTTAAAATATTATTAATCTCTTTTCTATAATGATCGTCAAAAATGTATGTGTTACTCATGCATTCATATGGACTACTATGTCCATGATTTTATCATACCCCATTTATAAAAACCAACATTCTTGATTGGTCATAAATTTATATTTTATGTATAAATATTTTAATAATTCAATATTTATTAATTTTAATTTGTTGAAATATTGACCTCTTAGACCAATAGTCAATACTCGAAAAGTCATTTTTGACCTAGATGTCAAATATCATAGAAACATGTTCCATTAGATTAATTGATTATGTAATTTTATTAAACAAGCTAATAAGTGAAATAAATGGAATAATAAAATTGACAAATAATCTTATGAACTTAAATTATTAACATGATATTATTTTTCATGATGATAAATAATGTATTTTATGAGTGAGACTCAAGGTGATGGACGTCATATGAATATACTTTCATTGAGGCATGTTTTATAAAAAAATTTTAATTTATTTTATATTATGTATGTACATCCCCTATGACATTTAATATCATGGTTCATTAATAATTCATTGCATCTTAAGTATAACATTGATTTATTTAATCAAATTCTATTTCATATAAATGTCAATAAGTAGTAAATAATATCATAAATCAATTTTGTTTCATTAGGTTATATTAATTATTAATCCATCTTTGATATAATAAGTTTAGGTCTTTAATGATTTAAGTTATATTATATTATATTTATTCCTATTTTTATCTGGATTTTATGTTTATATAAATAATTTTTTAATTAATTTATTCTCACTTATACGTTATGACAATCGTAGGGGTTCCTTTTACAATCTCATTCTAATAATGATTATTTATTTAAGAACTTTAGTTGTAAAAATTTGTTATATCATTATTAAATATATTTATTTTAATTATCATATAGTTATTAGGGTTATTATTTATGAAATAGATCAGTTGTATTACACTTGGGTCTATAAAATAATTTTAGATAATTATTTTATAAATATACCACATCATTTAACTATTTGATCAGAAATATATTTTATAGAAAACCACCATTTAAACAAATTAAAATAATAATTTTAAAATATTCAAAATAAATTATTAAATAATGTTTTACCATTTTTTATTTTTTCTATGTGTTTTCAAAATTAATCATAATTTTTATTTTAAAAATATTAATGTTGTATATTATAAAAAATATAAACATATTCTTGTTTTAATGCAATTTCTTTGGTAAACATATTGTACCTACTTGACTACCAATTTTTTAAAAAATTATTTATAAACCTCAAATGTTATATTCAATGAAATTTATGTTCAATGTTTTATAACTTTGGTTTTTAACAATTTTATTATTTGTAAAATGAGTTATTTTCATGATGATTATTACAAGGGTCCTCTCAAGGATTTTTCATTCATCAACGACAACATCCCTAATTCTTGTAATTGTTCCCTAAGATTATGTTTTATTGATAAAACCATTATTCTTTATATAGATGGTTAACGATAACCTTGAACAAGTAGATTATTGATATTTACTTTATTGACTTGTACTTTTATTTGTTAATTTCCCCTTGAAATATTCCCTTTCTCATGATAACTGGACATTCAATTTCCACTATATATTAATATTGTTTATAAAGGAAATGTTTATTTCATAATCTATATCATTATTACATATGGTTTTCAACATTGAAATTTATCTTCTATCATGGGAAATATTAATAACGCTGAATTCTATACACCATAGAGATGTTTGATGATTATGAACATTATTCAACATTTATATCAGTAGTTTGATAAATTTAGAAAGAGTTATAAATTGAATGAAAGGTGGGTGTGAAATTATATAGTCCTTCGATGAATTTGAATTATTATAAGGTGAATTAGTATGAAATTGTTATATTAGTTTCTAAATATAATGTTATACCATTTAGGGAATGTTCTCTATTGAAGAGGTATCATGTTATTAAGAACATGATGTTAAATAATTAATCATTTCATTCATGTAGAATTATTTTATTAATATCAATGATATTTTGATAAATTTATTATCTTTATAATGATTTCATTCATAGTTAAAGGATTAAATGCAATTTTTTTATATAATTTACATTTCGACGTTGAATATGTCTTATCTTTTTATAATAGTCATGTCATTGATTAATTGGAATGCTTACTCTATTATTTTCCTTCCAAGTTTTTTTACACAATTATAATTATTTGAATGGAAAATAATTTTAAATACATAACCGGACATGTTTGTTAGGTGTGTTGATTCATGATATATTCAATTTTAAGTTAACCCTTTTAAAAAATTCATTTCAATAATATTTGTTTCCTTTTCCAGTAATCATTAAAATGTTCTATGAGTCATATAGAAGGATATGTTAGAGGTAATAATGATATTCTGAAAAAAAAATCATAATTTTTTATTCCAAATCTATTTAATGATTCGAGTATATATCTAATTTTCCAATAATACTTATCTATTCAACACTTTAAGCTCTGATTACTCATATCTTATACAAATAAAATATTGTAGACACTCTTTCAATGCTACTATGGTCAGGGTCACAATAGTTGAAATCAATGAAGGATTAATAGAATCAGTGGGAACTGGTTTTATGAAAACATAGATTATGAATCATTAAACAATCATAGATTTTTTATGATAAGTATAGAATAACATCTTAATGTGTTGGTAAGGAATAATTAGGGGGTTTCCTTACAATAAAACTGTATCTTCACACTAAAGGTGGACTAAACACATTCACATTGGTACTATGTTGTAATAACTCATTAAAGTTTTTAATTGGTATTGAACCAATACTCACATATTGAACGAAAATGGGACTTACTACACACCTATGTTTACACTCTCGATCTATATTCATACAATAATTAAACTATTATTTACAAAGTATTATGAATTATTTTAATATATTATGATAGAATATGACTTGGGTAAAATATAATGTGTATTAGATAAAAAGAGGTTTTCTTGATTTAAATATCCTATAAATGATTATATAGAATTATAACTATTATTAATATTTCACACACTATGTTTTTCAGTTTTAGAAAATAGATGGAACCTGAAGGAATAATGTTAACATTGAATATGCATGAAAATGTGGTGAAAATATGAAACACAACGGGATGATAACATTATTGTAAGATATCAATATTTTTCTTAATTAGTTATCCTGAAATATGGTTAAAACATATACATTATACAACTCTATGACTCCCCAATGAAGAAAATGCTAGATTATTCAATGAAATTGAGTGTGGGATCCCATGAAAAAATGGATAATAAATTCCCATCATTGTAAAAGTGAGGAAAGAGACACACATGATGCTTTTAAATTTAATTGGAAAATGATTTCTGTGTCGATAATTGGGGAATAAAAAATAACAATCAATGAAATATCTGGAGTATAATAAAAGGAAATAATTATCATCCTATGGATCCATTTATATTTCAATTTCGATAATGTGGGGAAAATACCAATTATTATATTTAATTACTTATTCTTAATATATTGACAACTAATCAATTGTATGTCTTATATTAAAATAAAATTGATGAATTATTTATGTATTTTGATTCAAGAACAAAATTGTATATGATTATTTAACATTGGTATTTTTCTTATAAAAATTATGAATTATATAATGATTGAGTAAAATTATATAATGATATATGTATAAATTTAAAATTAGACATGTATACAATCATGGTTTACATATTTAAGGTTTATCATAGTGTTGATGTGTTAAGAAAACATTTTATGGTATTACGTGATGGGTTTTCATGAAGATTAATGATAATTTTTTTGAAAAAACATGTATGGGAATATTAAAAATTAGATTAGTATATTAAAATATTATTATAAGAATATTTTTTTTACATTATAGACATATTTTTAAAGGTATTAGTAACCATTATGTTTTATCTTATCTGTCATGTTGTAGTAATTATCCGTCATCATAATTTTAGAATATGAAAGGAATTATATTAATATAGTTCAAAAGAAATTAAAACTAATTGCATCTGGAGAATATCCTGGCGGTTAAATAGAAAAGTGAAGGAAGATAAGGGTTTAGATCCTACATCATGATTACATGATGTAAAAAATAACATTTCAACTTTTTTTTTAAAATATTTGAGTAATTAATATTAATGATAAACCAATAGTTTTTGCATCGTGGTACATAGAAATCATTTTATTATTATATGAAATTTGATAACAATATTGGTTTTTAGAATTATTTATAAATATTTGTAAATACATTTCACGCTTTAAAGGATCATATGATATATTAAATTTGAATTTTAGTGCAAAATATAAAAAAATAATCCATTGATTCTCATTTCTTATAGTACATGATGAATTCGAAATTGATCTCAACACAACCAAAGTATGATATTATTCTTTTTAAATAAAAAAGATAAAGTATATTTAATTACATTTATAAATTGTAAAATAATTCTTCAACTGTACAAAAATGAAACGGAAATGGTAAATTTATACAAATACCTTCATAACTATTGAATAAAAATATAATTTAAATCATAAAATATTTATTGTTTTGTGTTCATTAATTTACCATTTTTCACTCACATTCTTATCATCAATGACCCTTATCTTTATCTACAAATATTTATGATTTACATCCCTATCCATATCATCACATGAAACCAATGTTATCATATACAGAAACCAATGTATGAGTTAATTAAAATCACATTTATGATTTCCATTCTCCTTTATTAAGTTGACTTTTTTAAACCCTTTTTATGATTTGGGGGTTTTGAGAAAATATTTTTAAAATATCAAACCCTTTTATTTCTGAGAATAAGATCAAATGGTAGGGAAAACATTTGTTTAAAGTGGATAGAATGTGAGACACTTAAAATATAAAAAAATAAAATTGTATTTAATATTATATTATTATGAAAATACATATCTTAAAAACACATGAAATACACTTCTTTAAATTTAATCTAATAATTACCTAATATAGGTCACTATCTTGAGTCTTAATGAATCGTAATACTGTTTACCATTATAACCTATTAATGAAATTAGCAGTTTTGAATAGAGCTACTGAAATTATTAAAATTATATGCTCTGTATATTTATAAAAAATTATAAATGTTTATCTATTCATTCGAAATAAAATAAGAAGCATTTTATAGGAAAATAAATTTTTTCTAAAAAATGATTTTTTATGAATCCAATTTCATTACTACTTCAACACTTATGATCAAATTAAAATTTGAAACATGTTTTTTTATAAAATAATATTAATTGGTAAATATGAAATCGAGAGGTTGATATCATTATGAATTTGAATCCAGGAATGCTAGGGATTATAACCATGTACTTTTTGGTAGTAATGTCTCAGGTGATGAAGGTAATTAATGGAGGAGGTATCCATTAAAAATAACAACCTGATATATCACAAAGAAACATGACGATAATGGATCATTTATTAAGGCAAAACCCTCTTAATTTCATTGTATTTTCATAACTATCGGTGGAAAAAAGAAGGGTTAAATTCATCAAAAAGTTATTTTATGTCATGGGGTGTTTGGATAATCAATACCTTATTATTGTTATTTTTTTATTTTGAATTTAATGCTTTATAGTGGTGGTCAGTGGTAAATAATAATAGGGATATAGAAGATATATATTCTATAAAATGGGATGAATTTATGGATATATATTGTGAAAAATTATTTTCCTATGGTGTTTTGACATAGAAAGGAAATGAAATTCAAATAATTTACCCAAGGGGATGAAGATTCAGTAGCTTGGAATGAAGTAATTTTCACCAGATTGTCATGGTATTCTCCAAATGTTATGCTGGAACCTGATTGTAAATTCAATGGTTTTCTCAAGATTATAGCCAATATATCGATGGGAAATAGATTCCCATCAATTCAAATGTTATTAGAAAATTGTATGTTGTGATGAGAGAGTATAAATAGATTTTTCTGGTGAACATGTGTACATTGACAACATGCATAAGAAGATGTCCAGATAGAAAGTTATGAGTAAAAATCCATCAATGAAATTTTATGGCATGATTGTACAGTTTATAGTTACTGAAAATTATCATAAAAATTAATTTGGAGAATGCCTTAACAAAAGTAGGACATTTTTTGATGTTTTAAGATTGGAGATATGACCATGAATTGTAATGAAAATAATATTATGATTAATTCTGATATGAAAATTGTAATGTGTTTTAAATGTGTTAAGATGGGTCATTACAGAAATACCCACCCAAAGAAAGATCTGAATGATGGAAAGTGGACATAATATATGCAGATTGATGCAGTGAGATTCCTTTCCACTACATCAGTAGATATTGGTCCATAAAATGAAGTGGTATCATGTAGTTTTTTTGTTTATGAAAACTTTTCAAATGATTAGATTGATATGGGTTGTACACATACCTTTATTTATGATTAATTTTCTAGTAAATTGGAAATTTTACCTCATGAAATGAGACCAGAAAATTTGGTTAAAAAACCAGGGGTAAATATTATGTAATAAAGCACTATAAGAATATGCATATTGTATTATATGTAAATTAATTACCTTCAATCCTTATTACATTACCCTTTGGAGTTTCAAGTCATTATGGGTATGGATTTCTCTTCTATATATCATGTTATGATTGACTACACAACTAATGTAGTTTTAAAAAAAAATGATTTTCAGTTTGTATACAATAATAAACCCATAAAATCAATAATATATCAGGATTCCAAAAAGTATTAAAATATGTAAGTCACTTTCATCTTTATAATATTGATGAAAATAAGGTAAATATTAAGAATAATGTGATTGTTCTGTAAACAAATACCTGGAAGTTTTCCCTTATCATATTGCTAGTGTTATACTTGATTGGGAAGTATAATTCAATATTGATATAGATCATTATGCTAAGCCAATTTTGAAACCCCCTTTTAAAATGTAACAAGTGAATCTTTATTAATTGAAAATCATTTGATGGACTGTCTTGATAATGGATTAATTCATCCTAGCCCATCACCACAGGGTGCTCTAATGTTTTTTGTAAAAATAAAGATGGTTCCTTGATAAAAATAATTTCTTATTTATCCTTGAACAAAATTACTATTAATAATAAGTATCAATTCCTCATATAGATGAATTGTATGATAAATTCCATGGAGCTCATAATTTTTCCATGATTGACTTGTGATATGAATACCGTCAGCTGAAGGTAAAGGAGGATGACCTCCCGAATACAACTTTTTATTACAAGATATTTTGATTATGATTTTTTTGTTATTCTTTTTATTTGGATGAATTACTATAATGTTTTCATGGATATTATGAATAGAATATTCAGAGTATAACTGTATATATATATATATATATTTAATTTTAATGATTATATATCGGTCTTTTAAAAAAACATATGATGATTGTGAAAAACATTTAAGAATTCTCATAAACACTCTAAATGAAATGATGTTACATGGAAAATTCAGAAAATTTTCATTTTGATTAAAAAAAATTCCTTTCATGGGAGAATTGTAAATAAATATGGAATACATGTTGATCCTACAAAAACAAAAGTGGCTGATTATTGTCCAAGACATATAAATGTTATAGAGATATATAGTTTTAATAGATTATTTCTTATTATAGAAAGTTTGTTAAAATAATTTCATGCATATTTTTTCCGCTATATATATCAACACGTATTATGGTTAAATTTATTATTATAGAAGAATGGGATTTTTGACTTAATGAACTAAATAAGAGATTGGTGAATGATTTTTTGGCTCAACTATCTTGAAAAGGTGTGTTTTTCATATACACTGATGCTTCATTGAAGAGATGTGGTTATAATCTAGTGCATAATTATTAGGTAATTTTTTATGCTTCCAGAAAACTTCAACCTCATGATGTAAATTACAACACCCAGGATTTGGAATTAGCAGTTGTGTTTTTCACTTTAAAAATATTTAGGAAAAATTTTTATAGAGGAACATGGGAATTATATAATGACCATAAAAGTGTGAAGTATATATTCACTCAGATGCAATTAATCATGAGGTTGAGATAATTGATTTTTCAGATAATGTACTATTATTTCATTATCAATTACCATACTATAAATGAAAAAAGTGTATGATTATTTATTTCAAAATCATAATGAATCATTAACAGTGATACTTTTAGAACATAACCCCTTGATTTGTGATTTGATGAATTTTGGATTGTAATTTTTTTGCGGATGAAATTAATTTATTTATTTCAGGTTTCACATCAGTCATCTCTGTAAACAGAAATAAGAAAGCGCATAATGAAGATCATGAGTTATATAAAATTGTAGAATTTGTAAAAAAGGTTAAGTTACAAAATATAAAAAATCCAAAACATTTTTTATTATTATTTGAAAAGATATTATTTGTGAATTTTGATTCTCAGATAAAGAAATTATTTTTGTGTTAATTTCATATTTGTCTATTTTTAATTTCATCCTAGAAGTTCAATGATGTATAGAGTCCTTTGGGATTACTACTAGTGGAATGGAATGAAAAAAATCTATTGAAGATTTTTTTCATGAAATGTTTGAGATTTAGAAATGTTAAAGTAGAGTGAGAACTACCTAAGGGGGTGATTTATCATTTTTCAAAACCATAGTAATAATTAAAAAAATATCCAAGGAATTCAGGCTCAGAAAACCAAATACTTCTCAATATAAAAATGTGACTTTGGATATTGTTAACAGTCTATAAAAATCTACACATATCCTTCCTATTCTAGATTCAATGTATGTGGAAAAACATTCCCAATTATACCTCAATGATATTTTCATGTTATATGATGTTCCTATTTCCTATGTATCTAAATGTGATCTATTGTTCACATATAATTTTTGTATATTCTATCAGAATACATTGGGAATAGAATTAATTTTCTGCATAGCCTTTCATCCTCAATCTAAGGGATATATGGGCTGAACAATTCAGAACCTTGAAAAAATGATTCAATATTTTTCAATGGTTTAATATATAATTTTGTAAAAACATTTCTTTTTTAGTTGAGTTTTTATTTAATAAAATTTTTCATTCTATTATAATGATGGCATATTTTGAAAAATTAATATGGTTAGTAGTGTCAAACTCCAACAATCTGAGATGAAGTTGGGGAAATGATCTTTATGGGGCCAAAATTCATTAATGATGTAGCTGGGAATGATAAGATGATCTAGAAACAAATGAGGACATGTTAGGGAAGTAAGTATAGATATACTAATAACGGGATGAAATAACTTTATTTTTTGGTATGCGATCATGTTTTTCATAGAATCCCACCATTAAAAAGTGTTACGTGTTTTGGTAGGAATGGAAATCTACATCCACGCTTCATTGGAGCTTATGAAATATTAGAGAGTGTTGGATAAATATTTTACAGAGTAGTCTTACATGTGATCATATATCAGGTACACAATGTTTTATATGTTTTGATGTTGAAAAAAATGCTCCTGATTCATCTAATGTTTTGTCCTTAGATGTTGTTTAAATAGAATCCACTAATGTTGTGAGAAAAACTTATCCTTACATGTTTAATATATAATTAAAAAAATTACAAGAACGTAATTTCAATGTATTGGGAATAATGTAACACCCCATGTTATTATAAATAAATTTAATATAAAATGAATTACATAAAACACTGAGTCTCTATAAAACCACACCTTTTTATTTAAATGATATATTTATAACATGTCCACTAAAAAAAATTTAAATGCATTAATGAATTGAATTTTAAAATATTGAAACACATTGGTGTGATTAGTATGATATTTAGAGTTTGATAGGTTCAACATAATTTTATTAATAGTAACTTGGCCTTTTAGAATAGTAATCTTAACCTTATGAATAGTTATATAACCCTTATGAATAGTCAATCTACCAAATGAATTGTAACCTCACACATGAATGTATAAATAATATTTAGGCATTATAAAAGTGATAATGTGATCATAGTATAAGTAAATAAATATTTCATAAAAAAATATAAATTAAGTCATAAATATTTAAATACAATTTTAAAATAATTTTTATAATTAAAATAAAATATTATTTTCATAAAATGTAATCATAAAATATAATTTTATCTTCATAGGGTTATAATATATATTTATGATTTCTTGATTAATTTTTCCTAGTTTTATAAAATCTATTATAATTTTAAAAATGTTATTTTTTGAATAAATTATATATTTGAAAAAATTAAATTTATCATAATTAAAAAATTATATTGATAAAATGGTGTTAATTTTTTAATTATACTTATTTACGAATGGCTGATGTGATTTTTTTGTAATTTTCTGAAATACATGATTTTTATTGAATAGTGAAATATGATAAATTAAAAATTAAGCTAAATATATGAATTATTGGGCCATTGATGATGTTTTTATGAGGTAATAACCCAACTATTTTACTCATATTCCTTAATTACTAAATTTTTTCACAATCACAAAAACATTATTGTCCTTATAAAATAAGAAAATAATGATTAAAATAATGGAAACCCCCTCATATCCTCCACTATAAATACCATTCATCACCCCACTCTTCTCCTCACACCACTAAATCATTGATAGTGGTCCAAATTCTACACAATACCCTTCCCAATAATCTTAACACTTCGAATGCATTCTTTTCTTATCAAAAGGAAAAATCCAAGGGCCTTAAGGCGTATCTCACCGAGAAGTGATCAACAGGTAAGAATCCCCATTCATTTTCATTTTATTTTCTTTTCAATTATTTTTATAGTCATGTTATCTATTCCCATTCCATTTTTCATAGTGTAATTATAACTAAATTTTCATATATATACTCTAAATTTTTCATGTTTATGGAAAAAATCATCAATATACTTATTCTCCTCTCCCTCTTATTCTAAATATTAAAACGCTGACTGTGATGTGTTGATTTACCGAAATCATGGACGATGTGTTTTGAATTTTAATTACCACTATCAATGATGTATATAAAACAACTATAAGGGTTTAAAAATATTTTAAATTGTATGATATAACCTCTTATTTGTTCTCTATTCAACAAATAATCATACTGTTAAAATATATAATAAAAGTAGTTCGTGGTTGTTGAAGAATCACCAAAATGATATAAATTAATATCATTATTGTTTTATCTAATTATTCTTCATCATATGATAAAATATATTGGTTTATTGTGTAATTTAATATTATAGAAACATATTTATTCCATTTTATTATAGTTTTTCTGATTCAATTCTATATGAAATAGAAATCTAATATGAACCAACCATAAAAGCCATTAAAAAACAATCACGAAACAAGGGAAATAAACAAATAGTATTAAAAAATTGGTGGAATGATGTCATAAAATGACCATATATGTGCTATAAACATTATTATTTTCTATATATTACTAATAAAACTCTTCTAACCATTATACAGGATGTTTTCACATGATTAATGTCTGAAAACACTTAGGTATGGGAATTCATAACATAATTTATAGTCAGTGGGTTAACCATGAACATCATTGATTATGTGTACAATGATTATATGTGAATTTAATTTTTATTATGTTATATTTTATTATGTGTATTTATAGTGTACTCACATATTCCTTTCAGTCTACTAATTCTCTCTTCAATTTGTTATATTTTTTAGTGACTTTTCATTAAACATTCTCATCTAAAATTTTTATTTACACAATGAAAAGAAATGATTTTATTTACATATAATTTTTATGACTATGTTCTAGATCATAAGATTTGTTTGTAATGAATTCTTGGACCTATATCACCCTAAAATTCATTGGGTATGATTTTTTTGAGTTTATTTGTGTGTAAACTCCATGAGTAAATGTATTGGTTACACTAATATGTAGCCATGAGGGTTACAATGTAAGGTAGTCATGAGGGTTACAAATCATAAGGTAAATATGAGGGTTAAAATATTAAGTATGTAATTCCCCAATATATATTTATTTTTTTATTTATTTTTTCTATAGATTTATCATGTTTTAAAAAGAAAGTATATGATACATTATGTTTGAAAAGTATGTATTTATGAAAATGAATTCATATGTTTGTAAGTATTCGAGGACTAGTTGTATCTATCCTTATTTTTTATCCCTTATATATATATTTTTTCTCATCCCAAATTTTAAAAGGTTTTTCATTGGGTTTATTGATTTGTAATAGAAATTGAGAAACTAAGATGAATGTTTATTAAAATTTTCATTATTGTATTTCATGTTTTTAATTATAAGATTTTGTAATATGGATGAAGTGAATAATGTTTTTGTAATACCCATTTTAATTCTTGAGGGTTGATATGTGTGAAAAATTTCTTAATATTAAAAAACCCTAAACATATATTATCATTGTTATTGTGATGAAATTATTTCTAAAAGTTTTTACTAGATTATGTAATGTTAAGGGCCATGTCCTTATATGATGTCCCTTATTTCTTCTTTTTTTTTTTGAAAATTAACCACATGTCTGTTTGTAACATCCCAAGTAAGTAATGAATAATAGATAATTTTATCTATGTCTATTAATGATTAAGATAGTGTTATAGAGGCTTAAAATGAAAATAAATACAATCTTATGCATGGAATACACTAATATTCTTACAAGATTGTTTTAGTGCCTTTTGATGGCAAACCATTTTTGAATCTATATTTTGACAATTTTATAAACTATGTTTGTCAAAATAAACTTATCCTTTATTATTGGGACATCAAAATTTACCTTGTGTGAATTTTTGGTATTTTTCTGACAATGTTCATTTTTTAATGAATAGTGAAAAATACTGCATTTTACATCAAAACTGCTTTTTAATCTAATTTATTTATATTATTAGATTATGTTTTGAATTGGTTTTGAAGTGAAATTAGAATATATTTTTACCATTTTATCCAATGGTGGTCATTGGAATCAATTTCACTTTGAAATTAGACTTAAACTGGTGTCAATCTTTTGATACTTATTGTTTTGTAAAAACACGCTATTTTCTCTGGAAACGGGAATTAATTGTGACTTATATGATTTGAATTTTGTAAAATAGACTTCATTTTTGAATTTGGAATATCAAATATAGCTTAGGGTGAATTTTTGGTAATTTTCGGAAAAACTTCAATTTTTGATGAATAGTGAAACCACTAAGTGATAATCAAGAAAACTGATTTCTCAGTTAAATGAAAGTTTACCACTAATGTGTATTGAATTTTGAACATCTGACATACATGGTTTTCATTAAGAAGTAAAATGTGGTTCAATGAGATAATAATAATTTTTTGGTGAATAGTAACTTATTAAGTTCTTAATCGCGATTAGTGGTAATTAGTGTAGTTTAAGGTATAAATAAAGATTTAATGTTATGAAATGACCTAGAAACATGTCCCAACCTTATTGGTTGTGTCATGGCCGACCAAGACAAGCCATGGGTCAACTTGGGGACCCCATGTATCCACTTGTGTTGGGAAATGACATAAATTACTTTTTATTTAATGTTAAAGTAAAAATGACACAAACATAATATGTTTTACGAAAACAATTTTTAAGTGGGGTTATACAAGTCCAAATTTTGATTATAAATAGTAATTGGAAAGCTAGAAAGCTTTCCTACATCACAGTATTTTCTTATAATTTTTAGACATTAAATAAATTTAATTATATATGACATAATAATGATGCAGCGATGACATCATTATTTGAAGAATTAAATAAAATAGAAAGATAATGTAAAATCTATGAACTACACATGTCCAAAACCAATTGTATGAGTGGATTTCGAACCCTTATAACCTTATCCACGAATTATATCAATGTGGGACCTTTTAAAACCGAAACACATTTTCAAATAAAGTAATATTTCTTTACTTTCCAAAAGTGCCCCTCCTCTCCTCTTATAAAAGGCCCCCACCTCTACCTCATTTCACACACTCTTCAAGCCTTTGTCTCGGACAACCCCTGCCCATTTTCTCTCTCCACATCCCTCTCCTCATCCTAGAGGATTCCCTTTGGGCAGAATCCTTTCAAAGGAAGCCTTTAGGCTCAACTCAAAAGGAGTTACACTTTTAAAGGTAATTCATTCTCTCATGTTCATTTGTTTTATTTTGCTTCTCCAACCCCCTAAACTCTTTTTAATTACTTCTTTTGTAACAACACCAGTATCTTCAATATACTAGGATGTTGATATAAGATTTATTTGAGCTACACTCTCACACAACTACATCAAATGGTTAAAGAACATACGGTTTCCGTGGATGGCGAAATTCTGCCTCCCGAAACGATGATTGTTCAATACTCATTTAACACCTTCAAAGGTGGCCATTATGATGTCAATATTTTTATATATGATATATAATATGTTTATGTTTTCCTTAAGCTTATGTTTTTTCATTTTGGGCATACCATTATGGTTTCCATTATGGGTAAAACACGATATCTTCATTTTAGGAAGTGCGGACTACCGCCCCCTAAAAGTGATTTGATTCGTTAATACCATATGTGGGATGTGTAAAGGATAAAGTTAATGATATTATATATGTTATTATACTGGAATTATAATATAATCTTATATCATTATGATTCCATTTCAGAAAATATGAAATAGAAATGGAAGTAGCGTTCATGCGTACGTACGGCTTACCGTCTCCATGAACGGTGCATTTCATTTCTTACCTCTAAATGTGATGTAATATTATAAATGAATGTATGTACTGGATATACATGACATATATGATATCTACATCATGAATACCATTCTGGATATAATGAACCTTTGACCAAATTAACAACATGTAAGTATAAGAAGTCTATTTTTGACTTAAGAACCAAATACCGACAAAATGAACATTATTAACTTAACTGATTACATGATGTTCATAACATGGTATAAAAGGAATAATGAACTTGAAAAAGATTCATAATCAAGTAGAGATTAACTCAAGTTTATTATTCAGGAGATTAAAGAACGGTCGAGTCAAGTCGGATACCAGGTATGGGACTTCGTCTCAATCTCCTTTCATTGAGGCATATTTTATTTTATACACAACTTTCTTTTATACAGTGTATAAACCCCTTTGACTTTTACGTTTATTCAAAAGGAATATTTTTTATACGAAGCGTTCACTAAATGTCAAAAAGGGAATGTTTTTTTCATACGTATGCAGCGACAACGACTTCTCCTCCGTCGTAACCGTTATTTGAGTTTCGGCTTCCTCTACAAGCCATACCTTCTTTTTTTTAAAAGAAAAATAAATACCTTGTTTTACTTTGGTATTGAAAATGGTTTTCATAATGTTTTTATTATATCAATGTGTTGTATTGATATCTCGTGATTGAAATGTGTAAATGTTATGTTTCCTTTATGAATGTTTTATGTGATATGATTATGTTATGGTACTTGGGCATTATTATGAAGACGGGTGGTTCCGTGATAAACTAAGGGCGGGTGAGCCCGTTATAGCTCTCCAATGCATTGGGTAACGCGAAGGAGTGAAACGTTAAGGTTTCTCTGAAGAGATTTTAGGGAATATACTGTGATGGGTATTCCAAACGTAACCAAGAGGGTTACTCCCTACGTAAGAATGTTATGAATGCCTCAAGTTAGCTTTATGTCTTATGATTTCTATGATTAATTCATGATTTTATGAGGTATGTTAAAGTGCCTATGTTTTATGGGTAAAGTAT
This sequence comes from Viscum album, assembly GCA_963277665.1. Classification (NCBI taxonomy): domain Eukaryota; kingdom Viridiplantae; phylum Streptophyta; class Magnoliopsida; order Santalales; family Viscaceae; genus Viscum; species Viscum album. The sequence continues at coordinate 186,350,881 of OY728153.1, read as the reverse complement.
TATTTCATTCTTATGTATATATGAACTCATGTTTCCTTTCCATGTTTTTTTTATAACCCATACTGAGTTTTTATGCTCATCCCATGTTTTCGAAATGTTTTTCACAGGTCAAGGGAAAGGTACATGATAAGATGATAGAGTCAAGGATGTGTCGAGAAATAATCCATGTTTCATTTTAAATGTGTTTCCATTGATGAGAATGAAGAATACTATCTTTATGTAACCACTTTGTTTATATGTGGAATGTAATGCAAGTTTTATGATCTAATTCTCTAAAACTCTAAACCCGAAAAGATCCTCAATGTGTAATCTTGTAATAACTCAAGATTAAGTAAGGTTTAAGGCCGGGGCCTTATAGTTGGTATCAGAGGTCGGTTTAGATAACTTTAGGAGTTAGAATTCTATTAAATGATTATCCAAAAATGTTTTTTTTGGTCAAATTGAAGTGATGTAGCATTTAAAGATTACCATGTTTCTTCATCTAAGACATGTTTGTTCAGAATGGTTTTCCGCAGAGGAAACAGGGAAGCAGTGCTAGGAAGGCATACAGAAGGAAATAACCTTCCGAATCAGCATCCAGAAATGGTCGGAATTGGAACTGAACAGTTTGTTGCAGTAATGGCTCAGTTGACTCAAGCGATAAATGGCGGTGGTATCCATGCACGAGATCAGCCAGATCAACCGCAGAGGAACATGTCAGTGGTGGAACATTTCATGAGGCAACATCCACCATCATTCAGAGGATCATCTGACCCTGTGCTAGCTGAAGGGTGGATTAAAGCACTGGAGAAGATTTTTGATGTCATGGGGTGTTCAGACAATCCAAAGGTTAGTCTTGCTATCTACCGTTTGGAGGGTGAAGCAGATCAGTGGTGGTCTATGGTTAAAAATATCAGGGACGCCGATGAGATTGATGCTCTTGACTGGGATGAATTCAAAGGTATGTTTCCTGAGAAGTATTTTCCTAAGGCTGTTCGACTTAGGATGGAAAAGCAATTCTTGGAATTGAGGCAAGAGGAAGACTCAGTGGCTGCCTATGAAGAAAGGTTCACTCGATTGGCAAGGTATGCTCCAAATTTTATCTGGGACCTTGATAGTAAAATCAATCGTTTTTTACTCAGGATTAAAGCCAATGTATCGAAGGGCATTGGCTTCTCGTGAGTTTAAAAGTTATGAAAAACTTGTTCGATGTGCTGAGAAGGTGGAAATGGAGTTTGCCGATGACCAAGTTTTCTATAACAACCAGCATAAGAAGAGACCGAGGTGGCAGGAGAAAGGTAAGAATTCCTCAAAAAAGTCTGATGGTAAGAGAACTAAGTTTCCAGTTTGTGATAAATGTGGAAAAAGTCATGCTGGGGAATGTCTTCTAAATTCTGGAAATTGCTACCGATGTGGTAAGATGGGACATAAGGCTCGTGATTGCACTGAAAAGGATCAAGGTGAAGGTAAGAACAAATTTGATTTACAGTTAGTGAAATGTTATAAGTGCAATGAGATGGGTCACTATGCAAACGAGTGTCTGACAAGGAGCTTGAGTGATGGGAAGCAGTTAGACTATAAGTAGAAAGGGGTGGTGAAATCATTTGCAACTACTTCAGCAGATGTCGGTCCATCAAATATAGATTCATAGTTTCCTTGGTTTGGCGGGCTATTACCGAAGGTTTGTTAGAAATTTTTCACGGTTATCTAGTCCAATGACTAAGCTAACTCGGAAGGGTGTTAAGTTTATCTGGACAGAAGAATGTGATTATTGTTTTCAGGAATTGAAAAGAAGATTGGTGAATGCTCCAGTTTTGGCACTACCTTCCAGGAATGGTGAGTTTGTTATATACAGTGATGCTTCATTGAAAGGACTTGGTTGCGTCCTAATGCAGAATGATCAGGTAATTGCTTATGCTTCACGACAGTTGAAAACTCATGAGGTAAATTACCCTACATATGATTTGGAATTAGCTGTTGTTGTTTTTGCTTTAAAAATTTGGAGGCATCATTTGTATGGAGTAAAGTGTGAAATATATACCGATCACAAAAGTTTAAAGTATATATTCACTCAGAAAGAGTTAAACATGAGACAAATGAGGTGGCTAGAATTAATCAAGGATTATGATTGTACAATTCATTACCATCCGGGAAAAGCAAATAAAGTGGCTGATGCTTTGAGTCGAAAAAGTAACGCTTCATTAACAATGTTGCGTTTGGAACGTGATACTTTGGTTAACGATTTGATAAACTTTGGCATAGAGGTTGTTGGTGCAGGAAGTCCTTCTGTTTTGTTTCAGGTATCAGTGAGATCATCTCTATCAGATAGAATCAAGCAAGCACAGAAGCAAGACAGTGAGTTGCAGAAAAGGGTAGAGCTGGTTCAGAAAGGTAAGTTGCCTGAATTCAACATTGATAATGATTGCGTTTTGAGATTTGGGAAGAGATTGTGTGTGCCTTGTGATTCACAGTTGAAGAGAGAGTTGTTATGTGAAGCTCATAGTTCTCCGTTTTCAGTTCATCCGGGCAGTACTAAGATGTATAGAGATCTGCAGGAGTATTACTGGTGGGATGGAATGAAAAGAGATATTGCTAATTTTACTGTGAAGTGTTTGACTTGTCAGTAGGTTAAAGCAGAGCGGCAGTTACCGAAAGGGATGCTTCAGCCTTTACCAGTGCAAGAGTGGAAATGGGAGAATATATCCATGGACTTTGTTGTTGGATTACCGAAGACATCTCGAGGTAATAATGCAATCTAGGTTATTGTTGATCGCTTGACCAAGTCTGCTCATTTCCTTGCTATACGAGATACTTTATCTCTTGATCAAATTTCCCGTTTGTATCTTAAAGAGATAGTCAGGTTACATGGAGTTCCTCTCTCCATTGTATCGGATCGTGATCCCAGGTTTACTTCTAACTTTTGGGAAGGCCTTCAGAAGTCATTGGGTACTGAATTAAATTTTAGTACAGCTTTTCATCCTCAATCAGATGGGCAGTCAGAACGAACAATTCAGACATTGGAGGATATGCTACGAGCTTGTTCTATGGATTATCAGGGAAGTTGGGACCAACATCTTTCTTTGGTTGAGTTTTCATATAATAACAGTTTTCATTCCAGTATACAGATGGCACCATTTCAGGCATTATATGGGAAGCGGTGTCGAACTCCAGATTTCTGGGATGAAGTGGGTGAAAGGAAGTTGATGGGACCAGAATTGGTAGAAGAGATGGCAGAAAAAGTTCAGCTGATTCAGAAGCACATGAGAACAGCTCAGAGCAGGCAGAAGAGTTATGCGGATAACCGGAGGAAGGATCTATCTTTCGAGGTAGGTGATCATGTTTTTCTCAAGGTTTCTCCTTGGAAAAGTGTGATGAGATTTGGTAAGAAAGGAAAGCTGACTCCAAGGTTCATTGGACCATACGAAATTCTGGAAAGAGTTGGATCAGTTGCATACCGAGCGGCTTTACCTCCGAGTTTATCTCAGGTACACAATGTTTTTCACATTTCGATGTTGAGAAAGTATATGCCAGATCCATCTCATGTTTTGAGTCCAGAGGTAGTTCATCTGGAAGAGAACCTATCTTATGAGGAACAACCAGTCCAGATTCTTGACCACAGGGAGCAAGTGTTACGAAATAAGGTGATTAAGCAGGTAAAGGTTTTGTGGAAAAACCACATGATTGAAGAGGCAACATGGGAATCTGAAAATGCAATGAGGGATAAGTACCCCCATTTATTCGATAAGTAAATAAATTGCGGGGACACAATTTTCTAAAGGGGGGAAGGATGTAACATCCCAAGTAAGTAATGAATAATAGATAATTTTATCTATGTCTATTAATGATTAAGATAGTGTTATAGAGGCTTAAAATGAAAATAAATACAATCTTATGCATGGAATACACTAATATTCTTAAAAGATTGTTTTAGTGCCTTTTGATGGCAAAACATTTTTGAATCTATATTTTGACAATTTTATAAACTATGTTTGTCAAAATAAACTTATCCTTTATGATTGGGACATCAAAATTTACCTTGTGTGAATTTTTGATATTTTTCTGACAATGTTCATTTTTTAATGAATAGTGAAAAATACTGCATTTTACATCAAAACTGCTTTTTAATCTAATTTATTTATATTATTAGATTATATTTTGAATTGGTTTTGAAGTGAAATTAGAATATATTTTTACCATTTTATCCAATGGTGGTCATTGGAATCAATTTCACTTTGAAATTAGACTTAAACTGGTGTCAATCTTTTGATACTTATTGTTTTGTAAAAACACGCTATTTGCTCTGGAAACGGGAATTAATTATTAAATTAATTAATGTGACTTATATGATTTGAATTTTGTAAAATAGACTTCATTTTTGAATTCGGAATATCAAATATAGCTTAGGGTGAATTTTTGGTAATTTTCTGAAAAACTTCAATTTTTTGATGAATAGTGAAACCACTAAGTGATAATCAAGCAAACTGATTTCTCAGTTAAATGAAAGTTTACCACTAATGTGTATTGAATTTTGAAAATCCGACATACATGGTTGTCATTAAGAAGTAAAATGTGGTTCAATGAGATTATAATAATTTTTTGGTGAATAGTAACTTATTAAGTTCTTAATCGCGATTAGTGGTAATTAGTGTAGTTTAAGGTATAAATAATGATTTAATGTTATGAAATGACCTAGACACATGTCCCAACCTTATTGGTTGTGTCATGGCCGACCAATAAAAGCCATGGGTCAACTTGGGGACCCCATGGATCCACTTTTGTTGGGAAATGACATAAATTACTTTTTATTTAATGTTAAAGTGAAAATGACACAAACATAATATGTTTTACGAAAACAATTTTTAAGTGTGGTTAAACAAGTCCAAATTTTGATTATAAATAGTCATTGGAAATCTAAAACGATTTCCTACATCATAGTATTTTTTTATAATTTTTAGACATTAAATAAATTTAATTATATATGACATAATAATGATGCAGTGATGACATCATTATTTGACGATTTAAATAAAATAGAAAGATAATGTAAACTCTATGAACTACACATGTCCAAAACCAATTGGATGAGTGGATTTCAAACCCTTATCACCTTATCCACGAATTCTATCAATTTTGGACCTTTTAAAACCGAAACAAATTTTCAAATAAAGTAATATTTCGTTACTTTCCAAAAGTGCCCCTCCTCTCCTCTTATAAAAGGCCCCCACCTCTACCTCATTTCACACACTCTTCAAGCCTTTGGCTCGGCCAACCCCTGACCATTTGCTCTCTCCACATCCCTCTCCTCATCCTAGAGGATTCCCTTTGGGCAGAAGCCTTTCAAAGAAAGCCTTTAGGCTCAACTCAAAAGGAGTTACACTTTTAAAGGTAATTCATTCTCTCATGTTCATTTGTTTTATTTTGCTTCTCCAACCCCCTAAACTCTTTTTAATTACTTCTTTTGTAACAACACCAGTATCTTCAATATACTAGGATGTTGATATAAGATTTATTTGAGCTACACTCTCACACAACTACATCAAATGGTTAAAGAACATACGGTTTCCGTGGATGGCGAAATTCTGCCTCCCGAAACGATGATTGTTCAATACTCATTTAACACCTTCAAAGGTGGCCATTATGATGTCAATATTTTTATATATGATATATAATATGTTTATGTTTTCCTTAAGCTTATGTTTTTTCATTTTGGGCATACCATTATGGTTTCCATTATGGGTAAAACACGATATCTTCATTTTAGGAAGTGCGGACTACCGCCCCCTAAAAGTGATTTGATTCGTTAATACCATATGTGGGATGTGTAAAGGATAAAGTTAATGATATTATATATGTTATTATACTGGAATTATAATATAATCTTATATCATTATGATTCCATTCCAGAAAATATGAAATAGAAATGGAAGTAGCGTTAATGCGTACGTACGGCTTACCGTCTCCATGAACGGTGCATTTCATTTCTTACCTCTAAATGTGATGTAATATTATAAATGAATGTATGTACTGGATATACATGACATATATGATATCTACATCATGAATACCATTCTGGATATAATGAACCTTTGACCAAATTAACAACATGTAAGTATAAGAAGTCTATTTTTGACTTAAGAACCAAATACCGACAAAATGAACATTATTAACTTAACTGATTACATGATGTTCATAACATGGTATAAAAGGAATAATGAACTTGAAAAAGATTCATAATCAAGTAGAGATTAACTCAAGTTTATTATTCAGGAGATTAAAGAACGGTCGAGTCAAGTCGGATACGAGGTATGGGACTTCGTCTCAATCTCCTTTCATTGAGGCATATTTTATTTTATACACAACTTTCTTTTATACAGTGTATAAACCCCTTTGACATTTACGTTTATTCAAAAGGAATATTTTTTATATGAAGCGTTCACTAAACGACAAAAAGGGAATGTTTTTGTCGTACGTATGCGGCGACAACGACTTCTCCGCCGTCGTAACCGTTATTTGAGTTTCGGCTTCCTCTACAAGCCATACCTTCTTTTTTTTAAAAGAAAAATAAATACCATGTTTTACTTTGGTATTGAAAATGGTTTTCATAATGTTTTTATTATATCAATGTGTTGTATTGATATCTCGTGATTGAAATGTGGAAATGTTATGTTTCCTTTATGCATGTTTTATGTGATATGATTATGTCATGTTACTTGGGCATTATTATGAAGACGGGTGGTTCCGTGATAAACTAAGGGCAGGTGAGCCCGTTATAGCTCTCCAATGCATTGGGTAACGCGAAGGAGTGAAACGTTAAGGTTTCTCCGAAGAGATTTTAGGGAATATACTATGATGGGTATTCCAAACGTAACCAAGAGGGTTACTCCCTACGTAAGAATGTTATGAATGACTCAAGTTAGCTTTATGTCTTATGATTTCTATGATTTATTCATGATTTTATGAGGTATGTTAAAGTGCCTATGTTTTATGGGTAAAGTATGATTTCATTCTTATGTATATATGAACTCATGTTTCCTTTCCATGTTTTTTTATAACCCATACTGAGTTTTTATGGTCATCCCAAGTTTTTGAAATGTTTTTCACAGGTCAAGAGAAAGGTACATGATAAGATGATAGAGTCAAGGATGTGTCAAGAAATAATCCATGTTTCATTTTAAATGTGTTTCCATTGATGGGAATGAAGAATACTATCTTTATGTAACCACTTTGTTTATATGTGGAATGTAATGCAAGTTTTATGATCTAATTCTCTAAAACTCTAAACCCGAAAAGATCCTCAATGTGTAATCTTGTAATAACTCAAGATTAAGTAAGGTTTAAGGCTGGGGCCTTATACTGTTAGTGAATCATCAGATGACATCTATAGAGAATGGATAGTAATCAATGGTATCACAACTATATTGAGAGTCCCTAATTCCATTAAACATGTCATTAGACAACCTATCCTAAAGAATCATACCAAGAATAGAGGATTTCAACTACTTGCACTCTAGATGAAATCAACATCAATCACATTCTCCCAAACTCCAAAATATATCTAACAAAAAAACCATTATATTCCACTCTTCCAATGATTCTGTCACCTAATGAGTTGAATGTATCTTTATTATCGAATCAAAAATGATAATAACCTTTTCAGTGGTCTAGGAATTTTATAAATCATTATATATCAACTACACAACCCATCACCCCTATAGAAAGTTCAAATATTTTAGAGATAATATATTACTAATGTATTTATGGTAATAATAATTGGTAAACCTTTCACTAAATATATAATGGAACCGTATTTTGAGGTAATGAATCATAGCTATGATTTTGGAAACATGGGTCAAAAAATGCTTCTCTCAGGGCTTAAGATTTCTTAAACGATCAGCTATGTAACAGCCCAATATTTTATAAAAAAATATTCTTTTTAATTTTATTAATGTCTTTTGTTGTACGCTACACCAAAAGGAGCTCGCACAACACCCATATTTGTCTTGCCTTGCATTACACACAATCGCGACCTTCCTCGATAGCCTGTGTAATACGCAATACCGAGTTTCACTAAACAACGATGTGCTATTAAAATATTATTAAAACTAGCCGTTATGAATAGTAATAACCACTTTTTAAAATTCTGTAAATCTTATTTTTCAAAATGAACTTCATTCTTGGATTCGGATTATCGAATTTAGCCTAAGGTGAAATTTTGGTACTTTTCGGATAACTTTCATATTCTGATGAATAGTGAAAAATTACTAAATTATAATTAAAAACAACTTTTTTAATCGAAATAATTAATAGTGATAAATTATTAATTTGAGTGGTTTTAAAGTATATTTAGAATATATTTTTACAATTTAATACAATGTTGGTCATTGGTTGTAATTTCACATTTAAACCAGACATAATCAAGTGTCAATCTTTTGATATATATTGTTTCCTAAAAACACGCTATTTATTTTAACAGCGGGATTTAATTATAAAATTAATTAATGCAACTTCAATGTTATGAATTTGGTAAAATAGATTTCATTTTTGAATTCGGAATATGAAATATAGCTTAGGATGAAATTTTGGCATTGTTCTGAAAAACATCAATTTTTGATGAATAGTGAAACTACTAAGTGGTAGTTAAAAAAAAACAAAATTTTTCATAAAACATAATTTTGCCGCTTCTGTGAATGGAATTTCGAAAATCCGAGAGACACGGTTAATATCAAGGACTAAAATGTGGTTCAATGAGATGAAAATAATTTTTTGGTGAATAGTAACTTTTTACTTTTTTACAGCGGTTAATAGTAAATAGGGTAACTAAGGGTAAATATGATATTACTATTACCCTAACACATGTCCTAATTCTATTGGACAAGTGTAATTCGACCAAAAGCAAACTTAGGAATAAAATATGACCATTTAGGCCCCCTTGGATTAGATTAGGACATTTATTATTAATTTATTTAAAGAAAGGTTAAAATAGTTAAAATCAAAGTTTAATAAGTAAATCATTTTTAATATGGGGTTATACATAAGATAAATTCTATTGTAAATATTCATTAGAAATCTAAAAAGATTTCCTACATGATGGTATTTTATTTGTAATTTTTAGACATAAAATAATTTAATTTATATATGACACAACGATGATGCAGTAATTATCTTATTAATGAAATATTTACATAATTGATGTTATAAACACCAAAATAAATGTAATTTGAGATTTTTTATAAATTCCACTAATTTTCTAGGTTACTATGATATATTAATGTTGATTTAATCAACTTGGTTCGAACATTTAATTCTATTATGACTTTCACAAAAATCATATATCAAATAGTGTCAAAATTGACACAAAATAGTTTTAAATCAAATATTATATTATTAATTGTTATTGTATTCCTAAAAATCTATGGTTAGTCCAAATGACATATATAAGGATATATATATTAATAATAAACAATTTGGGGTTCGTTTGGCATGTTATAGTAAGTGTATTAACCATATAGTGAAAGAAAACAAAAAGACATGGTAAAAGTTAAATTATTTAACTTAGAGTTAAATCTAATTGATAAGGTTAAAATAATATCCTAAACTTGTCTAAATTCTATTGGTTGATAGGATTTCTACCCATCCCCACTTTAGCTTCGAAATAAGACCCTTTGGAACCATTATAAACCGATTATGACTTTAATATAAAATAATATTTTGAGATATTCCTAAGGTGCCCCTCTCCTCCCCTATAAAAGGACACCTCCTCCCCCTCCTCCTCACACCAATTTGAGCACTCAAGCTCGGCCAACCCCTGCCAAAATCTCTTCTCCACTTCCCTAGCAACATCCTAGAGGTTCTGGTCTTCCTCAAAGACCAATTCTAGTGCCCTAAGAGGAGGTCTCAAAGAGGCACTTCAAAGAAGAGGTAATTACCGTTACCAATTCTTTCATCTTTATTTCTTCTTCCACTTCTTCTTCTTAGGTTGTTTCATTATGAATTAATAACATCAGTATCACTCATATACTGATATTTTATTATAAGTATGAAACAACCCTATTTCACCATCTATCCATCCTACGGAAAAAGAAATCACCGCGCGTGCGTACGTACGGAATACCGTCTCCACGCCGTGGTGTAATCTATTTTCCACCACCACCTTACATGGATGGGTATAATGGTATAAAGAATAACTATACATAGTTATTACATCATCATATTGATTCTGATATATTGTATAATCCACTCCAATTCAATTCAATATTTATAGAAATGATATCATCGCTCGTGCGTACGTACGGACTACCGTCTCCACAAGGCGATGAGATTCATTCTCCATGTTAACCATTTAAGAATGATTATAATGTATATATAAGAAATAATAATGAAATATATGACATTATAAAGCTACTGTATTTATGTATATATATACATATGTATGTCATCTACTTACTTCCATTTCAAGACAATAAGGAAAGAAAAACAGCGTTCATGCGTACGTACGGACTACCGTCTCCATGAACGGTGTTTTTCATTTTATTTATCTATCTATTATATATATATATATATATACTGAATATATATGATATATAAATCATATTTTATATTCTGGAAGTAAGAAAATCATGATATAAGTAATAATGATGTCAAGAACAACAAGTCAAAACACCTACGATAAATGAAACGATTTTACCCAAAACGCTTCTTTAACATGGAATTTACAAAAGAACGGGTAATATAATGTCATAAGTGAACCATATATGATATCATAACAATGAATATGATTCTTTAATAAGTCAATGACATTATTTAAATCATTATACAGGAGGTTCGGACACATACGAAGCAAATTGGACCTAAGGTAAGGGAAATATCACAATCTCATTTTTATCCGAGATTGTTTATTCGTAAGTCTTTACTGGGGTGTATTTTATCATCCACATCCATGTTTCATCAATATGTAATATTATTTCCATCCACCTACAATTTTTTAAATCCATTTTTACCCTTCGGTGAGTTTTTAGTAATATCTATGAAAGGAATCTTTTGTCGTACGAGGTACTTTTTGACGTTTCTGACAAAAGTATGAAGAATGTTTTTTTTAAACTTATACGGCATGAATGGATTTTTAAAACATTATTTCCAAGAAGCTTCATTTACAAGTTTTCAAGTTTATTTTTAATCAACTTCTTTTATTTTAAAGTTGGATGACATGTTATGAAAGAAAAAATGTTTTTGAAGAAGAAAGGATATTTTCCTCAAGAATGGAGTTCAAGTGTTTTATCAAAATTATTTTTCATCTAAGATAATAAAGGGTTCTGTTTTTATCCCTATTATTAAATTGATTTGATCATGTTGTGATGGAATTATTTTTATGAATTCCATTATCTTATATGAATTTATTTATGATGTCATGATGTTTCAAGAATCCCATTTTGTTACATGTGTTATGCGATGATGTATGTTTTATGATTATGTGGCACACATAAGAAAGGATTCATTATAAGATGGGTGGGACCTATATCTCCCTCCAATGCATTGGGTAAAGATTTTATATCTCATGAGATAGACAGGGCTGGAACGGTAGGTTATACCGGTTCAGTGAAATAGGACTGAAACGAGGGTTACTCGATTCAGAAAGGGACTTTGTCCACTAAGATAGTCTTGGCAATGAGTCATGACTAACAAGAAATGATTTTCCATGATTATGTGTGCATGCCACAAAGTTTCAAGTTTCATGTTATGATTATGGGGATCTCATTTTCACTTCTATGATTTATTAAGATTTTATGATCTCTTTTGCAGGTTATGATTTTCAAAAAGATATGATATGATTTTTATTTCCTTTATTGCCCTTGCTGAGCATTTGAGCTCACCCTTTTATGTTTTATTTTCCCCAGGATATAAAGAAAGGTTTTAGGTAAAAAAAAGGGATGACCTTTATGGGAGATATTGAAGAACTTTCACCACGATTAGAAGATTACGTTCCGAGTTTCCAAAGACACTAAACTATTACGATCCTTTAGTGTGTGTTTTTGTTATGTACTAAGTATTCCGCAAATGTAATGTAACGTCCATGTACGTTAATCTTCGGGTCTCTACAGTTGGTATCAGAGGAAAGGTTTAGTCAACCTTTGGAAACTAGGATGCGAAAACGTTAGTGAGATCCCTAGAGATATTTCTACGGTATGTCTAGGGATGTCCCTAAGGTTAAGTAGACGTATAAGTTATAGTACTAGAACTACGCTAACGATCATAGAATTAAACCTAAGATGTTAGATATTGAAGGTACTCCCCATTTATTATGTTGTTTTCCCTATCATGATTTTTGCCTCTCACACTATTCTTTTTGGGTTTTAGAAAATGGCTGGAGTCAAGATGATTCACAATAATGGAGGATATGATGGACAATGGAATGATATTCTTCATAATGAAATGGGATTTGGAAGTCCAAACATCATTATTATGCCGAATCAGAAATCTCATAATATGATCAATAAAGTAAAATTTGGTAAGTTTCCTGACTCGGCTAATAAGAGAAAGATAGAGTTTCATGATGATCATAGAGGAAAGAAAGTTCAATTTCCCCTATGTAATTCATGTGGGAAGAGGCATAAAGGAGAATGTTTCAAAGGAACTGGAAGATGCTTTGGGTGTGGAAAAGAAGGACACAAAGCAAGTCAGTGCAAAGGAAAAGGTTCAGTTAACACCATGGATGAGGATAATGGTATTGCTACGACATCAAAAATTGTTAAGTGTTTTAAATGTGGAATGTATGGGCATTATGCAAACCAATGTCCTAAGGGAAAGACTCATGAAGAGAATCAGTATGGCCGTATGGGTAGTATTTATGTGGATGATGATGAAGAGACTACAAATGATATGTGAGATGAAAGAATTGTTGAAGCTCGGTTAATGGTTTAAGAATGTAGTGGAATGATTACATGTTTATCATGTGTAATGTTGTATAAGTAATCTCATGGTACTATGGAATAAAGAGACATGTAAGGATTGTTACATTGTTGTCTGATTAATGTTACCAGTAACCATGAAAGGTTATTCAAATACTTTTGGAAAGTAGATGATAAGTGCATAATGAAAGGATAAGAAGATAATGAGATGTTTTATTGTATTCATGAGCTCATGATTGATATAAGGACTAAGTGATATCATGGTTTGAGTATAAATAATTTTGAGGATTTTGGTATGTGTAAAGTGTTAACTTTTAACTGCATTCAAGTTTTCAATAAGTTTCAATGGGTATTCAAGAGTATACATGATTAAGGACATTGAATGTTTGGAATGTGACCAACAAAACATATCTTATGATATATGGGGATCAACGATGATATTAAATCTCTGGTAATTGTTTTCACTATGTTATGAGAGTGGACTGCAGTATTATGGATAAGCCTAAATATTGGAATGGATTGTGTTGAACGTAAGTTAGTATTGTTTGAGGATAGAAATTTTTTTCGATATTATTGATGGGATGTTATAGTAATATAGTTTTGGAAAAAGGACAACCTACAGGACGGGCGACAGCCCATCGCTTCGGACAAGGCTGTGGGAATCGAACCCACAACCGAAGTGCGACTGGCCTTTATCGCCTACCACTGGCCTACAGGAAGTCCCTGTTTAGTAGAAACTAGTTTTATTATATTAAGCAGTATGATATATGAAGTATAAGTCCATTTTAGGAACCATATATGATTAATCTCACTATAGATCGATTTATGCATATAATTTTTGCTAACCTTTTGTTTGAGACAGATGGAATGACCCGTCATTCTATCACATGATCTTCTAACACTTCACGAATAACAAATTCAACTTCATTTATTTAAGAGATGAAGTGGAAATTGTTCAAGGCACGAACAACAGTGAGATTGTACCAAAATAAAGTAAGTATTTATTCTAATTCAAATTTTCAACTTTAGGGGAAATGATCTTGAAAACCAAAAATGTTGTCCTAGTGATCTTATACCTGATGAATCAGATGGTACCTTATATCATCACAAATCTATGGATTTGTGATTACTGGCTTTTCCATAGCCATGTTCTCTACCACTCTCCATCAGAACATGATGGTTAGATTTCTCTTCCATATCCATATTTTCACCTATGTGGAAACCCAATGATTAGTTTATTTGGGTAACCGTTACGTTTCATACTTTTGTTTTTAAAGATTGGTTTTGATATTCCTTTTTACGATGTGGGTTTCTATTAAAGAAACTTTCGAATAGTAAACCATTTATAACCCCGACGAATTTCGAGGGCGAAATTCATTTTAAGGGGGGTAGAATGTAACAGCCCAAAATTTTATAAAAAAATATTCTTTTTAATTTTATTAATGTCTTGTGTTGTACGCTACACCAAAAGGAGCTTGCACAACACACATCCTTGTCTTGCCTTGCATTACACGCAATAGCGACCTTCCTCGATCGCGTGTGTAATACGCAATATCGAGTTTCACTAAACAACGATGTGCTATTAAAATATTATTAAAACTAGCCGTTATGAATAGTAATAACCACTTTTTAAAATTCTGTAAATCTTATTTTTCAAAATGAACTTCATTCTTGGATTCGGAGTATCGAATTTAGCCTAAGGTGAAATTTTGGTACTTTTCGGATAACTTTCATATTCTGATGAATAGTGAAAAATTACTAAATTATAATTAAAAACAACTTTTTTAACCGAAATAATTAATAGTGATAAATTATTAATTTGAGTGGTTTTAAAGTATATTTAGAATATATTTTTACAATTTAATACAATGTTGGTCATTGGTTGTAATTTCACATTTAAACCAGACATAATCAAGTGTCAATCTTTTGATATATATTGTTTCCTAAAAACACGCTATTTATTTTAACAGCGGGATTTAATTATAAAATTAATTAATGAAACTTCAATGTTATGAATTTGGTAAAATAGATTTCATTTTTGAATTCGGAATATGAAATATAGCTTAGGATGAAATTTTGGCATTGTTCTGAAAAACATCAATTTTTGATGAATAGTGAAACTACTAAGTGGTAGTTAAAAAGAACTGAATTTTTCATAAAACTTAATTTTGCCGCTTCTGTGAATGGAATTTCGAAAATCCGAGAGACACGGTTAATATCAAGGACTAAAATGTGGTTCAATGAGATGAAAATAATTTTTTGGTGAATAGTAACTTTTTACTTTTTTACCGCGGTTAATAGTAAATAGGGTAACTAAGGGTAAATATGATATTACTATTACCCTAAAACATGTCCTAATTCTATTGGACAAGTGTAATTCGACCAAAAACAAACTTAGGAATAAAATATGACCATTTAGGCCCACTTGGATTAGATTAGGACATTTATTATTAATTTATTTAAAGAAAGGTTAAAATAGTTAAAATCAATGTTTAATAAGTAAATAATTTTTAATATGGGGTTATACATAAGATAAATTCGATTGTAAATATTCATTAGAAAGCTAAAACGATTTCCTACATGATGGTATTTTATTTGTAATTTTTAGACATAAAATAATTTAATTTATTTATGACATAACGATGATGCAGTAATTATCTTATTAATGAAATATTGACATAATTGATGTTATAAACACCAAAATAAATGTAATTTGAGATTTTTTATGAATTCCACTAATTTTGTAGGTTACTATGATATATTATTGTTTATTTAATCAACTTGGTTCGAACATTTAATTATGTTATGACTTTCACAAAAATCATATATCAAATAGTGTCAAAATTGACACAAAATAGTTTTTAAATCAAATATTATATTATTAATTGTTATTGTATTCCTAAAAATCTAAGGTTCGGCCAAATGACTTAGATAAGGATATATATATTAATAATAAATAATTTGGGGTTCTTTTGGCATGTTATTGTAAGTGTATTAACCATATAGTGAAAGAAAACAAAAAGACATGGTAAAAGTTAAATTATTTAACTTAGAGTTAAATCTAATTGATAAGGTTAAAATAATATCCTAAACTTGTCTAAATTCTATTGGATGATAGGATTTAGACCCATACCCACTTTAGGTTCGAAATAAGACCCTTTGGAACCATTATAAACCGATTTTGACTTTAATATAAAATAATATTTTGAGATATTCCTAAGGTGCCCCTCTCCTCCCCTATAAAAGGACACCTCCTCCCCCTCCTCCTCACACCAATTTGAGAACTCACGCTCGGCCAACCCCTGACAAAATCTCTTCTCCAATTCCCTAGCAACATCCTAGAGGTTCTGGTCTTCCTCAAAGACCAATTCTAGTGCCCTAAGAGGAGGTCTCAAAGAGGAACTTCAAAGAAGAGGTAATTACCGTTACCAATTCTTTCATCTTTATTTCTTCTTCCACTTCTTCTTCTTAGGTTGTTTCATTATGAAGTAATAACATCAGTATCACTCATATACTGATATGTTATTATAAGTATGAAACAACCCTATTTCACCATCTATCCATCCTACAGAAAAAGAAATCACCGCGCGTGCGTACGTACGGAATACCGTCTCCACGCCGTGGTGTAATCTATTTTCCACCACCACCTTACATGGATGGGTATAATGGTGTAATGAATAACTATACATAGTTATTACAACATCATATTGATTCTGATATATTGTATAATCCACTCCAATTCAATTCAATATTTATAGAAATGATATCATCGCTCATGCGTACGTACGGACTACCGTCTCCACGACGCGATGAGATTCATTCTCCATGTTAACCATTTAAGAATGATTATAATGTATATATAAGAAATAATAATGAAATATATGACATTATAAAGCTACTGGATTTATGTATATATATACATATGTATGTCATCTACTTACTTCCATTTCAAGACAATAAGGAAAGAAAAACAGCGTTCATGCGTACGTACGGACTACCGTCTCCATGAACGGTGTTTTTCATTTTATTTATCTATCTATTATATATATATATACTGAATATATATGATATATAAATCATATTTTATATTCTGTAAGTAAGAAAATCATCATATAAGTAATAATGATGTCAAGAACAACAAGTCAAAACACCTATGATAAATGAAACGATTTTACCCAAAACGCTTCTTTAACATGGAATTTACAAAAGAACGGGTAATATAATGTCATAAGTGAACCATATATGATATCATAACAATGAATATGATTCTGTAATAAGTCAATGACATTATTTAAATCATTATACAGGAGGTTCGGACACATACGAAGCAAATTGGACCTAAGGTAAGGGAAATATCACAATCTCATTTTTATCCGAGATTGTTTATTCGTAAGTCTTTACTGGGGTGTATTTTATCATCCACATCCATGTTTCATCAATATGTAATATTATTTCCATCCACCTACAATTTTTTAAATCCATTTTTACCCTTCGGTGAGTTTTTAGTAATATCTATGAAAGGAATCTTTTGTCGTACGAGGTACTTTTTGACGTTTCTGACAAAAGTATGAAGAATGTTTTTTTTAAAATTATACGGCATGAATGGATTTTTAAAACATTATTTCCAAGAAGCTTCATTTAAAAGTTTTCAAGTTTATTTTTAATCAACTTCTTTTATTTTAAAGTGGAATGACATGTTATGAAAGGAAAAATGTTTTTGAAGAAGAAAGGATATTTTCCTCAAGAATGGAGTTCAAGTGTTTTATCAAAATTATTTTCCATCTAAGATAATAAAGGGTTCTGTTTTTATCCCTATTATTAAATTGATTTGATCATGTTGTGATGGAATTATTTTTATGAATTCCTTTATCTTATATGAATTTATTTATGATGTCATGATGTTTCAAGAATCCCATTTTGTTACATGTGTTATGCGATGATGTATGTTTTATGATTATGTGGCACACATAAGAAAGGATTCATTATAAGATGGGTGGGACCTATATCTCACTCCAATGCATTGGGTAAAGATTTTATATCTCATGAGATAGACAGGGCTGGAACGGTAGGTTATACCGGTTCAGTGAAACAGGACTGAAACGAGGGTTACTCGATTCAGAAAGGGACTTTGTCCACTAAGATAGTCTTGGCAATGAGTCATGACTAACAAGAAATGATTTTCCATGATTATGTGTGCATGCCACAAAGTTTCAAGTTTCATGTTATGATTATGGGGATCTCATTTTCACTTCTATGATTTATTAAGATTTTATGATCTCTTTTGCAGGTTATGATTTTCAAAAAGATATGATATGATTTTTATTTCCTTTATTTCCCTTGCTGAGCATTTGAGCTCACCCTTTTATGTTTTATTTTCCCCAGGATATAAAGAAAGGTTTTAGGTAAAAAAAAGGGACGACCTTTATGGGAGATATTGAAGAACTTTCACCACGATTAGAAGATTACGTTCCGAGTTTCCAAAGACACTAAACTATTACGATCCTTTAGTGTGTGTTTTTGTTATGTACTAAGTATTCCGCAAATGTAATGTAATGTCCATGTACGTTAATCTTCGGGTCTCTACAGTTGGTATCAGAGGAAAGGTTTAGTCAACCTTTGGAAACTAGGATGCGAAAACGTTAGTGAGATCCCTAGAGATATTTCTACGGTATGTCTAGGGATGTCCCTAAGGTTAAGTAGACGTATAAGTTATAGTACTAGAACTATGCTAACGATCATAGAATTAAACCTAAGATGTTAGATATTGAAGGTACCCCCCCTTTATTATGTTGTTTTCCCTATCATGATTTTTGCCTCTCACACTATTCTTTTTGGGTTTTAGAAAATGGCTGGAGTCAAGATGATTCACAATAATGGAGGATATGATGGACAATGGAATGATATTCTTCATAATGAAATGGGATTTGGAAGTCCAAACATCATTATTATGCCGAATCAGCAATCTCATAATATGATCAATAAAGTAAAATTTGGTAAGTTTCCTGACTCGGCTAATAAGAGAAAGATAGAGTTTCATGATGATCATAGAGGAAAGAAAGTTCAATTTCCCCTATGTAATTCATGTGGGAAGAGGCATAAAGGAGAATGTTTCAAAGGAACTGGAAGATGCTTTGGGTGTGGAAAAGAAGGACACAAAGCAAGTCAGTGCAAAGGAAAAGGTTCAGTTAACACCATGGATGAGGATAATGGTATTGCTACGACATCAAAAATGGTTAAGTGTTTTAAATGTGGAATGTATGGGCATTATGCAAACCAATTTCCTAAGGGAAAGACTCATGAAGAGAATCAGTATGGCCGTATGGGTAGTATTTATGTGGATGATGATGAAGAGACTACAAATGATATGTGAGATGAAAGAATTGTTGAAGCTCGGTTAATGGTTTAAGAATGTAGTGGAATGATTACATGTTTATCATGTGTAATGTTGTATAAGTAATCTCATGGTACTATGGAATAAAGAGACATGTAAGGATTGTTACATTGTTGTCTGATTAATGTTACCAGTAACCATGAAAGGTTATTCAGATACTTTTGGAAAGTAGATGATAAGTGCATAATGAAAGGATAAGAAGATAATGAGATGTTTTATTGTATTCATGAGCTCATGATTGATATAAGGACTAAGTGATATCATGGTTTGAGTATAAATAATTTTGAGGATTTTGGTATGTGTAAAGTGTTAAATTTTAACTGCATTCAAGTTTTCACTAAGGTTCAATGGGTATTCAAGAGTATACATGATTAAGGACTTTGAATGTTTGGAATGTGACCAACAAAACATAACTTATGATATATGGGGATCAACGATGATATTAAATCTCTGGTAATTGTTTTCACTATGTTATGAGAGTGGACTGCAGTATTATGGATAAGCCTAAATATTGGAATGGATAGTGTTGGACGTAAGTTAGTATTGTTTGAGGATAGAAATTGTTTTCGATATTATTGATGGGATGTTATAGTAATATAGTTTTGGAAAAAGGACAACCTGCAGGACGGGCGACAGCCCATCGCTTCGGACAAGGCTGTGGGAATCGAACCCACAACCGAAGTGCGACTGGCCTTTATCACCTACCACTGGCCTACAGGAAGTCCCTGTTTAGTAGAAACAAGTTTTATTATATTAAGCAGTATGATATATGAAGTATAAGTCCATTTTAGGAACCATATATGATTAATCTCACTATAGATCGATTTATGCATATAATTTTTGCTAACCTTTTGTTTGAGACAGATGGAATGACCCGTCATTCTATCACA
The DNA here is from genome assembly GCA_963277665.1 of Viscum album. Classification (NCBI taxonomy): domain Eukaryota; kingdom Viridiplantae; phylum Streptophyta; class Magnoliopsida; order Santalales; family Viscaceae; genus Viscum; species Viscum album. Next base: position 186,330,719 of record OY728153.1, on the reverse strand, counting down.
TGATCTGGTAACACTTCACGAATAACAAATTCAACTTCATTTATTTAAGAGATGAAGTGGAAATTGTTCAAGGCACGAACAACAGTGAGATTGTACCAAAATAAAGTAAGTATTTATTCTAATTCAAATTTTCAACTTTAGGGGAAATGATCTTGAAAACCAAAAATGTTGTCCTAGTGATCTTATACCTGATGAATCAGATGGTACCTTATATCATCACAAATCTATGGATTTGTGATTACTGGCTTTTCCATAGCCATGTTTTCTACCACTCTCCATCAGAACATGATGGTTAGATTTCTCTTCTAAATCCATATTTTCACCTATGTGGAAACCCAATGATTAGTTTATTTGGGTAACCGTTACGTTTCATACTTTTGTTTTTAAAGATTGGTTTTGATATTCATTTTTACGATGTGGGTTTCTATTAAAGAAACTTTCGAATAGTAAACCATTTATAACCCCGACGAATTTCGAGGGCGAAATTCATTTTAAGGGGGGTAGAATGTAACAGCCCAAGATTTTATAAAAAAATATTCTTTTTAATTTTATTAATGTCTTGTGTGGTACGCTACACCAAAAGGAGCTTGCACAACACGCATCCTTGTCTTGCCTTGCATTACACGCAATCGCGACCTTCCTCGATAGCGTGTGTAATACGCAATACCGAGTTTCACTAAACAACGATGTGCTATTAAAATATTATTAAAACTAGCCGTTATGAATAGTAATATCCACTTTTTAAAATTCTGTAAATCTTATTTTTCAAAATGAACTTCATTCTTGGATTTGGAGTATCGAATTTAGCCTAAGGTGAAATTTTGGTACTTTTCGGATAACATTCATATTCTGATGAATAGTGAAAAATTACTAAATTATAATTAAAAACAACTTTTTTAATCGAAATAATTAATAGTGATAAATTATTAATTTGAGTGGTTTTAAAGTATATTTAGAATATATTTTTACAATTTAATACAATGTTGGTCATTGGTTATAATTTCACATTTAAACCAGACATAATCAAGTGTCAATCTTTTGATATATATTGTTTCCTTAAAACACGCTATTTATTTTAACAGAGGGATTTAATTATAAAATTAATTAATGCAACTTCAATGTTATGAATTTGGTAAAATAGATTTCATTTTTGAATTCGGAATATGAAATATAGCTTAGGATGAAATTTTGGCATTGTTCTGAAAAACATCAATTTTTGATGAATAGTGAAACTACTAAGTGGTAGTTAAAAAAAACTGAATTTTTCATAAAACTTAATTTTGCCGCTTCTGTGAATGGAATTTCGAAAATCCGAGAGACGCGGTTAATATAAAGGACTAAAATGTGGTTCAATGAGATGAAAATAATTTTTTGGTGAATAGTAACTTTTTACTTTTTTACCGCGGTTAATAGTAAATAGGGTAACTAAGGGTAAATATGATATTACTATTACCCTAACACATGTCCTAATTCTATTGGAAAAGTGTAATTCGACCAAAAACAAACTTAGGAATAAAGATGACCATTTAGGCCCACTTGGATTAGATTAGGACATTTATTATTAATTTATTTAAAGAAAGGTTAAAATAGTTAAAATCAATGTTTAATAAGTAAATCATTTTTAATATGGGGTTATACATAAGATAAATTCGATTGTAAATATTCATTAGAAAGCTAAAAAGATTTCCTACATGATGGTATTTTATTTGTAATTTTTAGACATAAAATAATTTAATTTATTTATGACAAAACGATGATGCAGTAATTATCTTATTAATGAAATATTGACATAATTGATGTTATAAACACCAAAATAAATGTAATTTGAGATTTTTTATGAATTCCACTAATTTTTTAGGTTACTATGATATATTAATGTTTATTTAATCAACTTGGTTTGAACATTTAATTCTGTTATGACTTTCACAAAAATCATATATCAAATAGTGTCAAAATTGACACAAAATAGTTTTTAAATCAAATATTATATTATTAATTGTTATTGTATTCCTAAAAATCTAAGGTTCGGTAAAATGACTTAGATAAGGATATATATATTAATAATAAACAATTTGGGGTTCTTTTGGCATGTTATAGTAAGTGTATTAACCATATAGTGAAAGAAAACAAAAAGACATGGTAAAAGTTAAATTATTTAACTTAGAGTTAAATCTAATTGATAAGGTTAAAATAATATCCTAAACTTGTCTAAATTCTATTGGTTGATAGGATTTCTACCCATCCCCACTTTAGCTTCGAAATAAGACCCTTTGGAACCATTATAAACCGATTTTGACTTTAATATAAAATAATATTTTGAGATATTCCTAAGGTGCCCCTCTCCTCCCCTATAAAAGGACACCTCCTCCCCCTCCTCCTCACACCAATTTGAGCACTCACGCTCGGCCAACCCCTGCCAAAATCTCTTCTCCAATTCCCTAGCAACATCCTAGAGGTTCTGGTCTTCCTCAAAGACCAATTCTAGTGCCCTAAGAGGAGGTCTCAAAGAGGAACTTCAAAGAAGAGGTAATTACCGTTACCAATTCTTTCATCTTTATTTCTTCTTCCACTTCTTCTTCTTAGGTTGTTTCATTATGAAGTAATAACATCAGTATCACTCATATACTGATATGTTATTATAAGTATGAAACAACCCTATTTCACCATCTATCCATCCTACGGAAAAAGAAATCACCGCGCGTGCGTACGTACGGAATACCGTCTCCACGCCGTGGTGTAATCTATTTTCCACCACCACCTTACATGGATGGGTATAATGGTGTAAAGAATAACTATACATAGTTATTACAACATCATATTGATTCTGATATATTGTATAATCCACTCCAATTCAATTCAATATTTATAGAAATGATATCATCGCTCGTGCGTACGTACGGACTACCGTCTCCACGACGCGATGAGATTCATTCTCCATGTTAACCATTTAAGAATGATTATAATGTATATATAAGAAATAATAATGAAATATATGACATTATAAAGCTACTGGATTTATGTATATATATACATATGTATGTCATCTACTTACTTCCATTTCAAGACAATAAGGAAAGAAAAACAGCGTTCATGCGTACGTACGGACTACCGTCTCCATGAACGGTGTTTTTCATTTTATTTATCTATCTATTATATATATATATATACTGAATATATATGATATATAAATCATATTTTATATTCTTTAAGTAAGTAAATCATGATATAAGTAATAATGATGTCAAGAACAACAAGTCAAAACACCTACGATAAATGAAACGATTTTACCCAAAACGCTTCTTTAACATGGAATTTACAAAACAACGGGTAATATAATGTCATAAGTGAACCATATATGATATCATAACAATGAATATGATTCTGTAATAAGTCAATGACATTATTTAAATCATTATACAGGAGGTTCGGACACATACGAAGCAAATTGGACCTAAGGTAAGGGAAATATCACAATCTCATTTTTATCCGAGATTGTTTATTCGTAAGTCTTTACTGGGGTGTATTTTATCATCCACATCCATGTTTCATAAATATGTATTATTATTTCCATCCACCTACAATTTTTTAAATCCATTTTTACCCTTCGGTGAGTTTTTAGTAATATCTATGAAAGGAATCTTTTGTCGTACGAGGTACTTTTTGACGTTTCTGACAAAAGTACGAAGAATGTTTTTTTAAACTTATACGGCATGAATGGATTTTTAAAACATTATTTCCAAGAAGCTTCCTTTACAAGTTTTCAAATTTATTTTTAATCAACTTATTTTATTTTAAATTTGAATGACATGTTATGAAAGGAAAAATGTTTTTGAAGAAGAAAGGATATTTTCCTCAAGAATGGAGTTCAAGTGTTTTATCAAAATTATTTTCCATCTAAGATAATAAAGGGTTCTGTTTTTATCCCTATTATTAAATTGATTTGATCATGTTGTGATGGAATTATTTTTATGAATTCCTTTATCTTATATGAATTTATTTATGATGTCATGATGTTTCAAGAATCCCATTTTGTTACATGTGTTATGCGATGATGTATGTTTTATTATTATGTGGCACACATAAGAAAGGATTCATTATAAGATGGGTGGGACCTATATCTCCCTCCAATGCATTGGGTAAAGATTTTATATCTCATGAGATAGACAGGGCTGGAACGGTATGTTATATCGGTTCAGTGAAACAGGACTGAAACGAGGGTTACTCGATTCAGAAAGGGACTTTGTCCACTAAGATAGTTTTGGAAATGAGTCATGACTAACAAGAAATGGTTTTCCATGATTATGTGTGCATGCCACAAAGTTTCAAGTTTCATGTTATGATTATGGGGATCTCATTTTCACTTCTATGATTTATTAAGATTATATGATCTCTTTTGCAGGTTATGATTTTCAAAAAGATATGATATGATTTTTATTTCCTTTATTTCCCTTGCTGAGCATTTGAGCTCACCCTTTTATGTTTTCTATTCCCCAGGATATAAAGAAAGGTTTTAGGTAAAAAAAAGGGATGACCTTTATGGGAGATATTGAAAAACTTTCACCACGATTAGAAGATTACGTTCCGAGTTTCCAAAGACACTAAACTATTACGATCCTTTAGTGTGTGTTTTTGTTATGTACTAAGTATTCCGCAAATGTAATGTAATGTCCATGTACGTTAATCTTCGGGTCTCTAAAAGCTACCACCTGATTACCAAATAAAAGGACACAACCAAAACATGAACATGATGTGTTACAAAAGACAACATATCCCAAACTGGCCTCTTAAAGAGTTATGTATAAAAGATAAGTCAAAGTACAATTAAACATAAAATACATTAACATTTAACATAAAAAATGATATCCACCCTTTCTGAGTGAGAGAGGTAATCGAGGAAGCCATCATTGAGTTATGTTTTCTGAATTATAAGTAATATCCTTAAATCCTAGGATTAAAAAAAATCTTAATAACATTTTATTTTTAATCCAATGTCATAATAGTTGTATCCTTTTCAGTATCATTATAAATACCATTTTCGGATACCATGTTTCCTAGTAACATCAAATCTAAAATCATGAATTTATCTTTTAAAATTTTCATCTAAATTCAATGATTTTTAAAGGTTAACATAACTTATCTCAAATGTCATACATGGTCCTCCTCATATAGAGAGTAAAATAATATATTGTAAACACATAAAACCATGGTTTAGTAAATTTAAAAATAAAATATTCTGTTCATTACCTTGATATTAACAATAGGATCATTGGCTAGACCAAATAGAATAAAAAGATAATAATAATGGAGATATTGACTCTTGAAGTTTATGTTTTTAACATTCACTCTTTTATTATTGTACGTTAATAATAATTTCCAATATTTAGCTTCAAAAACCACACCATCACTTTAAACATTCCAAATTAATTAACAATCCCATGAAATGAATAGTATTTCATTATCAATAGACAATTTATTTTTTAATAATCTACAAAATGGAGAATCATACAATCAGATTTCATTGAAAAGAGAACAGGTTCCACCCATACTGAGACACGCAATCATATAAAACAGTTACACGGAAAAAATTGATTGTTTAACTCTTTCAACTCTATTAGTTAAATTCTGTAAGAAGTAATATTCAGTGGTTATGTGCTAGGTACTAGATAAATTTAAAACTATACCTATCTTATCGGTGGAAATCCATAGACATAAAAAGTAAAAATATCATAAAACTCAATAACCAATGGAGGGAGATCATCCCTCGAATAATCCCACATCATGTCAAATGAAGGATATGATATTACCCATCTAAAATATTGATTCAAATATCCACCTCTACATGAACGCAGGCCCCATTATCAATTAAATATACATAATACCCCATCGAGTGAGAAATGAAAAGACATTGTAGTTCATTGTCTATCTGGACCTTATGAGCCATCATCCAAACCATCATGAAAATGGCATCAATTGTTGTAAATTAGGGAACCAAAAATATCCACCTAATAATAAACTTTAATAATTATAAACCATTTTCCAGACACTGATGACCCAACTACCTATTTCTTTCAATAAGAATACAAATATCCATTATATTAAACAAACTATCAATATTAAGAATCCAAAAAATGCATGAAATGGGTCAATATTAAATATTGAGATTCACAATAATCAAATGTAAAACTCAATAATGATTAAATTATTGAGATAGAACCTATCATTTTCATTTGATTTGAATTATTTTCTACTGGGACTCTACCAATGTGTGAAGAATCCTTGTTTAGAATATCTGTGTCTGGAACTTTATAGTTCAAGAAGTATCTAATTTAAATATGTTATTTTTTAATCTGATGAGATCTTTCTACTTTATAGAGTATAAAGGAATATTTTAACCTTTTATAGGTGTACTAAGGTTTCATAGAAAATACATATTTTTGGTTCCTAAATGAAAACACAACATCAATAACAAACAATGCAATAACTTATGAAAATCATGCGGAATTTAGAAGGAACTATAGTGTGACGAGAAAAAACCTATACATGATAACCAACATGGGAGTCATTATGATTCCTCTATAATTTAATTTAAATTAATGAAATTACCCGAGGGTAAAATGAACATGTATAACCCATTACTTAACATCATTGTGATGATAATCCGTCAAATTTATATCTATAATATTAAAATAAGAAGTGATCTTGAGAACCAAAAACTGTGATATGGTGTTAGAAATAATACCCATATCAAATCTCTATGACAACACCAAATAATTAAACATTATCTGATTTGTAAACTAACGATTATTTTAAAAATGGATCCCAAACCATGTCATGGTCCTATCACCCTACAAGAGGTTGAGGAACTCTATGGATGTCACCAAGAATTCCAACTCTAGATTTAAATGATCAGTGAAGTGAACACTAAATTATTTACAATACCTGAAATTATGAGTATTTTTTAAAACCATTGAATCCTTATATATCCTTATAAGCCCCAAATGTTTTCAGGAAGAACACATTACATTAATCGAATTAGGAATTTCAAAAAGACCAAAATGTAGCTATATATTTTCCCACAAATCCTATGTCACATGTGGATTATTTGAGCCTTAGAATGCATCTGTCTTCTAATAGATAAACTATTGAGTTAAATCTCATGATAAATCAAATAGAGGGTAATCTACTAGATACCTAATGAGATCATGTATTGGTGAATGTCATAATCCATGAATTATATAAACCTCAATCTCAACTATATTAGGATCAACAAAAGGATTAACCTATTCTGGTTCTCAAAAAGAATCTATATGTCTCATATTAAAACCTATTTTTAGAGGAATGATACTATAAAATATCATAAAACATCACTAATAGAAATAGAAATTATTTAATGATTAATGACTCAAAAATGGTAATATGAATATCTATTCCAAAAAGAAATAATAAATATTTTGATTTCAACATACTCTTCTCAAATGTAGGGATAGGTTTATAAATTAAAAAAAATCATTAATACACTTTTACCGAACACCCATGGTGAATTATTTCTCGTTAAGATGATAGATGGTCAGGAAATCTCTTCAAACTACCTCCTATGTCCCATCAATCCTACCACTCATCTATAAGTAAATGATAACTTCTTAATGATTTCATGGAAAGACTCATAACCTTAATGATTAATAGTTAATTTCACAAATCTATAATTGAGACGTTGTTTTCTAGATACCCAAGATGGATATGAAAAAAACCAATGTAAATTTTCAATCCCCATTGGTTGTAAACTAACACCTAGAATTACAACTCTAATAAAATTAGGAAAAATTTATTCCAAAATAATGATTGATAAAAAATGCATGTTACTATTGTCAACTCTCAAGTAGGGTAAATTACCACAAACAAATAGGTAGAAAAATTTTCATAAAATAAATTATCCATAGATGGATAATATTCCATGTTAATGCTTAAGGGAAACCATATGTAATATGAGGATAATTACTCCACTAGCCAACTCAATAATGTTGGTTACCAACGATAAAAAATATACAAAACCTTTAAGTGATATATTTCCATTCCATGAACCTGACAAAATATAATCTATAAAAGCACATGAATTCAATTTCTGGGTGTATTCTATAGATCCAGGAAGGGTCTCTGCAAATGTTACATAGTGAATTCAATATTAATTAATCCATTTTTTAAAAAATTTAATGAAAATAGGGAATGTCATGGAATTCACATATTGTCAAAAAAATGTGTTTTCAATTAAAAAATATATAATTTATTTCAAAAAATACTAAATTAATATTTTAATGTAACATTAATTTAAAATTGTGGAATATATAAAACAATTCTAAAAATCAATTGAATGTAATCCTAAAATCAATTATATTAATAAAACTTGTATCAATCCTTGTATTATGCCATTTTTAGTTAATAAGATCATGACACTACTTTTCATTGTTATTATCTCAATGTATTATCATGTATCATCAGTTGGGACATCAAGACATATCGTCCCATTGGGAAACGATCATGTTTTAATATGTTTATGACATTGTTTTCAACATAAATCTAGTTCTAAGGGGTCAGATCCAATCAATATTTTCTTAGTTACCAATTAACTAACCAATCTCACATGTTCATCAGTAAACCAATAAATTAATAAATTATAGGAAAATTAATCAATTTTTATCAATTCAAAATTTTATTTCCCACAATCATCATTCTATATTCATCTCTCATTTAAATACCAAATATTTTTTTATTTATAAATTCATGTCCATTCTAATTAGATGTCAATATAAGTCAATTAACTTATTGTTTAATCACAATATAATTAATCATATAAATATCCTAATCAATGAATAAATATTCTCAAATCCACCTAGGAATTTCAAATACATTGAAATTATCATTTTTGAACAATTTCTATGACTTTTCAAAATCAAACACCAAACAACTAAAATGTGGGTTTTAAAATTATAGAAAAACACTATTGAAATAAATCATGAAATTAAAAGGAATCAATTGAATGGAAACATTATATTGAACATAATACCTTTAATCAATGATAAAATAATTTAAAACATGGAATTATAATTCCAATGGATTGTTGAAGTCCCAGATGATCATGATGAAATCACTATATCACCATGCATCAAAACAAATATATGGCCCATCATCAACATGGTGTTTAAAGCCTATTAAATTTGATAAGATAAGGAATTACTGAAAACCAAAAAGAAAAGATAGATAACTTAACAGATATGAATCAAATACTTCAGTCTGATATTTCATTAATGGAGTATAGAGTTCAGATGAGTTAAAATACTTATATAGAGACTTAATGATTCAAAATTTGAATGTAATTTTATTGGTTGAAAGGGAATTATAAAATGGTTCCGGACACATTTATTTATGTAAAAACATAGACCATTTCCCAACATTAATTTATATAATGGATAATGGATGAAAATATCTAAATCAAAGAATATCCTACTGAGACCATGCTAAAATAACTCTTGTTTGACCATCCTAGGAAAAACATGTTTCAGAACCCATAAAGAGCCATTTCACATAGGAAAAGTTTCAAAATACTATATGAAACACACCACAGCTATACATATATATTAAATGGAAACAAAAGAAACTGAATAGGGATCTGTAGTTTAGCCAGCCCACTATGGTACAGTTTTGATAAAATTGGTATTAGCTCTACATAATGTACTCAAGATCCCCCTATTCCAGATCCTTTTATTCCATGGTGCAGTTTGAAATATCTAAAACCTCTCCCATAAACCAAGGTGTTACCCCCCATCTAACACATTTTTACTTCGATTCCATTAACCCCAAACAAACATACAATCATTAAGTATTGCTTTCTTCAAACCAAGAAAATCTCTCCATCCACAAATGTCATGAATCACATGCAATAAAAGGAAACAATAGTCATATTTTACCTTGATGAATTTAATAGTACGGTTCAAAATATGTTAGCATAAAATATTTGAATAAAATTTATTTTTTTGGAATCATATATTATATATATATAAATTAAGCCTTATAGTGTTATGGGAGAAACAATATGAAGATACTAGGAATAGTATTGGCAATACTATATATAAGATCAAAAATAAAATGAAAATTACATCTATCTTAACTCAAAATATATTGATCATAATTGTGTTAATAAATACAAATAATTATATTTATCCTGACCAAATTTCTAATAAAAATGAATAGTTATTTTAATTAATAAAAACTAATTCTTATCAATACTATTATATTAATGATAAATTTTTCATCCATTAAAATTTTTTATGATAAAAATCTAATAATTTATTCAGAACAACTATTAACATTAATAATGTGTTTCAAATATATGTTATTCAATTTTGATACTAAACCCCTAAAAGCAATGCCAAAATGATTTTTCAGCTGCCCAAGTGTCATGGTCCAAGGATACCCCACACACACAACTAGCCCATTTAATATTGTTTATATTAACAAATTAGAAAATTTATTCCAATTATGTATTGGTGCTAGATGGATTGAACTGGAGTAGACCAGATTAGAGCCCACACATTGGGGGCCTAAAATTATAAGTCCATTAAAACACGAAATTTATGTATGATTAAAAAAATATCCACATATGGACAAACCATTTAGTTATCCAATGTAATATTAAAAAATTAATTCAAATCAATATAAAAATATAATTTTTAAAAAATGAACCCCTATCACATGAAATAATAAAATAAAATATTCCAAAAAAATATTTTTATATCATATAAAATTGTCATTCTTATATGTATGCAAAATAAATTAAATCACGAGAAAACACTACTTTTTAAAAAGCAACACACCATACATAATTTCAAAGAACATCAAAATAAGAATTAATTTTTAGAAAATTCAATATTAACAATTTGATAACCAACATTTTTTGATTTAAATAAAGAGACCAAAATCATATACAATGAAAACAAGATTATCTATATAATGTCATGATAAATCAGTATCAAATAATTATTTAAACAATTAAAAATGTTTCTCTTTAATGTGTTAAATGAATTTTCTAAACATCTCCCTTTAGATCCATGAAAAATAACATAAAATAATGAAAAATATTCATTCAAACATCTAATAAACAACTTCAAAGGGATTTGAACCATTTCTAAATTCATAGCAAACAAAATAAATATTATTTTAATAAACCTCATTTCCAATATATCATTACAATACATTAAAGCATGTTTTATTATAGAACACAAAAAAACTATATTATTAAAAGAAGATCTTTTAACACCATAGATATTCCATTAAACTCATTTTGACCACATATTTTAAGCACTGATGCCTCAATAAATGTATATATTAAATGGAAGATATTATGAATCTTGTTCAACCAATACTAAAACATAATAAATTAAAAATTAGCATCACACACAAGATCATTAAAATAGAAAATGAAAAATTCAACTAAAATTTACACTAAATTTAAATAATAAAACATTATATGCATTATCCAAACCGAAAACAATTAGAAAATGAAGTAATGTATAATAAAAAATCATCACATTTGATTGTTAAATGGATATGCATTTTCATTTACTAGAATAATAAATTATATAAAATAGAATAAAATTTATTTATGTTGTGTACACCATTTCTAATACCATTTGAAATATTTAAATAATTATCCTCAAATTACTAATTAGATTTATATCCCGCTTCTTATTCAAGAAACTTCAAAAATTTGAACTAATAGTATTAATATAACATATATTGTGAATTCAAAAACAAATTAATTAATTGTAAAAAAATTATTTTTTGTATATGAACATGAATCCAACATTTAATAATAGTCAAGGAGTATAATTTTTTTTGAAAAAGTTGACACCTATATTTTTTACATATTCCAATTAAGGATAACATATTATTCATTAGAATAATTTTTATAGATATATTTAATAATAAATTATAAAAATTTAAATTCAATTGAAATATATAATTACAAGGAAATAGATCACCACATACTAGAGCATCTTGTGGTGCATTTTTACCCTGATTAATGTTCTTTACAATCCAATATAAATAATAATGTGACTCCTTGAATTTATTAATAAAACTTATTAAATAAAATCATCATTATTAAATCATTAATTAATTAATTTTTTATTCAATTCATCGAAAATTCACAAAATCAATCTTATGAAATTGTAGTATGAAGATGTGTTTTGATCATATTTATATTATAAAAGACTCACTCCACTGATTCAACAATACATAATACAATAAAAAAATTATATATTTGATCAACATCATTTGAAAATCACGTATTTCCATTAAGGATTAAAAAAGGGTCTAAATTGGTTATATCATTTAATGATCTAGTATATTCTTCAATTTTTTGAGCAATTTACAAACTTCATCTCTAGAAATATCATCATATTCATTATATTTAAAATAATATAGAAATTGAGTGAAATTTTCTTTCAATTTATTATTAGAAATATTTCCAACAAATTTCTAAAAAACACTTCAATTTGTTTAAATTGATTAAAATGAACAGTCAATGGAATAGGATCTTGACAATTAATTTATGGAAAATAACATATTATAATTTGTTAATGATTTGTTAAATTTATAATATCACCATAGTTCACATCCAGATCAAATTTTAATTTACATTAAAAATATTATGTTTTTAAAACTTTTTATCAATACCACATTCGGGTGAATGTTATTTAGGATTATATATAAATTATTCAAACCTCACTTCCTGTGATTTTTCAACGAAACAAATCAAATATATTATTTTTCTACATGAATTTAAATATCCATCTCATTAGATTATATGATTTTACCAACACGAGTGGGCTCATCGATGTTTTTTATGAAATAAAAAATATAATGATGGAATATAAATTATATAATTAATTGTAACAGAATAAATTAGCATCTATTGTCCCTATTACAACATGTTTATAATGGTGGTAAATTTCATCCAATGTATTTCATAACTCATGTGTCTTACTATATACATATATAATACTTTTTATGAGGCTTTCCAAATGAGTTAACATTATGTTTCAGTGTTTCAATGACTTAAAATATTTCCTTAACACACCTAATTAAATTGTTGAATCAACAATAATTGTGTAAATGATTATCATATATGTAATAAAATCTCAATACGTTATAATACATTTCACTATTTAACATATTTTAATATTCAGGGTAAGACATACATATGTAGCATCATATTTTATAGAATTTTCTTAAACTATTAATATTTAATACACAAAAAGAATTCCATTAATGATTGATTCACCATCTGATTTTTTCTTCTTACTTCATCTATGATGAGTTTAAGATAATAAAAATAATCATAAAGTGTCTTCAAAATACCAAGAATAGATGTGTCCTCAATATTAATGAGTCTAATAAATAACTCACCCTCCTTGAAATTTAATTATTCATCTTCATCCAAAAAACATATGATAATTGAAAGATGTTCATTATGAATTGGATATAAAGTACAATAATGGATAATTGAATAATATTTTCTCACTCATGATCTTATTAATGATTACTTCTTTAATCACATTCCAAAATAATATTTTATTTTCGTTTTGTATTCGACGACTAAGATAATTCCTTTGAAAAAAATTATTAATTACATGGTGAACATTATCATTCATACATGGATTATATTATTTAATTAATTCATTTGGCATGTGAAAACACGGGTTGTTCTTCTTACCAATAATCATAATTATTCTATGAAATGGTATGTTCTTTTTTATACTACGATAAAACCAATAGTGATTTTTGAATGATATATATTCTAAATAAATCGTCTAGTATAAATGATATTTCCTTGTACGTATTAGTTATTTTTATTATTTTAAAGTATATATAGATATTCAACTATCCTAAAAACAATATAAATGGGTTCCAAATTTCTTTCATGATCCTTATGATTTATTAGAAGGTAATTCCAATTATTTGTTCATATATATCTCAATGATAATTTCTATGATTTTCTCATAAATAAGTAAAAAAAATTATTTTCTAATTAATTATAAAAAAACCTTCCTCTCATATTTCTCACTTTGTAAAAGGATAAAGTATAATTTTTAGAATTAAAATCTTCAAAAAATTAAATAATTTTATTTATGAGTTTAATCAATCAAAGACAAAAAAAATTTTATTTACATCATTAATAATTCCATATAATATAGAATCAAAATTAACATCAACATATTTTTCAAAGTCATGAATTCTTTATTCTCCATGATCAGGAGGAATATTACAAGTATTTTAGTTTTCATCCTCTTTATAATTGAAATCAATTTTTTTTATCATATCAACACATGTATCCACTAGTCCCTTTGAATATTATTCATTTATTCAAGAAACATTTGATCTCATATATTTCTTCTCAAATTGAATAGATGAAATCATTATTTAATTCCTATTTTAAAAATTTATAAATCTAACCCACCTGTTATTTTATATATCATTCATTCCATTCATATTTTTTTTTCGTGAGATCAATAATTTTTAATTTCATTATATTCATACATAAAAGATATAAATTCTAAATTAAAATAATTATAAATCATTTGACCGTATAAAATATTTAATGCATGTAATCGTATTTCCCAAATTATAATTTATATTATAACTATTTGAATTTTATATTTTATATTAAATATTTATTGTCAATATATATAGTAAAATAAAACATCGAACATAAACAGAATAATAAATTTTAAAAATAAAATTAGAAAAATATAATCTCAAAATGTTTTTAACTAAATCAAAAATCATAAATATAGTTCCATAAATGTAAAATAAATTTAAATTAATATGCAAAAAAATAAATTTGGAGTTTATTTAAAAAATGATTATTGTTTTTAATTTTTATGAAATGTTGTTAAGTAAAGGTAAAATGTAACAGAAATTCTAATATATAATTGAAACAATTAAATAATTTAGTAATACCAAAAAAATAACAATTTGTAATTATCATTTATTTTTAAGGTATATCATTTATATTTACATTTCAGAAAAATATTATTATTTTCATATAATATAAGTAATTTTTTATTTTTATTTTAAAATAAATAAAATTATAATTTCAAAAACTAAAATAAATTTTATATTTCATTAAATCTAAATTAATAAAATTTAAATTTATAGAAAATATACTATGAAAATTAAATTTAAATTTAAATTTAATATATGTCTAAAAGTATTAGATAGTGTGTAAATCAACATTTAAAATTCACAAAATTAATAAAGAAATCATCCATCGAATTAAAGAATCAAAAGATAAATAAAATTTAAATGAAAAAATAATTACCAATGGTTAAATTAAAAATCCCTACTGATTTGGTAAAGGATCCAATTTATCCAAAATAAAAATATTTTATGAAAAATAAACAAATATTTTAATAGAAATAAAAAAACTTGAAAGTTGATTAAAAATTTTTTATCATAAAATATATGAAAAACATCAACTTTGGGATATTGGGCGAAACATAACATAGTAGAAGGGTTCTCAATCAGTCAACAATAAGAACCACTCACATTAGCTTCAATTATTCTATGCTTGTAGGGGATTATCAATTAGAAGATATGATCAAATGAGATAAAAAACCTTATAATGTATAATATAGTTATGTAATGCGAAGATTCTATCTATGAGTGGGAGAGAAGAGGTGATCATTGGAGGTGGGGGAGATGATGGTGGGTATGACAAGAAGAGAGTGTGAGATGATCTTAGTCCATGAATGGATATTGCGGCAATTTCATTCTGAATGGTTTTGATGGTGCGGTTTGATGCCAAGGTAGTGTGATGCTCCTATAGATTCTTGGGCATGGTGAGTTTGAAGATGACAAGTAATGGAAATGTTCAGTAGAGTTCTGGTGGTATTTATTCAAAAGTGGAGGTTACAAATAAGTGGAATTAGCGTAGAGAACCATAAAAGATAAATTGTTGATTGTTGATGTGATCTGAATTTCGGGTTGGAAGGACTCAATTGGTAACTGTTCGAGTGTGTTGGCCTTCATAAAGAGACTGAGAATGATTTAACTGGTCGAGTAGCTTTGAGTTATGAGTTTCATTTGGAATTATAGTTGTTGAATGATATCTTCCAGGACAATGATTGGGGGTATTGTGTGTTTTCATTCAGGTGATACTAGGTTTGTCACCATTAGAGTTCAGTGAATAAGAAAATGACGCTATGGGATTTGGGTTAAGAGTTTTTCTATGGATCAGGATTTTGAGGTGATGATTGGTTCTTTTGTGATGATGTGATGTTTTAGGCTTACATCAGTTGTGGGTCGGTTTTGTCACTTACAGTTCCACATGATGTTCTCATGGATAGAACGGTTGAAATAGATGAATCATTGAGAAGATTTCATCTTGTTCCCTTGTATTGGTGAGGATGTCTTGAGGTAAAAGTATTTTCCCATGAAACATGTTTAGTGGACTTGTGGTGTGAGACAAGAAACTTGGAATGTTTTTGGATAGGTAGGGGTAGTGGAAAAACCATTAGTTACAATAGATTAGTGATGCTTTGAAGTGAAGCTTGTGGATGAGCCGATATAAGGTGCTGAGATTGTAAGGTCCCAATTTTTCTTATAGAATGTTTTTGTTTAATTGTTTTCTTGGATATCTCTATTGAATCTATATAATATTTTTATAGAGACCCAATTTTTTCCCTATAATACTTTGGAATATTTTAACATATAATTGTAGAGATAGGCACGATGACGACATATGATTTCGAGGACCGGTGTTCCCGGAATAAATTTTATAAAAATGTTGATTGTTTTTATACTATGCATGTCGTGGGGTTGGGTTTACTCCTAAACGGTAGCTCGGATCGGAAATCCGAGGGCAAGGTTGTGTCCGTAGCATGCATTTTACCATGGGTGGGGAGTAAAAGCTATGGGCGTGGGCCTGCTTTGAGAGATGTCACCTAGGGGAAAAATCCTAATTTTGAAATAATGACTTAGTGATTTTTATCAGTGGCGTTCATTTCAAATAAAATTCCAACGATGCCTCAGAATGAAATCTAAGGATTCTATTGAGTTTGAAATGGGACGTTTTTCTTTGGCATGATGTAGAATGATAGGTTGCGGTGATTTCAGATTCTGTGTTCAGTGGAATCCCTATATAAAGAGTTATGTGTTTAGGGTTAACGAAAAACTCAAATTCACCCACTCTCTCTCTGTAACACACAAGCTCTATCTCTCTCTTTCTCTAGCCATTCATCGTTTTTCTTCCTCGGATCGAGGAGCGACCACCACCAGAACATCGGCGGATCGAGGTGATATCGCAGCGGGCGCATCACCAACGACAAGCAGGCGGATCAAGGTAAGATTCTTGTTAAATTCCACACCTATGTCAATTTTTCATGTTTAATTTTCCATTATATTGGAATTCGGATAATGGAAGAACGAACACGGCCATCGTCTGATCATCGTTTTTACTTCTTGTTCTCGGGCATTCTTCGTCCCAATTTTCAGACTCGCCAAGAATGTGATGGATTGATGAGCAAGGGTGGCATTTTGAAGCTCCTGCCCCAAGGATCGCGAAACCGATGTCAGAAATTTTTTCCGTCCACTGGAGTGGTCGGGGGTACCGGTCGAAGGTTCAGCTCCGGCGAGGGTCAGCGGCCGAAGGTGGAGCTATAGTCCGAAGCAGAGCTTGGAGGGGCCGGTCTGGTGCGGCTGTGTTGGGTGGGGCTAGTGCGGACGAGTTACAGCCGGAGGAGCCAGGTAGGCCGGGCAGAGCCGGCTGTGCCGGCAGCGGAGAGTGTGGCTTTGGGAGAGGCGGCGGAGTGCGGGGCTTCGAGCGGGACGAGGCAGTTCAGGAGGGCGGTGTTGGATATATGAGGAGACCGCGGTAGGTGGCAGTGGTGGCGTCAAGCTAGCGGTGCATTGTGGGAGGTGAAGTAAACAAGGGCGTCGGCCCTTCATGTTTGAAGGAGAACCCGTGGTGGTCTACACCTTGGGTGTGCGACGTAGACAAGGACCCACCGAACGCGGTTCCGTCACAACGCGACAAAGTCAGGCCAAAATGCATGTCTACTAGGTTGAACCGGACCTGAGGGGTCTGGTGCGGCTGGAGCAGGTCGGGGCCAGAGTGCCATGGTGGTTCGGGCCGGACATGTGGCTAGGCCGCGTGCTAGAGGTTCAGACCAGGCCGGATGGGGTGAACCGGCCCGGTTGGGCCCCCTTGCGTTCGGGGGGCCAAAAAATCTAAACAGTGTGTCCGTTTGACACGCCATCTACAGCTGCAGGTTCATATCGGCGAGGCGGAATTTTTGATGTTGTTTTCGAGGATTTTGGGTTCTGCTCCCGAAGATGGGTGCCTCGAGATTCTTTGATTTAATAATATTAATAATATTATTAATGTTAACGATAGACGTACTCGTGAGCCGGATGTCTGTTTGACACGCCGTCTAAGGCGCTGGGGCCCTATAGATGAGACGGTCCATCGAAAATCGGTTTGGAACACTTCCAGTCCAGTTTCATTTCTCGGAGACATGAAATGCTTAATGCGAATAATTAAGTAATTTTTTAATTAATTAATTATTCTTGTGTCGGACCTAACTCCTACTTGGCATGTCTGATTGACGCGCCGTCAGCAGCTGCGTGACCGCAGTCCTCGTGTAGAATTTTTGAGATGCTTTCTGATGTGATCTGGTTTGAGACAAGGTGAGGGCCTCAGATGGCCTAGTCCGCATGTTTTACTTTGAAACACCATTTTTTCACCCGACATCCGTTTAGGGTGTTTGAGTACACGTTTCTTGAGTGTTTTTCTGAGGGTATTGAAATGGCGCAATCTGCCTACCTAAATGCGGGCCTGAGGCATGGGCCCCACGATGTGGTTTTCAGACGTATGTAGTGTTTTTAAGACTTATACTACATAAGTCCGTTTAGGGAAAATGAATAGCCTATGTCGTGTGGTTATCTGCAAGGAACGTGATGGTACGATCTGCGTGACATGTTTCCGGGTCGATGTGTTGGCCCCATAGGGCCCCGTTTTCATATAATGTGGGGAGTTGTAGCTTCTACATCTAGAGTCCATTTTTTCCGTTGTCAGCAGAGTTGTGACCCTGGCATCAAGACGATGACGACCAGGGTGGATTCAGGCGTTGAAGATGGACATGAGGTGTGGTCCCCACGGGCCGTCTATTGAGTTGTGTACAGCGTATTGTGCCTTTTTCATCAGGTGTCTGTTTGGGGATGTATGAATATTTGATTCAACATGATTTTCAAAGAGAAATGTGATGGTGTTTTTCGCCATACCTCTTTCGGGACAAAGGCATGTGACCCAGGAGACGTCGTATGGGGATAAAGTGGTGTTGAATATCTTTTCCACCGGGAGCCCATTTCCGGTGAGTAAGTAGTCTAACTCGTGTGTTTTTCCATGAGGATTACAGCGGTGTAATCTGTTTGGTAGAGTGGATCCTCTTTTGAAAAATAATTAAATCTGGAAACATGGAAGGGCATTGGTCATAGGTTCCTTAGACGCACTCTGAACCTAGGCAAAGTAGCGGTGTTAACGACACACAGTGATGGCCCAGGCAGTGTAGAGTTATCAGACTAATTCTGGGTTTAACCTCCAGTGAGGCTAGGCAGTGGAATACCCATTGAGATTTAGGGTTTACCCTCCAATGGGGTTAGGGATTTGGTTACATGATGAAATCTTTTGGTTTACCCTCCATCGGGGGTGGGAATTGGGTTACCTGATGAACTCTTGTGTTTTACCCTCTAGGGGGGCTGGGCAGTGGGTTACCTGACGAAATCTTGTGGTCTACCCTCCAATGGGGCTGGGTAGTTGGTTACATGATGAACTCTTGTGGTTTATCCTCCAGCCGGGTTGGGCAGTGGGTTACCTGATGACCTATTATTGTTTACCCTCCACCAGGGTTGGGCAGTGGGTTACCTGATGACTTATTTCAAACTCAGTCCTTTCTATGAGGCTATTTAGTGACTTTTATCTATGTTTACTAGAATAGGACCCTTGGATGTACGGTTTCACGATGAGGTCGATTTGAAGTGCGAGATTGTTGGGAATCAGTGATGGATAACCTTAGAATTGTTTATGATCTTTCATCGGATGATCTTGGAGATATATATCACCTTACAAACACATTAGGGTTATCTTGTTAAGCATATATATATACACCCTAATTTTTTCCACTCCATGGGTTCAGTTACACTCTTTATAGGAGGGGCGAAGACGCGCGGGGTATGCCACGTTCTTTCCATGCCTAGATCCTCATGAATTGGATGAGTCTACATCCCTTATTTTTTGGGTTGAGATCCACTCTCTCTTTTTATACACTTGCACTGTTCTCTATTATGTCTACTGCTCACCATTTTAGTACCTCCTTTGTTGCTCCCTAGAGCTTTCGGGGTATCCTACTAAGTATCTTTATACTCACCCCTTCTTGGGATTTTCCATCACTTTTTGTGCCCTTGCAGATGATGGACAGGTCGATCGATACTACAGAGGAGCTTAGAAGACATAGGAGCTTGGAATACTTCCAGTGGTCGAAGGGGGATTTCTTGGGTGTGAGTCTCACCAGAAGTTTACTTTCGTTTTACCTGTTGCTGGGTTGTGGCACATTTCTGGTTGGGCACGTGTCTTTTCCCTTTTACTATTTAGTTTACTTTTATGTGCTTTTCAGCACATTACTTTACTGGTTAGAGGTCGATGCATGTATGTTTGTTTCCCTTTTGTAGTATTGTTGTATATCTCTTTCATTTCTCTGCACTTTTTCATTGAGTTTACTACATGTGTGTTTACAGATACCCAGGCAATGGCCTCACCTAGTTTTTTGTTCCATCAACGCTAGTCGCAAACCCCTGGCCTATGGTGGCGGGCATGGGGCAGTTCCAGGGAATTTGGTATGTACATCATATCAGATTAAGTATTCTATTTTCCTTCTTGAGTCAGCTCCCCATCGTTGTTGGTATATATATATGCTCATTTGACCACGATACTCCATGATCGGATTCTGTATGTCTCTGCGATGATAGTTAGCCAGGATACTAGCTCGGGTTCGTAATGACGATTCTATAAAGGACGAGGCCTCAGTATGATGTCCATCATTTGATTAACTTTTTTCCTGGAGGACAGGCAGAAGCTCCACCACCTATGGAGTATCAGATAGTACCAACAATAAAGGACGATGACGAGCGCTTGCTGGGGGCGCTATGTGAGTTCCAGCATCAGAGATTGCTAAGGTTCCGCAGTGAGCCATGCCCTCAGACAATGAAGGGTTGGCTAGAGTTAGTGGTCTACCTCTACTTGCTTGTTCGTACATTGACAAGTTAGATGGTGTCGTTGATAGCCAAATGTTTTCCACCACGCAGTTTGGTGTAGTAGATCAGGGTTACTTAGATGCACGATTAGTAGTTACTCTCTTGGGATGAAATCTAGAAGCTGTTTCGTGAGGAGTACTACCCCTCCTACAGACGCTTTTTATGGTTTCAGGAGCTACTGGAGCTTTAGAGGGGAGTGATGGTAGTGGCTGAGTACGCGAATGGGTTCAAAGACATTACTTGGTACTCATTAGACATGGTCCATGATAGCATCTTGTGAGCATAGAATTTTGAGTGAGGTCACTATAGAGAAGATTCCTTCCAGTGTAGTTCCCTTGTGAATCCTCATCCATCATGGGGTGCTGGAGCATGCACTGGTGACATTAAATTTCTTGTCAAAGGGATGACAATTTGTAGGGCCTCGACGCCAGATGTATCCCCTTGATGAGAATCAGGTACATGGTCGAGTACCACATAGAGCACAGAGACATTCCAGGGTGGACTAGTGCTATGTTTTTGATGTGCGAGGTCACGTGGAGTGAGACTACCTAACCAAATGTGCTGAGTTTTCTAGATATTTGGTAGGTGCACCATCACGACAAACGCAGAGTCATGATCAAAGAACCCCAATGTGAGGACAGGGTGGTTTCCATAGAGGCGGTTTTTGAAGAAAAAAAGGATGAACTGTGGTTGGAAGATGACGTTTCGAGGACCTTCCACCACCCCTAGGCGGCCCATGTCAGGCTAATGGAGTTGGGGCTGCGGGCGGCTGTGTTCTATGGATGTCTAAAATCCTGCATAGCATGACATGATAAGAGGCACGCTCTTTTTATTTTTCTAATTTTCTCAGAAAAACATGTTAGAAACTGCATGAGGTACTCTTTTCTTCTATATCATTACTCGTGGGGTTACGGAGGGTGACACAGGGCGTCAGTGTAAACCTGTGTCAGTGATGACCAACGTAGATTTGAATGCATAGGAAAAAGGGGTTCTTCCACCACTAAGACATGTTTTTATGTGATCAAAACTATGAGGGATATTAAGTACCACCCAAAGAGGATTGTATTGAGTTACAGTGGATGAGTCCCTCTGACATGTGTATTTATGGCAGGGTAGTTCGGCAGAGTGTCAGAGCTGGTTCGGGATTTTCATGTGGGACTTTTCTTCTTGACATCCCTTTTCTTGAGGTTCCATTAGTGGGCTTGATAGAGTGAATGTTTAGGGGATTACTCTCCTTACAAGAGGGATGAAGACACGTGGGGTATGCCACATGCATTCTCTGTCTAGCTTCTGGCGGTTGGATGAGTTTCCTCGCCTACCCTATTCATTGGTACCTAGTGTTCTCAACGTCATTTTTCATACTGTTATCTAGTATGGGTCATGGTGGTGGACACCCCATGAACAAAACTATGCATTTATCTATGTGATGCTGGGGGTTGTGGTCCTTTCCCTGAGAGTGTGGAGATGCAATCTTTTGGGAGAGAGCTTTGTCGTTTTCTCAGACCACCATTTTCTCAGATGCGTCTTCACCCAGAGAGACTCGAACCTATAGCAATAGCGCTTGTTGAAATTCCTTCATGACAATGGCTTCGAGGTAGTCTATGTTCCATAAAATTGCAGTTTTGTAGCAAGATTATTTATTAGGATGTCCCAGACTCGTCAGGCACCAGAAGTTTCATAGTAGTTATCTTTCCTATGGATGAACTTGGTGGAGAAGGAGGGTACAACATTCCTGCAGTCGATGGTGTTGATCCCTTCACTCATTGAGCATGTGAGAGAGTCGTAGTTGGGGGATGTCGAAAACGAGGTGTTGCGTGATCAGATATCCACGAGCGACGCACCTGATGGGTATTCTGAAGGATGGAATGATGAGATCCTGTTCCAGGAACAAACAGTGATTTCGGATGCAATGTGGAAAGTACAGGATCGACCAAGGAAGTTCCCCGAGTTTCTTTGGGCCGTTCCGAAATTGTGGAAGGGATTGAGAGGTTGTCTACCGTCTTGCCCTACCCTCTAAACAGTAGGAGTGGGTGCACGATGTCTTCTGCGTGTCGCAACTGGTGAGGTCTGTGTGTGTATTCCGATGCACATCCATGAGAGTATCAGACCTTATGACTATGAACCACCCTTTTGTTTCACGTATTGTGCAGGTTTTCTTGGGAGTGGGAGAGCTAGGTGTGGGCTCTGTATCCTAAGTTTTTTTTCCTAGTTTTTTATTTCAAGGACGTAATGCATGAAACAGGTAATGGTTTAGAGACCTGGTTTCTTCCCCATAAGACTTTATAATATTTCTATATATAATTCCAGTTCTATGATCGAAGACGGTGTGCGATTCTGAGGCCCTGTGTGCCCGGAATAAATTTTATAAAAATGTTGAGTGTTTTTATAGTATGCACATGGCGGGGATGGGTTTCCTCCTAAATGGTAGCTCAGTTTTGAAATCTGAGGGCACAGTTGCATCCGTAGCATGCCTTTTACCCTAGGTAAGTTGTAAAAGTTGTGAGAGCATGCTGGATGTGAGAGATGTTACCTAGGGGAAAATCGTCATTTTGAAATAACGACTTAGTGATTTTTATCCTTGAAGTTATATTGAAATAACTCTCAAATGAAGCCTCGGAATGGAATTATGAGGCTTCGGCTGAGTTTGAAATGGGGCGTTTTTCCAAGGCATGATATAAAATGAGAGGGCATGGTGAATTCAGATTTTGCGCTGAGTGGAATCCCTATAAATAGAGTTAAGTGTTTAAGGTTAAGGAAACACCCTAATTCACTCTCTATATCTCTCTAACACCCAATATCTCTCTCTCTCTATATCTCTATACATTTTTCGTTGTTCTTCATCAGATCGAGGACCGGCCACTGCCGGAACTTCAGCGGATCGAAGTGGGATCGCAACAGGTGCGTTGACAATGACAAGCAGGCGGATCGAGGAAGGATTCTTGTTAATTTCAGCACATTTATCAATTTTGTTGTTCTTTAATTTTCTATAATTTTGGAATTGGGACGATGGCCGAATGAACACGACCATCGTCTGATCCCCATTTTTACTTTTATTTCTTGGGCTTTCTTCATCCCAAAATTCAGACACACAAATAACGTGACAGATCGACGAGTGAGGGGAGGTGGTGTGATGCTGCGGCCCCGATGATCCCGAAACCGGTGTCATAAAAATTTTTTGACCATCAGAGTGGTCAGGGGACCGGTAGAAGGTTCATCTCTAGAGTGGGGCGGCGACCGGAGGATGAGCTGTAGGCCGAGGCAGAGTGCGGAAGGGCCGGTCTGGTGCGGTGGTGTCGGGTGAGGCCAGCGCGGATGGGGTGCACCCGGAGGAGCCGGGCAGGCCGGGCGGAGCCGAACGTAATGGTGACGGAGCTATGGGCTTTAGTATAGGCGGCAAAGCATGTGGCTTCGAGCGGGACGAGGCACCTTGGCTGGGTGGCGTTTAGCAGATGAGGAAGCCGCGATAGGTGGCAGGGGAGGCGTCGAGCCAACGATACACTGCGGGAGGCGGAGGCACCGAGGTCGCCGACCCGTCGCGGACGAAGGGAAAACCGAAAAGGTCATCATCTCGGGTGTGCGGTGTGGACAAGGACTCGCCTAACGTGGTTCCGGCGCAACACAACAAAGACCAGCCAAAATGATGCTCTGATAGGGAGAACCGGACCCAAGTGGTCTGGTGCGGTTGGAGTGGACTAGGGCCAGTGGGCCGTAGTAGTTCAGGACAAACCCATGGATGGGCTATGGGCCGGCAGTTCGGACCGGGCCAGCCAGCGTGAACCAGCCCGGTTGGTACCCCTTTCATTTGTGGGGTCGTAACTTCTAAACGGCGCGTTCGTTTGACGCGTCGTCTATAGCTGTGGGTTCGTTTCGGGAAGGCGGACTTTTGAAGAATGTTTCGGGGATTTTGTGTTCTGCACCCGATGACGGGTTCCCTAAAACACTTTAATGTAATAATATTAAATTATTATTAAATCTTACGATAGATGTACTTGCGATCTGGATGTCCGTTTGACGCACCATCAGAGGCGTTGTGGCCCTAGAGTTGAGACGGTCCTTCCAAAGTAGGTTTGGAAACCTTGCGGGTCAGTTTTATTGTAGGGAGGCATAAATCATATAATGAAAATGATTAATTAATTATTTAATGAATTAATTATTCTTGTGTCGGACCTAACTTCTTCTTGGGATGTCCGAGTGACGCACCGTAAGCGGCAGCGTGACCACAGTTCTCGTGCGGACTTTTTGAGATGATTTCTGAAGTGTTTGGGTTAGAGACAAGGTGTGCACCCCACATGGCCTAGTTCGCACATTTTACGGTGAAACACCACTTTTTCACCAGACATATTTTTACGGTGTTTGGGTACGAGTTTCTGAGTTTTATTCCGAGGGGATTGCAACAGCGCAATCCGCTCGCCTAAATTTAAGCTCGATGCGTGGGCTCCATGAGGTTGTTTTCAGACGTATGATGTGTTTTTACGACATATAATACATAAGTCTATTTAGGGAAAATTAATAGCCCAATTCGTGTGGTTATTTGCAAGGAACGCAATGGCACGATCAGCGTGACGTGCTTCAGGGTCGAGGTGTGGGCCCCACAGGGCCCCGTTTGCATATAACGCGGGGAGTTGAAGCTTATGCTTCTGGAGTCCATTTTAGGCGTTGTTAGTGGCGTTGTGACCCTGGCACCGAGACGAAGTCGACTAAGGTGGTTTCAGGCATTGAAGCCAGACATGATGTGTGCGCCCCGCGGGCCGTCTTTTTAGTTGTGTGCAACATACTGTGACTTTTTCTTCAGGCGTCCATTTAGGGAGTATGAATAGTAGATCCTGCGTGTTTTTCTGAGTGCATCGTGATGTTGTAGTTTGACCGACCTCTTTCAGGACCGAGGTCTAGGCCCCATGATACACCGTATGGGTATAAAGCGGTGTTGAATAACTTTTCCACCGAGAGCCCATTTCCGGTGAGTAAGTAGTCTATCTCGCCTGTTTTTTCACCAAGATTACAATAGTGTAATCTGTTTGTGAGAGTGGATCTCTATTGATATCTCATTAAATGTGGAAGCATGAATGGGAATTGGATGAAGGTTCCTTAGATGCACTCCAATCCTTCGCAAGATAGTGGTTCTAATGATACCCAGTGAGGGCACCTTCAGTGCGGAGTTAACGGACCAGTTCTGGGTTAACACTACAGCAAGGCTGGACCGTGGGATACCATTTTAACATTAGAATTTACCCTCCAACTAGGCTGGTCAGTGGGTTACCTGATGAATCTCTTGTGGTTTACCCTCCAGCAAGGCTAGGCAGTGGGTTACTTGACGAACTCTTGTGGTTTACCCTCCAGCGGGGCTGGGTAGTGGGTTACATGGAAAAACTCTTCTGGTTTACCCTCCAGCGGGGCTGGGAAGCAGGTTACCTGATAAAATCTTGGCGTTTACTCTCGTGTGGGGCTGGTTAGTGGGTTACCTGAAGAACTCTTGTGTTTTACCCTCCAACGGGGCTAGGCACTGGGTTACTAGACAACCTCTTGTGGCTAACCCTCCAGTGGGGCTCGACAGTGGGTTACCCGACGATGTATTTCAGACTCATTCCTCCCTATGAGGATAGTCGGTGTATTTTCTCTATGGTTACCGGAGTGGGACCCACGGTTGTACGGTTTCGTGATGCGGTCGCTTTGACGTTCGATATTGTTGGGCATTAGTGATGGCTACCCTTAGAACTGTTCTTGATCATTCCTAGGCTGAGCTTGGAGACAGAGATCCTCTTACACACTCGTTCGTGTTTTCTTGTTGAGAATAAATAAATAAATATATATATATATATATATACAACCTACTATTGTTCCCACACCTCGGGTTCACTTACTCTCCTTCTAGGAGGGGCGAAGACGCATGGGGTATGAAACATTCTCTCCATGTCTAGATCATCTTGGATTGGACGATTCTACATCCCTTCTTTTGTTCTGTTGAGATGCACTCTCTCATTTTTAACTCTTCCATTGTTCTCTATTATGTCTGATTATCACTATTTTAGTACCTCCTTTATTGCTCCCTCGATCTTTTGGGGCATCCTACTGAGTATCTTTACACTCAACCCTGCTTGGTCTTTTCCCGCACTTGGTGTGACCTTTTAGACGACAGACAGGTCGATCGAGAATAAGGAGGAGCGTCGAAGACACATGATCTTAGGACGCATTCAGTGGTCGTAGGGGGATTTCTGTGTGTGATAATCATGAATAGTTTACACTCTTTTTACCTATTTCCGGGTTGTGCCACCTTTCTGGTTGGGCGCATGTTTTTCCACTTTTACTATTCAGTTTACTTGTCAGTACTTTTCAGAAATTTACTTGAACTGGTTAGAGGTCGATGCATGTATTTTGGTTTCACTTTTGTAGCAGTGTTGTATCTTGATTTATTTTCTCTGCGCTTTTTCATTGATTTGACTGTGTGTGTTTATAGTTTCATAGGCAAAGGCCTCCCCTAGTTTGTTGTGCCTTCGGCGCTAGTAGGCAGCCCCTGGCCTACGGTTGCCGGATTTTGGAAGTTGCAGCTCGAGCCCTAGTTTGGGTCGGGTTGTGACATTTCTTCAATGTTTAGGTGGGGGCTCGGGGGTTCCCCAGGGACTCGGGGTGTGAAGAGAAGAGATATCAGGCCAAATAGTGCAAGGTGCTTGGTTAGGGGAAACTGTTTGGGTAAACCGTGCAGACCAACAATCATCGAACATAAACCTTTTCAAAACCTACACATAGTTAGGGAAAACAATGAAGGATCACCAGGAAACTGTGTGGGCTAGCCTCTTGTGGACAGTATTGGTCGCACAGTTTTCTCATAGGTCAGAAAGCCGTCAGGGTAAACTGTGTAGCCCACAAAAATTGGAATAATTACAAAAATGACACCACATGATTTTAGGAACCGACTCAGGATTATCTTTCTCCTCCCCCTTGCAACCCTAGGAACTAACCAATTGGACCAAGAGATCCCAATGATCAACCAACTTTGATTCTTGACAGTTTGGAGTGTCGTTGGAAGCGAATTGATGATCAGAGTGAGTCAAATCTCCACTACATCACTTCTTTTCGGTTTAGCTCTTGTATTTTGGGTGATCTACATCCAAAGCTCGCAACCATTTATTTAATGTGAGATCTATGTTATGGATTCTATGGTGTGTTGGATTGGGATCTGGGAACTTTTTGGGGAGGATGTTCATCAACGGATTTTAGGTAGGCGTTCAACATGGTATATCCCATGGGTTTGATTGAGATTTCTGCATGTTTTGTTATTATTCTTAACATCATGTGAGGATTTCTTCATTACATTATTATGATGTGAGTTTTAGGTTGTCTAAAACACTAAATGGGACCCTCTTGATCCCCACAGGATGAATGGAGGACGATGTGACCTTTTCCAGTGCCACCCATGTGGTGTGCCCACGTTCCCAGATATAGAGATTAGCTAAATAAATGTAGGGACATTGTACCAATACCTAGAGGCTAGATTTTGAAATGACCCAAAGCATACAGTACATGGATATTACATTACTTTTTCAAAATACTTAATACATAACTAAAACAAACACTCATAGACCGTAATATATAGTGTCTTTAGAAACATGGAATATAAACTCTTAATCATGTTGAATGATCTTCAATATCTCCCATTACGATCTTCCCCTTTTTGTTTCCTTACCTAAAATATTTCTTTTAATACTAGGGAAAAAGAAAACATAAAAAGGGTGAGCTCAAATTCTTAGTAAGGGTAAGCATGGAGAAAATAACACAAACCATATACATTTGAACTTAAAAACATGAACATATTGTTTAAACATCAAGATCATGAGGAATGACATAAAACATGGCATTACGGAAGGTATAGATCATAATGGAACATCAATCATGATAAAATATCATGGGAATAAAATGTGTAAATGTGGAAAAATATTAATCACATGATATGATTTCCATAGTATCCAAGGCATTGCTGCCAAGACCATCTATGTGGAGACCGTCCCTTACTGAACCGGGTTTACATGTCGTTACAGCCCTGTATTACTGAACCAGATTTACATTCCATTCCAGCCATTCTATCTCATGAGATATAAATCTTTACCCAATGCATTCGAGGGAGATATAGGCCCCACCCATCTCATAACGAAATCATTCATTCGTGTGCCACAAAATAATCATACATCATTCACAATAACCAAATGAATAAAATGTTTTCCATAAACATCACCACATCATATCATAATCCATATAAAAGAAATAGATATTATTTCATAATAAGAAAAATCAAACCATGTAAATAATAGATACATTATACTTTAAACATAACCATACTAAATAATGTCATCTTAGATGGAAAATAGTTTTGATAAAATACATGAAATGAATTTTTGAGGAAAATATCCTTTCTTCTTCAAAATCATTTTCTTTTCTCAAAATTACAAGAAATTTAAAAGGAAAAGGATTTTTTTAGAAACAATCATGAAAAATTGTAGAATACTATTCATGAAAATTAGGCGTTTTGAAATAGTAAAAATCCGTTCATGTAGTATATGTAAAAAAAACATTCTTCTCATACTTTCGACGAAAAGTCAAAAAAGTATCTCGTACGACAAATGATTCCTTACATACCATGTAGTAAAAATCAAAATGGATGATAAGGAATTTAAAAATACATTAAAAAATTTCTATGAAACATGGACATGGATGATTACAATAACCCCAGTAAATACTTACGAATAAACAAACTCAGATGAAAATGAGATTGGAAAAGTTATACCTTACCTTATGTCTGATATGTGTTGTATGTATCCGAACCTCCTGTATAATGATTTAAATAATGTCTTTGAATTATTAAAGAATAATATTAATTGTCATGATATCATATATGGTTCACTTATGACTTTATATTACTCGTTCATTTGTAAATTCCATGATAAATTATAGTTTTGGGTAAAATTGTTTCATTTATCGTACGTGTTTTGACTTGTTGTTCTTGATATTATTACGTATATACTTATTTACATAACTCCAGAATATAAACCATGATTTATATATAATATGTATTCAGAATATAATTATATATTATAGATCAATGAATGGAATGAAATACATCATTCATGGAGATGGTAGGTCGTACGTACCCATGAACATTGTTTTCGTTTCCTTATTGAATTGAATGGAATTAAGTAGATTCCATATATATATATATACATAAATCTAGTAGAATTGTTATGTCATATATTTCATTATTAGTCCTTATATATACTTCATAATCATTCATGAATGGTTATCATGGAGAATGAATCCCATCACGTTCATGGAGACGGTATTCCGTACGTACGCACGAGCGATGATATCATTCCCATAATTATTAAATAGATTTGAAGTGGATGGTATAATATTTTAGAATCAATATGATTTTATAATTATAATATATAGTTATTATTTACACCATTATACCCATCCATGTAAGGTGGTGGTTGAAAAACTGATTACACCACGACGTGGAGACGATATTTCATACGTACGCACGCGCGATGATTTATTTTTTCGTAGGATGGATAGAAGGTGAAATGGGGTTGTTTAATATTTATAATAAAATATAAGTATATTAGTGATACTTATGTTATTACTTCATAATGAATAAACTAATGAAGAAGAAGATGAAGAAGAAAGAAACTTGAATGAATCGGTAGAAGAGATTACCTCTTCTTTGATGCACCTCATTTAAGATTCTTCTTAAGGGACTGGAGTTTGTCTTTTGAGAAGACCAGAACCTCAATAATGTTGATAGGAAAGTGGACAAGAGAAATGGGCAGGGTTTGGCCGAGCTTCAAGGCTCAAAATGGTGTGAATAGAAGAGGGAAGGGGTACCCATTTTATATGGGAGGACAGGGGCACCTTTGGAAACATAAGAAATATTAATTTATAATAAGTTGAAACCCCACATAAAAACCTCAAAAAATGACTCATATTCGAATATTAGATGGTATAGGGTTGTAATAGAATCAACCAATAAAATTTAGACTTGTTGAGAATTTATTTTAAACATTATCAACTTGATTTATCGTTATTTAATCTATTTAACATTATTTGTGGTAATAAGATTCTAAATTTCAAATTGTTATAAATAATTACCTATGTGTCGTTAATTGCACATAATTGGATAATATATGAAATTTTAGACCATATAAATTTTAATTTAAATTTTTTAAATATTTTTGTGATTTTTAATCAATTTTATATTATTTTATTTTTATAAATTAACAATTGTGTCAATTTTGACAGTATTCATTAACATTAATTTAAATAAAATCCACACAGAAGATATGTTCGAACTAAAATATTTATTTTCTTAATAACATGTCATATTTAACTATAAAATTCGTCAGGAACATTAAATATTTCATATAATATTTATTTTAATATATTTAAAACCATTTATTTGATATTCTATTCAATAAAATAATTTCTACATCACTATTGTGTCACCTTTAATGATAATTATTTAATCCCTAAAAATTTAAAATAAATTCACATGATGTATATAATTTTATTATCTCCCTGGAGACTATTCATGTTTGAAATTTCATGAAGATTATCACTATATTAAAATTATTATACTTATAAGATTTAAGAGAGTGACATATTGTCACTTTCTTTGGTTTTATTAGTAATTATGTCATTTTCATGGACAAAAGTCCATGAAATTAATCTATTCCAACCCTTAAGTGATATTGGTCTACTTTTATTCATCCAATAGAGTTTTTTATGTGTTAGGGTAATTTTATAATAATATATTTACCCTTAATTACCCGATGTACCTCTAACTATGGTAAATAAAATTTACCATAGTTACTATTCATAATTCCCAAATATAAAAAGTACCATATTAACATAATTTGGACCCACTGATTCCAAATATGGGATAAATGTTTTCAAATTCATGAAAAATAATTTGTATAAATTAAATTAAAATTAATCCCGTTGTCGAAAGAAATCGGGTTTTTGTTTAAAACAGTGCAAAAGATTGAATTGATTTAACCTACGAATTCTATGTAAAACAAATGCTAATGACATACATTATATTAAATGGTAAAAATATATTCTATTTATACTTTAAAACCATTAAATATTATAATTTAACCATATAAATTATTACGATGAAAAAAGTTGTTTTTAACTAAAATATAACGTGTTTTTACTATTAATTAAAATATGAAAGTTATCAGAAAAATATGAAAACTATATCCAATGTCAATTTTTATATCCTGATTCAAAATAAGAAGTTTATTTTTTAAAATTTAACTTATAAACTGTTCAAAAATTATATTTAAAATATGTGCTCCATCAAAAGGCGGCAAAACAATATTTTTTGAAAAATACTTATTTTACCCAAAAAGTTTATTTTGTTCTCATACCATGTTCTAGAAAATGTGTAAGATGAATAATAATGTTATAAAATTCAAAATGTAGTTAATACTATTCATAATAGCTAGTTTATAATAATATTAAATCCATATATCGTTGTTTTGTGAAACCCGGTATTGCGTACAACACATGCTATTGAAGAAGGTCGCGGTTGCGTGTAATGCATGCCAAGTAAGGGTTGCATGTAGTGAAAAATACTTTTTTGTCTCATATAATATAATACAACCATATTTCATTTATACATTGAATATATATAAATATATTTATATACACTCAATGTTGCGTAGAATAACTACTATCAAACGAACTTGAAATTGTGTGTAACACGATCCAAGAATAGAGTTCCATATACTGAAAGTTAATACGGTGTTGCATATAGTACAAGCTAATTTTGGTTTAGCATACAACACAAGACATGAATGAAATTAAAAAAATATTTTTTCATAAAATCTCAGGGTGTTAGATTCTACCCCCCCCCCTTAAAATTAATTTCACCCTCAAAATTCGTCGGGGTTATAAATGGTTTACTTCTTGAAAGTTTCATAAATAGAAACCCACATCGTAAAAAGGAATACCAAAACTTATCTTTAAAAACTAAAGTATGAAACGTAATAGTTACCCAAATTAACTAATCAATGGGTTTCCACATAGGAGAACATAGGTGAAAATATGGATATGAAAGATAAATCTAACCATCATGTTCTGATGGAGAGTGGTAGAGAACATGGCTATAAAAAAAGCCAACAATCACTAAGCCATAAATTTCTGATGATCTGAGGTACCATCAGATTCATCAGATATGAGGACAGTAGGACATCATTTTGGGTTTTCAAGATCATTTCCCTAAAGTTGATGTATTAATAGAAATAGTTACATAATTTTGGCACAATATTACTGTTGTTCGTTCCTTGAAAAATTACCACTTCATCTCTTAAAGAAATGAAGTTGAATTTGTTATTCGTGAAGTGTTAGCAGATCATCTGATAGAATTATAGGTTGTTCCATCTGCCTCAAACATAAGGTTAGAAAAATTTATATACATATGTCCATCTTATCGTGAGATTAATCGAATATGGTTCCAAAAAAATGGACTTATACTACATCTATCATAACGCTTAATAAAACAAAACTAGTTTCTACTGACTAGGGACTTCATGTAGGCCAGTGGTACGTGATAAAGCCCATTGCACTTCAGTTGTGGGTTCGATTCCCACATCCTTGTCCGACGTGATGGGTTGTCTCTTGTCCTGTAGGTTGTTATTTCTCTAAAACTACATAATTATAAAATTCCATTAATAATATTGAAAATATTTCGATCCTTAAACAATACTAACTTATGTCCAACATAATCCATTTCAAATATTTAGGCTTATCCAAAATACATCTGTCTAAGATCATAGTTTAAAGAAAACAATTACTAGAAATGTCATCTACCGAGCATGTGAATACCATCATTTATCCCCGATATATCTTGTTGGTCACATTCCAATCATTTGAATACCTTAATAATGTATTCTCTTGAAAAATGAATACCCATTTAACCTTAGTGAAAACATGAATGTTGTCAAAAGTTAACACTTTATACATACCAAAATCCAAAAATTTCTATATACTCAAACCATATATCACATTGTCCTTATATTAGTCATGATCTCATGATTACTATCATAAATATTATTTTCACCTTATCCCTTCACTATGCGCATTTCATCTGCTTTCCAAAAATATTTCAATCACTTTTCATGGTTATCATAACCATAAAATTATTAAAAACTACAATGATCCAATACATTGATATTCCAATATTCCACGATACATTAAATGAGATTCCACAACATTATCTCGGAATCCTGTTACATAAACACTTACTCATTCCACAACATCGTTTTCATACTCAACATCACAAATTGTGATTGCATGTGACTTCCCTTTATCCTTTTCCTTAAGAGGTTGCTACATCGATCATCATTAACCCTTTGATTAGGGCATTGATTAGCATAATTCCCCATTTCCTTGCACTTGAAGCATTGATGTTTTGGGGGAGCGTTCTCAGTTGTATTTTATCTATTCATGTCAATAGAAAACATTTTCCCATCACTTCGGCACTCATCTGCTCGATGACCTTCTTTTCCATGCTTGAAACATTTTTTAGTACCTTTTAGACAATCTCCACCATGCTTCATTCCACACTTTGAGCATAAAGAAACAATAATCTTCTTTTCACCATTGTTATGAGATTTCTCCTTGAACTCCATCTTTCATTTCATGTCCAAACCATGAGATGGATATGTAATACCAACTTCCAGTTCTACCTTGATAGCACAACACACAATTTATTCATAGCTACAGAAGTCTCTTATAGATAATTCCCTTCAATGACTGGGTTTTAAGTCACTGAAGAATCGATCAACATTATTTTCAGGTTGAATGATAAAGCTAGATGCATACCATGCAAGCCTTGTAAAATTCACTTCGTATATACGAACAGATTCATCATCCTTTTTCTTAATCTTAAAGAAATCCTTTTCCGTCCTTGTTTGAAAAATACGAGGGAAGTACATATTGAAAAATAAGTTCTTGAACTCATCCCATTCCATGGATTCCATATCATCTCATGGCCTCATATTCTTAATTAGAGTCCACCATTGATCTGCCTCACATTCTAAACGGTAAATATCCAGAATTAATTTTTCACGTTCTGAACAATGAAGTATGGAAAATATATTTTCAATGGTACTGATCCATTGTTCAGAAACAAGTGGATCGGAAGACCCACTGAAAGAAGGTGGATTTTGCCTCATGAAGGACTCAAAATAATATTGTTCCCTTCTCTTCTCATTTGAAAGTCTAGAATGATTCATAGCTTGCATAAGTATAGCAATATGATTTTGTACTCCATATCCCATAACATTGGATTCTTCAGAAGGAAAATCATTTCATTGTCCATTACACTGATCAACATGGTTCCTTCAAGTTCCAGCCATCATCTAAAACCCAAAAAGAATAGTGTAAGAGTCAAAATAATTCTAGGAAAACAACACAATAAAGGGGGATTACATTCAATATCTAACATCCTATGTTTAATTCTATGATTGTTACAGTAATCGTAGGATTATAACCTATACTTATACTTAACCTTAGAGACATCCCTAGACATTCCATAGAAATATCTCTAAGGATCTCCCTAAATTTCTCGCATCATAGTTTCCAAAATTTAACTAAACCATTCCTCTGATACCAACTGTAATGACCCAAAGCATGACGTACATGTAAATTACATTACTTTTTCAGAATAATTAATACATAAAAAAAACCAACACTCAAGGACCGTAGTAGTTTAGTGTCTTTAGAAACATGGAATATAACCTCTTAATCATGTTGAAAGATCTTCAATATCTCCCATAATGATCTTCCCCTTTTTGTTTCCTTACCTAAAACTTTTCTTCTAATCCGGAGGGAAAAGAAAACATAAAATGGTGAGTTAAAATGCTCAGTAAGGGTAATTATAGAAAAAATAAAACAAACCATATACATTTGAACTTAAAAAACATGAAAATAGTGTCTAAATATCAAGATCTTGAGAAATGACATAAAACATGGTAGTACATAAGGCATATATCATAATGGAACACCAATCATGATAAAATAGTAGGTGGACAAAACTTTTAATTGTGGAAAAACATTAATCACGTGATATGCTTTCCATAGTAGCCAAGCCATTGCTGCCAAGACCATATTAGTGGACAAAGTCCTTTACTAAACAGGGATTACTTGTCGTTCCAGCCCTGTATTACTGAACCAGATTTACTTTCCATTCCATCCATGTCTATCTCATGAGATATAAATCTTTACCCAATACATTGGAGGGAGACATAAGTCCCACCAATCTCATAATGAAATCATTATTTCGCGTGGCACATAATAATCATGCATTATACACAATAACCCAACGAATAAAATGGGTTTCATAAACATCACCCCATCATAACATAATCCATATAAAATAAATGGATATTATTTCATAATAATAAAAATAAAACCATGTAAATAGTAGATACAATATACTTTAAACATAATCATACTAAATAATTTCATTTTAGATGGAAAATTGTTTTGATAAAACACTTGAAAAGAATTCTTGAGGAAAATATCCTTTCTTCATCAAAATCGTTTTTTTCTAAAAATGACATAATATTTTAAATGAAAATTATTTTGTTTCAAATAATCATGAAACATTGTCGAAGAGGATTAATGAAAATTAGGGGTTATGAAACTGTAAAAATCTGTTCATGCCGTATAAGTAAAAAAACATTCTTTTTGTACTTTTGACGGAAAGTCAAAAAAACTATCTCGTGCGACAATAGATTCCTCACATACCATGTAGTAAAAGAAAAAATAGATGAAAAGGAAATTAAACATACATGATAAAATTTCTAGAAAACATGGACATGGATGATAACAATAACCCTAGTAATTACTTACGAATAAATAATCTCGGATGAAAAGGTGATTGGAAAAGTTATCCCTTACCTTATATCTGATATGCTTCGTATGTATCTTAACCCCCTATATAATGATTTAAATAATTTCATTGACTTATTAAAGAATTAAATTCGTTGTTATTATATCATATATGGTTCACTTATGACTTTATATTACCCGTTCTTTTGTAAATTCCATGCTAAAGCATCGTTTTGGGTAAAATTGTTTCATTTATCTTATGTCTTTCGACTTGCTATTCTTGATATTATTACTTATATCCCGATTTACTTAATTCCATAATATAAAACATGATTTATATATAATATTTATTCAGCATATACATATATATGATAGATCTATGAATGGAATGAAATACATTGTTCATGGAGACAGTAGGCCGTACGTACATATGAACACTGTTTTCGTTTCCTTATTGAATTGAATGGAATTAAGAAGATAAAATATATATATATATATAATCCAGAAGCATTTTAATGTCATATGTTTCATTTTTATTCATTATATATACTTTATAATAATTCATGAATGGTTATCATGAAGAATGAATCTCATCGCGTTCGTGGAGACGGTATTCCATACGTACGCACGAGTGATGATATCGTTCCCATAATTATTGAATTGAATTGGAGTGGATGGTATAATATCTTAGAATCAGTATGATGTTATAATAATAATATATAGTTATTATTTACACCATTATTCCCATCAATGTAAGGTGGTGGTGGAAAAACGGATTACACCACGGCATGGAGACGGTATTCCGTACGTACGCACGTGCGGTGATTTCATTTTCCGTAGGATGGATAGAAGGTGAAATGGGGTTATTTCATATTTATAATAACATATAAGTATATTAGTTATAGTTATGTTATTAATGCATAATGAAATAACTAAATAAGAGGAAGTAGAATAAGAATGAAACTTGAAAGAATCGGTAGAAGAGATTACCTATTCTTTGACGCACATCCTTTAAGCTTCCTCTTAAGGGACTAGAGTTGGTCATTTGAGAAGACTGGAACCTCATGAATGTTTATAGGAAAGTGTATAAGAGAAATTTGCAGGGGTTGGCCGAGATTTAAGGCTCAAAAGGGTGTGAGTAGAAGAGGGAAGTGGTACACTTTTTATAAGGGAGGAGATGTGCCCCTTTGGAAACATAAGAAATATGAATTTATAATAAATTGAAACCCCACTTAAAAACCTCACAAAATGACTCATATTCAAATATTATATGATATAGGGTTTTAATCTAATCAAAAAATAATATTTAGACAAGTTTAGAATTTATTTTAAACATTATCAACTTGATTTATCCTTATTTAATCTATTTAACTTTATTTGTGGTAATAAGATTCTAAATTTAAAATTGTTATAAATAATTACTTATGTGTCGTGAATTGTCCATAATTAGATAATTTATGACATTGTAAAACATATAAATATTAATTTTAATTTTTTAAATATTTATGTTTTCTTTAAACAATTTTATATTATGTTATTTTTATAAAATACCAATTGTGTCAATTTTGACACTATTCATTTACTTGAATTTAAATAAAACCCACAAAGAAGATATGTTCGAAATAAAATATTTAATAGCTTCATAACATGTCATATGTATCTATAAAATTCTTTGTGAACATTAAATATTTCATATAATATTTATTTTAATATTTTTAAAACCATTTATTTGATATTTCAATCAATAAAAGAATTTCAACATCACTATTGTGTCACCATTAATGATAATTATTTGATCCTTAAAAATTATAAATAAATTCACATGATGTAGATATGTTTATTATATTTCTGGAGACTATTCATGTTCGAAATTTCATGAAGTTCATCACTATATTAAAATTATTAAAATTATAATATTTAAGATAGTGGCATATTGTCACTTTATTTGGTTTTTTTAATAATTATGTCATTTTCATGGTCGAAAGAAAATGAAATTAATCTATTCCGACCCTTACGTGATATGGGTAGACTTTTATTCATCCAATAGTGTTTTTGCAGGTGTTACTGTAATTTTATAATATTATGTTTACCCTTAATTACACGATTTATCTTTAACTATGGTAAATAAAATTTACCATAGTTACCATTCATATTTCAAAAAAATAAAAAGTATGCTATTAACATAATCTGGACCCACTAATTCCAAATATGGAATCCATTTTTTCAAAATCAATAACCAGAAGTTGCAGAAATTATATTAAAATTAATCCTGTTGTCGAAAGAAAAAGAGTTTTTGTTTAAAACATTGCAAAAGATGGAATTGATATAACCTACAAATTCAATGTAAAATCAATGTTGATCACATACATTTTATTAAATGGTAAAAATATATTCTATTTATACTTTAAAACCATTAAATATTATAATTTAACCATATAAATTATTACGATGAAAAAAGTTGGTTTTAATTAAAATATAACGTGTTTTTACAATTCATTAAAATATGAAAGTTATCAGAAAAATATAAAAACTTAATCCAATTTAAATTTTTAT
The DNA here is from genome assembly GCA_963277665.1 of Viscum album. Lineage (NCBI taxonomy): Eukaryota > Viridiplantae > Streptophyta > Magnoliopsida > Santalales > Viscaceae > Viscum > Viscum album. The sequence continues at coordinate 186,290,915 of OY728153.1, read as the reverse complement.
ATCCTGATTCTAAAGAAAATGTTTATTTTGTAAAAATTAACATATAAACATTTCAAAAATTATATTTAAAATTGGTGTGCCATCAAAAGGTGGAAAAACAACATTTTTTGAAAAATACATATTTCACACGAAAAATTTATTTTGTTCTCATACCATGTTCTAGAAAATGTGTAAGATGAATATTAATGTTATAAAATTCATAATGTAGTTAATAATATTCATAACAACTAGTTTATAATAATATTATAACAATATATCGTTGTTTAGTTAAACACGTTATTACGTACAACACATGCTATCGAAGAATGTCGTGATTGCGTTTAATGCAAGCCGTGTCAGGGTTGCATGTAGTGCAAGACTCCATTGTTGTATCGTATAACAAAATCAAACCATATTTCATTTAGACATTGAATATATATATATATATATATATATATATATATATACTCAATGTTGTGTAGAATAACTACTATCAAACAAACATGAAATTGTGTGTAACATGATCCGAAAATAGTGTTGCGTATACTGCAAGCAAATACAGTGTTGTGTATAGTACAAACTAATTTTGGTATAGCGTACAACACAAGACATCAATAAAATTAAAATAATATTTTTCATAACATCTCGGGGTGTTACAGAGTGAATATGTTATTAAGATAGAAGGATGAAAATGGGAGTCTTATTAGTTTACCATGGAATTATTGTGACCTATGTGAGTGTCAATTTTCTTAATAATGGATTAAGTGAGATAAATGTAAATGATAAGGGGTTAGATTTACATTTGATTATGCTTAGTTATACTAGCATGGGAAATGAGAATTGGGGATGGAATTTTTTAATGAGTTAATACTTCACAATTATGTGGTATAAATAAATGATTAAATGTAATGATGAAATAGTGTTATTTGAATGAGAATTCTACGTGAAATGCATAGGAAGGTAAATTCTTGTGAAATGATGAAAGGATAAATGGATAAATCTATGGAACTGTTTAACGACCACAATGGAATGGATTATGATCTTGGTAACAAATTCTAGTGAATTAAGAATAATGAGCAAAGCATAGTGAGATATAAATAATGAATGATTTATTAGTGGGATTAGCATAATAAAATGAATGAGTCTAAAAGGCTAAATGAAGTGAAAGGTGTTAAATGTGTAAATGGGTTGAGTTATGGTTTTGAGAATCATGTTTTGTTTTGGTTTATGTTTTCCCTAGGAAATGGTTGTGATGTTGTGTGCATGGTTGATGTATATATATATATATCGTGTATAGACAACTTGGTAGTGTGGAGTATTGACTGAGGTTCTAAACTCACAGGTTGATTTGGACTAAGGCTCTAAACTCCACCCCTAATGCATGAGTTATGGAAGAGGATTGATGCTCGGTTTCCCTATCAGTTGTATTCCACACAGACTAAGGATTAAAGGTGAGAATTATGTGTTGATCATTCCACCAGGACTGAGGATTTGAGGTGTGGATAATGTATTGATGTGATTTGTAGATCCCTAGAGAGATATGGACTTTTTCCCCCTATGCATTTTGATTTATTACTTTATACCCTTTTGTAGATGATATTATTCCTAAAACATGGAATATTTGATCAATTTTGTTTATGTAATGAGGATGGTATAAGAAATGATGCTGGGAAAAATAGTAGAAATTAACTAAATGTACTTGGAATATCTAATGGCAAATAATTTATCCCTTTTTTTACTTTCCATTTATTCTATAATTTTATTAACTATCTATTAGACTAAATATTTTTTAGACACCATTAGTGGTATCCAACTGAGTTTTGTACTCACACCCTACTCGGGTCATCATTGGGTACCTGGGAAGATCTCTTGGTTGCAGGTCAGGACACGGGAATGGACCCTATAAAATGATGATGGGTTGGGATCAAGATGTATATGGATAAGGATGATGACTTGGAGTTGGGTCACATTTAGGGATTTGGGCCGATTTTTTATTTTGGGTTCTATTCACTTGCAATAATAGTATGGCATAAAATTATTGTATTTGATTTGAGGTCCGTACCCCTTTTGGGAAATGTCTGGTTATACATGTTTATTGGTTATTCATATTGTTATCACAATTTATATTGTTGTTATGCTATGGATTGATCTAATAAAGTGGGTATAGTCTTCCAACATGACTTATTAGACTCTCACCACTAGTCGGCATCCTCTAGCATTCGAGGAGGCATGGATGAGGTCATGTGATGACCCAAATAAGAGAATATCTATAGTGGATTCTAGGTCAGTGATGTTACATGGTATAATGTTGGTCTCAAAGAAAACAGAATGCGTATTTCATGTTTTTAAATGTCTACTTAGTTGATTTCTGTTACTAGTTTACTAATACTAGTTACCTACTCAACCATTCTGGATAGAATTAATTGTATATTGCTCCAAAGTAATAAAGAAGAAACATACTCTGTGTTACTGGGTTTAGGGATTTTATAGTTTACAATAGAGGATGTTTAATAGAAACCATTGGAAATAGATTTAGGAGAACCTATATTATGGATAATAACCCTATGATATACATTAATTATAATTATAAACGGGAATCTTAAGGTTTTGGTACGGTAATGATTATGTTCCTTTCTTATAAATGAATTCTTATAAGGATACAACAATTTAGAATAATTTGGTATATATGTTCATAGGTGTAATCACTAAAAATTGGAAAACTGATATTTACATGAGCCTTACGAGGTACATGAAAATCGGGAATACTATAAACCTGGTTGGATACTCCTAGGCGAACTTCTTGGGATAATTTACATTATATTTATAAAAAATTATGAAGGGTTTAAAAATATTTTTGTTATTCGAAAACAACCCAAAAATCCATGTTTTTTATTAATAGATTATTCATTAATGAAGTTTTTAATTAATGATAAATATTTCCCATTTTCAATGATTATTCATTATGTTTCATAATTGTATGATCTAATAGTGTGTATAATATTATTTTGAAATAGACACTAGATGATGGAATGTAAACCTTGTCTATTAACATTCCCCTTGTATGGATTTAAACCAATGATTGATAATGAATCTGGAGTTGTGGGTAATGCTACAACTCTTCAAATATTAATAATAATATGGTTGATGAATTATTTTATAACCAATAATCATTCCGATATAGAGTAGTCTATTGATCCACCAGATAATTTAACACATTTAGACAAAATTATGTGTCACAAACTTCCTTAATTTAATGGGACTTGTTAAAGATTTTTAGAAATTTAATGGGTAAATTCTTTATAGAAACAATTTTTATCATTGTAAAGTAACAAAATAGAGAATTCGGTCCATGAATTTTATCTACTATCCAGATATGACGATAAATGGTGATCATTGATTCAAAACCATAAGAATGAATAATAAATAAAAAACATGGAATAAATGGATTTTAATGCTGACATCTTGGAAATATAGTTATCTAATGTGTAATGGGAAGACATAGAGAAAAAAATAAATGTCTATGATAAAATTGAAGATGAAATTTTTTCTAAAAATCACTCTAACATTAAAATGTTATAAATGAGTTCTATTAACTATGTATATAATCCAAAGGGAATTGTTGAATATATCTATGATGGGATTATTCTATTTCATTGAAGAAATCTAGTCACCAAAAAAATCTCAAAAAATTATGGAATAGATGTGGTATCAATAAAGATAAGGAACTATCCATGTCTTCGGTATTCAAAGGGATGAAAGGGAAGAAGGTGATGTAATAGAAAAAAATGATACATGGAAAATGAAAAGAATAATTTTCTCCCATGTTATTATTATAGAAGAAAACAGTTTGGTAGTTTCTTGGAGGGAATGAAAGTTTACTAAATATATATAGAAAAAGGAATTAATGATCATAATATGAAGTGAAATAAAAAATATAACTTTGTGAAATTATTTAGCAGTATGCAGATAGGTTAATATACAGATGAATACCCCACGTATTCGGGGAATATAACAAAGAAGAATTTAAGGGGTTTAAGAAAAGCTTAATATTTTATTATGACTGAAGTGGGATAGTTTATTTTTTTAGTTATATTAAATAATAATGTTAATGAATTTTTTTGATAAATGATATTTCCATTATAAGACCCATAAACCATATAATAATTATAATATCATACTTTTTTATGTATTTGGGGGCATATGTTGAATGGTTGTGATGACCAGGAAAATTGATTTAGTGGCAAAATGATCATTTTAGAATACACATTATTGATGGAAGAAAACCATTAATATATAATCAATTTTTATAAAATTATGAAAGAGATATGTTTATAGAATAGTATATATATTGATTAAATTAGTTAGTGATTTGATAATTTTTGTTATATTTTCTGGAGATTACTAAATGTATGGATTTATGGAATATATTTAACTAACTGGGAATTTATTTGGGAGCATGGATATTTTCATTATGGTTCTATAGTGATTAAAGAAATGACATATTTTTAATTTGAAATTAAGAGAAAATTAATATTTTTTATGTAATATAATGATGATTTAGTGACATTCCTTAAAATATTGTTGAATATGAATTTGGGAAGACATATTTTGGATGATTTATATGTGTAAAAATTTATGAAATAAAATAAGATTAGTTTTAGTTAATAAAATTGAGATATTATATATTAATTCTATATGTTGGATAAATATTTCAATACCCTTAATGTTTTATTCATTAATTAAGGAATATATTTTTGCAATATCATGGATATTATGCTCCATTAAAATTTATTTTTAGTGGTCCAAGCATAGAAAAATTCTGCTATAGGTATTAATTTCATGTTGAATCTTTTAAAGTGGAAATTGATCGAAACAAAACCAACCGATTTAATTGTTCTTATGAAACCAAATTATAAAAAATAAATATATTTCCTAATATAATTAGATTACAAAATAATTCCTCAAAACTAGATAAATCAAATTGAATCAAAATTATTTTCCTAAAAACATAATTTTTTAGGAATCAATTTCCTTTTCAGGTATTACATATTTTTGGTTTGGTATCAATTAACCTTATATAGATCACACACATTATTGAGAGCCATATTCTATATAACATTCCACAATTATTTTCACTTATATCTCAAGTACATATCTTCATATCCCACATATGTTCTCTTATTTGGGAACCATGTTACTTTAATTTCTGAATGACCATCAAATTTTATGATATTTATTTAAAGTGGTTGTTTTCATAATCCTTTTTAGGATGTGGTATTATGAAAGAGTATTATCAACTTTAAATCCCATGATTCTCAAGATAAATAATAAATTCATAGGGAACAATTTAATTATGGGGGTAGAATAAAACACGTCGAGATTTTAAAAAAGAGACATCATATTAGATAGAATATATAAAATTAAACACCAATATTAAGAAGAAATATGATGCACTATGGAGTTATAGTATATTTATTCTTAAATAAGATAATTGTTTTTGATAGCCTATGATGCCCTCAATACTATGTTTAATGGAATCACGATACACCATTAAATATTATTATTTATCCATAACAAATAGAATTTAGCTGTTAAATTGGAGGGTATTAATAGGATTAGATCAATTTTGAAAATAAAATTATTTAAAAATTTATTAAAAAAATTATTTTTTATATGATAATTAGTGATAAAAAATAACCATTTCAAAAAAAATAAATATATTTTTAACATCATTATTTTTATAAACTGAATTTTAATAATATTATTTTGATAAATATGAAATTAATGATTACAAATTTTAAATTTATTTTTAAAATTTTAAATTCATTTTTTTAATATATAAATAAAAAATATTTGTGGTTTAATTTATTATAAATTTACAAAAAAGATTAATTTTCAATTTACTGTAAAAATTGATTTTTTATTGAAAACTGTATTTTTTATTAAATTATATTCAATGGTAAATTATTTTTTTAATTATTATTTCTGTAGAATCAATAAATTTATATCAATATTTAAATAATTTCTGTTATTGGAAACAATTTCCTAAAGAATTATAATATAATTACTTTATAAAATATTAAATTTTTTTAATTTGAAAACCCACTTTTTCGACGCGTCTTTGGGATTAATTTTAAATTGAGTTCTGTAATTTTATTAAATTAATCAGGGAAATATTGACTCAATGTTTAGAATCAGAATAATTTATATGATATAAATGATTCCGTTAAATTTATTAAAATAAATATTATTGAACATATTAAAAATTAATTACTGTCTCTGAATTAAAAATGGGAACTTCAGGATATTAAACTATAGAGATGAGGGATAAAAAGGACCTAAAACATCAAAAAATATTTTATGGTCAAATATAGACCATATAATGTTTACCTTTTTAAAATTACCCATTTTTAGACATTTTCCATTACATAGACATTGCTATCACTTTTTCTTTTCAAAGATTCATTGTATATCATCTCCCCCACTTATAAAAGGACACTCCATCTCCTCTCCTATTTACAAAAACAAAACACTTCGATTCATCAATGACCTACCGAAATCCATTAACAATTCCTCTTCCAACATCGTTGAGAAATTTTTTTGATCAAATATCTAATCTAAAAATCCTTTAGATATAAAAACCATGTGCTTCTCTAGAGAAGTGGTTATATCATTATCTCATGTATTTATTCTTTTCCTTCCACCACCCCCTTAAAATCATATTCATATATGAATGTATGGTAACAAAATTATATACACTATAATAATATTCTATTATGTTAATTTCATATACTATATCAATCTCCACATCCGTCAAATGGGATACAAAACTGTAGATATTGCATATGGTGGACTAGTGCCTCACAAAAAGATGTAATTCAAGTTCCACCACCATAATTCCAGGATTGATATGGAAATTTATTTTTAAAGGAAATAAATTGATATTTATCAAATTATTATAATTTTATATTTATCAGATTACATATACCTTATTAATTTATATTATGTTGGGGATATGATAATGTCACTCGTGTGTATGGTGGACTACCACATCATGAATTGATATGATTTGTTGTTCAATTATGTTTTACATAGAAGGACATAAGGATAAATTTAAACAATATATGTGATATTTAGTATTTAACTATTATTATTAAAATATAATATAACATATAATGTCTTACCTTTAAACCCTATAGAAAATAATAACGTTTCATGTGTGTACGTGTAGTCTATCGCGTCCCCACAACGATGTGAATTTTTATCTCTTCATTTTCTCATGGATAGTAATAAAAATATTTTTAATAATAAAATTTATATATATAATTATTATTATTATTTTAAGGTAAAATAATATTTATTTTTCTTTTGTTCCATCATTCAATAAAATAGAATGAGTGTCCATCTGTCTTTACAACATATTGTCCCCATGAATGGTGTAATCCATTTTCTATATCTAAATATTATAGATTATATTAAATAAATATATATTGAAAATAGATTATATTTAATTAAATTTAAAAATTCTAGAGATTAAATAATAGTTCTAAAATTTAAAGGATTTAATTTAATGAATTAAATTTACACGGAAAATGAAGCAATTATCAAATGAAACTACGATTTTAACAAATAATTGTATACAAATAGTTCATAATTGCCTATAAATTAACCATATTTTATAATATATATAATATTATGGTACTATAATATATTTATGACAAATTTATCTTTATTATACATGAGTTTCAGACATATATAGTGAATGTTGAATCTGGGGTATTTTTTTTCATCTCTCTTATACTTTCATGATAAATACTCCATATTAACCACTTCATCTATTATATAGAGTATATACAACAACTTTTTATATGTTATACCAGGAATATATTTATATTAATTTTATTTGAACTTTAATTTGAGATTACTACTTTTATATGGATTATGGTTCAAATTTTACCAATGTGGTATGGGTTTATTTTAAAATATCATTAATTTTCTAGATTGTGTTTTTTAATTCTCCCAATGGGGAGTTATATTGTATTTATGTAATAAAGCTAATATATATTATTATAATATAGTTATTAATGAACTATTTGACTAATAGTACCATTTTCCCGTTTTCTTTAAATTAAAATTATTGAATTTTGTTTAATATTAGACATTATTTATCTCTTCGGTTAAAAAAATAGTTTTCATCAAAATCCATGTTTTAAAAAAATTAAAAGAAGTATTTTAAAAATATTTAAATTATTTATTATGTTTTTTAACCATGTTTTAATTTTTTTCAAAAAGATTTTATAGCAACCATCCTATCATTTTCCAGGCAATTCTGATTTAGATATTACTAAAAACGTGATAAGAATGATTATTTTAACATCTACAAGATGAATATAATTTCACCTCATTATGAACCTTAAATGTTTTTTAAAGATTATTTCACAAGTTCATATTGATATTTTCAAATAAATTAATCTTAAATTATATTTTTTAAAATGAAATGTAAAAATTCTAATTTTGAAATTTCAAGAAAAAATAAATTATATTTTTATGGTATTTCAGTTCATCAACGACATTAACAATTTATTGTAAATATGATCAATTGGGGATATTTTTTATTTATATCAACCTTTTTCATTATTTGGATTATTTTATATTTTATTAATAGTGATGTAAAATTTTATTTCCATTCATTTTATTACTGTAGATGGTTTATTATTATGTTTATTGATTAAGGTATGTATTAACATTTCATTGGATAGTTTTAAAATATGCTTGATTATATTGATTATGATTCACCCATTACATAAGAGGAATAGATTAGACATAGTATATAATTTTTAGACCTAGTTATAGATATACCGTCAATTTTCTGTCAAGCATCATGAGAAAACTCTTTTGTACAAATTATACAGGATTCTACCCAATGATTTAAATTGTCTTCTGAATGGTCATGATAATATGTTTTCGATGTTTTTTATTATTTATTCTCACTTTATGAGATTTTTTATATATTTTTATGCGATTATTCTTTTTTTAATATTTATTGATATGTTTTTATCTCATGTAATTAATTATATGTCTTTATTTTATTATCATTTATTTATCGAATCTCATGCATTAGTTATGGTTTTAATGTAATTTGTTTCAGTTATTATCCTTGAAAATTTGATTATGATTATTTAATCTTAGTAACTTCCATTGAATAATTAAAATTTCATAGCATCTATGATAATTTATTTCATATGATTTATTTTTATCAAGATACATTGAAGTGTGTTATGATTGATATGTTAGGAAATGGTAAGGAGAATAATCAAATTTTAAAATAATACAATTTATGCATTCTATGATTCCAAAGTATTTTACATTCAAGTATGTATCTTGGTCACCAAGAATAATAAATTATTCAATCATTTGGGATATAAATCCTTGTTCATTGATGTAAATTAATATATTAGAAAACAACATTGGGTCACTAGGTTTTGGGTTTTTATAGAAATATATAGAGTTTGTAACTTAATCATTCAGTTATACTAGGTGGAAATATCATGTTATTAAGTAAAAAACCATTATGATTCCATTTTCATCCCATTTAACATTAATGTTTTTGGAATACATAAATTATAATTTAACAACAATTTATATAATGGTTTAATTATATAGGATTTCATTCCAATGTTATAAAGCTTAAAAATAATTTCTTTTAATTTTCAATCAATTTAACTACAACTTTTTTAAATTGGTATATTTGGTTACCAATGATTTAAGGGTTTTATTATATTATGGTTGGTTAAATATTATGAAATAATTAATACATGAGGGATAACACCATTAGGTGATGCGAAAACATAATGTAACATGTAATTTCAGGTAATGATAAAAAATTCTTGAATATAAACCAATGTATAAAAAGATTTATGAAATAAGTATGAGTAATAAAATATTAATATCATGGAATATGTATAACATATAAATCCGAATGTTTCTATTATTATTTATGATATAATTATCCCTCAATATATCATATGAAGGGTCGATGTCTTGCAAAACATAATATCATATAAAAGTTATTTCACTCAAAGTTTAATATAGTACAACTATAATTAGAAAATATTATAATTAGCCCCTTTTATAGAAACATGATATTTCCCTCACAAATGATTAAGCTACCCCTAGGTAAACGACTGCGACCAGGACCCAAAACATACAGGTCTCCTATATACCAATCGAAAAAATTAATATAATTGAAATTCAAAAAATGAGTCTATGATACAAATTTTTGTCATTCTAGTATGAGTTCATCTATATATTACTACTGTAGTAAGCCTTAGAGACTCATTAAAACAACACTATATGAATGTGTATACAAATTAGTAGTGAGGTTACATGGTGGTATGGGGGGATATACTCTATCTATCAAAGTAAATCATATAAGAAATAATGAAAACACAATCCATCAAAATAATAAGAAGATAGATATAAAGTAGTCACTCTATAAAGATGATGCCATAATGGTGTAAAAAATTCATACATGCCCTGGAATTTGTCTTAAAACTTGTACTAGTATTAAATAAATAAATAAAAAAGAACAAAATTTCTATAATCCATGAGAATTCCTAGTCCCGGCTCATTCCCTATCACCAATTCTCTCTATGAAGGACATAAATCAAGAATACAATGTTTAGTGCTTCCCTTTATTCATTACTACATAAATGAAATCTTACGGGATATAAAGTGGTGTACTAAAGAGATTCTGAGTAAAACTCGGTATGACAACACCAATGGTGCCTAATAAATATCTTTAAGAATAATATAAAATTAAATGCTATGAAAATATAATAATTTTAATTAATAATTAAATAATGATAATGATACCTGGAAAGACTAGATACTTCTTCAAAGGTCATATATCTATGATCTTGTGACAATTTAATTAGTCTGGGTACTTGAGTCATATAGACAACATATCTAGAATAAGTTACATAAATGATTCCATGAAACTAGACTATACATTCCTTCATAATGCACCTATTTTGAACCCATGGTTAACCACTGTAATTCATCAATTTTGATTTTCAATACAATATATGGCTATCAATCTATGTTGTTTAGATCCTGAATTTTTAGTGGATTCAAATATAAGTACCATTGGAATTATACTCATACAATTTCTAAATGAACCAATGAAATATATCCACTAATTTATTGGTTTGTATCGATTGTAATCCAAGGGGATAGACCATTGTTATTTTATCCATGGAAATGAAAAAAAATGTGAAAAAAACATGTATTCAAGTTTCAATAGAGTTATAGATGAAGCCATGATGAGTAATCATGATATTCATGAGCATAATACTTTGACCGGATACAATTTTGTCTCACCACCTGTAATCTTCATCAATTAATAAGGTTGAATACTAAGAGTTCTCTAAAGGGTTTCTGAATTGGGAATATAATAATTTCATGAGGTATTCCACACAATATATACTTTAATCATTTTCCATAATTAGTTATCATGTAATCTATTTTAATAATTAATATATTCTATGTTAAATATTCATTAAAAATATTTTATACAGATTAAATCTCAAAACTGGTGGTCTCTTCCAAGGTTGTCTATGAGATACCCACATATTTTTTTTAATTTAAGCTGTTATTTCCTCTAAAAATTATGTATCAATAATGGTGTTTGAGATTTTTATTTTATCCAAAACACACAAATTAGTTTATATATGTTTATTTTACACAATACCTAGCCAAAAAAAATTTTATTTATTCATTATTATAGGATACATTCCAATCCCACCCTAAGGGATTTCTTGGTTATATTTAATTTATTATTTTCCATGGTTTCAGGTCAAATTCAACCTAATGGGTAGTTTTGTTTGACATTTTTAAAAACCAATGGTATTTTGGAAGCATCTATTACATATTTATTGGGATTTATTGAAATATCAAAAGAAAAAAAATATGAGCTCAATGTAAAGAAATAACTCTATATATCCAAATAAATTACAAATGACTAGACTTTAGTAGACAAAATATAAACCACCTTCCTATGGCTCATGGAATACCGATTTTCTGGATATGCGTTTTATTTAACCCAAATTCTGATTAAATAAATAACTAAACAAAATCTCAGAGAATTTTTCCTAGAACCTTATACCTAGGTCAAATTAATGACCATAAATAAAAAGGACAGTGAATTTAATAGGAGTGATAATCATACCTAAATATATCTTATTACTTAATCGAAATACCAAATTCCAAAAAAGTGGGATAAATCACATGATGAGTAGAGGAGGAAGGGGTCCTCCACCATACATCTATGATAGTGAAAACGTGGGAAAAATGAGTTTTATAGTCTGAAGAGGGGTTTGAGGGGGTAAAAGGATAAAAAATTTACATCCCTAAAAAACCAAAAATAATGACACCAGCAAATTTGTGGGACTACAAAATCATTCTCATGTTCCAGATCTAGCCTTGATCCCTCTTATACAGTCTTGAAATTCCTCCACCACCATAAAATCATTCATAAATCTATAATATTAATTATTTTTACACAAAAAATAAAGTTTTCAAACCAAATTAAAGGACCCGTATTTTTTAGACGATTTTATTATAGTTTCAATCCACATTAAGCGTTAGGTTTCCCATAATTATCATGGTTAAAACTTTGACTGTATAGTGTGTTATTATAAGAAGTATGGTTATCATCTCACTATTATCGAATTCATTTTAGAATCTCTTTCTCCCTTGGTTCAAACATTTCTTTTACAGTAATATATTAAATGGTTTGATCCCCATGATGGAATTACTATTTTATTGTCATGAACTTCATCAAATGGGTTTTACTTTTTTCTGATATGTTTTTGTATCTCTGATCCATGTGGTTCTGGTGTTCCTAAATAATTTAATGATGTGGAAATGTTTTGGGATGAACCGATATAGATCAAAACATATATAATTAAGCATCAGTCATATTTTGTCATAAAGAATCCATTTTTGGTTCTTTATTATGTTCATATGCAATAAAAATTTTCAATTTTTTATTAGATGGAGAGACATGGTTTTATATTCCAAACACTATTTCCTCTTCTATGAGGTGTGTATAGTTCAGGTTTGGAATTTCGTATAAATTTGTAGGTGTTAGGATGCTCCATATAATTAATGTAATCTGGATGGTTGTATTTTTTATACATCGTCAATCATTGAAAAAGTTGATATTAGTGTTGATGTATCCTTGTAAAATAAACTCCAGGTCAACATTGTGGTGGTTTTTCATGAATATAGTGTGAATATTCATTGAAGAATTCACGATGCGTTCAAAAAAACATGGTACTAACCTTTTTTGGAATCTAGGCATATTTTATATGGTTTGGAATGGGAGGATTCTCAAAACATTGATAATGTTGTCAATCAATAATATTTCTATGTTATTACTTCTTCAATCTACCCTATAAATCTAAATTTTTATTGTTTAATTCCTTTTATATAATAGTTCATTCATATGGGTTCTGGGTTTTACCTGTTCTATTTCTCATCATTTAGTAGGTCAAGTGACTATTTTTCTCTTGGAATTGCTAATTTTCAGAGCACCGAGCCAAACTCTATTTGAATTTATTTTCTTCTGGGAAGATATTTTTCTATTTATTGATGTTCATTGTTACCCATTTTTGTAACACCCCGGGTAAATAAAGAATATGACATCTTTATATTTATCCATATTTGTGAATCAAATATTAATATTACTTTAAAGGGGATTATATGCACAATGGCGTACCCAACCCGCAACAACGAGTTTTTGGGAATCTTACGTTGCACTCTAATAATAAAATAATATTATTTTAAATGGTAGTTAACATGTAGTCGTTTTAATGGCGGGAATGGATAGAAATAACTAAAATATGATTATATATGTTTTTAAATGTTTTTACATTTATCCAATAAAAGCTAAAGGCTTAAAATACAGAAAGAATTCAATTTTAGGCGTATATGCCCTAGTTTTCACTAAAGGTTCACTTATCGCCTTTTAATGGAGAACTGTCATTAAATATAGTTTTGATCACTCTTATACATTCTTTTGGACCAAATAAAACTCTTATTAAGAATCGGGACATCAAATTTTACTTTGTGTAAATTTTTGGTTTTTTCTGATAAAGTTCATTTTTTAATGAATAGTGTAAAATGTTGTATTTTAATTCAAAACCGCTTTTTAATATAATTTATTTATATGATTAGATTATCTTTTTAATTGGTTTTAAAGTGAAATTAGAAAATTTTTTACCATTAAATACAATAGTGGTCGTTTGGAATCAATTTCACTTTGAAATCGGACTTAAACTAGTGTCAATCTTTTGATACTTATTGTTTTATAAAAACACGCTATTTGCTCTGACAGCAGAAATTAATTATTGAATTAATTAATGTGACTTATATGATTTGAATTTTGTAAAATGGACTTCATTTTTGAATTCGGAATATCAAATATAGCTTAGGGTGAATTTTTGGTAATTTTCTGAAAAACTCCAATTTTTGATGAATAGTGAAACCACTAAGTGGTAATCAAGCAAACTGATTTTTCAGTTAAATGAAATTTTACCACTAATGTGTATTGAATTTTGAAAATCCGACCTACATGGTTGTCATTAAGAAGTAAAATGTGGTTCAATGAGATTATAATAATTTTTTGGTGAATAGTAACTCATTAAGTTCTTAATCGCGATTAGTGGTAATTAGTGTAGTTTAAGGTAAAAATAATGCTTTAATAAAATGAAATGAACATGAAACATGTCCCAACCTCATTGGTTGTGTCATGGCCGACCATTACAAGCCATGGGTCAACTTGGGGACCCCATGGATCCACTTTTGTTGGGAAATGACATAAATTACTTTTTATTTAATGTTACAGTGAAAATGACACACACATAATATGTTTTACAAAAACAATTTTTAAGTGGGGTTATACAAGTCCAAATTTTGATTATAAATAGTCATTGGAAAGATAAAAAGATTTAATACATCATAGTAATTTGTTTATAATTTTTAAACATTAAATAAAGTAAATTATTTATGACATCATAATGATGAAGTGATGACATCATTATTTAACGATTAAAATAAAATGGAAAGATAATGAAAAATCTACAACCTACACATGGCCAAAACCAATTAAATGAGTGGATTTCGATGCCTTATCACATTATCCAATAATTATATCAATGTGGGACCTTTTGAAACCGAAACACATTTTCAAATAAAGTAATATTTCTTACTTTCCAAAAGTGACCCTCCTCTCCTCTTATAAAAGGCCCCCACCTCTACCTCATTTCACAAACTCTTAAAGCCTTTGGCTCGGCCAACACCTTCCCATTTTCTCTCTACACATCCCTCTCCTCATCCTAGAGGATTACCTTTGGGCAGAATCCTTTCAAAGGAAGCCTTTAGGCTCAACTCAAAAGGAGTTACACTTTTAAAGGTAATTCATTCTCTCATGTTCATTTGTTTTATTTTGCTTTTCCAACCCCCTAAACTCTTTTTATTTACTTCTTTTGTAACAACACCAGTATATTAAATATACTAGGATGTTGTTATAAGATTTATTTGAGCTACACTCTCACACAACTACATCAATTGGTTAAATAACATAAGGTTTCCGTGGATGGCGAAATTCTGCCTCCCGAAACGATGATTGTTCAACACTCATTTAACACCTTCAAAGGTGGCCATTATGATGTCACTATTTTTATATATGATATATAATATGTTTATGTTTTCCTTAAGCTTCTGTTTTTTTTCATTTTGGGCATACCTTTATGTTTTCCATTATGGGTAAAACACGATATCTTCATTTTAGGAAGTGCGGACTACCGCCCCCTAAAAGTGATTTGATTCGTTAATACCATATGAGGGATGTGTAAAGGATAAAGTTAATGATATTATATATGTTATTATACTGGAATTATAATATAATCTTATATCATTATGATTCCATTCCAGAAAATATGAAATAGAAATGGAAGTAGCGTTCATGCGTACGTACGGCTTACCGTCTCCATGAACGGTGCATTTCATTTCTTACCTCTAAATGTGATGTAATATTATAAATGAATGTATGTACTGTATATATATGACATATATGATATCTACATCATGAATACCATTCTGGACATAATGAACCTTTGACCAAATTAACAACATGTAAGTATAAGAAGTCTATTTTTGACTTAAGAACCAAATATCGGCAAAACAAATATTATTGACTTAAATGATTACATAATGTTTATGACATGGTAATAAGTGATATAAAAGGAATAATGAACTTGAAAAGGGTTCTTAATGAAGTATAAATTAACTCAAGTTTATTATTCAGGAGATTAAGGAACGATCGAGTCAAGTCGGACTCGAGGTAAGGGATCCTACTCCTCTCTTTCTTTTTAAGTACACACTTTTATGTCATTCCTTTTAAAGATCATATTTCTTGTTATTGTGATGATATTTTATATTACACTTACTGTAATTTTTATGTTCATGTGATGAGAGACCCTATTCTCTCTCATCAATCCATTTTGGAAGTTTTGAGTGGCGCCGTTACGCTGCCGAACTTTCGTAAGAGATCTAACCTCTCTCTTTCTTTTTAAGTACTCTCCTTTATGTCACTTCTTTTAAACTCTTCCTTGCAATGTTGGGGGATTTTATTTTATATTCCACTTGCTGTAAATTATATTGTAATATGATGGGATACTCTATTTGATCTCATCAATCCATATTCGGAAGTTTTATGCGGCGCCGTTAGGCTGCCGAGTTTTCGTAAGGGATTTTTCATCTCACTTTTGTTCCCGTGAGATTTATGCTACATTTGCCACAAATTCCATTGAGTGGTGTATGTAATGACCATTATTATACTCTTTGTGTAATATAATTTCGTTTATGAGTATTTACATCAATGACCTATTGTCTTTCTTTTATGGGGTGTATGTTTTGAAAGATACCCAAGTCGGTAAGGGAACCTTTCACCCTCCTCTTTTTTAAAAGACTTCTTTTATTGGGTCTTTTGATTTACATATTTTTATGTTGGGATATGTTCTCATACATCCTTATTGATGTAAATTTTATTTCCAAGTGATGAGATACACTTTTTATCTCTCATCAACTCATTTTGATGTGATGCCGTTAGGCTGTCAAGGGAACTTTTTAACCCAATTTCGACTTCTTTGGGTTCAACATGTAGTCATTGAATTTGTCATCCATTGAATATGTGTGAATGAACTTTTATTGTTGTACACTTAATATCCACTTATATTGGGTGTATTTATATTTGTCACACATATTTTTGAGATTGATTTGTCCTTAATTTAAGGAATACCTTCTTTATAAGGGATTTCATCACATTTGACTTTTCTATTGAGGGTTCATTGTTGTTATGCACCAATTCACTCTTATATGGTGTATATACTGTCCTTTGGAGTATTATATCATGAATCCATTTATTCTCATGATATTATAAAGTTCTGACTAAATTTTATTCCTCAATTATTGTATTCAAGTGTCTCTAATTTTGGTAAAACCCCTTTAACCAAAATATCGTTTTAAATGTTTTAATTATTTGTTCTTATTAATATCCATGTTATCAAAATAGTTTTAAGGATTTATTTATATGGATATTAATGTTTTAAAATGTTAAAAGCTTCAAGGTGGTATGGGACACTTTGATTCAAAAATCTCTTTATTAAATGTTTTAAATGGTTTTGGAAATGGTTTCTTTTTTTGGATTCATTATTTCAATATCTTAAAATCTTATATTGTGATTGAAATGTGGAAATGTTATGTTTCCTTTATTCATGTTTTATGTGATATGATTATGTTATGGTTCTTGGGCATTGTTATGAAGAACGGGTGGTTCCGTGATAAACTAAGGGCGGGTGAGCCCGATATAGCTCTCCAATGCATTGGGTAACGCGAAGGAGTGAAACGTTAAGGTTTCTCCGAAGAGATTTAGGGAATATACTGTGATTGGTATTCCAAACGTAACCAACAGGGTTACTCCCTACGTAAGAATGTTATGAATGCCTCAAGTTACCTTTATGTCTTATGATTTCTATGATTTATTCATGATTTGATGAGGTAGGTTAAAGTGCCTAAGTTTTATGGGTAAATTATGATTTCATTCTTGTGTATATATGAACTCATGTTTTCTTTCCATATTTTTATATCCCTTACTGAGCTTATTATGCTCATCCCAAGTTTTTGAAATGTTTTTTTCAGGTCAAGGGAAAGGTACATGATAAGATGATAGAGTCAAGGATGTGTTAAGAAAGATTCCATGTTTTATTTTCAATATGTTTCCATTGATGGTAAGAATGGATACTATCTTTTATGTAACCACTTTGTTTAAATGTGGAATGTAATGCAAGTTTCATGATCTAATTCTCTAAAACTATAAACCTGAAAAGATCCTCAATGTGTAATCTTGTAATAACTCAAGATTAAGTATGTTTTAAGGCTGGGGCCTTATAATTTATGTTAATAATTAATATGGTTATTTTTAATTTAAAAAATATATTTATAAATGAAAATATTTAGAAATTAATTTTAGTGTTGTTCAAATTCTATCATTTAATAGAACATTTAATAAATGTGTAAAAGCATATGTTTTCCACATTATATTATTTTGTGGATTATCAAAATTGGATAAGGTTGTGGACAATTGACTAATAATGTGAAACTAAAACCTAGAAAAAAATGATGGGATATCTAGTAGGTGGGGATGACGTGGAAGTGATCAAAGACAGTAAGGTATGTGAAAACATGTATCACTCATATAGAAGGGGATGTGGGCAGGATCACAGGTGGGTTATAATTTTAATGCCTAAATCACCGCATAAATCTTCGAATGCAGTCATATTGTCTTCAATATTTTTTATACCATACACGTATATTTAGGTTTGTAACTATATTTTACAACTTATATATGATTGACAAATCCAATGAGATTTCTATATCCCATTAAAAATGGATTAGAACAATATTCAATATAAAAAACAATGTGATTTAATTTTCAAAAAATTAAAACCTTATTAAACCCATGTTGGGAATTAATAGTACGTATTTCCAAAATAGAACTAATAAAACAACCACCAATTTTTTAGTTTTAATATTTATTATTTTTCAAACCATGCTATTTCATTCCACAATGGATGGTGTCCGGTCGGGATGCCATGAAATTTGGACAACCATAACTCTAAGACCTTTTTTTAAAATTCACTAACTTTTCCATACCTTACTATATATTTTTTTTCCATATAACATCCCTAAATCATTTCATGACATAATTATAAATTCATATATTTATTTTTAAAAATAATTATAATCATCTAAAAATATTTATATATATATATTTTCATTATAATGTTTTTAATAACATATTGTGAACGAAGTCAAATTAAATTTATATATATATATAATTTTAATCAAAATCCAAATAAATAGATATATTTTATAATATCAATTTTTCTTATAAATTTACTATTGAGTAATTAATATTAATGGGGATGATAGAGTTTGGGATTATAGAATTCTATGTGTACCCATTTGAAACAACATGTTTATGAATAGTTTTTTCAATTTCATAGATTAACCCATTAAATAATAATTTAATTATTATTTTAATTTTTATTAATCAGATCATGTTGTTTCGGTTAACTAGTATCTTGTTCCATCAACTCATGTATTTATATAATTTTTCATTACACCTTAATATATATTTTTCCCACTCATATATGTGACCAATATGCCAAATAAATTTATATTTAATATCAATTATTTAATTCACAGTAGAGATATTTATACACAAAACCTTATACAACGTATCCACAATACTTTCTCATATCCACCACGTACCACTATCATCGAGTTTTTAATGGGTATTTAATTTTACAAAATAGGACAGGGTTTCGATTATATTTAAATATGGGTTTGGAGAAGGGTGAAACCCATTCATGCATATTCATGTAGAGAGATAAGCATGAATGTGGTCCAATATTCTAGTCCTCCCCTAGTGTATGTGTGAGACCAATACACACTTCTTTTAATGTATTTTGAAAGGAGAGGTGAATGGTGTTCACACTACTTATGAATGAAAATTTTTAAATATTGTGCCCCCCTAAATTTAAAATTGATCAATTGTATAATTGTTTTTATTATATCTACTTGAATTCTTATAATTTAAAAATGTAAAAGTTCTATTTAGATTATAAATTTTAGTTTTGTTTTTAATTTTTTATATTATCTATAAATTTAATATATATGGATTTATGAATGTACAGTTGTATGAATTATTTTTCTTCAAATTATTTAATTTAGGAATGAGTTATTTTCTTTGTATGATTTAATTCTTATTTACGTATTTAGATAATTAAAATATGGCGTTTATATAATTGAAATTTTTTATATAAAGTATAATTGATTATTAATGTTTTAAAAAAAATTATATATGTGTAAATCAAATGGTTAATAATTATATATGAATAGATTTATTTGTATATAATATAAAATGTGTTAATAGTAAAATAATTTTAAATTATAATATTTTATACACATATGTAATTAGCTGAATATTTATAAAAAAACATAAAATTATAATATAATAGTTATTTTGAGTATTATTTTTTAATTTATTTTTATATATATTATAATTTTTGTTAAGGTTTTTAAAAATATTATTATAAATAAATAATTTATAGAAATTTGTTAATTTATAATAAGTATAAATAATTTTTATCTATTGTAATAATTTATAAAATAAATTTACTTAAATTTTGGAAAGTCAAAATGTCACAAAAATTATATATGCACATATGTAATTTTACAAAATTTAAAATAACATAAATTTACAGTATTTAAATAGTTACTTTGCAAGTATAAATTCTTTACCATTATTAATTAATTTAATAAAAATATATCGTTAATAAAAATTTTAGTATTTATGAATATATTAATATTAATTTTATAAAGAAAACTATTTTTTATAAAAGTATATGTAATTATATTTTATGATACCTAAAATTAATTTGAATATATTTAAATTCATATTGATTTTGTTATATTGTTTACATATGTTTGTACGTATATATAATTTCATATTATATCTAATGAAATTTATATTTAAATTATAATATTTGATACAGATAGATAGATTAGGTGAATCAACCCGAATATATATATATATATATATACATTGAATTGTTTAAATTTTTATATGAGGTGTATATGTTAAATATAGTAATACATTATTTTATATAATATGTAGATCATAATATGTATACTGAAAAACATTTTAGGAGTATTGTGTAATGATTGATCATGATATGACCAAACAATGCATCTTTGATATTTTGTGTCCTTTTTTGTGAATTTTGTTGTGTAATTTTTAATAATTGTACTTTCTATTCCATATTGATTCCCTGCAAGTCATCCCAAAATACGTATTTAATGAGAATCATGTCTACATAAAAAAATTTATGCATTTCAATCACCTAGAACCCCTCACATTTTTGGGAGTACCTTTTTAAAAAAATGGTGTTCAAAAAGAGGTATTCGAAAACTGGCTTTGTTCTTTTAATGTAGACTGATGATTGCTGAAATATGTGGTAATATAGAGTTTAGGAGTTGTTCCCTAGGTATTGGATTGTTTATCAAATAATCATGTAGTAATTCAACATAAAACAACTCAATATAAACTCATTGTTAGTTGTTTATAAGAAATTAAAATATTTTAAATATTTGAAGAAGTGGTATAAAAATATATAACGATTTATTAAATTATATTTTTTAATCATATCATTATCACAATAGCTCAATCGTGAGGTTATTTATATGTAACAATGTTTTTGTTATAGCTTTTCAAATGTAATTGTGTCAAATCGTCTCTAAATCTAGAATAAAAATATCTTTATATATATATATATTATTATATATAGTTATAAATAATGTTAAAATATTTAGAACATATTAAATATATCTTACATATATCCGTGAATTCTACAATATTGACAAATCATGAGATGAATGATTAATGTATGATAGAATGTTCATGTTTTATGTATTTTTTTGATTATTTAATTTCTATTACATGAATAATCCTTTGATGACCTACCAATATATGATTTCAATAGCATGTTGTGTTTTATTTGTATATATAATTTTTAGTAATTTTTCCATATTCAATGTTGATCAAAAATATTCCATTCCTATCTCTTTGTATGTAAGAACAAGTGTTTCAAAAAGATTATTTAATGTATACAATTTCCCTAGAGGTAAAACATTCGTTTGGGTAAGATTGTAATAAAAGGAATTCATAGAGATGTTTTGTTATTCGTAACAGGATTAATACACCATGCCCGAGGGGATGCAAATGGTTTTTGAATTTTATGATAGTATATGTTCTAGGAGACCACCTAGGATTTTCTTAGTTTATCCAATAATGATAATCCAATTCATGGAAAATTTCCCATGATCAATTCAATTATTTAATAATATCTATATTAAAAAAATAAATACTTTCATGTTTAAGTACATAATATTTTATTCATTATTTTTTTCTAGTAAATTATGTCTAAGAAAATAAATTGAATTTGTGTAGTAATTTATAACTAAAGTGGTTATATATATATATTTCCTCTTAATGGAGTGTAAAGGCATCATTATTGTGGAACATTTGATGAAGTTCACATGAAGATTCATAGTCAGTTGAAACATTGAGATGATCAATACATTACATCTATTACATATTGAAATATTCAATACTCTAATAGTTTATTGCACACTAAGTATCCTTATGGATATTGATGTTGATTTGATGGATGAATAATTTTTATTGAGGAAATCATATAGTAATTCTCTAATAGATTTATAGTTAATTATTTATGACATTGATGAGGCAAAACCAAATTACAGATAGCCATGTTATGTGAGCTCGAAATAAGATAGCTCGTCACAACACACTCATTCATTGTTAGTTTATATTAGTCCCTTATAAAAAAAAAATTATGAAGAAGATGATCATAATTTGTAGGAATTATAGTTGACATCCCATGGTGTACTGTTCATTTACATAATGATATATTTTATAGTGAAAAGAATTTGGTTAATCATCATGAGATGATGTGGGTGGGGTAGATATTGAGAAAGAAAAATTTGTGCTACCTCTGATATATAGTCATCTACAGTTTAGTGAAAATAATCCAAAAATATTAACATCCTTATCTGATGGAATACCATTTCCAAAAAAAAATATTCATATGCCATTTCAACTGCTACAGAATTTCATAAAACTATAGAGAATATATATGTATTAAAGGATAACACATAAATATCATGAAGGAGATTGAATATAAACTATAATGGAAAACTTTTCTAAAAGAATACTATGTGCTGAATAATTATTACTTTTTTTATGAGTGGAAGAAAGAAAAATATCCCCTTTCATGGGACAAATAAGGTTCATAATATAAATCTAGAATGATGGAAATATGTGATCATTTTTTCATGTTAGAAGATAACCAAATTAGATGGATTATACACTTTTGTATGTCTATTCTTATCATAGCGTCACTATTTAAATGATTTGGCGTTTATACCAACTATTGTTGGGGAGATGATATGAATTTGTTGTTACTTTTATGTGCCTCGTGTTTTGGATTGAATATAAATTTTTATAAATATAATATATAAAAAACAGACCCTGGAATGCAAAAATAAAATGCAATTCTGAATGTTTTGATAATGTAAATCTTCACATTTGATGATCATTAGTTCATTTTTTCACTCATAGACTAGTGGAGTTAACAGAATCAAACATTTCATTTCACAAATAGGGGAGATGTATACTACACTCTAGGGTTTTTTCATTATGTTTGAGTTTTCCATTGATAGTGAGACTATTATGCGTTGAGTGGGTAATGATTTGTTAATGTTGGTTTGCAGATTATTGGGAATTGTTTTCCATGATGTTGGTAGATCCTTTTTGAGTAGTTTATTATGAATTCCATGGATTTAAGGGCACTACTCTAATATATCTATTTATTTAATGAGATTATTTTGATAATATTTTCACGTGCATACATTTTGAGGATGATATTTTGAATTATATTCATTGATTATTCTTTTATTTTTTTACATTTGAGGTATTTACCATTATTTTAGGACCTGGACAAGACATTGTAGTTTAGTTGTGGGCCTGCATGTCTCTTATATTCATATGTGGTGTTATGCAGCACACATCACATCGATAATTTTGATATCAAAATATGTAGTATTATTATATAGATGTGGATATGGGATGACATATTTTGTTTAGAACCTTTTCCACACATTCAATTTTTTTATTTTACTGGATAAGTGTCTACTTTTGGATGATAGTATGTTATTCCTTCCTTATGTTTTAAAAATAAAATGTATGAATTTATAATATTAAATAACATAGTCAAAATTTTATTTATAGGTGGACTTATGAACATCAACATTTAGATACATGTAGACATGTTTTCCATATTTATGATATATAGTCTTCAACTAGACGTTGTTAGTGGTTATTAATTATATAGTTAATTCTATATAATGTATAGTACATGTCTTTATTTATTAAGATATAATTCATTTTTTTCATATTTCATGGATTATATATACAGTTTAAATAATGCAGTGTATCTAAACATATTGTACATTAATTCTTGTAGTAAACTCATGTGTAGTTCATATTATTCATTTTTTATATTGTTGACATTCATCATACTAATTGTGATATGATATTTTCTAGATTCTGTAAACCCATTTCTGGTACGCCTAGTCAATTATCTTCACTTCTTTACCAAATAATTTTTGGTATGTGATTCTTTTTTGAAGAAGATATCATCATTGATATATTGATATTTGTTATAGATTAAATGATTAACAATTATGAAGGAAATCACCATATTTGTGTATTTCTTTTTTATGAAAGATTATGCACCATGGTACTGCATGTCCCTAGTGATATTTCATACACAACACAGTCGGGGACATAATGGCTTGGTAAAAATCATTCCTTACAATATAGAAAAGTTATTTATCAACAATAATTAACTTAAAAAATTATCTCCATAGTATTATCTTACCACCAATATCCATCACATCATTGATTCCGTAAAGGGAATGACATTTGACCAGAAATATTTCCATTGGGTTACGATGGATTTTCATCCGCCCATGGATAATAATTTTTCATGGTATTTTTTGTTATTATATTTTTTATGTTGAGCATGTTGAACTGATATAGATGTGTATGTGGTGAGTACCCAATTATGGTAGTAGATATGTCAAAATAGGATAATGTACATCATGTTTTATTGAATAATCATTCAAAAACAATTGAGTATGATCCAGAGCCACATCGAGAGGCATATGAATAGGCATTTCCTCTTAACATGTCAGATTTTCGTTGCGAAGATACATTTATGACTGGTACATGAAATTTTATTAATTATCCTTTGATCTGAAGATATATACTGCTCATGAGTCAATTTTTCATTTGTTGGGGAGAGTTCAAGGTAGTATCCCCTTTCCAAATTGAAAGGATAGGTTAAATGCGGCGGGACTAGAAAACCACCTCCTATAACAAAGGATTATGTAGAAGTAGGTGGTATGGATGATACATAGGACCAATCTGTGATAGATAATATACATAGATATACATGGCATGGATGTATTATAAAAACAATGAGTTATTGTGCACATGAACATCATGGCCCCAAACATATATTACATTGATTCATGTTATATGTTATTTAACATAATATTTATAAATTATTTAGATACATAATAATATATTACATAATGTTCCATAAATAAATTAATTAATAAAATTGGGAATTGATGCAAATATTTTTATATGAATAGGAATCATTAATATTTATAACTACATTGGTAAAATAATAATTTCATTTTTTTCATTTATATTAACACATTTTAGTATTGTTATCCATAATATGTATCAATGAAAATAGTTTAAAATTTAATATATAATAATAATATTATTATTATTTTGAATTTAATAATAATAATAATTATTTAATAGATAATTTTACATGATTATTTATCATATATAATATAGATAATATTACTATATATTAATATTATAAATAATCACTTAAATTAATTTCCAAATATTTATAATATTATTATATTCCTTGTTGTGAATATTTTTAATATTAATAATTAATATTATCTTATCTATTTTATACTTAATTAATTAATAATTCAACATAATATATTTTGAATAAAATAATTAATAATTATAAAATATTTTTAAAAATAAAAAAATATTTTATTTATATTATTATAAAATATATATTTGTTATAATTCCATTAATTATATTAATGCCATATTAACATATTATTAATTATTAATAAAGAATACAATTGATAATTAATGAATAGTATATATATTACAAATATACTAATAATTATATCAAAAATAAATATAGCATTTATTTATTATTAATTTTTTTTAAGAATAATATCATTATTTAAATGTAAATATTTTTCTAAATACCGATTATTATAAAATAAATATTAGTTATAATACTATAAATTATATTAATCACATAATCATATATTATTAATTAATAATTAATTGTACAATGGATAACTAATAGTTATTTTACACTGTAATATATTACTAATAATTATATTACAAAAAT
The DNA here is from genome assembly GCA_963277665.1 of Viscum album. Classification (NCBI taxonomy): domain Eukaryota; kingdom Viridiplantae; phylum Streptophyta; class Magnoliopsida; order Santalales; family Viscaceae; genus Viscum; species Viscum album. The sequence continues at coordinate 186,264,201 of OY728153.1, read as the reverse complement.
TATCACTGATTTATAATAAAAATCATATATATAATTTTATATATATAATTAATTAAAAAATTAAATAATAATATAATATTCATTTATTTTAAATAATAAAATTTATTATAAATAAATTTATTATTTATTATGATATTAGTGGAAATTGTTATTGAGAAAAAACAAACCCAATTTTAGAAATAATATTTCTAGATAATAATATTAATTATAAATATTTCATTACTGTTTACATTAGTAAATTATGAATATATATATATAATGTTGTATGAGTGGGGTTCACATCTCCTTGGTCAAGAGAGTGAATCATGAATGAGGTTTTCATTACTCAAAACCCATTTTAAAATTAATAGTAACCATGTCTCATTTTCATTTTTTTAATTCCCAAAAAAAACTCAACGATTTCTGATCTAGTTAAAATTTTCATTCCTTCATTAAAAATAAATAGATATCAAAAATAATGAAACATTCAAAACTCCAAACCATTCTTTTTTCACCTTCCCACTCTCACCCTCACTTGATGTCCAACCACCACATTCTCGGTGGTTGTTTCTTGCCACAACGGTCCACCAGACTGCATTTGGTCAAAGAATAGTGATAGAGAATTTTTTTTATCCATTATTTGAAATTCAATAATTTTTTATTAAAAATATTAATTATGTAATATAATATATTCATTTAATTTAATTATTCAATTAAATAACATTTTAAAATAATTATATTTTAATGAATCATCTTCCACATAATCTTTGTAGAATTCAGTGATGATTTGTACTCACATGATTCATGAACATAAAATATTAATATCAACAATGTAATAAAATTTTAATTGTATCATCTATTATAGTCAATAAACAATCTCTATTTTCCTTTACTAGACACAATTTAAACAATTGTTCCATTTTTCAGTTTATAGTTCTAGTAATTCTTTTTAAAAGTGTTAGTAAAAATATATAATTATCCCTTTGTTAATACATCAATAATTAGTTTATATATCTATTTTATAGAAAATAAGTTTCGTTATAGAGACATGATGTAATTATTATTAATAATATTCACATATCATAATTATATATTTATGACCCAGTTCATATCAATATTTAAAATCTATATTTTTATATCAATTAAAATAATACCTAATTTTATTTCTATGAAGGGAAGAATCATGATTGGTGTGGTTCTTAACTCCCACAATATTACACTTGTGGAGCTTAATAAAGATTAGTTTATGAAAAGAGTATATTTTCTCACTTAAAGACCACCTAACTCTACCATACAATCTTCTCTCCATAGAGTTTTTATTTTCATGGTATTTGTATGCATTATTATTTAATGATTGTAAAAGATATTTTTGAGGTTTTTATAGCTATAATATTGAGGAGTGTATGTATTTACTTTTACCTTAAATTATATTTCCATTTTCTTACTATTTATTATCCTTGTTTGTTTGATGGTTTTCCAAGTCATATTTTGTTTCCCTTTATTTCTATATTTTTCACAATATTTTGTCTTGTAAATATACCCAACTCAAATGAGCAATAGTTCTATATTACAATAAGAAGTATCATCAAAAAAGGTTCTAACATGATTTTTTACACCATTTTATTATGTTAATAATTTTCATTTATTTTCGTATTCTCATTGATTTAATGTGAAATATATTTGTATGATCCTTTATTTTTCAATGTATATCCCACTTTTATTTTTTATTAAACCTTAATTTATTGGGTTTTTCTATTTCATTAAACCTAATTGTTCTAGTATCATTTATATAAAGAGATATATTATTCATTAAAATAGACTAATGTTCAAAGATGTTTTTTTACTTAATAGTGTTCTGGTATAAATATGATAAATTGTCTTACGAGGGATGCATGTGACATTAGAAGGAATGGAATGTGATTCAGGATATTCTGCATAATTTTGGGCATGAAAGAAGACCTTGAGATTTTTACACGTTGTTTAAATCTATTAAAAGACATGTAATTGTTTCCATGATGATGTCATGAAAGGTATACATGATGTGAACTGGTTTATGAATTGAATTAGGTACACATCATGAATCTATATCACATAACGTGTAATGTTTGGGAAAATTTAAATACACTGATGGCAATGTGATGTCCATAAAACAATTAAATTGATAATTACACACAATGTATTAAATATTCATGTCATGTTATTCTCATGATCGGTGACTATATGCCTTGACATACACTTATGTATTCATTCCAATTTATCCAAATCATCCCCTCTCAAACCCATGATGATCTCCATTTGATTTTAGAGAACCTTCCTCTATTCCGAGAATCTCATTCATGAGATCAATCCTCTATCAGTTTTTTGTAATGTTTTCAACAATATTTTACATTTATCTTTATTATATTAGTGTAAAACACATAAATAATAGGTTCAGTTATAGATCTATGTGATTTTTAGCAATTTTTCTTTTTTAGATCTCTCGTGCCTTTATTATTAGAAGTTTTACCTATGGGAAGCATTATTTAATCCTCAGTTTAATAAATCATTCCTAACAAATATTCTATATTTGGTTTAATTTTATATTATGCAAAATATTATGACTTTTTCTGAAACAATGGGAATATTAATTACATTAATGATTAATAATTTTAAATCCTAGATTTCATTATTCTTTGAAGCCCTTTGGATTCATTAAAAATGAGGCCTAACTTGTGGCCATGATTTATTTATTTAATAATTGGATACTATTGAATTGAATAATTGGTAAAAGTGTGTTTTTATTTCATGATAAATCTAGAGTTTCCATCATATATAGTGACAGCGGTTTTTGTATATTATTTAAAGAAATGACTTGTAATATTTTTGAATAAAATTTAATGTTAAATTTTAATACAAATATTTATTTGAAGAAACATACATTTTTGGATTACGAAATGATTTTTTAATTTCATTTATATATTGACATATGTTGTGATTCATTAACTAAATTCTATATATATGGCATGGTTTATTTTATTTAATTTAGATATATCAGTCATGGGAAATTTTCATAATGAAATGATTTTATAGAGTGTTTAGCATGGATGAGGTAAATGTCATATAATGAACGTGTCCCATTTTCGTGATGTAATTATCATATAGAGGTCTATTCCCATATAATTAAATGATAATATAGATGCTTATTAATAGATGATGAAATGATTATATATGGTTATTGGCCCAGAAGGTAAAATGCTTATACAAAGGGATTTGTCTAGTTATGTGATTATTCCTTAGATTGTGGTTGTGGGTGGAATGGTTGTTCTCTATGATCACATATCTTCAGGCATGGTGCCAAAATGGTTTTATTTTTTAATTATATTAGTCAATTAACTAATACACCTATTTCCCACATTATTTCATGAACATATTATCAAAATATATATATTTGGGGGTGTCCACCAATTGATTCGTAATCACTCCCTCTATAGATTCTTTTTTTATAAAATAGATGATTACATGGATGTTTGTTTGAAAAATAGAACGACAAATTTTTTTACTAATTATTTTTTAATGGAGTGGAGTTTAATGAAGGGTAAAATGAATTTGATGAATGGAGTATTTTGAATTTGTATGTTTTAGATGGTTATTTTATTTATATTATATTAAGTTTGAAATTGATATGCATTTCAGCATATCATTACATTACTTATTATAATTGGTTTATTGGTTACCACTTTTATGTCCATGTTGTACGATATTTTGTTTTCACTAGTTTTTTTAACTGATATTTATTTATACTACTTTTTTTATTGTATTTATTCACTGTGGTTATAATTTCCCCACAATACTCTTAACAACCTCTTTACTAGTCGAAAACCTCTTCTATATGGGAAGGTGTTCTTGATGATCCTTAACCATCCTGTTTTGTCCATGTTAGAGATTTCTACATAATAAATGTTACAAGGTGGTATCTAAGGAGGTCGTGTTTTTATTTTATATTGTTTTACTATATACGGAAGGTATAAAGAATATTAGGATGTGTTAGGACATTGTAATAACTTTTTTCATTGGATTATCTCACACATAATTGGGGGAAATACATGTGCCCCATTATGGGATTAATGTTCAAGATATTCTTTTTTTACAGTTGATGTAACACAAAATATTGTGATTTTTTTGTTCTATATTGTTGTTGGTTCTTGAGATTTATAGTCGTCACTTGATTGAGAGTTATATGAGTATTCATGCATCCTGATAAGAATATAGATTTGTATCTTGATATGAATTATTTTTGAAACAGACAAATTTATTTCTTGTAATTCATATTTTATTTAATTAACTAGTAGATGAGATTCCTATTATATCTGATAAAATAAATTAATGAACTATTATTTCATTGTTAAAAAAATGTATTCCATGTTTATAGTGATCATGGTCATGTGGTTCTCTATTTTTTTCGCATGTTGAGGATGACCTTATTATTAGTTATTGCTCTATCAAGTGTGTTCATCTCTATGTTGTGTGTTCATCTTTAAAAGAAAATTCCACCTCCTCGTCATCATGTTCAGCATTAGAAGAGTGGAAATATGAACACTTCTAATGAACCATAATTTATCTTACGATATCTATTGAGGATTATATATATTTTAAAGTCCGTGAAATCATATTTAGTATCATGTTATTCGTGGGATCCAAAATGTTTTGCACAATGCCTTAAAAGTTTGATTGGAAGATGTTGATTCAGATACAGCATCACCTATTTTAATTGGTGTGGGAGCCCCCCATGAAGCTATGTTGTGGATAAATATATTCTATATGATCTTCAAGAACCTCAAGACACTCTAGATAGGAGGTTGAAGATCACTACATACATAATTCGTAAACAATTCACTAAGTGGCGGGAAATTATAGTGAAATCAATGTATCAATTGGAATTGTCATGGAAGGAATTAGGGTTGATGTTTATGATTCTATTTTATCATGAGGAAATGATTAATGAGATGGATCATGAGTTTATTCACCTAAAATATGATATCATCAATGTGATGGACTATTCAATGCATTTCAATGACTTCATGTTCATTTCACCATCTATAGTAGATGACGAGATCTACAATATAAGGTGTTATCAGGATGGGGACCACAATGAGATAATATCAAAGGGGAACTTATTTCACATGAGTAGCTTTTCAAATGTGATGAATCAGTCACACAACATTTATGGAAATCGTAGAGTGATATAAAGATATTGTGGTACTATTTTAGTACGGTAAACTGGATTCATTTTTTCTAGTTAAAATATGCAACAATATTCTAGTTATTGGTATGGAAGAAAAGGGTAGAGTTGATAGGGAATTGGGTATCCATCTCAGGACCGTGTTCCATTAAAGAACTACCTATAAAGATTTTTTTTCATAAGTGGGATCAATTTCAATATCTTACATAGGAGTTTCATTATTGTATTCATATGGGCCTTCTTAAGATATTTATTTGTATCTTATCATTGAAGAGTAGTGTACGGGATCGGGATTGGTATCAGATTATGATAATAACTTATCTAATTTTTATATGATAGGTATCTGGAGTTCCAAAAGAGGTTCATGTCAAGGCATTTGATGTGGTACCACATTCTAGAGTGGTAGTAGTAGGTCTAGGTAAAAACCACAGGGAATCATAATTCATTATAATGAATATGTTCACTTTAGTTACATGCTTTGAAGACTGCTCAATGTCATTTGTATATAGGATGTTTTACTATGAGATGTATAATTCATGTATCAAATACCATCTCATGCATTTTTATTTATAATGGAAAATCAAATTCATTCTCATCTACTAATTTTTAAAATTGTTTGGTCCACGTTATGGAATGATTTTATGGTTTTTGACCATCTAAAATATGTATAGAGTGTACATAGAAAATTTAAAATGATACAAGGCCAATCCTCCAAGAATATACATTTTCATGTCTTCTGGGAACCGTATGTGCTAAAAATAATTGTATCAGTGATGATTTTTGATTTGGATTGTATAGTACTATACCTGGCTCAAATTTCCTAATAATAAAAAATATTTAACTTTCCAGCTGATTCAGAGGAAATTATTCTCACCATGGTGATCAGGTTCTTCCAGATGGTCATGATGTATCCATTATATGGATGTTGGATTTGATTAGAGATTAGATAGCTAGACATATGTAAGTTGAAGTTTGAATACCATAGGATAATTTTATTCAGTTTATATACAATTTTCATTATCACTTTCCTCGTGAGCTCTATGATTTACCACCCAAGCAAGAGATCAATTTCAGGATCGAGTTAGTTTTCGGAGTAGAAACAGTTTCAATTCCCCAAAAAAGACGACACTCACATATCTTTTAGTGTTTCATGATTAGTGTAAATATATAGAAGATAATTGTTTCATATATCACAACACATCATCAAGGGAATTTTTAGTCCTTTTCTCCAAGAAGGATTATAGGTCTCATTGATTAGGTCTCGATTTTGGGAGGTTTAACCTGATTAAATGTACCCTTCCATCTATTAATGATCTCCTCAATCAGTTGAGAGGATCTAAGATCTTATATGATATCAATTTCTAATCAGGATACCACAAGTTGAGGTTGATCTGAATAACATACCCTGAATTTCATTTAAGAGTAGGTGTTCCTTTTTTGAGTTCGTAGTGATTCCGTATCGTTTAAAAAATTAACTATTAGAATTAATGTCCTTAATAACATGGATTTTTCTTTTTTTTATAATCAGGTTTTTTGTTTTCATTTATTTAAAAATCATGGTTCTCTATTAGTCTACAATATATCATTCCAAAAATCCTAACATCATCTTTAGTGCATTATTATAGAATTAGATTTACACCAAGCTAACTAATTGTATTTTTTTAACTGCTAAAGTGAACAAATTTTTTCATGTCATATCAATGTCACGAGTTTAATTAGGCCCAAATAATGATGAATCTATGGTGTCATTTGATATGCCTTATAATTTCCATGAGATTGAGTGTTTTTATTATTAGGATAATATCAATGCTTTATCTATGACATACCCTATTTGGTGCAACGAGGTTAGGGATTACAATTAAATAATGATGTTTTTTTCATAAGATCCTTGTGGGAGATATTTCCAAGAGCATAAGAAAATACTAACCTCAACACATATAATCACCTTAAATGTGGAAGGTAAATTATATAATGTGTACTATGTTGCAACCGGAGTTATACTTGGAGTGGTTTCATTGTTGTAGGATCAAGAAGTTTCATACGACTCCGTAAATTTGATACGATATGTTTTATGACCCCCTCCCCAAAAAATTGTACCACTCAAGGTCAAGAAATTTGAGAATATAGATAGTGATGTCTGAGTCAAACCTCTAGTTGGACCTAGGATGGAAACTAGCACTGAGGGTATAATAATCACAGATATGTGAGACATTACCCTCTATGATAGCACATTCAAAAGAGAAATACCTGAAATCCACCAACCATCTTTAAGAATACTAAAATATAAAAAGAAACCCAAATAAATATATGTAATGTCGTGCATAGAGTACTACCACTAAAAAGGAAAAATAGAATGTTAAAAATGTTATTAAAAAAATTATGACCATGATGCCCGAATAGTTCTAAAAACCCCAAGCTATTAGTAACAATCCTGATCTACAAACTACTCTAAGTGACCTAAAATTAGTTGTATATATATTGGGTGAGTATAACACAATACTCAGTATGATCCCCCACGAAGCCTCTCATGAAAAGGTAATGAAATCAAGATAAACCCAGTGAACAACAACTGAAACATACTCTCCACCTAATCAATTATAATATATTCTCAGCCTCACCATGGAAACACTCACCAAGTATCTAATACAAGTGCATATATTATAATAAATTATATCAAGGGTACCCTATTAAAACATCCTCACTAGTTTCCACTTTTCCCCAACGTCGCATGTCCTAATTATCTCCCTTCAAAATGCATTCTTGCAGGAACCTAGGCTTATCACCACAACATTAACCTCATGAAACACCACCTCCCATGAAACCAAAGTACATAGGTAGTTTCTTGGAGCCACAATAGATTTGATAACATGAATCATACGTCATACATTATACCTCATGCCATCACAGACCATACAACAATTAAGGATCCTCAATCCATCACAACCTATACATGTTACACCTATATTAGTCCAAGGGAAACTATATTTAATATATATGTATGTGAATAAAAATAGAAATTATAGCCCTCTACACACGCTTATGAGGAAAACTTACTTCCTTGCCTACCAACACATGTAACTACCAAGAGAAGGGAGTGGGGCCAAAGGGGGAAGTCATCCATTCATCCTACTTCTAGAATGGTGGGGAAAACACCCCCTGGGGATCAGTATCCTTGGGGTGTTAGCTTCCCTAACTGACATAGTAGAGTATCATATAGAAACAAAAATAATAATAAAATATAATACAACTCAGAACCGTACTAGGGGAAAACCATAGTTTTAGAATCAACTACAGGTAACATCTATTAGACTCTCTGTTGCCACTGCTAAGACTATATATACTATATGTACATAATATTTTATAGATATATATTAAGATACTTATCCATTTTTATTAGTTTCACATTACATGAATAATTTTTTTACTTTAAATTATCCATTATTAATTACACATTACATATCATTATCATCACACCAACTTCCAGTCCATCTAGGCATAACCAAACTATGTATACAACTTCTCAGAAATATTATCTTAGAATTGTGTCCCAGCAAGCTCCAACCACATGGGTTAGCATCATTTATTCAATCATATATTACAAGTATTATTACTTTACCATTTTTCCTGGTATTCTATAGAAGAAACACTAATATACAAAGAATAAGGCGCACAACATGATGAGTATATATACTGTCCTTCGTGACTTTTCAACCTATAAAATGGAATATACCAATCCGTCCTTGAGGAACCAACCATGGAAATCACAATGAATACCCCATGCATGTTCACCTTATTTGGATGGAGGGTATGTAAGACCAGCAGCCTTATGTAATGTGGAATGTTAAGAATATATACAACCAACAATATTCAAGAAGCACCAAACATTAATAACTGAACAGTTTCATCATCTCTAGTGTCTTTTTTGACATTCACATGAATAAACCAATACATCTCTCCACTTTAAGGGTCAACTACACCACAAAACCATGGGCCTCCCTACCCCACATACCAAAAATTCCTCTCAGGCTCATCCATCCTAGGATCACACCACAACACAAGAAATTTGAGAAACAATCAGCAATAAACTGAGCTCTCTGCCCTGAGGAAGGCATATAGCCTTCTCAAATAATGAGCACTCATGGCCCCAATCATAAGGCTCTTGGACATTAAAGAAAGAGGGTAACATAGAACCTTTCCATGATTTATCATTTATTAAAAAAAAGAGTTATTTAATCTCTCTAAAATTAGCCTATTCAATTAATCATGCATAAATGCATCTAATTGAATATCAACAGTTTACCACAACAACAACAAGATTAAAAATATGCCTCTTTATCATTATTTAATTAATTTAAAATTAGTACTGGATTTATGTTCTTTACCAATTTCCATTACAAGAATCATTACAAACAAATGAAGAATAGACATCACACTATATAGAAAAAACAATAACCAATAACCCATGATTGATACCAATTAATTTTATCTTGTTCAAATATTTATTATATCAATCCAATTGTGATACTCCAAAATGATACATGGTCACTCTAAAGTTCAATGTAAAAGACTATAGAAGCCCTGAATCCCCTACCTCAAAAGGTTTCATACATTCAATGCATGATAATGACCAATACAATAGATCAATATCACCCCTCCGAGAAGACACCATCCACTAGGAGACACAAAGAGACCACCACACCAACCAACACACAAGAAAACACTATTAAAAACATGGTGATCACATTCCATAGCATGGAAAGTAGGAACATAAGAAGAGAAACCGAGAATAATGGTATTAGAACAAACCTTATATCGAAGATGGATCAACCCTTCCTTGATTCACTAAAATAGGGGGTTCAAGTAGAGTAGGGAAAAACACCAGGGAAGAAATGATCCAATGCTATAGTACTTTGCCTGACTACCATTGGATGGAAGTAAAGGAAGAGTTTATCTTAAAATGAATAAATTAGGAAGATCATGGGAGCAAGATATCTCATCTCTTTAAAAGATTTAATGATGTATTAGTTTATGATACAATGGGTTTTCCATAATGATCGGATCTGTCAAATATCACACATTTTGACTGAGTAATAGCTTCCCAACTATTAGAAAAAAAATTATGATCAGAGTTATAAGAATGGAATAGGCCTAAAATCCATTAAAAAAGTCAAATGAATGCATTTTATATTATGAGAAATGTTAATCTAGTAATAATGTAAGAAATATTATCAAAAATATAGAAAATTGAAAATGAAAATGGCATAGTACTAGAAAAATTGATCATTCCTCAATTTTGGTTCCGCCATTTCAGTTCCACTATTTCATTTCCACTGTTTTCATGACCTAGTTTGGGTGTCACTGTTTCGATGCCACAGTTTCAGTGCCACATTTTCAATGCCACTGTTTAGGTGCCACCATTTATGTGCCACTGTTACAAAAAATTGGAAAATGAAATGACATAGTTCTAGAAACACAATCCACATAACATAAAATTTGTATTTTTGTTGGGGATAGGACATCATCACATCCGTAAACACCTCCAACATCTGATATTATCAATGGAATGGATTAAAACATATCAATACATTACATTAGAAACCTTTAGAAACATTATCATCTATGAGAATAAAAAAAAATCCCAGATAAGAAACAAAAAAGTGGGTCTGAGAAAACACTCTTTGAGATACCTCTCAAGGGTCTCGCAACCAATAGAGCTCAATTTCTTACAAATTGAACTCAAAAAACCACATGCCACCCACAACCTGCTTCAAAACACTCTTTTAGGGTAGATACCTCTCAAAAGAGAGAAATACACCCCAGAAAAAAGAGAAATACATCTCCTAACCCTGAATGGCCTACAACAACAAACCAAACATCATTACAAAGAAAGAGTTAAAAAGAAAACAAATCAGGGTACTGAGTACATATACCTAAATCATGTTCCCAATTACTCTCATTCAATCCATTATGCCACCGCAACATATTAACCAAGGGAATAACATGCCTGAAAAACACCTTCTCCTTGTGATCTTGTATCTCTACATGCCTCTCAATAAAGTTCACATCATCATCAACATCGATATCACCCTAATTGACCATATGATAGTAGTCATGAAGATATCATTTGTATCCCGCTACATGTAAAAAATAATGTAACAACCTCATCTGTGGGTGAAGTGTTACTCGATATGTCATAACATCAGATCAATACAAAACCCTAAAAGGTCTAATATACTAGGGAGAAATCGTACTTCCCAACCAAACCTTTTCTGCCCAAAATGGGGAGTCGGATTTTGAAAAACATGATCCCCAACGTCAAAATTTATAGGTCAACTACTATGATAAGAATAGGATTTTTGATGATCCTATGTTGCCTTTATACTATTGAGAATTACCTTATCCTTCTCTGGCGTATTCTATACTAGCTCTAGACTAAGAAATGATGACTATATAACCCCAGCCCAACACAATGGGGATTGGAAAAGGTCATGCATACAAGTCATCAAAGAGGTCCATAACTATTGTGGAGTGGAAATGATTGTTTTAAGAGAACTCTACTATAGTAGGGTGCCTCACCTATTGTCCTTTAAATTCAAGGACACAAGAGCACAACATGTCTTCAAGAGTTTGGTTTGTCCGCTCTGTCTGATTTTCCATCTGCGGATGATGTGTAGTGTTATGGTATAACTAAAAATAGAATGAATAATGGATACCCCTCCACAAACTGGTGGTAAAAGAGGGGTCTTGATTAAAAGTTATCATCCATGGAAATTTGTGGATTCTCACCACCTCTTCCAGATACTTCTTAGAATAAAGATTCACTTAAATCAATTACTTTATCCTTGTAGAGTGGGATGATTATTTCAGGAGATCCTCTACCACCAAAATAACATCATAGCCTCTATGAGATTGAGGTAAACTAGTAACAATATTCATTGAGATGTCCTCCCTCTTTTACCAAGGAACATACAACGGCTAGAGAAAACCATCAAGAACAGTGTTCTCAGCCTTCACCATTTGACATTCCGAAGATTGAGAAACAAACTATTCAATCACACCATCATCCCAGGCCACCAAACCTAACACATTAAGGCACAATACATATTCATTTATGATAGTATGTAACACTACGGGAGAAACGTGGTTCTCCTTGGGAACCATCTCACACATCTTCAATGGAGAAAAAATAATTCCCCAAAACAATAATTCATGATGTACAACCACAGACCACCCATCATGGTATTCACTAGAAATAAATCTATCTCTCTAGAACTATACCTCAAGGTCCCCCAATTGGTAATCTTATACCTGGTGCACCAGAGCCTAATTCACTAACATCTATCAAAGAAAACATCTATATATAACTTCTCATATGTTCATTTGAAATGTTGAATGCTCTTCCATCACATACATGGAATCACCAGATTCATTCACTACATCACTACGCGACATCCTACTCAACACATCGGCAACATCATTCCATTTACCAAGTGTATATGAAACTTCGATTTAGTGATACTATAGAAACTCCATCCATCGATGATTCTACAAGTTCATGTAACCTAGGAAGGAAACACACCTCATGTTCTAATGATTGGTGAAAACCTCAATGTGCCCGCCTATAAGGTAATGTCTAAAAAATTCCATAGAAAACACCAATGCAAAAAAATCGAGATAATATGTGGAATAGTTATGGTCATGGCGAATCAACTACTGAGACCCATAAGAAATGGTCGATCTATGCTGCATCAAAAAAAAACCTAATATAATATGTGAAGAATCAAAGAAAATGTTAAGCTAACCTACCTATGCTGGAAGACGATGAACTGAATCACTAACCAACTTCTTGTTCAGATACATGAAATCTTGTTTACACCCATCACTCCACAAAAATTCATGACCCCTCTTGCTCAATACTATTAGATGATTCACAACACAAGATAAATCATCCATGAAGCTCCTGTGATAGCCTTTAAGACAAAGGAGGCTTCAAACCTCTACCAATATCATGTGGGATTCCCAAAAAAACTACTTTTCTAATAAACAGATCAATTGATTCTCCCTGCTAGGATACAACCTGCCCCAATAAATGTACTTCGCATGCCCAAAACACAAACTTCAACAACATCGAAAATATATGATATCAATGATGAACTCCCAAAATGGCATGCAGATGCTCTGCATGCTTCTCCTGAGACCCAAAGTATGAAAGGATGTCATCAAAGAAAACCACTATGAAATTATGAAGGAACAAATGTAACACATCATTTATCAACCCCATGAAAATTGAAGGATAATTTTCCAAATCGAATGACATCATTATTAACCTGTAATTCTCATGATGAAAATACAAATTTGTATTTGGAATATTATAATCCTTCACTCACATCTACTGAAAGCAAGACCACCAATTAATCATCGAGAACCATGTATCCCCCTTCAGTTGAATGAATAAATCTGGATTCCATGGAAGAGGATAGATATTATTCAATGTCACTTTTTTCAAGAAATGATAATCGATACACAGCTGCGAAATGTCGTCAACCTTCTTCACAAAAAAAAATTGGTGTACCCCATAGGGACATGCTCATCTTAATAAAACCACACAACAATAGAACATCAATATTAATACATATCTCCTGTAAATCATAAGGCACCATCCTATATTGAGATATATAGAATGGAGAGGGTCATGGTTATTGCTCGTTCTTAAACATGATCGCTCATCAAGGGTAAAATGCTACAACCTCTTATCTAAAGACATCTAGGAACACATCAATGGACCTGGAAAAAACAGAATGATGAACCTCTGACAAACTGAATATCAATTCAAAAATCATGGATGAAAAAGAAGGAACACATCGTTAACTCAATAAAGGGTATCACTTGCCAGAAAACACAGTTAGCTCTCAAACAATATAGATTAACACCACTTTACCTAAGAAGAAATCCACAATATCCTATACCAAATGCAACCAATCCATGTCAAAGATGAAATATTATGGTAGTATCATTTAAAATAGGAAATATCCCCTAGAGCGATGCTACCCTAGATCTAGTATACAATTATTATATACATTAAACAAGTAAACTAGACCTCTAACAGGTGTAGTCAATGCCAAGTGTATAGGAAACCTCTCATCCTCAGGTGACAATGCAAGGAAAAGGGAAGGTGATATGACAGAGTGTGTGGATCCTGAGTCAAACAAGGAATACACCCAAGTAAGATATAAGAAAAGGGTACCTCGAACGATGTATGGCTTGCCTTGGGATGACAACACTAAAGCTTGAAGTTGACCATGACCTACTGCAAACCTATCTGACTATAATGATGACCACCACCATGTTTGTTCTCTTCTCTCTGATGATGGGTATGGTCTGAGGGCTGTCATATGCCTTCCACATCATCTCACTGCTAATCCATATTTGGTGAAAAATGTTGTTACTAGCTTGGCTGGAACTGAACCAATAGAGGATCCTAGAGTGGAACACCTAGAACGTGCTAACCACTATGATAGGTCGGTCACTCTCGCTACCGATGACCTCAACCGCCATGAGAAAAATAATTGCTTGACCCGTTGGAATAGTCATGATATCTTCCGCCTTGAGAGAAATAAGATACTGAGGGTTGGGTCCTACCCCAAACCAAATAGAAACTCTTCTTCCAGGAAACCTGGGATCCCCAGAACACATCTTTACTTTATGTGGAATCTGGACAAGTCCCATGCCATGATGACCCAATTCTGGAAAACATTCCCTCAATGAATATTTACCTTGATAGTACCTCATGAAATGTCTTCTTCCTAAATTGGGCGACCTAACACTGGATATTTGGAAATGAATCCACCTAGAAATTTCACTCCCAAGGCTCCTCATCTAGAAAAAGGTAGATAGAATACTGTAAGAGGTTCCTAAATTGATCCCAATATCTCGCAAACTGATGTTCCCCTTTAGATGGTTAAGAATATTTTGGTTTCTAGACACCTTTGAGGATAAAGAATTAATCTCAACTCTAAACATGTCTCATAACTCCTGCCATGATATAACCGACTTCTCAAATTCTATGAGGATCAATAACCACCACTGCCTTGTAGCCCAATGATGCATCATCACCACCAATGATACCCATTGATATTTACCGGAAATGATTAAGCTGAATGTTATCCCAAAATCCTCCAACTTTTCATTCATGACTACATCTGAAATAGACCCTACATAATTCTTATAGACTATGGAAGTAAAACTCTCGGAGTGTCCTCCTCCATGTTTCATCATCTTAATCCTCCACTATGTGGAAATTTTTTGGTGTAGGTTGATGGATATCTTCTATACAAACCTAACTAGGACGTTGACATAGATCCATACCTGAAGAAATAACAAAAACATAGAGCTCCTAAACCTATAATATAGAAGATCCAACATTAATAAATTGTTTTATTTTTTTTCATTTTATGTTTACATATCCCACGATCTAGTCATTCAAACATATTAAAAATGAATATTTTCTAATGATCCTTTCCTCGGTCTCTACCCTACATCAAGTATCAACTCATTTAGTAGACACTGTAATGATAATGGCCCATATGTCAAACCACAGGGGGACCTAAGTACCAATGGATCATCCGATATATAGAGATTACAACAAATTCTAAATGTGATTTACACCATTTCATTACCAACCATGGAAACCTCAGATGTACCTAACTCCAAACTCCATTTTATCCCTCAGCTAGAACAATGATACCACTCTATCATGAACACATCCTCCACAAAGTGTACTCCTCATAGTCCAGCAATGTGAGGAATGATATATTGACACTAGAGTACTGCCTCAAGTAGGCCACAGGTTGTCACCTAGCATTGAGGGTATAATAAAAACACAGATTGGAAACATTACCCTCTAAGATAACAGATGTCAAACATATGGATAATACAGAGCCCAACCAACACAAAGAATAATAACATATAAAATGAAACCAAAGTACACATTCTTAATGTCATGAAAAAACTACTACAACTAAACAGGGAAAATTGGAAGTGCAAAAAAGAATTAAAACAGTAGTGAACATAAAGCCCGAACAGCTCCTGCAACCCAGATATAGTAGTAACCATAATGATCTCCCATCTTCTCCAACTGACCTAAAAACTATTGTATATACATGGCGTGAGTATAACAGTATACTCAGTATGATCCCCTCATAGCCTCTCATGAAAATTACATGAAAGCATGCTAAATCATATGGAACATCAACTGAAACTAACTCACAACCTAAATATGTATATTATGTTCCCAGCCTCACCATGGATACACTCTCCAATTATTTTTTACAATAGTATATAATATAATCAGTAATATCAAGGGTACCCAACTACCACTTCCCCATTGGTTTCCTTCTTTTCCCAAACATCACACATCCATAGCATCTCTCTCCCAAAAGGCTTCCTAGAGACACCTAAGCGTTGAACTACAAAATTATCCTTGTGAACACCACCTCTATGTTCACGTAACCCAAGTAACCATGTATTTTTATGGATCCACCATAGGTCACATAATGTATATCATATATCGGGCATTATACCTCCAGACATTACATCCCATACGTCGAGTAAGGATCCTTAATACATCACATCCTTTACAAAATTCCCCAATAGTAGTCCACATAAAATGTATGTAGGTTATATGTGTGTGAATAACCATAAAAAATTATAGGCCTATACAAACATATAAGGGGGAAACTAACTTTTTTTCCCCAAACACAAGTAACTATCTAGTGAATAGAGTGGGTGAAAGGGGGTTTTCATCCATCCATCCTCACATCAGAATTGTGGGGAAAACTCCCCCTACCCCCCATTCAGGGATCAGAAACCCCGATGTATCTGTTTCTCTATCTGACATGGTAAAGTAGTGTATAGAAAAAAAAAGTACATAATATAATAAATCTCTCAACTACACTATGGGAAAACCCAAGTCATAGTCTCAACTACAACTAACATCTATTGGACTCCTAGCTTCCACTACTAAGGCAAGATATCCTATAAAGATAAAACCATTTAAAAAGAGATATTATGTTACTTATCCTTTTTTTGTTTCATTTTATGTAATTAATTATTTAACCATTAATTAAATATTATTAATTCCACAATACAATTCATCATCATTACACTATGTTCCATGCCCTCCATTCATAAAAAAACCAAGTCCACAACTTCTCAAAAATATTACCTCAGCGTTGCATTCTAGAAAGCTCTAACCCCATGGGCTAAAATCATTTTTTCAATCATTCATTAAAAGAATTATTAATTTACCATAATTCTAGGAATTATCGAAAATAAATACTAAACTATAGAACACAGTGGGATAAACATAGTGATTAAAGGTACTACACGTCGATCCTTTTACAACTATAACAAGATCAAATACCCATTAATCCTTGAGAAGCTCAACATGGAAAGAATAAAGAATTCCCCATGAATATATGCCTCCTTTTGATGGAGGGTATGAAAGAGTAGTTTATATATACATTTTGGAAATTTAAAGAATATAAACAACCAAAATGATTCATCAAGCATTCAACATTCACAACCGACCCATGTCATCATCTTCGGTGTCCTCTCCAACCCCCACATGCATAATCAAGTGCTTCTCCCTACTCTAGGCATAAATTTATCTCTCACACCCTACTCATCACCTCTCTACATAACCCAATAACAGCCCAGGATTATCCATCATAGGCTCACACAACAACAATAGATGCAAGAATACAATTAATAAGAAATGGGTCTATCAGCCTTATGCATGGAATCTTTTCTTCACACACAACGACCACTCATAACTATAATCATAAGGCTCTAGGCCGGAGTATGAAATAGTGTGACATAGAACCCTATTAGGAATATTCTTTTTTCAAACTATAGTTTATTTAATTTATCTTCAATTATCTAGTTCATTTAATCTTCCATAATTGCATCTAGTCAATTATCAACAGTTTATCACAACAAAAAATGGATAAAAAAACATTCATATTTATCTTTATCCAATTAATTTAATGATAATCGAATCATTAAATTATATTCCAATTTCTATAAAAAATACATGATAATGAAATTACGCATACATATAACATTATCTAGAAAAAATAAAAGGCGACAACAGACTATCGATACCAATTTATTTATCTAGATATTATAATTATTATTTCAATTATAGTGTGTAGTTATTCGCACGAGAACAACTAGAACAGTAGATCACAATCATCTCTCTTAGAAGACCGTATCCACCTAAGGATGTAGAGACCCCACCACACTAACCAACACCGAAGAGAATTACATTATAATCAGGAATATCACATTCCATAGCATGGAATGGAGGAATGTAAGGAATGTAACCCAAAAGAATGGATGTATAACATACCTTATATCGAACATGAATCGATACTTCCAGGTTGAACAATAATATGGGTTGTTCATGAAGTTGGAAGAAACAATAGGGAAGACATGATCCACGAATAAAAAAACTATAAACAAACCCCATTGGATGCAAGAAAACGATTGAGAGTATTGAACCTAGTGAAAATAAGTAATATCAAGGAATGAATATATCACTTCCCATTATATGATTTAACATAACAGCAGTTTAATATATGATGGATTTTCTATTATGATCAGATATGTCAAAGCCTGCATGTCTTGACTAAGTGAAGGCTTCACAACTATTGGGAAAAATAAATATTGGAGTTATGGTCAATAAATCAACCTTAAATCACATAAAATGGGCTTGAATGTATTATACATCAAAGGGAATGTCAAACTAATAAAACTATTGAACTATTCAAAAAATAATGGAAACTTTAAAAAGGAAATTACACATTTCTAGAAACACTATTCATTCCATAATTTCAATTCCACCATCTCTATGCCACTGTTTTTTGTGCCACCATTTTTATGCTGTCATTTTGGTGACACTATTCCAGTGCCACCATTTTTGTGCCACCCTTTCGGTGCTTCTATTTCAGTACCACTATTTTTCTTCCACGGTTTTGGTGCCGCCATTCTAGTTCCACCATTTCTATGCCACCATTTTGGGTCCACCATTTCAGTTCCACCATTTCGGTGCCTCCGTTTTTGTGCCACTATTTCAGTTCTACTAATTTTGTGCCACCATATTGGTTCTACCATTTTGGAAATTTGTAAAAGGAAACTACACTACTCTAGAAACACTATTCACAGAATTGATAATTTGGAAAATTGTTTGGGAGAATTCATCATGAATTCCCATAACACCCCCAAAGAAAGATTTTATAAAAGGAAATGAATTGAGGGGTTAGGGCCTTTATAAAAAGAATGGCTCCCCTATCAATAATATTTAGTTCAAAATGGTGGTAAATTCCCTGACATTCTAGAGACATTATCTTTTGGGTTAATTTTTTGAGTTTGTACATGAACAATATGATCCCCTGACACATCATTTCTTTAAGTAATTTGATCATTCTGTAATTGAGGTGGGTAGAGTATCATCAATACTTCCACATTGTGATCAATTATAAAATGTGAAAACAAATTTTCATTGTTGATTCCATATGTCGGATGATGAATACAGATTAAGTAAGGAAGTCCTACAATGAAAGGAGGATGATGAAACTATATAAAGGCATGCATATTCATGTCTATGAGTCCCAAGGATGAGTAATTGTAATATATACATCCATTATATGTGTTCTTATCGACTGTATCAATAAAAGGAGGATATTTGACCAGAATGGTAAAATTGAACAAGATATCTTATTTAGTGGGGAGCAACCAACATGTTATTCAATAGAAAATTATGATTTTATTCTTTTCAATGTATGAGTATGGGTTTGTACATTCATGTTAAAAGAGATTATATAGGTTTTAATAATTATATTTGGTTAGTAAATCCTGATTTTTTAATATGTATTTTGATTGTAATAGATAGTAACTGTGAACAATAATGAATAAGGCTGTACTATGATTTCTGGTGATATGTTTTGCCTATAATTCGGTGAATTCCAAGCATCAGAGTATACCATGTATTTTTTGGCCACTACCTATTCCAGGATAATAAATATATGAAGTTACTATGGATTCTGTGATATGAATACACAAGAATAAATATAATAATTATGAAATTGTGGATTAGCAAATGATGGTAGCCCATTCTTTTCTATTTAGGAAGACTATTAGTGATTCTGATTTATGTTGTCTGTACATTTATGAGATAGTATGTTATACAGTGTTCCAAGTAGTATTATTTCGAATAGAGATCTTAAATATATGTCATTATTTAAGAACATTATTAAAAAGGATATGATATCATTGGTTCTTTTTAGAAGAACCAATCATCCTTGGGATGAATTTAAATCTAAGAAGAATATTCAGGTTTTGGAGGATATGTTAACATCCCCTATTTTGGAATTTGGTGGCACATGGAAAAATAATATAAATCTTTTGTATTTTTCACACAATAAAGGATTACAAGATGTGATCCAGATATAATACGGTGAGGAATAATATAGTAGTCCATGTTGTTAAACTCTCTCTTTGTTCAAGGTATGTGGTTAAGTGATTATTGGATATAGTCTCATCTAAAATACATATGATAGTGTTTATTTGATTGAGAGTTACTTAGTAGCCTCACAGAAAAAAAGAAATATTCAACTGACCAACATATATTTACATTGGAAAATCAGGTTTCCCATCCATTTTTTCTTGAGGTGTCACCTAGGTTATGGAAATTCCATATTATGATAAAGGAAAAGATAACACCCAGGTTTTCTGGACATTTGAGATAGTGGAAAGGTTCGCCATAGAGGAACACAGATTATCCCTTCTACAACACTACAATACTATATGTAAAATGTTTCATTTATTAAAGCATTAGACATATCACCAAGAATATTTTTATGTTTTACAAATCACGGATGTATGGAATTCTTTAGATAATTATTTTATGGGTAAATAATATTAATTGTGGACCATAGTTAGAAGTGTCTTTTATGGAGGATTGCTCATTTTCTTCGAGTGTAGTTATAGCATAACTTTGCTCAACATGAGACCATGGAGTGGGAATCTGATAAGTGAGAATAATTTCTAGGCGTGTTGAATAAATACTCTTATAAATTATTGGAGAAACACGATGATGAAATATTATATGGTGGGGAGGTTGTTTGATATAATCTTCTTTCAGGTACCTCCCAAACATAATTTTTTGACACTGTTTTATTTTTCTTTCATTTGAAGTTATTTTTTTAACTAAACGAAAGCAGAAAGGCTTCATATAACAAAGAAAAGGGAAACAAGTTTACACACGACTGAAGGAAGGATGTTTGAATTTATCCCACCATAGGATATAGATCAACTCATGAGAAATAATGGAATGATATGTGCAAGTGTCACCAGAGGATCCCATGTTGGCAAGTCAATCAGGAAGTTTTTTTTGGCATCATGATAGATGTGTGTAATGATATAATTCATTCAAGAATGTATGTCATGATTTTTCATTCATTTATATGTAATCATCTATGATAGGTGAATTTGATCCATTTTCACCACTTGAACAATGATGATTGACTCACATTCAAACCAAATCTTCTATTAATTCCATTAATGATAAAATTCAAATAAATTGATGAGATCCATCATTTCTTCATCCAGAAAAGTCACATGTCCTCATGTATAATGAATACCTTCAAGAATGTCACCATCATGATTTTTAAACACAACACCATACCCCGCGAGTCCTGAAGTACCTCTCGAGCCCCCTTCTGAGTTACATTTAATCCAGCCTGCAAAAGGAGGTAACCAGAAGACTTCTATGGTTCTAAGATGAAAAGGTTAGTTTCCATGGAGGGGCATTATTTTCATAATAGTAAAGTCTGTGAATGGGTTTTCTCATTTTTCATCATGTAAACGATTATCTTGTTGAGCCACAAACATAATTTTAAAGAACCCCACACTGTTATTGAAAGAATAATTTGGTTTCCGGGAAATATTTATGCTCTTCCAATTTACAAGAACAACTTCATCCCATGATTCTCTGATGAGTATACAAAACTACTTCGTGAGTTCAATCACTGGTAGTTGAAGTAGGAGGTCCATGATGTTGTTTGCATGCATAGGCTAGATATCGATCCACTAAAAAATCGAGTTCCAGAATGATGTTGTGGTTTTGTAGGATAAGAAAAAAAATTTAAATCATCATGATTCTAAGTACATAAATCTCACCTGAAACAAATGGATAACCCATCTCACTACAGGTTATTATCCATTGGAATCTTGTCGAGATGATGGTGCCAAAGTAATTTATATCTGGATGGTGGAATGAATTTTTGGTTAAATTTAACAGTTCCACTTTCATTTCATTTCATAAGATGATTTTAGAATTGTTTGGTGTCTAGCAGGCCATTTGTACTCAGTTCCCATATTTTAATATTCTCTGTTCTCATAAAATCATTGGATTGGATCGTGAGAGAAATATAAGGTGGTAGCTAGTTATATTGCTCAAGATGGTTTTTTTATAGTGGTATTGTAGTCTATATCCAGATCCTGAATATTCACACAGTCAGTTAAGGGGGAACCAATGTAGTTATCCCTTCAAAATTTGAGGCAGGATTTCACACTGACCAACTAGAGAGAGTTAATTCATAACTTCTGCAAAAAAAAATTGAGACCTAGAAAAACTATGGATTGAATATATTTCATCTTCTCTATAATCATCCTTCTATTGAGTTTTGTTCTGAGTAAATCAGGCGATTTTTATTTTTCATTAATAAGACCCTAAAGTAAATTTCCCTGAAGGGATTGACTAAATATTTCAATAATTTTAATACCAGGGCCTCCCCATTGTATGTGGCATGCAGTAAGTCTTTCATGGAGATGTCATAATTTTCCATTCAAGTATACTACCACTCCACAAAAAGATCCTCCTAAGGGAGATGATATTTTTGATGGTGGAAGTAGGCCATGGGAACACTGTGAAGGAATAAACATGAATTGATATAGTCACTTGTTTTACTAGGAATATCCTTCTATCAATTGAGAGTGACCAATCCTTTCCAAGTAGAGTGTGTTCTTCTAAAATGGCTCACAATATCAGCAAAATAAAAGGAAGGTGGTTTACCAAGTATCATTAGGTCTTCGAGGTAGGTAAATGGAAGAGATCCCTCCATTATGCCCAGGTCATGTATCATGCCGTACATCATAGAATCAGAGATATTATTCGCAATGAAAATGAAAGACTTGCTCCAACTGACATCATGTCCAGAAGATTATTTATAGAAAAGAAGGGTTCTCTTGATATTTTAAATATTCCTCCTGTCTCTTTGAGTAGAAATATAGATTTTATCAGAAAAAAGGATATGAGAGGGGGCAGTGACACCTCGGGCAGTATAGATTGCATTGATTTTTCCTTTGATGAATTTTTCTAGTATTAATCTACTGTGATAATCATTAGCAATTGTATAAATAATAGCGGATTTGTGGTCCCTCTAACTCACTCTTCTCGATCATTTAATTTCACCCTCTGGAGATCCATTAACTAGAATATAAATATGAGACGAGTAGATCAAAGCACTGTTCCAATGAATAAATCTTCCATGGATGCCAAATACACGAAGGATGAGCCCAATAAAACCATAGTCAATTACGTCAATGGCCTTCCTTATATGAAGCTTAAGAGAAATGTTTCCACCCCTTGTGGTCTTCTGATGTAGGTTTATCCATTCATAGGCTGTTATAATTTAATGTTGAATCCTTCATCATTTAACATAACCAAACTGGTTCCATGATACAATTCACAATGAAATAAGTGCAAATTGAGTGGCCAGAATTTTAGTGACGATCATGTGTATGGTGTTGATAAGAACCACATTCCAGAAATAACCAATATAACTTGCATTCTAGACATTATAAATTGAGGTAAGGAGCTGAGCACTAATACATTGACTGTGAGATACCTTTGAGAAAAAATTCCTAACCAGTTTACACACATCATCAAGAATGACCTTTTTATAAAATTGGATGTAAAGATTTATAAAACCAACTGGCCATAAATAGCTATTATTTTTTAGCCTAAAAATGATTCAATGATCTCAATATACATTGGAGTCAATTTGAGAAGACTGTTTTTAGCATTTGTGAAAAACATTGAGATAATTCCAGCAGTCATGTCTTCATTTCTTCTAGGATGAATGAAAATATTCATGTAGTTGGGGTCACCATGGTTTGAGAGACTATGTCTATCATCAATGATAGTGTCTCCATTCATTTAATGGGATAGTGTCCTATTGAATTTTCTTCTCATTGAAGTGAGATAAATTTTGTGATATTCTTGTCTACAAAAGAAAGACAAATATCTTTGAACAAATAACTATGAGCGGTAACTCTAAGAACAATGGGTTTTTGAAGTTCAGAGGATAGATTTTTCTCTTTGACATCATTTGAAGTGAAATTTTTGAGAGTAATAGATTCTTGAATCACATGATATTTTTTTTAGAGAATCTATTTCTTGGAAAAGTAGTCTGAATGTTTTTGTTCCATTGCTTAATTTTCTTCTTGATAGATCGAATCTTGAGTACAAATAATATTTATATTTTGACTATATTCAACCATGAAAAAAGTGTGTCTAAAAATCTATGAATATTCAGGAATGTCATTCAAATAATTTTTTAACCTAAAGGGAAGAGTTAGCCTTACACATTTAGTGATGAAGATAATAAAATTTGGATGATGGTTTGAATTATGACTTCCAAGAGTGACACATGATATGGGTTTTCAATCATTTTCCATGAGGACATTAACTAAATCATGGTCAATTATGATTTCCCTTATACTATTCAGGCCTTTCCTGTACCAAGTGTGCTTAGCCCCTAGTAAATTAATTTTGGTCAGATTATATTATTCAATACATATTCTCATGTCTGTGATGGAAATGGTCCTTGAAACATAACCGAGCTTTTTATCTACATGTATAATTTAATGTAATTATCCCATTATAATCCATGTTTACATGATAGAACTAAATAGTTTTTTTATATTAATCCATCAAGATCTTCTTGTAATAATGTTTTGGGAGGCATAAACCATTGATGTGAGAGTATTAAGTCCATAGTTAGTAAATCGGCATGTAATGGTCTTCTCATTAACACAGATCATAAGATAATTAAAGAGATTATGGTGAAAAATAACAATAATCTGTCAAGAAAATAATCATGTATAGAACCAAGCATTGAATATCCAATTCCTTGGATACAGGAACCGATGTTGTTGTGCTTGGGCTTAGTTTTATAATCCCTATGAATGTTAAGTTAATATTTGATTATAATCATCCTGAGGGAACACAGAGTGTTTGGGATGGATAATACCTTGCAGTTCAAAAATAATATCCTCATTTTAATTTTTATTTTGGTTAATGTCCCCCTTTTTCTCGTGCCTCGAATGTCTTGTTTCCTACAGGCCTTCTCAGATCTGTTTTTTTAAACAACATTTGGTAGAGTTCTTATCAAAGTGGATTCAGTGAAATCCTTATGATCATCTCTATTTTTATTATAAACTTCTTCTTTTCAGGGGGTGGCCTCATCTGGATAATGGGTTGACTGGGGAAGTAGGGTGTTTCCCAGTACTTGATTATAAGGAAGAATTTCGTCAATAGTGCTTGTAGAGCCTATGTTTAGTGCCTCATTTGTGTCTGGACTGGTCAAATTCAAATAAAATTCCTCACGTTTCATACCATGAATATGTGTAAAAATATCCTCTAATAATATTTGAGCATCATTATTCTCATCCATATCGTCCACTAGTGGAACCACTATTTGATTATGGACAACATTGATATTTTGGAGAGATATATGCTCTTCTTTTTTAGAAATATCATCCCAATTCTTGATTTCACCCACCATTTGTTCACATCAAAATTTTTGTGTGGGAAATTATAAATTTTTTTGACATACTACATTGTGACAGTAGCCATTCATTGAGGAACCTCCTTCCATGATCCATTTTCTTGATAACAGCTACACTATTTCTTGTATTATATGACAATTTTCAATGATATGTCCAAGAATTATGTAGTTGTCACTATATTTATGAAATTTTTCAAATTCAAATATAACTTTCATTATATAATCATTGTCATATAGTGATACACGATCAAGATGTGAGGTCTCCATATCAATTTCAATGAAAACACTGTCAAATAGTCCAAGATCAACATTTATTTTTCACTGATATATCTTCAATGGTGTTCCAATAACATATGAAGGATCATTAAAAATATTAGGATTCGTGTAGATCCATTTATGTCCATTTATTCATTCCCATACCTTAGAAATTGATTATTTTTGTGTGAAGGGGTTGAATTTTCCATCCCATTCTGAGGGGCGGAAAATCCCTGGTTTCATGTTGCGGGTCCCGAGAATCTAGATTACATTAAATTCATCCATGTTTTATAGGATTATATGGATGTAACCCTTAACATGATGATCCAATCTCTAGTTAAAGACATACCATCAATGTGAGATATATTGTATAATATCATTGACAGACCGGAGCTTCGCTCCTTTATCATCGGAGATACGTCCAAGTACCGATAATCTACAAACCTCTAGTCTCTTCTTGACCACTTTGGGATCATCTACCACTGTGATTACTCCCTCTCCATAGAGTTTAATAATATGAGGATTTCCATGAGGTGAAAATATTGGATATGTTGTAGCATGGTCTTTCATGAAGGACATTGCATTGCGTTGGGGGGATTCTAGATCTGGGAGAATTTCAGGTTCAAAATGACGAGGTAGGACTAATATTTCCCATGCTGGATTGAACGAGTCCATTGAGAATCCAGATTAGTACATGAATTGAGCACTATCACATTAGTCAATTCGAATTGATAATGCTCCCATCATGCACCCCTCTATATTTCTTACCATCATTCTGCATTTGACATTAGTTTTCATTAGTTGATTCTCTTTCAAATATGGATAACATTTGGTTTGTAATATGAAAAAACATATGGGGTTGTATGTTTTTTAAAATTAGTGGATTCTATGTAGAATAATGTTAAATGGTTTGACTAGGGTTTCTTATGACTTTGGAAGGATAAAGATGTTATTCTAGATATTCTATAAAATATTAGGGCTTAATGAAGCATGCATTAGATTTACAAGTCATGTAAACGTATACATGAAGCATATATATCTACAAGAAGATTCTATCAATAGAATTTAGGCTATAAACAGGTTTATTATGTGAACTATTAACATTATATGACTCCACACTATACTACATGTAATGTTCGAGCTGCATTAAATTGACCCATGGTTATATGAATTTTATCGAACTTGTAAATTTAAAATAAATTTCTAATGAATTGAATGGAATGGTAATTATAATCCTCATATTGAGATTAGTTCTTTATTTCCCTTCTTGGAAAAACTACTTTCAACAACCCTATATAATATATATGTGATTTTGGTCAACATTTCTCCATTATAGATGTTCCATTGAAGAGATTGATTCCTAATGATTTGTTTTTCTTTTTTTTCCTCAATACATTTATTTATCTCCATTTTAATCGAGAAAATCCTGATTTATATTGTTTTAGGTGTTGATCTAGGTCTTTTGTTATATAGTTATCTTCTTGGGCTATTTTGAGCCTTCATTCCATTTTCATGTTACATTTTAGAAGCATATTTTTTTCATGATATAGAGATTGGTGGACTAAAAACTAACCCAATTGTCTCCTTACGTTATATGTATTAAAAATATTTTCAATTACACCAACACAATGGGTAAATTAATTAAATTACGCTTGAATTATAGAAAATCCAATATTATATTATTTCTTGGATCCCTTGGTATTCAATAATAATTAGACCTAACTTGTGGATACTTTTGGGTGAACAAACCATTATATAAAAATGAATTAGATAATGGATAAAATTTTATTTAGAATGAAATGTGAACCAATGTGATTTATTCATATAAAATATCAATGGTAAGAGATTATTTTTTATTGAAATGGGAGTCTCTAATTTTGTATAAAAAATAATGTATATTTGAATGAATAATGGTACCTTTCAAAAATTACCATTGAGAATTAAGATATGATGTTTTGTCTTCCATAATGTCATGAAATGTGTTGAGATTAATCATGAAATAGTTTTATAGATGGATTTTCATAGATTAATTAATTCACATATACTGGTCATGACCAAGTTTAATGTTGTAATTATTATATTGATGGCTTCATATTGATGATGAAATGATTATATATCTGGATTGTCTCATTTTCATGTTGTAATAATTATGTAAAGTGATATTAATTGATATTTTAATTATTATATAAAGGGATATTTTTAAAGAAGAAATTTATTTATAGAGGGAAATTCCTAGATTCAGAAATACATATATAGAGGGAATGGTCCCAATCATATAATGCTTATTCTAAGGTAAATTCCTAGTTATGTTATTATTTAATGGATTGTGGTTATGGTTTGCATGACTATACTACATGTATTGAGATAATATGGTTTGGTGCCAAAGTAGGTTGATTTTTTTATTATATTAATTGGGTAATAAATACATAAAATTATCAATTTACATCATAAACATACAATCAAAATGGTTTAATTTAGACAATATGGTTTTGACCTACTGAGTTTTTCATACAAACTATTTTGGCATCATTTTTGGTATTCTAGTACATTTAATGGGTTCCTATTTAGTCAATGTATAGGGACCTAGTGTATAATTATTTCATTCTACATGTTATGATGTTTGGAGACATGAAAGTCATGGGGTTTGAGACTGGGATCTTCTAGGATTTTTCTATCAGTTAATTCATTTATTTTTGTTATATTTCTTTTGAAATTTATCTACATTTAAAAAAAAAATTATTGACATATTGTTATTAGTTTATTGGTTTGGACATTCCTTTCCCTATAGTATGATATACAATTTACACTCTTTCTGTTACTTTGATATTTAATTATTTTGTTTTTAGTGTTATTTTAACTCTATATGAGAGGCTATAGTCTCCCCTGCATACTCATAACACCCCCTCTTATTGTTGGAAACCAGTGGTGTTTGGAGAGGCGCACATAAGGTAAAAAACATGAGTTTTCTACATGAGAGAGTTATAGATTAGGATGTGTTATAATATTTATCACAATATAAAAATTTCAATAAAATTATTAAATGTGTTATTTTGAAATGACGAATGTTTTGGAATGTCAATGCTTCATGATTCTAGTGAAATTGAATTTAGATAGATTTGATAAAAATAATTTTCCATTTTCGAAAATAAATATGTAAATGGTACTATCGAAGGAATAATTTCCATTGAGAAACTAAAAAGGTCTAACATTCCCAATATATAAAAAATCAAGTGATATTTATAGAGATGTTACTTCCAACATTAATTTGGAAATTATATATACGGTTCTACCTTGAATTGTAGTGAAAATGATGGTGAATGAAATTTGGGTTACTATGAGAATGTTGTATACGGATAAGTCATTGTAAAATAAAATATTATTTAATAAAAATATATACACTATTTTATCATAAGAGACATCCTCAGTAACTGAAAATATCAATGAATATAACACTCAATCATATTTCTATGAAAACATTAGAAAACAAAATTCAGGATTAAAAATATATGGACATTTTTAATCATTATTTTCCAAATATGTATAATCAAATCATCATCCAAATCACCAATAATATGTGGAATGATAAAATTCACTTCAGATATGTAGTTTTAGTGATTTTTAAATGAGGAAATTCGTTGCAAGAATCAAGAGGAAACGTAGAAAACATTTTACCATTTATGGGATTTCCAATACAGGGAAGAACTATGATGGAGTGTTGTTTAGTGGGTGCTTAAATCATGGAAGGAAAAAAGGAAATATCATGAATGAAAAAATCACAATTTGACCTTATGGTATGAAAATAAACATCAGGTACCGTTAAAATAAAATGAATGGAGAAAATTACTCTAAATGAAATTAGTTTAGTACTTATGAAAATGGATACATACTAGGAAGTGAATCGGTAACAACTGTGAAAGGTAAGAAGAATCTCTAAAATGGATGGATAATAAATTCTAGGTAAAATATCACCTAAATTATAGCTATTTATAGTTTTATAAAGATTCTTTTTTTCATATTAGTATGTTTGTACAAGACATATAATCACACCATAATGATCATTGGATTTGGTACTATAAAACTGAATATGCATGATGGTTCAGTTCAATCATTCCAAAGAGTATTCATTGATTTTATTGAAGAATAATATATTTTATTTGGGGAAATATCATTACATAAAATACAAAAATAACATAGAGAAATAAATAATATACATTTTGAGGAGAATAGTTGTGGTGATAAATGTTGATAAAATCTCAAACAACTTGTATGTTCTTTCCAAATTAAAAATACAAGGATGTAGAGATTTTTTCTACATAAAATACTTCAAAAAAGAATTGATGAATATATATAATTTTATGCATGAAAATGTTTTAGAACAAGGCCATCATATTCTTGATGATTAGAAGTTAATGAGTATTCTTAAAAAGGTTTACATAACATTTTGTGACCTTTTTGAAGAAGGAATCGCAAGTGATAGTTTGAGGTATAATTAATGAGGGACAAGAAGACATAAGAGTTAACATACTATTAAATTTGGAAAGAACCTATTATATTTTTACATAACAATTATATATTATATAATTCAATGATTACTATAATAGGTGATGTTAGGTGAAACCAGTCGATGGGAACTCTACTATTTATTAATTTTTAAAAGCATTCAAATTGATGACTAAGCATTAATAACGAATGCAAATAGATTTTTTTATTATTTAAAATTTTGTACATTAGATAAGTGAAGATTTTGATATTCATGTCAATTGGATGGAATTATGAGACAATTCACAAACACATATATTTCTATGAATACTAGAGTGGTGAAGAGGATTAAAAATCCTTATTTTAAAAAATATGTGTGTTGCTCAAGAAATTATGATTTAATTTTAAATTATGGTTAGAGGTAGTTAATTCCACCTATCATGTGATCAACTAATATACTTTAGTTGAAATTATTATAATGACACAGATGGAGATGTGCTGTGTTAATCAAAATTATTATTCTATGAACATACTTTGAGAATTACTATATAAATAATTTTTAATATCTAATAATGATTGATGTAATTTTAAAAATTTTAAAAATTGTTCGCATGGTAATTTACCAAGTCTTAATATTTTCATGAGGGGTTAAATTGAAAAATATGACATTCTTAAATTGTGCCTCACAGGTTCTAGACTAGGAATTCGTTCACTTATTCATTATAATGGTCAGTTTCTTTTTTCATGCAGTTAGTTGGTTTGATCAAGTGGCTATTTGGTTTCTTAATGTGGAAAATTAGTTCCTTATTGTTGTTCATTTGTTCTTCCATCTGTCTGGTTCAATATTTCTTGATGCGTGTTGGTTTCTTCATGTGTTTGTTAATTTTTTATTGCAATTAGGTTTTTTCCATCAAACATTCATTTGGTAAATTCATGTAATGTATTGGATTCTTATTATGGTATGTTTTTATCTATGTACTATAGATCTATGGTCTGTTCAAAAGATGTTCAAATTTATATGTTTTTCAAAATACCCAAATTTTTAATAAATTATTTTTAAATTTATTGTAACTAAAATTTGGTTTTCATGATTTATTAAATGTTTTTAAACATAATTTATGATACTTAATATATTATTTGAATTCCAAAAATATCATGGTTTTAGATGGGCAATTTTATTTTATTTCAATGAACAGAAATAATATAAAATTTTAAAATGTGGATTTCTCATGTCAATCATCAGATATATTCCAGGATTTTTATTTGGAATCATAAATTATGAGATTTCCTCATTTGAGTACTTTATTATTTCCCCCATGTGTTGATAATCTAAAACCCTATTCTTTGAACATGAGAGTTTTATTATTTCACTATGATCTTTCATACTCTTAATCTCAATGGTATTAGACATCTCACTTCCATTAATATTTTCCATAGTAGAGTGATATATTTCAGGGAAATGTTTTTTTTATTATTTTATTCCGACCATCTCAAGAAGTGTTGTGTTATGGATAAATCCATTACATTCTCTATATCTTGAATGAAATTTCAACTTCTTTTTAACTATGTTTCTATAATAAT
Organism: Viscum album; assembly: GCA_963277665.1. Classification (NCBI taxonomy): domain Eukaryota; kingdom Viridiplantae; phylum Streptophyta; class Magnoliopsida; order Santalales; family Viscaceae; genus Viscum; species Viscum album. The sequence goes on along the minus strand of OY728153.1, from coordinate 186,231,774 downwards.
GTGTTTTTAAAAAAATTTCTATGAAGGGGTTCCTTTTTCTCCACTTCATTATTTTATATCTGAAAAGAACATCCTTTTTTTCTAGTGGGTGAGTGGTATGGATTAAGTTAAAAACATACAAATTGTATTATATTTATTTGTAAGGGAATCAGGTTAATGCCTTATGTTTATCAATTTTACAATGATGAATAATTCTTGTCTCTTGAAACTTATGAATATTTTGATATTTTCCTTACACATTCTGTGAAGTTATAACCACTATTATGTTAAACCCTCCATTATAAAATTTAATAAAATTAATTATATGGATGAAAAAATTAATGAGTGATAATGTAGAAAATATGTGAAAATACCCATGTGAAAGATGATTCTTTATTTGGAATCCCTCTTTAAATAAATATCGTACTTACATGTTTTGAGAATATGTTGTTGTGTGCTGATATTATTTTTTTTGGGCATTGTTATTTTTTTCCAATTTTTTTGGTTTGGTAATGATGGAGGTGACCCATCAATTTTTGGTAAGTGTTGAGGGTTTTCAATGTGTGTGGGTTGATTTATAGTTGTATTAGCAAGACTAATAATGCATATTGATGTAATTTTAGATGTGGGAGGTTGTTTGGTTGAGTATATAATTTATGGGATATGGGATGAGATGATTAGTAAATGTGAGGTTTCTAGTTTATTATTAGTATAATTATTTTAGAAAATTTTTAGTAGTGGATATAATGTTTAATAGTGTATTTTATTAAATTTTAGATGAAAATTATTGTTATATAAATAAATATATTAATTACATGTAAACAATGGGGAGTAATAGAAAGTTGAATTAAATGAAAATGTTTTATATAGTGGTTATTCACAAAAAAATGTTGAAAAGTATCAGGATTAATGAATTTTCTATTGAAATATATCATTTTGGAATGTGGTTGAATATATATTTAAATGAAGGAGAGTTGGTTGCTTGTGTGGTAGTTTAGCATGGAACAGTATCACATTTGTGTATGTTGGTGGTAATAATAGAATGGTATTGTTGATATACAGAGATAATAAACTATTTTTGAGAAACCATTATGTCATTCTTATGATATATATATTATTTTATATCTGTATTACATTAATATCCATCTCACCCATATTTATTACTTTATAACTAAACCCAAATGATAATGTGGGTGTCTTCCCTAACGACTATATAGTGTATAATTGAAGAATTATTACCCCATTTTCCCTTATTTTCCTTTGATAGAGGTATATGTGGGTATTACCACATTGGCTGTGAGTAGTGACTAGGGATGGCATATTTTTTTGGATATTCCTGATGGTGAGATAATTCAATAAGTAGTTGGTGTTATGAAAGGTAAGAGGATGGAACAATTATTATTTCATTAATGTGAACTATACTCTACAACACATGTTATGTTGTTTCCAGATGATGTGGATGATTTATTATCACTAGAATGAGAGTTGTTAATAATAAAATTGACTCCAACATAGGATTCTTGGCCCCATAGGATTCTGGGGTAGGTTTGGTTAAAACCATAACAACATAAAATATGGCTTAATATGTAGTAATGAGATGATATGGAAGAAATGATATCACATGAAATATTATGTAGGTGTGTTAGACAAGAATAACCATTGTGTAAAGGGGATATAGGGTGTCATTATCGATTAATTTTGTATATTGTCATATAAAATTCTTTTATTTTTTTGTGGGTGAGATATGGAAATTATGGGATTAATAAAATGTAAATTTTTATATAGGTTAAACTATTTGATAACCTTCATATTAATATGGTTTTTAGAAATTACTACGAAAGACTGTGGGTTTGACTAAACCAATTATACATGTGTTGGGAATATGTCATATATATATAATGTATTTCATGTTTCCAGGAGGGTTAAAGGGACTTATCAGTGAATTATTTTCCTGGATTATTGAGTTTTTTTGGAGCATCTACCTTAGATTTCATTGGATATTTACTTAGGAGTATTTATTCTTTACTCGTGACATACATGGTTAGATGTTTTGGTTAATTTGTATACAGTGAAAGAGTTTTTTTGTTTCATTATCTTATATCATGATACTTTTCATATATTGATGTAATTAATCAAATTTGAATTCACCATCCCATGGCCTATTAAAGGATCGACCTAGGGGGTCACTTATTATTCACAACCATCGTTGGAGTGGTACAACGGGGTGGGGGTTGTGACAGAGTGCTATCAAATGTTTTTTGATACATATTATTGAGTTTGATATTGGGAACATATGATTCTTATATTGAAATTTTACATAATAAAAATTAATCCAACTCCGTGTTTGATGTATAAAATGATATTGGATATGATACATGTTTTTTGGGATCCCTATAATCCAATGCATTGTACATAAGCACACTGAAAACAATATAAAATATAATTTTGATAGTGTGGTAGAGACCAATTGAATTTATGTAAACCATGTTTATTAATGTTTGTGATTGAATTATGTGTTTTGGGAGTTAAAGTAGATTTATTTTATTAATTATGACTACTAAATTACATTATTACATCCTTAGGATTACATACCATGTAATTTTTACCTAATAAATGCTTTTAATATGCTATTGGCATCTCTAATGTTAGAGGCAGAATTGGGAGATCTGTCTAATCAGTCGAAGAATTGATATAGTAGAAGATACTAATATAAAGAAGGGGTGTTGAGTCATTTCTAGATCAAAATTACAAAATTTATTATGGGAGTGTTTCCAGTCATTAAAAAGATGATTTGATAATGGATATTTAGATTACATTTACATTTTTTGTAGTCTCTATATGTGTATTGTGTTTAGATGGAAGTAAGATAGATGTTGGGAGTACCATGCTGATGATGGGAATTATATCTTGGAGTGAGGAAGGAGAAATATTATTATTTGGATTAAATCTATATTGAGTTCTTTCTAGATATTTTTCCATTGATGTTGAAAGTGGAAAAGTGGAACAATATTCTCTCTCTTTAGATTGGGATCTTGTGTGCATGATAGGTCTATATTGAGTTTAAATAACTCCTACATTTTTTACCTGACTACTTTTTTGGTGTGGAGTCTAAATAATATCATCTTGATGAGGTTCCATGTCGACTGATTAGATACAAATTCACTAGATTTACACATCCTACATTTCAGGATGAGTGGAATATGATGGAAGTGATCATGTAAATGAACTTGTAGGGATGACTTTTGTAATGATCAAAACATTCATTGATATAAATTTTTATTGATATAATTAAATCTCATATTATGGTTATATAAAATTTGATCTTTATTGGTTTTATGTTTCTAGATTTTAAAATACCATTATGAATTATGACTGTTACTAATATATCCATTGAACAGTGATCACGTGATTATTATAAATATAGGGCTTTAACAAATCCAATTTACCCAGGCAATAGTAGAGATGGACTCATATAGTAGAGTTTCCCCATACGAGTGCCATTTGTTAGAGCTCATAAAGGAGGTGGTCCATTGTGTTTCTCTTTTGACCAAGCCCAAGACAAGTTTGAACACGTTAAGCTTGAGCGGAATAGATTACGAGAGAAGTGGATGTTAATAGAGATTACCACTATAGCAATGTTTTCTATGCCACCCGAGGAGACTGTCACCATCGTACACCTTTCTCTATGGTCTTATGCAGGTGTTTAAAATGTTTATGTAACGACACCCTAGTACTATGATTATGTACATTATTCTTGGATAGATAATACACATTCGTTTTATTATTTTTACTTTTTAAATTGTTTGTATTAAACAAATAGTATTTTTAGTTAATATTCAAATAAAAAATCTATTTTGATGAATTAATGGATTTAGGAGTTATATAAATTTTAATAAAATATTATTATTATTATTATTAAATTAATTTTTATTAAAAATACATTATCATATAATTTTATTAATGCAGTTGTAATTTTTATTTTCGTTCGAAAGTAGTGTTTTTCAAAACCCTTTAATTTTCATTAAATTTCGGTTATTATTTTACAAGTACAAAATTCAGATATTTATGAAATTATTTAGAGAGAATGAATATAATTTTTGGAATCAGGACATCAAAATTATCCAACAAATATTTTTTAATAATTTTTGGATATAGTTAAAATTTTGGGTAAAAATTAAATACCGTTTAAATATATAATGGGTTTTATGACATCATAATTATCCAATAGTGATGTAATAAAATACTATAAACATTATGTTCGGCCAATATATGTTTTACCCTTAAAATAATTTGATTTTGGGGTTTTTTATTTATTTTACAATTCTTTAGTGGACCCTTCATGGATTATATAACATTTTTCTTTTTTAAATTGTATTCTTTGATTGTATGACTCACCTCCACATACGAAACCCTATTATTTTACGAAATTCGGCAATTGCCTCATTAAAATATTGTTTTCCACTGCCCTTAGGAAAAACCATGGGTCGGGTTGTGATTTATATTAGTTTAATGTGTGGTGTTACAAACCAAAATAATAATTAATTCCCTCTCATTTCTTATATAAACCCACCCATGGTCCCAAGAAGCCTCTCTTAAGCCTCCTTCATGCTTTTGGGATCACACTTCCAAGTAAGAGATTTATTCCTTTCTCAATTTTGTCCAATTTTCATTAAGCTGTTACGCCCTTTTATTTTCAATTACAAATGTTTGGGTATAATTGTTCACCTCCCACATACAACCCTCTTAATTTTTGGATGATGGGAGACCCCTTTCTCTCTCATTAATGCCAAACATGTAAACCTATTACCATGACGAAATTTTGTGATGGATTTCTCTCTCATCATGTACATCCAAGTAATTCTTTTGTATTATACACCTAAATTCCATTACATTTGTTGGGACATGTTTCTATATCACCCCTAACTATCTAATTCTTCTATATATTATGAGACACCCTTTTCTCTGTAATCGACCATTTTCATGAATCCTTATGTCACGTGGTTATGATGTCGAAATTACACTGCCTTTTTTCAAGGAAAGATCATTGTGTATTGAATACCATACCCATGTCTCTATCAAGGTTATTCACCTTTATGCACATATAAATATTAAATTTCACTTATATGTATTTATTCCACATTACTTAATCGTGGAATAACTTATGATGTCGAATTATTCCATGTTATATGATCCTTGTGGCAAACTTATGAATGAAATGAAATGTTTAAGAGGGTGCACCCTGATAGAACTCCAATGAATTGGGTAAAGTATAGTATCATGCTACGCCATTCAAATGGGTGAGGACTCATGCTAATTCAACTGCAATTAGGTTTTACTCATGCTTCATATGAAATGAGGGTTTACTCATGCTCTATGTGCAATGAGCCTTGGCTCATGATAATTCCATTTTAAGTGTTGTTTCCACATTTCCATGTTATGATCCTCATGATTTATCATGCCTTTATGTTCATGTTCCTCATGTGCTCCATTGATATGCCTATTGTCTATAATGTATTGTACTCTTCCTGTTATTTCATTTTTGTTCCCTTATTGGTCTTTATATATCAACCTTTTCTATGCATGCACTCAGGTTTTCCCATGCAATGATAAGTAAGAGGGAATATAGTGGTCCTGTAAAGGAAGTATTCAATAAAGATGTTTGTTTTCATGATTTATGTTGGTATGTAATGTTCCAACGTCCCAATGACACTAAACCTCTCGATCTTCCATGTTGTATTAAGTGAAGATTTTATCTAATTAATCATGTTTAAGTGTGTTATAATGATCAGGGTTGTTATAGTATCTATTAGAGGATATGATTAGTTATTTTTTAGATTAGTATTATAAAACCCTAGTGAATACTTAGAGACATAAATAAGTATAATAAAAACATTCATAAGTATTGGTGAGTATTGTGTAAGTGGTATATCATAAAAATACATCCTTGTCTGGATACGATCTGGTAGAGGCGGATCTAGCACATTTGTATCGTAGGCATAAAACCCGAAAACACCGCTTTGAGCTATACTCAAATGGGTACTAGGGCATGAAAAAGGGCCTTGATGGACTATTGTTTATGACACTCTTGAGGGATATTCTTGGGAAAGTTAACAAGCTTAGTATGAACCGTTATTAATGGAATTAAAAAAATGACCCTAATAATATATGTTAGAAAGTATATCTGAATCCTAAGAATTTATAGGTTAAGGAAATTAATACTATTTATAAGTCATTTGTTTTTGGATTTCCCTTTATATGTTAACCCTAAATTTCTTTTTATTCCAGCCAATGGCCGGTATTAGGAGGACTCGGGCTAAAAACTGATGTGAAGATCAATGTTATGACTGTGCTAATGAGATGCCCAATCTGATGGGAGTGGGAATCATGAACATTGGAATGCTTCTCTCCCAGGTAACTCAAGATTTGAATAGAAACATGGGTCATGAGGAACATTCAACCCCCCATAAGAAATAAAATGTTTCTATAGATAGATTCATGAGACAAAGGCGTCCTACATTTAGTGGATCATCTAATCCCTCAATCATCGAAAAATGGATCACCTCCATTCAAAAGATCTTCTCCATCCTTCAAGGATCTGAACAAGAGATTGTTCTTCTAGCTGCTTATTATATGGAGGGTGAAGCTGGTCAATGGTGGAAATTGATAAAAAATATGAAGCATGAGGATATTGAGGTGTTGGGATTGATGAATTTCTGGACGATGTTTTTTGATAAATATTTTCCCCACACCCTTCGGCTTAAGAATGAAATGGACTTTCTATCCATAAAACAAAAAGACAACGATTCTATCAGAGTGTATGAAGAAAAAATCACAAGGCATGCATGATACACCTCCGGATTTTTCGTTACCCCCGAATGTAAGTTGGACTGCTTCTTTGGTGGGTTAAAACCTAGCCTATGGAAAGCGATGGTGATTCGTGACTTCGACACCAATGAAGAAACTGTTTGATGTGCCCTCAAGGTCAAAATAGTAATCAATGAATCTCAGGGGTATCACGGGGATAATAAGCGAAATGTGGACTTCAATGCAGAATTTCCCATTTATAAATCCAACAGTGTTAAGAGGATCCAGCACCTCAATTTGAAAAGGTCCAGAAAGAAGAACCCCAAAAATTTCATGAAGGGGACAGGGAAATTCTTTAGGTGTGGAAGAGATGGGAACCTAACTATTAACTACCGACAAGAAAACCATGTGTCTGTAACAGAGGAGAGGAATGATCCTTTCGAACTTCGACACAATGTACGTTGCTAAAATGGCAAAGAACCATGCCATCTTTCAAATCAGTTCCCTAAGCCAAGGGTTTTCAAAGGCAACCAACAACCTCCATGGAAGCAAGGAAGATCTTTTCCCATCACTACTGCTGATGTGACCCCCAACAACGAAGTGTTGATATTTATTCTAGTTATTCATTCAATAATAGATTAGAAACTTCTTTATTCAGGTTATACACATTATTTTATATCCCGATTGATTTAAATAATAATCACATCCCCACCAAAAATTATGGAAGGGACTGTTTCAGTGAGTACAACATATGGGGAAATAATTTCATCGTGTTAATATAACTCTTCCTCTATCATAATCTGTGGATTCAATTTCTCATAAAACCTCATAATACTCCCTCTGGTAGAATTGGATGCAATTATTGCATGGATTGGATTTCCTTATATATATCCAACATAAATTTACGTGAGAGGGAAATCACTCTCCATGTGTAAGAACTAACCTGTAATTATATACAAGTTCAATGATAAGATGAATCTTCTTTTGCCCCATCATCTCAAGAATAGATATTACATCTCTATGAGCACATATATCTGGAATAGATGATTAAGTCTAAAGAGGAAACCATCCTTTAAGATATGCATATTGTGAGGGAATTCACTAAAGTGTTTCCTGAAAAATTGTCTAGTATCCCTATTAGAATGGATATTAAATAATCAATTGATCTTATACCCGGGGAATTGAAAATATCACCGACTCCGTATATAATGGTTTTTGTGAAGCATGAGGAGATAAAGAAACAACTACAGAATAATATGGATAAAGGGTGTATACACCCAAGTGCCTCACCCTGGGTTGCACCATTCCTCTTCGTCAAGAAGAAAAATGTGTCAATGCGCCTTTGAATCGATTATGATGAGTTTAACAAAATCACGTTAAAGAAAAACTATCATATCCCAAGAATTGATGACTTGTTCAATCAGATATCTGGAGCACAATACTTTTCCAAGGTGGATTTGCGTCAAGATATTATTAAGTAAGGGTGAAGAAAAAATATATCCCCAAGAATGCTTTTTATAGATGATCCTAGCACTGCGAATTTATAGTAATGCCTTTTGGACTCACTAATGCATCATAAATATTTATGAACTTGATAATTAGAGTCTTTAAATATTACATCGTCAAATTTGTGGTAGTCTTTATAGACGATATTCTGATATACTCCAAAACCAAAGAGGATCGTGTGGAGTATCTATAAATTGTACTCGATACCTTGCGGAAAAAGAATTTATATGGAAAGTACATATGGTTTGAATTCTGGTTGAATGATGTCTCATTCATGGGCCATATCATCACAAGCAATGTGATATCTGTGTATCCATCCAAAATATATGCAATTGAGGGATGTTCGATGCCAACATCGATAACGGATATCGGTAGCTTCTTGGGGTTAGCTGGATATTATCGACAATTTGTGAGAAAATTCTCACGATTTTCTATCCCTCTTACCAAGATAACTCAGAAGGGAGTAATGTTTTCATGGAGTGATGAATGTGAATAAATAATCATGGATTTGGAATTAGGATTATCACTACACCAGTGCTCACATTACCCACAAGTGTAGAATTTTTTTTTGTATTCTGTTCTGCTTCAATGAATGGCTTGGGCGGTGTGTTGATGCAAAATGTCAAAGTCATTGCCTATGATTCAAGTAAATTAATGTTAAATGAGAAGAATTATCCAACACATGATCTGGAGTTGTCTGTAGTGATCTTCACATTAAAAATATGGTTTCATTATCTCTTTCATGAGAAGTGTAAAATATATACGGACCGCAAAAGCCACAAGTATATATTCACATAGAATGAGTTGAAAATGCGCCAAGGAAGATAGTTAGAGCTCTTCAAATACTATGACTGGTTATTCCATTACTACCCTAGGAAATCAAACAAGGTGGTGGATTCTCTAAGTTGAAATGACCCAACGATTCTATTATTGAAGAGAATTGAAAAGGATCAAATCTTCTTAGATTTGATGAAGATAGAAACGGTAATCATAATGATGGGAACATCATTAATCCTTTCACTAATGATTACTCAACCATTTCTTTTGAAAGGTTATGGGATTTTCAAAAGTATGATGTGAGAGTTCAGAATAAAGTGGATGCTATCAGAAAAGGGAAATCCTTGGAGTTCAATGCTAACGAAGAAGGAATTGTGAGATTTTGGAAAAGAATTTGTGTTCCATCAAGTCAAGAGTTGTAGAACGATATTTTGGATGAAGCACATAGTTCACATTTTTCTATTCACCCAGTAAACACAAATATGTATTGAGATATCTAAGAGAATTAGTGTTTCGATAATATTAAGGAGGAGATCGCTCAGTGTACATCAAAGTGCATGGTATGTCAACAAGTAATGGGATAGAGGAAAAATTCTAAGGGGGATGATACAACCATTTCCCATACCAGCATGGAAATGGGAGAACATCACACTGGACTTTTTCCCTGGACATCTGAAGACATCCAAAGGAAACAATGAAATCTGAGTTTTTGTGGATTTTCTTACAAAGTATGCACACTTTATTGCAATTCTAGAGATTTATCAATGGATCAATTGGAACAGATATATATTAGGTAACTGGTAAGGCTAAAAGAGTACCACTATCTATTTTATTAGATCGAGATCCTAGATTTTACTCTATGTTTTAAAAGTGTCTTCAACATGCTCTAGATACTGAGCTAAACATTAGTACAACTTATCATCATCAAACTGATGGAAAATCAGAGGGGACTATCCAAAAACATGAGGATATATTGAGATCATTGTCAACGGACATGAAAGGATGATGGGATCAACATCTTCTTCTGAATTAATTCTCAACAATAATAATTTCCACTCGAGCATCTGAATGGCACCATATGAATCCTTTCATGGGAAGAGGTGCAGAAAACTGGCATGTTGGGATGAAGTCGGTGATATGATTTTAGGATTAGAAATGGATGAAGCAATGATGGAGAAGGTGAAAACCATTAAACATCATAACAAGGTATCCTAGAGTCAAAAAAATGAGTTTTACAGATTATCATCGAAGAGACCATGAGTTTAATGTTGCAGACATGGTATTTCTACACATATCTCCACGGAATAAGGTAAAGAGGTTTGGAATGAAAGGGAAGTTAAGTCCTAGGTACATCATTCCCTACAAGATTATTGATCGTGTTATGGTTGTGGCCTATCGACTAGGACTTCCACCTACCATGGTCAAAGTACATGATGCAGCCTCTAAGCATTGGCATCCAATAATCGTTGATTAATTCTAAATATATAGAATGGATACCCTATTGAAATTTATTATAGATCTCCATTTTTTATTTTCTCTAAGCATTAACATTATCAGGACCTCAATGTGATTTGATAAGATATTTATTATATTTAATTATCCATGTAATTTCATAACCTTGGTTCCACCAAATGGTGCCCCGAGCTAGTTCACTAATTGACCTTAAAAATACCTCCCCTTATGCAAACGGTTTCTTCTTGTAGTGAGGTTTTGGTAAGTCATTCATGGAGAGATTATACCCTCATATATCTAAGTAAAACCATAGAAGAATTAAAAAAACAAACAAAGAAGCATAAATAACTAGAACAATACTCATGTTATATGATAACCGAACAGTAAATATAATACTCAACTGAAAGGAAAAACATGTTATGAAAATATATTTGTAACTTGCCTATAATGAATATGAATTTAAAGGAATTATGACTCCTTGAGTGAGTTCCAAAACTTATATGGTCCCCTTATTCAGGGTCCATACAAAAGTAGAAATCCCTCCCATGGAAATTTCACTTATCCAATCACAGAACAATATATTCTATTCATGTATAGTTAGGCAGCTCAAGTTGTGTGTGAGTAAAAATCAGTAGGCCACCAAGAAAATATGTCTAAAACATGTCCAGACAAAAGAGTGTGTATGCATTTCCATAAGAAATAAGTTCAATGCATAAATAACCAGTCACTACATCATTATATATTCTTATCTTACTACATTAACTCTAGGTTTCTCAACCATACCCATATCGCAATGCATACTTCATTCGATACTAGATCCGGAAAAATTGTATAATTAATATCATATATTAATACCTGGTACATATCGTGTTGTGGATCAATGTATTCAACGTTTTTATGATATCTCAGTACATAATTTGAATCATGTTGGAGATTGAATTATTCTCGTGTGAGACCATAACTCAGAGTTCCATGATTTCCATTATTTAATTTCACATTTATAAGCCACATTACCAAAGTAACCAATATCATTAACATAAGTATTATTACTATGTTACCATTATTACACCACAATAGAATGATCATGTCCCCATTATCTTTACTCATAAGTATGAATACAATGTCACCGTGCTTTTATCCCAATTTAGAATGACCATGTTCTAATTCTCATTACTCTATAATATAATGACTGTGTTTCCACGTATATATTTAAATTTAGAATGAACATGTTCCCTGTCATTGACACATATTTAATTGATAAATAATTATCCAAATAATTAATTATATAGATCATATGAATAAAGACACCTAATTAATCAACAACTATATCTCTATCGATTTACCAAAAACAACATCTCATAATTGATCCCTCGATTAATTATCTTGATTGAACCCCCTTTATCTTAAAATAAATTTCCACAAAGTATTTATCTAATAGGAAACCCCCTTAGTCTCATGATAACTTCCTTAACTAATCATTTATATCTTGAAATATTCGATTAATAAATTGGCGGACCTAATTAAACCAAATTTTAAAAAAAACCATCGCTAAAAGGATGTTAACAATTTTACAATTTTTTATATATGTATACACTCTATGCCTATATAAATTATATTTTATACCATCAACCACAATTAATTAATGGATGATATTTAAATTAAAATCCCCAAAATCTGAGTAGCACAATGATGTAGATCTGAATTCCAGATCTAAATCCCTAAATCAAAATAAATTATATCCAGAACATATCAATATAGATCTAGATCTATAAAAAAAGATCTATATCTCACCAAATAGGTTTATAAATGAATAAATAATGGATTTATTCTATCTATATGTAATGTAATAGATAATAATGAACAATATATGTATCGGGATGTGACACACATACCTCTAGAATATTGAATCTTAGATGTGGGCTTTGAATCTGGAAGAATAGCAGTAAGATGACCTTGAAGCCCCATCGAAAATCTATAGAATTTCCCGAAAACATTTATTCCAGAGTGTATGTCAAATAATAGGGTTGAAGAGAGGTTGTGGGATTTTAAAATAATTTTTCTACTAATTAAAACACTCATCCACTATTTTCTGGGATGATTCACATGGTTAGTCATATTGTGCGCTAACCATTTGGAACTCACTATCTGGGGTTGTATGGTTACCTGGGTTTGGCTTCACAGTTTGTCAAATTGTGCCCCAGTCATGTGAACCTCATTGCATGGGTTCAAACAGTGATCTTAGTTGGGTTCATTGTTTACCCTTACCATGAACCAACTATGCATAGACCCCTTTTCTCAAAATTTCTTAAAAACTCCACCCAAACACACCCTATGTTTTAAATCCAAACGACAGTACATAATAAAAATTAAATTTACCATGAAACAAGCTAGATAAAAATATATAAATGTTTAATATGATACAATATACCAACTTATAATAGCTCATCCTCGAGCTGAGCTTCCAAGCCTGTCTAAGATTCTGGGCCAAAAATATTTGGCCATAGAGACCTTGTATCTACGTCTCATTTCCATGTTTCATATTGTACTCCTAAATGATTCCATAACACATGAACTATCAACACAATATTTCTAGAACAAAACATTATCATAGAAATCCAACACATGTATCATAATCTCCTCAAAGGAAAGATATATCTAAAGTTCCACTTCATCCACATCGATCATATGAGAAGTGATTGGGAGAGACCATAAAAGTTGTGATACAATGAAAACATCGTGCTTATAACTGTATCTTTGTAGAAGAGACAACCAGTACACCACTGGCCCTTTTTGGTCAACTATCTCAAATGTTCAATCAAACATTGGTGCAAAGATGCCCTGTCTCCATATCCTATAGTGACCCAACCTATGCGACACCTAAAGGAATACACGATCATCCTTTCAAAACTACAAGAGTCATATCCATATTTCATAATAAAACTTATTTCTACAATAATATATTTCTATACATTTCCCAATCAATTTTTACTCCTGTATGAAACTCTGTCCACAAAATTTTTACTCACTAGCCACTAAGCACTATAGTAGTGATATACATATCATACCATAAAGATACTCGCATGCTATCACACGTATATCCTCCTCATAAAAATTATTATAGGTGAACTACACTAAATAATAGTGATTTTCCTAGTACCCACCAATGTTAAGAACACATTCTTAATGTATATCCTCAAACACCTATATAGTACGCTTCGAATTCCCATATTTCTGTGGGTGGAAATATGTACTCATTACAATCTAATAACTAAGTGCTTTCTAAAAAACTATCAGATGAGTGATGTAATTAGAGAATCACGATATGAAACTATAGTCTGTGGAACCCCATGCATACACGCTATCTCTTAAACATATAGTTCTCCTAAATTCTATACTGCAAAGGATTCCATTATAGGAAAGAAATGTTCTACAGTTATAATTTGATCAAAAATGACCCAAATATCAGCATTATTCCTAAGAGTATTTGGTAGACCCACCAAAATATCCATTTTCACATCATCCCACATCTATTTTGGGATGTTCAACGACTCTAATAATCCTCTCGGTCGTTGATTCTCTTCCTTCACCCGATGATAGATGAAGCATCTTATAAAAAACCCTTATATGTCCTTTTTCATGTCTAGTAATCAAAACAATCATTATATGTCATGGTATATTTTGGTCACACATGGATGCACCGCCCATATCGAGTTATGAAATTATCACATTATCTCCTCTATTATGAATGTAGTTACTATAACTTGATTCTTCAAATAGATGATCTCTTCCCCATATGTCTACCAATATGAAGGTGTATAAAACTCTCAAATATTTTCCATCAAGGCTAGGTATTCTGGTCCTCATACTTTCATTCCTTAATATACCACAAAAGCATAGACTCTACTACAAATGAAAATAGAGTCATCTTCGCCTAACTCTCTCAAACCACCACATGCATTTCTTCCAGAAATTTCATCATCATCCACTCTTCACATGACTATTGAACCATCTGAGTTGGAGTTTTCTTGCAAAAAGAATCATCCAAATGGTTTCCTTTCTCGATTGTATATTCCAATTCAAAATATAATTATTTCATATACTCAACCCATATCCATTGTATAAGATTCAAATCATGCTATGAAATTTTATACATTAAGCTATTGTGATCTGTATAAACTATAAACATTTCTCGCAAATGAATATTTCTCCAACGCTTAAGGACATAAACCACTACTTCCAACTCGATGCCATGAATAAGTAATTCAATTATTGAGGCCTCAACTATTGGGACTCATACACCACAACATGATCTCTATGCATTATCACATATCAATGTTTGATCCCAGAATTTTCATGATAAACCGTATACTTTTCACCTGACTCAGGTAAGATAAAATTTCGTACTAATGTCAAATGTTTCGTCAACTCTAAAATGGAATCCCCACATTCATTAAATCTATAAATAATTAACCCTTATTATTGATGCCCAAATTTGGTAGTACTTAATAGGAGATGTCTGGGATAAACCTCCGATAATATATAGGTATCCCATGAATTCTACAATTATCAAAAAAGTTTTGGGATTTTATCATGAATCTATAACCTAAACCTTCTCTGGGTCCACCGATACCCAATCCTATGAGGTGATCTGACGTAGGAAGTGTTCATGATCAACCAATAATTAAAACATAGATATCTTAGCATATAACTAATTCCCTCTTAGTGCACATAGTATGATGTCAAGATATTGGGCATCATTGTCATGAGTCTTAGAGTACATAATGATTTATTCCACAAACACCACAGAAAATGCATCGGATATGGACGAATTATCATAATCATTAAGGCCATAAACACTACCAGTTCATTTGTTATCCCAAACGACATAACAAAAAAATCATACAGGCCTTACCTAATCCTAAAAGTTGTCAGTTTTATGTCATAACATCGAACTCCCAACAAATGATATCCCAATCTCACATTGGTATTTTAGAACACACAAGATCACTTCACCTTGTCAAACAAATAATCTTTACATGGAATAGGCTATCAGTTATTCACATATATTTTGACCAAATTATAGTAATCTATACACAAACATAAACTCCAATCATCCTTCTTGGAGAAAAATACATGAGATCCCAATGGTGATGTACATGGATGGAAGAATCTCTTAACCTATAACTCCTCCATCTATTTCTTCAACTCATGAAGATTAGTCGGTGCCATTCTATATGGTGGAATATATAGAGACTCAGTCCCCATCATGAGCTTAATAGCGAAGCACACATTTCTCTCAATTGGTAGGTTGTTAAGTTATTAGGAATGATATAAAAAAATATCCATTAATTATTAAAGGAATTATTTCATAACACACCCATCTTCCAAAAATAGACTAGAGACATGGGCTATGAACTATACCAATTTCAGAGTAATTATCCCTACTAATCACTCCTCGGTATCCCACTATTTGTGATCAATATACCGGTTACCCTTAGATGATGTAAATTTAAGTCTCCTCATATAATAGATTATGTGTGCTCAGTAAGTGAATATCATATCCGTGTACAGAATTTGGTCTAAGCCTTACATATCAACAATATATAGATTTGATATAAATTAATATTCCTCTATCTATTGTGAATATCTCTTTCATTTAAGGATATCTCTTGACCGAACTACTAATGGTGTATATCGAGTCATTACGCCACTCTCAATCTCCACCTTCAGGATCATTCTATAAAATATTTTGGTAGGTATAAAGGAATGAGAGGCTATAGTATCAAAAGTGAAATTGATAATGTAGATTCTGCTAGAATGGTAGATCTCACTGTCAATGTTTTATCGTTTATATCCACAGGTGTTGGTTGATCTTCAAGTAATTGTGTTTCCCCTCTTCCTTGTGATGTTTTTGAATCCCCTTAGTATAAAAAATATGATGATCTGGGTACTCTGTCCTACAAACACCACATCCACCACCTATACCTCCTTGAATAGTAGAACACCAATTTCAAGACCAATATGGTGAATATGATCCACTTCCCAATCATTAACTCTACCATGACGCTCCATCAGTACCAGTCTATCACTGCGACTTATAGAACGTATATAGATGTCCCATCTTGATTTCTGACCAAAAATCTAATAGTGGTCAATAATAGTGTTAATTATAGTGTCATTACCAACTAAAATAATGACTGATCACCCTAGTAACCTCGTGTTCAACCAAAAATCCTATTTAAATACACTTTTCCCACTTCCTTGGATCGTGTTTTCTTTACAGCAATTCATGATCTTGGATGTTCCACTTCTTGATCATCTAGTAAAAACTACCTATCCGGTAATGAAATGCTCCATTGGAATCCCTTCAAAGATGAGTGCATGATCCCCCACTTTTGTAAAATTCTTCTGGATGATGATATTCAATAGTGACTTAATATTACCTTGATGTGCATCCTAAACACGTTTTACTATAGTTGCCTCATTTCTTGATAATATTAGATAAAATAATTTCATATTTTTTTTTGAATCCATTATATTTCATAACCAAAATACTCTCCTTTTTCAGATTCATGAACTCATTAGCATTCTCCTATCTTATATTTTTAGGATAAAAGTTCTCCAAGAACCTCTCCATTGAGTCATTCCATTAAATAAAATCAGTTTGTCCTGTTCACGATTAAATTTCCTACCATTTCATCATTGATTCCCATATAATATATTTATCCAACATGACCCTCATCTCATTTAGAATCTTTAAATGGTAATGTGTTGACCCATTTCTCAGAACAAAAAATTCAACAAACTCAACTCCAACCAATCTAGTAAAAGTAAGAGTCTGTTACACCTGAAAATCCCTTACCAACTCGTACATAATTTTTAAAATCTAGATGGGTCTCTTTAAATGAATTTTAGGATGTGAGATAAGTTCTCTTAAAACTTATTCCCTTCATCTTAATCAACAATGATTAGAGCCTCCATATCGCTAAATAGAAAATCATTTATAGGAATGCCCTTCAGTCGTATCCCCAGCATGCATCATGGAGGTGTATCACTATAATTCCAAACACATGTATAAGGTCTCATAACACAGTATTATAACATTTACATAATATTATTAATCACAACAATTTTCCCCCACCTCTCCACAAGGTCAAAACTGAGTTGTCATCACTACCTTTAACCATCATGCACAAATGTTTTGGTAAAAAATGTTAAGAACACCATCATAAAAACTTTTCTAAATTAAAAACCCAATTATTCTAATTCTGCATAATTTTTATATCCATTTATTCCAATTCATGTTAGAAACCATTTTTCATTTTAATCTCACAGCATTGAAAAATAATGATGTTTAAAAAAATACACATAAACCCATTTTCTTCTGCATGCCTACAATAATGCATGTCACCATAGCCCTGAGTTTCTATAATGATGATTGTAGTCTCAAAAATCATGATATTCTAGTCCATGAAACAATAAGAATAAATTTTTATAAATAATAATCACAACGCACCACAATTGTTTCACCCAAGGTGAAATAATATTCAACTATAATAGCAATCTAATATAACAACAATCCCATGAAGAGTACATAGGTATTCCCCCCCATTCATGGGTTTATAACACCCTTTTATGATATCATTATAAGGCCTTGAATCTTATTTGTATCCCATCAACCTTTCCCAAAATTTTAATACAAATGAAGATGAAATATAACTCCTCTCATATCACTTTGTAACATCCTAACATGGGTGACACCTGATGGTTCCTTGAGCAGGTTCACTATGTGACCTCAAGAGAGCCTCCCGATATTCTAGAGGTTGTTGACTAGCAGAGGGGGTCTGTTATGTAATTAAAAGAGATATTATACCCTCATTTATCAGAGTAAAACATGATTGGAATTGAATAATTAAATAAAGAAGCATATATAACCATAACAATACTCATGTCACAAGATAACCAAACAGGAAACACGATACAAAACTAAAAGGGAAAACATTCTATTCTAGTATAAGTGTCAAGTGTTTAAAATGAAACTAAATGGAAAGACAGTTCAACTCTCCAAGTGGATTATAAACCATGTCCTCCCCCCCATATATGCTCTATCCCAAATCACCAGTCTATCCTTGGTCATTTTACCTTTTCATATCTAAAAACAATATAATCAATTCAGGTACCATTCAGGCAGCCTTAGTTGGTTTGAGAACAACTCATTATTACCTAACATTTATGTCTAAAAATACCAATTAAAAGGTTGTTTATGAAGATCTATAATAAAAATATACAATGCCTAAATAACTAGTTATTTCATTTTCGTTTATTCTTATCTAACTACATTAAATCTAGGGTTTTCAAGGATACTTGTACCTCTATACCAACTTCATATCATGCCAGATCCTAATGTGTTCCCTAGGTAATACCATATATTAATACCTTATTCAACTCATGTTAGAGATCAAAGTATTAATAGGTGTTATGATATCTTAGTACCCGATACGAGTAAGGACATATATCAAATTATTCTCATGTGAAGCTGTAACTCAGACTTCCATTATTTCCATTATTTGTTTTGACATATAAAAGACACATTAGAAAAGTATCCAATATAACAAAAATATGTAATATTAACATGATACCATGATTATTCCTCAATATATTAATCATTTCCCAATTATCTTTACTCATAAGAAAGATCACAATGATACCATGTCTACATAAGAATTTAGAATGAGTATGTTCCCAATCTCATTACTCTTTATTATAATAACTGTTTATATATTTAAAAATGTAAATTTTGAATGATCATGTTCCAATTATGTCACACATAATTCATTCACAATAAATTAACCACATCAATTCCATTAAAAATTCAATAATTAGTTAAATACATAAAATATATTAGTTAATTCCATAATTAACTATAATCATCAATCACATTAATGAATTCTTCAATTACATAATAGATATCCCCATTCATATTCCATAATTAATTTATCAAAATAATAATATCATACTAAATATATTATTTCTATAATTAATCCAATAACTAATTATCTATATAATTTTACAAAGGCGCATAATTAGTCCACAATTAATTATACCTCATTTGAAAAAAAACATCTATTAATTAATAAACCAATTAATTATCAAGATTATAACCTCCATTAATTATAAACAATTTACCAAAACTAATTATCCAATAGGTAATCCCCTTAGTCTCATTATTAATTCATATACTAAAAATGTAATTCAACAATTCATTGATAAATTAATTTGTCGACCTAATTAACCCAATTTAGGAACATCAATTGCTAAAATACTATAGAAATTATAATAACTTTCATATACATATAAACTCCATCACTTTTGGGAATTAGATTATAGACCACATACATCAATCTTTTGATGGAAAATCATTCAATGTAAATGACCAAAATCCGAGTAGCACACTGATGTGGATCTGAATTTCATATCTTAATCCCTTAATCAAGGTAAATGACATCATGATCTTATCGATCTATATCTAGATATACAATCATAGATCTATATTTCACCAAATAGGAATAGATTTATAGAAACAATGGATATATTATATCAAAAAACAATGAATGATATAATAATTAAAAGGAAAAACAGCTGGATGGGATCAAATTATCGTGAGAATATCAAATCCTTGATTCTATCTTTGAATATTGATGAACAATGGTCAGACTTCATTGGAACCCCTATATAATGCTTTGGATTTTCCCAAAATCTTTTAGTCCTGAGTCAAGGTTTAATAGAATTTGTTTTCGAGGATCTTAGTATTTTAAAAAAAAATTCAGGATGTTGAATACTACATGTATGGTTTTCTAGGAAGGGGCACGTTGTTAGTCAAAACATGCAACAAACATGCAGACCTCACATTCCAGCATCACACGGTTACCTGGGATTAGGAACATTGTGTCGAAAATTGTGTGCTAGTGATGAGAACATATCGTCTACAATTGAGAAAGGTTTTGTAATTTACCAATTCTAATATCATATAGAAGCTGTTAGTTTAGTAGATTTATAATTTATTTGTGTTATGGGTAGTTTTAGATCAAATCAACCTCGTTAAATAAAATAATTTCTTGATATATAATAATATAATTATATTTTACATTTTACATTGTATGAATCCATGTACCTATGATGGAAAGCTGGATTACCTTATCATTAAGGATATCTCTATATGTTATGGGTTTGAGTGTATTTTTAGAACTTCCATTTGAAAATTTATTCATGAATTGGCTATTCAAATGTTCAGGTCTTAATTGAAAAATTAGATGATTGATGAAGAGAGATAATGTATTTTAGAAATTGATATTGAAAATTTTCCTCCACATTCTGTAGAAGATATTTGGAATATATTATCAAACATTACTAAAAATTCGTTGAATTATATATATAGTTAAAATGTAAAATTTACTACACTGATAATGTAGAGAGAAATAAAAAGACATGAAAATTAGCTTTTGGAACAATAGAGAAGAACCATCGACAAATAAATGCATAAACTGAATCAATTTATGATATATACAATATTAATGATGATTTCAAAACTAAAGGATGACATGATACAAATGACAACATATTAATGGATGATGACAGGGAATCTAATACAATGTAAATATAAAGAATCATTTTTTTCTAAATTAGTTGTATATGAGAATAATGAATTTTATATAGAATGTGTCAAATAATCCAAAATTACATTTTTGATATTATTTAAGAACATAAAAGTTTTATACGTAATTATACGTAAATATTTTATATGACATTCATATTTTTGTGTGTTGAATTTCTTTAATATAAAATACCAATATAATTTTATGAGTTGAATAATTTTAGTAAAAATATTAAACATAATTATAAAAGTATCCATATTTGTCCAAATTATTTTATTATTTATTGGAATGAATATTCTAATATAGAAATGTTTAAAATATTTTTTACATCAAGATTGAAATCAATAAAAAACTGATTTCTCATTGAATATCCATATAAATAGAAAGAACCAAAAAATTTAAAATTGGAAGGAATGATTTATGTTACATTATATTAAATACATGTGCTCAATGATGTTTTCTGTTAAATAAAAGTAAAAATAATGTGAAGTGACATCATTTAAATTTTAATAACCATATGTTCAATCAACATCAAAGATATTAAAAAATGTGGAAGATTGTGTATTCATAACATCCAGATGTAAATATTGATCCTAGAAATTTATATTTGGGATTGGAATGAGATTTATTAAATCCTTTTGGAACATTAACTTTGAATTAAATCATTTTTCAAATTGGGGTGTTCACATATAATCTACATTCCTAGATTTGTATAGAATATAATTTATTCATTATATCAATGACAGTTCAAGGAAATTAAATGGATAAAATGAATTTTATGTTTACCTTAAGACAATTTTTAAGGTATTAAATCGTTAATTGTATGATTTTGTAGATATATATGATTTATATCTCTTAAATGTAATGAAAATTCATGTAGTCCTTATGTGGTCAATTAATGACATTATTTAACTAAGACAACTGTCTGTTTGGAAGACACACATCGGTCTATATTTTCTAAATTTTCATACATAATACGAGTATAAATGGACACCATATAGTATAAGGAGATTTTTCATGTGTAATATTCAATTACTTGAGTCATATTATACATTTCGATTTTAATTGTCATATTAAAATGGAAAAATAGTGATGCGGATTCAACCAAAATTACTATTGGGATAAAAGTTGATGAAACTATTATCAAATACTCATGTGTAGTTTCTAAAGAATTTGTAGCTAAATTTATGTATCAAAAGTGTTATAAAAATATATTTTTTTAATGCAGAAAAAAAATTCACAATAAATAAAATAACTATCAATCTTTTATAATAATAAATTAATTTTATATATTATAATATTGATAAAATGATCATTAAGAAGAATGTTTGTTATAAAGTGTTATTTTCATTGAATAATGGGAAGGGAAAATAAATGGTTCATTTGAATTCACATAAGGAATACAATGAAGACAATATAAAATGTGATATAAGATCAAACAAGAATGTTAAGTATCTACAAGTTAATTTTAATATGATGAACCACTAGAAATATGTTTTTCTTGAAATATTAACCACTTGGATATTTATATACTGACATTATTGTAATATATCATGTAGTGTTTCAAGGAATTTTGGAAATATACATCTATTTAAATTTGTTTTCAAGAAAATATTGATAGATTATATACTATAGTTTTTAAATTTATAATTTGTTAATCAGTAAAATAGTTATTTATTATTTTATTATATTTAATAATTAGGAATCATGGTAATTTGACATCTTCTGGAAAAAATTAATGCTAATCTAGAAGGTTCTATTGTGGATGGTCACATTCTTAAAGAGTGTTTTACTTATTTTTACGATATAAGGATTCTATATAGACATGATTTATTCGAGTGGGAAAGGTTTTTTATAATCCTAGTCAACTGATAGATAAATACAAGTCAACAATATTTATATATTTAGGTAGACATGTTGTAAAAAATCATTCATTTTCATTAATATATGCTCAGTTAATTTAAGAAAACAACTATATTCTACCTACTAATAATATTGTTGATTCCTAAATCAAATAATTATGGACAAAATGAAAATATTAATTGGTATAAGAAATATAAATTAGATAGATAAATCATAATAAGTTACCAAACAAATTTTTTAATTGATTTCACATCATTAATGGTTGTAATATGATAAATGGATTAAATTAGTGGATAATATTAAAAATTATCTACCAATTTTGTATATAAATTCTAAAGTTAAATAATTTTATTAATAGATCCATGAATGAATAGATTTTAGTTTATATCTCATAATCATTTGAATCATTTTTGGAGATTAATTTCATACATTATTTGTTGTTTCATGTTTTAAACTATTGACCATGATATATGTTGGATAAAAAAACTATGATATATTAAATGTATCAAGAAAAACACACTATATAATTATATTTCATATTTATTAGATAAATTATCATGGAAAATTTTCAATAACTCTATTTAAATGTAATTGGGTCGAGATTAAATAGTGTTTGATAAAATATTCATTTCAATTTACATATGTCAATTTCTATAAGTTGATTGATATTGGGGGTGGGAAGAATTTGATCCATATATTATGGATTCCTAATAAAAATGGTATATTATGTTGATAATGTACTGAATGATAGGTGGAGTGTCTTCTTTCATAAATAAAATGATATACATGTATTATAAGATTGATTAAGCTGAGGTTATCTATGATAATGATCCCCATAAACAAAAATACATTTAGTTATATTTACTTGATGAATTCCCAATTTAATTCTTGTTAGGGATAATTAAGATGAAAAGGATAATACAAAATTATAAGGAATAATATTAAAAAATGGTACATGGTAAAAATATGACGATCTAGTAAGAGAATATTTATGTTTTGTTATATACTAATAAATATGTTGAAATTTTTTTATAATATTAAATTATAGGGATGTATTTATATTGAAGAAATCAAGGATTAATTTTTAAATTTTTAGTTGCACGGAATATTTTTTTGAAGTTATTTCAGAGTATATTTTGTTTATTTTTAGTACCATCTCTACATAAGAGATTTTTCATTATCCTTATATTACACATTATAAAATTCCTCACAGAACTATCACATTTTCTATCAAATTTAATTTTATCCCAATATTTTTTCTTCCTTATATTTTCAATACCTTAATGATGTTGTGGAATTCGGGAGGACATAGAATGATGAATAAATTAGACACATTTACACTTATTTTTTTTATTTTTTTTATATTCGTTGTATATTTTCAAATCCAAATGATATTATTTATTTCATTAGTGCCTTTTTAATAAATAGGTCCGCAATTATTTAAATAACCCACTTCTAAATACTATAAATAATCACAAAATTCATGAATTTAAATCCAATTGGTCATCAACACTATTGGTACATGAGAGAGTGGATCAAATGATAATAATTAATCCAACAGATCAGTTCTATTATTTAAAGTGTTATTAGTTTTGATAACAATATAATCTTTTTAATTGATATCAAAATTTCTATTTAGTAATATTTTTAGATGCTAAAAAATAAGAACATGTTTCATAAATAATATATATGATATATATCCACTATTGAAATATTATCTATAAATTAAAACATGTCATATAAAATGACTTAATGAATATGATATTTACATTTTGGAGTTTGTTTGATTTTAAAATAAAGGAATGAATTTTTTCATTGAAATTTTAGTTTTTTATTTATAATAAAATTTTAGTTTGAATTTGTAAGTATCATGTTTGTGGTTAGAGTTTCGTAATTAATAGATCTATCATTATAAAAATAATTATTTTATGAGATGGTTAACATAACATGAAAATGATATAGAATTAATGAATTAGTGTTTGAGGAAATTTGTAATATAATAATAAAGTAATAAATAATATTTAATTAATTAAAAATTATTATAGAAAAAATATGTTTATGAAATTTATTGGTTGTACTACTAAATCAAGGTAATAATTTATAAGAATAATATTGTCATTCCATTCCATTGGATGTCATGTATCTTCGATCTCATCCAATCAAATAATATATTATTATATTTATGGGAATGTTCAGGGCTACTAATTAATTTTTTATTGTACAATTAATTGATGCGAATTTAAATAAAATTATATGCCAATTCATCCGTTTTAAATTTATCATTCATTGAATACAATGATTATTGATTTATTGATAACAAAATTTATGAAATCAATGGTGATTGGAATTGGGGAAGTAGATTAAGGTAAAAATCATGTTCAAGGAATAAAGGGTGACAAAATACATCTTTTTAGAGTATCCATGACTCAGTTTAATGTTTTTTTTATGAAACATTTCATTTTTAAACTATTATGTAACATAATATTGTATTATATATAATTGATTTTTAGTGATGTATAGAAGTAATTTTTTTATTTTATTAATTGATTATTCTAGGTATATATTAATTTTAAATTGTTTTTTGGTGGATCTGGAAGTAATTTGATTAGATATTTGGGTTTCATTTTAAATAGAGGTTGATTCAATAGATTATATTTATTTCATGGAAGATAAAACCTCCTTTAATATAATAGTGGTGGGTCTTACTCCCAAAAATTATGTAAATATCAATGTTTAGTTATTGTTTTAACCCTCATTATTTATTTATTCTAAAGAAAAAAAATGTAAGTTTGGAGAACCACCACTAAAAAATATGTCTATCAGTGAAAAATGAATGTGTCATGAAAAATACAAACTATCGTTCAATATCTATCCACTAAATTCTTGGTTTTGTTTTTTAAAACACTATGAAACCATTTTTGGGCAGTTAAAACAACAATGAAATAAAAAAACACATCTATATAGTGTCTTCCCAATATTTATTTGTGCCCAATCACAACACTTATAGTCACACTACCCAAATGTGGGATTTATTTTTGATTGTGTTTCTTGTTGTAACATTCATATTGAGTATTTAGAAGACTTATCTCTATTGAGAGTACTGAGACATATATATATATATATCTATCTATACAATATGATCATGATGTATATATTCACATAGGAGGTTCTCAATAACTATCAATGAATATAGTTTGATCTGATCATCGGTTATAATTTCTCATTTAATTACTGTTCCTAGAAGGCCAATAAAATTGGTAGTTTATCTAGTTAAAAATATTATCTATCCATATAATTTATGATAATTGATAATGATCCAATATATATAAATATAAATAAACTTTTAAATGGGAATCAAAAAATGAAGGAAACACAGGCTACCTAACCCCAATGATTACACCACCATCTATTCTGGATAAGGTAATGATTGACCAATGGGATTATTTTGAGAAACGTAAGAAGGTGGATTCTATACAAAATATGAAAACCTCAACATTTAATATTTATAAACATGGAATTATGAGGAATGAGACATGGTTATACATAGCATTATAGGTTTTTATCAATAAAAAGATATTGATATACCACATAAATAAACATTCTATTTCCTAAAAGTAAAAAAAAGATGTAAATATTTATATGAGATAACTACTAGAGGGATAATATAAATAATGATATTGTTGAATATACTTCTAATTTAATGGTATGTAAAATGTGATGGAATTTATACAAATGTCCAATGGGAAGATGAAACCATTAACCATAAAAACATTTATATGGGATAACATCACAATAGATTTTATCATTTTTACATTGTATAAATTTAAATGAAATAATAAAATATGGGTTTTAGTAAAACATGTTTTAAAGAAATATTATTTACATCATTCATAGGACTTCTCACATTATGAACATTCATGGTTATACATTATATATGTGGTGAGACTACATGAATTAATAATATCAATTAAATTTTATCATGTTATCTGTTTCCCTTTAATTACTTAGAAATGTTTGTAAAAACCGTTGAAAAGAGAGATGTATTTAGAATGACCTATCACTCCCAACCTAATGTCCACTATAATGATAATATTACGATAGTTAAGGCTATATATATATCTTTCTCCATTGAATTAAAAGGATTATATGATAATAATCATAATATAATTTTATTTCTTAAAAACATATAAAATACTAAATTATTTGTTTAGCTCATTATGAAAAACTCTATAGAAACGTTTATTGAATAAAAACATGTTTCTGTGATGTTAGATAACTTAATGTACTGGGAAATGAACAACTTTAAAAAATTGAATATAAGGAAATGTTCATTAAATCGAAATATTATATTAGTATATATTAAATAAAAACCTATAATATTCATCATCAATGAGACCAAGAGTGTGAGGATAGAGATAAATTTTCCTTTATATATACCCATG
This sequence comes from Viscum album, assembly GCA_963277665.1. NCBI lineage: Eukaryota > Viridiplantae > Streptophyta > Magnoliopsida > Santalales > Viscaceae > Viscum > Viscum album. The sequence goes on along the minus strand of OY728153.1, from coordinate 186,204,299 downwards.
GAAGATATTTCGGAGGATTGGAAATATGGGAAAGGTAATTCCTTGATACATTGACTCCTTTGATATTATTGGTCATATTATTTATATATATTATCAACTAACACTCCCACCAAACCTGTCATATATAAATTATGTGTTCCCAAAAAAACTCATGAGGAAGTGAATACCAGATCCATTACACATACTAAATCCAAATATCATTTTATTGAAGTATAATATCTATTATGAGGAATATCCATTTACAATCTTGGACTATAGAGACTGAGTTCCATGTGATAAAATAACTCTCTTTTTTTTAACTAATTCAATTACACTATTGGTATAATGAAGTAATAACAAAAGATGAAGATGAAGATAAATACATGTACCCATATCCATTTTCATATAAGTATGTCAAATATAATTTCATGGATGAAATTTTTAAAGGGAGAATAATATAATGAAAAATATATCTATATAATTTTTTTATGCATAAAAATGTGAATCATAATTATTTATATATTATAAAACATATGCACCACAAAACAGGAACCGATAATAGTTTATTCTATTAATTAATAAAATTTATTTTATAAAATAAATATCCTAATTAAATTTAAATGTTTTACTATATAGAAATAAATATGAGAAATAAAATAACAATAATAGGAAAAATTAGATCAATTTTATCTTTTTGATTTATCATTCCATTAAACAACATAAAAATTCATCATTATTGTAGTCAATATTTTTAAAATAAATGAAAAATACACCAGTTACATTAAAGTAAATTATGAACAAATGAATTAGGTGTTAATCATATATTACATAAAATCAATTCAAATATAGGAAGTATGTAGTTTAGAATAATAACATGTATCTTTGGAAAATTAAACTTATTGGTAACCTGACTATTTGAATAATATAATAATATTCTTATATCTTAAGAAATTGAAATAATATATCTAAAATATAATTGTTAAATATGATAAACTAAATATTCAAAAAAATGTAAACTAAATTATATTTTAATAAAATATATATTTTTTATTTTGTGAAAGAACAGTTTTTTCATATATTTAAAAACTTGATATATACAATTTAATTAATAATTTTTATTAAAAACACTAATTATTTATATATAAATAATAAAATATTTTTTCAAATTATATTTAATTTTTCAATTTAATATAAATTTGATCCTATCATTAAAAAATTAAATTTTTAAAAAGTAATAATTATAATGAATTTTTTTTCCTATTTAGATAACTGTTTTTAAATAATTTATTTTACTTTTGTATAATAAAAAATGAAATTATAATTTGTTATTTAATTTATTTAAAGGAGATGATTTATTAGTGAATTGTTAAATATAGAAAATATAATATTTTACAATATCATTTAAATAAAGTGTTAAATTCATATTGGATTTTTTATGTAACAAATATCTAAGTTTCAAGTAATGAAATTAATATTTATAGTCCTAAGAATTCTGATTAATGGTTTCTATGAGAAATAATGATAAAATAATGAATATTTTATATAATCACACTCATCGTGTTCAATTATTAATACCACGCTTCACCACCCCATCTATGATAAAATTGTATGATCTATACGTTGTAAATTACCTCCCAAAATACCATTCTATAATCTCTATCTATTTTCTTTTTTTCACCATGAGAGAACCATACATCTTCCCACGTTTTTTATCAAGTGGGAGCATCTAAAGGAAGAAATAGTTATCTCAAATGATCTATATTATAAAAAATTATACTATTTATTTAGAAAAATATATTTTATCCAACCTAATACAATGATAAATATATTTTAATTGTTAAATTATGTTATTATTTTAGTGAAATAGACACTACCTATATTGCTATAATTTATTATAAAATGAAAATGTGTCCCCATATTATGCTTAATTCATTACATTTATATATGAATTATTTACTTTTTCATCAATTCTTTAATAGATTGATATAATATGAATTTTATTGGTTAATATGATCATGATAAGTATATTAAATTATATTTAATATCAACTAATGGGTAAATACACATTATGTTTATTTGAAACGAATTTAGTCCAACATGCTCGATAATAAAACTTAATGAACTAACCATAAATCTATATCATTTATACTATATAAAATATGATTATTTTTTAATTATATTTCAAATTTATAATATTTTGAACATATATACATTGATTATGACTTCAATATAAAATTTATGGATTTATCCCTCCATTTTAAAAGATATTCAAAAATTATAATTATTCCAATAAAATAATAGAACCAAAAAAAAACATCATTCGTTTGGTGAAAATTAATATAAAGATTATAAATAATTATAAATGAACAATGTAAAATAAAATATACATTAAGGATTATTATAAAGTATTTAATAAACCTTATTTATATTATTCAAGAGTTTTGTTTCATATATCTATCATGTTTCGACATGAGGTAAGGCAATTGTCAGAACAATCATATTTTTTATTGGGTTTTGATTCCACTATTTTTAATTATATTTTTCACTATATTCATTACACCGTGAGACTATAAACTAATAATTATTGTGATATAATATTTGACATTAAAAAAGAATATTAAATGACCAATAAAATATATTTCAATAATTTTAATCTCTATGATAACTTACATAATACACAACCCTAAGGCATAATGAAATTTAATGTAGCATATTGTTATAAAATAGATCTTAAATTCAGAAGTATGAATAATACTAATTAAATTATGAAAAATATATGGCCTTTAAATGAAAAAAATTCATTAGTTATATATTTATTAAAAATAAAATGAGAATCATTAAATTGAAAAAGAAATTATTTTAGAAAGAAGTATTGTTTTTAAAAAATGCTTATGTCTCCATTGATGAACATATTTTAAAATTATTTTTTAAAAATATATGAAAAACTATTAAATAAAATGAAATAATATTTTAAAATAATCTCATTAAAATTATATTATGTGGATTATTTTTTAAAAAAATTTCAATGATTAATCTTTCGATAAAAAGTTAAAATATTAATTCTTATATAAAACATCTTTTTCTTATAAATAATTTACATGGTTATATAATATTTTCGATTGTTTGTAAAGTAGAATTAGTTAAATTAAATTATAATTTATATTTATTAGTTATTTTTGTTAAATTTCGTATTTAATTTTTATATTTATACTTATAGACATATGATAACATTATATTTTAATAGTTATGTTTTCCTCGCTTCAGTTGGTATAATTTCCTATTGAATTCTGCCACTAAATTGAATTTAATTTTCATAAAATGGAATATATCTCTAGAATTAGAATATTTTATATTATATAATAATATTAGCATATTTTTTTACCATAATTGTTATTGGAAATAGTAATAAATAATAACCATAGTTAAGCTATAATTTTTTACGAGGGGGATACACTAAACAAAAATGGGAAGAAGAAAACCTATATTTTAAAATAATATATATATTATGACCATATAACCGTGTTAAAAATTATTTGTGTTGATTATAATATATATTGGATACCTATCTCCAGTTAAAGACGTTGGAAGACAACTTTCATTTCAAAAACAACAACTATTCCACTTACATTACTTTTAAAAATCCACAAATATCATATCTTCTTAACACGGTAAAACAAATTTTGACAAGAAAATAACTACAAAAATAACATAAAAAAGATATATTGTAATCTTGTAAGATGTTTTCTTCACAAATACTTTATGGGACTAACATTTGAATAATCCTAAAAGGGTAACTGAGAAAAGAAAAAATTCACAATTATGTGTTTTCGTTTTCTTTCTTCTTCCACCTACATAACAAATTATTCATTTATGATTATATCATAAAAATTTTATCTAACATATAATTATATTTTATCACATTAATTTAATTACAAATATCAATCTTCTCTTACCTCAAATGGTAAATAATAACGTCTATCCAATATATAAATGATTACAGCCTCGTGAACAAATATGACATGTTTTCAATCAGCACCTAACAATTTTGGGTATGATGATTGATTTAAAGTATATATATGATATTTATAGAATAATTATTTATCTTATGTATTCATAACATATATAAATTTTTAATATTCTATTTTTTTTAATATGATAACATCATTATGTGTTTAGTGGACTACTGCCTCGCGTAGTAATGTGACTCATTTTTCAATAACTGATTAACATTAAGGTAATAAGACTATATAAAGTGAATATATGTTATATAATTTAAATAATTATGAAATATTTTTCATTTAAAAATTATTATATATCATTTTTTACCTTTTCAAACACTCGAAGATGATAGCATTGTTTGTGTATGTGCGGACTAGTGCCTTCAAAAACTGATGTGACTCTCTTTTCTTCTCCACATAACTTGGATGATATATATATGTATATTTTAATAAATTATATGTTATTTATATTATTATTATTATTATGGAAATATAAAATATTACATACCTTTTTTCCATAAGTATATTTGAAATTGGATACATTACTTGTTCCAATATAAGACCTACCGTCTACATGACCGTAACTCACTTCATTAATCAAAATCAATATTAATTATTTTTATTAAAATTATAATTTATGTCTATAAATTTTAATTATTTGTTTGTTGTTATTCATGAATTGTTGAAATAATAAGCTCTTATACCAATAGTCATCTTTTCATATCCATTTTTGTCACATGAGTTCAATATCATTGAAGCACCCGATGAAAAAACCATTATATAAGTAATAGTACATAAAATTCTAATAATTGATATAAATTTAATTATTTAAATTAACAAGTTTCAATATAAAGTAAATAATTATCTTGAATTTATTATTTAGAAATATAATGATCGTACAAGATGTATAAGACTCAAGGTAAGGGAATTTTTCTCGATTTCCATTCATTAAGGAATAATTTAATATTGGGGGTGTAATTTATTTTACATGGTGTAAATAATACCCATTTTATATTTTATATCATGATTCCTTTATTATTAATGTAATATTAAAATTTATTTATATATATTTAATCTAGGGTATATTACTTAAATGATACCAAGTGGTAAAGATGTTCAAAACTACATTTCTTTTCATTAAGATTTCATAAAAATTCATCATAGTTTTTATTATAATATTATATGTATATGAAATTTTATTTATATTTTGTATTATATATCATAATTTTATGTGTATTTACATTTTATACATATAATAAATTCATATATTAATATTTACATCAACGGTATGATCATTATTATAATTTATTTTACAATTTCATTCTAATTTATATTGTTCATTATTAAATTTCAAATAAAGGGATTTTTTTTCTAGTCATTGACTCTAATGTTCCAAATCAGGATCTAAGTATCAATGAGAGGGGGAGAAGGTGAATCAGTGATATATTTTTCCTTTTTATGTTTCCTCTTTTTTGAAACAACATTCGCCTCATGTTAAATAGTTTCTTCTCTTCTGAACACATACAACCACATGAACACAAGACTTATAAGGTTCACTACTGAACATAAGTAGCTACATCCTTGGTATGGTAGAGAAATAATCCAATAGCACACAATCCACTAGAAAACAACAATTTGATTTTTAATACAACAAAGAGGATATACCCTAACACTCATTTAGAACATGGAAAAAATTCCTCGTGTGTGTGCCCTCTTAGCACAAATAGGGAATTACAATATTTCAGTGCTTTATTACTATTGAACATGTGTATTATCTGTTGTATAAATCTTCACTTTCTTACCCAAAATCCGGTAATAACTATCTTATGTACAAGATAATACATGCGAATACTCCAAATCATTCATGTAGCTTTTCAGATATCTTGGTTGCATCCTTTATGCCACAAAAACAATATTTATGTTTTGTTGTGAATCAACTCTTGAATGCAACATCAATATTGCGTACAACACTCTTCTTTCACGCAACTTCTCATTCTTTTGTACAACTCTATTTCTTCCAAGCACTCCCCTTTACTTAAAATTATTTCATGACTCGGAGATAGGGATTTATCTAAGTGAAGAGCCTCACAAATGTGGGGGGTTTTCTTCTTATTTATAGACCTCATAAACCCCCACGTGCTAAAACCATGATGTGTTGCGCATGATGCTAACGTGTCGCGCAATACCCAATTTGACGCTGCATTGGGTGTGTGTTTCTCTATCGTGATAGCCTTATCATTCCTACAAATCACTAAATCTTTCGTGCACTAAATTCCTTTTCCATTTTTGGATGTTTGGAACTATAATCATGCCTTGGGTGCCTGATTCCAAATTCTCTTCAATCTTGCATGCAAAAACCAATCTTGCGTGCAAAAACCAATCATTGATGAAATCCTCTCCTTTTTTAGATTTTGATGTTCAAACAATGGAACTCCACTTGAGTGATAAATACCAATCCATCATCAAATTTTCATGCAATATCCTTTCCAAAAAACACATTTCTTCATCTCCCAATTTTTAGGCCGTAAAATTTGGCAAACAATGGAAAACAGCACCACCATAAAACACTCTTTTGTGCTACCTCTAGATTACATGTTCCATTATCATTGATCTCTTCATTACACTACATAACCATTCTTAATCATTCATCATGAAATCCACAACCATGATATGTATACATTGATCTAATAGCTTTATCATCGTTAGATTATCCATAGAATGTATTATTACTTCTCTATCTTCCACCAGCATCTTTCCTTCCAAACAAAACAATATACGAATTGAAGCATATTTACTCCCCATTTCCTTCATAAGGAATGCATCACAAGTCCTCTTAAATTATCATATTTTTTAAATACAAATCATAAAAGTTTCTTCTAATATTCATTTCCTTTACAATGTGAATTGATTTATCATCTTCGACAACAAAAGACAACACTTTGTGACAAAAAACTCTTCTTACTACGTTATTCATCCAACAGGGTCCCAAAAATATCCCCCATGGGAATTTGTTGTCAACAACGATTCTTAATTAGCTGAACTTCCTAACCTCATGCAATGGATTAATTATCAGAAATTTTATGCATACATGAGATAACACGTAATCGGAAACAAGAATATTTGACATCCAAAAATGTGTTGTAAAAAAGCTGGGACTATGAAATTTCATGATCATATCTCATCATCATTCATTGAAACATCTTTCAAGCTTCTACTTTAGCATTCTTCACTACTTCAAAATTCATAGAACACAGTATCATTGTTTACTTCAACCACTCCAAATCACATTTTGAAAAGATCACAATCATATATATTGGATTCAAAACATACCCACAACACCCCATTTAGGAATACATACATAATGGTAGATTTATGAAACAATTATCCCCCTCAACAACAATATCAAAAGGATTGATGAGTGTTGTCATGACCCATCCTCGGGGCCCATGCCGTGACAACCCCATGTCCGCCTCCCATAGGCCAGGGGCTGGAGACTAGCACCAAAGGCGTAAATCCCGATAAAAGGGAAGTAATTTCCTTTATTAAAGAAAACAAACACCATAGAGTATGCAAACAAAAGTAAACAATAAGTAAACTGTAATCACAAGTAAGTGCTAGAATGAAAATGGGCCAGTATACAAACCCAACTAAATGTGCAGTACAACTGGAAAGAAACTAAAACAACTGAATGGTAAAGTAGCAACTACCAAGTCGTCCTCAGGAACTCCCACCTGATGGGTGAGTACAGACTGTCTCGTTGGATCCTTGAGTCCGGCCGTCCTCTCCAGGTATGTCCCACCTGATAGACCACCTCCGGGTACCATCCTGCTCCTCAAGCCTCATCCACGATCAGCGTTGTCCATCATCTACGACCAACAAAACGTAGTGCGGGCATAGCCTGTGCAGGGGTGAGTATATGATTCTCATTAGAGACCCTGAGACCCATTTAGGTCTCCCAGAATCCTAGAAGGATAAACCAAAAAGGAACGATACAATCATGAGATATCAATCCAACCTACTTAGGTATATGACCATGCATAGACCGAAGTCATCAAACCCAGTTGGGATCCAAATCTGGAGCCCAAGTACAACCCAGTCCACACAGGAAAAACACAGCACAGTCCACACAGGAAAGCACAACTCAGTCCACAGAGGACAACAAGTCAGTCATACAGAAGTTATTGATTGAATGTCAAGACTCAGCTCACAGAGGTATACTACTCATGAATAGGGTTGGAGATGATTGGATGTAGCCTCTGAATCATCTCCCCTATCGAACCGACGTAGGATCCTAGTATAGAAGTCATCACTGCTGAACCCACAGAGGATCCAAATATAGTAGTCATCGCTGCGAAACCCATGGAGGATCCATGTACAGTCGACGTCGCATCTGAACCCACAGAGGATCCTAGTGCAGAAGTCATCGTCGTCGAACCCACAGAGGATCCCAACACGGTTGTCATTATCGTCAAACCCATGGAGTATCCTAGTATGATAGACATCATCATCAAACCCACAGAGTATACTAGTATGGTGGTCTTCCTCGTCGAACCCACTAAGGATCCTAGTACGATAGTAGTCCTCGTTGACCCCACGAAGGATCATAGTACGGAAGTCATCGTCATCGCAGTCGCAGCCAACTCTAGGGTTCTCGTACACAACACGCTTGATTCCATGAGGGTCCGCTCCACCAGCCAAGGGGTCGATACATCAATTGTCACAAAGTCCAGATTTTATGTATCACAATGTTCTGCCTCATCAATAGGAACTCAACACGGTAGATGGCGCGTCAATCGGACACCCGGTGTGAGAGTTATTGGCTATTTCGTCCCATGGGCCTGGTTGGTTTTTAAGTTAAATCCAACCCGACCATACACCATCTGTGTCCAAACCTAGATCAGAGTAATCCAAAACAACTATCTCACTAAGAGGAATCCAACAAAGTCGACAACACGTCAATCGGACGTCCGGAGCTCAAGATATAAGTGTTTCTGCTCTAAGGGCCCGGTTGGGTTCGGGTTAAAACCAACAGTTCCATACCCAAAGTTCTCCGAAACCTTGACTGTAATATACAAAAATGACCGACTCAATCTAAGGATCCCATCTCAACTGACGGTGCGTCAATCGGAGGTCTGTAGCCCATGTTATGGACGTTTGAACGGATCTGTCCGAAAATAGGGGGTTTGGGCCCGGTCCGACCCGGCCCAATACCCCGTGGGTCGGCCCGAACGGGGCCGGCCCGTCCTAGGTCCAGGTCCAGCCCGTTTAGGCGCGGCCTGGCCCGGGGGGAGTGGCCCAGCCCGGGTGGCGCGGCCCGGCCCAACTGGCGCGGGCCGGCCCGGTGCGGGGGTTCGGCCCAGCGGGGGTGGCTAGGCCAGGCGCGGGCGATCTGGCGCGGGCGATCTGGCGCGGTGCGGGCGGTCTGGCCCGGCGTGGGTGAACCGGCCTGGCATGGGCACCCGTGCACTGAGCGGACGTGAAAGGGGAGGCCCTGTTTTCTCGAAATGGTGGAACCCTGTGGGGTCCGCCCTAGTTGTGCTGGCCGAGGGTTTTGAACACCCAGACTTCTTGGAACGACCGTCCATATTGACCGACATGTGTGGCTATTGTGGGACACTTCGTTCCCGCCTCCTGGTACGCTGGCGGCTGGCCGAGTCTGGCTGCCCCCACTGTAACCACCGCGGCCCCTGTCCGACTGGCACGGCGTGACGGCGCCGCGCCCGTCCTTCGCAGCCCGCCCCAGACGCAGCCTCTTCGTACATCGGCGCAGCGCGACGACGCCACGAACCACAGCCGTGGCCTCCTCTAGCCGCAGCTCCTTCAGATTTTCCGGCATCGTGCGACGGTGCCACGCATCACCGCCACGGCCCGCTCCGGGCGCACTTCTCTCGTCCCCGCACGGTGTTTTGGCACCGCATCACCTCCATTTTCAGTGACAAAGAAAACCAACAACAAAAGGGGAGGAGGATTGGCCGTGTTTTTGCAGTCCGACCTCCTCCCATTATATTTATAATAAGTGGACAAAATACGACATTCTTAATGATAGAAAAAGCACAAATTTAATTGTTTAAATTTGAACATAACCCCTACCTCAAAGATGTTATCAGAAGCTAGCGTCACGGGGGGGGGGGGGGGGTCTTGATGACGACGTTGGAATGCGTCCAAGGAAGGGATGACGTCTCACACCAGCTGCAGAGAGGGGAAAGAACAACATGTCGTCTCTCCTCGGTGTCGGCGTTCTTCATCGAAGTCTTTTCATTCTTCAATGAATATGATGATGTTATTCATGATTTAGACCACTATCGTTCCCCAAAATCCACACATAACGATCCAAGCCAAATAAAATAAGACTCTTCAAATTTTATTAATGCTTCGCAAGAATTTCAAAAATACAAAATTTAAAAATTGAATTCACTTAATTAATTAAACTTGTGTTGTCAAATTAAATGGAGAGTTAAGTTGGAAAAATTATTGTGGAAGAGGAGACGACACATAATTAAAATCAAGGTAGGTTTATAGGGAGTTTAATGGGATTTGGAGAATGCGAATAGATGGGGGCTCGTGTAGGCCCCACCTGTCCTTTATTCTCTCAAGAAAAGTTAGAAACATATTGGGACCCACCCCAACATCCACACATAGGTTATAACCACTAGATTAGTGAAATAAAATTGTAACACACCTTTATTTCACATTGCACTGAATCCTTTTTTAACAACTCCTCCTGAGAAAACGCAACTATAATAAAAGTATTCTTAAAAAAACCAGCGATGTGGTTTCATCGGTGCCCTCAGATTTCAATTCTGAGCACCGGTTCAAAAGATAGAAAACCCCTTTCACTGAACGTTCCTGAGCTAAACTTCGAAAAATTATTCCGGGACATCGGGCCTCGGTATGAGGTGTTGTCAGAAACTGCATATTCATAAAATCCCAAAGAATTTATGAAAAAAATTTCCTTGAAATTTATGGGTCTTTACATTACTTCCACCTCAGGGCTTTATATCCCTATAATGATACATCATAAACTTGTGAAACAAAAGAGGGTATTGTGCACGAATCTGAGCCTCCCGCTACCATGTGATCTCCTGGAGGTTCGGGTGCTGCCACCAGATGTGCACTAAATGAATCGACCATCCACGTAGGACATACTCCTGTCGATCCTCGATCTCTACCGGAACCTCCGCAAATGTAGCCCCATCATCGATTTCTATCTCCCCGTGATCGATGATATGCATTGGTTCGTTCATGTATCTCCTCAGCTGAGATACATGGTATAAGTCGTGCACCCGGTAAAACTGAGGTGGAAGATCCAGGCGATAAGCCAGCTCACCTTTCCAACAGAGAACCTGAAATGGTCTGATGAAGTGCGGAGATAACTTGCTTCCTCGGTCAAATCTCTTTAGACCCCATCGGGGTGAGACCCGTAAGAAGATGTGGTCGCCACCCTCGATCTCCAGTGGTATTTTTCTCCCATCAGCATAGGACTTAGTCAGCTCTATGCAGTCTTCATTTTCTCCTGGATGATCTACACATTCTCTTTTGCAGCCTGAACCATCTCCGGTTCTACACCTACTAACTTCAACACTATCCAAAAAGGATATATGAAACATGGTCAGCTGTTGTCTCACCACTCCTAACAACTGAATCCTCGTTTTACTACTATGAGCATCTTCTACAATGTTCCCCTTCCCAGGAGTATTAACTGTCTCGAGGTCATAATGCTGGAGGAACTCAAGTCATCACCGCTATATTTGGTTCATGTGCTTCTGAGAGAAGATACACATGAGACTATTGAATTGGTGAGAATCATGACCGTTCGCTCGACGAACAATGGGTGAGAGTAGCAATTGGTATGAACTCTTCTCAAACATTATTCGTCTATGATCTACAAGAGCTGTTGATATTCCTCCTCTGCCGAAAAGAGAAATCTGGTCTCATCCCCTGGATGTACTACATTCTTCACCTAATACAGTCAGTCCTGACATGAATGGTACTATTTCATGCCATGGACGACATCGTAAGGCCTCAACGCTACTACCAAGGGATCTAAACGTTACTCTCCCCTCCAAGGGTCGAGTCACACTGTCGGTAGGTGTGTGTGGTCACTAGGTCTCCGCCAGTAGGAATCACAAAAGTGAGGGTCAAGTCAAATGTTTTAACTAGAACCTCTCAGTATCAAGAACATAAAAAAGGAGAGGGATGAAAACGTCATAAGAACAAGTTTCTTTTATTACTGCAGCACACGGTACAAAGACACAAAGCATCCACAAACAAAACATCAACCAAGCTAGAAGAATCATGAAAAATAATATCCATGTCTAGAGATAGTCCCGCTCCTATCCATCTGCTCCTGGAGCTCTATGGTCATAGGACTCAGCTTCCTGAAGCTGAGCTCTCCACTGTCCACTTGTTCCCTATGGTCGGGTTGATCTTCCTAGTGGTGGTGGTGGTAGGGCCTCAAAATGTTGTCCACCACCTACTGCATGGACAGCTCCCTTGCGATGTCCGCTTGCCCCCGACAGACCACCATGGTTGAACCTCTGCCTGGGAAGTCCCTCTACCCCCTGTTACTCATCTGGAGGGCGGGTCGTGCAGTCTCGAGCCATGTGACCTTGTCCACCGCATGCATAGCACTGCCTGATTCTTGTATGGCTGGATCTGTTTTGTGTGCCCCACACACCCGAAACTGCATCCTGAGATTGCTCATCTGATGGCCTGGCCCACTTGGACCTCTCTGTCAACTGTCTACTACCGGCAGAAGAATACTCTGACACTGGTCGTCCAACAGAGGGTCTCGCCGCTGGTGACTGCTGAGCGAGAAAACTCCCCACTAGAAGGGCTCTCTACAGCACTCCTTCCTGTGTCGGGATGTTGAGGGAGATCGTCGAAGCCATGATATCATGCCTTAGTCCCTACTCGAAGGTCCGGGCATGGAAGAATGGGTCTCGTACCATCTACATGGAGTAGCACGAGAGGTCGGTAAATCTCACTGAGTATTGGGTTACCGTCATGCTTCCCTGCCAAAACTGAAGTAACTTCTGAATTCGCACCGCACCGAGGGTGGCTGGAACAAAATCTGAGCGGAAGAGGCTCTCGAATTCCGTCCAAAGAAGTGATACATCATTGTGCACCTGGAGCATTAGGTTCCACCATCTAACTATTGTTCTGTATAGGAGACTCGCCACAAGAATCATCATGAGGTCAGCTGGTGTCCCTACTAATCTGAAGACTCGGACGATAGCCTCCAGCCAATCTTTGGCTGCCTGAGGGTCCATCTCTCCACGAAACCTGGGTGGCCTCTGACGCTGAAACTCATGCAGTGAACTCAGGCGCCATTCACTCTCAGATGCTGGGGCTGGTGGCATCGGTAGCTCGGTGGGTAGAGGTACTGCCAGTACCTCTGCTGTAATGGGGCCCTGCACCGAGACCTCGTCACTCGGTGGGCTGCCATCTCGCACATAACTGGGAACCATACATGGCTGCCATCATGGGGCCATACGTGAAAGAAATAGTTGCGCCACAGTTAATACAATATACCAGGTGAGCTGACGGAAATTATCACAAAGAAAACTTTTAAAACACACATTCAATCAATGTTTTCATGCACTGAGTCGAAAATAAGAAGTCAGGGTCCTGGTGAATGGATACGTTGGCAGCCGCACCAACACTGGAATCCCTAGAATAATAACCACACTCAATATTATAAACACTATTGCTTCAAAGAAAGAAATTATTAGCTTCCCGAGTTTTGAGGTAGGACCAACTCCTCTGATACCAATTTGTCATAAACCTTCCTTGGGACCTGTGCCGTGACTACCCCAAGCCCGCCTCCCATAGGCCAGGGGCTGGCGACTAGCACCAAAGGCGTAAATCCCGACAAAAGGGAAGGAATTGCCTTTATTAAAGAAAACAAACACCATAGAGTACAAAAACTGATGTAAAGACTAAGTAAACTGTAATCACAAGTAAGTGCTGGAAAGTAAATAGGCCAGTATACAATCCCAACTGAAAGTGCAGTACAACTGGAAACAAAGTACAATAACTAAAAGGTAAATCAGCAACCACCAAGTCATCCTCTGGAACTCCCACCTGAAGGGTGAGTACATACTGTCTCATCGGATCCTCGAGTCCGACCATCCTCTCCGTGTACATCCCACCTGATAGACCACCTCTTGGTACCCTCCTACTCCTCTAGCCTCAACCACTATCAGCGTTTTACGTCATCTACAACCAACACAACATAGTGAGGGCATTTCCCATGCATGGGTGAGTATACAATACTCATTAGAGACCCCGAGACCCCCGTAGGTCTCCCAGAATCCATGAAGGATAAACCACACAAAAAAGATACAATCATGAGATAACAATCAACCCTACTTATATATATGCCCATACATATACCTAAGTCATCAAACCCAATTCAGCTCCAACTCTCGATCCCAAGTACAACCCCGTCCACACTTGAAAAACACAGCCCAGTCCACATAGGAAATCACAACTCAGTCCACATAGGATAACATGTCAATCATACTGAAGGTATTGATTGAAATTCAAGACTCATCTCACACAGGTATAATACTCATGAAGAGGGGTGTAGATGATTGGATGTTGCCTCTCAATCATCTCCCCTGCCGAACCCACATAGGATCCTAGTACAGAAGACGTCACTTCCGAACCCACGGAGGATCCAATTATAGTAGTAATCACTACCGAACCCACAAAGGATCCAAGTACAGTTGACATCGCAGATGAACCAATAGAGGATCCTAGTGCAGAAGTCATCGTCGTCGAACCAACGGAGGATCCCAGCACGGTAGTCATCATCGCCGAACCCATGGAGGATCCTAGTATTGTAGATGTTATCATCAAACCCACAGAAGATCCTAGTATGGTAGTCCTCCTCGTCGGACCCACTGTGGATCCTAGTACGGTAGTCTTCCTCGTTGAAGCCACTGAGGATCCTAGTACGGAAGTCATCGTCTTCATATTCGCAGCCAGCTCTAGGGTTTCCGTATACAACACTCTCGATTACAGGAGGGGCTGATCTACAAGCCAAGGGGTCAATACATATACTATCATGAATTCTAGATTTTATGTATTAAAAAATTCTGTCTCATCAGTAGGAACTCAACGCGACAGATGGCGCGTCAATCAGATGCCATGTCTGAGAGTTGTTGGCTTTTTCATCCCCGGGGCCCGGTTGGTTTTAAGCTAAAATTGACCCGACCGTACTCCATATGCTTCCAAAACGTGATCATAGTAAGTGAAAATAACTGTATCAGTATGAGGAATCCAACAATGTTGACGGTACGTCAATCGGACGTCCGTAGCTCAAGTTATAAGTCTTTCCGCTCCGAGGGCCCAGTTCGGTTCGTGTTCGAACCAACCCGGCCATACCCAATGTTCTCATAAACCTTGATCTTAATATACAAAAATGACCTTCTCGATCCAAGGATCCCATAACAACTGACGGTCCATCGATCGGAGGTTCGTAGCGCTTTTTATGGGCGTTTGAACGTATCTGTCCAAAAACAGGGGGTTTGGGCCCGGTCCCACCCGACCCAATACCCCCTGGGCCGACCCGACCCAGGAGGCATGGCCCGGACCAGCTGGAATGGCCCAGCCTGGCGCTGGGGTCAGGCCTAGCATGGTGGGCCCGACCTGGTGTGGGTGGTCCGGCCCGGTGCAGGCGGTCCGGCCCGGCGCGGGCAAACCGGCCCAGCATGGGCGCACATGCGCAGCGCGGACGCGGAACGGGGGGAGGGGGGGGGGGGCGCCACCCCCATGTTTTCCCAAAACTACGGACCCCTGTGGGGTCCACCCTAGCTGCGCTGGCTGGGGGTTTTGAACCCCCGGGCTTCTTGGAACGACCGCCCATATTGGTCTGCCGGTGTGGCTGTCGCGGGACCCGCTGGTCCCGCCTCCTGGTGCGCCGGTGACCGGCTGAGTCTAGACGCCTCCTCTACAACCGTCGCGGCCTTAGGCCGCGGCCCCTATCCGACTAGCATGATGCGACGGCGCCACACCCCTCTACCATGGCCCACCTCGGCCACTGCCTCTTGGTACTTCAGCGCGGCGCGACAGCACCGCGCCCCACCGTCGCGGCCCGCTCCGGCCGCAGATCCTTCAGATTCTCCTCCGTGGTGAGACGGCGCCGCGCATCACCGCCGTGGCCCACATCGGTTGCGCTTCTCTAATCCCCATGTGATGTATCGGCACCGCGCCACCTCCATTTCCAGCCACAATGAAAACCATCCACAAAAGGGGAGGAGGATCGGCCGTGTTTGTGCGGTCCGACCTCCTCCCATTATATTGATAATAAGCGGACAAAAATACGACATTCTCAATGATAGAAAAAGCACAAATTTAATTGATTAAATTTGATCTTAACCCCTACCTTAATGAAGTTCGTGGAACTAGCGTCGAGGCGGGTGGTTTCGATGACGACTTTGGTGTGCGTCCAAGGAAGGGAAGAGGTCTCACACCAGCTGTGGAGAGGGGAAAGACGACACATCGTCTCTCCTCGGTGTCGGCATTCTTCATTGAAGTCATGGAATTCTTCAACAAAGAAGATGAAGTTCTTCAGGAGTTAGAACTCTCCCTTTCCCCAAAATCTCCCCACAACGAGCGAAGCCAAATAAAATAATACTCTGCTTATTTTATTAAATCTTGGCATGCATTTCAAAAATACAAAATTCATACATTGAAGTCACTTAATTAATTAAACATGTGTTGTCAAATTAAATGGATAGTTAAGTTGGAAAAATTAATGTTGAAGAGGAGAAGCCACATAATTAAAATCAAGGGAGGTTTAAAGGGAGTTTAAGGGGTTATGGATAATGTGAGGAGATGGGGGATCGTGTGGACCCCACCTCTCCTATATTATCTCAAGAGAAGTTATCAACCTAGTGGGACCTACCGAAACTTCCACACATAGGTTATAAACACCAGATTAGTGAAATAAAATTGTAACACAACTTTATTTCACTTTACATTTAATCTTTTTTTTAACAACTCCTCCTGAGCGAACGTAACTCAGATAAAGGTATTCTTAAGAAAAAATCATTGTTGTGGTTTCATCGGTGCCCTCAAATTTCAATTCCAAGCACTGGTTCAAAAGATAGAAAAACCCGCTCGTTCGTTCACTAAACGTACCCGAGCTATACTTTGGAAAATGATTCCGTGCACATCGGGCCTCAGAAGAAGGTGCCGTCAGAAACTGCGTATTCGTAAAATCCTAAAAATTTTATGAAAAAAATTTCCATGAAATTTACGAGTCTTTACAGGTGTGGGGACAGATACACGAAACTCATATTTGATGAGAAGGTGGTTGGACACCCATATTCAACCTCAATTTAGAAAATGGATCCTTCAGTAATGGTTTTGTGAATATGTCAGAAACTTGTGAGAATGTAGGAATTTACTCCAATATCAATTCATTCATCACCTCATGCACTTTGATAAATGGTACTTTATGTCAATGTGTTTTGAAAAAGAAGGTTGTACCATATTTCTTGTAAGATTGATTGCACTCTGATTATCATAATCCAAGGGCAACGGTAGCATTAATTCAACAAAGTAAATTGTCCAACTGATTCATCATCCACATTAATTGAGTTGCATCTTGCGTAACAGCAACATATTCAGCATCAGTTTTTCTAAGAGATTCTAAATTCTATTTGTTGGTACTCCATCTAACATAACGTTTTCCCAGAATGAAAACCCCACCATATGTGGATCTATTATCGTCAACATTTATTTCCCAATCATCATACGAAATACCAAATAGATCAATATTTCCTGATCCATCATACTAGATTCCAAAATTTGTTGTTTCTTTGATATATCTGAGAATTCATTTTCTATCAATCAAATTTTATTCTTTAAGATCACTCTGAAATCATTTACATAATGATATAGCATATACGATGTCTGGTCTTGAGGCTGTCTAATATAACAGTCTCCTGATCAGCTTTCGAAACTCTTTTTAATCAACTTCCTTTCCTTCTATATCATTAGACAACTTGGTTCCCACTGAATTAGGTGTGGACATTGGTTTATAATTTTCCATTCCAATATTCTTCATAAGTTCCATAACATATTTTTCATGAGACAGAAAAATTTAATTCTTCTTTTGTAAAACTAGGATCCCAAGAATGTATATTATTTTTTCCACGATGGAAATCTCAAATAACTTCTTCATTTCTTCAACAAATCTCTTACATGATCATTCATCATTACCAGCAAAGATAATGTCATCAACATAAACAATTATGATAAGGGAAACCCCTAATAATCCTAGATATAAATATTGTTGAAAACTCTACCTTTCATAAAATTAATCATCCTCAATCCAGTATCTAATTTAGAATACCATGCCTTTGGAGCCTATTTTACCCCATACAAAGACTTATTCAACCTACACACATAACTATCATCCTTACCAATATAAATCCACAAGGTTAATCATGGTTTACATCATCCTCGAGGTCACCATTCCAGAATGCAGATTTTAAATCCATATGAAGGATTTGGTAACCTCTTTGTGCAGAAAATAGTAAGAATGATTCTGATTGTTTCTAATATACACACCAAATAAAAGGTTTCATCAAATTCAATGCCTTCTATTTGTGAATACCTTTTTCAAACCAATCTTTCTTTGTTTCCTATTACTTTACCTTCTTTATTCAGCTTCTTCTGTGAAACCCACATTGTACCAATAATGTTCTTGTTGTCCTTCTTCGGTAGAAATTCCCAAATATCATTCTTCTCTATCTAATCAAGCTCTTTATTCATATCATGAACCCATTCTAGATGATCAAGTTCTTAATATACATTATTCGGAACAACTTATGAATAAATAGCAGTATGTGTTATTGAATTCGTAGTTATTCTTATTTTAATTCTCTGATATTGATCTCCAATAATGATATGAGTCTCCACATGTTTCCTTATCCTGGGATGAGTTGTTTTACCTTCATCATTATCACATGAGATTTCTAAGTTACATTCCTCTTATTTAGTAGGAATAAAATAGTTTACAGCATTATCAGAATCAATGAAAAAATATTATATATCCTTCTCAACTTCCACATCAACAAATTATTGATTTTATTTCATAGTATTTTTGACAAATCTTTTATCTGAAGAATCAATAAATATTCATGTTTCATTGTTGAGACATTTTTATCCTCTACAATCTTAAGCATAGCCAAGAAAAATTCATCCATATCCTCTTTTATCAAACATTCCAAGGTTTTCATCTCTCTTCTTTATAATGCATGGACACCCAAAAACTCTTAAGTGTATCCGACATGGTGTTTTTCCATAGAACATTTCGTGTGGAGTCATATATATGTTTGGAATATAGAAAAATTGGTTCAGAATGTACTCAAAAGTTCTCATGGATTACCTCTAGTAATAATGAGAAAGGCTATGTTCAAGTAACATAGTTCTCCCCATTTCTACCAGACTTAGATTCTATATTTCAGAGAACCCCATTTGGTTGAGTGTGTATGTTGAACAGAGCTCATTCTAAATTCCATTCTTCTCAAGATAAATTTCAAACTATTCATTCTTATACTCACCACCATTAGCAGTTCTCAACTTCTTCAATAAATACTCACATTCCTTCTCTACTTTCCTCCTGAAACTCTTAAACATTATCGGAGCATCTAATTTATGTCTCATATACAAAACCTAGGTAATGTGAGTAACGTATTAAATGAATGTAATGAAGTACATATATTCAATTTGTAGATTTCATACTCATTGGTCTACATATATTAGAGTGTATGAGTTATGATGGTCATTTTAAGGTTATTTCAACTCTGTTATGAAAATAGTTTGTAATATTCCTTTTTTCACAAATACGGAAACACCAATATCTTCTTCTTGATAAATCTGGCATATCTCAAACACTATCTCACATGGATTACTTTTACATTTATTTGTGACACATATGTCCCAGTCCTTTTTTCCATAACTAATTATCATCCACCACAACCATGTAACAAGAGTTTTGCACTTCACCAACATGTAACAAATTCCCTCTTGGGTATTGGCCACTTGTATCTATATTTATATCATTTTCAGTTTTCACATAAAATCCATCTCTTCTGAAGATAACATTGTATCCCTCATCACAGTGTTGTGACAAATATAGAAAGTCATGTTTCAGCCCATCAACATATAGTCTTTTCGTGGATTTCATATTTTCTTTTCCAATGATGTCTAATCAAACACCATTGATCCTTAGAGATTCATCGTTTCCAAATGTCACTATTACTTCTTAAAAGTCATTCACATTCCTCAGTATCTTTAATTATCATTTTATATGAGTGGAACACCCACTATGAAGAATCATTTGATGTTCTAATTTGTAGATTTCAAATCAGTTTCGACAATGACAGTATTCTTTTCCCCCTTTTCTTCCTCTTTCTGTTTTTCTTTCTCCAATTTACTAAAAATGTCAATGTGTTCTATCCAGAAAACCATGCACTCTTTCTTTTCGGACTTATCAGACCATTCCTTTTTAGAATTAAAAAACTATGTCTTCTAAGGATTATTACGAATCTTTTGTTGCTCTATTAAGACACAAAGGCAACACTTGTCAATATGTCCAGGTCGATCACATCTTTCAAAAATAGTTTCTTGTGGTTGGAACCTATTCTCAACATTCATACCAACCTTATCAGATATCTTATGCACATTATTTAGAGATTTTCTATTTGAAAAGGATTGAATCCCCCATAATCCTTGACTTTTAAAACATTTGGAATAGTTGTAGTATTTTTTGTTGAAGCAACACAAATTTTCCATGTGTCCAAATCCACCACAATACCAGCAGTATCCATAGAATGAATATTTTCCTTGGAAACATCCATACTGGCCGGAGTTGTGAACATGCATCTCAACAATCTTTTTACAAAAATTCTACTGACCATCTACCATCATATTTTCATTTGTAACATTATTCTTTAACTATGATTTATGTTCAGTGTTACTGGAACCCAAAGTGTTATACATCTTTCTAGGCTCAATATTTCTAGATTCTTCATATTTTTCTATATTTATAACAT
Source organism: Viscum album (assembly GCA_963277665.1). Classification (NCBI taxonomy): domain Eukaryota; kingdom Viridiplantae; phylum Streptophyta; class Magnoliopsida; order Santalales; family Viscaceae; genus Viscum; species Viscum album. The sequence goes on along the minus strand of OY728153.1, from coordinate 186,183,244 downwards.
TGAAAACATATGTGGACTTTGAAATATTTCTCTTATCAGTAAACATTCCATATTTATTTTCAAAATGTGAAGGAAACTATTTTTGATCCTTAATAGGTTCATTATTAACAAAACAATCACCAACTTCTGTTACATAACTTTTGAATATTGTGTTCATTTTCTCATCTTTAGAAAGATTATGTTGGAAAAGTTTAAACTCAACTTCTATTTCCTTCAGCATTACTTCTAGATGATCATTATGATTGTTTTATCTCTCAAGAGAATTTTTTAGATCATCAATCCCATTTTTATATTTTTCATTCTTGTCATGAAAACATGTATGGTCATTTGATGAGAAGTTTTCATTTTTCAATTTTTTGTTTTCCTTCTGAAATATTGGTAACGTTCTCAATCATTACATTAGATATACATTCAGGATGAGTTTCTTCTTATTTAGTATTACTTCTCTCATAATCATCATTATTCACTATTGCAAAAAGGTACACTATCTAACTATCTTAGTAATGAATTTTTCATAATTAGTCTCTCTATCGTCATTATCTTTATCTTTTTACAAAAAGAGTCATGTTTTTTATTTGAAGAACTTTTTATCATTACCACGACTAGAATATTTATCTTACCCACAGTATTTCTTCCATTGACTTTTTCGTCTTATATCTTCTTCATCACTATCTTTATCTTTCCCTTTATTAAGGCAATTAGCCACAAATTGGCCAAAAACTCCACAATCAAAACATTTCATATGGAGATTCCCTTTTTATTTCCTTGTGCCTCTTTTACCTTTTTTAGAAAACAAGGATAAAATTTCATCAAAATTTTGATATACCTTGTTTTCAGAGTTGATTCACCATATTCTTTTTCAATATGAATTTTCTTTGACATCAATTTTTTTAAAACATTAAAATCCATTTCTCGGTCGTATTTTTCTTTTCTATTCATAGTATTTTCCCTTCTCATTTTATAATCTATAATTGTGGTATGGAAATCAACCAGAGATAATGATTTAGGGTCTCCACCTTCCCGTGATGAAACATTAACATCAAAATTTTCAGGAAACATTCTCATGATCTTTTTAACAACAGTAGAATCATACAACTATTCACTGAGACTTCTAATTGTACAAACTATATCATTGACCATTGTAATGAAGTCTCCATCAGATTTAGACTCTCCCATCCTCAAGTCTTAATACTTCAGCCTCCTTATTTTTAGCTTTTTCTTCATCCCTTTTGTATTTTCATCATATATGCTCTTCATCTTATCCCATATTATTTTAAATATAGCAACACCTTTAACTCTAAAAAACTCACTCTCAGAATGTGATGAGAGTAATTCATTTTCAGCTCTTCCATCATTATCACGATTCTTCATATCTTTAGTTGTAAGAGGAACCTTATCATCAATAGTAGGAAATCCATCTGTTGTACATTCAATTACATCACACCCTAGTGGCATAAGATATTACATCATTCTATTATTCTAGATATGATAAATCTTTCCATCAATTATCATCAACCCAATAATTTTCCCGTAATTCAGATTCTCCATCACAACATCTCTTTAAAACTTCAGCAAAGAACAAATGATGTTAACCTCTATTTAATAACAATTGAAGATCCCAATGTGGATCTATGTATCACTGAGAGTAGGATGGGTGAATCAATGATATATTTTTATTTTCAAGTTTCCTCCTTCTTGAAACAACATTCAATTTCTGTTAAAGAGTTTCTTCTCTGCTGAACACACACAACCACATGAACACACGATTTACAAGGTGCACTAGTAAACAAGAGTATATATGTCCTTGGTATGGTATGAAAATAATCCAGTACCACACAATCCACTCGAAAATAGTCATTTGATGTAGAATATAATGAGTAGGATATACCCTTACACTCATGTTGCACTTGGAAAACTATCCTCAAGTTTGTGTGCTCCCTCGTAGAACAAATAGTAAATTACTTTATTTTAGTCCTTCTTTACAATTGAACATGTGTGTTATCTGAAGTAAAAATCATCACATTCTTACCCAGAAGCTGTTAAAAACTATCTTATGCACAACCGAATACATCTAAAGACTCCAAATAATTTACCCAAACATTTATATGTCATGAGAACAACTTTAATGCAACACATTCAAGATTTAAATTTTTTCATGAAACACCTCATCCATGAAACATCAATCTTGCACACCACTCTCTGGTTGTGTGTGACTTCTTCTTCTTTCACGCAACTCTATATCTTTCGCATACTATGAATTAATTGAAATTCATTCACGCCTTAGTGGTCGGGAATTATCTAATTTTTTAGCATCACAAATTTGAGGGGGTCACCCCTAATTTATTGAGCTCGTCAACCCCTAGGCACAAAAACACCAATGTGGCGCACAAGATCTCGATGCGTTGTGAAAAACCCCATTTGATGTCAAATTGGGTGCGTAAGTCTCTTTCGATCCATCCTCATATTTCATGATCTTTTTTGAATCTTTCATGCACTTCATGCCTTTTCTATTTTTCGAAGTTTGGACTTTGAATCATTCCTTGCATGCAAGATTCCAATCACTCTTCAATCATGCATGCGAAAAAAATATTGTGTGCAAGAAAAAACATTTATGCAATCCTCTATTTTGCCAGATTTTTTTGTTCATATCATGGAGCACCAATTGCGTGAAACATACCAAGACATCATCAAATGTTCATGATACATCCTTTGACAAAAACACATTTCTTCATCTCCCTATTTTCAAGAACCTGAATTTGGAAAAAATGGAGAACAATGTCGCCTTTATGGTTCTTTTGTGATGCCTCCATATTGTACATTTCGTGGTCATTTATCTTGTCACGGCATTCCATAACCATTCCTTCAAATTTAACATTAAATCCTTTACCATGATATGTATCCTTTGATCGAATATATTTTGCATCGTAAGATTTTACATTAAATGTTTTATAAATTCCCTATAAGCCACTAGCATCATTCCTTCCAAAATAAAGATATACGACTGGAAGCATATTTAATTCCCCTTTACTTCATAAGGCTAGCATAACAAATCCTCCTAACTTATGATATTTGTGAAATAAAAATCAGAAAAGCATCGACTAATTTTCAAGCCCTTTACAAATTTAATTAATTTATATTCTTTGACAACAAAATACAACACTCTATAATATCAAACTCATATTACATCCTTATTCATCCAAAATGGGCTCAAAAACTCTCCTTTGAAATATTAAGTTTTCTATATCCATTCGACATTAAAATTTCAAAATAATTCATACAAATTTTCTGGGATATGTTTGTTAAATAAAATGTATATCACACCAACATATGGTTTTCTAAGTTTAATGTTATTTTCTTATCTAGGGAAATAAAGATTAATTTGTATTCTATACTCAATAATGTTATTGGATGATAATTCACCATGACCATGAATTAAATATATTATTCAATATATATGTAATCTATTAGACATCCTGATTTTGGTGGTCTTCGATTATAGGTATCCCCTCAATGGATTGGTTGTTTCATAAGTAGGATTGGTAAGAAAGTATTAAATGTCGTCCAAAATTTATTTTAAAACCTTCTCTTGAAACCAATTGAGAGTAGATGAATCATGTATATAATAACATGACATCCAGTTATTACGATTTTGCTTCATTAGTAATAATGTTATTATTATATTTGATATTTTTCAATGATATTATCTCCTTATACATTTGATTATTAGTTTACTGATTAAATACCATGTGGTGTTTCTAATTTACTATACCATATTATTTATACATTATCGAGTTATGATGGACATATATTTCATTAAATGAAATGTTTTTTTAATTTTATAACTTTACATATTCATTAAGATTTTTCAATTATACAAATGAAATTAGTAGTCAATTAATAATATTTTCATATTGATTACGCTTATTGGTTTATTATAGCTTATATTGTACTCAAAAATTACTGAGCATTTTAGATCAACTTTATTTTATTTCCTTTTTCATGAATACATGAAGTGTATAATGATTGATATGAAATGATATTCTACTGGGAATAATGTTATTAATAAATGTTGCAATAGGTGATTTAAAATTTCAAGCCAGACTCAAGAATGTATCTAGAAATACATGGATAAAAAATTATATAATTATTAGGGATGTGATTCCTTGAATATTATGAAAATTTAAAAAACAAACTTAGGATCCAGGCTACTTGTGTGAGGGTGACTATAATTGTATTCATATAAAAAAATTATATTATATATATATAACATATATATATATACACACATTACCATACCTTTATTTAATAAGGATATGCATATTTTTATTGTTCCATTATAACATCATTATTTAATCAAAACTCGATTAAAAAGAACTTGTAAATTGATTACATAATTTCAGGTACCACCGCATAAAACAATATATTCTTATTTAATTGTTAATATAAATCATTATTTTTTGGAAAACAGTTCCATTCCATTTTTTAATAAAAAAATTATAATGATACACTCTTTTAATGTATTATACTCATTTTAGAAAAAAATGCTTAAAATATTAATTTATATACCTACTCCTACACACAATTATTATGATTTTTTTGAATATTGTCTTTTTTATATCTAAACTATGATTCAATATAATATATAAATTTCCATAAATAAATAAAATATCTTTTTCATTTGTATCATTATGACATACCATTAAATTATGATTTTAGACAATATTATGCTACCGAAGTTCTTTTCATGGGTTTATATGATTATATATTATGAATGACTTACTATTTTTTATCACATGTGAATGTACAAATTATGATGTGATGGGTGAGGGATGAATTACACAACTCCCTAACATTCATGGTAATATTTTAATATTAAGAGATTCAATGTGTGATAAACATGTATTATTATTAGTACATCAGGTTATTTTTTATTATCATATATTGATTAATCAGGCTTATGATGTAATGTATTGTGATGTTTCCCCATTTCTTAATACAATGATCTTATTATATTTTCTTATTTATTCCATTCTTTTAATTGATTACATATGACCTTTCTCTATTATAATATCATGTTATTTATCTTTACTCATATTTAATAAATAATTATCCAGTTTGTTCCCTAAATGAGATTTATTTCCCACCATTTTTATTATATATTTTCCAAATGTATGCCTAATAGTAGTTCCAAAAAACGAAAATATAATATAATAAGATATATGGGATATTTAATTTAAATTTTAATGTGTTATTAATATAATATTAAAATAACACTATACCTAATGATTTATAGGTTGTGTTTTATAAAATATTTTTTAAAAAAATACGTAATAATAACTTTTTGAGAATGATATTTGTATATCATATCCTTCGAATTATTTTTCATCATTCCTAAGAATAATCATGGTTTTGATTTATCATGTTTAGAATAACATAAAAATATCATTAATCTTGTATAATTTGATATTTTAATAAAATAATTTCAAAATAGTACTCATAAATTAATGATAAAATTTTCTTCTCTGGTGGTGGTTCTACAAAATATAAGGATCATTCAATAAATATTTTATCATGTATCTTCATAAACAATTAACTTGTATAATGATATAATGTGATATGAAAATAATATCTTAATTCTGTTTCCATAATGGTAATAATTATATTTAACTATTTATTAATATAATAACCCATGTTTGTAAAATATAACTAAAACAAGCTTAATATAGATTTTATCTTTATGAATAACAATAGAAACTCCCATGTATTAAAAATGGATCATTATAACTCATTATGGAACACATATTGAATTTCCTTTTTTATATTTGGAGATGATGAACTCACAAAGTATCAATTATGATCAATACATATATTCTAAAATAAAAAGTGAACAATTGAGAAAACTAATAACTGATAATCTATATAAAAAACGAAACATCAATATTAAAATATATACATATTAATGATTAATATTAAGATAATAAATTTTAATATTTTCATAAAATAAATAATTTACGTGTCTTAGTAAATTCTCTATTAATTTAGAGTTCATCCTAGTAAACATGAACCAATATGTATATTTTTTCACTCAATCATCTGTCATTATAACAAAATCTACATCCTCTAAAATATTCATCAGGGTTTAGTTTATTCAACTGAGATAATTTTTTAAAATTTATATAATATTTTTATGATGGTTATTTACATTATATATTCATAACTTCATTTTAAAAATATTATTTTTTCATAATATTTTATTTCTATATGGGTGGTTTCCCTGGATTTCTAATAAATAAGAAATTTTTCTATTGTCAACCAATTTTCCTTTACATCGTTCCCTTACCCATTACCTTATTTTCTTATTATTCATTATAAACCATCTAATTTGACTATATTTTCTTATGTTTGTTACATTCATCCATTTCTTTATCCAATTTTGTAATATATCATTCTTCATAGGGATATTATATTTCATTTTTAAAATATTCAATTTCATTTATTCTTACATCATAATGAAAATCAATAAAAGGGGAAAAAATAAATATATAATATTTGGTATTTTCCTTGATTTCAACATTATTTTATACAATAAATGTTTTATTTGATTATTTTTTATGTCGTGTATATATTATTTTGTATAATTATTATATTTTATATTTATTGTATTCAAATTGAAATTTTATATATTTTATATTTATGTGGGTTTCTCAAAAATTCTGAAATAACATTAAATGTATTTATTACAATTCCTTAAATTTAAATAATTATCCAGACTTTCCCTTTTATTTATCATTATTTATTTTAAAGCATTTATTTGCAGTAAAATTAAAAAAAGATAATATTTTAGAAATATTTTTTCAATGTTTTCAAATTAATTTAAAATGTGACTTATTAAATTTTTTTATTAGAGAATAAGAATTTTTATAAATACTTACATACCATTTTCCACCCCTTATCAATAGTTTACATCATTGTGAAAGTATTATTATTACAAAATTATCATGAATTTTAAATTTTTCTTTATATAACTAGTCATAAGATGTTATAATATCTTTAAAATTATGTTTAAAATCGATATTTACTTATTGTCATTTATGTATATGATATGTAAAAACTAATGAAATCATTATTAAAAATATAATTATTTTTTTATGAAATGTTATTATTTTTACACGTGTTATTAATTTTTTTACATTCCAACCATATAGTGATGCCCGTCTTCTATTTCATATCATTATACATTATTCTTTAAGAGATAAATTTTCTAAAACAATCTATTAATTCATTATAAAAATTTCAATGATGATGATAAAATTGAATATCTATAGAAGTATTGACCTAATATTAATGATTTCTATCCCATATAGACATGTTTTTCGTAATGTTATCTTTTCCTATAATCCCATTTCATATTTTGTAACCAACTCTTGTTTCTTATGAATGATGAGTGTTAAACAAGATTATTATTATTTTATATTGAATATTGAAATATATTTTTGTTCCCACATTCCTTTTAATAAAAATGGTGTGAACAACATCATTCATTTTTATTAATAAAAATATGAATAACAATGATGAGTTTTTCTAATGAATAATTTAATTTCATCAATTTATTTTCATAGATTATGTTGATATGAATTGTTAATGAATTTATGTGGAACACATTTGTATTATTTATCATCATATGATTATTTAGTCAGTTATAACCCTTTAAGGAATTGGGTAAATCATTATACCTCATTATATTACTATGGAAGATTAGTATTGATTATTTTTTAACTGGGAGATCTTGGCTATGATTCCTAATCCACGATGTTATGGGGAATAGTAAGGGATTCATAATAAAAAATTTAATGATGTACTTATTTATTATCATTGACATGTTTCATGATTTATATACTTATCTTTTATCCCAAATTCCTAGGATATGTTTCCATTATTTATTAATACTTCCATATTTTTTAATTTTATGGTATATGTGTTATTATTATAGGATGATATGTTTATGGTTTTATGTTCCCTTTACAAGTAATATTAAAGTGTATAATTCCATATTATTGAATCTACTAACAACATGATATTTATAGTCATGAATTCCACCATGTTCATGTTTTATCACTTTCATATATCGTATCCTGAAATGACTCACTGATATTATTTGCCCATACAAATAAATTGAGATTACTCTTATTATTCTAACCATTTTCAAAGGAAATTACATTTAGAAATAATACTAGAATGATTCCATGTGTGAAATATTTTAATAAATATTATTGAAATAGTATAAAATAATACATTTACACACAATTTATTCAAATTCACTAAATATATTGGTACTATAGGTCACCCAAGTATTCCATTTATATATCATACATCATGTTTAATTAATATTTAATACATCACTCTATAACACACACTCTAAAACCAGACATTCTAAATGTATTGGGAGACTATATATATATGCAACCTATCTTTTTAAATATCATCAACATCTCAAAAAACGATATTCTCACATAGTATCATTTTTATGTATACCATATTTAAAAATATTCTTCATAAACTGAGTAAATAAAAATATAAGAAAGGGTGAGATTAGATTCTTGCTACGGGTAAGCATATGAGACATCCATGAATGATCATAAATGAGAATAAGATAAGAATATGGGTTTGACAACATGATAATTTCTTATGAAATTCAAACAAAACACATTAAAGGTCATTAATAATTTGTCATCATCTAAGTATGTATAATAAAAAAGTAAAAAATTCGAACAAATTCAAAATCATAAATTATCAATCACGAGTAATGATAATATATCACAATTAAAATATATATGATTTTGAAATAAACATAAACCTAAGAAATCATGTAATTATTCAAAGATCACTAATAAGATTATCATAAGTAATACATTCCCATTTTGTTACTGGTTGAATCCCAAATTCATTTTTTAATTACATCTCACTGACAAGACTATGATAGTATAGAGTTAAACTCTAAAAATTTATTTCACTCCCCCTTCAAGTTCACATTATCTCATGATCCACCAATAACAATCCATTTAGTTAGAGAGATATAACATTTTAGTTAGACCTATCACATAATTAAAACTACCAGTCATTGTTATAAAAGATTATCACAGTGTCCATCATATAAAAATCTTTGAAAATAAATTGTGTTTTTAAATATTTCATCATAAAATAAGTAATATATGTGAATGTATCAAGGTTCATAGAAACAAATAATAAAAAACCATAAAAATAATATATAAAGAAAAAAATATTATGGTTTCATAAGATGATAAACCAAGTGAAGCATAACAATCCATAATGGATGTTCACATATATTTAAAATTAATTTTATAAATTCATTACTATATAATAGATTAAAAAATCATGATAAAGATATTGATTTATTTATCATTATAGGGGAGACTTCATTGGATGATTCCAATTTAGATCCACCTCTATTATCTTTTATAAATGATATTTTTGGAGAAGAAGACTAAATATAACCTACCTATGAACAATAATATCTTCAAATTCAGGATATATAATTTTTATAATAAATTTATTTTTTACTAGGGAACTAGTACGACATCTACATGAGTGGGAGGTTGAATGTTTAGTTGTTTTTATCACTAATGCATTCCCACATTTTAAAAATCCTTATATAATTCTGTTGCTGAGTTAGTGGAGTTTAAGAAACAACTAAAGTATTTGAATTGTAAGGGAATTATATTCCCTAGTGTTTCACCATTGGAATCAATTTTTCCATTCATTAAGAATAAATATGGGTCTCTAAGGTTTTTAATTTGTTGCAAGCAAATAAATATTATTAGAATAAATAACAAGTATCATATTCCTTTCATTAATGACTTTTTCAAACAACTTAATTGAGTTGAATATTTTACAAATATTTTCTTTTGTTCTACATATCATCAATTATGTATAAATAAGAAATATATATTGAATGAATCATTTCAAATATGGTATAGCCATTATGAATTTATATTAACTCCATTTGAATATTATAATGAACTATTTTTTATAGATCTAATGAATATATAATTTTTTAAATATCAAGGTTATTTTTTTTGGTTTTTTCATGATGCCATATTGGTTTACTCGATGAACAATGATGAAAATGAGCAACACATGAATGTTTCTCAAGATAATAATAAATAAAAAGAGTTTTTTTGGGAATTTAGAAACTTGGGATTTCATACTGAATGATTTTTTCCCACATTCTCTCCAATGATAAAATCTAATTTTATTTTTAATGACAATGGAATTCCACGAATCTCATATACCACTTAATATAACAGAGGTACAAAGAATCATTTGTTTGGAATGATTCTATATATGATTATTTCATAAATTTTATTTATTATCTAACACATTAATGAAGATTACTCTTAAACGGGTTAATTTAATTTAGAAATATGTTTTTATAGATTATTTTGATGAATTGAAGAGAATATTATTGAATAATATGATAATGGATTTTATATATAGAAATGATTGTTTTGTGATATATAGTGATGCATCAAGGAATGGATATGGTGGTGTCCTTTAACATAATTATAGATTTATTTCATATGAATAAAGATTGTTAAAAACTCATGAACAAAACTGCACAACTCATGATCTTAATTTATAAGATGTAACATTATCACTGGCGATATGGATACACTAACTCTATGGTGAATGATGTGAGATATATATAAACCCCACGATATTGAAATAAATTTCTCATATAATGATCTAAAAATGATGAAAATTTGATTTCTTGATCTACCGATGGACTATTACTTATCTATACCATATCACCCTAGTAAGGAAAATAAGGTCGTAGATTCATTTTCTTGGAATGATCATGGATTTATAAATAGAATGATGATTGATCGGTATCATTCATTTTTTCATTAATAATGTTTATATAGAAATTATTAATGTAGTTTAAATGAAACACATTTTTATAATTATAATCAATCCATTGTTATTAGAAAAGACAAAAATTTCACTATCTGGTGATGAGAAATTTAAATATAAAATTAAATATGTGAATGAAGGGAAATTGGAAGACTTTCAATATTATGATAGTGTTATAAAAATTTTAAAGAGGCATTGTGTTCCCATTACACATAAGAGTAAATGGTAATTTTTGGATGATGTTCATTGCTCAAATTTTTCTATACAACATGGCAGAAACATTATATAATGGATTTGAAGGATAATTTTTATGGGATAATATGATGTGGGAAATTGCTTCTTATGTGTCAATATTTTATGTTGGTCAATAAGTGAGGGCTTAGATACAACATCCTAAAAAATTCATGTTTCCTCTAACTATTACTACATGGAAACGGGAAGAAATTAATTTGCAGTTTCTAACTGGATTATCAATGAATCTAAGAAGGAATGATTCATTATGTGTTTTTTTGATTGACTTACCAAATCAGAACATTTCCATCTTATTATTGAATTTATTCATTTGATATCCTTGAATTAATATATATTATTGCAGTTTTAAGACATTTTAGTATACCAAATTAGTTTTCTTTCATATCATGATCCTTGATTTACGTCAATATTTAAGGAAATATTTTAGATGAATATTGATACTGAGCCTTTTTTGAGCACAACTTATCACACTCAAATCAAAGACCAGTTAGAAAGGACTATCCATAAATTATATAGAGGTTTTAATTTTTTATCACTATAGTTTCATTGTAATCAGGATTTATATTTACCTTCAGTATAATTCTCTTATAATAGTGTCTTCATTTCGTGTATTCATAAATGGTCGTAAAAGGTATTTTTTGGTGATATATGTCAAACACCAACTTGTTTGGAAGGAATTTTTAATGGAAATTTTTGGGCCAAAAATTTATAAGGGAAACAATTAATTAGTTAAATAATATTCAATCCCATATCAAAGAAAAAAAATTAGACAAATGGTCTATGCAGAAAACCAAGGAATATATTTAGAATTTCATTAGAGAGAAAACATTGTTTTGAAGGTATCTGTATATATATAAGGGCATTAATAGATTTAGTAATAAAGAGGAACCAAGCCCCATGTACATAAAACATCTTGAAAAACTAGAAAAAATAAATGATAATGAATACCATTTTGCAATTACACCGATCCTTTCTAATGTATATGATGTATTTAATGTTAATTTTTTATGTAAATACATTATAGAAAAAACAATTTATCTCACATATTCATAAATATAAATAGAAGATAATTTATCTACCCGTAAACTTCCTATCACAATTATGGTTTCGAGATGAAAATTGAGGTCAGATTGGATGAATCAGATTTTAGTGATACTATTGAAAAATCACAAGATTGAATGGGTGATGTGGGATCCTGCAGAAATTATAATGAAGAATTATTCAAATCTAGTGCTATGTTGACATTATTTAAATATTGGGGTATTTTTTAAAATGATGGAATAATGTAAAAGCCAATTATTTTGTCGTATGTCTCATATTAAAAATATATTAAATCTATTTGAAAACATACATCGATGAAAAACTGTATTAAAAAAAATACAATGATCTATAATTATTAGATAGATATAACATCGTTGTTAAATTTTTGGAGTATAAATTACATTAAATATAACATATAAAATATATGGTTTATTCAATTATATATAAAATTTTCTGGTTTTCGTTTTATTAAAATTATATATAAAAATGAAAAATTAAATGAACTGTTTTTTGAAAAAATAGTTTTTTGCGCACAACAAAATTATATAACAACAAATTGATTTAGTCGTAATTGGTGAATTAATTAAATGAAATCTATATATTATACATTAAATAAAATGTTGTATCAATAATTGAATATTTTTTTCAACAAGATAATTATAAATCCATTTTTATTCATCAATAATATTTTTCTAAAAAAGAATCGCTTCTTTTGTTTAAAAAACATAATTTAACTTTAATTTCTACCATATAACGATATTGAATATCATTAAGTAAGGTATATATTTGTAATAATGATTTAAGACCCCAATCTTTATAGAAACATCTAACCCTAATATTAATGTATTTTATTACACATTTTATAATCATCTTTTTACTAATGATTTTGTAAGGTGTTTTCAGGTAAGATTTTGATGTTTTGGGGGGTTTTCATATTGTGCATTTATGGAACAAATGTAAATTCCCAACCACAATCAGGTTCTGACCATCTCATAATTTATTTTAGTCTAATTAATTAAGTGACCTGGGGCATGCGGATGCGCCCCTCGCAGCAGGTCCCTTGCAGCTTTATATTTATTTTAAATAATTGCAGACTTATCAAGAAAAATGTCACGTCGCACATTCATGCGGTTTTCAAGTTTTAAATAATAAATTAAATAATGGAAACATTAATGAAAAATTTAAATAATATTTAAATGAAAGAAATAATAATTAAAAAGAAATTCTGAAATGAAATAAAGAGGGGGTTACAGTAAAATGAAAATAATTAAAATGGGGGATTCTGATTTTTAATTATTTTTATTATATCCCTTTGCATTCTGTTGTATTATTTTATATTTTTCTTTAATTTCATTTTTTCCATATCTTTTATTTTCTCTTATTTTTATTTTATTTTCTTTTTCTTTCTTTTATCTCTTATTTTTCCTCTACTGTCTCCCTCTCCCACTCATCACGTCGAACCCCTCAATCCCATCACACCAACCAGCTGCCCCTTTAGAAGGCTGTCGATCCTCTATCTGATGTCTGGTTCTTTTTCCGTCTTTTTCACATTAAACCTTAGGGAAAGGATAACATTGCAGAATTAGAATCATTTGATTCTGTTAAGTATTCTGCGCGCAGTTTGTCGTGGAATAATTTTACCTAATTTTGGTGGTTTTTTAAAATCATTTGATTTCATCTGTTTTAGTTCAAATCAATGTCTACTGCGGATCTTAGAGTTATCTTTGACTATAAGGTAGGGTTCCTAGTCACTCTCCCACCATTTTAGTGTGATTTATAAAAAACGCATCGTTGTGTCGTTAGTCTGTGCCTATCGGCTATTTGCAATTTTCCACATTTTGATAACTATAATGTTTTTTTAATTGTTGCAACCTCAATCAAAATAAATTAATTTGATTGAATTGTTGGAACAATATCTGACACCCCTTTGTGTGTTCCGACATAGTTGGCGTATTTTTATGTAAGCCATGTTATTAATTTAAATAGTTGCGGGTACTGCACAACCACATTTTACTGTTTTTAAATTCAATGAATAATTGTTTGAATTATTGTAATAAATTTGGACACCCATTTGTGTGAAGCGACATGATCAGTGTATTCTGTCATTAGACGAGTTTATTGTTTGATTAATTACATGTGTTGCAAAGAATTTTTTATTGTATTTAAATTAAAAAAATAGTTTCTTGAACATGAACATTAATTGTTGGATCATTGGAACTTATTTTACTAAACTTTTTATTATTTAAATATTAATTATCCTCTAAGGATGATATGATATGTATATTTCCTTGCATGTTATTGTGATGAACTATTAAATTTATGACTTTTGTGGATGGGTGTAACTGGTTAGTTTTCAAGTTGTGACTATATAAGCTGATTATGTCATATCTGCTGGTTTTAAAAGTTTAATTAAATTTTGGGTGGGTAAAAGAAGTAGGTCCCCTATTACGGTCCATTCTTAGATCACACATTCCTGACGGGTTACCTCTATGTGCTGGGGGGCAGTGTCATTGGCTTTTCCGGACCAAGACATCCCCATACATTCTAATACTTTAGAGTGTTACCTATTCGAAAAGAAACCATTGAGACAGATTCGTTGGCAATGTGGTTAGATTAGCCTCAGATGAAACTCGACCCCATTCTATGAGATCGGGACTGACTCAGTATAAAGCCATGCCTCGTATGATACTTGGTCTTTCGAAAGATTTCCTTGGACAGTTTTAGTGGCATTGAATAATTTGATGGATATTCTATAGTGCTACCATCAGGACGGGATCAAACTCTAACTCTCAACATGAAACATAAATAATGATGAAATTAAGGTTTATGTGATTTATAATTGAGTCTATTGAAAATTGAGATATTTCCCCTAATGTGTGGAATTTTCCCTGGTTGACAGTAGACTTGGACGCCATGTTATAGCACAAGCTTGGGGTGTACTCTTTCCTGTTTTTACCTTGCTTTCTGGGTTCTTTGTGTGTGTGTGTGTGTGTGTTCGTGAATTTCTGTTGAAAGGTACCCATTTAGACTTCCGAATTAGGCTGAAGCAGGTGACCATGCACGGGTGTTGTTTGGGACCCGGACTGACTTATTTATTTCATTGAAATGAAATTAATTTATTTTAAATGGTTATGTAATGACGCACTAATTTTTTCTTTTTTCATAAAATGGAGAAAAATTAGACAATGTGGGTGTTGTCCCACTAGGAATTTATCTCACAACCTACACGGGCATCATCGACACCTGAGTATATTACATTCTCGCTGGTGTTGAAATGGGGAAGTGTGTTGCTTCCAATGCTTGATTTTTCATTATTTCATCGGATGGAGACTGTGGAAGAGGACCGGGCCATTCTCGTGATGCATTTGATGCATATTTTATTTCTTTTAGTTCATTGTGTGTTTGAGTTCTGTTTTCTGTACATTCAGTTTAGACGCATATCATGGCATGCCACTCTTTTGTGAGTTTCCGAACTTGGTTTTTATTATTTAGTTAGATTATTTACATTGATTCTACTATAGTTTATTTATTCACATGCTTTCGATACTTATTATTTGTTGTTGTTTACTCCTTCTGTGTTATTATCTGTAACATATGAGGTCATAGTCTCCCCCATGAACACAAAAATGTCCCTCTCTACCAGTCAGAAGCCTCTAGTGTTCAAGGAGATGCGCTTGATGTTATGTGATGCACTGGTTCGGCCACCTTCTTAGAGGTGGGCCATGTCGGGACGTTACAAATTGGAATCAGAGCTGGGTTTTCATTTTTTCTTACTGTTTGGTTTAGATAAGAGACTAGGATATAGGGATTTGGGATATACTCTATGCATAGACGTAGCTGACCCATGTATAGAGGAAAACACAAATTCCTGGGTTGGGATTGCAGTTATAGATTATGCCAGTTACTATTGATATGATTTTACCATGGGTGACTCACTTGTATTGCATTGTTATTGTTATGGTATTATTGAAATAATGGGTTTACCATTGCGGTCCGATGATACAAGGGAAAAACATCCCATGAATCATGATAGGCACTGTATGATTAAAATTTCATGCATATTTCTATGCCATATATATGTTTAGTGGGCATTTTTCTGTTGCATGTGAGTGCTGTTATACCTAGTGGTAAAATTTTGAATTTTTGGTTTATTAAATATAAGGTTTGTTAGTCTGTTATATGTTTTCATGACTCAATCATGGAGTGGGATGTAGAACTGTTTAGTAATCCTTTTTATTAGTCTCTTCTATATAGAAACCCAACTCTTGAGGTGGATTGTCTGTTGTTTAGTGCTCAGAGGCAGGCTATGTACCTATCCTCCTTTTCACCCTACATGTTTTCTCACCATCTTTACTCCTTGCCTAATGGTGTGTTTAGTTTTTGTTGACAAATTTCTCCACGACGTATTCGTGTTGTGTCTTAGGAGAGTGCCAATGAGCGCATTCCAATGAAGGTGGGTCCAAAAAAACCAGTGGTTCCTCTCGTACAGGCTCATGTGGCACTACCTCCTCTCGATATTTTGAGGGACCCTGACTCTCCGTTCAGGGATAGTCTCCTTAGGTTTATGGAGTGTGTTCAGAATTTTCCCAGACCTACCCTCTATATGGCTGACCTTACGTGAGACTATCTACAATAGAATCCTCCCATCCATCCGGGGAGTGGCGGCCCTCATACTACAGAATCATGGATAGAAGCTGTATGGTCTATCTTTGACCACCTTGAGAAACCTCTAGAACGATGGCTCAAGCATGCAGTCTACATGATTCGTGACATTGCCAAACACAGGTGGGTCATTTATTCTCAGGCTGAGTAGGCCGGAGAAATGTCTTGGGATGATTTCCAGGTAGCCTTTTACATTAACTTTTTTTTGCAGAGACTGAGAGATGATCATTTGCGGGAATTCATACATCTTCAGTAGGGCTCTATGACTGTGTTTGAGTATTCTACTCGTTTCACAGATCTTCAGCATTTTTCTCATCTCTAACTGGTGAAGAACAGGCTACTACGAGGAGTTTTGAGGACGGAATGCAGTACAGTATCCGCTAGTAGGTGAATTTCGCCCGTCTTACCACTGTTACATAGATTGTGAAATACGCTATAATCTCATAGCGAAATGTCAAGGAGGGTAAACCTGTGAGCCCGGGTGGTGCAGTTCTGATATAGGGTGATGGATATTTTGGAAAAAGGAAATGTCGTATTGAAAGTGCACATGGGGGATAACCTAGCCAAACCACATGTCTTGATAGCACTTTCACATGTTATTAGTGCGACATGGATGGTCACAAGAAGCCATAGTGAAAAATAGATCTGATGGAGTTCCGAGAGTGCGGCAGGATTGGTTACCTTCAGCGTTTCTGATGTTTCTTCTCTTCTTTATCCAATGGGTGAGGATCTGCACATGCACCTCTGTCAGGTATGGGATCTATGAATCCACAACTTTTTGGGAGTTCTTTTTCCACCGGTTGACCAGGTTGAGGAAATGGTGGAGGTTGTGGTCGAGGAAATCAGGTTCCATACTATCAGTGTCAGTAGAGTGGACCTACTTAGGCCAACCATGTAGGGAATTAGGGTCGTGGCTCGGGTCACTTGTATGGAGTGGAATTAGCACTATAGGAGTAGAGTGCAGGGACATCGACAGTTAGTGGTACGATTCTAGTACCCTCTACTTTAGTTTCTGTTATTTTTGAAACCGGAGCATCACACTTCTTTATATCTGCTGATGTTTTTGACTGTCTTGGTTTTACAATTGAGTACCTTTATGGCATCATGTCTCACAACACCCCGCATGGGGGTTAAGAAAGAGGGCATACGCCAGTCCCAAGAGTGCCCCCTCGAGATAGGATGGCACCATTTTTATTGTAATTTATATATCCTCAACATGTCTAGCATCAAAGTCATTCTTGGTACAAACTGGATTTCTCCTTACACTACCCATGTGGATTTCTATAGTCGTTGGGTGTCCTTCACATCCCCTTAGGGAGACACATATCTTCACAAAGGAGAATGGGACCTGAAGGAAGATTGATCTAAGCATAAATATGAAGGTTTGGGCAGAGTGACTGCTCAGTTGTCAAGTCTCTTCATTATTGATCAGGGAACACAACTTGCTGAATTCCCTCCATTGGTGGATCCTTTTTAGAGACATATTCCTTGATGATTTCTATGGATTATCTCTTTTGAGATACATGGAGTTCACTATTGAGTTAGTTCCAGGTGTGGAACCAGGGTCTACTACTCATTATAGTATGATTCCAATAAAGCAATAAGAAATAAAAAATATGATTTAAGACCTTGAGGCTAAGGGTTTCATCAGACCTAGAACATTGTCGTGGGGTTCACCTTTCTTTTTTTCCATGAAGGTAGACTGTATCCTAAGGTTTATCATGGATTATCTTCGACTCAAACAGCTCACAGTGAAGAATCAATATCCATTGCCTCATATAGATGATTACTATGAGTAGCTCGGATGAGAAACTATTTTCTCCAATATTGAACTTAGGTTGAGATATCACCATGTGTGCATGCAACCATATGAAATATCACGTACAACATTCTGAAATAGGTATGGCTTGTATCAGTCTCTTGTTATGCCATTCAGCCTCCTGAATGCGTCGGTAGTCATCATGGCCCTGATGAATCCGGTTTTTCAACTGTATCTTTATTCCTTTATGGTAGTCTTCATCGACTAAATCTTAGTGTATTCACGTTCCATACATGACCATGAAACCCATCATGAGATCGTTCTTAGTACACTAAGAGTGCATTATCTATATGCTAAGATTAGTAAATGCCACTTCTGGATTGATAATGTACACTTCTTGGGTCATATTATATCTGTATTAGTGGTATCAGTTGACACAGAAAAAAGCAAGCATCATGGATTCGTGGGAGCATCCCAAGAGTGTCTTCGACATACACATAATCTTGGGGATTTCTGGCTATTACAGGTGATTCATCCCCGATTTATCCTGCTTTGTAGTGCCTCTCACGACCTTGACTATGAATGGTGTAAAATTAATTTGGTCAAAAGCTTATGAAAAGAAATTTCAGGTGTTGAATGGAAGACTGACCTCAACCCCGATCTAGATTCTGCCTAAACCTGGTATTAACTATTTAGTTTATTTTGATGCTTTATGAATTAGACTGGGGGAAGTTCTGATGTAGGGTGATCGAGTCATGGCTTATAGATCCTTCATGCTAAGACCTCATAAGAAGAACTATCCTACACACGACCTTGAGTTGGAAGATGTGGTTCATGCTCTACGCTGTTTGAGAAACTATTTTTTGGTTGAGAGATTCATTGTTTACATGGATCATAAATGCTTGAAATATACCTCCACTCAACGAGACATGAACATAGGGAAATGTAGTTCTGTAAAATACTTGCAGTCATTCGATTTTGAGATTTATTATATCCCTGGTAAGGGTAATGTTGCGGTGGACCCTTTATTCCACTGAAAACAGACTCAAGCCATGCATGTAGGCAGTAGTGAGTGGCAGATGATGGTATTCTTTTTGGAGATTCATCTGGAGGTTTTGGATCATAGTAGACAACAATTTATAGTAGCTCATGTAGTGAAATTCATTATTCTAGAACAAATCTTCATGCAACATTTGATTAACCCTAAGGGCCTCGTTTTGAGGGAGTGTGTTACAAGAGAGAATCCACCTACTGGTTGGGTTATTCATTGCAACGAAACTCTCTTTTACTATTTCCATGTATGGGTCCTTCAGGTATATGGGAAGAGCTGATGAAGGAATCTCACAACATTGTTTGGTATGTTCATCCAATGATGACCAAGAGGTATAGAGGCATGTGTTTAGAGTATTGGTGGCCCAGTATGAAAAAATAGATAGCAGGTTTCATCACTCGACGCTCACCCTGCCAACATGTGAAGGCAGGACAACAGCGACCTGTTGGATTCCTACAGCCTCTATCCATTCCTGAATGGAAATGGAATGTCATCCAATGGATTTTTTTATAGTATAACAAAGATCTCATTGAGGAAGCGATGTAGTATGGGTGGTTGTTGATAGGTTGTCCAAGGTTGCGCACATCTTGCCTATCCGAGAGACCTTTATGATTGATAAGTTGGGAAGGCTGTATTTCCGAAAAATTGTGTGAATTCTTGTTGAACCTCGTTCTATTTCTTGGATAGGGATACCCATTTTACTTCACGGGTTTGATAAGGTTTGTAAAAGGAACTGGGCTCATAGGTACTGCTGGGTACTGCATATCACCCCCAGAGTGATGGGAAATCCGAGAGCACTATAAGAGTGTTAAAGGATATGTTACGAGCTTGTATCATTGATTTTGGAGGTTCCTAGGAGAATCAATTACATCTTGTCAAGTTTATCTATAATAACAGATTCTAGGAGACAATCCAAATGGCTCCGTACGAGGATCTCTATGGTAGACAGTGTCATTAACCTTTATGTCAGCTTGAAGTAGGTGAGACAGCTCTATTGGGTCCTCATCTTGTTTAGGAGAATTTTGAGCAAGTTCAGAAGATTTAGATGCGTATGAATACCGCTCATTACAGGAAAGTAATATACTAATCGTTGTTGCAGATCTATGGAGTTTGAGATGATACATCGAGTCAATCTGCGTGTTTCTCTAAGGTTGGGTCATAGGCGGATCATGAGACAGGGGAAGTTATCACCGAGATACGTCGGGCCATTCGATATAGTGGAGTGAGTTGGGCCGGTAGCATAGTGGTTACTTTACCTCATAGGTACCATGCCATGGATGATGTTTTCCATGTATCTAAACTTCAACAATATCATCCAGACCCGTCCCATTCTTTTGACCTAGGTGACATCGAGCTTGACGTTGATGCATCCTTTGAGGAGCATCTGATCCGTATATTCGACCATAGAATGACATTCCGTTGAGGAAAGTCAGTTCCACTTGTCCCCTTTTTGTGGAAACATGGACGCGTTCAGTATGAGACCTGGGAGCGAGAGACAGATGTATGTGTGTAGTGGCCAGAACACTTCTCTGGCGACATTCCACTACCCTCGGAAGGGAAATTCGTGGACAATTTTTCATAAGGAGGGGAGGTTATAACGTCCCAGCCATAAAAAAGTATGGACGGTTTTTACTTTATTACAGTCTAATTTATTATGCGACCTGGGGTGCGTGCTTGTTCACCTCACTGCAGGTCCCAGACAGTTTTTTTATTTGATTTAAATAATTTTAGACGTTTCACAAATAATTTCATGATGTGCTTTGGCACAGTGTTTGGGTTTTAAATAATTAATTAAGGATTGTAAAAGAGTAATAAGAGATTTAAAAAAGATATAAATGAAATCAAAAAGTATAAAACGAAATTCTAAAATAAAATAAAGAGGGGGTGACATGAAAAATGAAAATAATAAAAATAAGGGATTCCCGTTTGTAATTATTTTAATTATTTTTCTTTCCATTATTTTATTTTATTTAATAATTTTCATGTATTTAATTTTTTCCTTATCTTTTAGTTTTCTCTTATTTATATTTTATTTTCCTTTTCATTCAATTTCTCTCTTTTTTC
Source organism: Viscum album (assembly GCA_963277665.1). Taxonomy (NCBI): domain Eukaryota; kingdom Viridiplantae; phylum Streptophyta; class Magnoliopsida; order Santalales; family Viscaceae; genus Viscum; species Viscum album. Next base: position 186,161,483 of record OY728153.1, on the reverse strand, counting down.
CTCTCCTCTTTCCCTCTCCCACTCATCATGTCACACCATCAATCCAATAACATCAACTAACAGCCCCTTCGGTAGGACGTTGCTCCTCGATCCGATGTCCGATTCCTTTTCCATCAAAGGCATTGAATTTTTTTTGGAATTTCTAACATTTAAAAAGTCAAATATATTGATACTGTTGAGTATTCTACGCACAGTTCATCAAGGATGATTCTTACCCTATTTTGTGTTTTTTCTAAAGTCCGTAATTTTTATTCGTTTTAGGTCAAATAAATGTCTAACGTGGATCTCAGAGTTATCTAAAACTATAAGGTAAGGTTCCTACTCTATTTCCCTATGCTTCATTACTATTTATAAAAAACACCATTGTGTCGTTAGTCAGTGCCAACCATATTTGTGTAATTTTACCCATTTTAATTACTTTAATGTTTTTTTATTGTTCCAGCCTTAATAATATTAAAATAATTTTTTTCTATGGTTTCCACAAGATAGTACCCCCTTTTGGTGTGCTGATATAGTCAGTGTATTTTTCCATTATTTAGGTTATTAATTTAATTACCTGCGGGTATTGTGCATCCCCTTTTTATTGTTTTTAAATTAAATAAATTGTTGTTTAAATTATTAAAAATAGTTGGACACCCCTTTGGGCATGACGACATGATCAGTGTATTATGTAATTAGTCGAGTTTATTTTTTGATTAATTTAATGTGTTGCGAAGAAAATTTATATTGTAATTAAATTAAAACAATAGATTCTTGAACATGAACATAAATTGTTGGATCATTGGAACATGTCTTGCTGAACTTTTTATTATTTTAATATGAAATATCCGCTGAGGTCGATATGATATGTATATTTCCTTGCATTTTTTTGTGTTGTATTATTAAATTTATTCCTTGAGAAGGACATGTGTATCTGGTTAGTTTTCATGCTATGACATTATATGCATATTATGTCAAATCTGCTGCTGTGAAAAATTTAATTAAATTCAGGTCGGGAAAGGAAGAGGGTCCCGTATTAAGGGTCAGGCCAGACTATGACATCCCCAGACTTTCTAATACTTTTGAGTGATACCAGTTCCAAAAGGGCCCATCGGGACAGATCTGTTGGCAATGTGGCTATGCCAGCCTCGAATGATTCTCGACCCCATTTGGTGAGATCGGGAAGGACTCAGGGTAAATCCATGCCTCATGAGATGCATGGTCTCTTGAAATACTTCCTTGGATTGGCTCGGTGGAATTGGATAAATTGACGAATGTTCCGTAGCGATACCTGCCGGACGGACACGGACTCCAACTCTCCACTTGAACTTTATATAATGATGCACTTAAGGTTTATGTTATTTATAATTGAGTCTATTGAGAATTGAGATATTTTCCCTGATATGTCGAAGTGTTCCTAGTTGACAGTGGACATGAACCCCAAGTTAAAGCACAAGCATGGGGTAGACTTTTTCCTGGTTTTATCTTGCTTTCTTGGTATTATATATATATATATATATATTCAGGTTCGTGAATTTATACTCATAGGTACCCATCCAGACTACCATATTAGGCTGATGTAGGTGGCCAGGCATGGGTGTCAATTGGAACTCGAGCTATCTAATTTATTTCATCGCACAAAAATTAATTAATTTGAAATGGTTATGTAATGGAACACTGTGTTATTATTATTGCAAGAAATGGAATGGTTTAGACACCGTGGGTAGCGGCCTACTAGGATTTTATTTCACACTCTGCTCAAGTGTCTCTGAAACCCGATTACATTACATGCATGCATGTATTGACAATGGGAAGTGTGCTACATACGATGCCTGACTATTCATTTCTGCATAGGATGGAGACTGGGGCAGTGCATCGGGCCATGCTCGTCATGCAGTTGCTGCTTGTGTCTTTTCTTTTAGATGACGACGTCTTTGAGTTCTGTTTTATGTACTTTTGGTTTAGGCTCCTATAATGGCATGACACTCTTTTGTGAGTTTCCGCACTTGGTTTTATTATTCAGTTTGATTATTTACAATTCTTCTCCTACAGTTTATTTTTTCAAATGTTTTTGCTACTTATTATTTGTTTTTGTTTACATATATAGTGATGTAATCTGTTACCCATGAGGGAATAGTCTCCCCCCCTTACACAAAAAGGGACCTCACTACTAGTCGATAGCTAATGGTGTTCGGGGAGATGCGCTTGAGGTTATGTGATGCACATGTCGGGCCACTGTCTTGGAGGTGAGCCGGGTCGGGACGTACAAAAATTTTCCCAAACCATGCGTCCACCCAAAAAAATATTGTACTCCATAGATTAGGGATTTTTCATAGTTTTTCGTGGTTTAAAAAATTGTGTTCCTCTTGGATTAATAGATCACACCCTATACTATAGGGGTTAATGGTAAGGGAACATAGGTTTCTCGAACTATTCAATCTATCCATGAATCATGGTCTGCAATATTTTAAACCTCATTAAATTATATAAATATTTTAAAAACTCCTTTACTTATATCCCCAATCAACCGAATCATTTGAATACATGTTACCCTTACATTTGTGGGATCTTTATAGGATTAATTATCCTATTGACACTATTCTCTTGTGACTTAGAGATCTAGTGATAGAATATCCACTCCTCTTCATTATGTGATTACATCATTTACAATTCTTTATTCATTAATATATTTATATCATTTAGATAGGGATGATTTATTCTATTTTTTTGATAGTATATTTATAGCCTGTCATGTATATTGTTTCATTGGATATTGATTTCTGGTTTTCATCCTAAATCTCTTTCACCATTACGAATTCATCTATTTTACCTCAAATTAAGGGATATTGTTGGGAGAAAATATTTCTATGACTCTACTATAGGGCGTCTATATAATAATTCCCAAAGTCATAAATATGATCATGTATTTTTAGTTATATCATTTCTTTTACATTTTCATTAATTTCTCTAAATTACATTGGTGAATTTATTTCATTTAAATTAGGTGATACTACATTGATGTTGTTGTGGTCGATAGAGATTATATGACATGGTTTACTGGTACCAATGTGTTATGCCAATTAATCTTGAAATGATAAATTTGACATTTAAAAGGGGATATAGTGGGTTTAAGAAACTGAAATAAATTCTTATTGCATGGATTGATAATGTGATTTAATGGTTTTTTTGGAATAACATTGGATATTTAATAATTTATGCGATAATATATGTGTAATATGATTGGTGAATAAATAGTAAATTTCCCATGTTGGTAAATATGTGGAAATTAATGAACCATGGTTATTATTTCCAAATTAGTTTGTAAAATATGATTATAATGGTTCATAAATGGGTTATCAATGTTTAACAAAGTTATATATGTGTGTGTGTGTGTGTGTGAAAATGTAAAAAAATTGAAAAGGGTGATAGACTGAAGATCCTCATTCCCATGGGGTTCCATACTACTATTCCAGGCCTTCATTGTTGGCATGTAAATTTGTTTAGGGATGATGCTCCATGTATTCGAAATATTCGTGTTGGACTTATTCTACAAGTACTAGAGATTTTTGTTCTATAGTGTTGATCTTTGTACAAATGATATTTGTGTTGTAATAATAGTCCCTGTAATCGAGACAATGACAATAGAATGATGTGAAGAGAATCTATAATAATTGAACCTGAACTATCGCTTTATGGAACCAATAAGAATGTGGAATTAATATAAATAAATAACGTCCATAAATAAATACAATATTAATTACCTATTTTATATTTTTCATACATAAGAAAGGGCTGATGTAGGTATGACTTGTTAGGGATTCACCAAAAACTAGGTATCAATGTAATTAACAAAAGAGTAATAAATGTGAAACATGTTTATTTTTATCAGCAATCAATTATTCTATATAGAAATGCATAGAATATTAAAGAATATATAATTATTTAAACACTGTTGGGGGTTTCCTTATAAGGTTTATTCACACCCTATTTGGGATTCCATTTTGTACATGACTAGACGTCATGTAAATAGGTTAGGATATGGGAAATAGCCTTATTTTAAATGGATGACTTGGGATTAAGAATGGATCATTGAGGAATGTACTGGACATGATTTCAAGACCATATTGAGAGTTTTTATTGTGCCTATATTTTGGGGGTTTCATTATAATCATGAATCATAATGAAATGATATATCTACCACATTGGACTATTTTCATTTTCCTTGTTATGAGATTCTTCAGGCGATTCTTTGTATTTATTGGTCATCATTCATTTTTATTTTTTCTATTTTTCATTTATTTCTACTTATGTATTTCTCAAATATTGGGTGTATAGTATTAACCCCAATCAAATTATACCCTCACTACTAGTCGAAAACATAGTTCATACATGAAGGTGTTATTATGGTCATAAATTCAACAGACATGGGGAACTAGAAAGTAGAATCTAGGTGGGGATGATACAGTGTGGTATTGAATGAGTTTTTTGTTATCTCACTAGTTGGGGAAGGTGTATAGGATACTAGGATGATTTTGGAATTTTTTTGAGCTCAATAATGTTTTTATTTGAACCATGTGGGGATTAAACCTGTGATCTAATGGTAAGAATGTACGTATATATGTTTCATGTTACATATGAATATTATTTCACATTGGTTTATGCAATTTTTGATTGATGTTGATGTTTTTTCTATATTTTCATCATGTCCTAATTTTCAATAAGATTTTAGAATGTATCCATCATTTTAGGAACCTAGAAATATATGTGGAATGAATCATTTTAGGAATTCATGGAAAAAAATTTAATATTGAGCTTTGTAAGAAGAAATATCCTTTATTTATTTATGTAATATAAAAGATTTGGTTCCTAAGGATGAAAATTTCAATCTAGAAAAATTCTTGGTACCTAAGTAACCTGATAAATATTCTGATCATGACATTTCCATAAAGTAATTCTTGATCCCAATAAGATGGAGACTAGCACATAGAATGATAAAAAATGAATATGGGAACACATTTTCCACTAAAAATACCTAATAAAGATTACAAGTCAGTATAAATATAAGAAATAAACCACTAAGAGATGTGTAATTGAAGATAAATATTTACAAAAACCAAATATAATATTGAAAAGTAATATAAAAATATAATATAATCAACTCAAGTCCCAGTGGACGAAACTCTACAAAACTATAGATCAATATCAAGAATCACCTCCAACTTTTACTTTACCTCTACTCAAATTTAAAAGGTGGTAATCTACAAGCACCTGAAGGAATAGGTAGGGTGTGAGATAAAATCCCATTTCTGTCTCACCAAGTGCTCTATAACCACATTCCAGAATCAAATTAACAAAATTAAGTGCATTAAACATTTCAAATAATTAAATTTTTTCATTTAAAGAGAATATTACAACATATCATGATTTAGATTTCTAATGATGGAAATACATTTTTTATGATGTAAATGAGTTACACAATTTGTTCCTTATAAAAATGGTTCAAAAAAACATTTATACAAAATATTTTATATATACTCAAAATTAATGTAATGTAGTTTCCAAATATGGAATACATATTTATATAATATATAAATAAGTGATAAAACATGGTTATCTTCAAAGAGGTCTGATAGTTCCAGGTTATGGGATCCTCATACATTTATGCGATAAACTGAAATGTGTACATGAATCCCCCAAAATGATAAGATAGGACACATATATGTCTCAAAGGGGATTAAATATGTGAGGAAAAATATTTTTTATTATTTTAAAGCATCAATCCATCACTGAGGAAAATCCATCCCAGCGTTTGTGTACCAATAAATCACTTACAGCATAGGCTTGCTTCTTATATAGTAAAATTAAAAGATATGTAATTTATTTAACTAATAATTTTAATAAATTTATGTCTCATTTACCTATAATATACATTCCAATTTCCATTTAATAAAAAAAATATATTTTATTAAAAACACATTTCATTTCCATGATAAAACCTTATGGTTTCTATAAAATAATTTTTATGACATTTTTCACAAATAAGAAATTTTACATCAATTCACAATTCAATTTCCCAATTAACATCCAAAACTAAATTGAATGATTTAACATCAAACAATTTCCATTAATTTCACATAAAAACCCTATATTCAATGGAATTATGTGTTTTCATAATTTTTCCAAGAAACCTATTTCACTATTTTTATTAAAAAATTTATATATAAATGATTTAAATAAATTGACATCAATTGAATGGAATTGACGGATTTCTAATTCATAACCAAAAATAATTTTTAAAACCCTAATTCAATGGTATTAGGTTTATACATAAATAAAATTAAATTTCAAGGAATTTCATTTCCTTAAAGGAACTATAATAAAATCAAGTTATAAAGAATTTACATAGATATGGAAGCATGGTGTAACCAACAAGATAATGATAAAAAAATATCATAAATCTAAACCCTAATTTTTATCCGGAAATCAAAAATGATGATCATAAAATCTAACAAATGATAATAAAACATAGTTTCGAGATCCTAAACCTAATAGTGTTAGCTCCAAAACCCATAACACTGATCCATAGAAACCTATTTAGGATAATAGAGATCATGGGAGATTGATATCAGATGAGGAAACTTACTTTTAGAAAATCAAGGGGAATTTTTAATTCTTTGAAATCGATTCTGAGAGGTTTTGTAGGGGCTAAGAACAACTCTTAGGATATATTAGAGTATGTGAAATTGAATTAGTGAAGTACTAATCCATCAGGGACATAAAAAATGAGGGTTTGGGATTTTAAAACATAAATCTATATTTAAAAAAACATGCACTCTTGATTTCCAAGACAGAGCCAAACAGTTTGACAAACCATGTAGAGTAACTATGTGCTTGTTTAAAAGGGACTAATAGTTTATCTTAAGAGGGTGTATCATCTAAAAAACTATCCACCAACCATGAAAACCCCTGCTTCCTTGGTATTTATAGTTTCTCTTGAGAGGGATCATAGTTTGGGATAATCCTGAACAGATAACACACTAGCACAAAAACCATAAAAATAAAATTTCTTCATCGTAATTAACCTAAAAACCCAAACCAATGAATTTAAAAAAAAGGGTTTATTAATTCTTGATAATATAAAAAGGATTTTTCAAACTCTTTACTAATGAAAATTTATTTCTCCAGAATGCATAAAAAGAAGCTTCCATGCCTAAAATATGAGTCCGTTGTAATCTCATCATTACCTCCCTCTCCTATATCTCATTATCATCCAAATAATGCGGATATAGAACACAAACCAAATTTATTATCCTCCAATTAATTACCTTGGACACCAAATCAACTATCTTTAACAACTTATTACTCATAGATTATCATGTATGAATTCCTGGTCATGCTAGCTCAAATCATGAGATGGATTAGATAGATACCTTCATAGGTGAGATATAAGGAACATGTTATATGTCGACGTCATATACAATGGATTTTATTGTTATTATGAGATTTTTCTAACCTAATCATCATCATTAAAAGGTCCAAAAAATTAAAGATCAAACTTAATTTTCCTCCCAATATATTGATTACCCATCATGGGTGAATCATCCAAGAACACCATGTCACCAATTGAAAAATACAACAAACTATGAAAAAGTTCTATTTAATACTTATACCATCTCATTTTAGACAACATCATCTGTTGAATAAATTTAATATTTTATGTCATATCTTGAACAAAGATTGGTCATACCAAAGAACATTCACCATACATCGACCATCATTTCCAGGAACAACTAAGATGGCCATTAAAGACATCAAAATGATCAATTATTATCATGGAATGGTATCTCTGGTAATAATAATACACAACCATCCCCAAATTATCATACAATGATCCACCAATATCGATAACAAAATAATGAACCATATCATCAAGGAATCAGTGAACAGATTTCTTTCATGCAACCCACTTATGGATGGTATAACATAATCAAATGGACATGAGATCCTAGTGACTATTGACGACCACATCAAAAATGAGATGTTGTCTAAGGATCCTTACCGTAAAATAAAGTACATGGTATTCCATAAAAATGTAAAAATATATTTGACCTTGATATTTTCTGAATCATTAAATTTATTTCTATCTTGAAGGAGTATACAGTGAACTGATTTCATATGTTGATCGATCGAAACACATTTTTCATCCTTCTTTCACTGGATATGTGGAATACCAACCCCAAATTACATATAGATATAATACCACATCCATTTAGGAACATGATGTGTATGATGAAAATATGACGATTTATAGTCCGTGGACGTAACTTCTTGACTTGTTTAGAGATGAGAAACAAAATCACCCATGCCTATTCTAATACCTAGCCACCTGAATCAACGCCACATGCTATAGAACATAATCTTGGTGATTGAGTGGAAAACCCATTGGGAATTATGGAAATCCACCATTGCCATTTTTTTAGTAACGAAACAAATAAACGTTTCTGTATGCATATAATGTCCGCATTGGAGAACAACCACACAGTAATTCCCTCCCACTTAATGATATTCTTTGATTCTATGGAATTCCTCATAATGATTATTTTAGTGAAGAATAATCATGATATGTGAGTTTTTAAACTAATATAGAAACAGAAAAATTTGCCCAGGACTCATGGACTCTGATATGAAAATGGGAAAAGAGAGCCATCATGTTCCTCTCTTCTGTTGATTCTTTCATAGCCTAGGTTTAATGATTCTTTCTTATAGAATCTGCGATGACATTTGCCTTTCCCTGTGATATATGTGATGTCAAATTTGATGGATTACATGTATATCACACAATGTGTTTGGAGGATATTCAAATATTTTTGAGAAAATACATAACAACATATATTATCTTTTTGAAATCATGATGATAAATTCACCAAAATTGTAATTCTTCCAACTCTTATGTTCATTCATAAAATAATCATGTTCAATGTCATGGGTCAGATAACTATTAATATGGTGACTGCACTGAATAGATACATAAGAACTTACAAGACAACCTATTATAATATTGAAAAAAACATGATCTAGATGAATCAAAATGTTAATATTGTACTACCAGGACTATTGATGATCCAACAATAGTGTAGTAGTCAGAAGATGTGTTAGCACTAAAATATTACACTGAAATTCATCATCCAATGATAAATATACTTCCATGAATTTCAATGTAGTCTCTATAGAATCTAACTATGATAATTGTTTATCGAACTATTGATAATTCCGCGATAGACCCAAGAATCCTCGAATCATGAAATATATTCAAAGTTGTTCCCATGTCATAAAAAAATTAACCTTCTTAGGAACATCTGATATCCCATGGTTAGACTCCACATGTCTAAAAAAATCACTTATTGAATCTAGAAATCACAAATAAAAACCATGGAATAATGTTAGTATTTTATTAGTAACTGCATTAATATTATCATAAGATCCGCATATTTCTTGTCATAAATAGAGTAAAAAATGTTTTCTACCATAAATACTTGAACAATGGTGTCCAAACACTTAAAAAATTTACTATTAATTAAAGCCAAAAAAATGTAGGAGTACTGGATAGACCAAATGGAAAACAAGCTACTCATACTGATCTTACATACTCGAAAAGGTTGTTTTATAAATGTAATATTCTATTATTCAAAACAAATGGAATCCATATCATTGGTCGGTCAACAATAACCATTTTTCTCTATTTGAATCATCAAACAGATCAGTAATCCATGGTAACAGCTACTTGTACATTACCCTCAAGAAATTTAACATTCAGTAATAAAATCATCAGTGAAGTGAATCATCCTCATTATAATCAAAGAGAACCATATCCTCCTAAGGGAACCCACTTCGGTGAATAAAGACATTATCTAAAAGGTCATCCCACTAAATATTCAAATCATTCATCTCAGTTAGATCCACGGGGTAAGGATGAATAGAATCTACTTGAGATCCATGAATTGTATGAATAGACAAATATGCCTTTCTCGCTGATGGAAATCCAAATAAGTACCAAGTAAACAAGTTATGAAACTCAACGAAAACTAGTGGAAGATCTCCAATCAAATATTCCTACTCTAGAAAAAAAATAAAAAATAATACTACATTCCTAAATTCTATTTAAGAAGGATATTTCCTTACCGGCATTGGGTTGAATTCAATATAAAAGACATGTTACTGATCAATTATTTATGTAAAGAAGATAAAAATAAAATAATAATTGTTCTAGGATTTATTTGGAATGGGAGAATCCATTTGAAATGTGACATCGACTAGTTTCATGTCATGAATCAGAAAAATCCATGTAATATCAAAATCTGATAGAGATAATATACAAGAAAGAATACATATACCCTATTGAATCATCTTACCAAGGGGTGTATTAATATCCATGTTATACGATAAAATATTCATAGAAATATTTAGTGTATTAAATTTATTATTTGAAATAATAAAATGAGATGAAATGCTATCAAATAATAATGTCACTTCTGTAAAATCTATTGTAATGGTACCTCTCATGGTCGATGGAACAGTATCAGCTTCTTCTGGAGATTATTCCATTGCGTGATGAAGATTAGTTCGACATTCATATGCATGGAATCTTTTTATACATTATGTATCTAATTTCTTTGTATTTTTAAAAGTATTTGATAATACATGGATCTATAAGGATCCTAAATAACATGTTTGAATTTATTTATGTGTCTTGCATGTCCACCAGAGCAATGCACATTGGGTACAACAGTGAATATTCTCATATAATACCTTGGATTGACACAATTATAGAAAGTCAATGGACCACTTCGATGAACTATAGGTGGTCGAGAATGAAAATGTTGTCAAGAACAACCATGGAAATCATCAAGATTATGATTTCATTTGAAATTATACATGCTGAAAATGGAAGAGAAAGAAATAATTGATAAACTATACTTGATAGCCTTTCCCATTTCTACAGTCGATGATATATCATCCACATCATCAGTAGAAGAAAACATCACCATGAAAACCTATGAACTAATATAATGAGAAATCCCAAACTCAAATAGTCAACCATTCATCTTCTCATTTGACAATGTCTCAAGGAAGAAATTTTAGAGCTATGGAAAATGGATCGCAAACTCTATCACGGTCATTTCATCCTTCTCATTTTTGGAAAAATCCAATACTAGTCCAATAACATTTACTGTTGGGAGACGTTGTCAGTGAAATGGAAATTGAAAACTTTTCACTATATGACCTCATGATTTTTTACCATCACAACAATTTCCCACACTATTCTTCAAAATCCTTCTTGCATAAAGGTGGAACACTTCACAATGAATTAATATGGTGTCTCCAAGAATTAAAACAATGTTTTCAACCTACACCACAATTCCTCATACTCTTGAGGATCATTTAATCCTTCCAATGCTATTAGATTCAAAAAAAAATAATTAATGATATTTTTCCTTGAGACCATCTCTTTGAGGTCCCACAGCTGTATCTTGAATGTTAATTGCTATATGTGGATATATGAAAGCATTGATAGTGCAAAAAACCACATCAACTAAAAACAAACCTATCAGATGATTGTCTTATGGTTGTACAATAACCGCTTGATCCTAGATGCAATTGACACATCTTCTCAGAGGCATGATGCTACACAACATTAATTGAAAATAAAAATGGCATCATATTAAAACACCAAAAAACCATATGAATGTAATCCCAATATATATTCAACTATGATTAATATTTCAATACCATCCAAATAAAAATTCGGTAAAATGATAGAACTAATCCCCAAGAAAAATTTCACTGACCATCCCTAGTGACTAAAATATAATTAAGGTGAGATATGGCTCGAATCTTATTTATAACTACCTCCTATGTCTTGACTGGATTGCATAATTGTATACCAATTTCAATAAAAGAAGCTCAGACATCCACTTTTACCACATTAATTAGAACAAACCCCGGTACACTAGCAACCCAAAAAAATGGACGTTCTAAAATGGGTCAATGGGCATTCATGATCCCAATGGGATGGAGTCCACTAGTAGGAATCACAGTTAATGAAATCAAGAATGAATTTTGAACATACTATGTAGAATTAAAATAAAAATTTCACTATTAATACAACAAAAACAACACGTGGAGATGTGCACCAAAAATAAATACGATGGAAAAAATGAAATACAAACATTTACCAAAAAACCAAATGAAAAAACAGCCCAAGAACCAATAGATGAAACACTCAATGTCCACATATCAACAAGTAGAACCACATCCAAGTGGATCTTTATCCCTTATCTAATACTGATGGAGATAATTTATAATCACATAATGGAAGAGGTAGTGTGTGAGAAAACAATCCTATAGGTTATCACCATGGATATCAGAACAAGATTTCAATAACATTTTTACCAAGTAAAGTGATTAAAATTTATATAATAAACAATTTTGGAATATAAATTTAATAGTAATAATTAATCACTTTCATTTAATATGATGGAAATACTTTCCAAATGATGGAAATAATTTACACAATTGGTGGTATATAGAAATGTATCTAAATTATACCTTCATATTAAATATTTTATATAAATTCTGAAATAATATAAAATGATTTTACATAATGGAATATATTTATATGCCAAATATAAACAAGTGATCTGAATGATTATCCTCCAATAGGCATGATAGGTTAAGGTTATGGGATCCTCACAATCTAATGTGATTGACAACAATGAGTATACAAGTACCTTTGTAATGGAATGAGGCTACACATATATAACCCAATGAAGATAAATGATGTGGTGAACAATAATTTTTTAATGGTTTAAATCATCTATCCATATCTATGGAAATTACAACATAGAGTGTTCATTCTAATAACTCTCTGAAAAAATTTATTTTCATATTGTCGTGTACCATTCAATTATTGGAAATTTAATTTATTCAAACTTAATATACAAATATGTCACATTCCACCCTTTCAAAAATTCCAATTTACTTTTATAATCCTAAATTATTTTTAATAAAAACATTATTTTTTTCAATATTAAGCCGTATGGTTTCTTTCAAAACCATTTTATGAAATTTTCCCAAGTAATAAATTGAAATCAAATTGGAATAAAATTTAACAATGCACATGTACAATTAAATCCAATATTTTAATTCTGAAAATCTTCCATCATTTTTCTAAATCCACAAAAAAATAGAATTGGGTTTTTTATAATTTTTCTATCCAAAACATTTTACAATTAAAATAGAAAAGTCTTAATATCTTTATTTTCCACAAAGGGATCACAATTTTATGGGATTTGGTGTTTTTAAATATCATTTCAAAACCTAATTTATAAATCCCCAATTCATTGGAATGTGATTTTTCCATCAAACCAATTGAAATGTATTAATTAAAAATCATAAATTGAATCTTATTAAACCAATTTTAATTGAATAATGTAATTTAGGCTTAAAATCTGACATCAAAAAGGATCCAATTAATATTTTGTAAATGGATCTCGAAACATTAAACCATAATCAGGATTAGAAAATGATGAATTTAAATTACATAATTCGGGATATGAGGAACAAAACTAGGTTTGTGATCCCAAAACAGATGGTATTAAATACAAAATGAAACAAATGGAGCTCTCGAAGCCTATAGAGGATATGATAGATCACAATAGATAGATATTGGGGTGAGATAACAAACCAAGAAAATATCGAAGGGAATTATTTAGGATTCGAATCATATTTGAGGCAGTTAAAAGGGGACAAGAACTTCTCTTCGGAGACACCAAGGAAGGATAAATCAACTTTGGGTCATATAGACCCATCAGAGACCTAAATAATACAGTTCAAGATTTAAAAAATAAGAATTAAGAAGCCAATATACAAGACTTCTTAGGAAGAGTCACATGGTTTAAAAAACTATCTGTACTAAATGTGATACCCATTAAATGTCACCAATGTTTTCTTTTAATATAGATATTTGTCTATCAAACCATGTTCCAACCATGCAGTTGCAAAAAAACATAACAAAATAAATATTTTTACCCGAATTACCCTTAATCTAAGCTTATCCAAGGCATGGTAAAAACACGAGTTTAGGAATACCTGAAATTAATAATAGGTATTTTCAATTATAAAAACTAATATATCGTAAATATGGTATTTTTATATTATTGAAAAGGTATTTTTTATGGAAAACAGGCCAATAGGAAATTATTTTACCTTGTGCTATACAAGACCCAACTTCAGGATGGTTGATCATAGTGTTAGTTCCGTAGTTGTGACCAAAGGGTAGAGTATGTGGCAAAATGTATTATAGATTTATGTGAATATATCATGTGTTTTCCATAATATTATTTTTTAATGTCATTTTTTGATATTTTTATCCAGGATTTTTCTTGTGGGTACGAAGATAAGAGGATATTTCTAGAAATTTTCCACTATTAATAGGTAAGTTTGCTTCAATAATTAATAGTAATAAGACATAAGACATGTTTTGTGAGAAATTAACTTGCATTATGTTGTTCATGGAGAGAAACATGGGTTGGGTTCTAGGGAATATTTTTGTTCTTGCTTGGGATTTTTATTTGTAACACCCTCTGATGATCACTAGAGATGGCAGACCCTAGAAATTTGATAGGAATCATATTTAGGCTAGTCTAAAAAACATCTATTGTAAATAATATTATCTATGGGGATTAATTGGTTACTTAAGAATTTTATCAAGTGTTTTCCATCAGTATGGATGATATTTTACTTTCATAGCTACTGTAATTCACCACTGGTGGAGTTTCGAGCTTGAATCAGTATGTGACACTTTCAGAGGTACTACAAGAATCCCTATGATATTGGTAATTTTTGAAGATCTAGGTTAAACAAGAGTAATTGAATGAGTGTTCTACCCTATACTAGTTTAGATGTTGGTTTTATACAGGATGTTCCAGTTGGGGACACTTATGTGGTACATAAGGGATAGGTCACCTGTATTAATAGATCATTGAAGCACATTTAAAAAAAATTGTATCACATGGTAAAGGTAATAGTCAGGTTCATGTTGGTTGGCATACACCTATTTATAGAGAGTCTCAACCATTGACATTTTGATGTGTAATTCTCGTATCTTTGATTATTTATATAACATTACATCGTATAATATCCTCACATTATTTTATATGTTCATAACTTATATATCGTTTGAATCTAATTGTGGAGTACCTTTCGGGGGTTTTTAATATATAGACACCATTGGTTGTATAATAAAAGTACATTTGATTATAAAATGTGTGTACCCATGATGTTGATGAGTATAGTTCTGTTTTAGATAATTAAATACCTGAGATGTCTTTTTTTTACATCATTTTGTGTATGGATTAGTCTGTATCATACCAATTCCATATTTATTATTTCCATAGAAGAGTAACATATCCATCTCCCTAGGGTGAATAATATGTACATCTGAAAAAATATGACATATAGGCAGCCCATGAAGGCCCAGTTCATCCAAAAATATGGGAGCTCACTACACTAGTTAAAGACCCATTTATTGGATTGTGGGGGTGTGTAGATTAGTGACTTTTCAGCAATAATGGATCAGTTTTTGAATGTGTTCCCAAAGGACATCTCAAAGGTTTCACGTCAGAGAGATGTTGAGTTTATGATTGTGTTGATGCCTTGAGCTAAACTAGATTATATTCCCCTTATCTAGTTGTAGAATATGATATTCAAAGGATTAATAATCAGTTTGAATAATTGGTTTATAATGGAATCATTTTTCAATGTATGTCAACTTGAACCTCCAAAATCATTTTTCTATGAAAGAAAATTTGGAGAAACTTATTCGTATCGATTACATGAAATTTCATACGATGAATGTAATGAACCAATCCCATGTCATCATATCAATGATTATTTTTACCATGTCAGGGGTGATTTTGTGTTATTTATGTCCGAATTGTGGACTGGGTATTATCAATTAAGAGTTATAGATTCTAATATTCCAATGACAACTTGTATAAGAATTTTTTTCTTGGATGAGTTCATTGTGATTCCATTTATATAGAAAAAAACACCTTCTATGATTATATTATTAATTATCAAAATATTCCACTTTTAGTTGGACATTTTTCTTTTATTTTCATTGATGATAACTTCATGCACTCCAAAAATCATTCTATGTACACTGAGAGAGTTAATATTTTACTCCTTGATATTTATGTTCTTTTTATTCATAGAGAAGGTACATTTCCAAGGTCACATTATCTATAATGATTGTTTTTAGTGGACACAAAAAATGTAAAGGATATTTTTCTCAGGAACATCCCAGGAATGTTTTTGATATCTGAAGATGTTGAAATAGTTGGTTCCCTAGACCAAAATATGTAATAATTTTTTATTACCATATCATGTGTATAGTTAGTTATGCATGATGTTATCATACCATTATAGTGCATAATTTTCTGTATCCACTATAACAATGGTAATTTCCAATGGATAATTGATGTTTCGAGAGGATATAGTAGATCCCAGGGTATAATGAGAACCGCGAGATACAATGACATTGATCGTAAATATATGTTCTATAATATAGATACATATTAATGACTGAACACTGTAGATGTCTGACTATCAGGTGTTGGGGGCTCAAAAGCCTTGATACTTCTTCTCATGAAGTTCACACTTGGTGATCTCTGGTAGTGATATCATGAGGAAAAACTCACCAATAAGAACACCACATGTTTTGGGTGTCATTGGTTGTTCCTATCTATAGACATGTGTATTGGTCTCCGGACTTTAGACTATTTCCAATGCATATCATTTGATGACATACTTTGATGTAAGGCAAAAAACCGGGAAGAAAAGTCGTGTCTAGGTGGTTTGTGTTGGGTACGTTATTGGTGGTATGACGTTGGGTGAATGGCCATGAATGGATTTGTCGCTTCCGTGTTTAGGAAGTTTTATATCTCATTCCTCGTTGATCAGGATGGTGCCGCCTTCATAAGTCTTTGGCCAAAGAAGTAGAATGGAAAATCCATCCAGATAGATCAACAAATAATAAATCAAGATAAGGATGATGACACAGGAGTGCATCCTGCTTTATGAGATATATAATGACAATGAGTTTATAGTACATAGTCATAATTTGTAGTTCGGTAGTCATTACAATGACTATCCTTATCTCTTTAGGGGCCATGACAGGTTTCTAGACTCTTCTCTTGGTCTGTGGATTTTATTCACTACTATTTAGATAAGGTCCTAGAAGGTCACACACAATAGCGTATTCAAGAATCTGCACGTATTCAGTGGAATTGGAATATTGGACATGGTGGGCCCCACCACTGGGGTCCGAGTGTTGTCCAAATTACTGATCACCTAAGGAATTAAATAAATAAATTAATATTCAAGTTATGAATATTTTTGTTTATTTAATGTATTTAAGAGATTAGAAAATACGAGAAAATATTAATCGAATGAATATTATTTTAATATTCCAAGCTTCGTTTAATAATACGCGGGAAAGAGAGTCAAGTTAAATGGATCTAATTTTATCAAGTAATATATTTCATATATATTACAAGTATGTGATAAAGTAAATAAACAATATTGACAATGTTTTAAGTCATCGTAGTTATTTATTTAGTGGACCTAGAATTAACGGGGGCCAGGGAACCCAACTGGGTAATTTCCACAATCCACGATAAATATTAGAGAGTGGCTCAAGCGCAATTACTAGTCATGTTATTTTGGCCATAGCTCTTCTCTCCTCCCTCTCACTAGAGAGAGAAGCTGTCAATCCTTTCTTGGATCAAATTTATTCTCCCCCATCGTAAGATCAACGATGTGGAGATAGTTGAGACATCGAATATATCGTTGGAACTTCGTTCCATCACCCAGAGATTGACGATTGGTATTCTAGCAGATTTTTGAGGCACGTGTGGATGATCTAGTGGGATCATGCTTCGTATCCTTCAAGTGATGATCGCCATCAGCTAGTAGTAGTTGACCGCGCCTTCAGATTTAGAATGGGTACATTTTCATTTATATTTTGTTCTCTTAATAATCTACACGAGATCCTAGGACCAATACAGGGCTCGGATCGTCGGCAATGAGCAGTTCCATCGTTCCGCCGATGAAAATTTTATAATCCCTGACCCACTGACTTCCGCTGCCGGCCCCGGGAACGTAAAAGTTTTATCTGAGATAGCACGTATATTTTCTATGCCAAATAAAATTAATTTGCATAAAATTAAGTAGAGTGTTTAAAATCAATCACAACCGTTGAAACCGTGATTCAATCTGATTTCGAACAACTAAGATATGGTCATTTGATATTTTGGGAATGGATCATGTTTTCATTTTTGAACAAGGGTATTAAAAATTTTAATATAATTATAATTATTATAATTTGTATTATTTTAATAATGATATAATTATAATAATATAATTATAATAATAAAATTATAATAAAAATAAAATTATTATATTAAAAAAATATTTCATTATTATTATATCTAAAAGTAAAATATCCATTAGAAAGTTTATCAAAAAAAGGAAGCCTTGCGGTAAAGTCTTCAATTAAAAAAATCAGAATTAAAAAATGGGGTGCAGCGCATGGAATAGGAGGAAAAGGAATGAAAAAAAGGAATGGGAGGAAACTGCATGAAGACCATTAAAAAAATGCATGGAGGGCCCACCTTCATCCTCCTTCTACTCGGACGAAACAGCAAGCCGAGCCCCCTTCCCAGGCCGTCATCCCGCCTCCTCGGTGCCACAAGCAGGGGTCTTATTGGACCCCTCTCCCTCCGGCGCAGTGCACTACAGTGCTGTATGGAGGTCACCGCCTGGATCGTCCTGGACCCCCATTCCTTATCATGTCACAGCACAAGCCTCCGCCAGCCCATCACCCTGCTGCACCTCCTTGGCCAACACGTGATCTTGCGACCCAGGCTGCCCTTCCCAGACGTCGCTGCAATGGCCTTCCCCGCACGCTGACCTCCATGAAATGCACCACAGCTGGCCATCCCGGCCTTTGCATATGCCCCGCTCCTCCGCACGCTTGCAACGACACCAGTCCATCCAGGCACCTCCCACCTTCAGCCAAATGCTACCCCGACCGTCCCTCAAGGAGCGCCGCACATTGTACAAGCTACACACCTCGGCGCGAAGCACAGCCCGTGTTCGCGGCGACCGCATCGCTCCGCCTCCACCGCTTGCGCCAACTCTGGCCTGACCCACGCACATCAGGCCGGCACGCTGGCCTTCCTCCGCTGCCCGCCTGCCTCTGACACATCTCCGAGCAGGCCCCGCAGCCTTCCTCCTCCCTCGCGCGCCGCCTGCAGGCCCTGGCCGACCACATGGCAGCTCCAAAAGCCGCCACGGCTACCTGGCCAATCCTTGGCTGAACCCCCCCCCCCCCCCCCCCCGCTGAAGAACCAAGTGGCCCGAAGCCTCCTATGTACCTCGTTCTGCAAGACCCCACAACACTGCCATTATAGCTTGGCTTCCATGGGTCTCCCTGCCTCCGGACGCCGCCTGATCCTTCTAGCAGGCAGTTAACCCCTGACCCAGGATTAGTTTAATAAATTAATATAATCATTTGATTTAATTTTTTAAATTAATTAATATATTAATTTTAGTGAAAATAAATTTTAATAGTCGTGGTTAAAAATAATTTAATTTTTGTAATTAAATTAATTAATTATTTAATTTAATTTTAAGTATCAAAATTAAATTATTTACATGACCGATAATTAATTAAATTATTTTAATTTATTAATTATTTTAATTTAATTAAATTAAATAACCAGCGTACTTATTTATGCATTTTAATTATTAATCACGCATTAGCTACCCCACTACTGGTCTTGAGCATTGGCCCTGTATGTCTGCTTTTTATTTATTTAATTATATAATTAACTCTGTGCGGTGTCTATAAATTAATTTATAGATGGTCTTAACATCATCTATTTTTCGGTTAAAATTTATAAGGACCTGCGTGTCCAATTGATTCGATGTACATTTATACCCTAGTCCCCCTCTCTTGGATGTGAGTATTCTTGTACCACGAACGGAGATGATGCAAAATGTGATGTGGACTCATCCAAGATGTGGCGGTACTCCAAGACATAACTTGGACTCCGCCAAGACGAGGCGATGCTCCAAATGAGAAGCAGACATACAGAACGGGTTGAGAAGTATCTAGGGTCAAGTTTCGATATAGGTAAGATGCCCCTTAGGTCATTTAGATAATCAAGACCAGTCGGGTAGAAGTTTGGCCTTTAGTCATTTATTTATTTTTTTATGCATTTTAGAACAGCGTGAAAATACATAAAATAATAAATAATAAAATGCATAAAGAAGCGGCGTATGTTTTTCTATTAAAGTTCAGTTGTGAGCCGGACAACATATATGAACATGTTTAATAGAAATGGATCACATTCGTCGAGTGAAACCAATAAAACCTAAAAGAAAATATTAAGTCACAAACAACCTTACATCATTCGAGTTTGAAGAAAACCGGGTGTTTCAGTGTCGGTTCATGAATTAGTTGTGGTCTCTCTTACTACTGGGGTGTTCTTATTCATGTCCTGGGTGGAATAAACTAATACTGTAGCAATTAAATAGCATTATCTCGCTAGTTCTAATTTTAGAGGCAAGCATGGAGTAAATCAGTAAATGATTTTTTAAGTTGGGACATCACTCAATAGATCAAGGAACCACAAGCTAAGGTGGTTGGCCGGCCAAAATTCTACCTTGGATCCTCCGAGTAGTAGTGTAGCCATAGATTGTAGACTGTGAGGGTGGTCCAGGTATCCTTGCCACTATAATACTCAAGGATATTCTGATTCTAGTACAATGGGGTTCCTAGAATTCAAAAAGTTAGTGGGGGACATTTAATGATTAAATAATCAGTAATGTCACATTTGGTAATCAAATAAAAGTGTAATATGAAAAAGTATATTTGTAGATAATGGTAAGCAATACCACAATCAAAACTGAGTTAAATATTAGACAAAGTTAATGTATAAACTAAGCACGAATTTTCTAAATGTAGTATAGGCGCTTGCACACATTACTACTACAATGGAAATTCAAGGTTCTTGTGTTCCAACCTGTTAAGTCACCTCAGGAAACGAGGGTGTAAACTGCTTTCAAGAGACTCATGAATAAAGCATATGACGGTTTTTTCATAATGCTATCATAAAATTCTAATTTTATTTGTGGTCGGTACATCAAGACTTGGATGATGATCACATGTAGTCTCATCTCGAAGATCCTTTAGAGGAGAATGTGTAGCAATATTAGAATGTGATCGTCGCACTCAATTTTTGTAATGTGAAATATAGTTCACAATATTTAATTCCATACCATTTCTGATAAAAATTAATCTATTTTTGAATAAAGTCAAAAAAGAATGTCATAGAGTAAGTGCTTCATTACCTTTAATATAAATATTTTCCATGTAATAAGAATATTGGAGTTAATGAAATCTTTTATTCTTATGGCGAATACATTGAATGAAAAGGTGAAGAGACTTATGGAATGTTACGCCAATGGAACCTTTGTCATGTCCTTCAATAAAAAGTGGTTGGTTATTTAACAGGAGGTTATTTGCATCATATAATGAAATGAATTCATGGATGTTTAAAAACTAAATTTTAAGAATTAATTACACGGTTTTCGTTCAGTTTATATTAATCAATTATATTAATGTTTATAACATACATCTTGGGTATTGAATATAATATTCCAATAACATATTTTTATTTAAATATAGTAACCAATAAAGTATAGAAAAATTACTAGAAGTAAAATGTCTTCTCCAAGCATCTGAGAAAGGGCCACTCCTAAGTCAGTAGTGAGAAACAAATAAATTCTAAATTCCAAGAGATTGATTCAAATTAAACAATTTGTGGAGTATAACAAAAAAAATTTATCTCATGTGACCATTTTGACATGATGAGACATTATTCCATGTTTTGTAATGAATGTTGTTTGTGGTTACATAATCAAAAATAGTTCACTGCTATTTGAATCAATGAAAATACATGATGAATATAAAATGTAAGACCTACCCAGTTTTGGCAATGTGATTCTTTTTCCAGTAAAACTTAAAGTGGACATAAACTATATACCCATTATGGTATTTAGGCTTGGAAGATCTAAACACCTATGGTATTATTGACACCCTTAGTTTAGACAAAGAAACCTTTAGAAATAATGGTATGCCACAATGATTTCTGAGGTTAGTTCAACAAGATAGTGTGAACTATTCCAAAGAAAGAAAGAGGTAAAAATACATCATAATTTTCCACTAAGTCATTATGGAATAGTGAAGTATAAGTTTGGTAAAAGATTTGAGTTGCTTTAGATTGGCATGTCAAATAATATTATGACCAAACAATCTTCAATCATGATAATGTAGCATGGAATAATTCCTTAATGCATGTCACATTATCTACATCACTGTATTGATGTTCATAAGGAGTATATATGATGAGTATTACATATTAACATTGATAAACAAAATTTAGCATAGAGAAATTCCTAAACACACATTTTATACATCAACGTTATGACATAAGTAGTATCAATGTTACAACCTGCAGAAACATCAATTATATTTCATGATGTGCTTTGGAAATAACGGCTTAAATACGTAACCAATATGCCATCTAAAATGAAAAATGTAAATCAAACGAGTCATAGTATGATATAAAATACATTATTTCATAGGATGTGTTTAGAGGCAAAGCGTTTGTTAGTATTTAATGAAACCTGCATCATGTTAAACATGTTGTGCATCTAAGTTAATTATCCAAACAGTTTCTTATGATATTACCTAAATCCCTAAGATAGAAATGATGTAGTCATGTATTAGACTACATTTCTATAAAAGGGTGCACATATCTATTAGAGATAGTGGGAGCTGAATTGACTTGGATTTATTCAATGTTCGGGATGCACAAATGGTTGGCATAGGGAACAAGTTCCACAAGTACATGTGGAATGGGAATGTTTTGGAGACACATACTATGTAGGAAGTATGAAACCATGGTGATGGTTTTATATTCACCGCAGTCGGTGATATATTATTCATTGAGAATAATAAATCCTACTTGTAAGTAGTATAAGTAAAAGAGATAAGATTGACAAGATCAACTAAAATTCAATAATGGATTCCAAGTCTCAAATTGTAAAGGGGCCTATAAATTGAATACTGGGGTGGGTATTCAAATGAAATGATTCATGGATGCTAAAAGTGTGGTTCCAATAAGGATCTATTGGTTATACCAAGTCGGTAGGCCAGAATCGATTAGAATTTTACTTGTCATAGCTTAACTTCTATGATAATTTTATTGGTCATTGGATGTCAAGATCATCTTTTGTGGAAGGTGTCTATACGACACAACCATAATGAGATGATGACATCAAATGATTCCAATAAGGGTTAAGAGTTACTGAAATACAATTTTTGATTAACGTAAGCGAAAAAAATGTAGAAAATTCATTATATGTGAATCTTTTCCTTGTGTTGACCAATGGTTAGTGGGTGCGCCAATGTTTTCCTAGTGAAATATGTTTGGAAACATTTGAAAAACATATTTTGATCTTATATTTAGACAAGATCAGGTTAAACACAATTCTGCAATGATTGACTTCCGGTAGCATAATATGTTCTAGGGAACATGATTTACTAAGTTATATGCAAAGGTTTCTTGGTCCTAGTCAATCGTACATAGAGTGACATTGTATTGAAAAATAAAAGTTAAAACAATTCAAGTTCAGGATTGTTTCCAATGTCACATGGCTTAATCTCTTAAAGTTAATATGTTCATAACATAGGAAGAGATTAAAGTTGTGAATTGAAACCATATGATTTAGCGATGGATCAATCACACATGCCATAATATGTACAATAATTAATAATGCCATAATATAATTTATTATAGGCAGATATCAATTATTTCCAGGAGCACCGCAAGTGATGCAGTAAAAACTATCATCTTGTACATCAGTAAGTACAAATTATATGTGCCTGGAATATGGAGAGGAAGGAATACTAGTTATGGTGGGACACAAACTAATAATCATTAGATAAATTTTATTTAGTATCACAGTTAGGAAAAGGAGATGAGAGGTTCATGCTCATAAATTCTAGTGGTAGCTATACCTACAAATATTGAGTAGGATTCAGCTTCTAAGGCAGCTAAGAAGCAGTTATAAATTGAAACGATTTCTTCCAATTCATGGATTCACACCTAGTGATAAAAGTATTATCATAATGAGAATTATGATATTCTTACTAACCAAGTTGTCAAGTTATGACGATGGAAAAAGTGATATACTCAGGGATACCTTATCATAAGAAGGTTTTACTGAAGCAGATGAGGTCACATATAGATGATATTCCACCTGGAAAAAACACGGCAAGCCCATCTGTTAAATCCATTACTCAGCACAAGCATGGTATTTATCTTGAGAGTAACTGACAATTTTACTTACCAAGTTGGCTCTAGTGCAAGTGGGAGTGTTGAAATAGTGGGTTCCCTAGACCCAACTATGCAGTACTTTTTGATTACCATATCATGTGTACAGTTAGTTATGCATGATGTTATCTTACCAATATAGTGCAGACTTTTCTACATCCACTATAATAATGGTAATGTCCAAAGGTTGATTGTCGTGTCTAGAGGTTACAATAGATCCCACACTATAATGAGAACCTTGAGATACAATGAAATTGATCTTAAATATATGTTCTATATTCTAGATACATCTTACAGACTGGACACAGTAGATGTCTGACTATCAGATGATGGGGGCTCATAAGAATTGAGATGTCCTTTCATGAAGTTCACACTTGGTGATCTATGGTAGTCAGATCATGAGGACAGACTCGCCAATAGGAACACCACATCTTTTTGGTGTCATTTGTTGTTTCTATCTACATACATGTGTATTGGTATCCTGAATTGAGACTATTACCAATGTATATAATTTGATTACATACTTTTATGTAAGTAGAAAACCATGGCAGTAATGTCATGGAGAGGTAGTTTGTGTTGTGTGCGTAATTGGTGGTATGACGTTGGTTTAATGGTCAAGAAATGATTTGTTTCTTCCATGTTTAGGAAGTTTTATATCTCAAGCCTGGTTGATCAAGATGGTGCCGCCTTCATAAGTTTATGGCAAATCAATAGAAAGGAAAATCCATCTAGATAGATCAATAAATAATAAAGAAAGATAAGGACGATGACACATGAGTGTGTCCTGCTTTAAGAGATATTTAATGAAAAAGAGACTATAGTACACAGTCAGTGTTCGTAGGTTGGTAGTCGTTGCAATGACTATACTTATCTCTTTAGGGGCCAGAACGGGTTGCTAGACCCCGCTCTTGGTCTGTGGATTTTATTCACTACTATTGAAATAAGGGCCTAGATGGTCACACACAGCAGCATATTCAAGAATCCACACCTATTCAGTGGAATAGGAATGTTGGACTTGCTGGGCCCCACTACTGGGGTCCAAGTGTTTCCCAACGTACTGATCACCAATGGTATTAAATAAATTCAATAATATTCATATTATGAATATTTCTGATTATTTAATGTATTAAAAAGTTTAGTAAATACGAGAAAATATTAATCGAAGGAATATTTTTTTAATATTCCAAGGTTCGTTTAATATTATGTGGGATAACGAGTTAAGTTAAATTGCTTGGATTTTATCACATAATATATTTCATATATATTACAAGTATGTGATAAAAGAAATAAATAATATTGACGCAATTTTAAGTCTTCATGGTAATTAATTTAGGGGACGTGGACTTAACGGGGGTCGGGGAACCTAACAGGGTAATTTCCACTATCCGCTATAAATAGTGGATAGGGGCCCAAGCACAACAACTTTTCATGTCATTTTGGCCAGAGCTCCTCTCTCCTCCATCTCTCTAGCCTGAGAAGCAGTCAATCCGTGCTCGGATCGAGTATCATCTTACGCATCGTAAGATTGATGACGCGGTGATCGTCAGGACGTCGAATATATCATCGGATCGCCATGCTAGCACATAGAGTTCGACGATCGGAATTCTAGTGGATTTTTGAGGCATGGGTGGACAATCTAGAGGGATCCTGCTTTGGATCCTTCAAGAGACGATCGTCAACGGCTAGCAGCAGTCAACCGCGCATTCAGAATTGAAAGGAGTACGTAATCATTTAATTTAGTGCTCTTAATAATCTATGAGAGATCCTCGGACCTCTCTAGGGCTTGGATCATCAGCTAAGACATGTTCCATCATTCCGCCGATGAAAATTTGAAAATCCCCGGCCCACTGGCTTCTGCTATGGACCCCGGGAACCTAACATAAGATATGTTGGATTAGTGGGATATTATCCGTGAATCTAACTAGATTTCTCTCACCTAGAGGTTCTACTTTTAGGTATGACGAAGAAGGTAATAAAATTATAATGTTTTGGAGAATGTAATAATGGATTCTAGGAATTAAATATGTGTTTGAACACTACACCAATTTTGATCCTACTCGATCAGGTTCAGTTGTATACCATATTTTATGGTTAATATCGGATCAGAATACCGGTATTGATGAATTAGATTGATAGAGTACTGGCATATGGATCACAAAAATTGATGACATATTAATTGAATTTTCCTATTCCTGATCATGAGTTGGTCTTGGTGTCATATTATTTAACAATTGGTGGAATTACCTTTTGGATGAACGAATTATTTTTTATACCAAATACAAATTATTTATCTATATAATTTTTTGAAGTAAATTTAATATCGAGTAGTGGAGAGAGGTTGACTATATACACCTTAATGAATGTTTTATAGCATATATTTCTAGGAACAGAATGAATGATGTTATATATCACCATGGCATTTATAGTATTAATTTTAAGGACCCCTCAAATGATTTTTTTGATATGGGTTATTGTGGACTTATTGAAGAATGTATCCCATTTCATGCAAATTTGGGAGACAGTAATGGTTTATTAGATTCATATTTTTTCAATTAATGAAATAGTCCACTTACATATGGTAATTTGAATACTAATTTAAAATCATGATCTACATTATATATAATTCTTTTCAAAAGGCTTGAAAAATTATCTATGTACTCAACGGTTTCTAAGTAAAACATTTGACTGACAAAAAAATTGGCTATATGAAAATACTATCCATATATTGTATAAACAATTTTGGGTATGAATAAAATACATTGATGAATAATGGGATAAGAACATAGTGCTAGTTTATGTCACCCATAAAAATAGTTATCAAGTGACTTTTATGATGTAACAATATGAGTAACTCCATGGTAATTCATGAATATACCATTATGTTGGATAGTGGATGGTGATTCAAGGTATTTGGGACCAAGTATCATATATAATACATTGGATCATGTCCTTTTATTTATGGACTATTTTTATAAAACTCATTGTAATAACAAGTGTTACCTTGAACAACATCATTGACCTCTCATGTTTACAATGGGAGATCGTGTATTACATTGGGTGTTTCCATGATTGGGTCAACATGTGATTTTAAATCATGGAATGTATGCTCCAAGGATTTTTGGCCTATTTGAGAAGATATAATGATTTAGAGAAATGGAATATCAATTGAATTATATATAAGGTAATAGTGTAATTTATGATGTTTTCTATTTGTCAAAGCTTTAAAAGTATCACACCAACCATTCAAATGGGATCCATGAGGATGATGTTTAGCCATAGGATTATGTGTAGTTTAAGGGGAATCTAATTAGTGCTTAAATTTATTGTGTGAATGCTTCTTTGGGTAATTCCATATAGGTTTTAGGAAGGCTATAGAAAATGGATGTTTTCATGATGAATCATGTGATATAGAAGTTGATATAAGGGCCTTGTGGTCCGACAATTTCACTATGGATGCATAGTGATGTTGGGGAGAACACATCAAGGATGAAAGGGTATAAGGTGGGGAGATTGTTTGATCATGGTATTTTTTAGCTGTATTGGTATTTTTTTTCCTATATTCATTTTCCCTTTGTGATATCGTAGATAATAGAACTTATCTTTGGTATATTTTGTTCAGTTTTTAATAGGTGTTTTGGGAGTGTTTTGTGAAGTACTTGGTTAAAAAATAGTTTTCTGAAACGATGTTCCCACCCCATAAAAATATTCACCCCTAGGATAATGTGGTTTTCACATTTTGAGAAAGGTTTGACAAACTTTGTTCTGCAGGGGGAAAATCATTCACCACCTCAATAATAGGGTTTCATGATTTTGGTGAACAGTTTTTAGATCATTGTTTCCCATCTACAATGCATTACAGATAGACTTTTAGACCTCCAAAAATTAAATAAAATATTCCAAACCCCCTGTTTTATATCATTAATCACCCCACACTAAATAATAGATAATTTATTTTTCATAGAGTCTCTCTAGAAGATTATTTTCATCTAAAAATCCTTCTCTCAGCAATTGGATATCTTTTTGAGGAAGATCAACACCTCTTCAGTATGTGTTCTAGTATATTTTTTTATGTTTCTATATCTTGTGTATTTTATTATATTTTTTTGAGGGATTATGTATTATATAATTATTAGTATTGATCTAGGTTTTATTTGATCTTTTTTTGTTTGATCATAACCCTATGGTTTGATCATATATCTCATTCACTATTTTGATTTCAGTTGTTCTTCCATGAAAATATGGAAATGGTTTGGACAGAATTAGTCATTAAACATATGGTAGGTTTTTTATATTATAATTCCCATATTATTGAATATATACTTTTTTTGTTATTTATTTTTTCATTTCAATGTTGTGAAACTTATTTACATTAAAATTGTTAATTGATTTCACATAAATTTAAAGACCGTACCTGGATCTCATTGATTCAATTTTTTATTATGGATCAATCCACATGATAACCCATGGTGTGTCACAACTATCATTGAAATAATAATATTGATGTATAATAGGGGAAATGGATTTTTTATATAATTTAAATAAATCAATGTTTCATGGGTTTGTAGTTTTATTTAATGGGTTATTAGGATTAACCTAAAAATGATTATTATTTATTAGATAATTGATTATTAATGTGATGAGTGTATACATGGGGAAATTCCCATGTTGAAAAATATGTCTAATGTAATGAACAATAGTTATGATTCAAATGTCTAATTATATACTATGATTAACTTGGTTGATAAATGGGCTATTAAGGTGTAACCATGAAAAATATATATTTTATAAATATGAAAAATATGAAGAGGGTTCGGGAAAAATGATCCCACATCCCATGGGAGGCCAAAATACTAATTTAGGCCCACTAATGTATGAAATTGAATTGGATATGGAATGATACTCCAATTACCTGTGATTTTTGGGTCATAGTACTACTCAATGTATCTTATTTTTTTGGTTCTAGTCTAATTCTCTATGTACCTGTGATATGTGTACTAGACTGACCCTCTATGTACTTGATATTATGATGTTAGAATGATTATCTATATATCTATGACAATTCTACCTTAAATGATGACCCATCGTATTGAAATGAAATCATAATTAATTTCTATATAGTTATTATATGAAATTATAATTTATAAAATCATTATGGTGTAAGGTTCAGACTTCAGCATGTTTCAAAGCATGGAAAATTGATTTGGGAGTCATTGTGATCTCGAGGCCAAATTGGATGTCAAAAAATAATAAATTTTCAAAAAATTTGTTTTCATCAATTTGATGTTATTCTCTTTACATCCTCATACACTTTTAAATTCTTGATATTTCAATAGGCTATGTATGTGGTTTCATATTTTGTTTTACTCTCACCTAACTAAATATGTTGTTTGGTACTCAAATAGTCCTCATGATTTCAATATATGATATTTTAAAGAGAACAATGATTGATGTATATATTGGTATTTGGAATGGATCATCTATGAAGGAACCAATAAATATATGATGACCTTATTGTGCTATATTTAGTGTCTATTTATTTCTAGGTTTTCATTTAAGGCATTACACTTATATAAAATGACATATATACCATGTCAATTTATGTTCCTTATCCATATGTTGATATTAACCGTGTCATTCTTGGTCATTATTAGTTATTTTTAATTGTTATATTGGATATTTTTTTATGTAATTCATTTATTGTCATTCTCTGATAAATTGTGTATATTATCCACATGCGACTTATTAGATCCTCGATGCTAGTCGACAAATTCATGAATATGGGAAGGCATGATTTTGGTCACAAAGTGATGTGTCTCGGGCCACAAACATGTTTTGCCTAGGTCAAGAAGATAGATATGGTGTAAAAATAGGCAATTGGGACCCTTCTATTCTTTTTTATCCAAATGAGTAGTAAATTTTGTACAATTTATCGCCTAAAAAAAGTGTAAATTGTGATCATTTATGTCAAAACAATGTGATAAAGCCACAATTATTCATTATAATTTTTATTGGAGGAATTATATTTGACCATTTAAACCTTAGGCACGAATATAAGTTATTTAATGGAAAAATTTCCATTAAAATGACATATATATTTAAATTGAATATAGTTAAAAATGTCATGATGTTGTAATATCATTTAAGTGTCCATATAGGGAAAAAATAAGATATGAGTGAACCTATATGTATTCTTCCTATTAAATGAATGTATTTTAATTATATAACTTTTTTTGAGAAATTTAATAGTTACCAGAACTGACTATAAAATTCTAATATATTATTTTTTTAATTAAGAGGAAAACAACGAAGTTAAAAAATTAATCTATATATAATTATACTTATATATTTGGTACTATAAATTTTATAGTTATATTGAAAATATTACATAGGTTAGAATGAATTTGATTTGAATCCCCCCTTAATCTCTATGTATTTTATGTCAAATTAAATAAATAATATCATGATAGAAAAAATATATATTCTTACAAAATAATATTTAATTAAATTGGATAAAAAATATATAATCGTGATATAAGGTAAGGTGAATATTTGGTGGTCTAAAATTTCATCAAATTTTCGTTTATGGTCCATCCCATACATTATTTTTAATATTACTACTAATTAATTTGGATAATATTTTTTAATTTTTAGAATTAAAATTTATTAACTAAGGATTAATCAAAATGATATGGTTTTAAATGATAGAAAACCTTGTAATTATTTTATTAAATGATGTTATTAAAAACCTATCCTAACGTATCATTGAATCCCATTAAATTTGGGGGAATATTTCATGAGAATGAATTTATTATAATTTAATCTTTTGAGAAATTTCACAAGATCACCTCACATCAACAATAAAAGGGGACCTCCGACCCCACTTTTTTCACACCAAATTGATATGCTTACCATGAAAATACATAACCATGTATCTTCTTAAATCCCATATAAAACATTCATAGTATCTTTTAAACCTAAAAATGAAATATTATTTCAATTTATAGAGGGTAAAAGAATGTATCCCAATGAAGTGATAATTATCCCCCATGCTCTCTTTCAATTTATTCAATCAACTATTACTACAAAGTCTATGGATGTTTTCTAAAAATAATAAATTCATCACCCTAAATATACATAAATTTTATTATTATAATTAAACTACTATTAACTATAACATCCAAATATTTTTATAAATATTACTCTTTAAATATTTTTACATCTTCAAAATCATTTAATGCACAAAACCATGAGTTTAAAATAATTGATAGACAATATCAGTTTCACCTAGAAATTACATTGGTAGGAATAATTATTAATAAAACATTTATAAAATAAATACAAATATTTGACTCATTTTTAATGTATTGGTATTTTCTTAGAAAGTAATCAAACAATGTTAATAAAATCGATTAATTATCCAAAAAACATTTTTTCCTAAAAAATGTCTTTTTAAACTTTTTGTGAATAAGTATATATTTTAAGAATTTATAAAAAAATGGATTCGAAAAAATTATTTCCATTTTTTAATTCTTCATGTCAAATTTATCATAAAATTATTTTTATAAAAACATTTATTTGTTAAGGAATAATGAAATTGCATATTTTTATTAGAAAATGTATTTTTTGTTAATGTCTTTAGATGAAAAATTATATTTTGTATTAATTTTAAATTTTTATTAATTTATTTTAATTTAAAATAACCCAATTATGATTTTTTGAATATTATATATACTAATTTATTTTGAAAACAATTTAATTTAAAAGGAATATTTATCGAAAAATGATATTCAAGTACTTTTACTATTCTTATTTTAAATACTTTTAAAAAAATATAAATTTTTTAAATTGATTATAACTTTAGATTCATATTTTTAATATTTAGTGAATATTTCCCATTTAATTATTTACAAATATGAAACCTAGTGAATTTTTTTTCAATAGTTAAAGTGTATGTTCATTAATTTTGGTTATAAATAAAATGATATTGATGATAAATTGAGTCTAATAAATGAAAAAAATTATTACATAAATATAATTCAAAAATTAACACTCATTGATATACATTAAGTTCGTTAAATATAACATGTCCTTGAAATTGACTAATATTTTATTTAAATTAATGAAATTTAAAAAAACTCACTTACCATGTCTTAATAATCACGTCTTGGTCCAATGTTGAATAATAGTATGTTATGATCTTCTATAAATTTAAATTCATAAATTAAAAAGAATATTTTTGTTATATAAATTTGTTTTTTAATTATTTTACAACTTATATTAGACTATAATATTTATAATATTTAATTTCATAAAAATTTAAATGTGTTTCTTTCATGTTATAAATACTAAATCATTAATAATACATGTTTAAAAATAGTCCACTATAAATATTATTGTAATATATAGAATATTTATCTTCATACTGTAATTTTATATTAATTTTTATTTAATAATAATTATATTATATTATTATAAAACGATTCTCTGGTAATAATTTTATTAATCGAAATATTAATAAATTTTTAGTAATAATTGAATAAATATAATATGAAATAAATAATGTATTCAAATTATTTTTTAAATGACCTTGACCTGTTAGTGAATTAACTAAACATAATTTTAGAAGTATGATTTCTATCTTTTTATTTTTAAAATCCAATATATTGAATAGTGTAAAAATTTAGACTAATGAAATTTTATCAATATAATATTTTATTAAATTATTTAAAAAAATAAACACCTATATAAAAATTAAAAATATTTGTAATATAGAATAAAATATTTTAAATTGTTAATTTATGGCCAAATTGTCCCAAAATAAGTAAGAATTAAAACTATTCCATATTGAAAAATTTGTTATCAAAGTTAAATTTAAAATAAATCACCTAAGTGATAATAAAACTGATGAATTTTAAAATAATACCAAAGCATGACAAAAATTATTTTTGGAGATTATATACTTATCTCATTATATATACAATTCAATAAAATTTTGGAGGTATCTGTAATGATATTTAATTATTTAAAAAAAATATTTTGAAAAATTATAAAAGTACCTTAGACAGTAATTATAAAATAAAACATCATCCTACACATATTCACATCACATTATGTAATTAATGTCAACCATACACTCAATATTTATCTACTAAACTTACCTAGTAATATTATAGAGGGTTTTTATCCTTAGGAGTCCAATCCTAGTGTCTTTAAGAGGATATATAAAGTGAGTTCACCAAGAAATAGTTAATATTTATTACCAACTATTTCAAAATTATTTCTCATTCCACTAAAACAACAAGTTTTGTTTAAATTATAATGTAATTAACAAAAAATAACATATATTCTGAGATTTCATTGTGATTATTTAATAACAATAATAATCATTTTTTCAAACTTATGTATAACAAAAGCAATGTGTCTGCGTATGTTCTACATACCATTTCCGCACTATGGTGTAGTCTCTTTTTCATCTCAACGTTACCTCAATGTGTAAATTCATATAAATAATTTATATATATAATAAATATAAAATAATATTTATTATGGTAAATTATATACACCATTAAATTACATAGCCTTTTACCATTATTGAAATGTTTCCATCGAATGTGCTTATGTAGTACCTACAATCACGAAGACATGATGCGATTCAAATTACATGATCATAATCACTGAATGATTATATGAAGGAATCATTTACTTAAATTTAAAAT
The DNA here is from genome assembly GCA_963277665.1 of Viscum album. Lineage (NCBI taxonomy): Eukaryota > Viridiplantae > Streptophyta > Magnoliopsida > Santalales > Viscaceae > Viscum > Viscum album. Next base: position 186,127,258 of record OY728153.1, on the reverse strand, counting down.
ATTTCAATAAATTAACAGAAATTGAATAGAATTGGGGGTCATCTAATTCATAACCAAAAATAATTTCTAAAACCATAATTAAATGGAATTGGGTTTGTACATCATTTCAATTTAATGTCAAGTAATTGAATTTAATTCAACAAACTGAGAAAAATCTAGATATTCAGAATAAAATCAAATATGTAATCATGATGGAACCACCTAGATCAGGATCAATGAATATCATAACGTTAATCCCAAATTTTTATTCGATAATAAAGAATGAAGACCATGAAATCTAATAAATGATAATAAAATCTGGTTTTGAGTTCCCTATACTGATGGTATTAGATCTAAAAACAATCACATGGATCCATAGAAACCTATTGTAGAGAATAGAGATCATGGGAGATAGATATCGGGGTGAAGAAACTAACATTTAAAAGATCGATGGGCATTACTCAAGCTTCAAATCGATTCTAAGAGGATTTTGTGAGGCTAAGAACTACACATAAGAGATGTCAAGGAATATTAAATTGAAATAGGGCAGTACTTGTCTGTTGGGGACATAAAAAATGAGTGTTCTGGATTTTAAAACATAAAATCATATTTTTAAAAAAATGCACTCCCGATTTCCTAGACAGAGCCAACATGTTTTACAAACCCTATAGAGTAACTAGGTTCACATTTAGATGGACCTAATAGTTTCTCCGAAGAGGGAATTTCATCTGAAAAACATTCCACCAACCACGAAAAAACCCAACTTCCTCGGGTTTTATAGTTTCTCTTTAGAGGGATCATAGTTTTGGATAACATTCCACAAACAACACATTAGCACAAAACCATTAAAAACACAATTTTTTCATCTGAAATACCCTACAAACACAACCAATGAATTGTTAAATATAAGGGTTTAGGAAATCTTGATAATATAAAAAGGTTTTTTCAACCTCTCTACTGTTGAAAATTTATTTCCCTATAATGCAGACAAACAATCTTCCAATCCAAAAATATGAGGCCAGTGCACTCTCATCATTTCCTCCATCTCCCGCATCTCATTATTATAAAAACTATGATTACATAGTACTCAAACCAATGATATCTTCTTCCGATTAATTACATTGGTCAAATAATCAGCTATCATTTCTGGCCGATTAGTTAGGGTTAAATCATGTTTGACTTCCTGATCATTCCAGCTCAAATCATGAGATTTATAAAATAGATTCCCCCATAGGTGAGATATAAGAAACACGTTATGTATCAACGTCATCTACGATGGAGTTTAGAATCGGTAAAAAAATTCTAATCAAAAAACACCATTAAATGGTCATAGACATTGAGGATCAAACTTAATTTTCCTCCCAATATAAATATTACCCATATAGGGTGAAACATTCCAGAACACTCGGTTGAAAATTGAAAACTACAACAAACTATGTTTAAGATCAATATAATACTTATTCCATATCATTTTCGACAATATCATCTTTTGAATAAATTAAATATTTTATGACATATCTTGAACTATGATTGGTCAAACGTAAGAACATTCACCATACATCACCAAGAATTTCAAAGAACTAAAAACATTTCCATAAAATGCATCAAAAGGATCCATTCTAATCATGGAGTTGTAACTATTGTAATAATAAAACTCATCCATCCCCAAATTATCATCAATTCTCCACCAATATCTAGAACAAAAGCATGAACCATATCATCATGAAATTTATGAACCTACTTCTTTCTTAAAATTCAATTATGGATGGTATGTCATACTAAAATGGATATGATAGCCCTGTTCCTCTTGGTGACCATTTCAAAAATGAGATTTCATACAAGGTTCCCTACCAAAAAATATAGTATATGATACACAATGAAAATGTAAAAAATATATTTAAAATTGAGATTTCTTGAGTCTTGAATTTTGTTTTTATCACGAATCGGTATAATGTGAAATGATTTCTTCAGTTGATCGATCACAACCCATATTTCATTCTTCATTCACTGGGAATGTTGAATCCCACCCTCAAGTCCATAGAGATCTAATACCACATCCATTTAGGTACTATAAGTGTATGAAAAAAATATGAAGGTTTCTTGTCCTTGGACATAACTTGTTGACTTGTTTGGAGATCAGAAAGAAAAATAACACATGCCTATTCTAACACATGGCCACCTTAATCTATGACACATATTATAGAACTTCGTCTTGGTTCTTGGGTGGAAAACTAATTGGGAATTATGGAAATCTTCCATCATCATTTATTTTTCTAACAGAAAAAAACGTTTCTGAAATTATATATTTTCTATTTGGAGAACGAGCACTCAACAGTGGTCTGCCCACCATAAAGATATCCTTTAATTCTGTGGAATTAATCATAAGGATTCTTTTCGTGAATAATAATCTTGATATGTCAAGATGTGACCTAATCTAATTACAATGAAAACAAATCCCATAATTATCGCTCACCGATATGAAAATGTGCAAAGAGAGACATCATGTTCCTCCCTTCCGAGGATTCATTCATATCCTTGGTCGAAATATTCCTTCTAAAGGCATATATGAGGACATTTTCCTTTCTCTGTGGTATAGGTGATGTCAAAGTTAATGTATTACATGACTTTCAGCCAATGTGTCTGGAGGAGATTCAAAATTTTTAAGATATAACAAAATATATGATGTTTTTATATAATAATGATCGATTTTTCATAACAGTAATTATACCAACTCTTAAGTTCATTCATCACAACTTCATGTTCAATGTCATCGGTGAGATAACTTTTCTTACATGGACTACAGTAAAGAGAGCCATATGCAATGATATGAAAACCTATTATAATAATGAAAATAAACATAAAATAAATGCATCAAAAAGTTTACATTGTCCTATATAGAGTGTAGAATGTTCATCCCTGGTGTAGTAGTCAGAAGATGTGTTATCAGAAAAAAATAACTCTGACATTTCTCAAACATGAAAAATTTACCCCCATCAATTCTAGAGTAGTCCTCATATAATTTAAATTTGAGAATTCCATAACAAACTAATTATAATACAGATATATACCCAATAATATCTGAATTGTGAAATCATTTCAATGTTTTTTCCATGTCATAATAATTGTAACCTTCTCATTACAATATGATATCACAGGGTTTGAAACCACTTGTATGAAACATTTTACTTACTGATAATATAAACCATACATTAAAATCATTGAATCATGTCTACAATTTATTAGAAACTCCATAACAAATATCAGAATATGCACATTTTCGGACTCATACATAGAGTAAAAAAGGTTTTCTACCACTGACACTTGCACAATAATGTCCAAAGACCCAACAATGATATTATTCATTAATTCCGTGAAGACTATAGGAGAATTGGATAGTCCAAAGTGAAAAAAACCTTCTCATAATGACCTTAAAAACATCGAAAGGTTGTTTTAAGAATGTCATATTCTATTATTGATAACTAATGGAATCCATATCCTTGGTCAGTCATTAAGAACCATTTTACTATTCATCTCATCAAATTGATCATTAATCCTTGGTAATATTTACTTGTTCATTACCATCAATCAATTTAACATTTATTAATACACACATAGGAGAATTGAACCATCACGTTTTTTATCAATGAGAACCATATCCACCCATGGGAACAAACTCAGGTGTATACAAGCTTTATATAAGAGACCATCAAACTGAATATTCAAATCATTCATCTCAACTAGTTACATGGATTATGAATGAATGGAATCAACATGACTTCCATGAACTTTATAAATACAAAAATATTCCTTTATAACGGATGAAAAATATATATCCCAAGGAAACAATTTGTTAAAATCTATGAAAACTGGTGCGTGTTCACCAATCAAATATTCCTCCTCTAGAAAAAAATAAAACAAAATATTATATTGCTCAACTATATTTAAGATGTTCATTAAATTCTTGACATTGGGATGAATTCTACATGAAAGACTTGTTACAAAACAATTATTTTATTATAGAAGACACATATAAGATAATAATTTATCAATGATTTACTTGGAATGAATGAATAAATTCTTAATGTGACCTCAACTGGTTTCATGTCGAGAGCTAGTAAAATCCATATAATATCGACATCTGATAGAGATAATATATAATAAAAAATATAGAAACTCTATTATATCTTCATACAAAGGGGTTTATTAATATCCATGATATTCGATAAAATCTATATATAAATATTTATTATATTAATTTTATTATTTTAAATAATCAAATAAGATGAACCAGAACAAAATAAATATGTCACTACAGACAAAGCTATTCTGATGGTACTTCTCATGGTCAATGGACCAGTATTTGATTCCTCTAAAGAATATTCCATTTTTTTAAGAAGCTTAGTTCTAAATTCATATTTGATGGAATCCTTTTATTCATGATGTATGAAATTTCCATGTAGTTTTAAGAGGATATGATGATACATGGATCTCTGACAATCTTAATAAAAAAGTATGAATTTATTTATGTATCTTATATGTCCACTAGAGCCATGTAAATTAGGTACACTAGTGAAAACGTTCATAGGATTCCCTCCATAGGCACACTTGTAGAAAAACAATGGCCTACTTCAATGTTCTATAGGTGGTCAAGAATGAACCTATTATCGAGATCAATCAATGGAATCATCATGAGTTTGATTTAATTTGTAGGAATAAATTCTACCAATGGAATAGAATGAAACTATTGGTAACCCATACAATCTAGCCTTGCCAATTTCAATCGTCAGTGATCTTTCATCTACTTTTGTAGAAGAAGTCATCTTCACCAAGAATAATTAAGAACTAATATAATGAAAAATCCCCAACTAAAATAGTTGATAATTCTTCTTCTTAGTTAAAATTACCTCAATGATGAAATGAAAGAGCTAATAAAAACAAATCACATAATTTGTCATGTTCATTTAATCATTATCATGTTTGAAAAATTCCCAAAACTTGTCCAAAAACATTGACCCTACGTGGAAATGGTTTGTGAAAAGGGCATAGAATAATTTTCACTATATGCCCTCATGCTTCTTCACCATCACCATAATGTCCCACAACCTCCTTATAAATCATTCTTGCATAAAGGTGGCCCACTTCACCATGAATTCATATGGTTTCCCAGAGAACCCAAAAAATTCTTTCAACCTACCCCACAATTCCTCTTCCCCTAGAGGAACATTTAATCCCTTCAATTCTATAAGATTCTGCAAAAAGTAATAATGAAAATGTTCTTAGAGAACATGAATTTGAGGTTCCACAACTTGATCCTGAATGGAAACAGGTATAGGTGGATATCCCAATGCACATATAGTACAAAAAATCACATCAACCATAAACAAGTCCATTATATGATTTTATCATAGTTGTTCTGTAGAGGCATTGTCCTAGAACCAATTGACACAACATCTCGGAAGAATGATGATAAACAACATCAATAGAAAATAAGATTGACATCAAATTAACACCCCAAAAAATAACCTCATGAAATTAATACCAACCTAAAGACAAATAAGATTACTATTTCAATACAATCCAAATAAAAATTATGGAAAAAGATAAAACTAATCCATAGGAAGTATATATCTAACCACCCTGGTGTATAAAATATCATTATGGTGAGAGTAAGATAGAAATTTAATCATAAATACCTCTTGAATCCAAAAAATATTACATAACTACATACAAATTTCAATAAAAGATTCTCAACCATCCACTCATACCATATTAGTTAGATCCAACCCTGGTAGAATAGAGACCCAATAATAATTCAAGTCCAAAAATGGTCGAAGGGAATTCCCTAACTCAATGGGTTAGAGACAACAACAAGGAATCCGAATAAAATAAATCATGAATGAATTATCAATATACAATTCTGAATAAAAAAAATAAGTATGCATGTAATTAAAAATCCACATGGAGATGTTTACCAATACTAAATTGAAAGGAAAACAAAATGTACTACAAAAATTTACCAAAAAACCAAATGATAAACATCCAATGACCCAATGGACACAACTGTCAATCTCCACATATACAAAGGTAGAACCACATCCAAGTGATGCTATATACCTTATCTAACATGGATGGAGATAATTTATAATCACACAAAGGCACAGGTAGGGTGTGAGCTAAAATCCTACATAATCTCAACAAGGATACTTGAACGATATTCCAATAACATATTTACCAAATAATGTTCGTTAAATTTCCCAAAAGAAAAATTTCGAATTTATATTCAATAGTTAAAAAATAATTATTTTCATTACAAATGATGGAATTACTTTTTGAATGATTGAAATAATTTATACAAATGGTGGTCTACACAAATGTATCTAAATAAAATATTTATATTAAGCTGTTTATATAAATTCAAAAAAAATGTAAAAATATTATAAACAATGGTATATATTTAAATGTTAAATACAAACATGTCATTATAATTGTTATCTTTCAATATGAGTGATAGTTCATGGTTATGGGATATTCACAGACTAATGTAATTAACTGCAATGTGTACACAATTCCTTCCATATTGGAATGAGATGACTATTATATTGCCCAATGGGGATGAATGTTGTGGTGACCACATTTTTCCAAATTTATAAATCATCTATCCATTTCTATGTAAATTCAAACACATATTGTTTGTCTCAATGACTCACTATCCTCATAGATTTTAATGTTTTATTCTACAATTCAATGACAAGAAATATATTTTAATCAACCTTAACATACAATTACGTCACATTCCACCCTTTCTAAAATTACAATTTGAATTTATGAACAAATTTCTTTTTAACTAAAACATTAATTTTTTTCATGATAAAACCCGATGGTTTCATTAAAAACCATTTTAGAAAATTTTCTCAATTATAATTTCAAATCTAATTTCAATTCAATTTCACAATTCACATGTACAGTTAAATTCAATATTATATTTCCAAAAAAAACCGATCATTTTTTTAAAACTTTAAAAAATAAAATTGGGTTTTTTATAAGTTATTCATCATAAAGATATCACATTTAAAATTAATAAAATATAAATTTATCCAATTTCTATAAATTCACCACTATTCGATAGAATTTCGAGTTTCACAATATCATTAGAACCCTCATTTTTAAATCCCTAATTCATTGGAATAAGTTTTCCTCAATAAAATCAATGGAACTATATTAATTAAAAATATTAAATTGAATTTTACTAAAGTAATTGTAATTAGATAATACAATTTAGGTCTAATAATATGGAATTAAAAGTATCCAATTACTATGAAGTAAATTGATCTTTTAATATTAAACCCTAACCATGATTCGACAATGAAGAATAAAAATCACACAATTCGATAAATGACAATCATAACTAGGTTTATGATCCCAAAATAGATGGTATTAAATACAAAATCAAACAAAGGGAGATCTAGATCCCTACAGAGGAGAAGAGAGATCATGAGAGATAGATATAGAGGTGAGAAAACAAACCAGGAGAAGATCGAATTGAATTCTTAATGATTGTAATCACTTTTTAGAGGGTTGAAAGTGGCTATAAACTACTCTTGAGAGACACCAAGGAAGGATAAATCGGTCTGTGGTTGTATAGATTCATCGAGGACCAAAATAGTTCAGATTAATATTTTAAGACTAAATATTGAATTAAAAACCATTATGAGAGACTTGTTAGGTAGAGTCACATGGTTTTAAAATATATGTGGAATAACTATGCTCCCAAATAAATGGGAAAAATGGTTATTATTAATATAGATCATGGTCTATCAAACCATGTGACAACCATGCACTGGAACTAAAACATAACAAAATAATTATTTTTACCTAAATTACCATTAATCTAATCTAATCAAAAGCATGTTAAAAAAGAGGGGTTTCAAAATACTCAATATTATTTGTATTATTTTTCAATTATAAATACTAATCTATCATAAAATTGGTAAATTGAAATTCTTAAAAATTTAGTTTTAATTGAAAACTTGACAATTGGAATTGTTTTTACCTTCTGTTATACATGACCTGATTTAATGGTGGTTGAGCATAGTGTTTGTTCCACAGTTTTGACCAAAGGGTATTGTATGTGGCATAATTTATTATGTATTTATGTGAATATATCATGTGTTTTCCATAATATTATTTTTTATGTCATTTTTTATATCTTCCACCAGTATTATTCTTGTGGGTATGAAGATTTGAGGACATTTCTAGAAATGCTCCTCAATTAATAGGTAATGTTGATTTGATAATTCATTATAATGGTATAGAATAATTGTTCTATGATAAATTCACAAACTTTATTTATTTCATGGAGAAAGAACTCGGTTGGGTTCTATGCAATATTTTTGATCTTAATTGGGATATTTAGTTTCAATACCCTCTAATTTTCACCGGAAAGGCCGGACCTAAGGCATTAGAGTATTGGATTTTGTTAACCTTGAAAATCATGGATCACATAGACAATCCCGATGAGAAATTAGTAGAGTTAGATACTGATATGCTATGAGGACATGATAAACATCAATAGTATATTTATGCTCATGAGGATAATTTAGAGATCATGGTACATAAATACTGTTAGGAGAGGTTACTAGATTCCATTACCCAGATACACTGCAATAAGAGAGGGTGGAAGAGTATATGTGATTTAGTCAAGGAAGAAAGATATTGATAGACTATTATTGTATCTTCAAATATATGGAATAATTTTTTAGTACTACACAATTATGAGTAAGATATGTATGGAAGGTTTATCGATAGAGTAAAATGTGAAATTATGTACCCAACTCATATCATCAAAATAAAGATGTTTTCTAATGTTGTGAATAAGGATCTCCTTTTTAGGGGAACCTAAAGGAGGATTACAACGAAGTATAAGTGGTTTCTTCTAGATTAACGGGATTGACATTCCCAATGATAGAAATCGTATTTAGCTTAATCATAAAAATGTATTGTAAATATGATTATCCTAGTGGGTCGATGGATTACATAAGAATGATATCTAGTGTTTCGTTATTAGTATGAGGGATAGTTCACATTCGTAGCTAGTGTAATTGACCACTAGTGGAGTGTCGAGCTTGCATCAGGATGTGAAAATTTCATAGGTACTATAATAATCCCAATGATATTGGTTATTTTTTAGGAGCATCGTTAAACTAGAGTAAGGGAAGGGCTATTATACCTCATCTTTGTTTAGATGTTGGTTGTCTACTATATGTTCTAGTATTGGACACATATGTTGTACTTTAGGGATAGATCGATCGTATTAATAAAGCAATGAATCACATTGAATAAAAACCGGATCACATGGTAGAGCTAATGCTCAGATTCATGTTGTTTGGCCTACATTTGTGTATAGAGAGGCCTGACCATTGACAATATGGGGTGTAATTCTTTTAGCTTAGATGATTTATAAAACATTACATCATATAAGATCCCCACATTTTTATTATATACTCGTAAATTTTAGATTGTTTGAATGTAATGGTGGAGGATTTTGTGGGGTATTGAATATAGAGACACCATCGGGTCTATAATCAAAGTACATTTGAATATGTAAGGGGTGTACACACAATGATGATGAGTATAGTTCTCTTTGGGATCTTTACCATCATGAGATGTTGTTTTTTATATCATTTTTTGTATAGATCAGTCTGTATCATACCAATTCCATATTGATTATATCCATAGAAGAGAAACATTTCTATCTCCCTAGGGAGACTGATATGTACATCATGAGGAATAAGACATCTATTCAACCCTTGCAGGGATAGATCATACACAACTATTGGAGCTCCTTTCATAGGTTGAAAATTTTTTATTGGATTATTGGGGTGTGTAAAGTAGTGACTATTCACAAATAATATATTATTTTCTTAATGTTTTCCCAAAGGACATATTAGAGCTGTCACATGAGAGAGATGTTGAGTTTATGATAGTTTTGATGCCTTGATCTGAACCAGATTCCATTCCCCTTATCGAATTGCACAAGTTGATATTAAAAGGATTATTTTTAATTTGGAATAAATTGTTTATTCAGGTCTCATTTTTCAATTTATGTTAGCTTGCATCTCCCAATTTATTTTTTTGTATGAAATATGATTTCAAGAATCATTTTTACTTCGATTTATTGAAATTTTATAAGATGAATGTTATGAATCAATCCCCCCTTCAACATATCACTGAGATTTTTGACCAGGTAAGGGGTGATTTTGTGTTAATTTTTATCGAATTGTGGTCTGGATGTTATCCATTATGATTGATACATTCTGATATTTCATAGCCTACTTGTATGAGTATGTACGGATTGTATGAATTCATTGATATTCCATTTGGTATGAAATAAAATTGTTCTACGATTATATTATTAATTAGGAAAATATTCCACTTTTATTTGGATAATTTTTTTTATTTTCATTGATGATAACTACTTTTACTCCAAAACACATGATGATCATTCCAAATATAAAAAAAATTGTTCTATATACACTAATTGATTAAATATTTTATGCCAAGAAACCTATGTTCTATTTATGGATTGGGAGGGTACATTTTATAGGTCACATTATCAATAAGGATTGTTTTTATTAGATAAAAATAATATAAATGATGTCGTTTCTTATGATAATCCTAATAATGTTTTTTATATATGAAGATATATTGGTTTAATGAGATATTATCAATGAATCAAACTATATTTTTTCACCTAGAGGATCTACATTTAGGTTTTCTGATTAAGGGAATAAAATTATAATGTTTTGGAGCATGTGATAATTCATTCTGGTATCTAAATATGTGTAAGAAAAATATACCAATTTTGATCATACCCAAACTGGTTGACTTTTATACTATATTTTTTATTAATCTTTGATCAAAATATGGGTATTGATAAATGATATGGATTAAGTATTGAAATATCTATCATGGTCATTAATGAAATATTAATAGAATTTTCATATGCATCCTCACATGTTGGTCGGTGTGTTGTATTCCTTAATAATTGGTGGTGTTACCATTTGAATGAATGATTTATTTTTTATACCCATTACTAATGTTTCATGTATATATTTTCGCATTGATATTTCAAAATCATGTAGTGGAGAGAGGTTGTCTATATAGAGCCCTTTGAAATTTTCTAGCTTATATTTCAAGGAAGTGAACAAATGATGTGAATGTCAATAGGGAATTTGTAGTAGGACTTCTGAGGACCCCTAAACAAATTGATATAGATTATTATTGACTGATTGACGAATGCACCCCAATTCATGCCAATTAGGGAGACTTTCATGGTTTAATAAATTGATAATTTTTTATTAGATATGTAGTCCATTTTCATTGGGTTATATTAATATTAACGGAAAATCATTATCTACATTATATATAATTCTTTTAGAAAGTCTTGAAAAATGTTATAGGTACTCATTAGTTTCTATGTATAATATTTTACTGACACAAAATTTGTATATCAGAAAATACTATTCATCTCTTGGAAAACTTGTTAGGGGGTGAATACAAGAAATTATTGAATCGTGGGAGAATAACATAGTGCTAGTTGATATCTCTTATATAAATAGTTATCAGGTGTCATTTATGATGTAACAACATGATTAACTCCATGTTAATCAATTAATATCACCCTTATGTTGGATAGTGGCAGGTGATTCAAGGTATTTTGAACCATGTATCATATATAATACAATGGATAAAACCCTTTTGTTTAAGAAATATTTGGTTGCAACTCATAATAAAAAGAAGTTTTATCTTGATCAACATCATTTACCACTCATGTTTACAAAGGATGATCTTCTATTACTTTGGGTGTTTCCATGATTTTGAGAACATAGGATTTTGAATCAAGGAATGTATGATCCTAGGTTTATTGGCCTATTTGATAATATAGAATGGTTTACAGAAATATAATATCAATTGAATTATTTATAAAGGTATAGTGTAATTCATGATTATTTCTATGTGTCACACTTTCATAAGTATCACACCAACCCTTTAAATGGGATCAATATGATGATGTTGATCCATAGGATTATATGTAGTTTAAAGGGGAATATGATTAGTGCATAAAATTATAGTGAGAATGTTTTGCTCAGGAATTCATTATAGTTATTAAGATTGATACGGAAAATTGATGTGTTTATGAGGAATAATTGAAAATGGAAGTTGATATATGGGTTGTAACGACCCAAACATTCATTAATGGAAATCCCTCTTGGTCTAATTAAATGTTTCATTGTGTAAAATTTTTTCTGAAAATCTTTTGTTTTAGGATTCTTGGTATTAAAATACCATTATGAATTGTGACTATTGTTAATATAGTCGTTGAACAGTGATAACATAATTTTTATAAAAATAGGGATTTAAGAAAACCAATTTACTATGAAAAAGGAAGTGATGGCCTCATCCAGTAGACTTTCTATATACGAAGCCCATATGTCGGAGCTCGGAAAGGAGGTGGTTACATTTTTCTTCGCTCCGAACCATGCCCAAGCTGAGTTTGAAAATGTTAAGCTTGGGCGGAACTGACTACCGGAGATTTGGAGGGTAATAGAGATTACCACATGAGCGATGTTACCCGAGACACCCCACAAGTCTATCACCATCGCACACCTTACCCATCAGTCATATGCGGGTGTTATAAGGGGTTATGTAACAAGACCCTAGCACTATGACGATGTACATTATTTTTTGTAAAAAAATGTGCACACATTTTATTATTGTTACTTTGTAAATAGTTTTTAAAGTAGAAATAGTATTTTTAGTTAATATTATACTAAGATATATATTTTGATGAAATAATGGATTTTTTAATTAAATAATATTTTAATAATATATAATTATAATTAAATTAGTATTTATTAAATATAAATGGTCATATAATTTTATGAATGAAATTATAAATTGATTATGGTTTGAAAGCCTTTTTTTGTCAAAACCCATGAATATTTGATAAATGTCAGTTTTTATTTTAAAATTAAAAATTCAGATATTTAGAATATTATCTAAATAAAATGAATATTATTTTTTTAATCATTATTTCTAAATTATCCAATGGTTAATTTTTCATAATTTTCTGAGATAGTGGAATTTTTGGGTAAAAATTAATAACTGTTTAAATATATAATATGTTTTATGACAACATAATGACCCAATAAGGATGTAATAAATTAATTTAAATGATATTTTTGGACAATGTATGTTTTACCATTAACATAATGTGATTTTAGATTTTTTTGATTTATTTTACAAATCTTTAGTGGACCCTCGACGACTTATAAAACATTTTGTCTTTTTAAATTGTTTTCCAAGAGAGTGTGACTCACCTCCACATAATCACCCTCAATATTTTAAGAAGTTAGTCCATTGACCCTATAAAATATTTTTTTCCACTCCCCTTTGTAAAAATCCACAGAAAAAAACCATCTGATGGTTGGTGGTTTTGATTATTTTAAAGTGAGGTGTCCCAAACCTCACTAATAAAGAAATCTGTCACCATTCCTATATATACCCACCACACTCCCACTTCCTCTTCACTCAAATCCTTCTGAGTTTGTCCAACATCTTCCCTTCTCTCTCTATAATACTCCCACGGTTCCCAAAGCTCCAATTAATCCTCTCTGAAGACTCTTCCAAGCATTTAAGATCACACTTCCATGTAAAGGATTTCTACAAATAAATATTTTTCCAAGTTTCCTTAATATTGTTATGCCCTTTTATTTTAAAATAAAAATGTTGGGGTATTATTTATCACCTTTCCATTACTTCTCTCTTTATTTTTTGATGATGAGAGATCCATTTAACTCTCATTATCTCCTCCCATGTACACTAGTTACCATGCCGAAATTCTGTGAGGGATTTCTATCTTCTCTTCTACATCCAAGTAATTCTTTTGTATTGTGCATCTAAATTCCAATTCATTTTTTGGGAAATGTAACTATATGCCCCCTTACTATCAATTTCATGTATATATTATGAGACACTATTTTACTTCTCATCAACCATTTTAATGAATCCTTCTGTCACACTATTATGCTACCGAAATTGCCCCACGTTTTTCGAAGCCAAGATCATTGTGCAGGGAATACCATATCCACACCTCTATCAAGGGTATTCACATTTATTAAAATATACATATTGAATGGAAATTCATGTATTTATTCTACAATACATAATTTTGGAATAACTTATGATGTTGATTTATTCCATGTTATATGGTCCATGTGGCACACTTATGCATGAAATGAAATGTTTTAGAAGGGTGTGCCCAGATAGCGCTCCAATGCATTACGTAAAGATTAGTATCATGATACATAAAGTGAAATGAGAGTTTACACATGATAATTCAATTTTAATTATTGATTACTCATGCTAATCCAAGTGCAGTGAGGGTATACTCAAGCTCCATGTGCAATGATCCACGGCTTATGGTAAAATCTTGTTAAATGTTGTTGCCACATTTTAATGTTATGATTATCATGCTTTATCATGCCTTTATTTTAATGTTTCACTTGTGCTCTATTGATCTGCCTTTTGTATAATATGTAATTTATTCACCATGTTATTCCATTTTCATTCACTTACTGGGCTTTATATCTCACCCTTTTCATATGCATTTCCTCAGGTTATCCCAATAAATCCTAACTACAAAAAATGTAGTAGTCTTGTAAAGGATGTTTTAAATAAAGATGTTTTATTTCAGGTTTTAAGATTCTATTTAATGATCCTAATCTCCAATGAAATTACACCTCTCGATATTCTATATTGTATGAAGTTATGTTTTTGTAAAAAATCATGTTTATGTGTGAAATAAAAAGTTGGGTTTTCATAGTTTGTATCATAGGATAAGTTCAGTTATTTTTGGGATTAGGTTTAGAAAACCCTAGTGAAGACTTAGAGACAAGAATAAATATAATAAAAACATCCCTAAGTATTGGAGAGTATTCAATAAGTGGTTTGTCATGAAAATACATCCCAGTTTGGATACTAGTAGGTAGAGGCGGCTCTAGCACAGATTTATCGTAGGGGTAAAACCCGAAATCACTACATTGAGCTATACTCAAATGGGAAATGGTAATGACAACAGGCCTTGCTGTACTATTAGTTATGAAACTCCTGGGAGATATGATTTGGTAAATTCAAAATCTTAGTATGAACCATTATTAAGGAAACAAATACCCCTAAGAATATATGTTGGAAAGTGAATCATGAATAACATAGATTGAATCCTATATATTCACAATTAAAAGGAAAAAAGGTAATATATGTGGAATCCATTTTGTTTTTGGATCACCCATTATTTTTTACCCCCAAATTTCCATTAATTCCTTATAATGGATTGAAATTGGAGGAATCGGGCTAACAACTGATGTGAAGATCAATGTGATGACTTCTCTAATGAGATGTCCAATCTGATGGGAGCAGAAATCACGATCATTGTCACAGTTCTCTCTCAATTAGCTCAATATTTGAATAGATACATGGGTCAAGAGGAAATTTCACCCCCCCTAAGAAATAAAAAGTCACTATCGAGAGCTTAATGTGGTAAAGGCTTCCAACTTTTAATGGATCATTCGATCCCTCAATCGCCAAAAAATGTATCGACTCCATTGAAAAGTTCTTCTCCATCTTTCAATGTTCTGAACAAGAGAAGGTTCTCATGGATGCTTATCGTATGGGGGGTGAATCTGATCAATGGAGGATATTGATAAAAAATATAATGGCTAAGGAGGATATTGAGGCATTGAAATAGACAGATTTTTTGATGATACTTTCTAATATTTATTTTATGTGCACCCTAGGACATAATATGGAAAGGGACTTCCTTTCCCAAAAGAAACAAAATTGACAAATCTGTCAGAGCATACGAGTCAAACATCACAAGGCTTGCACGATATGCCTCTGGCTTTTTCATTACCCCCGAATGCAAGGATCATCACTTTTTTGGTGGGATGAAACCTAGGCAATTGAAAGTGTTGGCGATCCGTGACTTCGACATCTATGAAGAAATTGTATGGTGTCCCCTCAAGGTGGAAATAAGGATTAAGGAATCTCAAGGGTTTCATGGGGAGAAGAAGTGTAAGGTGGACTTCCATGTTGGTGGTCTGATGGATAAATCCAGAGGTGCAAAGAAGATCCAACACCCCACTTGCCAATGGTGTGGATAGAAGCACCATGGAAATTGCCTGAAGTGGATTAGGAAATTCTTTAGGTGTGGAAGAGAGGGGCGCCTAGCTGTTAAATATTGGAAAGAAAAACCCATGGCTATGACAGAGGAGAGGAATTCTCCTGTCGAACTTCAATGCATTGTTCATTGCTTCAAATGCAAAGAACTGGGGCACATTGCAAATCAGTTCCCTAAGCCAAGGGATTTTGGAGGCAACCCACAACCTCCAAGGGAACAAGGGTGAGCTATTTTCGTCACTACCACTGAAGTGAACCCCGTAAATGAAGTGGTAACAGGTACGCTAGTTATTAATTCAATAATAGAGAACATACATTTTGATTATGGTTCTACAAATTCATTTATATCCTTAATTTTTATTAGAAAAATCCCAACACCACCACAAATAATGGAAGTAAAGATGTCGGTGAGTACGGAAAATGGGGAAATCAATGCATCCCATGAATATAACTCCTCCCATGTCATAATTTGTGGATTAAACATCCCATAAAACCTCTTCATACACACTCTGGTGAAATTTGATGCAATTATAGGCATGGATTGACTTTCATTATATAGAGCCAACATAAATTTCCAAGAGATGGAAATAACTCTCTATATGGCGAATCGACCCCCGATTCAATACTAGTACAAAGAGGAAGATGAATCTTCTTTAGCTCCATCATCTCATGTATGGATATTAATGACCTATGAGGATGCACATCTAGCTCAGATAATTGAGTCCAAAGAATCAACCATCCGTGAAGACATGCCTATGGTGAGGGAATTCACTGATGTGCTTCTCGAGGAATTTTCTAGTCTTCCACCTAGAAGAGATGCTGAATTCTCAATTAATCTCATACCTGGGGAGATTCCAAAATCCATGAATCCATATAGAATGGTTGTTGTGGATCTTGAGAAGATAAAGAAACAACTACATGAGAATATGGATAAAGGGTTTGTATGCCCTAGTGCTTAACCATGGGGTGCACTAGTCCTCTCCATCCAGAAGAAGGAGGGATCAATGCGCCTTTCCATCAATTATAGTGGGCTTAAAAAATCACAATAACGAACAAGTATCCTCTCCCACAAATTGATGACTTGTTCTATCTGATGTGTAGAGTACAATACTTCTCCATGGTGGATTTATAGTCGGGATATTTTCATGTAATGGCAATGAAGTAAGATATCCCCAAGACTACTTATCGTACATGATACAGGCACAATGAATTCATATTAAATCCATTCAGTCTCACTAATGCTCTAACTATCTACATGGACTTAATGAATATCGTTCATTGAAATTACCTCAAAATGTTTTTGGTATCCTTTATAGATGATATTCTAATACACTCTAAAACCATGGAGGATAATGAAGAGCATCTAATAACTGTACTTGAGACCTTGCAGAAGGATAATCTCTATGAAAAGTAGAGCATGTGTGAGTTCTGGTTGTAGGAGGTATCATTCATAGGCTATATCATCACAAGTAATGGGATATCTATTGATCCCTCCAAGATAGCTACAATGGAGGGATGGATGTGGCCAACATTAGTAATAGATATCTGTAACTTTTTGGGATTAGCAGGATATTATCGACGAATTGTGAGAAATTTCTAATAATTGTCCAAAATTCATTCCAAGTTAATTTAGAAGGTATTAATTTTTTTTGGGTTGATGAATTTGATGAAAGCATCACGGAGATGAATAGGAGGCTTAGATCTGCTCTCATTCTCACTTTACCCACAAGTGGAGAACGTTTTTTTGGTATTTAGTGATACATCGAAAAAGGTCCTAGGATGATTGTTGATGAAAAATGACAAAGTCATTGCCTATGCTTTAATGCAATTGAAAGTCCATGAGCAGATTTATCCAACACATGATCTGGAGTTGGCAGCAGTGATCTTCGCCATAAAATTTTGAGCACATTATCTCTTTGGGGAGAATTTTGAAATATATACGGACCACAACAGCCTCAAATATATATTCACACAAAAGGAGTTTAACATGAACCAACGAAGATGGTTAGAGCTGATCAAAGACTATTATTGCTCAATCCATTACCACCCTAGAAAAAAGAACAAGGTGGAAGATGCTCTATGCAGAATGGACCCAACAATTATATCATTGATGAGAATTGATAAGGATTCAATCGTATTTGATTTGATGAAGATGTGAATGGGAATCATAAAGAAGGAAACATCGTTAATCTTTTCACAAATTATTTCTCAACAATCACTTTTGTATAAAATAATGGATGCTCAAAAAAATGACGTGGAAATAATGAAAATGGTGGATGACATCAGAATTGGGAAATCCTTCTTGTTCGTGGTTGAAAGGGTTGGAATTATGAGATTTGGGTAATGATTATGTGTACCTTCTGAAACAGAGATAATGAATGAGCTTCTTGATGACTCATATAGCTCAACCATATATATTAACCCAGGGAGCACAAATATGTGTCGAGATTTCTGGGAAATATTTTGGTGGGACAATATAAAAAGATAGATTGTAGACATTACATAAAAGTGTCTAGTGGGACAGAAAGTTAAGGAAGATAGGTAGAAGTCTAAGTGGATGATGCCTCTATTACCCATACCAGCATGGAAATGGGAGAACATCACCATGGTCTTTATCACTGGACATCCGAAGACCTCCAAAGACAACAATGCAATCTGGGTTGTTGTGGATCATCTTTCTAAGTCTACACACATTATTGCTATTTGAGAGGATTTCTCACTGGATCAACTGGCACAGATATATATCATGGAAGTGGTCAGGCTGTATGGAGTACCACTAGCTATTGTATCCTATCTATATACATGATTCACCTCTATGTTTTGGAAGAGTCTTCGACATTGTTTGGATACTGAACTAAACATCAGTATGACCTATCATCCTAAACATGACGGCCAATCGGAGCAGACTATCCAAACACATGATGACATGTTGAGCGCATGCTCAATAGACTTAAAAAGAGGATGGGTCCCACATCTTCCATTGGTTTAATTCTCTTACAATAAAAATTTCCACTCGAGAATCCATATGGCACCATAAAAAGATCTCTAAGGGGAAAAGGGCATAACACCGACATGTGGTTATGAAGTCGATGAGCATAAGATGCTAGGACCAAAAATGGTTGAAGAGATGGTGGATAAGGTTAAAACCATTCAGCAGCATATTAATGCAGCCCAAAGTTGACAACATAGTTATGTAGATAATCGTCGATAAGGCCTTGAGTTTAAATTCAGAGATATAGTATTTCTACGCATATCTCTGTGGAAGAAGGTAATGAGGTTTGTAAAGAAAGGGAAGTTAATCCCTATATTCATCGGCCTCTCTGATATTTTTGATCCTGTCGGGGTTGTGGCCTATTGACTAGAACTTCAACCTACCATGGCCAAAGCACATGATTTATTTCATGTATCTCTCTTAAATATGTAAATATCATTCCCTTCATATGTACTCTCTTCAGAGGTGGTACAGTTGGAGAATGATCTTTCTTACAAAGAGAGACCAGTGAAGATATTAGTTCATAGAGGGAATGTTCTATGAAATAAGACAATGCCCCTCGTCCAGGTGTTGTGACAAAACCACAAGTTTAAAGTAGTTATGTGGGAATCTACAAAAGAAATGAATAAGAATTACACAAATCTTGTTTAGTGAGGTAAAAGGAAATTTTTAGAGGAAAATTTCTTAATGGGGGTTGATAGTAACGACCCAAAAAATTAATTAATGGAAATCCCTCTTGATCTTATTAAATGCCTCATTATGTAAAATTTTATGTGATCTTCATTGGTTTAATGTTTAAGGATTTTAAAATACCGTTATGAATTATGACCATTTCTAATATAGTCATTGATCTGTTATCAAATGATTAGTATAAATATAGGGCATTAGCAAATCCGATTTACTCAGACAAAGGAATCCATGACCTCATTTTGTAAACCTACCCTATACCAAGCCCATTTTTTGGAGCTCGGAAAAGAGGTGGCATCATTGGGCTTCGCTCTTGACCAAGCCAATTCTGACCTTGAACACGTTAAGCTTGAGCGGAACCGACTACGGGAGAAGTGGATGTTAATAGAGATTACCACCCGAGCGATGTTATCTGAGCCACCCTATGAATTTTTCATCATCTCACACCATACCCTTCGGTCTAATGCGGGTTTTATAAGGGATTCTATTAGAATTCCCTACCACTATGACTATGTATATTGTTTTTGTATGATGAATGTGGATTCATTTTATTTTGCTTACTTTGTAAATAGTTTTTAATGACCAAATAGTTTTTTTAGTTAATATTCGACTATGAAATCTATTTTGATGAATTAATGTATTTTAGAATTAAATAATATTTTAATAATATATTAATATAATATAATTAATTTTTATTCAATGTAAATGATCATATAATTTTATGAATTCAATTTTAATTATTATTATACTTTTAAATCCATTTTTTTTCAAAACCCATGCATTTTCGATTAATGTCGGTTTTTATTTGAAATGTAATAATTCACATATTTAGAAAATTATTTAAATAAAATTAATATTTTTTCCGGGTAAAAATTAAATACATGTTAAATATATAATGTGTATTATGACATCATAATGACCTAATAATGATGTAATAAAATACTATAAATGATATGTTCGGCCAATATATGTTTTACTATTAAAATAATGTGATTTTATATTTTTTTGATTTATTTTTTAGAGTATTAGATAACCCTCCATGACATATAAAACATTTTATACATTTAAATTATTTTTCGTTAAGTGTGTGACTCACCTCTACATAAGAACCCTAAATATTTTAAGAATTTATGAGATAGACCTTATAAAATATAGTTTTCCACTCCCCTTTGGAAAAAACCAATGCAAAAACCATGGGATGGTTTGTGGTTTTGATTAGTTTAATGTGAGGTATCGCAAACCTAACTAAAAAATAAATCCTTCTACTTTCATGTATTATCCTACACAAGCTCCAACATACAATTCACTCAAACACTTTGTAATTCGTCCAACCTCTGCACTCCTCCCTCTAGAAATTACCAAGGTCCCCCAAGCTCCCAAGAAGCCTTTCTCAAGCCTCTTCCAGGCCATTGGGATTACACTTCCAAGAAAGGGATTCCTACTATTCACTTTTTATCCAAGTTTTTTAATATTGTTATTACCTTTTAATTTCAATTAAAAATGTTGGGGTATGATTCCAAACCTTCCCATACTACCCTATTTATGTTTGGATGATTGTAGACCCCTTTCTATCAAATTAATGCCTCCCATGTACATCCATTACCATGCAGAAATTACGTTAGAGATTTTTCTCTCTTCTTTTACATCCAAGAAATTCTTTTATATTATGCATCTAAATTCCATTACATTTGTTGGGACACATATATAAATGACCCCCTTACTATCCATTTCATCTACATATGATGAGACATCATTTTCCCTCTCATCAAAAATTTTCATGAATCTTTATGTCACAATGTTATGCTGCCAAAATTGCCCCATGTTTTTGCAAGCCAAGATCAATGTGTAGTGAATACCATACCCATGTCTTTTTCAAGTGTATTAACCTTTATTCACATATACATATTTAATGGAATTTACATTTACTTATTCCACATTACTTAGTTTTGGAATAACTTATAATGATGATTGATTCCAAGTTATATGATCAATGTGGCACACTTATGCAGGAAATGAAATGTTTAAGAAGGGTGCTCCTTGATAGCACTCCAATGCATTGGGTAAATATTAGTATCATGATACGTGAAGTTAAATAAGGGGTTACTCATGGTAATTCAATTGAAAAAAGAGTTTACTCGTGATAATAAAAGTGCAATGAGGGTTTACTCATGCTCCATGTGAAATGATCCTTGCCTCATGCAAAAATCACATTAAATGTTGTTGCCACATTTCCATGTTCTGATTACCATGGTTTATCATTCCATTATGTTAATTTTTATCTTGTGATCCATTTATAGGCCTATTATCTAACATGTATTGTATTCTTAATTTTAATCCATGTTTATTCCCTTACTGGGATTTATAGCACACCCGTTTCTTATGCATGTCCAGAGGTTATCCCATGCAATGCTAAGAATGATGGAATGTAGTGGTCACGTAAAAGAAATTTTCAATAAAGATGTTGTATTTCATGTTTTAATTTGTTAGTTAATGATCCAAATCCCAAAGTCAATAAAACTCATGATATTCTATGTTTCATCAAGTGAATTTCACGTAATATATCATGTTTAGGTTTGAAATAAAGAGCATGGTTTTCATATGGGCATAGTGGTCCATCTATTTCACCATGGAGGCCAAGTGATGTTGGGGAGAACAACTCAAGAATGATATGTTATAAGGTGGTGATATTGTATTTTCCTTACATAATTTGTTATGTATCAAGATTATTTTCTAGTATTCATTTTTCCCTTGTAATCATATATATAAAAGAACGTCTCTCTTGTGCATTTTGGTGAGTTTTTATACGTTTTCTGTGACTGTTTTGGGAAGTACTTGT
The DNA here is from genome assembly GCA_963277665.1 of Viscum album. Lineage (NCBI taxonomy): Eukaryota > Viridiplantae > Streptophyta > Magnoliopsida > Santalales > Viscaceae > Viscum > Viscum album. The sequence continues at coordinate 186,104,528 of OY728153.1, read as the reverse complement.
TTAGAAAACAATTTTCCTAAATGATGGAAACACCCCATTAAAATATTCACCCCTTGGATAGTGTGGTTTTTATATTTTGAGATTAGTTTGACATAATATGTTCTACAGGGGGAAATCATGCACCCCCTTGATAGTTGGGTGGCATGATTTGTGTGAACAGTTTTTCGAGCATTGTTTCCCATCTACGAATAATTACACATAGACATTTAGTCCTCCAAAAATTAAATAAAATATTCAAAAACACCCTAGTTTATATCCTAAATCACCCCACACTAAATAAGAGATATTTTATTTTCCATAGAGTCTATCTAGAGGATTATTGTCATCTCAAAATCCTTCTCTTAGTAAGTGTTTATTTGTTTAAGGAAGATCCACACCTCTTTGATATATTATTCAATATATTTTTTATGTTTATATATTTTATGTATTTTAACATATATTTAGAGGGATTAAATATTCTATAATTATTGGTATAGATCAACATTTTATTAGATCTTGTTTTGTTTCATCCTGACCCCTGGGTTTGATCATATATCACATTCACTATTGTGAATTCAGTCCTTCTTCCATAAAATAATGGAAATGGTTTTCCGGGCATTAGTCATTAAACTTATGTTATGTGTTTTATAGTATAATTCTCATGTTATTGAATATGTATTTTTTTGTTATTGTTCTGTTTCATTTCAATGTTGTGAATTTGAATTACAGTAAAATGGATAATTGATTTTACTTTAATTTAAAGACCGTAATTGGATATCATTGAATCAATTGTTGATTATGGATAAAGCTTGATGATAAACCAAGTTTTGTTACAATTAGCCTTGAAATAATGCTTACGAGCTATAAAAGGAGGAAATTGTGGGTCTATATAATTTAAATAAATCAATGATTCATGGTTTTATTGTTTGGTTTAATGGGTTATTGGGATTAACCTCTAAATTTTTATGAGTTATGAGACAATGGATTTGTTATGTGATGAGTGTAAAAATGGGTAAATACCCATGTTGATAATATATGTATTGTAATTAACCATGGTTATGATTGTCAAATTTTATTATATACTTTTATGCCCATTTTAAATAATGGGCTATTAATATGAAACCATGATAAATATATATTTGTTTAAAAATGAAAAATATATAGAGGGTTCTTGAAAAATCCTCACAGTTCCCATGGGATGCCAAACCAATAATTTAGGTCCATAATTTATGAAATTTAATTGGATATGGAATGATAGTCTAATTACCTGAGATTTAGTGTCATATAACTACCCAATGTATCTATGATTTTTGGTGCTAGATCATTTATCTACGTGCCTGTGATATTTTTCCTAGACTAACCCTCTATGTACTTGATATTATGATATCAAACTGATTTTCTATGTATATGTGACAATTGTACCTAAATAGATGATTCATCATACTAAAATGAAAACATAATTAATTTGTATTTTGATATTCCATGAAATATTTATTTATAAAATCATTATGGTGTATGGTTCAAACTTCGGCATTGGCAAAAGCATGAATGAATGGTTTTTGAGTCATTGTGTTCTCAAAGAAAAATTTCATGTCAAAAAAGAATAAAAGCATAAAAAATTATTTTACGTCATTTTTTTTATTCTCTTTACAAACACATACTCTATTAAATTATAGATATTTCATTAGGCTACGTTGGTGGTTTAAAATTTTTTTTACTCACACAATACTAAATATGTTGTCTGTTACTCAAATAGACCTAATGATTTCAAAATATGGTACAGGAATGTGCCCAATGATTGATGTATATGTTGGTATTTGGAATGGATCGTGTAGGATGGAAGAAGTCATGATATATGGACCTTCTTGTTTAGTAGTTATAGTGTATTTATTTTTAGGATTTTATTTGAGGCATAATGTAAGAACCCAGTTCTTATTTTCGAGGTACGGGCATCTTATTTTTCCTTTTATCCTTTAGTGTTTTTGAGAAAATATGGAAAGTGGGGAAAATCCTAGATTTTGGAACTACATACTGGGTACTTTTCCACACCCCGTGTACTTTTGGCCGTGTGGAATGGGTACCCAGGGTATGTAGCCTTGTCGGTGACGAAGGGTGTAGGAATCGACTACACACCATGTAGTGGTACCATACACGCCATGTAGTCATTCGACAATCTTAAACAGTAAGGAGGTAGCGTATCCGAAAACTAGGCGACAGTACACGCCTTGTACTTGGGAGTACATGCATTTTAGTCATGTCAACGGTTGAATAGTTTGGCGGTGCCACCAAATGAATAGTTAAATTAAAGAAGTACACACCGTGGACTTTGTTTTCTTAGCTTAAAACATGCAGTAGCCTCCTAAATTGGGAGAGGAGGCTTTTGAGCCATTTGGGAGCCAAGGAAGACGGCCGAACCTTTGAAGGTCTGTCGGGTGTTCGTTTGGAACCCGATTCGGCTTCGGACAATCTCATTGGAACCGCATGGGTAAGCCCTCTCCACTCCTCGTACAATTATTACCAATTATTTTCCGAAGTAAAGTTATTTAAATTTGAATGGGTTTTGTTCTTCCTCAGATCTACGCCGTTCTTGGGCATTTCTGGAGTCAGTGTTTGGGTATAACGTTTGTTGGCGTACAAGTTAGGTGGCTTGGTTTGAATTTACAACTGTTGTGCGTTTTGTGTGCTTTCTTGCAATGAAACCATGTTGGGTTGTCGTGTGGCTGAGGACTTTGCTATATTTAATTCCTACAATTTCATAGGTGATTAAATTTTGATAATAAATTTCTGGTTGGGATCGTTTCTTGGATCCGAAACCACCACGGGGGTGTGTTCCACTGTTTAGCCGTTTGGCCAGGATAGCTGAAGGTATGCCTATAATGTAGTAATTGAAGAATTGACTTGAGAGGAATTGCTTGTTTACTGCATTTTGACATGTTGGGCATGGCCCAGTTACCTGTTTAGCCTGAGGGCGTTGTTGTTATTATCCTATGGGCACTACACTATATAGCCCATGGGCAGTAGTTATTTCAGCCTGAGGGAAAGTTCATCCATGCCTGTGGGCAGCTGACTCTGTGCCTGTGGGCGACACTACCTACACCTGAGGGAAAAACTTTATTATGCATGAGGGCATATTCTTGTTTTGGATACTCATTACCCGAGGGTAGGAGTTTATGTGTCTGAGGACACTAGTTGTTTACTAGAAATGCACTATGGTGATTTCTTATATTAAATGGATTAAATGGATAATAAAATGGAAATATAACTGGTAATGAGTTACTTTTGAGTACTGCTTACTTTATTACATTTTACTACTGCACACTATCGTTGCATGTTTACACGCAGTTGGGCACGGGATTTTGGTGGGTGCCTACTGAGATATGTTTCTCACACCCTGGTTGTGTCTTGTTTTCGGCCCAAACAGATTACGTTTCTGTAGGTGTAGACAGGGTCAAGAGTCCCTATACAGGTACATGACTGTTGCTATCGGGTAGGAGGGAATGGGACCGAGCCTAGGCTCGTGATGCTGTTGCCTGCTGTTTTTCTTGGTTTTGCTGTACTATGCTCTTTGTTGTACTGTGTTGATGTATAACACGTTCTGGAATTTTTCATAGAACTTTAAACACGTAGCATCATCATTTATATATTGTTGGTTATATTAAATGCTTTAGTTTATTTCTGTTGTGTATGGTTTAATACTTCCGTTGTCGTTGTATGTTATCTTTAAATTTTGCTGCACAACACTTTGACAAATGAGGGCATTGTTTCCCCACTATCAGACCTGGGCCCTCGCTACTATTCGGAAACCTCTGGCGTTTGTGGAAATGCGCTTGAGGTCATGTGGCGAACCGGGCTCGGGGCACCCGTTGCGTGGCACCCGGGTCCGGGACATTACAAAGTGGTATCAGAGGGGTTCTTTTCTTTGACTTACTATTTAGAGCCTTAGTTAGGGATAGGAAAAACGGTAGTTGGTAATAATCTGTGCCTGGGCATAGCTAACTCGTGTACAGGGAAAAGCCAGTCTACCTTCTATTTATCATTCTTTTGATTTTAAAAATTTTAGGGTTGATATGTTTTCACCGTTGGGTGATGTACTTTGAGATTGTACAGTTTATATTTTATCTATGGGTTCTATTTAGTCCAAACCCAATGAGCTGAGGGTATTCCATCTCATGCATCATGTGGAAACATTCTAGATATCACATTCCATGCATAGTTTCCATGCCATGTAGGTGCATTAGAATTTGCATGTTGTTGTGATAGTTATTGTGGTAATAAAGCATGCTATTGTGATAGCTTCTTGATAAATACCTGCCCTGTGACATGGTATGTTTGTTTGAGCATGATTATTGAATGGACTCCAAACATTGGTTATTGGGGATTATGGGCCCCCATTGACCGGAATTTGGTGGATCATTGACTGGTTATTTTGTTATAACACAGATAAGATGTCAAACATTGATTCGTGGGGAGTGTGGCCCCTCACGGGTTGGAATTTTACAATTTGGTGTTGTTTTATGGTATTTTCTAGAATCCAGAGAAGTTTTTGAGGCATACTGTCTAGAAACCTAGTATACACACCGTGTTGTATTTATCTACACGCCGTGTAATTTCTTCTGTTCGGGAAGAAAAATGAACTTTTTGAGTGCATGTCGTGTACCCAGAGTACACACCGTGTAGTCTCTTCCTGTGTCGCAAACCGTGTGGGTGGTGACACGAGGTAGGGAAAGGATTGGGTAAAACACGTCTTGTACCGAATGGGCATGCCGTTTAGTGTGACCCAGAGTCCGTCTATGTAACTAACAACACAGGTCGGTGAACTCCATGAGAGAACTTGTCGTGTGAATGATGAACATGTCGTGTAGTGTGACCTGGGGACTCGGTCGTGTAACTAAAAAAACGGGCTGGTGTCACCTCTCCCTGAACACGTCGTGTACCTGTGGGACACACCATGTAATCTTTTCTGAGGACAGACCGTGTGGTGTCAGCCGTGTGGCTGGGAAATAGGGTGGTGTACACGCCGTGTTTGGGTGTAACATGTCGTGTAGTGTCAAGCCGAGTAGTCGGCCATGTCACAGACGACACGGGTAGTTGGAAAATAACACCATACACGCCGTGTAGATATTATACACGCTGTGTAGTTTTTGTTCAACGGGAGCCATGTGGCTTAGCCATGTATAAGGACCCGGGAAGGGGAAGAGAAGTCAAGCACATGCCGTTTAGTTAGTGTACACGCCGTGTAGTCTTGTTTGGCAATTTTTGAAATGCATTCTTCATCTTGTTCCCTTTGTGTTTCATTCGCTTTCAGTCTTAATAATCTTGAATCAGAGCCGTGCTTTTGACCTCGTAGAGTCATGCCTCCTAGACGACTGCGAGTTGTTCGCCAGGAGAGCGGCGACGAGTATACTCCAGAGATGGTGGGCCATGGGATACCAGTTGATCCTCCAGCAGAGCCAGATGCAGCGCCATCTGCTATACCAGACACGGGCGCAGAGGCGCAGTTCCATGAAGGCTTTATGCGGTTCATGAAAACCTTTCAGGTTGCACCGCAGGCTACCACATCTATGGCCAAGCTGACACGTATCTTTCAGTAGAAACATCCGCCTATGTTTTCAAGGGATGGCAGACCACAGGCTTCAGAATCTTGGTTGGGGTCAATGCAGACTATTTTCGAGCATCTTGAGATGCCTCCAGGGTGGAGGGTCATGCTCACGACTTACATGCTACGTGATTCCGCCGAGAGGTGGTGGGATGTTACCACACAGTCAGAGCATCACAAAGACATGACGTGGGAAGATTTCCAGGCAGTCTTCTATGACTTATTATTTCCCGAGATGCTGAGGGTAGATAAAGCTCGAGAGATCATGAATCTACAGCAGGGCACCTTGTCAGTGATGGACTATTCTGCTTGTTTTATGGAGCTTCAACGTTTTTCGCCCGTGCTTTTGGGTGATGAGATGTTGAGAACTAGACGTTTTGTGGATGGTCTTCGTTATGAAATCCGAGCACTGGTGAATGTTTTCAGGTTGCCTACCGTACACGCATTTGTGAACCCGTCGTTGATTACAGAGAGGAACCTGCAGGAATAGAGTGGTGTGGGCTAGGGCGGTTCAGCCCCAGTTACTGGTATTATTTCTGCTGGCAAGAGGAAGAGACAAATGGACTTTTCTCAGGGCGGCAGTACCAGTCAGAATAATTCTTTAGGTGGCTAGGTTATGTTCTACCTGTGTGGTAGAGAGGGGCACAAGAGACCATAGTTTCCATGAGACCTAGTGGAGTGATGAGCTTGTGGCAAGATGGGTCATCTACAGTGCTTTTGCAGGGCGTTTCCACTAGTGGCTAGTGAGAGGGGTTCTGTATAGACTCTGTATGTGGGAGCAGGACCAATGGCTTCTTACCAGTCAGGGAACTAGAATACGTCAGGGCGTGCTTGCAGAGATGGTGGTCGTGGCCATGGTAGCCAGACACCAAGATCTCATAGGCAGCAGGGCGGGCCAGCTCAGGGTAGCCAGGCTGTGTCGCAGGGCCGCGGCACTGGGCAGGCATATGTAGTGCAACAGACCCAGCAGGAGTAGGATCCCTGACTTATTACAGTCAGAGGTACTATTCTAGTTTCTTCTGTTTTGTCTTCAGTACTTTTTGATAGGGGTGCTACACATAGTTTCATATATGTGCCCGTTGTGGAGTGTCTTGGGATCTGTGTTTATTTTTCTTCTGATATCATGACTCTAGACACTCCGTTGGGGACTAGGACGGCTGGTGTGCATCAGTGTAAGGAGTTCCCCCATGAGGATGGAGGGTGCCACCTCCTTTGGGACCTCTATGTCTTGGAGATGAAGAGCTATGATGTCATTCTTGGGATGGACTGGTTGGTTCCCTTTTGAGCCTTTGTAGACTGCTATCGGCGTAGTGTGAGTTTCACATCACCAGAGGGTGGATAGTTTCTATACAAGGGCGAGTGGGATGTTCAGACGAGTCGAGCTAGATGAGAGCATCATGGGTGAGGTGGAGTCACAACCTAGATTGCGAGTTTATATCTTGATGATCAGGGGACTTGTTAGATGGATTTCCCTCCAGTGGTTGATCGTTTCAGGGATGTCTTCCCAGATGACTTTTCAGGTCTACCTCCAGTGTGTGAGGTGGATTTCTCTATCGATCTTATGCCAGGAGCAGCACCGGTGTCCATTCCTCCTTATAGGATGTCCACGCCTAAGTTGCAGGAGCTCAAGAGGCAGTTAGAGGAGCTACAGGTGAAGGGTTTTATCTGAACTAGTACTTCTTCTTGGGGTTCTATGGTCTTTTTTTGCGAAGAAGGCGGATGGTAGCCTCATACATTGCATGGATTATCGGAAGCTGAACCAGTTGACGGTTAAGAATCGATATCCCTTTCCAAGGATAGATGATCTGTTTGATCAGCTTCGTGGAGCACGAGTGTTCTCGAAGATTGAATTGAGATCCAGATATCATCAGCTGCATGTTAGACCATCTGATATACCTCTCACATCTTTCAGGAGTAGGTGTGTGCTATATGAGTATATGGTTATCCCGTTCGGACTGACGAACGCGCCAGCAGTTTTCGAGGCTCTGATGAATCGTGTGTTTCATCCGTATCTTGATTCATTTGTGGTACTATTTGTGGACGACATCTTGGTGTACTCTCAAACTTTACAATACCATGCCACCCATATTGAGATCGTATTGATTACACTGAGAGAGCATCCACTATATGTTAATCTCTAAAACTTCCACTTTTGGATGGACCAGATTCACTTCCTGGGTCACATTATCTCAGAGGCAGGAGTTCCAGTAGACCCAAAGAAGGTGAGAGCAGTAGTTTCCTGGGAGCAGCATAAGAATGTGTTTGAGATACAGAGTTTCATAGGGTTTTCTGGTTACTATAGACTCTTCATACAGGACTTCTCCCTCTTAGCAGCACTGTTGGCAGTTCTGACTAAGAAGGGTGTGAAGTTCGTTTGTTCCGAAGCTTGCGAGACAGCTTTTCAGGACCTGAAGGGAAAGTTGACATCATCACCGATCCTGATACTCCCAGAGCAGGGGAAGAGCTATACAGTTTACTGTGATGCATCAGGGATTGGGCTGGGATCCGGTTTGATGCAGGGAGACCGAGTAGTTGCGTACGGGTCTCGGCAGTTGAGGCCACATAAGAGGAATTACCAGACACATGACCTCGAGTTCTCAGCAGTTGTTCATGCATTGCGCTGTGGGAGACACTATCTATTGGGAGAGCATTTTGTGGTTTTCACTGACCAAAAAAGCCTCAAATATATCTTTACACAATGTGACCTGAATCTGAGGCAGAGAAGGTGGGTTGAGTACCTACAGTCCTTCGATTTTGAGTTTGCCTATACACCTGGCAAAGGTAATGCAGTAGCCGATGCATTGAGTTGGAAGACTCAGATACAGGCAGTGCATGAGGTCAGTGGTGTGTGGAAGCTCATGGATTTGTTCTCGCATCTGGAGGTGCACGATAGTCAGGGGAAGGTTTATCATTCTTCATTGGCGATGACATCTACCCTCCTAGAAATAGTGAGGATGAGATAGCTATCTGATTTAGAAGGCCTAGTTCTACGGGAGTCGGTGGCAAGTGAGGACCCTCCTCCCGATTTGACGATAAGCGATGATGAGGTTTTGTGTTTCCATTGACGTGTATGGGTTCCAGGGGATATACGTGAGGAGCTGATGTGAGAGTTTCTTGCTTCAGCTTGGGTAGTTCATCGTGGGGTTACCAAGATGTACCAAGACTTGAGACGTCAGTACTGGTGGTCAGGTATGAAGATAGAGATCACTGGTTTTGTTACAAGGTGTTCCACCTGTCAGCAGGTGAAGGCAGAGCACCAGAGGCCAGCTGGGCGGTTACATCAGTTTCCCATTCCAGAGTGGAAATGGTAAGATGTCGTGATGGATTTCATGATAGGATTGTCGAGGTCTCCTCGAGGCAATGACGTCGTGTGGGTTGTTGTGGACAGACTCACGAAGGTAGATCACTTCTTACCGATCAAGGAGACCTTCGGTGTGGATGATCTTGGAAGGCTGTATATTCGATAGATCGTACGTCTTCATGGGGTCCCTATTACTAACATTTCAGATAGGGATTCCTAATTTATGTCTTGTTTCTAGCAGAGTTTTCAGAGGGCGCTGGGTACGCAGGTTCTTCTGAGCACATCATACCACCCTCAGACAGATGGCCAGTCAGAGCGGATGATACAAGTGCTAGAGGACATGCTGCACGCATGAGTCCTAGACTTTGGGGGCTCTTGGGAGAAGCAGATAACCTTAGTAGATTTTCCCTATAGAAATATTTTTCAGGAAACTATTGAGATGACACTATACGAGGTTTATATGGTAGGCCATGCCGATCACCTTTGTGCTGGTTAGAGGCAGGTAAGGCAGCTTTACTGGGGCCACATCTCGTATAGGAGACATCTGAGCAGGTCCAGTTGGTTTGGAAGTGGATGGCTACCGCATAGTCTCGTCAGAAGTCTTATGCTGGTCGCCGCAGACAACCTTTGGAGTTCGTGGTCGGGGATCAGGTTTTCTTTTGTGTTTCGTCGAGGCTGGGACACAAGTGGATCAGGAGACATGGTAAGATTTCAGCGAGGTATGTGGGACCATTTGAGATTCTGGAGAGAGTCGGTCTGGTTGCCTATCGGTTGCAGAGACCGTAGCGGTACCAAGCCATGCACGATGTCTTCCACGCGTCTCAGTTGCCTCGCTACCATTCAGACCCGTCTCACACCTTTCTGCCAGAGGAGGTTGAGCTTCAGCATAATTCGTCCTTTGAGGAGAATCTGATTCGTATCATTGACAGGAGCATGAAGGTTCTCCGAGGCTGGTCAATTCCTCTCATACGGGTGCTATGGCAGCATGGCCGAGTGCAGGATGAGACCTGGGAGCGGGAGGCCGACGTACATGGTCAGTGGCCAGAGCTGTTCTGAGCTTATTCTTCACCACCCTGGAAAGGGAAATTCGGGGACGAATTGCTATAATGAGGGAAGTTTGTAAGAACCCAGTTCTTATTTATGAGGTATGTGATTCTTCTTTTTCCATTTTCCTTTAGTGTTTTTGAGAAAATATGGATAATGGGGAAAAATCCTATATTTTGGAACTACACGCCGTGTACTTTTCCGCACACCGTGTACTTTTGGCCGTGTGGAATGGGTACACGGGGCATGTAGCCTTGTCAGTGACGAAGGGTGTAGTAACCGATTACACGCCATCTAGTGGTACCATACATGCCATATAGTCAGTCAACAAGCTTAAAAAGTAAGGCGGTAGCGCAACCAATAGCTGGGTGACAGTACACGTCGTGTACTTTGGAATACATGTCGTGTACTCATGTCGACGGTTGAACAGTGTGGTGGTGCCGCCAAATGAATAGTTAAATGAATGAAGTACGCGTCATGTACTCAGATATACATGTCGTGTACTTTGTTTTTCGACTTAAAACAGGCAGTAGCCTCCTCATTTGGTAGAGGAGGCGTTTAAGCCATTTTGGAGCCAAGGAGGACGGCTGAACCATTAAAGGTCCGTCAGGTGTTCATCTAGAATCTGATTCGGATTCGGATGATCTCATTGGAATCGCACGGGTAATCCCTCTCTTCTCCTAGTACTGTTCTTACCAATTCTTTCCCGAAGGGAAGATATTTACGTTTGAATGTGTTTTGTTCTTCATTAGAACTACGCCATTCTTGGGTGTTTCTGGAGTCGACGTTTGGGTATAATGTCCGTTGGTGTACACGGGAGGTGGCTTGGTGTGAATTTCCAACTGTCCTACGTTTTTGTGTGTTTTTGTGCCATGAACCCATGTCGGGGTGTCATGTGGATGAGGCCTTTTCTATAATTAATGCCTAGAATTGCATAGGTGATTAAATTGTGATAATAAATTTCTGGTTGGGATCGTTTCTTGGATCTAGAACCACCCCGGGGGTGGGTTCCACTGTTTAGCCATTTGGACAGCATACCAGAGGGTATGCCATTAATGTAGTAATTGTAGAATTTCCTTGAGAGGAATTGCTTGTTTACTACATTTTGACATGTTGGGCATGGCCCGGTTACCTATTTAGCCTGAGGGTGTTGTTGTGATTAGCCTGTAGGCACTGCACTAGTTAGCCCATGGGCAGCAGTTATTTTGGCCTGAGGGAACTTCTTCTGTGCCTGTGGGCAGCTGAATCTGTGCCTATGGGGGACACTACCTATTCCTGAGGGCAAAACTCAGTTATGCATGAGGGCAGATTCTTTTTTTGGATACTCGTTTCCCGAGGGTAGGAGTTTACTTGTCTGAGACACTAGTTGTTTACTAGAAATGCACTGTGGTGATTTCTTATATTAAATGGATTAAATGGATAATAAAATGGAGATCTAACTGTTAATGAGTTACTTTTTAGTACCGCTTACTTTATTACATTTTACTACTGCACACTATCGTTGCATGTTTACACACAGTTGGGAACAGGCCTTTGGTGGGTGCCTACTGAGATATGTTTCTATCACCCTGTTTGGGTCATGTTTTCAGCCCAAAGAGATTATGTTTCTATATGTGTAGAAAGGGGCAAGAGTCCCTATATAGGTACTTGACTATTTCTATGGAGTAGGAGGGAATGGGACCGAGCCTAGTCTCACGATGCCGCTGGAAGCTGTTTTGCTTTTTTTTGTTGTACTATGCTCTTTGTTGTACTGTATTGATGTATAACATGTTCTAGATGTTTTCTTAGAACATGAAACATGCAACGTCAACATTTATATACTGCTGGTTATATTCACCACTGTAGTTTGTTTTGGTTTTGTATTGTTTACTGCTTCCGATGTCGTTGTATATTTTCATTAAATTCTACTGCGCTACACTTTGACAAATGAGGGCATAGTTTCCCAACTATCTGACCTAGGCCCTCGCTACTAGTCGGCAGCCTCTGGCATTTAGGGAAATGTGTGTGTGGTCACGTGGCGAACCGTGATTAGGGCACCCGTTGCGTGGCACCCGGGCCTGGGACGTTACACGTTACACTTATATAAAATGTAACATCTACCATGTCAATTTATGTTCATATTCGTTATGTTGGGATTCTTCGTGTGATTCTTGGTCATTATTAGTAATTGTTGATTATTATTATGGATATTTTTTATTTAATTAATTTATTAACTTTCTCTATGAAATTGTGTATTGTATCCACATGCAACATATTAGACCCTCAATTCTAGTCGACATACTTTGGAATATGGGATGTCATTCTTGAGGTCACACAGTGAAGTGACTCAGGGAACTGGCATGTTAAAGCTGGGTTAGGAAGTTATATATTTAGGTCAAATAGGTAATTAAGGCCCTTTTGTCAAAGTGAATAGTAAATGTTCTAATATTTATCACCTCGGTAAAGGGTAAATTGGGATCATTTATGTGAGAACTATGTGGTAAAGCCACAATTATTCATCCTAATTATTATTGGAGGAATTCTATTTGACAATTTACACCTTAGGCTTTAATTTATGTTGTTTAATGAAAACATTTCAATGAAAATAGAATATATATTTAAATCTAATATAGTTATAAATTTCACCCTGTTGTAATATCTTTTACGTATCCATATTGGCGAAAGATAAGATATGAGCAAACCTAAAAGTGTTTTTCCTATTCAATTAATGTATTTTAATTATATAATTATTTTTATAAATATAATAGTTAACATGATTGATTTCCCAATGCAAATATTTTTTTTAAAATTTGCTGGAAAACAATGAATTTAAAAAATATATCTCTTTATAATTATACTTATATAATGGGTCCAATAAATTTTATAGTTATATGAAAAATGTTAGATAGATTTGAATCAATTGGATTTGAATCCCCCCTTATTCTATATTTATTTGATGTCAAATTAAATAAATATTATTAAGATAGTGAAAAACTATATTCTATCAAAATAATGTTTTATTAAATTAATTTATAATAATAAAATCTTGATATAAGGAAAGGTGAATATTATATGGTCTAAAATTACATCAAATTTCCATTTATGGTCCATGTAATACCTTATAAGTAATATTAAAACTCATTAATTTGGAAAATATTATTTCCATTATTAGAAATAGAATTTATTAACTATGGTTTAATCAAAATGATATGGTTTTAAATGATAACAAAAACATGTATAGCTTTTATTGCATGATGTGATTACAAACCTATCCTAACATATCATTGAATTCCTTTACATTTAGTGGAATATTTCATAAGAATTAATTTATTATAATTTAATATTTCTAGAAATCTCAAATGGTCACCTCACCTCAACAATAAGTGGGATCCTCCACCCTCACTTATTCACACCTCATTGATCTGCATTCCTTGAAAAGACATAACCATTTCTCTTTTAAATGCTCTTATAAAACATACATATGATCTATTCACCCAAAAATATCAATCTTATTTCCCTTAACAGGAGTTAAATAATGTATCCCAAGGAATTGATAATTATATTTCCCGATCTCTCTCAATTTATTCAATCTTCTACCATTTCTAAATCTATGAATGTTTACAAAAAATAAAAAATTCATCACACTAATGATATATAATTTTTATTATTATAATGAAACTACCATTACCTATAACAACAAAATATTTTTATAAATATTTCCTTTTAATTAATTTTAATTCTTCAATATCTTTCAATGTACACAACCATGAGTTTAAATGAACTATGAGACAATGTTAGTTTAACCTAGTAATTAAATTGGTCAGAATAATTATTAATAAAAAATGTATAAAATAAATATAAATACCTAACACATTTTCAATGTATTTTTTTGTTATTAGATAATAATCAAACAATTTTAGTAAAATCACATTAATCTCTAAAACACTTTTTCTTAAAAAAATGTTTTTTTCAACAATTTGTGTATAAATATATATTTTATGTTTTTATAAAAAATTGATTTGAGGAAAGTAATATCATTTTTTAATTAATCATGTCAAATTTAAAATAATTTTTTTGAAAACATTTAATTGTTATGGAATAATTAAAATGAATATTTTTATTGAACAATGTATTTTTGGTTAAAGTCATTAGATGTTTAAATTTAGTTTTGGATTAATTTTAAATTAAAATTATTTTAATTTATTTAAAATAACCCAATAATGATTGTTAAGAATAATATTAATAATAATTTATTATAAATACATTTTATATTTTAAATTTAATTTGTATCAACAAATGTTTTTCAAGACATTTTACTATTTTTTTAAAATTTAATTCAAAAAAATTGTTTTTATATTTTTATAATTCGATTCAAAATTTATATTTATATGTTTAAAATTTAGTGAATATTTCCCTTTTACGTATTTCCCAATATCAATATTATCCTAATAAAATTTTGTTATACAGGTATAGTGTATTTTTAGTAATTTTGGTTATGAATAAAATTTTATTTATGATAAAATGAGTTTAACAAATGAATAAAATTTATTGGAGAAATATAATTCAAAAATTTAGACACATTGATATAAATTATGTTCATTAAATAAAACATGTCCTAGAAAAATACTTATATTATTTTTTAATTAATGAAATTGAAAAAAATTTCTTGCCTTGTCTTAATTATCACATCTGTGTCTAATGCTGACCAAGAATATGTTATGATCTAATATAAATTCAAATTCATAAGTTAAGAAGAAAATTTTAATTATAAAAATATTTCTTTTACTTTTTGGTCTGCTTATAAAATATAATAATATTTATAATATTTTATTTTATAAAAATTTAAATGTGTCCTACTCTTGATATAACTAAATCCTTTATAATACAGGGTGAAATAAAATATATATTTGAATATATATATTATTGTAAAATATAGAATATTTATCATCAACATGTTAATTTTTTGTATTTTTATTTAATAATAATTATATTAAATAATAATAAAACAATCCACAAGTAAACATTTTATTAATCAAACTATTAAATAAATGTTATTAATAGTATTTAAATAATTATAATCTGAAAAAAAAATTGTACTCAAATAATTTTTTTGATGACTTTGACCTATTAGGGATATAATTAAATATTAATTTAGAAGATATATTTCAATCATTTTATATTTAAAATCCAATATATTGAATAGTGTAAAAATTTACACAAATGATATTGAAGAAAAATATTTTATTACATTATTTAAAAAACATAAACACATATGTAAAAATTAACTATATTTATAATATAGTATAAAATATTATAAATTGTTAATTTATGTACTGATTTTACTCAAATAAGTAAGCAGTTTAACTATTCAATATTAAAAATATTATTATCATATTTAAAATTAAAATAGATTACCTAAGGGATAATTAAAATGATGGGGTTTGTAATAATATCGAAACCTGTATAAAATCAATTTTTTAGATTATATACTTATATCATCTTATTTAAAAATCAATAAAATTTTAGATGTATTTTTAATTATATTTAATTATTTAAAAAAATATTTTGAGAAATTCCTAATGGGCCTCTAAAATCAATTATAAATGAAAACATCATCAACAACATATTCCAATCACTTTAAGCTATTAATATCGACCATACACATTATATTTATCTACTAAAATTACATAGTAATATTATAGAGGGTTTTTATCCTTAGGAGACGAGGCCTAGTGTGTAATGCCTCGACCCTAGTTATGGGAGACAATGCATTATTTTAATACAGTGGCATGATTAAAAGGAATCAAGTCCTGAAGGACATATCAGTTAAGTAATCATTGAAAATAGATTACATACATGAACATTGCAGTACACATTAGATAATAAAACCCAACAAAAATGATCCTTTGACAACGCCATTAATCCCCTAGCATAACCCTGATTATCAGTCATAATACACTTCTGGGAATCCTAGGTAAATTAAATCAAATAAAGGGGTGACCTCAGATGTTCAGTAATAATAAAAATATACCGGAATCATTCATAAAAAAAGCATAAAAATTTAATACACTGTATAAGACGAAAACAAATGCATTTTGAATATAAATTTCAGCATAATATGGAAAGGAGAAAATAAAATAATTCCATTTAATTATTCAAATGGATATTCTAATAGTCGAATAATCAAATTAAATATCAGTATCCACTTTCATAATGATGAAATACATATTGTCGGTCTTTATAACCACATATTCAAGGCCTTGTGCCAAGACTAAAATAAGATTTTTTCAAGGCCTTGTGATAAGATAGTAGTTTGCCTCATGAGACCTACCGATGCATCGAGGAGCTATAGTGGTCTCCTCCCCTCAGATACTAAGTGCAATTCATACCTAATATGAAAAGGTATAAACATAACATAAATATTTGTATTAAGACTAGAATATAAAATGTCAATAAATTATCCATAAAACATGAATGGTATACAAATACCACATCTATAGTCCAACATATCACAAAACCTTGAATAGAATATGGGATATTTTTATCATAATAAATCAACCTCGATCAAGAATTATATATAGTAATGGATGTTGACATAGTTGAAAATGATTAGTAAAACTCATTGAGATAAATATCCATTTTTCATGAAATTATTTTAAAAGTCACACTATTTATAAAGAAAGTAATTTAAAATTAGATTTTGAATCAAAGTGTCCCATACCACTTTGAAACATTTGAAATGAATTAATATTTTAAAACATTCATGTCCATATAAATAAATTCTTGAATTCTTTTTGATAACATGGACATTAATGTGAAAGGTTTGTAAGAATAAATCATTTAAACATTTAAAATGATTTTTTAGTTAAATTATACCTTAAAAAGAATCGTTTTGAACAATCTTTTAGGAAACCTGTTCATGGACAATAAATATGTCCCAGTAAAAACTTACACTTAAACATTCTCAGATAATAATTATATTGAGGAATTAACCCTTACCTTGTACTTCCCTTTAGTCGAGGGTATGTTTAACCTCTTGTATAAGGACAGTAGTATGTTATTATATTTTTCCAGAACTATATTATTTTTTATAATATCATACATGATTCATTTATTACTTTATACTACCAATTTAATAAAAATTTCCTTATTAAATTAAGATTTCAGGTAATAATCTCTTTCTTTATCATACATGATTTAACTTGTTACTCCTGATTTTATCACTTAGATCATGCTTTAAATAAATAAAGAATAGAATACATGTTTTATATATAATATACCTTGATAATATAAATATGTATAATAGACATATATATGAAATGAAAAAACATCGTTTATGGAGACCGTAGGTCGTACTAATACATAGACGTTGTTTCCTGTTTTATATCGTATTGAACAGAACTAAGTGATTAAGATATATGTAAGTACATATATATATATATATACATATTTATAAATCTCCGTTATCATTATTATTTCATATATTATATACTTTTTAATTATATATATACTTCATAATCGTCGTTCAATGTTGAATGTGGAAATGGATCTCATTGCGTTGTGGAGACGATAATCAGTACGTACACACGAGGGACAATATCATTATATTGATGGAGAAATCATATGTAATTGGATGGTATATCATATATATAAAATCACTAAAATTTTATACTAATTACTTACATCAGTTATTCTCATTATTATACATATCCAAATAATGAAGTATCTGAATAACTAAACACACCCCGACGTGGAGACGGTAATCTGTACGTACGCATGTATGGTGACAATGAAATTTATAGGATGGACATAATAATGAATATGGTTGTAACAATTTTATAATAACATCAAAGTATATATAAGATACTATAGTTATTTTTTAATGGAAACCACAAAGAAAGAGGAAGTGGAAGAAAAAAAACTTTAAAGTGGTGAGAAAATATTTACCTCTTCTTCGAGTTCCTTCTTTAGATTTGATCAAAAGGAATCCATAGTATGGCTTTCTGACCAATGGAAGGCCTCTAGGATGAATGGACGAATGTTGGGAGTATATTCATGTAGGGTTTGTCTGAGAAAAAGGCTTTGGAGGTGTGAAATTATGAGAAGGGGAAGTGCTTTTTTATAAGAGAGGTGAGCGTCACTTTAGTAAAAGTTTGAAATATTATTTTATAATAAAATCATTTTCGATTTATAATGGCTCAAAATTAATTAATTTATATATATTTTGGCTATGTTTCTGAAAAATCCCATAAAATAGATTTTATACATGTTTAGGTAACCATTTAAACACTATCTTTTTTATTTAACTCTTAGTAAAATTGTTTAACTTTTACCGTGTCTTCTTGTATTTTTACAGTATATGGTTAAGAAACGTACAATAAACATATAAAGGAACACCAATGGGTTAATTAATGAAATATATAATATTATTAAGGTCTTTTCTATGAACCTTAGTGTTTTTGGAAAATTATATCAACCAATAATATTGTATTTATTATTATAACTCATTTATGTAAATTTTGACATTATTTAATAAATGATTTTTCCTAAAGTAAAAAAAATTATTTCTTCAAACTAAAATCATATGATCCATAATAACATGTCATATTATCCTATAAAATCAGTTTAATTCATCAAAAGTCTAATATATGTTATGTATAGCCCTATATTAAAAATGGTCTAGTTACCAAACATTGAATTTAACTCTTTAAACTCTTCTTTAAATAAAATAATAATAAATGTCCTAATCTAATCTATGTAGAGAAAAGAGGATCATATTTTATTCATAAGGATGTTTTTGGTAAAATTATACTTATCCAATAGTATTAAAAAATGTGTTAGGGTAATTATGATATCATTTTTACCCTTCATTAACCTATTTACTTTTAACCGTGATAAATAAAATTCAAAAGGTACTATTTACCAAAAATTATTTTCATATATTGAACTGAATTTTACTTAATATTATTAATTTTGTCACTTTGTTTATTAAAATTCAATTCATATAATCGGTAAAATTATGTTTTATTCATATTTTTAAATTCTCATAGGTGGTGGGTAAAATAGGTTAAAATGTTCAATAAAATTTCATACATCTAATTTTATTATAAAATGACTCTAATGAATTACATTGAACTTATATAGGTATTATATATCTATTTTGAGAAAAAATAAAATTAAATAAAATAAATATTTGTTTAAAAATTGTTGGCTTTAAAAAATAACATAGTCTTTTTCACTATTTATCAAAAAATGAATGTTTTCAGAAAAATTCCAAAAATTCTCCCAAAGCTAATTTTGATATTATGAATTCAAAAAGAGTGTTTATATTACTAAATTAGAAATTCAAAATATTCATTTATTAATTTATAACCAATTCCAGTTGTCCAAACAAAAAAGCGTGTTTTTTTAATGTAAAATCTATCATAAGATTGACATGTGTTTATGTCAAATTTAAATGTGAAATTACATTGAATAACCTCAATTGTATAAAATGATAAAAATAAAACCTAATTATATTTAAAAATAATTCAAATTAATATTTTAACACTATAAATTTTTTCTATTTAAAATGTTGTTTTCAATTATAACATAGTATTTTACACTATTAATCAAAATATGAATGTTATCAGAAAAGTACCAAAAAGATATCCAAATTTAATTTTTATATCCTGCTTATAAAGAAGAATTTAATTTCATTAAATTTAATATATATATATTAGTGTCCAATATTAGTTTAAAAAAAATTTAGCCAATAAAGGCGTTTAAATAGCATTTTTTTAATAATACTTCTTTTATCTGATCAAATGAATGTGTTCTTATATTAAGTCTATGAAACACATAATATGAATGTTATAATTATATAGAGTATATAATATTAAAAATGTAGATAATACTATTCATAACTGCTTTTTGAAGGATTATTGTGGTATGTTGTGGTGTTGTTGAACTCAGTGATGCGTGTGGCTCAAGCTACTGAATTATATTAATGAGATAACGTACTATGAGTCCATTTTTTGTTACATTCTCCCATCATTCAGTAAATTGAATCCTTTCAATTTGAAATTGTTCTTCTAAAATAAATGGTTAAAAATAAAAAATTACCTTTGTGGAAAACCGCATCGGAAATGGGGTTAATAAAATTAATTCTTAATAAGAGGTAAATGTAATGAAAATGTTACCACCAAATTATGATCTCTATTAGAAGACAATTGGTGGAAAATTGAGTAAAATAATTGGAGGAAAATGTAAATATTTATAGGGGTGATTGAGGTCATCAATCTGAAATAAGTGAAAAATTGAGGGCCTCAAAACAATCAATCTAAGATGATGTAAAATATCATCGGTTCAACAAAACTTAAGGTGTTATGTTAAATAATTTTTGGTTTTAAGATCCCTTCCCTAATGTTTAAGAATTAATTTATTCATATAATAAGAGGAGAAAAATATACTTGACAAATATAGATTCATCATTCAGCTAATTCCTACCTCATAATCATCTTTCAATCTAGAAGATAATATAATTCAAATGCTTTATATTTATCCTA
Organism: Viscum album; assembly: GCA_963277665.1. Lineage (NCBI taxonomy): Eukaryota > Viridiplantae > Streptophyta > Magnoliopsida > Santalales > Viscaceae > Viscum > Viscum album. Next base: position 186,084,082 of record OY728153.1, on the reverse strand, counting down.
AATGTATAGGGTTCCAAAAATAACGAATTTATTATTTATTTTTCATAATATTTTAAAAAATACATTTTACAAACAAGGACATCTTGTAGGCTAGATGTAGGTGATGTACATTTATCACCTTTCAGTTATGGATTCATGTCTCGCGACCTTTCCAGACGCGACAAGTTGTCGTCCGATCTCCGGGTTGTCCTTTTTATAAAAATTCAAAAATTATCTCATGAAATTATTTGTCCTTAACAATGGTGTCCAATGTCAAACATAATCGATTCCAACCTTTAGACTTATCCAAAATTCTTCTTTCCAAATTCACATTCCAAAATTTATAATGAAGGTAAAGACAATGAAGATCCTTTTTCCACGTAATAAAATGTGAATACCTTCATCATGTATTCTTTTAAAACATGGTAACCCCTATGAATAATCATATAACCGTTTTGATTAAATTCATGCTACTTTATTCATTATTGAATACTATATATACTCTTTATATCCAAAAATGTTGTAAACACAAAAAATGATTGAATAAACAAACCATTAACATGTTCCAAGGATGTCTATAATATCCAATATAATTCATCCAAATCAATAATTTCTTATTCCAAAATCAATACATTAGTATCAGAACCATATTAATGTATTTTATTTCCTTCAACCATGTAATTTCCAAAACTTTTAACAACAATTGAGTCACATTTGTTGGTTCCACTAATCTCACATCCTTAGTGAAATAGTACTGTAGTACAATTCGTATATACTCTATAATTATTATAACATGTATATCATTAATACAATAATTAAATGAAACAATAATTTAATAACAACATAAGAACTATTAATCATTCCTCTTAATCTTCAGTAGTATTATAACTTGATTATTATCCAATAGCAGCATTTGTGTTATACTCTGAGGATTTTGACATTGATTCACGTAGTGTCCCAACTCCTTGTAGAGGAAGCATTGTACATTTGAAATTTTTGTCACCCTTGAAATCATGTACTTGGTGTCCTTTTTCTCCACACATATAACAAACTCTAATTCCATTCGTGAATTTTCCATGGTGATTCTTTCCATAGTTATCATTTATAGGAAAATCAATCTTTCCCTTATTCCCTTTATCCATATTTCTTTCTACCAACTTTTTCTTCTCTGTATTCCCTTCAAATCCATAGGACTCGGAAAATTCATTAATTATCTTATTATTAAATGATACTATTTTTTTCATATGATGATAACATGTGGGATACTATTTCCTTTCTAATTTTTTTCTTAACAACATGAAAAATATGATCCTTATTACACTTTGGATCATATGTATTTCTAAAGGTCTTATTCAATCTACTAGGCGCTATTTCTAAACAATATCATGCACAATGTTAGTTTATTAATCAAAATGCATAATTCCAAACATGTAAAACAGTTAACATAAATTGAACAGTTTCTTTATATAATAAATAATCATAAAAATGTTTTCTTTTAGGAGGTATATACTCATATACCCTTCATAGTTGTTTGTAAGTAAAAAAAATAATTATCCTAAGCATATCCCAAAGGAGTGTTGAAACCAAGTGTGCAGCAAGTCACATTGTTGGGCACCAGTTCTCGTTCGAGTCCAGCTCAAAGAAATGTTTTTAGGTTTTACCCCTAGGTATATATGTGTGAGAGCAGCCTCTACCAACTCGTATCCAGACATGGATGTATATAATTTAAAACTCAAAAAATATCTACATTACCCAAATTCAAGGATGTTGTTCTATAATAATCCACAATTTACATCATAGGGTAATGTCCTCTAATCAGAGTTTATCTAAATCTAGTTTCCAATGTTATTTGTAAACTTCATATGATACCAACTATATTGCCCCGACCCCAGTTATGGGACTCGGTGCACTATTTTAATACATTTACATGGTTACAAGGAATCAAGTCCTGAATGACCAATCAGTTTAGTTTTCCTGGAAATTAGATTGCATATACAAACATCACATTACACATTAGAAAATAATAAACGACATAAATGTTCTTTTGAAAATACTTTTAATCCCCTACATTAACCATGATTATTAATCATTATACACTTCCTGGATCCTGGGAAAATAAAAACATAGAAATGGTTGATCTCAGAAGCTCAGTAGGGATAACAAAATAGAAGAAACATTCATAAATAAGAAAAAACATTTAAGGTAATGTATGAGGCTAAAAAAATCCTCTTAAACATAAGAATCATCATAATATTGCAAAGATACAACAAAATAATGACATTTACATATTCACATGGATATTCTACTCGTCTAATAATCACATGCAACATCAATAACAACTTTCATAATGATGGAATGAATAATACCCGACTTCAAAACAACATTTTCAAGGACTTGTTCCAAGACTAAAAATAAGATTTTTTCAAAGCCTTTTGACCAAACACACGTTTGTCTCATGAGACCAACCAATGCATCATGGAGCAATAGCAGGCTCCACCTGTCACTTACTATGTCCAATTCATTCCTCATAGAAAAAGACTTAACAAAAACATAAGTATTCGTATTAAAATTGACATACAAAATGTCAACATTTTTTCCATAAAACATGAATGGTGTTAAAATAAAACATCCATAGTCAACCATATCACAAAACCCCAAAAACAATATGGATGATTTTTATCATAATAATTCATCCTCAATCAAGAATAATATTTAGTAAAGGATGTTGACATAGTTGAAAAAGATCAATAATACTCTTTGAGAGATATATCCCTTTTTCATGAAATCATTTTAAATGTGACACAATTTATATAGGAATTAATTTAAAATATATTTTTGAATCAAATTTTCCCATACCAAATAGAAACTTTTGAAAGAAATTATAATTTTAAAGCATTCATGTTCATATAAATAAATACTTAAAATCATTTTGAAAACATGGACATTAATAAGAAAGATTAAGAAGAATAAATCATTAAAACATCTAAAATGAATTTTTAGTTAACGAGTCCCTTAAAAATAATCCTTTTGGAAAATAATTTATGAAACATGGTCATGAAAACTAATTATTTCCTAGAAAAAACATTCACATAAACAATCTCAGATAATAATAAGATTGAGAATTAACCCTTACCTTGTACTTTCTTTTAGTCGAGGGTACGTTTAACTGCCTGTATAAAGACCGTACCTTGTTATTAAATTATACCAGAACCATATTAATATTTATGATATCGTACATGATTCACTTATGACTTTATAATACCCATTAAATAATAATTTCTATCTAAAATTAAAAATTTTCATTATAATCTCTTTCCTTATTGTATGTGTTTTGACTTGTTACTATTGATTCTATCACATAGATCATTATTTAATTACATCCAGAAAATAAAACATGATTTATATATAATATATATTTTGAATAAAAAATTTGTATAATAGACATATATATGAAATGGAAAATCCCTTTTATGGAGATGGTAGGTTGTACGTACGCATAAACACTGTTTCCATTTTCAAATCGTATTGAATGGAACTAAGAGAATATGATATATGTGAGTACATAAATAAATATATATATGTATATATCCTGTATAATTGTTATGTCATATATTAAATACTTTATATTGATATATATTTTATAATCATTGTTGAATGGTGAACATGGAAATTAACCTCATCACGTCGTGGAGACAGTAATCCGTACGTACGCATGAGCGATAATATCATTATATTGATGGATAAATCATATGTAATTGGATGGTGTATAATATATATAGAATTATTAACATGTTATATTTATTATTTACATATGTTATACTCATTATTAAACCCATCCAAATAATGATGTATATGAATAATGAACCACATCACGACATGGAGACAATAATCCATACGTATGCACGTTTGGTGACTTTGTCATTATCGGATGGATATAATATTGGATATTGTTGTACCATTTTTATAATAACATCACAATATATATAGGATGTTGTAGTTATTATTTTAGTATTAAATCAACAAATTAAGAGGATGTGGAAGAAGAAAAGAACTTGAAAGTGGTTATTAAATATTTACCTCTTTTTCAGGTTCAACCTTTTGATTTGATCAAAAGGGCTCCATAGGATGGCTTTCTGACCAAATTATGGCCTATAGGATTATGGTAGGAATGTTGGGAGGATATTTAGTTTGGGGAGGTCGAGCCACAAGGCATTCGAGTAGTGAAATTATGAGAATGGTATGTTCCCTTTTATAAGAGAGGTGAGGGTCACTTTAGGAAAAACTAGATATAGTATTTTATAATAAAAAAAATGACATTATAATGGCTCAAAATTGATTTATTTAGATGATAAAGTGCATATGGTTCGAAAACATTTATACCAATAGATTTTAGACATGTTTCAGTTTCCATTTTAACCTTATCTTTTATATTTAACTTTTAGTTAAATAGTTTTACTTTTACCGTGTCTTCTTCTATTTTTACACTATATAGTTAATAAGATAAATTAAAATTCTAATAGAAGCCAAATAGGTTCATTAATGACATATATAATATTATTAAGGACATTTGGATGATCCTTATATTTTTAGTAAAATTATATCATCCAATAATATAGTATTTTTTTTTAAAAACTCAAATATGTCAATTTAGACATTTTTTAATAAATGATTTTTTTCAAAGTACTAAAAACATTATTACTTTGCAAGAAATTCATATTTTCCATAATAATATGTCATATTAACCTATAAAGTTATTTTAATTCATAATAAGTCTCAAAATACATTTATGTGGATATTTATAATATCAATTATTTTAATATTTCATTATTTAGGTAATTACTACATCATCATTCTATCATAAATGAAATAATTTTATTAAGGTCTAAAAATTATAAATAAAATATATTTATGTATGAAATCGTTTTATATTTCAAATTATTGTTTATAGTCGAATTTATATTATGTATAACCCTATATTAAAAATGGTTTAGTTACTAATTTTTAAATTTTACTATTTTAACTATTTTTGAAATAAAATAATAATTAATATCCCAATCTAATCCATGTGGACCAACGAGGATCATATTTTATTTATATGGTTTTTATTGGTCGAATTATATTTATCAAATAGAATTAGGACATGTATTAGGGTAATTATGATATCAATTTTACCCTTAACTACCATATTTATTTTTAACCGTGGTAAATAATAGTCATAAGTAACTATTAAAAAAATTATTATCATCTTATTGAACCACATTTTACATAATAATATTAACTTTTTCTCTTGTATTGTTGTAATTCAACTCACAAAAGAGGTATAATTATGTTTTATGCAAATTTTCAAATGCTCCTAAGAGGTGGGTAAAATTGTTTAAAATGTTCAAAAAATTTTCATACATCTAATTTCATTATAAAATTAATCAAATAAATTACATTGAACATATAAAGGTATTATATATTTATTTCGACATAAAAAAATTTAAATAAAATAAAAAATTATTTAAATAAACTGTGGGTTTTAAATAATAACGCATTGTTTTTCAATATTCCTCAAAAATTGAATGTTTTCAGAAAAATTCAAAAAATTAACTCTAAGATATTTTTTATATTATGAATTAAAAAATGAATTCCATTTTACTAAATTCATAATATATAAGTTTGATTTAATAATTTAAAATCAGTTTCTATTGTCAAAACCAAAAAGCGGGTTGTTTAAAAAGTAAAAACTATCAAAAGATTGATATACGTTTATGTCAAATTTAAATGTGAAATTACATACAATGACCAAAATTGTATTAAATGATAAAAATATAACCTTTTTATACTTCAAAACCATTAAATTTCATAATTTAACACAATAATTTATTTCTATTTAAAATGTTATTTTCAATTAAAACATTGTATTTTTTACTATTCATCAAAATATAAAAGTTTTCTTAAAAGTACCAAAAATTTATCCAAAATAAATTTTTATGTACTAATTATGAAGAATATTTTAATTTGAATAAATTGAATATATAAAACTGTGAGATATTGGTTTTAAAAAAAAGGTTCTCCATTAAAAGGCGGTAAAATTGGCTTTTTTGAAAATTACTTCTTTTATCTAAAATAATGAATTTGTTTTTATATTATTTTTATGAAACACATAATATGAATGTCATAATTATATATAGTATATAAGATTAAAAATATAGTAAATATTATTCATAATCTCATTTTAAACGGTTAGAGTGGTAAGTTTTGGTGCGCTGGAACTCAGTGTTGCGTTTAGTACAAGCTATTGAATTACTTTAAAGAGATAACGCACTATGAAATCATGGGGTTTTACATTGTGTCCTTAGGAAGATATATAAAGTGAGTTCCCCGAACAAGAGTTAATCTTATATATAGACTGTTCAAAAATATTTCTTATTCTGCTTCAACATCATGTATTTTTTCAATTATAATGTAATAAATAAAATTTAACCAATATTCTGAGATTTGATTATGATTATTTAAAAACATTATTAAACCTTTTTTATTAATTATGGACAAAAAATCAATGTGCATGTGTTTGTACGACTACAGTCTCCACTCTGTGGTGTAGTATCTTTGTCATCACTATATTACCTCAATGTATATATTGATTGAAAAACATTATATATATTATCAATGTAACATAATATTCATTTTGGTACATAATAAACAACATAAAATTTCTTATCATTTTACAATTAAGGAAATTATTTCATCGATTGTGCGTACGTACGACCTACAATCTCAAAGACAAGATGTGATTCATTTTCCATGATCATAATTAGTGAATAGTTATAAAAAGGAATTTAATAAATAATTAAGATATATATTACTTAATATATAATTCTATAGATGATGGAACTATATCCATTGCACAATAACTGAGGCATATTTGATAAAACATGACGATGAAAATGAAACAATTAAAATCAGAAAGAAGGTAAATAATAAAATATTATTTAAAAAAATTTTATAAAATGATATAGTAGTATCATAAATGATATAAAAAAATATGAGTTTAGTTCTATAATAAATTAATAAAATTCATTAAACTATTATACTAGAGTTTCAGATATTAGTGAGGGAAATCAAGCCTTTGGTAAGGGTTTCTTTCATCAATCTCATTATTATTAATATATATTTACATATATTTATAAGAAAAGGATTATTTCAGTTCCTTGTCCAGGTTTCCTAAAAATGTTTTCAAAAATATTTTAAAAAATTGTTTTAAATAGAATTAATTTGAATGTTAAAGAGTTGTGCATTTTTACTGAATGGTTTTAACAGAGTCTTTTGGTCATTTTTCCAAATGAGTTTATTTGTGACTCTTCTATAAAATATTTGAATGGAATTTACTTTAGTCTTTTAAGAAATTTATTTTCTTTTCAAATATCATGAAAATGATGGGCCTTTAATATTCCATTAGAATATAAAAACTTTATTTTCAAATAAATAAATTTAATTTAAAATATGCTTATAATTTGATGAAAAATTGTTTTCAAAATAGAAACTGAATTTTCTTGAAGAATCATGTCATGTTATTTCTAAAAATTAGTTTCAATATAATATTTAACTATTATATGATACTTATACCTTACATGATAAATATTTCATGGGCACAATCCTTATTTTTTTGTGTTTTAATTATATATATTATGGAATGATATTTACAAAATTCATTTCCTTTACTTGGGATATTCAATGATGAAATGTTTACGAAAATAATTTCATTTCATGGGTTGTGAGATTATGAATTATTTTCATTCTTACGGGTCAAATAGTTGTCATTTTAATAATGTGATATATTGGACCTATACGTCCCACCAATTCATTAGGTAATGATTTGTATCTAATGAGATAAATATGGTTTGAATGAGGAGTGAATGTGGTTCAGTAACAAGGAGTAATCTTGATTTAGTAAAGTAATTTGTATGATATGTTGGATTAGAAATTATCATCGACTAATATAGAAATTATTTTATTTTCTAATATGTATCACAAAATTCTATATATTACGTTATGAACTCATTTAATAGGTTATTTGATTGTTAATGAACTTATATAATTTTTCAAGACACAATATAAGGATCTTTGAAATACATTATATAATTATTAATACATATTTTCATATTCTTATGCCCTCATGCATATTCTACCACCCTTTATTACCCTTTCGGAGAAACTAATATCTCACGTTATTTTGTTTAATTTCCTCCTAATATGAAAAATGGTATTACGAAAGATCTATAAAAAAGAGTTCAAATTATTAATGAATAATAAATACATTTTTTAGATATTTATGTATGAGTTTTTTATGTTTCTAGTTTAAAAAGACACTAAACCTATACAGTTCTATAGTGTTATTGATATTTTATATAACAAATATTCTTTTATTTTATCAATGTATGAAATTTATTGTCTGTTATATGTAGTATCAGTGTAAATATAAATTATCACATGGAAATTAGAAGGAGAATAACTTTGTATGAACCCTAAAGAGAAGTCTATTTGTAGGATACAATCATAGAGTTTTAGTAACAATTATAAATAACATAAGATAAATCATTTGGTGTTCTAAATTGAAAACTTATAATAAATTTCCATTGATTATGTCTCATTTAAAATTTAAATATTTTTTATCACAATAAGTTTTTTAGTTTTATTAAATATATAGAATATGAAGCAATAATTCTAATGATTAATTCTATAGGTATGTAGAGACCCGAAACTTGACGTACATGGACATTACATTACTTTTGCGGAATACTTAGTACATAACAAAAACACACACACAAGGATCGTAATAGTTTAGTGTCTTTGGAAACTCGGAATATAATGTTCTAATCATGGTGAAAGATCTTCAAAATCTCCCATAAAGATCTTCCTTTTTTTTACCTAAAACCTTTCTTTATATCCTGGGGAAAAGAAAACATAAAAGGGTGAGCTCAAATGCTCAGTAAGGATATACAAAAGAAATAAAAATCATATCATATCTTTTTGAAAATCATAACCTGCAAAAGAGATCATAATATCTTAACATGGAACAAATCATAGAAGTGAAAATGAGATCCCCATAATCATAACATAAAACTTGAAACTTTGTGGCATTCACACATAATCATAGAGAATCATTTCTTGTTAGTCAAGACTCATTGCCAAGACTATCTTAGTGGACAAAGTCCCTTTCTGAATCGAGTAACCCTCGTTTCAGTCCTGTTTCACTGAACCGGTATAACCTACCGTTCCAGCCCTGTCTATCTCATGAGATATGAAATATTTACCCAATGCATTGGAGGGAGATATAGGTCCCACCCATCTTATAATGAATCCTTTCTTATGTGTGCCACATAATCATAAATCATACATCATCACATAACCCATGTAATAAAAATGGAATTCTTAAACAACATGACATTATAAAACAATTCATATAAGATAAAGGAATTCATAAAAATGTTTCCATCACAACATAATCAAATCCATGTAATAATAGGGATAGAAACAGAACCCTTTTATTATCTTAGATGGAAAATAATTTTGATAAAATACTTGAACTTCATTCTTGAGGAAAATATCCTTTCTTCTTCAAAAACACTTTTACTTTCTTAACATGTCATACAATTTTAAACTAAAAGAAGTTGATTAAAAATAAACTTGAATACTTGTAAAGGAAGCTTCTTTGAAATAATGTTTTAAAAAAAATCCATTCATGCCGTATAAGTTAAAAAAAACATTCTTCGTACTTTTGTCGGAAAAGTCAAAAAGTACCTCGTACGAAAAACGACAAAAGATTCCTTTCATACATATTACTAAAAACTCACCGAAGGGTAAAAATGGATTTAAACAATTGTAGGTGGATGGAAATAATATTACATATTGATGAAACATGGATGTGGATGATAAAATACACCCCATTAATTACCAAAGTAAAAACAATCTCGGATAAAAGTGAGATTGTGATATTTCCCCTTACCTTATGTCCGACTTGCTTTGTAAGTGTCCGAACCTCCTCTTCTTTGAAGCGCCTCTTTGAGACCTCCTCTTAGGGCACTAAAATTGGTCTTTGAGGAAGACCAGAACCTCTAGAATGTTTCTAGGGAAGTGGAGAAGAGATTTTGGCAGGGGTTGGCCGAGCTTGAGTGCTCAAATTGGTGTGAGGAGGAGGGGGAGGAGGTGCCCTTTTATAAGGGAGGAGAGGGGCACCATAGGAATATCTCAAAATATTATTTTATATTAAAGTCAAAATCGGTTTATAATGGTTCCAAAGGATCTTATTTCAAATCTAAAGTGGGTATGGGTCGAAATCCTACCAACCAATAGGATTTAGACAAGTTTAGGGTATTATTTTAACCTAATCAATTAGATTTAACTCTAAGTTAATTAATTTAACTTTTACCGTGTCTTTTTGTTTTCTTTCACTATATGGTTAATACACTTACTATAACATGCCAAACGAACCCCAAATTGTTTATTATTAATATATATATCCTTATCTAAGTCATTTGGCCGAACCTTAGATTTTTAGGAATAAAATAACAATTAGTAATATAATATTTGATTTAAAAACTATTTTGTGTCAATTTTGACACTATTTGATATATGATTTTTGTGAAAGTCATAACAGAATTATATGTTCGAACCATGTTAATTAAATCAACACTAATATATCATAGTAACCTAGAAAATTAGTGTAATTCATAAAAAGTCTTAAATTACATTCATTTGAGCATTTATAACATCAATTATGTTAATATTTCCTTAAAAGGGTAATTACTGCATCATCGTTGTGTCAAAAAGAAATTAATTTATTTAAAGTCTAAAAATTATAAATAAAATATCATTATGTAGGAAATCGTTTTATCTTTCTAATGAATATTTATAGTCGAATTTATCTTATGTATAACCCCATATTAAAAATGTTTTAGTAAATAAACATTGATTTTAACTCTTTTAACTCTTCTTTGAATTAAATAATAATAAATGTCCTAATCTAATCCAAGTGGGCCTAAATGGTCATATTATATTCATAAGGTTGTTTTTGGCCGAATTACACTTATCCAATAGAATTAGGACATGTGTTAGGGTAATAGTAATATCATATTTACCCTTAGTTACCCTATTTACTATTAACCGTGGTAAAAAAAGTAAAAAGTTACTATTCACCAAAAATTATTTTCATCTCATTAAACCACATTTTATTCCTTGATATTAACCGTGTCTGTCGGATTTTCGAAATTCCATTCACAGAAGTGGTAAAATTAGGTTTTATGCAAAATTCAGTTTTTAACCTACCACTTAGTAGTTTCACTATTCATCAAAAATTGATGTTTTTCAGAACAATGCCAAAATTTCATCCTAAGCTATATTTCATATTCTGAATTCAAAAATGAAGTCTATTTTACCAAATTAATATCATAGAAGTTTCATTAATTAATTTTATAATTAAATCCCGCTGTTAAAACAAAGAGCGTGTTTTTAAGAAAAAATATCTATCAAAAGATTGACACTTGTTTATGTCTAGTTTAAATGTGAAATTATATCCAATGACCAACATTGTATTAAATTGTAAAAATATATTCTAAATATACTTTAAAACCACTCAAATTAATAATTTATCAATATTAATTATTTCGATTGAAAAAGATGTTTTTAACTAAAATTTAGTAATTTTCACTATTCATCAAAATATGAAAGTTATCCAAAAATCACCAAAATTTCACCTTAGGCTAAATTTGATACTCCGAATCCAAAAATAAAGTCCATTTTGAGAGCTAAAATTTCTATAATTTTAAAAGGTGGTTATTACTATTCATAACTGCTAGTTATAATAATATTTTAATAGCATATCGTTGTTTAGTGAAACTCGGTATTGCGTACTACACACGCTATCGAGGAAGGTCGTGATTGCGTGTAATGAAAGGCAAGTCAAGGATGTGTGTTGTTCAAGCTCCTTTTGGAATAGCGTACAACAGAAGACATTAATAAAATTAAAAAGAATATTTTTTTCATAAAATCTCGGGCTGTTACAAGGTAAGAGAACTAATGTACTTCTAAAAAATAGATATTATAGAATATAGAATAAAAAATATTGTTTCTAGGATTACACTGATTTATAAAGTTATGAATCATACATGAACTGATGATGATAAAAATAGGGAAATGCATTCTAATAATACCTTAAAGAGCTATCATCCACATTATTTCAGTGGGTCTTCTAATCCACTTGTGAATAAACAATGGATTAGTAATGCTGGAATGTTATTTTGTGTTATAAAATATTCAGAACATCAAAAATTCATTTTGGTAGTCTATAATTTGTAATTTTATGTGGATACATGGTATAATGTTTTTGATAATAGAATGAAATGTTATGATATTGACACTATGAAATAGGATGGGTTCAATAAACTATACATCAATAACTACATTAGATGTTTTCTTCATTTGAATATGGTGAATGTGTTATTTTACCTTAATAAAGAAGATGATGAATATGTTGGTACCTAGGAGTAAAAATTTACATGATATGAATGGTACAATTCTAGAAATATCTTTCATCCTGAAAGTATGGTTGATTTATTCTTCAATGGAATATTTCCATGTCTCTGAAAGGGAATTATCCATACCAGACATAAGTATCTATGAAAAAAAATTGATGTACATTAAGGCTTGTAATGGATATTTTCCTCACCCATCAAACCGAAGTATTTTATGTGAAGATAAATATTAAAATCAAGAAAAATTCTAAAAACCACAATTAAATGAATTTGAGCTTTCCATTATGCTCAATGTTTGTAAATAATGATGGTGTAAATTTTCTTGTGTGCAATAGTTATGATTTTATTTGTGGTAAATATGAAAATACTGCAATTGACTACTAATGTAATGGAAACAATATATATAACGATGCGAATAGAGAAAATTATACAAAAAATGAACCTCCAACACATCAATGATTCAAGTGAAAGGAAAATTTGAATTTTTCTAATAGATTTCCTTATACGATTGTTATCGATGATGTTCAACATCAACAAATTCTTAAGGATAAATACTAATGAAATCACGTGTGATCACTATTAGTTGTATAAAGTATTAAAATTAATTAGTGAAAGGTACACATACAATATATTATAAATTAGATAATTTTATATTTGATTCTAGATTGACCTACACTTTTATTTGAAATAAAGTTTCAAATGGCATTTAAATATTACATAAAAATGTAGATGTATAGTAATATGCAAAAAATACTAATTGAACAATAGAAGAATAAAAATATTATAATAATTCAATGGTTGATGTCTGATGGAATGTTCTTCTTACAAAAAATTTAATTCTTTAATTCTTTGATTTTTATTTCATTCTTGTAAGGAATTGGTTTTCAGTATACGAATATCATATATATTGATGAGCAAGGGAAGTCATATTTTAAATTTAGCATTAATTTGTATTCATCAATTGATGTGAGGATGAATTTGAAAATTTTGTGGAAATAACATCCATATTTTGGGTATTCATTCCTAGAAACGAATGTTAACAATCTCATTTGTTTTGGAAAAAACTCTCCATTAAGGATACAATTATTGAATGGGTGTTTGTTGATGTTTTTTTTCTAAATAATATGCATGTATTACACCAAATTTTGAAGTTAATTTTTTAATAGTACTCATATAGAGTGCTGTGAATATTTTAATGTGTAAATATAGAATGGGACTAATTGAGTTTCATGAATTGAAGAGGGAACAAAAATATCATGACCACAAATTCAAAAGACCTAATGTGTAACCTTGGGGTGCACATATTCTATTTATTATTGATAAATATGGATCAATGACTGTCTTAATTGATTATAGATAATATAACAAGATCACTATCATGAAAAAATATCATCTCTCTTATTGATGAAGTATTTTATCATCTATGAATATCTTAATACAATTCTATATTTCTATTCATTCTAGATATCATTAATTGAGGGTCAATAAGGATGATATGCCCAAGGATAAATTCTATACATGGTACGAACACAATTAATTAATAATGATTCCTTGTCATCTTACTAATTCCCCCTAAGTATATATATATTTAATGAAAAGAAACATTATAAACTATAATGAAATATTTTGGTAGACTTTATAAATGATATTATTGAAATTTCAATGGAAAATGAAGAAAATGAATTTTTCTTTAGGATTGAAATATAGTCCCAGATAAATGAGATTTATTATTAAAAATATACCATCTATCAATTTTTTTATTTCAAAAGATTCATTTTGGGTCACATAATCTCTATAGAGTAGATACATTTTTATCCAATAATGATTTATGTTATTAAATATTTTCTAAGACGAACAATAGGAAGAGAGTTCTCATTTGTTTCCTTGAGTGGGATGGTTTTTGTCGACATTTCATGAATAAATTATCTTTATTATCCAAAACAGTCACCATTTTTACTTTGATATGAGTAAAAGTTCATATGGATAGAGAAATATAAAGACAATTTTATGATGTTCAATGATATGTATTTAGTGAAAATGTGTTCACGATACACTATAGTAAAAAAAGGATTCTGATCTAAAGTGATACCTATGATAAGATGATGGTATGTTTTCTCATGAAAAATTATATGGTGGTAGATGATGCCTGAAGAAAATATAAAATACATGTTAAAATTTTCACATATCATGATTTGAAGATACTTATGGTCATTTTTTCCTTAATGATATGTCAACACTATCATTATGAAAAGAGGTGTGACATATACACCAATAATAATATTTTAATTTATTTTTTAAATATAAAATAGATGAATGTATTATAATTAAAATGGTTGGATTTAAGAAATGGTTACAAAAACATGAAACATTACCACATCGGGAAAGAGAAAAAGGTGGCAGATGCTTTGGTTGAAAGGACCATGATGACCTATCTATGCTGAGGATAAAAAACTATCCATTTTTTAGATATTTGGAATAGATGGATCTAAAAAAATACTAATAGAAGAGGATAAATGTTAAGTATCTCAATTTAATTTCCAACCATCCATACAAATATATATTATAGTTTGATATGAAAAAGATATTAAGCTACAAAAAAAGGTGAGATATTTCCCTATGTTCAACATTGAATGTGATGGAATAATATGATTCATGAACCTTATTTATGTCCCTCCCAAACTATACATAAATAATGAGATATTTTATGAGTCCCATTTTATATCATTATATATTCATCCTGGAAGCAATGTGATGTATATATAAATAATTGATTTTTTCAGGATGGATGAAATGGGAAGACATATTTCATAGTATGTTTCTCGGTTCATGGTTTTTCAGAAATTTACTGAAAGGGTGAAAACACTATAAATAGAATTTACCAATTTTATAATTATTTCATATATTATTAATAACCTAAAATCACTTTTAAAACATAATATAAATTTTATAAACATGAAATTAATTAAATAAGAAGAATTTTTAGATGTTAGGAACTTATAATGATTAAATTATAACATGACTTTATGAATAGTAACAGGACCATTACGAATAGTATGTCTGGGAAATGAATAGTAACCTCACCAATGGATGTATAAATAAAATTTTCGTATCTTATAAATAAAATAATTGTATTATTATATTATATAAAATGTAAATAAATGTTTTAGTATTTATTAAATAAGTGTTCGCAGTTTTTTATGTAATAAAAATTTAATTACAATTTGATGATTAATTTATTAATTCAAAATAAAATTTATTTTCATAAAATGTATTAACAAATTAATATTTTTATGTCTTATAATATGAATATAATTTTTAAAGACATTAATTAATTTTTCAAAGAGCTATAATATCAGTTATAATTTTGAAATAGGAATTTTCCATGTAAATGATGATTTTAAATAATAAATAAATTAGACATATTTAGAATATTATTTTAACAAAATAGAGTTAATTTTTTAATTATACATATTGAAAACTGTTTAAGGTTATTTTTTGGGCTTTGTTTGGAAATACTTGAATTATTGATGAATAGTAAAATATGATAATTTTCGATAAATGCTAAATACATGAATATTATAGTCCTTGTTGATGTAAGGACAATATAAGCACCTCAATATCAAAAAAAATTAATTACATTAATATATATAGATTCAATTATATAATTAATCAAAATAATGAGGTAAAATAGTAATCTAATGAATATAATAATGAGAAATCACACCTCTCCTCCGCTGTAAATACCAGCTCTCACTCCCTCTTCTCCTAATATCTATTAATAATTGAGCACTTCACAAATTGATCCCAATACATTTACCTATCCCCTCTTTCAATGTCCACGAGCTCATTGTCGCATCAAAAGGCTAAAACTATTTTGATAGGGAGGTTCTAATGGGGGATAAAACCAAGATGTAAAATACTCTTCCTTTATTCATTTAATTTGTTTTCAATTTCATTTTATTTCTTTACATCTACTCACCTTATTCTCTCCAAAATCAAGGATAATTCATGACTTTTTATATAATTTAATGTAATCATGGTACTGGTAGATCCTTCTTCAAACTTCATTCTCTCTCTCTCTTAATCTAAAATTAAAATGGTTTCTTGTGATGTGTCAATTTAGTAACATTGCAGGTGATGCACATTCATTCTCCATTTAAAACATTAAAGATACTAATAAATCCATTAAATGGATGAAAACAAATATTAAATTTCATTTTATACACTTTTTATGTTCTATAGTTAACATTTATACAGAATTCTAAATGATAATACAAAATGAATTAATGTGATCGAATCCATAATAATTATCAACAAATGATCATCATTATCATTTATCTAATGATTCATCATAATACCATACAACCAATTTATTTGTCATACCATTTTATCTATTGGGAGGTCTTTAATAACATATAATAAAAATATGTATTATTATCATAATTTTACAAGAAATTCCACTCATACATACAAGCCAACCAATAATGAAACCCATTAAGATTAATGCTTCAGAATGATTGAATTAGACTCTATAATTCATCGCAATTACCATAAATAAACATTATAAATCAATAATTAATAAAATTAATGTATTAAAGTTAAATTTTTTATTAATTAATTAATATATTGTGATTTTATACTAAATTAATGTGAATAAGGCATTCAGACATAAGGTAAGGGGAATTCACAAACCCAACTCTCATTCATTGTTTTTCCCTAATTCAGCGCATTTTAAAAATAGATATTCCCCTAATATAATTGCATCATCATTATTATAAAATTTATGGGATATACATGTCTTATAAATTTGTTTATGAAAAACTAAATATTTTCTTATTTAACTATTCTTTCAAATGAACTCACATTATTTATTATTGTGATGGTTTCTACTTCATTCACGTTTAATCATTATTTTACCAAGTATTTTATTTCATCATTATGTTTGGAACCAAATATTTATTAATGAATTCATTATGAAATGAAACCCATTAATTTACGTGGTATATTTTATGTCCAGGATTGATATCAATTATGTGTGGCGTGAACGATATTGTAAATGTTATAACGTATAGGTGAATCCAGAATTATATAGTGCAATGTAAATTATATTCTATGATGGGTGCACTTGGAATTATATAGTGTTCCGATGAATTGGGTATTGTGATGTATCTAATGAGAAACATAATATATCCATGAACATGATGCATTATTTTTTCATAACTATGTGCAGTAGTTGACCACTTAGACATGATGTCTCATTATTATGAACATCTACACTTCATGCCTTTATATAATTATTCCACTCATTATTATAATCCTATGTCTATGTTAGGATGATATCAATTATGATCAATCTATGTTATGTATATTCATGATCATATCTATCCTTTTAGTGGGATTTTAGTTCACCCCATTCATGGTGATTACCTCAAGTAATAAATATAATCAAGAGAACATGAGGTCCAATAATATGCTAGAGAAGAATAACTAATTTATTGTTTATTTTTTATTTTGTAAATTTTTATGGTCCTAATTTCCCCACGAAACTAATTTTTAGGATCCGAGTCATGTAATGAGTTTGTGTTATTTATCATTAAAATGATTTAATTGAAATGTATGAAAAAGCAATGTCATTATAGTTTTTATCAATTCATATTTTAGTTAATTTGAAAATTAGGATTAGAGAACGTTCATGAAAACCCTTATTATGAGACTAAGTATAAGTAAGAATGCAAGTTGAATTTTTTAACAAAATTCTAATCCTAGCGATCCAAAAATATATTTCTTTTATCATAATTGCATAAAGGAGTAAATTAGTCATGTTTTGTTGACTTATTTTTTGTTGTAACCTTATCTATTGTAGAAAATGGTGTGAACCAAGAGAAACTAGGCCCACAACCTGTGCTAGAGAAAATGCAGTGACTTCCCACAAGACATCCCGAATGCTTTTGGAGTTGGTGTTCAAAATTTCAAAACGTTGTTTACCCATTTGTCTCTAGTAATGAAGAACATTCTAAATAATTTTGAATATTAACCTTCACATAAGTGGTAGAAACTTGTTATTGAGTGTTTTATATAGAAATGACCACATAAGTTTCATGGATCATCTAATAAACTAGTCACAGAATAGTGGGTCAACTCCTTGGAGATGACCTCCTATCATCTTCAATTTTGTAGATGTAGAACATGACTCTGGCCATCTACCATTTATATAAAGAAGCCGATCAATGGTAATAATTTATTAGGAACACAAATTCGAAAGAAAAAATGACGATATATAGTTGGATGAAATTTTGATAATGTTTCTTAACATGTATTTCCCTCGAACACTTCACACAAATATGGATAGATAATTCAAAGAGATGTAGAAAAAGAAGAAGAATATGCAATATAATATGATGAAAATATTATATGTCTCTCATGGTATTCTTCGGGTATTATTATCAATAATGATATAAAAATTTATAAATTATTTAGTAAATAAAAACCACACCATTGAAATGCACTAGTAATTAGAGACACTATGAGTTATAAACTAGTTTTTTGATTGACTCACTATGTCCATATAGTGTTTGGAGAATTATCCCATGGTGATGGTGATAAGAAATGAAAAATGATTTTGCAAATAATATGATCTAATCAGAAAGGTAAAATAAAACACAAACACCCCCTTGTCAGAAATGTGACAAGAAGCATCTTGGGAACTACATTAAGGGGATATGGAGGTGAATCTAGTGTGGGATTGAAGGATAAAAAGCTCATGAGTTCTGAAAAAACATGAGGATGTAGGGAAATTTCATGGAGGAAAGGAGATATCAATCGGTGGTCTAATTCTAAAATTATTTGGAGCAAGGGCACTATACATGACGGACCACTAATCCTCGAGTCATTTAGGGTAATCGACATCCACAGCTAGAAAAAACAAGGGAGCAAGGCAAGGCTTCTACTCTCACTACTTCTAAATTGGAACAATAAAATGAATTCATATATTTAAAATTTCATATTAACTCATTAATGGAAGAATTATTATTGGATTATGGTTATAGACATTCATTTATATCATTCATGTTTTCTAGAACCATTTAGTCGAAGACCCCAAACCACGAAGTAGAGATATCCATAAATACATATAGTGGTGAAATAATTTCAATCCAATGGTAATAATATTCACTTATTAGAATATGTGTGATGATTCTTATAATGACTCTCTTAATACTATCCATGGTGGAATTCTTCACTATACTATGGATGGATAGGATCTTGATATATAGAGAACATATCAACTATCAGGAAAAGAGAATATCCTTTTATATTTTTAACCATTCTATCCTCATATACAAATGAATGAAAGGTCATGAATCCTATTTTTATAATACATCATTGGTATGGTAATTGAATCCCTGTGAATAATCATACATCTATTAAATGTTTGAGTCAACGGGAAGTTATAACATAGTAGAAATTCTCATGGTAAGGGAATATAGTGATGCATTTCCTAACTTGTCACCTGAACTCCCCCAGATCATGAGGTAGAGTTATCAATTGAACTTTTACATATATCTAATAATATCTCAATGTGTCTCTATCTGATGGTCTTATCGAACTAAAAATGAAAGAAAAGAAGCTTCATGTTCATTTGTAAAAATTGTTCCTACTGTCTGTTGCATCGCCAAGGAGTGTGCCATTTTTCATTGTGAAGAATAAATATGGATACATGGGGTGGTGAATTGATTATCATGAACTCATCAAGACCATAATAATTAAAATGTATCTTATTCCAAGGAACAATGAATTGTTAAATAAGTCGGTAGGAGCTCAATACTCCTCAAAGATGGATCATTGTTCTAGATATCATTAGTTAAAGGTAAGAAGGATGATATTTAGAAGATTGCCTTCTATAAAAGGAATGAGCACTATGAATTTCTGGTAATTCTCTCTAGGCTTTATTATTCCCATTAAACCGTATTGGATATGATGAATATAGTACATATAAATTTCTACAAAAAAATTGTGGTAGTGTTTATGGATTGTATTCTCATATACTCAAAGATCAAGGAGAATCATTAATACTATCTATGTTTTGTGTTGGTGACATTAAGGACGGTGATTTTTAATGCCAATTTCTGAAAATGTGACTTTTTGACGTTGTAAGTCACATTCATGGAACATGTGGTCACAAGTGAGGGAATTAATATGGACCCCTTAAAGATAAAGGTAGTCGTGGAATGGCCCAGGTCCTCCAATATAAGGGAAATTCATTGTTTTCTTATATTAGCAGGGTATGATGAACAATTTTTGAAAAATTTATTTTCATTTTCATGCAATAAAATTATGTAAATAAGTAATAGGGTTAATTATTTCTTGATTGAACAATGTGAGGAATGCTTCTAGGAGCTATAGGAGTGGCTGATTAGTGTACCTGTAATCACATTTCTAAAAAGTACAGAAGGTTTTGTGATATACTATGATTCTTAAAAGAATTTCATTGGATGTTTACATATTCCAAATGACCGTTAGATAAGATAAGGCAAATGATAGGTGAAGAAACAAGAGTATAATTATGGGATACATGATCTATCATTTGCAGCTGTGATATTTTCCTTGACAATCTAGCAGAACAACCTCTATGGAGAGATATCTGACATATATACCAATCACAAGTGCATAATGTATATATTAAAAAAAGTAGATTGAAATTTTTCAATGATATGGTTATTAAAAATCAATTACCATGATTGTTCTATTTACAATCATCATGGAATGGAAAATAATTTTATTGATCCACTAAGAAGAAAATAGCCTACCACTCATTCCATGTAGTTTATTGAGAAAGCCTTTATCATCATTGATATGAAAAATATGGATTTGGAAATCATAATGGTATAGAATACATCCTAAATTTAGGAAATCAACTCAAAACCAAATCCAATATATTATTAAACAGGCAGAAAGGGATGATCAAAAGATACAATAGAAGGTGAATACAGTAAAGAACAAAACCTACAACAGTTCCATATCAATGATGATGTTGTGTTTCTATTTGGATTGGGGCTCTATGTGCCTTCAAAACCTGGGATAAAGAATGGAATATTAGAAAATGCACATAACACAACTTTTTATATCCATCTCATGTGTACCAAGATGTAATGTGATCTATGAGAACACTTCTACAGGGGAAACATGAAAAAGGAGATTGTTAAGTATTTCTCATGGTGCAAGATATATTAGAAATTTATTATAGAGAAATGGAAGTCCAAGTGAATGATGAAAACATTTCCTACACCCATATTGAAATGGGATAATGTCACTATGTAATTTTTATGGATCTCCCAACGAAAACCAATGTAAATAATGCAATATGGGTTATGGTGGATAGACTCACCAAGACTAGAAAGATATTTACATTTTAGGAAAAACAATCACTTGATATATAATCTAAGATATATTTTAAAGCAATATTAATATTTCATGGTGTTATACTCTCAATTGTCTCTAATAATTACCACAATTTCACATCTAAATTCTATAGGTGACATCAAAATTGTTGGAGAATAGAATTAAATTTCAGCACGACCTATCATTCCCAAACTTACAGCCAATCTGAACGCACTATTCAAATGCTCGAATAAAATATAATAGAATTCAATTTAGAATTATAAATGGATGGTATCATTATCTAATTTTTTTTTGAGTTATCATAAAACAATATCCTCCAATCCTGTATTCATATTTTTTCATATGATACTTTATATTTAAGGCGATGGAGAACACCAATTTGTTAGAATGAATTTGGAAAAGGAATGATACATGGACATGATACTATGTAATAGTTGAGATATAGGGTTCAATACATTCAACAACATGTTTAATTTACTAAAAGATGGAAAAATATTAATGATGAAATACATTGAAGGGATTAGAGTAAATTTTGGAGAAAATTGCTTCCTTCAAATATCACCATGGAAGAGAGTCATGCAGTTTGGAAAGAAAGGGAAGCTGAGACCAAAGGACACTGGCCCCTTTGAGATCCTTGATCAAACCATATCCATGTTTGACCGACATGAAATTACATTAAATATGACTCATTATAATTATTTGTTTCAGGTATCACTCAAGAGGACGTACATATCAGATCCCTCACATATACTAAACTCAGAGGTGATACAGTTATAAGATTATTTGACATATAAAGTGTATCCAATAATGATTCATGATCAGAGTTATATGGTTCTATGATGTAAGGAAAACTACCTTGTTTTAGTGTTGTGGTTGGACCATAATTCTGAACAAAATATTGGGAACCATAGGAAGCAATTGATGAGTAGTATCATCACATGTTAATATAAAAAAAATTTGAGGGTGAAATTTTTAAAAGGGGGGGGGGATTGTGATGACCCAAACATTATCAATATAATTTCATCTTATTATAATAATTTTCATAATGTATAAACAACATTTAATCTCATATAGACCACAATAAAAAATTTATAATTGAATAAAACATGAAATCAGAAGTACTTATAGAAGGTAATTAACTAATACTAATGAAATAGTAACATGACCTTACAAATAATAAAATTAACATTATAAATATTATGTTGGCCCAATGAGTATTAACATAGCCCATGATGCTATTAATAAAATTTAAAAATATTATAAAGAAAATAATGGTATAATTATATCATATTCTATGTAAATAAATGTTTTAAAATTTATTAATTAAGGGTTTACATTTTTTGTAATTCATAAATTCATAATTAAATTTTAATGATTATTTTAATAATTTTAAACAATTATTTTTTTCATTAAATATATTCATATAATAATATTTTGATGTATTTTGATTTAGGATAATTGTATGAGACTGTAAGTAATTCGTCAACGTCTTATTAAATTAATTATAATATTAAAATATGGATTTTCCATGAATATAATAATTTTAAATATAAATTAATTGATCATATTTAGAGAAAAAAATCAAAAAAATACTGTTCATTTCTTAATTATACATGTAACAAAATGGTTAGGTGGAATGTGTGGGGTCTTTCTGAAATAGTTGAATTTTTTATAACTTGTAAAATACGTCAATTTTCAATAAATGACAAATAAATAAATTTTTGAATCGTTGTTCACATATGGCTGATTTATGAACTAGAAACTATAACCATACATAATTCATTTAATATTATTATAGTTAATTGTCAAAATATTCATTTTCTTGGTTCAAAATAATAATCTAATGAATATAATAATGAGAAAACACCCCTCTCTAATACTATAAATAATACCCTACACACCCCCTTCTCCTCAAACCTATAATGCTTTGACACATTCCCAAATTATACCCAATAATACTCACTAGACCATCCCCAGAACTAGTAGCCCATGGCCTCATCAAAATCCCAAAACAATTTCAATAAAGAGGTTCTAAAGTATGATAAATCCAAGATGTAAAATCCTCATCCACTTTCTAATAATTAATTTTTTATTTCATTTCTATTATTCTAATCTCCTAAAAATATCATATTAGATATGGTTTTTAAGAAACATATGATTTATATAATTAAATTATTATCATTTTAGTGGATGTTCCATCACAAAAATTATTTCTCACTCTTTCTTTTATTCTAATAATCCAATCGCGACCCGTAATGTTTTAATTTAACTGCATTACTGGCAAGTAACATTAATTTTTCATTAGTGGCTCCAAGGATGTTAGTAAAAACATTAAATTATTGATAAAAGATTATAAATTTTATTTTTATATACCTTTTAATGATCTTGATATATAATTTATACATAATAATTAATGATAATACAAAATGAATTTGTTGTGATAAAAAACCGGCCATAATTAACATAAATGATCACCATTTACGTTAATTGAATGATTCATCAATATAAAATATAAAAAACATTATTATAAGATCAATTATTTTCTTGGGAGATCATTAATGACACTTAATAACTATTTTGGACATTTATCATAATTTCACCCAAACATCCATTCATATATACAAGAAAACCAATCAGGATTACCACAAAAATAATTTCTTTCGAACGATGAAATTAAACCATATAACTCATCGATCATCCAATAAATGAATTTAATAAAATCATAATGAATAAAATTCTATTATAAAAGGTTTTTTAACTGTTAGTTAATAAATCTAGTGTGATTATATTGGATATTCAATTGAATAAATCATTTAGGACTAAGGTATGTGGAATTCTTGATCTGAACTCTATTTCATAGGGTTCTCCATCTTTCACCCCATTTATATTATTGAACTTCCCTAAATATAATTTCGTAAACATTATAATAAGTTTTATGGAGTATACATGCTTTAAACTAGAGTTTATCACAAATCCAAGGTATTCCAGAAAAAAACTATTCCTTTAGGAAAAAATTACATGTTGACATTGGTACTTATTCACTCATGGTTGATGAATCTATTTTCATGTTTGTTACCCCCACATTCATTTGAAAAAAAAATTCATGAATGTTATATTTTTGAAATCATATCCATTCTTTTACATGGGATATTTTATTTCCAATGTTGATAAATGGTCTATGTGGAATGAATGATAATTTAAATGTTATCATGTGATTGGTGCACCTATAATTATATAAAGTAATGTAAATGATATGATGTGATAGGTGCACCCAAAATTATAAAGTGCTCTAATAAAAAGTTTAATTATATCAATCTTGTTATAAAATCGAAATATGATTTAACATGATACTAATTTTTTTCACAACAAATTTTGGTAGTTTACCCTTTATACATGATGTTTAATTTTGATGTGATTCAATATTTCATACCTTTATCTAGTTATTCCTCTCATTATTATAGTTCAATGCCTATATTATGATGTTATTGATTACTCTCACACCATGTTACATTGATTCATCTTTTATATATATCCTCATATTAGAATAAATCATACATGTTTCTTGATGTATATCTTCAGGTGAATTTTTGTATAAAAGAGAACACGAGGGAAAATAAGATTCCAGAGAAAAATAAATTAAATAAATTTTTATGTTTTATTCTATAAATGTTATTTATGTATCTAATTTTCCCAAGAAAATTATCCTATTGATCCTAGCCATTTAATGATTTAATGTTACTAATCCTTAAAATGATGCAACAGTAATTTAATAAATAAGTTTCCCAATAGTTATGGTCGATAGATATAAGTCTAAAAGGATTTTATAACCATTAACCCTACTAGAATCTAAATGGGAAAGATAACCTTGACTTTTTTTCATCAAACATCACTGAAATTTTAAAAATGAAAATGTAATTTGGGTCATACATGATCATTTCATTACATTAGAACACATAATTTCTATAATTGAAGATTTATAAGTTTATCATACTTCCATAATATATATAAAAAAATCAGTGAGAATGCCATGAGTACCACATTACATTATATTTTATAATGATCAATGGGTAACTTCATTGTTTTTGGATAAGTTTTCAACTTTCTATCGATACAATTTTAGGGTTCACTACATCTTATCATCCTCATATAAATGGCCATTCTAACAGGACAATTCAAAATCTAGAAGTCATATTTTGATCTTTCTCTATGAAGTTCAAAGTTTGTTGGGTTCAATAACTACATCAGTTAGAATTTTCTAATAATAATATCTTCCACTACACTGTTATGATGGATCCTCATGAATCCTTCTATGTTAATATGTGATGAACTACAACATACATGCCTTATGTTGTGTAAATAATTATATATTAAAACTATATAATTTAAGGAATCACATTGAATTTTATATCAATTCAATAATAAATAATATCTCCATATCGTGGAAAAAACTTTAGGCTGAAAATAGAGGGAATGAGCTTGATTTTGTAGTGGGTGAATAGATATTTATACAAATATCTCCCTATAATTTATTATTGATATTTGGAAATAAGATAATACAATGACCTAGGTGTGTTGATCATATTGAAATTTATTTTTTTGTTGGGAAGGTAATTAAATGGCTGGCACATTCACCAAATCTTTATCTGGTTCATTATTTTTTCCATGTATCTGTCCTGAGGAAGTATATACCTGATCTTTCAAATTTACTAATCCTGTAATTTATACCACTACACCAAGATCATTCTTATAAATAAAAATTATTTAGAATATAGATCATAGAAAAAATGTTCTACAAATCAAGACACCTCACTCAGTTAATGTTTAATAGTATAATAAAATATTTGAGGAGGGTAAATTGGAACCTGATGATGTGATGTGGAAGATGTATCCTCATATATTTGTATCCAAATGATGAATTTTGTGTAAAAAATATTTTAAGGGGTTTATAACATTACACCCAGATATCCATCTGAAATATTTATCATTAAAAAATATTAATTCTAAAATAGCTTACGTTTCACAAGATCGCGAGATTAAAATAATTATGAGATGCTACTAGAATAAAATAACAATTATATTTCTCAGAATAAATATGAATAAAAATTTTATGAAATAAAAATATAGGCTGAAACTCAACTTGATATTAATGGTATGTGCGTAAAAAATAATCACACAATTATAGTAAATTCAGTTTACTCATAAATAATAATTTTTCATAAAATTTAAGACTTTCTTCATTTTATGAGTCAAAATTAATTTTTAGAAGTTATATTAAATTTATTTTTAAAAATTATTTTCATCTTTTAATTCATCATGTCAAAATTTTTTAAATAATTTTATATTTTGAAAAACATTTATCTTCTAAAGCAACAATGAAAATACATATTTTTATTGACTGTTTTGTTCTCATTTAATGTATTTACAAGGTGAAATTATGTTTTTTGTGGACTATTTTTAAAATGTATTAAGATCAATTTAATTTTAAATATTTCAATTATGAGTTTTAGATGTGTGTTATACACAAAATTACTCTAGAAATGTTATATTTTAAAAATTCAATTTTCTAAAAAAACACTATCCGAGGACTTATTATAGATTATATTTTAGAATAAATTTTAAAAATTATATGTTTTGTTTTTTTAAAAATTTTATAAAAATTTAGATTAATTATGTAAAAAAAATTTATGTGCGTCCCTTTCAAAATTTAGCACCTATTAATTGTAATCTTGGTAAATTTTGTAACCATAATAAATGGTTAGGGGGATACATTACGTAAAAAATCATAAATAATATGAAATGAATCTAAAAAAATAGAAAATTTCTTGGATGAGTATTATCTAACACTTATGACCTAATGAGAGACATTATGTTTTATAAGTGACACATTTCCATGGAAATGAGTTATAAAATATATAAATCAATGAATGTAACAAAATGTCACATTATTTCTTTAAAATATCCCTTATGAGTCCACGTGTGAAACAATGTGTATTATGAACTAATATAAGTGTAATTTTTTGATATAATAAACATATTTTTATTATATAAATTTATTTATGACATTATGTGTAACATAGATGAGATTATCATGTTTATAAAAGTTTATTTAATAAAAATTTAAATAGGTCACATTCTTGTTTAAAATACTATATGTTTTTTAATATTGGCATACACAAAATATATACTTGAATATAAATATTATTATTAAATATTTAATATTTATATCCATCAAGGTATATTATTTTTAATTTTTAGTGAATAAATATTAATATTAAAGAATTACACAACCCTGATGCAATAATTGTATTACTAATAAAATACAATTTAATGTTATAAATAAAATTAAAACATATAAAATTTAAAAAATTAATATAAAAACATTTATAGATGACCTTGATCTAATACAAATATAATAAAATAATTTATTATATTTTATCTAGTATATTGATATTTGTAAAAGTCCATATCATGAATAGTATAAGAAATTTTAGAAATTATATTTTTTGAAAATGTCTTTTTATTAAATTATTTGAAAATCATAAAAAATCATTAAAAAAAATATTAAAAATGTCGTATAAAATGTTATCAATTGTTCATTTATGGTCCAAATTACACCACATAAATAAATATTACAACCTTTCAACATTTAGATTTTATTATCATATTTAAAAATAATATTGGTTAACTAATGGTTAATTAAAATGATAATTTTTAAAATAATTCCATAACATGTATAAATTATATTATTTGATTATATAATGGAATAATGTCACATTATCTTCAATTCCATTAATATGTTATGTTTTTTTTACAATATAATTTTTTTTATATAAATTAATATTTTGAGAAATTCCAAATGTTTAGCTCACCTCGATTATAAATTGAATCCTTCTCGAAAAGTTCTTCTTATCACATTGAGAATTAAATCACTATAATCCCCTTGAAAATCCTATTGTCAATTTCTATAGCCACACTCTATATGTGTTCTAACCCCATAATTTCATCCCTAGTGTCAATAGGAAGAAACATCAAGGGAGTTCGCTGAAGTAGATGTAGTCTTCTTTTCTGACAGTTTCTTCTTTATTTCTACCTCTACATACTCTTCATGAATTTTTTTCATTATAAATAAATAAATACAATATAACATATATTTTTAGATATTATTATTATTATTTATCAGCAATATTCAATATTTTATCCATCAAATGAATTAAAATAGCAGCATGACTGTGTACATACGTCTTACTGTCCCGACACCATAATGTATCTATTTTTCATAACTACATTACCTAGTGGCTATAATTAATGAATATAAATATATAATAATAAAAATGTAAAATTTACTATGATAAAAATATATTCCATCCATATCCATAACCTTTTACCATTAAGGATGTTATAACATTGTTCATGCGTATGTGCAACCCACCATCTCCATGACACAATCTGTTTAATTTTCAATGATCACAATTGAATGATGATAATAAAATTGTATATAATGAATAAAAATTATACATATTACCTTAATATCATTTAATATTTTGTATCTATATACTTTTCAAATGAAATGGGACTTATTCAAGAAAACATGCATATGTAAATGAAACAATTAACACAACAAAGAACGGTACTAATCAAATATTATGAAAAAATGGGTAATAAGATGATATATTATGGTCATATATGATATAATAAACACTAAAATTTTTATGTAATTAATTAATAATATTCTATAAATAAGAATACATGGGTTTCTGATATTTACTAAAGAAAACATACATAATGTAAGGGTTAATTTTCACAATCACTTTATAATTGAAGATTATTTATATGTAGAAATATACTTGGGATTATTTATAATCCATATAAATATTTCCTAAACATATTTCCCATAATATTTTATATAATATTTCATAGTTTCATTTTACACATGTGATATTTTTTTAAATCAAATTGAGTGTAACTATTTTGTCATTTTTTAAATGAGGTCTTTTTGACACCTTCGGAAAAGTAAAAACAAATTTTTTTATTATACAGCTTGAACGATTTTTTCCCTTTTTGGATGAAATAATAAAATTGAAATCTATTATAATCTTAAAAGTATATTTTCAAAAAAAAATTTGTTTTAATATTCCATGGAATTTAAAAAAAATCAAAATAGATATTATATTTTACTCAAAAATAATTTAAGTGATTTCCCAAAATTATTTTCGATTTATTGTAAAAGGATTTGATGTTACATAATATATACTATATATATTTTTCATGAATAATAACCATATTAATTTTGTGTATTTTTTATGTATATGATGTAATTGTATTACAAAAACTAGTTTCTTTTTCATGTGATATTCTATTATGAAATCTCTATAGAACCCATTTTTTTCATGGGATCTAATATGATTATTATATTATATTCTTATGGAAAAATATGTATAGTTTTCGTTATGAGATGGATGAGAGATATATCTCCCACCAATTAATAGTGTAATGATTAATATCTAATGAGATAAATAAAACTAGAATTAGGTGTATAATAAATTTAGTAGCACATGGTTGGAATGGGCATTGAAATTGGATCATTGAAAGACTTTTTACACTATTATGTTTGTGACGATGAGTCATGACTAATATGGAAATGATTTTCTATGATTAACATTATTCCCCAATTCAATATATTATTCCTCTCTCTTGAATAAACATTTTTCTATATTAACATATAGGATTTATTCTATTAGACAATACAATAATATTTTATATGTAAGAAATAATTTTCAAATGTTATTCTCATTTTATAATGCCATTATGATTATGTTATAACAATTGATGAACATTTTTAAGTATCTGGGTTCACTATATGTTTTCAACCATAAATTGAAGAAATTGATTTTGTAAAATTTTTCAAAATAAGTTTTTATTATGAAGAAAGAAGTGGGAGATGATGTAGATGATTATGAATCATATATTTATATTTCAAATATTATAATGACCCTAAATCATTGAAATTATATTGTTTTTTATCTTATGTAATGATTTTATTTTTATATATATATATTAAATATTTGTGTAGTTATATTACCCACCATATTACACATCAATTTTTACATTAATCGGTCACTCGTTCATATGGATGAAGTATCATCACCACATGGTGAAACAATAACTTTTTCATTAACACATTTTATGGGTGATAATTATGATGGGATTAATGTTTATATATGTTATTTTAAATATTATGACATTTTTTTATTATTTTTCCAAAATCAATTTATAAATACTAAAAGCACCAAACAAAAAATTTCATGAAAATAATCACTTCTTACTTGAAAAATGACTGTAAACAAGTAATTTTCATGAATAGAGTGATAAAAAAATTATGATAATGTCATTAATTGTAATATATCTGTGATTTTTATTCTATGGATTTGATTTATAATATATTTATAATTATTAATCCATTGGTGTGATCACATAATAAGGAAGCCAAACCTACGGTATGGGTAAATTTCATGCAATTATTCTGGATTGCTTACATATAAGTATCTGTTTTGGAATATTTTAAATCTATATCCATGTTTTGAAACAACATTTTTATAAATATTTTTCTATAATCATACGATTTTATGAGATTTTCTATTTTTCTATAATTTTTTATAAATGGTTATAAATGTATCAATTTTTTATTTTTCGAATGTGGTAATTTTAAAACATGATGAAAAAATATGAATGTAATGAATTTTAATATAGAAAACATGAACATATTTTCCCACCTTATTCCCTAATATATTATTCTATGAACCCTAATATATAGGTTTTATTGAAATAATTTTTTATGTTTTATATATGGAAATATTTTTTGATAATAATTGTTATTAATTTGAAAAGTGTATTTTCATCAAAAGTTATCCATTTTAATTTTTATAATATTTTTATCAATAGAAATTTATTTTGTTAAATATTAGCCATTGATGAGTTTATTATATTATGGTACTATATTCCATATTTTATTGGATGGTTTATGATTATTTTTATTGAAGATGATTCATTTTAATAACATTATTCTTTATTACTTTGGATGTGCTATGAATATGTTTATTGATTGCGGACATTTTTAACATTTTATATGGAATATTCAATATGCATGATTATGTTGATTATATTTAAAAAATTTCATATATGGAATGATTTAGAATTACTATGATATTTTTGGGGCATGTTTTATCCCTCGATGCACTAAAAGGTATTATGAGACCAAGGGTCTTCAGTATTGGATGATTCATTCTACATTTAAATAATATGTCTTTTCACGAGGCCTCAATTGTCTGTTTATGATAATCGACATTATTCATTTTCCACATTGTGAGATTATTTATTTATATCCATTTGATAATATTTTAGTTATGATATCATGGATACATATTTACATTATCTAATTATTTATATGTACAAATTATATTTTGATTTATTTCCCTCAATATCATTCAATCCTTATGTAGTTTTTTGTACACATTCACGTAAAAATATTATGAGATAACCTTTTTCTTATGTTCATTTTTCCCCATGATTCCATGAATTATATTATGATTGATATTAATCGATAACCTACGATAATACTTGATTTCTCAAAGTAATTGTAATGTTCTGTTATATGATTTCAATTATAATATAAGATTATAGTATGTATCTTTTTATCCAAGTCTGTTAAAATATTTAGTCTATTGGGATGAAATTAAATGTATCTAATGAAAATGTAATAATACAACCATCCATTGTATACTACTTAGGAAAGGGTCTTTACATGTATGAATCTAGATATTTTTTTTGAATGATTGTAAGAATTTATAGAATAATAAAATGTAACATGTTTTTTCTTTTTATTACAGAGTAAAATTTCTACCATATTTCATAATCCATGATATTTAATGATGTAAATAAAATTCAATAATTTTATACATCAAAATAATACTGTAAAAGTTTATCTTAAATTTGGGTTACCAAGGTCATCTTTGAAACATAATAATTATCTCTAACCCATGATACTTCGATTATGAAAATTCATTACTAACATTGATGTACTTCTTGTTTAACATCCTAATATTTCATAAATCAAAAAAATAAATAGTGGTTAATTTTCTATGATTGTGTAATTTCGTGATATTCATGGTGAGATCAAATTTTAACATTAATATGAGTATTTATATTTCATTTTTTGCCTTTTTGTTTTATATATACTTATATATCAATGTTAATAAAAATTGAACATAATAAAGTCAATACTTGTAGAGATATGTTTCTAATTACTTATATTCATAAAAACTATATGAGACACACATTATCTCATATTATCAAGAATTATATCGCGTTTAGTTAATAAATATCAAATTCAAATAACCTTAAATGAAATATATTTGTTATATATGAGATAAAAAATTATAGAGGTTTCATCCTCTTGTGTTAGAAGCCACACATTATGTCAAACTATTACACTATAAACATATATTATTTTAATATATATATAAATATTAATTTTTGTTTACATTTTTTAAATTTTCATGTATACTCATATTAAATATAAAACAATCACAGGAAAAACTAAAAAACACACATATGTATTTTATAATATAGAAAACTACCTTAGAGAATACATATAAACATATATATATATATATATATATATATATCTGTGTGTGTGTGTCTGTGTGTCTGTGTCTCCATATATAATAGATAAAATATCAATGTATGGGTATGATTATAGAAAATTTTGCATGGGTATGAAAGATATCATGTAGGATAGTGGTAGGAATTATAAATCTATAAAAATTTATAATAAGTATGGCACCCATATCCTTCTTGATAACGAACTTATTTCTCTATTCATTGGAGATTCCCTAAAAAATAATTTTTTTAAAAAATATTGTAATTTTTTTATAATATTAAAATTTAAACCTCATTTTCGTTTCTTTTTTTAAAAACACACACACTCACTCATTAAAATAAAATATAATATATTTTTTGTCTATACTACGTTAACTCAAAAAAAAATTAAATTCATCCTCATGAATTCAACTCCACAAATTTTCAAGTTCTTTCTTCTACATAGATTATAATTTTTAAATCCAATTTAGTTTCATATTTTTAAAATGGTTCTATGAATTGATTTTAACTAAAATAATTGACATTATTAATATTACCACTAGTGTGTTCATGAATAGAAGTATCTCAATGATGGTACACATGTTGTTAATTGAAGAGCCCCATCCAAATCAACGTAAACCACATATGTCATAACATGTCTTAAACATTATTGTTTCACTGATTTAATTTAAAATCACTTCACATATATATTCCCATATTATTAATATTGAATTCTTGAAATTTTGGAGATATAATTTTTATATGACTCCACCCAAACTTCTTATAGTTTGGTAATGTCCAATTTCATCTTTAATAAATTTCTCTAAATTTATTAATTGTCATAATTTTATTTCATAAAATATTTTCTATAAATTTCAATTGGTAAATGAAAAAAAAAATCCTAAACAAATTAAAATTGGTGGAAAACTATAATTGTATTTATATTTTATAAATCACCCAAAGAGCATTCAAGATCATCATATACCAGTCATTCCATGTGGGGATCACAATGAATCCAATAATATTTTTCATTACCTATTTATATAATATAACACGACCATTTTATTGTTGGAGGTAGGTTATTTAATCATTTTAAAAGATATCATACTTGTACATGACTAACAAAATGGGGGTGATTATTGAAATAGTTTCCTCAGAAACCAATGATATCTTTAGTAATTCTACATCATGAAAATATGTTTTCATTAAGGAAAAAATTCACTATATAATGATCCTATGACGTGCTGGGAATGAAAAATACACTAATTCATGTAACAAATAGAGTGGAACTAACATATATATGAATTGAAATTTTTGAAGGATCCTATAAAATTATTTCACCAATAATTGAACATTTAAAAAATTATAATTTCATTAAGGAGAATTTGGTAATTTTTATTATTGGATCATAGTTGTTAGCATTGAGGAAAAAATGATATAATTTCTAGAAATCAATATCTAGGGTTTGAAAAAGTAAAGACCTTTTTTGATTAATTGGAGTGGGTATCTTTGTTGAAAAGGTCCCTCTTCATAAAACCCTATTTAAAAAATTTTTAATGGGATCTTGCAATGTCTTTAGAGAACATATCCGTATAATTTGAAACTGAAAATAAATTTTAGTTATATACCCTTGAACATATAATGATTCGAATCCTAAATATATTTACTAATATATTGCATGTGTAAAATATTTTTATGAATCTCACAACCAAAAATACATATTTTATAACCATACCATGTCTAATACTCATAAATCATTAGTAAATGTACCCAAAACAGAGATATGATATG
Source organism: Viscum album (assembly GCA_963277665.1). NCBI lineage: Eukaryota > Viridiplantae > Streptophyta > Magnoliopsida > Santalales > Viscaceae > Viscum > Viscum album. The sequence continues at coordinate 186,048,767 of OY728153.1, read as the reverse complement.
AGTTATCCATGAATTAAAATCTATAAATTTTATTTTCTATCACTTTTTATATTCTTATTTCCCACAATATTTATGTCAAATCATTATAAGAGGGGTACTCATATAATAAATCTATCATTAAATAGTTTTTTTTTGGAAAGTGTATATAACTATTTACTGATTTTTTTATGTAATGATGTTTGATCCCGAGATATAGGATCTAAAATCATTTTTGGGATAAAATAGAATCAACTTCAATATTAGTGGTGGGGTACTTTTTTGTGTGAAAACTAATAATTTTCTTTTATAACTATAAACAAATATAGATCTCTCACATATTTATTATAAAATATCTTCTATAAAAAGGTAAATTTATCATATATCAATTCAAAAGGAATAATAAATTTATATATTGTATGTTGGATAAAGGTATAATAAATTACATGGGAGTTTAAAAGGATATTTCATTGACTTGTGTTTATTAAAAATATTTTCTTTCACAAAAAAAGGAAAAATTGGTCGTGAAATTTTGTGGATGTTATTGAAAATCCTTCGATAAAAACTATCACATTTTAAAAATTATCATAGTAATTTAATATTTGTAGAGAGGTATGGTTTAAAATTATATATATCCAGTATTTATCAACCATAATACTATTAAAACTGATACAATATCCAAGGTCCAATACTTCCTTTGTACTTGCATATTATTATTCCCAATTTATGAATAAATATTCATACTCACATGTATATTTGTCAAAAATATCATAGATGTGGAAAAGTAAGTATATATATAATAAATAATTACTTCTAGATACACCCCTAATATAACATAAAAATGACCATTAAGAAGTACTAGATTGTACCAAGGGAATTTTATCACCCAAAAGGCATTATTTTGTTAAAATATGTGAAAAATGGACAAGTGAAGGTTTCGTTATCTAGATGATATATGGAAATGTATATATCTATGTACACTAAATAACTATATTGAATCATTATATTCCATGTTATAACATATGATTTTTTTTTAATGAAGTGAAAATATAATGATCTTTCATTTTGAATGTGTTTAACTCCTTGTAGTAATTATACACTCTCCATCCAATACTAAAAAATTAGGATGGGAATCAAGACCCTCATATATATTCACAATAAATTAAAATTTTTCAACTAAATAAAAAATGAATACATAATAGTGAATTATTTTATAGGGTTTGAAAACATCTCCATATTTTAAAATCTAATATTACTCCCCATTAAACCCAAATTATTTGAAATGATTATATTAATTTACCTGTATATAAAATAATATTATACGTTTCCTAAAAACCTGTGTTTTTATCTATATAGTGGTGAGTATTTAATAATTACCCATTAAGTATAACCTATTTTCATAGTACAAATCCTTACTTCCTCCAACTTCTTACCTTCCCCTTATACATCATTCACGCAATCCCCTATTATCATACCGGATCTCTCCAACCATTATTTTAATAAAAACCATATTATTCAAATTACATTTATTAATCCACCAATAAGAAATCTATTTTACTTCTCAGTATCCCCTTTACCTTATTTGATATGGCTACACTTTATCATTATTCTGCTTCTTTTTCAATATGTCACCAGTATCACTTCTCATTCTTTGTCCAATGAATCGGGGTGCATGGTAATTTCAATATATATATATATATATATTCTCATATATTATTATAATTCAATACATTTAATGAAAACCATGTAATACAATGTGGGATCTGAAAATAGTTAGTTACAGATTTCTCTTATTGCGATATAAAAGTTCTTATTTATCAAATCATTTGATCATCTTATAAAACTATATTATTAGTAAATTATTATATAGATAATTTAAGATTTCCACCCACCTATTTTATATTTTCTTCCCCACTATATGACTCTAATTATATAAGAATTTGTGTAATTTTTTAATAAATTGTTAATTCTATTTATTATATAATTTATATTTATTTTTTCATAGTTTTTCATGGATTATTTTTTCAGTTAATTTCATTTCATTGGTTTTTTATGCATTCATAATATATTTTCATTATAATTTCATATATTTTTATTAATATATTATAGAATAATCATTATTTTATAATTTAATATACGTTTTATATATTTAATATATTATATTTATGTAATGAAATTGAAAATAATAATATAAATTTTTCATAATTATCTAGTATTTAATTATTTGTTCCTAGTCAAATTTCATAAATTGTTATATATTATTATTTGATATATATTATTGAACATGCTTTTTTTAATTAAATCATGTTATTTTGTTTATAAAATTATTTTTTAATAGGAATAAAATATTGAAAATTTGATAATTTAATGAAGTAGTAAGTGTCATTGTATCAATAGATTAGAGGAATCATTAGATATTTCATTTTAAAATAAATATATATACTTCTTATAAAAATATACACATCTATTGTAGTTTATCATTATAGTTGAAATGAAATGATATTCATGTGAAATTGGCATTTAAAACATTTATTAATTAATATTTGAGATGGATTTAGCATATGGAATTAATAATTGAGAAATGATCAATGTGTTACCATCATAAAACTGAATAACCTTGTTCCCAAAAAATGTTGAATGAATTCAGAACTCATTTAATGAGGTTTTCATCACTAAAGCACACTGTGATGATGTCTCCAGAATTTCACTTATATCTGAATCAAAATTTTCATAGCTTAATATAAATTATAATCAAATTGTCTAACATAATGAGTTTTTTGATGTAATGGATGATTCTAATTAATAATTTTATAAATAATTTAGAATGTATAAAAAATTTCATATCTATTTATATTTTTCCATTTCATTTACTTATTTCAAATTATAGAAATGGAAATGTTATTGATATTATAGTAGATACATGATTCATTTTTTAAATATTTTATCATATTATAATGTTTTTAGATGAAAAAAATTAAAAATATGGGTCTTAATTATAAAAATATATATTAATTTCTATAACATTGTATAATGTATTGGGGAGTAGATTTTGATTATGAATATTATAATATATATTATAGTCTTATATTGAAATTGGTATATTTTGATGAATTTTTCACGGAATATAATAAGATATGAATAGAAATAAAATCACAATGGATGTTATTTGCTACATTCAAATAAAACCATGATTGATAACATTGTTCATGTCTTCTAAAATGGCATGGAAAATGTGGTAGCATTCTATAGAAAACATCAATGATGATTTTATAAGATATAAAAGCGATTAGAGTGAATTAAAATACATTGATTCATTATATCAGTGCTTCTATCATTGTCCCGGGAATATGAGATTAATATTATTTAGTGATGGATTTAATCTATTTTTACTCTAAGTAAATCTTATGGCATGTGTCTTGTTATTTATATCTTGTATAGAACGACACCATAAATATCTATGTTACAAAAAAAATTCATTATTTGATGATAATTTGGGAAAATAATATGCATAAAAATGTCATTTATGTATACCATAAAACTATAATGTATTAATAAAAAGAGTTATTAATAAATTTTCTATATATATATATATGTTTGATCGATATCTAAAATCAATGAATTACATTTTTCTTTAATGTGAATGATTAAATATTTGCATGTATTGATAAATATGTCTAGTTAGATCATTAACACAATATAATCAAATCCACATTGTAACATTGAATATAATTATAAAAGGATACATATAAAATAAATTGGTTTTTTAGGTGACATAATTGATTCTTGATTTCATGTCACAAATATCTATTTAAAAAATCATAATTCAATGAATGAAATGATTTGATAGCAAATATAATATTATTAACTGCTTCAAAAATAAATTCGAATTTATCAATAATTGATAAAAAATTATAAAAATGTATTGTTTTAATTTTTTAGGGTAATAGGTGCCTGATTTTTAGGTATAATTTGTTTCAACAAAAATGTTGATTTTTTTTTCAAAAATAAATAGAGTGATTTTTAATTTTTACCCCATAATAATTACATTAGGAACATAAAAATAATTTTTTATTAATGATTATTTTTAATAATAGTATGTATGTAGGGAAAATCAATAAGATGTCATAATAGTCTTAAATAGTTAAAAAACTTATATATATATCACCATCATGGAAAAATGATTAGGGAAATAATCCTATTGGAATTTTTGTTGAGAAATCACAGGAAAAATTATTTTTCATTGATAATTGAATAATGTGAATGTTTTTATTGCAAATTTAATTATCATTTCAAGAGGTTTTGACTTAATATATCTTATGTTTATTGGATTAAAAGGCCTAAATCATATATTATGATGAATTAAATTCCATTTTTGGTATATTTTAAATTAAAACATTATCAAATACTGAAATATATTATTGAGTTGTGTTTATTATTTAGGTAGAGTTATGTGAAAACATTATAAACCAATGATTTTGAAAAAATATATGAACGATTTATAATTAATATTATTATTTTAGAGATTAGTTTCCCAGACTTTATTTTCATAATGATGGTTGACCTAATTGTTATTTTGACTATGATAATGTTGCAGGCCTCATACTTTATCAATGGATTAATCCTATAACGAAGTATTACAAAATTAATTTTTTTATATTTACTACATTAAAATATTAAAATCCCATATATATAATTTTTATTAGGATTTTCACTTTTTTTTAATTAGGTAAATTGTCCATTTTATGTTAATTATGAGAAATAAATCGTAACAAAAAGGATATATTTCTAAAGGACATGTTTTTAAAGAGTGTTTCAACATTTCTAAAAGGTATTTGGATAATATTATGGACTAATTTATGAAATTTGTATGTATTGAGACAAAAAATATATTGATAAACTACATTTACAAAATAAACAGTCCAATAATAGTTTATCATGTTATTAATTAAGTATTAGTCTCATTGACATAATAAGAAGTCATATATGCACATGGATATGTGTTACTAAAGAGTGATACATATTGATTCATTTAATCACTAATGATATAAACAATGTTATGAATTTGGAGTTAAAAAAGAAATGAGAACGAGATAATATATATTGTTATGAATGAAATTATTGATAGGTTTCTAAAATGGGAAGGATAACAATCAAATTTATATTCATAGTACAATGATAAAATTATTTAATATAACTAAAAATATTATATTTTTACATGATGACCATGAATATTGATGATTGATTTGTAGTTCTAGTTGATTTGAAATATCTTGTCTTAAGACCATTGATGTGGTATATGAGATTCAATGTTTCTAATGTTAATGTATTCAGGTTTTATATATCATTACATGAATAATGTTTATAAAAATATATTGTAATGTATTAAAAATTCCTAGATTTTGGTTAATATTGAAATTTGAATGAAATTATTGAATTTAATTATTTTATAAAATTTTAAGTTATATTTTTAGAATTAATGTTGGTTGATATTTATAGTGATATAAGGAAATATTTTTTACACTTTACATGTGTTATCTTATCTTACATGATCAATATTATTGTTCATGGAGAACATGGAACCTATATATTAGATATATAAGATAAAATGTAATATTATTTGGATGAAAAAGTAAAAAATCTAGGAGTTTTATAGTTTTTTTCAAGCTTAGAGACATGTATGATATCAGTGATAAATAAAAATAATTATTTTATAATTTTAAATCAATAAAAGTAATTAGATATTTGTATATTTATCAATGATGATATTGAAAAAACATTTATTAAATAGATGTTGAAGATGTTGATATCATGACTATGAGATAAGATTAATATAATTTTATTATTAAATATATAATTTACTTTGTGTTCATTCATATTTTAAATTATCTAATATTTGATTATTTAGAATATATGAATAAAATTAATTTATGTATACAATTTCTAAATCATTTTATTTTTTTATATCTTATATCATGTTAAAAATAATTAATATTATTTCTTGATATTGGAATTGAAAATAATTTAATTTAATGATATTAATAGATCATTATTCAGTTTTATTCTATTATATTTTTCTTATAATCTCCTTGCTTCACCCAGTATGCTCATTATTTTCTGTATTTCCTATTTTGACAATTTTATTTTATATGATATGTCATAATGTTAATCAACAGTGATACATACTTCCAATGAATCACCTTTTAATTTTGTGATGTTATGTGGATCAGATTAAGTAGTTAATGAGTGGTTATCTATTGATTATATTGTTTCACAGATACAATTCTGTGGTGTAGGGTGTGGCTGTTATTGGTATATAATTATTAATGGGAAAAAATACTTTATTACATCTATATAATATTTTTTGATGATATTAATTAAATATATTTATATAATAACAGGATAAAAATGATCATTAAATCCTTATATGTTTGTTGGTAAAAATATTTAATATAGTTGTGGATTTTGACATGTATGGTGTGCCTAAAAATAAATCTGGAGGCTTAAATGAGTTGATCATGGTTTTTTTATGGATGTGAGATTTCATCACTTTCCATTATATATTATTAATGGAGGTCCATTCCAATCAACTATAATAATGATATATTTTAAAAACAAGTGATTTTATGTCTAAAAAAATATATTTAGTTTATTTTGTTAGATATTATAATTAAATTAATGTATAATTTTTTATATATATCATATATCTATATTCATTTTATGTTTTTTGTGGATGGTCTGATTGTTCAAAAATGGGAATTAAAACTTTTAGGGGAAATTTTAAGTAAATATATGTATATATTAATGAATGATTTCGATGATACATTCTTGAGTATTTTTCTAATGTTTTTAATGGTTCTTGAAGAGATTTCATAAGATCATTGGATGAAGTTTGTGGATATAAGTCATTCTAATTTTTCAAGTATATTTGATGTCATATTAGTATAGTAATGATAATTTATAAAAATAATTCTTGTTTAATAATATTAAAATTTTAATCAATCTTCTAACTAAGAAGCCCAATGAGGGTGACGTAAGTCATCTTACCCAAATTTGGTTCCCAGTGGTTTTTATGTTAAAATCAAACCAGGTAATCTACTTTGTATTATTAAATATAATTCTATTACATCGTATGTACATAAATATTTTAAATGTATTTTTTTATTGTGTTTGGTCAAACTAGGTTCTGGAGTGGTGTGAATATAATAGAAAATGGGATTTATGTAAATAACCCCTCTACAAACATTGGAATAAATAATCTAACTTTTAATTCACTTTTTTCTGGGATTATAATTTGATAACTTTTATATTATTTAATTTAAAAAATTTATGGTGTGTGTGATCCAAATGCATCATTAAAATCATTAGTGTCACATAGTGATGTAATTTCCTAATAATTGGATAAGGAGTCTATATATCGTATCTAATGTTGAAATACTATACAATCCACCTAAATATTATTTGATTATATTTCATAATTATCAACCATAGAACTTTAACTAGTGGACTTTAATAATTCTATTATTCTTATTCAATTAAAATAATAAATAAAAAAAATTTCTTTGTGGATGAAATATAAGAGTTAGATCCATGATATATATATTCAGAATTACAATTTATAACAATGGGGTGAGAATTGAGAACACTTTCTCTAGGAATGACTTGTTGAATTCTTCTGTATATTTCATCACTCGGAAAAATGGTAATATATCTATTAGATTTTATTAATTTCTTTAATATATTATGATATCTATTATGTATATTTTTTTATGAAAACTGTTTAATTAAAACTAATTTATACTATAAATTACATTAAATAGAGGTATTGTAACGCCCCGACCCTAATTACCTAGAGTCGGTGCATTATTACATAACATTGGCATGATCATGAGAAAGATCAAGTCTCGAAAGACCGATTAGTTTAGTAGCCTTGGAATAACTAGATACATCCATAAATTTTTACATTACATCATAAAAAAAACATCTTGTCTTCATATCCCCTCATACTATCCCTGCAGGTCATTCATAAATTACTTCTTCATAATCCTGGGAAAAATAAAACATTGAAAGGGGTGAGCTCGGATGCTCAGTAAGGATAACATTATAGCAGAAGCTTTCATAAATAAGCATAAACACTTAAGGCAATTTATAACTAAAACAAAAGCCTTTTAAATTTAAACTTCAGCATAAAATGGTGAAGGTAAAATGAAATAATTCCATTTACTTACTCACATGGATATTCTACTAGTCGAATGATCACATGCAATATCAATAACCACTTTCATAATGATGGAATGCATAATGCCAGACTATCATAACCACATAGCCAAGGCCTTGTGCCAAGACTACAAATAAGATTTTGCCAAGGCCTTGTGCCAAGACACTAGTTTGTCTCATGAGACCTACCGATGCATCGAGGAGCTATAGCGGGCTCCACCCGTCACTTATTAAGTCCAATGCATTCCTCATATGAATAGGTTTAAGCATAAAATAAACATTCGTATTAAAACTAGCATACGAAATGTCAATACTTTAACCACAAACCATGAATGGTATAAATATAGAACATCCACAGTCAAATATAACTCATTTGATACAATATGGAAGATTGTATTGTATCACATTAACCTCAATCATGAATAATGAAGGATGTTAACATAGATGAAAATAATCATCAAAACTATTTGAGAGAAATATCCCCCTTTTCATGAAAACATTTAAAAGTCACACTAATTGTCAAGAAGCCATTTAAAAATAGATTTTTGAATCAAAGTGTCCCATACCACTTTGAAACTTTTTAAAAGGATTTTTAATTTTAAAACATTAATGTCCATATAAATAAATCCTTAAAACCATTTTTAAAATATGGACATTAATGAGCATGATTTAGAAGAATAATTCTTTAAAACATTTTAAAATGGTATTTTGGTTAGAGTTTCTAACCAAAAGAGAGACACTTGAATACAAATAATTGAGGTAATCAAAACATTGTAATATCATGAGAATAAAGGAATTCATGATATACTATGTCAAAGTACATTATATACACCACATAAAAGTGATTTGGTGTATATCATCAAAGAAGTCTCAATGGAATGTAAATTGAGATGAAATCTCTCATAAAGGTTGTATCCTTTGGTTAAGGATAAATCAACAACATAATTATGTGTGAAAAATATAAATACACTAAATATGATTGGATATTCATTGTAAAATAATCAAAGGATATTCACACATATTCTTGTAAAAATAACACCAACGAATTGGATGTTTAACTCAACAAATGGTGAAAGAGTTAAAACTACTCTTATCAAATTCATATCAATGACTTGAGAATTTTCAATGGAGTGATTATGTGTATCAAAAGTATATCCAATGGAAGGGGATTGGAAATTATGACATAATCAAATTAATAGTGATTCCACACATAATCACGGGGTAGTATAATCAATGAAATATGCGTAAAGCCAAAAGAGTGGAAATTGAAATCTCAAATTCCCTTATCGATTAGGTAACTTACGAAACAAAAACCCATGAAAGAAAGATCATACCATGATGATGTAAATACCCATAAAATAAAGTATATTACACAATGAATACAATCATGCGTAGTACACATACACCACATGCAATAATTAAGTGGTGAACAATGGAATTCTCACGAAATTAAGAGTGAGTTAAGAAACCCCTTACCATGTTAATCAACTGAGTCGTATGGCCAAAAGTTAATAACCACCAAATTATTTACAGAATAACATGAATATAAAGAGAATCATGATAATATATATCAAATGGCCATACACAATACACCACTTTCAATAATTTAGTGGCGAATAATGGAAATCTCACGGAATTGAAAGTGAGATAAGAGAATCCCTTACTTTGTACTTTTTCCTTGGTCGATGGTAGGTTTACCTCCTGTATAATGGTGAAATAATTGTTATTGAATAATACAAGAATCATTTACTTTAATATGATATCATATATGATCTTTTAACATTTATTTGTTAATAATATCTTTGTATTAACGCCGTTTCGGGTGTTAACTTACTCATTTTCTTTTATATGTTTTGTTACATAAGTCATGTTTGTTGGATCTTATTCATATCCAGAATGATATCAAGTCCTTAAACATCATTTTTAAATCATTAAATGATAATTATACTTGAATGGATACGATGGAGAATGAATCTCATCGCGTTCGTGGGGACGGTAGTCCGTACGTACGCACGAACGCTACTTCCATTTAATTTTTTATTTTAAAAGAATCGAATCCAAATGATACATAGGTATATTACTATTCCAGTATAATATAATATTTTATATATGTTACTTATGTTCATTAACACCATCTTTTATACGTTCCATGTGTGGTATGAACGAGTCATATCATTTTAAGGGGGTGGTAGTCCGCACTTCCTCAAATGAAATTATCGTATGTATATACGACATGAAACGAATAATGGTATGAAATAAAATGGAATTACAGAATCTTATATATAAAATATATATCATTAATATCATATTTAATTACAGTGCCATCATAATGGCCACCATGAGAGGCGGTAAGATGTTTTTGAACAATCGTCGTTTCATGAGACGTTAGTTTGCCATCCACAGAAACATTATGTTCATCATCCATTAGATGGAGTTGTGTGTATGTGTAGTTTGAATACTTCTTATAACGACATCCTATTATATTGAGGATACTGGTGTTGTTACAAAAGAAGGGAAATAAAAAGATTTTGGGGGTTGAAGAAGCAAAATAAATGAAAATAATTTAAGAGAAATCGTTACCTTTAATTTAGGTAACTCACTTTGGTTGGAACCAAAGGACTTGTTGAAATGCTTTCTGCCTAAGGGGAAGCTTCAAGGAGGAGGAGAGGGATGTGGGGAGCTTATTTGGTCAGAGTTTGGACGAGCCAAGTGGCTTGAGAGGTGTGAGGAAATGAGAAGGAGGAGTGCCCTTTTATAAGAGGGGTGAGGGGCACCTTTGTAAAAGCTAGAAATATTAATTTATAATAAATTCATATTCGGTTTCCAATGGCTCCAAAGTTGACTATTCAAAGGTTGAGGTGGGGATAGGTCGAAAATAACTCATCCAATAGAATTTAGACAGGTTTGGGTACTTATATTAACCTTATCTTTAAGTATTAACTCTAAGTTAATTAGTTTCACTTTTACAATGTCTCTTTGTATTTTTATATAATATGGTTAATAAACTTACTATATACATCCAAAAGACCCCCAAGTGGTCCATTAATGATTAACCTATCATAATATAAGTCCCTTGGCCGAACCTTAGATTTTTAGGAATTTAATATCAATTAATAATAAAATATTTGTTTTAAGAACTCTTTTATGTCAATTTTGACACTATTCACTAGTTGATTTTTGTGAAACTCATAACAGATTGATTACTTCGAACAAAGTCAAATAAATCAATCCTAATATATCATATTATCCTAGAAAATTTGTTTAATCCATTAAAAGTTTCATATTATAATTATTTGGGTATTTATAATATCAATTATGTTAATTTTTTACTATTTTAGTAATTACTGCATCATCATTGTGTCATAAATAAAATACATTATTTAATGTCAAAAAATTATAAATAAAATATAATTATGTATGAAATCTTTTTATCTTTATAATGAATATTTATAATCTAAAATCCAACATATATAACCCTATGTAACAATTGTTTTTCTAAAAGATATATGCTTGTGTCATTTTTGTATTCATTTTAACTTAATTAATATAAAGTGTCATTATCACTTACAAGTGGATCCATGGGGTCCCAAAATTGACCCAAAGATGCCCATGGTCGACCATGTATCAACCAATAGGGTTAAGACACATTTTAGGGTAATTTAGTATTATTATAATATTATTTTTTTAACCCTTATTTACCGGATTTACCCTTAACCATGGTAAATAAAATATTTACCACAGTAATTATTCAAAATGTCTAAAAATAAAAGTTACCTATTTACACAATTTGGAAATCCTGATTCCAAATATGGAATCCATTTTTCTAAATTCAAAACACAGAAGTGGCAGAAATTAATTTAAAATTAATTTCCGCTGTCAAAACAAAAAGCGTGTTTTTAAGAGATAATAACTATCAAAAGATTGACACTTGTTTATGTTCGGTTTAATTGTAAAATTATGTCCAATGACCAAAATTATATTAAATGGTAAAAATATATTCTAAATATACTTTAAAACCACTCAAATTCACAATTTATCACTATTAATTATTTTGATTAAAAAAGTTGTTTTTAATTAAAATTTAGTAATTTTCACTATTAATCAAAATATGAAAGTTATCCGAAAAGTACCAAAATTTCACCTTAGGATAAATTCGATATTCCGAATCCAAAAATGAAGTCCATTTTGAAATATAAAATATATATAATTTCAAAAAGTAGGTATTACTATTCATAACGGCTAGTTTGATTGGTTGTGGTGTGTTAAAATCTCGAAGTTGCGTACAATGCACGTCATTGCATTATTCGAAAGGAAACATACCGAAGAAGCTTGGGGTGTTAAATTCTCCCCTCCTTCAATAAATTGTGTCCTCGCAATTTTTAAAATTTTTCTTGGGAATATAATGGAAAGTCCCACATCGGAAAAAGAGTCAATAAAACTATCACTTTAAAAGAAAGAAAGAGAGGTATAAGGGTCATCCAAGATAACCCATACTAGGATTCCATGTAAGAAAACATGGATATGGATGATAAACTAAGTGTCAAGTTCTGATGGAGAGGGATAGAAATCATGATCAGGAGAAAGTTAACAATGAGAAAACCACAAACTTGTGTTGGGACAAACGACCATTAGTCTCCTAGTAGGAAAGTAAACGGACAACATTTTTTTTTAGTTACATTACATAAGGAAGAGTAATTCATCTATGATATTGACTAAGAACATTATGAGATATACATACATTTTAAGTAGATTTTCATTCTTTAATAAATTTCCACCACTAACTCTTTTTTTTTAAACGATGAGTATTCAAGAAGACTTGGTCACACTGGAAGAGATAGAATAAACTTCTATAGAATCACATGATCCATGAAGGATAAACCATATATTTACATTGTCTTTGAAGATTAATCAAAACCAAAATGGTCAGTGAATGATCTAATGATCCCCCAAAAGGATATTCATTGAGATAAATATGCACTAATCTTAATTTCTAAAATTAAACCAACAATACCCCAAAGTTAAATAGATACCATTCAATAACCAATTGTCCTTAAAATCCTTTAATATAATCCAAACTAATATTGAAACCCAAAACATAGAAGAATTTGATTATGTAGTCTCCCATGTTAAATTTTATCTCCAAATGACATCAGATACTCTTAAAGTCACATACTCAAAAGTAACTAACCTAATCACATATTCTCTATTATAGGTTAATCATTTCCATAAATAACCCAAATCACTATAAATCCACAATAAAAACGTAGATAAAAATCTATCATTACTCCACAAATGAAACCCCATAGTATTCTATTTTCCTTGGGCATATAGTGTTCCAACAAAGCGAACATCTTCCAAAATAACATTTATCACTTAATCACCAAATCATTTTCCTATACCAAGGGTATTCTTTTGATATGAAATAAGAACCCAAATCAACTTATTATTTATCAATAAAATCATTTAACTAAAAAAAAGTCACACTAACCAGGGACTTCACGTAGTCCAGTGGTAGGCGATAAATCCCAATCGCACTTTGGTTGTGGGTTCGATTCCCATAGCTTTGTCCGACGCGACGGGTTGTCACACGGTCTACGTGTTGTCCTTTTTCAAAAACTATATTTTATAATATTGCCAAAATGAGATAAATTCCTCAAAATACTATATCATAAATTTAACCACAAATGATATATAATACCTTGAATCTTCATCCCAAATTAGAATAACTTATAATTCTCTCAAACCCCAATGATCATATAAATCCAAATGGTTATTTATACCCATATCCACAAGACAAGAGACAATTATTCCTCAAATATCATTCTCACATGGCAAACTGCGGGGTTACAAATACAAGAGAAAATTATTCCATAGTAAACCCATCAACAAGGAGTGCTAATACTTTTTAAACATTTCTCCAACCATTTATTCCCACATAGCTTCTTCTTTGACCAAGAAAATATCCTATAGAATAGGAAATTCACTCGGGTAATGGCCAGGTCCCCTACATTTACGGCAAATGACTGTAAATGGACTCTTAGGACCATTTTTATCTTCTTCCATAGTACTCTTCATTTTTCATCGCCAATTCTTTACTTTATGTCCTTCCTTCCCGCACGTAAAACATTTCGTTGTCCCATTGAGACACTTTCCTGAGTGTCTCTTTCCACATTTCCTGCATGATGAAAATTGAGGGTTCTTTTCTCCATGGTCTCCATTGCTGGAGCTCTTATCATTTATCACCTTTCTCTTCCTTGTTGAGTCTGGGAGTTGGTTAATATATATGTTGTTGATCATATTTTTGGAAAACTGATTTCGCATAAAGACAATATCTTTTACGCCTATCAACATTCCATTTTGTTTCTCATTGCCACCACCGTTCCCATCTTGTACATCATTCTCAAAGTCACTATAACTTCCTTGGAATCCAGCCATTGACTAAAACCATAATGCATTGTGTGAGTAATAGTAGTCGTAAAATCATTTAGAGATTAAAATGTCACCATATTCTCAATTTGAAACATATTAGGATTAACCAAGGTCATTTACTATCATATTATATATATATTACTTAAATTGGTTTGTAAAGAAAATGTAAATTATCCTAAGCATATCCCCCGGGAGTGTCGTAACCAAGAGTGCAGCAAGCCCCGTTGTTGTGCACCAGTTCCCGTTCGAGTCTAGCTCAAAGCGGTGTTTTCGGGTTTTACCCCTAGGTACATCTGTGCCAGAGCCGCCTCTACCTGCTCGTATCCAGACAGGGATGTATTGCTCGGAAAACTCACAAAATCTCTACAATACCAAAATTCTAGGAAGTTCTTTTATACTAATCCTCAAAGTTCATCTTAGGTCTACGTGCTCTAATCAGAGTTTATCTAAATCTAGCTACCAAGGTTTGTACTAAACTTCCTCTGATACCAACTGTAACGCCCCGACCCTAATTACCTAGAGTCGGTGCATTATTACATAACATTGGCATGATCATGAGAAAGATCAAGTCTCGAAAGACCGATTAGTTTAGTAGCTTTGGAATAACTAGATACATCCATAAATTTTTACATTACATCATAAAAAAAACATCTTGTCTTCATATCCCCTCATACTATCCCTGCAGGTCATTCATAAATTACTTCTTCATAATCCTGGGAAAAATAAAACATTGAAAGGGGTGAGCTCGGATGCTCAGTAAGGATAACATTATAGCAGAAGCTTTCATAAATAAGCATAAACACTTAAGGCAATTTATAACTAAAACAAAAGCCTTTTAAATTTAAACTTCAGCATAAAATGGTGAAGGTAAAATGAAATAATGCCATTTACTTACTCACATGGATATTCTACTAGTCGAATGATCACATGCAATATCAATAACCACTTTCATAATGATGGAATGCATAATGCCAGACTATCATAACCACATAACCAAGGCCTCGTGCCAAGACTACAAATAAGATTTTGCCAAGGCCTTGTGCCAAGACACTAGTTTGTCTCATGAGACCTACCGATGCATCGAGGAGCTATAGCGGGCTCCACCCGTCACTTATTAAGTCCAATGCATTCCTCATATGAATAGGTTTAAGCATAAAATAAACATTCGTATTAAAACTAGCATACAAAATGTCAATACTTTAACCACAAACCATGAATGGTATAAATATAGAACATCCACAGTCAAATATAACTCATTTGATACAATATGGAAGATTGTATTGTATCACATTAACCTCAATCATGAATAATGAAGGATGTTGACATAGATGAAAATAATCATCAAAACTATTTGAGAGAAATATCCCCCTTTTCATGAAAACATTTAAAAGTCACACTAATTGTCAAGAAGCCATTTAAAAATAGATTTTTGAATCAAAGTGTCCCATACCACTTTGAAACTTTTTAAAAGGATTTTTAATTTTAAAACTTTAATGTCCATATAAATAAATCCTTAAAACCATTTTTAAAATATGGACATTAATGAGCATGATTTAGAAGAATAATTCTTTAAAACATTTTAAAATGGTATTTTGGTTAGAGTTTCTAACCAAAAGAGAGACACTTGAATACAAATAATTGAGGTAATCAAAACATTGTAATATCATGAGAATAAAGGAATTCATGATATACTATGTCAAAGTACATTATATACACCACATAAATGTTATTTGGTGTATATCATCAAAGAAGTCTCAATGGAATGTAAATTGAGATGAAATCTCTCATAAAGGTTGTATCCTTTGGTTAAGGATAAATCAACAACATAATTATGTGTGAAAAATATAAATACACTAAATATGATTGGATATTCAGTGTAAAATAATCAAAGGATATTCACACATATTCTTGTAAAAATAACACCAACGAATTGGATGTTTAACTCAACAAATGGTGAAAGAGTTAAAACTACTCTTATCAAATTCATATCAATGACTTGAGAATTTTAAATGGAGTGATTATGTGTATCAAAAGTATATCCACTGGAAGGGGATTGGAAATTATGACATAATCAAATGAATAGTGATTCCACACATAATCACGGGGTAGTATAATCAATGAAATATGCGTAAAGCCAAAAGAGTGGAAATTGAAATCTCAAATTCCCTTATCGATTAGGTAACTTACGAAACAAAAACCCATGAATGAAAGATCATACCATGATGATGTAAATACCCATAAAATAAAGTATATTACACAATGAATACAATCATGGGTAGTACACATACACCACATGCAATAATTAAGTGGTGAACAATGGAATTCTCACGAAATTAAGAGTGAGTTAAGAAACCCCTTACCATGTTAATCAACTGAGTCGTATGGCCAAAAGTTAATAACCACCAAATGATTTACAGAATAACATGAATATAAAGAGAATCATGATAATATATATCAAATGGCCATACACAATACACCACTTTCAATAATTTAGTGGCGAATAATGGAAATCTCACGGAATTGAAAGTGAGATAAGAGAATCCCTTACTTTGTACTTTTTCCTTGGTCGATGGTAGGTTTACCTCCTGTATAATGGTGAAATAATTGTTATTGAATAATAAAAGAATCATTTACTTTAGTATGATATCATATATGATCTTTTAACATTGATTTGTTAATAATATCTTAGTATTAACGCTGTTTTGGGTGTTAACTTACTCATTTTCTTTTATATGTTTTGTTACATAAGTCATGTTTGTTGGATCTTATTCATATCCAGAATGATATCAAGTCCTTAAACATCATTTTTAAATCATTAAATGATAATTATACTTGAATGGATACGATGGAGAATGAATCTCATCGCGTTCGTGGGGACGGTAGTCCGTACGTACGCACGAACGCTACTTCCATTTAATTTTTTATTTTAAAAGAATCGAATCCAAATGATACATAGGTATATTAATATTCCAGTATAATATAATATTTTATATATGTTACTTAAGTTCATTAACACCATCCTTTATACGTTCCATGTGTGGTATGAACGAGTCATATCATTTTAAGGGGGCGGTAGTCCGCACTTCCTCAAATGAAATTATCGTATGTATATACGACATGAAACGAATAATGGTATGAAATAAAATGGAATAACAGAAGATTATATATAAAATATATATCATTAATATCATATTTAATTACAGTGCCATCATAATGGCCACTATGAGAGGCGGTAAGATGTTTTTGAACAATCATCGTTTCATGAGGCGTTAGTTTTCAATCCACAGAAACATTATGTTCATCATCCATTAGATGGAGTTGTGTGTATGTGTAGTTTGAATACTTCTTATAACAACATCCTAGTACATTGAGGATACTGGTGTTGTTACAAAAGAAGGGAAATAAAAAGAGTTTGGGGGTTGATGAAGCAAAATAAATGAAAATAATTTAAGAGAAATCGTTACCTTTAATTTAGGTAACTCACTTTGGTTGGAACCAAAGGACTTGTTGAAATGCTTTCTGCCTAAGGGGAAGCTTCAAGGAGGAGGAGAGGGATGTGGGGAGCTTAGTTGGGCAGAGTTTGGACGAGCCAAGTGGCTTGAGAGGTGTGAGGAAATGAGAAGGAGGAGTGCCCTTTTATAAGAGGGGTGAGGGGCACCTTTGGAAAAGCTAGAAATATTAATTTATAATAAATTCATATTCGGTTTCCAATGGCTCCAAAGTTGACTATTCAAAGGTTGAGGTGGGGATAGGTCGAAAATAACTCATCCAATAGAATTTAGACAGGTTTTAGTACTTATATTAACCTTATCTTTAAGAATTAACTCTAAGTTAATTAGTTTCACTTTTACAATGTCTCTTTGTATTTTTATATAATATGGTTAATAAACTTACTATATACATCCAAAAGACCTCCAAGTGGTCCATTAATTATTAACCTATCATAATATAAGTCTCTTGGCCAAACCTTAGATTTTTAGGAATTTAATATCAATTAATAATAAAATATTTGTTTTAAGAACTCTTTTATGTCAATTTTGACACTATTCACTAGTTGATTTTTGTGAAACTCATAACAGATTGATTACTTCGAACAAAGTCCAATAAATCAATCCTAATATATCATATTATTCTAGAAAATTTGTTTAATTCATTAAAAGTTTCATATTATAATTATTTGGGTATTTATAATATCAATTATGTTAATTTTTTACTATTTTAGTAATTACTGCATCATCATTGTGTCATAAATAAAATAAATTATTTAATGTCAAAAAATTATAAATAAAATATAATTATGTAGGAAATCTTTTTATCTTTCTAATGAATATTTATAATCTAAAATCCAACATATATAACCCTATGTAACAATTGTTTTGCTAAAAGATATATGCTTGTGTCATTTTTGTATTCATTTTAACTTAATTAATATAAAGTGTCATTATAACTTACAAGTGGATCCATGGGGTCCCAAAATTGTCCCAAAGATGCCCATGGTCGACCATGTATCAACCAATAGGGTTAAGACACATTTTAGGGTAATTTAGTATTATTATAATATTATTATTTTAACCCTTATTTACCGGATTTACCCTTAACCATGGTAAATAAAATATTTACCGCAGTAATTATTCAAAATGTCTAAAAATAAAAGTTACCTATTTACACAATTTGGAAATCCTGATTCCAAATATGGAATCCATTTTTCTAAATTCAAAACACAGAAGTGGCAGAAATTAATTTAAAATTAATTTCCGCTGTCAAAACAAAAAGCGTGTTTTTAAGAGATAATAACTATCAAAAGATTGACACTTGTTTATGTTCGGTTTAATTGTAAAATTATGTCCAATGACCAAAATTATATTAAATGGTAAAAATATATTCTAAATATACTTTAAAACCACTCAAATTCACAATTTATCACTATTAATTATTTTGATTAAAAAAGTTGTTTTTAATTAAAATTTAGTAATTTTCACTATTCATCAAAATATGAAAGTTATCCGAAAAGTACCAAAATTTCACCTTAGGCTAAATTCGATATTCCGAATCCAAAAATGAAGTCCATTTTGAAATATAAAATATATATAATTTCAAAAAGTAGGTATTACTATTCATAACGGCTAGTTTGATTGGTTGTGGTGTGTTAAAATCTCGAAGTTGCGTACAATGCACGTCATTGCATTATTCGAAAGGAAACATACCGAGGAAGCTTGGGGTGTTACAGGTATAATATACACCTAAGGCCGATAGTCAATATAAAAATTATATGTATGCATTATCTGGGAGAAACCAACCTATTTTAGGGAATAGGGTTCATATTGTATCCCATATACATGTATGGCATATTTGTCATTAAAAAAGTTACATAATTCATCTATGAAATTTGACTAGAATAGAATATATGGAACACATATATTGTGATATAATATAATGTTTTTCTTTTTTATCATATTTTTTTTGTGAATGATTACAGAAGATGGTGAAATATATATTATTTGGTTATATTTATATTACAAATTATTAGTTTTGGAATATTTAGATGCCTCTAGTTTTCCATTGATACTTTATAGAGTATAAACATGTTTTAAAATACCACTATATATAAAACCACTACTAATTATATAGATTAAATATTAACCTCAGAAATATATTTTTAAACTATTACAATAAATATTTAATAGAATGAGAATAATTTCACATTATTTATAAAAACATCTAATTTAATAAAAAACATACAATTGATAAAATTAATGTTTAATATATACTATTAATTATAATAACTATTAAATTTAATAATAATTTTAGAATTTATATCGATATATTTATTATAGAAGAAGTATCAAAATTCCCACAAATTAGGGATTCATAAAGCCTCTAAGAAAAAAATTAATAAAAAATACTACTATTTAATTTATAACATTGTAAAACATGATGATTTTATGAAATGTTTCAAATCAATGAGTGGTGTTTTCAATGACAATGTAATGTAAATAAATGCATCAGGAAAATGTTTTACGAATTTTGTTACGAACTACATAACATGGATTTTCCCACTAACTCTCAACAATGATGTATATAATACAATATTTCATAACATTATAATTTAAATATGAGACAATTTTATTAAATAAGGATTGATTCTTTTATAAGGATGTGAGAAATGATTAGAATGGATTTCTATTGTACCCACACTGAATTATTTTTTATTTATTAGATAAAAATGATGAAAAGGTGAATATTTAAATTTGTGATAAAATTGAATCTTGGAATATGTTGATATCACAAAATCATTGCCGGTTATGATAACATAAATTCAGATGTAATGTTGGATTATATATTGAATTATCAAAACAGTCTGAAAGATCAAGGTACTCCTTATAACATGGAATTCTGTTGCATATCCTTACGCAAGTGAAAAATATTGTGAGATAATTCCATTGGATTATTGGATATTCATTGACCTTTCGAAAATATGGTGTTTTTAAATATTATTTATAATTACCTTACATGAAGATTAATCTTTTAGTATAGTTGGTTTAATTTTTATCGTTTTTTCCAAATAATTGTTTATTAGAGATTACTAGTTAAAATGTTAATTATTTATTCAATTGATTGTGAAGAATGAATGATATTATTACTCTATGAAGATTCTTTTAATTTCATTTTCAATTTTGTATCCTTGAAATTTTTAGTATAAATGAGTATTTTATCATATGGAAGTTTTCATGGATGATTTTTCTGAAGATATAAAGTTATTTTAGTGGAATAATATTGAAATATTATAAGTATTATTTATAATTATGATAATATTCTAAATATATTATAGTTTCAATTTATGATTACAAAAATTATTCCAATTTATGTCATAATAAATATATTTTAACAATCATTGGAAAAATATTTTTATGGATGGGGTTTAATTTAGGTTTTTTTAAAAGATATAGAATTCAATAAAATTGATTGATTATATGTTATGTTTGAATAATTTGACATTATTGTTACAAAATATAACTAAATCATATGTAATCCTATCATCATAAGGTATAAAATGTATTCTTTATATCATCTTAGATTAATATATACTGACTATATATCGTTTAATCATATCATGGTAATTTCAATTCATGCATTGGGAGTGTTGAGTGAAATCAATGATTGTATAAGAATAAAATGGATAAAAATTATGTCATGTCTTATTTACGCAGATGATAATATAACTATGTAATAGTAAAAATTACTGCATATAAAATCATATAGATTATTAAAAAATCTATATTGGAATTATAGGGACCAATCTAATAATGAAATAAAAGATCCAGGAACAATGAAAGTGTAATAAGAGAGTCATGCATTAATATCCTAGAGGAATCTACATTATGTAAGAATAATTTTAGCATATATGAATTTTATAGATTTATCATATGAAAATTAATCTATATAGGGCCAACTTGATAACCTAGAGGTTTAGGAAACTCTATAAATATAATATTAGAATATAGAATATTAGAATGGATTGAAATTAAGGACAACGAATGTCCTGTTAAGTCTATACATGAGTAATATATATCAACAATAGGTTTCTAAAGGAGCTCACAATTGAGTTTTTGTGGTAATTTAGAAGATTATATTATGTATCTTTTAATAGGAAATTTAGGAATGAATATTAATCTTATTTTTTCACAATAAGACATTAAAATTTGTTGCATTAGGCATTATAATGACTAACCTTGATATTTTCATCAAACAAAAAAAATTATGAGATGATCCATTTAATATTATGATAATTTCCAGATCAATAATATGACAAAACATAAAATAAATGTTGAAGTTAGTTCAGTTAATCATGTGGTAGTTATACCAAAAATTGTTTCTTACACATTAGTGTCGGTTAATTAAGAAACATAATAAATAGTTGTTTTTAATTTTATGATGTAAAATCATAGTTTCTAATATAATTTGATAGTGGGATAACCAATGATAGAATATGGGATTCCATATCAAATCCATGAAAAAAATCAATAATAAATTTTTTTATGAATGAATTCACACCATAACAATAATTATTATTATTCTATTATATAGATTTGGAGTCCATAAAATGTTAGAAATTGGTAAATCTATAACAATTAAGACTATGTAGTTATAAATTAGTTATTTATAGAGGAATAATGTCTTATTAGTTAATGTAATGTTTGTAAAAATATTATTACCGTTTTCATAATGATATTTAATGATCAAAAATGAATGTGGAATAATGTGATGGATATCATTGAAATTTTATTCACAATGTTATATTATTATATATGAATAAAGTATTTAGAATTAATATTTTTTATGATTCTTCTATTATATTTGATGTTCTATGAGTATATTATGTTAGAGATATAAGTGAGTAATTCTTGTTTTACGTCCCTTTATATCAAATCATGATATATAAATAATGATGTGGTGAAGATTATTCATAACAAACAATGATAAAGACAAATAAGGATAGTTTTGTAAGGAATATACTGATTTACATTTAGGAAACATAATATGAATATATAATACATCCTTGTGATTACTAAATAAAAGAATTTTTTTTCATAATTATTACATATTAGGTTCGAATATAAAAGGTAAACTATTTATGAGGAACAAAATTCTGTAATTTTGATAGTAATTTAATGTGATTAATGTTATCTCTAGTATCAAAATCAAAATACCTAGTTGGTGAAAGAGTCAAAATATAACAATACAGTACTTGAAATTATACATAGTTAGTGGCATTATAATGTTCAAAGTTTATACCCATTTATTTGATCATTATTTATTAATAAATATAATCGATTTGAATGTGGGATAATAACCCCCACACATAGGGATATAGTCAGCCACATTGGAGGTGAACAAAATTTACAAATCTTGTTGTTCCTTATTTTTTACTATTGTAATATTTCTAGTTTCATGAAAATTTAAAGAATATGAAAAGTATTGTTGAGATGGTATGTGAGTATGATATTCTCTATAATACCAAATGTAGGATCAAAATAATAGAGATACTAAATCAATTATCTATAGATACACAGAATACAAGAGGGGGTGAATTGTATACTTTTAAAAATTCCTTGGGATATTTCAAAGATAGTTATGTTTAACAAAGTTAAAGATGGTAATTCACACAACCTCTAGATTTACAAAATTTCTTGATTATTGAAATATGATTCCGAGAATGTGGATCTAGAAAGATGGTTCTGGAAAATGAAACATAATGAAAGTTTAAAAATATAAAGATTCTACCTTAAAGCATATATAATCATACTAAATCAGAGTACAAGTATAAGGAAGTATAAGATAGTTTTACTTTCCACAACAATAGAAATACAATAGAAAACTTGTTACCGAAAAAATAACAGGTAGTAAATCTTTTAACCCAAAGAGAAGGGTATCCAACAACCTTGGATAAAGGTCCCTTGATTTATACACTCAAGAAATTCTGTCTTACCCACACCAAGGTAAGCCCTTGATACGAAGATCAGAGTCTGTATTTCTATCCCCACATGCCCTCAACTTCAAGGTAATCGGCACCTCTGTCTTACTCAGTAAGGAATACCTTATCATCAAGGTAGTTGGCACCTTTGTCTTCCAATACCTGGAAGCCCTCAATAATACTCAACAACAATCAGAGACGCACGAAGAAAATCTGAACAAGAAGTTCAGTACACACAAAGCAAGAGAGTATCTCTCTCTAGAAATCACTTCAGATCAACAGTTGTCCAAAAGTTGTAATCTCATTCACATGAGATTCTATTTATATGGAAAACACCAACGGTCAGCTCCCTCCTCCAATGGTCATATTTTTCCTTGAATTTCAAAGGGTCCTATACATTTTCTAGTCAAACAAATGATCGTTAGTAAATGAATGCACTCCATTGTGTTATAACAAAAACAAGTGTAAGAAAAACTAAGGTTACATAAATAAAATCCAATATTCAGAATGTATGAAAATAAAAGTTCAGAATCTAACAAAATTTGAATTCAGAGTACATAATACAAGGATATTTGGATTCTGTTTTCTATTAAATTTAGAACTTGGATTATATGAAATTTTGTAGTATGAATTTCACGGAAATTTGTCATCTGGATTCACAAGAATTCGGAAACATCACTTACAATGTTCAAAGTCAGAGTTCATGAGAATTTGGATTCTGAACTCAGATAATTAGTTACCTGAATTTGGTTTCAAAACTCAAAAGAATTTGTAACAAGAATTGAGAGTCATTATTCTTAATATATCTTAATGAAAATTTTTATTAAGAATTCATAGACAGATATTAGAAAAGATCATAACCAGAATTCTGAGAATTTGGATGCAAAACTCAGAAGTGTTCATAACCAGAATTCGTATTCAGAATTTGGAGTCAGAACTCAGAAGAGTTCATAACCATAAATCGTATTTAGAATATGGAGTCAGAACTCAGAAGTGTTTGTAACCAGAATTATGAGAATTCGGATCCTAAAATAGAATTCTTCATTTCTAGGTGATTATAGGATTCCGAGGTTTTGGTTATAAACCGAATTTTACACTTAGTAAAATTATGATATGAATAGTGAAAACATAGTAAGGATAAATTTCCATGGGAAACGAAATTTTTCCTTATAGAATTAAATCACAGGGTAAAATGAAATTTTCCTTGAGATAAGGTTTTTGTGATTTTCAAAACCAGAAGGGTTGATAATGTCAATATGAAACCTTATTGACTTAACAATATCCCTCATGTATGAAGGAATTGAAAAGTAATAAGGAAAACTTTTTTGACTCATCAATCTCCCCCTTTTTGGAAAGCACAAACATCCTTACGTAAATGAATATAATGACATAGAAAAAAATTCTACACTTTGAAATTAAACATATCTCTATTTTCAGATTGGAAAGGATTCATATGAATAACTCCCCCTTAGGATGTGGAACACTAAGGATCATATTCTGTATTCCCATAATGAGATTTTTCATTTTATTTATTATAGAAATCTCAATAAAGAAAACATCCCCATATATGAACTCCCCCTAACACAAGGATATTCCTTCTTTACTTAGCATTCTTGTTCCTTTCTACCTCTTTGTGATTTTCGAAAACAATTTGAGGGAATGGAAAATAAATTATAGTACCTAAAATATTATTACAAAGCATGAAAACAAATACTAGAAACCCAAAATTTCATTAAGATTGGAATAATTTTTACAAGGAAGAAAATATAACAAAAGATCGGATTGGATCTATTTTCCTTCCTTCTCCTTGGCTGTCAATTTCTTCCCTATGATTTTCAGCTTCTTTAGCTCTTTGTGATCTTCCTCAGTTTCCTTCTCTAAGGCTTTGATCCTATCATCCTGAGCCTTCAGAGCCTCTGCATGAGCCTTAAAAAAGTAATCTTGCTTAACTAGCTTCTCTTCAATCTCGATCCAGAGATCCCTTTCTATCTTTCAGGTTTGAGCAATAAAGTATATTTTCCCATTTAGATCCTTGACTTCTTGAATCTGAGTATTCTGGTCAAGATTTTGTTTTCCTCATAGATATTTGTTAGATACTTGATTTTTAAATTTTCATAATCAAAATCCTCCTTAAAATCATCTTGAAATTACTCAAGCTCTCTTGAATCGTCAAATATATTCTTCGACCAGCAAACCACTTTCTTACAAGATTTTTTGTGGGTATCGTAGTGGATAATGATGTTCTTGTAATAAAATTCAATATTTATGAACCTATCCATCACCATGGATATAGAATATGTTTTTTGATTCAAGATATGTTGGAAGATATGACATCTGGAGTCAATAGTTTGAGGATCAGAATGGTGTCAACAAACATCTTCAGTGATTGAATTAAAATGTCATGTCCCAAAGATGAAGATTCTGAATCGGACTATTTTCTTGGTGATAGTTTTTCCTCTAGCTTGACAATATTATTCTTAGATGATCCACCATCTTCATTCTTCCTTAAAAAACATTGGTTGATATTTTCAAAAACCACATGTTTCCCCTTTTCAGTTTTTAGAACAGCTTCCTCATCCGGAGACTCATGCTCAAATTCAGAAAACTGAACAATTATTATAAGGCCCCATCCTTAAAACTTACTTAATCTTGAGTTATTGAAAGATTACACATTGATGATCTTTTCAGGTTTAGAGTTTTAGAGAATTAGATCATGAAACTTGCATTACATTCCACATTTAAACAAAGTGGTTACATAAAAGATAGTATCCATTCTTCCCATCAACGGAAACATATTGAAAATAAAACATGGAATCTTTCTTAACACATCCTTGACTCTATCATCTTATCATGTACCTTACCCTTGACCTGAAAAAAACATTTCAAAAACTTGGGATGATCATAAAAAGCTCAGTAAGGTATATAAAAATATGGAAAGGAAACATGAGTTCATATATACACAAGAATGAAATCATAATTTACCCATAAAACATAGGCACTTTAACCTAACTCATCAAATCATGAATAAATCATAGAAATCATAAGACATAAAGGTAACTTGAGGCATTCATAACATTCTTACGTAGGGAGTAACCCTCTTGGTTACGTTTGGAATACCCATCACAGTATATTCCCTAAATCTATTCGGATAAACCTTAACGTTTCACTCCTTCGCGTTACCCAATGCATTGGAGAGCTATATCGGGCTCACCCGCCCTTAGTTTATCACGGAACCACCCGTTCTTCATAACAATTCCCAAGAACCATAACATAATCGTATCACATAAAACATGAATAAAGGGAACATAACATTTCCACATTTCAATCACAATATAACATTTTAAGATATTGAAATAATGAATCCAAAAAAAGAAACCATTTCCAAAACCATTTAAAACATTTAATAAAGAGATTTTTGAATCAAAGTGTCCCATACCACCTTGAAGCTTTTAACATTTTAAACCATTAATATCCATATAAATAAATCCTTAAAACTATTTTGAAAACATGGATAATAATAAGAACAAATAATTAAAACATTTAAAACGATATTTTGGTTAAATGGGTTTTACCAAAATTAGAGACACTTGAATACAATAATTAAGGAATAACATTTAGTCAGAACATTATAATATCATGAGAATAAATGGATTCATGATATAATACTCCAAAGGACATTATATACACCATATAAGAGTTAAATGGTGCATAACAACAATGAACCCTCAATAGAAAAGTCAAATGTGATGAAATCCCTTATAAAGAAGGTATTCCTTAAATTAAAGACAAATCAATCTCAAAAATATGTGTGACAAATATAAATACACCCAATATAAGTGGATATTAAGTGTACAACAATAAAAGGTCATTCACACATATTCAATGGATGACATATTCAATGACTACATGTTGAACCCAAAGAAGTCGAAATTGGGTTAAAAAGTTCCCTTGACAGCCTAACGGCATCACATCAAAATGAGTTGATGAGAGATAAAAAGTGTCTCTCATCACTTGGAAATAAAATTTACATCAATAAGGATGTATGAGAACATATCCCAACATAAAAATATGTAAATCAAAAGACCCAATAAAAGAAGTCTTTTAAAAAAGAGGAGGGTGAAAGGTTCCCTTACCGACTTGGGTATCTTTCAAAACATACACCCCATGAAAGAAAGACAATAGGTCATTGATGTAAATACTCATAAACAAAATTATATTACACAAAGAGTATAATAATGGTCATTACATACACCACTCAATGGAATTTTTGGCAAATGTATCATAAATCTCACGGGAACAAAAGTGAGATGAAAAATCTCTTACGAAAACTCGGCAGCCTAACGGCGCCACATAAAACATCCGAATATGGATTGATGAGATCAAATAGAGTATCCCATAATATTACAATAGAATTTACAGCAAGTGGAATATAAAAGAAAATCCCCCAACATTGCAAGGAGGAGTTTAAAAGAAGTGACATAAAGGAGAGTACTTAAAAAAAGAGAGAGGTTAGATCTCTTATGAAAGTTCGGCAGCCTAACGGCGCCACTCAAAACTTCCAAAATGGATTGATGAGAGAGAATAGGTTCTCTCATCACATGAACATAAAAATTACAGTAAGTGTAATATAAAATATCATCCCAATAACAAGAAATATGATCTTTAAAAGGAATGACATAAAAGTGTGTACTTAAAAAGAAAGAGAGGAGTATGATCCCTTACCTCGAGTCCGACTTGACTCGATCGTTCTTTAATCTCCTGAATAATAAACTTGAGTTAATTTATACTTCATTAAGAACCCTTTTCAAGTTCATTATTCCTTTTATATCACTTATTACCATGTCATAAACATTATGTAATCATTTATGTCAATAATATTTGTTTTGCCGATATTTGGTTCTTAAGTCAAAAATAGACTTCTTATACTTACATGTTGTTAATTTGGTCAAAGGTTCATTATGTCCAGAATGGTATTCATGATGTAGATATCATATATTTCATATATATCCAGTACATACATTCATTTATAATATTACATCACATTTAGAGGTAAGAAATGAAATGCACCGTTCATAGAGACGGTAAGCCGTACGTACGCATGAACGCTACTTCCATTTCTATTTCATATTTTCTGGAATGGAATCATAATGATATAAGATTATATTATAATTACAGTATAATAAAATATATAATATCATTAACTTTATCCTTTACACATCCCACATATGGTATTAACGAATCAAATCACTTTTAGGGCGCGGTAGTCCGCACTTCCTAAAATGAAGATATCGTGTTTTACCCATAATGGAAACCATAAAGGTATGCCCAAAATGAAAAAAACAGAAGCTTAAGGAAAACATAAACATATTATATATAATATATAAAAATAGTGACATCATAATGGCCACCTTTGAAGGTGTTAAATGAGTGTTGAACAATCATCGTTTCGGGAGGCAGAATTTCGCCATCCACGGAAACCTTATGTTCTTTAACCATTTGATGTAGTTGTGTGAGAGTGTAGCTAAAATAAATCTTATAACAACATCCTAGTACATTGAAGATACTGGTGTTGTTACAAAAGAAGTAAATAAAAAGAGTTTAGGGGGTTGGAAAAGCAAAATAAAACAAATGAACATGAGAGAATGAATTACCTTTAAAAGTGTAACTCCTTTGGAGTTGAGCCTAAAGTCTTACTTTGAAAGGCTTATGGCCAAAGGTAATCCTCTAGGATGAGGAGAGGGATGTGGAGAGAGCAAATGGGCAGGGGTTGGCCGAGCCAAAGGCTTGAAGAGTGTGTGAAATGAGGTAGAGGTGGGGGCCTTTTATAAGAGGAGAGGAGGGTCACTTTTGGAAAGTAAGAAATATTACTTTATTTGAAAATGTGTTTCGGTTTCAAAAGGTCCCACATTGATATAATTATTGGATAAGGTGATAAGGCATCTAAATACACTCATCCAAATGGTTTTGGCCTTGTTTAGGTTGTAGATTTTTCATTATCTTTCAATTTTATTTTAATCGTTAAATAATGATGTCATCACTGCATCATTATGATGTCATAAATAATTTAATTTATTTAATGTTTAAAAATTATAAAAAAATTACTATGATGTAGGAAATCGTTTTATATTTCCAATGATTATTTATAATCAAAATTTTTACTTGTATAACCCCACTTAAAAATTGTTTTTGTAAAACATATTATGTTTGTGTCAATTTCACTTTAACATTAAATAAAAAGTAATTTATGTCATTTCCCAACAAAAGTGGATCCATGGGGTCCCCAAGTTGACCCATGGCTTTTCATGGTCGGCCATGACACAACCAATGATGTTGGGACATGTGTCATGTTCATTTCATTTTATTAAAGCATTATTTTTACCTTAAACTACACTAATTACCACTAATCGCGATTAAGAACTTAATGAGTTACTATTCACCAAAAAATTATTATAATCTCATTGAACCACATTTTACTTCTTAATGACAACCATGTATGTCGGATTTTCAAAATTCAATACACATTAGTGGTAAAATTTCATTTAACTGAAAAATCAGTTTGCTTGATTACCACTTAGTGGTTTCACTATTCATCAAAAATTGGAGTTTTTCAGAAAATTACCAAAAATTCACCCTAAGCTATATTTGATATTCCGAATTCAAAAATGAAGTCCATTTTACAAAATTCAAATCATATAAGTCACATTAATTAATTCAATAATTAATTCCCGCTGTCAGAGCAAATAGTGTGTTTTTATAAAACAATAAGTATCAAAAGATTGACACTAGTTTAAGTCTGATTTCAAAGTGAAATTGATTCCAACGAACACTATTGGATTTAATGGTAAAAATATTTTCTAATTTCACTTTAAAAACAATTAAAAAGATAATCTAAACATATAAATAAATTATATTAAAAAGAGGTTTTGAATTAAAATACAACAATTTACACTATTCATTAAAAAATGAACTTTATCAGAAAAAAACCAAAAATTTACACAAAGTAAAATTTGATGTCCTGATTCTTAATAAGAGTTTTATTTGGTCCAAAAGAATGTATAAGAGTGATCAAAACTATATTTAATGACAGTTCTCCATTAAATGCGATAAGTGAACCTTTAGTGAAAACTAGGGCATATACGCCTAAAATTGAATTCTTTCTGTATTTTAAGCCTTTAGCTTTTATTGGATAAATGTAAAAACATTTAAAAACATATATAATCATATTTTAGTTATTTCTATCCATTCCCGCCATTACAACGGCTACATGTTAACTACCATTTAAAATAATATTATTTTATTATTAGAGTGCAACGTAAGATTCCCAAAAACTCATTGTTGCGTGTTGGGTACGCCATTGTGCATAGAATCCCCTTTAAAGTAATATTAATATTTGATTCACAAATATGGATAAATATAAAGATGTCATATTCTTTATTTACCCGGGGTGTTACATCCTTCCCACCTTTTGGGAATTGCGTCCTCGCAAATTTAAAATTGGGCTTGGAAACATCCTTGAAAGTCCCACATCGGAACAAGAGTCGGTAAAACAATCACCTTAAAATAAAGAAAGATTAGCACATAGGTCACCCGAGTTAACCCATACTAGGATTCCAAGTATGAAAATATGGACATGGAGAAAAAAACAAAGGGTCATGTTCTGATGGAGAGTGATAGAAAACATGTTTAGGAGAAAGTTAACCACGAGAAAATCACAAACTTGTGATGGGTTAAACGGTATTCGATTCCCCAGTAGGAAAAGTTAATAGACAACATTTTTGTTTTAAGTTACTTTTTATTGAGGAATTTATTCATAAGGAAACATAATCACATATCATTTTGACATTCAACTTTTACTATATTTCTTAATCAAACTCATATTTTTTCCAAAAGACGAGTATTTAGGGAGACTTGTTTGCATTAAGAGTACTATAATAAACTTCTAGAGAATCACCTAATCCACAAAAGAGAACTATATGCATCCCATGTCTTTAGACTTTAACCAAATCCAAAACCAAAAAAGGCTAGT
Source organism: Viscum album (assembly GCA_963277665.1). NCBI lineage: Eukaryota > Viridiplantae > Streptophyta > Magnoliopsida > Santalales > Viscaceae > Viscum > Viscum album. Next base: position 186,016,650 of record OY728153.1, on the reverse strand, counting down.
ACAAGATCAGATAATCTAGAAAAGGATAACCCCTTATAAAAAAGAAAATCTATTCTTAATCTCCAAAATTTGTCCAACAAAACCCAAAGTTCAACGAGGACCATCCGATAAATAATTTGTCCATAAAATTCTTCAAAGTAAACCAATATAAGATTGAAACCCAAATATTTGAAGGATTTAGTCACATAGTCTTCCAAGTTAAATCGTAACATTTATCTCCAAACAAAATCAGTTGCTCTTAAAGTCTCGCATTGAAAGTAATTAACCTAATCACATATCCTCCATGATAGGTTAATCATTTTCATAAATAACCCAAAATCAACTTACTCTTAATTCATAAAATCATATAACTGAAAAGAATCAGTCAAACTAACCAGGGACTTCACGTAGTCCAGTGGTAGGCGATAAATAACAGTCGCACTTTGGTTGTGGGTTCGATTCCTGCAGCTTTGTCCGATGCGACGGGTAGTCACACAGTCTGCGTGTTGTCCTTTTTCCAAAACTATATAATTCTTAAAACATTCCCCAAAATGAGATAAAATCTTCAAATATGATCATAACATATTTTAACCTCAAGTTTATCTCATGCCTTTCATTTTCCATCAGAACATATAATAACCCATAATTACCTCAAAAGTAAGGATCATATAAACCCTAATGGTTCTTTATAACTATGTCCACAAAAGAAAAGATAACTATTCCTTGGATAAAATTTGCCTATGTTAAACATCAGGGTTACACATAATATAAAAAGTCTTCTAATGTAACCCCATCATCAAAAGAGACTTAACACTCTTAAGAATTTCATCCTAACTCTTGAAGCCCTTATATGTTGACATCTTACTCATTCAACATTCTTTATGATCCATTATCCATTCCTTTCCAACTTATTCCGAAATACCTCTTTCCTACAAACAAAATCATGAATCATATCCTAAGATTCCAATATAAGAAAACAATAGTCACAAAATAGTACATACCTTTGATTGGTCATTGTCAGGTTCTTCATCCTCAATAGGAATGGCATTAGGTATTGGTAAACGAACATTTGTACGCTCTTGGTGACCCCATTCACGAAACTTCTTCATAGAACACGTGTTTTCATAATGACCATGCACACCACATTTAAAACATTCAATTCATCCCTCAGAAAGAACTTCTTTCCCTTTACTCGAGTCAACTGGATGCTTCCTTTTTCCATGGCAGGTTCTTGCTTTATGACCTTCATTTCCACATCTATAGAATATTTCTGTCCCTTTGAAACATTTTCCTAGGTGTTTCTTTCCACATCTTTGACACATAGGTTTTTGAACACACATACCTTTATGATTATTACCTGTACTTCCGTAGGGATTTGTTTCTTGCATATATGATGCCTTAGAGAAAACTCCAAGGTTTAGGTGGTCAATCATGACTCCAGATAGTTGGTTGAGGATAATCAGAAGAGTTCTCATTGCATCTCCCATATCATTCAGTTGCTTGCTCAAAAAACTGTCACAGTTTCCTTCACATCCACTGTTACTTTGGTGCCTTCTAGATCCAGCCATTTACTAAAACCAAAAAGGTCAGTGTGAGTATATCAACAAAACCATCATGTACTAATGAGGAAGATAAACACTATGATACACTTACTCATTCACTTTATCTAAAACTATGACTCTTTCTGAAATCCTAACCGTTATGGTAATTTCACTTATACTTAAAGAGTACCCTAACCTCTAAAGTTATCTAAACCGACCTCTGATACCAACTATAAGGCCCCAGCCTTAAAACTTACTTAATCTTGAGTTATTACAAGATTACACATTGAGGATCTTTTCAGGTTTAGAGTTTTAGATAATTAGATCATGAAACTTTCATTACATTCCACATTTAAACAAAGTGGTTACATAAAAGATAGTATCCATTCTTCCCATCAACGGAAACATATTGAAAATAAAACATGGAATCTTTCTTAACACATCCTTGACTCTATCATCTTATCATGTACCTTTCCCTTGACCTGAAAAAAACATTTCAAAAACTTGGGATGAGCATAAAAAGCTCAGTAAGGGATATAAAAATATGGAAAGGAAACATGAGTTCATATATACACAAGAATGAAATCATAATTTACCCATAAAACATAGGAACTTTAACCTACCTCATCAAATCATGAATAAATCATAGAAATCATAAGACATAAAGGTAACTTGAGGCATTCATAACATTCTTACGTAGGGAGTAACCCTCTTGGTTACGTTTGGAATACCCATCACAGTATATTCCCTAAATCTCTTCGGAGAAACCTTAACGTTTCACTCCTTCGCGTTACCCAATGCATTGGAGAGCTATATCGGGCTCACCCGCCCTTAGTTTATCACGGAACCACCCGTTCTTCATAACAATGCCCAAGAACCATAACATAATCGTATCACATAAAACATGAATAAAGGAAACATAACATTTCCACATTTCAATCACAATATAACATTTTAAGATATTGAAATAATGAATCCAAAAAAAGAAACCATTTCCAAAACCATTTAAAACATTTAATAAAGAGATTTTTGAATCAAAGTGTCCCATACCACCTTGAATCTTTTAACATTTTAAACCATTAATATCCATATAAATAAATCCTTAAAACTATTTTGAAAACATGGATAATAATAAGAACAAATAATTAAAACATTTAAAACGATATTTTGGTTAAAGGGGTTTTACCAAAATTAGAGACACTTGAATACAATAATTGAGGAATAACATTTAGTCAGAAATTTATAATATCATGAGAATAAATGGATTCATGATATAATACTCCAAAGGACAGTATATACACCATATAAGAGTGAATTGGTGCATAACAACAATGAACCCTCAATAGAAAAGTCAAATGTGATGAAATCCCTTATAAAGAAGGTATTCCTTAAATTAAGGACAAATCAATCTCAAAAATATGTGTGACAAATATAAATACACCCAATATAAGTGGATATTAAGTGTACAACAATAAAAGGTCATTCACACATATTCAATGGATGACATATTCAATGACTACGTGTTGAACCCAAAGAAGTCGAAATTGGGTTAAAAAGTTCCCTTGACAGCCTAACGGCATCACATCAAAATGAGTTGATGAGAGATAAAAAGTGTATCTCATCACTTGAAAATAAAATTTACATCAATAAGGATGTATGAGAACATATCCCAACATAAAAATATGTAAATCAAAAGACCCAATAAAAGAAGTCTTTTAAAAAAGAGGAGGGTGAAAGGTTCCCTTACCGACTTGGGTATCTTTCAAAACATACACCCCATGAAAGAAAGACAATAGGTCATTGATGTAAATACTCATAAACAAAAGTATATTACACAAAGAGTACAATAATGGTCATTACATACACCACTCAATGGAATTTGTGTCAAATGTAGCATAAATCTCACGGGAACAAAAGTGAGATGAAAAATCCCTTACGAAAACTCGGCAGCCTAACGGCGCCACATAAAACTTCCGAATATGGATTGATGAGATCAAATAGAGTATCCCATCATATTACAATAGAATTTACAGCAATTGGAATATAAAATAAAATCCCCCAACATTGCAAGGAGGAGTTTAAAAGAAGTGACATAAAGGAGAGTACTTAAAAAGAAAGAGAGAGGTTAGATCTCTTACGAAAGTTCGGCAGCCTAACAGCGACACTCAAAACTTCCAAAATGTATTGATGAGAGAGAATAGGTTAAAAGTAATGACATAAAAGTGTGTACTTAAAAAGAAAGAGAGGAGTAGGATCCCTTACCTCAAGTCCGACTTGACTCGATCGTTCTTTAATCTCCTGAATAATAAACTTGAGTTAATTTATACTTCATTAATAACCCTTTTCAAGTTCATTATTCCTTTTATATCACTTATTACCATGTCATAAACATTATGTAATCATTTAAGTCAATAATATTTGTTTTGCTGATATTTGGTTCTTAAGTCAAAAATAGACTTCTTATACTTACATGTTGTTAATTTGGTCAAAGGTTCATTATGTCCAGAATGGTATTCATGATGTAGATATCATATATGTCATATATATCCAGTACATACATTCATTTATAATATTACATCACATTTAGAGGTAAGAAATGAAATGCACCGTTCATGGAGACGGTAAGCCGTACGTACGCATGAACGCTACTTCCATTTCTATTTCATATTTTCTGGAATGGAATCATAATGATATAAGATTATATTATAATTCCAGTATAATAACATATATAATATCATTAACTTTATCCTTTACACATCCCACATATGGTATTAACGAATCAAATCACTTTTAGGGGGCGGTAGTCCGCACTTCCTAAAATGAAGACATCGTGTTTTACCCATAATGGAAACCATAAAGGTATGCCCAAAATGAAAAAAACAGAAGCTTAAGGAAAACATAAACATATTATATATCATATATAAAAATAGTGACATCATAATGGCCACCTTTGAAGGTGTTAAATGAGTGTTGAACAATCATCGTTTCGGGAGGCAGAATTTCACCATCCACGGAAACCTTATGTTCTTTAACCATTTGATGTAGTTGTGTGAGATTGTAGCTCAAATAAATCTTATAACAACATCCTAGTATATTGAAGATACTGGTGTTGTTACAAAATAAGTAAATAAAATGAGTTTAGGGGGTTGGAAAAGCAAAATAAAACAAATGAACATGAGAGAATGAATTACCTTTAAAAGTGTAACTCCTTTTGAGTTGAGGCTAAAGGCTTCCTTTGAAAGGATTCTTCCCATAGGTAATACTCTGGGTTGAGGAGAGGTATGTGGAGAGAGCAAATGGGCAGGGGTTGGAGGAGCCAAAGGCTTGAAGAGTGTGTGAAATGAGGTAGAGGTGGGGGCCTTTTATAAGAGGAGAGGAGGGTCACTTTTGGAAAGTAAGAAATATTACTTTATTTGAAAATGTTTTTCGGTTTCAAAAGGTCCCACATTGATATAATTATTGTATAAGGTGATAAGGCATCGAAAGCCACTCATCAAATTGGTTTTGTCCATGTGTAGTTTGTAGATGTTTCATTATCTTTCCATTTTATTTTAATCGTTAAATAATGATGTCATCACTGCATCATTATGATGTCATAAATAATTTAATTTATTTAATTTTTAAAAATTATAAAAAAATTACTATGATGTAGGAAATCGTTTTAGCTTTCCAATGACTATTTATAATAAAAATTTGGACTTGTATAACCCCACTTAAAAATTGTTTTCGTAAAACATATTATGTTTGTGTCATTTTCACTTTAACATTAAATAAAAAGTAATTTATGTCATTTCCCAACAAAAGTGGATCCATGGGGTCCCCAAGTTGACCCATGGCTTTTCATGGTCGGCCATGACACAACCAATGATGTTGGGACATGTGTCATGTTCATTTCATTTTATTAAAGCATTATTTTTACCTTAAACTACACTAATTACCACTAATCACGATTAAGAACTTAATGAGTTACTATTCACCAAAAAATTATTATAATCTCATTGAACCACATTTTACTTCTTAATGACAACCATGTATGTCGGATTTTCAAAATTCAATACACATTATTGGTAAAATTTCATTTAACTGAAAAATCAGTTTGCTTGATTACCACTTAGTGGTTTCACTATTCATCAAAAATTGGAGTTTTTCAGAAAATTACCAAAAATTCACCCTAAGCTATATTTGATATTCCGAATTCAAAAATGAAGTCCGTTTTACAAAATTCAAATCATATAAGTCACATTAATTAATTCAATAATTAATTCCCGCTGTCAGAGCAAATAGCATGTTTTTATAAAACAACAAGTATCAAAAGATTGACACTAGTTTAAGTCCGATTTCAAAGTGAAATTGATTCCAACGACCACTATTGGATTTAATGGTAAAAATATTTTCAAATTTCACTTTAAAACCAATTAAAAAGATAATCTAAACATATAAATAAATTATATTAAAAAGAGGTTTTGAATTAAAATACAACATTTTACACTATTCATTAAAAAATGAACTTTATCAGAAAAAAACCAAAAATTTACACAAAGTAAAATTTGATGTCCCGATTCTTAAGAAGAGTTTTATTTGGTCCAAAAGAATGTATAAGAGTGATCAAAACTATATTTAATGACAGTTCTCCATTAAAAGGCGATAAGTGAACCTTTAGTGAAAACTAGGGCATATACGCCTAAAATTGAATTCTTTCTGTATTTTAAGCCTTTAGCTTTTATTGGATAAATGTAAAAACATTTAAAAACATATATAATCATATTTTAGTTATTTCTATCCATTCCCGCCATTACAACGGCTACATGTTAACTACCATTTAAAATAATATTATTTTATTATTAGAGTGCAACGTAAGATTCCCAAAAACTCGTTGTTGCGTGTTGGGTAAGCCATTGTGCATAGCATCCCCTTTAAAGTAATATTAATATTTGATTCACAAATATGGATAAATATAAAGATGTCATATTCTTTATTTACCCGGGGTGTTACAATTATATCTTCATCAATTTTTTCTTTCTCAGATCTGACCTCAATATCTTCAGGATGAATGAAGTCATGGTTATGACTGTCTTCATCAGATAACTTGTTTACATCCTCTTCATCATTATCATCAATTCCAAGAGTAGAAAGTTTCAATGATCTGGCTTGAGAAATCCGAATTGATAATTTTTCAGATACACTTTCCTTCTCATGAACCTCTTCAGCTTGGTTTATTAGATCAGTTGTATCATCACTGCTTTCATATTCTTGCACCTCTTCCACATCTTCTTTTTCATTTACAACCTTTTCAAGTACTTTTTCTGGAGTCATGAACTTATTCCTCGGAGTCTCAGGTAGGGGTTCAACCAATAATGATTTCGGTACAAGAATGTTCTTGGATTCTATTTCAGTGTCCCTCAAAATAGATTGGACAATTTCGGCGTCAGGAATTTTCATCTTAAGCTTCTTCTCTTTGGCTTACTTCTCAAGCTCATCATTTGTCTTCTCTTTAAAAGCATTAGTCTCTATAGGATCCAAGACAAACTGTGTCTCTCCTGCCTTCTGATTATTTTTAACTTCTCTCTATTTGGCTACTACCTCATCCGTATATGCTTTCTGATTCTTAGGCTTTGGAGGTGCGGACTGAGTTTCTTTGGCCTTAGGGGTTTTCTTTGTTTCTTCCGCTTCCTTAATTTTCCTCTTTTTCCATCCTTATCCAATGGTTCAGCCTCTTCTACATTCTTCAGAGCAGCTTCTGCTTCTCCCACTGGTAGATCATAAAACTCTTCAAAATTTTAGAAAAATAGACATTCATTTTTTTAAAGTTTTATTGTTTACTAACATGACTTTGCAATTCCTCGGCTTAGAACTGTAAAGAATCTTGAAGGACATAAGACAACGAACAATCTCCATGGAGAGCAGGGCTAGATAAATGATTATTTGTGCTCTCAAATTCCTATTCTTGATATTCTCTATCATAATGAGAATATTCTTTATCATATTGATCTTCCTTAGATTTACAAAAAAATCCAAGATATACATATCTCTTTTCTTCAGCATATCCTTGTCACCCATTCTCAGTACGATAAAACACTGAACCCATAACTCAAGGATCCAATTATTTGTAGACAAATGAGCAATAGTTTTGGTCTTGACATCTGTAAGTCCAAGACACTCTAAAGCCTTCACCATTACAAAACTCCCTTGAACATCTGTCAGCTCGTGGGAACAAAACTCGGCTTCCCGTTTATAATACAACCCCACCAAGCTAGCAGCCTTGGTGCATGAAAGGGAATAGGTTATTCCATAACTATTGAATGAAAAATTTACTCTCCCTTCTTCCTTAAAGAAACATATTGAGTCATAAAACTCAATGAGTAGATCCGGATACACCAGGTCTTGAGCTCTAATCTTTGATATGTACACACTTTCCCTTCCATTCAGCGTGATGTTTTTGGAGATAATGGAATCATACTTATTGAAAAAAAATTCACATGGAATAACCTCTCTCTGTATACATTCCACTATGCAATTATCTTGACAGAAGAAATATCTTGAGTTGGAACTTCACCAGACATTCAGAATAGGGAAACCATTGAAAAAACCGGAATGGGCTATTGAAGTGGGGTAGAGCTTTGACATGCAAAAGCTTGAAAAACGATGTGGGACAACCATCAAGGGTCCCCTTTCATAGGTATTGACTAGATGGTTCATCTTTCCATCTCAATTCAATGGATGAGAATTCTTCAGATTAAATCTGACGGTTGAAAATGATATCTGCAAGGATAATTTTGTAGGATCTGATATATTGAGGTTTTTAAAGGAAAACATTCCGATTTAAGGAAACTAGAATCTGAGATATTTTTTTAAAAAAAACTACCAGAAAGTAAAAGGTGATTACGAAAACTGATGAAAGAATCATACCATTCTGATTGATAGGAAGATTATTCGTATTGAGGAAAACATTTCTTAAAGAACATCAGATTCTGAAAAAAAAAAACATGACTGCGAATTTTTTTTGCATATTTTCAATACGAATATTATGAAAAACATCATTAAAAAAATATGAAAAACATCATTATGAAAAAAAAATCATGAAAAACAACATTACAAAAAATCATGAAAACATAATTTCAAAAAATCATGAAAATCATCATTACAAAAAATCATGAAAATTGTCATTACAAAAATTATGAAAACTTCATTATGAAAAATATTTAAAACATCATTATGAAATTTATTGAAAACATACATTCAAATGTACTCCTCCAATTAATAAAGAGTTTATTAATGTATGGATATTTATTCCCCATGAAGTTGAAAAGGAAGATTACCTTATGACTATCATTCCTAACTTCTGTTTAATGTATTCAAATTTATCGGAGGGTAAAGATTTTGTGAAAATATCAGCAAGTAGATCTTGTGTTCTGATAAATTGAAGAATGATATCTTCTTTTTCTATGTCATCCCTAAGAATGTGATGCATAATAACTAGGTTTATTTCATGAGAGTGATGTGCATGGTTTTTACTAAGAGAAATTTCACTTGTATTATCACACAACTTTTTTTTGGTAAAACTCATAACATAGTCTATGAGTCTGTGTTGCATCCACAACTCTAGATCACAACAACTTCCAGCTATTACATACTTATCTTTAGTAGTGGATTGTTCTACTGAGTGTTGATTCTTTCATGACCAAGAAACGGATGAATCTCCTAATAAATTACAGGTTCTGGATGTACTCATTCATTAGATTTTACATCCACCAAAGTCAGCATATGAAAAACTTTTTAAAAAAAATAATTTCCAGAATTATAAAAGATTCATAAATCCATGGTTACCTTTAATTAGTGAAAAAATATTCTCAATACCTTTAGATGAGATTCTTTATGATTATATTTATATCTTTCACATAAGAATACTAAAAACATTCAGTCTGGATGACTATCTGTCAAGTAATGTAAACTTCGTATCATACCTCTAAATTTTTTTGATCTACTGATTTCCCAGTTTCATCAAGATCAAGTGTGTTTGAGGTACCAATGGGAGTACTCATACTCTTAGTTATGTCATATCAATTATTTTTTAGAAGATATTTAATATACTTATGTTGGGATATATAGATTCCTTTTGGTTTTTTAGAAATTAGAAAACCAAGGAAAAATGTTAACTCACCAATCATACTCATTTCAAACTCAGATTTCATTAGATACAAAAATGAATCAGTTAATGATTGATGTGTTGAACCAAATGTAATGTCAACAACATAAATTTGAACAATCAAAACATTTTCCGTATCATTATTTATAAATAGGGTTGGATCTGCATTTCCATTAACATAATTCTCTTGAAGCAAAAATCTTGTAAGTCTGTCATACTTGGCTCGAGGGGCTTGCTTAAGTCCATACAAAGATTTGGTATGTCTAAAAACATGATCAAGATGTTTTTTATCTTCAAAAACAGGAGGTTGTTAAACAAAAACGTCCTCTTGAACATAACCGTTAAAATAAGTACATTTCACATCAATTTGAAAAAAATTGAAATTGAAGAATGCAGCAAAGGAAAATAAAATAGAAATAGATTCATGTCTAGCTACTAGAGAATATGTTTCTTCGTAGTCTATTCCCTCTTCTTGATTATAGCCTTTAGCAACTAATCTAGCTTTATTTCTAATTATTATTCCATTTTTTCACACTTATTTTTGAAGACCCACATTACTCCAATAACATATGTTTATTTAGGTCTTTCAACCAAGGTCTAGACCTTATTACTTTAAAATTCATTTAGCTCATCATGCATATATTTTACCCAATCATCATCACCTAATTATTCATTAGTTCTTTTTGGTTCTAATTGGGAAAGGAATTATAGATGTTCTACTTCATTTCTTAAAAAACTTCTAGTCCTTTAATGTTGATTAAAATCACCAATAATACTATCACTAGGATAATTTATTAGAAACAATTGAGTTGTGTTTTGAAAAATCTGTTCTTCAACATAGGGTAGGAAATCGTCTGGGTTAAATGCTTCAGAAACATTTTCTTGGGCATTTTCCTTATCAGAAGGATCTTCTAACAAAGGCTAATAATCAGTTTTTGAAAACACATCTTAAGATGTAAGTGGGGATTGTTTAAAAACAAAAGGACCAGTCTCATTAATTTTCACATGTATTGTCTCTTCAACAATGCAAGTGTTTTTATTGAAAACACTATAAACCTTAGAAGTTGTGGAGTAGTCTAGAAAAATTCATTCGTTAGATTTTGGTACAAATTTATGTATATTATCTTTAGTATTCAGGATGAATACCTTGCAACCAAAAACCATGAAGTAGAAATGTATAGGTTTTCTACCATTCCATAAATCATGAGGAGTTTTATTAAGAAAAGGTCTTATTAAAACTAGATTTATAGCATCAAAAGTTGTACTTATAGCTTCAGCCCAAAACATTTTGGCTACACAATACTCAATCAACATGGTTCTTGTTATCTCTTGAATAATTCTATTTCTTCATTCATAAACAAAATTATTTTGAGGTGTTCTGGGTTTTGAGAAGTTGTGAGTAATGCCTTTTATACTATAAAATGTTTCAAAATCAGAATTTTGAAATTTTCCTCCATGATCACTATGAATAGTTTTCAATGGAAGGTTTTTCTCATATATAACCTGGGATCTAAAACATTTGAAATATGAAAAATCTTCAGCCTTATTTTCTTGATATGATACCCTCGTAAATCTAGAGTAATCATTAACTAAAACAAATACATAATACTTTCCTCCAATGCATCCAGTTTGCATAGGACAAAAAAAGATCCATATGCACTAATTGTAATGAATCAGTAGTTGTGACTTCACCGACTAATTTAAAACTTGATTTATGTTGCTTTCCATATTGAAAAGGGTTACAATCTTTTAAATAATGAAATCTAAGCTCTGGTAGATCCTTAAATAATCTTTTCATATAAAGTTTTCATAAGTTCCTATGGTTACAATGACCTAACCTTCTATGCCACAACCAAGAATGATCTTCCAATGCACTAAGGTAAGTCAGATCTTGAATCCTAAGGCCTTTTATATTTAGTGTGTATACATTATCATGCCTAAGGGAAGAAATAATAAACTCTTCCGAGAAATTTTGTACTAAACACTTGTCATTCCTAAAATTCAAAAGGCATCCTTCATCACATAATTGGATAATGCTAATGAGATTGTGCATAAGACCCTTAACAAACAAAACATTTTAAATCAATTTTTTTCCAAGAATAAAGATGTTTCCTATAACAATAATTTCTCCTTGAGCATTATCTAGGAATGTTACTTTTCATCCTTTTGTCTTGATAATCATTTGAAAATTGTTTTTGTTACCAGTAATATGCCAGGAACACTCCCTATCCATGTACGATGTATTGATGTTGGTAATTTCTATATATTCCTGAAAACAAAAAGAGGTGGGTTTTCAAAATCCAAACCTTCTTGGTTCAGGAAATCATAGAAATCAATATTTTAGGCACCCACATTTTCTTAGAAAAATAGGCTTTCTGAAATCCCAAAGGCTCAGTTTTTCTTAAGGAACATTTTTTTTCCCAATGCCCACCACACTAACACTTACTATAGAATGGAGCACTTTGTGGAAAAAAATAATGGTTACTAAAAATCGATTTAGAACTAATATTACAAAAAGCAAAACTATTCCTTAGAGGTCATATTTGGGAATACATCTTATCAAAATTTTCATTACCCATGGTAATGTTTGAAAAACACTTCCTCAAAAAAAAATTAGGATTTTAGTTTGATCACTCAATTCTTGTCTTCCAAACCATTTGATTTTGAACAAGAGTTAGGCTCAAAAAATGTTTTCATAAAAATTAGGTTTTCTAGATCCTTAGAAAGTTTGTTCTTTTCAGAATTTACTTCCTCTTGATTTTTTGAAATAATTTCAAAATAATCATTTTTCATATCAAGATCTTTAGAAATATCTAATATTTCCTTAGTAAGAATATTATTCTTAGAATTTTCCTTATTAATGTTTTTCATGAGTTTTGAATTATTAATCTTAAATAGCTTGGAAAACCTAGATACTTCTTCCTAGGTAGGTAAAGTATTATCTTAATCAGAAGAAGACTCTTCATCCAAAGATTCATAATATTTATCATTAATATAATTTTCATTTAAAGAAACATTTTTCATTGATTCAGTATTGTGTAACTTAGCCATTAAGAAATGATTACCAATAGGTAGTCTTATTTTTAGACCAAGATTTTTTTGTCCAGAAGATTTATAATCTGATGATTCACCTGAAGAGTCACCATCATTGGCACTCTAGGTGTCATTGTCTTTAAAAAATTTCTTAGCAGTATCATTGTAGTACTTCATTCTATTTCTCTCATAATACTTTTATTTTTATTCTTTTCTCTTAAGAAAAGGAGAATGAGGTCTTATAAGTCCATCTCTCTTGCATTCATAACATGTATCTTCTGAATCTTTCTTATCATTCCTTTCCTTTTTATTATATCTGGATTGAGTGTTCTTTTGTCCAAAAAACTTGTTCATCCTTCGAGCGTGATTTGAAAACTCATTTTTTGAGGATTCAATTACACTAGATTCAGATTAGATAACAACCTTGTTAGATTTGGATCTAGTAACTCTCTCAGGAGTCTTAGCATTCGTATGATTTTAAGTTGTAGTAAAAGAAACATTGCCATTCCCATTATTCTTCTTTATGTTATCATCATATCTCTTCATTCTAGTATCATTTTGAATAAGAGTTCCAAATCTTCATCAACAGAAATCTGAGTAACCTTCCTATTCTCATCAATAGATTATCTCTAGGATTCCCACTCATTTGGCATGATGTCTATGATCATTTCAACAAGAGATTCATCATCTAAACCATTCTAACCCATGGATTGTAAACTATTTTCAATAGTCATGAGTCTTTGTTGTACCTTATATATGGGTTCTCCATAAAGAAATTAGAAACCATGATATTCAGCTCTGAGCATTTCTCTTGGAGTTTCAATAAATTTTGTAGTTCTCAATTGTGTAACATCATGATTCATCCAGATACAATTTGATGATTCACAAGATATAATTTGGCTATATATATTTCTAGTCATAGAACAAAGAAAAGTATTGTGTACCTTATAATTCAGTTGATATTCATGCTTTTCTTGATTGGTGAAGATACTAAATTCAATGTTAGGGATTTTATATCCTCTTGTAATAATTCAAAAATATTCAACTCCATAATTCATAATAAAAGTTTTCATGTGATCTCTCCAATACTCATAATAATTCCCCTCAAATATAGGTGGTATTGTTGGATCTAAATTTTCTATGGAACTGACATTGATTCCCACAATCTTAAAAAAAATATTTCCACAAAAAACATGTTAATATAAAATGTTTGAAAACAGGGAAAATATGCCTCAACAAGGAAAAATATAGAACAAGTGTATTTCTATGAAAAATATTAATCCAATATTTATGAGTCTGAAAAACTGATTCTGAGAATAAGAATAACATGAAATATCCTTTGAATCTAATCATGAAATTAATTTAGATTTAACCAAACCATTGAAACAATTGTTGAATTGATTCAGGGTATAGGGTCACCTCCTCAGATAATAATTTTTGAGATTGTGAGTATGATATACTCTACAATACCAAATGTATGATCGAAATAATAGAGTTACTGAATTAAGTATCTAATAATTCTCAGAATATAAGAGGGGGTTTGAATTGTATACGTTTAAAAATTCCTTTGTAACTTTTAAAGATAGTTATGTTTAACAACGTTAAACAAGGTAATTCAAAAAACCCCTAGTTATACACACTTGGTTGATTTTGGAAATATGATTCTGAGAATGTGGATCCTAAATAACGGTTCCAGAAAATGAATCTTAATGAATATTTACAAAGATAAATATTTTACCTTAAAGCATATAGAATCTAACTAAATTAGAGTACAAGTATAAGGAATTATAAAATAGTTATACATTCCTCAAGAATAAAAATGCAGTAGAAAACTTGTTACACAACAACTAACAATTAGTAAATCTTTTGACCCAAAGAAAATGGTATCCAAAAATATTTGATAAAGGTCTCATGATTTATACTTTCAAGAAATTATGTCTTACCCACACCAGGCTAAGCCCTCGATATAAAGACTGGGGTCTGTCTTGCTATCTCCTCAAGCCCTCAAATTCAAGGTAGTCGGCACCTCTGTCTTTCTTAGCATGGAATTTCTCAACTTCAAGGTAGTCAGCACCTCTGTTTTCCTATCCCCGGAATCCCTCGATTTTACACTACAACAATCAGATTCGCACGAAGAAAATCTGAACAATATATTCAGTACGTACAAAGAAAGAGAGTATGTCTCTCTAGATATCACATCATATCAACAGTTTTCCAAATGTTGTAAACTCATTCTAATGAGCTCCTATTTATAGGCACAACACCAACATTCATATCCCTTCTCCAATGGTCATATTTTTCCTTTAATTTCGAAGGGACCTGTATATGTGTCACTCAAACAAAGGATAGTTAGTAACTAAATTCACGAAATTTTTTTATAACTGAAACAAGTGTAATACAAAATAAGGTTATATTACTAAAAGAAAATATTCGGAATGTAATAAAATTAAATTTCTGAGTCTAACCAAATGTGAATTCAGAGTCAATAATACAAGGATATTCAGATTCTGTTTTCTAAGTAATTTGGAACCAGAATTCAACAGAATTCTGGAGTCTGAATTTCATGGAAATTCAGAATATGGTTTCACAAGAATTCAGAACCTTAACATACAAAGCTCAGAGTCATAGTTCCTAAGAATTCGGAGTTTCAACTCAGAAAATTTGTAACCTGAATTCGGTGTCAAAACTCAGAAGAATTTTTAATAGGAATTCAGAGTCAGTATTCCTAAGTGTTTGTAATCAGAATTGGTATTCAGAATTCGGACTCATAACTCCGAAAAGTTCATGAAAAGAATTCTGAGAATTCGGATTCAGAACTCAGAAGTGTTCGTAACCAAAATTCGTATTCAGAATTTAGAGTGATAACTCAGAAGAGTTCGTAACCAGAATTCGTATTCAGAATTTGGAGTCAGAACATAGAAGAGTTTGCAACCAAAATTTTGAGAATTCATATCCTAAAACAGAATGCTTCATATCTAGGTGATTATAGTATTCCATGGTTTTGGTTATAAAACGAATTTTACACTTAAGAAACATTATGATATGAACAATGAAATCATTTTAAGGATAAATTTCCTTGCGAAAAAAAAATTTTCCTTATAGAAGTAAAACATTGTGTTAAATGGTATTTTCCTTATGATAAGGTGTTTGTGATTTTCAAAACAGGAAGGTATGGTAAAGTAATAAGGAAAACTTATTACATTAACAATGTCCCCGAGTATGAATGAATGGAATAGTCATAAGGAAAACCTTACTGACTCATCAAGTATAAGATCTATTCATTAAAATTGTATATAAATTAATGCAATTTTAATGTTTAAATTGAAAAAATGATAGTAGCATTATCCCCATCGTTGAACTTATTGTTTCACACACAATAACCTCGAGATTTAATGATTTTTATAATTTCCAATTTCGCATTTTAATTTTATTATATAGAGAATATTATAAAATAATTATCATCCACAAATTAAAATTTTGAGTTTTCAAATACTATGAGTAATGTAAAAAAGAGATAGAAGGAGAAGATTAAAATGTTATACCTATTATATAATAGGGATGATAAAGTAATCTTACAATAAAAAAATCATTAAAAAATAAAGTTCAATTATTGATGAATATTATTGACCGGTTATATTATCTAATAAAGATATATATAAAATATTTATTCCATGTGTAATTAACAATGTCTACATTATTTTGTGGATTTTTCTATTTCCAAAAAAAATAGATTATCCGACAACAAGTAGAGAACATCACAAATTTGAGGGTTAAATGGATGAATCATTTTCTACATTCAACAAAAACACACATAAATATCCAAATTTAAAATTACCTTTTGGGATCATTTAGAAACATGTTAGATTAAATCACCCATTTATAGGAATAACCATGAAATTTGGAAACTCTTATTGAATAATGATTTAAGACAAGTCCAAAAATATATATAAAATATGGACCCATATAGTTCATGAATATTGGGATGGAAAAAAATTTAAATAATTTATGATCTATATCATAAAAAGTAGATGAAAATTAAATAGCACATATAAGGTATTTGTAAATGGCTTATGAATAATTTAGTGTAATTATTATCGGGGATTCCAAATCAGGGATCAATAAAAATAAAATTAATGTGAATGAACATATAATGAAATAAATGAATCAAAAAATGATAATAATATTGATAAAACAAAAAAGTAGATTTAATTAAATGAGGACATTTATGAATATGATAACAATATCCTTAACATGATGTGTTTTTAAATTAAAGTCATATTAACTAATATAGCATTGGAACATTTTTAGTTTTCACGTCAATCTAAGAGGAGTGATAAATTTGAAAAACATTATAGGGATTATTCATATATTAAATGAATTTTATTCATTGGAAAAAATATATTCAAATCATTTAATGACAAATATATTTTCCACTCGATCCAAATCGAGTCATACATTTAAAAAATTAATGAATGTGTTGTTTATGGATTTATTCACTATGAATGTTCCAAATAAAATTTATATAAAAATCTATTTGTAAATGTTATATGAGACCCAAAACAATATTTTTGTGGTATATAATAATGTTTTTAAAGATTTGATCCTCAAATAAATCCAAAGTAAATATTAAAACACTCTTAAATATCATGAAATTATTTCTAGGAGTACTATACATCGTATCCATAAAAAAGTTTTATTTTATCATTTTGGTGGCGTGTCAGATTTGGGATCAAGGATATAGATTATCTATATAATTTATTAACTACTAGAAATTTGATGAATCCTTAATCAATGAGAAGTGAAGTTCAAGATATAAAATATTTAGTCACTAAAGGTGGAAATATATCGATCTCAAACAAATTTGAAATTATTTAAGATCTATATAGAACATTATATTGTGGTGGTCACAGTAGTATTTCATGATTTATAATTCTAGAAAGTATGTACCATGTGTATCTATATGATTGATACAAAAAATTCATGTTACAGATATAATTCATTGTTTTTTACTCTCTATTAATAAGAAAAATTGAAATAGTTCATCGTATTAAATCCTTAAATGATAAGAAAAATTAAAAACATGATTGAAAATTTTTTATTATACTATGGAAGAATAAATAACCATATTTTACATTAGAAAAAACTATATTAACACATAATTTACAGATTCAATCATAAGAAATAATGGTAAAATGTTACTTAATGAAATTAATAGAAGGACTGACATGGTGAAGAAAATCTCTAAGAGACTATGGGAATGAACTATAAATGATTAACATGTTTTTTTATTAAATTATAATCATTTATCCCACCAAATTGAAAATGAATTAAATATATTAAATTAATATAAAAGGAAAGTGTTTAATTGGATAAATTTATACTATTTAAACTAAATGTCATTATATATTGAAAAAAATAGTGACCACAAAATATTATATTCTCAATGTGGAAGATCAAATAGGATATACACATATCTATTTATTGGTTAACTAATATAGTAGATATATGTGTTCTATTAATTATGTTGAAGCTTGAACCAAGTGACACGTGATCTTTTATGGATGATGTGACGAATAAAATTCAGCCAAATTATATTGATGAACATAATAAAAAACAACGATTCATAAGGATAAATATTCATGGAAAATTTATATAGAAATAATGAAGATTTTCTCCATACATAGACACAAATGGACATGAGTATCTTGGTTAAAAACCAACTCTTTGCCTTATTTTTCTTTATAAGAATAAAAATGAGTTCTATTATGTTCTCTAATCCATTGTGTTGTATTTTTATACTATTATGCTATGGAATTTAAATTTATTCTAGATATAAAAAGGAAATCAGATGAAAATGAGCTTACTACAAATATTATATCGTAAATAAATTTTACAGAAATAATTTAATAAAAAAATTTGAAAAGTCGAATAACATATTACAAAATGATCAACCATGATGAAGTAAACAATAACATTAAACGATGCGATTTATTTTTTAGAATATTTTTTAATATTACAATTATTATATATCTAAACTGAATGAAATTAATTGAAATCTATCTTTGTAATGTTTGATTTTGCATTCTCTTACATTTTTTTGAATTAGTATATTATGTTGTTCAGTGGTAGAAATTTATTTAAATAATATCATGGAAAATATAAATTTTGAGAAGTGTGAGGGATAGTTTTGATGCTAAATACAATTATATAATTTTAGATGATTTTAAAATATGTATCGTTATTAGAAAATGAATTTATGATGTAATTGAAATGATAAAATATACATAAATTAGTTTCTATATGAAATAATATTAACATCCTCTAATGATATAATTTTGTTTTCAGTTTCATTGTTGTTGGGTTTTATATAACATTTTTTTAAAACTATAGCATTATGGTTTCCTACATTGGGCATGGATCACTAGGAAATATAAATTAATATATTATTCCACATTTCATTAGTGAATTTTTTCCAAAATATCTCTATATTTTTATATATATATTATTTATAAGTTTTAGATAAATAAATATATATGTATAACATATTAAATTTTTTAATAGTGGTATTGCCACCACATACAAAGGGGGAGACTGATGAAACTACTATTAGTTTTCTTATCTTTATCATATATATTAATTAATGAAATTTAAATGATTCTAATATTTGTAAATGGAGAAGAATATAATAATTTTGGAGTACTCAATCCCTTTTTATGAAAATAAATTATATTCACATGTAAGGGGACGTTATATGATTAATTTTGAATATTTTATGAGGTTATAAAAGGGAACTATGGATCTTGGAAGTTGTTATCCCATCATTAAAATTATGAAATTTGATTCGATAACAAACCATTGGATAACAATGGAAACATTCACAAATGAGAAAAATATTTATAATGTTATTGATTATGTTGACATCCCTTAAATAATATTAAAATGGAAAGGTCATTTTTTTGTTTAGGTTATTATGAAATGGTATTTCATTAGAATAGAATGTTTACTTTTTTAATTATTTGTACAATGTGCTTTGTATAATAATAAATATTATATCTATATGGATATTCAAGGAATTTTATATATTATTATCCATAATTTTTTATTTTGATTGTATATTGATATATCATATGTAAATATAATGGGTTTAAATTTGGAAAAGATATAATGTTTTTGTAGTAGTATATAATTAAATTGTTCTAGGAGTATTTTTATACTGCATAATATTACATTATATTGGGCTGACCCCAAAGGATAAAAGAGAACATTAGAGAGATGGGATTCCATATCACTCTAAAAACCTAGAGCGACTAGGGTGTATCTGGAACAATAATTATGATATTCACCATCATGGAAGATTTTATCATTCCTAGGATATTTGAATCACATCCTTTTGTGACTTCTTGGATAATATAGACTCCCATTGCACAATATATTTTTGCCGAAAAGTTTAAATGTCATATCCCTGATGAAACGTTTCACACTTGATCGTTCCCCAATAGATCTCAGGGGATCTCATTTCTGGATGCTCTGAAGAATACCGATATGGGAAAAGTCATCCAAATGAATCCTCCCTTATTCAAGAGACTTGATGGTGGTGGTTTCATAGTGGATTCAGACCCATGTTCACTTCAAAAATACATGTAAATATCCAAATTATCGATCATGGTCCATATATTCCACCTTATAGGTGATGCCCCTTAGAGTTTTCCTAATTGACTTTTGTGTATTGCACACCTCTGTAATACCTCGAAAGTGATATTGATACCTATAGTCAATGGATATTAGGAAATTCTATTGAAATCACAAGATGAAATATATATGGTTTGGGAGACCATAAATACAAATCTAAAACTACATTTCTATTGAATATCTTAATGGGACACTGCTTTCAACCCACACACATATAAGAATACTGTGGCACAAGTTTGGTTAAAACTATATGGAATGAATTGGGTTTTTTGGCACCCATATATACTGAATGCTATTGATTCTTTTATCATATCTCTTCTCAAAATTGACCAAATGACATTAAATGTGGAATCAGACCTCTTTGCGAGAGTAATGTTGAAATTATAATAGATTAAAAGAAACCTAAAATAATTAATTTCAATTATTTGGATTACAAGACTAAAATATGAATAGAATATGAGAGGAATCCTACCTTACATACCCTTTTTAAGATCACTATACATACAATCATAAATTTTATGGTGGTTAGAAAAAAAGTGAATATTCTATTTGAAAATGAATGGAATGAAATAAGGGAAAAAAATAAAAAACTACCATGTTTGGCATACCTGAAACCCAAAAAATATATATGAAATATGGGTTAAAAAATTAATCATCCTAACATACATAAAAGAAAACATGGGTTTAACCTAGGTAGACATTGTTGAAGAGGAAGACAGCTTCATTAGGGGATAATTCCACTTATAAGAAATAAAGAATTTTGTTTTAGATATTATTAGTCTATCCAATCACGAACATGAAGAGGAGGAACTTAGTACCTGTCTATCTAAATTGGTATAAATCTATAATTTAATAAAAAATGATGAACATACAATGGTTATGGAGGATACAACATCTCCACCTAAACAAATGCAATGCAATGCAAGTTGCATAGGCACTCTAATATTCACAATGTTGATTTCCATGGTTAAAATTCTCTACAAACAGTTGATGAAACCATCTGCTCCACTTTGGGTTCTGGATAGATCCAGAAACCCTCCCTCTTGAATGAAAATGCTACTCAATGGTAAATAATGAAACCAAGAGTAAGTAAAATGGATTATGTTCCCTTTCCTATTCTCACAAAATCACTATTAATAACTCTAAAACTCTAGATGCCATTAGAAGTACTATAAATACCTGAAACTCCTTAGTAACCTAAAGGCTGTTCAGGACAAGTTACATTCTCATATAACAATGTATAATGTAACTATATAAAAGGCCTTGGAATATATTAAATCTGTAAAACATAATACACACTCAGTACATGCTACTTTTAAAATTCAGGAAAAAAATGACTCCATTGAGAAGATGCAGTGTCTTCCAGCTGCATTGGAAACTATCAATGTCTAGGAACCCTAATCCCCAAATGATTCTAGTATGTAGGAGAAAAATGAACTAGTTTCAATTCCTACCACTTTAATATATTCAACTATTGATAGTACTTAATATATAATCAATGATGATTGTCCAAAAAAATTTATGTTGTGTAATGTGAACTATGCAGAATAGAAATTATGTTCTTCAATAAATGAAACTACTAAGAGGAATGTGAAAATAAATAGTTCATGTAGCCACCTAACATATCATCCAATGAATATACAATAAAGATGAATAATGGAATAAAAAACAAGGAAAATGAATCCGGTTCTTATCACTATAATCACATTAAATTTGAAAATACATCCAATGATCTAGATACCACTGGTTATTCTATAAAACCGGGGAATATGAACACAAGTGTTAAGCATGTTTATTCTGAGTCAGAGACCAAGAATTCTAATCCTGATAAAAATGATTCCACTACATTATATTCATCAAAACATGTCAATGGAAAAACACCCTCAGTACCTAATCCTATGATGATGTAGAAAAATAATGACTCTATAGGGAAGATGCATCTTACATCAAATCTAGGAACTATCAAACAACAAGAAATATTTACTAAAAGGGATCTAGGTATACCTCTTTCTCTTTCTATAAATTTCCCTTTTTATGGAGATCAATTAATAGATAATAATTACTTTTTTAGTATCCTAGAATTATTTTATCTTACCAAAATAACGTTTCTTTGATGTTATGTAAGAATAATACTAGAGAGTCAACTATAAATGTTTCAAGAAATGAATCTACTAAGAAGTACCTGTTCATATCTAATAATGAATAGGAACAGACCTTAAATAGTAATAATGTTTAATAGGATAGAATTTATTCTATAAATTAATGTTTAGTGAAAATGAAAAAGGGGAGTTCTAACTACAAAATCAGTTTCAAATTAAGATTCTATTTTTTAATTAGCAGGTTAATTCCATCTATTACACATTTACTATTCTGAAAAATGGTTATCACTCATAATCCAATGTTATTTTCTATTACTGATCCAAAAAATAATATTTATTATAAATAATTTCATTAGTGCCAAAATAAATATGTTTTTACTGGTGCATTCAAAAATATCTACAATGCTGGATCTCTATGGATTTTGTTTCACTCTTCTTTACAGTATATAAGTATCTTTAATGTCTCCAATTTGAACTTTACATGCAATTTTAACAGTAATGGAACCCACCTTTTCTAGTCATTCGTTTATACTACGAATAGATACCATGAACAGATAAATTTATTGAATTAACATTCATATATAAGCTGTAATATTAATTCACATTGGTTTCATATTGGATACTTCAATGTAATTATAAACTAAAGTGTGATAATTAGACCATATCATGCTTCTATTTCCATGAGAGAATAAAAATATTTGACTGAAGTCATCAATCTAATCGAAATTAACATCACTAGGGAGAAATAAAATTCATATAGAAGACATTACAATATAGTGGTTTCATCAAAGATGGATTGAGTCTTCACGAATATCCATGCTTTTAGTAAATGGTACACATTCTCCTGAACCACTCTTCATGGGCTGAACTCTGACTATCACCCTATTCTAGCCAATTTATCCAATAACAAAATGAAATCCATATTACCATTTTAGATTTAACAATGTGTGGTTTTCTTATGTCTATTTCACTATTATCATAAAAAACTATTAGTCTTCAATGTCACACAATAATGATTTATTTTCCGATATTGTTAAATTAAAACATCTCAAATAGGATCTAAAAACATGGTGATGCTCCAAATCCAAACAAATTAATAATGACATCCCTATTCTTGTGAAATAAATCAATGATATAAAAAACAAAAACACTATCTATGACCTCATAAATGATCCAACCATGAAATAAATCTTGCGATTAAACACAACTATATACTCACTTCTAATGAACTATGAGGAAAAAGTGTTTAAAGTTAAATGGCTAATAGACTAAGATAGAAATACCAAGTTATATAACTCTCTTTGATGAATCACGAAGACTTTTAGAATGTTAAACTTTTAAAAAGATGGGTTCAAGCTTCATGAAAATGAATATACCATTTCTTATCAAATAGTATCCTACTATGATTCCATATTTAGTGGTCCAGATATCAACAAAGAACTCCTTATTGAGGTCATTCTGATGGTGGCCACTGATGAGGAAAAAAAGATTCATCTCAATAATCCATAGGATCATGAAATCAAAGACACAATATTTAGTCTTAATCCTGATAATTCTCTGGGTCTTGATGTCATAAAAAATTGTTTCTTCCAACATTATTGGGATATGATTCATGTCGATGTTTTTAGACAAGTCAAATCATTTTTTTAAATGGTGTCCTTCCTCATGCTATTAATGCCCAATTTCTCACCTTGATTACAAATGTGGAGATTTCCACTGAGAATAATTTTTTATAACCATTTCTATTATCAACTGTCATTATAAAATTTATCACTACAATCACTGAAAAGCTAATTTCAACTATCACAAAAAAATATTCTCCTGGAACCTATATGGATTTTAAGGCATGATCTATTCCAGACTGTATCTATCTTGCCTATATGTTTGTCAATAAAATGAATAACGATAATAGGGGATTTAATATTGCTATTAAAATTGGCATCAGGAAATATTTTGACACCCTGGATTAGAGATTGGTCTTCAATTTTACTCCAAGATTTGGTTTTTTTGACACTTTTATCACATAGATCAGAACTCTGTTCAACTCAGAATCTATCTCCATTTGAATCAATGGTTCTCCCAAAGGCAACTTTAAATGCACCAATAGTGTCTTTAAATTTGACCCCATCTAATCTATTATTTTCACAATAGTAATAGACTATCAAAGTAATTGTATCACCCATCTGGTGGATCATAACATGATGAAGCCCATCCATGTCTCTAAGAATGTGAATTAACTTAGCCATCTTTTTAATGTTGATGATATCATCAATTTCTATCATCGTTAAAACAGAATCATTATAAACTGAAAAACAGCGCTCTCACACTATGAATAGGTTTCTGGTAAAATCATTAGTTGGAACATATCATGCATTTTATTTGTGAAGAACTTTACTTATAATAGAAAATATAACATTATGAGTGACTTAAAATCCAAATAAGGTAAAAATCCTTTTACATATATTGGTGTTACCATATTTTCTGGCATACCCAAGGATTTCCAATTTATTATTATAGTTTACAAATTTCATAATGAAGTATCTTTATGGAAAGGTAAATCTCTCTATATGGATAATAAGACTTCCCTTTTAAAATCAAATATTGTCACCAAGATGGTCTAATCCATTAATATCTATAATGTAATGTTGGTATTATAAAAAATGAACATTGTTATAAAGAATTTAATCTGGAAGAGGAGTATTATAGAATGAAATCTTGTGAATATCCCCCAGTCAAATTATTGCAAGACCATTTAGAATGGTGTAATAGGAATTAATAATATAAAGTACATTAATGAATCCCTTCATACTAGATTCACTTGGATCCTTTTTCACAATACTTTTTATGATATTACATTATTCATAAATAGATTTATTGACAATCTTAATAAGTGGAATTTTAATTTCATTACATCCCTTATATTTCTATCCAAGAAACAATCATTCTCCAGTATAAATAAAAAATTTGTGATGGATAGTCTCTAGATAATCTTCCATGAAATTATTTTTGGATAACTCGATGGGAACAACATTAATTTTTATAATATATCCCAATAAACCTCTTTGATGATAACAACTACTCTATTAGATAAATCCTAAACTATCAACTCAACGACCAACCTAATAATATTTTTAATGTCATTGAGAAATAATATTTCACATACACTAACGATTTATTAATTTGGGAACCTTCTCAAAATGGTCTTCTAATATAAAAACAGTTATACAATAATTATTAATATAACTATGAAAAAGATTAGAGTTGGTTAAAATATTTCAACAAGACTTGGATAATGCCTTCAAGATTTAATCTCATCAGGCATCTTGCTCACAATAGAGTTCCCACAGATATTTGACTTCAATGTTTTGTAATCTCGGTCTACTCTAATTGTAAAATTTTTAATTAACACAGAGAATATTCTAACCTCTTATTTGTTTCTTCTATTACTACTTATACTCTTTGGAACTATATTATTAAATTTTGTGACTCCATATGGTTGATTAACAACTCTATCAAAACTCAACTAATGAAATGTGCACAAATAGAAAGATATCAGAAAATCAATAACCTTTTCCTAGCTATAGTTGATTCTCTCCCCCATGTGATATGGTATGACTATAAGTCTATTGTTCATAAAAATTACTCACACAATCAAAATAATGGTTGGATGCAGATCCCTATTTCCATATATGAAGCTTCTCTGATGAAAAAGTGACATTGCCACAAAACTGTGAAGGACTTTGGAATCCTATGATTTATATGAATTAATGGTGGTTTCTGTTAACCTTTCCACACTCTAGATGTGTTCTGGAGAGCTCTGATTCCCATATAGACAAAAATTAATATTGATAGAGCCTGCAACAGAAATCCGGGCCCTGTGGGAAGTGGTTCTATCTTTAAGAATCATCTTGCTCAGATCATTGGTTGTTTCATGGGTAGTTGTGGAATTCCCACCTCCCTAGAAGATAATACTATGAGATTAATTCATCCTATTTCCTTCTCAAAGCACTTTGGTTGGAACAACCTTTGGATTGAAGCTGACTCAATGACCATCGTGCAATCGATTTGGAATGGAATTACACATCTTGCTTGTTCAATTACTACTTATTGGATAGAAATTACCCATTATCTTATCGATCTCAACTATATCAAAATACACGTGTATCGAGAAGCCTATATGGTTGTATATGTCCTGGCTAACATGGGATTAAATCAAGACATCACATGGTTTGAAGACATCCTCGATGATATTATTTTCTTATATGATAATGATTGTAATATGATCTTGTATTTTAGGCTCTTGTAAACTGTCTTTTGTTAATAATTTTTCTTTGATCGTTTCGGTCCAAGCCATCATCATTTCAAATATATTTCATAATACATAGAATATATTTTGGTAATAATTTAATATTAATTGTGCAAATTTAACTGTTCATATGATATTTAATGGCTTAGAATATTTAGAAATTAATTATCCTGTTTGGATATTATTTCTAGTGTTTTTGAGGATATAAAAATAAATAAAATGGTTAATGTATAAGGTATATATCATTAATAAATTTCTTAAATTATTATATTATTAAAACTCGTGGTATCATATCAAAAGATAATAATGAGTGCATTCTTCATCATTTTTATTGAATTTAATTTTATTTGGTTATAGCTCATTTTATAATAAATTATATTTTTAATACTAGTATAAGGAGTGTTATGTTAAATCATAGATCATTTGGAAAAAAATGAACATAAAATCAATATATTTTAATTTGAATCAGTGGATAAAATGACCAAAAAAGATAAAAATATATTTCATATATTATTAGTTTGAGTGCTTAAATGAAAATATTGGGATGACTCAATTATGAGGACATAGACATAAACATTACATATTTTAGTTATTTATATTATATTTCACTTATTTACAATACAAATTATCTTTTTGGATTAGTGTTTTACAATGTTAGTACATAACTCATACATATGAACCCATAAGAATACAATGATGGTACCATTAAAATAGTACCAATTTCATCCAAAACAAAAAATTCTAAACACAAAACAACAACATGATTTATTTGAGAAATATTAATAACATTTACCTTGACTATAGACATGCTCTTAAACATCCTTATAACTTTGTATATCATTTATAAAACATGGTATGTCCATAAAAATCATATTAAGGTATATAAAAACAATGAACTAAACCATTAGTTGATGAGAACACATAAGTATTTAAAATCACAATCAAAAAGACAAACATCTCACCCTTATATAAATTCATTGTGAAAATTTAGATTTCCAAAAAAAATTAAGGAACATATATATATAATAATAATAAAGTAATATAGGTTAATTACTTACTTATATTGTAACCCTTGCATCTACCTTATGATTTGTAACCATCATGACTACCCTGCAATGTGACCCACACAACTACATTATTGTGTAACCATCATAGTTACACTCAGAGTAAAAAAACGACTGACCTCCATCAAAAACATACCCAATTCATTGTACAGAGATATATGTACCACCATTCATATAAAAAAATTCCCCTGAACCATAACATCATAACAGAACAGGAAAAAGTGAATAAAAACATTGCCTTTGAATTTTATTAAATAGAAATTTTAAATATGATATTTAAAGGAAATTCCATTACATAAATCATATTATTGAAATGGTAATTAATATAAGGAATGTATTATCCTTATACATAGTAAATCAACATAATGAATCATAATATAATTGAAATTCAATACAACAAAAATATTAAAAACACATATTTTAAGAAGTAGAATGTTAAAATTAAGAATAGAAATTGGGTTATGAATTTCATTACCTCAGGTTCTTCTGAAATAAAATTTTCTTAAACCTCATATATAATGGTTAAAAGTGTTTTTTAAGAATTTTAAATAAAAAATTTTCATTTTTACCAAATCATATATGGTATGTTTATAAAAATATGACAAATTTATTAATAAATTTTTTTATTTCCCTTATCGTGATTGCGTGCTTCTCATGGATTTCATGGTTTGTTCGTAATGAATTTTCTGGTCGAATAGAATAAAAACTCTAGAAGTGAAATTAAATCATGTTATTATGTACCCAAAGTATTATATGATTCCACAAATAAATTTTTTTAATTTTATGATGATGAATCAAAAGATAACTCATTATGGATAATTGTCTAGAACATTTTGGCAGTTCATCGAGAATCTGAAACTTTTTTCATAACATAACATTAATAATATGAATTTAAGTTAATTCTGACACAAAATAGATGTAATATAATATAAATTAAAATATTTTCCAACCATTAAAAACGTTTTACATCAATCCTTGAAATAATTAATGTAAATTGGAATCACATCGTCCATGATTTTGGTAAAGTAGCAAAATGTTGATGGTGTTTTTAATTTATAGAATAATAGGGGTGGATAATAAGTAATTTGATTACAATACATAATCATGATAAAATAGAACATATTTATTATTAGATATATTTCATGCCTCTTGTACATAGTTATGTAAATAGATTATAAGAAAAAATTATTTAGAATAAATCACAAGAAAATGAAATTGATTTTTTACCTCTTGATCTCTTCTCCTTGAGATCCCCCATAAGGCCTTTGGTTCTTGACTTTTTGTCAGACTAGAAGGTATTGTATGTGGTTAATATTCTTGGTTTTCTGGATTGGATATAATTTAGACAATGTTCACATCTTGAGAGGTGTGAGATGAATAATGGGTGGTGGTGATATTTATATTGTAGGAGGGACGTTGTTTTCCATTACTTTAAGCAAGAGTTTAATATTTTTTCTCAAGACTACGAAAAATATTTATTCATGTCACCTAAAATATTATTATTTTATTTGATTTTTAAAAACGTACATTTACAACATCCATGACTCAACCATGATGCTTAAATTCAATTATTTAGCATTTTTCATATATTTTTGAATTTAACTATTCACCTCAAATATAGTATTTCATAAAATTCCAAAAACAACACCCCTACCATTATATATGTGTAGAACTATAAAATGAAATATATTTTTCTATAATAACATTTTAAATATAATTAAATTATTTTTAAAATAAAATCATATATTCTTCTTAAAAATAGGAATTTTAAAATTATAATTGATTTTATATCACCATAAAACAATTAATCAAGATCTCATTATAATAGAACCATATGAAAATAAATTATTATTTGTTTTAATATTCCTAAGAGTCATATTAATATAAATA
Source organism: Viscum album (assembly GCA_963277665.1). NCBI lineage: Eukaryota > Viridiplantae > Streptophyta > Magnoliopsida > Santalales > Viscaceae > Viscum > Viscum album. The sequence continues at coordinate 185,986,906 of OY728153.1, read as the reverse complement.
TTACTATTTATAAGGGTATGTTACTATTCACAAAAAAACAAGTTGGTTCAATGAAACTCCAAAAATCATACGGATCAGTATTATTGGTGTCAGATTTTCGATATTCAAATCAATGAAGTAGAAAAATTATGTTTAATAGCTAGTTTATAAATATATGCATAAAATTGTTTTTTCACAGAGCATTAGTGTTTCATGAATTTAAATTTATTTTTTTAAAACATTGGGGTGTCACCTTCCCCCACCTTCTAGATTTTAGATCCTCAATATTTTATTTTCATACTAAACAATTGAGGGAACCTTTAAATCATAGAATTTTCATATTCCCTTGTTTCTTGGTCAACCATTTGGTTTTTCCAAAAAACACTCAGCTAGTGCATTACCATATTCTGAACTACTTGATCACTTATGTTACAGAACTGAAAAATTTTATCTTCATAAGAGAGGTTCTCTTATAGGTGAACTACTTCTGGACTCCAAATAAGATAATAATATCTAACATACTATCTCAACATAATAACAAAAAAAAATAGTGTGTACCTGAGATAAAAACTGAGGAAAATCTAATCAATAGGCAACCGATCCAACTTTCCATGGGATTTCCTATGGTCTAATGTACCATGGAATTGTATTTACCTTATTACCATAATGCATAACACCTTTTCCTTGGTGATATTCTAATAAAAACATGATCACCAACCTAGAAATAATATGTCATCCACCTATTATCTCTATAATTCATTATCTATTTTGAGCTATCCTCATGTGTTGCTAGATAATATTCACTTTCTCAGCCACTTCATATACTAATTATGATCCCATCAACTTCCTTTTCCTATTATCATCCCAAAAAGCTATATTTGAATAGCACTTTCAATATAATACCTCCAAAGTCATCATAAGTATACTAGAATTAAAAATTTTATTATTAGAAAATTTTACTAAAGAAATATATTTATCCCAAATTCCATGGTAATATATTGAACAAGAGTTAATAATATCCTCCAATGTTTGAGTCGCTTGTTCTAACATCCCATCAGATTGATGATGAAAAATGATACAAATATTTAATTTTATTCACAACGACTTATGAAGGCATTTCCAAAAGTTATAAGTGATCCTAGGATCATGGTAAGACATAAGGAATTCGAGAACTCCATGTAACCTAAAAATCATTTTGAGGTACACTCGAGAAATGTAATTCATTGACATAGTATCTTGAATTAGAATGAAATGAGAAAATTTGTTCAATTGATCAATAATAAACCAGATTTCACTGGCACCTCAATAATTATTTGGTATGAGTACAGCGATTTCTATGGATATAATTATACATTTCCACATTGGTACTCATAAAGTATTAAGAACCAACTTCAATAAATGACGGACTACATTAACCTATTGTCATGAAAAACATTGCACTGTTAAATATACAATATCTAATTTCATTACATCCCACTAGTAATACACCAGATGGTACCTATAAATCAATATGCTTAAATGTTGAAATGAAAATGAATAAGTATGATCTTCACGCACCTACACATTCTTCATTTGAGAATCATAAAGAAAACAGTATAAGTTTTTTCAAATCACAAAACTAAATCATTATCAAATATAAATTCTAGAAACTTACCCATTTTATCCATTTCTAACTTTTTCTACTACTCACGGTCTTCCTTCTGCGCTTGCTTAATTATTTATAAAAAACAATTATTAACTAAAACATGAAATAGAATAGTTAAATTTCATACACAAACAACATCCAAGCTAATAATCATCAAATCATTTATCAAGGGGTTAGGATCTAGTGGTAACATGGATAATGATTTAGGATGTTTTTGACTCAAGGAATATTCCACTTTGTATTTTCCAGATGGTAATTGATCAGGGAATTAAAATCCATTATCATTTCTCTCTATATTCTCATCCTCATGTTTAGTTCCTTCTGAGTGAATATATACATCCTTCTTTTATGGTCGAAATATATTTCACATTTTTCAATTTATAAATTATGGCATCCAATTTTCAAGTTAGAAACTATAGATTCTAATTAAAAATCATGTATGGGTTAATTAAATTAATTATGTGTCAGTAGTCTTCAAGAATAATAAATTTCATGATCTTTCTTCATAAGAACACAAACAAGTCCCTTTAACGATTCGACACTATAGATGACTATCTCACCACTTCATGAAGGTAGGGTTAGAACTGGAGGATTCACAAATATTATTTTGAATTCCTGACTAAAAAGTTCACATTATTTTATCCAATCAAATTTTACAATTTTCATGTTAACATAGTCAGCATGATACATTACCATGCAATGTTTTTAAAAAACATTGTTAATAACATTCTAATCCATGAAAACTATGAATCTCCATAACATTTTTTGTTCTTTTCAATTAATAAAAAAAAAATTATAGTATCCACTATTATTCCATCATTATTTCTAATATGTCCAAGAAATGAAATCTGCTGCCAAAAAAAATTCATAATTAATGAATTTTTCGTATAGTCTCCATTCTTTTGATGTTTCTAAAATACCCCTTAGATGTTTATAATACTCCTCTTTAATTTAAAATGTTATCTAAAATCATCAATAAACACAGCCACAAAATTATCCAACAACTCCTGAAATATTATATTCAAAACAACTGTGAATATATCATATGCAGTAGGTAACCCAAATGACATGATATCAAATTTATAATTCCCATATCTAGTATGAAATGCAGTCTCTAGGTTTTCTACTTCTTTTACAATTAAACTAATGGTACCCTGACCATAGGTCAACAATTAAAAAATACTTTGTCCGCTGGAGAAGATCAAACAAAATATTAACATGAGGTAAATGATACTTGTTTGTAAATGTTATGTTATTCATGGATCTATAATAAATATAGTATATAATTGAAACATCTTAATTCATAACAAACAAGAAAATAACACCCCATTATGATGTGTTTTGTTAGATGATGCCTTTATTTAATAATTCATGCAATTGAATTTTCAACACTAAAAGATCCATTTGCGCCATTAGATAATTTTATTTTGAAATTAACTTAGCACCAATAACTAAGTCAATATTATATTAATCTTTTCAATCTGGTATATAAATGAGTAAATCATTAAAAAAACAACATGGAATTCATTTAAAGCTCACACATCATTAATCTGAATAGTTATATTTTTTAAATAATATGATAATGATAACTTCTATATCCATATTTCTACAATTTATCATCCTCCTGATATGTTATCAATTGTATTGGTAAATTCTTGTATATAATCTAACACTCTTTCTAATAATAAACTTATTTAGATCTCCAATAAATGGTTGCATGATAAACAGAAATTCGATCCATAGCCAAAATTTCATCAAACTCTACCACTATAGGGAAAAGGCCGTTTAGTGGCGGTTTTTTCGCGGTGGTTTTAAAAACCGCCACTAAACGTTTTTCAGGCCGCTATTTCGCGGCGGTTTTTAAACCTCCGCGAAATGAAAATTTTTTATATTATTTTTATTTTTATTCATATATTTTTTTCTAAATTTTTTCGAGGATTAGGGGCTGTTTTTTAAATAACCGTCACGAAATAGAGGAGGTTTGGGTAAAACCGCCTCGGAATGAAAGGAAAGAATAAAAACACACGAGAAACCCCAAAATCACTAAAACGGCCATAACTTTAGATCCGGGCGTCCGTTGGAGTGCCACGACAAGTCAAATAAAAATTCATGAAGAGATCTAAAGGCACGTATAATGAAAACTGTGATACAGTTTAAGGTTCGGAAGATATTAGAGTTATAATAATGTTGAAAAAATTTCTCCAACTTTACACGGCCATAACTTTATCTCTGGGTGTCCGTTTGAGCTCTACCACATATCAAATCGAAGCCAGCGAAGATAACTACACACCAGTTCGACACAATAATTCTTCTATCATGTTTTTCGACCCCCAAAACCACTCCGAAGGCCTCCGAACCGATTATTCCATCACCGGTGTCCCGTCGAACTTGTCTTCAAACCGACATAACTTTTGATTCACATGTCAGTTCAGACTCCTCCACCGGCCAGATCATAGCTCATTCTATGAGAATCAGTTTTACTGGTCGCGGTTCCCACAAGAACTCTTGGATCATATGTTATGGCCTTTTAGTGGGTATATGTTTTGTTATGTTTTTCGATGCCTCGTTTCTTGCACCCGTTCCCCGTCAGCTTTTTTTTTAAATGGTCGTAACTTTCGATCTGCTTGTCCATTCAGACTATTTCACCTATCAGGTCGAAGATTGTTTCAGGATCTTTGATTTGATAGGTCGCGGATCTGAAACGGACCCTCGGATCAAAAGTTATCTTCATTAATGTGAGTCCAATGTTTTTGTCACTTTATGACTGTTTTGACGGGTTTTAATGGTGGCTCCATTTATTACTGTTTATTTGTGTTTCCCTGACTTGTTAACTTTATCAATGGTTTTTTGTGGGTTATTATGATGATTATGTTGAATTATTAATGGGTTTTTTTAAGTTTTCATGAGTTGGCATGCGTTCTCTTTCTTTCTAATGACTCATTCTTCATATGGTTCTCCAACCGTTTTCATGTGTTTTCATGATTTTTCATCCCTTATCACGTCTTTTCAAACATTATCATTTGTTTCCTTTATTATTTATTATTTATTATTTATAATATACTTTAATATATTTATTATCTATTATTTGTAACTAGTTATTTATTATTTATTATTTATTATTTATTATTTATTATTTATATTTATATTTATTTATTATTTATTATTTATATTTATTTCTTATTTATATTTACTAATTTTTTATTTTTTATTATTTATTATTTATTATATTTATTTATTTATTATTTATTATTTATTATTTCTAATTTATAATTTATAATTTATAATTTATAATTTATTATTTATATTTATTTATTATTTATATTTATTAATTAATAATTAAAAATTAAAAATTATTTATTATTTATTATTTATTATTTATTATTTATATTTATTTATTATTTATATTTATTTATTATTTATTATTTATTATTTATTGTTTATTATTTATTATTTGTTATTTATAATTAATTATTAATTATTATTTAATATTTATATTTATTTATATTTATTATTTATTATTTATTATTTACTATTTATATGTATTTATTATTTAGTATTTATTTAGTATTTATTTTTTTTATTTTTTTTATTTTTTTTATATTTATTTATTTTTTATTAATTATTAATTATTAATTATTAATTATTATTTATTATTTATTATTTATTATTTATTATTGATTATTTATTGTTTATATTTATTTATTATTTATTATTTTTAATTTATAATTTATAGTTTACTATTTATATATATTTATTATTCATTATTTATATTTATTTATTATTTATTATTTATAATTTATTATTTATTATTCATTATTCATTATTTGTTATTTATATTTATTTATTATTCATTATTTATTTATTATTTGTTATTTATTAGTTATTATTTATTATTTATTATCTATATTTATTTATTATTTATTATTTATATTTATTTATTATTTATTATTTATAATATTTATTATTTATTATTTATATTTATTCATTATTTATTATTTATATTTATTTATTATTTCTTATTTCTTATTTCTTATTTCATATTTCTTATTTATATATATTTATTATTTATTATTAATATTTATTTATTACTTATTATTTATATTTATTTATTCTGTGTTATTTATATTTATATGTATTTATTATTTATTATTTATTATTTATTATTTATTATTTATTATTTATATTTATTAATTATTTTTTATTTATTTTTTATTTTTTATTTTTTATTTTTTATATTTATTTTTTATTTTTTATTTATTATTTATCATTTATTATTTATTATTTATATTTATTTATTATTTATTATTTATTGTTTATTATTTATTATTTATTATTTATTATTTATTATTTATTATATATATGTATTTATTATATATGTTTATTTAATATATATTATATATTATATATTATATATTATATATTACATATTATTTATTATTTATTATTTATTATTTATTATTTATTATCTATTATTTATATATATTTATTATTTATTATTTATTATTTATTATTTATTATTTATTATTTATTATTTATTATTTATTTTTATATTTATTTATTATTTATATTTATTTACAATTTTTTATTTTTTATTTCATATGTATATGTATTTATTATTTAATATTTATTATTTATTACTTAATATTTATAATTTATAATTTATAATTTTTTATTTTTTATTTTTTATTTTTTATTTATTATTTATTATTTATTATTTATTACTATTGAGTTTATATCTGTTATTTATATATTATTTGTTTTTCCAATTAATATATATAAGTATATTAAATTCTGTTTATTAACAACATGATGAGCTTGCTGGAGTGGTAATGTCTTTGGAAAATATGGAAGAGGTTTGAGGTTCAAATCTCACCAAACACAGTATTTCATTATATAACATTGGCATGGGAATGGGCATGTGCATGGGATGTGCATGGTATGGATAAATAAAGTAAATAAAGTAATACGAAATAAATAAATAAATTCGAAATAAATAAATAAATATGAAATAAATAAAATAAATAAAAAAAATAAAATGAATACGAAATAAATAAAATAAATAAAATAATTATACGAAATAAATAAATAATTACTAAATAAATAAAATAAAAATGAAATAAATAAATAAAATAAAATAATTGAAATAATTAAAACAAAAAAATAAAAACAATATGAAATAAATAGAATATATGAAATATATAAAATAAATAAAAAAATAATTAATTAATTAATTAATTAAATAAATAAATAAATAAAATAAAATAAATAAATTTAAAAAAAAATTAAAAAAAATTAAAAAAAATTTAAAAAAATTTAAAAAACCACCTCGAAATGTTCTGCGATGGTTTTAAAAACCGCTGCGAATAGTTTCCCGACGCACGATTTCACGACGGTTTTTCAAAACTGCCGCCAACAAATTTTGCGGCAGTTTAAACCGTTGCGAATGGAAAAAAACGCAGCTAAATCATTATTTTGTCGTAGTGTACTAAAGAAAAAATAATACGGTTTATAGGTAAATTTGTTGTAGAGACCATAATTGAAAGATTCTTATAATTCAATTTCCCTAAACTATTACCCCCTGGTGTTTTGACAATAAGTTTAGTGACATTTTTAGGAGATTTTCCGAATTTACCTTAGAATTTCTCAGAAATAAAGGAACGCATAGACCGTGTATCATGAAAAATTGTAGAAAAAAATAGAGTGAACAAACAAGGTACCTGATACACCACAATAGGATGGCCCAACATCTTCAGAAATAGTCACAAAGGTTTTAATACACCTTTATGCTTATTGTATGGCATCATTGCATCATTCTAATCTCTCTTTGGGAAGGGATTTTCAAAATGACCCAACTCAAAAAATTTAAAATACTTTACATTTTTCTTGTCAATATTAGTCATAGGATCATTTTTATTAAATTTTCGGGCCAGATGTCAAAACATACAACATCAAAACCATTTCACAGTTTTGGTAAGTTTTTCCCTAGGGCTCTTTTTACCGCACATTTCACAAAGTATAATGTGAACATTATCAAAATAAGATTTATTTGATTGATTCATACCCATCTCTTGAAACATAGACCTCAACTTCTCTTTATTCTTAATGTAATCTTGATCATTAGTAAAATCCATTTCTACACTCTCAGCACATCATAAATGTTTCTCATAACATTTCAATACTAAAGTGTCCAATGCCTTTTGATATCTTGTCTTCTATAATACTAAAATCAATTGATTTTTTATCAAGATCCATAATAGGATTAGAATAATTCCTCAGTAATCAGGTATAGTTAACATCCTAAACAAAAACTGAATCTTCCTCCTCCTTTTTAAATTTGAGGAACTGCCTGTCCATCCAAAGACAATCCACCTTTAGATAATAATTTTCAAGGAAAATTATTTTAAATTAATCCAACTTTAAGGTTTAATTGTCCTCTGTATATCATATATTATTGACCATTGACCACCACATATTATATTAACCTTAATCATGATAAATGGAATAACTAACCTACTGAATATCTGAACATCCAATAACATTGAATATATTTTTAAGGACATTAATCCATCAATCAACAGCTACTGGTTCTGAATATCCACTAAAATATTGTGGGTGTTTCCTCATAAAATGTTCTACTATTGTCATGTTTTTTATGTTATCTATGGTTATTCTCATCCATGGATGCCTCCACTATTTATTGCATGCATCCTATGAACCATTACCATCACAAACTTAGTGGTTCCAATTCCCACCATTCATGGTTGTCGACATAGAATGATATCACCCTCTCAGTTACTTCCAACTTATGATTCCTTGTTTCTTCTATGGAAAAACATTCTGAACAGAGATGTCATAAATGAATCAATATGTTATTCTTTAATTTCTAAACCAGTTAATCATAAAAATAAGATAGAAATAACGTATGGTATTCTTTTAAAATCTTATTAACTCCTTGATTTATATAAATAATTCATTGATACCAACTATAATAAACTGACCCGAAAGATTAGATATTCTAGTTATATAATCTAGTTTTCACTTCCTTAAATTCCCATATATATTTTTGGTTCATTGATTTTGAAACATATAAAATTAGTCATACATTTTTGCCCACAATAATACAATGTGGGTACCATTAAATTAGTTTCCATTTCATCCAAAACATAAAATGTAAAACACAAAACAAAGACATGATTTCACATAAAAAACCTCATAACATTTCACTTGACTTCTTTCATTCTATTACACATCATTATAACCCATCAAAATCAATTTTTAACATTTTTGAGTTTAAAAAGTCTCAGTAAGTGATATAAGATGAAGGAAATAAACCAGTATTCAATGATAACTTATAAGAATATGAAATCATTTTAAAAAAACATTCTTTACAACCTTATATACTTATTTAGTGAAACATGAAATTTATATAAAAAATTTATGATCATATTAATTATTCTATAAAGGTGTATTGGGTAATTAAATTCATATATTATTAACCTCCTTCCTACCTTATGATTTGTAACCCTATAGTCGACCTTACAATGAAACCCTCACTATTACCTTATTTTGTAACTTTCATAGTTGCACTTGGAGTAAAAATATAGTAAACCTCTACCATAAAAATACCTAGTTCATTGGAGGGATATATATGTCCCACCCTTCATCATAAAAAAATTCCCACAAACCAGAATATAATAATTGAATATTATTAATTTAATAAAAACAAAGATTTTGAAATACCTAAACATGAATTTTAAAAGAGGATATTAGAAGCAAAGTCCAATACAAAAATAACATAATTAAAGTGAGAGTTAATATAATGAAAGGTATATGTGCATAAAAAATAAATCAAAATAATTCATTTTATTGTAAATTATATTCATTAAAATTTAATATTAGTAGCATATATATAATGAATTAGATGGTTATCCCAATAAATGGAAATTGTGTTATGCATTCTCTTACCACAGGTAAATTATACTTCAGAAGTTATAACTCTATTGTATAATGGTTAAAATAGTGTTATTAACAATTTAATGAAACAAAATAATTTTTATAACACATTATGTGTTCATTTTATAACATTATTTGACCCATTTATTAATAACATGTTGTTATATCCATTGTGTATGGTGTGTGCTTCAAATGATTTCCATGGTTGGTTCATAAATAATTTTATTCTCAAATTTAATAAAAACGCTAGATGAGGAAGGTAATGCTTTTAATATGATTATATAATATAAAATTATTCCATAATTAATTTTGTTTATATGTTATGAAAATGAATCATTAGATAAATAATTAGTGATATCCATTTAGATCATTTTGGTTTTTCTTCAAAAATGATGAACATATTTCAACATATATTATTAATATTAGGAGTATAAATTAATTAAAAACCATTATATAGGTCATATCAAGCTATTTAAAATATTTTTCAGCCATTAATATGGTTTTACAACCATCTTATAAACAATTTAAGGAAATTTTAAACAAATTGTCTGGAATTTTGGTAAATCTGCACATCACAAATGTTGTTTTTATTATTAGAATAAGAAGGTGGTGGAGAAGAAGTGAATTGATTATTTTTTCCATAAACATGATAAAATATAATATATTAAATATTATGGAGATTCTATTCCTCCTAGATAATGGGTGGTGAATAGTGTATAGTAAAATTAATGTATTGAAAATAAAACACAAGAAAATGAATGTGGATTTTTACCTCTCTATCTCTTATCATTGAGATCCTACATAAGGATTTGGTTTTTGTATTTTGGTGAGACCAGTAGGATTTGGATGTGGGTAAGATCCTTGGGAAGTGGATTGGGATGAATTTAGTTAATTATCAAATCTTGATAGGCATGATAGGATGGTGGTAATGGAGGAATTTATAGTACAGGAGTTGAGGGCGTTTCCATTATTTTAATCATTAGTTAAATGTTTTTTATCAATAATTTGAATATTCTTGATTCATATAACCAAAAAAATTATAAGAGCATTTGGGTTATAAAAAAATTCCATTCACATCTTCCATGACTCAAGTATTAAACAAAAATATATTTATTTAGCGTTATTCATTAACTATCGAATTTAAGTATTCAAAAAAAATCATGTATTTAAATAAAATACCAAAAACCCTTATCATATTTCAATGTGAGGAATTCAAAAATCAACCTTATTTTTTGAAAATAATTTTTTATATATGATAATCGTTTTTTAAATAAAATCATATTTTATTCCAAAAATATGAATTTTAAAACAATAACTGATTTTATATCACATTTTAAAATAAATCCTGATATCATTATCATATAACCTTAATGAAAAAATTAATCTGATTTACTATTCACAAGGGTCATATTAATATGCATATTACTATTCATAAGGGTATGTTACTATTCACCAAAACATGGTTTTTATATCGGACTCCAAATAACTTACTACTCTCAACTGTAAATGTCTGATTTTTGAAATTAAAATCATAAAATAATAAAAATTATGTTTAATATCTTGTTTATAACTATATACATCAAACAAAGTTTTTTCATAGAGTATCATTGTTTTAATAATGTCAATATTTTCTAAAAACCTTGGGGTGTTACATCAATCCTACAAAAGAATGACATAAAAGATCCCTAATCTGTTTATGATTAAATAATGTCTTGTGTAGGTTAATCTTGAAGACATCACGTAAAAAAACCTAAATGTAGTACCAAAATAAAAGTGGTTGTATTATAAATCGGTACAAAATACAAATATCAGAATACTTAGGATATAATAATATAGCAGTCCTACGAACTTGGGTAGATAAATGAAAATTACATTACATTCAAAAATTAATGGTAAATCAATTAAATTCATGATAATTTATTATTTATCCTTGTAAATCCATAAGACACATAGGTTTCAACATGTTTTAAAATGGAAATGGGAAACACTATAATAGGGTTAGATCATGTACCGAGTAAGGGATATAATACAACTAAAGAGATATATCTTAATCAAGTCATAAAAATATTATAGGAACATATAATGTCAGAATATTCCATAATACAATTTAATTGAGAACATAATATTTCTATTATTAATATTATAATGGATATATGGATAAAAATAACTATTCTCATAGTGATAGAATTCATAACTCTAAATATCATAAATATTCTATTAATGATTCATACTAAGACCAAATACAAAAACAATGTAATGAATATAGTAAATACCCAATCTAGTTTATCTAGTTATACCTAGTGATCAGTAATCATGGTATATGAGTCAAAGAACCATCCATAACATAATAAGACCAATGAATCAAATTTTGGAATATATAGAATATTCAATAAATACAGTTACAACTCCTAAGAAATTTCATGAATATTATTGGAAACATAATAAATAGTTGTTTGTAAATAAATAAAAGGAATCAAAAATATCCACATTTCCCCCATTAAATTGAATAATGTGGGTATTTTGGTGAATATAAAACAATAATCATAGATTATATATGACATTCGAAATGAAAAGGGATGTACCATTATAAACAGATTGATTACATGGTATTGGTGAAGATTAATTCCATGGTGTGAGGATATAAATATGAAAAAAAAACATTGAGTCCAATAGTTAGAAATTGTAGGAGACCAAAATAAAGATATAAAAATAATATCATTACCTAGTGTTATAGAAATTGTAAAACACATACATAATTTGATGAATTTAATAAAAAACCATTACAATATATTCTAATCCTTAATATTGGTTCATATGAGAATGTAAATTATTAAAAAATATAACTTTTTTGTGTCAAATAAGGTGTCTCTGTAAACATGTTTTTTAAATTTGTGAAGATATAGTGAATACCAAAACATCCTTTATCATGTTATTTTCCCTATGTGATTATAAATCAGATCCTTCATCAACTTATACTATCTATATTGGTACTTCATAGATAAGATGCCACACATTCCATACTGAACTCAAATTTTAGGATGTTTTATGTCAAAGATAATGTCAAAGAATTATTAGAGCTTGTGAATTTTGTATAATGATAGGGTATAATGGCCAATAAAAGATGATATGATAATTAATTAATAAAAATTAAGAATTATATAATTTTTTATTGAAATTTAATTGAATTTTAATGGATTACATATATAATGGATTAAAGGATGTTGGGAACCAGCAAACTTGCGTAATAACAATTATTAAAATCTTTATAATGAGAGTAAATATATATTAATTTACTAAAAATATATGAATTGGATGATAAAAATATAATTTAAAATATTTAACTTAATGAAAAACAACTAATTCATATTAAAACAAATGGATTTCAATTAAAAAGGTAAGATTAGGACTAACAACTCTTACAATGATGGTGTAATCATAAATAATGAGAAGAAAAAAACCTTTAAATAATCAATTAAGGAAAAAAATTAGTGTAGAATGATGATTAATGTTTTTATAGTTTAGATGGTTGGGATGAATGAAGGGTATTTATAGAAAGTATGGTTGAATTGATTATTAGTTTTAAAACAGAGGTCTTGGATTGTTGGTTGTAAAATAATATAAAATATTTTTTATTCCTAAGGTATTATCCCATTGTATTTGAAATTTACCCCATATTTTGGATTATTACATGTTTATTGATTTTGAATACATAAATTAATATTATTTTTTAGGTGGAAGGGACACTTATTTAAAAAAAACATAAATCATAAAATATACTGTAGCTAATAGAATCCTGTTTTTTGATTGGAAACAAATTTTTATTACATTAAAATAAATAATTTACTCACGAAATCCATTTCAGTCTAATATATTAGTAGTAGAATTTATTTAATCAATTTTATCCATTTTAATTATAAAATTTTTATCATATATTCGTAGTTAAATTTTCATTTTACCAAAGATTTATGCCCTCTTATAATATGATTAAAAATTACTCATTGGAAAAATTCAATATGATTATATCAAATTATAATGTAATTTTTAAAAAATTAATTATTATATGACAATTTTAATTGAAAAATAAATTTTTTGGTGTTTTTTAAAACCATTTATTTATCAATAGAAATTTAAAAGTGTTTTTTTATTTTTAATTTTTTTTATTCTATGAAAAATTGTAAAAAAGAATTCTAAAATTCATTTGTTAATATAAATTTTTAATGATTATTAATAATATTATCATCATATTATATTTATGTTAGGTTTTATTGTTGTATTCATACCAGTTACAATATTATTAATCCAATCAAATTACTAATATTCAGATTCTAACCGTTAGATTCCAATGGTCAAATTCTAGCAGACAAATTCCAATGATCATATTACATATAAAATTTATTTTAATATATATACTTAATCATATTATAATATTTGTTCATAAATCATTTAAATTACAATAATTTTATTATAAAATTATCAATAGCATTTCTGTCATATACTTGTTAATATTATTTTATTTTTATCGAACATTATAGAATATTAATATTTTTTATCATATTGTTACATTTTTTAGGGATATTATGTTATATTTTAATATAAATTTAATTTTATACATTTTTGTTGTATTATGTTGGGTCATACAATAATTTTGAAATAATATAATATAGATAATGCCATTATTTTGTTGTTGAATCTATTATTTAATACAATATAACATCAGTTATTACATTGTCACTCCAATAAATAATTTCATCCAAAATGATTTAGTTGTATTAAAATTCAATAAAAATTAGTAGAAATTCTTCCTCGTTTAATTGATTGGATCCCGTATAGCTTCTGTTAAATTGTGATGACCCTAAATAACTTTTACTAGTTCAGTTATCTAGATCCATAACACCTTCACTAAATTCAAGAATGTAGATATACTATTTATTGTAGTTCAAATCATGTTTTAGATATAATTAATTTGGGGTTATTAAATTTGAATAGTATGGTATGTTCTTATTTAAAATTGAGTTATTAAATTCTATAATAAAATTAGGGAAGTTGCAAGGATGATCCAAATAATATGATGTCAGTCAAACAATCTCTAAATTCTCAAATTGAACAATTTATTGTGGACCCAGCTTCCCATTATTACCAAACCATACGAGACTCACATATATTGATACATTCAAGAAGACATGATCACCTAAATTAAATTCTATGTCCATCATATGATTATCTTCATAGTTTGTTTTTTGGAATTTCATTATATGAATCTAGATAACACAGACTATATTAGTTACTTCGTGGTTGTGTTTATTAAAAATTTTATCCTTTATCTAATATCATACAAATATGTTTTATTATTATGTTGTTTTTTATACATGACCTCATACATAGACAATTAGATGATTTCGTGGAGCTAATATCTTATAAAAATTTCATTACAGCTACCTATTTGTATAGTGTTCATTGGAAGTCATTTTAACATAACCTCAACATATTATATAAGGATTTAATCATTATTTAAAACTACCAATTTGTTTGTGGATGACCTAATGTGATCATATAAAAAAAATTATAAATTCTTTATGATGTCTCTACAAAAATTATCATATAAAATGAGATTCATGAGGAGAAAAATTAATCAGTTTGGACAATGAAGTAGCATAAATTAATTAATATGGACCTCTAAAATAGGTTCAAAGGGTCAATCCTCTATTATTTCTGTGAAATATGAAAACGTTGTAAGGTGATCAATAATGAAATATTTTCTATTATATCTCTTATATGTATTTGGAATCCTAGAAAAAATACCATTTGAATATTATCCTACATCCTCACCGTTATTGGGGGAGATTGTGTGGTACCTTTGGGATGTTATCTCCCAGCCTTTACATAACGATGAAGAAAGATCATTTGTACATAGCAATTAATTTTACATTTTATGTTTTTTACCAAAATACCTCTATGCGATTTAGATATGTTATAGTTCTACTAGGGCATGTATAGAATTTTTAATAATTAAATTCATCTTGAAAGTACATTTTTTTATTTGGCGATGATGGTGAACATAACAAATTCCAAATATATAACACATAATCATAAAATTTCAATTCTCTCAATTTTACACATTTAATGTCAATAATTTTTTAAAACCTTTTAAGATAACTGTGACTAATTTATTATCTCTAGTAAATATAGATAGAAAATTGAATTTATATTTAAACATTCATTTACATCCTTACAAGTTTTTATATTAAACATTATTAAACATATGAATATGGGATCCTTGTCCATCCACTTCTTGGATATAACTTTGTGGTCCATATCAGTGAATGCATCTTCCACTGTATTTTTTTTCTAAGATAATAGTGTATTGATTAGTTATAATTCTTGAGTTGTTCTAACTATCGTATTAATCTCATGTTGAGATATTTTTTGAGTGAATATATATTTTAAAATTTTATTATCTATTTATGTGTCATATAATTCAACATATAGATGGTAATTATTTGTAATACAATGATTGTAACTTCAATATCATATCCATGAGTTTTATAGTTTTTCACATGTATTAGTAATTAATTTTTTTAGAAGAAATAACTCTAAAATTTGGTATAAGGACACACCATACTAATTTCATAAATTCATCACAGTGTAAAAAAAGTCATACCTTTCCTTACGGTAATGAGAACAATGTTGTGGTCACCAATATTTTATTTAGTTCCTCAAATAGTAATTTATTTTTTCTTGACCATGTTTATTTTATCTCATTTATTTTAAACATGAAAAATATATTAGATAAATAAGAAATATTCTCCACAAATAACTGATATTATCCTAAAAATCCATTGAATAGACATATTATAGTTACTTTATTTATAGTGTCCACTATTTAACAGCATATTTCTTAGAAGAGTAGACAAAATATTATATAATTTGAGACTATATATCTAATATAAGATACTTTTTGAATAAAATATTCACACATACTAAATTTTCCCTACAATACATTCTCACAGAGTTTCTCAATGTCAACCCATAAATGACCATCATGGTATTTATAGCATGTAATATAAAAATATATCATTAATGAAAAGAATTAAAATTTTATCAATATAATAAAACAATAGTATAATCATTATATCATGAAAAAAATTGGGATTATTAGTTACATGAAAAAGAAATTACTATTAACATACACTTCTTATATAATATAGTAAAAATCAACATAATTATATAATACTTCATTAAATATTATTTATAATTACAAAATAATGACTAATATTTTAAAATTATTAATCCCCTATATGATCCAAAACAAATTATTATACTAGGTTATATATACTTTTTATTAATAACTATAGAATTGATTTCCCAATGATCAATGAATAAACTAATATACCCATCCTTATTTACATGAAGGATGTGTACTCTCTAAGGTGAAACAATTGGTCATATGTATCACTTATCACACAACACATATAGTTGATTATTTAATTCCACAAATCCATTCGGATAATTTCAATAGGAAAGATTATATTTCGTCTTCACATTGAAGATAATTTCAATACGGAATTAAACTAAATGATAAATAGGGAAACTATGTATTTACATTAGAAATCCTTCTATATAATCCCTCGTTATTTATAAATCTTATTTTAATAATATATTATTCCCATAAATTTATTCATATTATTAATAAAATTTACTAAAATTAAAACTAAGTGTGTTTCTATAAAAAAATAATGAAAAATAATCCCTCCATTAAAAATTGGGGATTTTATTGTATCATAAGAGATTATATTCTTTAAATCACAGTAATTGATATTTGTGTTATATTGAGAGAAAATACCATTTTAAACGCAACAAAATACTACCATTATAAAATATTTTTTTTTGATATAGGACATCCTATAAAAATTCTAATATTAAAATACAAATAAAATTTTGTTTCTATAATATATACAATAATAGTTTTGATTGAAATATACTTCTTCAAAGCATCATAGGATAAATAAATGTTCATAAAAAATTGTTTTTAAATAAAATATATTTAATATTCATAATAAAATAATGAATTATATAATCTTTTTATGATGAATGTATATATAATAACATTATTTGGGACCTCTGGATTAGTTGTTTTGATTTTTAAGCCTAACCATGCTCCATTGGCATCTTGTTGGGTATATTCCATTTATTTTTTTTATAAATAATTTTAATAGTATCGATTCTAATTTTAATTGAGGTAATGAAAAATAGAATAATATCTTATATTTTTTACATTACATTTCTGAGAATTATGACCTTCATATTAAAACATGAATAAAACTACCAATCTCTTTCAGAATTATCCATGGTGGGGAATTCCATGGATATTAAATGTTGTAAATTACACCCTTGTATTTATTGTATTTATAATTCTTTTCTACATGGAATCATAAACCTTATTATATATATAATATTTGTGTTAAATGGAATTAAATTGATTTTTTACATTCTTAATGGGACAAGTCCCTATCTCATAACATAAGAAAATTAATTGACATATATATTATCCTCTAAGAATTATCTTTAACTCATCAAATAAGTATTAAATAATAATTTTATGGTTTCATATATAATCATTGTTTTTCCCAATTAACATAGAATTTTATAATTATAATCATCCATTTATATTCATCCATTTATTTAAATTGATGAATTACCTTTAAAAGTCACCACATTTCTCATGAGGAAAAAATTTTTCCTGGAAAAATAATTTAAATGAATTTTACTACATACATTTTGTTATTTTCCCACTTCATTTTCTTTGAATAAAATATCACAGTTTAATACTAACTCCCATAAAATGATATAAATTAATTATAATATTATCACATTCCCAAAATTTGAAATAAATTAATATATTCTCTATAGAATTGATCAATTACTTACAAATAATAGATTAGTTATTCTATTAAATTCTTGATTATGCTTTTGCATGAAGTGATCCAAAATTATCAAATCATGCTAATGTGAAGTACATGATTCAATAGGTTAAAGGTTTTATAATATCAAAATTGGACTACTCTAACAAATTAAAAAAAAATCAATCTCTATGACCAAATTTATTTATTTTATTTGGATGTAAATCATCACACTAATTATTTATGGTCACATGATTAATGTTCATATCATTAGGACCCTTTACAAGATAATGAAATATAAATAATTAGGATTTGAATAATAATATGAATAAAAATCAAGGTATATAATGATCATGTTCATATTAAAAAAAATTTCCTAAAAAATATAAATATTGGTAGAATATTTTATGGATTAATGATAGTGTTATTACCTCTAATTAAGATTTTCATAATGTTGTTCCCACAATGTTCACTAAAATTTTCCAAAATAAATAATAACTACTGAAAATATTGTACCTCTAATATAGTGGTTATTTTATATTAATTATATTAAATAATAATATACAATAAAAAGGATCTAAATTCCTTTTTTCAAAGAAAATACATTAAAATTAACATTACAATATGTACAAATATTAAGATATGTCGATTTGTGATATGAATATTTAATATTTCTACTTTAAAGTAATAATTCTCAATTTATAATATTAAAGGATTCCTTGATAAATTGAAAATGATATAAAAGGTGATCTCAGACACTTAAAATGTTCTATATTATATTAGAAGATATCATAAAACATTGTGGCATAAATAATATGAGAATGATAAAAATAAATATCATAAACTAATAAAATGAAACTAAGAGAAAAACATATCATTGGGTAACATAATAATAAACACATTGATAAAAATAAAAATATCCTAATATTGAATTGAATATTTTTTCATGTAATTATTTTATCTTTAGCTACAAGTGATACAAAATCAAACATAACTAGTCATGGAACACACTAAATAACTATTGTAGTTTGTTTCATGAGACATACCATTTCATTGAGGGACTATATAAATATAGGCCCCATATATTACAATATTAGTCTAAGAAATTCATTATATGAGGAGAGTAAATAAAAAAATATATTATAATATTTTCTATAGATTAACAAACACACACACATGTATATATATGGCTTTTAATCAATGGATTTCCATATATAAATAAAGGGATGTTGTAATATCAATATTTCTTCATTTAATGAAATAATGTGGATATCTTGGTGAATATAGAAATATTTTAATGTGCACTATAATGTTGTCATAATGAAATCTTATATAACCTAATACAAGGAATTAATACAAGGTAATAGTGATTTTTTCTTTCAGTGTGTTTGGATTCTAGTAAAATATAGTCATTGATTTAAATAGTTTGTAATTGTATGAGGCCAAAAAACTGATATAAAAATCATTGTAAGACCCAAAATTATTAATCTTGTGAAACATGTTAATACATTGAATTTTTTTGGAACACTATTATATTATATTCAAATCCCTCATATCATTGTCTAAAAAACATTTAAATTTCAGAAACCACATACCATAGGTGTTTCAAACCATGTATATAGTTTGAACATTTTGTTTTGTTTTTTAATTCATGATATATTTAATGTAAAGACCTGGGAGGTCGGCTCGGCTGGGAGACAGTTCGGCCGGGATGCGTGGGTGGCCGGGAGGGCACGGGCAGTAGGGATGGCACGGGCGGCTGGGAGGCCGCCGTGGTTCGGCCCGGGGCGGCGGAGCCGGTTCAGCCGGAAGACGGGGTGGCCGAGGCCGGTTCGGTGGGGCATAGGGTGCAGCCATAGCAGCACGACTATGGTGCAGCGCGACCGAGGCCAGTTCGGTCGAGGTGCGGCGTGGCTTGGTCTGGTTCGTCCAGTGGATGGCGCGGCCGGTGGGCGGCGCAGGTTGCATATGTCGCGGGTAGCATGAACATTGCCTTCGTCACATTCGTCGTCTCGTCACCTCGTCGAAGTTCTGATTTACATCAAAAAAATGAATGGTAGAGGAGTCAGGCGATGTTGGTTTTTCCCGCACCCTCTGCATTCATGGTGGTAGCAAGAGATTAAATTTTTTTAATTTAAATGAATCATTAAGAAATGAAGATCAATGAAAAATCAAACAAACACCCCATATCTTCCCGTAAAAAATAAATCCCATCCCACAAAGAAAATCATCCATAATGATTCATTTTTATAGATGATAATAATTAAAGGAATGATGTCATATTCAAATAAAACCCCAACCATTGTTCTTTGTTCGTTTACAAAGTTGTGGGGAATAAGTTGGATTTGTCTTCGTTCCGTGCATCATCCACACACTTCCAATCCAATCTCATGTGTCGGGTTGTTGATGATGAGGAGGAGGGATGGTCAGTTGTCGAAGACATCCCTCTTTGGTTGCCTTTGCAAGGTGCTTCCAAGGAAGAAGTCGAAGAATCTCCTCGCCGGTGTTCTTCATAGAGGAAGTTCGTCCATGGAGAGTTTTCTCCCTATGTCCAGATCTCCCAAGTTCAACTATGATGAATAGGCCATGACAAAATAATAGATTATGTTTATCTATTATTTAATTGCTGGCACAAAATTCAAAAAGGTTTAAAAAATAATTAATTGATGAGCTCAATAAATTATAGGGGAGGATTTGGCACATTAATGGGATGTGCGTGGGCATAATTAATTAAGTATGGGAGGTCAAGAGGCTCCCACTCATTAATGAGGGGAGTTGAGAGGTTTTCCACAATTTAAATGGGGCTTTAGTCCAGGGTGGTCCCCACAACTGTAACCTCCCGTGGGAGGTTAGGTTCGGGTGGTCCCCGCCACCATAACCTCCCATGGGAGGTTATGGAGGGGTGGTCCACAAACTTCAACTCTCACAAAGAGGTTTAGTTCTGGTGGACCCCACATCCAACTTCAACATGGTGGCTCAAAAAATAAAATAATGTGAAGTTCATTTAATTTTATTATTTTCTGCAAAAAAAACCAAAAACTATATTTTATTCTCGACCCACTACTGTCAAGGAGAAATTCTCCTTGAGATAAAACTGGCACTACGAGTTCAACGGTGCCCTCATATTTAAATTCATAGCATCAGTTCAAAATTTATAAAAACTCACTCGTACATTTACTGAATGTACCCAAACAGAACATCATAAATTTATTTCGGGCACACCGGGCCTCTGAATCATGCACCATCAATTTTCGTAGAGCTATAAAATTCACATTTATTTAAAAAAATTACATGAAAATTACGGGTCATTACATTTTCTCAACCTTAGGGTTTACGTCCCCATAATCAATAACTCAAAGTAAGTGAACAAGTGGGGGGTACTGAGCATGCATCTGAGCTTCCCTCTCCCATGTCCTCCCATGGATGTTCCTGTGCTGCCAGCGAATTCACACCAGAGGTTCAACCATCCACGAAGGACCTACTCTGGTTGTTCTTCAATATATATTGAATCCTCTATAAAAGTCACCCCAATGTCGACGTTCAACTCACCATGTTCGATGATGTGGGATGGGACATGCACGTATATCTTCAGCTGGGATACATGGAAGATGTCGTGCAATCGATGAAACTGAGGAGGAAGAGCTAAGCAGTAAGCCACCTCACCAAATCTGTTGTGGACATGAAAAGGTCTGAAAAATATCAGAGATAACTTTCCACCACAGCGAAATCTTTGTAGGCCTCATCGAGGTGAGACCCATAGAAATATGTGGTTGCCATTCTCAAACTCCATAGGTCTCTGTCTCCTTTCATCATATGACTTCTGCCTACTCGGTGCAGTCGTCATCTTCTCCTCAATGATCTGCACCTTCTCAGTGGTAGCACGTACAATCTCTGGTAGCACTAGTGCTGACTCTCTTCGGTATGTCCATCACAAAGGTGGTCTGCAAGGTTGCTCGTACAATTCCGTGAAAAGTGGCATCCCAATGGCTGAGTGGTAGTTATTATTGTATGAAAATTCTTCCAAAGGCAAGTGATCCTCCAAGCTGTGACCGAAGTCAAGAACACAAGCATGCAGAATGTCCTCGAAGGTCTAAATGGTCTACTCAGTCTAGCCATCTGTCTTAGGATGGAAGGTGGTGCTAAACCAATGATGCATCCCAAAAAGCTTCATGTAACCACTTCCATAGCTGGGAAGTAAATAATGCAAGATGATTTTATACAGTATTCTAAGGTACTCCATTTAGAAACACAATCTCTGGCATGTATAGGCATTCCATTATCCCTACTGAACCCTACACTCTAATCGATATGAAGTGGGCCGACTTGGTGAGTCAGTCAACAATCACCCAAATAGAGTCAGGACCCCTAGATATATGTGGATGTCCTGTCACAAAGTCCAGGTATATCCCATTCCACATCCACTATGGGACCTCTAAATGTTGCAATAAGCCTGCTGGTACCTAGTGCTCCACCTTCAATTGCTGACAAGTGACACATCGAGAGACAAAATCTGCAACTACTTTCTTAATTCCCATCCACCAGTGATGTCATCGAATATCTCAGTACATCTTCGCCACTCATGGATGTACCTCTAGAGGTGATGTGTGGAACTCCCTCTATACTTCCTCTTGAATTGAAACCCATACCATAGTATGTCCTCTGAAGAGGATGACGTGCTCACCACCTTCAGAAAATCCATCTGGTCAATGTCTTGTGGATATCTAAGAACATTTTATCTCGTAGTCTGCATCCCCATGTTGTGCCCCCCATACTCGCTAATTATGTGGGGGAGTGACTATAATAGTCTAAAAAATACTGCTCCATCTCTATCCAAAAAGGATAGCTGTAAAGAAGTAAGCTGTTATGTCGCCTCTCCTAATAGATGTATATCAGTTCTCTTACTGAGTGCATCTGCAACAACGTTCCCCTTACCAGGAGTATAGACTATCTGGAAGTGATAGTCATAGAGTAAATGAATCCAACCTCGTGGTCTCAGGTTCAGGTCCTTCTAAGAGAATATATTTCTAAGGCACTTATTATTAGAGTACACAATAAAATGTTCTCCCATCAGATACTGTCGCCACATCGTCAATGCGAAGACCACTAATACTAACTTCAGGTCATGTGTAGCTTAGTTTTTCTCATGTTTTCTCAGCTGACGAGTGCCATATGTGATCACTACTCGCTCTTGAATCTGTACACTTCCGAGTTCGGTCCCTGATGTGTCACAGTAGAATACGTACCTCGTGCCTTTCTCTGAAAGCCTCAAGAGAGGGGAACTACTCAGCCTCTTCCACATCTCTTGAAAGCTCAGATGGAATCTCTACAACAAAAAAAGTGTTTCCCCTCCTTTTTCAAGGCTGATAGTGGTAATGAAACTCTGTAGAACTCTGGTACAAACCATCAGTAGTATCTAGACAAACTCAAGAAACTCCATACCTCTGTCACAATCATGGGTGGCTCCCATGCATGTACCGCCTCAATATTTATTGGATCTACTGAAACTCTGGCCTTTGAGATGACAAGTCCTAAAATTGAACCTCTCGGATCTAGAACTAGAACTTTTAGTGCTTATCATAACTCTGGTGCACTTAATGTGTGTCTAGCGCTACCTGCAAATGATAGGCATTCTCCTCCTCAGCAGTCGAGTAGATCAGAATCTTGTCGATGAAGACTGAGACAAAGTGATCGAGGTTTGGCTTAAAGATCATGTTCAACAGTCCCATGAACACTACTATAGCATTGGGTACACTGAATGGAATAACCAAGAACTTGTAGTGGTCATACTGAAATATGAAAGTCATCTTCTTCACATCCTCGTCTAGAACTCCGAGCTGGTGACAGCTTGATTTGAGGTCTATCTTTGAGAACCAACGTGCTCCCTTCAACTGATAAAAGAGGTAGTCAATCCTCGGGAGTGGGTACTTGTTCTTCACGGTCACCTAGTACAGGTTCCCATAGTAAAAACAAAAAGCCTCATCCTCCCATCCTCCTTCATGGAGAATAGAACCTTGGCTGCCCAGGGAGAAACACAAGGCTGGATGAATCCCTTCCCCTGTAAGTCCGGAATTTGTACCTGTAGCTCACAATGCTCCATGAGAGCCATCTGATACGATAGAGAAGATATCAGTGCCTTCATAGGGGACAACTCAATGTAATCATATACCTCTCTACAAGGAGGTAGACCTGGTACAGAAAACAGGGAAAACATCCATGTACAGGTCCACCACTACAGAATAGCTCGGACTCTCTACATCAACAGCTCTGATGGTAAGGCAAGCCAACAGATGAGTGATTGGATGCACCATCCGTTGGGTAAGTCCATCCTACGCTGAAAAGGCTCCCTTCTCAATGGTGAAGGTAAACCAAGTCCCATCCGTGCGGACACACCGCACATTGCACCTAATACAGTCTATCTGATCATGGACTGTAGATAAAAATTCCATAACCCAAGATGACGTCATAAGGCTTCGACGAAACTACTAGGAGATACCTACTGAAGATATCCCTTCTTAGAGTAATCTCAAACTACATGAATCACTCTTTAATCATATAATCTTCTCTCATATGAGTCTCTAGCCATAATGATCAAGAAAACAACTCTGTTTGACTCTCTGAGATCCGAAAGAGGGCAGTGCCAACGAATGAGTTACTAGCACCTGTGTTTATAAGAACTGCATCTACGATGCAATAGACACAGATTGTACCTTGTATCATTTTCATAGTTTCGTGATTGTAGGCCTTAGCTGCTTGGAGCTGAGCTCTCCCCTTTCCACATGCTCCATGCGGTCGGGGTGGACCTTCTGGTGGTGGTGGCGGTAACACCTCAAAACGTCGTCCACTACCAGCTACACAGCCATCTCCTCTACTACGTCTGTCTGCTCCCTACAGACTACCTTGATAAAATCTTTTCCCCTCCCTAGGCAGTCATACCATCATCTGTTGATCCTCTGAATGGCGGGTTAGACAGTCACGAGCCATGTGACCGTGCCCGCAACATGAGTAAGACTGCATGCTCCTGTCATGTTTGTCTCCAACTTGGGTTCTCCGCACAACCGATCCTGAGTTATACGGTCGTCCACCTGTAGGTCTAGTCCTCTTGGGACTCTATGACATCTGTCTACTCTTAGATACACAAGACTACACTACGCGTCGACTGGTGGTGGTTCTCACTGCTAGAGACTGCTCAGCAAGGAAACTCTCCACTAGGAGGGCTATCTCTAATGCCCCTGCCAACGTTGGGATGTTGAGTAAGCTCCATGAAGCCTTGATCTCCCACCTGAGTCCCTGATCTATGGTCTAGGCCCTGAATAATGGGACCCGTACCATATCTATGGAGTAGAATGAAAGGTATGTGAGCCTCGTTGAGTACTGAGCTATAGTGATGCTACCCTACTGCAGACAAAGTAGCTCTTGTATGTGCACTGCGCGAAGAGTCATTGGGACAAACTCTGCCTGAAACAGGCTCTCGATGTCTACCCAGAGAAGCATCATCTCATCGTTAACATAGAGAATCATGCTCCACCATCTGTCCGATGTTTCCTGTAGAAGGATGGCAGTACGAATCAACGTGTGGTCAGCTGGTGTCTATACCAGTTGGAAAACTCTCACAACAGCCTCCAGCCAATCCTTAGCCGCATGTAGGTCCATCTCTCCCCTGAACCTAGGTGGCCTCTAGCACTAGAACTCATGAAATTCCCCCAAGCGTCATACATCATCTGATACTGGGGATGGTCTCATTTATGGCCAAACAGGTAGTGGTATTGTTGGTGCCTCTACTGGAAAAGGGCCCTGCACTGAGGCCTCATTGCTCGATGGACTATTTCGGCATAAAACTCTTAGGGCCCAAGCTGGTCATCCGTAGGGAGGCATCCTAAAAGAAAAAGATGCAAAACGGTCAAAATATTATACCTGGTGAGCTGACCGGGTTGGGCTGACTTAAAGAAAACATTTTTGAAAACAAACACACAATTAGTGTTTTCATGCACTGAGACGATAATTAGATATCAGGGTCCCGGTGTATAGATATGTCGGCTCTGTAACACCCCAAGCTTCCACGGTACGTTTCCCTTCGAATAATGCGATAGCGTGTGTTGTACGCAACCTCTAGTTCTAACACACACCACAACTAATTAAACTAGTCGTTGTGAATAGTAATACCTACTTTTTGAAATCATATATATTTTATATTTCAAAATGGACTTCATTTTTGGATTCGGAATATCGAAATTATCCTAGGTGAAATTTTGGTACTTTTCGGATAACTTTTATATTTTGATGAATAGTGAAAATTACTAAATTTTAATTAAAAACAACTTTTTTAATCAAAATAATTAATAGTAATAAATTATTAATTTGAGTGGTTTTAAAGTATATTTATAATATATTTTTACCATTTAATATAATGTTGGTCATTGGGCATAATTTTACAATTAAACCGAACATAAACAAGTGTCAATCTTTTGGTAGTTATTATCTCTTAAAAACACGCTTTTTGTTTTGACAGCGGGAATTAATTTTAAATTAATTTCTGCCACTTCTGTGTTTTGAATTTAGAAAAATAGAATCCATATTTGGAATCAGGATGTTCAAATTGTGTAAATAGGTAACTTTTATTTTTAGACATTTTGAATAATTACTGCGGTAAATATTTTATTTACCATGGTTAAGGGTAAATCCGGTAAATAAGGGTTAAAAAATAATATTATAATAATACTTAATTACACTAAAACGTGTCGTAAACCTATTGGTTGATACATGGTCGACCATGGGCATCTTTGGGTCTATTTTGGGACCCAATGGATCCACTTGTAAGTGATAATGACACATTATATTAATAAAGCTAAAATAAAAATAAAAATGACATAAGCTTACATCTTTTAGAAGAACAATTTTTACATAGGGTTATACATGTTGGATTTTCTATTATAAATATTCATTAGAAATATAAAAAGATTTCCTACATAATGATATTTTATTTATAATTTTTAGACATTATATAATTTATTTTATTTATGACACAATGATGATGCAGTAATTACTATAATAGTGAAAAATTAAAATAATTGATATTATAAATACCCAAATAAATATAATATGAAACTTTTAATGAATTAAACTAATTTTCTAGGATAATATGATATATTTGGATTGATTTAATTTACTTTTTTCGAAGTAATCAATCTGTTATGAGTTTCACAAAAATCAACTATTGAATAGTGTCAAAATTGACATAAAAGAGTTCTTAAAACAAATATTATATTATTACTTGATATTAAATTACTAAAAATCTAAGGTTCGGCCAAGAGACTTATATTATGATAGGTTAATCATTAATGGACCACTTGGGGGTCGCTTGGATGTATATAGTAAGTTTATTAACCATATTATATAAAAATATAAAGAGACATTGTAAAAGTGAAACTAATTAACTTAGAGTTAATACTTAAAGATAAGGTTAATATAAGTACCCAAGCCTGTCTAAATTCTATTGGATGAGTTGTTTTCGACCTATCCCCACCTCAACCTTTGAATAGTCAACTTTGGAGCCATTGGAAACCGAATATGAATTTATTATAAATTAATATTTCTAGCTTTTCCAAAGGTGCCCCTCACCCCTCTTATAAAAGGGCACTCATCCTTCTCATTTTCTCACACCTCTCAAGCCACTTGGCTCGTCCAGACTCTGCCCAACTAAGCTCCCCACATCCCTCTCCTCCTCCTTGAAGCTTCCCCTTAGGCAGAAAGCGTTTCAAGAAGTCCTTTGGTTCCAACCAAAGTGAGTTACCTAAATTAAAGGTAACGATTTCTCTTAAATTATTTTCATTTATTTTGCCTCTTCAACCCCAAAAATCTTTTTATTTCCTTTCTTTTGTAACAACACCAGTATCCTAAATATACTAAGATGTTGTTATAAGAAGGATTCAAACTATGCATACACACAACTCCATCTAATGGATGATGAACATAATGTTTCTGTGGATGGCAAACTAACGCCTCACGAAACGATGATTGTTCAAAAACATCTTACCGCCTCTCATGGTGGCCATTATGATGGCACTATAATTAAATATGATATTAATGATATATATTTTATATATAAGCTTCTGTAATTCCATTTTATTTCATACCATTATTCGTTTCATGTTGTATATACATACGATAATTTCATTTGAGGAAGTGCGGACTACCGCCCCCTTAAAATGATATGACTCGTTCATACCACACATGGAACGTATAAAGGATGGTGTTAATGAACTTAAGTAACATATATAAAATATTATATTATACTGGAATAGTAATATACCTATTTATCATTTGGATTTGACTTAAATGGAAGTAGTGTTCGTGCGTACGTACGGACTACCGTCTCCACGAACGCGATAAGATTCATTCTCCATCATATCCATTCAAGTATTATTCTCATTTTAGGGTTAAAAATAATGTTAATATAATTCTAATTATGAATAAGATATAATCCATCCATTACAAACATGTCTTACGTAACCAAACATTTAAGAAGAACGAATCGATTATCACCCGAAACGACGATAATACTAAGATATTATTAATAAAGCAATGTTAAAAGATCATATATGATATCATACTAATGTTTATGATTCTTGTATAATTTAATAACAATTATTTCACCATTATACAGGAGGTTAACCTACCCCAACAAAGGAAAAGTACAAGGTAGGGGTTATTTCACAATCTCTTCATTATTCGAGGTTGTTTATACGTAATAATCTACTGGGATCTCTTTATCATCCACATCCATGTTTTTTAAAAATGTATTTCAAAACATTTTTACTATTTACAAGAATATGGGTTAAAGTCATTTATACCCTTGTTTGACTTTTTATTAGAGGTTTATAAAGGAATCTTTCCGTCGTTTTCAAAACAAGGTCCTTTTTAACCTTTTCGACAGAATTGAGGTAAGAATGTTTTTTTTAACTTATACGGCGGGTGCGGTTATTTTCCGCCGTTATAAAATCGTCGAATCTTTCCATACAAGCTTATAAGAATATTTTCAAAGAAAATGTTTTATTTTATATGGATCTTAAATGATTTCAAAATAAAAGGAGATACTTCTTTAAAAAGAATTTTTATTTCATCTATGTCAACATCCTTTGATGGATTTTAAGATTATTTGAAGTTGATTTATTATGATACAAAACTTCTATATTGTATTGAAGGTTTTGTGATATGTTTGACTGTGGATGTGCTATTTTTATACCATTCATAGTTTATGGTGAAATTATTGACATTTCGTATGCTAGTTTTAATACGAACGTTTATGTTATGTTTAAACCTTTTCGTATGGGAATGCATTGGACTTAATAAGTGATGGGTGGAGCCCGCTATAGCTCCTCGATGCATCGGTATGTCTCATGAGACAAACTAGTGTCTTGGCACAAGGCCTTGACAAAATCTTATTTGTAGTCTTGGCACGAGGCCTTGGCTATGTGGTTATGATAGTCTGGCATTATGCATTCCAACATTATGAAAGTGGTTATTGATATTGCATGTGATTATTCGATTAGTAGAATATCCATGTGAACAAGTAAATGACATTATTTCATTTTACTTTTGCCATACTATGTTGAAGTTCAATTTTAAAAGGCTTTTGTTTTAGTAATTCATTGCCTTAAATGTTTATGCTTATTTTGAATGTTCCGCTATATTGTTATCCTTACTGGGCATTTGAGCTCACCCCTTTTCTATGTTTTAATTTTTCCCAGGTAGTGAAGAAGTAAATTATGATTGACTTGCAGGGATATTATGAGGGGTTTATAGTGTGGACGTTGGAAACATTATGTTGTTGTAGTAGTTTTTCATTTTATGATGTAATGTAAAACTTATGAATATATCTAGTGTTTCCAAGGCTACTAAACTAATCGGTCTTTCGGGATTTGATCTTTCTTGTGATCATGCCAATGTTATGTAATAATGCACCGACTCTGGGTAGCTGGGGTCGGGGCGTTACAGTTGGTATCAGAGGAAGTTTAGTACAATCCTTGGAAGCTAGATTTAGATAAACTCTGATTAGAGCACGTAGACCTAAGATGAACTTTGAGGATTAGTATAGAAGAACTTCCTAGAATTTTGGTATTGTAGAGATTTTGTGAGTTTTCCGAGCAATACATCCCTGTCTGGATACGAGCAGGTAGAGGCGGCTCTGGCACAGATGTACCTAGGGGTAAAACCCGAAAATACCGCTTTGAGCTAGACTCGAACGGGAACTGGTGCACGACAACGGGCCTTGCTGCACTCTTGGTTACGACACTCCCGGGGGATATGCTTAGGATAACTCTCATTTTCTTTACAAATCATTATGAAGGGTTTATGAGTATATACTTCCTCAAAGAAAACATTTTTATGATTATGGATTATATCCATAAATAGTTCAATTTATGTTAAGTGTTTTATAAGTATGGGATTATGTATTTTGATTCATAAACTGATCTAGTTTATGCCATTGTTTAGAAATGGCGCCTAGTGGAAGAAATGGAAACCGTATCAATGCACGCACTCCATGTAGGGATTGCCCTCCTGCTCAAGATAATTATAGTGGGGCTGGTGATGCAACTGGTGCTGATCAGCTAATCACCGTACTGGGACAACTTACTCAGGTTATGAATAATAACCTTACCCGTATGGAGCACCCTGATCCGCAGCGTGGAGGATCAATGTTAGATCGATTCATGAGACAACAACCACCAACGTTCAATGGGAGTACAAATCCCTTAGTAGCTGAGCAATGGATATTTTCCCTAGAGAAAATATTGCAGGCTTTGGGGAGTAGTGAAAGGGAAAAAGTTACCATGGCAGTTTACCGCCTCACTGGAGATGCTGATCAATGGTGGTCATTGATTCAAAACATGAAGGAAGATGATGAAGTATCAAACATGGAATGGAGGGAGTTCAAAGATCTGTTTTTAGAAAAATACTTTCCCCGCGACCATCGAGCAGATATGGAAAGGCAATTTCTGAGTCTGAGACAAAAGGAGGATGATAATGTCACAAAGTATGAGGCTAACTTTACAAGGTTAGCGAGGTATGCTGGAGATTATATTCGCAACCCAAGAAGTAAGATTGATCGTTTCTTTGATGGGTTAAAACCATTTCTCCGTCGAGCATTAGTCTCACAATCCTTTTCGTCGTACGAAGACATTGTCTCATGTGCTATCAAGACCGAAAAAGAATTCTCTAAGTCTTATGACTTTAAAGCGAAGCAAGAGAAGAAGAGACCTGCTGATCAATCTGGGAATGGAAATAAGGGGAATAAGGGAAAGGTTGAATATCCATCTTGTGGTAAATGCGGGAAGAAACATCCTGGTACTTGCTTGAAGGGAATGGGAGTCTGTTACAAGTGTGGTGAAAAAGGCCACCAAGCTCATGATTGCAAGGGGAAGAAGGAAGCTACCAACGTTCAGTGCTACAATTGCAGGGAGATGGGGCATTATGCAAATGCATGTCCTAAGTGTCAGGAGAACTTCCCTCAGAAAAGGCCAAGGGATCAAGGCCAGGCTTATGCTATCACTACTGCTGAGGTAGAAACTCCGAAAGACGTGGTGGCAGGTAATTTAATGGTTTCCTCAAGTTTAGCAAATGCATTATTTGATTCTGGATCATCGCATTGTTTCATATCTTCCCAGTTTGCTAAGAAAATTAGATATTTCCAATTTGATTTAATAAGGGAGTTGTCGGTTAAAACTCCTAAGGGAAGTATCGTTGCAACAAAGTTTTGTGAATCATTCCCCATTAGAGCACATAAATTTTCTTTATCTGCCGATCTCATCGTCATACCTATGATTGAGTTTGATATAATCCTTGGTATGGACTGGCTTTCGGACTATGATGCGAAGATTTATTGTAAGAAGAAAGAGGTTACGATTCTTGATGATAATGATAAGGAACACCTTATTTTTAGAGCAGAATCACCACCACATAATTCTTATTTAGATCCACCCCCAGTAGCTCAAATAAATTCAATTATTGGGGAGGAAGAGAATGAAATAACTGCGGGTGAGGAAAGGAATGTTCAAATAGAGGATGTACCTGTTGTGAAAGAGTTTGTAGATGTATTTCCGGAAGATTTACCTGGACATCCTACAGAACGAGAAGTAGAGTTTTCCATTGATTTAATTCCTGGATCAAGGCCTATATCAAAGACCCCGTATAGAATGGCCACTGTAGAATTAGTCGAACTAAAGAAACAACTAGAGGAATTGAGTAATAAGGGATTTATTCGCCCTAGTGTTTCTCCATGGGGAGCCCCTGTTCTTTTTGTTAAAAAGAAAGATGGATCTATGAGGTTATGTATCGACTACAGGGAGATCAATGCTATAACGATAAAGAACAAGTATCCCCTACCTCGTATTGATGATTTATTTGACCAACTGCATGGAGCTCAATACTTTTCAAAGATTGACCTTCGATCTGGATACCATCAGTTGTGTGTGAAGAAGGAAGACATTCCGAAGACAGCATTTCGAACCAGGTACGGGCATTACGAGTTTACTGTAATGCCGTTTGGATTGACTAATGCACCCTCTGTATTCATGGATCTGATGAATAGAGTTTTCAAGGAGTATCTCGATGAATTTTTGGTGGTATTTATTGATGATATCTTGGTATACTCCAAAACCTACGAAGATCATGAAAATCACTTGCGCATTATCTTGAAGACTCTGAGGAGGCATGAATTATATGGGAAGTTTAGCAAGTGTGAATTCTGGCTTCAGGAGATTTCTTTTCTTGGCCATATTGTCTCTAAAGATGGAATCTCTGTTGATCCTTCTAAGACCAAGGCAATCCAAGAATGGCCAGCACCTACGAGTATAACTGAGGTACGTAGTTTTATTGGCTTGGCAGGTTATTATCGACGTTTCGTCCAGAATTTTGCCCGATTGGCTAACCCATTAACGAAGCTCACACGTAAAGGGGTTAAATTTGTTTGGACAAAAGAGTGTGAGAAATGTTTCGAAGAACTGAAGAGAAGATTAGTCAATGATCCTATATTGACTCTACCATCGGGGAATGATGGGTTCGTTATTTATAGTGATGCATCAAAGAAAGGACTTGGTTGTGTCCTTATGCAGAATGATAGAGTTATTGCCTATGCATCACGACAGTTCAAAATTCATGAACAAAACTATACTACTCATAATCTTGAGTTAGCAGATGTGATCTTTGCTTTGAAGATATGGAGGCACTACCTCTATGGTGAATAATGTGAGATTTATACTGATCACAAGAGTTTGAAGTATATTTTCTCACAAAAAGAACTCAACATGAGAAAAAGGAGATGGCTTGAATTACTGAAGGATTATGATTGTACGATACACTACCACCCGGGGAAGGCAAACAAGGTGGCAGATGCTTTGAGCAGAAAAGACCATGGAGTTTTGAACATGATGAGAATTGAAAGGGATCCAATTTTCATGGATCTAGTGAAGATGGACATGGGAATAACCAGGGAAGGTGAAACATCAATGCTTTTTCAAATGGTTGCCAAACCATCTTTACTAGAAAGGATTAAGAGTTCTCAGACCGATGATGAAGAATTTCAGAAGAAGATTAAAGCTGTGAATGATGGGAGATTGAGAGACTTTGTGTATGAAGATGGAACTTTGAAATTTGGAAAGAGACTTTGTGTTCCCGATTTACCTGATCTGAAAAGGGAATTACTGGATGATGCTCATAGTTCCAATTTCTCTATACACCCTGGGAGCACCAAAATGTATAGAGATTTGAAGGAACATTTTTGGTGGGACAACATGAAGAGGGATATTGCTGATTTTGTATCAAGATGTATGGTTTGTCAACAAGTGAAAGCTGGAAGGCAACAGCCTGGAGGAGTCATGCAACCTTTTCCCATACCGAAGTGGAAATGGGACAATATTACGATGGACTTTGTCATGGGGCTACCAAAGACTCCTAGAAGGAACGATGCAATATGGGTTATTGTTGATCATCTTACCAAGTCAGCACATTTTCTTTCTATAAGAGAAGATCTACCCCTGGAACGTCTAGCAAGACTATATATTAATGAAGTTGTGAGACTTCATGGAGTACCCCTATCAATTGTTCCGGATCGTGATCCCCGTTTTACTTCAAGGTTTTGGAAAAGTCTTCAGAAATCCCTGGATACTGAACTTCATTTGAGCACTGCTTACCACCCTCAGACAGACGGACAATCAGAACGGACTATTCAGACCTTAGAAGACATGTTGAGATCTTGCTCACTTGATTTTCAGGGTATGTGGGATCAATATTTACCACTGGTAGAATTTTCCTATTACAATAGCTTCCATTCGAGTATTCAGATGGCACCATATGAAGCGTTATACGGAAAGAGATGTCGTACACCAACCTGTTGGGATGACGTTGGTGAAAGAAAACTTGTAGGCCCAGAACTGGTGGAGGAAACGGTGGAAAAGGTGAAGGTAATCCAAAATCACATTAAATCAGCTCAAAGTAGGCAGAAGAGCTATGCCGATAATCGAAGGAAGGATTTGGAATTTCAAGTCGGTGATCATGTTTTCCTGAAGGTATCTCTGTGGAAGGGAGTCATACGTTTTGGTAAGAAAGGTAAATTGAGTCCCAGGTACATCGGACCTTTCGAAATTCTAGAACGAATTGGGGCTGTAGCTTACCGATTGGCAATGCCGCCAAGTCTCTCCAAAGTTCACGATGTGTTCCACGTATCTCTGTTGAGAAAATACATGCCTGACCCAACGCATGTACTCACCTATGAGGAATTAGAACTGGAACCCGATCTGTCTTATTGCGAAGATCCCGTCAGGATTCTTGATACAAGAGAACAAGTGATGAGAAACCGGACGACGCGTCTGGTAAAAGTTTTGTGGAGAAATCATAAGATGGAAGAGGCAACGTGGGAACCCGAGGAACTTATGATGAAGAACCACCCGGGTCTTTTTATACAGTAATACCCTAGAAATTGCGAGGATGTAATTATTTGAAGGAGGGGAGAATGTAACACCCCAAGCTTCCACGGTACGTTTCCCTTCGAATAATGCGATAGCGTGTGTTGTATGCAACCTCTAGTTCTAACACACACCACAACTAATTAAACTAGCCGTTGTGAATAGTAATACCTACTTTTTGAAATCATATATATTTTATATTTCAAAATGGACTTCATTTTTGGATTCGGAATATCGAAATTATCCTAGGGTGAAATTTTGGTACTTTTCGGATAACTTTTATATTTTGATGAATAGTGAAAATTACTAAATTTTAATTAAAAACAACTTTTTTAATCAAAATAATTAATAGTGATAAATTATTAATTTGAGTGGTTTTAAAGTATATTTAGAATATATTTTTACCATTTAATATAATGTTGGTCATTGGGCATAATTTTACAATTAAACCGAACATAAACAAGTGTCAATCTTTTGGTAGTTATTATCTCTTAAAAACACGCTTTTTGTTTTGACAGCGGGAATTAATTTTAAATTAATTTCTGCCACTTCTGTGTTTTGAATTTAAAAAAATGGATTCCATATTTGGAATCAGGATGTTCAAATTGTGTTAATAGGTAACTTTTATTTTTAGACATTTTGAATAATTACTGCGGTAAATATTTTATTTACCATGGTTAAGGGTAAATCCGGTAAATAAGGGTTAAAAAATAATATTATAATAATACTAAATTACCCTAAAACGTGTCTTAACCCTATTGGTTGATACATGGTCGACCATGGGCATCTTTGGGTCTATTTTGGGACCCCATGGATATACTTGTAAGTGATAATGACACATTATATTAATAAAGCTAAAATAAAAATAAAAATGACATAAGCTTACATCTTTTAGAAGAACAATTTTTACATAGGGTTATACATGTTGGATTTTCGATTATAAATATTCATTAGAAAGCTAAAAAGATTTCTACATAATGATATCTTATTTATAATTTTTAGACATTAAATATTTTATTTTATTTATGACACAATGATGATGCAGTAATTACTATAATAGTGAAAAATTAAAATAATTGATATTATAAATACCCAAATAAATATAATATGAAACTTTTAATGAATTAAACTAATTTTCTAGGATAATATGATATTATAGGATTGATTTAATTTACCTTTTTCGAAGTAATCAATCTGTTATGAGTTTCACAAAAATCAACTATTGAATAGTGTCAAAATTGACATAAAAGAGTTCTTAAAACAAATATTATATTATTAATTGATATTAAATTACTAAAAATCTAAGGTTCGGCCAAGATACTTTTATTATGATAGTTTAATCATTAATGGACAACTTGGGGGTCGCTTGGATGTATATAGTAAGTTTATTAACCATATTATATAAAAATACAAAGAGACATTGTAAAAGTGAAACTAATTAACTTAGAGATAATACTTAAAGATAAGGTTAATATAAGTACCCAAACCTGTCTAAATTCTATTGGATGAGTTGTTTTCGACCTATCCCCACCTCAACCTTTGAATAGTCAACTTTGGAGCCATTGGAAACCGAATATGAATTTATTATAAATTAATATTTCTAGCTTTTCCAAAGGTGCCCCTCACCCCTCTTATAAAAGGGCACTCCTCCTTCTCATTTCCTCGCACCTCTCAAGCCACTTGGCTCGTCCAAACTCTGCCCAACTAAGCTCCACACATCCCTCTCCTCCTCCTTGAAGCTTCCCCTTAGGCAGAAAGCATTTCAAGAAGTCCTTTGGTTCCAACCAAAGTGAGTTACCTAAATTAAAGGTAACGATTTCTCTTAAATTATTTTCATTTATTTTGCCTCTTCAACCCCCAAAATCTTTTTATTTCCTTTATTTTGTAACAACACCAGTATCCTCAATATACTAAGATGTTGTTATAAGAAGGATTCAAACTACACATACACACAACTCCATCTAATGGATGATGAACATAATGTTTCTGTGGATGGCAAACTAACGCCTCACGAAACGATGATTGTTCAAAAACATCTTACCGCCTCTCATGGTGGCCATTATGATAGCACTGTAATTAAATATGATATTAATGATATATATTTTATATATAAGCTTCTGTAATTCCATTTTATTTCATACCATTATTCGTTTCATGTTGTATATACATACGATAATTTCATTTGAGGAAGTGCGGACTACCGCCCCCTTAAAATGATATGACTCGTTCATACCACACATGGAATGTATAAAGGATGGTGTTAATGAACTTAAGTAACATATATAAAATATTATATTATACTGGAATAGTAATATACCTATTTATCATTTGGATTTGACTTAAATGGAAGTAGTGTTCGTGCGTACGTACGGACTACCGTCTCCACGAACGCGATAAGATTCATTCTCCATCATATCCATTCAAGTATTATTCTCATTTTAGGGTTAAAAATAATGTTAATATCATTCTAATTATGAATAAGATATAATCCATCCATTACAAACATGTCTTACGTAACCAAACATTTAAGAAGAACGAATCGATTATCACCCGAAACGACGATAATACTAAGATATTATTAATAAAGCAATGTTAAAAGATCATATATGATATCATACTAATGTTTATGATTCTTGTATAATTTAATAACAATTATTTCACCATTATACAGGAGGTTAACCAACCCCAACAATGGAAAAGTACAAGGTAAGGTTTATTTCACAATCTCTTCATTATTCGAGGTTGTTTATACGTAATAATCTACTGGGATCTCTTTATCATCCACATCCATGTTTTTTAAAAATGTATTTCAAAACATTTTTACTATTTACAAGAATATGGGTTAAAGTCATTTATACCCTTGTTTGACTTTTTATTAGAGGTTTATAAAGGAATCTTTCCGTCGTTTTCAAAACAAGGTCCTTTTTAACCTTTTCGACAGAATTGAGGTAAGAATGTTTTTTTAACTTATACGGCGGGTGCGGTTATTTTCCGCCGTTATAAAATCATCGAAGCTTTCCATACAAGCTTATAAGAATATTTTCAAAGAAAATGTTTTATTTTATATGGATCTTAAATGATTTCAAAATAAAAGGAGATACTTCTTTAAAAAGAATTTTGATTTCATCTATGTCAACATCCTTTGATGGATTTTAAGATTATTTGAAGTTGATTTATTATGATAGAAAACTTCTAATTTGTATTGAAGGTTTTGTGATATGTTTGACTGTGGATGTGATATTTTTATACCATTCATAGTTTATGGTGAAATTATTGACATTTCGTATGCTAGTTTTAATACGAACGTTTATGTTATGTTTAATCCTTTTCATATGGGAATGCATTGGACTTAATAAGTGACGGGTGGAGCCCGCTATAGCTCCTCGATGCATCGGTAGGTCTCATGAGACAAACTACTGTCTTGGCACAAGGCCTTGACAAAATCTTATTTGTAGTCTTGGCACGAGGCCTTGGCTATGTGGTTATGATAGTCTGGCATTATGCATTCCAACATTATGAAAGTGGTTATTGATATTGCATTTGATTATTCGATTAGTAGAATATCCATGTGAACAAGTAAATGGCATTATTTCATTTTACTTTTTCCATACTATGTTGAAGTTCAATTTTAAAAGGCTTTTGTTTTAGTAATTAATTGCCTTAAATGTTTATGCTTATTTTGAATGTTCCGCTATATTGTTATCCTTACTGGGCATTTGAGCTCACCCCTTTTCTATGTTTTAATTTTTCCCATGTAGTGAAGAAGTAAATTATGATTGACTTGCAGGGATATTATGAGGGGTTTATAGTGTGGACGTTGGAAACATTATGTTGTTGTAGTAGTTTTTCATTTTATGATGTAATGTAAAACTTATGAATATATCTAGTGTTTCCAAGGCTACTAAAGTAATCGGTCGTTCGGGATTTGATCTTTCTTGTGATCATGCCAATGTTATGTAATAATGCACCGACTCTGGGTAGCTGGGGTCGGGGCGTTACAGGCTCCCACACCAACACTGGACTCCTTGAACTGAGAACCACACTCACAACTCTTAACACTATTGCTTCATATAAAAGAAAGATCATTGTCTAATGTTCTGTGGTAGAATCGATTCCTTTGATACCAATTTTTCATGACCTATCCCCTGGGGCCCGTGTCGTGACTACCCCAAGCCCGCCTTCCATAGGCCCAGGGGTGGCGACTAGCACCTATGGTGTAATTCCCTAAAACTGGGAAGGCAATGCCTTTATAACCTGTAAAAACACATAGTAGATACAATAACGAGTAAACTGAATAACCAAATAGTGAGTACAGTAAGTAAAAATGGTCCAGAATACAATCCCAACTAGAGAGCACAAGAAACTAATAGTACAAGTACAACTGTGGAAATAGGAAAAATTTCCATTGGGTCATCCTCTTATATTCATACCTAAAGGGTAGGTACAGGTCACTTCCTCATCACTACACGTTATTCCGTCTCCTCTGTGTAGTGACATGCTGTATGGTCCACCTCTGAGTAGCATCCAGTCCTAGTACTCTTATCCTAGGTCAGTGATGTCTGTCATTACAAATTAAAAAAACAAGGTTCCGACATAACCCATTAAGGGGTGAGTATAACGATACTCAGTAGGGACCCTGAGACCCGTAAGGTCTCACAAAATCAAACAATGATAAACCAAAATATATGAAATCAATAGATAACCCCACATATGTATGTGCCCTTACATATACTTAAGTTATCATGTAATCCCTCTCAATCATGAGGTAAACATAAAATTTACTGACTCGCCTCATCTAGGATTTTTATTCACATTATCAAAACCACAACAGATGGAAACTCCTCCTCTGTTGAGTACAGTGGGCCTGCTGCGACACCAATGGGATTCCCAGTAACCATTGACTACTGAGGTACATCTCTTGTCGAGTGTCATGGGTCTACTGTGTCACCAAGCTTCTCCCCACTGTGGGTCTCCTGCCACAACCAGGTGCTCCCCCTAATAGCCTACAGAGGTAATCATACTGTCGAGTACTACGGGTCTGCCGCCATAACCAGGTGCTCTTCTGCTGTGGCTATGCGTCCACAACTAGGTGATCCCCACTTTGATATTCGATTCACTCCGAGTCAATCGGTCAATAGTCATCATTTCTCAGCCAGTTAATAGGTGCCCAACTTTTTTTTGGGCCAAGGCTCGGGACCACGAGACTCAGTTCAGGCGTAAAGCACCGTTGAACAACTTTTACGTCGGATTTCTGTTGGAGGCTAGTAAAAGGTCGATATCGAATGTTTTTTCGTGAGGATTACAACGGTACGATCCTTTTGGTTGTGTGGATTATCATTAAAGATCTCATTAAATGTGGAATCATCAAAGGTGTTCATGTGGTGGTTCTTCTTGTGGCATTTTTTGGGAACCCTTGGCGTGTGATCATGTTCACTCCTGTTAGAGTAAAGATAGTGTTTAAAGAGGTATGGTTGGCCGTGCTAGGTCCATGGAGGAAGCCAGTTTGTGAAATTACATTTTCCCCCTTCGTGCTAACTTTGGGTGCCATGCGTTCGATAGACTTTGGGATAGAGATGGGATATACTATGGGAGTATACGAGAATGCTGGGAGGTACATTTTTTAGTTGTACCCGGGAATGTTTGTGTTCGTGGTTTGGAGATGATATAGGGACACAGGTCGTGTGGGCCCCTTATGCATGTCGTGTTCTACATTACGTACCATTAACCTATCATGACATAGAGGTTCCTCCTGTTCACAATTGTTTAGACCAGCAGGGTTGATTGGATTCCCCTGGTTCCGTTCTCGATGGTGCAATCGGCGGAGTTTTTTGGGTTTCCCTTTTTCATTTAGCCGTGTGGGTGTTTAGTATCATGTCTCTTCGTATTCCCTGGTAGAATTTTGAGGATTCAATGTGACCAATACATCACATGGGCACAGATCTTCTACTCAGGAGGTTGCTTCCAATAGGGATGGAAAGAGCAGTTTTAGGTCTACGCTTCAGAAGGGCTGGGTAGTGGGTCACCTATCGACTTCTTCCAGGTCTGCCCTCCAGCACGGCTGGGCAATGGGTCACCTGTCGACTTATTCCAGGTCTACCCTCCAGAAGGGCTGCGCAGTGGGTCGCATGTCGACTTCTTCCAGGTCTACCCTCTAGCAGGGTTGGGCAGTGGGTCCCATGTCATCTTGATCGAGGTCTACCCTCCAGCATGGCTTGGCAGTGGGTCGCTTGTCGACTTGTTTTGGGTTAACCATCCAGCAGGGCTAGGCAGTGGGTCACCTGTTGAGTAATTCTAGGTCTACCCTCTAAAAGGTCTGGGTAGTGGGTCACCTGATTATGTATTAGGGTTTACCCTCCAACTGGACTGGGCAGTGGGTCACCAGATATCTTTTTATTATTTACCCTCCAGCAGGGATGGGTTGTGGGTCACCCTTTGGAATTTCAGACTCATTCCTTTCTACTAGGCTATTGTATGGATTTTGTCTGTGACTACCAGAGAAGGACCCAAGGTTGTACATGTCACTGATTTGAAAAAATTGACTTTGAGCAGACCTATAGACTGTGTGACAGTGATGAGGTGTGGATTGAATTTCTCCAGAACTCTCGAGTACGAGGGGGAACTTTCCCCACCAAGATGCATCCTTGATACGCGACCTAAAAATGTGTGGGTGAGTCAATGACACCCAACATGGATAG
This sequence comes from Viscum album, assembly GCA_963277665.1. Classification (NCBI taxonomy): domain Eukaryota; kingdom Viridiplantae; phylum Streptophyta; class Magnoliopsida; order Santalales; family Viscaceae; genus Viscum; species Viscum album. Next base: position 185,944,782 of record OY728153.1, on the reverse strand, counting down.
TGTCAAGGTGAGGTGATTGGAGCCCCTTGAAGTGTCATTCGGGGCACGCAGGTAGGATGATGGGCATCAATTATGTTTACTTCTGAGACTGTTGGCAACTCACTTTCTTGGGATGAGCTACGGGACAGAGATCCCCTTACGATCTTGTTGAGGTTTCATGATAGATTATATATATATATGTATAACTTGTTCTAGTACCCACCCCATGGGTATTGGACACTCTTCTTCCAGGAGAGGCGAAGATGAGCGGTGTATTCCATGTTCTTTCTCTGTCTAGATTCTCATGGTTGGATGAGTCTACTCTCCTACTATAGGTAGTGAAGACTCGAAGAGAAGTTCATCTTCTCACCATTTCTAACTCCTTGTGATATAATGGGTCTTTTTCCTTCCTCTTGGTGGGTTGATCTATACACTTTACTTCACTCTCTCTGTTGTACTCATTTACTATTCCCTATTCGATCTACTACTCACACTTTGTTACCTTTTTTGTTGCTCCCTCGAGCCTTCGGGGTACCCTACTGAGTATTATTATACGAACCCATACTTTGGAATTTCCCGCACTTGGTTAGACCTTGCAGATGACGGATAGGTTGGTCGTGACTTCAGTGGAGCTTAGGAGTTCTGGATCTTGGACCATGTGTGATGGTCATAGTCGGGTTCTAGGTGTGGGACTATCCACGTTGTTTACTTTTGTTAACTTGTTGCCAGGTTGTGGCACTTTTCTGGTTGGGCACGTGTTTTTCCCTTTTCTATTCAGTTTACCTTCAGCACTTGCTTTGTACTGTTTAGATTTCGATGATCTTTTTCTGTTTGTTTATAGGAGTTGGTAGTTTACTTTTCATTTCTTTTTTACTCTGCACTTCTTCATTGTTGTGGCTACAGGTGTGTGTATAGGTACTTAAAAAAAAGTCATCCCCAAGTAGTTTAGCCTTCGGCGCTTGTCGCCAGCCCCTGGCCTATGGAGGTGGGCTTGGGGTAGTTGCAGATCGAACCCAGGTAGGGTCGGGACATGACACATAGAACCCTAGGATCTAAGGCCATTCAATATGGAATCATTTTTTATGATAATGACTATATTATAATTTAATCAATTAAGAGGCCACAAAATCTACCTTCTCTTAATTTATAAAACGGTGCCTCTGGTCCCTATTTTTACTCCACCGTGGGCTATATAACCCAACAATAAGTTATAATAATACCTTCATAGATACTTTCATTAGTGTAACACCCCATGATTTTGTAATTTTTTTTATTTAAATTTAAAAAATATTTTTTGAAATAAAACAAATTTTTCATAATAAATCAATTAAAAATAATTTTTTATGTTTTTTAATAAAATTTATTATTTATGAACATTTCACATGTTTACATTCATCTTATGTTCTTTTTAGACAAAAGATAATAATGAATCATATTTTAACAATAAAGAAGTGTCTTTTTTAAAGGTAATTTTACCAAATTTTAATGGATCACTTATATTATATATAACTTCTAACACATTGATAACTTTTTTAAAAAACGTTAATCCTTGAAATTATTTGTCCACAATTTACATTGGGTTATTTACTGATAATTATTTATGATGTTTCATTTGGTAATGAATTATGAAAATTAGTTAATTTTAACAGAAAGCCTCTTTTTCATATAATTTATTTATATAGTTTGGTTATATTTTAATGTGTATAATTAGATAAATTATAAATAAATAAATCTTTTTTAGGTAATTAGAACCAATTTCAAATTCAATTGGATATGAAAACATTTCAATATTTTGATGCTTTTCCATTTAAAAAAAAAATTTCCTATCTACATGATTGATTTTAAATTTATTTACATCACATCAGTGTTTGGAATTTGAAAAAATGGATTCCACAATTAGAATGATAATAATTTATAATTTCTATTATTATCAACATATATTTTTTAAAAAAAAATATTACTAAATGTATTTAAAAATAATTACAACTATTAATGTAAAACAATTTTAATGGAGTGGTTTCTACCTACACCTACTCTCACTTCCATAAAATGGGTTATACAATTATCATTTGTGTGTACGGATGACTACCGCCTAACAAACCAATGTTATAAATTCATCCATTTATACCATTAATTGTTTGAAGTAATGATGAAATTACTATTTTTATTTGATATATATGATATTTATAATTTGTATAAGCTTTTTTATTTATTATATAATTAATACCTTCATTCATATCATTTTCTTTGAAAAAGATAACATTGTTTTTTAACATGTGGATTACTACCTCCTCAAAGCATTGTGATTAATTCATAGCATACATGGAATTTATTAAGAATTGGTTTAGTAAAAATATATTATATGTATGAAATATTAATTAAAATGTGATGACAATATATATAAATAAATTTTGTATAATTTGTATCTTTCAGTACGATATGAAAATAAAAAAATCATTCACACGTACGTATAGAAATATGTCTCCATGAATAATGTATTTCATTTTACATTTTGATAATTGAGGGATTGTTATAAATAAATAAATAATGTATATATATATGATATTTATATTAGGTTTTAAATTTTATAAATATTTAAATGATGATATTATTAATAGCATCGAAAATTACATGTCAAAAAAAATAATAAGGACCACGAACCAAGAAATCCTAATAATTAATTAATTAAATAAATATAAAATAATATAGAATCAATAATAGTGGGTTTAAAAGTTTGGGTATACACATTACCATGTGAATCCAATTTATTCAAATAATGAAAAAATTCAAGTACCATAAATGACCATCTGGAACTGTACTACACCATTCATTTATTTGAAAGAGAATCAAAAACATGATTTTCTTCTCTATAGGCATTTGTAGAAACAGTATTAATAATCTCAAAAGTATATGAAAATCAATCCAAGAAATATAAAAATAACCCGAGATAATTATAATAACATCAACTGCTACACTTGAGTCTTACTCAATCCATAGCGTTCCACAATAATAATGTACCAGATACCCAACAGATAATATTGACATTAAATTATTAATAAAAAGGTTGTTTAATGTTATAATAAATAATATATGGTATGAGGTATAAGAATATGTTTTCGTGATAGATTTCTAATAAACTATTATATATTATAAATGGGGTTTTAATATGTACAATGAAATTCAATAATTAAGGTAAGGATTTTCCATTCAAACTTCCCTTTCAATGATATATATGCTATATTTACCAATTATTCTTATTTTGAGGTTATATAAATCCCTATGAAATGATATATCATCAATTTAACATATTTAATGGTATTAAATGTTTAAATTGATATTATTATTTTATATCAAACTACATTCCAATGTTACATAAGTAGCAAGGGGACTTTTGGTATCACTTTTATTTCTATGAGACAGACACCTTATTCACCACACATTTATCAATTTTGGTTTATATAATTCCAATAAATTTATTTTATTATTAATATATTTAAACTTATCTGTATTTATATATATATTTTATGATCTATATTTCCTGGGTTTTACGATTACTAGTATACCAAATTAGTATGGTTATTTTGTCTCAATTTTCCATCGTTGATACACATATTTTGTTATGATCCTGTATTATTTTAAAGGAAATATATATTACCAATTAAAATTTTATAAAAATAAAATCACTATTTTAATGATATATTAATCTTCAATAAATTTTATTCTTTCATGGGAACATTGATTCAACTTAACAAAAGTGGTACGTTTTTATTCATAAAATCTCATTGTGTCATAGTATTTTTTATGATTATTAAGAAATTTAGGAAATATTATGATCCATCTCTTGAGGAATGTCATAAAATTTACCCTCATTTTTTATGAATAAGATCTTCATTAATGGTACCCTTTTTTACAATTAGGTACTTATGGCAATTAAAAAATAGTAACAATGAAAAATAAACATTATCCTTCTTTTATGTCGGAAACATATGTCCTCTATGAAATAGGTTTTGTAAATTTTTCTTCAAATCTGTTGTTATATTATCCTATGATCTGTAAAAGTAATTTTACCCATGTTTTATTTTTTTGTTATTAAAAATAAATGGGAATATTCTTGTTGTTTTCTGATTGAGGAAGTTTTATAATATTTTTACAAGACAAAAAAGGATTTTTTTGAATATAAACATTTATCACACATCATGACCATTAATTTTATGTTATCTTCTATTTCATGTAAATGAGATTTTTATAATAATTGTTTATCTATTATTATGTAAATTTATTCTTTTTATTGTAGTTTTAAAAGAAAAATGTTTTACAAAAAATTTTATGTTCATTAATTATTGAATTATTCCCATTGAATCCATTATATTTTCTAGATGTTATTTTAAAAGCAAATAGCTTTTAAAATTTTTTAATGGTCACTATGTGTTTTAAATTGTTTTGAAACATTCAATTAATTTTTTTCAAGTTTATTTTTATGGAAAAATGTTTTCAAAATGTTTAATGTTTTAACAAATGAGTTTCTAAAGTGGAAAGGATATTTTAGACAAGAATTATTTTAAATGATCTTTAAATATTATTGAATACAATTTCAAAGTTTTTTTCAATGAATCAGATTCAAAATAATAATTTTTTTACACTAAAAATTTATTTATAATGAATGTTCATTTTCCATAGGAAATTATCTATTATATAATTGAAAATCCATCCCTGTATAAGATGAAATACATTGATATATTTTATTATTTACATGGAATATGATCCAAGGTCACTATTTTTATTCATTATTCTATTAGGATATGTTTAAAATGATAATTTTTTAAACCCATTCCTCTTCTACAACATATATAATTATAAAATGATTGTGAAACTCACATCCTTTCAGGGTTTGTTCTATGGTGAAATGATAATGACACTAGTCTATATTCTATAGAATATTATATGATTAAATGTCTGAGAGAACCATTTCATTTCATGGGTTTGGATATGTTGTTTTTGAAACCCATCTCTCATTATGGTTCAAGTTATGATGAGTGGTTTATTATCATATGTCACAAAGGGGTATACTTTTATATTGTTACTGGGGGGGGCTATAACTCCTTCTAATGAATTGGGAAATGATACATGGTAAATGATCTCAAAGGCTAAATTGGAATAGACCCAATCGAAAAAACAAGAGGATTTATGGGTTGTATTCCAATCCTATAACATGTGGGTACATTAGAGGTCATCTCAAGACCGTATCTATAGGATACATTGGAGGGAATATCAATCCCATATTATGATGGTACGCATTTTTAATCCAAACCCCCATAAAAATAGGTTAAATTTTTGGGAATGTAAAAATAATAACCAGATGGTACATGGGAGGGAATCGAAAGACTGTAAAAGTGTTTACGTGGGAGGGTGTTCCATGCTTGTAATAAGAGGTTACATGGGGGAAATCTGAAGACCATAACAAGTGGGTACATTGGAAGAAATACCAAGACCATAGCATGCGGGTGAATAAGGAGTCATCCTAAGAAAAGAAATACAGTAAATTATAGGAAATCACATTAATGAAGTAGGTAAAGGGGTAGTCATACCATGCCTAACATGTTATGATGATCTTGGTATGTAACATTTTCCTAGGACTTTCTAGGCGTATTTGTTTTCCAAAATTTAGTGTCTTATTACTATGTAATAATTTTTTTAATAGTGGTCTTGATTACATTTTTATTTATTTCTTATGAACATCCATTATTTGTTTCATAAATCATGTATATTAACATTGATATGCGTGGTATAATTTTCAAATGTTATTATCATTTTCTTTTACAATTATGTTTAAGATGCATTTATGTATCTCCATCATATTTAGGCATACTAAGAATATGAGCTCATCATTCCTTGTGATTTATTCCATTGGTTTTGAGGAATGTTATTTTGTAAATGTACTAAAGTGTAAATGCATTATGTGAGATGTTGATGGTATTTCACTAATATAGAAAGTTTTGTTTCCATTACTCCCATGATACTAAAATATTACAGTCCACAAGAATATGAATTTATAATTTTTTAAAATGATGTAATTTCTTTGTATGTTATTATTGGGTTACTATAGTTAGTAACAAATGAATGATTTAGTAATAATTTAAATCCTAGGATGTAAAAAAATAGTGATATACCAATGGATATTTCTAAGGTAAATTTTCCTGATGTCTTGTAGGGTAAGCCTAAGGTTTCATAGTTTTGAAGTAAGGTGTCAAAATTTAGAAACTTAGAACTAATTTTTCACCATTATTTTGTTTTCCTCTAAGTGAATTTTTAAGCACACTATGCTTAAAGGATTTAGTCAAAAGTGAGATCCTGATGAAACTGGATAATCGTTCAGTGTGATATACATTATTATGATGAGTTGTCAAAAATGATTATAATTAAAGTTTATGATGTTTTGATCAGTCCTAATTTATGTTTTATATAACCTAATTAACAACATGTAACTCATTAAACACTAAGATTCACCAAAAAAAACATTGAATGTGTTCAATAATAATTCAGCTAATGTATAATACATATGAATGATTATTCAATTTCATACATGTCCTGAATCTGGGAAGAAGAACCCATGTTATTGTATTTGTGGAATGATATTACCTTTTTACTGTGGAAGAGTAGTAAATAATGAATGTAATTGTAATTGAAAATTAATTTTTTTTTGATATGTAAATGAATTATAAAAATTTCTTTCCTTATACATAATTTATGGTTTAATTCTGTAAATGTGTATCGAATGGGAACTATGAAAATAGATTTTCTAAGTGGAATGATCATGAATATAATCACTAAGGTGGTACAAGTAATTTTATTATTACTATTGATAATGAGGATACAAATGAAATTTAATATATAACAAGAATTATGTAATAGTATGATGTAACCATGTTAATGTATTGATGATTAAGTGGAATAGTAAAATTATTTATGAATATTGATACCAAAAATATGTTTGTGAAAAATATAATGATTGTTCACTTTATTCATTCACAATGTATTTAAAAGAATATGTTGAATGGTTCCAATATAAAAGAAAAGTGATTTAATGGAATGTTGATATTCATGGGAAACACATTATTAAGGGAAATTTATACCTTAATATAATCCTTATTTTTAGATACTAATGTTTATATAACAATATGCGGTATACTTGTATGTAAAATGGATAGTACTGAATTCCTTATAAATGATTAAGGATATTTTTCCAAAGTGTTTTTTCTATCACGGAAGTAGTTTAAATTCTTTTTTAATTTAATTAATATATGTATAATAGAGATTGGAATAAGTAAACATGCATGATTTAATAAAAATTTATGTTAATTTGTGTTTTTACCTTATTTCAAGAGATTATGTGATAAATGTATTTACATGTTCGGTATGTGATAAATCAGAGCAACATTATGATATATAGGTAATCATTTATAAAAAATTTCTATGAAATTTACCATCCTATTTTATAATTTCTTGGAATTTATTATTTAATAAGTGTTATATGGTATACCATTTATGAAATAGTGTATATTAAACATTTTTAGGGGTTTTAGATCTTACATTATTATCTCATCGTATAATGATTACTTCATGTTGGATAAATTTTGCTAAAAAATTTACTATGATGCTATGTAAAATTATAATGAATAACATTTCATACTACTTCATGAAATATTAGTACATCAATAATAATAAATTTATCTTAATTACTACAATAAGAGAGGAAGAAGAAATTGTGCAATGGAAATCCAAAGGGTGATATAAAGCACATGAAATAGAATAAAATCCAGTATGTATATTTCCTTATGTTTGGATAATGTAAAATAATTCTCTAACAATATGAAAGGGAAATTGAAAAATATTTATTCTAATATGTATGATTTTGGTGAATGTTTTATATTATCGATCATCATATAATTAATCTTTTAAGGCACTTAAAATTTCTTTTCAAATTCACTTTTTAGTGAAAAAATATGTTTACCGCTTTATAATATTTTTAAACATTCATCCATGTCCAAAATTAGATTTCAACCTATTATCTCATACATTGAAACATATTTATGAGTTACATTTTTTATCAATTATCTTTCCCACTTCTTGTTTTTAATTAAAATTTTAGTATACATTTTTAATATTCATTTTCAATGAAATAAATCTTTATTTATTATACATTGCATAGCATAGATTAATTTATTGAGAGAAATTCATCAGGGGGTGGAATGTAACACCTTATGATTTTTTAATATATATGTATATATTAATTCAATATTTTTGATATTTTTTCATTTCATGATACACCAAATATAGACTTTTTCATATGAAAACACTAATATTGGATTTCATTTCATTTAACACCAAGTTAATCATATGATATAGAAATCACATATATTATACTTTGGTAAAAAATACACTAGTATTGGTTTAACACCCCACCTGTACCTCATTGTCTTGAGGAGGTGGTGAGGGCTAATTTGCCTTAAGCGACGTTCCTAAAGCACCAAAGGCTGACAATAAATGCCAAGGGCTCGAGAACAAATTGGGGAATGATTTTCCCTTAAGAAAAAACCAACTGATACATCCATTATCTAACAATATATGATGCATGTCAACCAAGAAATTCTAATATGTATTCCCAAGGACTACCAAGTTGTTCCACAATACAACCCAAAACCAGTATAACCAAACATGTCCAACAACATCACAGTACAGAGCTGAAACTGAAAAACAAACACCATGAGCCGTGACACCACCACAGCTCCACACCAAGCTCCAAGCTCCAAGCTACACCATGACATCACAATGCTCTACTAAAGGAGGGATATGCCTTACCTTTTCACACATCACGGTACTCAACATCTGCAAAGACGCCACAGTGCCAAAGTAGGGGGTGAGTACTAAAAATCAATAGGATTTCCCCAAATGACTTCCCGACACACGCCAATAGGATAAAACTGTTAGCAAATTTATATAAAAAAGTTTATATAAAATAAATCAAAAGAGCATACATTTTCAAAATCCAAACATTCCATTACCAAGCCATCACATTCCAACCATGAAACCAAGGGAAATCCAAATAACAACCCAAAAACCATTCCACAATTTATACATTAGAACAACAATTCCTTCTTGCAAAGAAATGCACAAAAAACAACCAAACAACCAAACGATAGAGCTTTCGTCCAACCTGTTCACCCATTCACACCAATTGGCACATCTCGTCCACTTACCATCAATGGTGGCCCTTCTGTATGCTATCCATCCCCTTTCTATAGTGGTACTTCTCACCACTTCCACACAACATTCCAGTAAATAACAACCAAGCATATAACCCATCAAGGTCACAACAACATGCAATCAACCAATACCATTGCAAACCAATCCACTTCAATAAATCATCCATTTATTGAAAACCATTTACCATGCCAAACCACATTTCAATAAAACAACCTTTTTGTTGAAAACAATTTCCACCCATCATTTCAAAAATCAATCTTAGAATCCCTTTTTAAAATCTCCATTTTAAAATCACCAACAAAGCATTTCACCACAAAACCCCCTTTCTCCCAAAAATCCCCTAAACAGCCCCCAAGGGATTTTCAACCAACTTCCCACATCAAACACAATTAATTTCATGCACAAAAAAATAATTGTAACCAATACCATTACTTCTAACCGAGTGGAGTTGAGAGACAGGCCACCTACCTTTTGGGTTACCAAGAAATGTACCCACGAGCAATCGCACCTCAAATCCGGCGAACGGACCACTGAAACCTCTCTAGATCATCTTCCCCAACATTCACAAGCCTTTAAATCGTCATCCAAGGAAACTAAAACCATAGATCTACACACAACAACTATAGATCAAGAAAACCAAGAAAGAGGTAAGAGCAAATCTAGAGGAAAACACAACGAAACCTTGAGAGAAGACTTACCCGGGAGAAACCACATTAAATCCGCCTTGAAACCCCATTTAAACACTTCCAAATCGAGTGGGAGAGCACCCTTAACCACAAATAACCGAAAATCCCGATTGAGGCTCGAGTGGGAGGAAGAGAGGAGTGAAATGAGGCAATCCCTAGTGATCCCGGGTTTTAAAACCCTAACTTTAAGTGGCTGCACGGTTAGCCCACACAGTTTGGAAAACCGTCTGCTAACCATACGGATGACACTTCCTCGAGAGCCCAAGGCCGCATGGTTTCGTCGCACAGTTCGGAAAACCATGTGCAGGCCATGAGAAGCCTACTTTCTCCCCTATACTATTTCTTGGAGAATCTGCACGGTTTCCACTAACTGTGCTCAAACCGTGCACCCCTATAAAGGCATCTAAACTCATCCAAAACCATTCTAAACTCTCCCAACCTCTTCCCAACTCATCCCATTGACATTAAACACATAATAATGCATAAAAAAAGGCCACATACCTCAAACTGGGGGTGCTACATTCTTCCCACCGTTGGATTATCCATCATCAGAAAGTAGTGAACTCGTCAATTGCTGAAAGAGCTCGGGCCACTACTCGATCATCTCTTTCTCCCGCTCCCAAGTCTCCTCTTGAATCTGACCATGTTGCCACAAAAAACGAACTAAACTGATGTTTTTACCACGCATGACTTTCTCTTTCCTATCCACAACCCGCACCTGCACATGCACCAACGAAGCATCTTGTTCTAGCTCAACATGATCCCATCGAATCACATGGTCATGATCCGGCTTATACTTATTCAACTGTGATATATTAAACACATTGTTAACCACACTGAAACTTGGTGGTAGAGCCATGTGATACGCCACCTCACCAACCCCCTCATGAATCTCAAAAGGCCCAATATACCTCGGAGATAATTTTCCCTGCTTCCCAAACCGACGATGTCCCAACCTAGGGGAGATCCTCAAGAACACATGATCACTCACCTCAAATGACCACGACCGTCGACGATGACCGGAATACGATTTATGAAGACTCTGAGCCGTCTCCATTCTCTTCCTGATCAGCTTGATCTTCTTCGTCATCTCCTGGACAAGGCTCGGTCCAACCATCGAGGACTCACGCGTTTCCACCCAACATAGTGGAGAACAACATGTCCGCCCATACAATGATTCAAAAGGAGCCATCTGTATGGATGCCTGATAAATGTTATTATATGAGAACTCAACCAATGACAAGTACTCCTCCCATGAGCCACCAAAATACATGACACAAGCCAGCAAAAAATCCTCCAGTGTTCGTATCATCCTCTCGAATTGACCATATGTCTGAGGTTGATACGCTGTATTGATCGTCAACTGTAGTCCAAGGGCTTTCTGTAAGGATTTCCAGAATCGAGATGTAAACCTGGGATCTATATCTGATTCAATCGAAACATGAACACCATACCTCTTTACCACCTCCCATATATAGATATTGGATAGATCCTCCAACGTATGATATTCATGAATCAGAATGAAATGGGCTGAATTTGTTAGTCGATCCACTATTACCCAAATGGTGTCGTTCTTTTTTACCGTTCTTGGGAGACCTGTGACCAAATCCATCACTATTTGCTCCCACAACCTAACAATGATTGATAAATACTGCAATATTCTTACTGACCTCTGATTCTCTGCCTTGACCTGCTGACAAGTTAAGTAACTCGAAACAAACTCATCCACACATCTTTCCTACCATCCCACCAGAACTACACATTTATCACTTTATACATTTTTTGAATTCCGAGATGAGCAGCCCACCTGGAATGATGATACACCCTAATAAGATCTTCCTGACAAGCAACTGGTACAACCATCCGATTCCGAAAACACAAAACTGAATCCACATTCAGTTGCCAACCCTCAATGGTCTCCCCACCATTGAGTCTCGACCCCATGGTCACAAAATCAAAATCAGATATATGTGCCTCTCTAACCAGGCCAACCAAGTCTGGAGTCAAAAGAACTAGAAAGAAGACCGCTCTATCACCCTGGTCCTCACATTTCAACCGCATGTCGCTATAGCCAACATCAACTACCACTGGCCTGATGCTTGTTTCACCACTTGAATTTATGATTACCTACTTAATGCATCTTCCACTGAATTTCCCTTACCCGGTGTGTACATAAAGTCAAAATCAAACATCTGGAGATATTTCATCCATCTCTGTTGCCTCAAGTTCAAATATCTTTGTTAGAAAATGTGATTCAAGCTCTTGTGATCTATATATACCTTGAACATCTCACCGAAGAGATAATGCCGCCACACTCTCAAAGCATGGACCACTGCTGCCAACTCCAAATCATGAGTTTGGTAGTTCTTCTCATGCACACTCACCTTTCGTGAGCCTTATGAAACCACATTATTCTATTGCTTGAGTACTCACTCCAACCCTGGTCCCAATGCATCACAATACACCACGTACCCTTTTCTAGGTTTTGGAAAAACCAAGATTGGTGCTGATGTAAGACGACCAATTAGCACTTCGAAACACTACTAACATTGTTCATTCCACTATAATGGAACATTCTTTCTTGTCAAAGCTATCATTGGTGAAGCCAAACGTGAAAAATCATGAACAAAACGCCAATAATACCCAGCTAGACCAAGAAAACTCCGTATCTCAAACACATTCTTTGGTAGTTTCCACGAGATAACAACCTCTACCTTTTCTAGATCCACTGAAACACCACTTTCAGAAATCACATGGACAAGAAAATGAACATCCTAAATCCAAAAGTCACACTTTGAGAATTTAGCATACAACCAATGATCCCTAATGATCCCCAGAACTGTCACCAAGTGGTGCTCATGCTCCACCCTTGTCTTTGAATACACTAGAATGTCGTCTACAAACACCACCACAAATTAATCAAGATATATCTTAAATATCATATTCAATAATGCCCTGAACACTGCTATCACATTAGTTAAAACAAAGGGCATAACCACATATTCATAATGGTCATATCTACTACTGAAAGTTATTTAAGGAATATCCTCCTTCATTAACCACAATTGATGATTTCCTGACCTCAGGTCATTCTTGGAGAACCACTGGGATCCCCTCAACTGGTCGAAAAAATCATCAATTTGTCGAAGTGGATATCTACTCTTTATCTTAACTGGGTTATGTATATGAAAATTAACACATAGACTCAATGTTTCATCCGACTTTTTCACCACCAACACCGGTGATTCCCACATAGACGTGCTAGGCCGGATAAACACTTTGCTTTCTAACTCTTCCAACTTGATTTCCAATTCTCGCAATTCATCTTGTGCCATCCGGTAAGACAGAACTGAGATATGACTGGTCCCTGGAAGGAGATCAATCGTAAACTCCACTTCTCTTACTGGAGGTAACCTTGAGAATTTATCAGGAAAACCCTCCATGAACTGATTCACCACTGTTGGAAGAACATTATGCTCAACACTATCTTTCAGTTCCAATGAAAACAGCACCAACTGATGTCATAACGTACCCACTGCTGGTGCCAACAAACCCCTTTCACCCTGCCTTTCATTCCTCTCTACACTAAAGAGATGTCTGACACCATCGTGTTTCTTAAAATCCACTGTCCACGCATCACAATCAATGTGGGCCTTAAAATCCACCAGCCAATCCATTCCTAGGATTACATCATACCCATCCATCTCAAGCATTGAGAAATTCTACACTATCTCTACCTCGCCCAAAATGATACAACATTCTCAACACAAGAAGGCTCGACACTCTCTTCGACCCAGAGGAGTTTGATGTTTCAAAACCGAGGGCATCGTTTCTACCCTTAAACCAAAAAAATCAACCACATGTGCATCAATAAAAGAGTGTAAAGCACCCATATCAAACAACACATGCATCAAGGTAGAATTTAAAATAATAGTACCTCGCATCGTGGATGGTCCCGACTGATCATCCACCACCCCCTACTCACCTCTAAACACATGTTTTCTTGGCACACTCTGCTCTTTATTGCTCTTCTAAGGTGTCATGGTATTCTGGGAATAAAAATGACCCACTATACTATACTGATGAGGGGTATGTTGTTGTCCTCATCCCGTCGAAGCATACGACGTCTGTGATCCCTGAGGAGTGTCACACGCTCCCGAGCTTGGAGAATTTCGACAATAACGCTGCAGATGCCCCATCTCCTTACAATTATGACATGCTTGAGGTTGTGTTGTACAATACCATTTTATGTGGTTCGTAGAACCACACTGAAAACATCTCGGCTTGCTCTGGGGATTTGGAGGAATATTTACCGATCCGGCCATTGCATTATATACCCTATTCCCGCACTGGTAATAGGTGGCCATCTTCCACTTGAACCTAGTGTTAGAGTTCCCACTATTCCCCATGGGTACCACCATGCTTCCCCCTCCTGGAGCGCCCAAAAAATATCACTCAGCCACTGAGGCTCTATTCACCAACTCTTCATAATCATCTATACACACTACCGCTATCTTTGAACGATTTTCATGCCTTAACCCTGCTTCAAAGATCCTTGCCTTCAACAACGTGCTACCCGCCACCTTGGGCGCAATCCTCAAAATGTTCATAAACTTATTTGCATACTCCATCATAGACATCAGCTCTTGCTTCAAACTGAAGAAATCAGTCATATGCTGAATTATGAACGTATGTGGGTTGAATTGTTTATTAAAAAATTCCTCATAGCCTTCCCACATCATTCCATGGTCCTTTCCCACATGGACTACCACCTCCCACAACTGAAGGGAAAGATCTTCCAACATATATGTGGCCAACTTCTCTTTCAGCTCTACCGGCGTTCCCAAGAACTCAAAGATCTTGTTCATTCTATTCAACCATGCTTCTGCCCTTTCCAGCTCTGAATCACCCCAGATGATGGGTGGATTCTGCCTTTGAAAACTGAACTGTATGATCTATATTCCTTGGTTTATCTTTTTTTATTTCACTTCCCATAGCTTGGAAAGCTTTCTCTATACTTTTCTGTAGTTTTTGGTTCACCTGAGGCTCAGGTGCTACCACATTCTCAACAGCCTCATCCGGTAAGTCTCTACGACGCCTACCCAGTGCCATTTTTATAAACAGAAAACAAACAACTATGAGTCTCACTTCCATAGACATCAAGAAATCCCATTTCAAATCACATTACACAACACTATCCCAACAAGGCTTCCCCCCAGTTCATCGTTTTCCATATGTTCCATGTTTTACCATTTTGAAATCTAAACAATTTTCAAAATACCATTTTATTCACATTAAAATTTCACATATTCTTATCACATAATAAATAATTATACACCAATGAAATATTCATCCTAGAGGGAATCCATTTCTACCATGCATTCCATGCTCATCTCATTGGATACACCCATGAAAATGATATATCCAATACCTATAAGTGTCTCCAAAACACTTATGTACCCAACTCCCTGGTAACTTGAATTTCAGCATAAAAGGGTTAGCTACGTCCTTTTATGCTATAAATTACATGTTCTGACATTCCTATGCCTTGCTACAATTCTGACTCAAGGAGTATACCATAATGAATGTCAACACCAAATCTGATAATCAACTCCAAAGCCCCGAACAATCTGATACCACTTGTAACACTCTGTCCCTACCTCATTGACTTGAAGAGGCGGTGAGAGCTATTTGGCCTTAAGCGACATTCCCAAGGCACCAAAGGAGGACAATAAATGCCAAGGGATCGAGAACAAATTGGGGAATGATTTTCCCTTAAGAGAAAACCAACTGATCAATCCATTATCGAAGAATATATGATGCATGTCAACCAAAACATTCCAGAATGTATTCCCAAGGACAACTTAGTTGTTCCATAGTACAACCCAAAACCATTACAACAAAACATTTCCCACAACATTAGAGTATAGAGCGGAAAATAAACATCAAACACCATGATCCATGACACCTCCACATCTCCACATCACACTCCAAGCTCCAAGCTACCCCATGACATCAAAATTCTTCACTAAATGAGGGATATGCCTTACCTTTGCCCACGTCATGGTACACAACATCAGCAAAGACACCACAGTGCCATAGCAGGGGGTGAGTACTAAATCTCAGTAGGATTTCCCCAAATGAATTCCCTACACATGCCATTAGGATAAAACCGTTAGCACATTTATATAAAATAGTTTATATAAATTAAATCACAAGCGCAACTATTTCAATAAGCCAAACATTCCCATACCATGCCATCACACCCAAACCAAGCAACCAAGGGAAATCCAAATAACCAGCCACAAACTATTCCACCATTTATACGTTAGCACAAAAATTCCATCTTGCAATGAAATTCACAACAATCAACCAAACAACCATACGATGGAGCATTCGTCCAACCCGTTCACCCATTCCCACAATGCGGCACTTCCCTTCCACTTACCATAGATGGTGGCCCTTCCATCCACTATCCATCAACTTTCTATAGTGGTACTTCTAACCACTTCCACAAAACATTCCAATCAATCACAATCTGTCACGACCCGTCCTCGAGGCCCGTCCCGTGACTACCCCAATCCCTCCTTCCATAGGCCAGGGGACGGCGACTAGCACCAAAGGCGTAAATCCAGATAACAGGGAAGGCATTGACATTATAAAAGAAAACGAGCAGCACAGAGTAATCAAGTGGAAAAAGTAAACACTAAGTAAAAACAGAGTAAAACTGAAGTGCGGAAAAGTAAATGGGACAGTATACAAACCCAACTGAAAGTTAAGTACAACTCAAAATGGAAAACAAAAACTGTAAAGTAAAAGCCGCTACACCGAGCTGTCCACTGAAAATCCCACCTGAAGGGTGGGTACAGATAGCTCCAATGCTCCTCGGGTCCCACCGTTCGCTCCGAGCACGTCCCACCCAGTGGTCCACCTCCAGGTACCGTCCTGCTCTGCAAGCCTCAGCCATGATCAACGTTGTCCGTCGTCTGCAACCAACACAACGTAGTGCGGGCATAGCCCGTGCAGGGGTGAGTATAACGATACTCAGTAGGGACCCCGAGACCCTCAAGGTCTCACTAAAACCAACAAGGATAACCACAAGAAGATCTCAACAGATAACCTCTACTTAGGTATATGCCCATACATATACCTAAGTTATCATGTAACCCATCTCAATCATGAGGAAACACAAGGATCATGAAATCAACGGATAACCACTACCCAGGTATATGCCCATACATATATCTAAGTTTTCAAGTGACCCATCTCAATCATGAGGAAACACAAAGGTCAAAAAGTCTCAACTCAAACCAGGATTTTCATTATCGAAACCGTAACTGCTGAAGAGCTCCGTCTCTAGAGTGTACAGTGGTCCTGTCACGACTCTGAGGTACTGCTCACTAACCTAAGACTGCTGAGGTACTCCTCCTGTCGAGTACCACGGTCCAGCCACCCAAACACAGTAGTGCTTCCCACCGAGGTATGTCACCCAAACACAGTAGTGCACACCCCCTAGTAGCCTGCAGAGGTACTCTCCGGACGAGTACCGTGGGTCTGCACTATCACACAGGTAGTGCTCCGTCCGCCATGGGTCTGCACCCAAACAAAGTAGTGCTCCGTCCACTGGGCTAGTCGACTCACTCCAAGTCGAGTCGGTCAAGCAGTCGTTAGGTCTCAGTCGGCTACACGGTCTCCGTACTCCGCACGCTCGTCTCTGGGAGGGTCCGCTCCACGAGCTGCAAGTCGATACTCCAAGTATCTCAAGGTCCCACGAAGAAGTATCTCAAGGTCCCATGAAGAAGTATCTCAAAGGACCACCTCGTCACAGGGGTCTCAACGCAACAGACGGCGCGTCGATCGGACGCCCGGTCTGTGAGTTATTAGTCTTTTCGTCCCAGGGGCCCAGTTGGTTTTGTGAGCAAACCAAACCCAGCCGTATCTCAACTATACCCCGATCTCTCATAGGGTATCCTCATAGGGACCGCTTCTCAACGTGATCGTCAACGCCGCTGACGGTTCGTCAAACGGACGTCCTGTCTGAAAGTTATCAGCTTTTCCGTTCCAGGGGCCCGGTTGGATTTCGGGTGCGATCCAACCCGGCCACTACCAACTGTATCCAAAACTCGGGCGAAGGATGCCAAAAGTTCTGTATCGTCAACAGGAACTCAACGCAACAGACGGCGCGTCAATCGGACGCCCGGTCTGAGAGTTATTGGCCTTTTTGTCCTAGGGGCCCGGTTGGTTTTTAAGGCAAAACCAACCCGACCGTACTCCACCTGCGCTCAAACCCCGGGCGGAGTGAGCCAAAAGATCTGTCTCACTAAGAGGAAACTAACAAAGCTGACGGTACGTCAATCGGACGTCCGTAGCTCAAGATATGAGTGTTTCCGCACGGAGGGCCCGGTTGGTTTCGTGTACGAACCAACCCCGCCGAACCCAGAATATTCCAAAACATTGAGTGTGATAAACCGAAACGACCGACTCGCTCCAAGGATTGCGTTGCCGTTGACGGCGAGTCGTTTGGAGGCCCGTAGCTCAAGTTACGGGCGTTTGAACGAAAGTCGTCCGAAGACGGGGGGTCCGGGCCCGGGCCGACCCGGCCCGACCCCCCTGGTTGGCCCGAACCGGGTCGGGTCCGACCCGGTTGGCCCGGCCCGGCCCGGCCAGGGCCGGTTCGGCTCGGCTCGGCCGAGCGGCCGACGCGGGGGAAAGCCGCCGCCACGTGTGACACCCCCGCGGCACCCGCGGGGTGTCGGCCAGACAGCCGGACGTGCCGCGTGACAACCCCGCGACACCCGTGCGGTGCCGCCCTGGACACCCGCGGGGTGCCGCGTGACAACCCCACGGCACCCACGGGGTGTCGCCCTGGGCACCCGCGGGGTGCCGCGTGACAGCGCCGCGGCACCCGCGGGGTGTCGCGCTGGACACCCGCGGGGTGCCGCGTGACAACCCCGCGGCACCCGCGGGGTGTCGCGCAGGACACCCGCGGCACCCGTGGGGTGTCGCGCTGGACACCCGCGGGGTGCCGCCGCCTCCGGTGGCCCGTTTTCCTTCCCATCTGCCCCGTTGTTTGTAACAGCCCAAGATTTTATGAAAAATATTCTTTTTATTTCACTAATGTCTTGTATTGTACGCTACACCAAAAAGAGCTTGCACAACACACATCTTTGACTTGCCTTGCATTACACGCAATCGCGACCTTCCTCGATAGCGTGTGTAGTACGCAATAACGAGTTTCACTAAACAGCGATATGCTATTAAAATGTTATTAAAACTAGCCGTTATGAATAGTAATAACCACTTTTTGAAATTTTGTAAATTTTATTTTTTAAAATGGATTTCATTTTTGGATTCGGAGTATCGAATTTAGCCTAAGGTGAAATTTTGGTACATTTCGGATAACTTTCATATTCTGATGAATAGTGAAAATTACTAAATTTTAATTAAAAACAACTTTTTTAATCGAAATAATTAATAGTGATAAATTATTAATTTGAGTGGTTTTAAAGTATATTTAGAATATATTTTTACAATTCAATACAATGTTGGTCATTGGATGTAATTTCATATTTACACCAGACATAAACAAGTTTCAATCTTTTGATAGATATTGTTTCTTAAAAACACGCTATTTAACAGCGGTATTTAATTATAAAATTAATTAATGCAACTTCTATGTTATGAATTTGGTAAATTAGACTTCATTTTTGAATTTGGAATATGAAATATTGCTTAGGATGAAATTTTGGCATTGTTCTGAAAAACATCAATTTTTTATGAATAGTGAAACTACTAAGTGGTAGTTAAAAAACCGAATTTTTCATAAAACTTAATTTTACCGCTTCTGTGAATGGAATTTCAAATATCCGAGAGACACGGTTGATGTCAGTAAGTAAAATGCGGTTCAATGAGATGAAAATAATTTTTGGTGAATAGTAACTTTTTACTACGGTTAATAGTAAATAGGGTAACTAAGGGTAAATATGATATTACTATTACCCTAACACATGTCCTAATTCTATTGGATAAGTGTAATTCGACCAAAAACGACCTTATGAATATAATATGACCATTTAGGTCCACTTGGATTAGATTATGACATTTAATATTATTTTATTTAATAAATAGTTAAAATAGTTAAAATCAAAGATTAATAACTAAAACATTTTTAATATGGGGTTATACATAAGATAAATTCGACTATAAATATTCATTAGAAAGATAAAAAGATTTCCTACATAATTATATTTTATTTATAATTTTTAGAATTTAAATAAATTAATTTATTTATGACACAATGATGATGCAGTAATTACCCTTTTAAGGAAATATTAACATAATTGATGTTATAAATGCTCAAATGAATGAAATTTGAGACTTTTTATGAATTCCACTAATTTTATAGGTTACTATGATATATTAGTGTAGATTTAATAAACTTGGTTCGAACATATAATTCTTTTATGACTTTCACAAAAATCATATATCAAATAGTGTCAAAATTGACACAAAATAGTTTTTAAATCAAATATTATATTATTAATTGTTATTTTAATCCTAAAAATCTAAGGATCGGCCAAATGACTTAGATGAGGATATATATATTAATAATAAACAATTTGGGGTTCTTTTGGGTTGATATAGTAAGTTTATTAACCTTATAGAATAAGAACACAAGAAGACACGGTAAAAGTAAAATTATTTAACTTAATGTTAAATCTAAATGATAAGGTTAAAATAGGAACCTAAACTTGTCTAAATTCTATTTGATGAGAGGATTTCGACCCATCCCCACTTTAGCTTCGAAATAAGACCCTTTGGAACCATTATAAACCGATTTTGACATTAATATAATATAATATTTTGAGGTATTCCTAAGGTGCCCCTCTCATCCCTTATAAAAGGACACCTCCTCCCCCTCCTCCTCACACCAATTTGAGCACTCAAGCTCGGCCAACCCCTGACAAAATATCTTCTCCACTTCCCTAGCAACATCCTAGAGGTTCTGGTCTTCCTCAAAGACCAATTTTAGTGCCCTAAGAGGAGGTCTCAAAGAGGCGCTTCAAAGAAGAGGTAATTACCGTTACCAATTCTTTCATCTTTATTTCTTCTTCCACTTCTTCTTCTTAGGTTGTTTCATTATGAAGAAATAACATCAGTATCACTCATATACTGATATGTTATTATAAGTATGAAACAACCCTATTTCACCATCTGTCCATCCTACGGGAAAAGAAATCACCGCGCATGCGTACGTACGGAATACCGTCTCCACGCCGCGGTGTAATCTATTTTCCACCACCACCTTACATGGATGGGTATAATGGTGTAAAGAATAACTATACATAGTTATTAAAACATCATATTGATTCTGATATATTGTATAATACACTCCAATTCAATTCAATATTTATGGAAATGATATCATCGCTCGTGCGTACGTACGGACTACCGTCTCCACGACGCGATGAGATTCATTCTCCATGTTAACCATTTAAGAATGATTAAAAGTATATATAAGAAATAATAATGAAATATATGACATTATAAAGCTACTGGATTTATGTATATATGTATATTTATGTCATCTACTTACTTCCATTCAAGACAATAAGGAAAGAAAAACAGCGTTCATGCGTACGTACGGACTACCGTCTCCATGAACGGTGTTTTTCATTTCATTTATCTATCTATTATATATATATATACTGAATATATATGACATATAAATCATATTTTATATTCTGGAAGTATGTAAATCATGATATAAGTTATAATAATGTCAAGAACAACAAGTCAAAACACCTACGATAAATGAAACGATTTTACCCAAAACGCTTCTTTAACATGGAATTTACAAAAGAACGGGTAATATAATGTCATAAGTGAACCATATATGATATCATAACAATGAATATGATTCTGTAATAAGTCAATGACATTATTTAAATCATTATACAGGAGGTTCGGACACATACGAAGCAAATCAGACCTAAGGTAAGGGAAATATCACAATCTCATTTTTATCCGAGATTGTTTATACTTTGGTATTTACTGGGGTGTATTTTATCATCCAAATCCATGTTTCTTCAATATGTAATTTTATTTCCATCCACCTACAATTTTTTAAATCCAATTTTACCCTTAGGTGAGTTTTTAGTAAAGGACATGAAAGGAATCTTTTGTCGTTTTTTCGTACGAGGTACTTTTTGACTTTTCCGACAAAAGCACGAGAAGAATGTTTTTTTAACTTATACGGCAAGAATGGATTCTTAAAACTTTATTTCCAAGAAGATTCCATTACAAGTTTTCAAGTTTATTTTTAATAAACTTCATTTATTTTAAAGTCATATGACATGTTAAAAAAGGAAAAATGTTTTTGAAGTAGAAATGATATTTTCCTCAAGAATGAAGTTCAAGTATTTTATCAAAATTATTTTCCATCTAAGATAATAAAAGGGTTCTGTTTTTATCCCTATTATTACATGGATTTGATTATGTTGTGATGGAAACATTTTTATGAACTACTTTATCTTATATGAATTGTTTTATGATGTCATGTTGTTTAAGAATTCCATTTTTATTACATGGGTTATCCGATAATGTATGATTTATGATTATGTGGCACACATAAGAAAGGATTCATTATAAGATGGGTGGGACCTATATCTCCCTCCAATGCATTGGGTAAAGATTTTATATCTCATGAGATAGACATGGCTGAAATGGTAGGTTATACCGGTTCAGTGAAACAGGACTGAAACGAGGGTTACTCGATTCAGAAAGGGACTTTGTCCACTAAGATAGTCTTGGCAATGAGTCTTGACTAACAAGAAATGATTCTCTATGATTTTGTGTGTATGCCACAATGTTTCATGTTTTAAGTTATGATTATTGGGATTACATTTCACTTCTACGATTTATCCCATGTTATGATATTATGAGCTCTTTTGCAGGTTAAGATTTCCAAAAGCTATGTTCTTATGTATATGATGTGATTGATGTTTCTTTTGTTTACCCTTACTGAGCATTTGAGCTCACCCTTTTATGTTTTCTTTTCCCCAGGATATAAAGAAAGGTTTTAGGTTTAAAAAAAGGAAGATCTTTATGGGAGATATTGAAGATCTTTCACCACGATTAGAAGATTACGTTCCGAGTTTCCAAAGACACTAAACTATTACGATCCTTGTGTGTGCGTGTTTTTGTTATGTACTAAGTATTCCGCAAAAGTAATGTAAAGTCTATGTACATCAGGCATCGGGTATCTACAGTTGGTATCAGAGGAAAGGTTTAGTCAACCTTTGGAATCTAGGATGCGAGAACTTTAGTGAGATCCCTAGAGATATTTCTATGATATGTCTAGGGATGTCTCTAAGGATAAGTATACGTATAGGATATAATCCTAGAACTAAGATAACGATCATAGAATTTAACCTAAGATGTTAGATATTAAGGGTACTCCCCCTTTACTATGTTGTTTTCCTTAGCATTATTTTGCCTCTCACACTATTCTTTTTGGGTTTTAGAAAATGGCTGGAAACAAGATGATTCACGATAATAGAGGATATGATGGACAATGGAATGATATTCTCTATGAGCAACCAAATGAAATGGGATTTGGAAGTCCAAACATCATTATTATGCCGAATCAGCAATCTCATAATATGATCAATAAAGTAAAATTTGGTAAGTTTCCTGACTCGGCTAATAAGAGAAAGATGGAGTTTCATGATGATCATAGAGGAAAGAAAGTTCAATTTCCCCTATGTAAATCATGTGGGAAGAGGCATCAAGGAGAATGTTTCAAAGGAACTGTAAGATGCTTTGGGTGTGGAAAAGAAGGACACAAATCCAGTAAGTGCAAAGGAAAAGGATCAGTTAACACCAGGGATGAAGATAATGGTATTGCTATGACATCAACAATGGTTAAATGTTTTAAATGTGGAATGTACGGGCATTATGCAAACCAATGCCCTAAGGGAAAGTCTCATGAAGAGAATCAGTATGGTCGTATGGGTAGTATTTATGTTGATGATGATGAAGAGACTACAAATGATATGTGAGATGAAAGAATTGTTGAAGCTCGGTTAATGGTTTAAGAATGTAGTGAAATGATTACATGTTTATCATGTGTAATGTTGTATAAGAAATCTCATGGTACTATGGAATAAATAGACATCTAAGGATTGTTACATTGTTGTCTTTCCTTGAGTTTTAAAAGTGTATGATTAATGTTACCAGTATCCATGAAAGGTTATTCAAATATTTTTGGAATGTAGATGATATGCGCATAATGAAGGGATGAGGAGAAAATTAAATGTTTAACAGTATTCATGAGCTCATGATTGATATAAGGACTAAGTGATATCATGGTTTGAGTATAAAGAATTTTGAGGATTTTAGTATGTGAAAAGTGTTAACTTTTAACTGCATTCAAGTTTTCACTATGGTTCAATGGGTATTCAAGAGAATACATGATTAAGGCCTTTGAATGTTTGGAATGTGACCAACAAAAAATATCTTATGATATATGGGGATCGACGATGGTGTTAAATATCTGGTAATCGTTTTCACTATGTTATGAGAGTGGACTGCAGTATTCTGGATAAGCCTAAAGATTGGAATGGACATAAGTTAGTATTGTTTAAGGATAGAAGTTTTCTCGATATTATTGATGGGATGATATAGTAATATAGTTTAAGAAAAAGGACAACCTGCAGGACGGGCGACAGCCCATCGCGTCGGACAAGGCTGTAGGAATCAAACCCACAACCGAAGTGCGATTGGCCTTTATCGCCTACCACTGGCCTACAGGAAGTCCCTGTTTAGTAGAAACTAGTTTTATTATATTAATCAGTATGATATATGAAGTATAAGTCCATTTTAGGAACCATATATGATTAATCTCACTATAGATCGACTTATGTATATAATTTTTTTTGCTAACCTTTTGTTTGAGACAGATGGAATGACCCGTCATTCTATCACATGATCTGCTAACACTTCACGAATAACAAAGTCAACTTCATTTATTTAAGAGATGAAGTGGAAATTGTTCAAGGCATGAACAACAGTGAGATTGTACCAAAATAAAGAAAGTATTTATTCTAATTCAAATTTTCAAATTTAAGGAAATGATCTTGAAAACAAAAAATGTTGTCCTAGTAATCTTATACCTGATAAATCGGATGGTACCTTAGATCGTCACAAATTTATGGATTTGTGATTACTGGCTTTTCCATAGCCATGTTCTCTACCACTCTCCATCGGAACATGATGGTTAGATTTCTCTTCCATATCCATATTTTTTACTTATGTGGAAACCCAGCGATTAGTTTATTTGGGTAATCGTTAGATTTTATACGTTAGTTTTTAATGCCAAGTTTTGGTATTCCTTTTTACGATGTGGGTTTCTATTAAACAAACTTTCGAATAGTAAACCATTTATAACCCCGACGAATTTCGAGGGCGAAATTCATTTTAAGGGGGTAGAATGTAACAGCCCGAGATTTAATGAAAAATATTCTTTTTATTTCACTAATGTCTTGTGTTGTACGCTACACCAAAAGGAGCTTGCACAACACACATCCTTGACTTGCCTTGCATTACACGCAATCGCGACCTTCCTCGATAGCGTGTGTAGTACGCAATAACGAGTTTCACTAAACAACGATATGCTATTAAAATGTTATTAAAACTAGCCGTTATGAATAGTAATAACCACTTTTTGAAATTTTGTAAATTTTATTTTTTAAAATGGATTTCATTTTTGGATTCGGAGTATCGAATTTAGCCTAAGGTGAAATTTTGGTACATTTCGGATAACTTTCATATTCTGATGAATAGTGAAAATTACTAAATTTTAATTAAAAACAACTTTTTTAATCGAAATAATTAATAGTGATAAATTATTAATTTGAGTGGTTTTAAAGTATATTTAGAATATATTTTTACAATTCAATACAATGTTGGTCATTGGATGTAATTTCACATTCACACCAGACATAAACAAGTGTCAATCTTTTGATAGATATTATTTCTTAAAAACACGCTATTTAACAGCGGGATCTAATTATAAAATTAATTAATGCAACTTCTATGTTATGAATTTGGTAAATTAGACTTCATTTTTGAATTTGGAATATGAAATATTGCTTAGGATGATATTTTGGCATTGTTCTGAAAAACATCAATTTTTGATGAATAGTGAAACTACTAAGTGGTAGTTAAAAAACTGAATTTTTCATAGAACTTAATTTTACCGCTTCTGTGAATGGAATTTCAAAAATCCGAGAGACATGGTTGATTTCAGTAAGTAAAATGTGGTTCAATGAGATGAAAATAATTTTTGGTGAATAGTAACTTTTTACTACGGTTAATAGTAAATAGGGTAACTAAGGGTAAATATGATATTACTATTACCCTAACACATGTCCTAATTCTATTGGATAAGTGTAATTCGACCAAAAACAACCTTATGAATATAATATGACCATTTAGGTCCACTTGGATTAGATTATGACATTTAATATTATTTTATTTAATGCATAGTTAAAATAGTTAAAATCAAAGTTTAATAACTAAAACATTTTTAATATGGGGTTATACATAAGATAAATTCGACTATAAATATTCATTAGAAAGCTAAAAAGATTTCCTACATAATTGTATTTTATTTATAATTTTGAGACTTTAAATAAATTAATTTATTTATGACACAATGATGATGCAGTAATTACCCTTTTAAGGAAATATTAACATAATTGATGTTATAAATGCTCAAATGAATATAATTTGATACTTTTTATGAATTCCACTAATTTTATAGGTTACTATGATATATTAGTGTTGATTTAATCAACTTGGTTCGAACATATAATTCTGTTATGACTTTCACAAAAATCATATATCAAATAGTGTCAAAATTGACACAAAATAGTTTTTAAATCAAATATTATATTATTAATTGTTATTTTAATCCTAAAAATCTAAGGTTCGGCCAAATGACTTAGATACGGATATATGTATTAATAATAAACAATTTGGAGTTCTTTTTTCTTGATATAGTATGTTTATTAACCTTATAGTATAAGAACACAAGAAGACACGGTAAAAGTAAAATTATTTAACTTAATGTTAAATCTAAATGATAAGGTTAAAATAGGAACCTAAACTTGTCTAAATTCTATTGGATGAGAGGATTTCGACCCATCCCCACTTTATCTTCGAAATAAGACCGTTTGAAACCATTATAAACCGATTTTGACATTAATATAAAATAATATTTTGAGGTATTCCTAAGGTGCCCCTCTCCTCCCTTATAAAAGGACACCTCCTCCCCCTCCTCCTCACACCAATTTGAGCACTCAAGCTCGGCCAACCCCTGCCAAAATCTCTTCTCCACTTCCCTAGCAACATCCTAGAGGTTCTGGTCTTCCTCAAAGACCAATTTTAGTGCCCTAAGAGGAGGTCTCAAAGAGGCGCTTCAAAGAAGAGGTAATTACCATTACCAATTCTTTCATCTTTATTTCTTCTTCCACTTCTTCTTATTAGGTTGTTTCATTATGAAGTAATAACATCAGTATCACTCATATACTGATATGTTATTATAAGTATGAAACAACCCTATTTCACCATCTATCCATCCTACGGGAAAAGAAATCACCGTGCGTGCGTACGTACGGAATACCGTCTCCACGCCGTGGTGTAATCTATTTTCCACCACCACCTTACATTGATGGGTATAATGGTGTAAAGAATAACTATACATAGTTATTAAAACATCATATTGATTCTGATATATTGTATAATACACTCCAATTCAATTAAATATTTATGGAAATGATATCATCGCTCGTGCGTACGTACGGACTACCGTCTCCACGACGCGATGAGATTCATTCTCCATGTTAACCATTTAAGAATGATTAAAAAGTATATATAAGAAATAATAATGAAATATATGACATTATAAAGCTACTGGATTTATGTATATATGTATATTTATTTCATCTACTTACTTCCATTCAAGACAATAAGGAAAGAAAAACAGCGTTCATGCGTACGTACGGACTACCGTCTCCATGAACGGTGTTTTTCATTTTATTTATCTATCTATTATATATATATATATATATACTGAATATATATGACATATAAATCATATTTTATATTCTGGAAATAAGTAAATCATGATATAAGTTATAATAATGTCAAGAACAACAAGTCAAAACACCTACGATAAATGAAACGATTTTACCCAAAACGCTTCTTTAACATGGAATTTACAAAATAACGGGTAATATAATGTCATAAGTGAACCATATATGACATCATAACAATGAATATGATTCTGTAATAATTCAATGACATTATTTAAATCATTATACAGGAGGTTCGGACACATACGAAGCAAATCGGACCTAAGGTAAGGGAAATATCACAATCTCATTTTTATCCGAGATTGTTTATACTTTGGTATTTACTGGGGTGTATTTTATCATACAAATCCATGTTTCTTCAATATGTAATTTTATTTCCATCCACCTACAATTGTTTAAATCCAATTTTACCCTTAGGTGAGTTTTTAGTAAAGGACATGAAAGGAATCTTTTGTCGTTTTTTCGTAAGAGGTACTTTTTGACTTTTCCGACAAAAGTACGAGAAGAATGTTTTTTTAACTTATACGGCAAGAATGGATTTTTAAAACTTTATTTCCAAGAAGATTCCTTTACAAGTTTTCAAGTTTATTTTTAATAAACTTCTTTTATTTTAAAGTCATATGACATTTTAAGAAAGGAAAAATGTTTTTGAAGTAGAAAGGATATTTTCCTCAAGAATGAAGTTCAAGTATTTTATCAAAATTA
This sequence comes from Viscum album, assembly GCA_963277665.1. NCBI lineage: Eukaryota > Viridiplantae > Streptophyta > Magnoliopsida > Santalales > Viscaceae > Viscum > Viscum album. The sequence continues at coordinate 185,915,990 of OY728153.1, read as the reverse complement.
TTTTCCATCTAAGATAATAAAAGGGTTCTGTTTTTATCCCTATTATTACATGGATTTGATTATGTTGTGATGGAAGCATTTTTATGAACTCCTTTATCTTATATGAATTGTTTTATGATGTCATGTTGTTTAAGAATTCCATTTTTATTACATGGGTTATGCGATAATGTATGATTTATGATTATGTGGCACACATAAGAAAGGATTCATTATAAGATGGGTGGGACCTATATCTCCCTCCAATGCATTGGGTAAAGATTTTATATGTCATGAGATAGACATGGCTGAAATGGTAGGTTATACCAGTTCAGTGAAACAGGACTGAAACGAGGGTTACTCGATTCAGAAAGGGACTTTGTCCACTAAGATAGTCTTGGGAATGAGTCTTGACTAACAAGAAATGATTCTCTATGATTTTGTGTGTGTGCCACAATGTTTCATGTTTTATGTTATGATTATTCTGATTACATTTCACTTCTATGATTTATCCCATGTTATGATATTATGAGCTCTTTTGCAGGTTAAGATTTCCAAAAGCTATGTTCTTATGTATATGATGTGATTGATGTTTCTTTTGTTTACCCTTACTGAGCATTTGAGCTCACCCTTTTATGTTTTCGTTTCCCCAGGATATAAAGAAAGGTTTTAGGTATAAAAAAAAGGAAGATCTTTATGGGAGATATTGAAGATCTTTCACCACGATTAGAAGATTACGTTCCGAGTTTCCAAAGACACTAAACTATTACGATCCTTGTGTGTGCGTGTTTTTGTTATGTACTAAGTATTCCGCAAAAGTAATGTAAAGTCTATGTACGTCAGGCATCGGGTCACTACATTGTTCCTCCCGGGTTCCGTTCTTTACTGCGGGATCATCAAACATCCGTTGCGGCACGTTCCGTCGTCGCCCGCCAAATCCGCACAAAACGAAGAACGACGGAGGGTCGTCGGGCCGTGTTCGTTTGGCCCGCACCATCCGTGTCAGATATAAACAACGGGAGAAATTAAAGTTCAACACATGAACGCATATCCGAAACAATTTTTTAATGAAATAAAATTGTTTCATAAAAACAGGTTCCTTATTTGAACGGAAACAACAATTTTAATAATTTTAAAATTGTTCACAAATCCAGTTCTTTAACTTTTTAAAGAAAAAATTACCGGAATATAAAAAGAAAAGGTCCGTAATTCCCAAAATTAATCCCTACCACGCCGTCGCTGTCGGATGCGAGGTCGTCTCGGAATTGACCATCGCGGAAGGAGGTGATCGTCGCACCGTGGAAGGGCGTCGCGTCGACGATCTCCGAGGACCAAGAACATACGGATTTAATTAATAATAATTAAATCCATGTTGTTGTTGAAATCCAAAAAAAATAAAAATAAGTGCAACCCCCTACCTTTGTTGTTGTCGATCGAAGGCTGTCGCGGGATTGGATCGTCGTGGAAGAAGCGTCGCGAAGGGAGATCCGTTGGCGTCGTGGTACAAGGCTTCGCGTTGTCGATCTCCGCAGGTTTGGCGTTTTCACATTCTTCGCGTTCTTCGCGTTCTTCGCGTTCTTCACGTTCTTTGCCCAAGAAGAACGCTTTCCTTCAAATCCTCTCCACGCCACAAGTTTCAACCCAAAATAAAATAAGCTTAAGCCTTATTTTATTTACACAACTAATCATTTGAATTTCAAATGATAAGAAACGAACCATTAATTCGTAGAATTAATTCAACAAAAGAAAGAGCTCATTTAATTTATGAAACAAACCGCCCAATTAAATGGTCTATTAAGAATTTAAGAAAACGCGTCAGTTGACTTTCATAAAGATGGGTTTTCATGTGTGCATTACTTAGCGGAATGAAACAGCGAGGCTCGTGCGGGCACCACCTCACAAATATCCTACCAAGAGGTTAAGATATTTCTGGATAGAACCATATCCGGTTCAACTCAGTTTAAGCCTCTTTTAAGTGGCTTCAAGTGGCTTCAAGTGGATTAAGTGAGATAAAATAAAGTTGTCGTAAAATTATTTTATTTCTAAACTTTAAGCCCGAAAATTAAAAACCACACCCGAGCAAACGCAACTCCGGAAGAGGCGTTTCTAAGCAAATACCGGTGCTGCGATTCCATCGGTGCCCTCAGAATTCGATTCCGAGCACCGGTTCAAAAGTTAGAAAAACCCGCTCGTCTGTTCACTGAACGTACCCGAGCCAAACTTCGGAAATTGATTCCGGGCACACCGGGCCTCGGAATCAGGCGCGGTCAGAAACTGCGTTCGTGTAAAATTCCAAAGAAAATTAAGAAAAAAAAATTCCTTGGAATTTACGGGTCTTTACATTACTCCCACCACAGGGCTTTACGTCCCCGTAAAGCTTCACCACAAACTTAGGGAAACAAAGCGGTACTGAGCACACATCTGAGCCTTCCGCTCCCATGTGCTCACCTGGAGGTTCCCGCGCTGCCAAAGAAAGTGCACAAGAGGAATCGACGATCCTCCTAGCATCTGCTCCTGTCGATCCTCGATCCCCACAGGAACCTCCGTATAAGACACTCATCGCCACCGTCTAGCTCATCATGGTCGATGATATGCGAAGGGGTCGAGCACGTATCTCCTCAGTTGGGATACGTGGAAAACGTCATGCACATAGTGCAACTGAAGTGGATGGGCCAAGCGGTAAACCACCTCGCCTACCCAGCTGAGGACCTAGAAAGGTCCGTTGAACCTCGGAGATAACTTGCCTCCCAGGCCACATCTCTGTAAACCTCGTCGAGGTGAGACCCATAAGAATACGTGGTCGTCATCCTCGAACTCCAGAGGTCTCCATTTCTGTTAGAACTGAAACTCAAAACGACTGCTGCTATGAGGGTAAGGTTGACCGACTCAAGAGTGATCGGTCGCACCCTCCTGTGCAAGAGTTACCCTGCACTGCATGGGGTTTCCTTTTCCGCTGACCAAGGAAAACACATCCCAACGTTTGCCTAAAACCGTCAATTTGAGTATGAACAGTTATTGCCCATTCCATTCTCAAACTAACGTCGTAAGGCCTCGACGCTGCCACCAAGAGATTCCACCCAGAACTCTCCCCTCGAGGGTCTGACCACACCGTCGGCGTAAGTGTGATTATCGAGTCTCCTCCCAAGGTATCTCCAGACGTGAGGGTCAAGTCCACGGCTTACCGGAAACTCTTGGTCTGGAACAAGATTTGTTGAAGCGAGGAATGATTCATATCAACGTCTGTTACTACAGCAGCTAGTAGTGGACATAGACTGTCCCTTGAATCATTTCTAGAGCCATTGGGTCACACTCCTTGACCGCATGCAGCCGCACTCTTCCTCCGCCCTCCAGCTCCATGAGCCTGGCAAGAATACCTAAGGCGGGTGGTTGTAGCATGTTAAGATGTACACCACCTCATGCTGCTCTCCTAGCTTTGCCTCCACGTCTGCCGCTTCGCAGACTCATCTCTATTTAATGTTACCTCTTCTTGAAACATTTATCACGCCCGAGTCTCTAAGACTGGCACTGGTTCCTTGTTTCTTACTGCACTGTGCAGTCTTCATCCGCTCCTGGATGAACTGCACCTCCTTTAGTCTCACAAGAGCTGCTATGATTTCTTCTTTTCCGATAAGAGAAATCTGGTCTCATCCCCTGGATGAACCACATTCGTTGCCTAATACAGTCAATCCTGGCATGAAGGATGCATTCATGCCATGGATGACGTCGTAAGGCCTCGACGTAACTACTAAGAGATCCAACTGTCACTCTCGCCTCCAAGGGTCGAGTCACACTGTCGGCATCAGTGTGAGGTCATTGGGTCTCCTCCAGTAGGAATTTCGAAAGTGAGGGTCAAGTCAACAGTCTTAACCAGGACCACTTAGTAACATCACAAAAGAGTACAGGAAAGCAAACATCACAAGATAAGTGTCTTTATATTATTGCAGCTCATGGTACAAGACACAAAAACAACATCAACATGGAACTAGAAGTACAAGAGACGTATCCACTAGTTCCGCTCCAGTCCACCCGCTCCAGGAGCTCTACTGCCTTGTCCACTTCTCTACTGTTCCTCAAGAATTCGTCGCTACCTCTGCCTCGGTGGCTCCTCAAAAGCCTATGGATCAAATGTACGAGGAGTCGGACAGTCACGTGCCAGGTGCCCCTTTCCACCGCACGAGTAACACAGTTTGCTTCTGGAACGCCTGGCTCTGACCCCACCCCGGGTGCCCCGCACCACCGGTCCTAAAACCCGAGATCGCCCAACTGTTGGTCTGGTCCTCCTGGACCTCTGCATCATCTGTCTACTGCCCACAGATGACTCGGCTTCTGATCAAAAAACACGCGGCAAAGGCAGCAGCTCCTGAACACGCTCGGGGTGTAGAGATACTGGCACAAACTCCACCCTGAAGAAGGTCTCGAAGTCTTCCCATGTGAAATCCATCCCATTGCAAAACTGGAACAAGTGGCTCCACCACCTACCTGCTGCTGCCTGAAGAAGGCTGGTAGCAAAGGTCACCATGAAGTCCGATGGCGTCCCCACTAACCTGAAGACTCCCACCACAGCCTCCAGCCAATCCTCAGCCGCCTGCGGGTCCATCTCTCCCCCGAACCTGGGTGGCCTCTGGCGCTGGAACTCATGCAGTGCGCTCAAGTAGTGGGCATCGCCTACTGCTGGGGTTGGTGACATCGGTGGCCCAACGTATGGTAGTACCGCTGGCGCCTCCGTTGGTGCCTCAACTGCAAGAGGGCCCTGTACCGAAGCCTCTTCACTCGACAGGATGTCAGCACGCACATACCTCTGGGCTCTAACTGGTTGTCCGAGAAAAGGAATCCTGAAAGAAACAATGTAACACGGTCAAACGATTATACCTGGTGAGCTGACCTGGTTTGAGCTGTTTTTAGGGGGGAAACCTTTGAAAACACACACGCAATAAGTGTTTTCGTGAACAAAGTCGGAAATCAGTTGCCAGGGTCCTGGTGTATGGATACATCGGCCGCCCGCACCAACACTGGACTCCCTGAACTGAAAACCACACTCGGTACCCTTAACACTATTGCTTCATAGAAAGAACGATTCGAGTCTGCGGTAGAACCGACCACCTCTGATAATAATTTGTCACGACCCGTCCTCGGGGCCCGTGTCGTGACTACCCCAAGCCCGCCTTCCATAGCCCAGGGGCTGGCGACTAGCACCAAAGGCGTAAATCCAGATAACAGGGAAGGCATTGCCTTTATAAAAGAAAACGAGCAGCACAGAGTAAGCAAGCAGAAAAAGTAAACACTAAGTAAAAACAGAGTACAACTGAAGTGCGGAAAAGTAAATGGGCCAGTATACAAACCCAACTGAATGTAAAGTACAACTCGAAAGGGAAAACAACAACTGTAAAGTAAAAGCCGCTACACCGAGCTGTCCACTGAAAATCCCACCTGAAGGGTGGGTACAGATAGCTCCAATGCTCCTCGGGTCCCACCGTCCGCTCCGAGCACGTCCCACCCAGTGGTCCACCTCCAGGTACCGTCCTGCTCTGCAAGCCTCAGCCACGATCAACGCTGTCCGTCATCTGCAACCAACACAACGTAGTGCGGGCATAGCCCGTGCAGGGGTGAGTATAACGATACTCAGTAGGGACCCCGAGACCCTCATGGTCTCACTAAAACCAACAAGGATAACCACAAGAAGATCTCAACAGAAAACCTCTACTTAGGTATATGCCCATACATATACCTAAGTTATCATGTAACCCATCTCAATCATGAGGAAACACAAAGATCATGAAATCAACGGATAACCACTACCCAGGTATGTGCCCATACATATATCTAAGTTTTCAAGTGACCCATCTCAATCATGAGGAAACACAAAGGTCAAAAAGTCTCAGCTCAAACCAGGATTTTCATTATCGAAACCGTAACTGCTGAAGAGCTCCGTCTCTAGAGTGTACAGTGGTCCTGTCACGACTCTGAGGTACTGCTCACTAACCTAAGACTGCTGAGGTACTCCTCCTGTCGAGTACCACGGGCCAGCCACCCAAACACAGTAGTGCTTCCCGCCGAGGTTTGTCACCCAAACACAGTAGTGCACACCCCCTAGTAGCCTGCAGAGGTACTCTCCGGACGAGTACCGTGGGTCTGCACTATCACACAGGTAGTGCTCCGTCCGCCATGGGTCTGAACCCAAACAAAGTAGTGCTCCGTCCACTGGGCTAGTCGACTCACTCCAAGTCGAGTCGGTCAAGCAGTCGTCAGGTCTCAATCGGCTACACGGTCTCCGTACTCTGCACGCTCGTCTCTGGGAGGGTCCGCTCCACGAGCTGCAAGTCGATACTCCAAGTATCTCAAGGTCCCACGAAGAAGTATCTCAAAGGACCACCTCGTCACAGGGGTCTCAACGCAACAGACGGCGCGTCGATCGGACGCCCGGTCTGTGAGTTATTAGCCTTTTCGTCCCAGGGGCCCGGTTGGTTTCGTGAGAACACCAAACCCAGCCGTATCTCAACTGTACCCCGATCTCTCATAGGGTATACTCATAGGGACCGTTTCTCAACGTGATCGTCCACGCCGCTGACGGTTCATCAAACGGACGTCCTGTCTGAAAGTTATCAGCTTTTCCGTTCCAGGGGCCCGGTTGGATTCCGGGTGCGATCCAACTCGGCCACTACCAAATGTATCCAAAACTCGGGCGAAGGATGCCAAATGTTCTGTATCGTCAACAAGAACTCAACGCAACAGACGGCGCGTCAATCGGACGCCCGGTCTGAGAGTTATTGGCTTTTTCGTCCTAGGGGCCCGGTTGGTTTTTAAGGCAAAACTAACCCGACCATACTCCACCTGCGCCCAAACCCCAGGCGGAGTGAGCCAAAAGATCCGTCTCACTAAGAGGAAACTAACAAAGGTAACGGTACGTCAATCAGACGTCCGTAGCTCAAGATATGAGTGTTTCCGCTCCGAGGGCCCGGTTGGTTTCGTGTACGAACCAACCCAGCCGAACCCAGAATTTTCCAAAACTTTGAGTGCGATAAACCAAAACGACCGACTCGCTCCAAGGATTGTGTTGCCGCTGACGGCGAGTCGTTTGGAGGCCCGTCGCTCAAGTTACGGGCGTTTGAACAAAAGTCGTTCGAAGACGGGGGGTCCGGGCCCGGGCCGACCCGGCCCGACCCCCCTGGTTGGCCCGAACTGGGTCGGGTCCGACCCGGTTGGCCCGGACCGGCCCGGCCAGGGCCGGTCCGGCTCGGCTCGGCTGAGCGGTCGACGCGGGGGAAAGCCGCCGCCACGCGTGACACACCCCCGCGGCACCCGCGGGGTGTCGGCCAGACAGCCGGACGTGCCACGTGACAACCCCGCGACACCCACGGGGTGCCGCCCTGGACACCCGCGGGGTGCCGCGTGACAACCCCGCGGCACCCGCGGGGTGTCGCGCTGGACACCTGCGGGGTGCCGCGTGACAACCCCGCGGCACCCGGGGGTGTCGCGCTGGACACCCGCGGCACCCGCGGGGTGTCGCGCTGGACACCCGCGGGGTGGCGCGTTGGACACCCGCGGCACCCGCAGGGGTGGCGCACTGGACACCCGCGGGGTGCCGCCGCCTCCGGCGACCCGTGCCGCCACCGTCTTCCGCGGGCCGCCAGAGTCGCTCCAGTGGCCCGTTTTCCTTCCCGTCTGCGCCGTTGTTCCTCCCGGGTTCCGTTCTTTACTGCGGGATCATCAAACATCCGTTGCGGCACATTCCGTCGTCGCCCGCCAAATCCGCACAAAACGAAGAATGGCGGAGGGTCGTCGGGCCGTGTTCGTTTGGCCCGCACCCTCCGCGTTAGATATAAACAATGGGAGAAATTAAAGTTCAACACATGAACGCATATCTGAAACAATTTTTTAATGAAATAAAATTGTTTCATAAAAACAGGTTCCTTATTTGAACGGAAACAACAATTTTAATAATTTTAAAAGTGTTCACAAATCCAGTTCATTAACTTTTTAAAGAAACAATTACGGGAATATAAAAAGAAAAGGGGGGTAATTCCCAAAATAAATCCCTACCTCGCCGTCGCTGTCGGATGCGAGGTCGTCGCAGAATTGACCGTCGCGGAAGGAGGTGATCGTCACACCGCGGAAGGGTGTCGCGTCGACGATTTCCGAGGACCAAGAACATACGGATTTAATTAATAATAATTAAATCCATGTTGTTGTTGAAATCCAAAAAGAAAATAAAAATATGCGCAACCCCCTACCTTGGTTGTTGTCGATCGAAGGCTGTTGCGGGGTTGCATCGTCGCGGAAGAAGCGTCGCGAAGGGAGATCCGTTGGTGTCGCGGTACAAGGCTTCGCGTCGTCGATCTCCGCAGTTTTGGCGTTCTTCGCGTTCTTCGCGTTCTTCGCGTTCTTCGCATTCTTCGCGTTCTTCGTGTTCTTCGCCGAAGAAGAACGCTTTCCTTCAAATCCTCTCCACGCCACAAGTTTCAACCCAAAATAAAATAAGCTTAAGCCTTATTTTATTTACACAACTAAACATTTGAATTTCAAAAGATAAGAAACGAACCATTAATTTGTAGAATTAATTTAACGAAAGAAACAACTCATTTAATTTACAAAATAAACTGCCCAATTAAATGTTCTGTTAAGAATTTAAGAAAACGCGTCAGTTGACTTTCATAAAGACGGGTTTTCACGGGTGCGTTACTTAGCGGAAAGAAACAACGGGGCTCGTGCGGGCACCACCTCACAAATATCCTACCACGAGGGTAAGATATTTTGGGATAGTACCATATCCAGTTTAACTCAGTTTAAGCCGCTTTTAAGTGGCTTCAAGTGGCTTCCAAGTGGATTAAGTGAAATAAAATAAAGTTGTCGTAAAATTATTTTATTTCTTAACTTTAAGCCCGAAAATTAAAAACCACACCCGAGCAAACGCAACTCCGGAAGAGGTGTTTCTAAGCAAATACTGGCGCTGTGATTCCATCGGTGCCCTCTGAATTCGATTCCGAGCACCGGTTCAAAAGTTAGAAAAACCCGCTCGTCCGTTCACTGAACGTACCCGATCCAAACTTCGGAAATTGATTCCGGGCACACCGGGCCTCGGAATCAGGCGCCGTCAGAAACTGCGTTCTTGTAAAATTCAAAGAAAATTAAGAAAAAAAAATTTCCTTGGAATTTACGGGTATTTACACAATCAAGCATATAATTTATCATGGTCACAAAGACATGCAATTAACCAATTCTATTGCATAACAATCCACATCAATAAATAATCCATTTATTCAAAATGATTTACCATTCCAAACCACATTTCAATAAAACAAAATTTTTATTGAAAACCATTTCCATACATCATTTTGAAAATCAATCATAGCATCCCATTTTAAAATCTCCATTTTAAAATCCACAGAAAAGCATTTCACCACAAAACCCCCTTTCTCCCAAAAATCCCCAAAACATTCCCCAAGGAATTTTCAACAAATTTCACACATCGAACACAATTAATTTCATGTAAAACAAATAAATTGTAACAAAAACCATTAAATCTAACCAAGTGGAGTTGAGAGAGAAGCCAACTTCCTTTAGGGTTCTCGAGAAGTCGACCCATGAACAACCGCGCCTCAAATCCGGTGAACACACCACCAAAACCTCTCTAAATCCTCTTCCCTAACATTCACCAACCTTTAAATCACCATCCAAGGCAACTACAACCCTAGATATACACACAAAAATTGTAGATCAAGAAAACCAAGAAGGAGGGATGAGCAGATCTAGTGGAAAACACAAAGAAACCTTGAGATAAGACTTACCCAGGAGAAACCACATTCAATCTGCCTTGAAACCCCTTTGAAACGCTTCAAAATCGAGTGGGAGAGCACCCATAACCCATGAGAACCCAAAATCCCAAGTGAGGCTCGAGTGGGAGGAAAAGAGGAGTGAAATGAGGAAATCTCGAGTGAGCCCGTGTTTTAAAACCTCGACTTTATGTGGCTGCACGATTATCCCGCACGGTTTGGAAAATCGTGAGCTAACCGTGCGGAGGCCACTGCCTCAAGAGCCAGAGGCCGCATGGTTTCCTCAAAAGGTTTGGAAAACTGTGTGCAGGCCATGTGAAGCCTACTGTCTCCCCTGCACAGTTTTCTGTAGATTTCACACGGTTTCCACTAACAGTGCTCAAACCGTTCACCCCTTTTATGGCCACCAAACTCATCCAAACCCATTCTAAAATCTCCCAACCTCTTCCCAACTCATCCCATGCAATTTAAACACATAAAAATGCATAAAAACAGCTAGATTCCTCATTCTGGGGGAGATATCATTGGAATATGTTGGACACATTTCCAAATTTCATTGATAACTTTAGATACAAGGAACACATAGTTTTACCATATTATTAAATACAATTAATAATGTTATTAGCATATTTATTTAGTTTTCACCAAGCTGTTGGATTAGATGTTTTGAATAAAATAAATAAAGTTATGAAAATATTTTATACACATTTATATAAGAATAAATATTTATATAACAACTAAATATAAATTAAAATAATTCACATTTGAAAATTTTGAAAATATTCTGCTAAAAAACAATATTTATAAAATCAGAAATTTTTTACCTTAATATATTATTTAATATACAATTGAAAAATTATTATAATGATATATATATATATATTAATAATTCAAACTTTTAATGTACATATTATGTTTATTCTACATAAGTGGTCAAAATTAATCAAATTTTATAAATAAAAAAGATCAATTTTTCAAAAAGATTATTTTACGGCCTTTTAATAGATAAAATATTGTAAATATAATTTTTAAAAATGTTAAAATTTTAATTTGTAAAAATAATAATCATATTTTGAATTATAAATATCAAAATATTATTTGGGTAGTTTTTTGGTATTTTTACGAGATGTTTCATTTTTTTAAGAATTGTGAAAAATACTGAATTTTAATTGAATACTAAATTTTCATGTAATTAATTTTTGACGTTAAATTATATTTTTATTTTGTTTTACTTTATAATTAAATCAATTAGAAATATATTAATCCAAATTAGATAATTTAGACCTATTTTACAGTGATATTGAATATAATGTCATTTCCATCATTTGAATATTAGTACTTCAACAACTAGTTGGTTCATCCCATCAATGGGATTAATTTTTAATTAATTTCATCCACTTATGTGTTTAAAATTTAAAAAAATGGTGAATTCTGTTAATAATATCAATTTCAAATTTATATCATGACCAACATAGTTTTTTACAAATCATATTTTTGAATTTAATTTCAATTGAATAAAATGATTGAGGAATAAATGAGTTTGCATAGTGGTTAAACATTTTCATAGGGGGAAAATAACATAGAAAATAGTAAAAAATATATTTTCAGGAAATGTTTCTACAAAATATATCTTTTTATATATCATGTAAAATTATTGGAGGAACATTATTTAAGTGAGACCTCCCAATAAGGTTTACCTTTTTATATTTACAAGAATGCCAATCCTGCTTCACTATAAAAGGGAATTCTAACCCCCTCACTTATTCACACTTGTTATTACCATTTTATTTGAAAAAAACATACCAAATAACTTCCCAAAATCCTTTATATCATCTAATAATCCTCACATTTTTTTAAAAATCCATCCAAGGGAACCCTTCGGTGAATACTAAAAGAAGTTACCCAAAGAAGATGTATCGACCTTCCAGAAGATCATTTCTTTTATTTATTTATCCAAAAAATATTATTATTAAATTATTATATAACATAAATAGTATAGTAAAAATAAATATATGTTTTATTTCTGGGGTTTTACCAACACCTACCCACACTTACATTAAATGGGATGCACAGTCATCATTCCTCTATACTACAGAATATCGCATCGCAGACCGATGCAGTTTGATTCTCCATTACCGCATTTCATGTTTGGAAGTAAGGATGGAATTATAGTTTTTATATGATATATATTAAAATAATTATTTAATAATATAATTTAATTATATTATTACACATACATTAAGGTATTTTATTTTTTGGGAATATGTTAACTTCATTTGAAGACGTGTTGACCACCGCCCCTCAAACTGATGTGATATTTTCACACATTATGTGGAATGAAAAATAGATTGTTTTATAAAATATATATCATATATATGAAATAATAATTTTACATTAATTATAATATATATAGATATATGTCATTAACATTCTTTCTTTTAATACGATAATAAAACGAAATCAACATTATTCTATTTGTATGACCTACCATATCCATGAACTGAGTATTGCATTTAATATTTATTCCATCTTTGGATTATTATAAGTAATTATGTAAAAATTATATATTGTATTTATATAAATTTTTAAATTATTTAATATATTAATTTATGTTTTTTGTAAGAGGATCAAGATTAGCATGTTAAAACATATATGAAAAATAATGCATGTATTACCTGAAATGTAAGTTTGACATAAAATTGTTAATAAATTGGATGTATAAAGTCAAAATAAAATCATATGTGGAATGATATATAATAAATTAGTTATGTTTTATATATATAGTAAACTTATAATTATTATATGGTAAGGTTGGATGTGTGTGAATAAAGTCGAAACATAAGGTGTGGATTTTATCATTGATTGTCTAAATCTATGAGTTGCAAGAATTATTCAACACTTATTATTATTTTTTTATGTATATACATTCAAATTACATGATATAAAATGAATTTTATTTATCTAATAATGTTATAAATATCAATTTATGTTATTCTTTGATAAAGATCTTGATTAAAATGTTTCTCCAATTTTCTTTTATATATGCGAGAGATATCCCTTATTACCCACTAGTTTATATTATGAGGTGTATATAATTCACATGAATGTATTATATGATTAATATTCTATAATTTATTGGTATTTTCATATCATGTTTATGATCCCAATTTCATGGTGTTTTTCAGTTCAAATGTTAACCAATCGGTATGGTAATTTTTCTCAATATATATTCTTTGTGACAAATGTTTTGTAATATTCCTCTATTATTTTATACAGTTTATATAATTCACTTCATGATTTTATGTCATGTCCCTGGTTATATTAATGATAATTTATGCTTTATGTAACGTTATTTATTTATGGTGGCATTGATTCAATGTTTATGATTTTGTAAGAGTTTATTGATATAATTCCATCATTTATTAATATTGTTTATGATTATACATCCATTGATGTAATATTATGATAAATATCTCATTAAACCTCATGAAATTTATTCTCCCACGGTAAATAATTTTAAGTACCTATAATTGCACCATTTTTCAACTCTTTTTAACATATGAAAATTAAAAATTACTTTCATGAAAATCCAACTATATCTCTATTTTTAGTTGCAAATATATTTTCAATCAAAACAATTATTTCTAAAAACAATTTCAAAAGTATTATACTCTTTTACTATGATCATTTATAGAATTTTTTACTAATGTCTTATCTTTTTTAAAATTGGTTTTTAAAAAGGATTATTTTATATATTTTTTTTGTCAATTTTCGAAACATTTTATGAAAAAATGGAATGTTTCCTATGTATAGACTTATCCTCATTCCTGACATAAATATAATTGAATCCTTTATTTTGTGTTTATAAGAATAATTACTGTTTAAGAAATTTTTTTTCACAAATAATCTATTAATTTATTGTTTTTAATGTTGGTTTCATAAAAAGGTGTTTTCAATTTTTTTATTGATGCATTTTAAATGGATTTGAAATCATCCCTTATATGATGTCAAGGTTATTTTCAAATAAATAGGGTTTTAAGATTGTTTTATAGTAATTTATTTCCTTAATTTATTTTCTATGAATCCTTTATGTAAATTCAAATTTACATTCAATTAAAAATGTTTTAAAAAATGTTTTATTAAAATGGGAAAGGTTATTTCCCTAAAGAAATGTTTTAAATTATTTTTAATGCTTTTTTAATATTTTTTAACTTTTTTTAATGAACATATTTTAAAATATTTTATTAAATAATAATTGATTATCAAACGATGGCTATTTTACTTAATAAATTTTATAATTAATATTTCATAATAATTCTCTAGCTAATATGACAACCCTTAATATATATATATATATATATATAAGGTGAATGGTGGTATAACGACACTATTATTATTATTTCATTGAATGGGTTATGTTTAAAATGACTATTATTTATGAAGCATGGTCATTTTCTCACTGTTATACCATGAAAAAATTATTGTGAAACTCATTTACATTCATCAGTTAATATGTGATTAAATGAAAGTGAGACTTGTCTCATTTCAATGGGTTATGTTATAATTATGTTATTGAGACAACAAATTCATTCCATTGGTAATGATATGATGTTTATAAAACATATCACGTATTATGGATCATTATATAATGAATTTTTTATTATCTTTTGAAACATTGATGTATGATTTCATTATGTCAGTATAGAAAACTATTCCTACCTCATTTGTATTAGGAAATTTTAATTTTTACACAATTTCAAAGTGTACATGAGTTGTATCCCAATCCTAAGAAAGGGGGTACAAGGGTTTTTTCCCGATCACATTACCAGAGGGTACATATGAGGGAATCATATGACCATAACAAGTGGTTATCTATTAGGGAATATTTGTCCCATAATAAGAAGGCACATGGGAGTTAATCCCAATACTTAATATGAGGGTACATGGGAGGTAATTACATGACAGTCAGAGATAGCTGCATTGGAGGGCATCATACTCCAAAATCAAGATGATACATTGCAGGGAATCCAAACCCTAATACAAGTGAGTATATAAAAGGTAATATCAATCCAATAATAAGAGGGAAAATGGTAGGGAATGTCAACCTCAAAACAAGAGGTTGAACAAGAGTACATCCTAACCCTGAAGTGGATTTAATAGAGAATAGATCAAAACTAATATGTTATAATGGTATTTCTAGGTAGCCTTAACCAAAAAATTTTGAGTCTTATGTGCAATCCATAATACCATGTCATATTCCTATGTTATTTTTTCCGATATTATTCCCTTGATTCCCATATGAGTCATGTCTTATTAATATCTTGTCATTATTTCATGACTCATGTATATAATCATTATATTCAATGAATATTCATCAAATGTTATTTTGATGTCCTCGTATTGTCATTTTGATTATATTCTTATCTGTGTCCATTATTTTTACCCTTTCTATGAATTTTATCAGACCCATTATTATATATCATTTCTATGGGTTATGGAGATTGGTTTTATGTAGAAGTACTAAATGGGATTCTCTTTATGGTGGATGTTTTTGATCATTCGCCATGCTAGACAATTATTATTCCAAGTTTTCAATGAAAATATATTATTATGGTGATCATGCATGCAATTATGTAGTGTTCTATATATTTAAATAAAATGAGGTAATAACCATGTATGTTAAACATTCTCACTACAAGTACACCCTAGAGCTTCTAGTCATTCAAAAATACTAGCCCACAAATACTGATATTGTAATCTAAAGTAATTTTCAATAATGACGTACACATATTACATGGTCATTCTAAATTTTTATATTCTTATAACACCACTATATATAGGTTTTTACATTAAAAAATAAATTTATTATAATAAATATATTTAAATGTTAATATAATTATGAAATAACTATTATCTATCATTTTTTCCATCGAAGGGGATGTGAAGTTATCACTCAAGCATACATATGACTTATCATATCAACATAGTGATACAATTTATTTTAAACCACCTTATTTAATTTCTTCTTAGTATGATGGGTTTACTGTTAATATATGATAAATATGAGATGTTTATACCTCTGAATTGTAATATCATGTCTACCTTCACACCTTAAAATCCTTCTCAAAACAACTACATCCCACATTCATATTTGTGGACTACCTCCTCTATGAAGCCTTGTTATTTATTTTTCATTTAATCTATAAATGGATTATAAGTTGTATAAAATTAATTATTATATATTATATGTTAAATAATTATTAATGAAATGGTAAATATTAGTTTACTACATCTATTAAAAAATGAAAACATTGTTCATGTGTACGTATGTCCTATCATCTCCACGAATTGTGTAATAAAATTTTGTATCTATAAATTTTATTTATAAAATATGTATATATTGAATAAAAATGATAATTATATCACAATTACAATTATATAAATAATAAATTCATGATAAAAGATCATGTACTAAAAGTACCAAACATAAACATTCATGAAAGAATAATGTATTTATCATCCAGATAAATGATTTTGATATAAAATTATTAAAAAATAGGTGTTAAAGTGTTATGAGTAAAGTATATATGGTAAGATATATATTATTATGGTTATAAAATATATCTATATTAAAATATAGTTTTTATAATGGAGGATTTTAGATATTCTATGGGAGTCAATACTTAGGTAAGGGTTTCTCTCCTCACGATTACTTTTATTATACATATTCCATATTCACATTTTTTTTGTTTTGTGTGGGGTAAATATTTACCCATATATATGTTATACCATGAATAAATTCATATTCATGGTATTTATTTGTTCATTTTATGTTATTTATTTCATAGGGTTATGATTCAAATATCACCAAATGCGGAAAGGGTTTATTTTACAATTTTACCATTATTCATGATTTTTTATGTTTCAGTATTAATTAAAATAATTATATTATTTTTTATCTAAAACATAACCAATTCTTATATACATTGATTATTCCTGAAATTTTATGGAATTTTTACCATTTTCCTCTATTTTCTATATAATATGATTTACAAATTGTTTTTAAAATGGTATATTTATTTATCTCGTTGGTCAAATATAATTTCTCTTCCATATATATGTATCATAAAAAAATATTATAAGGAGTGATTTATAAACTCTTAAAATGAATTTTTTATTATATTATAAAGATGTGTTAAATTTTTAAATAACTTGTTAAATTGATGATTCTTGTCTTTTCTAGAATGTGGTACTTTTATCATTTATCCAAAATTGTGAAAAGATTATTTGTTTAAAAATATATGTCTTAAATAGAATCTCCCTACATCATGGACACTAGAGGATTTTAATATCAATATAATATTTTTATGGATTAATTTTAATAGACCTTATTTAAAATATCTAATATAAATTTATATATTTTAAAATTGAATTTGAATATGAAATATTATTTTCCTCAAGAATGTTTTCAATGAAATTTTTATTAAATATTTACTCCTCAAAGGAAAAACCATAATTTTAGTTATTCTTCATTAGTGATAGGTTATAATAATTCCATTATTGTTATTTTTTGTGGATGGATTATGTTCATTTTGATTCAGGATGTATTACATTGATACAATTATTCATATTACTTGGGATAGTTAATGAATAAGGGAATATATTTATATTTAAATTTATAGTGTTTCAATATGAATGTTTTTATTGATTATATTTCACCCCTTTCATATGCGGTATGTGTCAGATATAGTCTACTAATTCCATGACCCTCTATTTTCCATCGATGCATCAGTTGGTCTCATGAGACAAATTGTATTGGGTTATTTAGGCCTTTCCATTTCATTCGATATCATAGTTTCTGGGATTGATCGTATTCTCATATGCCTTGGATGAGTCTTCAATGTTTTGTTTTATATTTAGTGAATTATATAGTCTATCATTGTTATAATCATTTATTGATGGAAATTTGATTATTTTATTTGTTATGATGTCCCTAAAAAATATTTTTACAAATTTAATTATTCAAATTGAATTATATTGTCATCATTTATTCCTAAAATATAATTATTCATTATATGTAATTAATTAAATTTTATTTTTCTAGATAATTACCATGCCATAATATTTATGTCATATTTATTAATGAAATATTTCATTGTACACATACCCATAGTCAGCATATGAGCTCACCCTTTCGTTTATTATTTCCCATGGATATGAAAAAGGATATTATGAATGACATTGCAAGGTAATGATATAATTTTTTGGAAAGTCATTTATATTAAAATTTTAATTTGTGAATTATGATTCTATCAAGTCCTTCAGAAAAACAAAAATATTAATTTCTTTAGGATGTGGTTTCTTGTAACTAGTGCCAATGTAATAAAGTAACAACCAGATCTGGGATACCGTTTGTAGGGGATATATATTTATTTTTAAATTAATATAAATAGAAAATATGAAAACTAGATTTTAAAAAACATATATTAGGGACTACAAACCTATAGTGGAACTCTTGAACATTTCCAAATAAACAGTGTTAATGATTCTGAGATATTTAATGCATAAAACTCTCTATTTCTGTTTTTTAGGTGAAATTTTTGGGATTATAAATTTTATTTCATAATGCTATTATATAATGAATTTTATGAAATTATTTAATAATAATCTTGTTTAGAATAAATGCCAATTTTATTAATCGAAAAATTTTATATAGGGGGTTCCCTTCGGGAAAAGATAGTGAATATATAGTTTGAGTTAAATTGGGAGATGAAAAATTATAAATAATTTAGGTAATTTGAATCATTTTATGACCAAGAAGATGTTTAATATATATCCTATTATTAATTCACATTCTAGCATAACAATGATAGACTACATCATGTATAAAAAACCTCTATCATTTAATGACACTAACAATAAATTTCTAGAAGAGAAATGGATAGCTTCCCTATAAACGATATTTGTAACATTAGGAAGTAATAAATTAGAGATTTGTTTCATGTATGATTATAATTTCTATGGGTATGGGGATCAAGGGATGTACTTGTTACAAAACACAAATGATGATGTTAAAATACAGAATGTAGAATGAAAGGATTCAATGTAAATTTTATTAGAAAAATATTATACTTATGAAAAATTATTAGATATTGAGATAACATCACTAATTATAAGTCAAAAAAATAATAAAGTGTCTATAAGTATATAAATATCAATAATTGATTATAATTATTTTATAATATATACATAATGTAAATTGGAAAATTTATTATTTCTTTTACTGGATAAAACATATAAATTAAAGTGAAATAATCGATAGAAATTATCATCATATGAGGATATAATGTCATGTTATATTAAATAAGATAAATATTTATTGATGTTTTATAGAATTTATGGACAACATGAGAAGAATACAATGAAAATGTTAAATTGGGTAAGTGGAAAAAGGGAAAAACTATTATCCTACCTCTGATAGTTATGGAATGAAGCACTCTGGTACATGCTAGAAGAGAATTAGAGTTTATATAATTTGTGGAGATAATGCCCATTAGTCCCATTAAATAAAAGGTAATAATAAAATCCCTCAATTTTTGTATTTCAATTTTAAGAAGATGAGGCAGTACAATATAAAATTCCCGAAGATTCAAGGGAAAAACATTACATGAAATAAGGGGGTCAAGGTTAAGCTTATGTTATTACAATAACAAATGATGAATTATTAATGTATTTTAATATTTTAATTTAATATTTACATTCATTATTTTAAAATTTTGCAGTCAAATAATTATATAAATGATATTTTTTTATAATATTGATGAAATATCAAAATATTGATCTCCTATGTTTTTTCATTTAAATTTTAAAAGAATATACTAATTGGTAAAGATAACCAAGAAATGTGATTTTTGTTGAAAGGGTAAATTTTTCTGAATACATAAATAAGGAAATGATGACCCTTAATGTGGATTAAATATAATATTTAAATACAAAAATATAATGGTGTCAGTATTGGTGACCATGGAAATGGTTAATGATTTGATGAAAATGTAATTTATGATAGAGTTTTATGTATTTTTGGATTTATGGGATATATTGAATTAGGATAAAGTAAATGTTGAATCCTATTATTAATATATGTGATCAATACATTTATATGTTTATAATTTGAAATTATGAACAACTTTAAGTTATTTATGGATAAATTTATAATGAAATTTTTAGTTTTTGAATATTTTCATAAATGTTTTTGAGGATTTTTAATGTTAAATAATTACGTAATGTATTATTTTAACATTTGCTTATTTTTTAGTCTAAATTATATTTTATCATTTTATAAAAGTTTCTTTATACATTGTGGGTTTGTTAAATATTTACTGACTGATGTAATGACTTTATGATCATATTATTTTTTATAAGCGCTTAGAGCATATACAATATTCATCTTGAATATAAATTTCCTAGAATAAGAGATAAAGTGGAAGTTGATATAATTATAAAAAACGATTGTATTTCACTTATGACATGTAAATATATAAATTTAGATTCATTAATCATGTTTTTAATCAGTATCATAAAATAATACATTGATTTTATGAAGAATTCCTTAAAATAAAAAAATTATTCCTTTAATTTTGTAATGAAAAATATATTGAATTTTAACCAATCAAATATTTTATATTTCTTGAGAAATAAAATTCACAAGAACGTGTTATCTATAAATATATTTAAAGAATTTTTCATCATTTGTATCTTTCATTTCCATTTTTTCATCTGATTTCTTTGTGACCATCAAAATTACATTTCCCACTTTTTAATTTGTTGTTTTGTTAACCCTTTTTATGATGTGGGCTTAAAAAATGTAAATTATTAAAATCAGGATGATAAATATAAAATTAAAAAATCGAGATAAAAATTTATTCAATTCAGGGAAGATAATATAATACCACAATATTAAAAAAAAAATTATGTTTGATGTCATATACAACATGAAACATCAAACCATAAAGATCCAAAAAATATTATTATTTTAAAATAATGGTTATAACATAATTTTTGAATTGGAAGGTAAAAATAGTATTAATTTAATTATGAAATATATATATTTATCAAAACATATTCATTGGTTTATACTTAACATATATTATTATAATTTTCATTAATTTTATTTTATGTTTGAGAAAAATGTTTTCTTCCAAAATATCGTTTATTTATTTTAATGAAAATTTATTATTATTAAATAATGGAACTTCTATAAGTTTCATTTTATAAAAATAATAAATTTTTTAAATCAGTATATCATATGTATATTAGTTTGAATCATAAGTATTTTGATGAAAATATTGAATTTTCTTTGAATAGTTAAAAATATGAATTTTATTAAAAATACTAATTTTATTTGAAGATTATAAAATGTTACATTTTTAAGGTGATTTAAAACTAAAATTATCTCTCTTATATTACTTAGGGTCCAATTATGTACATTTTAAAAAAAATTATTAATAAATGTCTTATGAAAAAAATTTATAAATTAAAGGTTTTTTTCTGAAAAATTACTATTCGTTTTATTTTTCATTTGTAGATTATATTATATTATTCCAGTTATAAGTATTAAATATGATAAAATTGTTTTTATATATTGATTTTGGAATCAATAATTTGGTAAATAGTCCCCAATTAGTATTGGATATATTAATATAAATATCGGTAATATTTATCAGATTTTTTAAGGTTAAATTAGGTTAACTTGTATTAAATATTAGTGATAAGGTCAATATATTACATATTAATTATTATTATAAAAATAAAATTATACCATTATTAAATTTTTCATTAAATTGATCTGTTTAATGGAATATTTTACTTAAATTTACATATATATTATTTAAATCATTTAATTTTACAAAATGTCACTCTCTTAGTGTTTAATATCTATTATGTAACCACATAGAGAACAAAGATAGTTATGTTCTAATATAATGGTAAATAATATCAATAATTTAATTATATTCGTGATTATATATTATTTTTAATTTTTAGAGATAATAATGTTTTCTTAAATTCATTAAAAATGATAATACATTATTTATTCAATTTCCTAAAAACTACAATAAATGATATTAAAAACATTAAAATTGATAGAATATGACTTTTTTATAGTATTATAAATCATTATTATTTTAATATTACATATTATTGATGTTTAGATAAATAAATTTTAAATAAATCTTTTACTTGATTTAATGGATGTAAAATTAAATGAATCTTGTCAACATAGAAAATAATGATAATTTATATATATAATATTTTGTTAAATTTTTTAAAAATCATTAAAATATTGATATTTGTAATTTTAGTTAATAAATTATAATAAATATTATAAATTTATAATTTTTGAGTCAACATTTACCTTTTATATACAATTATAACCCTTTAAGAGAGAAGAACACATTAAAGTGATTGTTGGTCGGAGTGGATACTCAAGAGGGGGGTGAATTTTGTTCCAATTAAAATTTTTGTTAAAAAATATTTCTATTAAGAACCACTAATTTAACAAACAAGTTAAATTGTAGTGAATTTTTAAAGATAGTAATTGTTCAGTTAGTTTCTCAAAGATTCATTATTTATCATTTAACATAATCTGTTGATTAAGTTAGCTTTTGAAACTAATGTAATGGATAACAATATTTACAAACACTTGCTAGTTGAACTATTAGAGTTACTTTAAAACAGATTTTATTTCAATGTAATTTGTAGAGGAATATTGATACTAGTTTACTCTAAAATAAGATGCATAATAGTTTTAACAACGATGTCGGCCTCAAGCTGAGACTTAGTCCTCTCAAACAATTTATATAAAAAATTGATCCACACACTAGATCGGGGTTTACAATAGTAGTCAGACTGTCTAGGTTCTCAGACCTCTACCACGCTTCTACGTGGGAAAGCAATAACAATATCATATAGGCTATCCAGGTCCTCATACCTCTACCACAGTTCTATGTGGGATACACAAAGGTATAAAATGTTTGGTGTGATGATTTAAACATCCTCTAGTTTAGATTAGGAGTTAGTGTGTGTCCAAACATATAGAAGCACACACTGCTTGTAATGTAATAAAAAGCATGATCACAGTAGAGGAAGAATATTTAGATGAGTTTAGAATGCTTTTGTGTGATGTCAATGCAGCTCTGGACTTTTTTGGATTGAAGGAGATGATGCTTTCAGTCTTTCTCTGGATGTTGTGTGGAAAACAGAGTGTCATGATTCAGCTTGTGTTCTTCGTGAGGTTCAACGAGCGAAAATATTCCGTAAGCTTCAAATATGGTTCATGTGTTTAGAAGTGTCGAGTTTCATGCAGTGGGCCATTATTTTAAAACATCCTCTACATATATTCTTCTTTATCGTGCTCATGGCCTTGGTTTTCGTTTTTTTATCACACTTAATGATTCTTGGTCACACTTCACTTTTAACATGGAATGCTTGTGTTGGAGCCGATAGGTTGCATTTTTTCTACACCACATACCTCGTACTGTCTGATGATATGTCTAGAAAGAAAAAGTAATTATGTCAGTGCATTAAAAGCATCAAATATGACCATTAAAAATTAAATTTAATGACCAAAAAGTAGTTTAAGAAACGGTGTCCCAGCAAGTCATGAAATCGGTGTCTCCTTCACACAGTGTCTGGATTGATCACGGTTTCTAAGTGTCGCGATGTCTCATTGTCATGTTGTCTCGTGATCACAGTGTCTCATGGTCACGGTTTCTTGTTCCCGGTGTCTTGATCACGGTGTCTTGTTCACGGTGTCTTGATTCACGATGTCTTGTGGTCACGGTTTCATCTTCATGGTGTCTTGTGGTCATGGTGTCTGCTTAACGGTGTCTGCTTCAAAGTGTCTGGCTTCACGGTGTCTGGTTCACAGTATCGGGGTTCACAGTGTCTTCTTCACAATGTCTAGCTTCACGATTCTAGAAATAAATAGCTATTTGCAGACTAACGGTGTCTTAGACTTTTCAATGTAACTATGTTCGGACATAAAAAATGATGATATTAGAAAAGATTAGATTTAATCATTTGTCAAAGAAGTTATTATGAGAGTAGATAAAATATATTATAATGTATGTAAACTGAATATAGAGAATTTAAGATCATGGATGGATCTTATTAAAGCATTAGAAAAAATTAAACATAAATACACATTATTGGATATAATTTATACGAGTTAACTAGGTTAAATAATATTTGTGATCATTAAAACATGATTAATACATGGGGACTTCCACAATATCTCCCTTTATGATGATCACAAATCATGTACCATTAAAGAGTATATTTGATTCAACTATAGAGATAAAAGGAGCAAAAAGTCTAGAATAAAGAAACTTCTCCCCCTTTTGGGATTATCAAAAAGATGAAATAAGAGAGGTAACAAAGAGAACATTCCATTTAGAGTAAACAAGGTTCAATAAAAAAACAAATGAGTAATACAAAATTAATAACATCCCTATCAAAAAAAGTATTCACTATTTTTCTTTAGGGGATGGACTTCTTTTTTCCTTTATCTGTAGCAGAAGAGGAAGCCATAGGAGTAGAGGTTGAGGTAGAAGAAGGCATTGAGGTGGTTGATAAAGAGGGTAAAAGATAGCCTTCAAAGACTGAGGGAGCCACGGTAGGAGCAATAGAAGATCTATGCATTTTTTGATCATGAATCAAAGGACTGATCTAACTTAGAGCTTGTCTGCTAGACATGGTGCTTGAGGATAGGGAAGAGGTGAAAGTAGGCAGCCCAGGTCTAAGAAGTACAACCACTTGAGCAACAATGGTTGTACTTTGTACATGAAGATAGGGCCTCAAGAGTTTGATGAAATCTGTAATGATCTTTCCACCATACTGCATGGCCTTTTCAAAATCTTCCTTGATCTCCACATTCTTGTCCAACAATCGAGTAAACTCGGTGAGATTCTTGACTTGGGTTTTGAAAGATTGAGTCAAAGGAGGAATCCATAGATTTTCTGCAAGTTACTTCAAGTGGATTGTCATATCAGTCTTGGAGAAGATTCTGTGGAAGTGGAAATCCATTGTCATGGATATCTCTTGTTGGGCATCATTAGAATGTTTGGAGTGGATTTGTACAAGGTCAAGAAATCTATCACTGTTCTTGACCACATCAGATAAATAATCTGTATTGAATCCACTGAGTACATTCTGAAGCTCTTCTTTGACTACAGTTCTGAGAAGATCACTATCCAAGGAGGGTTTAAAGAATTGACCAGGTGCTTTGAAAGCTGTGTTCAGAGATTTTCATTGATTCAACACCTTTTGAAGACACCCTATATACTCATCAGTGAGTTTATTAAGATTGGAAACAAGCTCATTCATTTCCTTCAAAATTTATTTTTTCCTTTCAGTGATCATTTCATCTAAGGATGCTAGATATGGTTAAATATGAGACACAACAATTTTTGGTACTTAAGGATCAACATGTTCTACAGGAGGAGCAATAGGTTTAGATCTCAAATTCAGCTCTTTCATCATGTTTTCAACCATACTTCTTAGGTTCTTCACGTCATCACTGAGCAACTTATTTTCAAATCTTACTTCTTGTATCTCACGGAGCATCAAAGGTTGTATTTTCCATATAAATTTCTCCAATATTATTGAGGCATCTCTCTCACTTAAATTTTTAAATGGGCGAGGTTGTGTATTCATGAGTTTCTCAACTACGAATAAGAGAGTAGCACCAAATTCCTTTAGATTTTCCTTACTCACAAAGGATGGCTGTTCAGATAAGGGTTCGACAGTAGGGACTGGTATAGGCTTAGGTTCATTCTAATGTGCAAAATTGGAGACTGATTTCAACTAAATTAGGGTGGAAATATCAAGTCTGCATGATGTAACCTGCTGAGAATCATTCACATCATAGAAACTAGAAAATTTATACTGAGTGTCTACAAGGCATGACTCAGTTGGATGTGAGGATTCAATAGAATCAATATTTGTAGTTTTCACCCCCTCAACTGGTGTCTCCATCTCAGGAATGAGAGGCTATGAATCATGGTCTAATTCCACAGACTCAGCTCTAAGTTCCTCACTCATTTACTATCCAGCCAGCTGAAAGGCTATCTCCTTATTTTCTTCATATGAATGGATGATTTCAGGAGAAGATTATTCCAAAAAGTGTTCCTCAGGATTGGCCACATGCCAAAAATGTAGCTCTTCCACTATAGGCTCTTCCATGACATGATTTCCAGGATCTTTGGCTACTGATTCTATTACTGCTTTGGGTTGATTTTCCAAATTACCAGCTTCATTAGGAGCAGGGACTTCTTCTTCAAGAACATCAATACGGTTAGTTTTCCGGTCTTCTTCAATAGTAACAGCTTCCCTAGGTGTCACTACAAACTCTTCTTCCTCTTCTTCAGGATACTATACTATCTCATCTGGTTCCAAACCAGGATCAGAAATGACATTCAGTCTTGAGGGATAATCCAGAGTATTGAATTTCTCATAAACTCTATCACTATCTTCCACCCATTCCTTTTTCCAATGATTCCAGTTCATCTTCATTCTTTTGAATGTGGATTTTGAGATACAACACTCGCTGTCCTTAATCACTTCCTCATTAGGTGAACCCACACATTTGGAAAGAAAAATGGCTGAGATTGTCCTAGAGTAGAATAGAGAAGTTGACTTGGATGTGTCTTAGATCAAATCACACATATGGTGTATGATATACATGCACAGGTTGATCTTGTTCCCATTTTTCAAAAGGTGAATAAAAACACATCATGATATTATAAAACATCAAAATCACCTTTTCATAGACTAACCAAATTCTATATAAACATGAAAAGAATCCTTGATTCTTCATCTAATTCAACACCAATGGCCCTCTTCTGGGTGCCATTTTTAGATAAGGTTTTTAGGGCATCTTCTAAATCAATGAAATCTATTTAAGGTGGAGGTATTCTATGATAATCCTCACAGATGCATTCATGATGAATCCTAAATAATGCAACCCATAATCTAGAATTGAATGAGAATCTCTTGCCATTGACCCAACTTCTTACAACATAACTATCACCAGAATCAAATGAGAATTGTATGTACTGGTAAAAATGAGCCACTATCATAGGATTGTTGGGTCTATCCTCCATTGAGAACCATTAAAACCAGCCTTGTAGTTCTAACACTTTCAATGCCAGATAATTACTAGATAGAATCAATTTGGGTTAAACCTCTTTCTCATGTAAAACAATGCGTCTTACTAGATTCAGATTTAATGGACCTTCGGGTGTCAACTTACGTGAAATATTCTTCTTCTTCGAGCTGTGCTTCTCAGGTGTCAATGATGACGGATGTTTCATTCTTGGAATTCACTGAATGTTCGAGCGAGAGAAGGGTTGTAGGGATGAACAACGTTTTGAAAAGATTAGTTAGAAGAGACCTTGAGTGATGAATCGAGTGATACTATTTCCAACACTTTCACCGGGGTGTGCGCATCTGTCACGCAGAAGACACGCAGCTGTTACCCCGAATTCCCTCTTTCCAAAGGTGGGCGGCATGTGCTCCTTATTCAGGGATGTATACTCCTTGATCAAAATGGGATGATGGGATATTGGTTCTTCCTTATATGAATTCCTTCATGGAGCTCTTAACCTAGTCTAGGTCTCCCTCAAAGACTTGAGACATTTTTCCTAAAACTCTTCCGGTCTCCATATCTTCATTGACACTAGTTAATTATACTAATTCTTTCAGGACATTCCATGTGGCCAGGTCAGGGAAGCAACCTTCGGTTAGAGGAGTAGTCACGTTGGGCATCCATGGCATGTCTGGACGATAGAAGATTGGAATTTATGTCATTTATCCCTTATTATAGGGCTTCTTGATAGTGTAGAAGCCTGATACATCCTTCATTGAATATGGGTAATTGTATTCCATGGGAATGTATCTGAGGTTTTCCTCAACTTCCCATGTTTAACACAGGGTTTTCCAGAAGTTTAACGTCTAGTGGAGATGGGTCAGACTCATCGGAACACTGATTAGAGTGGATCAGATGGAGGAACCCCCTGGCGGGAACACCGATACTGGGGAGATCATGTGGGTGGCTTCTCTAATGTTGTCAAATGAAACGAAGAATGGGGTGGCATGATCCCAATGGGATGTGGCGGCCCGGGTGAGGATTAGGATGGGTGATGAAGTGAATGGGAGATGGAATATGGACATCAAAAGGGCGATGATGAAGTTGGTATTGAGTCTCGAAGAGGCTTCCTACGTATCCTCATTATAGGGAATCAATGTCCCCATAGTTTGTTGAGACGATGGGACACCTGGTGGGGCAACCAATGAAAATGGACATGTGGATGGTACCTAGATGAAGTGGAACCTCCGGGTTGGGGCATGAGCTTCCCAAAACGTAAAGGATCGAGGGAGAGATCATGATGAGATGAGAGTGTTGGGCTCGAACCTCATGGAGGCTTCCTACGTATCCCCGTGATAGTGAATAAATGTCCCTATAGTTCAGTATGTAATTTGTGGCATACGCTATGAGTTTGGCCATGGGGTTGGTAAACAGATGTGAAGGAATACCTGGGGCCCTGATGGATGGTGTACTTGAACCTCGGGGAGGCTTCCTACGTACAATGCCTTGACATGGATCAATGTCCCTGTAGTTCGGTATGAGGATTGGGGCTTACACTCTATGGCGGCCCAAGTGGTGGGATGTTGGGATTGATCCTCGAGGAGGCTTCCTACATACCGTGCCTTGACATGGATCAATGACTGTTTAGTTCGGGTTGGTATGAGTCTTACACTCTGAGGTGGCCTAAGGTGTTGGTGAACGGATGTGATTATGGTCGGAACGACTGGGTGGTGAGATTGAACCTCGTGGAGGCTTCCAACGCATTATGCCTTGGCACAGTTCAAAGTCACCGTAGTTTGGTATGGTATGGGGCTTACACTCTGAGGTGGCCCAAGGTGTTGGTGAACCGGTGTGATCATGGTCGGAATGACCAGGTGGTGGTGTTGAGCCTCATGGCGGCTTCCTACGTATCATGCCTTGACATGGATCAATGTCCTCATAGTTCAAAATGGTATGGGGCTTACACTCTGAGGTGACCAAAGGTATTGGTAAATCGATTTGATGATGGTAAGAATGACTGGGTGGTGGGATTGAACTTCATCGAGGCTTCCAATGTACCATGCCTTGACCTGGATCAATGTCCCCGTAGTTCGGGATGGTATGGGGCTTACACTATGAGGCAACCCAAGGTGTTGGTGAACCGACGTGATGATGGTCAGAACGACTGGGTGGTGGGCTTGAACATCATGGTCACTTTCTATGTACCATGCCTTGAGAAGGATCAATGTCCTCATAGTTAGGAATGGTATAAGTCTTACACTCTGAGGTGGCCCAAGGTGTTTGTCGTGGTCGATGCTTTCTCTAAGCTCATGTGAGTAATGCTCAGTGTGAGAAACAAGAGATAGTAGAGACCTGACGATCACGTTGTGAAAGGAGCATCTATGGGAAATGGAATGGGGATTACGTATGATTAATGACCTGGAGAGGAAAAAAGGGCTTATGCGTGGTTAGTTTCCCGAGAAGTCGGGGCTTACACCATGATGGAGGTCTGATGGTGAAAAAGCGCATCGGTAGAGGTACTTGGTACTGAAGAAAGGATAAGTACCGATTCCCACCACTCCCTTCGCTGGCCCTAGGGACCGAAGATGAAATAAGGAGAAGGGATGGTACCTCCGACATGAAAAGCTAGTGGCTTACACCATGGTGACTTCCCATTCCCCGTGGAAAAACACCACTCTGATAAGAAGGATATCATCCCCTGTGAGGGGTGATCCCATCCCCATGGAGATATGTGGTCATGGAGAATGTCTGAGGCGGGGGACCCTGTGTGCAAGGCATGGGGCGAGGTCACACTTTAACGTCCTATGATGGGGACGATGGTGCATGGTAGTTTAATGTCCTGCAGCTCGGACGATGGGAGTTCACTCCGCACCCCTAGGACTTACATGACATGTACCCTCTGCTTCATAGTGCAACGAGGGGACATGAAAAGTCGTGGCTAGGGGGAGTCATTGAGTGAATCATCAAGGGTTCCATGTTAGCGTGCCTATGTGAAGAAGCATAAAGTGAAGCAATTAAATGGGGAGAACCGTCCAAGGGACTTCGAAGTTACTTCATACGAGTCTAGAAGGTCGTACAAGATAGTGGTGTGTGATGTAGATTCCCAAGGCGTGAGAGACACACCTGCGAATGACATCCATAAGAAGAGCATTAGACACATGCGCAGAAGTATGCCCAAAGAGTACGGGAAATGGGGTCTTGTAGAGTTGCACACAACATTGAGGCTTACACATGAAATAAGCAGCCCTGTGCGAAAAACACTGGGCTGGTGAAAAATTAGCGAGGACTACTGCTCAAATGGAGCCGAGGTTTTGCGTGGAACTAAAATGGATTGCACACAAGGAGGAATAATTTCACACAAATTGTGAGAGGTTGCGCACAATGACTGCGGTGTGCGCAATTTAAGGGGATTGCGCACAATTGGCTAGCATATACTCAAGTTTAAGCGATTGTGTGCAGGGGGTGAACCCTGAAGGGATTGGAATTTAGTCTAAACTGAGGGGATATCCCCCAAAGGCGGATCCCGGGACGACATGGCGTGAAATAAACTGCACCTAAAATCTCTCTTTGCATGCATGAAATGTGAATTTCGTGCATGAGAGCCGGTTCGGATTCCTCATCCTGGAAGTCGAAGGGGGTCTCCCTCTATTTATAGGAATTCAAGCGAGCATAATTTTCAGCGCCCACTTCGAATAACACTAGCGAATCTTGGTGCTTTCCACAAGTGGCATCTTCTTTTTGTGAAATTATAACTTTTTTTCAAGCGACTCCTCCGGGCCCCCTAGACTGGGTCACCGGATCTAAATATGACTTCTCTTTGAATTTTTGAATTTTTTTCAGCCCTAGAGTGATTTTTATCATATAAAAATGCCCCCCTCAGAATGGGATTGACAAGGGGTCACAATGTTGAGATTCTGAGGGAAACACCGAAAGAAAAAACTCTGTGTGGTCCATGTGGGCTAAAAACCTGGTGCGGCGCACAATACCCAAGGGAGCACAGAATCCACTTTTCACACGCATGCGTGAAAATTAGGCTTTTTCTATAAAAGCCGCCGCAGGTCCCACAGTCTTTATGAATTTCCTTTCATGACAAGATCCAAGCTCCCGTGGTGGCTTCCAACGTACCATTTCATGACATGGATGAAAGTATACACTGTTCTGGATAGTATAGAAATTACACTCTAAGGTGGTCCAAGGTGTTGGTGAATAGACTTAATGATGGTCGGAATGACCGGGTGGTGGGATTGAACCTCATGGAGGCTTCCAATGTATTATTCCTTCACACTCATCAAAGTCCCCGTAGTTCGGGATGGTATGGGGCATACACTCTGAGGCGGCCCGAGGTGTTGGTGTACCGATATGATGATCCTCGGAACGACCATGTGGTGGGATTGAACCTTGTGGAGGCTTCCTACGTACCATGCCTTGACATGGATCAAAGTCCTCATAGTTCAGGATGGTATGGGGATTACAATGTGAGGCGGCCGAAGGTGTTGGTGAATCGACGTGATGATGGTCGGGATGACCCAGTGGTGGGCTTGAACCTTGTGGAGGCTTCCTACATACCATGCCATGACATGGATCAAAGTCCATGTAGTTCTGGATGGTATGTGTCTTACACTCTGAGGCAGCCCAAGGTGTTGGTGAACCGACATGATGATGGTTGGAATGACCGTGTGGTGGGCATAAAGCTCATTGAGGCTTCCTACGCACCATTCCATGACATGGATCAAGGTCCTCATAGTTCAGGATGGTATAAGGCTTACACTATGAGCCGATCCATGGTGTCTGTCATTGTCGGTGCTTACTCTAAACTCACGTGAGTCATGATCAGTGTGACAATCAAGAGATAAGAGAGACCTGATGATCCTGTCACGAAAGGTGCGTCTATGGGAAATTGAGTGAGGCTTGTGCATGATTAACAACCTAGAGAGGAAACAAGGGCTTATGCATGGTTAGCTACCTAAGAAGTCGGGGGTTACTCTGTGATGGAGGCCCAAGGGTGACAAAGATCAGTGGGAGAGGGACTTCGTACCGAAGAAAGGAGAACCACTGATTCCCACCACACCCTCCATTGGCCATGGTGACCGAAGAAGAATGGAGGAGCAAGGATGATTCCTCCAACATGAAAATCTAGGGGCTTACGCCAAGGTGGCTTCCTTTTCCCCGTGGATAAATGCCACTCCAATAAGGAGGATATCATCCCCTATGAGGGGTGATCCCATCCCCGTGGAGACAAGTGGGCATTGAGAATGTCCCAGGTGGGGGACTATGCATGCGAGACACGGGGAGAGGTCACACTTTAACGTCTTGTGATGAGGACGATAGTTCTTGATAGTTTAACGTCCTTCATCATGGACGATGGGGGTTCACTCTGCACCCCTAGGACTTGTATAACTTGTACCCTCTGCTCCTTGGTGTAGAGAGGGGACAAGAAAAGTCATGGCTAGGGGCATCATGGAGCGAATCACGGAGGGGTCCGTGTTAGTGTGACTATGCGAAGAAGTAGTAGCCGTTAGCGTGCCTATGTGAAGAAGGATTAGGCGAAGCAATGAACTGGGAAGAACCGTCCAAGGGACTTAGAAGTTACTTCGTACGAGCCTACAAGGTCATACGGAAAAGTGGTATACGATGCAGATGCCCAAGGCATGAGAGACACCTGTGAATGGAATCCATAAGAAGAGCATCAGACACATGCACAGAGGTATGCCCAAGGAGTACGGGAAATGGGGTCCTGTAGAGTTGCACAGAACATTGAGGCTTGCTCATGAAATAATTAGCAATGTGTGAAAAACACTGTGCTGGGGTGAAATCAGTGAGGATTAGTGCTCAAATGGAGCAAAGGATTTGCGCGCAACTAGAATGGATTACACGCAAGGAGGACGAATTGCACAAAATTGGAAGAGTTTGTACGCAATGACTGGGGTATGCGCAATTGAAGGAGATTGCGCGTAATTTTCCAGCCTGCACTCAAGTAGAAGGTATTGCGCACAGGGGGCGGGCCATGAAGGGATTGGAATTCCGTCTAAAATGAGGGGATCTCACGTGAAGGAGGTTCCCATGGTAACTTGGTGTGAATGGAACTGTACCTGAAAGCCATATTTGTGTGTAAAAAAGGAAAATTTCACGCACAGGACCCGATTCAAATTCCTCGGCCTGGAAGTCAAAGGGGTTCGCCTTCTATTTATAGGCATTCGAGGGCACAAAAAATAGGTCAGCATGAAATAATTGCGCACTGATGTTGGCATCATGAAATCTCAACTGCGTGGGGTGGGGGGTGAAATTTTGCACACCCACGCAGAAGAACTCTCACGAATCTTTGAGCTTTCCGTATGGGACATCTGTTTTTTTTGTGCAATTATGATTTTATTTCGCGACTCCTCCGGGCCCCCTAAACTGGGTCTCCAGATCCGAATTTGACTTCTCTTTTTAATTTTGAAATTTTATTCATCCCTTGAGTGATTTTCGGAATCTACAAATGCCCCCCATCGGAATGGGATCGACGAGGGGTCATAATGGTCAGATTTCGAGGGAAACGCTGAAAGACAAAACTCTGCGTGGTCCATGCGGGCTAAAAACCTGGAGCAGCGCACAAAACCAAAGGGAGCGTGGAATCCTCTATTCGTACGCACGCGCAAATTTGGATTTTTTTGTAAAAACCACCCTAGGTCCCATGGCCTTTATGAATTTCCTCACGTGACAGGATCCATGCTCCGGTGCATGAAAATGTTTCTGGTCCCGTGCAAGAAACACCCGTTCGGTTTCACAAGATTCCACCGAGATCAGACATCATTTTACGCACAAACCCGGGATTTTTCATGCATCATCCTGATATTTTATGGCGGTCGCTGATTTTTCACGCCAACCTCCCATATTCCGCGCCAAATACTCAAACACTTGTCGGAAGAAGACGTCCACAACCCAGGGCAATGAAAGAGAAACTACTTCTCAGAGGGCTGAAATGGTCTCCAACCCTGAGGTTTATGGAGCCAAAAGGATTATCTCCAATAACCATACCCTTTTCAATATGCTAACCCACACCCAAAAGGATTACTCCCTATCCAACAATCTTCCACTACGGTACTTTGGTATTTTGGAGGAGGTCCCTTTGCCGGGTTTTGAAGATGATACACCGCGGTCAGGGGTGACCTGTGAGGATGACCTCCCTCGATACAACATCACCAACAATGGTCATCCAGCCAGAGAAACCATGCATATGGAAGTTTATTCCATGTATCCCAGGACAAGGACCATTTCAGGGAGTGACCCTGTCATGGAGTGTTTCCCGAACCTCTACGTGAGCACCTTCAGTTAGAGTGTCACTGACGAGGATAATGGCTGGCTGCAGGACTAGGACCTGTGGTCCGGAGGCAACTTCACCAGAGAATGGGCCTGGGTGTACTGGGTTTGACATTCATGCGACCAATTTGGGGCCTAGATATGACATATCGGCTTATTCGAGGTGGTGTGGACATCAATATTTCACTTCTACCGCCATCAAGAGCTTGGGCCAGAGCTGTTCACTCGGTGGTCACCTGATACCAATACCTTCCATATCCATCGTGGGGAAGATGGTATCAGTGTTTGGGATATTCAATAAATTAGGGGTATCCATTTGGAATGCCACCAATATGAATAATTTCATTCCGCCAATGAGCACCTAAGGAGACAGAACAAGAACCCCCATGCTAACGTGGGACTTATTGGAGATGGCTAAGTAGAGGATGAGGGTCAAGGAATTCTTGAAGGACATCACATACATGGATTGGTTCAGCCTATTCCTAGAAAGGGATATGTAAGTCAAGATGTTAGGATGAGGGAGACGGTGTCCAACTGTGGCACAGAGTAGCAAGAGCGGATCGTACTGGAGGATCCTCAAGGCGGGAAACTATCATTCATGGGGCTACAACATAAATGAGAGTTGGGACCCGAATTTTCAGTATGAAGAATTCATCACCACATTCCTGAGCGGTTGACTCTTATCGGTGAGGGAAGCAAGGATGGGAGTCCATCCAGGGACCCTGGTGATGGATGGCATCACAGATTCCAGCAAAAGATTCAATATAGGGGTCCTCGTGCTAGCTCATCTGTATGACATTTTGGGACGCATTTCGAGAGGGGGTTCACCTAGGATAATTTTTGGCCCCTTCCAGATCTTCCATTAATGGGTTTCATCTCATTGCGGTGGATATACCATCCTAAATTCCATCAGTCTTCCAGGTAATGGCCTGCGACCTTCCCTGCTGAACACTGTCAGGTTCATGCCACTGATGCTCAATGTGGGTGGATTTTGGATCACAATTGATAATCATGCCAACTTTGCATTCATCCAATTCCACATCCCAACTTTCCGAATGTTAGAAAATGGGAATGGCTCACTAGAGCATACGGAGTACTTGCAGAGCATTAGAGGAGGGGTGCTTGGGGCCCAGATTGATGGGAAGATCATCTGTGAGCCTAATGTGCCATCCCGGTTCGCCAGGAAGTTTGGGTGCCTGCAATGGATGCCCAAAAAAGTATACACAGATGTCATGGAATAAAGGAATTCCTCTGTTCATTGTCAACTATGCCTGATGTTGCTGAACTATGTATCTGGTGACGTCATCACCTTTCCTCCAACCGTAGTTGATGCGGGCCTCTCAACACAGTATGCCGAACATTTGACCATAGAATACTCTTAGGGGATTTTGCGGAAGCGACTTTGGAAACTGAAGGCCTCCAGTGTGGATTTCGGGGAGTGAGAGAGCAGGAGGAGTGCCGTTAGAGGGGGAAGGGATGAACTGCGTTGGAAAATGGGTCTCTCAATGGCCGAAATCTTAGAAGCGGGGACGTCGCATGACATGGCCACACCCACATTGCCTAGAGGAGGAGGGTTCCACAAAGTGACTAGAGAGCTTCCAGAGAATCAAATAAGATATCTTATTCAAACATTTCACGATTCAATCTTCCTAGAGCTATGGTCGGCTTGCCTAATCCTTCGGCAGTAGGTGAGTACCAAAGCCCTCTAGAAGATGATAGTGAAAGAATGAATCCAACCGCTAGAAGTCGGGCTTGTTCAGGTTGGCGATAGAGTGAACTTTCCTCATCGGCATGTGCATCTGATTGCCATGGACATGTACACAAACCAATGTGGTCGACATGTGGAGCTATATTTCATGGTGAAAGTGATTCATGGCCAGGAGCATGATCCGAAAAAGATGCCGTCGGGAGATGATGACAGCAATAATGAGTCGGAGGGCTCCAAGAGAGAAGAGGAGGAGGCAGAAGGAGAAGGTGAAGGAGAAGGAGACGGTGAAGCTGAAGGTGAAGAGGAGCCTGAAGGTGTAGGGTCTCAGGGGGCTTCCCACCAAGGGATTCTTCATGAGAGTGGCGAGATCGTCGGCTATAATATAGATGTGAATGAGCTACTCGAGGTATGCTTCCACCCTTATATATCTCCTTCATTTTATCTGATTTCATTTGAAATACTTAATCCACCCTCCTTATCTTACTCGATAGCATATTGGTGATGATCAAGAGTCTCCAGTCGAAGGAGGGGAGAAGCGCCAATGGAACAAGATGAGGGTATCGATGCCCATTATTGAATTGACGAGTGCTGAGGGATCCCCCACAATGACAGCTCCTGTAGCGACCATAACACTGGAGGCTGATGCCTTAGGTTTTTGTAAGTTCCTTGCTTCGATACCGGTACATACTGTTGGATGAATCAATTTTCAAGGTTCTCATTTTTTTTATAGTGATCATAACATTGGAGGCTCGTCAGACTGCTGAACTTGGACCTTCTATGAGCAAGTCAATCGAAAACGTACTGCCCTATCCAAAACATGACCCCAAACCGAGTCAGTCCCAAAAATTGGTGAGCAAAGAGCTATGGAAACCAGTGGTGCTGCCATCGGGGTGGGTCTAGAAGTTGAAAAAGGTTCCGTAAGGGTAGAGGCGAGAGAGGATGCTCACTGAGAGTCTGAAGAGCCTAACCCCTGGGGGGAATATCCTAGGAAGACCTTGATTTTATCCTGTTGGCTTTTTTTCAAGTCTATCGGCCCGCTGATCTCAAGGAAATTATTGATTGAGTCTCGGAAGTGGCCAGGGAGAGCCGGATAACATGACGCAAAGGGTGGAAGTGCATCAGGAATTCTATTAGTTAGCCTCAGATAGAATGGATGAAGTTGATGGGATCACTTCACACCTAGCTTTGTTTCATATGTGCTAGAGGGACATATGATCAATACATTCACTCGACGGTTACTGACTACATGGACAAGAAGATACACGAGAGCAGTTGGCGCTCCGACATCACCTAGTGTTAGGAGGAGTCAGAGAGTACCTGATTATTTCTGAAGGTGGATCAGGAGGTCTGACTCCTCGAAGAATAGGAAAAAAAGAGATATTCATCACGAACTATTCTGAGCTCATGGAGTAGTCGAGGGCCCAGCTGGCAGATGCTCAAGAGCTACTAGTGGAAGCATGTCACCAGATGACTGAACTACAAACTGAATGGGCACAGACATGAGCTAGGGTTAGTGAACTATGCTTCACAGCCACTGATGAAGATATGGTTTTCAGGGGGTGGGAAGCAGTCCTAGAGTCCACCAGCAAAAGGTAGAGGCATTGGAACGATCTATCTAGGAAGACGACCCTTAGAGGGCCTTGTTATTTACAACGTTATAAACATATTTCACCTTACTGCTTCTTATTTTGAACTGTATGTATGGAAAAATTTATATACATGTCCCCTTGGTTTAACACACTCAACCATAATCCTAAAATAAAGATAATTTCACTCCTAAGCTCAGGTGGGTCATACCCAATGTGAGAAAAAATGAATGCTTGTACTATAACATCGTTTGATCGTAGGAGCATCAACCAAGCTTCGGGCATTCATGATTCGAATATGGATTTTCGAGGAGAAGAGGGAGTCCCAATCAAAGGAAGGGTTCCTCAAACGGATCAATGTATCGTCTTCCCAACATGATCTAGCGCACTTGCGGGGAAATTTTAGGGGAATTAAAATTAGTCCGAACAAAGGTGAATGAAAAATGTGAGTCACATTACCCCAAATTTGGAACACCGTGTGAGGGGAATTGTAATAAAGTACAACTGTTAATCGTGTTCGAAAAAAACATCCCTATTCTGTTAGCCTTAAATGGGGACTACAAATGAGGGTCGA
This sequence comes from Viscum album, assembly GCA_963277665.1. Taxonomy (NCBI): domain Eukaryota; kingdom Viridiplantae; phylum Streptophyta; class Magnoliopsida; order Santalales; family Viscaceae; genus Viscum; species Viscum album. The sequence continues at coordinate 185,877,934 of OY728153.1, read as the reverse complement.
CCGCTTACCATGTTCGAAACACAGGGCCTAACTCAAAATATCATCCATATCTTTTCTGGAACGTTTTCCTAGGATAACAGGTGGATCATTAGCCAATATTACATAGAGTTAGGGGGTCCCCTCTAGAATGAAAGAGGATGAGGGTCCAAGTAATAGGTACAGAATGTGTGAAAGGGGAAGTGGTTGTTTGTTCGACCATAATCCAAAACACTTGAAATTTTGCCACAGTGATATAAACACATTAGGTGGGCGCATTAATCTGATCATAGAACAATCCTAATTTTAGATAGGACCACTCTAGTGAGGTTGATGTCACTCTCCAATGTCAATATGGTGCATCCCAGACTTGTTCAGGGCAAATGATGTAGTTACACAACTCCTCGAGGGGTCAGGACAAAGGACTGATAGAGAGAAAGGATGGGATCTATGATTCTCGGTGCTAGTCCACAGACAAAATGTATGTGTGGTCTTAATTATCCCTTAAGGATGGGAATCAATCCTTATATAGTTATGAAAAGGTTCATAGTTTATGGTCGTAGAACTCGGACCAGGGATTGGTACGAAATGCAGGGGATACATGGGAAGGTGATTATGAAACCCGACGTGAATGAGGACATAAGTCCAGATTACCATGTGTTCATTGGGGAAGTGTTTAGTTAAATGGACATAACACGAAAGGTAGGTTAGGATCATGGGGCAGTGCCTGGGCATTCCTACGTATCTCATGAGAATGAGAATCAAGCCATACGTAGTTCTGAGTGGTGGCACAGTAAGGTACCGGTTCAAAGGGTGAAAGGAGCATGTGGGTCTTACCCTCACACCAAAAGAAGCGGTATTTGATGTATCTTGTTATTCCTTTAAGGTGAATGGTTTTTTTGAAGAACCGGGCCTATAGTAGAAATTCCCAGTATCACCACATGAATCAATCCGTATATAGGCATTGAAAAATGGTATGATGGATGACTGATACCCAACGTGATGTCTCCAATGATGAGGTCATCACAATGTAGTGTCGTGTTTGATCGTGTGTTTGAGACGATATTATCACAGTTTAGGGTCATGTGGTGGGACCAGATTGCACATTTTAAAGTCATATGTCTTGGAAACGAAGGAATGTTCATGACACAATAAGAAATACCCGATGTGAATGAAGACGAGGTCCACATCATCTCTATTCACAACTCCTAGAAAGGAACCTCGGGCCAAGAGTCCAGTAAGGGTCAGCGAATAAGGGGAAGTAGAAGCTAGCTCCCAACTGAGCTGGACCCGGAGACAGGATGTACGAGTGATCCTACGTTTCTAATGAGGAGGATAATTAAGCCACCTAGATTTCCTAGAGATGATCTATGTTTATGGTCTTAATGCTCGGACTGTGGGAGCCCTGAAGAGTGTCGTATTGCAGCTTGGTCCCCCTAACGTGTAGAGGTGGACATAGGGATAGTGCCAAGAGTGTTGAAATTCTACGTGGACATGATGAGGAGGAACATAATGATAATCATGTAACCAACATTCAATGACTTAAGGGGATAGCGTGGTGACAAAGTATTACTGCTAACCATGTTCACAACATAGCATCCATGACACATTAGCATAAAACGAGGACAAACAAATGAGCATTGACAGCTAACCGTTTTCGCAAGACGAGACTTGTATTGATTGTTTTTTTGAAACCCTCAAGGTGCGTTGGCCCGTAATGGTAGGATATCCCTTAGGACTAGTATCCATGCCATTTTGGGGTCCCTTCTGGTGTGAAAGATAATAGGGGCCCAAATGAAGGGGAACACGAAGCCTAACAAGTGAATGGAACTTTCACTAGTTGAATCCGACACTCCAGGTCCTAGACCAGAGTACACTTAGACACATCGGTGAACCACTGCAAAGGGTCAAGGGGATCCACTTGAGAGCAGACAATTCGTACAGATGAGTATAAAACATAGTGATGACAAACTCCAAGGAAAGGGAGGGGTCATGGCATGGTTTCCACATAGCCAACAAAAAGGAGGGCGTAAACCTATTCCACACCTATATATCCCTCTCATGGAAGGGAACAGGTCAAGAGGCCTAGGTGACCATGAGATCTTGAAGAGTTGGGGATGGACCCAAAATCTAAATATTCGGGAAGTTGTACGTATTTCATAAGTATTGGAATCAATCCACACATAGTTCTTGACAGTGATGTTTAATGTCAAGTAGGGTTGTGTGAAGATTAACTTCATGCGAGACGGTACAATTTAACATCATGATAGACTAGCATGCAGTTTAGGGTCATGCAGGACCGACAGTGTAAAGTCATATAGGACCCCCAGTTTAAGGACATGCCGGACCAGTATATTAAGGTTGTACAGTACCAGTAGTTTAAGGTCATGCAGGAGCATACTGCCCAAGCAAAGTATTGCATGAGGAACATGGAATTGGTGGGAGGAGTTATAAGCTCACCATCCATGGTCACCAAGGATAATGCTCCATTGAGGTAAACCTTATGAACAATGAAAGTTCATTCCCATTTGGGATACAACATGGGTTTTTTTCTTCCAGGTATCATTAGTTTTCCTAGAGCTAGCACAAAGTCGCCTTGCTGGAATGAGCGGAGGCGAATCTTATTGTTGAAGGCTTGATCCATCCTGTTATGATGCCTTTCGAGATTGTGTAGTTAACAAAGAATATAATCTTCAAGTGCTTCCAATTCAGCTAGACGGATTTTAGCTACTCTATCCAGCCCTTGCTGGTCATAGACCGTTGTACCCAATGAGGGAAACTGAATCTTGATGGGCAGGACGACCACAGTTCCATACACTAGTGAATATGGGGTTACCTTGGGGGAATTACGAGTCATCGTCTGATAAGCCCAGAGGTAATTGAGAAGATTATCCGGCCAACTCTTCTTGTTCTGACCAACCATTTTCTACAAGATGTTAGAGAGTTTTTTATTGAATGCATCAATATTCCCATTCGCTTGTGCATGATAGCGGGAGGTATGGTTAGAGTGGATGTTGTACGTGTAATATAACTTTTTTAACTTGACTTATTTGAAGTTGGTGTCGGTATCTATGAGGACAACGTGAGGAACTCCAAACCGATGGATGATATTGGAACTCACGAAGTCAACGATAGAACATGCCTTGACTTCCTTGAGCGGAACTGTCTCTCCCACTTGGAAAAAAATCTGTAAAAGTCAGAATGAACTGGCATTAGGGATCTGTTGCCAGTGGATTAGGTCCTACGACATCTAATCCCCAAACTTCAAAGATCCAAGAGTACATGGTAGTGTGGAGAGTCTTTGGTGGCCGATGGACAAAGTTATCAAGAACTTGGCATGCGTGGCACCTCTTGGAGAACTCGATGTAGTCATGGATCATGGAGGGCCAAAAATACCCTAATCTCTAGATCTGGTGAGATTGTTTTGGACCAGACTGATGGTAATCGAAGGAAACGGTGTGAACTTCTTGCATAACCTGTGGAATCTCAAACCCATGAATGCAATAGAGGAGAAAACCATCAAACCCCCACTTATAGAGGATTGGCTCAAGGCTAGGACCACTCTGGAGGGTAAGCTGTAGTGTGCGGCGTTGGATTTGCTCGCCTTCAGCCCGGTCTGATGGGAGATTATCGTGTTGGAGTTATTCAACCATAGGCATCCTTCAATCGACAACCATTTCGATCAATCCATTCGGATGACCAGGGGGTCCTGACGCAGAGGTGATGATGGTAAGATGGCTTACCTATGGGCCATCATCTCCATCCTGGGTAACAGGAGCTTTGACTCTCTGATGTGCCTAGTGGATAATAAAATCATCATGTTCGGGCTCTGCAAGTCATGTAGCTAAGCTGGAAAAAGCATCTTCTTGACCGTTATTTGACCGAGGGACATGTGTAACCTCAGGTCGAGAAGGGAATTGGGCCATTAGCTGGAGAGTGTGTTCCAACAATGGTACGAGCTCTAGTTACCTGACGACATAGTCTCTGTTGATCTTCTTAATGGCTAGTTTGGAGTCCCCTTCCACATGTAAATGGGGAATGTCGATCTCGAGGGCCAGCTTGAGGATAGTAATGAGGGCATCATACTCCACCTAATTGTTGGTGCAGCCTTCCAACAACAGGAACGAATATGGTATAATTTCTTGCACCGAGTTAATAAAAATGATACGTGGACCTACTCTGTTCATTCATGGATCATTAAGCCTCTTACCGGTGGGGCTCCATGAGGCACCATCAATGTGAATTTACAAACACGGGATGGCTTGATTGACTGAGAGGATTTCCCCATCAAGAAAATCCATGTCCAATGACCGGTTAGTGGGATTTGGATGGGCATCAAGGAAATCGGCCAAAGACTGCCCCTTGATAGCCTTTTGGGGCACAGACCTTATGTCAATCTGCTGGAGGATTACCGCCCACTGCACTAGTCAGCCATTCAACATGGGATGGCTTAGGATGCACTTCCACTGTTCTACTCGAGACACTAGTTATACCTCATGGTGATGCAGGTAATGTCGCAATTTTTGTACTGCGAATATGAGCCCAAGGCAGATCTTCTCGATTGTAGAGTATCTGGTCTCTATAATAAGGAGCATTCAGCTGCGGTAGTAGAAGCTATTCTCAATCCCCTCCTTCTTCTCAGTGATAAGGGAGCCGAGGGACCATTCCAGGGAAGTGACATAGAGGGCCAGTAGCTTCATGGAGACGGGTGGCATCAAGACCGTAGGTAAGAGCTGATACTGTTTGATTTCCTCAAAGGAGGTCCGACACTCCTCATCCCACTCAAAAGCAGTTCCCTTCTTCATGATCCAATAGAAGAGCTTTCACTTTCTAAAAAAATTCACAATGAATCGGCGTATGTAGTCCACGTGGCCTTGGAAACCTTGATGCTCTCGAATATTACATAGGGGAGGAATCTGGCCGATGGCCTTGATATTTTCCAGGTCGACCTCGATGCCCCGGTACCTGACAACAAAGTGAAGGAACTTGCCAGAGGTGACCCCAAAAACACAAATCAATGGGTTCATATTCAGGTGGTGGGAACAGAGGAAGGTGAGAACTTTCTCAATATCCTTGTGATGGTCGTGGCACTAGAGATATTTGACTAGCATATCGTTCACATAACACTCCACCAATGTCCCAAGGATCGGATTGAATATGCAGTGCATGGCCCGCTGATACGTGGAACCTGCATTCTTCTGGCCGAAGGGCATAACCTGGTAACAGAAAGTACCTTGGGGAACCTTGAATGTGGTGGACACTTCATCCTCGGGGAACATCCAGATCTGATTATACCTGGAGTAACCATCCATTAAGGAGAGGGGTTGGAATCCAGTCATAACAACAATGAAGAGATTCTTCACAAGAAGTGGAAAATCATCCTTCGAACAATGGCAGTTGAGATCATGGAAGTCGATACAGACTCTGATCTTTCAATTCTCTTTCATGACTTGTACAATGTTGGCAAGAAATTTAGTGTACTTGACCTCCATAAAAAATATTTCCCATATGAGTTTGTCAAATTTGGCCACGACCATTGCACGGTGAGAAGGGTGCATCTTTCTGGGAAGTTGTTTGAATCCGCAATGATTTTCTGAAAGATTGAGTAGGTGGAAGGCTACCTGAGGATATAGTCCTAAAATCACATCGTAACTCTAGGAAAACACATCATGGTGTTGTTTGAGGAAGTCTATGTACTGCTACTGCTCCTCAAGGGATATGGCAGCGCTAATCACTGTGGGTCTCGGGTCTGCCTCGCTTCCGAGGTTCACCTGTACTATCTCATCAATCATGGCAGAGACGCCTTCTTCAAATGTATGGGGCGTCCTATATATGCACTTCTCCACTTATGGAGGGATCTTCCACTAGGGATATTTCTTCTGAGTTACCAGACCCTGATGGGAGGCTGGTACAAGCTTGTGTGGCAGTGGTTATTGCATCGGGGAGTTTCGGTAATGCCAATACAATAACAATGATGGTTGTTGACCTAGTCCCATCCGGTCTCCGGCCAAAGGGGCCATGCTTGATAATATCGAAGCTGTAGGGGAATGTCGGCATGAGCTGGCTTGTTCCAGCCTAGAGAAATAGACATGTATGACGTACTGCCGTTGTCAGGAGCTGGACGCCCCGATACCTAAAGGGAGTGGGAAGGTCTGAGATCACTGAGGCCTGATTAGAGTAAGAATATAAACTGATCTTATGATGCTTCATAGATTTGGGACCATGGTTCTCCCCTTTTCCTAGAAATGACAATACATTGCCCCATATCAGGGGTCGTGGCATCCAACCGATGGATCGAGTTGACATAGGCATCATTCAGGCCTGGCCAACGGTCAGTCGTAGTGGTAATGGGCTCAACTTCCCTTGTTTGGACTTGTGTATCCTTGCTCTTGTAATAGTCAGTATCCAAATAGTAGGCTTCACAAGAGGCGAAAAGAGGTGTGTCACCCTGGATTACACCCACTCGACCATTAAGTAAGTACATGAGTCATTGGTGATATGATGAGGTGACCGCCGCATCCAGGTGGAGCCATGGCCTGCCCATCAATGCATTATACACATTTGTCCAGGGAGACAACCATAAACTCGGTGCTAGCATCTAGGCCACTAAACATAGTCTTTAGAAGGATCTTACTGACCGGGGTCTGCTATGTCATGTCGTACCCCTAGATTCTTAAATCGGAGGGTGTCAGGTCAACTTCGGATATCCATAGATTCCGTTGTGCTCGCTTCAGGATAAGGTTGATCCCAAATCTGGTGTCAAAGAGACAATGATGAAACTCCACGCCATTAAATTGGCATGTGATGTATAGTGTATGTATGTGACCATGTATAAGGGAGCCATCATCTTCTCCATAAAAATAAATGATGGCCTGAAATTCAGTGTTCTCAAACACTTCAGCGTTGAAATCCTCTGTCGCTGCTACCTCTATCTCAAACTGGGTGGGGCTTCTTAAAGCCTCGGTGAGTGCTTAGCACATATCTGGAAACAAGAGAAGGGATTCATGGATGGGAAGCCTTGGTGGGAGGCCGACGAGGTGCTTGAGAACATCATACTTCCATGCCAGGCGTGAAAGTTTGCTTGCAGGAAGCTACTCTATTATATGAGGCATACAGGGCCCGACCGGCCAGACCGACAGCTGACTGGTACTAGTATATCATGCTGTTCACTATTCAAAACCCAAAGAGTAGCTGCCGTATGAGGATCAGATGACTGATATCGGCATATAGTGGGGAGAAGCTGGTCGTGGCACATCCAAAATGGTTCTTCCTGATCTAGTAGCACATATGGTGGTAGAGGCAGGCCTACCGACACCAGATGAAGGGGTTTCACGTGATGCGTTTTTTGCTGGGCCTGCTGTCTGGTCCTTGAGGCATGCACTAACTGGATAGAGGTTCCAACTAATGTGCCCCGAAGACTCATATGGTCACGGCTCCAAGGACGTTGGTGCTAGCTGGGGACGTTGGGGAGGTTTGCCTGATGCTCCCCCCATCGGGAGTCATATAGGGATTTACCAACTCAACAGTGATAATCGAAGAATACACATGACTATCACTAGAAGAGTCATCCATCACTGGGTGGATTCTGGGAGGGATCCCCATCTTAGGTGGATGAAGTTGCCGAGAGTGCAAGATGACGATTGCATTGGCATGGCACGTTGGTTTTTCTGGCACACCGATGCTTTATTTTCTGAGAAGACGTCAACTGAGGTGATGATGCAGAAGTGGTGGTCGTAGCTTCTGAAAGCTCTCATTGATTCTAGAATGCATAGATAATTCCATGGGTGCTAGAATCCGCTTTGAGGGCTATATAGTCATTATACTTATGAGACTCGTAGTCAGAATCCTACTGCCACTCCTCTTCGATGTCGCCACCACTATCGGACCTCACATAGACACCCACCACTTGTGACAGGGCTGGAAAAAAATAGACTATATTATTGTCAATCTGGTCCTGTAGCTAGTCCTTGAACATGTAGCATATCATGAGGGTGTTCCCAAGGATCTGGTGATAAGGGAAGTAGTTTGGATGATCAGTGAGATTCACCTCTTCTGTCTTTCTGCACTCAGGTAATCGTAAAATTCCCTGCTCTACGGCGCTGCCGATGTAACTGGGGACCTAAGAATTATTGAATGATTAGGTCTAATTTATTCTTTTCGTAAAGGGGGATCTAAGATCCTGACCCTGGAAAGGTGCTGGAAGAGCCTGTCGATGAGGTGGAACTTGATTATCTCACGTAAGTGGTGGTGGTGCGTAACGCGGAGGCGCCTACCGATTTTGAGGTAGTCGCTGCTGGGCTGGAAGTTGTGCCTATAGTGGAAGAAATTTCTGAGGCTACGGAGATTGATCCACTAGAAATAACTCTAGTTGTCTAGGGGCCTCTATCTAGGCCAACGCTATGGGATCGGCTCTGCATCCCTCCTCACTGGGATTACAGGGGGCAACAGACGTGTCTGGTTGGCCTATTTCAGGGCTTCTTCAATGTGGTGGGCCTTATCTGAGAAGTCTAGGAACCCTCTGGCATAGTTTTGAGTGATTATGAAGGGAACTCGCTCCATCTTGACATTCCCTATGCACATCATTAGTAATTTCTCCAGAGTTAGTGGCACGTCAAGAGAGTATGTGAGCCCCTTCCACAAGGCGATAAAGTCCGCAACTACCTCATCATGCCATTGTTTTCACTAGAAGAGGTCTGTGATGCTCGTTTTCCATGTGGTAGAGCCGAACTGGTAGAGGAATTGCCTGCGAAGGTCCTCCCAGCGGGTCACAGACCTGACCGAGAGATGGATGTACCAGAAAAATGACAGCCTCCTACTGCGCTAGAGTCCCTAACATTGGCCCACACCTTGAGTTGAAGTTGTTCGGTTATTGCGGTGGGTCCCTAGTACCATTAAAGTAGTAGAATGTGGGGATTCTGAATCCCGGGGGTTCTGGCACATCATTCACCCACATTGGGTATGGCTTCCATCCGGTGCGATGGCCACCTGTCGTGTCTCCAAAGCCTCTAGACAGGCGATGAGTGATTCCATTGGATCATCTGTACATGGGTCCCTATCATGACATGGGTCCCTAAACACAAGCGTGTTGCCAGGTTCTTCAATGTGCTATAGAAGCTTAGTGGATCGTGGAGTGACATTTGGGGTGGCCGGAGGAGCCCGACTGAGGTTCCCTGGATTGTCGTGCCATTCAAACGTGTTTGGAAAGACAAATCGTGCCATCTTGTCATGAGCTCCAGCTTCTGCCCTGTCTGCGGGAGTGGCATGATCAGGGTTTCCTGGGGGAAGCTCGCTAGTGAGTAGTTGTCCCTACCACTACTGCCCTGGCCTCCGATCACCATAGTCGGGTCGTCGCTCTGCAATGTGTTCATCCATAGTTTTATCGACCGTCTTCTTCTACTCAGCAAGCTGTTGGTGCAATGTGGCTTTCTCGGGGTCCTCTTCCGTCTTATGTCTTGAAGCCGATAGGTCGAGTTCTTGAAAACTCTAACATTTTATTTTTCCTTACAGGAATTACGGCTGAGTACCAATTCCTCAGTGGGCATATGGAGACCTAGGATGTTCCTATGATGACAAGTAATCCACCATGATGGGTCTTGTAGTGGGGGCACGTTCACAGGGAATAAGATTCTATCAAGAAGTTCCAGCTCATTTTCCCCTCCCGACAGATCAGTCATGTTGACTGTAACTCTTCTCTGGGGAATTTCCTTAATGTTGCCTAGTGAGTCTGGCTGTCAGCGAATTGCACTGAAGAGGAGGGTAGCGTGCTTCCCCCAGTCATGGACATTAAAATTGGGGGTAGCCTCCTCAATAACCTTGCGGTGTACTTGGAAACACTGAAAGAATTGTTGTTGCAGGGCCCCGTGGTGACCAGGTGACTCAGGGTGCTAGAACACGAGGAGCGAAGCTAGATCTACCAGAAGACATTGTTCACTGATGTATTAACGGTCCACTTGGCTCTTGGGATAAGACACCCCCTGGTCGTGAGGACGGAAGTGAGTCACCCAGAGGGTCTGGCGGAAACATTCAAACTCCTCTTGGGTGAGAGATTATGGCGCACAAAAATTTGGTCCTGCGACCACCCAAAATTTTTGATTGAAGGGTCCTACTGTAAATATAGTCCAGAAGCTCCTAGGGTAAGATTCACGGTTTGGACTATGATTTCCCAACTCATCAAATGGGGGTGTCTAAGGAACTTGTAATGGAATTGAGGTAGACTGTTGGGACTGCATGCTGGACGGCAAGGAATACGGAGAGCGAGCTGACTGACCGCCGAATCATGGGCTGCCCTTTCAGGATTTTAGCGAACTAGACTGTATATCACGCTAGGATGGACCACCGACCAATGCTCTTGATATAATATTAGAGTCTGTATAGGGTGGGCTATGTCACTGATCTCCTGCCATTGACCCCCAAAATAGATCTCTGTATTCACTAGTCGAGGCAGAGGGCGCATCCGGAGATGATAGTGGCGACTGTGTGGTCGGTCCCTAGGGACATGCCAGGTTCTTCTCCTTCTGGATATACCTTCGGAGGGGGATAGAGATCCAATAGACCACACATTTTGGGAGTACGAGGCTGATGTCCCTTGTTCCTTCCCCAAAACCTTGACTTAGGGGACTGAGGGGAGGGCTCCAGCTCCTAGTCATACTCTACTTCGGAGTCTGAGAAGCGGATTGGTTTGATCCCTATTCATACATCCCCAGTATTCCCCTTTTGGCGTCGACCACCTACTCTTTTTCCCTTGGGTGGATCTTTGGGGAAGGTCCCCTTTTGGAATGAGGAAGTATTTCAGCCTTACTGGTGCTGGGGTGGAGAGATCTCCCACATGGGTGGGCCGTGGTGTGAGGAGCACCGTGGAAAATATCGAATGGGACATGGGGAGGTCTTCCATGGGAAGTGCTAGAGCGGGCAGGACATTTGCTGGAGCTGACATAAACATAGGTTTAAGCGGTAGGAGCATAGGTAGGACCTCCATGCTCAATGCCCCTAACTACATCAGTGCAAGGAAGGTCCTCATACGGGTAACACCGAGAATGGGTAGGACATCTGTGATGGGTGTTGGTTTACTAGAGTTGGCCTCCACCCCTCCGATTATTGGGGTGAGGAGGACCTTCGCCAGCTGGTACAAGGAAATGGGGAGGGCCTTCAAGTTAGCGAGTGACTAGACGTGAAATATCTTCATACCTGCAGTCTGTGGCGGGGGGAGTAACCCCGTAACCAGTGTAGTGACTGCGGGAGAGACCCCCGTATGGAGTTTCACTATCATAGGGGAGACCCTAGATTGGTTTGAAGGTGGCACGTGGTAGACCTCCAAGCCAAGGTTGGAAGTAATGAGAAAACACACCTTCCATAGTGGTGGTATGGAGTGGGCCTCTGCACTTGGTGGCATTGATGCAGATTGGTTCGCAGCGGCCAACACCTGTTCTGGTGACCGAAAGAGTCGACCTAGCCTCCCCATGGGGTGGTTGGGGCATCGATCCAGAACGTGTGTTTAATTTCCCCTACTCTATGTATGTATTTAGTTGGGGATATGAGTCAGCGGTGGCTCGGGCCACAATAGTAGATGATGTTGACACAACACGGTGGTCACCCTCTTCCATTTTCACCCGACGGTAGTGCCGGGTCAGATGGACCGAAGTCGGTGGTGCAGCCTGGTGGCTACCCGTGCCTCGGCTCAGGGAACTGGGCGGCGGTGCTCACGCTGCCAGGTGGGAGCCTACACTATGATCCCTTAGATTGGGACTCCTATCAGGCTGACCCAGACATCCCCTACCTCGTCAGCGTAGGGCAAGGAGTTCTCAAGGCGTTCCGGGGACATCCTCCAGAAACAATTAAATTTTGGGTTAGGGAGCAGCAGCTCCATGTGCAGCCCTTCGGGGTGGCATTGACGGAGAGGCCCGACAACCTTATGATCTAGGCGGGCCATTTCCCTGGTGGGGATGATCTTGCCCTCCTCATACCTATGTCCAAGGTCATTAATTACCCTTCTCTGGATAATTTCTGATAGGGAGAGGGTGCGTGGGGGCCCAAAATTCATGGCGGTCGAGGACATCAAGGAAGAGTCGGAACCGCATGGTGTGGCCATGTCAATATTTCCCCTACCCCTGCACGAGTGGGCAGGTGGTGATCGAGTTCCGGATGAAACAAATTGTTTCATGAATGTTGGGAGACGAACTAATTAATACTGATAGGAAAATAAAGAGACAACCAGTTCCCCAGCGTCGTTCTGTCTTCCATGGCTAGTAAGAGGGATCAAAGCTGACAATGTCGCAGAATGGAATGCTCCACCTCCTGACTGACCCTACTTCTGACAAGTTTCACGTCAGGCCTGCTATTTTCTTGGTGGGACCTGGTGCCGGATGACGGGTTCTGGAAAAATTCTAATACATCGATTCCTAGAACAGTTCTAGTCTCCATATTGAGGAGAATACATTCACGTCGGGTTCACCATTTCTATTTTCGATGCATTCACCGGGGAACACACATCATTCACATTGAGAACACATAGTTATTAACTCGCATTCCCGCTTCCCAAAGGCGGGTGGCTTCATCTCCTTATTCAGGGATGACTTCTCCTTGATCGAAACGGGATGATGTGATTTCTGTTCTTTCTTCTATGGATTCCTCCTCGGAACTTGTCACCTAGTACGGGTCTCCCTCATAATCTTAAGACGTTGTTCATGAAACTCATCTCGGTGCCATATACTCATGGACACCAGTTAATTACACTGCTTCTGTTAAGAAATTCCAATATGTCTGGTCAGGGAATCAACCTTAGGTAAGGGAAGTAGTCATGTTGTGAATCACTGGCATGTCTGGACACTAGGGGATTGTCATGTGTGTCTTCTTTCCCTTATTATAGGAAGTCTTGAGAGGGCGGAAGCCCGAGGCATCTCACATTGAATGTGAGGAATTTTTTTCCATGGGCATGTATCTAATGTTTTTCTCAGCATCCCATGTTTAACACAGGGTATAATTCACTTTTAATGTCCAGCAGAGACGCATCAGACTGATCGGAACACTGATTAGAGTGGATCAGATGGAGGAACCCACTATAGGGAACACAGATACTGGGGCCATCCTGTGGCTGGCTTCCAGAATGTTGTCAAACGGCTTGGGGAATGGGGTGGCATGATCCCACTAAGATGTGGCGGCCCCGGTGAGGATATGGATGGGTGATGATGTGAATGAGGATGGAATATGGTCATCGCAAGGGTGACGGTGATGTTGGGATTCAGTCTCGAAGAGGCTTCCTATGTATCACCGTGGGAGGGAATCAGAGTCCACATAGTTCGGTGGGACGACCAGACACCTGGGGAGGGGACCTGTGAGAATGGATGAGTTGATGGGACCCTGATGCAGTTGAATATCTGGGTTGGTACATGAGCTTCACGAGACAGATATGCTCGAGGAAGAGACCAGGATGTGATGGGAGTGATGGGATCAAACCTCATGGAGGCTTCCTATGTATCCTCGTGGAAGGGAATCAATGTCCCTATAGTTCGGGATGGAATTTGGGGCTTACCCTCTAAGGCGGCTGATGGGGTCGGTAAACCGACGTGGAGGTGGACCTGGGGTCCTGATGGATAGTGGGAATGAAACATAGGGAGGCTTCTTACTTACCATGCCTTGACATGGATCAAAGCCCCTGTAGTTCGGGATGATATTTGGGGATTACACTCTGAGGTGGCCCCAGTGGCGTGTTGTTGGTCTTGAACCTTGTGAAGGATTCCTATGTACCATTCCTTGATATGCATCAAAGTCCTCGTAGTTTGGGATGGTATGGGGCTTACACTCTATGGAGGCCCATGTTGTTGGTTAACCGACGTGATGACGGTCGGAACGACTAGGTGGCGGGCTTGATCCTCATGGAGGCTTCCTATATACCATGCCTTGACATGGTTTCAAGTCCCCATAGTTCGGGATGGTCTTTAACTTACAATCTGAGGTCGTCGAAGGGTTTGATGAACCGATGTGATGATGGTCGGAACGACCAGGTGGTGGGCTTGAACCTAGTGCAGGCATACTACGTACCATGACATGATATGGATCGAAGTCTTCATCACTCGGGATGGTATGAGGCTTACACTCTCAGGTGGCCCAAGGTGATGGTGAACCGACATGATGATGGTCGGAACAATCGTTTGGTGGGCTTGAACCTCGTGGAGGCTTCCTACATACCTTGCCTTACCATGGATCAAAGTCCCCTTATGTTGGGATGGTATGTGGCTTACACTCTAAGGAGGCCCCAGGTGTTGGTGAACCGACGTGATGATGGTTGGAATGACCGGGTGGTGGGATTGAATCACGGTGAGGATTCATACATACCACGCCTTAACATGGATCAAAGTCCTTGTAGCTCAAGATGGTATGTGACATACACTCTGAGGCAGCCCAAGGTATTTTTTGTGGTCGGTGTGTGCTCTAAGCTCACATGATTCATGCTTAGTGTGAGAAACAAGAGATAGCACTGACCTAACGATCATGTTGTGAAAGGTGCATCCATGGAAAATGGAGTGGGGCTTACACATGATTAACGGACCAGAGAGGAAAAAGGGGCTTATGAGAAGTTAACAGCCTGAGAGGTCGGGACTTACTCCAAGATGGAGGCCTGAGGGTGAAAAAGTGCAGCAGGAGAGGGACATGGAACCGAAGAAAAGAGAAGAACTGTCTCCCACCACGCCCTTCACTGGCCCTAGGGACCGAAGATTAAAGGAGGAGAAGGGATGCTACCTCTGACAAAAGAATATAGGGGCTTACACCAAGGTGACTACCGTTTCCCTGCAGACAAATGCCACTCCGGTAAGGAGGATATCATCCCCTATAAAGGTTGATCCCATCCCCGTGGAGATGAGTGGGCATGGAGAATGTATGAGGTGGGGGACCCTGCATGTGAGGCACGGAGAGAGGTTCACAGTTTAACGAAATGTGTTGAAGATGATGGTGCGTCATAGTTTAACGTCCTACAGCTCAGATGATGGGGATTCACTACGCACCCCTAGGACTTACATATCCGGTACCCTATGCTCCTTGGTGTAGAGAGGGGATAGGAAAAGCCATGGCTTGGGGGAATCATGGAGAAAATCATCGAGGGGTCTACGTTAGCATGGCTATACAATGAAGCAATAGCTATTAGCGTGCATATGCAATGAAGAAGACGACGAAGCAACGCAACAGGAATAACCATCCAAGGGACATTGAAGTTACATCGTACGAGCCTAGAAGGTTGTATAATAAAGTGGTGTATGATGCAGATGCACAAGGCGTGAGAGGTACCAACGAATGGAATCCATATGAAGAGAATCAGCCACACTTGAAGAGGTACGCCCAAGGGGTATAGGAAATTTGGTCCCGCAAAGTTGTGCACAAACTTTTAGGCTTGCGTATGAAATAAGCATCTCTGCATGAAAAACACCATTGTGTCATGAAATAAGTGAGGATTAGTACACAAATGGAGCCGAGGTTTTGCGCAGAACTAGAATGGATCGCGCACAAGGAGGACTAATTGCGCACAATTGGGATGGGCTGCGTACAATGACTGGGGTGCGCACAATTGAAGGGGATAGCGCGCAATTGGCTCGACCGCGCACAAGTGGAAGGGATTGTGCATAGGGGGCGGACCCCGAAGTGGTTGGAATTTAGTCTAAACTGAGGGGATCTCATGCGAAGGAGGATCTCGGGGCGACATGGCACAAAAAGAACTGTACCTGGAAGCCATATTTTCATGCACGAAAGGAAAATTTCACGCATGAGAAGTAGTCAGATTCCTCAGCCTCGAAGTAGAAATGGGTCTCCTTCTATTTATAGGCATTCGGGGGCATAGAAAATAGTTCAGCATGAAATAATTGTGCGCTGATGTTGGTGGCATGAAATCTCAACCGCACGGTGTTGGGGCGTAGAATTTTCTGCCCCCAAGCTGAAGAACTCTCACGAATCCCAGATCTTTCCACATGGGGCATTATTTTTTCGCACAGTTATGATTTTTTTGTACGACTCCTCTGGGACCCCCGGACAGGGCCCCCAGATCCAAATATGACTTCACATTGTCATTTTGAATCTTTCTTCAGCACTTGAGCGTTTTTCAGCATCTTCGGATACATAATTTGTGTTCTAATTTAGCAATACTAAATCTTGAAAAAATAAAAACGTGGGAAAATAAAAAGGTGAAAAGGATAATTATCGTGATATGGGTTTAAAGAAAAAAACAAAAAGAGTTTTTACGGTGAGACCGTGTCTGGTCATTACGGTGAGACAGTAAACGCGCTTCACGGTGAGATCGTGAATGAACTTTTTAGTGTCTATTATGGTGAGACAGTAAACATCCGACAATAATTAAAAAATAATAAATGTGAGATCATAAACATAATACATTAAAGTGAGATAGTAAACATGAGAGACAGTAATTGAGAAATCATAAAAATGAAAAAGTAAATAAAAACAAAGTAAGATATCGAAAAGTAAGACCAAAAATAGTAACATGTAAGATATCTATTTGAGATTTATCATTCCTAGTTCATGTATGATGTAGTCTATTCTCTCAGAATTTATTGGTATAGTGAATGTATCATCAAGTTGATATTCAGTACCAATGAATTACAAAGTGATATCACCTTTTTGATAATGATATCTCAAAAAGTGATGTCTTACATCAATGTGTTTTGTCCTAGAATGTGAAATATGATTTTTTTGAGATGTTAATAGCACTATTGTTGACACAATTTATAGGTTCATGTCTGAATTGATATCCATAATCTAGTAATGTGTGTTTCATCAGCAATATTTGTGCACAACAACTGCCAGTAACTATGTATTCAGATTCTGCAGTAGATAATGCAACAAGATGTTGTTTCTTACTACACCATGATACTAGTGACATGCCTAAAAGGTGACATGTTCTAGAGGTGATTTTTCTATCTAACTTACATCCACCGAAGTTAGCATAAGAATAACTAACTAACTCAAATGATTGTCTTTTTGGATAAAATACTCCAAAATTGGGTGTATGCCTGAGGTATTTGGACATTCTATTTACAAAATTTAAATGAGATTCCATAGGCTTTTCTTGAAACTGAGCCCGCATACACACACTAAACATAATGTCAGGATGACTAGTAGATAAGTAGATTACACTTCTAGTCATTCCTATATAAGTGGTCTGATAAACAGATTTTCCATCTCCATCATGATCTATGTTACTGGTGGTATTCATGGGAGTGTCACTACATTTTTTGATTTATAATCCAAAACATTTTTTAAGATCCTTTCTATATTTACGTTGATTTAAAGTAATACCATTTTCATTTTGAAAAACTTGTAATCCAAGAAAATATTTGAGTTCTCCCATTAAACTCATTTCAAATTCGTTTTGCATAATTTTAGAAAAATCAACACATAACGAGTTCTTCGAAGTTCCAAAAATAATGTCATCTACATAGATTTTAACAACTACAAGATCATTAGAAATTTGTTTTATAAAAATTGTAGGATCAACTTTTCCCTTTGTAAAACCATTGGAAATAAGAAAAGTACTCAATCTATCATACCTAACTCATGGATATTTCTTTAAGACATATAATGCTATTGATAGTTTAAAAATATGATTTGAAAAAATGGGTGTTTATAAATCCAGGGGTTGTTCAAAAAAAATCTTCATCTATATGCCTATTTAAGAGTTCACTCTTTACATCCATTTGATATAGTTTGTAATTCAAATGTGCATCATAGGTAAGTAGGATTCTGATAGCTCCATGTCTGGATACTAGTGAAAATGTATCATCATTGTCAATTCATTCTCCTTGACTATAGCATTGTGCCACTAGTCTATCCTTGTTTCTAACTATGTTACCAGCTTCATCAACTTTATTCCAAAACACCCATTTAGTGCCTATGGTCAAAGTGTCATTGGGTTTGTCTACAAATTCCCATAATTTTTTCCTATCAAATTGATTCAATTCTTCATGCATATCCATCACCCAAAATTCATCATTAATTGCATCATTGTTATTTTTAGGTTCATGCTGTGAAAGAAATGATGGAAGATCAACCTGATTTCTCAGAGAAGCTCTAGTTTGTGTCCCTCTATCTAAATCTCCGACTACATCATCTAAAGGATGATTTTTCAGGGTCTTAGATGGTCTAGATAATGTAGGGATAGATATTTCAGTTTCATTTACAGGTTTGGGTTCTACAAAAATAGGTTCCAGAAATGTTTCAGAACTGGTTGTCTTAACAACAGGTTCACTGTTTTTGTTATTTTCGGTTTAGAATAGACATATCTTCTTCTTGATTTGAACGAGGGGTCTTAGGTTTGCGAGGATCGGTTTCTTCAAATTTGATGTGAATAGATTCTTCCACACATTTGGTTCTCTTATTGAATACTGTAGAAGCTTTACTCAAGAATGAGTAACCTAGGAACATTCCATCATCACTTTTGGAAGAAAATTTGTCATGATTATCTTTGATGTTAAGGATAAAAACATTGCAACCAAAAACTATAAAGTAATTATCCTTAGGATTCATATTTTTTCAATGATCATAAAGGGTCTTTTTATGAATTAGTTCAATCAAGACTCTATTTATAATGTATCAAGATATATTAACAGCTTCAGCCCAGAAGTAAATAGGTAAGTCATACACATTGAGCATAGTTCTTTAAATTTCATGAAGGTTTCTATTCATTCATTCTACTACACCATTCTATTGAGATGTTCCAGGATCAGAGATGTTGTGACTATAGCCATTATTTAGGCAATAATATTCAAAATCTTGATTTTCAAACTCATGGCTATGATCACTTCTCAAGGTCGTGATCCTAAGTCCACTGGGGTTTTCTAAAAATGTTTAATATTTGATAAAATAAGAACAAGCTTCACTTTTTTGAGCATGAAACTATGACCAAGTGTATCTAGAAAAGTAATCTACTAGAAAATAGACATAGTGCTTCCCATTTAGACTTGAAACTATTGATGGTCCAAACAAATCCATGTTAACCAACTTGAGTGGTTGAGAAGTAGAAACATATTTCTTCTATTTGAAATATACTTTGTGTTGTTTTACCTTTTGACAAGGATTACAAACTTTGTAAAGTGAGAATTCTATTTTAGGTATGTCTCTAACTAAACCATTCCTAGTTAGTTCGCTATGTGAGTGCACATTACAGTGTCCAGAGTTTACATTGAAACCATCACCACAAAACTGAGAAATACATAGCAGATTCTATTTTAATCCATCAAAAAATAGTACTTTGGAAATTAAAATTGAATCAGTGTTACCAATCTGGCCTACACTGATGATTTTGTTCTTTTGTGTTATCCCAGAAGGTGACATGTCCCCCATCAAATTTGATTAAGCTCTTAAAGCATGAGTAGTCTTATTTTATATGCCATGAACATCGATTTTCCAAGTACCATATATTCCTATAGGAATAATTCAAGAATGTTTCCCATAAAATGATTTAGAAAGAAGATAATTTTGGTACCCGGATTTTCTTGGATCCAGATAGGATAGAAAGTAAAACTTAAGGCACCCATATTTCTCTAATGGGTTTCCTATAATTAACCGATTCAAATGATTTTGATAAGTAATCTTCATTTGGTCTGTAAGAATTTGAGTATCTAGATAAAGCATAAGAGTTACCAGAACCTGAACTAGTAGTATACTGTCCAGATTTTGGAATAAATTTATTATTAAAAATTTTTCTCTATCTAGGTTGTTATCCTAAACCAGTAGTATACTTTGGTGCAATTTTTTTACAAGCATTTGAATGACAGTATTCATTCCATTTGTGATACTCTCTAAGTCTTTTCTAGGATTATCATTAGACAATTTGAGTTCATTATTCTCCTTTAACAGTTGATAATTCTTTAACATTTATATAATAATATTAGATTTAATAGTACAAGTCAAGGCATAATGTTTCTTTAATGATTTGTACATATATTTTAGCTCATTACAAGTATCTTCTAACATATTACCATATTCAAATAATTCATCTTTGGACATATTATCATCATTATTTTAATCACATTCATTCCAAGAATAGTAATCATTCAGAATAGGTGAAACAGGTACCTGAGATGTTTTAGTCATGAAACACTTGTTGGCATGATTCTTTTCTTCAAAAAAAGAAACATCAGATCTCTTGAGCTATCTAACGTAGCACTCCATGTTTCATTTATAGCTTTCTTATATTTTTTTCCTTATAATCATATATCTTCTTAAACTTCTATTTTGGACAGTCAGCCTTAACATGTCCATTCCTTTTATATTCATAACAAACTATCTCATCATTTTTATCAGATTTCTTCCGATCTCTCTTCAAATTACCATGTTGGTCATACATATCCTTATAATTTTATTTTATGAAAAATTTTATCCTTCTATATAATTTTTTGATTCTCCTGGCTATATGATCTATTTCATCATCACTGTCTGAGTTATAATTTTCACTAGTTGAGCTTTCTTCTGTTAAGTGATCATTATCTTTGTCCTCGATTCTTGAAGCAGTAGACTTAAATGCCACTGACTTATTCTTAGGTTCATCATCTTCATCTTTTTTTTACCTTCATATCTTCTTCATACATCATAAACTTAATGATCAAATCCTTGACATGTATCTTTCCAATGTCACATGATTCTCGAAAAGAGACATAAGTTCCTCTATATCTGTCTCTTAGGAATCTTAGTATCTTCATGATTTTCTCTTTTTTTGGAATAACTTTTCCCAGTGAGCTCATTTTATTAAATATATCATTAAACCTAAGATACATATCATAAATAGAATCATTTGGTTTCATTTTAAAATTATCATACTTAATAGTGTATATATTTAGTCTCATTTCCTTAAAATCGGTTGTTCCCCCATGGGAAACAGCCAGAGAATCCCATTTTTCAAAAGAAGTCTTACAAGAAGATATTCGACTTAAATCATTATCTCCTAAATCACAATATAATACATTCAATGCTTTAAAATTATAAGTGTATGCAGCTTTAGTAGGTTCTTCCCAAGAAGTTATAATAGTTTGTGGAAACTTATATTGAGTCTTTATAGCAGTTAAAATTTCATATCCCATAATTTCTAAATGGATTTTCATTTTTATTTTCCATTGGGCATAATTGACACCATTAATGAAGGGTGGACTATTAGTAGCTACACCTTCTAATATGTTATCCATAATTAGATTTTATCAAATGTATTTAAAGAGATAAAAATTTAAAAATAATAGAAATTTGAGATCTTTAAGACACTACTAAAATCGAAGTCTAATAAGATTACATAGAGTCCAAATAAATAACATATGATACCAAATGTTGGTCAGAGTAGATACTCAAGATGGTGTGAATTGAGTTCCAATTAAAATTTCTGTTAAAAAATATTTCTATTAAAAACCCCCAATTTAACAAACAAGTGAAACTCTAGTGAATTTATAATGATTGTAAGTGTTCAGTTTGTTTCTGAAAGATTGATTATTTCTCTGTTAACTTAATCTAAAGATTATGTTATCTTTTGATACTAATTTAATAGCTGACAATATTTAATAAAACTTTCTAGTTCAAATATCATAGTTACATTAAAACAGATTTGAATTAAACGTAATTAGCAGTGAAATATTGAAAGTAGTTTAGACTATAATAAGATGAAAAATAGTTTTAACCAAGAAGTTCAGAATAAATCTGAGACTTAGACCTATCAAACAATTTATATATAACATTTATCCACACCCGTGATCGCGGTTTTCAATAACACTCAGACTGTCTAGGTCCTCAGACCTCTACCACAGTTCTACGTAGGAAAACGATAACAACAACACACATGCTGTCCAGGTCCTCAGACCTCTACAACAATTCTACGTGGGAAACACAATGGTATAAAAAGTCTAGTGTGAGGATTTAAGTATCCTCATGTTTATATTAGGATTTAGTGTGTGTCCAAATAGACAGAAGCACACACTTCTCGTAATGTAAGAAAAAGGATGATTACAGAAGAGCAAGAATATAAAAATGAGTTTAGAATGCCATTGTGTGATGTCAAAGCAACTCTGGTCTCCATTGGATTGAAGGAGATGAAGCTTTCAGTCCTTCTCTAGATGTTGTGTAGAAAACAGATGGATGCGATTTAGCTTGTGTTCTTTGTGATGTTCAACAAGCGATGATGTTCCTTAAGCTTCAAATATGCTTCGTGTGTTCAAAAATGTCAAGTTTCATGCGGTATGTGTTTCATTAGAAACATCTTCTATGTATCTTATTAATTATCATGATCAAAACCTTGATTTTCGTTTTTTTATCGCAGATAATGATTCTTGGACACAGATATCTTTTAACATGGAATTCATGTGTTGGAGCCGACATCTTGCATGTGTTCTACACCTCGTACCTCATATTGTCTGATGATATTTCTATAATGAATCATTAATTATGTTAGTTCATTAAAATCATAAAATATGACTGTTAGAAATTAAATTGAATTAATAAAAAAAGTTTAAGAAACAATGTCACAGTAAGTCATGAAAATTGTGTCTCCTTCACACGGTGTATGGATTTATCAAAGTGTCTGAGTGTCACAGTGTCTCATGGTCACTGTGTCTCGTGGTCACGTTGTCTCAGGGTCACAATGTCTTATTCACAGTGTCTTGATTACGATGTCTTTTTAAAGGTGTCTTGCTTCACGGTGTGTGCTTCACAGTGTCTTCTGGTCACGGTGTCTGCATCACGGTGTCTTGTGATCACTATGTCTACTTCACAGTGTCTTCCTCATAGTGTATGGCTTCATAGTGTCTACTTCACAGTGTCTGGCTTCAGAGTTTCCGCTTCACAGTGTCTGGCTTCATGGTGCCAGAAATATAAAGCCAGTGGCAGACTCACGGTGTCTTAGACATTTCAAAGTAATTGTTTTTAGACATAAATAAGGATGATAATAGAATGGATTATAAATAATCATTTTTCAAAGAAGAAATTATGATAGAATATAAAAGATAGTATAAAGTATTTAAACTAAATATAGAGAAATTAAGATCTTGTATGGCTCTTCTTATATCATGAGAAAACATTAAACATAAATACACATGATTGGATATAATTTATGGGCGTTAACTAGGTTTAATATGATTTGTGATCATTAAAACTTGATTAATATATGAGGAATCCAATAGTGATAAACCATAGAATTTGATTAGTAAGGGGATAAAATAAAATATATGTACAGAAACATGACATTAACATATAAAATATGATTAGATGATGATATTTCAACCATATCATATCTTATTCTTGAATACCTCGACATTATGATACAGTTTTATTTATAATAACATTACTATAATTTAATATTTTAAGGTGTCTGAAAAGAACCCCTCTCCTCAATTATACAATAGAACCAACAACCCCACTTCTATACAAAACATCGTACGTTATATCTTCAACAAACATACAATAATACCTTTATAGTTTCCTTAAATTACCACATGATATTTTTTTATATCTATAATATTATCCATTCTAGGATTCAATGAAAATAATAAAGGAGTTTCTCAAATATGAAGTACTCGTCTTATCCAAAATTTTCAATTTATTTCTTCTTCTACCTCACCTAAATATATTTTATTATTAAAAAATATATATTAAGTATAAAAAACATGTGAACATTTATTATGATTATGAAATCACATGTTTACACCCCCTTTCTACATAGTGATACAGATCCTTTTCCAGCACCATGTTTCATGGATGATTATTATGATGGTTTTAATGATTACATATGATATGTATGTAATCAATATACCCCCTGAATTATAATACCAAATATATGTTCTTACCATCTGATTTTTTGCAATAAATTAATGACACTTTGTGTATCTGTGGACCAACTCCTCCATGAAGGGATGTGATTTTATTTTAATTTATTATTTACATGAATGGTAATTAGGATATATTTTTTCAATATATATTATATATTTGAAAAATAATCAGTATATCTGAATTATTATTTATCTTTCATTCATTACATATGTGGAAAAAACTGTTTTGTGCCTATGAATGTCAAACCGTCTTCATAAACACTATAATTTTTTGTCTGTCAATAACATTAACAGATGAACATAAATATCTATATAATTAATATATATGATAATATAATCATGACTAAATTTTTTATATTATATATCAAAGATCATATTATATGTAAAAAATAATGGAGCCAAAAAAGTGTTGAAAAATTAAGTAGTTCTCACCCTGAACAATGACTCTAATAATTAATTATTTATAAATAATTGATAAAATGATAAAAGAAAATCATATTTGGTGTTAAATGTATGAATATGTTTCTGGGATAAATGTATAAAAAATCTATATTTATTATACAATAGGTTAAATGAATACAAAGGATTCCAGACATGAGGTAAGGGTCTCGTGACTCACTTATACATCCATTAGATAGATTCCATGTTCACCATTTTTGGGGTACATATACTACCCATTTGATATGTTTTACCATTAATAAAATAGTTTTTAATTGTACAAAAATTTTCAATTAATTTCATTTATCTCTAGGTGTTATGAATCCATAGTTACCAAAAACAGTAAGGGTTTAATTCACAATCTCATTAATATTATGAATTGTTTATGTTTTAGTCTTACTTGGAGAAAATTAATTGATATTAATATCATAAAACAAATAAATATTATTATCATATGTTTCTTTATTAAATTTTATATTAATTGAACCATTTTACTATTTTAGGTATATACAATAATTCATAATTTGTTTTAGAAATGTGAGATTCATTTTTATTTTTGGTCGAATTTTTTTTGTCTTCCATAACCATGTTTTATAAATATAATTTATGAAATGTTTTAAAAATATTCAAATGATTTATAAAATTTATTTTTACACATTGATATATATTTTTTAATAAAGAATATTTGTTATATTTATTCTCTTTCAAAGTAGGTACTTTTTACATTTGACTAACAAAGTGAAAATAATTATTATTTTGACATATACAACATGAATAATATTTACCACAACCATGAAAATTATATTCTGTATAACATATTCTACAAGTATTCATGATTATATTTATGTAACCTATTTTTCATAATGTATTATAAATTTATATTTTATGCAATAAATTTTCGCTATTAAATTTATATTTTCTTAAAGAATGCTTTTAATGAATTATTTACAGTATATTATTCATCAGTAATAGGAACCCTTATTTTACATATACTCAATTGGGTGTATGTTGTTATGATACCAGGATTATCATATTTTTGGATGGTTAATGATCAACTTGACTACGGATATACTACTTTGATACCATTATCCATATTACTATTGATGATTAATGATTATAATAAATTATTAGTATTGTGGGATAGTTTTTCAATGTGAATGTCTAAATTTTTTTATTTTCAAATCATTAATATGAGGAATGAATTTGAATTATAATGTGAATGATGAGTCACAACATATTTCTATAATGAACTAACAAGGATTAAGAAATATACATAGTTTGTTTTTGGCCAAACCCTTTTTTATTCAAGTAAATATTAAGGAAAAAGTAAATGATTGTATTTTATGATGTCTTATTCAAGGCCTCAGTTGTATATTTTATATTTTTATCATTACTTATTCCATAACTATGAAATCATTAATTGATGATCATGTTATGATATTATTTCTTATGATATCCAAGGATTTGTTTATATCTCAAGTGATTATCTAGATAGAAATATTTTATCATCATTCATTCCATATATATTATTATCCCTACAAAAGATATTGACTAAAAGGAATTATTTATTATATTTACCTTTTCGTATTGTTAATTTCATTTATATTCATAATATAATATTATTTACACAAACCCTTACTGATTATGTCATCTTAATATTTTATTTTCCAAATTTTTCACAGGATATGAAGAAGGGTATTATGAATATCATTAATTGTTAATGAATTATTATTTTCTATATTTTTTATTTTCAAATTAATGTGGTAATCATGTTTATATCCATGTTTTCAATAGTTCAAATCTATTATATCATTCTAGATGATATTTATTGTATCTAGTGACATTTTTATAATGATACCACTTACCCTAGGCTAATAGGTTTGGTATTTTGTACATTTAGTACCAAAATATTCATATTAGAATCCTTGGGATCTATAATTTGGTAATGATATATTAGGGACCATATATCTATGAACGGCCCCATGAATTTTCCCAATGAAACAAGTTTTATGATTTTATGGTCACATATGCTATAATTTTTAATATATAGTATGTTTATGTATTTTTTAGATTATACATTATGTTTCATAATGTTAAAATCTAAACTACTATATGATTTTTCATTAGAAATGGATTCTAGTTAAAGGAATAGAAACAATACCAATTCACATAATCCATATAGGGATTGTGTTCTAGGTAAATATAATAATGTTAAAGAAAAGAATAGAGATGAATCTGAACAAAATAAAAACATTTTTCGGTAGATGGATAATGTTATTACCAATATCCTTGCTCATTTGGATCAACCAACTGATCCACATCATGGAGTAAAAATTATAGACCACTTCGTGAGTCAACATAATATATATTTTTAGGGGTAAAAACAGTTTCTATATGATTACGGTTTAAGTTCCATAGTGATGATATTTTCCTCTTTGGGAAGAATGAAATATATAATGTTTTCATGGGAGTGTATCATAACTATGGGATGTAGATAAATGGTGGTACATTATTCAATATAATATGGTTAATGTGGAAATATCATGTATAAAATGGATGGATTTTAAGGAGCCCTTATTCAATAAATATCTTCCACAAAATTATGAATTACTTATGTAGAGAGAAATGTTGAGTATGTGAAACAATGAAGAAGAATTATTTAATATATATAAAGATATATTTTTATGGGTAGTAATCCATTCAACAGACTGTGTTGTAATCCAAAGGGTCATATTAATAATTTATTTTATGGGTTAAAAAAATATTTTCAATCAAAGTACACTTCCAAATATTTTTTTCATATAACGATATAGTATCATGTGTATCATGAAAGAGAAATTATTCTCTAATTATTTTACATTTGATAGAATAAAGGAGAAAAAGATGATGACCGACCAAAAACTGGTCTATAGATGAAGAGATAGAAGAATAATCTTACATGTGATGATTTGGTAATTAAGAACCATATTTTTTGATTTAAGGGAATGCTATTTTGATTCATGTATTGATAGAATACTAATAATTAACATTAGTTAAAGGGTAAAAAACTAATCATCTAACGGTTTTATTATTTTATTTATGTAGAGGGGAACTACATAAACAAATTCCCCAAACATAAAGGGAATAAAACATAGTTGAAATAATGGAATAACGGTAATGTTTCTACATTATCAATTGATGAAGGGTAATGATTAATGTACTCATGTATATGGAGTAAAGATTAATTTTTTAGATTTATTAATTATGGTGGAAAATAGATTTATCATTTATTTTATGGTTAAAATAATTTCTGAAACACATAAATATTCATATATTAGTGTTTTCATTTTATGAATTTGAATGAATATATTTAATGATACCGATAACCAAGAGATGTGACTTAATAGTCATGTTATAAAGAATAAAATTTTATTTAAAATTTAATGGGTAGTATTTTTTACCTTTAAAATGATTAGTTATTTTATGGAAATGTAAATTTTGGGGTTTTATCATTTTTTTATTTAGGGAATCTACATTATAAGCGTAATGTTAATAATGATAAATATAATTATTTTATGTGATAATGGTAGTCATATTTTCCAAATGTAACATTTTTAATAGGTTTTTCAATCTTGGGAGAAATATTTGATTAGATATTTTTATTTTCATTTTGGTTTAAAATATTTTTGACAAGTCTTAATAATAACTACTTATGGAAAGGATAATGTTGAACATTGAATTTTATGTTTTGATGTTAATGTATGAGTTATAATTTTAGATAACCTATGATAACCATTTTTTTGAAGATATTTTAAGGTTGATGGAATGACATATTGATCTTTTGATTCATTATACTTTCTTATGAAAAAAACTTCATCCCAAATATCCATTACCTGATGTAAATTTAGAAATGGGAATTTTTTGAAGTATATCCAAAGGGTTATATTGTGATTATTGAATGAATATTAACATATTATGTTTATTTTATTTAGTGAATTATGTGTATAGTAAAATAATCCCATAATTTTTTTTAAAACAACCTTGAAAAAATGAAAAATGTTTACTAGTCATACCACGAAATCAGTGGTCTTTTAAGCTATAATATGTTTATAATATGTTGATGGTAAAATTTATCATGATAGTGTTTAATATCACTCTATATTAAAAATGGTTTCATGTTTCTATATTTAATGTCTATATATTAAAACCTAGGTTTTCGTATCCATTATTCAACTTTACCCATATTTTTAATGGGAAATATTATGAACCTTTATTATGATGTGGTATTTCAAAAAATGAAATTTTAAAATGAAGAATCAAATATTAAGAAGAATAAAATATATATTTGGAGATGAATTTTTTTTATTAGAATTTGGGGATTGTTATCCCAAGTAATTATTAAATATTAGTATATTCGATAGCATATACAACTTCAAACACATAGTCTAAATTAACAACAAAATATTATTATTTATAAATTACTATTATCATATAGCCATAGAATTTGTAGTAAAAATATAAATTAATTAATTATTAAATATATATATAAAAGAAAATATAAATATAATTTCATTGGAGGATTCTTGGGAAATATGTTTTCAATTATCAGTAAAGTTATTTTATGTTTTAGAAATATATATTATTCAAAAAAAATTTCTTTTATTCAAAAAAAAATTATTATTTTTTTAACAAATATATGTTTTATTTTGTGAAAAAATTATATTATTTGAAATTAAAATATCCATATTTATAAGGTTCTATTTCCTTAAAGTGATCATTATTTAGTGAATATTGGAAAATACCAATTTTTGTGACAACTATGATTATATTTCATGAATATAAAACATTTCAATTTATTTTAATATTACTTAAAACTAGTTTTATATATCGTATAATTTTAATAATCTAATTATGTTCATTATAATATTTCACATGATCGAATTCAGTAATATAATTTTTGTTACACAAAAATGAATTTTTCATAAAAATTAATTTATATCACACTTCTTATTTTGTTTTATATTAATTCATTCCTTTTACATGTGTTGAATTTAACAAAATTGATGGCATAAATAGAATCATTTTTTTTTGTATTTGGTAAATATCCCTATTATATTTGGTCAAATTTAATAGAAAAGTGGTCAAATTGATAACATCGGTAAACAATATTTCTTGTTAATAATGGATAAAAGTAAGTGATAAGGCCATAGTATTTTATATTAATTATTATTGTATTAATTAAATTCTTCCTTGTAATCTTATTCTATAAATTTATATTTTTAATTAACACATGTCCATGAAAATGACCAGTAATATATTTAAGTAAAAAATGTTGCAAAATGTAACTCTCTTAGTTTTAGATATCTCATATAAATCCTTATAGAGGAAAAAGAATGTCATAAATAAATAAAAATGATTTTTTTCATCATGAAATTTTAATTCTAATATTTAGTTACTATAATTTTTTATTGAATTATTTCAAAACACTATTATTAAATTTATTCAATTAAAAAAGAATTAAAATAATTTATATTAAAAATATTAAAATATATATAATTTATTTTATTTATCGTTTTCCATGAATGTTGTAAATAAAAATGATATAAAATTTATTTTTAAATGAGTTATATTACAAATAAAAAATTGCCTTGATTTGTTCGTAGTCGAATTAAATGAATAGTTTCAAAATATAAATTAATGATAATTAATCAAAATAATAGTTTATATAATTGATTAAAAATCACTAAAATCATGAAATATGGACAGGGGATTGGAGGTGGTTAAACATTTTATCCAATTTCCTCTTATGAGTGAATATATACCATAACCGTAAACTTATAACCCTATAATAAAAAAAAATTTCCAATGTTACTGTAAAAATAGGTTAATTAAGGTCTCAAAAAATGATATGGTTTAAAAACACATTATCCTGATTAATTTTTAGGATACTGAAATCATATACTACCATAGTTTAATATCATAGGGCATTTGGATTCATTTTTATTGAGATTGAATTTATTATAGTTAAATATTGTATGAAATACCATAGGTACCCTTGAACTCAATTATGCAATCGAACACAATATCATTTGTTTACAACACATTGAGACTATTATCTTGACAAAATAATACCATAATATATTAATAGATTTTTTTAACATTTCCTTAAGATTGTTTTCATTCAAAAGTACCATCCCATCAAGACTAAAGGTGTAATCCAAAAGTATTTTTAAATAAAGAGGTTGTCATATTTCCCAAGAAATTGTAACTTATTTATTCTTATTCCTCATCTAAATCTACGATATTTATCATGAAAATTTATATTCATGATACTCAATATACTGAAATGTTATTATGATTATCACATCACTATTATACACCATATTTAACATAAAATGGGATGTGAATGTATTTCTCATGAAAATTCATGACTTACCATCTCGACATAGCAATAAAAGTCATTTCCTCCCACTATATATCATGCGTTCTTATTATAATAATATTAACTATAATATATTAGACATGTGAAATAATCATTAAAATTGTATGGGAAGGGGGTATAAAGAAAAAATGACATCTACAACACCTACATGTACATGGAGATGCATAAATACGAGAACATCCACATGATCCTGCAAAGGAATATCTACTAGGCTACATTATAGGGGGTAGATAGATATGAAATTATTTTTCCCATGTAATTTATGTGTCAAATTTAACTTCTTTCCTTCCAATCAATTGGAATATAATAATATTTATCATGCAGATGCCAGGACTACCACATCTACAATGTAATGTGATTTGTCTTAAATTTTAAATTTACATGGATTTAAATATGGATTGAATTAATTAATATATATGATATATATTATAATTATTATTCAAATAAGAATTGTTATTTACCATTATTTCATTCTATACATTAATAAAGCATCGTATAATTCATGCATACATATAGGCTACCATCTACAATCAAGGTGTAACTTATTTTTCTATCTATAACATTTTTGGATCCCCATATATATGTACTCAATGACTATAAATGATAATTATATAATGATAAAAAAAATTTGAGATCAAATAATCATGAGCAATATACAACAACCAAAAACATTCATGTACACCAAAGTACTTATCACCCATAAATGTGATTTTAATAAATAATTATTGATAAATAATTAACAAAAGGTTGTAAGTAAATAATATATGGCATGATATATATGAATATAGATCTATAATAGTTTTATAATAATTATGTATTTGTTATAGAGGATGTTCTATCAAATATAAATTATGTCAAAATTTATGTAAGGGTTTCTCATCGCATATTTACTTCCACGTGACCTATTCCATATTAAACAATTATTTTATTTTATTTCAAACATCCTCTTTGAAAAGATATTACATTAATAACATAACATTCATGGTATTTAAGTTTTTCATTTGAATTTTTATAGTTCATGGGGGTTATGATTGAAAATTTATGAAAGTGGTATAGATTTATTTAACTATACCATCATTATTTTCTATTGTTATTGTTTGTTGCCTTCTATAGGATAATTTTAGTGATATTTTTATATTAAACCAAATAAATATTATTATCCATTAGGGGTTCATAAAATTTTATATAAATGGTACTATTTTCATCTATCTTGTATGGAAAATGAATATGATAATTTCTTTAAAAAAAGTTGACTTGATTTCACCGGTTGATCCAATATCCTTTTTTTCATTAGCTTTATTTTCTAGAAATATTTATATGAACGATTTAAAAAATATCAAAATTAATTACGAAAAAATATTGACCAAATTTTTTAATTTTTAAACATGATTTAATATGAATCTTTATATTATTTTCCAAATGATGTACTATTTTCACCTTAATGAAAATATAAAATGAATAATTATGTTAAATTACATGAATGAATTCCATTTCCCATAGTAATGACCATTTCATTCATTTAATTACACTATTCATGTTTTCAAGATTCTTTTTAAATAAAAATTTATAGTTTTTTTAAATTTATAGTTCATAAAATTTGTTATAAAAATAAAAAAATTATGTTCTTTTAGATTTTTTTAAATAACATTCTATTGTATTTATATTCATCAACCAAAATAACCAATATATTAAATATGATCTAATATGGATATAATTTATTGATTATATCCAAATAATATTTTTGTATAGTTTATGATGATTTTCAAAATATGTGTATAACCTTTTTACATCTATCGATTTTTCTCTCAATGGATAATGATTATATTCAAATATTAGAAAAATATTATTGATGTTTTCTAGTATGAATGTTTACATTGTATATAATACAAACCATTCATATCATGGATGAATTAGAAATATAATCTGATGGTTATGGACTACTATAACCCAATGATTCATCAATACATTTCATGAAACGAACTATATTTGGTTTTGGAAAAGGCTTTAACCATTTATCTATATATCATAAAACAAATCCATAATGATAATTTCAAATATCATGGACAAGACCTTATTTATTAATTTTATTTTACACTCTATACATACTCATACATAGTATACATAATCACCATTATATTTTTCCGCTTTTTCATAGCATATGAATAAGCATATTATAAATAGTTTAGTCCTCTGGTATGGGATACCTTATATAAAATATCGATGTATTATTTTTACGACCAACTATTGGATATTGTTGTTTGGGTATTTAAATTTTTTCCATCAATAACAAATCAGAATAATGGTATATATGAATGAACACATGGAAAATCATTCTCTTTTCATACAAGAAGAATAATGATGTATAATGTTCTCATCAATCAATTCTAGTGGAACAAAATTAAGAGTAAAATTGAATTTTTTGTATCTTGATGCATGGTTTTTCGATAATTTAAACATGAATGATAAAAATATATTGGGATGATGAAACCTTTCCCATTACAGAATAGAAATCAGAAAACCTAACCGTAAATTATAGCATATGCCTCCCATGGAATTATGAGTGCTATAATTATATAAGGGTTATAGTAGATAACCTAACGAAGATAAAATATTTAGCTCATCTCTGATAATATTTCTCACTTGATCATATTTCCATGTAATTCATAAAATAAGTGATAAAATTTCATGGATTTCCACATTAAATATTGACTACTTTTGATCTGAGGTATCCTTTGAAATTATGGAGAAGTTATCCATAGGTACAGAATATATTGTTTTTATTTATATCAATATATCATCTTCAGATGGATGTTATGTTAGAGAGGAATAATCAAACACTAAAATGTATACTAAGTTCTTTCTCATTCTATTTGAAACGTTGTAGGGATCAATACCTTCATTTGGTCAAATTGTACTTAAACAATAACATTCACTGAATTATTCATATGGATACTTATTAACAACCAAATTTAATGATGTGAAAGAATATAATATTGAGGGATACTGTTGGATAATGCTAAATATATGGACATAATCCGACAGAGTATATTTTATTGAAGGTTTGTGCCATTCAACATCACAGTAGGGATGCTCAGAGTTGACATTTATTTTATGATGACAATAATCAACGAAATATATATTAATAATTTGGTGATAAATAATTCTTATGAATATATTGTTTAAATAATTTTAATGAAATTTTAAATAAAAGAAATCTAAACTCTAGTTATAGTGTCACCTATGAGTTATTTATCATATGTAAGTGATAGTTTATTTCCTATCACTTTCATTAATCCGCTCTATATTCCATGATGTTTTTCACGTATATATTTTGAAGAATTACATACATGATAAACCACCATTTCTATAAAAATAATTTATTAAATATGTACATGATTTTTCTAGTAAATAATATCTTTTTAAATCATAGAATATAAAGATAACGTGATATGAAAACAGAAAACATTTCTTATTATTTTTATTCAGAGAAATAGAAATTTTAAACAATATTCGTGGGAACCAAAGGTAGTTCTGACTCATAAGTACCCACATAATCTCACGTGGAAAAATTTTAAAGATGAAATTTATATTAAGGGGGTTGAATTTAACATCCTATGACATTGAAATATATTTGTATATTAAAAAACATGAAGTGATTGACAAATTGTTTTTAATACAACACCAACATTAAAATAACAGTGGTTGAAAATTATAATACATTATTAATGATATCACAGAGTTTTTGGATTTGTGGGTATTAATAGGACTATCAATATTTTCAAAACTATTTATATATTTTTTTTTATTAATTCAAATTGGATGATATATTCATTCAAAAATGATTACTCAATTTAAAATGTATAGAATAAGGTTGATTTATATTTTTTGATGGCATGTATTTTTATATGTTTTATGTATTTTAATCACAAATGAGAATTTATTTTGATGAAATTTACTATTAATTAAAAAAATTTAACAGTAAAAAATACATTTATTAATTATTAGTTACAAATAAATATAAATTCATTAGAGAAAATAATTATTTTTTCCGAACAGAATATTTATATCCAAAATATATTTCCAACTTAATAAATTATATTAATATATATTTGTAATTATTTATAATTTAATGTCTAGAAAATTATATGAATAAAATAACATTGTATTACTTTAATCATTTTTTTAGGATAATAATTATCAAAATCATTTTATTAATTATAAAATAAATTTCCCAGTAATTTGTTTTCATCGCGTTTTATGTTTCTATAAATAAATACATTTTTCAATTATAGAAATTTATTTTGTTTAAATTTTTTCCATATCTATAATTATCTTGTCGATTTCTGTATAAGGTAAACTTCATTTTTGGTCATAATGTATATTAATTAAGTTAAAATGAAATTAATATAGAAAATTTTAAAAGGGTTAACATGCAAAGTTAAGATTAAACTAATGATGTCAAGGATAAAATAAAAAAAATCTTTATAAATATTACTATATAAGTTATTTTAAACCATATAGAATTCCAAGATTTAATTTGTGAAATTTTCAACCTCATTGAAATAAATGTTATAGTACATTATTTTAATGATTAGACGAATTATTATTCTTCCACTACCCTCACATATAAATGGGAACTACATAATCTCACACCTTCACACCATCATGAGGAACATATATCTTTCAATACCTCAGGAATTTTGGTCTCTAAATACCTTTAAATGTTCTATATATTCTAGTTTTCATAAAATAATATCCCAACAGTCCTTAGAGAGAATCCAAAAGGAGGATCCTCAATAAAGAGGTAATCATCATAACATACACATTTGATGTTTATTTCATTGTTTACCTCTACTAAATTTTATAAAACTCTATTAATGAAATGAATCAAGTCACCATATATTACTCTAATGTTATTTTATTGATACAATTAGAAATTAATAATTGAAATTCATTTTAAATTGAAATGAAATTTACATCGTGTGTACGTAAAACTACCCTCTCCCTAAATGATGTATTTTTTCATTATCCACTAATATGGAGGGTTATAAGAATGGAATTAATGAATTAATAAAATATTAATTAATGTTTTATGATTCAGTAAATATATATTATTTTTCATGATCTTTCATTTATAATAATTTTAACAATTAAAACATTTCTCATGCATATGTGTTGATTACGTCATATACGAGGTGATGTATTAAATTTTTCAAATACCACTATAAATAAATCAGTGTAAAATTATACTTAATTAATATGAATTTTAATTATGTCATCAAATGAATTCTGGATCTAAAGAAACTATGAACTTGGTTTATGGACGTGAACACCGAAGACGAAACATGCATGAAAAAATGTAATAAAAAACTTGAAGATTGATTTTAACGATTAGCTAAAAATTAATAGTAGATATACGTTATAAATTAATTGTATAAATTAATAATTATTTTAATATGGTTTTAAATAAAGGAACAAAAATTTAAAATCATTTTATAAGCGGTTGTATATCTTCAATGAAGAAATAATTGATGTTATGTGTTATATGTTACAATATGATATTATTTTG
Source organism: Viscum album (assembly GCA_963277665.1). Lineage (NCBI taxonomy): Eukaryota > Viridiplantae > Streptophyta > Magnoliopsida > Santalales > Viscaceae > Viscum > Viscum album. The sequence continues at coordinate 185,841,738 of OY728153.1, read as the reverse complement.
GATTTTCTTTTTCAAATTTCATCTGTGTAATATTATATGAATTTATTTTATTTATCCACAAATTATATGTTCTATTATGGATATTATTGATGTTTATATGAATCTTTTTAATTTCCAATGTCCTTTTGATGAATAATCTAGAAAGACACTTATAAATGATTCTAAATACATATCTTCTTTTTAGATAAGAATCGTTTTCCTCCAATTATAGGTTTTAAAGTATTTCATGAATTTTGTTCTTTTAACTCATTTATTTATTTCTCAAAATATATTTTTAATTCATTATAATGTTTTAAAAATGAATATTATTAATTTTTTCATGGAAAACATTTTTACATTCTCTACAAAGTTGTAAAAAGAATGTTTAATTTTAATATATAAAGATTGTACATATTTCCCAGAATAATATATATGTTCCATAAACATGATGTATTTATATAATCCTATGTATTTTAAAGAAAAAAATTCAAATCATTATACAATATTTTTCATTTTATAAATGTCATTGAATGAAAATGGATAAATCATCACAATTTTTTAAAAAAAATTATGAACCTATTTTATTCAATGTTGGTAGTCATTGTTGACTATTATGACTCACATTGAATATGATCATATGATACCATCCAAAATAATTAAATAAATATATTAATATGATGATTTAGAAAGTTTTCATGAAAATATCATCATTTACGTGGGTTAATTTAGTGATGATAAAATCACAATTGTTATTATAAAAAAGTAACACAAATATATAAGTTTTTAATTATGACATGTTGGGTCTCTTATATCCATCCAATGCATTAAGTAATTATTTGAATATTTGGACATATTTTCTTAACCAATTATCTTGTCCAAAAAAAGCATGGAACTATTCATGTTAATATATGTTTATAATTTTATACGTGATACTATATTTGTAAATAAATATTCAAAATCATTTCCTTCCACACAATACCATGACCATTAAATTATGTGTGAACTTTCTTAGATATGTGAATAGTGTTATTCTTTTCTATGATAATTGTTGGGAAAAAATCCCTCAAGGTAACATTGAAGTATTTTCGGGTTGATTGTGTTTGTTGACAAATAAAGTTTCCATGGAGAATTGTTGAGTTCCTGAAATTTTTTCGACAATCCTTGTTGACAAAGAACGATGAAAAATGAAAGGATGATATGGAGGTGGTACAAAAGAGCAGTACAAGGCGGCGCCGTTTTCCAGTGTTTGCCAAATTTTTGGGGTCCAAAATTTGGAGTTTGGTGAGAATCATGAAAATAAGATTTCCATAAAGATCATAATTTAATAAGGAAAAGGCATGAATTTTGAAAAGACGGGATTCTTGGTTTGTAAATCACTAAGACCAGAAGAATGGATGCGGTGAGTCTTCGCGATTACGACAAGCTTTGCGAACGGCAGAAGCTGAAGCGCATCCCGGCGGTGAAGGGATTTGCAAGGGATCTTCGCGGCGATGAAGGGAATTGCGAGGGAGCTTCGCGACGAAGGCGCGAAGGAATTGACGGGATTCTCTGTGATCACAACGAGCTCCGCAAATGGGAAATTTTCGTGGTGCTTCGCGATTTGGACAGAATTCCGGCAGAAACTTCGGAGCTTCCCGATTTGAGATGACATGGCGTTGACTTTGCACGGAAAGTTCGAGGGTCGGTGGAATCACCTATAAATAGAGGCCGACCCCCTCGAGGGAAGTAGAGATAATTTTCAGAGAAGATCATTTGCTCTCTATTTGTGAAGGTGGTTTGTGGAGCGAGTGTCCTTCGCAAAAGAGGAGCTTCGTGGCAGCTATTGTAGCTCTGAAAAACCTGTGAGCTCCGCATTGGCTTAGTAAGATTCACGAGGGATGTTGCTTTTCGACAGCTTGAGCTTCGCGAAAGTGCTTCATGAAAGTGCTTCGCGAAAGTGCTTTGTGAAAAGGCAGGAGCTTCGCGAAGGCTTGTTTGAGCTTCTCGAAATTGGGAGCTTCACGAAATAGGGTGCTTTGTGAAGGTGTTTCCAAAAGGAATTTCCCAGTGTTCAGAGGCAAAGAGGTATTCATCAGTGGATGAAAGTTGGACTTAAATAGAGCATCTATCAACAGTTGAAGATGCATTCTTTCATGCAAATGAAGAGACATAGAGGTCTATAAACTGTGAGTGAATCCCTTCACAGAGAAGTGATCTTAGGAAGAGGAAGAAGGTGATCCTCTCCATCGGCAGTGAGCCAGAGAGATAGAAACAGGGAGTGACCCTTGGGAAATTAGTGAGCTAAACCTTAACATTGTAAAGGTAGTGAGCCTGGGCATAGAAGTGATCTTGCCCGAACTTTATATCCACATCTAGTGAAGAATAGTGGAATTTGGTACGACCGGAAACTTGTCGGCGTATGCTCCTTGGACGTATCCCAGTGAGGGTGAACCAAGTAAAAATCTTTGTGTCTTCCTGTTTTCTTCCCTGTATTACATTCAAAGTATCATCATCAGATAAAGAAGAAACGAACTGGTTGTAATAATCACACGAGTGAAAACAAAGTGACCCTTGTAATAAATTGGTCATGATCCAGTGGGGCAGGAAGAACTTTGTGAAAGAATATCCATACCCTTATTCACACCCCCCCTCTCAGGGTATATAGGCCCCTATTGGTCCTAAAAATTGGTATCAAAGTGAAGGTAACTTTTATCAGATTTGTTTTCTCCAACCTCGTGTAGTCGATCTGTGTGTTTAAATAATCAGTCAGCTCTTATCTCAGTGAGCCATGGCAAAGGGAAAAAAAATCCAAGAAGAACCAGAAGTCAGGTTGTATTCCTCAGTGTCGAAGTGTGTATAGAAAAAGTGTGATTCAATTAAAAGAATCAAACAGTTTACTGAAGGATGTTCTGGATGAATCTGACCGAGAAAAGATTGATTCACTCAAGCATGATGCAGGAATGAGTGAAGTACATGAACTTCAAAGTGATATTGTAACAAGTGATGAAGAAGAAGAAATAATTGGATGAAGAATAGATATGAAAGCTGAGTTAGAGGCTGCTCTTGGAGAGATAGATGGTTGGAGAGCAAAAACCAATAAAGATAACCAAGTTGTTCATGATGCCAAACTCTAGATGCAGCAACAAGAAGAAGAGAAGACTGAGTTGATGGATAAAATTGAGGAACTCAAGTTATCAGCACCAGAGAACTCAGAATCAGTTGGTGTGTATAATCTTAAGATTGAAGAACAGAAAAGGGAGATCGATGGCTTGAATAGAAAAGTGAATGATCAAGTCAAGTTCATCGAAGAACCTGATATTCCTAGTGACGTTTGAAACACCGAAGAAGACAAATCTAAAGATATTCGGATCAAAGTATTGGAGATTGAGGTCAAAAATCCAAGAGGCTTAAATCAAAGGATTATTGGTGTAGAAACTGACCTAAAGGAGAATAATGATTCTCAAGGTGAGGAACTACAAAAGCTGGCTAAAATAAAAGGAAAAAAAGGCTAGTAAATATGAAGAGAGTCAAAAGTCAGATGAAGTTCAGAATCTGAAAGCTAGAAATGTTGATCTTGCTACACAGCTATCTGAGCTAGTTCAGAAGAATCAAATACTACAACAAGACAATTCATGTTGTTTTGATTCTGTTTCTCAAGAAAGATTTAAAGTAAAGGAGCAGAGTGACATGGTGGAAAAGCTGACACATGAATTGGAAGATGAGATGAGTAGAGGGAAGCTTCTCAAGGGAGAACTCGATGTCCAACTTGAATCAAGGGATATGAAGATTCAAATGTTATAGAAGAGCTAGAATTAGTCATGAAGGAGATGGAGAAGTCTAAATCCAAAGATAATCCCAAGTTGAAGAATGCGCTGCACATATTATTTGATTATCCTTCGGCATGTGATGATCAAATGAAATCCAAATATGCTTCATTAGAAGAGAAGCATGAAAGGATTGTATCATCCCAAAGTCCATCCATGTTGGGAAAATCTGGAATTGGATATGATGATCTCACTCCTATGCATGATAGGAAAAGTGTAGTGAAAATATCTAGAGATATGGAAGACCTTGCAGGTGCTGGAGATAGACCTAAAAGGGCTTTTACAAGAAGAAATGATAGCATGTTCTATTTATGCGGGATTCATGGCCACACATCAAGCTTCTGTCCAGATGCTCTAGAATACATTTCAAGCTATGAAAATATAAACTTTGATAAACCTAATGATAAGAAGAAGCATAATGAGAAATCAGAGAGAAGAGTCTCTCATAGGAAAGCATTCATAAGATGCTATTACTGTGGAATAATGGGACACACCATGAATATGTGTCAAGAAGCTCAAGAGCTCAATGTCAGGGGAAGAACTCTAGATGTATCAACATCTTGGCTATGATATGATGAAATAAGGTATGCCTTTAATGGAAGTTGTTTCATATGTTCTAATCATGGGTATTTGGTAAGACATTGCAGCAAGAAGAAGGCGGGAAAGAAAAAGGAACTCCAAATGAGATTCTCAACTCCAGTGGTGTATAATGAGAAATCGTACACTGGGAGAGAACGTTGTATGTTGAAGAATAATCATAGAGTTACTATATAATCACAAAGAGCTGAACAAAAATTGTATCAGTCACACTCACAACCACTCTCAAAGAATGAACATGAACAAATATGGAAGAAAAAGGGAGGAAACACTACATTTTAGAATATGAAGAGTGCACATTCAATAGAGGAATCACCACTAGTTAAAAAGAGTGTGGTGATTCAGAAATCTGATAAAAGACAGATAAATAAAGAATGCGTTGAAAAATTGACAAGTCATGTGCCAGGAAGAGGACTGGAAGAAAAAGGAAAACCCCTGCAATGGTGGAAGAATCAAGGGAAGATGACAAGAAATAAGATTCTTTCTCAGAGAAATAATCAAGGAAAATGGAATTTTGGAAGAACCTCAAAGAAGGAAATGAGTCATGTGGGTCTATACCCCAAGTGATGAGAAAGGGTGGGCCTACAGAATCTACAAATCAGAAAAAGGCTCTTTATGGGGGTAATGAATGCTTAGTCATATGGCCATAGCAGTTAAAGTTGACTAGAAAGCTGGAGGAAGCAAGAAAGGAGTGTGATGCACTCTAAGAAAGAATCAAAGGGTTGAACCATCAGGATCAACCACAATCCTCATCTTAAGGATTCCAAAAGTCCCCTATCCCTATGTATATAAATGCAATTAACTGATGATTCATGTGTTTCAGGTTCTAGGGAGATACGATCCAAGGAGAAGTGGCATCTAAGGATGGGAAGTAGAGATCTGATATGCTCTACAAGTTCAATTGATTGAAATCAGGTACCAGGGTTGAAAAAGAAATGGAGAAACAGAGCACGATAGAAGTGATTGTGTTATTAACATTATCTCTTGTTTCCTACACTGAGTTTCAACTCAGTAGGCCTAAAGATTTGGTTAATGGCTCATCTCTGAGTGGAAGATGAGAACAAATGATGTAGGAGGAAGTGACTAGTTATGGGTCTAAACTATTGGGCCTAACAACTAGAAGAGTTGCATAACACAGGGGGAGCATTATATATCCTAATCAGATGCATGATCTCAATATCAATTGAAGGATAAATGTTTATGTTGATGAATAATGATTGGTGGAAAAGTAGCAACACACAGGTTTTCAGGATTATCTATTTTGTCATAAAAAATGTGGTATCAACAGACTGCTTTTAGGATACCAAGAAGCTGCAAGAGAAAATCAAAGGTGTGTCAACAAAAAAAAATCTGAGAGAAGATGTTCAAAGAAATGACATCATTAAACAATGACATAGAGAAAAGTAGCTGAAAGAAATGAAGCCACAGAAGAATGAGTCAGTGTAAAATTTCCTGACGAATGTGTTAAGGAAGAAAGCAACATAGGGAGAGAAGAAGTGGCTGATGACGATTCAGAAGAAGACACAGATGGTGAACAAGAAAGTGTCAAGTCTGTGTCTACATGGAATCCAAAGAGCTGAGCTGAAATTGATAGACAGAATATGATTTGTTATCAGTCGGATTCTGTTCAGACAAGGAATATGAAATCACTATAGCAGGCATCTTTTCTATCTCTGGTTGAGCTGAAATGCTTTGCTGATGCAGCTCAAGATGAAAACTCCGTTCAGGCCATGAATGAAGAGCTAAATCTGAATTGAGAAGTATCAGACGTGGGATATTGTTTTTAAGCTAGAAGATAAAAACATCATCAGGACTAAATGGGTCTATTAAGACAAGATGAATGAATATGGCACAGTTATTCGGAAAAAAGCACGAATTATGTGTAAAGGAGACTCTCAGATAGAGGGAATAGATGGTGATGAGACATTTTCACCGATTGAAAGGCAGGAGACAATCAGATTATTCCTAGCCATTGCAGTGCAAAGCAAGTTCAATGTGTTCCAAATGGATGTCAAGACTGCATTTCTAAATGGGTTTCTGGAAGAGGAGGTGTACATTGAAAAGCCAGATGGTTTTCTCATTCATGATGATGAGAACAAAGTTTGTAGGCTGAAGAAGTCGTTATATGGGCTGAAACAAGCACCAAGAGCACGGTACTGAAGGCTATATCAGTATTTGATGAAGCTTGGTTTTCAGCATGGGGGATTTGATTACAATATTTATTTCAAAAACAACAGTAATCAAAGGATGATGATGCTGGTCTATGAAAAAGACAAAATATTCGGCGGATCAGATGAAGCATAGTGCAATAATTTTTCGGAATCCATGAAACATGAGTTCGAAATGTCTATGATTGGTGAGCGAATGTTTTTCCTTGGTCTACAGGTGATAGAGGGAAGGAATGGAACACACATTTCTCAATCTAAATATGACAAGGAGGTGTTAATAAGGTTTGTAATGGAAAATTCCAAGGAGAAGAAAACTCTGGTTGCTACCTGGATGAAATTATCAAAAGATGAGGATGGAAAGGTAGTTAATATCACAGAATACATGAAAATTATTGGAAGTTTGTTTCACTTGACCGCAACAAAGCATGATATTGTTTTCGCCACATGCCATGTAGTGAGATATCAGAGTAATCCCAAGGAAATCCACATGCATGCAGTGAAAATAATACTTCGGTATATCCAGGGCATAGTGGATTTCGACTAAACATATACTAACAAATCTCAGAGAGAGTAATTGGGATATACTGATTCAGAATGGGCCGGTTCAGCAGATGATAGAAAATCAAAGTCAGTCGGAGCATTCTATCTTGGTGGATTGTGTATTTCTTGGTTAATCAAGAAGCAAGATTTCATTTCATTGAGCACCATAGAAGCTGAGTATATTGCGGCCACTCAAGCATGCACATAGTTATTGTGGATGAAGCAGCATTTTGAAGATATGGGAGTTGAAGTGAAGTCTCCGATCGGAATTCAGTGCGACAACTCAAGTGCTATAAATAGTAGAAAAAATCTCATCCATCATTCAAGGAAAAATCACATTGAGATTAAGTATCATTTTATCATGGAGAAGGTTGAGCAGTGAATCGTGAAGTTGTAGGATGTGCCTACAGAGCTACAGGTTGAAACATTCTGACAAAGGCCTTACCCAAGGAAGCTTTTGAGAGGCATCGACTGGCTCTGGGAGTTCAGTCAATTCCCCGCACTTGAAATAGAGTGGATGTGGAACCCCCCCTCTCCCCGAGGTATGATCTATTTTTTCCTAATGTGCTGATATGTGTTCTCTACTATGTTACAGACTACAAAGGAGTGACCATTGGGTTCGTTGACAAAGGGGTAGAAAATGGTGATTGTTCAAGGGGGAGATAGTGTGGCTATATGAGAGATCATGACAGATACGGGGAGAAGCTGACCAGTGGAGCAGCCATATAGGGGGAGAAATGAGAAAGGGGGAGCGTTTTAAATCTGACGATGCTTGAAGTGATCGATCAAAGCATAGATATCACGACAACTGTGGATCGTGATAAAAGCAGAAGAGTGATGTTGGAATGGTGTGAAAAGGTGTCCAGCTATCACGAATTGGTATAACTGTGGTTCAAAAATTGGTATCAATTTAAGAATTGGTATCATGTTGGAATCGACAATTGGTGTTTGACATGAAGTGATTCATTGATGAACTTTTCATACTACTCTTGTTTCTCACGTCGAGCATTGATCATGTGGGCGTAGAGTACGTGTTAAGTGAATCCTTGAACGCTATCAGAATCGCATGAGGCGAATGGTGGTATTGGATGGAAGATGACTCAGTGAGGTATCAAAGTGCAGAAAATCATTCTGAGCAGATTTGTGAATAGTTGTCAACAAACCCAAAGGGGGAGATTGTTAGGGAAAAATCCATCAAGGTAACATTGAAGTATTTTCGGGTTGATTGTGTTTGTTGACAAAGCATGTTTCCATGGAGAATTGTCGAGTTCCTGAATTTTTTTTGACAATCCTTATTGAAAAAGAACGATGACAAAGGAAAGGATGATATGGAGGTAGTACAAAAGAGCAGTACAAGGCGGCGCCGTTTTCCAGTGTTTGCCATATTTTTGGGGTCCAAAATTTGGAGTTTGGTGAGAATCGTGAAAATAGGATTTCCATGAAGATCATAATTTAATACGGAAAAGGAAAGAATTTTCAAAAGATAGGTTTATTGGTTTGGAAATCGCTAAGACCCGAAGAATGGAGGCGGTGAGTCTTCGCGATTATGACAAGCTACGCGAACGGCAGAAGCTGAAGCGCATCCCGGTGGTGAAGGGATTTGCAAGGGAGCTTCGCGGCGATGAAGGTCATTGCGAGGGAGCTTCGCAGTGAAGGTACGAAGGAATGGACGGGATGCTCTGCGATTACGACAAGCTCCGCAAACGGGAAATTTCCATGGTGCTTCGCGATATGGACAGTATTCCAGCGGAAACTTCGGAGCATCGCGATTTGAGATGATGTGGCGTTGACTTCGCGCGGAAAGTTCGAGGGTTGGTGGAATCACCTATAAATAGAGGTCGACCCCCTCAAGAGAAGTAGAGAGAATTTTCAGAGAAGATCATTTTCTCTTGATTTGTGAAGGTGGTTCGTGGAGCCAGTGTGCTTCGCGAAAGAGGAGCTTCGCGACGACTATTGTAGCTTCGCGAAACCTGTGAGCTCCGCGTTGGCTTAGTAAGCTTCTTGAGGGACGTTGCTTTGCGACAGCTTGAGCTTCACGAAAGTACTTCACGTAAGTTCTTCGCGAAAGTGCTTCGCGAAAAGGAAGGAGCTTCGCAAAGGCTTGTTTGAGCTTCGCGAAATTGGGAGCTTCGTGAAGTGGGGTGCGTTGTGAAGGTGTTTTCAAAAAGGAATGGCCCAGTGTTCAGAGGCAAAGAGGTATTAATCAGTGGATGAAAGTTGGACATCAATAGAGCATCTATAAACAGTTGAAGATGCATTATTTCATGCAAATGAAGAGACCTACAGGTCTGTAAACTGTGAGTGAATCCCTTTACAGAGCAGTGAGCTTAGGAAGAGGAAGAAGGTTATCCTCTCCACCAGCAGTGATCCAGAGAGAGAGAAACAGGGAGTGACCCTTGGGAAAGCAGTGAGCTGACCCTAAACATTGTAAAGGAAGTGATCCTGAGCATAGAATTGATCTAGCCCGAACTTTGTATCCACATCTAGTGAAGAATAGTGGAATTTGGTACGTTCGGCAACTTGTCGGTGTATGCTCCTTGGACGTAGCCCAGTGAGGGTGAACCAAGTAAAAATCTTTGTGTCCGCCTGTTTGCTTCCCTGCATTACATTCAAAGTATCATCATCAGATAAAGAAGAAACGAAGTGGTAATAATAATCACACGAGTGCAAACAAAGTGACCCTTGTAATAAATTGGTCAAGATCCAGTGGGGCAGGAAGAACTTTGTGAAATAATATCCATACCCTGATTCACCCCCCCTCAGGGTATATAGGCCCCTATTGGTCCTAACAATAATATTTATGCCACATTCTATTTTAAATGATTATTTAATGAACACATGGATCATTATCATAATTATTCATTTCCATGTCTCATGTAATTGTTTTTATCACTCAATATACCAATACTAATTAATTATTTTATCTAAAATTTTGACATGATTTTTTTAATTTAGAATCTAGATCCTATTCCTACGTACTCATCTTATGCTCATTTTTGATTGTCAAGTAATGTACCCTATATTTAACCATACTTTTCAACATAGCTAACCCTTTCTTATGGGTATATTCCTTAGGCATTAATTTAATGTAATAGTGTGATTAGATCAGAAGGGTAATTTATATGAATAATATATATGGTAGATATTAAATACTGTATACAAATCGGTGGGATATATAAATAAACACTCAAAATACACTATACCTTTATGTTCATTTACTTTGTGGTAATGTAATTTGTAATGTAAAAACATCATAAATGATATATTATGTAATTAAGTTCTCATTGGGTCACCTTAGTTTGTTTTAGATAATAATTTTTTTTAATTTCTTGGATTTATGATTAAATGGATATCAATAATGTGAACCTATCGGAAATAAAAAGTGATATAGGATGACCCTAATGTGTCATAGGTAGATAAGGTGTCATATATTAGGGTATCTAATTACTGGTTTTCTAATTATATGTATTCTTGATAAAATTATTTTTTCTCAATACTTATATTAGCTATTTTTTTAGTCAATGAATGAAACTATATGTAATCTCATTAGTAATAAATTTCATGAGAAATATATTACCTTCCTCATGTTGAACCAAATAGAATGAGACATGAGATTCAATATTTTACCACATATCTCACCCAACTCCATATAGTTATAATGAATAATGGGAACTATGTTGATCTTAAAAATACAACGTGGAGGATGAAAATTCCATTGAATCTTTTATGCTACTACATTCACTTACCATATGTTGATCATTTGAACCATTAAAAATATTGTCTCTTTAGGTAGTTATGTTCCTTTGGATTGAATATTTTGAATAAAATATGAAGTAAAAAAGAATATAGTTCTCATGATCCTTGGTAATCACATTACAATATATTGGGGAAGGGTTCTTGATTTTGAATGATGCGTGAAAGAAGGGATTCAGTTGTGTTATCATAATGTAAAACAATGTGGTAAATTATTCTTTATTCATATTGTATGATTATGAGAAAACATTTCTAACTCATGATTTTATATTTTTTGTGCTAATATTTTTGTTGAAAATTTGCTTTCATTACCATTATAGTCAATAGTGTTATATATATACTGATCATAAATATTTTTAGTATATATATACAAAGGATGTATATATGATCCAGATATGACAATGGAGGTGTTTACTGATCTTTCAAACAATGTTAATATCCATAAAGAAAAACAAGAAGAAATGATTTTATAAAATATGTTAACGAACCTTCTAAAGTTCAACATTGACCCCGATGGATTGATTAGATTCAAAAATAGGATATATGTTCATAAATTAATAAAATTAAAAAATGAAATTTTGAATGAAGTGCATATCTCACTAACCATTAATCATCATGGAAGTACAGTTATGTATATGTGTTGGGGAAAAAATTTGGTGGGTCAATATAATGAAGGATATTGTAGTTTATGTATCTCAACACTGGGTGTGTCAATAAGTTTTGTATGTGTGATAAAAATATAAAGATATGATAAAACTATTACATTTATGTAAATGAATGTAAGAAAACAACCCCAATAATTTTATTTATAACTCTAAACTAAAAAATAATGTAAAATAATATATTAGGCTTATAGTCAATTACCTAATAAATTTAGAACATTTCATAGCTATCAAGGAATATTTCACAGTTCAATATCTATCATGGGTATACATAATGTAATTGGTATGTTTTCATGGAGTACACATTATGTTTTTTCTTATTATGAACTGAGGTTTAACTCTATGTTCTACTGAATGCATCTATAGGTGGTAAATATAGTGTTGAGTTTCCTACTATATAACATACATTGATTGACATCCAAACATAGAGTAACTTTAAAACTATAGAATATATGTTGAGATATTTCTCTATGGATTTCAAATGAGGTTGGGATCAACTCATTCTAAGAGTTAAATATTCATACAACAATATCATTCACTATATATTTATAAATACTCTTTATGGATTACATTATTGAAATTAGTTCCAAAATCAGTCCTTATGAGATGAATTTGGAGAATGAAATCTATTTAGACATGATCATACTATGGAAATAATAGATACTGAATGATCCATTCAATAATATATCATAGAATCTACAAGTAGACAAATGTGTTATTCTGATAAATACCAACGAGATCTTGAGTTTGAAGAGGGAAATAAATCATTCAAATGAAAATGTATTTGGAAGAATGTAATTATATCTGTAAATAATTGTATTCTAATACATATATATGGGGGTTACTATGTTATTAATAATTTTATAGGATTATTTTCTTATCATAGGGATCCTCTAAAGAACCTCTCAAAAGGTTATCATGTGCTCAATGAACTTATTTTCGGGATGTAATCATTTCATGCATTATGTTTACTAAACATATAATATATATAGCTAAAACAATACCATTGATTCAAGTTCAATCCAATGAAAATCATGGATCATAGAGATACAATGATAAGGAACCAGACTACTCACCTGTTTATTGTTCTAGGAATGAATAATAAATTAGTAGAAGATATGTTGGAACATGAAGATTTAATGATGCATATATTCCTTCATATTCAAGTAACATAATTTAGAATAATAATTTCATTTTTTATGTGGGTATAATGTAACAAAATATTATTATATATATTTTTTTTATTTTGAAAATAAATATTTTTTTGATAACTTTGTTTACAATAATTACAAAGATCAAATAGACTATTATTGATATATTATTGTATATTTTGACCATTATCACCATTTTATTTGATTGTTCATTATGAAAAAGACTACCCAAATATATTAAATTTTAAAAAAAAAACTTTATACAACTATCTAGATTAATTCATAGGAAAATGAGTTCTTAATTTTAAATGTTATTAATTATTTAATTTTATATATATTTTTTGAAATGTATTTTGATATGTATTATGTATGATGATCACTAATGAACTAGGAATATATTGAAATTTAATTTAAATTTATAATAAAAAATTAACATTAAATCATATATTTGTCAATAAATTATTACAAATAATGTTAAATCATTTGAAGGTTATAAATTTATTTTTTAGAAAAAACATTAGGCATACAATGTATTTCAATCATCGTAAATTAAATTGAAAAATATTTATGAATTGTTTTAATGAATTTTTTTATGTATTTTCAATGAAACATTTTAATGTTTATAAAATGGTGTTTATTAGAGCATAATTACAATAAAGTAATTTTGTTCTTTTAGAATTAATTTTTCTAAAAACTATTTTTGTCACGTTTGGCGTGTTTATATAAAAATAAATTTCAACTACTCATTTGAATTGAAAAGGGTAAAATGGCTTCCATATTTGTAATTTAAAATCACAAATTTTGTAATAATTTGAACATCATTTTTTCTCATAATGAATTGTATGTGAGGTAAAAATTCATTATTATTATAAAGGTTATACGGGTAAAAATGTGTTGTTAAACAAAATATAGATGTTAAAATATGATCAAAAATGAATATATCATAACATATGACATTATTTTTACACAATACAACCCAAACTTCTGAATAGATCTAATTTGGAGCCTCGTGACCTTTAAAATGACTTTATATTATTTAAAAATTTAGAATAATTACAAATGAACCACACCCATCACATATAAAAGTTTACATTCCCTCAACAATTATTCAAAACTCCATGAAACACATATATCACCAAAAACCTGCCCAAATCCATTATAAATTTCAATTTACATTAAATAGAGGTGGTTTTCTTCTTAAATAAAAAACCAATAGTCTCTAATAATATATCAAAATTAGGTTTCTTAATGAAAATTTTATATTCCTAACTGAAAAAATTCATGTTTTTTTGTACATAATTATCCACCAAATTCAATTAAATATAAAAAAATATATTAAATAAAATTATTATACAAAACAAATCTGATATATACATATCATTTTTAATGGGTAGTGCTATCATTGTAATGGGTATATACCGACTACCATATCCACCACCAACACATTGTTTTGTTCATCCACTTATGTTATTGGTTTTCAGAATGGATTCAGACAATAAATTTGATTAAAATAAAATAATTATATTTATATACTTGCATATTAATATATATTTTCAATTTTTTCAAATTATTTAAAAAAAGAAATGTCACTCATAAGTATGTGCAGACTACCATATCTTTGAGTCGATGCATTTCATTATCAATACATCTATACATAAATTTTTCAATTTTTTTTCTTAATTTATATAAACTCTAATTATATCCTGAATATCATTTTATAATTAATGATACTACATCCTATTGGAAATTCATGGAAACACCAAAATGATTCATGCAGGAGAAATTTAAATAATGAACACATGATGATTGATCATAACTTGAAATTTATAATGAATGGGTAATAATAAATTTTAAATTTATATTGATACAAATATGGGTGTTTAATAAATTAATAAAATTAAAAAATCATTATGCATAACAATAAATTTCATACAATTAAGTTGTGATCTATGATAATGATTATATGTTACAATATCATTTTTTAGGATTGTTTATAATTTTTTTCCTTTTTATGAAATTGAAGGATACTAAATTTTTTAGAAAAATGAATTTCTTATTCTCCTTTTGTTATATCTAATTTTTTCATTTATATTTATCATATCATAAATTTTTTTATGAATAAACAAGAAATACACTAATAAGGGATTATGAAATCATATCTTCTTTTTGGGCGGGGAATCTTTTTTATACATCATGATTTTTTATTAAAATTTCATAAATCTTCTTGTTTATAATTAAATATTTTCATCATTTTAATTTATAAATATCTTTTACATTCATTAATGTTGTTTAAATATGTCTTTTTCTCATTTTTTACACATTATATTTTATACCTTCATTAAAAAAATTTATAAAGATATTATTGATATTATATTTTGTAGACATATTTTTACTCTATCATTAATTTTATTTTTTAATGATAAATATATCTGATATTAATTTTTTAATTAAGATAAATTTCCCATTATTTTATTTTTTAGTTTTAGGATTTATAACAGAATTGTTAATTCTTCGTTATTTTCAAAGGAGTTTTCTAAATGTATTTTTATCTATATTCACATACTTTAGTGGTTCTTATGGTTCACTTATGTTATTACCATATGATACAATGAATATTATATATTTTTATGGATTAATATCATGGCGTAAAGTGATTTTCATGAATCAAATTTCATTTCCATGGGTTAATTAAGTCATGATGGAGTATAAAATGATATTCTGTTCTTTTAGAATACATATGTAATGCTTTCATTATGTGAAATATTTTTTCTATAATAAAAATATAATTAATTATATAAATCCATATATGTCATTAGATAATGTGTCAAACCTATTTCTTATTCAAAATAATATATACAAACTGTGTTTATAAAGACATTTTTTTTATTTTATGTGTGAAACTATAATTGTTAAGACATATTCACAATGTCATATGTGGACTCAATTTAATTTATATGAAAATATATGTGAAAAAATTTATAGATTTTGATAATATTATTCCTTATATTTGTAATTAATGTGCCAAATTTTTTTTTATTGTTTATGTTAGGATATAATGTCTCGTGATTATGAATTTTCAATTTTATGCCTCATATACAATCATTTTCTCTTATAATATTCCATGAATAAAGGTTCATGATCTCTGACATTGGGTATGATTTATTATAAATTATTATCATGTCTCCAACACATATGACACTTTAATTCTCATTTATTATTTTCAAATATAATCTTCCATATTAACCAATATCACGCTATTTGAGCTCCACCTTAATTACATTTTCGTTTTGGTAATATTATTGAAAAGTTATAGTGAGTCAAGAAAAGAAATGTAAATTATCTATTTATGGAAGATAAAGAAGATTAATAATGTTTAACTATAATATATATATTTTCATGAAATAAAAAAATCATTATCAGTATCATACAAGTGTTAACGTGATATTTAATGTAAAAACATATTAATTGTTATATTATGTATGTAACTGTTGATTGGGATACCTAACTCTCCATATCTCGGTGTCATAGTTTTAATATTAAACCAATCACGGATGTTACTAACAAGTTTTATCTTAATGTTGGAGTAATCATGGTTTCCACAAAATACAATATATTTTCTATAGTTTCAATAACATTATAGAATTATTCATTAACCAATTAATCCCCTAGCATATTTATATTTTTAATCATTATTATATATATTTTTATCATTTTCCTTTATTATTTAAATCCATTAATATCATCTTTCTTATTTATGTAATTCTTATTTAGTAGTTTTTAGTCCCATCACATTGGTAATAACCAGATATTATGGAGATATATAAATCGAATTTATTTAATTTTAATAATCAATATGATTTATATTATCAATTAATGGAACATTTCCACTTATTTGAATAGGTAAAAATATCACTCTATCAAAATCATTATCATAATGAAAAATACACAATAAATATGTTGAATGTCTTATTTTATAGCTATAAAAATCATAACAAGAATGTGTGGTAAATCATATTCTATTTACATTATTATTATTATAAATCATCTAACATAATGACATATTATAATAGAGGGATCCTTCAAATCTAACAAAATAATTTCGTTCTAGTAGATCAAATGGATGCACTGCGTGTGAGGGTGAGTCAGTATAGAAAAAAATTATAATTTCATATTCCATTAAAAATTATCCTCTACAAGTAGTTACAATTTTATTCATTATATTTAATATTTATAGTCAATAGTGTATAATAAATACATATATTATAAATAATAAGAAACATACTGATTTTTTTTATTTTTTCCTCGATGTGATATCCTAATGATTTTTTAACTGGGTTTTTACCCAGTCTTTTTATTTTCCACTATATATGTTACACAAACTTATAGTACATAAAATAATATTGTAAGTTTCCTACAATTCATAGATTCTATTTATTATTATTTTTTTATACAAAATACATATATATATATAATTAATCAAAAAACCACAAATTTAGTTATAATCTTCAGTATGTTTATTTTTCATCAGTAAGAAATGGATTCATCTATTTAATGATTGTTATAAATGAATAGTAATTAGTACTCATATCTTAAATAAAAATATCTCTATAAAATTTCCAGGAAAATTAAATCAATATTTTCTTTGTAATATCCATATAGCATATTGTTTCATAAAATTACACTTCATATTCTGCTTATATAAAAAGTGAGAAATTATGATTCCTTTTCTAGATTAGAGACTTCACTGACTAAAGAAATCACACGTTTGATTCATATCCTTTCTCCCCTAATATTTTAAACATGTAAAATAAAATATTTTATTTGCACTTGAATCAATTATATTTATCTTAGAAGAAAAAATTTATTTATCCAATAGAAACAAATCTCACCAATAAAATCCAATATATATGAATGGAATACATATGAGACAAAATATAAACCATGATATACCATGATAATTATGTAACCATTTCTTGGATTCCCATTATTATACATTACATTCCAAAAAATATATCAAGAAGGTAACAAATTTTTATTTCATGTTCTAATTACACCCTTCTACATTTCAATCTCCATTAAAAATATTTATACTTCAAAAAAATTATTAAATGTTTTGTCATTTTAAAATAAACTCAATTAAAGTATTTTTATTTTTTTAATTTTAAAACAATCAAAAAAAATTATCATGATATGAATGATTTGAACATTGTAGAACAAAATTCATTATCATCATTAGCATATTCAAAAATTGATATTTAAACTCCTAAAACAATAATAATTAATCTATAACTCAGTAACAATCACAAATGGAGTTTCAGGTTTTAAATATCTGCAGAATTACATGAGCATCTACTCTTTAATATCTGTATTAGTATTTAAATTAATCAAATAGAATAGTGATCTCCTTATATTTACCAAACATAATCATCATTAAATCATAACATGAACCAAAGATTTTAAAAGGATCATCATACTCATAAATTGAATGAATAACCTCCCCATTATATAATTTATTTATCATGAAATAATAAGTCATTAATGGTTGAATCATCACTGAGAAATAATGTTCTCACACAATATACTTTCACTCAAATTTATCATTGAATCAAATTTAATAATTTTTTTGTTTAACTTACTTAATGAAAAATTATCAAGAAATAAAATAATTATAACTTGATGAATTTAGTTTTCGAAATGTGTACTTCTCATATTTGACACATTTAAAAAATTTCAAATAGTAAATTTACCTTTTTCAATCTTCCTTACAATCTCCTTTCCTTTATTTCTCTCTATATCATATGAGAGTAGGGCGAAACAAGTATGCATTTAACATATAGAAATAGGTTTCCTTTTGAGCATCACATAATATATGAGATGCATTTACTTTCCATGTATAATTTATGATCAATAATATTTCAATAAATATTCCTTAGTTGTAGAGGGGATGATCCATAATAATGATACCTTTTGAGAAAATTACTTCCCATGAACTAGGTAACATATGAGCAGCATAGTTTTTAGGCCTATGCCTTCTATATTTAATGCATCACCTCTAATATTAAATAATAATTAAATAATAAGATAACCTCTCCAATAATAATCTTAAACACTTCCAACCACTAAAATCATATAAAAACATCAATTTTTTGTTTGAAATCAAATATGACCATCAATATCCCTAAAAAATTCCCTATTTTTTGGTTCTACAAAAAAAACTTCTGTATTTCATATCAACTAGAACACACTGTATAAATGTAACAGTCAAGAAATTATATATCATATATTCATGTTTTTAAAAAATTGAGAAAATAGGGTGTCAATATTTTTTATTATATACCATTCTATGATTGATGTCCTCAACCTTACAAGCTATATATAAATGATTATACATTTGGATTTATTTCTCACTATGAGTGTGAATCCCACATGATTTGAGAGGCTTCTCATAATAGTGATAGTTTCCCAATGCTTGTATTTAATAAACTAGGATTCTGAGAAACCAATAAGTATAAATTGGGTCATTTTTTATAATGTTATATTTATATTTCATATTAATAAATTGTTTATTTTCTATTCCTTACCCATTATATAAATTTTATGTTTTTTTATTGAAAATAAATGGTTTGGTCCAATTTTTAGTTTAACATTTTAAAATTTCCATGTTTTTATTACCAATATCCATCTTTTTCCTTATTATTTTAGATGGTGTATTTATTTGAAATTATCATATGGTAGTGAAATTATATTATTTTAATCTCATATTGTAATTGTTCCCATGAATGGATGGTTTTTTTATCTTATTTTTTAAACAACAATTTAATATATATATATAATGCAAAAAAGGAATGGTCTCCATAATAGTTGAATAAAATTGTAATGGGGCACATGGTTTTAATGACATCATTAGACACCATGATACGAAGGTAACCAATTACATAATCAAATAAAATATTTTATGATATTTTTATACATAGGGTTGAAAGAAAAAAATATACTTCCCCTATGAGATAGTGTCTGATACAAAAGGTTATATTTCTCTAATTGGAGTTTGGTATTCATCTATGGTTTTATTTAAGATGCTAACTATTTTATAGGAATACACAATTTGATTCTCATTTTGGTTCTTACAACAGATTTTTTATATGGTAATGTGGATAACCATTCATTTGAGTGAAGTTTTTTATATGTTTTAGAGTCTCTAGACCATTAATATTTATAAGAAGAAAAAACATAGGTTAATTATATTTTTAAACCCTTAGGAATACCCAAAAATTATTAATAGTTTAAATTTATATGAATATAATATAACATTCATTGTATGAAATGGGAATATAAAATAGGATTAAATGTGAGAAAAGATAAATTTTGGGGAGAATGAATGATATTTTCTAAAGATAAATAACATGATTCCTTAACATTATTTCAGAAATTTAGATTATCTAAATTTAATTAATGGGAAAAAGAATTCCCTTATAGGTCAATAAGTGGGTCAATTTCACAAAACATACGAATAAAACTGTGGACACACAGACACTATTGGGAGATGTGGTTATGAAGTGGAAAAAATGGGGGTGGGTGCATTTCAAATTATAAAATATGGTACGATCTATATAAAAATTAATGATAAATTTGGAATATTCCACAACTATTTTGATGGATATATTTTATATAATTATTTTTATAAATAAGGAAAATTTTGAATTCAGGAATATTTTATTCAAGGGTAAAAAAACCATATTAACTATTTTTAGTAATTTTATGTTTCTATATAAAATCACTAAATCAAATAGAAAATCATTTCTAGAAACACTATATGATATAATATCATATCTATACTCTAAATTAGTGGCAATAGAATTTAATGTGGATGATGTAGAATATAAATCATTGAATGAATATAAAATGTAAATGATGTGATCAATGGTAAAAGTAACATCATAGAACATACAGTTATAACCATATAAGTTCTAGGATCAACCCATATGGTGGTGTGACAACAATTTATACATAACTATTAATTAAAAACTGGGATTTTACTCATATATGATTTGTTGAAAAGAAATTAAATAAAATAATATTCTCATTACTATTGATTGTATAAATTTACTCAATTTTTTGTGAATAATGTCATACCTTATGATAATTCTATCAATTTGATAATTTAATGATAATGGTAAAATAATATGACTAAATATTATTTATATCACTATATTTGTTTAGAATATGTTATAAGTGAATGAAATGAATGAATCATAAATGTTCAACCATAATATTAAAATTAATAACTAATAGAATATTATCTATTTCACTTCAAAAATTTACCATAAATAGATATTTTATGACATTTATCCATATAATAATTTTTCATTTCATATTTTTATGTTTGGTAAAAATAGTTTGGTGGAAAGTAAAATATTCCATATTTGAAAAAATAAATTTAACTTGATTAACTGTTTATTGGATCCTAAAAATACATTCCAAAAATAATTTTTTTGGGATATATTTAAATAAAGGTATAATTAATAAATAGTAATTATACCATCTAGTAAAATTTCAACCATATTAAATAATTTGTGTTCATGCATAATATGTATGAGGAGATTTTATTCTATGATGTGAAATATAGCCTTGAATTTGCATTTAAATAAAAAAAACTCAAATAAAATTTGGACATATAAATAATATTTGATAATAGTTGAATGTAATGATTCTAATTACAACATATATTAACATTATAATTATAAATACCACATTACTTATGAAGTAGATGTTTCATCTGTTTAATTGAATTGGATTCCAATTTTCATTACCAAGGAAATTTTTTATCTCTTTTTTAAAATAGTTATATTTCCATATAAATTTATCCCTAAACAAGGAGAAAACAATCTTCCCTAAAAATAAATTTTATTTGACTGAAAATTGGAAAGGAATGAATGGTGATTTACATGTTATCATTGAATAATTATGTACTAATTCATTTTAAAACTGATCTAAAAATATAATGATAAAATAAAATTTCAATTATTAAATTAATTTTTCTCCTTTTTTCAACAATAAGTCACATTAAACCATTATAAAAATAATAAAATACATCTTTTTTAGTGGATAATCAGTTAGAGTGTAACAATTCCATGTTCTTTCTCGGTTATGGGGTGGAAAATAAACTATGGGTTGGAATTAACAACGGTCATATTTTATTAATGAATAAAATATTAACAAGAGAATAAAATGTTGAGTTTTATCTTCTTATATTAATTATATCAGAGTATGTGACAAAATATAATCATGATTTTGATTATCATAGTGAATTACTGGGCCCATTTGGCCTTTAATATTTTGAATTTAATGTTGATATTTAAATTTTAGGGAATCTATATTAGACACTAAATTATGTACAAGAGTCACATGACTTTTAGGTTGTTATAATACTGTTTATTTAACATTAATGTTAGTGACAATGATACTTCTTAGTTTGAATGTAATAATGATTATATATGAATGTTCAATTCCATTGAGAACTATTTAGGTAAAGTACCCTATGTGGTGATAATATGTTATAAAGGTGGTCATGGACATTTTCATTCCTTGAAGTCATTTTACTAGTACATGGAATTTTGTTGAGACAATTAATTTATTTAGAAATAATCATTGATGGAGATACAAACATTATAGTGGAGTGATACTATAATCATAGGTCATTGATGATTATGTGTTAGATGAGGTAATAATATCATAAACCAGATGATTTGTGACCTCAAATACACAAATAGGTTCAGTGATTACCCAGTCGTTATTAAATTATGGGGGATAATATATGAAGTGTTTAAATAACATAAATAGGAATTATAATTGTGGATAAAATAGGTGGTTGAATATGATATTTATATATAAGTAAGGGTATTTATGGCCTTGATATGTGAGTTTTCAGATTCAGGGTTATGGTTATGTATTATAGATGTACTGGATAACAATAATAAATATAACTAAGGTGTAATAATCTCTAGTGTGACGCTTATGGGAAATTTATATTAAATTGTGAGCGGGGAATGTTAGTGAGAACCATTTATCAGATCATGTAATTTTTTTTAATGATTTCTCTCATATAGTGAGAATTTGTTAAAACCAAATATTTGAATCACAAAATGGATGATTCAAGGGAGTGATATTCAATTTTTGAAAAAAAAAGAAGAGTGAAAATTTGTTGTGTAGACCTAGATTATAATTGGTAGTTTTTTTGTGCTAGTTCGTGGATAAATGAATCTAAGATGTTTTTTTTAAATATGAAAAATCGGGATACAGTTATCAACCTGTGTCGATTATTCCATTGTGGTAAATTTAATAAATTAAGACTATGAGTTACAAGATAATATTAATGTGGAATGACCAGGTTTTCATTTCAATAAATAGAATTGTTTTATAATTGGGATTGCGAACATATTTATAGATGTAATGATTGAATTTATATGTATAAGGGAATTAAGAGATGTGTATTTTATTTTTATGAAATTGAAATTTATTGTAGGGAAATACAACACATACTCCGTTTTGGTGCTATGTAAATGACTTATGATGCTCACCAACATTTTTGTCAATAGGATTATGAAATTGATGAATCATACATTTTTATATTACACTCGCATATGGAAATATTCATGGAAATTATAAATTAATTTATCTAAATGGTGTGTGGGCTATCAATTTTTTGTATGTATTTAATATAATATAATATAATACAAACTGATTTGTTTTAGGCATTATTATGTATGATGGATTGAAAATATATAAAAACACATTAAACATGACATGTTAGTAATATGTGACTATATTTTATATTAGTTAATTATTGTTTGTATAGTTTAACTAGTTCAAGAGTGATGAATACATAACTGGGGGATGATACAAAAATATGATTTTTGAATGATATCAATTACCAAAATATTTTATATGAGAGGAACAACATCAAATCTAATGATTATGAAATATTATAGTAGGGAGTTTGTAATGAAACACTATAGAATGCATTGGTGAAATTGAATAATACTTAGTATCCAATGATAGTGTGACCTATCATGTTTTAAATATTCGTTTTCTTATAGGAATTTATCATTACTATCTGAATTTTTAAATATTAAGAATGATGTTTCTAACATCCTTGCATGGGTGGGAAAAAACCAAGATGAATTATGAGTAATCTGGTGAATGATATGTGGAGGATTGTGGATATAATAAAAAATCATGTACATAGTATTATTATAGAGGAATATAATTCTTCGAACCAATGTTTGGCATCTATATAATTCCATGAAGTACGTAGTGGGATATCGGGTGGCTTCGGTCAGTTTCCTTTTCACCAAACAGAACCCATATACATTTTTTAAATTAAATAAAAAAAATTAATTTACATGGAATATTTGTTGATATTATATGAATGGTATCACCTCTATATTATTTTAGGAAAAATGGTTGGATAGCCTATTTTATCCAATCTTTCATCATAATTGATTCTTTTAATCTGTTAATATTTAGACATTACATATCATCAATAATAGTGATATCTCATTCCTTAACTATACACATTCTATAACCAAAACATATTCATTATTTATAGTTTTACATATTATGTAATTAGAATTTTTTATAGTTACCCGTAATTTTTTACACATATTTATATATGATTTAATTAACAAAAAAATTAAATAAACCCAACTCAAAGAATATGAATCCTATTTTCATTAGAGTATTAGTGTCATAGAAAAATAAAATGAAACTAAAATGTATAAATAATGATATCCTAAATTCATATAATCATCAAAACCTATATAGGAAAACTAGAGGAATACATAAAATATATGATTGATCTGAAAATTTGAATAAGGTAATGAATAGAATAATGAATCATAATGTGTATTTCAGTGGTATTACATGATATCATTAAAGATAAGGCTTGAGAGTAATGATGGTAGAGAATAAAATAATGAACATGGTATATTATTCTCCTGGACAAATTAGTAATATGAAAGAAACATAAAACATGACATAATAAATATAATGTCATCGTTATCATAACATATACATGCTTATTTGTACCTTAAATGGAAACCAATAATATGTAATAAACATTAGAATAAATTTATGAATGAAATGGGTTTCATAATTATTCATTATATCAAAATCCAAAGTTATTTCTTATGAATGAAATTTGAGAAATGATCATCAGACTTGTATTACCCAATAAAATGAAGGTACATAAATCTTGTTATATTTATGAGAGACAGATATGCCAAGTTTTGAATAGTTTTATATCATAATCAATTGAAAAAAGTGAGCTAAAATAAAATGGTCATAACCTAATGAAATTGGTGGCCTAGAGTTATTAGTAATTTAATTTTATTTAATTTCATGTTATATTGAATTAATTAAACAATTATGTTATTATTAGTTGTTTTGAGGAAATTTGGATCACATTTAAAAAATCAGTTTGTCATGTTGAGTTATAAAAAAGTGATTATTAATATATAATTTTAGTAATAATATTCATTAAATAATTATTTAATATTTATAAAATTTAATTCCAAAATCACCTGTGAATATATTTTTTTTAAAAATGTTACAATCATTTAGACGGAATGACATATGTATATATGAGTGGCATTTCCTTGTTGACCGATCATTATGGAATGAATGTAAGTGTTATTTTAAAAATTATTTAATAACAATTATACCATAAATACAATATATTTTTTATATAAAAATATATACATTATCCTTGTAATGAGGTAATTAAAAATGAATCACATACTGTTGTGGAGGTGGTAATCAACACATATTCATGAACCACATTATCAAATTTTGACTAAAGTAATGTTATTAAAATATTTGACATATTAATTATATATAATTATAAATATTTGATTGTTATATTTTATATTCACTAATTCCATCATCTTATAAAAATATGGTAAGCTATGATGGAAAATTATTTACATCATTTCTTTAAGTTGTTGTCCACCATACACACGAATAATGCATTGGTTTCCCATTTAAAAGAAGAGGATATAAATGTATGTTATGAATATAGAAATAAAAAAATATGTTTATGGGAGATAATTATTTTATTATATAATCATGTTTGAATAATATTTTTTTCATATGAATGTGGATATAAAAATGATCAATTAATAATGAAATCTCTTCTTCAGACATCCTCTTAATTTATTATTTAATGCAAAGACCTCTTTAGTGTGGGTAGAGGGAGACCCATTACATACCCCGAATTCCCTATTCCAGGTGGCCTGAATACAAGGGTTTAAAGCCCATTTTTTGGACAAAAGGACCCCTTGATGAAATGTAATGCTACAGTACCAGCACTCCTACAATACCACTACAGTACGTCAGCCACAATAGTTCCACTACTGTGGTAGTAACTCTGCTATAGTGCTGAAATTTTTTCCCTACACGGATTTGATCCTGTGTCTTTTGGATGAAAATAAGTATCACGTACCACTTGGGTAGAGTCTTTTTGGTGACATACTCTTTCGTTTTACACCAATGGCCTTCATATGAGGGGTTCATAATAAAACAAACACTTATATGATGTTTTAAAGGAAGTAATTAGGTAAATTTGTTAGGTTTTTTCCAAACCAACAGAATATTTTAGTGTGGAGAGGAAAAGACATGGGTTTTCTTTTATATGTGAGGAGGACCGAGATGGTAATTTTGAAAATAATAAAATATATGCATTTATTATTCACACTATATATATAAAAATTGTTCCATTAATGAATATTATATAATATACAATCTATATATATACTTAAGATATAAATTAGTTTCTTTTAGATCATTTTATACATTCTATCTTTAGTTAAACCCCCTCTTAAACATTTTTCAACCCTAACTGTGGTAATAAATATTTACTATTGTTTCTATTCAACATGAAAAAATTTTAAGTTGAATATATAACCTTATATTTATTTTTATGATTCAAAAAATTTGACACTATTTTAAAAAACTAAATTCAAATAATAATATTAATTTAATTTCAAAGTATACCATTAAAATGATAACACAATCAATTGTTTAAAACAAGAATTTTCTATGTAATCGATGATCTCACATTAAATCTACGACTAGAAATCATTTTTTAATGAATTTAAAGTCACATAAAAATATTTATAATATTTACATTTCATTTATAATAATTACATTTCATTTAAGTCATTACTAATTAGGGGTTACATTAATTAATTAAAAATGATAAACTCAATACACAATACAATATTTTCTATAAAACAATGCTTCTAAACATAATAAAACTTATAAAAATTCATCAAATATTTACATTGAAATGAAATTTGTTAGATTATATTATACAAACTGGTTCATATTTCACATTAATGCATAATCAAAGTATGATGCTATTTTTATATTAATTTATTTAAATAAATTAAATGAGTTTATTTGAAAATTAAGTAATTTTCAATATTTTCTAGAAAATCTATATTTTACAAAAAGTCCAAAAAAACCACCAAAAGTTATTATTTATATAATGATTAAAAATAAATTTTTTTAAGAGTACTTTTACTTGTTTTATTAATTAATTATTATATTTTTAACAAAATCTATAATAATCATTTTAATCATTTTTTTAAAATAATAAAACACTTTCATTAAAATTGAGTGATTTTATCCTTGATATTTATGTATAAATTTATATTTAGTAAATATTATATATATATTTATTTCATAAATTGTTTAATCCTTTTTATACCTAATAATCTAATGGACTTCATATAATGACAATATTAAATAATCATGGTTTTTTAGGTTCGGTGTTTATTATTTTATCTGATATTAAATATATTTTTATTTCTAAAAACACAGGGGGATGCATTCTTAAACCAGTAATAAATTTTACTCTCAAAATTTTGGGTTACATGCTATGGTTAAAATAAAAAAGGGTTCTTCTACTTCATGTAATCCTCTAGTTCCCTAGATGGCTCTTCATTAATATGGTTCACTAATGGTACTTTGACTAGGTGTGTTGTTGTGTTGTTTAGAGCGTCTACTATACTGTCAGTAGTCATCATTGGTATCTTTACCTAAGAGGGATTATTCCCCAAATGTAATAATTATGAATTTTATATATTTTAGGGACCAATTTGTAATTCCAAAATAGGGATAAATAAAATATATAATGTACATAAAAAATGGTTGGATGGTGGAAACATTTATAAGAAACAATACATATGAAATAAGGCATCATAAAGGAAATACTATACATAAGACATAACATTTCCTTATTCCCAAATCCCACAATTATCATCTCGGATGATATGCGGTGGAAAAAATTATCTCCAACAAAGAACTATAGGTTTAATCGATTATTTTAATCATAACTCTTCTATCGACTCATAGTAGCCTAGAGGTGTTGCTGAATGGTAATGAATAATTTTACCATTAGTTAAAAATTTTTGGTCCTAAAATATTTCCTTCACTGAATTCATCACATCACGCTGTTGTTCTTAATATCTTTTAATAATTTAATTCAAATTGTTCTCTTTGGATACTTTAGTGAATGCTATTAATGTATGAGAACTCAAAAAGATGAAGTGGTTGATCCCATCCACCTTTGAAGTCAATATAACTTCATACAAACATTTATTGAATTTTATGAATATGAAGTATATGTTGGAAATCACTTTAGTGGTTATATGTAGTACTAAAATTAAAATAATCACTTAGATCATTTTCGTTGAACCTCTACAACTAGGAACAAAATGTAGGATCATTTTTATATTCTGTCAATAACTGGGTTCTATATAACATAACCAGCTCTATTTTGTATATATATCGATGTTTATTGGGTAAGAAGTCATATAAGTCTACAATGAAGTTATCAGACATTTTATGATTTTCCACCATAACCCATATTACATTATTTCCTCTTAATTTCTATGAAAGGCCAGTTAAAATGTCTAGGATGATGTTTTCCCATTTCATTTTTGGCAAGGGTAATTCTTATATCATCCACATAAAATATTTTCTATTATAATTGAAATTATATCATACAAAACCCATTGTTTTATATTATATTTTTTTTCATGTTGTCTAAACAATATTTCTCTAAGATATCTAAATATGTCCCCATGCTCCTTGGGAAGATGTTGAAGGTTAATAAATGTGCATAACTTAATGCATATATATTTATATCAAGATTTAATGGTACACATAATTGTAAACAAAATCATTTATCATCATCTTCAAAAAAACATTTGACCATTATAATTTTGATTTTATTAATGCTTGGACATTTAATATTTTCATACCATATCATTGAGAATCCATTATATTATCCAGATGGGATGGTTGAGAAATAATATTAGAAATGAATAATGATTTTTATATTCTTATGATTCCCACTAAAAATATATAAAAGTAAAATAATAGTGAAAATAGATGAATTCTCATATGTGATAAGGTTTCCATATCTGTTAATCTTATAGCACGTACCATGTTATTTTCATTTATAGTATTTTAGATGATTGAGAAAGCATTTTCATTAGTCATCTCTAATTATCATTATTGATTGATATTAAGATTCTTCTATATGAATGTAGATTTGAGGATCTTTCGATCTGTATATATTTACCAATTCCCCCCAATTATATAATTTTACAATATTTTAATTGCAATGATCACCAAATCCAACTCTAAATACTGTTTTTGGATATTTATACTCATGACTCTACCTTCATTGAGTCTTATTCTATCAATTTATTATTTTTCCCTTGTACACAGACTAAATCCTTCATTAAATCATTACTACATACAACAAAACCATTCCCACATGAGGGTAGTGTGGGGACTGATTAAGTAAAAATCCTTTTCTTCAACTAATTAATGATAAATTTAAATTCTTTTATTCGTAAAAAATTACCCCCTTATGTGTTATCAGGGTTAGAGGGCATAAAGGCTCTGATAATATTCTCACATATCATCATTATTATCCTGCTTGTCATTGAATCTATTGATCTCTAATATATATGTTTTCTAGGCTAGTCCCCAACTACAATTATCGTATAAGGGTATATAAACATCCCTTTACTGGTGGTACCTTTCCTCAATAATTATTCAAACTTCATCCATAACACACATTCATTAATAATTTCATATATATTCACATTTTAAAATTTAAGTAGCACTATATTAAAATATTCATCACTATTCATTGGATTTTTATTTATATAATAATATAATCATTAAAGAGTACCATTATTTTGCCGAGAAAATATATCAAGACAATATTCAATATATCCATGAAGATTACTATAGAATTAGTGAGTCTAAATTGAATCAATATGAACTCATATTGTCCATTCATTTTCCCAATGGTTATTCATTGAATATGATCCTTATTCAAACATAATTTGCAACATCATTGAAAAAATACCAACATAGATAAATATTGGGACCCATGTAGTTTATCGAACAGGTATTTTATATGTGTAATGAAATAATTGTTCTTTATCCAATTTTTATTTAATAATAATGAATGCAGAGGTTCATGGAACCCTCATTCTTCTATACAAATATTAAGGGATTACCTCATTATGAACAAATCATAAGATTAAATCTATTTTAAATTTTCTATTTTAATTTCTCTTTTAAAAAATACATCTAAATGAAGGTAATTCAATAAGGATTCATCATTATTAGAATAAATCAAGGTAATAGATTGAGTAAGAACTCAAAATCTAGATCATGTGTAATAACATACATTTCTTTGAGAAATACATTATTATAATTCACCATATTTAGCATATATTCTAGACTTATTCTCTCAAATTAGTCAATCATTTGGGAAGTATGTGAATGAATACAAGAATATATTATAAATTGACTGAAAAAATGATTCTGGTGGAGAGTCATCCTTCACCTAATATATTCATATAAATAAAGAATTACATGAGATGTGAAGATTTATATTACTATCTCGACATTTGATGTTGCTTTTATTTATGGACAGAAAATAAATTCTAATTATAGTATCATAATCATGTAAAAAAACAAAGATGATATTTTCAAAGGTATTTGGTTCAAATACATTGAATTGGGAGAATATATATACATGGGATGGAAAAATTTCTCCATGTATTATTCTCCAAGATAGAGAAACCCCTAGTTATTGAGGTTATGTGCGAATAGTTTTCCTATAAATGAAATATATATAATATTTCATGGAACCAGAATAAAAAAATAAATTCATTATTATAGAATGAAAAACTATTGTACTAGTCACTGCATTCTATTAGGGAAGCATCTCAACGGTAGTGATATATTATTTACATTCATTCCCACTATAACGAAGAGGTTATTATCAATGATTTTCATCGATAACCCAAGATTTAGATCCTTCTTAAGAATAAATGTATTCTTATTTTCATCACCAGAAGCTGATATTTATGTAAACATTATTTTTCCTCTGTTTCAGTGGATTTTTTTCATCTAACATCAACATTGATTATCTTCTTTCCCTTATTTTACACATATCAATTATTTCTAGTTCTCTTCATTCTGTTTTCAATATGTTTCCTGACACAGTTTTTACATATGTATTGTGGTGTTTTATTCCTCCGTGAGATTGATATATTGATTTTCCAAAAGGAGAATCCATTTTTTCTCCAATTCAACGAGACCACTGTGAGTATACAATCAATATATATACCTTAAGGTAAAAATGACCAATATCTCCATAATTATTTATTTATCTAATTTCTAAATAACTATATATAATTTTATTTAAAACATTAACGAAGTAGTCCTATTTAATATCCATGTTGATGATGAAGCTGATGGCGTAATGGGAAAGCCCTACGAAACATTTCCTTACATGCCCAGATAATATAACATTTTATTTTATGTAGTCGAAGTTAATCCCTCTACATTTCAATATAGTGACTTCATGAAAAATAGTAATTAAGAAATATGATTATTAATACATGTCAATCCGTAGAATCAATATTTTATGTAGACTACATGTTCTTGATATGTGTCCACTAAGGATTGACATATCTCTCCATGCGATAAACACTAAACACATATTTCCATTGATATGACCATTAGAGGAAAAACAATTCTCAATGGATTTATTCCAATAATGTACAAGGAGAGGATCATAAGATCCCGCGTATCTATGATTCCTTTGATGTATAAAATACTCGACTACAACTTTCATCTTATTACGAGAATAAAGTATTTTTGTTTAGTTTAATTGATTAATCATAATAAGATATTTATACTATAGTAATACTGTTATTATCACAGCTACCAACCCCATAAGGTTAGGTATATCATTGATGAAATCATCAATATTCCTATCAAGTTGGTTGTTGGTATAGTTTGTCCCATTTCCTATAATTAACTAAAAACAATATGAGAATACATCCACTTGTAAACAGAGTTTAAGTAAACGTATAAATTTGGAATAAATAAAATATAAATTATAGAAATGTTCTATATTACAATTCTCTAGGTATAAATCTATGTTATCCACTTCAATTTTTTCTATTAGGTTTTATAACAAATCAGTTTTTATTTCCTTTAATATGGATCATATATTGTTTGTGAATTTTCAACAGATATCATATAAGGTTAAAATAATAAAAATAGGAATATAGAGATTGGAATTGTACGTAATGAAGGGATTTTGGATGTTATTGTCTGAACAAAAAGTCTTTTGAATTTTGTATAGGTGGGGAGAGGGGGTTTTCTTTTATAAGTTTGGTAGAGGACCCACATTGAATTGTTTTGAAAAAAATTGTAAAAATTATTATTCAGACAATAATGATTAAATATGCACGATTAAAAAAATAATAGATGATATATTAATGAAATTTGGATATAAAATATAAATTACACAAGTTTTAGATCATTTCATCCCTTATCCATTTCTTCTAACCCTTTGTTAATTTTATTGTAACCTTAACTGTTGTAATAAATTTTTAATGTTGTTACTATTCATTATGAAATAAAATATGTTCTCTTTATTACATAATATTAAATTTTATCCTTACAAATAATGAATTATATTTATCAATTTTATTTCAAATAAATGAATAATTTTTTTAAAAATAATCCCTCAAAAATCAATAAAGATTAGTTTTTCATGAACATGCATTTTTAATAATTTGATTATTATATATTAAATATATAATAGAAAATCGTCATTATATAAATATGAATTCATATATATATTTATAATTTAAATTAAATTTACATACCTCATTTTTATGGGTTATTTTAATTAATTATAATGAATAACATTTATGCACATAAAATAGTTTTCATAAAATTGAATTTTTTACTCGTTAAAATATACATATATTCAAATAATTAAATTACTAATTAAAATAAAAAATTATATTATTACAAAATAAATTTCATATTTCCATTGAATAATAAATCAAAAATAAAATTGGAAATTTATGGTACGTTATTTAACTTAACGTAATGAAAACATTTGAAAAGTTCACAATTTTTCACTATTCAATAAAAAATCAATCAATTCAGAAAATCTAAAAATTTATCAAAATTAATATTATGATATTCAAATATAAAAAATATTTTTATGTTATATAAACTAAATTTTATTTATGTTTATAAATTTAATTATAATATTTACTAACAAAAATAAATAAAATTAATTTCAGAAGAAAGAATTTTTAAAGAATAAAAAGTTTCAAAAAAATTATTTAACTTTTTAGTTCAAATTTAACAGTAAATTTATTATGACTACGATTTATATAAATATATGAATATATTATAAAGTTTTAAATCTTATATATGCACACTAATTTACTTTATATGTTAATATTACAAATGTAAATAATCCTTGATCATGTAGGCTCAGTTATTCATGTCATATACACTATATTCCATTGATTTATTTCTAAAAATTGGGTGCAATAATGATTCCACATAACATTAAAGAAATAAGGAAATATGGTGGTTAGTTTTTACATATTTGATAAAATAGGATTTAGGGTGACGAATACACAAAGTGGAACATGCTTTTTTTATTTGATTTTCAATATTTAATTAGTTTTAGTTTTTTATTAAATGATAATGAATTAGTTGATGATTTGATACAGAATATTTTTCATGTTTTGTTTAACAACCCAGAAGTCTTGTCAGGAGATCTTAACCACCAATTACTTAATGGTCAACCATGAGAGATAATTCAATTAGTTTTATCATGAATATTACTTTCTTGATAGTTATGAAATTTTTGTGATAATTAATTTAATTATTTTTCTATAAATTTATATCATTCCATGAAAAGTATAAATACTAGTGTAATTGATTAATAGAGATAGAAATTATTTGTCATAATATCAAATCAGATATTTTAAAGTAAGAATCAATCTATATATTGGGTTACTCTACATTAAATGTTTTTGTTCCATGGGGATGTCTATTTATTCATATGATATTTATGTGTTTGGGGATGTGTTTTACTAATTCGGCATGTGAAATTTCCCTAATATAAATGTGAATTTATCTTATTCTATTCAAATGAAATTATATTTATTTTTATGTCCTCAATAAGTTTATTTATTGGTGAATATTGATTATATGGTTATCGATGACAACATGATGAAGGAATAATATTATGAATATCATGACTATAACCTTCATGTAAAATCTCATTGATATGTTGTACCATAGTAGAGATTGATAGGTTTTAATGATCCTCCTTTCGTTAGGGGAATCATAATTATGTAATAATACATAATGGGGCCAACCATATAATAATTTTAATTATTTCATTATAGGTTCATTGATTGTTTTATCCTCTGAAATGGGTGGGGGTTTCCAAACATAAATTTAAATATCTTCAAGTTGGATATACCCTACATTTGGTAATTGTAAATATGTTTAATGAAAGTGAGAAGGTACCTAAAATAAATATTTTCCTAAAAGTTGATGTGAGTCCACAATATTTTGTCTTAGAATTAGAGTTCAACATTATACTAAATTAATTTTAAATAAAAATGGAATAAAATTTTAGGCCAATATTTTTTTTCAATTTATGTGATTTATGTTTTTATATTTCATGTCACTCAACTCTATATAAAATAAAAAATAAAAATTTATAGTGAAATAATTTTGGATGTGGTGGAAAATTATAAACGAAACTGTATATATGGTTCGAAATATAATTAGATGAGTTTGATATTTTGATGAGTCCCAGTGATATTTTAAAATGACTATATAGATATACATTAAACTGGTTACATGGTTAGAATATTTTTTACACTTACCACTAATGAAACAGAGAGAGTATTTTGATGATATTTTAATGATTTTGTTTTTATTAAGGGATTTTGAATTTATCGTTATAGTAATTAATGAATTTTGAAGGACATGATTTTTTGGGGAATGAAATTGCTTAATTAAATGAGGACAAATGGAGGAGGATATGGATGTGGTAATTAATGGAATATAAAATATCTTTCCTTAAGTATCATTGTATGTATCCATTGGGTACATTTTAGGAGGGTCGTAAGTTGTGGTTTCTTAATTCATCCACTAAATATGAATATTGGGTTTATTCTGTACATGGTTACCACTATGTATATATTATTAGGTTGTTATATATTTGTTAGTTGATAGAGTTATATATATAAATTGGTTCATTATTAGAATATAAAATATCATACCTTAAGTATCCTTGTATGTATCAATTACGTACCTGTTAGGAGGGCCATAAGTTGTGGTTTCTTAGGTCATCCACTAAATATGAATTTGGGGTTTATTTAGTACATGGTTACCACTGTGTTACTATTATTAGGTTGTTATAAATTAGTTAGCTGATAGGGGTATATCTATAAATTGGAATGATAAAAAAAGTTATAACGAATTTTTGACATTAATCCATACAACCCCATTTTTCAAATATATTTTACACATTATTATTACAATCAATATTTATAATATATTATTATATTAAAAATATATAAATTATTTTCATATAGGGTCAATCTATAACTAAATGAAAAAAATCTAATATTAGGATTTTAATTAATTTTTTTATTATTCCATATTTATCTAATAATGGACACATCTATGATTTTGTTGTGGTTTTGGGTGAAAATGACATAGGGATAGATGATCATGCATCAATAATAACATATTTAAAGATATTCAACGTATTGACCGAGGAATTAAAATTTTTATTCATATTATATCCCCATCTCATTGTCTTATATATTAATAATCTTACCATCTCTATTTTTATTTAGGGATAATCACTATAAAGAATATTTGACATATTAATAAATATGTGATCAACTATCTCACAATAGAAGAACCCTGGGTAAAATCCTGGTGTATGATTGAATAATTGTAAAATCTAGTTTTGTATGAATAAAATCAAACATACATTATTATAAATTTATCAAATAGTCATGGTGATATAGTTAATGTCGGACTAGAAAAAGGTTATGTCTACCCTATAGCCAAAGTTCAAAAAATATTATATATATATAAGACATATATAGAGACATATGTTCTCGAACATGGCCGTGTGGTAAAAGGAAAAATATTTTCATGCATGAAGTATATATCAAATGGTTTTATAACCATATATGCATCATAAATATTCCTATAGTTTAACATGGAATGTGAATATATCAATGATTTATGATTATCCATGTATATATTGTGTCTTTATATCTAATTTCAATTTTAATCATGGATATATGGAACATATATACATTGTCAATTAATACTAGCACTATATGGTGTCACAAGTAGTGCTATATAACGACATTTGGGAGTTTTTTGTGGATAGATAGTACATATAGAAATAGTTAGTGTTAAGAAACATAGAAGGGTTTAATGGGAAAAAGGACAATAATAATTTTTAACACTCGGCCAAGGATTTTGGATTAAACAATTTACATGGTGAAAATAAACCATGTCTATGTAGTGCATATCTCCATATTCATTTGTGATTGTGACTATAAAAACATTATAAACATTTTAAGGGTATCACGTGGATATATAAAACCAAGGATGGTTACAAATATTGTTATAAATTTATTATTAATAATAAAATATATTTATAAATTTTTTAATATTGATATATTAAGGCTATATATATTTAAAATCGAGGTATTAAATTTGATTGGTAATGTTTTCTTCTTCAAATAATGGTAATGGAGGTTCAAATCCCTTCAGTATAACATTTTTCCTTACCAAAATACAAGGGAATAAAAGACATTGATATATGTATTTCTCTGTCGAGACACTAATTTCCAAAGGTTATCCAAGAGATATGTGGAGTAATTTAACATGGAAATAATCTATGACCCAGGGAGTAACATGTGGATATAGATATTTTCCATGTGTCACATGTGATTTCCAAATGTAATTATATCCTATATCAATGTAAATTTTTCATATATTCAATTTTATAGAAAATTGATGAAAAGAAAAATTAAAATATTTGGATACTATCATGTTTGAACTATTCCTCATACTTATCCAATAATATAGACTTCATCTCCTCTTTCTCTAGACCCATTCATTAATACTTATAGATCCATTGATAATATAAAAATCTGTGTTTTAGTATACATGATAACTTAGAATAAAAATAGTTAAATCAATCATAATACATGGAAAAATGGGATAAGGAATTATGTTGAGTTATATTTGTAATTAATCATTAAAAATAATACATCATAAATTACATGAGGATTAATAACACCGTAGGTAGAAATAGATAATTCTAAAATGTGGAGAAAGTGATCCTCATGCCATTATAATTTGGATGTTATATACAAAAACCCAAAAATCTATATATAAATATATATAATAAATTGATACCCTCATACCAATTTTAATGGATTTTCCTCCTTCATAAAACATCATGAAATTTTAATAGTAATTTTATGTAACATATTTTAATTTATAACATGTTTTATTTATGATTTCTTACATTCCTCACATTGTGAGATTTTTCATTGGAAACTAATCAGGTTCCACCATCCTTAAGTACGTGATAGATCTCTAATTATGTGACTATCAATGTTAAATTTTACTGATTTTTTTATATGGTTATTTGTGTTCTATTCATCTAATTCATTACAAATGGGTTTCTAGCTGGAGGAAAAATGTGTTTTTTATTTTTTAAAAATATTTAGTTTTTTTATGAATTAATATCATAGAAACCTATTGTGTTGGAGATTTTTGAAATGAAAATGAAAAACAATAAATAATAGTAAAAAATAATTCATTAATGGTTTTCAAATGATTTTATAAATATATTGAAATGTCTATAATTCATATTTAAATTATTTCTATGATAAACTAGTTTCTAAAAAAATCAACATTATTCCTCCAGCTAGAAACCCATTTGTAATGAATTAGATGAATAGAACACAAATAACCATATAGACAAAATCAGTAAAATTTAACCTCTTACAGCTAAAGCCTTGTACTATACTCCAAAATTGAACTCAATCGTCATTTTGTTTGGTTCCTAATAATGGTAATATTTATATTTAAATAAATAGTAAACCTCTGGGAGTGATTAGTATGGATGATGAGTGAATAATTACTCTAATTCATCCACACACACAATATTATGGAAAATCATTGATATTGACTGGGAAACCATACTCAATTGATTTAAAAACTCACTACTAGTCAATTAATCGTATGAAAAGGAAAAGGATTAAGTAATAACAGAAAGTAATTATTATATATATACCTAGAAAAACAATTGTACTTGAATGTATATATAACAACCCTGATCTATATTAAACATTTAAAGATGATTTATTACATAAAATTTCACTTAAGATGATACTGAGGATCGAGAGGTCTAATTTCATGGTATATTAGGAACATTACATAATAAATTAGAACATAATACACAACATCTTTATTGAAAACATCTTTTACATGACCACAACATTCATTTGTACTTAGTATTGCATGGGATACACTAATTCTATGCATACAAAAATGATGAAATATAAAGCCTAGTAAGGGAGTAAAAATGGCATAACATGAAAAATATAGCACATGTTAGTCAATTGTAATATCAATGGAGAACAAGAAAAACTTGAACATAAAGGCATCATATAGCTTTATTAGGACAACATGGAAATGTTTGAACAACATTTAACATGATATTAACATGATCCAAGGCTTATTGAACATGGAGAATGTGTAAACAGTCAATTAAAATGAATTATCATGATTAAACGCTGATCTCAATTGATTTATGATCATACTAATCTTTACCCAATGCATTAGAGCACTATCAAGGAACACCCTTCTTAACCATTTCATTTCATCCATAAGTGTGCCATATGGATCATACAACATGGATTCTTTCATCATCATCATTTATTTAATGATAAAGGAGTGTGGAATAAATACATGACACTGTATAATAAATAAGTAAATGTGAGTAACTTTGAATTCCATTGATAGATAAAAGGTTTTGGTATTCACTACATATTTATTTTATCTTGGAAAATTGCGGTGCAATATCTGCAGCATAACAACGTGACATAAAAATTAATAAAATTGGTTGATGAGAGATTAAATGGTTTCTCATCATATTTAATTGAAATGTATAATAATTTTTTTCATATAGATACATGTCCCAACATATGTAGTGTAATTTAGATGCATAATATAAAATAATTTCATGGATCTAAATGAGGAGAGAGAAATGCCTTATAAAATTT
The DNA here is from genome assembly GCA_963277665.1 of Viscum album. Classification (NCBI taxonomy): domain Eukaryota; kingdom Viridiplantae; phylum Streptophyta; class Magnoliopsida; order Santalales; family Viscaceae; genus Viscum; species Viscum album. The sequence continues at coordinate 185,802,311 of OY728153.1, read as the reverse complement.
CATTATGGTAATATGTGTACATGAGATGCACTAATGTAAGAGAAAGGGGTCTATCTTCATTCAAAAATAACAAGTTAAATATATGGGAGGTGCAAAGTCATACCCCCACATTTTTAATTGAATATAAAAGGGCATAACGACAGAAATAAATTTTGCTGAAAATGTAAAGGAAGAAATCCCTTACATTGAAGTCTGATCTCAATGGCTTGGGAGAGGCTTTATAGGGGATTATAGGAGATTCGAGAGCCTTGGAAAGATTCTAGAGAGATTATTTATATGGTTGGTCTAGATAAAATTTGTTTTAGTGAAATAGAATGGGTGATTGAGTTGGATTATATAACAAAGGAAATGGTAGTATTTATTATTTAAGATCTTAACACCATGCAATAAACTAATAAAAACCTCAAAACTCACAATTTTTTACCATGGATTTTTCCAATGTGTAGTGGAAAACATTATTTTATAAGTCCAATGGCCTAACATATTAAAATATTATGCTCGCTTATGTGGAGGTGAGTTGCAGTCTCAGGGAAATCATTTTAAAATGTTAAAATGTTTTATAAGTTGTTGAGGGTCCACTTAAGATTTCTAAAATAATTCAAACAAACCTAAAATGGAATTACATTAATGTTAAAACATATATTTTCCAAAAATATCATTTATAGTATTTTATTACATCACTATTTTGTCATTATTATCTCATAATACACATTATATATTTAAATGATATTTAATTTTTACCCAAATAATCTAATGGATCATAAAAGTATGAAAAAATCAGTAATGGATAATTTTCACATCAGGATTACAAAATTAATATTCATTTTTTACAGATAGTTTTATAAATATATAAATTTTTTATTAAAAAACATACATGTATTTATAATTAATGCGTTTTAATTAAAAAATCTTTCAAACAATAATAAAAAATTTAAATTTCTTCATAAAAATTATACAAACATTTATATTTAATAAAATATAATTTATTACTAATACTTTATGACAATATTATTTAATTAAAAAATCCATTTATTCATCAAAATATATTTCTTTGTTGAATATTAACGAAAAATATTATTTATGCTTTAAAAATTATTTAGAATGAAAATAATAATAAAATGAATGTTTATTATTTATTCTATACAAATATGATGCAAATAATCATAGTGCTCATGTATTGTAACATATTCCCTTATAACACATGCATATGTCCTAAGGGTAAGGTATGTGATGGTGAAAAACTCTTGGGGAGACTCAGAGAGAATCACACAGATTGTAATCCCAATTAACTTCCACAACTCCAATAGGACGTTTTGTTCAAGCATAACATGTGGAATCTCAGCTTTGGCTTGGTCAAGAAGAGGCCCAGTGATGCTACCTCCTTTCTTGAGAACCGAAAAATGGGATTTTTATAGATAAATTTTACTAGATGAAGTCACTAATTCTTTTATCTATATAATTTTGATTTGTTATAAACCTATATTTAGGCTAATATTGTGATCACTATTCAACAACTATATTAGCAATGGTAAAATATCATAATGGTAATTTAAAATAAAAAAACATAAAACCGAACACGTGCAGATGTTATATATAACCATTATACATAATAATACATTTAATCATATCAAGAGGAATTTTCATTGATACAATTTTGGGACATTACAATCAACCCACATTATGAAATTGTGCTCTTAGAATTTCCTTTTCCCACACAAAAATAGTTTATGGTAACTCTAATTCATCACTCCCTCTGATTCTCACATTTCTTCTTCAAACAAGTGTTTTTTCCAAAACACCATGACAATGGTCATTTTCTTTTTTCATTGGTCATTTTCTCTATGATCTAAGATCTTCACCAGCTTATCTTCATAGGATTGGTCATTCTCTAATGGTACCACCTCTGGATTGAGTACATGCTATGAGTCAGGTATTTACTTCCTCTAGAGTGATACATGGAAGACATCATATACATGTGACATGTTTGGTGGGAGTGATAGTCTTTATTCCACTGCTTCATTGCGATCAAATATATAAAAATATATTATGTTACTTCGAAAAAGCGTTACCTTCTTAAAACATTTAATAACTCTCTTCCAAGGTGATATGCATAGGAATACCATGCCTCAAACATCAAACTATAGGTATCGTCGATGATTATCTACATACCACTTTTTCTTCTCTAAAAATCCTTAATTTGTTGTTGGATGTTCTTGACATTCTCCACCATTTCATCAACCAGTTATGAACCTAGGAGTTTTCTCTCCCCAAATTCATCCCAACATGCCTGTGTTCTGATCCACTTCCTATAATGGTCTTCATAAGGATCCATATAGATGATTGAGTGTAAATTTTTATTGTATGAGAACTCAACCAAAGGAAGATATTATTCCCATCCTCCTTTGAAGTCCATTGAACAATCATTCAATATGTACTCAAGTGTTTGGATAATCTACTCAAATTGGCCATCAGTTTGAGGATGAAAAGCCATACTGATGTTCTACTCAGTATTCATAGAACGTTGAAGACTCTTCTAGAACATATAGGTGAATCATTGATCTCGATTAGATAAAATAGATAGTTTTACTCCATTAATGCTTACCACATCTATGACATATAACTGTGCCATTTGATCCAATGATAAATCCTCTCAAATTTCAATGAAGCGTGTAGTATTTTTAAGACAATGTACAATAATCTAGATAGAATTGTTTCATTTGGTTTTCATCGTAATTCTGGTGACAAAGTCAACGGTGATGTTATCTCTTTCCATATTGGTATGGATAATGTTTGAATCATATACTTAGACTTATTCCTCTCAGAATTCAGTTGCTAACATACCAATAAATTTAATGTATACTCAAATATCTCCTTCTTTAGGTAATCCCACCAATAATGATCTTGGAGATGTCGATAAATTGTTGTGTTTCCTAAGTGAATGGTGAAATTTGATTAATTACCATTATCCAAATTTTCATTCTCTAAAGCCAGATTTTAGGGAACACATAGTCTTGTCTCAAATCTCACAATTCCTTCTTCCATAACATTTTAGTCTTAGGATTTCCCATTTCTGATATTATTAAATTTCTTATGAATTCCCAAATCATCTATTTGTTCACCATTTAACCATTCCAAACAAGTCTTTTGAGAAATAATTTGTGAATGGATTGATGATATTCCCTTCTTTATGATTTCCATTTCCATTTTTATCAAATATATGAATATTGGATCCTTTTCAGTTACCTTCAATGATATAATCGCTGGGTCCTTTCAGCTTAGAGCATCCACCACCTTGTTCACATTTCCAGGGTGGTAATGGATTGAGAATTCATAGACTTTGATCAGATCAAGCCATCATTATTGGTGCATATTCATCTTTTTCTACGTGAATATATACTTGAGGATTTTTTTATCCCTATATATTTCACACTTCACCCAAAAAAGATAATGCCAAAAAAATTTCCAATCAAATATTATTGTAGCCAACTCTATATCATGTGTTGGATAGTTTTTATCATGAAACATCAATTTTCTTGAAGCGTAGGCAATTTCATGGTAATTTTTCATCATAAAAAGCCCAGAACTTCTTCGAAGATTTACTAAACACCAAAAAACGTTATCCAGTCGGGGGTACTCTACGAACCATCACAGTGATAAGCCATCATTTCCAATCATTAAATATCTCTTCCTATTCATCACTCCATAAAAACATGACTCCCTTTTGAGTTAGCTTGGTAAGAGGGTCTGAAAATCATGAAAAATTTATTACAAATTATCAATACTATCCAACTGTCAGTAGGACGCTCTAAATATCCATAACTTATATTGGCCTCAACCATCCCTCAATTACAGCTATCGTGGAGGGATCCATCGATATCTCATTTCTTCTAATGAAATGACCCGATAATGATATCTCCTTCAACCAGAACTCACTCTTCATGTATTTTTCATAAAGCTTATCCTTTCTCAAGGTCATTAGTATAGTTATTAGATTCATCTCATCTTCCTCCTTGGATTTAAATTATATTAGAATATCGTCTATAAATACTACCACAAATTTGTTGAGGAAATCTCTAAGGACACTATTCATAAATTCCATTATGATTTATGATGCATTAGTGGGTCCTGAAGGAATTACTATAAATTCATATTGCCTATATAATGTAGGAAAAAAATTTTGGGGATATAATCCTTCTTAACCCTTAATTGATAATATCCTAACCACAAATTGACCTTGGAGAAGAATTTTGATCCACATAGTATATCGAAAAATTCATCAAATTGTGGCAATTGAAACATTCCCTTTATTGAGAGTCTATCGAGCTCATGATAATCAATGGAAAAGTGCATTGACCCATCTATATTATTTATTAAGAGAGCTAGTTCCCCACATATTGAAGCACATGGGTATATAAATCTTTAATCTATATTCTCATGTAGTTATTTAATTAGATCATCAAGATCTAAAAAATCCATTCTATTTGATGTCTTGGATATTAGTAACACCACATGTATAAGATCAATTGATAATTCAACATCTCTTCAGGGATGAAGGCCACAAAATTCCTTAGAAACCACTTCAATGAATTCCCAAACAATAGTCATGTAATAAAGGATGGTTGCATCCTTAGATAAAATCATCTGATAAAGATAAATGTACTCAAGGGTAGTAATTTCCATGATTGAGATGATGGTGTTGAAGAAAATTCATCATCCTCCCTGATGATGTATAGAATTGGGGGTCAATTTTCCAAATAAGGAGTGATTTCCCTCTAACAACAATTTATGTTGGATCTTTATAGGGAAATAAAATCAATGACAATAATTGCATCAAATTACACTAGAGGGAGTATGATGAGGTTCTCTGGGAAGTTAAAACCACAAATTGTGTTTGGGGAAGAGTTATATTAATGGGATGCAGTGATTTCCACATTTTACATTCTCACCGACATCTCTACTTCCATGGTTTTTGGTGGTGTTGGGATAGTTCTACTAATTATTCGAGATATAAAATAATGTGTAAAACAAAAATAAAAAAGAATGTTTTCCATTATTTAATGAATAACTATTGTACACATCTCCACTTCATTGTTGGGTTTCACTTAGGCAGTAGTGATTGATAATTATCACTCTTACTACCTTAGAGGTTGTCGGATTCTTTCGAAAACCCATGGGTTAGGGCACTAGTTTGCAATGTACTCGGGAACATTGCCATTGAAGCAATGAACAATGTGTTGAGGGTCGAAGAATGTGTCCCTATCATCAATTGCAGTAGTGGGATTTTGTTCTTGGTATATAATAGCTTTTTCCATTCTCTTTTACACATAAATCGTTTCCTTTTCCCCATCATGAAATTTCTGGGATTCTTCATTCCCCACCATTGGCTACTAGGGTGAAGGATTTTCATAGCACTGTTGGTTTTATCCATCGGACTGTGAGAATTATTGTCCACATTACACTTCATATCCTCATGATACCCCTGCAATTCGCTGATCTCAATTTCAACATTGAGGTCACATCAGACAATTTCCTCATAGCTATCTAAGTCATCAATCATTAGGGATTTCTACAGCCTAGCTTTTATCCCACCAAAGAAGTTGTAAACCTTGCATTTGGGGGTAATGAAAATTTAAGAGTCATACCGTACAAGACATGTGATGTTTTCCTCGTACACATTGATGGATTCATAGTATTGTTTCTTGACGTAAAGGATGTACCTTTCCATCTTACGTCATAGGGTGTGATGTGAATATTTATAAAAAAACATTTTCTCTAAGTACTTCCATTCCAACGTCTTCATCTTTACCTTAGGTTTTGTATTCTATTTAAATGTCCACCATTGATCTGATTCACCCTCAATATGATAAGCATCGATAAATACATTATCTTGTTCAGAACATTGAATCATGAATAAGATCATCCTAATGGATTGGTCCATGGTCTGACGATTGAAGGATTAGATGATCTATTAAAAGTAGGAGGCCATTGTCTCACTTAGATCTTGATTGTGGTGGGTTATTTCTTGTGTGTGGGGGGGGGGGTTGAATATTTATCTTCACCCCCACTTCTATTAAATAATTGAGTCAGCATAGAGAGTATCGTTACGATGTTTGCGATTATTGCCCCATTTGGATTGGGAAACTCATTAGAACAGTCATCACATTGATTTTTTCATTGGTTGTTAGCAAGATTCCTCCTATTACCGACAATTGGATACAATAAAATGATAGTTTGGGGTAAAAAATAGATGGGAATCCAATTACAAAAAATAGATAACATATAAATTATATTATTTCCTTAATTTATCTATGTTATCAATGATCTACATAACAACATATACTCTACAGAGAATTCCTTTTAATTCTATAAATAATGGTTCATAGTACGTTTATGAATTTATCAAAGAATACCCCCAAGAGGTTCATAACCAAGAGTGTAGCAAGGCATGTTGTCCTTCACTAGTTCATGATTATGTACATCTCAAAGCGGTGTTTTCGGGTTTTACCCCTATAAATATTTGTGCCAGAGTCACCTCTACATGGTCGTATCAAGACCTTAATGTTTATTTTTTTGGTAAAACACATAATAAATAATCACTAATATTTAGGGATGTTTTTATTATACATATTATTATCCTTAAGGCTTTCACTGGTGTTTTATAATCCTAATCCCAGAAATAACTAAACTAATATTTTGATACCAACTATAACAACCCATATCTTTATTACACACGTAAACAATATTTATTACATAAAATAGACATTAAAAAAAATATGAGTATTGATAAGTATTGTGTATTGGTAATTTAGTAACATTACATAAAAAATTATTAAATAAAACAAATAAACTTTATTGAAACATTCTTTTACATGAAAAAATCATTCCTTCATACTTAGAATTAGATGGGATAACCTGAGGACATGCATACGAAAAGGGTGAGCTATAAAGCCCAGTAAGGGAGTAAAAAAGGGATAAAATGAAGAATATAGTACATGTCAGGCAATAATAATATCAATGGATCACAAGATAAATATGAATATAAAAGCATTATAAAAATGATTATCATAACATAAAAATAAAGCAACAACATTTAACATGATATTAACATGATATAAGGCTCATTGAACATGGAGCATGAGTAAAGCCTCATTTCATGTGACTTAGAATAAGTAAACCTTCATCACACTTGATTTATCATGATACTAATATTTACCTAGTGAATTGGAGTGCAATCAGGGCATATGCTTCATAACCATTTCATTTCACGCATAATTGTGCCACGTGGATCATAAAACATGGAATCCTTAAACAATATAATTTATTCCAATATAAAGGAATGTGGAATACATATTTGAAACTATATAATTAATAAATAAATGTGAATAATGGTGAATAACTTTGATAGATAAATGAGAAATTTATTCAGTACACAATGACTTTGGCTAGGAAAATCACTGTGGAATTTCATCATTATAACAGGATGAGATAAGAATTTATAAAAATGGGAAATGAGAGATAAAATAGTTTATAATAAATTAATAATGAAATTCACTATAATGGGTAATCTAGATAAATTTCACAACTTGTGTAATTGAATTTAGATGCATAATATGAAATAATTTCTTAAATGTAAAAGAGGAGAGAGAAATTCCTTTTGGAATATCGGCATGGTAAAGGGTATACATGGAGAAATTAATGATATAGAATGGGGTCTCACATAATTAAAACAAAATGAGATCAGTACAGGGTATGTGAGAAATCACACCCTAACATTTTTAATTAAAAATAAAATCAAAAAAACATAAATAAATCTGTACAAAAATGAGAAAGGAAGAAATCATATACCTAGAAGTGTGATCACAAAGGCTCGAGAGTGTCTTGAGAGGGACTTATTGGGATCCTAGGGTGCCTTGGGAGTATTATAGAGAGATGATGGATGGTTTTTTTCAAGCTCTAGATGGTTTGAGTGAAGTTGAAGGGGAGATTGAGTGGGTTTATATAAGACGAGAGAGGGAATTCTTTATTATTTTGGATTTGGACCCCACACAGTAAACTAATCAAAACCAAATTCCATTCCATGGTTATTTCCATTTAGTTTTTAAAAATTGTTTGGAAGGAAATATTTTTTACGTCCAATGGCCCATCTTATTAAAATATTAAGATTTCATATATGGAGGGAGTCACATTATCATGGAAATCATTTTAAAATGAAAAAAAAATTATAATTCATGGAAGGTCCCCAGAGGCTATTTAAAATAAATCCATCAAACCTAAAATAAAATTTATTTAATTTTTAACATATATTTGATGAAAATACAATTTATAGTATTTTATTACATCATTATTGGGTCATTATGTTTTCCTAAAACACATTATATGTCTAAATGGTATTAATTTTTTAACCAAAAATTTCAGTCTCAGAAAATTATGAAATATTCTGCATTAAGTAATATTGACATCCTTATTCCAAAACTAATATTAATTTTATATAAATAGTTTTCTATATATGTGACTTTCTAATTTTAATATAAAAATCCAAATTTATTGAATATTCGTGGGTTTTGTTAAAAACAGCTTCCAAACCGTAATATAATTAGCAATTGTATTCAAAAAAATTGTACGATGATTTATATTTAATAAAAAATAATTTAGTGATAAAATTTTCTTAATATTTTATTTAATTAAAAAAAATTAATTCATCAAAATATATTTCTTAATTGAATATTAACTAAAAATACCATTTGTAATTTAAAAACATTTTAAAATGTAACAATAATAAAATGATTGTATATTCATTATTATATACACAAATAATGCACATAATCATAGTTCTAGGTTCTTGAATCATAACCCCTTAAAAACCTACATAAAAACTAAGGGAAAGGTGTGTGATGGTTATAGAATCTAGGGGAGACTTGGATAACATCGCTCAGGTGGTAATATCAATTAAATTCCACTTTTCTTGTATGCGGTTTCATTTAAGCATAACATGTTGAATATCTTCTTGAGATTGTTCAAGAGTGAATCCCAGTGAAGCTACCTCCTTTCTCATCTCCGACAAATGATCATCGTATGGAGAAATTCTACTGGTTGAGGTCATTTCTTCTTTCATCTCATTAAATTGAATGTGTTAAATACCTATATTTATACTAATCTTGTGGTCTTTATTGAATGACTATATTAGAAAAAGTAACAGTTATTAATGGTATTTTAATATCAAAAAAATAAAATGAGGGAATTTCATATGTCTTATATATCCATTTTACATAATAAGACATTTAAATAGATCAAGAATTTTTTTGTAAATAAAATATTAAGGAGTTACAATATATATCATGGATAGATACACGATAACATAAATCCACACTGATATCACCATTAAAACTAGAAAAATTGAAATTAAAAACTAATAAGGATATTAGTTAAATTTTATTATCAGTGAGGATATGAACCCACAAACAATGTTCTTCTTCTCCTATTAAGGGATTTATTGAGACTCTTGAAATCATTCTTGAATCCCATTATCAAACATTGCATAGGAATTGATTCCTTCCACATCCCCATTTTACAAAATGTTCTATATATGATTATCAATTTCCCCTACTTAATAATAACATCTCTCAAAATTCAGAAGTGAATTTTATTCCTTCCACTTCCATATTAGACATTAATCTAGAATTATTATGTTAATTTAAATATGGTTTTGAAATCATTAGCAGGGGTATTTTCATGATTTTTCATAGCATCAATAGACTACACATGAATATTATATTAAATAAGAGGAATTTTTACGCTTATTAAATAAAATTTGTATGTTTTAGAGCGACCTAGATATCCCCATTTGATTAATTGAAGCATTTGTTGCGATTCAGAATATAGAACTTGAATAAATTGTATCATAACCCCATTTTGATATATATCAATTATATTTTTCTCCCAGTATATTAGAAAAAAAACACCATGTTATGTTAAAAAATAATATCATTATTCTTACATAATTTTAATAAATTGATTCCAATGGATTAATTTCATACAATGAAGTAATAGTTGAGGAGTTAATAACACATAAGGAAAAGATTTATCATATTACCTTTCTATTTTATAATTTTCTTATATCATATATAATTATATAAATAATTTATTATCATACATAATTTGTCATTAAATATTTAATTTCATTTATGAATAATAATATAGAGCACACCAATTGTTCTTAAAATAGATTCTATGTAGAGGAATTAATCAAATGTGATATAATGTACCACGAGATTTAGCGTACATGGATTATGCACTCATCATTTAATTATATTGTATATCCCTAATGAATTTAATATGTTTCATTATTTGGTTTACCCAATATCTATCACTAAAAATTATTCTTCATAGTATGCTTATATTTGATATCAAATTATGTGAGGTAGTATTTATACACACTTTACATTTCAGGAGCCAAGGTAACACCCCATTAACTAGAATTATTCGGATTTATTAGCATTGTGTGGATAGTTAAACTCACTAAAAACATTACAATATGATTTTAATTATACAAGAAACATAAAATCACCCTATAACTCTCACGCAATGATTTCAAGCCAATTTAAATCACATGCATGGCATAAATTTTATTTTTTTCATGTAATAGAATATAAAATCCTACCAAATATCCTATATTAATAGTAGAAAAAACATATAATAATTTATTAATTAATAAAATAATAATGTATAATAATGTTACCAAAAGGATGATAATTTCTCTATAATAATGAAAATATCGAATAAATTTGAAATGAATATCAATAAAAAATTCTTAAATTTATATTTTATATCTATGGTGTGTTCTTACAATATTTTTATTTTAAATTTTATCTTCATTATATTAGTGTTTATTAATATTTCTAGGGATTGGTGAGGATTTTTTTCACTCATCACTTCTTTCATTATCAACCCACTCTCTCATCCATAAAAATTATTTTACCCCCATTCAATTTATATTCAAATATTATAGTGGATATTGTAATTTAGTTTACTGAATTAAATTTTGGGGACATTGGGGCTAGTAAAGTGAATTTCAAGATTGGGTAGTGTTTACTAACTCATCATCATGGTGTATTTGATGTTTAATATGTTTGTGAGGTCTTCTAATGTATTTTTTCCTCCATCCAAAATATATAGGAGTAACCAATGAATGGGATTGAAGTGGTTATATATATAAGTATAAACAAAATAAAGAAATATTAAATTAGTATCCCTATAGTATATTCACTTTTACCACTGACCATTGAGTTAATACATTGTTCTTTTTCTATAATATCATGACCTATTTCATTACCCCCATTTGAATTTTACATCAACACAGACCAATATATAAATATTTTTATTATAATTGGTTTTCATTAAAGGATTTTTGTAAGAAATTCAAGTTGTTAGTTCATTAGATACAATTATTTAGGATATAGAAAATAATAATTAATAATTTAACCCATTCAATTAGTTTTATCACTAATCAGTATTTCGTCCATTAACTACGATCTATATGTTACTTTGGAATTTTATCACACTGTGTAAAAAATTCATCTATTTTCCATCTACATCATTTTGATTATATGTCTATATCCTACTCGGTCTAATATTAATTTTAAGGATGATCCACTATCTTTGGGGTCTTCATAGTATGAGTTTAACAAATTGGTGGATCAACACTTTCATCAATATTGTGAAAACAACTGATATCCTTTATATTAGAACAAATATACTAACAATATAGAGTGGTACAACAAAATTAAATGCTACAGGATATGATAGAATAAGTGTACATCGTCAATTCCATATTTATAACTTTGATAAATCGATCAGAATAAGATGTGAACGAACCATTGTATAACATAAAAAATCTCGAATACATATTTTTAAACTATTATATTGTAAGAAAAAACATTCTATAGATATAAACATGTGTTGTGATGTCATGAGGACAAATATTGATCCTACAAATGATTTGATAACATAAATAAGAAAAATCGTAAAAGTTGAAGTGGATATAGATATTGTGATTCGTTATCTTAGCCATAGGAAATGCTATTCAAAATTACATTATATAAAATTTAATTTTCTATGTTAAATAATTGAATAATTATTATATATTATTATAATAGTATTGATGAATGTCTAAATATAGTTGGAGGATACTGGTTTTTTGTGTAAATGATACAATTTTTATATTTTAAATGTTCATAACACATTAATACATGATTTAAATTAAACTACCCAAGAATATGACATTGTAGTTTTTTCATAATGATTTAGATGGTCATGTAACACATTTAATTATCATTATTATGGATTTTTATGTTTTCTATGTATTTAAATAAAATCATATGATTTAAATGTGTTTTACAATTAATTATTTATTTCATAAGAGTTCAGGGAATATATAATTTTATGGGTGTTATGATGGACATTAGGAAATCATTAAGACATAAATCTAATATTTGTAAATAGTTCCTCATAGTTAGAAATCCATATTAATAGTAAAACAACATTCCCTGTATTATAACTTGTACAATAAAATATTTTAGTTTCTACTCAGAAAATAATTAATACATTCAGAATTGAATAAAGAAGAATTTGAAATCCAACAATCTGATTTTATGTGATGTGGTATTGATGATAGAAAACACCATAATTAAAGGGTTGTAATTCAGTTTATTTTCTAGAGTTCTTACCCTATATTAAGTAAAATTCAAAAAAAATTGGGGATCATCATTTTGCTGTTACTACATGGATGGTTATTTTAAAAATAATATAAGTAAAGGAAAATAATGATAGTTTTATATTAAAATTGTAATGGCACAGACCTCTCCGCCCCATTCCTTTGTCAAAAAGATGGCCACGAAGTGTTCTGGAGGGTAAACTAGACTTTTCCAACACTTTCCAGAATATTGAAACTACACACCGTGTAGTTTGAGTACACGCCGTGTACCCCCATGCCTGGTATACCCCATGTTGAAGGCTGTATCCTTGCCGTGTGAAATTAATGGGTACACGTCGTGTATCCAATACTACACGTTGTGTAGTATCTCTCCGCGTATGCGTTACCGTGTGTTGACTAGTCAACGAACGTGTGCCAAGTTGGAGCCGTGTGAAATAAATGGGTGCACGCCGTGTGTCCCGTACTACATGCCATGTAATCCTTCCCAGCGTACGTGTTACCAGTCAACTGTTGTGTGCCGTGTTTGAGCTATGTCTTTACCGTGTGAAATAATCGAGTACACTCCATGTACAATAATGTACATGTTGTGTACTTTTTCTTTTCTCACCTATAAATGGAGGGGAACCCTCATCCTTTTCAACTCACCCCTCTCCTCCCCTTTCCTCTGAGCAGAGTTCTCCCAAGAGACTCAAAGGCTCTTTCTTCCATAACATCTTCGTTCGAGCTCCTATTTACGATCCTTCAGCGACCACGGGATCGTAATGATGAGACGGAACTTCCGAGCTTGGATCCATTGTCTTTCCTTCAGCCTTTCCATTCCGACATCCACCTGAGTAGGTTTTTCCGGGACCCAAGAAGTGACGGACACCGACAGACTTTTTAAAAGGTTGATCTGGGGGAGCATTGTGATCAGAACTTGTTGGGGTAGGGATCATACCTTCATCTCTCAAATTTGTGCATCATGCGGGGTGGGTGTTCTCTTGTTTACGTGAAACACTTTTGAACCAGTTTAATAAAGATAATAATTGGATTATATAACGGGGTTGGGAAGTTTGTGATTGATGTTACTTTATATCCTATGATATTATGTTGTGAATTGAATGTGCTTCTGCCTACTAAAAATCATGGTCATAGGGGGCCATTGATCACACAATTAAATTTTTCCCTCTCCTTCTAGATTTTTTTATGGATGGAAACTTTTTGGAATGTGGAAATTGGTTAATCACGTAATGTTGGATGTTTAAACTCTGGAACCCTTGTGTGATCACCTCGTTTAAACAAAATGGAATAAAGAACATATGGGTTTTGGCTTGGTTACTAGTGTGAGAAAAGGGAGGGGTAAATCCTGGGTTATTACGAATAGAACAGGCAGTAGGGCTGCAGTAAATCATGTTAAAGGGGCGATGATGTGGCATTAACCTTGTTTTGTGCGTTGTTGTGGATCGGTTGGGCAGCAGGGTTGCGATAAATTGTATTCAAGGGATAATGATGTATGGTTCATTTGTGGTTATGGCAGTTGGCAGCAGGGCTACAGGGATGGGTTTGAATGATAACAGACTATGGGTTGTGAATAAAAAATAAAAAAGTGGAAGAGTTAATGAATGGTGGGTCAGGGTAATGGAATGAGAATAATAATCATGGGGATATTTGGATAATAATAAAAACATGGTTGTGTTGCTTGTGTTTTCCTAACTTGATTTGTGGATGGAAGTGATATGTTTTACGAATGATTGATGTGGTTGGTTTTGGATGGTTGCCGAGTAGTTAAGGAACTAAATAATCTAATTCTTTTGAAACGTGAAAACCTAAATGGGGTTGGGGTTGTTTGTTGTATGCATGCTTCGTAGTAGAAGTGCAGGGGCACGTGCTCAGTTTCTCTGTTTTGAAGCCATAGGTTGGGCTATGTGTTTGGTATACCTATATATATCTGTATCTTTTGTGTTTTATCAAACCCATCCATGTTAAGCCCTTAGTGCCAAACACTCCCATTTCATGGGAGAGGGTGTTTTCCCATAGTTACTAGCTCCTTCCTACTCATTCTCCCCTAGGCTTTTATGGCTTGAGGTCACCATACACCTAAGACTCTTCGGGTAGGTTTCGATTGGGGTGGTTTTATCCCAAGACTCTTCGGGCAGGTTCTACTGTTTTCCAAAAATCTTCGGGACGAGGCCCCGGTGTGTGCGGGCGGGATACATGGTTTTGGGGACCAGGTGTCTGCGGGTGGGATAAGTGGTTGTGAGGAGCAGGTGTGTGCGGGCGGGATACGTGGTTGTGAGGCCCAGGTGTGTGCAGGCGGGATGTGTGGTTTGTGAGGCCCAGGTGTGTGCGGGCGCAGAGAGTGTGGCAGCGTCAGGACGTTCGCTGTTAGGATGAGCAGCTAACTACTGGGAAATGGTGCGGGGTACCCAAATACTCTTGTTTCTTATATACTACTACCTGTTGTGATTATATTTTTGGTGAGTGTTGCAGGTGAGGTTTGGTGGATAGAATTCCTTGATAGGTTTCTTCTGTTGTTCTCACGGGACATTATGATGTCTCCCCACTTGTGCACGAGAGATTTAGGTTTCCCTACTGAGTACACTTGTATGATCACCCTGCGTCTACTTTTAGGTTTCCAGGAGGACTACCAGGGCTGTACGGGACCCTACTAGTCAGACAGTTGGAGTTGTTTCAGTTGTTGTACTCTTGTTTTCTTTTGGTATTGTACATTTAGTATTCTTGTACTTTCACCATGTTATAAAATTGTTTAAACAGGCATGTGGGCTTGTTTTGGGTTTATTTCTATACACATGTTCTTTTCCTTTTTGGTGGTTGACTTGTCCTATTCCCCGATCTTAAAATAATAAAAGGGTAATGCCTCCCACATTGTGAAAACTCATACCTTTGGTGCTAGTCGCCTACCCGGGGCATACTAGAGGCGGGACTCGGGGGTCATTATCTCACTTTAACCATCGCCAGCATAGATGGGGAATCATTGGTGGGAGGGGGTCATGACAGAATGGTATCATAGGTGAAGGTTGAGAGATAGGATGCAGTCTGGAGTTAGGCATAGTGATGATTTCATGGGATGGTAGGGCAACAATGTTAGTTAATCATGGTGTGTGACATAGGCCAGGGAAGACCGGCTAGGACATAGGATTTTAGGTCCCCTTTGATCCGTTGCAAGGAATCTGAGCCTACCAAACAACCAAGTGAGACTACATTGATTACATGGTAGAGACCCTAGGGAAGGTACATGTATCATCATGATTGTGTTTTACTCGATTTGGGAGTTCTGGGAAAGAAATTTAAATAAAATGATAAAATAAAACCTTGAGTTTTTCCTTACTACTTGGGCTTAGGCGATCTCTATTTACCGTACAGCTATGGCACCTAGGCGTCATCCCCAGGTGGCTTAGACGACCGAGGCCCATCAGATTCAGGTGGTCGATCAGTTGAGGATTGACCGAGAGGAGGAAGATATCTAGTGGCAGAAGACTCTCTGTTCTTTCCAATTGAAGAACCTCAAGAATTACGAGGGTAATACTTAGTATAAAGAGACAGAGGGGTGGCTTGAGGATATAGGGATCGATTTTACCTCGATTCATGCTCTGAGGGAGTATAGGGTTCCCCTAGCAGTCAGTCACCTGAGAGGTGCGGCACGACAATGGTGGATTCTCTACATCGTAGAGAGGATAAAGGCAGAGGTTTCATGGGCTAACATTGAGAAGGAATTCCGAGAGGAATTCCTTTCTTACATGATCAAGGCAGATAAGCGGCATGAGTTACTCTCCCTTCAGCAGAGGAGTATGTCAGTACGAGAGTTGGGGATCATGTTCAAGGATCTCCTATGCTTTTCTCTGGATCTCTTTCCGGATGAGGAGTCTCGGGCGATATGTTGGAGGAGGCGCTTCATCCTTCGCTTTAGTATGCTGTCATGCCCTTCACCCATCTGACATAATTGGCTGTACAGAAGAATACAGAGGTTGTAGAGAGGATGCACTCGCTGGGAGGTGCCCCCCCGAGAGGTGATCCAGTCGGGCTTGTCGAAGGGGAAGGCAGTCAGTAGCAGGTCTCCTGCAACGGGGCCTTCCAGGTTCAGGCCAGTGGGGAGCAGGCCCTAGTACTTCCAGTTCAGATCTTCGGGTCCTCGTCGCTTTTTCACGATCCCAGGACCGAAGTGTTTTTCTTTTGGAGGTTTCAGGCATGTTCAGATTCGGTGCCCGACCTGAGCTCAGTACGGTGGAGGTGGGCAGGTTCAGCACCCACCTCAGCAGCACCGGTTGCCAGCGAGGCCCTTCCAGCAGCAGCAGGACCATGATCCTCCAAGGGAAGACTTTGCGGGAGGAGGCCGACGTCATGGCTCTCCTCATGGGCCTCGACCAAGGCGTGGATGGACAGGTGGACGACATCAGAGAGGAAGAGGAGCTGGGCATGGATAGTTTCATGCAGAAGAGTTGAAAGCTCCAATAGGACCAGAGGTGGTGTGAGGTACGATTTGTTTGTTTAGCACTCTTGTTTCTTATTTGTTCGATTCGGGAGCTTCACACTCCTTCATTGCACCTGGTCTAGCCCATGCTTTGGGACTAGACGTAGAGAGACTTTTCGTACCACTAGTACTGAGTACACCAGTTGGAGGCCATACCTGCGTATCTTGTGTTTTCCGGGGATGTGGGCTAACGTTGGGACCACATTGATCTAGTGGGGACCTTCTTCTGTTACAGATGAATCCATACGATGTCATCCTATGCATTGACTGGTTGTTTTCTGTTAGTGCCGTTATCGAATGC
Source organism: Viscum album (assembly GCA_963277665.1). Classification (NCBI taxonomy): domain Eukaryota; kingdom Viridiplantae; phylum Streptophyta; class Magnoliopsida; order Santalales; family Viscaceae; genus Viscum; species Viscum album. The sequence continues at coordinate 185,784,833 of OY728153.1, read as the reverse complement.
TGCCGGAGAAGATTTGTGTTCTCTGACGTGGATTGTCAGCGCGTATCTTTTGTTGGTGAGAGCAGCTATCAGGTGGGAAGCTGGCATGTGAAGCCTCTCCTTTCCTTGTTAGGTGGGTTATCAGTGGTTCCAGCTGATATAGAGAAGGTGGATGTCCCGGAATTTGTTGGGGAGTTCCTCGATGTTTTTCCTGAGGAGGTTTTGACTCTACCCCCTCGACGTGACGTTGAGTTCGGGATAGACTTATAGCCTGGTGCCCGTCCGATTTCGATGGCCCCTTATCAGATGGCACCTTCGGAGATGCGGTAGTTGCGGATTCAGATTGACGATCTGATGGAGAAGGGTTTTGTTCGACCTAGACTATCGCCATGGGGTGCTCCAGTTTTGTTCGTGAAAAAGGAATATGGTGGTCTCAGGCTATGCATAGACTACCGAAGGTTGATCCAGGTAATGGTCAAGAACCGTTACCCCCATCCAAGGATAGATGATCTCTTCGACCAACTGAGGGGAGCAGGTTGGTTTTCCAAGATTGATCTATGATCTGGATATCATCAATTGAGGGTAAAGGATAGTGACATCTCGAAGACGGCTTTCAGGTGCAGGTATGGGCACTTCGAGTTTGTAGTGATGCTGTTTGGAGTTACAAATGCACCGGATGTGTTCATGGGAATTAGGAACTTTGTCTTCCGAGATTTTCTTGACCAGTTCGTTGTTGTGTTTATCGATGACATCCTGATCTACTCCAGATCAGAGGAGGAGCACGTTGAGTATCTCAGGGCAGTCTTGGAAGTCCTTCGACACCACCAGCTTTACAGAAAATTTTCTAAGTGTATGTTATTGATGCAATAAGTACACTTCCTTGGGCACGTGGTGTCTCAGCATGGAGTGTCGGTGGACCCATCGAAGGTGGAGGCAGTTGTTTCATGGGCAGCACCCAAGAGCATGGCAGAAGTTCGTAGTTTCCTGGGGTTAGCAGGTTATTATCGGAGGTTTGTTTCGGACTTCTCTCAAGTTGATTCTCCATTGACAGCTTTTACTAGGAAGAACTAGGTCTCCCTATGGAGCAAGAAATTCCAGAAGGCTTTCAACTACCTAAAGGAAAAGTTGGTCAATGCTCATGTACTCAGGTTTCCAGAGGAAGGGTTGTTGTATGAGGTTTTTTGTGGTGCTTCTGGCCTTGGTCTAGGGTGCGTGCTGATGTTGATGAAGGAAGTGATCTGTTAGGGGTATAGGAAGTTATTCCCACACGAGCTTAACTATGCCACCCATGACCTAGAGCTTGCAGTAGTAGTGTTCGCACTGATGTTTTGGTGAAATTACCTCTTTGGGGAGCTCTTTGTGGCCTTCTCAGATCACAAGTGCCTGCGTTATATCTTCTCCCAGCATGACCTAAACCTGCGACAATAGAGATGGGTCATGTTTCTCCAAGACTATGACTTTGAGATCTCTTACACTGAAGGTAAAGGAAAAGTTGTGGCTGATGCCCTGAGCAGGAAGTTGCAGAAGGAAGTGGTTCGGGAATCCACTGATTCTTGGAAGGCGATGGGAGATTTGGTTGCCTTGCACTTGGATGCCAGGGTATAAGGTGTTAGAGGCTGTTTGTTTCAGATGATGGTGCAGTCCTCCTTGTTGCAGCAGGTGGAAGTGTCTCAGTGGGGGGACTCCGAGGTGGAACTAATGCGGGATTGTGTTGATCAGGGGAACGCTCCAGAAGGATGGTTAGAGGAAATCCGACATCAGATGCTTTTCCATGGAAGGTTTTTTGTCCCAGATACAATGTGCGAGGGAGTTCTCCCTATGTTCTATAGCTCAGCCTTGGCGGTACATCTAGGAGTTTCAAAAATGTACCAAGGCCTGAGGTAACAATTTTGGTGGCCCGAGGTGAAACGGGAAGTGGTGGATTTTTTGGCTAAATTCCTAGTGTGTCAGCAAGTGAAGTCCAAACACTGTGTTCCTAGTGGGTTGTTGCATCCTTTAGATGTCCCCGAGTGGATGTGGGATGACATCTCAATGGACTTCGTCAAAGGACTACCATGATCGCAGGGTGGTTATGATGCTATCTGGGTAGTGGTCGATCGACTGACGAAATCAGCTCACCTCTTAGCAATTAAAGAGTCAGGCCCGGTGAGTATCATAGAACAGAGGTACTTAGACGAGGTTGTGCAGTTTCATGGAGTCCCCAAGACTATCGTCTCAGATCGGGAAACTCAGTTTACCTCATGAGTCGGGAGGGGGTTACAACATGATTTTGGCACCCAGCTACGCCTTAGAACTGCTTTCCACTCCCAGAATGATGGGCAGACAGAGCGGACTATCCCGACATTGGAGGACATGCTGCGAGCATGCGTTCTAGATTTCGGAGGATCATGGGTACGACACTTACCTTTAATAGAGTTTGCCTAAAACAACAGCTTCCACTCTACAATTGGCATGGCACTTTTTGAGGATTTGTATGGGATACTATGTCGTTCACCAATGTTCTGGGAAGAGGTTGGTGAGATAGGTGATTTTGGGCCAGAGGTAGTGCAGATCACCATAGAGAAAGTCCATCTTGTGCGTGATAGGATGAAAGCGGATCAGGACCGACAGAAGTCTTATGCTAATCGTCGGAGGAGTCCCTTGGAGTTAGAGGTGGGAGATCATGTGTTCTTGAATGTTTCCCCTCAACGGGGGTAGTAGAGGTTTGGGAATGGGAGTAGGCTCTCACCTAGGTTCATCGAACCCTTTTAGGTGCTGAGGTGAGTTGGCGAGGTGGCATATCAGCTGGCCCTGCCACCTTAGTTGGAGAAGGTTCATGCCGTCTTCCACATCTCCCAGATTCATCGGTACTTACATAACGACACCCACGTTATCGACTGGGGAGAGTTATATATGGGAGATTACGCGACCTTTGAGGAATGACCAGTCAAAATTGAGGATCGTAAAGAGAAGGTTCTCTGTGGACAAACCATTTTGTTGGTTCGTGTGTTGTGGAGGCATAGCGGCCTTGAGGAGAGCACATGGGAATGGGATACCTTGATGCACGCTTAGTACCCGGAGTTTTTTTGACTTGTGTATTCCCTTGTTCTTCTGAGCATTGTGCTGATGTTATACTATGTACCTTTTCTATATGGAATTCTTAGCTTGTCGGTTGTGAGACCTTTGGTTTCCTTGTTCTCTGGAAGTGTGTAACATGTTCGGTTGTGTGGGGCGAAAGAAAAACCTGATCCTTAATTAAGACGCATTAATGCAGATGCGATTGAACCCATGTGGGTGAGTTGGTGCCACCTAAAGTGGATAATATCTTGACATAGAAGAAGGAATGTTTTCCCCAAACCACATCTTCAGGCAGTGTGTTGGTTGTGTGGTGTTGGGGGTAGTGCAAGTTGGAAAATCCAAATATATATAAGTGGGAAGGCCCAATCCTTAATCTAGACGCATTAATGCGGATGCGATTAAACCCATGAAGGTGAGTCAGTACCGCCTAAAGCAGATAATATCTCGACATAGGAGGGTGAAATTCCTAACACCTGTGATTAGGGTTGTTGTTTGGGTTCCTGTTATAACGAGAACTCTAAGAGGTATCTTGTTGGGTTCCTCTGGGTTGGGTTTTGAATTCCCAGGGACGAGAATGTTTTAAGAGGTATCTGATGTAATGGCTCGGACCTCTCCGCCCCATTCCATTGTCAAAAATAAGGCAACAAAATGTTATGGAGAGTAAAATGGAATTTTACCATACTTTCCAGAATTTTGAAACTACACGCCGTGTAGTTTGAGTAAATGTTTTGTACCCCCTTGCTTGGTATACCCCATGTTGAAGGTCGTGTCCTTTCCATGTAAAATAAATGGGTACACGCCTTGTATCCAATACTACAAGCTATGTAGTCTCTCCTTGCGTACGCGTTACAGTGTGTTGACCCGTAAACGACTGTGTGCTTTGTTGGAGCCGTGTTAAATAAATGGGTGCACACCGTGTGTCCCGTACTACATGTCGTGTAGTCTTTCCCCGAGTACGTGTTACCATTCAACGACCGTGTTCAATGTTTTAGCCGTGTCTTTACCGTGTGAATTAACCGAGTACATGACGTGTACCATAAAGTACACACAGTGTACTTTTTTCTCTCACCTATAATAGGAGGGGTCCCCTCCTCCTTTTCAACTCATCCCTCTCCTCCCCTTTCCTCTGAGCAGAGTTCTCCCAAGAGACTCGAAGCCTCTTTCTTCCATAACATCTTCGTCCGAGCTCCGATTTACGATTTGTCAGCGGCCACGGGATCGTAACGACTAGGAGGAACTTCTGAGCCTGGATCTGTTGTCTTTCCTTTGGCCTTTACTTTCTGACTTCCACCCGAGGAGGTTTTACCGGGACCCGACAGAAGTGACGGACGCCGACAGAAGTCTTCTAAGGATGATCCATGGAGCGTTGTAATCAGAACCTGTTTAGGTAGGGATCTTACCTTCGTCTCTATAATTTGTGCATCATGCGGGGTGGGTGTTCTCTTGTTTACGTGAAACACTTTTGATCCAGTTTAATAAAGATAATAATTGTCTTATATAACGGGGTTGGGAAGTTTGTGATTTATGTTACTTTATATCCTGTGATATTTTGTTGTGAATTGAATGAGCTTCCGCCTACTGAAAATCATGGTCGTTGGGGGCCATTGCTTATGCAATTAAATGTTTCCCTCTCCTTATGGATTTTCTTATGGATGAAAACTTTTTGGAATGTGGAAATTGGTTAATCACGTAATGTTGGATATTTAAAATCTGGAACCCTTGTGTGATCACCCTGGTTAAACAAAATCGAATAATGAACATGTGGGTTTTGGCTTGGTTACTGGTGTGTGAAAGGGAGGAGTGAATCTTGGGTTGTTACAACTAGAACATGCAGCAGGTCTGTGGTAAATGACGTTAAAGGGGCGATGAGGTGGCACAAACCTTGTTTTGTGGGTTTTTGTGGATCGAGTGGGAAGCAGGGCACGATAAATGGTATTAAAGGGATAATGATGTATGATGCAGTTTTGGTTATGGCAGTTGGAAGCGGGGTTGCAGGGATGGGTTTGAATGTGAACGGACTATGGGTTGTGAATAATAAATAAAAAAGTGGAAGAGTTAATGAATGGTGTGGCATGGTAATGGAACATGATTAATAATCATGGGACTCTTTGGCTAATAAGAAGGACTTGGTTGTGTTACTTGTGATTTCCTAAATTGATTTGTGGATGACAGGGATATGTTTTACGAATGATCTATGTGGTTGGTTTTGTATGGTTTCCCAGTAGTTAAGGAACTAAATAATCTAATTCTTCCAAAACGTGAAAACCTAAATGGGGTTGGGGTTGTTTGTTGTATGCATGCTTCGTAGTAGTAGTGCCGAGGCACGTGCTCAGTTTCTCTGTTTAGAAGCCATAGGTTGGGTTGTGTGTTTGGTATACCTATATATATCTATATCTTTAGTGTTTTATCGCACCCCATCCATATTAATCAGTTAGTGTCGAAGACTCCCATTTAATGGGAGAGGGTGTTTTTCCTTAGTTACTAGCTCCTTCCTGTTTCTTCTCCCCTAGGCTGTGATGGATTGAGGCGACCTTACACCTAAGACACTTCAGGTAGGTTTAGATTGGGGTGGATTTAGCCCAAGACTTTTTGGGAAGGTTCTATTGATTCCCAGGAGTCTTTGGGATGAGGCCTAGTTGTATGCGGGCGGGATACGTGGTTGTGGGGCCCAGGTGTGTGCCGGTGAGATACGTGGTTGTGAGGGCCATGTGTGTGCTGGCGGGATACATGGTTGTGAGGCCCAGGTGTGTGCGGGCGGGATGTGTGGTTTGTGAGGCCCAAGTGTGTGCGGGCGGGGAGAGTGTGGCAGTGTCAGGATGTTTGCCGTTAGGAAGAGCAGCTAACTACTGGGAAATGGTAAGGGGTAACCAAATACTCTTGTTTCTTATATACAAATACCTGTTGTGATTTTGATTTTGGTCAGTGTGGCTGGTGAGGTTGGGTTGATAGAATTCTTTTCTAGGTTTCTTCTGTTGTTCTCATGGGACATTAGGATGTCTCCCCACTTGTGCACGAGAGCTTTAGGTTTCCCTACTAAGTACAAATGTATTCTCACCCTATGTTTACTTTCAGGTTTCAAGGAGGACTATCAGGGCTGTGTGGGACCCTACTAGTCGGACAGTTGGAGTTATTGCAGTTTTTGTACTCTTGTTTTCTTTTGGTATAGTACTTTGAGCTTTCTTGTACTTGCACCTTGTTATAAAATTGTTTAAACGTGCATATGTTCTTGGTTTGGGTTTATTTCTATACACTTGTTCTTTTACTATTTTGCGGTTGACTTGTACTATTTCTCGATCTTAAAATAATAAAAGGGTAATGCCTCCCATATTGTGAAAACTCATACCCTTTGTGCTAGTCACCAACCCAGGGCCTTCTGGAGGTGGGACTCTGGGGTCATTATATTCCATTCACCATCTACAGCTCAGAAGGGGAATCTTTGGTTGGAGGGGGTCGTGACAAAAATATTCTATGGATTTAAAGGAGATCATTGATGAAATCAAGGTTTTAAAATGGTGACGAAATCAAAATTTAATATTTTAATTTATCTAATAAGAAAACAATTAAATGATTTTTGGATGATTTATATAAAATTAAAATTAATGTATCGATCATCATTATTTTAAATGAATCAATTGAAATAATATTTACATGTTTTATATGAAGTATAAAAATGATTAAAGAATAATTAGTAGGAGTGTAATGATATATTTTTCAAAGAAACTACATGTTTACTATTCATAAACGTGTTCTTATAAGAATAAAGATTAATATAAGTTATTTGTTATATTTTTTGTAATAAATGAAATTGTACAGGTAGTTTAAAAGATTTCATATTTGTGGTTAGTATCAATGTAACAAAATTATAAAATATAAAATCCTATCAGTGAAAGAAAAGTATCATTTTAATGAAAAAATTTATTTTCATTACATCTAAAAAACAACCCATTTTCTGTAGAGACACCATAATGTGATATTTTTAATTGATATAAGATAATTTATTCAATCAATAATATTATTTATAGTAGTTAATTTGGTCATCAATTTTTTTCTAGATCAGATTAAAAATAATTTTATTTAATTGAGTATTGAATTATGTAAATCATCTACGAACATTGTGCATGAATTTGTTTGGGTGGAAAAAATATTATCATAATTATTAAAAATGTGAGAAAGTAAGTTTATATAAAGAGTTATAAAATTAAGTGAGATCACTAATACACACTTATCTAAAATCTAACATTGGTTTCCAATGCTGCCTTATAATATTAATATATTAGGTTCTTTAATTGTATAATAGATTTTTTGGAGTTTAGAAAATAATATGGTTATTAAAAAACAAGAGATTTGTTCTGATTTTGTGGATGAATTTAATGCCATGTTTGAAAAACTTTTTTCTTTATTCTACTTAATGCTTAAATGATATAAATGAATTTACATTGGATACTTATCAGTAAACTAATTTAGATTTTTGAGTTCTTATCTTTTTTTGTAATATGTAATAAGACATATAGAATAATAAAGAAGTGATAAATATGTGGAAATACCAAGAATAAAATGGATTCATAAATATTAAATGTAAAACCATTTTTAAAATTTAATGCTTAGTAAATTACCTATTATGAAAGGAGAAAATTTCTACAAAATTATGATATTAATGATGATATGGTAAGAAAATTTGAAGTATAATATTAATTTAATGTTTTTGATTAAAATATCCACATGGAAAACCAATTTCAGAATGATTCAGTGTTAATGAATGTATATATATTAGAAGTGAAAATAAAGAAACATAGATGTAGTTCATTATAATGACATATATAATGGAAGGTCTCAAATAATTTGAAAACATAACAAGGAAAATATGAATATGAAAAGAAATGTGTAATATCCTTGATTGGAAGAAACATTTTGTTTATAAGGAAAAATATTTTCAAAAAGATATTTATGACCATAAATACATCATTATGTTTATGTAAATCTCAACACCATGTTGGATGATTAAATTTTAAAAAAATTTGTGTCTAAGTAAGTAGCCCGAGATGTTATCTTACCTAACCCCGACCCTTTTTTTACAAGGACCTAATGTAATTCCAGATTCCTAATGGGTGTATACTAGTGCTTGGGTAACAGAAAAAATCCATTTGGGAATGATTTCTCCCATAACTGAGATAAATGTTAGTCTAATAAAATAGAACTAAATATAAATAAATTAAAATGAAAAAATGTAATAACCAACTATAATGATCCAGCTCATTTTCATATAAAATATCAATATCCATAAGAAAATCATATAGGTAGGGAGAAAACTAATATTACAATTCTATCCAAAAAGGATAAAATTACAAAGAAAACTCTACACAAGCCCAATACAACTCCACATGACCTCTAATTTCTCGAAACAACATAAATAAACCATTATCATCCATGAAAAACAAGATACATCAAAATGAAATCTTAATGACCAAAAATATACAATTGTGAACAAAAAAGCCATGTGGTTTAAACAACCCACTTAAACTATGAAATATGATTCATACAAAAAATACATCGACACATGTTTGAACATAATATTCAAAAGTGGATTTCAATTTGTAACTTATAAGAAATACCAAACCTTCCAGGCTCTCATAGAAATGAATATACTTTTTTTAAAAGAGAACGCACCAAGTTATTGAAACAAAATTAGTAACACACACCATTTCAAAACAAAATTTTATTTTTTTCACAATGAAATATTATTATATGTTAAATAGTTAGCACATTTAAATGATAAACATGGAAATCATCCTTATTAATAAAATTATAATTAATAAATTCTATTTAATAAACCCACAGAAATGAACCACTAAATCCAAAATAGAATTTTAGAACATATTTCTCGACAAATTTTCAAAAGATAAAACTACAAAAACACATGTTTCAAATTCCATAACAAAAAAAATGAATCATAATCCAAAAAATAATTTAAATTAAACTAGAAAGGATCCTAATAAATGAATGTTTGGAAAATACGATTGGAAATAACGGGATAAAACTCTCCTCAATTTATAAACCATGAAAATTAATATCTCCTTGGATATACCATGGTAATCCCAATATGAAACGTAGATAACATTATAATGATATAACCACCCAAGGAAGCTACTATCATGAGATAATTCCAAGATATTAACCCACCAGGACACAAAATAACTAAATTTTTGAAAAATCCTAACGCATCCCATATTCCAAACATGAATGGATATATACTAGAAACATGTTGAAAAACTAGAGAAATAATCATGACTTTCGAAAAAGTATATATCACTCTATGACCAGTATGGAAGAGAGAAATATATTGAACAATCTAATTCAACCCATAAGTCATAACCATGACTACTCATCCCTATAATATGAAATTATGTGAAGCCCCATATATACACATAATTTGAACACATCTAATTTTATGAACATTCCCTCAAATGGGGAGAATACAAGAATCATGAAGTGATAATGAAATACATGGGGTAAACATGAAAGGGGAAATTAAGGGGTTCCATTGACATACCCAATTCAAAAAATGTACAATATAGGCCTTTAGAAAAATATAACATCCTGTAATGAAATTCCTTTTAACATTATATAAAATAATTTCAAGTCACCATTTAAAAAATAATGGAAAACCACCTAAAAAGTTTGTAACACCCCTAGATTTTATGAAAAATATTCTTTTTAATTTCATTAATGTCTTGTGTTGTACGCTACACCAAAAGGAGCTTTCTCATCACGCATCCTTGACTTGCCTTGTATTACACGCAATCGCGACCTTCCTCGATAGCGTGTGTAGTACGCAATTATGAGTTTCACTAAACAACGATATTCTATTAAAATATTATTAAAACTAGCCGTTATGAATAGTGTTAACTAAATTTTGAATTTTATAACATTATTATTCATCTTACACATTTCTAGAACATCATATAAGAACAAAATAAATTTTTCGTGTAAAATAAGTATTTTTCAAAAAATGCAGTTTTGCCGCCTTTTGATGGAGGACCCACTTTAAATCTAGTTTTGACATGTTTATAAGTTCAATTTGACAAAATAAAATTCTTCTTTTGAATCAGGATATGATAATTTACATTAGATAAAGTTTTGATATTTTCCGATAACTTTCATATTTTAATGAATAGTAAAAACATGCTATATTTTAATTAAAAACAAATTTTTTAATCGAAAAAATTAATAGTGATAAATTATTAATTTGAGTGGTTTTAAAGTATATTTAGAATATATTTTTACCATTTAATACAATGTTAGTCATTGGATGTAATTTCACATTTAAATCAGTTATAAACAAGTGTCAATCTTTTGATAGTTATTATCTTTTAAAAACACGCCATTTGTATTGACGACGGGAATTAATTTTTAAATTAGTTAATGTAACTGATATGTTTTTAATTTGGTAAAATAGACATAATTTTTGAGTTTGTAATATCAAATATAGCTTAAGCCTAATTTTTGGTATTTTTCTGAAAACTTTCAATTTTTGATTAATAGTGAAACCACTAAGTGGTAGTTAAAAAAAACTGAATTTTTCATAAAACTTAATTTTACCGCTTCTGTGAGTGGAATTTCGAAAATCCGAGAGACACGATTGATTTTAGTAAGTAAAATGTCGTTCAATGAGATGAAAATAATTTTTTGGTGAATAGTAACTTTTTACTTTTTTTTACCACGGTTAAAAGTAAATAGGGTAATTATGGGTAAAAATGATATTCTTATTACCCTAACACATGTCCTAATTCTACTGTACAAGTGTAATTCGACCAAAAACAACCTTAGGAATAAAATATGACCATTTAGGCCCACGTGGATTAGATTAGTACATTTATTATTAAATTATTTAAAGAAGGGTTAAAATAGTTAAAATCAATGTTTAATAAGTAAATCATTTTTAATATTGGGTTATACATAGGATAAATTCGACTATAAATATTCATTAGAAAGCTAAAACGATTTCCTACATAATGGTATTTTATTTGTAATTTTAAGACATTAAATAATTTAATTTATTTATGACACAACAATGATGCAGTAATTATCTTATTAATGAAATATTGACATAATTGATGTTATAAATACCCAAATAAATATAATTTGAGACTTTTTATGAATTCCACTAATTTTCTAGGTTAATATGAAATTCTAGTATAGTTTAAATAAACATGTTTCTAACTAATCATTTTTTTATTATTTTCACAAAAATCAATTACTAAATAGTGTCAAAATTGACATAAAATAGTTTTTAAAACAAATATTATATTATTAATTGTAATTTTATTCCTAAAAATCTAAGGTTCAGAAATATGACTTAGAGAAGGTTATATATAATAACAATAAACAACTTGGGGTTATTTTGGCTTGATATAGTATGTTTATTAACCTTATAGTATAAGAACACAAGAAGACACGGTAAAAGTAAAATTATTTAACTTAATGTTAAATCTAAATGATAAGGTTAAAATAGGAACCTAAACTTGCCTAAATTATATTGTATGAGAGGATTTCTACCCATCCCCACATTAGCCTCGAAATAAATCAATTTGGAGCTATTTAAAACCGAACTTGACTTTATAATAAAATAATATTTTTAGTTATTCCAAAGGTTCCCCTCTCATCCCTTATAAAAGGGCACCTCCTCCCTCTCTTCCTCACACAACTCTGAGCTTTCAAGCTCGGCCAAAATCTACCAAATTCTCTTATCCACTTCCCTAGAAACATCCTAGAAGTTCTGGTCTTCCTCAAAGACCAATTTTAGTGCCCTAAGAGGAGGTCTCAAAGAGGCGCTTCAAAGAAGAGGTAATTTCCGTTACCGATTCTTTCACCATTTTTTCTTCTTCCACTTCTTCTTATTAGTTTGTTTCATTATGAAGTAATAACATCAATATAACTCATATACTGATATGTTATTATAAGTATGAAACAATCCTATTTCACCATCTATCCATCCTACGGAAAATGAAATCACCTCGCGTGCGTACGTATGGAATACCGTCACCATGCCGTGGTGAAATCTATTTTCCACCACCACCTTACTTGGATGGTTATAATGGTGTAAATAATAACTATATATTATTATTTTAAAGTGATATTGATTCTGAAATAGTATACATACACTCCAATATAGTCCCATGATCATGAGAACGATATCATCGCTCGTGCGTACGTACGGACTACCGTCTCCACGACGCGATGAGATTCATTCTCCACTTTAACCATTCATGAATGATTATAAAGTATATATAATAAGTAACCATGAAATATAAGACATAATAATGATACTTTATTTATGTGTATATATATTTATGTCATCTACTTAATTCTGTTCAACTCAATAAGGAAACGAAAACATCGTTCATGCGTACGTACGGCCTACCGTCTCCATGAACGGTGTATTTCATTCCATTTAATGATTTATTATATATTTGTATATTCTGAATATATATATATATATATAAATCATGTTTTATATTCTGTAATTAAGTAATCATGATCTAAGTAATCATATGAATAATTACAAGTCAAAACACGGACGACAAATGAAACAATTTTATCCAAAACGCTCTTTAACATGGAATTTACAAAAGAACGGGTATTATAATGTCATAAGTGAACCATATATGATATCATAACAAGGAATATGATTCTATAATAAGTCAATGCCATTATTTAAATCATTATACAGGAGGTTCGGACACTTACGAAGAAAATCGGACCTAAGGTAAGGGAAATATCACAATCTCATTTTTATCCGAGATTGTTTATACTTTGGTATTTACTGGGGTGTATTTTATCATCCACATACATGGTTCCTCAATATGTAATATTATTTCCATCCACCTAAAGTTGTTTAAATCCAATTTTACCCTTCGGTGAGTTTTTAGTAAAAGATACGAAAGGAATCTTTTGTCGTTTTTCGTACGAGGTACTTTTTGACTTTTCCGGGAAAAGTACGAGAAGGATGTTTTTTTAACTTATACGGCATGAATGGATTTTTAAAACATTATTTCCAAGAATCTTACTTTACATGTTTTCAAGTTTATTTTTAAGCAACTTCGTTTAGTTTAAAATTATATAACATGTTAAAGAAAGGAAAGGTGTTTTTGAAGTAGAAATGATATTTTCCTCAAGAATGAAGTTCAAGTGTTTTATCAAAATTATTTTCCATTTAAGATAATAAAGGGTTCTGTTTTTATCCCTATTATTACCTTGATTTGATTATGTTGTGATGGAATTATTTTTATGAATTCCTTTATCGTATATGAATTGTTTTATGATGTCATGATGTTTAAGATTCCCATTTTTATTACATGGGTTATGCAATGATGTATGATTTATGATTTTGTGGCACACATAAGAATGATATCATTATGAGATGGGTGGGACCTATATCTCCCTCCAATGCATTGGGTAAATATTTTATATCTCATGAGATAGACATGGCTGGAATGGTTGGTTATACCGGTTCAGTGAAATAGGATTGAAACAAGGGTGACTTGGTTCAGAAAGGGACTTTGTCCACTAAGATAGTCTTGTGAATGAGTCTTGACTAATAAGAAATGATTCTCTATGATTATGTGTGTATGCCAAAAAGTTTAATGTTTTATGTTATGATTATTGTGATTACATTTCACTACCATGAGTTATCCCGGGTTATGAAATTATGATCTCTTTTATATGTTAAGATTTCCAAATGTTATGTGCTTATGTATATGATGTGATTGATATTTCTTTTGTTTACCCTTACTGAGGATTTGAGCTCACCCTTTTATGTTTTCTTTTCCCCATGATATAAAGAAAGGTTTTAGGTATATAAAAAAAAGAGAGATCTCTATGGGAGATGTTGAAGATCTTTCACCAGGATTAGAAGATTATATTTTGAGTTTCCAAAGACAATAAACTATTACGATCCTTGTGTTTGTGTTTTTGTTATGTACTTAGTATTCCGCAAATGTAATGTAATGTCCATGTACGTTATGCTTCGGGTCTCTACAGTTGGTATCAGAGGAAAGGTTTAGTCAAACATTGGAAACTAGGATGCGTGAACGTTAGTGATATCCCTAGAGATATTTCTAAGGTATGTCTAGGGATGCCCCTAAGGTTAAGTATACGTATAGGATATAGTCCTAGAACTACAGTAACGATCTTAGAATTTAACCTCAAATGTTAGATATTAAGGGTACTCCCCCTTTATTATGTTGTTTTCCCTAGCATGATTTTTTCCTCTCACACTATTCTTTTTGGGTTTTAGAAGATGGCTGGAAACAAGATGATTCACGATAATGGAGGATATGATGGAAAATGGAATGATATTATTCATTAGCAACCAAATTAAATGAGATTTGGAAGTCCAAACATCATTATTATGCCAAATCAGCAATCTCATAATATGATCAATAAAGTAAAATTTGGTAAGTTTCCTGACTCGTCTAATAAGAGAAAGATAGAGTTTCATGATGATCATAGAGGAAAGAAAGTTCAATTTCCCCTATGTAAATCATGTGGGAAGAGGCATCAAGGAGAATGTTTCAAAGGAACTGGAAGATGCTTTGGGTGTGGAAAAGAAGGACACAAATCCAGTAAGTGAAAAGGAAAAGGTTCAGTTAACACCAGGGATGAGGATAATGGTATTGCTACGACATCAACAATAGTTAAATATTTTAAATATGGAATGTACGGGCATTATGCAAACCAATTCCCTAAGGGAAAGTCTCCTGAAGAGAATCAGTATGGTCATATGTATAGTATTTATGTTGATGATGATGAAGAGACTACAAATGATATGTGAGATGAAAGAATTGTTGAAGCTCGGTCAATGGTTTAAGAATGTAGTAGAATGATTACATGTTTATCATGTGTAATGTTGTAATCTCGTAGTACTACGGAATAAAGAGACATCTAAGGATTGTTACACTGGTGTATTTCCTTGAGTTTTGAAAGTGTATGATTAATGGTACCACTATCCATGAAAGGTTATTCAGATATTTTTGGAATGTAGATGATATGCACATAATGAAGGGGTAAGGAGAAAATTAAATGTTTGATAGTATTCATGATCTCATGATTGATATAAGGACTAAGTGATATAATGGTTTGAGTGTAAATAATTTTGAGGATTTTGGTTTGTGGAAAGTGTTAACTTTTAACTGCATTCATGTTTTCACTAAGTTTCAATGGGTATTAATTCTTCAATAGAATACATGATTAAGGTATTTACATGTTTGTAATTTGACCAACAAGATATATCTTATGATATATGTGGGATAAATGATGGCATTCACGTGATTGTTCTGTGACATATCAAGTAATCATTTTCTTTATACTATGAGCTTGGACAGAAGTATTTCAGATAAGCCTAAAGATTATAATGGATTATGTTGGACATAAGTAAGGATAAAATGTTTTTCGATATTATTGATGGGATGTTATAGTAATATAGCTTTAGAAAAAGGACAACCTATAGGACGGGCGACAGCCCATCACGCCGGACAAGGTCGTAGGAATCGAACCCACAACTGAAGTGTGATTGGCCTTTATCGCCTACCACTGGCCTACAGGAAGTCCCTGGTTAGTGGAAACTAGTTTTATTTTATTAAGTGGTATGATATATGAAGTATAAGTTCATTTTAGGAACTATATAGGATTAATCTCACTGTAGATGGACTTATGTATTTTTTTGATAACTTTTCTAACCTTTTGTTTGAGACAGATGGAATGACCCATCATTCTATCACATGATCTGCTAACACATCACGAATAACAAATTAAACTTCATTTCTTTAAGAGATGAAGTAGAAATTGTCCAAAGAATGACAAATGGTGAGACTATACCAAAATCACGAAAGTATTTCTTCTAATTCCAATTTCATCAACTATAGGGAAATGATCTTAAAACCCAAAAATGTTGTCCTAGTGCTCTTATATCTGATGAATCAGATGGTACCCTAGATCATCACAAATTTATGGCTTTGTGATTGCTGGCTTTTCCATAGCCATGTTCTCTACCACTCTCCATCAGAACATGATGGTTAGATTTCTCTCCCATATCCATATTTTCACCTATGTGGAAACCCAGTGATTAGTTTATTTGGGTAAATGTTAAGTTTCATACTATTTTTTTAAAGATTAGTTTTGGTATTCCTTTTTACAATTTGGGTTTCTATCAAAGAAACTTTCAAATAGTAAACCATTTATAACCCCGACGAATTTCGAGGGCGATATTCATTTTAAGGGGGGTAGAATGTAACACTCTGATATTTTATGAAAAATATTATTTTTAATTTCATTAATGTCTTGTGTTGTACGCTACACCAAAAGGAGCTTGCTCAACATGCATCCTTGACTTTCCATGTATTACACGCAATTGCGACCTTCCTCGATAGCGTGTGTAGTACGCAATACCGAGTTTCACTAAACAACGATATGCTATTAAAATATTATTAAAACTAGCCGTTATGAATATTGTTAACTAAATTTTGAATTTTATTACGTTATTATTCATCTTACACATTTCTAGAACATGGTATAAGAACAAAATAAATTTTTCGGGTAAAATAAGTATTTTTAAAAAAATGCAGTTTTCCCGCCTTTTGATGGCGCACCCACTTTAAATCTAGTTTTTGACATGTTTATAAGTTCAATTTGAAAAAATTAAATTATTCTTTTGAATTAGTATATGAAAATTCACATTAGATAATGTTTTGATATTTTTCCGATAACTTTCATATTTTAATGAATAGTAAAAACACGCTATATTTTAATTAAAAACAGCTTTTTTAATCAAAATAATTAATAGTGATAAATTATTAATTTGAGTGTTTTTAAAGTATAATTAGAATATATTTTTACAATTTAATACAATTTTGGTCATTGGATGTAATTTCACATTTAAATCAGTTATAAACAAGTGTCAATCTTTTGATAATTATTATCTCTTAAAAACACACCATTTGTTTTGACGACGGAAATTAATTTTTAAATTAGTTAATGTAACTGATATGTTTTGAATTTGGTAAAATAGACATCCTTTTTGAGTTCATAATATCAAATATATCTTAGGCATAATTTTTGGTATTTTTCTGAAAACATTCAATTTTTGATGAATAGTGAAACCACTAAGTGTTAGTTAAAAAAACTGAATTTTTCATAAAACATAATTTTACCGCTTCTGTGAGTGGAATTTCGAAAATCCGAGAGACACAGTTGATGTCAGTAGGTAAAATGTTGTTAAATGAGATGAAAATAATTTTTTCGTGAATAGTATCTTTTTACTTTTTTTAACCACGGTTAAAAGTAAATAGGGTAATTAAGGGTAAAAATGATATTATTACTACCCTAACACATGTCCTAATTCTATTGTACAAGTGTAATTCGACCAAAAACAACCTTAGGAATAAAATATGACTATTTAGGCCCACATGGTTTAGATTAAGACATTTATTATTAAATTATTTAAAGAAGGGTTAAAATAGTTAAAATCAATGTTTAATAAGTAAATAATTTTTAATATGGGGTTATACATAAGATAAATTCGACTATAAATATTAATTATAAAGGTAAAAAGATTTCCTACATAATGGTCTTTTATTTGAAATTTTTAGACATTAAATAATTTAATTTATTTATGACACAACGATGATGCAATAATTATCTTATTAATGAAATATTGACATAATATGTTATAAATACCCAAATAAATATAATTTGAGACTTTTTATGAATTCCACTAATTTTCTAGGTTAATATGACATTCTAGTATAGTTTAAATTAACATTTTTCGAACTAATAATTCTTTTATTATTTTCACAAAAATCAATTACTAAATAGTGTCAAAATTGACATAAAATAGTTTTTAAAACAAATATTATATTATTAATTGTTATTTTATTCCTAAAAATCTAAGGTTCAAAAAAATGACTTAGATAAGGTTATATATAATAACAATAAACAACTTGGGGTTAGTTTGTCTTGATATAGTATGTTTATTAAACTTATAGTATAAAAACACAAGAAGACACGGTAAAAGTAAAATTATTTAACTTAATGTTAAATCTAAATGATAAGGTTAAAATAGGAACCTAAACTTGTCTAAATTCTATTGGACGAGAGGATTTCGACCCATACCCACCTTAGCCTCGAAATAAATCAATTTGGAGATATTTAAAACCGAACTTGACTTTATAATAAAATAATATTTTTAGTTATTCCAAAGGTGCCCCTCTCCTCCCGTATAAAAGGGCACCTCCTCCCTCTCTTCCTCACACAACTTTGAGCCTTCAAGCTCGGCCAAACCCCGCTAAATTCTCTTCTACACTTCCCTAGAAACATCATAGAGGTTCTGGTCTTCCTCAAAGACCAATTTTAGTGCCCTAAGAGGAGGTCTCAAAGAGGCGCTTCAAAGAAGAGGTAATTTCCGTTACCGATTCTTTCACCTTTATTTCTTCTTCCACTTCTTCTTCATAGGTTGTTTCATTATGAAGTAATAACATCAGTATCACTCATATACTGATATTTTATTATAATTATGATACAATACTATTTCACCATCTATCCATCCTATGGAAAACGAAGTCACCGCGCGTGCGTACGTAGGGAATACCGTCTCCACGCCGTGGTGAAATCTATTTTCCATCACCACCTTACTTGGATGGGTATAATGGTGTAAATAATAACTATATATTATTATTTTAAAGTGATATTTATTCTGAAATAGTATACATACACTCCAATACAGTCCCATGATCATGATAACGATATCATCGCTCGTGCGTACGTACGGACTACCATCTCCACGACGCGATGAGATTAATTCTCCACTTTAACCATTCATGAATGATTATAAAGTATATATAATATGTAATCATGAAATATATGACATAATAATGATACTGGATTTATGTGTATATATATGTATGTCATATACTTAATTCCGTTCAACTCAATAAGGAAACGAAAATAGCGTTCATGCGTACGTACGACCTACCGTCTCCATGAACCGTGTATTTCATTCCATTTACTGATTTATTATATATATGTATATTCTGAATATATATATATATATCATGTTTTATATTCTGAAATTATGTAATCATGATCTACGTAATCATATGAATAATTACAAGTCAAAACACGGACAACAAATGAAACAATTTTATCCAAAACGCTCTTTAACATGGAATTTACAAAAGAACGGGTATTATAATGTCATAAGCTTCGGGTCTCTACAAAATTGAAATATTTCAAAGTCACCTTTATATGAGTTATCTCTTCCTTGTAAATCTAAACACATCCAAAGGCCTTCATTTTAAATGCACATTCAAAAAATGACACATAATTATTTTTATAATGGATAATGAAATGACCAATTTAATTAAATATGATTCAAAATTACAATTAGTAGAGGAATCCCTCCTTGAAATTGAAAAATATGCCAAATTCATTAATCCATTTGAATGTAGCCCCCATAGAAATTCACAGAGGCAAAGAACACATTGATTTCGAATCACTGATTATAATATAATAAAAACTCACTTATTAAATTTTTTCTGTTCAACACAATACATTAAAACTTAAATAAATTTAAAACATAGCACTCACTCTTTGAAATCCAATTTCTAGTAAATACCCATTAAAAAGAATGAAAACCATTTCAAAATACATAAGAACACTTCTTGAAAGAATATAATCATTAAAATTTTCATTTCACATATGAAAACGTGAAGTTAAAATAAAAAACTAAATATTCTAATATCAAAATAAAAGGAAATGGATCCAAAAAACATAATTATAGAACATATAGTTGTACATAAATAATATGAGAAATTAGAACAATAATTCATGTTTAGACATCCTGAATGAATGATTTTTAAAATAAAACCAACCTAAAATAGAGGAAAATAAATCTGAAATCACATCAAAACAATTATCATCTAATGGATTCCATACACAATGAAATAGAAATTGAGTCCAAAATCCCAAGACATGATAATACCCATTTTCAAATCCACACAGAACCATAAAATCAATCCCACTAAAAACAGTGGATCATGTGGTAACTAAAATCCAAGAATGAAGTGAGGGAGGAATATGTCAGTGGGATAAAGAGGAATAGATCACCCCATGTATCAGATATATCATAATAAAAAGGGAAACAATCTAAAATGGAGAAGGTGAAAACCTATAAGATCTCCTAGGAGGGTTAGACAATGTGATTGGGGAATAACAGTAAATCCCATTAAAAATAGAATAATTATTTTTAAAAAAATATCATTTAAAAACATGTATATGGGAAGGGATTGTACAGATGGTATTTGGATCCCTCTTCCATCAATGCATGACTATCATCCCTAGGTAGATATTATTCATGATTACACTTTGGTTATGATTTGTGTGGAAAACAATGCTCCAACCATTCAATACATCTCTATGAGAAACCATATCTAAAACAAAAAACTTTGTTATAGTGTTATAGAATAAATAACATGTCGTGATCTAAAAAAACTCAAATTCATTCATGTCTAATACTATGTTCATTAATATAATAAAATAACTTATGGAAGATAATAAAGACCACTATATTTTTTAGTGATGGTATGCCATGATCCTCCCAAAAATCATCCAAATGAATTGAAAATTTTACCACAAACTACTAAAAAATATTACCACTAATGTAAATAATAAAGAAAAAATTAAGAAACACTATGTCATGTGGGGGTGTCACAAACTATCCACAATTACATATTCATAAAATAGAAAGACTAGGAAAAAGGGAGACTCGAAGGAAAATATGATCTTATGAGGACATAAAAAACAGAACCATCCAAAACAGAAAAACCTATTATCCAATAACCATAATCCCCAGAAACTATAAAAGATATCAACAAAAATTTTCTGAAAATAAAAATCATTGATCACAATGTCGTATGAAGAATTAGAGACAAAAAATTGTCTCCCTAACATGTAGAATCCATATTAAATGGTATCCACTCCATTAAGATTTTTTCTTGAATGTTGGAACTCTGGGAATACTCCCAAGAGACGCATCATCAATCAATCAACTAACCATGGGTAAAAATTACTTCAAAAAAAGAAAAAAACCATTGAATTAAAAACAACCAAAATAATCCTCAAATAAATGATATGATATTTCATCTCAGGTCCTGAAATAAGTGGATAACTGTGGCTCAGAAACTCGATCACCTACACATGGTGTATCCTTTCCTTCCACAACCTAACACCATTTAATATTCCAAAAACATCTGGAAGTTCACATAGTCTCTTAAACTAATCATACACCCAAATCATATCTAATTCACAAGAAATTATCACATAAATTATTCAACAAAAGAGTGTTCAAAACCATAATCTCTAATAAGGATCAATTAAACAATGAGTATCAATAAATATAAATCAGTTCCATCAACAATGAATGAGGAAAACCAAAACAACATCATTGATTGTCCAAAAGGGTGGAAATAATTTTACATGGAGAACTATACATGATATAAACCATAAATAAATACACCATGTAAAATAATATAAAAAGAGAACAATCAAAACACATAACTAAATAATAAAATAATAAACAAATAAGGGATGGTTCCAAAGAAACACATCTCACATTTAAAAAGACCATGTAAGAGACCTTTTAAAAATTTTGTGGTCACAAAACATCTGAGAATGGACCAAAGTCCACAATGGTGGAAAATCATGGAGAGAAAAAAATTAGTTTTTCCTTTTTCTTATCCCCTTGAAAATATTAACAAGTTAAAACCATACTAATAGTTCATGGATAATATTTATAGATTAAAGGATAGACCAAAACCTCCCACAAACTCGTCAAATACTAACCAACTAGCTCTCGATGACTCTCAATAGAGAATCTATGATATTCTTAGGTAATTAAGGAGAAACATTTATCATCCAACAACATCTTTTTATCAAATATAAATAATAATATCACATCATCCACCACAAATAGAGTCTCGCTTTGCACCAAATCTTTGTAAATCAATACAAACATTATAGGGATCAACAGAAAAAAAGGCATGATAATTCTGAGGTCCTGTATTAACACAGTAACAAAATGATTCCACCCTATTATAGGAATAATGGCCACAAACATACTCACTCAAGTGAGTCACAACACATTCATATAAAAATAATAATTTACCTCTGAAAAAATAAGTTCACCATAATTTTTTTTTATTTACCTCCATTAAAGTATTTATTAAAAACCATGTCAAGAAAAGCATTAAGAAAAACATCCTCAGTGTAACACACAAATTTATCTAAACAAGGAAATACACAAAATTATTTTTGTAATAATTTTTTCACATTGAAAACAAAGAAAAACATTTTCCTATGAAAACTCATTTTTATTTTTGAATCACCTTCCAATTTTTATTCAAAAGAATATCCTTTTCAAGACATGAAAATTTATAAATAACACATTGGATGTAATATTTTTCACCAACATTTCACAAAAATATGTTGGAAAATTATGTTTTCATAAACCCTTTAATTTACAAAATATATATTAAAAGAGAAGTGGATTCAATTAATACAAAAACATCCAAGAAACTATCACTATAATAGTTCACAAAAAGTGCCAAAATAAACTCTTCATTCATCTTATAATTAGAGAAAACCACTTTTCGATAAATAAAAAATTCAATAATAGTCAACACATTATTATTGAAGAGAATAAAGGTTATTAATTCCTTGAAAAGAACATATTTGGTGACTGGTTATTAACCCTCCAACACACAATGTAATGATGGAAAACTAGACTACATGGTATCCACATGGTTTCATAGGCCATGTGATCTAGCATGTATGGCTTGAGTACCCTTATAAATCACACAAAAATCATATTGGAATCAAAATATTAGACACATAATAAATATGAATATGAAAATATTTAATCACATCAACTACCACTGAAAACAATAAAAAGAGAACATGACTAAAAAATAAAAAACACAACTTCACCATATTGGTTGGGGCATGGAATAAGAAAGATATAAGTATACTCACTATTGCCTTATATAAAAATCTCAAAAAAAATAACAAAAATTATACCAGGACATAAGAAAAAAAAATGGAATCTCAATAATAATTATCGTAACATATGATTTTACAATTAATTATTCTGGGCTCCCATCCAACCCAAAACCCGACCCGATTGTCTGTAATATCCAAATGGAAATACCAATACCCAATATATCGGAATCATAGGAATCCATTTGGTAATGATTTCTACCAAAAGAGATATAAATGAAATTGGATTTATAGAAAAAAATATAATTAAATAAATATACCAAACATTTCATAACAAATTAAAATGAACCAAACCATTTTCATATACAAGATAAAAATCTTTAAAATATGAGATTCCTGAATACAGAATAGGGAATATACAAGATTATCCAAAAAAATAAAAAACTTATAATCAAAATTTATCCAAGACTTAACTAAGATCATTCAAAAAATGGTTTCCCATCACAACCCAAAAAACCACACATTTTCCACGATGAGGAAAAATGATTCAACTAAGAACATTAGACCTAATTTATAATCACGTTAATTAAAAATCCCAATAGTTTATGACAAACTACTAATACTATAAAAAATTGCTCATAAGGAAATTCATGTATTATATTATAAAAATAAAAAAAAATTGGATTTCCAAAATTTACACACATGTAAAACCAAATATGTCTACAAATTCACACAAAAAATTTCTCTTTTATTCTAAAATCAATGATAATTTTTTGGAAAATAATGACTCCAACCTCAAGATTCATAAAACCACACATTTGTTTTAATTTTTCAAAACAATACAATTTTTTTATTCATGTGAAATAGATTTCATTTTAGAATCCATAACTATATTATGTCTCTTATTAATCCAATCAACCATTATGAAATCCAATTAAATTAAAACATACACAAGATCCTTTAAATATAACAATGGTTTTTATTACATATTTGAAAACTAATTTTCCTATAAAAATAAATAGACATTAACATGGGTAAATAATTAAATAAATAACTAGAACAAAAATTCATAGAACAATGAAAAGAATAATGGTTCCATATAAATGAAATTTTTGGAAATTACACGAAAATGAACTATATGAAACTCCCCCTCTAATAAACCATTATTGAAAAATATGGAATTATGGGATCAATACTGTGAATCCAAATTAGAATAAAATATTACCATATACTGTACAAGAACCATAACTAGCGATTAATATTCTATAATTCCGATATTTCATTACAATATCCCACACAAGAATTATAGTTAAAAACAACCACCAATTAATGATTTCACCTAACATGAATATTGGGAAACTAGTAGCATATAAACTAATTAGCGGAACAACTGGTACTTCCAGATAGTAATGGAAATCCAATTACTATTAAAGAAGTGATTTAGAAAAATAAAATATACACATATACCAATATAAAATAGCATTATTACACTCATAAGAGAAAACCAATTATTTGAAGTTCCATATCCACACATATAAATCCACATTGTACAACTAGAACCTTACCACAAAAGAAGATAAAATGTTTCCATTTGTTATCAAAATCTCACACAAGGGGTAGATAAGAAAGGGTAAATAAAGGGGTTCAATAAAAATAACCCATTAAAAACCACTGTACCAATCACAACATTAAAAAAATCAGTTATTAGAATTTGAATACACTTCCAAACCCATAAATTTATTTCAAAAAAATATTTGGAAAATTATGGGAACACCAAAATCATTTAAAAAATTTAAAAACCAATATATATAAATGGATAACTTCTAGGAAAATCCATAACATGGAAAATGACCTTAATTTCAAAAATAATTACATAAAACACCACTAAAAAAATTTAGGAGGTTCAATGAAATCATCGATTTCCATTAAAATGTATCATAACTACCTTTTATAGCGATATTTTTCTTTAGAAACTTAAATAATGAAAAAAATACAACCATTTTCCATAACTCCTTTTAATAAATCTACCACTAAATTTAAAAAATTTGTAAACACCACAACCATTTCAAATCAACATTTGATGTACCATAGAAACCCCTTGTTAATTCATTACGATTAGAAAACAACACATTGAAAATAAAATTCCAATAAGAAAATTGTTTTCATTCATTCAAAACCAAAACAAGTTCAGTAATCATTGAAAAACCTATAAACAATTTCAAATTAAATATAGAAACTTTAAAAAATTATAACATTACTAAAAGATACATTTCAAATTGAAATCCTAGAATTTAATTGAGAACCCAAATATTTTAGTCCCAAAACAGCTAGAAATGGGTTCAAAACACCACATAGAAACCACATGTTATTATACATCCATAAAAAGGTAATTTATAAAAATAAATAATTCATATAATTCTAAAATTAATCCTATTAATTGTAACAAGTACCTCAAATAGTGGATAATAATTCTTCATAATCTCAAAACATGTATCATTAAATGGAGACTACACCCATGTGAATAGAAACATTGTATAAAATATATATAAATCAAAATACCCATCAATAGATCAATTATGAACTGTAAAATTTATCCACATGATAAATATGGATTATTTGGGAATCTAATCCCAATAGAGAAGCTATGGTTGAAGAAGGATGATGTAATGAGAGGATGAAATCACCTTAATCCTCTTGGAAACAATCATCGGAAGTGAAAGAGTCCACAGAGAGGAAAACTCATGTGATATCTCAAAAGTGGTACAGTGGAGGATAAGGGGTAGAATATGGGGTAAAATGACAAAAAAATAATGTTGTAATTTTGGTAAAAAAATATTAAAATATGGGACATAGAGCATGGTTTGTTCACTCGAATAGAGAAACAATGTAACAATCATCTAATAGTCTCATTCTAAGCTACATAGCCTATTATATTCCTCCTAGGGTGTCAAATAATTTAAAGAAGAATTATCCTACCATGAAATATGACATTGTCAAAAACAAAATCAAAACTGAATGGTTAACCGGACCATGGTAATGTCTTTCACTACTTTACATACACACCCAAAACCCAGAATATCTTTTAATATTTTCACATCATTTTAAAAAAAATTGAATGCTGTGAAATAACAATCTATAAAAATGATAGAGATTGAATCCTTGGAATGACATAATTTTTACTTACCATTAAATCTAGCAAAGAAACACTTATAAAGTCTCCTATAACATGAAATTTCTTCCCACAACCAAGAATATTTCAATTACACTCACGTAATGATAATGAAGCACCAAACCAACAACAATGGGACTTGTGGGTGTCACACATCCCCCGTTATGACACTTTAATCACCATTAAAGTAATGTCGAAATGGGAGAAAAAATTATTTATAAGGTACCCATAAGACCTTATCATGGAACTAACTACAACCTCTATATATCAACACTAACTACTCAATTATTAAAAAATCCATCATACTCATTAATGAAAATTATCCAAAAAATTTATCCTCAATCATGATATCCTAAATATCATTTGAGAGAAAACATTGTATCCCTACCATTTATAATCCCAATAAAATGGTATCCCCACAATTTATAATTATTTTATAATGGATACAATATGCTAGAATACCTTGAGATAAATCATCAAACAAATTATCAATCATTTTAAAAACACTCTCACTGTACATTAATATAAAAATCAAAGGTGGAAAAGTACATATAACAAAAAATGAATGACAAGAGATCTCTCCTCATGTCACATAACATGTGTACATCCTAGTTGATGATAATAGATCAAAATCATGTGGTCCATATTATATGACATCATCTCAAAAACAGTTAGTATAAAAAACTAAATTGTTATATCACATAATCTAGTCATCAGTCCATGGAACCAAGGCTTATATCATTCCAAGGAAATGAGAGCCTCAATGTAGCAAAAAAATTATATTAATATAAATATTCCCAAAAATGGTTCACCCAAACAATGATTCTTGAAAAAAAAAACTAAAAAAACTATATGGAATGAGGAAATCCAAAACAACTTCAAAGGTGACCCAATAGAGGAAAATAAATCAAAATATATAGCAATTCATCCCATAAAACTGCATTAAATATATCCTTATAAATAATAAAAAAGTGTAATCATCCAAAAAATCTCAACATAACTATAAACCACTATCAAAAAGGGCATTTCCCAATGAAAAAAATCCCACCAATAAAGAATAATCTATAATACCTTCACTAATGAATCATCTCATAAACAATTTGAATATGGTCCCAAAGAAAGGTATAATAGAAAAGTATAGGATAACCAATAAATTTATACCCATTTACATTTAAATGAAAATATTATTAGACCAATTAATCATTAAGATTTCCATGAAACACCCCCCTGAAATTTTAGAGGGCTGAAAAACTACTGCTAACTCAGATAAAATCAAACAACTATCAGTTGGCATCTCTTACATGAGAATCTATGGTCTCCCAATATAATTTTCTATAAACCAAATATCATATATGTTCCTCTGTTCCTCTAAATCTCAATAAATCTTTCATTAACACCATATTAATAAGAGACTAGGTAGGTAAACGAAATAGATAAATAATTTCAATCATTTTGCTACATAGCATCCAAAAATAAATTATATTCACATTTTTTATACCAAAAAATATAAAATAAACTATTTAATTCTATGGTATCGTCAAATACAACAATAAAAAT
Source organism: Viscum album (assembly GCA_963277665.1). Classification (NCBI taxonomy): domain Eukaryota; kingdom Viridiplantae; phylum Streptophyta; class Magnoliopsida; order Santalales; family Viscaceae; genus Viscum; species Viscum album. The sequence continues at coordinate 185,757,028 of OY728153.1, read as the reverse complement.
ACCTCATGTGAGAAAAACATACATTCAAATAAAACATAAAATTTCTTCTACAATCCACTATTTACCAAAAAAATAAAATCTCCCTCCAATATTATGTTTTGAAAAAACCAATCTAGTAAATGATATTAAAAAAATCAAGGGAACACACACATTTCACCAAACAATTTTAACCACATAATTCATTTCGTAAAATATATTTTCTACTTTAAAACTATGAATAAAAAATTCATAAAAAATTTCGATTCCCATTTAAAAAACATTAAAAAATTTCCTAGAAATTTATATTTTTGGAACCACCTATTTTCTCATTTAACTAAATCAAAAATTCTGACATACTTTTCAATAGACAATGGTTTAAAATAAAATTATAAAAAACTATTTAACTTATAAAAAAATGTCTTAAAATTCAAGATCACCTTATAAGTATAAAAGATTCATTGGAATGATCTCATGAACCAGAATAAAGAAGAAGAAAAATACACTTGTCATTCCACCTCCAACTAGTGAGAACCAAATTTGAAGAAATATATTATTCAAAAGACTAAAAGGGTAATAAAATAGAGGAAATATTATAAATTACTTGACCACCATGGTTGGGAGAACTATTTTCACCTATAAAATTCAGTATTCAAGGAGGCAGACTCAACCATAGAGGCACCAAACAGTTTCACATGCTATGTTAGCAAATTATATTACTCTAGTTTCCTCCCATTCACCTAAAAAACACTATTGGATTCTTAAATTATACAAAAAAATAATTGGGATCTGAAAAACATCAATCACTCTGACAACCAATAGAAATAGTTATAAAGAAAACTATAATTTGAAAATCAATACTCATATTCCACTAGAATTATGTGGCTTATGACATCTTATACATTTCTAGGCTCTCCATTCACTTACCACTCATTATATAAAAAACTAATATCATTTAATTATGAAATACCAAAATAATAAATTTATATTATGATGGTTATGGACTTTATACCATTTTTAAAAAAACATGTTTGGGATTCCATCAGACCTAATATAAGACACAGTTTCCCACAAGGCTATTCAGGTGCTACAAATCCCCCTGGGATGAAAAATTGATCAAGGGAATCATAGGAAACTCATTATGATATTATTATCCAAAAAAATAGATAAAAGATAGTGGAAAAATAAAAACCAAATCAAAATAAGAAAACATGAAAAAGAGTTCATAACCAACTATAATGATCTAACCTATTTTCATATACAATATCAATATCCATAGTGAGAAAACATCTAGGAAGAATAGGCATGATTCACGAATAACCAAAATGGACATAACTACATTCTAAACAATAGAATAGAAGGAGTTGACTCCTCTAAACCTAATGTTTCTAATCACCACTTAACTGAACCCATTTCATCCATTCCGAACAACAAATAATGAAACTGATAACCTAGGACATGCAATATAGTGTCATGCACTAAAAATACCCTCATTTCAACACGACATTCAATCGCTAAAATCATTTTTCATATGTAAATTCATAAATTATACATTGAATAAATACTATAAAATATGATTTAAAATTTTTGAAGACAAGAAATAAAAAACAACTCCATAATTACAAAGACAAAAATAAATATTTGTTTTACAAAAGAAATCATACTTGCATTGAAAATAAACCTACAACCCAAAAAAGTCTCATAACCACATGTCTCTTTATATTTTTAAAGAAAATCAAATTTTTTTATTTAAATTTGATGGATAATATTTTAAAATGATAATCTAACTGAATACTCTCAATAATATAAACACCCAATTTTAAATATATTTAAAGATATCAAAAATCAGATACATTAAATAAAAATAATTATTTAAAATTTCAATTAGTTACTCAGCTTTAGTGTAAAGCTACTGAAACCCCACATGGGTCAAGCATATAAATAATGTATCATGTATCAAAATCTTATAAAAATGAAAAATCAAAATGAATGTATACTCATTAATGAAATTTAATCAAATAAATCAAAAAAGAAATATGTCAAAATCACTTTAATAAAAAATAAACTGAGTAAATGAATGCACCATGGAATAAACCATGGGAGTCCATACATGATAATAATCTAATTTTATAAGGTTATATCTACCAAAATAATCTACACAAAAATGATATGTCCAACCTATAACCTAACTATCCCAAAAAATCATTACAATAATGATGAACACACTCATATTCCTTGTCCATATTACCACATGTGGGAACTATTTGTTTGTGAACCAAATAGATGACCGTGATACGCTAGACACATAGTAATTGATATCCATATACTAAAAAACATGCTTGTCCTAGAATCAACATGATATGTCTACCAACAAGGCATAATTATAACTATCCACCTCACAAACACCAAATGATTTGGAGCCCCATATCTATATATATATAACACAATGATAAAAAAAATATTCTCATACAATGGGTGAAAAAATTAATTAAATAGTCATAAAACCCAACACAAGTGGTAATCATGCAATATGAATAAAGGGATGTTATCCAAATACACCAATTATATCCCAGATAACAATTAAGCCTTTAAAAAATATAACAACATGAATGATAATACCTTTATCATACCACAAAATATTTCCAAAAAACCATTCGGAAATTTATGTAAATATCCCACACAATTTACACATTTCAAATTCACTCTATCACAAGGGATATTTTCTTTTAAAATACAAAAAAATGGCCAAATTATTTCATTTCCATAAAAATTTTCTAAAAAACTAGTTAATTATTTTAGTATGTTCAATAAAATTACCCATTTAATTTAAAACTCTTCCAAACAACCATTAATTAATAAACTTCTTCTTTTAGACACATAATAAGGCCAAATGTAAGTCAAATTATATAAACCCATTTAAAATAAGGCACCAGAGATCGTTGCAAGGGGAAAACCACACACCCATTTTATGAAACATTTGGAAATAAAAAAATAAATTTATTAAATAATTTTGATTTCAATACATCACCTTAAAAATATATTCAATTTAGAACATATTTTACCCTTTGATGACCATGACATAATCAATACATTTGTACAACTTGGAAACTATTTCAATAGATAGACGAGAACATAAAAAATATTAAAATCTTTAAAAAATACATTTCAAATAGGAAAATGAAGAGTTAAATTAAGATAATTTATATTAGTCTCAAAACAAAATGAACTAGTCTCGAAACCCCAAAATGAAAATAACATTAATCAATATTTCATAAAATGTTAATTTAGACATCACAAGCATTCATGCAATAAAAAATGAAATAAATGAACAGTAAAAAAGAACTAAACAATAGGAAACTCATGATTAAACATCTTAAATAATGCATCATTAAATGGAATCCATACCCATGGAAATATATACGGTGTTTACCATACATAGACACCAAATGGCCATCATTAGATCCACCTAAAACCATAATATTGAGCCTCAGGATAACTATGGTTCTTGAAGGAAACCAACATTGAGTGAAAAGATAATTTCTATAGAGGAGGAGGGAAATATAGGATGTTAAGAACTAAATTATATTTTAATTGAACATGGTAATTATAGGATTTTGAGGAGAGGTGGTGGAACTCCTCCAAGAGCTCCAAAGAGGTTGACAGACATGAATGGTGAGATTTGTGAAAAAATACCTTAAAATTAAAATGGTAGTTTTATGGGAAAATATATAATGAAAAATACGTTATAAGGTGTATGGGTTTCACAACCATGTTCCAAAAATTTCGTATGCCATAAAGGCCACAATTGTAATGATAGGCCTCCACATTATTTAACAATCTATGATCCAACAATAACATTCATCTTTTTCAAAAACCCTGAGAAAAATACCAAACATTTTTCATGCATTAGAAAATCATACAAAATTTAAATTACCAAAAAATAAACCAAAATATTCCCAAAAAAATTGGGATTTTCTACATAGTTTGGTAATGTATGTATAATCCATGAAAAAGTTATCTTCCAAAATGTATATCTCCCTGTAGGTTAAAATCATAGTTAATACTAAATATGAGAGCTATCAATGATCCTAAATGAGCATTAAAATACATTTTTTTCTTCAAATAACCCTTATAAAATCAATTGACATCATGGAATGGTAATAACAGACATAAATAATAACACATGGACACATTTAGTGTCTCAGGTATTTTATAATTTTGCAATAGAATCTAGTTGAAGATAAAAAATAATTAAACCATGATATATCAATCATTAATAAATCAAAAAAATAGGTTTGAATGGTTGTATATAGATTGACATGGAGAAGATATGAATATATTATCATATAAGGTTTATATTAATTAAAAATTCAATTTTCTTAATTTTTAATGCGAGAATCATGGTAGATAGAACATGTGCATGTAATAATCTAGTGAGTCTTAGAAATGTGAAATTTCATGGTATCCAAGATTCTAATGAAAGACTACAATAGTTGGTGAATCTAAAATTTTATGGGGTATTTAAATATTGAAGTAGATTTTATATGTGGTTAACTATTATTATTCATCACATGAAGGATACATGATTAATGGTCATATGATGGTTCAAAGAAAAATACATGGTTATAGAAGACATGTTATTTGTATAGGTAAATATAATTTTCATGATTAATATAGGAACCATAGAATCATAGATCCTATGGAAAAAATGATTTGGTTCAATCATTCAAAAAGTAATGAATGAAAATGTTTCATGAGGATAACACAAGTATAATTCATCTCTCTTAAGGGGGAAATGCACATATGAATATATAAAATTTGGGACAATCATTAGAGAATAGGTTTTAAGTATTAGAAGAAGACAATATAATTTTTTATTAGTTATTAAATTTGGAAAATAAATATCTTTATGTTTCACCAAAATAATTAGGTATACACTAAATGTTATAATAGTTATAAGAGGTAATGAGTAATGATAAATAATGTGTCATTGTTTCATAAATGAAATTCGAATAAGGAATGGAAAAATTTACGTAGGAATTTGATATTGGATATTTCAATCATGTGGAACTAAAAGTAAAAAAATTAAATTAATATTGAATATTATATAGAGGGATCAATGAACTCTATAAATTATTGGAGAAGCAAGATCAAATGATTTGGTATATCTATTTTTGAAAAGATGATATTTTTTACAATGAACTCAAAAATTGATGATGGTATTAAAAACAAATAGTAAACTCATTGATAAAAGAAATTATGTTCTTTCTATAAGAGATGGTTTCTTATTCGATGTACTATAAAATGATTTAATTTTGAAGAAAAATCAATGAAATAATGGATTTTGACATAAAAAATAGTATCAGAGTAAAAAATGAAAACATTAATTTGTTTAGTGAATGATATGTTAACGGTGTTTTTCAAAGAAATCCTCAAACATCTAAAAATTGATATCTTTTTATAGTGAAGAGATAGTAAAAAAGGGATAAAAAAGAAAAAATTGGAAAACAAAAAAAGCAAATAATTTTTGATACCGTTATATAGAAAAATATTCCATCTTGTTTCTCTCATTATATTAATGATCTAACATCATAATTTGATGTTGTAAAGAAATACACGTCATGATGTGATAATTTATATTACAATGAATGTAAAAAATATGTGTTCAATGAATTAAAAAAATGATATAATCATACTCATCTTTAGATAAAATGATAAAATGTTGTTTAAAATTTTCAACCCTTAAGTAATTGACTCTCCATAGATTATAAGTAATGTCCCCTTCCCAAAAATAGTGTGAAAAAATAATGATCAATTCCCAAAAAATAAAAATAACACATCTACCAATCATGATTACGTCTTCATGGAATCTACCAACATTATGCTTTGGAAACTGAATAGGTGGATTCCAAATCACCTATGAGATGGTACCCCTCATCCTGAGAAACACTGCCCCTATATAACAACTATGACAGATAATAGGTTTTTGCATAAATAGAGAAGACATTAAATTACATTACTAAACATGATATATAAGAATGTAAAAAATAGAAACTGCATTTATGGTATATCTAGTCTATGAAACTGTGTAACAAGCAGTATTAGGGGAAACGAACAACCCCTTGGCTAGCACATGACCCCTATCCTAAACAAACCAACTATTATAAAGAAATTATTGCATTAATTTCACAATATAGATTGAATATATATAATACATACTGCATTAATCTAAATATATATATCACATTAACTATTAAAAAACAAATGAGAAACAGATTCTTAATCATCATGGGTTTATCACTTGAAATTAGAGTAAAGTGGAATATGAATTCATAGAATGCTATCATCTATTAGAGTATAATAAATGTAGATTTTCCAAATAAAAAAGTTATATTGTGGATAAATATCAATAAATTATATTCAAGAAACCATGTTGTTTAAAATTGAAAGGTAATGGAAGCTACTATGATATATAGAATTCCACAGTTTTCCAAAAATAGACGATGTTATAAAACACTGGTTATGATCAATAAAAAATGAAGAATACTCATTATCTCCTTTTGATAAGCTTGTTGACATTCATTAGTAAACCGATGATGGGAATATGCCTATATGATGATTATATATAGATATTGATATATTGGAATGAATATAATAGATCCATAATGTTTTTCTTTCAAAAATTAAAGGCCTCAACAAAGAATAATTTGTTTACAATTCTCTATGATATGGTGGAAAATAATTTCCAGACTTCTCTGGATATATGACCCATCAAAATTGTATTCCTAGTTTGGTAAATCTGCCCATATTTACTTATAATAATAGTTTACTAGAGAGAGTCCCTACAAATAACCTCCCACATATATTTATCTTTCGATCACCACATTATATAATTAATCCCATTTTGATTGATAAGCCCTATTATAATGGTTTTCCCACATGATTCCATATTTCCCATTGATGAAGACCATCATGATGTGAATCACAGATAAAACAATTGACATTTCATTAAATTTAATTGATCACATATTCAAGAGTACTTCACTCTAAACAAAATGAATAGGAATATGATAAATAACATTTTTGACAAAAAGTTATTTTTCATAAAATGATAGAAAATTACTTTTCTAGAAGTGGATACTTCAAAATATTATTTTTACATAATTAATATATTGGTGAATTATAACACAACCATTTGATAAGGGTGTAAAAAAGTAATACATAGTTAACCCATATTTACAAATTATAATTCGGTCTTGAATATTGATTGACCTCCTTAATGAATACTTGTTGGAGGTATGATTGAAAATTTTGTTGGTAATAATATATTGAACATTCATATTACAATAATCCAATATAATCTTCTCAAAATATCAAATTGAATTTTTACTACTATGGAGGGAAAACCATTATGACAGTAATTATTATATGATAAATACCATAAAATCTATTATTACCATTATAATAATAATTCCACCCATCCTAAAGACCCTTATTTAGGTTCATACTAGGGACATATTAGGCTAGAAAAAAAAAGATCAAGAGAATAGGGTAGCCATGTTTCAAACCCCTCATGGATGTGAAGAAACCAAATATTTTACCCATTAGAAAAATATAGAACCATGTAGTGAACAACCCCGTAAATAGTAGACTAAAAACCCACTCTAGAAGACCTTAATTTCTAATAACATTAATAATTAAAAATCAAAACTTTTTATTATTTCCTTTTTCAATTTCAGTTTTTATCATCCCTTTACTTCCAATAACTATTTTATCATCATCATCAATAATTTTACTTCCAATCCCAATTTATCCCTATATCCCTTTCAATTGAGAAATCATTTTTTCCACTTGATACCTAAAGATTAAGATAAAATCACAAAATTTATTTGAATGATGTCAAAAAAACATTATACGTAATATTACACATACTAATGGGATGGATTTTTCCAAAATAGTTGTGCTCACTGACTTTATGAATAATATACAAAATGGTATCTACGGTGAATATTGGTAAAATAACACCACTAAAAATTTTTCAAATAGAAAAAGATACAATTTTTTATAATTTTCAAATAATATAAAAAAACCTCCCTAGAATATTTATGGACTTGGGGAACTCCCAGAATGTAGTGACATAATGGCATCAAAAATATCTTCTTACACTATAGAGAACCCAACCATTGGTTTTTGATGTCAGAAATAATGAATGGAATTTTATAAATGATATATACCAAATCTTCTAGTTATTTAGAGCTACATCCATGGAATTGTAACTGATTGGATAAATCACCATTGAAATGGCCAACTTCAACATGACCTGCAATGAAAGCATCACTAGTGAAAGAACCATTATAGAGAGAATGGTTGTTTCTTCTCATGAAAATTTTCACCATTATACATGATTTAATATAGGATGTTTTTATAATCCATGTAATAATTAGTTTATATTTTGATCTTATACTAGATGATTTATCAATATCGAGTTAACCATCCTATATCATGTCATTCTTATTTGAAAAAAAATAATGCAATAGTTACCATCCCATTTGTTTTGTAGTTGGATTTTTACTGATTTGAGATCTTCCAGTAGGGATTCGATTGTATAATCTAAATTGCGATGTATGGGAATCCAAAAATAAATTTCACTCATGAGAATTCATGTATTTTTATTAAGGGAAATACTTAAAAAATTTGATCATTATCACTCTAAGTAGTTGGAAACATATATATAGAACATTCTAAATTGATCCAACATATAGTATTAAAAAATAATTTTTACAAACTAGAATAATTAACATTAATAAGTATACATGATTTTTTATATAAGGATAATTAAAAATGACAAATAGTGGATCCTGTGTATTTTGATACCGCCTTAAAATTTACCCGAAAAATATCAAAACTACTCCAAATTCTGTTATAGACACTTAGATTGTTAAAAATGTTGTAGACATCACTTTAGAAGCCCACGTATTTGATGTCGTTATATGAAATAAATTATTTATGTTACTGATGACCATTGAGTTGATAAATTCTCTCTATTCATATAAGGGTAATTTGGCATATTATTGAAATCTCCTCCAACAGTCCATGATGTTGATCTAGTGTTGAATGTCTAAATAATTTCCAAAAAATTATTTTTCAGAGCTAGGTAATATTTGGAATAAAAAATAGAAATAAGAAATTAACCATCATTGATATAATCATTATTGATATACGCTGAATATAACTATGAATAAAATACACATGAATTTCATAATTCCATAAAAACTAAATGTGTAAATTAACAAGTTATCCATGTATACAATAACAAAAATTCATAACTCGTGTTTTCACCATATTGGACACAATTTTATGCTTCTGTTCTAGTATTTCCAAAAGAAATATTCTTCTTCTGAACATTATTAAAAATAAATTTCCTCTTTCTATAAGTTTCATATACCACTATAATTACTTATAATAAAATTAATTCTTTTGATTTAGATTATACTATGTACTAGAATAATTTTATAGAAGTTCCATAATCGGGTCAATTAGTGATATATTTGGTTTTAGAACAGTTCTCAATATTTTTTGTGGTATTTTGGAATTGATCACCTTCAAAATTCCACTAGTAGGTGGAAATGTAACTTCTTCCTCATTGAACCATGTATCACCTAGAAGGAATTAATATTAAGAGTGAATTATTCATAGCGGTGAGACATAGGGGAAACCACTGATGTGTTTTTTTTGAATACCATCTGATCGTAGCCATCACTTGAAATGGATTAAAGTAGTTATAATATGTGATTTTCAAGATAAAATCTAATATTTGGTTCTTTTAGTGGGAGACATTGAAAACACATAAGAAATAAATCAATACAATGATGTATCCACTGAAACCATAAAACATGGAAAAGATAATCCTAAAATAATAAGAAGTTAGTAATACTCATCTAAACAATGAAATTAAGTCAGATAATGAAGGATCAATTTTTTAAGATCAATATATTTAGATGAATTCCATTCCATCGCTACTATATTAGATGGTGGTAAAGAACCATGGTAATCTATCTCAAATGAAAAAAATGAATCATTTATATCCGACTAATGTATTATTCTAGAAGAAACATTTTCCATAACATTATAATAAGGATACTCAAAATTTATATTGTCAATAGAAAAAAATGTTCCCTTAGAGGGAGTATTAATAGATGGATGATGAATATCAATTATAGACTGAATTTTAATATTCGGGTAACTAGAGTATGAATTATACTTTCCTTTCATATATAGAATGAGAATATTCCTAGGGATAAGGGAAAAAATATCTTTGAAAAAGAAATAATTTTCTATACAAAAATACAAATCATGTGCGGGATAGGAGAGGGAAAAACAATCTCTAAAAAATTTGAGATTCCGTAGATTTTTTCATCTTAATAATAGCATCAAATACATTTAGATATCATAATATAGAATTACCAATCGATTTAATAATAGGTAAATACTAAAACATCATAGGTATACAAGGGTAAATGATATACAATTCCTCCCAATAATAATCCATACCCCTGTGAGCATCGATAGCACATCGAGGAAGGAGAAATGTTTAATGAATTAAAGTGTGCCCTTACCTAGACCATTCTGGAATTTAATCCATATATGAGAAAAATTAGATGGAAAATTATTTCCTAGGAATGAATGAATCCTAATCCACACCAAAGAGTTGCCAAGAGTTAATTTTTTTGGAAAAAAACACCTAAAATGGGTTATCATTACCAAATTTCATAATTAAAGAATACCAGTTGTTGAGAGAGGCTCTAATGAGTTCCGAATATAAAAGAGATATTGTTAAAAAACTATAATCCAATTATTATTACTTCAAATACAAGGAAATATGAGGAACCATCAGAATAGGATAACGACATGACAGATGACCCTCCCAAATGATTTCTAATATAAAAGAAGTATCTAACACATAGAGACATAGGGTACCAAGGTCGAGTAGAGGAGAGGGGTGGAACGAGCTGAGGGTGTTTGAGGAACCACCATTAGAGGAGAAGGTATCCATCCCAGATCATATCTTGCAGACTTGACAGAATGTAATTGCACCGGCGGCAACAACAAGGACTCGGGGCTGTGAGCCCATCTCCCCAATTGAGGTGACTCATCTAAGAGACGGGATAGCTGCCTCAAAGCTGATCTGCAGCCCTGCTTCATCCCAGGAGGGTCGTTGTCCATATTCCGCGACGCATGGGCAACAAGATTGAGCAGCTTCACTGGTTCCAACTGGGGGAAACCCATCCATCGTGGTGGATGCTCCAGAGTAGGCATATGTCCCTGCTAAAAGCCAGGATGTTTGTCGGTGTATCCCGACAACATCACAGGATCCAAATTAGATAGGGAACCACAGGTGAGGGTTGTTGTCAACAGCAGACGGTCCCCGCCGCCCGCAAAAGAGTGCCCCAGACGCGCTGAAGGCAACCGGAAAATAATGAGTGGGTTCATGACTCCGCTCTACTGGAAGCTGGGGTTACCGACGCCACTAAGTAAACTTCAATTGCTCGGAACCCTGCCCGCCCATTACCATACTATGGGAGTGGAATTAGTTGTTTCGAAGGTCCACCCAACAATATTGCTACCAGCAGCTCTGAAGGTCCTCCCTAGAGAACCCATGGGGGCCTCCCCTGTGGGCATATAACCATCGGTCATGAGAGCTTCTCTTTTGATACGAGTCACGAAAACCCTCCACGTGACCAGAAGATTTAGCAGTAAGAAGGTCCTCTACTTGCTGCAGTCCACCCTGAAGGTCCTCCCCAGGGTATACACTACAATCACTCTCCATGCAGTGGGACCACATATTTTGATGGTAGTCCTCACTATCATAGTCGCAACTACGGACGCCCTCCCCATAGTGACATCACATCACGACAAGAAGGCCCTCCCCTTGCCTTTTCCTGCCCTGAAGGTCCTCCCCAGGGGTTATGCTGCAACAGAACTCCACGCAGCCAGGCATCAGGTCATGTTGGTAGTCCTCGCCACCCTGATAACAGAGGTCCTCCCCGTAGAGACGTCAAGCAATGAGAAGACACTACCCTCGTTTCGGTACATTTTGTAGCCCCCCAGGATGTATCCCACAGATATTCTCTGTGTGGTAGCAGTAATGGTAGTCCTTGCCATTTTCGTAGCTGTGATGGTAGTCCTCGCCGCCACGACCGCCATTGCGAAGGTCCTCCCCGCAATGGCCCCAAGAAACAAGGAGGTCCTCCCCTTGTCGTGGTGTGTCCTGAAGGTCCTCCCCAGGATGCGCATCGAACGTTAAGCCATGATGGTCATCCTCACCATGATGGCAGTTGTTGTGAAGGTCCTCCCCCTAACGACGCTACGCAGCCAGAAGGTCCTACCCTTGGTGCGACATGCCTTGGAGGCCCTCCCCAGGGAATGCACTGCAAAATTCCTCTATGTAGTGAAGACTAAAATGGAAGTCCTCGCCATTATAGCCGCAATTGTGGAGGTCCTCCCCATGACGACATATTATACTGACAGGAAGGTCATCCTCATGCCGAATCAAGAGCCGAAAATCCCTCGTATGTCGAGGCTCTCAGAAGGGAGTGATCGATTATGTCAGACTCCCATCATGTCTCTAGCGACACCCTTCTTCAATCGAGATCTATTCAAGGGACATGTTCATCCTCTAAACCACCTGGGAATCGACCACATAATGACTCAGCACCCACAGGTCCCACTGCCTTCAACCACAGTGAAAGTGAGCGCCTCAGTTGGGCCATCCAGGAATATGACTCACTGGCAGAGGAGTATGCTGATATACTGCACCTGAAGAATTGACTAGCTAGGGATTATATACCAGTCATGTTTTGGCCCACGACCACCTCTCATTTCGATATACCCAGAGAGTTGAAGAATAACGCATGCACACCATCATCCATAATATATGGATGACCCTCCACCAGACGAAATCGAGCTTTCTGCCCTATGACGGGTATGTGGACCATGTCAAGACGATTGGGGACCTCTTGCGTTATATCGACCTGGAGGCCCTTTCCTCGACGTGACAACAATGCCCTGAGAGGCGCAAAGGGAATAGGGAGGCAACTTGCCTCCATGCACTGCCCGAACTGCGCCACCTCATCGTTGATGCTCCAATGGGAGTCCATATCAGGGGATAGGGGGAACACAGAGCACTTCATTTCACTCCACTCCCCACCCAAAAAAACCTGTTTGGCATAGTATTGTGAAATATCATCACATCGAGACAGAAATCGGGTGGATACTCTGTTCAGGAAAGGAAACACACCCAATAGAGTCGGGCCATGATTAAGTCCCAGAAGCGTCAGGCCCGGAGGGAACGAGCCATTCAAAAACTCCTGAATCAGGCCACCGAGACCATCCATCAGGACTCTCACCTAAGAGAGTTCAATCAATGATCTTTGCCTGCCTCCCCAGAAGGGATTGATCCATATGGGAATTCGGCACCAAATCCAGTTCACCCCCAGTTGGGGGAACGTGAGATCAGGTGAGTCGCGATAGCCGCAGCCACTACCGCAATCTATGGCCAACCCCAGCCTGCAGGATGGGGACATTTTTCAGAGAAAATCCCTCGTAATACCAATAAAATCAGGAAGAGACTCAACCTCCAGGGAACGGAGCCAACCCCAGCCCTTTGGGATGGGGGAATTATTACCCCCTCAACAACAACCTCCCCCATGAGAGTCGGTATTCTATCATCTAGGGAGGATAGTCAGAATAGGAGGCTCACGTACTATCCCTTCATTCAAATCATCATCCCTTCCGAGAGGAAGGCGCACCGTAAGGTCGCATAAAAAAACTCTCCACATCACCCATCGTCAAGAAGTCCGAAGGAAATCCCAGGTCATGAAAGGGAATGCCATCTGATGACGCCGGAGATCCTCCCCCTATTTGGAAGGTGACATCCCCTCCACCCCACAATATGTGTTCATCTATGCCATAGAGACTATCCCCGGGGGTGACATCGGAGAAAATGAAAATCTGGATGGATCAGGAGACGACGATTCCATTCAGGCTGTGACTCACAACGAACCCCCAGGTGTGCACACCCGGAACCAGAGGGCCGCTTTAAATATGGTCTCCCATTCATCTAACCTCCATCCGCCAAACCTACGAGCTTCCAACAAGGATAAGAATAAAGGAAGGGTTACCCTTAACCCGTCCCCCTCTCTCGATAAAAACAAACCACTCACGCTCGAAGAGAGGTTCGATCGATAGGAAGAAGATATGAATGAATTGAGGAATCTTAACACTAAGCTACTCCAGAGGAACCGCCTTATTGAAAGCACGTACCAAGAAGAGAAACATCATGCACTCCCAACAAGTGCACCTCAAAGGATAAGGTTTGCACCAGCAAACGAAACACGATCAGGGCTCCCACCCAATGAGGCACCTGGTTCGTCCAGCTACCTAAATGTGGATGATGAATACCAGGATTTACCTCCTCTTAGGAGGAAACCAGAGCATGTATTCCTGAACCCTCCGAGGGTAGCCCGAATGGAATATACACTCTTGGTTCCGGCCAATCCGGATCCTCAGGCTATGCCTCGGGCTGTGCCTGCCCAGGGCCGGGCCCAACAAGATGTAATCCAGGGACTCACCAACACCATTGAGGCACTAACAGCTCGATTAAATGCGATGGAAGGACGACGCACTCCGATATAGCCCGAGCGGAAACCCTACTGAGATTGGGTGACCAACACACCGCCACCGCCCAAATTTGGGAGCCCTATATTCCCCATATTCAATGAATCAGGCGATCCGGAGAAGCATTTGATTCACTATGCATCCTATTGAGACCCTATGATGGGGACTCCGGAGCAGTAAGAAGCAGTGAAACTCAGATGCTTCGTACGAGCCTTGCAAGGATCCGCCATCATCTGGTAAACGAGTCTGCCAGCCTAGTCAATAACGAGCTGGGAAGACCTTCAGCACGAGTTCCGGTTCCACTTCAGCTCAACGTTGCCCAAAACAACGGTCATCGACCACATGAACTACAAGAAGAGGTAGAATGAGAGGGTATCAGATTTCATCGCCCGATGGAATGGTCTAACCTATTCTCTAAACAGGCTAATGCCTCAAGATAAGATGCTAGCCATATGCATCGATAATCTTAGATATGAGCTGCAAACACCGCTCATATCGGTGGAGTGCACCACTGGCTTCCGCCATCTCTCGGCCATTGCTAGGAGAATTGAGGAATCCCTACAACGCACAAATTCAAAGTCCTGAATAGCCTCGCAGTCTCTTGCAAAAAGAGCCCCTAGAGCTGAAGTGTCTACTGTCACGCTCAAGCCGGCCCCCGGGCCCACTCAGGCCTCCGTCAAATTGTCAAGGGCCTCTTGCATATCAGCGGCCACCTCCGCTTAAATGGGAAGATCAACGAGGACCGAAGCGGAACCAGTTTGAGGAGCAAAGGCAAAAATTATACCCATTCTTGGATGATCAAGTTCATGGCTACTTCATTTCAGCCATGAATTGAAACTTGCTCCACCTCCCAGAGCCAAGGAAACCTGAGGCGTTCAGCCGCGATGATAGGCCAGATTACTGCCCCTACCATCGGATGTTGGGGCACAGTATCCGAGAATGCTTCGCCTTCTAAGACCACCAGCAGAGGATGGTAGATTCCAGAAAAGTCATGCTAGGGCCATCCCCAGCACATGCCACATGTATCTCTACCACATACTCCGACAAAGAGGAGGAATGGCATAAAGTCACCAGCAGTCAAGGGCAGAAATTTCACAACTGGATGACTCGGAAGACTATCAACTGAGCCCAGGGCATACTCCGAGCTCAAATACAGCAGTCGGTGTTTCCACCAACATCCCTTGAAGCTGCATAGCCAACAGTATCGACCGCACAACCCTCTACGAACTAGTCATCCAGGAGGAATCAAAGGAGGAAACAATCACACGAGGAGCAGTCCGTGATGGGGCCAAAGTTAGTCCCAACCTTGGAAGATTATTTTCCGTCGAATTTGGCACCACGGGCACCGACCAATCAAATGGCACCATCAGAGACAACTGACCAGGTTGATCTGTCAGAGGGTGAAGAGCCAATATTTGGTTCTATTAATGACATCCATCTCATGGAATCATTCCCTAACGAAGGGTATGGTTATGAAACTAAGCTCCCTGCACGAGGAGCTGGGAGGAGGAATCGCAGAGGCAGAGGATACTAGGGGAGGGGCAGCCGAGGCTGAAACCAACCCTAGAATTGGACCCCGGCCCAAACCGTTAATATCATGGAAACCCGTGGGAGATCCCTTTAGCGGACTCAGCAGGAGAAAGAGTACCCCTCCACCTCCATGAGCAGCCACTCTGGCCCTGTTGTTCTGTGATAACCACCCTTGGAGGAGCAAGTGTATGTCCTCTTAGCGTGCACAAATAGACCGGCCGGGCCAAGTCCTCAAAATCTAAGAACACCATCAACATCCGTCCTCGTGGATGGCCCCTCCTCGTCAAATTCCCCAGCTCCCAAGCCGCCAGCTAGAACTCTCCTGCCAATGGAGAAACGTCGATCGCTAGAGAAAAAATATGGAATCCTTAATCATCTGGCATCAGTACCAGCCATGTTTTCAATCCTGGATGCCCTGGGATTGTTAGCCGACCTTAGGGAGGTGCTTATCGAAGCTCTGATCAGCCCCCAGGAGTTTTAATCTAAGGTAGCTGCCGCTGAAATTTACCAGATGGAGACTGGCCCGACTGAATGCAATGTGGTGATTTATTTCACCGAT
This sequence comes from Viscum album, assembly GCA_963277665.1. Classification (NCBI taxonomy): domain Eukaryota; kingdom Viridiplantae; phylum Streptophyta; class Magnoliopsida; order Santalales; family Viscaceae; genus Viscum; species Viscum album. Next base: position 185,740,287 of record OY728153.1, on the reverse strand, counting down.
CAGGACAAAGATTCCATCATGCAAGGTCATATCATACCGCTATATGTGTCTGGCATGCTGAATGGTATTGTGATCTGAAAATTCTTTATAGACAGTGGCTCTGGAGTAAACCTCCTTCCCCTACGGACACTCCATAAGTTGGGCTACAGTGAGGATGATCTAATTCCCTTAGCCACAAATTTGTTGGGTTATGACAAGAGTGAGTAGAAACCAATGGTACATATTAAGCTAAAGACCCATTTTGGTGACCTGGTAGCCTACACGGAATTCCTGGTGGTCTGGAAGAGCACAACATTCAATGCTCTGCTGGGAAGGCCATGGCTCCATAAGCACATGGTCATTCCTTCATCCTATCACCAGTGTATCATGTATTGCTTAAAAGGACAATGTGGGACATTGCACACCAACAAGGCCCCTTTAGATCTCTCCGACTCACATTACATCGACGTTGGGTTCTATAAGAAAAAGAAAAAGAAGCCTTTGGTCGACGGTGTCGACTGGATCCCCGATCCAAATGGCCTGTAAATGGTTCCTGACGACCCACTCAGGCGACTTGGCAGAGACAATAACCTTCCCATCAACCATGTGGAAGGTAGGAGTTCAAGTCCGGACATGCACTCAGATTTCCTCATGACTTCAGCCATAACGGTCGACTGTGACATTGTGGGAACGTCCGCTAACCCTCAATCAGGGGGCGGAAACTCAAGCAAGGAAGCCCACGACACCTCGCCTACGTAATTCCAAGAACTCGTGACAGAAGCTCTCTCCTCGTCAGAACAAGAAGGTGAGGGTTTGGGAGAAGAAGAAGGGGAAGATCTCAAGGATACACCTCTTTCATTTGAGGAAGGTATCTCATCCATAGTGGACGAACTCAAGGAAATAAACCTGGGTACCGAGGAGGACTTGAGGCCCACTCTCATTAGAGCGGCCATGTCTCCCAAGGAACAAAAGGTATATACCTCCATCCTAAGGCAACACCGGGATTTCTTCACCTAGAATTACATAGAAATTCCAGGACTCAATCCCGTGGTAGCGACGCATCACCTGGGTCTTCCAGAAGACCACCGGGGCTACAAACAAGCCACTAAAAGGGAACACCACTGACATGCTGCAAAGATAGAGGCTGAAGTCGATAAGATCATTAATGCAGGCGTCATCAGGGAGGTCTAGTACCCCATTTGGTTGGCCAACATCCTCCCTATCAAATAAGAGAACGGGAAAATCCGAGTTTGCGTTGACTTCAGATACCTTAATCGGCATTGCCTGAAAGATGATTTCCCGGTTCCAATCACCGAGTTGTTAATTGATGCAATGACTGGGTATGAGGCTCTATCCATCATGGACGTCTATTACGGATATAATGAAATCAGTACAGCCTGAGAAGATAAAAAAACCACTTCCTTTAGGGCCCCTGAAGGGGTATTCTGTTATAGGGTCATGCCCTTTGGTCTCAAGAATGCTGGTGCCATGTATCAGTGTGCCATGCATCATATATTTAATCCATTCCTGGGGAAATTTATTGATTGTTACGTGGATGACCTAGTGGTCAAGTCCAAACAGCACTTGGATCACCTGTCAGACATTAAGACCATATTCAACAAGCTCCGACAACATAGTTTGATGATGAACCCCTTGAAATGCGCCTTCGGGGTTACCTCAGGGAAATTCCTTGGCTTCGTCGTATGCCATCGTGGCATCGAAGTCGACCCTGAGAAGACAAAGTCTATCTTGATCTTTCCACCTCCTCGAAGTATCACTGAGATGAGGGGATTCCAAGGACACATAGCCTATATTTGGTGGTTCATAGCCAACCTAGAAGGAAAATGTTTTCCCTTCACTAGGTTGATGAAGAAGGGGTCACAAACTAATGGATGGATGACTGCCAAGAGGTGTTCGAAAACATGAAGAAGTACCTCTTAAGCCCAGAAATGCGCATACCCCCGGTCGACGGAAGGCCTCTCATTCTATATGTGACAGCCCTAGAATGGTCATTGGGAGCCTTCTTCGCATAGAAGAATGACGCTGACAGCGAAAAAAGTCTCTATTACCTCAGTCAAACCATGGTTGATGCTGAGACTCGATACTCAAATATCGAGAAGAGCTGTCTGGCCTTGGTCTTCACGGTTCAAAAGATGCGACATTATCTGCAACATCATGAGGTCCATTTGATCTCGCAGAGTAACCCACTCAAGTACATCCTCAGTCACACGATGCTAACCGGACTCCTATCCCGATGGATGGTCATCCTGCAACTGTTTGACATCCGGTTCATTCCTCAAAAATCCATCACGGGTCAGGCATTAGAAGACTTTCTGGTAGAGAACCCTTCAACATGGACCACTTCACCGGACACTGAACTACCTAATTAATATGTCTTCTCGGTTCAAGAGGAGGTCCCAGCATGGGAAATGTACATTGACAGCACATACTGAATCTCAACCGGGAAGAGGATGGAGGATCCTAGATTCAACAAAGTGGTCCTGGGTATAATACTCATGTCCCCAGAAAAGGAAATGTTTCCATATTACTTCCTCCTGTGAGAGAGATGTACAAACAATGAAGCGGAATATCAAGCCCTCATTGCAGGCCTGGAGCTCGCACTCCAGGCACAAGTACAACACCTTAAGGTAAAATGTGACTCAGAGCTGGTCATAAAGAAAATAAATGGTGACTATGCTATTAAAAAGGTGGAGCTAATCCCCAAGATTGAACATGTTCGAGGGGTAATGTCTGAGTTCTCCATATAACCAACATTGAATTATTTTCCCCGGTCCCAGAATGCTCATCATGATACATTAGAAAATGTGGCCACAACCCTAGTCGACCCAGACCTGGATGAAACGGTCATCTACATTGCTCACCGTCGAATGGTATTTACATTTTTTCATGCTAAGATAGAAGAGATCCACGAAGTCAGTCCTGTCCCCGAGGCATATGCTCCTGCCACCAGCTGGATGTCCCCCGTTGCGAACTACCTTCAACGGGGAGATCTTCTATCAGACAGGGTGGAACAAGAGAAAATACCGAGAAGGGCAATCAATATTGTATTATATGGCGGCGTGGGTCATCAAGAGGTCCTCTACAAACGAGTCCTTGATGGAGTGCTCCTCAGATGCATTGACGGAGAAGAAACTGTTGTCGTCATGACTGAAGTACATGCAGGAGCGTGTGGAGCACATCAATCGGGGACCAAGATTTCGCATCAGGTTCGAAGGATTGGGTACTTCAGGCCCACAGTGGCATGAGACTGCGAACATTTTACCGCGAAATTCCACTCATGCCAGATTCAAGCCAACTTCATACACCAGCCCCCAGAGTTACTTCATCAAGATAAGTACCCCTGGTCGTTTGCCGTTTGGGGGATGGACGTCATAGGACCATATCCTCCCGCCACGGCCAAACAGTTGAAGTATATCCTCACGACGACCAACTTTTTTCCAAATGGGAAGAAGCCATACACCTCAAGGAAGTCAGGGCAAGAAATATTTTCAGCTTCTTAAAGACCATCACCATCATTAGATTTGGTGTCCCTCATACTATACTGACAGAAAACAGCACCAATTTGTGCTCTGCTGAGTTGGAGAAGCTATACCATGAGTATGGTATCAAGGTTATCCACTCATCCCGCTACCATGCAGCAGCCAACAGACAGATAAAAGCTTTCAACAAGAACCTTTCCAACATCCTCCAGTAAATCGTGGACAAATACAAGATGTCATGGTCTGATAAACTCCTCCATACATTGTGGGCTTATCGAACCACAATCTGCACCGCTACTCAGTCTACCCCGTACTCAATGGTGTACGACATAGAGATCGTCCTGCCCATTGAACTCCAACGTCCCTCACTCCGTGTTACCATCTGTGATCAATTATCTGATGATGAGCAGTCAAAAAAGTGGCTCGGTGAATTGGAACATGTAGACGAGAAGCGGTTGCATACTTTACATCACCAGGAAGTGTAGAAGAACCGGATCGCACGAGCCTTCAACAAAAAGGTCCGCCTCCGGTCTTTCATTAAAGGAGAATTAGTACTGCTCCTCTAGACCCCAATGATACCTGGCAAGAAGCCTCCAAATCTGGAGCCCAAGTGGGAAGGCCCATATGTAGCACACAAGGTCTACTCCAACGGAGCATATACCCTGATCTCCAGGCACGGACAATATACAACCGCTCCTAAGAATGAGAGATTCCTAAAGAAGTATTTCGCATAGAAACTGTATGTCCCTCGTCCTGACCACATGAAGTTAAAATGTATGACCTCGTCCTGGCCGCATGATGTTAAACTGCATGGAACACGTCCTCACCCCATGATGTTAAACATCATGGACCCCATCCTCACCGCATGACGATAAACTGCAAGGACAAGGTGATTTAAAAATACCCTCTTCACCTGTGTACGAACCAGACCTGCACGGGGTGTACTTATTCCAGAGAACTACGTGAGGCTCGATTCCTACCCTCGTAGGATATGTAGGGACGCTAGAATTCCACACCCTGGCCTAGCCACCTCAAGAAGAAAAACAAAAAAAACTCCCTCTTCCCCTGTGTACGGACCAGACCAGCACAAGGTGTACTTATTCCAGAGAACTACGTGAGGCTTGATTCCCGCCCTTGCAAGATACATAGGGATTCCAGAATTCCACACCCTGGCCTAGCCACCTAAAAAAAAATGACCATTCCCCCCGTGTACGGACTAGACTTGCACGGGGTGTATTCACGTCCTCCCCGCATGACGTTAAACCGCATGGAGTCCATCCTTACCGCACGATGCTAAACTACAGGGATAACAAGAGTTAAGAATGCCCCTTTCCCCCATGTATGTACTAGACCTGCACGAGGTGTACTCATCATCCGAGCTGCATGACGTTAAACTACCATGCACCAAAAATCCCAGACTCAATGACCATAAACTAAGAGTATGTTTTCCTCACTGCATGACATTAAACTGCACTGAATCTAATAATACCACTTGTCCTAACCACATGACGTTAAACTATGTGGAATCCATCCTCACCGCATGACTTTAAACTACATAGATTCTAGAGAACTACGTATGACTTGATTCCTGTTCTCGCAGGATAAGTAACGACGCTAGGATCCCCAGTCCTGGCCCAGCTCCTGGGATAAAAGATACAAAATTCCTTCTTTCCCCCGTGTATGGACCAGACCTTCACAGGGTGTACTTATTCTAGAGAACTACGTGAGGCTTGATTTCTGTCCTCGCAAGATACGTAGGGATGCCATAATTCCACACCCTGGCCCAACCACCTCAAAAACAAAAACAAAAAAAGGCCCATTCCCCCCGTGTACGGACTAGACATGCACAGGGTGTATTCACATCCTCAACGCATGACGCTAAACTACATTGAGTTCGTCCTTACCGCGTGACTCTAAACGTCACGGATAACAAGAGTTAAGAATGCCCCATTCCCCCGTGTATTGACCAGACCTGGACGGGGTGTACACATCGTCAGAGTTGCATGACATTAATCTACCAGGCACCCAACGGTCCTAACTCAATGACCTTAAACTAAGAGTATGTTTTCCTCACCGCATGACATTAAACTGCACAGAATCTAATAATACCCCTCGTCCTAACCACAAAACGTTAAACTGTATGGACTCCGTCCTCACCACATGACGTTAATCTGCACGGATTCCAGAGAACTACATACAGCTTGATTCCTCCCCTCACAGGATACATAACGAAGCCAAGATCCCTAGTCCTGGCCCAGCTCCCTGAATAAAAGATAAAAAATTACTTCTTTCCCCCATGTATGGACCAGACCTACACAGTGTGTACTTCTTCCAGAGAACTACGTACGACTTGATTCCTACCCTCGCAGGATACGTAGCAACGCCAGGATCCCCAGTCCTGACCAAACCCCTTGAATAAAGAAAAAAAATAAAAAAAATTCCAATTCGCCCTGTTTACAGACAAGACTTGCACGAGGTGTATTTACGTCCTCACCGCATGACGTTAAACTACATGGAGTCCATACTTACATCATGACGTTAAACTGCACGGACAATGATGTTAAAAATTCCCCCTTCCCCCGTGTACGTACCAGACCTACACGGGGTGTATATCTCTTCCTTACCGCATGACGTTAAACTTCAGGGACATCATCCTCACCACATGATTCTAAACTGCACAGACTTCATCACGACCCACCCAAGACACATGGAGATACGAGATGGAGATACTCCTTGCACATTTGGATGCATCCTCTCCACACATCAGACTCCACGACCTGGATAATTATGGATCTTCATAATCACTCATGGCCATAGGAAGAGGAAATTCATCAACCCGTAGACACCTTTGCATGACTATTCATACCATGCCCTCAGCGGCTCTGCATAATGATAGCCCCTGGCCTGTCTACCAAAGGGAAGATTTCCACAGGCGACAGTCTTCCAAACTCTATACGCTTACCGGCCTCAGAGCCCCCATACCATACCTCCTGACCCAGAAGTTTATGGCGAAGTTGTTTACATGTTCATTACCCTTTTCACTTATAGGTGTTTCCAGGGTATTCAAATCTGGCTAGACTATGTGGCTGTTAGTGGTTCACATAGCAACCTGCATCAAAAAACATCAAGGTAGGACTAGGGTACATTGACTCAATGGACAATTGCAGTGAAGATGTTTCTTGTATACCTGGACACCATTATCGCCACATGTCGAACTCTGCACTGTGAGTAATATCGAATTTTCATAACATTCATGTCCATCCGAAATGGAATGATATCTACCCGGGGACACCTTATTATGACTATGCATTCCTTGCCCTCAGCGGCTCTGTATATTGATAGCCCCTGGATCGTCCATAAAAGGCAAGATTTACTCAGGTGGTACTCTTCTTAGCTCTTTACACCTACCGGCCTCAGAGCCCCCACACCACTCCTCTTGATCCAAGAAAACACAAACTCACAATTTACAACCTTCATCCCCCACCTTGTTCCAAGTATATCAGAACATTTTGACTCAGTTATCCTTCGAGTGACTGTAGCAATAGTCACCAAATGGTTTCAGCTCCATGACTGATAAACTAGGAGAACCGCATCCTTACTGCATGACGTGAAACTGTATGGAATGAAGTCACACCCCCGCGCACAAAAAAAAAGTGAGAAAAGGTCAGAGCTGGCGGCTCTTTGAAACTCAACAAGCAACTAGGGACGAATATCCCCGACATATCCAGACATTCCCCTGCCAAATGAAAGACTTCATGTCCCGGATAATTGCGGATCCTCATAACCATTCCCGGCCATCGGAAGTGGAAAGTTATCGACCTATGGACAACTTTGCATGACTTTTCATACCATGCCCTCAGTTGCTCTGCATATTGATATCCCCTGGCCCGTCTACCAAAGGAAAGATTTCCACTGGCGATACTCTTCCTAGCCCCGAACGCTTACCATCCTCAGTGCCCCCATATCATCTCTCCTGATCCAAGAATCCCCATAACCATGATTTACACCAATTAACCCCCCTTCCACGTTTGGGTCATGTTGAGGTATTCAAGCCATGTTACATTCTGATGAAGAGAAGCCTTTGAAAAAATACCCCCCGTCCTCGCTGCATGACGTTAAACTACATAGAAACTGTCAAAAAAACGTCCATGACCTCGTTGCATGATGTTAAACTGTACATCAACCTTCAAAAATGACTCACGTCCATGCCGCATGATGCTAAACTGCACAAAATATGTTCCAACCACATGATGATAAATTACACAATCATACTCGTCATGGGTTCAGTGAGGAACAAAGGATTTTCTCTGTCCTTCGGTGCACGGGTCATACCAGCACAATCCATCGTCTCACACTCGCGTGAGAAGGGAATAATTCACTTATTATTGGGATGTTTGGTCTAGATGTTTTGCCCATATCCAGGAACCCTCTCATCATAAACCATACTCTGTACTCCGAAAAAGCCAAACTCTCATAAGCCACCCTGATGGTCCCAAATATCAACTTCCCTGATGTTGCTCGGCTATCATAAGTGGATAGACTTAGACCTAAGGACACCATTGTACGAATATGAATACCATTTCCTTCGTGGTTCTGCATATTGATTCCCCTGAACCATCTACCAAAGGAAATATTTCCTTAGGCATTGCTTCTCTCCGTACGCCTCTTGGCCTCTGAGCCCCCATTTGTACCCCGAGATTCGAAAACCCTTTTAGCTACAATTTACCAACCTCTTCCACAATCCGACCAGAATGCGGCGGAACATCTTTTACAAGATTACGGAGAACAAGTAGATGTCGTTCCATTTCAGATGATGTCCCAGTTGCATGACTTTAAACTGTTCCAAACCCCAACCGTCCTTTACGCTAGATAAATGCATAGGACGGGAACCTAGATTCCACACTCATGATTGATACAGATGTTCTCAAAACCTTTCAGACATCACATTCCCTTTCCGAGCCACCCCCAGTAGTTTTAATTTTTTCCAAACCACCCATGGAGGTTTCCATGAGCTGGGCTTCCATGAAGTACCCTAGCCATCAGAAATGGATAAGTCATTGACTTAGGGACAACTTTGTATGACTATTCATACCATGCCCTCAGCAGCTATGCATATTGATCACCCCTAGCCCGTCTACCAAAGTCAATTTTTCCTTTGGCAAACGCTCTTCCTACCTCTATACACCGACACAGCTCCCATATCTTGAGACATGCCATGCATGCCGCTCAAAATTAAACATGTTTCCCCCCACGTGCATCAAAAGAGTATTGAGATGTATCTTAATCAGTTGAACCCCATTGGGGTCTTCGCCCCACCATATTTGGTCAAAGATGTTCAACCTAAAACATCAGTAGTGATAGTCCTGAAAGCGGGACTTTAAACCGCTCACAAAAGAAAGAGGCATAAAGCCTGTTAGGCCGAAAACCTGAAAAGGGAATCCTAATAAAAATCCGGGTTATACCCGTTGGGTCCACACTAAATGGGCCATGCAAAATTATGTCATTAAAAGAATAAATAGACAAAATGTTTGTTGGGTTTTCCTATAAAACCCTAGCAATAGTCAGACTATTCTCATTGGACCCTAGGGTCTATGCACAATTTAGAGCTTGTTTTCCTGAGTTATGATTAATTCTGACTCAGTGAATTGTTATTTTCACGAAAAAATTTCTAAGTAATAATCAAATTCCACAGCAACAAGTGTTTGATAGAAACTATGTTTCATTCGAACTGAAAAGGGAGGACGTCCACAAGTCAGAGTCTCTCCTTCACACAAAAAAGGGGGCTGAGGGGTAAGTAAAACAGGGGATACAAAATTACCTCTGATAATTATAAAGGAGCCTGACTCGCTCTCCCCACCAGATCAGCGACTGCGCGTCGAAGGTCATTGCAGGACTGCTCCAACACTGCCTTCTCACGGGTCTCAACCTCTGCCACCGGACGGATACCCTCCACTATGGTTTGGAGGTCGTTGACCCCTCTTCATGTAGCTTCAAGACGACTAGTCATAGCCGATAACTGACCCCTCAGCATCGCAGCCCATTCTTCGCATCCATGAAACTCGGAGGATAGGATGGCCGCTTGATCTCGAGAGATCGCCTCCCGTGCTATCAATTGATGGAGCTTTATTGTGGTTCCCTCTAAACTTCGGGCCCCACAATGAGTGGTATCGAAATTATCAAGCTTGCATTCACTAGTGACAGCTTCGTCACAGGCCATGAAAACTTGGAAGGAAATATAATGGAAATGTCGGTGGTCAAAGCCACCTGACCCCAAACCCAGGAAGCGTGGACGAAGATCGTCGGTTTTAGCGTCCATTTCGGCTAAAGGGGTTTTAGTGATGTTTAAATAGATTCGGGGCTAGGCCCACCTGCACAATTCCCAATGGTCCGACATGGTACGAGGATGTTTGGTATCCTCGCTGGATGACACAAGAACGAAGTCTGGCATGGTAGCCCGTGCAGACGACTGCTCACTAAAGGTTGACTCAGAAGCTGGAACGTCTGGAGCCTCCAACCCCAATTTAGGCTTGGGGACCAAGTTGATAAGCCTGGTATCGACTGGTGGAACCTCTGGGATGGTCTCCCTAGGACCTGAAACCATAGGGTCTTCCTCATCCGCGCACAAGAAGGATGAATTTTTCTGAACTGCAGCCACCACAGAGATGGGAGAGGAATGTTCTCTAAGTCGCTTTGATCGACGAGCCATTAGTTGGTCCTCCCTTAAAACTGATGAGGAAGGTGTAGTGGATGCAGCAGCCACCATACCTTCTGATTTGGGAACCTACCGGACATCCTTCCCTAGGATCCCATCAGGATAGTATTTTACCCATGTTTTTTCATACTACATGGAAAGGGCGGAAGCCTCCCCCGTATCAGGAAGGGGAATGATTGCGTCAGATCCCTCTCGCGTCACCATCATCCACCACTGATGAAGTATGGTCGGATGCAATCCTCGAGCCTGAGAAGGGGGAAGGGAAACTTGGACTTTCATGAACCCAAAATGGCGAGAAAAGAGATACGGGACATAAAGATCACACAGAGAAACCCTATTGATCCGTGCGGACAGAAACCAGTCCCGCAGGGAGATCATGTAAGAGTTCTCCTCCAGGCTCCCCAGATGGTTTCCAACTAAGACACCAGAAGGGGTGGGGTAGGGAGTGAAGATGAACTGGGAGAAGTCGCTCAGAAGCTCGAGGACTTCACTAGAGTTGAGAGACTTCCAGTGAACTCTAACTATATTCAGTAGGGTATGCCGAAAGTTATGGAGTAGGATGGCCATGTTGCGACGATATTCATAACAGCGACAATGATCTGCCACCCAGCCATACAATAATTTAAATGTCCCGCTTAGACGGTAGGGTGACCCACCCACCTGCATGTGGCTCATTAGCTCGTAGATACCAGCCAAAGTGGGCACGACTAAATTCACCAAGAGGCCCTCTGATAACATAGCCGCCATCATAAAATTGTAGGCTCGGAAACCTGGGTTAACACGCCGGGAAGGAAATAGCTAGCCACTCAAAAACATTGCAAACAGACCAGCCAACTGGAGCATAGGAGACACACCAGGGCGCACCTCGTAACCCAATGAAAGGTAGTCGCTTGCTTCCAGAACTGCCCAGTACGAACCTTGAATGGTTCATGACTGTTGGTAAGGATGAGTCCTGGGACACATAATCTTCAGCGTAGGACCAGTGGTGTTCAGAAATAACCCAGTCCAAGTGCTATAAGGAATAAGCGAGCGGACACACAAGGACTGATCCAGTGACTACTCCCCCATGCCCAGAAGCTCCTTCGCCAATAAAGGCACATGTTCAACGTCGTCCCATGCATTGGGAGTGGGAAACAATTCATCATACATCTCGCCAGTAATTGACAATCCTCCAATCTTGTAGAAGTCCCACAGAATAATGCCGACTTCACCATGGGCAAGGTGGAAAGTATTAGTACTTGAGGACCAGCGGCTGAACAGGTCGGGCAGGATCGTAGATAGTGGGTAAACAGAAAATTAGGAATCCCACACTGTGGTGTGTAGATTGACCGCTCCCAGTGAATCGGGAGACTCCCGAAAATGTTGATGGACCCAGAAATCCCGTGTCCAATCATTTGAGAAGAGCCCATCGGACCAAAGATCCCACCTGGGAACCCACCCCGCATCAGGATCCCTTCGAGAAAGGTTGATAATTGATGGGTAGTACTTAAGGAAAACTTTCTGAGAAAAGTCAGGAGTGCACTGATCACTTTGGGTCCAGACAGATCCCCTCAGAATAAATGTATTTTTCGGACTAGAGCTAGAGATTATCTCCCCGGATTGGGTAAGGTTTTCTTGAATGCATGTTGACGGCACTTCCCGAAAAGGAGAAGGGAGACGTGAGCAAGTAGGGGGGATAGGAACGTCATCTTGAAGACTGAAGCCGTAGGGCGGGAGCTGATTGGATAATAGATAACTCAAAAGATCCGGAGAGAGAAGGTTCTTCAATACACCATCATCAGGAATGATGGACCGACTAGGGTCTTCTTTGACGCCCTTCATGCTGTGAATCATAGCTGAACGTCTCTCTGATCCAGTTAAGAGGGGCTCTGCAGTAGGCCTCAGCGTAGAATGAGGGGGAACCATATTCTCTCCCTGAACATTGAGAGCCAACAATTGGTTAGTCCGGAATAAAAATATGGACAAAAATAACCAAATGTATGGTTAAGGAGCCTTCATAATCAAAATATGCAAAGAGGACATAGAGGATGGTTCACGATGACATCATCCCGCGAACCAACCCTTTGCGGAATCAGTCCGCGAAGCCCTGGCCCACGGAGCGCTATCTAGGAAACCACAATCCAAGTCGCTCTGCGGAATTTCAATCCCGTGTTTATTCGGAAGACTCAGATACATTTAAAAGTTCAAGAGAGTTTTAGTCCGCGGAGCATCGAGACCACAAATCAAGTCTCTCTGTAACCCGTCATCACTTACTATTTAATTAATTAAGAGTAATGGTTCGCGGTCGGGATGTCGGTTCGCGGGTTAAGGCGACCATGAAGAAGGAATGGTTCACGGAGGTTGCTTCCGGTTCGTGAACGAGGCACTTCATGAAGGAGTAAGTACACCAAGGGAAAGGAGCTCTGGTTTTGCGAGGAATTCGATAAAGGACAAATGAAGGGCTCCCCGTATTTATAGGTGTAGTCCCCTACTGGGTCCTCCTTTCTATAGCAAACCATCTCAGTTTTAGGACCACTTTATTAGGAATGGCCTCATCTTCGTTCTGATCGGACCCAATTCTGATGGGGGGAATTTGTAGGGTCCTGGAAAATACGCAAAGGAAAGTTTACCCCAATCCCCCCAATGAATTGGGGAAAGTAATCAATGAAGGTACACAAACAGGACCAGTCCGTGAACCAATCCCATGGAAGCGCAGCATGGCTAGTCCCCACGAGGAACCCCCTCCGTGAACCATTTTATTTCACGAAATGGAGGCGGAGAGCCTCCGCATTTGCGAGGCAGGATGGGCGCCAGTCCGGTTCACCTTCATGAACCGCCCCAACCACGGACCGCATCGACCGGTTCTAGTCGCACCCACTGTCGTTCGCGGAATAGAGGCGGAACCCTCCGCAGCTGCGGAGCACTCCCTGAGTTCGCCTCGCGGAGGGGGGGGGGAAGCGTTCAATACCCACCTCGAATCGCAGATTGACCAAGGTAGCAGTGAACCGGGTATTTGGTTATGGGCCTCCGCCTATGGTGCCACGTGGCCACAGATACATCCCTTTCCCCACTCTATAAAAGGAGACAAAGGGGAAATGAAAAAGGGGATCAGAGAACTCGAATCAGATTCGGAAGGATTGGAGATTCGGAAGGAGATCAGTTGAAGGAAGGCTTCGGATTTCGTAAATGGCGAACTCCCATCCGCGAACCTAAACAGGTATGCAAATTAATAAGTATTTGTAAAAGGCATAATAACATGGTGAACCGCGAACCTAAAATAACAAAAACAAAGAGAACGGCGAACCATACCCCCTCGGTGGATGAATTCCCCATGAACTAGGGAGTTTATGCCTCATTTCCCATCAGTCGCCCCGTGTATCACTCTCATACGTGGGCAAAACCCCGACCGAGGAGCCTCTGACTGGAGCCGCCCTTGGCCGCCGTTGCCCGCCTGGAACCCTCCGCGAACCACCCTGGTTCACGGATTGAACCCGAATCTGCGAACCATCCTGGTTTGCAGGATGTCCATCAGTCTGCTGACCACCCTTTTTCGCAGACGACTTCCCCATCTGCGTGGCACTTCCCCACATGATGGGAACCACTGCCCATACATCGTGGTGGCTCGCCAAATAATTCAGTGTTCTCATTTCCTGAGCCAGGTAATATCCTTATGATCCAGCCAAGTCCTCCGCAACTCCCTCATTGGCCTATTCATTGGCCCCGAGCCGAGGCTTCCACTAGAGCCACCAGATTCGTGTGGTATAACCTTCAGGCGCATTAGCGCTCCATTTTGAGTTCACATACCAATGGTATGTAGAGGCGTCGGGGTTTCCCTGACCCTTGAGCAGGTTCCCAAAGCATTCCTGGGTTGACATTCCCACGGTAATGTGGAGTATGAGCTCTGGAATCCCATTTCTTCCCCTCCACTTGTTCAGGGCTCCTCAGGGGTATTAAAATACCCATCATAAGGAAGCACTCACGCACTGCAAGAGATATGGGCACAGGAGCACCCCCTTTCCCTCTCCCTCTAGGCTTTGTCACCACAGGCATCCATCTCGGAGTAAGCCCCGACCTTCTGGGCATCCTCAGAGTGTAAGCCCCATTCCATCACCATGAGAATCCATATAAGAGTAAGCCCTGATCTCATGGGCCACCCACATGTGTAAGCCACACTCAATTTCTCACGGACACACCTTTCACGATGTGATCTTCTGGTCCACACCGCCTCTTGTTTCTCACACTGAGCATGACTCACATGAGCTTAGAGTAAGCATCGACCATGACATCATCCGACGGGCCTCCACATAGTGTAAGCCCCAATCCATCACCATGGGCGTCCTCAGAGTGTAATCCTCAATCCATCATTCCGGGATGCCCCAGAGCGTAAGCCCCAAGCCAAAGAGAACTATGGGGACTTTGATCCATGCCAAAGCATGGTACATAGGAAGCCTCCACGAGGTTCAATCCCACCACTCGGTTGTTTCTTCACGTCGATTTCCACCCACATCCAGCATGGCGTTAAACTGTATATGCGGACTACGTGGACTTTGATCCCTGCCTCCTAGAAATGGTACGTAGGAATCCTCCATGAGGTTCAAGACCAATAGCCGGTCGATACGACTATTCTCCACATCGGTTCACCGCGCCACTCCTAGTAATTCCTTAAGCAAGATCCAACCCTTCGGGGTAATTAATCCAATGAGGGATGGTAAACCTCCATCATAAATGTTTCCTAACCCTTGCGTCCAGTTCACCATTGCCAACCGTGGTTGAATCCGTGGATACTATGTTTTGGTATAAACCAAAGATTTGAAAACATATGAATACATCTTAAATCTATAAGAGTGTCCCGGAACATGCAATAATTCCCCCCAAAAACGGTTTGATGAGCCCAACTTCCCATCCTCTCGACCAATGTGAGTTCATAAGAGTCGATGGTCAGACCATCCGGTGAACGCCTGCCTTTGGAATGTAAGTCCATCAATCATTGGATACGGAGTTGATGGGCGTTTCATGGCCAAAAAACTAGAACAAAACAAACCTGAATCATGGGGTTTGATGCTGAGTTCGAGGGATGTGGTAACATAGAAGGTGTTATTTTTCAATTCCACTGATGCGGAAGCATCCAAGATGATTGGACGTAACATTCAAGTAGACCTTAATGAGGAGCAATTTTTTTGGGTTGACAAACTGGAAACGATTATGGTTTAGGGATTCAATAATGGGTTTTTAATGTTCAAGGAATAGATACAGTTCTGGGAAATGATATATGCTACTTTATAAGACTTGAAAAGATAAGAACCTCACTCAGAGGTAACCGAAATATCATGGATGTTGTTTAGAGATATGAACTCTGGCAGATTTTAACATTATTTCAATGATTCTACTCATTCATTTCGTAACTCATGCTTGGTCTATCACATTTCTTACATGTTTGATTATGGGGACTCATTTTATCTGTTATTGTTAGTCGAGGTGAATTTGGGTCTTATGTTCAAGCATTTATCTAGTTCTGCATTAGATAGGGTTTAGAGAATGAGGTCACCACTTCTGCATGGAACATGGGTTCTGATATGGAATGGAATTCCAATCAGTTTCATGCCTATGAATCTTTCCACATGATTGTCTTAGTCCTTATTCAATGGTGGAGGGTCGTCATACAATGTTGTTTATTGAGAGAGGTAGAACTTATATTTTATTTGGAATTATCTGTACTGTTTTATTCGGTTGTTATAATTGAATTGGAAGTTTCCCAAATTCCTTTAAAACTAATTTGATAATGAAAT
Source organism: Viscum album (assembly GCA_963277665.1). Classification (NCBI taxonomy): domain Eukaryota; kingdom Viridiplantae; phylum Streptophyta; class Magnoliopsida; order Santalales; family Viscaceae; genus Viscum; species Viscum album. The sequence goes on along the minus strand of OY728153.1, from coordinate 185,724,331 downwards.
GAAAAAATTAATTTTCAGTTAGTCATCATTTGTGTGTATGGCGGCCTACAGGCTTTCAATCTGATGTCATTAATTTTTCCAATACTGCCACTCCTGAGCTGGTATGATGGTTTAAATAAAGTATATATATATATATATATGATATTTATAATATAATTATTATTACAAAATCATAATATCATATTTATAAATTTTTACTTTACATCACATATGTGAAACAAAAACATCGCTAATGTGTATAACGGACTACAACCTCATGATGCATTGTGTTTGTTTTAAATGAACACATTTAATGGAATGTAATAAGGATAACGATATGTAGTAAATGTGATATAAATTGAATAATAATACATTACTAAACTATTTATATGAATATTAATTTAATATATCATTTTATATCTGATATTTTCTCTCCTTGAAAGATAATTAGTTTTTTCATGTCTGCGTAGACTACCACATTCATCAAATGATGTGACCTTGCCTATTTTTCACCACACCACATGTATGATTTTTATATATTAATTACAATAAATAATATGATATTATGATCTCTTTGAAATTATAAATTATTAATTACCCTCCCTCTCTATAAATTGTCAGAAAATAGAAATATTGCTCTTGTGTACGTATGATCTACCATATCTATGATTTTAAAGAACTTAATTTTACATTACCATCTGGTATGATTAGTATAAAAATTAAAATCAAAGTATAAATATTTAAATTATGTCATTTTTCTAATTATGAAGATTATAGACCCTTTATCAAAATATAAGGACTTTAAATAAAAAATAACAAAATATACACAAAAACAATTATTACCCAAAACATGATTTCTAATAATGAGTTGGATATAAACAATCAATAAATGGTAATTATTAAATATATTATGGGATAAAAAAATATATATAAATATATAAATATATTTTTTTATATAATGTATTTACAATAATCCGATATTTATTATTAATGTGTTTTTAATTTTTATGATGGATAACAAGACTTAAGGTAAGTGAGTTCTATATCAGCTTTTACTTATATGTGCCACATTGAATATTCACAGCCTTCCATATGGTGTTGATACTTCCGAAAGATGTATTTTATGATTATTATCAATAATATGATGGGATATAAATATTTATTTCAGGACCTCTATTTCACTGGGTATGTTTTTTATAAATTGACAAAACAGTTATGGACATTCTGTCATAATATAATTTCCTTGAGGCATATATTACGGTATCCAACTCTCTTTTTTCTAAGGTGTGCATGAAGACCCTTTGAAAATTTGTGTAATTAATTTATTTATTTATATGATATTTTTAGTATAAATTAACATTATTACATCGTGGTTTGTATAATTCAATGTCAGAAAAGTAGTACAATTTTTTTTATAATTTCATCATTTATTATGATTATTCATGATTATGTTCCTAATGCTGAAATTTTATCTTCTATTTCCCAAGATATTCATGAATTTTATTATCCATTGATTATTTATGAAATTTTCTAATAATAGTAAAAATTTTAGTCTTTAGTGTTAAATGATGACTGCAGAAATGATTTTTGGAAATATTATTTTTATTTCACTCTTCTATTGAGAAACAATTATCTTCAAAAATGATTTTAAAAAAATGTATTAAAAATTATTTTAATAATTATTCAAATAATTTATTAACTACATTTTTTCTATGGATAAATATTTTCTAAATTATTGAAAAGATTCATCATTTCATTTTCCTAAAAAATCATATTTGAATTTTACTGAAAATGAGAAGGGAATCATTATTTTGACATGTACGACATAGATAGAATTTTATTCCTTAATTATTTAGTTTAAATATTAATTAACATGATTAGTAGTTATTTTAAAAGAAAGTGTTTATATTTTTTTATGTTTTATAAAAAAATCTAAATTGGAAATGAAATTTTGATCAAGAGATGATTAAATTGAATTTTTTTAGCATCCTTTATTATTAATCATTTTTATAATTATAGAAAATAATTTCAAAAATATTTTATGAATATTTTCATTCAAATTATATGTTACCCATTAATTTATTTAATTTATTAATCATTAAAGGAAATATTAATCTATGATGAAATCCTTTTATGAATCATTTTCATTAATGTGGATATAAAAAATGATACCATTTTTATACTTTCTCTAAATAGACTATGATAAAAAGATATTACGGAAACTCAATTCTCATTCCTTAGTTAAATCATGTAAAAAATTATAAAAAATTATTTTTTACTAGGTTATTCTATAATAAAATGATGAAATGATTATGAAACATGTATGTTGTCCAAATTTTATGATATGATGAGATAGTTATGAAACCCATTTATTTTCATGGGTTGTGTTATGATGATTATATTAGGATATTTTGGAACACAAGTGTATTACTTCTATTATATGATTGGTGGGACCAATATCTCCCCACAATAAATTTGGTTACTAGGGATTGATCATAAGGAAATATGTTTTCGATGAACTAGAATACATGATCATAATTTAATGTGTGAACCTCATTACATGTTCATAAGGTTATTGGTGAACCTGATTATATATATGAAAATTGATCCATAAATCTGATTACATTGTGATACTTCTACAAATGGAAATTTATTTCATTTCCATAATGTTATGTGTAGGACTTTTATCATGTCCATACGTTTATTAAAGTCAATTTCGTTTCCTTAACATAATATGTGAACTTCTGTCTATTTTTACATGCATAAAATGTTATAAGATAATGTGTATCGCAAATTTCGATGCTTATTATAATTTTATACTTCCATGGATCATGTTCATAAATTAATTTATAAACATCCACTCTTTATTCCACAACATAAAATTATGATAATTGATATATAGTATTTGTATTTCAAATGTTATTCTCATGTTCGAATATCATTTTTTCATTTTATATTTATATATTTTCCATTTTAACTGATACATAGAAACCGATCTCATCAATTATTGTTATTACTATCCATATGTAACGTATAATGGAATTATTGATGATAATGTTTTTTTAAGTGTACTATACTAGAAGATCATTATTGGTTATGTTGAAATTATGGAACCGAATTATATAATTGTGTACCCAGTCACAAATAAAATTAAAAAATTATGGAACTCTGGATGTTTTTGTATAATATATTTAAAATTAATTTAAAATATGTAATATATTGTTATGAGAATTAGGGGTAATATTAAGTAATATTATAGGAAAAAATTGATTAAACATTGGAAACTATGATTAAAATACATTAGTTAGATTCATATGGATATTTCTACATATATGAATTTGGATGACTCTATATATTATTTTGAAGATGATTCAATGTATTAAACAACATCCCTTAATTTTAGTAAAATATTGTGAATATGTTTTCTATGAAATTAAATCCCAGTTTTGATAATATAATTAAATGTGTCTTAGTAATTGAGGTACCTAGGTGTAATAATTCTCAAACGTGAACATTGATGTAGACATGATTTCCACCTTGTGCATGATAATTGGCCTAATTGAACACTAGGATTGAGACTCATATAATATATTATCTGAATACCCACAAACCATTGAAGAACTAACATGGTGAATTAAAATATATGACCATCATTGGTAAAAAATGATAAACCTAAGGATTAATTGATAAAAAACAAGGTTTCCCTATTAATATTTCCATTGATTGATTTTTTAGACTATATAGTTTTACACTATGATTAGTGTCTCTAAAAATATATATTTTGATTTCATTATTCAATTATGGAAATAGTAATTAATTAAAATTACAATTAATTTTATGGTTAATGTTATAATATGTATCCAAATGGGATGCTGAATGGTGTAATGGATGTCCGGATTTCTCACAATCTGTGATCACATGACATGATCAACAACATACATATATAGATACTCTAATACACAAAAAACATGAAAAAAATATTATTCACATATATTTTTAGTAGTGGAGAAAATATAAAATATTATATGTAGTATTCAATATGTTAATAATGAGGAGAGAATAACTATCGATAATTTATCTGGTGGAAAAGAATACGTTTTTAGTGTAAAAAAGTATGTCAAAATTCATGTAATTTAAAATAGAAAATGAATCGTTTATTTAACATAATGTATAGGAATATTAGACTACCTATAGTATTATAAATAAATTATTTGTTTATTAAGGTAATGTATGGTAATTATTCAAATTGATTCTCTAAGGGGGAATGGTTATGAAGAGAATAAACACATTGGTATGAGTAATGGTTATAATACTGATGATATTGAAAATATTGATGATATGTGAAAGGTATAAAATATTTTTAATTTATTTTTTATGGAAATGATGAGAATCATGATTAACTTTAGGTTTGATAAATTTTAATACATGAATCATATTTAATATTACAGAAATCAGGTGTAATGGGATAAGATGAAAAATCAATGTTGATTTTATATGATTAAACTAGAATGATTAACATGTTTCTATATTGGAATACATGAATTACATTATATATATAAATTATTCAGTATAATATTTTCATTATGTCTTTTCTATAATATGTTGAATGGTACAGTGACTTAGAAAAGTTATTTAATGAGATTATGATATTTCATGATAATTATATGATTATGGAAATTAGAAAACATAATATATTCCTGGGATTAGGATAATGATTTTATAATAATTATATCATCTTTATAATTAATTTAATAGGTCTGTATTTATTACAATTTAACTGATTAATTATTTTTTCATGAAGTGGTTTATGGTATCATTTTTCAATTTTAAATTATTTTGGATTTCATGAAATCCTTGTTTTATTAAATGAATTAGTAAAAATTAATATATCTTCCAAGGTTTAATTTTATTTCTGGTTATTAAAATTTTTCAGTAGAATACATGATATATTTTTTCAAATGATTTTTATATGAAATATTCTGAAAATTTATTACATTTGAGGGATTAATGTCACATTTTTTAGAGAACTACTAACTGTCATTATAAATTTAAATTTTTAAAGGGTTATAAGGAAAACAATTTATGGATTGGTTTATGTTTAAAATTGGATGATTTTTTGTAGATTAACCAATTACATCACCACATAATTATTTATTCCTATTGGATAACCAATGTTAACCTTTTTATAATATTGTAGATAAAAGAATGACTAATTAATCTATTCTGTTTCTTATTTTGTGCTTCAAACTGGAAAAATTCATCTCTTATAGTGAGGGTTTTAAGTGGAAATGGATAAAATAACAACTAATGATTGTGATTGTTATTATAAAATGGAATGAAATATAGTAACTATATCATCTCAAAAAAATCCCCCAACATTATGAAGAATATCATGAAATAAAATTTTGTCATATTACAGTAATTTTATAAGAATCTATGTTTTTTGGTGTTTTGGTCATTAAAATTCCATTGAACACGTTCTATATCAGTCTTTAGCAGTATTTGGGTGTTATTATTCTGTTACATGTCCAAGATATACCTTTAAACCCTCGTTCTTTTGTTTGAAAACCTAATATTTTTTAATTTTATATGACTTTCACACATCCCATTTTTTTCAGATGACATTTTATTAGAAATTATTTTTATTATTGTTTGTAAGAAAGAATTTTTAAATGTTAAACATGTAATAAACCAGCCAAATTTTATGGGAGAAATTCATTTTAGGGGGGTACGATTGTAGCACCCACATTTTTCTGAAATGTATATAATTCAAATAAATTAAAAAATTAGATATGTTTCATCATATCATAAAACTAATTTTATCTTCTCTTACAAGAAATCCTGAGATGAAAATGTAACAAGTCATATTATTAGAATTATATTATAAAGTAGTTTTCAACTAACCATTGGAATAATGGTTACAAATAGTATCAAATAAATTAAAAAAATATATACAATTTACAAATGTATATAAAATTGTTCTTTTATTAACTACTAATTTAAAATAAAAATAAATAACTATTTATAAATTATGGAAGTGATTGTTGGAAGAATAATATTTATGCCAATAATATATTATACCTTAATAAATTAAAAATTCACCTTCATTGAGTAATTTTAATTACATGTATATATTATTTATTCAATTATAATATCAGATTCATCAAATTTGTTTTCGTGAAAATTGATAACAATAAATTTATTTTTACAAAGAAAACAATATTTTTATAAAAAATGGATTGCTAACTTTTTTCTATATGTATTGTAATTTTCTTTTTCAAAATAGAGTATTTATTATAAAAAATAAATATAATTTTTTAATCATCATGTCAACAAAAATTAGGGATAATTTTTTATACTTTTTCAAAAATAAAAATCATTTGAGGAATAGTTATAAATACATAAATTTCAATACAAACTACATGTTAGTATATTATTTTTATAAAGATATATTTTATATTAAAATTGTTATAAAATAAAATTAGTTCAATAAAAAATTTATTAATTCAATTTTTTCCATTATATTCATTTAAATTTGTATTTTGTATATATAATAATATTAAAAAATTTAATTTTATTTTTGAAAACAAATAACCTCATCATGTGTGTGAGCTTAATATTAAATTGAATATTTACTCAATATATTAATGTAATTTGGAAAAATTGGATTCAGTATTTATAATCTGTTTAATTTATATTATATAATAAGATCAACATAATTTTGTACTACATAAAATAGTAAAAATTGATAAACGTTATTTACCACGGTTAAGTTAAAACCGTGTTTAATTGGGGTTAAACATAAATGAAATGGGTTTAAATAACCTATACACTTGTATAAAATTTCATTACCATATTTTCACCCTATCATGTATTAGTATCTATAAAAATGATTTTGGACTCTCTTTAATGAAACAAATGTTGGAACTCCTTTTTATATAAAAATTTTAAAAGTGTCTCCCCCACTAAAATTATAGAAGGCCGCCATTTATTTTATTAACACTATAAAAATAACTTTTTGGTAAATAAAATATCATCTATCTAGTAAAATCTCTTCATGTACTCCTATAATTCTTATATTTGTATGAAATCCGACCAAAGAAGGACAAGAGTGAAAGCCTATGGATGTTTCCAAAAGAATAGTTAATATTCTTAAATGTGGGATTTTTTTTCCCTCCTTTGCCTCCTTTAATGATTATTAACACATGATTATATAATAACTAATTTATGTTCCATATAAATGTATTTTATTTGAATTTTATTACATTAAACCATCTCCACTTATATCAAATAGGTTACGATATCGTCTTCCGTGTGAACGGATGACTACAACCACGTGAAAAGATGTCATTACATTTCCAAGTTCCACCTCTCAATATTGAGCATGATAATGGATAATATATATATATATATATGATATGTATAACATAATTAAACCAATATATTAATTATATCAACTATAAAATTTTTTTCATTACATTCCGTAGGTGATATGATAAAATCACTCGTATATACGACGGACTAACTCAAAATGACGTGATAGGATTCATTTTCCCATGACTATTCACATTGAAGGTAATAAGAAAATTTTTAATTAGTTTATTTTATATAAATGACCGAACTATGATATTCATGACATGTTTATTTTTATTTAATGATAATAGTTTAGTGTATTTATTACATTTTCACTCACTGAATTATTATATGTTGTTTGTGTACGTGTGGACTACCGCCATCACAAAGCGATGTGCATATCTATTTCCACGACCAATCTACATATATGAAACCTATCATTATAATTAAATAAATATATTATATGAAGTTAATTATATAATATTAAAATTTTATTTTCATTATATTTATTATGTGCATTGTGAAATGAAAACATTACTCATGTGTACGTATGACCAACCGTCTCCATGATCATAACATACATCATTTTTTTTAAAAAAGAAATTTAATGACTAATATTAAACAAATAATTTAAATACATACATTTAATAATAACATCATGATTGTGATTCTAGAATAATGGTACCATGACCAATTTAATCAGACTGAAAATAATAAATCAAAAAATATATTAATTAGATAGTGGTTTTTACCCAAAAAATATTTTTAACAAAAAATTGATAATAAAATGGTAATAAATTGTCCTAACCAAAAAATATATTTTATAATATATCTATTTATGGTCTTATTATATAGGTATATATAATATATATTTATTATACAACATTTTCGACTATTAATGAATAAATTTGATACAATAGGTAAGGGATTTGTGTCTTACTTTTTTATATAAGTGTGATACATTACAAATTCCACACTAATTTATTTTATGTGATTTATATAATATAAATTTATTTATTTTTTGATGGTTCACTGGAATATTATTATGATTTGAATAACATTGTTGGATATCTTCTTTATATGTTTTATAGCTCAAAATATAGAAAACAAAATGTGATATATTTTTTTCACAATTATCAATCAAAAATACATATTTATTATTATGAAGCTATCAGGTTTTATGAGATGTATATAAAGAGATTTTTATATATAATAGAATGAATTTACATATGTTTATGATAATTTATATTTCAATTAATTTTATTCTTTAATCTTGATTACAATTCAATGTTACCCTAGTGGTAACAATTTTATATTTGAATCTAATATTTTATAGGGATTGTTTGATAATATGTTCTTGATAATGAAATATTGTGAAATATTTATAAACGAAATCATACATTTTATTCTCCTCTATATATTCATTATATTTTAGGTTATAATTTAATTTTTATAATCGTTGTTATATAAAATATTTGTGAATGTGTTTTGTAATAAAAATATTTTTTATTTAAATATTTGGTATAATAGATATTTCCTTCCAAAACCATGTTTTCTAAAAATATATTCTAAAAATATTTTAACAATATTTAAATGATTTATTAATGAATTATTTAACCTTATTTTCATTTTACTAAATATTATTATGATGGAAATTTCATATCATTTTATAAAAAATTTCCATGTGGTTGTTTTCTATATTATGAAAGGAATCTTTGTTTTTTGAATCACAAAATAAAAAAAATTCCTTCACTACTTACATTAAAGCGTCAATTATTAGAATTCGTTGTTATTGTAAATGATTTGTTTTTTCAAAAGTTTTTTATTTTAAATTGTATTATTTCAAATTCGGAAAGTTTATTTTTCACATAAAAATGTGTTGAATAATTATTATGGTCTACATTATATATGATTTATGATATTATTTTTGTTGTTGAAATAAACCAGTTATACCATTATAAATATGTATCTAATAGGATTATGATGGAAATATGTTAATTAAATCCTTTTATCTTAATCATGTTATACATTAATAATATTAATATGAAACCAAATTATTCTTCCACATAATATTTTACGATGAAATGATTATGAAAAATTACTTTTTACCATTGGTTATGATAAATTGAAATGTCTGTAATCTCTATTCCATTTGATAGATTAAGAAATGATGACTTTTTTTATCTTTTATAACACATATTTATTATTTTTATTACCTGATGGGTGATAACTATATATCCTCCAATTGTTGTTGGTAAATATTGATAACACATGAGTAAATATTTTATGTGTACCTGACTATATGTTTAGAATATTATGTGTTATACTTTTGACATGTTCGTAATGTTAATAAATAAATTGATTACAATTTATTAATTTTATGTATAGATATTTATTTCATTTTAAAAAATTTATTCACAAAATTGGTTTTAAGATTATAATTTTTTTCGTGTGCCTGATTTCATTTACTAAACTTAATGGGTGAACATTTATCTATTTATAAACATTCACAATGATATAATGTAACATTTGTTCATGAAATATATGCATTATTCCAATTATATATTATCATGTATCATGTTCATTGACTACATAATGATTTTTGACCTATGAAATTCCATTATTTATGGAATGGATAGAAATTATAATCTTATATATGAATTGCAGGGTTTATAAATGTTATAGTCACCATATCATACAATTATATTCATGTAATGATTATTTATCTCCCTTGATTACCCTTAGAAAACATCTAAACTCCCCATTTTTATGCTTAATTTCCATATGTTAGGAGGAATGTTTGTAATGTGGTATGATGGTAATAGTAGTAATGGTGATCAAATTTCGGTTAGATATTGATGATATTTCAACAAATTAGATTACTGTGTACTAGTATCTAATGAAAGCAAATAATTACAATCCTTTGGAAAGTATTTTTTTAATGTGTTAAATATTAATATAATAATATGTAATATCTATATATGAGAAGCCAAGGTACCTATAAGAAAGCATCCCACCATTTTTAAAGATGGAAAATGAAACTTGGATTGGAGATAGCCAGATAATAGATCTAGAAAATGATGATCGTATTTGAAAACATTGAAAACTAAATGAACGAAACAGTGACGAATTCATATGGGGGATTATTTTTAATAAAAATTATCAAAATAATATTTAGAGCCTTTATCATTTTCTCAATATAGTATATACTCATGTGTATGTCCCAATGAATATATTAGTCAGAGATAAGAAAATTTATTTTAATATATATTTTAATGATTATGTGTTAATTGATTATATTATGTTATTGAAGGATAAATGATAAGTGATCAACTTTACGAAATGAAAATATAGGAAGTTAAATAATGTAACTAGTAGTATTGTGAAAATTCTACAATCAAATAATGGAATAAAATTCATGTCCATTAAAATAGATAACATCATTGAGAATAATTCTATCAGGAAGGTATGATAAATAATGAGAACCCCATAAAAATAGTGTAATTTGACCTTCAAATCATATATTTAATAAAATCACTAAAGGAATGAAAATTGAATGTGATGTCAGACAATAATTTTGGAAGTACATAATTCACCATTCTCTATACATAAAACTGAGATTTTTTATACCTCGGAGAGGATTGAAACCATGTGAAATGTAAGATAGTAGAATATTTTCCCATAGAACATAAATTTATGCACTATAAAATATTATATCATAAAAAATGAAGGAAATCACTGAAAACATGACATTATTATTGATGATATAATTTTTATAAGATAAACTATGAAGAGAAAATCCTAAATATGATTCAATAAATGGATACAAAATATTAATAACAAAATTTTTTTAAAATTTACTGTAATGAAATCATAAATTCAATCTATATGATAATTATACAGTATGATATATTTACGATAATATGTGTTAAAGTAAATTTATATACTTCTAAATGATTTAATAATTAAAAAAATTAGTGGGAAAACCATTACAAAAAAGTTCTCTTCATGACTATTATCCCTAATCAACCTGAGAAATGATAATTATAGAGATAGGAAAATATAATACCATAAGTGATGAGGCATTTCCAACACAATAATCATTAGTGAGTAATATATAAATAGATTAACTACTATATATATTAAAACCAATATAATCTTAAGAGGTGCCAAAGTATTAGTCATGAATCAGATCCATGAATTAAGAGGTATAATATTTTGCTAAATATCATATAGGGTCGAATATATAAATACCCAAACACCATCATATTATCATAATAATAAGTTTTTTCAGTAATATATTTATTGAAAAAGGTTTATTTATTCAAAATAAATCATATCTAATATGAAAATTTCATTCCCCAAAAAAGTAATTGATATTTATGGGTATTTTATACAATTATCTCTATATTAGTTTATTATTATTTTCAGATATATATAATATCATAAAATATTTAGAATATTTTAAATGGGTGTAAAGCCCTAAATATTTAATAGTGTTTCAATAGATAAAGCCTTTATAAAACATTTGTTGGCATTCTTAATTGGTGATATTAAAAATAATGTATTATTATAGGGAAAGGTGTTTTAATGGAGAAAATTGGAACCAAAATTATGGTATTATTTTCTAATATCAATTTTTAAAAAAGTTGTTTAGATATTTTATTGTTAAACATATTCCAAATGTGAAAAAATAAAATTGATTATAACGTTTTTCTTAAATATATATTATATTTTTATGGAAATAAGTAATTTGTTATTAGAAATATTTTTATATCCAATATTTTATGAATTTTAGATTTTAATTATGGGTCATCTCAGAAAAATTATTTCATTTTAGGTTAATGAAAATTTTAAACACACCATTTCCTTATAAAGAATGTATACAGAATAGATTCATAAAAATAATTAAATTCTTGTCTTAAAGAAAATTTAATATTTTATTTAAATTAAACCTGAGTATAAGAGAAAATAAAATGAGAAATCAGTTGATCCTAACTTATAGGGAAATTTTTTTGTAAACTTACTATACATGAAAAAACAGGACTAATCTTTAGTTTACATTTAGTTTGGAAGCTTAATATCATTAAAATTACAAAAACAGAAAATATAGATATAAGGATGTTTATTATGAGTCAAATCCAAGGAAATATCTCTTTTATTTTAAACTTTGATGATTAAGAGATTCTCATAATATCTATCATTATATATTCTTCTAGGGATGGATATGTATTGGAGAGAAAATCAACGAATAAAACTTCATTATTTGTTAGAAAAATTTTAGTGGGATGGTTGAAATAAAATTAAGAGAGTGCATATCTTATCACAAATATATTTATATATAATTAATTTTCCAAATTGTTAACATAAAATCAGTATATAGGGGAACAAACTGTTGGATTTTTGTGAATAGGTTCAACAACTAATGGATATATTCTTGTTTTAGATGTGTAAAATGATACGAACACAAATTATAATTCCTCAAGAAAAAACAAAAAATATTGAAAAAAGGTATCACATAATTTAATAATAATAGAGAATAGTTTTTATAAAAAAAACATTTGTATTAGTCAGTGAAACTAGTTAAAATTCGGGTTTAACATTGTAGTTGTAATTTCATTTACTATAACCCAATTGTAATTGATATATAGAAATTTTTTTATGATATTTTTCAAATGAAATGACTTTAAAATATAATTTTTCTTTCAAATAAAAGTTATTTAATATTAAATCGATGATAAACATTCTATATAACAACATTTAACATCAATTAATTTATAATCCATGATAAAAGTCAAAAAATTAATTTTAGTGCCATTTTTTAAAAAATATGACCTTGAATTGTATTTAATTTTTTTTAAAATCTGTATTTTAAAACAACTTTGAAACATTATAAGAAACCATGCCTAGCCCTAACCATTATTCCATATTATATAAATTATTATTTCCTCCCAACCGTCGAATGAAACGATTCCACCCTCCATTATTAAGTATCGATTTTATTCATTTTAATATTCTATACACATGTTTTTACTATCATTGGTCTTCAATCACTCTTCCTTTGTCATTTTTTATAATCCATTGATATAGATTATCTTCAAAAACCTACATCAGTCGACGATGAAAATTCTATCAACCAAAAAATCATCAAAGATGATTTTTTATATTTGATACATCTTTTTAAAATGATTGATTATATATATTTCATGAATATTAGTTTTTAGGATACATGAAGATATTTATTTTATAGGAACAATATTCTTATTGACCAATAAGTACGATGGAAGGTTTTCCTTTTTTCATTGACTTTTTTATTTATAAAAAATTTTCATCAATCATTGAGTGTTAACCTAGTCCTTGAATTCATGGATATACATATACAATTTGGTACAATCTATTATTATTTAAATTTGAAATTTTTATGTTATTATTTTTATTTTTATGATAAACTATTTATTTGATAGAAAAAAATTTGTTTCATCTGGCCATTTTTTTGTAATCATTTTATTGTTATATAATATTTTTTTAATAAATTTTTTATTTTGAAATTTTTTATTTAATAGAAATATTTTAATTCAAAAAATTATATATATATTTATATTAGTTCAAATAAGTAACTTGGTACTTTTTATTTTTTTTATTCTAACCAAATTATACAATTTTTTGATCTACCAAAAAACATCTATTGTATATTTATTTATTTATTTATAAATTTATTATTACAATTCAATATATGTTTTTGAATTAATATATCATATTTTTTCATTCATTTCAATAGAACACAATATAGATGATAATGATAACAACTCACATTTTTTTATCTTCATAGTATTATGTTATTCAGGTGATTTATTAGAATATTTGTACACTAGTTTTATTTCTTGTAAATTATATGAAATATAAAATTTTATGGATATTAATTGAAATATTTAGATATCAAATTCTTATTTTAATAACATCTTATAATTGGAGCATATTACCATGTATTAAAATGTTTTTCACGATTATTTATTTGAATAATAAATATGAAAAAAATTATCACTTTAATGTATTAGATGATACTTTTTTTAATACGATTTCATATTATGTTAGGGTGAAAATAAATATTTAATTTATTTTCCTCCCATATTTTATTTGTTTTCACCCTAGTGTAGGTCTCAATAATCTATTAAGACGATATGATTGTATGTGATTATAATCTACAAAATGGGGGAGTGAAATGGTGTAAATTCTTTAGTAAGAGGAATCCAATCATTAATTATTCTGATATGACTTATTAGTTTGAATATGATCATTATTTTTTTAGATCCACATATTATAAATTATAGTACTTACATTCAAACAATAGAATTTGTACGAGCTTATGAAGATTTTAATGGAACACTATATTTGGAATATTTGAGGGTTATGTCACCAAAAATTAAAAAATACTACAAAGACTATTATTTTCTTATTAGGTAGTCCCTAAACTCCTTTAATAGATCATAATATAATGTCTTTTCCCATAATTAAACCCTCTAACCTAAGGTGTAATCTGTATTTCTAACCATTTTAATACTCCATAAAATAGAATCTTCAGCCTCTTGATTTTCCATTTCTGGGTTCGCTAAACATTTTTTAGACACTTTCATCCCAAAAATATTGTCCACAAATGATGGTTTTCATTGGCCAATGTAAAATAATTTGATTGATTTTTGTTCATATAAAACTATCTTAGGGAATCATGTTCACCAAAGATCAAGTTGTGTGAACCCGATTGATTTTAATCATATGATTCACCCTTATGAATGAAATCTATTAAAATAGAGAAATATAAATATATTTATCAATATAGGATGGTACCCCTAGGTCAAACCCATTTATAGATGTTATGTGACATGAGTTACATGATAAAAAACAAGATATGGAACAAATTCATTGTTTTTCGCATAATTAGATCCCCTTCTACCCCATTTAATTCCAATATGTGTTAGTTAATTTTATTATATAAAAAACATGTCTAGAAATTATATGCGAATATAAAAATATTTTAAATAATATTAAAATAAAACGGTATATTCTCACACAAATCAGAGTTCCATGATCCTTTTGTTGGAAAATTACATGACCCTAAAATTTAATGATTATACAAGTTTTAAAAGGGCCTGTATATTTTTATAATAGGGTGTACTATACATACCATGTCAGTTCCCATAATAATGGAAAAGAACATTGATGTAAAGGGGGAAAATATTTCATCATTGAATTGTAACTTATTTAAATTCACACAATTATAGACCAAAATAGACTCCATGGATTGAGAATTTACAGTAAATTACATTGAAATATTCCTTCAATGTTTTACAATTTTTTTTGAGGTCAACCGATTAAAATATCATCTATGAAGAAAAATATGTCTCAAAAAGTCCCATTCCTCATAGAAAGCATATATAATTTTACTGAATTATTACATTAAAATAATTCACTAACATTCCATTCAATCATATCCATTTATCAATCATATTTTCATTAAAGACTATTCCTCATGTATTTGTAACATTTATTGTTAGTCATTGTATGTGTGCAAATAATTTCAAGTAGCTAGTATATGGTAACGCATGTTCAATCCCATTTCATCTTGTGTGCTCATTGAATACATGAACCTCTTATTGGATTAGTGTATTATGCATCCTATACAGAATAAATGAGATGGGAATCCATTTCATAAGACCCACTCATGGTTTTACAATTTATTAATATCTTATGGGTAAGAATATTTGTAAGGATCTCACACTTTACTCATTAATTATCCATTCATAAAATGAAGAATCATTTCCAAATGATGTTAAACTTCATAGTACCAACCTATCATACAACCCAATATGGTTCCCAATATATTATATAGGTTATGATTCTTGTCTAAAAAGGATGTGTTGGATTTGTAATTATAACATACTAACACCCTCATAATACCATTAACTAATTTATGAAAATAGGATACATTACTTTACTAGTATATGATCTCTTCGGTGCAAATACTTGGATGCCCTCATCCATCCCCATCAACACACCTTAACAACCTCATATACCTAAGGAATTATTTTTTTATCTAAAGAGCTATAAGTGTTTTAGAGAATAATGGGTGATACATCATCATTATTTGTTGTTTAATATGTTCTAATTTATTCCCATAATACATTAAATATATACCAACCCTTATATTATTTGTGTATAGTGGCTTTCTTACCATGGTGATGCGGATAACAACCCCTTATTTAGGTGATATATAAAATATCCCTTCATATTATGATGTTGAGTAATATCTATATCAAATATGGGATGAGTAAAAGAACACCATTTAATGATCATATCTCATACCCTATATAGTGAAGAGCCTTAGACAGATGCATTTTTTTATATATTCTAGGATTACTCTTGTATTCCATATTTAGTGCGATCACGATGCCTCATAAGATGATAATAGGATGCCTCATGTGATGATAATTTATATTATATGTGGTGTGAATATGTTCTCTATATCTTTTCCATATGTTATTAAAATGTAGAAGGTTATCCTATGAAATGAATCAATAAGGAAAACTGTGGTGAGATTAGAACACCTCATGTGACAAGATTTATATGAATCATCGGATGAGCATGATTTTCCATATGTGATGAGAAAATGAATCCTATGTTATGATATTTGAAATATATATCCTTATCCTTTGATTGTGAAACTAATATTACCCCCATTTTTCATGTAATGATCATGTTATGCCTCATGCAATATGTATGATATAAATCTTTATTTCCTAGTCATTGGATGAAACTAAATCTATATTTCACTGTGTGATGAGTATATGATTCCCCTATCCCATTTAGGATGATGATTTAATCAACAATATTCACACATCCCTTTTCTCATGTGACCAATATGAGTTTTCCTCAGGGTCTAACCCATAAATGAAATAATATGTAACATCCCAGGTAAATAAAGAATAATACATTTTCATATTTATTAGTATTTGATAATTACATATTAATTTTACTTTAAAGTGGGTTCTATGTTCGATAGCGTACCCGATACGCAACGAAGAGTTTCTTTGAAATCGTACGTTGCACACTAGTAATAAAATACTATTATTTTAAATGTTAGTTAACACATAACATTTGTACTGGTGGGAATGGTTATAAATAACTAAAATATGATTATATATATTTGTTAGATGTTTTTACATTTATCTAATAAAGGATAAAGGCTTAAAATATGAAAAGAATTCAATTTTAGGCTTATATACTCTAATTTTCATGAAAGGTCCACTTATCAACATTTGATGGAAAACCGTCATTAAATATAGTTTTGTTCACTCTTATACATTCTATTGGACCAAATAAAAATCTTCTTTATAATCGGGACATCAAATTTTACTTTGTGTAATTTTTGGAATTTTTCCGATAAAGTTAAATTTTTTAATGAATAGTGAAAACTATTGTATTTTAATTCAAAACCTCTTTTTAATATAATTTATTAAGATGAATAGATAATCTTTTGAAGTGGTTTTAAATTTAAATTAGAATATATTTTTACTATTTAATCCAATAGTGGTCGTTGGAATTAATTTCACTTTGATATTGAACTTAAACTAGTGTCAATCTTTTGATACTTATTGTTTCATAAAAACACGCTATTTTCTCTAACATCAGGAATTGATTATTAAATTAATTAATTAAACTTATATGTTTTGAATTTTGTAAAATAGACATCATTTTTGAATTAGGAATATCAAATATAGCTTAGGGTGAATTTTTGGTATTTTTCTTAAAAACTTCAATTTTTGATGAATAGTTAAACCACTAAGTGGTACTTCAAAAAACCAATTTTTCATTTAAATGAAATTTTACCACCTTTGTGTTTTAAATTTAAAAAATCCGACATACATGGCTGTCATTAATAAGTAAAATGTGGTTCAATGGAATTTAAATAATTTTTTGGTGAATAGTATCTTTTAAGTTTTTAATCGCGATTAGTGGTAATTAGTGTGGTTTAAGGTAAAAATAGTGTTTTAATAATAAAAGATGAGCTTGAAACATGTCCTACCCTCATTTAATGGGTCATGGTCGATCATGAAGATCCATGGGTCAACTTGGGGACCCCATAGAGCCACTTTGGTTGGGAAATTACATAAATAACTTTTTATTTAATGTTAAAGTAAAAATGTCACAAACATGAGTTGTTTTACTAAAACAAAGTTTACATGGGGTTATAAAAGTCATATTTTTGACTATAAATATTAATTGGAAATATGAAAAGATTTCCTACATCATGATATTTTCTTTATAATTTTTAGACATTAAATATATTAAATTATCTATGACATCATGATGATGCAGCGATTACATCATTAATAAAGGATTTAAATAAAATGAAATGATAATGTAAAATCTATGACCTACACATGTCCAAAACCTATTGGATGGGTATATTTAGAACACTTATCACCTTATCCTAGAATTATATCAATGTGGGACCTCTTAAATCCGAATCTCATTTTAAAATAAAGTAACTTTTATTTACATTCCAAGAGTGCCCCTCCTCTCCTCTTATAAAAGGCCCCAACCTCGACCTCTTTAGCCACACATCCAAAGCCTTTGGCTCATCCAACCCCTGCCCATTTTGTCTCTCCACATCCCTATATTACTCCTTGAAGCCTCACATTGGGCAGAAGTCTTCCCAAGGAAGCCTTTGAGCTCAAATGTAAGAGAGTTACCCGATTTTGAGGTAATGTGTTCACTTGTGTTCTTTTGTTTTATTTTGCTACTCCAACCCCCTAAACTCTTTTTATTCATTTATTTTTTAACAAATACAATATCTTAAATATACTAGGATTTTGTTATAATATTCATTCGAGCTACACTTACACACATCTACATCTAATGGTTAAAGAACATACTATTTCTGTGGTTGGCGAATTTCTGCTTCACGAAACGATGATTGTTCAATCATCTTTTAAGCACCTTTAATGGTGGCCATTAAGATGTCACTATATTTATATATGATATATATTATGTTTATGTTTCCCTTATTCTTCTGTATTTTTCATTTGTTCTATACCTTTATGGTTTCCATTGTGGGTAAACACGATAATTTCATTTTAGGAAGTGCGGACTACCGCCCCCTCAAAGTGATTTGATTCGTTAATGCCATATGTGGGACGTATAAAGGATGGATTTAAAGTTATTAAATATGATGTTATACTGGAATTATAATATACCTCTATATCATTATTATTACTTCCCATTAAATTATGAGATAGAAATGAAAGTAGCGTTCATGCGTACGTACGGCTTACCGTCTCCATAAACGGTGCATTTCATTTCTTATCCCCAAATGTAATGTACTATTATAAGTACATATATATAATGGATATATATGATGTATGTTACATCTAAATGATTAATATAATTCTGGAATTAAAATATACATACCTCTCATTTAGTTTTAGTTCCATTAATATGACATAGAAATGAAAGTAGCGTTCATGCATACGTACGGCATATCGTCTCCATGAACGGTGCATTTCATTTCTTACCTCAAAATGATTATGTGATATTATAAATACATGTATATGCAAGATATATATGATATATATGATATCCAAATCAGGAATTTCATTCTGGATATAATGAACTTTTGACCACACGAACAACATGTAATTGTAAGAAGTCCACTTTCGACTTAAGAACAAAATATCGACAAAACAAACATTATTAACTTAAATGGTTACATAATGTTTATAACATAGAAATAAGTGATATAAAAGGAATAATGAACTTGAAAAAGGATCTTAAGAAAATATAAATTAACTCAAGTTTATTATTCAGGACGTTAAATAATGATCGAGTCAAGTCGGACCCGAGGTAAGGGACTTCATCTCAATCTCCTTTCATTGAGGCATATTTTATTTTATATACAACTTTCTTTTATACGGTGTATAAAACCCTTTGAATTTTACTTTTATACAAAAGGATTCTTTTTCTACGAAGCATTTCACAAAACGACAAAAAGGAATGTTTCTTTTAACGTACGCGGTGACAACGACCTTTTCCGCCACCGTGAGTATTATTTGGTCTTTGGATTCCTGAACAAGCCGTAATGTTTTTTTTTAAAATGATATAAATACCATATACTCTTTTATGTATTTTGGTATTGAAAATGGTTTTTTATAATGGATTTGTTATGTCAATATATTTAAGTGATGTATTGTGATCAAAGTGTGGAAATGTTTTCTTTCCATTATATTTGTTTTATGTCTTATGATTTTTATAATGGTACTTGGACATTTGATGGGTGGTTACATGATAAACCATATGACGGGTGGTTCCGTGAATACCAGGATGGGTGGTTACGTTATAACCTCCAATGCATTGGGTATGGAAGTCGGTCGTATGGCTATTCCATTAAGTATGTATGGAATTTGTCCGTATGGCTATTCTATTAAGTGATATGTGTGGAAGTCGAGCGTACGGTTATTCCACTTAAGTATGTTTATGTCCCAAGTTACCTTTATATGTTATGTGATCTTTTTATGGGTTTTATGGTAATCTTTTGGTTACAAAAGGGTAAGTAATGATCTTTTATTCAGTGAAGAGTATTTACTACTTCATAAAGGTGAAACGTATTACTTTGATAATGTATACATGGTTTACTTGTTGTTTTGATAAACTAACAGTTTTCATTCTTTGTGTATCCCTTACTGATCTCTTTATGCTCACCCCAATTTTTTTTGAACTATTTTTCACAGGACCTAATGTGGAATAGGGTCAAGGATGGGATCAAGGGAAAGTCATGCTATATAAAACTTGGACCTAGACATGTTTCTTTTTATGAGTTTTTTTATTCTATGGAAACTTAGTAGAAGTGTCTACTTTGTAATCTTTTGAGATGTAGTAGTTATGTTCTAATTCTCTAAAACTCTAAACCTTAAAAGATCCTCAATGTGAATTATTCATTTAATTCAATATTAAGAGATGTTTAAGGACAATGCCATATAGTTGGTATCAGAGGTCGGTTTAGACAACTTTATGAGTTAGAAAATTGTTAAATTATAAAATGATTGAAATGATATAACATTTTCAGATTACCATATTGCTTCGCCTAAGATATTTCTATGTTCAGAATGGTTTTCCGCAGAGGAAACAAAGAAGCTATGTTGGGACGACATCAGGAGGAAGAAAACCTTCCAAATCAGCAACCTGAGATGGTCGGAATCGGAACTGAATAGTTTGGTGTAGTGATGGCACAATTGACTCAGGCTATAAATGGTGGTGGTATCCATGCACGAGATCAGCCAGATCAACTGCAGAGGAACATGTCAGTGGTGGAAAATTTCATGAGGCAACATCCCCCATCATTCATAGGATCATCTGACCCCGTGCAATTTGAAGGGTGGAATAAAGCATTCGAAAAGATTTTTGATGTCATGGGGTGTTCAGAACATCAAAAGGTTAATCTTTCTGTTTATCGTTTTTAAGGTGAAGCTGATCAGTGGTGGTCGATGGTGAAAAATATCAGGGATAGTGATGAGACTGAGGATCTTCACTGGGATGAATTCAAAGGTATGTTTCTTGAGAAATATCTTCCTAAGGTGGTTTATCTTAGGATGGAAAAACAGTTCCTAGAATTAAGGCAGGAGGATGATTCAGTGGCTGCTTATGAAGCAAAGTTCACTCGATTGGCAGGGTATGCTCCAAAATTCATACGAGATCTTGATAGTAAAATAAACCGTTTTTACTCAAGGTTGAAGCCAAAGTATCGAAGGGCTTTAGCTTCAAGTGGGTTCAAAAGTTATGAAAATCTTGTTCGATGTGTGTAGAAGGTGGAAATGGAGTTTGCCGATGATCAGGTGTTCTATGAAAAACAACAGAATAAGAGGTCCAGTTGGAAGGAAAAGGGGAAGAATTCATCAAAGAAGAAAGGAGGTAAGAAAACCAAATATCCATCCTATGAGAAGTGTGGTAAAATGTATCCTGGAGAATTATTATCCAAGTTTGGTAAGTGCTTTCGGTGTGGTAAGTCATGTCATATTGCTCGTAACTATAAGAAAGATGATCAAACAGGCAATGAAAATCCAATGGTAAGATGTTTTATGTGTAATGAAATGGTTCATTATTGAAATGAGTGTCTAACGAAGAACTCGACCGGGGGAAAGCAGCCAGACTACAAGCAGAAATGGGAGGTGAGATCCTTTGCAACAACTTCAGCAGATGTTGGGACATCAAATAAAGTGGTATCGGGTACACTGTTTGTTTGTTCAGATTATGGCAATGTGTTATTTTATTTAGTGTCTACACACTCTTTCATTTCTAAGAAGTTTTCTAGTAAATTGGGAATTCCATCACAAGATATGAATCCTGAACTTATAGTAAAAACACCCGGGGGAAACGTTGAGACAAAAAGAAATTATAAGAACCTTCATATCCTTGCGTGTGGAAAGAATCTACCTGCAAACCTTATTGTTTTGCATATAGTAGAGTTTGATGTTATTTTGGGCATTGATTGGCTTTCTGTTTATCATGGTAAGATTAAATGCAGAGCTAAAATAGATTCTTTTCAGAATGATTTTCAGTTTTTGTATAAGAATGAACCCTTGATTTTGATAACATATCAGGGAGTTGAGAAACTATTAAAAGATACAAATGAATGTTACCATGCACATATTGTTGAAAATAAAGGAATTGTTTAGATTAATGATGTGCCAGTGGTAAATGAGTATCTTGATGTTTTTTCGGATGAGTTTCCTAGTATTATTCATGATTGGGATGCTCAATTTACTGTTGACTTAGTTCCTGATTCTAAGCCAATTTTAAAACCCCCTTATCGAATGGCTCAAGTTGAACTTTTAGTGGTAAAGAAGCAATTGCAGGAGTTATTAGATAAAGGTTTCATTCGACCTAGTACATCACCATGGGGTGCTTCTGTCTTGTTTGTTAAAAAGAAAGATAACTCAATGAGACTTTGCATTGATTATAGAGCCTTGAATAATATTGCTGTTAAGAACAAGTATCCTTTGCCTCATATTGATGATTTGTTTGATCAGCTCCAGGGAGCTCAGTATTTTTCGAAGATTGACTTGAGGTCGGGGTACCATCAATTGAAAGTAAAAGAAGCAGACCTTCCGAAGACTGCGTTTCTTACTAGATATGGCCATTATGAATTTGTAGTTATGCCTTTTGGGTTAACCAATTCCCCTGCTATATTCATGGACCTTATGAATATAATTTTCGATGAGTTCTTGGATAAGTTTTTGGTTTTTTTCATTGATGATATTTTGGTGTTTTCTAAAAGTAAAGAGGAGAATGAAAGTCATTTAAGGGTTATCTTGCAAACCATAAAAGAAAAGAAACTATATGGAAAATTCAGAAAGTTTGAGTTTTGGTTACAACAAATTTCTTTCCTGGGTCACATTATTTCAAAAGATGGCATAACAGTTGATCCTGCTAAAACAAAAGTTTTCGAAGAATGGCCAAGACCCACAAATGTAACCGAGATCTGTAGTTTTCTTCATTTGGCAGGTTACTACCGAAGGTTTGTTGAAAATATTTCACGGTTGTCTAGTACAATGACTAAGCTAACTCATAAGGGTGTTAAGTTCATATGGACAAAAGAATGTGATGATTGTTTTCAGGAGTTGAAAAGAAGATTGGTGAATTCTCTGGTTTGGGCACATCATTCCAGGAATGGTGAGTTTGTTATATACAGTGATGCTTCGTTGAAGGGGCTTGGTTGTTTCCTTTTGCAAAATGATCAGGTAATTTCTTATGCTTCACTTCAGTTGAAAACTCATGAGGTAAATTACCCTACACATGATTTGGAATTAGCTGTTGTTTTCTTTGATTTAAAAATTTGGAGGCATCATTTGTATGGAGTAAAGTGTGAAATATATACTGATCACAAAATTTTAAAGTATATATTCACTCAGAAATAATTGAACATGAGACAGAAGAGATAGCTGGAATTAATCAAGGATTATGATTGTACAATTCAATACCATCCGGTTTAAGCAAATAAAGTGGCCGATGCTTTGAGTCGAAAAATAAATGCTTCATTAACCATGCTAAGTTTGGAACGAGATCCTTTGGTTTTTGATTTGATGAACTTTGGCATAGATTTTGTTGGTGCAGGAAGTTCTTCTGTTTTGTTTCAGGTATCAGTGAGATCATCCCTATCAGACAGAATTAAGCAAGCACAGAGGGAAGACAGTGAGTTGCAGAAAAAGGTAGAGTTGGTTCAGAAGGGTAAGTTGCCTAAATTCAACATTGATAATGATTGTGTTTTGAGGTTTGGAAAGAGATTATGTGTGCCTTGTGATTCACAGTTGAAGAATGAGTTGTTATGTGAGGCTCATAGTTCCCCGTTTTCAGTTCATCCTGGCAGTACTAAGATGTACAGAGATCTGTGGGAGTATTACTTGTGGGATAAAATGAAAAGGGATATTTCTGATTTTACTGTGAAGTTTTTGACTTGTCAGCAGGTTAAAGTAGAGCGGAAATTACCGAAAGAGATGCTTCAGCCTTTACCAGTGCCAGAGTGGAAATGGGAAAACATATCCATGGACTTTTTTGTGGGATTACTGAGGACATCTCGAGGTAATAATGCAATCTGGGTTATTATTGATCGCTTGACTAAATCTGCTCATTTCCATGCTATAAGATATACTTTTTCACTAGATCAACTTTCCCGTTTGTATCTTAAAGAGATAGTCAGGTTACATGGAGTTCCTCTCTCCATTGTGTCTGATCGTGATCCCAGGTTTACTTCTAACTTTTGGAAAGGCCATCAGAAGTCGTTGGGTACTGAATTAAATTTTAGTACAGCTTTTCATCCTCAATCAGATGGGTAGTCAGAACGAACAATTCAGACATTAGAGGATATGCTATGAGCTTGTTCGATGGATTATCAGGGATGTTGGTGTAACAGCCCAAGATTTTATAAAAAATATTCTTTTTAATATTATTAATGTCTTGTGTTGTACGCTACACCAAAATGATCTTGCACAACATGCATCCTTGACTTGCCTTGCATTACACGCAATCGCGAACTTCCTCGATAGCGTGTGTAATACGCAATACCGAGTTTCACTAAACAACGATATGCTATTAAAATATTATTAAAACTAGCCGTTATGAATAGTAATAACCACTTTTTAAAATTCTGTAAATCTTATATTTCAAAATGAACTTCATTTTTGGATTCGGAGTATCGAATTTAGCCTAAGGTGAAATTTTGGTACATTTCGGATAACTTTCATATTCTGATGAATAGTGAAAATTACTAAATTATAATTAAAAAACAAATTTTTTAATCGAAATAATTAATAGTGATAAATTATTAATTGGAGTAGTTTTAAAGTATATTTAGAATATATTTTTACAATTTAATACAATGTTGGTCATTGGATGTAATTGCACATTTAAACCAGACATAAACAAGTGTCAATCTTTTGATAGATATTGTTTCTTAAAAACACGCTATTTGTTTTAACAGTGGGTTTTAATTATAAAATTAATTAATGAAACTTCTATGTTATGAATTTGGTAAAATAGACTTCATTTTTAAATTCGGAATATGAAATATAGCTTAGGATGAAATTTTGGAATTTTTCTGAAAACCTTCATTTTTTGATGAATAGTAAAACTACTAAGTGGTAGTTAAACAAATTGAATTTTTCATAAAACATAACTTTACTGCTTCTGTGAATGGAATTTCGAAAATCCGACATACACGGTTGATATCAGTAAGTAAAATGTGGTTCAATGAGATAAAAATAATTTTTTGGTGAATAGTAACTTTTTACTTTTTTTACCGCGGTTAATAGTAAATAGGGTAACTAAGGGTAAATATGATATTAACATTACCCTAACACATGTCCTAATTCTATTGGACAAATGTAATTCGACCAAAAACAAACTTAGGAATAAAATATGACCATTTAGGCCCACTTGGATTAGATTAGTACATTTATTATTAATTTATTTAAAGAAGGGTTAAAATAGTTAAATTTAATGTTTAATAAGTAAATCATTTTTAATATGGGGTTATACATAAGATAAATTCGATTGTAAATATTCATTAGAAAGCTAAAACGATTTCCTACATGATGGTATTTTATTTGTAATTTTTAGACATCAAATAAGTTACTTTATTTATGACACAAAGATGATGCAGTAATTATCTTATTAATGAAATATTGACATAATTGATAATATAAATACCAAAATAAATGTAATTTAAGACTTTTTATGAATTCCACTAATTTTCTAGGTTACTATGATATATTATTGTTGATTTAATCAACTTGGTTCGAACATATAATTCTGTTATGACTTTCACAAAAATCATATATCAAATAGTGTCAAAATTTACACAAAATAGTTTTTAAATAAAATATTATATTATTAATTGTTATTTTATTACTAAAAATCTAAGGATCGGCCAAATGACTTAGATAAGGATATATATATTATGAATAAACAATTTGGGGTTCGTTTGGCATGTTATAGTAAGTGTATTAACCATATAGTGAAAGAAATCAAAAAGACATGGTAAAAGATAAATTATTTAACTTAGAGTTAAATCTAATTGATAATGTTAAAATAATACCCTAAACTTGTCTAAATCCTATTGGTTGATAGGATTTCGACCCATCCCCACGTTAGCTTCGAAATAAGACCCTTTGGAACCATTATAAACCGATTTTGACTTTAATATAAAATAATATTTTGAGGTATTCCTAAGGTGCCCCTCTCCTCCCTTATAAAAGGGAACCTCCTCCCCCTCCTCGTCACACAAAATTGAGCACTCAAGCTCGGCCAACCGCTGCCATTTTCTCTTCTCCACTTCCCTAGAATAATCCTAGATGTCCTGGTCTTCTTCAAAGACCAATCTTAGTTCCCTAAGTGGAGGATTCAAAGAGGCGTTTCAAAGAAGAGGTAATAACCATTACCGATCTTTTCAATTTCTTTCTTCTTCAACTTCTTCTTATTTAGTTGTTTCATGACAAAGTAATAACATCAGTATTACTTACATACTGATATGTTATTATAAATATGAAACAACCCTAATTCACCTTCTATCCATCCTATGGAAAAATGAAATCACAACGCGTGCGTACGTACAGAATACCGTCTCCACGCCGTGGTGTAATCTATTTTCCTCCACCACATTAATTGGATGGGTATAATGGTGTAATGAGTAACTATATATGATTATTATAAAGTTATATTGATACTGAAATAGTATACATACACTTCAACACAATTCCACGACCATGGGAACGATATCATCGCTCGTGCGTACGTACGGACTACCGTCTCCACGACGCGATGAGATTCATTCTCCATGTTAACCATTTCAGAATGATTATAAAGTATATATAAGAAATAATATTGAAATATATGACATTATAATGCTACTGGATTCATGTATATATATATATATAATTGTGTGTATGTCATCTACTTACTTCCATTCAAGACAATAAGGAAAGGAAAACAGCGTTCACGCGTACGTACGGACTACCGTCTCCATGAACGGTGTTTTTCATTTCATTTATCTATCTATTATATATATATATATATACTGAATATATATGATATATAAATCATATTTTATATTCTGGAAGTAAGTAAATCATGATATAAGTATTAATAATGTCAAGAACAACAAGTCAAAACGCCTACGATAAATGAAACGATTTTACCCAAAACGCTTCTTTAACATGGAATTTACAAAAGAACGGGTAATATAAAGTCATAAGTGAACTCATAACAGTGAATATGATTCTGTAATAAGTCAATGACATTATTTAAATCATTATACAGGAGGTTCGGACACATACAAAGCAAATCGGACCTAAGGTAAGGGAAATATCACAATCTCATTTTTATCCGAGATTGTTTATTCGTAAGTATTTACTGGGGTGTATTTTATCATCCACATCCATGTTTCATCAATATGTAATATTATTTCCATCCACCTACAATTGTTTAAATCCATTTTTACCCTTCGGTTAGTTTTTAGTAATATGTATGAAAGGAATCTTTTGTCGATTTTCGTACGAGGTACTTTTTGACTTTTCCGACAAAAGTACGAAGAATTTTTTTTTTAACTTATACGGCATGAATGGATTTTTAAAACATTATTTCCAAGAAGCTTCCTTTACAAGTTTTCAAGTTTATTTTTAATCAACTTCTTTTATTTTAAAGTTGTATGACATGTTATGAAAGGAAAAATGTTTTTGAAGAAGAAAGGATATTTTCCTCAAGAATGGAGTTCAAGTGTTTTATCAAAATTATTTTCCATATAAGATAATAAAGGGTTCTATTTTTATCCCTATTATTAAATTGATTTGATCATGTTGTGATGAAATTATTTTTATGAATTCCTTTATCTTATATGAATTGATTTATGATGTCATGATGTTTCAAGAATCCCATTTTTGTTACATGTGTTATGCGTTGATGTATGTTTTATGATTATGTGGCACACATAAGAAAGGATTAATTATAAGATGGGTGGGACCTATATCTCCCTCCAATGCATTGGGTAAAGATTTTATATCTCATGATATAGACATGGCTGGAACGGTAGGTTATACCGGTTCAGTGAAACATGACTGGAATGAGGGTTACTCGATTCAGAAAGGGACTTTGTCCACTAAGATAGTCTTGGCAATGAGTCTTGACTAACAAGAACTGATTTTATATGATTATGTGTGTATGACACAACGTTTCATGTTTTAAGTTATGATTATTGGGATTTCATTTCACTACTATGATTTATCACATGTTATGAAATTATGCTCTCTTTTGCAGGTTAAGATTCCCAAAAGTTATGTTCTTATGAATATGATGTGATTGATTTTCTTTTGTTTACCCTTACTGAGCATTTGAGCTCAGCCTTTTCTGTTTTCTTTTCCCCAGGATATAAAGAAAGGTTTTAGGTAAGAAAAAGGGGAAGATTTTTATGGGAGATATTGAAGATCTTTCACCATGATTAGAAGATTACGTTCCGAGTTTCCAAAGACACTAAACTATTACGATCCTTGTGTGTGTGTTTTTTTGTTATGTACTAAGTATTCCGCAAAAGTAATGTAATGTCCATGTACGTGAAGATACGGGTCTCTACAGTTGGTATCAGAGGAATGGTTTAGTCAACCTTTGGAAACTAGGATGCGAAAACGTTAGTGAGATCCCTAGAGATATTTCTAAGGTATGTCTAGGGATGTCTCTAAGGTTAAGTATACGTATAGGTTATAGTCCTAGAATTGCTCTAACGATCTTAGAATTTAACCTAAGATGTTAGATATTGAGGGTACTACCCCTTTATTATGTTGTTTTACCTAGCATGATTTTTGCCTCTCACACTATTCTTTTGGGGATTTCGACGATGGCTGGAACCCGAAGGAACCGTGTTGATCAATGCAATGGACAATGCAATGATTGTCCCCCTGAGCAACCAAATGATATGGGAGCTGGAATGAAAAATCTTGTAGCCATGCTCACACAACATTCTCAAGCTATGAATCATGCAGGACTTCCAAACGAGCAAAGGAAGGAGCAACATTCTGTTGAATCCTTCATGAGGCAGCGTCCGCCTTCTTTCAGTGGGTCTACTGATCAATTAGTTGCTGAACAATGGATTAGTACTACTGAAAAGATATTTTCATTTCTTCAATGTTATGAACATGATAAAGTCATCCTAGTAGTGTATCGTTTGGAAGGAGATGCTGATCAATGGTGGAATCTTATTAAGAATACGAGGCAAAGGGATGAAATTGAGTCTATGGAATGGGACGAGTTCAAGAACTTATTTTTCAATAAGTACTTCCCTCGTATTCTCTGAATAAATATGGAGAAAGAGTTTCTTGAACTGAAGCAAAGGGATGATGAATCTGTTGGTACCTATGAAGCAAATTTTACAAGACTTGCAAGGTATGCATCTGGCATTATCATCCAACCTGAAAGTAAAGTTGATCGATTTTTCAGTGGCTTAAAACCAAGTCTGAGAAGGGCTTTAGCTATAAGAGACTTCAGTAGCTATGAAGAAATTCTGCGTTGTGCTATCAAGGTAGAAATGGAAGTTGTTTTTACATATCCATCTCATGGTTTTGACAAGAAAAGAAAGATGGAGTTCAAGGAGAAATCTCGGAATAATGGTGAAAAAAAGATGAATGTTTCCTTATGCACAAAGTGTGGAAAGAAGCATGGTGGAGATTTTCTTAAAGGGACTAGAAAATGTTTTAAGTGTGGAAAAGAAGGTCATCGAGTAGCTGAGTGTCGAAGTAATGGAAAAACGGATTCTAATGAAGTGAATAAAGCAAACACTGCAGAGAACGCACAACCAACACTTCAATGCTTCAAGTGTAAGGAAATTGGGCATTATGCTAATAAATACCCTAATCCAAGGGTTAGTGATGATCGACATGAGCAACCGCTTAAGGAAAAGGACAAAGGGAAGTCACATGCGATCACTATTGGCAATGTTGAATATCACAACGATGTGGTGGAATGATTAAGTGTTTATGTAATGGGATTCCAAAATAATGTTGTATCATGGAATATTGGAATATTTATGTATTGGTCTAATGTGGTATTCAAAGTGATTGAGATATTATGCGCATAATGAAGGGAAAACGAGAAAATGAAATGTTTAACAGTATTCATGAGCTCATGATTGATATAAGGACTAAGCGATATCATGGTTTGAGTATATAGAATTTTGAGGATTTTGGTATGTGGAGAGTGTTAACTTTTAACTGCATTCAAGTTTTCACTAAGGATCAGTGGGTATTCAAGAGAATACATGATTAAGGACTTTGAATAACAAAACATATCTTATGATATATGGGGTTCAACGATGGTATTAAATCTCTGGTAATCGTTTTCACTATGTTATGAAAGTGGACTGCAGTATTATGGATAAGCCTAAAGACTAGAATGGATTATGTTGGACATAAAATAGTATTGTTTAAGGATAGAAGTTCTTTTTTAGATATTATTGATGGGATGCTATAGTAATGTAGTTTTAGAAAAAGGACAACCTGTAGGATGGGCGACAGCCCATCGCTTCGGACAAGGCTGTGGGAATCGAACCCACAACCGAAGTGCGACTGGCCTTTATCGCCTACCACTGGCCTACAGGAAGTCCCTGTTTAGTAGAAACTAGTTTTATTATATTAAGCAGTATGATATATGAAGTATAAGTCCATTTTAGGAACCATATATGATTAATCTCACTATAGATCGACTTATGCATATAATTTTTACTAACCTTTTGTTTGAGACAGATGGAATGACTCGTCATTCTATCACATGATCTGCTAACACTTCACGAATAACAAATTCAACTTCATTTATTTAAGAGATGAAGTGGAAATTGTTCAAGGCACGAACAATAGTAAGATTGTACCAAAATAAAGTAAGTATTTATTCTAATTCAAATTTTCAACTTTTGGGAAATGATCTTTAAAACCAAAAATGTTGTCCTAGTGATCTTATACCTGATGAATTAGATGGTACCATATATCATCACAAATCTATGGATTTGTTATTATTGGCTTTTCCATAGCCATGTTCTCTACCACTCTCCATCAGAACATGATGGTTAGATTTATCTTCCATATCCATATTTTCACCTATGTGGAAACCCAATGATTTGTTTATTTGGGTAACCGTTACATTTCATACTTTTGTTTTTAAAGATTGGTTTTGATATTCCTTTTTACGATGTGGGTTTCTATTAAATAAACTTTCGAATAGTAAACCATTTATAACCCCGACGAATTTCGAGGGCGAAATTCATTTTAAGGGGGGTAGAATGTAACAGCACAAGATTTTATAAAAAATATTCTTTTTAATATTATTAATGTCTTGTGTTGTACGCTACACCAAAAGGAGCTTGCACAACACGCATCCTTGACTTGCCTTGCATTACACGCAATCGCGAACTTCCTCGATAGCGTGTGTAATACGCAATACCGAGTTTCACTAAACAACGATATGCTATTAAAATATTATTAAAACTAGCCGTTATGAATAGTAATAACCACTTTTTAAAATTCTGTAAATCTTATATTTCAAAATTAACTTCATTTTTGGATTCGGAGTATCGAATTTAGCCTAAGTTGAAATTTTGGTACATTTCGGATAACTTTCATATTCTGATGAATAGTGAAAATTACTAAATTATAATTAAAAAACAACTTTTTTAATCGAAATAATTAATAGTGATAAATTATTAATTGGAGTAGTTTTAAAGTATATTTAGAATATATTTTTACAATTTAATACAATGTTGGTCATTGGATGTAATTGCACATTTAAACCAGACATAAACAAGTGTCAATCTTTTGATAGATATTGTTTCTTAAAAACACGCTATTTGTTTTAACAGCGGGTTTTAATTATAAAATTAATTAATGAAACTTCTATGTTATGAATTTGGTAAAATAGACTTCATTTTTAAATTCAGAATATGAAATATAGCTTAGGATGAAATTTTGGCATTTTTCTGAAAACCTTCATTTTTTGATGAATAGTAAAACTACTAAGTGGTAGTTAAAAAAATTGACTTTTTCATAAAACATAATTTTACCGCTTCTGTGAATGGAATTTCGAAAATCCGACAGACACGGTTGATATCAGTAAGTAAAATGTGGTTCAATGAGATAAAAATAATTTTTTGGTGAATAGTAACTTTTTACTTTTTTTTACCGCGGTTAATAGTAAATAGGGTAACTAAGGGTAAATATGATATTAAAATTACCCTAACACATGTCCTAATTCTATTGGACAAGTGTAATTCGACCAAAAACAAACTTAGGAATAAAATATGACCATTTAGGCCCACTTGGATTAGATTAGGATATTTATTATTAATTTATTTAAAGAAGGGTTAAAATAGTTAAATTTAATGTTTAATAAGTAAATCATTTTTAATATGGGGTTATACATAAGATAAATTCGATTGTAAATATTCATTAGAAAGCTAAAAAGATTTCCTACATTATGGTATTTTATTTGTAATTTTTAGACATCAAATATGTTAATTTATTTATGACACAAAGATGATGCAGTAATTATCTTATTAATGAAATATTGACATAATTGATAATATAAATACCAAAATAAATGTAATTTAAGACTTTTTATGAATTCCACTAATTTTCTAGGTTACTATGATATATTATTGTTTATTTAATCAACTTGGTTCGAACATATAATTCTGTTATGACTTTCACAAAAATCATATATCAAATAGTGTCAAAATTGACACAAAATAGTTTTTAAATCAAATATTATATTATTAATTGTTATTTTATTCCTAAAAATATATGGTTCGGCCAAATGACTTCGATAAGGATATATATATTAAGAATAAACAATTTGGGGTTCGTTTGGCATGTTATAGTAAGTGTATTAACCATATAGTGAAAGAAAACAAAAAGACATGGTAAAAGTTAAATTATTTAACTTAGAGTTAAATCTAATTGATAAGGTTAAAATAATACCCTAAACTTGTCTAAATCCTATTGGTTGATAGGATTTCGACCCATACCCACTTTAGCTTCGAAATAAGACCCTTTGGAACCATTATAAACCGATTTTGACTTTAATATAAAATAATATTTTGAGGTATTCCTAAGGTGTCCCTCTCCTCCCTTATAAAAGGGAACCTCCTCCCCCTCCTCCTCACACAAAATTGAGCACTCAAGCTCGGCCAACCCCTGCCATTTTCTCTTCTCCACTTACCTAGAATAATCCTAGAGGTCCTGGTCTTCTTCAAAGACCAATCTTAGTTCCCTAAGTGGAGGATTCAAAGAGGCGTTTCAAAGAAGAGGTAATAACCATTACCGATCTTTTCAATTTCTTTCTTCTTCAACTTCTTCTTCTTTAGTTGTTTCATGACAAAGTAATAACATCAGTATTACTTACATACTGATATGTTATTATAAATATGAAACAACCCTAATTCACCTTCTATCCATCCTATGGAAAAATGAAATCACCACGCGTGCGTACGTACGGAATACCGTCTCCATGACGTGGTGTAATCTATTTTCCTCCACCACATTAATTGGATGGGTATAATGGTGTAATGAGTAACTATATATGATTATTATAAAGTTATATTGATACTTAAATAGTATACATACACTTCAACACAATTCCACGACCATGGGAACGATATCATCGCTCGTGCGTACGTACGGACTACCGTCTCCACGACGCGATGAGATTCATTCTCCATGTTAACCATTCAAGAATGATTATAAAGTATATATAAGAAATAATAATGAAATATATGACATTATAAAGCTAATGTATTCATGTATATATATATATATGTATGTCATCTACTTACTTCCATTCAAGACAATAAGGAAAGGAAAACAGCGTTCATGCGTACGTACGGACTACCGTCTCCATGAACGGTGTTTTTCATTTCATTTATCTATCTATTATATATATATATATACTGAATATATATGATATATAAATCATATTTTATATTCTGGAAGTAATTAAATCATGATATAAGTATTAATAATGTCAAGAACAACAAGTCAAAACACCTACGATAAATGAAATGATTTTACCCAAAACGCTTCTTTAACATGGAATTTACAAAAGAACGGGTAATATAAAGTCATAAGTGAACTCATAACAGTGAATAGGATTCTGTAATAAGTCAATGACATTATTTAAATCATTATACAGGAGGTTCGGACACATACGAAGCAAATCGGACCTAAGGTAAGGGAAATATCACAATCTCATTTTTATCCGAGATTGTTTATTCGTAAGTATTTACTGGGGTGTATTTTATCATCCACATCCATGTTTCATCAATATGTAATATTATTTCCATCCACCTACAATTGTTTAAATCCATTTTTACCCTTCGGTGAGTTTTTAGTAATATGTATGAAAGGAATCTTTTGTCGATTTTCGTACGAGGTACTTTTTGACTTTTCCGACAAAAGTACGAAGAATGTTTTTTTTAACTTATACGGCATGAATGGATTTTTAAAACATTATTTCCAAGAAGCTTCCTTTACAAGTTTTCAAGTTTATTTTTAATCAACTTCTTTAATTTTAATGTTGTATGACATGTTATGAAAGGAAAAATGTTTTTGAAGAAGAAAGGATATTTTCCTCAAGAATGGAGTTCAAGTGTTTTATCAAAATTATTTTCCATATAAGATAACAAAGGGTTCTATTTTTATCCCTATTATTAAATTGATTTGATCATGTTGTGATGAAATTATTTTTATGAATTCCTTTATCTTATTTGAATTGATTTATGATGTCATGATGTTTCAAGAATCCCATTTTTGTTACATGTGTTATGCGATGATGTATGTTTTATGATTATGTGGCACACATAAGAAAGGATTAATTATAAGATGGGTGGGACCTATATCTCCCTCCAATTCATTGGGTAAAGATTTTAAATCTCATGAGATAGACATGGCTGGAACGGAAGGTTATACCGGTTCAGTGAAACAGGACTGGAACGAGGGTTACTCGATTCAGAAAGGGACTTTGTCCACTAAGATAGTCTTGGCAATGAGTCTTGACTAACAAGAAATGATTTTCTATGATTATGTGTGTATTCCACAAAGTTTCATGTTTTAAGTTATGATTATTGGGATTTCATTTCACTACTATGATTTATCCCATGTTATGAAATTATGCTCTCTTTTGCAGGTTAAGATTCCCAAAAGTTATGTTCTTATGAATATGATGTGATTGATTTTCTTTTGTTTACCCTTACTGAGCATTTGAGCTCACCCTTTTTTGTTTTCTTTTCCCCAGGATATAAAGAAAGGTTTTAGGTAGGAAAAAGGGGAAGATCTTTATGGGAGATATTGAAGATCTTTCACCACGATTAGAAGATTACGTTCCAAGTTTCCAAAGACACTAAACTATTACGATCCTTGTGTGTGTGTTTTTTTGTTATGTACTAAGTATTCCGCAAAAGTAATGTAATGTCCATGTACGTGAAGATACGGTTCTCTACAGTTGGGACCAACATCTTTCTTTGGTTGAGTTTTCTTATAATAACAGTTTTCATTCCAGTATAAAGATGGCACCATTTGAGGCATTATATGGGAAGCAGTGTTGAACTCCAGCTTTTGGGATGAAGTGGGTTAAAGAAAGCTTATGGGACCAGAATTGGTAGAAGAGATGACAGATAAAGTTCTGTTGATTCAGAAACACATGAAAACAGCTCAGAGTAGACAGAAGAGTTATATGGATAACCGGAGGAAGGATCTATCTTTCGAGGTAGGTGATCATGTTTTTCTCAAAGTCTCACCATGGAAAAGTGTGATGCGATTTGGTAAGAAAAGAAAGCTGAGTCCAAGGTTCATTGGACCATATGAAATTCTGGAGAAAGATGGATCAGTTGCTTACCATGTGGCTTTACCTCCAAGTATATCTCAGGTACACAATGATTTTCATGTTTTGATATTGATAAAGTATATGCCAGATCCATCTCATGTTTTGAGCCCAGAGGTAGTTCAGTTGGAAGAGAATCTCTCTTATGAGGAATAACCAGTCCAGATTCTTGACCAAAGAGAGCAAGTGTTACGAAATAAGGTAATTCACCAGGTAAAGGTTTTGTGGAAAACCCATATGGTTGAAGAGGCAACATGGGAATCTGAAAATTCTATGAGGGATAAATACCACCACTTATTTTGATAAGTGAATAAAATTGCGAGGAGGCAATTCCCAAAAGGGGGGAAGGATGTAACATCCCAGGTAAATAAAGAATAATACATTTTTATATTTATTAATATTTGCGAATTAAATATTAATTTTACTTTAAAGGGGTTGTTATGTTCGATAGTGTACCCGATACGCAACAAAGAGTTTCTTTGAAATCGTACGTTGCACACTAGTAATAAAATAATATTATTTTAAATGTTAGTTAACACATAGTCGTTGTAATGGTGGGAATGGATTGAAATAACTATAATATGATTATATATATTTTTAAAATGTTTTTACATTTATTTAATAAAGGATAAAGGCTTAAAATACGAAATGAATTCAATTTTAGGCTTATATAGTATAATTTTCACGAAAGGTCCAGTTATCAACATTTGATGGTGAACCGTCATTAAATATAGTTTTGGTCACTCTTATACATTCTATTGGACCAAATAAAACTCTTCTTTATAATCGGGACATCATATTTTACTTTGTGTAATTTTTTGGTATTTTTCGGATAAAGTTCATTTTTTAATGAATAGTGAAAAATGATGTATTTTAATTCGAAACCTCTTTTTAATATAATTTGTTAAGATGAATAGGTAATCTTTTGAAGTGGTTTTAAAGTGAAATTATAATATATTTTTACTATTTAATCCAATAGTGGTCATTGGAATTAATTTCACTTTGAAATTGGATTTAAACTAGTGTCAATCTTTTGATACTTATTGTTTCATAGAAACACGCTATTTGCTCTGACAGCGGGAATTGATTATTAAATTAATTAATTCAACTTATATGTTTTGAATTTTGTAAAATAGACATCATTTTTGAGTTCGGAATATCAAATATAGCTTAGGGTAAATTTTTTGTATTTTTCCTAAAAACTTCATTTTTTGATGAATAGTGAAACCACTAAGTGGTACTTCAAAAAAACTAATTTTTCATTTAAATGAAAATTTACCACCTTTGTGTTTTGAAATAAAAAAATCTGACATACATGGTTTTCATTATGAATTAAAATGTGGTTCAATGGGATTAAAATATTTCTTGGTGAATAGTAACTTTTAAGTTTTTAATCGCGATTAGTGGTAATTAGTGTAGTTTAAGGTAAAAATAATGTTTTAATTATAAGAGATGAGCTTGACACATGTCCTACCCCCATTGGATGTGTCATGGCCGACCAAGACAATCTATGGGTCAGCTTGGAGACCCCACGGAGCCACTTTGGTTGGGGAATGACATAAATAACTTTTTATTTAATGTTGAAGTAAAAATGTCACAAACATGAGTTGTTTTAATAAAAAAAAATTACATGGGGTTATACAAGTCATATTTTTGACTATAAATATTCATTGGAAATATAAAACTATTTTCTACTTCATGATATTTTTTTATGATTTTTAGAAATTATATATATTAAATTATTTATGACATCATGATGATGCATCGATTACCTCATGAATAAAGGATTTAAATAAAATGAAAAGATAATGTAAAATCTATGACCTACACATGTCTATAACCTTTTGTATGGGTATATTAAGAACCCTTATCACCTTATCCTAGAATTGCATCATTGTGGGACCTCTTAAATCCGAATCTCATTTTAAAATAATGCAACTTTTCTTTACTTTCCAAGAGTGCCCCTCCTCACCTCTTATAAAAGGCCCCCACATCTCCCTCTTTACCCACACTTCCAAAGCCTTTGGCTCGTCCAACCCCAGCCCATTTTGTCTCTCTACATACCTCTATTACTCCTTGAAGCCTCACTTTGGGCAGAAGTCTTACCAAGGAAGCCTTTGAGCTCAAATCTAAGAGAGTTACCCGATTTTGAGGTAATGTGTTCACTTGTGTTCTTTTGTTTTATTTTTCATCTACAATCCCCTAAACACTTTTTATTAAATTGTTTTTTAACACTACAGTATCTTCAATATACTGGGATGTTGTTATAATAATAATCTGAGCTACACTTATACACATCTACATCTAATGGTTAAAGAACATACTATTTCTGTGGTTGGCGAATTTCTGCCTCACGAAATGATGATTGTTAAATCTTCTTTTAAACTCCTTTAATGGTGGAAATTAAGATGAGACTATATTTATATATGATATATATTATGTATATGTTTCCCTTATGCTTCTGTATTTTTCATTTGTGCTATACCTTTATGATTTCCATTGTGGGTAAACACGATAATTTCATTTTAGGAAGTGAGGACTACCGCCCCCTCCAAGTGATTTGATTCGTTAATTCCATATGTGGGACATATAAAGGATGGATTTAAAGTTATTATAAATGATGTTATACTATAATTATAATATACTTCTATATCATTATTATTTCGTCCCATTAAATTATGAGATTGAAATGAAAGTAGCGTTCATGCGTACGTACGGCTTACCGTCTCCATGAACGGTGCATTTCATTTCTTATCCCCAAATGTAATGTACTATTATAAGTACACATATATAATGGATATATATGATGTATGTTACATCTAAATGATTAATATAACTCTGGAATTAAAATATACAAACCTCTCATTTAGTTTTAATTCCATTAATATGACATAGAAATGAAAGTAGTGTTCATGCGTACGCACGGCTTACCGTCTCCATGAACGCTGCATTTCATTTCTTACCTCTAAATGATTATGTGATCTTATAAATACATGTATATGCTAGATATATATGATATATATGATATCCAAATCAGGAATGTCATTCTGGATATAAAGAACCTTTGACCACACGAACAACATGTAATTGTAAGAAGTCCACTTTCGACTTAAGAACCAAATATCGACAAAACAAACATTATTAACTTAAATGGTTACATAATGCTTATAACAAGGAAATAAGTGATATAAAAGTTATAATGAACTTGAAAAAGGTTCTTAATCAAATAGAAATTAACTCAAGTTTATTCTTCATGACGTTAAAGAACGATCGAGTCAAGTCGGACCTGAGGTAAGGGACTTCGTCTCAATCTCCTTTAATTGAGGCATATTTCGTTTTATACACAACATTCTTTTATACGGTGTATAGATCCCTTTGACTTTTACTTTTATACAAAATTTTTATTTTTCTACGAAGCATTTCACAAAATGACAAAAAGGAATGTTTCTTTTAACGTACGCGGTGAAAACGACCTTTTCCGCCACCGCGAGTATTATTTGGTCTTTGGCTTCCTAAACAAGCCGTAATGTTTTTTTAAATGAAATAAATACCATATACTCTTTTATGTATTTTGGTATTGAAAATGGTTTTTTATAATTGATTTTTTGTGTCAATATATTTATGTGATATATTTTGATCAAAGTGTGGAAATTTTTTCTTTCCATTATATTTGTTTTATGACTTATGATTTTTATAATGGTACTTGGACATTTGACGGGTGGTTACGTGATAAACCATATGACGGGTGGTGCTGTGAATACCAGGATGGGTGGTTACGTTATAACCTCCAATGCATTGGTTATGGTAGTCGTCTGTATGGATATTCCATTAAGTATGTATGGAACTTGGCCGTATGGCTATTCTATTAAGTGATATGTGTGGAAGTCGACCGTATCGTTATTCCACTTAAGCATGTTTATGTCCCATGTTACCTTCATATGTTATGTGATATTTTTATGGGTTTTATGGTAATATTTTGTTTACAAAAAGGTAAGTAATGATCTTTTATTCCGTGAAGATTTTTTACTACTTCATAAAGGTGAAAAGTATTACATTGATAAAGTATACATGGTTTACTTGTTGTTTTGATAAACTAACAGTTTTCATTCTTTGTGTATCCCTTACTGAGCTCTTTATGCTCACCCAATGTTTTTCTGAAATGTTTTTCATAGGACCTAATATGGAATAGGGTCAAGGATGGGATCAAGGGAAAGTCATTCTATATAAAACATAGAACTAGACATGTTTCTTTTTAAGAGTTTTTTATTCTATGGAAACATAGTAGAAGTGTCTACTTTGTATTCTTTTGAGATGTAGTAGTTATTTTATAATTCTATAAAACTCTAAACCTGAAAAGATCCTCAATGTGAATTATTCATTTAATTCAATATTAAGAGATGTTTAAGGTCTGGGCCTTATATAATACCCTAGCCTAAAATGCTTTATTTCCATTATTTTATTTTTTATAGTGATTTGGAACCAATCAGAGAAAATGGTTTCATCATTATCAAGAAACAAAGAGGTGTAATTTACCAATGCCAATATTAAATTTTTATTTAGAAGGTATTCAGGGACATGTATTGAATCTATTGGTGATACATGGATGAGAATGCAAGATTATAGTTGAAGAATCAACATCCCTTCATCACATTCTGATTAAAGAGAAGATATTATCACACCGTTGTTAGGGAAGTAAGAATCTGGAATTATGAGAAATATATTTTTTAAAAAAATAATTTAATATTTTCTATGATTTTTTTACTTTTATCATCCGGGTTATCCTAAATTACATGATACATTGAGTTTAAAATATAATCATATAAAATTATTAATATATTATTATAGGCTACTTATCCCCAATCCATTGTAATGGTGGGTTTAAATAAGATTCACCAAATTATGTAAAAATGGTTTAAACATGTATATAAAATATTTTATTTCATTAAAAATTAATAAAAAATTAACATAAAAGTGAAATTGAAAATAAAGGAAATCATTCTCTGATGAACATGTATTATCAATGGAACATGTTTTACCACAATATATAAAATAATTCACTTTTTTATAATGATTTTAATGAAAGATATATATATAATCTACTCAATAAATGATTTAACCTCCATCTAATGTGTTTTCTAAAGAAGACAATATAATAAATCAAATTAGATTTCATAAAATATTTTTTATATAAAACCAGTTTTGTGGCATTATTGTGAACTTATCTAAAAACTATTAATTGAATCTTTTATGAAATTTATATATAAAATTAATGATAATGTTTTGAAATACCATTCTAAAAATTATAATAAGATGAATTTTATAGAATTTTCTGAAAATATTAATTTTGTATGAATAGTTAAAAATAAAAACGTTTAATCGAAAATTTTATATTTTTTAATTACATACAAATAATAATTATTTAAATTTTATATATAATAGTCCAAATTAGGTAATTGGAATTATATTTTTTACATACTTTTTATTTAAAAACATTATACTATTTTGAAAATTTTCTCTATAAAAATCAACATTCTCATTCCACCTAGGGGATTAATATTAAATAAAAATTTACCTCATATATGAATTGAAATTGGAATAATAGATTTAGTTTTTCAAGTATGAATAATTTATATTCTCTAATATGTTCATATTTATTTTTTATCGTTATGAATATTAAAAACTATTAATAAATTTACCTTGGATAAGATAAAAATTGACATACTGAGGGACAAACTAAAAAGATAAGGGATAAAATGTCTTAAAAATTATATAAAATATATCCTAGGAAAATATTTCAACCATATTATTACTAATTTTCTACAATCATCCATGTATTACTATATTTAATTTAAACAATATGTTTACATCATTTCCGTTTATATAATTACTTGTGTACCACTTACATCACTTTTAAAAGGACACCCTTATCATACCTTCCACGCAACATCAAACCAATTTGGATTAAATAATTATTTAATTAATAAATATAAAAATTATATCCTACCACCCTATATGAATTATTTTTTAATTAAATTCATTGTGGACTGGTGTTTTTTTAGAACACAAGTAGGATACCTAAAGAAGAGGTAATTTTATTCATTGGGTGTTTTTATTTTTCTTCTTCTCCAACGTCCATAAAAATATTATTTAGGTCACGAACCGTCCTTAGGGCCTGTGCCATGACTACCCCAAGCCCACCTTCCATTGGACAAAGGCTGGAGACTAGCACCAATGGCATAAATCACGATAAAAAGGGAAGGCATTTCCCTTATAAATTAATCAAGCAGCACAGAGTAAGCAATCTGAAGTAAACACTAAGTAAACTGGGGACAACTATAAGTGCTAGAAAGTAAATGGTATAGTATACAAACCCATATGAAAGTAAAGTACAAATGAAAAGAAAGTACATTAACTAAAAGGTAAAGCAGAAACGCCGAGCCGTCCAATGGAAATCCCACCTGAAGCGTGGGTACAGATGGTCTCCTCAGCTCCTCGGGTCCAGCCGTCTGCTTTGTGTACGT
This sequence comes from Viscum album, assembly GCA_963277665.1. Lineage (NCBI taxonomy): Eukaryota > Viridiplantae > Streptophyta > Magnoliopsida > Santalales > Viscaceae > Viscum > Viscum album. Next base: position 185,681,033 of record OY728153.1, on the reverse strand, counting down.
CCTACCCAGTGGTCCACCTCCCGGTATCGACTTTCTCCAACGGTGTCAACCACGATCAGTGTTGTCCGTCGTCTACATCCAACACAACATAGTGCAGGCATAGCCCATGTAGGGGTGAGTATACGCTACTCAATAGGGACCCCGAGACCCCCGAAAGGTCTCCCAGAATCCACGAAGGATAAACCACAAAGCAAAGGTAAAATCATGAAGTAACAACCTACTCTTCTCAGGTATATGCCCATACATATACCTATGTCATTAATTCCAATTCATTTCCAGCATCTGAGCCCATGTTTGATACAGTCCACACTGGATAGCACCCCCAATCCAGTCAGGATAACCCAACCCAATCCACTTAGGAAAGAAAGTAAATCATATGGAAGATAATGATTGAAAAGTAAAGACTCATCTCACACAGATAAACTTCTTCTTATGATGATATAGATGATCAGATGTAGCCACTGATTTATCTAAGCTGTCGGACCCACAATGGATACAAGACCAGCTAAGCTGTCAGACCCACAAAGGATACAAGACCAGCTACTCTGCCAGACCCACGTAGGATACAAGAACAGTAGTAACGTACTTCCGGAACCACATAGGATACAAGAAAAGTATTCATCGCCTATAAACCCACGAAGGATTTCAGTACGGTCATCGTCGCTGCCGAACCCATAGAGGATCCCAGTACAGTCGTCATTGTCGTCGTAGTCGCAGCCGGTTCTAGGGTTCCCGCAAACAACATGCTCGATTCTTGGAGGGTCCACTAAACTAGAAAAAGGGGGTCGATACATCAATTGAATTGTAGTCTGGAGTTGATGTATCCCAAAGTTCTGTCTCAACAATAGGAACTCAATGTGACAGACGGCGCGTCAACAGGACGCATGATCTGAGAGTTATTGGCCTTTTCGTCTGAGGGGCCCGGTTGGTTTGTAAGTCAAAACCAACCCGAACGTACTCCAACTGTGTCAAATCCTTGATCTATGTAAGCCCAATGGTCCGTCTCATTAAGAGGAAACCAAAAAAGTCAACGACACGTCAATCAGATGTCCGGAGCTCAAGTTATAAGCATTTTCGCTCCGAAGGCCCTGCTGGTTTCGTGTTCGAACCAACCTATTAGTACACAAAGTTCTCCTAAAACTTCATTGTAATATACCAAAACGACATTCTCGATCCAAGGATCGCATCGCAACTGATGGTGCATCAATCGGATTTCGGTAGCCCTTGTTATGGGCCATTGAACGAAGCTGTCTGATTTTAGGGGGGTTTTGGGCCCGGACCGACCCGGCCCAAGACCCCCTGGGTCGGCCCGAACTGGGTGACCCGACTTGGGTCCTGTTCCAGCCCACTAGGGCGTGCCCCAGCGTGGGGTCCGGCCTAGCATGGGCGCAGCCGGCGTGGCCATCGGCTCGGCCGTTCGGCCAAGCGGGATGCCGAGGGGGGCGCTGCCCCCGTTGATTGAAGACACGACCCCCGCATGGGCGGCCCACCTCTTTACCAGCCGGGGGTTACGACCCTCGGATCTTCCAAAAATGGCCAGCCGGGTTGGCCAGCCGGTGTGCCGCCGCGGGACCCCCGTGGTTCCCTCCTTCCACGTGCAGGCTGCCGGTGGTTCCGGCCGCCCCTCCATACACCGCTGCGGCCTTGTCCGACCGGCGCGGCGCGACGACGCCGCCGCCCTCCACCCCAGGCCGCCCCGGCCACGACCCTTCGTGATGATCCGGTGCGGCGCGTTGGTGCCATGCTCCTCCGTCATGGCCCGACCTTGGCCGCAGCTTTCTAAGGCTTTGCCGGCGCGGCGCGACGACGCTGCACAATTTCGCCGCGTTCATCCTCATTCTCGCGCCATGCCGTTGCACCGCGCCGCATCCATTCCGAACCACGTCAATGATCAACAACAAGGGGAGGAGGATCGACCTTGTTTGTGCGGTCCGACCTCCTCCCATTAATTTTACAACATGCGGCTAAATTAACATAAAACAACTTCGATAAAGCAAGGTACAAATTTAATCCATTAAATTTGAACTTAAAAAACCTACCTCAAAGAAGAATTCGCGGATGCTCGCGTCGCAGAGGACGACGCCGCAGGGTGTGTCTCCGTACATGTTGATGAAGATCGTCTAAGGAGGAGCGGTGTCTCCATTCCTTTGACGCGGGAAGAATAAATAAGGAAGGCGTGTTGGTGTTCTTCACGTTCTCCAATGAGGATGAAGAACTCCTTCAGAGAAAAGAACGCTCCCACTCTCAAAAATCTCCACACAAAGATACAACAATAATAAAATAACGCTTTGCCTTATTTTATTACCCATGCCAACCTTTCCAAATTCAAATTGATTTCACAAAGTTAATTAACTTGTGCTGTGAAATTAATTGGGAGTTTAATTGGCATGCAATTAAAGTGGGAGAGAGGACGAGTTACAAAAGTAATTGTTATAGGGGAAATTAATGGGGTGTTGGGGAAACTGAAGGAGGTGGGGGCTCGTGTGGGCCCCACCCCAACTTCCTCACATCTTCCTTTCCCATAACACTTAAACCATCAGTAAAGAAATAAAAATATAATTATATAACAACTATATTTTTGTTATTCACAATTTTAGCAACTCCTCCCGAGCAAATGCACCATCGAAAAAGGTGTTCCTAAGAAATTACCGGCATTGCGGTTTCATCGGTGTCCTTAGATTTTGATTCCGAGCACTGGTTCAAAATTTATGAAAACATTCTCTTTCTTTCACTGAACGTACTCGAGATAAACTTCGGAAAATGATTCCGGGCACATCAGGCCTCAGAATCAAGTGCCGTCAAGAATTTCCGTACTCATAAAATCCGAAAAAAATTAAGAAAAAAATTTCCTAGAAATTTACGGGTCTTTACATTACTCCCACCTCAGGGATTTACATCCCCGTAAACATACATCACAAACTAGGGGAAAAAATGAGGCTACTGAGCATGCATCTGAGCCCCCCACTCCCATGTGCTCTCCTGGAGGTTCTCGTGCATCCACCTAATGCGCACTAGAGGAATCGTCCCCCAACGTAGGACACGCTCCTGTCGATCCTCTATCTCCACTGGGACCTCCGAAAAAGTCTACCCGTCATTAATGTCTAGCTCCCCATGGTCGATGATATGCGCCGGGTCGTGCACATATCTCCTCAGTTGAGATACATGGAAGACGTCGTGAACCCGGTGCAACTGAGGTGGTAGAGCGAAGCGATAAGCCACCTCACCTATTATGCTAAGAACCTAGAATGGTCTGATGAAGCGTGGAGATAACTTGCCATCCCGACCAAATCTCTGTAATCCATGTCAAGGTGAGACCCACAAGAAAACGTGGTCACCATCCTCATACTCTAGTGGTCTCCGCCTCCTGTCAGCATAAGACTTCTGTCGGCTTTGAGCTGTCCTCATCCACTCCAGGATGACCTGGACCTTCTCTGTCGTGGCCTAGACCATCTTTGGTCGCACAAGTGCTTACTCATGAGGGTCTATCTAGCACAGAGGTGATCTGAAAAGTCGGTCGTACAATTCCTTGTATGGTACCATCCTGATGGTGGAGTGGTAGCTATTGTTGTACCCAAACTCTACCAAGGGTAGGTGATCCTCACAGTTGCGATAAAAGTCAAAGACACATGTACAGAGCATGTACTCAAGTGTCCTAATGGTCTTCTCTATCTGACCATCCGTCTGAGGGTGAAAGGCAGTGCTCTGATGTAGCTGCATCCCGAATGCCTCCTGCAACCCCTTTCAAAGCCGGGAAGTAAATTGAGCATCTCGATCGGAGATGATAGATGATGGCACACCATGAAGTTGTATGATCTCCTGAACCTATAGGCATCCCAATCTCTCCACTAAGCCCTGCTCTCTGATTGGCATGAAGTGGGCCGACTTGGTGATTCGGTCAACAATCACCCAAATGGAGTCGTGACCTCTGGAAGTACGTGGAAGTCCAGTCACAATATCCATAGATATCCCATCCCACTTCCACTTTGGGGCCTCCAAGGGTTTTACCATGCCTGCTGGTACCTGGTGCTCCGCCTTCACCTACTGATAGGCAAGGCATCGCGAAACGAACTCTGCCACAACCTTCATCATATCGGGCCACCAGTGTTGTCGTCTGAGATCCTGGTACATCTTCGCTACTCCTGGATGTACCGCTAAAGGGGATGTGTGAAACTCCCTCAGCACCTCCTCATGTAAATCATATGGTACCATGGTACGTCCTCTGAAAAGGATGGCGTGCTCTCCTCCTAAAGAGAATCCATCAGGTGCATGTCCTAAGGATATATGTGCACGTCGCGTCTCACATTCAACATCCCCATGATGTGCCTCTCTAACCCGCTGATGAAGTGGAGGTGTGAAGGTGAGCAACTGAAAGAAGGCTTCCCCATCTCTATCCATGAAGGATATCTCCAAAGCGTTTAGTTGCTTTGTCGCCTCTCCAAGTAGCTGAATTACTGTCTTCCTGCTAATAGCATCGGATACTACGTTCTCTTTTCCAGGAGTATAGAATATCTCAATGTCATTGTACGTGAGTAACATGATTCATTGGCGCTGTCTCAGGTTCAGGTACTTCTGTGAAGAAGATGTACCTGAGACTCTGGTGGTCAGAATAGACTGTAAAGCGCTCGCCCATCATAAAGTGCCGCCACATATTCAAGAAAAAGACCACTACTACTAACTCCAGGTCATGGGTAGAGTAGTTATGCTCATGCTGCTTCAACTGTCGTGATACATAGGATATCACTACCCTCTCCTTCATCAGGACACACCCGAGTCTGGTCCCTGATGCATTGCAGTAGACTACGTACCCTACTCCCTCCTCTGGTAGCCTCAATATGGGTGTTCTGGTCATTCTATGTCTCAGCTCCTGGAGGCTCTGCTGACATCCATCGGACCACACGAAGGGTTTCCCCTTCATCGTCATAGATGAAAGTGGTTCTGCAACTTTGGAGAAGTCTGGTACAAATCTCCGGTAGTAGTCAGCTAGACCCAAGAAACTCTGCACCTCTATCATGCTCCTGGGTGGATCCCAAGCTAGCACTGCCTCAATCTTCGTAGGATCCACCGCAACTCATGCCTCAGAGATCATGTGTCCCAAGAAGTGGACCTCACATATCCAAAACTGACACTTAGAGAGATTACGATAATGATGCTGCTCTCGGAGTGTGTCCAGTACAACCCATAAGTGGTAGGCATGCTCCTCCTTAGTGGTCGAGTATATCAATATGTCATCGATGAAGACCACGAAAAATCGATCGAGGTAAGGATGGAAGATCATGTTCATGAGACTGGGGAAAACTTATGGAGCATTGGTTATGCCGAAAGGCATAACCAAGAACACATAGTGTCCATACCAACATCTGATGGTCGTCTTCTGCACATCCTCGTCCCAAACTCCGAGCTGATGATAGCCTGACCTGAGGTCTATCTTCAAGAACCACCATGATCTCTGGATTTGATCGAGGAGGTATTTAATCCTCGGTAGTAGATACTTGTTCCTGACGGTCACCTGGTTCAGGTGACTGTAATCAACACACAGTCGCAAGCTCCCGTCTGCCTTCTTGGCGAACAAAATCAGGGAAGCCCAGGGTGTAACACTGGGTCGGATAAATCTCTTGCCCTGCAAGTCCTCCAGCTGTACCTGTAGCTCTCGAAGATCAGTGAGGGCCATCTGATATGCTGGAGTGGATATCGGAGCTATCTCAGTGTACAAGTCAATGTAGAAGTCTACCTATCTACGAGGAGGTAGTCCTGGAACATCGTTAGGGAAAACGTCTGCATACTGATCCACCACTACAAGAAAACTAGGACTTCGCACATCAACTGCTCCTAAGATGAGGCTATCCAAATAATGAGTGATCAGTTGTCCCCTCCTCTGCGTGAGTCCATCCTACACTGCAATGGCCCCCTTCTTGTCGGTGAAGGTGAACCTACTCCCATCGGTGTGGATACACCGCACCTTGCGCCTAATATAGTCGATCTGAGCATGAACTGTAGATAACCAATCCATGCCCAAGATAACTTCGTAAGGCCTCAACTCCGCTACAAAAATATCCCAGATGAAGCTCTCTCCTCCTAGATTAAGCTCACACTTCCGACCCTAGTGCGTAATCATCGAGTCTTCTCCCGTAGGAGTCTCTAGCCGTAAGGATCAATCCAACGGCTGCGTCGGAATCTCTGTGCTTCAAACTATGGCAGCATCAATGAAAGAATGGCTCACCCCTGTGTCTATAAGAGCTGCAGCGAGGGTGGATTAGACAGAAATAGTACCTGGAATCATATCTGGTGCACTAGGGTTGTATGTATCCACTGCCTAAAGCTGATCCCTCCTCTTCCCACCAGCTCCATGTGGTTTGGGTTGACCTCCTAGTGGTGGTGGTGGTAAAGCCTCAAAGCGTCTCCCACCACCTGCTTCTCGGCCAGCTCCTCTGCCTCATCCTCTTGCTCCCTGTGGACCTCCACAGTCGACCCTCGGCCTCTGCCTGGGTGGTCCCTCAACCGTCTGCTGCTCCTCTGCATGGCAGGTCGGGAAGTCACGAGCCATGTGGCTCTGCCCGCCGCATGCCTAGCACTGTCTGCTCCTCGTATGACTGGTTATGCACCGTGTGCCCCGCAACTCTGAGCCAGTGTCCTGAGTTCATCCGCCTGATGGTATCATATGCCTGGAACCCTGTGACATCCATCAACTTCTAGCTGCAGAAGACTCTGCTACATGCTGCCCTACAGTAGGACTCACTACTGGTGTAGGCTCAGCAAAAAATCACTCTATGAGAAGGGCTCGCTCCAGTACTCCTGCCTACATCGAAATGCTGAGGGAGATCATCGATGCCCTGATCTCATACCTCAGTCCCTGCTCGAAGGTCCGAGCCTAGAAGAATGGGTCTCGTACCATGTATGTCGAATAGAGTGAGAGATCGGTAAATCTCGCTGAGTACTGGGCTACCGTCATGCTGCCCTACCACAGATGTAGTTGCTCCTGAATGTGCACCGCACGTAGTGTGGATGGGACAAACTCTGAGTGGAAGAGGCTATCAAGGTCCATCCAGAGGAGAGATGCCTCATCGTGCACCTGGACCATCAGGCTCCACCATCTGCCTACTGCCGCGTGCAGGAGACTCACTATAAAGATCACCATGAGGTCAGCTGGTGTCCCCACTAACCTAAAAACTCGTACAATAGCCTCCAGCCAATCCTCGGCTGCCTGAGGGTCTGTCTCCCTGCCGAAAATGGGAGACCTCTGATACTGAAACTCGTGTAGTGCACTAAGGTGACGTGCACTCTCAGCGGCTGGGGCTGGTGGCATTAGTGGCTCGACGGGTAGAGGTATCGTCGGTGCCTCCTCTCTAAAAGGTCCCTGTACTGAGGCCTCGTCGCTCGGTGGGCATTAGTCTTGTACAATGCTCTGAACCCTAGATGGATGCCATCGTGGGGCCATCCTAGGTGTGCCATGGTCAAAAAAGTATACCTGGTGAGATGAAATAATGTAATCACAAATAAAACTTTTGAAACACACATGCAATAAATGTTTTAGTGTACGGAGTCGGAAATCAAGAGTCAGGGTCCTCGTGTACGGATACGTCGGCCACCGCACCAACACCAGACTCCCTAGACTGATAACCACACTCAATACCCTTAACACTATTGCTTCACAGAGAATAAAGATCAGAGTCCTGAGTTTCGCGGTAGAACCGAACTCCTCTGATACCAATTTTTCACGACCCTTCCTCGGGGCCCATGTCGTAACTACCCCAAGACCTCCTTCCATAGGCCAAGGGATGGCGACTAGCACCAAAGGCATAAATCCCGGTAAAAATGGATGGCATTGCCTTTATAAAGTAATCAAACACCACAGAGTAAGCAAGCTGAAGTAAACACTAAGTAAACTGGGCACAACTGTAAGTGCTGGAAAATAAATTGGATAGTATACAAACCCAACTAAAAGTAGAGTAAAACTGAAAAGAAAGTACAACAACTAAAAGGTAAAGCAGCAACGCTGAGCCGTCCACTGGAAATCCCAACTGAAGGGTGGGTACAGATGGTCTCCTCATCTCCTCGGGTCCAGCCGTCCGCTCCGTGTACGTCCTGCCCAGTGGTCCACCTCTAGGTACTGACTTCCTCCACAAGCCTCAACCATGATCAGTGATGTCCATCGTCTGCATAGAACACAATGTAGTGTGGTAATAGCCCGTTCATGGGTGAGTATAAGGTACTCAATAGGGACTCGATACCTTCGAAGGTCTCCCAGAATCCACGAAGGATAAACCACAAAGGAAAGGTACTATCACGAAGTAACAACCAACTCTACTTAGGTATATGCCCAGACATATACATAAGTCATTAATTCCAGTTCAGCTGCAGCATCCGAGCCCAAGTTCGATACAGTCCACACAGGATAGCACAACCAATCCACATAGGATAGCACAACCCAATCCACTTAGGAAATCAAGTTAATCATATCAAAGGTAATGATTGAAAAGTCAAGACTCAGCTCACATAGGTAAACTTCTTCGTATGACGATAGAGATGATCAGATGTAGCCACTGATTCATCTCAGCTGTCAGACCCACAATGGATTCAAGACCAGGTAAGCTGTCAGACCCACAGTGGATACAAGACCAGCTACTCTGCCGGACCCACATAGGATACATGTACAAAGTCAAATACTTCCGGACCCATGTATGATACAAGAACAGTAGTCATGTACTGCCAGACCCACATAGCATACAAGAATAGTAGTCATTGTCGTCGAACCCATGGAGGATTTCAGTACGGTCGTTGTTGCTGCTGAACCCATAGAGGATCACAGTACAGTCGTCATCATCGTTGTAGTCGTAGCCATCTCTAGGGTTCCTGTAAACATCATGCTCGATTCTGGGAGGGTCCGCTCAACAAACCAAATGGGGTTCGATACATCAACTAACACGTAGTCCGGAGTTGATGTATCCCAATGTTCCGTATTAACAATAGGAACTCAACGTGATAGACGGCGCGTCAATCGGACGTGCAGTCTGAGAGTTATTGGCTTTTTCGTCCAAGGGGCCCAGTTGATTTTTTGGTCAAAACCAGCCTAAACATACTCCAACTGCATCAAATCCTTGAGCCAAGTAATCCAAAAGGTCTGTCTCACTAAGAGGAAACCAATAATGTCGACGGCACATCAATCAGACGTCTGGAGCTCAAATTATAATCGTTTCCGCTACAAAGGCCCAGTTGGTTTCGTGTTAGAATCAATGAGGTTGTACCCAATGTCCTCTGAAACCTTGGGTGTAATATAAAAAACTACCATCTCGATCAAAGTATCACATCGCAATTGACGGTGCTTCAATCGAAGGTCTGTAGCCCATGTTACGGGCCATTGAACGAAGCAATCCGATTCTAGGGGGTTTTGGGCCCGGACCGACCCGTCCCAAGACCCCCTTGGTCAGCCCGAACCGGGTCGACCCGACCCAGGTCTGGGTCCGGCCCACTAGGGCACGGCCCGGGCCGGCTGACGCGGACCGGCCCAGCCGGCGCAGGGTCCAGCCCAGCGCGGGCGCGGCCCGCGTGGCCAGCGGCTCGGACTTTCGGCCGAGCGGGATGCCGAGGGGGGCACTCCCCCCCCCCCTTGATTGAAGAAACAACCCCCACATGGGGGGCATTCCATTTTTCTAGCTGGGAGTTACAACCCCCGGATCTTCCGAAAATGGCCGGTAGAGTTGGCCGGAGGGTGTGCCGCTGCGAGACCCGCGCGGGTCCCGCCGTCCATGCGTCGGCGGCCGGTGGTTCCGACCGCCCCGCCCTGCACCGCTGCGACATTAAGCCATGGCCTTGTCCGACCAGCTCGGCACGATGGTGCCGCACCCCTCCATCACTGCCTGCCCCGGCCGCAGCCCTTCGTGATGCTCTAGCGCAGTGCGATGGCGCCGAGCACCTCCGCTACGGCCTGTCCTTGGCTGCAGCTTTCTAAGGCTTCGCTGGTGCGGCGCGACAGTGCCACACACTTTCGCTGCGTTCATCCTTGTTCCCGCGTGGTGCAGTTGCACCGTGCCGCCTCCCTTCCAAATGACGTCGATGATCAACAACAAGTGGAGGAGGATCGGCCGTGTTTGTGCGGTTCGACATCCTCCCGTTAATTTGATAACAGACGGCTAAATAAACATAAAACAACTTCGACAAAGATGGGTAAAAATTTAATCCATTAAATTTGAACTTAAAACTCTTACCTCAAAGAAGAAATCGAGGAAGCTCACATCACAGAGGACGGTGTCATGGGGTCTGGCTCCGTACACGTTGACGAAGATCGTCCGAGGAGGAGCAGCGGCTCCCTTCCATTTATGCAGGAAGAAGAACGAACGAAGGCGTGTCGGTGTTCTTCGCATTCTTCATGGAGGATGAAGAACTCCTTCAGAAAAAAAGAACGCTCCCTCTCTCAAAAATCTCCACACAAAGATAAAACAATAATAAAATAAGGATTTTCAATATATTATTACTCTTGCCAACCTTTCAAAATTCAAATTGAATTCACTATATTAATTAACTTGTGTTGTCAAATTAATTGGGCCTTTAATTGGCATGCAATTAAAGTGGGAGAGAGTATTAGTTACAAAATTAATTTCTAAAGTGGAAATTAATGGGGTGCTGGAGAAATTGAAGGAGGTGGGGGCCGGTGTGAGCCCCACCCCAACTTCCTCACATCTTACTATCCCATAACACTTAAACCATCGGTAAATAAATAAAAATATATTTGTATGACAACTATATTTTTATTCTTCACATTTTTAACAACACCTCCTGAGAAAACGCACCATCGAAAACGGTGTTCCTAAGAAATTACCAGCGCTGCAGTTTCATCTGTGTCCTTGGATTTCAATTCCGAGCACCGGTTCTAAAGTTAGGAAAACCCGCTCGTTCGTTCACTGAACTTACCCAAGATAAACTTCGTAAAATGATTCTGAGCACACCGGTCCTCGGAATCAGGTGCCGTCAGAAACTTCGTACTCGTAAAATCCCAAAGAAATTATGAAAAAAATTTCCTTGAAATTTATGGGTCTTTATAATTAATCTTTTATAATATAATAATTAAGTATCTTAAAAATAATTTTATTATTTCATGTTTATTTTATAACCTTAATCTATCTCAGCATCAATCAAATGTGTTATGAAATCATCATTTGTGTGTTTGGATACCTATACCTTGTGAACTGATGTCATTCATTTTTCAACAACTACCTCTAATGACTGGGTATTATGGACCATATAATGTATATATTAATGATATTTGTAACATAATTATTATTCAATAATCAATATTTCATATATAAATTTTTAAATTACATCACATAGCTGATACAAAAAACGTCACACGTTTGTACGACATACTACTACCTCATGTATTATTGTGATTCATTTTATACTAGCACATTTAATGGAAGGTATTGAGGATAGATATAGGTAGTATATGTTATATAAATGGAATAATAATTTGACTAATGACTTATTTATATATATTAAAATTGAATATATCATTTTATATCTTAACTTTTTCTCTCCCTAAAAGATAATAATGGTGTTCAGAATGCATAGAATACCACATTCCTGAAATTATGTGAAAGTGTATGTTCATTACCACACAACATGTTTGATTTTTATTGGTTTATTTAAATAAATAATTTAATATTATGATCAATATAAAATTATAAATTGTTAATTACTCCATTTATAAAAAGATTGTTAGAAAATGGAAATGTTTGTCTTGCGTATGTATGATCTACTGTCCTTATGATTTTAATGTACTTAATTTCTCCTAACCCTCTTGTATGATTAGTATTAAAATTCAAATCGAGGTATAAATATTAAAAATATTTCATTATTATAATTATCGATATTATTGACCAATTAGAACAATATAAGGGCTGGAAAAAAACAAATAATAATATATGCACAAAAACAATTATAACCCAAAACATGATTTTTAATAATAAATTATTAATAAAAAATAAATAAATGGTCATAATTAAATCACTTATGGGATAATATATATATATATATAGGATTTACAATAAACCTATATTTTTTATAAATTATTTTTTAATCTCTATGATGGATATTGTGGCTGAAGGTAAGTGATTTCTATCCCACCATTAACTTATAAATGTCACATTCCATATTCACAACAATTCGTATGGTGTAGATACTTCCCATGGATGTATTTTGTGATTATTATCAAGTAATTTTATCAGATATAAATATCATTTTTAGGTCCTCTCTTCCATTGGATATGTGGTTTAAACATTAACTAAATGGTTATAGATTTTTTGTCCTAATTTAATTTCCCTAAGACATATATTATGGTATTTAACTGTCTTTTTTATGAGGTGTGTATAATGTAGCATTGTCATGTCATGTAATAAAGTAATTGAATTAATTAATATTTTTAGTATCAATTAATGTTATTACATCATGGTTTATAAAATTCAATGTTACAAAATTATTACATTTCTTAATTATAATTGCATCGTTATTTAAGATTATTCATGATTATGTTTTTACTGATGAAATATTATAACCCATGTCCCAAGAGACTTCTGAATTTTATTATCCTTTTATTATTCATAAAACATGAAAATAATAGTTAAATTTTCACTCTTTAGTTCTTAAATTAACTAAGGAAATGATTTCATAAAATACACTTTTATTTCTCTCTTCTATTTAAAACCTTTTATCTCCAAAAATCATGTTTGAAAAAAAATATGAAAAATTGTTTTTATCATTATTCAATTAATTTATTAACTATATTTTTTCCCATGATTTACTATTTAATAATTTTTTAATATAATAATGATTTCATTTTCCAAAAAATTCATAGTTGGATTTAATGAATATGTGCAAGGAATCTGTATTTTATCATGTACAAAATGAATGTAACTTTATTCTTTATTAATTTAATTTACTGATCAATTTATATGTTTAAAAATTTATTTTAACGGAATGTGAGTTTTATAGTTTTTTCTGTTTTATAAATTAACTTTTAAATATGAAATGAATTTTTGATCAAGAAATGTTTTAATTTAATTTTTTGTTCATCCATTATTATATGACTTTTTTATTATAAAATAAAATGTTTTAAAAAATATTTTATAAACATTTTCACAGAAATTATATTATCAATGTAAAATGATTAAATTGATTTATCATTCGGGGAAATGTTATTCTAGGATGAAATTCTTTTATAAAAACATTTTCATTAATGTGGATATGAAAAAAAATATACCATTATTATACATTCTCTAAATACACTATAATGAAAAGATGTTAATGACACCCAATTTACATTAATGTATTAAATTAAGAAAAAAATATCCTCAATCATTTTTTACTGGGTTATTTTATATGAAGATAATGAAATTATTATGAAACATGTCTCTTGTCATCATGTTAGGATGTGATGAGATGGTTATAAAACCCAATTAATTTCTTGTGTTATGATATGATAAATATTTTATGATCTTGTTGGAAAAATATGTATTATTTACAATAGATGATGGGGGTGACTTATATCTTCCTCCAATGCATTGGGTAAATAGGGATTGATCGTTAGGAAATTTGTTTTGAGTGAACCTCAATCCCTTACCACAATTTTAGTGTGAACCTCATTACATATTCACAATGTTATTTGTGAACACGATTACATATATAGAATTTTATTCATAAATCAGATTACATGGAAATTGTTTTTTGAATGAAAATTTATTTCTTTTCAATAATGTTATCTGTGGGCCTGGAATTATGTCGATTAGTTTATTCAATTGACTGATTTCATTTCCATAACATAATATGTGAACGTGTTTATATTTATAATTTATTACTAGGTTATAAGACAATGTGAATGCCAAATATCGACGAATATTATAATGTTATACAAATATGGATCCTGTTCATAGATTAATTTATAAAATTTCACTCATTATTTATTAACATAATATTATGATCATTGATATATAAGTTATGGTTTTCAAATGTCTTACTCATGTTCTAATTACCTTATTTTCATTTTAGGTTTTTATATATCCCAAAATAACCCATTCATAGAATCTGATCTCATCCATTCTTTTGATACCTTTCCATATGTTTTGTATAATGTTATTAAGAAAGGTAATTTATTTCAAGTTTAATATACAAGATGATCTTTATTGGTTATGTTAATATTATGCCACCAAATTATATGAATTATTATCTAGTCTCTAATGAAATTAAACAATTATGGTCCTCATGAGATTTTTTTATAATTTATTTAATATTAATGAAAAAATATGTACTATATTGTTGTCAGAATTAGGGGTTATGTTATGTTCTATCATAGGATAAAACTGATTAAACATTGGAAATTGTGATTAATGTAAATTAGTTTTATTATTAAGGATATTTCAACATATAGGAATTAAATTTCTCAATAGATTATTCTAAGGATGATTCAGACTATTAAACAATTCCCTTCAATTTTGATAAATTATTGTGAAAATTGTTTATATGAAATTAAATACTTGATTTCATAATATAAGTGAAGGAGGCTCAGTAATTGAGATTCCTAGGTGTAATAACTCTGAAATAGCCACATTAATATGCACTATATTGTCACATAGTTCCTGATTATTGGCCTTGTATGACAGTGGTATCGAGACTCCTAGTAGATATTATTTGAAATGACACAAACCATGTGTGAACAAACATGGTGAATTTAAATAGATGATCATCATGGATGACATAGGTTAATCCTAAGGATTAATATATTTATAGTAAGTTTTCATTATTAATATTTACAATGAATGGTTTTTTAGATTATGTAGTTTTACACTATTATTAGTTTCTCTCAAAATATATATTTTTCACTTTATTCAATTATGGAATCCAAAATTATTTCTAATTAAATTTAATTTGATGGTAAATTTTATAATGTTTATCCAAATGGGATAATTTATTGTGTAAAAGATTTTGTGATTTTACATAATTGGTGATCAGAAGACCAAATTAACAACATACATATAAACCTACACTCAGACACACAATAGAAGATAAAATTTTTCTTCACATAAATTTGTAGTAGTAGAGAACGTATAGAATATTATATGTTGTATCATATATGTTGATAATGTTCATAGAATAAATAAAGATAATTTATCTGAGGGAAAAAATAAGTTTTTATTGTATTAAATTAGGACAAAAATCATTTAATTTAAAATGAAAAATGAATAGTTTATTAAACACAATGGATTTGAATATTAGTCTTTGTAAAGTATTATAAATAAATTAATTTGTTAATAAGGTAATGTATTATAATTATTTAAATATATTCTCTATGGGGGTATTTTTATGAAGTGAATAAAAACATTGGTTTGTGTAATGGTTATAATACTGATGTTATAGATACCATTGACAATATGTGAATGGTATGAAATATTTTTAAATTATTTTTCTTAGTAATGATGAGAATAATGATTTATTTTAGGTTTTATATCCATCCAACGTAACTTTTTAATTTTCAAACAATTTTAGGAGGGGATGTGAGAACCCTAAAAAAGGAATTCAAGCATCAAATGTTACAACAGACTTATCAAACTCAAGTTTATGGATATTCGAGTCTCTTTCCCTAAGAAATTTCCATGCCAGGGAATTTACCTCGCAGTGGGTTTCTTCCCCTAAGTGTTCTTCATAGTGCCTTACTAGATACTGCCAAACCTGCATATATTCTTCTTCACTGATCTTCTCCATGTTGAAGCCTCTCATCATAATTTAGTGTTCTTAATACATGAAGCATATTTAATATTATAGGAAAGTGTTGTAATGGGATAAGATGAAAAATCAATGTTAATGGTTTATGAATAATGTATAATTATTAAAGTGTTATTATATTGGAATTCATGAATTATGTAACATATCTGAATTATTCAGTAAATATTTTTCATTAAGGGTTTTCAATAATATATTGAATGGTAAAGTGACCTAGATATGTGATTTAATGATATCGTGAAATATCATGATAAATAGATGATTATGGAAATTATAATAATTAACATGTTGCTGTGTTTATGATAATTATTGTAGGATAATGATATAATTTATATGATAAATTTAATAGGGTGGTATTTATTACCATTTAACCGATCAATGATTTGTTCAGAAAGTTGTTTATGGTATCAATTTTTTATTTTATATATTTTTTGGGATTTTTTGAAAACTGTGTTTTATTTTATGAATACAGAAAAATGAATGTATCCTCTATGGTTTAATGGTTTATCAGGAATTTACCATGTTTCAGAAGAATACGTAAAAAATTTATTCAAATGTTTATTATATGATACAAAATTTGACAATTTTTCATATTTGGTGGATCGATGTTTACATTCCTTTGAGTCATTTTATAACTATATTTTTAAATTTAAAATTTTGTAAGGGTTATATGGAAAAAATTTATGGATTGGTTAATGTTTAACATTGGATGTTATTTTATTGATTAGTGCATTACATCACCAAATCATTATTGATCTATATTGGGTATCCAAAGATTTCCTTATTTTAATATTATAGATAAATGGAATAACATATCAATATATTAAGTATCTTATTTTGTGCTTCAGGACATACAATAAATAAACTCTTATAGTAAGAGTTTTAGTTGAAATAGATAAAATAACATCTAATTATTGTGATTGTGATTAAGAAATGGAATGAAATAAATTATTTATATCATCTCATAAAAATTCCTCAGCATTACGAATAGATCAATAAATAAAATTCCTTCATATTACAATCATTTTAGATGATATCAATGTCCTATTATATTAATCTATGTTTTATAGTGTTTTGTTCACTAACATTATTCTGACCATGTTCTCTATCACTCATAATTGGTATTTGTGTGTTATTTTTATCTTACATGTCCAAGATATCACTTCACACCCATGTTCTCTTATTTGAAAACCTAATATTTTCTATTATAGATGACTTTTACACAACCCATTCTTCATTTTCATGATGATGTTCTATTTTCACCTCTTCTGATTAGATTTTATATGTCAAAATCTATAAATTATAAACATGTTATGAACAATACAATTTTTAAGGGAGAAATTGATTTTAGGGGGTTTGGTTTTAACACACCATAATTTTGTGAAATGAATATTATTAAAATTAAATAAAAAATTTAAATATTTTTCTATATAACATAAAACTAATTTTATCTTATGTTACAACCAACCGAGAGATTAAAATGAATCCATTCATATTATTAAATTAATATTATATAATAGATATCAACTTACCATTGGAATGGTGGAAATAAATTATATCATCAAATTATAAAATTATATCTATAAAAAATTTATATAAAATATTATTTTATGAAAAACTAATTTAAAATAACAAATAAAATTTTAAAATTGAGGAATTATTTCTTGGAAAAAGTATTTTATTTCAATAAAATAGTATTGACGCACGCCTGTCGTAGGGCATGGAAAAACAACTATTTCCTAAGTTAAAATGTTGTAATTTGGTTGACCTAGTATGTCTCCTGAAGAGGAGTGCACACAAAACGAGTTGTCACTTTAAAACGAGGGTAAAAAATGATTTGTTTTTGAAATGAAATTTGAAATCAAAATGATTGAAAAACTATTATATTTAAAAGGGTGATTAGGTCAGGGTTGGTTTCCTAATTGTAATGCTATCCTTGTTCAATTTAATTCAACCCTCTTCTTCTTTTTTGATTAAAGTGAGTATCCACAATCGTTTCCTTTCACTTCCTTGGTGAATTATTATTAGGAGAGAAAACCTTACCATGATCTTGGTTTGGTCAACTCTACTTCCATGTGTAAAATAGTTGTATTGAATATCCTTAATTTTAATGGGAAATACCCGATCGGGTTTTGTTTTCCCAAATAATCACGAACATTCACTACACCTTTTACACGTACTGACGATCGTCGAGTACTTCACCACTAATTCTTGGTTTATTCCATCATATATAAAACAGAAATTAGAGGAGAGAGATATTGATTATTTTACCAATGAAAAAATTAATAACGGAATAAATATTCATGAATGATCAAACTTGATAATAAAATCTTCTATAAGAAATTGAAAACAACTTTGAAGAAGAAAGAAATTTATTCAATTGCATCCAAGAACTCAAGCATTACAATGTAGAAAACCAACCCTTCCCCAATCACTCCAAAATTTTACCCCACCATGGTAAGGGTAATCGAGTTGAATGGGGAAGAATAAGGCATTACAAAACTATGACAAAGAAAATAAATAAATGAGAAAGCTGAAAAGTTCTCCTTCTTGGTGTCCCAGAAGGAATGGGATGGAGAATGGATGCTTTGAGAGGGTGGAGCTCTCCTCCTTTTATAGCCAGAATGTTTACCACGAATGTCAATGCGTTGTATCCCCATTAAATGACATCTTCATGCATTTGGCGCTTCTTGAATGTTTTTTTATAATTCCCTTAGACGTGTCCCCTCAAAATCTCAGTGGATTTGGACATGTTTTTCCGAGAGTTATGGCCGTTTTACTATGAGCATTTATTCTGTCTAGTCAGACTCTCTAAAATGAAATCATCCTGATTAGGGTGATTTAATGTCCTTATAAACGGCCAATTCACTCGGTATTCCTTCATAAAGGATGCTCCAAAACACCTTGCGCGTCCACCCACCGAATTTCACAAGCTCTGGGCCCACAGTGCATGATTTATGGATCCCACATCAAAACTAGGCAGAACTTAAAATAGTTTTCTTAATCCAACTTGTGAGCTTCTTTTGAGCTTCTATATGGCCGATTCGGATTTTAGTCCAAATATAGTAAATGAAGCCCTGGATGTTTAGAATCTGGAAAAGAAAGAATGATTCAATTTGGATCAGTGTAGATAATGTTATGTCCAAACTACCGAAATAATTTAAAACTGTTGAAAATCCAAAATGGCCAATTTTTACTATTCAGCTCAAAATAACACCGTTATCATAAAAATGAAACAATTAATCTTAGAGGAACAATTTTGTGGGTTTAAAACAATGATATTCAATATTAATTAATTTAAAATATTTTCTCTATCAAGTATACATCAACAAATTGAAAAATTCACTTTAGATGAGAGATTCTAATGACATGTATATATTATTTATTCAATTATTATTTTATATTCATCAAATGTGTGTTCTAGAAAATTGATTAAAAAAAATTCATTATTATAATTATAACTATATTTTTCTAAAAAATGGACTTCTCATGTTTTTGTAAAAACATTTTAATTTTTGTTTAACAATTTTTTATTTATTTTAAAAATAAAATTAATTTTTTTAATAATGATGTCAAAATTGTCTTACGGAAAATTGATTACAATTTTAAGAAAATATAAATTTTTTGATGAATAGTACTAATACAAAAACATAAATGAAAACTACCTATTATTATATTATTTTTTTAAAAAATAATATTAATATTAAATATGTTATAAAATAAAATTAGTTCAATAATAAATTTATTAATTCAATTTAGGTCATTATATTTATTTTAATTTATAATTTATATATATTAATACAGGGAAATTTTTTAAATTTTCTTTTTGAATAAAACATTCTCATCATATGTGTGAGATTAATATTAAATTAAATATTACCACTTCTATTAATGTTATTTGGAAAAAAAGTATTCGGTATTTATAATCAGTTTACTTTATATTATATAATAAGATCAATTTAATTTTCTACTACAAAGAATATTAAAAATTGGAAAAAGTTATTTACCAAATTTATATTAAAACCTTATTTAATGGTGGTTAAAAATAAATGAAATGGTTAAAAATATCATAAACAATTGTATAAATTTGTTTCGATATTTTTTCCCTTTCATGCCTTAGTACATATAATATATTTTTGGACTCATTTTAATGGTAACAATGTTGGTACAAATATTTATAAAAAAATAAAAAGTGTCTCACTCAAATCAGTTTTAGAAGGCCCCCATTTCTTTTATAGACACTATAAAAAACACATTTTTGGTAAAGAACATCTCAATTCACTAGTAAAATTTCCACATATCCTCCTATAATCCTTATACTGGAATGAAATACAACCAAGGAAGGATAACGGTAAAAACCTATGGAGGTAACTAGAAGAAGAGGTTACATTCTAAAATGAGGGTTTTTATTTTTTTTCCACCTTCCACTCCTTCAATCATTAATAATATATAGTTATATAATAACCAATATATGTTCCATAAGAAATATTTTTATTTTATTTTATTTATATAAAACCATATCCACTTTTATTTAAAGGGTTACGATATCATTACTCGTGTGAATGGTAGTCTAGACCCTCACGAACTGATTTCATTGGTTTTTCGAGTATAACCTCTCAATGTTGGTCATGATGATGGATCTATTATAAATATATATATTATATTTATAACATAATTATACCAATATATTCTTTATATCATGTATAATTTTTTTTTTCATTTTAGTCTTCCAGTAATATGATAGCATCGCTCGTATGTACGACATACTACCTCATCACGAAGTGATGTGATTCATTTTTCACTGACTATTTCTGCTGAAGTTATTAAGTAAAATTTTAATTAATATGTTTGATATAAATGAACTAATTAGCATATTAATGAAATATTAATTATTAATTAAATATAATATAATATTTTATTTTATTACATACCTTTTCAATCACTGAATTATTATACGCTGTTTGTGTATATGTAGACTACCTCCATTAAAAAGCGATGTGAATATCCATATTCACAACCATTGCATGTAGATAAATAATATATTTATATTTAAATAAACCATATGATATTTGGATAATTATATATTGGTAATATATTACTTACCTCAATTATATTATGTGCAATGAGAAATGGAAACATTACTGATGTGAACGAAATACCTCCCGTCTCCATGATTATAACATACATCATTTTTCAAAATAATTTTTTAATGATTCATAATACAAAAATAATTTAAAAATATATTTGATAATTACATCGTGTTTATTATTTTGTAATTATGGTTCCATAATCAGTTTACTTGGTCTTAAAATACAAAATAAAAAAATATATGAATTAGATAGTGGTTATTACCAATAAAAAAATTAACAAAAAATTGCTAATAAAATGGTAAAAAAATGTCATGATAAAATAATATATTATATAATATTTCTATTTAATGTTATATTATATAGGTATAATTAATTTATAGTTTTTATTCAAGAGGTTCAGCATGTATGACATAATATGATACATGTGGTAAGTGATTTGTGTCTTATTTTTTTCACTTATATGAGAAACATTCCATATTAAACACCTATTTAATTTATGTGATTTATATAATATAAATTTATTTGTTTTTAAATGGTTTATCTGAATGTTATTTGAATTTACATAACCTTTTTAGACCACTTCTCCATGTGTTTTATGTTTCCAATGTTAGCAAACCAATCTTGGATTTTTTCTTCTTAATTTTCATTCATTTAGACATATTTATTGTTATGAAGCTATTATGTTTTATGAGATGTATATCAAGATATTTTTACATGTAATAAGATTAATTTAAATATACTTCTGAAATTTTATATTTTGTTTGATTTTATTCTTAAATTTGGATTACAAATCAAAGATACCACAGTGGTAAAAATTTTATTTTACAATATAATCACTTATTGGTATTTTTTATTAATATGGTTTTTATAATAAATTTTTAAGGACCATTTCACAATAAAATCATAAATTTTATTCTCCCTTATCTATTCAAGATATTTTCAGTTGATAATATATAATTTATAATCATGGGTATATGAAATAATTATCACAACATTATTAATAAAAACACGCAATATTTATATCTTTGTTGTAAAAGAATTTTTCTTCAAAAACCATGTTTTCTAAAAACACATTAAAAAATAACATTTAGATTATTCAAATGATTTATTAATAAATTTTGTATCCTTTTTTATTTTATTAAAAACATATTTGAAGGAATTTTCATAAAATTTCATAAAAATTGTACATTTAGATGTTTTCTAAATTATGAAATAAATCCTTGTTTTTTGGATAAGAATATGAAAAACAATTCTTCCTTCATTATTCCCATTTAAGCGCCATGTATATGAATTCATGGTAATTGTAAATGAATTTTGTTTTCAAAAGACATATATATTAAAAGGTTTTATTTCTAATTCATAAAGTGTTTTTTCATCATCAAAAGTGTTGAATAATTTTTTATGGTATACGTTATATATTTTAAGGATCATTTGTTAAGAATTGAATTTACAAAATATTAAATATATATTTTATAATATAATTTTTCTTCTTTATGAAACATTTAAATTTTATTTTTCATTGGAAATTATTTTACATTTAATATGACATCGTATGATATAAGTTATTATTTTTTTGGTGATATAAACCAATTACAACATTATGAATATGTATCTTATTGGATGATGATGGAAATCTGTAAATGAAATCTATTTATCTTAAACGCGTTATATAATGATAAAATTAATATGAAACCAACTTAATTTTTCACAAACTATAATATGATGAAACGATGAAATTATTATGAAAAAAATACTTTTTCCATAGGTTACAATAAAATAGAATGCCTATAATCGCTATTTCATTTGATGGAATATGATATGATGAATTTTATTAATATGTATAACACATATGTATTATTTTTATTAGATATTTTGGGGAAACTATATATCATTCCAATGTATTTGGTAAATATTTATTACACCTGAGTGAATATTTTATGTGTAAATGATTATATGTTCAGAATGTTTTGTGTGATATTTTTTACAAGTTCGTAATGTTAAACATGAAATTTATTACACATTAGTAGTGTTATTATAGATATTTTTTTCATTTCATTAATGTTATTATTGGAACTTATTTTATCTCTATAATTTTATTTGTGTGCCTCATTTTAGGTATATATCTTAATGAGTGAACATTTCACTATTTATAAACAATCACAATGTTATAATATGATGTGTGTGAAAGAAAAATATGTATAATTCAAATTTTATGCTCTCATGTATCATGTTAATTGAATCCATAATAAATTATGACATAATAAATTACATTCGTTAAAACATGAATCAATAGTATATTCTTCGATACATAGCTTATGGTTTTAAAATATTATAATCTAGTCACCATACACTTATGTTCATGTAATGATTATCTATCTCCCTTGATTAACCTTAGAAATCATATAAAATCACCATTTCTAATGTTTAATTTCCCTATTTTATGATGAATGTTAGTAATATAGTATGATGTGAAGAGTTGTAAACGGGATGAAAATTATGGTAAATATTGAAGATATTTCACCAAAATAAGATGACCGTGTACCTTTCTCCAATGATAATAAACTAATACAGTCCCCCATCTTGTATTTTTTTAATGTGTAAAATATTAATTTAAAAATGATGTAACATCTATATATGAGAATTCTAGGTCCCTATATGATATTATCCCACCTTTTTTATGATGGAAAATGATACTAAGATTTGAGATCGCTAATAATAGATCTAGATAAATGATGACCCTAGAGGAGAACATTGAAAACAAAATGAATGAAATTGTCTTTAATTAATATGGGGGTATTTTGAATAATAAATATCAAAAAAATATCAAGATACTTTTTCATTTCCTAAATATAGTATATATTATTGTGCATGACCCAATGAATATATTAGTCACATATTAAAAAATATATTTTAATATATTATTTAATGATTATGTGTTAATGGATAATATTATGTTTTTAAGGATAAATCATAAGTGATAGACAACATTAATTGGAAATAGAAGAGGGTTAATAATGTTACAAGTCATACAGTTAAAAATTCTATAATCAAATACTTTAATAAAATCCATGTCCAATAAAATAGATAGCCACCAAGAGATACATTCTATCAGGAATGCATATTACTTTATGAGAACCCTTAAAAATAGGATTATATGACATTAAATTTTAATGGTTAATACAATAATACAATAATTATAATTGATTGTGATGTCACTCAATAATTTCGGAACAACATAATTCATAATTCTTTATACATAAAACTGAGATATTTTATACCACATAAATGATTGAAACCATGTGAAATATAGGATAGAAGAATATGTATCCCTAAAAACATAAATGTATTCACTATAAAATATTATGTGATATATAATGAATTAAATCATTGAAATCATGACACTATTATAGATGATAGAATTTTTATAGGATACACTATGAAGAGAAAATCCTAAATATGATTCAATAAATTGTCAAATAATATTATTAAAAGAAATTTTGTAAAATTAACAGAAAATAAATCATAAATTCAATTTATATGATCATTATACAAAATTTTATAAGTATGATAATATATGTTAATGTAGGTTTATATATTTTTAAATGATTAATTAATGATGACGAATTAGAGGAAAAACGAGTACCAAAAACTACTCTTCATGAATTTTATACTTCATCAACTAGAAGAAATAGAAATATGGAGATTGACCAATATAATATCATAAGTGATGTGTCATTACATAAAAAATAATTACTACTGTGTATTTTATAAATGGATTATCTTCTATTTAAATTAAAATTAATTTAATCTGAAGAGTTATCAATGCATAAGTGATGAGTCAAATCCATGATTTAGGAGATATTACATATTGATAAAAATAATATACAATAGAATATATAAATATCAAAACAGAATAATATGATCATAATAATATGAGTTTTTTAATATATTTAATGAAAAAAGATGATTTATTTGAAATATATCACATCTAATATGAAAATATTTTTCTCAATAAAAAGGAATTGATATTGATGGTTATTTTATGCAAGCATATCTATTTTAGATTACTATAATTTTCATAGATATGGAATATCATATAGGATTAAAAATATTTTAAATGGATTTGAAGGCCTCATTATTAAATAGTTTTTCAATAGATGAAGTCTATATATAACATTTGGTGGGTTTCATGATTGGTGATTATGAAAATAACGTATTTTTATAGATAAAGGTAATGTAATGATGAAAATTGGAACCACAATAACGGTATTATTTTCACGTATCTTATTTAAAAAATTGATTTTAGATAAGGTAGTGTTAAACATAAGACGAATGTGGAGATATACAATTTATTATGGTGTTTTTCATATATATATATGTGATATTTTTAGGGAAGTACATAATTGTTATTAAAAGTATTTTCTAATCCAATGTTGGAAGAATTTGTTACGTTAATGATAGTTCATCTAAAAGTCATTATTACTTATTAATTGAATCATAATGAGAAACATACCACATCTTTATAGAAACATTATACAGAATAGATTCTCAAGAATAATTAAATTCATTACTTAATGTAAATTACAATGTTTTTTTTCAATTAAAACCATGTATATGAGAAAATAAAATGAAAAATCAATTGATCATAATTCATAGAGAAAAATTATTATAAACATTGTTATACATGAAAAACCTAGATTAAACATTGACTTACATGTAGTTTGGAAGCTTAATATCAATCATCATTCAATAATGGAAAATATATTTATTGTGAATTAAATAATGAGTTAAATCCAAGGAAATTTTATTTTTAATCTACACTATGATGTAGATATATCTAACTATCTATCTTGAATTTTATATTCTTCATGGGATTTAGATGCTTTTTATTGAAAATAAATGAAAAGTGGATCATTATTTATTAGAAATATGTGAGTGGGATGTTTGTGAATGAATTGAGAGAGTACATAACTTAGCATAACTATATATATGCATAATAAATTTTCCAAATTGATACCATATCATTACAATATAGATAAATAATCTAGGTGATTTGTGTGAATAGGTTCAACAAATAATGGATATATTCTTGTATTAGATGTGTGACATGAGGTCATTACATATTCTGATTCCACAAACCAATACAAACAAATATTATAATAAGGTATCACATAATTAAATAAAAAATGAGAAGGGTTTTTTTAAATATTTTTTTATATTTCAATAACAGTAGTAGAAAATTGGGTTTAACATTGTAGTTGTAATGTCATTTTCTCTAACCTGATTGTAAAAGATCAATATGAAATTTTTTAGGATGTTTTTTTAAAAAAATTACTTTAAAATATAATTTTTATTACTAAAAATAATAATTTGAAAGTAAATCGATGAGAAATGTTCTATATAACCACATTTAACATCGATTTATTTAGAATACATGTTAATAATAAAAAGAACTATATTAGGGTCTTTTCTTTTTAAAATTGACAGTGAATCAAATTTAAAAAATATTTTTAAAAAAGTTTCTTCAAATCTGTCTGTGGGTGAAATGCTATACATTAGAGAACCTGTGTACCAAGATCCTTTTGTATTCCTTACCAAAAGCATGAGGTATAGAGAAAATCATGATCTGAAACTATTTTCTGTTGCACCCCATGCAAATGAACTATGTCTCTCACATACAGTTCACTCAACTACACTACTATAAAGGATTCCTTGATAGAAAATAATTGTTCTACATTATTTACTCGATCCACAATGACCCAAATAGAATCATTCTTCCTAATGGTCATTGGATTTCATACCACAAAATCCATAGCCACGCCATGCCGCTTATAGTTCAGAATAAGTAATGGTTGCAATAGGCCTCCAAGTCGTTGATGCTCTCATTTCTCCAACTGAAAAGTGAAACACCTTGTTACGAACCTTGCAATCTCCTTTTTCATTCATGGACACCAAAAGTGACGTCGAAGGTCATGATACATTTTTTAACCCCAGGATATACTGCTCACCATGATGCATGAAATTCTTGCATGAGTTCCTCTCACATACTCATAGGCAAAACAATATGATTTTTCACATAGTTGATCTGCAACTCATTTATTTTCCAACCTGAAGGTGTCTCCCCACCATCAAGGCTTTCCCTATAGGATAAACACTTTGCGTCCTCGTACTACCTATCCTTGAACCATCTCAAGAGTGTATACTATACTATTGTGGTAATCAGAGTCATCCTCTCCTAACTCTTCTGAACAACCTCATGCATTTCTGATAGCAAAGTCATCATATTCCACTCATCACTCGACTCATGTACTAAATGAGTCTGAGTTTTTCATCTCAATGAATTAACTATAATATTCCCCTTCTCGGGTGTATATGCCAGTTCAAAATATTTGGGTTGTATAAACTGTACCAATATTCGCTGCTGAAGATTTATGCCGTGCTGTGAAATGATATACTTCATTCTTTTTTGATCCGCCAAAACTGTTAATATTTCACACACAAAAACATTGTCTCTAACACATAAGAGCATAATCTGTTGCTGATAACTCGAGTTCATGCGTAGGGTAATCCCATTCATGTGGTTTCTACGGCCGAGACCAACACCTAATGAATTAATCCCCTTGCATCATCACATCGTTGAGTAAGACCCCAGAAGCATGACAATCCACCAGGTAATCCTCACCTACCATGGGTAAGATCAAAATTGTTGCTGATGTCAAGCGCTTCTTCAATTCATGGAAAGCATTCTCATAAGCTTCTTTCCAAACAAACTTTTTACCTTTTTTGGGAAAACCAGTAAGTGGCGCCACCAATATGGAAATTCCTTGGATGAACCTCCTGTTATAACTATATAATCCCAAAAAGTTTCTAATATAGGAAACACTCATGATCATCTCCCAATAAATCATTTCCAAAACATTCTATGGGTCAATGACCACACCTTCTTTTGATGTGATGTGCCCCATATATTGTACCATGTCAACCCAAAACTGAAATTTAGATATCTTGACATTGATCCAATGTTATATTAGTATACTCCGGATGATGTCAAGAAGTTGGGCATGAACATCATGAGTCTTAGAGTACACTATGATTTCCCAAACAAACACAACCACAAACTGATCTTTGTGCAGATGAATGATCATTTTCATCAAGGACATAAACACTTCTGGAGTGTTTTTCGATCCAAACAATATTACGACGAACTTCTAAAGGCCATACCTTCTTCTTAAAGTAGTTTTTAGTATATCTAAATTCCAAACTCCTAAATGATGATGCCCTAATCTCAAATTGATCTTAGATAACACACCATCCCACTTCATCTGGTCAAATAGATCATTGATACGTGGAAAATGATACCATTTCATCATAGTCATTTTATTCAACTTCTGTTAATCGACACACAATTTTAACCTCCCATCACCCTTCATTGAAAACAAAATAGGTGATCCCCAAGGTGAAATACTTGTATAGATAAACCCATTTTCCTCTAACTCCTCTAACTCCGTTTTGAGCTCCCAATGACTAGTCTATGCCATTCTTTAAGGTGGAATAGATATTGGATCAGCTCCTGGCATGAGATCAATAGTAAAATCTGCAACACTTTAAGGTTCCCACCCTAAAATGTCTTCAGAAAAGAGAACATGAAATAGTTCTACTTTTGGTGGAAGGGCGTATTTCTAACCACACCCATCATCTAGAAATATACTAGTTTGTTGGGACATGATATCTCCCAGTTTCTGAGTAATTGTCCTAAACTTGCATTCATGGATATCCCATTCTCCACGAAGGGCATATTGATCACCATCAAGATATTCAAAGGTCACTCTTCTGTGATAAAAATCTATGTGGACTCAGTTTGTGACATTCCTTTCTATACTCATAATCAGATTGAATACCGTTATATCATAGACATATATATCCCAATGGAAAATATTCTATCCAATATTTAGAGAACATCCCTTTCATAAATTGATATACCTCGTCGTTCCTCCCAACGATGTATCAACATTAATCATCCTACCTACGAAATCCACCTCTAAGCTCAATTTGTAAACAATGATTGTAGATATTAAGGACTGATAGGAAGAAATATCAAACAAGGAAGTAGATAATGTAGAAGAAAATAGAATAGTAACTCTCACGGTCGATGGACTGGCCTCGCTCTACATTAGTGAAGGTCGCACTACATGTAACTGTAATTACCATCTTCATTGTAGTGCCATCCGACTCACATAAGTAGCACCAATCTACTGATACGAGTTCTCATTCTATGAAGCACCACCCCTAAATCCTCTATTACCTCTTCCAGTAGAACACTAGCTGCTAGAACTATATGGTGTAGAAGACACCCATCCCACAATCTATGTAACACCCAAGAATGATAATGGGTTAAATGACTAAATGTTATGAATCATGACATCAAGGTGCACCTTCCATTTCGAAAGCCTACCTGATTAGAACTCCACAGTTAAGCGTGTTGGGACTGGAGTAGTGATTATGATATGTGACCTTTTGTAAGTTTTCCAAGGTGTGTGTGAGTGAGGAAAAATTTCACTAGAATGGACACGTGTTTTCCTATGGGGACTGTCATTAGACAGATGACCCGTTCGGGAAAGTGGGTGGGAGCCAGGGTGGGGACCACATGTCTGTGGGGCAACTGTTGGAACCTAGTGGGCCAAGACACGACGACCATGTTAAGGCATGGGGAGGGGGGGTGTTATCACAGAGACCCTGTTTTAACATTTGTTATAAGTGGTGGTACCCATCCATAAGTGTAGTGCACTTCCTATGTTGAGAAGTAGGGCCCACAACGAGGATGTTTTTCTCTAAGGGGGGTATTATAATACCATTGAATGATAAAGTGTTAAATGAATAAATGATACGACTCATGTCAATAATGTGCACCTTCATTTTCGGGAGCTTACCTGATTAGAACTCTATAGTTAAGAGTGTTTGGCCTGGAGTAGTGATCAGGATGGGTGACCATCTAGGATGATTCCTAGGGTGTGTGTGAGTGAGCACAAAGCACAGT
The DNA here is from genome assembly GCA_963277665.1 of Viscum album. Classification (NCBI taxonomy): domain Eukaryota; kingdom Viridiplantae; phylum Streptophyta; class Magnoliopsida; order Santalales; family Viscaceae; genus Viscum; species Viscum album. Next base: position 185,651,150 of record OY728153.1, on the reverse strand, counting down.
GGAAAGGAAACGTGTTGGCCTGTTTTGACTGTCATTAGTCACATGACCCGTTCAGTCACGGGGGTGGGCCCCAGGGTGGGGACCACGTGTCTGCGGGGCAACTGGTGGTACCTGGTTGGCCAGGACCCGACGGATATGTTAAGGTGGGGTGGTTTTGTTGTCATCATGACCTAGTTGTTACTCTCTAACTCTGAGCAGCTGCTACCTAAGTACCATCATGCCTCTGCCTCCAACAGAACCTCTGTAGATGTCCCTTGTTTCTTCAAAACCATAACTCCACTGTTGGATGAGGAAAATCTGTACAATAATTTCCTTGCCTACCACACTAGTGGAAAAGTTCTTTAGAAATATCAGGTGTAACTGTTCCCCATGACTGTCCACCTTTTATTCCACTTTCCATACTAAGATAATCATAACGTCACTTCCTTTTCTCAGAAGGAATTCCCCATTATTTTCCAGCTACCTATACAGAACTTGAATCCTCCTTTAGGTTCCCCTCTGAAATGAGAGTCTAATTAACCACTTCTGAATATTTCTTATTGCTAATGATATTCACGTGGGTGGGACCCAGGGTGGGGACCACGTGTCTACGGGGAAACTGGTGGTACCTGTCAGGACAGGACCTGACGACTATGTTAAGGCGGGGTGGTTGTGCTGTCATCGAGACCTAGTTGTTACACTCTAACTCTGAGCAGCCACTCCCTCAGTACCAGCCTGTCTCTGCCTCCTACATAAGCTCTATAGAGGTCCATTGTTTCCACAAAACCATAACTCCAATATTGGATGAGGAATATCTGTACGATAATTTCCATTCCTACCACAATAGTGGAAAAGTTCATGATAAAGATCAGGTGTAACTGTTCCTCCTAACTGTCCAACTTGTATTCCACTTTCCATACTAATATACTCATAACATCACTTCCTCCTCTCAGAAGGCATTCCCCATTATTTTACAGCTACCTAGTCAGAACTAGAAGCCTCCTTTAGGTTCCCCTCTGAAATGAGAGAATAATTAACCAATTCTAAAAATTCCTTCAGGCTAATGATATTCACATGGGACTTGATTTCTCACTATAGTCCATCCCGAAATCATTTTTCCAAAGATGACTCATCTTCTGCCAATGTTGTAGGAAAATGTTGTAAAAATGTGAAATGTTTATAGTAAATCATTATCGACATGATTCATTGTGTCGGTTTCATAATCTCTGAATTATTCACTTTTCTCAGTTTGTCTGGATAGAAGTTTTACTTTAACATCTCCAAAAATTTCATCTTATCCACACTATCAGTATGTCCTGATTGTAGCTGAATGTCCCGCAATAGCTTCACGGATCCATGAAACATATATGCATCCAACTTGAACATTATCTCAGTATGAGTCTCCAAATGTTAAAGTATCATCTCTATGGATTCAATCCAGAATTCTTATCCATCTAGTCCACCCTCTCAAGTAAATGTAGATGGGTGCTATAGCTGAAGCTCCTTTGTCATCTTAGGCATGCTTTTCTATACCATCCTTGTGTATCTCTCCATAAAAATAATGAAATGAGAGAATTTATCTCATAATTGTTCCCCTTCTTCCTCGTATTGCACCAATTTTTACTCAAGTCCCCTATCTACATGTTCATTCTTGGACATACCCCCCGGTCTCTCCCCCAATAATTGTCATTGATGCATGCTCCAACAATACCAAACACACGTATTAGTCATCATAATACAACATTATAACATTAATGTTAGAAGGGAAACTCACAGAACAAGTTTCAACATATCCTTTCTCCTGTTTTCATTCCACATGGTTAACACCATGTTTTATCACTATCCTTAACCATCAAGCACCACGAACATAGTTTACAGGGGTATATTCATTCTGATTAATTAATCAACCATTAATTAATCACATTATATCAAATTAATTAATTCAATAATTAATTAATTAAAATATCCCATTTAATCAATCAATTTCTTCATTAGATAGGAATTTCATCTCATTTTGCATCATTATTTTAAACTCACAATAAGTAAAAACATTTCATGTTCAACAACTTAACCATAACCTATATTAATTTGATTTCTTAGAATGATGAATGAGGAATCACAAAATGTTCCTCTTTAGGTCAGAAATCAAAATACAAAAATTTTCAAAACAAATATCACATCACACCCCATGTGTGTCACCCAAGGTGAAATAATATATGAATGTAACAAAAAACAAAAATCAAAACAATCTCACACTGAGTACTCGAATGTTTCCCTCATACATTGGTTACCAACATTCATGCATGATCTCATTAACAATCCTTGAATATTCCAAGTCTCTTGACAACCATTTGCTAAAATATTAATAAAAAATAAGAACAATGAATATAAAAACCCTTTGATACAACATTGGGAAGCCCCAACCCGGGAGCAAATGAATGGTGCCCCGAGCTGGTTGGCCACAGGCCCAATAGTGTGCCTCCCAGTATGCCAGAGGGTGCTGACTAGAAGCAAAGGTCTGGTAAGTCAGTCTTGGGGACACTATACCCTCTTTTATCATAATAAAACACATGCGGAATAAAATAACAATATCCTAGTATGGGAGTGCATCAATTACCATAATAATACCATGACATATGATAGTCAAACCGTAGAATACAATAGTCAACTAAAATGTAAAATATGTTATACCAATGAAAATGACACGTGTCTACAATGAAACAGAATGTAAATACACAATAACTCACAAATAGATACCAAAACACATCTGGTTCCCTTTCCCAGGATCCAATTACAAAATGAAACCCTATCCTAGGCCCTTTCCCTTTTCTTGTCCCGCAACAACAATGCCTGCTTAGGTGCCGATCGGGAAGCTAGAATAGGATTTGAGTACAAATCAGTAGGCCACCACCAATTATTTCTAAAACAAGTCTATTCAAAGAATACAACATGTAGTTATATGAAACAATAAATAGAATGCATAAATTAAACAATTATCACATTTTCATTTTATACATAATTATCACATTAGTCCAATTAAATCAATGTTTCCAAATGGAATCAACATTTATTATTTTCATTCATTTGGTGTAGGTCATAATGCATAGCACCCCAAATCTATGTTGAGACTTCATTCATTATTATCATTAATAATTTGGTGTAGGATTTCATTTATAGGACCTCAAATCCTAGTGAATGTAGGACATAATGCCTAGTAGTCCAATTCTCATTCGGTGTATGTTGTAATGACTAACACCCATACATCTAAACACATAGATAACTATTGGGGATTAACTCCATGTCCATGTCCAATATTTTAAATTTTTCTAGGATGTCATACCTAGAATCGAATAACCTCATTCATTTATTAATTTTTTAATTCATAATAATTTTCCAGATTAATCATCGACTCATTCAATGATTAGCTGAACATTTATAAGACCATTAGTTGATTCTAAAATTAACAAATCACATAACCCATGAATTAAACAATCAATTAATTAATAAATCAATAAATTTTTCATTCCACAATTAATTCTTCTTAATTTATTATCTATTTCAAAATCCATCATGTCATAATTAAATCTGACAATTAATTATCATTAAATCCCAAAATTATTTCATAATTAATTCTCCCTTTTAATTAACTTAATACAATAAATAAAATAACTCAAATCGAAGATCACAAACCATAATTAAATCTCAAATATATCAATCACATTGGGAAACCCCCCTCCCATTAATTTGTTCTGTAATTCAATTATTAAAAAATTACCTAGATAAACACACATCAATTCCACTTTCCTAATTACCCACATTTATGATATCATTTATAATGGGAATCATGAAATTTCATAAAATAACACATATATAGAAAATCATGACTATGGGAGTTCAATTTAGACCACCTACCTTAGTTTATTGATAGATGTTATCCCAACAGAATTCCACAAAATCTGTGTTACACAACTTCATCGAACAATATATGAATCTAAATCCTTAAAAGAAAAATTAAGATCAAAGGCATCAATATCATGAAAATATAGAACCTTATTTAGAATCCTAGATCTATATCTCAAACCATAGGTTTAGATCAATGGAAACTATGAAGATCCTCCATCAAAAGTTCATGGAAAAGATATAAGAAAAATGAGAGAAGCATCGGGATGGAATCCACATACTGGGAGGAGATAATATCTTCTATTAGGGATTCTAATCTCAACGAATGGTATTTTGATCACCTTGGAATCCCTCTAGATTCCTTTGGGAACACGTAAAATCTGTCAAGAATGATCCAAGGTCAAAATATGGTTGTCCTAGTGGGTTAGGGTTATTTTAAAATAGATTTTTGGTTAATAAAATTATGCGCAATATTTCCTGGGCCGAGGCGCACGATTAGGAAATTCGTGCACCAATCGTGTATACTCCAATACTGATTTTTTCATGTTTTTCATTTTTTGTAGCACAGTTAAGAATATTGTGCACTAACCATGTGAAATCCACTTTCCAATTTCACACGTTTGGCTTGGTATGGTCACACGGTTTGTCAAACCGTACGCAAACTGTGCGCATCACACTATCATTTAATTTCTGTTAAAAGATCACCGAAACATACCCAATGCTTCTAATCCATGTTAAAGATACATAAAAGCTTCAAAACATACCAGAAAACGAGTCTGAGATGACCCTAGAAAAGGATGGGATCTTGTAGATGATCACTAACTTATCAGTTGTGGAAGATGTTTGTTTATCGTAAGAATGGATATTTATTGTTTAATAAGTATGCGAAATATATTTGAATGACATATGTGGTTGAAAATATTTTACATATGGGTTCATTAGTTAATTATTAATTTAATATGATGTGTGATATATGATGTCACCGCTATAGATGATTCACACCGTAAATCAGGTATATTTTTTTATGAATTAACAAATTTTGATTTTATTTAATTCCACAAATCTATGGAAAATTAGTTTAAGGGACATTGTTGGACATTATAAATAAGATGGACATCCAATGAAATGATTTGAAAAAGTATAATTATAAATCTATACCTTATATTATTTAAACCACATCAAATGTTTTAAAAATATTATTGTGGGAATGTAGTGGATGTGGTTTGGAATTTCCAATACTTGAGTAGTTATATGCCATGAAACCTGATAATTATACCTAGTTTTCCCTATGGGATTTTTTGGTTCCATTGAACATTCATTCAAAAATACGTAAACAGAAATGAATGAACATTGAGGTCCTAGAAAAGGATCCTATTATTTCCCATGGTCTAGGTGGGGGGGACTTGTTACAATCAATTTTTATTTTCCCCTTATAACTATGGAAATGATATAGTGAGACATGCTGGGAAAGATAATCAATTTTGTGTTTGATTGAAACCAAATGATATATTACCCCAGTGTGATTTATGTTTCCATTTAAATCTAGTAGTTTATGATTCATTTTCGGGGGATTCCTAGGACATGAGAGAAAATCTAATACATGATTTTAATTTTCAATTATTAATTACTAAACCAAATTAAATTTTATTTTTATTCTTAATATATTATGGTGGAACCATGAAGTGATTCACAGGATATGATATTCCTATTATAGGGATTATTATTGTTTTGGGACCTCGATTGCATTCTAAGGATTCAGTTTGTATATTATTTATATTTTATGTTTCTTTTATGTGATTCATGGGATCTAGTGTCTCCAATATTATTATTTTCTAGGTATCATGAAGTGAATATAAGGATCTTATTTTCATATTATTATAAATTTTAATGGACCAGGATAAGATTTGAAGGATCTATTATACCCATTTTGGTAATTTCCTAGGGGAACTTGAGGAGATTCGATGGTCTATTGTGTCCATTTCTATTATATGGGTAGAGGACCTTGATTTTATATAAGAACCTGGTATTCCTATTATTATTATAATTTCTGAGGACCTTATAATTAGTACATGGATACTGTGTGACCATATTACTATAAATATGGCTATAAAACGATGGATAGAAACATCTTACACTAGAGGAACTAGGAGTAGTCGATCTCGGGTGTCATGTTTCGCCCAATGACCAATGATGGTTATTTATTTATATACATATTTATTCTCTGTTTCTGATGTTTTATATTCTATTACTCAAAATATTATGTGACATGAATTTTTTTCTAAATTTACTAGCCATGTGTGGGACTACGTAAGAGGCTCTCTACTAAGACATATAATAACACCATGTCTGAGAATTTTTTTGACATTATTACCATAGAATACGTTACAATTTATAGATTTTGTATGAGATTAGGTATTTAATTTGATATACCAAGACTGTTGGATTATATGGTATTTTAATCCTATATGAGTTATGTCTTTAGGATTTAATAGAACCTTACAATACATTACCTATTTATTAAATATTGTATATCAATTTTCGGCATAGTTTGGGACTATTTGTTCTGTTGTTTGTATATTTCACTGGATTATTTAGTATTGGTGGATTTTATTATTTATTTTGTCAAAATACTCTTATATATATATGAATTTGGATAAAATTTGTTTAATTTTTTATTCCCACTATAATATAATGTTGTTTTAACTAGACAATCACCTCAAATTATATCAATACTAGTCAATAGTTTCTTGTGTATTGGGAGGCTTGCATGCGGATACATAATGACCAAATCAGGTTTTTTCACTGTGTTATCTGAGAAATGGATATTAATAATAGATATTGTAGGGTTCCTTTTTATTATCATACTACTTGGGGGATTGGAAGAAATGTGATATAGGAATATGTTTGAACATTATTTGGATATCAGGCAGATATCTAACTTCCCCAACACGGAAGCCACTAAACTGGGTCTCCGAGCCCATTGGTTACATGACCTTAAGCACACCGCCCCGTACACCAAAGGTTGCCGACTAGCAGCGGTGGTCGATGGGGTCAAGTGGGGAGACTATACCCCCTTTATATCAGATTAAGAACAACAAAAATAAACCAAACAGTGGAAACAATAACCAATAAACAAGGAACATGTTTAAAAACCATTTCCAATATTAAATATTCCATGTCATACTACAAGTGCTAGAGTGAACAAAAACCCAAAATAAGGATAATGACCAAAATCCCCATAATGGCCCCGACTCCAAGTCCAGATCCTCCACCAAGTGCTACCCATTCCCACTCACTATCTAGCAAGGAACAATTCCCTTCTCCTAACCTGCAAACATGTAGACTGCTCAGGTACGCCACGGTGGCTTGAGCAGGGTGTGAGTACAACTCAGTAGGCCACCACCAACTATGTCTACAAAATATCCAGTATGAACAAGTAGTGCATGAAAAAAGAATATGAATGATACTTACCATGTAATAAATCAAGGTTCTATTAAAAAGATTAGAGTCAAGCCATTCCCATGTCCATTACGATTCTTTCACACCAATTATCATCACTTACAATTTCATCAGATTTCCATGGGTTAATCACACACATTATGTTACATGGCTATAAGGGAAACAATCACATGAAAGAGGGTAAACACATCATTATCCTATCTCACTATGACTAACCCCCTCATAAAAACCATAACCTCCCCTCAAAGCCTCAGTCTGGGTGGATGCAACCATTAAGAGAATAAACCCTCAGTCCCCTTTCCTAACCCGTGCATTTAGGGTGGAGTTTAGAACCTCAGTCTTAGCTCTTCCTGTGGGTGTAGATCCTCGTGTCATACCCCAATCTACCAAGACATGTGCACATGATTATATATATAAGTAACCATAATCCATCCAAACCCTTTCCCTTCGACAATACTATTCACCACCACCCACTTGGGAATTCACATTATGCCTTATCCATTAACACATTACCATTTCACATCATTTAACCATTCACCAAATTCCGATGTGTTATGCCTATCTCACTAAGAATTCAACATTAAACCCATTACCTATCCTGTTATGGTCTTAAGTCAGTTTAAAAATTAACCCATTTAACATGTTCGTCATCCCATGAATCACCCATTCAAGACAACATGTTTTTCAAGGCTCTACAATTCATTACAATAAGGTCACTTGTTTAGTATCAAAACCGAAGTCCAAGAAAATCTGGCACATCCCATGGATGTCACTAGATTATTCCAAGTCAATCCCAAAACATCCCACGAGAATCGTGAGGGTTCCCATTTTCCATTTTAAAAATCATTTATACCAAACATTCCATGGTTATTAAAAACATAACCAAGGAGAAATAAAAAAATAAATAAACATAAAAAAGTACTCAAATAACTATGGGATATCACTTGTAGGCCACCTACCTCGAATCCCCAATTTAACGCACACTCAATCGAGTCCTTAGACCTCAATCCAACTAAACTTTCGAGCTTCAACCTAATAATAACCCAAAAGATAGGGTTTTAGTGCTTCGTAACAAGAGGGATAGAAGATAAAAACCCTAAACCAAAAGGAGAAGCAAGGATGGGATTAGCCTGACTAGGATCTTTGATCCACAACCAACGGCACCAAAAACTCCTTAGGAACGAGGGAGATCTTTCTCTTGGTGCTCCTAGGGGATTTGGTTCGTTCCAAGGGAGAAGAAGGAGTAATGGATAGGAAATCCTATGTTGGGGTTTAAAAGCCCGGAGTGGCAAACTTGTAATTTTTTCCAACCTTAAGTGGATGCACGGTTTAGCCGCACAGTTTGAAAAACCGTGCACATGATACTTCCCAAAGGAGAAGTGTCGAACGGTTTTGCCTGGGCAGGCCGCACGGTTTTCCCTGGCCGTGCGTAGGCCATGCGCCATGGCCTCTCATTCCCATACTTCCTTTCTTTCGTGCCCTGAACCCCCAGACCACCCCCAAGGCCTCTCACACCTTTAGAATACATCCCTTGAAGCCCGAAAAAAGGGATTCAACCAAAACATAATGAAAAAACCATTCCAAATACCAGGATCTTACAACCTCCCCACCTTATAACGTCTCGTCCTCAAGATGAGTTTCCTAACCTCATTAATCCACTAAAGAGAAGTGTTCGGGCCACTCAGCCCACATATCCGATTCCCACTCCCATGTTTATTCTTGAACATTCACATGCTGCCATAGTACTCGCACTAATGCTACAACCTTGCCTCGCAAGGCCTTTTCACTACGATCCACCACATGAACTGGATGCTCCTCAAAGGACGCATCAGACTCAAGCTCCACGTCCTCAACATCAACCACATGAGATGGGTCATGGTGATACCGTCGAAGATGTGACACATGAAACACATCATGCATCCCACCATACCGTTTTGGAAGAGCCAATCAGTAAGACACTACTCTGATCCTCTCCACAATCTCAAAAGGTCCCATATACCTAGGAGCCAACATACGCTGCTTTCGAATCTGACAGTGACCCAACCATGGTGACACCCGAAGGAAAACTTTATCACCCACTAAAAACTCAAGAGTTATATGCCTCTGATATTCATAGGACTTCTGTTTACTCAAAGCTATAGCCATCCTCTTCTTGATCAACATAACTTTCTCTGAAGTCTCCTACATGAGACTTGGCCCCAATAACTCAGATTCACCAGCCTCTAGCCAACACAACAAGGATCTACATGGCCTCCCGTATAGTGCCTCAAATGGTTCCATCTGAATCGTAGCCTAAAAAGTGTTGTTGTAGGAAAAATAAACAAATTATAGGTGCCTCTCCCAAGAACCACCAATGTCCAAGACACAAGATCTTATCATGTCTTCCAACAATTGGATTGTACGTTCTGTCTACCCATCCATCTGCGGGTGGAAATCCCTACCCAAAAACACATGTGTACCAAGCACCTTCTGTAACCCCTTCCAGAAATGCAATGTGAAACACAGTTCTCAGTTTAAAACTGTGGTTCGCAGAACACCAAGTAACCACACTATTTCCTGAACATACATCTCACACAACTGGTCGACTGTAAAGGTCTCTTGAATCAGTAAGAAATGAGTCACTTTCGTTAACCAATCCACAACCACCAAGATTGCATCATTCTTCCGCAGCGTCCTCAGAAGACCCATGAAAAAATACAATGTTACATCGTCCCACTTCCATTATGAAATGGGAAATGGATGCAACAAACCACCTTGGCGTTGATGCTCGGCCTTCACCTGCTGACAGGTAAGGCACCGTGCCTCAAAGCCCTCAATTTCATTCTTTATTCTAGGCCATACAAACTGCCATCGGAGGTCATGGTACATCATGGTCAAACTAGGATTCACTGCCCACTTTGATGCATGGAACTCACACATAAACTATTCTCGCACACACTTTGGCTCAACCACACGATCACAAACACAAAAAACACCGTCCACGCTGATGGCCCCACCAGAAGGTAGCTCCCCACCTTTACGATTTTCCTTCGTGATCAAACACTCAGGATCATCAAGCTAAACTTCCTTAAATTGACTCAAAAGCATCGACTCCATTGATAAGGAATCAAGAGTGACAAGACTACTCTTCTCCTGCACCACGAGGTGCATTTTTGAAAAAAAATCCATCACTTCCCACTTGGAGAGGGACTCCTGAACCACCTGATTCTGAACCTTTCTCCTCAGAGCATCAGCAACCATGTTTTCCTTTCCCAGCATGTACACCAACTCAAAGTCAAATTAATGGAGATATTCAACCCGTCTTCGTTGTTGATGATTCAGATCCAGTTGTGAGAAGATGTACTTTAAACTCTTATGGACGTTAAACACAGTAAAACATTCTCCCAAAAAATAGTGCCTCCATCACTTCATGGAGTATACTACAGCCAACTGAAAATCATGAGTGGGATTGTTCCGCTCATGGGATCTCAACTGCCTCAACCCATAAGCCACAACCCTCTCATCCTGCATCAACACAGCCCCAAGTATGACTCCGGACGAATCACAAAACACGATGTACTTCTTACCCGGCTCAGGTAAGATCATGATAGGTGCGGTCATCAACCGCTTCTTCAACCCATGGAAGTAATTATCAAAAGCCTCAGACCACTCGAACCTGATTCCATTCTTTGTCAATCCCCAGATTGGTGCTGCCAAGTGAGAGAAATGCTGAATGAACCTTCGATAATACTCTGCGAAACCCAGAAAAATCAGAACATCAGAAACACTCTTGCGCTGATCCCATGATACAAATGCCTGATCATTCTTTGGATCCACTGACACACCTACTTCCGAGATGATGTGACCCTAAAAATGCACCTCACCTATCCAGAATTGACACTTTTATAGCTTGGTGTATAGCCGGTGCTCTCTTAGCGTACCCAAGATGATGTCAAAATGTTGGGCATGGTGGTCGTGAGTTTTAGAGTACACCAAGATTTTGTTAAAAATGAAAACCATGAACTAATCTAGATAGGGTTGAAAGATTTGGTTCATCAAAGCCATAAAAATTGCTGATGAATTGGTCAAGCCGAAAGGCATTACCACAAACTCAAATAACCTGTACCGACTCCAGAAAGCTGTCTGCAGTATGTCGAAAGACCTCATCCTTAACTGGTGAAAACCCGACCTCATATAAATCATAGAAAACACTGATGCACCATCAACTGATCAAAAATGTCAATAATTCTAGGAAGAGGTTACCGATTTTTCACCGTCATCTGATTCAACTTTCGATAGTCAAAACACAGCCTTAACTACCCATTGGCCATATTTGAAAAAAGAACATGAGATCCTCAAGGTGACATATTAGGATAGATAAACCCATTACTCTCCAACTCCAAGAGTTGAACCTTCAGTTCTAAGAGTTCTTTCGGTGCCATTTGGTATGGCGGAATAGAAACTAGCTCCGCTCCCGGCAACAACTCGATTGTGAACTCAACGTCCCTCTCGGTGGGTAACCACGAGAAATCCTCAGGAAAAACATCCTGAAATCAATCCACCATAGGAGGAAAAATAGGCTTCTCCCCTCTTTCATTGTCAATAATCATGAGACATGCCACTTGAGCCGTGAGTCCACTCAACCACTGATCAAATGGTCTTGCACGACCTGCTCGAATATCCCATTCACCACAGTGGACATAAGCATTACCCTCAAGTGACCTGAACGATACTCTATGACGATAACAGTCTATGTGATCTTGATACAACACCAACCAAGACATTTCCATGATTAGGTCAATCCCTGACATACTGAGAATGAACAAGTCCAACAAAAAATGATACCCTCCATTTTCCAAGGCACATCCCTTGCACTGATTGATATCCTCAACCCGCACCCCCAACAGAGTGTCAATTGACAAAACTCCATACATCCTCTCTACAGGTAAACCTAGTGCTACCACAGGTTGAGAAGAGATAAAAGAGTGTGTGGCACCTTTGTCATACAACGCACTAACGAAATTAAAAGCTACAAGGACCGTACCTCGAACAGTCGATGGTCCCGCCTCACCATCACCAGGTGGAAACAGAATTGCCTGAAGCTGCCCTACCGCACTACCCTGGGCTCCAGCACGAGTACTCTATGCTACACTACCCTGTTAGTGTGAGAAATCTTTCCCTGGAGTTCCATATCCACAATCCCTACCATTACGGCCTGTGGAGCTCCAACTGACTTCCTGATACGGGGAAACTGGTCCCCATCCCATACCTGGCACCTGCTTTTCACCAGTAATCTCACCCGCCTTCTGAGGGTTCCTACATAACCTCTGCACATGCCCCATCCTGCCGCACGAACGACACTCAACTGGAGTTTGAGGAAACTGACAACGTGTGTGCCCCGTCCTATCACACTGATAGTAGAACACCTGATTCCCACTCTGAGAAGCTCACCCTCTCATCCATCGACTTTGATCACTTCCTCCATCCTGTGAGCTCTCATGGCTTCACATTCGACCTTTGGTAGCTGCACCTCTCATATTTCCTACTAACACAAAAAACCCACAACCCAAACCTCCCTTTAGGTTTCCCTATGAGATCAGTTCCTGATCTACTACCTCTGTGAACCTCTTCAAGAAAAATATATTTACTTGAGACCTGATCTCATGTCTTAGCCCATCCTGAAAATGCTTTGCTACTACTGCATCATCCCATGCTAGCACTGGGACAAAGCGTCTCAAATTAGTGAAGCGACTAGCATAGTCCATCACCGATAGTGGTCCCTCAGTTCGGCTCTTAATCTAGGAAGCCCACTCCTTCCTCCAAGTCTCTGGATAGAAATGCTCCAGAAACATTTCCTGAAAAACCTTCCATGACATTTCCTCAACCTACTCGATTTGAGCCTGAATGTCCCAATAAATCCTATAATGGACCCACAACATATAAATGACAAGATTTACTCTCTTTTCAACAGTAGTCTCGAGATGGTCCAGTATCATCTAGACAGACTCTAACCAGAACACCGCTGCCTCTATCCCACCCTCTCCAGTGAAGGTCAGAGGGTGTTGCAGTAGGAACTCCCTGGTCAGCTCAAACATACTCGGTGTAACCCGCCCTAGGTCTCGATCAATCATCTGCATAAGGCAAGCCGAGTTCTCCCATAACTGGTCTTCTCTACCTTCATTGATCACCACATTTTCTCGCTCTTCTACCAGAGGAGTGTTCTCTGAAACATCCTCTCATTGCTCAACTGGTAACCGACGTCGTGGTGTAATTTCCCTACATTGCAAAGCACGAGATTTAGCACGCATACAATAAAACTTTCAAGACTTCATCAAAATATCTTTACTAGCTACAACAATTTTCTTGTTTTACTTTATTCTTCTCATTATTTCTTGGTTTCATGAAATGCATGATGTACTCTACTTTCCTGCCTTACACACCCACCCCATGCGTGTGCATAACACAACACATGTCACCTATCTCCCTAAGTGCCTACAATGATTCATGAATGAAAATACTCATGCCTTTAAGTCCATGATCCCAGTATCATAAAACAGTCACATCAAACCACATGTGCATCACCCAACAGTGAAATATCATCAATTGTAACATCACACAACCAAGAACAACATTTCCCACCCAGGGTGTCTTTGGTTTTCCATCGTACATGGGTTAGCTACTCTGTAGGGACCCATCCTTAGACATGACATACATGAGGACCTTATTCCATTCTATGTTCTGGAGAATAGATACATGCTTATAAAAACATCAGAGTTACAGCATAAATTAAACAAAACGAAAGATAAACTCTGCTTCCGCGCACACTAAAACAAAGACGACCAACTCTGTATTTCAAGGAAACCTGTTGAAAAAGATTTTGAAAACATGGGATGAGCACAAAAGATGATCAGTAAGGGGTTTAAAAACCTTCAATAAATATTCTTTGAAAAAAAGATATATAAAAATTTAGGAATACCATTTTTTAAAATACTACTTGAAATTAATTACACCATCAAAATACTAGTTTAATTTTTTTAGAAGATACTTACATTTAAAATTTCTCAAATATAATCCAGTTTTTTTCTAAAAACATTATGCAAGCTTCTGAACACAAATAACTAATTCTGAGAATGCTTGACTAATTACTAGCCATGATGGGTCCACACCCAATCCCTTCCTGTCTACCACACTCGAGAGTCGGGTTTTCTGAAAACATTTTAAGCTTGCGTTAAATATGTATACATTTGCACCGGGTTTTCAAATGTTAAAACTCATAAACAACATTTGATACATAAGTAATGCATGTGTACATATTTATATATAAATATTCTTACATATATATATATATATACTTTTATTAGATTTCATTTTCTTGTTCTGAAGTAGTCAATTTACACATCGACTTATCTTTTCCTGATTTGTCGTACATACTTTTCCCTTAAGCAATTTATTCCTTTTAGAAATAATAATAACAAATTAACCATGCACACACACATATATATATATATACAGTGCATAAAATATGCCCAACTATTATCCAAACAAAATTAATGATACTGATGCACACGACGTGTCATTAATAGGAAATAATGGTCATTACCTATATGACATTCATGAGTTAATTTATAATTCAACGAGTGTTGACGATGAATATAAAATCATGGCCATGTATCTATGCAGATGCGTCACTCATAATGTCGATAAAACATGTTGGTATTTGATGTGTATTTTTTTTATGAAGCATGACGATAAGCTGAAATAAAATTACAAAATAGTAATCTTTATTTTATCCATACGCATATATATATATACACACATATATATACATGTATAACCATTTAAAACAACAAAATTTGAATAATAAAAATAAAATCATAATAATACTTTCACCTTAAAATTCCACAGATGAAAAGAGAACCAAAACCAAAAAATATAATTAATATTTAGGTTGATTTTGAAGTACACATATAAATATTTATATATATAAATCTGTATATACCAAGGTATATAAGATTAGATTCTGCATAATCAAATCATAAACACTCTTTGAAATCTTTTAAATAAAGGATTGAAATCTATGTATATAAAACTGAAAAATCATAATTATGTAATAAAGGTTTGTAAAATAGAGATAATTGAAAATAGACCCTTACCTTAAATGCAGATCCACTGACAATGGTTGGACATTCCAAGGGAAAGCAGGAAAGTTGCAGATGAAAAAAATAGGTTACGCAGGGCATATATAATGTGTTTTACATATATATATATATATATATTAATTAGAGGCTTGTTGGGCAAGCTGAAATTGGAAATATTTGGTTCGGTTCATATGAAGTGTTGTTTCAAAAGAGAAAAATACATGACTCATTTTCCCCTCAGTTATTCTATCTTTGTTATTATTTTATATTATCACTTTATATTATTTTATCAATTCACATTATTTTATTACACATGCCTATTCCTCCACCATTCATTATAATATATTTTTTTATCATGATTGTTTGTTTTTTATAATTTATTATCATTATATGATCATCTTTTGTCATCACGTTTTTTTATTCTCAAGATTCTCTCTCTCCATACAATTATCAAATATCTTTCCATGTTTTGACTTTTCACCCTTTATTTTTTAGTCTTTAATTTAACGTTTTATTATTATTTTTCTTTTGTAAAACGTTTTATATAAAACGTTTTTGTATAAATAAATAAATTCATTTTTTTAACATATTAAAGTCATTGTTTTTTTAATAATAGTGTATCTAATATGTATATATATATATATATTAATTTTTATTTTATATTAATTTAAATATATATAATCTAAGAAAAACATGTAATATATATATATATTCGTTTTTTTATAATAATAATTAAATTCTTGTTTTTATAAGATGTAGTTTTCATTTTTTTTAATCTTATCATTTTATTTTCACTCACCTCGCGTCACACCAATTTTGGTCAAATAATCATTAAAGTTTTTTTTATTTTTTTTAACATAATGAAAACACATTTTTTTTCAATGAATCGTGATTCATATATAAATATATATATTTGTTATGTAATTACAAATTATATATATATATCTATAAATTCATTTTATTAGTATTATTATTACTATTTTGTTTTTTAGATTTTATTATTAAAATAAATTAATAATTAATACAAATAGATTATTCAAAAACACAAAAGTAAAAATATGAAATGTCTTCTATTATTATTATATACGAATCATTCATATATATAAAGTAAACTACATTAATTCTAATTTAAAAAAAATATTATTTTTTTTATAATGTAATATGATTAATGTATAAAAACACAAATTAATACCTTATAATAAAGTATTGTTTAACCAAAATAATATCCCATATTAAAAAAATCATTATTTATAATTTCAAAATATCAATTACAATATAAGAATTATAATAATTTAATTAACATGATTTTAAATATATATATATATAATCAAAATTAATCTTTATTAATCATGTATTAATTAAAACTATGTCTTGGAATAATAAATCAAAATAAACAAAACATAGTTTGGATTAAATAAAATCACAATATATTTCATAACATTATTTTTTTAAAACTATAATACATTTATTTTTAATAAAACATAATTCTTAATTATTTCATTTATTAGAACAACGTTTCTGAAATTATATTTGACGTTGTCGTGTATTAAAAACATGAAATTTTTTATGAATCAAAGTATTAATAAATTTTCTTTTAGAAAAAAGCCTTCTTTTATAGTTTATTTACAACATTATTCATTTTAAACTATAATTTATTTAATTTTTTTTCTGAAACTCGGGGCGTTACAATATTCCCCCCTTAATAGAATTGTGTCCTCGCAATTGGATCATCGGACTAAAACTAATTCTTAATTTCTGTCATCAGAATTTAGAAAACTAAGACCGCTAGATTCCTAGAAACTAATGTTAAACAACAACATCTATTTCCAAAGTTGTTTAGAACGTTCCACTGATACCAAGTGTAAGGACCCATCCTTAGACATGACATACATGAGGACCTTATTCCATTCTAGGTTCTGGAGAATAGATACATTCTTATAAAAACATCAGAGTTACAGCATAAATTAAACAAAACGAAAGATAAACTCTGCTTCTGCGCACACTACCTCAAAGACGACCAACTCTGTATTTCAAGGAAACCTGTTGAAAAAGTTTTTGAAAACATGGGATGAGTACAAAAGATGCTCAGTAAGGGGTTTAAAAACCATCAATAAATATTCTTTGAAAAAAATATGTATAAACATTTAGGAATACCATTTTTTAAAATACTGCTTGAAATTAATTACATCATAAAAATACTAGTTTAATTTTTTTAAAAGATACTTACTTTTAAAATTTCTCAAATATAATCCAGTTTTTTTCTAAAAACATTATGCAAGATTCTGAACAAAAATAACTAATTCTGAGACTGCTCGACTAATTACAGGCCATGATGAGTCCACGCCCAATCCCTTCCTGTCTACCACACTCGAGAGTCGGGTTTTCTGAAAACATTTTTAAGCTTTCGTTAAATATGTATACATTTGCATTGGGTTTTCATATATCAAAAATCGTAAACAACGTTTGATACATAAGTAATGCATGTGTACATATTTATATATAAATATTCTTACATATATATATATATATATACTTTTATTAGATTTTATTTGCTTGTTCTGATATAGTCAATTTACACATCGACTTATCTTTTCATGATTTGTCGTACATACTTTTCCCTTATGAGATTTATTCCTTTTTGAAATAATAATAACAAATTAACCATGTACACACATATATATATATATATACAGTGCATAAAATATTCCCAACTATTATCCAAACACAATTAATGATACTGATGCACACGACGTGTCATTAATAGGAAATAATGGTCATTACCTATATGACATTCATGAGTTAATTTATAATTCAACGAGTGTCGACGATGAACATCAAATCATGGCCATGTATCTATGCAGATGCGTCACTCATAATTTCGATAAAACATGTTGATATTTGATGTGTATTTTGTTTAGAAGCATGAGGATAAGCTGAAATAAAATTACAAAATAGTAATCGTTATTTTATCCATACGCATATATATATACACATATATATATATATATGTATAAACATTTAAAATAACATAATTTGAATAATAAAAATAAAATCATAATAATATTTTCACCTTAAAATTCCGCAGAATAAAAGAGAACCAAAACCAAAAAATATAATTAATATTTAGGTTGATTTTGAAGTACACATATAAATATTTATATATATAAATATGTATATACGAAGGTATATAAGATTACAGTCTACATAATCAAATCATAAACACTATTTGAAATCTTTTAAATAAAGGATTGAAATCTAAGTATATAAAACTGAAAAATCATAATTATGTAATAAAGGTTTGTAAAATAGAGATAATTGAAAATAGACCCTTACCTTAAATGCAGATCCACTGACAATGCTTGGACATACCAAGGGAAAGCAGGAAAGTTCTAGATAAAAAAATAGGTTATGCAGGGAATATATAATGAGTTTTACATATATATATATTAATTAGAGGCTTGTTGGGCAAGTTGAAATTGGAAATATTTGGTTCGGTTCACCTGAAGTGTTGTTTCAAAAGAGACAAAAACATGACCCATTTTCCCCTCAATTATTCTTTCTTTGTTATTATTTTATATTATCACTTTATATTATTTTATCAATTCACATAATTTTATTACACATGCCTATTCCTCCACCATTCATTATAATATAATTTTTTATCATGACTGTTTGTTATTTATAATTTATTATCATTATATGATCATCTTTTGTCATCACGTTTTCTTTATTCTCAAGATTCTCTCTCTCCATACAATTATCAAATATTTTTCCATGTTTTGACTTTTCACCCTTTATTTTTTAGCCTTTTATTTAACGTTTTATTATTTTTTTCTTTAGTAAAACGTTTTATTTAAAAAAAAATTTTATAAATAATTAAATTCATTTCTTTAACATATTAAAGTCATTGTTTTTTTCAAGAATAGTGTATCTAATATGTATATATATATATTAATTTATATTTTATATTAATATAAATATATATAATCTAAGAAAAACATGTAATATATATATATATATTCGTTTTTTTATAATAATAATTAAATTCATGTTTTTATAAGATGTATTTTTCATTTTTTTAATCTTATCATTTTATTTTCACTCACCTCATGTCACACCAATTTTGGTCAAATAATCAGTACACTTTTTTTTGAACATAATGATAACACATTTTTTTCAATGAATCGTGATTCATATATAAATATATATATTCGTTATGTAAGTACAAATTATATATATATATATATATATTCATTTTATTATTATTATTATTACTATTTTTTTAGATTTTATTATTAAAATAAATTAATAATTAATACAAACAAATTATTCAAAAACACAAAAGTAAAAATATGAAATGACTTCTGTTATTATTATATATGAATCATTCATATATATAAAGTAACCTACATTAATTCTAATTTAAAATAAATATTAAATTTTTTTTACAATGTAATATGATTAATGTATAAAAACACAAATTAATACCTTATAATAAAGTATTGTTTAACCAAAATAATATCCCATATTAAAAAAATCATTATTTATAATTTCAAAATATCTATTACAATTTAAGAATTATAATAATTTATTTAACAAGATTTTAAATATATAAATATATAAACAAAATTAATCTTTATTAATCATGTATTAATTAAAAATATGTCTTGGAATAATAAATCAAAATAAACAAACCTTAGTTTGGATTAAATAGAATCACAATATATTTCATAACATTATTTTTTTAAAACTATCATACATTTATTTATAATAAAACATAATTCTTAATTATTTCATTTATTAGAACAACGTTTCTGAAAATATATTTGACGTTGTCGTGTATTAAAAACATGAAATTTTTTATGAATCAAAGTATTCATAAATTTTCATTTAGAAAAAAGCCTTCTTTTATAGTTTATTTACAAAATTATTGATTTTAAACTATAATTTATTTAATTTTTTCTGAAACTCGGGGCGTTACATACTCCCAAGTAGGAGCTCATTACCAAGGCCTGACACGTCTAATCCCTTGGATTCCAATCCCAAATAACAAGAACTTAGAGAATGAGAAGGGAGACCCCCTTTGATACCACTTTGTAACATCCCTGCCCCTGAAGCCATTAAACTGGTTCTCCGTGCTAGGTGGATACATGATCTTAAGCGAACCTCCCCATATGCCAAATGTCGCCGACTAGTAGCGGGGGTCGATGTGGTCAAGTGGGGAGACTATACCCCCTTTTTATTAGAGTAAGTACAACATAAATTAACCAAATAGCAGAAACAATAACCAATAAACAAGAAAAAATTATAAAAAACATTTCCAATAATAAATATGCCATATCATAATACAAGTGCATGAGTGAACAAAAACCCAAAATAAGGTCAACGGCCAAAATCCCCAAAATGGCCCTGACTCCAAGTCCAGATCCTCCACCAAGTGCTACCCATGCCCACTCACTATCTAGCAAGGACCTTTTACCTTATCCTGACCAGCAAACATGAAGTCTTCTCGGGTATCCAACGTCAGCCTGAGTATGGTGTGAGTACAACTCAGTAGGCCACCACCAACGGAGTCTTCATAATATCCAGTATAAACAGGTAGTGCATGAAAAAGGAATATGAATGATATTTACCAAGTAATTAATTACGGTGCCATTAACAAGTTCAGAGTCAAGACATTTCCACTTCCATTACCATTCTTTCACACCATTTATCATCACATACCATTTCATCACATTTCCATGGGTTAATCACACACATTATGTTACATGTGTCTAGGGCCAAAAATCACATGCAAGAGTGTAAACACATCGTTATCCTATCTCACTAGAACTCACCCCCTCATAGAAACCATAACCTCACCTCGAAGCCTCAGTCCGGGTGGATGAAATCGTTAGGAGAATCAACCCTCAGTCCCCTTTCCTAACCCGTGCATTTAGGGTGGAGTTTAGAACATCAGTCTTAACTCAACCCGTGGGCGTATATCCTCAATTCATACCCCACTCTAACAATCCATGTGCACATGCTTATATTTATAAGTATGCATCAACCATCCAAACCATTTCCCATCGGCAACACTATTCACCACAACCCACCTGGGAATTCACATTATTCCTTAACCATTAACACATTACCATTTCACATCATTTAAACATTCACCCAATTCCCATATGTTATGACTATCTCATTATGCATCAACATTAAACCCATAACCTATCCCATTATGGACTTAAATCATTTTAAACATTAACCCATTTAACCCGTTCATCATCCCATGAATCTCTCATTCATGCCAAAATGTTTATCAAGGATCTAAAATTCATCACAACAAGGTAACTTATTTAGTATCAAATCCATTGTCTGGGGAAAGCCGGTGCATCCCAGGGATGGCCCATGATTAAGTCAAGTCAATCCCGACACATCCCATGGGGATCGTGATGGCTCCCATTTTCCATTTTAAACATCATTATTACCAAACATGACATGGTTATTCCAAACATAACCAAGGAAAAACAAGAACAGAACTAAACATTCAAAAATACCCAAATAACGATGGGATATCACTTGTAGACCACCTACCTCAAATCTTCGATTGAACGCACTCTCAATAGAGTCCTTAGACCTCGATCCGACCACTCTTTGGAGCTTCAACCTAAAACTCCCCCAAAAGATAGGGTTTTTGGGCTTTGGAACAAGATGAAGATAAGATAGAAACCCTAAACCAAACAGAGAATAAAGGATGGGATTTGCCTTACCCTGATATTCGATCCACATCCAACGGCAGAAAAAATGCCTTAGAAATTAGGGAGATCATTCTCATGGAGCTCTTGGGCGATTTGGATCGTTCCATGGGAGAGGAAGGAGGAATAGAGAGGAAATCCAGAGTTGGAGTTTAAAAGACAGTAGTGGAAAACATGTAATTTTTCCAAAATTTAGGTGGTCGCATTGTTTAGCCACACGATTTGACAAACCGTGCGCAAACAACTACCCTGACGAGAAGGGTCGCACTGTTTTGCCTGGGTATGCTGCACGGTTCACCCTGGTCGGGCGCAGGTCGTGCACACTGGCTTCTCTTGCCCAGATTTTCTTTCTTTCGTGCCCCGAGCCCCCAGAACACCCCCAAGGCCTCTCACACCTTCATAATACATCCCTTGAAGCCTAAAATAAGGGATTTAACCAAAACATAATGAAAAAAGAACCTTTCCAAAAACAGGGATCTTACAAGGTGCGTCGTGAATAACATTCTCGGAAAAAATTCTAGGTTGCCTTTTGATTTAGAATGGTTTTTATGGTATTTAGAATTATTGTATACTGAATCCTCCTTGTAATGCGTACATAAATTTTTATTTTAGATTTATTATATATATTTTTCTCCTTCCCCATTACAAAGAGGGATGTAACT
This sequence comes from Viscum album, assembly GCA_963277665.1. NCBI lineage: Eukaryota > Viridiplantae > Streptophyta > Magnoliopsida > Santalales > Viscaceae > Viscum > Viscum album. The sequence goes on along the minus strand of OY728153.1, from coordinate 185,628,293 downwards.
ATAATTTTGACTATTGTAGAACTGTAATGTGGTGTATCATGAATCATATTTGATACACATTATTCACATGATATATATATTCTTGTGATGGACATCATCAATATTAATTCACATGAAATGTTAGATTGATTCTATCATGACGTTCATGATGAGGATGACTAAATCATCCATTATTGTATTGATTCATAGAGAACCCAAAATATTGGAAGATGCATTTCACACATTAGGGATAGACCCCCTAGATAGTGGTTACATAGTAGGATCAGTTTCATAAACTGGAAGTAACAACCAATAATGTGTTTTTCATATAGCATGGGGAGGACATTCAATGTTGTGTAACTATTTTTTGGTGTCACTCGATAAAGATTGTCTAGGTTGATGTATATATATATATAAATACACACATACACACACTATATTCCAATGATAGAGTCAATGTGGAAAAATACCATACACGGATTCCTGGTGAGAATCTATTGTCACTCATACTTAACATACATGGATATTCCATTTTTTGAGATAAATATTCTGTACATTAAAATTATAATTTCTTGAGGACAATGATACTTTAGTGTGATTATAAATAAGGAAAAATATATTCTACCACAATGAATGATCTTTAGAATATCTAAAAAGGATTTCAGATTTTAGTACTCCTACCAAAAACCATTCTTTACAACATGTGGAAATAAAAAAACGAAGGGGTGTGCTCGGATGCTTAGTATGGGTAAATAAAGAAAACATTTAATCATAACATGAGAAAATAGTATGGAACATGAGCATAACATTCGAAGATAGTAGCCATCATATTAAATATCATAATAAAGATTGTTAATTCAAAAGATATGGATCACAATATATTTAATAGAATAAATCATGAAAGAACAACATTGGAATAAAACATAGAATTGTGGAAGAAACATATGAATATAATATGATATCCATAGATGCTAAGTCATTACTACCATGACCATATTTGTTGTATGGTTTCAGTCCCTATACAATCATGGTAGTCATGGTTCACTTCCATGTCCATGTTGGAAGCATGAGTTCGCTTATCACACCATCATGATATTCATGGTTCCCTCTCATGGCCATCATAGTGGCCATGTTTGATTCCCATGACCTTTTTAATCTATGTCATGAGATATAAATAATTACCCAATTAATTAGATAATGATATAGGTCTCATTATGACATTATAATACCATACATACATGTTCCACATGAATATATATAATCTTATCATAACCCCTGAAATAAATTGGGTGCTATAAACATGTAATCATATAATAAAATGTGGAAAATGAAATGGTTTCATAATAATTTTAACCAGTTCGTAAACCATAAAAGAGAAACAGATTTCATATACATATACCCATGAAAGGGAAAAAAATTCAACAATATATAATCTGTGAATGAATAATGGAGTTCAAAATCATATAACATGTGAATGAGAAACCGGTTACATAAACATATAACCCTTGCAAGAGAAAATATATTCATAAATAAGATAAAATTAAGGATACCCCATTCATTTAAATAATATTAATGAATCCTCTAGATAATTTCATAGAACGAAATGGGTAACCTAAACAAATTTCATCGTATATGGAAAATAATTTCGAAATATATTTGAAAAACGATTCATGGGAAATATTTCATTTCTATATTAAAAATTAATTTTAAATATATAAAATAGTATAAAAATAATTTTTCATTAAAAATAGCTTGAATTCATATAATGAACACATGAAATCATTTTCCAAACATTTAATCCATTAATACATATAAAATAAACACCAATATTTTGTAAAACCTTCTTTTAAAAGTACTATGGAAAATTATAATGAAATATTAAAAATGTTTTGAATACCATTTAATTTAAAAAAAATTGAATTATGATAATGGATCCTTGAAAAAATTTTCCTAGAAATTTTTTCCTAAGATGATTTAAAAATAAAAAAGTAATGCGTGAAAATGATTTTAAACCCTTTAACATGAAATAATATAATTGTTTCATGAAAATGTTGTTAAAACCATTTAGTTGAAATTAATTTGAGTACATATAAAGAATACTTGAAATAATTTTGGAAACAATTTTCATTGAATGAATATAAAATATTGTAGAAGAAATTATGAAAAAAATCATTGGAAATGACTCCTACAAACAATTTCTTTTATAATTGTCATTTTCAAAATGGAAAGTAAGCATCCAAAGAATAATAATACGTAAATATGTACATTCCATGCAAGGTAAAATGAAGATTCTTTTTTCAATGGTAAAAATGGTAAAAACATATTTGTTAAGAAAGTGTCTAGATAATTCTTTTGAAATGATTTGAAAAAGACAAAAAGTCTAATATTTCCTTAAATGACCATAGGATAATTGTACAATATTTTTGGAAAACAATTTTTGAAAACATGGTTTTGTAAAATCATATATTTATTACAAAAGAGAGGGTAAATTTAGGCTTTCTAAAAAACACATTCTTAACTATATTTTGAAAATACATAAATATATCATTATTATCCATAGGATAATATATTTCATGATTTTTTGAGATATGGATCATAAGATTTCTCTAATGACAATAAACATAAACAATATTGAAATGTGATGATATTTATTCAATATACACTTCACACAAGGTAAATTTGATCCCTAATCCCCATTTAATAATGTGAAATTAAATAAAGAATAAAATATAATGAAAATTGGATGATTCATGATTTCTTAGTATATACACCTAAAAATTAATTTAGGAGTATAAAAAACATGAGACTCAAACAAGGAAAATTGAGAAAAATACTATTTGAATAATTATGATTCTTTTTAAACAAAAGACCCATAAAATAAAATTATTATAAGGGTTATGAAAATACCATTAAATTTAAATATAAAACCATTTAATAAAACCATGGGTAGTATACACACCACAAAAAAGTAGCGGGTGGTAAATAAACCTTGTCTCTTATGGAAATAGATGAAATCCCCTTACATTGTGTCTTGACTCTCATCATACCCATTTAAACCACCGTTATATAAATATTAATATATCATAAATATTTAACAGAACAATTTTACTATAACTAATACCATATATGGTTTTATTATTCCTTTATATTACTAACTTGTTAACCTTCATATGTTATGGTTTCACTTAAGATAATATTCGCTTTGTAATTCACATGTGACTTAATTTGTTGAATCATTGATTGTTATATTTATATCATGATTCCATTATTTAATCCATGATATAAATATGATTTATATGTAGTATATTATAATAATAAAAATAAATATAATATATATTACTAAAATTGAATACACTATTCAGGGAGACTGTAATGAACTGCCAATTCCCGTTGGCTTGAGAGATCAACGAGTCATTACTAGGCCTTAAGAGACATCCCCAAGACACCAAAGGCTAACAATAAATGCCAAAGGGTTTAAAATACAACTTTGGGGGACGATTTATCCTTCTATAAATAACCCATAATCCAACCAAGCACAACCAAGCATTCACTATATGATGCATGAACAAAAGAGTTCCAACTAAAAAACTTCATTTTTTTTCAAGACACATCATGTACACAACTGTGGAAGTCCAAACCAATCATCAAAGTAGAAAACGGATAAACAACTCAAGACTCTCAAAAGACAGCACGACTTCGTGCTCCACAAGCTCCAAGCTCCACACCATCTCCCAAGCATCACCACAAGACACTAGCAATATGATGTTTTACCGTTACTTGTGTCCTGGAATACAACATCTGCAAAAGCACCAACATGCCAAAGCAGGGGTGAGTATAATACACAGTAGTTTTTCCGCAATGACTTCCCTACTCAATCCACTAGGATAGAAGAGTTATCCACATATACATAATAACAGTTGATATAAAACATTTTCTCAAAAGAACTTTATAACTAAATATAAACAAGTTTAAAAACCCACTCATAAACAACGGCATTCCAAAATCAATTGACACAATTTTTTCCAGCAAGTTAATTTTCTAGAAAAATAACCAAACAAGAATTAGAACCATTTCACACACATCCAGTTTTGGCATACCCAACCATTTCACAAACCCATAAAATCAAACACGCATGCTACTTTTTGACAGTTCCATATTCATGAGTGGTCTCTCGTAGATCTACCAAGTCGTCACAAGGAAATTATTTCTCATGTGCCATTACATGTTTGGCACCGAGCACAAGGTCATATTTCAACCATGCCCCGTACATAAAAGTCTCATGTGCCATCAAACATTTAGCACCGAGCACAGGGTCCTATTTTAACCAACACTCATATATTCAACATGAACACACACCACGAATTCATAAAAATCATGCCAAACCCATCATTTCAATAAAACACCTTTTATTGAAAACCATTCCCATAAAACCAAGTGTGTTCAACCAATTGAAACCATTTCAATAAAACCGTAGTTTTATTGAAAACCATAGAATAATCCAATTTCATCAAGCCATTTCAATACCAATCCATTTCTATAAAACACCCATTTTTATTGAATACTCATCTTTCATCAAACCATTTACCATTTCAGGAAATCCATAATTTAAAATCAACATTTTAAATTCAAGAATCCAAATCACATTGAACAAAAAATCACCAAGATTTCACAATTTCATCAAAACCATAAATCATAACTAAAGAAGATTTATTCCATGCTTTGCACAATCAATTTCATTCAAATAACCCAGTTTGAAACAAAGACAATAAATTCTAACAAGAGGAGTAAAGAGTGAGTACTCCTACCTTTAGGGTTTCCTTGAAATAGACCCACAAGAAACCGCACCTCAAAATCGGAGAATGCACCACCGAAACCTCTCTAGATCCCCTTTTCTTTCATCCACCAGCCTTAAAAATTAACATCCAAGGAAACCACAACCCTAGATCTACAACCAATGGGATTAGTTCTAGAAAAACGACAGATATGCATATGTTGATCTAGAGAAAACCACAAACAACCATGAGATAAGACTTACCCGAGAACAACAACCGTCAAACCACCACGAAACCCCTTATAATCGCTTCCATAATGAGTTGGAGAGCCCCTTCAACCCTTGATAACTGATAATCCTTAGTGAGGCTCGAGTGGGAGTGTATTTGGAGAGGAATGGGGAAATCCGAAGTGAACTTGGGTTTTAAAAACCTATTTTTAGTGGTCGCGCGGTTAGCCTGCATGGTTTGGCATACCATGCGCTAACCATGCACATGCTACTGCCTCGAGAGAAAGGGTCCACATGGTTTCATCACATTGTTTGGAAAACTGTGTGAAGTTCGTTTGAAGCCTACGGTCTCCCCTGCATGTTTTCCTGGAGAACGCGCACGGTTTCCACTAACCGTCCTCAAATCGTTCACCCCTTTAAAAACCTCCAAATTCATCCAAAACCATTCCAAACTCTCCCAACTTCTTCCCAACTAATCCCATGCACTTTAAAAAAAATGCATAAAAAGGCCACATAACTCAAACCATGGGTACTACATTATGCCCACCATTGGTATTTCTGTCCCCGGAAATTAGGAAACCTAACCTTTGCCGAAGAGAATGGGCCAATGCTCGGCCATCTCTTTCTCCCGCTCCCAAGTGTCCTCTAAAATGTGACCATGCTACCAAAAAAATCCGAACTAAACTGATGATTTTACAATGCAAGACATTATCTTGCCTATCAACGACCTGCACCAGCATGTGCAACAATTAAGCATCTAGTGTTAGTTCAACATGATGCGATCAAATCACATGGTTACAATCTGGCTGATACTCTTTCCACTGTGACACATGAAACACATCGTGCACCGCACTGAACCTAGGTGGCAAAGACAAACGATAAGACACCTCAACAACCCGATCAAGAATCTCAAAAGGTCCAAAATACCTCAGAGATAAATTTCCCTGCTTCCCAAACTGACGATCTTCCAACCTAGCAGAGATCCTCAAAAAATCACCTTGAACAACAATGAGAGACGACGATGATCCACAAACGATTTCTGACGACTCTGAGTCGTCTCCATTGTCTTCCTGATTAACTTGACCTTTTTCGTAGTTTCCTAGACAAGGCTCGGTCCAACCATCGAGGACTCACCCATTTCCACCCAACATAGTGGATAACGACATGGACGCCCATAAAACTCTTTAAACAGAGCCATTTTTATGGATGCCTGATAACTGTTATTATGTGAAAACTCAACCAATGACAAGTTCTCCTCCCAAGACCCACCAAAATCCATGACACATGCCTGAAACATATCCTCAAGAGTTTTTATTGTCCTCTTGGATTTACCATCCGTATAAGGGTGATACGTTGTGCTCATAGTCAATTGTATCCCCAGGGGTTGTGACAAGGATTTCTAGAAACGAGATGTAAACCTCAGATCTCAATTTGATACAATCGAAACTGGAACACCATTCCTCTTTACCACCTCCCGAATATAGATTTTGGATAGATCCTCCACCAAATGAGGTTCGTGAATTGGAATGAAATGGCCGACTTCATTAGCCGATCAACTATCACCTAAATGGCATCGTGATTTCTGACCATTCTTGGGAGACCTGTAACAAAAACCATTGCTATTTTCTCCCACTTCCAAACAGGGATTGGTAAATACTGCATCCTTCCCACTGGCCTCTGATGCTCTGCCTTCACCTGATGACAATTAAAGCATCTCAAAACAATCACATCCACACTTATTTTTATACCATCCCAACAGAAATGATCATTCAATGATTTATACATTTTCTGAATTCCAGGATGAACAGCCCACCTAGAATGATGATCCACCCTGAGATGTTCCTCCTGAAAAGCAACTGGTACAACCATCTGAATCTAAAAACACAAAACTAAATCTCTATTCAGTCGCCTACCATCAATGGACTCCTCACCATTGAGTTTCGACCTCATGGTCACACACTCAGCATCAGAAACCACCACAAATGAATCCAGATATCTCTGAAATGTCTGAATCATCAATTCCATGAACACCTCTGGCCCATTCGTTAGACCAGAGGACATAACCACATATTCATAATGGTCATTTATACTTCTGAAAGTTTTTTTTGGAATATTGTCTTTCCACACTTGCAATTGATGATATCCCGAACTCAGGTCGATTTTGGAGAAGCACTGGGATCCCCACAGCTGGTCGAACAAATCATAAATTCATGGAAGTGGATATCAGTTCTTTATCGTAACTTGGTTAAGACTACGATAATCAAAACAGAGCCTCAATGTACCATCTGCCTTTTTCACAAATAACACCGGTGCTGCCCACAGAGACGTTCAAGGACGGATAAACATTTTGTTTTTTAACTATTCAAACTGGACTTTCAATTCCCGCATTTCAGTAGGTGCCATCCGGTAAGACGGAAGTGAGATAGGACTGGTCCCTGGAAGGAGATCAATCATAAACTCCACTTCTCTTAATGGAGGTAACCCAGAGAATTAATTTTGAAAAACATCCATGACCCAATCCACCACTTCCGGAAGAACACTATATTCATCATCCTCTATGGATTTCAATTAAAACACCGCCAATTGATACGATTACGTGCCCACAACTTGTTCCAACTATCACATTGCGCCCTGTCATTCATGCCTCTCTCCTCTAAAGAGATTCCCATCACCAATGTGTTTCATAAAAGCCATTTTCAGAGAATTACAATCATTGTGGGGCTTAAACCCATCATCTCAACCATACGTGCAACTATAGAAGAGTGTGAGGAACATGTATCGAAAAACACTTGCATCAAGGTAGAATTTAAAACAATAGTACCATGCACTGTGGATGGCCGTGAATGATCATCCACCATAACCTGCTCGGCTCCGAACAACGCGTTTGTTATCACACTCTGATCTTTATTTCTTTGTTGAGGCATCGTGGTATTCATGGAATTACCATGACCCACATTACTCTGCTAACGAGGGGTGTGCTTCTGTCCCCGTCCCATCGAAGCATAAGACGTATGCCATCCCTGAGGAGTGTCACGTGCACCCGACCTTGGAGCATTATGAAAAAATGCTTCAGATTTCCCATATTCCTAAAATTATGACATTCTCGTGGTTGTGACATACAATCCCACTTGATGTGGCACGTAGAACCACACTGAAAACATCCCGGCTTGCTCTGGGGCTTCAGATGAAGATTTACCAATCCGGTCGTCATATTATATGTCATATCCCTGCCATTGGAATAAGTGTCCCTCCTCCGCTTGAACCCAACACTATAGTTCCCACTATTCCCCATGGGTACCACCATGCTTCCTCCACATGGAGCTCCAATCAAATCCCACTCAGCCATTGAGGCTCTATTCACCATCTCTGTGTAATCATAGATACACAACACTACTATTTTGAAGCAGATCTCTTACCTTAACACCGCTTTGTAGTTCCTTTCCTTCAACAACATGCTACCCGCCACCTCAGGTTAAAACTACACTAATCTCATAAATATAGTTGCACACTCCGTCACAGATATTTTCTCTTACTTCAGACTGAATAAATCAATTGTGCGCTGAATTTTGAACGTTTGAGGGTAAAAATGTTTATTAAACAATCCTCAAATCCTTCCCACGTCATACCCTGGTCCATTCCCGCTTGGACTACCAACTCCCACCATTGAAGAGAAAGACCCTTTGTCTTATAAGTTGCTAGATTTACTTTCATCTCAACCTGTGTCCCCAACAATTCATAAATTTAGTTCATTCTGGACAGTCACGCCTCCACTGTTTTCAGGTCCAAATCACCCCTATAGATGGGTGGATCCTTCTTTTAAAACTGAGTCGCACAACCAACATGTTTTTCCTCTTCCACTCTATTCACACTTCCCATAGATTGGAAATCTTATACTAGGCTCTAGGCTAACTACTGGTTCACCTAGGGATTAGGTGCAACCACATTCTCATCGGCCACCTCCGGTGGGTCTCTACGACGCCTACCCTGTGCCATTTTCTAAACCAACAAAAATCCCCATAAATCTCACTCTCTAGCAACTGGTGTCTTAGCATTCAAATTATATCACATCATCTATCAAGACATTGTTTTTTCAAAAACAACCTTCTTACATGTTCAACCATTTTTTAAAACATTCATCATGCCTTTTGAAAATAAACCCAGTTTCAAAATACAAAAAATACCCAGTTTTCAAAATCATTCAATTGAAAACAATTTCTGAATTTTTTTTAAAATTCACACCTAGCACTAAATCCGTACTCATTCCTCAAAATGAGATATGAAATCCTAGTGGGAATTCTTTCCTCTACAATTCATGTCATGATCCTCTCATTGGCTAAACCCATGACATTGAGGTTTCCAACTTTCTTGAAGTGTATCAAAAACACTTATGTTCCCAATACCCTAGTAACATGATTTTCAGCATAAATGGGTTTGCTACGTCCTATTATGCTATACATTTCATGTTGTGACAGTCCTACTCCAATCTAAGATTTCAACCCAAGGAATAGACAAGAATGAATTTCAACTTCATGACTAAGAACATCGATGAACACTTTTTAGGCATGGACCATACAAGCTGATACCATTTGTAATGACACGTCGAATCCCTATTGGCATGAGAGCTCAACGAGTCATTACTAGGCCTTAAGAGACATCCCAAGATGCCAAAGGCTGTCAACAAATCCCGAAGGGTTTCAAATACAAGTTGGTGGATGATTTATCCTTTTATAAATAACTCATAATCCAACCAAGCACAACCAATAATTCACTGTATGATGCATGAACAAAAGTTTTCCAACTAAAAAGAACTACATTTCTGTCAAGCAATATCACGTACACAATAGCTGAAGGTCAAACCAAGCATCAAAGTACCTAGCAGAAAAACGACTCAAGACTCTCAAAAGACACCACGACTATGTGCTCCACAAGCACCAAGCTCCACAACATCTCCCACACATCACCACAAGCCACTAGCAATAAGATGTTTTACCTTTACCTGTGTCCCGTAATACAACATCTACAAAAGCACCAACGTGCCAAATTAGGGTTGAGTATAAAACTCAGTAGGTTTTCCCCCAATGACTTACCTACTCACAACACTAGGATGTAAGAGTTATCCCCCTTTATATAAAAATAGATGACATAATATTTTTTATCAAAAGCAGTTTATAACTAAATATACACAAGTTTCCAAAACCATTCATAACCAAAGGAATTCCAAAAGCAATTGAAACTAATTTTTCCAGCAAGTTATTTATCCTGACAAATAACCAAACAAGATTTATAACCATTTCACAAACATCTCGTTTTGGCATACCCAACCATTTCCCAAACCCGTGAAATCAACCATGCATGCTATGTTATGACAGTTCCATACTCATGAGCGGTATCTCATCGATCAACCAATTCATCACAAGGTCATTATTTCTGATGTTCCATTACACCTTTGGCACCAAGCAAAAGGTCATATTTCAACCACGCCCCATACATAAAAGTCTCTTGTTCCATTAAATGTTTGGCACCGAGCACAAGGTCCTATTTCAACCAAGCCTCATATGTACAACATGAACACACTCCAAATATTCACAACAATATTTCCAAAACCATACTTTCAATAAAACACCATTTATTAAAAATCATTTCCATCAAAACTAGGTTTGTCAAACCAATTCAAACAATTTCGTTAAAATCGTACTTTTATTGAAAACCAATGAATGAACAAATTTCATCAATCCATTTCAATAAAAAAAATTCAATGAAACACCCCTTTCTATTGAAAACCCATCTTTCATCAAACCATTTACCATTACATAAAATCCATAATTTAAAATCAACATTTTAAATTCAAGAAGCCAAATCACTTTGCACAAAAATTCACCAAGATTTCAAAATTTCATCAATACCATAAATCATCAGTAAGGATGATTCATTCCATGCATTGCACAATCAATTTCTTTCAAATACTCCAATTTGAAACTCATACAATCAATTATAATAAGAGGATTCAATATTGAATCCTTCTACCTTTAGGTTTTCCAAGAAATCGACCCACAAGCAACCGCACCTCGAAACTGACAAACGCACCACTGAAACCTCTCTAGATCCCCTTCCCTAACATCCACAAGCCTTAAAAATTAACATCCAAGGAAACCGCAAACCTAGACCAACTCCCAACGGGAGTAGATCTATAAAAACGAGAGATAGGGAGATGTAGATCTAAAGAAAACCACAAAGAACCATGGGAGAAGACTTAGCCAAGAAGAATCACCTTCAAACCACCACAAAACCCCTTAGAATCGCATCCATAAGAAGCAGGAGAGCCCCTCCAACCTTTGAGAACCGATAATCCTGAGTGAGGCTCGAGTGGGAGAGGATTTGGAGTGGAATGAGGCAATCCCGAGTGTAATCGGGGTTTAAACCCCTATTTTACGTGGCCACATGGTTAGCCCACATGGTTTGGAAAACTGTGTGAATTCTAGTGCCTCGAGAGAAAGGGCATGTACGGTTTCGTTGCACGGTTTGGCAAACCTTGTGTAGGCCGTGTGAAGCCTACTGTCTCCCCTATACGGTTTCCTGTAAAACCCGCACGGTTTCCACTAACTGTGCGCAAACCGTGCACCCCTTTAAAGGCCTCCAAACTCATCTAAAACCATTCCTAACTCTCCCAACCTCTTCCCAACTCATCCCATGCACTTTAAACACATAAAATTCATAATAAAAGGCAACATACCTCAAACTGAGGTTACTATAGAGATTTAATCTGTATATATGCATTAATTTTTTTTATGTATTAATTATCATTTTGAATGACATAAAAACATTAAATATATGTATATATGTTTATACTATAATTAGTTTATAATTATTATGTCATATATATCTTATAGTTTCTCTAGAACCATCATTAATACATTCCATATTTCCTGTGACAAAATCACAATGTTTTGAGGGGGTGACAGTCCGAAAATTCTGAAATGAAATTATAACATTTACACAAAATTGAATTTAAAAAGATATCTTCTTTAGAAGGATTTTAGATTAAAAAAGACCTATTAGATATAAAATATAATATGTAAATAGTGATTTCATTTTAATTTCCACCATGAATGGTGGTAAAAAAATTTAACAATCCTTATTTTGTGAGATGGAAGTTTATTGTACACATAAATAATATGATCATTAACTATAAGATTGAGTTGAGTGAAAATATTGGTCAATAAATTAGAATTATAACTTATTATTTTGTTTATCATAGTGTTTTTATAATTTTTTATTAAATAAATTTTATGGATTGGATAAGGAAAATAAAAAAAAGGATCTTGAGAGAATTCATTGATTCTCTATCTGGTAACGTTTTTATGTTTGTGACAAAAGGCTTCCTTGTAACACTTTCGTCCCAATGTAAAAATTGAAGGGGAAGGGACATATATGGGAATGTGTATTTGGTAGATCATGGACAATCATAGGTGGTTTTATATGTGTTAATAAGAGGGAGTGGAGGTTTCCTTTTATAGGGAAGGTGTAGTGTCAATATTGTACATATTTTAAGGGAGAATTACATCCACAATTTTCATAATGAAAGTGTATTCAATAATGATAAAAGGCCTTTAAAATTTATTATAGAGTCTTAGTATGGATTTAAAATTCAATTTTTTACTTGTTTATAAGTCTTTTTCGGCATTGAATTTTGTGTTTAGTATTATGCAAGATTAATTTTTCATTAATCAATGTAATTAATTATAATTAAATTAACTAATAGATTTGTAAAAAAACTATGTGGAATTGATTCGAAAATAGAATTTATTAATATTCCAAATAAGGAATAATTTTCCCAAAATTCCAACCATAGAATTGGTAAAAATTAATTTAAATTTAACACTCGATGTTGGGTTGACAATGTAGGTTTTTAAACTACAAAATGATCAAAAATTGCAAAGTTTTTATATTCAATTTCAATGTTAAATTCATTAAAATTACACAAACTCGATTAAATGATGAAGATAAATCATAATTAGACTTCTAAACAAAATTAATATATAATTTATCAATCTAAATATATTAGATAAAAAAGTTATTTCGAATTGAAATCCATTTTTTCTATTCATTAAAAATAAAATGTTACAAAAAAATACCAAAAAATAATCCTAACATTATGTTTATAATTATAATATAAATATAATATTTAAATTTTAATATTATATCTATAATATTTACAGTAATTTTATTTAAATTTTTTTTCTAATATAAAAGGTATTAAAATGAAATTCATATATATATATATATATATATTAATGCAAAAAATTAAGATTAATCTTATGTTAGTTCTATAAAATATATTGGATGAATTATATAATATTTTATTTCATATAAAACATATATATTAAAATAATATGACTCACAGATATTAATTAACTTAATTTTTGGGTACACATCTATGTGACCATAAAATATTAACATTTTAATTTATATTTAATCATTTTTCATATTCATTTAAAATTAATTATGTACATATTAATTCATAATATAATTGTGTAAACCATAAATATTTATAAATTATATAATATTGTTCATATCTAATAATATAAATTATAGTTTCAATATTATTTAATTAAATAATAATATTACATTAATATATTTTGTTTAGTAAATCTTTTTCATCCGTGTTACACAAGTCATCGAGGAAAGTAATTGTTGTATGTAACACGAGCTAAACTCCATGTTACTTTTTTAGAAAGCTAAAAATTATGTTCTGTTCTATTCATGATTAACTTGGTGTTGAGTATAAGGCATGCCTAATATTGTTATATAATATTAAATAAACTATTTATGGGTAATGTTGAATGAAAAATTCCCAAAGGATAAATTAATTCAAAAAATAATTCACAAAATCTTTGGGTGGTATTTTCTAACCCTAATAAAATGAAATTATCCCTTAAAAATTCCTAGGTAATAAAATGTTTAATAATTGAATGTTTCTTTCATTGAAACCATCTACGTAAAAATGGATTCTAAAATTTCCACTAAGAAGAGAGTGTTAGAACCATAATGGCTACCTAATGTAATATATTACATGGTTTACACATTGGATAAAATTGATTGGGAGGGAAATTTAAAGACAGATGAAAAGCATAAATATTTATAAATATTGATTGAGGTCATCAATTAAAAACATGTACACAATCAAGTAATAGTTAAAGGCCATAATTTCATAAATAATTGTTGTTTTTAAAGTCCATAGATTCAACAAAATTATTTTATGAAGAAAACATAATTTCTTTTGATCATTATCCTTACATTGAGTAATTATTATATTAACTAAGTATATTAAGAAAAAAAATTAAATGATATATTTCTATAAGAAATAATATCATTCTTTGAATATTACTTTAACTATTTATAATTTATTCTTTTAATTAAGATATTGATGTACAAAAATTAACATTTATTCATGAAGAAGTAAATTAATATTTTAAAATATAATAATACACAAAAAATAATTTATTCTATAACTATTTATATTAGACAATTCTTAAGAAAAATGTTAATAAATCAATCTATAAACATAAAATTTTACACTCCTGTTTTTTCATAAATAATTTTTCATACAAATAATTACATATTAACTTGTACAATGCATTATATATAGGTAGGAGTGAAACCTTTATCTCCATTCGGTCTAAATTTCAATTCCTTCGTCCATTCCAGACAAGATTTGTATTCTCTCGACATAGAAGATGACTTTCTCTCAAACCATACTTATATAATTTCCAAAATTGATAATATGTACATCTATGGAATAAGGCTCATCACTAAGTGGCATTTTAACCAATCATTCCAATACAAACTAAATGCATAAATATTTCCACAAAATATAATATTAAAATTTCATTGATGTTTGACCTTATAAAGCATCTCAAAGATGAAATAACAAATTCATATAAAGGCATTCACGAAACCACAATAACATTTATTCAACCAAATATCAAAAAGTATATCTTTCTTTTCACATAATGAACATGAAAATATTCTCATGGTAAATCCCCTTTGAACATGTTAATAACCAAATTTAGAATAAAAAATTCTAGAAACCATGCATGCATCCTAATTAAATATATTACTCAATATATTCCATAAATCCAAGATGTTGTTATCTTCATCGATGATAGCATAATCAAAATTCAAACTACTACTTAAATAAGTCCAAAGTAATAAGTATCATCCAATATACTTATTAATATCACACATATCATTATCCAAATAACATTATCAGTAAATAAGGAAAATATGAAGGGTTATCATTACATTACACATGTATTTTCCAAGGAAATCACCTTGACATTATATCACATTTGTATTCTATCCGAACCATTCAACATGTTCTTATAAATATATAGTGAAAAACATATTTTTAACTATCATTATATATTTTATATTTCATATATCATACTTATTGAATCAATATAAATATAATTTCTTATTATTCCATATTATCCTTATTTCATTTTCAAGGCTACATCATCTTATTACACAATACCAAATTCCTTTAACATTTCATTTATAATGTATTCATCAAATGCATTGTAATCATTACACATACCACCATATTGATCATCATCGGGAGCTTTTCTCTGAGGAAATTTTGTTTTATAATGATCATTTATTTCGCAATTAAAACAACTATCTTTTGAGGATTTCATAGACAGTCAAATATTATCATCCATTATTTTAACCAAACTCATCACTTTTCCCATACAATCACATTCATCATGTTATTCCTTGATATATTAAAAAACATCTTTTATCTAAAAGACAATCACATTGGTGAATATTTCCACATTATTTACACAATTAAAACAAAATATTCCATCCTCTATGGTACCCATTACCCGAAATCTTAGCGAATTCTATATATATATAATCTTTGGTGATTCTAAGAGTTGGTTATGGTACATGTTGTAAATCATGTTCTATTAAATCATAATAGGAATTATCAAAAAATATTTCACTCTAGTTATCATCCCTCATGAATTATCATTAGAAAATTTTCCATCAAATTCAATGTTAATTCATTTCCCGCCGTTATCTAACACCATAAGCATTGGTTGATCATTACTTATCATAGCATAAAAAAAACATATTATTAAAAAGAATTACTTATATGATGTCTAATTTATGAAAGCATGTATAATCTATAGCACATTATTTTCATCCTATGTTATTCATAGTCATATTATATTTAAATCCATCAATATGGTTCATAAAGAGTTTCTTTATTTTTAATGCATGTCCCATGGGTGTGTCATACCATGTGTGCAGTAAGACATATTGTAGTATACCAGATTAACTCGAGTCAGGATGGAAACATGTTTTTCGTGTTTTTACACCAAGGTAAATTTGTTCTAGAACAACATCGACTTGTAGTATCTATAAATTAAGGTATTTACAGAAACCCATGACTCTATCTTTTATAAAAATTTTACAACATTTTACTAAATTTTGACTCATCCTTATACTTATATTTAGAGACATCTGTAAACATATCCAATGAAATATTTATACGGATCTCCCAAAATATTTACCATCCATGTTTCCCATAAATTTTTCCAATAGATGAATAGATGTTTCCATTAATACCATCTACATCGCCCCCACTTAACCAACTTGGATATTACACCATTTTTTATGAATATTCAGTACATAAGAATATTACATGTCGAAGAACTATAATATTTTAGTGTCTTTGGAAACATGGAATCAAAATATTTTATCCTGTTTAAATATCATCAACATCACTCATAAATATCTCAAACATTAGTACACTTACCTAAAACCTTTCTTCACAATATAAGGAAAGGAAACGTTAGATGTGGTCAACTCAGATTGTCAGTAAGGCTAAATTAAAGAAATGTATTTTCATAACATCAAATAAGGGTATGGATCATGAGCATAAAATTATTAGATTATAAACTGCTTATTATAGATAATAATCTTTTAAATCATAAAAAAAGATCAAAATTGATTTTAGATCATAACTAATGAATGAAAAACATAGTAATAAACCCTATAATTGTGGTAAACACATGAGAATGTAATATGATATTTATAGTCTCCAAGGCATCTCCTCCAAGAACATATTGAGTGTCTGGATTCACTCCCTATACCATCATGGTAGTCATGGTTCACTACCATTAATATATTGGTAATATTATTTAACTCCTCATACCATATTGGTAGTCATGGTTCACTAACATGGCCATTTTAGTTGACTAGGTTCATTATCAAGGCCATCTCAGTCAATGTAATGAGTTATAAATCATTAAACATTGTATTATATGAATATATAGGTTTCACCCATATCATAATGAAATCACACATTCATTTTTAACAACATTATAATTAATCATATCTTAACCCATGAAATGATATATGTATTATAAATATGTAATACTATCATAGCATATAGAAAATTGTGGGGTTCATAATAATTTCATCAAAATAATAACGTGTGAAAGAGAGAAAGATTTAATAAATATATAACCCTCAAAAGATATTCATATTTAAAAAATTATCACGTGAAAGAAAAAATATATCATAAACATATATATAGGGAAATATAAATTGGTTTCATAAACATATAACTCATGATAGTTAAATGGGTTTCACATGAAAGAAGTCAATAAGAAAAACACATTCATAAAAAATATGAATGAAACCGTTACACCATAACCAATAAGGGAATGAATGACATAAAAAAATGTCATCTTAGATGGAAAACAATTTTGAAATATCGTTGAAAAATGTTTCATGTTTAAAATATCCTTTATTCTATGGAAAGGGCTTTTTAATACAAAAAAAATTTAAAAATAATTTCTTAAAAAATATATTCAAAACATATAAATAATACTAGAAATAATTTTGAGAACAATATTTTATGAAATCATATAACATAAGATTCAAAATATTTAAAAAACCATTCTCATTCAAAATAAATTTTCAACATAAAAATAATTCTTGATAATTATTTTAAAACCATTTCGTTGAAAATAATTTGAAAACATAAAAATACAGCATAGAAATGTTTATAAAACAACTTATTTAGAACTAGTTTCAAAATTTTTAATTAATATTTCAAATTTTTTGAAATCAATTTCAGATGAAAATATATAAAAGATGCATGAAAATGTTTGAAAATAAATTTGAATCCTATACTTTTACATATATTGTTACATGATTTCATGCATAATTATCCATGAAATACATTGCAATGATAAGAAATTTATGTGTGTTTGGATGACATGGTACATAATTATTATTAGTGAGTCTAGAATAAATAATTTTATTATTATTCATCATAATGATCTCCAAACATCCATTCTGCTCCTCTAACTTCCAAGTATATCATGGAGAATATATAGAAAATATTTCTGAGATAGATAACCTAGAACTTGAATAAAAATTGTTATAAATCACAAAAAATGATTTATAAGTAATAACAAGATATCATAAATGGAATAGATAATTAAAAAACATGAAAACACAATACATAATGCACATGTAATAATATAATCAATGAATCATTGCAATGAGGACGACGCACATAATATGACATTAATATGAGTTATGGCTAACTATAAAGACTGTATCCAATTGAGGGCTATGTCCCGTAATTGATTAGGTTCATTCCCAAATTTAATACATTATATTTCATGATAAAAACAATTAATCCATGCATTGGACCTCTATCTGGCCGAACCCATCATAACATGTACATGCATATGAGTTCCACAAAATGATATCACACTTACAGAATAATTATAAGGGTTACTCATTGAATGAAATGGGGTTTTTAATCATGTTATAAGGCATTACAAAATGGTGTATCATAATGGAATTCATTAAATAAGGTATGATATAATTTATGGAAAATCATAAAATAAAAATAGGAATATATCATGATTTATGTTTTCCAAATTATTTGAATCCATGAAAATAAGTTTTTATGAATAATTAAAAATATTCCACATCAATGTGGCATGAGGGAAAAATACTAAAGAGCATTTAATGAGGAAAAATGAATACTTTTTGTTAAAAATTATAAAATGAAATAAAAATTATATACATTATAAAATGATAAATTTTATAAAAATATGTGTTGATTAAATAATTTTATGGAATATATATGAAAACAGGTAATAAATGAATAATTTCCCTACAATAAGGATTTCTAATCGAATGAAATTGGGAATGAATCCTTTCAAAACATTTATTTCTCCCATTAATGAAGGATTAGTCGAATAATATAAATATTTTTGAAACATTTAAATAAAATATATATGACATATTTTATAATAATGATGAAATGAATTGTGCTATATATAGAAATATGTGTCACCCATGGGAAAAAAATGTTTGTTTGATGTGATCCCATTAAATAAGATAGAATGTGTTTTGTACAAGGACTTTATTACAGATACAATAAAATTGTATTAATTAATAATTTAATTAATAAAATCACACACATTAATTTTAATTATTATAATTTTATTTATATGATTTATATCCAATTTGGAGATTAATAAATATTAATTTTTTCATTATAGGGGCATTAGATTCGAGGTTTCGTTATCGGTTATCTTTTGTAAATTCATAGATTCTCATTTAAAATGGGAATAATTTTCCATAAGTGGAATTATATATTATTTTCAAACCTAAAAAACAAATCTCCCCATATATCATTTATAATGGATGGGGGATGATTAATTTGTGAAATCATTAACTATAATTGATCAAAATATTTTGGGGGTTTTTTCTAACCATTATGAACTAAATTTGATTTATTAAAAATATTCAATATATATTAGTTCAAGAATAAAATATATATAATAATATCCGTATTAAAAACTTATTTATAAATAATAATACTTTTGTGATCATACTAGATGGAGGTAATGATAAAAAATAATTTTCGATGATGATAAAAAACATCTATAAATTGGAATGACATTTCTTTTCATTAAAAAATTATATGTTAGAAAAAGGTTGGATCGAATAAAATAAACAATTAAAATAAATTTATTATATTTAAGACACAAGAGTTTTTTTTATTTTATGGATGATATTTGTGAGGATAAGATAGATTATGAAGTGAAATTTAAAGATATGGGTTAAAAATGATAACTCTAGAATATATCCACCTTGAAGGGCCCCTTAAAGAACATAGAATTTATCTTATATTTAGAATATAATCTATTATACATGGGATTATTCTTGGGAATTGAATTTTTTATCATATTGTGAAGATAAAAATCATAGAAGGTGTGATAATAATGGGTAGTGAGGGGTTTTATTTACTGCTGTTATTTTTTGTTATTATATTCATTGGTTTTTTATTTCTGGTTCAATATTATCAATAGAATTGGATAAAGTGACTAAATATTGAACATGGATTAGTAAAGTTTGATTCAATGTGTCCTTACATCATCCAAATGTCAAAAACTATTTTATTTGGATTATAATATAAAATATGGGAGATTATATCATTTCACTATTAAAAAATACTTCACTTATTTTATAAAATATAAAGTATTTATCCTAACCATTTTTTGATGTTTATATTTAAAAATGTAAACGATTTTGTGAAAAAAAATAAAAATATGTGAAATCTATATGTTTTATATTATCTTTTTTTAGGAACGCTAATATTAATATTAAAATAAAATTTTGAACCTATAAATAATTAATTAGGGTCACATGAAATATCTGTATAATTATAATACAATATAATATTTATATATGAATTTTTAAATGAAAATATATATATTTGTAAATAATTATATGATCTATAAAATTTTTAATAAACATTTACATTTTAATCAATAGAAACACATAATTTATCATTTTTAAAACATTTATTAGGTTATGAAATGTTATAAATATTACAATTTTTTATTTATAAATTTCCATTTTTTTTAATTTCATAGGTGATGTTACAAATCTAATGGTGAGATGACTACTCAAAATGGTATGGGTAGTATTCAAATGGTCATAATTAAAAAATTCATATTGGTTTCATTATTTTCTAAAAAAATTACATGATTCGTTTATTCTTCATTCACATGTACTTTCACTAATGGTTATGTATTATAATTTTCAACATGACTATTATATTATTATATTTTATTTTTATATCCTTATTCAAGAGTGTGGTAATTATAATGGACTGAGAATATCCATATTGTCCAATTCTAATTATGATATTTTTTATGTATGAAATAGTTATAATATGTTTTATTTTTTTTGGTTTCATTAATTACTAATGAATAATGAATAATTTATAACAATACTATTTTCTTATTTTTATTTGTTTTATCCCGTAATTATGATAATAGAAAATCCATTGATAACATTTTAGATTGTTACGTTCTCCCCCTATGAATTTTCTCACAAAATTTAATTTTACATTATATGGATAAAACATGTGAGGGTAATTTACCTACGTATATTCATACAACTCCTATGTACCATCCTCATTCATTTGGTTTCTCCATTGTAAATTTAAATGGGGAGTGGTCATGTTTTTTAGAACAATGTATCCATGGTCCAAAATAATCACTAATAACTGCACATTAGTGTGATAATTTATTTAGGTTTACCACTTATGAGTTAAGTACATGTGAGGGATCAATTATGTACTTCTTGAAGAGTCATATGTGGAATAAATCATATAATAGAGACATGAATGGTGGTATTTATGGTTGACTGAATATAGATCGGACATGGTCAAGAATCTCTAAGGGGTCGATATATGCGGGACATAGTTTTCCTTTCCTTGAAAATCACATGCCTCTCTTCTATGGAATCTTGTATATGAATAATATATCTACACCATAAAATAATCAATCCCAATTAAACTTTTATACATTTATCTTCGGTAAAATATGTTCTTCCCGAATTCCTTTTTGAATTATCATCACATTTGAAACCATATCCTTGATGATTTCAGGTCCTGAAAGATTGCGTTCATTTATATCATCCAATAATTCATGTGTTTTTCATATATTCCCATTAAGGGATACATATTAATCAATTTGGATTAATGGTTGGTAACTATATTTTTAGATTACATGGCTACTGAAATATGTTGATCCCATCCTCTATTTAAATACATTGATCATTCTCTATATATGTCATCTAGTGTCTAAGTAGACTGCATAGACTGTCCACTAGTTTGGGGTGACAATTTGTACTAATGATCATCTTAGTATTTAGATAATGTTATATACATTACCAAAACATGGATTTAAGTCTCAAATCATGATAAGATATAAAATATTATTTTACACCATGAATCCTCACAACTTATATATTGTGTATCTATGGATGTTTGTCGAGTGTTAAGTTCTCTCAAACTGAAATAATGACAGACGTATTTGTATGATGTTCCAAAATAATCCCATATTGTATTATTATTTTTTAATTAATTCATATTTCCAATGAAAATGTCTATAGTGATTATTTCCCATTTATATATATGTTTTGGTAATGTTTTCATTACCTCTTTATAAATTTCCCATTCAAACATCACTTCCAAAAAAACCAGACACATTTTTGTATAATTATTGACTCCTTTATCAATATTTTCCCACCAAAAGAGAACATTGACATCATGCTATATATTTTTCTACCTAGGTGGTAATATAATATTAGGATAGGTGTATCATTCAAAATACCCATAATTATTTGTGGATCTAATAGAACACATAGTCATAACCAATGTATTTAAACTCTTTCTTCACCAATTATGAACACTAAGGAATTCCCATTTCTTATATCATCCACATTCTATGTAATTATCACATAATTTAATCGATACTCCTTTTTATTCTCAAATATTTATATATTATAAATAATTTTTCAATGGAAATATGATTTTTGATCTTTTATATTCACATGTACATTCTTTGAATGTTTATGAATGTTGGATTCTCCTCAAATCTCACAATTGATAAACATGTTTAATCAATTATTAATAGATCATACACCACGTTATTTTTTTGATCACGATCGTATTGCATTGAGAAGTCATAATACATGATGAGGTATAGACAAATTTTATGGGAAATATAAATATACTTCTAAGATAATGTATATTTGTCGCAATTTTGTTCATTATGTATATCACACTTCCCAAATAGAGGTAAAACCTCAATGTTTTCAATTAAAATATCATAGCATCCAACTATAGATCATGTGTAGGATATTTTTTCAACATAAACAAATATCTTCCTTATGGTGTCAGAAATTTTTTTATCTTTATTAATTATTAAAATCTATAATCTCTTATTTAATGCATTGTTATATAACAAAAAAGTGTTTCTTGGTAATTAGTATTGTAAGTACACATCCACTGAAATGATTTTTTCATCTATTTCAAATGGTCTTCACATTAAATATCCCATAAAATCATTACTGGTTTATAATTCATCTAGATTAGTGATTTTAAAATTCTTTATAAGTTCATCATAAATCATCTGTATTACACAACATGACCAAAGAAACAACATATCTCCGTTATATATGATTGATTTTTTCACTCGTAGATCTCAATTATTTTTGAATTCTCGATAGATATTTCATTTATATTGATAACATTACCTATTAAGGAGTGTTCCTCCACCTAGAACTCAGTTTTACTATAAATGGAATATATTAACTATCTTATAAAACACTTTAGTTACTTTTTCAAATACTCATATGTTACTTCTTTATGTTGAAGTATATTAGAATATAATTTATAAAAACTATCAAATACTTTTTTTAGGTAATATATAAAGAATATTCTTATTAATTACCTGAATATTTATATAGAATTGTTTAGTTTATAATGATTCAATATGAACTCATATTTTCCATACTGCATTCGAAATGAAGTCATGGGAATATCATCATTCCTCAGCTAAGAATTTTTATTTCCGGACCAAAGTTACACCATATATAAATACATCGCCCCATGAATTTATTGAACAAATAATCTATCCTTGGTAATGGATAATTTTTCCTTATAATGAATTTTTTGTTCTCGTGATAATCAAATTTTATATTTGACCAAACCTTCTTTTGGATTAAGTGGACTGGTGCACCACATAATGAGGTGCTCGAGAGTATAAAAACCTTCCTCAGATTATCTTATTACTACTTATTTAGATCCCCCAAATCAATGGCGGCCATCTTTTGAGAATTTTTTAGTATAAAAATATATAAATTAATAATATAATTTTAGAATTCATCCTCATAGTAATGATACAAATTAGTCAATTTTTCATGTAACACATTAGTGTAGTCTCTCTCAATGTGAATGATTTCATTATTTATCATCTCCTTTGTCTCAACCATTTATGCTAGATATATTTTCTTATATGTCCATAATATTTACAATTGAGATGATGATATAGAATTTAATTAATGTCCATCCTTCCAAATTTACTAAAATAGGGGATGTCTTGGGATGTGAATAGTGATCAACATTTCCAAATAGTTAATTTTGGAATTTTATAATGGTATCAATTTCCTTCCCAATACATCATAAACGTTATAAAAGGATGTCATAAGTAGTTTTCAGGGAGGTTTCATCCTCAAACATAAAATAGAGTGGTGTTATATAATATTGATTCAATTCTTTTCCCATTTTCTATTGATTCGGATAACTCAGCCTTCATATTATATGGTGGTGATTATATAGTTCTATTAATCATTAATGATATGATAGAATATTTAGATCCATAATAAAAAATTATGTACTCTATTATTGAATAATTAATTAAGGTACCTTTAACCATATCTGTATTGGGATCCACCTCAGTAGTAGTGAAATGATATTCCCTTATTTGATTCCATGAAGGTAGCTAATGTAGATATTCATTGAAAACCCTTGGATATGGGAATTTGATCAAATAATGACTATGTTTTATAATGATGAAGAATATATATATAGGTTGTTTGTTGATCTGAATAGTCCTTAATTCTTCTGCATTAGTTGTATTCTTAAAATCTATTTGGTAATCATTATACTGATTCTCCTCTCTTCCAAAATTTTATCATATCCTTTTTCCATCATAATAGTTCCTAGTATTCTTCCTACCACACATTTTAAAAATGATATATTTGGGTTTGGATCCTTAATTGGATTTATGTTTATCCTCCCATATTAAAATTTGTTCTCCTCTTTTTTTCTATGATCAATAACATCACTAATATAATATGATATTCATATAATATTCAAGATATCATCATATATTATACTCATTTCTAGATAATTATAAAATCTCACAATATGTTTATAGACTCAACATTGAACTTCGAAACAAGAGATCCACATTAATTTCAAGGTTCTAGAAAAATCAAGAGGTAGATCATGAAATACTTGTAATGGTTTCATTTTACACATTTCATGCTTCACTGAAATTTTACTTAAATATATATAGCTCCCTCTATATATTATGATAGAGGGTTAGGGGAAAAAATATTGAAAAATATTTTCATTAATTCTTCCTAATCCATATAATAAATTTCATCCAAAGACATTGTGGTTTTGATTATCTTTTACGACTGATCATATTCCAGATCAAAATGATAGTCAACCAATATTACGTTATCTTATTAATTTTCTTTTATAATTGATAATATCTTATCAATAGAGATAATCCAATATTCTATGAGTATAGGATAAAAACATACTCTAATTTTAGGGGTTTTTAACTCAAAAAGGATTCAATAGAAACATTAACTTTCCTAAGAGCTATAGGGAATTCCACATGATTCAATTTATTATTCATAAAATGATCTAGTCTGTCATGTTTTTTCATGAAGTTCATAGGTCCCATTTCTATCCAATTTGTAATTTCATTAAGGAAGTCATCACATTTCCCATTAAATTAGTTGTTATAATTTTTTAATCATATTTGAAAAGAATAACCAAATAAAAAGAAATAAAACATTCACATATATTATTATTTATCTAATTTTCATATAAAAAATGAAACCATAAACATATAGGGAATAACTTATTAATTTAATTCATTTCATAACTCAAGATTCCATTTCATTAAATATTGTAAATTCATGTTGATATAATTATCCCACAAGCAATTAATGATGTTTTCAGACATAATATAAATATATAAATAGGGCATGTCTATTATACTAGATGCAGAGTCCCTATAATTAAAAACCTTTTATTTCATTATTTTTTGTATAATTATGTAGGAAATGAAAACCATATATCCATAATTATCATTTCCTTGGATGACAATGAAAAAAATTAAAAAAAATGAAATTAGAATAAAATATATTTTATTAATATCCATATTTATCTCTTAAAATCCATTGACATTCAATAATTTCATTATGTAACATGGTGAATACATAGACAAAATGGATTAGAAAAAAATCCTAATAAGGGAAAAAAATTTGGAAGTAATCGTGGAACATTTTTTATAAGGCATAACATGGTATCATAAAAGGAATGGATCATGAATAATCATGATAATGAATAATATAAATAACATATATTCATATGATCATGTAAATATTGTAATGTAGAATCAATATATAACATGAATTAAACATGTGTCAGGGCTAAATGATAAGACTATATCACATAGTTAATCGAGTCCCAGTAAAGATTTGGTTTACTCTCTATTTCCATAAATGATGTCTCATAAGAAATAAATTTAAAAAATTCAATAGATTTTCATATAGGATCATCATTCATAACATGTAGATTTATTGTTGTTCCACATAAAGAAATCAAACATATTTAAAAATCATAAGGGTTATCCCTAGAAATAAATGGGTTCTATAATCTTGTCAGAAGTAATAACCAAAGGGTTTATAATAACAATATCCATAAAATAAGGGAAAAAATAATTTATGGATAATAATATTAAAAAATAATAATATTTTCATGAATAATGATTTATGTCAAATTTGTATTCCTGAAAAAGTGTGTTTTGGAAACATTATAAATGATTCAATTTATTGTGATTTTATGTAAAATATTAATCATTCCATAAACTGTTTAAATGAATAATTGTTTGTAAAAATAATTAAATAACATAAAATATTTTTTCATAATAAATTGATACGTTTTTAAATATATTGGTGTCTTAATACTGGTTCATGATTTTATATGAAAATCAATATGAAATGGGGATGTTCTTTTTAACTGGGATTTTATATAAAGATGAATTTAGAAGTTAATATATTAAAACTTGTATCTGACATAAAAATATGATCAATTTAAAGATATATGTATTTTTGTTACATAAAAACATGATATAAAATATTTTAATTATGAATTCCAAAGATATTAAGTGGGGTAATAACAAAAACAATTTAAATAAAAAATGGAGGTTTAGAGATATCATGTACATTATGTTTGAATTTGTTCTTCACATTCACATAATTTATTTAATGATAAAATAATTAATAATTAATAGTTAAGTTTATATCATATTTCACATATATTAGTTCTAATATTATTTTTTAAAATACCTTTATTTTTCTTTTTAAGAGTTATAATGTGTAATTTTTTCGTTCTTTCTATTTCATGGTTTCATGGTCAGTTCACTTCTGTAAAATTATGCATGTTCTTGTCAAATGGAAATAATTCACCCAATTTAATATTTTATATTATAAATTTTTTTATATATTTTCATGTTGTACAATATGATTTTTTCTGATATGATAATTATTACTTTGATAAAATTTTAATGATAATCAATATGTTTTCTATTGATTTTATGACCACCACAAACAAGTGTAATTTTTTTAATATTTTGTTTATACATTACTTACATAACCTGAAATAAGATATATTATCCATTTTACATGTTTTTATGACAATAAAAAAAACTTTATGACCATAATCGATAGTGGTAATGAAAAAAATAATTATTCATGGTGATAGTTAACTGATATAATATGGACATTAGTTTCATTTCTCTTAATAAGTGGATATGATATTAACTATGGAAAAAATATATACCATGAGAAATATAACATTATATAACAGACATGATTCAATATATATTATGAATTTATTGATAATGGGATTATTGAGGGTGTATAAAAAGATATGAAGTAAAAAGAGATGAATTTACAATGTTACTTGTTGACTATATTTTCATTAAAGGACACCATAATGAAAATGGAATTGGATTTGTGATGAGAAAAAAATATCACGGTCATGGGTAAGAGTCTTGGGAGGGTAATTTCTCAGAATATATATAGAAAAAAATTATTGATTGTGTAAGGAGAAGTGATGATCAGGGGTTCTATTTATAAAGATAGGAAAGTTGTGTTTTTTATTATTATATTCATTAGTTAATTATTTTGGTTCATGAATATTTACAGCGTTTATTAAAATTACTAAATATGATAAATATATCATGATATTTATGAAAAATGGGTGATTAAAACATACATGACTAAAAATTCATTTACATTTAATATAATGTAGATTATTTTAAATTTCATTTTTTCTCAATTCAACAGTAATTCATATTGTTTTGAAAAATGTGAAAAATTGACTCTTACAATTTTTATATGTATTTATTTTAAAAATTGAACCAATTTTTTGAAAAAAAAATTAATTTGTGATTTTTATTAGTTATATAAAATACTTTTTTATTTAATGAATATCCAGTTTAATATTATTATTGAGTTTTCGACCCGTTAAAAAAAATTTAATGTCACAAAAAATTATATTACAATATTATCATAAAGTATTATTATTTTATGAAACAATATTATGAATATTATATTTCAATTAAATACTAAGATTTACAATAAAATTGTAAATAAACATTTAAAATTTTCAAAAATATATGCCTATATTTTGTCAATTTAATCGATATATTTTCTTAAAAAATTGAAATAAATATTTTTTTTATAAAGTACATAAATTTTATATTAAATATTTTTATGTGAGTTTATTGTTCAATCTGCAAGATTAATATTTTTAATAGTTAGGTTACTATTTCCATAGTGTGATTTATAATGGACATATAGGTTCCAAATTTTTTACAAATACTACATATTTAATTTATTTTTTATTATCATATACATTCTCTCAAGGTTATAGATGTTAATTTTTATAACAAATATTATATGATTTTGTTTAATTTCAAATTCCATGTTCATGAGTGTGTTCATTTTAGTGGATCATGCATACCCAAATTTTAACATATTTATGATATTATTTTATATTTATCGACTCATTGAAATATTTGGCATTCATATTTTTTCAGACTAACAATTCACTCATTATTTATGAGAATAATTATTAAACTATGTTCTTCATATGTGTTTTATAACATAATAATAAGAAGTTATATTCCATGTATAAAATTCGAGTTCGTAACAAGAGAACCCCTAGAAGAAGTACTTTTTAAAAATGAATCCTTTAACACCAAAATCTTCCAATTGTTTCTTTACTTCCCTCAACATAGCACTAGCCATATCATGCGGAGTAATTAATTTTAGTTTAGTATTGATTAGATAATAAATAGTCACCTTCATATATAACTCCAATCTATTCCATATATTTTTTTTATAGTCATGTGAGTGAAATATTCTACCATCAGAGGAAGAACATGAAACCATTATGAATTAACTAATGTAAAAATATGGTATGAAATTTTTTGTCAATGAACATCCCTTCTAGTGTAGGATTCTCTCTCCATCTATCATTTATAACTCAATTTCACTTGAAGTGTATACAGTCACCAAAAAGATATGAAACTTTTACTTAATTAAAATAAAATTCATTACAAGCTAAAAATTGAGTCATCCAATATAATAAATGAATGATATTTTATGAGTTCATATTTAAATAAATAAGAGAACATATGTTACCAAATTTAGCTTTCATCAATGGATAAATGAACACATATTCACTACCTCTATTCACTATCTCATAGGCAAGTCAATAATCATGTAAGTATGTGTGGTAACACCCCAAGACATTACAATATATTCCTTTTAGAAAAAATTTAATCTTCCATCATATATTTATCTATACGAAAACACCAATTTATTCTTATCTAAAATTAAAAATGAATTATATATTTATCATGAAAAACACGATCTCTTTATTGTTTTACATGTTCGATTTAATTGTCTCGATGGATTGAGTGACACAAAATATTGAGTGTTACAGAAAAATAATGTATTATTTAAAATATAATTTATTATAACAAGATACATCCTAGCCATTAAATTTATTGTATGAATAAGATAAACTAATATATGAAAATAAATGATTGATTAAATGTTCCTAAATTCATTATAAATGAATATAATAACCAATTTCATATAAATGGAATGATTTTATAAACATTGTTTTAATGCTAATGAAGTAATTTTACCTTACTAATTTTTATTAATTAAAATATATGAGTGATATTTATTAAATATAAAAATTGAATATTTATTAAAATATTTATTTATATTCATAGTAATTGGGGTTTGGATTAATGGTAAGCACCTCAAAAAAATAAATTCAAAATGCGTGTTAAAACCTGATTGGGCACAAGAACTGTAATAGAAAGTTATCGACTTTAGTAGCTGGTGAGTTGACTAGTGTCACTTAAGTGGCAGGGGGAACTATAATGGAGCCAGGTACGGTAGTATTATTATAACATTATTGGGTACTGTAGAGGCGGAGGTACTGTATGAGGAACTATAGTAGCCATGTTACTATTCATACAGTTGGAGTTAGGTGATATATTTTGGTCTTATGGGCCCTATATTTGGCATTATGACAACTAGGCCTTCGAGCCAGAAATATATTATATAATATAGTGGTTAGTTGGTTGGGTTATCCCTTTGGGGCCTATGACATTCCTTTCAGGCATATTTGTGTGCAGTGAGTTTTTTTTAATGAAATTGTAAACCTAAACACCTAATATATATAAATATATATATATATATCTGTATATATTCATCCAATATATTTTATAGGCATTAGATAATAAGAAATAAATTATTACACATAATACTATATATATATATAAATTACATTATAACTTTTTTAATGTAAAACCTACATTAAATATATTTTAACAATTTTATGAATTTAATATTACAAAATAATATTAATTTGTGAAATATAAATGTAAAAAATAATGATATTGTGAATTTTTTTATTTCCCTAGGTTGATTCATTTGTTGATGAATAGTAAAAAATACTGAATTTTTATTCAAAATGTTACTTGATCAAATTTATTTATATGGTTAAATTAAATATTATATTTTTTTGAATATTTAATTAGACAAATTTTAAATAAATTTATATATCTTTTGTAATTTGAATAAATTTCACATTGAAATTTGATATAAAAACATAGAAAACATTGGAACAATTTCACATTAAAAACCCAAAGTGTAATCTCATCTGCAGAATTAATTTTAAATTTATTTATTCCACCTAGGTAACTAAAATTTGTAAAAATGGATTCCATATTTGATATTCAAATTATTTTTAATGTCAAATGATGTCAAATTATTTATATATAAAATATATTAATGCAGTTAATTAAAATTAATTACCTTGATTAAGAGGAATATTTGTATAATAAGGGACAAATCATTAATAATACAATAAAAAATGAAATAGAAACTTTTCCAAAGTTATTTAGTAGACATATATATACCATAATATTTATATTGTATCATTTTAACCACTATTGGATCCAATTTTTGAAGTAGATTTGATTGTGGAATTATCTTTTCACGTATTTATAAGAATGTTACTCATCTAATATAAAAAGTCACTAACCCTCCAACTAGTTCACATGAATAAATACATTTTATCACCAAAAATATTATCATATAATCACACAATATCCCATCCCTAATTGTATAATCATCCGTTTGGGTATAAATCCCTCTATGTAATCCCACTGGTGCAAACCAAAATGAGTTACCTGAATATGATTTGACATCATTCCTTGAGGTCTTCTATTTTTTTATTGTCAACCCCTAAAATGTAATTATTACACTATTATATAATAATAAAACTATGTTAAATATAATTATATATTTTTATATTAATGTTTTTACCTACACTTACACAAAATTCCTTTTAATGGGTATAAAACTTACCGTTCTTATGTTTGGAGAACTACCGCATCACAAAACGATGTTGTTTGTTTTTCCTTTACCACATATCATTGTTGAGAATTTGTTTTGAGATTATTTTTATATAATATATATATATGATATTTATAATATAATTATTCTTTGGAATGTTTTATATAGCATATTCCCACAGTCCATCCATTTTATTTAAATTTGAAAACATC
Source organism: Viscum album (assembly GCA_963277665.1). Taxonomy (NCBI): domain Eukaryota; kingdom Viridiplantae; phylum Streptophyta; class Magnoliopsida; order Santalales; family Viscaceae; genus Viscum; species Viscum album. Next base: position 185,595,950 of record OY728153.1, on the reverse strand, counting down.
ATTATTGGACGAGTGCCCTACCACCTCTTTAAAGAGATGTGATATGTTCACACAATACATGGAAAATATAAATGATGATTTTAATTAAATATATTTTTTAAAATAAATTACATATATATGATATTAAGGACATAATTACCTTCATTTTTAATGCCATGTTTTATGACTTGTATACCGTTCAATATTGATTTATTCTTATCAATACATTATTTATTACTAATTACATATCCTACGTAGAATTTTTTCTCAGCCTTATTATATTTTATTTTCCTAGGTAATGAAGATGAAAACATATAATGAATTAAAATAATTATGAACTTTTATTTTAATTATTCATTATTCCAATTTCAAATGTAATATTGGTATCTTATTTTTATCAAAGAAAATATCAAGGCTTAAAATTATTAAAAACATAGTCACAAAAACCGGAAGGATAGATTTTTACATTTATCACGTTGAATTATATTCGTCAACTCAATGGGTATTCTGGTGTGGTGAGTGCAATTCCCTTTAGAGGCCCCTCTATTAAGAAGCCATTTAGCAAGTAGGTATGGATCATGATAAATGTGTGTGATGATAAAGTTCATGGAAGCATGGTTGCTTAGGCTGTTGTTTAATTTGGTTGTTAACCTCCAAGGATGATGAATCTGGCCCATCAAAATAGCTTGCACAATTACTGTTGAATAACATTCAAACCAGACTGAGTCACGGTTTCCCTACAGAGCAATTTCGACCACTTTGATGAAACCTTGAGACTCTACCTTAAGTGTCATGGAGTGACCACATCTACCATGTTACCCATCTAAAAGGTCACCATTGTGATCCCAAAATACAATTTCATAGCTCAAAGGTATTGGATTCATCTTTGAGGAACCATCCATGTTTCATTGAATTGTCACAGCATTCAGAATACAGATAATTGGATGTTTGAACTGCATGTAAGAGGTTACAGAGGGAATCATTCCAATTTTGGAAATCTTTACCATGTAGTATTTTGTTTCTGAATGACTATATTTCATGTATTACCTATGTGCAGGTGATAGAGCAAATATTTTCAATTAATTTATTTTTAATATCATTTTTTTAAACCCACAAAAGTGTTCCTCTAAGATGAGATGTTTCATTTTTATGATAATGGTGTTATTTTGCGCTGAATAGTAAAAATTGGCCATTTTGGATTTTTATCAGTTTTAAATTATTTCAATAGTTTGAAAATAACATTATCTAAACTGATCCAAATTGAAATATTATTTCTTTTCTAGATGCTAAACATCTAGGGATTCATTTACTATTTTTGGAGAAAAAGCTGAATCGGCCATATGGAAGCTCAATAAAAGCCCACAAGTGGGAGAAATAAAACCGTTTTCAGTTATGTCTAGTTTTGGTGTGGGATCCATAACTCATCCATGGTGGGGCCAGAACTTGTAAAATTAGAAGGGTGGACACGAATTGAGTTTTTTAGAATCTTTTTTGAAGGAATCACCAAGTGAATTTGCCATTTATGGGGTCATTAAATCACCCTAATCCGGAGCATTTTGTTTTGGAGAGTGTGACTGGACAGAATAAATTCTCAGGGTAAATGGTCATAAATCTCAGAATACGTGTCCAGATCCGCTGAGATTTTGAGGGGACACGGACAAGGGAATTATGAAAAAACTTTCCAGAAGGTCTCAACGCTTGAAGATGTCATTTATTTGGGCTACAACGGGTCAACATATGGGGGAGAAATTCTGGCTATAAAATGAGAAGAGCTCCATCCTCTCAAAGCATCCATTCTTCATCCCATTCCTTCCGGGACACCAAGAAGAAGATCTTTTCGGATTTATTTTTTTATTTCTTTTAATTTTCATAGTTTTATAATGTCTTATTCTTCCCCATTAATCTCAATTACCCTTACCATGGTGGGGTATACTTTTGGAGTGATTGGGGAAGGGTTGGTTTTCTACATTGTAATTCTTGAGTTCTTGGACGCAATTGAATAAATTTCTTTTTTCTTCAAAATTGTTTTCAATTTCTTATAGCAGATTTTATTATCAAGTTTGATCGTTCTTGAATATTAATTCTGTTATTTATTTTTTCCTTGGTAAAATAATGAATATCTCCGTCCACTAATTTCTGGTTTATATACGATGGAATAAACCAAGAATTAGTGGTGAAGTACTCGATGATCGTCAGAACGTTTAAAAGGTGTAGTGAATGTTCTTGATTGTTTGGGATAAAAAAACCTGATCAGGTATTGCCCATTTGAATTTAGGATATTCAATACAACTATTTATAAATGGAAGGAGAGTTTGCCAAACCGAGTTCTTGGTAAGGTTTTCCCTCACAATAATAATTTCACCAAGGAAGTGAGAGGAAACGATTGTGGAAACTCACTTTAATCAACAAAGAAGAAGAGGTTTGAATTAAATTTAACAAGGATAGCATTACAATTATGAATCCGACCCTGACCTAATCAGCCTTTTTAATATCATTTTTGTTCAATCATTTTAATTTCAAATTTCATTTCAAAAACACAACATTTTTTACCCTCGTTTTAAAGTGAAAACTCATTTTGTGTGCACTCCTCTTTGGGAGACATCCTAGGTCAACCACTTTACAATATTTTAACATAGGAAATAATTTTTTTGCTACGCCCTACGACAGGCATGCGTCAAACATGGCGCCGTTGACGGGGAGGCAGTGCAACAACAAAAAAAGAAAATCAAAATTGAATGACCCGCACCTCAAAAGAACCATTAATTGAATATGATCCAGAAATTGAAAGAACATTAACCCAACTAAGAAAAACAAATCCACCAGATATCTTTGAAGAAATAGATCTCTCAGATTCAAGTGAAACCCTTAGTGTTCACTCTGAACCTGAAATCATGGCTAGAAATTCCAACCAAACCATGTGTGATCTATGTGCACCACAATTTTCCATTCAAAATAACCAACTAATTGCACCCACTAAACCAAATGATTTTGAATTACATGTCAATTTGATTCCTGTGCTTCCAAAGTTTCATGGTCTTATACGAGAAGATCCAAATCGGCAAATGCAAGAATTCAAATACACTTGCTCAAGCTTTTGACCAAGAGGAGCACCCGAAGACCAATTTCAGTGGAGGGAATTCCCCTTCTCACTTGAAGGAGAAGCTAAAGAATGGTTGTACAACCTGAAACCAGGGGAGATCAGTGATTGGGAATACCTAAAAAGAATTTTCATGCAAGGATTATTTCCCACATCAAGGATCACTACAATCAATAAGGAGATGTACATCATACGACAATCAACTGCAGAAACCCTCTACGAGTACTGGGAGCGCTTCAAGAAGCTATGTTCTATCTGCCCACATCATGAAATTGAGGAACAACAATTCCTTATGTTCTTATACCAAGCACTTTTGGATAATGATCGAAATCTTATAGATGCCTCATCAGGGGGTCCCTGATTGACAAGTCACCTACAGATATTAGAATACTAATTGAGAAGATTTCACAAAACTCACAACAATTTGGACTCAGAGGAATGGGAGCCAGGGGGATACATGAGGTAAAAACATCTAATTCATCTACATTGATTGAAACCAAAGTTGACGACCTTGCAAGGTTAGTCCATCAAATGGATGTAACAGAAGCAAATGGACAACAAGATTTATCTCAGGTGTGTGGTTTATGTTATTCTTCCACTCATTATACTGACTAGTGCCTTGAGATACAGGGGACAAAATACTATGATGCGGCCTTTCAACCAAGACAATTCCAAGAAAATCAACTGCAATCCCAACAAGGATATCGGATCCAACAAAATCAGATGAGACCATTTAACCAACACCCCAGTCAACCTCCTTACCACCAGCAGCAATACCAGAACCCCATCCCTTCCAACAATCTTATAAACCACCTTCCCAACAACCAAAATATTTTTATCCCCCACCATTCTAAAGAAATACATATGAACAACCATCCACCAACACCCAACCTTCTGTGGAACAGCTATAATCCATCAATGAGGGGCTAGTAGATAAAGTTGAAAAGCTGGCAGACATAGTGGGAAGTCATGTTGAAATCATGTCCAAGAATCCAAGGAAGCATCCATCCCAAAGAGTGCCAAATCCTAAAGATAATGTTAGTTCAATCATAACAAGAAGTGGAAAAGAAATCCCACCTCAATCCAACCCTGAACCTAAAATAATACCACATATTCTGGGGGATAATTATTCATAAAGACTTGTGAAAATCCACAAAGAAGATGAAAAGGATGAGGATGAGGAGAATGATATGCCACCGAATAAGAAACAAGAAACACCAATGCAAAGAAAACAAATGGAGAAGAAATACTTACCACCACCATTTACAACAAGGATGATCAAATCAAAGAAATAGCATGAAGAATCACTTCAAAAAAAATTCTATACACCTTCTAGAAAGTGGAAATCAATATCCCCCTACTTGAAGCTATTAAAAAAATCCCTAAATATGCAAAAATATTGAAGGAGATGTGCACTAAAAGAATGAGGATAGATGGAAATGAAAGAATCAACTTAGGAAGAAGCATCTCAGCATTGATCACACCACTGATACCTCAAAAATGTCAAGATCCAAGGACTTTCTCTATTCCCTGCACTATCGATTCATTAAATTTCTCTAATGATTTGTGTGATCTAGGTGCTTCAATTAATGTATTGCCTCACTCGGTATACACTTCTTTTCATATAGGAGAAGTGAAGCCTACTAGAGTGGTGGTCCAGCTCGCAAACAGATCCACATTCCTTCCAGCAGGTGTTCTGGAAGATGTTCTTGTAAAGGTAAAAGATCTATTGTTCCATGCTAACTTTTATGTGCTGATAATGAAAGAAGATAGGAGTTCATCATAGTCACCCATCATCTTGGGAAGACCTTTCTTAAAGACAGCAAAGACCATCATCAATGTGCATGAGGGAGCACTCTCAATGGTGCTCATAGATAGTCGAGTGCATTTCAATATACTTGAATCCGTGAAGAATTTGTCAGATGTTCATTCGCTGAATGCAATCTACCACAAAGAAGGAAAAGAACCAAATAAAAATCCAGAAGAGACAACCTTTGAATTAATGGATAGTTTGTTAGAAGAGGCTGGAGACTCAAAATTAGGAGAGTATGTTTAGATCAAGAAGTATATACTCAAGGAGGACGAACATGAAAAGATTATCATAGATCTCCGGAAGGAACTTGCAACAATGGAAGAAGAACTAGCTATGAAGAATTCTATATTCCTTGCAATGGAACATGAGCTGAAGAAGGTCAGGGAGACCCTCACTAAAACTGTAGACTGTAAAGGATATTCTCAAACCAATAGGAAAAGAGGATTACATGAAAAAGCGGAAAAATCCAAAACCAGGTTCATATGGGTAATGAAAATTGGGGGTCAATCTCTTGTCCCAAGAGAAGATGGGAATTTTAAATGTACACCACAAACCCTTAAAAAGAGTTATGTTCACATTGTGACAAGGAAGAAACAAATATCCAAAACGATTGAAAACCATTCCAGAAGAACAAGATTTTAGGGGTTTTCTAGTGTTTTGGTATCTATGGACACAAATCAGACTCTTGTTGGTACAACATGTCTTTACCAGGAAGTAGAAAAGAACCAGTGGAGGTGATCATGCTCCTCCAACCTGTCTATCAATAAGAGCCATCAGGTTGTACCTCTCCTTCACACTTTCATCATGTTGTGATTCATTTGAAAAGTTTCTTACATGTTAAATCCACTTGAATTCATTGAGGACACTGCAACATTGATGTGTGGGGGAGGTAACCATTGTAGTATAGGATTTTCAATTGATTTTTGTTTTCACAGAAAAATAAAAAATTGTGTGTTTTCAAATTTTTGTGTGTTTATTTTTCAATTTTTGGTGTGTTTCTGAATATTTTAAGCTGAAATGATTATCAATAACATTTTTGAAACCCATGTTAATGAGTGAACCAATCTATTTCATGAAACCGAGCATAAATGAATGATGAAATGCCACATTTTCAAGTTCAAATATTTTAGAATTTCATGAAAATTACACTGATTTTTGAATCCCATGCCATATTTCACTGTCTATATCTTTGAAATCACTTTCCTGTGAGGATTATGAACCATTTTTGTAATATTCTTTTAATTCACCTTATTTCTTGAGAGAACCAGACCATGCTTTCTTTAACCAGAATTTAATTTATTCCTTTCAAAACATGAGGGTTTGGGGTACGTGTGTTTTAAATTATTGAGGAATTTATTTGGTTTTAAGCCCCCTTTTCAAAATAATTCTTTTCATTATGTCCCAACTTTACATTTATCCTTCATTGTATCCCCTAGTAGCCATGAATTTCTTGTTAGGTTAGCCACATTACAAGGCAAATTTCCCTATCATACCTGCTCTTGAAGTGAAATTGCATGATCTAGTTGATCATAAGTGTGGGGGAAGATTTCTTGTGGTGTAATACTTCATTTAGTGATACATTGGTTGGAAAATAAATTGTGGAAGATATGCGTGTGATTCTGAAAAATTATTATGTTGAAATCTATGCCTTTTCTTGAGCTTTCATGATAATAAAAGTTGTGCCTTTCTGGAGCTTCCAATGTAAAAAGAAAGTTGTTCCTTTCTGGAGCTTTTAAAAACAATCATATTTGAAAAGATTGAAATTTTTGCTACTGAGATGATTGAATGATGATGGATCCTATTTTCAACAAAGGGGAACTGAAGGAGACCATATTTGAGTGAAAATTAGAATCTTTCAATTTTTCTTCAAAAAGAACCGAGCCCTCCTTTTTCGGCCTCAGAATGTTTAACATCTAAATCCTACCAACCCGAAGCCACTGAACAACCCTTAAAAGTACTCATGACAAACACATGTCCTTGACTCACATCGGGTGGAGAAGTAGGAATTTATCAAGCCTATGGTGACTCTTGTGTGAGTTTGGATGAGAAAAGCCTTGTTCAACATTTATATTTTTGAGATGAGAGAAAATTAATGTGAGGTGGGTGTTTTGTGTGCATTGGATAAGAAATGAAGTGTAAATATATTAAAATATTAAATGGAGAACTTGAAATAACTATTTTTGATGAGGCATTATATATTTTTGTTTCTTGAAATTGATTTTATAGATCTCATTGATATGTGTTTTGGATTTGATTTGATTTGATTTTTACTTATCCCGGAGTCCAAGTGCTAAGTGTGGGAGAATTGGTAGAGCAAATATTTTCAATTAATTTATATTTAATATAATTGTTTTAAACCCACAAAAGTGTTCCTCTAAGATTAATTGTTTCAGTTTTATGATAATGGTTTTATTTTGAGCTAAATAGTAAAAATTAGCCATTTTTGGATTTTTAACAGTTTTAAATTATTTCTTTAGTTTGGCCATAACATTATCTACACTAATCCAAATTAAAAAATTATTTTTTTTCCAGTTGTTAAAAATCAAGGTCTTCATTTACAATATTTGGACTAAAATCTGAATCGGCCATATGGAAGCTCAAAAGAAGCTCACAAGTGGGAGAAAGAAAAATGTTTTCAGTTCTGCTTAGTTTTGGTGTGGGATTTATATCTCATCAATGGTAGGCCCAAAGCTTGTGACGTTCGGTTGGTGGACGTGAAAGGGGTTTTTGAGCATCTTTTATGAAGGAATAACCGAGTGAATTATCCGATTATGGGGTCAGTAAATCACCCTAATCTGGAGGATTTCGTTTTGGAGAGTCTGACTGGACATAATAACTTCTCAGAGTAAAAAGGCCATAACTCATGGAATACATGTCCAAATCCTTTGAGATTTTTAGGGGACACAGACAAGGGAATTAAGAAAAACATTCAAGAAGGGATAAACGTGTGAAGATGTCATTTAATGGGGCTACAACGGGTAGACATCCGGGGGACAAATTATAGCTATAAAAGGAGAAGAGCTTCATCCTCTCAAAGCATCCATTTTCCATCCAATTCCTTCCGGGACACCAAGAAGAAGATCTTTTCAGATTTATTTTCTTTTATTTTCTTTTTCATAGTTTTATAATGCCTTATTATTTACCATTCATCTCGATTTCCCTTTCCATGGTGGTGTAAACATTTGGACTGATTGCGGAAGGGTTGGTTTTCTACATTTTAATGCTTGAGTTCTTGGACGCAATTGAATAAATTTTTTTCTTATTCAAAGTAGTTTTCAATTAATTATAGCAGATTTTATTATCAAGTTCGATCGTTCTTGAATATTAATTGCTTTATTGATTTTTTCCTTTGTAAAATAATCAATATCTCCCTCCACTAATTTCTGGTTAATATATGATGGAATAAACCACGAATTAGTGGTGAAGAACTCGACGATCATCAGTACGTGTAAAAGGTGTAGGGAATGTTCTTGATTGTTTGGGATAAACAATACCTAATCGGGTATTTCCCATTTGAATTATGGATATTCAATACAACTATTTATACATGGAATGAGAGTTGACCAAACCGAGTTCTTGGTAAGGTTTTCTCTCACAATAATAATTTCACCAAGGAAGTGAGAGGAAACGATTGTGGAAACTCACTTTAATGAAAAAAGAAGAAGAGGTTTGAATTAAATTGAACAAGTATAGAATTATAATTATGAAACCGACCCTGACCTAATCACCCTTTTTAATATCATAGTTTTTCAATGATTATAATTTCAAATTTCATTTCAAAAACACAACATTTTTTACCCTCGTTTTAAAGTGACAACTCATTTTGTGTGCACTATTCGTTGGGAGACATCCTAGGTCAACCACTTTAATACATTTTTACTTAGGAAAAAATTGTTTTCCCACACCCTATGATAGGGGTGCGTCAGCAAGAAACCATGAAGAGAACACACAACAGGTTTGAGAGATGTATTGTAGCCAAACATAGTAAAAACTGAGTAATTTGAGTAGTTTGAGGAGAATTAATTTCAAACTATAAAAATAAATAAATCTCATGATATAAAGATGTTTTGTAAGAGTGGAAATTATTATTAACATCTTCTTGATGCTATAAGAAGTGGGTGCATCAATAGTAATGGTTTATGCTGACACATTGCACGTTCACCTAAATCAAGAATCTTGCTATGATGATGTCTTCAGAGTAATGGAAAATGGGTTGGAAGAAACAATTATATATTAAAGGGTTAAAACCAGTGTTATATCCATGAATAATGTAGATATAGTATCCACGTGCTATCTAATTTTTTTAAACCTCTTTTCCAAAACATCTAAACTATTTTTCATTCCAGAATTTCATTCCTAGTATTCATGATAATGTAATATAATAATGCACTAGATATGGGGTAATTCGGTTTGGGAATTGTAGGTTGACCACTAATTTAAAACATGGAAGAAAAATCAGGTGATCTATCTTGATGTTTTTTGATTCATTTATATCAACTTCTGAGAACTCAAATATAATGGATTTTAGAATTATATCATTAATAATATAAGGTAAAACTATTTTCTCAATAATGGACAACTTATTTCTTTATATCATTAATGCTAATCTATTCCATCCCTATGGTTAAAATCCATAAATATATCCCATTTTCCACTGATTTCCAAGATGGCCTCAATATCATTACTTCATATAGGGTGGAATTATAAAACATATTCACTTTTTAGTTGACTGATCCAATGATACCTAGGTTATCTAATGTCACCTCCAAATTCTCTCTAATACATTATGTGGGAAAAATATTTATATGTGAGAAACAATTGATGGCAGTTGAAATAAATTGTATTAATTAAGTATTTTATCTAAATTTCTTCTACATTCCCACACTAATATCACTAAATTATAGATTCCTTATACATTGAAATGGAGGACTTATAGATTACCAGTTTCTAGGATGTGATGTATCAATGCATACATATTGCCAACATAACCTTCAAGCCCATATTGTAGAATAACCTAAATCTCAACATGTTATGGAGATACTAGTTCATTCACCTTTCTTGGAACATCTATAAACTGACATGGAAATAATGGAATATTTTAAGAATATCAATTTGTTAATGTGAATCACTTGTTTCTATATTGTCTCTTTAAATACCATCCCATATTATTGTTCATAGGATACATCATTTACCACGTATGTTTGGATAAATGTGTAGAATATCATAAAAAAATTATATATACTCTATAACATTCATTGAACCACAATGTATAATCATTTACTCCTCCATCGTTAAGAGACATAGGGTATTAAGAAAAAATTGGTTAAATGAGAGATCTTGAATGATCTATTTTAAAAAAATCATTCTTTATATTGAGCATAATTTCTCACCAATAATAATCCACCCCTTCCAAAATGAACATATCTATCATTAATTAATTATAAACTAGGGACTTTATGATATAAAATATATAACAATTAAGAATAACCCACACATTAAAATATTATATATATACCTCACATCATAAGATTGGTGGATAATGGAATTCAAATACTTTCTTGAGACCAAAATTAATTGTTCAATTTCATGTATATATTCTATTAGAGGTATGAAAAAATTGATTGATTATTTTTAGAGCCATATGTTCTCCAATATTTGTGGTATGTATAGATTTTTCATTTCTAAAATATTCCAAACATTTATTATGGATATTTCTTTATTTTCTTTTAGTTTGAATCTATTTTAAATATCAAATGAATTGATTATGGGAGTAAGAAATATTATATGAGTTTTTTATGGTTAATACATGAGGAAATGGAATAGGGAACCTACTATGCATATCTCATGGTTGTAACATGGTTAGTACTACTGAAGCTCAATAACTATGTGGCATGTAGATGGGGGATCGCTATTTTTAAATTATTCAAGGGATAGACTTGAAACCATGTGAGACTAGAAATATCCCTTCACTTGGAATAATTATGTATTATAAAACTATGATTATTCCCCAATAAAAAATGTGGTTTGGTTTCCTCAAATAGAGAACAGATCACATGGTTATATTATTGTTTGGAAACCCCTATAGCCATTCCATTCACCTCATTAAATGTTTCCAATTTCTGATTTTCCCTCTGAACCATTATAATGTGTTACATTTATTTTCAACTCTATTTCATTTATAGTTGAATACAATGTTAATTAAACCCTACAAACTGTACCAAGGTCCATTATCCTTGGAATATATGGAATTTTAGGTACATATAGTGCAATTAGAATAACCAGGTATTTGTCTGACATTGATTTAATATATTTTCTAGAAGAAGCTTTTTGTGGCGGTTTTTCATTCATGGAACTGCATGAATCCTAATTAAAAAGAGTATTTTAACTTTTTCACTGATTCCATTTTACATTGAATTAATATATGAGCATGGACAAGTATATTTCTATGTGAAAAAGGTAGGTCTTCTACCATATTTCTCACAGAGTCTTGATTTTTTTTATTGTAGATTTGGGGTTACCATTGCACCTCTATTATGATCATTTGTGTGTTCACTATGATAAGTAAATTGGGACAAAAAATTAATGTCTAAGATCATTTGTGGACAATGTTTAGTTTGTTGATGTTTTCTAGGCATGACATTTTTCCATCTATAGGTTCTAACAATGTTTTGAAAATTATAAAAAGACTCAGTAAATGATAAACCAAAGGGATTATATGATTAAAATAGTTTCACTTGTATTTGTAATGTTAGAAAAGTAAAAGGGTATATTAGATTTTCATAAAAAAATTAAAGGTATTATTAGATGATTGAGTTAGAATGTGATTATTGGTCAAATATGAATTACCATACTATTAAATGGTTTGAAATAATATCCAATGGATGTGGTTATGAGTAAATGGAAAATTTAATAGTTATGTAATTGAGTTAACAATGTCAAATGGAATGATTAATGGTAATGTTGAGGAATAAAAAGGTGTTCCATTATTTTTATTATTAATAAAATTATCACTGAGGTTGAATCATGGAATTATATGAATAAATTTATTCTTTAATGAATGAATAAGGCAAATCATCTTTGGGTTTTTCCTGAATGATTCTCTATGGACCACTAATAGATTGTGTTTTTTGGCTTATAAACAGATTCTTGAAATATCCTGTTTTTTTAAGAAATGGGTACCTAGACTGATTCTCTAAGGTATATTAGATTAATGTGAATTTAAAATTTAATTCTCATTTATCTTTTATGTGATAAATGTTCTTGATGTATCATCCTACATTCGCCATGGTCTGATGTTAGTCATATTGTCTCTGGTGTAACTTGGAACTAGTGGGGACAATGTGTTTAATTGATAACTATTTAAATTATCAAACCTATAAAATTTACTGACATGAAAAATTTCCAATTGTACTTCTTCATACCCAATTATTTGTCTATATATTACTTTAAACACCATTACTAGTGTCTTAGTGAGTTTTGATTATAGCTTTCAGGGAAATTTATTGGTACATGAGTATATTTGGTGGTTTTAGTTCTTGATATTGAAAATGTAAATATAATAGATGGATGAGTTGTGAATTTGGGACTTATCAAGAACGAGGTGAATAGACTACATATCTAGAACAATTTTGGAAATTTCCATTACAACATTGTGTTTAATTTACATTGAAGAATGACATTATTATAACATATAATGTTATACTAATTTTTTTTGAGGAATTTACCCATTTACTGTCATGTTTATGAGATGAAAAATTATTGATCATTATTAATTTTTTTATTAATGATTTTAATTTTTTTCTTAATAATGTAGTAAATATGTTATAGTATCAGCATGTAATTATTTTACACCTTTTCATACGAAGATAAACTATTATGTATATGGATGCCTCACAGTTTTCGTGTCGAAAATCATCTTTTGAAACATGTTTAGTTGTAACATTGTGAGGATCATTTTTATTTCATTGAAAAAGTATTGGAAATTTTGAGTCTGGTCAGGTTGAAAAAATATGGAATCATAGGGATTTTCAATTATGTTACATTGATTCTTGGGAATAGTATATAGATAACAATGACGTGTCATGTCATGGTAATGATATAATGCATGGGAGTAGCTAACACATGTATCATGGAACCACCAAAGTTATTTTGGTTGTACATTTGTTCACAATGATTGTTTTTTAATATTTTATATTATTTCACCGTGGGTGATACAATAATTGGGTTATTTTAATGTTTTTGTATATTTTAATTTATGGATGGTATGGTATGATAATGAATACACATGAATAATTATAGGAAATCATAGATTTATGTGACACATATCATATAATGAATACACTAAAATGATGGAAGTTATCGGTTAATAAGAAATAAGATGATTTTATGTTCACATATGTATTTAATGAATACTTTTATAAAAATTATATAAATTATCCATTAATTTAATCATGTAGATTGAATTGGTTAAAATGATTATTTATGATGATGTTTACAATTTTTAGAAATGAATAAGAAATCTACGCTATTTTCTAATGTGGAGTCTGAATTTTGGATGTTTTTTTAACTCGTGGTAGATTTGGACTCTGAATCTGAAGGTTGAGGGTTGTGATACTTCTACAGTTTGTGGAATTAGGGATAATATATGTGGAGTAACTCTTTATGGGATAACAAGGAACCAACTTTTGTGATGTTATTTTGTTATATGTTATGTGTCCTAAAATAAGTTTTTTAAATTTTATACGTATTCCCTCATGATGATAATTACCATTAGGGTGATAGTTGGGATTCTGAGATAATGTGACTTCAGTGGTGGAAGAAAAATCACCATAGGTTGTTGTTGATAAGGCATAAGACTAGTTCTATGATTATTTTTCATATTTTATAGAATTTATAGATATAGTTATTTTCCATGATTTGTCAAGTATATTTGATTTGAAAAAGGAATTATAGCGGCAATCTCCTATAACATTTACTATAAAAGGTGGTCTATAAGAATTGGTGTTTTGGAAAAATTATATCTAGTATATTTTGTATCATGAAAAGACACCTCTTGAGAAGCATTAATTTTTAGAATCTAATAATATAGTGAGGATATATAAATTTCTAGTGGGATATTAAAAATTAAAATGAGTAGTTAGAGAGAATTTTAGTGATTTATTTTCAAGATATTTTTCACTCAACACATTCACCATAAGACCTTGATGCAAGACAGTGCTACAGAGTTTTTTCATATGTTTTAGGGGACCATGTAAGTGATGGATTATTATGGACACTTCAATAATTTGAGATATTTTGTTTTGATGTGTATGTGAGATGAATATTATGAGTAAAAAATATTTGGAATCCGAATATTTGTTAGATTGTGTCCTTCATAAATAACCCCTGTTTGAAGAGGTTCACAATGGTGGTGAATTAGGGTATCGTTTTTTATGGGAACATGAAAGAGGACTCTATAGGTTTGAAAATATTTTATGTTGGGTGTTGGCCCAGTACATCCTATAATATTTTTATGGTATATTAAGATACCTTTCTTCATGGTGTTGGTGTACATAGTTTCCAAGTGTTATGATCAGTTTCTCAAAGAAAGGACAGACTGTCCAATGATCAATTGGACTGACTGGGTCAAATTCATGGTCTATTTCCTTGACCACCACAATTGTTATGTTGTTTTTTTATTTTGGGTTATTTATATAGTTTCAACAAGAACCCTATATAGATAGATAACAATGGCAAACATAGTAAAATGTAAAGAAAAAAAATGGTTTATTCCACAACTTATCAGTTTGGAAATTAGAAATTTTCAATCCATACCTATTGGGGTGGATGATGTGGCACATTAGCATTAGAATTTCCATTTAAATAGTGTAGTTAATTACATGGGAATCTAACAAGAGCCATGGGTATAAGAATAATTGAGCTACATATAGTTTTGAAATCATCATATGGCAATGATGATGGACCATCAAAAGATGTATGTATGATTCTTTTATCTTGTATGTTTTCTGGTGCATTACCTGATATTGGATAATAAAATTATTATATATGATCATTTTTAGTAAATGGACCAAGTTTTTTAGTTGGGATTTATGATTGGGTTTATGTTTATTGATATATCTATTATGGTGTGGTCTGAGGGTATTTATTAATGTATGAAGTGATCCCTCAAGATTTGTGGGTATCGTCTCCTTTGAAATAGAATTATGTTGTGAGGTAACGTAATAAATTAATACTTAGAATGGATTGGTTCATATTTTATTATGATAAAATTAATATTCAAATCAAAGTGTAACACTCATGTATCATGTGGGTGACACTTATGATCCCTTTGTGGATTGAGAAATCATGTTATGTTGTAAGGGTATACTCCTTCCACGGGTGAGGGATATAAAAGATAAGGTTGTGAGTTTTATACATGATGATGTGAGGGTAGATAAATAAGGATTGACTTCAATATTTGTTTCATTTTAGTATATTATTTTATAGATATTTATTGGTGATTCCATAAGAGATAGGGGTTGAGTTAATGATGGAGATAATACGAAGAGTTGAGGCTGTTTTTATTTATCCTAACAAAATATTTCCAACAAAACATCGAAAGCTTACGAATTATTTAGAAAAGTTACTAGATAAGGGAATAATACATATGATTATGTGACAATATTTCTCTCCAATTTTATTTACCAATAAGTATGATGGTCTATTTTTTTATGTCAATCAACAGAAGTGGAACGAGTTTACAAATATGAACTTGTATCCTATTCCATGAATTTATTATATTTTTTGACAACTAAGGGATTATTTTATGTTCTCAAATAATGATTTGAGGTCATGTTATCATCAGTTGATGTTCAGACCAAAAAATAATAAATAAATAACATTTTAAAAAAGGAATGGTTTTTCTTAGTTTGTCCGTATTACAATTCGGCCAAAGAACACAACAACTATGTTTATGGACTTCATGAACAAAATCCTAGACACCTAAATGGATCAATTTTTTCATATTTATAATATGAATCATAGTGTACCACACAATTCATAAAAACAATGCCAAACAATGTATCATTTTCTGGAATATACTTAGAAATAAAAGTTTATAAGATAATCTATTAATGTGAGATTTTTGGATTGATGAAGTACATTTCATGGACCAAATCATATTATAGGATGTTCTATTATAAGATATTGAGAAGGTTCCAGAGATTTATTATAAGTAACTATACAATTGTTTTAATATCCAAATATTTGTTTTTTATGGTTACTACCCATGTTTCACTAAATAAGTTTCTCACATGGATGTTTTGTGCTAAGTCTTGAACAACAAGGATATATAGTTTCAATGGACTAAGGCATTTTAAAATAACTTTTAGGAGATAAATAATCCTTTGATAAATATACTATTTTTGATATTACCTTATAAATGTAAGGATTATACTCAATTTTATGAGTCATTTATGTTCATACGTGGATCATTTTTTATGTAAGGAGATCAATTTGTGGAATATGAATGATAACAGATGATCCCAAATGAACCATACAATCATCTACCTGGTCTCATGTTAGTTTTAGGTTTTTATGAAAAAAATAATTTATATATTAAATTTACATTAAGTGGATTGTTGTTTTTAATTAAAATAATATCCTAAAATATATTTTTTCATAGAAGGAAGTTTGTCTCAAGAAGTGAAGTTGGAATTAGTATATGGAAATTTTTAACAAATTTCCTGTTTACCAGACATTAATAATGAATCATACTTCTTATTATTATTTCTAAAATACATACACTCTTGTGGTTAAACAATATGGTATTGTGGGGACAATGATATCCATGATCACTGAGATGCGTATATTTTTTTAGGATAATTTTTTGTGTATTAATATTATATCACTATCATATTATCCATCTCTTCTAGTCAAGATGAAGGGGAGGTAGTAAGAAAATACAGAGTGTTTGGAAATGAGTGAAAGCATCGATGTTAGGGATCTTCCCCCAAACTATAAAATTGATTAATTCGAGATTATATATTTTATTGGTCTTGATATTGTGAATAATTTTACACGCGTGGAGTCGACGTGTGAGTCTCATTCTCAAATGTGGGTATTATAGAATGATTTCACCAAATTGTACCATGGTCATCATAGCCAATTTTTAGTTCCCTAAATGAAGATAATGATCATGTGTTTTCGGCATAATGCTATACATATCTATAAAATAAGGCATTGTATTGGTTGGATGTCATATTTTTGTAGTCATTGACCATTATAGAATGTATTATGGACAATGTTATCATAGATTCTATATTGGTTTTACCATGTAAACCTTCGAATAGTGATGTCATAGGTTAAATGTGGATCAGTTGAAAATGGTATCTGTTGACGCTCCTTTCGTCACAGAATCTAAAGTTCGGAAAAGGGAATATCTGAGCTCAAAGTGATTAATCCTTTGAAGAAACATCAAAAATAGACAAAGGGATGAAAAAGGAGAACATTTCCCATGTATCGCGCAAGTTCCCTCTTGGTCGCGCAAGTACACTTGCGCGTCGCCTTAATACTTGCGCGACTCCTCATGGTCGTGCAAGGGACTTGCGCGACATATCTGGTAACCGCCTAGTAACCGCCCGGGGTCTTCTTTTGCCTATAAATAGACCCTGTGGGCCCCCCATTCGAGAAGATCTCTTTCCAGAAACTCGGATCAAAGCTCTCGACGCCCAAGTCTCTTCTCAAAGCTTCCGGAACACTTCTAAGGTAATCTCTTACCTAGAACGGAAGATCTAAAGAGAAGAAGGAAGGCCCAAGTGTTGAAACTTATCAAACACTTGCGCGCCAACTTAATTCCTTCAATATAACTTGCGCGTCCCTTCTCTGGAAGAACTTCAAGAGGATTATAAAGGGTTTAATAAAGAGTCGCTCAAGTATTTCAACTCTGGTTGAAAATCGCGCATGTATCCCTCATGTCGCGCAAGTATACTTGCGCGACCAACACTTGCGCGCCGACGCAGGACTTGCGCGACCTTCAAGACTTGCGCGCCCCTATATTTTTGGGTGCCCATCTTGCCCATTTTTTTTACCCCACTTAAGCCATTTCACCCTTCCTATTCAAGATTCAGTCTTCAAGATACTCTTCAAAGCCATTTATGGCATGATTTCTTGATTTGACATCCTTATCTGAAAGGAATTCTGTGAAATATCTCTCAAAACCTAGTGATTTAAACATCTTCATGTCACCAAAGATTGAGAGTTCATTCATTTCAACCTCATCCTTTAAGATGAGAGAATCCTAACCTGGGTCTCCTTTTTTCAGGAATAATCCCCAGTTATAAAACCTTTGATTTGGGCATCTTTCTTAAGAATAAGCCCCAATCAAGTCCTTTAATCTTGGGCATCCTCCTCAGGAGTAAGCCCCAAACCTTAATCCCTAACCTGGGTCTCCTTTTCAGGAATAAAGACTCAGTCATAACCTTGGGCTTCCTTTTCAGGAGTAAGCCCCAAGTCCCCTAACCTAGGCTTCCTTCTCAGGAATAAGTCCTAGTCATAAATCTTGGGCATCTTTCTTAAGAATAAGCCCCAATCAAGTCCTTTAATCTTGGGCATCCTCCTCAGGAGTAAGCCCCAAACCTTAATCCCTAACCTGGGTCTCCTTTTCAGGAATAAAGACTCAGTCATAACCTTGGGCTTCCTTTTCAGGAGTAAGCCCCAAGTCCCCTAACCTAGGCTTCCTTCTCAGGAATAACTCCTAGTCATAAATCTTGGGCATCTTTCTCAAGAATAAGCCCCAATCAAGTCCTTTAATCTTGGGCATCCTCCTCAGGAGTAAGCCCCAAACCTTAATCCCTAACCTGGGTCTCCTTTTCAGGAATAAAGACTCAGTCATAACCTTGGGCTTCCTTTTCAGGAGTAAGCCCCAAGTCCCCTAACCTAAGCTTCCTTCTCAGGAATAACTCCTAGTCATAAATCTTGGGCATCATTCTCAAGAATAAGCCCCAATACAGTCCTTTAATCTTGGGAATCCTCCTCAGGAGTAAGCCCCAAACCTTAATCCCTAACCTGGGTCTCCTTTTCAGGAATAAGACTCAGTCATAACCTTGGGCTTCCTTTTCAGGAGTAAGCCCCAAGTCCCCTAACCTAGGCTTCCTTCTCAGGAATAAGTCCTAGTCATAAATCTTGGGCATCCTTCTTAAGAGTAAGCCCCAAGTCTCTTAAAATTTCTCTTAACCAGTCATAAATTTCCTTTGATTTGGGTTTCCTTTTCAGGAATAAAACCCAATCATAAGTCCCCTCCTAACTTGGGCATCCTCCTTAGGAGTAAGCCCCAAGATTAGAGTATTCAAATCTCCATGAAGCACATATAACTTTGAGGACCCTGTTCTTGGATTTTCTCCCTAAAAGTAAATCTTAAACCTTCACCTATCTGGGCAGTCATCTATACATAAGCCCCAAAACAAATTCTTATGATTGCATCTTTTATGGCACAATTGTCTAAATTTTACCAATACCTCTTGTTTCTCACACCGAGCATGACTCACGCGAGCTTAGAGTGTAAAAGTAATTATGACATTCATCTTTGAGCCATCAATCATAAAACATCATATACCATTCCTCGAACTACGTGGGTTCTGATTCCTTTTTTAAAAACAAAGGATACGTAGGTAGCCCATTCATGGGTTCGATCCCAACATTGAAATAATCTCTGTCCTTCTGAATGACGATAAACTTCAAGTGCCCCACTGAGTGGCTTTAAAACCAGCTTGGTCATCATAATGACCAAGAGACTTTTATATAAATGTTTTGAAGGATACCATTGACCAAGAATCTCTAAACTAATATAGATGATTCTCTATTGATGAAGAACCTCGAATACATATAAAAGATTCTCTAAATTTCTTGCATATTTCATCATTGATTGTTAAAACTAAAGGAAAGCTCATTTTATACTTGGTAATGTAATAAGGATTCACGAACTTAACTTAAATCTATAAAGAGAGTCCCGGAGTAGACAATAATTCCCCTCAAAAAGGTGTGATGAGTCCGACCTCCCATCCTCTCGACCAATGCAAATTCCTAAGCCTCATTAGACCACAAGATAATGAGCGCCTGCCTTTGGAAAGTAGGTCCAAACGGATGTGGAATCATTGGATGTTTCCGGTTCTACGAACAAACCCGTTAGAAACCGATCGGAACGTTTGAATCTCCCGTCCAGGAGGTCATCCCCGGATTCCACGCGAAACAAAAATGGTGAACCCGACGTGAATCCTTAACCAAGTTAAAGTGATGTTCTTCTTATCTGTTAGGCCCTTTGGGCCAACAAGGCAATCATTGACATGTGCTCATCCAAAAGATGCAGTGGCCGGATTCATCTTGATTATGTCTGTTACATGGAACAGGCACTCTTTTTTCAAGATCTTCTACAAAAATGGCTTTCCTTAAATTCACCCCTGTGAATACTGCTGCTGGGAACACCTCTACTGTGAGGTCTACTGCTGTGAAAACCAATGCTGCTACTCCTGCTAGAACGTCATCCGCTCTGAGGATGACATCACCAACTCAGCGTCTTCAACGCTGTGTTTCTAATGCACTGGTTAAGGGGTACCGTCGCAATGGTACTATCCCAACTCTGGAGGCCGCTCGTCAAGCCCTCCAAGTTAACAATTCTACCTGGTCGTCCGGACAACGGCGACCAGCAATCAAGAAGCAGACGGTGCTGACTACCGTCTCCAACCGTTTCGGGTCGTTATCCCCGGAACGCAATTTCCATTCACTCCCTTATTCCGGGGAAGTGAATGAGCAGGTCCCGCAGGACCTTAATTCAAAAAGACAGGAGTCCTTCTCAAGGGCTCCCATCAACAATCGCCGCCAGACTCGTGCGGTAGTGCGCCCTCAACATGATGAGGGTACCGTCTCCAGGCATTCAGCTCAGGTTTCTCGAACCCGAGCAGGCAAGATGAACCGCCAGAGACGGAATCCGGTTAACAATAGGCAGGTTGTCATCCCTGCCATCTCCGGAGAAGTCCACCAACCTAACTTGGTGGCAAATAACGAGCAGGCATACACACCTGTTCGTTTTAATCCCGCTGTCCAGCAGACTCGTCTGGCAGCATCAAGCCGATCCCGCCAGGCAATTCCGGCGGAGTACCATAGGCAGGAACATACACCTGCTTATACATCAGCAGTTAGTCAGCAGGCTCGTCTGACTACATATGGTGGATCTCATCAACCGCGTTTGGCGAAGTGTAATCAGCAGGCACATACACCTGCTAATACTAATCAAGCCTACCAACAGTCTCGTTTGGTAGCGCACAAAGAAGTCAGTCGAAAAGCCCCGACGACAAACAGGAGACAGACTAAACTCTCTGCCTCCACACTTGAGTACTGTCAGGATTCACTGACAGGAAAAGGAGGACAGGAGCAGGCACATACACCTACTCCAAGCCCGGAATGGACGTATATCCCTGTTCCGGCGGCTGAAGTCACCAAACATATTTTGTCAATGGTGAAAGAGCAGAAGCAAATTCCTGCTCATATTCTGGATGCTTGTCAGGATATCATAACAGCTTCAGCATCATCTCAGGGACAGACACATAAATCTATCCCTATCAGTGGAGTGACACATCAAAAATTCACTCCGGAACAGACACACACATCTGTTCCAGTCCAAGAGGGTTGTGGGGCCTACTCCCCCATATCATATGGACAACCAAGTCAGGAACATACACCTGATTTGAGCGATGATCGTCAGCCTAACCTGACCATCTTTCCTGATCAGGCACATACACCTGCTCAGAGCAATCACTTTCGTCATCAAGTGATTTCTAAAGCGAGTAAGAAGGCATCTAAGAAAAAGATCCGCCCAGCACAGTCAGGAGATCAAAGGCCAATCTGCAACAAGGCCTTGCTCGATGCTGGAGTTCTTGAAGCCCTCAGACATTTATCTGTCGAAATTCAAGATTCTACTCCCTCAGTTCCCAATAACAGGAACATTAATCCCGAAGGTCTTCAACAGACACTTCCTCATGAAGACTTGCTTCATGAAAATTCGGTCAATCTTGAAGTTTCTTCTTCAGATGAGAACCACAGGAACCCTCTGTGTGGTCAGAAGACCAAGGAGCAAGAGATCTCATCTTTTGTTGTAACCCATCATGAAGGTCCTCCTCATGGTGATGAACTTCGCTGCGAAAGTCCTCTCCGCAGTAGTGATACACATTGTCTCGAAAATTCTTCAGAAGACAATGTAGTGACGATAAAGCCCTCCTATCTCGAGGCACTTGCAAACGTAAAACCAGTCATGTCTGAAGTTTTACTATCGGCAGGTGAAACTCTTTCTCCATCAGAAGATAGCTTGGGGTTCAGGTTATTCTCCGAACCTTCCCTGGGTCATTCATCTTCCAGCATGAATAGTGATTCCTCTACCAATCTTGTTGAATCCGATGAAGCAACAAGGAAACACCAACTCTGGTCCAAATAGGTAGAAGAATCTTCATTTAATGATAAAGAGGAAATGCTGAACATGAGGAAAAAACTGGCAAAAGGTGAAGTACCAGTCATGTTTTGGCCTTTGGCTGATTCACAGTATGACATTCCAAAGATGTTGACGGATGATGGAATCCATGATATTCGTCTTAACATATGGAAAACTCTTTGTCAATTAAAGAAGAAGGTATTATCTTACGATGAATATGAAAATCATCTTAAGATAATAGAAGGGTTACAACGCCAGATTGATTTGGCATCTCTATCAGTCTCTCGGTATCCGAAGGCTGAAAAGCAACAGAGAACCCTTCAACGTTCATGCCTTGGCGCACTAAGAAGATTGCGTCAGTTAATTTCCAATGCTCCATCTAATGTTCATATCAGAGGATGGGGTATTCACGGAGCACTACATTTCACAGTGCTTTCCGGTCAGCAAAGCCCGCCGAAAATGGTCTCATGCAATGTTATTGCCCATGGCCGGCCACAGTCAATGGGCTTTGTTCATAATCAAAATCTTGCTCGAGATCAAGCTTCAACTAGTTCCTCTCAAAGTCAAGTATATAGAGAACAGGTTGTTGAATTTCTCCTACATCAAGCAGGCGAGAATATTGCACAAGCCTCTCATCTGGAGCAAACACGTCATCAAATGACAGAAGTTTCGGAAATCATCCAACGGTCTGTTGAACCAGGTGATAAAAGTGGATACAGGTTAATGCATCCAGCTAATTTCCGAACTAAGATTCGCAAGATCAAGAGAGATTTTAAAAAGATCTCAGACATAGCATGTCAAGAGACACCCCAGCTTGCCAGATTGGGGACTTCTCTAACCCAACCCTCAGAATCAACGAATGGGATTCGAGGAGCTGAGCAGAAGCAACAGGAACACCCCCAGTCCACCGGACTGGGGACTTTTTCAAATCTTCAATCCATCCCTCAGAGAAAGTCAGTATTCTCTCGATTAGGGAAGAAGCCTCAAGAGGAACGAAGAGCCAAGCTATCAGGAGATTCTCTCCAAGTGACGGTTCACAAAGAAATTCCTGAGGGGTCAAGTCAACGGAATTCCATGTTTCATCATGAACATGGAAGAAGACAATATCACAGAAATGTTGATAGAAAGGATTCCATGAAATATGCATCCATTAACGTCATCACTGCCGTTGCTGCTGATTCATCAGATGAGGCTCAATCAGAGGGATCAGATGAAGAGGTTCCTGCTCAAGAAGTTGCGCACACAGACCTAAATGAAGAAGGTGTGCGCACACGTAATCAAGGGCTTACCCAAAATCTGGGTATTCCTTCAAGTAACCCACTTCCCCCTCTCCGAAAAGGATCCAATAAGGGGAAAGGAAAGAATCAGGTTACTTATCACCCTTCCTCTGAAGGAGGTCAATCGCTCTCATTAGAGCAAAGGTTTGCACAACAGGAGGAAGAAATGAAAGAATTAAGAAGGTTGAATGCAGAACTACTTCAGAGTAGTCTTCTTCTTAAGAATGCTGAAGTCCGACAGCCGAAGGAATTTGTTGTAACTACTGAGATGGATCAGGAATATCCTCCTTTATCAGTACACCCACAGAGGTCTAATCCTACGGGTCAAACGCAACAACGGTTGGCAGCACTACCATTAGTTGCAGCACCAACCTCCACGGCTGTCCAAGCTCCATCCATTGCACCTACCCAAAACCAAGTTCAACCTGACGTTTCTCAAAAGTTAATAACTACTATTGAGTCATTAACAGCTCGGTTAGAAACTATGGAAGGGAAACAGGCGCAAGTTCAACCTGAAAAGAAAGTTTACCCTGAATGGGTAGATTCAATTTCTCCTCCATCCAGTTTTGGAAACCCTGTTTTCCCTACTTTTAATGGATCAGGTGATCCTGAACAACATTTGACGCATTACGTGTCTTGTTGTGATCCTATGATGGGAACTCCAGAGCAACAAGAAGCAGTGAAACTCAGATGCTTCGTGCGAACCTTGCAAGGACCAGCTTTTGTCTGGTATACAAGCTTGAAATCCCGGTCAGTCATCGGATGGGAGGATCTTCGTCAAAAATTCCTTCTTCAGTTCAGCTCAACTTTGCCAAAAACGACAGTTTTCGATCATACAAACTGCAAGCAAAGGGAGAATGAAAGAGTCTCTGATTTCATTGCTCGTTGGAAGGGATTAACGTATTCCTTGAGTTTATCACTCCCTCAGGAGGAATTATTGCCAATCTGTGTGGCAAATTTGCGTGACGAATTACGCACGCCATTGATCCCTGTGAAATACACAGGAGGGTTTCGAGACCTTACTTCAATCGCTCAACAGATTGAAGATTCCCTTATACAGGCTAAGGCTAAATCTCGTGTAATTCCATCAGCTCCAGGAAGAAGAATGGGTAAAGCAGAAACTGCTACAGTTATGCTTAAACAGGCACCTGTACCTATTTCTACTTCAAAACCTTCATCTTCTCGAAGAGCTCCACCTCCTGAACGCCAACAACAAAGGCTGTTTCGTCCAAATGATCAAAAAGATCAACGACGAAAACAATTTGAGGATATGAAGAGTAAAACATACTCTTTCAGAAGTGAGCATGTTCCTGGTTACTTCATTTCAGCACTGGAAAATAATTTGGTTCAATTACCAGTGCCGAAGAGACCAAACAAGGAAGGAGATGAAGACCGTCCCAATTATTGTCCCTTTCATCAAATGTTGGGGCATCCCATCCAGGAGTGTTTTGTCTTTAAAGACCTCCTGCAAAAGATGGTCGATTTGGGACAGGTCAAATTGAAGGGTTCTTCAGCTCATGTAGCGTGTATTACCGCTACAGATCCAGAGGAAGGAGGCGAGTGGCAGGAAGTCAAAAGCAAAACTGCGAAAAAATATGATGATTGGATGGTCAGAAAGACAATCAATCAGACCCATTCCATTTTGCGAACACAATTGAAGAAGCCAATTGTGTCTCCTACAAAAGCTGCAGTAAAGCCTCCATCAAAAGACAAATCCTCAAAAGGGCAGAGCAATTCAAAGAAGAAAGAGGAATCAGAAGAAGATGAGTATGTATCAAAGCCTAATTTGTCTTTGACTCTGGCAGATTTCATGCCATCTACTTCAAAGCAACGGGCACCGTCCCACCAAACGGCACAGCCTAAACTGTCACGACCCGACCTCGGGGCCCGTGCCGTGACTACCCCAAGCCCGCCTTCCATAGGCCAGGGGCTGGCGACTAGCACCAAGGCGTAAAATCCCAATAACAGGGAAGGCATTGCCTTTATAAGTAACAACCACCACAGAGTCAGCAAGCGGAAAGTAACTACAAGTGCAGAAAAGTAAAGGGGGCCGGAAATACAAGCCCAACTGTAAAGTACAACTCGAAAGGGAAAAACAGCAGCTGGAAGAACGAAGCGGCTCCTGGGTCGTCTGCCTCGATTCCTACCTGAAGGGTAGGTACAGATGGCTCAGCTCCTGGATCGTCCACCACGGATCCTACCTGAAGGGTAGGTACAGATAGCTCCTCTACTCCACAGGTCCTGTCGTCTACTCCGGGTACGTCCGCCCAGTGGTCCACCTCCGGGTACCGACCTGCTCCGCAAGTCTCAACTGCGATCTGCGCTGTCCGTCGTCTGCAACCAACACAACGAAGTGCGGGCATAGCCCGTGCAGGGGTGAGTATAAGCTACTCAGTAGGGACCCCGAGACCCTTAAGGTCTCACTAAATCCAACATGGATATCCACAAAGTAAAGGCAGCAATCACGAAGTAACGTCAGACTCTACTTAGGTATACGCCCATACATATACCTAAGTCATCAAGTAACCCATCCAATCTCAAGGATACACAAAAATCATGAAATCAACGGATAACCATCACCCAGGTATATGCCCATACATATACCTAAGTTATCAAGCGACCCATCTCAATCATGAGGAAACGCAAAGATTCATTGACTCAGCTCAAACCAGGATTTTCATTATCGAAACCGTAACTGCTGAAGAGCTCCGTCTCTAGAGTGTACAGTGGTCCTGTCACGACTCCGAGGCTGCCGCTCACTAACCTAGGACTGCTGAGGTACTCCTCCTGTCGAGTACTGCGGGTTTGCAGACAACTACCGGGCGCTCCGTCCGCTGAGGGTCTGTCGCCAAATACCGGGCGCTACCCAGATAGCCTGCTGAGGTACTCCTCCTGTCGAGTACCGCGGGTCTGCTGCCAACTACCAGGCGCTCCGTCCGCCGTGGGTCTGCCGCCAAATACCGGGCGCTCCGTCCACTGGGCTAGTCGACTCACTCCAAGTCGAGTCGGTCAAGCAGTCGTCAGGTCTCAGCCGGCTACACGGTCTCCTTACTCTGCACGCTCGTCTCCACTGTCGCGGGTCTGTCGCTACAACCAAGCGCACACACTCCGTAGAGTATCGCGGTTCCGCCGCTACAACCAAACGCTCCACCGCCAAGGGTCTGCTGCTGCATCCAAGCGCACCACCACTGCCAAGTACCACGGGTCCGCTCCACGAGCTACTGGTCGATACTCCAAGTATCTCAAAATCCCACGAAGAAGTGTCTCAAAGGTCCGTCTCGTCACAGGGGTCTCAACGCAACAGACGGCGCGTCGATCGGACGCCCGGTCTGTGAGTTATTAGCCTTTTCGTCCCAGGGGACCGGTTGGTTTCGTGAGCGAAACCAAACCCAGCCGTATCTCAACTGTACCCCGAACTCCCATAGGGTAAACTCAAAGGGACTGTTACTCAACGTAACCACCAACGCCGCTGACGGCTCGTCAAGCGGACGTCCTGTCTGAAAGATATCAGCTTCCCCGTTCCAGGGGCCCGGTTGGATTTCAGGAACAATCCAACCCGGCCATACTCCGACTGCATCCAAAACTCGGGCGGAGTATGTCAAAAGTTCCGTCTCGTCAAGAGGAAGTCAACGAAACAGACGGCGCGTCAATCGGACGCCCGGTCTGTGAGTTATTGGCATTTTCGTCTCCGGGGCCCGGTTGGTTTTTAAGGAAAAACCAACCCGACCGTACTCCACCTGCGTCCAAACCTCGGGCGGAGTATGCCAAAAGATCCGATTCACTAAGAGGAACACAACGCGACTGACGGCGCGTCAATCGGACGTTCGTGGCTCAAGAGATGAGCGTTTCCGCTCCGAAGGCCCGGTTGGTTTCGTGAACGAACCAACCCGGCCGAACTCAAAGTAACCCGAAACCTTGAGTGCGATATACCGAAACGACCGTCTCGATCCAAGGATCGCGTTGCCGCAGACGGTTCGTCATTCGGAGGTCCGAGGCTCAAGTTATGAGCCAAGAACCGAATCTGGTCCGAAACGGGGGGGTCCGGGTCCGGGCCGACCCGGCCCGACCCCCCCCTGGGCGGCGCGGTGGCCGGCGGCGGCGCGCGGCGGCGGCGGGCGGCGGCGCGGCGGGCCGCGGCGGCGGCGGCGGCGGGCCGCGCTGGCGGCGGCAGCGGGCCGCACTGGCGGCGGGGTGCGCCGCACGGGGTGGTCACGCGGGGGGCTTGATTGCCCCCGCTTCTTCACGGACGGCGCGGCCTTTGTGCCGCGCCTGGGTAACAAATCGGCCCCCACGTGGGGGCCGGTTTTGGAGAGTCAACCGGGGGGGCTGCTGCCCCCCCCTTTTATTGAACCGCCTCCCCCTCTTAAAGAGGGGGTTATATTGAACCGGCCGGGGAATTTAATTCCCCGGTTTTGTGATATCCGGCCGGCCCGCTGGCCGGCCGGTTTTTACCAACGGGACCGGAAATTCCGGTCCCGCCCTCGACTTCCGATGCCGGCGGCCCGGCCGCCGGTCCTTCCTTCCGCCGCGGCCCGGAACCGGCCGCGGTCTCCTCGTCCCGCCGCGGCCCGGAACCGGCCGCGGTCTTCTCGTCCTGCCGCGGCCCGGAACCGGCCGCGGCGTTCGTCGTCCGGCGCGGTGCGACGGCACCGCGCCCCTTTCGCCACACGTTAATTTCTTTCAACGCGGCGCGACGGCGTCGCGTTCTTGATGTTCCTTCCATGGTGTGCGCGCGACGGCGTTGCGTAAAATAAACGCACGATCATCCACGTGGTGCGACGGCACCACGCCTCTTGCTTCCTCCCGCAAGAACAAACAAGATCATTGGAGGGGGTTCGGCCGTGTTCGTGCGGTCCGGCCCCCCTCACGTTAAATTAATAACGCATCTTAAAATAATCAACATCCCACGTTAGTTATACGAACCACGAGAAAAAGAGATAATTAAATATTAAATCAACCACCCCTACCTCGGGTTAAGATTTGAAGATTTGATCACGCTCCGCGGAAGACGGCGTCGCGGAGGTCGGGCGTCGCGGTCGACGTTCGTCAAATCCGCTGACGAAGAGTTATGTCCGAAAAGACACGTCGCTCGGATCTTCGATTGCCGACGAAGAAGGTTCGGGGAGGAAGGAAAGGTCCGAAGATACCGGGTCGCCGAGTCGATGATCCTTGACGAAGTGTTGTCGTTCTTCCTTGAGGATGAAGACGTTCTTCGTTCTTCGTCAGAGCTTGGAGATGAAGGGAAAGCTCTCCAAAGACAAACAAAGAACTCCAAATAAAATAAGACTACCTCTTATTTTATTATCACAACACAAAAGAATTTCAAAGATTCGTTTCTCACCTTAGCTGCCGAACGAGGATCGGCTGCGGAAGAAGAGGCGTCGCCGAAGAACGTCGCGGGTAAAGCTCGTCGACGTCGCAGATCTCGGTGTGCGTCGTCGAATTTCGGTCGCCGGCGTTCTTCGCGTTCTTCGCGTTCTTCGCGGGGAGATGAAGAAACAAGATCCTCTCAAATCCTTTCAAAGGATTTTTAGGTTGGTCTCATTTTATAAACATGCCAACACACGAAACCGGTTAAGAAACGATCCATTAAATCCACGAAAGAAACAGTCCATTTAATTCACGAAATAAACCGCCCAATTAAATGGTCTGTTAAGAATTAAAGAAAACGCGTCGGTTGACTTTTCAGTTACTTTGACGGGTTTTCGCGGGTGCGTTACTTAGCGAAAGAAACGGCGGGGCTCGTGCGGGCCCCACCTCACAAATATCCTACCAAGGGGTAGGATATTTCTGGATAGCATCCTATCCAGTTCAACTCAGTTCAAGCCGCCTTTAAGTGGCTTCAAGTGGCTTCCAAGTGGCTTAAGCGAAATAAAATAAAGTTGTCGCAAAATTATTTTATTTCTTAACCTTAAGCCCGAAAATTAAAAACCACATCCGAGCAAACGCAACTCCGGAAGAGGAGTTTCTAAGCGAAACCCGGCGCTGCGATTTCATCGGTGCCCTCAGAATTCGATTCCGGGCACCGATTCAAAAGTTAGAAAAACCTGCTCGTCCGTTCACTGAACGTACCCGAGCCAAAACTTCGGAAAATGATTCCGGGCACACCGGGCCTCGGAATCAGGTGCCGTCAGAAACTGCGTTCTTGTAAAATTCCAAAGAAAATTAAGAAAAAAATTTCCTTGAAATTTACGGGTCTTTACATAAACAGGCTAACTTGGCAGAGTCTTTATCAGACGAAGAATTGATCTTTGGTTCTGTTAATATGATTCAATTAACAGATTCATATTCCAGTCTTGATGAGCCTGAATTCCCTGTATCAAATAAAGGAACCCGAGGAAGTTCTAGAGGTTCAAGATATAGGGGAAGACGTGGATCTTTCCGAAGCCACTACTCTAATTCTACCCCTGCTAGCACTGTATATGCAGCAGAAACTCGTGGTAGAGCCCTTCAGCGAGCTCAAAATGAACAAGCAAGTTCTTCTGCCAATGGCCAACTCAGCTTCGGCACAGTTATTTTGGAAGACCGATTAAATGTTCCATCTTCTTTATCTCAGCAAGTAAATGGATCTAATCAGTCTAATTTTCCAAAACCAAAGATGTTGCCAACTTCAATACAAGAGGCATCAGCTTCCAAAGCATCTGCTTCCAAGATACCTGCTAAACCACATATTCCTATTGGGAAACGCAGGCCTCTAGATCAAAAGTATGATATATTGAAACACTTGGCCCAAGTACCAGCCAAATTATCAATTTTGGATGCTTTGAATCTATCAAAAGATCTTCGAGAAGCACTCATCGAAGCTTTGTCAAGTCCTCAGGAGTTTGAAGCTGAAATTGCTGCAGCTGAAATTTATCACATAGAGAATAATCCTGCAGAATGCCATGCAGTGATATCTTTTACTGATAAAGATGAAGATGATGTTGTGCATGGGCACATAAAACCTTTGTACCTATCTGGCAAAGTCAATGGTATAGATGTTCGAAGAGCTTTTATTGACAATGGTTCAGGAGTCAACCTCATGCCCATTCGCACACTTCGTCGATTGGGCCTCACGGAATCTGATTTATCTCCTTCTACCATGATGTTGCAAGGATATGATAAAAATGAACAAGAACCACTGGGAGAAGTTACGCTCAGAACTCAGTTTGGAGATCTTGTTTCCAATTCAGATTTCATGATTGTTGATCAAGACTCAGCTTTCAATATCTTTCTTGGACGACCCTGGTTACATCAGCATGCAGCTATTCCGTCATCATACCATCAATGTCTCAAATACTATTTCGATGGTAAAGTTGGAACATTGTATGGTGATAAGGCCCCGTTCAAGACGTGTGAGTCTCAATACATTGAGGCGGAATTTTATCACATGAAGGGAAGAGAAAAATCTACAATGAAGGAAATTACCAAAGTTAATGCTCCATATGGTTTGGAAAAAATTCCAATAAATCCATTTTCACATGTGAGTACAGATTATGTGTTACCTATCAGTCAAATTGACAAAATAGGCCCAAATCAAAATACTCTTATGGAAAGATCCATAATGTCAATTACGGCAATCGAGCCAGACAACATGGGAGAAATTGGTAACTTACCAAGCAGTGATGAAAGCATAAGTGGTGACGTTTTCATTTCGTCTGCTGAAATCCAACAAGTCTATACTTCGCTAATCAGGCCAGAAGAAGTTATAGCAACACTAGAGGTGAATTTTGATGTCGATTCTCAATCCATCATCTCCTCTTTATTTCCCAAAGAAGACCCTTTTTCATCAATAGGGTCGGAAATGGAAGCTTCTTCTTCAAAATGTGAAAATTTTGACATCTCTTATGATCATAAGAATTTCGTTTTTTCATCTACTTTGCAAGTAGAAATGGAAGATATAACACATGATGAAGAGGAAGAGGAAGATCTTAGAGATGCTCCTCCAGCATTTGAAGAGGGTATCTCTACCACTGTGGATGAACTCAGAGAAGTAAATCTGGGTATAGAGAAAGATCCACGCCCCACTTTAATTAGTGCGGCCATGACCCTTGAAGAACAAGAGATGTATATTTCTTTTCTAAAGAAAAATAAAGATATTTTTGCTTGGAATTATACAGAGATGCCTGGACTTGATCCTGATGTTGCCACCCATCATTTGGGTTTGCCAAAAGAACATCGAGGATTCAAGCAAGCCGCGAGAAGAACACACCCAACCTATGCTTCCAAAATCGAGGCTGAAGTGGATAAGCTTATCAAATCTAACTTCGTCAGAGAAGTTCAATATCCCAAGTGGTTGGCTAATATTGTCCCCGTAAAGAAAAAGAACGGACAAATTATGGTTTTCATCGATTTCAGAGATCTTAATCGGTATTGTCCCAAAGATGATTTTCCAGTTCCGATTACAGAACTCTTAATTGATGCGACGGCTGGCTATGAAGTACTTTCTTTCATGGATGGATATTCTGGATATAATCAGATCCGAATGGCCCCAGAAGATGAGGAATATACAGCCTTCAGAGCTCCTCAAGGTGTGTTTTGTTACCGGGTAATGCCCTTTGGTTTAAAGAATGCAGGTGCAACATATCAACGCGCCATGCATCGTATCTTCAAACCTTTTCTAGGGAAATTTGTTGAATGCTATGTAGATGATCTAGTGGTTAAATCCAAACAACGTTTTGATCACTTGGCTGATTTGGAAATCATATTCCACAAGCTTCGACAACATAATTTGAAGATGAACCCCTTAAAATGTGCTTTTGGGGTAACCTCAGGAAAATTCCTCGGCTTTGTTGTACGCCATCGTGGTATTGAAGTCGATCCTGAGAAGACCAAATCAATCCTTGGTATGTCACCTCCTCAGAATTTAAAAGAATTAAGAGGACTTCAAGGACACTTAGCCAATCTTCGGCGTTTCATCGCCAATTTGGCAGGCAAAAGTTTACCTTTTACTAAATTATTGAAGAAAGGAGTCACTTACCAGTGGACTAAAGAATGTCAAGAAGCATTTGATGTTCTCAAGAAATACCTCTTAAGTCCACCAGTACTCATGCCACCTGTTGAGGGTAGACCTCTTATCCTCTATGTGACAGCTTTAGAGCGATCATTGGGTGCCTTTCTCGCTCAAAAGAATGATGCTGGGAATGAAAATAGTCTCTACTATCTCAGTAGAACTATGCTTGAAGCAGAAACCTGGTATTCGAGTATTGAAAAATGCTGCCTAGCATTAATCTTTGCAGTTCAGAAACTGAGACACTACCTGCAACATCACGAGGTCCAATTGGTATCTCGTAATAATCCACTCAAATTCATCCTTAGTCGTCCAATGCTTACAGGACGTCTGGCAAGGTGGGCGGTTATTCTACAGCAGTTCGACATTCAGTATGTGTCTCAAAAGGCAATTAAGGGCCAAGCTCTGGCTGATTTCCTGGCTGAACACCCTTCAGTGGAAGACACGTATTCAGATATCGAACTCCCTGATGAGGAAGTTTTTTCTATTCAAGAGAATCCTCAAACATGGGAAATGTATTTTGATGGTGCTTCTAGAAGTCCAACAGGGAAGAAAATGGAAAATCCTAAATTCAACAAAGTTGGTTTAGGAATTGTGCTCATTTCTCCAGATAAGGCAGTGTTACCTTATTCCTTTTTGTTGTGGGAAGGTGGTACCAATAATGAAGCTGAATACCAAGCTCTCATTGCAGGCTTGGAGTTAGCGCTTCAAGCACAAGTGAATAACTTAAAGGTGAAAGGTGATTCAGACCCGGTAATCAAACAAATCAATGGGGATTATGCCATCAGAAAAGAAGAATTAATCCCTTTGTATGATTACGTCAGAGAGTTAATGTCGGAATTCCCTACAGAACCGACATTTTCTTATGTCCCAAGATCACAAAATGCTCAAGCTGACGCACTGGCTAATATAGCCACAGCTTTAGCAGATCCAAATCGGGACGAGACAACCATCTGTATTGCCCACCGTCGTGCAATTTCACCTTATGTTCAAGTCAGAACAGAGGAAATTAATGAAATTAGTCCCATTCCTGAACCATATGGTCATACTACAGGATGGATGTCACCTATCAGGGAATACCTTCAAAATGGAACACTTCCACCTGATAGAGCCGAGAGAGAACAAATTCGGCGACGTGTGGTCAATTTTACTCTTTATGATGGTCCAAACCACCTCGAGAAAATTCTCTACAAACGTGGTTTTGATGGAGTTCTCTTCAGATGTATTGATGGTGAAGAGACAATGGCTGTCATAAAAGAAGTGCATGCAGGAGTCTATGGTGCCCACCAGTCTGGACATAGATTGTCTGATCAAATTCGAAGACTTGGATACTTCTGGCCTTCAATGATACAAGATTGTGTTAATTTCACAAAGAAGTGTCATTCATGCCAAGTATATGCCAATTTCATTCATCAACCTCCAGTGTTGCTTCATACGGCTAAATACTCATGGCCATTTTCCACATGGGGAATGGATGTGGTAGGACCTTACCCTTCAGCTACGGCCAAGCAGTTTAAGTACATTCTTACTGCTACTGATTTCTTTTCCAAATGGGCAGAGGCAGTACCTCTCAAAGAAGTCAGTTCTAAATGCATTGTTAGCTTCATCAAGTCTATCATCATTACTAGATTTGGTGTCCCTCATACCATATTGACAGACAACGGCACCAACTTCTGTTCTTCTGAGGTAAAGAGATTGTATCAAGAATACAACATTAAGTCCAACCATTCATCTCGATATCATGCAGCGGCTAATGGCCAGATATAGGCCTTCAACAAGACTCTTTCAAATATACTGCAAAAGATGGTGGATAAAGATAAGAGGTCATGGCCTGATAAACTCTTTCATGCTTTATGGGCTTATTGGACTACCACTCGCAATGCAACGCGGTCTACTCCATATTCATTGGTATATGGAACAAAAGCAGTCTTGCCAATTGAAGTTCAATTGCCCTCACTCAGAATAGCCATTTGTGATCAGTTATCAACAGATGAGCAATCCCAAAAGCGGTTGAATGAATTGGAACAGTTAGATGAGAAAAGATTGTGCACTTTGCACCACTTGTAAATCTATCAGAATCGAATAGCACGAGCTTTTAACAAAAAGGTTCGTCTTCGTTCATTCATTCAGGGAGAATTGGTATTGGTTCTTAAAGCACCAATGATACCAGGAAAGAAACCTCCCAAGCTTGAACCAAAATGGGAAGGACCTTATTCAATACATAAGGTCTACTCCAATGGAGCGTATTCTCTAATCTCAATGGATGGAGAACACATCACGACTCCAACTAATGCCAGATTTCTGAAGAAGTATTTTGTATAAACACAAAATATTGTTCCCAGAACCAAGACTCTTACATTTGGTTCATACAGACAAGGTCCGGTATGACCTTAAACTACACAATGGTCCAGTATGACCTTAAACTACAACTTCGTCCAACATGACATTAAACTGTGTTACACTTTTGTCCGAGATGACATTAAACTATAATACGTCCAGTATGACGATAAACTGTACGGTCCATGCATATGACCTTAAATTATTCGCACTTATGTCCCTGCAACATGACATTAAACTGTGCAGCACCAATAGTCCTAACTGCAAGACTTTAAACTGCATAGTCCCTGATTTTGTCCTACATGACAATAAACTGTATAGAAGTTCCTATATATTGTCCGAGATGACATTAAACTATATTTTGTCCTAGCGACATGACATTAAACTGTGTGGCACTTTCATCGTCCAGCATGACGTTAAACTGTGTTAAGTCCCTTATTGTCCTACATGACACTAAACTGTATTCTGTCCGAGATGACATTAAACTATATTGTGTCCTAGCAACATGACATTAAACTATGTGGCACTTCCAACGTCCAGCATGACGATAAACTGTAAAAAGATCAGAACTGATATCCTCATATTGATTCACCTTAGTCTTAGCTACATGACTTTAAACTGTACAGCATCAGTTCGTCCTTGCTATATGACGCTAAAACTATACAGCAATGGTCCAGTATGACTTTAAACTGCAACTTCGTCCCACACGACATTAAACTGTGAAAAAGTTCCATAAACAGTCCAGCATGACCTTAAAACTGCATCATTCCTGGTCCATGTATACGACCATAAACTATTTGCAAATATGTCCAGCAAGACGTTAAATTGTGACGTCCTAACTACATGATGCTAAACTGTATAAAAGTCTCTCACGTCCGGAAAGACGTTAAACTATATAATCATCAAAAGTCCAGCATGACATTAAAACTGCACAATCCCCCTTTCTTCCAATATGACGTTAAAATGTATTGTCCCCATCGTCCTAACTACATGACGCTAAACTGTACAGAAAGTCCTTGATATGTCCTACATGACATTAAACTGTGCATCGTTAAGGTTGTTATTACCTCTTGTTTCTCACACCGAGTATGACTCACGTGAGCTTAGAGCGAACATCAACCATAACACTCCCTTTGGGCCACTAACCATGTGTAAGTCCCAACAACATTTTTTTTTATTATTAGATCATTGTCCCCAAAAACAATTTGATCGTTAATTCATTCTTTAATTGAACTACACGGACTTTGATCCTTGCCCTCCAGGCTGGGTATGTAGGCAACCTCCCAAGGTTCAAGCCCAAAAACAATCTCTTCACATCGGTTCACCACCATCTCATATGATGTTGATTTGTGAAAACGCCCCTGAAATCAATATCTTTACATTGATTCATTTTCGTCCTTTTTATACGACGTTAAACTATACAACACTTTTGTCCGGTACGACAATAAACTACAATATTCTTTGATTTCCTCATTTGAGAGAGAACTATTATTGATATTAATTTTTCAATCATAGTTTTTCATTTTCAGAAGACTACGTGCATACATGGTAATGCCTGAACTTTTTATCTCAGGTTAAACCATCATTGCACTAAAGTCCCCTTTCACCCTTCACATGTACGAACCAAATTTGTACAAAGGGTAATTCTAGAACTACGTGGACTTGATTCCCATCCTTATGGGATACGTAGGAACATTCGAGTGTCCCTCGAATCCAGTCCCAAGTCTTTTGGGCCTAACCCCAAATTTCACTTTCAGTCCCTTGGCTGAAAAGTCCTCATGAAAACACACACTGTGTATTCATTATTATGGTCCGAATTCTATGACCCCAAAAAACTAAGATCACTCATCCTTTCATCCTGCACGACGTTAAACTGCATTTGAAGAACTACGTATGGCTTGATTCTCATTCTTATGAGATACATAGTGAAGTCCAAGTTTCAATTCAGGACCCATCCACAACATGATTATGGTTATCATTGACCTATGTATCTCTATATACATTGGACAATACCCATCTTTATGTATTATAATCCTAACCTTAAATATTTTCAGATCTTCATAAACCTTTTCATGACTTATAGTCACAAAAATGTCAAACTTCTGAGAATTCTTTTGCCTGACTATGCAGCACGTGCCCATAGGTGGCCTTGCATAAACAGTCCACATAACAGACTTGTCAGCCAAGAGATGCTATTTATTTGACCATGCAGCCAATGCCCATAGGTGTCCCTGCATGTTTTCAACCCCCTAACGGGTTTGTTAAATAATAGTAACTTCATTCTTGGGAAGAATGCCTCTTTTGTCCTTATTTGTCTTAAACGACAGTATGTAGGGATCCGCAAAAATAGCCATCCTTAACGTATTTGTCCCATATCCTTTTTCATGATCTAAAAGTATTCAAGTCTATGGTTTATTCTTCTTCCCTACGTTTGGGTCAGACCTTCGTAGGAGTGATATTCATCCAGTTCTTCGATATTCTTGTTTGGAAATATCTTCTCCATATTCAAGTACCTCTTTCCATACAACAAACTCTATGCTTTAGAAAATTTGAATCTCCATAAACATCCACTGACTTTTAGCACTAGGAAAGTAAATTTCTGGGAGTTCTTTTGCCTGACTATGCAGCACGTGCCCATAGGTGGCCTTGCATAAACAGTCCACATAACAGACTTGTCAGCCAAAAGATGCTATTTTATTTGACTATGCAGCCAATGCCCATAGGTGGCCCTGCATATTTCAACCCCCTAACGGGTTTTGTTAAATAATAGTAACCTCATTCTTGGAAACTACTTCTTCTAATGCTATTTAGCTCTTTTTCATATCATTCCTCAGATTCAAATATTCTTAAGCCATAGTTTACATTTTTTTCCCTCATACTTGAGTATGGTAAATATGTTTTCAGATAAAATTGTCAAGGAATTGAATCCATTTTAATCCATTTTTTCGGTCAAAGCTATTTCGACCTTAAACATTAGCCTCTTTATGTCCGGATTGCATGACTTTAAACTGCCCACACAAAAGACAGAGGAACTATGAATAAAAGTCAAGTTCCAGCTCACTAAATATACATTTTTTGTATGATTTAGCTAATATTGAGCAGTTAAAAGATTCAAAGTTTGTAGGGTTATTTGTAATAATCCTAGTAAAAATCAAACTATGCTTACTAAGCCCATTGGCTTAAGTAAATTTGAAGCAGATAATGGAAGAATGCAAGTACAAATGATTGAAGACAAAAGTGTTTTTCATTGATACACAAGAGTTAGAAGGACATCCACAGATTGGAATCTCTTCTCTTTTTCAAGAAATTACAGGAGATTGTCAACAAAAGTCTTCATTTGATGTATAGCATCCTGAGCCTTATCAACAGTTGCTTGAAGCTCGTGCACTTGACCAGCTTCACTCTTTTCAGCTTGCTGAAGTGCCTTCTTAGCATCTGCAATGGCTTTCATGCCATTTATATGAGTTTCATCCAATGATTCATTAAGCTGGTCAAGTTCCCCAGTAACAGCATCTAACTGTTGCTGGAGTTGCACCTGCTGGACGACCTTTTCTTTGATTTTTTGCTTCAGATCCTTCATCTTGACAACATAATCAGCTTCAGCCTGGGATATCGCAGCCTCAAATTCGCCTATGTTGACTGACAATTTCACTCTGGTCAAATCTTCGCGACTTGTCTGCATTTGCTCCCTCCTGAAGATAATTTGTTTCACTGCAGCATGGATCTTTTCATACCCAAAACCACCAAGTCCCATTATAACAAATTGGGATGACAATCGGGAAATTTTTTATGGTAGCTCTTCTAAGGGCACCCCCGATATGATGTTCCATATATTGTTCCACGCCTTACGTCGTGAAAAGCTGAACGCTTTGAGCATCTCTGGATCTGATTCAACATCTTCGTCAGAAGGGGGTATGTAATCTGGAATTAACATGCTTAAGGAAGTGCCTCGTTCTGCTCTTTCCCCTCTGACATGGGCTTCTTCACTTTCAATTCCCGTTGGGGCAGAGGCTGAAGCCTCATCTCCGGATCTAGCCATTACAGTTGATGGCCCTACATGATCAATTGAAAGATTTTAGTTGAATCTTAAAGGATAACAAAAGAATGGATTGTCTTGCAAATAAAGTACAATCACAAATATTGTTATCCCTTACCCAATGGTGGTTCAGCAACATGAGAAGACTTCTCCCCATCTTTCCCGGTTTCAACAGGATTTTCAAGATGGGTCTCAGGAGAGTTTATTGGATTTAACTCTACTTGAGCTAATGTTTCTGCAATGATAGGGTTGACATCAGTGTCCACACCCTCTTCAGGCATTGGCAGTTCAGCAGCTTCTACGGAAGAAACTGCATATTATTTTACATCATGGTTAGAAATGTTTTCTTTTAAAAGAAAAATTTGGGCGAAGGGTAACACTCACGCCCAAGGTCTTCTAAATCACATGACAATCTAGCATGATCATAAAATTCTTCAAAAGTCATTCCTTGATTCATCATTTCATCCAATGATACTTCAGAATCTTGGTTAGTCTCACCAGTGGGAGAATTTGTTATGTCTTCTTGCTGACTTATGTCCTGCAACCCCTGACCCTGGACAGCATCTTCAGTAGTGGGAGGGATACTGGGAATGGATGGCAGCTCTTCTCCAGGAGCTACCAAGTCATCTTGAGTCTGTGGTTGTTCTACAGCACCCTCCACGGCCTTTGAAGAAGGATCAGTCCCTTCCCTCAAGGGGGAAATTGAAGAAGCCCCTGCAATCCTCAGAAATATGAGTAACCATATGATTATGGGTATAAGATCATGATTGTTCGAAGGACTTACCACTGCTAATGAAACGTTTAGCTAAGGATTTCCTCCTTCGTTGCCTTGGCTTCTTTTGCTTTTTTGGAGTTTCAGCTGTCTCCTTTATTGGCACTTGGATTGGCGAATGAAAGGCTATGTCCAGTGCCTCATTCATGGCCTGCTGGCCTGGAGATATCTCGCCTGGTTCGCGAGGAGAATCAGCAGCAGCCCCAACAGTAGTACCACCAGGGCTATATTGTGGCGAAGGAACCCCGGTCCCTTTCTTTGCAAGCTGCAAGATGAAGAAAATAACTTCCTTAAGTAACAAAGCTTCAACTGAAATCAAGTTGCAAAGAAAATAAGGAAAGAAAACTTACATCTTCAGGAGCCACGTACTCTTGCCACTCCTCATCTCCAGAACCACCAGCCCCCTTAGTGGTGCCACGATCAATCATTTCCTTCACCTGCCTGGTGATAGGAACCGAATTATCAGTGGCATATATGAGCATTTCCAGCTCTCTGATATAAGCTCGCACTTCATTGGGGTTATCTCCGTATTTAAGGTCTTTTGAAGCTCGAAGATATCCTATCCCATGAAGTTGTAGGCCCTCACACAAATCCAGCCAGGCGGTCTCAGTATCACAGTATATGCTCTGCCATAGCTGAACAGCCTCTGGTCTTAGATATAAAGGCTGTGAGGAAGGTCCTACAATTTTTGATTTTAATTTCTTCCCGATTCCTGCAACTACAGATAGAGAATAAGAAAGTGAGACTTATTACTTTATAAAGTAGCAGTGATTGAAGTTATTACAATCAAATAACTCACCAGGAGCTGATGGAGTGGGTCTTTTAACTCTGGCCGGAGGATTATATCGGGCACGAAACCGCTTTGCTGCCGGTTGTGCCTCATCATCCCCATCATGATAATCCGAGGAATCAGTTCTAGAGGAGGAGTCTGTTGAACCTATTTCAGGAGGAGAAGCATCACCTTCATGAGGAAGAGTTTCTTTCTCTACAATCCTCTTCCTCTTTCCCACTTGATATACAGGATGATTCAATATCCCTTTAGGGTATGATGCTATCCAGTGTTCGGCATAAAAAGTAGTCAGATAATGTGCCGCTTTTTCAACTGGTAGATCAAATACTGCCCCAGTCTTCTCTCTTGATGTCAGCAACCATCAGATGTTGCTCTAACCTGACATGTACTGGAGGGGATACAACAATCTGTTGCAAACATTTGAATTGACGTGCAAATCTATATGGAGCATAGGCCTCGCATATGATTTCTCCATCAATCCTGGCTACTAACACGCCATCCCTGCAAGCTAGCATGTATGCCCTCAAATCCAAAGGGGCTTTCCCATCATCAACAAACCGCCCAGATGGCGGACTTCCATAAGGAAAGAAGTTGAATTCCTTATACATGCTTAGTCTTACTTTTATTTCATAACCATTGACATCTAATGGAGCAATTCCAGAGAATGCTTGCACTGACGGTCTGAAAGAGCTTCCAGGAATTTGTAATCCATTTTGTACATTGTAAGTCCTGAAGTGAGTGGCGATCCATCCCCACAAAACCTGGAATGGTCCCACTATTCTTAAAGGAGATTTACCCTGGAAGACGTGAAGTAAACTCCTGTGGATCTTTGCTAAAATGGGGGTAGCTAACCCAACCATTTTTCCCTCAGCTAACTTGGCCGCAATGACGAAGGTCCCTGGCCTAACGCCTCCCTTCGAATCCCTGACCGGCAAGAGGTAAATACTGAGCCACATTGCCAAGAAACCCGCCAGACGAGTTTTCTTTGGAATTCTTTGATTCACTTCATAGCCCCATTTTTCAAACTCTCCTGCTTCTAGAGTTGGCCAGAATGTGCCAGGAGCTCCTCTCTTCTCAGGTTTTGGGCAAGTGGTAGGACGTCTGGGCCGGGTATCCTTTGATTTCTTTTTCTTGGAACCTTTTTCCTTTGGCTCCATCCCTTTCTTCTCAGTAAGAAACACCTTCATCCATTCTTCCGGATGGATATCTTTTCTGAAATGAGTTAATGAGGTCTCTGAACTCTTGAGCTTGTGAAAGATTTTGAATAATTCTCGAGCCAAAGCAGGAGTCTTCTCTGGATCATTCCAAGTCACCTTGGGAGGAATGAATTCATCATACATATCACCCAAGATTGGAGCTCCTGAAATCTTGTGGACATCCCACAAACTGATACCTACTTCTCCATGAGTCAAGTGGAAAGAATTGGTCGCTGGACTCCAATGGCTGAGTATCTCTGGCACGAAGATATCATGTCTGTAAATATATGTTTTCCCAACCCAAACAGCCTCATATATTGCAGCTCTCTTCAGATCATCAATAAACTCTGCGCAAGTTTGTCGCACCCAGTATACCCACATCCAAGTTGGTTTCACACCTCCCCCAGGATGGAAATCCCAACTTTTCTTCCAGCCTTTGGATTGATCCATCTGAGCATTTCGGAAGATTGAAGGATGACAATGTGGTTGAAGCTCAGGTGTATGTTTTTTCAGATCTGGTGTGCAAGGGCTATGATGCATCACATAAGCCTTCTCCACTGTTCCAGCAGTTTGAAATGATCCTCCGCCTGAGATATTTGCTAAAGCAAAATTGGTATAATTCTGAAACCAAGAAAATGGAAGATAATTCTGTATTTCTGGAATAATGACTTCTTGCAGATGACCATGACCATACAAAGGTAGGTAAGTGCAGTGAGGAAAGTCGTGATGATATTTCTTCAGATACTTAGCCAAATCTGGAAGAGTGCTGTTTTTGACAGTATAGTAATCAGGGCCAATGATATTCATCATATCA
This sequence comes from Viscum album, assembly GCA_963277665.1. Classification (NCBI taxonomy): domain Eukaryota; kingdom Viridiplantae; phylum Streptophyta; class Magnoliopsida; order Santalales; family Viscaceae; genus Viscum; species Viscum album. The sequence continues at coordinate 185,553,398 of OY728153.1, read as the reverse complement.
TCTATCCGCTTGCTAGCCAGTTCATCAAGTAATCCAGGTCTAAGAGCCATTGAATCTGCACAAGAGTTGAATAAATTAAACTCTTAAATGGGTTTTATTTTTCATAAAATTTGTGAAAAAATTTGAAAAAAATGGCTAAGGCATTAAGGCGCGCAAGTATGGAGATGTCGCGCAAGTGGTACATGTGCCGCGCAAGTTTTGGTCGCGCAAGTATTACCGCGCAAGCCCTATTACCTTGAGAGTAGCGCGGAAGCGAAGAAACGGCGAAAACAAGAGACTTGCGCGGCGACAAAGACTTGCGCGCAGAGAGCTCGAGAAATTTCGGGGTCAGATGCCATCTACGGCCGGAAGCGGCATATTTATAGTCCAGGAGGCCTACCTGCGCGCCATACCAGAGGTTTTAAGGCCTGCGCGACGCAGACTTGCGCGCCTCCCTCTGCGCACTGAAGACTTGCGCGCCGCCCTTTTCCTTTGGAGGGATTCGATTTCCTCAGAGTCAAATCCTCATTTCTCTTCGGATCCAACTCTGAGGGGGGACTTTTGTTGACGCTCCTTTCGTCACGGAATCTAAAGTTCGGAAAAGGGAATATCTGAGCTCAAAGTGATTAATCCTTTGAAGAAACATCAAAAATCGACAAAGGGATGAAAAAGGAGAACATTGCCCATAGGTCGCGCAAGTTCCCTCTTGGTCGCGCAAGTACACTTGCGCGCCGCCTCAACACTTGCGCGACCCCTCATGGTCGTGCAAGGGACTTGCGCGACAGATCTGGTAACCGCCCAGTAATCGCTCGGGGTCTTCTTTTGCCTATAAATAGACCCTGTGGGCCCTCCATTCGAGAAGATCTCTTTCCAGAAACTCGGATCAAAGCTCCCGACGCCCAAGTCTCTTCTCAAAGCTTCCGGAACACTTCTAAGGTAATCTCTTACCTAGAACGGAAGATCTAAAGAGAAGAAGGAAGGCCCAAGTGTTGAAACTTATCAAACACTTGCGCGCCAACTTAATTCCTTCAATATAACTTGCGCGTCCCTTCTCTGGAAGAACATCAAGAGGATTATAAAGGGTTTAATAAAGAGTCGCTCAAGTATTTCAACTCTGGTTGAAAATCGCGCAAGTATCCCTCATGTCGCGCAAGTATACTTGCGCGACCAACACTTGCGCGCCGACGCAGGACTTGCGCGACCTTCAAGACTTGCGCGCCCCTATCTTTTTGGGTGCCCATCGTGCCCATTTTTTTACCCCTCTTAAGCCATTTCACCCTTCCTATTCAAGATTCAGTCTTCAAGATACTCTTCAAAGCCATTTATGGCATGATTTCTTGATTTGACATCCTTATCTGAAAGGAATTCTGTGAAATATCTCTCAAAACCTAGTGATTTAAACATCTTCATGTCACCAAAGATTGAGAGTTCATTCATTTCAACCTCATCCTTTAAGATGAGATAATCCTAACCTGGGTCTCCTTTTTCAGGAATAATCCCCAGTTATAAAACCTTTGATTTGGGCATCTTTCTTAAGAATAAGCCCCAATCAAGTCCTTTAATCTTGGGCATCCTCCTCAGGAGTAAGCCCCAAACCTTAATCCCTAACCTGGGTCTCCTTTTCAGAAATAAAGACTCAGTCATAACCTTGGGCTTCCTTTTCAGGAGTAAGCCCCAAGTCCCCTAACCTAGGCTTCCTTCTCAGGAATAAGTCCTAGTCATAAATCTTGGGCATCTTTCTTAAGAATAAGCCCCAATCAAGTCCTTTAATCTTGGGCATCCTCCTCAGGAGTAAGCCCCAAACCTTAATCCCTAACCTGGGTCTCCTTTTCAGGAATAAAGACTCAGTCATAACCTTGGGCTTCCTTTTCAGGAGTAAGCCCCAAGTCCCCTAACCTAGGCTTCCTTCTCAGGAATAACTCCTAGTCATAAATCTTGGGCATCTTTCTCAAGAATAAGCCCCAATCAAGTCCTTTAATCTTGGGCATCCTCCTCAGGAGTAAGCCCCAAACCTTAATCCCTAACCTGGGTCTCCTTTTCAGGAATAAGACTCAGTCATAACCTTGGGCTTCCTTTTCAGGAGTAAGCCCCAAGTCCCCTAACCTAGGCTTCCTTCTCAGGAATAAGTCCTAGTCATAAATCTTGGGCATCCTTCTTAAGAGTAAGCCCCAAGTCTCTTAAAATTTCTCTTAACCAGTCTCAAATTATCTTTGATTTGGGTTTCCTTTTCAGGAATAAAACCCACTCATAAGTCCCCTCCTAACTTGGGCATCCTCCTTAGGAGTAAGCCCCAAGATTAGAGTATTCAAATCTCCATGAAGCACATATAACTTTGTGGACCCTGTTCTTGGATTTTCTCCCTAAAAGTAAATCCTAAACCTTCGCCTATCTGGGCAGTCATCTATACATAAGCCCCAAAACAAAATTCTTATGATTGCATCTTTTACGGCTCAATGGTCTAAATTTTACCAATACCTCTTGTTTCTCACACCGAGCATGACTCACGTGAGCTTAGAGTGTAAAAGTAATTATGACATTCATCTTTGAGCCATCAATCATAAAACATCATATCCCATTCCTCGAACTACGTGGGTTCTGATTCCTTTTTTAAAAACAAAGGATACGTAGGTAGCCCATTCATGGGTTCGATCCCAACATTGAAATAATCTCTGTCCTTCTGAATGACGATAAACTTCAAGTGCCCCACTGAGTGGCTTTAAAACCAGCTTGGTCATCATAATGACCAAGAGACTTTTATATAAATGTTTTGAAGGATACCATTGACCAAGAATCTCTAAACAAATATAGATGATTCTCTATTGATGAAGAACCTCGAATACATATAAAAGATTCTCTAAATTTCTTGCATATTTCATCATTGATTGTTAAAACTAAAGGAAAGCTCATTTTATACTTGGTAATGTAATAAGGATTCACGAACTTAACTTAAATCTATAAAGAGAGTCCCAGAGTAGACAATAATTCCCCTCAAAAAGGTGTGATGAGTCCGACCTCCCATCCTCTCGACCAATGCAAATTCCTAAGCCTCATTAGCCCACAAGCTAATGAGCGCCTGCCTTTGGAAAGTAGGTCCAAACGGATGTGGAATCATTGGATGTTTCCGGTTCTACGAACAAACCCGTTAGAAACCGATCGGAACGTTTGAATCTCCCGTCCAGGAGGTCATCCCCGGATTCCGCGCGAAACAGTATCCCATTTAAATAAAATTAAAAACACCATCACCATCTATCATATGGTATAATATAATGATCAATATATTGTCCAGGTTCATAGGATTCCTTATAACATTGTATTAGATATGGGTCCTCATTTTACATTATTCAACTAGGAAGGCTTCTAGAAGGATCTTTTTTATCAAGTATTTATTTTTATTGATTTACACAAATAGATGAATGGAAAATAAGATCATTCTATCCATGTGTTAGAGTACATGATGAGATAATGGATCCTTGATTTTACCATAATATATGAAAATAACCTAGTACTTATGATTTATCTTGTAACAATAATTATTAAGTGACTATTCAAATTGTTTCATACAAGGAACTATATAGAAGGACCTGTATATCACCTTTATGTCTGATAGAGGATGGAGAAAAATATATTTTCCTATAATGTCTCATAAAAGATACATTAGTGTAACACCATTAGATCCAAAATAATATTGAAATGTCTCAACATAAATAGAATTTGTAACATAATTTATCTTATTGAACAACTGAGTTTATAGAGGGTGACTATGTGTTAGTCCCAAATTCTATATAATTTATTCACCAAAATAATTAGATGTAGGATAAATTGGCATCTAGATATGATAGGTTCCACTCTAGGTTATATAGAGGATTAGTCTGGTATCATATCTATTGGAACTTCCCAAATGGTGGAGTGAAATGCTCGACATTTTCATAATGTCACAACAATGATGGTATCACCCAAAACATCTCATGTGAATTTGATTATATATGATTATCTATAGAGAGATGTGTCCTTTTAGAGAAATATAGTTTATATTGATGATAAATATGAACAAATAGTTTTGGGATGAACCATACTTTTTGTCCGATTTCCCTGGAAACAGTGTCTTCATCAGGAAGAATCATGTATGAGTGAAGCTGATATTCATGCATAGTGTCCAGAATGTTAAACCATGGTGGAATAGTGATGCTTGAGTATGAATCAGGTGGATGAGTTTTATTATAGTGGGGTGGTTGAATAATTTTCAACCATTTAAATCATACATTTTTTCATTGATTTTTTAGACTCCATTTTAATTATAATTTGAATGGATTGAGGAAGTATAATATATCTAAAGAGTATGGAGGAAGTTTTGGGACACACCCAAATTGCCCGAAGGAATTATTTTTCATTAATTTTTGATAACCACCCTTTCAAGGGATGAGGGGGAACCCATTCAAGGTCTGATTTCTTAGAGATGACTGGACCCGTAAATCTTATGAAATATACGTACTATACTTTGAAGTGCACCACCTCACCTTTATCATCGTGATATCAGCACTCCACATTTTCATGTCTTGTTTATCTAAGCATCTCATGCATGCACATGCTAGCCCCTATGGAATGTCGAAAACCTATCTTTCTAAAAAATAATCTTAACTTGTACTCTGGTGTATGCGCCTGCTCTAAATCACCATTTGATGTTTTCTCCTTGTAGAGTCTGTCTGATTATTTTAAGAACAATTACGGGTGGCCCGAAGGCCTTGAGGTGGCCCAAAGTCCATGAGGTGGCCCAAAGTCCTTGAGGTGGCTCGAAAACCTTACTATCACAAAGGCCATGGGTTCCCTGAATTCCTTAATGGTCCCTAGGCCCAAACCGGTTTCCCAAAAGCACAAATATATAATTAGTGTTGCCTGCTATAGTGTTGAATAGTTACTGCTACATTACCAGCTACAATACTTCTACACTAACCTGGAATTTATTTCTCTTATTAGTTCTGATCTTGGGTCTCCTTGATACACTTGATAAGTCCTCACCAACTCTATTGAAGCTGTTGTGATTTGGGTCATGAATAAGGGGAAAAAGTTCTTATTTTTTTTATGGATCATGGTTGGCACAAAGATAGTACTAATAGTGCATCGTAACCACTCAACATGATGAATTTGAGAGTACAGTTTATAATCCATGCATGTTTTGGCCTGAAGAACATTTTAGGCAAGATATTATGATTCGTATGACGTATTCATGGTATTTAAAACCATATTGGAACCTCGGTAAGAAGTATTGTTTTACCCCTAGATAGAGGAGACCACATGGATGATGTATTTTATTTAGATCCATGCAGCCAAACAACAAGAAAAATTAAAAGATGATAATTTATAATTATCCATCCCAATCATTATTGGACTTTCCTTTAATCAACATCAATATATGTTATCCATAATTATGGGTACCAAAAAACCGTCCCATCTCCTCTGAGGATCTTTATTATTTGATTCTTGGTCATTTATGGTTTCATTTAAGGAGAGATAAAGACTCATATAAGTCTATGACTCATTTTCCTTCCATATTATAGAAGAATATTTTTTTGGGTACCATCCCTTATTCTAAATCTGATGATTCCTAATTCCTTGGAGTTATTATCCCTTTATTATTGGGAATTATAGGATTGATCAAGAGATGATATTAAATGATTGCGAGACAATGTGAATAAATAAGGTGGTATAAAATCTTCAACCTATACATTTGAGGTTATTATTGTGTGTCTAATCATCCCTTTTCACTTTCAGGTTTCTTATTTTTCTACATAAATAAAAAAATTAATCTAGGACATATATTAAATTTGATACTCTTCACTAGCCATGCCTTGTCCAATGATGATTTTGATAATGGGACTTTGTCCACCTATGGGGTGTTATAATCCATTGATGTTTTTAATAAGAGTTTTTATATGAAATCCTATTGAGCTTATAAGATTAATTTGGTATTACTTTTGTTTTTTTATTTAAACATGTTTTATGGGGCTATTAGATTGGCATGAAACAATAAATGGGGTTATCAGATGTTTGACAGGAAAAGTGAAAATTGGTTAAAGTGGAATGTGTATATAGTAAACTTGTTTGAAAGAATAAAAATTAGACTTAGCTATTAACAAATGGTAAATGATCTAGTTATGGAATTGATCTAGTGGTTTCATGTATAACTAACCATTGTGATGTTGGTAAATGAAAAGGATCAACTTTATTTTTCTTATTAATAAAATGTATCTATGGATGAATATTTGAAATATATTATTAATTGTATGATTTTATATTTTACTAAGGATCCTCATATTTGTGTACGACCAGAATATTTTGCTTGGCCCCAATAATATATTTTTTGGTTAGGAAGATGATCTAATGCTCCATGATCATATGGTTTTAGCATGACAAGGGTACATAAAAATATGTTATGAATTAAAATTGGATAATGTGGATAAATTTTTTTATTAAAATAATTAATAAAGTGTCAATACATTAAAATGAATGCTTTAAAAATTTTACATGGTCCATTGTTAGTCAGCCTTCCTATGGTTTCACTTATAACTGAGTGGGTAATGTGGTTAATATATAATTGTTTAAATTTTGGATTATTTTTTACTTACTATGTTGAATTATATCTAATTTTAATTAATTATAAATTGTTATTTTTATTGATTTTTATTTAAACACTATTAGTATTTTCATAATGAGTTGTTTGCATAGTCTTCTCAAGCCATTGTTTGTACTTGAGATGATTTCATTTTTTAGTTTTGGATAATGGAAATGTCCCTATGAATTAAAGATAAGTTGGTATTTTGGTATTGATTATGAATGATGGGACCAGAAAAGTTGGTGATGCCTATTTTATAGATTTTTAGTGAATCATTATATTATTTCTTTTTTGAGAAATAAATCTAATATGAAATGGAATTAAATTCTATTTTGTAATATTGTCATTTAACCATATTTGTTTCATGCTTATGACATTCATGATTAATGCGGATAATTACATTTTATATTATGTTTTTTATTTTCGTTGTTATCATATTATTTAAATGATTGAATATTATCAATATATACCTAATTATACCCCCTCTTCCATTTCACAGCCTCTAACACATGGGTATTCATTCCTATAGTAATGTTTTGAACAAGCTTTGTACAAAAATTTAGTACCACCCGTGGTAGGATATTACAATTTTATTCTTCATTCTCAGAAGGTAGTGTTTGTATTGATGGAATAATCTATAATAAGTTATTGATCAATATCATTTCCCCTCACTGGTTCTAACCAATGGTTTAAAACCAATTCAACAATACATGGATAATCCCCCATTCACATACTCTATTAATTTATATAATTATCAAAAGAGGTTTTGACAATTAGTCGATCTATCATTCATTATAAATATACCCCATGTATTTAATAAATAAATATTAAAAATTTAAAAGAGGTCTTTACATAATTAAAACTAAATTCTTTGAAAACAAAACATATCGATTTCATATACGTAAAAGAACAACTATAAAATTTTCATATGATATGGAAAAAAGTTCTAACTAGGGTTCATAATTAGTTTATATTTACCTTTTCATTAAATATAAACTTTTATGGATAAATTAATTATTTATTGTTAAATATTATGTTACTAAAATAGTCATTTTTAACTTATATATATATCATAACAATTATTGGTTATCATAATTAATGGTATGATGTCAAAATTGTTATTACATATCAATTCCAAATTTATTTCCCATGATTTTCTTATATTGGTTTGACTCCCTGGAATAGAAAAGAAAAATGATTTTTACAAGGTCCTATTTTCTCAGGATTCCATTATTATTATGATATCCGAGAATATTTATGTGTATATATATCAACTTCAAAGTTCTAATTTCCTAACATGGGAAAAACTAAAATGGTGATTCCTGATGGTTTTTTGCATGGCCTCCGGCACACACTCATATATTCTTGAATCATACTACTAATAGTGAATGAATAATAGATGTATAGTGGGGGGAGAATATTGTAATGATCTATAATCAAAACATTGAATGAAATCATAAATAATGTTCATTATATAATAATAATAACATCAAAAAATCAATTATAAATTAGTGAATAACCATTCATGAACCAACTAAAATGTAAAAAGAGTAGAAAATTTCATGTGAACTATAAGAAACAAATATTGAAGTGAACTGAATTCCAAAAAAACCTATGATTATGAGAGTCATAAGCTCCGACTCATTTATAGGATCAGAATCTCTGTAACACCCCATGCTTCTATGATATGCTTCTCTTTGAATAATGCGATAGTGTGTGTTGTACGCAACATCGAGTTCTAACACACCACAACCAATCAAACTAGCCATTATGAATAGTAATACCTACTTTTTGAAATTATATATATTTTATAATTCAAAATGGACTTAATTTTTGGTTTCAGAATATCAAAATTATCCTAAAATGAATTTTTGGTATTTTTCTGAGAACTTCAAATTTTTATGAATAGTGAAAAATACTTAAAAAAAACTTTTTTAATAAAAATAATTTATAGTGATAACTTATATTATTGAGTGGTTTTAAAATATAATTATAATATAGTTTTACTATTTTATCCAATGGTGTTCATTACAAATAATTTCACTTTGAAATTGGTCCTAAACAATTGTCAATCTTTTGGTATATATTGTTTCTTAAAAACACGCTATTTGTTGTGAAAGTGGGAATTAATAATAAAATTAATTAATGAAACATATATGTTTGGAATTTTTTAAAATAGAAATCATTTTTTAATTCGGAATATAAATTATATCTTAGGGTGAAATTTTGGCATTGTTCTGAAACACTTCAATTTTTTATGAATAGTGAAACTACTAAGTGGTAGTTAAAAAACTGAATTTTTCATAAAACATAATGTTACCACTTCTGTGAATGGAATTTCTAAAATCCGAGAGACACGGTTAATATCAAGAAGTAAAATGTGGTTCAATAAGATGAAAATAATTTTTGGTGAATAGTGATTTTTTACTTTTATTTACCATGGTTAAAAGTAAATAGGGTAATTAAGGGTAAAAATGATATTAATATTACCCTAACACATGTCCTAATTCTATTGGACAAGTTTATCTCGACCAAAAACAACCATAGGAATAAAATATTTTCATTTAGGTCAACTTGGATTAGATTAGGACATTTATTATTATTTAATTCAAAGAAGAGTTAAAAGAGTTAAAATCAATGTTTGTTTACTAAAACATTTTAAATATAGGGTTATAGATAAGATAAACTAGATTTTGAATATTCATTAGAAATATAAAACGATTTCCTACATAATGATATTTTAATTATAATTTTTATACATTAAATAATTTAGTTTATTTATGACACAATGATGATGTAGTAATTACCATAATAGTGAAAAATTAAAATAAGTGATATTATAAATACCTAAATAAATATAATTTGAGACTTTTAATGAATTAAACTAATTTTATAGGATAATATGAAATATTAGGATTGATTTAATTTACTTTCTTATAAGTAATAATTCTTTTATGAGTTTCACAAAAATCAACTATTGAATAGTGTCAAAATTGTCATAAAAGAGTTTTTGAAAACAATATTATATTATTAATTGATATTAAATTCCTAAAAATCTAAGGATCGGCCAAGATACTTATATCATGATAGGTGTATAATTAATGTACCACTTGGGAGTCTCTTGGATGTATATGGTAATTTTATTAACCATATATTATAAATATACAAAGATACATTGTAAAAGTGAAACTAATTAACTAAGAGTTAATACTTAAATATAAGGTTAATATAGTAACCCAAACCTATCTAAATTCTGTTGGTTGAGTGGGTTTAGACCCATCCCCACCTTAAACTTTAAATAATCAACTTTGGTGCCATTAGAAACCGAATATGAATTTATTATAAATTAATATTTCTAGCTTTTCCAAAGGTGCCCCTCACCCCTCTTATAAAAGGGAACTCCTCCTTCTCATTACTTCACACCTTCAAAGCCTTTTGGTTCAACCAAACTCTGCCCAAATACTCTATCAACTTCCCTCACTACAACCTAGAGGCCTTATTTTGGTCTAAAAGCCTTCCTATGGAGCCCTTTTGATCAAATCAAAAGGAATAACCCGAAGAAGATGTAATGTTTTCACCACCCCTTTTCAAGTTCCTTTCTTCTTCCACTTCCTCTTCCTTTGTTGTTACCATTATAAAATAATAACTACAGTATCATGTATATACTGTGATCTTATTATAAATATGTTACAACCATACTCATTATTATATCCATCCTTTGAATAACATGTCACCATAGGTGCGTACGTATGGCTTACCGTCTCCATGTCGTGGTGTAAATGTTATTCAATGAATTATTATTTGTATGGGTATAATAATGATATGTAATTCATGTAAATAATAAATGTAACATGATAATGATTCTGTATATATGATATACCATCCAATTATATATTATTTTAATATCAAAAGAATGATATTTTCACTCGTGCGTATGTACGGACTACCGTCTCCACGAACGCGATGAGATTCATTCTCCATCGTATCCATTCAAGTATAATTCTCATTTGATGATTAATAATAGTATCTAAGAACTTGATATCATTCTGGATATGATTAAGATACAACCTATCCATTACAAACATGGCTTATGTAACAAAACAGATAAAAGAAAACGAGTAAGTTAACACCCGAAACAACGATAATACTAAGATATTATTAACAAATCAATGTTAAAAGATCATATATGATATCATATTAATGTATATTATTCTTGTATAATTTAATAACAATTATTTCACCATTATACAGGAGGTTAACCTACCCCAACCAAAGAAAAAGCACTAGGTAAGGGTTTATTTCACAATCTCTTCATTATCCGAGGTTGTTTATAGGTAATAGTCTACTGGGATCTCTTTATCATCCACATCCATGTTTCTTAAAAATGTATTTCAATTTTTTTTTTACTATTTACAAGAATATGGGTTAAAGTCATTTATACCCTTGTTTGACTTTTTATAAGTGGTTTATAAAGGAATCTTTCCGTCGTTTCCCAAACAAGGTGCTTTTTAACCTTTTCGACTGAATTAAGGTAAGAATGTTTTTTAACTTATACGACGGGTGTGGTTATTTTCTGCCATTATAAAATCGTCGAAGCTTCCATGGAAAGCTTATAAGAATATTTTCAAAGAAAATTTTTTATTTCATAAATATATGACTCTTAAATGATTTCAAAATAGAAAGAGATATTTCTCTAAAAAAAGTTTTGATTTCATCTATGTCAACATCTTTTGATGGATTTTACCCTTATTTGAAGTTGATTTATTATGATACAAAACTTCTATATTGTATTGAAGGTTTTGTGATATGTTTTACTGTGGATGTGCTATTTTTATACCATTCATAGTTTATGGTAAAAGTATTGACATTTCGTATGCTATTTTTAATACGAATGTTTATGTTATGTTTAATCCTTTTCATATGGGAATGCATTGGACTTAATATGTGATGGGTGGAGCCCGCTATAGCTCCTCGATGCATCGGTGGGTCTCATGAGACAAACTAGGGTCTTGGAACAAGGCCTTGACAAAATCTTATTTTTATTCTGGGCACGAGGCCTTGGCTATGTGGTTATGATAGTCTGATATTATTCATTCCATCATTATGAAAGTTGTTATTGATATTGCATGTGATTATTGGATTAGTAGAATATCCATGTGAATAAGTAAATGGAATTATTTCATTTTATTTTTGCCATACTATGTTGATGTTCAAGTTTAAATGGATTTTGTTTTAGGTTATACATTTCCTTAAATGTTTATTCTTATTTATGAAAGTTTCCGCTATATTGTTATCCTTACTGGGCATTTGAGCTCACCCCTTTTCTATGTTTTATTTTTCCTAGGATGTGAAGAAGTAATTTATGAATGACCTGTAGGGATAGTATGTGGGGATATGAGTGTGGAATATGGAGATTATATTTTAGTAGTTTTCATTTTTATGATGTAATATAAAACTTTATAAATATATATAGTGTTTCCAAGGCTACTAAACCAATCAGTTTTTCGAGATTTGATCTTTCTTGAGATCATGCCAATGTTATGAAACAATGCACCGACTCTAGGTCACTGGGGTCGGGGCATTACAGTTGGTATCAGAGGAAGTTTAGTACAAACCTTGGAAGCTAGATTTAGATAAACTCTGATTAGAGCACAAAGATTTAAGATGGACTTTGAGGATTAGTATAGAAGAACTTCATAGAATTTTGGTATTGTAGAGGTTTTGTGAGTTGTTCGAGCAATGTATCCCTGTCTGGATACGAGCAGGTAGAGGTGGCTCTGGCACAGATGTACCTAGGGGTAAAACCTGAAAACACAGCTTTGAGCTAGACTCGAACGGGAACTAGTGCACGACAACGGGCCTTGCTGCACTCTTGGTTTTGACAATCACGGGGGATATGCTTAGGATAACTCTCATTTTCTTTACAAATAATTATGAAGGGTTTATGATTATATGCTTCCTCGAAGAAAACATTCTTATGATTATGGATTATATCAATAAATAGTTCAATTTATGTTAAGTGTTTCATAAGTATGGGATTGTGTATTTTGATTCATAAACTGATCTAGTTTATACCATTGTTTATAAATGGCGCCTAGTGGTAGAAATGGAAACCGTATCAATGCACGCACTCCATGTAGGTATTGCCCTCCTGCTGAAGATAATTATAGTGGAGCTGGTGATGCAACTGGTTCCGATCAAATTATCACCATACTGGGACAACTTACTCAGGTTATGAATAATAACCTTACCCGTATAGAGCACCCTGATCCACAGCTAGGAGGATCAATTTTAGATTTCTTCATGAGGCAACAACCACCAACGTTCAATGGGAGTACAAATCCCTTAGTAGATGAGAAATGGATATTTTCCCTAGAAAAAATATTTCAGGCTTTGGGGAGTAGTGAAAGGGAATAAGTTATCATGGTTGTTTACCGCCTCACTGGAGATGTTGATCAATGGTGGTCATTGATTCAAAATATGAAGGAAGATGGTGAAGTATCAAATATGGAATAGAGGGAGTTCAAAGATCTATTTTTAGAAAAATACCTTCCTCACGACCATCGAGCAGATATGGAAAGGCAGTTTCTGAGTCTGAGACAAAAGGAGGATGAGAATGTCACAAACTATGAGGCTAGCTTTACATAGATAGCATGGTATACTTGAGATTATATACGTAACCCAAGAAGTAAGATTCATCATTTCATTGATTGGTTAAAACCATTTCTCCGTCGAGCATTAGTATCACAATACTTCTCGTCGTACGAAGACATTGTCACATGTGCTATCAACACCGAAAAGGAATTCTCTATGTCTTATGACTTTAATGCAAAGCAAGAGAAAAAGAGATCTACTGATCAATCTGGGTATGAAAATAAGCATAAGAAGGGAAATTTTGAATATCTGTCCGATGGTAAATGTGGGAAGAAACACCCCGGTACATGCTTGAAGGGAACAGGAGTCTGTTACAAGTGTGGTGAAAAAGGACACCAAGCTCGTGATTTCAAAGGGAAGAAGGAAGCTACCAATGTTCAGTGCTACAATTGTAGGGAAATGGGGCATTATGCAAATGAATGTCCTAAGCGTCAGGGGAACTTACCTCAGAAAATTCCAAGGGATCATGGCCAAGCTTATGCTATCACTACTACAGAGGTACAAGCTCTGAAAGACATGGTGGCAGGTAATTTAATGGTTTCCTCAAGTTTAGCAAATGCATTATTTGATTTTGGATCATCGCATTGTTTCATATCTTCCCAGTTTTCTAAGAAAATTAGATATTTACAATTTTATTTAACAAGGGAGTTGTCAGTTTAAAATCTTAAGGGAAGTATCATTGCAATAATGTTTTGTGAGTCAGTCCCCATTAGAGCACATAAATGTTCTTTATCTGCTGATCTCATCGTCATACCTATGATTGAGTTTGATATAATCCTTGGTATGGACTGGATTTCAGACTATGATGCGAATATTTATTGTAAGAAGAAAGAGTACGATTCTTGATAATGATGGTAAGTAACACCTTATCTTTTGAGTAGAATCATCACCGACTAATTCTTATCTAGATCCACCCCCAGTAGCTCTACTAAATTCAATTATTGTAGAGGAAGAGAATGAAATAACTGTGGGTGAGTAAAGGAATGTTCAAATAGAGGATGTACCTGTTGTGAAAGAATATATAGATGTATTTCCGGAAGATTTACCTGGACATCCCCCAGAACGAGAAGTTGAGTTTTCCATTGATTTAATTCTTAGATCAAGGCCTATATCGAATACCCCTTATAGAATAGCCACTGTAGAATTAGTTGAACTAAAGAAACAACTAGAGGAATTGAGTAATAAGGTATTTATTCACCCTAGTGTTTCTCCATGGGGAGCCCCTTTTATTTTTGTTAAAAAGAAAGATGGATCCATGAGGTTATGTATCGACTACAGGGAGATCAATGCTATAACAATAAAGGAAAACTATCCCCTACCTCGCATTGATGATTTATTTGACCAACTGCATGGAGCTCAATACTTTTCAAAGATTGAACTTCGATCTTGATACCATCAGTTGTGTGTGAAGAAGGACGACATTCCGAAGATAACATTTCGAACCAGGTACGAGCATTATGAGTTTACAGTAATGCCTTTTGGATTGACTAATGCACCCTCTGTATTCATGGATCTGATGAATAGAGTTTTAAAGGAATATCTCAATGAATTTTTGGTGGTATTTATTGATGATATATTGTTATACTCAAAAAGCTACGAAGATCATGAAAATCACTTGTGCATTATCTTGAAGACTCTGAGAAGACATGAATTATATGGGAAGTTTAGCAAGTGTGAATTCTGGCTTCAGGAGAATTCTTTTCTTGGCCATATTGTCTCCAAAGATGGAATCTCTGTTGATCCTTCTAAGACCAAGGTAATCCAAGAATGGCCAGAACCTACGAATATAATTGAGGTACGTAGTTTTATTGGTTTAGCAGGTTATTATCGACGTTTCGTCCAGAATTTTTCCTGATTGGCTAACCCATTAACGAAGCTCACACGTAAAGGGGTTTAATTTGTTTGGACAAAAGAGTGTGAAGAATGTTTTTAATAATTGAAGAGAAAATTAGTCAATTCTCCTATATTGACTCTACCATCAGGGAATGATGGGTTTTTTATTTATAGTGATGCATCGAAGAAAGGACTTGGTTGGGTCCTTATGAAGAATGATAGGGTTATTGCCTATGCATCACGACAGTTGAAAATTAATAAACAAAACTATCCTACTCATGATCTCGAGTTAGCAGCTATGATCTTTATTTTGATGATATGGAGGCACTACCTCTATGGTGAAAAATGTGAGATTTATACTGATCACAAGAGTTTGAAGTATATTTTCTCAAAAAAAGAACTCAACATGAGGAAAAGGAGATGGCTTCAATTACTCAAGGATTATGATTGTACGATACACTACCACCTGGGGAAAGCAAACAAGGTGGCAGATTATTTGAGCAGAAAAGACCATGGATTTTTGAACGTGATGAGAATTGAAAAGGATCCAATTTTCATAGATCTAGTGAAGATGGACATGGGAATAACCAGGGAAGGTGAAACATCAATGCTTATTCAAATGGTTGCCAAACCATATTTACTAGAAAGTATTAAGAGTTCTCAGACTGATGATGGTGAATTTCAAAAGAAGAATAATGCTGTGAATGATGGGAGATTGAGAGATTTTGTGTATGAAGATGGAATTTTGAAATTCGGGAAGAGGCTTTGTGTTCCCGATATACCCGATCTAAAAAGGGAATTACTGGATGATGCTCATAGTTCCAATTTCTCTATACACCCTAGGAGCACCAAAATGGATAGAGATTTGAAGAAACATTTTTGGTGGGACAACATGAAGAGGGAGATTGCCGATTTTGTGTTAGGATGTATGGTTTGTCAACAAGTGAAAGCTGGAAGGCAACAGCCTGGTGGAGTATTGCAACCTCTTCCCATACCTGAGTGGAAATGGGACAACATTACAATGGAATTTGTCATGGGACTACCAAATACTCCTAGAAGGAATGATGCAATATGGGTTATTGTTGATCGTCTTTCCAAGTCAACACATTTTCTTGCTATAAGAGAAGATCTACCACTGGAACGTCTAGTAAGACTATATATTAATGAAGTTGTGAGACTTCATGGAGTACCCCTATCAATTGTTTCTGATCGTGATCCCCGTTATACTTCAAGATTATGGAAGAGTCTTCAGAAATCCCTGGATAAAGAACTTTATTTGAGCACTGCCTACCACCCTCAGACAGGCGGATAATCAGGATGGACTATTCAAACCTTAGAAGACATGCTGAGATCTTGTTCACTTGACTTTCAGGGTATGTGGGATCAATATTTACCTTTGGTATTATTTTCCTATAACAATAGCATCCATTCGAGTATTCAGATGGCACCATATGAAGCGTTATACGGAAAGAGATGTCGCACACCAACCTATTGGGATGACGTTGGTGAAAGAAAACTTGTACGTCCAGAACTGGTGGAGGAAACGATGGAAAAGGTGAAGGTAATCCAAAATCACATCAAAGCAGCTCAAAGTAGGCAAAAGAGCTATGCCGATAATCGAAGGAAGTATTTGGAATTTCAAGTCGCTGATCATGTTTTCCTAAAGGTATCACCATGGAAGGGAGTCATACATTTTGGTAAGAAAGGTAAATTGAGTCCCAGGTACATCAGACCTTTCGAAATTCTAGAACGAATTGGGGCTGTAGCTTACCGATTGGCAATGCCACCATATCTCTCCAAAGTTCACGATGTGTTCCACGTATCTCTATTGAGGAAATACATGCCTGATCCAACGCATGTACTCACCTATGAGGAATTAGAACTGGAACCCGATCTTTCTAATTGCGAAGAGCCCGTCAGGATTCTTGATACGAGAGAACAAGTACTGTGAAACCGGATGACGCGTCTGGTAAATGTTTTTTGGAGAAACCATAAGATGGAAGAGGCAACGTGGGAACCCGAGGAACTTATGATGAAGAACCAGCCAAGTCTTTTCATGCGGTAGTATTCTGGAAATTTAGAGGATTAAATTATTTGAAGGAGGGGAGAATGTAACACCCCAAGCTTCTACGGTACGCTTCTCATTGAATAATGTGATAGCGTGTGTTGTACACAACATCGAGTTCTAACACACCACAACCAATCAAACTAGCCGTTATGAATAGTAATACCTACTTTTTGAAATTATATATATTTTATATTTCAAAATGAACTTCATTTTTGGTTTCGGAATATCGAAATTATCCTTTGATGAATTTTTGGTATTTTTCTGAGAACTTCCAATTTTTATGAATAGTGAAAAATACTTAAAAACAACTTTTTTAATCAAAATAATTTATAGTGATAAATTATATTATTGAGTGGTTTTAAATTATAATTAGAATATATTTTTACCATTTTATCCAATGGTGTTCATTTTAATTAATTTCAATTTTAATTGGACCTAAACAATTGTCAATCTTTTGGTATATATTGTTTTTTAAAAACATGCTATTTGTTGTGACAGTGGGAATTAATTATAAAATTAATTAATTCAACTTATATGTTTGGAATTTTTTAAAATAGACATCATTTTTGAAATCGGAATATCAATTATAGATTAGGGAGAAATTTTGGCATTGTTCTGAAAAAACATCAATTTTTGATGAGTAGTGAAACTACTAAGTGGTAGTTAAAAAACGGAATTTTTCATAAAAATTAATTTTACTGATTCTGTGAATGAAATTTCGAAAATCCGAGACAATTGGTTAATATGAAGAAGTAAAATGTGGTTGAATGAGATGAAAAGAATTTTTGGTGAATAGTAACTTTTTTACTTTTATTTACCACGGTTAAAAGTAAATAGGGTAATTAAGGGTAAAAATGATATTAATATTACCCTAAAACATGTCCTAAATATATTGGACAAGGTTATATCGACCTAAAACAACCTTAGGAATAAAATATTATCATTTAGGTCCACATGGATTAGATTAGGACATTTATTATTATTTAATTCAAAGAAGAGTTCAAAGAGTTAAAATCAAAGTTTATTTACTAAAACATTTTTAATATAAGGTAATACATAATATTAGTTCGATTGTAAATATTAATTATAAATATAAAAATATTTCCCACATAATGATATTTTATTTTAAATTTTTAGACATTAAATAATTTAATTTATTTATGACACAATGATGATGCAGTAATTACCATAATAGTGAAAAATTAAAATAATTGATATTATAAATACCAAAATAAGTATAATTTTAGACTTTTAATGAATTACACTAATTTTATAGGATAATATGACATATTAGGAGTGATTTAATTGACTTTGATCGAAGTAATCATTCTGATATATGTTTCACAAAAATCAACTATTGAATAGTGTCAAAATTGATATAAAAGAGTTTTTAAAACAAATATAATATTATTAATTGATATTAAATTCCTAAAAATCTAATCATCGGCCAAGAGACTTATATCATTATAGGTGTATCATTTATGGACCACTTGGGGGTCTCTTAGATTTATATGGTAAGTTTATTAACCATATAATATAAAAATACAAAGAGACATTGTAAAAGTGAAACTAATTAACTAAGAGTTAATACTTAAAGATAAGGTTAATATAGTAACCCAAACCAGTCTAAATTCTTGTTGGTTAAGTGTTTTTCGACCCATCCCCACCTTAACCTTTAAATAATAAACTTTTGAGCCATTAGAAACCGAATATGAATTTATTATAAATTTATATTTCTAGCTTTTCCAAAGGTTCCCCTCACCCCTCTTATAAAAGGGCACTCCTCCTCCTCATTACATCACACTTTCAAAGCCTTTTGGTTCGGCCAAACTCTGCCCAAATACTCTCTCAACTTCCCTCACTACATCCTAGAGGCCTTATTATGATCATAAATTCATTCTAAGGATCCCTTTTGATCAAATAAAAATGAAGAACCCAAAGAAGAGGTAATGTTTTCACCACCTCTTTTCAAGTTCCGTTCATCTTCCACTTCCTTTTCCTTTGTTGATACCATTATAAAATAATAACTCCGGTATCATGTATATACTGTGATGTTATTATAAATATGGTACAACCTTATTCAGTATCCTATCCATCCTTTGAATAACATGTCACCATACGTGCGTACATACGGCTTACCGTCTCCACGTCGTGGTGTCATTGTTGTTCAATGAATTATTTTTTGGATGGTTATAATAATGATGTGTAATTCATGTAAATAATAAATGTAACATGATAATGATTCTTTATATATGATATACCATCCAATTATATATTATTTTATTATCAAAATAATGATATTGTCGCTCGTCCGTACGTACGGACTTCCGTCTCCACGAACGCGATGAGATTCATTCTCCATTGTATCCATTCAAGTATAATTATCATTTGATGATTAATAATAGTATCTAAGTACTTTATATAATTATGGATATGATTATGATACAAAATATCCATTACAAACATGGCTTACGTAACAAAACATATAAAAGAAAACGAGTAAGTTAACACCCGAAACAATGATAATACTAAGATATTATTAACAAATCAATGTTAAAAGATCATATATAATATTATATTAAGGTATATGATTCTTGTATAATTTATTAACAATTATTTCACCATTATACAGGAGTTTAACCTACCCCAACCAAAGAAAACGCACAAGGTAAGGGTTTATTTCACAATCTCTTCATTATCCGAGGTTTTTTATACGTAATAATCTACTGGGATCTCTTTATCATCCACATCCATGTTTCTTAAAAATGTATTTCAAAACATTTTTACTATTTACAAGAATATGGGTTAAAGTCATTTATACCCTTGTTTGACTTTTTATATGTCGTTTATAAAGGAATATTTCTATCGTTTTCCAAACAAGGTTCTTTTTAACCTTTTCAACAGAATTAAGGTAATAATGTTTTTTTAACTTATATGATGGCTGCGGTTATTTTCTGCCATTATAAAATCGTCGATGCTTCCCTTACAAGCTTATAAGAATATTTTCAAAGAAATTTTTTATTTCATAAATATATGACTCTTAAATAATTTCAAAATAGAAAGAGATATTTCTCTAAAAAGAGTTTTGATTTCATCTATGTCAACATCCTTTGATGGATTTTACGCTTATTTGAAGTTGATTTATTATGATAAAAAAATTCTATATTGTATTAAAGGTGTTGTGATATGTTTGAATGTGGATGTGCTATTTTTATACCATTCATAGTTTATGGTGAAAGTATTTATATTTCGTATGCTAGTTGTAATACGAATGTTTATGTTATGTTTAAACCTTTTTATATGGGAATGCATTGGACTTAATATGTGATGGGTGGAGCCCGCTATAGATCCTCGATGCATCGGTAGGTCTCATGAGACAAACTAGTGTCTTGGCATAAGGCCTTGACAAAATCTTATTTGTAGTCTTGGCACGAGGTCCTGGCTATGTGGTTATGATACTCTGGAATTATGCATTCCATCATTATGAAAGTGGTTATTGATATTTCATGTGATTATTAGATTATAGAATATCCATGTGAATAAGTAAATGGCATTATTTCATTTTATTTTTTCCATACTATGTTGAAGTTCAAGTTTAAAAGGCTATTGTTTTAAGTTATACATTTACTTAAATGATTATTCTTATTTTTGAATGTTTCCTCTATATTGTTATCCTTACTGGGAATTTGAGCTCACACCTTTTCTATGTTTTATTTTTCCCAGGATGTGAAGAAGTAATTTATGATTGACCTGTAGGGATAGTATGTGGGGATATGAGTGTGGAATACAGAGACTATATTGTTGTAATTTTCATTTTTAAGATGTAATGTAAAACATTATGAATATATCTAGTGTTTCCAAGGATACTAAACCAATCGGTCTTTCGAGATTTGATCTTTCTTGAGATCATGCCAATGTTATGTAATAATGCACCGACTCTGGGTCACTGGGGTCGCGGCATTACAATCTCCCTAGCACTGGAATAAAAACACAAGCATATTCCAATATCATGAAAATGAAACCATGAGGTCTTTTGGGTACAAAAAAGAATCCCAAACATGGTGTAATATAAACTCAGTAGGCCACCACTAAGAGGGTTTAATGCAATACAATCCATGGATTCAAAATAAGGTACTGTAAATTTAATAATCAGATTATAAAAAACATATAAAATCAATTCCTCATATGGATTTCTAAATGGACACCTAGCTGACTCTACATTCTTTATCATAATATGAAATATATATTAACATAATACATTATGTAATTTTTTTCACATGTAATTATATATATATGAAAATATTTACATGGTTTGATGAAGTCCAAATTCTTACAAACAGTACATCCACAAAGTGAATAGAAATGTTTAGATTGGTACACTTTAAATATGGAACATAATGTTAGTGATTACAAATATGGAATAGATGTGTACAAAAGGAATCCATGACCTAAGTGGGTGAATCCAACTCAAATTAGAAAAATACTCTATCTTGGAATATGAGACTATGTATAATCCATAGGTTATAGGTTTAATTTTTATTTTAAGAATTTTTATAACAACCCATACTTTACATACATTGTTAATACTTCAAAATTGAAGCACACTTATTACAACATATGACAAAACCACAAAGGACCGTATAGGTATAGTGTCTTTAGAAACTGGGAAACATAAACAACTGGTTCATAAATCTTCTATAGTGTCTCCCATTTATTTCATCATATCTAGGGTCCCTTTTAGCATATTCTACTTAATATCCATCTTCCTGACCTGGGGAAAAGAAAACATAAAAGGGTGAGCTCAAATGCTCAGCAAGGGCAAATAAAGGAAATAAAAATCATATCATATCTTTTTGAAAATCAAAACCTGCAAAAGAGATCATAATATCTTATCATGGAATAATTCATAGAAGTGAAAATGAGATCCCCATAATCATAACATAAAACTTGAAACATTGTGGCATGCACACATAATCATGGAAAATCATTTCTTGTTAGTCATGACTCATTGCCAAGACTATCTTAGTGGACAAAGTCCCTTTCTGAACTGAGTTCACTCCTCGTTTCAGTCCTGTATCACTGAACCGAAATAACCTTCCATTCCAGCCATGTCTATCTCATGAGATATAAAATCTTTACCCAATGCATTGGAGGGAGATATAGGTCCCACCCATCTTATAATGAATCCTTTCTTATGTGTGCCACATAATCATAAAACATACATCATCGCATAACACATGTAACAAAAATGGGATTCTTGAAACATCATGACATCATAAATCAATTCATATAAGATAAAGGAATTCATAAAAATAATTCCATCACAACATGATCAAATCAATGTAATAATAGGGATAAAAACAGAACCCTTTATTATCTTAGATGGAAAATAATTTTGATAAAACACTTGAACTCCATTCTTGAGGAAAATATCCTTTCTTCTTCAAAAACATTTTTCCTTTCATAACATGTCATATAACTTTAAAATAAAATAAGTTGATTAAAAATAAACTTGAAAACTTGTAAAGGAAGCTTCTTGGAAATAATGTTTTAAAAATCCATTCATGCCGTATAAGTTAAAAAAAACATTCTTCGTACTTTTGTCAGAAAAGTCAAAAAGTACCTCGTACGACAAAAGATTCCTTTCATACATATTACTAAAAACTCACCGAAGGGTTAAAATGGATTTAAGCAATTGTAGTTGGATGGAAATAATATTACATTTTGATGAAACATGGATGTGGATGATAAAATACACCCCAGTAAATACTTACGAATAAACAATCTCGGATAAAAATGAGATTGTGATATTTCCCTTACCTTAGGTCCGATTTGCTTTGATCGTGTCCGAAGCTCCTGTATAATGGTTTAAATAATGTTATTGACTTATTCCAGAATCATACATATTGATATGATATCATATATGGTCATATTATTAGCTTCTTGTTAGTAATATTTCATTGTTACTTGTTACTCGGGTCTTTACAACTTTTTGTTCTTATGCGTGTTTTGTCGAATAAATTCTTATTATTATCTTTAGGTTATAGATAATTCATTTCCAGAATGTTATTAGTGTAGTATATACCATATTAATTCATTCAATTCATTTATATAATCATTATGAAATGAAGATCATGTAGAACGAGTCGCATCACATCGTGGAGACGGTATTCCGTACGTACGCACGAGTGATGATATCGTTCCTATGATCGTGGAATTGTATTGGAGTATATATATATTATTTAAGTATCAATATTACTTCATAATAATCATATATAGTTACTCATTACACCATTATACCCATCCTTGTAAGGTGATGGTGGAAAATAGATTACACCACGGCGTGGAGACGGTATTCCGTACGTACGCACGCGCGGTGATTTCATTTTTCCGTAGCATGGATAGAAGGTGAATTAGGGTTGTTTCATATTTATAATAACATATAAGTATGTAAGTAATACTGATGTTATTACTTTATCATGAAACAACTAAATAAGAAGAAGTTGAAGAAGAAAGAAATTGAAAAGATCGGTAATGGATATTACCTCTTCTTTGGAACGCCTCTTTGAATCCTCCACTTAAGGAACTAAGATTGGTCTTTGGAGAAGACCAGGACCTCTAGTATTATTATAGGGAAGTGGAGGGGAGAAAATGGCAGGGTTTGGCCGAGCTTGAGTGCTCAAATTGGTGTGAGGAGGAGGGGGAGGAGGTGCCCTTTTATAAGGGAGGAGAGGGGCACCTTAGGAATATCTCAAAATATTATTTTATATTAAAGTCAAAATCGGTTTATAATGGTTCTAAAGGGTCTTATTTCGAAGCTAAAGTAGCTAAGGGTCGAAATACTATCAACCAATAGGATTTAAACAAGTTTAGGGTATTATTTTAACCTTATCAATTAGATTTAACTCTAAGTTAATTAATTTAACTTTTACCGTGTCTTTTTGTTTTCTTTTACTATATGGTTAATACACTTACTATAACATGCCAAACGAACCCCAAATTGTTTATTATTAATATATATATCCTTATCTAAGTCATTTGGCCGAACCTTATATTTTTAGGAATAAAATAACAATTAATAATATAATATTTGATTTAAAAACTATTTTGTGTCAATTTTGACACTATTTGATATATGATTTTTGTGAAAGTCATAACAGAAATATATGTTCGAACCAAGTTGATTAAATAAACACTGATATATCATAGTAACCTAGAAAATTAGTGGAATTCATAAAAAGTCTGAAATTACATTTATTTTGGTGTTTATAACATCAATTATGTCAATATTTCATTAATAAGATAATTACTGCATCATCATTGTGTCATAAATAAATTAAATTATTTAATGTCTAAAAATTACAAATAAAATACCATTATGTAGGAAATATTTTTATCTTTCTAATGAATATTTATAGTCGAATTTATCTTATGTATATCCCCATATTAAAAATGATTTACTTATTAAACATTGATTTTAACTATTTTAACCCTTCTTTAAATAAATTAATAATAAATGTCCTAATCTAATCCAAGTGGGCCTAAATGGTCATATGTTATTCCTAAGTTTTTTTTTTGGTCGAATTACACTTGTCCAATAGAATTAGGACATGTGTTAGGGTAATATTGATATCATATTTACCCTTAGTTACCCTATTTACTATTAACCGCGGTAAAAAAAGTAAAAAGTTACTATTCACCAAAAATTATTTTTATCTCATTGAACCGCATTTTACTTACTGATATCAACCGTGTCTGTCGGATTTTCGAAATTCCATTCACAGAAGCGGTAAAATTAAGTTTTATGCAAAATTCAGTTTTTAACCTACCACTTAGTGGTTTCACTATTCATCAAAAATTGAAAGTTTTCAGAAAAATACCAAAATTTCACCCTAGCCTAATTTCGATATTCTGAATCCAAAAATGAAGTCCATTTTGAAAAATAAAATTTATAAAATTTCAAAAAGTGGTTATTACTATTCATAACGGCTAGTTTTAATAGCATATTGTTGTTTAGTAAAACTCGGTATTGCGTACGACGCAAGCTATCGAGGAAGGTCGCGATTGCGTGTAAAGCAAGCCAAGCAAGTGTTGTGTAGAAAAAGATTCCCTTGATGATTTATATAACATAAAAGTCTCGGGTGTTACAATTTTAAACTAATTATTAGGGATAATGTTCAATATAATATTATGTTATGTGTGATTTAGAGCCCAATGAGTTAATCCTTATAATTACACGTCTAGGGAATTCATGGTTAATCCACAAATATAATTAATGAAATTTTAATTTTCTACATATTCAGCCGAATCTATGATACTATTCCAAGGTATTCACATATACATAAGAAATTATAAAACCCAATTATGGAACTACACTCAATATATCGAATAATAATTCAAGGTGTATTTCATAGAGTGATCAAGGAATTACATTGGGAATCCATGGGTGGCTCAAGTATATCAACTCATTTAATAATAAAAATTGTCCAAAAGCATAAGACAACATTTATTAGGTAAGTAATAATTGGACATGAAAAAATACATCCCTATTCACCATTAAATTTCATTTCTTCAATTTAAAATTTATATTATAAATTACAAAGATTTCATGTAGGTGCATCGAATGATTTAATTATTAATTTTATTCAATTTCAACTTCTATTTAATAGAGGAAATAACTAATGCATGAATTTATAAAAAAAATAGTAATATAACCTAAATTTGATGAAAGGACAAGTGAGTATACATGAATAATATTAATTAGAATAATTAGTCTTCTATCATATAATGAATTCTATTATATATTTTGTCAAACATAATATACATATATATATTATTATGTTTATTAAATATTGAGTAAACTGAAAAATTACATCTATTTCTCAAGAGTATTTACCATGTTTAGGTTTCTACCTCCAACAATGTAAATGGGGTATAGAGAACACCAAAATTAAAGTTCGTACATTTCATTTATTGTATTTCATAAATTTGGAATGATACACAAAATGGATGGTGTGTGGAAAAATGACACATTTTAAAATTGATAAAATATTTATGGACCAAAATATTTACCACCTAAATCATGATAACGTTTTTTTCACTCACCTATTATCAAGAATCAAATTGAGATGGTTTTAGAGAATTAAAATAAATAGTCTAAGAAATAGGAAATTTTTCAAATGATAACACATTGGTATAGTGTCAAATACTGAAAGATAAAACATGATAATAATGAAGATGAGTTTTAGTGATAAATAGAATATTCAAATGCAAAGAAACTTTCCTGAATTAGGGTTGAAGTGAATGATATCAAAATAATAAATGGTGTAGTTAATGAGAAATCCTATAATTGGATATTATAAAAATGGACGAGTAGTGAAAATGATTGAGTAATGAAATAATAAGGAAGAGGGAAATAGTAATTTCATCCCATATGTATTGTATAATGTTAGTCTATACTGTTTTCCTAACCATGTTCATATACATTCAAAATTGTTAAGGACTTCCCTGGATATGAGTATTATTTGAAATACTATACAGAACATGTGTGGAGATTCTTTCTTTGTGGATCATCTCCTTGTGTGGATTAGTGAACTATTTGACAGACCGTGCCAATCCCATGCATCTACCATGTCATTTTAACAAATACATCTTTCATCTCCATGAAACTTTGATGTAATATGTTTCCATACTGTGTGGAACCCCAATTCCCCCAATGGATAGGGTTCATGATTATCACAAACCATGTAAAAACTATTCAACCCAATATGGCTTTCCAAAAACTAGTCTATCAAATTATGATTCTCTTGAAAATCAATACAACACAATAGTCACCCATCGGGTGTCAAACTATGTCCAAATGCATAAATTTTATGATTTAAAATTAATATATTTTCATTAAAAATTTTAGATTAAAATTGGACTCATCACCTAATTAAATTTTTCAAATTCCATTGTAAATTTCAACCCATACAAAACAAAGGATGCCACAACCTCACCAGAATTGGGATTTTCATCCATGATAATCATTGGGTAATAATGAAGCATCACCAGACCTAATTAATTTATGAATTAATGACATAGAAAATACCATGTTTAATCATTATATACACAAAATGTTATAATAACCAATTGAAAAACATGGTACTAAAGCCTCCAAAATCGAAATAATGATCGTACACGGAACTGATATATTGTGATAGGTCTTATTTGTACAATTACATAAAATAATATTTCACTAACCTTATTATAGAAATTACCATAATTATTTCAATTATTGAACATTGAATTCAAATCCCCCATACTCCCCAAAGTTAGAATATTGTAACAGAATTATGAGCTAATAATTCAAATTACACTCTAAGTATGATTATCATTTGGGTCTAATAATATTTTTCTAGTAAGTCATTTATTTCCTTGTTGAGTTATATAAATCCATGGCCAATAGTTACAATACATTCACCTCATCCCAATAATGTCCCTGATGTTTTAGGTAAATGAAAAAATTTCTAAAAAAAGAGAAAACTATTTATCCATTACTGGTCTATACATCAGAGAAAACTATGCATTTGAATTTTATGAATTCAAAAGGTGATTATGATTCCTTTATTCAATGGGATAATGAGTCTTTATATGAAATATCCCTGAATCACAAAATCATCATTTGGTGATGTTAATTTCTGAACTGATCATCCCAATTGGTAGCCCAAAGCACAATCATATGTTTATACCTAATCAATAACCAATGTATCATCATAATAAACACGTATTATATGATATTAACTAAATTTATAAGGTAACGTAATAATCAGATACTAACTCCATGTAGATACTTTAAGGTATTATATACTCTATATTTTACAACTGAGACGTCATCCCACATCCAAAACATCCTTAAGAACACTGATTGAGCCCAAAAAATAGCATATTTCATAATGATAAATATACGAAATTATCTAGTGTTAATGATTCATTCAAAGTAATTCCTACATGGGAATCATATTATCACTTACTGCAACCAAACACATAATAATTAACCATGCCCTAGGAGACCAATATTGAAATGGTCTGTCTATTAGTTTAGTAAGGCAATTAATATTTGTTTTATATTGGAGTATAATTGAAACTCTCTTTTTACCGTAGATGATGTAATGGTATAGGAATGATCATTACTCTAATGAGATTACACACGGATGCTTGAAATTATTTCTAGAAATAGTCATGAAACACTCTTCATAATTATGATTGTGTTTTCATTGTGGTCAAGGAGAAATAATCAAAGGGATGGAAAGAATATTCACACATACCTAAGCCGAAGAAAACTAGGTTGGCTAAGAAGGGTGGAAATAAAGAAAGCAAAGCCTTACATAAAAAGGATTGTAGAGAACAAAGTAGAAATACAAGAGTATTTGAAGAAGGTGAAGAAGGGGAGTGCTTGAAACTCGTCCTCCATTTTGAGGAAGAAATGTTCGAAAAAGCTATTTGTGTCAACACTTCAAAATAGGAGATCAACAGAATATATGAAATATGGTTGCAAGTTGATGCCAAGGAGGATCAAGAGGCGTGGTTAGACATAAAATACCAAATCCAAGCTCAAGGTTTCAACCATTGCAAAATCAACTTGGAGGAATTCATTCAGACAATGGGAAGAATGGCTACCCACCTTGAAGAGCATATTAGTAAGGATCTATACATCCAGGTTAGTAAGGTACACTAGGAATTATATAGAGTGTCTGATTCAAATAATCTTTGTATAGTGCTTAATCAATTATTGATTTCTTTCAGTACGTAGTGGTATTAATGTTTTGTGAACTATGGTTTCCCAGATCTCCCTAAAGTGGCTTAATAAAAATTTATATTTGCTGGTACATATTCCAATGCATATTCTCTAATATAATTTGATGGACTAATTATAGTTGTGTACCATTATTTCTTAATAATAATAAAAAAATTCCATACCAATTAACTGCATCTTAACATTTTCATATACATCCTACCATTTTATAGTAATGATTCTTTGCATTAACTTATATGATTCGGAATCATTACAATCAATGGGATTCTCACACAATGTGCCCCTAATAATTCATCTAGACTAAATCCAGACACATAATTGAGATTCATTTATAGTATAATATCAAGGACTAGAGAATCGAACCGGCCAGCCTAATGGGATTACAAAATATATTATGGCAATGTCCAAATAGACTTATTTGTTTTTTCACCCACTCTTTGAAAGTGAATAGTAATACATGTTTGAAAGGATTGTGCCCACCTTATGTGTTTATTAGGAATCATTTTCTGAGTATGGGAACTCATCCCATGGAACACGCTCCACAAACCACTAGACACATGGAACGTAGGTCTCCAACATACTTTTCTAATGTCAAAACTAAGAAAGAGTGGAAAAAGTATTTCTCAAATAACGCTAGATAATATTAACTATTTATACATGTTTGAAGCTCCCATATGCTACACT
The DNA here is from genome assembly GCA_963277665.1 of Viscum album. Lineage (NCBI taxonomy): Eukaryota > Viridiplantae > Streptophyta > Magnoliopsida > Santalales > Viscaceae > Viscum > Viscum album. The sequence continues at coordinate 185,523,779 of OY728153.1, read as the reverse complement.
CAATATTTTCATTCGTATTAGGCATAAAATTAGAATCTAAAGATATAGGTAGTATTAGAATATCTTATCATTTTTTATTGAATCCTCCTGAACTAAGATAAATAATTATTTTCTATTGTTCATGTCAATATACTCCATAAATTTCTTGAGAACATAGCATAATAACCTTACTCTTTAATTATTCCCAACAAACCCATATGGTTCAGTACAAAGTTTTATCAATTTGATGGGTACCACATGTATGAACACATACAACCCATAAATATCCTAAATGACATGACACATCATTTAACAATATCTATATGCCTATTTTCCTTATTAACACAAATATCCAATTTCCTAAAAAATTTAATCCAGAGTCATATTATCTTATTTGACTTTTGACCTCAAAATTGACTCACCATATAGTCCATCACTAGAGAATACAATTCAAATGACCAACTAAGTACCATCAATTCCATAAGAATTTATAACCACCAAATCTATGAATTACACCATGATCCCTTCATTATAAAGGATTAATTCAATGCATGACCACCCATGTAACATTTGTGTAATTTTAAAAAATAATAGTCTTAAATGGGATTAATGGTAAGTAAATGACACATCACATTTGAAACACCTCATAATCCATTATAAATTATTGTATGTTATAAAGTAATAAACTCTCCTGGGATATCCCTATAAATAAATATATATCATTGATCCGACAATTTGGTAATACAAAAAATGACACTACTCTTAACATCATAACAAAATATGGGAATAGAAAAATAAAAAGGTAAAAAAAATATCCATGGGCAATGTATATCTTCCCAAATATGGAATAAATAATGGAAAAGTATAAACTACTATAAAAATATAGTCGAAAATATATAATCAAAATTAAGGTTTCATTAGAGTCTATATAGAAATTAAAATCTTATTTTTAATATTTTCAGAAGCTAATATTTATAACATCATTAACCAGTATGAAATAAAAATTTCATAGTACATTATTTCTCTATTTCCAAAATAAAACAAAGGAATTTTATATCAAAATTCTTTTAAAATAGGATGTATATATCTAATATCGTATCATGTTTTTTAAATTTATCTTATAGGTTCTAGAAAACCATTTTATCATCATTAATTTACCCATAAACTATTTCCACTTTCTTAGTTAATTAAAATTTCAATAACATTCTACCATGGAAAACACCGTTTAGGTATTGATTAATATTTTAATTAACATGAAAAACAAATTTATAAATACCAAAAGATGATAGAAGGAGTTTAATATTTTAAAAGGGATTATCTTAGTAATATTCCACCATAATCATATATGTAAAAAAATATATCCTATTGTATAGACATTAATTATCCACCCCTATAAACATAATCATACCTGCATGGGGTTAGGTATTGAGGCATACAATTACTAAATAATATTACACAACTCCTACTATTTTATTCGATGTTTTAAAACATACTTGAAGGGTTTATCAAATAAAAAACCTATATAAAATGATATACTTGATTCAATATATTCTATTTTAAAACTTCCATATATAGGTCATATGCGTAAGTTATAGAGACTGAATCCTTTTTTATGTAAATTATCACCCAATTTTACAAAAATTTATTTTTTCTATAAAAATTAAATTTTATCATATATATATATATAGGAATCCTGGTATAGTTATAGGAATTAAAATTTTTAATTGTTAAAGGATCTTTAATTTATAAGATATAATTTGAATTAATGTGATATAAACTAGGTTTTTTACATTTAGACTCATAATATAAAAACACTATTTATGATGGGTTGATTATATGGGTCACCGTTCAAATTTTTCAGAGCCCCATTTGCTTTATATATTGATATTTTTTCCTAATATTGATGATGAAAAGTATTGATTCATCTCATGGATCGAATTTTCAATGAAAAAAATGTCTCATGACTGGTTCGATAAGGTGCAACAATCAAGGAATATGGGAAAACAACATTTGTGTTGAAGCAAATACATTAATATCCAGTCATGAATTACAAGGATTACAAATAAATAACTCACATAGATGTAAAAAACATAAATATATAATTATGAAACCAATTAATAAGTTTATATATGAAAAAATACAAAATAATCACCTATATAAGGTATACATATAAGCATATTGAAAGACCATAACAATCACATCCACCATGCATTAGGAATTTGGAAACTAAAATCAACACCTCATTTCATTTGAATCCCTAAATTCTAATAATTATGCATGTAACAACATTTCATTTCCATACATTCCTAATTTTAATATTCCATAACCCTCATAAATTAGATATCAAATACAATTATATCAATCAATTTCGGTGAAATACTAATCAATTGTTATTAAGAATAACCTAAAATGTTTCCCATCAATATAAACAGTTTATTTTTCCTTGGGTGTAAGATGATCAATCAAAAAAATGTTATTTGTAAAAATTTGAAATACTACTAGTCTCTTATCTACTATCCAAAAATATTATAACAATGTAAATTAATATGTGATTCCACACTGAAATGTCCAAAACCGAGTGCAACCGATTTTTTTTCTGATCTTATCAGTCACATAAACACAAGCACACCACCGTATATGGAAGAGGTTGTAATCTAGTAGTGAGGTTAAAATAGAGGTATAGTGGGGGGGGGACGGTAGTCTCACGATCACTAATAAATTCATCATAAGGAATCATGTATAAATTTCAAAAAAACAATAACCAAATCAACATATAATAATTATAAAATTAATTAGTTATCCTATTTGAATTTACAATATTATAAAAATTAGAAGACATTTTGTAGGAGATACTACAAGTAATACTTATAGAAAGAAAAATAATCCTCATAGGTTTTCTCACAAATCATCCTATTATCGGGATTAGTCTTGTTTTCATAAACTCCCATGTATCAAGATAACTCCCCATATATACTCCATGATAATGAAAATGAACCCATTAAGACATTCAAGGTACCAAACAACATCGAAACTGGTTGTGATGTAAACATTATAGGCCTCCACCAATGAAATAAAAAACAATCATATACATGGATATAAAATATGTATGTTACAAAATAATAATCAAAGTGTAATAGTGAAAAAAAACTGAAATCATATCAAACTAAGGTTCCTTAAAGGATAAGTTTCTATCATTAACTACTTCAGATGAAGCTGAAATGTATCTAAACATGGTCCATCATGTTTACAATTTCATACAAATATGATGATACATATTTATTTATAGTCATACTTCGATAAAGATATGAGCCTTATTGTCAAGTCATTCACATATTGAATTTACATCTTAGATGACTTATAGATTAAATAAATAACATCATGGTGAAGATAATAAATATCCACCCACGTTGTAACCATAGAATCCATTACCTCAGAGGTTTGACAAAACACATTATAGTAACGTATGATGTATCGGTATTGGGGTCTGAGTATAATACATGGTTTACATCCATGGCATTCCACTATAAGAGTATCTAACATATTTTGGGGATTCATGTCATATGAAATCTCAAGATAATCTTGATTTTTCTCTGAAATTATTAATCAATCGAATCACATATCAGAGGAAATCAATATGAATCCATGGATAAAATATAAGTATTTCTAATTATTTGGATATTCAAGCGAATCATAGGTACCTCGTACATAAATTAAAATAAATAGAGTACATTGAATAATCCCTTTTGAGGTATCTCACTTAGTCGATGGAAAAATAAAATGTGTATCATCCAATGAGCGCTCAGGGAATCCCCTCAGGAATCAAATGTTGGATCAAGTATAAAGACTCCAATATCTTGAATATGGGAGAAAAGAAACATTCATTGATGAAAAATAACAGTATGTGGTGAAATTAAATTAATATTCAACATTATATTAATTTATTTCTTTTTAAAATTTCATTAATAAATGATAATGTGTCCAGTTAGTGGTATCCAATCATTGAAAAATTCATTTAATTCAATTTTATCATCCACTAGCTAGAGGAAATCATGTATCCACACATTTATTAAATAATAATTCTTCATTTATTATGTAAAATTTAATTGATGAATCTTCATGTGAGTAGACAATAATTTTTATAATTAAAATAATATTCTTATCTCATTTAATCAGTTCCATTTAATTATGATTCAATCCAATTGTACCAAATAATTAATATGGATAATTATTGTCAATTGATAAATAGAAAAATATTATGGTTCAATCATGGGGGCCAGACATGTTTAGTATACAACCTATAACCATTTCATTGGGGTATAGAGAGAACAAGTGTACAATCAAAATATTTCATCTAACGTTTTTCTAAATCATGAGAGTGTCCTGTAATGTTTGGAGTGTAGAAAAAAGTCAATATAAATCGTAATCATCTTTTATAAAAAAAATAATATTGTCCACCTATAACATTTTTTATATGAATCAGTTGTCCATAATTGATATTTTAGTCTTGTTTGTTTGATTAAAATAAAATAAATAGGAAAACGTCCTAAAAATATAGCATTTTAGATCAAATACATAACATTAAATACATAAATATAAACTGAGAAAATAAGGAATATGATTCATATTCTTTTGGAGGGATTTAAAATGAAATAAATTATTATTGAGTCAATTTCCAAACTAAAGAGAACCATTGAATCCTAGGTGGATAGATCCATGCATAAGAACTACTGTTCATTGATGAGGGATTGATAGGAGGGAGAAAATAAAAACCTAGGAATGTGAAATTAATAATTTCACCCATTGAAATGAAGAACTATGTTAGGCCACACAATTTTTCTACCCATGATCCAAAAATGCACCCATATTTTCCAATTGGAAATCGAATCACATTATTGGGTGCATGTTAGAAAAACAATGGATATACATTTTTTGTTAGTTTCCTTTATCGCACCTCACCTCAAATGTATATGTGCACATTTAGAAAAACCATTCATATCACATGTTTCCACCACTATATTTTATTTCATAATTCAAACATTGAAATTATAACATAGGTGCACACATTTTCAATCCATGTAGATCCCTCTAATCCCCACATGGTTGACAATAATTGTTAAAACTCACCATTAACATACCATTGTATTTCCAGATGTTTTTTATTTGAAGTTGCATGCTCCCAAAACACAAAACTAAACATAAAGAACCCATCATGTCTTAAAAATTTTCTAAAAACATTAATTTTATTTGTTCCAACTCTCAAAATTTCATTCCATTGGAAATCGTAACATTTTATTGTCTAAAAAATGAATCATTATTATTACTTTTGATATTTTAACATATCCTAATCTCATGACACCAAGATACTACTAACTTCTGATTACTCTCATTCATTATACATGAAAGTCTATATTTTTTTATCTCAATACATCTTTAAAAAAACATCCATCTATCATGTATATAATTCCTTTCAAGTTCATAACAACACCTCTATAAAATTTCCCAACATCTTGAGGCTAGTTTCAATGTTTTCATTTAAGTAATACTCATGTCAGATGCAGTTTGCCCCCATGTAAACAGAATATAATAATGGAAATTCATGAAAATATTTTTCCATACCCTTTATGTTGATATGATACCGAACCCATAATATGATGATCCTATTCCTAACTACCATATTATCAAATTATATATAAAATATGAATCGAATCCTTAATATGAATATCTATGTGTTTTTTGTAGTTGGCTCAAAAAATTCCACATCATGTACAAATAATCCCAAATAAACAAAACACAACATAAATATAAAGGCTCAACCAAATAATTCCCATGGAGGAAAAAATGAAAAAACAATGATATATTAAATGTTAAAAAATAATCAAGAACAATTTGATATACTATTTTTTATACTAAGAGAAAAGTACCAAAACAATAGTGATTATAATGTCTCGGATTTTCCATGAAATTATTTTTAATTTCAAGGAATTTTTACGAGTCTGCAAAAATTGACGGCTCCTGATTTTGAAGATCTGTTTTCACAGAAATAATTTCAGAAAAAATTTTAATGTTCATTAAGTAAATTCATGGGTGAAGTTTTCTATCTTATGAACTGGTGCTCAGATAAAAAATATGATGGTACTTTTTAATCCACAGCAACAATATTCTCTTAATGGGGGATTCACTTCGACAATAGTAAGTCTGATGAAAAAAATTAGATTTTCAAATTTTTAAAAGAACAACAAAATAACTTTGTCATTTTATTTCTTTTTTATTTTCCTCCCATAGACAGGACACATGGGTGGCACCAACGATGTGTCAATACATTAAATGGATTGACTCTTAAAATACATTATAACATCACCATTGGAATTAGGATGGTTCCTATTAAATGAACCTCCATTAATTACATGGGTGTTACTCATCCTTCCCCTCTACTATTTATATAGATCTTGGGCTGTGTTATTGGCATGACTTCTCCAAGCGACAATTTTATGGTAAAGTGTTGTGATGCCAATCACTTAGAGGACGGATCGGGTTCCGGCGAGCAGTGATGAGTGACACCAAATCCCGAACCGAAGAACAAAGATTGAGAGGAATTATTGGCGGCTTGTTGTAGGGACGATGAAAATAGACTCTTCCTCAATCATTTGCATTCTCCATGGATCATGTTGTAGGGATTTATTTTTTTAAATTTAATTTGATTTTGGAATCCTTTTTCAACTCTTATATTTTAAAGCTAACGTGGAAGGCGCGGGCCAAATTAATATGACCCAGACCTTAAGCTTACTATTTTACCCTTGAATTATCTATGGAACACCTCCAGGGAGGTGGCACCGGCCAACCGCGATAGAGGTGGACCATCGTCACGCACCGCAGGAGGATGCCACAACACTATTCCACGGTGGTCAGTAGAGCGGGCCGCACTGGCCGACCATGGAGGTGATGCGGCACGCCGTTGCACATCAGCAATAGAGAAGGGATGTAGAGTTTTAGCCATGGTGCTCGAGTAGGTCGGCCAACACAGGCTTACCATAGAGGAGGAGGTGGTGTGGGGGGCGATCGTGCACCACTAGAAGAGATCGCAACTCAAAGCTGCATTGGTGGATGGACCCGCCCACCTATGGGTTCTACAAAGACTGGCTGGCGCCACATGGCAATGCCGCTTCACAAACTAAATGGTTGCTCAGTCGTTCGAAAAAATCGAGTGGAGTCTCTATCCCCCCCCCCATGCGCTAGCCATTGCAGACCATAGCATGTTGGTTGTGCCCTTTGCATTCAGGCCGTAATTTCTTAGTGAGATCTGCTTCCACGTTCAGGGCCACACATAGCTATCGGCCCGCCCCTACAAAGGCTGAGTCGTGTGAGCCCAGTGGGTCGGGCCACCACAGGTCATGCCTCCGCGGGTCAGGCCATGAGAGTCAAGCGGGTCGCGCCCTTGTGGGCCTGACCGCTCCCCTCTGGGCCGAGCCGAGCCCACCATGGCTCATCCCAGACAGGTCACACCCAGACTGGGTCGGGTCGACTTGAACCAGTTTATACGTGTTTGTCCAACTAGGTCGGACTGGAACCGGACCATTCCAGGCCCAGTTTCCCTAAATGGACCGTAACATGAAATCCGAATGTCTGTTTGATGAATGTTATGTGGTACTAAGTCCCTTGGAATGAGGCATTATTTTTGATATAAAACACATTAGTTTTAAAGAATGATGGAGTATGACTAGGTTGGATCAAATATAAATCCAATTGGACACTCAGAACTAAAATGCTTATATGTCACAGACTGGGTGTACTATTGACGCTTCGTCTATCGTGTTGGATCTGTTTCAACATGGAGTTCCTTTGGGATTATTCATCATAGAACATCATGGTAGTTGAGTTAAAACTGATGGCTTGAGGAGCAGTTTTCCCAGAATCATGGGTGCTGTGAGTTGGAATCCAGTGGTTGGTAGTGAGGAAGAGGATGAAGACAGATCATACGGAGGTTAGTACCGAGCGATCCTGTGTGGTTCAGCACCGATCATATGTGTGCCAGATCCGCTGTGGGCCAGTGCTTAGCGATCGTATGTGGGTCAGAGCATACTGATCCTATGTGGATCAAATCCTGTGTGGGTTAGCGCTCAATGATCCTGTGTGGGTCAATGTATACCAGTCCAATGTGGGTCATTGCGAGGGTTAGTACCTATCAACTCTGGGGGGGGTCGGTTCTTATGTAGGTCATTACTAAGGTTAGTACCTATTGATCCATGGTGGGTCAGACTCCATATGGTCAGCAGATGTGCCTCTTGATAGAATAAGATGATTTGGCTTCGCGGCTAATCATCAGTTCTTCTATACTTCACAAATACCTTCTGTGAACTAACTATTTTCCCATGGTGGTGATACCTTTGTGGTAAATTTACCTTCGTGGTGATATCATCATAGTGACACAAGTGTAGTAATTTTACCTTCATTGTGGTATCTTCATGCTATTAACTTTTTGGTACTTTTACCTTTGTGGTGTTAACATTGTGGGTTTACCTGTGTGGTACTTTTACCTGGGTGGTGTTACATTCATGGAGTTACCTTTGTGATATTTGTCCCTCCTTTTTGAGATGATTATATCTTGATAACATAGGTATATGTATGGTAATATACCTAAGTAGAATTGATGATTTCTTTATGCTTTGTTACTGAGGTCTTGCTTTTTTGTTTTTCTTTTTTGAAAATTTGGGAGACTATGAGGTGTCTTGGGGTCTATAGAGTATTGTTATACTCACCCCTGCACTGGCATTCCCCGCACCATTTTGTTTCTTGTGCAGATGATGGACAACGTTGATCAAGTCCGAGGGAGATTAGAATGGATGGTGCTCAAAGGTGGAAAATTTGATGTGACGTGATGCAGAACTACTGATCGTGAGTTATAACTCCCCTTCTGGTAGGATCATCGGGGGATGATCCGGGATGTGTTTTCCACATTTCTTTTGTACTTGAACTTTATAGTTAGGCTTGTGTTCTAGAGCCTTTACTTACAACACGCATTTATCTTCAACAGTTTACTTCAGGGTTTCCTCTTGTTTTGCTCTTGGATTTGTGTGTTTGTATAGGTTTAAAGACAATGACTTCCCTTTAAGGTACATGCCTTTCCGATGCTAGTCTCCAACCTTTGGCCAATGGAAGGCGGGTATCGGGTACTCACAAGACAGGCCCTGTGGGATAGGTCGTGACATTTTTGGATAGTCTAGACCCATGTTCTATACAACCATATAGAATTCATCAAATAGTTTATAATTACATGGTTCTATATGGTAATATCCTGTACATATTAGTCCCTTATTTTTTACAGGATCACATAAAACTTTGTCAGTATTAATCTCATAGGGGAATGTGTAGGGTGTTAATATATAATTTTATTATGTATTCACAACCCAACCCGTACCTACATGACATAAACAGATATAATTTTATGAATCAAATATATGGATAATGTAAAAATAATTAAAAAAGAGGGAAATGATCATTGATATAAAATTATAAAGGAGGGAATTAATGATTAAATTAAAAAATACTTCTTTATGTGGCTATGTACTATCATCATTGAATATAGGAGGAATCATTATCCAACTAAAAATAGGGTTGTCATTAATCCCACCCCATTTGAGTAAATTAATGAAAAATAAAAATAAAAAACTTATCCCATTGTAAGGGTTTGGAGTATGAGATGCTTCGAACTCATCTCATCCAATGGGATTATGGAAGGTATGTAAAACATATAGTAATTATTATCCCATCCCATCAAAATAATATAATACAATTGTTTTATCTTAAAAATTAAATACATGTAGCACAAAAAACCTTTCTAATAGATAATATAGTCATTATGTATTATATATAAATCTATATCACTCCTATAACAGAAGTAATATATTGGTATTCTAATTTCCAAAATTTAAAAAACATTATTTTAGAAAACAAGGGATCATCAATTATAAACTAATGGTTGTAGTAAAATATGTAGTAGTTCCAAAAAATATAACATAAATAATATTGATTTGAAATTAATAATACATTAATTATATTCCAATAAAAATCAATGATCAAGGAAAAATCAGGAAACATATAATATTTTAAAAAAATATTACTTCCATTATTAATAAATGGTAAATTTTTTATTAAAGAAATTCAGTGTAATTTCTATTCCATATAATACATTAGGGATTATGGAAGGTAAGATTTATACTCCATAAAAAATTATTTCAATGTTGTCTTATGGGCTCCATGAAGGTGGAAAATCCATTAATAATGGTCTAAGACCAATCCAGGAAAAAACATTCTTAAATACACATAAATTTACTTGGGAAATGCTATTAATTTAAATGAAATCAGGATTATACATTGACATTATTCAATATGACCCTCTAAATGACATTAAATGGAAGAAACTAAAAATAAATGATTATTTTATCAAATTTTTAGAATTAATGAAATGGATATTCCATTCACTACAATGAAGAAACTAAAAAAGAATATTCCCAGTTAAAATATATAACATACTTTTATTTAAAAACAATACAATGATAGAAAAAATTTATTATACTAAATTAATAACATATTTTCAACTTATATTAGTTGTGGTTATTGAGTGATCATAAGGATAATATTTTCTATGGGACTGAGGGTTGGAATCTCATTGATGGGGGTATATTTGGCTCAATTTATTGATTTCTAATTTATAAAAAAATCCATCTTTGAATCATAAAATAATCGTAAATATAAATTATAATGAAACTCTAGTGGAAACCCTTTAGAGTTTATTTGGTTGGGAAAAAAATTCTTTTATCCTCTACTAAAACTTTATTGACATCCATAGAATATCATATGGGAGTTATTATATTAGTAAGAACACCATATCTAGCAAAAATTTCCTTGAATTAACAAAATTTCATGTAACTACATTATTTATACAAAAATATGACAAAAACATCATATATTTTAATATTAATAAAATTTATGTGTTGAACAATATCAATATTGTCAATATTCACGATATTTTGGTGAAAAATAGTTCAAAAATTATCCTTATTCTATACCCAAACCACTATCATATGGGATAGTTCAAAGATGAATTAAATCCATTTAAGCTGGAAATTATATTCAATGATAAGATACAATAATAAACCTGGGGGATGATAATGTTGATAACATAATTTTAGGACCTAGTATATGAATTTATGATTATAATGGATTATTAGGATCCCACTTATATTCCCTTATTGGTTTGGGCTTATATTTATATTCATTTTTTCTATTGTATAATGAACCAGTTTTTATGTATGTAATAGAAAAATTAGAATGACTTATAATGATGTAATAAATATTTAATATTATAGTGACTGAAACATTGATACATGGTGTTACTAGATTGAGGGTAAATTTCCACACATAAAGGATTGAATTCATATTATAGACATTAATATATTTTAATCTTCTCATATAAACAATTAGAGTGATTTTAAGGGAGTAATTTGTTGATAAATGATCTAATTGAATAAATGGATCCATATTTTTAAATCCATTTAGTTCTAAAAGCATTCGGGAAAAAATAAAATAAATTTATTATCGTAAAATTGATATAGAATTTAATTTAATGTTATATCACTGTTTTCAAAAATATATATTCTTCGATAACCACTTATTATTTTAACATATACTCAAGAATCTCTATTAAAAAATATTTTCTAATGAAATATATTTTTCAAATTCTGGGATTTTCAATGGTACTAAAATGTATTATTGAAGGAAGAAAGAGGGATTGATGACATATTCTTATTATCATAAGATATACTATTATCCTAATTTATCCCAGTTTAAATAAAATATCTACAATTCTAATAATTATGATTAATTTCTTAGAATATTCTTATATTCTAAATTGTTTAATAATCCCTCCATCAATGATAGTTATGGTGATGAACATATGGATATTGTTTTGGTATCTAAAAAATATTTCATTTTTACTATTAATAAATGAAATAATTTAATCCTACATATAAAAGAATAACTATAACATTCCAAGACTATTGTAGACATGACTATTCTAAATCAATGTTAACATTTTTATATTCTTGAAAAAATGAAATTTGTTTACTTATATTTATAGTTAAATTATATGAATGGAAACTCATGTTTCTATATGTAATTTTAGTATACCTGATAGCCCCATGGTATTCAATTTTTAGTACAATGAATATAAAAACTGAAATCCCCACAGTGGAAGTTGAATTTAATAAAATGATAATAAAAAACCTCAATCATGGTTCTGAATACCCTAAATAGATTTACTACATATTTATAATTTAAAAAATATTGATTTTTTATGTTCTGCATCAATATCTAAGTTCTAAACCATTTCATCCCAATTGATGAAATTATTATCCCATTCAAAAATCCTAATAATTTCAACAATATATATATTTCTGTCCTTCAAAATCTTTTCTATTTAATTATGATAAAATCATATTGGAATGTATCTATATGAAAAATGGATTATCTTATTGGAACTGAATGAATCTGATTACTATAAATTGATTCTCTTATTCCTCAATAATGATATAGAAAATTATCAAAGTTAAATTTAAAAAATCAATGGGTTTTTTCTTAGAAAAAATGCAATATATTATTTTCATATCTATTTTTAAAATTGTTTTATTTTTTTAATATTTATTTTGTTTATGATTGTTAATTATTTTAATTTATCACAAAAATAATAGAAGAATTCCATGAAGTGTATGTTAAGTGTAAAATTTATAAAAATATTTATTTTTATATATATTCTCTTCAAAAATTTATGTTTATCACTATAGAACAAGTAAAACTATTGATATTATATATTTCTAAACCTATGAGATTTTACTGGAAAATAATGGATTCTTATTTATATTCAGTTATCTATTTTCGGAATTTATGTAGAATTATTACCCATTATGAAACTAATTAAAAATATACTAACAATTTAGTGTTATGGGGATAAAAAATGGATTTCATAGTCTCATAAAATTTATATGGTTCCTATAGTCTTAATACCACAAATAGAAGAAAAATCACATCCCCTAAATAAGAACCCTGATATTTCCTCTTATTGATATTATTTCCATGGTTAATGAAATTGAAAAGAAAAATACACTTTATAACAACTTACAAATAGTAAAATTAGGTCTAAATGGTGAAAAAATTAAAATATTTACCATATATTATTCATTTTTCCACAAAACTACGTACCTATCTATAGCATCCTGAGGCTAACTAGTTCTTCCATATAAATACACTAAAATACATCCATGATCATCTAATACGAATTAATGATTAGAAATTTGTGATTTTAATCATTTTAATAATTTCAATATATTTAGATTCTTAAAATGTAACCAATAAACTTTATTTGTTATAATCAATTTTAATTATATAAATCCCTAATATAAATATTGTTATACATATTATAATTTGTTAAGATGATTTTCAACACTTGTATAACTATTTAAAAATAGGAAATTCACCTCAATGATACTTATCAATGATCACATAGTAGGAAAATGGAATACCCAAGACTAAAATTAATTTTAAAAGGGTTGAATTTATTTCTCCAATAAAATCACAGAAATAATACAATTATGAAACAGATTTTGGGAAATAAAATAATAAACATATAATCACATTCAACATTAATGGAGACACAAAAATAGTATGAAAACTAATCAATGGATTTTAAATCATATAACAATTTTAATTGGAGGCATTTCATGACTATATTTGAGAATTGATGGATTAATTTCACTTAGATATGGTACTACATTACATTATACATATATAAGATACTGAAGAAGATAAATTTTATAATCTATGTATGTATCTCATTAGTCAATATTAGGATCATATGGTTACCCATATTATTCAACAAATAGAATTTTCACATTTTTTTAATAAATATTTAGTTGCTTTCACTGATATTAATATAAAATTATATCAAACTATATACATTTATTCATCTTCATATTCAATAACCAAATTTAAATATCCCATAATAAATCTTTTTCAAATAAAATATCATGAAAAAATTATTATATCCACAAAAAGATAGTGAAATTTAGTATTTATTATTGATAAATATATATGATAATCATTCATAATTTATTTTTAGTTGATTACTATATCCAAAACATTTTAGGATAAGAAATAATTGTTGTATTCTATATGATTATAATTGATCATCCAGTAAAAAAATGATTTATACAAGGATCTCTCAATAAAAAAGTATCCTTTTGTACTATTTTTCTATCCTGATGCATGATTATGAGTTGTTTCACTATGATTTATTATTATTTTTATGCCCATATAATCCCTTAATCCTTGATGTCACATCATTTTATGAAATACTCCCTAAAATTTATAATATTTGGATTTTATTTAATGGGGAAATACCTTGAAATTGATGTTATAAATTTCTAATTCAAAATTAAAACCATTTATATTTGGTTCAAATGTGTATAATATTAATTTAAAGGATTTTGGAAAAAAAATATATTATTAGTTTCTTCAAATATAATATCGTTGATAGATTTTAAGTTCCATGAAATATTTTAAAACATTACATCAACCAATGTAATGTTAAGATATATCATTTTCATTTATAATAAAAATTCATTAATTTTATTTTCAATTATTGTATTCATTATAATAATATTGTGTATATTTTCAGTTCGAAGAAAAAATAATTTATTTTTAATAAAATCTGGTTATCATTCATTATATATATTTTTTTTTGAATTCCTTATTAGCAAAAATAATAAAAATAATTTTTAAAATTAAAATTAATTTAATAATACAAATTTTAATGATTATATTAGGATGAACATGATATAATTTTCCCAAAATTAATACTTTTCAACAAATATTGAAAAGTACAGATATTTATTTATTTATTTCATTTGAATCATGTTAAATGTTAAATTTCAATTAAATGTCTTAAAAATTATAATATTCAGTTCATATTATGAGTATGAAAATTATATTCACTTGAATCAATATTATAAATTAATTTGTTATAATATATTTTTTATTAATTAAATGTGGTTTTAAAAAACTATTTAACATAGATTCTTATGGGTTAGATATTTAATTAAATTTTGAAACAACAATAAAATGAATTTGATAAATGTATTCAATATTAGAATTAATAAAAAAACAACATTAATTAGTATTTTTAACATAATTTTGGGTTATAAGATAATTTTTTTAAAAAAATATGCTATAATGGTTAAAGGGAAAAATAAATTTGTCTTAGAGTTAAAATGACAAGACAAGGGTTTAAATGATGTAATAAATTATGTAAGTTTTATTTTATTGAATATATTTTACACTATATCATCTTATATTTTTTAATTATCTATTTTATATCCATTTTGACAGAGTAATACATTAATATATATAAATAATTTTAATAAATCTATCGGTATCCTCTCCCCTAATTATAAAAGGACACCTCTATCCTCTATTACATACAAATTAAGAGACTTATTTGGATAATATATAGATAAATAAAATCCTAATATCCATAAAAATTTACTGGATGCAATATTTTGGATTGAAAATATATATTGTAAGGATTTAGATATAATCTAAATGAGCTTGATCGAAAGAGTTGTATAGATAGTGACCATGATTTTTCATTTTATTTATTCTTATAAAAACATTAGATATTTTTAAAACATGTAGAAATAATAAATATTGTGTATTAAATATACTGATTTTTTTTATTTGAATGTAATAATTTATATCTATCTCATCTTATATCACTGAATAAATGAAACCGCCACTTGTGTGTCTGGCACACTACTTCCTCAAGAGTTGATGCGTTTTATTTTCCTTTAAAACATCCATAACTACATATAATGATTGATTTAATTTGTCTATATCATATTTATGTAACAAATAAAATTATTTAAAGATAATATATCATAAATTTTATCGCCATTCCATCTGTTAAGAAATGATAATGTCGTTTGTTTCTATCCGTAGATTACTACCACTTCAAAGCGATGTGATACAGTTATGATAAAATTATCACATGGTATATATAATTATATAGGATGATATTCATTATATAATATTAATTAATTAAATATTAAATTATAATTACCATTTTTTCTATTTATTAATTAAAAATTAATACATTACTCTTCTGTAATTAGAACCAACCTTTTCGATGAATCAATTTTACTAAATTTTTCCTAACCATATTACATGGACCATTTTAAAAGAATAATTTATATATAATATGATATTTATTTCATGAATACTATTTATTATACTATTTAATAATTTCTAGTTTTACTGTATTCAGCAAAATGAAGATATTTTTTAACATTTGAGATGAATATCATCAAAACTGATGATATAAACCAAAATGATTATGTTATCGAATATAAAATTGAAATAAATAACCAATATTAAAAATTAAACAATTAAATAGTTTTTTAATATAGTAAATAATTAAAATAATGTTATTCATAATGATGATAAATAATTTTTATGAAACTCTTGACTCGAGGTAATGGAACATTTTATATAAAAAATTCTTTTAAACATATTAAAGAGTAATTTTCTAGATATTAATCATCCATGTAATTATTATTAAAATTATTTCCCATAAATTTTTATATTGAAATATTTAAATAAAAAATGAAATTTATTGCAAATTTGTAATTTCATTTAAATTTCAAAAAATGATTTTTTTTACATTGAATGTTATAGATTTCATTACCAGATTAAAATGAATTTTATCAAATATCATATATGATGAAAAATTATTTTCCTACATCCAAAACTATTACTGTATTATATAATTAAATTATTGGTTATATGTTTTCATCATATACAAAATGTCGTCACTTTTTTATTGTTATTTCATAATTGATAATTTATTTTTTAAATGAATGCATAATTGGATATCTAAAATATTTTTCATATGCGCTAAAAAATTTCTAATATGTGCTGATCAAAATATGGTTGAATAAAACAAATTATTCATGATATGGTACATGATAATTAGATATGATTATGGATTATCTACATAAAACTCAAATGACAGGGTAACCTAATATATCTCTCCAATGAATTGGGTAATGAAAATTGTCAGGAAAGAAAATAACATGGATGTTAATTGGGGAGGTTTGTCTTACTGTTTAAATTTGGATCCAACTATTAAAACAAATATTATGAAAATTTTCAATCATTATGAAATATATTATATTTACATGACATGTGTTCTATATGGTTTAATTATTAAAAAATGATTGTGTTTTTAAAGTGGCTATGACTAATTTGACACACTAAAAGAGTATATTGATAAAGGAAATTATTTATGTGTTATAATTTTTTTTACATAACTAATTAATTTCATTAATTTATATCCTATATTTATATATTTCACTCATATTATGTATAAAAAATTAAATATATTATGGATGATTACATATATATATGATGTAATGTTTAAGATCGTCGTGATTTTTACTGAAATGAAAACATGATTCATTTTATATTTTATATATTGTTGGAAAAATGGATACCAAGTAGTAGTGTACACTTTTATTATTATCATGATGTTATGTATGTGTTTATAAACTAATTTTCCTACTAGATAAATATAAGGCCCCGGCCTTAAACCTTACTTAATCTTGAGTTATTACAAGATTACACATTGAGGATCTTTTCAGGTTTAGAGTTTTAGAGAATTAGATCATGAAACTTGCATTACATTCCACATTTAAACAAAGTGGTTACATAAAAGACAGTATTCATTCTTCCCATCAATGGAAACATATTTAAAATGAAACATGGATTCTTTCTTGACACATCCTCGACACTATCATCACATCATGTACCTTTCCCTTGACCTGTGAAAAAAATTTCAAAAACTTGGGATGAGCATAAAGGGCTCAGTAAGGGTTATAAAAATAAGGAAAGGAAACATGAGTTCATATATACATAAGAATGAAATCATACTTTACCCATAAAACATAGGCATATCAAATCATGAATAAATCATAGAAAACATAAGACATAGAGGTAACTTGAGGCATTCATAACATTGTTACGTGGGGAGTAACCCTCTTGGTTACGTTTGGAATACCCATCACAGTATATTCCCTAAATCTCTTCGGAGAAACCTTAACGTTTCACTCCTTTGAATTACCCAATGCATTGGAGAGATATAACGGGCTCACCCGCCCTTAGTTTATCACGGAACCACCCGTTTTCATAACAATTCCCAAGAACCATAACATAAATGTGTCACATAAAACATGCATAAAGGAAACATAACATTTCCACATTTCAATCACAATATAACATTTTAGTATATTGAATTCATTCAAAAAGAAACCATTTCCAAAACCATTTAAAGCATTTAATAAAGATATTTTTGAATCAAAGTGTCCCATACCACCTTGAAGCTTAAAATTTTAAACCATTAATATCCATATAAATAAATCCTTAAAACCATTTTGAAAAAAATGGATATTAATAATAACAATTAATGAAAACATTTAAAATGACATTTTGGTTAAAGGGGTTTTACCAAAATTAGAGACACTTGAATACAATAATTGATTAATAACATTTAGTCAGAACTTTCTAATATCATGAGAATAAATGGATTCATGATATAATACTCCAAAGGACAGTATATACACCATATAAGAGTGAATTGGTGCATAACAACAATGAACCCTCATTAGAAATGTCAAATGTGATGAAATCCCTTATAAAGAAGGTATCCTTAAATAAAGGACAAATCAATCTCAAAAATATGTGTGACAAATACAAATACACCTAATATAAGTGGATATTAAGTGTAAAACAATAAAAGGTCATTCACACATATTCAATGGATGACATATTCAATGACTACATGTTGAACCCAAAGAAATCGAAATTGGGTTAAAAAGTTCCCTTGATAGCCTAACAGCATCACATCAAAAAGAGTTGATGAGAGATAAAAAGAGTATCTCATCACTTGGACATAAAATTTACATCAACAAGGATATATGAGAACATATCCCAATATAACAATATGTTAATTAAAAGACCCAACAAAAGAAGTCTTTTAAAAAAGAGGAGGGTGAAAGGTTCCCTTACCGACTTGGGTATCTTTCAAAACATACACCCCATGAAAGAAGTACAATAGATCATTGATGTAAATACTCATAAATGAAATTATATTACACAAAGAGTAGAATAATTGGCAGTACATACACCACTCAATGGAATTTGTGGCAAATGTAGCATAAAACTCACGAGAATAAAAGTGAGTTGAAAAATCCCTTACAAAAATTCGGCAGCCTAACGGCGCCACTCAAAACTTCCAAAATGGATTGATGAGAGCGAATAGGGTTTCTCATCACATGAACATAAAAAATACAGTAAGTGTAATATAAATGATCATCCCAATTACAAGAAATATGAGCTTTAAAAGTAATGACATAAAAGTGTGTACTTAAAAAGAAAGAGAGGAGTAGGATCCCTTACCTCGGGTCTGACCTGACTCGATCGTTCTTTAATCTCCTGAATAATAAACTTTAGTTAATTTATACTTCCTTAAGAACCTTTTCCAAGTTAATTATTCCTTTTATATCAATTATTGACATGTTATAAATATTATGTAATCATTCTAGTTAATAATGTTCATTTTGTCGGTATTTGGTTCTTAAGTCGAAAGTGGACTTCTTACAATTACATGTTGTTTGTGTGGCCAAATGTTTATTATAAACAGAATTGTATTCATGATGTAGATATCATATATGTCATATATATCCAGTATATTCATGCATTTATAACATTACATAATCATTTAGAGGTATGAAATGAAATGCACCGTTCATGGAGACGGTAAGCCATATGTACGCATGAACGCTACTTTCATTTCTATTTTATATTTTATAGAATGAAATAATAATGATATAAAGGTGTATTATAATTCCAGTATAATATCATATATAATATCATAGTTCCATCCTTTATACTTCCCACATATGGTATTTAACGAATCAAATCACTTTGAGGGGGCGGTAGTCCGCACTTCCTTAAATGAAGATATCGCGTTTACCCATAATGGAAACCATAAAGGGAATGAAAAAACAGAAGCTTAAGGAAAACATAAACATATTATATATCATATATAAAAATAGTGACATCATAATGGCCACCTTTTAAGGTGTTAAATGAGTGTTGAACAATCATCGTTTCGGGAGGCAGAATTTCGCCATCCACAAAAACCGTATGTTCTTTAACCATTTGATGTAGTTGTGTGAGAGTGTAGCTCAAATAAATCTTATAACAACATCATAGTATATTGAAGATACTGGTTTTGTTACAAAGGAAGTAAATAAAAAGAGTTTAGGGGGTTGGAGAAGCAAAATAAAACAAATGAACATGAGAGAATGAATGACCTTTAAAAGTGTAACTCCTTTTGATTTGAGACTAAAGGCTTCCTTTGAAAGGATTCTGCCCAAAGGGAATCCTCTAGGATGAGGAGAGGGATGTGGAGAGAGTAAATGGTCAGGGGTTGGCCGAGCCAAATGCTTGAGGAATGTGTGAAATGAGGTAGAGGTGGGGGCCTTTTATAAGAGGAGAGGAGGGGCACTTTTGGAAAGTAAAGAACTATTACTTTATTTGAAAATGTGTTTCGGTTTTAAAAGGTCCCGCAATGATATAATTCGTGGATAAGGTGATAAGGGTTCGAAATCCACTCATCCAATTGGTTTTGGCCATGTGTAGTTCATAGATATTACATTACATTTCCATTTTATTTTAAATCGTCAAATAATGATGTCATCACTGCATCATTATTATGTCATAAATATTTTAATTTCTTTAATGTATAAAAATCATAAAAAAATACTATGATGAAGGAAATATTCTTAGATTTCCAATGACTATTTATAATCAAATATCTGATCTTTATAACCCCATGTAAAATAATTTTTTCGTAAAACATATCATGTTTGTGTCAATTTTACTTTTCCATTAAATAAAAATATATTATTGTCATTTTCCAAATAAAGTGTCTCCATGGGGTCCCAAAGTTGGCCCATGGCTTGTCTTGGTCGGCCATGACTCACCCAATAGGTGTAGGACAAGTGTCATGGTGTTTTCACATTCTTATAATATCATTTTTTCCTTAAACTACACTAATTACCACTAATCGCGATTAAAAACTTAATAAGTTACTATTCACCAAAAAATTATTTTTATCCCATTGAACCAAATTTTACTTCTTAATGACAACCATGTATGTCGGATTTTCAAAATTCAATACACATTAGTGGTAAACTTTCATTTAACTGGACAATCAGTTTGCTTGATTACCACTTAGTGGTTTCACTATTCATCAAAAATTGGAGTTTTTCAGAAAAATACCAAAACTTCACCCTAAGCTATATTTGATATTCTGAATTCAAAAATTAAGTACGTTTTACAAAATTCAAAACATATTAGTCACATTAATAAATTTAATAATTAATTCCCGCTGTCAGAGTAAATAGCGTGTTTTTATAAAACAATAAGTATCAAAAGATTGACACTAGTTTAAGTCCGATTTCAAAGTGAAATTAATTCCAACGACCACTATTGGATTTAATGGTAAAAATATTTTCTAATTTCACTTTAAAACCAATTCAAAATATTATATAATCATATAAATAAATTAGATTAAAAAGAGGTTTTGAATTAAAACACAACATTTTACACTATTCATTAAAAAATGAACTTTATCGGAAAAAAACCAAAAAAATTACACAAAGTAAAATTTGATGTCCTGATTCTTAATAAGAGTTTTATTTGGTCCAAAATAATGTATAAGAGTGATCAAAACTATATTTAATGACGGTTCGCCATCAAAAGGCGACAAGTGAACCTTTAGGGAAAACTAGGGCATATACGCCTAAAATTGAATTCTTTCCGTATTTTAAGCCTCTATCCTTTATTGGATAAATGTCAAAACATTTAAAAACATATATAATCATATTTTAGTTATTTCTATCCATTCTCGCCATTACAATGGCTACATGTTAACTACCATTTAAAATAATATTATTTTATTATTAGAGTGCAACGTAAGATTCCCAAGAAACTCGTTGTTGCGTGTTGGGTACGCCATCGAGCATAGCATCCCCTTTAAAGTCATTTAAATATTTTATTCACAAATATGGATAAATATGAAATGTCATATTCTTTATTTACCTGGGGTGTTACATCCTTCCCCCCTTTTGGGAATTGCGTCCTCGCAATTTTAAAATTGCGCTTGGAAACATCCTTGGAAGTCCCACTTCAGAACAAAAGTCAGTAAAACAAACACTTTAAAATAAAGAGAGATAAGTACAAAGGTCACTCGAGTTAACCCGTACTAGGATTCCAAGTATGAAAATATGGACATGGAGGAGAAAACATAGGGTCATGTTCTGATAGAGAGTGATAGAAAACAAGTTTAGAAGAAAGTTAACAATGAGAAAATCACAAACTTGTGATGGGTTAATCGGTGTTGGGTTCCCCAGTAGGAAAAGTTAATAGACAACATTTTTGTTTTAAGTTACTTTTTATTGAGGAGTTTATTCATAAGGAAACATAATCACTTATCATGTTGACTTTCAACTTTTACTAGATTCCTTAATCAAACTCATATTTTTTTCCAAAAGACGAATATTTATGGAGACTTGTTCGCATTAAGAGTATTATAATCAACTTCTAGAGAATCACCTAATACACAAAAGAGAACTATATACTTCCCATTTCTTTAGGCTTTAACCAAAACCAAAACCAAAAGGTTAGTACAAGATCAGATAATCCAGAAAAGGATAACCCTTTATAAAAAGAAAATCTATTCTTAACCTCCAAAATTTGTCCAACAAAACCCAAAGTTCAATGAGGACCATTATATAATCAATTTGTCCATAAAATTCTTAAAAGTAAACCAAACTAAGATTCAATCCCAAATATTTGAAGTATTTAGTCACATAGTCTTCGAAGTTAAATAGTAACATTTATCTCCAAACAACATCAGTTTCTCCTAAAGTCTCGTATTGAAAAGTAATTAACCTAATCAGATATCCTCTATGATAGGTTAATCATTTTCATAAATAACCCAAAATCAACTTACTCTTAATTCATAAAATCATATAACTAGAATGAATCAGTCAAACTAACTAGGGACTTCACATAGTCCAGTGGTAGGCGATAAATACCAGTCGCACATTGGTTGTGGGTTCGATTCCCGCAGCTTTGTCTAGTGCGACAGGATGTCACACGGTCTACGTGTTGTCCTTTACCCAAAACTATATAATTCTTAAAACATTCATGAAAATGAGATAAAATCTTCCAGAATAATAACATATTTTAACCTCAAGTTTATCTCATTCCTTTCATTTTCTATCATATCATATAATAACCCATAATTTCCTCAAAAGTAAGGATCATATAAACCCAAATGGTTCTTTATAACTATGTCCACAAAAGAAAAGATAACTATTACTTGAATAAAATTTGCCTATATTAAACATCAGGGTTACACATAATATAAAAAGTCTTCTAATGTAACCCCATCATCAAAAGAGACTTAATACTCTTAAGAATTTCACCATAACTCTTGAAGCCCTTATATGTTGACATCTTACTCATTCAACATTCTTCATGATCCATTATCCATTCCTTTCCAACTTATTCCGAAATACCTCTTTCCTACAAACAAAATCATGAATCATATCCTAAGATTCCAAAATAGGAAAAAAATAGTCATGAAATAGTACATACCTTTGATTGGTCATTGTCAGTTTCTTCATCCTCAATCGGAATGGCATTAGGTATTGGTAAACGAATATTGGTACGCTCTTGGTGACCCCATTCACGAAACTTCTTCATAGGACATGTGTTTGCATAATGACCATGCACACCACATTTAAAACATTCAATTGATCCCTTAGAAAGAACTTCATTCCCTTTCCTAGAGTCAACTAGATGCTTCCTTTTTCCATGGCAGGTTCTTGCTTTATGAACTTCATTTCCACATCTATAGCATATTTCTGTCCCTTTGAAACATTTCCCTAGGTGTTTCTTTCCACATCTTTGACACATAGGTTTTTGAACACGCTTACCTTTATGATTATTACCTGTACTTTCGTAGGGATTTGTTTCTTGCATATATGACGTCTTAGAGAAATATCCAAGGTTTAGGTGGTCAATCATGACTCCAGATAGTTGGTTGAGGATAATCACAAGAGTTCTCATTGCAGCTCCCATATCATTCAGTTGCTTGCTCAAAAACCTGTCACAGTTTACTTCACATCCACTGTTACTTTGGTGCCTGCTAGATCCATCCATTTACTAAAACCAAAAAGGTCAGTGTGATTATATCAAAAAAACCATCATGTACTAATGAGTAAGATAAACACTAAGATATAATTACTCATTCACTTTATCTAAAACTAGGACTCTTTCTGAAATCCTAACCATTATGGTAATGCCACTTATGCTTAAAGAATACCCTAACCTCTAAAGTTATCTAAACCGACCTTTGATACCAACTATAAGGCCCCAGCCTTAAACCTTACTTAATCTTGAGTTATTACAAGATTACACATTGAGTATCTTTTCAGGTTTAGAGTTTTAGAGAATTAGATCACGAAACTTGCATTACATTCCACATTTAAACAAAGTGGTTACATAAAAGACAGTATTCATTCTTCCCATCAACGGAAACATATTTAAAATGAAACATGGATTCTTTCTTGACACATCCTCGACACTATCATCACATCATGTACCTTTCCCTTGACCTGTGAAAAACATTTCAAAAACTTGGGATGAGAATAAAAGGCTCAGTAAGGGTTATAAAAATAAGGAAAGGAAACATGAGTTTATATATACATAAGAATGAAATCATACTTTACCCATAAAACATAGGCATATCGAATCATGAATAAATCATAGAAAACATAAGACATAGAGGTAACTTGAGGCATTCATAACATTCTTACGTGGGGAGTAACCCTCTTGGTTACGTTTGGAATACCCATCACAGTATATTCCCAAAATCTCTTTGGAGAAACCTTAACTTTTCACTCCTTCGCGTTACCCAATGCATTGGAGAGCTATAACGGGCTCACCCGCCATTATTTTATCACGGAACCACCCGTTTTCATAACAATGCCCAAGAACCATAACATAAATGTGTCACATAAAACATGCATAAAGAAAACATAACATTTCCACATTTCAATCACAATATAACATTTTAGTATATTGAATTCATTCAAAAAGAAACCATTTCCAAAACCATTTAAAACATTTAATAAAGAGATTTTTGAATCAAAGTGTCCCATACCACCTTGAAGCTTAAAATTTTAAACCATTAATATCCATATAAATAAATCCTTAAAACCATTTTGAAAAAAATGGATATTAATAATAACAATTAATGAAAACATTTAAAATGACATTTTGGTTAAAGGGGTTTTACCAAAATTAGAGACACTTGAATACAATAATTGATTAATAACATTTAGTCAGAACATTCTAATATCATGAGAATAAATGGATTCATGATATAATACTCCAAAGGACAGTATATACACCATATAAGAGTGAATTGGTGCATAACAACAATGAACCCTCATTAGAAATGTCAAATGTGATGAAATCCCTTATAAAGAAGGTATCCTTAAATTAAGGACAAATCAATCTCAAAAATATGTGTGAAAAATACAAATACACCTAATATAAGTGGATATTAAGTGTAAAACAATAAAAGGTCATTCACACATATTCAATGGATGACATATTCAATGACTACATGTTGAACCCAAAGAAATCGAAATTGGGTTAAAAAGTTCCCTTGATAGCCTAACGGCATCACATCAAAAAGAGTTGATGAGAGATAAAAAGAGTATCTCATCAGTTGGACATAAAATTTACATCAACAAGGATATATGAGAACATATCCCAATATATCAATATGTAAATTAAGAGACCCAACAAAAGAAGTCTTTTAAAAAAGAGGAGGGTGAAAGGTTCCCTTACCGACTTGGGTATCTTTCAAAACATACACCCCATGAAAGAAGGACAATAGATCATTGATGTAAATACTCATAAATGAAAGTATATTACACAAATAGTAGAATAATGGGCAGTACATACACCACTCAATGGAATTTGTGGCAAATGTAGCATAAAACTCACGAGAATAAAAGTGAGTTGAAAAATCCCTTACAAAAATTCGGCAGCCTAACGGCGCCACTCAAAACTTCCAAAATGGATTGATGAGAGAGAATAGGGTCTCTCATCACATGAACATAAAAAATACAGTAAGTTTAATATAAATTATCATCCCAATAACAAGAAAGATGAGCTTTAAAAGTAATTACATAAAAGTGTGTACTTAAAAAGAAAGAGAGGAGTAGGATCCCTTACCTCGGGTCTGACCTGACTCGATCGTTCTTTAATCTCCTGAATAATAAACTTGAGATAATTTCTACTTAGTTAAGAACATTTTCCAAGTTCATTATTCCTTTTATATCAATTATTGACATGTTATAAACATTATGTAATCATTCAAGTTAATAATGTTCATTTTGTCGGTATTTGGTTCTTAAGTCGAAAGTGGACTTCTTACAATTACATGTTGTTCGTGTGGCCAAATGTTTATTATAAACATAATTGTATTCATGATTTAGATATCATATATTTCATATATATCCAGTATATTCATGCATTTATAACATTACATAATCATTTAGAGGTATGAAATGAAATGCACCATTCATGGAGACGGTAAGCCGTACGTACGCATGAACGCTACTTTCATTTCTATTTTATATTTTATAGAATGAAATAATAATGATATAAAGGTGTATTATAATTCCAGTATACTATCATATATAATATCATAGTTCCATCATTTATACGTCCCACATATGGTATTTAACGAATCAAATCACTTTGAGGGGGCGGTAGTCCGCACTTCCTTAAATGAAGATATTGCGTTTACCCATAATGGAAACCATAAATGTATGCCCAAAATGAAAAAACAGATGCTTAAGGAAAACATAAACATATTATATATCATATATAAAAATAGTGACATCATAATGTCCACCTTTGAAGGTGTTAAATGAGTGTTGAACAATCATCGTTTCGGGAGGCAGAATTTCGCCATCCACGGAAACCGTATGTTCTTTAACCATTTGATGTAGTTGTGTGAGAGTGTAGCTCAAATAAAACTTATAACAACATCCTAGTATATTGAATATACTGGTGTTGTTACAAAGGAAGTAAATAAAAAGAGTTTAGGGGGTTGGAGAAGCAAAATAAAACAAATGAACATGAGAGAATGAATTATCTTTAAAAGTGTAACTCCTTTTGATTTGAGCCAAAAGGCTTCCTTTGAAAGGATTCTGCCCAAAGGGAATCCTCTAGGATGAGGAGAGTGATGTGGAGAGAGTAAATGTGCAGGGTTTGGCCGAGCCAAAGGCTTGAGGAATGTGTGAAATGAGGTAGACGTGGGGTCCTTTTATAAGAGGAGAGGAGGGGCACTTTTGGAAAGTAAAGAACTATTACTTTATTTGAAAATGTGTTTCGGTTTTAAAAGTTCCCACAATGATATAATTCGTGGATAAGGTGATAAGGGTTCGAAATCCACTCATCCAATTGGTTTTGGCCATGTGTAGTTCATAGATATTACATTATATTTCCATTTTATTTTAAATCGTCAAATAATGATGTCATCACTGCATCATTATTGTGTCATAAATATTTTAATTTCTTTAATGTCTAAAAATCATAAAAAAAATACTATGATGAAGGAAATATTTTTAGCTTTCCAATGACTATTTATAATCAAATATCTGATCTTTATAACCCCATGTAAAAAATTTTTTTCTTAAAACATATCATGTTTGTGTCAATTTTACTTTTCCATTAAATAAAAATATATTATTGTCATTTTCCAACTAAAGTGGCTCCATGGGGTCCCCAAGTTGTCCCATGGCTTGTCTGGGTCGGCCATGACTCACCCAATAGGTGTAGGACAAGTGTCATGGTGTTTTCACATTCTTATAATATCATTTTTACCTTAAACTACACTAATTACCACTAATCGCGATTAAAAACTTAATAAGTTACTATTCACCAAAAAATTATTTTTATCCCATTGAACCACATTTTCCATCTTAATGACAACCATGTATGTCAGATTTTCAAAATTCAATACACATTAGTGGTAAACTTTCATTTAACTGAACAATCAGTTTGCTTGATTACCACTTAGTGGTTTCACTATTCATCAAAAATTGGAGTTTTTCAGAAAAATACCAAAACTTCACCCTAAGCTATATTTGATATTCCGAATTCAAAAATGAAGTCCGTTTTACAAAATTCAAAACATATTAGTCACATTAATTAATTTAATAATTAATTCCCGCTGTCAGAGTAAATAGCGTGTTTTTATAAAACAATAAGTATCAAAAGATTGACACTAGTTTAAGTCCGATTTCAAAGTGAAATTAATTCCAACGACCACTATTGTATTTAATGGTAAAAATACTTTCTAATTTCACTTTAAAACCAATTCAAAATATTATATAATCATATAAATAAATTAGATTAAAAAGAGGTTTTGAATTAAAACACAACATTTTACACTATTCATTAAAAAATGAACTTTATCAGAAAAAAACCAAAAAAATTACACACAGTAAAATTTGATGTCCCGATTCTTAATAAGAGTTTTATTTGGTCCAAAATAATGTATAAGAGTGATCAAAACTATATTTAATGACGGTTCGCCATCAAAAGGCGACAAGTGAACCTTTAGGGAAAACTAGGGCATATACGCCTAAAATTGAATTCTTTCCGTATTTTAAGCCTCTGTCCTTTATTGGATAAATATAAAAACATTTAAAAACATATATAATCATATTTTAGTTATTTCTATCCATTCCCGCCATTACAACGGCTACATGTTAACTACCATTTAAAATAATATTATTTTATTATTAGAGTGCAACGTAAGATTCCCAAGAAACTCGTTGTTGCGTATTGGGTACGCCATCGAGCATAGCGTCCCCTTTAAAGTCATTTAAATATTTTATTCAAAAATATGGATAAATATGAAATGTCATATTCTTTATTTACCTAGGGTGTTACAATAAACCTATAAGATCATTAGTGATGCAGGAAAATGATTTCAAGTATAAAGACACTCGATTATGTAACTTTTAATACTATCCCATTATATAGATTATGATACAAACATTTATATATATGGGATGATGAAATAAGACTTCATGTAAATAAAACCGAAATGAAAATAGTGGATAATGATAAAAAATTATATCTTTAAAAAAAATGTAATGATTTAATGAACTACTTCACCATCATACATACCTATACACAAATAAATAGATTATTTCATATTATAAAGGATAGATAGAATATTTTAAAGGGTTGTTTTATTTTATTCACAATAAATAAAATTTTTCATCTAAGGTATATTGATTTTATCAGACGTGAAGAGACATGGTCATAGATATAAAAATATTACAAATTAATTAAAGAATATTCATTATAAATCAACATTAACCAACCATAATCATTTAGTTCTAGTTCATTAAGAAATATAAGAACAGTATAAATTGGTTTATATCGAATCTATATGGCCTTATTTTAATTTAATCATACGTAGAACCCTTTATAGACACACTATAAATAAATCATTTCTTCATAACCTGTGGATGAATACATAATAAAGGTTAATCTCAGATTTTCATTAACAGTAATCAAGGGAGATATCAATTACAATATATGAATAACATGGACATAAGAGTATTATAAAATAATATATCATTTTAAAATCACACACAACACGTCAAATATCAGAATATTGGGTCCTAGAATAAATCATGATGGTTCATAGGCCAACAATCATAACTAAATAAAATAACATAAGACAAGAGATAATAAAATTAGCCTAGGAAATCGAGTTGAGACAAAAACAGAATAATATTAAATAATATTCCATTGACGTACACCAGGATATTCATAACATTTTATTCATTGTATAACCAACTTTCTTGCTACATAGAGCTTTCTATAACCTTTTGTTTACCAACTTTATGTATTCGGATAACCTTCAGTGCACCGTATTTTAGGATTGTGATTACTACTTGTGTACTATTTGAGATCTTATAGCATCAATAATTATCCTATTAATTAGAGGGAGATATAGATAAAACTCTTTAGTTAAACTATATTTTTCAATCCCAATAGTTCATAAAACATTCATAATAACATACACAATCAATGTAAATGGATTTTATTAAAATTTATTAATATAATAACCATGAACAAATTTATGTTTGTAAAAAAATTAATCATTTCAACATTTTGTAAACCATTAAAAATGAATTAGATTCATAATTATCTTATAATCATAGATATAAACCAACATAATATATAATAAAGATAATACTATAGTCTCATATCCATAATAAATTTTAATTGACATCAAAGGATATAATATTAGAGGGAAAATAATTTTGGGTCATCACATGGAACATTTATTGAGGAAAATACCTTATCCATTTAGATATTAATTATTTAAAACAAACAATTTTTGTAAATTTTAATTAAAATATATTATTTAAAAAAATAGCATTTAAAGGATTCATTAAATAATTTAGTTGTTATAATGGTCTTTAAAATCATTCATGTCATGTAAAACAAATAAAATATTAAATTCACTTTTCATTAAAAAGTAAAACCAGTCATTGAAGAATTTGTTAAGTAGTCTTTATACAAGAGGGAAAAAAATTCATTACCAAATCATTCTAAAAATTAAAATCATAATTCAAGTTATTTTATAATTTAGAGATATAGAAAAATGCAAATTTTCATATAAGGAGTAAAATAAATTCAATTGTTCAAAAAAATTATTTTCAAATCATGATTACATAAAGAGGGTAAAATTAAAAGATCATATGTATTTTCATGTCATAGTAATAGCATATAAAAACTCATGAGTTTCTTAAGTGATGGTAAATATGATTTTATTATCATATAAATATTAAAAATAATCGTGAAAAAAATGAGATTGTAGAAAAAATCATTTAATAATTTTTTATATATTTAATAATTATCCCAATGAGTAAAATAAAAATAAATGGATATGTATATTTGTCATGACCCGCCTTCACAAAGATGAGGGAAATGACAGCTAATTGCTTATCCTTTCCTTTCTCAAGTTAAATGAGTGATAATGACCCTTGAGACCCACCTTCAATAAGCCATACTGTGGAGAATAACACTGAGTGTATATAATCACACGTAATATGGTTAGACTTATCGTTTTTATTTAGTAGGATCAGGAGATACGATAGTAACTCCCGAACAATAGAAAAAGTGTACATAAAAGTAATGATAAATAAATTCATTCCCATATACATGTTCCAATAATAAGTGCTACAAAGTAACAAAAAACTCTAAAGGGATGTACCAAAATAAAAGAAAAACAACAATGTCAATGGTCCCAACATTTGAGCTGATAGGGTCTGGCCTGCTCCTCGAAGTCCTATTGGAATCCTTAAAGAAGTTTTATATTTGTTGGGTGAGCATATAGGTATACTCATTAGTGAAAACCAAAATCTCTCATGAAAAAGTGGAAAGGCGTTCTAATGCCCCAGGAGAAAAATAAAAAACCAATGAAACTAGAAAAGAATCTATCCACCCATCCTCTCAAAGGCATACAACAAAATTAATGCAAGTCAGGTAAAATAATATTAATAAAACATTGATTTTTGGGTACCCAACATGTAAAGACCCATAAAATTCAAGGAAAATTTTTTCTTAATTTTCTTTGGAATTTTACAAGAACGCGGTTTCTGACGGCACCTGATTCCGAGGCCCGGAGTGCGCGGAATCAATTTCCGAAGTTTGGCTCGGGTATGTTCAGTAAACGAACGAGCGGGAATTTCTAACTTTTGAACCGGTGCCTGAAATCAAATTTCGAGGGCACCGATGACCTCACAGCGCCGATATTCGCTTAAGGGGACCTTTTCTGAGGTTGCGTTTATTGCGGGTCGAAAGTTAGTTTTTGGGAGAAATTATAAGAAGTTAAATAAAAATGTGGAAACACTTTTTTATTTTTATTTTTGTTGGTTAACTTCTCCCAAAGGGAGTTAAAGGTGGGACTGACATCCACTTAACCTCCCTTGGGAGGATTAAGTGTGGTGGGGCCCACACGAACCCCAACTCCTCATCTTCTCTCAAAACTCCCCTATAAACCCCTTTAATTAATGTTTGACTCTTGGTTAAATTAATTAAGGTGGGTTGTTTTTAATTTCAAACTTTTGAAATTCAAGTTGATATTTGGGTAAATAAAATAAGCCTTATCTTATTTTATTTTTTTTAGCCATCTTGAGAGGATTTGGGAGCTCCTTCTTCTTCTTCAAACTTTGACGAAGAACGCGAAGAACCTTCAAGCTCCAACGTAGAACTCTGCTCCTCTCTTCTTCGTAGCCGGTTGTTTCCGAAGATCGACGACGCCTTCCGTGTCTACGAAAGGGAACGTCGCTTCCTCCTCGGACTTCCTTCATCGGCTTACGAAGATTCACCAACTACGTACCTCTTCGGAGGTACCTCTTCGTCAACGGAGTTGACGAACGTTTACCGCGATGCCCGACCTCCGCGACGTTGTCTTCCGCGGGTCGTTGAAGATCACCGATCTTGAAACCGAGGTAGGGGTTTGTTGTTGATTATTTATTTACTCTCGTTCCTAGTTCTAGTATGACAATCTTGTGTTAAATATTTAAGCGTTATTGTCTAATGAGAGGGGGGCCGGACCGCACAAACACGTCCGAATCCCCCCTCCTTGGTTCTTGAATATTATTATATTCTTGTGGATGAACGTGAAGGCGTGGTGTCGTCGCACCACGCGGGAATCGCACGGCTATAGTTCTGCGGCGCCGTCGCGCCGCGCCATGGAAGGATTATCAAGAACGCGACGCCATCGCGCCGCGTCGAAGGGAACCGAAGGCGCCACGGCCGGAGCGGGGCCGCAGAGGAGGGGCGCGATGCCATCGCACCGCGTCGGATGACGAAGGCCGCGGCCGGTTCCGAGCCGCGGCGGAACGGGTGGACCGATGGCTAGCCGGGCCACCGGTGTCGGAAGCCGGAAGGGGGGGACCGGCCTTGCCGGTCCCGTTGAGGAAGGACCGACCGGCCATGTTGGGCCGGCCGGAAGGGAGAGGTGCCAGGGGAATTAATTCCCCCGGCTGGCCACAAGAAGGCCCCCCCACATGAGGGGGGGGCGGTTACAAAAAGGGGGGGCAGCGCCCCCCCGTTTTCTCAAAATCAGGCCCCCACGTGGGGGCCGGTTTTCTCAAAGGCGCGGCTTCAGCCGCGCCGCCAGAGAGGAGGCGGGGGCCTTGCCCCCCGCGCGTGGCACCCGGCGGTGCCCAGGCCGCGCCGCCACCGGCCGGGCCGGGTCGAACCCGGGTCGGGTCGTCCCGATTCGAGCCGACCCAGGGGGGTCGGGCCGGGTCGGCCCAGACCCGGACCCCCCGTTTTCGAAACGACTTCGGTCTTTTGGCCATAACTTGAGCTACGGACTTCCGATTGACAAACCGTCAGCGGAGATGCGATCCTTGGATAGAGGTGGTCGATTCGGTATATCGCACTCAAAGTTTCGGAATACTTTGAGTTCGGCCGGGTTGGTTCGTTCACGAAACCAACCGGGCCTTCGGAGCGGAAACGCTTATATCTTGAGCTACGGACGTCCGATTGACGTGCCGTCAACTTTGTTGTGTTCCTCATAGTGAGATGAATCTTTTGGAATACTCCGCCTGAGATTTGGATGCAGGTGGAGTACGATCGGGTTGGTTTTTCCTTAAAACCCAACCGGGCCCCTGGGACGAAAAAGCCAATAACTCTCAGACCGTGCGTCCGATCGACGCGCCGTCAGTTGCGTTGAGTTCCTGTTGACGTTACGGAACTTTTAGATACATCAACTCTGGACTTTATGACAGTTGATGTATCAGCCTCTGGGCTCATGGAGCGGACCCTCCTGAACGAGCTTCCTATGTGCGGGAACCCTAGAGCTGGCTGTGACTGTGACTGCTACTACTACTGTGACTGCGACGACGACAGTACAGAGATCCTGTGTGGATTCGACGACGACTTCAGCACTCAGCGATCCTACGTGGATCAGTGCTACAGGTCCTGTGTGGGCCCGATCCTGTGTGGGTCTTTGCGCTCAGCGGTCCAGTGTGAACCAGCGCCTACAGGTCCTGTGTGGGCCCGATCCTGTGTGGGTCTTTGTGGGGGTTAGTTACATATCGATCCTTCATGGGTCCGACGACTTAGATGGATTAGAGATCATCTTTATCATCTTTCGAAGAAGTATACCTGTGTGAGCTGAATCCTGTTTCTATCCTGTGTGGATTGTGTTGTGCTATCCTATGTGGATTTCGTTTGCTTTCCTGTGTGGAATACGTTTTCTTTCCTGTGTGGACTGAGTTGTACTTGGGCTCGGAGGTTGGAGCGTATTGGAATTGATGACTTAGGTATATGTATGGGCATATAACTAAGCAGTGTCAGTTGTTACTTCGTGTTTGTATCTTCCTTTTGTGATTTATCCTTTGTGGATTTTGGGAGACCTTCGGGGGTCTCGGGGTCCCTACTGAGTAGCTTATACTCACCCCTGCACGGGCTATGCCCGCACTACGTTGTGTTGGTTGCAGACGACGAATAGCATTGATCTTGGCTAAGGCTTGCAGGGCAGGACGGTACCTGGAGGTGGACCACTGGGCGGGACGTGTTCGGAGTGGACGGCGGGACCCGAGGAGCAGTGGAGCTATCTGTACCCACCCTTCAGGTGGGATTTCTAGTGGACAGCTCGGTGTAGCAGCTTTTACTTTACAATTGTTGTTTTCCCTTTCGAGTTGTACTTTACTTTCTGTTTGGGTTTGTATACTGGCCGATTTACTTTTCCGCACTTTCAGTTGTACTCTGTTTTTACTTAGTGTTTACTTTCCGCTTGCTTACTCTGTGGTGTTTGTTTACTTTACAAAGGCAATGCCTTCCCTTTTACCGGGAATTACGCCTTGGTGCTAGTCGCCAGCCCCTGGCCTATGGAAGGTGGGCTTGGGGTAGTCACGGCACGGACCCTGAGGGCGGGTCGTGACAAATACCACTTTCTCACTGGTTATTGATGACATCCTGCGCGTCTGACCTCCCACACAATTCTCACCACATTACCACTACCATACTGACACCCGCACACACCTGGGCTACCACAACATCACATCCCACCTACAAACACCTGGTAAACAACCACCACACATAACCATTACCACATACACCTAGGACATAACAAATACCCCAATTCCTGAAGATGCCTAGACCAAAACAACTACTATCATTCCTAAAGACACTAGGGACTCATCTCGAAGATACTTGGGAAACAACCTTCCTGCACACACCTGGGAAAAACACTACAACTACCATACCAGAAATATAATAGGATATATTGGACCTCATGCCAGCACAGCCTACCCAGAGAGTCATGGGATACTCATGAAAGGAAGTAAAAAAGGATCTAATAACCAACCACACATAGGAGTGTTGGGAACCCCTCCCCCGTGAAATGGGGGCATTCTACATGAAGTGATCAACTCGGGTGGGGAACGAATAAGAGATATAAGAACTAAAATATACATATAGGTAAACAACCACATATCCTAACATAGGGCTTCCAAACCATACCATACACAAACACCCTCGTTACTAATCATTCATAAGTTGCACAAAAGCCCTAACCAGGTGACAACTCATCCCTGAAAGACCGTTCCCCATCAAACCCATTATTTTATTCATATTCATGTTATTACATTTAAATAATTCTCCACTATCGGGAAAATAATAGTCATAACCACAATCCATGGAAATAAAAACAACCAAGTAGAAAATTAAGCATTCACACCCAGTTCTCTTGTAATGTCACATTAACAAAAAGGATTGGTGATATCCCTGTATGTAATGGACCCAAACCATGCTCCAACATACACCCCCACACGACTGGTGATTCACACACTAACAAATGCACAATAGGGGATTCCATCCCTATCCATGTCATCCCAAAGGAATCAAGAAGTAGAACCACACATATTACCATGACAGAGAAAGGGAGTATTCATATTCAAACAATCCATTCATAATGTTTCTAAACTCTGTTTTGTTTAAAGGTTTGACCACACAAGTATTTTTGGTTTATTGAGAATCAATTTAATCAAAATACATTATTTTATTTACCAGTTTCTATGTTACAACCATTCAATAATATAATTATCCATAAAAAAGGTTCATTAGTGTGAAAGAAAGGACCACTTGTGACCACGATTTAATGTTGAAAAAAGCCCATACAATTCAAAACATATAAACATCCAAAAAAGAGTAAATGAAAACCATCAAACACACCACCTCATTTCTGAAAACCCATTAATTATGACCGTTTAGGATTGGTTTCATCCATCCCTCAGGAAACAGTATCATACCCACCCTTCAAGATTCACACTAAGGAAAGATAAAGGAAGAAACCTACGTGAATGATCAATGATCGATTTTTTTCTCCTGGCGCCAATAATTGGGGATGCTTGACATGTTGGGGAGGAACTCTGGGGAGTCCATGTGTGAGCATGAGAGGATCCTACACAGGCGCACCACCAGCCTTAGGAAGGGTGACTCTAAACACACCCAGGAGTAAAAAGAGAGCATCCAAGAAGATGAATGAATTC
Organism: Viscum album; assembly: GCA_963277665.1. NCBI lineage: Eukaryota > Viridiplantae > Streptophyta > Magnoliopsida > Santalales > Viscaceae > Viscum > Viscum album. The sequence continues at coordinate 185,486,937 of OY728153.1, read as the reverse complement.
CCAATCATTAAAAGGAGAGACCCTGGAGTTACAGTATATGAATTTTGAACGGCTTTAAACATGGATCGTGGTTTCACCACGCGATTGGATGGTTACAGACAATGAAATTAATTATTGTTTAATAATTTTCATTGGAGTGGTGGCCATAAAAGATCTGTGTTAAAGTATTTCATTTAAGAACTGGAAAATTGGTAACAACAACACACCATTGGGGTTCATTAAGGGTCTACCCACTCTTAAGGGAATTTAAAACACTATTTATGGGGATAAAAACTGCCTTGAACAACTTTAAAATATGAAAAGACATAAAATTTTAATTATAGGAATCTTGGGGAATTAAAACCCCGATAACCCACTGGCATTGATCAGTTTCACTGATGAGTGACACCATGGTGACATCCGACTACCGAAACTACTGCCCTCCGGACATTCTGATGGGTCCAGGGCTCCCCACACACCAGAAATTGAGAATGTAACAAACCAAGAAGGTCTAGGCTATTACATTAAATACCTCTCAAACTATTCTCATCCTTGTCTATCAAATCTAAACCTGGTGTATAGTGTGGGGTCCAAACGACCACCATGAAAGATGCCTCTCAAATCCAATCCACCCTAGACATATGGGAACACCTCTCCCTCACGTTACCAAACAACATATATGGTTCCCACCGTCTGGTCATATGGATTACGGAGTCCCTTCCCCATGTCAAGATACTTTCTGCTTTGGGAGGAACTGACTCTCCTGCTCTGGTTTGATCATGTCATTTTTAATGTCTCTTGATTAGGGATCATGTCCTCCCCCTTCCACAATCGGGACTCATAACACACACTCATAGAATATGGAAAACAACACATTTTATAGTTAACAAGGTCAACCACTACATCCCAAACAAGAATGAAAAAAAACATAACAAATATCAAATAAACTTTGGGTATGTCGTATGAATATGTGCCTCTCATTACAGGGTACTCTCTTCGAGGCCACCATGCCTCTACAACACGTGAAACAAGGTAATGGTTTATCCACGAATCCCCTTCTCTTCATGATCATCAATCCTCACTGGTTTCTCTAGGAATGTCATGTCGGCATCAATATTCATCTTTCCCCAGTCAAGGATGTGTGAATCATCCTCTAGATACTGTAGGAGTTGAGACATAAGGAAGACCTCGAGCACCCTCAGTAGAGGCAGTTGTAGGGCCAGCTGATAATCAACTTCGCCATACCGCCCCAACACCTCGAAGGGTCTGACGATCCATGAAGAAATATTACCACCCTACCAGAACTCTATTTCCCACACTGAGGGGAGACCATCAAGAACAAGTGCTCCCCAACCATGAACTCCAAGGGACTCCTCCTATGATCTGCATAGGAATTCTGTCGGTCCTGAGACGCCTTCATCGACCATCGTATAAGCTGAACCTTCTTCATCGTGCTCTATACTATAATCAGGCCAAGAAAGCCTGCTTCCCCAACCTCTTCCCAAAACACATGTGAGAGACACAATATCCTGTATAAATCTTTTGAGAAAGCCATGCCAATGGAAGATGTATAGATATTGTTGTTAGAAAACTCTACCATAGGCATGTGTCGTACCCACGATCCCCCAAAGTCAAAAACACATTCTCGTAGCATAACCTCCAACGTATAGATGGTGTGCTCGGTCTTCCATCTATCTGGGGGTAGAAAGCAGTTTTGAGGCATAGCTCGGTGCCAAAACCAAGTTCCAATCCTTTACAGACTTGTTAGGTAAATATGGTATCATTATCAGAGTCTATGGACCATAGAAATTCATGATACCACACAACCACATCCATGTACCTCTGTGTTAGGGAATCCACTGCACTCGACTCTATGATTTCCATGGAGTGAGATGACTATGTCAACCGGTCGACCACTATCCAGATAGCATCTCAACCCCCTTGAACACTCAGTAGTCATATGATGAAATCCTTCGAGATGTCATCCCAAATCCTCTAGGGAGAATATAAATGTTTTAACAGAACTCCTTGGATGCAGTGTTAGGATTTCACATGATGACACATGAGGGACTTTGCCACAAACATTTTCAATACCCACTCCACTCCGGACCACCCAAAATGACCCCACAAGAATTGGTACATCTTTGAAACTCTAAGGTGATCCGAAATGGGTGAGTTGTGGAACTCACCAAGAAACCTCTCACTAATTCCCATGGGGCTGAACAACATTCCATGAATCAACATCTGATTCTGCCCATCCTCCGACCATCCTCCCAGAGAATCAACTAGGATAACATGATCTCACATCACATCATCCTCTATGTCCTCTCTCTATTACACCTCCACCTACCACAATAGAGAGGGTTGTACAATGATCTGGAATATATAGCCTCTACCATCCTACACCCTTGAATCCAAGTGTAGGGCAACCAACTCTTTCATTGTCTTCTAAGCAAATATTGATTCTCGAACAAAATCCTTATATGACTTCCTACGCAATGAATCGGCCACCACGTTCCCATTTATTTATGAGTATGAAATATGAAAGTCGTAGTCTTGAAGAAACTCCATCCACATCTACCGCCACAAGATCAGGTCCCTCTGGGAGAAGATATGTAACAGCCCAAGATTTTATAAAAAAATGTTCTTTTTAATTTTATTAATGTCTTGTGTTGTACGCTACACCAAAAGGAGCTTGCACAACACGCATCCTTTACTTGCCTTGCATTACACGCAATCGCGACCTTCCTCGATAGCGTGTGTAATACGCAATACCAAGTTTCACTAAACAACGATATGCTATTAAAATATTATTAAAACTAGCCGTTATGAATAGTAATAACCACTTTTTAAAATTCTGTAAATCTTATTTTTCAAAATGAACATCATTTTTGGATTCGGACTATCGAATTTAGCCTAAGGTGAAATTTTGGTACTTTTCGGATAACTTTCATATTCTGATGAATAGTAAAAATTACTAAATTTTAATTAAAAACAACTTTTTTAATCGAAATAATTAATATTGATAAATTATTAATTTGAGTGGTTTTAAAGTGTATTTAGAATATATTTTTACAATTTAATACAATGTTGGTCATTGGATGTAATTTCACATTTAAACCAGTTATAAACTAGTGTCAATCTTTTGATAGATATTGTTTCTTAAAAACGCGCTATTTGTTTTAACAGCGGGATTTAATTATAAAATTAATTAATGCAACTTCTATGTTAAGAATTTGGAAAAATAGGCTTCATTTTTGAATTCGGAATATGAAATATAGCTTAGGATGAAATTTTGGCATTGTTCTGAAAAACATCAATTTTTGATGAATAGTGAAACTACTAAGTGGTAGTTAAAAAAACTGAATTTTTCATAAAACTTAATTTTACCGCTTCTGTGAATGGAATTTCAAAAATCCGAGAGACATGGTTGATGTCAGTAAGTAAAATGTGGTTCAATGAGATGAAAATAATTTTTGGTGAATAGTAACTTTTTACTTTTATTTACCACGGTTAAAAGTAAATAGGGTAATTAAGGGTAAGAATGGTATTAATATTACCCTAACACATGTCCTAATTCTATTGTATAAGTGTAATTCGACCAAAAACAACCTTATGAATAAAATATGACCATTTAGGCCCACTTGGATTAGATTAGGACATTTATTATTATTTAATTCAAAGAAGAGTTAAAAGAGTTAAAATCAAAGTTTATTTACTAAAACATTTTTAATATAGGGTTATACATAAGATAAATTAGATTGTAAATATTAATTAGAAAGATAAAACTATTTGCTACATAATGGTATTTTATTTGTAATTTTTAGACATCAAATAAGTTAATTTATTTATGACACAAAGATGATGCTGTAATTATCTTATTAATGAAATATTGACATAATTGATGTTATAAACACCAAACTGAATGTAATTTGAGACTTTTTATGAATTACACTAATTTTCTAGGTTACTATGATATATTAATGTTTATTTAATCAACTTGGTTCGAACATATAATTCTTGTATGACTTTCATAAAAATCATATATCAAATAGTGTCAAAATTGACACAAAATAGTTTTTAAATCAAATATTATATTATTAATTTTTATTTTGTTCCTAAAAATCTAAGGTTCGGCCAAATGACTTAGATAAGGATATATATATTAATAATAAACAATTTGGGGTTCGTTTGGCATGTTATAGTAAGTGTATGAACCATATAGTGAAAGAAAACAAAAAGACATGGTAAAAGTTAAATTATTTAACTTAGAGTTAAATCTAATTGATAAGGTTAAAATAATACCCTAAACTTGTCTAAATCTTATTGGTTGATAGGATTTCGACCCATAACCACTTTAGCTTCTAAATAAGACCCTTTGGAACCATTATAAACCGATTTTGACTTTAATATAAAATAATATTTTGAGATATTCCTAAGGTGCCCCTCTCCTCCCTTATAAAAGGGTACCTCCTCCCCCTTCCTCCTCACACCAATTTGAGCCCTCAAGCTCGGCCAAACTCTGTCAAAATCCCTTATCCACTTCCCTAGAATCATCATAGAGTTTCTGGTCTTCCTCAAAGACCAATTTTAGTGCCCTAAGAGGAGGTCTCAAAGAGGCGCTTCAAAGAAGAGGTAATTACCGTTACCAATTCTTTCATCTTTATTTCTTCTTCCACTTCTTCTTATTAGGTTGTTTCATTATGAAGTAATAACATCAGTATCACTCATATACTTATATGTTATTATAAGTATGAAACAACCCTATTTCACCATCTATGCATCCTACGGGAAAAGAAATCACCGCGCGTGCGTACGTACGGAATACCGTCTCCACGCCGTGGTGTAATCTATTTTCCACCACCACCGTACATGGATGGGTATAATGGTGTAAAGAATAACTATACATAGTTATTACAACATCATATTGATTCTGATATATTGTATAATCCACTCCAATTCAATTCAATATTTATGGAAATGATATCATCGCTCGTGCGTACGTACGGACTACCGTCTCCACGACGTGATGAGATTCATTCTCCATGTTAACCATTTAAGAATGATTATAAAGTATATATAAGAAATAATAATGAAATATATGACATTATAAAGCTAGTGGATTTATGTATATATATATATGTATGTCATCTACTTACTTCTATTCAAGACAATAAGGAAAGGAAAACAGCGGTCATGCGTACGTACGGACTACCGTCTCCATTAACGGTGTTTTTCATTTCATTTATCTATCTATTATATATATATATATACTGAATATATATGATATATAAATCATATTTTATATTCTGGAAGTAAGTAAATCATGATATAAGTAATAATAATGTCATGAACAACAAGTCAAAACACCTACGATAAATGAAACGATTTTACCCAAAACGCTTCTTTAACATAGAATTTACAAAAGAACGGGTAATATAAAGTCATAAGTGAACCATATATGATATCATAACAATTAATATGATTCTGTAATAAGTCAATGACATTATTTAAATCATTATACAGGAGGTTCGGACACATTCAATGCAAATCAGACCTAAGGTAAGGGAAAATATCACAATCTCACATTTATCTGAGACTGTTTTTACTTTGGTAATTACTGGGGTGTATTTTATCATCCACATCCATGTTACCTAATTATGTAATATTATTTCCATCCTTATACAATAGTTTATATCCAATTTTACCCTTCGGTGAGTTTTTAGTAATAGATACGAAAGGAATCATTTGTCGTTTTTCGTACGAGGTACTTTTTGACTTTTCCGACAAAAGTACAAAGAATGTTTTTTTTAACTTATACGGCATGAATGGATTTTTAAAACATTATTTCCAAGAAGCTTCCTTTACAAGTTTTCAAGTTTATTTTTAATCAACTTCTTTTATTTTAAAGTCGTATGACATGTTATGAAAGGAAAAATGTTTTTGAAGTAGAAAGGATATTTTCCTCAAGAATGGAGTTCAAGTATTTTATCAAAATTATTTTCCATATAAGATAATAAAAGGGTTCTGTTTCTATCCCTATTATTATATGGATTTGATTATATTATGATGGAAACATTTTTATGAATTCCTTTATCTTATATGAATTGTTTTATGATGTCATGTTGTTTAAGAATCCCATTTTTATTACATGGGTTACGTTATGATGTATGGTTTATGATTATGTGGCACACATAAGAAAGGATTCATTATAAGATGGGTGGGACCTATATCTCCCTCCAATGCATTGGGTAAAGATTTCATATCTCATGAGATAGACAGGGCTGGAACGGTAGGTTATACCGGTTCAATGAAACAGGACTGAAACGAGGGTTACTCGATTCAGAAAGGGACTTTGTCCACTAAGATAGTCTTGGCAATGAGTCTTGACTAACAAGAAAGGATTCTCTATGATTATGTGTGTATGCCACAAAGTTTAATGTTTTATGTTATGATTATTGGGATTTCATTTCACTACAATGATTTATCCCATGTTATGAAATTATACTCTCTTTTACAGGTTAAGATTTCCAAAATGTTATGTTCTTATGAATATGATGTGATTGATTTTTCTTTTTTTTACCCTTACTGAGCATTTGAGCTCACCCTTTTATGTTTTCTTTTCCCCAGGATATAAAGAAAGGTTTTAGGTATAAAAAAAGGGAAGATCTTTATGGGAGATATTGAAGATCTTTCACCACGATTAGAAGATTACGTTTCGAGTTTCCAAAGACACTAAACTATTACGATCCTTGTGTGTGTGTTTTGGTTATGTACTAAGTATTCCGCAAATGTAATGTAATGTCCATGTACGTTAAGCTTCGGGTCTCTACAGTTGGTATCAGAGGAAAGGTTTAGTCAACCTTTGGAAACTAGGATGCGAAAACGTTAGTGAGATCCCTAGAGATATTTCTAAGGTATGTCTAGGGATGTCCCTAAGGTTAAGTATACGTATAGGTTATAGTACTAGAATTACGCTAACGATCATAGAATTAAACCTAAGATGTTAGATATTGAAGGTACTCCCCCTTTATTATGTTGTTTTCCCTAGCATGATTTTTGCCTCTCACACTATTCTTTTTGGGTTTTAGACGATGGCTGGAACCCGAAGGAACCGTGTTGATCAATGCAATGGACAATGCAATGATTGTCCTCCTGAACAAACAAATGTTATGGGAGATGGAGTGCAAAATCTTATTTCTATACTTACACAAGCTATGAATCATTCTGGACTTCCAAATGAGCAGAGAAGGGAACAATATTCTATTGAGTCCTTCAGGAGGCAACGTCCACCTTCTTTCAGTGGGTCTTCTGATCCACTTGTTGCTGAACAATGGATCAGTACCACTGAAAAGATATTTTCAGTTCTTAAATGTTCTGAACATGATAAATTCATCTTAGCAGTATATCATTTGGAAGGTGAAGCTGATCAATGGTGGAATCTTATCAAGAATATGAGGCCAATAGATGAAATTGAGTCCATGGAATGGGACGAGTTCAAGAACTTGTTTTTCAGTAAGTACTTCCCTCGTATTCTTCAAACAAAGATGGAGAAAGAGTTTCTTGAACTAAAGCAAAAGGATGATGAATCTGTTGGTATATACGAAGCGAATTTTACATGACTTGCAAGGTATGCATCTGGCATTATCATCCAACCTGAAAGTAAAGTTGATCGATTTTTCAGTGGCTTAAAACCAAGTCTTCGAAGGGCATTAGCTATAAGAAACTTCAGTAGCTATGAAGAAATTGTGCGTTGTGCTATCAAGGAAGAAATGGAAGTTGGTGTTACATATCCGTCTCATGGTTTTGACAAAAAACGAAAGATGGAGTTCAAGGAGAAATCTCAGAATAATGGTGAAAAGAAGATGAATGTTTCCTTATGCACAAAGTGTGGAAAGAAGCATGGTGGAGATTGTCTTAATGGGACTAGAAAATGTTTTAAGTGTGGAAAAGAATGTCATCGAGCAGCTGAGTGTCGAAGTAATGGAAAAAGGGTTTCTAATGATGTGAATAAAGCAAACACTGCAGAGAACGCACCCCCAACACTTCAATGCTTCAAGTGCAAGGAAATGGGGCATTATGCTAATAAATGCCCTAATCCAAGGGTTAGTGATGATCAACATGAGCAACCACTGAAGGCAAAGGACAAAGGGAAGTCACATGCGATCACTATTGGCAATGTTGAATATGACAACGATGTGGTGGAATGATTAAGTGTTTATGTAATGGGATTTCAAAATAATGTTATATTATTGAGTATTGCAATATTTATTGATGTGGTATTCAAAGTGATTGATATATTTTTGAAATAAGATGATATGCGCATAATGAAGGGAAAATGAGAAAATGAAATGTTTAATAGTATTCATGAGCTCATGATTGATATAAGGACTAAGTGATATCATGGTTTGAGTATATAGAATTTTGAGGATTTTGGTATGTGGAAAGTGTTAACTTTCAACTGCATTCATGTTTTCACTAAGGTATTCAAGAGAATACACGATTAAGGACTTTGAATGTTTGGAATGTGACCAACAAAACATATCTTATGATATATGGGGTTCGACGATGGTGTTAAATCTCTGGTAATTGTTTTCACTATGTTATGAGAGTGGACTGCAGTATTATGGATAAGCCTAATGATTGGAATGGATTATGTTGGACATAAGATAGTATTGTTTAAGGATAGAAGTTTTCTCGATATTATTGATGGGATGTTATAGTAATGTAGTTTTAGAAAAAGGACAACCTGCAGGACGAGCGACAGCCCATCGCTTCGGACAAGGGTGTGGGAATCGAACCCACAACCGAAGGACGACTGGCCTTTATCGCCTACCACTGGCCTACAGGAAGTCCCTGTTTAGTAGAAACTAGATTTATTTTATTAAGCGGTATGATATATGAAGTATAAGTTCATTTTAGGAACCATATATGATTAATCTCACTATAGATCGACTTATGTATATAATTTTGGCTAACCTTTTGTTTGAGACAGATGGAATGACCCGTCATTCTATCACATGATCCGCTAACACTTCACGAATAACAAATTCAACTTCATTTATTTAAGAGATAAAGTGGAAATTGTTCAAGGCACAAAAAACAGTGAGATTGTACCAAAATAAAGTAAGTATTTATTCTAATGTAAATTTTCAACTTTAGGGAAATGATCTTGAAAACCAAAAATGTTGTCCGAGTGATCTTATACCTGATGAATCAGATGGTACCTTATATCATCACAAATCTATGGATTTGTGATTACTGGCTTTTCCATAGCCATGTTCTCTACCACTCTCCATCAGAACCTGATGGTTAAATTTTTCATTCATATCCATATTTTCACCTATGTGGAAACCCAGTGATTAGATTATTTGGGTAACCGTTAAGTTTCATACTTTTGTTTTTAAAGATTGGTTTTGATATTCCTTTTTACGATGTGGGTTTCTATTAAAGAAACTTTCGAACAGTAAACCATTTATAACCCCGACAAATTTCGAGGGCGAAATTCATTTTAAGGGGGGTAGAATGTAACAGCCCAAGATTTTATAAAAAAATATTCTTTTTAATTTTATTAATGTCTTGTGTTGTCCGCTACACCAAAAGGAGCTTGCACAACACGCATCCTTGACTTGCCTTGCATTACACGCAATCACGACCTTCCTCGATAGCGTGTGTAATACGCAATACCAAGTTTCACTAAACAACGATATGCTATTAAAATATTATTAAAACTAGCCGTTATGAATAGTAATAACCACTTTTTAAAATTCTGTAAATCTTATTTTTCAAAATGAACTTCATTTTTGGATTCGGACTATCGAATTTAGCCTAAGGTGAAATTTTGGTACTTTTCGGATAACTTTCATATTCTGAGGAATAGTAAAAATTACTAAATTTTAATTAAAAACAACTTTTTTAATCGAAAAAATTAATATTGATAAATTATTAATTTGAGTGGTTTTAAAGTGTATTTAGAATATATTTTTACAATTTAATACAATGTTGGTCATTGGATGTAATTTCACATTTAAGCCAGTTATAAACTAGTGTCAATCTTTTGATAGATATTGTTTCTTAAAAACACGCTATTTGTTTTAACATCGGGATTTAATTATAAAATTAATTAATGCAACTTCTATGTTATGAATTTGGAAAAATAGACTTCATTTTTGAATTTGGAATATGAAATATAGCTTAGGATGAAATTTTGGCATTGTTCTGAAAAACATCAATTTTTGATGAATAGTGAAACTACTAAGTGGTAGTTAAAAAAACTGAATTTTTCATAAAACTTAATTTTACCGCTTCTGTGAATGGAATTTCAAAAATCCGAGAGACACAGTTGATGTCAGTAAGTAAAATGTGGTTCAATGAGATGAAAATATTTTTTGGTGAATAGTAACTTTTTACTTTTATTTACCACGGTTAAAAGTAAATAGGGTAATTAAGGGTAAGAATGATATTAATATTACCCTAACACATGTCCTAATTCTATTGGATAAGTGTAATTCGACCAAAAACAACCTTATGAATAAAATATGACCATTTAGGCCCACTTGGATTAGATTAGGACATTTATTATTATTTAATACAAAGAAGAGTTAAAAGAGTTAAAATCAAAGTTTATTTACTAAAACATTTTTAATATAGGGTTATCCATAAGATAAATTAGATTGTAAATATTAATTAGAAAGCTAAAACGATTTCCTACATAATGGTATTTTATTTGTAATTTTTAGACATCAAATAATTTAATTTATTTATGACACAAAGATGATGCAGTAATTATCTTATTAATGAAATATTGACATAATTGATGTTATAAACACCAAACTGAATGTAATTTGAGACTTTTTATGAATTACACTAATTTTCTAGGTTACTATGATATATTAATGTTGATTTAATAAACTTTGTTCGAACATATAATTCTTTTATGACTTTCACAAAAATCATATATCAAATAGTGTCAAAATTGACACAAAATAGTTTTTAAATCAAATATTATATTATTAATTTTTATTTTATTCCTAAAAATCTAAGGTTCGGCCAAATGACTTAGATAAGGATATATATATTAATAATAAACAATTTGGGGTTCGTTTGGCATGTTATAGTAAGTGTATTAACCATATAGTGAAAGAAAACAGAAAGACATGGTAAAAGTTATATTATTTAACTTAGAGTTAAATCTAATTGATAAGGTTAAAATAATACCCTAAACTTGTCTAAATCTTATTGGTTGATAGGATTTCGACCCATCCCCACTTTAGCTTCGAAATAAGACCCTTTGGAACCATTATAAACCGATTTTGACTTTAATATAAAATAATATTTTGAGATATTCCTAAGGTGCCCCTCTCCTCCCTTATAAAAGGGTACCTCCTACCCCTTCCTCCTCACACCAATTTGAGCACTCAAGATCGACCATCCTCTATCAAAATCCCTTATCCACTTCCCTAGAAACATCATAGAGGTTCTGGTCTTCCTCAAAGACCAATTTTAGTACCCTAAGAGGAGGTCTCAAAGAGGCGCTTCAAAGAAGAGGTAATTATCGTTACCAATTCTTTCATCTTTATTTCTTCTTCCACTTCTTCTTCTTAGGTTGTTTCATTATGAAGTAATAACATCAGTATCACTCATATACTGATATGTTATTATAAGTATGAAACAACCCTATTTCACCATCTATGCATCCTACGGGAAAAGAAATCACCGCGCGTGCGTACGTACGGAATACCGTCTCCACGCCGTGGTGTAATCTATTTTCCACCACCACCGTACATGGATGGGTATAATGGTGTAAAGAATAACTATAAATAGTTATTACAACATCATATTGATTCTGATATATTGTATAATCCACTCCAATTCAATTCAATATTTATGGAAATGATATCATCGCTCGTGCGTACGTACTGACTACCGTCTCCACGACGCGATGAGATTCATTCTCCATGTTAACCATTTAAGAATGATTATAAAGTATATATAAGAAATAATAATGAAATATATGACATTATAAAGCTACTGGATTTATGTATATATATATATATGTATGTCATCTACTTACTTCCATTCAATACAATAAGGAAAGGAAAACAGCGGTCATGCGTACGTACGGACTACCGTCTCCATGAACGGTGTTTTTCATTTCATTTATCTATCTATTATATATATATATATATACTGAATATATATGATATATAAATCATATTTCATATTCTGGAAGTAATTAAATCATGATATAAGTAATAATAATGTCAAGAACAACAAGTCAAAACACCTACGATAAATGAAACGATTTTACCCAAAACGCTTCTTTAACATGGAATTTACAAAAGAACGGGTAATATAAAGTCATAAGTGAACCATATATGATATCATAACAATGAATATGATTCTGTAATAAGTCAATGAAATTATTTAAATCATTATACAGGAGGTTCGGACACATACAAAGCAAATCGGACCTAAGGTAAGGGAAAATATCACAATCTCACTTTTATCCGTGATTGTTTTTACTTTGGTAATTACTGGGGTGTATTTTATCATCCACATCCATGTTACCTCAATATGTAATATTATTTACATCCTTCTACAATAGTTTATATCCAATTTTACCCTTCGGTGAGTTTTTAGTAAAAGATACAAAAGGAATCTTTTGTCGTTTTTCGTACGAGGTACTTTTTGACTTTTCCGACAAAAGTACGAAGAATGTTTTTTTAACTTATACGGCATGAATGGATTTTTAAAACATTATTTCCAAGAAGCTTCCTTTACAAGTTTTCACGTGTATTTTTAATCAACTTCTTTTATTTTAAAGTCGTATGACATGTTATGAAAGGAAAAATGTTTTTGAAGTAGAATGGATATTTTCCTCAAGAATGGAGTTCAAGTATTTTATCAAAATTATTTTCCATCTAAGATAATAAAAGGGTTCTGTTTTTATCCCTATTATTACATGGATTTGATTATATTGTGATGGAAACATTTTTATGAATTCCTTTATCTTATATGAATTGTTTTATGATGTCATGTTGTTTAAGAATCCCATTTTTATTACATGTGTTACGTTATGATGTATGGTTTATGATTATGTGGCACACATAAGAAAGGATTCATTATAAGATGGGTGGGACCTATATCTCCCTCCAATGCATTGGGTAAAGATTTCATATCTCATGAGATAGAAAGGGCTGGAACTGTAGGTTATACCGGTTCAGTGAAACAGGACTGAAACGAGGGTTACTCGATTCAGAAAGGGACTTTGTCCACTAAGATAGTCTTGGCAATGAGTCTTGACTAACAAGAAAGGATTCTCTATGATTATGTGTGTATTCCACAAAGTTTAATGTTTTATGTTATGATTATTGGGATTTTATTTCCCTACTATGATTTATCCCATGTTATGAAATTATACTCTCTTTTGCATGTTAAGATTTCCAAAATGTTATGTTCTTATGAATATGATGTGATTGATTTTTATTTTGTTTACCCTTACTGAGAATTTGAGCTCACCCTTTTATGTTTTCTTTTCCCCAGGATATAAAGAAAGGTTTTAGGTATAAAAAAAAGGGAAGATCTTTATGGGAGATATTGAAGATCTTTCACCACGATTAGAAGATTACGTTCCGAGTTTCCAAAGACACTAAACTATTATGATCCTTGTGTGTGTGTTTTTGTTATGTACTAAGTATTCTGCAAATGTAATGTAATGTCCATGTACGTTATGCTTCGGGTCTCTACAAGATATATCTCAATCTCTTATTTTCCATGAATACCACAAATCACTCCCTGTAATGGTAGTTCCACCACAGTTTTTTGGTGAAAAATACCGCTGCAAGCTCCAAGTGATGGGTGGAATAATTACGCTCATGGGGATGTAACTGCCTAGACCAATAAGAGATCACCCCTCCTGTTTCATTAGAACACACCCCAAGCCTTGTCTTTAAGCATAAAAGAACACCTCAAACATCACCCCCTCTTCTGGAAACCATAGTAATGTGGCACTAAATTACATCCCCTTGAGATAACTAAATACTTCCTGACACCGCTCACTCCACAAAATGACCTAGTCCTTTTTGGTCAAATATTTCAAATGGTGATGCAACTCGAGAGATGTTGGGAACAAACCTTCGATAATATCCAATATGAAATAGTAAACTACGAATCTCCATCACATTCTTTGGTGCTTCCCATGAAACAATTGTTAAAACATTTGATGAATCAACCTATATTTACTGCTAGGACACCATTTGGACAAGGAAGTGCTGCTATCGTTTCCAGAACATTCCCTTGGACAACATCCCTTAGAGTTAGTGATGTTAGAGGACTGCTAAAACGGATCTCAGATACTCGGGATGGACCTACTCTGATAATGAGTAGATCTAGATGTCTTTTATGGAAACGACTATGAAAAAATATAGATATTCAGGTAAGATGGTGTTCATGATCCCCATGAACAAGGGGGGAACATTCGTAATGCCGAACGACTTGAAAACAAATTCAAAGTTACCATCTCTTTACCTGAGGGCAGTTTTCGAGATGTCACTCTCCTTCACCCTCAACTGGTGATATCCTGATAGTAGGCCGATCTAGGGAACCATCCTACCCACTTAAACAAATCAAAAAGTCTTTCGATCCTCGGGAGGGGGTAATGGTTCTTGATTGTCTCTACGTTCAGCCTTCAGTAGTCTTTACAAATCGTGAGACCAACATCTGACTTCTTTGCAGACATGACCGGAGCACCCCATGATGACACTATTGGTAGAAAAAAAACCTTCTTCATCATATCTTAAATTTCAATTTGTAACTACTATAACATAGAAGGTTCCATCCAATAGCGATCCCTTGAAATGAGATAGGAACCATGTTGCAAGTCTATACCAAACTCAACATCACGTCGAGGGGGTAGATTCAACACCTCCTCTGGGAAGATGTCCATGAACTCAATGAATATCCCCAAGACATCCACATTCTCTATATATGCTGACTCCACTAATAACTTAACTAACAGTGAAAGGAGAGGTTGCACTCACCTATGGTCCTCCAGGAAACCCGCACACCGATAAAATCAACACATTGGCCGCACATATCCTAAAACGCGACCCTTCTTTGGAAGAAGTAAATAATTGAACAACTAGTGAACTTCCATTTGATGACTATAATGAAATAATACAGTTGTAAATTCAGAAAAGTAAGGTCCCCACTGGAGATATGTAATCCCAACAGTAGTCTACATCCCTGGAAAACATCAGACAAATTGGTCTGACCTACAATTGGCTTACACAAATCCAGTTGCCCAGGAAGACTATATGCATCTAGACCCAATGAATGGGATAGAATAGGTGCAACAAATGAGTGTGAAGCTCTTGAATCATATAAGGTGAATGAAAGACTACTAAAAATGATTATCGTACCTCGAATGACTTCTGGCCCTGATGGAACTACTGCCTCTGTAGCATGCAACTACCCACGCCCAACTCCTATGCCCCTCACCTTTCATCCTTTTCACCAACACGCCCAGGTCAAGGTCCCTAAGGATCTCCCTGAGGACGGCCTCCTCCAATAATGTCTTCTATTAGAGGATCATGAGCTCCCTGTCTTTGCTGTTGTTGGTGAAAGGGCCTGGATGGAAACTATTTCTACTGAGGTGGGCACTGAACAATTCCATCCCAACAATATTGCACTTAGTCCAGTATCTAATTTCGAATGTCCCCACAACATCCACATATAAAGAATCTCAACCACATAATAGCAATGAAGGGTTGAGGACTGGGAGAACAAAACTGGAACTGATTGGGCATGCACCCCACTAAGAGAAACATGGAAGACCCTAATGCTGGAGGCTTTCTATTGATGGTGTTACCCATTGAAGAGACCAACTGTCTCCCATCTCACGGAACACCTCCCAACATGTCCATACTCTCCACCACTTCAGCCTTATTCTGGGCCTCCATGTATGTTGGTATTCTAAATGGAGTAACAACATACAAAAGAGAACGTTAGAGTGCCTCCTCCAAATGTCTCACCCGAGACTCCTCATCCAGAAAGAGTAATGGAGAAAACTGAAGGGGATTCATGATCTTGGTCCCCTACTCCCCCACATACATGCTCCACTGATGATGGGAGTGTAGCTCCTACCTCTTCTGTACCCTCATAATGGAAGAGATAAATTCCTCCAAAAATTTCCCTCTTGAAGTCAGTATATTAAACTTCATCCTCCACCTTCTCTCCAAGATAGAGAGTCCACCACTAACGCACCTCTCCCTATATCTAGCATATAGTCATGGGAACAAATTACTCCATCATAGAACGTATCATGATGAATGTTATCACCAACACCTTGAGCCATATCTCTCTCTCCATGTCTGAGACGGTGCCCTTGTACATCCCGAGGGTCTACCACTAAATGGAATGAAACATATTCTACCACTGGTCATCCCCCTCCTATCGATAAACCCTCTTCTGATCAGCTAAATCATCCTCCCGAGCCTTGATCTCCCGAAAAACTCGTGGTCATCATTTGGGTACCATAGCTTCATGGTAATCAAGGAATGTCTAAGCCCGAGTAGTGTAGAAGATCGATTTAAAATTTTTCTTAAACATTTTTTTTATTTTATATCCCCAAAGTACCCAAGACACATAAGAACAAAAGACATTAGGATTCATTTTCCTTTCCTAGGGTCTCTACCCTGAAAAAAGTGTATCCTCACTTGGTCATTGGGTATGTCCAGATTCCTTGCAACGTATAACAGGCAGCCCTAAAATCCTGTGACATATCATTTATTCCATGGCCTATTTCACACAACAAGATTTCCTAACATTGTTTCCCTATCATCTAATGCAATACCCACTATTTCTTGCTCTGAACTCCATCCTATATCCCAACCTAGCTCTGATACCATTTTGTCACAACCCACCTTCACCATGATGAATGAAGGGACAAAAAATTAATATACATTTCATTTATCAAATTGAATGAGAGATAATGACCCCCGAGACCCACATTCAATTGTCCTTAGAATGGTTACTAGAACCATGGGTATAGGATCACATTTAATATGGAAGGCATTACACTTATTATTTAGTAGGATCTAATGATAAGATAGTAAATCCCAGCCAACACCAAAAATAGAAGTAAATGTAAGGTCAAAACAATTCATTCTAATATGCATGTTCCAATAATAAGTGATATAGAGTACAAAAATTATTTAAAGGGAAGTACCAAAAGAAACGAAAAAAGCAACGTCAGTGGTCCCGACGTCCGATATAATAGGGTCCATCATGGCCCTAAAATTCCTCCAAAAAACCTCAAAGTAGTTTTATATATATAGGGTGAAAATAAATGTATACACTGTTGGGAAAACCAAAATCACTCTTGCACATGTGAGGAGGCATTCTAATGCCACGTTAGAAAAGAAGATAACCAAATAAACTAGCAACGAAACTATCCACCCAACCGCACCAAGGAACACTTCCCAAGTAACCCATGTCAGGTAAAATAATTGTAATAACACATCGATGTTTGGGTACCCCTACACCACTTTACCCTGGTTATTGGATACATCCTATGTGTTAGAACTCCCCCTCCATTCTCACCATAGTCCCACTACCATACCCTGCCCGCACACACCTGGGCTACCACAACCACACATACCGCCCGAAAAACCTAGGCCACAACGACCAAACATTGTCATGCCCATAGACAGATGGTCCAGAACAACTACCATCATGCTCGAAGACACTTGGGGCCAGAAAAACTACTACCACAACTAAAGACAATTGTGCCTCATTCCGAAGATGCTTGGGAAAAAACCTTCCTGCACACACCTAGTCAATCCACCAAAACTACCATGTAAGACAAATCATGGGCTATTATGGAAATCAGGCCATCAAAGCCTACCCAAAGAGTGTTGGGATGCTCATTAAATAGAGAAACAAAGTTGATAATAACCAATTATTCATTGGAGTGTTTGAAAAAACACCCTCACCCATTAAATTTTGGAGTTCGGAATGAAGTTCTGAACTCGAGTGGGGGGAGAATATGAAATATATGAACTAAATTTTACATATAGGTAAACATGTTATCATCCCAACATAGGGTTTCCAAAACCAACCCATACACTAACCCCTTCGTTACTATTCTGTCTTAAGAAGCACAACAGCCACAACCAAGTCATAACTCATTCCTGAAAAACAATTACCTCTTGAACCCATTTTTTTCATATTAGAGTGATTAAATTTAAATAATTCTTCACTACCGAGAATCTAACAAATATAGCCACACGCCGAAGAAGGAAATACAATCATGCAAAAAAAATTTGAATTCACACTCAGTTATATTGTAAAGTCACAACAAAAAAAGGGATTTGTGAGATCCCTCAATATACAAGAACCAAGACAAGCCCCATCATACATCCCCACATGACCTCAGATCCCGAAACCAAAAACATTCACAAAAGGGGATCCCATACCCAACCATGTCACCCATCAAGAATCATACAGAACAACCACACATATTACCAAGATAGAGCAAGGGATTTTTTAGTTTCAAACACACAACTCATTACGTTCATTCATTATATTTGGTTAACTGGGGTGACCATACAATGATTATTATTAATTTGTCATCTATTTAATCAACCTAGTTTTCATGATTAAATGGTTTCCATGTTACAAACATTAAATCACTGAATTATCATGAAAACAGAGGTACATTACTGCACATGAAAGGACCACCAACATCCAGAATTTTTAGTGGAAATAATCCCATAAAACTCACAACATATAAAAAAATATAATAGAGTACAACAAAATCATCCAACACACCCATTAATTCCTTAAAAAACATTTTGTATCATCATTAAGATTTGGTTTCATCCATTCCTGAAGGAAACATTATCATACCCACAACCCATGAAACAAACATAGGAGAGATGAAGGAAGAACCCTGCCTTTATGATACACGATTGAAGTATTTCTCATCATGCTAATAAATGGGGATGCGCGACTGTCATGGGAGGAACTTCGGGGACTCCAAGAGTTAACATGAGAGGTTCTAGCATAGACTCACCACTAGACATGAAAAGGGGGCTCCAAATGCACCATGTAACGAAAATGAAACTAGACAATAAAAGAACAAATTCTTTTCCGATAAAAGTTGAGATCCTAGAGTTATGAGATTTGTATTTTGAATAGCATTAATGGTGTATCATGGATTCACCATGTAGTTGGATAGTTAGAAACGATGGAGTTATTGGTCATTTAATAATTCACATCAGAGAGGTGGCCATAATAGCTATATGTTAAACAATTTCATTTAAACATAGGAGAACGGGTAACTGCGGAAAACGGTTTGGGTTTTTTTAAGGTCACCCCACTCTTAAAGAGATTGAAAACATTTTTATGGGGATATATATGGCATTGAACCAATTTAAATGGTTAAAATACTTAAATGTGGCATTACAAGAAAAATGGGGAATGAAAACCGCGGAAACCCACCTGTGGAACCGATCGGGTGTGGCATTGATCGACGACTCATCGATTGGGGACACAACTATTAGTGACACATTGAATGGTGACAGACCGATCAATGCCCCATTGATATGATTCATTGATAGGTGACTGTGGTGACATCCTTCCACGGACATCACCACCCTCCTAACATACTGATGTTGTCCAGGGTGCCCCAAACACCATAAATTTGAAAAGTAATGGACCTGGAGGGTCCTTACTATTACAATATTCAATAATTTCTTAATAATAATAATAAGACTATTTCTTGGGAATTGTTTGAACCTTATAAAAGATATTATTTTTGAATATGGATTATGTCTCATGGAAATAAAATGTCGATGAAAATCAATTACATTATCCCTCAACAACTTTAGTATAAATTTTAACCTTCTATATGATACAAATAAGAATATTATTTCCATATTATATAAAATTTATTATATTTATCGTATCATATTTTATTTAGTTATGTAATTTTTTACATGTTTTTTAATAATTCATTTATAATATATTTTTTTGGGTTATAACTGTGTTGTTTTTCAGGTAATAAATTATTATGTATTATTGGTTTTCATACATTTATCATGATTCCAAAAAAAATTTAATTTCAAACCATTATATTAATATCATATATATTCATTATATATATATATATATATTTATTTAGATTGAACCATAAATTATTAAAATAGTAAATGAAATTCATCGTTCATTGAGACAGGTATGCCATACATAGAATTTATTGTTGTTTAAATTTTTTTGACGGATGAAATGAAATAAAGTTATAAGATATATTAAAATTAATAAATAATTATTATGATATATATTTCATACTCTCATTTGACAAATCGTAATTATTTCCCATGTAAATATGATAGAACAAATATTTTCAATTAATTTATATTTAATATCACTGTTTTAAACTCACAAAAGTGTTCCTCTAAGATGAATTGTTTCATTTTTATGATTTTGGTGTTATTTTGAGCTGAATAGTAAAAATTGGCCATTTTGGATTTTTAAAAGTTTTAAATTATTTCTGTATTTTGGCCATAACATTATCTACACTGATCCGAATTGAAAAATTCTCTCTTTTCCAAATTCTACACATCCAGGGATTAATTGACTATATTTGGACTAAAAGCTGAATCGGCCATATGGAAGCTCAAAAGAAGCTCACAAGTTGGCTCAAGAAAACTGTTTCCATTTTTGCCTAGTTTTGGTGTGGGATCCATAACTCATCCATTGTGGGCACAACTCTTGCAAAATTCGATGGGTGGACGCGAAAGGAGTTTTGGAGCATATTTTAAGAAGGAAGCACCGCGTGATTCGTCCGTTTGAGGGTCCATTAAAGCTGCCTAATCCGGGGTTTGTCGTTTTGGATATTCTGACTGGACAGAATAAATTATCAGAGTAAAAGGGCCATAACTCTCGGAATACCTGTCCAAATCCGCTGAGATATTTTGGGGACACGGCCAAGACAATTATGCACAACATTGAAGAAGGTCTCAACACGTGAAGAGGTCATTTATTGGGTCCAAAACGCGACAACATTCGGAGGACAGAAATCTGGCTATAAAAGGAGGAGAGCTCCTTCTCCTCAACACATCCCATTCTCCACCCCATTCCTTCTAGGGCACCAAGGAGAAGAACTTCTCAGATCTTTCTTTTATTTATTTTATTATGTCTCTCCTCTCCCGCATTATCTCGCTTACCCCATCCATGGAGGGGTAGTTTCATTTGAGTGATCGGAAAGAGGGGAGGCTGGACCTATGTGTTGTTCTTGAGTTTTGTGCTTGAAATGAATAAAATGTGTTCTTCTTTGTTCTTCTGGTTCCAATTCATAATTTAGTATTAAATTCCTAATGCGGTTGTGGTAAGGTTTTTATTCTGAAATTATAAATTACTTTGGTCAATGATCACATCTCCCTCCACCCAATTCTAATCTATATACGGTGGAACATGATTAGGGTTGGGTGGTGATTGCTCGACGGTTGTCAAGCACGTGTGTAGGATTGGATGTTGAAATCTTGGTTTATTAGGGAACAACAATTCCAGGTCTGCGATTTCTCTAATTAATCAAGAGACCTTCTACAACCCTAAACACATTGGAAGGAGGATAGACCAATCTAAGGTTTTAGAAAGGAAATTTCTCATCACATATCTCTTACCAGTTTAAGGAAGAAGAAGAGATAAAAATTGGAAACCATGATGGCACAACACTAAGTCTAGCCGAACCCAATCCGATCACTACCTTTATCATTTGTTAAAATCAATCAATTTATGTTGTTTGTTTCTCTCATAGTCATTCAAATTAGTTAAAACCAATCTTTTTACAAAAACCAACAAAAAGTGACAATCTTGTTTTCTGTGCACTCCTCTTCGGGAGACTACCTAGGATCAACTGCTATACTATACTTAGGTAAATAAAATATTGTTTTTCCATGCCCCACGATAGGCATGCGTCAAACTTGGCGTCGTTGCCGGGGAGGCAGTGCCTCAAATCTTTTTTTTAAAAAAAAATCTCTTTTGAATGACCCGTAGTTCAAATAGCAATTTATTAGAATTCGATCCAGAAATTGAGCGCACAATAACCAAATTGAGAAATCAAAATCTTCCAAAAGATTTCGAAGAAATCAATCTCACTGATTCAAGTGATACCTTGAGTGGAGACTTTGAACCTTTAATAATGGCTGTAAATCCCAACCGAACCCTACGTGACATCTGTGCACCTCAATTTTTCAATCAAAATTATCAACTTGCAATTCCTGCCTTAGAAAATGATTTTGAATTGCAAATTAACATGATCCAAGTTCTTCCTAAATTTCATGGTCTTGCATGTGAAGACCCAAATCGACATATTCAAGAATTCACCTATGTCTGCTCCAGCTTTAAACCTCGAGCAGTCGCGGAAGAGCATGTGAAGTGGATGGATTTCCCCTTCTCACTAGAGGGAGCAGCAAAGGAATGGTTGTACAATCTACAACCGGGGGAGATTAGTGACTGGGAAGATCTAAAAAAAAAATTTCTACAAAGATTCTTCCCAACATCTAGGAGCACTGCAATAAAGAAGGAGATTTATGTCATCCATCAATCAACTGGAGAAACACTCTACGAATACTGGGAACATTTTTAAGAAGGTTTGTGCAAGTTTTCCACACCATGAAATAGAAGAGGACCAATTCCTTGTGTGCTTCTACCAAGGATTGCTTGACAATGACAGGAATCTACTAGATGCCTCGTCGGGAGGAGCCCTCATTGATAAATCACCTGCAGATATACGAATTCTGATTGAAAAGATTGCACAAAATTCACAGCAGTTTGGCACTCGAGGTACGATCACCAGAGGGATCCATGAGGTAAGAACATCTGATTCAGTAGATTTAATTAGGAATGAAATGGGTGAACTCACCAGGTTGGTGCGACAAATAGCTGTGAACCATGTGAAGGAACAACAAGGACCGAATCAGGTATGTGGTTTATGCTCTTCTAATTCTCATTACACTGATCAATGTCCGGAAGTGCAGGGGACATAAAGTTGTGCTGCAGCCTATCAACAAAGGCAATACCAACCGCAAACCCAACCAGGGTATGGGTTTCAACCGAACCAAGCCATAGAACCTTTTCAGCAGCAATATCATAACCCGATAGCATTCCAACAACCTTATCAGAAGCCGTTCCCACAACAACAAACATTTCAACCCCCAACTTTCCAGCGGAAGAATTATGAGCAACCATCTACAAGTGCACCAAAAAATGAAGACCAACAAGTGAAGACAAGATTTGCAAGAATAGAAGATAAGATGGACAAGCTAGCTGATCAATTTGCAAGCATTATGGATGCTCTCACCAAGAACCAAGGTAAGCATCCTGCACAAACAATTCCCAATCCAAAAGAGAATGTTAGTGCAATCACAACCTGAAGCGGGAAGGAGATCAAACCACCAGAACAATATGAGGAGGATGAATCTAGGGAACCTGTTGAAGCTCGTCCTGTCCAACCAAAAGATGGTGTCAACAACAAAGTAGAAAGAACAAGGTTCAAGAAAGAAAGACTAGAAACACCACTGCAGAAACAACAAAGGGAGAAAAAGGATATTCCAGCACCATTCCCATCAGCATTGGTTGAGTCAATGAAGGGAGAAGAAGAACGACTTCAACGGGAAATTCAGGAAACATTCCGAAAAGTTGAGATTAACATTCCACTACTGGATGCAATCAGAAAAATCCCTAAATATGCAAAATTTCTGAAGGAGCTATGTACTAAAAGAAAGAGGCTAGATGGAAATGAAAGAATCAACA
The DNA here is from genome assembly GCA_963277665.1 of Viscum album. Taxonomy (NCBI): domain Eukaryota; kingdom Viridiplantae; phylum Streptophyta; class Magnoliopsida; order Santalales; family Viscaceae; genus Viscum; species Viscum album. The sequence continues at coordinate 185,463,138 of OY728153.1, read as the reverse complement.
TAGGAAGAAGCGTCTCAGCATTGATCACACCACCGATACCGCAAAAATGTCAAGATCTAGGGACTTTCTCTATTCCCTGCACAATCGGTTCATTAAATTTTACTGATGCACTATGTGATCTTGGAGCTTCGATAAAAGTGATGCCTCACTCTGTGTTTTCATCTTTGCAGATCGGAGAACTAAAATCAACTCGGGTGGTGGAACAATTAGCAAACAGATCCACCGTTTTCCCAGCTGGAGTCGTTGAAGATGTACTTGTAGGAGTGAGAGGATTAATCTTTCCAGCAGACTTTTATGTCCTTACCATGGAGGAAGACCGAGCACCATCCCAATATCCCATCATCCTAGGGAGACAATTCCTGAAAACAGCAAGGACAATCATCAACGTGCATGAAGGAACACTCACCATGGAGCTCGGAGATAGTACGGTACACTTCAATATTCTTGATACGATGAAACACCCATCCAGCAATCACTCACTTTATGCAATCTCCCATGATGAAGGTATAGAACCAATTGAAGACTCAGGTATGCTTCAACACTTGTTATCTGTGGGAGAACACTCTTCATTTGAATTTTATAACTCCCATGAACCTGAAAATTCTGATATCTTGTTGGAGGATGAGGTAAAATCTGATTTTTTCGATGATTTGTTAAGTGGATGTAAGATTATTCCAGAGAATTCAACATTAGAAGTAGGAAACATAAATGCAATATCATCCCTTGAACAACCCCCATGTTTAGAGCTGAAGCCTTTTCCATGTGACTTGAAGTATGCTTACCTAATAGAAGGAGAGAAATTGCAAGTAATCATTGCAAATAACCTATCACATTCCCAAGAACAAACATTGATTGACCTTCTCAAAAGGAATGTAAAAGCTGTAGGATGGAGTTTAGGTGATATTCCTGGAATCAACCCTAAGGTATGCTCTCACAGGATATTTTTAGAAAGTGAATCTCGGCCAGTTAGACAACCTCAAAGAAGACTCAATCCCACAATCATGGAGGTCGGTAAGAAATCGATTGAGAAATTGTTAGCAGCTGATATCATTTACCCAATCTCTGATTCTCAATGGGTCAGCCCAATTCATGTAGTCCCCATGAAAACTGGCCTGACCACTGTTACAAATGAAAGAAATGAACTGATCCCTATGAGAATACAAAATAGCTGGAGAGTGTGTATAGATTACAGGAAGCTAAATCAAGTTACCAGAAAAGATCACTTTCCTATTCCATTCATTGATCAGATGCTTGAAAGGTTAGCTGGAAATACTCATTACTGTTTTTTAGATGGATTCTCAGTTTATTTTCAGGTACCAATTGCACCAGAAGACCAGGGGAAGACAACCTTCACCTGCCCTTTTGGAACATTCGCCTACAAAAGGATGCCTTTCGGGCTATGCAATGCCCCAGGTACATTTCAACGGTGTATGGTGAGTATTTTCTCGGACCACATGGAGGATTTCTTGGAGGTTTTTCTTGATGATTTCACAGTTTTTGGAAATTCATTTGACCATTGCTTGGGAAATTTGGGAAAAGTTTTGAAAACATGCATTGAAAAGAACCTTGTCTTAAATTTTGAAAAATGTCATTTCATGGTTGAAAAAGGGATAGTGTTGGGGCACGTAATTTCACAAAATGGTATTGAGGTTGACAAATCAAAAGTTGATGTAATAAATTCCATACCATATCCAACTTGTGTCAAACATGTTAGATCCTTTTTAGGGCATGCAGGATTTTACAGAAGATTCATCAAGGATTTCAGTAAGATTTCTCTCCCTCTCTCAAGATTACTTATAAAGGATGCTAACTTTGATTTTGATTGTGCATGTAGGGAATCATTTGATGAATTAAAGGAAAGGCTGATAACACCACCAATAATGCAGCCACCCAATTGGGATTACCCTTTCGAGATACTTTTTGATGCATCCAACCAAGCTGTAGGAGCCGCTCTATCACAGAGAATTGACAGCAAGCCTCAAGTCATCTCCTACGCATCAAGGAACTTGGATGAAACACAAATAAATTACACAACCACAGAGAAGGTGTTCCTTGCAGTCGTTTTTGCACTAGATAAATTCCGATCATATCTTCTGGGCACTAAAGTTGTTGTTTTTTCTGATCATGCAGCTCTTAGGTACTTAATGAAAAAGGCGGATGCAAAACCACTGTTGGTGAGATGGATGCTACTCTTACAAGAGTTCAATTTGGAAATCAAAGATAATAAGGGGACTGAAAATCAAGTGGCTGATCATCTGAGTCGACTACCCCACACCGCTGAAACAGAAATACCAAAGCAGAACCCACTTAATGATGAGCTTCCTGGAGAACAACTCTACATCATCAATAGTGAAGTACAATGGTATGCCAACATTGTCAACTATTTGGTAACATCTCAGGTACCCTCTCATCTAAGCTCTCATCAACAACCTAAGACTAAATCTGAATCAAGATTTTACATTTGGGAAGATCCGTTTCTGTGGAAAATTTGTAATGATCAAATCATAAGAAGATACCTGCCAAGAAGTGAAATTGAATCAGTGTTTGAATTTTGTCATAAATTATCTTGTGGAGGCCACTTTGGACCTCATAGGACTGCCCGAAAAGTTTTAGAATCTAGACTCTACTGGCCCACCTTATTTAAGGATACAGATGAATTTTGTAAAAGATGTGAAAAATGCCAATTTTCTGGTAACATATCCAAACGACATGAAATGCCACAAAAACCAATAACCTTTTGTGAAATTTTTGATGTTTGGGGCATATATTTCATGGGGCCATTCCCAATGTCATTTGGAAATTCATATATTCTTTTGGCTGTAGACTATGTTTCAAAATGGGTGGAAGCAAAAGCAACCAGAACTGATGATGCAAAAGTTGTTTGTGATTTTGTTAGGGCTAACATTTTCTGTAGGTTTGGCATGCCACGAGCAATCATCAGTGATCAGGGAACTCATTTCTGTAACAGGAAAATAGAATCATTGCTGAAGAAGTGTGGGGTGCATCATAGAACATCTACCCCATACCATCCCCAAACAAATGGCCAAGCAGAAGTCTTTAATAGAGAAATCAAATCCATTCTGGAGAAGACTGTTAAACCCAACCGGAAGTACTGTAGCCAAAAGTTAGATGATACATTATGGGCATACAGAACGACCTACAAAACACTGATAGGGATGAGTCCATATAGATTGATCTATGGAAAGAGTTGCCACCTTCCTGTGGAGTTGGAGCATAGAGCCTACTGGGCGGTCAGAGAGAGGAATCTGGACCTTGAGAAAGCTGGGAAAGAAAGAAGATTGCAGTTGCAGGAGTTAGAGTAAATTAGAAGGGAATCTTTTGAAAACTCAATGATCTATAAAGAGAGAACAAGGATGGCCCATGACAAGATAATTCAACCAAGAACCCTCAACCCTGGAGATCACGTGTTACTCTTCAAATCCAAACTTAAGCTTATGCCAGGTAAACTTCGTTCCAGATGGGAAGGCCCCTTTACTGTTATTCATGTATATCCCTTTGGTGTTGTGCAGATTCAAAAGGAAGGAGGAGGAAACCCATTCACTATAAATGGGAAGAGGTTGAAGAAGTTCCATGGGACCGTACCTCAAGAACCAGTGGAGGAGATCACACTCCTTCACCCAGAATACAAATGAACACCTACCAGGTTGCATCATTCCTTTACACTTGATTAAATGCAGTAACTCCAACTTTTTGAAACATACATTTACATGCATTGAGGACACTGCATAAATTAAGTGTGGGGTAGGATATCTTGTAGTCCAGGAGATTTTTCAAAAAAAAAATTGTTTTGTTTTGTCGATCCAACGACATTAAACAAAGGCGCTACCGGGAGGCAACCCGCATTTTCCCCCATTTTCCACTTGTCTTCTTAGTCATTTACCAGCATGATTGAACGGGCCTGCACTATCAATTTTTTTTCATTTTTTTTCATGTCCATTAATGAAGAGGGTGTCGTGGGATTATACATCATGAAGAAAAGGATCAATTTGATAGGGGAGTATGAGTTTCAATTCTATATTATCCGACTTTATTCCCTACATTTTTTAGTCTTTTAAAGAATTAATCAAAAAAAGGCATTCCCACGCTTGAATTCATGCTATACTTGACTTCTCTAGGAAACATGAGTTTCATAGAAATCCAGTGATCATATGTTTTAGATTTCAATGTTTCTGAGATTGAATGATTAATATGGATAATTGGATGATTAAAGTGAAGCATGAATATTGAAATAAGGACTCATGATTTAAGGGAATTAATTGATTCATGTAAATGAAATTTCCCTTCCATTTTTCATTCTTTGAATTTCATAAATTCATGTGAATTAATTTGTTATTATTAATCATTCCATGACTGATTTTCCAATATCATATTTTCATTCCTGAGAGGATTTCTAGACCAAATGTTTCCTATTTTATCTTGAGCATATTTCTTGAGTGTTCTTGGGATGTGCCACCTGCTAGAACTTGTATTGAATCTTGTCAAAGCTATGACTGTACAAAACCACATTTAAAATGATTGAGGCATCTCTTTGGCTAGCCAAATTTTATCATAAGACCTACCTTTACATTTATCCTTCGTAAGCCCTTAGATTCCATGAATTTCCTTATAGGTTTAAGCCACATTACATTCCAATTTTTCCTTAACTACCTGCACTTTTAGTATTTTTGCATGGTTATTTCAAGTTTGAGTGTGGGGGAAGGGCCTTTCATGTGCGTTCCTTGGGATATGTATCATTTTTGGGTGGTGTAATTAGTGAGTCATCATTTTGGGCAATGTATTATTAGAAAATTGGGCATGAGTCATCATTTCATTATGCTTCTTTTATTTCATCCGGTTCTCCATAAAAAAAGAAAATAAAGTTGTTCCTTTCTGGAGCTTTACAAAAAAAAAGAAAAAAAAAAGAAAATAAAGCTTTACCTTTCTGGAGCTATACAAAAAAACAGGGAGAACATGGATGATATCATTCTTTGTAATCATTTATTGACTCATGACCCATGTCATTGAAAGGGGAGTGGTGTTGTGATTCACATTTAAAGGGGATTTGAGTGAGGTTCATCTTGAGTTTTCACTTGATTAATCATGCATTGTGCATAAGAGTCAATCCTCCTACATCTGGCCTTAAATTATTTCAATCATTTACCCACCAACCCTAAGCCACAGAATCATTTGAACCTTTATTGCAAGTCCTCAGGATTTTATGTGTGTTTTGTCTATACAAAGTGGAGAAAGTAGTTACTTTACAAGCCTATGGATAAGGAGCATGTTCTCATGATATGAGCATAACCCTACTATTAATTGTATCATGAGTGATGAGAGAAAATATTTAAAAGTGAGGTAGGTCATGATTTGGCATGTTTAATAATAATAAATTGAGAAGCTTGAATGAATGAAAGGAGAAGCTTCATTATTTTTCAAAGGGGAAAAGTAAAATGCATGAATTGATTGTTTCTTTGAAAAATTGGAAATTAAATTGTTATTTTTGTGGAACTGGAAAATTTTATTGGACATTGATAATCATCTGATTTTATTCCATTTGAAATTTAAATATTGGTGACATTGGTGTCCTTTGAATTCCATGTTGAGATTTTATGCTTGAGGACAAGCATAGTTTAAGTGTGGGGGAATTTATAGAACAAATATTTTCAATTAATTTATATTGAATATCACTTTTTTAAACTCACAAAAGTGTTACTCTAAGATGAATTGTTTCATTTTTATGATTTTGGTGTTATTTTGAGCTGAATAGTTAAAATTGGCCATTTTGGATTTTTAACAGTTTTAAATTATTTCTATATTTTGGCCATAACATTATCTACACTGATCCTAATTGAAATATTCATTCTTTTCCAGATTTTATTCATCCAGGGATTCATTTACAATATTTGGACTAAAATCTGAATCGGTCATATGAAAGCTCAAACGAAGCTCACAAGTTGGCTCAAGAAAACTGTTTCCAGTTCTGCCTAGTTTTGGTGTGGGATCCATAACTCATCTATTGTGGGCCAAAATCTTGCAAAATTTGGTGGGTGGACGCGCAAGGAGTTTTGGAGCATCTGTTATGAAGGAATCACCGCTGTATTTGTCCGTTTGAGGGTCCATTAAAGCTTCCTAATCCAGGGTTTGACGTTTTGGATATTCTGACTGGACAGAATAAATTATCAGAGTAAAAGGGCCATAACTCTCGGAATACCTGTCCAAATCCGCTGAGATATTTAGAGGACACGGCCAAGACAATTATGCACAACATTGAAAAGGGATCAACGTGTGAAAAGGTCATTTATTGGGTCCAAAATGCGACAACATTCTGAGGACAGAAATCTGGCTATAAAAGGAGGAGAGCTCCTCCTCCTCAACACATCCCATTCTCCACCCCATTCCTTCTGGGGCACCAAGGAGAAGAACTTCTCAGATTTTTCTTTTATTTTTTTTATTATGTCTCTCCTCTCCCGAATTATCTCTCTTACCCAATCCATGTAGGGGTAGTTTCATTTGAGTGATCGGAAAGAGGGGAGGCTGGACCTATGTGTTGTTCTTGAGTTTTGTGCTTGAAATGAATAAAATGTGTTCTTCTTTCTTCTTCTGTTTCCAATTCATAATTCAGTATTAAATTCCAAATGCGGTTGTGGTAAGGTTTTTATTCTGAAATTATAAATTGTTTTGGTCGATGATCACATCTCCCTCCACCCAATTCGAATCTGTATACGGTGGAACATGATTAGGGTTGGGTGGTGATTGCTCGACGGTTGTCAAGCACGTGTGTAGGATTGTATGTTGAAATCTTGGTTTATTAGGGAACAACAATTCTAGGTCTGGGATTGCTCTAATTAATCAAGAGACCTTCTACAACCCTAAACACATTGGAAGGAGGATAGACCAATCTAAGGTTTTAGAATGGAAAATTCTCATCACATCTCTCTTACCAGTTTAAGGAAGAAGAAGAGATAAAAATTGGAAACCATGATGGCACAACACTAAGTCTAGCCAAACCCAATCCGATCACTGCCTTTATCATTTGTTAAAATCAATCAATTTCTGTTGTTTGTTTCACTCATAGTCATTCAAATTAGTTAAAACCAATCTTTTTACGAAAACCAACAAAAAGTGACAGCCTTGTTTTGTGGGCACTCCTCTTCGGGAGACTACCTAGGATCAACTGCTATAATATACTTAGGTAAATAAAATATTGTTTTTCCATGCCCCACGACAGGCGTGCGTCAAAATAGTATGTTAATAATGTACCACATCGATTCATGTGGTGGTAGTCTTCCATAAACATGAGTGACATTATCGTATTCCACAAAATAGAATGTAAATGTTATATGGGATTTTATAATTCAATAATCACTATAATTAAATATATTAATTATATAAATATCAAATACATAATTTTATACATTCATGGAATGTGGTTATGGAAAATGAATAGCCCAGGTTCAGGTGGAGATAGTCTTCCATACAAAAGGTCGATAGTTTCATTTCCCATTTAATGGAAGTGAAATATTTGTTTTTTCTTACCATCTATTTAATAAAATGTTATTAAATTTTAAATGATGTAGTTATTATATTTTAATATAAGAATAATATATTAGTTAGGAGGAATAAAAATTAAAATAAATAATATTTTAATTATGAAACCTCTTCTTAGAGGAGCCTTTTAAGATTATACATAATAATATATAAGGTGGTATTGTTAAGAAACATGGAGACTTTGTGTTGTGTAAAGTTAATTATGCAATATATCTATGCATCACTTGTCTGAAAGAAAGATTTTTTTTGAAATATTCATTATAGGAGTCGTAGGTTTTTCTTCTATATGTGTGGGAGAGGACAGACATGGAATTGATTATAAGAAAAAATTATTCACACATTATTCAGAAACAAATTCTTCAAAAGATTCAATTGGAGATTCTTATTTGTGATAAGGTCATAATATTTATATATATTCAGTATTTAACAAGTTTAGAGGTCATTTTAAAAATAATTTTTTCAGTTTAACCACAGTCAATCCGTTTTTATGATAACCATATAAATTAATATTTTCATTTTTCACTATTATTTTTGATAAAATATTAACTTGAACATAAAAAATCATACAAAATTATCGATAAAAAATATGGAATGCATATTTCGAAATTGCATTCACATGAATTGAGAAATTAAATATAATATTAAACCCAAAAATATGACCAAAAGTCATTTTTTAAAAGAGAAATTATTTAAAACATTAAATTTTTTTTATCAAAATTATATTTTAAATTGATTCCAAAGATATATATTGTATTAATTATAATATAATTAATATTAGTTTACTTTTTACACAATTATAATAAATAATTTAACTATATAAATTCACTGAATGAGTATACAGCTTTTATTAAAGACCAATGTTTTCCATCGATAATGAAAAAATTAATATTTTCAGATAAATATAAAAAATTCTCCCTAAAATATTTTTTGAAATTTATTATTCAAAAAAAGATGATAATTTCGCAAAATAAATTTTCTAAAATCAGAAAAAAAAATTATATTAATTTTTTCAAAAAAGTAAAAAGTATTCAATTGTTTTGAGAAATAGATTTTTTTAGAAGTTTATAATGTCTTTACCAAAGATTAACTATTGTATTACATATTTTTTGACTTCATAATGAACCAATATAGTTAATTTTATGGGTTTGTAGTATTATTATTCATACAACTTGTCATTATAGTTATTTTAAAACGACTGTGTTTAAATCAGAATATTAATAATATTTCATGGGATATTAAAAAATGGTGTTAAATATAATGTAAGTTATCAAAAAAAATATATTAAAAAAACATTCCAAAAAATATAAGGTGATATAGGATTTGTTATATAATCATGTTATGAAGATTGCATATGAATTACAATACATTGAAACACCACAAAATCAGATTTCATGATCATTTACCCTAAATGATCACCTCACCAAGATTCATAAATGGTTACTTGGTGTCCAATCATTGAAAAAACTGGATATAGGGAAGGGATCCACATAAATTCGACGATAAATGAGAATCGGATTAAATAATACACTTATTGTACAACAATGAATCATACTATATGAATATAATTTTTGGAGAGTATATTACTCCTCTTAATATTGATAGTTTTCATTAGGATGTTTATTTCAATGTATAAAAAAGTATTTATAAACTCATTATTGTGTTTATCTATATATCATGGTATCTAGTCCATCACCCACAACCCTAAACTCTACCACCTATGGCCTTTATCACAAAACCATAAACATTAATTTCTATAGACCATTTTATATTTCATAGTATTCTTCCATAGGATCTAAATATATATATAATATATTATTGTGTGAGTTTAAAATATCAAATATTTTCTCCTTAAAACCCCATTCACTTGTGTAGGACTATCATATTTTATCCTTAACATTGACATATCTATGAAGATACCTCTTTTCCTAGAATAGTGTGTGGCCTCATTTTTATTTCCAAAGGATATATAATGAAATTTATATCTCTGTTCCCATTAATATCCATAGTTTCCTTTAAGATAGCATATTTGTTTATCTTGCAGTCTATATATTCTCTAATTATTGTTAGTCATTAAGCAAGTTGGCTAATATTTAGAGTGCCTCACTATTCCATTATATTTTATCCTATGCATGATCTAGATCTATATAATGATCCCTTTTCGAATAAATATGTATCTATTTATTCTTATTTTGTTTCAATAGACAATGAAAATTCTAGAATTCATAAAATTTTAGAACCCATAAATCATCACCCACATTTTTTCCATCCTAAAGGTATTCATTGATTCTAATTTGAGTAGTTCTCAGTTATATTATTTTATAAAATATTTATTTTTAATCTATACAACATAAATTTTATCTTAATTAACTGGAATACCTAAAACATTTCATGGTGATTGAAAGGATGCACATATAACATTAGTGTCCCCCCCCCCAATCCATGGATGTTTTACATAACTGATATATAAAATGAACCAAAACATATATATTGGTATACATTCAACAGATGATAATATTCATTAACCCTATACCCCTTTATTATTTTTAGTGGGTAAATATTCATTCATATTTTTTCTAAATAACTCCATGGAATGAATTTTTAGTCGTATAGTAATAGACATATCATTAAAACATGGTTATTAGTAGTATTAATATAGCCATATGATATTAACAATACCTACATAAAAAATATTCTTTATAATACTCTTTATACATTGTCCAAAATCATTGTATTGTTTCTCAAACATCAACTTGGTAGGAAAACACCGTTTTCATTAGTATATTAAATTAATGGAGTTTCCAATTTATCGACTGAATGAATTAAATAACTTCATTATTTTCCTCTATATCACTACAAAAAAACAATGTCATGTCTGCAATTGAGTACTACAACCTAAAAAATATGAAAATGTCGCATATTTGTTGCATGTAAAAACACAATTTCAATTCACCTTAGGGTCATTATACATTTATCACTATATTCATAAGTCTAAATTCAATCAAAGAAATACAACATTGAACATAAACCATAATATAGTAAATTTTGTACTACATTAATTTGTATCCATATATTGTTAAAATATATATGGAAATAATTTATTTAGTCATGAAAAGTTCATGAAATTCAATTTCTATGAATTCCGAATAAATAAAAAGTAAATTAATAATTATGAAAACAAGCAATGGTGGACATTATAAAAAGGTTTTTTCTTTATTTTAATATACAATCATGGATAAGGAAAATATAGATTTGAAACCATTAAAAGTTCATATTAATTATTAGGATGAAATATGAAGTTGATTTTTCCTTCAATAATACTTCTTCCTAATATTAAATGAAAAGGATAGATCATGAATGAAATGATACATGTCTAATTGGTACTAGTATGTTTACCTATAAATATTCTACATACTATTGATATTTATTAGAAAAATGAAAAACAATTTTATCATCAATATTTTATATTAGTGTATTGGTAAAATATTGTTATGAGAAGCGCATCATGATGTTATTAAGGTTTTATTGATTATTCTATAACCAAGAAATCTTCCATACTGAAAATCGATTGTGATATCAATTTCTAGGGTCATTTTTATTTCCCATCCTTAATCTACAAATCATGGCCTATGATGATTTCATATATGAGAATAACAATTAAATACCCATACATGTTTTTAATTACCTAATAAAATGGAAATCTTTCTCCCATTTGTTAAGATGTTAAACCTGATTTAAAATTATAGCATAATTTATCATGAAAATACCATACCCATATGAGACAAAATGCATTGGGTTATAATGGATTGATCAAACATGTCATCATCATCTTCTGAATTAAAAGTTTAACATATAAATCATTTCAACAAATGTATAAATGGATTTAGGTAGTATTATATTACTCTATAGAATCGTTTACATTTTTAAATATGTTAATTTTTATGGTTATAAAATTTATAGGTCACTAAAATAAAGTCAATAATCTATTTGGAAGTAAATAATATATCTATTCACTGAGAAAATATAAATAGAAAGTCCATAAAATATATCCAACACATGAAAATTAAAAACGATTAAATAAAAAATAATAATACTATTACCAGAATTTATTAAAAGAATACTCTAGATTCATTATATATGTATGAAAATTATTTTTTTTTGTAAAATCACAAAATTTTCATTCAAAAATTATTACCTTGTTTGATGGATTTCACCACACACAACACTGAGACTAAAAAAATATAGACAATTTTAAGGTTGCAGTATAATTGGAAGGTGTAATATGTGTAAATGAAATTATGAGATATATATAATTATATAATTATATATATATATATATGAGAAAAAAATCTTTTAAATATCAACTAAATTAGTACATATTATAAATTAATGGAAGATTTTTCTAAAATTTAAATTGTTCTTGGTATAAATTTTGTTGATTTAAATATAATATAAACACTATATTATTTAGTAATTTATAAAATAATGAATAGTTAATATACAAATTATCATATTCTTAAAAAATGGCATTCATGATATTTGAGTTTTTAAATAAAAATAAAAAATATAAATTTTATGACATGAATTTTAAAAATATACATCATCATTTATTTTTCATTGTCCATATTATAAAAAGATAAATGACCAGATTTTTTTTTAATATTTTTTTTATTTGAATAGTGAAAAATATAGTTTTCACATAAAATATGACTTCAGTGATAATTTTGTTATATAATCATGAAATGGAAACTAGAAATATCATTTATTAGTCCAAATATTCTCTTAAAAAATTAATTTTTAATTCATTAAATGTTTTTTCTTAATTTATTAACACATAATTAATATTTTCATTCATATGTTCTATTTTTAGAAACATAATTATTTCAAATATATTTTTAATTTACCATATTAAAAATAAATTTTAAAAATGAAATATTGAATAAAAAATGGATTTAAAATTTATAATCTTTAGGTGAATTTTTTTTTACTAAAAACCATTTTTTGAATAAAATATAAATAACCTAGTTTAAATTTGGTTACTATGGTGAAAACCAATATGGAAAAATGAGTAACCATAGACAAAAATGTATAAACATGTTAAAAAATTTAATTGTTAGGTATATGTTCTTCTTAACATTTCATATATCCCTAATATTTTTTTTAATTTATGAGATAATTCTATTTCTAGTTACATCCAATTATTGAAATTATTTTCGTATTTAAAAATTCATACTAATTTTTAAATGTAATAGGGCCACTGATCTCCTCACACTAAATAACACCAAACCACAATTTCAATAAGAAAAACTACCCAGTACTCTCCTCCATAATCCTATTATTTTTTTAGGATATACTTATTCTTAAAATTTATTCAAATACATTTGGACCTATATGTAGTCATGGTAATCCATGAAGCGATGTATATACTAAGAACATATAATTCAACATTATATTTTTGTATGTTATTTTCTTCTTTATAAAATTAAATTTAACCATATTTAAATAAAAAGATATTTATAATTATCATTCTATTATTTTTACGTAATTATTAATAAAAAATAACCAATCATTTTATTTTCCATTAAATATAATAAGTTATTTTTTGGTTTTCTGGACTATCGACCCCATGAAAGGACATGTTTTTTATTCATTAAATTGAAAAAAATGGATAGTTTCAGTTTGTATTTTAGGATTACAAGTTATATATATATGAAATATAAATTATAATTAATCAAATTATTATATAACATAAAAATTAATGATTATTATATTGTATTCGACCAATATCAGTAAATATCTCAAAACTAATTCATCTATTTTTTTCATCATCATGATTCAGAACTAAATATACCATGTAACTAAATTAAAAAAATATCTATATAAAACATATATTATAGAACCATTAATTGATTTGAAATGATTATCTTTTGGTAAATAAGTAATGTAGTCATCAATTTTACAATCCTTGTTCAAAATTATTATGATTATAAATATTTGATATTAAAAATAGATTAGAATAATCAAATACATGAAGTGAATTTTTATTATAGAATATGATAAGTATAAATGTAAATGAATTTGGTTATAAAATAGGTAATTAATATATTTATATTTATGATAAATAAGGTTATAAAATAATTTTTGGAATCAAGGGTAATAACATGGGACTAGGAAACTGAAATTTATTCCTTTTAATATTAATCATATATGACGAATTTTCCCCTAGATTCACTACTTTTTTCATATTTTTATTTGATTTTATGTATTTATTTGATGTGAATTACTTAAATCTATTTCCATTTCCATAAAATGTCTCAATTCCACTTATTTTGTTAAAATAACATAGGATTATTTTTGATTTATGTCTTATAACTATGACATTTACATTAATGAGTAAAAATTCCATCAAAAATTCCCTTTCATGACACAGTTTACATTATAATCGAATTTCATATCTCTGAAACAATTATGTATCATTTTTCAAAAAATATATTCATTTATTTTGTGTTTATATTTGATGAATAGTTTTTTATTGTTAGGAATATTCTTTCATGATGTTTTTTTATACAATATTTATGTTTTATGAAACCCTTTTTATTTTCATGGGGTTTTTAAAAAACTATTGTGATTTACAATTAGATTTTTTTGGAAGCCGTTCTATTTCATTGTATCTATTATGATATGATTATGATTGGTTTCATGTGTGAATAATATATATGGATTATTATGGTTGTAATATTATAAATACCTCAAATTAATATATATTTATATATATGTATATATATACACTTATATCCAATGATATAGTCAGGAATGGACATAATGTGTGTGTTCACATTGTTAGGGACAAGATGGGTTTTCCCACAATTTCATGCATGGAAATAATTATTTTATTCACATAGGCATGGGAATTATGAGTTTTCTGATAACATTTTTACAAAGAATATTGTTGTTTTATTTTCATATGATTTTATAATGTTATACTAAATTTGCAATATGAATTTCATTTCTATATATTTTCATGTTTTCATGATTATGACTTATTTATAAATTATTCCCCAATTTTTGACCTTATCATATGTTATATGATTTTTGATATGTGAATTGTGTCATATAATATCTTTTATTATTCTTTAATTATAATATTTTGAGATAATTTTTATCTAAATAGTTTTATAATAGTTTTGTAAGATCTTTTGATATATTTTTCAGATAATAATATATTAATATAGATATACATCATGATTATTATGTAATAAAATTTTCCCCCTTACTAATCAATTTAAATCATAATATTCTTATATTTACATCCCTAAGGTTATGATGATGAATATTTCATGGGAGATGTGTAAAAGGTTATAGTGGAGAATGATTATTGAGTAGAGTTCACAAGTGTTCTGAAAACATTTATCTATGTTTGAAATCATCATAAATATTTTCATTCTCTCATTAGTTTATCTAAATATAGTTATATATTACTCAATTATTTAGATTAATGGACATTCATAAGTAAAAAATATAATAATATTATAGATTTTTTGTGAATATTCAATATTGTTGACACTAATATGCAAATATTTACTGTAAATTCTTATTTGTCATGTAGACTAGAAATATAAATATTTTATATAATTATTATATAAATAATAACAATCACCATTATTTACATATGTTACTCTTCTAGAATCATAAAACTATGAATATTCGATCAAATATGTGATAAATAATACATAAAAAATATAGAGATCATATCCACAAAAAGGGAAAACAATTGAGATGTTTTTAATTAGATAATTAGATGATAATAATGTTATGATAATATATTTTAGTGCATGTTATCAGTATAATATATTAATACCAAAAAATTATTAAATCATAAAATATAAAATCAATTCATATTTATAAGTATGATCATTTTGGGTGTCAAAGTAGTAATCATCATTCACGAGTTGTAATATAGGAATGTTACATCATATACATAGGAAATCATTTTCTAGTGAAAATTGATGACAAAATTATGCCTTTTAATAATCATGTTAGAATAGATATAATGAATTCATAATATAACATTACTATGTGATTGAATCTATTCATATTCATGTACACATTATTACAATGATAATATATTAAATCTGATCATACATTCCCATCAATATGTCAATGAAGTAGTTTATAATAAATTCGACTATTATAATCATAATTTAATGGGATATCAATAATAAATTATACACTAATTTTAGCGAATATAATTTTTCTTACACTCATCTAAAAACTCAAATGAAACATATGTGTGAAAAATGATCATAAAATATTCATCATGTCATAATATCATATCTCATGGAATGGAAACCGATTTTATTAACATTTAACATTTTATAATATCATAACCCATGGAATATAAATTAGTTTCATAATAACAGAATTATAATAGTCATAAAGATTAAATTTAATAAGTATGGATGGTATCATTTTACAAATTCCCCATTAAATTTCAATTAAATTCAATGAATGTTATCATAGTTGAACTGTTTTCTTAAAATATATGTGGTACATTTCCTATGGAAAATGAAAATTTCATTATCAATTAACATATTTTAATGAATATTTATAAATTATTAAGGAAACAACTTTATTCAAAATAACAATGGAAAACTATACGGTTGGCGTAAAAACATTTTGTGGACATGATGGTGGAGAATTCTATATATGTTTAAATCATTATAACAATTATTTTGTTCACATCATTTGTAAAAGTTTCATTATTAATAAAATGAAAATATGAATTTATTTTAAATAATTTTCTTAATAAAAAACATGTGAATAATTGAGTTTATGAAATAAATGAATAAAATTAAAATAATTATTTGAAACATTTTATGAAACATGTATATGCATGAAAATGGTTTCTAAACGAAATTAGATACATAATAAAACGTTTTCAAAAAAGTTAATCCATTTTGAGTCCCAAAGAGAAGATTGTGATATTAAAAAGAACATAAATTATAGGAGGATAAGAAAAAATAAATGATCTTATCATATAAATATAATAAAAATAAATTAATGAAAATTAAAGCCTAATTAATCACAATTAAAATGATATTAAATGTTAATCCCTTATTGTTTCAGAATGCTTGGAATTATAAGAAGCATGTGATAATATATTAAAATTATGGTAAAAATAACTTGATCATAATAATATTCGTGATTTGAAATATAAATGTGGTATTATATACACTGTGTAATATAATATTGGATAATAACAAATAATATGTCCAAAATAATAGCATTTGAGATGATAAATCCTCAACACATTAGAAAAATCTCAACATAAACCCTAATGAGAGATATAACTATACATGGAGTTTTAAATAATAAAATTGACGTGAGAATAATCATAGGTTTCATTCATGTGTGGTATATACATTACAAACAATTGTAGGGAATGTGACTTTTGTATCACTAAAATAGAAGTAATTTGAGAAATCCCCTTAAATCATGTTTTATATTCCATCACAAACATTAAAATACAATATATATATATATATATATATATATTATTTGTTATAGATATTATATAGAATCATATATGTACATATCAAACCAAATATTATTTATATCTAACCCCTAACCTCCTATTTATTAATTATTCATTATTGAAATATATGTTTCATGTGATAATTAATTTTATTGTAATTTATATTAAAGTGATATAGTTTTAGTACATACACACTGGTCAGGGATTCGTCATCAATAAAATTAAAATAATGAAAAATTATTTTATTTATTAATCATATATATTTTACTAAAGTACTTTATACTCTATTGGTGTAAACTTAATTACATAACATCAATAATATGGTAGTACATACGAACATTTGAGTGATGTTTTCCCATAACCAATGAATAGAATGAAAAAAATAGAATTAATATTTTTTCATTAAATAATCTTTATTATATCACAAATATCATATATATTCATTAAATTTATCATTATTTTATCCATGTGAATTTTAGATTAAATAGGAAACAAGAGGCATTGTGGGGGATATAGGGAACATATTTACACATGTGATGTGGTAACTTATTAATGGATGTAATGGTAAAAAGTTAGATGTGATGATATAATTATATAATCACAATGTTGTAATAAATATTATATATAAACACTAAATTCATCATAATGACTTGCTGCAAATTATGGTGGTGGAAAAAATCATATCTCTAAGTGGAGTCAGTATTTCACAAGTACAAATGATATATAACTTTATTTCACATTTGATAGGAAATTTGGTTGATAACGATGTTTAAATTATTATAATAGAATTAAATTTTATTTAGGATACATTATTTATTAACTTATGATGACCATAAGATATTCAATTGTGGTAGAATATGATTTAAATTAAAAGATGTCGAGTATGATAAATAACATTTCTTCGGTATAACTCCATGAGATCCCTTGAAAAGGACCATTTTAACTACATTTTAAGAAGGAAACTACCTCAAGTTATTGTATAGGTATTCTTAAAAGGAAAATGGGTAGAATTTGGTTGATATATAAGGAACAATGTGGTGTAAATAAGATAATGTGTGGGTGTCCTTTTATAATGGTAGAATGGAAAAAAAATTAATTTATCAAAACATTAAAATATTATAAATTCACATTCATGTCCAATTGGATCAAAATTGTCTTAATTTATATGTAATGATGGTATTGTATAGAAGTAAACTCATAAAATATAATAAACCTATTTTTTGGGAAACATTATGCCTTATCTCTTTTGTTTATCAGATCATTAACCATTTTAATATTTTGTGCGGGAAAAATATTTACCATGATTTATATTCATAATGAAAATTATATGTAGACTATTTAAAAAATTTCTTATTTTTAATTCCAAATATGGTGTCAATTTGTATTATTAAAAATCAATATTTTTCATAATTGTTTTTAATGTAAATTCCAAAAACAAAACAAATTATTATTTTATGAGAAATGTGTTTTTCAGAAAAATTTAAATTCAAACAAAATAATTGATATTTATGATAAAAAATGAACCAATTATATAATAATAAAAAAATGGATCATATATCACATTAAGTACAAATTGAAAAATTTAATGAGGCATTTCAATTATAAGATTTGAAGAAAATAAATGTCAGTTCCATAAAAATTGGTAATTTTCACAATTTATTAAGAATTTTCAATAGAAAAATCAAAAACAAATAATATAATATTAACTTTCTAATTTTAAAAAAGGAAATTTTTTTAATACTATTTATACAATTTGTATTAATGATTTATTACACCCACACACAAATTAATAAAAAAATAATTTTTAATGAAAATATATTATTAAAACCAGAAATGTATTTACAAAAAATTGAGTATTTATTAAATATAAATTCACTAATTAATGTGTATTGAATAGAAAAAATATATATATATGTCATAATTCATTTACTCATCTTCATTATAAATAATTAATTAACTAGTCTATAATAATCACATTTAAATAATAATATTTCCATAGTATATCACAATTCACTTAATGCATAATGTTGTATGTTACGAATGCTAACTATGTTGATTTTATTTTAAACTAATCTGTTTTATTTACTATATTATACCAGCCTTAAATAAAATTATTTACTCAAAATTTTATTTTTAACATAATATAATATTTATACCACAACATATTAATTAAATGATATGAAAATTATATCATGATTACTAATTTCTTTATCACTGCTAGGAAACACAGTATTTTTTATTAATTATTTTTAAATCTATTTATGAATCATTTTTTGTCTCTAGGGTTTCAAAAAAATATTCCTTTACATCTAGGAGAAATTTTCCACATATTCCTCGATATATTTTTCATTCTCATACATGACAGGACTAAATTATTTAGATTCAAGGTAAATAATCTGAGATAATAAATTTTTTTATTTATTACAATTTAATAAGATCAAATTATAATAATGTTTTTGGTTAAATCCATTGAAACCTATATAGCACTCTCACTCCAACAAATAAAAATTCAAGATTAACTATTCAATCCTAAAACACTAAAATTAACGTTTATTTGCTAAAAAAATTTATAAAATAATAATAATTAATTCTTTGTATTTATATATATATACAAAAAAATAATTAGAAAATGTGATCAAATATTGATAAAAATTCATATGAATTAATAATAAATTAATATCTAAAATATAAACAATAATAAAAATGATAGAAAAACTAATCTATAAATATTAATGCTTAAGAAACCTCTAAAAGTATTCGTTGGAAAACTAAAACCACAAAATCATAATGGTTAGATAACATATTTGTATCGATATCAACATTAACATTTTCCATCAAAAAATATATTTTATCTTATATTTTATCGAAACAAACACAAGAATACCCTGATCACGTATACTCTTAAAACATCTAATTCATTAAAAATGTCATAAATCACAAGAAAACCATAATTGAACCCACTGTTTTTACATAAAATAACACAATTATTATTCATTAATAAAAATAATAGATTTTTGAATATATTAAAATTTAAAAATTGATGTAAACATCATCATAAATAATATTTTCCACAAATCAATAATCAATTCCAATGTCAACAATACTATAGAATTTCCATTATCAAAATTAATTCTCTTTTTATCTGAACTAAACATTATTATTACAATATCAGAAATATATAAAAGGTTATCGACCAATAAATCTTTCATTTTCAAATAAATATTACCTTACTACTAAATCAAATATCTAGGTATTGATTATAATTAAACATTTTAGTTCAAATCCATATATCATAACTTCTATAGAACAAACCTTATATGATACAGTTATGTAGTTCCTTGAAATATGTGTTCTAGTTTTGAGAATCCCTATTTTTAGAACATTTCCATTGGATTTATTTGTTGCATCGGAAACATCAAACTACTCTTTATCCCAATGGGACCTGCTTTCCAAAGGCATGTGTTCGTTATGTTTTAACATTATGATAATTAAGAATGTTTATCCGTCGATAGGATGGGAGGTTGTACTCATCACACCATTTTGGGGGGACTTATTGTCTACTTTGGGTCTCTCTTTGTAAATTTTAGATACTTTCCACAATCCTTATTAATTCACCAAGTATATCATATGTATCCCTTGTAATTTATAATCACTTATTAACATGACTAAAATTTAAAATCATCAGTATGCATTCACGGTTCTTCATTAATGGAAAAATTCATGAATTTGAGGTTTCACATCAACGGGGTCCTCTAAAATACATATTAGAGGTTATTTTAATCATAGTATTGATAATACTAGTTTTTATGCCACTTAGTGGGGCACATTGGAATTTTTTGTCATCTAGGGAGACGAATGTTAGTTTTGATCTTGGTATCATGCCCATCAAATGGGATACTTATTTATCCTTGTGAATGGAATCAGAACCCTCGTAGTTAAGTGTCACTTAATAGGACACACCATACCTTTTATGGTCATGTGATAAGGATCTCTAAGTGACAGATGCTTCATCAAAACATAATGTGAGACTTATAACAAAGGAGACTGAGAAACATGAAAACGATATGAGTTTCCAAGTAGGATCAAACCTTATTAAGAATATGGCCCAAAGAGAACATGGTTGAATTGAATTGTTCGGTTTGAACCTCAAGGAGGCTTCCTACGTATCCCATATTAATGGGAATCAAATCCCACATAGTTCGATAAATAACATAGGATAGTATGGTCCCCTGAGAAAGATGAGTTTGGGATTAATTCCTAAAAATTATGCCTTGATGACTTGGGGGGTTTAATTTGGGGATCATTCTGGAGGAGGATGCCCAGATTAAAGGAATTAGGGTCAATTCTTGAGGAGGATGTCCAATGAGTTCGTGCCTGGAGAAGGCTTCCTATGTATCCCAGTTATTTTTGGAATCAGATTTCTTGTAGTTCCTTTGGATGAGTGTTTGTGAACATGTTGTAACCATTACATATTTATAAACCTACGTGAGTTATGATCTGGGTGAGAAACAATAGGGTGTGAAAGATTCAATAATGATACTTCACACTTTTCGTCCTCCGCTGATGGAAGAGGGCTCATCAACTGTGGAAGAGGGCGAGGCGACGAGCCATACCTCTATTCTATTTACATTGGAATAGGGTCTAATGTAAGGACGAAGGGATGAAGGTGAGGGGATTACACCAGGATGGTTGCCCTAAAATTGATCCTGGTAGGAAAGGGAGACATCTTCTTTGCTTGTGCAGAAATTCAAGTTTGAACTACACCATCCCTACTAGAGACCTGCGTTTCCGATTCACCTATTTGAGAAAGGAGAGGCCAAGATGCAAACCTCCTCAAAACCAGGAACTTCCCAACACAATTTCTGGGAGAAATATCCATGTGACTGTGGATAATAAAACCCATAGACATTCAATGAATCCTAAATCCATTGTGAAACAAATGTGGGAAACCTCTGACTGCGGAAATACAAACCCAAATAAGAGACACGCTGATATTCATTTCCCAAAGGTTTGAAAATTCATTAGGTTTTTGTGGAGGTCTCAATAGAATCATTTTCAGAAAAGGGAGCCAATGAAGATGAATCCTTGCCATGAATGGGTGATGAAGGCTTGATGGCTTGTATACTAAAGAGAGTGAAGAGAATAAGTGAATCAAAGAGGGGCGCCCAAGTAGAAAAGGGTGTCCTAGTATTGTCGTGCAAGTACACTTGGGAGAACAGATGTCCACTTAAGAAACAAACAACCTATATAGTAATAGAAGGGTGAGACCATGCTCAAGACCTCAAAAGTATTCACAGGTGACCCAAGAAGTGGGGCACTCTAGTTCTCGTTGGAGGAATGGTAGGCGCGTAAGTATTTATGAAATAGGGAGGGTGGGGGCTTTAGCTGTTCTATTGTTGTGGTTTTCAAACACTAAAAAGGATTTAAGTCCAATGATCTTCCCATAAATCCTCAACTCATGGTGTTGAAGAACTACCTTGAATGTTTCAAAAGACTGGAGCAAACTTTTAGGGTGAACCGAGAAGCAATTGGGCTTCAAGAAAATTCGACATAGAAATGGGGGCTCCAAGGGTCTATTTATAAGAAAATAAGTGACCTAGGGTGAAATGAGTTGGGAGTGAAAGTGACTTGCGTGCAAGATAGGAGCGTACAAGTTGGCTATGTGATATTTTTGGGTGCACAAGTAGGCTTCACGACACCGGTGTTTTGTCTTGACTAAGGCGATTCAAAATTCATTCCTTTGAAAATCTTGATTCATCATCTTGTATTTTACCATTTTCATTCTAAGGGGATTCCCCTTGTCATTTTTGAAACACATTGACGGAATGGAGTGTAAAAAAATATTCCCCCCCCCCCCGCATCATAATTGGATCCGAAATGAACATGAGGACCCTATACTAAATTAAAGTAATGAAAAGAAAGTCAAGGGAAATGGGGTGCACAAGTATTTGACGCTCAAGTAGACTTGGGTTCATAAGGGCGCAACACGTATGATTTCTGGCACACATGGTAATATTTTTCCCTTATATATTAGTGCTTCAGTTCTGTGGAATGTTTCACTACTTCTTGATTCTCACATCTCAGCACGCAAGTCTTATTTTCAGATGTTTATGTTTTGTCACACTTCATCTCTACGTTTTTTAGCTACGCACCATGAGTGGGGCGCCATAAATGCACGTCGACTTATACATGCACGACATGTTTAAAACTAGGGCACCTTAATTATTTTTTCCAATATTCTGTAAAACAAAAAAAATGAACTTAATTTAAAAATACCACCTCTATATTTTTGCAGGTTCAATGGCTCCTAGAAAAATTGGAACTGCTGATGAGCTTTCAAGCAAGAGGATTGTTGACATGGTAATTGTCTTTCGTCATGATAACATCAATGTTTAAAAATACACTATTCCAGAAATAGAAATATATATAGGAATTATCATTTCAACGTTTCTTGGAGCACCTATCTTCCTTTGTAATGTTATGGAACATTGCTGGAAACTGACATTCTAGATCCAAAGAACTATGTCCCACATTCATGGTTTATGGATTATACCGACTTCACATCGGCCAATGATTCATTTTGGGGCTAGTTTTTCGGTGTTCGAACAATAGAGAAAGATTATATTATGCATCATAGCCTGTGTGCTCCAGATTTAAAGGCACCCACACCCAGGATGTAGCCACAATGTTATTTATCCATCGCTCGAGATTCTCAGAGAGATCAGTCCAAGGGTTGGATGAAATTTTGGGATTTCTTCCTAGGAGGAGGTGTAAAACCATGTTTAATGTGGGCATACTAGGTGGGAATGTCATGTGTATAATTTTCTGATAATTTGAGAATCGTCAGGATTTATGAATCTATCTAGGTTGGCTAACCAATGTGTATAAGAATGAATATTTATGGTAAAGTTATTATGTCGGTGGAGCCCAAAGACTAATTCCATTCATTTAACCCATGGAGAGGTACGTGTCATTTTGTGGGATGTTTACAAAAATTATAGATCTTCTATCCTTGGAGACAAGTACGACGAGTTTATTTCTCCAATGATGACATAGAATGACTTGGAAAAGACACCATATTTGGTTCATCAGTTGATGAAAATATTAAACAAACTCAATAAGTAAATCACTGCGAAAACTCGCACCAGCATGGACATTCATCTGGGGGAATAGCTAGAAAAGTTTTTAGTAATGAAGATGGAAAATGGGCCCACTTCCACTCGTTAAACTAGCTGTCAATGGGTAGAGAAGAGAGGCACTCCTGACACCTTATGGAAAAAATTGGAGACAAGAGAATTTGAAAAATGAAAATATGATATCAACCCAAAAATTCATACAAAGACATGTCTGGAATGTTTCTTAGCCATGTCACTTAGTGTATATTTATTACTAGTTTAAGACTCCAATAGAGGTGTTAGGCCAAGAACCATTTTTATTGTAGAAAATTTGGCAGAGAAAAGGATGTTAGTGTTGGAAACTCATATTTTTTAAAATATTTATAGTATTTTTATGCGTATTCACAAAGTTAAATCTCCCGTTAGAATACCTGGTCCATTCCTAGTGTTGTGGGATGGATTGCTACTCACTTTTAAACTTATGATGCACAATGAGGAGTACATCTTTTTGGATGTTTTTTCCAACCATATTTTCAAGCATTTTTTGGTATTTCACCCTGGTATTTGAATTCTTGTACCAAAAACATTAGGATGAGCATGCATAATGAATTTCATTTCATTTCATAGGGGAATCCGCCTATTGGGTGAATTGTTGATAATATTACTGCAAGTTGGGAACTGAAACCATACATGCCAGCTTGCAGAGATGGCATGTTGGCCACCAGAATAAACGCTAAAACCATATGTGAGGACTATGCTCCATATATATTTTCATTTCAATTAAAATTTCTACAATTGAATATTGTCTCCCATGCCATGCATGTCAGACTAGAGAAACACCCCATGGTTTCCTGACAACTATGGTTGTTGACATCTACAGAGAAGACCAGGGTAGTTTTTAATTTACCTAATGCAGATAGAGTAAGAAGATTAAGCATTTGGTATTATGAAAACTAGGTTGCATCATAACTTTAAGGGGTATTATATCATGTTTTCCCACGAGTGGGGAAAAAGAGAAATAACAGGAAGGAACCCCTTCACTTGGAAGATAATTCTTCATTATCAGTGGTTGATCTACGAGAATCAGAGAGTATGGGTGATGATGATTTATATCCACCAAGGATACCTTGAGCCATGTATATTCCCCCTACTAGGATAAGAATGATACACTCCATCAGTACCTACTAAATCTATATCATGGTTATATAGTCACTATCATTTGGAAGAAGGATGCATTCCATTTTCCAGTCCTTTATTTGTGACAGCTGGTGCTGGGAAAAAACTAAAGTCCAAGGTTGTAAGATCCTCGTCACAAGCCTTGGACATAAATTCTGAATATGTAATACTTGAGGCTGCTCAAACATGTCATAGTCTATACTGTGATGCTGAGACCATGTGGATGGATTTGTGCGAGGGACTGCATAGTCCAAGAGTAGGGGATTTGCGGGATTCATCTGACAGTCATTTTAATGATAATCCCAATGAGGTATGGACCTATATTCAAGAGATATAAATGCTCATTTATTCCACTGATGATTCAATTCCAACCACAAAGTTGGAAATGTATATGATATATCATGGTACCACTGAAGGGATTAATCCTTTATTAGACTAAGAATGTCGTGCCATTTAGATCTCGAGGATGTAAGTTCCTGTTCTTTTGTATCTTCCTATATTTTTTAACTTGAATTTTAATCAAACCATTGTTACTTAGGAGAAATTTTACATTAACATATAGTTGGGTAAATGAATGAAAACATAAATTCCATCACCACAATATAGTCTTGGAGGCACTGCTCTTGAAGCTACCAGATCTCCCCTTGAATGGGGAGAAATATCTCCATTCAGACAAGCCATGGAGGAGGATATGGAGAGGGTACTGGGATAACTGATACCTATTTTTTCAGGTGATGATACAAGCCTTCCAAATAATACAATTAAGAAAATGCTTCGACATAATAAAACCATGATTAAGCTCTTTCTTAGGATGGGTAAGTCTCCCAGATAATCATAAATTTTAGTTTTATTCATGAAAATGTTTTTAAACTTTTTATGATCATAGGGGCTTCTTTTGTTTATTATTTGAAATAAACCACTGATAAGACACAATGATATGTAAAAGGTGATACTCGGAAAACACAAATTTCAAGAGATTAAGTGGTTCCTGAATAGGAATTGAAGTAAAAGAAACCAACATTTGTCACCAGAACTTCTCTGATTCCTGTGATTAGAGGAGAGGAAAAATCTGGTAAATCAATAATATTTCATAAAGAATCCAATGTCACAATAGGTGACTTCTATTCTGTGAAAAATTTAGGATCATCACTTGGAAAAGAACATCTGGCAATAGCTGATGTTGACCCCACAATTTTTGCAGAAAAAGATACTCGAGGTCAGAGGTTTCTGGAGGAAGGTTGTGACGTAAAGACTCCATGTGTTCCCATGGGTGAGACTAACCTGTGATCTGAGATATCATTGGTTGAAATGATGAACATTGTCATGTCTTTTGAAGAACTATTAGAACATGTAAAATTATCAAATGTTTTATATGATTTTGAAGGTCCTTACATAGAATCAACTAGACATGAGTTCTCATGATTAATCATGTCAATCATCTTATTATTAACTTTCCAACGATGGTTGATTTGAAATATGCCGTTCAATATAATGAAACTGATGTCGCATCAGTTCTTGAAGGAAGTGTTGATATTTATAAAAACACTTGAAATGCTGATACATTTCTCAAGTGAATCTTGATGTAACTGGTCTTCCTAAGATTCACTATGAATGTCCTAATCATATTAAAGATAGCACTCCCCATCCAGAGACATCATATAAAATTTTGGAAACTGAGAACAGTGGGGTGGATTCTTCTCAAGCCACTAACTTACTTCTGGGAAAGAGAGGCTGATATTATGATTGTATTTACTTTTATTATCTCTTAAATAAAACCATGATTCTTGATTTACTATATAGGGCTACCCAAATAAATTGATAGGTTTGGAGGTGAAGCCTCTGCATCTTCCCAAACAACATTTGAAGGTGAAGCAACCATTGTACAAAAAGAAACAAATTAGGGCACATCGTTAAGGGCATTTTTCCCAGAATATACCCATCCTTATGATAGTGATTCTGAATTATACCCAAAATAGCAGAAGGCTCTTTATCTTGATCATCTCAAAGCAAAGAAAATTATATGGAAAATAATATCCTAGATTCCCCTTGAGGAAATACCTTCAATAATTCCACGAAATTCATCTATATTCATCATTCTAGTATTTTACGGTTTTGAATACCATGAAATTCATACTGTGGTGAAAGAAATTATCCGAAATATGGATCTAGATAAAAATTTTAATCAAGACTTGATAAAATCTAAATTTTTTATCAAAATTAAAGAGTTACAAGTAGAAATGTCCCATATTTAGTGTAATCATAATGCCAAGTTGAAGGTACTGACACAAAAAATTAATAAAAATTTCTTTTAGCAAATATGCCTTCAACAAGAGTTAGATATCATTACAGGGGATCTTGATCAGATTCATTGATCATTAGGGTAATTTCAGAAGTGTGGTTCAAAAGCCATCACAGATGCTAAAAAAGTACATTATCATGCAGAAGAGAACGAGGCTTGTTAGATAAAGAAACTCCAACCAGCTGTTCATGGGACTCATGAAGCTATTAAATAAATGAGAAATTACATAAAATGCCTATTATAAAAATATCATAAAGATATTGATTCCATTTTTTTGTTTCTTCTACGCAGAAAAATTATATAAATGAACATGATTTTGTCTTTAATCATTTTTGTTTTAACTTTCATTATTTTAGTTTGTATTACCTAGGGCATTGGGCCTAGAAAGCGTAACAGGATAATATTTAGGGTCAAAATAGGTTTGACCATAATCATTGAAATTGGATCTCAAACAAAACTCTTTAGATATGAATTTCTTTAATATTCTTTAAATATCTCCAAGTGGAATCTTGGGTCATAATTTTATGGTCACCAATTCTAAAACCTATATAAAAATAAGGGGATTCATATCCCAGAACAAAGTTTCCATTACTTGATAATCCCATTATGGGGGATGTATTATGCAGGGACAACTAGGTCATATTCTGCCTAGCCAAATAGTGGAATTTTTTGACTGACATGCATGTTATATACGCAATTTATGTAAGGCATCCTAAGGGAATGCTCTTCATAGTAAAGAAAAATAACTCTTAGAAATTTATCATTCTACTATTGATAGATAGGGGAAAAATAAGATCTCGGAGACTCCGGACCACAGTGGGTGGTTCATCCAAGGAATGTAATTTAAGGTATGATAATAAACTATTTTAGAAAAACAAATTTCATGAATAAGAAAACCATTTCTATACCAATTTGTTGTATAAGTAATGGATATAATGTATTAGAATATTTAATTTCTGAAATTATACCATGCATTTTTATGTCATGCAGTGAGGACATTGTATTGTGCAGATTTAAGTCATGCAGTGAGGACAATATATTGTGCAGTATTAAATCATACAATGAGGACATTGTGTTGTGCAGTTTTAAGTCATGCAATGGGGACATTGTACTTTTCCATTTTAATTCATGTAGTGAGGAAATTGTGTGGATTTAATTTATGGTCTTTATCTCTGAAAAAAATATATGAGAAAACAATCCCAATTCCTAGATAAAGTTGTTTGGAAAAATCAAATAATATTTGAGTATGGAAGGGAAAAATAAAAACTGGAATTTGGAAATTTCTTAAACTGATGAATGATAAGGGAAAAGGGAAAAATTTATTAGAGGATGACTTTTCCAAGAACGAAGTTACCATTATTTGATAAACCCATTATGGGGGTTGTATTATGAAGGTCCAACTGGGACTTATGCTGCATATTCAAATAGTGGCATCTATTCAATTAAATTCTTATTATATAGGCATCTTATGCAAGGCTGCCTAAGGTCAGATGCTATGTAATTTGGAATAAGAGCTCTTAAAAATTTAATGCTCTATTGCCAAAAGTCAAATAATGTTTATAGAGATTCAAATTTTCCGAATCATAGTGTTTGGTTTATGGAGAATGGAACTGGAATATGGATTGGGTTTTTCCAACCAAGATGTCCAAAGAATCAGTGGAATATGAATTTTACGAAGGACTGACCGAGACGTATGAGATATGGAGTCTGTAGTATTAGGTAATACAATTAGGACCCGAAGATGAAATAATATATAATATGTGGATAGGTTATTTCAAGGTTATTTCATATTGTATTGAACACATGGTGAGGGATATGTGTAATCCATGGTCATAAAGACTTTCAGATTATGAGAAAGTTAATGGGACAAGTATACATGAATTACTGTTTTAAAATAAAAATTCTTGTATATTTTCATCAATGATTTATGGGGAAAAAGACACTATAACCAAGAATGAAGTTAACATTACTTGAAAAACCTATTATGGGGGATATATTATGCAGAGCCTACTAGGGAATATGCTTCTTAGCCAAATAGTGGAATCTTTTGACTGACATTCATGTTATATAGGCTACTGATGCAATGCCACATAAGGGAATGTGCAACATAGTCAAGAAAAAGAGATCTCAAATATTAGAATCACAGTTACCAAAAACCATAAGAATGATTATAAAGATATGAAAATATTCATAATTAATAGTATGAAATATGGATAGGTTTTATGTTCAATGCTGATGAGAAATATTTTAACCATTATTGTCCATGAGTTTGGAATCCTGTACATAGATCTGACTCATATGGAAAATGGATTCTTTAATTGTTTCATCTGAATTAATATTATGATGGGTAGTTTAATGTCATAAAATGATGAAATTTTCACCCCCATATAGAATTAAAACACATTACTTATATTAAGAAGCACCTTATCGAATTCTTCAGCTCACTTGAGCTATTCTCGATGTGGGAATCAAGGATTATTAAGGGTATTTTCCATATTAAAAATTTGTCATAGATAATGAATAAGGGTATCTGATTTCAATATAGTTTTACATCATGTGGTGAGGATGAAAATGACCAGATAAGAAAGGAAATATATATTGTAACTGGTATATGGGATAAAACCCAAGTGCCACTATATGCCTTTATGGAGAAAGAGTCATGTCATACACAGTTCTTAAAACATTCCCTATTCAAATTTGACTCATAAACAAGATATAAAGGTGGTTTTTATCGCGGTTGGTCCTGTAACATCCTGGATCCGGTGCCACTCAATGGGTGCACCGAACCCAGTTGGTCACATGACCTCAAAAACATTTCCCCAAATCCCAAAGTATGGCGACTAGGAGCGAGGGCCTAGATTTGGTAGTGGGGAAAATATTCCCTCATTTGTCAAAGTGTTTCAAAACGGAATAATATAAACATAACAATAGAAGAAGTAGTATACAATAACAAACTGAAATGGATAACAGTACATAAGTAAAAGATAAAAAATTTCATATATATTTAATGATGCATTATGTCTCTACTTATAGAAAATCTGGAAAAACAGGATACATTGCCATCTAGAATAATACAATACAAAGTACAAGTCTAATAATGATACAAAACAGTGCACCAGGAACTCAGTCGCATCACGAGTCTATGCTCGGTCCCATGATCTCCCACTGCTCTGCAACAATCAAGTACCTTAGTAGGGACTCTTTCACTAGTTAACACCTCCAGCAATATAATCTGTTTGGGCCCAATACATGTCCCAAACAAAGTGTGAGAAACAAATCCCAGTAGGCCACCCCCAAATTCATGTGCCCAACTATTAGAGAGTTTGTGCAACAACAGTGTGCAGTAATGAAATACAAAAAACCAGGAACTACTAAAAAGTAAGCATTCCAACCATTTCCATTTAATTATTGTTTTAAAATTCAATATAATTGAATTATAAGTTTCTGAGACTCAGCCTCATCCGAAAGTCCCCCTAACAGTGCCACATCAAAATTATAACATGATATCTAACAAGTACAAGGTAATAAAATACCAAGCCCATGCTTTAGCTTGGTAGGTATGACATGTAAAATCACCATAGTGAATATTCAAAATGAACATTGTCTGTAGACCTGAAAATCCTTACCCACCGGTAATCAGAATCAAAACTCGCAGGTGACTTTCCAAATGCATAATGATTTTTTCCTGCCAGTGTAAGAGGTGTCTCCCACAGGCACAGAATCTACTACCTAAAAGCATGAGAAGAGTTTCCCATAGGCTAAACGAATGACTGCCCACAATCTATGCAAGTAACCGGGACGATCCCAAGATATAAGCAAGCAATTTATATAAAATTCCTTTCATGGAAATTTAAAACATGCTAAATTCATGATATACCGTTGGGTAACCTAGAAAATGACTAAACAATGGAATGCACCAATGGGGTGGACCTAGATTCATGAAATGATCCCAAATAGTAGTTGTACATATTCATTAAATTACCTACGCAATTCAAGGTTTTTAATTAATCAAAGACTCAACCATACGACAACCCAAACATGGGATCATAACACAATGGCAGAAAAAAACAACATGACAGTTGGAATTAAACATCAGACCACCTACCTCGATCTCCCCTGATCGATAAACATGAACGGCACCTCCCAAAAAAACTGAGAATGCTACAGATCTGGGATAAAAAACAACACATTTTACCTCAAATAACTTCCCCTCGTGAAATAATATGTATGAACGGATCAAGGAGAAAGGGGTGTCTTACCCACACATTTCAAACGAGATCGATGGCGGAATAAACGGATTCCTGCGGTGTGATTGAGAAATCCTCAATGATTCGGCCTCTCCTCCCAAGCTCAAAACGGGTTCAATACCTCCTATGCCAAATGAGGATGCTACAGTCCATTTTAAGTGAAAATAAACTACATGAAGTGTACTCTCAAGTTCATGACATGTAATTTTCATTATTTAACTATTCCTTTGGTGGATTCTTGTCACCGCCACACTGTTGACCAGTTGACATGTGTACACGATGTGTATTTCGGATTACACGGCATGAACTGTCACTCAGATGGTGGCTACTTCCACCACCTTTTTGTTCACCTTCTGACTGATTACACGGTGTGTAAATACCCAGTACATGGCGTATAGTAGATTTTTACACCCTTCATCATCGATAGGCCAACACGCCCTGCGTACTCATCCCACAAGTCCAAATTACACGACATGTGGTAATTTACACAGTGTGTAGTCAAAAAATTTGGGATTTCTCCCCATGTTCCATATTTTTTCAAAAACACTTATGGAAAATGGAAAAGAAGAAACATGTACCTCAAGATCAAGAACTGAGTTCATAAAAACATCCCCCATTAAAGTAATTCGTCCCTGAATTTCACTTCCATGGGTGGTGTAGATAACGCTCAGAACAAATCTGGCCACTGAGCACATATATCGGTCTCCCGCTCCTAGGTTTCATCCTGCACTCGACTATACTACCATAGCAATCGTACGAGAGGAACTGAACGGTGTCAAAGAACATTAATGCTCCTATAAACAATTCAAATTAGTTTCTCCTCAAATGATGCATCGACCTAAACCTCAACCTCTTTGGGATGAAAAACGTGAGACAGGTCTGAGTGATAACGGCGCATCAGAGATTCGTGGATGATTTTTTGCATGGCCAGATACCTCTGTGGTAACTAAAATTGATATGCAACAGGCCCGACCCTCTCCAAAATCTCAAAAGAACCTACATACCTTTGGGAATGTTTCCCCTATCTACTGTCTGGCATGTGTCCTAACCTCGGTAAAACTCACAAGAAAACCTGATCCCCGACCACGAACTCCATGGGTCATTTGCAGAGATCATCATAAGATTTCTGACGAGACTGTGTGGTATTCATCTAATTCTGTATCAACTAAACCTGATCTAAAGTCTACTACACAAGAAATGGTCCCAGGAAAGCTGCCTCACCAACTTCCAACCAGCACAGGGGTGATCAGCATGGTCTACCATACAAAGCCTCATAAGATGTCATCTCAATAGTATCCTAGAAACTATTATTATATACAAACTTTACCATTGGTATTTTCTTCTCCCAAGGTCCCCCAAAGTCTAGGACGCATGCACACAACTTGTCCTCAAGCACCTGTATAATACACCCTGATTCGCCATCAGTCTGAGTGTGGTATGTTGTGCTTAGAAGAACCTTTACACAAAGTGCCCTCTGAAAACTCTTCTAGAAATGAGACGTCAAACCCGAATCCCTATCTAAATTGATAGAACGAGGGACCCCATGAAGACGTACTACCACTCGGATATGAAACATCCCAAGCTAGTCAACACCGAAGGTCTCCTTGATCGAAAAAAATGAGCTACCTTCGTAAGTCTCTATACAACAGCCCACATGGAATCTTTGCCTCGTGGTGACCTCGGCAACCCGGTCACGAAGTCCATCGCGACATCATCACATTTCCACTACGGAATGGGTAACAGTTGTAACAGTTTTGCTGGCCTCTGATACTCTGCCATCACCTACAGACAGGTGGAACATTTCGTAACAAAACCAACTACCTCTCTTTTTATACCCGGCCACCAGTACTGACGTCTCAAGTCACAGTACATTTTGGAATCTCCAGGATGCACCACCCAAGCTGAAGCATGAAAATCCCACATCAACTCTTCATGTATATCCCCTGGAACTCATACTCATCCATGGATACATAGTATCTCATCATCGTCTATCGTCCAACCAGG
Organism: Viscum album; assembly: GCA_963277665.1. Classification (NCBI taxonomy): domain Eukaryota; kingdom Viridiplantae; phylum Streptophyta; class Magnoliopsida; order Santalales; family Viscaceae; genus Viscum; species Viscum album. The sequence goes on along the minus strand of OY728153.1, from coordinate 185,429,217 downwards.
AGGAGGGTCCACACTTGCCACTGACTCCTGTAGAACTAGGCCTTCTGAATCCAATAGTTGTCTCATCCTCACCCTATCTAGGAGGGTAGAAGTCACAGGTAAGGAAGAAAGATAGGTTTTATCTTGACTATCGTGCACCTCAAATTGAATCTTAGAGAACAAAGCCAGGAGCTTCCACTCACCACTGTCCTCCTGCACTGCATGTAACTGCGTCTTCCCACTTAGTGCATCAGCAACTGTGTTACCCTCCCCTAGTGTATAGGCAAGATCCAAGTCAAAGGAGAGAAGGTATTCAACCTTCCTTCGATATCTTGAATTCATGTCACACTGGGTAAAGATATACAAGAGACTTTTGTGGTCCGTAAACACCACAAAATGCTCTTCCAAGAGATAATGTCTCCAATAGCAAAACACATGAACAACTACAGCCATCTCGAGATCATATGTCGGGTAATTCTTCTCATGTGGCCTCAACTACCGAGACCCGTACACAACTAGTCAATCGACCTGCATCAACACTCCTCCCAGACCAATACCTATTGCATAACAGTAAACTGTATAGCTCTTTCCTTTGGAATAATTAGGACTGGTGCGGATGTCAACCTTCCCTTCAACTCATGAAAGGCTGTCTCACAAGCTTCTGACCAAACCAAAATCACACCCTTCATATTCAAACCTGTCAACGGTGTTGATAAGCAAGAGAAGTCTTTTATAATGTGCATGTAGTAACCATCCATCCCGAAGAAACTTCGTATCACAATCATGTACTTAGGCTCTTCCCAGGAAACTATTGTTCTCACTTTCTATGGGTCCACTACAACTCCTACCTCTAAGATGATATGACCCAAGAAGTCTATCTGATCCATCAAAAAGTGGAACTTTGAGATCGTAGAATATATCTGATTTCTTCTTAGTGTGCTCAATACAATATCAAGATGTGTGGCATGGTCGTGTCGAGTGTGAATGTACACTAAGATATCATCCACGAAGACTACCACAAATTAATCCAAATATGGGTGGAACACACTATTCATAAGAGCCATGAAAACTGCGTGCACGTTCAAGAGTCGAACGACATAACAATTTACTCTTATAGACAATATCTGCTCTGAAAATCTGTAATCTTTAAGTCCAATGTCCTAACGCGTAACTGATGATATCCAAATCTCAAGTAAATCTTCAAGAACACTCGTGCTCCTAAAAGTTGATCAAAATGATCGTCAATCCTCGGCAAGGGATATCGGTTCTTGACCAAAAACCGGTTCAGATTCATATAATAGACACAAATTCTGACAGTAACGCCTGCCTTCTCTGCAAACAGAACAGGAGAACCCCAAGGAGAAGTGGTGGGTCAGATGAAAACCATTCAATGCAACTCCTCCAACTACCTCTTCAGCTCCTGCAACTTTGGTGTAGCCATCCTATAAGGAGGAATGGACACCGGTGCTACCCCAGACCCTATCTCAATAGTGAAATCCACCTCATGCTCTAGTGGTAGACCTGAAATGTTGTCTGGGAAGACATCCCTGAAACGATCCACCACTGGAGGGAAATCCTTCTGAAAAGTTCTGCAGTCATCTAGATATAAACTCGCAATTTGGGCTGTCACTCTACCTCGCCCACGATGCATGGGTCCGTCTCGGCTCCCTTGGACATACCATTTGCTCTTTTATATAAACTCTCAGCCATCTGGTGACGTGAAACACACCATGCGACAGTAGCAATCCATAAATGATCAAAAGGTACCAACTAGTCCATCCTGAGAATGACATAATAGATCTTCATATCTATGATGTAGAAGTCCCACAGAAAGTGACACCTGCCAACCTTTATGGGGAACTCCCTACACTAATGAAAACTATCCATTCTAGTTACCAATAAAGTGTCTTGATTCATAACATCAAATGAAGAAGAATTACAAAGCACAAGGTTCTCCACAATGGGCACATATATAATTCTATGTTTATCACCCGTATCAAAAAGTACTGAAGATAAAATATAAGAATATAGAATAGTACCTATGAAAGTGGAAGTTTTGGGATCTTTCTCCTGTTGGGTCTATTGCACTGCATATGTCTGCCAAGTGCCGCAGTCCTACGACATAGCCTGGCTACCCTGAGGTGACCTGCCAGGTTGTCTCTGAGATCCTGGTGTCTGGCTACCACAACCCCAACCAACACAATGGCCTAAATGTTGCAACATATCCCAATTCCCTGACTGGTAAGAAGCTTCTGGCACTGCTCCCACACACGGAGTCTACACATAACCCCACTCATTTTCCACTGGTGGAAACGCCCAGCAGAAATGCTATAGATGACCTATCATGCCGCATGCTTGGCACTCCACTACGCCACGTAGACACTGAGGTCTCTTGTGCCCCTCTCTACCAAACTGGTAGCACATGACCTGGACACCTGAGAAAAACATCTGGTTAGTACTTACACCATGAGAGACATCCATATATCTCTTCCTCGTGAAGGTAGAAATAGTACCAGAAACGGGTGTCGAACCGCCCTGGCCTGCACCACTAGCATCACGGAGGTTCCAATCAGTAATCAATCCCTTGTTCACAATAGCATGTACTGTAGGAACATGAATACATTCACCAGTTATTAGATGTCTTATCGAAGACAATCCTCTAAGTGTCAAGCCCTCAGCATCTCCTATCCAACCAGAACATTTGAAAATTGATGTAGCTGAGTGAAGCGGGCAGAATAGTCCATCACTGACATGGTGCGCTGCTTCAGATTCATGAACTCTCATGCTTGATATTCCATCAGCATATCCGTAAAGAAAAATTCATAGAAGACTACCTGAATATCTTCCAATGGATTGTCTTTGTCATCCCCTGTCTGGTTGGTAACATCCCACCACCTCTTGGCGGAATCACGCAGCATGTATGTAACGATCTTGACACTCCGCCATGGAGGCATCTTCAGATGCTCGAAGATGGTCTTCATAGAATGCAGCCAAGACTCTTCATCCTATGGTCCACCATGTTTTGAAAACATAGGTGAATGCTACTTCTATAATATACACTTCAGCTCTACCATAGACGTTTCAGATGACGGTGCTCTCTAGAAGGTCTGCATAAACCGCATGAAGCCTTTACGGAGCTGTGCATCAGCACCTGTACCCGGTATAATGTCTGGTGCCGCATATAGCTCTACTAGAGGATCCATAAGTATCACATGGCCAACTGTCTGTGGAGTATAATTGTTGCCGCTCTCCTGGAGAACAACTTTCTGTCGTCCTAGTGGCATGACTCTACAAGGCCAACATGCGCCTTACATTAAGATCATCAAGGACCATGAACTGGAAACATAAGAAGGGAAGAAGAGGAAGAAAACAATCATGTTTTACAAAAGAAGACTACATGTCATATATAATAACAACACAACATGTTCCTGTAAGCCTTTCACATTGGGGTGAACCTCTGCCAATACTGGTCATGTAACACCCCAAACACGGCGTGTTGTCCACACACACGGCGTGTACTTGAATTCTCCTCCCCTGCCCGAGTTCTTCAACATGGCTTATCCACAGAACACTCCTTTAAACGAGACTACATGTGTTGTATAAGATCTACATGATATGTAATGCATATATTTCAACTGCTCGTGTTGTTATTGACATGGCCAGAAACACGTCTATCACTACACGGCGTGTTACACCCTCACACGGCATGTATACAACCCCATTTTCCCCAACCACATGGAAATGTCTACACAATATCTCACTGGTCAAGACTAAACATAATGTCCCATAGGTACACGGTATGTCCAAGAAGAGGTAACATTAACCCATGTCTGTTAGTTACACGGTCGGATTCCGAGGATAAACTACACGACGTGTACGGTATTGACACAGCATGTACAAAATCAACTTTCTCCACCCGTGTTGTTAGTCACACGACATACACATGGTTAACAAAACTTGGCGTGTATAAGATCTACATGGTGTGTGCCCTCAAAGTCTCATTATCCCATGTTTCTGTCTACACGGCCTATTACACGGGTAGAAACATCCCGACATGAACATGAAGTACATGGCGTGTACATAAAATTATTTTCCTTTTCTTTTCGAATAGAAGATTAAACATTATGTAATCAAATTTAAACAGTGTGTATTCTGGGTTTTTCAAGATATTAAGCATTAGAAACTTCTCCATAGCCCTAAAAAACACTAAAACCAACACCTAAGTGCCAAATTCATATCCTTGATGGCCCATACTCCCCGCGAATCAAAGAATGGAATATTATACATGTTATAACAAAGTAAAAAAGATCCATGATCCACAAAATTCCGGTCAATGTGGGCCTATAGTCCTCAAGAACCAATGTTTTCAATTCAAACTAAAATATATCACAGAACGATACCCTATCAAATAGCTGGTATTTTATCAAGGCATCTATCACAACATCATGCTATTAGTAGAACAATATCTATCACAACAACATTCAATGTATAATGCATCCACATGGCATGGAAACTATGCATGGCATTGGATTCTAGAATGTGACTAAATGATGCATGTGATGGAATACCCTCATCTCATTGAGTTTCAACTCAATAGAACCCATGTATAAAAATATAAATTGCACACCACATGTGTGTCACCCAACAGTGAAAATCAAATCAACCGGGAAATTGAAAAATCAGAAAAATTACAACATAAGGTAAATTTTCTTTTCCCTATACATGGGTTAGATACTACCGAGCCTAGATTATTACCAAGTACCTATTCCATCCTATCCCTAGATATAGGCTCCATACAATATGTCAATGAAAGTAAATGCTCTGATATAACTATGTAACATCCTGGATCTGGTGCCACTCAACGGGTGACCTGAACCATGTTGGTCACATGACCTCAAGCGCATTTCCCCAAATGCCAGAGGCTACCGACTAGCAGAGAGGGCCTTGTTCTGATAGTGGAGAAACTAAGTCCTAATTTTTCAAAGTATTGCACTGCCGAATAATATAATCATAACCAAAGTGTAAGCAACAAACAATACCCAGCTGAAATGGATAACAGTACAAAAGTAAAAGATAACAATAGTTATATATATTTAATGATTCATTTTGTCTCTATGTCTAGAAATGCATCCCAAACAGGATACACTGCAATCTAGAATAATACAATACAATGTACAGGTATAGTAACAAAACAAAATAGTGCAGCAGGAACTCAGCCGCATTGCGAGCCTAAGCTCAGCCCCATGCTCTCCCACTCCTCTACAAAAATCAAGTACCTGTATAAGGACACTTTCCCTTATCAACACAAGCAACAATATAATCTGTTTGGGCCCAAGACATGACCCAAAAGGGTTTGTGAAACGAATCCCAATAGGCAACCACAAAAGGCCCATGCCAAACTATCAGTGAGTTTGTGCAACAGTAGTATGTAGTAATGAAATGCATTAAACCCAGAAGTACTAAAATGTAAACATTCCTACCAGTTCCATTTCCATTTAACTATTATTTAACAACTCAATATAATTGAATTATATGTTTCTGAGACTCAGCCTCAGCTGACAGTCTCCCTAACAATGCTGCTGCAAAACTATAACATGCTATCTTATAAGTACAAGGTAATACAATATCAAGCATGTGCTTTAGATTGGTAGGTATGACATGTAAAATCACTATAATGAATATGAAAAATGAATATTGTCCGTAGACATACAATTCCTTACCCTCAAGAAATCAGAATCGAAAGCCATAGTTGACAGCCTACAAGAATAATGAATATTGCCTGCAGGCGTATGAGGTGTCACCCACAGGCACAGATCTGCTGCCCATAGGCATGAGAAGAGTTTCCCACAGGCTAAAAAACACCACCCTCAGGCTAAGCAAGTAACCATGATGAGACCAATATATAAGCAAGAATTATATATAAAATTTATCTCAAGGAAATTTTAAGGATGTTATATCCACGGTATACCCTCGGGTAACCTAGCCAAATAGCTAAAAAATGGAACGCACCCATGGGGTGGACCTTGATCCAAGAAATGATCCCAAATAGCTTTTGTATGTATTAATTAAATTAGCTACACAATTATAGGTATTTAATTAATCAATGACTCAGCCATACGACACCCCAAACATGCGTGCATAACACGATGGTACACAAAAACAACATGACATTTAGAATTAAACATTAGACCACCTTCCTCGATCTACCCTTATCGATATACACGAAGGAAACATCTCAATACAACCGAGAATGGTGTAGATATGGGATAAAAAACGACATGTTCATCCTCAAATATATTCCCCTCGGGAAATAATTGGTATGAACGGCTAAAGGGGAATTGAGGTCTTACCCGCACGGTTCAAACGAGATCGATGGCGGAAGAAATGGATTCCCGGCATGCGATCGGGAACTCCTCGAAGCTCAAGCCTCTCCTCCTAAGCCGCAAATAGGTTCACTACCTCCTCCGCCAAATGAGGAGGCTATATATTATTTTATGTGAAACAAAAAAAACTACATGGTGTGTACTCTCAAGTACATGATGTGTACTTTTCATCATTTAATTGTTCCTCTTATGGATACTCTTCACCGCCACACTGTTCATCTGTCGAAATGAGTACACGGCATGAATTTCCTATTTCAAATTGTGTATTGTCGCTCAGTAGGGCGATACTTCCTCCACCTTACATTTCACCTACTGACAGATTACATAGCATGTAAATACCCTGTACATGGTGTGTACTTGGTTTTTACACCCTTCATCACTGACAGGCCTACATGACATGTGTACTCACCCCGCACGGCCAAAGTACATGATGTGTGGTAATGTACATGATGTGTACTCCCAAAATATGGGATTTTCTCTGTGTTCCTTACTTTCACAAAAACACTTAACGAAAAAGGAAAAGAAGAAACTTATCCTCAAGAACAAGAACCATGTTCATAAAGGGCCCACGATTGGAGATCTTGGTGTCTCTACGTATCTCAAAATTGATTAGAATCAAGCCATACATAGTTCTTTAAACACTCATTCCTCATTCTAATAGAGTTTGACATGAATAATAGTGGCTTTATTACACGTTATAAGAGAACTATAAATCATAAAGCATAAAATTGTATAGGGAACAAACCATATATCTTATGAAAACACTGTGTATTGATAAGATTCATATATAGGATGTGAAAAGAATATAAAAAAATTTGGTGATTGTGTATGGGATCAAAATTTGTGATTTAAGAATCTCTAAGTATCTCGTTGAAAAATTAGAATCAAGCCATACATAGTTCTTGAAACATGGTCTCTTTGCAGATTTGACTCAGACCTATGACATGGAGGGACTCATGTACTACTAAATAGTAGTGATGATGTCAACAATATTTGCATATTGAAGCTTCTAACATTAACTATAGAAAATGTTAGTTGATCAAATGTTTTCATCCATTTTGACGTCATGTGACAAGGAAGTAGATGCTACGCATTTTAACATCTTGATGCATGGACGCTGATAGTTGTTATGCAGTTTAATGTCATGTAACTTGGTCATGAGGGCTGCGCAGTTTTATGTGTTACAACAATGACATGTACTGTGCAGTTTAATATCTTTCATAGAAGGCTAATGTGTATAATTACACAAATTATTTCGTCAGAAATATACCATTGGTTGGAGTTGTAATGAACTCTGCAACTATTGGGATTAAGGCATGGGCTCGAATACACCTTATTTATGGAATAAATTCCTTCCCATTTTAGTTCATGTTTTTAGGTTTCTTTCCAAATATCATTGGAGTCTTAAAGTCCAGTACCAATTATCCATGATGGAATGAATGAAGGTGAACTTTATTATTAAAATCTTGCGCTACTCTTTTTTAATTGACTTCTAAATGATGAAAAGTATGTAGACTTTTTTCGTCTACTATTTCCAACTCATCTAACCGTTTATGAGATCAATCTTTTTTAAACAATTGATCACGGATTTCAGATCTATGTGATATAAAGTGTATTTCAATTGACAGAACTACTTCAGTTCCATATAACAATGATTAAGGAGTTGCTTGAAAGTAATACGGGTAGTTTTTCGATAATCCCATAAAGCATTCAAAAGTTTATCAGGCAATTATTTCTTATCTTTATCCCCCATATTATGGTGTATATTTTATAGGGTCTTATTAAAGGCCTCTATCTGTAAATTGGTTGCTTCATGAAAGCAAGATGAATGGTTGGACTTGATATTATATTCCGGATTCATGTTTTTTAGTTCAGCTGAACAAAAATTGGTGCCATTGTCCATCAAGGAATTATGAGGGGCGCCAAATCTAGTGATGATATATGTTTTGACAAAACTAACAATGCTTTTGTCTTTGATATCATTGAGAGGTATTTCCTTAGTCCATTTAGAGAAGAAGTTAGTAGCAATGAGAATATTCTTGAACTACTTGACCATGGCTAGAGGATAAGCCCCTACTACATCTATTCCACTTGTGGAAAATATCCAAGAGTATTTAGCTCTATGTAGAAGCTCTGGGGGTTGATGAATGAAGATAGAATGTTGTTGACATGGATGACATTTTTTATTGAAATCTATACAATCTTGGGTCATTGAATGCCAAAATTATCCAAGCCTTTAGATCTAATCGAATTTTCTGTTCCCAGATTGGTGGGCACCACAAGCTCTTGAATATACTTTATTCATGACAGATGCAATATATTCTCCATCAATACATCTGAAGAGAATTAAATCAAAGCCTTTCTTATAAAGGATCTTTTTGTGGTCTGGACTATCATAAAGAGTAATATTGCCTGCTTGTCGCCAGATTTCTTCCTTCTCGGCCCTATTTGGTAGAAGTATAACATTTTGAATATATTCCTTGATAGATGTTATACATCCCGTGGTATGAACATATGGTTCAAAAATAGGGAAATTTTCATTAATTTCATCTATTCTAGTTTTAACAAAAGGGGATACCATACCACGATGGGTTATGCTGATAACTGTCTCACCCTGATTTGGACCTGCCAAGGCTGTAGCTGTGTTATCCCGTGCATCTTAATGAGCATTTTTAGATTTTGGGACATAAGACAATGTCATATATGAGGAAAATTTAGATATTTACCCTCTGATGTAATCAGTGAAATGGATTATTTCTTATTTTTCAATAGAATATTCCCCATTAATTTTTTTAATACCAATTCAGAATTGTCTTTTTTATTTAAATGATCCATTTTCACCTGAAGGGCCAATTCAAAACCTACGATATGATCTTGATATTCTGCTTCATTTCTTGTACCACCTTCCGATAATCAAAATGAAAAATTCAATACTACCTTTTCTAGGGAAATAAAGGAAGTTCGTAATCAAACCTTGTTGAGTTTAGGGTTTTCTATTCTCTTTTCTGTTGGACTACATGAAACAACATCAAAATACATTTCCCATGTTTTGAAAATATCATGAATATAGAAGAACTCTTCATAAGGAATCTCAGTAATAAACAATGTATCTTACGAAGATAGATGCTCGACAAGGAAATCAGCTCTATCATGGCCTTTTAATTAATTTTTTAGTACAAACTGGATATCAAATTGTTGGAAAATAACCACCCACCGTGATAGAAATCTTATAAGCATTTGAATACTGGGGATAAATTTGAGCAGATTATTATGAGATACCAACTGGACCTTGTGATATTTTATGTAGTGTCTCAATTTATGAACTGCAATGATTAATACTAGGAAGCACTTCTCAATACTTGAATACAGATTTTCTGCGTCAAGCACAGTTTGAATGAGATAATAAAGGTTGTTTTCATTCCCAGCATCATTCTTTTGGGTGAGGAAGGAATCTAATGATCACTCTAAAGCTCACACATAAAGAATAAGTGGTCTCCCTCCAACAGGAGGCATCAATACTGTTGGACTCAATAGATATTTTTGCGGTTATTGAATTCTTCTTTGAGATCTTTCATCCATTGGTAGGTGACTCCCTTCTTCATTAATCTGGTGAAGGGTAAACAATTGCCTTCCAAATTGGCGATAAAGCGCCAAATATAGGCCTGGTGTCCTTTGAGTCCTCTTAATTCTATAAAATGTTGAGGATATGACCTACCAAGGATTGATTTTGTTTTCTCAGGATCAACTTTGATACCAAGATTGATTATAATGATACCAATGGAAATTTATGAAGTCACCCAGAAAGCACATTTTAGGGGGTTCATCTTCAAATTGTGTTGCCGATGTTTATTGAATATGGTTTCCAAATCAGCCAAGTGGTTGGAATGTTGTCTAGATTTGACCACCAAATATTCCATATAACATTCATAAAATTTCCCTAATAATGGTTTAATGATAAGGTGCATGTATTATTGGTATGTTGCACTGACATTTATTAATCCAAAGGGAATTACCCTATAGAAAAACACACCATGAGGGGCTCTAAAGGATGTAGATTCTTCCTCCTCTATTGACATATGGATTTTATTATACCTATAGTATCCATCCATGATATAAATAGATTCATATCCAGTTATTGCAACAATTAGATTTTATGAAATCGGGATTGGAAAATCATTTTTAGGACAATACCAGTTAAGATCTCGAAAATAAATGAAGAATCTAATTTTCCCCTTGTCTTTTTTCACTGGGAAAATATAGGGCATCCATTTGGGATACTAAACATCCCTAAAAATGATATCCCTTATAAGATTATCAAATTCAGCTTCAATTTTAGAGGCATGTGTTGGGTGTGATCTCCTTGCTTCTTGCTTAAATCCATAATGTTATTCTGGAAAATCCAAATGATGGGTGGATACATTAGGAGTAAGGCCTTACATATCTGTATAATTACATGAAAATATATCTCGATGTTTCTTTAGAAAGTAAGTATACACCTCTTTCTCTTCAGAGGTCATGGCCACACTAATTAGAGTGGGGCGTGGATCTTCTTTTGTACCCATATTTATTTCTTCGAGTTCATCCACAGTGGTAGAGACACCTTCTTCAAATGTTGGAGGACTTCCCCAATATTGTCTTCTTATTATTCATTATTTTTACCAATTCTATTTCCTTTTTCAGATTATATGATGAGGAGAAACTCACAGAGTTAGAGGAGGAGTCAGTATTTGAACATCCTGAAGAAGAGCCCACTATATCAGACCCTACTGATGACGAATAGTCTTCCTGTGGTAATAATGATGGATTGATGGATTGAGAATCAACATCATTGTCTTCCACTAGCATTGCTATAATTTCATCTACTCTGGTTTATGATGTATAGGCTTTTTTGTAGTTTAGCATATGAAATGAAAACATCTCCATTCATGCTTCCATCATTTCTTGGTGTATCAATAATTTCTCCCATGTTGTCAGGCTCAATTTCCACAATTGAAATTATGGAAATTTATGGAAAGTTTTTTTATTTTGATTTACCATTTCAATCTAATAGATAGGTAGCACATAATGAATTCTCAAAATCCATAATGGATTTTTAGGGATTTTTTCCAGTCCATTTAGAGAAATAACTCTAGTTATCTCCATTAACATGGGCTTCGTTCCTTTTGTGTGATAAAACTCTATGTCAATGTATTGAGATTCACATGTTGTGAATGGAGCCTTGTCACTATAAAATGTTCTAATTTGACTATTGAATCAGTATTTCATACATTGGTTGTATGAAAAGGGTATGATTGCATGTTGATGCAGCCAAGGCCTTCCAAGCAGATTATTGAAGGCTGTGACATGACGAAAAACCATGAAATCTAAATTAGACATAAGATCTTTAATCTAATTTATGATTATAATTCTTCCCAGAGGTTATTGTTCATTTTTATCAAAGCAATGCAACATTAAATCTGAAGTAGATATGTCAAATTCAGTAAGGCCCAAAAGATTAAGTGTATGAATGAGAGTGAGGTTGACCCCAGAGCTAGTATCAATGAACGATCATCTGATATCTATGTCATTGACCTCGCCAGATAGATTCAAAGGACTGATATGTCCATGTACCACATTGTCTTCATCTTCAACTATATAAGATACGACTACATGACAACATGCAGAATCCTTCTCTATAAGGTGAACCTGAGAAACATCAACTTTAGTTTCAAATTCTTGAGGAAATAACAAGGCCTCAATGAGTTCTTATCAAAGATCTTTTCACCAATTCAAATCCTAAAAATTTGATAAATTGGCTGCTAATTGGGCCAATTATTTCAAGACTTCATAATCATGGTTCAAAGGTCTATGTTTCCTAGCATGGAGATGTGGTTTTGCAAGTGCTTTTGAAGTTAAAACTTCTGATATATATGTACTCTGAATCGGAGAAGATGCTTGAAATACTGCTGGATTTGGTAAATTAGACTAACTATGTCTATTCATTTGCTTAGAAGAAGATGGTGTGGCTTCTAATTGGTCTTTTGAAATAATTATGTCATAACTGAACCTGTCTTTCCTGGAAGACATTGTTTGTTCCTATTGAGCCTTCTTAGGAATCCTTCCACAAGTTTCTACCACATATATGGTTCGAGTAGGGGTAGAGTTGAAATGGAGGTGTCTGGAATTCCCACATCTTTTCATGTATCCTCGACATTGTCCACTTCTTCTTGTTCCCCAATTAGGTACAAGGGATTCGGGATCACTATAATTAGAATCACCATTGGCATAAGGATCCGCTAAATTTATAACATTAATGGAACCAAAGATCAATTCTTCATCTGACAAAGATTCTTAATTATAGGTTAATCTTGATTCTACCGTTTAGCGGGATAGTTCTCATGTTTTAAAAAAAATGAAATAAAATCTACCAGGGTCAAGGGAAACTATGGCCTTAATACAAGCACATCTTCTTCTAACTGGCCTTTTTTTTATGATTAGTTTTCTTATTTGAGGAATTTCCTTTAGATGACAGTGGTTTTTCTGTGGAAGGAGTGTTAGAAAACACAATTGGTTGTTTCAAATATGTTCCTAAAATATCATTAGTGTTTTTTATCATTTCACTGATCATCCAATCATCATATTTTGGCACATTTTTATTTTAACCGCTTTCCATTATCCATATTCCTCTGTATTGGTAGTGAAAACACATTCTATTTGAGCTGATGAACTTTTCAATTATATATGTGTAGAGTCTACTATATTTTTTATATGGTCTTCGAAAACAAATCACTATTGAATAGGTTGTCCCAAAATCTAATGAATGGGATAATAATTTGAGTGATCTTCATCTCCATGTTTATTTTTCATCTTCGGCCTTGGAAACTGAACCAATGTTTTTCTAAGGATGATATGATGTTTCTAGGAACTTTTTCATTCTTGAAAGAATAAACATAATTCATTAATAATTCAAACTATTTCCTCCTTTGATCTCTTTGATCATCTTGATGTGGCAGTCACTAATACTGATGCTCAGGAAGGGGAGACCTTAATTATGATGATGGTTTTGAAGTATAATCTTGTACTGGTGCTAGCTTGAGTGTGATTGTAGCAACTTCTGCCTTTCCAATCCTCCTTCTTGAAGCTGATGGAATTACATATGATTTAGACTGAGATTCTACAATGGAATCTTCTATCTGTCGAGTGATTGAAGTAAGGTCTCAAAACCCTACTGTGGATTTCATAGGGATCAATGGTGTGTTTAATTCATCACACTGATTTTACACACAGATTGGAACAACTCTTCTTGATGGAGTGCTATACTTAAAAAATATTTTAATTCATTCATCATGCAATGAAATCTGAAACTCTTTCATTCGCCCTTTGTTTACAATTAGTAAGATAAAAAAACTATGGTCTTAGGTAGCATTGAGCTAAATTGAAGAATGAATTTTTGAACGAGATCTTCCCATCAAATAATTGATCGGGATTGCAAACTTGTATACCAGGAAAAAGCTAGTCCTTGTAATAAATGCACAATACAACTAATCTTAACAGCTTTTGGGGTTGGAAAATTTCCATCATAGAATCACAACAAGAAACAAAATTTGATTAATGTTTTTATGGATCTCTTGAACCATTAATGATTGGGAATGTGGTATTCACAAAATTTGGTGGGGAGGAATTGCCTCCGCCCATAATGTGGAAGATTTATTTTCTGGGTGAACTGGTGCACTATGTTCCTCCATAGCTTCCAATCGATCCGTTAATGCCTTAATTGTGTTCGTAAGGATTTGGGGAACATCTAAATGAACTGGAACCTATGCAGGATTTCCAACTGAAGCTTGAGCTGGTGCAGCGGTCGGTAAAACCACAAATGTTGGTGATGATTCCCACCTTGGTTGTATACCCAATTGAGTGAATTCATTAACAACATCTGTAGTTACTAAAAATCCACTTTTCTAAGAAGCTCCAAAATGATTTTTATGTTTAGGACATACCTAAGGATACCATCTAGCAGAAATTTTTATTCAATGTAACTCTATGTTGAGCCTTTTCAACTACTTCCATTCCTCTTCGTGTTGTGAAAATATCTCTTCATGTGAAAGAGAATGACCTTATCTAATGGAAAAGTGGGATGATATCTTTATTTTTCTTTTACCCTTGTCAAATGCCTTTCAGAGTGGGGGAGTTGATTATTTGAAGGCATACCTAGATTCTGGGTAAGCCACTAATTTCTGGTATTCACACCTTCTTCATTTTCCTCGGTGTGTAATGTATTATAGACAATAACTTCATTTTCTAATTCCCTTTAACAGAACTTGTTTTATTGTGGATATTTTTCAATGTTGTTAATAACATTCACTAATGCATAATGCATTGGTGGAATTCTATTAGGGTTTTGGCTAGATCGTCTCCCTTGGTGTCTTTTATGAGATGGCATTCTCCTATATGATGATTTTTTCTAGAACTATAGGGATGATAGTAATCCAAAGGGAATCATTAGATAGTTCAGTTGTATGCTTTCCTTGTGGCTTAATCCCTAATCGGTAATAAACTAACATCCATTGAGGAGGGGATTGCAGATGTGATAGAGTCCCCAGCCCTGTAGGCTAGGGCTGTTCCTATTCTTCTTCATCAAATCTTTGAACATTGTATAATAAATTTGAACGTTGAATTAAATGATCAACCATCTTGGAAAGGTGGGGTAATTCTTGAACCACTATATCTGAAATTCATGCAACAACTATTCTTATCTTGCGGGTTTTGGTTTGGATGTTAGTTGGGTGCATCATCTAAAAATCACTTCAATAACTTGTTTCAGAAAATTTTTGTGCTATTTCAGACATTTGCATCATCTAATGCCTGACATCATCTTAACGCGATGCTGGTTCAATACTCGTAGATTCTTGATGTAAAATGTTTTCAACGACTTATTGTCATTAGGCCTGATTCTGATAAGAACTGGTTGAGGCCTATTATTGAGCATACATTTGATTGCATTCTAAACCAATTTATTTCTGTCGGCTGTGGGCAATAACATTTCATGAAACCACGTTTGGAAGCCTCTGCTAATTTTGGAGTGCAGTTAAATGCAATGATCCAAATTCACCCCATCCTCTGATAAAAACATTATATGATGAATCATAAATTAACTTTTGTAGTCTTTTTAGAGCATTGATACATGCATGATGAAGGATTCTCTACTGTTTTCAAACATTTAATGTTGGGAAACTGAGAGAGATGCCAAGTCAATTTGGCTCTGTAAACCTTCTATTACCGTTACATGATTTTTATATTCACCATATGGTACATCTTTGGTTTTCAAAAAATTTGGTGATTGTGTATGGGATAAAAATTGGTGATTTAGGAATCTCTAAGTATCTCGTTGAAAAATTAGAATCAAGCCATACATAGTTCTTGAAACATGGTCTCTTTGCAGATTTGACTCAGACCTATGACATAGAGGGACTCATGTACTACTAAAGAGTAGTGATGATGTCAACGATATTTGCATATTGAAGATTCTAACATTAACTATAGAAAATGTTAGTTGATCAAATGTTTTCATCCATTTTTACGTCATGTGACAAGGACGTAGATGGTACGCATGTTAACATCATGATGCATGGACGCTGATAGTTTTTATGCAGTTTAATGTCGTGTAACTTGGTCATGAGGGCTGCGCAGTTTTATGTGTTACAACAATGACATGTACTGTGCAGTTTAATATCTTTCATAGAAGACTAATGTGTATAATTACACAAATTATTTCATCATAAATATACCATTGGTTGGAGTTGTAATGAACTCTACAACTATTGGGATTAAGGCATGGGCTCGAATACACCTTATGTATGGAAAAAATTCCTTCCCATTTTAGTTCATGTTTTTAGGTTTCTTTCCAAATATCATTGGAGTCTTAAAGTCCAGTACCAATTCTCCATGATGGAATGAACGAAGGTGAACTTTCTTATTAAAATCTTGCGCTACTCTTTTCTCATTGACTTCTAAATGATGAAAAGTATGTAGACTTTTTTCGTCTACTATTTCCAACTCATCAAACCGTTTATGAGATCATTCTTTTTTAAACAATGGATCACAAATTTCATATCTATTTGATATAAAGTGTATTTCAATTGACAGAACTACTTCAGTTCCATATAATAATGATTAAGGAGTTTCTTGAAAGTAATACAGGCAGTTTTTCGATAATCCCATAAAGCATTCAAAAGTTTATCAGGAAATTATTTCTTATATTTATCCCCCATATTATGGTGTATATTTTACAGAGTCTTATTAAAGGCCTCTATCTGTAAATTGGTCGCTTCATAAAAGCAAGATGAATGGTTGGACTTGATATTATATTACGGATTCATGTTTTTTAGTTCAGCTGAACAAAAATTGGTGCCATTGTCCATCAAGGTATTATGAGGGGCGCCAAATCTGGTGATGATATATGTTTTGACAAAACTAAAAATGCTTTTGTCTTTGATATCATTGAGAGGTATTTCCTTAGTCCATTTAGAGAATAAGTCAGTAGCAATGAGAATATTCTTTAACTTCTTGACCATGGCTAGAGGATAAGGCCCTACTACATCTATTCCAAATGTGGAAAATATCCAAGAGTATTTATCTCTATGTAGAAACTCTGGGGGTTGATGAATGAAGATGGCATGTTGTTGACAGGGATGACATTTTTTAGTGAAATCTATACAATCTTGAGTCATTGAATGCAAAAATTATCCAAGCCTTTAGATCTAATCGAATTTTCTATTCCCAGATTGGTGGGCACCACAAGCTCTTGAATGCAATTTATTCATGACAGATGCAGTATATTCTCCATCAATACATCTGAAGAGAATTAAATCAAAGCCTTTCTTATAAAGGATCTTTTTGTGGTCTGGACTATCATAAATAGTAATATTGTTCGCTCGTCGCCAGATTTCTTCTTTCTCATCCCAATTTGGTGGAAGTATACCATTTTGAATATATTCCTTGATAGATGTTATACATCCCATGGTATGAACATATGGTTCAAAAATAGGGAAATTTTCATTAATTTCCTCTATTCTGGTTTTAACAAAAGGGGATACCATACCACGATGGGTTATGCTGATAACTGTCTCACCCTGATTTGGACCTTCCAAGGCTGTAGCTGTGTTATCCAGTGCATCTTCATGAGCATTTTTAGATTTCGGGACATAAGACAATGTCAGATATGAGGAAAATTTAGATATTTACCCTCTGATGTAATCTGTCAAATGGATTATTTCTTATTTTCCAATAGAATATTCCCCATTAATTTTTTTAATACCAATTCAGAATCACCTTTTTTATTTAAATGATCTATTTTCACCTGAAGGGCCAATTCAAAACCTAGAATATGATCTTGATATTCTGAATCATTTCTTGTACCACCTTCCGATAATCAAAATGAATAAGTCAATACTGCCTTTTCTAGGGAAATAAAGGAAATTCTCAATCCAACCTTGTTGAGTTTAGGGTTTTCTATTCTCTTTTCCATTGGACTACATGAAACAACATCAAAATACATTTCCCATGTTTGGAAATTATCTTGAATATAGAAGACCTCTTCATAAGGAATCTCAGTATTAAACAATGTATCTTAAGAGGATAGATGCTCAGCAAGGAAATCAGCTCGAGCATGGCCTTTTATTTCATTTTTTAGTACAAACTGGATATCAAATTGTTGGAAAATAACCACCCACCGTGATAGACATCTTATAATCATTTGAATACTGGGGATAAATTTGAGAGGATTATTATGAGATACCAACTGGACCTCAGGATGTTTCATGTAGTGTCTCAATTTATGAACTGCAATGATTAATACTAGGAAGCTCTTCTCAATACATGAATACAGATTTTCTGCGTCAAGCACAGTTTGAATGAGATAATAAAGGTTGTTTTCATTCCCAGAATCATTTTTTTGGGTGAGGAAGGAATCTAATGATCACTCTAAAGCTCACACATAAAGAATAAGTGGTCTACCTCCAACAGGAGGCATCAATACTGTTGGACTCAATAGATATTTTTGAGGTTATTGAATTCTTCTTGGAGATCATTCATCCATTGGTAGGTGACTCCCTTCTTCATTAATCTGGTGAAGGGTAAACAATTTCCTTCCAAATTGGCGATAAAGCGCCAAATATAGGTCTGGTGTCCTTTGAGTCCTCTTAATTCTATAAAATTTTGAGGATATGACCTACCAATGATTGATTTTCTTTTCTCAGGATCAACTTTGATACTGAGATTGATTATAATGATACCAAGGGAAATTTATGAAGACACCCAGAAAGCACATTTTAGGGGGATCATCTTCAAATTGTGTTGCCGATGTTTATTGAATATGGTTTCCAAATCAGCCAAGTGGTTGGAATGTTGTCTAGATTTGACCACCAAATCTTCCATATAACATTCATAAAATTTCCCTAAGAATGGTTTAATGATAAGGTGCCTGTATTATTGGTATGTTGCACTGGAATTTATTAATCCAAAGGGAATTACCCAATAGAAAAACACACCATGAGGGGCTCTAAAGGATGTAGATTCTTCCTCCTCTATTGACATATGAATTTTATTATACCTATAGTATCCATCCATGATAGAAATAGATTCATATCCAGTTATTGCAACAATTAGATGTTCTGTAATCGGGATTGGAAAATCATTTTTAGGATAATACCAGTTAAGATCTCTGAAATAAATGCAAACTCTAATTTTCCCCTTGTCTTTTTTCACTGGGAAAATATAGGCCATCCATTTGGGATACTAAACATCCCTAAAAATGATAGCCTTTATAAGCTTATCAAATTCAGCTTCAATTTTAGAGGCATGTGTTGGGTGTGATCTCCTTGCTTCTTGCTTAAATCCATAATGTTATTCTGTAAAATCCAAATGATGGGTGGATACATTAGGAGTAAGGCCTTGCATATCTGTATAATTACATGAAAATATATCTCATTGTTTCTTTAGAAAGTAAGTATACACCTCTTTATCTTCAGAGGTCATGGCCACACTAATTAGAGTGGGGCGTGTATCTTCTTTTGTACCCATATTTATTTCTTCGAGTTCATCCACAGTGGTAGATACACCTTCTTCAAATGTTGGGGGACTTCCCCAATATCATCTTCTTATTATTAATTATTTGTTACCTATTTTATTTCCTTTTTCAGATTATATGATGAGGAGAAACTCATACAGTTAGAGGAGGAGTCAGTATTTGAACATCTCGAAGAAGAGGCCACTATATCAGACCCTACTGATGACGAATAGTCTTCCTATGGTAATAATGATGGATTGATGGATTGAGAATCAACATCATTGTCTTCCACTAGCATTGCTATAATTTCATCTACTCTAGTTGATGATGTATAGGCTTTTTGTAGTTTAGCATATGAAATGAAAACATCTCCATTCATGCTTCCATCATTTCTTGGTGTATCAATAATTTCTCCCATGTTGTCAGGCTCAATTTTCGCAATTGAAATTATGGTTATTTATGGCATGTCATTTTATTTGGTTTTACCATTTCAATCTAATTGATAGGTAACACATAATGAATTCCAAAAATCCTTAATTGATTTTTAGGGATTTTTTCTAGTCCATTTAGAGAAATAACTCTAGTTATCTCCATTAACATGGGATTCGTTCCTTTTGTGTGATAAAACTCTATGTCAATGTATTGATATTCACATGTTTGGAATGGATCCTTGTCACTATACAATGTTCTCATTTGACTATTGAATCAGTATTTCATACATTGGTGGTATGAAAAGGGTATGGTTCCATGTTGATGCAGCCAAGGCCTTCCAAGAAGATTATTGAAGGCTGTGACATGACGAAAAACCATGAAATCTAAATTAGACATAAGATCACTAATCTAATTTATGAGTATAATTCTTCCCAGAGGTTATTGTTCATTCTTATCAAATCAATGCAACATTAAATCTGAAGTAGATATGTCAAATTCAGTAAGGCCCAAAAGATGAAGTGTATGAATGAGAGTGAGGTTGACCCCAGAGCTAGTATCAATGAACGATCATCTGATATCTATATCATTGACCTCGCCAGATAGATTCAAAGGACTGATATGTCCACGTACCACATTGTCTTCATCTTCAACTACATAAGATACGACTACATGACAACATGCAGAATCCTTCTCTATAAGGTGAACCTGAGCAACATCAACTTCAGTTTCAAATTCTTGAGGAAATAACAAGGCCTCAATGAGTTCTTATCAAAGATCTTTTCACCAATTCAAAGCCTAAAAATATGATAAATTGGCTGCTAATTGGGCCAATTATTTCAAGACTTCATAATCATGGTTCAAAGGTCTATGTTTCCTAGAATGGAGATGTGGTTTTGCAGGTGCATTTGAAGTTGAAACTTTGGATATATATGTACTCTGTATCAGAGAAGATGCTTGAAATACTGCTGGATTTGGTAAATTAGACTAACTATGTCTATTCATTTTCTTAAAAGAAGATGGTGTGGCTTCTAATTGGTCTTCTGAAATAATTATGTCATAACTGAACCTGTCTTTCCTGGAAGAAATTGTTTGTTCCTATTGAGCCTTCTTAGGATTCCTTCCACAAGTTTCTTCCACATATATGGTTCGAGTAGGGGTAGAGTTAAAATGGAGGTGTCTGGAATTCCCACATCTTTTCCTGTATCCTCGACATTCTCTACTTCTTCTTGTTCCCCAATTAGGTACAAGGGATTCTGGATCGCTATAATTAGAATCACCATTGGCATAAGGATCCGTTAAATTTATAACATTAATGGAACCAAAGATCAATCCTTTATCTAAAAAAGATTCTTATTTATAGGTTAATCTTGATTCTACAGTTTAGCGGGATGGTTCTCATGTTTTTTTAAAAAAATGAAATAAAATCTACCAGGGTCAAGGGAAACTATGGCCTTAATACAAGCTCATCTTCTTCTGACTGCCCTTTTTTCTTATGATTAGTTTTCTTATTTGATGAATTTCCTTTAGATGACAGTGGTGTTTTTGTGGAAGGAGTGTTAGAAAACACAATTGGTTGTTTCAAATATGTTCCTAAAATATCATTAGTGTTTTTTATCATTTCACTAATCATCCAATCATCATATTTTGGCACATTTTTATTTTAACCGCTTTCCATTATCCATATTCCTATGTATTGGTAGTGAAAACACATGCTACTTGAGCTGATGAACTTTTCAATTATATATGTGTAGAGTCTACTGTATTTTTCATAAGGTCTTTGAAAACAAATCACTATTGAATAGGTTGTCCCAAAATCTGATGAATGGGATAATAATTTGAGTGATCTTCATCTCCATGTTTATTTTGCATCTTCGGCCTTGGAAACTGAACCAACGTTTTTCTAAGGCTGAGATTATGTTTCTAGGAACATTTTCATTCTTGAAAGAATAAAATTAATTCATTAATACTTCAAACTATTTCCTCCTTTGATCTATTTGATCATCTTGATGTGGCAGTCACTGATACTGATGCTCAGGAAGAGGAGACCATAATTATGATGATGGTTTTGAAGTATAATCATGTACTGGTGCCAGCTTGAGTGTGATTGTAGCAGCTTCTGCCTTTCCAATCCTCCTTCCTGAAGCTGATGGAATTACATATGATTCAGACTGAGATTCTACAATGGAATCTTCAATCTGTCGAGTGATTGAAGTAAGGTCTCAAAACCCTACTGTGGATTTCATAGGGATCAATGGTGTGTTTAATTCGTCACACTGATTTTACACACAGATTGGAACAACTCTTCTTGATGGAGTGCTATACTTAAAAAATATTTTAATTCATTCATCATGCAATGAAATCTGAAACTCTTTCATTCTCACTTTGTTTACAATTAGTAAGATAAAAAACTATGGTCTTAGGTAGCGTTGAGCTAAATTGAAGAATGAATTTTTGAACGAGATCTTCCCATCAAATAATTGATCAGGACTGCAAACTTGTATACCAGGAAAAGGCTAGTCCTTGTAATAAATGCACAATACACCTAATCTTAACAGCTTTTGGGGTTGAAAAATTTCCATCATAGGATCACAACAAGAAACAAAATTTGATTATTGTTTTATTGGATCTCTTGAACCATTAATGATTGGGAATGTGGTATTCACAAAATTTGGTGTGGGAGGAATTGCCTCCACCCATAATGTGGAAGATTTATTTTCTGGGTGAACTGGTGCACTATGTTCCTCCATAGCTTCCAATCAAGCCGTTAATGCCTTAATTGTGTTCGTAAGGATTTGGGGAACATCTAAATGAATTGGAACCTGTGCAGGATTTGCAACTGGAGCTTGATCTGGTGCAGCGGTCTGTAAAACCACTAATGTTGGTGATGATACCCACCTTGGTTGTATACCCAATTGAGTGAATTCATTAACAACATCTGTAGTTACTAAAAATCCACTTTTCTAAGAAGATCCAAAATGATTTTTATGTTTACGACATACCTAGGGATACCATCTAGCAGAAATGTTGATTCAATGTAACTCTATGTTGAGCCTTTTCAACTCCTTCCATTCCTCTTCGTTTTGTGAAAATGTCTCTTCATTTGAAAGAGAATGACCTTCTCTAGTGGAAAAGTGGGATGATATCATTATTTTTCTTTTACCCTTGTTAAATGCCTTTCAGAGTGGGGAAGTTGATTATTTGAAGGCATACCTAGATTCTGGGTAAGCTACTAATTTTTGGAATTCACACCTTCTTCATTTGCCTCGGTGTGTAATGTATTATAGACGATAACTTCATTTTCTAATTCCCTTTAACTGGACTTATTTTATTGAGGATATTTTTCAATGTTGTTAATAACATTCACTAATGCATAATGCATTGGTGGAATTCTGTCAGGGTTTTGGCTAGATCGTCTCCCTTGGTGTCTTTCACGAGATGGCGTTCTCCTATATGATGATTTTTCTAGAACTATTGGGATGATAGTAACCCAAATGGAATCATTAGATAGTTCAGTTGTATGCTTTCCTTGTGGCTTAATCTCTAATCAGTAATAAACTAACATCCGTTGAGGAGGGGATTGCAGATGTGATAGAGTCCCCAGCCCTGTAGGCTAGGGCTGTTCCTATTCTTCTTTATCAAATCTTTGAAAATTTTATTATAAATTTGAACGTTGAATTAAATGATCAACCATCTTGGAAAGGTGGGGTAATTCTTGAACCACTATATCTGAAATTCATGCAACAACTATTCTTATCTTGTGGGTTTTGGTTTGGATGTTAGTTGGGTGAATCATCTAAAAATCACTTCAATCACTTGTTTCAGATAATTTTTGTTCTATTTCAGACATTTGCATCATCTAATGCCTGACATCATCTTAACGCGATGCTGGTTCAATATTCTTAGATTCTCGATGTAAAATTTTTTCAACGACTTATTGTCATTGGGCCTGATTCTGATAAGAACTAGTTGAGGCCTATTATTGAGGATACATTTGATTGCATTCTAAACCAATTGATTGTTGTCGTCCATGGGCAATAACATTTCATGAAACCACGTTTGGCAGACTCTACTAATTTTGGAGTGCAGTTAAATGAAATGACCCAAATTCACCCCATCCTCTGATACAAACATTAAATGGGGAATCGTAAATTAACTTGTGTAGTCTTTTTAGAGCATTGATACATGCATGATGAAGGATTCTCTACTGTTTTCAATCATTTGATGTTGGGAAACTGAGAGAGATGCCAAGTCAATTTGGCTCTGTAAACCTTCTATTACCGTTACATGATTTTTATATTCACCATATGGTACGTCTTTGGTTTTCAAATGATGAAGAGTTTTCCATAAGTTGATATGAATGACATGAATGAAATCTTCTGTTTTAAATTTTGGAATGTTATACTATGAATTTTCTAATGTCCAGAAATTGACTGGGATCTCTCTGTCAGCTAATTATTTCCTCAGGTTTAACACTTCTTCTACATCTTTCACAAGAGGATTCTCCACCTTATTTGACCAGAGGGGATGATATATATTAGAACAGAAATTACATAAAGGAGGTTCGGAGAATGTATTTTCCCTTAATCCGCCTTCTGGTTGAGAAAGTGTTTCACCCATAAATGACAAGACACCAGAAATGGATGGCTTTGTGTTTTCAAGTGCCTCACGATAGAAGGAATTTATCATCGCTTCATTGTCAATTATATAATTGACTTGACAAACTGAAATAGTACTGCAGAGAGGACTTTTTCAATAAATTCCATCATGGGGAGGATCACCACGATGGATTAAAGCAAGGGAAAAATCCTCTTGCTCCTTGGTCTTTTGGCCACACGGAGGTTTATTGTGGCTCTCATCTATAGATTGGAACTCTCGATTGATCGAATTTTCATGAAGAAAGCCATCATAATGAAGTTTCTGATGAGGAACATTATAATTACAACTAACACTCCCATAATTTGGTAATGAGAGAACAAGATCTTGAGCTGCAATAGATAAATGTCATAGGACTGCAATAACTCAAACATTAATAAGATCCACATCATAGATTAGATATTTATTTTCCAACAATGATTGGACAGTATTTTTCATGAATATTCTCTTATACATAGTTGGGCCACATGCTAGGAATATTGGTTATCATGTGTAGGTATATGTGCCTGGTTTAGAGTGGTTACCGGAACAAACCGATTACCATCAATTGGAAAGGGTGTATGTTCCTGATCCTGTTGTCCAAATGATTTGGGGGAGTATGCCCCATGACCCACCTGGACTTGAGAAGAGGGGTGTATCTACTCCGGGATGGCATGCCGATGTGTCACCCCATGTGTTGGGATGAATTTATGTGTTTTTCCCTAATACTTCTAAAGAAGTTGTAAAAATATCCTGGCATGCTTCCAGAATATTGATAGGGATATGATTTTTCACTTTCCCCATTGATAAGATGTATTTGGTGACTTCAACAGCTGAAAATAGAATATACATCCATTCTATATCTGAAGTAGGTGTATGTGCCTTCTCCTGTCCTCGTTTTCCTATCAATGGATATTGACAATACTCACACATGGGGGCAGAGAGTTTGGTATGCCCAAAATTTGTCATCGGAGATTCCCTACTGACTTCTCTGGGTGCTACCAAATGAGACCATTGGCAGTCTTGATGAACATTGGTAGGTGTATGTGCCAAATGGATATTTTCCATCATGTATGGATGACAGAATTCCATCAATACTAGTTGGCCAGACTACTGATATAATTGGTGATTGCAAACAGGTCTATGTTCCTACTTACCAGTTCCCACCACATTAAATTTGAGAACCTCTCTAAATGAAGTCAGATGTGTCGGCTGACTGGCTGATAAATTGTAAACATGTGTAACTTCCTATTCACGGTGCTCCTCTAGGTTTATCTGGTGGGATTGGTGTGTTACAATCAGATGTTCCTGCTGAGCTACTAAATTAGGATGGACTGGTGTATGTTCCAGCTCATCGATTTCCATCAAGTAAAATCAAACGACTTCGGAGTAGGAGGCAGAGGTGAGAACCTGCTTCCTACTGACTGTACGTTGTCCCAAGAGGTTTGGCTTGTGTGACCAGGTCTGAGATACATAAGCCAAACGTCTAGAGGAAACACCCCCATCATGTTCAGGGTACACTAATGCATAATTCTTGCACCGATTGCTGGTGGGAGTCCTCTGTAAGTACTCCTACATTCTTGAATTTAGGACTTGAGTGACCTCTTGATTCTACTCCCTATAGTATTGGTGGGACTTATTGTTCCATTATGGGGATGAAGACCTGAAATGGTTGGAGACGGTGGTTGGCCTCGTTAGGTACTTGATCACGGGTTGTCGTTGGCTATATGTTTGAATATTGGTGTTGACCTGGAGAGCCTGTTGAGGAGCCTACATAGTATGGATTGTACCATGTTGGCGACATTCCTTTAACATCACATTGAAGACCAAACGTTGAAGATGATGGGTTAGTGACGACGTCCTTCCTGTAGATGAAGATCCATCTTGAATAGCAGTGGGGATGTTCACAGAAGTTTTCTTGGAGAAATCCATTCTTTGGATTGAAGGATGTTCTATAGAAAACATGATTAGAACAATAATATCTATTAAAAAACAAAATTTTTTATGGATACATGCATGATTAATTCTTTTTTCTGGCCTTCCGTTATCAATTGATTGGTGTCTAACATGTGGATAACATTATTTTCCTGGTTAAGGATTCACGTCGGGTTTACTATTTATGATTCGTAGTTCCTTGAAATATGTGATCTAATTTTAAGAATCACTATTTCCTGGCTGTTTCCATTGTATTTATATATGGAACCGGAAACTTCTGACAGTTCATTATCCAAAGGGGACCTACTTTCCAATGGAAGGCATTTGATATTTATGAACATTATGATACTTAAGAACGTGCATTGGTCTAGTGGATAGGTGGTCGGACTCATCACACCCTTTTGGGGGGAATTATTTTCTACTCTGGGACTCTCACTGTAAATTTAAGATATTTTCATGAATCCTTATTAATTCACCATGTATATCATATAGATCCCTTGGAGTTTACAATTACTAATTAATATGTGTAAAATTCAGAATCATTAGTATGTAGTCAAGGTTATTTATTAATTGAATCATTCATGTATTGGAGGATTTCCATCAATGTGATCCTCTAATATACCTATTATAGATTCTTTTAATCATCGTTGTGATGTTACTAGTTTTTAATACACATAGTGGGCACTCTGGAATTCGTTGTCATCTGGGGATACGAAGGTTTGTTTTGATCATGGGATCATTCCCATCAAATGGGCTACCTACGTATCCTTTTGAAAGGAATTAGAACCCTCGTAGTTAGGTGACACTTAATAGTACACATCATGCCTTTTATGGTCATCTGATAAGGACCTCTAAGTGAATGATGATTGGTAGAAACATAACATGGGACTTATGCAAAAGTATCTTGAGGAACTTGGAATGGATATGAGTTTTCAGGTAGGATCATACCCTTTTGAGAATAAGGGCCAAAGAGAACAGGGTTTTTTTGAAGTGTTGGGTTTGAACCTCAAGGATGATTAATGCATATCCCATATTGATGGGAATAAAATCCCACATAGTTCAATAAATATCATAAGAGTGTATGGTCCTCCAAGAAAGATGACTTTTGGCTTACTTCTTGACAAGGATTCCATGGTGACTTTGGGTGTTTAATTTAGGGCTTATTCAAGAAGAGGATGACCAAATTAATGTGAATTAGTGTTGGATTTGTAAGGAAAATGTACAATGATCTCAGGCCTTGAGATGGATTCCTACGAATCCCAATTATAGTGTGAATCAAGGTTCTTATAGTTCTTTTGGATGAGTGTTTATGTGCATGTTGTAACCATCACATGTCTCTAATCCCACATGAGTCATGATCCCTGTTAGAAACAAGAGGATATGAAAGATTCAACAATGAAACTTCAAACTTTTCTTCCTCTGGTGATGGAAGAGGGAATATCGACCATGGAAGAGGGCGAGCAGACGAGCCATCCCTCTGTTCTATTTACATTTGGAAAGTGTCCAATATTAAGAGGAAGGGATGAATATGAGGGGACAAAACATGGATGGTTTCCTTAAATTTATCCTTCTAGGAATTGAAGTCATCTCATTTTCTTTTGCAAAAAATTATGTCTGAACTGTACCTTCCCTACCAGAGACGTGATGTTCCGGGTCTCCTCTTTGAAAAAGGATAGGCCAAGTCCCAACCCTCTTCCAAACCGAGAACATCCCAACACTATTTCTGGTAGAATGGTCCATGTGACTGTGGATATACCAACCCATATACATTCCATGAATCCTAACCCCATTTTTAAACATATGTGGGAATCCTTTGACTCTATAAATACTAACCCAAATAGGTGACACGATGATGTGCCTTTCCCAAATGATTGGTAAGTCAGCAGTTTTTTGGTGGAGGTCTCAACAAGATCCCTTTTAAACAAGGGAGCCAATGGCGAAGAATCATTGCCAATAATGTATGAGGAAGGCTTGATGTCTGATAGACTAAAGAGAGTGAATATAATAAGTGAATCAAAGAGGGGTTCCCAGGTAGAGAAGGGCGTGCAAGTATGGTCATGCAAGTATACATGGGAGACCTTATGATCACTTAAGCGATGTATAACCTATATAGTAATACTTGGGTGAGACCTTTCTCAATCGTTCAAAAATATTCACTGGTGATCCAAGAAGTGGGGAGGTCATGTTCCTGTGAGTGGAATGGGAGGTGCGCAAGAGTTTCAAGCCTAGGGAGGTTGGGCACTTTAGGCACACAAGTGTTATGGTTTTCTAACTCTTAAAATGACATAAGTCTAATAATCCTCCTTTAAATCCTTCACTCATGCTGTTGAATAACTACATTGAATGTTTCGAAAGACTAAGGTGAAGTACTAGGGTGACCAGAGTAGCAATTGGGCTTCAAGGAAATTTGTCATGGAAATGGGGGCCCCAAGGGTCTATTTATAGGCAAATATGTGACCTTGGGTGAAATTAGTGGGGAGAACAAGTAGGCTATGTGATATTTTTTGGATCTCATGTAGGATGAGTGCCACCGGTGTTTTCGCTTGACTAAGGCGATTCAAAATTCAAGACTTTTACAATTCATGATTTTTCTTTCTGTATTTATCCATTTTCATTAAAAGTGGATTCCATTTATCATTTTAAGACTCTTTGACGGAATGGTGTGCCAACAGATACTGTCACGACCCATCCTCGGGGCCCGTGTTGTGACTACCCCAAGCCCGCCTTCCATAGGCCAGGGGCTGGAGACTAGCACCAAGGCGTAATTCCCGGTAAAAAGGGAATGCATTGCCTTTGTAAAGTAATCAAACACTACAGAGCAAGAAAGCAGAAGTAAAAACTTATTAAGAACTGATACAAAAGTAAGTGCGGAAAAGTGAGTGGGCCAGTATACAAACCCAAACTGAAAGTAAAGTACAACTGGAAAGGGAAAAAAACTGAAAGTAAAGTTGCAGCCTCGAGCCGTACACTAGAAGTCCCACCTGAAGGGTGAGTACATATATCCTCCACAGATCCTCAGGTCCAGCCGTCCGCTCCGAGTACGTCTCGCCCAGTGGTCCACCTCCGGGTACCGACCTGTTATGCATGCCTCAACTACAATCACCATTTTCCGTTGTTTGAATCCAACACAACGTAGTGTGGGCATATCCCGTGTTGGGGTGAGTATAAGCTACTCAGTAGGGACCCCGAGACCTCCGAAGGTCTCCCAGAATCCACAAAGGATAATCTACAATGAAATGATACAATCACGAAGTAACATCCGACACCACTTAGGTATATGCCCATACATATACCTAAGACATCAATTCCAGTTCGGCTCTAACATCTGAGCCCACGTTCGATCACATCCACACAGGATAGCACAACACAATCCACATAGGAAAGCAAGTCAATATTCAGCTCACACAGGTATACTTCTTTATATGACGATAGAGATTATCATATATTTCCACTGATTCATCTAATCTGTCAGACCCACACAGGATTGATAAGTACTAACCCCCATAATGACCCACAAAGGGTCGATAGGTACTAACCCCTGCAATGACCCACAAAGGATCTGACCCACACAGGATCGATAGGTAACTAACACCCGCAATGACCCACACAGGATCTGTAGGTGCTGGCCCACACAGGACCGCTGAGCGCTGACCCACATAGGATCTGACCCACACATGATCGATAGAACTGATCCACATAGGATCGCTGAGTGATGTAGTCGTCGTCGTCGAATCCACGAAGGATTTATTCATAGTCGTCGTCGTCGTCGTCGTCGCAGTCGCAGCCAGATATAGGGTTCCCACACACAGCAAGCTCGTTCGGGAGGGTCCACTCCACGAGCCGAGGGGATGATACATCAACTAACACATAGTACGGATTTGATGTTTCCAAAAGTTCCGTATCGTCAAGAAGAAACTCAACGGCACAGACGGAACGTCAATCTGATGCCCAGACTGAGAGTAATTGGCTTTTTCGTCCCAAGGGCCCGATTGGGTTTTAAGTTAAAACCAACTTGAACATACTCCAACTGAATCCAATCCTCGAGCAGAGTAATCCAAAAGGTCCGTCTCACTTAGAGGAATCCATCAAAGTTGACGGCACGTCAATCGGACGTCCGAAACTCAAGTTATAATCATTTCGGCTCTGAGGGCCCGATTGATTTCGTGTACGAACCAACCTGGCCAAACCCAAAGTACTCAGAAACCCTGAGTTCAATATACTGAAACTGCCGTATCGATACAAGGATCGCTACGCAGCTGACGGTGCGTCTATCGGAGGACCGTAGCCCATGTTATGGGTAACAGGCCGAAAAAGTCCAGTATTAGGGGGTTCGGGCCCGGTCCGACCCGGCCCGACCTGGCCCAATACCCACAGGGACGACACGAACTGGTTCGACCCGAACCGGGTCTTGGTCTGGCCGGCTTGGGCGCGGTCCGGCCCAGCCTAGGCGCGGCCCGGCCTAGCGGCTCGTCCCGGTGCACAGGCACTGGGCGAGCGGCCGCGCAAAGGGGGGGGGGGGGGGGGACCGCCCCTGGAAGAAACCGCGGCCCCACAGTAGGGGCCGCCCCTTGCCAACGGACGCGGCCGGTTTCTGCGTCCCGCCTCCCTCGGTCCCACGCAGTCGCGGGACTGCCGGCCTACCGCCACGGCTTTATCCGCGGCGGATCTTCCTGGCGGCGCGCCGGGCACCGCCGTCTCCTGGCGGCTGGCCGGTGCCGGCCGCCGCCTCCTACCACCGGCGGGGCCCACCGGTGGTTTGCTCCGCGGACCACCAGAGGAGCTCCGGTGGTCAGATTTTCCTGTCGTCTTTTCCAACAGCCCTCCCGGGATCGGTTCTTCACTGCAATGACCTCACATCGCTCGTGTGGCCTGTTTCATCGTCGCCCGCTGATCCGCACACCAAGAATGAAGGGACGGTGGGTTCAGAATTGTTCGTTGGTCCGCACCCATAGCGTTAGTGGTTTTAAAAGTCTTCCGACAAATATTTAATCATATGCCGTGGGTATAAATCACAAATATTTAATTGAATCAAAACCCCTACCTTGTCGAATTCGATGAGCGAGGATTCGTCGCAGAAACAACCGTCGCGGAAGAAGTCATCGCGGAGGGAGGATCGTCGCATTGCGAAGAAGCGTCGTGGAAGAAGCATCGTGGAAGAAGCGTTGCTAGTGTCGCGATACATGGCGTCGCGTAGTCAATCTCCGAGGATTTGGCGTTCTTCATCGGAGGTCGATGCGTTCTTCTCATTCGTCGCGTTCTTCGCGTTCTTCGTCGAAGAAGAAGGCTTTTCTCCAAATCCTCTCCAGGCAAGAAGTTCAACAGAAATAAAATAAGAGTTGTCTTTTTTGATTAACGCACATTCCAATGTTTGAATTTCAAAATAAATGAAAAGAACAATTAATTTAATGAATAAATTTTAATGATTTAACCGCCCAAATTAATGAGGCGTTTCCTAACCAGAATAAATGCACGATTTGACTTCATTAAAAGGGGGGGTGCCGGTGTGTTACATAGAAAGAAAGAAATGGTGGGGCTCGTGCGGGCCCCACCTCACAAATAACCTACCAAGTGGGTAGGATATTGTGGGTCCAACCTTATCCTCTTAACATAGGTTAAGCGAATTGAAGTAAAATAAAATAAATTGTCGCACCACTTTTATTTTATTTCATAACTTAACCACAAAAATTAAAAACCACACCCGAGAAAACGCAACTCTGAATAAGGTATTTCTAAGAAAATATCAGCGTTGCTATTCATTCTGTGCCCTTATAATTTGATTCCGAGCACTGGTACAAAAGTTAGAAAAACCCGATCGTTCGTTCACTGAACGTACCGGAGCTAAACTTCGGAAAATGATTCCCGGCACACCGGGCCTCGGAATCAGGTGCCGTCAAAAACTGCGTTCCTGTAAAATTCCAAAGATAGTTAAGAAAAACAAATTCTTGAATTTTACAGGACATTACATCACTCTCACCTCAGGGCTTTACGTCCCCGTAAAGATACATCAAAAACTAGGGAAATAAATGTGGGTACTGAGCACGCATCTGAGCCTCCCGCTCCCAAGTTCTCTCCTAGAGGTTCACGTGCTGCCATCTGATGTGCACTAGAGGAATCGAACATCCACGTAGTACCCGCTCCTGTCAATCCTCGATCTCCACTGGGACCTCCGCAAAAGCCGCCCCATCATCAACGTCCAACTCCCCATGGTCAATGATATGCGTCAGGTCGTGCACGTATCTTCTCAGCTGGGATACGGGGATGACGTCGTGCACCCGATGCAACTGAGGTGGTAGAGCCAGGCGATAAGCCACCTTGCCAATCCTGCTGAGGACCTGGAATGGTCCGATGAAGTGTGGAGACAAATTGCCTCCTCGGCCAAATATCCGTAAACCACGTCGAGGTGAGACCCGCAAGAAGATGTGGTCACCATCCTCGAACTCTAGTGGCCTCCTTCTCCTATCAGCATATGACTTCTGCCGGCTCTGAGCTGTCCTCATCCGCTCCTGGATGACCTGAACCTTCTCTGTCGTGGTCTGGACCATCTCCGGTACAACAAGTGCTGACTCCCTAGGGTCTGTCCAGCACAGCAGTGATCTGCAAGGTCGGACGTACAACGCCTTGTATGGTGCCGTCCTGATGGTGGAGTGCTAGCTATTGTTGTACGTGAACTCCACCAAGGGTAGGTGGTCCTCCCAACTGCGACCAAAGTCGAGGACACATGCGCGGATCATGTCCTTGAGTGTTTGTATAGTCCTCTCCATCTGACCATCTGTCTGAGGGTGAAATGCGGTGCTTAGACGTAGCTGTGTCCCGAATGCCTCCTGCAACCCCTTCCAAAGCCGTGAAGTAAAGCGAGAATATCGATCGGAGACGACAGACTGTGGCACACCATGAAGCCGTACAATCTCCAAAATGTAGAGATGTCCCAAGCTCTCCAATCATCCCTGCTCTCTGATGGGTAAGAAGTGAGCCGACTTGGTGAGTCGGTCGAAAATCACCCAAATGGAGTCGTGACCTATGAAAGTGCATAGATGTCTAGTAATGAATTTCATAGATATGTCGTCCCACTTCCACTCCGGGATCTCCAAGGGCTGTACCAAGACTGCTGGTACCTGGTGCTATGCCTTCACCTGCTGGTAGGTGAGGCATCGAGAAACGAACTCTGCCACAACCTTCTTCATGCCCGACCACTTGTGCTATCATCTGAGATCCTGGTACATCATCTCCACTCCAGGATGTACCGCCAAAGGGGATGTGTGAAACTCTCTCAACACCTCCTCCCGCAAAGAAACTGGTACCATGGTACGTCCTCTAAAAAGGAAGTTGTGCTCTCCTACTAAGGAGAAACCATCAGGTGCCTGTCCAGAGGATATCTGCACACGCCACGTCTCACAGTCGGCATCCCCATGATGTGCCCCTCTGACCCGCTGTAGTAGTGGAGGAGTGACTGTGAGTGACTGAAGGAAGGATGCTCCATCTCTATCCACAAAGGATATCTGCAAAGCGGCTAGCTGCTCTTTCGCCTCCCCATGTAGCTGAATGCCTATCCTCATGCTGAGAGCATCGGCTACCATGTTCCCCTTCCCATGAGTATAGAATATCTCAAATTCATAGTCCTGGAGGAACTCGAGCCATCACCGCTGTCTTAGGTCCAGGTCCTTCTGAGAGAAGATGTACCTGAGACTCTGATGGTCAGAATTGACTGTAAAGCACTCGCCCATCAGATAGTTTCGCCACATATTCAGAGCGAAGACCACTGCTACTAACTCCAGGTCATGGGTAATGTAGTTCTACTCATGCTGCCTCAACTGACGGGATCCATAGGTGATCACAGCCCGCTCCTACATCAGGACACATCCGAGTCCGGTCCCAGATGCATCGCAGTAAACTACGTACACTACTCCCTCCTCTGGAAATATCAAGATAGGCACGCTGGTCAATCTCTGTCTCAGCTCCTGGAAGCTTTGATGACATCTGTCTGATAACACAAAGGGTTTCACCTTCTTCGTCAAAGCTGAGAGTGGGGCCGCAACTTTGTAGAAGTCTGCCACAAATCTCCGATAGTACCCAGCTAGTCCCAAGAAACTATGCACCTTTGTCACGCTCCTCGGTGGCTCCCAAGCTAGCACTGCCTCGATCTTCACAGGATCCAGCGCAACTCCCGCCTCAGATATAATGTGTCCCAAGAAATGGACCTCACGTATCCAGAACAAATACTTTGAGAGCTTTCCATAAAGTCGGTGCTCTTAGAGTCTGTCATGTACATCCCGCAAGTGGTAGGCGTGCTCCTCCTCAGTCATCGAGTATATCAAAATGTCATCGATGAAGACCACGGAAAATCGATCGAGGTATGGCTGAAAGATCCTGTTAATGAGGCCAATGAACACTGCGGGAGCATTGGTTACGCCTAAGGGCATAACCAAGAACTCATAGTGACCATACCGATATCTGAAGGTCGTCTTCTGCACGTCCTCGTCCCGAACTCTGAGCTGATGATAGCCTGACCTGAGGTCTATCATTGAGAACCACTGTTCTCCCTTGAGGTGATCGAAGAAGTCATCAATCCTTGGTAGCGGATACTTGTTCCTCACTATCACCTAGTTCGGGCGACGATAGTCGACACAAAGTTGCAAGCTCTTGTCCGCCTTCTTGGCGAACAATATCGGGGAAGCCCGGGGTGAAACACTGGGTCGGATGAATCCTTTGCCCTGCAAGTCCTCCAATTGTACCCGTATCTCTTGAAACTCATCGAGATCCATCCGATATGCTGGGGTGGATATCTGGGTTGTCCCGGTGTACAGATCAATATAGAAGTATACCTCTCTATGAGGAGGTAGTCCTGGAACGTCGTCGGAAAAAACGTTCGCATACTGATCCACCATTGTTGGAAAACAAGGACTCTGCACGTCAACTTCTCCTAGGATGAGGCTATCAAATTGATGAGTGATGGGATGTCCTCTCCTCTGTGAGAGTCCATCCTGTGTTGTGAAGTCTCCCTTATCACCGGTGAAGGTGAACCTGCTCCCTTCGGTGCGTACACATCGCACCTTGCGCCTAATACAATCAATCTGATCATGGACTATAGATACTAATCCATGCCCCAGATGATGTCGTAAGACCTCGACGCCACTACAAGAATATCCCAGCTAAATCTCTCGCCTCCTAGAGTAAGCTCACACTGCAGGAACCAGTGCATAATCGTCGAGTCTACTCTTGTAGGAGTCTCTAGCCGTAAGGATCGAGCCAACAGCTCTATCAGAATCTCAGAGCTCCGAACAAGGGAAGCGGCTATGAAAGAATGACTCGCTCCTGTGTCTATAAGAACTGTATCTAGGGTGGAGTAGACACAGATAGTACCTCGAATCATCTCGGGCGTGCCGTGGTCGTAGGCTTCCGCTGCCTGGAGCAGTGCCTGTCTCTGCCCGCCAGCTCCCTGTGGTCGGGGTGGACCTCCCAGTGGTGGTGGTGGTAGAGCCTCAAAGTGTCGCCCACCACCTGCTGCTCGGCCAGCTCCTCTACGTCGTCCTCCTGCTCCCTGCGGACCACCACGGTAGACCCTCAGCCTCTGCCTGGGTGGCCCTTCAACCGTCTGCTGCTCCTCGATACGGCGGGTCGGGCAGTCACGAGCCATGTGGCCCTGCCCGCCGCATGCGTTGCACTGTCTGCCTCTCAAAATACTGGCTCCGCGCTGTGTGCCCCACACTGCTGAGCCAGTGTCCTGAGGTCATCTACCTGAGGTTTTGGTCTGCCTGGACCCATGAGTCATCCGTTAACTACCTGTTGCAGAAAACTCTGCTACGTGTCGCCCTGTGGTAGGTCTCGCTGCAGATGAAGGCTCAGCAAGGAATCTATCGATCAAAAGGGATCTCTCCAGTACTCCTGTCTGAGTCAGAATGATGATGAAGATCAATGATTCCCTGATCTCCTGCCTCAATCCCTGCTCAAAGGTCCGGGCCAGGAAGAATGGGTCTCGTACCATGTCTGTCGAGTAGCGCGAGAGAGCGGTAAATCTCACCGAGTACTGGGCGACTGTCATGCTGCCCTGCCGCAGCTGTAGAAACTCCTGGATGCCCACCGCACGGAGGGTGGCTGGGATGAACTCTGAGAGGAAGAGTCTCTCAAATTCCTTCCAGAGGATAGACACCATGTCATGCACCTGGAGCATCAAGCTCCACCATCTGCCTGCTGCCGCGTGAAGTAGGCTCGCTGCGAGGATCACCATGAGGTCTGCTGGTGTCCTCACTAACCTGAAAACTCGTACAACAGCCTACAGCCAATCCTCGGCTGCCTGGGGGTCCGTCTCCCGACGGAACCTGGGCGGTCGCTGGCGCTGAAACTCATGCAGTGCACTAAGGTGACGTGCATCGTCAGCGGCTGGGGCTAGTAGCAACGGTGGCTCGGCGGGTAGAGGTACCGCCAGTGCCTCTGCTATCAAAGGGCCATGTACCGAGGCCTCGTCGCTCGGTGGGATATCGTCATGCACAACTCTCGAAACCCTAGATGGCCGTCGTCATGGGGCTATCCTGAAAAGAGACAGGTGTGCCACGGTCAGAACATTATACCTGGTGAGCTGACACAAATTAATCACAAAGAAAACATGAAACACACACCCAATCAATGTTTTCGTGCATTAAGTCGGAAATCAGAAGTCAGGGTCCTTGTGTACAGATATGTCAGCCGCCGCACCAACACTAGCCTCCCTGGACTGATAACCACACTCAACACTCTTAACACAATTGCTTCACATCGAAGAAAGATCATAGTCCTGAGTTCTGCGGTAGAACTGAACACCTCTGATACCAATTTGTCATGACCCGTCCTCGGGGCCCATGCTGTGACTACCCCAAGCCCGCCTTCCATAGGTCAGGGGCTGGCGACTAGCACCAAGGCATAATTTCCATTAAAAAGGGAAGGCATTTCCTTTTTAAAGTAAACAAACACCACAGAGCAAGAAAGCAGAAGTAAACACTAAGTAAAAACTGATACAAAAGTAAGTGTGGAAAAGTGAGTGGGCCAGTATACAAACCCAAACTGAATGTAAAGTACAACTGGAATTGGAAAACAGCAACTGAAAGTAAAGCCGTAGCCTCGATCCATCCACTAGAAGTCCCACCTGAAGGGTGAGTACAGATAGCCTCCACAGCTCCTCGGGTCCAGCCGTCCGCTCCGAGTACGTCCCGCCCAGTGGTCCACCTCCGGGTACCGACCTGTTTCGCAAGCCTGAACCGCGATCAGCGATGTCCATCGTCTGCAACCAACACCAAGTAGTGCGGGCATAGCCCATATAGGGGTGAGTATAAGATACACAGTAGGGACCCCGAGTCCCCCGAAGGTCTCCTAGAATCCACAAAGGATAATCCAAAAAGGAAAGATACAATCACGAAGTAACATCCGACACCACTTAGGTATATTCCCATACATATACCTAAGACATCAATTCCAGTTCAGCTCCAACATCTGTGCCCATGTTCGATCACATCCACACTGGATGGCACAACACAATCCATATAGGAAAGCAATTTAAGATTCAGATCACACAGGTATACTTCTTCGTATGACGATAGAGATGATCAGATGTTGCCACTGATTCATCTAAGCTGTCAGACCCGCACAGGATCGATAGCTACTAAACCCCACAATGACCAAAAAAGGATCGATAGGTACTAACCCCCACAATAACTCACACAGGACCAATAGGTAACTAAGCCCCCACAATGACCCACATAGGATCGGACCCACACATGACCTGTTGGAACTGGCCCACACAGGACCACTGAGCGCTGACCCACGCATGATCTGAACCACATAGGATTAGTAGCACTGAGCCACGTGGGATCGCTGAGTGTTGTAGTCATCGCTGTCGAATCCACGGAGGATTTCTGCACAGTCTTCGTCGTCATCTTCGTAGTCGCAGCCAGCTCTAGGGTTCCCGCATACAGCAAGCTCATTCGGGAGGGTCCACCTCACGAGCCGAGGGGCTGATACATCAACTGACACATAGTCCGGAGTTTATGTCTCCAAAAGTTCTGTATCGTTAACAAGAACTCAACGTCATAGACGGTGTGTCAATCGGACGCCCGTTCTGAGAGTTATTGGCTTTTTCGTCCCTAGGGCGCGGTTGGTTTTTATGTCAAAAGCAACCCGACCGTACTCCAACTGCATCCAACCCTCAAGAGGAGTATTCCAAATGGTCCGTCTCACATAGAGTAATACATCAAATTCGACAACACATCAATCAGACATCCGGAACTCAAGTTATAAGTGTTTCCGCTCAGAGGGCTGTTTGGTTTCGGGTACGAACCAACCCAATCGAACACAAAGTACCCTGAAACCCTGAGTGTAATATCCCAAAACGGCCATATCGATCCAAGGATTGCTACGCAGCCGAAGGTGCATCGATGAGAGTTTTGTAGCCCATGTTATGAGTAAAAGACCGAAAAAGTCCAGTATTAGGGGGTTTGGGCCCGGTCCAATCCAGCCCGATACCCCCCGGGTCAGCCTGAACCGGGTCCACCCGAACCAGGTCCGGGTCCGGCCCGCTTGGGCGCGGCCCGGCACGCTGGCTGAGTGACCACGCAAAGGGGGGGGGGGGGGGGACCGCCCCCCTGGACGAAACCGCGGCCCCGCTGTAGGGGCCGCCTCTTGCCAACGGACGCGGCCGATTGCCGCGTCCCGCCTCCCCCGGTCTCGCGCGGTCGCGGTACTGTCGGCCTGCCACCACAGCTTCCGCCACAACGGCTCTTCCCGGCGGCACATCGGGCGCCGCCGTCTCCTGGCGGCTAGCCGGTTCCGGCCGCCGCCTCCTGCCGCCGGCGCCGCCTTGCCGGCGAGGCGCGCCGGCGTTTTGCTCCACCGACCACCGAACGAGCTCCGGTGGTCGGATTTGCCTGCCTTCTTCGCCAACGGCCCACCTGGGACCGGTTCTTCACTGTGAAGACCTCACATCGCCCATACGGTCTGCTTCATCGTCGCCCGCCGATACGCACACCAAGAACAAAGGGATGGTGGGTTCGGACTTGTTCATTGGTCCTAACACACCGCGTTATTGGTTTTAAAAGTCTTCCAACAAATATTTAAACATATGTCATGGGTATAAATCAATAATATTTAATTGAATCAAAACCCCTACCTCGTCGAATTCGATGAGCGGGGATTCTTCGCGGAAACAACCGTCGCGGAAGAATTTGTCGCGGATTGAGGATCGTCGCGTCGCGGTGAAGCGTCGCGGAAGAAGTGTTTCTGGCATCGCGGTACATGGCGTCGCGTAGTTGATCTTCGAGGATATGGCATTCTTCGTCGGAGGTCGGCGCGTTCTTCACATTCTTCGCGTTCTTCGTCGAAGAAGAAGGCTTTTATCCAAATCCTCTCCACGAAACAAGTTCCAATAGAAATAAAATAAGAGTTGTCTTATTTTATTAACGCACATGCCAATGTTTGAATTTCAAAAGAAACAAAAAGAACAATTAATTCAATGAATTAATTGTAACAATTTAACCGCCCAAATTAATGAGGCGTTTCTTAACTAGAATAAACGCACGGTTTGACTTCATTAAAGGGGGGTGCGGGTGCGTTACATAGAAGGAATGAAATGGTGGGACTCGTGCGCGCCCCACCTCACAAATATCCTACCAAGTGGGTAGGATATTGTGGGTCCCACCTTATCCTCTTAACATAGGTTAAGCGACTTAAAGTAAAATAAAATAAATTGTCGCACCACTTTTATTTTATTTCTTAACATAACCCCAAAAAATAAAAACCACACCCGATAAAACGCAACTCCGAAAAAGGTGTTTCTAAGCAAATACCAGAGATGCGATTCCATCGGTGCCCTCGGAATTAGATTCCGAGCACCGGTTCAAAAGTTAGAAAAACCCGCTCATTCGTTCACTAAACGTACCCGAGCTAAACTTCAGAAAATGATTCTGGGCACACCGGGCCTCGGAATCAGGTGCCGTCAGAAACTGCGTTCTTGTAAAATTCCAAGGAAAATTAAGAAAAAGATTTCCTTGAAATTTATGGGTCTTTACATATACATTATTCATATCATTGAAATATAATTGATAGATAATTTATGTAAATAAACTTTTTAATCGCAAAACAAAAACACTCTGCTCATTCAAAATTACTGATTTTCTATATATTGATCATTATTTGGCATAACCATAACCTTGAATTATAGAATTGACTAAGATAATTCCCTTGTTATCCACACATAATCCATTGGAATATTAATTGTAACATTGGATGATCATAATGTCCTTAGATCATACTCATCATTTCTTAAGAAATTAAGTGATCTATTCCTTTATGTTCAAGACATAAAAAATCGTATCATCCCAATAAGACATTACTAAGTGTTTATACGCACAAGATTAGATGTATAAATTTTATTTTTCCCTTATACCCACAAGATTAGATGTATAAATTTGATTTATTTCCCTACATTTTCTTCATGAAAAACTTTTTTTCTATTTTTAATTTTTTAAGGATACTCTCTTATGTTTATATAGTGTGTCAATAAATTGTGTCGATAATTGGAAATAACTAAAAGGATTAAAGGAAAATATATTGTTTAAATAGTATTATCATGATAAAAATAAATCAATTTCCCATCACATTATCAAACTAAATGATTCATATTTGTTACAACAATAGAAAAAAAACAATATGGCCTGACATTTAGAATAATATTCATAGAGAAAAATTATGAAAATTCATTCATTTTATTTAAACATCATTATATGATCATTTTACTCTGATAAATTTGGTTAATCCAAGGTCATCCATTATTATTATATATTAAAATATTTCATAACAACTTATATATTGATTTTTATTAACAGTTGCATGTCCCCTAAGAGTGTATAGCAAGGTCTATAATATTAGGCTCATTCATCATGATCCAGAAGATATCATCTTAGTACGTAATCCAACAAATTCATATTTTCTACAAATAGGTTCTTTTATTAAAAATCCACATCAACATTCATGGATCTAGAAAGGAATGAATTTTATCACAAGACCATACTTATTTATTATCCATAACATAATATGTTCTCTAATAATTACAATTATTCTATGGGTTACCATTAAGGGTTTCAGCACATAGTTTCTAAAATTAAATAATCCATTCTACGATTCCAACTAACTAAAACCATGGAAAATGTAAATATATATTATCTCATTTTAAATGAATATT
Organism: Viscum album; assembly: GCA_963277665.1. Taxonomy (NCBI): domain Eukaryota; kingdom Viridiplantae; phylum Streptophyta; class Magnoliopsida; order Santalales; family Viscaceae; genus Viscum; species Viscum album. The sequence goes on along the minus strand of OY728153.1, from coordinate 185,387,615 downwards.
CTTTTGATTACAAAGTAATACATTGTAGAGTACATTAGTGGATTTGTGTATTTAGGGACTGGTAACAAAAAATCATATTTCAATACAATATTCAACATATAAATCATATTTAATTATATATTGTATACTTACACACCATTAACAAATTAAACCTCCCATTTAACCCTTTAAAATAAATACATAAAAGAGGGTGAGAACAGATTACCAATAAGGTTAAACAAGGAATTTATCAGTCATTAGAGCATAATATGATCATAAGGGAATAATAACATTTTCAATTTCATTTTCTCAACGTATTATATTAATGAATAAAAAATAATAAATCGTAAACACAAAAAGAAATTCACATACGGATGAATGATCAATAACAGTGTCAATGATTTAATCATTATTTAGGATTCATAACAGTAGCATGTATCAGAATAAGGATATAAATTCATAATCTTCTAAACCTATCTAAAATCAATCATTTCCATACAAAATATTTTGACCATAGCATTAAATAATTATTATTCACCCAGGAATATGTAAAATAATATAATTTCAATTGTGTCAAAAAATATTAATGGTAGGTTATAATGAAAGAGATTAAAATAATAAAAAAATATGTTAAAAATATATATTCACAATCATGTTTAATCTTATCATCATCCACTATCGAGATATTAAAATCAGATTAACAAGAAATATTGAGGGATATATAATTATAGGCCCACCCAAGAAAATATAAAATCCATACATATGTATCCCACATGGCCATAGGACAATTATCATGTCATCATATCTTAACCCATGTAGTGGAATAAAGGTTCATAAAAATTCATTATTATATCAAAAAATAACATGTTAAAATTAACATTCTTTCATAATCATATAATCATCATAGTTATAAAACATATAACGAAATAAAACATTATCATCAATGTATAATATGCCAAATAAATCATGATTAACGTAAAATGTTCTAATCATATATATAAAATTTCATTATATGATAATTAGTGTAACAGCCCGAGATTTTATGAAAAATATTCTTTTTATTTCACTAATGTCTTGTGTTGTACGCTACACCAAAAGGAGCTTGCACAACAGGCATCCTTGACTTGCCTTGCATTACACGCAATCGCGACCTTCCACGATAGCGTGTGTTGTACGCAACACCGAGTTTCGCTAAACAACGATATGCTATTAAGATATTATTAAAACTAGCCGTTATGAATAGTAATAACCACTTTTTGAAATTTTGTAAATTTTATTTTTCAAAATGGAATTCATTTTTGGATTCGTAATATCGAAATTAGCTTAGGGTGAAATTTTGGTACTTTTCGGATAACTTTCATATTCTGATGAATAGTGAAAATTACTAAATTATAATTAAAAACAACTTTTTTAATCAAAATAATTAATAGTGATAAATTATTAATTTGAGTGGTTTTAAAGTATATTTAGAATATATTTTTACAATTTAATACAATGTTGGTCATTGGATGTAATTTCACATTTAAACCAGTTATAAACTAGTGTCAATCTTTTGATAGTTATTATCTCTTAAAAACACGCTATTTGTTTTGACGACGAGAAATAATTTTTAAATTAGTTAATGCAACTGATATTTTTTGAATTTGGTAAAATAGACATCATTTTTGAGTTCATAATATCAAATATAGCTTAGGCCTAATTTTTGGTATTTTTCTGAAAACTTTCAATTTTTGATGAATAGTGAAACCACTAAGTGGTAGGTTAAACACTGAATTTTTCATAAAACATAATTTTACCGCTTCTGTGAATGGAATTTCGAAAATCCGACAGACACGGTTGATATCAGTAAGTAAAATGTGGTTCAATGAGATAAAAATAATTTTTTGGTGAATAGTAACTTTTTACTTTTTTTACCGCGGTTAATAGTAAATAGGGTAACTAAGGGTAAATATGATATTACTATTACCCTAACACATGTCCTAATTCTATTGGACAAGTGTAATTCGACCAAAAACAAGCTTAGGAATAAAATATGACCATTTAGGCCCACTTGGATTAGATTAGGACATTTATTATTATTTATTTCAAAGAAGAGTTAAAAGAGTCGAAATCAAAGATTATTTACTAAAACATTTTTAATATAGGGTTGTACATAAGATAAATTCGATTGTAAATATTCATTAAAAATATAAAAAGATTTCCTACATAATGATATTTTATTTATAATTTTTAGACTTTATATAGATTAATTTATTTATGACACAATGATGATGCAGTAATTACACTTTTAAGGAAATATTAACATAATTGATGTTATAAATGATCAAATGAATGTAATTTGAGACTTTTTATGAATTAAACTAATTTTATAGGTTACTATGATATATTAGTGTTGATGTAATCAACTTGGTTCGAACATATAATTCTGTAATGACTTTCACAAAAATCATATATCAAATAGTGTCAAAATTGACACAAAATAGGTTTTAAATCAAATATTATATTATTAATTGTTATTTTATTCCTAAAAATCTAAGGTTCGGCCAAATGACTTATATAAGGATATATGTATTAGTAATAAACAATTTGGGGTTCGTTTGGCATGTTATAGTAAGTGTATTAACCATATAGTGAAAGAAAACAAAAAGACACGGTAAAAGTTAAATTATTTAACTTAGAGTTAAATCTAATTGATAAGGTTAAAATAATATAATAAACTTGTCTAAATCCTATTGGTTGATAGGATTTAGACCCATCCCCACATTAGCTTCGAAATAAGACCCTTTGGAACCATTATAAACTGATTTTGACTTTAATGTAAAATAATATTTTGAGATATTCCTAAAGTGCCCCTCTCCTCCCTTATAAAAGGGTACCTCCTCCCCCTCCTCCTCACACCAATTTGAGCACTCACGCTCGGCCAACCCCTGCTGAAATCTCTTCTCCACTTCCCTAAAAACATTCTAGAGGTTCTGGTCTTCCTCAAAGACCAATTTTAGTGCCCTAAGAGGAGGTCTCAAATAGGCGCTTCAAAGAAGAGGTAATTACCGTTACCAATTCTTTCATCTTTATTTCTTCTTCCACTTCTTCTTCATAGGTTTTTTCATTATGAAGTAATAACATAAGTATCACTCATATACTGATATTTTATTATAAGTATGAAACAACCCTATTTCACCATCTATCCATCCTACGGAAAAAGAAATCACCGCGCGTGCGTACGTACGGAATACCGTCTCCACGACGCGATGAGATTCATCTCCATGTTAACCATTTAAGAATGATTATAAAGTATATATAAGAAATAATAATGAAATATATGACATTATAAAGCTACTGGATTTGTGTATATATATATATTTATGTCATCTACTTACTTCCATTCAAGACAATAAGGAAAGAAAAACAGCGTTCATGCGTACGTACGGACTACCGTCTCCATGAACGGTGTTTTTCATTTCATTTATCTATCTATTATATATATATATTTACTGAATATATATGATATATAAATCATATTTTATATTCTGGAAGTATGTAAATCACGATATAAGTAATAATAATGTCAATAACAACAAGTCAAAACACCTACGATAAATGAAACGATTTTACCCAAAACGCTTCTTTAACATGGAATTTACAAAAGAACGGGTAATATAATGTCATAAGTGAACCATATATGATATCATAACAATGAATATGATTCTCTAATAAGTCAATGACATTATTTAAATCATTATACAGAAGGTTTGGACACATACGAAGCAAATCGGACCTAAGGTAAGGGAAATATCACAATCTCCTTTTTATCCGAGATTGTTTATTCGTAAGTAATTACTGGGGTGCATTTTATCATCCACATCCATGTTTCATCAATATGTAATATTATTTCCATCCACCTACAATTGTTTCAATCCATTTTTACCCTTCGGTGAGTTTTTAGTAATATGTATGAAAGGAATCTTTTGTCGTACGAGGTACTTTTTGACTTTTCCGACAAAAGTACGAAGAATGTTTTTTTAACTTATACGGCACGAACGGATTTTTACAGTTTTATAAAGCTTTATTTTAATGAACCTTCCTCCAAAATATTTCATGACTATTTTCAATAAAATCTCTTTCTTTTAAAATTTCATGATGTTTTGTGAAAAGAAATTGATTTTGAAGAAGAAAGGATATTTTCCTCAAGAATTCAATTCAAGTGTTTTATCAAAATTATTTTCCATCTAAGATAATAAAGGGTTTTGTTTCTATCCATATTTTTACATTGATTTGACTATGTTGTGATGGAATTATGTTTATTAATTCCTTTATCTTATAGGAATGGTTTTATTATGTCATGTTGTTTAAGAATCCCATTTTTATTACATGGGTTATGCGATGAATTGTGATTTATGATTATGTGGCACACATAAGAAAGGATTCATTATAAGATGGGTGGGACCTATATCTCCCTCCAATGCATTGGGTAAAGATTTTATATCTCATGAGATAGACAGGGCTGGAACAGTAGGTTATACCGGTTCAGTGAAACAGGACTGAAACGAGGGTTACTCGATTCAGAAAGGGACTTTGTCCACTAAGATAGTCTTGGCAATGAGTCTTGACTAACAAGAAATGATATTCTATGATTATGTGTGTATGAAACAAAGTTTAATGTTTTAAGTTATGATTATTGGGATTTCATTTCACTACTATGATTTATCCCATGTTATGAAATTATGCTCTCTTTTGCAGGTTAAGATTTCCAAAAATTATGTTCTTATGAATATGATGTGATTGATTTTTCTTTTGTTTACCCTTACTGATCATTTGAGCTCACCCTTTTATGTTTTCTTTTCCCCAGGATATAAAGAAATGTTTTAAGTAAAAAAAAGGGAAGATCTTTATGGGATATATTGAAGCTCTTTCACCACGATTAGAATATTACGTTCCGAGTTTCCAAAGACACTAAACTATTACGATCCTTGTGTGTGTGTTTTTGTTATGTACTAAGTATTCTGCAAAAGTAATGTAATGTCCTTGTACGTCAGGCTTAGGGTCTCAACATTTGGTATCAGAGGAAAGGTTTAGTCAACCTTTGGAAACTAGGATGCGAAAACGTTAGTGAGATCCCTAGAGATATTTCTACGGTATGTCTAGGGATGTTTCTAAGGTTAAGTATACGTATAGGTTATAGTACTAGAACTACGCTAACGATCATAGAATTAAACCTAAGATGTTAGATATTGAAGGTACTCCCCCTTTATTATGTTGTTTTCCCTAGCATGATTTTTGCCTCTCACACTATTCTTTTTTGGGTTTTAGAAAATGGTTGGAAACAAGATGATTCACGATAATGGAGGATATGGTGGAAAATGGAATGATATTCTTCATAGTGAAATGGTATTTGGATGTCCAAACATCATTATTATGTCGAATCAGCAATCTCATAATATGATCAATAAAGTAAAATTTGGTAAGTTTCCTGAATCGGCTAATAAGAGAAAGATGGAGTTTCATGATGATCATAGAGGAAAGAAAGTTCAATTTCCCCTATGTAAATCATGTGGGAAGAGGCATCAAGGAGAATGTTTCAAAGGAACTGGAAGATGCTTTGGGTGTGGAAAAGAAGGACACAAAGCAAGTAAGTGCAAAGGAAAAGGTTCAGTTAACACCAGGGATGAGGATAATGGTATTGCTACGACATCAAAAATGGTTAAATGTTTTAAATGTGGAATGTACGGCCATTATGCAAACCAATGCCCTAAGGGAAAGTCTCAAGAAGAAAATCAGTATGGTCGTATGGGTAGTATTTATGTGGATGATGATGATGAGACTACAAATGATATGTGAGATGAAAGAATTGTTGAAGATCAGTCAATGGTTTAAGAATGTAGTGGAATGATTACATGTTTATCATGTGTAATGTTGTATAAGTAATCTCATGGTACTATGGAATAAAGAGACATCTAAGGATTGTTACACTGTTGTCTTTCCTTGAGTTTTGAAAGTGTATGATTAATGGTACCAGTATCCATGAATGGTGATTCAGGTATTTTTGGAATGTAGATGATATGCGCATAATGAAGGGATAAGGAGAAAATTAAATGTTTTATAGTATTCATGAGCTCATGATTGATATAAGGACTAAGTGATATCATGGTTTGAGTGTATAAAATTTTGAGGATTTTGGTATGTGGAAGGTGTTAACTTTTAACTGCAATCATGTTTTCACTAAGGTTCAATGGGTATTCAAGAGAATACACGATTAAGGACTTTGAATGTTTGGAATGTGACCAACAAAACATATCTTATGATATATGGGGATCGACAATGGTGTTAAATCTCTGGTAATCGTTTTCACTATATTATGAGAGTCGACTGCAGTATTATGGATAAGCCTAAAGATTGGAATGGATTATGTTGGACACAAGTTAGTATTGTTTGTTTTTTTTCGATATTATTGATGGGATGTTATAGTAATATAGTTTTAGAAAAAGGACAACCTGCAAGACGAGCGACAGCCCATCGCGTCGGACAAGGCTGTAGGAATCGAACCCATAACCGAAATGCGACTGGCCTTTATCGCCTACCACTGGCCTACAGGAAGTCCCTGTTTAGTAGAAACTAGTTTTATTATATTAAGCAGTATGATATATCAAGTATGAGTCCATTTTAGGAACCATATATGATTAATCTCACTACAGACCGACTTATGTATATAATTTTTGCTAGCCTTTTGTTTGAGACAGATGGAATGACCCGTCTTTCTATCACATAATCTGCTAACGCTTCATGAATAACAAATTCAACTTCATTTATTCTAATTCTAATTTTCAACTTTAGGGAAATGATCTTGAAAACCAAAAATGTTGTCCTAGTGATCTTACACCTGATGAATCAGATGGTACCTTATATCATCACAAATCTATGGATTTGTGATTACTGGATTTTCCATAGCCATGTTCTCTACCACTCTCCATTAGAACATGATGGTAAGATTTCTCTTCCATATCCATATTTTTACCTATGTGGAAACCCAACGATTAGTTTATTTGGGTAATCGTTACATTTCATACTTTAGTTTTTAAAGCCAAGTTTTGGTATTCCTTTTTACGATGTGGGATTCTATTAAAGAAACTTTCGAATAGTAAACCATTTATAACCCCGACGAATTTCGAGGGAGAAATTCATTTTAAGGGGGGTGGAATGTAACAGCCCGAGATTTTATGAAAAATATTCTTTTTATTTCACTAATGTCTTGTGTTGTACGCTACACCAAAAGGAGCTTGCACAACACGCATCCTTGACTTGCCTTTCATTACACGCAATCGCGACCTTCCATGATAGCGTGTGTTGTACGCAACACCGAGTTTCGCTAAACAACGATATGCTATTAAGATATTATTAAAACTAGCCGTTATGAATAGTAATAACCACTTTTTGAAATTTTATAAATTTTATTTTTCAAAATGGAATTCATTTTTGGATTCGAAATATCAAAATTAGCTTAGGGTAAAATTTTGGTACTTTTCGGAAAACTTTCATATTCTGATGAATAGTGAAAATTACTAAATTATAATTAAAAACAACTTTTTTAATCAAAATAATTAATAGTGATAAATTATTAATTTGAGTGGTTTTAAAGTATATTTAGAATATATTCTTACAATTTAATACAATGTTGGTCATTGGATGTAATTTCACATTTAAACCAGTTATAAACTAGTGTCAATCTTTTGATAGTTATTATCTCTTAAAAACATGCTATTTGTTTTGACGACGAGAATTAATTTTTAAATTAGTTAATGCAACTGATATGTTTTGAATTTGATAAAATAGACATCATTTTTGAGTTCATAATATCAAATATAGCTTAGGCCTAATTTTTGGTATTTTTCTGAAAACTTTCAATTTTTGATGAATAGTGAAACCACTAAGTGATAGGTTAAAGACTGAATTTTTCATAAAACTTAATTTTACCGCTTCTGTGAATGGAATTTCGAAAATCCGACAGACACGGTTGATATCAGTAAGTAAAATTTGGTTCAATGAGATAAAAATAATTTTTTGGTGAATAGTAACTTTTTACTTTTTTTACCGCGGTTAATAGTAAATAGGGTAACTAAGGGTAAATATGATATTACTATTACCCTAACACATGTCCTAATTCTATTGGACAAGTGTAATTCGACCAAAAACAAGCTTAGGAATAAAATATGACCATTTAGGCCCACTTGGATTAGATTAGGACATTTATTATTATTTATTTCAAAGAAGAGTTAAAAGAGTCAAAATCAAAGTTTATTTACTAAAACATTTTTATTATAGGGTTGTACATAAGATAAATTCTATTGTAAATATTCATTAGAAAGATAAAAAGCTTTCCTACATAATGATATTTTATTTATAATTTTTAGACTTTAAATAAATTAATTTATTTATGACACAATGATGATGCAGTAATTACCCTTTTAAGGAAATATTAACATAATTGATGTTATAAATGCTCAAATGAATGTAATTTGAGACTTTTTCTGAATTCCACTAATTTTATAGGTTACTATGATATATTAGAGTTGATTTAATAAACTTTTTTCGAACATATAATTCTGTTATGACTTTCACAAAAATCATATATCAAATAGTGTCAAAATTGACACAAAATAGTTTTTAAATCAAATATTATATTATTAATTGTTATTTTATTCCTAAAAATCTAAGGTTCGGCCAAATGACTTAGATAAGGATATATGTATTAGTAATAAACAATTTGGGGTTATTTTGGCATGTTATAGTAAGTGTATTAACCATATAGTGAAAGAAAACAAAAAGACACGGTAAAAGTTAAATTATTTTACTTAGAGTTAAATCTAATTGATAAGGTTAAAATAATATCATAAACTTGTCTAAATCCTATTGGTTGATAGGGTTTCTACCCATCCCCGCATTAGCTTCGAAATAAGACCCTTTGGAGCCATTATAAACTGATTTTGACTTTAATGTAAAATAATATTTTGAGATATTCCTAAAGTGCCCCTCTCCTCCCTTATAAAAGGGTACCTCCTCCCCCTCCTCCTCACACCAATTTCAGCACTCAAGATCGGCCAAAACCTGCCGAAATATCTTCCCCACTTCCCTAACAACATCCTAGAGGTTTTGGTCTTCCTCAAAGACCAATTTTAGTGCCCTAAGAGGAGGTCTCAAATAGGCGCTTCAAAGAAGAGGTAATTACCGTTACCAATTCTTTCATCTTTATTTCTTCTTCCACTTCTTCTTCTTAGGTTGTTTCATTATGAAGTAATAACATCAGTATCACTCATATACGGATATGTTATTATAAGTATGAAACAACCCTATTTCACCATCTATCCATCCTACGGAAAAAGAAATCACCGCGCGTGCGTACGTACGGAATACCGTCTCCATGACGCGATGAGATTCATCTCCATGTTAACCATTTAAGAATGATTATAAAGTATATATAAGAAATAATAATGAAATATATGACATTATAAAGCTACTGGATTTATGTATATATATATATATATTTATGTCATCTACTTACTTCCATTCAAGACAATAAGGAAAGGAAAACAGCGTTCATGCGTACGTACGGACTACTGTCTCCATGAACGGTGTTTTTCATTTCATTTATCTATCTATTATATATATATATATACTGAATATATATGATATATAAATCATATTTTATATTATGGAAGTAAGTAAATCATGATATAAGTAATAATAATGTCAAGAACAACAAGTCAAAACACCTACGATAAATGAAACGATTTTACCCAAAACGCTTCTTTAACATGGAATTTACAAAAGAACGGGAAATATAATGTCATAAGTGAACCATATATGATATCATAACAATGAATATGATTATGTAATAAGTCAAGGACATTATTTAAATCATTATACAGGAGGTTCGGACACATACGAAGCAAATCGGACCTAAGGTAAGGGAAATATCACAATCTCCTTTTTATCCGAGATTGTTTATTCGTAAGTAATTACTAGTGTGTATTTTATCATCCACATCCATGTTTCATCAATATGTAATATTATTTCCATCCACCTACAATTGTTTCAATCCATTTTTACCCTTCGGTGAGTTTTTAGTAATATGTATGAAAGGAATCTTTTGTCGTATGAGGTACTTTTTGACTTTTCCGACAAAAGTACGAAGAATGTTTTTTTTAACTTATACGGCACGAACGGATTTTTACGGTTTTATAAAGCTTTATTTTCATGAACCTTCCTCCAAAATATTTCATGACTATTTTCAATAAAATCTCTTTCTTTTAAAATTTCATGATGTTTTCTGAAAAGAAATTGATTTTGAAGAAGAAAGGATATTTTCCTCAAGAATTCAATTCAAGTGTTTTATCAAAATTATTTTTCATCTAAGATAATAAAGGGTTTTGTTTCTATCCATATTTTTACATTGATTTGACTATGTTGTGATGGAATTATGTTTATGAATTACTTTATCTTATATGAATGGTTTTATTATGTCATGTTGTTTAAGAATCCCATTTTTATTACATGGGTTATGCGATGAATTATGATTTATGATTATGTGGCACACATAAGAAAGGATTAATTATAAGATGGGTGGGACCTATATCTCCCTCCAATGCATTGGGTAAAGATTTTATATCTCATTAGATAGACAGGGCTGGAACGGTAGGTTATACCGGTTCAGTGAAACAGGACTGAAACGAGGGTTACTCGATTCAGAAAGGGACTTTGTCCACTAAGATAGTCTTGGCAATGAGTCTTGACTAACAAGAAATGATTTTCTATGATTATGTGTGTATGCCACAAAGTTTAATGTTTTAAGTTATGATTATTGGGATTTCATTTCACTACTATTATTTATCCCATGTTATGAAATTATGCTCTCTTTTGAAGGTTAAGATTTCCAAAAGTTATGTTCTTATGAATATGATGTGATTGATTTTTCTTTTGTTTACCCTTACTGAGAATTTGAGCTCACCCTTTTATGTTTTCTTTTCCCCAGGATATAAAGAAAGGTTTTAGGTAAAAAAAGGGGAAGATCTTTATGGGAGATATTGAAGCTCTTTCACCACGATTAGAAGATTACGTTCCGAGTTTCCAAAGACACTAAACTATTACGATCCTTGTGTGTGTGTTTTTGTTATGTACTAAGTATTCCGCAAAAGTAATGTAATGTCCATGTACGTCAGGCTTCGGGTCTCTACAATTAGAGTATTTATAATGAAAAATAACCATTTTATTTATAATTTTATTATTTAAAATTTAAATAGGGTCAAATTTTAATTGAAAAAAATTTCATTTAATAAATACATTGTATCATTTTTGGTAATCATTGAAAATTTAACAATCATGATGGTGGGAATTTCAATTCCTATTGTAATCGTTATGACAATCATTCAGTTCACACTATCGTAAGAAATAACATTTTTTAGAAAATGAAAATAATATTCTTTTAAAACCATATTTTAAAAATTAAAACATTTGGAAAAATAAATTCAAAAAATCAATTAATTTTATTCGAAAACATTCATGAAAATTTTTTTGAGATAACTTACGTTGAAGAAACATTTTTTTCAAACCAAATGAGGACAATGTGGAATTATATTCCTAAAAATATAATGACCCCTTTTGTAAAAAAATAATCTAAAATTGTACTAAAGAATAAAATTTATAGAAATAACCAAATAATAAGAAATTAACAGTGTCTATAAGATAATGATAGTAAAATTAAGTTGATTGAAATTGAAACATAAACAATCACGATTAAAATGGTTTGAAAACGTAAATCATTTACTTCCTTAGAATCATTTCAAACATAATATTCACTTGTTGATAAAATCATGTAAAACAATAAATATCATGATAATCATTAGATTAATTACATGAAAATAAAAAATTGGATTCATACAAACTTCATAAAATAAATTATGTACATAATATTACATTTTACCTCAATATGCCAATTTTAGATGATAAACCATCACCGTTATCATAACTTCTCAATAAAAACCTAATATAATGTATAATGATATATTGATTTTTAAATATCCATAATTTTCATAATAATAATTATAAATTTTATTCAATTTTATTATATAATCTGAAAAAAGATCAATGTTTTTAATATTGAATATTTCTCATCTAAATAAAAGATAGAATAGAAAACCCATTAACACTTGTATCATCATTATTTTTACATGTAAAAATATTTGGTATATAAATACATAGTATTTATATATATTATATTAAATATTAATATATATATTAAAAAAATATTATATACCTATAACATATTATCTCTAATATAGTAATGGTTTTTATTGCAAATATAACAACTTCGTTTATCATGTTTTATAGATGATATGGTTCCAGTACATACTCATTGATAATGTATTAATCATATACATAATATTTATCATGAAATAAGATTAATATTTATCATTATATTTTTTTTAATTTTCATATATTGTAGTGGTAAAAAATGAATTACATCCCATTATAGATACACTAGTATATACATACAAACAATTGTGCTCTCCCCTTTAAAATGGTTCGATTGAAAGAATTTTATGTAATATTTAACCATCAAATAATTATTATTATATAAAAAATAGAATATATATCAACATAAATATCCTAATTGAGATCCATGTATTACATAAATTAAGAATGAATCACATCATCTTATTAGATGGTGGTTTACACGTACACAGGAGCGACATAATTTCGTTCCAATAGATGGAATGGGAAGACAATTAATAATATATTATAATTATAGAAGATTTATAACCTAATAAATAAAAAATATCATTAGTAAATTGATTATAATAACAAACCATGAAATATGGTGATGTAAAATGATTCGTAAAGCCACATGAATTCGGTATCCCACCTATACAGATGGGTGGTAATTTTATTTATGATTTGTTAGATATAAGTTTAAATAATTGTGGTTATATTATCATAATAAAATTTAATAATATTTATGGAAATAAATTAATTTTTTTATGATGAACAACAATGATTTATTCAATTTTTAAAATTAAATAAGTTCAAAAAGGCTTTTTAAGGATATTACCTATAATTCGATATATCAACTTTATATTCATTATTATGGACCCATAGAACGGTTTCTAAATATTACCAATACTGCTAATTAATGAATATGGAGTTATAAAAGATAAATTGGAAGGTTTTGGTTGAGATATATGGGTGAATATGGGGTAAATATGATAAAGTATGGGTAACGGTTTATAAGGAAGGGAAGGACTGTTATATTAATAATTAAAATATTTTTAAATATTATATTATAACATCATGGTTCTAGGTTCTGCCTAGAGGTTCCCCATACCTGGTTGGTCACACGACCTCAAGTACATTTCCTGAAACACTAGAGGATTACATCTTGCTGTGAGGGCCTTGGGTGTGATATTTGGGAAAATATTCCCTCATTGGCTAAGTAACACAATGGAAACGAGCATATAATAGTAGAATATTAAGTAATAATACCATGAAATAGTAAACAACATAAGATTGTAAGTAGATAAATAACGTGAGCACAGATATATTTGATTCATGTCACATATGTCTAGTGAAAATTCCAAACATGTCAAAATAATGTAATACAGTACTAAACCGAAGTAAAAGGAAACAAGAAGAAAACTCGAGAAGAATCGCATGCCTCATATTGTTCCCTTTCTCTCCACCTCCATGGAAAATAATTTACTTGATGTAAAAGTGCTATTGCACTTATCTATACCTACAAAAATATAATCTATTTGTCCCCAACAGTGTGTACCAAAACCGGTATGCCACAAATCCGAGTAGGAATCCACTGAAGTATTTGTGCCTAACTGTCAGTTAATATAAATGGAATGAAATATGTTAAATGATGTATTAAACAAAGAAGTACTAAAAAGTATAAAATCATACAGTTTCAACTACTTTCATTTACCATTATTAAATAAAAAACCAAAAAATCTCAAGAAACCCTCTGGGAAGTTCTCACAGTATAACCCCTCTGGTTAATCTGGACAATGACCCAATGAGGAATCACTCATTGTCAATTCCCCATGTAGTCTCGTCACTGTAAACTATAAACAGTCTTAGGAAGAAATCAAAGTCTAATCGCCCATGAGGTCTCACAATGTGAAACTATAAACACTTTGAGGAAGCAATCAAATCCATCCCCCAAGGTCTGACAATGTGAAATGTAAAACATACACTATGGGGAATCCCTCAACAAACATTCCACCTATGGTCTAACTACACCATGTTCCCACAACCCTGTCTAAATAAAACATACACAAATTACATCCATAAGCCAGTGTAAATCATAATTTACTACTTGTCCAAAATGATAAATCACATATCATACCATATCAGATAATATCACTCTATCCTAACAATAGTAGGCATTGAATGAAAATATGCATCATAGGTAGTTCTGCACTCAACGACCAAAACAATCAAACATGGGAAAACACATCCATAGCATGGAAAATAAACCCTATTCACAATCCAACATCCCTATTCAAGAAAAAAAAAGCATAACATGAATTAACATTGTTAAATTTTCTCAACACACAATACATCGATCTGGGGTGTTGGGAAATTTTGAGCATATAATTCAATTAAAAACAACCAAAAGGAACAAACAACATACCCCAATGTATTATGATAGATATAGTTGAATATCAGCCTTTGATTTGACCTAGAATTACATATATATACAGAAATATATAAAACATTTAACCAAGTAAATATCACTTAAGAGGAGAAATCAAGGGATGTGGAATTGGAAGATGGAATAACTCACTATGGTGATTCTAACACAATCAACCCAAGTTTATTCAGAGAATAAATGGTTGATTGGGGTCCCAGAGGCTAATCATGATCTTTAGTTCATCCAGGGATTGATGACGTCAAAAGATGTGTTTTTTTTGAATGACCCATGCCCCCAGTCAAATTTATCAAATAAAAATAAAATTACACTACATGTACTTTTAAGATACACAATGTGTATAACCCGTTACTGAGCGATGAATTAGGCAGTCTAAAGGTGACCCCACATGTCCATATAATTGGCCATTACACGGACAGTATATGGCTACCAACAACAACCAAGTTCACGACATGTAATCCTATGTACACGACAAGTACTCCTAATATTTTCAGAAAACCATTTTTCACAAAAACACTCTAAAACAAGAGCCAAAGCTTAATTAAGATCCATGTTCTTACAAACTCCCCCCCTAAATATTTTCATCCTCAAATTTCCTTAACAAGGTTGTGATGAAGATGATTCCTCAAATAGCTCCGACCACTATGATCGTACATCGACCTCCCTCTCTCAAGTATCATCTTATAGTCACATGTGCAGCCATAGCACCTGTATCAGAGGAAAAGACTTGCCATAGAGAACCATTTGACATTGATCAACAATCCAAATATGATTATCGTCGAATAAGGATTCCAACTCCAACTCAACCTCGTCTGGTAGAAAAACATGAGATGGGTCTTAGAAATAATGTCATGCATATGCTAATATCTATGAAGAAACTGCAACAGATAGGTAACCAGAGCGTCTCTCTCCAAAACCTCGAACGACATGACGTATCTCAGCAAAATCATTCCCTATCTCTTAATCCTCTTGTGTCCCACCCTCGGTGTGACATGTAAGAAAACCTGATCTCCAACCTTTAACATCATAGGTCATCTTTTTTGATTAACATAAGACTTAGGCTATGATTATACAGTAGCCATATTCATTTGAATCAACTCTAACAGCTCTGTGGTCTGCTAGAGAAGATGAGGTCCTAGTATTGCTACCTCTCCTACTTCCGGCCAACATATGGTTGTTCGGTATGTCCTACCATAAAAATCCTCATACGGTTCCATCTTAATAGTTTCTTGAAAACTATTATTTCTTGAAAACATATCTAGATTTATGTGCTTCTCCCATGAAACTCCAAAAAATAGGACACATACTTGTACCATTTCCTGTAGAACCTGAATCGTATTCTCAGACTATCCATATGTTTTGGGATGGAATGATGTACTCAAAATTAAAAGTGTTCAAAAGCACTATGTAGTCATTTCATGAACTGATAATAAAAACAGGTGACCCTATTTGAAATGATGGAGTGCAGAACCCCATTTAAATGTATAATCTCATGGTTGTACAACATGCATATCTCATCAACATTGAAGGTCTCCTTCATCGTTAATAAATGTCAAACCTTCATGAGTCTTTCAATAAAAACCCAAACTGTATCATTCACTCAAAGCAACCTCGATATTCTTGTCACAAATTCCATCGCGACATTTCGACTCGAGAATGGGTAACTGCTGCAAAAGCCCCACAAGCCACCGATGCTCTGCCTTCACTTCCCAGTAGGTGGAACATCTCATGAAAAACCCAAAAAAATATATCTCTTCATACATGGCCACAAATACTATTGATGTAGATATTGATAAATCTTGGTGACAATAGGATGATCATCCAATACAAGAAGAATTAAAATCATGCATCATCTCATCATGTGTGTCTACTACCACCCATATAGACCCAATAAAATACAGTATATCATCATCGCATATGGTCCATCCATGAATAATGTCCTCTCATGACACACTCTCTCATAGAAATTGGACTTCAACATCTGATTGATTATTCATTCTCCCTCGATCATGAAATGAATAGGTAATAACTATAGTAGAAAGAAACATCTTCCCCTGCTTATCGTGCACCTCCAAATGAATCTATGAGAACATATCCATAAGCTACTACTCAATGATGGAATTTTGAACTGCCTGTACTTGATTCCTCCTTCTCAATGCATCAGCCTCAATGTTTCCATTTCTAGGTGTGTAGAAAAGATCAATTTCAAAGTACTCAAGGTACACAACCCACTTTAACTGTCTCAAATTTAAATTCCACTACGTGAATATATACTTGATACTTTTGTGGTAAGGGAAAACGACATAATTCTCTACCAAAGGATAATTTTTTCAACAGCGTAAGGCATGATCAAATATAGCCAACTATATATCATGCATCGGGTAATTACTCTCATGTGGCCTCAACTACCGAGACTCGTATGAAATGACTCCTCCCCACTGCATAAGAAGTGCTCCAAGACCGTTATCTAAATCATCATAGTAAAGAGTTTAACTCTTTCCTCACTCCGGAAAAACATGTATCTTTGTTGAATTCATCCTCGCTTTCAGCTCATGAAATGATAACACATAATAATCTATCCACTATTACTTCACACCCATCTTAGTCAATCCCATCAATGGTGCTACTGAGCATGAAAATTCTTGTATAAAATTTCTATAGTAAACAACCATCCCTAGATATCATTTTACATCAAATACGTTCTTTGGATAACCCCATGATACTAATGCACTCACCTTCACTAGGACCATTTTCCCTAATGTATCTGAGATAACATGACCTAAGAAGTGGATTTGGTCCATCCAAAAGTGACATTTTGAGAGCTTATCATATCACAGATTGTCTCTTAGTGTAATAAATATGATATCAAGATGGGTAGAATGGTCGTGTCAAGTGTGACAATACACCAATATATCATTCACAAAACCCACCATGAAAGAGTCTAAATATGTATGGAATTCTATTTTCATCAGTTCCATGAAAACTATAGGTGCGTTCAAGACACTGGATGGAATAACCACATACTTGTATTAACCAACCTTCTCTGAATGATTTTAAGAGAAATATATGATGGTCAAATGCATAGATAATGAAAACCAAATCTCATGTCAATCTTCTTGAACAACCTGTCTCTTCAAATATGATCAAAGCGATCATGAATCCTCATAATGGGAAAACAGTTATTTACTATAAACTAGTTCACATTTCGATAATCCAGAAAAATTTTGGGGGTACCATTCAAATTCATTACAAAGGGACAGGAAAACCCATAGAGAAGTACTAAGTCAGATGAATTCTATTGGATGTAACTCACCTAGATTCTTGTTGAGATACTATAACTCTGCTGTAACAATCCTATTAAAATTAATGGACCCAAGTTCTTCTATAGGAATAGGGTCAATAGAAAAGAATACCTCTCACTCCAGAGGAAAACATGAAATGTAATTTATAATGAAATCCCATAAATGATCAACAACTAGAGGAAATACCATCTTCAAACTCCCCTCGTCATTTAGAAATATACTACCAATCTAGGATGTATCTCCTCCCAGCCCATGATGCTCAGGTCCTGATATGCTTTCTTGGACATCCCATTATCCTTTATATTAAATAAAAACTACCCTATGGTGATGTCAAACTCACCCATTGATGATAGTAGTCGACAAAAACTAGGTAGGGGACCAACCACTCCATTCCGAGAAAGAAATCATAGTTTGTCATATCTATGACATAGATGTCCCATAAGAAGTGACACCCACCATCCTCTAGAGGGAACTCCTTGCACTGAAATACAGTATCCATTATAGTCCCCAACAGAGTTTCTAGGATAATGATATCCAAAGAATACAAGATACAAGGCCCAAATCTCTCCACAACAACAAAAAATATGAAACTATATGAAGCCATGTATCGAAAAGTGATAATGTTATATATATGGAAACTAGAATCGCACCTCAAACTGAATAGGAATCAGGATCCTTCTTATTTTGGGACTACTCTATCGTAAAATTCTGACATGTTCCACAACACTATGAAGGTGACTGAGATCCCTAACCTGATCCACACTACGGCTGTCGAAAACTCTGTGTCTGAAAACTATGGCCATGACCTTCACCTCAGCAATAATGGACTATAAAACACTAGTTTTCTGACTGAGTAGAAACTAGTGTTCTTTATCTTGATTGTGGAGTCATAGAAGAAACTTTTTCACTAACTGCTAGTGAAAAACTGACTGAAATGTTGAAGATGAACAATCATTCTCAAAGATCGGAACTCTACTATGCCTGTGACGCAATGTGGGCTCATATTCCTAGTCATCCCACACTTTTAGCACACCACCTAGCTACAAGAATAAATATCATGCCTCCTTGGATCTCCGTGTGTAGACTCCTTACAACGCTTTGTATTGTTAGTTAGAGGGGTACCAACTTCAGATGCCATACCACCCTGGCTCACATCTCCATAATACCTCATGTTGCACTCAATGATCAGCACCTGGTAGACTATGGAGGAGATGGATGTCAACCGGAAGATGTTCACCTTAGATCAGATTTTATGACTAAGACCATCCCCAAAATTCCACTCCAGATACAACTCATCACCTCATCAAATGGGTGTGAATCACTACAACTCTGTGATGTGAGAATATTACTCCACGACTGTGGGAGTACCCTATTATAGACGCATGAGCACTCAGGATCGATCGGTCCTCAATTTCTCTTGGTATAAAAAATCATTTAAGGTATATTGCAACTCATCCCAATCCATAACCTGCATGAATCCGACCCATGAGATACATCCCATCATCTCTTGGCGGAATCTTGAAGAATGTATGTAGTGAGAATCACCCTCTTTTCCAGAGGAGTCTCCAGTTGTTCAAATATAGATTAAATGGCTTCTAACAATTAATCTGCAGCCTAAGGTCCTCCATCCCTTGAGAATGTGGGATGATGTTGCAGCTGAAAAACTCGTGTCAACTCTTCAATAGATGGGGCATGATGTGGTGCTCCCTTGAAAGTATTTATAAACCTCATGAAGCCTTCTGGGAACTGTGCATCAACACATGTGTCTGGAATAACAGTTGGTTCGAAGAAATTTACGACATGAGGATCTGATGGAAGTCCCTAGTATACCATGTTTAGTGTCTGATTGTTTATCTATACCAGGAAAACAACCATAGGGCATCTCGGTGGCATGACTCTGCAAGGTCATGCACACACCTCAGTTCAATATTATCTGTAAATAAAACATAAAAGTTCAAAGAATGTAACATAAGAAAAAAACAGTCATGTGTTATCAAAACAGTGATACATAGTGTGTATAAAACCTACACAGTGTGTTCTTTGAAGCCTTTACATTGGCATCTACATCTGACCAAACTGGTCATGTAATACCCCAACACACGATGTGTTCTTCCAAAGGACACGATGTGTACATGAATCATTTTACCCTGCCTGAATTTCTCTTCATGGTTGATCCACACAATTCTCCTAGGTCATAACTACATGGAGTGCATGTTCCAAACATGGTGTGTACTTGAAGGATTTCACCATCCCTTGTTGTTGGTCACACGACTGGTTACACAGTTCACACTACACGGCATGAATGAAGAAAACACGGCATGTCAACATGACATGTTTGTACTAGACACGACGTGTGCTAGAAGGATTTCACCAACCTATATTTTTAGTCACATGGTCGGATATATGGTCACTATAACATGACACGTACTATTAGTTCATGGTGTGTTCAAAAAAAAACCAACATTTATGTTCCAAATCATTTCCTTCCCAAACAGAGCGATACATGGCATGTAATAATCATTACAAACCATGTGTTATGGGATTTTCCGAATAGTAAGCCTCAGAAACTACTCTAGAAGCCCATAAAAAACATTGAAACAAACATTTAAGTGCCAATTTCTAATCTATGGGGGCCATACTTCCATGAATCAAATATTGGAACCATATACATGTACATCACATATTGAAACAGTGAAATCAATAACATGATCCACCAAATTCTGATCGAAGAGGGCCCATAAGACCTCATCAAAAAATGTTTGGAATTTATTAATGTGATATTTTAATCATTAGAAAAACCCTATAAAACATCATATATTCTTTCATTTCATTTATCACAACATCGTGAATATCTAGAACAGAATATATCACAACAATATGAAATCGATAATTCACCCTAAATGGAAAGAAATGAATGCATGCCATGTGATATCTAGCAAGTGTCTATAGGATTCATGATATCGAATACCCTAATCTAGTCATGTTTCAATAGAAAAAAAAACCTTAATGAAATCAACACTAACAACCCAAAATAGGTGAATCCCCCAATGGTGAAATCAAATCAACTATAATAATTTCAAAACTAGAAAAATTGCATCATTCGAGGCATATTGTTTTTTCCCTATACACGAGTTAGCTACTCCCAGACACATCATATTATCAACTGTAATAACCTTCCTATCCCTATCTATATTATATAAATAGAATGTCAAGAAGGATAGAATACCTATCATACAACATTTTAACATCCCCGTTTTTGGTGCCGCCCGGAGGTGCCACATACCCAGTTTGTCACATGGTAACAAGGGTATTTACCCGAATGGCAGAGGCAGCCGACTAGGATTGAGAGGATTGATTGTTATTGTGGGGAAAATATACCCTCATTTTATGAGTAACATAGTTGAAAAAAATGTATAATAGTAGAGTAAGTATTAATAATAATATGATATAGTAAACAGCGGAAGACTACATGTAAATAAACCAATGGATAAAATATTTAAATGATGCATGTCACATATGTCTAGGAAAACCAATAAAAAAGTCAAAATTATGCAATACAGAACTAATACAATGAACATTGGAAACAAATAGATAAATCCAGAAACATTTTAAACCTCATCTTGGTCCCATGCTCTCCAGGTCCACAACAATCAAGTACCTAAAATGGAAAGGTTGTTTCCCTTATCTATACCTCCAAAAATATAATATTTTAGGGCCTAAAATCATGACCCAAACTAGGTGTGGGGATAATACCCATATGAAACCCCCTAAATATCTGTTCCTTTAGGTTATTGAAATATATATGGAAGGGAATATGCGAAATGAAGTAATAAACAAATAAGTAATCAAATGTAAACAATCATATTGATTCAACTACATTCATTTACCTTTATCAAATATACAACTAAACAATCTATTTCAACCCTCTAGAATGTTCAAATAGTCTAACCCCTCTGGTTCGTCTTAAAAAAGTCTCTTTGAGGAATCACTCACCCTCAATTCCGTATATGGTCTTGTAATGGTAAACAAAAGGAATTTTAAGGAAGTACTCAACGTATCATTACCCTTGTGGTCTCGCAACGTGGAACTAAAGACACTATGAGGGAGAAATCACGTCCATCACCCATATTGTCTCACAAAGCAAAAAGTAAAACAGACACTCTGGGGAAGCCCTTAACACCCCTTACCACTATCGTCTATCTTCATCATGTCCTCACAACCTTGTGTAAAGAAATCCGGAAAAAAACAATATCCAGCAGCCAATGTAAATCACAATATACTACTTTTCTAAATAGATAAAAATAATTTCACAACTTATAAGATATTTTCACTCCATTCTACCAACACTAGGAACAAAAAAAAGCGTCCTAACTGGCTATTCATGACCCAACGACCGAAATAGTCAAACAAGGGAAAACACAACCATAGCATCGAAAATAAACCCTTTTCACAATCGAACATCCCTACACAATCTAACAAAGCATAGCAGACATTAACAAGGATAATGTCAATAAACACACAATACGACAAACTAGGTTATTCAGTAAATTTTCACACATAATTCAACGAAAAACTACGAAAAAACACAAACAACCTACCTCGACATTTTACGATCGATATAGTGGAATCCCAACCTTCTTTTCGACCCAGAACACCATATATATACAATAAAGTCTAAAACTTTCAACCAGGGAAATATAAAAAAAGAGAAATCAATGGATGAGGCTCCAGAAGAAGGAAGACCCCACTGTGGTGATTCTAACGCAATTCACAACAGTTGATTTGGAGAACTGATAGTCGATCAAGGACTTTGAGAAGAATCATGATCTTCAATTCCTCCGTGGCATGATGATGCTAGAATATGTTATTTCAGTGGATGAGACGCGACCCCGATCCAATTTATCAAATAAAAATTAAAATACACATTATGTAATTTAAAAATACAAGGTGTGTATATGCTTTTACTGGGCCCTAATTCCTGTGGTCTCCATGTCACACCAAATGACAACATTCACAATCATTACACGACCAACACATGGCTACCCGCAGAAACTAGGTACACTGCATGTACTCTTATGTACACGACTTGTACTCTGAAAATTTCTTGAAACTCCTTTTGTCTAAGAAAGAAAAAAATTCCCATACTTGAATGAAGATTCACATTTTTATATATATTGTAACACTCATGGACATGTGATTTAAAATTAGAATAATTTATAATTAATGGTGATAGCATATTTAAATAATATTATGTAATGGGATTTATACTTGTATTATGGTCATTTTAACCCATCAACATTTTTTACCAATGATAATACAATTTATTCTTAACATGGGAAAAAATATTTACATTTATAATGATCATAATGAAAAAAATAAAAGGATAACATTTATAAAAACTTATCCTAATGATTCAATGTTTTGTATACTTTATTAAGGATTTAACCCCTATAAGTTTGAATAATTAATTTTATTATAAATTTGTAAAAGAAAATTCAAGATAATTTTTTGAAAATGTGTTTGTATTGATAGGATTCATTATATAAAAAAATAAGAATACTAATTATTAAAATATAATTATATACATTATTTTGAATAAAATATATCTCATTTCACATTAATGTCAAGTCATTTTTTAGGAAAACGAATTTATGTATCATACAAGGACATTAATAACAATTGAGTTCTCATTTCCTAATCATTAATATATATATATATATATTGATTAATACCATTATACTTATATTTCATAATTTTCTCTCCCATTTTCATACTCAACAATTCAATAGTGATGTTTTAATAATAACAATATAAAAATTCTATAGTATATCATAATTATCATAAACATCCTTGATGTTTTATATCCAAAATATCTTTATTATTGTTATTTTAAACTAAATTTATAGGTGGTTATAATTAATTTTTTTAATTAATGTAATCATGGGTCTATATAGTTTATATAAAATGATGGTTTAGATAATTTTGGAGTTTTATTGTTGAACATTATTGAAATATCTATGGAAATGTATAATGGGTAAGAATGTTTATTGGATAATATCTTTATGCATTGGTAAATTTTATATTGAATAGTCTAATTGTAAAATAATCATTTTTTGGATACTCCATGTGGATGAAGTTTTTAAAATATATTTTCTATGGGAAAGTAAATAAGGTGAGGGAATGTTGGGTATATAAAAAATAGAAAAATTATTCATAAAAAAGTCACCCAATTGCACACATGGTTTCAAACATGTGGGGGGTAAACATTTGTTAATTAGATTATCTTAAATAAAAATTATGATGCATTTGAATATGTACAAGTAGATCAGTTAGAACACTAACCATGTATTAAAATCATTGAAAGCTATATACTCATAGGATAACATATACCCACAATTAATGATATGATTCTTCTATGTTATTTTTTCCTTTTCTGTATATTCATTTATTTATGTATAATAATAATAAAAATTCCTTAAATAATAGTAACATTGGGAACCCAAAGAAACCGAGTTTTCAATTGTTTCCATTTTTATATTAGAAATTGGCCCAATTATAAACCAAATTAGATTGAGGATGGAATAAATATTCATAGAGATCATGAACCAAATGTCATATGATTTGGATACAAAACAGAATCATGTCCAGCTCCGAAACTCATCATGGATGGAGAATATAACAATTTATAAATTTATTAGAAAATATCCACTCCATTTTAGATATTCTTGTATTACACTAGTTGATGATTAGTTGTCCAATTAAATGGATGTGTTATTTTCTTTTATAAATTTCTCAAACTACCAAACAATGATATTGGAAGTCCATAAATTTTAATGTGATACTGACCAATTGTGGAGTCCTATCAATAATACCATGGATAAAATGATATAGATTTTATGTGATGACATGATATGAAGACTTTATTTTTAACTATTTAATTTACTTTGAATCATTAAATATAAATGGAATAGAAATTCATGGATATGGATTGAAATAAGAAAATTTATATATGATAATATGAAGAACATTTCACTTGACTCATAAGTTAATCATACGATTTCATCTATAATAATGATAGAAAAAATGTTTCTTATTTTCTAGATTACAAAATTATCATTAAAGGGAATTATATAAGAGACCTTAATAAAAATGACTATATTTTTTGATTTTCACTTATGGAAGAGATAGAAAATGGAACCTATCAATATTTCAAAGAAATGAAAAATAATGTGGAGTGTATTGTATGAAATGATAATCTGATACATGCTTGGTAGAAATAAAAATTTTCTATTGGAAATAAATGTTGGAAAAAACACCCATTTAATTATATTTAGGGATCGAAGATTTGTTTATTTATAGTAATGTAAGATAAAATCCTACAAAATTCAAAATAAGTCTATGAGATCGATTAAGAAAATAATAGAGAATAATGCCTTTTATAATGATCAAACCAATGTATAATTATTCATGTATATGGTGTTTCGTAAAAATCTGAATTAGTGGCCCAAAACATGATATAATGAAGAATATTGGCACTAGAGTCCCAAAAAACTAGAAGAACAAATAAAAGAATTCATGATCTCCATTAATAAGGTAGCTCATGTTAATGATGTAATTTGAGTTTCACATGAATCATTAAATTATATTCTAATGTCATATTTAATTTTTATTTTTCAAATTATTTAATATCACACATGCTTTCTAGAAATCTAGAATCACAACCTAATGATATGGATATTGAACTATGGATGAAATCCTATAATATTATAATGATCAAATGTTACATTTATAAATCATCCATGAATTTTTTTTGAGAGGATGCTTCATAAAAATATAATTCTTATTCCCTTGGATGAATTTCACATAATAATTATTATTAATTTACTATCCTTAAATAAAATACATATAAACGTCCATGGTAAGGAATTAACATTGCATATCCCTAGTAACTGTGTTATAATGTATTGATATATGATTATTTTCAACTCCATGAGAATTAAAATTTTATAAAATGGTTATTAATACCAAAAAAATGTTGCATTTATTACTCAAATGGATGGGGACTATGTCAACCCTAATGAAATTTTGATTATAATGAAATATAATCATGTATTTCTTAATGAAATATATGGACTTCCCCGATAAAGTGAGGCTTATTTATCAATTGAAATAATATCTCAATATACTCTCATACCATTGAGTTCATATATGATGTATCCCATTTAAATTGATGAGCTAATGAAGTAACTTATTAAAAATTCATATATGGTTTTTTACATGTTAGTGCCTTATAATGGAGTGTACAAGTCATCTGTATCAAAAACAATGATTTATAAATGTGTATATGCATATATAGTTTTGATCATAATATAATAACTATGAAAAATTATCATTTACTCCATATAGATGATATATTCAATTAACATAGTGGTCCCTTATAGATTTTAATGATTTATCATCAACCTGGATAACATCAGTTTGGGGATAAATGTGAGGATATTTCCTATATATATTTCTGTATATGGTATGGGATATATGAATTTATATTGATTATCATTGAACATCAGATTTTTTAATACATATTCATGGACCAAATTAATATATCAATTAGATATAATCATGATCAATTTATGGGTTTTTATATAATATTGTAACATCCAGGATATTTGAAACTCAATATTCATTTTCAAATGAGTAAATGAAATATTAATAAATGAAATAATATAAAAATGATTCATTAATTTGGTTATTTTATAAAATTCTATATTATATCCTCTATAATTTAAAAGAAAATTAAAAATTATAACCAGTGATAGTATATCCATCATAAAATGATCAAACTGTGATTATGTATATTGGTTAATTATCAATCTATTTTCCATATATATAGGAACCGATGACCTTGAATAATATGATTTTACCATGGGAACCCCATTTATCAGAGCATGTAAGAGAAAAACTGTCACATTGACTATCCATTGACTAGTAGAGTGATAATATTTGATAATTAAATAATGAGAAACCCAATTTACATAATATTTTGATGGTCATAATGGTCACATCCCAATCCATGTTCACCCAACCGCAGCAAGAAAATGTCACAATCAAACACTTTACCCTTAGTGAATGGGAAGGTGTAATAATATATAATGTACCAGGAACCTAAAATTAATATTTTTAATACTATTTTATGAAATTATATAATGAAAGTATTTATCTTGTATTACATTAAAATGGATAAAAAAATTTATGATAAAATTTTTATTACAATAAGGTGAAACAATAAATTAATTTTTGTGAAATATATAGTCTCATTAAATAAATATTTTATATCATATTGAACATTTTTTAAATAAAATATATTCTAATAATATATTATTCTTAAATAATATCTATTAAATATAATTTAGTAGATAATTTTATATGGTCAAATTTATTTTCAATAAGGGTAAAAAATAAGTATTATTATAAAACTAGTATTTCATAATAATTTTATAAATTTAATATTAACATTAAAATTATTATATTAATATAATAATTTTGATTAAATAAATATTATTTTTAATGCTATATGGTTGAAATTAATGAATAGTAAATTTTTCCTATTTTATTAAGATATTAGAATTGTAGTGTAAAAATTAAATGCTATTTAATTGAAAGGTATTTATTTTGACATCATAAAATCCCAAAATGTGATTTCAAAAAATTATAAAAATTATCCATTAATAAAATTATATATTCCCTATAATACAATGTTTTTATTATTATATGATTATTGTTATAAATCTTTAAGGAATCCCCCAAAAACAGTATGATTATAATTGTTTTTAATTTTAATTCTTTACAAACATGATTCACTTCGATATCATGAATATCATTATTTTGATGATTTCATTTAATTAAAATATAAAATGATGAAATACACTCTTATAAGGATGAAACTGTTGTCCAAACGTTTGTTTTTATTTTTGGTTTGTAATAATTTATCATATAGTGTTCAAAATCAATGTTTATAAATTAATAAAGTATTAAATTCTTTTTTCAAAAACAACCTCTCATTTGCTAATTCAACATCACTCTGTCCCTTTGGATATCGAATTTACTATAATATTTCCTCTCTAGTCCACTTATTATGTACTCTCTTGGTCATAAGAATCCCCTCTATAGAATTTATAAGCGCCCTCTAATGGTTATGGATCTTATCCTTATTCTCTTTATTTCATAACCTTATTTTTATTATACCATTTAATTTCAAATTTATAATGTTGAGATAGGGATTTTTATATCTAACTCACATTCCTTATGATTTCCATCTGTTGAGAGACACCATTGATCATTTTACTAATCTCCATTAATCATTAGGAACACCTGTTATGTTATCGAAATTATACAACAATTTTCTATGCCAAACGTTTTTATTATGTATTTATATCACTATTTCCAAAGAAGGGTATTCAACTACATGTACATATTTGTTATTGACTGTTGAAATCTATGAATGTAAACCACACACCTTAATTGGTTGGTTTAATTTGATGAAATAAAATCTTATTTTTGATAATATATGTAGATAAATTATCCATGTATATGATATGAATGTGATTGGTGGAACAAAAAATATATAGTAGTTAAATTAATTGTGTATTTTTTGTCTCATGCTATTCTATATATGGTAAATGGGAGCTTATCCTATACACACTCTTCTAGGAGTTGTTGGATTTTATCATTGACTTCTTCAAATAATATAAATTTATATGTTGTAAATGTGGGGAACATGTCCTTTATAAAGATAAATGTCGTAATGAATAGAATAATAAGGATGACAATCATAACCAATTTTCACGAAAAGGAGAAAATGTAAGGTTATATGTTGAGATAGATCATTAAGACTAATGTATACAGAAACCCTACTATAATATTTTATTTGTATTTTTTTTCAATTCCTTCCACAATAGAATATATTTTATGTTTTGATGAACATTGAGTTACGACATAAATTGATTTGATTTGATCAGGAAAAACCCTCTATGATTATTTTATCAGAATTAAATGTTTTGTGGAATGTTTATCATGAATGTATTATCTTTCCCTCATTAATGTAATTCATTTATATTTTATTTATGGAATATTATTAACTATATAGTTTCAATATAATTATCTTGGAGAAGGATATCACACTCTGTACCTTGAGTCACCTGATGATTATATACAAGAATAAGGGAGAGGATTTATGTAATTTGGAATTATCTTCTTAATCATGGATATTATGGACTTGTGAGAATGTGTTTCTAGATAAAATGAATGAATCTGAGGAAAGAATAATCCATGATGAAATTCTCATTTTTATATAATATAAACATTTAGGAATGTCATATAATTCAACATAAACAATAGGTTGAGTTCTCAATTGAACTTATATATGGATAAATTGACATTACTAGGGAGTGTAATCATTAAAAAAGGAATATTTATGGATTATTCAAATATTGTGTTAGTTTATGGATGGATCATATAACCTATGTGATAAAAATCCATTGTTTTGAAGGAATATCATTATATTATCATCAAATTTTTAGACTCTAGTTATGATATTTTCTCCCTCTAACAAAGAAAACTCATAAAGGGGGTGATATTGACTTAGAATGATGAATGTTATAGATGATTTAGAGTGTTGAATAAGATTAAAATTAAAGTAAATGTGATCAGATAGCTTTTAGTAAAGAATGATTTTTTATTTATAGTTATTCATCTAAAAAATATTTCATTGTTAATTATTGAAAGATCAAAATATGAAAGCATATTCCACCCTCTAATTAAATATCAATGTGATGAACTACCCAACCCATATTCGAAATTTCTATGTTGTTATTTTTAGGATAATGGTTGGTTGATTTAACCTCTATGATGGTAAATGTCACTTATATAAATATTATAAAAATCCTCATGTAAAAATTGACCCAAAATGAGCTAAATATGCACCGATGAAGAATGTCAGATCTGGTAAAGGGGCATGATTATTAAATCCAATACCATCATGGGAAGGTGAACATATTTGAATATTCTCATAGTATAAATGATCATGAAACCCTATCCATGTTGATAATAGTAATGGATCGAATATTATTATAAATTCAGAGGATTGAAATGAAAATAATAATAGGACCGCCATCATAACATTATAAAATTATAGCTCAACCATATATTGTTGAGAATACAAAGGAGGATCATATAGAAAATGATGTTATATAAAAATAGGTAGAAAAAATTATAGGGATCTACATTATTGAATATCTAGTTATATGGTTTGATTCCTAGATATGTGTCTCATAATAACATGAACTATTTAGGGATATTACAGATTATGAATATATATCATCATTATCTATTTATATAGAAACTCTATGATGTCCATATATTTTAAAAAAATTTATAATAGATAAAATGAGAATGGTGACGAAATAATTTATATCACGCAACTTTTTATGCCATCAATTCATGGATAGATGATATAAGTATTGGTGTACGATGAAACAATTTCTCATAGTAGTATGGAAATGGGAAAATATTACTGGGAACATTATAATTGGACTCAGAGAGACCGCTATTTTAAATTACACCATCGGGAAGGTTATAGATCATGTTTCCAGGAATGTACATTTCATTTCTATCAAGGAATATTTACCTTCTAAAGAAGCCTCCTTTAAAAACACATGAGATGTGGTAAGACAATATTGAGTGTAACTCTCCTTATATATTATTGATATCCAAGTATTTCCCTGAATTTTTGTAGGATCCTTTAATAAGTGTTATATACAGAGATTTATTTTAGAACTATTTAGCACCCTCAGACTAATGGATAGTCTAGTAGAACCATTAAAAATATAAAAGATATTAAAAATTAATGTCCAATGGTTTTATTAGGATAGTGATATCCTCAAAATCCCCTAATGGAGTTGTTATATTACAATTTTTTCATTCTATCATTAATATTGAAACATATATGGAATCAAATGGGAGCTGGAGTTAGATTCCAACAGTCTCATACGATGTTCAATATCAGAAGGTACTGAGAACTGATATTTCCCAATATATGACAGATAAGGTTCAGTTGATTCATTATCATATGAAATCAACAAAAATTCAATATAAAATCTTTTTATAATGTCATTATAAAGA
Source organism: Viscum album (assembly GCA_963277665.1). Lineage (NCBI taxonomy): Eukaryota > Viridiplantae > Streptophyta > Magnoliopsida > Santalales > Viscaceae > Viscum > Viscum album. Next base: position 185,356,457 of record OY728153.1, on the reverse strand, counting down.
CATAGAGACTGAGATTGGAGATATGTGTTCCTCTATATATTTCCATGGAAGATATTTATGAGGTTTGAGAAAGAAGGAAAAGCTTAATCAAATATACATAATCCCCATCCTGATCCATGATCAAGATGAGATATTGTTTATCTAATGACACATTGAACTAGCATATCCCACATAAATTTTTTTTCTTGTATCCCCTTGGGGATGTATATTCTATACACCTCAAATGTACTAAATACCTAGCTCATGCCATTATTTAATGATATATTTCACATAGATTATCTCATGAAGATATTATACCATCTTGATATGGTTCTATAAATCAATAAACATCACCTTTTCAAGGAGTTATGGAGTAACCAAAAGATTAGGGAAGTGACATGTGAACCAGAAGAGATGATGAAATATAATTAAACACATCTATTATAGTTAAACAATTATATTTCACTAGAAAATTTTATTATTGGGGGGAATAATGTTACCACTCAAAATCATATAAATGAAATTCACATTTAACATATTTAAATTCCAAATTAATAAATAAAATTATATAAATACATGTAATACATTTAATATTTTGAAATATTATAATTTATATGTATTTGGATTGATAATACTATAAGATATCATAAAAATTTATAGTATATCCATTTTATAGTAATCATTGGCTTAATCTAAATATATAGGGTTATGATAAATCATATTTACACAGCCAAATAAAGATATAGTCTTGCCAATTCTGAACATTCCCTTTGAATCCCATTTATATTAGCTTCCTAGAGAGATATCATTAATGGTATTTTCCCCATGACCAATCCCATGTTTACATTCAAAAACTAAATAAATAGGAAAAAAATAAGGTAGATGTCCACTGTTATCTAGATCAAGTTGTAAACCATATTTCCCAAACCACCCCAACAAACAATCATCATTAGATACGCTAAACATATGGAATTTAACAATTTAATAACAATTTATTCATATAGAATCTATGTGTGTGATTTATTAGATATTTATTTTTAATAAAATACAGGTTTTATTTATATTTTATGTATTTATAATGGATAAATAATAACATATCCTAAGAAAATTTATTTTGAAATGATGAAACAAAAATTTTATTTTGGGAAATATATAATTCCAATAAAGACACCAATTTTAAAAATTAATAGAACATTTTGAAAAAAATAATATTTTTAAAGACATTTATTATTAAATAATAATTATTTTATAAAATTGATAATACATTTTTGTGGTGTCAAATGTTACTTTTATAGGGCTATGAAAACTATTGATGTCAAAAACCCATTAATTTTAAATAACTATGTATTTTTAGTTTAAATGTTTGAATTCAAATATTTATATATATATATTTGAAAAATAAATATTATTTTCTTGAACCATAACATAAAATTCATCCAATGGGTATATGTTCATAAATTTTTGAGATAGTAAAATTTTTAGTTAAAAATTAGATACACTATAATTAGAAGATATTTTTTGTGACATAATAAAATAAAAAAAGTTATGTAGTAATTATAATAAAGTGTACCCATAAACAAAATTTGGGTTCCACTTTGCATTAATGTCTTTTTGAAGTTATTTTCTTAATTCCTTGTTCTCTATGAATCTACCAACTCAAATTTAATATATTATGGTTATTAAATTTGTTGATTATAAACCTACTTCGCATCCATGTCACCAATGGTATTATATTAAGGATTTTTGTTCAGGGAACTATACTGGAATTATATTTACTCAACTTTATTTGAAAATATTATAAAACCATGAAATGATTTTTTTATAAGATTTTCTTATCTGTAGAGAACAAACTCTATGTTTAGACATTAATAAAAACTATACTCTCTTTTTAATAACAACACACCAAAACACTGAATACACTTCACATTAAACCATTGGACAATGGTTTTAATATTCTATTATCTCTTTAGATCTATATTTTTTTCCAATATCTTAAGAATGATGTCTCATGGTTTTAGAATCTCCCTCTCCTGGTATGGAATACTCTAATTTTCTTCTTTATTAAATAACCTTTAAATATTATTCCTTTTTATTTACTATGTTTATTTGGTTGGATATTGTTATACACATCCCAATTATAATAATTATTATTTAAAAGTGATTACCTACCCTTTCACTCTCATTAAAACCATTAATGAGTCTTTTTGTATCCCCATAGGCTGCTAAAATGGTCCTGATATTTTTTATACCACACACAAGTGCAGTGATTTCACATACCCATTTACAGTCAACTGTATTTACCGTGATGTAATTATACATAATTTATTTGGAAATTTCATCTATATATCCCAGAATCTATAATCTAGGGTTAAAATTGATAAATTACATTCTTATGTTGCATGATCGATTTATACCAATTATGCAAGTACATTATATGAATTCAATGAATGGGAATAGATTTATAAATATCATCAATACATTTGAAAATATTTTTATCTCATGAGATTCCATGTAATCACCAGAATGGTAATATAAGTGAATCAATTAATTATGAAAGATATGTGGTAAATTCCATGGATGACTATTATTTCTTATATTCTTAGTTTTCTATTGTTTAGAGGATATTACAAAGAATATTTGATAAGTTTATTAAAGATATAAAATCCTCTAATCAATTTATTATCAAATGAAGTAAATTGTATATGTTTGAATAAATGTGATGAAGGATTCCAGAAACTATGTAAGGGTTTGTATATACTCTTTTACTCTTCATATTTCTCTTCATTTATTTTCTACATGAAAATAGAAAAATATTTCACTAATATGGGATTACATTAAAACTACCAAAAAATGTTAAAACTTTATTCCGTTTCACATTCATTTTTTTCATATCAGAGATAACATTATTTTACTAAAGTATTTTTTATTTTCAATGCCTGATTAATTGGTATTCATATATAATAATGATTAAAAATTTCTACTTTCTTCCTTTTAGAAAATAATTTTGAATGAAATATCATAGTATTATTTGTTATGAAAATGTAAATAATTCATTCTAAAAAACTCTTTCTTCAATTTTTAATCAATTTATTAATATATGGATAAAATAAATATATTCTATTATGGTTATCATCATGGTTTAATCATATAAGTTATCTTCTATTAATTTTTTCCCATATTTACCCTTTTGAATCAATCAATAAAATTCTATATTTCACCTTATGAAATAAAATTTCAAAATAGTATGAATCCATTATTTGATATATTAGTGTTTATGTAATGTATAACGATTCATTTCATATGAAAAAATTTTAATTGTCTAAAATTATATGATCAGTGGGTTATATATAACTTTTAATTCATTAGGTTATGATCAAAATCTAATGAGACAGTGATATAGTTTTTGTACATGCTTATAGTGATCCATGTTCATAAATTTTTACAAGTACATGATTACATTGATCAATATTCGCAATCATATCAATAGACATGATTGTAGAGAGTTGTGGTCATTACCATGTACATGGATGTGAATTTGGTTATCTATTTCATGTATGAAATGGTTTACCAATTCATGGGATAAGGCCACAGGATCATGTTATGTTCCAATACCATTGATTATTGTAACTTGTTTCTATATTCATATGCAATTATTTCATGATAAATATTTTTGAGGTCAAATTTCCAAATTCTATGATATATTTTATTATATCATTCCATAGGATAATATATTTTCAAACTTGTTTTCTTATTAAATTGATATTTCTACCCTCTTTGTGTTGCTCAAAATCTGTTTATCATGTCCTCTGTGAATCACAACTATATTTTACCCTTATTGAGCATGTGATAATACACATACTTCTGTTTCTCATTAAAGAAGAAAAATTATTGAAATGATTTGATTTAGATGAGTTATTGAGTAAATATGTCTATGGGTTTTATTTAATCAACAGTGTGAACTGTGAGCATAACAAATCTATTTTCTAATGAAACTAGCTCAATTAGTTTTGTTGTTTGGAATTTGTTAGTTTGATATAATTTTTTTTATTTAAAAATTATTAAATATATCAATTTAATAATTGGTAATCTCAATATATTAGTGATTTATATATGAATTAAGAATCAGTTGTCACAAGTCATATATCATTAATTTCATTGAATGTAGGTTTGGATTTTATATAAAAAGGTAATATAGTATTCCTAGACAAATTATGACAATGTGTTTTCACTATTTCCAAATATTAGAATTAGATTTTTCATATATAGAGCTTCACCCTATTCATCTTGACCATGTATTGGGTAATGAATTCCCAATTAATGTTTTACAAAATTATATTTTCGTATAGACATATATGATTCCAGAATAGATGGTGGTTTAAATAACGTTTTTACAAGTGTCAAGTGAAATAAAAAAGCAATATAATAGAAAAAATACAATAGGATTCTTAATTTAACATTCAATGAAAATTATAGTCTAACTATTTTCCACCAAGTAATGTATTTACCCTCATTTAATAACAAATATAGTATGTCGCGTCCTGTTTTCATGTTAACATTGGTATACCAATGAAAAAAACTTGTGACTAAATCTTTTATTTAATGGTAATATGTTTCTCCACATGTTGAATAATATATTGATATAAAATATTTCCTTCTATTGAACTTCTATTTTAAATTATATTTCAATGGATATTTATTATTTACTTTCAACCTAAACACTGTAGTGGAAGATAAAATCATCATATATGTCACAAAAGATGAGAATAAGAAAAAATCTATTGATTTTTAATTTGTTAATTAACATTTCATATTACAGTAAATGGAATATATTGGTTTTCCATCACCAAAAAATAATTATGTATTTACGAAGATCATGATGTTAGTAAAATACAAATTATACGATCAAGAACACATCATTAATATTAATAACCCTCAATTGAATTTCAAACCCAACTCATCTCTTGTTAAAAAAATGGATATGAACTATTTATAGAGAAATTATCTCTTACTGGAGGATCCATGAGAGGTTTTATCTCTTCTTATCACATTATATGAATGATACCTAGATTTTGCTATTTTATAAAATTATTGACTAATGTTATTTTATTATATTTAAAAATTATCTCAAGAGATTATTCTATGTTATATACTGCTCTCTTATCTCTTTCATAGAGTATTTTCACATAGAATGATATTTTTTCTCGAATAATACACAGTGATGGTGTAAACCATATTAGAGGATGGTCATCATAAAATCCCATAATTTTTGTATTATTCATGATATCATGTTTTTATAAAATTATTTTTTTGATAATTTACATTGGTGTAATATAGGTCCCTAAGCCACCCCCCATTAATCTTGGGTGGCATGGGGTGTTATGGTGTGGGGAAGAAGTCACAAGATCCAGTATCAACAAGATATCATTTTTTAATTGAAAATCCCCAAAAAAATAAAAATATATTTTCAATATTGGTCTCATAAAACATACGAGTACTTAGAGGTGCATCGAGGTAAGAGATCATGAATAAAATTAAAATCATTAATTATTTATTTTGTATGAGTTATAATATATTAATTAAATATCATGATTGATGGATGAACATTTTCAAATGGAGTCTTTAGAAAATATTGATTCTTTTTTAATAAATATGTATAAAATTTAATTAGAATGTAGAAAGATAAAAATATGAGTTTGATAGTGGAAAAATTGTGTGGATATATGAATGAAGAAAACATTGGTCATTACACAATGTATTTATCTCGATCTCCTATAATTAATCACTTGGATATACGGAAATAGTGCACAAATCAGGAATTGATCAAACTATAGATATGATAAATGATCCATGCCATGGGAGTACCATGGTTTCTAGACTCATATGGTAGGAATTTTTATAGAGGGTGAATAAGGAATACAATATATAAAACTATATTATTAATCAATTTTTTCATGTACCATGGCTAGGTGGTCTTATATACTTATAGAAACACATTATCTTCATTAAAAATTCCATAATAATTTCCACATATTTAGTAGATAATGTGTCATCATCGACATAAGAGTACATGCTCACATATTCAGCATTAGATGTCATGATATCCTAAATCATAGATGTGTGCCTTCATTTTAATTATTTTTCAGCATTGGTTCTCGTATTAATCATAATTTTGTCTTTTTTATTCCAAAAAATTCATAATATATAAGAATTCTGGTTATACATGTGTTACTATAGATGATTGAAAAATTCTCCAAGAAGAATCTCAAAATTTGGGCGCATTGTCAAAAACCACATCATGATACCACACATGACTTAATACACCAAAACATGCCAAACTTTCCTAGTGAAACCGACATCTACATGATTTTTCACCTGCTGTCTAATCAATGTTTCACCTTGTTTCCATGGCAGTTATATGAAATTAAATTAAATATATGGGAACCCTGAAATAATTGACCAATAGAAAATCTACCTATCTTCTAATTTTTACCTAGATAGAATGCAATATCCATATATGTTGAATTTTATACACCATATCATCAATAATTATCTTAATGTTGAATTTTCATGTAAAATAATAGATCAGGTAATGTAATTTTTGGATATTTGGTTTCTTTGTAAGATATTAAAAATAAAGCCTCTCTAAACTTTTAGTTCACAATTGAATATTATTAATCTAATGAATATTAAATAATTTAATGAAATCCACTGAGAAAAAATGGTGAAATCTTATTCTCCTATGGAACATAATATTATGAGCCATACCCACACCTAAAGGGACACACTGGGGTTACCATTTGTTGATACATTCCATTTAATATTTTCTCCATCCATCAAGTTTGACTAAACATGGATCAAATTATTTTCCTCTCAAAATATTTGTGACCAACCTATATATTTCCAAGATAGAAACCTCATCTAAAACCATCACACACATAGGTCAATTGGGAACTTTTTTTCGAGATTATAAAGCCTAATTGGTAGAATTTTTTCTAGGTGCTTCTCCTAATAGAAATCAATTAATGATGCACAAAAATTATCATCCTGATATAATTAACTAATAAATTATCTACATCAATGTTCTCCTTATGATATGTTTTTAATTTAATTTTGTGATTATTGTATCCTTATTAAAATATCCCATTTTTTCTCTCCGATTTTAGATTTTTGTTGAAATATAAATCGTGATAATCCTAAAATAATGAGGACTCTTATATTGATGAATATAGTAAAATGTATTGTAACATCCTGGATGTGTAGCCACAAAACTAGTTCTTTGAGCTGGTTCACTATAAGACCTCATTAACACATCCCTGTATTATAAAGGATGTCAACTAGTACACGGAGTGTATGCCGGATCTGTGAAGAGACTATTCCCCCATTTCATAGATTAAAAATAGACATGAAAAAAACAAAACAGAATACTCATTAGATTAATGTAGAGGAATTAATAAACTTAAACTAAATCATTATTTAATAAAATGAAATATAGTAAGGTCCTGAATAGAAATATCATACATAAAACAATGATCACTCATAGTATTGATAATAAATAAGAAATAAATAACTAAAAAGAAAATACAACATGCCACACTAAAAACCTAGACCATAATTCATACCTATTATCTAGTACACTGTTTAGATTCTTTAGCTCAACCAGTCAACTCCACATTAGTATCTAGTTCAGACATGCAATCTGGGTCATTTGACATGTCCATTTTTTTCATTTCTAAATAATAAAGAAGACATTAGGTGTTCATGCAAACTGAAGGTCACGTAATGCAGTTACAAAATAAGAACATGATTATCATAGCCAATGCAAAACTATATAACAAATAAAAATTATGTAACAGTCAATCCATAGGTCCTAGTACTCAATTGATCCTTAATTATTAGACCATGATAGAATATTTCTATACACATCTCATGGACTGTTCTTCATGAACAACCTTCGGGATCTATATCCATGGCTATCACAACCATACCTTAGAAAATCAAGTATTATTATGCGATATTAGTATCATTTGGGAAATAATTTAATTCATCACAAACCATGTAATTATTACCCACACAATATATGATTCATGTCACATTGAAAAATCTATCAAAAAATGCCACAAAATGGGACTACGAAGCATGGTACATCAGTCTGAAATCTCAATCATGTATGTAAAAAATAATTTTTTAATCCCCAGAGTATAAAATTTAATATATTTAAAATTAATCATGTTAGGGTCATTAATTTGACAACGAAACCATGGATGTGGAGCATCAAACCCCCATCCATCCCAATTGGTATACTATCAATTCCTAAAACCACATTCTGAGATATTATCCATGATGTATACTGCTAGTGTATAAGGAATAGTCTAACACCATCATTGGAATATACCTCAGGTTCCTAGAATATCAATCCAAAAACCCTCGATGTATATAACATTTGTGGGACCCATAGAATCCATTTTTCAAAAACCCAAGGATATGGAGTGGCATTTAAACACCATTTATACATGGAATTCCATCATTTCTCGTATCATGAGTCTGGATCACTATCCATAATGTATACTATCATTGAATAGAGCCACATTTGGACACCATCTTTTTAGTATATATCATATTCTATTAACCATAGTCCATCACCAAACCCCATTCATTTGACATCACATCACTATATTTATCAATATAATACCATGTATTTGAATCGTCTGTCTCTCACTCAATCCATAAATAATCTACCATTATGGATACAGAGCTTCAGTCCATCAATTTAAGTCATGGATATATAAAACAAAACATGTGGATCATATGTCCATCTCTCACATCCATCACATTCTTTACTACTAACGGGGGACAAAAGGTAGAATCTTAGCCATATCAACTTGCATCGTGTGAATAATCTATGTCTCCTCCTCAAGAAATACATATAATAAAGGATGGCTAAACATCCATCTCAATCATTATATTCGGATCCCTATCATCTCATAAATCAATAAAGTTCCTAAGGGAACACCCATAACCATACCAAAAAATAATATTCACCCACACATTGGAGTACTATCAATGGGTCACACACATGAATGTCTGAATCCACACATAAATAAGGAATATTTCACAATTATCATAACTCTATATTAAGAGGAGGAACCCCCCATCAAAATTTGGAATCATATATAATATCGATCCAAGACCTGTCACAATAACATCCCAAACCAGCACTAGATGGCCTCCACCGAATCCATGACCAAACATCAAGAAATCATATAGAACGAAAAGAAACATGTGACACATGTGCTTTATCAAAATCCTACCACAATATCCAATGATCACTTGATCAAAAACCTTCACACTATGGAATTCTAAATTGTCCCTCACACTCAACTGAACAACCCAAAGACACTCATACATATCCATAATCATTTGATGTCAACTAATCTCAAAGGCTTGAACCACCCAAATCATCAAACATATGTTATAATCCTCAGATGATATAAATTCAAGAAACATTTCCTGATACACATGGACAAACAAATATATACCATGAAATACCAATTGATCCCAACATCTAGGATTTATAAAAAACTCCTAAAAATACTCACCATGATACACTCTTTTGAGGCCATTTATAGAGCTCACGACCCTCAACTAGCCTTTTAGAATAGGACCCAAAATATTGGAGTGTTATAAACTCAAATATCATGGAAATCCAATGAATAAACATTTATGGATGAAAAATAAATCCATATGACCTATATATGCGGACATGATACTGCTATTACGATCTATGTGTATAGTCGCACAAAAATGGTCTAATAAAAAAAACAAATATGAGTTCTAGGGAAAAAAACACCCAAGACCTCCAAGATAGATGAATTACATGACATTTAATTTCATATTACATAGCTTGTATTCTCTACATTCCACCGGGACATTTTCTTTAACCTAAGAATATAAAAATTTCTTCCACCTATGTACTATTACACGATGTGAACCAAACATACATGGTGTGTAATTTTGAAAATTATTTTTCTCATGTACTTTTTCACATGGACAAGAACATGACCATTTACAATTAAATGGATTTAACATAAAGAAAACAAGGTGTATAAAAGAAATTTTATTCGTATAAATTTTTGAAAAAAACAACGTGTGAGTTCTTATAACCACATGTGGTGTAGTTTGGATTTTTTTAATGAGAAACCCCTTCTATCATCTCAAACCCACTATTTTCCACCAAAAAATACATGATCACTCACATGGGGTCTATAAAAATAATTTTATGTCTAGAAAGCATATAAAAACCTATTCTATGTAGACAAGAACATAAAAATTGATGAATGGCCTACCACATTGTATAAAAGCTAATTCCTTGGGACCAATTCTACTCACAGATGCAATTGCACATTGATATGGTCCTGATCTATGGCAATAAAAATGTATGATGACACCTCCATCTCCTCCCCCACATGATCTAGGCGCTAATAAAGAGTGATTATTCATCCCATTTCATTCCACATATTGGAATCCCATATGGAGGGGATATGTTTTATTAGTTTTAGATAATGAAATAATTGCCAATTTTGATATCCAAAGTGATTCATGATACTCGATGTTGGTTTATACCTATTTTGAGAAAAATACCCCATTACATACTCAACCATGGAGTAAAAATATGAATCCATGGTTACATTCCATATATAAACACAAGTGAACCAATCAAACTAATTTAATATTTAAATATTTAAATATTAAATATTCTATCAAAACTAATAATTGCTCGAAATACAACCAACAACCTATCTAAGTGTAAAATCCAAATTCTAGGACCAATGGAGTGGTTGGAAAACTTTTCTGAGACTAAATTCTAGGGAAATGACAATTTAACCCTCATTATCATTAGATAAAAAATAAACATGTTTACGATGAAATTTCAAAATCCAAAAATCTCATGTATCTTCAAGCACCCCACCACAAATATTCTCAAAGAATAAATTAAAAATAATAATGATAATCATGTTTCTCCCCACCATAATAATATCATTAATAGTATTTTCAAAACCCATTATCACCACAATAGACCATTACACAATCACTTACAAAATGTGAAACTGTAAATCGACAACTTTCACGTAATAGAGTGACAAAATAACAAGTATTTACGCCTATTACCACCATCCATAATTACCAACCTTGATATTCATCAAAAAAATCCACCACAATGACCACACTCACAAGAATCTGATTTTGTGTTCCCCTCCATGAGGCCTCACTATATCACTTCTTGTGAGAAACCTTTGAGGAGTCACTTTATCAACCCAGGAAGACATCCATTTAGCCTCACATAAAGCTGGTGCTCTCTTAGCACACTCAATATGATGTCATGATATTAGAAAAGATATTCTATAAAATGTGAGAATTCTATAAGGCGTCAATTAATACTGCTGCTACCTCATCCATTCCAAAGCATCGTAGTTCTATCGCAAGATCCTTAGTTCATCATTCCCATAAGCCATCCATCGCTCCCACAACGATCTTCATCCCACTCATGGATTCCTACAAATCATAAGAATCCTGGACATACACTCTCCTAGAGTGAGTTATACTTGCCAAATGATATATCCATTCACTATAACTCACATCTCCATAATTCAACTTCCATAGAAATATTAAAAACCCTTAAATAACACAACCATAAAAATAAAATTATACTCCACTATGTATCCATTCATGAAAACTCATCTCAAAATTTTAAACCACACTTCCCATGATCATCATGTTCTCATGATGAAACTCCAATACATGAGGCTCGACATTCCTACACAACAATTTCCAAGACATGGACCCTAAAAAATATCGTCCCTCTCCCATAAAAGAAACCAAAAGGTAGCTAACCATCCCGAACATGATACCCAATAACACCATCATTCACTATTCTCACATATCTGTAATCACCCATACATTACTTGTACAACCAAAGGAACACGTTACTCAGTCAACCCAACTCATTTGTCACCCTCAAATTACAAACATCTCTATATTCCTTCTCCAAAATCATGTAAAAAAATTTAGTGGCTTCTCCCACCATTCCATACTTATCATTTTAATGTTAAGTCACAAGTTATAACCACATATATTTATACATGTTCATTTATGGTATAAACTCATGGTTGATTAAATTCACTTGTCACATCCTCACATAAGATATGTAAAAAATCACCATCTCTTTGGTGTCACAAAATTATGTCATCATATAAAATCTCACTACCCAAATCCAGGGTGTATTTCCTATTAAAGAATAAACACATCAGAATGTAACATAAATGGTCCAAATATACAACCAACCAAAGCCAATACCACCCACCAGGTTTATGAAATTATTAAACATACCCTTTACTAACCCATTGGGGTATGTACACCGATCTTTCATTAGAACCACATCATCATCCTAGTCAACTCATTACTGGGTATGGATCTACAAAATATGAAATTAGAATACAATACATAAAATCGAATACTAGTAGGTCTATATAATGTGGATACAACATTCCAATCATGATGTGTGACATGCCCCTTCCCACTACAGGCCATGAGTCATAACCAAGTCACAATATTCTTACCAACAAGCAATGATCCTAAATTTCATCACAAACAATCAAATACAAACAACATATATGTCCCTCAAAGAAAAGATCACATTAAAATATAAGAACATAAATAAATAACATAGTTATTAGTCATTGGTAACTTATACTTCATTCCAGATCATGTGTTCATGAATTAATTTCTCGGTATCCATCATTATTACACACACATTCCTATATATTCGGTTTAACAACTTGAAATAGTGAAATAATATGAATGTATCTCCTCCATTTCACCAATGAAATCCCATCTAATGATATGAACTATGTCGATGCCCCGATTCCGTTCACTATAATCTATAAATAGTTCCTCCTTATATTCTAGAGGTTGTTGAATAGTTGGGGAGCTCTAAGGTGGACCTGTGAGGAGACTATAACCTCATATTAGAATGAAAACTATATGTAAATAACAAAACATCATACACATTGGAGTTAGATTGTAGAATAAATAATATAAAATTAAAATATGTTGTGATATAGTGAAATTCAGTATGGTCCTGAAAAAAATGGGATTCATAAAACATTGATCACCCACTAGGATGATCACAGAAATAAGATAAATAACTTGAATGTAAATACAACAGACCCAACTGACAACCTCAGGCTATACCAAATACCCAGTCTCCATTTCCTTGTTAAGATGATCTAGCTCAACCAATCAACTCCTCATGTTCAAACTAATCAACATAAAATATGTCTCCCCAACGTAATTCATAATGCATCTTTTTTAAAAATATTGTAGTATACTGAATGATTGTATGCACATTGAGGTACATTATAGTAGATGATAAATAAATCTCAGAAAAACACCCACAATGGTGACCATTTAAATTTCCAACATAAGTGAAGGCTCGTGAAATATTCTCATCCATGATGATACAAAATTGATGAACAAATACAAATCAGATGACCTCAGTCCATTGGCTCGTGACCTTGATCATCCATACCTTGTTTGGAAAATTCTAGAATAACTCTAAGTATGTCTCAAAAACTATGCCTCCTAAAAAACATGTGGGATCCATACCCTTGGTAGTGACAACCAAAAAAGAAAACCTATAACACATCCTATGATATTATTATCATTCGAGGACTAATATATGTAATCTTATACGATGACTTCATAACCCAATCATTATATCATAAATGGATCCTCAACAAATCTATCCCAAAATACCAAAAAATGTACTACTAAACCAAGACCATTAGTATGACATCTCTCTCATGTACCAAAATAATCTTTCTTATATCCACTATACATTACATTTTCTACATATCATATTAAACATGCATGGATCATCTATAAAACATCTATACCAAGTATGTAGACAATTAGTCCACCATCCATCTATGATGGTATATCATTTGTCACTACTATCTCACTATGGTGATGTATCCCTCATACTGTATATAGCCTCGTTCTGACATCATCTCGGTAGCATACTTCCTATGTTTGTAACCTCAGTACAAAAAATATCAATATATATACCCCTTTTGGGACCATATATTCAATAAATTCAATACCCATGGATAATGAGCATTTTTCCAAAAAAAATTTACATGTCATTACATAATTTCCCAATGCCTTAGTCTGCAATAATATCCATGATGTATGCTATTAGTGTATAGAGCCTCATTCTAACACAATCATAGTAGTATAATTCATATTTTTCGTATCTGTGGTCTAGAACCAACCCAAATACATGAGATATCACATCACATTACTCATCAATATCAAACCATGTTCCGAGATCCTATGTCCACAAAAAATACCAGAAACAGACTATAATTGCAGATAGAGAGCCTCAATCCAACAATAATAGTCACATGTATCCAAAAACCAAAAAAGTGGATCATTTTTTCATATCTCACATCCATCATATCCTTTACTATTAATGGGGATCGAGATCATAGAATCACAACCATATCATCCCTTCCCACATGTATAATTCAATTCTCGTCCTCAAAATGTAAAAATAACATGGTTTTGATAAATGCCTATATCGATGGTAAGAATCTATTACCCACAAACTCATATATCTACTCAATTTCCAATAGAACACCCATTAACAATCTAATAACGAAAATGAACACACAAAGGTTCTTCATATCAATTGGTGATGCACATGGACATATGAATTATGAAATAATAGAGGAATCCTCAATGATCATCATAAATATCTCTAAATCAAAGGGTTATCCTCCAAATCTATGGAAACGACTAAAATATTAGGCCATGATATATCACAAGACCATCATCAGCCGTCCATTGATGGCCTCTAACTAATCATTTATAAAAAACTAGAAAAAAAAGAAATCTAAAATCAACTCATGGCATATAAGAATTATAAACATATAACCACAATTATAATGGATCACATGATCAATAACCATCACACTAGAGCATCCACAAAACTCCATAATATTAAATTCAAAACTACAGTGACAATCATCGATTACTATCATACTACAATGTCAACTATGGAAAAAGGCTCCAACTACCCTAATATTCATAAATATTACCTAATCCAAAAACTTTTAGTAGCTAGCAAAAGATCCTGATACGCACGGGAAAAAATCTCCCAATTGATACTACTCGATACAATATTTAAGGATCCATCAAAGGAGCCTGAAACAAATCACCATGGAACATTCAATCAAGGCTATTTACTGAGCTCATAACCCTCACCCTGGACTCCTACCTCACAACCTAACCTACTAGAGGACTCTAACCCCAACTCACATGGAAAAATTATTCAAAACTATCATGGGTTAAATTACAATCCATATGTGCCCTATATTTCTAAAGGACTCCAATATTGCGATATATGTGAAAACACTGAAAATATACTACCTAGAAGCCCTAATCAATATTATATGGAATAAAACACCCAAATCCTCAAATCGAAAAATAGTATAGGGATAGTAAATTCTAGAATGTTATGTGTAAATACATTTAAATACCGGGCTATGTACTTTTACATGGCCATAACGTCTTAGGTTCTTCTTGTGTACAACTACATGGCGTGTACCCATAGTAACCAGCATGAACATGCCAAACATCATCATCCTATATTATTTTTCACTTGTTCATGAACATGTACATTTAAAGTGACATGGATTGTACTGAAGGTACAAGGAATTCTGTTTTGAAATTTTGTTATTCACTGAATGGGATAAATGCATGGAATGTGTTCTTAAAACCACATGTCATGTAGTTTCGGTTTCCAAATGGGAATCCCATAGAAACCCCTAAAAAACATTTTCCCTTTAAATTATCATATATCGACCATAATGGGGTCTTTAAAAACTATTATAAGGATACAAAACATAAAAATATTATATTCGATTTGGGAAATTTAACTCAAATATCATCTCACCTCACAGCATAAAGACTAATGATTTGGATCCAAATCCACTCTCAAAAGTTACTACACCACGAGGTAGACCTATGAAATGTTAAGGATGATGTCTGTGGTAACCTTTCTCTCCCGCACTTAGTATACCTATCACAAAAGATAGATGATCTATCCCTTCTCATTACATTCAATGGAACCCCCCATGTGATAGAGACACGTTTTATAGATTTTTATTAAATAATTAATTGAAAATTTTAACATCTAACCTGATTCCTTGAACTCAACATTGGATTATTCATCTCATCGGAAGACCACAACCCTACGAAATAAAACATGGGGTTATAATATTAATCTTGCACTTTTATTATAATATACAACCACATTAAATGTCCCAACAAATTTAATATTTAATTAATTAAATATTAAATATTTTTCCAAAACTCAAATTTCATAGAATCACAAAAAACACATATCCTAAGGTAAAACCTATATTTCGGGACCAATAGAGTGGTAATAAATCATATGAGACCATATACATAGGATAATAGGAATTCTACATCTCTTGTGCACTAAATAAGTAAATCCTGATTTTACTTGAATTTCAATGTCACGAAAACTCGAGTATCAAAATATTTTCAACACCTAACTGCTAATAATAGTATTTATAAATTCCTCCTCAGTCCAAAAAGTTATCAATTAGCTTCTAATGTCTAATTAAAGATATGGAATATTAAAAAAGTAATGATTTTTGTGTAATGATCCATTATGTTGTCTCATATATCATATATAAATTTAATCTAGAATTTTGTGATATTGTATATGTTATAGATACCACATTGTTATTCAACACATTTTTGGATTTCATTATTATATTTATTTTTATTTTTATTATTATCATTCTTTTTGTTGTTTTTGTTTTTTGTTTTATAAATTTATATATATTTATACAATGCTTCTTTATACATTTGAAATGAATAAAATATAACTCAAAAATATTCCAAAAAATATAAAAACCATATTAAGGTACTTTAACGATTCATAATATGGAAAATAAAAAATGAATATAAAAAAGCACTTCATTCCATGTATTATTAGTCACAATGGATGGAGTACATCCATTGAATTTTCATAAATCAAATTGGGTAATAGAAGGAAAATAATAGAATCATCATGACTATGAAATGGTTGAGATCATCTTCAATATAAATGAACACCAATATCCATACAATTAATATAATAAGGAAGAGGATAATAAAATGGAACAAAATTATAAGAAATCTATAATATGAAATACAAATTGTTCCTTGTAATGTGAGTATGAAATTGTCAAATGATTTTGTAAGGTTATATATATTACTGAAAAATGTAAAAACTATATATTTCCATTGTAAATATATTTATTGATCATATATAAAAAATTTCTAATAAATAATTGTGTTTCTATGATAACTTATACACAATGTAAAAAAGGATATTAAAAAAATTATATATAAATATATAAATATATATAAAAACATATGTCTGTGTGTGTTACTCATAAATAATAACATTATTATTATTAAAATTTAATATTACATATATATTATATTAAAATAAATATTCCAATATCAGTGGAGTATAAAATTTAAAATAGATAATATAAATAATTCTCTAATTTTATTTGTCAAAAACGGTTGTGTATTAAAGAAATATTTATTTTGAATAATTTTTTTTATTAATTTTTTTAGAATTTTTCTTTATAAATTAAATTAATTATTCAAGAATATTTTCATACATGATATAATGTATTAACATACCTTAAATTGGAAATCAACATGAAATAATATTAAGAGCCCATAATGTTTAAATGAACAATATTCTCATAAATGTTTTTTTAATTTATATTCATGATTTAAAATCTAAATATATTAATTTTATATTAGTATTTTTATAAAATAAAATTTATTCATTAATTAATTATTAAACTATTATTTTAGTATGAATTGTATATATTTTTTCAGAAGTAATTGTTTTCCTCATAAATAAGTAAAATAATGATCTTTTTAAAAACAATCACCTATATAATATAAGAATGAATTAAATGTTCAATAAAACCTTTTTATGAAAAATATATATAATTAATATGTAATGGGAATCATTCAAAAATTCCATATTGAGTTTATAAAAGCCTTTATGAAATTTTTTGTAACATATGTAATAATTCTCAAAAACAATTTCTTATTTCATTAAAACTTTGACAGTATAAAATTTTAGAAATGAATTGTCACTAAATTAATTTCCATAATTTAAACAAGACCGTTTTATTTAATAACTTAAATCTCTTTTTTAGTTATATAGAAACTATATGAATGAATAATTTTAATCACTACAATACGGAGAATAAGTTTGATTAAAACAATAGTTTTGCTAATATTTTGTAACTATTATCTAACAAATTAAGGAGGATTTATTTGAAAATGAATATAATAATCCTATATATATCAAAATTTACAAAAATTAAACTGGAAATCAATTCTAAATAAGATGAAGAACACATAATAGTTAATATACATTTGTCTACTGAACTGATATATATAAATACATTTGTATTCTATTTTTTATTAAAAAGATTATTTTATCTTAATTAAAATTTATTTACTCTCAATGAGGAGTAAAAATGGGTTCACATATTCAGTATTTTATAATAGGGGTTTACAAATATTATTAAATAATATATATTTCATAGTTTAAAAAATGTCATCAAGGTAATAGAAAATTTTAAATTGCAAGGACCAATGGTAAAAGACATATTGATTTTATAAATTTTGAAATTCATGGTTGAGAAATTATTATCCCAATAGAACCCAAAATTATATTAATAAATTATCATAGAGCCATTAACTAAATAATTGTCTAATGATTTCATGAATGGGATAGGGTATTCCCAAAAGTGTTATTTTCATGACTTCTAATGGGAATCACTTCCACCTATCCATGGTTACACTTATAATTATAATTTACCATGTAAATATCCTTTAAATGCCTCCAATAAAATTTATTTTCTCATCCACAAGATAATAACCTCCTTAATTTATATTAAATAATTCATTTATATAATATCACATATAGAATTTTAAGCCTCGAACAAAAGTATTACATTCTTCGAAATATTTTCTACATAATATTACACATCCAAATATCATATATATATAACAATATAATTACATAGTATAATTATAATACATATAATTTCTTATATTATATGAAAAAATTTTATTATTCATCAACATATTCTAGGAATAAAAATAATTAGTTATTGTGTTGTGAAGATTATTCCCCCTGCAAAGAGACATGTTATGTTTTTCATACCAACACTCATGATTTGTTTTAATTTTGGGATTGATGAATCAATATGTTTTTTATTATATAAATATAAAGTTATAATTTTACATAATAATAAACCATAAATCTCTAATCATTCATCATGAAATTTGAATGTGATCCTGGTATTGTGCGGACTATCACCTTGCTCAATTATGTGTTTTTTTATTATAAAATTAATTATATATCCCAAACACCTAAAGTAATATTATTGAAATTTTGAAAATATCAATAATATAATTATCCTTTTTTTATAATGATATTATAAAATTCCTTGACTATACACTTCCTTCGAAGAATAATGTGTTGATGTTTTGGTAGGATTAATCACTCTCATGAATAATCCTATAATTATATACCATGTATTACTATAGTATATTTAATATGATGATTACTATAAGTTGATTGAAATTAATTTTTTTATGGATATACCATGTTATATTTTTGACATATTACTAATATATTTTCATCTATTACTAAAACATTCAAAATAAGGTGACATTGATTCAATTTTTTCACGAACATTAGAAAAAACTATATAACAGATAAATTATGTTTCGTTCTAAATTTTATACATTTAATAAAATATTGAATAATCATTTTCCTTGTATGTTTTATTTTAAATATACTTTTTTATATAATATTATAGGAACATGATAATAATGCATCTAGAAAAAGGTAAGGGTTTCTTCTCAAAACATCTTCCTTCAAGACACATTATTTTAAAAAATAAATTAAATTTAAATAGTGTTTATACAACCAATTTGATTTATAAAACTCTATATTAAATGTATTCATCATATATTAACTCTAACATCATTATTTATCTCATTCAATGGGTTTTTACTAGAATTATTCTTAATTCATAAGAGCTTATTGGTATCAAATTTAATTTATGGAAAATTATTTTAAAATATCCAAAATAATTCATTTTATATACTTTTATTACTACCTAATCAATTCATTTTAATATTTTCTAATCAATAAAATAGAAAGATTGTGTAATTTCATTATATAGTAATTATATAAGAAGATGTCAAATATTAGATGGTTGTTGATTAAATGTTTTGTAAAACCTAAGTGTTTGGTTTTCAAATCATAGTTTCAATCAACGTAATCTTTTTGGATGATAATAAATATAGGTAATTTCTATTTTTTTATGAAAAAAAAAATTCATTTTTATTTTTGATTAATTTTTTATACATTTTCCTCAATGAAATTACATTTTGTTTTAAAATATATTTCACCTGATGTGGTTCTTGTATGTAAAACAAGCCCCATCCCATCTTCTCATATAAGAACCAACATTTTTTCCATATAAAACATAAATTTTTTATTTATAAATTATTCTTATATATTATTAATAATTTTTTTTAGTACAATCTATCCAACCTTATATTATTTTAATGGTTTTAAATAAATTTTATTGTTTTTTATATGGGTCATTTTCATCAATTTTTCAAAAGAATATATTTTTAATAATTAATTTTAAAAACTATTTCTGCTATCTTTTTCATTTCCAGTTACCATAACATTCTATGAATTAATGGAAATATAAATAAAAATATTATTCATCTTTATTTAGAAAATATTTTTATCTTGTATGTTTTTAAAAAATAATGTTTCTTTCTTATTTCGATAGATATTGTTTCCTAATTTCTATTGAAATAGATTTCTTCTAAATTTACATCCTTTGATGGAAATTATTATTTATCAAAGATATTCATCTAACATAACCATCCAAAATGAATTTCTATATGACCAATGTATGTTCATTCTCTGTTGGTTTAATTATTAATTACATCATTCAACATCCTTCATTATTCACTATATATGATCATAACATTTCACCAAATGTATTTCCTTTATGAATACCATACTGTTTATATATTTGATAGAACATTTTTCATATATCTTTCATACATATAATGATTTTATGATTATTATTAAATCAACCATATTCCCTTTATCTCTATGGTATAAATATCATATGAATTATTATCATGATTCAATAGAATTTATGTATATAGATAATTAGTTTTATTAGATACCTCTTTTTTTCCATCGATTCTCATGAATTTATCTGTGACGGAATTATCAATGACATGTTTATATGGATTATTATAAAATTAATTTTATTTCCTTGGGATATTTATGATGCTTTAGATGGTCTATTTTTATTTACATGGGTTAATTATAATGTGATAAGTTATTGATTTTATCTGGTACTCATATTTATGGATGTTGACAGTTGGGTACCTATGTCTCCCTCTAATATATTAGTTCATAGTTTTTATATCATGAGATGATTATTCATATAAACGTTTTACTTTCATATAATCATGTTCACATATTGAGAGACACATGAAATTAATGATCCATATACTAATGTTTGATAAAAATTTAAGATCTATTGAAATGATTCATTTATATTATGATTACCATGTTATGCTCTCATGGATTAATGTTATTACATCATTCTCAGAAATCATTTGATTAATGATTTTTTTAATTCATGAAATGTGATTTTAATTAAATTCTATGATTTAATATGAATTAATATTCATATGTATCTAGAGTATACAAAACTTCTCCTCTTACATTCAATAATTATATCTGAATTTGATCTCTAAAGTTGAACATTGTTGAGAATATGAGCCCACCCCTTTAAAATGTTCTGATTTCCCCATGTCATAATGGTTATTATAATATATAATAAGTATAAGAGGGATTTTCTTACTATTATATTATTAATAAATATTTATAATATTTATAATATAATTATCATATGTGTATGGAGACCTATGATTATAGAAAATTCATTCTGGGGAATGTTTTATTATTCGTGGGATGCAATTTTTACATTATTAAATTTTTTAAATGAAATTGATTTATATAATTGGATTTATTAGTTTGAATCAAATCAATTTTTTTATTTATGACAAATATATTATTTATTCTTTATATAATGATAAATGAACCATTTTAAAATCCCTATTCACACAAATATTAAATAGTTGATCTCCTAAATTATTGTTAATGTTTTAAGTATGTGGTTTTCTTAAAAAAAATATCCCAACTCATATAGAAGAAATTAGATGTAGTGTGAGGAATGGTTGTAACATGGAGGAGTAACCCCAATAATGGTAAGATAATTATTAAATAATCTAAAACATTGTGTAGGAAAATGAGGCCTTACTACACATATAGGTGGACACACTTGGGGATATGAATTAGTTGATAACATGCTCATTACAAGAAAATATAATAGATTAATTTCATAGTTAAATTTAGGGATATGAATGGTAATTATAAGATAAACAGACAAAATGTATCATTGGTTGAACAATAGTCCATATAGGTTTAACAAGGGAAACTACTAACCATAATGATAATATAAAATTTTAATGAATATTAAGGTAGAAATTAAATTTAAAGTTAAGGTAATTCTATATATTATCAATTACTTTCCAATAATTTCAACCATTTTGGTTTTGTAATGGCTCGAAAAAAGATATAAATATGGGTATAAGGATAAATTAAGAAATTAAATGAATGGGAAACTCATTAGAATTGGAGTATGATTGACAAAACATGTTGTCATGGAAAACTACCGATCATAAAACATGATTAAAAATGTAAAAATAGAAAATGTCCAAAACAAATGAGAAAAGTATGAATTCTAATGAAATATCATACGATGAATATTATGTACATGAAAAAACGATAATATTCCAATATATGAAAATTGTGAAATGAATCGCAAAGGGAATTACAATATAAGTACTAGCAAATTATTTAATTGGGTAGGATTGGGTAATGAAATGTCAAATATCCTTTGGAAAATGAAGAGTTGTGTTATCAAAGGTGAATTCAATAGAGTTTATATTAAGGTACCATTAAAATTTAAATGCATTTTTTTTGTGGGGAATAAGGGAATTAATATTAATCTATGTAATAACCAAGATGATGAATATAACCTACCTCAAATACCAAAATTACAATGGAATACCAATGAAAGAAAAACTATTGATGTCGAACCAGCTATTTAAGGTAAATGTACACACTATTTTATAGTTTTATATGTATTTTTAGAATTTCATTCTAGGATATCTATTATATAGAAGAAAATTTAAATTGTTTTTAAATATATATTTATTTATTTACCCAAAAGTTTAGTCAGAGGAAAACCTCCGACCATTTATTTAAAATAAAAGAAAAAGAGAAGTACATCAGACAAGAGCAACAAGGCTATAATACCAATTACATATTATAAAAGTCATACCCATCGCCACATCCCTGATACACCATTTCCTCCGCAGTAGCCGATTCCCACTCCGAACTTTCATAATGTTTCAGAATCTTGGCATACTTACTTCTAAGATTGAGATTCTCCAAAGAAAGGAGCTCCTTAGAAGAGTTTGCAATCTTTCCAACCTTCCCACTAGAAGCTCTCGTAGTCATAGGCATTGGCAAGTGAGAATAATCTTTCCGAGGCCTTCTTCGTGGTGGGTTAGTCTTCACTTTCTCCACCACAGACACTCTATTTTTGCACCCCTGAACCATATCACTATAGGAGGGCTGGACCATAACACCATCATTTTCTTTCTCACTATCAGAGCAGTCCCCCCATTTACCAGAAATGTGCACCACCCTATACCCGTCACCGCCACCATGCATGCCTTTTTTCACATTACAATGTCCAGCTAAGCTGTCCAACATTGAACCATTGTCTGTATTTGCTTCAGAGCCCTTCTCAGCACTATATGTCCTCTCATTCCCCAGATCTTGATCACAAGTGCCAGCACTAGCAACCATTGACTCAACATTAGCACCTAAGGAAACAGAATTTTGATCCTCATGAGTCCTTTCGGCATCCTGCTCATGATCCAGGACCAAATCAATATCCACCAGGCATGCAAACCGATTGTCGAGCTCAATGTTGTTCGCCTGCCTCCAAGGTGTTTCCTGCATCCCATCCACTGTCATCACAGCACCAATGGCATTAGCAGTTTCCTTGATAGGAGTTTCTTGATTCCCAGCCAGCTTCACAGTCCCAAGATCCATGTGTTGATATTGCCTCTCAATCTCCTCTTGAGCTGGGGAATTAGGACCTACAACAACAACTTTCACATCATGGAAAGCGACAACGGCTGCAGGTGCCCTCACAGTTTCCAGACAGAGAGAATCCAAATTTGATATTAACATAATATCATTTAAAAAAATTAACATGTATTTATTTATCTATTGGTTCCCTCCACTTATATGAAATATTTTATGTAGACCAAATTTGATATTAACATAATAGATTATATGCAATGATAATAATAAAAATTAATTATGTGAACATATATTATTTGTATGTTTATAATATATAATATAACATTCATGGAAATAATATTTGAAGAAAACACAAAAAATTAGTGCAATTCTACTCTTAGGAAAGAGAGATGTTTCCCATTTTTTATGGTTAATATCTCTTGATAAATTATAAATTGAGTCCTATATATAATTTAGATTCCCCTATCTATTTTCATTGGTATGAGAAAAATAAAATTAAAAGGACACAATTTATTTAAGAGAGAAAAATGCAACCTCAATAGTTAGTTGATAATTTATTATTATTATTGTTATTATTATTATTATTCTGATTATTATTATTAGTATTTTGATATTTATAAAAAATATTTATAATTTTAAAGAAAATTTTTATATCATTTTAAAATGATTTAAACATGATTATAAAGTATTCCCTACATTATAAAAAACTAACTAAATAAAAACTATTCATTTATAAGTTTGGAATTTCAAAAAAATCACATTAAACTATGTACTGGTCACCATGGATTTTTACTCACCTAGGATAAATTAAACACATATAATTTCATTAAAAAATAGTGTATAATTGGTTGAAAATAATAAAATCATATTAACTATGAAATGGCCATGACCGTATTCAATTTTAAGGGTCACTAATAGTAATACAAAATCTACATTTAGTAAGATCACTTTAGAAGGAAAATTCATTATTAAAAATCTATAATATGAAATAATTGTCTTTTCCTTATAAAATTATTGTGTAATTCATGAATGATTAAGTAAGTATATATATTTTAATGAAATTTGGATGTTATAAATAAACATATTATAAAAATAGTAATTTTTCATATGTTAATTAATTTCTATAATTTGTGTGTTTTGGAAAATGAATAATTAATAATGAAATATAATTATGAAATTAAATTATTGTTAATATATATATTTTTGTGTTATGAATAATATTTATATTTTTATTATGAAAATATAAATTCATGTATATATTAAATTCAAATAAATACTTCATTATCAATGGAGAAATAATATTAAATATTAGAATATAAACAATAAATTAATTAAATTAGTTAAAAAAATATCATAAATGTAACATTTATTTAAAAATAAATCATTTATTAATAAATGTATATTTATTACTAACAAATTAATTTGAATGTTTAAAAAAATTTATATATGAACAATTATATTATCATCTCAAAAATTATAAATATATTTAAAATATTTTTAAGAACACATTTATTTCAAAAATTGGTTGTCAATAAAATTAGTTTTATTTATAATATATATTACACATTTAAAGGAAACATATTTAAACACCTAAATTTCAATTTTATGGAAATGAATTTCTAATTAATTGAATAAATATTGAATACTATTAATTTTTAAAAATATTATGAAAAATGAATTTTATGTTTAGTTGTAAAATATATATTTTTCGGAAAAACTATAACTTTTATAATACAAGAATGACATAAATATTTAAGAAAATTTGTTATATATAATATTTTTTTATAGATTTATTATTAATCATTAAAAATAAGATGTTAAATTCTTAAAGCACATGTTTATCATTTTTGGTTGTCATGTTATATTTCACATTTAGAACAATTTTTACACACTTGTATTATAAATTAGACTACATCTCTTTTACAAATTAAATATTAAAAAAATTATTTTATATACAAGTTTATTATTTTGATATTATTAATCATGTTCAATTTCAGTATTATTCATGATGATAATATTAGTATGAATAAAGTTAATTACTGACATATTAGTGAAGTAGAATTTTAAACATTTGGTTTATTAATATTGTGTAATTATTATCAAAAAAAATTATATAATATAAAATTTAACTGTAATATAATTTTTAAAAAAATACATATTTGTAATAATTCCCATTCAAATAGTAATAGAAAATACTTTTAAAAACACATAATTATTAGATCTCATTTGTCTACAAAAATTATTTTTTATTATTTATATAATATTATTTAAAAGATAATTTATAATATTTTAAAATTAATTGTTTCGAATTAGATATTTATTTTTAATAAAATAATATTTTTGAAATTTGGATTAAAATATATTTTTTAATAAAATATAAATTACATAGTTAATAACTATATACTATTATTAAATTAAAAAATTTAAAATATATAAATCTATTGAAAAAGTATTGAATAATGTTTATACATGTGTATTAGTTGAGGATTTATCGACCCAATAAATCCAAAAACTAATAAAATTTTAAATTTTACACTCTAACTAAGGAATAGTGTACTGATATTAGGGAAATATAAATTTTATTCTCAATAGAATTAATATTTTTCTCATATAAAGGGGTATGACATCCACCTCTCCAGGGTTACACTTACCATTTATTTTCCAAAAAAAGATATAAAAATACATATCCTAGAAGTATGTTTATAATCTTTAATACCCATACATATGAATATGAGTGAAGTCATTATATTATATAAATATTTCTAAGGGAATACAATAACACCAACATAATTATTAATATCATTGTTATCATTTATACTTAAAAATTTCCATCAAAAAAATTATAAGAACATAAAATATAATACAATTACTATCATTATTTTACATAGATTTTATTATATTAATGTTAAAAAAAATTCCATTACTTTCCCCCATAAATGAAAAACAATTGTGTTGTTCGTGTGTTGCGTGGAGTAATGCAATCACCGGTAGATGTCTTATATTTTGTTAGCACCCCTCATGGTTAGTTTTAATGACTGTATTGATTAAACTTATGATATATATATATAATAAACATTATTATTAAAATTTAAATATCATATTCATTGATTCCAGAATATTCTCAATTTAATTTATCAATTAAACGATTCTTGTGCGCACTAATATCTCAGTGAAGTAATAAATGTTTTTTATTTCATCATGGTTTCGGTAATTTATAAAAAATACTTTTCTTTAGAATGAGAGAATACAAATAATATCAGTATCTATCAATTATAATGTTTCTGTATAATTATGTAACCATACTCACTCTACACATTATATCATTAATAGGTTTGGGTTGTTTTAACCACCTAAATGAATAATGGTATAAAATTATATATTGGATTGATATAAAAACCTAAATACACATATGATTAAATTTTAATACAAAAGTATTCATTTTTATATTGTAATGGTTATATAATGTATTAATCTTATAATTAAAATATTATATTTGAGGGTTACAATTTTAAAAATATACTGACATCGATATTATTCTTACAAAAATATATGAAATAACAATATTATAAATAATTATAATATTTTAATAACTAGACCAAAATTAATAAAATATAATAATATTTTTTCTAGTATAGAATCATTTAAATTTATTTTTTTAATTTAATATTTTAGGAACATTCACAGAACTAATTAAGATTAAGATGTTTTTTTTTGGTCAAATCTCTTTCTTGGATAAATATTCTATTTTTTAACCTAATATAATATAAATAACGTATATACTTTAAAAAACAGTAGAGAAATTGGAATGATTAAACAATGTTATGATATAAAAAATTTACACATGAGTCATGATAATTATTAAGTAGAGGGAGTCAATTAGTGATAATATATTTTCATTGAACACATTAAATATTATTCTTATTAAAATATATTCTCTTTAGTTATTCACCAGCACAGAAAAGAAACATAACTCATTCATTCGCAAGGTCCTACCTCATTACAGAATACTAAATCCCAAGTGTGTTTTGGTTCGTATCACAAACACACAATCACGCAAATATATAATCTTATAATCAAGAAGAAATCTTGAAATTTTATGGACATGGATCCATTACATTAGTTTTCTCTAAACTGTTTCAATTTTAAAAAATAAAGAAAATGCATAGTTCACCTTTAATGAATGATAACTATGGTATGTTCATGTCTCCACAAAATCATAATATTAGAATGATCTTCTTCCTTCATATAAAGAATTTATATAGTATTGAATTAATTTTCTCTCATTAAATGTTATATATAATTTATTCTTTGATCATATCAATCTGTTCTCCATCTAATACAGATATTCATCAACTTTTCTATGTGTCTGCATCACTTTTCAATTATATTTGTAGTTTCCATCATATAATATTCCAATCATACAAAATATATATTTTCTAAATAACCTTAACATATCTATTTATGTAATACTTTTAAGATATTATGCTAAATTAAGATGATTATTTAAAATAAACATAATAAATGGAATGAATAATTTTATATATATGAAAATTATGTCCCTATAAAAACCAATGGATTTCATCATTTAATATAATAAAATTTTTCATTTTCTAATATTTATGAATTTTTTAAAATTCATCATTATATATATTAAATAATCATTAATTATTTTCATTGGAAAATTTATATCATTATTTCACTATGAATTATATTTCATTTCCTCATGGTCATGACTGAAAACATCACATTATATTTAAAAATGTTATCCATTTATATAAAGCATCAAGGATTATTATATATTTTCATGATTGAATCGGTTTTTAATAGGCCATTGTATATTGTATGAAAACATATTTGAAAATATTTACGATATTTAATTATTTATAAATATTAGTGACTAATTTTCTAAAATTACTTCATTTCTATAGAGTATATAATTATGGATCCTCTAATTAAAAATTCATATTTTTTCTTTATATATTGTTTAAAAAGTGTAAAATGGATCTTATGAAAAAAATATTTAATTTTTTTATTTCTAGTAATGGCTCTTTTAAACGGTGGGTTCACTCTTACAATGCCATATTTTAATCATAAATAATGTTTATTGATCAATATGTAGTTTGAATATGAATTTTATGCAGACTAAAATCACTCTATTATTATTTTAAATAACTTATTCATAGTCAGTAATAAATATTATTTATTATCAAAGGATACATATGTTCATCAAGGAACATCCATACACTGTAACAATAATATTACAATATATACAATATTATATAAATATATTTATATTATTTTACCATTGAAATCCAATACATTAAAAAATTATCACTTTTAATAGATTTTATATATTTATCAAGCCAGAAATATAAATTTGTTTATTGACTTGAAATAATCACCATTATCTATAAAATATTACATTAAATCTATATTGTGATGGGAATTATGAAAGGGGTTATTAAGTTATTTATCCCCTTCTTATTATCTTTGGTAGTCATTTCCTTCTCATTACAAATCTTATTCTATCTTTCTTATCTGAAATAATACCATTCTATAAAAGAAAATTTTCATTATACTATGAAATTATACTGAAAGCTATTATCAGAAAATCCATCATCACACATAAACTAGTACTAAAAAAATACAGCCCCATTATTAAGAGGAATTATGGAGATGTTTACAAATTTGTGGGAACTAAGTAAGAAATATATATACTGTTGTGTTTTATATGTTAATATCCATGATTCAGATTCATTAAGATTGTGTGGGAACGTACTTGATAGATGTATTGAAAACAATTTTATATTATTATGTAATCATAATCTAATAATATGATAATTAATTTGATGATAAACCTGAGTTGTGAAACTCTCTAATTGACAACCTCTTAAAATGAATCTAAAATTTAAAAACCATGGTTATAATGGGGGACAATTATAATTTATTAGTTTCAAGATAATCATGTTATCTAATGATGTAATATGATATGATTTATAGAGAATTTCTGTAAAATGAATAAAATTATGTTAAAAAATGAATAAATGACTAATGGTTTTTATTTTGATTCGATATATTTGAATTTAATAAAAAATTATATTTAATTAATATTAAACGATATTGGAATTATGTAATCACATGAATAAATTGATAAATACAACTCTATGAAATTATATGAAAATATATAAGTTCACATGGATTCCTTATAAATTAATAAATTCATTTTCTTAATATGACTTCTATAAGTTATTGACCTCATAGGAAGAAATCAAATTCAATAAAAATATTATTATGGATGATTGTTTATCTTATCATAAATGTAATTTGGGAATATAATGATAAAATCATGTTATTGTTTATAAAATGTAGAATTTTTTCCTCAAATATCTATGATAAAATATGTTTACAATTTAAATTTATATGAATAATATTATAATTGTATTATCCACCACATTAATTTAAAAAATATTTTTCTTATTAAATACACCCTTATATTTTAATGATATTAATATTTTTAATGGGGTGTGGATGTTTGATTTCTACATTAACTAATTTATTCATTTATCGTTACAATTGAATATGTGATTTGATAAATCAATTAATTAATTTGTAATGGTTAAGAATGGTGATTAATTTAATTTATATAATCAAATTATTCTAGGAATAATTATGTTTCTAGAGTTATATGTGGTTGAAAAACTTCTCTTTAGATTTGATTATCTGAATTTGTACCAACAAATTCATCACTAAGAGGATATTTATAGACGAACAAATTCGATATGTGGCCTACATTATATATGTAAATTTCAATTAATATATACATTAAATGTAACTTATAATTATATTGGATACATTATTAATATAACAATCAATAGGACCACAATATGAAATTTTGTGAGGGGATATTTACATATATTTCAACTATAGGATCTTATTAACGAACATTTCCCTTATACCAATATAAAAATGAAATGAATAAGATATAATTTAAATACATAGTCATTAAAATCTATAATTTATGTTATATATCATATATAAATCTCTATACTAAATAATAAAATCATAATTTGAATTTACAAATAAAACCATACCAACTATCATTTTATTTCATTCAACCATAAGATTATGTACATGAAAATAAATAAGGATGTATTCCGGTCCTTTTATGGTTGGAAAATGATTCTTGTAAGTGATTATAATACTGAGTCTTTATAAAATAAAAAATTATAGTAATTTTCATATAAATTTTGTATATTATATGAAAATATGTGAGAAATGATTTTTAAGAGCATAAATTAGTTTATATAGTGGGATTATATTAAATAAAATGTTTATATTATATCATACGATGTGGTAATGGAAATTGTTTGGATATAGAATTCATTTAAAAATTAGTGGTTATATATAATTTAAAAAATACCATAAACCTCAATGGGGATTACATTATGTTTTTTTAAATCTTTGAAACCAAAATCTCACCAAAATGCTAATAGAAAAATTTGTACATTGTATATCAGTAATGAAATTGATTTGTGTGCTGTGTAAATATAAATAGAGTATTATTGAATGATACTGCAATATATTACTTGAAAAAACCACTAAAAATAAAGTATATGAATACTAATTAATATTTCTAGTTATGATATATATAGGATTTGACAATAGATTATATGATATTGATAATTTACTTTCCTAAAATCTATTAATATTATGTAAAAATTATTAATATGTTTTGTATCATAAATAATATACATAATTTTAAAATTTTGTGTCACCATTAAATCATTAGTACCTAAATTTAAATAGAAGTTATAATGTGATTTTAATCCCAATGTATTTATAACATTTAGATATATCAAATATATGATCAGCATGGATGATAATGGGTATTAATTTTATATTATGATTACATTTAATAGTAGATTTTAATAATATATTGATGTCACATTTGAGATATGAATTAAATAAATTATATATATTTTTTAATCTTCCACATGGAAATATATTTATTTTTCATTATATTTCATAGAGATAATATATCATATTATTCCCCCAACAAAGTAGTAACTTTTTCTTCTTGCATATCAATATTGATATTTTTTCTGTTATATTATAATAATTAAGGTAATGAACTAAACAACACATGGGGATTTATATTATTAACCAAAAAATTAATTTAACTAAAGAATAATGTATTTATACTCTAATTTTGTTTAATAGTAAAAACATTTGGTCACTTAAATTATTAATAATATAAAATTACAATCTATGGATAAATAGAATGAAATGTAATTTTTTTATCTGTGTGGAACAATTGTATATAATATATTCATTTATATTGTTTCAATTTACATATAAATAAAAATATATATCGGTAATTATATATATGATTGGAATTATATAGGAATCATGTATATACATAGTGTTAATGGGAATCATATGGATTAAGGATTCACTTAATTATATTTAGATAAATGAAATTAATGGAGTTCATATTAGACGACTGTATAGATTATGAAATAATGACATATATCTATATACCGTTATTCTATAATGGTTTTTATTAAGGAATTCATAATCATTTTCAATTCAATAAATTCCCAATGTGTTATATATAAGATAAGGGGAATGAAGATTCATTTGGATGAGACATTTTTTTCGAAATGTAATCAATTATATATGACAATGTAATATTCAATGGACATTGAATACTACATTACATATCATTACACATTTTAAAACATAATTTTATATATGATTAAATATTATTAGGTTTAGATTAAATGAGTTTTTTTAGATTATATTAAAATATATCAGAATAATAAGTATAATTTTAGCCACATAAAATTTTATACAATATATTGTTACTCTTACTTTATACTTTGGTATTATATAATATTTTAATGGGTTAAATTTTTTCATCTCTAAAGATATCATTAAAAGGGTATTCACATCATGTAGTGATATGTATATGTGGATAGAACTATATTTTCAATATTTATAGATTAGTTTAATTTTTAAATTATTTGAATTAATATGTAAATTAAATTTATAACCATTATGGCATTGAATAAATTTTAAAATAACATTTGGGATATATTTGACAGCTTCTTAGAGACCTTAATTATATTTAGACATGCTAATAACTATAATGGATATCATACCATGAATATACACTTAATTTGTTCAAATTTGACTTAGAATATTCAATACCCCCTTTCAGTACATGACTTTATAACTCACTATATAAACTATGGGTGATAAAATATTTATTATGAACATTTTTTGTTAAAATATTTGTGTTAAAAAACACATAAGAGTATAATGAATCAAATATATTACTCCTATAAATATCTTTCTCTTTAACTTTTATTTTTTTAAATCAGTTCAAACATATCCGATGTTGGGTTTTTTATTGTTCCATTATATAAAATGAGTATTAAATAAATAAAATATAATAACTCTTAATGGAATATTATATTAAAATTTTATGATTTTCTAATCATATATCATGTTTGTGTAAATTTAGGCCTTATTGAAAGATATACTCTCAAAAAAATACAATGTATAAATAAATATGAATGTAATGTGATTTATAGAGACACCCTAAACTCTTGTATCTAATGTGACATTCAAAGATGCCATGATATGATAAAATTATCTCTTTAAGGATATGGGTTTTAATATAACAGTATTTTATGTAATTTTATATATTAGATATTTTTTTCTGTTCTAACATTCCTTCTAAAAATCAATTATTTTTTGAAAACATTATTTCAGTGTAAAGTTAGTAGAGAGGTATAATTATGGTCTTATGTGGAAAAAAAATTATAATGAGTCTTAAAAAATTGAGTCAATGACATATTCATGACCAACATTGTAAAAATTAAATAACATTAAACTGTAATATGAATATTTTACTGTAATAATATTTCCCTGAAAAGTAAAAATAAATTTATGATGTTAAAGTTTGGTTTACTCTTTTCTGACTAGGATGATAATGTATGGTAGTTATTTAGTTTTTTATGCACAAAATATAATAGAATTGTTTTAAAGGCATCATCTTTCATGGAGTTAGGATACTATTATTGGTATCGCATGACAATTTATTATGGTAAAACCAATTCAGAAAATAATATTGTATTTTATATCATTATTAATTATATAAAAATTATCTTCGATTATATATGACTACATATTTTATTTATACGAACAATATATGGGGAACCTATGTGATTATGTTCCAAGGATTATAATGGAGTGATTTTAGAATCTAGTTTTGGTTCCAATTATGATAAGTTTTAGTTGAATAATAATGTGTAGTTTGGATGAATTTTTTATTAAAGATGTTGCTTTTAATAAGGATTGCTAATGAATTAAATGAAAAGGTGTTGGAATCTTGTACATCCAATTATTATCGATCAATATTCAAGGACGAAAATTCTATATTTTAAAAATAAAGATCAATTAATATTTACTATAGCATAGAATATCTGGATTGTCAGTTTCAGTAAACAATAATATGATCAATTGTAATCAACATTTAAAATGGTTTCTTAATGGATTTTTAATCTCAATGAATTGAATGAAGGAAACTATAGTGTTCCATTTCACATTATAACTAAAATTTATAATGATACACATGATGATGATGGATGAAACTGAGTTTATGGTTGGCCAAATTTTCATATACAATAGAAGATGTTATATAATTGAATGTGATGAGTTTTTATATTCCACTTAAGTTAGTATGAATTGATTATAAATTTTTGATAGGATTAAAAATTCTCAATTGTGATTTTTAGTGTTTATGGGTGATTGAGATTTTATTGAGTTCAAGTGGGGGACCCTACGTTAAATTGAATGAAAAAATTGAAATCTTCCCAGTCAAGGGTATACATAAGCTATTTTCTTGATAAAAAATGGTCAAATAAATTAAATCCTTAATAGTAGAACTAATGTAGATGATGTCAAAACATAAGAAAATATTTTCAAATATTATGATCTGTATATTTGAATTCAGTTAAGTTAGTTGATTATCGACAACAAAAAATTTCAATTATTTATGAATATAGAAAATTTTAATGAAAATTAATCTCTATAAAGTCAAATTCCATGATATTGTCCAATTATTCTAATAATGAATTTATATTGAATATCATAACATCCTATATCAAAATTCATAGATATATTAATATATATATATATATATATAATAATTGAGATTCTGATATGAAAATGAAAGATCATATAGGATAATTTGAATATGGGTACCACATATAAATATTTTTATATATGTATTTCCACTTTATGTAATTCCACAAATAGTTGAAGTTTCATATGTGATTTAAAAATTCATTGAACAGACTATTCCCAAATTTATTATATGAAGAATGTGATATTTAAATAATTTCTAATAATGATGATAAATGGAAATAAGATGAATCTTTGATATTTATTTAATATTAAAACATTATAAGTCTTATTTAAGACATGATCTGATAGTGTTCTTAAAAGTTTTACTGAATACAACCATAATATAAATTAATTTATGTATAAAATTATGTTATTATTCATTCGTGAACAATCAATTTGAAGAACCATCCCTACATAATCTTATATTCATCATTATGTATATCTATTGATTAGAGTCTATTTTTTCTAAGAGCAACTGAAATAGAATTCTATGAATTTTTTGCACACTAAGAAAGGAAGTAGAGTTGAGATAGTGAATATATTTATAGATATGGTATTATAGGATTTATTATTTTCATGATTTTTCTATCCTTTAAAAAAATTTATACTCCATATATGTTGGTAGTATAATTTATTTAAAATAGTATTAAATGATTCCATTCATTTATATTGAATATTTCTAGGAATAATAGGTTGTGACTGATTGTGATTTATTATGATTATTTATTCACATGATAAAACAAATATGAAATAAAAAGATGAGTATTATACACTAATTTAAAAGATAAAACATGTTTAAAGTGTATCTAATCAAAATCAAGGTTGTTACATATGTGTACACTTAATTTGAATTCATTTACTATAATATTTATATTACTATAATAATGATGTTCCACACACAAGAAGAATATAATAACCTATACTAAAATATTTGTTTGTGAAAAAATCCCCGGAACAAGTTTTTTATAATCATAATGATGTAGAACACCAGATTTAAATAAATTTTCATATTTGAATTCTTGAAAATAATATACTATAACTTATGTCTTGAAAAAAATGGTGATTGATGGGATGGGGTATTGATCTAGTTTTTTTTATTTGTGAAATTAATGCAATACACTCTCTAAGTATAAGTGTTTGATACATACAAGATGGATGATGAAGATGAACTATATATACATTATTATGAAGTCATATAGATATTGTTGAAATTTTAATAGTATAAAGGTCTTACAATATCAGTTGTTACGAATGTTTGAAAATATTTATTTTTTCAAATCCATCCTCTCCCAATTGTTCATAGTTATTCGTTTTAACTGTAATAATATATTTAGCTTCAGGGGTTACATATCATAAGAGCTCATCATGCGATATGTTCATTTGATAAAGAGTAGTTACTATTCAATGAATCAATGTTTTATCTAAACAATGAGTTATTGATAATTATTGATGGCTTATTGATATATATTATATGGATTCTTATGAAAGTATTTTATTATTTTTTATGCATATTAATTATTTTACCAAATAGAGATCAGATTCCAGGGAGGTCCAAGAAAGAAACTATTTTGTATACACAGTCAGAATTCATAAAATCATTTATTTTAAAGGTATATAAGAAGACCACCATGTGACTCGATGACTAAAATTATATTTTTTTGAATAATTCTAGTTTGTATTTGGAATGTAAATTATTATGAGATATGGAAAAATTTTAAAGTGACATTGGTCAAGGGAAGATGAGTGAAAAACAAATCTTGTTATCGGGTGTTATAACCCCTGCACTTGTAGTTGAATGATATTTATTTTTCTAGGAAATATTTTATTAGGGAACATAACCAATCGATACAGTGATATTTCATTATAATAAAATTATTAAAAACACTATGTTGATGTAAATTTTGTAATTTCATTATTTGGATAGGGAAAAATGTAGAAAGAATGAGTGGATCGAAATGAATAATTATAATATATTAAATTCAAAAATAATGAAATTCATAAATCTTTTATGTAAATAAATATTAACCCCTAACATCTTGTTGCTACATAGATCTAGTGGAATCTAATTTTTTAACAATGAAAACATAGGTTCACTTTCAAAATTTATTTATGATGTGTCAATTAGTGAATCCTTTTGGAGATAATCCCACAAATAACTTTTCCTCTATATATACTAATATTTATACAGATGTATTTTTAAACACAATGTAAAATTTGTTTAATAAAGTGTCACCCAATTTAATAATAATCTAATATCAATAATCGGAACAACAAATACCTAGAATGAATTCCAATTCTATGTATTCAATTGATAAATATGTTAAATTTTATTATTATGATCATAAAAATTTATGATAATATGAATGTGAAGAAAATTTAGTAATTATATTTGATAAGTATTTTTTTTGAAATATTGATATGTATAAGAATAATTTTCCTACTGAGGTAGATACCAGTATGACTAAATATATCATGAACTTATTAGATTTCATAATATAGATATAGGAAGAATCTAATTCAATGGATGATTTATTTTCTAAAAAAGTTTGATGATTAAATAATCATAAAGATATTATAAATGATAATGAAGAGTCTACCTCAGTTTGAAATAAGATATTTAAGTTAATTGATATAATATTACAAAATGTTCATTGTGAGAATGATGCTCTCCAAAGATATTGGGAAATATATATGAGAACATTATAAGATTAATTTTACATCATCAGAATGATCTTCATTGAGATTATCGTCATATGAAATAATTTGGAAATAGAGAATATCAACCATCCCAAGAAGTATAGAACAAATATAAATTAGGGAAAATATAAAAATTTAGTCCAATATTAATGTTTTTTCAAAACGGTTAATCAATGTGGTTGAGATATTATAGAAAATATTCCGGATAAACATCATGGAAAAGGTATCACTTAGTTTAGATATAATGGATTTTACTAGATATAAAATTTATGAAGATTTATAAAAATGGTAAAATATTTCTAATTTGGAAAGGTGAAAATTTTCATTCCTTCTAAAAACCGGAAAAATAAAGAAGTGGTTATACACCAAAGAAATTACTCTTATAATGATCCTAAAAAACATGTTCTTTAAATTAAAAAACTAGAAACTTTTCTAACCATACAAACTAATCAAGAAATTAGAATAAAAATATATATGGAAATTCAATTTTTGTATTCGTAATTAGGAAATAGGGATATTTTATTTGTAAAAAACATATCAGTTTTTTCATGTTATATAAGATTTAAAATATGGGAATGTATATTAAAAACAAACAGAAATCGAATAATATAATTTTAAAATCCATTTGATAAATATTTATGAATTTATGGGAGGTTTTTAATATATGTTTTAATATATGTGATGCATGCCTGAAAAATATTCATAAGAATCATAGAGATTCTATATAAAACATTGAATTTACACCGATGAAAAATTATATTATGGTCGAACATGCTTCATCCATGACATAGAATACATCATCCAAGAAAAAAAAATTGATATAGAGGTTATTAAATTCTATATGAGGAATAAATAAAGTAATAATAATAATATAAAAATAACAAGGACAACAATTATGTCTAACAAAATATAAGAATATTTATTTTTTCATAAGAGAGATCACAAAATTAATAATTACAAATATGCCCTGATAGTTTTAATTAAATATCGTAGAAATATGGAAGATTTAATGAAGTAAACAATGAATAAATGTAAAACAGATTCTGGGAAAAAAATTTATATGAAGAATAAGTGGAGATGGAATCTGTGAATGAAATACATTAATCAGATAAAGAAGTGTGTGGAAGGTGTAAGACGTTATTTTGTACTATTCTTAGATGTACGACATGGCGTACTCAATAAGGAATATTATCGATGAATAAATGGAATTTGTTAGTATGATAATATTATATAATTGAATATTAAAAGACTATATCCACACCCAAGATAAATCCAAATAAGACCAATGTTATAAAAACCAAGAAGTATAAGGATACATGAGTGATAAAGATAATATCTGAATATCATGGATTGAGAATGTCGTCCCAATCATCCTTCTCAAGAAATGGATTTTTTCAACTATACAGCGTATTCCATAAAAAATCTATATGTCCATTATTTTTATGGAATTTAATTTTAATCAATATAAGAAACATCTATTTAGGGAGAGATATTGAATTAAGAAAATATTATTGAGATATATTAAATTATACAAAATTTTATATTCTAGAAAAATATAAATAAAATAAGAGTTTGGGGTATGATAATCACAATTATAAACTTTTAATGTTCATATTTTTTTACTATATAGGTGGAGGGGTGAATATATAAAAATTGCGAATGAAACTACACTATCATGAAGGTTTTTGATGTGTCTTATGATGAATGTATGATCTTTTATCAAATATTTATATATTCTGGGATATCCCAAATTATATAAATTTTAATTTTGATGCGAAAATTGGACTAGTAATGGAATAATTATATTTTCAAATTAGTCGATCATATTTTCTACAGTAGGAATTACCATGTATAAATTTAGTTGGATGATCGATGTCACACTACTACACAATATATTATTACACATGAATTCAAAAAAATTATATTAAGCATTTTTGAATCCCTAGACACACATTCCCAAAATATGTTTTATAAACTATTGAAATACCTAATTTCTCTAATACATGATATAAAATAATAGATATATCAATAGATAGTTTAAAAATCAAAACAATTAAGATAACACATACATTTGAAGGATATTTTTACGTTGACATATTTATATAATTATGAAAAAAAATAAACTAAAAAATAACATGTATTTCATAACTAATACACATTATTTACTGTATATATATAATTACTTTATTATTAATATGTATTCAATATTTCGTAAACATTTTTTCCCACATGATATAATTATAAAAACATAAAGTGTACTACAATTCATCGTAACTAGGGGAATGAAATCTTATTAAAAGGGTGTGATCCAAATGTTGGAAAATGAAACATATAACATAAGAAATCATGGTATTAACATATTACAAATTTTGTCAAAAGAATATATAATCAACATGAAACTATAATAAATATGAAATTATGATGTTGTTATGTCATGGAATATTAATTAATACATGGATATTATAGTGACCCATACTATTCATACATAAATATTACAAATAATTAAATGAAGATCCATTAAGAAAACATTTATATCCATTCTAGAACCATATTTGTTTATGACTTTGAAAACATCGATACATAAATAGATTATTCGTAAGTCATATGAATCATCCCCCATATAGTTCATCACAACTCTTATCCTTCTCAGGAATATCATAGAGAAAAAATTAAAGAAATATTATGTCAAAGATACCCACCAACACATTCATATATTTTTATTCTTGAGATAACACAATTTATATCTACATAAGGCTGGGGATGAACAACTTTTTACCCTCGTTAGGTCTTTGGATAACAAATCATGTTACCCCATTCATACATTGTATGTCCTCCCATATATAAATTAAGCTCATATAACATTAACAATTACCAATTTCATTAAAGTGAAATATAATTTTTATCCCACAAAACACATAATCATATTCAATTCATAT
Organism: Viscum album; assembly: GCA_963277665.1. Lineage (NCBI taxonomy): Eukaryota > Viridiplantae > Streptophyta > Magnoliopsida > Santalales > Viscaceae > Viscum > Viscum album. The sequence goes on along the minus strand of OY728153.1, from coordinate 185,315,234 downwards.
TTTTTCCACAAAATCATAATTAATTAATCATATATCAGAAACAATGTAATAGAAATGATTTTCTGAATCATTTTTGTATTTTCCCACAAACTATAATTTTGAAAATAAATGTTTATCATATATATATATATATATATATCAGCATAAAAAATAAACAATCTAGATAATGAATAAGGATATTGTTATTAGATAATATCTCTAATACAACATATGTATCATCGACATCTATCATCATCAATGATAGTTACATTAAAATATCACATTTAAATTTCATTAAGGATAATACATTTTTCAATTTTATGTATCATCCTTAAAATCCAAAAATTTAAAAATATAATGGAAAAAATTATAACTGAAAATAGACTTTTAAAAATTTAATAGAATCATTAAATCAATGAGATTATGCGATGGTGGACAATCATATTCTTGCCATGAATGATAAAATAAATATTTTATCCCCATTTTTAGAAATAATGTAATAATTTTATCATTCAATAAATGTTAGGGATATTATAATTATATCACTTATTTTAAAATATAATCATTGTAAAAATTATGTTAAACAATAATTTACTATTATTTAAATTATCTATGAAAATATTTTTCGAAAAAATAGAAATGGAAGAAGAATGATTCTCGACTAAAGAGATTAATAAAATTAATTTTACTTAAAAAAATTTATTTCAATCTATTGAGCAACTAAATTGAGGAAAATATATAGAGAAAATTTCATCTCCAAAAACTAATAAAGAATAATAATTTTATTATAATTATTAAGTGTTATATCATCAAATTTAATTGTTGAGAACACATTAATAAATAATATCGATAAACAAATATATTGTATCTTAAATCACTTACTATATCAGAAAATTTCAAATAAAAACCTTCTGAAATAGATATCAATAAAAATAATTTTATATCCACATTATATTGATGAAAATTATCCTAAAATACATTCATTTTTACTATATATTACACATAAAAGAGAAAGAGATGAATATGGTATGTCTCTCCAAAAAGTAAAAGTGGCACAAAATTTCATCACCATATGTTATACATGATTCAAAATAGAAATAAAACCCGTTATAAAATTTTTAAAATTATTATAATTCTATAAAAGGGTAATTTAAATAATAATAATTTTATATAAGATGCACTGACAACATTTTAAAACATATTTATTAATAATTCATTATAAAAATCCTACTATAAATGTGATAAATACTTTATATTTTCTTTTGATTTTCTATTCTAATATTACTGTCCTTGTACATTGAGCATACATTCAAAACCACCAAAATTTTAATCATGATATTAATACCATTTAAATTAATTATAAATATTTATATAGAATAATATAAAAATAATAGAGACATAAAAATTAAATACATATTATATGGATATGGAATGTGTCATGAACCCTCCCCCCAAAGTGTACACCCCCTTGGTTAGAAAATGGAGATGATAGATATTGACTTATGAGTCCCACCTCCTGTAGGCCATGGGTTGGTGAATAGAACTAAGTGCACAGTGAACACATATATGTGATGCATTACCCTCTAGAAAACATATAATATAGAGAGAGGGAGAGATGAAGATACCAACAAAATCATTCTCATACTATAGTATATTGAAGCCTAAGTACACATTTGTAATTTTATTCAAGAACTACAACAACTAATAGTAAAAAATACCATTACCCAAAGAAAATTTAGGATTTCATAGACCTAGGAGCCCATGAATCTCCTACGAACCCCCCAAGGTAGTAGTAACCAGACTGATCTGTAACATTCTTCATATTACATGGAAAATAGTTTATATATATATGTATGGTGAATATAATAGTTTAATATATAGCATCATCCCTATAGACTCTCATGTGAAATGTAAGTAAATAGTGCTGAAGAACAATTAACTTCAAGTGAAACTGCCTCATCACCTAAATAAGAATATATATTACTAGCCTAAGAATGGATAATCTAACCCTGTATCACATAAATGGTAATAGATTATAATAAATAATATCAAGGGTACTCCAAATCCACATCCCAAATGATTTTTTGTTTTAAAAAATCATCACACATCCTTACCACCTCTCTGGAAAAAACCAAGCCCGCACACACATGGGTGATGCACCATAACATTCACATTGTGCAACACACGACAACATCCACATAACCATAATAAACATGGTATACTCCCAAGTCAGCCATATCATGTATAATGTTTATCATACACGAAGTTATATAACTCAATCCATTACAACCCTAAAACCGAGTGAGGATCCACAATCCATCACAGCCTATAAATGATATTCCTTCAATAGTCCTTAAGAGACTATATACCAAACACATTTTAGTGATATAACCCCAATCCATTACATTACTCTACATAGATATATAATCTAAAATAACCATCATGCATATTAACACATGTAATTACCAACAGAATACAGTGCGGAAAAAGGGGTAGTCGTCTATCCATTATCTAACATATATGTTTGGGAAAACATCCCCCATGGCTCAGAATATCTAGGTGATAGGTTTCCTGGTACTCTCCAACGTGCGACCACATCAACAAAAGACTTGGATTAAGAAGATAACAAGCCTGATAAACACTTTATCCTGGAGTTCATGGATCTCTACAGGCATCTCATCGAAGGTCTCATCCTTTTCAACATTGATATTTCCCTAATCGATTATGTGAGAGTCATCATAATGATAACGATGAAGCTATAGAAGTTTAAACAACATTTTTATCCATCTCATCTATGGGGGATGTGTTGCATAATATTCCACTGCTATAGCACAAGACAACACCTCATGCGACCTGACAAACTAGAGTTAAAGCTTCCTCCCTTGACCAAACCATCACTTACAATGCTGATGAATCACCATTATGAATATATGATCCCCAACTTCTATCATAGCAGGTACCGACGTTCATCAACATATGATTACTAAAAATCCTACACAACCACCATCCTCTCATGAATCTCCTAAACTATTTTATTTTATTCTATACCAGTTCTGGCATGAGATTTTCTGACTCTCTATCCCCAGTTGATCACAACATATAAGAGAAACATCAATCATAAATGGTTTCATAAGTCACCATAGTTATAATGGGGTGAAAAATATTGTTGTAAACAAACTCTTCTAAGGTTAGATGACTCAGCCACCAACATCAAAAATATTGGACACAAGACCACAACATGTCTTCAAGAGTTTGTATGGTCTGCTCTCTCTGACTATCTGTCTTCGAATGATAATTTTTTCTACACATATTCCAGTACCAAATGAATATTTGATAAATCTCTACTCCCTTAACATGAAACAGGGATCCTGATTGGATATGTTTATCCTCAGGAACACATGTAGTCTCAACACCTACTCTAGACACATCCTTAATAAAACCAAAAATGAGATCAACTCAAGAATTAATATGAAGTGGTGTGATTTCATCAAATGATCCACTACCACTCATATAGCTCCATATCCTCACTAAACTCAAGTTTTACCAAAAAACAGTCCATTTATATTCCCTCCTACTTCCCCTAGGGATTGTCTAATGGCTGGAAAAAACCACTATGAAGGCATTGTTCGGCCTTCACCTTCTAGAAAACAAAACATCAATACAAAATCCATGTAACTGCATGATTCATCCTAGGACACAAAAACTGATCTCTCAATGTTCTGTACATTAGTTTCATGCACGGATTTGTTGTGAATGGAGAAAATGGAACTCTTGGATAAAAAAACTCATGTTTCACCAAAGGAATGAAAATCTGTCCCTTGAACAACCATTGGTTTTTCGCATCATTAGAAAAACCATCATGGGACTCTTCAGAGAAAACTCATTCCTCCCATAACTCAACTTTTTGATCACCGAACATGGATTATTCCTAATCTTTCAATAGATAGGACAACACCATCATCTGAAAAAGAAAACCTCATCACCCCAACATTTCCCATATATTGATGAAAGGCATAATGTTCTTCCATCACCCTCCAAGAGTCACCAGATTCATGATATGTATCACTATGTGAATTCCATCCCAATTAATCATCCAAAACATTTCACTTAAAAGGTGTATATGAAATATCAAATCCATAATACTATAAAAAAATTATCCATCAAATGTGTTCCATGTTCTGGTTAGGTAGGGAGAAAGAAGAACTGAATATCTTATGATCAGTGAGGTCTACAAAAATCTCACTGAATAGGTAATGTCTCTATAAATTTAAGGAAAACCCATAACTAAAAACTCAACACCATGGGTGGAATATTTTTTCTCATGGGGATGTAAATGTTGATACCCAAATGAAATTATCACCCTATACTACATCAAAACACATCCCAACCAATGATGTCAAGCATCCAAAAAATCCTCAAATAGAACTCCTTCTATTTTCAGAAAATCAATTTGGGCACTGACCAACATCTACATCAAATACTCAATGACTATATAACACTTATCAATCCATCATAAATCCTGATCCTTTATGGTCAATGATGTTAGAAGTGTCACAATAAGAGATAAATTGGTTACAAACCTCGTGTAATAGGCCACAAAACCCAGGAATCATCGCACATATACCACTTTATTGGGGGCATCCCAAGATACAAATTATTCTATGTTCAAAAGATACAAATCTTACACCTACTGGGATAAAACATTTTCAATAAAATATACATATCATGTCCAAAACTCACACTTCTCTAACATCCCAAACATCTTCTCATGATGAAGAATTAAAAACATAGATCAAAAAAGCATTGAATTCTACACATATGACATAGAGTACATAAGGATTTCATTAATGAGAACAACCATAAAAATATCTGGGAACTTGTGTAAAACAAAATTGATTATCCCGATGGTCATATCACGGGAATTCTTCACACTGATTGACAATAAAACAAACTCAAATATCCCATAAAAAAAATAGAAAAAAGTATTTCGGATATCCTTATCCATCACACAAAACTGATTATATGCAGACCGTATATATATTCCTGAACCAAATCACACCCTTCATTTGATTGAATAAATCATCATTACAAGAAATAGGATTGTGGTTCCACATTGTCATCTGGTTTATGTGATGATAATCGATAAGATATTTTATAATTCCATTTACCTTCTATTATAACGTAATTGTTGAACCGAATTTTGATCCACAAAAACTAAAAAAAGATCATTTCAACATACCATCGAGATTTATATGCATCTATCACAACCCATATGATTCAATACTATGATGATAAATTAATATAAGAGCAGTTCCTGATGTAGTTTGATCCTAAACTCGATGTCTCACCGAGGGGGTAACACTACACCCCCTTCTAGAAGAGAATTGGGGTTCTATTCTACAACCCTAGGAAATACAAAAAACTAATCCAATGACACAGTCAACATCATCTCAAATATCATGGATAACAAATAGAAAACACCCCTCCGACCCTTCTCATGGTCTCTCTATACAATAAAAACTTATTTATTTGCATCAACATCAAGGAACACAAATATCATCATGAATAAATACATGATATCTTGCATCTAATACAGCCAATCCATGCCAAGGATGAGGTCATACGGTTTTATCTATACACATTGTAAATATCCCCATGAGTGGTTCGTCCCTAGAAGAAACTCATACTTCCTACATATATCAATAATGTTATCTCGACCACCAATTAGTGCAATGAAATCCAAGGAACTTGATAAATCATTTCCTCATGTCCCATACAATGGAAAATAGAAGGTGATATGAAGGGTTGTGTCTCTCATAAATCAAAAAATGAATTCAACCAATTAGAAATCAAGAAAAAGATACAACTAATTACATCTCTCCTAGAGCTATAAATAATAAAACATGAAGATCCTCATGACCTCCTCCATGGGCTCTATGAACCTTAAGATGAACACCTCCATGTTTTTTCACTGCACAATATGTTTGGGGAGAATCACGGTGTAATCCTCAGCATAACACAACTACGCTATAATAATCGAAAACTAGAGAGACCTTCCAGAGTTTTCTTGAATGAAACTCCCTCAGTGGAGCAATCAGAAGTATGACAATTAGCACAAGATGACTTATCAGAATGATAGTTCACTATATCTATTGTGACATTGATGGATGTGAACTATCACCGGTTAATAGGAAGCTCTTCTATCCAAACATAAATAGAATATATTACCAATATAAAACTTCATGATAAATACTTAACACTACCCACTCACGATGATTCATTTCAATATAAATAATTTTCGATGACCTGTACACTTCCCATCACCTTCAGGTACATATTTTGCATTAACAGGGTGACATATAATTGGATATCTGAATGACAATACTTCTCAAAATTTCTTGACCTAGAATCCTCATCTATAAATAGGTTCCATTTATATCACATATCTTTCCAGAAAGGGATCTCCAACTCTCACAAACTGAGGGCTCCTTTAGAAGGGTAAGAATCTCCTAGTGAATGGTCACCTTTACAGTCGAAGAATGAATCTCGACTCTAAACTTTTCTGAGAACTCCTCCCAATATACTACTATTTCTGCATGATATCCAAGTAAAAATGAACCACCATGTCTTGAATACCCCATGAAGCATTATCATATCCAAAGTGTAACATCTACAACCCATTTTCCAAAAAATAGGTTCACCTAGCGAAGTCGTCATATGACCTCAAGCATTCATTCCCATACACTAGAGATTTCCAACTTGTAGTGAGAGTCTATGAGAAATGTTGCGAGAATATACCCGCTTTTTCACAGTAATCCTGAATTTAAATCTTATACAATAGTATAAACAACAAGTAACAACCAGTGAAGATAGAAGAATAACTATAACCCAAGATGGGTACAAACCACTAGCAAAAGTAAATATTCGATTCCATGAAACATTAAAAGTTGAAAGCCCAAATATAATTATAAAATTTAGAATAAAATATATCATTAAATAAACTCTATAACATCATGTACACAAATCAAAAATCTGACTCGACTCCCAAGAAACTGAATGTTTCCCGTTACCTACCCTGTAACTATGGAATATGCTCTGGTACTCGATGGTGGCCTGAGTAGGGTGTGATTAAAACATAGTAGGTCACCACCAACAATGTCTAAAAAATATACACATTATCAGATTGTATATAAAATCACTAAATTTATAAGTAAATAATACATAGTTCAAGTGGTCGTTAGTAATTATCTTTTCCATAAAATAATCCACAATTAAATTATAGTTCACTAATTATAAAATGTCATTGCTTAATTCGAAATATTGATATTTTTAATGGATTACACATGTCCAATTATCACATGTAATATGAAAATAAATCATGTTCTATATCTCTATGTCAACACATCATAAAAATCATTTTCATCAACTTGAAGCCTCAGACCGGGTGGATTGAAACTATTAGAGGAATTAAATAGAACACACATCCCATACATGTTCAATGAGGGGTGGAGATTAGAGCCTTAGTCCAAATACACATGTGTTAAAAGGACCTCATGTCTATACTTGCATTATACCAATCTATGTGAACATGGTTATTATTCATTCAACACATATAACCACATTACAACCTACTATAGACAATATCATTAGTTATATGACAATTTTAAAAACTAAATATGGATCCTATATTATAAAACAATCCATTAACACATTTATCTTTTTTGTCACGAAATATTTTGGCCCCATCCTAATTCCCTATTTCTAACTCACTAAGATTATTAAAATACAAAATATTATTTGTAGATACATTCCCATTAATCCCATTTAACCTATTTAAATACCAAACAAAAATATCACTTATAAATTATCAAAAAAAATAATTATCCATTATTAGTCATCACATTAACCAATTTACACATTCTCTAAGGGACCTTCTTAATCACATGTCCACTTCATCCATTACTTTTCTTTTTACCATGTTTGGGTTGGTCGGCACAACCCATGTGTGGTCCTATATTGGTTATGTATTACACCATGCATCCCATGAGGATCATGAGAGGGTTAAATTTGTTGTTTAAGAACTCATTTTAGAAAATCATGTAAACTAAACTAATATCACATCATGGAATTATCAATAATAAAACCCCACAGGGACAAATCTATGTAAAAACTGTGGGATATTACTTGTCGAACAACAACACGAAATACATTGATGAACACATTCCATATGGAATCATTAGATCCCAATTAAACATCAAATTAAATCCTAAACCTATATGTCAATGAATAATAATTGTTTTAGGGCATCAGACCAAGATAAGATAAATATGGAAATCCTAAACCAAAAAGAGAAAAGGGAGAGAGGGATTAGAGTTACCAGGATCTTTGATATGGAAATGGAAAAACATTAAACGACATAGGGATGAAGGAGAATCACCCATGGAATCCATTAAAAGACCTTATTTTTCAAAGGGGTTCATTGGTGGATATAATTTGAGAAAATTGGGTCTGGGTTTAAAATCACATAATGGAATTTTTTTAATTTTCAAAACATTACAGAGGTGTATGTTTATCTAAAAAATTTAAAAATTTTATACAAACTAGGTGTTATTCACATTCTAATGGAATATTGGTCCCAATATTAACTAGGTCTGTTAAATAGTTTGAAAGACCATGTGCTGGAAACACATTAATCCTTTGTCTAAGGCTACACGGTTACTTGGGAATTTTGCATGGTTTTCTTAGTTATGGGCCAATTGTGTGCCTTGAACAATTTAGCTCGGTTCTCCCCTTTCTCTTGTCGCAAACCATTTGAACCCACCAACACCTAGACTACTCCTGAGAACCATTTAATTAACCAAAAACATGAGATTGAAACCAAAATTTAAATATGTTCATAGCTCCACAAGATCTATGATCTTACAACCTACCAACCTCATAAAGCCTCATCCTTGAAATTATCATTCCAAGAATTAGTAAATTTATAAAGAAACATTATTTTTACACTGAGACCACATAACTAAATCACACTCCCATGTTTCATCTAGAATGATTCCATGTTTCGATAAAACATAAACTAAGGTCACATTATTTCCCAACAAGACTTTATCACTATGGTCTACAATTGAATCCAGATGCTCCTCGAAGGATGAATATTCCTCTAACACAAAATCCTTAATATTTTTCTTCTGAGATGGATCAAGGTGATACTCTCAAAGTTTCAATGTATTAATACATGTGTCATGCTACTATAATTTTGTGGAAGATACAATCAGTAAGCCTCTAGTTTGATCATATCCATGATCTAGAATTGCCCAATGTACATGGGTGTTGAAAAGTACTTATTTCTGAATTTGATGGTGACACATCTTGGTGACACCAAAAGAAACACAATATCACCGACCAAAAATAAAAGCTGTCTATGATGGTGATCATCATATAACATCTTCCAACTCTAAGACATTTTCATATGCATTAGTTTAAATTGAACCTTCTCTGATATATAATGGACAAGACTCAGTCCTAATATCTCAGATTCCTAATATTTTAACTTGCATAACATATATCTACATGTTCTACCAAAGAGTGCCTCAATAAAAGCCATCTAAATTGAATCGTCAAAATGATTGTTGTAGCAACACATAAAAGAAGAAAGTGTATACCAAAAACCACTAAATTCTAGAACACATTTCCTCATAAAATATTTAATAATCGAATCATACGTTATGAAATCCCATCCATATTCTAGTGATAAGAAGTGTTAAAAAACACATGGGTACCATGACCCTTAGGTAATCATTTCTAGAATCAAGATGTGAAATCCGGATCAAGATCTGAAATAATGTTCATTACCAAAACATAAAGTCACACAATCTTTTAAACATATTACTCAACCACCTGATCAATTGTGTGGGTCTCCTATAGAGGTAATAAATGGGCCACCATAGTCAATTGATCATCAACCACCCATATTGAATCATTATTATACGGATTCCTTAGGAAACTCAATTTGAATTTAATTATGAATACATTCCACTTACACTATAGAAAATTCTGTGAATGTAACAAACCACCAAGATGTTTATTGTTGGCCTTCACAAGTTGATAAGTAAGGCATCGTTCCAAAATACCAACAACATCCATATTCATTACTGGACACCAATTCTAACTATGAAGATCACAATACATATTATTCAGATCAGGATTCACCACCCACATTGATGCTTGAAACTCATGCATTAAATATTCCTACAGAATCAATGGTACAACTATAAGTCCATGAACATATAAATTCCATTCATCACCAATTGACCAACTAGATGGTGAATCTAAATTTTTTAAACATTCATTCATCACAAGACACTCTAGATACACCAGATTAATTCCCTTCACCCAGTTCAAAATCACATACTCAATTATTATTAATGATGTGATCATTTTCACATGACCATCCTACACTTGTTGATGCATATTAGAATATAACTCCATCATCTCAACTTGGTTTTTGATTCCTAAACCCCATGAATCCAATTCTTATAGCTCAGAGCATCCACACCACTTTTGAATTTTCCTTATATGTAAACCAACTCAATATCAAAAGATTGTATGTACTCAAACCACCTTCAAGTCCAATTATTTAAATCCCAACGTGAGAAACTTTACATAATACATTTATGACTATTAAATATAATTAACAACACTCCCAAAAATTAATGTGTGCAAAATTCAATGCATAATCCACAAAGTCTATCATAATTTCCTGACTAGCTTAATTTCATTCATGAAGCTTCAATAGTCATGACCCATAAGATATAACAATATCATCCTACATCAACATTGTCACATGTCCAACACCAAACAAATCACAAAATAAATTTTTCCTCATACCTTGTACATGTAAGATTATAATCATTGTAATAGTCAATATGTTTTTAAATGATGAATATATTGTTCACATGTCTCGAACCACTTAAACATAACTACCTTATTGGTAAATCCTAAGAGTGGAATTTTCCAATGGAACAAATCCCCAATGATCCTTCAGTAATAATCGACCAATCCTAAAAGACACTAAACATAAAAAACATTATTTGGTTTCTACCTAGACACCATAGCCTGAACATTCTCTAGATCAACCGAATCCCCTGACTCTGAAATGATGTTCCATATGAAATTATCATTATCAATCCAAAACTAAAATTTTGATAGATTGACATAATTCCTATGCTCTCTTAATGGACTCACTATGATTTCAATATATTTACAATGAACATAATGTGCACATGAGTACACAAGGATTTCATTAAATGAATATGACTAAAACATATCTATATACATGTTGATTATCATGTTTATCATGTCAATGGTTACAATTAGATCATTTTTCAACCCAAACGACAACTCTAAAAAATCATATAACTCATAGCTACAACGAAATTCTATCTATGGTACATTAGAGGGTCTCACCGTCAACTAATTACATCCTACTTTAATATCGATCATAGATAAAACTAAGGCACCCCTTAGGTTATAAAATTGGAAATTAATTCATGGGGAGTGAGTATCTGTTCCTAACCATCATATGATTCATCATCCTATAATAAACACATATCCCCAACTATCTGTCTTCCTTCTTATAAAATGGTACTAATTATCCCCTATGTGAAATACTTGGACAGAAAAACCCTTTATTTTCCAAATACTCTAGCTTAATTTTATGATCCTAGAGTTCTGTTGGTGTCATTCGATATGGAAGAATTGAAATTGTCACTATAATTGAAAATAATTCAAAATATTTTTCAACATCAATCTTAGGTGGAATCCGTTGGATATCCTCAGGAAACAAATCCATTGATTCATCCACAATAAAATGAAGAACTATTTTTCCCTTCCACATTCATCTTGTACAAGGAATAAAACATGAGCTTTGAGTTACCCCAACTACTACAAAAATTGACTTATGTGGCAAGCTCAAACATCCCACTCGACACGAAGGACATAAGTGTATACATTAAAATATGTGAACGTCAGCCGATGTAAGTAACAATCGATATGGTATATATACAACACCATCAAATCAATACCCAAAATAAAATCAAAACATGACTTATCTTGGAAATATAGGATACATATAAAATTATGTTCAACAACATAAAAGGAACAACCGTTACACCATCTGATATCCTCAATATGTACCAATAACTCAATATCAAGTGACATAACTCCACATGCACCTTCCCCAGTTAAGACCAAAACAACTAAGAATTACGAAGAAATTAAATAATTTGTATCACCCTTATCAAATACTACACTCACAGGCATGGTAGCTACAACAATCATAACACAAACGGTAGATGAAAATTCCTTTTCCACCTTATGTTATGGACTAAACCACGTGAAGATGACATGCCCCTCTACCCCGAGCCTCAAAAAAATATCCCTACAGTGCACTCCCATGAAGTTAAGTATTATGTCGAACTAGATCACCGCATCCACCACCCCAACTGGTACGTCCTTTGGATATCCGAAGATATTCTTCATATGGAGTAACTGGCCCTCATCTTACACATAGAATGTTCATATAACCTCAATCATTTCTCGACTGTTGTGAGTTTAAATGAAGTCTATGATCCTGCTCTATCCTTAAACATGCTCAGCACTCAATTGATGGATGAGGAAACAGTCTGCAGGTGATCCATGACCATCCATACTATTAAAAGATCACTTGGTCCCCAACCAAAGAGGTTTTTCCCTACTTTTAACTACTCTTCTTACCTCCACCATGATGTAGATTCCCAAAATCACACTTCCTACTCTCAAAATCTAAACCACATTCTTGAATGGATAGCACCAAAAGTCCATCACCTAATGTTACCTTTTCATTTTCATCTAATACATGGTAATAGTACACTATTTCATTAAACCATTTCAAACAGATACTGTTCAACTAAGACATGATATCGTGTCTCATCCCATCATTAACTTGTTTCCCACAACTACCTCATCTAGTTCCAGCATCGGAACAAATCAGGGATGATTAGTGAAACAACTGGCATAATCTATAACTGACATCACCCCTCAGGTCAATCTCTTAAAATATGTTGTTGCATCATTCCTCATATTTTTTTTGGATATAAGTGTTTGAGAAACATCTACTGGTTTTACTTACACATAATTACATTATCTTGCTCCATTTGAACCATGATCCCCCACAATGATTTTATTGGCCTCACAACATATAAGATGAAAACATGGACCACATAAATAGAATATTTTCCAGATTATCAATAATAGTCGTGAGATAATATGTACAGAACTCTACTACTTATATCTCACCATCTTCTGTAAATTTCATATGGTCATGTACCTAAAACTCCATGGTCATCTCGAATATAATTAGTGCAAACAAACCTGGGTCCCATTTTATCATCTTCATGAACTTATAATAGAACTCATCAAACATATCTCCTATATTTTATAGATCACCACATTATCTTGCTCCACTACAGGAGGATTGTTCTTGGACTCATTTTAATGTTAGTCAATCAGAACATTCCGTCATGGTAGAATGTCTCTAAAATGAAAAATATATGCTTTAGAACATAGACTATAATTTATTCACAATATATAAGGAAATTATTATCCTATTCTATAAATAACCATTTCTCATACCCGACCCAAACATGACCAACATAAACTAAAAAACACCCCCCGACCATCACTACCAAGGACACAACAAAAAATAATAATCCACTGACACAGTTACAAGCCTTACCTTCTAATCATTTTGAAAGAGTTTCTATTTCACAGCCTAAAATGAAAATCTTTTGATTCACATAATTACTCTTATAAAGAAAAATTACTTAATTATTATTTCACATTTTACTAGTACTTTTTTACCAATATCAATCATCTCATTAGATAACATTTTGATTACTTAAAAGAAAGCCAAATACATCATTCCATTCATGCTCCACACACATATCTCATGCATCCCTACATTGATGCATGCCTCTTATATACCTAGGTTAATATAACGATGCATGATGTGAAAATACTATTATACTATGTCTGGGGGAAAAATATTATAAAAATTTAACCTAAAACCACATTTGCATCACCCAATGATGAAATATTGTCATTGGTAACAACGCGTAATAAGAACAGAAATTAGAACCTAGGTGACTTGGGATTTCTCTAGTACATTGGTTAGCTACTCCCAAGCACTGGCACATTTCTAGGGCCCAACACCTTTTTACACTCCTATCAACCATTCCCAAATAGAATGTCCTAGAAAATTACAGCCCTAATACACCTTTTTAACATCCCTGACCCACGTGCTACTAAATTGGTTCCCTAGACAAGGTCATCAACTGACCTAAACAACTCCCCATTATACTCTAGAAGTTTAAAACAGGTTTTGAGGGTCTAAGAGATATTTGGGGAGGCAATAAAATATTTTTCTATGTAATCCATAATACAAAACTTATTCAATAACAAAAAAAATATAACAACTGGGGAGAATGAATATATAACTACCGGAAATACTATTTAAAAAGCACAAAAAATATTAAATATCCCATGGCATGGTACAATTCCAGGTGGAAAAAAACAAAAATTAAGATAAATAATGGAATCGTAAATAAATTATTGACTCCATGTACAAAACCTCATCAAGTCACATAATAGATATGAATGAACTCTTGTGCACCAGACCTTCTCCCTTTACCTTACACGAAAACATTAAATCTTCTCAGATACCTGTTGGTAACCTGAGTAGGGTTCCAGTATGACTCACTAGTAAACCACAAAAAAAGTATACAAAATATTTTGTTTAAATATGTAGTTCATGAAATTTATAAATATTGATATGTAAATAAAAAATTACCCATGTAGCTTTATTTAATATGATTTACTCATAACGAGTCAGCATTAAATTTCAAATAAATACATGCAATATATCAGTGTTTAATTCAACCATTTCATGTGTTTAGTGGATTATTAATGTTCCATATTCTCATGGAATATTGTATTTAATCAATTCATATCTCACTTCGAAAACATATCAAATCAACCACATTATCCTGTCCTAGAAGCCTCAATCCTGGGGGTTTGTAACCATTAGGGAAATCTAAATCCATCCCCTTACATAAAATGTACATTGAGGTTTGAAGGTAACATCCTAGGTCAAACTTGACCCATGGACATTGAACCACATGCCTATATCGCACTCTACGAATCCATGTGAATTTTCTTATTTTTTCATTCTCCAAAAAATAAAAAATGTGCGACTGATCATATCCAATAACATATATAATAAAAAAACAATGAAAACTAAAATTGGATCATATATTATTCTATTAATTACTAATACATCTAACATTTATATCACCTAACCATTTGGCCTAATACATTTTCCCCATTTCTAATCAATAAGCATATCCAAACAAAAATCACTATTTATTGAGATGTTCCAATTAATACAATTTCACCATACTCATGAAAAACCAAAAAATCCCCAAGAGTTTTTCCCTACTAGAAACACATATCGACATCATTTCATAATAATTACATTAACATATTTACAAATTTTCATAGTGATATACTAAATAACAAGTCAATTTCACACATTACAGTTTCCTTAACCATGTTTGAGATGGTTGGAATACTCTATGGGAGGCCCTAAACTAATAAAGTCATCCTCCATGCATATATGGGGACCATAAGGGGGATAATTTGGTTCTTTAGACAACCATTATATCAAATATTTCAAACAAAATAAGGAAAACATCATGGAATGAACAAGAACATTACCGCAATGTTTAAGACTATTTAAAAAACAAAGGAATGTATAATGTAGACCACTTTCCACAAATACATTGATGAACACACTCATAATAGAATCTTTAGATCCAAATTTAAGCACATGATAAATCCCAAGTCTAGATGTCCCTAGAAAAGAAGGGTTTTCGTGATTCAAAGAAACATAAGAGAAGGATGCATAGCCTATAACAAAAAGTTACAAATATATAGATTAAAAATTCTTTGATATTCCATATGAAACTAAAAGCACTCAAAATGACATAATAAGAAGGATAATGACCCTTTTAATCCATTGCGTTCAATTTTTATTCTCATGGATTCAAGGAAAGAAATGAGTGGTGAAAATAATATGAGGGATTAATATACTATAATGGAATTTTTGAACTTTTTTCACATTATCGGGGAGAATAGTTTACCCACCCAGTTTGATGTCCCATATAAATAACATTCTCTACCCACTATTCTTCTGGAGCTCAGTTGTACTGCCACCTGATTAGGATACACATTTTGATAGATTGTGCTCTAGACATGCATTAGTATTCTTTCCAAGGCTTCATGGTTACTCGAGAATTCCGCACAATTGGCTTACCTGTGAAGTTTTTTTCTCCTTGAAACAACTAGACCAGTTCTCCCCTTTGTAATTTCCTAAAAATTGGAACACCCCCAACACCCGACAAAAACCACTGAATAATTTCATTAACAAAATTACAGATATTGATACCATAATATAAATAGGGACATGACTCCAAGATATATTGGAGCTTACAAAATGATACCTAGATCTTCATCCGAGAATGGATCAAACTAAAGTCTATCTCGACCTATTAAACTATTTTTCTACGCCTGTATAAGAAGTAGAACCCTCATACATCAATAGAATAAGGAATTGAAACTGTTATAGATTCATCCTCTAATTGTCGTTGTTTTTAACATATACCCTACGACGATCTTCTGACGCAACATGCTGAAAATCTTCCACACAAACCCAGTGAGGACATCGACCATGAGAAATTATTATAAAATAAAAACCAATTACATATACTATCTTAGTTTATGGATGAATTTAATATTAATTAATTTTTTTCATTAATTAGTTAATGTTTAACCTATCCCAAGGTCTACACATTCAAACATAGGAAATAATATTAATAATGCGTGATCCTTTATTACATATACATCCTCAAACTGGTATCACAACTTTTACTATGAATTTTAATAATAACGGTACTTGAATCAGATAAAGAGGGTCCTAAATACCTATTTTATATATATTATCCCATGTTTACAATGCTCACTAAACATAGATGACACTGTTTCCCAACCATCTCATGAAATCTCACATGGGCCTAACTCCAAACTCCATCTAATCCCTATACTATACCATTGATACCACTCCGTCATGAAACCTCCATAAATAGATTACCCCCTAGGATGGAAATATTATAATAGAGATAGTGAAACCCGTGGTGCACAAATTGTAGTCCCCTAGTTGATGACTAGTGCTGAGGGTATGATTAATACACAGATTAGAGGCATTATTCTCTAGGGGAGCACTTGTGTAAGTGAGAGATAAGGAAGACACTGACAATATTTTTTCTTAGAATAAAATATAGAGAATCCCAATTATACGTCCGCAATTGGTGGAAACAATTACGACATATAAATGGGAATATTGAATTAAACAAAAAAAAGTAAGGGAAATAGTGACCATTATGCTTAAACAACTCCTAGAAAACCCCCAGCTTGTAGTACCCATCTTGATCTCAACACTAATCCATATGAAATGAATGATATATATATATATATTTGGTTGAGTATAATAGCTTAATCAATATGATCCTCCTACGATCCTCTTGTTCATATATTAATGAAATCATACTGAGGCACAATGAACAACAAGTGTAACTACATCATCTCCTAAGTAGGTATACAATGTTCACAACCCCAAAATTTATAATCTCACTCAGTATTGCATACAACAGAATATAATATAATAATGAATATCTCAGGTACCCTGCTACCACTTCTCTAATGGATTACCTCTCTTCCGCAATGTCTAAAATCCTACGAATCTATTTTGAAAAATGATAGCCTATGTAGACATTGGAAAAGAAACAATAAAATAACGTCATGGAAAACAACACCACATCCACGTATCCAAATGTAACCAGGTATTTGTTTTGGAACCACCACATAAAACATAACATGTATCATTCATCGCATATTATACCTCAATCCATTACAACCAATATAGTGAGTAAGGATCTACAAGCTATGAAATACTATACACATTATAACATTACTAGCTAATAATAATCTATATCCAGAATACATGTGTGTGCTGTAACAAAAATTCATTACATAATTATAAACACATATATTTGGAAACATTACAAATGTGAATAATAGCACAAGTAAAAATCAAGAGAAGAGAGTGGAAAAAATGTGTATAGTCATCCATCAATACTTCGACTAGGATGTTGGGAAAACACCCCAAGGGAGTATAATCCAAGTCCTGTTAGATTCTCTAACCGAAAGGGCGGTGCAGTATAAATAAACAAAAATGTACCAAATATAATATAGCTCATAACCACACAATGGTAATAACCTAGTCCCGGACAAAATTTCAACTAACATCTCTCAGACTCCATGCTACCACTACTAAGACACTATATCATATAACCACATAACCATATAAAGAAATTAATTTATTTATTTTATTCTTTTTTCACATGATTCCCATTATGATAATATATTCATTAACTGTAAATTAAGAATTAAAATATCTTCACAATACATTTCATTTGCTTCCAAACAAAAGATTCCTTCCCTATAGGCATACCAAAATGAGTCCATGACTTCTAATATTTATAAATTAATCATTTCTTAGAAGAAATATCTAACCACAATGTTAATCATTTATTAATTTATTAGGAACATAAATTTCAATATTTCAAGGTATTATATGATAACATTATAATCATAAAACCACATCGGGCTCAATATATTGTTTAGATGCACTAAACATTGTGTATTTTCCACATATAATAGGAGAGTACACATATCCAAACAGTAGAAGATAAACACAAAAATCACATGGCAGAACCCACACATCATCTCCTCTCTAGGATGGAGGGTAACCAAAGCCATATTTTTCATACACTAGGGATATTAAATCTTATAAAAAATACCAAAATTTCCATCATCCAAACATGTAAATAAAAAAGGCGTCCATCTTTCTTAAAAATAGTAATCCAATCTTCAAATCATTATGTCATCTATGATATCCTTCCAAACACCCACATGAATATCCCAATTCATCTCACCACTCCAGCTATCATGTGTTTCCACATTATATGTGCCTCTATACTGCACATTCTACAATAGCCCTCCAAGCCCATCCATTCCATGCTCAGAAAACATATGGTCCTCCCCCTCATAAGAAGTTGAAAAAAATAATGTAACTGGGATATTGGACCCAAAATAATGCATTCATCCTTCTCAAAAAACAAGCTCTCACGGATTGAAATCACATGCCACTGGTCCTTTACAAGAAATTGTGTAGCTTAGCCCCTATAAATGCATTATATTTTTTCACACAACTAGTTATTATTCCATCATGAATTAACTAATTAATTATCAGAGGTTCCATCTATGGGAAACCATTGAAATAATCTATCAATGTTATCATAATGAAATTATACAATTAATTTTATATGACTTTTAGTTTTTTTATTAACAATTATTATTATGGCTCAGATTCATTAACGAATTCAATTAAATATTACTCGTTATAATAATTTGATTATCATAAAATTACTAAAAAACTAGTTTCATTAAACATTCCCCATAATCATTTAGCCTATTAATTATCAATTTTTTCTATCATTATGTTCTTTACTAATTTTCATCAAGAACCACATTATAAATCATGAAAAGAATAGATATCACACATTATAGTAAATCAAGTGGCAACATGTTATCATGGTATGAAGCAACAAAGTCACTATACAATCAATACCAATTCATTATTCTAGGTCAAATAATTATTAGTTCAACAACATTTTGATCCATGGGGTCAATCATTATAGATATACAATATCACATAACTGAAAGTGATTTATAGAATCCCTTATATTAATTTGGTTTAAATGTTCATTACCTGAAAATGAACAACAAAATATATATCTGATCACCCCTCCTATTGGAACTATATCCATACATGAATTTCATAACACAACCACAAAAAAACAAGGAGACTCACCATTAGAAACATGAGTAATAATCCACAATTGCATGGCATGTAGAACAAGATGAAATAAGAAGTCAATCCAAAAGAATCTATAGGAAATCAAAGGAAAAAACAAAACATTGATCAACCCCGATCACGATTGATCAATGATGGAATCACATGTATCAATCCTCCCCAATGGGATTCCAAAACACTTAAGGGGACGGTTGTTGGATACCAATAAATATTAAGATATCGTCAATAGTTGTAGAGTTATGAATATCATATGTGAATGAAGATTATTAATAAAACACTTTAGTAGATAATTACATGAAATGTATTTACATTACAAGTCATGTAATCCTCTTGTTTCTATTTCAACATAAAAAATCTGTCAACATCGCAATTTATTTATTTTAAAAACCAGGATTATTACACATTATGAAACGGGCTTTCACATCGTGTAAATTTATTATCTGATCTGAAATTCCCCTACATTTATATTCTAGTTGATGAACTCACCTAGACATCCTCTGATCCTTCTTCGAGAACCTTGGTCATTGGAAACATGAAATGTGTTGATCCACAGAGATACATTCCCATAAAATAAGTCCAACGTATTCCTTAACATTGATATTAATTTTCAATGGATTGAATTAATGGATGATTTATAATAAGTCACCTTAAATTTCTCATTATTTTAATGTATACATCATACATATTCATTAAATCTTTTAAATTTATCATGGAATAAATTTTTAATAAAAAAATTCTTCTGCATTTCTAGTTGTGGTTGTCCAAACATATGCATATTCAATTCTATTTTCTTACAATAAATAGGAAGGTTAAATAATATATATTATTTTAAATTTATAATATAATATTCACAACATAATCACATGATAATTACCATATATGAAATATTGTGGTGGAGAATGAATAATATCATCATGTGGAAGATGTTTTCTTCACGTATGCACAATTTGTACATTAAGATATAATTTGATGGAATAGAGGGTGGGAATTGGAATTTCCATATTCATAATATCAATTATTTATATTTTTCATTCCAAATATTTTTTTGATAATTAATATAATATATATTGAGATGGTAGAAGAAAAAATAAATAAAAATTGATCTTGTATGAAGAATGAATCATCTCCAATATGCCTCATATATATTCCTTATTATGGACACTTTTATTGGTATTCAAAAAAAAGAACACCTATATACTATATAGGTTTGATTATGAAAGATATTTTTAGGTTCTGGATAATCTAGATGGATCAATGTAGTTTATTGGAAAAAAAGAGGGGTTGTCCTTTTATATATTATGGAAATGAAACATATGGAACTACTATAATGGTTAAAATAAAAAAAAATAATTCTCTATAAAAATTCTTTCAAATGGATAGATATTTTAATGAAATATGGATATTTTCAAAATATCATCCAAAATGAAATTTATACGGGTTTTGATACCCTTTTAAACCAATTCATTAATATTAACCACTTTATTAAATGATTTTATCATTAACAATGATAATTACAAATTCATTCATAATGGGTTATAAATTTTATTGATAGTTAAAAAATAGCTAATAAATAGGAACATGGAGAATAATTTTTACACTTTTTATCTTAATTATCTTATTTCAAAAGTTTATAATTTTTCAATTTTTTTTAAATATATTATTTATCAATAAATATCATTAATATCATTTTTTACATTATTAATTACATTTGAAATTACATAAAAGGAGATAATAGTGTAATTTTAATTTAATGTCTTACTATATATAAATATTTTAAATTAGTCTATAAATTTAATGGGGTCACAATAATCCAACCACAAAAATAATGTTTAAATTATTTTTAAAAAAAATTACATAATTATTCTTTTTATTATACAATAAAAATTAAAATGATGTGTATGCAATTATGGTAATTATTTTTTTACGTAAAATAAAAAATAAATAAAAAAATATAAAAAATGATTATTATTTAAAATAAAAAATTTAGAGAAAAATTATCCTATTTTTATTCCATTGTAAAAATAATTGATTTATTTAATTAAAAAGGATGATTTTTTTTATTACATAAAATAATATAAATTCCATTTTTTGAAGAAAATTAAAGGAAAAATTCTATTTATTTAAATTTTACATATCTATTAAATATTTTAATCACTACTATGAAATAAACGAATGATTTGGGTTTTTGAGATCATATTTCTTGGCATAACTTTGTTTTAAAAAATTTACCATTACAATGGATACAAATATTTACCATAATTATTATAAGATTTGAATAAAAATAAATGTGAAATATTATTTAAATTAGAAAATGTTATTCCTAATACTTTTTTAATTTTTCTAGATTCTATTTCTATATGTGGAAGATTTTCATTTCTTTATAAGAATGTGAAACTTAAAAAAACTATTACTATAAAAAGTGGTTTTGATGTATACAAATTAATTTATTCCTATTTCTTGTTCGGTAAAAATGATAAAATGAACGTGAATGCATTTAATTGAATATATAATATATAAATATTATAAAAAAAAATTTTACTTATTGATTTGTGTATTTATTTATGATAAAAATACATTTGACTAAAAAAATAATATTATGAAAAAATGTGTTTTAACCCCCAAAATGGTCTTATACCAAAATCAATTTTAATGATAATTACAATGTAATTAATAAAATTATATAAACACTTAGGCCTATATTACATTATGATAAAATTTAAAACATGTGATATATTAGTGAAAACGAGATAAGGTTTTACTGATATCATTATTTTTTACTATAAACTAAATAGTAATCTTTTTAAGAAAATACAGAAATTTCACCCAATGATTATTCTTTATATTTTCATTTAAAAATATATATACAATTTATCAAATTCAATTTCTAAAAATGGTATAATATATTTATAAAATTAACATAAAATTTAAATTTTTGATGAATATATAATTTTGAAATATTAAATAACATTTTATAAATTGAGTAAAGAAAAATATGAATTAAAAAATAACTTTTAATTTAATAAATAATTCCAATATATAAATAATCATTTTGATATTCCCGGTATTAACAAACAATTTAATAGCTTTGTTATAATTTATCATAGTTCAATTCAAATTTGGAATTTTTTTTCATGAATGAGCTAAAAATATACAATTTACAAAAAAAAATATATTCTAAAATATTAGGTTGTTAAATTATAGATCCCTTAAACTAAATGCGACCTAAATTTTTTAAACATGGTAAATATTATTTCAAAATTTGAAATTTCCTTTGATGAAAACAATTATAAAAAAAAGATAATAAAACATTTATTTAAAAATGTAAGCGGGAAACGTAATGGTTACTTGATATAACTCAATGATGGTCTATTAGATAAGGATAACATTAGTAATAAGTTAAATATATAAAAATATGATAATAGTAACATCAAAATATTAATATAGAGTGATATAGAACATGTTCATGAGAATAATAATGATAAAAAACATAAATAATTGAGGACTACAAGGAAAATCAATTCATTGGAAAGGAAGGAACAAATTATAAAGAATTTATATCGTGATTTATTTCGTAATTTTTATGGTGTATTTTTCTATCAGGATGGAGAACAAGATAATGAATTCTTAAATGAAATATATATATTTGATAATCTTAATTTCAACACTGGATTGTGATTTGTTGAATTTTTTATTTGTATCATACCAAATGAAGTGATTATTCAGGATGAATTATTCATCATTTCACCACTATAAGATTCATTTAAAAAACAATATAATACATTATTTAGTCTGTATACGTCAAAATATTAACCAAAACCAATATTATTAGCATAAGATAAACAATATGGATTAATAAAATATTAAAATTTCTAAAACCGGAATACATTTACCCAGAGATTAAGATATTCTATTAAATAAATATTTATCCATAAGACTCCTCCAAAAGATATCACATTGAATTCAATTCCAAAAAAATTTTAATTATATATTCAAATATTTTTTTCAATATCAAAATAAAAGACATTATCAGAAAACAAGATGTATCTCAAAACGTTACATAAAAAACATTTGAATTCCTTGATTCTCATAATACGTCATTAAAACAATATTCACCATAAAAAATATATGAAAACATATAATCTTTGAAAAATTTACGCTATCATTATTCCTAAAATAAAATCATATAATATTGAATATATTCTATATATCTATGATTTCAATAAAATTCATCAATGATGATTGTTGATTCCTTCCAAAAAAGAATATCAAATTTTAGAGTTTATGAAAAACGAAATGATCATGTATTATTTTTTCCATACATGGAATAATGAAATGAATGTGGATATATATGTAATTTTTAGATACATTATTATAATTTTACGACCCTAATAAGACTAATGATCCATGACCATAGTAACATATCACAAATCCCCTCCATTGATAACATCTAATCAACTGAACCTCTATTAAACAATATTTTTAATGATGTAAAGTCCCACAAATTGGACTTTTTTATCATTATATAACATAGGGAAAAAACACATTCAAATATATCAAGATGTTTCTAAAATTAAATGATGGAAAATAATGAATCCTCATGAATAACTTAGTTCTCTTGATTTTAACCTGAACAAAATATGTTAATTTTTTGGTAATTTAATGATCGAATTAAATACATGGTGACATATTCAACTCATCACAAGAAGTCCTTCTAGCCTAAAAAATGCATTATGTGAAAGAAATTGGGCATTCAATATTGATAATGTTATTCCTTAATAGAATATTGATCTGATAAATCTAAACGATTTATAAAAAAAATTAAGAGGTGTAAACCTAATATGATGGGAGTTATATAGTATCTATCATAATGAAGTTATGTGACTTGTTTAATACCATCCTAATCACATGGATCCATTCAAACCAGTTATCCCTCAATAATTTCAAAGCCTCTATTATTGGTCACTTTCTCTCTTGAATGGACTATGAAATTTCATCTTGATCCATTATAGGTTAATAGAATAGTTTATTCGAACAATTGAGAGTCTCTCTGAATTCTGGATTGATCATGAGATAACCCCATG
This sequence comes from Viscum album, assembly GCA_963277665.1. Classification (NCBI taxonomy): domain Eukaryota; kingdom Viridiplantae; phylum Streptophyta; class Magnoliopsida; order Santalales; family Viscaceae; genus Viscum; species Viscum album. The sequence continues at coordinate 185,290,085 of OY728153.1, read as the reverse complement.
AAAATAAATGTTTTCTAGAATAATGTTAATGATATATTGATTATTTTATTAATGTTTATCATGATACATATAGATAATTTTATTAATGTCATGAAAATTGATCATGAAAATATATCCACCTTCTGAAGAAAATAGGTGTTAATTATGTGTCTTCTAATGTGACATGTTTATGATGTGGTGATGACGATAAAATTACCCCTCAACACATAGAAATAAACATATAAAGGTTACATAGAACATATTAGGGTGAATAATATAATTATCTCATTAGTATTCCACCTAAATATGTCCATGTAGTATCTTAAATGATAAAGTAATATGTGTATTCACTCCATGTGATCATTTCATTTACTTCCCAAACACTCTATGTCATGTATTCTAGATCATTAGAATGATATTTATAATTATTGCATAATCATATGATTCATTAATATGAAAACACAAGATAAATATTTAGTTTATTCCACTAAAAAAATTAAAAATAAAAAATAGTCCAGGAGAGAAAAATACAATGATTTTCTAGAGAAGGGTCATGCGTTTGGTGAGATCTATTCATCAAACTCACAACATTCTTCAGATATGTAAGGAAGATCATGATATGTCAATTGAATGTGCATCTTGGGTTTCATGGAGACCCATATATATGAATTTCAATTTATGGTACAACCTCTTGACATGTCTCTAGGTTCATATAATGCCCTCATATATGTCAACATGAAAACACAACATCCTTCAGTTATGTATTCTAGATAACCAAAAAACCCTCTATAATTACATCCATAGATCACCTAAAATATATCACCCATGTATTCATTGATTAAGTCAATAACAATAACGATTCCATATTCAATCATTCAAACCACCTTTGACCTTTCATCTTTGATAACTGGATGCAACCAATAGGTGTTAACATTATCAGGCATACATTTTCTAACATGGGAATCATGTTTTTTAATCACCTTAGACATGTTAGAATGACACTATTTGACATGTGAGCCATACTAGGAGCACACCCTAGACATGTAAGGTGCACACTATCAATATATTGGAATGATACACCAAAACCATTTAGTCTCTTACTCTAGGAATACATGGAAATGTACACTCGAACTGTGTGAATACCCAACCCTTCATTTTTTAAAAACATAATTTTTGATTTTATGCTCAATAATATGTTAACAGTTCCCCCTTCCATAGGTATCCACCTTGTTTCAAGTCCCCAATTCCTTTCCATATTGAAAAACTCTGGGGAAATAATTTATTGAGTGTTAAATTTCTATCCCCTACAATCATTGTATTTTAAACATATAGTAAAATGAAGATAATTATTCCTATTATAAAAGGAATACATATATTCAATCATATTTCCAAATCTAAATACACAATGGATATGATCCCTCATGTAATTACTTATATAATGACATTGAATTTAATGGTTTTCACTATTCACATAACCTAAAACATTTTAAATCAAACTATTTAGGCTGTAATTACATTCTTCAAAGGATACATACGATGCATCATGGAAGTTTATTATGATTATCTAAATACCAATTATCATAATAAATGGTAGTAAATACCATATTTAAGGGTTATATATCCTTATAAATAAACACATGAAGTCACTCATTGCTTATAAATAATGATTACTAGATGGATAATATTTGATACATATAGAAGGGATCATGAGTTGAACAACCTCTAGTTTTTATCGGGATTTAGAATCAGAATTTTTATTATGGTAACTCTTATAGTATCATTATTTTTTAAAAATTAAAAAACATATATTTTATCTATATGTGAGTAAAATTAGATTGAATAATTAACAGCAGAATTTTTTGATGAGATAGACCTCATATCCACTAGACCAATGTGGGTTCTTAAATGTTGTGTGGATTGAAAATAAATATGATCACCATGATTTGGAAAATAAGCGAGGATATGTTTATGATATGTGAATAATTTTGAGATACAAGCATTTAAACTATTTATTTTATTGATGTGGAATCTATAATGATCCCCATGAAATAAAGCGTAGGACCTGATGACACATAGGAAACTATGTGATGATCCTGGTGTGACTCATTCAAATAACAAAATGAATGGGTTGACCGCATTTTAGTATAATTTTTTCTTTCATATCTTATAAAAAATGGTGAACATAATATGAATCATTCATAATCCTAGTCCCCATTGGATATTACCTTCTTCCAAGAATATTTCATTCATGACAATACTCTGAACAACCCATGGGGATGAATGATTATGTTACCCATGCAAAACTATTTTAGAATGATTCATAATTGTGGTGACGCAAAGATTTGTGAACCTATTCCATATTTTCATTGTGTGTTTTGATTATTATATACAAAGGATAATCATGACCAGAGATCATTTCCTCGTAAAGATAATGATTCATAACCTTAGCTATGATAACCTTTGTGTGTCACAAAGAAACCTCACCCACACAGAAAAATATATATTAGGTGGTAATGATATGGTCAAGAAATAAAATTAGTGTTGACCAATCCCTACCTTTGAGGATGTATGTAGAGGTATCTAGAAACTGACGATTTGATGAATATTTTATTTAATGAAAGCTACAATGAATCTTGAAACACCTGTCGCCACTACCAAAAACATTAGAAGCATGTACCTGATGGTGAAAAACATAACCATCATTACAATTGGATTGTGGTACAAGGATTTTTCCACAACATTGTCATGGTAAATGATCATACATATAGGGGTCCTATCAAATTCCATCACAAGCTACATCCATCTAATTACCCACAGTCAATGGATGAGGGAAGAACATGATAAATTTCCTCATGGGACACTAATGTGAGAGCTCCAAGGAGATCATCATAGTTGGGAATAGATTAAAATTAATGATAGTGTTCCCATTTTCCTAAATCCACTAATTAAGATAATTTTTATATACTTGTATTGTAAAATGAGATGACACATATCCCCACTCATATATTTCAAGTCTACCTATATACTCTGGAATCATGCATGGAGGAGGCATATATCCCATCCCCATCACATGAACTCAATTAGAATATCTAGATAGAACCAAGAGGAATATGGTGGGAATATTTCTCTATATCAATTCAATAAATTTTCTAGTAAATCATGGAGAGTGATCATGTATTAGCCTATATTCTTTCACATACTCTACTAAATTTATGCTACATTCTGGAAGCAGTAGAATTGAATCATCAGCATATTCTAGTACTTGTACATATATAAGGACTCTTACGTACTTCTAATTCAATTACTAGTTGAAAATATCACCATGATAAAAATGAGCATATATAAAATTTAGATAAATCAATCATTCTTTCACCCATATATCATGATTATCGACATCTTCTGATAAATCATGATGAACAAGATAAGGATCATATTTCTGTTCCAACTAGGGATCACCATCCTAACACGAAAAAATACACAGGGTAGTCACACAATGCCTATGAAGAAATCCAATCATATATTCCAAATTCACATGACCATAATCATAACCCCACTTCAACAAATGATAATTAGTATAATTTATAAATTACCTCATGGAATCATTATACCAATGAAGATGAATCCAATTAGTATATTACAACAACATACTAAAACCTATATAAAATCCATAAGTCCTTGAATGAAATAATGCACAAAAATCCATCATAAGATATATATGATGAGGATCATACCCCTTATACCTGTATGAAGGTCCATCAATATATTCCAATATGAAATGTATATTTCAACTGGACATATATCCCCTAATTCATCTAGGTTCCACTAAATGTTGGTCTCATAGAACGGATGCCTATTAACAATCTCATCAGTATACTATATTAGACTTTTAGTAACATAATCATAACCCTATAATGTAAAATGGTCATCATTTTATTATGAATACCACCAAGAATAATTTTAATACCTCTTCTCTACTACTAAAGCATGGTTATTATATTTCCTACATGAATCCAATTTTTTTCATTTCAATGATCCAATAAATTACAATGTCATTGAGGTGGTTCAACAAATATCTACAACATCTCAAGGGACAATTGACTCATTAATTTATGTAAATTAAAATTACTACATCGATTTTACTTCTTATGATATCATAGAGAGTGATAATAGGGACTCTACTATAGATATCTATAATGAAAAACATTTTTTTGGTAATATCAAGCTCAGAAAAGAAATCATCTACTTTTATAGAAACCATTGTATAGAGTGGTCTTAGATACATAGGTGTGTTCCATATATAGATCCATATCAACTACCAACACCTCTCTATGGTCAGTAGGTGACCAAGAAAAGAAATTTCCATATTCTGACAAGGTGGGGGAATATGAAGCTAATGAGGGAATAACCCTTCATGGATATATAGAGAGAGTTAGATGGAAAAAAACCTCTTGACTATTTTTTTCACATCTACACACATGATTATAATGTATAGTGGGAGGTAAATAAGACATCTATTTTTTAACTACATCAGAACATTCATGAAACAAATAAATGATAAAATTCTATAGATATTTGTTATTTAGATAATGAGGGTCACCTAAAAGTCACAATCAATCTATATATTCATATTGATTTACCCACTATCCCTATGACCTCAGACCCATGAATGTAAATATATAGTGAAATCCAATAGTATTCCTTATACAATAGTACAACAATAGTTCAACATCAATTTTTAGTAGCACTATCATACATCCATGAATAGAGTGATGGGGTGACAATAATATTCCCACATTAGGCCTCTTAAAAATGATTACTCTTACCAAACATGGAAGATGATGTCTTGTATTACCTGACAACTAGCCATAGTGAGTGAATCCTATCACAAGTATACATTGCGCTAAATCATAATGATCCTATAATATATTTCTATAAAAAAATCAATAATGATCATATCCCTAAGGGATGGGGGAATTTTATTCTATTACCTCATCCATTTTTTCAACCTCCCAAACGAGTCCCGATGAAATCAATAGTGGTTCTTCATAAACCATATCATATAGGGATATGGACATTTCTATATCAATTTATGTCCCAATAGTCATCAAATACGTGATGATCAGATCATAATTTTTCAATAATGGCCCTAAAACAACCCCATCTCATTGGGATGGTATATTTTTTTCATTTTCATCACGCTAAAAAGAATTAGTCATATCAAGAAAATGTGTTCAATACAGATGGTCAGAATCCCATCCATTCCTCCTACCAGAAGACAAACATCATTCAATATGGGCATGATCTGCTTGTATGATATGAAAATCCATCAATATTAACATTTATACGAAAATACAGGGGGTATCTATTTCCTCATGAATTAGGAATGACCTCGTTTGTTTAAGGTTCAAACATTCCAAGCTGTTTCTAACGGTTTTGTTCATAGAACCAGAAACATCCAATGATTCCATATCCATTTGGACATACTTTCCAAAGGTAGTCACTCATTATTTATGCAATTATGAGGCTTAGGAATTTTCATTGGTCGAGAGGATGGGAGGTCGGACTCATCACACCTTTTTAGGGGAATTATTTTCTACTCCAGGACTCTCTTTATATATTTAAGTTATGTTTGTGAATCCTTATTAAATTACCATGTATAAGAATGAGCTTTCCTTTATATCTGACAATCAATGATTGATATGTAGGAAATTTAGGTAATCTTTTATATGTATTAGAGGTTCTTCATTGATAGATAATATTCTGTATTTCTTATATATTCATAGTGAATGGTATCCTTTAATACATTATATAAAAGTCTCTTGGTCATTATGATGACCATACTGGTTTTAAAGCCACTCAGTGGGGAACATGAAGTTTATTGTCATTCAGAAGGACATAGATTATTTCAGAGTTGCGATCGTACCCTCAGATGGGATACCTATGTATCCTTTATTTAGAAAAGTAATCAGAACCCACGTAGTTCGAGTAAATGAGTATGTTGTTTATGTATGATTGATGGCTCAAAGAAAATAAGTCATGGTTACTTTTACGCTCTATGCTCATGTGAGTCATGCTCGATGTGAGAAACAAGAGGTATTGGTAAAACTAGACAATTGCGCCAATAAAGATGAAGTCATAAAAAAAGTTGTGGGGATTATGTATGTATGATTTCCCAAATAGATAGATATCAAGACTTATTTCAGAGAAGAAGTCTAGGTACAGGGTCCAAAAAGGTATAAGTGCTTTTATGGAGATTTGGATACTCTAACTAGGGGCTTACTCCTGAGGAATATTCCCAAATTAGGAGGGGACTTATGATTGGGTTTTATTCCTGGTAAGGAAGCCCAGATCAAAAGTAAATTAATACTGGTTAAGAGAAATTAATATTGTGGCTTACTCATAAAGAGGAGGCCCAGGTTAAAGTGATTTGAAGACTATGGATTATTCTTGAAAAGGAAGCATAGGTTAAGGTAATTTCTAGAATTAAGGGACTTGGGGCTTGATCCTAAGGAGGATGACCATATTGGAGACTAGGGCTTACTCCAGAAAAGGAAGCCCATGTTTGAGAAATTATGGTTGGGGTTTACTCCTGAGGACGATGCCCAGATTTTTGGATTTTTGAGACTAGGGCTCACCCCTGTGGAGGATTACCAAATTAGGGGACTTTGGGCTTACTCCTAAAGAGGATTCCCATATTTGAGACTAGGGCGTACTCCTGAAAAGGAGGCCTAGATTTGAGATATTATGGTTGGGACTTACTCTTGAGGAGGATGCCCATGTTTTGGGAATTTTGAGACTGGGGGTTTCTCCTAAGGAGGATTCCCAAATTAGGGGACATGGGGATACTCCTAAAGAGGATTCCCAAATTAATGAGGACATGGGGATTACTCTTAAATAGGGTTCCAATATTTGAGAATGGGGTTACTCTTGAAAAGGAAGCCCAGATTTGAGAAATTAGTGTTGGGGCTCACTCCTGAGGAGGATGCCTAGATTTTGGGAATTTTGAGACGGTGGCTTACTCCTGAAGAGGATGCCCAGATTAGAGGACTTGGGACATACTCTAAAGGAGGATTACCAAATTAATTAGGAATTGGGGCTTACTCCTAGAGGGGATGCCCAATATTAATGAGAATTTGGACTGGGGCTTACTCATGAAAAGGAATCCCAGGTTAAGGATTCTCTCATTTTAAAGGATGAGGTTGAATGAATGAACTATATAACCATAAGGAATCCAACATGGAAATCATGCCATGAATGGCTTTGGAAAGAATTTTGAAGTCTTAATCTTGTAGAGGAGAGGTGGATATGTGTAGGGGGGTAAAATGGGAAGGAAGGGCACCCAAAAAGAGAGGGCACACAATTCCTACGTGGGCGTGCAAGTCTTGGTCGCACAGGTGTACCTACGTGACACATGGGTACTTTTGCGCCGCTCAACCCTTAAGGTAGAACTTGGGAGAGGCTTGGCTCAAGCCTTTAGTATTATCCCTGAAGACTTCCAGAAGAGGGGCACGCAAGTTCTGTTGAAGGGGTAAGGTGGCGCACATGCGTGGCAATTTCCCGTAAGATTGGTCCACTCAGGTGCGCAAGGGTTGTTGAGTTTCAACACTTAAGCCTTACTCCCTCTCTTTAGATCTTCCGTTCTAGGTAAATAATTACCTTATAAGTGTTCGGATGCTTTGAGAAGATACTAGGGAGCTGGGAGCTCAAATCTGAATTTTTGGAAATTCTCCTCTTGAAATGGGGGGCCCACAAGGGTTTTTATAGGCTGGAGAGACCCTGGAAAAATTTTAAAAGAGGGTGCGCAAGTCAACTACGAGACCACTGGGTGGCGCGCAAGTATACTTGCGCGACCTTGGTGGAACTTGCGTGACCCTAGTGCATTTGAATCTTGGATCATTCCTTTTTCAATTTTTGATGTTTATTCAAAGGATGAATAACTTTGGGTTCATTGTATTTCATTTTTCATTCCTTTAGACTCTGTGGTGGAAAGGAGTGCTAATAAAAGTCCCCCCTTAGAGTTTGATCTGAAGGAAATGAGGATGTGACTCTGAGGAAAAGAATAAAACCAAGGAACATACGGCGCGCAAGTTCTATTGAGCACGCAGAGGGCGGCGCCCAAGTGTTGAGCGCGCTGGCTTTAGGCGCGCAGCAGTGCGGCCTGGCCTATATATAGGTGGTCATTCTCACGCAAAGCACCCAGATTTTGAATTTTCGAGCTCTCACAGCGCAATTTACCTTCGCCATGCAAGTTGCTCTATTTTCCATTGTTTCACTGCTGTCACGCTGCTATAGAGGTCATAATACTTGCATGGTGATACTTGCGCGCCAAAAAGTTGCGCGACCCATCCACACTTGCGCGACACATCCATACATGCATGCTAAAATTTAGACCTGCGCACCATCATGCCTTTTCCATTTTTTCAAAATTGTTTCACAACTTTTAAGAGAAATAAATATGTTTAAGAGTTTTTTTATTCAAATCTTGTGAAGATTCAATGGCTCCCAAGAGAATCGGAACTACTTATGAACTGGCTAGCTAGTGAATTGATGATATGATGAGCATCATTGGCCAGGATAACAATGATATCTTTGACAGCAATCTCCCAGATTTGGCTAAGTACTTGATGAAATATCATCTTAATTTTCCACAGAGCATCTACATACCTCTGTATGGTCATGGTCATCTACAAAGAGTCAACTTTCTAGATGCAAAGAATTAACTTCATAAGATGAAACTACACTGTTACTCCTCTATTTTGGTTATGTTGTGCATTAAGACCAACAACAATGGTGTGAACTTTCAAAATTTTTCTTCATTCCATTTCCTTGTAGAAATGAAAATGGAAAACCCATCGGCTGAAATGTTTTCTTCTGCCGGTTGGTGGAGAGAAGAAAATCCTAGAATTGGAACAATATCTGAAAAGAGTACTCTCTCCAAATGGCTCTTTACTACCAATGATTCTTTCTCAAATCCATGTATCCATCTTCCAAGTCTCTTAGACAGAAACAAAGTCAATGTTTGATTAGCAAAGAATTTTCTCTAACTGCACTCAAGAACATTCTTTTACAATTGTTCCAAGAAGAGCAGATATCACTGCATATATTATTGTATAGTTGAATGAATGAATTCCATGTGGATACTGATGAAGCTCGGGATTCCGCAAATCAAATGAAGAGTTATGTTGAAAGTATTTTGTAATTCTTAAAAAAGAGAAGAGACACCAGTCTGTGGATGTCTTTTTAACTCTTGTGCATTAATGAAAAACACATTCATCTTCAATCATTTTTGAACACATTTTCCTGCTACCTACTTTAAATTTTTACCTAACCCAATGGGCCTAGTAAGCATAGGTTTATTTTTTACTTGGATTATTATAAATAACCCTACAAACATTGAATATTTTAATTGATAAATATTACCTAAATCATACAAAATATATGTTTAGTGAGCTGGAACATGATTTTTATTCAGAGTTCCCCTGTCTTTTGTGGGCAGTTTAAAGTCATGCACATTAGACATAAAAACTCTATTGTTTAAGGTCAAAATAGATTTGACTGAATGGATTAAAAATTGAATCAATTCCTTGAAAATTTATCTTAAAACATACTACCACCCTCATGTATGAGGGAAAATATGTAAATTATGACTTTAGAAATTTTGAATCTGAGGAATGATATAAAAAAGGGATAAAAACCATTAGAAGATGTTATAACGACACATAATTTACATACATTGTTAATACTTCAAAATTGAAGCACACTTATTACAACATATGACAAAACCACAAAGGACCGTATAGGTATAGTGTCTTTAGAAACTGGGAAACAAAAACAACTGGTTCATAAATCTTCTACAGTGTCTCCCATTTATTTCATCATATATAGGGTCCCTTTAGCATATTCTACTTAATATCCATCTTCCTGACCTGGGGAAAAGAAAACATAAAAGGGTGAGCTCAAATGCTCAGCAACGGGAAAATAATGGAAATAAAAATCATATCATATCTTTTAGAAAATCATATCCTGCAAAAGAGATCATAATATATTATCATGGAATAAATCATAGAAGTGAAAATGAGATCCCCATAATCATAACATGAAACTTGAAACTTTGTGGCATGCACACATAATCATGGAAAATCATTTCTTGTTAGTCATGACTCATTGCCAAGACTATCTTAGTGGACAAAGTCCCTTTCTGAACCGAGTCACCCTCGTTCCAGTCCTGTTTCACTGAACCGGTATAACCTACCATTCCAGCCATGTCTATCTCATGAGATATAAAATCTTTACCCAATGCATTGGAGGGAGATATAGGTCCCACCCATCTTATAATGAATCCTTTCTTATGTGTGCCACATAATCATAAACCATACATCATAGCGTAACCCATGTAATAAAAATGGGATTCTTATACAACATGAAATCATAAAACAATTCATATAAGATAAAGGAATTCATAAAAATATTTCCATCACAACATAATCAAACCAATGTAATAATAGGGATAAAAACAGAACCCTTTTATTATCTTAGATGGAAAATAATTTTGATAAAATACTTGAACTCGATTCTTGAGGAAAATATCCTTTCTACTTCAAAAACATTTTTCCTTTCATAACATGTCATACGACTTTAAAATAAAATATGTTGATTAAAAATAAACTTGAAAACTTGTAAAGGAAGTTTCTTAAAAATCCATTCATGCCGTATAAGTTAAAAAAACATTCTTCGTACTTTTGTCGGAAAAGTCAAAAAGTACCTCGTATGAAAAACGACAAAAGATTCCTTTCATACATGTTACTAAATACTCACCGAAAGATAAAACTGGATTTAAAAAATTGTATGTGGATGGAAATAATATTACATATTTATGAAACATGGATGTGGATGATAAAATATACCCCAGTAAATACTTACGAATAAACAATCTCGGATAAAAATGAGATTGTGATATTTCCCTTACCTTAGGTCCGATTTGCTTTGTACGTGTCCGAAGATCCTGTATAATGGTTTAAATAATGTTATTGACTTATTCCAGAATCATACATATTGATATGATATCATATATGTTCATATTCTTAGCTTCTTATTAGTAATATTTCATTGTTACTTGTTACTCGGGTCTTTATTGCCTTTTGGTCTTATGCGTGTTTTGTCGAATAAATTCTTATTCTTCTTTTAAGGTTATAGATACCTTATATCTATAATGGTATTATTGTAACATATATCATATTTATTCATTCAATTCATTTATATAATTACTATGTAATGATGATCATGTAGAACGAGTCGCATCACATCGTGGAGACGGTATTCCGTACGTACGCACTAGTGATGATATCGTTCCTATGATCGTGGAATTGTATTGGAGTATATATATATTATTTCAGTATCAATATTACTTAATAATAATCATAAATAGTTACTCATTACACCATTATACCCATCCTTGTAAAGTGATGGTGGAAAATAGATTACACCACGGCGTGGAGACGGTATTCCGTTCGTACGCACGCGCGGTGATTTCATTTTTCCATAGGATGGATAGAAGGTGAATTAGGGTTGTTTCATATTTATAATAACATATCATTATATAAGTAATACTGATGTCATTACATTATCATGAAACAACTAAAGAAGAAGAAGTTGAAGAAGAAAGAAATTGAAAAGATCGGTAATGGATATTACCTCTTCTTTGGAACGCTTCTTTGAATCCTCCACTTAGGGAACTAAAATTGGTCTTTGAAGAAGACCAGGACCTCTAGGATTATTATAGGGAAGTGGAGAGGAGAAAATGGCAGGGGTTGGCTGAGCTTGAGTGCTCAAATTGGTGTGAGGAGGAGGGGGAGGAGGTTCCCTTTTATAATGGAGGAGACGGGCACCTTAGGAATATCTCAAAATATTATTTTATATTAAAGTCAAAATCGGTTTATAATGGTTCCAAAGGGTCTTATTTCGAAGCTAAAGTGGGGATGGGTCACAATCCTATCAACGAATAGGATTTAGACAAGTCTAGGATATTATTTTATCCTTATCAATTAGATTTAACTCTAAGTTAAATAATTTAACTTTTACAGTGTCTTTTTGTTTTCTTTCACTATATGGTTAATACACTTACTATAACATGCCAAACGAATCCTAAATTGTTTATTATTAATATATATATCCTTATCTAAGTCATTTGGCCGAACATTAGATTTTTAGGGATAAAATAACAATTAATAATATAATATTTGATTTAAAAACTATTTTGTGTCAATTTTGACACTATTTGATATATGATTTTTGTGAAAGTCATAACAGAATTATATGTTCGAACCAAGTTGATTTAATCAACACTAATATTTCATAGTAACCTAGAAAATTAGTTTAATTCATAAAAAGTCTCAAATTACATTTATTTTGGTGTTTATAACATCAATTATGTCAATCTTTCATAAATAAGATAATTACTGCATCATCGTTGTGTCATAATTAAATTAAATTATTTAATGTCTAAAAATTATAAATAAAATACCATTATGTAGGAAATCTTTTTAGCTTTCTAATAAATATTTATAGTCCAATTTATCTTATGTATAACCTCATATTAAAAATGATTTACTTATTAAACATTGATTTTAACTATTTTAACCCTTCTTTAAATAAATTAATAATAAATGTCCTAATCTAACCCAAGTGGGCCTAAATGGTCATATTTTATTCCTAAGTTTGTTTTTGGTCGAATTAAACTTATCCAATAGAATTAGGACATGTGTTAGGGTAATAGTAATATCATTTGTACCCTTAGTTACCCTATTTGCTATTAACTACGGTAAAAAAAGTAAAAAGTTACTATTCACCACAAAATTATTTTTTTCTCATTGAACCACATTTTACTTACTGATATCAACCGTGTCTGTCGGATTTTTGAAATTCCATTCACAGAAGCGGTAAAATTAAGTTTTATGCAAAAATTCAGTTTTTAACCTACCACTTAGTGGTTTCACTATTCATCAAAAATTGAAAGTTTTCAGAAAAATACCAAAATTTCACCCTAGGCTAATTTCGGTATTCCAAATCCAAAAATGAAGTCCATTGTGAAAAATAAAATTTATAAAATTTCAAAAAGTGGTTATTACTATTCATTATGGCTAGTTTTAATAATATTTTAATAGCATATCGTTGTTTAGTGAAACTCGGTATTGCGTACGATGCAAGCTATCGAGGAAGATCGTGATTACGTGTAAAGTAAGCCAAGCAAGTGTGTAGTGAAATATTTCTTTGATGATATATAAAAACAAAATATTACTCATAAAAATCTCTGGTGTTACATTCTACCCCCCTTAAAAAGAATTCTGCCCTCGAAATTCGTCACTTTGTAACAAACAGATGAGGATACTTCTCCCTCATCATATCCTCAAGCTCCCACGTAGCTTCTTCAAGTTGGTGGTTCCTCCATAATACTTTCACCAAGCGAGTGGTCTTGTTTTGTAGGACTTTTTCGCTACGATCCAGAATCTCTATCGGCTGTTCTTCATAAGAAAGATCTTGCTCCAGCGGTACAACTTCTGAGCTGAGTACATGTGAAGGATCAGGTATGTACTTTCTCAGGAGAGATACATGGAACACATCGTGAACTTGAGAGAGATTCGGTGGAAGTGCCAATTGGTAAGCTACCTTCCCCACATGATCCAGTATTTCGAAAGGACCGATATATCTAGGGCTCAACTTCCCCTTCTTTCCAAATCTCATAACCCTCTTCCAGGGAGATATTCGTAAGAACACTTTATCACCCACTTCAAACTCTAGGTCTTTTCTTCGGTTGTCGGCATAACTTTTATGTCGACTCTGAGCTGCTCTTATGTGTTGTTGAATAGATCTGACCTTTTCTACCATTTCATCAACGAGATCAGGTCCTAATAGCTTTCTTTCCCCAACTTCATCCCAGCAAGTTGGAGTCCTGCATTTCTTTCCATAGAGAGCTTCATAAGGAGCCATCTGAATACTGGAGTGAAAGCTATTATTATAAGAAAATTCCACCAAAGGTAGGTGTTGATCCCAACCTCCTTTGAAATCCATGGAGCAAGCTCTCAACATATCTTCTAGGGTTTGAATTGTTCTCTCAGACTGACCGTCTGTCTGAGGATGATAAGCAGTACTGAAACTCAACTCTGTATCCAGAGTATGCTGAAGACTTTTCCAGAACATCGAGGTAAATCTCGGATCCCGATCAGGTATAATAGAAAGTGGTACTCCATGCAATCTTACCACTTTTTTTACATATATCCTGGCAAGATGATCTAGAGAGAAATCCTCTCTAATAGCAATGAAGTGTGCAGACTTTGTAAGACGATCAACTATGACCCAAATAGCATTATTGCCTTTGGATGTTTTAGGATGTCCTGTGACAAAGTCCATAGTGATGTTTTCCCATTTCCATTCGGGTATGGGTAATGGTTGTAACATCTCCTTAGACTTTTGTCTCTCAGCTTTAACTTGTTGACAAACCAAGCATCGAGAGACATATTCAGAAACATCTCTTTTCATGCCATCCCACCAGAAGTACTCTTTCAGGTCCCTATACATCTTCGTGCTTCCAGGATGAATAGAGAATGATGAACAATGAGCCTCATCCAGTAGCTCCTTCTTTAATTCGGGGATGGGAGGAACACAAACCTGATTCCTGAACTTTATTATCCCATCACAATCAAGGTTGAATTCAGGAACATTTCTCACCTTCTTTTGTAACTCTACATCTTCTTTCTGTGCCTCTTTAATCTTCACATGTATAGATGGTTGAAAATTCATTTGAGAAAGATAAGATTTTTCCCCTTCCATTATAATTCCAAGATCCATCCTTTGTAAATCCATAAATATTGGATCTTTTGTGATCCTCATCATGGATAAACTAGCATGGTCATGTCGACTTAATGCATCTTCCACCTTGTTTGCTTTCCTAGGGTGGTAATGGATTGAGCAGTCATAATCCTTAATCAGTTTCAACCATCTTCTTTGACGCATATTCAGCTCCTTTTGTGTGAAAATATACTTTAAACTTTTATGATCATTATAAATATCACACCTTTCTCCATAAAGTTAATGTGTAACACCCCAGGATTTCAGAGTGTGTTTTTTCTTAAAAATAATTCAATAACTTGCACTACACGCAACACCGAGTTCAATCACACCATTAAAAGAGGTCATGAATAGTATTAACTACATTTTGAACTTTATATAATCCTTATAATTTTAGAATCCCTATTATGAGTTTCTTAGTCATAATGCAAGAACAAATTCATTTTCAGTATTTCACTTTTATCAACTTCTAATAGTGAAACCTTTTTAAATACAATATTTTAAACATTTTGACTAAATGGAGACATCAAAAAATTTAAAATGAAACATCCCAAGCGTCCACGGTACGCTTTCCTTTGGATAAAACAGTAGCGTGTGTTGTACGCAACTTCGAGTTCTAACACACCGTAACCAATCAAACTAGTTGTTATGAATAGTAATACCTACTTTTTGAAGTTATATATATTTTATATTTTAAAATGGACTTCATTTTTGGATTCGGAATATCAAATTTAGCCTAAGGTGAAATTTTGGTACTTTTCGGATAACTTTCATATTTTGATGAATAGTGAAAATTACTAAATTTTAATTAAAAACAACTTTTTTAATCAAAATAATTAATAGTGATAAATTATGAATTTGAGTGGTTTTAAAGTATATTTAGAATATATTTTTACTATTTAATATAATGTTGGTCATTAGACATAATTTTACAATTAAACCGAACATAAACAAGTGTCAATCTTTTGATATTTATTATCTCTTAAAAACACGCTTTTTGTTTTGACAGCGGGAATTAATTTTAAATTAATTTCTGCCACTTCTGTGTTTTGAATTTAGGAAAATGGATTCCATATTTGGAATCAGGATTTTCAAATTGTGTAAATAGGTAACTTTTATTTTTAGACATTTTGAATAATTACTGCGGTAAATATTTTATTTACCATGGTTAAGGGTAAATCCGGTAAATAAGGGTTAAAAAATAATATTATAATAACACTAAATTACCCTAAAACGTGTCTTAACCCTATTGGTTGATACATGGTCGACCATGGGCATCTTTGTGTAAATTTTGGGACCCCATGGATCCACTTGTAAGTGATAATGACACTTTATTTTAATTAAGTCAAAATGAATACAAAAATGACACAAGCATATATCTTTTAGAAAAGTAATTGTTACATAGGGTTATATAAGTTGGATTTTAGATTATAAATATTCATTAGAAAGATAAAAAGATTTCCTACATAATGATATTTTATTTATAATTTTTAGACATTAAATAAGTTATTTTATTTATGACACAATGATGATGCAGTAATTACTATAATAGTGAAAAATTAAAATAATTGATATTATAAATACCCAAATAAATATAATATGAAACTTTTAATGAATTAAACTAATTTTCTAGGATAATATGATATATTAGGATTGATTTAATTGACTTTTTTCGAAGTAATCAATCTGTTATGAGTTTCACAAAAATCAACTATTGAATAGTGTCAAAATTGACATAGAAGAGTTCTTAAAACAAATATTATATTATTAATTGATATTAAATTCTTAAAAATCTACGGTTCGGCCAAGAAACTTATATTATGATAGGTTAATCATTAATGGACCACTTGGGGGTCGCTTGGATGTATATAGTAAGTTTATTAACCATATTATATAAAAATACAAAGAGACATTGTAAAAGTGAAACTAATTAACTTAGAGTTGATACTTAAAGATAAGGTTAATATAAGTACCCAAACCTGTCTAAATTCTACTGGTTGAGTGTTTTTAGACCTATCCCCACCTTAACCTTTGAATAATCAACTTTGGAGCCTTTATAAACCGAATATGAATTTAATATAAATTAATATTTCTAGCTTTTCCAAAGGTGCCCCTCACCCCTCTTATAAAAGGGCACTCCTCCTTCTCATTTCTTCACACCTCTAAAGCCTTTTGGTTCGTCCAAACTCTACCCAAATACTCTCCCAACATCCCTCACTACAACCTAGAGGCCTTAGTTTGATCAGAAAGCCAACCTAAGGAGCCCTTTTGATCAAATCAAAAGGAAGAACCCGAAGAAGAGGTAATGATTTCACCACCCTTTTCTAAGTTCCTTTCTTCTTCCACTTCCTCTTTCTTTGTTCTTACCATTCTAAAATAATAACTCCAGTATCTTACATATACTGTGATGTTATTATAAATATGGTACAACCATATTCATTATTCTATCCACCCTTTGAATAACATGTCACCATACGTGCCTACGTACGGCTTACCGTCTCCACGTCGTGGTGTAATTGTTATTCAATATATTATTATTTGGATGGGTATAATAATGATGTGTAACTCATGTAAATAATAAATATAACATGTTAATGATTCTGTATATATGATATACCATCCATTTATATATTATTTTAATATCAAAAGAATGATATTGTCGCTCGTGCGTACGTACGGACTACCGTCTCCACGAACGCGATGAGATTCATTCTCCATCGTATCCATTCAAGTATAATTATCATTTGATGATTTAAAAATGATGTTTAAGGACTTTATATCATTCTGTATATGAATAATATACAACCTATCCTTTACAAACATGTCTTACGTAACAAAACATATAAAAGAAAACAAGTAAGTTAACACCCGATATAATGATAATACTAAGATATTATTAACAAATCAATGTTAAAAGATCATATATGATATCATATTATTATATATGATTCTTGTATAATTTAATAACAACTATTTCACCATTATACAGGAGGTTAACCTACTCCAACCAAGGAAAAGTACAAGGTAAGGGTTATTTCACAATCTCTTCATTATCCGAGGTTGTATTATACGTAATAATCTACTGGGATATCTTTATCATCCACATCCATGTTTCTTAAAAATGTATTTCAAAAAAAATTAACTATTTACAAGAATATGGGTTAAAGTCATTTATACCCTTGTTTGACTTTTTATAAGAGGTTTATAAAGGAATCTTTCCGTCGTTTTCAAAACAAGGTCCTTTTTAACCTTTTCGACAGAATTGAGGTAAGAATGTTTTTTTTAACTTATACGGCGGGTGCGGTTATTTTACGCCGTTATAAAATCTTCAAAGCTTTCATTACAAGCTTATAAGAATATTTTCAAAGAAAATGTTTTATTTTATATGGATCTTAAATGATTTCAAAATAAAAGGAGATACTTCTTTAAAAAGAATTTTGATTTCATCTCTGTCAACATCCTTTGATGGATTTTAAGATTATTTGGAGTTGATTTATTATGATACAAAACTTCTATATTGAATTGAAGGTTTTGTGATATGTTTGACTAAGGTTGTGCTATATTTATACCATTCATAGTTTATGGTGAAATTATTGACATTTAGTATGCTAGTTTTAATACGAATGTTTATGTTATGTTTAAACCTTTTCATATGGGAATGCATTGGACTTAATAAGTGACGGGTGGAGCCCGTTATAGCTCCTCGATGCATCGGTAGGTCTCATGAGACAAACTAGTGTCTTGGCACAAGGCCTTGGCAAAATCTTATTTGTAGTCTTGGCACGAGGCCTTGACTATGTGGTTATGATAGTCTGGCATTATGCATTCCAACATTATGAAAGTGGTTTTTGATTTTTGCATGTGATTATTCGATTAGTAGAATATCCATGTGAATAAGTAAATGGCATTATTTCATTTTACTTTTGCCATACTATGTTGAAGTTCAAGTTTAAAAGGCTTTTGTTTTAGTAATGCATTGCCTTAAATGTTTATGCTTATTTTGAATGTTCCGCTATATTGTCATCCTTACTGGGCATTTGAGCTCACCCCTTTTCTATGTTTTATTTTTCCCAGGATGTGAAGATGTAAGTTATGAATGACCTTCAGGGATATTATGAGGGGATAATAGTGTGGATTGTGGAAACATTATGTTGTTGTATTAGTTTTTCATTTTATGATGTAATGTAAAACTTATGAATATATCTAGTGTTTCCAAGGCTACTAAACCAATCGGTCTTTCGAGATTTGATCTTTCTTGTGATCATGCCAATGTTATGTAATAATGCACCGACTCTGGGTAACTGGGGTCGGGGCGTTATAGTTGGTATCAGAGGAAGTTTAGTACAAACCTTGGAAGCTAGATTTAGATAAACTCTGATTAGAGCACGTAGACCTAAGATGAACTTTGAGGATTAGTATTGAATAACTTCCTAGAATTTTGGTATTGTAGAGATTTTGTGAGTTTTCCGAGCAATACATCCCTGCCTGGATACGAGCAGGTAGAGGCGGCTCTGGCACAGATGTACCTAGGGGTAAAACCCGAAAACACCGCTTTGAGCTAGACTCGAACGGGAACTGGTGCACGACAACGGGCCTTGCTGCACTCTTGGTTACGACACTCCCGGGGGATATGCTTAGGATAACTCTCACTTTCTTTACAAATCATTATGAAGGGTTTATGAGTATATACTTCCTCAAAGAAAACATATTTATGATTATGGATTATATCCATAAATAGTTCAATTTATGTTAAGTGTTTTATAAGTATGGGATTATGTATTTTGATTCATAAACTGATCTAGTGTATGCCATTGTTTAGAAATGGCGTCCAGTAGAAGGAATGAGAACTCCAGCAATGCACATGATCCAAAGAGAAAAAAGGATCATATCTTTCATGGTCTTAAGCCAGAATTTATAAGAGAAATAGTCTCCCATGTATTATCATTATATGAAGAAATAATATCATGTGTTGATAAGATAAGTAAATATTTTACTGAGGCCTATGGATTTGAAGGGAAGCAAGAGAAGAAAAGGATGGAAGAGAGAAAGATGGATAAAGGGAAGAGGGAAAAGAAGAATTTTCCCATATGTGGTAACTGTGGAAAGAAACACCCTGAAACTTGCCTGAAAGGAATGGGAGTTTGTTATAAGTGTGGAGAAAAAGGGCACAAAGTACGTGACTGCAAGGGTAAGAAAATGGTTTCAAATGTACAATGCTTCATTTGCAAGGAGATTGGACACTACGTGAACCTATGTCCCAGTCATCAAACTATGCCGCAAATGATGTTATTGGATAATAATCAAGTTATGATACTACCACAGATGAAGAGGAATGATTAGAGTTATTATGTTGATTATGTCAATTGAGTGTGTATCAACAATTTACTTTTTATAATAATTATGGAGTATATAAGGATTGTACTGCAGTACTATTTCATTAAGGACTTGAGATTGTGTAGAACAAAGAAAAGTGACTCAATAGCAGGATAAATTTTTGGAAAATATATGGTTGAGAGAATGATAAACCATAATATAGTTCTGATACCGAGGTAGTGATTTTGGAATAATACATGATTGCTTTGGATAAATTATATTGGATATTCATGACTACCTTGGAACTAATTAATGATTTGTATATTCCATCATTGTTGGGGTTTAAAACATTTTTTGGATTAATGAAGTATATCCAGCATTCTATATGGAAAAAGGGAGCATGAATGTAATCAATAAGGAATATGGTAATACATGATGAAGGTATTCATATGCTATTACGGGGTAAAAAGGATCTATATTATGCTTAACATCCTTATAAATGTTGGACTGTGAGTTTGGATAGAATTATTTTGGATAGTTCTTGTTTGGATTATTTTGGATTACCATAAAAGGACAACCCGGAGGTCGGGCAGCAACCCGTCGCGTCCGGCAAGGCTGCGAGACTTGAACCCGCAACCGAAGGGCGACAAGGGTGTATCACCTACCACTGGCCCACGAGATGTCCTGGATTAAATAATGTAGTTTTTATTAAGAGATCTTGTAGATGAATTATAAATTCGTTTATTTTGGAACCCTATACAAATAGTGTAAATAGAATTTTTTACATTCTATTATCTTTTAGAGTGAAAGATGAGTTTGTGGTAGAAATTTATTAATGGATAAAACTCTAATTATAAAGTAAGTATATCTCCTTATAATCTTAGCCAATCTCATAAATAAATTCTTCAACATTAAGAAAAGCAACTTAGAATAAAAATGTTTTCCTAGATGGTACCTTAAATAATCACTAATTTATGGCTTTGGGATTGTTGGCCTTTTCATAGCCATGTTCTCTACCACTCTCCATCAGATAATTGATGGTTAAATTTCTCTTCCATATCCATATTTTCCTACATGGAACCCTAGTATGTGTTATTTTCGGTAATCTTCATACTTTCCACTCTTTATTTTAAATAGAGACCTCATTAATTCATTTTTCGATGTGGGATTTCAACTAAGATATTTTGAAACGTCAAAAATGTGTTATCCTAATACCCTATGTTTTGTTGAACCGATGGTATTTCAAATCATCATAGATTGATGAGTTTAAGTACCTCAATTTTATACTTGTTTGTGATTGATGACCTCAATCACTACCTATAAATATTTACGTTTTTCCTCCAATTATATGTCTCTAATTTCCACCAATGTTCTCCTAATCGAGATCATAATTTGGTGGTGACCCTTTCATTTCTCTTTTCCTCATATTAAGAATAAATTTTAGTAACCCAATTTCCAATGTGGGTTTTCCCACAAATATATTTTCTACTTTCAACCTTTTATCTTCGAAGAACAATTTCAAATTGCGAGGACGCAATTTATTGAAGGAGGGGAGAATGTAACAACCCAGGATTTCAGAGTGTGTTTTTTCATAAAAATAATTCAATAACTTGCACTACACGCAACACCGAGTTCAATCACACCATTAAAAGAGGTCATGAATAGTATTAACTACATTTTGAAATTTTATATAATCCTTATAATTTTAGAATCCCTATTATGAGTTTCTTAGTCATAATGCAAGAACAAATTCATTTTCAGTATTTCACTTTTATCAACTTCTAATAGTGAAACCTTTTTAAATACAATATTTTAAACTTTTTGACTAAATGGAGACATCAAAAAATTTAAAATGAAACATCCCAAGCGTCCACGGTACGCTTTCCTTTGGATAAAACAGTAGCGTGTGTTGTACGCAACTTCGAGTTCTAACACACCGTAACCAATCAAACTAGTTGTTATGAATAGTAATACCTACTTTTTGAAGTTATATATATTTTATATTTTAAAATGGACTTCATTTTTGGATTCGGAATATCAAATTTAGCCTAAGGTGAAATTTTGGTGCTTTTCGGATAACTTTCATATTTTGATGAATAGTGAAAATTACTAAATTTTAATTAAAAACAACTTTTTTAATCAAAATAATTAATAGTGATAAATTATGAATTTGAGTGGTTTTAAAGTATATTTAGAATATATTTTTACTATTAAATATAATGTTGGTCATTGGACATAATTTTACAATTAAACCGAACATAAACAAGTGTCAATCTTTTGATAGTTATTATCTCTTAAAAACACGCTTTTTGTTTTGACAGCGGGAATTAATTTTAAATTAATTTCTGCCACTTCTGTGTTTTGAATTTAGGAAAATGGATTCCATATTTGGAATCAGGGTTTTCAAATTGTGTAAATAGGTAACTTTTATTTTTAGACATTTTGAATAATTACTGCGGTAAATATTTTATTTACCATGGTTAAGGGTAAATCCGGTAAATAAGGGTTAAAATATAATATTATAATAATACTAAATTACCCTAAAACGTGTCTTAACCCTATTTTTTGATACATGGTCGACCATGGGCATCTTTGTGTCAATTTTGGGACCCCATGGATCCACTTGTAAGTGATAATGACACTTTATTTTAATTAAGTCAAAATGAATACAAAAATGACACAAGCATATATCTTTTAAAAAAGTAATTGTTACATAGGGTTATATAAGTTGTATTTTAGATTATAAATATTCATTAGATAGATAAAAAGATTTCCTACATAATGATATTTTATTTATAATTTTTAGACATTAAATAAGTTATTTTATTTATGACACAATGATGATGCAGTAATTACTATAATAGTGAAAAATTAAAATAATTGATATTATAAATACCCAAATAAATATAATATGAAGCTTTTAATGAATTAAACTAATTTTCTAGGATAATATGATATATTAGGATTGATTTAATTGACTTTGTTCGAAGTAATCAATCTGTTATGAGTTTCACAAAAATCAACTATTGAATAGTGTCAAAATTGACATAAAAGAGTTCTTAAAACAAATATTATATTATTAATTGATATTAAATTCCTAAAAATCTAAGGTTCGGCCAAGAAACTTATATTATGATAGGTTAATCATTAATGGACCACTTGGGGGTCTCTTGGATGTATATAGTAAGTTTATTAACCATATTATATAAAAATACAAAGAGACATTGTAAAAGTGAAACTAATTAACTTAGAGTTGATACTTAAAGATAAGGTTAATATAAGTACCCAAACCTGTCTAAATTCTATTGGTTGAGTGTTTTTCGACCTATCCCCACCTTAACCTTTGAATAATCAACTTTGGAGCCTTTAGAAACCGAATATGAATTTAATATAAATTAATATTTCTAGCTTTTCCAAAGGTGCCCCTCACCCCTCTTATAAAAGGGCACTCCTCCTTCTCATTTCTTCACACCTCTAAAGCCTTTTGGTTCGGCCAAACTCTGCCCAAATACTCTCCCAACATCCCTCAATACAACCTAGAGGCCTTAGTTTGATCATAAAGCCAACCTAAGGAGCCCTTTTGATCAAATCAAAAGGAAGAACCCGAAGAAGAGGTAATGATTTCACCACCCTTTTCTAAGTTCCTTTCTTCTTCCACTTCCTCTTTCTTTGTTCTTACCATTCTAAAATAATAACTCCAGTATCTTACATATACTGTGATGTTATTATAAATATGGTACAACCATATTCATTATTCTATCCACCCTTTGAATAACATGTCACCATACGTGCGTACGTACGGCTTACCGTCTCCACGTCGTGGTGTAATTGTTATTCAATATATTATTATTTAGATGGGTATAATAATGATGTGTAACTCATGTAAATAATAAATATAACATGTTAATGATTATGTATATATGATATACCATCCATTTATATATTATTTTAATATCAAAAGAATGATATTGTCGCTCGTGCGTACGTACGGACTACCGTCTCCACGAACGCGATGAGATTCATTCTCCATCGTATCCATTCAAGTATAATTATCATTTGATGATTTAAAAATGATGTTTAAGGACTTTATATCATTCTGGATATGAATAATATACAACCTATCCTTTATAAACATGTCTTACGTAACAAAACATATAAAAGAAAACAAGTAAGTTAACACCCGATATAATGATAATACTAAGATATTATTAACAAATCAATGTTAAAAGATCATATATGATATCATATTATTATATATGATTCTTGTATAATTTAATAACAACTATTTCACCATTATACAGGAGGTTAACCTACTCCAACCAAGGAAAAGTACAAGGTAAGGGTTATTTCACAATCTCTTCATTATCCGAGGTTGTATTATACGTAATAATCTACTGGGATATCTTTATCATCCACATCCATGTTTCTTAAAAATGTATTTCAAAACATTTTTAATATTTACAAGAATATGGGTTAAAGTCATTTATACCCTTGTTTGACTTTTTATAAGAGGTTTATAAAGGAATCTTTCCGTCGTTTTCAAAACAAGGTCCTTTTTAACCTTTTCGACAGAATTGAGGTAAGAATGTTTTTTTTTACTTATACGGCGGGTGCGGTTATTTTACGCCGTTATAAAATCTTCAAAGCTTTACTTACAAGCTTATAAGAATATTTTCAAAGAAAATATTTTATTTTATATGGATCTTAAATGATTTCAAAATAAAAGGAGATACTTCTTTAAAAAGAATTTTGATTTCATCTCTGTCAACATCCTTTGATGGATTTTAAGATTATTTGGAGTTGATTTATTATGATACAAAACTTCTAAATTGAATTGAAGGTTTTGTGATATGTTTGACTAAGGTTGTGCTATATTTATACCATTCATAGTTTATGGTGAAATTATTGACATTTCGTATGCTAGTTTTAATACGAATGTTTATGTTATGTTTAAACATTTTCATATGGGAATGCATTGGACTTAATAAGTGACGGGTGGAGCCCGTTATAGCTCCTCGATGCATCGGTAGGTCTCATGAGACAAACTAGTGTCTTGGCACAAGGCCTTGGCAAAATCTTATTTGTAGTCTTGGCACGAGGCCTTGACTATGTGGTTATGATAGTCTGGCATTATGCATTCCAACATTATGAAAGTGGTTTTTGATTTTTGCATGTGATTATTCGATTAGTAGAATATCCATGTGAATAAGTAAATGGCATTATTTCATTTTACTTTTGCCATACTATGTTGAAGTTCAAGTTTAAAAGGCTTTTGTTTTAGTAATGAATTGCCTTAAATGTTTATGCTTATTTTGAATGTTCTGCTATATTGTCATCCTTACTGGGCATTTGAGCTCACCCCTTTTCTATGTTTTATTTTTCCCAGGATGTGAAGATGTAAGTTATGAATGACCTTCAGGGATATTATGAGGGGATAATAGTGTGGATTGTGGAAACATTATGTTGTTGTATTAGTTTTTCATTTTATGATGTAATGTAAAACTTATGAATATATCTAGTGTTTCCAAGGCTACTAAACCAATCGGTCTTTCGAGATTTGATCTTTCTTGTGATCATGCCAATGTTATGTAATAATGCACCGACTCTGGGTAACTGGGGTCGGGGCGTTATATAATGCCTCCAAATCTTTAATGCAAAGATTACCGCAGCCAACTGCAAATCATGTGTTGGGTAATTTTTCTCATGGATTTTCAACTGTCGTGAGGCATAAGCTATCACCATATAATTTTGCATAAGAACACACCCCAATCCCTTCTTGGATGCATCACTGTATATCACAAACCTTTTTCCACTACAAGGTAGTGTGAGCACAGGTGCACTGGATAACCTTCTTTTCAACTCCTTGAAATTCTCTTCACATTCTTCTATCCAGACAAACTTAACTCCTTTCCGAGTCAACTTGGTGAGTGGATTAGATAATCGTGAAAAATCCTTTACAAAACGTCGATAATATCCAGCCAAACCAAGAAAACTTCATATCTCAGTTACTGTTGTTGGTCTTGACCATCTTTTGATAACCTCTGTTTTTGTTGGATCCACAGATATCCCCTCTTTTGAGATTATGTGACCCAAAAATGCAACTTTTTGAAGCCAAAATTCACACTTGGTAAATTTGGCCTAATGCTTCTCCTTTCTCAGGGTCTTCAATATAATTCTCAAGTGATCTTCATGCTCTTCCTTTCTCTTTGAATAGACAAGAATATCGTCTATAAAGACTACCACAAATTGATCAAGATTGTCTCTAAAGACTCTATTCATTAAATCCATGAAGATAGCAGGGGCATTAGTAAGACCAAATGGCATCACTATAAATTCATAGTGTCCATACCTTGTACGGAAAGCTGTCTTTGGTATATCCACCATTTTTACCCTTAATTTATGATACCCTGAACGAAGATCAATCTTGGAAAAGTATTGAGCTCCATGTAGTTGGTCAAATAAGTCATCAATTTGTGGGAGAGGATATTTGTTCTTGATAGTGATCTTGTTAAGTTCTCGATAATCAATGCAGAGTCTCATTGATCCATCTTTCTTCTTAACAAATAAAACAGGTGCTCCCCAAGGTGACGCACTAGGGCGTATGAGTCCCTTATCAAGATTCTCTTGGAGTTGCTTCTTCAATTCCAGCAACTCAATTGGGGCCATTCTATAAGGTGTCTTTGAAATAGGCAAAGCACCCGGTACGAGTTCTATTGAAAACTCAACTTCACGATTTGGTGGAAGACCTGGTAATTCCTCCGGAAAGACATCATCAAACTCCCGTACGATGGGAATATTCTTAATCGTAAGTTTCTCCCCAACCATTTGAGATAAATAACCTTCATTTAGTTGTATCAAGACCCATAAGATGGAAGGAATTTCCTCTGGAAGGTTATGTTCCTCCTTGCATCGATAGATGATCGTAGATTGATCTGGAATATGAAATGTGACTTCCCTTCTTTGGCAATTGATATGAGATCCATGTAGAGAAAGCCAATCCATGCCAAGAATCACATCAAATTCCACTAAAGGAAGGATCACAAGATTTGCAGGAAGCACTTTCCCACAAACTTCGATCGGAGAATAATTATAAG
Source organism: Viscum album (assembly GCA_963277665.1). NCBI lineage: Eukaryota > Viridiplantae > Streptophyta > Magnoliopsida > Santalales > Viscaceae > Viscum > Viscum album. The sequence goes on along the minus strand of OY728153.1, from coordinate 185,262,858 downwards.
CTTTTGATGCGACTGTTGTGCCATTAGGTGTTGTCACAGCTAACTCAACATCTAATTGTTGAGGTAATACGGTGATACCCTTAGAAAAGTTTTCAGAAATAAAATAGTGGGTGGATCCAGAATCAAATAAAACATTTGCTACTTTAGAGTGGATGGTAAGTGTACCTTTCACCACTTCGTTATCGTATTCCACATCGCTGATAGAAATTTCATGTGACTTTCCTTTATCTTTAGCCTTAAGATTTTGTTGACGTCGACCATCATCATCAACCCTTGGATTTGGTCATTGATTGGCATAATGCCCCATCTCCTTGCACTTGAAACATTGAAGTGTAGTAGGTTCATTCTGTGTATCCCTTCCTTTGTTTGCATCATTAGACATCTTCTTCCCATTATCGCGGCATTCAAATGCCCGATGACCTTCCTTTCCACATTTGAAACATTTACTTGTCCCTTTAAGACAACTCCCTCCATGTTTCTTTACACACTTTGAGCATAAGGGAAAGCTCGTCTTCTTTTCAGTGGGCTCTTTATATTTTCCTTTGAATTCCATCTTCCTCTTCTTATCAAACCCATGTGACTGATGGGTTACTCCAATCTCCATCTCGACATTGAGAGCACATCGAACGATTTCCTCATAGCTATTGAAGTCCCTTATGGCTAACGCCCTTCGAAGACTTGGTTTTAAGCCACTAAAGAATCGATCGATCTTACTCTCAGGTTGGATAATAATACCAGAAGCGTACCTTGCAAGTCTTGTAAAATTTGCTTCATAGGTACCAACAGATTCATCATCCCTCTTCTTCAGTTCAAGAAACTCCTTCTCCATCTTTGTTCGGAGAATACAAGGGAAGTACTTATTGAAAAATAAGATCATGAACTCATCCCATTCCATAGACTCAATTTCATCCCTTTGCCTCGTATTCTTAATAAGATTCCACCATTGATCAGTATATCCTTCCAAACGATACACTGCTAGGATGACTTTATCATGTTCAGAACATTGAAGAACTGAAAATATCTTTTCAGTAGTACTAATCCATTGTTCAGCAACTAATGGATTAGTAGACCCACTGAAAGAAGGTGGACGCTGCCTCATGAAGGATTCAACAGAATGTTCCTCCTTCCTTTGCTCGTTTGGAAGTCCTGCATGATTCATAGCTTGAGAATGTTGTGTGAGCATGGCTACAAGATTTTGCATTCTAGCTCCCATATCTTTTGGTTGCTCAGGGGGACAATCATTGCATTGCCCATCGCATTCCTCATTAACACGGTTCCTTCGGGTTCCAGCCATTGACTAAAACCAAGAAGAATAGTGTGAGAAACACTAATTATAATAGGAAAACCACATAATCAAGGATAAAATTTCACACTTAAGGTCTTATCCTAGGTTATTCATGGCCATTTCCAAAACACTAAGATTTTGTTCTATGCTTAGACTTATCCTTAGGGTTCTTACTAAGGCTTTCACATCCTAGTTTCCAAAGGTTGACTATACCTTTCCTCTGATACCAACTATAACAACCCATACTTTACATACATTGTTAATACTTCAAAATTGAAGCACACTTATTACAACATATGACAAAACCACAAAGGACCGTATAGGTATAGTGTCTTTAGAAACTGGGAAACAAAAAAAACTGGTTCATAAATCTTCTACAGTATCTCCCATTTATTTCATCATATCTAGGGTCCCTTTAGCATATTCTGCTTAATATCCATCTTCCTGACCTGGGGAAAACAAAACATAAAAGGGTGAGCTCAAATGCTCAGCAAGGGAAAATAATGGAAATAAAAATCATATCATATCTTTTTGAAAATCATATCCTGCAAAAGATATCATAATATCTTATCATGGAATAAATCATAGAAGTGAAAATGAGATCCCCATAATCATAACTTGAAACTTGAAACTTTGTGGCATGCACACATAATCATGGAAAATCATTTCTTGTTAGTCATGACTCATTGCCAAGACTATCTTAGTGGACAAAGTCCCTTTCTGAACCGAGTCACCCTCGTTACAGTCCTGTTTCACTGAACCGGTATAACCTATCGTTCCAGCCATGTCTATCTCATGAGATATAAAATCTTTACCCAATGCATTGGAGGGAGATATAGGTCCCACCCATATTATAATGGATCCTTTCTTATGTGTGCCACATAATCATAAACCATACATCATAGCGTAACACATGTAATAAAAATGGGATTCTTAAACAACATGAAATCATAAAACAATTCATATAAGATAAAGGAATTCATAAAAATATTTCCATCACAACATAATCAAACCAATGTAATAATAGTGATAAAAACAGAACCCTTTTATTATCTTATATGGAAAATAATTTTGATAAAATACTTGAACTCCATTCTTGAGGAAAATATCCTTTCTAATTCAAAAACATTTTTCCTTTCATAACATGTCATACGACTTTAAAATAAAAGATGATGATTAAAAATAAACTTGAAAACTTGTAAAGGAAGTTTCTAAAAAATCCATTCATGCCGTATAAGTTAAAAAAACATTCTTCGTACTTTTGTCGGAAAAGTCAAAAAGTACCTCGTATGAAAAACGACAAAAGATTCCTTTCATACATGTTACTAAAAACTCACCGAAGGGTAAAAATGGATTCAAAAAATTGTAGGTGGATGGAAATAATATTACATATTTATGAAACATGGATGTGGATGATAAAATATACCCCGGTAAATACTTACGAATAAACAATCTCGGATAAAAATGAGATTGTGATATTTCCCTTACCTTAGGTCCGATTTGCTTTGTACGTGTCCGAAGCTCCTGTATAATGGTTTAAATAATGTTATTGACTTATTCCAGAATCATACATATTGATATGATATCATATATGGTCATATTCTTAGCTTCTTATTAGTAATATTTCATTGTTACTTTTTACTCGGGTCTTTATTGCCTTTTGTTCTTATGCGTGTTTTGTCGAATAAATTCTTATTCTTCTTTTAAGGTTATAGATACCTTATATCCAGAATGGTATTAGTGTAACATATATCATATTTATTCATTAAATTCATTTATATAATTACTATGTAATGATGATCATGTAGAACGAGTCGCATCACATCGTGGAGACGGTATTCCGTATGTACGCACGAGTGATGATATCGTTCCTATTATCGTGGAATTGTATTGGAGTATATATATATTATTTCAGTATCAATATTACTTAATAATAATCATAAATAGTTACTCATTACACCATTATACCCATCCTTGTAAAGTGATGGTGGAAAATAGATTACACCACGGCGTGGAGACGGTATTCTGTACGTACGCACGCGCGGTGATTTCATTTTTCCAAAGGAAGGATAGAAGGTGAATTAGGGTTGTTTCATATTTATAATAACATATCAGTATATAAGTAATACTTATGTTATTACTTTATCATGAAACAACTAAATAAGAATAAGTTGAAGAAGAAAGAAATTGAAAAGATCGGTAATGGATATTACCTCTTCTTTGGAACGCTCCTTTGAATCCTCCACTTAGGGAACTAAGATTGGTCTTTTAAGAAGACCAGGACCTCTAGGATTATTCTTGGGAAGTGGAGAGGAGAAAATGGCAGGGTTTGGTCGATCTTGAGTGCTCAAATTGGTGTGAGGAGGAGGGGGAGGAGGTTCCCTTTTATAAGGGAGGAGAGGGGCACCTTAGGAATATCTCAAAATATTATTTTATATTAAAGTAAAAATCGGTTTATAATGGTTCCAAATGGTCTTATTTCGAAGATAAAGTGGGTATGGGTCGAAATCCTATCAACCAATAGGATTTAGACACGTTTAGGATATTATTTTAACCTTATCAATTAGATTTAACTCTATGTTAAATAATTTAACTTTTACCGTGTCTTTTTGTTTTCTTTCACTATATGGTTAATACACTTACTATAACATGCCAAACGAATCCTAAATTGTTTATTATTAATATATATATCCTTATCTAAGTCATTTGGCCGAACCTTAGATTTTTAGGAATAAAATAACAATTAATAATATAATATTTGATTTAAAAACTATTTTGTGTCAATTTTGACACTATTTGATATATGATTTTTGTGAAAGTCATAACAGAATTATATGTTCAAACCAAGTTGATTTAAGCAACACTAATATATCATAGTAACCTAGAAAATTAGTTTAATTCATAAAAAGTCTCCAATTACATTTATTTTGGTGTTTATAACATCAATTATGTCAATCTTTCATAAATAAGATAATTACTGCATCATCGTTGTGTCATAATTAAATTAAATTATTTAATGTCTAAAAATTATAAATAAAATACAATTATGTAGGAAATCTTTTTAGCTTTCTATGGAATATTTATAGTCGAATTTATCTTATGTATAACCCCATATTAAAAATGATTTACTTATTAAACATTGATTTTAACTATTTTAACCCTTCTTTAAATAAATTAATAATAAATGTCCTAATCTGACCCAAGTGGGCCTAAATGGTCATATTTTATTCCTATGTTTGTTTTTTGTCGAATTAAACTTATAAAATAGAATTAGGACATGTGTTAGGGTAATAGTAATATCATTTTTACCCTTAGTTACCCTATTAATTATTAACTGCGGTAAAAAAAAGTAAAAAGTTACTATTCACCAAAAAATTATTTTTATCTCATTAAACCACATTTTACTTACTGATATCAACCGTGTCTATCGGATTTTTGAAATTCCATTCAAGAAGCCGTAAAATTATGTTTTATGCAAAAATTCAGTTTTTAACCTACCACTTAGTGGTTTCACTATTCAACAAAAATTGAAAGTTTTCAGAAAAATACCAAAATTTCACCCTAGGCTAATTTCGGTATTCCGAATCCAAAAATGAAGTCCATTTTGAAAAATAAAATTTATAAAATTTCAAAAAGTGGTTATTACTATTCATAACGGCTAGTTTTAATAATATTTTAATTGGATATCGTTGTTTAGTGAAACTCGGTATTGCGTACGACGCAAGCTATCGAGGAAGATCGTGATTGCGTGTAAAGTAAGTCAAGCAACTGTGTAGTGAAATATTCCTTTGATGATATATAAAAACAAAATATTACTCATAAAAATCTCGGGTGTTACAGATGTAGTTCCCAAGAATGAAGTTACCATTATTTAACAAACCTTTTAGGGGGTGAATTATACAGGGCCACCTAAGGGCATTGTATGAAGAGTCAAATAATAGCATCTTTTGGCTGACATGTCTGTCATGTAAACTACTTATGAAAGGTCACATAAGGGAACGTGCTGTATTTTCAAGCAAAAGATCTTTCAGAAATTTACTTTTCTACTTCTAAGAATCCAGTGAAAGTTTATGGGGATTCAAATTTTTTAAACCATAGAGTTTGCTCTATGGAGAGAGGTACTTGAATTTTGGGAAGATATTTCCAAGAAAGATCATCTAAGAACTGGATTAATGTCACTCCTACGAAGGTCTGACCCAAATGTATGGAAGGAAAAAATAAACCATAGACTTGAATGGTTTCAGATCATGAAGAAGAACATGGGACAAATACGTTAAGGATGGCTATTTTTTAGGATCCCTATACATTTTCATTAAGACCAATATGTACAAAAGAGGTTTTCTTTCCATGAATGAAGTTACCACTATTTAACAAACACATTATGGGGTTGAATTAGTCAGGGAAACCTATGGGCATTGGCTGTATAGTCAAATAATAGTATATTTTGGCTGGAAAGTCTGTTATGTAGACTGTTTATGCAAGGCCGCCAAAGGGAACGTGCTGCGTAGTCAAGGAAAAGAACTCTCAGAAATTGGACATTTTGTGACCAGAAGTCGAGAAAAATTGTATGGAGATCTGAAAATATTTAATGTTAGGATTATAACACATAAAAATGGGAATTTGTTCAATGCATGTAGAAATACACAGACCAATGCTAACCATAATCATGTTGTGACTGGGTCATGAATTGAAATGTCGGACATTAGTACATATACCATATGGATGGGAATCAAGCCATACGTAGTTCTTGAAATACAGTTTAACGTCGTGGGGTACGAAAGTTTAAGAGATCTTAGTTTAGGGTCATAGAACTAGGACCATTATAAGAAATACACAGTGTGTGTTTTCATAGGGACTTTTTAGCCAAGGGACTGAATGTGAAATGTGGGGTTAGGCCCAAAAAACTTGGGGCTGGATTCAAGGGACACTATAATGTTTCTACTTATCCAATTAGGATGGGAATCAAGCCCACGTAGTTCTATAAATACCCTCTATACAGATTTGGTTCGTACAAGTGATGGGTGAATAGGGGACTTTAGTGCAATGGTGGTTTGACCTAAGATAAAAGGATTATGCATTTCCATGTATGCATGTAGTCTTTGAAATGCCACATGATTGGAAATCAATGTAAATAATGATTCCCTCTCAGGTGAGGGTTTCAAATAATTTTGTAGTTTATTGTCGTACAAGACAAAAGTGTTGTATAGTTTAACGTCGTATAGCAAGGATGAAGGTGAACCAATGTAAAGATATTGATTCTAGTGGCGGTTTCATGAATCAACATCGCATGATATGGAGGTGAACCGATGTGAAGAGATTGGTTTTGGGATTGAACCTCAGGAGGTTTCCTACATACCCAGCCTAAAAGGCGTGGATCAAAGTCCACGTAGTTCATCTAAAAAAATGAATTAGTGATCAAGTTATTCGTGGGGACAATGACCTAAAAAATTGTTTTGGGACATACGCATGGTTAGCGACCCAGATAGGGTGTCATGGTTGAAGTTTATTCTAAGCTCACGTGAGTCATACTCGTTGTGAGAAACAAGAGGTAGAAACAACCCTAACCATGCATAGTTTAATGTCATATAGGACATATGAAGGGACTATGAAATTTAAAGTCTTGCAGTAGGGACTATTGGTGCTGCACAGTTTAGTGTCACGTAATAGGGACAAAATATAGTTTAACGTCATGTATGATGTATTAAGGGATTCTTGTACAGATTATCATCATGTAGTTAGGACAATGAGGACAATACAATTTAATGTCATTTTGTACAAAAGGGGGACTATGCAGTTTAGCGTCATGCAGTAAAAACAAAAGAGGACACAATTTAACGTCATGTTAGACGTTTTAGGGACTTTTTCATAGTTTAACATCATGTTGGATGAAAATGGATGATACAGTTTAGAGTCATGTTGGACAAAAGGGGGACTGTGTGGTTTAATGTCATGTAGTAAGGACAAAAGAGGACACAGTTTAACGTCATGTTGGATGAATGTTAGAATATTTTAAGGTCATTTTCATAGACCATTGCTATATAGTTTAATGTCATATATCAAGGACGATGAAGGGGACACGGTTTAACGTCATGTTGGACGAAATTGTGAATAATTTAAGGTCATATGTTTGGACCGTGGATACTTCAGTTTAATGTCTTGCTGGATGAAAGTGCGAATTGTTTAAGGTCATATGCTTGGACCGTGGATACTGATGTTTAATGTCTTGCTGGACGAAAGTGAGAATAGTTTAAGGAAATATGCATTAACCGTAGATATTGCAGTTTAATGTCTTGTTGGATGATAATGAAAATAGTTTAAGGTCATATGCTTGGACCGATGACACTGTAGTTTAATGTCTCATTGGACGAAAGGGAGAATCTGCAGTTTAATGTCTTGCAGTAAGGACAAAAGAGGACACAGTTTAACATCATGTTGGACGAACGTGCTACTAGGTTAATGTCATATTCATGGACCATTACTGTATAGTTTAAAGTCATATAGCAAGGACAAAGAAGGGTACATAGTTTAACGTCATGTTGGATGTAAGTGCGAATAGTTTAAGGTCATATGCTTGGACCGTGGATACTGCAGTTTAATGTCAAGCTGGAAGAAAGTCATAATAGTTTAAGGTCATATTCTTGGACTGTGGATAATGCAGTTTAATGTCTTCCTAGATGAAAGTGCGAATAGTTTAAGGTCATATGCTTGGACCGTGGATAGTTGTAGTGAATGGACCATGGACAGATGTGGCAGCAAGTACTACAACTGATGGCAGCACTGCCGATTTTTGTTGCACTTTACCCGTAGGATTAGACCTGTGATGGTGTACTGATAAAGGAGGATATTCTTGATCCATTTCAGTAGTTTCAAAAAAATCCCTTGGCTGACTGCCTCCAGCACGCTTAGGAGTAAGACTACCCTGAAGTAGTTCTGCATTCATCCTCCTCAATTTCATCCTTTCTTCCTCTTGTTGTGCAAATATTTGCTCTATTGAGAGAGATTGGCCTTATCCAAAGGAAGGGTATGTAACCAGATTCATTCCATTCCCCTTGTTGGATCCCTTTCGGAGATGGGAAAGTGGGTTACTTAATGGAACACCCAGATTCAGGGTAAGCCTTTGAATTTGTGTACGCACACCTTCTTCATTTGTGTCTATGCGTACAACTTCTTGAGCAAAAAACTATTCATATGATCCCTCTGAGTGAACCTCATCTGGTGGATTAGAAATAATGGAATTAATGACATTAATTTATCATAATGCATTGTATCCCTTCTATCGGCATTTCTGCGATATTGCCTTCTTTCGTGTCTCTGATAAGACAATGCCTTTTGTTGATTTGATCCCTCGAGAACTTCTTGACGAATCGTAATTTGGAGGGAATCTCCTAATAATTTGGCTCTTCAATGCTCTTGAGGCTTCTTCCTTAATCAATAGAAGATTGACTTTCCCTGAGTAAGAGATTGAGGATTTGAAAAAGTCCCCAGTCCGGTAGGGCTGGTGATGTTTCTTCTATTCCTGCTCAACTCCGCGAATCCTATTTGTGGATTCTGAGGGTTGGATGAAAAGATTCCCCAGTCTGGAAATCTGGGGTGGTTCATGACATTCTATATCTGAGACCTTCTTGTAAGCTCTCTTGATCTTGCGGACTTTAGTCCGGAAATTAGATGGATGCATTAACCAGCATCCACTTTTATCACCCGGCTCAAAAGACCGTTGGATGATTTCTGACACTTCTGTCACTTGATGATGTGATTTCTCCAAAGGAAAGGCATGTTCAATATTCTTGTTCTCTTGATAAATGAGTAATTCAACAACTTGTTCTCTGTATGCGTGATTTTGAGAAAACTAGTTGAAGACTTTTCTTGAGGAAGCCATTGATTACAAACAAAGCCAATTGACTGTGGCCAGCCATGGGCAATAACATTGCATGAGACCATTTTCGGCGGGCTTTGTTGATTAGAGAGTACAGTGAAATGTAGTGCCCCATGAATACCCCATCCCCTGATATGAATACCAAATGGGGCATTGGCCATTAACTGGCGCAATTTTCTTATTACGCCAAGGCATGAACGCTGAAGGGCTCTCTACTGCTTTTCAGCCTTCAGATATAGAGAAACTGAGAGACAAGCCAAGTCAATTTGGCGTTGTAACCCTTCTATTATCTTTATATTATTTTCATATTAATCATAGGATAATATTTTATTTTTCAACTAACAAATTGTTTTCCATATGTTGAGACGAATATCATGAATTCCATCTTCCATCAACATCTCTAGAATGTCATTCTGAGAGTCAGCCGAAGGCCAAAACAATACTGGCACATCACCTTTCAGCAAATGTTTTTTCATATTCAGTACTTCCTCTTTATCATTTAATGGAGATTCATCCACCTGATTGGACCAGAGTTGGTGCTTCTTTGTTTCTTCATCAGATTCAACCAGATCGGTAGAGAATTCACTGATTAAACTAGAAGATGGCCGATCCAGGGGTGGTTCTGAGAATGACCTACACCCCTGGCTATATTCTGATTGATTAAGTATTTCACCTACTAGCGGTGAAGCATAATACATGACTGGATTCATATTTTCAAGTGCCTCAAGATAATAGGGCTTTCTTGTCACTACATTGTCCATTAGAGAATTTTCATGGAAATGTGAATTATAACTGCAGAGAGAACTTTCGTAGCTAAATTCATCATCATGGGGAGGACCACCATGGTGGGTTACAACAAAAGATGAAATATTTTTCTCCTTGGTCTTCTGGCCACATAGAGGGTTCCTATGACTCTCATCTGAAGAAGAAACATCAAGATCGGCCAAACTGTCATGAAGAAAGCTTTCATGGGGAAGTGTCTGATGAAGACCTTCAGAATTAAATTTCCCACTATTGGGAACTGAGACCGTAGAATCTAGAATTCCAACAGATAAATGTGTGAGGGATTCAAGAACTCCAACATCAAGAAAGACCTTATAACAAATTGGCTCTTGATTTCATGACTGTGTTGGGTGGGTCTTCTTTTTAGACGCCTTCATACTCAATTTAGGAACCACTTGTTAAAGAAAGTGGTCATTATAGGCAGGTGTATGTTCCTGCTCAAGAGAAATTATCAGGCTAGGCTGATTATATCCACTCTAATCAGGTGTATGTGTCTGACATGGTTGTCTGTATGATATGGGGGAGTACGCCCCACAACCCCCATGGACTGGAACATAGGTGTGTGTCTATTCCGGAGTGAACTGTTGATTTGTCACTCCACTGGTAGGGATATATTTATGTTTCTTTCCCTGAGATACTGCTGAAGCTGTTATAATATCCTAGCAGGCTTCCAGAATATGAGCAGGGATTTTCTTCTGCTATTTAACCATTGATAGAATATTCTTGGTGACTTCACCTACCATAACAGGGACATAAGTCCATTCTGTTCATAGAGTAGGTGTGTGTTCCTGCTCCTGTCCTCCTTTTTTGGTCAGTGAATCCTGACAGTACTCAAGTGTGGGGGCAGAGAGTTGAGTCTACCTCATGTTTGTTGTCAGAACATTCCAACTAACTTCTCTGAATGCTACCAAACGATAATGTTGGTAGGTTTGATCAATACTAGCAGGTGTATGTTCCTGCGGATTGAACTCCTCCGAACGCGGTTGACGAGCTTCTCTCATTACTGATAGACGAGGCTGCTGGCAGGATTGATGGATGTAAGTAGGTGTATGTGCCTGTTTACCTATTCTCAACACATTGGGTTGGCGGGATCTATCGTATGTAGTCAGACGAGCCTGATAACTAGCTGATGATTTATAAACTGGTGTATGCTCTTGTCTATAGTACTCCGCCGGAATTTCCAAGCGGGATTAGCGTGTTGCTGCCAGACGAGTCTGCTGGACATCGGAATTAAAACGGACGGGTGTGTATGCCCGCTCATTGCTTGCCACCAAGTTAGGTTGGTGGACTTCTACAGAGATGGCAGAGATGAGAACCTATAAAAAATTGACCGTATTTCGTCTCTAGAGGTTCGTCTTGCCTACTCGGGTTCAAGGAACCTGAGCCAAATTCCTGGAGATGATACCCTCATCATGTTGAGGGTGCACTACTACACGAGTCTGGTGGTCATTGTTGATGGGAGACCTCAGGAAAGACTATTGTCTCCTAGAATTAAGGCTCTGAGGAACCTTCTCATTCACCTCCCCAGAATATTGTAGTAAATGGTGATTTTGTTCTAGGGATAACGAACCGAAATGGTTGGAGATGGTGGTTGGCACCACCTTCTTATTGATCGATGGTCGTCACTTTCTGGATGACCAGGGTGAATTGTTCACTTGGAGGGATTGTCGAGCAGCCTCAAGGTTTGGAATGGTACTGTGATGATGATATTCCTTAACCAGTGCATTCGATACCCAGCGTTGAAGACGTTGAGTAGGTGATGTCGTCCTCAGAGTGGACGACGATCCAGCAGGAGTAGTAGTAGATGCATTCACAGTAGAGGTTTTCACAGCAGAGGCATTCACAGACATGAACATAAGAAAAATCCATTCTCGTAAGGGAGAAGATCTTGGAAAAGAGTTCATCTTTGATATAACAGACTTAATCAAGATAAGTCCAGCCACTACATCTTTTGGATGAACACAGATGTTATTGATTTTCTTGTTGGCCCTCTCATTGAGTTTAAATAGGGCCCTAACAAATAAGTAAATCATCACATTATCTTGGTTAAGGATTCACGCCAGGTTCACCATTTTTTTCCTCTGGAACTGGGAATGATCTCATTGGTTTAAGGTTCAACCATTCCAAGCTGTTTCTAATGGGTTTGTTCGTAGAACCAGAAACATCCAATGATTCCATATCCATTTGGACCTACTTTCCAAAGGTAGGTGCTCATTAGTTATGCACTGATGAGGATTAGGAATTTTCACTGGTCGAGAGGATGGGAGGTCAGACTCATCATACCTTTTTGAGGGGAATTATTTTCTACTCTGGGACTCTCTTTATAGATTTACGTTATGTTTGTGAATCTATATTAGATTACCAAGTGTAAGAATGATCTTTCCTTTAGATCTGGCAATCAATGATTCATATGTAGGAAATTTAGAGAATATTTTATATGTATTCAAGGTTATTCATCAATAGAGAATCATCTGTATTTGTTAGTGATTCTTATTCAATGGTATCCTTTAATACATTATATAATGTCTCTTGGTCATTATGATGAACATACTAGTTTTAAAGCCACTCAGTGGGGCACTTGAAATTTATTTCCATTCAGAAGGACATAGATTATTTCAGAGTTGGGATCATACCCTCAGATTGGATACCTACGTATACTTTATTTAGAAAAGGAATCATAACCCACGTAGTTTGAGTAAATGAGTATGATGTTTATGTAAATTTGATGGCTCAAAGAAAATGTGTCATAATTACTTTTATGCTCTAAGCTCACGTGAGTCATGCTCGGTGTGATAAAAAAGAGGCATTGGTAAAACCAGACAATTGTGCCATGAAGGATGCAATCATAATAAATGATGTGGGGCTTATATATGTATGACTGCCCAAATAGATAGAGATCAATACCTATTTCAAAGAAGAAGTCCAGGAACAGGGTCCAAAGAGGTATATGTGCTTTTATTTTGATTTGGATACTCTAACTTGGGGATTACTCTTGAGGAAGATGCCCAAATTATGAGGGGACTTATGATTGAGTTTTATTACTGATAAGGAAGCCCAGATCAAAAATTAAATTAAAACTAGTTAATATAAATTAAGACTGGGGCTTACTCCTAAGGAGGAGGTCCAGGTTAAAGCGATTTGAATACTGGGGATTATTCCTAAAAAGGAAGCCCAGGTTAAGGGAATTTATAGAATTAAGGGACTTGGGGCTTGCTCCTAAGGAGGATGGCCAGATTTGAGACTGGGGATTACTACTGAAAAGGAAGCCCATATTTGAGAAATTATGGTTGTGGATTACTCCTCAAGAGGATGCCCAAATTTTGGGAATTTTAAGACTGGGGCTCACTCCTGAGGAGGATGCCCAGATTAGGGGACTTGGGGTTTATTCTTAAGAAGGATGCCCATATTTGAGAATGAGGCATACTCCTGAAAATGAATCCTAGATTTGAGAAATTATGGTTGGGGATTACTCATGAGGAGGATGCCCAAATTTTGGGATTTTTGAGACTGGGGCTTACTCCTGAGGAGGATGCCCAGATTAGGGGACTTAGGGATTACTCCTAAAAATGATGCCCGAATTGTTGAGGACTTGCGGCTTTCTCCTAAATAGGATGCCCATATTTGAGACTGGGTATTTCTCCAAAAAAGGAATCCCAGATTTTAGAAATTATGGTTAGGGCTTACTCCTGAGGAGGATGCCGAAATTTTGGGAATTTTGAGACTGGGGCTTACTCCTGAGGAGGATGCCCAGATTAGGGGACTTGGGGCTTACTCCTAAGTAGGATTCCAAATTAATGATGACATAGGTCTTACTCTTAAAGAGGATTCCCATTATTAATTGGTATTTGGACTAGGGCTTACTCCTGAAAAGGAATCCCAAGTTAAGGATTCTCTCATTTTAAAGGATGAGGTTGAATGAATGAACTCTCTAACCTTAGTGGTGTAATGATGTGTAAATCACCAGTTTTTTGAGAGATGTTCCATTGAATTATTTCAGATAAGGAATCCAAGAAGTAAATCATTCAATGAATGGATTTGGAGAGAATTTTGTAGGCTTAATCATGAAGAGTAGAGGTGGATAGGTGTAGGAGGGGTGAAATGGGTAGGAAGGGCCCCCAAAAAGAGAGGGGCACACAAGTCCTATGTGGGTGTGTAAGTCTTGGTCGCGCAGGTGTACCTGCGCGACACATGGGTACTTGCGCACCACTAAATCCTTAAGGTAGAACTTGGGCGATACATGGCTCAAGCCTTTAATATTCTCCCGGAAGTCTTCCAGAAGAGGGGCTCACAAGTTCTGTTTAAGGGGTAAGGCAGCGTGCAAGTGTGGGCATTTCCCTTAAGGGTTGGCCACTCAGGCACGCAAGTGTTGATTAGTTTCAACACATAGGCCTTACCCCCTCTCTTTAGATCTTCCATTTTAGGTATGAAATTACCTTAGAAGTGTTCGGAAGATTTGAGAAGAGACTAGGGCGTCAGGAGCTTAAATCTAAATTTCTGGAAATTGTCCCCTTGAAATGTTGGGCCCACATGGGTATTTATAGGCTGGAGAGACCCTGAGAGAATTTTCAAAGAGGGTGCGCAAGTCACCTGCACGACCACAGGGAGGCGCACAAGTATACATACGCGACCTTGGTGGAACTTGAGTGACCCAAGTGCATTTGAATATTGGTTCATTCCTTTTCCAATTTTTTATTTTTCTTCAAAGGATGAATCACTTTGGGTTCAAGGTATTTCAATTTTCATTCCTTTAGACTCTATGACGGAAATGAGTGTCAACAGTATCAAACAAAATATTTCAATCCATTAAGGATTTATAAAACATGATGGATCAATAAGACCATTGATGATACGCCTGAATGAAGTGTTTGCGATACCGAACCCCCTTAGACTGTGGTGAGTGATGGGGTATCTATTGACCCATTATATTCTTATATGGATGTCCTCAAAATGAATATGGGATATGATCCATACAAATATAAAAATGAAAAAGTATGCAACATTTAAATCATACCTCAAGAAGTAGGTGTTCAGTTTTCCAATGTGAGTCTATATATACACATAATGAAAGAATTTACCATATCTTGGCACCTCTGAATAATGATTTTCTTGCTCCTAAGTATAATTATACCATGTAAAAATATAAGTGTGTGTCTATATACCACTCCACACATATATGATGTAAAATCACATCCAAATATGAATAAATACCAACATCTGAGAATGATATAAAGAACCATAGACAACCCAATAATGAATAACTATAGGCAAGTATTCTAGCTAGAAATTTCATCTAAATGGAAATGTATATCCATTCTTCCACAAATCAACTGAGAGATAATGAACCTGTATGTATTTTATTTGGTGATCAAATAGGCTATGAGTATATAATTGTTTTAAATATAAATAAATATTTTAATGATGATTGTGATTTTTCTCAATTACAAGGATAGCCTCTCAACTATTAGTATGATCATAATATAATTATGTGTATCATGAAGAAATGAGACATGAGATTGTTTACACCACATCAATTCATTCCAAATATCCATAAATATGAGGTGGTATATACAATGATACATACATAAATTATGAACACCATTGAATCCATTTCAATTCACATGATATCTAGTGAGATATAGCACTCCTCCCCATGTTTCTTAAATATAATTTTTATCCCGAATGGGTTGATGAATATTGAACCCCACCGAATTGTTTTAATCATACCATTTCAAAATTTGATGTCACAAGAGATATATAATCGGAACATAAGAACTTTGTCTCCTAAAGAGGACTTGTGATGGGACATCAAGACTAGTATTTGGTGAAATAAAATAATATGTTATGTATAAACATTAATGGGGAACACATTTAATATGTTACAAAAACCATCACTAAGGATCCTTCCTTGGTTGTGAGGACCATTTCAATTAATTACAATGATAATTCATCTACACATTATACCAAACCATTTTTTACCTAACAAATAGAAAAAAAACAAGACTTAGAGAAAGTGATTTTCTTAATCACTAGATGTAAAGGTGAAACATATTTACTGTATCCCATTCATTGAAGGGAAATCGAAAAAACATTTTTATAATAAAATTCATGATGTGCTACAAACTCATTATCTCCTATTGAAATTCCTAGTTGTATTATGCGAGTTTTCATAAATGGATCACCTCTATAGAACATTTCATTCAATGAAATGGGTCAAATATAATACCATAGCACTACTTAAGAAAAAAATAACATAGTAAGGTAGATAATTCTATTATTTACCTCAAACCAACAATAGTATCTTTCCAAGAACCGGTTTTGGTCCCGACTCACAAGACAACACCTGCTGAATGTAAAAAATTGTGTATAATGAAGACACTAAGAAGTGAAGAGAGATCATTGCATTAGGTGATTTGAAAAATAGATGAAAAAGAAAATTCCATATTAAATGTTGTGGTTCTAGGTTAATTCATCAAATATAATATAAATAACCATCATGAGCTAACAAATCCCAATAAACCAAATGAGTTCAACATGAATGAACAAATTGATTCTTTCTGTTTTCATATGAGACAATGATACAAAATTTATGACAAATTATTTATTTATATTTATCCTATAGATAGTGGTTTATTGAATAAAAGATAGATGAGGAAAGGAATTAGTATATGTGTCTAGTTTTACCATTACCCAACTAGAAGGTTTGGTTGAATAGTTAGATATCCTTGAAAATAATAAATAGATGTTTGAAAATTAGATGGCTCAGAAAATAATGGATTGAACTCATGAATCCCTAATAAAATTACATTTCATATCTTAATCATCAAATATTTTATGTAAATTCTATTGAATATGAATCCCAAATATTTATGTAATCATTAGAAACAATTAAATACCTAATAGAAAAAGATTTATCCAACTCCGACACAAATTATGACTCTTGTAGATTTATTTACTTTTTTGTCTAGAGATAGGGAAGCACCCTAAAAAATGAATGATGATCAAGTGATGTGCTCAATTTGGGTTCTATTAACTTTGATAACATAATAATTCCCTTATCAGATGATGAATATTCTCTTCTATACTAATTCCACAATCGTGTATGGAGAGTTAGAGGATGAGGCTGAAAAATTTTACTTTATTGGGGACAGAGTGGACTCAGTAAAACCCAATATTTTGGTGGTATATCCATTGAATAAATTTACACATGTGATCCCTTTGAGATATCACATAATGAATATGAAAAATTAATTGATAAACTGTGATCTCTAATGTTTTCATTAATTCCAAATAATATTAAAAAACTGACTATTAGGTTTAAAATTGATTGATATTCCCAAACAAAGGGGTATCCCACTACTACGAAATCCATATATAACTTATGATACATCATATTGTACACAATAACAATGTCTATCTACCTCAAAAAACAAAAATCACTTGAATCATAATAAGTATCAACCCACATTTTAAAGCCTTGACCTATAGAATTAAAAATTGATATTCTAAAATAGTGATCTTTTTTCTGAGTCAAAGTCAAAATCCTAGATGATCTCCCAAATATAATGAAACTCAATGAGATACCCACTAATTCCATATAGATCACATTATAATTTAATATATAATTCATTAAATTAATTATTAAATTAAAGGATACAACACCACCAAAAATTCATTCAACCATCTCCTCCAATTAACAAGACAAATAAGAAGTTATTTAGGGAAAAAAACCCTATAAGTACTACTAAATATAGATAACATCAATATCTAAAAGGATCTTTTTAAAAATGGATTTGGGATTAAAATAATTCATTTTTGGACCCTCATATGATTGGGAAATAATAATGGGTAAAGTCTTGTTAAAAATAACTAATACTGTGTATGTAAATTATGTAGAATGAACTATTAGAATGATCAAGATCAAGAATCAATTTTTTATCTCACAACTAATACTATGATCATGGATAGAGATTAATAATTACATAAAAAGTTTCTACCCAGAAGTCCATGGCCATATATACTTGTGGTGGCATCAAAAATATTTATTCAATGATAGAAATAACCAATCAATGGAAGGGTCAGTATAATACATTTTGAAGTGAACCCATTGTGTCAATGAAATCCATATATGATGGGTTATCATTTTATAAGGGAATTTAAAGAAACATTTGATGGATGGTGATGTGTATATTGGAACTCCAGATGTTTTGTGACATCATATTAGAATCTTTAGAGCAAGATTAATAGTAATTATGTGACACCTGTAATCCTGATTGAGTCTGTGGACTCGGTAACAACAAGTTCTTCTGAACGACAAATATCCCCATTTCACTTTCATGTGAGAAAAATCATGTTTTATTATGTGGATATATAAAATTATATTCATAATGATTATCCATAAGGATTAGTTAATTTTCTATCACCATTAATATAAATTGACATTACATCTAATAAATTATTTTTATCTCTGCATTTTCATGCATATCTGGTCCTCGCTATTAGTGAGAAGGAATAATAGGGTCATAATAATCATTATTCAATGAATTGGGATGTTCTAAATGATAGTGCCTCCCCACAAGGCCATTTATATCTCGATAGGTATAGAGATAACCCAAAATTAACAACCACATCCAAAAAATCTCTCATTTACATAATAATGGAATAATAATAAGGGGGAATCCAGAACAATCGTCATGTATTTGAGTAAGGCATCCATATGGTGATCATTGAGATCATACTTGTGAATATTGGAAAATTATAATTCATGAATAATATTTTTATTAGTGCTAACATTCATCCGGAGGAGTATGATAATTATATTAAATTCATTACGAGTCATCAATACATTTTATATAGGAATTATGAATAAATAAATGAGATAAGACTATATTTCTCTACTCATTACCTAGTCATTCTTGATGGACATCAAAGATTTAAGTATGAATCCAACATATTAAAAACCTCTCATGCTAGTAATAAAGAATCATATCTAATGATTTTATCAAAATATATATTTATAGGATAGGTAATAAAATCATAAAAAATTTCAGAAAATGACATACTCATGAACAAAATTGACATATTATGGATTCATTGATTGAAAAGAGTTTTATCGAAACTAAATTTAGGATGATTTCCTATAATTTATCACATAAAATTTGATCGATGAATCTAATGGATTCTATTCCATTTTATTATGGATAAGTATTCAATACATAATCATATAAAGATGGCCCCTAAATATTTAGAAACCACTACCTTAAATGAGCCTTTGAGGATCATTTTATAACATAATTCTCCCTTTAGATTAAATTTTTATGGATACTTATCAGCATTCAGGATTTCATTTCTGTAAACCCTGATTAGGGAAATTCATATAATGTATCATCAATGAACTGGTAGTTAAATCTCTATAGTATGGTGATCACCTAACTGATCTGCATGAAATATTCAAGAAAATGAAACAAGCGTGGATTGATGTTGAATAATCTAAAGTATGTCGTTAATGTAATATTTGTTATACTCCTTGCACTTATTGTAGGATGTCACATTATCGTGGTTGATCTAGAAACTACTTGTGAAATAAAAGTAATTACACCACCTGAAACTCATATTTAACGTATGAGACTCCAACAAAACCTCGTTTATTTTCAGTTTCATGAAGACAAAGTGTCTATAAATAACCCCTTACACCATGTTAATGATGAATGTAGACTATCAAAAATGCGTTAAATTTTTCAATTAATATTTTTAATATCTTAAATAATAAATGTAACATCCAAAAATTTCGATGCTGCTAGTAGGAAGAAATACACTTTTAATATATGTGGTTGCCATGGAATGATCAATGGTTCTCTAATCATATATATAAATGATACAATAAATTTAACTACTCACTGAAATCATATTTGAACAATTATAGTTACTAATACATGTTATTCAGTTCTTAAAAATTAATTCCCTACATTCATCTCTATAATGAAAAAGAAGTTAAATTTACCTCAACATCACAACGTCTACCTATTAAATTATTTTATTTGGTCCCTATGTTAAATGGGATTTTGGGATGATGTGTAGTTATCCAGTAACAATATGACATTCAATTCATTTAACTAAAGATAGAAAAGGAATATACATAAATGATTTCCTTGTATGTTATCTGACCCTATAAAAAATCTACTAGACACATAACATTCATCTGATGAAGTGTTCTATGCCGATGATACTTCCGGAATAACCTAAACTCATCGTGACATTTCTGAATAACTCTACATAAGAAATTGAACGGAAACCCCAAGCTAAACCGGGGATCGCATATGATTTTTTTCCAATAAAACTGGAGTTTCTAGGCATTTTTTCACTATCTAAATGTTTCACTATTAATATGGTAGAATATATAGAATGTATCAATGTCTTAGAGATACCCCAAAAAATACAGATTTCCTACCTAAATATGGATTGGTACTAAAAGTTAGGGATCAAATAGATCAATATAAATTGTTTCATAAATAAGGATGAATTGAAGACCTAATTAGTTATGTTTTTGGATTAATTTCAAAAAACCCAACTGAGTGAAATAAGCATCAAGTCCCTTCATTGCAAAATTTTTGTGCTGATGCGTAAAGAAATATATGTAATGTCTATGCTAATATCGATAAAAAAGGCGGTTCTCCACATCATGCACTTAAGGTGAGTCTCACTAGTAATTTTTTGTGATATAGAGGTGATAAATCAGGTAAATTATTCCCTTGATTAGGATAATAAAACATGCATCCATACCTAGATGACACTCATAATATATTACCTTTAAAACATGGCACTCAAATCAAATCGAACCAAATACGAATACTTTCGACTTAGAGAAGTTAATGTCACCCATCTTGACCTGACAAATGAGAAGAGTGAAATTTTTAACATGGATTTGTGGTAGTCATACTATTATGAATTTAAAAATAGGTATTCTCCACATTAAGGAAGTATTCTATACATGATCCAATGGTGACCACTAGTATAGAACTAGACTGACCCAACAAATTCAGAGGCTGTGTTATTTGTTTTAAAATGATGCAGGGATATGTTTCATTTAATGGGATGTCTCATGAATGTATGATTAATGAATGATTCATTCACTATCCCCTAGTGTTTTTATATATAGGAAAATTATTCCTAGACATTATATATTAGGGTAATGGAAATTGTGGGGTTATATCCCCTCCAATAGCTAAGTAGTTTAAATACAACCACAATGAAACAAGATTCTTTTCCCAATCAGATGAGACCATACAACTCATGGAATTTATGAATAATATTATGATCATTTTATTAATATCAAATATTATCACAAGATTCATTATACCTCACTAAATATTTATAGAAAATGGAACCAACATTTGTTCTACATGGTAGAGTATATTTTATTAGGAATATAACACCATGTATAACCGTTCATCCAAAAATCAATTATAGGAAAAACGAATATATATTCCTTCGATAATAATATATAAAATAAACTCTAGGAAATGTGGTATAGGGAAAATAAGTTTGGTACAAATATATCTTTCATTATTGATGGAACTTCAATACAACCAAGTACACAACCACCCATGTGACCCCATATTCATTGGTTTATGGGAATGAGGTTGTGTTTCCCATTGAAGTACAATTGCACTCACTCTAAATATCCATAAATGGAAAACTACAATGAAATGAAAAATTGAATAAGTGGATGAATGATATTTAAAGTATTGATAATGAAATGTTGCATATGTTTCATTTTCATACAGATAAGCAAAATGTGATCACATGAGTCTTCAATAAGATGAATTTAGTCCACTATTTACTCTAAGGGGAATTGGTATTGGTTCTCAAAATACTGATGATAATATAGTAAACTCTAAATATGGAACCTATATGGTACGAACCTTAAAGATTGTATAATATATATTCAAATAAATCTTAGTCAATAGATATGGTATATGTGGAACATATTACGACCCTAACCAATTCATGGTAATTAAGAATTAAAACATGTATCTTCCATCATAATATCTATTTCCTAGATTCCATAATATGAACTGCATGTCATTTTACATCCTTACAATATATCATTAATTTAAATGGAAGTTGTCTTACCACATGATGTTAAACTAAATGGATAATGTTAAATAAGGAGTTATGAATTAGATATGATCTTTATCTATATAGAGGAAAAGATAATGTACCCTAATCCCATTGTGCGAGTAAGATACCTATAAGAATGATTCCTTATAAGAATAATGTATATCTTGATTCATATTATTATAAGTTACATAGTGATTCCCAGAACTCAAATCCTCGGTCCCACATTAATATAAATTGAAAAATATCCCCTCTGG
Source organism: Viscum album (assembly GCA_963277665.1). NCBI lineage: Eukaryota > Viridiplantae > Streptophyta > Magnoliopsida > Santalales > Viscaceae > Viscum > Viscum album. The sequence goes on along the minus strand of OY728153.1, from coordinate 185,240,546 downwards.
GAAAATGGGTTAGATACACATAGAGATGTTTTTATATAATAACTACAAGTGTCTTATTTTTTCCTATCATTAGACATGTTGTCGCAAATATATCCAAAACCTCAAGACCATATTTAATATGTAGAAAAATGATCCCTCCTAACAGATTATCTAAAAATATGATGGGAACATTCTCATGAACTATATGTGTTTTTATTTATGTATCTCTTTGTAATTTTAAACACTAATCAGGGGTCCATCTGTAATAAAAACAAAAATCACACCGTATATACATATGGGATAGACCTGTGTTAAGAATTTTCCATTAATGAACTAACATTGGATTGATTTATATTTTCAATGGTTATGTATTGGTTTTAATATTAAAACTCTTAGGGCCAACCACAATATCATAAAAATATCCTCTCCATATATAAGAACTCTAGTGATGAGGAGAGTTTACAAATGTATAAGATAGTAATGGATTGATTCTATCAACCAAAGGTTATGTCATGATTATCATAAATAAAATACAGCATATCGCCGCTATATGATGTAATGTGAGATAATGAAATTCTCTCAGTTCTCCATATGGGCCCGTACTATGCAAGGTTCTTTCTCTTGAACTATGTTTGGGTTGATTCTAGATGAAACAAGATATCTAGTGATGCATGAAATCCATTTATCAGGTGTATCAATGGATTGTAATCATAATAAACCATTTCCCTCATTGGAATTCAAATCCATGTAGAATATCAATACCACCTTAAATAGTAAAGACAAAATTACCTTCTATTTCATGATCCATCTCATATAAAAATTGAATGGAAAATTATCTCTTGTTTCTTACATCAAACCTTAATCTTATGAAATTAGAGATCCTACATATATCAACATCCTGGTGTTACTGATACATTTGTTGGATATTGTATTATGTCAATGTTTCATGCCATTAACTTTCTTGACAATGTCCAATTCAGTTGATTTCAAAATGCATGAAAACATCCCCATCACATGGCATTAAACATAACAAAAATATTCATAGTCACGTGATTTTAAACTACACCTAAAGTGGTATTGATTCTGAATATGTTATTCCATGATGAGTTTTTTTTCATAAATTGAATATCATAACCCTTCTCCATGATGTGTATTCAATACACATTGGTACATCATTTAGTGTAATCAAATCCTTCATGAATCATAAAATATCCATGAACTAACATTTTATCTTTGATGTATGAGTTGATACTAGACAATTAGAAAAGTATATATACCGGTCTTGATTTCTTAAAGACCATGGTATCCCAAAAAATTAGTTCCACCATCAAGAAAATAGGTAACCTGGGTTTATTAATCCAAATGTAACCCATATTATTCAGTGGAGAATAATGAAATTACTCAGAGCTAGAACGTGGAGGATATTAGGTCTTATAATATACCCCCACCCTTAATCAATTAGATATTTTCCTAATTACATGGATTATAGAATTCTTTTATTATTAATTTTTGACATGCATCCAATCATCTTCATCTCTTATAGACTATAATATTTTTTTGTTATGATTTATACATCCCATAACAAAACTATTAAATATAATTTACATATCCTCATTATTAAATATTTATTAATAACACCCATTGGAAATCCAATATTATTAGATATATTTTTTTACAATTACATTTCATTTTTTTAATCCCATTTGGAGACCAATCATTAATGAGCTTCATAATTTATTGATAATTTCCACTTTTTCCTCCATAAAAGACTTATTCCCCCTTTTGTTGTCAAAATTAACAAATTAAAGGATCTAATATAATGTTAGTATTCCATGATAAATAGGTAATAGTGAATGGAAAATTCCAAAGGAACACAAATATGATTCATTGGAGAATAACACATTTGCTAATGGATTGTTCCTAATAGATTGTTTGGTTCCTAATGGGACACTTCTCATATTCACTAGGGAATATAACAACTCCCTTGATCTTGTATAGGGGTATATATTGGTCATTCTTGAAAGGAACCATTAATCCCATGAGTTATTCATCTAATGAAATGATTTTGTTTCACCAATAATTGAAATATTATACTTTACATATGAATTTAATGTAACAATTTCATTAATTTTCCTAACATACTAGATTGATAAACAATGATGTAGTGATTTAGTCCATCTTATATAATCCATGGAAGTATGTATATAAGGATAATAGAACTTATATATGAACGATGAGTTTAAATATTAATATTATTAGATGACACATAATGGTGCTTTAGTATTTAATCATTGGTAGATCCATTATGTAATGATTAAATTCCCATTCACTATGAATGAATTAGATAAATGTGGTGAGTCGATATCAGAATAATGTGTGGCTTGATTTCAATTACGATAACATATTTTGTGATGATCAATTCTCATTAAATGGGTCCATATACAATAAGAAATGAAAATTCCCATTTGGAATATAGATGAGACTATATATGAAAATTTCATTCAAAGAACTATGCGTAGATCAATTCCTATACATTGGGATTTGTAGTGATTATGCGGTCCTCCATTTCATGAAACACTATGAAATCTCATCACTCAAAAACATTTTATTTGAGGAGAGTTAAATTATAGGGTGGGTTTGAATTCATACCAAATATGAATTCATTATTGTACTCCATATCACGGACTATTTCATATCCATATCAACTATCTTGTTGTCTCTCATTTCTTAACCCAATAATGAATCATTTTAGGATAGGGGAAAAAAATTCACATTGTCCAATGAAATAGAGGTTCATTTTATTAAATGGAATTGAAATTGATCATATAATAAGGCATTAAACTACAAAACAAGAGGACATCACATTAATATAATCATAAACTATGATTATTGTGTACATGAGAATAACATAGATTATACATTCCCCTAGAAATATTTTCATTAATTATTATAATAACCATTAGGGTGCTCAAATCCTTAATGAATTTGACATTCTACATAATCCAACATCAAATATTTGAAATATAAAATGATTCCATCCAATTACTTTTGTTTATATCCATCTCATAGTCTCTTATAAAAATTTCGATCCTCGTATCTGGGAAACCCCTATAGGAAACTGGTAAAAGGGTCTGGTTAATCCTAAGGGACCCTAATAGGATTCATTATGGAAGAATGCAATTCCCAGAAGATTTTCCTTGGTGTATGTTTTTATCTAAGATGAATAACCCCTTAATTAAAGGAGTTGTTGTCCAGAGCGCATGGGATATGATCTCTCTTATATTATTAATGGTTTCCCTATCCCCAAGTCACTACTTTTCACAGAGAGAGATATTCATGGAATATGAATAACACTTCCGAAAATACCATTATTCATGTAGATTTTGATACCCTCGATATTACACATCTTTTAATCATACCCACTGAAAAATAATTATTATAATATCATATTAATTTTCCTCTAAATCTTGTGGTTTTCATCTCATCTGAAGAATCAATTACATTTATTTTTTCATTCCTCTCAACAATACATCCTATAATTATAACATTTACTACATGAAAAAAGGCTAGTTTCAAGATGTTAAACTAAAGAACAACATCATCATCACACGATGTTATACTACATGACAAATTTTACAGCCAACTAGACCTAATGTTTCATTTATTATGGTCATCATATCAATAAATGTGTGATACAGATATATTTGGGATCTCTATACCACAAATAATTATGAAAAATAAATTTCCCTATTTATGAGCCCAATTTATAAAGAGGTACCCTTGAATGGATGTGATTCAAATTATTACTATGAGAATATTAAAATAATACCACTCCCTTCATATGAGTTAGTTCTATGAATAATGTCTATTTTTATATGAACTATGAATGAATTGATTTCAAACCAATTATTATACATAGTAATTCATTGGTATATTTTCCTTGGCCCAACCATAGTTTTTCACATTTTTATACACTAGAGGTGCTTGATCCGCATTAAAAATTATCAACATTGGGTGGTAATGAGATTGCAGAAATTCTATGAACCAGTATAAATTCTCCTTAAGGATATCCTGCAAAATTTTACATCTGTTATTATATCCTTAACAGATGAGGTTAGTTTTTAAGAAATATGATATGATAGAATTAAGTTAAAATTCATGATAGATACATTAACATTGAATTCTATTAAATTTGTTAGACCTTTCCCCATCATAATTCCTTATCAGACAACCATAAGTGTTCAACCAAATAAAAACAAAGAATCTTGTTTCTTCCATCATATTTTCAATCACCAAAACCTATCAATCATCAAATCCTGAATTTAAAAAATTCATAATTTTTTCCACTACCTAATAAAATAACATTGCAAAAAAGGGGCCTTTTTTAATAATTCATTTCATCCTCAATCTTCTATAAATGTTCCCTAGTCTGTCAACTTTATATCCAACCAATGGTTTATAAATAAATATCTTCTTCTGATTTAATTCAATATCATTATAGGTATTGTTGAATTAAAAAAACATGATTTTATTAGGGTTTATTATATCATATCGGTATTAAAATACTACTAATAATCATAAAAATTTATAATATTTCCATATATCTATGATAGTATGTTTTTTATAATTATATGGTTTTAACCAATCTAATTGAAAATTGCCTTGGATGTGATAACCTCAACTTGTAGGATCATACCTTATGAAGCCTCATTATTATAGAATCAAAAGAATATGAAGTCACTTATATTTTCCATTTACCAAGCCCATGATGATATAAATCAACTTATGCATGATTGAAACTATTTACCAAGGAGTTGGAAGCTTGTCAAGATCACATCCAAAACCATGTATGTTGAGGCACCCCATGAAGGCCTCACCAATTTAGACATTAAAAATCTGTATTTTGATAGTGAATTAGATGGATATGTATTTAAACCCTAATAAAATGAGTATTTATATTTTATATAGTAAAGAATATATTTTCATTTTTTTTATTTTATCTTTATAAATTATTATAATTTGTATAAAATAAAACACAAAATTTATTTTTAGGTAACATTAAAAATCAATAAGCCATTTATTTTTTAAAAAAATAATCAAATTTTTAAATACATACTATTTCATTAAAATATATATATTAAACATTTTTTTAAATATAAATTTTAATTCAATTAATATAAATCCAAATGTTATTTTATTATGGGTTCGAAAATAGTTATTATCCAAAAACCAAACGTTTCCCAATAAATGTCACGTTTTTTTATAAGTGAAAATTCACATATCTAGAATATTATTTAAATATATTAATAATTTTTTTTTGGAATCATAACAAAAAAAATTCCATTATAGTGTGTTTCATAATTTTCTGAGAGAGTCGAATTGTAGGGTAAAAAATAAATATAATATAAATGTATATTGTGTATTATAGCATCATAATGACAAAAAATGATTTAATAATTCCAGTAATTGGTATCCATGATAAAATATATGTTACCCTACAAAATTAATATTATTTTAGGGTTATTTTTTATAATAATATTTTTATCCTTTCAAAATATATAATATATTGTATTGTTTTAAAATCATTTCATTATGAAAATGACTCACTTACACATTTGAAAGGAAGTTTTTTTATTATTCTTGGCCCATTCGCTTATAAAATAATAAGAACAACATGCCTTTTAAATAATACATGTTCAAAAAATATGTTAAGGTTCTTTTTTCCATTATTTTATTATATAGTGTCAAAAACCCATGTTTGAGAGATGATAATGATTATCTAACTCATTTCCTATATAAAACCAAAACACAACCATTTACCTTTATTAAAAATGTTTTTATAAATTCTATCATAATCCTTCACCTTTCTAAAATCTCTCAAGGTTCTAAAATCTATTAAGAATCTCTTATTAATCATTTTGGGTCACACACTCAACATAAGGTTCTTTTCCTTCACCTTGTTATTCATGTATAACCTTTATCTTATGTATTTTATCCCATTTTCCTAAAGATGGTATTTGTCACCCCATATCCACTAAACAATACTTTTTATACTTAAATTTCGAGGTAACCCATTCAATATCAAAATTCCCCCCATTGAACTTTCATATGCACTAGTTACCTTGACAAAATATCAACGTGATCTACCATGATAAAAAATTGTATAGTTAATACTCGTTATCATTTCCAGTTAAGTGTGTTCATATTATACAGAAATACATCCTTATTTTGGACATAGTTGAATGTATTACAGCCACCTTGATCGTGTAATATTATATTATAATTAATGAATCCATGTCTTCTGATTTATGGGGCATATTTACGCTTGCGAATGAAATGAATGTGATGGTTTCTCCTAGAATTATATAGTACTCCAATGAATTTGGTAATGAATTATCCCAATAAAACATAATTAAAAGAATTAGGTTGTTGTCCTAATACATAATGGGACAATTTACATCAGAAATCATTTGTTGTTACATGTTTTCAATTTTTATGATGCTGTGTTTTAAGTTGCTTCCACATATCTGTTGTTGTTTTTTAGGATTATCATGATATATAATGACTCATTTTTCATATTTTTGATTGTCACATATTTTATTCCCTATTGATATCAATATTTCATAACATGTCTTACATTCTACATGTTCTTCCATGTTTATTCCCTTGCTAGTATTTATTTATCATACGTTTCTTATGATTGTCCCCATGATATCCAATATAGTTTTTTGTAACATATTGTTAATAAAGATTCAAATAAAGATGACATGTTTCTTATTTTATGTTTTTATCTAATGTATAAAATTTCCAAATGATGTATACTTCCTGGTCATATGGTTTTTATATTATTTAATTATATTTAATAAATCATGAATTAATATGTAATAAGGAGATGGGTTTCCATTATTGGTATCAAATGAAAAGTTTAATTATTTTTTGTAGATGGATTAAAAAATTAAAGAGAAAGAATTAGATATAAAACTCTATATATTAAAACTCTCCAAAATTATTGTATCAATATAGTAATTTGACTATCAATAAAATAAATACTTTTTGGTCACTGTAAGTGGATGTGGTTCTACAGTTTATTCAATTTGGGGTGAAATAAAAAAACACTAAATTGATCTAGACATGGAAGATAATTTGTGCATGACAATAGAATTTGATTCTCACCTACGTTGACACACCCTTGTGATATTATTCGGTAAATTAATAATATCTTTTCTAACCATTATTATGGAACAAAAAATCACCATAAAAATATATGATATAAACGATATCATTGGTAACATAATTTGAAGTCTAGAAATTCATATTTAAAAAAAATGAATTTAACTTATAATAGTATCCCTTTAATTATATTGGATCCTAATTTATTTGTTGAATAATTTTAAATTAATCATCCCCAATTTTCACTTTATTATTGTCGATGGCTATAATTATGTGGAATTAAGTAACTAACCCATCTGAAGGGAAATGTGATGATTTCCCCAACCAGATGACCAATTTGATGTCAGAAGGAATGAAAATAATTATGAATATAATCTCTCAGCTAGCTCATGTTATGAATATAAACCTAGTCTAGAAGGATCACCCAAATCCCTTAATAAAGATCATGCTACAATTGAGGCCTTCATGTGGAAACCTCCTCTGAATTTTAATGGATCATTTGATCCCATAATCAAGGAAACATGGTTAAAATACATTTAAAATATCTTCTCCATCTGTTAATGGTTTGAGAAAGATATTGTTATAATATCTATTTATCTTATGGAAGAAAAAGAATATCTCTGGTGTAAATTAATCAAGAGAACAAACTCAGACCCATCGATTGAAGCAACAAGGTATATTTAATTCAAGAATTATTTTTCAAAAATATTTCCTCACATCTTCTCACATTAAATTGAATCGTATTTCCATTCTATAATTAATGATGTGAAAAATATATTAAGGTGTAAGTGTAAAACATTAAAATACTTTCGTGATACACTTCTTTCCTTGTGGTGACCCTCGTGTTCAAGGATGAAAAAATCATTGGTTGGACAAAACCTAGTGTAAAAAAATCCCTCACAGTCCTATGATTTGATAACTATGAAGAAATTATATGATGTTTTCTCAATATGTAAATGGAGATCGAAAAATCACAAGGATATCAAGGGGATAACAATTGGAATGATTCTTTTAATAATTGTGTTTTGATGTAAAAATATAATTTTACTAACAAATGTCAACATTCATCTTGTAAAAAATATAAAATTAAGCACCTTAGATAATGACGAAGGGGAGAGGAAATGATTTAGTTTTTGAAGTAATGACACCTAGGTAGAGATTTACGAGGGGAGAATTCCACAAATGAAATAGAGGTATGTAATTCACCATTAATGAATCGACACATCGTCATTTCTTCAACTGAAAGGATCTAAGGATCTTTCAACCTAATGAACTAAGATAAGAGATTTTGGAGAAAATGAAAAACCTCTAAGGCAGTTAGGGAGAAATTATTTTTATCACAAACTCTTCGGTGGATCCCAACAAAGATGTGGTGAAATGAATGATTGTTATTCATTCAATAATAGAAACCATATATTTTAATTATGTTTCAATTCATTCCATCATATCATATAATATTAATTGAAATATTCGATCACTACCATTAATCATTAATGTATACATTTTGATGATACTGTAAATTGGAGAAATTATTTCACCCAATTCAAATTACTCACCCATTCCATAATTTTTGGAATGATCATCCTATAATACGTTTCTATAATAATTTTTCTATAATTTTATGAAATTATGGATATGGAATGGATTTCACTATATATATACAATATAAATTTCTTCTAGAATGAAATCACTCTTCATATCACAATTTCGCCTCTGATACTGCAAAAATTCAAGGATATGGATAGAAATAGTTTAACAACAAAATCTCATGAATATATATTAATTCACTATGATAAAACATATCTAGATAAAAATATAGAATCTAATTAATATATAATTCTTGTTGTCAGTACCATTATGTGGGAATACAATGAAGTGTTTCTAGAGGACTCTGTTAGAATTCCTCTTAATCGAAAGGATTATTTTTCTAAATATCTTATACCTGGATCCTTAAAATTTTCCAAGACTCCATATAGAATGGATGTTATGAAACATGAGGAGATGTGGAAACTTGTCACGAACCATCCCCTGGGGCATGGTCTGTGACATACACTAAGTCGGACTACTGATGGATAGGGGTTGGAGAATAGCACTAAAGGCATTAACTTTCTAGTGGGAGGCATTTAATTAAGTACACACATAAACACACACACACACACACATCCAAATACTAGTGATAGAAAAGTAAACAAGAATTCGACTAAAAAACCATTGAGTACAAGTACATATAAAAGTAAAATGGGACAGAATACAAACCCAAAAAATGACTAAGTAGAAAACATGAAAGTATAAAAGAAAATCCATATAGTCATCTGCTGTAAACCCTACATGATAAGTTAATATAGAGTAGTCGGTGGAATCCATAAAATTATGCCTCATTTTCATGGTCTCACTAGGACCCACCAGGTCCTAGGACACCATGTCCTCATTCATGTTGGTCGTCATCTGCACCAGAAACAACACATGTGGGTGACGTCTGTGCAGTGGTGAGTAACAAAATTCTATGTATGGACACCAAAAAACAAAGAAAGACTGAAAATAAATACAAAACCAAACCATAAAATCATGATCACCAATTATGAACTTGATGTGAGACAGATCACACAATGTATATTATAGTGTAGGATATAGGATCATTTACACATCATCAAACACTATAGGCTGCTGGAGAACATTTCCTCAATGAGAACAATGGGTTTCATGGGTCACACACAAGATTCATTCCACTAACCTTAAATAGTAGTGGTACTCCTCCCTAATTATAACTTAGGGTATGTTGGGTCATACAGAAGTCGATCCCCATTTTGGGCTTTCTGGGTAACATAGAAGTCACTTCCCACTAGCCATACTGAGGTACTCCTCCTGTCGAGTATCGGGGGGAAACTGGGTAACACAAAATTCGCACTGTTGCATGTGATTTCTGGGACACATAGAATCCTCAATCCATTGGGCCATAGTATCTGATCCACATAGATTCTCCTTCCAATAGTCTTTTGGTCTTATCCAACCGTAGGGCTTCCACATATAGTGCACTTGATTCCGGGAGAACCCATCCCCATGACATTTTCTAAATTTCAACTACCTGGAAATATTCAATAGACTATGCTAAAATTATGTCCTCATTATGAGGGTTCCAATGATAAAAAATACTTATTAAGCAGATGATCATTTTGAAATTTATTTACAATTTTTATAAAATGGGTGATGGTTAGGTCTGTGTCTTGTCTGACCCAGTCCGATCAACTAGACCCGACCAGGGCTAGGGTCAATCAACCCCACCCGGGATATCTGACCTGACCTCAGCCCGACCTGCTAGAGAAGGTCTGACCCACACTTTTCATGGTCTGAAATATGTGGACCAATTCCACCTAGTCGGGATGCGGATGGATGTCGCATCCATCTCCCCTCAGCTTTTAGGTCATCCACAGGGTCCCCTCTCCGCCATAGTAAATCGACCATGGAATTCTTCTATACAAATGGCAAGTTCAGCTGGCCAGACTCCCTGCACATAGCCAATCGACCATGTGATCTTGAGATGCACAGCCTATGGTGGTGGGCCGCTCTACTGACAAGACTGAGGGGTCATGTCTCTACTTCCAGCTGACGACCTAGCTTGTGGCTCTTCCGGGTTCATCGTCACGGAATGCCAAATACAGCCCACAGCTACCTCCACCAGTGTTAGCATGCTGTAGAGCTCTTCCACGGACCACTGGATCTCCAACAGTGGTCTGTTCTTTGAGCCGCAATTCCTCAATCCCCCATGGGTTGTCTCCTTCCCTCCGAAGTCCTTGAAATTTCCTTTATACCATTTCAAATGTTTTTTGACCAAGAACGGACAAGGTGGAGTCGGGATGGGCATTGTTCATGTCAGCCCGCGCCCTCCGAGTTAGAGTTTTAATATAGGGTAGTATTGGGGACACCGTTCTATCAATAATTATATAAACCCTGAATAGAAAACAGAATAAAGACACCCTCCATTATGAAAACATGATTTTGAGATCAACCTGTTAGTGGGTTAGTCCGTATTCAGTGTTTTAGAATTTCAATGGAGGGAATCTTAATACAAATAAACTCCTACCTCTAATGACATTCTTCATTGAAGTTCTATTCCCTTGAGTTTTCAATCTATGTTGGGGTTCGTCACTTCCCATACCCGTTATTCATAAAGTCTTGACATTTATAGTGATTCTCTCGCATTCATCATTCATCGTTGGAGGGAATCCCTGACCTAGTTTCTTCAGATAGTTACCATGGTTTAATTTTCAACTCTACAATGCATTAACCAATTAAAATGAAAGCATGTCGCAGTTTTCCTATTATGCCACAACGTCGTGTCATTACACTATTTCATTTATGAAATATCATATATGTTATGATCAATTAATAAGCCACAATGTATATTACTTTAATGTGCCTCATCTACGCACCACAACTTCTTCTTCCATAACTCAATGTTGAGAAAAGAAAGGAAAATAACTTTTTTTTATTTTCTAATTTTAAAAGAAGTCTAATTTTTTTCTGTATGACCCTTACCGGTTGATGTTAGGTCCATTCTAGATTAATCCTGACATTCAGAATTCAACGGTGCCCTCAAATTTTTGATCGGATAACCAGTATAAATGTTAGAATAACCCGCATTCATGTTTACATATACGAACATAAAAATAGTTAAAAATAATATTTTTGGATCACCAAGACTCGAATTCATGTTTTGTCAATTTTTTTGTCTCTAAATAATTCCAATCTATATTTAAAAAAATTATAACAGAATTCTGGGACATAATATTCTCCCCACCTATGGGATTTACATCCCCGAAAGCCAAAAAAAATCTAATAAAAAATTAGGGGTTCTGAGCACAAATCTAATCATCCCACTCTGATGTGCTCTCTTAGAGATTCTCATGCTACCACCCTAGATGCACAAGACCAATCTATTGACCACGAAGGACCTACTCATGTCCACCCCCTATCTCCATATATAACTCCAATAACGTTTCTCCATGATTAATCTCTAGATCTCACCAGTCAATGACGTGCGATGTGTCAGGCATGTACCTCCTCAACTATGAGAAGTGAAAAACATCGTGAAACTGATGCATCTATGGGGGATGTTCTAGGTTCTACACCACATCACCAATGATTCTAAGTGTCTGGAATGGTTCGATGAATCATAGATATTACATAACACCCCACACAAATCTCTGCAATCCCAATCATGGGGAGACCCAAAGGAAATCAGGGTCTCCCTCCTCGAACTCCAAGGGTCCCTGCCTCTTTTTAGCATATGATTTATGCCCAATCTTTACAGTATTAATCTGCTGCTAGATGATCTTCACCTTCATAGCGGGATCTCATACCAATTCTAGACCCATTATTATTGACTCTACAATGCCTTTCATGCATAGATATGATCTTCATGTCCGCCTGTACAATGCCTCAAAGGGTGCAATGATAATGGATGAGTGATGATTGTTGTCGTAAAAAAATTCACATGTGGTTGGTGGTCCTCCCAACTGCAACCAATATTTAGGACACATGAATGTTTCATTTCCTCCATAGTCTGTACGGTCCTCTCAATCTAACCATATGTTTGGGGGTGAAAAGTTGTTCTCAAGCATAGATCATGCCCTGAATTCTCCTGCAACCCCTTAAAAAATGGTATGTAAAGTGTGTGTCATAGTCAGAGAAGGTCAGCAAAGGATCCCAATAAAGCCACACTATCTCTGATAGGTAGAGGATTTTCAAGCCCTCTCATGATCCCTGCTCCACGATTTTAGAAAGTAAGATGACTTGGTGAGTCATTCAATGATCACCCAACTAAAATAGGGTCCCCCGATCATGTGTGGCAACCCCGTCATGAAGTCCCTAGAGATTCCATCCCATATATATATTGATACCACAAGTGGTTGTACAATTCCTTCTAGGATCTGATGGTCAGACTTCATTTACTGACAAGTAAGGCATCACGAAACGAATTCTGCCACCACTTTCTTCATCCCTGTCCACTAGTACTAATGTTAGAGGTCCTGATACATCTTTTCCACACTATGATGTAAAACTATAGGGGGTGAATTTATATAACACAACACTTCTTCTAGTAACATCACTGGTACTACGACACTTCTTTTTAAAATTATGACATGGTACCCACTTATCGAAAAAATCATCAAGAGCATGTCTTGAGGATATCTGAGCACGTTGGGCATCCCAGTAAACATCCACATTTTGTTCCTCCCTAAATTTCTATAATATTGGGTGAGTGACAATCATTGAACGATGGTTAGATGAGGAATCATCGTCCATGAATGATATCTTCATCGTAACTAGCTGCTCGATCACCTCACTCAACAAATGTAGACCATACATACTGATGAGTACGTCTTCCACCACATTCCCCTTCCCAGGATTATAGACTATCTCAATGTCATATTCATGAAGGAACTCTAGCCATTATTTCATTCTTATTTTCATGTCCTTTTGTGTGAAAATATAATTGAGACTCTTGTTATTAGATTAGATGGTAAAACATTCATCCATCATCTTGTGCCACCACATTATCAAGGTAATGACCACTACTGCTAACTCTAGCTAATGGATCATGTAGTTATTCTCATAAATCCTCACCATCCATGAGACTTAGGTGATCGAAACTCATTCCAACAACAATAAAAAACCCAGTTCAGTCCCTGATGCATTTTATAAGACTACATACCCAATACTCTCTTCATGTTTTCATAATGTGAGAGAACTTCGCAGTCTCTTCCTCAACATCTTGAAACTATAATGGATATTCTCCGTAAAAATAAAGGAATATTCCATCTTTGTCAAAGATGGAAGTTGTGCAGCTACTCTAGAAAGGTTGGTCATGATACTCCAGTAATATTCAAAAAGACACCAAGAAACACCACACCTTAGTCTCCCTCATGGGTGCCACCCTAGAATGAATGATCTCTATCAACACTGGATCCAGTAAAACTCCTGCCTCCAAGAGGACGTATACCAGAAAGTGGATATCCCGAATCCAAAATTGGAATATAGAGATATTACTATAAAACTAGTGTTATTAGGGTGTAACTAGAAATACTTGCAGGTGTGTAGAGTTCTCCTTCTCTGATTCTGATTACACCAAGATGTCATCAATGATGAATACCAAGAAATGTTTGAGGTTAGGATGGAAATATTTTATTTGAGTCTGATGAATACTTCATGGGCAGTGGTCACACTAAAAGGTAAACCAAAAACTCATAGTGGTCATACCTGCATCTGAAAAATAACATCAGTGTATCCTCATCTCGTACCTGAAATAGTTGATATCCTGATATAAAGTCTATCATTTAGAATCATCTATCTCTAATCAGTAGATCGAAGAGGTCATTGACCCTCATCGTTGGATACAAATCTTCTTGGTCACCTAGTTCATCCAACAAAATACCGCACATTGCCTCAAGCTCATGTCTTCCTTCATAGAAAACAGCATTAGGGAAACCCATGGTGAAACACTCAGTCTCATGAATCCATTCCTTTTAAATTCCTATAGTTTTACCCTCAATTCATGAAGCACTGTAAGATCTATCTGATATTTCATTGGGGATATTTTTGATTTCCATAATTAAATATCAATGTTGAAGTCTACATAGTTGTGAGTAGGTAGTACCAGAATATCCTCATGAATGACATCCTCATATTCATCCAAACCTATAAGAATTCTTGGACTCCCCTCATCCACATCACTATGGGTGAGGCTGGCCAACTAGTGAATGATATGTTGCACCCTCTTCTAAGAAAGTCAATAATATTGTACCTAGGTTCCCTTCTAGATAGTGAAAGAAAAACTGGAGCCATTCTCATGGACACACTATAGATTTCTCCTAAAACATTCAATCTGATCATGGACTGTAGTTAGCCAATCCATATCCATGATGATGTCTTAAGGCCTCGACACTGCTACTAAGAAAACATAGTTGATGCCCTCACCTTCTAGAGTAATCTCACATTGTCAACAAAAATGTGTAATCCTTGAATCCCCTACTATAAGAGTCTATAATCGAAAGGATCGAGCCAATGACTCCACTAGAATCATCAAGTCTCGAATGAGCTCTGTGGAAAGGAACATGTGACTAGCACATGTGTCTATAAGTAGTGCAGCTAAGGTGGAGGAGAAGTAGATCATACCACTAATCATATCTGGATCACTAAGGTTGTAGGCCTCCATCGCGTAAAGCTGACATCCCCCTGTCTGCCGTCTCCCTGAGCCCATGGTGGACCACCTAGGGGTGGTTTTGGTAGCACATCGAACTGACATCTTCCATTGTCACTCGACCTTGTCCACTACCATGTCTTCCATCCTAAGAACCTCCTCACGTGATCCAAAATAATCTTCCTTTATGGTCCCTTGACCATCTGCTAATCGTCTTCATGGAGGGTCAGGTAGTCATGAGGTAGGTTTCACTGCTCGCCCTATGTGAATCATATACTGATTCCCTAGTGACCCCTTCTACAATGGGATCCCCACACTACTGACCTAGAGACTTGGGGTAAACCCTTGAATGTCTAGGCCCGCTTGGGCCCTCATTTCTACTGATTGATACTCACTACTAAAGACTCTACCACCTGATGTATGATGGGGGATCCGGTTATAAGAACCTATTCCACTAGAAACTCTCTATAATAACAGCTCACTCAATCTCCCTATAATGATTAGAAATGCTGAGAGACTCCATAAATGACCTGATCTCTAGTATTATTCCTTTATCAATTGTCTGGTCCAAGAATAAAGGGTCCAACACCTTGTTTGTGTAGTTTTTATAGAGGTATTCAAACCTCATAGAGTAATCGGCCACCAACAGGAGGCCCTACTATAGGCGAAGTAGCTCTTGTATTTTAATTGGGCACAAGGTTGCTAGCATAAACTACTCATGGAAGATATGATTGAAGTCCTTCGAGGTGAGGATCACCTAATCATGCGTTTAGATGGTCATGCTACTCAATCTCACTATTGAGCCCTAAAAAAGGCTCACGACCAATATCATCATATTTTATGTGGTGTACTCGCTAAGAAGAACACCCATTTCACTACCCCTTTCTAGTCCTTAGAGACATGAGGATCTATCTCTCATAAACCCTGGATGTCTCTCTCTAGAATATTTTTGAAAAGCACTTTGTCTACGTACATCCTATAATAGTAATTTTTATAGTTACTACTTATCAACGGGTGGTGACAACATCGGATCCCCAGCCGATGGGGACATATCTAGCTCTTGTAACTGAACTGACACTTCATCACTATGTGGGTTGTCCCCACGATCACTTGTCAGAAGACAAGATGGATATCTGCATAGAGGAATCCTGAAATAGAAAATGACGCACCATAGTCAAAATATTATACATTGTGAGATGAATCTTATTCAAGAATATCTTATGGAAAAACTTATGAAATCATTGTTTTTATCTATAGAATCCAAAAGAAGAATTCAGGTTCCTGGTTTATGGATATATTGTTTTCAATACCAACACCAGACTCTTTAATCTTAATGAAAAACTCAAAACATTGAAAAATATTTCCCAACTACAAAACAACAGACTCTCGATCATTGAGGTAGAAATGAACACCTATGATACCACTTTGTCACAACCTGTCCACAGAGGCCCATGTAATGAAATTCCTTAAGGCCACCTCCCAAAGACTAGGTGTTTTAAACTAGTGTCGAAGGGGTCAACCTACAAGTCGGTGGAATTCTCATGTGACATGTACAAACTCACAACAACAACATCCCTAATATGGAAATTTATATATTCATACCAATTAAAACTCACAGAGTATAGATACAACTTAAGTAAACTGGGAAATATTAAAAACCCAACAAAATACAAACGTCGAAAAAGGAATGAACGAAAGAAACTTTGGATAGACATTCGTTGAAACTCCCACCTAACGGGAAATTACAGAGTAACCACTAGAGGTTGTAGTAGTAATCCCCATTTTACTGGAATAACTGGGAATCATTTGGTTGGGGCCCCCCAAGTCCTTCATCATGGAAACAATCATATGCACAAAACACAACACGGGTTGGTGATCCCGTGTAGGTGTGAGTAAACAAATACAAAGTGGGGACCCCAAACAAATAAGGAAATACCACAAAGCAATCCACAACCAAACCAAAAATAATGATCACCATGTCTGATCACAATGAAAGACATCTCACACCAAGAATATATACTAGAGTATGAAATTAAGATCATCTGCCACATCATGGAACACCATGGCCTCCTAGAGAAATCCTCCTTGATGAGTATAGTTGGCATGATGGGATACATAAAATCCGCATCCCACAAACCATAGATTGTTGTGGTACTCATTATTGATAAGTAACATGGGTGTGATGCATCACACATAAGCTACTCCCCACCGTGGGAATTAAGCGTCACACAGAATACACAATCCACGGGCAATACTGAGGTACTCGTCCTGTCATGTATCGGGGGTCTATCATGTCACACAGATTCCACTCCCATACAAGGTCTTGTAAGACCTCAAAAATGTTTACTCACACTAGGAAAATGTATTTTATCCATATAGTGTAACTTTTCAGCGGGTTTTAGTTCCCAATTAATAGCATGGTTTTTGCATGTAGTACTCATGATTATGGGAGAACCTCTCCTAAACCCATTCGTCGAATATCAACATCAATGATATCCTATATTGACTATGCCAAAAGATAAGTCTCGTCATGTGGTTTTTAATGCTGGAAATGGCTAATCAATAAACTTCCCAATTCTCTGGTTATTTACCTTTTTTTAAATAGGGGCTCGTTGGGTCTGGGTATGGTCTGACCCGGGAGAACCGACCACTCTTGACCCAGGTCCGCTGAACTGACCTGGACCCAACATGAACTCGCTCTGGCACTTTGTACCTTGGTTTTGGGCCATGCCCTTCCTACTCCTCCTAGATGAGACATGGCTACAATAGAATCTACCTCCCCTTACCCCACAAGTCGTACACAGTTCCACCTCTCTACTATAGTCATGTGTCTTTGGCATGTTGCTACGAGGCTGGCCAATTCAGCCGGACGTATAAGGATGAGGCCTTAAACATCACTTAACCTTGAGATATTTCAAGAATACACATTGAGGATCTTTTCAGGATTAGTGTTTTAGAGAATTATATCATAAATCCTTTATTACATTCCACATTGAAACAAGGTGGTTATATAAAAGAAAATATTCATTTTTTCCATCAAAGGAGACATTTTTAAAATAAAACATTGATTATTTTTTGAGACTTCCTCAACACTATCATCACATCATGTAATTTTCCCTAAACCTTTGAAAAACCATTAAAAAACATGGAATGAGCATAAAAAAACTCAGTAAGGGAAATAATAATACGGAAAGAAAACAGTAGTCCATGTATACATAAGAATCATTTAAATCATAATATACTCATAAACATAAGCACATTAACATAACTCATGAAATCATAAGGTTTATGAATAAATCTTAGAAATCATAAGGCATAAAGGTAACTTGAGTCATTCATAACATTCTTACGTAGGGAGTAACTATCATGGTTACGTTTGGAATACCCATCATAGTATATTCCCAAAATCTATTCAGATAAACCTAAGAATTTAACTCCTTAGTGTTACCCAATGCATTTGAGATCCATATCGGGCTCACCCACCCTTAGTTTATCACAGAACCACCCATCTTCATAAACAATGACCTAGAACCATAATATAATCGTATCACTTAAAACATGCATAAAGGAAACATAAAATATCCTCATTTCAATCAAATGATATTAATATAACACATTGATATAATAAAAAAAATATCAAAACCATTTTCAATACCAAAATAAATGAAAAGTAAAACATCGTATTTATTTTTCATTTAAAAAAGGTATGGCTTGTAGAGGAAACCTAAACTCAAATAATGGTCACTGCGGCGGAGAAGTCGTTGTCATCGCATACGTAAGAAAAAAACATTCCATTTTTCCATTTAGTAAAATGATTCATAAAAAAAAGATTCCTTTTGAATAGAAGTAAAAGTCAAAGGAGCTTATACACCGTATAAAAGAAATCTGTGTACAAACCAAAATATGCCTCAATGAAAGGAGAATGAGACGAAGTCCCTTACCTCGTGTCCGATTTGACTCGATCATTCTTTAATATCCCATATAATAAACTAGAGTTAATTTATACTTCCATAAGAACCTTTTTAAATTTCATTATTCCTGTTATATCACTTATTACCATGTTATGATCATCATGTAATTATTTAAGTTAATAATGGTCATTTTTTCGATCTTTTGTACTTGAGCCAAAAATAAACGTCTTATAATTACAAGTTGTTCATGTGGTGAAATATCCATTATATCCAAAATTATATTAATGAGTAAGATATAATATATATCATATATATCCGGTATATACATGAATTTATAATATTACATAACATTTAGAGGTAAGAAATGAAATGCAACGTTCATGGAGACGGTAAGCCGTACGTATGCATGAACACTACTTTCATTTCTATTTCATATTTAATGGAATGAAATCATAATGATATAAAGGTATATTATAATTCCAGTATGATATAACATGTAATTATATTAACTCCATCCTTTATACATCCCACATATGGCATTAACGAATGAAATCACTTTCAGGGGGTGTTAGTCCACACTTCCAAAAATGAAATTATCGCGTTTACCCATAATGTAAACCATAAAGGTATGAAATAAAAGAAAAATATAGGTTGGAGAAGCAAAATAAAACAAAAGGACATAAGAGAAGACATTACCTTTAAATCGGGTAACTCCCCTTGGTTTGAACCAAAAGGGTTACTTGAAGACCTTTCTGCCCAAGGTAAGGCTTCTATGATGAAGAGAGGAATGTGCAGATATAAAATGTGCAGATTTTGGCTGAGAAAATGGATTGAGAGGTGTGGGTAAGGTGGTAGAGTTGGGGGCCTTTTATAAGAGGGAGGATGGGCACTCTTGGAAAGTAATGAAATGATACTTTATTTTAAAATGAGTTTAGGATTTTAATGGTCCCAAAAAGATATATTTTGAGGATAAGGTGGTAAGGGTTAAAAATACAAACATTCAATTGAATTTGTCGAGTTTAAGTCTTAGAGTTTACGTTATCTTTTCATTTTATTAAAATCATTAATTAAGGAGGTAATCATTGCATCATCATGGCGTCATAAATAAATTAATTTATTTTAATTCAAAATATTATAGAAAATTGCTATGATGTCAGAAATCTTTTTAGATTTCAAATGACTATGTATAGTCTAATAGATCGTTTACACAGACAAAACTAAAATTGTTTTATTTGGGTGTTACATACTTTGTTATACTTTTCGTTAAAAAATAATATAATATAATAAAAAGTCACTATCACCCAAAAGTGATTCCATGGGGGCCCAAAGCTGGAACAAGGCATCCCATGGTCGGCCATGACACAACCAGTAGCATTACAACACAATTTGGGGTCATTTTATATTATTATGCTATTATTTTATTACCCTTAACTACCCGATTACTAATTAATCGCGATATTTAAAGATAATTACCGTCGTTACTATTCATAATGTCCAAAAACAAAAGAATATTAATTACATAATTTGGAACTTCTTATTCCCAATATGGAATCCATTTTACCAAATTACAAATACAGAAAGTGCAGTAATTAATTTAAAAAATAATTCTCCTTGTCAAAACAAATAGCGGGTCTTTTTGAAACAATATCTATCAAAAGTTTGGCACTTATTTATGTCCAATTTCAAAGTGAAATTAATTTAAATGACCACCATTGGATAAAATGAAAAAAAATATATTCTATTTACACTTTAAAACCAATTGAAAAGATAATCTATCCATATAATTAAGTTAGATGAAAAATACGTTTTGAAGTGAAATGCAGTATTTTTCACTATTCATTAAAAAATGAACATTGCTAGAAAAATACCAAAAATTTATCCAAAGTAAATTTCAATGTTCCAATCCTAATGAATAATTTTATTTTGACAAATAAATCTTATAAAATTGTTAAAAGTTTTATTTAAAAAAGGTTTTCCATCAAAAGGTGGTAAAACAATCTTTTAAACAAATTAGAGTATTTTATGCTTAAGATTGGATTTATTCTCATTTTAATCCTCTAAAACACTATCTAATTCATAAATAGACATAGATATGAAAATCCATAATTCGTTACTTACTTGAGATGTTACATCCACCCTCATTTAGAAAATTGCGTCCGCAAAATTTATTTACTTATCGAATAAGTGGGGGTATTTATCCATTACAATATTTTCAGATTCCCATGTTGCATCTTCAATCATGTGGGTTTTCCACAAAACCTTTACTTAATGAATCACCATATTCTGCAAAACTTTCCCCATGTGGTCACGAATTTGGACCAGTTGTTCCTCATATGATAGATTCTCTTCCAGCTGAACTACCTCCGGACTCAAAACATGAGATGTATCTGGCATGTACTTCCATAACATTGAAACATGAAAAACATTGTGTACCTGAGATAAACTCATAGGTAAAGCCACTTGGTGTGAAATTGATCCAACTCTCTCTAGAATTTCATATGGTCCAATGACCCTTGGACTTGGCTTTCCTTTCTAACCAAATAGCATCACACTTTTCCATGGTGAAACTTTGAGGAAGACATGATCACCTACCTCAAAATAGAGAACCCTCCTCCTGTTGTCTGCATAACGTTTCTTCCTACTCTGAGCCGTTCTCAGGTGTTTCTATATCAACTGAACTTTTTCTGCCAACTCTTCTACAAATTCTGGTTCCATCAACATCCTTTCACCCACATCATCCCAAAAAGATGGAGTTTGACACGGCTTCTGATATAATGCCTCAAATGGTTCCATCTGTATACTGGAATGAAAACTGTTATTATATTAAAAAAAACCAAAAAAATATGCTGGTTCCAACTTCCCTGATAATCCATTTAACAAGAACGTATCATATCCTCAAATTACATAATTGTTCACTCTGATTTCCCATCTAATTGAGTATGAAATGATGTACTAAAATTTAATTTAGTACCCAACGACTTTTGAAGGCCTTTCCAAAAAATAGAAGTAAACCTGGGTTCACGATCAGATACAATGGAGAGGGGAACTCCATGTAAACTGGATATCTTTTTAAGCTACAAATGAGAATGTTGATATAGGGAAATCGTATCTCGTATAGCAAGGAAATGAATAGATTTAGTCATGTGATCAACAATAACCCAAATTACATTATTACCTCAAGGTGTCTTCGGCAATCCCACAATGAAGTCCATGGATATATTCTCCGATTTACACTCTGGAATTGGTAAAGGATGAATCATCCCTTTCGGTAACTACCTCTCTACCTTAACCTATTGACGTATCAAACACTTCACAGTAAAATCAGCAATATCCCTTTTTATTCCATCCCACCAGTAATACTCCCGAAGATCTCTATACATCTTAGTACTGTCAGGATGAACAGAAAATGGAGAAATATGAGCTTCACATTGTAAATACCAGGAAATTTCAAAGAAAAATTTTTCTTAATTTATTTGGGATTTTACAAGAACGCAGTTTCTAACGGCTCCTGATTCCGAGGTCCGGTGTGCCCGAAATCAATTTCTGAAGTTTATCTTGGGTACGTTCACTGAACGAACGAGCGGGTTTTTCTATATTTTGAACTGGTGCTCAGAATCGAAATCCGAGGGCACCGATGAAACCGCAGCATCAGTAATTTCTTAAGAGGACTTTTCCCGAAGGTGCGTAGGCTCGGGAGGATTTCTTAAAAAAAGGGAGTTAAATGTGAAGTAATAAAATTGTGTTACTATTTTATTTCATATTCTAAGTCGTTAACCTATGTGTGGAAGTTGGGTGGGACCTACTTGTTGTTAACTACCCTTGAGAGATTAAAGGTGGGTTGGGTCCCACACGAGCCCAACCCCTCACCTTTCCTAACTCCACTAAACCCCCCACTTAAGATGTGTAACTCATCTTAACCTTTAAACTTCCCATTAATTGGGTGACTTTTCCCCTCCTCACATTAATCATGCCAATACACTAATCCAATTAATGGAATTAAGTTTTTGAATTTTGAACTCATATAATGACTTAATAAAATAATAATAGATTATTTTATTTTTGGGGGTTACATTGGTTGTGTTGAGGACTGGAGGAGAGAGCTCTAAGTCTCTTAAAGAACATCATCTTCTCCAGCGAAGAACGTCCTCATCCTCAACGAAGAATTACAACACTTTGTCAAGGATCATCGACACGACGACCCGGTATCTTCGGACCACTTCTTCCTCCACAAAAAATGGGGAGGCACCAACATGGAAACTCCCCAACGATGTGTCATTCCTTCTCCTCTTCGCAGCTGGTGTGAGTCGTCGTTCCCTTCTTGGATGCAAGCCGACGCCGTCATCGAAACCACCCCCCGCGACGCTAGCTTCCACAAACTTCCTTTGAGGTAGGGAATTTATTTTTGAATGTTAACGAACCCATGTTTATTCCCTTCTAAATCAAAGAATGCAGATCAACTAAATAATATGTTGAAACGCGAAAAAATATGTTTTCGGGTTGGGAATTCTTGATTGTGGGGAAAACCATAGGGGTAATTTATTTGTTCGTGAATTCATTGTCGTTCATCGAATTCTTTTTTGGATGCCTGTTATTGTAATAACGGGAGAAGGTCGGACTGCACGAACACGACCGACCCTCCTCCCCCCTTCGATGTTGTTTTGGCTGCGGCATGAACGAAGGTGGCGCGGTGCAACGACACCGCGCAGAATCAGGAAGAAACACGGCGAAGAAATGCGGCGCTGTTGCGCCGCGCCGTGGAGGCTGAACAAAGACGTGGCACCTTCGCACCGCCCTGGAAAACCAAGAAGAGGCTGTGTTTTGTTATTTGATGTTCGGATTGTCGGGCGATGACGAATCAAGCCTTAGAGGCGATTTAAAGCCATCGCAGTAAAGGTCGAGTCCCAGGAGGACCATTGGAGAAGTCGGCAGGAGAAACTGACCACCGGAGCGCGTATGGTGGTCTGTGGAAGGCGGCAGCAGTGGCGCGCCACCAGAACAGGACCACTGCGGCTGAGCCACGGTGACGGCCAAACTGGAACGGCTTAGCCATTCTGGAGGCGGAGCGGCGCGGCATTAAGCTGCGCCGGTTTTTCTTCATCCGTGGGGGGGGGGGGTGGGGGGCGTAACCCCCACACCCTCCGGCCATGCGGGAACCGCGCCAGCGCCAGGCCAGGCCGGCTGCCCAGGCTGGGCCGGGAAGTGCCATCCGGGCCAGACCCGGACCTGGGTCGGGTCGACCTAGGGGGGGGGGGATCGGGCCGGGACGGACCGGGCCCAAACCCCCTATTTTCGGCAGGTTTCGTTCAAAAGCTCATAACTAGGTCTAAAAACCTCCGATCTACGCACCGTTAGTTGCGATGTGATCCTTGGATTAATACGGTTATTTCGGTATATTACACTCAAGGTTTAGGAGAACTTGGGGTATGGCCGAGTTGGTTCGATCCCGAAACCAATCGGGCCCTCTGAGCGGAAACACTTATAACTTGAGCTTCGGGCGTCCGATTGACGTGCCATCGATGTTGTTGGATTTCTATTGATGAGACGGAACATTCGGAATACTTCACCTGAGAGTTGGATGCAGTTGGAGTATGGTCGGGTTGGATTGTACCCGAAATCCAGTCGGGCTCCTAGAATGAAAAAGCTAATAACTTTCAGACCGGACGTCCGTTTGACGAACCGCCAGCGGCGTTGGTGATCACGTTGATAAACGGTCCCTATGAGTATACCATATGACAGTTTGGGGTATATTTGAGATACGGTCGGGTAGGTTCGCACATGAAACCAACTGGGCCCCAAGGACGAAAAGGCTAAGAACTCACAGACCGGGCATCTGATTGACGCGTCGTCTGTTGTGTTGAGACCCCTATGACGAGGTGGGACTTTGAGATACTTCTTTGGGGGACTTTGAGATACTTGGAGTATCGACCAGTAGCTCGTGGAGCGGACCCTCCCGGAGACAAGCATACAGAGTATGGTGACTGTGTAGCCGGTTGAGACCTGATGACTGCTTGACCGACTCAACTTGGATTGAGTAGACTAGCCCAGTGGACGGAGCACTACTTTGTTTGGGTGCAGACTCATGGCGGACGGAGCACTATTGAGTTTGGGTGCAGACCCACGGTACTCTTCCGGAGAGTACCTCTGCAGGCTATTAGGGGGGATGCACTATTGTGTTTGGGTGGCATACCCCGGCGGGAAACACTACTGTGTTTGGGTGGCTGACCCGCGGTACTCGACAGGAGGAGTACCTCAACTGTCATAGGTTAGTGAGTAGTACCTCGGAGTCATGACATGATCACTATACACTCCAGATACGGGGCTCTTCAGAAGTTACGATTTAGATAATGAAAATCCTGGTTTGATCTGATTCTATGACCTTTGTGTTTACCTCATGATTGAGATGGGTCACTTGATAACTTAGGTATATGTATGGGAATATACCTAGGTGGTGGTTATCCATTGATTTCATAACTTTTGTGTTTCTTCATGATTGAGATGGGTTACATGATAACTTAGGTATAAGTATGAGCTTATACCTATGTAAAGGTTATCTGTTGAGATCCTTCTTTGTGGTTATCCTTGTTGGATTTAGTGAGATCTTGAGGTTCTCTGAGTCCCTACTGAGTATCATTATACACACCCCTGCACGGGCTATGCCTGCACCTCATTGTGTTGGTTGCAGATGACAGGCAGCGCTGACAGAGGCCGAGTGTTCGAGGGTTAGACGGTACCCGGAGGTGGATCTCATGTCGAGTCAGTATCCGAAGGTGGACTTCAAGAAGAGACGATACTCGGAAGAGGTTGACGGGCGAGAGCGTTGTGGAGGCTATCCGTACCTACCCGTCAGGTAGGATCTGTGGTGGATGATCCAGGAGCTGCGCTATCTATACCTACCCTTCAGGTAGGATCCGAGGAGGATGACCCAGGAGCTGCTTCCATTCATCCAGCTGTTTGTCTTTTCCTGTTGTACTTTCGTTCAGTTGTAGATGTACTTTCAGTTGGGTTTGTATTCTGACCCACTTACTTTTCAGCACTTTCTTGTGTACATAGTTTATTTATTCCTCTTGTACTCTAGGATGTTTTGTTTACTTTTATAAAGTCAATATCTTACTAGTTATTAGGATTTAAGCCTTTGGTGCTAGTCGCCAGCCCCTAGTCTATGGAAGGCGGGCTTGGGGTAGTCACGAGACGGGCCCCGAGGACAGGTCATGAAATATTGTTATTAGAGGAGTCAGTTCTACCACAGATCTTATAACTCTGATATTCCCTTTCTATGAAGCAATAGTGTTAAGGGTACCGAGTGTGGTCTTCAGTTCAGGGAGTCCAGTGTTGGTGTGGCGGCCGACGTATCCGTACACCAGGACCCTGACTACTGATTTATGACTTTTTTCACAAAAACACTGATTGCGTGTGTGTTTCCAAGAGTTTCAAAGTAATCTCAAACCAGGTCAGCTCACCAGGTATAAATCATTGACCATGTCGCATATGTTCAGGATGTCTCCATGAAGATAGTCAGTTGGAGTTCTGAGAGAGTGCTCGATGACGGCCCACCGAGCAGTGAGGCTCTAGTGCGGGGCCCTTTTTACTATGTTGGAACCCTCAAGTGGTGTACCAGTAGTACCACCACCTGTTGGGCAGCAGATTCCACCAGCCTTACTAGCGAACTGGGCATGCTGGCAGAGTGTGTTGCACGAGTTCCAGCAGTAGCGGCCATCGTGGTTACGAGGCAAGGTAGATTCCCAGACAGCAGAGCACTAGCTAGAAGTGATTTCTAGTGTTTTCCACCTAGCTGAGACATCAGTAGAGTGGATGGTGGACTTGGCTACTAGTGTTTTCCAGTGAGTGACCATGAGGATGGTCCGCATAGCGATGAGGCTTCGGTACATGGACTAATGCCTGAGATAGTGCCTTCGGGTATTGTGTCAGCTATAAATCACTACCTGTTGATCTGCAGTTACCACTGGCGGTACCGGTAGGCGACACATGTAGGCTTATTGCCTTACACGTGCTCCAACATCAGATACCCTCGTGTTCCGAGGTGAGCCCGACTCACAGGCGGCTGAGGACTAGTTTGAGGAGGTGCCTGACAGTTTTTTAGAGCTTATACAGCTTCGGCAGGACAACAATTCAGTAGCTGAGTATTCATCGAGGTGTATCGAACATTCCGGGTACTCGATGAATACGATTCGATCAGTGCTATAGAGATCAGACCTATGAGGGTGGTGTGTTTAAGGATATTCGATCCATCACTCTTTCCTCTATGCATTCCTACTCACGTTATGGTTTTATAGATAACCTTGTGGTTGAATGTTCATTGGCTGAACGAATACAGCTAGAGAATGTTAGAAGTTGGAACGCAGCGAACTTGTTCCAGTCTCAGAGACTTGGGCGTGTGATTGTTTCAAAAAGAGGAAATGTTAAGGACAAATAAATCTGCAGATTAGCAGACATGGAGGAAGATCTAGGAGAGCAGCATGAGGTGGTGTACATATCAACATGTAACAACCACCCGACTTTGTTGTTCCCTCCAGGCTCAGGGAGCTAAAGGGCAGGGGAAGAGAGTAGATACATGCGGTCAAGGAGTGTGACCCAATGGCTCTAAGAATGATTTCAGGGATAGTCTGTGTGCACTACAAGCTGCTGTAGTAACAGACGTTGATACGAATCATTCCTTCCTTCCATGAATCTTGTCCCAGACCTAGAGTTTCCGGTTAAGCCGTTGACTTGACCCTCATGTCTGGAGATACCTTGGGAGGAGACTCGATAATCACACTTACGCCGACAGTGTGGTCTGACCCACAAGGAGATATTTTCAGTTGGAATCTCTTTGGGGCAGCATCGAGGCCTTACAACATTGGTCTTGGTATGGATTGTATTCATAGTTCATGCTTAGATTGACTGTATTAGGAAAAAAGGTGTGGTTTCTCTACAACGTTGGGATGGGTTTTTCCTTGGTCGGCGAAAAGGAAAACCCAGGAAACACAGGATGGAATCATGCATAGGAGGGTGTGGATGATCACTCATGAGTCAGTCAACCTTACCCCCGTGGAAGCAGGAGTTTTGAGTTTCAGTTCTAAACACGAATTGGAAACCTCTAGAGTTTGAGGATGACGATCACGTCCTTATACGGGTCTCACCTCAACGAGGTTTACAGAGATATGGCCAAGGAGGAAAGTTATCTCTGAGGTTCAACAGACCTTTTTAGGTCCTTATCAAGGTAGGCGAGGTGGCTTACCATTTGACCCATCCACCTCAGTTGCACCAGGTGCATGACGACTTCCATGTATCTCAGATGAGGAGATACGAGCACGACCCTTCGCATATTATCGACCATGAGGAGCTGGACATTGGCGATGGGGTGACTTTCGTGGGGTCCTAGAAGAGGTTGAGGGTGAACAGGAGCGTGTCCTATGGGGATAGTCGATTCCACTTGTGTGCTTTTACAGGCATCACGGGAACCTCCAACTGAGCACATGCGAGCGGAATGCTCAGATGTGTGCGCAGTACTGCTTTTGTTTCCCTAGTTTGTGTTAAAGCTTTACGGGGACGTAAAGCCCTGAGGTGGGAGTAATATAAAGACCCGGAAATTTCAAGGATATTTTTTTTCTTAATTTCTTTGGGAATTTACAATAACGCAGTTTCTGATGGCGCCTGATTCCGAGGTCCGGTGTTCCCAGAATCAATTACCGAAGTTTAGCTCGGGTACGTTCAGTGAACGAACGAGTGGGTTTTTTTATCTTTTGAATAGGTGCTCGGAATCGAAATCTGAGGGCACCGATGAAACCACAACGCCGGTAATTGCTTAAGAGGACTTTTCCAAAAGGTGTGTTAGCTCGGGAGGAGTTGTTAAAAAAAGGGGAGTTAAATGTGAAGTAATAAAATTGTCTTACAAAATATTTTCATATTCTAAGTTGTTAACCTATGTGTGGAAGTTGGGTGGGACTTACTTGTTTTTAACTACCCTTGAGAGAATAAAGATGGAGTGGGGCCCACATGATCCCATCCCCTCACCTTCCTTACCTCCTCTAACCCCCCCCCCACTTAAGATGTGTAACTCATCTTAACCTTTAAACATCCCATTAATTGGATGACTTTCCCTCTCCTCAATTTAATCATGCCAACACGCTAATCCAATTAATGGAATTAAGTTTTTGAATTTTTAACTCATATAATGACATAATAAAATAAGAATAGTTTATTTTATTTTTGGGGGTTAGATTGGTTGTGTTGATGATTGGAGGAGAGAGCTATAAGTATCTTGAAGAACATCATATTCTCCGGTGAAGAACATCTTCATCCTCAACGAAGAACGACAACACTTCATCAAGGATCATCGACTCGGCGACCCGGTATCTTTGGACCTCTTATTCCTCCATGAAAAAGGAGGAGTCACTGATGCGGAAACTCTCCAACGACGTGTCGTTCCTTCTCCTCTCTGCATCTGGTGTGTGATGTCGTTCCCTTCTTGGATGCATGCCAACGCCGTCATCGAAACCACCCCCCGCGACGCTAGCTTCCGCAAACTTCCTTTGAGGTAGGGAATTAATTTGTGAATGTTAATGAACTCGTGTTTATTCCCTTCTAAAACAAAGAACGCGGATCAACTAAATATTATGTTGAACAGCGAAAGAATGTGTTTGCGGGTTGGGAATTCTTGATTGCGGGGAAAACCGTAGGGGTAATTTATTTGTTCGCGAATTCTTTGTCGTTCATCGACTTCTATTTGGCCGCCTGTTATCGTAATAATTTGAGAAGGTCAGACCACACGAACACGGCCTACCCTACTCCCCCCTTTGATGTTCTTTTTGTTGCGGCACGAATGAAGGCAGCGCGGTGCAACGACACCATGCGGAATCAGGAAGAAACAAGGCGAAGAAACGTGGCACCGTCGCGCCGCGCCGTGGAGGCCGAACAAAGCCGCGGTGCCATCGCGCCCCGCCGGAAAAACACGAAGAGGCCGCATTTTTTTATTTGACGTACAGATCATCGGGTGATGGCGAATCAGGCCGCAGAGGCGATTTAAAGCCATCTTAGTAAAGTAGGGGTACCAGGAGGACCATTGGAGAAGTCGGGAGGTGAAACGGACCACCGGAGCGTGTCCGGTGGTCCGCGAAAGGAGGCGGCAGCGGCGTGCCGCCAGAACAGGACTGCCGAGGATGAGCCGCGGTGGCGGCCAAACTGGAATGGCATAGCCGTTCTGAAGGCGCAGTGGCACGACATTATGTCGTGCCAGTTTTTCTTCAACCGAGGGGGGGGGGGGGCGTAACCCCTGCACCTGCTGGCCACGCAGGTGCCGCACAGCTCCAGGCCAGCCGACTGCCCAGGCCGGGCCGCTCTGGGCCGTGCCCTGTTGGGCCGGACCCGGACCTAGGTCCGGTCGACCCGGTTTGGGCCGACCCGGGGGGGGAGGGGGGATCGGGCCGGGATGGACTGGGCTGGAACCCCCTATTTTCGGCAGGTTTCGTTAAAATGCTCATAACATGGGCTGCAGACCTGCGATCGATGCACTGTCAGTTGCGATGCGATCCTTGGATCGATACGGTCAGTTCGGAATATTACACTTAAGGTTTCGGAAAACTTTGTGTATGGCCGAGTTGGTTCAAACCCGAAACCAACTAGGCGCTCAGAGCGGAAACACTTATAATTTGAGCTTCGGACGTCCGATTGACGTTTCGTCAACTTTGTTGGATTCCTCTCGATGAGACGGGACTTTTGGCATACTTCTCCTGATATTTGGATGCAGTTGGAGTATGGCCGGGTTGTATTGTACCCGAAATTCAACCGTGCCCCTGGAACAGAAAAGCAGATAACATTCGGACCAGACGCCCGTTTGACGAAACATCAGCAGAGTTGGTTATCACGTTGAGAAATGGTCCCTATGAGTATACCCTAATAGAGTTTGGGGTACAGTTGAGATACGGCCGGGTTGGTTCACACATGAAATCAACTGGGCCCCTAGGACGAAAAGGCTAATAACTCACAGACCGAGCGTCTGATTGACGCGACGTCTGTTGCGTTGAGACCCCTATGACGAGGCGGTCCATTGAGATACTTCTTCATGGTGTGTTGAGATACTTGGAGTATCGCCCAGTAGCTCGTGGAGCGGACCCTCCCGGAGACGAGCGTACGGAGTACGGAGACCGTGGAGTCGGCTGAGACCTGACGACTGCTTGACCGACTCGACTTGGAGTGAGTCGACTAGCCCAGTGGACGGAGCACTACTTTGTTTGGGTGCAGACCCATGGAGTATGGAGCACTACTGATTTTGTGTGCAGACCCATGGAACTTGTCTGGAAATTACCTCTGCAGGCTATTAGGGGGGATGCACTACTGTGTTTGGGTGGCAGACCCCGGCGGGAAGCACTACTGTGTTTGGGTGGCTGAACCACGGTACTCAAAAGGAGGAGTACCTCAGCAGTCTAAGGTTAGTGAGCAGTACCTCGGAGTCATGACAGGATCACTGTACACTCCAGAGACGGGGCTCTTCAGCAGTTATTGTTTCGATAATAAAAATCCTAGTTTGAGTTGAGTCTAGGACCGTTGTGTTTACCTCATGATTGAGATGGGTCACTTGATAACATAGGTATATGTATGGGCATATACCTGAGTGGTGGTTATCCGTTGTTTCATAACGTTTGTGTTTCCTCATGATTGAGATGGGTTACATGATTACTTAGGTATAAGTATGAGCTTATACCTATGTAAAAGTTATCTGTTGAGATCCTTCATTGTGGTTATCCTTGTTGTATTTAGTGAGACCTTGAGGTTCTCGGGGTCCCTAATGAGTATTGTTATGCTCACCCCTGCATGGGCTACAACCGCACCTTGTTTTGTTGGTTACAGACGACGGGCAGTGCTGACAGAGGTCGAGTGTTTTAGGGCTAGACGGTACTCAGAGGTGGATCTCACATCGAGTCAGTATCCGAAGGTGGACTTCAAGAAGAGATGATACTCGGAGGAGGTTGACGGGCGAGATCATTTTTGAGGCTATCTGTACCTACCCTTTAGGTAGGATCCGTGGTGGACGATCCAGGAGCTGCGCTATCAGTACCTACCCTTCAGGTATGATCAGAGGAGGACGAACCAGGAGCTGCTTCTATTCTTCCAGCTGTTTGTATTTTTATGTTGTACTTTCGTTCAGTTGTAGCGGTACTTTCAGTCGGGTTTGTATTCTGGCCCACTTACTTTTCAGCACTTTATTTTGTACTTATTGTATTACATATTCTTGTACTCTGGGATGTTTTGTTTAATTTTATAAAGGAAATGCCTTCCCAGTTATCGGGATTTACGTCTTTGGTGCTAGTCGCCAGCCCCTGGCCTATGGAAGGTGGGCCTGGGGTAGTCACGATACGGGCCCCGAGGACGGGTCTTGACACATGTAACAACTCTCTCTTCAACTCTGAATCACAAGGCACACACAATATCTTCCCAAATCTCAAAACACAATCATTATCAATGTTGAACTCAAGAAACATACCCTTCTGAACCATCTCTACCTTTTTCTGAAACTCACTGACTTGCTTCTGTGCTTGCTTAATTCTGTATCATAGAGATGATCTCAATGACACCTGAAACAAAACAGAAGAACTTCCTGCACCAACAACTTCCAAGCCAAAATTCATCAAATACTTAACCAAAGGATCATGTCCCAAACACAACATTGTTAATGAAGCATTACTTTTTTGACTCAAAGCATCAACCACTTTATTTGATTTTCCCGGGTGGTAATGAATTGTACAATCATAATATTTGATTAATTCCATCCATATACTCTATCTCATGATCAATTATTTCTGAGTGGATATATACTTTAAACATTTTTTATCAGTATATATTTCTCACTTTACTCGATACAAATGATGCCTCTAAATTTTTAAATCGAAAACAACAACAGCTAATTACAAATCATGTGTATGGTAATTTACCTCATGAGTTTTCAACTGACGTGGAGCCTAAGAAATTACATGATAATACTGCATTAGGATGCAACCATGTATTTTTAATGAAGCACCACTGTAGATAACAAACTCACCATTCCTGGAAGGTAGTGCCAAAACTGGAGAATTCACCAATCTTCTTTTCAATTTCTGAAAACAATCGTCACATTGTTTTGTCCAGATAAACTGAACACCCATTGGGGTAATCTTAGTCATTGGACTAGATAACTGTGAACATTTTTTAACAATCCTTTATTAATAGCCTGAAAAACCTAGAAAACTACGAATCTTGATTACATTTGTGGGTCTTGGCCATTCTCCAAGACCTTTTGTTTTTGCAGGATCAATAGTTTTTCCATCTTTAGAAACAATGTGAACAAGGAAATAAATTTTTTGCAACCAAAATTTACACTTACTTAATTTCCCATATAATTTATTTTATTTTAAAGTTAGAAAAATAACCCTTAAATTACATTCATGCTTCTCTTTACTTTTAGAAAATACCAAAATATCATCAATGAAAACAACCACAAAATTATCCAAGATCTCATGGAAAATTCAATTTATAAGGTCCATGAATACAACACGTGTATTGGTTAACCCAAAAGGCATTACTACAAATTCATAATGGCCATATCTTGTACGAAACTTAGTCTACAAAACATATGTTTCCTTTACCTTCAATAGATGGTACCACGATCTAATGTTAATCATTGAAAAAATATGAGCTCCCTGGAGCTGATAAAAAAAGTCATCGATATGAGGAAAAGGATATTTGTTGTTAACATTGACATTATTCAAGGCTCTATAATAAATGAAAAGTCTCATTGAAGATTCATTATTTTTATCAAATAAGTTAGGAGCACTGCAGGGTGAGGTTCTAGGATGAATGAAAACATTCTATAGTAAACCTTTCAATTACTCCTTCAACTCTAAAAGTTCAATTTGAGCCATTTGATAAGGGGGTTTTGAAATTTTCATATCATCAGGAACTAATTCAACAGTAAATTCAACTTCTCAATCTGGTATTATTCTAGGAAAATCTTCAGGAAAAACATCAGGATAATCATTTACCACTGGAACATCATTAATCTGAACGGTTCCTTTGTTTTCAACAATATGTGCATGGTAACTTTCATTTCCACATTTTACAAGTTTCTCGTCCTATTGATATGTTATCAATAATAAGGGTTTATTCCTGTACGAAAACTGAAATTCATTCTGAAAATAAATTTCATTAGCCCTACAATCAATATTAGAATGGTAAACAGAGAGCCAATCCATAACCAGGATAACAACAAACTGTACTAGAGGTAAAACAATAAGGTTATCATGTATGTTGTTTCCACGGATAAGGATAGTAAGATTCATATAAATTCTTTTAGCCTCAAAATTTCCCTAGGGGTTTTTACCCAAAGATCATGAGTCATTTCTTGAGATGAAATTACCAATTTACTAGAAAATATTTCATTGATGAAAGAATATGTATACCCTGAATAAAATAACACATTAGAAAAATCTGAAAAAACAAAAAAATTACCTGATACCACTTCATTAGATGACCCAACATCTGCAGAAGTAGTTGTAAAGGATTTCAACACACCTTTCTGCTTGTAGTCTGACTGCATCCCATCATTTTATCTCTTTGTCGAACACTCGTTTTCATAATGACC
The DNA here is from genome assembly GCA_963277665.1 of Viscum album. Taxonomy (NCBI): domain Eukaryota; kingdom Viridiplantae; phylum Streptophyta; class Magnoliopsida; order Santalales; family Viscaceae; genus Viscum; species Viscum album. The sequence goes on along the minus strand of OY728153.1, from coordinate 185,205,679 downwards.
CATATCATTGCCCTTGAAACATTTCACTAACTGTAAATCAAATTTGGTCTTACCATTACCCTGATCTTTTTCAATGCAATAAAGATCCTAATGTCTCATCTTACCACATCGTTAGCACTTTCCAGAATTCAAAAGACATTCCCCAACATGATTTTTACCACATTTATCACATACTGAAAACATAGTTTTCTTACCATCAGACCTTTTTGAAGGATTCTTCAATTTCTCCTCCCACATCGGTCTCTTATTTAGTTGGTTGTTATAGAACACTTGATCATCGGAAAACTCCATTTCAACCTTCTCAGCACATCGAATAAGATTTTCATATCTTTTGAACTCACGGTAAGCTAATTCCCTTCGATGCCTTTACTTTAATACTGAGAAAAAATGATTGATTTTACTATCATGGTCTCGGTTAAAATTTGGATCATACCTTTCCAATCGAGTGAACCTTTCTTCATAAGAATCCACTGATTCGTCCTCTTGCCTCAATTCCAAGAATTGTTTTCTACCCTAAGTTGAATAGCCATAGGAAAATATTTCTTAGGAAACAGACCTTTGAACTCATCCCAGTCACGAGCATCAATCTCATCAGCATCCCTGATATTTTTATCCATCGACCACCACTGATCTATTTCACCCTCCAAAAGGGAAACATCAAGACTAAACATTTTATTGTCTGAACACTCCATTACATCTAAAATCTTCTCCAGTACTTTAATCCACCCTTCAGCTGGCACAGGTTCAGATGATCCTCTAAATTATGGGGGATGTTGCCTCATGAAATTTTCCACCACTGACATGTTCTTCTGTGGTTGATCTAGTTGATCTCGTTCATGGATACCACCACAATTTATCATTTGAGTCAACTGCGCCATTTCTACAACAAACTGTTCAGTTCCAATTCCGACCATCTCAGGATGCTGATTTGGAAGGTCATTTCCTTCTCTATGACTTCCTAGCACTACTTCCTTGTTTCCTCTATGGAAAACCATTTCGAACAAACATGTCTTAGATGAAGTAACACGGAAATCTTCAAATGCTATATGATTTCAATTTGACCATAAAAAAATATTTTTGGATAATCATTTAATAGAATTATAACTCTTAAAGTTATCTAATGAGTCCTCTGATACCAACTATAAGGCCCCAGCATTAAACATTACTTAATCCTGAGATTTTTCAAGAATACACATTGAGGATATTTTCTGGTTTAGAGTTTTATATAATTAGATCATAAATCATGCATTACATTCCACATTTAAACAAGGTGGTTACATAAAATACAGTATTCATTTTTCCCATCAAATGAGACATATTTAAAATAAAACATGGATTCTTTCTTGACACTTCCTCAACACTATCATAAAATCATGTACTTTTCCCATTACATGTGAAAAACATTTCAAAAACATGGGATGGGCATAAAAAACTTAATAAGGGGTATATAAAATACAGAAAGAAAACCTTAGTCCATGTATACATAAGAATCATTGTAAACATACTTTACTCATAAACATAATAACTTTAACAAACCTCATGAAATCATAAGGTTTATGAATAAGTCATATAAATTAAAATACATAAAGGTAACTTGAAGCATTCATAACATTCTTATGCAGGGAGTAACCCTCGTGGTTACATTTGGAATACCCATCACAATATATTCCCTAAATGTATTCGGAGAAACCATAGCATTTAACTACTTCATGTTACCCAATTAATTGGAGAGATATATCGGGCTCACCCACCCATAGATTATCATGGTACCACCCGTCTTTATAAACAATTCCTAAGAACCATAACATAATTGTCTCACATAAAACATGAATAAAGGAAAGATATCATCTCCTCATTTCAATCCCAAGATATCAATACAACACATTGATATAATCAAAACATTATCAAAACCATTTTCAATACCAAAATAAAAGAAAGTTAAATCATGGTGTTTATTTTTCATTTTAAAAAATGTTATGGCTTGTAGAGGAAGCCGAAACTCAAATAATGGTCACAACGGCAGAGAAGTCGTTGTTACTGCATATGTAAGACAAAAACATTCCCTTTTTTCATTTATTAAAATTCTTTATATAAAATGAGTCCTTTTGAATAAAAGTAAAATTAAAATTATTTTATACACCGTATAAAATAAAGTTGTGTATAAAACAAAATGTGCCTCAATGGATGGAGATCGAGACAAAGTCCCTTACCTCATGTCCTATTTGACTCGATCGTACTTTAATATCATAAATAATAAACTAGAGTTAATTTCTACTTGCTTAAGATCCTTTTTCAAGTTCATTATTCCTTTTATATCACTTATTACCTTGTTATGATCATTATGTAATTATTTAAGTTAATAATGGTCGTTTTGTCGATCTTTGGTACTTGAGAAAAAAATTAACTTCTTATAATTACAAGTTGTTCATGTGGTAAAATTTCCATTATATCCAGAATTATATTAATGTGATAGATATCATAGATATCATAGATATCTTTTATATACATGCATTTATAATATTACATAACATTTAGGGATAAGAAAAGAAATGCACCGTTCATGGAGATGGTAAGTCGTACGTACGCATGAACGCTACTTTCATTTCTATTTCGTATTTAATGGAATGAAATAATAATGATATAAAGGTATATTATAATTACAGTATGATATCATATGGAATACCATTTACTCCATCCTTTATACGTCCCATATATGGAATTAACGAATCAAATCACTTTTAGGGGGCTGTAGTCCGCACTTCCAGAAATGAAATTATGGCGTTTAACCACAATAGAAACCATAAAGATATGACATAAATGAAAAATATAGAATCATAAGGAAAACATAAACATAATAAATATCATATATAAATATAGTGACATCTTAATTTACACCATGAAAGGTGTTAAAATAATATTGAACAATCATCGTTTCGTGAGGAAGAAATTCTTCATCCACAGAAACAGTATGTTCTTTCACCATTAGACGGAGGTGTGTGTAAGTGTAAATCAAATGCTTCTCATAAAAACATCCTAGTTTATTTAAGATACTTTTTTTTGTTACAAATGGATGGAATAAATCAAGTTTAGGGGGTTGGAGAAGAAAAATAAAACAAAAGGACATAAGAGAAGGCATTACCTTTAAATCGGGTAACCCCCATTTGTTTGAACCAAAAAGGTTCCTTGAATAGAATTATGCATAAGGTAAGCCTTTTATGATGAAGATAGGGATGTTGAGAGATAAAATGATCAGAGAATGGAAGAGTCATTGGCTCGAGAGGTGTGGGTATGGTGGTAGAGGTTGGGTATTTTATAAGAGGGAGGATGGGCACTCTTGGAAAGTCATGAAATGTTACATTATTTTAAAAAGAGTTTCTGATTTTAAAGGAACCAAAAAGATATATTTCTAGGATAAGGTGGTAAGGGTTAGAAATCCACCCATCCAATAGGTTTTTTACAAGTGTTAGTCTTAGATTTTACATTATCTTTTCATTTTATTTAAATAGTTCATTAATGAGGTAATCACTGCATCATCATGGTGTCATAAATAAATTAATTCATATAATATCTCAAAATTAAAAAAAATACTATGATGTAGGAAATATTTGTATCATTCCAATCACTATTTATTGTCTAAGATATCATTTACACAGACAAAACTAAAATTCTTTTACTTGGGTGTTACATACTTTGGTTATACTTTCATTTTAAAAATAAAATAATATAATAAAAAGTCACTATCACAAAAAAGTGATTCCATGGGGGCTCAAAGTTGGAAAAAGGAATCCCATGGTTGTCCATGACACAACCAGTATCATTAAGACACATTTTGGGGTCATTTAATATTATTATGATATTATTTTATTTCCCTTAACTACCCGATTAATAATTAATCATGATAATTAAAGATAATTACCGTCGATACTATTCATAATGTCAAAAAACAAAAGCAAATTAATTACATAATTTAGACCTTTTGATTCCAAATATGGAATCCATTTTACCAAATTACAAACACATAAATTTCAGTAATTAATTTAAAAATAATTTCTCTTGTCAAAACAAATAGCGGGTCTTTTTGAAAAAATATCTATCAAAAGTTTGGCACTTGTTTATGTCTAATATCAAAGTTAGATTAATTTCAATTACCACCATTGGATCAAATGGTAAAAATATATTCTATTTAAAATTTAAAACCAATTAAGAAGATAATCGATCCATATAATTAAATTATATTAAATAGCAGTTTTGAAGTGAAATGCAGTATTTTAACTATTCATTAAAAAGGAACAATGTCAGGAAAATAACAAAAAATTATCCAAAGTAAATTTCAAAGTCCAAATCCTAAATAATATGTTTATTTTGACAAATATAGCTTATAAAATTTTCAAAAGTTTTATTTAAAAAATGTTTTCCATCAAAAGGTGGTAAACTAATCTTTTTAAAATATTAGAGTATTCTATGTTTAAGATTGGATTTATTATCATTTTAAGCCCCTAAAAAACTATCTAATTTATAAATACACATAGATATAAAAATACATAATTCATTACATACTTGGGATGTTACAGGCTGGACTCCAGACACTTGGTCAGTAGACCGCGTGCTCATGAGATGTGTGGCCCTCTGATGTGGGATGATCCATCGACACCTCCCAGTTTTCCATTGTGGAGTGCTGATGGGGTCTTCAGCTTACCATTGGGTATGTAACAGTTGTTCGTTCTTCGCACTGCATGTTCCTCCGGCCTCTATGGGGTATATTCTTCCCTGGGTAGGAATTGAAATTTTCTTTCCTCCAATTCAAACATTCTTCGACCAATAACACACAAGGCGGAGGGGTGTCAGGTTTTATTTGGGTTGGTCTGCGCCCTCCTCGCTAGAATTTTAAAACAGGGGAGACATGTTATCATAGTTCTAACAACATTTAATTAAACCCCAAATAGAAAACCGAAGAACAAAACCCTCCAAAAATAATTAATGAATTGTGGATAAACCTGTTAGGGGGATGGTGCATTTTCACAGTTTTATAATAATAATGGGAGGAAATGTAATACAAATATACCCCTACCTCGATTGATGTTTATTGTTGAATAACTCCTCCATTGAGGATTCATTTTATGTTGGGACTCATCACTTCCTGATCATGTTCATCATAAAGCATATCTATTATGCTCCATTTACGAGCCACTAATGATATTCCATTAATAGGCCTCATCGATATACTACATCATCTCCATCCACCACTAAATAGTGAGAAAATAAAATGAAAATAATTTTTATGTTTTTTTATTATTTTCCCAAAATTCCATAAAATAAAATTTTCATCTGACCATTACCTGCCGAAGATAGGTCCTTTTTGGAGAATCTTGGCATTGCAAGTTCAACAGTGCCCTAATATTTTTTATTTGATCACCATATTATATGATAAAAAAACCCTTCTTGCATGTTTACTAAATCAAATATAAAATTTTTTAGAATTGTGTTCCAGGCTGACTGGGACATCGAATCATATGCTTTCAAAGTTTGTGGTCTTGAATTTATTCAATACAATATAATATATATATATATATATATAACAATACTAGGATATTTTAAAGAAACTATATTAGGATGTCAATTAAGGGTTGATATGACCATGTACTTTTCCTTGGGGCACACTATCCCTCTTTGTCTGGAAGAATGATAGTTCTATGTTCAGTTTGATTGATTGTTATATGATCAAAAAGATCACCTTACAGAACAAGTATCCTCATCACAAGATTGAAACAATTTTAAATCAGCTAAATGGAGTAGAAAACTTCTCTTGGGTGGATCTGTGGTTGGGTAAAATCATGTTAGTGTGAAGAGGGTGGATATCCCAAAGACTACTTTTCGTATAAGTTATGGGCCCAATGAATTCAAATTAATTCCATTCTAACAAACTTATTCTCTATAAATAACCATAAGGATGATTAATATATCATTTTTGTATTACCTAGAAATTTTTTGTTGGTATTTATATATTATATTATAATATAATCCAATACCATGTATTATCATGAGGAGAATCTACAAAATATCTAAATACATCAAAAAAAGATGCTTGGTGAAAATTAATGAAAATGTGATTTCTATTGACTGAATTATCAATAATGGGGAATTTTATCAAATAAAATTGGATATTTATAGACCCTTGAAATAATATAATGATTTAAGGATGGACATGGAAAACATAAATGTTATTTATCTATAGTTTATTTAGATTAGTTGGTCATTATCATCTTTTTTTTGAAATTTCTCATGATTTTAAAACCCTCTTATAGCAACAAAAATCATATGTGATTTATTTTTCTTATATGATTGAATGTGAAGGAAGAATCAAGGTGTTGAAAAAAAAATATTACAATTTTTCATGTACTAACAATAACTAAATGTGTATATAATTTCATGGAATTCAATGAAACATTAGAGAATTGAATGTGAAGTGTGTTATTGTAGAATAAAAGTGTGAAAACCTGTTATTTAATCAAATTTAATTTTTATGAACATAACTCCCCAAAACATTATCTATATTTGGTTATAGTGATATTTGTATTGAAAATATAGAAGGATTATCAGTTTCGTGAGAAGTGTGAAATATATATAGTTCACAAAATCGTCAACTCTATATTCAAACCGAAAGAGCTAATAATGTGCCAATGAAAAACGGTATAGCTAATCAATGACTATTACTACTCAATAAAAACCATCATAATAAGGAAAATAATGTGATTAATGCTCTATATAGAATAGATCAAACAATTTGATCTGTGATGATAATTGAAACGGATCTGATAATTTTCTACATGAAATGAATGGACAATGGAATAATAAAGGAAGGGATATCATAAAAAAATTTAGAATATATTGCTCAAACATAACATTAATATATGGAAATGGTTTATTATTGAGATGGTATGCGGATTTAGAAAAAAAAATGAATTCTTTATGAAATGGGAAATCCAATATGTTCAATGTTATTGAATTTTGAGTTACGAATTCTATTTCATGACTATGTATAACATAAAATTTGGAGTTAAAGAAGGATCTATTGGATGATGTACATAGTTATTCTTTCACTATCCACCCATGAAGCCTAATGATGTATCAAGATCTCTAATACCAGTATTAGTGGAAAAATATAAAGAATAATGATGAGTGGTATGCATCATGATGGCTTATATTTCATTAAGTGAATAAGGAATGAAAAATATGCTAGGGGATGATGAAAACATTTCACATAACTACATAGAAATGGAAAACATTACCTTGGACTTTTTCACAATTCATCTGAATACAGCAAGAGAAAATAATTATATATACGTTGATGTGGATCAACATTTGATAACTACACTCTTCATTGAAATTAAAGAGGATGTGTCACTCAATAAACATGAATGTATATACACTAGACATGTGGGGAGGCTGTATGAATCACCACTATTGATTATGTATAATTGAGAAAAAATATTTACCAATTTCTTCTAGAGTATACTATAACATGCCCAAAATAATGATTGAAACTTTAGTAAAACTTATCAACACCAAACTAATGGACAATACAATTAGAATATTCTGTCATTAGAGTAAATTTTCTGATCATGTTCAATTAAATTCAAATAAGGATGGGATTTTTTTACTGAGATATCATATAATAAACATTTCTAATAAGGATCCCAAATGGATCCCTATTACGACATTTATGGAAGGTGGTGTTGACCACCTGCATGTTTGGAATAATTTATAAGCCAAAAATTTTAAGGTCTATAAATAGTTGATGAAATTGATGATAAGGTTAGACCATTTAGTAGCAATAGATTCTATTAAGAGTCAACATATGAGCTATTATGAAAATATTTATTAGGTTACAGAGTTTGATGTTGACAGAATAGTATTTTTACTGATATCCTCATGGAAAAAGTCCTAATTTTTAGGATGAACATGAAGCTTATTCCAAGATACATTGATCACATTGAGATCCTTGTTCGCACTGTAGTGGCATCCTATATTCTAGAACTCCCACCAAACATATCTCAAGTACATGATGTATTTCATGTTTCTATATTGAGGTTGTAAATAATATACCCGTCACATTTACTAAATCCATTGGTTGTATCATTGGACAATGATATCACATATGAGGAGAAGATGGTCAGGATCGTAGATCATAGAGACAATGTTGGTTGATAAAATAAAATTCAATAGATGATGGTGATGTGGAGAAACAAATGTTTGAAGAAGAGATGTGAGAACAAGAGAAGGTGAAAAGAGAGATTTCCCCACATATATTTTTTTAAAATTAAAATTTTGATGGGGAATTTTCTGAAAGGGAATGACTAAAACCACCAAATATATAATAAATAAAGTTTCAAATATGATTTATTAAAAGATATTAATATTTTTATGGTTATAGAAAACCCAATAATTTTTTTCAGGTTTTTAATATCAAATCAATTTTAAAATAATGATAAAAATCATAACCATTGATAATATAGTCATTGAAGATTGATCATCTTGTTAATAAAAATAAATGATTTTAAAAAAGACAATGGAAACAGAAAAAAGGAATTGGTGACCCTAAGATTTAATATCATACCCCATGATGGCCATACATTATAGATTAAAGGGGAGATAACATAACTAGTAATTTAAATTGATCAATACAAAGATGATATCAAACAACTTATGAAAGGATTAAACCATTTATATTATTTGTTCAACTTCATCGAGATCAATTCCAAAATCATGTACACTGAAGCACCCCGTGAAAGTCTCATAGTCCCTTACCATACACATAAATAATATAATATGACATTCAAGGGATATGTACCAAGCCTGTAAAAATATGAAAAATTTTATTCTCAAAATTGTTAATCTATTTTAATTTTACTATTGTTACATTTTAAATGACAGTAATTTTTATATATTAAAAAAGAAATCGTATTTTCAGGTAATATTAAATTTTATTTATGGAATTTATTTTGATGAATTAATTGATTTTTTAATTAATTTATATTATAATAAAATACTATTATTAAATAATGTTTATTAAATCTAACTGGTTTTATTGGTTTTATGAATGCAAACATAATTTTTATAAGGGTTAAGAAACTATTATTGTAAAAAAAACCCAGTATCTCTCAATTGATTTCTATTATTTATTATGTATTTTAAAGAAATCATAAAGAGAAAGATATTTAGATAAATTAATTTTATTTTCGGAATCAGAACACTAAAATTATTCAGTGGTTATTTTTTCATAATCTTTGGAGGCATTCAAATTATTTTGGAAAAATTTTAATAATTTATAAACATATGGCCTATATTATGACATTATGATGAAAAAATGATATAAAGAACACTATAAATAGTATATAAGACAAATTATTTGTTTTCATTAAAAATAACAATATATTGACGTTATATTATTTATTATATAATGCCATTATGATTCATCCAAACATTATAATATATGTTACTATTTTAAAAAAATTTCATTAACAATTAGACTCAATTCCACATAGGAAACGTTGTAATTTTAATATGTTAATGAATTTAAAATATATAATAATTAAAACCACTCTCCTTTGGCTAAATATATTGAATAAAACTATAGTAAGGATTGTAGTTTTGATTATTATACTATAAAGTGTCTGAAACCATACTTTGAGAATTGATAATGAATTCACAATGTAATTCATATATATTCCACCCAAGATCCCATTAATAATGAATAAAATTACATGGAAAAAGTTATTACTCTTACCTAACCTCTATATAGTCCACCAATGGTGTCCCAAATCTATAAAGAACACCTTTGTTGCATTGGGAGTCAGACTCTCAAGGTAAAAGTTCTTTTCCTTCGCTTCCAATGGCCTGAAGGCTTTCAATTTTTATTGATATTTCTAATCCACCATTCAAGGGGTCAGATGGAACCCTTACAAGTCATGTAGGCTTATGAATTACATTGCCCATAGGCCTTAGACGAATTACTTTTCCATAGGCTTCAAACATTATATACAACCCAGACTAATTACTTGGAATTCCTCCTCCCCATTATCTTCATCGTGAAATCATCTCTCCACCTTCGCATGGCTGTTGGGATAGGCTTTCTCGTGCATGCACGGGATTGTCTCGATGGAATTTTCATACCCTCTCATTATTGTAATACTTTTAGCTTCCACTATGGTGAAATTTCCTTTCACATCTTTCTTCTGTAGCTTTTTCCGTGTACGTTTTCTGGTTTTCATCTACACATAAGGTGGCCCGAAAGCCTTGAGGTTACCCAATGGCCTTACTTACCCGAAGGCCTGGGTTGCCCGAAGGGATTAAATAACTAGGGGACTAAATTGAAGTCCTAATGGTTAAAATGGGGGAACCATCCTTGATTCTATACTACCAAACAGTACCAGCTATTATTCCCGCTACTGTACTTGCTACAGTTCCCAAACTGTACCTACTACTGTACCAACTATAGTACTGTTATAGTACTGTTACAGTAATGCTACAGAACCAGGAAATATGCCTCTTCTTGGATTAGATCTCGGGCTTCTTAGATGCACTTATGGTGTCCTCACAAATCGGGTTGAGGCTCATGTGCCATTTACTTCTCTCCATTACTCATGTATCTCCATTATCTTATATATTTATCATCATTTCTAAATGATGGGGTATTTTCTTAAATATCCATCTTATTTTTCATTTTATACCAAAAATTTTATATACCACTTTCACTCCCAAATATCCCTCCCTTAAACATTAATATTACCCCATAATGTTGCAGAAATTTCTCAGTGATTTTCCATAACAATCAATTGTCTAGTGAATAAGTTAATCATTTCTTATAAGTTTTGTTCATGATTATCCACTTATATATCTTTATTAGGGGATAAATGTGTGTCTTCCATGATACTTTATCACTAATTAAAATATGATGATCAATGAATACATATTGTATTATATTTATATACCACTTAATAATGATAATGAAATGAAAGTTACAGGTGTTCCCAAATTTAAATACTGAACAAATGTATTATGTAATGCAGTAGTAATATACTATGTTAATAAATAGATTTAAAATTAAACCTATTACATCATGGTAATTTTTCCAAAATGATATATTGGAATTTATCATCAACCTTTATATTTGATGATATGTTCTATGTTGTTGCAACATCTCACAAGTTTTATGTATGATTATAATTATATAACATTATTTATTATTAATATTTATGATTATCAAATATTTTATTACCAATTAATATTTTTATTGTAATAAATTTTTTCCTTTAGTCATTTTTTCATTCTTTATTCCCTTTCTAGGCTCTATAGCTCAACCCTTTTTTATGTGTGTCCCCTAGTTATACCATGATATTTTAAGTACATGAATATTAAGAATTTTTTCAATAAAGATGATATACATCCTATTTCAAGTTCTTATGTAATGTACCAAATTGAAAAATAAAATATACCTTTTTATCTTATGTGATGTAATATCTATATGTTCATCTTGAAAATCATGAATTAAAATGAAATAAAAATAATGGTTTTCATAAACTAAATTAGACTTTGATGATCAAAAAGGTATTTCGAACCTTGTGATCCATGACTACATCACAATGTTGCTATTCACCATATAATGATACAGTATCGACCACATCATGTGTATCACATACCATTATTTATAATTTTAGAACCTTTATCCATGATTTAGAATATTATTATCTCCCACTTGAGGGAAGTTGTGCATGTTTCCTTCAGAATCGTAATTATGAAGTTGTGTAACACTCCCCTCACATCTGATAAACATAAATCTTGAATAACACTAGAGGGATGGTCTCTAGAGACTCCTCCATGAAATTTTGGTTGTATAACTGGAATAGAATGCCCTTAATTTCCATTATGCCTCTGGATCAAACCCCTGATAACAACAATATATCAATCAATGACATCTTAAAATTTCACCATGTTCACATTCCTAACAATATTCTAAACGTCATTGAATACTACTCATTCTCTCACACAAATGATTTATTAAGATGCAGACCTTCTCACAATTTTATTCTCAACTCAAAACATGTATAAACACATTATTTATGTGACTATGAAAGAGAATATTCTGGGTTAAAACATTTCAACAATATATTGACAAAACATTCATCATTCAACCTCATATAGCCTCTTAATCACAACAGAGTGCCCATTGAACATTTCCTCCAATCCTTTGTCATCCAACTCTGCTCTAAATTAAAAATTCTATAATCAACATATGTAACAAGATAACCACCTCTTTCTCTCTTACACTACTGCTTCTACTCTCTGGAACTATATTCTTGACTTTTTTTTACTTCATATGGTTGAGTCTTAACTCTATCAAAGATTAATAAAAATGTGCAGAAATGGATGGATCTCAGCAAATCAGAAACCTATTCCATGCTACGGTTCCTGAGAACCACCATTATTTTTGGTATGATCGGAATGCTATTATTCATAATAATTACTCATTTAATAAAAATTTAGGTCGGTTGAGGATCATCATTTCAATACAAGTAGCTTCCTCGATTCAAAAGGGGAATTTCCACAACATTATGCACGACTTTTCAATCCTAAGGCATCTAAGGATTAAAAGCAACTTATGCCAGATGTATCACACATTGAAGGTGTTCTGGAGATCCCCTCTACCTGGATGGATCAAGATCAATTTTAATGGTGACTCTAAGGGAAATCCGGGACCTGCAGGGTGTGGTGTTGTTTTCATGAATCAGCTAGGTCAAATCATTGGATGCTTCTTGGGTAAATGTGTCATTTCCACATCACTTTAAGTTGTGATGTTGGGATTGATACATGTTATTGCCTTTGCCAAACTCTTTGGTAGGAAAAGAAACTGGATAAAAAGTTACTCGACAACTATCATCCATGAGATTTGGAATGGAATAATCCACCTTACTTGGGTGATTACTACCCACTGGATGGAATGAAATCCTTTGCTTATCAATCTTAGTTATATCATAACACATTTTTATCGAGAAGCAAACATTGTTGCAGATGGTCTGGCAAAAATGGATGTTAATCAGGACATTACATGGTTCGAAGACCTTCCCATTGCTCTTCATTCCATTCATGAAAATGATTGTAATATGATAGCATTTTTTAAACTATTGTAATGATTATTTTTTAGTAATATTTTTTCTTTTGAAGTTTTTGACCAAGGAATCTCCTTTAAAAAATATTTTGAGAGTCCAGCAAATTTCATTGTAACCCCTAGTCTTGGAAAATTTTAGAGTAATTATTATTCACTTCTCATTGCAACAATAACGTTTTCACTACGTGAGGAATTTATAATTATGGTGCTCAAACATTTCATTGATATTACTATTTACGAGAAAACATTCATGCATTTTATGTTACAATTGACACCAACAAATTCATAGAGATAATACTTTTTCCACCATTAGTAATGGTATACCTATACATAACATCCCCCATTTCCAGTTGACGTAGATATTCCTAGACCATGATTTATAATCCCCATAAGAAAACTACTTAGGCTATTTTGAAAACTGTGACATTAGAAAAACATATATTATAACCACTATCAAATAATTAATGCAGTATTCCATTCCAAAACACTTAATGGGCTAAAATGCATGACCCAAAACCATGTTATATTGGTTCTGATATTTATAGAAAGAAATATTTCCATCCCAGTGTGACAAAATCATATATAGATAGTCTTTCGTCCCTACTATTCATCATAGTAAAACTATATGAATCATCATAAATCTAATATGTCTTATAGAACATAGAGGGGAACCCACTATATTACAATGTATTTGGGGGTTATATATAAGGTCCTAAGTCTAATAATCTAGATACATATCCTCTATATTGGAAAGGATATACAATCCATGTGATCCAGGAAAACATTGTTGGGCTACATATCAAATCAATGTGTTTTGTGAGGATCGTTGATATGGTTTCCCCATTCCATCTCCTTAAGTTGAAACTATTTGGGACACGATTTACACTTCCCATATTCCAATAATACATGTGGATTTTTTAGCCATAAAATTATTCCTTTTTATACATATCTAGAATTCTACAATGATTATGGGTGTATAAACCCTTCATGAATAACCATCATTTGTCACCACAAAAAGGATGTGGGGTGTCTTAACACATCATGACTACCTATTATTCATCATCACAGTACCTTTGTGTCATGTATGAATGGTTCATTAATAACCCTCCTTATTCATCATGTCAAAGATGTGCGGTGTGTGAAAACATTATAAATACCTAGTAATAATCCATAATATGGCTTGTTAATACAAAGATGCACCATGTATAAGATATAATATGATTAACTAAAATGACAGTAGGTTTGAACAAGAATACCCTAAACTATAGCTCTATCTGGTCTTCCCAAGATGAATGTGGAATACATAAACATGATGGTCAAACCTGAAATACTGTAAATATTCAGTTAAAGGAGACACCATGTTCTCTACTATGAAGATGCTAAACCGATACCCTATAAAAAAGGTGAGTCTTTACTCACTAGACATGATGTTTTTGTTATTTAGGAGATATTGAACATTTAAAAAATGGACAAAACACAAAACATGTAGTGATGAAAAAACATAAATAGAGGCATGAGATAAATAAATTTCAATTACCAATAATTGTTTCCCAAATTAATATTATGAAAAAATGAAAATTTTAATATAAAAGATAGAAAGATTGTATGGCTCTTTATATAAACAATGAAAAATCAATATATTCACATTACAATTACTTATGAAACTGTTAGATCAATTATCTTATGAACATATTTTCTGAATTTATCATTTTAATATTTGTATCTTTGTATGAATAGAGAAGATAAATCAAATGGGATTTTTAAACTATAAATTATTTAAGGGGTATTTATCTTAGAAGGTTTGTTGAGATGTTAGGGTTTGAGTTCAAATTTTTGGAAAACTTATTATTATATGAAGGATTCATTTCAACAAAAATCTAATGTATATAACATCAAGAATAATCCCTAAACAAGTATATGAAATATATACTGATAGGGACATTTAAATATTGAAATATTTGACAATTGATATATATAAAATAAATAATCTAAAAATCATAGAGTTTCCCCTATAGTTCCTAAAAAAGGATGTACTTGTGTAAAGAATGATAAAAATAAAATCATGTCATTTGATATTTATAAATACACCATATCCGGGTAGGATGAATTAATTCTATCCTAATTTTTTTTTCCGTCTATTTCATCCATTATCATTTAGCGATGAAGTGCCTCAATCAGGGATGAATATTAATCACCACCACTATAATTTGTTTGCAATATAAACGATGGTTTTGAGTGATATAAACCTACTCAATATTTAAAGGATTCATAGTATACAATTTTAAAAGAAATTGTATTATTTTATAGTAAAATGGTTATTCATTCTTATGAATAGATTAAAAAACATTAGATGGTTCAGAAATTTATTGGACCAGAGATAAACATTCATCAATGATGAATAAGTCCCTATCATTTTTGGATATTTGTTTCCATGCATAGAAAATTATTAGGATACTATCATATACTAAATTCTTATCGAGTCATGTTTCACCCAAATTAAAAAAGAGTTAGAGAATGAGTTACGCTTCACCTTGGATCTCCTTAAATAGAGCTTAGATAGTCTGGAAACTTATTTAATACAAAACTAGAGTTCGTGATACCTGGATAATAATGACCATTGTAGGGACTGTTCGAGGGGAATGAATGGTTGATGTGCTATACCTATGTCTCATGTTTGAATGAGATGACAAGGATGTGAATGAATAATCCTCATGTATCCACCTACCAACTAGGGAATCCCCGTCTATTACTATGGATGGGATATCATCCTCAAAAAAACATCCCTAGGAAAAATTCACTTTTCACCACATTCAGAGTTCTTCCATGGGGGGTTCTCTCAGGTCTTGAATAATCTCTATAATTTCCATGAACATGTGGATATAAAAATAATTGTTTTTTAAACTTAAGGTACTAATTAATATTTTTATAGAAACAAGGTATGATTCCACCCAATAGTTGTCTTTGTGTTGGTTCAGGTAGATAGTAGTGAACTGAGGAAGGAGATTTATTTTATCATTTGTTTCTCCATGAAATATCATAACAAGAAACTAGTGAATGATATTTGGGGACCCTCTCCCCACATACTAGGGAAGTGAAAATGAGATACAATTTTGGTTCAAAATAATTTTAATTTATTTTCTAATGGGATTTGGTGAAACAGATGATTATCATGTGTATATGAGACTCGTTAACTCCATTCTACTGTGATAGTTTATATGATCTATAGTTAGAGGATTCATTATATATTTTTTTATAATCCACTAGGTGGGTTCAATGTAAAGTATAAAACTAAAAAAATCTTTCTTATTTCCATATCAATGATCCCAGCAGCAAATAATAAAATCACAACTACTCAAAATACATTTTGTAAATGAGATTGAATAGGGATGAGGAATTTTGGTAGTGTTATTTTTAATATAATAGTATAAAATATAATATACTACAAAAAATGTTGAAGGGGGTAATTCCTCTATTATGAGATATTACCCTATTGAACATTTACAAGAAGATAGTAATGGAGATTGAGGGATCACATAGATTATTTGAGGGGTCTCCCTTATTCCAGTTGGCTTCCAAGAATGCTGACTTAGATTCCCAAACATGCATCCCTATTAGGAAAATACTATCTATTTAGAATCATGGATTGGAAATCTACTAACCGAAAACCTAGAATTATCTCACGTTTCACCTTATAACCCTATGATATATACCCCATGGTTTATAGAATATCCCAATAGGATATCAAGGCTTACGAAACATATTCAGAATGATAGAAGTGTGAGTGAATGATAGTTCATCGAGCCCCACTTTGTATAATATAGATTTTAATCCAATCAAAAAATAAAATAATCATTCAAATGTTCATATTCTTCTACTTCTTAACCCTCAAAATGTATATTATTTATTTTATGAATTTTGAATCTTTTTAAGATTTATCTGCAAAAATCAAATGTATAGTGAAAGTCATAATAAATGTCCCTATATTGGAATATTCACCTAATATGATATATATTCTATGGTATAATCCCCCCTTCACCATGGGTTATATGGAAGGAGTTTGTTCCAACACATCAATGACTAATCATCTCTATATGTATTCTGGTTTGTTGGTATATGATGAATTAATTTTTCCTTTTTTCCCTAATAATATTTCTAGATTTCACATCTTGGAAATTTCTAACATCTCTATCTAACATATAATGACTTTGAACATTCATCAAAGACGTTGTTACCATGGAAAAACCCTACATTGAACTCTAGCCACCATTTTTTATTTTTGGTGAGGAGAAAAATATATGTGAGTAACATTGAGTTGTCCTTTGGAGAATAAGATCATGTAAAACTAAAGATAAATGGGAGTCAGATATGGGGTACGATATCCTATAGAATAGGACAATATACAACTAATTTCATCATAATTTTTTTTGAATATTTTGAATTGGGGATAATTCCTAGTGAGAAAAACGTACTATCGTTGGTTGAAAGGATGGAAGTTTCATCCAAAATACCTAATCTGTATATATGTAGTATATAAAAAAGGAGATATTTTCGAAGTTCAGTTGAACGAATCCCCATTAAAATGTTGTTTTCAATAATGAAAAAATACTGAGGATCCAATTTTTTGTTCAGAAAATAATATCCATTTATTTAGTCACATTAAATGATATACGTGATCTAGTATCCATCTACACAGAGTATGAAACATGTATTATTTGAGTTATAATCCTGAGGAAGAAGTCTTTAGGGTTAATAAAAAAAATAATTCCACATAAATTGGGTGATATCAAGCAAATCACATGACCATTGTATGTTCATATAACTGAAATAATTCTCACACACATCACAAGAACCATTTCTATGAATACATATAGTTTGGTCCATTTTAATCCATTGAATCATGTGACTAAGAAAATGTCATTAGAATCTCTTAATGATTATGTGATCACATAGAAACTCTAGTGGATCATTCTATGCACACTGGATATACCTACAACCATTGAAGTTCACCATAGATTGAAAAAATTACCAATGAATAGTTTATGAATCGAATAAGAGGGTTATCGGGAAAATGATACCATTAAAAGTGTTCATGTGGTGAGATCACATAAATATCTATACTTAATGATTATTTGTATGGGTTTGTGTAAATAAGTTATTTAAATTAATTAGATGAGATTTTAAATTGAAATATCTCTAAATAATTAGGCCACTAGTGAATTGATCCGATAGTCTCTCTATATTTTAAGGTACCTTTTTGGAGTAAAAAAGGAACATGGATATGAAATTATATTGTTATACCAACAAGTGGAATAACAAATAAAATCATGAAGTAATTTACTCCATCACAACTGATTCATTATTCATTAAGATGCCACATCATTGGGGGATGTTTTTGACACCCACCAAATAAGAATAAGATTGTTTTGGGTTGAAAGAATATAATAATTAAACAAATTACTTTTTTCATTAATGGGATGACTAAAGGAATGTGACTAAATAGTTTTTTAGAATAATGGACATGAAAATAATGCAACCCCAAATATAAATCATCATGATTTGGCCTTTGTACCACAATGTGATGCCCCTCAGATGTGTGCTTATTATCACATGAAGCTCCATCGAACAACATGTTTCATCACATGAAGTACACCAAATTATTCTTTCTGATAATGTGATATGATATATGATGAACACCATCCCACCGCCAAATAAATTTATAAAATATTTATTTTAAAAATACGTAACCCTTAAATTGAACAATGTATGATAATTTTCAAGTTAATATCCAATGACAATTTCTAGTAATTAAAAAATATTGTGAAATTCCTTGATACATGTCATCATTAAAACAACTCTTCTCATTATATCACTTTAATACATGATTAATTAAATAATACCACACTTAATTCAACCATAAATATCAATATTTCTTGTCTATTTTTGAATTAGGTAAATTACATAATAAATTATAACATTGGAAACAATACATTATTGAACACTTCCTTGACATGATCTTAATATTCCAAAAAACATAAAACTACATGGTATAACCTGGGGAAGAAATAATTTGGTGAGATATTCTTCCAAATATGTGAATAAAAAAGGAATATCATGAAGAAGGTGATACATTTTTAAATTTATAATATCAATGGGGCATACAAAATTATTTCTAGTAAACATTAATAAAGATACATGATATACCATGGAAATCATAAAGGCAATATGGGAAATGTGAAAACAACATAAAATAATTAATCATAAAAACAGGTTAAGGATAAACCTTCGATGACCCCATATAGGAAAAAATTCAACAATTTATTTGGTTCACACCATATCCCATTCTGATGTGTCCTAATACAAAATATTGCCCAATTAATTTGATAGTAACCTGGGAACACCGATTATATTCATTTCACTGTCTCGATTAAATGTATCACATTGTAAATTAATCATTTATTCATTCATCATATTAATTTAATAAATTATTAATGATATTGGAATATATATTTTCATTTCCCCATTAAAAATTATATGTGTTTAACTATGCACAAACACAATAATTTATGAGTATGGTATTCAGTACACAATTATTTTGGAATGGTATATCGATGTGATATTTAAAAGTATAATGATGACAAATAAAGATTATTAAAAATGGGTTGGTTAGAGATAATGGGGTATGTATTCACAAATACATAAAATGTTTAATAATATAGAAATGGAATCTTTTATACAAAAAATATAATTTTTTAAACATAAGGTATAATGTAATTATGGAACTTGAATATTGAAAATAATCCTTTCTATATTTTGTCATGGTAATGGGTATATATAAAAGATTATATAGGGATAAATGAGAGTGAAATGGAATTTAATATTTTATAAATTAAATTTATAACAATCAGAATATGTAATAATTCAATCAAATATAATAATAATAAATTTAAGATACCTGGCATAAATGAATTTTTTTAATGGAAATGAGAAGTGAGAAATACTTTATGATTTTTTGCATGTTATCATGTTTAAATAATGGATTATTGGCATCTTAATGATAGTGGAAGTGGTCTCTCAACTTGTATAAATTAAAATTATTTTATTTTTGATATGTGAGAACATATCCCATCATGGAAAAATGGAAATTTTGAAGCATAACCTAAACTGAGTGCAAGAATAAAAAGAAGAGTGGAAGATCATTTACTAAATTTTGTCTTTCTAATGGGTTTACATAATGGATAATAAGATGACTAATTATTGTTAAAAGGATCTATAATAATTTTAATATAAAATGGAAATAATTTTTGATATGTAATAAATTTTCCCAATTTAATTATAAGGAAATTAGGTTACATGACTTAAAAAAAGTGCTTGAATGGAACTGTGAAGAGGGAAACACTATACAATATTTCAATATTGTAACGACATTGATAAAGCTGAAAATGAGAGATTATAATTGATTTATCATTATAAAAAATTAATTTTTAATTTTATTATATTTTTATATATAAATTGAAATATAAAAACATTCAATTAAGAATAAAAATTACGTATATGGTGTTTGAATTGAAAACAATAGAGTAATGTGAGGATCCCTTACTTGAATGTCTGACTCCAAAGGATATTGAAAGAATTATCGAGAGCCTTGGGTGGAATTAAGAGGTTTATAGCGAGATTATTTAATATTATAGATGTTCTCCAAGAAGTTTAAGTTAATATAAATCATATTATTGAAGGTTTTAAATATGAAAAGGGGGGGATTAATTTATTATTTACTTTTTTAATCTATATAATAAAATATCAAAAATAAAAAACCACCACTTTGTTCATTCAAATTTTTTCTTACAAATAAGAGTGGTTAAAATTGTTTTAAATGGAAAAGGGATTAAATTAAATTAATATTACCATTGGTTATTTGTAGGTGAGTCACACACACTTAAATAAATGATTTTATAAAATTAAAATATATTATACATTTAGGAGGATTCATAAATAAATTATAAAACAAAATAAAATTAAATTAAATTCACACTTTTTAGAGGAAAACATATATTAAGTCACATATCCAATTTATATTACATGCTAAATCACATTTGGTTCATTATTATGTCATAAAACGCAAATTATATTTATATAGTATTTATTATTTACCCGAAATGTCCATTATCTCATAAAATTAAGAAAAATTCACAATTTAACAATTTCAGTGTTCTGATTCGAAAAATTGAATTCAATTTATATAAATAATTATGTAAATATTTGAGTTTCAATATTATAATTAATGGACAGAATTTATTGAAAATTGTGAGTTTTTGACATTAGATATTTTTGAACCCTAAAAAATTTCATTTGAATTCATTAATATTTTATAATCCACTTTATTTAAAAAAATAATTTCATCATATTAAGTCAGGGAATTATTATTTATTCAATTAAAAATTTATTCCTAATACAATAAATTGAATTTTAATATTAACAAAAAATAATATTTTGGATTTTTTAATCAATATAAAACTAATTTAAAAAGTAACAATAATATAATGAAAATATATTTATTATTGTAACACCTCGACCCCACTAGGATAGAGCCGGTGAATTACTTGTGATATTTGTATGTTTAAAAGGAATTAAATTCATTAATGAATGATTAGTTTAGTAGTGTTGAAGAAACTAGATACATAGATGTAACTCAAATTACATTGGGAAAGGATACAAAATACAATACATAACAGAAAACTCAAAACTGCATCCATAGGTACTCAAAAAAATAAATTCTCTTTATCACCTGTAGAAGGTAGAAAATGAAAGGGGTGAGATCAAACATTCAGTAAGGGTTAAAAATAGTGTAATAACGAGTATAATAACAAGTGAATCACAATCGTTCTGACATAATCAATAAGGCATAGTGAATAAATGAATAACTAATGCCAATAATAAACGGTGAATGAAAATGCATCCATAGATTTTGTCATAGTGAAAACCTTATGGATAATAATAATAACTGATAATGAATAATGTGAATGCATATTAATTAGATGTCATGTATCTGGCACATGAAACCATAATACCATAAGCATGGTTTACTGTTGTGGTTAGAAACCCGTCGGATTTTTTGGAAACAAACTTGAAGGGTCTGTCGTCAAATTGTTTTGTCTCATTAGACCTACCAATGCATCGAGGGGCTATAGTGGGCCCCACCTACCTCTACATCCAAATAATTATTTATTCAATTATTCATCACCAGAGAAATATTCCTTTTCAATATCCATATAGAGTATAGAATACGGATTCATCAATAACATCCCACATATACACCGTATGTGAAATGGTATACGGTTTAGACAACAAACATATCCATGACATGAGATTACATATATTTAAAATAAATATTATTTCAATTGTAAATTGATCTCAAATGGGTATTAGGTACACCACATAAGTATTATTAGGTGCACAATACAATATTAGTCACAACAAAGGGGATATTCTTGAACCAAAGTGAAAGAGAGGATCCCTTACCTAATGCATGAAGGTGTCCTTGTCTAGTTTTTAAAGACCTGAATATACAATTTAGGATTATTAATTCATAATTCTGGAACATATTTTATTTTTAATTGATATGGTGTAACCTTATTTAGTTCATTAAAGGCCTTTTTGATTAATTTAATAGATACCGTTTTAAATTTTTGTAAGCATTTTCTTACTTGGTTTCATGCTTTGTTTACTTGTATTTATTAACGGATGTTGGTTTGAAATATGTTTAAACATCCAGAATTGTTAATATAAATAATTAGTGAAATTAAAGAGACATAAATTATCCTAAAATGGTTCTCGTTATATACCATGATAATGACGCATTCGATGAGTTAAAGATAAACGCTTGAATTTGGCTTTGCAGTTTTGTGGTAAATAAACTTGATTTGTATTTTTATTCCATATTATGAATGTTTAAAGATTACAGAACATTTATAAAGATAAAATACATATATTATAACCTGTTTTGACCATATATTTGGTTTGATGACCATACTTGAAAGAATTAATGGAAACTGAAATTATAACGTCCACGATGTCGGTAATTCAACACATCACGGACCATGTTTTTATTCTTTAAATAAGTGGGAGATGGGAAGAATAATGATGAATAATTTTCCATTATAACATCTATAATATAAAAGATTCTTGATCATACATGCATCTTGGTTAAGATGAGATGAGGAAAGGTGAAGAAAAGAATGGAATATTAAAATGAATGAAAACTGGATAAATTTATCATGAAAATTCGGCATCCGAATGACGTCTCTTAAAATTTCATAAAAATATATTGATGAGAGGATTGGAATATCTCATCATTCATACATAATATGGACAGTAAGGGGGAATATTTAATGAAATATCCAAACACAATCCAAAGGTAATGGAAGAGAATAAAATAAAAAGAATGAAAAGAAAGAAAATAAAAGGGGTTGTTTACCTCTTGACATCTTCTCCTTGAGATCCTTCTTAAGGGATTTGGTTTTGGTCTTTTTATGAGACCAAAATCTCTAGGACGTGGGGAAGACACTTGGGAGGACAATTGGGAAGAATTTTGAGGATCTTCAAGGCTTAGAGTAGTTAAGAGAAGAGCTGGTGGTGGGGGTTTTATAGTGGAGGAGAGGCGTAGATTTTGAATATTTAATTTCATTATTTTGTTATTTCCATCAAGACAAACAATATTAATGTTTCATGTGACCCCTATTAGTAATAATAACATTTGAGTTCGAACCATGTGGCCTTGAATCACTTATGATTTCATAAATAGTGTATTTTACTGATAAATTTAATATACCGTATTTTATCGTATTTCACTATTCATCAAAAATTCAAGAATTTCATAAAAATCCCAAATAATTACCCCTACCATTTTTTGACATGTAGAATTCAAAACTGAAATCCATTTTTCATAAATAATTTTATACATATTATTAATTAAATTTTTAAATAAGGTCATAGTTAATTTGAAAAATAACAATCTTGAAGTGTGGTTAGTTTTATGTAACATTGAAAAATTAATTAAGATCCCATTATCATATTGCCTTAAGAAAATAAAATAATATTATTATTTACTATTCAAAAGGTGTCATATTAATATTCATTTTACTATTCATAAGAGTATGTTACTATTAAACGAAAATCAAGTTTGTTCTATCAGACTCCAAATGACTTATTGATCACAACTCTAGATGACCATTTTTCGAAATTCAAAACATAAAAGTGGAACATTTATATCTAATGGCTAGGTTTGGACTATATTCTAAATAACCTTGTGTTTTTTCAGAGAAACACAGTGATAAATAGAATGTATTTAAGAGAAAAATACTATAAAATGTTTAGGGTGCTACATGATTCCCTCCATCGGAAATATCTTCCACGAACATTTATGAATAAAGCCCACTAAAAAGATGAGGGTGGTTCTTCATGAAATCCTTTGGTTCCCATGTTGCTTCCTCCATATTCTGATTTCTCCAAAGAACCTTTACTAGAAAAGTTGTTTGATTTCTCAATACCTGCTCCCTTGTGTCAAGAATCCTAATAGGATTTTCACAGTATGATAAACCAGGTTCCAGTTATATTTCTTCGTATGTGAGTACATGCGTTGGGTCTGGCATGTATTTCTTTGACAATGATATGTTGAACACATCATGAACTCCAGAGAGATTTGTAAGCATTGCTAAACGGTAATCTACAACTCTGATTTTTCCCAAAATTTCCAATGGTCCTATGTAACTGGGGCTCAGTTTCCCTTTCTTACCGAACCATAAGACACCCTTCCATGGAGATACATTCAGAAATACATTATCTCCAACATGAAATTCCAAGCCCTTTCTCCAGTTGTCAGCATAACACTTATGCATACATTGGGATGCTTTAATATGGGCTTGTATTTTCTTCCCCTTTGTCATGGTCTCTTCAATAAGTTCTGGGCCTATAAGTTTCCTCTCACCAACTTTATCCCGAAAAATTGGAGTTCGACATCCCTTTCTATATAATTTTTCATATAGAGACATTTGAATACTAGAATGGAAACTATTGTTGTATGAAAATTCCACCAAAGGTAAGTATAGATCCCACATACCGTGGAAGTCAGGAGAACATGACATCAGCATATCTTCTAGAGTTTGAATAGTCCATTCATATTTTCCATAGTTTGAGGGTGATATGCAGTACTCATATGAAGCTCAGTATTCAACGCCTTCTGGAGACTTTTCCAGAATTTTGACGTAAACCTGGGATCTTGATCAGATACAATTGATATAGGTGCACCATGAATTCTCACAACTTCATTAATATAAATTCTTTCCAGGCGCTCAAGTGGTAAATCCTCTTTTATTAGATGGAAATGTGTTGTCTTAGTGAGAAGATCAACAATTACCCATATTGCACCATTCCTTCTAGGTGTCATCGGTAGTCTGGTGAAAAAAACCATCATAATGTTATCCCACTTCCACATAGTAATTGGTAGAGGTTGCAACACTCATTTAGGATTTTGTATCTCCTCCTTCACTTGTTGACAAACTAGACACCTTGACACGTAGTCAAAAATTTCTCACTTTATATTATCCAAAAAAAATATTCCTTTAGATATCTATACATCTGTGTGCTACCTGAGTGTATACTGAAATTTGAGCTATTAGCATCGTCTAATAGTTCCATTTTTAGCTAAGGTATTGATGGAACACATAACCTCTTCCCAAACATTTGAACTCCGTCTTCATACACAAAGTTAGCCAGTCTTCCATCCCTAACTGCATTAATTTTCTTTTGCATATTCTCATCATCAGATTGAGAAATTTGTATCTTTTCTAGTAAAGATGGTTTAGAAATCATTTGAAAGATGAGTAATGTTTCCCCTTCCTTAACAATTCTAATACCCATCTTCAGTAGATCCATAATCATAGGATCTCTTTCAATCCTCATTTGATTCAGAAGGCCATGATCATTCCTGATTAATGCATCTGCCACCTTATTCGTCTTTCCTGGGTGGTAGTATATTGAAAAATCGTAATCTTTGAGTATCTCGATCCATCTTCATTGCCTCATATTGAGTTTTTTTTTGGGAAAATATATTTCAAACTCTTGTGGTTCGTATAAATCTCACATATCTCTTCGTAGAGATAATGCCTCCATATTTTCAGAGAAAATATTACGGCTGCTAACTCAAGATCATGAGTTGGATAATTTTTCTCTTGAGTCTTCAACTACTTTGATGCGTAAGAAAAAACTTTATTATTTTTCATAAGGATGCAACCTAGTCCATTATTTGATGCATCACAGTATATTACAAATCCATCAGTTCTAGATGGAAGAGTAAAAATTGTATCGTTGACCAATTTTATTTTCAATTAATCAAATCATTTTGTACATTCATATGTCATCACAAAATTAACTTCTTTAAGTGTGAGCTTGGTTAGTGGGTTAGCCAGTCAGGCAAAATTCTGAATGAAATGTTGATAATAACCTGTTAAGCCAATAAAACTGAGTACCTCATTTTTTTTTGTTGGTCTGGGACATTCTTGGATTGCCTTTGTATTTGAAGGATGAACTAGGATTCCATCCTTAGAGACAATATATCCTAGAAAAGAAACTGACTGAAGCCAGAATTCGCACTTGCTAAACTTCCCATATAATTGATTTCTTCTCAGAGTTTTCAAAATAGTTTGCAAATGATCTTCATGGTCTTCATAGTTTTTTGAGTATACAAGGATATCATTGATCAATTCCACAATAATGTTATCAAGATAATCCTTGAAAACTCTATTCATTAAATCCATGAAAACTGAGGGTGCATTTGTCATTCCAAAAGGCATCACTGTAAACTCGCAATCCATATACCTTGTTTGAAATGATGTATTCGGAATATCCTCCTTCCTCATATGTAGTTGATGATATCCAAATCGAAGGTCAATCTTTGAAAAGTATTGAGCTCCCTGAAGTTGGTAAAATAAATCATCAATCTGGGGAAGAGGATACTTATTCTTTATTGTAATATCATTGATTTCCCAGTAATCAATGCAAAGACTAATGGATCCATCTTTATTTTTTACAAACAAGACCAGGGCTCCCTATGGAGAAACACTTGGTCAAATAAATCCTTTGCCACTCAACTCTTCTAGTTTTTTCTTCAGCTCCACTAACTCCATAGTGGCCATTCTGTATGTGGTCTTTGATATTGGTATTGTATAAAAAATTAAATCAATAGAGAACTTAACTTCATGCTCTGAAGGTTGTCTAGGTAAATCCTCTAGAAATACAGCAATGTACTCTTTCACTATGTACAGATATTCAATTTGAATATTTCTTTCCTCTCCCATAGATATTGTTTTATCTTCCTCTCCAAGTATCACATTCAGTAGATCTACTGGGGGTGGTTCTATATAAGAATCAGGTGGTGAAGTTTCTGCCCTAAAGACAAGGGATTCTACACCATTTCCAAAAATTGTAACTTCCATTTTCTTGCAATAAATTATGGCATCATAATTTGATAGCCAATACATACTGAGAATTATATCAAATTCAGTCTTGGTTATGATGATAAGGCTAACAACTAAAGCACGTTTTGGTGTTTGGATGGGGACTAGTCGACATGCCTTTGTTGCAATGATACATCGCATGGGCGTTTTGACTGACAAATCCTTTCTTAAATCAAATTGGACATATATAATTTTCTTGGGAAACTAAGGGGATATAAATGAATGCGATGATCCAAAATCAAATAAAGTGTTGGTTAAGTTTGAGGAAGCAATTAAAGTACCAGCCACCAAGACACTAGGAAATTAAACCTACGTGGTTGTAATCGCATAGGCTCTCCCTTGCTCTCTTTTATTTTTCTATGGCATGTTTTATTGGCTCTTTGGACACTCATTTTTATAGTTTCCCATATCTATGAAATTGTAGCATTGATCATCATTGAATTGATTCATCCCCTTACATTCATCAGATCGATGAACCTTTTCTCCACAGTTATAGCAGACTCCCATTCTTTCAAGAATTTCCCGGGATGATTCTTTCTATAGTTATCACATAATGGGAAACTATTTATTCCATTGCTCTTCTTTGGTGCTTCTACTTTTCCATTCATATCATAAATCAGATTCTTATCTTGGTTTCCTTTGAAAAAAATAGATCTATCAAATTCCTTCTCTGTTTTGATAGTACTTGATACAATTTATTCATATGATGAAAATTATTGACAATCCAATTCCCTTAAAAGGCATGGATTAATACCTTCAAAGAAATGATCAATATTGTATGTTGAGTCACTAACATAATCAACGGAATACCTGGCTAGCCTTGTGAAGGAAGACTCATACTCTCCAACACTATCTTCTTCCCTTTGTTTCAAGCCAAGGAATCTCTTCTTCATTTCAGTTTGTTGCTAATGAGAGAAATATTTTTCGTAGAATATTTCCTTAAAAGTCATCCATTCCATATCATCTATCTCTTCTTCCTCCATGGTATTTTGAATCAAGTACCACCATTGATCAGTGTCTCCCTCGATACAATACACTACCAGTACTAATTTTTCAATTTCATTGCATCTTAATGCCATGAATATCTTTTCAAGGGACTTGATTCATTGCTCAACAACCACTAGATTTGCAGTCCCACTGAAAGATGGGGTCTTCTGCCACATGAAACGATCCAACATAGGTGTTGAATGGTTATTTGTTACAACTTGAGTATGTTTTCCCAATATGGTCATGATCTGATCTGCTCCAACGTTGACTGTGTTTATTTGCTCAGTATGGAGTTCCCTACCTTGCCCACGAGTATTGATTCCTTTTATTCTATTAGATGCGATTTCTAAATAATGGGATACACTAGATTAGTTTATGAATTTCAAATAGAAAATCACTCAACATAGATTGAGATTCTATGCATAGCTAATATTATAAATCTCAAATAGAAAAGAACTCAACATAGATTCAAATTCAATTCATAGATAATCTTATAAACAAGGTTCCTTTGAGTAAAAATGTACATTAACTACTTCATAATGGCTAGTAAATAAAACATGAATTATCCTAAGAATATACCGCAAGAGTTTCTTAACCAAGAGTGTATCAAGGCCCGTTGTCGTGCACTGGTTCCCGTTCGAGTCTAGCTCAAAGCGGTGTTTTCAGGTTTTACCCCTAGATACATCTATGCCAGAGCCCCCAATACCTTCTCCTATCCAGACACAGACGTATTGCTTAAAATATCCATATAATATATTCTATACCAAAATACAAGGATATTCTTGTACTTTAATCCTCCAATACTACCTTAGGTCTTTGTTTCATACCATAAATTTCCTACTCTAGTTTCCATGTTTCCTACTAAACTTTCTCTGATACCAACTATAACACCCCGACCCCTCTAGGCTGGAGCAGGTACATTACTTGTGATATTGGCATGGTTAGAAGGAATTAAATTCATGAAGGAACGATTAGTTTTGCATTATTAAGGAAACTATATACATGGATGTAACTCAAATTACATTGGAAAAGGTTACAAAATAAAATAGATAACAAAAAACTCAAAACTGCATCCAGGTGAACTCAAAAGAAGGCCTTATCTTCATTACATGTCGATGGTATTCAATGATAGGGGTGAGCTCAAATGCCCAGTAAGGGTTACAAATAGTGGAATATTGAGTACAATAATAAGTTGATCACAATCGATCTGACATAATCCATAAGGCATAGTGAATAAATGAATAACTAATGCAAATAATAAACTGAGAATGAAACTGCATCCATAGATTTTGTCATTGAGAAAACCTCATGGATAATAATAATAACTTATAATGAATAAAGATAATTATTATTAATTGGACGTCATGTATCTGGCACATGAAACCATAAAACCGTAAAAACGGTTTACTGCTATGGGTAGAAACCCGTCTGATTTTTTGGAAACAAACTCGAAGGGTCTGTCGCCAAACTGTTTTGTCTCATGAGGCCTACAGATGAATCAAGGGGCAATTGTGTTCCCCACCCACCTCTAAATACAAAGCATTATTTATACAATGATTCAATTCAAGAGAAATATGCCTTTTGAATATCCTTATAGAGTATAGAATACGAATTTATCAATAACATCCAAAATATACACCGTATGTGAAATGGTATACAGTTTAGACAATAAACATATCCATGAAATGCGATTATGGATATTTAATAAAAAATAATTTCAAATGGAAAGTGATCTCAAATGGGCAATAGGTACACAACATATGGATTATTAGGTGCACAATACAATCTTAGTCACAACAGAGGGGATATTCTTGACCAAAGTGAGAGATATGATCCCTTACCTTATGCTTCAAGGTGCTCTTATCTTGTTTTTAAAGACCTGAATAAACAAATTAGGATTATAAATTCATAATTACATATCCTATTTTATATTTAATTTATATGGTATAAACTTATTTAGTTCATTAATGGCCTTTTTTATGGATTTAAAAGATTCAATTTTATTGTTTTGGAAGCATTTTCTTACTTGGTTTCATGCTTTGTTTACTTGTATTCATTAATAGAAGTTGGATTGAAATATGGTTAAAAATCCAGAATTGTTAATATAAATTATTATTTAAATTAAAGAGACATATATTATCATATAATGATTCTGGTTATATACCATGATGATGACTAATTCGATGAGTTAAAGATAAATGCTTGAATTTTTCTTGGCAGTTTTGTAATAAAAAAATTTGTTTGTATTTTTATTCCATATTATGAACGTTAAAAGATTCCAGAACATTAATAAAGATAAAATACATATATTATGACCTGTTTCAGCCATATATTTGTTTTCATGACCTAACATGAATGAATTAGTGGAAATTGAAATTACAACGTCCACGATGTCGATAATTCGACACATCATGAACCATGTTTTTATTCCTTAAATAAGTGGGAGAGGAGAAGAATAATGATGATGAATTTTCCATTATAACATCTAGAATATACAATATTCTTGAGAATACAATCCTCTTGGTTAAGATGAGGTGAGTAAAGAAGAAGAAAAGATAGGAATCTTAAAATGAATGAAAATTTGATAAATTTCCAACGAAAATTCGGCCGCCTAACGACGTCTCTTAAAATTTCATAAAAACATTTTGATGAGAGGAATGGAAAATATCATCATTCATACATAATATGGACAGTAAGGGGGAATATTTAATGAAATATCCCAACACAATCCAAACTTAATGAAAGAGAATAACATAAAATTAAATAAACGAAAGAAAATAGAAGAGGTTGTTTACCTCTTGATCTCTTCTCCTTGAGATCATTCTTAAGGGTTGTGGTTTTGTTCATTTGATTAGACCAGCAGATCTAGGACATGGGGAAGATACATGGGAGGACTATTGGGCAGAACTATGAGGAGCTTCAAGGATTATAGGAGTGAAAAGAAGAAGTGGCGGTGGAGGGTTTTTATAGTGGAAGAGAGGGGTAGATTTTGAATATTTAATTTAATTATTTTATTATTTCCATGAAGACAACAAATAGTATTGTTTCATGTGACCCCTAATAGTAATAATAAAATGTGAGTTGGAACCAAGTGGCCTTGAATCACTTATGAAGTCATAAAGAGAGTATTTTACTGATAAATTGAATTTACAGTATTTTACCATATTTCCATAATCATCAAAAAATCAAGAATTTCAGAAAAATCCCAAAAATTTACACCTACCATTTTTCGACATGTAGAATTCAAAAGTGAAATCCATTTTTCAAAAATAATTTTCTAAATATTATTGATTTAATTTTTAAATAAGGTCATAGTTAATATGAAAAATAAAAATCATGAAGTTCGGTTTGTTTTAGGTGACATTGAAAAATTAATTAAGATCCCATTATCATATCCCCTTAAGAAAATAAAATATTATTACTATTTACTATTCATAAGGGTCATATTAATATTCATATTACTATTCATAAGGGTATTTTACTATTCACCAAACACCATGTTTGTTCTATCAGACTCTAAATGACTTACTGATCACAACACTAGATGACCATTTTTTGAAATTCAAATCATAGAAGTGGAAAATTTATATCTAATGGTTGGTTTGGACTATATTACAAATAACCTAGTGTTGTTTCAAAGGAACACAGTGATGAATACAATGTATTTAAGAGAAAAATTCCAAAAAAATGTTTGGGGTGTTATAATAAATCTATATAAAATTATTTAAATAATCATATTTCAAGGGTCGTGATACATATACCTAATAGTATGGTGTGTGATTGTGGGACCTTAATGGGGTGGTTTGAGAAACACTGTTTAGGATGTGATCTCGATGATCTTGAACTTCCATCGTAATCTATTTCTATCTTTCTCATGTTGTTAGATGTTAGGATGGTCTTGGAAAATGGTAATCCTAGAAATGTTTACGCCCTCAGAATCTATAATAAATTGGATTCGTGGGGTACCATCATAATGGTTGACACAACCACATCCTTTTTTTATTTCAAATGGATTTTTTAAAGCCCTTAATTTACACTAATCATGTTGCAAATATTCAATGTATATATAATCAGCAGTAAATATACATAAATGTAATTTAATTCTACTTATATATAAAAACAAATATTTTTGTCTTCAAAAAAAGAATTAATTAATTTGACATTGTAACACCATAATATTTGGTGAAATATAAATTTTTTAATTAGTATCTTTTTTGATATTTTTCATTTCATGTGACACTAGAAATAGTTCATCTATATATATATTAAAAAAATTCTCTCAAACAATTATTTCTCACGTAACTGACATAGATTGTGTTATACATAATACTAAATTTGAATTCTCTACATGAAACACCATCTTGTCTTCTACAATAAAAAATACTAACATGTATTATGTTACATGAAATACCAACTTTCCATGCACTTCCAACAACACCAACTTGGCTAACATTACACGGAACACCAAAATTTCTTATTAATCTCATTTTACGATTGAAATATTTTAATTGAGATAATTATATCAAAACTAATCAATTTATTTATATGAATAATAACAAAAAAAAATTCTTATTTTTTTATATATTAAATATATATATATAATGAATTTAAAATGAATGATATGTTTTTTTGGTAATTCCCTTATATGTTTAAAAATAATGTTTTCTCCAATGAACCACTTTTAATAATATAATTAATTTAGAAAGATATATAATATTAATTTTATAATACATAATATATTTTTGAATTTGGAATTATGAAATTATCATAGGTTGAATTTTTGGTACTTTTCTATGAAACTTAATTTCATGGTGAATAGGGAAAAAGTGCATTTTAGTTAATAAATTTCTTTTCATTTAAATAAAAATTGATGTTAAAAAAATACGTTAAACATGTTTGGTTAAAATAAAGAAAATATTAAATATACTCATACAATTTTCGTTATTCTAATAAATTTCACATTGAAATTGTATATAAAAAACAATATACATTTGAACATTTTACTTTATAAATCTACATTCTCACATCTATGGGATTGGCATTAAAATTAAGTTTCCCACATCTATTAATTGATTCCTAAAAATTGTACATAAAAAATTATTATCATTATAATATATAAAGTATAATAATATGAAATTAATTTTTGACAATTTTTTTTTACTAAATGTGATTACAATTTAGCACAATTATAAAGGTGAAATTAAGCGTAATTAGGGACTAAATCATAAAATTAAGGACCCAAATGACATAGGTACTTGTACAACACCCATTTTCTATTCATTTTTCTTCCAAAAAAATAAAATTGTTGATTTAGGATACTTTGTAACTACTTTTTAATTTTATAACACCTGTACACCTAACTTGTTTTTGAAAATTCCATGTGCGCCCTTTTCCTTCCATATAAAAGGCCACCACCAATCCCTATTACTCACACCTCTCAAGGCCATTGGCTCACCCAAAATCAACAAAATTATTCTACCAACATCCATACCTTCTACCATAGAGCATAGAATTGGAATAAATTAATCTATTTAAAACATTTGGGACAAACAAAAATGTGTTACCCGATTAAGAGGAATGTAGAATGAATACGTTGACTGTCCAGACGCAAGGTAACGGAATTTCATCTCACTATTATATTCATGATATATATGCCTTAATGAACTCTAAAACATTCTATTTGGATTCTATACAACCCAATAATTACTTCTATGCCTCTTATAATTAAATTTATGGGTATTGATGAAACCATTTAATGATATATCCTTCACGGGGTTTATGTTTCAATGTTTACAAATCGGTTAAATTATTTTGGGAAACTTTTCTTTCTTTGAGGCTAACATTTTTTATTCACCTATGTTATCATTTTATTTGTTTAATAATCCTTTAATTCATGTTATATCATGAATCTAATAATTTTCATTATATTATATGATTCATTTGATATAAATTTCTTACATGGATTGAATGATCTAAGGTTAAAATGTTTTAAGAGTTTATTGAATCCACATTATTGGTTTTGAGGATTTTAAATGTGTTTAATTTCATTGATGAAATATTATGATCCATACCTAATGAAAATTCACGAATATTTTTATACTCGGAATATTCATTATAAAATCTTGTATTGGTATAATTTTATACCCTTTTAAAAATAATATATATCTAAAAATGTGTTTCTCATAAATCCCAACTCTACACTATCCTCAATCAAAAAATATGTGTTCATTAAAAAATATTTTTTCTAAAAAAGGTTTTTAATGAATATTATAATGATATAAATTTCTCATTAAAATAAATTTTCACCCTTTTTGTATTTAACAAATTGTTAAAGGAATATTTTTTTTCTTTTTGATCAAGGCCTCTTTTCAAAACTATTTTCTATGAAAATGAAATATTTCTCTACATTATATGTCATGTACAAGTTTACCCTTTGTCGTTTCAATGAATAATCACTTGAATGTTTAAAGGGTTAATTTTTAACAATGGTTTTTTATAATTATTAGAAAGAAAATTGGTTTTCATAATTAATTAATCATTGTTTTATTTTTTATCAATGAAATTTTTTATTAAAATATTTTAATGATCCTTTTATAATTATTAATGGAAAATGGTATTAAAAATGTGTTCAAGATCATTTTATATATTTTCAATGAAAATGGTTTTCATTGAATTTTTATGATTTATATATATATTTCATAGTATTCTAAAATAAATGGTTTTCAAAAAGATTTCAGGATTTATTTATATGTTTTCAATATATGTTCAATGAAATGGGTTTCAGAATGTATTCAAGATTTCATTATACATTTTCAATGTGTTCTAAAAAATGGGTTTTAAATGTTTTGAATCTTATTTTATATTTTTTCAGAAAGAAATTTTTCCAGAAAATTTCATTTATTCTTCATAAGATTCGTATTATTTTCTATGAATATGATTTTAAATGGTTTTATGTATTAAAATAAACATTGTTGGATATTAAAGGATATTTTCATCGATATATGATTTTTAATGACGTTTCAATATTATTTTCCTTATATGGTGACATATGTTAATGATAATCATTCCCTTATAATAAATTATTTAATGTTACATTCATAACCATTAAATATATGGGTTGTGCTTAATTTCAAGGTCTTCATGAAACACATTTCCTTTCCATGGGTTATTTATTTACAAAATCAATTTCTCTTCCACGAGTTATATATTTATCAAATATATTTATATTCCCTGGGATATATTATTTTGAAAACATCTTTTTTCATGGGTTATTGTTTAATTACATCTTTATGATACCTATTTATTTTCTATAGTTTATTATGGGATAAAATTTTAATGATTCCCAATTCATTTTGTGGATAATGATTTGATGTCTATTACACCCATCACATCTCATGGGTCATAAAAAGATGATGATTTTGTAGAACATGCATGAATAATTTCATTATGTGACGTGTGGGTCCTGTATATCCCTCCAATTAATTGGGATGTGATAGATTATTTATGTGCTCAAAGAGTACATGTGAAGACATCATAATCCCAAAAACATTTGGGTATACAATAGAACATCCCAACCCCAAAACTAGAGGGTACATTGAATAACATTCAAGCACGAAACAAGAGGGTGTACTAGAGGAAATACCAATCCCGAAACAAGAGGGTAAATGGTGGATATCCCCATACCAAAATATGTGTGTGCATGGCAGGAAATACCAAGCATGATACAATATGGTACATTGGAGAACAATACATGACCGAAAAAAGACGGTACATCAGAGTACATCCCAATCCAGAATCTGTTACATTAGTGATTTCCCCCATCCAAACATGTTATAAAGGCCTTGGTAGTCAGCCTTGACATAGGTTTTTTATATGCATATTTATTTTCCAAAATTCCACGTTTTACACTTGATTTATTCCTTCAAATATTATGATCTTTTTCTCATATGGATTATATATTATAAACTTCAAATCAATTTTATTATATATAATATATACTGTGTGGTCATCAAATATTATTCTCATGTTCCCAACCATTTTTTTCATGTTATGATTACACATTTTCTTTACATTCATGTACTTAGAATCTGAGATCACCACTTTTTTATGATTCCTTTATCCAGGTTATAAAGAATGGTTTTATGTAGATGTATTAATGTTTTATATCGTTAAGGTAGATTTTTAAGATATTTTTCCATGATATATGTCTTTTTTCACATTTCTAAAAACACAAAATTATAACAGTCCATAGGAAAGTATTTTTTAAATGTACTAAATATTCATCTAAACATATGTAATATCAATTTGTGTTATATCCATGTTACTATAGTTTGTATCAAGGGAATGGTTTAGTCATCCTTTAGAATCTTGATTGATTAAAAAAATTTATATTCCTAGGTAAATATTTAAGGATACATCTAGGGTCTCCACTAAGGATTAGTATAAGGAGGAATTATTATTTAAGAAAATATAATTTAATTTTTTTATAGGATTGGGTAAGTGGTTTCGTAAAAATACATCCATATATTCATACCTTATGTGGATGTGGATTTATAACATATATACCTAGTGGTAAAAACACTGACAAGATGTTTTGAGCCAGAAACTGGGTAATCTAGTACACAACAACGAGCATTGATTTACAGTTGGTTTGAAATTCTTGGGGGATATGATTTGGGAATTTAAAATCTATACATGAACTAATCTATGTATTTAATTATAATTTGAATATGAATAAACTTTAATAATCCTATGGTCTGATATATCAAGAAAGTGTTATAATTTCACCATCTTATATGTTATTTTTCATGATTATGTAGTTCCTCATTATGAAAA
Organism: Viscum album; assembly: GCA_963277665.1. NCBI lineage: Eukaryota > Viridiplantae > Streptophyta > Magnoliopsida > Santalales > Viscaceae > Viscum > Viscum album. Next base: position 185,168,188 of record OY728153.1, on the reverse strand, counting down.
TTGATTCTTACTAAATGCCTTCTGTTTTAGCCAACGGATGGAGACTGAAAGAACCAAATTAATGGTTATTGTGACGTTCAATGAATTCAATGTCCTCTGGAAGATCCAAACACTATGTGGGCTATAAATAACAAAATTTCAATACTCTTACAAATGTATCAAGATACGAATCATGAAGCGTTTCAAAATGATTAATGGATGGAACTACATTTGGTTGAGTCCTTTATGAGTCATAATCCATCATCTATCATGAGTTCATATGATCCACTTGGTGTTGACCACTTGATTAATAAAAATAAATATATATTGTCTTTTCTAAAGTGTCTAGATCTGGAAAAAGTCATTCTGCATGTTTATTTGTTAGAAGGTGAAGGAGACCATTGGTAGAAGGTAATCATTAATACATGGATAAAATATGTGATTAAATACATGGATTGGTATGAGTTCAAGAACATATTCCTCATTAAGTAATTTCCTCATGTTCTTCCTATTAATATGGAAATGTATTTCCTTGAGTTGAAGAAAAATGATGATGACTCTCTTGGTATTATGAGGATACATTCACGTAACATGTGAGTTACACATATGGTATTATCTTCAAACCCAAATTTAATGTTTTTAGGTTCTTCATTGGATTAAATCCAACTCTCACAAGCTAATTTGATATAAGAGACATTCGTAGTTATGAAGAGATTGTGCATCAAGAAAAAAATGATGACATGGAGGTTGGATTTACATATCAATCTAATGGTTTTGACCAGAAAATAAGATGGAGTTCAAAGGAAAATATAATAACCATTGATAAAAGATAATTATCCATACTATTGTGCACAAATTGTGGGAATAAACATAGAGGGATTTTATTTAATTGGACTACAAAACATTTTATGTGTTGAAAAAAAAAATTATTGAGCTGATAAATGTTAATCTAACGTGGATAAGTTGGATGATGATGCAAATAAATAGAAATCAGCATTGAATTCACCACCCACGCATTAATGTTTCAGTTACATTGATTTTTTCCATTACTCTAACACGATCCCCAATCGAAGGAAAAATGTGAATGATACGCCACAAATATCACTGAAGATAAAGGAAAAATGGTAATCATATGTGATAATGATGGATGAAGTGAACACTAATAATTAATATGTACTTATCGTTCCCTCCTTAGATGGAAATTTTTGTCTTTTGTATAAAAAATCCCTATGAAGGTCTTATTGTTCATCATTTGGTGTGATTTCAGGTCATTATCATTCCTTACATTGATTATTGTATAATAAAATCACATTTATATTCTATAAGTAAAATTATTTATCAATTTATTTAATATAAATTTTTTAATTATAAGAGCCCAGTTAAGGAATAATCTGTGAATTATATTTTTGATGGCTTACAAGGTTATCCATTTATGGAATTTATTATTTAATCATCATATGAATTCATTGTGATTAAAGAGTTATATTTCCATTATATGATTTATGAATACTTTATTTCCTGTTAAGAATACATTCTTTTTATGATAAATAATGAGACAGTATATCATGGTTCTCATGATCTATTATCACATCATGAATAAGTGAAAAATGTAACCTTCCTTTTTAGAAAATGTGGTGTAGTGGACCAATGAAGTAAAAAGGGTGATGTTGTTCTGAAATCATGAAAGTATATATTTTTATGAAAATTATTCATGTATATGAAAAAGGATATTAAAGAAAAAAATTATGCCCTAGTACATTCATTTTGAAAGAATCCTAAGGTCCATTTTGTCATCACAGATTTATGGTTTTGTGATTGATACAGTTTTCCTAAAATTTCTATATATCACTCTCCATCCAAACATGATAGTATGATTTCTCTTAAATGACTATGTTTTCCATTCCTACATATGTTCTACTATGAGGGAAACTCGTTTTGAGATACTTTGGGTAACTATTAGGGTTCCAAATTGCCCTTTCTAATGTACTTATATGTATTAAGATTTACGATGTGGGTTTCCATTAATGAATCTTTCAAATATTATACTTTTGATAACAGAGAAAAATTAAGAGGTTGAAATTCATTTTATCCGAGGTAGAATGTAGCACCATGAGATTTTATGAAATATATTATTTTTCAAATTAGTTTATTGTTTTGAAATTTTTCATTTTACGTTACACTAGAAATTGTTTCTATAAAAATATGTGTGTGTGTGTGTTAAACACATTATATCGAAAATTCATCTCTCACAGAACTGACATAAACCAAACTACATGCTATATATACTATCATAAACTACACATAGTAACAACTTGGATAGTTCTACATGAATTACCAACATGTATTATGTTACACGCTATACCGACATGTCTTTCACTACATGCAACACCAAATTGGCATATGTTACATTCAACACTGATGATTCTTACGAAACATCGTCCTTTTATTAAATTTATATAGTTATGATAATCATAACGTAACTGTTAAACACTAATAAATGTACTGTAATTATTAATTTTTTAAAAAAAATTATTCATATATTTAAATATACAAAACATATTTATAATGAAGGGTATTATTTTGGTAATGCCCTTCTATGTATAAACATACAGTTATCTAAAATAAATAAATTTCAAAAATAAATTTCTTTTTAGACACTTTTATATAATTAATTTGATAAAATAACCTTATGTTTTGTAATTTTTAAGGCTTAAATAACCTTATGGTGGATTTTAGGTGTTTTTCGGAGAAACATCGTTTTTTGATGACTTGTGAAAAATAATTCTTTTTGTTAATAACTGCATATTAATTTAATAAATTATAATTGGTTAATTATCTGTTAAATTTTCTATATGTACTAATTTGATCAATTTCACATATAATGATAAAATTTGGGTCATTTTAATCAATTTAACTGAGGAAATTAATATAAATACTTAATAAATAGTTTAATGTTTTACTTTAAAACCCCTCTTTCTCACCACATTATCAGGATTAACGTTCATCTTAATTTTACCACTTCTGTTAATTGAATTTCAAAATAGAAAAATACCATTATAATAGGTATATTATTTAGATTCTAATGAAATCAATATATAATTTGACAAAAAATCTAGTTAAAGTGATTAAAATTAATTACAGTGATTAATGACACATTATGATTAATTAGGTACTATACTTTAAAATTAAGGGCCTAACTGACCTAACCACTTTCTCGACAACAATTATCTTTCCATATTTTATCCTCAAACCTTATATTATTGATTTAAAATAGTTTTTAGGTATTTTTTAGGTAAGGACAACGATACAAAAAACCTGTTTTAAAAAATTCCATGTGATTCCATTTCCTTCACATAAAAAAATCCACCACCACTCCCTCGTCCTCACACTTATCAATCCTCATGGATCTCCCAAACTCTAATAAAATAATATCCCAACATCACTAAAATCCTCCTAGAGTCCTCCATATTGAAATAAATATTCCATGGAATATTATTGGAACAATCTAAATGGTGTTACCTGATTAAATGAAGCTTTAATGAGTACAACAAGTGCCAAGACACTGGGTAAGAGAATTTCAGCTTACATTCTATTTCGTGAGATACATGTATTAATCCCCTAACACTTGTTCTATACGGTGCAATTACTACCAATTATTTTACTCTATTCATATTATACTATGATTTATCGGAATTCACATATCCATTTTATGATCTTTCATTCATGGGGTTTATGTTTAAAAAGTTTTCAAATCGATTAAATAGCTCTGTCTCAATTTTCCTTCTATGATACTATTATTTTTTATGCTCCTAAAATATATTCCAAGGAGTATATACATCATGTATTACCAATTATATCACAAATTTAGTAATATTTATAATTTTTTACGATTTATTTAATTTATATTTCTTACATGGAGAGTATTATCAAAAGTTACCTTGTTATAAGAGTTTATTGAAACAGACTCATCACCTTTTTAGGATTGTTTGATTATTCTATCGTTGATGAAATATTATTATATATCACTCAATTAAAATTATTAATTTTATTGCCATCTATATATTCGTAAAATAATCATGTATTGGTATCATATTTATACTCTTTTGTATATAATATCGTTAAGACTATTTTTTTATGAAATCCTAATATTAGCCTCTCTTTAGTCAAATATAAGTTTTCTTTCAAAACCATGATTTCCAAAAATGGATAGAAATAATATTACACTACTCTATTAATATAATTAATGTAAATTTTTACCCTTTTTTCTTTAAAAATTATCAATGTAATATTATTTTCTCTTTCTGATCAAGGCTTTATTATAACCTTTTAATCGAGATAATGGAATAATTGTTTACCTCGTAAGACCTGTACAATTTTACCTGACTTCATTTTTAAGAATTTTACATTGAATGTTTAAAGACTTAATTATTGAGAATATGTTTATTAAATTATTTTCAATAAAAATGGGTTTCAAAATGTTGTAATTCTTCTTTTATATGTTTTCAATAAAAAAAAGTAAAAAAAGTTTCCAGAAATTTTTTTTGGTTTTCACAAAAAATCGTTTTCAAATCATTTTCATGTTTATTTTAACATTTTCAATGATAACGGTTTTAAAAACATTTAAAAACATTTAAAAAATTATTTTAATGTATTTTAAAATAATCTATTTTCAAAAAAATATCAACCATTATTTATATGTTTTTAAATTATTTTCAATGAAATTGATTTTATAACATTTTAAAGTGTTCTTTCTAATTTTAAAAGGGTTTTATAAGAAAGAGGTTTTTTTTATTTTCAAAGATAATTTTTCATGTTTTTGGAGAAAATGTTTTTCAAAATTATTTCAAGTATTCATTATAATATTTTATAATTTTTAAAAGATAAATTATTATTAAATGATTTTATGTAATAATATAATTTATTCAATGAAGAAACAATATTTTCCTCAAGAAAAGTTTTTTAAAGATGATTCAAAATGATTTTCCATCTACGATGACATCTATTGATTTTAATCATTCCCTAATAGAAAATTATATAATAAATCCATTCATAACCTTTCTATGAATTGGTTATCCATAATTTCATGGTCTTTATAAAACACATTTCAAATCAATATGTTATATGTTTATGAATTATGATTCACTTCAATGGTTTATGTGTATATTACATCCATTTCATTTCAGTGGGTTATATTATTTTGAAACACTTTTTTCCATGGGTTATTCATTGATTAAATTATTATGAAACCTATTTATTATCCATAGGTAATGATATAATAGTATAAAAATTATTACTATTTCATTACATTGGTTATGATTTTATGTTTATCGAACCCATCTCATTTCAGAGGTCATATATGATAAATGTTTTTTAAAACATGAATGATTGATTTTATTATGTGGTGTTTGGGAGATATGTATCCTGCCAATTCATTGGGTAATGATAAATGTTTTCTGATATCTAAGGGTGGATGTGAGGACATTCCAATCTCAATATATGATTTTAAATGAAAGAACATCTCATTCCCAAAATAAGAGAATACATTAGAGAACATCCCAAGGCTAAAAAAAATTAGGTATAAAGGAAGAAATCCCAATCCCTAAAAAATACGGTAAATTAGAGGAAATACCAAACTCGAAAAAGAGGGTAGATGAGAGGACATCCTAGGGCAGAAACAGTAGAGAACATTGGAGGAAATTCCAATCCTAAAACATGAGGGTGAATTGTAGAGAATCCCATTCCCGAAGAAGGTACAAAAGTGATTATCATCATCCCAACATGTTACAAAGTACATGGTAGGCCTCTTGGGCATATGGTTTTTATATACTTATGTGTTTTCCAAAATTACACATTTTATTCATACGTTGTTATTTCACTGCTCATGTTCATTATTTCCATGCGGGTCATGTATTATAAATTTCTAATCATAATAATGATCACTAATATGATTGGTATGATCATAAAATATTATTCTAAAATTCCATACCCTTTTTTTGATGTTATTCATTCACATTTTCTTTATTTACCAACACATTGCATCTCATCTCACTCCATTCATTTGTTTCTTTTATCTAGGTTATGAAGAATGATTTTAGGTAATAGTTATAAAGGTGTATATAATTAGGGGAAATGTTAATAATATTTCAACTTGATAGAGGATTTTTTTCCATGATTCAAAATTAACTAAAATATTACAGTCCTTCAGAAAGTTGTTTTTCAATATACTAAATATTCATAAAATATAATTTATTATCCATATATGTTAATCTTGGGTCATTATAAAAATATAATTGAATCAGTAAGAAATTTTATTTATAGTAGTCATGGTCATTACAATATTCCCCTTTCAGTAATTTCACCTTAAATATTTTCTCTTCCGATAATAAAATAGATGACGGTAACACTATTTAATCACCTCATAAGATCCCAAAGTTTATTATCCAAATATGTGGTCTATCCTCAAAAAAATTTGGGGTGAATTGTCTTATTTCATAGAAATGTTTCTCTATGGGTTGTCATCATCACTAGATTCTATAAATAGGAAGGGTCAATATTCAATTTAACTACCTATTCATTGATTACATGTGAGTGATTTGGTATATATTTCATCAATATGGATACATGGTATTCATCATTTTCATGAGATATGTTCGATGTTGGTTCTATTAAATAGGTGACCGATGTGATGAAACCATGGATCTCAAAAGGCCCAATCTATCTCAGACTAATCATTAAATTCTTCCTAACCCACATAATTTTAATCCATTCATATATGTGGATGAAGAACATTTTTCTAATAGGAAACATTATCTCCCAATTATGATTGGCTAAATATATCTTCTGTCGATATTCAGTATCCTTTCTGTTATAATGAATGGTATTATCCTTATCCAATATTTCTTCTACGATTTAAGGACCTAATTTTTTTGTTTCCAAACATCATCCCACGATGTCAGTTCTCTGTACCTCTTCCAATAATGGGATTCATAGTGATTTATTGTGATTCTAGAGTGGAAAAAATAGTTGTGTGAGAACATTATCTGAGGAAAATGTTATTCCCATCCCTGTTTGATGTTAATTGAGCATGCCCTCAACATGTACTCAGTTTTTTAGATAGTCTTCATAGACTGGACATCAGTTTTAGGGTTGATATGTCACAACGATGTTTAAAATATTGTTTGTAGAATTATTTTTATTGATATAATACATATAGATGGTTCATGTGTCTCAATCAGAAAAAATCAATTTTGGAATTCAATGCATCCTCACTAGTTCTCTGATGTATGTATATGAATTTTGATCTAGTGATAAATCCTCTTGAATTTCAATGAGGTGAAAAGTCGTTGTATGAAATTCCAAAAACCATGGCTTATCATTGTTTCCATTAGATATATTAGGAATTCCGATGACAAATTCCATGGTGATGTTATCCTATTTCAATATCAGTATGAGTAATGGTTACATAATCCCATTAAAATATTTCCATTCAACCTTAAAATGTTGATATATCATTCACATTAATGTATATTCATCAATCTCATTTTCTGTGTTGTACCTCAAAAACAGCTCTCAAAGTTGTTGATTTGTATTTGGGGTTCTTTGGAGAATGTCGAATATCCAAATATGTCCATCATCATATAGTACCAACCATAATTCATCATTTGATAGATCATATAGTCTTGACCAAAATATCACAATTTCTTCTTAAATAACATTTAAATAAATGGATTTAGTGTTTATTATATTTTCCACTTCAATCTGAATAACCTCAAAATATTTTTGATAATCCATTAACATTTCAATTATATATAGGTAAGAAATCATCATTGAATGGATTGATTATTTTCATTATTTTATTATATAAATGTACATCCTCTTAGTTTATAAAAAAATTCGATACAACTCAATTTTCATCAGTGGATAAATTAATGGATCCTTATTATGTATAGCATATTACACATTATTTGATTTTCCAGGATGGTAGTGAATTGTGATGTTATTGTCTGTGATTATATCTAACCATATTATTTTGAAAATATATATCTCTTTATATGTGAATATATATTTATGTATTTTTTGATACATAGATATATATATATATATATATATATATATATATATCACACTTCTCCCCAAAGAGATAATGGTGTTATATTTTCAATGATTATATCACTAAATCATTGGATTTTCCGGATCATGAACATTGATTTTACATTGAGGATATGATATGAATTTTTCAATTTTTATCAACACATTTCCAGGAAATCCTTCATTTAATCACTAAATATTATGAAATATTTTCCACTTATAGGTTGTTTGATTATAGGTTAATGATAATCCTTCTTTTCAACTCATGGAATATTGCTTCATAATCCCCATTTAAAAAAAATTGTCTCCCTTACAAGTTATCATGGTATGTGAGTTTGACAATCATGATAAATTTCTCACAATTTGGTTATAATATCCATCTAACCAATGGAATCTATGTATTTATATAATGATTGTTGGAATTGACCATCCTTAAATTTTTTCTTCTTTTAATTAACCAAGAATATCCCATTTATTGAGATGATGTGACCCATGAATAAGAAACCCATAACCAAAACTCACACTTGATTTAAATTTCATTATACTTATCATTTCATTATGTCTTTAGCATAGTGCTCAAATTATCTTCATGTTCCTCCCTAGTATTGGAATATATTATAATATAATCTATGATGGGGGCTACAAATATATTGAGGTAATCTCTAAAAAATATATTCATCATGTCCATGTAGATTGTTGGAGCATTAGTGAGTCCTAATAGCATTAGAATGAACACGTATTGCCTATAACATTTACAAAAATAAGTCTTAGGGATATAATCATAATTCACATTAACATTTTAATATCTCAACTTTAGATACACCATGGTGAATTATTGTGCTCCACATAGCTGATTGAACAAGTCATCAATCTATGGAAAAGAAACATGGTAATTATTGTGATCTTTTTGTGCTCAAGATCATCAATTAATTGGAGTAATGACCAATGCTTATTCTTTATGAAGAGTACTGGTGCACCTCTTGCTAATTCATTTAGGCATATGAAACCATCTTCCATATCATATTGTAGTTGTTTATATATCATATGAGGTTAGCAAATAGACATCTTAAATGATATCTTTGTATTTTTAATTCCCCATGTATATGCTCGATGAAAATTGTCACCTCTCCGTTATGCGGAAGACCAGTATATTCCATGGGAAACACATCAGTGTATTCCATCACAATAGGACTTATTTAAATGATTTATCATTCCTTAAACTCAATCATTAAAGAAAGATACTCCTTCACATAGAGAAGTAATATCTATTCTTGAGATTATGGTGCTAAATAATATTTATCCTCCTCCTTCAACATGTATAAAATCTAGGTAAATTTTATCTATATAGAGTGATTTCATTCTAACGGAAATTAATGATTGATATATAAAATTAAATCCAATCAATGTCTAAAATTTCATCAAATTACTCCAAAGATAGTATGATAGGGTTTTCCAGGATATTTATGCAAAAAATAATTTATAGAGGATGAGTTATATACTAAGGATTCAATAATTACCCCAATTCCATTCCCACTGATATCTATATGTCCATCAATTGTGGTGGGTTTTGGATATTTCTTATAAACTTTTTCGATATGAAGGAGTTTATAGAATGATAATAAAATATTATGTTAAGTATTTATGAATGATTAAGTACCATACCTATCACCACTTCATTTAATGGATTATTTTTGTGAATAGTGGTGAATAAAACTATCATTTTATGCCTTGGTGGTTCTTGGTTGTCTCTGAATACCCATATCTTCATGAATATATCTGTTTAGTTTCTTTGTTCCATATTGTTGATGAAATGGATAATGTGTTGAGGATCGACTAGCTAATTCCTTTCCTTCACCACATTTGTGGGTCTTTCCTGATGTAAATTGATAGCTAGGCGTTAGTCCATTACATACCTAAAGCTTTTCTTTTTAACCCTTAGGAGATTTTTGTTATGATTAATCCAACAAATTTTACAAGTGGAATTCAAAAATTTCATGGCAGTAGTAAATTTTGTATACTAGGTTTTATCCCAACCAATGAGTTTTCATACGTTCATTTGGGGGTAAATATAATGTCATAAGCATGACATGTATGTATTTAGATGTCTTCCTCATACGACATAATAGATTGTTCATATTTTATCAAAATTTTCCAAAAAATACACTCCCATTTTAAGACATAGAGTGATGTGATTTTTTTATAGAAAAAACAATTAAAAAAATTAAAAACACTCCATTTCCATGTTCTCATAATCATTCATTATATTCAAGATCTATGTCCACCAATGACAGGATTCTCCCTCAAAATAATAAATATCTAGAATAACTTCGTTTTTTTAGAACATTGGAGTATAGATAATATCATTCAATGGAATTGATCCATTGTTTCTTGATTAATGGATCATATGATTCATTTAAATTTTGATACCTTTGTTTCTTGAAGATCTTTAATTCAACTTATTATCCCATATGGATGTTTTTATGCTACACCTAATTGTGGTTTTAATTCATAACAAGGGGCTGCTGAAAGAGTGTCATCGTGATGTTTGAGATTCATGTTCCCATCGTGTTTGACATTTCATTGGGGGAAATCATCATTATTCCCATCAAATTTATTTTTTACCTGATTCCTCCTATTTGCATACGTTGTCTAGATTAAATTATAAACAATTGGTGGTTATTTTTTAACTATTTCACTCATTATAGTGAATCCACTTACAGTAAAGGGATAACATATAAATAACATATATTTCTTTAATATATTAATGTATTGGTTTCAATCTATGTTATCAATGATCAATTTCCTAAAAATTATTTTCATTGGAATTTCTTCCTTAATAATGGTTCATAAGATGCTGATGAATTTAAAAAACAATATCCCCTATTAGTGTCATACTAGGTGATCAGTAAGGCATGGTTTCATGTATGATGTTACCAATAATCAAGACTATACTGCATCTTCATATTTGTTACTCCTTGAAACATCTATGCTGGAACAACATACATTTGTAGTTTCCAAACTTATATGTATTTTATTTATAACCAAATTAATCTACAATAACAAAAAATTTGTAATTTTTTCTTAATCATAATATTATATCTATGGATTTTCTCTAGATTGTTCCAATAATAATCCCAACAATAATTAAAAAATTTCCCTGATGCCATCTATATATGCCCTGATATTTATGGTACATTAATACATTATTCATTACATAAGACTATACTTATTAAAACCCAAAATATTGGGAGTAATTATAATCATTACATAAAAACATATCACATTTGATGTAACGACCCAAAGTTTCATTAATGTAAATCCCTCTAGATCTAATTAAATGTCTCTTTATGTAAAATGTTTATATAAAATGTCAACTTCTTTGGTTTTATGTTATGAATTGTGACCATTTCTTTTATAGTTGTTGAAAAGTGATCACATGATTAGTATAAATATAGGGCTTTAACAAAGCCAATTTACTCAGACAAAGGAAGCTATGGCCTCATCCAGTAGAATTTCTCCATATGAAGCCCAGTTGTCGGAGCTCAGAAAAGAGGTGGCTTCTTTGGGCTTCGCTCTTGACCAATCCCAAGTTGAGTTTCAGCAGTTCAAGCTCAAATGTGAACATCTATGGGAAAAGTGGAAGTTGATAGAATTTACCACTCGAGCGATGTTATCTGAGCCACCCCAAGAGTCTGTCAGAATCGCACACCTTACCCTTAGGTCTTATGCAGCTGTTTTAAGGGGTTATGTAACAAATCGCTAGTACTATGTTCATGTGTATTATTTTTTGTATATAATACTGAATATAATTTCTTGTCATTATTGATACATTGTAAATAGTTTTTAATGTGAAAATAGTGTTTTTAGTTATTATTAATTTAAAAATTCTATTTTATTAAATTAAGGGATTTTTGAATTAAATAATATTTTATTAAAATATTATTATTTTTATTTTTAAATTAATTTTATTATATATTTTAGACACCGAAAAAAGTCCGAAACTCCAAGAGGAAGTTTCGAAATGGAAAAGCGAAGTCCTATTTGGAATCAGAGACCCGGTCCGGAGGCCTGAGAAGTGGTGCATGAAATAAAGGAGGGCTTGCACGAAATAAAGATGTGCGCACGAAGAATGCCTGGGATTCGCGGAATCGAGCCGCTGGTGCGCGCCCCGGTTATGCACGGTGATGCTTTGCGCGCTGACAGTTCCTGTCGCAGAAACTTTCGCGCTCCGCCTGGATTCCGCACGGGCTGATGCCTATAAATAGAAGGCGACCCCAGACGGTCTGGGGGTTGAGGAATTCGGATCGGCTCCCGTGCGTGCAATTTGACTCCCCCTGCGCTCAATATGACATCCAGGTAATCCCCCTTTTCGTGCAACCTTGCCCCAGGGTTCGCCTTTGCGTGTAACTACACCGGCTTAAGTAAATTTGCCTCCTCCTCCGGGTACTTCCCTTGCGCGTGATCGTTGTCCCTTGCATGCAATCCCCTTCTACGCACGCAATACCTTGCGTGCAATCACCAATCCGTGCAATTCTATGGCCCTATTGCGCGTCATCCCAGTGTTTTGCGCGCAAACCTTCCTTTTGCGCGCAACACCCAGGACCCCTTTACCTTGATGCCCCATGGCTGCCTTTCTGCGCCGGCACCTAATGTCTTCCCTACCGGGCTTGCTCGCCATGCGTTGTTTTCCCATACAGCCTTCCAGGCTCGTACGAAGTAACCTCAAGGTCCCTTGGTCGGTGTTTCCCGTTGTCTTGCTTTGCCTTATTCTTCTCCACATAGGCACGCTATCGACTATTGCTTCTTCGCATAGCCACGCTTATGTGGACACCCCAATGGTTCACCCTGTGGCCCCCCTTCATTACGACCTTGCTGATGCCTTCCCTCCCACAAGGGGTAGAGGGAATTGGGAATGTAAGCCCTAGGGGTGTGGAGCGAACCCACCTCATCCAAGCTGTAGGACGTTAAACTGCTAAGCACCTCGTCCTTAACACATGACGTTAAACTGTGGTCCGACCTCGTGCTTCGCATGTAGGGTCCCCCCAGCTCGGACATTCTTTGCGCCCACTCTTCTCTACAGGAATGGAATCTTCCTCGCATGGAATGTGATCCTCATTATCGGAGTGGAGTTTGTCCACGGGGGAAGGGCTGCCTCAGAGCGTAAGCCCCTAGCCTCTGTTACGGAAGGTTTCACCTGTGCATCTCTGTACTTCCCCCCTTCCAAGGCCAGTGGAGTCCCTTTCCCACTGTGCTTTGTCGCACCAGTGGCCTCCACTCTGGAGTAAGCCCCGGCACCCAGGGCCGCTAACCACGTGTAAGCCCCTATTTCCTCTTTGGGCTGCTCCACGCATAAGCCCCATTCTGCTTCTCATGGACGCACCCTTCACGACGTGATCGTCTGGTCCCTGCTGCCTCTTGTTTCCCACACCGATCATGACTCACATCGGCTTAGAGCGCGCATCGACCCTGACATCCTCCTATGGGCTACCTCAGAGTGTAATCCCCATTCCATCAAACTACGTGTACTTTGATCCGTGCTAATGCATGGTACATAGGAATCCTCCACAAGGTTCAATCCCACCACCCGGTCATTATGACCTCTCCACGTCGATTCCCCATATCCACCATGGGCCACCTCAGAGCGTATCCCCCATATCCCCCATGGGCCGCGTCAGAGTGTAATCCCCAGATCACTCTTCCCGCATGGCGTTAAACTGTATTCCCTCGTCCCACATGACGTTAAACTGTATTCCATCCCGAATGAAATTCAACTGTATTCCCCCCCCCCCCTTGGGCTATCTCAGAGCATAATCCCCATGTATCACATCCATGATTCATCCTGACTTCCCCCCTCAAGCCGACATGCCTTGGGAAGCTCATGCCCCAGCCCGGAGATCTCATTTCCTCCAGGCTCCAATCCATGCGTCCATTCTCACGGGTCGCCTTGTCAGGTGTCCCACCGTGTCACCTAACTACGCGGACATTGATTCGCTGGAATGGGTATATGTAGGAAGACTCCACGAGGTTCAAGCATGTCACTCTATAATCCATCCTGATCCTTACCTGGGCCGCCACATCTCAGTGAGATCATGCCACCGCATCCTACTCCATAGTATCCGAGAAGCCGTCCACGTGCTGGCCCTGACATCGGTGTTCCCCCTAGGGGGTCCTTCAATCTGATCCACTCTCAGTGTTTCGATCAGTTCGATCTATCTCCGCAAGACGTTAAACTCGTGGCATTCCCCGTGTTAAACATGGGAAGCTGAGGAAAACCTCAGATGGTACACAATTCCCCGCGTTCGATGTGGGATGCATCGGGCTTCCGCGCTCTCGAGAAGCCCTATGATAAGGGACAAAAGACAGACATGCCGATCCCCAGCGTCAAGACATGGCAACGACACCCCAACATGACCATTCTCCTCACCGAAGTTTGCTGCCCCGACAAGACCCCTTCGAGCGCCTCGATGGAAGAAGCGTAATTAACTGGCGTCCATGCAGATAAGGCATCGGGAATGAGCTTCACGAACCCGTCTTAAATATATGAGGGAGACCCGGATTAGGTGATGAGATCCGAGGAGGAATCCACGGAAGGATGAACCAACATCCCATCATCCCGGTTTTGATCAAGGAGCAGACATCCCTGAAAAGGAACGGATGCCACCCACCTTTGGAAAGCGGGAATGCGAGGCCGCAAGCTACGCGTCCTCCCATGCGTGATGGACACGCGCGCGCGCCCCGACATAAAAGCATCAGAAACAGAAAATGGTGAACCCGACGTGAATCTATTCTCCTCAATAAGGGGACAGGTAGCATTCGGGATGTCGAAATATCAGCATGTCACCAGGTCCGGGTACCTATCACCGGGACGTGAAACCCGCCAGGGGTTGAGGTAGTCAGGATGTTGTGCACTCTGTTCTGCAACGTCGTCAGCATGGATCACTCTCGCCGACCACGGAAGACGGAATGACCATGGGCTATTGGTTGTTGATTTCTTTCCTTATTAGTACTAATGGGTTCATCTCCCTGCTTCCAGGAATCAAATCACAGCATCCGGAGCTCGATCGGCACCTAACCACCGGCATAGGGGTAGGGGTAGCACTGGCGCGGCTAACCCGCGCGGTTCCGCCTTTTCCACAATCACTCCGGCTCCAATTTCCACGACTGTCGGGAGCTCACGCCCTATCTCTCCGTTAGAAATCATCTAGCGAAGGGTGATCCACAACTCGGTTTGTAGGTACGAAGAGGAAGGGATCATCCACACCAGGGGCCTGGCCCGTTTGGATCTAGAGGCGGTTGCGCCCCACTATCGTCGCTGCCCCCGAGGGCTGCGCAGGGAGCCACCGCTCCCCACTCCGACGTTCAACCACTTCGGGAGCCTATCCCTGGAGCGCCTTCACACATCCGTCCCCTACGCCAATGAGGTGGGGGATGTCCGGGTCCGCCCGATCGAAGACCTGTCCCAGGGGTTAACGATAAGATCCCCCGCCAGGCTGCGTCGACGTCATGGCCCGACTCCCTGGGCTGAGGACCAGGAAATCGTTGTGCCCGCACCACCGGCTCCAACTTATCTAACCCGACTCCAGCATCAGGCGCGAGAGGAAGAGAATGCCCATCCTGGGGAACCATCGTTAGCAACTACTGTGGCCCGAGCCACTGCTGACTCCTGCTATCAGACCCCCGCACACGTTGTGCAGGAGCAGTCACATGCCCGACTGAGATCGAGACCCCAACCGCCCTACAGGCAGGTTGGGTCAACTCTCCCGGTCCCGGGCACAGACAATGGCCACCGCGGAACAATCCGCGGTAGTGACATCCATCATGAAGGCTCATTCTGTGCCACTGATCTGGAAAGCCGAAGGCTTCTTCGCGACAGCCACGCTCTGGGTATGACTCCTTCAAGTGCCCACTGCACTGGGTATGTGGCCACTCCCCCTACCGCTGGCCGTGAGTATGGAGTCGATGCGTATCTAGTCTCTCACTCACATGGAGGTCCTCCCCATGTCCCTTTCGACATCTATCTCGGTGCTTCCCACACCCCGTTCTTCAGTACCCTCTGTCCCAACACTATTACGGCCCGAGGAATCCTTTATGGAAATCATCCTTACACTGAGGAGCCACCAAGGGGTAGGAAGGCGGGGTGTCGTCGCCGTAGGAGGAATGTCAGGGGAGTCCAGACGGAAATTAGACCGGTCTGTTTCTTGGAATCTGAGGCGGAGTACAAATCAACGGTGGAACCTTCCCCCGACCTTCTGAGTCGAGGGAAGGAATGGGGACACGGCGCGTCAGTCTCGTACTCCCCTAATGCGAGATCAGTATGATTCCCTCCTCCCTCCGAAGGTATATCCAGGAGGACGAGGACTTGGTGTACCCTCAGGGGTCAGACTCGCAGTTATCACTGGCCTCCCCGGAAGCCCCATCCACCTCAGTCAGGGAGGGTGGGGAACTTTTCTGGGGACCGACAGAGGAGTCGCATGGCGACACACCCTCGGCGAGCACCGACGCTGTGACAGGAGGCCCATTCGTTGGCCCATCCTATTGCGACGTGGCACCCGGGGCACTGAAGCCCTTGGAGGACGACTCAGGGATCGGCGGCCAATCGGCCTGTTCACCGTATTCCCCGCCAGCAAGCTCACCGTCCAGGCGACCTGCCTCGGCACCATTGCCACCTCCCCGTCCATTCTCTATTGACGAGTAGGGGAAACAGGGTCCGGACCCCAAACCATAGTCATGGAGCTTCTGGACCGTCCCCATAGCGGGCCACTTCCCTGATAAGTTTTGGTCGATCGCAGGATCTGATTTTGATATGATAGAGGCGCTCACCCCGGGAGAGTTTTAATGTTTCTGCCAGACTCTTCAGTTGACTCACTCTCGTCTTCGCCATCAGCTAGCGCCTTATCCCGAGAGTCAAGAACATCTCGAGGATATCGGTGAGCAGTGTCGTCGGGTCGACCTGGCAGCGCTCCCTGCAGTTCGGTACCCCGAGTTTCATAGCCACCACAGGGCCCTCCAGCAACAATCCATTCAGAGTTTTCAAGTACTCCGCAAGGTAATCGAGGAAGCCGCCCCCCATGCGCACAACCGCGGATGGGGGCAGTACGCTGCCCCTCTTTTCTGTGTGATCCGCCGACAGCCCGATCCACCGGGTGGCCCTGAGGGAATGTCGCTAAAGGCAGTGGCAGTCAACATGGCTGACCTTTCAGATGATGGAAATGGTGTGGATCTCCTCGATGGGGACTCACCCCCTAAGTAAAATCCGCCACTGGACCCGCCTGGGAGGATTACTCTCCACCAGAGGAGCCTCCTAGGTCTCCCCACACCCACTGAGGCACTAACACTGAGCCGAAACATCGGCAAGGGTATAGAGCATGTAGGGGTTTTCAAGCTCGCCGACCCATCTGCCTCGATGCAGAAGGAAGAGGAAGACTCCGAGAAGGCCACACTATGCCAGCAGCTTGCTGAGCAAAAGAGGATGATTGATGAGCTCTTGTCCGAATGCATTGCAGAGCAGTGGCATGAATATTGTAATCCCAAGTCAGGATAGCAGGGTCAGGAGCACCTACCCCTTGCCGAGATTCCCTCGGGCAACCGCAACCATGTCGCATTCGCCGACAGGGGAGAGGCCGGAGCCAATGTCAAGAGGGTGCGATACGTCTCGCCAAACCCTCCCGAGCGGCGGAATCACCTGGGGGACCCTGCTCGGTTTCCTCCCGCTGCCCCGAGAGTCGCTCCGCCAACCGCCCCGTGAGCTGCTGAGCTTGACTACCAGATTGGAGAGCCCTGCAATGTGCTTGTGGTTAGAGATCCCCGTCATAACAGGAATCCGTGTCTCGAAGATCTGATGGAAGTACTCATCGCCCGCTTGGAGGCCCTGGAAACTCGGCAGGTGGAAATTCCACCGGACGGCAAGCCATACTCATCATGGGTGGATGATATGCCGGCCCCGCTGGGATTTGGGAACCCCACATTCTACCCCTTTAATGGGACTGGAGACCCGCCACAACACCTGGCCCACTTCATCTCGAGGTGCAGGCCTATGTTAAGGACTCCAGCACAGCAGGAGGCTTCCAAGCTCCGTTGCTTCGTTCAGACACTGGAAGGACCGGCCTTCGTCTGGTACAACCAGCTCCGTATTGGATATGTGACTAGCTGGGAGGACCTTCGCTGGAAATTCCTCTACTAGTTCAGTTCCACAACCCAGAAGACAAACATTGCAGACCTCTTTAGGTGCAAACAAAGGTTCGATGAGCGGGTCGCGGACTTCGTCGCCTGGTGGAAGGGGCTCACGTACTCCCTTGGCATTCCACTAACTCAGGAGAAATTACTGACAATGTGGGTAGGGAACGTCAAGTCAAAGATGGTTCCTTCTCTGATCACTCAGAATTACCCTGGAGTGTTCGGATTTCTCAAACAAGGCTCAGTGCCTCGAAAAAAGCCCTGCAACAGGCCAGTCAGGCACACCCGCTGCCTCCTGTAATCCCTGCAAGGAGAGCCGCCAGAGCCAAGCCCATTGTTGTAGCCCAGATAGAGGCCCCCAGATAGCTAGAGTTGCTACTAGTAAGGCCATATCAGCATCCCCATAGGGGTCCACCCCCACAGGCACAGCCTCCGGCCCAGCAGTGACCGCCTAAAAATCGGCAGGCGCCTCTACGTAACGTACCGCCACCACCTAGGAGAGATAATCAGGCTCTGCCTTCTCAACATAATCCTCTGGCCTCTGGTCATGGTCAGCTTCCAAGATCACCCTTTCCAGATAGAAGGTATCATAATTACTCGTTTGATGAGGCCCAATTCCCCGGCTATTTCCGTAGCACCTTGGAGAAGAGAATCTTGCGGCTGCTTGAGTACCGGAAGCCAGAAGAGGCGCATCTCACTGATCACCCTAACTACTATCCTTATCACTGGATCCTGGGGAACACCATCCAGTGATGCTATTGTTCAAGGACTAGCTCCAAGACCAGATTGACAACAACGTAGTCTGGTTGGGCCCAGCCCCGGCACAGGTGGCAGGTGTCTTCGTGAGACCAGATAGTAGCAGCGGCAACGAGGAAGAGTGGCAGTAGGTTTCCAACCATGGGTCCCTGATGTATAACGACTGGATGGCCTGCAAGACAGTTTCTCATTCCCATGGCATCATCCGTGCCCACCTGAGTCAGCCAGAGCCCTCAGAATCTACGAGCGCCGCTTTGGCATCATCGTCCTAGCCTACCTCTTCCCAGAAGAGCAAGCGGTGATGCAAGAAGAAAGAGCGCGCCCTGTCTATGCCGTCATCTTCCCACACGCATGGAGATTTTATGCCCCCAGAGATGGGGATCCCTCCAAGACTCTGTCTAGTAGCGGATGACTCCTCGAGTGAAAGCCCGGGGCACGCTTCGGTTTACACCGTAGAGTTGGTAAACCCCTTTTTGGCTCCTGATGATGAAGAATTCCAGGTGGACTTCCCCAATGTCCCCAGCCGTCGCCAACGTCGGTGGAGTCATGGCTACGCGAATTGCTAGGGCACGACAGTCGTCACCTCCAGCCAGGCTGTGCACGCTACTGAGACCAGGCAGCAGGGCCGATACAGAGAATAGCGCACGCGGTCCCCTCACCCGGTGTCGACAGGTTCGCCTCCACCACCGTTTGTGTTTCTGGATCAGGCAGGACCACCTCGTCCATGTCACAACCAGCCCTGCCCTGCCACTGGCCGACTACAATCGTCCGGTCCTAACGCGGAAGCCACCTCTCGGGCTTCGACTAGTGAACAACGAGACGTGCCTAGTACCAGTCAGTCACCGATCCCGCCGACAAGGCCCGTCAGGCCTCCAATCACAGAGCGGCCTCCCGTAAGCATAAACTCGTGTTTGGCTCGAAAGTATGATGTTCTGAAGCACCTGGTCGGCATTCCGGAAAGTCTTTCTATCCTTGAGGCCCTTTGCCTGTCGTCGGAAATGCGCAAGGCACTCACCGAGGCTCTAAAGAGCCTCCTCCAGTTTGAGATGGTGGTGGCGGCCATAGAATCCTTCCACACCGGGGCGATTGAGGACGGAAAATGTCAGGCGGTCATCTCGTTTTCTGGAGAAGATGAAGACCCTTCCATACAGGGGCACATTTTCCCATTGTACGTCACTGGCCAGTTCAATGGCGTGGAAGTTCACCGCTGTCTTGTTGACATGGGTTCCGGAATTAACCTCATCCCATGTCAGATGATGCGGAAAATGGGGTTGTATGAGGATGATTTAACTCCCTCCGACCTCAGGATCCAGGGGTATGACAGGACCAAGCAAACTCCACTCGGAAAGATTCGTCTGAAGACCTAGTTCGGCAGCCTAATTCCCAATACCAAATTCATGGTTGTCTCTCAGGACACTACCTACAACGCATTGATGTGCAGGTCGTGGCTCCACCTTCACACAACGATCCCCTCCTCGTATCATCAGTGCCTCAAATACTCCCTTAAGGGTTGAGTGGGCATCCTCCAAGGAGATGTGTCTCCTTTTTCCTCTTCTGAAGACCGTTATTTGGACGCTGACTACTACAAGAGCAAGGACAAGCAGATCCTGGCAGGTGAGGTCGATCCCGCCACTATCGCGAGTAGTCCCTGGGCAGGTTTGGATGACACATATGTCTTCCCAATCCATTGGTTGGAGGCCACAACCCCCGACATGGGGAAGTGATTTGTCGTTTCGGGTACCAGAGGAAGGCATATTTCCTGGTCCATGCGATGGTGGGAAATCATTTTGTAATCTTACACCAGCCAGGCTTAGGTGATCCCCGAGCCTCCTACCCCTGTACGATATCAGGATGTTGGGCTCATGGCAACAGCAGTACGTTATACGTGTCTGTTTCACTAGGCCGGAATTGATCGGCTCAATCCAACGTGCCACCACTGCATTGATGTCATAAAGCGTGGCCCCTTGGGCCGAAGGCCAGATGGGATTGGATCAACCGTCTTTGTCACCATGGTCTTCACAGTGCATGGGTCCACTGACATGGCAACCTCTGCCACCCGAGCTGACACCAGCTTCCCATCAGGGTCTGGCAGCCCTAAATCGGCTCCCCCCATGGATGATCCTTCCAAAAGTGGAGAGGAGGACATGGAAGATGCTCCTCCTGCCTTTGAGGGGGGAGTCCCCACCACGGTCGACGAGTTAGTGCAGGTGAACCTCGGTAGAGAGGCGGACCCGAGAACCACATTGGTCAGTGCCGCTATTCCCCCTGAGGAACGACAATGGTTCATAGACTTCCTCAGATAGCACCGGGATGTGTTCGCCTGGAGTTATGACGAGATGCCAGGACTAGATCCCCAGGTAGCCATCCACCGCCTTGGCCTTCCAGCAAACCATCGCAGGTTCAAACATCCTCCCCAAAATATGCACCCCTCTCACAGTGCCATGGTTGAGGCTGATGTTTATAAGCTCATCAAGGCCAACATCATCAAAGAAGTCCAGTACCCTAGGTGGCTAGCCAACATTGTGCTGGTCTGGAAGAAGAATGGGCAGATCAGGGTCTGTATCTACTTCCATGATCTCAATCGCCACTATTTGAAGGATTATTTTCCCCTTCCCGTGACAAAGTTTTTGATCGATGCCACGGCCGGGTTCCAAGCCCTTTTTATCATGGATGGGTACTCTGGGTACAACTAGATCTGAATGGCCCCCGAGGATGAAGAGTTTACTACCTTCAGGGCCCCCCGGGGTACTTTATGCTACCAGGTTATGCCCTTCGGCCTAAAGAATGCAGGTGCCACCCATCAAAAGGCCATGCGCCGCATATTCTAGCTGATTCTAGGGATGATGGTGGAGTGTTACGTGTATGATCTGGTGGTTAAATCTCGTCAGCACCATGACCATCTCAAAGACCTTGAGAAAGTGTTTGGATTCCTCTGTTCTCTCCACTTGAAGATGAACCTGTTGAAGTGTGCCTTCGGGGTCACCTCCAGAAAGTTTCTTGGCATCATTGTTAGGTATCGAGGAATCGAGATCGACCCAGACAAGATCTAGGCCATCAGTCAGATTCCTCCCCCAAGTAATATTCCGGAGATGAGAGGCCTTTAAGTCCACTTAGCCTATATACACCGATTCATCGAGAATCTGGCCGGCAAGTGTAAGCCATTTTCCCGGATCATGCAGGAGGGTGCCGCCTACGAATGGGAAGAAGAGTGTCAGATCTCTTTTGAGGAAATCAAGCAATATCTGCTTCAACCTCTGGTCTTGATACCACCCGTTTCCGGAAAGACGCTGGTCCTTTACGTGACCGCCCTGGAGTGATCCGTTGGCACACTTCTCGCCCATAATAACAATGAGGGAACAGAGAATAGCCTCTACTGCCTCAGCCGCATGCTCCTCGACATGGAAATTAAATATTCCCCCATCGAGAAGAGCTTCCCTGTTCTCATATTTTCCATGCAGAAATTGCAGAACTACGTGCAGCACCACGAGGTACAGCTGGTCTCTCGGGTAGACCCGTTGAAATACATCCTAAACCGACCTCTATTCACCGGCCGATTAGCGCGCTGGTTGGTAATCCTCTAGCAGTTCGAAATCATGTTCGTACCTTAGAAGGCTGTCAAAGGATAGGCGTTGGCAGACTTCATAGCTGCCAACCCAACCTCCGTGGACCAGCCACTGGATCTAGGCTTTCTTGATGATGCAATCCTCTCAGTTGATCACGCCATCCATTATGGTAGATGCACTTTGACGGTGCCTCCCGGAGCCCCACCGGTAGAAGGCTCAACAATCCTAGTCTTAATAAAGTGGGCATGAGTATCGTCTTCATCACCCTAGAGCAAGCCGTTATGCCGTATTCATTTTTTTTGTCAGAAGGATGCACCAACAATGAGGCAGAGTATCATGCCCTCATTACTGGCGTCGAGTTGGCTCTCGAGATTGACGTACCCCATCTTTATGTAAAGGGGGACTCTGAGCAATTCATCAAGCAGGTCAATGGTGACTATGCTGTTAGAATGTCGTAACTCGTGCCATTGTTGGAGTGCACCCTCCGTCTAATGGATATGTTCCCCTCCCAGCCAGAGGTCGTTCACATTCCCCGGTCACAGAACAGTCGGGCAGATGCTTCGACCAGCCTGGCCGCATCACTTGCGGAGCCCAAACAGGATTACCTAATCATTCACGTGGTGCACCGGAGACTCATTACTCCTGTTATCTAGGAGGGAAATCGTGGCCCGCGATTGAACCATCTCACTGCTAGTGCCCATACGTCAGGATCCTCGAGGGCTTCAGGCATGGTAATCGGGACAGTTCCTAACTAGAGGAAGCCCTTGGTTGAATATCTCCAGCACGACATTCTTCTGTCGGACTGAGCCGAGCGAGAACGAATCTGATGTCATGCGCTGCAGTTCACCCTTTGGAGTGGTCCCAGCCTTGAGCAGCTCGTTTACAGACGCGAATTTGATGGTGTTCTCTTCCGTTGACTTCAAGGAGTAGAGATCCCACAGGTCATGCAAGAAGTGCACGTTGGTTCCTATGGAACCCACCAAGCCTGGTTGAAGATGTCCCACCAGATTCAGAGGCTGTGATACTTCTGGCCCTCCATGATCCATGACTGCATTGATTATTCCGAGTGGTGCCATGCGTTCCAAGTTCATTCTAACTTTGAGCATCAGCCATCGGATCCTCTCCATACTACCAAGTATTCTTGGCCCTTTGCAGTTAGGGGGTTGGATGTTGTGGGGCCTTACCCGCCGGTGACAGCCCGCCAGTGCCGCTTCATCTTAACCGCTACAGATTTCTGCTCGAAGTGGGCAGAGGCAATCCTGTTGAGTTAAGTCAAGTCATTTTATATCGCTGTCTTCGTGAGATCCTATATCATCTATCAGTTTGGAGTACCTCGTGCTATCCTCACGGATAACGGAACCAACTTTCGAGCAGCCGAGCTAAAGAAATTGTATTCCAAGTAAAACATTTTCTCAAACCCCACCTCCCGCTATCATGCTCAGGATAATGGACAGATCGACACGTTTAACAAAACCCTCTCTAACATTCTGTAAAAGATGGTTGGTCAGAACATGAAATGTTGGTCGTACAAGCTCCCCAACGCCCTCTGGGATTATAAGATGACAACTCGTAACTCCACCCAGGTGACTCCGTATTCCCTGGTATATGGAGCTGAGGTCGTCCTGCCCATCGAGATCTAGTTTCCCTCATTACGCATGGCGGTCTACGACTAGTAAGCGCCGGATAGAGTTGCCGAAATCCGTCTGGCCGAATTGGAAGCGCTGGACGAAGGTAGGCTTCACTCTTTACATAACCTGGAAAGGAATATGAGCAGGATGGATCAAGATTTCAATAAGAAGGTCCGCCTCCGCTCCTTCCTGCAAGGTGACCTGGTGTTGTCTCTCAGAGCGCCAATGATTCCTAGCAGGAAACCACCCAAGTTGGAGCCTAAATGGGAGGGGCCTTTTATTGTCCATAAGGTCTACCCCAATGGCGTGTATTCCATGGTGATTATGGATGGTGAGTGCATAACTCCTCCCACCAATGCCAGGTTCCTCAAACAGTACTTTTCCTAAGCCTACTATTGGTCCTGCATGACCTTAAACTATGCGGTCCCGCATGACCTTAAACTGCACCCGGTCCAGCACGACCTTAAACTACACTCTGCCCTACATCTAGGCTCCTTGGTCCGAGTTCTATGACCTAAAACTAAGATCCGTATTTCGTCCAACATGATGTTAAATTGTGCTTCTAGAACTATGTACGGCTTGATTCTCATACTAATGAGATACGAATGAAGGCCCAGACATTTCGTCTCGGGTCCATCCCTAGGAGCACCCAGACCTTCCATCTTTGGGTCCAGCTTGAGGTCCGCTAATTCATCGTGCCTGGATCGCCTTTGGGACCTTGACCATAGGATCGCGTGGCGTGGTATGGGATTATGTCCTCATTCACATCGGGTTTGCAATAGCTGCACCATGCGCACCTTATTCTCAGGATTAGCCATCCTATGTCATGTTCCCCATGACATTAAAAGGTGTCGTCTAGAACTATGTATGACTTGATTCCCATATTTATGGGATACGTAGGACTGCCTGAACACCTAGATTCTAGGTCCAACCTCATCTCTTAGTAGATCCCACGATCTCCCGGTTTCCTCAGTCTTTTGCCTTTCCCTTCCCTCGAGAATCCGCCATCTTTTGGTCGCTCTCAAACTGAGCCCTTCGACCCTTTCCAGTGGTCTGTTAATGTGATCAGAGTAATATTGTCTAGGACCTGGAGTGTCAGATTCTACTTAGACAAGTTTTCGTCCACTTGTCAAGCTTTGTGTTCCCCTTCGTTCAGGCCCCACCATCCTTCACACCCAGAGGGACCCCCAGGAACGGTCTGGATACAACGCCTAAGGGCTCTCCTACCGTCACGGGCCAATGACCCTGAGGGTTTTTGGTGACAAATTGATACAAATACTATGTTGCGAATATGGTCAGCGGTTGATACTCATTTTTTTGCCCCTACTTCTAGGCTAACAGGACAGGATGCTGTGTTGTGAACATGGTCAGCAGTAATACTCAGTCATCACGTCGGCTTCCTTGGGCCTTGAATGTTGGTTTCATGGTTCACATTGTGTTCCGCCCCCACCATGTCAAGGTGGAATACCGACACTCCTTGTACTAACCCTCAGTACACCCCCACACATCAGACAGACCGAGCTGTGTAATGGTGTCTCTCGGGGCTCCCACGATATGAGCGCTAGAGTATGTGCTTGGGTCTCTTCCCTACAGGTTGCGTGCAGCTTGACCCTCATCACTATGGGGAACGAGGAGTCGCCCAGACACTGCATTTTGGGTCTAGCATAGCTGGGATCTAGCATCTCCTGCCCCCCCGATTGTTGAACCCTCGTAGGCCCCTTTGTCATGAGGCTCCTCTCTCAAAACCGCGCGCGGTGATGGTATGGGATTACGCCCTCACCCGAATCAGGTATGCTTTATCGCATCATGCGTGTTCCTGTCGGTCCAAACCTTACAACCTTAAATTGTGTTGTTGGTCCAAACCATACGACCTTAATGTGTGTTGTTGGTCCAAACCATACGACCTTAAACTGTGTTGTTGGTCCAAACCATAGGACATTAAACTGTGGTGTTGGTCCAAACCATACGACCTTAAATTGTGCTGTTGGTCCAAACCACACAACCTTAAACTGTGTTTTTGGTCCAAACCATACGATCTTAAACTGTGCTGTTGGTCTAATCCTTACGACCTTAAACTGTGGTGTTGTTCCAAACCATATGACCTTAAACTGTGCTGTTGATCCAAACCATATGACCTTAAACAGTGCTGTTGGTCCAAACCATACGGCCTTAAACTGTGTTGTTGGTCCAAATCGTAGGACCTTATACAGTGTTGTTGGTCCAAACCCTACGACCTTAAACTTTGATGTTGGTCCAAACCATATGACCGTAAACTGTGCTATTGGTCCAAGCCATATGACCTCAAAATGTGTTGTTGGTCCAAACCATATGACCTTAAACTGTGATGATATCGTCCTGGATGCATGACGAAAAATGGCACCGCATTGTGATGACCTCCCCATGGGGGACATCACTCCAGGTATTGGTCGATTACCATGCCAATTTTCAATGCCTGCTATGGCTTGATTATTGTGGATATGCCAGGAATTTCTACCCTAGGCCAGTCACCCCACAAAATAAAAACCATTTACCTTCAAGAACAAACAAGATATATCAAATGATTCTTCTTTTAGTGTGAGGGCTAGACCCGCATGACTCCTTGGTACTTTTTGCAGGTGCCATATCGTGACATGCGGCCTTTCAATAACTATGTATGGCTTGATTCTTATCCTTATGAAATACGTAGGAGCGCCTGGGAACTTTCCCACAGGCCCAGCCTAACTTTTCGTGTTCGGTCTCTCAACCTAAACACGTCCCCGGGAGCACATAGTAAGAAGGGATTTTCCCCACACTCATGTTGGGTTTTGCAGTCTCTTTACTGTGTGTCTCCCATTCCCCTTCTCCTTTGGTCCGAGTTCTATGACCTAAAACTAAGATCCTTTGCTTGGCTTTCCACGACTCGGTCTCTCTTGTGGGATTGTACCATGTGGTGCGGGGTTATGTCCTCATTCACGTCGGGTTACTCGTCGTGCTATGCTTGTCCCCATATGAGATGTGTTCCCCGTCCCACACGACGTTAAACTGTATTTTGTCCAACATGACATTAAAATGCCTCTCTAGAACTACGTGTGGCTTGATTCTCATCCTAATGAGATATGTAGGAATGCCCGGACATTTTGTCTTGGGTACAGCCCTAGGGATTAACAAACCTCGTCCCTCTTTATTGTCGGCCCCTCGGTCTGACTTAGTGGGAAGTGGTGTAATCGTGACATCCACCCCGAATAAGTTCAGGATGCCCCATAGTAGTAATGGGAAGCAGTAGTTCCCTCACCAGAGAGGTCCTGACTGAAAATTGGGATGACCTACGACCAGGTTGGTACATCCGCCTGATGCACCTCCGCCACGGTGGTGCAATTTCAGGAGTGTTGTACTCTGTTCGAACAAACCACCACTCCTCCTTCCACGCTTTTAGTGCCCCTTTATTCAGATCCTCATTCTCTTTCATGTTTGACGGGACCCCCTAACACTATGGACGACAGACCCACAGTCCGCCTACTGTCCTGGGCCAACATTCCGGAGGACTGGTAATGTTTGATGGGACCCCCTAACAGTATGGGTGATAGACTTTGGTCCGCCTGCTGCCACAATATGGATGATAGAGCTTTGTTCGGCCTATTGTAACAACATGGATGATAGACCTATAGTCTACCTGCTGTCCTGGGCCAACGTTCTGGGAAACTGAGCGGCGATATTTGAGTTAGGCCCCGTGTTGCGAACAAGGTCAGCGGTCATCCCTCATTTATTGTCCCCACTCCAGGACAACACGATATGGGTGATGCGTTTCTGTCACGGTTAACAGTTATCCCCCATCTTCGCGCCCCACAGTGTTCCGAATTCGGGTAGTGTGATTCACCTTTTCTTTCTATCTCCCTTTGTTCGGATGGATTTCAATGCCCCCGGCATGGACCCGTTCGTGTGTCAGAGCACATTGAGAAGGTGATATATCAAACAGTTTGAGGACTTCTCCTTAAAAATACAGGCCCAATTTCAGATGCCTGAGGCTTGGTCAATACCCCATAGTTGGACGAGATGATGACACGAGTATCCTTTGCTTCTCGCGTTGGGTGCGACCCACAAGAGCATAGTGATGGGTTGTTAGTCATTTCAGAATTATGGTTGAGCATGTTCAACCAAGGGTACAAATGAATGGATTTGGCCATGTATTGGATTGAGATGGTGAGCGGTACAAGCAAGAGGTTCATGAGATGGCCAAAACAAATCCCTTAAGGATCGGCACGCGGAATCGATCTTTACAGATCTTCTATCCTTTGGCTGGTAGCCTCCAGGACCGCTTCTCGCTCCTCGAAGACTCACTCCTTGTCAGCCGTCGCAGAGCGCAGCTCGCCAATACTAGATTGTGCCTGCGCTCGCTCGGTTTGAAGTACGGTCATATGGTGACTCGCCTCCATCAGTTGTTCATGCGAGTCATCCAGCTGGGCCGTCAGTTGCTCCACAAGCACAGATCATATTGCAATGAAGGCATAATTATCTACCCCCTTCCCTTCGAGGTGTCGGACCTCCTGCTCCGCCCACAGCAACACTCAGGCGCTCGCCGAACATTCCTGCAACTGGGAAACGTCGGTGCGCCGGCTAATCTCGTGTATCTTCTCGGCCATGTAATCACGTACTGTCAGATGAAGGCGCTGAGCGTCAGCCCCTCCGGTGCACAGGAAGCGTAGCCAGGTCTGGGGTGATCCCATCCACCTCAGCCAATCCGACTAGGGCTGTCTGAGAAAGCTTTGGATACACTTCCACCCTTTGCCTTGTGTCATCCGGATCTCCATGTCTGCCTCTGAGTCCGAGTCATCTACCTCCTCATGGTCAGCAGGTCGGTATGTAGGGAAGGCAGCCAACAGATCGGTAGTAGGATCTGCCTCAGGGATGTCTTCGTGAGGAATAGGATCCTCGACGTCCGGGTGACCTTCCTCTCTCGCCCCAGCAGCGACGGTGCCCCCGTCAGCTTCCAGCCCCACCACAAGAACAGCGCCGCTGACGTCCGCTGCCCCCTGCTCACCAGTTTCCAGGGTTGAATCAGTGTAGGGAGCATGTTCTGAATGAGGTGGTATGTCCGCCACTGGTCCGCTCACGGACGGCCCAGGCTCCACAGCCTGACGAGCCTCCAATGTTGAGATCACTGCGTAATGTGTACACTGATTAGTTGGGATATTTTGATAACAAGCGCTGGTAGTGAAGTGTGAGACTCATAGTAGTCCAGAGCGTCAGTCTCCAATATTCCGACCGCTGCAGGAGTTGCCATGATGGGAGACCCATATGCGCTTGTTAATTCAATGATGGGTGTCAGATCCCCATCATGTCCCACCGGTTCCTATCCTCCCTCCTATGGTGGGGATGCCCATCCAACACTCAGCCTCCCCTGAGTAAGACATATAAACGGT
Organism: Viscum album; assembly: GCA_963277665.1. Classification (NCBI taxonomy): domain Eukaryota; kingdom Viridiplantae; phylum Streptophyta; class Magnoliopsida; order Santalales; family Viscaceae; genus Viscum; species Viscum album. The sequence continues at coordinate 185,138,605 of OY728153.1, read as the reverse complement.
TTAGAAATTTGGAAGGATAATGGATGAAGAAGGAAAATGAATGAATATAGAGACAAACCTCGAGTATCTCAGTTATGTCGAGATCAGAGCCGACAATCTCACCGCTCTCTCAGAGACTCCCTTCGTAGGTCACCCATTGTGACCCCTCATCTTCAGGTTCTCCTTATTCTTCATCTTCTCTTTCTCCTTCGTCATCTCTGGTCTCCTCCTCCTCCTCCGACTCCTCATCGCTGTCGCCTTATCCCGGCGACATCACTTCCGGATCATGCTCCTAGCCGAGCATCACTTTAACTAAGAAAGGTGGCTCTGCACGCCGACCCCTTTGGCGCGCGTATGTGTCCATGGTTGTCAGGTAAGCTTGTCGCTGATGGAAATTTACCCAGTCGGTAACTCGAACGAGCCCGACCTCTGGAAGCTGGATCCCGTTTTGCATGATCTTCTGCGAGACGACTTCAACACTCAGCGATTGCCACAAGGTCATCCAGGCCAACCACAATACCGGAAAAATTTAATCTTGGTAAGGTTCAAGAATATATCTTATCTGATTCCCGGGCAGTTCCCTACCTGCCTCATGTGACCCCCACGGGAAACGAGGTCACGGCGGCACTGCGTGATGTTCCCGCTGCTGAAGTCCCAGCCTGCGCAGGCCTCGCTACATGACGCACCCCTGGTTCCCCTCTTCCGATAGCCCCTTGCCTTCTCTCCCATCGCACGGTTTCTGCATGAGTAACCTCTAGTTGCCAGACTCGCTTGCGTAAAATCCCCTCAGGGTACGCGATGGTCCAGTGTTCGGCATACTCGGTTGCGAGGCCGGCATCAACCCCGGTGGGAGGAAGTGTAATTACATCTCCAGAGCCGAAAGTGGTTAAAATCAACCACATCTGGAGTAGAACGCATGGATTCTTCTCCTGCCAGACAGTCGTGAATACCTTCTTCGGCCTTCGTTGGAGGAACCCGAACTTCCTGGCGAATCGGGATGGCACATAAGGCTCTCAGATCACCTTCCTGTCGATTCGAGCCACCAGCACCCCACCTCGAATGGTCTGGAAATATTCCTGTTGTTCCAGATATCCACTCCCATTTTCCACCATCTGGCTGACCGGGGTGGGGAACGGGCTGAAGTAGAAGTTTTTGTGGTTGCCAATGAAGATTCTCATGCCCTCCTCATTGAGAGTCATCGGTGCCACCCCTGAGATGTTCAGCAAGGACGGTCACAGGCCATTGCCTGGAGGACGGATGGCATTTGGGAAAGTGTAACCGCCGAGGTGAGCTGCCACCCAGCCGTGGAAGATCTGGAAGGGGTCACATACTCTCTGAGGCGACCCCCTCGTGATATGCGTCTCAGGATGGTATACATCTTAACCAGTATGGGGATGCCCAAGTTGAACCGTTTGTTGGCGGCCAAGGTGCCCGCCATCACCAGTGTTTCTGGACGGATGCCTATCCTCGCGTCCCGCACCGGTAGGATCCACCCGCTCAGGAAGGTGGCAAGGAACCCAGCATACCGGAAATTTGGGTCCTGGGACTCGATGACGCGATAGCCCCATGATTGGTATTGCCCCGCCTCCATTTTCCTCCAGTATGACCCATCCCTGCTCCTCTGAGCCGCGGTTGGGCACCATTTACCCCGTCCCGGCATCTTGACGGTCGGATCCTTCTCAAGTAACAGGCTGAACCAGCCCTTGTAGGTGATGTCGTTCAAGAATTCCTTGACCCCCAGCCTCTCTTTGGCCACCTCCATGAGGTGCCACATCAGCATGGGCATCCGTGACCTGTCTTCCCAGGTGTTTTTTGGTGGAACGAACTCGTCGTATTGGTATCCCTCCAGTGGGATAACCCCGATGCAGTGAACGTCCCAAAGACTGATGCCGACTTCCCCATGATAAAGGTGGAATGTATTGGTGTCAGGAGACCACCGTGTGAATAGCTCTGGCCTGAGCTCAGGTTGACAGTGGAAGTGGAATTGCGACGTCCATACCGCCTCGAACATGCCAATATACCGCAGTCCATCCCCAAACTGGTTGCAGGTATGGAGAACCCAGAATGCCCAGGCCCACTCACTGTTGAAGTTACCCTCGGACCGCAGGTCCCAATCCTTCAGCCAGCCCTCTCTGTCATCCGTGATGCTTTGACGGAACATGCTCGCGCAGAGGGCCGTAGAATTCTCTACGACAGGCTCGTCCCCGGTAATGGTCCTGGTCCTCGAGTTCAGGACATATACATCCATATGTCTGGTTTCCCTGGTAGGATGGCCATTGTTGGTGATTTTGTAGTGAGGAAGTTCATCCTCCCGGGTCACCCATGACCGCGGTGTGTCCACCTCAAAGCCCGGCAGTAACACCTCCTCCAGAATGCAAAAATTATAGAGCGGGAGGTTTTCAGACAGCGGATATGTCTTCTGGGATGGAGTCAGCAGATTGAACAAGGTCTCGTTGTCGGAAACGATCATCTTAGTGCCATAAACCTTCTCGTTTTCCGCCATTCCGTTCCTACGAGCAGCGGCTTTCCCCTCATCAACTCGGTTTGCGGCCATCTCGAATATTTCAGGAGTTTCACGAAAATGGGATGTAGTGCGTGGAATCTGAGAGTGCTGCGTGAAATCTAAAGTGGCGGCATGAAATCCTGGAGTTGAGCGCACAATCGGCGCGCTAAGTGCGGAATATCCTGAGTAGGCACGCAAGGAAAGCCAAAATTCGGAAGGAATTCCGTACTGCCAGAGCGTTTTTTACGCATAGCCGTAGGAACAATTTCGCACATGAGAGCTATAATCCTATCATGTGGAAAAGCTTTGGTACATATTTGGGACCCAATGCCCCTTTTTATAGGCGAGACCAGGGTTTCTCACCGCGCAGAAACAAAATTCCACGTCAATCCGTCTGTTCGCGCGCCTCGTGGGTTGTTTGCGCGCTAAGCGCCTTGGACTGGCCCTGCTTCGGCATTTCGGCGTTTCCCTTGGAATCCGATCGTTGTGACCTCTCGCTGATCCAATTCCGAGGGGGGGCATTTTTAGATGCCGAAAAAAGTCCACAACTCCTAGAGGAAGTTTCGAAATTGAAAAGCAAAGTCCATTTCAGAATCATAGGCCCGGTCTGGAGGCCCGAGAAGTGGTGCGCGAAATAAAGGAGGGCTTCCGCGAAATAAAGATGTGCACGCGAAGCATGCCCGGGATTCGCGGAATTGAGCCGCTGGTGGGCGCAATTTTGCGCACCCCGTTTCCGCGTGGTGATGCTTTGCACGCCGACGGTTCCCGTCGCAGAAACATTTGTGCGCCGCCTGGATTCCGCGCCGGCTGATGCCTACAAATAGAAGTTGACCCCAGACGGTCTGGGGGGTTGAGGAATTCGGATTGGCTCTCATGCACGCAATTCGACTCCCCCCGCACACAATATGACTTCCAGGTAACCCCCCTTTTCATGCAACATTGCCCCGGGGTTCGCCTTTGTGCACAACTCCACCGGTATAAGTGAATTTGCCTCCTCCTCCGGGTACTTAACTTGTGCGCGATCGTTGTCCCTTGTGCGCAATCCCCTTCTACTCGCGCAATACCTTGCGTGTAATCACCAATCCGTGCAATTCTCTGGCCCTTTTGCGTGTCATCCCGGTGTTTTGCACGCAAAACTTGCTTTTGCGCGCCACACCCAGGACCCCTTTACCTTGATGCCCCTTGGCTTCCTTTCCGCACCGGCACCTGATTTCTTCCATACCGGGCGTGCGTTCCATGCATTGTTTTTCTTGTATGTCCTTCCAGGATCATAAGAAGTGACCTCAAAGTCCCTTGGGCAGTGTTTCCTGTTGCGTTGCTTTGCCTTTTGTTTCTCCACATAGGCACGCTAACGACTATTTCTTCTTCTCATAACCACGCTAATGTGGACCCCCCAATGGTTCGCTCTGTGGCCCCCCTTCATTACGGAATTGCCGATGCCTTCCCTCCCACAAGGGGTAGAGGACATTGGGCATGTAAGCCCTAGGGGTGTGGAGCAAACCCACCTCGTCCAAGATGCCGGACGTTAAACTGCTAAGCACGTCGTCCTTAACACATGACGTTAAACTGTGGTCCGACCCCATGTTTCACACGCAGGGTCCCCCCAGCTCGGACATTTTTTATGCCCACTCATCTCCACATGAATGGAATCTTCCTTGCATGGAATGAGATCCTCCTTGTCAGAGTGGCGTTTTTCCACGGGGGAAGGGCTGCCTTAGAGCGTAATCCCCTAGCCTCTCTTACGGAAGGTTGCACCCGTGCATCTCTGTACATCCCCCCTGCCAAGGCCAGTAGATTCCCTTTCCCACTGTGCTTTGTCGCACCACAGGCCTCCACTCTGGAGTAATCCCTGACACCCAGGGCTGCTAACCATGCGTAAGCCCCTATTTCCTCTTTGGGCTGCTCCACGCGTAATCCCCATTCCGCTTCACATGGATGCACCCTTCGCGACGTGATCGTCTGGTCCCTGATGCCTCTTGTTTCCCACACTGAACATGACTCATGTGGGCTTAGAGCGTGCATCGACCATGACATCCTCCTATGGGCCGCCTTAGAGTGTAAGCCCCATGCTAGCGAACTACGTGAAAGTTTTTCCGTGCTAACGCATGGTACGTAGGAAGCCTCCACGAGGTTCAACCCCACCACCCGGTCGTTCCGACCTCTCCATGTCGGTTCCCCATATCCAAAATGGGCCACCTTAGAGCGTAAACCCTATATCCCCCATGGGATGCCTTAGAGCATAAGCCCCAAATCACTCGTCCCACATGACGTTAAACTGTATGCCCTCGTCCCAAATGACGTAAAATTGTATCTCGTCCCGCATGATGTTAAACTGTATTCCCCCTTGGGCCATCTCAAAGCATAAGCCCCATGTCTCACATCCACGTCTCATCCTGACTTCCCCCCTCAATCCCACATGCCTTGGGAAGATCACGCCCCATCCCAGAGATCTCATTTCCTCCAGGCTCCAATCCATGCGTCCATTCTCACGAGTCGCCTTGTAAGGTGTCCCACCATGTCACGGAACAACGCGGACTTTGATTCCCTCCCATGGGGATACATAGGAAGCCTCCATTAGGTTCAATCCCATCACTCCATCATCCATCCTGATCCTTACCCGGGCCGCCACATCCCGGTGAGATCATGCCACCCCATCCTACTCCATAGTATCCAGGAATCTGCCCACGTGCTGGCCCCAACATCGGTGTTCCCCCAAGGGGGTCCTTCAATCTGATCCACTCTCAGTGTTTCGATCACTCTGATCCATCTCCACAAGATGTTAAACTCGTGTAATACCCCGTGTTAAACATGGGAAGCTGAGGAAAACCTCATATGGTACACAATTCCCCGCGTTCAATGTGGGATGCCTCGGGCTTCCATTCCCTCGAGAAGCCCTGTGATAAGGGATAGAAGACAGACATGCTGATCCCCATCATCAAGACATGCCAACGGCACCCTAATGTGACCATTCTCCTTGCTGAAGGTTGCTGCCCTGACAAGACCCCTTGGAGCGTCTCGACGGAAGCAGTGTAATTAACTAGCATCCATGCAGATATGGCACCAGGAATGAGCTTCATGAACTCATCTTAAATCTATGAGGGAGACCCGGATTAGGTGACGAGCTCCGAGGAGGAATCCATGGATGGAAGAACCAACATCCCATCATCCCGGTTTCAATCAAGGAGTAGACGTCGCTGAATAAGGAATGGATGTCGCACACCTTTGGAAAGCTGTAATGCGGGGCCGCGAGCCGCGTGTCCTCCCATTCGTGACGGACACACGTGCGCGCCCTGGCGTAAATGCGTCGGAAACATATATAAATGATCATATAATTTTATGAATTCAATTTTAATTTTTATTAAGGTTTGAAAGCCATTTTTGTCAAAACCCGTGAATTTTGGATAAATTTTAGTTTTTATTTTAAAAGATAAAATTAACATATTTAAAAAATTATTTAGATAAAATAAATGTTATTTCTGGAATCAGGACATCGAAATTATCCAACATTGAATTTTTTATAATTTTCTGAGACAATCAATTTTTTTGGTTAAAATTAAATATTGTTTAAATTTATAATGTGTTTTATGAAATCATAATGACCCAATAGTGATGTAATAAAATACTATAATATTTATGTTCGGCCAATATATTTGTTAACATTAAAATAATGTGATTTTGGGTTTGTTTGAATTAATTTTCAAAGCATTAATGGACCCTTCAAGACTTATTAAACACCTTGCCTTTTTAAATTGTTTTCCATGGGAGTGCTACTCACCTCCACAAAAGGAACCCTAATATTTTAAGATGTTTGTACTTTGGCCTTATAAAATATATTTTTCCTCTTCCATTTGCCAAAACCCATGGGAAAAAACCATGGGATGGTTTGTGGTTTGGATTAATTTAAAATAAGGGATCCCAAACCTAAATAATAAATAATTCCCTCACCTTTCCTATATGAACCCACCTAAGCTCCCAATAAGCCTCTCTGAAGCCTCTCTCAAGACTTCGGAAGCACACTTCCAAGTAAGGGTTTTTTCTTCCTTTCTCAGTTTTGCCCAATTTTCATTAAGTTGTTTTTTCCTTTTAATTTCAATTATGAATGTTGGGATTTGGTTTCTAACCTCCCTCATACATCCCTCTTTATGTTTGAATGATGGGAGACCCCTTTCTATCTCATTAAATTTTTCCCATATATACCTGTTACTATGCCGAAATTTCGAAAGGAACTTCTCTCTCCTCATTTACATACAAGCAATACTTTTGTATCATGAATCTAAACTCCATTACAATTATTGGGACATGTATCTATATGACCTCCTTACTGTCCATTACATGTAAATATGATGACGAACCCATTTCTCTCTCATCACCGATTTTTTATTAATTCGTATGTCACACCGTTAGGCTACCGAAATCGCACCGATTTTCTATGCCAATTCCATTGTCTAGTGAATAACATTCCCATTTCTCCATCAAGGGTATTCACCTTTATTCACATTTACATATTTATTACAAAGTTTCGTGTATGAATTCCACATTTCTTTGTCATGTAATAAATGATTATGTTTTAGGAATCCATGTTTTATGATCCATGTGGCACACTTATGCATGAAATGAAATGTTTATGAAGGGTGCGCCCTTATGGCGCTCCAATGCATTGGGTAAAGTATAGTATCATGATACATCATGTGCAATGAGTGTTGACTCATGCTAATTCAACTGCAATGAGGGTTTACTCGTGCTTCATTTCCAATGAGGATTTACTCATTCTTTATGTGCAATGATCCTTGGAACATGCTAATTCCATGTTAATTGTTGTTTCTACATTCCCATGTTATGATTATCATGCTTTATCATGCCTTTATGTTCATGTTTCTCTTGTGTTCTATTGATATGCCTATTGTCTAACATGTATTGTACTCCTCATGTATTCCATGTTTATTCCCTTATCGGGTTTTCTAGCTCACCCTGTTTCTTATGCATGTCCTCAGGTTATCCCATTAAATTCTATGTACGGGGGAATGTAGTGGTCATGTAAAGGAATTTTTCAATAAAGTTGTTGTACTTAATGTTTTAACTTCCCATTTAATGACCCTAATCCCCAAAGACACTAGACCTCTCGATCATCCATGTCGTATCAAGTGAATGGTTTATATAATAAATCATGTTTAAGTTTTTAATAAATGCAGGGTTGTTATAGTTGGTAGCAGAGGATAGGTTTAGTTATTTTTTGGGATTAGGATTAGAAAACCCTAGTAAAGCATTAGAGACAAGACTAAGTATAATAAGAGCATCCCTATTTTTTGGTAAGTACTGAGTAAGTGGTTTATCAAACAAATACATCCCTGTCTGGATACGAGCAGGTAGAGGTGGCTCTGGCTTAGATGTATCCTATTGGTAAAACCAGAAAACATCGCTTTGAGCTAGACTCGAACGGGAACTGGTGCACGACAAAGGGCCTCGCTACACTCTTGGTTACAACACTCCCAGGGGATATGTTTTGATAAATTCACAAGCTTATTATGAACCCATATTAAGGAAATTAATAAAAATACCCATAATAATATATGTTAGAATGTAGATCATGAAAAGCCTAGGTTGAAGCCTATAGACTCATTGGTTATGGAAATAAAAGATTATTTTTAAGTCATAAACTCTTGTCTTTGGATTACCCTTTATGTGTTACCCCTAACGTTCCTTTTACTCCAACCAATGGCCGGTAATAGGAGGACTCGGGCTAACAACTGGTGTGAAGATCAGTGTGATGAATGTACTAATGAGATGCCCAAACCAATGGGAGCAGGAATCGTGAACTTTGTCATGCTTTTATCTCAGCTAACTCAAGATTTGAATAGATACTCAGGTCAAGAGAAATGTCCAAACCCCCTAATAAGGAACAAGTCACTATCGAGAGCTTCATGAGACAAAGGCCTCCTACTTTTAGTGGGTCATTCGATCCCACGATCGCTGAACAATGGATCAACTCCATTGAAAAGATCTTCTCCATCCTTCAATGTTCTGAACAAGAAAAGGTTTTCCTGGAAGCTTATCGTATGGAGGGTGAAGCTGATAAATGGTGGACATTGATCAAAAATACGAATCCCGAGGAGTAGATCGAGGTGTTGGAATGGAAGGATTTCCAGAAGATGTTTTTCGATAAATATTTTCCGCGCACCCTCCAGCTTAAGATGGAAAGGGACTTCCATTCCCTCAAGAAAAAAGAAGAAGAATCTGTTGGAGCGTATGAGGAAAACTTTACAAGGTTTTCACGATACGCTTCCAGCTTCATCGTTACCCCCGAAAGCAAGGTTGACCGCTTCTTTGGTGGGCTAAAGCCTAGCCTGCGAAAAGAATTAGTGATCTGTGACTTCAAAAACTATGAGGAAATTTTCTGATGTGCCCTCATGGTCAAAATGGAGATCCGGGAATCAAAAGGGTATCATGGGGACAAGAAGCATAATGTGGACTTCAATGCTGGTGGACTGATGGATAAATCCACTGGTGCTAAGATGATCCAGCACCCCACTTTCCAAAAGTGCAGAAAGAAGCACCCTGGAAATTGCCTCAAGGGGATGAGGAAATGATTTAGGTGTGGAAGAGATGGGCACATAGCTATTAACTATCGGCATGAAAGACCTGCGGCTACAATAGAGGAGAGGAATGCTATGTTCGAACCTCAACACATTGTTCATTGCTACAAATGCAAAGAACTGGGGCATCTTGCAAATCAGTTCCCTAATCCAAAGGTTTTCAGAGGAAACCAACAACCTCCAAGGTCACAAGGAAGAGGTTTTTCCATCACTTCTACTGAAGTGAACCCTGAAAACGAAGTGGTGATAGGTACGCTAGTTATTCATTCATGAATAGTGAACATAAATTTTGATTCAGGTTCTACGCATTCTTTTATATCTCAAAAGTTTAGTAGAACAATCCCATCACCACCACAAACCATGGAAGTGAAGATGTCGGTGAGTATGGAAAATGGGGCAATCATTGCATCCCATGAATATAAGTCATCCCCTGTTATAATCTGTGGATTGAATTTCCCGACGAATCTCATCATACTCCCTCTGGTCGAATTTGATGCAATTCATGGCCTGGATTGGCTTTCCTTATATAGAGCCAATATAAATTTTCGGGAGAGGGAAATCACACTCCATATGGAGAATAGACCCCCGATTATTTGCAAGTGTAAGGAGGAAGATGAATCTCGTTTAGCTTTATCATCTCAAGCATGGATATTACTGCCCTACGAGCACACGTATCTGGCTCAGATGATTGAGTCCAAGGAAGAAACCATCTTTGAATAAATGCCTATTGTGAGGGAATTTGCTGAAGTGTTTCCTGAGGAACTACCTAGTCTTCCTCTTAGAAGAGACGTTGAATTACCAATTGAACTCATACCTGGGGCACTACCAATATCCAAGACTTCATATAAAATGGATGTCGTTGAGCTTGAAGAGCTAAAGAAACAACTTCAGTAGAATTTGGATAAAGGGTTTATATGCCCAAGTTCTTCACCATGGGGTGCACCAGTCCTCATCGTCAAGAAGAAGGATGGGTCAATGCGTCTTTGCATCGATTATCGTAAACTTAACAAAATCACCGTAAAGAAAAAGTATCCTCTGCCGCGGATCAATGACTTGTTCGATCAGCTACGTGGAGCACAATAATTCTCCAAGGTAGATTTTCGGTCGTGATATTGTCAAGTAAGGGTGAAGAAGGAATATGTCCCCAAGACTGCTTTTCGTACAAGATACTGGAACTACAAATTCATAGTAATGCCTTTCGGACTCACCAATGCTCCATCAATATTAAGGGACTTGATGAATAGAGTCTTTAGATATTACCTAGAAAAATTTTTGGTTGTCTTTATAAATGATATTCTAATATACTCCAAAACCAAGGAGGATCATGAGGAGCATTTTAGAACTGTTCTAGAGACTTTGTGCAAGGAGAAACTCTATTCAATGTATAGCAAGTGTGAGTTCTAGTTGAAGGAAGTCAAATTCTTGGGCCATATCATCACAAGAAATGGGATATCTGTGGATCCGTCCAAAATATATGCAAATGAGGTATGGACAAGGCCAACCTTGGTAACGGATATTCGTAGCTTCTTGGGGTTAGATGGATATTATCGACAATTTGTGAGAAATTTCTCACGATTTCCCTACCCTCTTACCAAGCTAACTTGAAAGGGAGTAAAGTTTGCTTGGAGTGATGAATGTGAAGAAACCTTCAAGGAGTTGAAAAGGATGCTTATCACTGCGCTCGTGTTCACTTTACCCACAAGTGGGGAAATTTTTATGGTATTCAGTGACGCTTCAAAGAAGGGATTAGGATGTGTGATGATTCAAAATGATTAAGTGATATCCTCTGCCTCAAGGAATTTGAAAATCCATGAGGGAAACTATCCAACACATGATCTGGAGTCGGCGGCAGTGATATTTGCCTTGAAAGTCTGGGAGCATTATCTCTATGGGTAGAAATGTGAGATATATACTAACCACAAGATTCGTAAATATATATTCACACAGAAAGAGCTTAATATGTGCCAGAGAAGATGGATAGAGCTCATCAAGGATTATGATTGTTCATTATATTACCACCCTGGGAAAGCGAACAAGGTGGAAGATGCCCTTTGTAGAAAGGACCCAGTGATTCTATCAATGATGAGAATTGAGAATGATCCAATATTCTTAGACATGATGAATATGGACAAGGGAATCATAAAGAAGGGAACATCATCAATACTTTCACAAATGATTGTTCTACCATCTCTTTTGGAAAGGTTAAAGGATGCTCAAAATGATGATGTGGGAATTCAAGATAAAGTGGAATCTATCAAAAAAGGTAAATCATCAGAGTTTATTGTTAATGAATAAGGAATTGTGTGATTTGGGAAAAGGCTATGTGTTCCATCACATTAGGAGATGAAGAAGGAACTTCTGGATGATGCACATAGTTCAAATTTCTCTATTCACCCAAGGAGCACAAAGATGTATTGAGATCTCCGAGAAAACCTTTGGTGGGATAATATGAAAAAGGAGATCGCTAAATATACATCAATGTGCCTGGTGTGACAGCAAGTGAAGGCAGAGAGGCAGAAGTCTAGGGGGATGATGCAACCATTGCCAATACCAGAATAGAAATGGGAGAACATCACCATGGACTTTGTCACCAGAAGTCTGAGGACATCCAAAGGAAACAATGAAATATGGGGTTTTTTGGATCGTCTTACAAAGACATCAAACTTCATTTCAATTTGGGAATAGTTCTCTTTGTATCAATTGGAAAGGATATATATTAGGGAAGTGGTAAGACTGCATGGAGTGCCACTATCTATTGTGTCTGACTGAGATCCAAGATTCACCTCTATGATTTGGAAGAGTCTTCAAAAATCTCTAAATACAAATCTGAACTTCAGTATAGCCTATCATCCTCAAACGGATGGCCAATCTGAGCGGACTATCCAAACACTTGAAGATATGTTGAGAGCATTCTCAATGGACTTTAAAGGGGGTGGGATCAACATCTTCCTCTGGTTGAGTTCTCCTATAATAACAGTTTCAACTCGAGCATCCAAATGGCACCATATGAAGCCTTGTATGAGAAAAGGTGCAGAACACTGTCATGTTGGGATGAGGTCGGTGAACATATGCTGCTTGGACCAGAAATGGTCGAGGAAATGGTGGAGATGTTGAAAACAATTCAGCATCATATCAAGGTAGCCCAGAGGTGACAGAAGAGTTATGCAGATAATCATAGATGAGACCTTGAGTTTAAAGATGAAGACATGGTTTTTCTACACATATCTCCGTGGAATATGGTCATGAGGTTTCGAAGGAAAGGGATGTTAAGTCCAAGTTACATCGTCCCCTTCGAGATTCTTGATCGTGTCGGGGCGGTGGCCTATCGACTAGCACTTCAACCTACCATGGCCAAAGTACATGATATCTTTCATGTATCCCTCTTAAGGATTTAAATACCGGACCCTTCACATGTACTCTCTTCTGAGGTGGTACAATTGGAGGATGATCTTTATATGAGGAGCAACCAGTAAATATCTTAGATCGTAGAGAAAAAGTTCTAAGAAACAAGACAATTCCACTAATCAAGGTTTTTTTGGGGAAACCAGAAGTTTGAAGAAGCGACTTGGGAATCAGAGGAAATTATGAAGCTGAATTACCCACATCTATTTTAGTGTGGGAAAAGGGAATTTCGAGGGAGAAATTTTTTAAGGGGGGGAATATTGTAACAAACAAATGTTTCATTAATGTAAATCCCTCTTGATATAATTAGATGTCTCTTTATGTAAAATGTTTAATTAAAATGTCAACTTCTTTGGTTTTATGTTAAGAATTGTGACTGTTGCTATTATAGTCGTTGAACAGTGATCACATGATTAGTATAAATGTAGGGCTTTAACAAACCCAATTTACTCAAACAAAGGATGTGATGACCTCATCCAATAGAATTACTCCATACGAATCCCATTTGTAGGAGCTCGGAAAAGAGTTGGCGTCTTTGGGCTTCGCTCTTGACCAAGCCCAAGATGAGCTTCAGCATGTCAAGCTCGAACGTGACTGTCTATGGGAAAAGTGGAAGTTGATAGAAATTACCACTCGAGCGATGTTATCTGAGCCACCCCAAGAGTCTATCAACATCGCACACATTACCCTTATGTCTTATGTGGATGTTTTAAGGGGTTATGTAACAAATATCTAGTACTATGTTCATGTACGTTATTTTTTGTATATAATAATGGATATACTTTCTTGACATTATTGATACATTGTAAATAGTTTTTAAAGTGCAAATAGTGTTTTTAGTTATTATTTAATTAAGAATTATATTTTATTAAATTAAGGGATTATTAAATTAAATAATATTTTAATAAAATAATATTATTATTATTGTTATATTAACTTTATTATATATGAATGATCATATAATTTTATAAATTCAATTGTAATTTTTATTACGGTTTGAATGCCATTTTTGTCAAAACCCGTGAATTTTTTATAATGTTTGGTTTTATTTTAAAAGTGAAAATTAACATATTTAGATATTTATTTAGATAAAATAAATGTTATTTATAGAATTAGGACATTGAAATTATCCAACGATGAATTTTTCATAATTTTCTGAGACAGTAAATTTGTTGGGTAAAATTTAAATACTGTTTAAATATATATTGTGTTTTATGACATCATAATGGCCCAATAGTGATATAATAAAATACTATAAGCTTTATGTTCGTCCAATATATGTCTTAACATTAAAATAATTTGATTTTGGGTTTTTTTACTTACCTTTCAAAGAATTAATAGACCCTTTAAGACTTATTAATCACCTTGTCTTTTTAAATTGTTTTTCGTGGGAGTGTGACTCACCTCCAAATAAGAAACCCTATTATTTTAAGAAGTTCAGACTTTGGCCTTATAAAATATTTTTTCCTCTTCTCTTTTACAAAAACCATGGGCAAATACCATGGGATGGTTTGTGGTTTGGATTAATTTAATATAAGGGGTCCCAAACCTAAATAATAAATAATTATCTCACATTTCCTATATAAACCCACCCAAGATCCCAAGAAGCCTCTATGAAGCCTTTTTCATGCCATAGGAATCACACTTCCATGTAAGGGTTTTTTCTTCCTTTCTCATTTTTGTCTAATTTTCTTTAAGTTGTTTTTCCCTTTTAATTTCAATTATGAATGTTGGGGTATGGTTTGGAACCTCCCTAATACTGTCATTTTTATGTTTGAATGATGGGATACCCCTTTTTCTCTCATTAATTTCCTCCCATATACACCTGTTACTATGCCGAAATTCTGAAAGGAACTTCTCTCTCCTCATTTACATTCAAGAAATACTTTTGAATAATGAATCTAAATTCCATTACAATTGTAGGTACATGTATCTATAAGACCTCCTTACTATCCATTACATGTAAATATGATGAAGAACCCTTTTCTCTCTCGTCGACCATTTTTAATTAATTCTTATGTCACGCTGTCACGTTGCTGAAATCGCACCGATTTTCTAATCCAATGCCATTGTGTAGGGAATACCATTCTCATTTCTCCATTAAGGGTATTCACCTTTATGCACATTTACTTTTTTATTATAATTTTTCATGTATGTATTCTACAATCCTTTATCTTGGAATAAATGATTATGTTTTATTAATCCATGTTTTATGATCCATGTGGCACACATATGCATGAAATGAAATGTTTAAGAATGGTGTTCTCTTATAGCACTCCAATGAATTGGGTATAGTATTGTATCATGATACCTAATTTGAAATGAGTGTTGACTCATGATAATTCAAGTGCAACAAGGTTTTACTCATTATTCATGTGTAATGAGTATTTACTCATGCTCTATGTGCAATAATCCTTGGCTCATGCTAATTCCATGTTATGTGTGGTTGCCACATTCCCATGTTATGATTATCATGCTTTATCATGCCATTATGTTCATGTTTCTCTTATCATGTATAGATATTCCTATTATCGAACATGAATTGTAATCCTCATGTATTCCATGTTTATTCTCTTACTGAGCTTTCTAGATCACCCCTTTTCTTATGCATGTCCTCAGGTTATCCCATGCAATGCTATGTATGAGAGAATGTAGTGGTCATGTAAAGGAAGTTTTCAATAAAGATGTTGTACTTCATGTTTTAACTTGTCATGTAGTGATCCTAATCCCCAAAGACACTAGACCTCTCAATCATCCATGTTGTATCAAGTGAATGGTTTATTTAATAAATCATCTTTAAGTTTGTAATAAAAGCAGGGTTGTCATATTGGATACCAAACATTGTTGAACTGTTCATTAACAATATCATAATATTTCAATGAACATAAAACTGTATGGGATAACCTATGAAAAAACATAACAAATTGGCGATAAATAAAGACCCACAAGATAATAAACTAGGAATAAAAAGAATAAGATTATCCATGTAAAATTACAAGCACATAAATGGGGAATAAAAAGGGTAGGAATCTTAAACATGAATAGTGAGACATGATATAACATAGTAATCATAAAGGTTATTTGGGAAAATATTGAAACAACATAAAATTATAAATAATAAACATAAATCAATGCTAAATCCACAAATAAATAATAGGTGGATAAGTGACATAAACTATTTCTGTTCACAACTTATCCCAACATGCTGTATCATGATAATAAACATTACCTAGTTCATTGGAGCACTATCTAAAATCATCCATTATATTCATTTCATTCTCATGCTTATGTGTGATAGATAGATCTTAGAACAAGGATTCAGTAATCATCATAATTTTTTCCAAGATTATGATGTGTGGAATAAATATATTTATGTACCCAATAATAATTAGATATTCAAAAATATGAAAAACCCTGATAATAAATAGGTTTTATAGTCACTTCATTATTATTTTTTCATGAATGAGCGTGGTAAAATCTCGAAAGAATAAGGAAGAAACATAAGTATTGAGAAAAAGGGATTAATAAAAGTGAAATGGGTTTTTCATAACACAAAAATAAAATGGTAAATAATAGGGAAATGGAAAACTATATCCCATCCTAATATATTTAGATACATAATTCATAAGGTATTGAAGAATATGAAATTATAAAATGAATCGTTAATATGTCCTTTCATCGTAATGGGTGTACATAAAAGATATGTGAACGATTAATGTGAGGGAAAGGGGATCACATAATTTATAATTTAATGCAATTTAAAGATAGTATAAATTAGAAAATTCCATCATAATAAAATGGAATATAAGTGTCATGACATAAAACATGTTCATGAATGGAAATATGAAAATATAAATCCCTTTTGATATTTTGGCATGGTAACGAGTTTACATAAAGAACAATGAAGGACTTTTTGACGGTGTAGGAGGCCTTTAATATTGAACACGTAAATGGAAAATTATTTGGGATTTAGAAGAACATATCAAAATATGATAAAATAAAAATTAATAATCAAATCATAATGTTAGTGCTTGAATAAAAAAGAGTGTGTAAGATCCCCTTATAAAATTCAGCATGTAAATGAGTGTGAATAAAGTATAATTGGAGGAATAATGAGAGTGAAGATGGGATATTAAAATTTATAAATTAAATTTATAGAATTTAGTATATTAAAGAACAAGTCTGTAGTTATGAAAAGGGAAATAAAAAGTTAATTCTTAATTGAAGTGCTTGAATATTAATAATAAGAGAGAAACGCCTTACAAATGTCCGGCCTGGTTACAAAATTTATAAATGTAAAATGATAGGTGATAAATGATACATCATTATAAAAAAGAATTCTGAAAGTAATCTAATTTTTATAAATATATTAAATTATTAAAAATTATATTTATGATGTCAAATTATACAGAAGGTGCTTGAAATAAAGGGAGGAGAGGAATGTGAGGATCCATTACATGAATGCGTGACACCAATGGATTGGGAGGGACTTCATAAAAGAATGAGTATGATTTTAAGAAGTAATGATAGTGGGGTGAGTATATAAGTGATTCAATATGTTTTTGTGAATGTAAATGCTCTATTAGGTGGGTTTATATATGAATATTCGGGAATTTGATTATTATTTAGGTTTTGGACTCTACATATTTAAAAAATTAAAAACCACAGAACAAATAATGGTTTTTAGACATGTTTTCTGAAAAATAGGCATGGATTAAATTATTTTATATCTCTATGAGAGTAAAATATTAAAATATTACCATTGGTGAGGCAGAGGTGTGCCACACTCTTAATGGAATGTTTTTAATACTTTAAAAAATATCACTATTTTGGGAGGATTGAAAAAAGTCTTTATAAAATAAATAAAATAAACTTCACCAAAAATTATTATAAATTAACTAATTATATTTGGATGTGGATCCCATTGATATGACATATTTCATGAAATTTGGGTCATTATGATGTAATAAAACGCAATCTATATTAATACAGTATTTAATTTTTAACCGAAAATTCAACTATCTCAGAAAATTATGAAATATTCACTTTTGGATAATTATGAAATTGTTATTAGAAAAATAAAATTAATTTTATCAAAATAATTTTTTAATTTTTAAAATTTATAATTTTAAAATAATGACTTAAATTTATTTTAAATTATGGGTTTTGATCATTGTAGTTTTTGAACCATAATACAAATTACATTTGACTACATAAATATGATATGAACATTTATATTTGATATAATTTTTTTATTAACGATGTTTCATTAAATATTATTTTTTTCTATATTCCATTAATTCATAAATTAATTAAGTGAACTTGAATAATTTAAAATATATAATTCTAACATTATTATATCAAAATAATTTTTTTTACAAATAACCAACAATAAGATCAAAATATATTCATTATTAGAAAAATAGTAATATCCATACTAATATTTCTAGGGTCCAGAAAAATATAACATTAATACATTAGAAAATACCCTAAGAGGAAGGTATGCGATTGTGAGACTTTAATGGTTTCTTTCAGAGAACATGGTGTGGGTCGTGATTTCGATAGTCTTGAACTTCCCCCATAAACCGTTTCAATCATGCTTATGTTGTTGGATATTAGCTTTGTATTGGTCCATGAAAAATCCATGAAATGATATATCTCTCAAAAACATGGATAAATGGTATTCATATGATATTATGATACTAGTTGAGGCCACAATTTTCTTTTTATATGTCAATTTCATTTTTTAAAACCCTATATTTATACTATACATCTAACACTACTGAACAACGATATTATCAATGCTAAAGATTAGGAATAGTTATTTAAATAAAATATGATATAATAAAGAAAATTATTGTTTATTCTATATCTAAATTATTTAATCAATAATTTATTTGAATCAAAATGGGAAATTTTATTTATAATAGTTCAGGTCATCAAAATAGTCATTTCAAAATGTCCTTTTGGAGTGAGACCTTCATCAGGTGAGGGAAATTAAAGTATTATAGATTTAACATGTGATTAAATGATATAAAATTGATTATTGAAATCCATAGGCATTATAAATAAAATATTATAAAGGCCAAAACCTTATGTGAATGGAGCTACATTATTTCCTGATAAGTGGTTTTGCAATTTGCATGATCCATTTATGATCATGAGGATACATTCTACCACGTCTCCCATAATCATTTTGAAGCCCATTGGGAAGGTGACTTGATCTATTAAAACACATAATACATATACGATAATTCCCAAAGTGGTAATTATAAATTATTATTCAATCTGGAATGATCCATTCAATATCATGGATTGATTACGCGGAGGCCCTAAGAAAAAGAAAATGCTTATGAAAATTAGTTAATCAGGGAGTGATCTTTTAGTCACTATTTATCATGTTATATAAGGATTTCATTAATGAAGACTCTCAGTTCAACTATTCAATTTTTTCATTTATCTTAATAAATAATATGATAATTATGTAGCATGGAAAGTATAGTATATATGAAGTGAATATTCCTATAACACACAATCAAGAAACTCATATTAAAATTGAAGAATTAGATAAATATATAGTTTTAATGATAACACTACCTCTGTATATTTTGTCTTAACAATTTTTGGTCTGTAACATAATATTTTACACAATTTTTGTACTCACACTAGAAGATACTTTCATTGACCAAATAAAGGATCCATAACATGTCATATGGATCTAGTGAAGGATCATAATCATTTGGGTTTAATCATGTGATTACTCGATTGGTAAAAATATGATAAATATTGAATTATTTCTATGAAAATGTCTGAAAAAATGGGAAGATTCATTTGAACAAATATATGCTAATCGTCATGCAATGGGGTATGTGTTCCATGTGATGTAACAAACCTGAATTTTGTCAAAGTGGATTCCCCTATTATAATTATTTAATAGAGTATAAATCACAAAAAATCACATAAATAAAATATTATAAGCATTTTAAATAAAGAATGAATGAAATATGCAGAATTTCTTGAAAACAAGGATTATATACAAACCGAATAGTATCTGGACTATTGGAATAGTTATGTGATCATCCATTATTTTAATTCAACCAACAAAATAGTATCATATACATTGAATTTAAAAATTATATATTGGAATCTTAAGAATGAAAATAAAATATATTCATAGAATCGTATTTGGAAATATATTAATTAAAAATAAAATATCATGTTTTTTAATTTTCAATGTTGTCAATGGTGAATTAAAATGTCATTAAAATAGTGAATTAAAAGAATATATATTTATAAAATATATTTTTAAAATAATATTTTTTTTATCTAAATATTTTTTATTATTTTATTATAAGTCAACAAATTTTTCATAGTTCCATTAATTGAGTTGTAATTTTAAAATTAGTAATTTTATATATGACGATTTTAATTAAAAATTAAAATTCTCATATTTATTAAAAAAATTATCAAATTGAGTCCATTTTTTTAGACATTGGACAATGGTTAGGGTATATATTATGAAATTTTAAAAAATTGTTGAATTTTTTGTTCATAGTGAAATACAGTAATTTGTAGTATTTGAAAAATATAATAATTATTGAATCATGGATGAATTATTTAAAATTTAAGCCCTTAATAACTTACTATACATCATTAATTAAAATATTTAAAGATAAATTAATTAACTATTTATAGTGATATGAGAAAATAATAAAATAATGAATATAATAATCTCTACAAATAAATAACACCCATCAGTTTGTCTTCTCCCAACACTATTCATGAAAAGAAACGTATCCAAATTGTACCCAATAATATCCTAATGCCTTTTTACTAAGGGTAGGAGCCTTTGGTCTCAGTGAAATACCAAAACCAATTTCCCTACGGAGGTTGTCAAGGTTTATATGTTCAAGAGGTAAAATCCTCTTTTATTTTCATTATTTTTTCCTTATCCACTCATCACCAACCCAAATCAATGTTAAATAATGATTCTAGTAGCTTATATATAATTTAATTTCTTTTGTAAATGGATGATCATTCGTAATACATGTTCCCTTATTTTTTATTCTAAAAACAAAAACATCATCTATGATGTGTTGATTTAGCACTATTATGGATGATGTGTTTTCATTTTCTCTTAATGTCATCAAGTCTATTCATAAAACTATAAATATTGTTGAGTCCTTTTTTATTAATCATATAAATATTTATATAATGTTTTGGAAGTAGTTTATAAACATAATACTAGGTGAATGTAAATATGATCATGATATTCCTAAAAAAATTAATTCATTTTTCATTACTAGTTTATCTAATTATTAATCCTCATACAATATAGACAATTGATATATAATACTATTTAAAACATTTTTATGTAAATTTATATCTTATCATTTAAATATTGTAAAATTATTCTCACATTACATACTGGTATACAAGTGAACAAATCATTAATACTGAGGAGACTAACACTCCTAAACAAAAAAATTGAATTATATAAATCATCAAAAAGCCATATATGATTATAACAAAATTATATGAAACGAAATAAATTTTTAAGAGGTTGTGAATTAAATCATTAATTTATCTAATTTTAATATCCTAATAATTGAGGACAAGTTCTAAACACATTCATATATATGTATAAAGACTCTCACTGAACCTCTAAATTACCATTGGGTTATTCATTATCCCCTTTTAAACCAATGTTAATCTAAATTATTCTTATATAATTCTTCCATAATTTATTTATATGTTAAAAAATTTTGTATCTAGTTCCATTAATCCTTATTTGATAAGGAAGTATTTGTTTTATATAGTTTCCATCTAGATTCCTCCTAATAAGTATGCCCGGTTAATGGGAACATCCTAATTTTATACATGTCTTCAATTACAATAAATAATATGCTTTATGAACCAATATTCATAGCAGTAATCCATGAATCAGGTTTATATAATGTCGTATGTTATTTTTCATATTCTTATGATACCATTATTACATGATACCATGATCTATATATTATTGTCTCTAATGTTTATTAATGATACATACCTTTTTAGGTCATCTTGTTGTCCCTTCCAATCCATGAACAATGAATTATTAGTATGTTTATTCCCTTACTATGAATTTTATCTCATAACATTTGATCATGTTTTTGAAATTTATCATATGAAGATGTAAGATCTATAATAAATGTAAGAGATATATATTGATATTAAATAAAACATTTTTTCATCTTGCATTCATGCATTCAAATTATATACCTCATATTCTAAATGATCTAGACATTACGATACATGGATTGTATTTCGTGGTTTATTGTACCTAAAAAATTATGTAATATGTGTAAAATTATTCAACCATTATATTTTTTATTAAAACGTTGTCAATTTATATTTGGGGATTATGATTAGAAAACATTTGTAAAAACCATGAGGATTATTAAATTACCATGGATAGTATAGGATGAAACATAAGGAATAACATGTTATGATATAACATCTATTTATATCAAGGTTGTTGGTATCAAGATGTGTTAAATTCGAAATCATAAAATACCCTATAAACAGGTCTGCAGCACATTTTTCATATATAATCCAATTACAAACAAAAGAAGGTAAAACCAACTACCTTGATGTTGCATGATAAATACTCTTGATCAACAACCCTTGAACATGCTTATAATGGTGTAGATCTACAAAAAGATAAAAAAATAACCAAACTTAAATACCTCACAAGAGGGGATGAATTATGAATAAATTCTCTAGTGGAATTGATAACTCTCTGGTGTAATTCCAATGCAGTCGATAACATCTCAATCGTCGATCAGATGAAGAATTGGGAGGGGTTTAGAGTTTGTCAGACCTTCCATCGCTATACTGTATGAACCAAGGGGAGAAGAATATGTTTAGAAATATGAGATGTGAACCTGATCCGATTAAAAAATATAAATAAAAGTACTTGACATTCAATTAAATTTACATTCCCTGTAGTGACCTTAATCTCCCACCTCCTTATGTGGTCTTCCAGGTCAACACACAACAATGTACTCTGCCATTACATGGCAAGTATGTGGCAATACGCGGTACTTGTGTACATGGCGTGTACTCAAAAGTACATGAAGTGTACTTATAAAATTCTAATTTATTAATTTTCCATAAAAATAACCTCAAAAAAAAGATCCATACCTCAGATGATTATCTGGGTTCTTACAAACTTCCCCTTAATGAAATCCATCACTGAATTACCCTTCCAATGTGGTGAAGTAGAAACATCAAACAACTCTACTCACTGTGAATGTAATTCGGCCTCCCTCTATCAAGTCTCATCTTGTACTCACCCATGCTACCATAGTACCCATACCCGAGGAACATAAATCCATGGAAAACCTTCATGATGTGATCCACAATCCAAATAGGGTGCGCCTCGAACGATGCATCCATCTCCAAATCAACCTCATCAGGTTAAAAAACATTATACAGGTCTGAAAAGTTACTCAATATCTAATTCACATTAAATATGTCATGCTTAACATAGTAACATTGAGGTAACTACAACTGATAAGAAACAGGCATGACTTTGTCCCAAACCTCAAAAAACATGACATAACTCGGTGAAAGCTTCCCATGTCTCGTAATCCCCTTGTGTCCCGACCTCGGTGTAACATGCATGAAAACCTGATCACCGACCACAAAATCTAAAGGTTATCTCCATCGATCAACATAATACTTCTTGAGAGATTGTGAAGAATATATCATATTCTGAATCAAATCCACCTACTCAGTGGTTTATTGGATAAGATGAGGTCCAGACATAGCTACCTCACCTTCTTCTAACAAACATAGGGGTGACTAGAATGGCCTATCGTACAAATCCTCAAAAGGATACATCTGAATCGTTTGTGGAAAACTATTATTTCGGTAAAAATACAGTAGCGGTATGTGTCTCTCTAAAGATCCCTTGAAATCTAGTATGCATGCTCAGGTCATGTCCTCCAAAACATAAATCGTGCACTCAGACTGGCCATATGTCTAGAGATGGAATGTTGTACTCAGACGTACCTTTGTACCCAAGGCCCTATGTAGTCCCTTCCAGATATAAGATGTAAACTGGGCATCATTTTTAAAATCTAGATTTCAGAAACCCATTCAAACTGAATTTCTACTAGATGTACAACCTTCCTCACCCATAAATAGTAAATGATTTATAAATCAGTGAGAAGCGTGCATCATTCATGAGCCTATTGATAACAATCCAAACTACATCATTCCCTTTAGGTGACCCTGGTTAAACTATCACAAAATCCATCAAAACATCATTCCACATTTTATTGGGAATGGGTAGTTACTATAAATTCCCCATCGGTGTATGATTATATGCCTTATCATGATTACATGTGGAACATCTCATAACGAAGCCATCTACATACTTCTTCATACCCGGTCACCAATACTGACGATGTAGATCCTAATACTTCTTGGTGACACCAGGATGAACCGACCATACAGGGGAATGACTACCATACATCAAATATTCGAGTATATCTGATGACACCCATACATGTCAATGTAAACGGAAGACCTCATCATCACCTATAGTCCTCCAATCAGTATGGTCCTCAACTAACAGACTATCCCATACGACTAGTCCTTTAGAATCTGATAGACACTTCATTTTCACATGGTAAATTCGAGTTGAGGTAAAGACTATATAATAAAGGAACGTATGTCCCTATCTTTCGTGAACCTATAAATGCATCTCAGAGAACAGATCCACATGCTTCCTCTCATTGTTGGCCTCTTGTACTACCTATACTTGAGCCCTCCTGGTCAATGCAACAACCACTGTGTTTCCTTTCATAGGAATATGTGTGAGATCAATGTCAAAATATTGAGGGTACACAACCAACCTTCACACTCTCAAATTCATATGTCTCTAATTAATGATATACGTGAGGCTTTTTTGGTCATTGTATACATAAAAATGATCCCCAAAAGATAATGTCTCCAAAAGTGCAATGCATGCACCACTGCGGCCAACTCGATATCATGCGTCTATCAATTCATCTCATGTGGCCTCAACAGATGAGACTCAAACACAAAGAATCCATCCCCTGCATAAGCATGGCTCTATGCTGATACGTGATGTGTCGTAGTAAATAGTTTTACTCATTAACAGATCTAAAAAAATTGGTATTGGTACTGAATTCAATCTCTCTTTATACTCTTGAAAGTTTGAATCATAGGAATATATCCACAAGTACATTTCACCATTCATAGTCATGACCATTAATGGAACTACAAAGCTCGAGAAGTCCTATATAAATAATCTAGAGAAACCATCCAGCCCCAAAAATCTCAATAACTCAAAGAGCTTCTCTTGATGATCTATTTAATCTACTAAATTCAATTTATGTGGGTCTACGGATACTCCTTTATTTGAGATTAAATGACCTATGAAGTGAATCAGGTCCATCCAAAAGTCAAATTTGGTGAGCATAACATATAACTACTGCTCTCTCAGTGTACTCAATATGCTCTTAATATGAATGTCATGGTCATGTCGAGTGTGACAGGACACCAATTTATCATCCATGAAGACTACCACAAACAAATACAAGTAATGATGGAACAATCGGTTAATCAGTTACATGAAATATGTCAGCATGTTCGTGAGACTGAACCACATAACCAAATAATCATTTAGAACATACCTACTCCGAAATGTTTTAAGTGGTATATCTAATTTTCTAATGTGCAACTGATGATAATGGGATCTCATTTCAATATTTGAGAACCCCCAAACTCCATGAAGATGATCAAAAGGATCATCAAACTTCGGAAAGGGATAGTACTTCATGACCATCAACTAGTTTATCATCCTATAATCCACACAAATTATGATTGTACCGTCTTCCTTCTTTGAAAAATGATATGAGAACCCCATGAAGAAGTACTGGGTTAGATGAAAATTCTTTTAGAAACAACTATAACTACTTCTTGAGCTCTTCTAACTCTAGTGTAGCAATCCATTATGAAGGAATAGAAACCAGTGTCACACATAACACATGATTAATAGAGAAATATGACTCTCACTATTAATGTAAACTAAAATGCCTTTAGTAATGTAATCTATGAAATGATTTACCAGTGGAGGAAATTCTATCTTCAACGTCCCATGGTCAACTAGATATAGACAAGAACTCTAGGTTTTAATTCACCCCAACCCAAGATGATTTGGTCTAAATCTACTCGCATGGACATCCCATTTTACCTTGTGCATAAAATACCCATCCTCTTCTGATGTGAAACTCACCCTATGAAGATAGCAGACAAAAAGGCCTGGAATGAGCCCAACCAGTCCATTTTGAGAATGAAATCGAAGCATGTCATCTCTATGACATAGATAAACCATATGATATGAAACCATCCGACCCCAATAGGGAACTTCTTTCACTAACAAAAAAAATAGTTATAATCCCCAAAGTAATGTCTAGTGTCATAACATCATTATATGTAATGATACAGAGCCCATGGATCACCAAAACAACAACTAATATAAAACTATTGGTATCCTCTATATCAAAAAGAGAAAAAGCTAAAACTAAGTAATCTAGAATCATAAATATAACTGTATAGGGGTCTCCATCCTTCCCCTACTGGGTATATTCCATCAAAAATTTATGACCTATGCCACATCCTTGCAACCCTGCCAGACTACCCGGAGCTGGTCTATCCTACTATCTCCGAAAACATGTTTCTTGGTTATAATGTCCATGACCACCTCTATGTCCAAAAAGGCAGGAAGGACTCTATTCCCTATCTGTGTTGAAATGTGTGGTCCTACTATGTAATGTAGAGTCTTAACAAATCACCTCTCACTAGGTGTGGGTGAGAAAAATAGGTAAAAACCCAGAATATGACACATCATTCTGCATGATCGATACTCAACTCAGACTCTTGGGAACTGGGGTCTCATGTTCCCACTCTTAACGCATTGAAAGAACCTCAGCAGGCTTCCTACAGATATATCCCTACTACTGGAATCACTGCACGAAGGCTCCCTGCAGCGCTTCCTGATGTCAAACGAAGGAGTTCCATCCCCAGATGCTGAAACATTTTGGATTGCAACTCATGGCTCCCTTAGATAGCAATTGATAATCACTGCTAGATTTACTATAGGATTCACCTATTTCAACCTTAAAACATTCACCTACAATCAGATGTTGTACATGAGACAATCCTCAAATCATCTATCCAATGATAACTTGTCAACACCCAAAGCATGTGTTAAGCTTTGATGCTCTATAAAGAAATAAGAAAAATCCATCACTGAAAGAATAACCTACAGAACGTGTGTGGACTTTCATCTCGGTTGTCCCTCAACGTCACTAGGTATATGTAATTATAAAAGGTTCTCTAAAACTCTTCCCAATCCATTTCCCACTGATGGAATTCAAGTTAGATAACATCCTTCCATATCATGGAGAAATCACAAAGAATGTACATTGTGAGCATCAGCCTCATACCAGGAGGTCTCTCTAAATTCTTAAAGTCAGTAAGCATGGCCTCCAACCATGACTCAGTAGCAAGTTGTAACACCCCGAGATTTTATGAAAAATATTCTTTTTAATTTCATTAATATGTTGTGTTGTACGCTACACCAAAAGGAGCTTGCACAACATGAATCCTTAACTTTCCTTTCATTAGACGCAATCGCGACCTTCCTCGATAGCGTGTGTAGTATGCAATGCCGAGTTTCACTAAACAACGATATGCTATTAAAATATTATTAAAACTAGCCATTATGAATAGTAATAACCACTTTTTAAATTTTTTTAAATTTTATTTTTTCAAAATGGAATTCATTTTTGGATTCGGAATATCGAAATTAGCTTAGGGTGAAATTTTGGTACTTTTCGGACAACTTTCATATTCTGATGAATAGTGAAAATTACTAAATTTTAATTAAAAACAACTTTTTTAATCAAAATAATTAATAGTTATAAAATTATTAATTTGATTGGTTTTAAATTATATTTAGAATATATTTTTACAATTTAATACAATGTTGGTCATTGGATGTAATTTCACATTTAAACAAGTTATAAACAAGTGTCAATCTTTTGATAGTTATTATCTCTTAAAAACAAGCCATTTGTTTTGACGACGGGAATTAATTTTTAAATAAGTTAATGTAACTGATATGTTTTGAATTTGTTAAAATAGACATCATTTTTTAGTTCATAATATCAAATATATCTTAGGCATAATTTTTCGTATTTTTCTAGAAACTTTCATTTTTTGATGAATAGTGAAACCACTAAGTGGTAGTAAAAAAATGAATTTTTCATAAAACTTAATTTTACCGCTTCTGTGAGTGGAATTTCAAAAATCCGAGAGACATGGTTGATGTCACAAAGTAAAATGTGGTTCAATGAGATGAAACTAATTTTTGGTGAATAGTAACTTTTTACTTTTTTTTACCACGGTTAAAAGTAAATAGGGTAATTAAGGGTAAAAATGATATTATTATTACCCTAAAACATGTCATAATTCTATTTTATAAGTGTAATTCGACCAAAAACAACCTTAGGAATACAATATGACCATTTAGGCCCACTTGGATTAGATTAGGACATTTATTATTATTTAATTCAAAGAAGAGTTAAAAGAGTTAAAATCAGCGTTTATTTACTAAAACATTTATAATATAGGGTTATACATATGATAAATTCTATTGTAAATATTCATTAGAAATATAATACGATTTCCTACATAATGATATTTTATTTATAATTTTTAGACATTAAATAATTTAATCTATTTATGACACAATGATGATGCAGTAATTACCATAATACTGAAAAATTAGAATAATTGATATTATAAATACCCAAATAAATATAATTTGAGACTTTTTATGAATTACACTAATTTTATAGGTTAATATGACATGTTATTATAGATTTAATTAACTTTTTTTGAACTAATAATTCTGTTATGATTTTCACAAAAATCAATTACCAAATAGTGTCAAAATTGACATAAAATTGTTTTTAAAAACAATATTATATTATTAATTGTTATTTTATCCCTAAAAATCTAAGGTTCGTAAAAATGACTTAGATAAGGTTATATATATTAATAATAAACATCTTGGGGTTCGTTTGGCTTGTTATAGTAAGTTTATTAACCTTATAGTGTAAGAACACAAGAAGACACGGTAAAAGTAAAATTATTTAACTTAATGTTAAATCTAAATGATAAGGTTAAAATGGGAACCTAAACTTGTCTAAATTCTATTTTATGAGAGGATTTAGACCCATACCCACCTTAGCTTTGAAATAAATTAATTTGGAGCTATTTAAAACCGAATTTGACTTTATAATAAAATAATAGTTTTAGTTATTCCAAAGGTACCCCTCTCCTCCCTTATAAAAGGGAACCTCCTCCCTCTCCTCCTCACACCAATTTGAGCATTCAAGCTCGGCCAAACCCTGACAAAATCTTTTCTCCACTTCCCTAGTATCATCCTAGAGGTCTTGGTCGTCTTCAAAGACCATCATTAGTTCTTT
The DNA here is from genome assembly GCA_963277665.1 of Viscum album. Lineage (NCBI taxonomy): Eukaryota > Viridiplantae > Streptophyta > Magnoliopsida > Santalales > Viscaceae > Viscum > Viscum album. Next base: position 185,109,554 of record OY728153.1, on the reverse strand, counting down.
AAGTGGAGGTTAAGTGAAGGCGCGTCAAAAAGAGGTAATATCCATTACCGATCTTTTTCAATTTCTTTCTTCTTCAACTTCTTCTTATTTAGTTGTTTCATGATAAAGTAATAAAATAATTATTTCTTATATCCTGATATGTTATTATAAATATTAAACAAATCTAATTAACCTTCTATCCATCCTACGGAAAAAGGAAATCACCGCGCATGCGTACGTACAAAATACCGTCTCCACGCCGTGGTGTAATCTATTTTCCGCCACCACCTTAATTGTATGGGTAAATGGTGTAATGAGTAACTATATATGATTATTATAAAGTGATATTGATACTGAAATAGTATACATACACTTCAACACAATTCCACGACCATGGGAACGATATCATCGCTCGTGCGTACGTACGGACTACCATCTCCATGACGTGATGAGATTCATTATCCATGTTAACCATTTCAGAATGATTATAAAGTATATATAATGAATAATAATGAAATATACGACATGGTAAATCTACTGTATTTATGTATTTATATATTTCATCTACTTACTTCCATTCAAGACAATAAGGAAAGGAAAACAGCGTTCATGCGTACGTACGGACTACCGTCTCCATGAACGGTGTGTTTCATTTCATTTATCTATCTATTATATATATATATATATACTGAATATATATGATATATAAATCATATTTTTTATTCTGGAATTAAGTAAATCATGATATAAGTAATAATAATGTCAAGAACAACAAGTCCAAACACCTAAAATAAATGAAACGATTTTACCCAAAACGCTTCTTTAACATGGAATTTACAAAAGAACGGGTAATATAAAGTCATTAGTGAACCATATATGATATCATAACAATGAATATGATTCTATAATAAGTTAGTTACATTAATTAAATCATTATACAGGAGGTTCGGATACGTACAAAGCATATCGGACATAAGGTAAGGGAAATATCACAATCTCATTTTTATCCGAGATTGTTTATACTTTGGTATTTACTGGGGGGTATTTTATCATCCACATCCATGTTTCCTCAATATGTAATATTGTTTCCATCCACATAAAATTGTTTAAATCCAATTTTAACCTTCGGTGAGTTTTTAGTAAAAGATATGAATGGAATCTTTTGACGTTTTTCATAAGAGGTATTTTTTGACTTTTCTGACAAAAGTACGGGAAGAATGTTTTTTTAACTTATATGGCATGAATGGATTTTTAAAAAATTATTTCCAAGAATCTTACTTTACAAGTTTTCAAGTTTATTTTTAATCAACTTCTTTTAGTTTAAAATTTTATGACATGTTAAGAAAGGAAAAATGTTTTTTTGAAGTAGAAAGGATATTTTCCTCAATAATGGAGTTCAAGTGTTTTATCAAAATTATTTTCCATCTAAGATAATATAGGGTTCTATTTCTAACCCTATTATTAAATTGATTTGATTAATTTGTTATGTAATTATTTTTATGAATTCCTTTATCTTATATGAATTGATTGATTATGTCACGATGTTTAAGATCCCCATTTTTATTACATGGGTTGTGCAATGATGTATGATTTATGATTTTGTGGCACACATAAGAATGGTATCATTATGATATGGGTTGAACCTATATCTCCCTCCAATGCATTGGGTAAAGATTTTATATCTCATGAGATAGACATGGATGGAACGGTAGTTTATACAGGTTTAGTGAAAAAGGATTGAAACGAGTAGTGAACTCGGTTCAGAAAGGGACTTTGTCCCCTAAGATAGTCTTGGCAATGAGTCTTGACTAATAAGAAATGATTCTCTATGATTATGTGTGTATGCCACAAAGTTTCATGTTTTTAGTTATGATTATTGGGATTTCATTTCACTACTATGATTTATCCCATGTTATGATATTATGATCTCTTTTGCAGGTTAAGATTTCCAAAATGTTATGTTCTTATGAATATAATGTGATTGATTTTTCTTTTGTTTACCCTTATTGAGCATTTGAGATCACCCTTTTATGTTTTCTTTTCCCCAGGATATAAATAAAGGATTTAGGTTTAAAAATAATAAGATCTTTATGGGAGATGTTGAAGATATTTCACCATGATTAGAAGATTATATTCCGAGTTTCCAAAGACACTAAACTATTACGGTCCTTGTGTGTGTGTTTTTGTTATGTACTAAGTATTCCGCAAAAGTAATGTAATGTCTATGTACGTTAAGCTTCAGGTCTCTATAGTTGGTATCAGAGGAAACGTTTAGTCAACCTTTGGAAACTAGGATGTGAGAACGTTAGTGAGATCCCTAGAGATATTTCTATGTTATGTCTAGGGATGTCCCTAAGGATAAGTATACGTATAGGATATAGTCCTAGAACTACGGTAACGATCTTAGAATTTAACCTAAGATGTTAGATATTAAGGGTACTCCCCCTTTACTATGTTGTTTTCCCTAGCATTATTTTTTCCTCTCACACTATTCCTTTTGGGTTTTAGACGATGTCTGGAACCTGAAAGAACCGTGTTGATCACTGTAATGGACAATGCAATGATTGTCCTCCTGAACAAACAAGTGTTATGGGAGATGGAGTGCAAAATCTTATTACTATACTTACACAAGCTATGAATCATTCTGGACTTCCAAATGCGTAGAGAAGGGAACAATATTCTATTGAGTCCTTCATGAGGCAACATACACCTTCTTTCAGTGGGTCTTCTAATCCACTTGTTGCTGAACAATGGATCAGTACCACTGAAAAGATATTTTCAGTTCTTCAATTTTCTGAACATGATAAAGTCATCTTAGCAGTATATCATTTGGAAGGTGAAGCTGATCAATTGTGGAATCTTATCAAGAATACGAGGCAAAGATATGAAATTGATTCCATGGAATGGGACGAGTTCAAGAACTTATTTTTCAATAAGTACTTCCCTCATATTCTTTCAACAAAGATGGAGAAGGAGTTTCTTGAACTAAAGAAAAAGGATGATGAATCTGTTGGTATATACAAAGCGAATTTTACAAGGCTTGCAAGGTATTCATCTGGGTTTATCATCAAACCTGAAAGTAAAGTTGATCGATTCTTCAGTGGCTTAAAACCAAATCTTCGAAGGGCATTAGCTATAAGAGACTTCAGTAGCTATGAAGAAATTGTGCGTTGTGCTATCAAGGTAGAAATGGAAGTTTGTGTTACTTATCCATCTCATAGTTTTGACAAGAAATGAAAGATGGAGTTCAAGGAGAAATCTCAGAATAATGGTAAAAAGAAGATGAATGTTTCCTTATGCTCAAAGTGTGGAAAGAAGCATGGTGGATATTGTCTTAAAGGGACAGGTAAATGTTTCTAATGTGGAAAGGAAGGTCATCGGGCATTTGAATGCTGCAATGATGGGAAGAAAATTCCTAATGATGCAAACAAAGTAAGGGATACACAGAATGAACCTACTACACTTCAATGCTTCAAGTGCAAGGAAATGGGGAATTATGCTAATAAATTCCCTAATCCAAGGGTTAGTGATGATCGACATGAGCAACCACTTAAGGAAAAGGACAAAGGGAAGTCACATGTGATCACTATTGGCGATGTTGAATATGACAACGATGTGGTGGAATGATTAAGTGTTTATGTAATGGGATTCCAGAATAATGTTGTATATAGTATCGTGGAATATTGGAATATTTATGTTTTGGACTATTGTGTTTTTCAATAATTTTATGGCATCGGTAACCATGAAAGGTGATTGAAATATTTTCGGAAAACAGATGATATGCACATAATGAATGGATAAACAGAATCTAATATGTTTGATATTATTCATGAGCTCATGATTGATATAAGTACTAAGTGATATCATGGTTTGAGGATATAGAATTTTGAGGATTTTGGTATGTGGAAAGTGTTAACTTTTAACTGCATTCATGTTTTCACTATGGTTCAATGGGTATTCATTTTTCAAGAGAATACATGATTAAGGCCTTTGAATGTTTGGAATGTGACCAACAAGACTTATCTTATGATATATGGGGATCAACGATGGTATTAAATCTCTGGTAATCGTTTTCACTATATTATAAGAGTGGACTGCAGTATTATGGATAAGACTAAAGATTGGAATGGATTATGTTGGACATAAGTTAGTATTGTTTAAGGATAGTTTTTTTTTTGATATTGTTGATGGGATGTTAAAGTAATATAGCTTTAGAAAAAGGACAACCTGCAGGACGGGTGACATCCCATCGCGTCGGACAAGGCTGTGGGAATCAAACCCACAACCAAAGTGCGACTGGACTTTATCGCCTACCACTGGCCTACAGGAAGTCCCTGGTCAGTAGAAACTAGTTTTATTTTATTAAGCGGTATGATATATGAAGTATAAGTTCATTTTTGGAACCATATACAATTAATCTAACCATAAGATGGACTTATAACTTTTGATAACCTTTTGTTTGAAAGAGGTGGAATGACCCGTCATTCTATCACATGATCTGCTAACACATCACGAATAACAAATTGAACTTCATTTCTTTAAGGGATGAAGTGGAAATTGTTCAATTCACGAACAACAGTGAGATTGTACCAAAATCATGCAAGTATTTCTTTTAATTCATCAACTTTAGGGAAATGATATTGAAAACCAAAAATGTTGTCCTAGTTCCCTTATATCTGATGAATCAGATGGTACCTTAGATCATCACAAATCAATAGCTTTGTGATTGTTTACTTTTTCATAGCCATGTTCTCTACCACTCTCCATCAGAACATGATGGATAGATTTTTCTTCCATATCCATATTTTCACCTATGTTCTCCTACGTGGGAACCCAGTGATGAGTTAATTTGGGTAACCGTTACATTTCATACTTTAGTTTTTAAAGCCATGTTTTGGTATTCCTTTTTATGATGTGGGTTTCTATTAAACAAACTTTCAAGTAGTAAACCATTTATAACCCCGACGAATTTTGAGGGCGAAATTCATTTTAAGGGGGGTAGAATGTAAAACCCCGAGATTTTATGAAAAATATTCTTTTTAATTTCATTAATGTCTTGTGTTGTACGCTACACCAAAAGGAGCTTTCACAACATGCATCCTTGACTTGCCTTTCATTAGACGTAATCTCGACCTTCCTCGATAGCGTGTGTAGTACGCAATACTGAGTTTCCCTAAACAACGATATGCTATTAAAATATTATTAAAACAAGCCATTGTGAATAGTAATAACCACTTTTTAAATTTTTTTAAATTTTATTTTTCAAAATGGACTTCATTTTTGGATTCGGAATATCGAAATTAGCTTAGGGTGAAATTTTGGTACTTTTCGGATAACTTTCATATTCTGATGAATAGTGAAAATTACTAAATTTTAATTAAAAACAACTTTTTTAATCACAATAATTAATAGTGATAAAATTATTAATTTGATTGGTTTTAAAGTATATTTAGAATATATTTTTACAATTTAATACAATGTTGGTCATTGGATGTAATTTCACATTTAAACAAGTTATAAACAAGTGTCAATCTTTTGATAGTTATTATCTCTTAAAAACACGCCATTTGTTTTGACGACGGGAATTAATTTTTAAATTAGTTAATTTTAACTGATATGTTTTGAATTTGGTAAAATAGACATAATTTTTGAGTTCAAAATATCAAATATAGCTTAGGCCTAAATTTTGGTATTTTTCTGGAAACTTTCATTTTTTGATGAATAGTGAAACCACTAAGTGGTAGTAAAAAAATGAATTTTTCATAAAACATAATTTTACCGATTCTGTGAGTTGAATTTCAAAAATCCTAGAGACACGGTTGATGTCAGTAAGTAAAATGTGGTTCAATGAGATGAAAATAATTTTTGGTGAATAGTAACGTTTTACTTTTTTTACCACGGTTAAAAGTAAATAGGGTAATTAAGGGTAAAAATGTTATTATTATTACCCTAACACATGTCCTAATTCTATTGGATAAGTTTAATTCGACCAAAAACAACCTTAGGAATAAAATAGGACCATTTAGTCCCACTTGGATTGGATTAGGACATTTATTATTATTTAATTCAAAGAAGAGTTAAAATCAAAGTTTATTTACTAAAACATTTATAATATAGGGTTATACATAATGTAAATTCGATTGTAAATATTCATTAGAAAGATAATCAGATTTCCTACATAATGATAATTTATTTATAATTTTTATACATTAAATAATTTAATTTATTTATGACACAATGATGATGCAGTAATTACCATAATAGTGAAAAATTAGAGTAATGGATATTATAAATACCCAAATAAATATAATTTTAGACTTTTTATGAATTACACTAATTTTCTAGGTTAATATGACATGTCAGTATTGATTTAATTAAATTTATGTGAACTAATAATTCTTTTATGATTTTCACAAAAATCAATTACCAAATAGTGTCAAAATTGACATAAAATAGTTTTTAAAACAAATATTATATTATTAATTGTTATTTTATTCCTAAAAATCTAAGGTTCGGAAACATGACTTATATAAGGTTATATATATTAATAATAAACAACTTGGTGTTATTTTGGCTTGTTATAGTAAGTTTATTAACCTTATAGTGTAAGAACACAAGAAGACACGGTAAAAGTAAAATTATTTAACTTAATGTTAAATCTAAATGATAAGGTTAAAATAGGAACCTAAACTTGTCTAAATTCTATTGGATGAGAGGATTTCGACCCATCCCCACCTTATCTTCGAAATAAATCAATTTGGAGCTATTTAAAACCGAATTTGACTTTATAATAAAATAATAGTTTTAGTTATTCCAAAGGTACCCCTCTCCTCCCTTATAAAAGGGCACCTCCTCCCTCTCCTCCTCACACCAATTTGAGCATTCAACCTCGGCCAACCCCTGCCAAAATATCTTCTCCAATTCTCTAGTATCATCCTAGAGGTCTTGGTCTTCTTCAAAGACCATCCTTAGTTCTTTAAGTGGAGGTTAAGTGAAGGCGCGTCAAAAAGAGGTAATATCCATTACCGATCTTTTTCAATTTCTTTTTCTTCAACTTCTTCTTATTTAGTTGTTTCAGGATAAAGTAATAACATCAGTATTTCTTATATACTTATATGTTATTATAAATATGAAACAACTCTAATTAACCTTCTATCCATCCTACGGAAAAAGGAAATCACCGCGCGTGCGTACGTACGGAATACCGTCTCCACGCCGTGGTGTAATCTATTTTCCGCCACCACCTTAATTGGATGGGTATAATGGTGTAATGAGTAACTATATATGATTATTATAAAGTGATATTGATAATGAAATTGTACACATACACTTCAACACAATTCCACGACCATGGGAATGATATCATCGCTCGTGCGTACGTACGGACTACCGTCTCCACGACGCGATGAGATTCATTATCCATGTTAACCATTCCAGAATGATTATAAAGTATATATAATGAATAATAATGAAATATATGACATGGTAAATCTACTGGATTTATGTATATATATATTTCATCTACTTACTTCCATTCAAGACAATAAGGAAAGGAAAACAGCGTTCATGCGTACGTACGGACTACCGTCTCCATGAACGGTGTGTTTCATTTCATTTATATATCTATTATATATATATATATACTGAATATATATGATATATAAATAATATTTTATATTATGGAAGTAATTAAATCATGATATAAGTAATAATAATGTCAAGAACAACAAGTCCAAACACCTACGATAAATGAAACGATTTTACCCAAAATGCTTCTTTAACATGGAATTTACAGAAGAATGAGTAATATAAAGTCATAAGTGAACCATATATGATATCATAACAATGAATATTATTCTTTAATAAGTTAATGACATTATTTAAATCATTATACAAGAGGTTCGGATACGTACAAAGCATATCAGACATAAGGTATGGGAAATATCACAATCTCATTTTTATCTGAGATTGTTTATACTTTGGTATTTACTGGGGTGTATTTTATCATCCACATCCATGTTTCATCAATATTTAATATTGTTTCCATCCACATACAATTGTTTAAATCCAATTTTAACCTTCAGTGAGTTTTTAGTAAAAGATATGAATGGAATCTTATGACGTTTTTCATACGAGGTATTTTTTGACTTTTCTGACAAAAGTACGGGAAGAATGTTTTTTTAACTTATAAGGCATGAATGGATTTCTAAAACATTATTTTCAAGAAGCTTCCTTTACATGTTTTCAAGTTTATTTTTAATCAACTTATTTTAGTTTAAAATTTTATGACATGTTAAGAAAAGAAAAAATGTTTTTTGGAAGCAGAAAGGATATTTTCCTAAAGAATGGAGTTCAAGTGTTTTATCAAAATTATTTTCCATCTAAGATAATATAGGGTTCTATTTCTAACCCTATTATTACATTGATTTGATTATGTGGTTATGGAATTATTTTTATGAATTCCTTTATCTTATATGAATTATTTGATGATGTCACGATGTTTAAGATTCCCATTTTTATTACATGGGTTATGCAATGATGTATGATTTATGATTTTCTGGAACACATAAGAATGGTATCATTATGAGATGGGGGGACCTATATCTCCCTCCAATGCATTGGGTAAAGATTTTATATCTCATGAGATAGACATGGCTGGAACGGTAGGTTATACCGGTTCAGTGAAACAGGACTGAAACGAGTAGTGAACTCGGTTCAGAAAGGGACTTTGTCCACTAAGATAGTCTTGGCAATGAGTCTTGACTAAAAAGAAATGATTCTCTATGATTATGTGTGTATGCCACAAAGTTTCATGTTTTCAGTTATGATTATTGGGATTTCATTTCACTAATATGAATTATCCCATGTTATGATATTATGATCTATTTTGCAGGTTAAGATTTCCAAAATGTTATGTTCTTATGAATATGATTTGATTGATTTTTCTTTTGTTTACCCTTACTGATCATTTGAGATCACCCTTTTATGTTTTATTTTCCCCAGGATATAAATAATGGATTTAGGTTTAAAAAGAAGAAGATCTTTATGGGAGATGTTGAAGATCTTTCACCACGATTAGAAGATTATATTCCGAGTTTCCAAAGACACTAAACTATTACGGTCCTTGCGTGTGTGTTTTTTTTTGTACTAAGTATTCCACAAAATTAATGTAATGTCTATGTACATTAAGCTTCGGGTATCTACACAAGTGGTCCTCCATCACCTGATACTATGGTTTGATGATATATCTATAAAACCCTCGTCAACTCTTCTGTAGTTGGGGTGAGATGTATTTCTCTTTGAAAAATATATATCATTCACAAAAATCCATCATGGAACTATGCAATAGTACTTGAATATGATATAACAGCTGGTGCCAATACTCACCATGAATAAATGTTTAACATCTTTATTTATGAAAAATCATAACCTGATCCAATTAAAAGACAAAAATGCTCCACAAAATTCTGATCCATGTTGTCCCATAGCACCTATGGTACCAAATCATGTATTTATATAATTGAAAATTCACATATAATAATACCCTATAAAAAATATTAGGTATTCTAACATTACAACAATCACAACAACATGTATATCTTGCACAACATATATGACAACAACATACAATCAGTAATGCATCCTAATTGGCATGATAAAAATAAATGAAATGATATCTCTACTAAGTTCCTATATGATGCATGTGATGGAATATTGTCATCTCATCGGGTTTCAAAAAAATAGATCTAAAAAGATTTAAATCATAACGGCACAAAACCGGAGAATCACCCACAAGTGAAATCATATCAACTGTAAAAATGGAAAAATTATAAAAATTTCAATTTTCGTGGTAATTGGGCTTTTATTAGTACACATATTAGATAATATCAAGAATATATTATTACCATCTACATGTTCCTTCATATACAAGTCTATTGGCTCCAAATATGAAGGCTTTGAATAAAAGAAACTATCTCTAATACCACATTGTATCATCCCAATTTCGAGTTCTTCCCAAAGGTCTCCAAAACCTCATTTGTCATATAACCTCATGAGCATATCCCAAAATGATAGTGGCTTCTTACTAGAAGAGAGTGAAATGACGTGATAATGTGGAAACTATGCCATCCCTAGCTGGGTATACACAACAAAAAATAAATAGTAAAATATAAGAGAAGTAGTAATATTATAGAACAAAAGTTGATAGTGGGAGACTTATAATAATATAACAACTAGAGGATATATATATATATAAATGATCCATGTAACATGTGTTTAGAAAATAATCAAAAACAATTTCAATGGTGTAAATAAAATACTAAAACCAATGTTAAAAAAAGTAGTAAAAAAACAGCATCACAAACCTCAACTTGGTCGCATGCTCTCTTACTCCAACACTAATCAATTACTTGATGATAAGGATGTTTTCCATTATCTAAACATTAAAACATATATTGAGTTTGAGTGCAAATATTGACCCAAATATTGTGTGATGTGAATCCCAGTAGGCGAACACAAAAATATTTATGACTAACTATCATTTAATATATATAGTAAGCAATATGTGGAAATGAAGCAAAAACTATTAATTACTCAAAAGTAAACAATCCAACAGTTTTTAATTAGATTATTTTTCATTTATTTTTCAATTCATTAAATCATGTAATCCATTGGATCTAGCCTGAGGTATGTATCCTCTATGTAATGTTAATAAACATATGTCTCATAAGAAAATAAAATAATCATGTAAGACTATGTCCAATCTTGTGATTTTGATGGGCAGACTCCTTATAATCGTTCAATAATTTATAAAAACCCTCTGGGAATGCTCTCATGTTTTAACACCTTTGCATTATCATAGCACCAAATAATTAAAAAGCATCCCTTGGATAAATCTCTTATTGTCTTACCCCTTTGGTCCCACATAGCACTAATCATTTACAAATGACCTTATGAGATGCTCTCACAATCAAAACCCATGGTTCAACACAACATAAACAAATCATAAATGACCACCTAGGTAGCTTTCATAGTCAATACCAATTGGTTCAATATTCATACTAAGGCACTCATGGTCATGTGTAAATAAACATGGAAACCCGCATATTTTTTCTGGTCCAAGGCACTCACGGTCCATTAGAAAATGAGCATGATTATCATATCAAAATAGAACATGTAATCAATAACTACTACATTGATATTCATTAAAAAAGAATACCACATTAATTTCATATAATAAAATCATCTCCATCTTAATTAACTAATTCTTGGAAAACAAGGTATAAACATTAGGCATAAGGAACAACCCCCTTTTAATCAAACAAACCATTAAAATAATGATGTAGGGTTAAATTCCAAATCAACCAATACCCCAAACATTGGTATGTTGTACTTTTAGAAAAAATATTACAATGATAAACAACAAATGGAACCAACCACATACCTTAATGTTGTATGATCAGTAGTATTGAACCCTAGCCCCTGAATCAGCCTAGAATAGTGTATATATATAAAAATATGAAAAATTCTCATCCTCAAATTACTCATGAGAGAGCCAGAACCTGGAAGAATGTCTATAAGGGAATTCATAACTAACACATGGAATTATAACAAACCTGAAGGCCTCTCAATCGGATATCGAATGGAGAATTGTGAGGGAATCTAAATTCTTCGGCCCTTTTATCTCTATATTGTACGAACCAAGGGGAGAAGAAGATCTTCCCAATGATGAAACACAACCCTGATCATATTTAAAAAATAAAAAGAAAAGTACATGGGGTGTTCATTTAATGTACATCTCATGTAGTGACCTTAACCAGACCCTTCCTTAAGCGGTATTCTAGGTCACCACACTACCATGTACTTGGCCTTTTCATGGGATATAGGTAGTTGTATGTGTTACATTGGTACCCAGTGTGTACTTATGAGTACACATCGTGTAGTTATAAATTTTTTTTATTTTTTTCCTCTAAACAACCCAAAATCTAGATCCATTCTGGTGATGAGGGTTCTAGTTCATAAAATTGTTGTATCTTTTTCTTTGCTGATGGATTTTACTAAGATAACTCATGTAAACAATCGATGTGATTAGAAAAGTGAGAACCAATATATATAAATTTCATATTTCATAGAAATGGGTTCCCAAATATGATGAAATTACATCAGCATCTTGCTCATGTTATGAATAATTACACGAATCATGTGGATCTACCACATTCTTATTAAAATATCATGTTTCAGATGAATACATATTGAGACATTGGACTCAAAATGATAGTGGATCTTCTAATCCCAATTTTATAAAAAAAATTGATTAACTCCAATGTCATTATATTCCTCTTCTTAATGTTCTCATAAGATGATACATTCATTCATTACACATATATTTTTTTGGGGAAGCTAATTATTGTTGGAAAGTGATCAGGAAAAATACTAGGAGGAAATTAATTCCTTGGATTGGTAGGAATACAAGTAAATATTTTCAGGAAAATATTTTATCTGAAATCATCGTATTGGATGGAATGGGAGGTCATCATAAAAAAGTAGAAGGAATATGAGTAACTAAGATCATTTAAGACAATCTATGAATAGAATGAAAGATAAAACTCTTATATAATCATGATCATGGATAAAACGAAGTATTTCTACTTCATGGAACTAAAGATGAGTCTATGAAAAGATATAATGATTCAGGAATTTAAAATCCATGGGGATATTTTATGTTGTTCACATAAAGATGAAATATATATTAGCTACTAGTTGTTGTCTCATTGGCCTGATGATAAAAATGTGAAAGAAAATTTTCATATTGTTGGAGGAACACAATAATCAAATTACTGAATGAAAGAAAAACATCCAAAATGTTAGAAGTGTGGGAAGAAGCATCCTGGGAGCTACCTATAGTGAACTTAATGATGCTTGAAATGTAAAAGATATGAGATCTATATATTAATTGTAGAAGGGATATGTGGAATCTACCAAATAAGGAAGTATAAAGTAAGGGTTATAGAGAAAACCATAATATATTATATTTCTTAAACTACAAATAACCTGTTAATTATGAGATCCAGTGACCAAATCAATGAGTTTATGTAAAAATAAACAAAAATAACCTCCTGGAAAATATTAAGGAAATATTATATCAGTACTATTAAGGTGGACCCTAAAAATGATTTGGTAACATGTGCATTGGATACTCATGAAATAATAGAGAACATATTATTAGATTTTAGTTCTACACATTCATTCTTATAATTCCATTTTAGTAGAAATATTTAGACACATCCTCCAAATTTTGAGGTTTAGTTATCTATATGTATATAAAATTGGGAAATTATTGCATCCAATGTATATAACTCCCCCATGGTTATTGTTTTTTGGACTGAAAATCCTATAATATCATTACTTACATCATTTGGTAAACATCTATGCAATATTGGGAATCCATTGTGTATAATGATAAAAATCCAATAACAATGGTAATGTATGTTTGATCACTATTCACTTCCCAAGGAATCATCGTACTCAATACAACATAAAGGAGGATAATGAATATCAATTATAAAAAACATATAAATTTTGGAAAATATATCAATAATAAAATTAAAATCTTGACCAAACAATCGAGTCTATGGAGATAATCCCACTCAAAGACATGTACATTTTGAGGCACTACATAGATTCCTTCCCTGTGGAATTTCCAATAATTTATAATGACCGAGAGGTTGATTTCTCGATTGGAAATATTGTTTGATATCTATTTACATCATATACACATATATAATCTCTTTTGTTCATGTATTACCTATGTCATAAAATGATGATATATGATATAAAAAAAATTTAGGATGTATTTTTGATGATTAAATATAAGTGTTTTTTTAGTTTTAGGATATCTAATTTTTTACATAATATTCTAATAAAACAAGTATTCATTATATAGGGTTAGTATTTCGTGGTAAAATATGATTAAAATTATTTAATAATATATGACAAAATCTAGGTCTATTATATGTTATTCATTCAATTTTGAATCAGACATGATTCAAAAAATTTAGGATGATCACATGATTACCTTTGATCAGGGTTCCAGGTTTATGCAGCATCCTTGTGACATGTCAGTTAGTTTATGAAATTACCTCCATAAATTTCACCAGGATCATACAAAGCCAATAGATATGTTATATAGATCACATGGCATCCCATTATCATGTTATATTTATATTATGGTAATCTATAGTAATGGAATGATTTTATTAAATGAAAACCCTTAGACACCTCTACTTTAATCATGTGATGCACTTTATACATACCATTCTCAATCATTTGAAACATCATAGCCTTTCCATATTCTATAATGTAATGACAAAATACATTTCTACCACATCAGTAATTTAAATTATTACATTCCTACCATGTCTTTATGAAAACATTGAAATTTAATATTTCCATCCAATAACTATCTGGTTGATACCCCAAGTCATTGCGTCATTCAGAACCTAGATATGTACTATATATCAATGTGAATCCCCAACCATGATTTCACTATTGATAATTTACACTTCACATAGGATATTTCAAAAATGTACTGTAGTCTGCAACTCATGTAATATTACATGTATTATGATGTCTTCATGTTATCTAAACTTCTTAGTCGACTAATCATTGTCCCCACACATTATGCATCAAAAGATAAATAATGAATATCTACAATATAAATCATCCATAGTGCAATCCCATCAATATCCAAGAAACAATAACTAATGGGGCCCGAATTATACTATGATTCTATCATCCTTCCTTGTCTATTCGCTTATGAAAAATGAGATTATACTATGGGATTTATTAAGGGAAATCCCTCACTATGACATTATGTACATAGAACCAATCATCATGTTAAGAGAATGATTAACTATGAGGACTATGATTCGTTTCCATAGAGGATATATAAGATGTTCTGTTCTAGAATGATATCTTTATTAAACACTATATCATGGAAGATTTTGTGCTTGTTTCAGGCATCTATATATAGTGTGACCATTTACTAACTACCAAAAGTTTCTCACATAGAGCGTAGTTGACTAATGAAAATGAATATTCAATGATCACTTAAAATGAATTATAAAATTCTCTATAATCAAGGAAACATCAGTGTGTAAGACCCATTAAATATTATATTATAAATTTCTCCAAGCCTATTAATCCACTTTTTTGTTGTTCCTAATAGAATTTTTATTATTAAAAATATGTTTGGAAATAACCTTAATGACTGTTAGTTATCTATATCCACCAAACAACTGGTTGAGGGAAGAGTGTTCTCCAAAAAAATATGATTCCTATTATAAATAGGAAATGTTGGATTCCATCCTATTGTCCGAGAACCAAAATGTCCTATTTTCCCCATTATATGTCCCATTTTCATGTAAATTAATGAACTTATGTATTCCATTCATATAACATAATACTATTCCAAAAAAACTATTAGTGACTTCAGTCATATCCTCATAGTATATTCGGTTAGCCTCTTTGAGGTTCAATCCCATTATTGAAATACCAATAACCATCCGAATTTTGAGTAAACTACAATATTTCATGATAAATTTCCTTAAAATTATGTTATACATGTCACAAACTACTATGAAATATGTGAAACAATTGGAGGGACATTGATACATATAGAGAAGATCATCAATAGTGTATCCTCCAGTATGTATTGGAATTTACTCCCAATTATTTTATTATGTTACCATGTCTCGTTTTATGATTTTGGAATGGTTCATGAGCATATATTTAATATATGATAGATTCCAAGAGGAGGTAATAATTTCCCCAAAATAGGTTGTGATGATCCCAACCTCCTAAATTATTATAGAAAGTTTCTTCCTAATTGTTTTCTGGTTTGAAACAGAATATATCAACACACCTTTTGTAAGTATGCCCTGAATCATTACACATTTGAGAACCATGCTTATTTCAATGGATAAAACATCAAAAATTATTTTTTGTGAAAATATACTAGGACTCTCACAATCAACCACCAGACTATAATATTCATATTAAACAATTACATAATTCTCCTTGTTATCAAAAGACTAACCACTTTCATGGTCACCAATACAATCCCATATAAATATTCAATTTCAACCATCACTTTACACCAAATATAAAATATTAAATCATCCTTATATATATATTTACGATTATATTTCCTTAAATAAACATTTCTTCAATAAAACAACTTATCAATTAATCAAATTTTTGGTTATTAGTACCATTCATAATTAATTTTAAATACCTTAATGAAATATTATTATTGAAAAATATATATATGTTTCATGATTCTTATATCACAAATATAATTTTAAAAAAATATCAAACCTAATAGTAAATTACTAATACAGAAAAAGTTCAATCCATTAACATCATTGATTTGAATATGAAAGGTCTTTCATGGTTCTATGAGATAACCATTGTATTAATTAATTGAGTCAGATGATTCCAATATATTTCACACATGTTATAATGAATTCATCAGTATTTCAATTCAGTATGAACATTATTTCTTCACATTATAATTCCTCCCCAACAATTGAGACATTCACGTAAGTAAACCATCACCCATTCCTGGCATGAATAAAAGTGAACCTTATTTCCTTTATGTTCAATACAATATTAACATTAAAAATGTGTATATTTCTAATTTTTTACGTGTATAAAAACTCATCAATTTATATGTTTCAATCATATATTATGATTGATAAATAAGCAAAATCATCAGGATTCCGCATCATGTTATTATTTTTTCAGTTTCTCATAAGGAAAATCAAACCATTATCCCCAACATTCACAATTAACATGAATCATTCTTATTCCATGAATTGGATAAAAAAATCATTTTTTAAATGATAATTATTTTTAATGATCATTGAAAATTGTTTTTATAATGTCATAATTAAGAAAACTTTATTCAAATATATGGCGCTTTATGTTTAAAATAGGTTATCCTTGGTGATAATCTATTTGAATCCCTCATAAAAATTCAATAATAAAATGTGAATTAGTTGAAGAATTTCCCATAATATAACTGATTCATGTGTGCAGTAAGGGAAAAATCACCGTATACTAGAATAATGGAAGATATAAACTCTATACATTCATTTTATAATTATCACAAATTGGTAAATATATTCCAAAATCATGTTGAATCATATTTTATATAAATAGATGGTTTTTTAGGAAACCCACAATCATTTATTTTCCATAAATTATGATATTATCCAATAAATATGACTACTCTAAGTGTTATTATTACTTTTTTCACATCTTTGTTTCCAATGGTAAAAAAACTATACTATGATACAATCAATAGATACATAAAATATTTATACATAAATATTTTATATTTTTATAAGTATATTGGGTGAATAACATTACGATCCATGATTTAACCATATAGGTTTTGTGTATTTAGAATCATGGATTTGTAAAAAAAAATCATTAGTATAATATATCATATCGGACATCATTTATTGAAATTTAGCAACATATTTGGACAAATCATATAGAAAAATTATCTTCATATCCTTGGGAAAATAAAACATAATAATGGGTGAGTTGAAATGATTAATACTGGTAAAAACGAATATATATATATTATTTTTTTAACATAACGTGTTCATAAAGGGAATGTTAACATTATATTGACCCTTTAAAATCATACAAAAATATTTTTAGATATAATAAACGAGTCCTGTAATAATTCTTTTTAGTTCATTGGAGATGAATTCTAATGTGATAGATTAAAGTGATCCAAGAGAACATTATATTGGAATTAAATCATTTCATAAAATAGTGGAACAATGTGTGGAATAATTAAAATAATAGGAATATTATGTTAAGGTTACCCATGATGATTTCCATAAAATGCAAGTGTTGTGATAACATCAAATGTACTCTCATCAAGCTTGGGATAACCTCTAATATACCATATTAATGGTTTTGGATAACCTATTATGTAACCTATTTATGGTTAGGGATAACCTCACGTATACACGTAGAACTCATTGTCAATTAATATATATCCAATGTACTAAAGGGGTATATAATTTTGGGCCTAACCATTACATAATCAAAATTCGTTCTTACTTGTTCCTCGATAAGATAAATCATTCATCATATATCATAACCTAATGAACGGAAATGATTTTCAAAAACATTTAATAATTTTCGTATGACATAAGTAGTGGAAAATAAATATGTTTGGAAAAAATATCATCATAATACCCATAACCAATCATGATAAATAATAAGGATGTTATCATTGGATCATATAACTCGTACTACATTACTAACAACAACAAATGTCATGTTATAATAAATTTCATTGAAAATATTTTTTGGAATGGTTGTTAAGGAAAATCCCATTTTTAATTTGATATAAATTATGTAAAATATTAAAGATTCCAAAATATTATGGATTTTTTGTACTTTAAAAACATCCCTGGAAAATTTTATATTAATATTAAAATAATTATGTGATAATGATTGTAATCAATTTCATTAATGCCATGTGTGTTTAAACAAATATTCCATTCTATTTTCTAAAAAAAGTAAAGACTTATTTGATTATAAATTGAATAGATTATTCTAAAAAATCATAATGTAATAATAGAGAAATAGGTAATATGAATTTAAAAAATAAAAGGAAAATTGTAAAATAATATTTGAAAATAGGATTTAAATAATTAATATAGAATAAAATCCACTTTCAACCAATGATATAAATAAAGTCGGTATTCATTAAAAAATTTATTCATGTATATTGAGTTCTAGAAGATATTAATAAATGTAATATAAATAAAAAACATATGATAATAATTTTCTTCATTTAATTTAAATTTATGTCAGGAAATTTTATCTGATGAAAAATTATTATGTAACATAAATCCCTTATAACTTTTGTACTGAAAACATCATAATAGCGAAAAACAGATGTTGAAACACACATCCCCATAAGTATAATTATAATAATCATAAAATACATTCATGATACTTATACACACCAAATTAAACAAAATAGTGGAAAATATGGAATGGGTCTCAATGAATCTAATGATTAATCCCTTATCAGATTATTGAATATTTTTAAAATCACTTTAAAATGCTGTATAAAAATTGAATTTATTAATATCCTGTATCAGAGTAATATATATACAATTAATATAAGATATTTTACAATTATTAAAGTTTAAAACCAAATGATGAAAAACTCCTTATTAAAATTTATGTTTCCATGTCATAATTGTTTTATTTTTTAGAAGAATTTCATTTTTATAGCTCGAGTCCCTATATAGTGATAACAGTTCAATTATCTAAAAATTCTTAATTGTGATATAAATATCATATATAGTAATTATATTTATAGATATTTGGATTAATCCATCATATGTATTGACATTAAAATTACATTAATTGTTTATGGAAATAGTAAACCGTACGTAAACAAGAACACTTTTTCACATTTAGATAGTGGGAAAAATTAATGTTAATTATATTTTAACAATTAATGAATAATTATTATTTCATATATATATAATATATATTAATTTAAACGTTACTTTCTACAATATATTCATATATTATTTATAAAATGAATCAAATTACTTCATGGAGGTGCTAGTTAGTACAAATGCACAAGTGTCGTACTCATATTGTAATGGATAAGAATGAATGAGATTAGATTTTATATTATAGTTTAATAATAATAATTATGTCATAAATTTAATATATAATAACATACACCATAATTAAACACATTGATGAAATAAATCGATAGTAAATGAATTATATCAGCACATCGTGGTGGTAGACTATAAGTACGATTAAGTGAAACATTCACTACCCATGTGATAGAATAGTTGGTCGATAATTTTTGGTTCAAATAGAATAATAAAATTTAAAATATTTATGAAACTAAATTTCATATTTTATTAGTAATAACATATATTTATATAATATAAAAGGAAAAATACATTGAGATATGCTAGGTAGGAAGTTCATCACTTTTTTAGGGCCTTTTTTAGATCCCTATTAAAGGACCCCATGAATGGTATTTAATGAATAAAAAACCTTTAATTTGTAGATATGTATGTTAATAATAGAATATATTGCGGTATGTTTGGATTTAAGTATAAAAATGGAGCAATTAAAATTGATATAGGGTGTCCTTTTTACGGGGGAAAGACACAAATGAAATTACGAAGAAACAAAATCAATTCATTAACGATTATTTTTTCAAAATAGAAATATATTAAAATTAAAATAATATATATTAAAAACATAATATTAAATATATATTTTGTTATGTTTTTATCATTTTGAAAAATATATTTTGGTTACCCAATTCATAATCCAAATTTCCAGTGTACTATATTAAAATATTTTTCAATCATAAAGGTTTATAATTTTTCTTATATGTTATAAATTATCTCATTAAGCTAAATTGGGTGAAATTTTAAAGCTTTTCAAAATTTAAATTTTCAAATATAAATTATTATGATATTTATTAAATGTAATAAATTTTAATTTAAATCAAGATATCATTAAAATCATTTTAAAATACTCTTTTAATTTTAATTACAGGAATTCATATAGTAATTTGATTTAAATATAATTAATTAAAGCATCCCTAATTTGTTAAATTATTCAATAAAATTCATTTATAAATATTAATAACCTATTAAATATTACATTTAGTGTTATTGAAATAATTTATATGATTTTTCTACTACTTGAATAAGTATTGTGTCTATATTATATAAGCATTTATGGAAATTATATAAATTGTAAAAATTAAAAATAAATTATAAACATGAAAAAATTAAAAAATATTATAAATATAAATTTTTAAGAAACCTTGTTCTCATTTCATCATATTTTATAATTTTTGGTAATTTTATTTTAAATACAAGGACCTTTCTCGATTTTGTTTTTTGAAACAAAATTATATTTCATTATCAATTGAACAGGTTAAAAATGAAATATATTACACATTGGGATTTATAGTGTCAATTTTATTATAAAATATAAATTAAATACAACTGTTAGATTCATTTTGGGACCGTATGACACCATCATAGCCTTGTTCTCTCAATAATACCATTACAGAGGTGATAAATATTTATCACGTTTTTTATTCATAATGAAAAAAATAAAAGGGAATTATTTACTTATTTTTAACACCATGATTTCAAGAGTGGAAAAATATTTTAAGGATCGTATTTATATATTTTATAGGTGTTCATTTTAATACCAGAATATAAAATACAATGAAATTAGATTTATTTAAAATGTGTTTTAAGAATAAAACAATAATTTTTATTATTCCATGCATTGTAAACAATTTATATGACTTTAAGTGGATTTAATTAGATATATAAGATAAAAAATATATTAATATAGTTATACATTATGATTTTTAATTAATTATAATAAGAAAAAATATCTCATATAATGATAGTTTTATTAAAATATGTTTTAAGTCCAATATTGAATGTATACAAAAATAAAGTATAATATATATTACATTTTATTTATTTATGACATATTAATTTATATGAGACCGATGTTACTGTAATGAAAATTTATATTCATAATGACATGATTCTATTAATGTAAATGGTAATTATATATATATTATTATTTCATTGTTATTCAAAAAATAGACAATCATTTCAGAAAACATGACAATATTCCTCTGAAATATTATTTTTACATTATTATTTAAAATGACATAATTTTAAATATTAATACAAAAAAATAATTTTCAATGAAAACATATTTTAGACAGAGAACTGAATTTTTTTTATTATATGGATAAAAATGAGAAAAAATTTGGTAGCTCTGACTCATGGATGCATGAAATTATGAAGGCCAATGGTATCACATTTAAAACAGGTCATAAATTAATCCACTAAGGACCCAAATAAATTACATAGAATAAGTGTATGGTGATCTATTTGACACCTATAAGAATCCAATAATAGTTATTTTATAATATATCCCAGACAATTATAATCATGGTGTCGTATTTCAAGAAAGCTAACAAACACATAAAATATATTTAATTAAAATTTTATTATAAAACACCAGGTTGTTAAAAATAATGATAATATGATCTTATACTGAGAGAATAGATAATGATAGTCATAAAAAGACATACCATCAAGTCCATATTCAATTACACATTAGACTCCGTCAAGACAACAATGATGATGTTTTTTTATTGGGAATACATCCAAAAACAACAAAACATGTTATGACTCTTGAATCCTATTGAAATAAATAGGGGATACATATTTCTGATCCCCACAAGTTTCCTGTTTATATCCAATGAATTAACCAAACTAGATATAATTCCCTAGCGAGCCATAGATATAATAAAATATTTTTTGATCTGTATAATGATGAATACAAAACATGAATATATGATCAATATATATTAGCATCCAATAATCATAATGAATATTAATACTTCTACACGTAATAATATGTTTATAATAGTATTATATACCATTGTGGTAAATAATGTGAGTCGTTAAACAATAAAAAGTTAACTTTTCAGAAGGTGTCTTTATTAGAATTCAAAAAATGGTATTCCAATAATATTACCAATGTTATCATAATTTCTAGTTTAACATCATCTAATATGTGATATGAAATTCTTGATTCCTACACCCAACATAATAATGTGTATACAAGTAGTTATATACAAGAATAACAAATTCATAATCCATCTCGAGAATGAAAGAGAATAGTCTCTAAAGGTAAAATCCAAATAATCTAGAAATATTATTTAAAGGGTATATGATTTTTGAATTTATATCCCCCAAAATAATTATAGAGTACCACATAATTCAGTAAATTAATAAAATGTTTCAAATATATATGAATTATGTTCATAAAATAATCATAAATCATGAAATGAAAATTGATTCACCAATAATCCTCACTACTTGTGAAACTAATGAATAAATAGCGACTTTTATAAGAAAACGTGATATGGATTATAAATCCAATGATATACATAGAATATGATATAAACATTTCAATGGGTAATTAATACACCATAACAATAAAACATGTTACTTAACATGTAACATGGCTCAAAGAATCAGAATTGAGACAAAGAAAACAGTTTCAAATTAATTTATCCAATAATAAAAATCATCTAAAATGAAGGGATTTTAATTGAAATTATATTTCAATGATTAAAATACAATTAATGATATTATATTTAACATATTTATTATATAGACTGAAATAATGTAATTAGGAGTAAAATTCCAAATATGACTTAATGAGAGGAATTTGAGATGAAAATGATTACCTATTTTCCTAACATTATCCTACATATAATGACATGTTATATAGAAAATTTATACACAATAATTTTTTATTTTATAACATTACTACTATCAATTTTATTTCCAATTTTCATATATAGTCTGTATTTAAATGAAATCATCTGATTTTTCACATTTGGTGTTTATAGTATTGATCATTTCTACTAGTTTCATAATATCTATGTTTGAAATCATTCCTCTCCAAAAAAATTCATTTATAGGTCATTAAGATTACTTATGATAAATATTTAATATATTACATATTCATTTGATTAGTGTTTTCTTCTTAATTATTCAATATGTAATTGATAAAAAAATTGTTTTGGAGATTCGTCAGAATAAGATGGTATTTACCTAAATGATGATTTATAAATTTATATAACATACATAATATAAATAACAAATCAATATGTAATATTTATATTATATTATTCTATTAATTATATTAAAACATATATTTCTGATTAAAATTTATATTATTATTGAAGTAGGTGGTTAAACTATGCAAAAGATGAACATACCCATATTTAATGAATGTTTTTTTGGGATTTGAAATAAAATCATTATTCCATTATCATAATGGTAAATTTTGATTTTATTATAATTATATATCATAATTATAATAAATTATAAGAATATATAATTCATATAGATATATTAGACAATTTTCTAAAGAGGATATCATCTTTGTATAAAAATTTAAAATTATCCAATTAATGATGATCTTTTTTCAGTCATATAGATAATATTATCTTTAGTTTTTCATACCTTAACTCTAATGATAAAATAAATAACATATTTTTCATCAATAAAATCTATATTGAAAAAATTTAAGGAGGGGGGGGGGAATGTAACATCTGTCATCATGGATTAAATCATCCACACAACACAATATCAAATGTTTTGATTTTTCTAATGCATGGGGTATATGAATAAAAAGTCATAATAACCTAAATATTTCAACATTATATTAAAAAATGATAATAATATAACTATATTAGTGCGTTTATAGTTAGTTTAAATGAATAAAATTAAATAAAAAACTATATAGTTGATAGAACTCTGGTCAGGGACTATAATTTCATTGGATGCCTCCTAATAAATGAATGTATTATACTAGCTAATATTAAACAGAATATTTTAAAACATAGATATTAATATCTAAGGTTAAAATGTTCATATTTTTATTTGAAAATTCTATTTAATGGTGTTTATTGATGTGAGTAGGTTTTTATCATTTTATAAGAGTACATAAGTGCAGTTTTTGGACTAACCATTAGATTTTAAATAATGTATGGTTACTATTGTAAAATCAATGTCCAAAACATATATAAAACAGTAGAGGAATATGATTATATATTTGAAATTACTATATTCCCTCCTTTTTGGAATAATTTTAGAGTTTTAGTAAATTTTTATTGGGACTTTTCTGTTTCCCTTATTTACATTTACATTATAAATTAATGATTAATATGATTAATTTATTATAAATGAAAATATTAATATTTACATTTTTTTAAAATTTGATACATTAATTTAGAAAATGAAAATTAATTATATCAAAATATATTTCAAATTTTATGATATGTTATTTTTGTAAATAAATATATATAATCAACTAAAAACAGGTTTTTTAGAAATTTAATGATTATTATTTTAATGTAGATATAATGTGATATTATTGTGGATATTTATTTTAGTAAAATAAATTGACTTATTATAAAACAATAAATGATAATAGGTTTAAATAAAAGTAATAAAATTGAACCCCCTTTGAAAAATACAATATTCAATGATAATACCATAAATAAATTTTATATTAATACAATATTTTAAGTAGTTTTAATGTTGTTTTACCTAGGTTTTATGCATTCAAATATTTTTATTTTTTTAATTTTATTCATTTAATTCATATTTTATTAATTAAATCGTTTCATAAATTTATATTTCATTAATATATAATTATAAACGGATACAAATAATATGATTTAGGTAGAGAAATTTCTCAAATATAATACAAGCATTTAAAAAATGAAAACAATACATACTAATTGAAATAGGATATGAGGTATTATAAAATTTAGATTAATTATATTTAATATTATTAAATTATATATTTTATAAAAAAAATTATTTTATAAATTAATAAAAAAGTATTAAAATTTTCATTTAATTGGTAGATGAAAATTTCAAATATTAATTATTATTATTATTATTTTATATCACTTAACAAATTTAATGGGGTTAAGAAATTAATAGTCTAAAAATAAATTTATCATTTATCATGTAATTCATGATTGAAAAATATATAGTCCGTAATTGTACATTTCTGAAAAAGAGATTTGCTAAAAAATAAGTTATCATATTATCTTCTTGAGGTAATTAAATTAAATTTCATTCATATAAAATATGGAAATTATTTTATTTATACATATAATTCATAATGTAGTCAACAATATCAATTACTATTCGTTTAATGTCTATGTTTTTAGTAGGTATACATAAATAATTATACTTTATTAAAATATATAAGATATTTCTTATAGATGGTTATTGTGTGCGGAGGAAGCTATAAAATAAGTTTATTTATTTTAATTTGATAATTTATTATAATTTTGGGGTGTTGCATTCTTCTCACATAAATAAATTACACCCAAACACTTTGACTCATAAGATAAGTGTAATTTCAATACAGAACTCATAATTAACCAAAAACCTCTAAGTGATCATGTGATTTTGTAGGATGTGTAATAGGACTTATCTACAACAGAAATCATTACATGTTATTTAAAAAGAAAGAAAACTTATTTTTTTATTTCACTTAGTATTTTAGTAATCAATATAGATCAATAAGTATATTGATAAAATCCCAAAAACCATAAAGTACGTTTATATGATAGTCATTACATTTTGGGTTTTTATTTATAACTCATTATCCATTTTTGGGGGTGTAATTCATTATCATGGATTATGGATAATTTAGACTAAAAATAATCGACCTGATTCATTTTTAGTAGTATCATTTTATTTTCCATGACAACATGGTTTCTGGTGACCATCACCCTTAATGAAATTTGGATTGCTACATTATGTTTCATAATTCCCCAAACCCTTACATGTGAAGAATCAAATTTTTGTAACTTATCCATTTTATTTACTTATTTTTGTTTTAAAACTATAAACTACACACTAATGTCAATTAATGTCAATTTAATGATATTTACCACAAGTTTCTTCCGTCATATTTGAGATTTTGGAAATTGAATCTTGGTCCCTTCATAATCTTCAGAACATCATCATTCATGATACTCTATTTCTCATTTCTATGGTAAAATTCATATTTTGGGTTTGTTCAAATTTATAGTCATATTTAATGATATTTGGTTTTCCTAATCATTTATTTACTTACTCTAACTCCCATTTGTTAGTATTTTCATTTAGATAATCTAAAATTTCTCCCTCGTAGTAATGGTTACCTCTAGTAACATCCATTACTATAACCAATAATTACATTTAATGAAATTAATTAGAAGAAAATTATCAGAAAAAACCACTACAGAATTTAACGTTAATTTTCCATACATTTATCAGTGTCATGTCAGATATATTTCGAACAAATCATATTGTGTATAACACATTTAGATATATATCACACTCATTTTACAATATATCATTCATGGCTCAAACATGTTTACATTGATTGGGGTTATCTCATACATATTATCCAAATCCATAATAAGGTGATCCCAAACACCTCAGTCATGTTTAGAATATTATAAAACTAATAATAAATGACATATATAATCTCAAAATACTTCTTTTCCTTTTTTAATCATCAAATATAATTATTAAAATCATATCCCCTTGTTTAGACACACCATATTCTTATAAAATAAATAACATACATTTCCAAAATACATATTTATATCTCCATAACATTAATCATCACTGAGAATATATATTCTATAAAAAATAAACTCAATATTCAACCCTTAAATTTAATTAACCACTAATTCAAAAGGTCACATGATAGTAAATATTTACCATAATTCAAAAAATTATGTAAAACTAAAAAAATATAATGGTTTTTATCATTTTGTAATTCAAAGGATATTAATAATTTCTAACTCACTGTTTCCAAAATCAAAATACCATTTATTGCATCAACATCAAGATTATTTTTAACGTGCGAGTTATCCATAAAAAATTTGCGCTTTTTAAAAAATTATCTCAAAAAATATAACCTTGTAATAAAATAATATGTAAATGGTTATTAATACCATTTAAAATATCAATCCATGACTTTACAGAAAACTATTAATCAAAATTCCCTAACTATTTAACACAATAATCTAAAAAATTATAATATTCCCAAATATCATAGATAAATATAACTCAGTAATAGTAATATGTAATATCATAAATATTTAATTTTATGAAAATATAAATATCACTAACTTGAGTATGAGTGGGAAATTGTCATATTTTATTACAATAATAATTTATCTTGATTCTCAATCATTAAGTGTGATCCATTTCTCAATTATAATAAAATGTGGTTTCTAGGTACCAACAGTTATCATCATCATTTCCTTAATCATTTACCAACTAAATACAAAAACATAAAAATGTTTATAAATAATAATAATGTAAATGTAATATAATTTGAAAACAAAATCCTAATATGTCTTTTTCTATTAACAACTTCATTTTATACTTTTATACCTCCTGTTTAATCTATAATAAATTATATTAGTTTCTCTTGTAATTATTAACATAATATATTAACATAAATCAGAAACCATTCATTAAAATGTGTTAATAATAATCATATGATCATCCAAAGAGTATCCATAAATAGAATCAAACTAGATATTGAATATTATTTCCACTCATCATTCAATAGGTTGATGATTAAATTTATTCTAAGCAAATAGTTTTTGTGGTTTCTACCCCAAGGTGAATATATTAAATGTTAATATACAAATTAAAATATATATATAGGGATGTATTTTTATTAAAAAATAATATCCACTTTAGTAAAATATTTGGATGTATATAAATACATAAATATATTCATAGGGTTTTTATTATAGTTCACCTATCAACATCACTAAATAAAATGTCTATCATTTCAATAAAATTAAATCACATATTATCCCATAGGGTAATATATACCATGAAATGGTGATTAACCGTAACTTATTAATCACTCAATATTACTTATAAAACATCAAAATCTCAACATTTATATAAAGAATTCAATTAATAACATCTTTGATTCTCTAGGAACAAACATTGAGATCAAATACTATATACTCATACTTTACATAAATTCAAAGATACATTATATAAAATATTTAATATTAACCTTGATAAATAAGAAAAAAATTATTCAATAATATACTTTTGATGGATATGTACTGGTTTAGATCATTATATGATTATGTATATCATAATCTAATTAAGAAAAATTCATTTTCATCTAATGTAAATTATTCCCATTATAAATATAAAATGACTTAATTCCTTATAAGTTTGTAAAACATTATATAAATTATTCCACATGGTACATCATCATAAATATGTCACACATACAAATTTTTTCTAATCATATAGAATTTAAACATTTGGATGGTTTATTATTAAAATCAATGTATTCAAAAAAACAATTAAAAAATCATGGAATAATCATGACATTAATATTACTACAATAATAGGTAAACAAAATGATACCGTAATAAATGTAATAATAAAAATATGATATTTCTATGATATTATATTATGATATGTACTTCAATAATATTGATCCATACTACTAGATTTTGAAATTATAGATATTCAAATCCTGCTGTTAAGGCCTTGTTCTAAGACACTTGTCATTGATATGAAAAACAAGACATCGTGATGAATTAAAAAAGAATATACTCAATTTAAATTATTTTTTTCTCATTAGAAATATAATATAGGGGATATATATATATAACTTTTGTTCCCATCCAATATTTAGTTAATTCAATTTCATTCCCTATATGATACAATAATTATTTTAATGTAATTACCCAAGAATCCTTTTTCTTTATAGATTACACTAATATTCATATAATGAAAAATAAAGAATATAATTTCATAAAAAACAACATTAAGAGTAAATAATATATTTTTAAAATTTTCCACATTTTAAAAAATGTAAACATGACCATAAACCATTCGGTTAATGGATTATAGTCAAACAATATGATGTAAAATTATTATAACCATATGATTTATAATAAAAATATTTGGAACACCAATACATATCATCATTTTAATATAATTTAAAATATTAGAGGTGAAATTAATAAAATATGTGTTATATAAAATATCATCATTAAATTATAAATAAAAATCAATATATTATTAAGTAAATATTTTAATAACATGTCTACAATCCATCTAGAAAACGAATGTGGATGGTTTGAAAAGAACATATACCTATTAGTGATATAAATTATTAACGATATTATATGGTAGGAATGTATATCAGTAAAAAATAATTACAGTGTTCCACGTAAAAAAAATTTATTTTTTATAATGTATTATTATATATATAATAATTTCAATGAATAATCACAACACATAGAATATGAATTTAGTGACAAATAGACAACACAACTAGGGGATAATTTTAATCAATAGACATTGGAATAAGGAATCATTATTTTTTAAATAACTAACAAAAATAAAATTATCATGATTATAATATTTCCATGTGTGGTGAATAGAAGACACAATGAAAACATAGTTCATAATAAGTAATGTTTCTCAAAGAATAATAACTAAGACCCATAAAACTCAAAATGCCATAAAAAACATTATTCTAAACCCAATGAAATATTTTCCTTGTAATTGAACATAAAATTTATTTATTAAATGATAATTCATTATATTATATTTTAATTTCGTAGTATATTCATGATAATAATGAAATCAGGTGAAAAATATAAAGTATGTCACAATGAAAGGAATTTTAGATGAGGTCCCTTACTTTATTTCTAGAATTTAACAAATGTAATTTATCATCATGTAACATAGAAATATATATTATAATAACAATATTATTAACATCAATCATATTATTTTTCATTTTAATATTTGTTAATTAATCATTCTCTAAATTAATTTTTTGGCATTCCATATCAGGTGATTATTGTCTTGACTATTTGTACTTTTTTTATAATATTGGTATATATATTAACCCATCATACTAATAAAATAAAAATAATTCATTAGTGTTATATAGAGGGAGTAATTGTAATTATTTACTATTTTACAAATTTCATTCATGAATTTTCTTGATATTTATTATTGAGGTAAAAATTATAACAAGCCAATTATTGTGATACATAACAATAAATTTTTGTCATACTAATTTATAATTATAATATTTATATTAAAAATTAAAAATATTAAAATAATAAAAGGGAATTTATATTATATAGTACCATTAATTATATATTTTTATTCCAATATAAATCCATAATATTGTTCAAGTTTGTGGTAAAACCACCCCGAACAAGAACATGCCCAAATATAATGAATAACCATGATTCAATTTTTTATATATTAATTATAATTGAATAAAATTGATCTTATTTGATTTTTTTAGTGTTCTATACCATAATTCGAAGGAATTAGACAAAGAAGTATTTTATATGGAAATATTACCCAATAAGAAAAAATATTATCCCCTAAATATAGTTTTTTAAAATGATTAAGTAAATGATGGTCATTTATTAATGTTAAAATTAAAAGGTTTTATAATTTTTAATAATTGAACAATAATGATTTTATTAAAATCATATTTTTCATTAACACCATCTATATATCCATATTTACAAGGCAGGGATGGAAAATGAACAACATTGCATCTGGGAGGCGGTGTGATGTATAATTCATGCATCACCAATTTATATTTCATAATAAATTATACGAAAAAATAACTATAATACCCTTAATATAGTGATAATGACATATATAAATGGTTCTATTATCAATATATTAGCGGGGTTAAAATAAATTATATTGATGACAATTGTAATGAAAAATTAATTAAATGATAATAGTTACATAGAATACAGATATTTTCCTTGTTAGTACCCTTTAAAATGAAGGCTCTGTGCGAAATAATGGTGAAAAGAATATTTTGAACAAGGTACAATGTTGTAAAATGGACAATATTGAATATTTTCATGTGTAAATTTTATTAAAATGTATATCTTTATGGGGATATTAATTTACCAATTTATAATTTAGGGTATTGATAGATTTAAGATTAACCCTAAATTATTCAATAATGTATGGTTACTATTGAAGTGTTAATGGATAGAAAAGGGAATAAATGTGTGAAGAAAATTATTATGGGTTGAAACACGCATCACATACTATTGTTCAGACTACATAAACGGTTTTATGAAATTATAATCTATGTTTTTATCTTTTAATCCATATTTAATTTTATGATATTTATTACTTTCTAGTCACAGTAATAGATTCTACTGATAATGTTTAAGAATGAAAATTTTAAATTATTTGAAATTTTTATTTTTCAATTTAAAATTTATTAATAAAATAATTATTTTGATGGGGTAAAATCTCATATTTAAATAGATATTATTAATAATGTTAAAGATATTTTAACATAAATAATGCTTTTATGATATAAATCAATATTATAGTAAAAATATTTACAATAAACTTTTAATGAAATGGATTTATTTATTTTAAAAAAGTAAAATGATCTGATTCCTCAATTAAATGAGTAAACATATTATTTATTGAAAAAACAATAATTTAAGGAAATTATTGAGAAATATTTTCTATTAATATAACATTTTAATTATATATATATATAATGATTTTTATATGTTTTATTACTACAGATAATATTTTAAAATGATTATTTTTATTCCAAAAATAATAATTTGATTAATTGAAATGTTTAATAAACATTTTTGACATTCTAATATAACAGCAACATCATACAGATTATTTGTTATGTGAAAACCATATTTTCAAACTAAAAAACCCATTTCAAAATAAGATAAAGAATTTATTGAGTCAATTATGATATGTGGAATTCAAAAATGAAGTTAATATTTAATAATTATAAATTAATGTTTTTAAAAAATCATTTTTTTTAATAAAATCATAAATTATAATAAAAATCAAAATTAATTGAAAAATTTTATTATGAAAAATTAAAAATTATTATTCCTATATAATATCATTTAAAAGAACAAATTTTGTTAATAAATTATCAAAATAAAAAATAGGTTTTCATTAAATATATTTCTCTTAAAATAGAAATGTGTATCACATAAAATATAATTATTATAAAAATACATTCCTAAACCATATATGAATTTTTTATTGGTTAATGTTAAAATAATTGAATTTAATTCATGTTAAACATATAAAATATTATATATATATATATATAGTTTATAAATAAGTTACTTATATTCATTACCAATTATTATAATGTCATTTATTAAATTGTTATAGTTATATATTTATATTTTATCTAAATATATCATTATTTAATTTATTTATGGTGTGTAATGTGGAGGAAGCTATGAAATAAATGTACTTATTAAAATGTAATAACATATTTTAATTTCTATGTGCTACAAAATTATTTTTTAATTATCACAAGAAAATTATAATTCATTCCATACATTGAATTCCTTATGTCATGGAATTGTTAGAGATGGTGGAAAACATTGATAGTTTATACTATTGTAATTATCAATTGATATTTGGATTAATATGATTCAACTAGTTTTTAAAAATTTCATTATCTGATCATGTAAAACATTATGGTCCATAAGGATAAATGGTGTTAAACTTTCATATTGAAGAATATCCTATCTATGTACTTCAATGTTTACCTCTATAATTATCAAATGGTTTTTCATCCAGTTGAAAGAATATCCCTTGTGGCTCCAAAAAAAAATTTTGGAGAAAACATGAAAAGTATCAGAGTGCTCTAAAATGAACAATGTTTCAAATAGTGGGACAATATTGTGACACATAATTTTTATTGGACCCATTTCTATAATTGTTTTTAGAGCGATATATATATTTTTTACTAATTAAACCCAATTTTAATATATGGAATAAATATAATCTAAAATGGTGGAAAATTCAGAGCTCGTATGAGGCTCTTTGTAATTTGTTTCCAGCAGACCATTAGAAATTTTGTTTTTTTATATCAAATAAATGAATATGATATGATTTTGGTATTGGAATAGAGTATCAATCCATTAAGGAATATGTTTATCATGCAATTGTGTATGGGTAATCTTTTTTTTTCAGAAGCCTCATGGTGGGTACATGGGATAAGTGGTTAAGAAGTTGCTTCCCATATAATGGGTAATATTAAAAGTAGATATGACACCCACAAAATAGCTAAATAGATAGATTCATGTCTATAAAATTAATATCAGGAATTTATTGAGGCAATATTCATGGTAGAGCATTACACGATATTATGGTGGAGTTATAGTACTATCATAATAATGTTGGAAGAAAAATAGTTCTAGAAAAAATGAAAATCATGAAGATCTATTATTATCATCATTTTAATGGCTCGATGACTAGTCATTAATTAAGAATTAAAGAGTATGAATTTTACAATGGGTGGGTGAATTTCTGTTTATAAAATAAATCATATATTTTTTCATAACCACATTCATAATTATGTTTAGATGAAGACACTAAATAATTTACATGGTCATTATTGTTGGATACTGTTTGTAAAATATTATATAAAAAAATTTATTTAAAAAAATTAATATCAAAAATTTATACTTGAAAAAAATTATAAAATAAAACATTATAATTTTTTTAAGAAAACATTTAAAAACACTATAAATAAGACACACAAACTATTTCTATAATTGTTGCGGAAGTCAGTTACCTTGAATAAAAGTATGCATAGTATTTTCTATATTTTAATGTACTAACTTTCTTAATCATGAAATCAACTAATACTATGACTGAAAAATACACCATTTCATAGTTTTTTGTATCCCTCAAAAAAATATTTAAAAAAAACACATCTTTATTGTCCATGGAATCCCTATAACACACAAGATTAGGCATAATGATTATAATAATAATATTCTTCAATAATTTATAATAATCATTATAAATGTTTTCTTAAGAAAAAGACACAATAAAATATTATTATGAATCTCTCAAAAGTAACATGATGTTAATAAAAACATCTATGTAACTGTATATCATCATAATTATAAAATTAATAGTCTTCCTAGATTGTTTCCTCCATTAATAATAAAAAATATAAATGTTTTTATTCCTCATATCATGAATGATAATGTGTTTATATCCTTGAACTCTTTCTCACTTGAATTTTTCTGCAAATCCTTATCATTTGGTAGTTAGTTTTATGAATCAAAGTTACAATGCATATTGATTACATACATTTTAATGATACATTTTCATCCTTTAGAATATAGTTTCATCATGGAGTATATTTATATAAGTTAATTTGGAATCCATGTCTGGATCTTTCTAATAATTATTTTTAATAGTCATTGTATAAAATTTTATATAGGTAAATTGTTATACATAGTTTTATAGATGCTATAAATCATTTGTAAATGAAGATTGAAATAATTCATATAACATAATAATTATACGTCAGTACAAAAATAAAAAATCATTTGATGAAATGGAATTTATACATTTGGTAAAATAACATGGTTACAAAATATAATTATTAACATAGAAAAGTATAAATGTTATAAATGTAAAATTATATAATGAGGAGGATTTTGATTTTATAAAAAATAATAGAAAGTATATAATGAAATCATTTCACTCAATAATCTCCCCATTTATTAATATCATGAATAATAAATTTATTCAAATAAATAAATGATCATAAAAATTATATACAAACTCCCCTAGTCTTATATAATCTATACCATTTCATTTTTTCCTATAATGTTAAACCATTCTTTGAATCAATTTTTTTCTGATAAACAAACTTATCCTTTCACTTCACTTGTTTAATTCATTTAATTTTCTTGGATTCTCCACTTCATCGTTTTCTAATATGTATCAAAATGATAGAAATAATTTATGATATGTGGGGACATATTTCTATGAAATATTTTATATTAAATCTGTAAACTATAAATTTAGAAAATATATTCAACCATGAAAATATAGAAAAACTTTGGTCAATGTTATTTGGAATGAAATTATCCAAAAATATAATGAAGAATCACTTATCCAATTTTTGTGTTTTTCTATAATTTAATTCAAAATAATAAAAAATGATGATTTTTATGTGTATGTTCATCTTATTTACATAATAATAAAAGTTATTATATTCAAAAACTATTGAACTCATTTTCCCAACATCCTCTTCATGAAAATTTATCCCCTTTATCATTATGAGTTTTGGAGAACTCTTTTTCCAAAAAATTGATTATTCTTAGCTTGAGTTTTTATTTCATCATCTAGTTATTTTAATAACTGACCTATATTTCCTTCAAAACCATGTACCCATCCTAATCTATCATATACCCAAAGATTGTTCTTGATCCCCAAGAGATAGAAATAAGGAGCCGAACATCGAATAACATGACATATTGATTGATATCACCCGACCTGAACAACCCAATAGCACACACACACACACACACATATATATATATATAAGAAGCAATAGTCGAATAAGAATAAGAAATATATTCCATAAATTTATGAAAACATTGGAAATATACATCTACAAAGTTTCTAAAACTCTCAGACAAGTCCAACATCATAGGATTAAAATCCATACAAATACTCCAAATGATGTTAGGGATAAACTACCACCATCTCACCATTATGTACCCATCCAACTGACATGAACTGCACCACCTTATTATAGTTCCTTGACTTTATAGGCCCTGGAATACAAACAACGGTCGATGAACCACAAAAGAGGTGTGTGATGTGTGAGTTAATGGCTGAGTAGAATAACACCTAGGGGTCCCATAAAAAGACTCTATGTAAAAATTCTTGTATGTTTATTTTATGTAAAAACATTGCATGATTTAGAGTAAATTTATTTTTTAGAAAACATTGTAAACATTTCCATTTTTTCATAGTTCGAAACGGAATAACTTATATAAAATTAAAATCACATTTTCTATATTAATTTTCATGATTATAAACATGAATATCAAGGCTAAAAAAGAAATCCATGAAATGAAAAAAATAATTTCATGTATCAAAACATCATGTAATACTTCGGGTCTAGGATAAATACTAAACATAAACATTCAATCATGTTTAGAAATCCTGGTCTTTGAACAACAATCCTTGGAACTAGAAGGATACTCCATATGTAAAACCCCTAAAATTTAAATATCACTCACATTGAACAGTTAGACAAGGAAACAGTAGAATGGTCAAAGAAAATTCAACATTATAATCACAAAACAATGGATGATGGACCATTTCTAACCATCGAACATAGTACCCAAGGTAACCATGTTCACATTTTCACAATTCTCTCCAATTATTTGAAAACCATTTCAAATATTCCATTTCACTATTTTGAAACCACCCATGTTACTTCCATTTATTATTAATATGATAAAACATTTTTTTATTAAAAATCCATTTTAGAATACACAAAAAACATTCCATTTTCAATAGGAATTAGTTTGTAAATAAAAACTAAATGATCCATTATCATAGGTTGGAGATGGAACCACCTAACTCCAAAAAACAGTCACACGTTCCCGCAATGGATTCAAAAATAAATTTAAGCCAAGAAAATCAATGAAGGACATAAAATGAAATATGTATCGATATTGATTCAATTTAGAAGAAAATGGGTAACCATATGATAGGAAACTTACATACATCAAATTTGAATTACTGAAAACTATGACCAACTGAAGAAATGGAATCCGGAATGAGATCACATAATAGATATAGAAAGAAACAAAGAAGTGTCAACAACCATAGATCAATGTGTACAAAAACACCACCCAAATATGATAACATGATCATAGGAAACAAATCAGAGTAAAGGGTTCTCATCCGAAGAGATGCACTGCAACCGTAATGGAGATCGAATGTCGAATAGATCGATCAATAATGGGTTGAGTATCTAAAAAACACAATGGAACTACATTTGTTAAGGAGCCATGGAAAACCAGTGAATGAACTGAATCTAAACACACCTAGGAATTTTTCAAAACTATATGTGTTATGTTCATAGCATGTAACCTAGTTACAGTACGTGTAATCCCCAAGATCAAAAAATGCCATAAAAACTGATCACATAAGTTAAAAAACTGAACTATTAACAACTACCTTAATTTTTGATAATGTCACAACATGTAAGCTTAAATAACAAGAATATGTTTTTGATGATTTATATCACAAAATCATTACATGACATTTAACATAGTTACAAAATGTGAAACTTCATTGTAGCCTGGAGAAACAAACTGTTATTAGTGATATTTATACAACTCTCTGAATTTACTAATGTAGTTATCCTCCAAATATCAAATGAGGAGAAAATGATAATGATTTTAATGGAGTACCTAATAAAACTACAATAGGATGTTTCAAACACATCACCATAAAAACTATCTATCCCTATGAAATCACGTAGAATATGCAATCCTCAAAAATAGATGAGGCCACTACTTTCTCATTGATGATTCACATTATAATGTCTCATGAGAATATGATCTCTGTTTCCATATAACTCATACAAATGGAATTGACTTCCTATGTAATAATTTGAATTCATAGATAATAATTTTACCTAGTTTTTCTATTATAAAAACATCTAGATCGAACTAAATTTCATCCCAACTCAGAACATGAGCGGGATAATGGTGATATATCATAAGATGAGGTATATTGAAAAAATCATGAATACATTTAAGCTGAATTTGGAAATCAAACCAATAATCAACTTTTCTGAGCCACTCAGTGACCTCTAATGTCCCAATATATATTTTATCCATCTTTCCCCACTTTCCATAGTGATAATGACTCAACCCATGAGAAACATTCATGAAAAAACAATCGAATAAGGATAACTTCAACGGTCGGCATCATTAATCCACTTTTGATTTCTATCGACCCTAGGATATACCTAGATGTTGAGGTACATCCAGAATCATCACATATTTTTCATGAAACAAACATTGCTCATATTAAGATTCACCTCCCACCTGATCACAAAAAATGCATGCAACCCCGGTTCCCATAAATTTCCTCAAATTGAGCATTATAATCGATGACTAATATCTATTATTGTAAAAATACTCAACCAGTCACAAATGGATATCCTACGATCCTCTGAAACCCAAGACACTTGAATAGAGCATATTCTCTAGAATTATATTTACTCACTTGGATTGACTATCCTTCCATGGATGGTCAGTTGTGCTTTACATGATCTGTCATCCCATCGCTTCTTGGAGACTCCTCCATAACCTCGAGGTAAACCTAGGATCCTTATCCAAATAAATGGGAGAAAGAATCACATGTAACCTAAAAATATCATGTATAAATAGATTCCTGATATTTAAATTTAGTTTGGTATTTTATATGAATTAAATTAGAGGAATTCCTTAACCAATAAAAAAACAACCACATTAGTTTTCTTAAATCAGAGAGTCCACAGTAATTCAATAAAAAAATCCAGGGATACAATGTCCCATTTCCATATCATCCTCAAAAGAAGATGAAGTAACCCAGTAGGTTTCATGGTTTTTTCCTTTATCCACTGGAAATTGTAATAGTGACACAAAAACATCGTGATGTCACACTACATACATCACAACCAGAATTTCCCTCTAAAGACATAATACCTATCTGTAGTGCCTAGATGAATTTCCAATGAAGAGATATTAAAATCAAACAAAACAAAACTAAATATAGGTTATTTTATTACAAACATGTTCTTGATGTGAATCACACCATCTAAAGAGATATACCAACAATTAATGTTATCCCTACAATAATGGATTTCATGAGTATTCTATAACTCATAATGTTTCTAAAAACACAGAAAAATAAACTCCATGGAATATGATGAATGAAAAAAATTTGTCAGAACCATTCCCCAAACATCCAATAGCCATCTACATGCAACTGAGTGATAATCCCTTTATGGTTCCATAATTAATTTGATTCCAGAACAATCATTGAGGGGACATTCCTACTAAGAGCTTCTAAAACAACATTCCCCTCCCATAGCTTGTTGATGATATCAAATCCAAATGAATTAAGGTACCATATAAATTTTCTTTGACTATGATTTAATTCTTTATGATAGATGGTATTACTTAGACTATTTTAATTAAAAATAGCCATTAAATATTCCCTTAAAATACTGCATCGCCATTATTTAAGAGCATGAATGACTACTGCAAGCTATAAATTGTGAGTGGGGTAATTATTCACATGTCACCGATGTTGGTGTGATCCATAAGCTACCACATTGAAATCTTGCATCAGAACGCATCCAAAATCAGCACCTGAAGAATTAGAAAACATAATGTACCCCTTACATGGATCAGGTATTATTAGAATAAGAGACAATGTAAGAATTATTTTCAGTTCATCAAATGATTTCTGACACTTTACATCCCAAGTGAATTTAAAAACATTTTTGGTAAGAGATGTAAATGGTGATCCCATATTAGATACATCCCCGAAAACCAATTCTTTGTATCCAGTAAAACCATTGACGCTTCGTATCTCAGAGGCATTATATGGTTCCTTCCATTATATAAATGTTTTACCATATCTGGATAAAATAAGAAGCCTTGCTGAAATATTATGTTCCCCAAGAACATAAATTATGAATCTGGAAACTATATTTTGAATGATTTCCGTAAAATGGAGACTTTTGAATATTTCTAGAACCAAACTCTTGTGGTTCCCGTGTTCATACTCTGATTTATAATAAAACAGAATATTATCCATGAACACTACCACAACTATTTTAACATAAAAATTGCAGGACTCTTATTAATACCAAAAGGCATCACAAGACAATAATAATGGCGATACCCACTCCAAAATTACATTTTTGGTATATCAGGATCCTAACATTGAGCTGGAGATATCCAGATCGAAGATCTATCTTTGAAGAAAATATTCCACTGTTTATCTTATCAATCATATGATCCACATGTGGAAAATGATATTTGTTCTTAACTGTTATCTGAATCAACATCAAATATTCCACACATAATTGAATTAATCCATATGCTTTCTTAGAAAAGATCATAGAGGAAACTCTGTGAAAAAAATCCGTTGTGGGAAAAACCATTTTACAATAAATATTCTAACAAAATCATGAGAGCCTTTAGCTACACTTGTGCCAAATGATATGAAGGAATTGATATAGGTTGCGTACGAGGAACTAGATAAATCATAAACAATACCTCTCTCCATATATAAGTACTAGAGAATGTGTTTGGTAAAAAATAAACAATGTCTTGAAAATAAAGGAAGATCACCAACCCATGAAATTTCATCGGGCTGAAATGAAAAAAAAAATTACTGAGCTCTGTGAGGAAAGATCATGCACGACATGAACATGGGTTCCACTTCACCAAAAACTAACGAGATCACTAATTAGTATTTATAAAAGAAACATGCTAATGATAACAATCAACCTCATCTCAATGAGTGATAATACAATCTATATCATTGATGACGTCAAATAGATCCAGATCATGAATGAAAAAAAAATCCTAAACCAACTCTATACAAGCATTCATTTAAAAACATGAAGGAAACACAAACCCCTACTATTTCATCAAATCAATTGGAGTTCCATACTTCATTTTAAAAGACAGATGTTAAATTCTATGTTTATAAACATCAAAAAAATATGTATATATAAATCAGTGGGAGGGAGTAGTATGAAATAATGAAATAACTATTAATAACGTAAAAAGGATAATACCTATCACTATTGCCAGAAATTAATTGACTTCCACTATAATATCATCTACCATGTGAAAATGATTCACTTAGGGGGACTATGGATGGATCACTAAAGACATTGATGATTTTGACTACCCTGCATTATACATTATTGCTAAAAAAACATGTCCATAATGAGGTGTTGTCATATCCTGTAAAAATCACTATATGATACCAACACGTACACATCAATTTATTGTCTTCATGGGTGTAGGAATAAATCATAATAGTTTATCATCACATTCCACATTGATATCATTTTAGTGGCACATTATCCACTGTAACTGACGATGTAGAGGATGCTCGCTACAAAGAACAACCTCCAATACTCTTACGCTGATCATTACAAATCCTTTTCTATCCATGTATGCCACTGAATCATTCACTCTATCGAATATAATAGATTTAATGTCCTAAAGTTCACAAAATATTCATTTCTTCCATCATAGTTTTTTTACAATCCCCAAAAATGTATAAATCTTCAGCATAAACACTTGAAAAATAATATCTTCTCAGAAACCCTAAATGTACTTCTGAGCCTTTAGTTAGACATTCTTTACAATGTATTGGAAAAAACATGCTAAGAGAAATGATTGTTGTATGAGAACATAGAATTCT
The DNA here is from genome assembly GCA_963277665.1 of Viscum album. Taxonomy (NCBI): domain Eukaryota; kingdom Viridiplantae; phylum Streptophyta; class Magnoliopsida; order Santalales; family Viscaceae; genus Viscum; species Viscum album. The sequence continues at coordinate 185,067,513 of OY728153.1, read as the reverse complement.
AACAAAATTATAATGATAAGAACTACATAATATTTTCTAGCATCATTGAATCAAGACAAAATGACTAAAAGAACATTGTTTTATTTGGTATCTATAGAATGTAACATAATTGATCAATCATGTCTAGCCAATACACTTCCACTTGATGTTCAATCATTCATTTAATGGGCATTGGCTTCTCAAGTCTGAATTCCCATGATTGATATCTCTCTCTTCCAGGTTCAGGATATACCTAAACCACTTCGTTCTGATTATGTTGTACATCTTGATCAACAACATGGACTCCTTATATGATTATCTCAAATCAATTATGATATAGAGGAGGGTTTACATGATGAGTATCAACTGCACCTTCTAGAGGAGCTTGTTGTAGACATCCTGGACGTTACTACTGCCCACAAAATCATAATAATGACCAGACAATAGAACAAATATAATCTGATAAAAGAAAAATCATAGAAAAACAGATATTTTCAACAAAAATACCCAACACTATAGAAACAAACCACCACATCCGATTGAATCTACAGTCTCTTTATGACCGGATTCATCTAGGAACTTATCGCAACAACACATATAATGTCACAAAAATATAATATTCGGTCTAGAAATTTTCCCAATACCAAGAATCATGTCGAAAAAAATCCTTTGATACAACATTATAGTGAAAAAACTATGATTACCGTCAAGCCATGCACCCAACCCCATCCGTAACATACTCGAAGGTTGTTCCTAATCCCTATGGGATGATGACAAGCACCCGAGTATTGTCTGAAATGGAAAAAGGAAGGATTTATCCCAAACCAAACAACCACATGTCACATATATATACACACACATAATATAGGGAAAAATAACCAAATTCAAATATGATATATATTCAATAATTGTAAAGAAAAAAAAACCGTCTATTCAAAAAGTAGCTGAAACTAAATGAAAATTTCAAATGAAAATGAATAAAAACTAAAAAGAAACTAAAACTGATTGTAGAGATGGACTCCGACCATCTAACCACTAACTACCTAACAAGATGACACATGCTTCACCACCAAATTGTGGCTCCTTACCTTTTCCTACACTCGAAGAAAAACAATGGTCTACGAACCATCGATGGGGTATGCATGATGAGAGGTAATAACCTCATTAGTATCCCACCAATGTGTTCGATAAAAATTATCTGGGTTACAATTAAACTATGTAAATTTTATATAATAACATATGATGATAAGAATTAAATTAGTTATATATAAAAAATTGTTCACATATTTTAGTTTAATCTATTTTAAAATAAAGTAGGTATATTAATTTTAATGAATATATTACATATTATTTATCAAATTCATAAACATGAATATTAGGGAGAACACAAAAAATCCAATAAATACAAAACAGAATCATAGGTATCATAACACCAATTAATACTATAGGCCTAGGATGCATAACACTCATATCACAATAAATCAAGTTCAAAAATTATGATCCTAGAATAATCGACCTAAGATGTAGTGGAATACCCCAGGAGTATCCTCCCCCCTAATGTAAATATCTTTAATCTAGAAAATTTGTCATATGTTACATATAAAATCGCAAACAAAACCCAGTGTGGATAAAAATACAATAGATGATGTCCCCAAGCTAAACCTTCTATATAATTACCCATGGTAACTAATGTCCACTTTCACAATTCATTGTGATCCTTTGAAAAAAATTCACAAATTCCATTTAAATGCATTGAAATTACCAATTTATCACCATTTTTCATAAATTGGGGAAATCCATTTTTCATTAAAAAAAATTTAAAATAGACAAGAAAATCATTGCAATTTCGATATGAATTAATTTTTAAATAAGAAAACCTGATCCATTATTATAGTCAAGAGACGAAACCACCCACCAAAGAATATGGGTCGCACATGCCTTCCATGAAATCTGAAATAAACGAATCCCAACAACGTCAGAGAAAGCCCTAGAATAAAATCCACATAAATAATTGTTCATATTATAGGCAAGTGGTTAGAGGAAGTGATGAATCCAATATACCTGAAAGATTAATTACTTATAAACTATGACCAATGGAAGAAAAAGAATGTATAATGAGATAAAACTATAGATTTAGTAGGAAACTATGTAGAATCACCAAACGTAGACCAATGGTTTAAAAGATTCCACCCAATTTCGATATTGTTATCAAAGTAAATTAATGAGTGGAATGGTCACATTGCCAGATAGATGTACCATAGCTACAATAGAGACCGAGTGTCAAATAGATCGATCTATAAGGGATTGAGTATCAATGGTTTTGTGGAAATTCCATAGTGTTTATATCAGTGAAAAACAAGTGAAGGAACTGAAACAAACTAGAGACATACTATTTTCAAAAACAATAAGTGAGACATTACATGGAGTGTAACACATTTACATGATGGGTATCCCCCATGATCCAAATACTCATAAAATCTTATCACTATGGATAAAACATATTTCATTTCACAACTAACTTCATGTACATCACAGTCTTGATGTGTTACCTTTAACATTGTGATGTCATTTTTCATGAAATACATCTAGTAACCATTACACAATATTTACCATAGTTACACAGCATGTAACTACTCTGAATCATATTGAATCAAACAGTTATGAATAAAAAAAAGAAAAACCTCCAACATCACCACATTAGGTATCCTCTCAATCTCAATGGAGGGGAAACCCATGATGAGGTTAAGGGCATAACTGATAAATTGTAAAAGAAATTTACATGTTTTTTCATGTGTTATGGTATTTTTAATTTCCATAGGACATTCAATGTTTCTTGAACTAATACATATTGTAATATTTGAATCTTCTTTTGTTTTCAATTTATCACAAAAATATGATCATTATAAAACATGACATCTCACATGGTATTTTTAAACCCCTAATAAAATCATTAAAACTTTATTATTCCACTTTTTAATTCCCATTGAAATCATTGATCTCATATTCATTATGAATTATAATATCATCTTATTTTTTATTACGATTGAATTTTCTAACACATCATTTCCCCAGTGGATATACTATCACATTTATTGTCTATATGGAATGATTTTTATTATTTCACAAATAATTTTGATTTTTTCATTGAATTATTTTATTCTCATCCATTTTATAATAATTTATATTCCATGGAAAATGTCATTAAAACATAATGATACATCAAGAAATGAGGTGGCTTGTTGTGTATAGGGTTTTTGGATTATCTATTATTTTATTATTTTATTTTTATATTCGTGTATAACATCATAATATTGATCTATTTTGTTTTTTCTAATGCCTTAGTTTGATATTATTGATATTATTTCCCTATTTATTTTGGTTTATTCAATTCAATAAGATTATAACATTTTATAGATTGGTTAGAGACATATGATGATGTCTCTAATCATATACCATTAATATCTAGGTATTTTTTTTATCTAATTTATATGTTCAACATCCTTTTATGTTTTCTATTTTCAATTATTTAATAACACTCATATTTTCATATTTATAATTTTTTTAAAAAAATTAGCATAAAATATTTATTTCATTGTAATTTTTGAACTTGAAGTTTTTAGAAGAAATATTAGTTCCTTTCCCTCTAGTTGAGAATTAAAAGATTCAATGGATGAAGGAAAATTACCTTTACCATTCTTCTTTATCATTTGAATGAATTTAAACTTAAAATTTTCAGAAAATTTGTATATTATTTCATATCTATCTTTTTCATTTAATGTTATGTTCTTCTCCATTTATCTTAATTTTTTATAATTCTAATATTTTAATATTTTTCCTTAATTTTTTCTACTTTTAATAATATTATATCATTGGATTTTTAAGAAAAAATTTATAATACATTTAAATAAATAATCTGGCGCAGTATTTCTCATTTTCCATAGAATCATTGTTCATTATTCGATAATATTAATTTTAGGAAAAAAATTATGTTTGTTTATTAATTTCAATATCCGAAAATACCGGTTCATTTTATCAAAAAATTCATTCATCGAAGGAATGTAAAAAATCATATTATAATTTATTATTTCTTATCCAATAAATTATAACATTTCCCTTATTTCAAATTATTTATTTTTTTATTTTTTTTCTTTCTTGATGTTTACCAAAATATTTTTATTAAAAATGTATGTAAGTGGATTTTCATTTTCAATTATCAAACATTCACTACATCGATGAACATGGTCAAAATCATTTTAAAGATGAATTTTTTCTCGATGAAATGTCAATCAAAATTGAATATATATTTCTCATTTTAGTGTATCTGTACCCCCATTTATTTGATAAGGGTTGATTATAAACCAATCTATAAACAGTTTTATCATATGTATATAGGTGAATATTAATTCTAATATTTCTATATGTATAAAATAAATATGTTTCATTTGTTGATTTTTAATACCCCCGAACATCATTCCAAATTTATGAGTTAAGATACTATCACCCCATCCTATTTTAATCATATTTGTACCCATAAATCCCCAAAAAAATATGACATATTTTTCACATTAATTAATACCATTTCAATATTATATCATGATTCTTTTTAACTCAGTGTCTCATATAATGTATGCAATTATATAGATCATATTTATTTAATGATAAATATTTTATAAAATATAAACATGTTATATTAGACCCCCTTATTAAAATTTCATCCTATAAATTACAAAAATCTAATAAAAGAACCTAATTATACAAATAACTCAGAACATCCTCATGTTCCCACATTGCTTTCAAAAATAGATAGTTTCTCTATAATTTATTGACCATGATAGAGGTATTGTTCTACAAAAATATCACCCAGTAATAAAAAATATCCATAATTTTACCACATTATATTTATCATGATTTGGGGATATATCCTCATAGTTATGGAAATGTATAATATTTTGTATGTACTTACTCCATAAAGATTCATTGGAAACATCTTGAATTCAAGAGATATTCGGTAGAAGTACCAAGAGCTATGAATGTATTATGATATGATCAAAACTTTCTTGGGGAATAAATCATTTTGGGATCCAAATATTCTTTTTTCATTATCCCCTTTAATAATTCTAGGGTTATATTCTTTGAATTAAATTTCCCCAACACCAATATCTATATCCAATTAATGATTATCCGTATAATTTTTTGGTCAATAATGAGAATCTATGACTATTTTCTATGTGCCTCTATCCATCTTGTCAATTAACATTTAATTCTGAAGATATAAAATTTTTGTTTCTCCAAACATATCCCTCAAAAATGTTTTTATGAACTTCAATCTATGATGTTATTTATAAGTATCCATAAGAATGATTTAATGAAAATTTTTGTTGTACGAAATTACCTCCAGAAAATGGTAATGATCCCAAAAAACATTTTTATATATATAACATGATCTCAACATACCATCCATGTTTTTAATGATCATATCAAATTATCAATATGTTTTTTTATGATATGTGAAACTAATTTTCAACTCTATATTGGAAGCATACTAAAGACTAAACTATAATTTCATGGTAAAAAAGATATCCTAAGTAACTACAATGTAATGGATTTTTATGTAAAACCATACATCATACTTAATTTTTATACTTTTAATATGATCAATGGGGAAATAAAATCTAATAATAATGAAATGTGATCAATTTATAAGGAAATATAATATAACCAAAATAGCTTTATTTTCATTAGAAATTTTGAGGAGTCATATGATGAAATCAATTATGATATTCCAATTTAAATTATTCAATATGTTATGGTTATAAAATCATATTTGGAATATATCTCATAGATTTATCTATCATAATTACAACACATCAAGATTTATACACTACAATAACACTGTTCTTCTCTTCCCACCAGAAAAACATCTTTAGATATCTATAATCTTTTTAAAATAATGATATAAAGATATTTATTAACAGTGATATACCTTCAAAAAGAATTTTTCCTCTATGGTATTGAAGTGATTAATACTTGGTTTTTGAAACGTTCAATTCTATCCAAATATTTTATAAGCTCCAGAACATTCTTGACCATCTTCTACTATTCGACGAAAGCCATTTTATCCTTTTTAATCGTTATATGGATGGATGGATGGATGGAAATTCATCAAAAAAATTAATATATATCCTCCATCGTTATCGTTTCAATATCCACCACCGTTAAATAAATATACATCGGATCTCATTCAATCCATATCATTGAAAACTAACATGGTATTTCTTACAAAAAGCATCATCCACCCTTTTCTAATTCTGAAGGTGCAGTGAATTAAGATGTCAAAATATTTAATCAACTCTATCCAACTTATTTTAAAAATATTCTACACTTTCTATGAGAATGTTAACTTCAATATTTTTTTATTTATATATATGTATATACTATTTTATTATACAGATAACTTCTTAATAATTTTACTTTACAATTATGATAGGCAATTCCATGTCATGAATTGGTTAATTTTTATCCAATATTTTCAATACAAAAAAGTGATAATCTATCATCATATCCTTATGCATGAAGAATCATCATATTCATTTCATTGACTCGTCACTATAGTTCTCATACAGTTGTCCTGTATTGGGATGTTTGAGAATAGGTGTCTTGACCAAAAATTTCATTAGTTATTTAGAAATATTCTCATAATCATATGTGTAAATGAACTTGGGTACCTTATATTTAATTTTTTATTGAATTTGATAACCACGTGACTTATCCCAGAAATAGTTTATCATATCATTTGAACAAGAGAAAACTATGGATCTAAATTATCATTACGTGTCTAAACCATTGTTTAATAGTTTATTTATTTTAAAGATCTGCAAATATGCACAATTATAAGTTTCATGAATGAAACATTCAATATATATATTTAATATTTTTTACATTTTTTAATGTAGAATTTTATTCATCATAATATTCATTACATCCATTAAATGATCTTCATTCTCTTAATTGATATTAAAATATATATTATTATCATGGATTAGAACTACAAAAAATTGGTTATTATAATATATAATGGTTTAATTAATTAAATCCATGAATATTGAATGGTAATTGTTTCCCCAAACGGTAATAGTAATTTTTTAATCAAAGTACCATATATGAATGGGAAAAAATTATATTCCCATTTTATTAATCAATTGATGAAATCTAAAATTAAGGTCATCAGATGGAAATTATTGAGATCCAAATAATCAATCCATTATGTATTAAATATATGGTAGGTTCTACTTTTTCGTGATATGTATCTTTTAATGTTCATAATAAATAATGAAAATACATATTGGTGCATCTTTTTTGTTAAAAAAGTAATATTTTAAACACATAGTGACACATAGGGTAATATGAATCCATAATCAAGATTATTTATGTGTTTTTATTATATTCATGAAAAATAAATTAGGTTCATTATATATGTAGTATTCAAAATAGTTTTATCAATACATATGAGTTATACTAAAAATAATCATTATGATTCTTGAGAGGAATATAAAATTAATTAAGAAATACTACATTATATTCCTAAATACTAGACACATATTCAAAATTGTTTTTCTCCATAACAGTTTATGATAGTTAAAGATTATGGATACATTGTAATAGACATATTATGAAATTAATGTCTATTAAATGTTAATTTTCAATACTACACCAAAATATGATAATAGGATGATTCATAATATCAAATGATACATCACCTACCTAGAATCTATATAATGAAAGCCAATCTGGGACCAAAATATCCTAAAATTTAATAATACGGAGGTTCACAATATATTATAGAGGAATATTACAATAATATTTATCAATTATGATTTATAGAAATGATATGTGAGCAGCATATCATTAATAATTTCTTATCCTATCTAAAAATTGAAAGTTGAGTTGGTGACGTCTTACCCTTAGAAAATTATTTAGATACAAATGAATGGGTAGTAATAGAAACAAATAAATCTTTTTTAGTTCTATATTTGGTGGTTAGTGTTCTTTTCACATCATCATTCTCATGAACCACATCAAAATATGGGACCACATCATTATCCCCATTTTCATTAGGAATTATATGTCTCTAATTCAAATTTTCATCACTTACCATCAATTTAATGTATTGATTGTAATTATTTTTATATGCATATAAATTATATCATTAGATTGTGGGTGTATATTTCGTTTGTGGTTTCTAGTGAAAATTATATAGAATTTTCAAATCACTTCATCCTTATATTCCTAACAACCATATGTTCCACACATAAAACATTTGTCATACCCAATAAGAAATTTTCAACCACGATTCCTTCATATATTTTGTCATTAAAGAGGACTCATATTCATCCCACAATGGTCTTATTATTAAAATCTAATTTTTTTAATATCCTTCTATTATTTTCCAAAGAAAGAAATATATGGTCTAGTTTGATCCATATATCTTCCTTGAGAGAAAATATAAAAATATAATCAGCATTATTGATGTCTTTTATAGATGATCCTATGAATCCAAATTTATTTAGACCACTGAATAACTTATATCTTTTTTTTCATCTACATTTATTATAGCATAATCCTTCCTTAGAGTCCTTTTAAAATCTTACTCATTATTACCCACAGATACTTCATCCATATAAATAATTTTATTAAATTCATTATATAATTTTTATGATGAATATGAATAAAGTAGTTATTGAAAAATAACTGATTAATGTCATCCCACTCATTTGAGTTAATTTCTCTATTTTTCTCATGTTATGGATAAAATTCCACCATTGATCATCTTTTAGAACAAAATTATTAAAAGAAAAATTTTTATTTAAGATATAGAGAATTTAAAATCTATTTTCAATCACACATATCTATTTCATGTCAATTACTATCTCTATAAACCCATTAAATGAAGGAGTATGATCCCACCTGAAGGATTAAAGAGTAAGAAATTCCCTATTTGATCATTTGGAATCCCAACATGGTATATACATTAATAATGTTTTTTAATAAAATAAATAAAATTTTCATATGATGACAATAACATTTGGTTTAAATGATACATAATAATTGAATTTCATGTCACATTATGCATTAATATAATTAATCATGGTTCCAACTATTTACTAAAACTACCAAACATATAATAGGAAACAATAAGAAGAATGAGTAATCATGTAATCATTACAAATCACTAAAAGGATGCTCAAATAATTTATTTTTATTCTAAATCAATGATTCCCAAGGTTTAAAATCTATTATTCATGGTCATTAGTTACTTAAATACTCCATTATGGATCATAATGAAAATGTGAATAAACCAAAGAATAAAATTGTGTAGTGTATATGCATGTGTTCATTCTTAGGACCCATCATCTGCCATTAAGAATGATTACGTTAATAACAATTCCTCCCCTTTCAGAGTTTATCCAAACATAAATATATATTACACAACCCTATCTAATTTCTAATTTATAGGCATGGATTTATTTTCATGACAAACCAATCAATTTAAACATCAATAGTCCTTTAGGATGTTATTCACTAAAATAGTTAACCATTAGGATTTCAAGAATATTATCTAATCATAATATTAAAATATAACTATTCATATATTTGATTCTAACATAAAAGAACCAAACATAATATAGCTAAATGTTATTATGATTTAGATTAGATGTGTCACGTATGATAATAATATATGTCCCATAAACACAATTTTTTTTGGTTTTTTAAAATGTTAGATACATAATGAACTAATTCAAAAAATATATATTCAATACTGTTACCATTATCATCCATAACTATACCCTTGTTAGATGTTTCATACATATGAAAATTTTTTGTAATCTTTTGAAAATGAAAAAATAATAATATGTGAGATCAAAAGTGCTATAAGCGTTAAAATATGAGATTGCACTTAATGACTATAAGAATGCATATGGTAGTCATAAGTGTTTTATAAGATGATAGAAATATATGAATGAAACCCTCGATTAGTCAAACATAATTAATCACTAATCATGTCATTTGGATTTTTAATAACAATATAGATAATTCATTATAATGTAAAATCTTCAGTAGTCTGTTAGGATCCATGAAAAACCAATCATAAACAGAATATATGGGTTTGAAGAAAACAAATAATAATTGAAAATATATTCCTTAATAATATAGAATTTCCAATACTATCATAGTAGATTATTTTTACTCCCTATTAAATTATTTCATTGGTTAATTTTCAATCCCAAGACTATCATGTTGGACTGGTGCCTTTACTATACTGGATTCACTCCTCATTCGAGATTATATTATCTTATGAGATTTCAGTTTTTAAGAAATGGAAAAAAGGGATATATATTTATGATCCCACTTATCACATAACTAAAAACGTTCACATGTCTTCCACATTATCATAATATAGTCACAAGTTCATCATATCATAAAATGTAATGTAAATGTCTTTCATAAACATTCCATCATAACATAACCCATTTAGATGAAATGGTTTTCAAATAATCATCATTATATAATAATAAGACATCCCATGATTGATGGAGAATGGTATCATAAAATCATATCCCAATTTAATAAAATCAATGTTTAATGTAATTTGATATAGTTGGAAGTCAATATTAAAGTTAATTTTACCATTTCTTCGAAAATATGGAAATTACCCTCTTCGTTTAGTATCACAAAACAATTTCCCTGAATATTTTGAAAAAAAGTTTATATTAAAATAAAATATTTAGAATTTATATTATTCATAGTCTAAAATAATATTCATCATGTTGTAAAAATTATCTCATTCAATAAATATTGAAACACAGATTCCCTGAAGAGACTTTTGTAGAAATCCATAAAAAAACATTATGATATTAATTTTGACAAATTCAAAATATATTAAAATATATAAGAAGTGAATTTTAAATATCATTTTTTTAAATATCATTATAAAAAATTTAAGGAAAAATTATATGGAATAAATGTATGCCGCTAACATACAAAATACGGTTATTTTTTCTTTAAAAATATTTCCTTGATTTTGAGTATCAATGATTAGAAAATTATATTATTACGTAAAAATTTATGAAAAAAAACTAGTTGAAAAAAATGTAGATGGGGAATAATGTATATGATCCATATAATATATGTTAATAATAATTTACTATGAATAACACCAAAAATAAATGATCTTGAAACATAAAACCTTATCCTAAACATGGCATGCATAGTAAGTTCTCTATACTCTTATATAATAAATTTTAAAAAAAAAATTTTATACTATAATTTTGTTCTTACATATATTTCACTTCAAGGTCTATATATAGCAACCTATTACCCACTAATTAAAAATTAGTTATCAAAATCATTATTCAGTGTGATAGCTCTTTGTTTTTAAATGCATGTTTCAATTTGGTAGTTCTGGTCATTACACATTAATCATCATTACATCAAGTCTACGATTATTATTTGGTAAAATATATAATATTATTAAACAATGTAACCATTATTTTACATTAAATATTTATACATTTTATAAACATAACAACATCAATAAGGATGGTAGTAAAACCAACCTAATTAAAAGCATGTTATAAATAAAAAATGAGTAATAAAATTTTATTGAATAATAGTAATATAAATATTAATAAATATATATTATGTTATAAATTTAGTATATATACATTATATATAATATAAAATATGATCCAAAAAATTTATTTCTAAAATGAAATATATATTTCTGGGAAATTGTAATTTGTAGGTACACATAAGCAATAATTCAATATTTTTATAAAACAATTGAGAGAAATATATAGTATTTTTCATTTATTTACAATTATTATGTCATAAAAATATCATATATATATAATTTTAATAAATACATCATTTTAACCACCTAGGATAGGCCATGAAACTTTTTGAATAATACCACTACATGGTGGCTGTAGTCCTCATAGGCACACATTGGATACATTTCTTTACCCATTTGCTGTAAAAGAGGTGGAAATGTTATTAACATTATAATAATAACAAAATAGTATATTCATGATTATGAATTCATAGTTATAAGATTTACACAATGAATAAAAATGATTTAAATGAAAAAAAATTGAAAGAGTGAGGTAAGAGAATTACCTTTTCATTGAGGGACTTCCTTTGAATCACACCATATCCATTCTTAGTTCGATATTTGGATAATAAAATGATATAATCAAATATAGAATTATTCATGGAATATTTTTAGGAAGGTATTTTATGGTATATATATATATATATCGATTGTTCTTAATATTGGTGTAGGTGAGGCTTCTTTCTATATGTTATAGGAAGGAAACATAAGAAAAAATATAAATGCTTTTTATAATATGAATAATTTTTCCAATGAAATATGTACTAAATTTTTAAAGATTTATAATTTAATATTATGTAATGTTATAATATACTCATGAAAATATTTATACATGTTTATGTTTAATTTTTTCATTAATTCTTTTTTAGACTCTTGGTAAACCCATTTATCCATAAATATGGTCAACAAAGTTTTACTACTTTTACAATTCATTTTGAAAAATATAAAGTTTTCTTCAAAAATAAATTATGAAATAATGATTAAAATAATAGAATATTTTTTTAAAAATTAAATATTTATAATTTGTATAAAATTATTTTAAAATAAACAAATAAAAAACAATGAGAATGATTTTATTTTAAATTAGATATTAAACATTAAACCGAGTTCTCATTATTTTCATGCATAGTAAATGAGTAATTTTTTGTTTTAAAATAATTTATTCAATATATAATCAAAAAAATTTAATTAATTGACTAATCAAAAATTATTTGTTTATTTTTTATTTTTAAAACAAAATTTTCATATAAAACTTTTCTCTAAAACATTAAAGATTTTTCCTGGAAATAATTGTTTCATAATTCCCAAAAAATTGATAAATAATATATGAATAATTATTCAAAAACTATCAATAAGATTCATTTAAATAAATTTTTTATAGTATGAGATATGTATTATTTATTCCAATATAGAAACACTGAGAAGAATAAATTTCCATAGAAAATATGTCATCTAATCATAGAAAAATTTCATGGCTCATTCTTTTGAGTTAGTAAAAAAATAACAATTATGAAACAAACACAAGCACACAAAAACCCAAACACCCACATATATATATATTGGTTAGTCATATTCATACCAATTAATCGATTGGATAGATTATAGATATCACTAATAAAATATAAAAAGTATATTAAAGTGTGCTTATGCATGATGTTGTGTGTAAAGAAAACAATCAATGATAAAAAATTATTTTTAATAAAAATTTTAAAAAAATATTAGTTTGTTACAAAAGGTTTCATAAAATATATGATGACCTGAATGTTGATTTTTAATTATACCCAAAATTGATGATACATTTTCCCTTAAAATAAATGTTAACTATAATAGTTTAACTGTAAACAATTTCATGGAATCATTTTGATAACTAAATGTTAAAAAATTATTCACATTATTTTTTATGACTATATAATTATATGATGTCCATGTTTATGTGATAAAAATGGAGGCAGTATATTTCAAAAATATTATCAAAAAGAGTATTAAATAGAACTATATAAACAATAATTATTTTGATATATAATAAATGAACAATGTCCATAACATATAACTTTATTATGAAATCATAATGGGATATTACATGTTTATGAGTTAAAAATTGGCTTTTCAACATTATATAAAAATATTTTATTGAAAATAAAAAAATTGAAAATGAATGTACAATAATGTTTTTGAGATGAATTAATAGAATAATGTATAAATATAATTAGGTGTGTTGTTAACATTATGGCATGTTATTAGTTATTAATTATCAAAGTAACAACTTCCCCAATGAAATAAGGTTTTTAAAATAAAATATTATATTTATAAAAATATAGGAATGAAATATTTGATTACAGTGGAATCTCACATCATAAATAGAATGACATGGTTCTAGTGGTTGTATATGCTCAAAATAAATCATTATTCATTCCAACAGTAGAGAAAATTATCATATTAAGAATTATATTTGTATAATCCTCCATTAAATTAATTTTATGTTTTATGAAAATAATTTACATATTAGTTTAATTATTGTAAGATTGGTTTTTTGAATTAGGAATGAATATTTTAGTTCTATAATTCCAATAGTGAGGCCTATATGTGTCTAAATAAATTAGACAATAAAAAGTTTGAGTGATGTGATCTATTGATATTAGATTATTAATCAAAATAATATACAAGAAATGATGTCCATAAAGAAGGATTCTAATAATATAAGATTTTAATGTAGAATTAAGATAATTAAAAAACCAGATCGATTATTATTATGATGTTGAAATAATTTAGTATAATATTTATGGAGCTAGTATGCATATAGGAAGATCATTTAAAATTGTAGTATATAATTATTTTTGTTTTATTATTTAATTAAACTATACTATAATGCCTAATTGGTTGATATGAAATTAAGGTACACTACCCTATTATCAAATATAGGACTAATATAATTAAAATAATAATTAATGGATTTGTCATGGGTGAAATTATAGATTGATAAAAAATATTTGATAGAAATGAATAAACATTTGAGCTTATTTTTTGAAAGATTAATAATAAAGTGATAATAATAAACTAGGTTACAATTTTTTAGAAGAAAATGTTATTTTTATTTAGATTAATGAAATTAAACCCCAAATATTTTATGCCCGTGTTAATGGGTTATACAATGACGAATCATTATATAAAGAAAAAATTGTTATTATTAGTTTTTAATATATTTATAATCAATGAACTATGATATAATTCTAAATTAATTTGAAGATGAATTTTCATAACATGTAGTTGAAAATGCATTTTACATAGAGAAAAAAGGTTGTATTTGTTGTTGGAGAAGATGACACAAAAGAATAATGGTTCATAATGGATTTTTATAGATTAAAGAAAACATTTAATATATGGAACACATGGATTTATTATTTTACTTAATTATGTAAATTTTGAGATGTGGGTTTTATATCAACATATATTAGAAATTATCTTAATAGGAACAATTTATGGTGCTGGTATATATAGATTTCATCATAATTTACAGACACAAGGTGAAACTATTTTTTAATTTTCCTTTAATACTGAGTAATAAAATCCATATTTCATTGACTATAGATTTTAATTACATAATGTGGCTACACATACATCATCAAAAATGATTTATATTTATATCATTAGAAAATATTCATGGAATGAATTAATTTATTTATAATCAATGTAAGAAAGTCAATTTCATCTCTGATTATAGATTGAACTAAATGTATATGTTTGGAATACGTTTTCAGAGAATACTCAACATTTTATTGAAAAATATATGGGTGTTAACATATCTAATATAACTATTCCATAAACATCTCTTATAATGTGGTTAACAATTTTTTTTAATATTCCCTATAAAGAACTTGTCCTATCTATATAGATAATAATGTTGCATATTCAGGAAATATAAAATTAATTTTTAGTATTTAAGGGTATTTTTTTATTTTATTTCCATATTTGGAAATATATTATGCTTGTTACATTTTAAGTCAGATATTCATAAGTGGTGGGTATTTTTACATTGGAATAAACTGTGTTGTATTGATAAGATGAAACCAAATTGTGTATTAATGAATGCTAGATTTGTGGTTTATATTTTAAATTCTATTGGATCTATATATTTCATAATAATAAATAAAAATTTAATGGATATTATAGGTGTTTTAAAACAACTAGTTTATGTTCAATTTGAAAATAATAATAATATTTAATTAAGAAAATCCAATAAATTGTTCTTTCAAAAATCACATTTGGATTTATTTTCATTTAATTAATTAAAATTTGGACCCAAGTGTTCTGGATATAAAATTATTTATATTCATAAATGAGTATGAATTTATATATACTAATTATCTATATACACGTGTTTTTGAGATGTATCATATCACGCGCAAACTGAGATAAACCGCTAAAAGGTTAAATGAATGAGTCATACATGGCCCGATTATAATAGTTGATTATGGAATGTTAAAGATGATTATTTGGGAAACAAAAAAACAATATGGAATGACTTTTAAATAATAATTACTAAACCATAAAAAATTATTCTAAATAGTAAAAAATTAGATTTAATTACAAATAAATCAATAAGAAAGTTTACCATAAAAAGAAATGTACAATCCCCAAAAAAATAGTACATCATCACAATTAAATACATAAGCCACTAAAAATGTCTTAATGAAAACCTATTATTGTAACATGTTGATAGAAATAAAATACGGGTTTACACCAATACTTGAGTTTCTACTAATCAAGAACACCATACACATATATGTCATTATTTCCCATTTCTAGACCTAGAATATAAACATCTACGAATACCCAAAAGATAAATATACGGAGCGATCAATAATAGTCAAGTAATATCCCACCAAATTTTCCATAAGAACTCTAAATTCAATAAATTTTAATTTTGCAATTCTAATTAATAAATGGAAGGAAACATTATTAAAATTTCATAAATAACACTTTTCTAAATTCATTTAATATGGATTGTATAAAATATGTAAATAAGATAACTTCTACTAAAACATTCATGCATAATCATTTCAAACAAAACAAACATGAAAAAATAATTAAGTAAGAAATGGAATGTTTAAATTATATTAAATTATAAAAATATTTTACTAATACCCATGGTGATTTAGATTATGTTATATGGTTCCACAAAATATCTTTTAAGTAGATCTCCAATCGTGAACACATCCACATATCCCAATCATTGGGGGAACAAAAATTTATCAGAATGAATAAACCATGTCCCTTATCATGTTACATTTTATTCTCATCATCAATCAATGTCTACTAATTCATAAAAAATTGATAGTATAAATATCCTTCACATGAATTTTATGGATCTCATTTTATTGATGGAAATAAATAATACTATATATTATCAATCATATAAGTCAATATCAAATCACACTAATCAGTCATTATAATCACTCCCATGTCAAGAATAAATCATGACTTTTCATTTAAAAAATAAAAAACAATTATATTTCAAAAACACTCATTTATTTCAAAGAAAACATTTCGTACTGTATTATTTATAAAATTTAATTTTTTCTCTCTCAAGAATAAATATTTTATACAATATCCAAATATTTCAATTCTTGTCAATGAAATTTTTAAGAAATAGAAACAATATTAGAATATTTATAACATTCTATGTCACATAATCCGATGATATTTTAATTTTTTTAACCAAAGCCCATAATTCATGTTTCTAAAACAATGTATAACTTAATTACTAATCAAAAATAAAACATTAATTTCAATTTATAATAGTTGTATTATGGAACCACCTACCTAGATCACTATTTCAAAAAATTTAACACACATTCTATATTTATTTGGATACTAAAGGATAGAACCAAAAAAGCGTCAATTGTTTATTTAATAATCATATATAAGGGTCTAAGTAAAATAATAAATCAAGGTTATACTGGTCTTTATGGTGGAGATGAATGAAGAAAGAGTAATTCACAATCTATTTAAGAAAATAATTTTTCAAATATATCCATTTCTTAAATTTACACTTTGATCCTAGAATTTTAAAAAAATATAACGAAAAAGAAAACATTTGGTATACTTCATGATACTTTTAGTAAAATTGTGATCAATAAATAATATTGGGAAAAAATATGGGCTTTAATAAAAATAGTTATGGTAATTCCCTTCTCAAACTCACTTATATCAACAACACTAATAAGATAATGGCTTACACTAGTAAGCTGATGGTTCAAGATAAATTTAATTACCTTCTGTAATATCCAAAAGATACCCGTTATACTTAACCATCAAATCATTTGAATTACAATAGAAAATTCCTTCCTTCATTCCATCAGATGGATGATGGGTCCCTTAATCTATGTAGCAAACTACTTGTAGACATTATGTCTATATGATCATGTCTACCAGTCGGTTGGATCACTTTCACACATCCCAAATTCGAAAACTAAATTCAAAACAAACTATTCATTCCTTGAAAGGATAAGAAATATTGAATCAATAATGAACCAACAAAACAACCTGATATCAATATTAAAAAAATATTAAAATTAAACTAAATATTGTATCTAAAATCAGGTTTTGAGATGTTATAATTATCCCCAACCTAAATAATTTATTCCTCTATATATCCTCATCATGCAGAATATATTATAAACTAATAAAGGAAATAATATTTTAAAAATTTCTCACGTTAAAAATTCCCCTGAGAATCAGAACACTGACTCCATATTATCCAAACCAAAGCAATGAACTTCACATTGAGAGAGTTTATTTTAGAATCGAAAAGAAAAAACGGATTCTTATTTATAGTCATATCAGGTTCCACATAATGTTTTTTAAAATAAAAATTATGATATGGGTCTAAAATATACTTATCAAACGATGAATCATGAAACTCATTCGGATATAATTCATATGATTTGGACAAGAAAAATTGAAATATGAATTTCTTATATACTCAACAATATCAAATAGTCTATGTATATATTTTCCAACAACCCTTATACACTATTCCTTTATTAAGATGGTTGAGGTGAGACACCTAAAACATATGGTCACCAACCGAGAATTGCAATTGATTTCAATGAAAATCTAAATAATATTTGTATTGTCTTGACGTCACAACCTTTATCTCATTAATGAATTTTTATCTTCACAATTGTCTCATGAGCCATGGTTGGTGTTATAATGATTGATTCAACAATCCTCAACCCAAGAATATTAGATTTATAAGTCCTTCTATAAATGGGGAAAATGGAGAAAATTAAAAAAATTGACAGAAACTATATTTATAGTAATACTCAATCATTCCTAAAATGAAATGCAAATATCATCCATCATCAACGACTCCAAAACGACCCATATACTCTATAATTTTTATAGGAAATTCCATCTGACAATTGAATTGAATATGTTATGTTCTATTAAATTTTAAATTGGATCCAATATCCAATTGAAGGACAATTTAATACCAAAAAAATTAATAGAGATCATTATAAAAATGTAGATATATCACCATGAAAATTGAAAAACAATTATATAAATGGATAACCCAATTAGTAAACATTGAATTTATCATGAATCTGAATAATGTGAAATTTTCATCAATTGACATATCAAAACTAAAATTATGTTGTTTAATTGTGGAGTTTTTGAAATCCCATGTAAAACTTTAATCAATATATAATCCCACATCCATGTAATAACATGAAAAGGTGGGAAAATGTTGAATGATTCAGATGTTACTCCTTTAGTAGTTGAAATATATAACACTTTAGAAACAAAATATGCATTTTTAAGTTAAATAACTATACACAATAATTATAACCTCATAGAACACAACATATTCATAATTATTTTTTATCATCACCCTGATAATGATGAAAATCACTCATCATAGCCTCTATCATACATGTGATAGTGTTATAATGGATATGGAATAAAATAAAAACCCTTAAAAGTTGAAACCATTAATTGAGGGTATCCACATTATATAAATAGTCATTAAAACTTTGAAAATAATCATAAAAAATGTATTCAAATGATTTATAATTATAAAAGATGACAAAAACAAAATACTATCTAGAGAAAACCAAATATCATCCTTCATGGATCATAAATGGATGCCTGAAAAATTAATTCAAGAGATTATTTTATCTAAAAATTTCATCATGATGTAGGATGTTAGTTTTATATGTAGAAAATAAAAAATTACAAGTTATAGGGGTGTATGAAATTTCTAATTCTAATGATTAATGTTAACTTACCTGCCACCATTGATCAGGATTGAAATATTTTTACAAGAATATATTAATTATGATTTATTATTTATGTAAACTGTAATTATGTATCAAAAAAATATATTCCATCAACCACTATTATTATTCATAATATCAAAGATTTTGATATCCCGTTTGGTACAATTATCATATTTTCAATGATGATGATAAAAAAGACAAAATGTGATCACATTATATGAAAACATATCCCAAACATGGACCTAATGCATCATAAAATACCACATAGACTTGATCATCACTTATAATATATAAAAATGAAGATGATATGAAATGTTACATCAACCCATAAAAGGAATCTTTAAAATTATAATTCCAAATTAACTTCACTCCCATTATAGTGAGAGTGGTCAATAAAGACACCCATATAAAAAAGATTGAAAAAATATATTTCCAAACTCAAGATGCTCCATATATAAAATATATTGGCCAATTTATATCATTTAATAATATCTCTAACATTTTCTGGATTAACTAGGATTCTATATTCCAGGCCCACATTACCCATGAACAACACCTCCTAAATTCATAATGGTTACTTTTTTATCATAGAATTAATTGTAAAATTATTCAATATGTCTTTAACTATTCTCAAAAATATATATATGACCATATGACATTTTAATTTAAACCTTGATGTCATTCATGAATACAAAAATGAATGTGTCAATTATTTGAACATTTTAAAACAACCTATTACTTAAATTTAATGAGTTATGTATACCCCCTCCACTTATTACATAATGTTACTACTTCCAATAATTTTTTTGTAAGATTGTATATTTTATTAGATGAAAATAATTATAGAGACATTATCCATGACAACTACGACGATGACAAACATATTCTATATATTATTATTAAATAGAATAAAATAGAGTTCTTAATTATTTATTATTTTCCAACACCCTTTATTCTATCATATAAGTAAAAAATATATAAATACCCTAATCTATGATTTGAAAAGTCATTGGTGCATGAATAACTTAAATTATTAAAATTGGAATATATTAATCTATTCATTTTTATTCAAAGGTGGAGAATAACTCATGGAATTTATTAATTCCCATAAATATTTATCTTCTTTAGAAAATGATATGATCTACAAATAGAATAATGAACTTAAAATAAAAAATATGTATATTTTCTAGAATATTATTTTAGAGCTTCATGATTGAAATGGAAGATTGATATTTGATTCCTTGAAAATTTTAATATTTAAAATGGTATAATGAAAATATAAAGTGGGAAAATTATATGAATATTGCTTATTGATGTTTGATATTGTTTTAAAATTACGATTTATATATTGGTCAACTAGAAGTGGCAGTTTTATGTTTTAAATTATGTGGGAAGTAATATATTGAATCATAAGGGATATACGAACCATGAAATAATGACAAAATTGGTTAGATCGTGATACTATAGAATTGTTCAAAAATAATTTCATTAGATATATTATTAATTAAATTTCAATTTTTTTTGTTTTAGTGAAAATAGATAGATATTTCATTTCATGGTTAATATCATAGTGGTTTAAGTAGTCATAATTTAAAATTTTCTATGTCATAATGTTATAGATTTAAAAACAATATACAATATATTGGATTCAATGTTGTAACACCATGTTGCAGAAGTATTTTTAAAAAATGGAATTATACTTTTAACATATCACGAAAGGCAACATTAATTTTTTTATATAGTATTACTTAAAATGGGAGGCTTTTAATGGGTGTTATAAAATTTATAATATGATTAAAATATCGTTATATATATTATAGATGTTCATAATGGGTGTTAGTAAATTAATCAAAGGAATAAAAAATATTTGGTAAAACAGAAACATATAGTACACGACACATTGTAGGATAGAATTACAAAAACATTTCATTCTACAAATGGATCAATATGATAAATAATTTAATGAACGTGTCTTGTTGGATAAAATATAGTTCACTTTATGTAAATTTGGATGAAATATCATAAGCTATTTGACAATATAATTATCACGTTCATTTTAAATTAAATACATATACTGTGACATTTAAAACTAGATGTTTCATTTAATATTGATGATTTTGTATACTTTCAGCCTTGTATAAATTAGTTAGTTATAATTTTTATTTTGTAGTAAAATGGACTATATTTTTTCATATATTATATAATGTAATTTATTTAAAAGTGGTAAATTTATATGAGATATTATTTTAAATTTTAAATTAAAATTAAATATATATTGAATAGTAGAGGCTGGATAAACAAAATATTGTAAATAAAATTAGATATCATATATAAAAATTGGAAATACAGTGATGATTTGGGAAAAAGTATGATTTTTTATAGGATATTATTTATCATCTAGCTTTTAAATAAGTGTGTCCTAATAAAAATGATTTTCATAAATGATCAATTCTAAAAGTAGTGATGATTCGAGTTCATTATTGATGTTCAAGAAGTGAAGTTCTGAACAACAACAGGAACACCCGTATCACTTATGTGTTTAATTTGGACTGATAGCATTAGTTATTATGACTTATGTATTGAAAATATATTTTCACTACCCCTTGAAAAGAACTAAGTAGATTTTTAGAAGAGATTTTATTCCATTTAAAATAAATTAACTTATCCAAAATATTGTAATAATATACTTATAAGTAGTTGTTTGATGGAAAATCTATATATTTTTTTATTGTCTCCTTATATATTACATATTATAGGTGCACCATGTAAAAAAATTATTTCTTAATATTTTATAATTTATTAAATATTTTTCCATATTTTTTTCAACATCAGAGTACATTTAATGTTTCATTTCCAATGTGAGTAAAAAATTTAAAAAATTAATAAATATTT
The DNA here is from genome assembly GCA_963277665.1 of Viscum album. Classification (NCBI taxonomy): domain Eukaryota; kingdom Viridiplantae; phylum Streptophyta; class Magnoliopsida; order Santalales; family Viscaceae; genus Viscum; species Viscum album. Next base: position 185,044,689 of record OY728153.1, on the reverse strand, counting down.
ATAGAACTCTAATTCACCCAAATATATAGTGTATTGAAGGAATATTTGATGTAATAAATTTGACTACAGAATTCTTTACTCCATCAAAATCAATGATCTATTATCATTACCATCATATAGAAGGAGAAAACCTATATTGATTAAAAAATAAAATTATAATGTAAGATATATATCATATCAAGCCAATTCTTACTATGATTATCTCCACGAATGAATAAGAAATATATCAATGTTTGATGGTCTGAATATGAGAATATTTATTAAATTTGAGTAATAAGGATTAATTAAAAACATATAATTTAATTATTCAAAAAAAATTATCTTTCGAACTACAGGTAGTTTACTCAGGTGCAATATCAAGAATAGAAACCTAGTTCTTCACCTCAAGAGATAAATCTATATAAAACTAAAATTTTATATTAATAGTAGTTATAACATATCATGATATCTTATTCCACACCATGACGATCATCAAAAAAGTAAAAATGAATTTCATTAATCGAGGGGTTAATTATTATGGTAAAATTATGATTTTTATTTCACACAAATGACTTATAAAGTCAATATGAATTCTTATACTAGTATACATTTTTATAATAATAACCTCTTCTATGGTAATTCTTGTAAACTAGATAACGATTTTAAATCTAAATATATATAATATAAAACATTAAAGAATTTTTTTTATATTATTAAACGTTTTTTAAAGTGTCATTCACTTTTATAAAATGCATATTACATCACTATGAAACATATACTTCATTACCATATAACTTATTGATAAATAAACTATCCCACTATTCTATTTTTTGGATATCAAATATATGAGTAAATTATATATGGATAATGGTGATGATAGGATTCATAATATTTGTATTCGAAACATTGAAAAAAAAACACAAATGAACATTCATATTATATATAATATTCTTATGTATTTTGACTTATTTTTAATTATTTCGTAACACTATGTACCATTAGTATTAATAATAAAATACTTGGAGATAAATGGTAATAACAAAAATATTATCAATTATATGATTTTATTTTTAAAAAAATAATAATAAAATCATTTATGATATAATTTTATTTGAATGGTGAAAATATTTAATTATTATATTTTTTTACCTTTTCAATTTTTATAATATTTCCCTCTAACATATTGATTTTCTTATATCAAAATATATTAAAATGAAGAAAACACTATTAGGTTGATATAACAATATTTATTTTTATTTAAAAAATGTTTAAAAAATATTTCATAATAATGATATTTTCCATGTAATTTTTTTTTTATTCGGAGAATATCCTAATCATAAAATATTTATTTATTATAATATTTAACAAATTGAATATAGGAACTCTTTCCCTCTAATCCTATAATATAACAATGATATAACAGTCACATCAATGAAAAAATATAAATATATCATTTTTTAGTGCATGTTATACAATAGAATGATTCGTAAACAATGATTATAAAAATAAATTATATCATATTTAAATCAATAATTATTTTACTCTAAATATTTCATAGAATAATATGGAGATATTAGATGAAATATGCTTAATTTTAATTATTTTTGAAACCAACTAGATTTAAGGCACCATTTTCATTATTTTCTATATAGTAACTATAATTTTAACATTGTTATAAAGAAAATCATTATACAAAAAACAATTTTTATATCTTTGATTATTTTAGTAAGTGATATTAATTATTATATAATATTTGTATCACAAACACCAAATAATAAATCTATTTATTTCCATTATATTAATATTATATGTGGGCACTCCATTGTGTTGTAATCATATTATTAGCTATATTATGGTGATTATATAACTAATATTTTATATTTCCCCCATTAAAACTCATCCTTTATTCGATGTGTATATTTTAGATAATAAATATAATTTAACGAAGTGTTTATTATTTTATTAGTGCAAATTTTTCCCATAAAAATTACATAAAAAATATTAAATTAATCCACGTAAATAATTTTAGAAGAATTTAAACTGGCTATCTCGACATCAATGTATTAGGTTTTCCCTTTGGATGATTTTTTTGGAACTCAATGATCATTTATATTTAATGATAAATTTAATATATATTATTTTTGATAATTAATCCCACATGTATTTGTAACATGATCATGTGATGTCTCTACAATGGATCTACAAAGAAGAAATACATCAATTTATTTTTCTCTTTATATAGGTTTTTTAATAGGAGTAATTTACACTCATTATTTAAACCATATACAGGGATTATTTGATTATTTTGATAACCATTTTAAATATCAATGTTTTTATTTCCATCATTTTTTATAAAAAACTAAATAGATAATTGAAATCAAATTAATTTGGTTAGAGATGATGGAATCATTATAACATATGTATATATTGAGTCGATCATTAATTTCCTATAAAGTAGACCTAATTTATTCTTTTTTATTATTTTTATTTAATTTTCTTATGTTGGATCTGAAAATATTTCAATTTAAAAAATATAATGAAATTTCATTGGATATTATTACTTTATATAGTGTTTTAGAGTTTTTTATTTAGGAATTATTATTTTATAGATATTGTTTTGTGGTCATCCATATACTACACATCACATATCTCACAAAACAGGTATTGTTTTATTATTGTTCAGTGTGATAACAACATGTCAAAAAATTGTAATTAATAATGTTGTTTAGAGGATGATATCATTTCAAAACCAATATTTCCAATCCCCATTTCTCCCTCATGGTATGAAAGAAGGATGAAGACTATCTGATACTCAGGGTAGCTAACGGTACATGATAAAATGAGGTATAATTTTGATAACGGATATGGGTTTGGCTTGGTGAAAATATAAATATCCTAAAGATGATTAATCATTAAATTAGATTTGGGTATTGGTGGAATTTTTGTGGGTTTGTAGTGGAATAGATCTTATTAGTGACAATTCCATGATATATGATAGTAGTGAATTGTTGGTACTTTGAGTAGTTGTTTTGTGATAAAGTAAGGTCGGGTTTCTGATGAGGTCAATTTACAGAGGATATAATCCATGGCTTCAAAGAGGAATATAAATTTAACACCACTATATTTAAAATTTTATATTTTATGTTCATAATATAAAATGGGATTTATATCATCTGACACATATAAGAACAAAACTATGATGAAACGCTGAGAAATATATTTCTGTTAAAAATTTTCCAAATAAAAAGAGGGAAAATATATGATGTATAATTATATAATATATGGAGTAAGAAAAACATAATTCCATTATTAATCCTATGGCATTTATGTATATTCATTTTGTGTAGCTAAATAATTTATAAGACTAATTTAGGAATTAAAATATAACCCTACTAAAGATTGACTTTTTTTTGAATATTCAATATTATAAATATGTTTTTGATATAAATTATTATTTATATTGATTTTATATGAACTATAATTTAATTGTAAATTTAATTTAAATATGAATATTAATTGTAAAATTATCCAATGAAAACATTTTTCATAATTTTTTTCTTTATTCATTCAAAAAATAATTTCTAAAATTTATGATTTATAATTTGAAAAAAATAATCATAAATTTTATATTAATCATTTTAATATTATCTCATTTTGTCATTCGTCATATATTTATAAATTTTTTAAATGTTGAATAATACAAATTTTACTAATATAATCACTTTTAAAACATGATAATTATATATTAACATATTAATAGTTAGCTAAAATTAATTTTTACGATGTTACTAATTTTTCAATTAAGTGAAATATTTTGAAAATACAATTTCAAATTTATAACATATGTGTTACATGTTTTTGAAGAATAATTATTTTTTTACTACAAAAATGGTTTTCATTTTATTGATTTAAAAATTATATTCCACGTGTTATTGAAATAAAATTACCCAATTTATTTAATATTTTATTAAAAGATTATTATATTAGATAATTATAAAAAAGGATTTTTTGGAATAAAAATATTATTACGTAGAAAAGGTCAATGGAAATGTTAAATTTAAAACTATTTTTTCAAATTAATTATTTCAATTATATTAATAATGGTTTATCTAATCATGTTATATATTTTTTAAAGTGTTCATAACATAACATTTATATCTATATTTAGATAAATTGCCCCCATTAAATAATATGCTAATACTGAAATGGTTTAAGATCACTAAATCCTGACAATTTTATTTTCTATAGAATAATGTTTTGTATATAAAATGTTTTAATTTAATATATTTTATTATATTAAATAATATTTTTTTGATAAATGGTTATTAAATTGATGTTCAAAAAACACAATTCATTATGATTTGTTATTTTATATTTTTGGTAGATCATAATTTACTTGGTTAAATACTAGTTACCATAGTGAAAACAAAAAAAGGTAAAATAAAAATAAATGTGTAAATGGATTCAAAAAGATTTCAGACATGTGTTTAAATACACTGTGGATGTTTTATTAACAAAATATCTCCCCAAAATATATTATTTCTCACTTTTGAAAATATTTATCTATGAATAGTTTCATACAATTGTTGAAGTGTAATAGATATTCACAAAAGGACAATATTAATCGCTTATCAAATGGTGGGATTCCACCCCTTCATGACACAAACATTCCATAAATTATCTCAAAAAAATCATTGATTATTCTTATACTATTATTCTCACTCAATTTTATAAGCCAATGGACTCAATTCTTTATCCATATCCTTATATTTCTAAGGAAATTTCCATGAGAATATACCTGGTCCAAAAGTGAGTATTACGTATACCTTATCATTTTCATCTTTTCATTACCTTCCAATCATATCCAAATCATAGTTATACAAAATAATCCATATCACTAATATGATGATGTTTTACTATTTTTTTATAACATTTGTTTATTTCTTCTCATCTACTTATGAAGAAAGAGCATTTATCATGTGTTTTCTAGAATACCCCCTCTACGAAGTTACATCATTCTCTTTTAGCACCGCATATCATATCATTTATTAAGGATGTAATAAAAAAATTAAAAGGAGATATATATAATAAAATTCTGAACATTAATATAAAAACTATTAACCATATTTATTTTTTCTAATACTTCATGAAATAAAGATGTTTATCATGCATTGTGTAGTGTACATACTTTATAATATAACATTTTCAATATTAATTTTTGTTATATTTATCAACCCAATAAAAAATAAAAACCATAGAATCATTTTAATATTATCATAATTATTTGATTATAATGATATTATGTCAAAAAAATCATTAATTGTGCATACCCATCGATTTATGGCTTGTTCATGTTTAGGTCGCTCTAACCACATACTATAAAAATTATATTGAACTCAATCATGAAAAATAGGGGGAACATGAATAATAATATTATTATAAATTTATAATAAAATTAATATTTTTTTTCCTTTATTTTTTATATTCATTTCTTATTTCATAAATAAAATATCTTCTTTGATTACATTAATTATTAAAACAAGATGATACTAATTACATTTTCAAGCAACATAATTGAAACTCTTATGGAATGTGATAAGATATTTATAAATATATGTAAGGATTCCATTAATGTACCTTGAATAATTTAGTAATGATTAACATTTAGTTAATATAAAATAACTATATAACTCTATCAATACAATTACTAAACAGTAAAAGTTACACACACCTAATATTAAAAATAGATAATAACTAACTAATCTACGTATACAGAATAATTATAAATGATGTTTATAAAAGGTTATATAATGGAATAAAATTTTAAAATAGATGATTAATGTAGTTATTTTCTATATAATAGATTCATGTCATTTAAGGGAAGTCATTATTTAAGAAAATCTATTCTTTTTCTGAATTCATACAACTTTAGACTTGTTATATTTTTTGAAACCATTATCATTTGATATGTTTTTATTTTTATGTACATCACCCGGATGTTTTTATTATATTTTTTTATCTATTTTTTTATTAAATTTCTAAATTATTTCTATTCCTGAATTTTCATTCGATTCTATTTCATGCCAAGCCGGACGCATTTATTTCCTCAACATTAGTTTATTATGATGTATTTATGATTGTAAACAATGAAATAGTTGTATTGGTGTATATAATAACTTTTTAATTTTTTTTCATTATCCTATCATTTATGTGTTATTTAAAATTCCATTTCAATCAAATTTATCCAAGGTGTATTGATTAAATTTTTTTATATTTGTATTTGATATTTTACAATATATTCAATTTATTAAGACATGTTTCATAAAATAAACCCTTGTTTCTTTTATATATTTTATTAATTTACCTATTACATTATAGCATATTTCATATATTACATTTCGTTATATTTTAATTTCACCTGATACCTCTCACGTAATATTTATTTTTATGTTGCCATTACTATAAGGGTTTTTTATAATAATTTTGTTTCATTGAAAAGTGATTCATAGTTACAAAATATTTCCATTGTGTGGTGTATATATTTTTTAAATAGTAACTAATAAATAATCTCATACTATTTTTTTGGGGAATGAATATTTCATATTCCATTAATAACTTATTATTTCAAAACCATTCATTTTATAAGAGTATTTTTTCATGAAATATTTTCCTTCTGTAATAACTCTATATTTTTCCTTCAATTAAATGATTTTAAACTATAAGATATAAATAAAATTATTTGGAAAATTATTGACATAACCATATACTATTAATATATAAATATGTTATTTTAATTAATACTAAGAAATAAATACATTCAATTTATTGATCAGTAAAATTATCAACATAACAATATATCACTTACTCTATATGGTGTTAGTATAAGGGACGATTATAAAGAAATATAATACATTTATTAATTGGTAAAATTAATAAAAACTACATATATAAACCTTTCTCTATAAGGTTCTAGTTTGAGGGATAGTTATATAGATAATATTTCCATTTATTGATTATAAAAAAAATCCATATAATCAATATTCTTATATGAATTTTTACCAGTTACTATAGAATATTGTTTATGTATTGTATAGAATATCTATTCCTTAATATGATGAGTGAATTGATTTCAATTAGTGATTGGTGTGTCCTGCAAAAATACCTCAATGAATCAAAATGATTTATGAGACAATCTAGATTGGATATTTTGGAGTATCCCTGCCCAGAAAAACACACTTCCACAATAAATGGACTTGATTAAAATACCATGATGTCTATCATCATGATTTATTTGATAAGGTAATAAAATTAGATTTATGAAATTTTAATTTTCTTGACTAAGGAACTATTTATTTTTATAGATTTTTTTTATTTATATGTCAAATATGGGTATTTTTGGTCCTTATATCTTATTTTTTTTAAATTATTTTGATTATATATTCCTACAATATTATTTATTGTATTCATTTCCACACTCATGATTATTTTTTTATCTCTTATGTTTATCCTTATTAATTGTTGAGCATAACCCATCGTGTGATTCCATTACCCCGTGTTTTGAATAATTTTACTACACATATTATGTATAACCAAATAGATTATATGAATTAAATTAATGGATATATTGGGGATGTATTATAATTTATGTTTTTTTATATATTGAAGAACAAAATATTTCTATTTGATGGGATAAACATAGTATTAACTCTTTATCTGGTTTTCAAAATCTCTAAAACTCTAGACCTAAAAGTTCATCTAATTTAAAGGGTCTAAATTTTTTGTGATAATTTAATTCTGGTTGGTTGATAATTGGTATATCTTGTTTTTTCAAATAAATAATATATTTTATAGGTATTTTTCATGTATTGTTTGTTTTTGGGGGTTTCAAAAGGTTTTTTGGAATAATGTTTGAGTTTTCGTGAATTGGGCCAAACCGTGAGGCAAATTCTATAATTAAAAATAAATTTTTATTCTTTAATAAAATTTTAATTTTATAATAATTTTCACCCATTCTAATTCATAAATGTCCTACCCTGATATATTAACACCAACATTATAATTTTGAGCCTTTAGATGACCATAACCAAGGTGTATATGATTTTTTATTTAAGGGATTGGGCCTGCCCGGAAGCCCAATTCCAGTTTTAAAAATAAAATTTGTTTAATTAATAAAATATTAAATTTTAAGGATTTTTCAGTGCTTTCAAGCCTCCCTCAAGTCCATTCAACCCAGCTACGCTCCCAGTATCCTTCCACCACATTGGAGAAAATATACATCGCTATTGAGTGCATAACATATTTTGGTTTTTAAAATCTTCCAGATTTGAGGAGGTAAGTAATTTCCATCGTAACTCTCTTAATTCTTACTATTTTTCCTCCATTTAGGTTCATAATTTACCTCCTTATCCTTGTTCAAACCACCCCTGAGTATTGGATATTTTATATTTCAGTTTCTAGTGTATTTGGGGAGATTCCTTCAAGATCCCTCATGTATGTTACACCATTTCATTCCTCTTTGAAATTACCTTGGGTTTAAATCAATTTGATTATGGATACTTCCTTTTTTCATGAAGTAAAAAATTACCAGGGGGTAGGGGTACGATCCTTGGGTTTAAATAGGGGTTTTATTGTTCAATTAATGTGTTTTTAGGTTTTTTCTAAGTCCCTTTTGGTGCGGCAGTGGTGCAACTTGATTTCAACACGGTGATTCAAGAGTTTTCATAATTTTGGTAGGAGATTTTAATGTTTATGAAATCTCTATGATTAACATGATGTATTAATTATATTTTCATGCCAATTTTATTTTATTATTGCTAAAAAATGAGTTTCATTGGTGTTTGTATTGAATGTGAAATTTTAATGCCAATTTCATGTGAAATTTGGAGGTTTTTCATATAAATCATTTGTTAGTTCATTAAAGGATACCCTATAATTATTTAGGTGATTTTATTGAACTGTATTAGAGATGATAATAATTTTTTCAATGTTCTTCTCTTTTTTTTGTTGTGAAAAATTGGTTTTGGTTTACTTTTGTTAAGAAAATGATATTTCAGTAGCAATTTGGTGTCAAATTAGGTTCTATACATGTCTATTCAATGTGCTGCTTATTGGGGGTTGTATTATAACTCTTGTAATGGGTTTAAATAAAATTTTATGGTGTGGTGAATTCTTTAATTTTTAATGTGATTATACATATGATGTTAAATTGGGGGTTTCAATGATTTTTTAATGCAAAACAAGTAAAGATTTGGAGAATTCGTTTTTATTGAAACTCAATGTTCTTTGTTGTGTGTTCTAAATGATATTAAACACGGGTAGCTAGTGTACATGGATAATGTGACCAGTAGTGGTGTTTTAAATGAAAATTGATATGAATTAATCTATGTGGATGATGATTGGGTACCACTATGTTATGTGTATGTTTCTTACTAGTGGCTCATTCATGAGAACCGATTTTGCTATGGATACTTTACACCGAGGTATGAGGTACATGGGGCCCGAGACTATGTAGTGCCAAGGAGTGTTCCCGATTTTGTTGCTCATTATTTTTGTGGAATTTTACATTGTATTGAGTTGTTATATGAACTAATTTATAGTAGCTACCATGTCTATTTAATTTTGTGAACATTCTGAAAATTCTATCTTGAAAATTGTTGTCAATTGAAGGTTTCATTTCTTGGAATTTATCACTACTTTTCTTTATGTATTAAAAATTCTTGATTTCTCACATTTTATTGCATGCTATTTGGAATCATTCAGTGGTATATTATTGGGCTTAATCTCACACCCTACTTACACCCTTTGGGTGTAAGTAGACTTTATTATACTTGACACAGTTAAAAGGAAGGCTATATGTGATGGAGGTTCATGGTGTTAGTTCAAATCCTTGGTGCGGAGTTGTAGAGAAGACTTGTGGGTTATGTCCCCTTGTCATGTGAATTCCTTGGGGACGTATTGATGTTTTCTTTATTTTTATATGGACCAATTTTATTTTCATTAAACCAATGTATTCAGATTGGGTTTTTGCATAAGACATGTTTGGATTGAAAATTTCATATTTATATTATGGATTGTTTTTAATGTTTCATGCTTTCAAACGCTAGTTAATCATTCCCAAACCAAAATTAATGATACCCAGACACTTTTTCCATCTCGTGGGGAAGGAAAACACCCTTTGGGCATTGTTACAGGATGGGTTTGGTTCTGGTATTGATGGTGACCAGATTCGGTTCGGGATGAAATGGTATCATAAGAAGTTAATATTTTGGGGATATATTTCTATTTTGGGATGATTCATGATGGAAAGGAGATACAACTATTGGGGCTCAAGGTTCGGGTTGAGAGTAGGTTTCCTAGCCTGCACCTCTCATGGAAGACCTTGGGTCAACCATGGATGTTAGAATTTATGGATTGACTTCAATCCCATGTGAGACGTGTGGGTTGCATACCACACGTGGACATCAGGTGGATGTGGAGTAGTTGTTTCATTTATTATTGTCATTTTTTTGGATTATCTATATATGATGTATTTGATTAAAATTTTATGAATTGGGGTATTTATTATTTTATTGTTATTGGTGCATTTTGTAGGAACATGCCTCCCCATAAAGCTCCCATGCACCCACGAGAGGAAGCCGAAGAGTGTTCTCCCACACCAATTGATTAGAGTCTAGTTGTGGATGTGGTACAGGATATCCAATCTCTATGGCAGAGACCAACAAATGCTCTTATTTCTTCTAGGGTAGAACTGATGGGTTCTAGAAAAGATAATTCTCTAGTGTTTCTGAAAAAAAAAGCCTCCTACCTTCTGAGTCATCTCAGAACCCCAGGAAGCAGTGGAATGGCTCGAGAAGATTGAGTGTATGTTTGAGTTCCTAGAAACACATTAGGAGCTCAGGGTAAAGTGTGAATCCTTTCTGTTAGAGGTTCCCAACCATAAGTGGTTGTAGTAAGTGCTTCAAATAGGGATGAATGAGCAGATGCACTGGGGAGATTTCAAGGTTAACTTTAATGAGAAGTACTGCCCTGGGTTATTGGCTTATGCTAGGTCCAGAGAGTTCATGGACCTTGATCAGGGGAATCTATCTATGATGGAGTATGCCAATAGTTTCGCTGAGTTGGATCGGTATGCTCCAGAAATCGTCTCCAATGTGTAGGCGAAGTCCTAAAGGTTTTAGAAAGGCTTGCAACCAGAGATATACCCCCATGTGTTCTTATTTGTATTGAGGGCCTATGTTGAGTTAGTTGATCTGGCATTCATGGTGGAGATTGATATGTAAGGCAGGGTTGGTTTCTATAGTTCAGTATCAGTAGTGGGAAGTGGAAACTCCTTAGAGAAGAAAATGAAGTGGGAGGATCATGTAAATAAAGGAGGTGGAAGTTCAAGACACTCTTCCAGACAGTTTTCATCTACAGCTTCTGATGCAAGATCAGTTCTATTCCACTAGTGTTGGAAGACTGGGCACATTTGACCAGTATGTCTACTTCCTCCATATCCATGATACCAATATGGAGGTTTTGTGCATTTACAATGCTTCTACGGTGTGGCACGTCCTCTCCCTAGTGGGCCGGGTCAGTGGCTTCAAGAGGAGTGCCAGCACAGTCCAAGTCGTCGAGGACTGGGGGATCATGATTTGGTGGTCATGGTGGTAGGTTTGGGTCATCTTTTTGTCAGATCTAGTTTAGGTCACAACCATAGTCTAGCGGTCATCCTTAGGCAGAGACTGGACATCTCTATGTAGTGGATCAGGCACCAGTAGGATCAGAGGCGGGACCGTCGATAGTTCGAGGTACAGTTCTGATCGCATCTTCTCTTGCTGCTACTATTTTTGATATTGGTACCTCTGTTTCAGTGATTTCTTATCATTTTTTGGACATTCTGGATTTTCCAACTGTGTTAATGACTTTCGCGATGGATTTGGTGACACCACTGGGAAAGAAGAAGGTGCAGGCCCTCAGGTGCCCCTCATGGGCGCTTTCCGTGATAGGGGTTGAGATGGAGTGGGACCTATTGGTTCTAGATATTTAACTATTTGAAATAATACTTGGCATGGATTGTCTAGTACACTTCTAAACATACATGGATTTCTACATGCGACGAGTTAGTTTTACGGTCACCTAATGGGAGTCGCCGTGTTTTTTAGGGAGAATGGGATCCTCGGTGGGGTCGTGCGAGACCAACACTTCCTGAGTTGGGAAGTTTTAACTTTTAGTTATCATCGCTCATTCTAGAGAATTATGGACTTTCCCATGGAGGTTCACTACCACATGCAATGAATGAGTTTCCAGAGGTATTCCCGGATGATTTCTCAGGTTTTCCCCAAGATCTGGATGTGGAGTTTTTGATTGATCTGGTTCCAAGAACACAACTGATATCTCTTCACTCTTATCTCATGGCCCCCACCAAGCTAATGGAATTAAATATACTGTTGGATGAATAAGAATCTAAAGGATTCATTCACCTGAGCATCTCTCCTTGGGTCACTCTTGTGTTGTTCGCGAATAATGTGGACTGATCCCTCTGATTTTGGATTGGCTACCGGAAGCTGAATAAGGTAACAATTAAGAACAAATACCATTTTTCCCAGAATTTATGATTTTTTCAACCAGTTGATGGGGGAAAAGTGTTTCTCAAAAATATACTTGCGTTCAGGCTATCAACAGCTTAGGGTGAAGGAGTCAGATATACCTAAGAAATACATCTTAAGCAGGTACAACAACTTTTAGTATTTAGTCATGCACTTCGGACTAACCAATGCTCTAGTGGTATTTATGTCACTCATGAATTGGGTGTTTCATTAGTATCTTGATTCCTTTTTTATGGAATTTCTGGATGAAATTCTTGAATACTTTGGATCTGAGGAGGAACACAAACATCACTTGAGGATCATCTTGGGCACTTTGCGGGATCACTGCATCTATGAAATGATGTCAAAGTGCAATTTCTAGATTAGGGAAGTGAGATTTATGGGGCATGTGATCTCTGAGCAGGGGGTTTCAGAGGACTCTGAGAAGATTAGTGAAGTTATGTCATTGGAGCATCCAAATAATGTGTTTGAGATCAGGAGTTTCCTTGGCATGGATGGTCATTAATGGTGATTCATTTGGGATTTCTCTCAGCTTGCTTCACCTATGACCGCACTCACATAGAAAGGGGTAATGATTTTATGGGTTATAGAATGTAAGGAATTATTCTTGGAGATGAAGAGGCTGCTGACTACCTCTCCCATGCGGATTTTTCCAGAGGATGGAAAGGGATATGTGGTCTATTGTGATGCTTTAGGTATGGATCTTGGGTACGTTCATATGCAGGATGATCACATGGTAGGGTGTGGCTCTCTCCAACTCCTACCACACAAAAATAACTACCCGACCAATGACTTGGAGTTTCCAGCGGTGATGCATGATTTGAAGACTTGGATTCACTACCTATTTAGGGAGATTTTTTTGGTCTACTCTGATCACAAGATTTTGGCCTATATCTTCTCGCAGAAGGACCTCAACATGAGGTAGCGATGTTGGATCAAGTACTTGTAGGGGTTCGACATTAACATTGTCTATACCCTAGGAAAGGGTAGCGTGGTGGGTTATGATTTAAGCTGAAGAGTTCCAGTGCAAGATTTGAGGATGTCTAGTGATGAGTGGACTTTTATGTGGCTCTTTTCTCAGATGCATGTGGATACTAGGGAACATAGTGGAGGGGCATTTTTGGTGAGCGTCCCATTGAATACTTATATTTTAGCATTGTTTCAGCCGGAACATCCCAGTGATGAGATTTTTCAACGATCGATTAAGTTTCATCATGGTGGGGAGACATCCTTTGATTGGTCATAGTCTCCCGAGGGCATCTAGTGCTTCATGGATAGTTCAGTAGGTCTGTTATCTCTACGGAAGGTGGTGATCGAGGACATCCACTAGTCTCAGTGGGATGTCCATCTGGGTTCCATCAAGAATTATTATGATGTTTTTCAGTAGTTCTGGTGGCCTAGTATGAGGCGAGACATAACAAACATTGTTTTCAAATGCTACACATGCCATCAGGTGAAAGCAGAGCATCAAATACCCTATGGATTGATCCTGCCATCTCCCATTCCAACTATGAAGTGTGACTAGGTCACCATGGAATTCATTGTTGGCTTACCTCTTACAACTCGGGGTATGAATTCCATTTGGGTGGTAATAGATCATCTGACCAAATCATCCATCTTCATTCCGATCAGAGATACATCTAAAATGGATGAGTTGGTATGTTTGTGTATTCAAGAGGTGGTGAGACTCCATGGAATTCCATTATCACTTGTCTCAGATAGAGACCCCCCATTTAACTTCTCAGTTCTGGGAAGGCCTTTAGAAGGCATTGGGGTCTCAGATTATGATGAACACGGCATACCATCCTCAGACAGATGGTCAGAAAGAGCGAGTGAATCTGATTTTTGAGTACATACTTCATGCATGTGTCCTAGACTTTTGAGGTTCATAGGAAAGCTATTTGGGGCTGGTTGAGATTTATTATAATAATAGTTACCAATCCTTGAATCAAATTTCTCCTTTTGAGGCGCTCTATGGTCGGCCTTGTCGGTCCCCCTTGTGTTGGGCTGAGGTAGGTGAGACTTCAATATTGGGGCCAAGCCTTGTGCAGGAGACTTCTGAGAATGTAAAATTGATCAGGCGATGCTTTTTTATAGCTCAGAGTCTTTATAAATATTATGCTGATTAGAGGGGTTGAGACCTAGACTTTCTTGTGGGTGATAGGGTATTCTTTATTGTGGCCCCTTGTTTGGGCCATCATCGATTGGGGAAGCAAGGGAAGATAATGCCATGATATGTTGGCCTTTTTGTGATCATCTAGTATATTGGCAAGGTGGAATACAATTTGGCCTTACCTTCTTAGTTGATATCCATCCATTACATCTTCCATGTCTCCTAGTTGAAGAAATACCACCCGGATTCATCCCATGTGCAGAGTTGGGAAGAACTAGAAATAGTGTCGGACATGTCAGTTTTTATTATGGCTAGTGCATATAGTGGACTCCCAAGAGAAGGTTCTTCGAGGGAATTTTATTCCTCTTGGATGGGTTCATTGGTATCATGGTAATGATAGACATTAGACATGGGAGTGGAAGTCATGGGATGAGTAAGAGTATATGTTCATGTTTTTCAATCAAGTTTCAGGTGGACTTTCCAGGATGTAAATTTTTCATGGGGTGGAGATTTATCACATAAATGACATATTTTAATGTTATTTTTCTTTTATTTTTCATTCATGCTTTGTTTTGGGGGGTTCCTAAGCTGTTATGGAGGAATGGGTGAGTTTTGGTGAATTGAATCAAACCGTGGGCCAAATTCCATATATAAAAAATAAATTTTGTTTCTTTTATAAATTTTGTTTCTTTTATAAATTTTTCATTTTTTTATATTTTTCACCCATTCTAATTATTAAATGGCATCACCTGACATATTAATACAAAATTTTCAATTTGGTGCCTTTTTAAATACATAACCAATGTGTATATGGGATTTTATTTAACGGATTGGGCATGCCCGGATGCACAATTCCAGTTTTGAAAATAATTTTGTAATTAATAACATATTAAATTTTAAGGATTATTTAGTGATTCAAAGCCTCACCCAAGCCCAATGAACCCAGTCTTGTGGCTAGTATCCTCCCACCCACATTGGTGTTCATATCCATCGCTATTGAGTGCAAAACATATTAGGGTTTCTAAAATCATCCAGATTTGAGGAGGTAAGTTCTTTCCATCACTACTCTCTTAATTATTACTCTTTTTCCTCCATTATAGTTCCTAAATGACCTCCACATCCTTATTCAAACAACCCATGAATTTTTGGATATTTTCAATTTCATATTCTGGTGTATTTGATGAGATTCTTTCACGATCCCTTAAGTAAGATTTCCCATATTATTCCTCATTCAAATTGCTTTGGGTTTCATTAAATTTGATTTAGGATTCTTCTTTTTTCATGAAGTGAAAAATTACCAGGGGGTAGGTATTTGAACAAAGTGTTTAACCATTAGATTTTTTGGTCAATTCATGTGGTTTTAGGTTTGTTCTAAGTCCCTCTTGGTGCGAAGGTGGTGCAACTTGATTTCTGTATCGTGATTCAATGGTTTTCATTACATTGGTAGTTGATTCCAATGTTTATGAAATATCTGTGATTATCATGATGTATTTATTATATTTTCATGCCAATTTCATTTTATTAATGCTGCAAAAATGAGTTTTTTTGGTTTTTGTATTGCAAGTGAAATTTTAATGCCAATTTCATGTGGAATTTGGCGGTATTTCATATAAATCTTTTGTTGGTTCATTAAGGGCTTCCCTAAAATTATTTAGATGATTTTATTGAACTATATTAAGGCTAAAAAATGTTATAAATGTTATTATTTTTTGGTTATTGATACAAAATTGGTTTTGGGTCACGTTTTCCATGAAAATTATTTTTTAGTAGCAATTTGGTGTTGAATGAGGTTCTTTACAAGGATATTATATGTGATGCTTATTGGGGGTTATTTTAGAACTCGTGCAATGGGTTTAAATAAATGTTTAAAGTTATGTAACTTATGTATTGGTTAATTTTAGTATGAACATGATGTTAATGTGGTATTTTCTATGAATTTTGGGTGTAGAACAAGGAATGATTTGGAGAAGTTTTTTTTATTAAAACTCAATGTTCTTTGTTTTGTGTGTTCTAAATGGTATAAAACGTGTGTAGCTAATGTACTAAGAATATGGTACCATTAGTGGTGTTTTACATGAAAATTGATATGTTTTGAAGCCTATAATTATGTTAGGACAAAGGGGGAAGCCTGACCTATGTGGTGCAGATGTGTACTAGTATGACTAGTGGGCTTGATGGGTTTTGTCCCTTTATCACCTAGCATTTAGAAAATTAAAACACAAACTAAATTATGTGGATGATGATTGGGGACCACTAGGTTATGAGAATGTTCCATACTAGTTTCTCGTGCATGAGAACATATTTTATAATGGTTATTTTACACCAAGGTATGGGGTACATGGGGCTCGATACTATCCAGTGCCAAGGGGTATTCCCGATTTTGTTGCTCATTGAGTTTGTGTTATTTTCCCGTGTATTGGGTTTTTTTAGGAAGTAATTTACCATAGATAACATGTATATTTAATTGTATAAACATTCTGAAAATTTTAGCTTGATATTTTTTTTCAATTGAATGTTTTATTTTGTAGAATTTATCACTACTTTTCTATGCATATTAAAAATCCATGATTTCTCACATTTTATTTCATTATATTTGAAATCATTGGGTGATATCCTATTGGGCTAATTCTCAAACCATACTTAAACCCCTTTGGAGTAAGTAGACTTTATTATGCTTCACTCAGGTAAAAGGAATGCTATGAGTGATGGTGGTTCAATGTGTAATTTTACATCATTGGTGCGGAGTTGTGGAGACAACTTGTGGGTCATGACCCCTTTTCATGTAGATTCCATGGGAATGTCATGATGTTGTAATTATTTAAATTTTGAGTGCTTTTATTTTCTTTAATACAATGTATTTATTTGTGGTTTTTTTAAGACTTGTTTGTCTCGAAAATTTCAGATTTATATTATAGATTGTTTTCAATGTATTATGAATTCCTACTCGGGTAAATCATTCCCAAACCTAAATTAATGATACCCAGGCACATGTTCCAAACCATGTGGATAGGGAACGCCCTTCTGTCCTTGTCACAGCCTGGGTGTGGTGCTTTTATTGGTGGTGACCAGATTCAGTTCGTGACAGGTTGATTTGGTTTCATGTTGGAATAATAATATGTTTTTTGGAATCTAAATTCTGAATTTAGGGGGTCTATAGTGCTATATTAGGTATCAAATTTGGGATTTGATAAGATTTTATACACGTAATATAGCATTTTAGAATAATTTATGAGATATTAATTTCATTTACAATTGTTATGTTAATGTTGATTATTATTTCATAGTAATATGGAACATGTAACAAACTGGATCAAGGTGTTATATGGAATTTTGCCTGCAAGAATCCATGACTAGCCTGAGGGTCGTTCTCAATCCCCACACACTGGAGAAAAAAACCATGTAATATGAATATAAAAAATGGGAATTATTTCTCCATTAAAATATAGATTAATGATAAAAATTACTCTTTTAATAATTAAATATAAACCATCTATACGTTCGACATCCAATCCAAAATTAGTATATATAAATTAAATAAACATTATATGTATATTAATACATACATTAATTAAATTTCATATCTCTCCCCAAATAACCACCCCCGTAAAAAATAACCCACTACTTCCTATCCTCATCAACCATAATATCAACACATCATTAACTATAAAACAAAATAAATTGCCTACACAACCATGGTGAATGAATCACAAAAACTAAAACACTGACATATCTAAGCAAATGATAATTGATGACCCATGATCACTCTCCTTAAAAACAATATAACCTATTCTATATGACCAAACTAGATCTTATAAAAGGCATAAAATTTGTGATACATCAAGTTGTGTATGTATATTATTGTATTGATATACTAGTATTTATGCACCAAAATGTACATGTGTTTGATTTGATAAAATAAAATAAAAATTCTTATTTATAAAATATTAAAATATATCCTCAATTGTAAAAATAATATCAAATATCATGGTAAATAAATATAAAAAATTATGACCAATTGAATATAAAAAATAACATTAAAATACATTTTTCTGGTCTATGTCACTTTCATAAAAAATGCCCACATTCACATTGGAATGCATGTTTTAGATAAAGCATACAAATGTGAGTAATTATTAAAAAATAATCATTTTTACCTCAATAACATTACCAAGAGGAAAACATATATAATGGATTTATGTTAATACCCAAATTTAATTAATGGTTCAAAAAATATATATATATAATACGTAAATAATAGAGGTAATAAATGTCAACAAAATTTAATAAAAAATCATCTATAATAGTCTGATTGGATGCAAATACTTTAATAATCTAAGACACGTAGGATGTGATTTAATATATGGGATTAAATAGAATTTAAATCACTTATGGAACCCTAGAAAACATTATTACCTAAAAATCATGGAGTTAACACTATCTCACTAGTCAGTGGACCTTAGGTAGTATAACATTTATATATAGAATAACCAATTATATTACCCACCAACTAATTTTATCCCACAAAAAAACATAACAATCATCCAACCAACATTAATAACATCGCACAGTTTAAATACTCTTTATACCCTACCTTCTTTCAAAACCTCATTTGATTTTAGAACTATAAATAAATATTTTCGCACAAACAATTTTGTAAACATTTGGTAATATAATATTTTTTTCAATCTGAAGTCAAAATCACATGAAGAAACTAATTGGGAACAATCTGAATAACAATATTCAAATATCATTTTCAATTTGAGATTTTTTTCTAGACATTATATAAATATTCCATTATATATATATAACATATATTAATTCAAATATTCATATATTACCTTGTGAATATTTGCATATGACCATACATATATGTATATTTATGTACACATTTATATTTTTATAAGACCAGTAAAATTGATCCACCTTTAGCATAAATCAAAAGTAAAAAAAGTTGGTAGATGATTGAATGTAGTTACATTTATAAAAGATGATTCTTATCTAATTAAGAACTATAAATTCATACATTTCGATATAATTTATTTAAACTACCTCAACAAAATTAGAAACTCATTTTATCGATTAATGGATAAATTTTAATTTAATATCCAATAATATATTTTATTTTTTGAATGTTTATAACAAATTGGTATAGGTTCTATAATAAATACATGTGATACAATTGGAAACCTTTAAAATTCATGAGTATATAGAGTAATTAAATGAATATGGTTTTAAATACAATTTGTAATTATAAAAGACCAATTTATAAGCCCCAATAATATGTAGTAAATTATGGTTAATAAAATGCATAAAATCAAATACAATGAATGTTCACAGACAATGTGATTCATACATAAAAAAGACATGTGGGTTTGAATGATCCAAAACACATCTAGGAAGTCTAAACCATATGAGAAAACTACATTGTCATTTAATTATTGTGTTTACTTCAGTAAGGAAAAGATTCAATGTTGGATAGATGAATAAGAATGATTTTCGTGGGAAGGAAGCTTATCTGGATGTATTAACTCCTAAATTGACGATGAATAAATAATCATGATTGGATTGTATATGAGAAGATGTCAGACACCGGGGAGGTCACATAGCCATGGGTGTTAGATGAGAAATGAGTAGAAGAGGTGAAGGGGTTAAATTTATAATAAAAATTGGAATAAGGGGTTTTTTGTATATTTTGAAAAAATTTACTTGAATGAAATGAACATTGTTTACCCAAACAGTGTGTGGACTTTGATCCGTTCACATGACACATAAGCAACCCAAATAGTATTCTAACATGGTTTAAGATACCATTGACTCACCATGATAGATGAATTTTCAATTCAAATACCCCATTTTCTCATCCATATTTTATATTTCACTAATAATGAAATCCGAGAGAAATAAAAATAAATAATAAAATAATAAAATAGAATAACCCTAGATACTCAAATAAAAAAAATATCCAAATTAAAAAAAACAATATTGATATAAAATTCATGTTTCTATAATCCTCCCAAAACATAACTCTTTTCCCCCTAAAATCCTTTGAACTACAATAGAATCGAATATGAACCTCAAATAAAAAAAGGATATGAAGTTGCAACATGTTCTCTAAGATACCATTCATCAAATTTATGAAAATGTATATTATGAATCTCCCAAATACCGATGAATCTCTAAATACTAGAGGAACAACCCACAACCAATATTTAATAGATAATTAAGTAATTAATGATCCCTAATTTGCCTCCCCAACATTTAAAAAATATACGGGGTGTAGTTTCAATAAACTAAAGTACAAGGATATTTCACTAAAAAATGACGGGAGTTCTAAATGATGAAAACATAAATAAAAAAATTTTCTAAAACACATTGAATTATTAAATAAGACATAATACTCTATAATCACACATATAAAAGAAATTTAATTACAAATATCCCAAAATAAGTCAACTTAATATCAATATCTAGTCCTTGTTATGCATGGAATTGAGGAATGGATACCTAAAATTCCATACCTAACCATTCTCAAAGGAAATCATAGCCAATAAGGACAATCTTGTGATTAAAATATGACCATATCAAGACACAAAAACCCTTCCATATGAAAAAATAATTGAAGTCATAAACTAAATTCATGCTTCCAAAATAACATTTTTTGGACAAAATGATTAGAATAAATAAGGGGTAACATATGACCACAACCCAAGGACGTTGATCATACTGAACCCATCAATTCAAATAGATTACAATTATTTCGTTATATCATCTTTATCAATATACTTCATATTTTCTCAAATCACACCTAATGTATTCCCACATAACCAACAGAATAAAATAAAACCACAACACCTAATGGAATAATCAGACATAATAGAAAACATTTAGTCCTTTGTTATATACGAAATACCCAAATCACATCAATCCAGAAGGGAAAACAAAGAAAATAAATTTAGAGGAACACATGATAGGATTCAACCAAAAATGATGAAAATGAAAATCCC
This sequence comes from Viscum album, assembly GCA_963277665.1. Taxonomy (NCBI): domain Eukaryota; kingdom Viridiplantae; phylum Streptophyta; class Magnoliopsida; order Santalales; family Viscaceae; genus Viscum; species Viscum album. Next base: position 185,023,006 of record OY728153.1, on the reverse strand, counting down.
CATAATGCATCATACTTCTAAGGGTTAGTCTTTCAATAAATTTAGATAGAAGAAATACCCAATATAAACAAATTCAATGAAATATTATCATCTATATGAAAATAATATTCCAACTCATAACACTTTTTTAAAATATAGTAACCCAAAAAACTAAAAAATCCTCCACAAATCATCATGTAAATAGTGAACCTATCATATTTTTTAAAATAACATTCATGATTTTAAAACTTAATCCTCTATTGGGAACCCATTTTAAAAAAATAAAAAAAAACTATTTAAAATGATTCCATTTAAAATAATGTGAATTTTATATAAATTATATTTTAAAAATAATCCATAATAAATTATAAAATAATCAAAAATATTTTATAAAGAAATTAAACAATAAAAAATACTTGCATGACCCATCCATAAAACATTTTCTAAATAAAAACTTTATTTGTATAATTTTAAAAAAACCCACCCCTCAATTTAAAATTTTCTTTCATTAAAGATATTTAAAATAAATCATTACTTTTCAAATTACTTTTTCCTAAAAATATGAACATTCCAATATTTTTTTGAAGATACATGTGCTTTTTCCGAGGGAGTTCTGAGCTGAAAACTTTGATAGCATGAGAAGAGTATCTTATTACAGCTTTCTCTTTATCCATCTACCCATTTCTTGTAGTTAGCCAAGGGAGGTTCTTGATTATATGATGAATATGGGTGCGGAAACTACATAAAACTGTTGTTTATGGGTTTTCACACTTCAATGACACTTTTCAACCATGTTATAGATAAGTTTTCTCTGACTTTAAAGCACACAGAAGCTTCAGACCATTGTGAGATGTTGGTATGCCTACTCCATTTATCCTTGATCTTCATTGGGTCTGTTCTCATTGATTTTTTTCTCTTCCAATTAATATTCTACTAGTCAAAGCTCTTTGCAGCTCATGTAATCAATCCACATTTTTTATTATTTAATAAATTCTTGTGACGTGTGGGTTGAGTTTCCATCTCACACTTCAATTTTTTAAAAAATTGAATGTCACTGAACATAACTAAAAGACATATAGTTAATGTGACCATGTATTAATTGGTTTAATGTCATGGTGTACTATCTCCCTATTATTACATTGTCACTCATAGTAAAAAAATAACTCACACGATCTCCACATTAATTACCAAACCATGTGATCTCATCACGAACCACCACATCAACTCATGTTTCATCCTAAAATGAAGAAATTACTCTAATATAAATCATTAAATACCACAAACCATAAAATATTTTATAAATCAACATTTCTATGGTAACATGTTGTTTATCTTGAGAATGAGTTGCCAAGAACTTTCCTATAATGCCTTTCCAATCTGAAATGATCATAACTCCATATACGAGACATCCCATATAATAAATGGAATTGATAAACCTAGGACCTCATTAAAACCTAACTTATGTATGATACCATTTGTATCAATGTAGCTCTTGAACCAATCTATAACTGACTATAATGGTATACTAGATCACCATGACCTAGAAAAAGACCTAGTGTATTGAAATATAATAACATTGAATGGTTTATAACATAAATAAATATTTATATATAGTGTATTTTCCCATAAAAATAAGACATGACCTATCTTTAAGATTTAATTACATACTAAATTTTGATATTCATGAAATATATAAAAATGAAATAAATATAAAACATTTTGAAAATATATCCCTCATCACACAGTGAAGATTATCCCTTAAAAAATCCATAAAAATAACAATCTATATACACAAAAAATTAGACTACATCTCCAAATATATAAATAACTAAAAGTATTGCATAGAAATGTAAAAACACGTGATGAAAATAAAACATCTACATACCTAATTAAATGATCACTAGTGACTTGCGATTGCTTTCTATCTCAACCACAAAACCTATATTGAGAGTCCAAGGAAAAAATATCCAATCATTATAAATATATTTAAGTGAGTATTGGGTGATATTTAAATCCTATTAAGTAAGAACAACATAGTACATGTATTATCATTACCAAAACAAAAATTAATTTCATTTCTCAATAAATTTTGAAAATATAATTAATTATTTAAATAAATAAAAACATTATGATCAACCATTTTCGGATACATAAATTTATCCTTTAATAAATGAAAAAAATATTTTGAAACCAAAGTTTATTTCATAAGATTCATTTATGAAACAAAAACACAATCATATAGAAACATTACTTTTAAATAAAACTATCCATTAAAAAATCAAGTTAAAATACCATATTTTTTTATCATAATAAAGTTACCATGATGAAGGGGTGATAATTGTATAAAGATAACAAATCATGTAAATGAAAAATACCATTTAAATATAAATTTAATCATTGGTAAACAATAAAATAACCAAAGTAAATAAACCAAAATCATAGTATAATCCATAATAGTAAGAAAGAGAATAAAAAACTATTATAAAAAATATGATGTGATATCAGTGAATATTTCTCAATGTAATTGACTTGGTAAGGGAAATTTAGGTGGATATGTAACCTAAAAATCAATGATATCATTTACTCACGCCATTCGATAGTCCCTTTCTTGTGTAACAATTAATTATGTGATAAATAATCTTATAATATTCCTATTTAAGTTCTCTCTTATGTCGAACATAAATTAACATAGGAAAAATCAAAATGGAATCATTAATATTTCCCCACCAATGAAATACAAATGAAACCATATATTATTTCTAACCATATATTAAATTTACGACTACAGCCCAACCATTTTATATCAAACCATTTTTTAAATCATGAAAGAAAATAATGATTCTATATTAAATGGAATTTTTCAAAAAACAACATTAAGAATAGTAATAAAATATAAATTCATACAACAATTCAAATTTCATGGATTCTATTTTAAAATTTTTATTCCCATATGAAATTACAAACACACAAACACAAACACACATATATATATAAACATTTATAAATGAACATATTAACCAACTATAATGTAAAAATATCAAGATGTTCATATATATATTTACATATTTATATGTGTATAATAAAAATATAACAAGATATATATAAAAATAAATAAGAATCAAAAGGAAAGATAGTTGTACAAGGATCATAATTAAATATCTAAAATATATTTTTATTGAATTAACATATTATAATTCTTCTGTCTCATAATAAAAAATTTAATATTATAACTTATCATTTTTAAACATCGAATCTATCATTGAAAACAGCCATGAATATTTTAGTACAAAATAAAATATTTTAATCTTTAAAGGAAGATATAAGAGATTAATGTCAATAAACCCTATTCAGAAATTGATTTCAAAACATTGAAAACATAGATAATTTTTTATAATTAATTTTAAATACATCATACTATATTTTATCAAGATTAAAAAATGGTATAAATCCCTATAACATGTGGTAAATCCTGATAATTCAAAATCATGAAAACCAAAACCTATTACATGTACATAAAATGTGACTATTCTATCAAATGATAATAGAAGGCTTCAGATATCCACAACACATAGAATAATAAGGAACAACCATTAATGAAAATCCAATAACCCCCCATAGGATTGAACTATCATGTGTTAATGAAGTGGTAAATATATTAATCATTATAAAAAGGATGAATAAGGTTAAGTATATGAATGAGACTAAACTAGTTGGATTTACCATTGAAATTTTAGTAAAAAATATTTCTATGAAAATAGTCCAAGACAAAGGTAGTCACACACCTATGTGGGACCTTAGTCATGGTTGGTGTCTAGGCTAAACCAAGAGAAGAGATATTGTGATATAATCTTAAAATGAGGAATTTAATTTTAAAAATTTTGAGACATTTAAATCATGTATGCTATTAGATTTTATAAAAGATTTAACCAAAATGAGTTCCAATTCTTTACCATTCAATGGTAACATAAGAAACACACATAGTTTCTTTACAAGGAATTGTAATCTATGCACTATCTGACTGAAAGGGTTCCTTCCCTACAAATTCAAATCATACGACTACCATACATTTTTTACAAGTCATGTGATAAATTCCTAAAAAAATTAAATAATTTAAATTTGGAAAGGAATATCATCATTAATTCAAATATAAATATAAGTATCAATAAATAAATAAAAAATGTGGGAATAAAAATATTTTTGTTACATAACCCATTACATCATTTGAGTTTCTATTGATTATTTTTTGTATTATGTAAAAAAATCAAGTGAAAACTCTTGGTCTAATTCAATGGGATAAATCTATATATATATTAACTATGAAAAAATTAGAATGGTAGAGGCTTTGGGGTTCCCCAATAAATTAAATACTTATATATATATATAATTGTATTTGGGTATGTAAAAGATTCATCAATGATTAGAACCCCTAAAAAAGGTTAGTTGATAATCAACTCAATCATTGTTCGATTACTTGAGGAGTGGGACATAGACTAAATAATTGCAATGGAACCCCTAGGGAATGTTATTTTTTAATTAAAATATCTATGAAAACCATTATGATGGATTTATTATATAATTTATTTTAGTAATATAATGTGATATTACAAAACCATATGAAATTTATATGTAATAAAAATAAATTTCAAAATGAATGTTAATGGAATAATTTTGATGTCTATGAAATTTTGAAGAATAAATTATCATGTAATTTTCATATAATATATCTTATATGGGTTTTATCATTCACCATAAACTCATTTTTGTATTATCAATGGATGTGGACATAAGGAAAAAAATTTATAATGGATTCCTTAGGCAATGTTGATATTTTACAAATGATTAACAAAAAATAATAAATGTTAGGGTGTGAGTTTTAATGATTATAATGAATTCTCTATTATGATTTATGTTAAAAACCGTGAACATAGTTGAATCCCAAAATATTATTAGTAAGATACACATATGTTCTCATTTATTTTTTAGTGACAATTATGTTTATGGATAGATGATCTAATTTCATATGTGTCGAGAATTTTGGAAGAAAATCCTCATTGTGTGCTTGAAGAGAATGAGAATTCACTCTATGTGTGAAAGTCGAGGTTCTTGTTCACACTGGTTTTTTTTTTTGACAAAATAAGACAGATCCATTAATGATGGAGATCAGCATAAATACAGCAGCATAACCACGATGGAAAATGATTGAACCAAAGCAATTCTTCGTAAGGGGGGCCAATGGCTGCCATCTTGTGAGCAGCTTCATTCGCTTCCCTTTTAATAAATGAGAAATTGCAGGAATTGAAGCCTTGTCTCTGCGAGTGAATACACCGGATAATGGGGCCGAAAGGTTGAAGCCTGCCGTCAGTGAGATTGATGGCATTGATTACAGTGAGATAGTCAGATTCGATGTGAATGGAATCCCAACCGCGGTCTTTTGCGAAGTTTAACACAGCAAGGATGGCGGCGGCCTCCGCGACTGAGGGCTCCCAAAGTGCATAACGTGCTTCGTATTTGGCTGCAATAAGATTTCCCAGGTTGTCTCGGGCCAGTAAACCTAGTCCAACTGGGCCATCCTTAGGGAGAGAGGCATCCACATTGATCTTAAAAATCCCTTCCGGTGGGGGGCACCAATGTTGGGGAAGAGGAGAGGGGGTGAAAAGTGTTTGTTGCTCAGGGTGGTTCTGCCAAACCGCAATCCATGACAATGCCCGGTCGATCCAAAATCTAGGGGGCCTCCGGAAATGATTGAAAATGGCCTCGTTCCGCCTATCCCAGATAATCCAAGTCAAAATGCACAGGGCGCCTGCTTTAGCCGGTGAAATGGAGGAGCACCATCGCATCAGGAGAGAGGTAAGATCTGAGGCGACGTCCAGGGACAGCTCTATAGTTGATCCCCAGCCATTCCAAACCTCCTGAGCCCCGGGACATTGAATAAGAGCATGGAGAGGGGATTCAGGCACAAAAGGGCAGAAAGGGCATGAGTTGTCATTTGAAAAGTGTCTGTAGGCAAGGAGGCTCTTAGTAGGAAGGATAACGGTACACACCTGCCACCAGAAAAATTGAACTTTAGGGGGAACATAAAGCTTCCAAATTGATGTCCAGGGCCTCGCATCTCCTTCTGTAAATTGAGAAGTAAGAGCTCGCCGGTAACCAGCTTTCACCGTATACTCTCCTGAGCTGTTGTTTGTCCAGTAGAGATGATCTGGCCCTACGTCTGGCACACAGGGGATACTCAGAATAATTCTCCTATCCCTCTCATTAAACCATGAGAAGAGTTTTTCAAGACACCATCCCGCCCCTTGATCATAAAAAAGACAACAGACTGTGGCATGTTCGGATCCTGGATAAAAAGGGGATGACGCCTTCGTGCCTGCCTGATCAATAAGCCAAGGATCAGTCCAAATCTTGACCGTTAAACCATTCCCAATCCTCCAGCCTAGTCCTTTCCTCAGAAGATTACGACCACCCCAAATGCTTCTCCAAAGAAAACTGGGTCGATAGCCAAGATGGGAATCCAAGAAATCCTTATGTGGGAAATATTTAGCCCGGAGAACTCGTGTGCATAGGGATGATGGGTTATTAATCATACGCCAACCTTGTCTAGCCAACAAAGAATCATTAAAAAGAGAAAGGTCCCGGAAGCCCATTCCGCCTTCAGATTTTGGTTGGCAGAGAGCAGACCAGGCGATCCAATGGACTTTATTTTTTCCGTCCTTTCGACCCCACCAGAAGTTAGATGTGCTGGATTGAATCTTTGAAAGCACCACATCAGGAAGTTTAAAAATAGACATCAAATAGCTGGGGACAGATTGAAGTGCCTCCTTGATGAGGATTTCCTTCCCGGCCTTGGAGATTTTTTTAGGGGTCCAACCTTGTATTTTTCTTTCAATTCGATCCACAATAGCTGAACAGATTTCTTTCTTTGACCGTCCAACCACCGTCGGGAGCCCAAGATACTGCTGGTGCTTATCGACCCCAGGAATGCGTGCTAAAGAGAAGAGATCTTCTCTTTTTGGCTGGGGGACTCCAGAGCTGAAAGAAATTTCTGATTTACTCTGGTTGATCATTTGTCCTGAAGCCCGTTCATACTGTTGTATCGCCTGGCAGATTGCAGTACACTCATTAGGGGTAGCTCGAGAAAAAATAAGGCAATCATCAGCGAAGAATAGGTGGGATATCGGAGGGCCCTTGCAGCACGCTTTCGCCCCATGAATTCTGGAAGACGAAGCTGCCCTGGAAAGTAGGTTAGAAAACACATCAGCCACTAAAATAAAGAGGAAGGGTGAAATAGGATCTCCCTGGCGAAGCCCACAGGATGGGGAAAAGCCTCGGGTGATCACCCCGTTGACATTAATACAGAAGGACACTGACGAGACGCATTGCATGATCATGTCAATCCATTTGGTGCAGAAACCCATCTTGAGCATCACAAATTCGAGGAAGTTCCATTCCACTCTATCATAGGCCTTAACCATATCAAATTTCCAAGCCATGATCCCTCTCTTTTCTCGTGTTCGTGTTTTCATGGAATGTAAAATTTCATGAGCAATAATGGCATTATTAGTGATTAACCTTTTTGCCACAAAAGCCCTTTGGTTCTCTGAAATGACGTCGGGTAACCAAGGACGCAACCGATTCGCCAGGATCTTCGAAAAGATCTTATACGAAACATTGCACAGACTGATAGGTCGAAAGTCCGTAACCCCTTGCGGATTTTTCATCTTTGGAATGAGGGTAAAAATAGTTTCATTAAGAGAAGACAGGTCCGTTTTCCCTGCCCAAATATCCCGCATCAGATTGCATATGTCTGGACCAATGATGTGCCAGTAATTCTTGAAAAAGAGGGCGTGGAATCCGTCTGGTCCTGGGGCCTTCGTAGAGTGGATTTGCTTTAAGGCCTTAAGAGTCTCGTCATTCGTCACATCTTTAGAAAGCTGTCTATTCATATCGTCAGAAATCACGGGTTTGATGCAGTCCTCAATCTCAGGAGAAATGTTAGAATGGCCTGCAGAGAAGAGCTTCTGAAAACAGCTCAGGAATGCTTCTTGGATTCCCCCTGTGTCAGACACTTTACTACCATCTGATTTTAGAATGCCAGAAATAAAGTTTTTTCGGCGTCTTGCTGATGCCTTCTGGTGGAAATAACGGGTATTAGCATCCCCTTCTGGTTCAATTGATAGTTGGAGGATAATTTTTTTTCAATAATTTCTTTATAATATATAATTATTCAAATCCATTAAATATTCAAAAGGAAAATATGAAATATAGTTATCCTGGTCTTCTTAAACCGTTGGAATAAGAAGAAGCCCACATAATGGCTAGTGATGATGAGGATATTAAATCGTCAAGGTCGAGTTTTTAATAACATATTAAATATATATATTCACCTAATAATTGTTCTTGAGTTTTAAATAATGATAGTTGGTGTTATGATTATTATTATATATTCATCAATGTTCATGATTAGTTATATCTTAAATATTAGGTTTACACCCTTAATTTTATGTAGTATTAAGAATGTATTTGTTCCCTCGTTAAACGGATAATATATATTTTCTTATTTTGAAATAACACTACATGTCTTAAATTAAACCATGGTCATAAATTGAGATTTTCTCTGAACTTACTATAGAAATTTATTATGTAATTTATATTTTGATAACCAATCATGAGTTTCTTAGTATCAGAATTTTAATATTTGATATCTTATTATAGAAAAAAATTCATCTTTTATATGTTCTAGATATAATAGATTATTTTCAATAAATTAAATTAATTAGTTGTTGTGAATAATAAAATTTTTTAAATGGGGAAATTCATGATTAAATTAAAAAAGATTATATATTTTACTTCATGTGAATACTTATGTATTAGATAGCTTGTGACCAATAAACAATTAATATAGAATCCAACCATGAAAAATATATGATAATAATATATATATATATATATATATATTCTTATTAAACAAGTATGTTTCATATTTTTAAAATACATATAGATTTTTTTTTCATTTTTAAAACATTTATATTCATTAAAATTCAATTAGTGAATATTAAAAAAAAAATAAGACTTATTTATTCATTAAAATAAAACCATTTGAAAAACTAGTAATATATGTTTTTTAGTAAATTATAAATATATTATTGATAAGAAAATTTATTGATATGAAAAATATATTATCAATAATATTATTTTTAATTTATGGGAAATATTAATATTAATAACACTTATGTTTAAAAAATAATTTTACAATAAAATTAATTTTTATTATATTCTTATAATATTGTAATATTATTAACAATAATACTTTTAATTTTTAAAAATAATGATCATTTTCATATTTAACATTTCAATATTATCTAACTTTTTATTTTTTGAAATTTTCTTAAATAATTATTTTTATATTGAATTGTGAAAATACTAAATTTTCTAATACCTTCAATAGTACAAAAGTACAAAAATAAAATAATAGAATTTTTTGAAACAATTATTTATGAATTTATATATTTTAAAGTTAATATAAATCATTTTATAAAACTATGATTACTATATAGAACCCATGTTTAATGTTTTTCTAGAATCCTATGTTTTATATTACATAAAAAATGTTTAAATCCCCTATATAAAAATTAATTTTTAAAAATTATATCGATAAAATATTAAAAATTACATTCATATTTTAAATACATATTATTAGATTATATCATATTTTAAATTTATTTTCTAGGAATACAATTATTATTACTAAGGATAAATCTAATGACAATGATTATAGTAAAAGTGTAATTATACAATAATTTGTTTACTAATATTGTATAATTTTTATCTAAATAAATAAATGAATAAAATATAAAAACTAAATGATTTATAAATTTAAAAAATATATTTAAAAATATTACTCATCATAAAACTTTCATTCAATAGTGACAAATAGTAAGAACAAATAAAGTCGACAACACCATTTCCCTACAATATTTTCTCAAATATATATATTTTTTTAAAATGAAATAGTTCAATTTATCTTAATCATTAACATAATTATAATAAATTGATATTATATTTATATTTATCATAAAAAATTTCAGTATTCTATGTTATTTTATTTATTATGAAAACATATGTTTCTGAGGTAAAAACTATTGTCCTTCATAAAAAAAATATATATTAATAGATAAATGTGTAAAAATATGTTTATAATTTATTTTCAGTTTTACATAACCAATTATCACCCAAATATTTATTATTTATAACTTTTCAAATCATTTACACTCAAATAATGCTCTTTACTTATTTAAAAATAATTGGTGTCCAAAAAAATCAGTTATCCTCAACTATATAATGGGAGAATGGAACCCTTTAACATGAATCACATTGTAATAAATATTTTCATAAAATAATATAAATTTCTCCTCCTATAATCATCTCCAATGGTATTAGTCATACATTTCAAATTATCATTCCATGTAACCTCGTTTCCATGGATACTTCTGAGAAAATGTTTAGAGTCTAAAATTTTGTTATACCTAATCCTTATTTTTTTATTCAAATTCATTACATTCATAAAATATTCTAATACTACTGATATATGAACTCAGTATTGTTTTTATACGGAATTGTTATTTTATTAATGGAAAAAGTCTTATTTAATCATTCACATAAACGTATGAACTCAAAATTAGATTGATTGTTTTTTGTTGACTAGCACCTCAAGGAAGGGACATCTTCAGTTTTCCACCACCTCCTAATTGTTTTGAAATAATTATGTAATTTAAGAAAAAACACACATATATATATAATATATATATGAATATTAAGTCACAAAAGAAAATAAACCTTAATTCTATATAATTTATAAGGAAATTAAATTGTTAACATTGCATTGTGAAGTCTACCCCCAACATAAGGATACATTTTCATCTTCTTCTAATTTTATATAAAAATGAATTCATATTTTATTAAAGACCACAATAATAAGTAAATAATTTCACAATAATTATTTAGTAATTATATTCTTTTAAAATAAAAAATTTCATAACCATACAGGCATATAAAATTTTATATGTTTATGATTGTGTCATTCAAAAAAACTACTAGAATAATTATACAAAACTCTATCATTGATGATTATCAAAAATAAAGTAGTAATTTTTTAAAAAAATTATAATCATATAAGGATTCTTATAAATATCTAAATATTTAATATTAATTTTTAACATATATTAAGATATCATCATTGAAATCTAAAATTTCTGAAAATAAGATGACATTCATTCTATTTTAATGAAACATAACTAAATCAATAACTGAATTAGATTTTGATATTTTAAATTAAAATATTTTATCCATTCAATGGCATTGACTTGTCTATGAATTATGAACTATGAGATTATAATAAATAATAAAACATCAAATAGGAAATTATTTTAAAACATCAATTTAACTCACACCTAATATTGGGAATAGATTATGAATAAATTACATGAATGTAACAAATAATAATAAATGTATATTTTAAATTATTATCAATAATAATTTATATATTAATCTTATGACTTATATATTTATCTTCTATATGAAATATTCACGTGTGTATGTCGAAATTAGGGGTAATGGGATCTGATTCTTTGACCCAATTATTTCAAATTGAGACATGATTTATTTTTTCTTATTTTTTTATTCTATGTTGATTTATTTTGATTCAAGTCATATGAAATATTTTAATAAATTTTTCTATTTTTTTGATAAAAAAATCTTCTTTCTTTATTCATTCAAATGTTGATTTCAGTATTACCCAAGGGGTGTTGTATTCATGTCTCATATATAATTATATCATATATATTTTTTATTTTATACTTTGTTTTAATTACAATGGTTTATCTAAAACAAATTTAATAATTTCTATCATGATCCTGTCATTATTTATGTTATTTAATATTCGTTTTGAATATATACACTTCAAGGGGTTTTATTTCACTCTTTTTTAATATTATTAGTCTATTTACCATTATTATAAATTCAATTGGACATGTTTGAATTTTTACACTATATTTTCATTTATTTGGTGCCTACATTACCATGTTAAATTCTATTTTAATTAATTTATTTATTTTAATTACACATTATTGTGTGGTATATCTATAGTATTTTTTTGTAATGATTCCATTACTATAAGTGTTTATATTGAAAAATTTTATTCATTGATATATCATTCATATAAACCACATGTATCCCTTTAAAAAAGAATATATTGATCGTGAAATAAATTTAAAATCCACTCATAAGATTTTACATTGTGTAATTAGACTAATAAATATACATTACAACCTTATTCATGTAAAATCAACCTTCGTTAAAGTAATAATTTTCCTTCTACAGTCATTCCTCTCTCAACACACTATATGTATTTTATTTGACTGAAGGATGGTCAACTAGTTAGAACGTGTAATTTTATATGGATATTTATTTACTTAATGTTATATCATTACTCTATAAATTTGTATCTTGATGGATGATTATATATAAATATATTCCATTCATTGATTGTGGAAATTATTGACTTAACCACACATCTCATATTCTATAATGCATTAGTTTAAGGGATGATGTAATAGATACCAACTAAATTTAATAATTAAGGAAATTATTGACCGAACAATATACCCAATAAAAAATAATTTCATAGTTTGATGGATTCATACGTAGAAAACTCATTCATTTTCTATTTATATAAATTTTTAAATTCTATGTAATCATTTTTAAAATATCTATGTTTGTTTATTAATAATGAACTATACATATTCATTCTAAACCATATTAATTCATTTATATGATGAATGTTTTATAAATATTTAGTGATGAGTTTGTCTTTAAATAGAATGTTGATACATCAATTGGTCTCTTTATACAAACTACATTTTGTCTTTTGGTGTATTCCTTACAATGAGAAAATATTGCCTTTAAACATGGCACTTAGGGTAATACCATGACGTCTAGGATAAGGGAATGAAATTAGTAATCTACCATTATTAATTAAATTACTATGTAACTGCTTATTGTTATCTTGGTATTTATTAATTTATATATCAACCATGTATATTTTCTGCTCAAAATATAAATTTATTATGAAATTATTTGGATTACGTATTCCAATTATATTATTTATTATTAACTTATAATCACTAATGATCTTTGATTTTTATCACAGATGTTTACCCAAAATGATCATTTGTATAATCAATTATACTATTTTAATTTTCCTAGTTTATAAAGAAATATTTTATAAATTAAATTTATAACTGATTAGATTTTGTTAGATAATTTTTAGAGATATTAAATAATTATTACATATCACATATATTTCATCATAGAATAACAATATATGTCTACATTATGTGATATACATGATATTTTGGTTTTTGAAATTTTATCCAAACTCTCTAAAAATATAATTCTAAAAGTTCATGTGAATATAAGTGAATAAATATTTTATAGTGTGATTTTCATTATAGATGGTTAAAATTTTATTGCTCTTATTGATTCTAATACAGGTATGAAAAACAATGGTGTATTTGCATCATATTACCACAATTTTTTCTACGGAACAATAATAATTTTTTTAAACTAGTCTGCTATATTTTTCAAGTCTTGTAACCGCAACAAAAAATATGTTCGGGTCTATCCCACATTGTGTCCCAATAAATTTTATGACCATCATTTAGAATACCAGAAGATAATACATCTATTGAATATATGAACTTTATCTATTATGAGGATGATTTTTATGTAAAACAACATGACCTAGGATATAAAAGTATATTACATAATACATCATAGATGAACAAGAAATATATATGATAAATATAAGAAATATATACTAAGATAGATGAATATGAATTGATATGGATGCTTGAAAACTGTATATAATTTAAAAGGATTAAAACTCGTAGGTTCACAAAATTCCAAAATGAATGATGTGAATATTTCACATTAGCATATTCTAGGTTGAAGAATTGGATAAAAATGCTATATAATATTTTTCACTTGTTATGTAATTCCACATTCTAATATATTTCCATATCTATATGATCAAGCATTGAATGATAAAAAAAATATTATAATGTATTAATTTTAAATAATGATTATGATAATGTGAAATTATTCTACGTGAAAGGATATTTATGGGACATATTGGGATATGGATTGATTGACCATTATTGAGAAAATAACTATGTCTGCGTGAGACTTCCGGAGCATACATAGAGTTTTATAATACCAGAGTGATTTATTAATGATATTTTATGGGTACCTTATAGTTATTATAACATTTTTATACCCCCAATAACATAATGGGAGGTTTTTCAATTTCAATTATGTTGTTTGGAAAGATAATTATTGGTTTCCTAAAATAATATAATAAGTTTTCCATTTAATATGGATTGATATGGATATAATATAATTATGATCATCTTTTTTTATACTTTAGAAAGGTTTATAGTTAGTATAAATGAAAATTTTGATTATATTTGTTGGTTCACAAAATTACCTATTGTTATTAGTCATATCAAAATATAATTTTGAAGATTTATTTTAGTATAACCAATATGGGAAATTCTATGAGGGTTAAAGATAATGAAAATTTTCTGAGTAGAACTCTTGGAATGATCCTTTGAATGATTACATTTTATTAAAGTCATGTTTGTAGAGGGAATTTTCCATCATGGTTAGGAATTACCTCAATTATTACATCATTTCTCTAGACTTGGATCCACTTATTTTAATAGTTTGTGAATGTACCCAATGGTTCATCCATGGGACCGTAATGTTAGATATAAATCCTAGTACCATCCATTGTAATTATGTTATTTATAGGGATTAGTTTTCTCATACATATGATCGGTTATGGAAATGTAATACATGTTGGGGAGGGGACCCTATTTTTGGGGTATAAAATCCCTTAGTAGGTATATATCATCGTTGAATGTTACATTTCCTATAATATATTATATCATATAATTCCTAATTCATGAAATAAATTATTCCATTGGGATCAAATCACATATAATGTTGACTAATAGGTTACAATAAATTTAAATGTCTTTCTGATGACCAACATCTCATTATTGATGTGGCTCTATTGAGGTCAAAATAGTTTATTTATTTTTTAATGTTAATAATTTTATATTTACTCTATCAATAATCTATGTGATTATATAAAAGTTTAACATTGACTCTTTATCATGAATGTTATTGTTTTCCCTTTCACTGTCTAGGTTGGGTAGAGTAGTCTAGTATCTCCACTCATGTATTATAGACTCACTAAAATTGTTATTGATATAAAAAGTCAGATATTTTATCAAATATTCCACTTTATTTTGAAATACGATATGGTTTCAAGAATCTACATATATTAGATATTGTAGGTATTGTAAATTTAATTATATCTCATTTTACTTTTGAGAATGATCATTCTTGAGTAGGTTTGTGATGTGTAGTACATTCCAACAACTATAGCTAACCATTTTTAATTAATATCAAGGATTCATTTATAAAAAATTCTTTATTTATATTTTGTTGTATATTTCATGTTATTTCCATTATTTTAGTTCTATAGAACTCTAATATGAATTTTTATATTCAACTGGTATATGAATTATACTGAATTTTCATGCATTTATAAGTAAAATAGAAAATTCATTGGGGGTGTTCTTAGTGTGTATAGAATTATTGTAGTAGTATTTACCTGATATCCATAGTGATGATAAATATTAATGTTCATGATATGTTTAGGTGTGAGAAAAGATACCTTACTCATTTATAATATTTTTATATTTATCAATACTATTTCATTATATATTTAGGATATATTATTCATGGATGTTGGATTCATATTGTATAAAGAGATGATTTTTTTAATATAATTCCATATGGTATGGCATAATATATAATTTTATTCATTATTTTTTCCAGTTAACATACTCTTTAATATTAATGAAATGATTAGTATGGAATAATCATATTTAGTGGTTGACCTAGGAAACGTTCCTTTGGTTCTTGTTATGTTAACGATGAAAAAAATAGGTTTTTATACGTATTTTTGAGCTCTGATAAATTATTTATATAAAAATATATTTTATACATTTTGGTAAATAATGGTATATGTATTTTGATCTAGTCCTTAGCTCATAAATTCTATAAGGTGTATAGGGTGACCCATACATTCCACAACATATTCTATGATAATTTCATAAGCAAAATGAGTATTTAGAACATTGTTTATTGTATATAGTTATATTTGTTTCTAGTAATATAAAATATGTAATTTTAACTATATCGATATATGATTCTGTTTTTAATTTTTCAGTATATGAAAATTATGTAAAAATATTCCAAGATATTAATACATTGTATGTAAAATAAAGGCTCGTAAGCATAATTTCAATATAATAAAACATCATGATTTTGTGGTATTCTGAAATTGATGTTATCTGAAACTTTTTTAAATATTCACCTACTAAATTTTGTTAGCATATCCCACAAACCAGTATAATGATATTGGTGTTTGTGAGTTCTTAGAATATTTGTGATAATGAGTACCACAATATTAATATGTATTAGATGTAGTGAATATCCTCATTATTTTTAATATGATTTGACACTATTTTAGTAATGGTATCTTTGAAATGTCGTGGTCACCTTATGTAATTACTATGTACACTTTCTCTTCTAATGATTGTGATTTAGGTCCACCTTGAGTAATTTTATATTCTACACTCATAACAGGGGGACAATTCAACTATCAATAGGTGTAGTTTCTTATTTGATGGCAATGATATAGGTACTCCAATTACATGATTTATCTTTCAATGATATTGGTGTTTTTCCTAAATTATCATATTTCGGTACTTTCTAAAAACCCATCGTGAAGGACCTCCACTAGTGTAGATGGTTTCTCCCTTGAGTGGTGTCTATATCATCATTGATACATGATTCCTACACATTAACTCAACGGTTTGAGAGAGATTATATAGTACATAATTTTTTACAACCATCACATGGATAGTGGTTAATGCAAAGAAAATATATTTTAATTATTTTCATAGCATATCATGATCAATTGATTATATGTTGATAGTGATAGTGAGATTTATTTAGGAAAAAAGAATCAATTAATTGAGTTTTATTAGAAGTTTTCTATAAAATATGAACGAAACAATTGGATTCTAAATTGATTATTCTATTAATTTTAGATAAATATAAATTAAAAATCATCACTAGAATCATCAAATGATAAAAATGACCTATTTTATTTCCCATTTTCATATTCATGTTATAATAATTCTCTAATTATATTTTTAGGAATAATGTTAATAAATAATTGTGTTTGAAAAATATTATATATTATTTTTCAGCCTCATAAATGTAGATTGTAAATGTCCTTGGATTTATTCTAGAACATTATTTATTTATTTATTATCACCATAAACATTAATAACTTTATTGATTTTGGAAGACAAACCAATGATGTTGAGGGGAAATGTAATTATTATAATAGGATATGTTGTGGTTATTTATTTGAATATCATTTTGAGTATTTATATAACAGTAAAAGGTTATAATGTGTTATTTTCTAGTTATTCAATTATGGGAATCAGGAACAATGATATGATTTTATTTTATCTCATTAGATTATGAGTTAATAAAGGTATATATTATATTGGTTATTAATTCATACTAAATATATATAAACTCAATGTATATAATAAAATAATGTGATAAAAAATTATTTATGACATATATGGAAATTTGATAAGGAATTCTAAAATATTACTGGTGAAAATATATATTAGTTTCCTTTCTAATTTTGGAAACCCAGATGAATACCCATGATAAATTAGGAGATAATCATATACATAGTTAAATATATTGATATCATGTTATATTATTTTACATAAAGTGTAATACAATGGTATGGAGATGATAGATCATGTTCATTAGAATGGTTGTGGACCATCATCTTCAGATTGTGGATTAATAAGCCACTAAATAGTTATGATCATGATTATTGGTAATGTAATGTGAATTGTGCATTCTGTAATATTTTAATTAGTATATTAAAGATTGTTTTATAATGAATTGTCACAACATCTACTATATTTGATAAGTTTACCAATGTCCTAGTAAATTTTATTTATTACATTCATATGGTTATAAAAACATGAAAATGAGATGGAATGTTTAATCCTAATACTATAATAATGGGATCCTTATATATATTACCTTTTGATAGGTATTACAATCATCTAATGTTCAAAATGTGACATGTCTAGTTGAATATATTATATAAATTGTGTAATATTTGGGAACCCAGATTGTTTCTTTCATGAGAGTTGATCGATATTGTGAGTTTTTCATTCAATTATATCAAGAAAGTGGTCCAGTTTCCATGTCAAACCTAATAATTTATTAATGAATAATTTCATTATAAATTTTGATGGTTTTATGGTATACTTTTTGATTTTCAAAAACATCCGTGGATGTTAAAATAATTATTTGAAAGATGATGTTACTAAAATACAAACCTCTGTGTGTGTCGAGAAATATAATTGAGAAGATCCTCAAGTAATTATGGGTCATCTGTTATTAACGAACTAAAAATGAATGCTTAAACAAAAGTCATAGAAAGATAATTTTATTATTCATACCAATGAAGACAATAAAATCATTGGGATTCCATTATCTAATGGATTTTCATTCTTGTTCTTTTTTATATTTCCATGATTATTATTACATTTTCACTAGATTTATCCACTGGCGAGTCTCTATCATTGGATGTACAATTAGGTATTAAATATGAAACAATAATATCATTACCATCAATTTATCTCCTAAAAATTTATGTCATGTTTTATAATATATCAATTTTACATGATCAATTAACAATATTTTATGTTAAATTATGGGGGTTTCTCTAATGTAATCAGAGTTGTGTCCTTGAATCATGAACAATTTAATTGTGTAATGTAAAATTAGAATCCTTATGTATGTATTCTAAAATATTATCACTATAAACCAATAGAAACCGAACTATATCTACTTATGAACTAGAAATGGTAATTTAATTTAAAATATGATTCCACATTTCTAATTCTATATAATGAAAAATATTATATTTTTTCCTAAAAATTAGATCCCTGTTTTTTGAATACAACATTATTAGACTAATATGTTATGATGTATGTCTCAAGTTACTCCAAGTGGAGTCATCAATCTGGTTTTTTACTAGTTTAATATCTTTTTTAAAAGATTTGTAACACAATATCAAATATAATTCCATCATTAGAATAAATAATATCAAATCTATACATATACCTTAATTATGATCTAACTAAATTCAAATAAATATTATATAAATTATATCTCATCAATAAAATTTATTTAACATTGTTTACACCATATAAGAAATTTCGAAGTATTATATTGACATAAATGTACTAGTATACCAAATTCAACTCTAATGAAATATTTTTTAGATAATATATTAAAAATATATTGAAATTTTCTTTGTTTTCCCCACCCAAAAATATTATTTTGAGAAATATAATAACAAAAATAATTATCATTTTCTCTTTATAAATCATAAAGTGTTACCAAATAGAGGGCCATTAAAATTTATTGCGATTTTTGTACCAAAAATATTAGCATTTGTTAATATAAATCATTATCTAAACAATTCACTGATTTTATAATCTTATGAGATCGACAACATTGTATTGTTTTATCTAATGAAATATGATATTAACTGATTAATTTATTCATTAAATAAATGTATATAAAACTATTACATTACTGAAAACTCCTCGAAATAAAAATAATAATTACTAGAATTAACTTGTTTTGATTAGTAATATTCATCAATAAAATAATGTAATAAAAATTACATTTTATCATTAAAATAAATAAATATCCAAAACATATATAATTTTTATTGGATTAATGCATCACGACCCATAGATATATAATATTTTAACTAAATCATCTTGTAACAATATAGAAATATAAAATCAGTTTTAATTAATGTAATACTTTTAATAATTACAATAGTGACCCTCACTTATTTTATAAAAAGGAAATATTATTGTTTATTTAATACACTTAAAAACCCCTTTCGATTGTCCAAGATCCACAAAAAAATATTCCTATATTCCCTAAAAAAAATTCGAGGACTTATTTTAGTCATAACTCTATAATTATAGATATTATGGTATAAAAATGATGATCATTTGATGGAAAAGTAATGATTTTATTATAGTTTATATATTTTATTTTGTATTACACTTCTTTAAAATATACCACAACCATGAAGAGATAATAACCAGAGTATCCTAAATATACAGATATTTTATTATATTAATATATACACATAAATTCATATCCACTTATATCAAATGGAAAAAGGAATTAATCATTCGTGCGTATGGGTGAACTATCAACTCCATTAACGAGTATAATTCATTTTCAATAACCATCTATAATGACTATTAATAATGGTTTAATTAATAATAATATGAAATATTAATTATATATTATTATTTTTAAGATAATAATATATCAATAATTTTCATACTTTCCATTCACATAAAAATTATAACATCGTCCGCGCATAGGTGTGAACTATCACCTCCATGTTGCGATGTTATTAGATAATATACAATACATCACTTGTATAACATATATAACTATATTTAAATGTTTAAAATTATATTAATGTGGTTATGATAATTATGTAATGATAATAAAAATTTATTATTTCCATAATTATTAATCAAAATGAGAATTTTACTCATGCCTACGTACGTCCTACCGTCCCAATGATTATAATGTTGTTGAATTTTTATAAAAATTATTTATTATATAATTATAAAGTATAATTAATGTAATAATTTTATCATTACATCACTAATAATATTTTATATATAATGTAATTTTCACCCCATTGACTATTGACACTGTAATAATTTCTTTATAGACTCAAGTACTAAATATCGTCAAAACATCCAACGTGAACATAAATAATTATTTAATTGTTATAACATGGATATATGGTTTATTAAATGAATTATAATCCTAGAATACATTCTCATAAAAGTAAGTAATTTACCTATATTTATTAATATAGAGAATACATATTTTATATGAGGGGTCAGACTAAAGGTAAGGGACTTCATCTCAATATCTAATAATTAATGCATATTTTTATGTAATACACCAACATCATTGTAAGGTATATAATAAACCTTGTTACATTAAATTTGAGAAAAAAAATATTTAAACATTAATATTTTTTATGATATTTTTACTAAATAAAAAAATAAATTTTGTTTTGATGTATAGTGTGAAAATTATGTTTCCTCCGTTGTGACCGATATTTGATATTTGGATTCATGTACAAGAAATAATATTTTTAACATAAAAATTAATAATATATTAACTTTTTAGATACAATTTTTATTTAAAATTGTTTTGATAATCGATTTATTATTCCAATAACTATAAATGATATCTTTTGATTTCAATGTTACGTTATCATTTTTTCCTTTATTTTTGTTTTATGTTTTATTATTATGTTATGGTTCATTGGAGTTGTTTATATATATTATTTCATCCATAATAAAATAAATTTGGGTGGTCCATTGTTATATCTCCATTGAATTCAATAATGAGATTGAGTAAAATAGTAATATTTATCATAAGATATTTTGGGAATAATGAATAATGGGTATTAAAAATGTAACTATGAATGTTACTTCCTATGATTATATAAAGGATACAAAGTATCTATGATATGGATTCCACAAGATAATTTTATTGTTTATGATTAAAAATAATACTTTCAGTAATATTATGATTTCCTATGTTATTGTAGGTAGATTATGTTTTATGGTTGTCTATTATGATTTTGAGAAAATGTTTTCATTATTTTTTATATATTATTGGACTAAAATTTTATTTCATTTTTTATCCCATATAGAACTTTTTCATCTCATTCCTTGTTTTTCAAAATTTTTCCATAGGGTTTCAGGATGGGTAAGAAAAATAAGGGTATCAAGATGAATGTTATAAATATTTTTATAGTGAAAAAAATGATTTTGTAATTTATAATGTTTTAATAACTATAAAAATGATATTGAGTTGATGTGTATACCTTGTAATATAAGTGTTCTTATGTAATAGTTATGGAATAATTATTTTTAATTTTAAACCTAATAAGAACCAAAATTTCAATTCATTGCTTATTTAATGATTATGTGACATTTTATGTTGGGCCTTAATGTTGATATCAATGGAATGAATTATAAAACATTTGGGATTAGGAGGTTCGTTAAAAAAATATGGTAAGCTTCTTTGTCTATTATTTTTAAAAAATTACTATACTAGAACTTTTTAATATTGAGGAATGTCGACTAAAATTGAAGGAAGAGGATCATAAACAATATTCTTATCTCTTTTTGATGACTTTCATCATCAAAAATATTTTTCAACATACAAATCTCTTGGAAACACTTCTTTGAGATATCAAACACCACATGTATACCTCAATACCATTTCAGATACTGGGTGTTTTCAATGAAATCGTATTTTCTCATAATTCTCATATTTTCAAATTTTAAATATTATCGAGGAATTTTTAGAAGTTTTAACATATTACATGATTTTGAAGAATACTATGATTTTGAAAAAGTTTTCAAATAGGGATACCATTACGCAAACTATTTATATTTTATTTTAATATATAGTAATTCAATACATTATTATGGAATTTAAAAGGGCCTCAAATTGAAATATTCAAAAATTTGACCTGAATGTTTTATAAAAATCATGGTTTATCTGATCTTTTGAGAATATATGTCATACAAGATTATTTTCCAAGACTCTTTCACAATAAAATCTCATAAGAACCAGGTTTTACAAGGTGTATTTTTACAAATGAAGTATTTGATTTTGAAGAATTTATAAATAATTATTTCAATTCATGGAGCACATATCTATGTAATCAAAATGACGATAATACAACTAGAAAACTGTGATCAAGGTATGAAATTATTTATATTTGGAATGTGTTTATTTAATCATATTGTGGTGAAATAAAAAATGTAAATATATATATGTCTTCATGGCTTATGATGGTGTGTTGATTATGAGTTATGATGAAAATGATATGTATAAAACAACCATCGAGGTTAAATCATGTAACGGCTATTAATTCGTACATTATCATGTTTTGGGAGTGTTATATAGATTATATATTTTAGAAAAACTAATACCATTTGTGACAAACCCATCACATTATGAATGATTGTGGAAATCATAGCCACAATTGAAGGGAAGAAGGGTGCATCACTTAACAGTTTCCAATATAAAGTCTTAGGTTAGTATTACATTTTTAGTTGAAATATTTTTTTGATTAGGAATAAGTTGATATTGGGAAAAAAAAAATTTATCAAATAGATAACCATGGGACTGGAAAATGATATGAGGATTAAGTGATCAATGGTTGTTTTGATAATGTTCACTATTTTGGGAATGTTATATGATAATGGTAAAAATAATAGTATGGGATTATATTTTAGGAGTAATGGTTGAATTTTAGCTTTGAAAAATTTATGAAATTAATCTCGACTTATGACCATTTGAGTTATTTATAGAAATGATTAAATTATATTGTAGAATATGTGATTTTTGAAATTAATTATTTGTATGAGGAATGAAGATGGAATGATGTTATTTGTATATACATTTTCAAATTTAACTTAGAAGACTATGTGATCATATCCTTGTGTATTTTGGATTTTAACCATAGTTTGGATTGTTTTGATAATTTTTAAGGATAAATATTTGTTTCATGGTCTATGTTTAACATTGGGTTTCAATGAAAATTATATGAGAATAATGTATTTCTTGTCACAGAAAATATCATTCCTTTTGTAGAAATTTATCAACTTATCCTAACCATTATATATTTTGTTAATTATTCAATATAGGATAAATAGTTATTAAATCGTTTTTAGATTATGAAATTCTTTAGAAGATGATTCAATTGTTAAAAATTAATCTTGAATATTCAACGTTTAGTGAAAAAAAATGTTTTATGGTGTATGTTGATAAAGTGATAAAACTCAATATCCAATAAATTATATTTCCTTATGTTCTGAGAACATGTATTAAAAGAATTCCACAAATAAATGAAAAATGATCTTACAAAAAATTATTCATTCATTTTACCTTCAATGAAATCAAGGAGAGTTTAACCAATAAAAAATTTATGGATTTATGGTTGGTTTCTTATTGAAGCTCATGTTCTTTATCACTCTACATCATAACATGATCATTATTTTTTTAACATATGTGTTTTCCTTAATGTAATCCTAGTATGTGTGATCATAGGTGACCTTCATACTGTAATGTTATTCTTTTAAAGTCGATGTTTTAAAAATCCTTGTTTTGATGTGGGGTAGCAATAACGGTATTATCAAAAGTCAAACTTTAGTTCTAGAACTAAAAACAAAATTTAAATGATGAAATTTCCCAAATGGAGAAAATTTTAAGATCATATGTTTTTTTTTAAAATTAACGTGTATGTTAAATAGGCTACATGATACACCACATCAAGTCAAAAATACAACAAAATATTATTATCTAAATTTCTAAATGATAACGTATTCGATATATTAGAAGGAATGAATAACAATAATTATCTTAAGATTTTTTTTCGGATTAAAATATAAGTCTTTCTTGTCTCATTACTTTTAACTAAATGTAAAACACTCTTTTTAAAAATTAAATGAAAATGTCTTACTAATATTTTAATTAAATATAAATAAGTGTGTTTTATACTAATAAATTTATAACTAATTATTTTTAAATTTTATTAATTAATATATATATATATATATATATATTATTGAATTTATTGTTTAAAAATAATATTACGTGTCCCTTAGACATTATATAAATGAAATTCAATTTTACTAATACAAGGAGTATTTTTTTAAAGACATTTTTTCTCCTTTTGAGGGAGAACACAATTTAAATATATTATTTGAAACTATTATCTATTATATTTTAAATAATAAATTTATTATTTCTTAATATATTTTCAAAAAATAATTTAGATGAATTTTTGTTTTTGTATTATAAAATTCAGATTTTAATAAATAGTTAAAAATACTAAATTTTAATTCAAAAATAAATTTGCATCTGATTTATTTTTATTGTTAGTTTATTAAATATTTTTTTTTAAAGTGTAATTAAATATTTTTTTAATTTGATATAGTGTAGGTTGTTGGAGTCAATTTAAAATTTAAATCGTATATAAAAATATTCTGACCATTTGAATGTTTTTACATTAAAAACATTTATTCTCAATCTGTCAACATGATAAAATTTTAAATTAATTTTATTTACATAAATGAATTGTTTTTTAAAAAATTTACGTAAATTGTTTTTATAAGTATAAAACTATTTATCTATTATGATCAAAATAATTTTTGGGGAATCATATCTTTTTTATTTTATTTTTCGTGGTTAAATGTAAATAATGTATTTAAAGGTAATAATAATATTATAATAATATAAAACTACCCTAACACTCATCCTAATCTTATTGGTTGAGTTTTTTTACCATATAATTACTTATTCTAAAATTTTGGACTTTAGAAGGCACTTTTGTGAGATTATCACATAAATAACATTTTATTTTATGTAAAAACAATGATGTCATATACATAACCCATATGAATAATTTTTTAAAATGGGTTGTACAAGAGATATGATCCGCTATAAATAGATCATATAATTCTAAAAATATCACCTATATAATGATAATATATTTATTATTTTTATACATTTTATAATTAAATTTAATTATGACACAATTATGACGTCGAAATAGATTTATTAATGGAAGAGTCAAATAAAAGATAAAACCACAATTAAAATAAATATAAATTGAAATATTTGATATTATCTTCAAATTCTATAGATAAATTAGAAATGATATTGATTTGATAAACTAGTTTCATCTATGGAATAATGTTGTCATGGTTTTGTAAAAATTTCAGAGTAATGAATATTTTCAAAATATATATATTTCAAATTTTATAATATAACATATTTATTTAAAATAATTAAAATTTCTAAAAGTCCAATATTTTCTCAACTAGTTGTGTAATGTATCCAAATTTCATTAATTACCCATCAGTTGTTAATTTTACTTGTTATGATAATTGTTTTTACAGTCAAATTGAATGTCACATAATAAAACTTTATGTGTTAAAATGGATAAAAAAAAGAAACTGATATCAAAGTGCTGAAAAAATTTCTTATTTTTATTTGATGGATGTATTTTTTACTCACCAATTAGACTATTCAATAATTTACAATCAATTCATTTTTATTTAAAAATTGTAATAATCCAAGAGTGACCATCCCCATACCTACAAAAATATCTCTTCATCTCTATTTATTAAATATAAAAAATAATTTTTATATTCAAATATTACCCAACCCCCTTCTTTGGAGTATAAATTCCTTTAGCTACCTCCAAAATCCTTCGCTAAAAATATTTAGTGGCCGCCTAGTGTCTGCAAAATGGCAGATGCTTTAGGCCCGTTGATGTTGCAAATAGAGTCTATCTGATGGTCGTCGCTGTAGACAACCCAACTTGGACAATAGCGACCACCAAACGGCAGTCTCAATAGGTGATATCGGTTTCTCCAAACGAATCCTCTATTTAGCAGATGATATAGCCCATTTTGGATTTGGCTATAGCAACCACCATTTGGCGGTTGCTATTGGTGTCGCCGATATCACCTATAGAGACCGCCAAATAGTGGTCACTATAGCATTCATTCTATTTTTTTTAGAAAAAGTTATAGTAATAAAAAAATTCCAATATTTCGAAATCACAAAAAAAACATTTCCAAAATATCTAAACTCATACGCGCATAAATCTCATCATCTAATCATCTTCTAAACTTGTACATCCATCAACGAATATAACCACATGACCAAAGAAAAAATTAATACCAAAAGAAACATCCAAAAAAATAATTGAAATGTAATAATATGTATTTTGATTCAAACTTATTGTAACAAATCAAAGGTATTTGATTTTGAAAATATATTAATAATTTTGAATACATTATTAAAATTTAAAAATCATTAATTCTACGATTCTAATCAGAACTCTTCTCTGATATATGTGTCCTATGACGACACATATCATGGATAATAATTAGAATGTTGTTAGGTGATTTCAAGTAATTCTGTGGTCGTTCGGTATGCATTTGATCGTTAGATGCCTATTTTTGTCATTTATGGCACTCAAAGTGCATTTTCTGTCACCATAGTCATAAGACACCTCTGATTGACCTGTCATATCCCGACCATTTCAAAATTTACTATCATATTGTTATCTCCTGATTTCATGGCATTCTAAGCTCCATCGGCCTATTTGGACCACCCCACGAACCTTTCTCAAGCGCTCCAAACACTGAAAACACACATAATCAGTCATACCATGCAAACCACACATTCAATGGATGTGTCTTCTAGGCATACATGTCACAGAAAATAATTTGAATATTATACTATGATTTCATGTCATTCTGATGTCGTTCAGTATGCATTTGACCCTTAGACGCCAGTTTTTGTCGTGTATGGCAGCAGAATTGCGTTTTCGGACACCGTAGTCACACAGAACCTCCGATTGACCTTTCATTAGCCCATCCATTTCAAAATACACTCTATGGTTGTTTTTTCATTATTTAATCGCATTCTGAGGTCGTTCTACTGATTTTGACCACCCCACACACCATTCTCACACGCACCGAACACCAAAAACACACATATTAAGATGTACCGCGCAAACCGCACATCTGATTAACGTGACGTCTTTGCATACACATCATGTATAATTATAAATTTTTATTCCTATGATTTCAAGTCATATTATGTCATTATGTATGCATTTGGCAGTTACATGCCTGTTTTGGTCTTTTTTGGCACCAGAACTGCGTTTTTGGTCACCACTGTCACACAACATCTCTAATTGTCGTGTCGTCTACCCGACTATTTCACAATTCACTCGCTAGTTTTTTCATATGATTTCATGCCATTCTAAGGTCGTTCCTCTAGTTTTCTACACCCCATGCACCATTGTCAAGCGCTCCAAACTCCGAAAACTCACATATTTAGCTGTACCGCCCAAGCTGAACGTCTGATTGATATGTAGTCTCTGTGTACATGTCACAAATAATAATTAGAATGTTTTACTTTGATATCAAGTAATTCTTGATGTTGTTCGATATGTATTTGACCATTAGATGCTAGTTTCAGTTGTTAATGGCACCAAAAGTTTGTTTTCGGTCACTACGGTCACGCGACACCTCCAAATGTTGTGTGGTCTACCCAAGCATTTTAAAATATAATCCATGGTTGTTGATTCATGATTTCCTCGCATTCTGAGGTTGTTCGACCAGTTTTGACCTCCCCATGAAACTTTCTCAAGCGCCCCAAACTGTGAAATCGCACATATTCACCTTTACCATGCAAACCACACGTCCGATTGATGTGATGTCTCCGCATACACACCTCAAAAAATAATTAGAATGTTTTTCTCTGATTTCAAGTCATTTAAATGTCATTCGGTATGCATTTTACCATTAGACACATGTTTTTCTCATTTGTGGCACTGAAACTACGTTTTTCGTCACTTCGGTCACACAACCCCTCTGATTGACGCATCGTCTTACCTACCTTTTTACAATTCACTCAGCAATTTTTTTGTCAGATTTCATGCCATTCTGAGGTCGTTTGGCTGGTTTTGACCACCCCACATACCTTTCTCAAGCACGACAGACACCAAAAACACACATATTCAGTCATACAGCGTAAACTACATGTCTGCATGATGTTCTGTCTCCACATACATTTCATGTAAAATAATTAGTATGTTTTTCTCTGATTTCAAGTCATTCCGATGTCGGTCAGTATGCATTTGACTGTTAGATGCCTGTTTTGGCCGTATATGGCACCAGAATTGTGTTTTGTGTCACCACAATCACATCACACCTCTGATTGACATGTTGTGTACCCGACCATTTCACAATTCAGTCACCTATTGTTTTTTTCTGAATTTCATGCCATTCTGAGGACGTTCAGCCTATTTTGACCACCCCGCGCACCTTTGTCAAGCGAACAAAACTTTAAAAACACACATATTCAGTTGTATTGCCCAAACTGCATGTCCTATTATTGTTTCGTCTCCACCTAAACTTCATGGATAATATTTAGAATGTTATCCTTTGATTCCAAGTCAGTCCGATGTCGTTCGGTATGCATTTGACTTTATGATGACTGTTTTTGTCGTTTATGGCACCAAATGTGCGTTTTCGGTCACCACAGTCACACAACACATCCAAATGACTCGTAGTATTACCAACCATTTCACGATTCACTCTATGGTAGTTTTCACATGATTTCATTACATTCCAGTCTCGTTAGGCATGTTTTGACGACCCCACACACCTATCTCAAGTGCTCCAATCACCAAAAACAAACATTTTCCATGGTACCTTGTAAACCGCACATCTGATTGTTGTTCTTTATCTGCATACACATAACGAATAATAATTAGAATTTTATCCTCTTATTTAAAGTCATTCCGATGTTGTTTGATATGCATTTGACTGTTGCACACATCTTTTGGTCTTTTATGGCATCAAAAGTGCATTTTTGGTCACTGCAGTCACACGAAACATCTGATTGATGTGTGGTCTGCCCGACCATTTTAATATTAACTCTACGATTGTTGGATCCTGATTTCATTGCATTTTGAAGACGTTTGGTGGGTTTTGACCCCACCACACACCTTTCTCAAGCGAGCCAATCACTGAAAACACATATATTCAGCCATACTATGCAAAACCACACGTCCAAATGATGTGTCGTCTCCGCATACACATCAAAGAATATAATTATAATTTTTTCCTATGATTTCATGTCATTAAGTTGTCGTTCCTGATGCATTTGTCTGTTAGATGCTGTTTTGGTCGTTTCTGGCATCAAAACGGTGTTTTCTGTCACTATGGTCAGACGACACCTCTGATTGAAGTGTGGTCTACCCAACCATTTCACAATTCATTCTACTGTTGTTTTCATCAGATTTCCTCGCAATCTGAGGACATTCGGTCGATTTTGACCTCCCCACACACCATTCTCATTCACACCAAACACCGAAAACACACATATTCATCTGTACTGCGCGAAAAACACATTATAATGAAGCGTTTTCTCTTATTACACATTACAGAAAATAATTATAATGTTGTCCTATGATTTCATGTCAATCTGATGTCGTTCTGTATGCATTTGACCATTACACGCCTGTTTTGAATGTTTATGGCACCAGAAGTGCATTTTTGGTCACCACGGTAACACGACACCATCGATTGACATTTGGTCTGCCAGACCATTTCAAAATTCACTCTCTGGTTGTTGTCACCTGATTTCCACGCATTCCAAGGTCGTTCGGCTGGTTTTGACCACCTCATGCACCTTCTCAAGTGCTCCAAACACTGAAAACACACATATTCAGCCATTCCGCACAAACCAAATGTTTGTTTGATGTGAAGTCTCCGCGTACACATCACGAAAATTAATTAAGAATGTTTTCCTATTATTTCAAGTAATTTTGAGGTTTTTCGGTATACATTTGACTGATAGACACCTGTTTTGGTCATTTATGGCACCACAACTACGTTTTCGGTCACCGCGGTCACATGAAACCTCTGATTGACGTGTGGCCTGCACGATGGTTTCCCAATTCACTCTACAGTTGTTTTCACCTGATTGTATCACATTATGAGGTCTTTCAGCAAGTTTTGACCACCCCACGTACCTTTTTCAAGCACACCAAACTCCAAAAAAACACATATTCAGTCGTACCGTGCAAACCGCACGTCTGATTGACTTTCATTCCTCACATACATGTCATGGATAATAATTAAAATTTTTTATTGTGACTTCATCTCGTTATGATGTCATTTGGTATGAATCTAACCGATAGACTCCGGTTTTGGTCATTTACGGCATTGGATGTGTGTTTTCGGTTATCGCGATCACATGAAAACTTTGAATGAAGTGTGGTCTACCAGACCATTTCAAAATTCACTCTTCGGTTGTTTTCAGCTGATTTCATCACATTTTTAGGTCGTTCGGCCGGTTTTGACCACCCCACATACGTTTTCCAAGTGCGCCAAACACCGAAAACACAATATTCATCCATACCGTGAAAACCGCACGTCTGATTTACATGTTGTCTCCGCTTACACATCACGGAGAATAATTTGAATGTTTTCCTATGATTTCAAGTCATTCCTATGTCGTTCAATGTGCATTTGACCGTAAAATTCTTGTTTTGGTCTTTTATGGCACTAGAACTGTGTTTTCGGTCACCGCAGCCAGACGAAACCTCTCATTGACGTGTCGTCTACCTGAACATTTCAAAATCTACTCGCCCATTGTTTTCTATTGATTTCATGGAATTTGGAGGTCATTCGGCCGGGTCTGACCACCCCACACACCTTTTTCAAGCACAGAAAACATTGAAGACACACATACTCAGCCGCACCATGCAAACCGCATGTTTGATTGACGGGTCGTCTCAGCGTACACGTAATTATATATATATCTCTTATATCAAGTTTTTGTTTCTTTCACAAGTAACATAATGGTTTAAACCTTCTCCATCGATTCTTGGACAATGTTAGGCCATATCTATTTCCTCTCTGAAACATCATCCAAGCATATTGGAGTCCTACATCTCTTCCAATATACACCCTCATATGTTTCCATATGAATACTACAATGAAAATTGATGTAATATGAGAACTCAATAAAGGGGAGGTGTTGATCCCATATTCCATGAAATTCCATCAAATTAGATTTTAGCATAACCTTCAATGTTCCTATATTCCTCTAAGACCGATCATCAATCTAAGCGTGATAAGTAGAGCATTGAAACTCAAAACTCAAATTTGTATCCATTGCATTCTGAAAATTTCTCCAAAATATTGATATAATATTGGAACTTGATTAGATACATTAAAAACTGACACCACATGGAGTCATACCAATTATCTTATATGAAGGAGAGTTTTTCAAGAGAGAAATCTTTATTATTGAGGATAAAATGAACTAAATTTCAGTAATGACCGAATAAAAAATAGCATTATGTAGCTTAGATGTAATGAGGAGTACCGCGTAAACCGCACGTTCAATTGAAGTTCCATCTACCCGAACATTTTACAATTCACTCATTCGTTGTTGTTGTGTTAATAAATTGATGTCTTATGTAATATATCATAATTAATAATTAGGTAAAAAATTATAGAATGAATTAAATCACAAGAATTAAAATAATAAATCACATAGGTGTAAATAAACCTAAAGGTTTGATAATAATTATTAATTCCAAATTCATTTACTATATTAAAATATTAATGTAAATTAACTCATGCATGTTCATCCTCGTCTGGATCACCAATATCACTATGATGTCCACCACCTATATCAAGATCCTACAATATAAATCAATATTATGTATCTTAAACATGTATCAATAGAAGTCAATATGATTATGGTTTGTTTTATTGTTTACCAGTGATGCCACTTGTGTACCGTCAATAGAAATCGGTGTTGTCACATCCTTAATACATCATGATATCTGTGATAATCTCTCCTCATACATTTCACGTAACTGCTGAAACTGCGCATCCATCTTCTATTGCATAGCATGCATGGCAGCATCAATCTCAGTCTTTTTACACATCCTTGCATATATGCATGCACCCATCACCTCTGCACAAACAATTGGAAGTCGTGGGACACAACCACCATATGTTAAGGAATAATCATGACCCCTACGCCCCATGACATGCTAAAATTTCACATCTCTATGCACAATACTATGACGTTTCTCCTCTGGAAACTCTACTAAATGAGTTTCAAACTGAGCTTGTAGCATATAATGAATCAATGAACTAATATAAATAATTTTTATTAAATAAAAATACATTTATTAGTAAATATTTTTCTTAATATAACACTGGAATCATCAGGATCTCCCGCCCTATAAGTCCTCACCCATAATCACATCCAATCTATCGGATTATCTCGTTCGTGTAACTATAATAAAGGGATTAAACATTTTATACTAAAATATTATTAATATATGATTGAATAGTAAATTCTAAACATAAATCATGTCTGATTTGTGACACATGTTGAGTTCCAAGTCTGGAAGGGGTGACCTACATCGCCCGATTACGTGAATGACGAGCAGATGCGTCTAAATTAAATGAATTCAGCTAATGGACATATAAAAAATTATTCATTTATACATTGAATGAAATAAATCATAAAATCATTTCCTCACTTGACCAAAATGCAACCCATTCCTACCACCGCATGTGAAGAATACGTAGAGGCACTCGTTATAGAATGTCTGGCACACTAGAAAATGGTATTTAATGATCTCTAATCACCATTCCCTTATAACTCTTCCATAATTTTTGGAATTTGACCATTCATATATCCTGAAACACATCTGGATAGGATTTCAAATTATCCAATAAAAAATAGACAGTAGATGCATAAATAATAAAATAAATATCATGAAAATTTAAATATTGAATTTACCTGAACATCCCTCCATTATCTTTCAATCATATGATGGGGGAAAGATGTCTAATATTGAGTATTCTAAGGGAATCTATGTGGGCCCCAAATCATAAGTTCGAACCAATGAATCAATATAGTAGCACCTTCTCTGACTGCATGGGTTGTGTCATCAAATAAAACCTCAAATCGGGCTCTAGAGTTTTAGGATTGAACCCCTATACGAGGATCTCTACGTCAGCTGGAAGATGCACTAGATCCTAATAAACATAAATTCGTAATTAAATTACAATAAAACTAAGTTTTTGATTAAAAAATAGAAATATTTATGGAAGTAAACACATAAAATTACAATAAATTAATTTAGAAAAATTAATACATGCATACTGATAACATCAGGTGAATCACTCTAATCACCCTGTGATATACCTTCATTAAAAAAATTATACATAAATAAAACAATTTTTTATTCATATATAACTCATAAAATTTTTTACAAACAACATGGGGATATAATTACAATTTCCACTAATCCTACAAGTCTATCATATCTCCGTCAATTGACACTTTGGAACATTGTATATCTTAATCTCATACGGATAATGTTGTTTGGTCATGCGCATGATAAGGAAATGAAACGTCAGGTTCCTCTTGATCAATAAGAAACACCCTATTCTATACATTTTCACCACAACATTCCAATCAGAATCAATGCCGAAAAAGTAAACTTTCTCCATCTATGATGGAAATATGAAGGTATCATTTGTTACGTGGTCATCTTTATACAACATATTGTTAATGATTACTGATGTAAATTGGAAGTTATCAACATTTGTTCCATGAACTGGATAGACCCAATCACACAATAATAATATGTGTTTTATGAAACGACCATAAATAACCACAATAATATCCCTCAGTAATCCTTAATAATAACCTGAACCAACAGAAGAACATCCAACACCACTATTTTGTGTGGCTCGATTCATATCTGCATCGCTAATACTAAATCATAATCTGTTATCAACCAAGACTTATAGCGAAGATATGTAATAAATGGGTCATCAGATAGTTGGTTGAGTTCTCCACTCACATTATGGGTACTAAAATCAAACATCTTTTGGGTTTTCAAATTCCACATAGTTCAATGGATAAGGGATTGTGAAAATAAAACTAATTGCACTATAAAAATATTAAATCAATTATTGGTATGCACATGAGTCTTGAACCACTCATGAAATGATTTGAAGTAATGTTTTGGGATTTGATAGTCAGTTGTATGGGGCCTTTCATGATTCCACTGTGAAATATGTGTCTTAAATCACAACACAATAAATGGTAAGTAATAAAATAAATATCAAAAAATAAGACACATAAATTATGATACATATTATATCAATGTCATAAATGATGGATTGTTGAGAAAAACAAATCAATGAGCTTGAACACACTCATCTTTGCGCATATCAAACATTATTCCTTATCTAATTGGACCATCATCATTCTGGGAGGGTTTACCTATCTTTGTTTCAACCGCATCAATATATGAAGTATAGGAATTTGTACACTCATCCATTAAATATTACTCGTAAATTTAAGTTTCCATACAAGCTTTGTGGCACAAATACCATTTCAATGTATTTATGTATTGCTCTATTGGATACATCCTCCAGAATTGCATGGGACTGCCTGTAATGACTTCACCATTTGAATACAAAGTCAAGTGAACCATGACATCAAAAAAATACTGCGGGAATATTTTTTCTAGGTGACATAGTGCAAGTACCATCTTATCCTACTACTTTTTCAAATCAATCATGCGTTGATTTCTTTAACTGATCTGTCTTAAAAATTGGAAACTTCAATCAATGGCTCAGTAACCTGGGTAGGTATGAAATCACGATTTGATATAGGAATTATTTATTGAAGCAGAATATTATTATAATGACTTTTCAACCCCTATAATGTCATGATCCTCATGTTGAAATGCATGGAAATATTAGATAAATAACAATCTAGCACCTTATCAGTCTTCAAAATTCATAGAAATGTGTGTTTCACTTTTTTACTAATTGTGTATTGTGAATCAAGCATGTATGCCCGATTACCTTCACCCAGTTTTAAATGTAAAGGTTTTCTAAATCCCATTTCTTGCAAATCATGTCAAGCATTTGAATTACCCTTTGATTTCCCATTTAAGACCAAAATAGTTCACAATATATTATCACATTCATTTTTTTCAATGTGCATCACATCCAAATTAGGTATTAATATATTATATTTCTAATAAAAAAATTAAAAAAATGATATGTTTCTTCTAATAATGACTGCATTATCTATTTGTGGTAGCAATAAAATGAAATGAAAGAGACAATAAATATTGAAAATCAGACATTTTATGGTTGTTTTCTTGATCTAGTTGTGCACAAATTTGAACCCCAGATTGTATTTGTAGTGATGGTTCATACTCTCTATTCCCTTCAAACGACACACGGTTGTTTGTGAAACTGTGCAATAGTGGAAGAATGTGTTGGTGACCATTATATTCCCACTTTCTACAGTGCTAAGCCATATAGATTTCTTACTCTTATTACAACAAGGGCAGACAAATTATCTTGTTTGTACTCCAACCTGATAAGTTATCATACACTGGGAAATCATTAATTGTCCATAACAAAGCCGCCCAGAGTCAAAACATTTCATTATTTGTAGAGTCAACAGTCATTAGACCATCAACCAAAAAGTCTTTCAGCTCATCAAACAATGGTTGCATATTAAAATTTATTTTATCTATAGGTCCCCTCGGTCAATAAATTATAATTAAAATTAACAAAAATGGTTGTTTCATACTTACCCATGGAGGAAGGTTGTATGGAACAGAAACCACTAGCCATATACTATTTGTTGCACCAACCATGGAACTGAATGGGTTAAAACCATCTGATGATAAACTATGTTGAACATTATGATCATCCATATAAAAGATTGGGTTTCTTTGATCATTAACATTACAAGCCATAGAATCTACTGGGTGAGTTAATTTATCAACCTCTTTGTTTCAATGTAAATTCCAAGTCATAAATTTAGAAATTTAAGTTGAATTGAAGAATCTATACAGTCTCAGTTTCAGTGGAACAAATTCATATGCTTAGCAACAACTTGTATCCAGAGATTCAAGACTCTTCCAGTAAGAATCTACCTACCTTGATTAATCACATTCGTCTTCCACCTGGATATATATCAAATTGTATAATTATTTAATTTCACATTCTCTTTTCTAAACAACATACAATTATTGCGGCACGCGTCAATGGTTTCATATGTAAATCCAAGATCATTAGTCAACTTTCAAGTTTGATAGAATGACTCTGTAATCATATCTCTAGTAGGGAGTACCTTCTTCAAAAATACCAACATCATGTCGAATGAGGTGTCTGACCACTAGTTCAAGGCCTTCAGGTGTAACAATTCAACGATGAATGACAATTTACTAAAATTAGTGAATCAATGATATAATTCAGTATGCTCATCATCAAGAATCTAAATGAATCTCAATGATTCTCCATCCGCAGAAGACTGAGGATTAATCGGTCCTACATCTTTATTTATGACATTACTGTCTTCATGTTGAAACTGACACATCATATCATTATGTATTATGTTCATCGGATCAACTGTTCTTGAATCAATATCTATATGAATATTTTCTGATTGATGACATGAAACAAACTCTTCTCCATGATGTGTCCATGTCGTATTGTTTTTCAAAATCCCATGCAAAAACAGATGTTCTCTAACACTATCTTGTTTGAAGATATATATATTTACACATTTTCTACAAGGACAACTATTTAAATCACATGGAAATCCATTGGTGAAATACATTGATCGCTTAATCCCCTCATAATATTCCCCAGAAAACTAATCTTACATCTCAATCCATCTCGTATCCATTTATTTATTTAATAGAAGGAAAATAATTGATATATATTATTTAAATTCCAAAAAACACATATCATTTTAACATAAAAAACAATGAGTTCAATGCAATTTTTATGGAAAAAACCTATTTTACAGGTTGAGTCATGAATAAAAAAATATTCTGTCTGAAGGGACTCTGTGGGAAATAAAATTTTCATAAATTACATGCATATTAAATTGCGAAAGTCAAAAAATAACTTACTTATAGAGAACTGGACCACGGGTAATGTGGTGCGACTCGATTACAGATCCATAACGGCACATCAGCTTGACGATTGGGGTTCGTCGGCCAAACTCAAAAGATGTGGAACTGCTTTAGGAAACACTGGAGTGGTTCCAAAAGAAAACTAAATAACTAAAAAATAAATATTATATTATTAAAAAAATTATTTATTCATGGGGAAACATAGGTTATACAAAAAAAGTGTAATATTATAAAGAGTTTCTTTAAGGAACAAGAGAAGTGGATGTAGTCATGTAGAGATCAATACTCTTAATTCATTTTATGTATATTATTTCTTGTATAAATTTTATATAATCTAAGGAAAAAATAAATAATTAGGTTTGAGATGGAATTTTATAATGTAGGATGAAAATTGTGTCATGAAAAAAACTAAGGATTCATAGGGTAAGATAAAAATAAAAAATAGGTTTTCATATTTGATAGATTAGGATGATCTATCACATATTGAATATGAAAAAATATTTTAACAATTAATTTATGTGATAAAAAAGGATTATATATAAATTAAATGAATTGGAAAGTCTACGTATATTTTTTTGATAATAAATTATTATGACATATTTTCAATTCATGTTAATATATTAATCAGGAAAAATATCTTATCAGATGAATTAAATATGGCATGAAAAGAGTTATAATGTAAGAAACTGATAAATGTTTGGATGTTATTAACCATATAATTGAAAAATTGGGATAACATAAAACTCACTGGTGGGGTGCAGTGCGGCCGGGATGGAATGACCGTGAGACTGTCCAGCGCGAATGAGGGGGGTGGGGGTCAACATGTTGTCTCAGAGTCGCGGGGGGGGTGGCAAAACTGATGCAAGGGGTGGGGTTCACTAGGGTTTTCTGGGTCATGGGGGGCACATTGCGGAGGCAATGAGGTGTGGGTCGCTGTGGTCGCAGGTGTCACGTGGGACGCAGCGCAGAGGCAAGGGGTGGGGGTCGTCGGGGTTGCGAGGGTGTCTATGGGTAGTGGGGGGGGCGCAGCGCAGAGGCAAGGGGATCGGGGTTTCTGGGAGGGTCAATAGGGAGGTCGCAGGTCTGCGGAGGGGATTGGGTCACTAGGTCAGGGAGGGTAAATTAGGGGTGGTCGCTAGGGGTATCAAGGTCACTGGGAGGGTGAATAGGGAGGTTGCGGGGTCGGGGAGGGTAAATACATGGGGGTGGAAAAATTAGTTTCGGGGTGTAAAATTACACTGAACACCATTTAGAGGTCTCTTTTGATATCAATAACAACCTCCAAATGGAATTCATTTTATTTATTTCAACTTTCATACTAAAAAAATCTACTATATTCAGGTGGCCATATATTAGGCAGAACTCCCTTCTTAGAGGTTTTCAGGTTTTATGAAACATGTTTATATAATGGTGAGATACTGATTTTATTTATGTTTTTCAGTTTTATTTCTGCATCTACTAACATATAATATCCTCCCACCATGATGGGATAGTTAATCCAGTTCCATAAATATAATCATGTTTTATCATGTCAATATCATCACCTAAATTCATCACCACTTTAGTCAAACGTGAATAGGATTAAACCTTCGTGCAAATGTGTGTACAATAACCTCCACGAATTGATACTATTATATTTCCATAAATGTCACCCATTACTTTTTATAATGATGGAATAAAAGTTAATATGTTATTATATTTAAATATTAATTATTATAAGGTAATAATATATCAGTTATCTTCCTACATCACAAGAACATAAAAACGATAACATCGTTCGTGTGTACATCTGAACTATCACCTCCACGAAGCAATGTGATTCGTTTTAATTCACTATATCACTTATATGATATATATAATTATATTAATATTATTAATATGATATTAGATATTTTTTACTAATATATAATTATAAAATAATAATTTCATTATTTCTATATAGATCAAGAAAAATGAAAATGTTAGCCATGTGTATTTACAACCAACAAAAACAATTATTTTAACACTGTTAATTTTGCATTAAACTAATTAATTATTTGATGAAAAACTATAATTTATTGAATAAATTGATAATTATAACATGAATATTATTCTAGTTATTATATACATATGAACATTTATACTAGTAACATCAACCCATTTTCATTGTCTTCTCATGTACTGAATATTGTCAAAACATCCAACATGATGTTTTATAAATATTTAATTGTTATAAAATTATAATAACTTGAATTAATGTAATAAATAAATCTAAAATGTTTTCATTAATGTAAATAATTAAGCCAAATTTATTATTTAGGAATTAAATGATTATATGTTTTATGTTGGACTCATGGTAAGGGACTTCATCTCAATCCCCTTTCATTGAAACATATTTCGATATAATACACCACGTTATTTTATATGGAGTATTGTTAACCACACAACTTTTGAATTCATTCAAAATATTTTTATTGGAATATATTTATATAATATTTTTTACTAAATGATCAAAGTAATTATTTTAACATATATAGTGAAAATGACTTTTTTATCACTTGGACCTTCATTTTATTTTTAGCTTTCTCTGCAACCTGTAATCTTTTTAAATAAAAATTTATTTCAATATTTCCTTTTTTGGTAATTTTTTATAGATATTGGTTTTGATAACATATTTATTATAACAATATCTTCAAATTATCACTTTCTATTGCAATGTGGAAATGTTTTTTTTCCTTTATGTTTGTTTTATTTGTTTTAAATTTGTTATGGTTCTTGGGTATTTTTTATGTATACGGGTGGTTCCATGATAAACTGAGGGAGGGTGAGGATGTGATATAATTCCAATTAATTGTGTAATGATACGAAGATAAATGATAATGATTCTATGACTATATTAAGAGAATATACTGTGATGGGATTTCCAAAGGAAACCATGCAGGTTACCACCTATGTAGCTATCAAATATAAAATGTGAGAATGACATGGATTCCAAAAGTAAACATTATGATTTATTATTTCTAATATGTTTTCAAGAATCATATTATTACATGATTTATGTTAAGGATAGTATGTTTTATTTGTGGAATTAATGACTTTTTGTAACTGTTTTGATTAGTTTTAAAATATTCATGGACTAACGATTTCATTTAGGATTTTATATCCCTTATAGAGATTTTTTTCTACTCCCATGTTTTTAAAATATTTTTCACAATGAATAGGGATGGGTGAGAGAATTTAGGTTGTCAATATTATTTCTCAAATGATATTTTTCATGAAAAAATCATTTGTTTATTATAATATAATGTTTAACATTTTTTAAAAATATATATAGTGAGTAGATGTGGCTACATTTTAATATTTTAGTTCTGATGTAAATGTTTTGGCATAATTCTCTAAAATTAATACCCTAAAAATATATCCAGTTCTTTTACAATAATTAAATAATGATTTTTAATGTTTTTGTCTGA
Source organism: Viscum album (assembly GCA_963277665.1). Taxonomy (NCBI): domain Eukaryota; kingdom Viridiplantae; phylum Streptophyta; class Magnoliopsida; order Santalales; family Viscaceae; genus Viscum; species Viscum album. The sequence continues at coordinate 184,981,654 of OY728153.1, read as the reverse complement.
GCCCATATACATTGAAATAAAAAAAATTGGAGTCAATTTTACATGTATTTAAATCACAAAAACATTACATACCCCAAATTTTTTAATATCTTATAAGTTCTGTAGAATATATTCAATAATATCTCTGGAATCCACATTAATAATCCTAATCACACCAACAACACATATTAATGCAAATTAATCCTCTAATTGTTTTCTGTATTTCATTGGAAACTAATTACAAGGTTGATAGTCCCCACAGATCAGTCGTGGATTTTGTCTATAATGTGGGGTTATGTCCTTGTCTATGATAAAAAATGATAAAATGTTTTTTTTCAATGTCCTATTTTATTCATGGTGATTTATTGAGTGTAGAAGCCAATGCGGTGCTATTTTTTCTCAAGATATTCAATGAGAATAATATCTTGCTTCTGGAATTGGGGAATGAATCCATTCATATTATCATCTCTTTTCAAGGGAGTAACCATATTCCATGATCAATCATTTTGTTGTTCCTAATCAGTAACAACATTAACAATATATGAATGAGAACCTCCACCACTAGGAATGATAAGAGTAAAGAGACCCATTATCTATCCTCATGGGGTCCCCCTTTTTACTTCTTTTGCTTATTTTATTTTACTTGAACTTTTCCTCGATTAGGTGATATGTTTTTCATTAATGATTCTCCTGGGATACATTATTATAGTCACCCATGGATGTGTGTTTCCCTCTATATCAATGTTTTTTGGGATAGTTTTTCATTCTTCTATAAAATTATATTTTTTTTCTAGTGATACCAATTACTATAAACAACAGAAAATAAAACCAAAAATGTTTATTTTATGAAATTTTATAATAATAATATCTTATAACATTTCCCCTTTACATATTAGTTAATAAAAACCCATTATTTAAATCAAAAATAATATTTTCTATCATGAACTGAGTGTTATTATGAATTATTATAATGATATTATTAATAATTTTAATGATAATTAATACATATTCAATAGTATTGAAAGAAGAATGAGTTGGTTGGACCCTTCACCAGAGCGATTTCACTACAAGGCCTAAGGTGCATTCTTGATTTCATCAGGATGGTTATAGGGTCAAAATTATCAAAAGAAAACACCGAGGAATAACCTCAGTGCCATTAAAACCCATATCAATAATTCATCTAACTAGGAACCCTACAAGAGGATTACATGTATTATAAAACCGTACCAAAAATAAATAAAATTTTCTAAAAAATATCAAAACATGGAATAATAATAATAAAATTTATCAAAATATGTTTTTAAAAAATTTCGCACATAACATAATCCTTTTTGTTATATAATTACACATTAAAAAAACTTGGAATGAATGATAAAATAATAAAATGATGATATAGAGGCTGAAAAACTGCACTCTCTAACTATTTGTAAAAATTAGGATGATAAACTACAAAATCACCATTTGACTCTCAAGTCCCCACAATGAACAAAAATAACATCCATTTTCTGAAAAATAGTGAGAGAAGGTATAAATAAAAACCATCACATAAGAAGGTGATGAAAACAATATAATACATGCCCATTATATTGAGTATATAGGGTCTTATATAATAACCTATATGATATACCCATGAGTATATTAAATTAATTTTATAATGAAACTTAGAAAATTAGTTTTAATGAAATGTAAAAATCTGTTTTCTTTCCAATTTTCAAAGAAATGAATTTAAACAAACATTACCTTCTATTTTCTCAAGGAATAAAAAAAATTTTAATATACTTTAATTAGTTCTTACCATTGTAGTTTCATTTGAAAACAAATCCATTTAATTTAAAACATATAACTTTAAAATGAAAAATTCATGCCAACCCTCTTCCTTTAAATCAACATTTTTAAATACAATCTATTTAATCATTTAAAATAAATTTCAAGATAATAAATTTTAATGATTTAAACATGTATAAATAATACACCATTCCATTATAACATACACACCAAACAATCAATCAAATGAGAGTAAAGAAAAATGGGAAAAGTGTAGTTAGATATAATTAAGGATGAGTCATAATCCTATGATAATAAAAATAAAATGAAATTTATAATATAACCAGAAAAAAATATTATATCTATGTACACTAAAAAAGCTATGAAACTCCATTTCTAATGCACAATAAACTATCATCAAATAATATAATTATCTAGAATTATCAATGAAGGGGATTATGGGAAAATTATAGACATTAAATGATATCTTAATGGAAAATTAGGTAATGGTCTCAAAAATCATCACCTAAATAACTATAAAATTTTCTAACTAATTATAACCCCTATATAGGTAGTAACATTCAACAATTTTCCACTATCCTCTATATAAATATCATCTATCATAGGGAATATCCTAAGAATCCCCAATTTTTATTCCTGGTATATTCATGTCATAGAAAATGAAAAAGGACCACTATGATGTTAATTGAAATTTCATAAAAATAACGTATTCCATATACTATAAAAATAAAAAATCAAATATTTCCACAACTAGCACACATCATTTGATAAAAATCTCTCAATGTAAATCACATAATCATGAGTATCAATGCATATGGCTATAAAAAATGTACACAATCATAAATTAGGTATAACAATGTTGCTCATCTAGGGTGCTAAAATCAATCAACAAATTACCATCTCTTGGGGCCAATAAAATTTCAAGGATTTTAAAATACATAATTGTATCCATTTGAACCACTATTAATGATTTTAGGGAAAATGTTCATTTTAAGGGAAATATCTTATAACACTAAGTAATGTACCAATAATAAATTTAAGTATACAATTAATCATTACAATCATTCAACACATCCTTTTTTAAAAATAGTATCACAAAATTAAAATCGGGGAATCCACTCTAAATGTAAAAAAAATCCCTTAATAAAACTTTAATGCTTCTTTTTTGAAATATAGAAACACCTTGTAAAATATGTTAACACATTTTTACAAATCTACAACGCATTATGTAAATGAAAATTTTCTTTGGTCAACGTAAACCAATAAAAATCTTTATATAAAATTTGACATTTCTTTTTGAAAAATACTAATAATCCAGAAAACACAATTCGGAAGAAAATATCCACAGAACTAATACATTATAGGATTTTTTATAAATGAAAAACTAAAAAAAAATATAGAACCATTTATGAAAAAAATATTTTAATCAAATACATAATAACATTTGATTGAAAATAATTTAAAATACCATGAATCAATGATACAATTTACTAATATGATATACTATGGGAAAACCTACCTCCACCAATGTTACTATTTCACGTTAAAAAGAAAAAATCGATATTGGATTTTTATAAAGGATGACAGCCTCATGAATAAAAAACATTTAAAATATTATCTATATGAACCCGTCCGAAAACATTATTTAATGTTTAATTAAATCAATAATTCACAATGTGGATATTTTCAGCTTTAGAGTAATAGATAAATAAGAAAAAAATACATTACATCTCTGAAAGTACAAAGTAGAAACATCAACTCAATTTCCATTTAGTTCATTAAATAATAAACTCTTAAAAAAGAATCATGTCTAGGTCCATGTTTTAGACAACATGACTATTCCTTGATCTCATTCTTGACCCTATTAATCATTATTCCCATTGAATAACATCATAATACATGGAATGTGAATTAAGATATCAATAAGGGTTAAAAATTAAGGAATGAAAACAGTATCCCATCAATAAATAAAAATAATTGAAACCATACATTTCAATGATAACATACCTAATGAAATCATGTGATTTATGAATAAAAATCAGAAATCAGTAATAATAAATGTAACTTGGGGTGTCCATAACATACATACATTGTATCTTTCATAGATATGTAGCAAGTTACATTAGGAATACTCATCATAGTATGTTTCATAAATCTCTTAGGATAATAATTAATGTTTACCTCTGTCACATTACCCAATGCATTGGAGAGCTCTTTAAGGCTCACCCGCCCTAGGATTATCACGGAACCACACATATATGAAAATAATTCCTAAGAACCATATCATATTCATAACCCATAAAATAAGTATAATGTGAAGATAACATTTCCACATTGTAATCAAAATATTCCATTTCAAGATATTGAAATAATCAATGCTTTATCAAACCATTTACAAATTCTTCCGAAACATTTAATAAAGAGATTTTTTAATCAATGTTTCCCATACCACATAGAAATTTTTGAATAAAATTTTTTTTCTAAAAAATCATGTATATATATATAAATCGTTCTAACTATTTTCAAAAAATGTAAATTAATGAGAAATATTAATAATAAATAATATTTAAAATATTTAAAAGGATATTTTAGTTAAATAGCTCTTATCCAAATGAGAGACCCTTGAATCCAAATAATTGAGGAATAAAATTAATCAAAGCACATAATATCATGAGAATATATAAATTCCAGATATAATATTTCAAAGGGAATTATTTACACCATTTAAAATTAAATTAGTGTATAACAACAAATAAGTTTCAATGGAATGTAAATTGAGACAATGTTTGCTGCAATGATCCAATCCTTATATTATGTACAAATCAATGACAAGATTATGTGTGAAAAATAATAATACTCCCAAAATAATTTGATATTATGTGTAAAACAATCATAGGCCATTCACATATATTCATAGCATTACATAATCATGAAGAAGAAATTTAACCCAAATAATAGAAATTTGGTTAGGAAGTTCTCTTACAGAAATTCGACATCCTAACGACGTCACATTAAAATTCATAAAATGAGTAGATGAGAGAAAAAAAGGGTCTCTCATCACATGGACATAAAATGTATAGAAATAAGGATATATTAAAATATATCCCAACATATGAAAATGGAAATTCAAAAGACATAAAAGAAGCCTTTCACTAAAATTGTATGGTGAACAGTTCCCTTACAGATTGGTAACTTACGAAACATAATCCATATGAATAAATAAGAATAAAATGAATATTTAAATTAAAATAAATAATATTATATTAAATAAATAATACAATCATGGGCAGTACTTACACCACAAAAATATAAATAGTGGAAAATATAGCATGAATCTCAGGGGAATTAAAAGTGAGATGAAAACCCCTTACCTCAAGCTTGGATTCTCTTTTATATTCCTTGATCATACTGAATAACAAAGAATAAGTTACTTTATACATTCATAAGACCATTTTTAATGTTTATTATAATTTTTATACCACTTATTACCTTCCTATAACAATTATTTAATTATTTTGGTTCATATCTGACATTTTTTTGACGTTTGATACTTGAGTTAAAAATGAACATGTTATAATTATAAATTGTCCATGTGGTTGAAATTCCATCATATATAGAATGTTATTCATGATTTATATATCATATATATCATATATATCCTTTATATATGTATTTAAAATAGTATATATCATTTTGATATTTGAAAAATGATAAGCATCGTTCATGGAGACGGTAAGCCGTACGTACGCATGAATGTTACTTCAATTTCATTTTTTTCATTTTAAAAGGAATGAAAAATAAATGATTCATGGTTATATTAAAATTACAGTATAATATAATATTTTATATACATTACATGAGTTCATTAACCCCATCATATATATGTTCCATGTATGGTCAGAACAAGTCATATCACATTGAGGGGGCGGTAGTCCACAATTCTTCAAATGAAATTATCGTATTTACCAATTATGGAAACCATAATGTAATTATATAAATGAAAATATATAAGAATATTGAAAACATAAACATAATATATATCATATATAAATATAATTCCATCATAATAGACACCAATAAAGGAGGTTAAAGATATTTGAATAATCATCATTTCAGTGGATCATCGTCCAAGGAAATTGAATGTTCATATCCATTAGATGGTGGTGTGTTGATGTGTAGTAAAAATACTTACCCTAAAAACAATCTTTTATATTGATGATACTGGTGTTGTTATAAAATAAATTATTAAAGAGAGTTTAGGGGTTTGATAAGTAATATAAAAGAAATGAACTTAAGAGAAGATGTTACCTTTATATCTGGTAACTACATTTGGCTTGAACCAAAAGGATTTCTTGAAGTTCATTATGCCTAAAATACAACTTATTGGATGATGAGAGGGATATAGGGAGCTTAATTTGTCATTGGTAGGATGATCCAAGGGCTTGAGAGGTGTGAGTAATGGGTTAGAGGAGATGGATTTTTATAAGTTGGGGATGGGCACTTTAGGAATCTTTAAAAATATTATATTATTATATAATGATTATCAGATTATAAATGTCCGAAAATTATTAAAGTATAATATAAGATTAATATTTTTCAAACTAAAATCATCCAATAATAATTGGAATGGTTTTGTATATTATATTAATTTTTTAATCCTATTTATTTAGATCATTCATTAAAAAGGTAATACCTAAATCATCATTGTGTGATAAATAATTGTATATATTTGATGTAAAAAAATAGTAAATAAAATACAACGATGTAATAAATCTTGTCAGATTAAAATATAATATTTATGTTCAAAGAGATAACTTATATATCCCCTTGGAAAAAAAAATTTACTAAAAGATATACGTTTATGTCATTATTTCTTTACATTAAATTCATTAATATAATGTTTCATTATCACTGCCATGTGGATCCATTGGGTCACAATATAGACCATAATATACCAATGTTTAGACCTGTATCATCCAATAGGATATGTACACCTATTAGGGTAATTTAATTTTATTATAATACTATTTGTATACACTTATTTACTAGATTTTACTTTTGACCATTGTAAATAAAATATTTACAAAAGTAAATATTAATAATGTCTAAAAATAAAATTTACCTATATTCTCAATTTAGACCCCATGATTCCAAATATGGAATCCATTTTACTAAATTCAAAACTAATAATTGGAGAAAAATAATTTTAAAAAAAATCCCATTTTCAAAACAATAAAACGTGTTTTTAAAAAAAAATAACTATCAAAATATTGACACTTATTTATGTCCAATTTAATTGTAAAATTACATCAATAATTAACATTGGATTAGATGCTAAAAATATAATCTAATTAAACTTTAAATAAAACTATAATGATAATATATCAATAAATATAAAATAGATTAAATGCATGTTTTGAATTAAAATACTGTAATTTTCACTATCTATTAACGAATGAAATTTATCTGAAAATTTCTAAAAAATTACCCAATGAATTTTTTTTGTCCTTATTCTGAAGAAGAATTTTATTTTCTAAAATAGAATATATAATGTGAGAAAAACTGAATTTAAAAATGGTTCTCTATCTATATTCGGTAAATCATCCCTTTAAAGAATATTAGACTACTTCTGATTAAAATTGGATTCTTTCTTAATTTACGACTCTAAAATTTATTAGTAAATTGTTAAAAAAATTATCAAATATGTATAATCATATTTTAGTACATTTTTCACATTCCCACTAATATAATGGCTAGGCATTAACTTCTATTTAATATAATAATTATATTATATTATTTTTCGGTATAACTCAACGTTTTGTTCAAAGTAAGATATCAATGAAACTCATTGTTGCATATTCGGTATGCCATTGAACACAAAATCCCCTTTAAATTAAAATGTATATTTAATTCACAAATATTAATAATTATAAAAATATAATATTTCTTTATTTAACTGGGATTTCTAATCCTTCTCCCGTTTTGGAAATTGCATCTTTGCAATTCTTATTCACTTATCAAATAAGTGGGGCGTATTTATCCCTCACAACATTTTCAGATTCCCACGGTGCCTTTTCAACACTATGATTCTTCTATAAAACCATTATTGGATAAATGAACTTATTCTACAACACAATATCTCTTTGATCAAGAATCTAGACTGATGGTTCCTCATAAGAGAGATTCTCTTCCAACTAAACTAAATCTAGACTCAAAACATGATATGGAACCATCATATACATTCTCAAAATTGAAATGTGAAAAACATTGTGTTGCTGCGATAAACATGGATTTACATCTACTCTATACACAACTGATCCACCTTTATCGAAACTTTTATAAGGTTCAATGATCCTCAAACTCAAATTACCTTCTTACCAAAATTCATCACACATTTTCAAGGAGAAAATTTGAGAAAGACATGATCACCTACCTAAAAAATGATCCTTCCTCCGGTTACCCGCAAGAACTTTTCTGCATGCGCAAATCTATTCTGATGTGCTTCTGAATCGAATGAACCTTTTCTACATTCTCTTCTAAAAATTATGGTCCTATAAACTTCCGTTCACCTACTTCATCCCAAATATCTAGAGTTTGACACTACTTCCCATTTAATGCCACAAATGGAGCCATATGTATACTGGATTGAAAACTGTTATTATAAGTAAATTTAACCAATGAATAATGTAGGTCCCAAATTCCTTGGTAATCCACTGTGCAAGTACATAATATTTCCTCTATGTTCATAATTGTTCATTCTAACTACCTATCTAATTTAGGATGAAATGTTGTACAAAAATTTAATTTTATCCCCAAGGAATTCTGAATAACTTTTCAAAAGATATAAGTAATACGTGGATAACGATCAGATAAAATGGAGAGGGGAACTCCATGAAACATGATAATCTTTATAACATTCAGCTATTAATTTTAATCTAGAGACATTGTATATCAAAGAGGAAACAAATGAGAAAATTTAGACAATAGATGAACAATAACCCAGATTGAACTATTACCTCGAGATGTCTTTGGTAATAACACAGTTATGTCCATGGATATATATTTATCTAATTTCCACTCTAGCATTTGAAAAGTTTGAATCATCCCTTTCAGTAACTACTTATCTTCATTAACCTGTTGATAATTCAAACACATCATAATAAAGTCATCAATATCACTTTTCATTCTATCCCGCCAGTAATAGTCCAGAAGATCTCTATACATCATAGTACATCCAAGATGAACTGAAAACTAAGAACTATGGTCCTCACATAACAACTCGTTCTTCAAATATGAATCACAAGTCAAGAATAATATCTCCCCAAACCTCAAAACACAATCTTTATCAATGTTAAATTCATATATTTAACCATTCTGAACCAACCCTACCTTTTTCTGTAACTCACGGTCTTCCTTCAATACATGCATAATTCTTTATGATAGAGATGAATTCACTGAAACCTGATACAAACCAGAGTAATTTTTTTCTCAAAAAACATCTATGCTAGAGTTCCTCAAATAAAAAAAATGAATCTCACTCCAAACATAGAATCGTTAATGTATCATTATTTTTAAACTCAAATAATCAGCCACATTATTTTCCCTTCATGGATAGTATTGAATTTTGAAATTATAATCCTAGATTAATTATATTCATCTCCTCTGTCTCATGTTTATTTATTTCTAAGTTAATATATACATTAAACATTTATGTTTAGTATATAATTAACATTTTACTCCATACTTATGATGCCTCCATATTTTTAAAAAACAAACAACAACAGCTCATTCCAAATCAGGTGTATGGTAATTTAACTCATGAGGTTTTAACTAACGTGAAGCATAAAAAATTACATGATCATTTTGTATAATGTCCCATCCAAGTTCATTTAATGAAGAAACATTGAAGATAACAATCTCACCATTTCTGGAAGGTAGTGCAAAAACTAGAGCCTTTACAAATCATCTTTTCAATTCCTGAAAATAATCATCACACTCTTTTTTCCAAATTAACATAACACCTTTTCGAGTTAACTTAGTTAGTGGGCTATATAACCTTGAAAATTTTCAACAAACTTCCAGTAATAACCCACCAAACTGAGAATACTATTGATCTTGGTAATACTTTTGGGTCTTCTCCAATCTTCGATATCTTTTGTTTTAGTTGGATCAACAATAATTCCATTTTTGGAAACATCTTTACCAAGGAATGAAAATTTTTGAAACAAAAACTCACACCTGCTGAATTTTCCATATGATTCTTTTCTTTTAAGGATTGAAGGACTACCATTAAATTATTTTCATGAACCTATTTACTTTTAGAATAAAAAATATCATCAATGAATGCAACCAGAATCTTATCCATAAACTCATGGAGAATTTGATTCATAAGATCCATTAATATACTCAGTGCATTTTTTCACCCAAACGACATAACTAAAAAATCATAATATCTATATCTAGTACGAAATGTGGTCTTTGTAATGTCTACTTTTTTAAATTCAACTAATGGTACCATGATATCAAGTCATTCTTCAAAAAATATTGAACTCTATAGAGATAATACTACAAATCCACGATATGTGGGAAGGCATACTTATTCTTAACAGTGATGTTATTCAAAACTCTATAATAAATTTAAAGTCTCATTGAACCATTTTTTAACAAATAATATAGGATCACCTAATAGTGATGTTATAGGTCGAATGAAACCATTATTTAATAACTCCAATAGTTTCCTCTTTAACTCTTAAGGTTCAATTTGAGCAATTCGATATGGGGGTTTTGAAATTGACTTAGAATCATGAACTAATTCAATAGTGTATTAAAATTATCGATTGGGTATAATACTAGAAAACTAATAAGGAAAAATATCAAGGTACTAATTTACCACTGGCACAAAATTAATATTTAATGATCAGTTGTGTCCAAAAAAATATGAAATGTAACATTCATTTCCATATTTTACAAGTTTCTCAACTTCTTGAAATGATATCAAATGTAAGGGTTCATTATTGTATAAAAACTGAAATTATTTCTGACAAAAACACTTTAGCTCTGTATTCAATCTTAGCATGATAAACAGAAAGCCATTCCATATCCAAAATAACATCAAACCCTATTGGAGGCAAAAAAATTATGTTCTCATATAAATTATTTCCGCACAAAAGGATAAATGTTTTTTATAATTTATTCTTGGCCCAAAATTTCCCTCAATGTTTTTACCAGATTTTTAGGATTCATATCTTGAGATGTAATTCCCAATTCAGTAGAAATCATCTCAAAAATGAAATAATGTGTATACCCTGAATCAAACAACACATTGGAATAATCATATAAAATGAACAATGTACAAGATATAACTTCATTTTATGTCCCAACATCTAATAAAGTAGTGGAAAAGGATTTGACCACCCCTTTTCCCTTTTAGTCTTACTACTTTCCATCAATTGAGTTATTCGTTGGACACTAATTTTTAAAATGACCCATTTCCTTACACATAAAGAATTTTACTAATTGTTAATCTTATTTTTTTTCTTTCTATAAATCTGATCTATTTCAGTGAAATTACGAGACATATGTTCCATTTTACAACATTGGTAGCACTTACCAAAATTCAAAAAACATTTCCCAGAATTATTTTTACAACAATTTTCACAAACTGTAAACATAATATTCTTACCATCATAATTTTTTTTTTTGAGGAGTTCTTACCTTTCGACCATCACCTCGACCTCTTATTCTGTTGTCTTCCAAAGAACACATGATCATCATAAAACTCCATTTATACATTCTCCACACATAAAAACCGTTTTTCATACCTGTTGAACTAACAACAAGCTAAAGCCCTTCAATTAGAATTCTTTAATCATGAGTAAAACCTGTTGATTTTACTACTGAGATCTTGTATGAAATTTGGATCATACCATTCTAGTTAACTGAATGTTTCATCATAAGTAGCCACTGAGTCATCCTCCTGCCACAATTCCAAAATTTGGTTTTTCCATCCTAAGAAAAACCACCTTCGTAAAATATCTCTCATGAATCATTCTTTTGAATTCATCCTAATAAAAAGCATCAATCTCTTTATTATCCCTCTTATTTTTCACCGTATACTAGCCCTGATTAGCATGTCCTTAAAAAATTTATACAATGAGACTAAACATTTGATGTTCTAAACACCCTATGACCTCAAAAATATTCTCCAGTGCTTCAATCCACCCTTCTTCTAGCACATGGTCAAATGATTTTCTAAGTGATGCGGGATTTTTTCTCATGAAATTCTCCACTACTGACATGTTCTACTGTGGTTGATCTGGATGATCTCATCCATGGATACCACTAACATTTAAATCCTGAGTCAATTGTTCCATCAATGAAACAAAATTTTCAGTTCTGAATCTGACTATCTCAGGTTGTTGATTTGGAAGGTTGTCTTCCTACTGATGTTGTCCCATTATAGTAGCCTCTTTTCCTCTGAGTAAAACCATTCTAACATAGGAATATCTTAGGAGAAGAAACATTATAATATGTAAATTATATATCATATTAATCCTACCATAAATTAATATATGGTCATTTATTTAACAATATTTAAACTCCTAAAGTTGTCTAAATCGACCTATGATACCAACTATAAGGACCCAGACTTCTACATTACTTAATACTAAATTAAATAAATAATTCACATTGAGGATATTTTCATGTTTAGAGTTTTTGATAAATAGTCCATAACAATTACATTACATCTTAAATATTACAATGCAGACACTTCTACTCAATTTCCATTTTTTTTAAAATAAGGAACTCTTAAAAAAAGAAACACATATAGTTCCTTGTTTTAGAAAGAATGACTTTTCCTTGATCCCATCCTTGACCGTATTCATCATTAAGTCATGTGAAAAACATTTCCAAAAATGGTATGAGAATAAAAATAATAGTAAAGGTAATAAAATAATCAATTAAACCATTAGCCCATCAATAAATACAAATCAATAAAACTATATATTTCAATCGTAACTTACCTTGTAAAATCATATGATTTATGAAAAACACAGAGAAATCATAAATCATAATGATAACATGTGGCCTCCATATATTACATACATTGTATGTTTCATAGCTACGTAGGGAGTTACATTTGGAATAACCATCACAGTATATCCCCTAAACCTTTCAGAAGAAACATTAATGTTTACCTTTGTCACGACTCCTAATGCATTGGGGAGCTATATCGGGCTCACCCGCTCAAGGTTTATCACGGAAACACCTGTATACGTAAATAATGGCCAAGAACCATTACATATTCAGAACCCATAAAAATGCATTAAGTAGAGCTAACATTTCCACATTGCAATCATAATATATGATTTCATGATATTGACATAATCAATGCTTAATCAAACCATTTTCAAAAACATATAAAACATTTAATAATGATATTTTTTAATCAAAGTGTCTCTTACAACATTGATTCTTTTGATTGAATCTTTAATTTCAAAAAAATGATTTCCATATAAATAAATACATAAAAACATTTTTAAAACATGGAAATTGATTAGAAATATTTAGAATAATAAATCATTAAAACATTAAAAATTGTATTTTAGTTAAAGGGTTCCTATCCAAATAAGAGATGCTTGAATACAAATAATTGAGGAATAACATTAATCAAATATTATAATATCATGTGAATAAATGGATTTATGATATAATATTTCAAAGGGAATTATATAAACCATATAAAAGTTAATTGGTGTATTACAACATATAAGTTCCAATAGAATATAAAATGAGACAAAGTCTCTTGAAAATATAATGTCTTTAGATTAAGGATAAATCAATAACAAGATTATGTGAGAAATATAAGAATAAACCGAATAATAGTGGATATTAATTGTAAAACAATCATTGATAATTTACACCTATTCATAGCATGAAATAATCAAGAAGTATAAATTTATCCCAAAGAATTTAAATTTGGTTTAGAATATCTCTCATAGAAATTTGATAGCATAACGATGTCACATTAAAATTATGAAAATGAGTCGATAAGTGACTAAAAGTTATATCATCAGATGAACATAAAATTTACAAAAAATGAATATATATGAATATATCCCAAAATATGAAAATGCAAAGTTAAAATACATAAAAGATGATTATAACTAATAGAGTATCGTGAAAGGTTCTCTTACCATTTTGGTAACATACGAAACATAAAACACATGAAAGAAGGAGAATAAAACTAATATGTAAATGCACATAAATTAAAATATGTTAAAAAATAATACATTAATGGTCAGTACATACACCACACAAAACTAAATAGTGTGCAAATATAGCATAAATCTCATAGGAATAAAATTTGGGTTGAACAACCCTTACCTAAAGTTTGACTAGCCTTTTATATTCCTTGTTCTTCAAGAATAATAAAATTAAGTATATTTATACTTTAATAAGAACCATTTTAACGTTTATTATTCTTTTTATATCACTTATTACCTTGCTATAAGAATTATTTAATTATTTGAGTTCATATCATATATTTTGTTGATGTTCAAAACATGAGTTAAAAATGAAAATGTTATAATTATAAATTGTACATGTGGTCAAAATTACATTATATTTAGAATGATATTCTGGATTTATATATCATATTTATCATCTATACCATGTATATATGTTTTTATAATAGTCAATATCACCTAGATATATGAAAATGAAATGCACTGTTCAAAGAGGCGGTAAGTCGTACGTACGCATTAACACTACTTCCATTTTACTTTTTTAATTTTAAAAAGAATGAAAACCAAATGATACATAGATATATTATTATTCCAGTATAATATTATATTTTATTTATGTTACTTTATTTCATTAACACCATCATTTACACATTCTATGTATGGTATGAATGAGTTATATCACTATGAGGGGGCGGTAGTCTGCACTTTCTCAAATAAAATTATCGTATTTACCCAATATGGAAACCATAAAAGAATGATAAAAATGATAAATATACAACAAATGATAAAAAATAAAAAATTATATATATCATATAAAAATATAGTTCTATCATATTGGCCACCATGAGAGGCAGTTAGAGATATTTGAACAATCATTGTTTCGTGACGCAGTAGTTCATTGTCCACAGAAACTGTATGTTCATATCCATAAGATTGAGGTGTGTGGAAGTGTAGTTAGAATTATTCTTTTAAAAACATCAAAGTTTATTGAAGATACTAGAATTGTTATAAAATAAAGGACTAAATAGAGTTATGGGGTTAGAGAATTAATAATTAAGAAAAGAACTTAAGAGAAGATGTTACCTTTAAATCAGGTAACTCCCTTTGGTATGAAATGAAATGATTTCTTGAATTCCTCCTGCCTAAGTTAAGGGTTCTAGGAGGAAGAGGGGAATTTAGGTAGCTAAATTGGGCATAGGTTGTATAATCCATGGGTCTTGAGAGGTGTGAGTAATGGTTTATAGGATATGTCTATTTATAAGTGGGAGGAGTGGCTCTTTAGGAAAGATTGAAAATATTATTTTATTATATAATGATTCTCATATTTCAAAAGTCAAAAACACATTAAAGTAGAAGAAAAATTGAATAATTTTATAAATTAGATCATTAAATAAGAATTTTAGTGTTTTTGATATTATTTTATTTATTATAATATTATTTATTTAGACTACTATGTAATACGGTAATCACTGTATCATCATTGTGTCAAACATAATTTTAGTTAGATGATGTATAAAAATAATAAATAAAATACCATGATTCAGAAAATATTTTTAGATTTAAATTGATTATTTATTTTCATATATATAACATATATAATACCACAAAAAAAGTATTTACTAAAATATAGATGTTTATGCCATTTTTGTCTTTACTTTAAATTAATTAATATGAAGTGCCATTATCATTCCCATGTGACTCCATGGGGTCCCAAAATCGACCCAAGGATTCCCTTTCTGAGACATGTGTCAAAAAATATGATTAAGACACATGCTAGGATAATTTAACTTTATTATTATTATATTTCATTACCCATAATTACTAGATTAACCCCTTAACAATGGTAAAACAAATATTTATCGTAGTAAATATTCAAAATGTCTAAAAATAAAAGCTACCTATTTACAAAATTTGGATCACCTTAATAAAAATATGGAATCCATTTTTCCAAATTCAAAACACTTAATTGGAAGAAATTATTTTAATATTAATTCCCATTGATAAAACAAAAAGTTTGTTTTTATGAAATAATAACGATCAAAATATTGACACTAGTTTATGTCAAATTTCAAAGTGAAATTAATTTTAGTGATCAAAATTGTACTAAATGTTATTAATATAATATAATTTCACATTAAAACCCATTATAAAGATAATATATCAATATAAATAAATAAGGTTAAAAGGCATTTTTGAATAAAAATACATCATTTTTTACAATTTGTTAAAAAAAAATTATCAAAAAAATAGAAATAAATTACCAAAAGTGAATTTTGATATCCCGATTATAAACAAGATTTTTATTTTGTAAAAAATAACATATAAAAGTGACAAAAACTAGATTTTAAAATGGTTTTCCATCAAAAGTCTATAAATCGACACTTTAAAGAATATTAGAGTATTTTTGCTTAAAATGGGATTATTTCTTATTTTAAGATTTTAAAATTTATTGGATAAATGTAAAAACATTTGAAAAAAATGTATAATTATATTTTAGTTAGTTCTGTTCCTTCTAATTAATATAACGACTAGGTGTTAACCACCATTATAAAAAATAATACTATTATATTATTTTTTGGAATAACTGAACGTTGTGTGAAAAATTTGATTTCAAAGAAACTCGTGGTTGTGTATTAAGTATGCCATCGAACAAAGAATCCGCCTTAAAGAAAAAAATATTATTTAATTCACAAATATTAATAAGAATGAAAATATCATATTTTTTTATTTACTTAGGATGTAAAATTATCCAAATACATTAAAAATAATCCCACCACGTATATTAGGCTTTATCAAATTGGGGGTTATTGGAATAAAATTTCATAGAAATATACAAGGATCACATACTCATCCATACATACACAATTCCATTGAGAAAAATCCAAGAACCTATCGTGGAAGGGATTTTAAGGAGTAAGAAATTCCTTTTGAGGTGTCATATATTCTGAAGTTCAAATGGAGTATAGATAGAAGATCCACCAAAAAACTAACTCATAGTGAAAATAATTAACCAAATTAAAGAACATTAGAAGGATTACTAATAGTACTTATAAAATTATTTTCCCACCACGGTTTGAATATATATAAGACACATTATTTACCAAAAAAATTCATAAAATTCATATATATAATGTGTAATTTAATAAATCATAAAATCTACTAATTTCTCAGTAATTATACATCATGATTTCCAAAAAATTTCCCTAAGAAATGGTCCACTGGAAAAGATCAACAAACTCCAAAATTTTACACATAGACACACAAATGTCAAGTAAAAAATCAACCACGTAAAGAATTATAAAATTTAATTTCATTATCCCATAAATAATTTTTATGATATTAATGATATCCCCCAATGATTTTCTCTAAAATTAGTAAATTGAATTTTAAAAACTCTTA
The DNA here is from genome assembly GCA_963277665.1 of Viscum album. Lineage (NCBI taxonomy): Eukaryota > Viridiplantae > Streptophyta > Magnoliopsida > Santalales > Viscaceae > Viscum > Viscum album. The sequence goes on along the minus strand of OY728153.1, from coordinate 184,964,243 downwards.
TTTATACCAACATATTACTTATAAATAATATCTTCTGGAATTTAACATCAAAAAATTCATGTATACTACAACTATTTATACATAAAATCTCTTCCTTTAAAAAAACATCATGTTTGTAATAATATAATTTTTTCTATAAAAATAAATAATTGTATTATTAGATAACTAAAAATTTACTATTAATTATAATTAAGGATATTATTTTATAAAATCGGTCAATTGAATTATACATTAAAACCAAGAACCATTTAAAATAAATGATGATTTCATTTTCAATTAAATGGAAAATTTTGTTAATTTATGGTTTTATATAGAATATAACAATACATCTTATAATTTTAATAGAAAAATAATTAAATATTTAACTACTTAAATTGATTAGCATTTATCAATTTTAGAATAATCAGAGGATATTTTCAGATAAATTATTCATTAATTAAATTCTACAATTAATACATTATAATTTTACACTAAAAATATTATTACTTAAGTTACTGAATGTTTTTTTAAATTTTGTTAATAGAGACCATTTACAATGTACATGATACCAAAAATATATAAATTATATGAATGGTGTTTTTTCATTATTATAACATCATACAGAATTTTTAAACATAAAATAGTGGTATATATTTTAAAACTGGAATTATAATAATAGATATAATGATTAAAAATCACTATACTCAAAAATATCTTATGTTTCCCACCAATTGATGAATATTTTGTTTTATTGATGTATTATGTATCTATATATTTTTTCATTAAGATTTAGATTTCTAATGAGTTTATGTATTTATTCCTCCATGTGTAATTCATGTTCTAATAGTTTATACCATTATATAATAATTAATAAAATTTACATATTTAAAATATATTCCTATTTTGAAATCATCACAATTCATTCATAATTCATTTTTTTATTCAAGAAAATTTCAATTAAAATTATCATACATTTCCTCTTATACATTTTTTTCCTATATAAAATTCTCATTTTTGTAATTATTCAGGTTTATTATTATCATCGAAAAGAAATTATTTTGTTGTTATGATTTACCAAACACATATATAAAATTGTAAAAAAATAAATTGAATAATATTTCTAATAACAATGGAAATTAGAAATTAATATCTATATTTATCCTCAGTGAGTACCCTTATATTTCTAGTTTTATTACATATATCATCCTCTTGATATTTTTAAAATAATAATTATTATATGAAATTTAATTTTATTTCTTAAATACTATTATATTTATTCAACAAAATCAGTAATATTTACAATAATTTAGTTTTTGAAATTCCAAAACAGATCTCAAAAATAATTTTTTTTCTTGTTTGTTTTGAAAATAAAATCATTTATATGAGATATTTTTTAATAGTTATACTTTCATTTCATATATATTAAATTTATAAATTTATTTATATATATTATAATTAAAATAGTGAACTTGTTGATTATATATTTTCTTAAAAATGCATTTATTTCATAAAGACATAAGTAGGCTATGATTTAATTCAATTACATGAATGTTTTTTTAGTGTCACATCAATTATATCATAAATAATAAATAGATACGAAGGTAGATACTAATTATAAGTAGTACATTTAATGATTCATCAAGTCTAAATTCCTCTATGAATGAAATTATTATTTACACCATATATTGTTTACCCAAAATTTCATAATCAAATATGAACACATATTATCATCCCCAATGACAAGAATGCCTTACAAGAGATAATCTATGAGTACATATTGATGAATAACCTTATTACATAAAATTTTTATAGTGTTCTCATTGTAGGAAAACAAAAAAATAGTATTTCAATTTATTTTATAAGTATGACTATTTTCTCTATGTGTTGATGCTTTAAAAAAAATTAATATAAGTTGTGCTTTTTCTATAAATCATCATGCCAGATTCATATTAGTCATCAAATTATATACAACTAATTATTTTTATTACACATCAATTATATATATAAAATTAAAATTCTATGTACATACAAAAAAATATAGCATAAAAATATTTTATGAATATATTTTCATGTTATGGGTTAACAATACATGAATTAAAAATATTTTTAATGCAAATGTCTAAACTATTAAGTATTCATCATGCCAATTTATAACAATATGATATATTATAAAAATGAAAATAATTTAAATATTTCATATCCTTGATTATTATTATAGTAAATAAGTAAATAAATGTTTTATTTAAAAAAATTTACCATGAAAATTACATTTTAGAAAAAAAATGAAATATTCCAAAAAATTATTTCTTATATTATAAAGCCACGTAAATTCAGTGTGGTCTCTACATGTTCAAAAAAATGGTTGTTGTTAAGATATATCATAATAAAAAAATTTATAGATGTTAATTATATGAAAAAAATTAACTCAAATACAAATATAATAATTATAAAATAAAATTTTATAAAAATTACACATAAATATTTATTATCAAATATTTTAGTTTCTTCTATTTATAAAGTTATTTTTTAAAAATAATTATAAATAACTATAAGTTAAATATTTATTTCATGGATTAATATAAACTATTATATACTATAGGTCAATTATCATTGTCATATAAAATATAATAGCTCAAACATCATCCAGGAATATCATATATCACTTGTAATAATTTCATTCTAAATACCATAATATCATCTAACATGCCATGGGGTACACAACAATTAATTAAATAAATTATAACCACTATTTGATATATGTTTATATTTTTCTTGTATTTTTTATATGATATATAAATTTATTACATACCTTCATTCACATAATTAAAATTCAACTAATTCAATTAGGTTAATCCACTCTAGATCATAAATATTAAAATTATTTTCAATTCTCTATACCCATAGTTAAAAACATCATATCCATGTATAAAAATTGTTAAAAATTCATAGAAAATTTTAGAGATCAAAAAATGTATAGAATTAAAAATTTAGTATACCTAAAATACTTTTTTTATGTACTCGAAAAACTATAATCAAGAAAGAATGGTAAAACTAATTTATTTACAAATCAATAAATTAATTTCTTTGAGTAGCTATTGTATAATATAGGAATAACATAAGGAATTTATAAAAAATAAAACCACAATTATAAAATTTTCCTGAACATAATTATTACTTCCATTAAATAATTTAAACAATATAAAAAAGTATATAAATAATACACAATATATTTCATATTTAACCATTCATACCTTGTATAAACCAAATTTTTATCTAATTTATATCAATTTTAACCATTTAATTTGATTATTTATTATGCATTAAACCCATAGTAAATATAAAATAAAAATCATGATCATGATGATCACATTATAATACTGAACAATTTTGGAAAAAGGCCAATTAATTCCATGACAAATTAATAATTATTTAAATACATTAAACAGAAAAAATATAAATTTCATCCTAGCTAGAAATAAAACATATAATCCTATAAATTAAATAATGTGGGATTAAATATACATATACTTTTATGTATACATAAAAATATTCATATATATAGTTATTTATATGAATAAAATATGCATTAAAATTTTTATTATTTTTATTAATATATAAAAACTATAGTATAAAATTTCAATATAAATTCACTTAAAACATCTATCCAAAAAATTAATGACTATTTCAAATAAAAAAATTCAAATTCAAATATCTTACCATAACATCATGTTATTATAAATGAAACACATTAAATGATTTCAACTAGTGAAAAATTGGAAACATTCTAACTAAATGAATATGGTGTGTAATATAATGTTTTAGTTCTCATGTTGCATACCAATTAAAATAGATTCTATATAAAATAAAAAATTCACAATTCAGTGTCAAATAACCACATTAAATATTACTCTTTATAATATATTACATGTACTTCCAATCACCTTATATTAAATTATTATCATATTAAAAAATTATTTATCTTTTCAAAAATTCATTTCAAACCCAAATAAAATATTTTAACACATATATCAATCCAAAATCAATTCAAATTTCTCACACATCAAAATAGGATCACATAAATTTAATGTTCAGTCGAAAATGTATTACAATTGAAAATAATCAATTTCATTTAATATATATTTATGTATGAGTACATGAAAAGAGACCTCCCTTAAAATTAAACATTTATATGTAAAGTTAATTGAAAACCCAACAAAATTTCAAATTGTTTAAATTTGTTGATGTGTAATGTTTTATTACATTGAGAAATATAAAATTTTATTAATTTAAAATAATTTTTATAATTATGTACCAAATAATATTTTTTTATCAAAAAATAATAATTAATTATTAAGGAAACCAAAATATTCTAATTAATAAAATATACATTTTCTACATTTTAACTCATTCTTATGAATAATAAATACTAATAAATAAAAAAATACTTAAAAAATCACGATGAATAAACAAACAAAAAAACAATGATTCAAAAAAAATACTAATTTTAATCAATCATAAATTTGATAAATAAATCAATATTTCCATTTAGTATAACAAAAATATTAAAATATAACTAAATTATGAAATAAATTTCATATTTCAAAAAAAAATATACTTCAAAATAAAAAAACATTTTTCATAGTATTTTTTTCATACAAACATTTAAAAAAATTATTGGATGAGAACATAACCATGTACTAATATCATTGATTAAATATCAAAACAAGGACAATTAAATCATGACTAACAACTCTTTACGATCCCATTATACCTCTAAATAATCATGAATAATAATTTCACCAATTCTTGGGATCACTTAGAACCGAGGGTACATCTATACATCCTAAATCCATCCAAAATATTGAATTTATAATGATGAATGAGTGAAATGTTTTCAAATCACTTATAGAAATCCATAATGTTTTTATAATGAAACAAATTAAAAAAGAATAAAAAAACATAAAACCAAGTAGAAGACCCACGTATTCACTAAATATATTTTGATATGACTAAAACCGCCCAACAACACAAATAAAGTCTTCCAACATCTATAAATATCAACACAATTGTAAAATCCATCTTGAAATCATGGATACATATTCCCCCCATGTATATGTCTTCATATCTTCATAAAAAAATAATTTCTTTAAAAGTTATAGTGATGTTCCAACTAATTCCCTTATTTTTCTACCAATCATTTTTATGGAATTCAAAAATCAAGTTATAACATATGCAATGTTGGAATTTTATTATGAAATTTTCAAAAATTCTATAATATTATTTGATGCAATAAATCACAAAATAAATTCATCATATGACAAGAAAAATAAAAATTAATTATATAAATAATTTTATTCCACATAAAAAACCAAAAATAGTTCTTAATACATTTCCATTATTAATATATACATCCAATTATATTAAAATAAACATTCAATCATAAACATGAAAAAATTATGAATCAATAATATTTCTGATTTTATCTTTCTATAAAAAATGGAAATGTTATAAATTTTTGATCAAAACATAATTGGGTAAAATATTTATCATTAACCATTAAAAACAAAATCATAAAATTCTTACTTTTATTTTTAATGGATATTAATTTGAGAAATAATATACAAATATATGTATATATGCATGATCCCTCCCTTTAACCACTATTTCATTATTTTTTTCGAAACATACTACTTCGATAATTAATTAATCAATGAATAATATATATATATATATGTTATTCATTAAAATTCATTTTAATAATGTTCCAAATAATTTCTTAAAATCCTAAACGTAAACATCACTATGAAAAACATTAACTTCAATATCAAATAATTATTTATGTGGCATGTTTTTTTAATTTTTTTTAGTTTTGATAGTTATTATACAAAAAGTGGTTATACAATTACATTTTATTTATTATTTATACCTAAACACATTTCAAGGTTTTTATAAATTTTTAATTTAATATGTACCATTTGAATTAATTTTGTTGATATTCTATGGTAGATGAATTTTTTATTTATTATTAATATTTTTAAATTAATTATTATATTTCCTGTAAACACCTAGAATGTCCAAGAATTTTTTTTCTTTAAATAAATGGAAAAAATTTCAAGTCCACGAAATATGACGGTGCGCGATTCCGAGGCCTGGAGTGCCTTGAATGATTTTAGTCGAATTTTTGTTAAGCTTATGTTAACGTGCATAAATAGTTTTCCTAAAAAAGTAGAATAACTCTTAAATGGTTTCTCATATCAGAAACATGAGGGAACTGTTGCGCTCATGAGGGAAGGTTTACCCTAGGCATGATTTAATATTAGTCAGTGCGTCATCCTATAAAAGATCCCAAAATTGCATAATTGTAAATTAATTAATTAAATAAATTATTTTGTATTTCAAATGCTTATAACTCAAAAACAGAAACTCTGATTAAAAATCTGAGAACACCACTAATCTCGTTAGGGTATGCTTTTTTTATGTAGAAAATAACTTTGGCCAGAACGGGCCACCAGATAATTTTATTTTTTTGCCACAAATAAAATAATTAAGTGACAATTATTTTACTGTAAAATTCATAACATCTAAATGGTATCTCAGATCGAATATCCGAGAGTACTGTTGGGTTCGTTGAGGCGTGTTTCATCTAGGCAGAGCCTAATATCTATCAGTGTGAATCGAGGGTGACTGATAATGTTTTTCCAAACTTTTTTTTGGGTACGTTCAGTAACGGTGCGAGCAGCATTTTATAACATTTGAAATGGTGGTTGGAATTGAATTCTGAGGGCACCGTGGAACTTGTAGCCCTGTTATTCGCTTAAGGAGACTTTCCCCTTGATGGAATATGGACGAGGGCGAAAGTTAGTTTTTGGGTTTTTCATGGAAATAATAAAATAAAATAAACTTCATTTTATTTTATTTTGAGCTCTTATGTGGATATTTTAGGTAGGGCCCACCCGAACTAATCCTCTATGTGGAAGTTGGAAGTGGGGACCACCAGACCTTAACCTCTCATGAGAGTTTAATGTGGTGGGGACCACCCAAACCATAACCAACTGTGACAGTTTATGGTGGTGGGGACCACCCGGGATGAAACCCCACTTTAATTGGGAGAACCCCTCAACTCCCATAATTAATGAGGGAGAGCTTCTTGTCCTCCTCCACCTTAATTGTTCCAATGCGCATACTATTAATATTGCTAACGCATCACATCGTTTGCGTCAACGCACCACTTTATTATGCCAATTTAAATTAATTAACTTCCCCCTTTTAAAAGTATGTAACTTCATCGTCGGAATTTAGAAAGGTTCCTAATAAATAAGTCATCATAAATTTTAATGATTGTTACCTACCTCCCCCCTATTCTATATATATGGTGGTTGGGAGGAGGATTTGGGATGGCTTCATCAAGCGTTGAAGTGTTGGTAAAGTGCCGCAACGCACAACACATGGAGGATTACACTCTCCAACGAAGAATGTTCCACTGACAAATAACATCGACCTCTTTCGACATTATTCCTTGGGAATTATTCTAACATGGGACGTCCACATCTTTGACTATGAAGAACTTACGCACGAGCCCTGGATTTAGGTTGTGTGGAAGATGAGACGAATGTCGAAAACATCACCTTGTTCCTTCTTGCGAAAACATCATCAAGTGAACAAGGGTAGGAGATTATCGGTTTTGATTTTATATTCTCGTGATTCTTTCCTCCAAAAATAAATAATGCAGATCAGCTTCTTTACTAGTTGACCCACATATGTTTTCCTTTTCTGGGATTTGGGATTTATCATTGTGGTAGGTTTGGTGTGCTTCGTTCTTGTGTTCCAAATGATACCACCCTAAACGCGGTGGGTGTGGACCAAACCAACATGGACCAACCCCTATGTCTTTCTCATTTATAGTGTTTATTGAGATGAAGGAATGCGAAAATGTTGACAAAGGTGATGAAGGCAATGACAGCGCCACCCGCGGCCTCCACGGACCTCGCCGCCCCGGAATCGCCCCGGCTGAACCGGCTTCACTGCCACGGGCTGAACCTCACTGTCTTCCGGCATTCGAACCACCCCTGTGGTCTCCGCCCTTCGGGCCGCGCAGCCCCGGGCCGTGCCAAGCTGCCCTGGTCGTGCTGTCCCCTGGTTGAACCGGTCCTGGCCAGCTCTACCCCATGGCGCCCTTCCGAGCCGCCCCGGCCGCACCAGCCACCGACCTCCTGAGCCCCCAGCCGAACCCACACCCTCAAGGTGCCCCAACCGATTCGGCCCCTCGGGACCCTCGTGGCGCCCCGGCCAAGCTGGCCTCCCGTGCCCCTCGCGTCGCCCCGGCCAAACCGGCCTACCGTACCACTCGCGGCAACATAGTCGAATTGGCCTCCCACGCTCATCATGGTGCCTTGGCCGAACCGGCCCATGCCCTCACATCACCCTCTAGGCATAGTCGCCCATGCAGCTCCCTTCGGGTCGAACCTCCCTCACACCGACCCATGCCCGGTCCTCGTCGTCATGGACTGTCCACAGCCTCTCAGCTCTCTGCGGCCCCTCGTAGCCTACATGGTGGGGTCCAGTGGGTCGGGCCGAACCAAACGGGGTATGAATGACCCAACGGGTTAGGCCAGGTCGACCCAAACAGGGTTGGTCAGACCAGGTCGGACCGAACCTGGGCACACTACGACCCTTTACTCTCTTTTGTAAATATCTTTGGCATCGAACATTCGTTTGATGACCTGTCAGCAGCCTTGGTAATCATGGAACTTGAAGGTCCCTTTGATTATATCCCTCTAGAATTTTTGGTATAGTTTAGATACGATCAGGTTGGATTGTGCATGAATCCAACCGGGCCCCCGGGACTAAAATAATAACAACTCATAGACCAGGCATCTAATTGACGCACCGTCAGTTGAGTTGAGATTTGTATGACGTGTTGGACCTTTGAGAGACTTATTAATGGGAATTTTTGACAGTTGGAGTATCAAACAGTAGCTCATGGAGTGGATCCATCCAGTGACAATCGAGCAGAGTGCAGACACCTTGTAATTGGATGAGACTTGAAGACTACTTAAAGATTGACTCAGAGTGACTTGACTAGCCTAATGGGGAGCACCTGGTTGTGACGGCAGACCCATGGCAGAGGAGCGCCTAGTTGTGGCGGAAGAATCGTAGTACTCAACAGGAAGATTACATCTACCAGCTATGAGGGGGAGCGCCAGGTTGTGGTGGCAGTCCCACGGTGGGGAGAGGCTCTCTATGATGCAGCAGACCCACAGTACTCGACAAGAGAAGTACTCCAACAACCCAACCATAGTGGGATGCATGCTTGGTGTCGCGGAAGTCCCACGGTACTCAACAGAGAAGGAGTTACCCAATAGTCGTTGTTTCGATAATGTGAATAAAAATACTGGTTGAGCTGAGTCAGTAACATTTGTGGTTTCCTCGTGATTGAGATGGATCACCTGATAACATAGGTATATGTATACTAATATACATATGTAATGTTATCTATTGATTTCATAATTTTTGTTTTATACTTCTTTTATTTTTTTAGACCTTGTGGGTGGCGGGGTCCATACTGAGTATCGGTATACTCACCCCTGCATGGGCGATGCCCACACCTCATTGTGATGGATGCAGACGACGAACAACGCTGACTGAGGCTGAGAGTATGAGCACTGGACAGTACCCAGAGTTGGAATTTATGACGAGTTGGTACACAGAGGAGACTGACGGACGTGGAGTGCTGAGGAGGCTATATGTACCTACCATTCAGTAGGAATCCCGATGGATGAACCAACATCTATTTTTTCCATTCATTAGTTGTACTTGTACTTACAGTTCTCTGTACTTTACAGTTGGACTTGTATTTCCGGCCACTTTTACTATTCAAAACTCTTTTGTTATACAGTTTACCTAGTTTTTTGTATCCAGATGTGTGCTCTGTTGAGTGTGTTTATAGGTTATAAAGGCAATGCCTTCCTAGTTTTATGGAATTACACATTTGGTGCTAGTCGTCAGCCCCTGGCTAATGGAAGGCGGGCATGGTGTAGTCACGGTACGGGCCTCGGGGAATGGGTTGTGACAAATTGGTATCAGAGGAGTCAGTTCTACCGCAGAACAAAGGACTCTATTCTTTTCTCTGATGCAATAGTGTAATGTGTACTGAGTTCAGTTTTCAGTTCATAGAGTCCATTTTTAGTGCGGTAGCTGACGTATCCATACACCAAGACCCTAACATCTGATTTCCAACTCAGTTCCCAAAAACACTGATTGCTTGGGTGTTTTCTTTTCGATTTATTAAGTTATCTCACCAGTTCTTCTCACCAGGTATAATCTTTTGACCGTGTCACATCGGTTTCTTTCATGATGCCTCCACATAGGCAACCGATTATAATTCAGAGAGTTTTACGCAATTATAGATCACGGACTGATAAGGCTCTGGTGTATGGCCCTCTTACTATGTTGGAACCTTCTGGTGGTGTACCAAGAGCACCACCACCCATTGGGCACCGGATACCACCAGCCGCACTGTCGGATGGTGCACGTCGACAGTGCGCGTTCCACGAGTTCCATCAGGAGAGGCCTCTGAGGATTTGAGGCGAGATAGTTTCCCATGCAGTTGAGGGTTGGATGGAGGTTGTTGAAAGAGTTTTTCCACCAAGTTGAGACACTAGTAGAGCATATGGTGATCTTAGACACTAGAATTTTTCTGTGAGACAGCATGAAGATGGTCTTTATATTGATGAGGCTTCATTATGTTTTCATCGTGTTCTTAGTGCCTTACGCATGATTCAGAATCAGATACCCCTCAAGTTATGAGGTGAGCTGAATCATAGGCTGGTGAGGACTGGCTTAAGGAGGTGGATGAGAGATATCTAGATCTTCTATAACTTCGTCAAGACGACATGGCAGTAGGTGAGTATTCATCGATGTGTACCGATCAATCCTAGTACTTGATGAATACGATATGATCACTGCATTTGAGCTCAAACCTCTATGTGTGGTGTCTTTAGGGAAATCAAAGCTATAACTATTTCCTCTAGGCATTATTTCATATGATAGGGTGCTAGAGAGAACATTTTTTGTAGAATATTCCTTGGCTGAGAGGGTGAATCCAATGAATTTTAGTAGTTGGAAAGCATGAAACTGGTTCCATTCTAAGAGACATGGGCATGTAAAAAAATGTTTCTAGGAAAAGTGTTAGGGACAGATGAGTCTTCAGGGCTGCAGACATGGAAGCAGAGCTAGGGGAGTAGCATGCGGTGGTATAATTTTCGTCATGTTACAACCAGCCCCCTTTGTGGTCCCCGCAAGGCTGGGGGAGTTGGAAGATGGGTGGGGGGTATTAGATTCATGTGGTCAATGAGTGTGACCCTAGGGATCTAAGAATTATTTGAGGTATAGTCTATATCTACTACTAGTTTTCGTATCAATAGGCATTGGTACAAATCATTCCTTCCTTCCATGAATCTTTTCGTAGACCTAGAGTTTCCGGTTAAACCATTGACATGACCTGTGTGTCTGGAGAAACCATTGGGAGGAGACTCGATAATCACACATAAGCCGATGATGTGATCTGGTCCTTGAGGTGAGAGTTTTTGTTAGAACCTATTGGTTGAACTATCGAGGACATAAGACGTTAGTTTGGGTTTGGACTTGACATCCACAGTTCACACTCAGATTGACTGTATTAGGATAAAAGGTTGTGGTTTATCTAAAATGTTGGGATGGATATATCTGTGTTTGGTGAAAAGGGAATCCTAGGAAGAAAAGGATAAACTCATTCATAAAAGGGTGCATCCTATCTCTCGTGAGTCGGCCAACCTCACCCTTGTTGTTGCAGAAGTTGACATTGAGATAGTGTATACTCCTCTGAAGGGGAACCTGGTATCAGATGCACTAAGCAAGAGGTCTGGCTTTCATCTGCTGAGTGAGGTGATAGAACACCTAGCCACTTGATAGATATCCTTTGTGGATCGAGAAAGATCAACTTTTATTCAGTCTCATACAGTCACTCCCCCACTTCATCAGTGAGTCACGGAGACGCAGTGTGAGGACACTGACTGCGAGATGCGACGTGCTCAGATATCCACGGGGTAGGCAGCTGATTGATTTTTTGAAGATGGGGAGCATGTCATCCTCTTTAGAGGATACCCCATGGTACCAGTGTCACATCAGGAGGAAGTGTTGAGGGATTTCCACACATCTCCTCTTGTGGTACATCTAGGAGTGGTGAAGGTGTACCAGGTCCTCCGACGACAGCACTAGTGGCTGGGAATGAAGAAAGAAATTGCAGATTTTGTTTCTCGGTGCCTCTCTTGTCATCAAGTGAATGCAGAGCATTAGGCACAAAGAGTCTTGGTTCTGCCTTTTAAAGTCCCATACTAAATTTGGGATGGGATATCTATGGAATTCATAACAGGAATTCTTTATACATCGAGAGGACATGACTCGATTTGGGTGATCGTCAACTGACACACCAATTTGGCCCACTTCCTACTGATTAGAGAGCAGTGTTCAGAAGAGAGATTAGGATGCATCTATGTGCAGGAGATGGTGCGGTTACATGATGTACCCTCGATGATTGTCTCTGATCATGATACACATTTTTCTTCCCATCTATGGAATGGGTTTCAGAAGGCTTTTGTGACGCAGCTTCGTTTGACCACCGCCTTCCAACCCCAGAAGGATGACCAGACCGAGCGGACCATTCAGACCCAGGAGGACATATTGAGTGCTTATTTCCTCGACTTTGGTCATAGATGGGAAGATCACATACCTTTTTTGGAGTTTCCATACAACAACAACTATCACACAACCATACGGATGGAACCTTTTGAAGCATTGTACAGGAGACCTTCAAGATCACCTTTTTGCTGGACTGGCCCATGAGAGTCAGCACTCATGGAACCATTGATGGTATGGGCTACCACAGAAAATGTTCAGATCATCCAGGAGCAGATGAGGACTGCACAGAGTAGGCAGGAGTCGTATTCCAATATGAGACAAAGACCTCTAGAGTTTGAGAATGGAAACCACATCTTTCTACAGGACTCACCTCGATGAGGTTTGCGGAGATTTGTCTGAGGTGACATGTTATCTTTGAGATTCATCAGACCTTTTCAGGTCCTCAGTAGTGTTGATGAGGTGGTATACCGCTGAGCACTTCCACCTCAACTACACAGGGTGCATGACGTCTTCCACTTATCCCAGCTGAAGAGATACGTGCATGACACTTCTCAAGTCATCGACCAAGGAGAACTGGGATTCGACGATGGGGAAACATTGACGGAGGTTCCATTAGATATTGAGTATCGATAGGAGCGGGTCCTTCGTGGATGTTTGATACCTATGGTGCACGTTTTTTGGCAGCACGGGAACTGCCATGAGAGAACATGGGAGTGGGAGGCTTTGATGTGTGCTTAGTACCCCAACATTCTAACATATACGAGTTGTGGCTTATGGGGACGTATATCCCTGAGGTGGAGAGAATTTAAATACCTAGAATGATGATGGGATTTATTTCTATAAATAAAATGGTAATTTTACGAGTCCGTGAAATCTGATAGCGCACGATTCTGAGGCTCGAAGTGCCCAGAATGATTGATCAATATTTTCTTAAACTTATGTTAATGCGCATAAGTATTTTTCCATAAAAAATGGAATAACTCTTAAATTTTTACTCAGATCAAAAATCATAGGTCACCGTTGTGCTCAAGATGGAGGGTTTACCCAAGGCGCGACTAATGATTTGTTGGTGCGGGCCTCCAATGAGAGAACCTAAAAATGCCATAATCGTAAATAAAATAATTAAATAAATAATATTATTTTTCAAATGCTTATATGTCAAAAATGGTTACATTGATTAAAAATCAGAGACCATTGCTGAACTAATGAGGATATGATTTCATCATCCAGATACTAACTTTGGCTGGTGCGGGCCACCAAAGAAACTAAGTTTTTGGTAGAAAATAAAATAATAGATTGACAATTATTTTATTGTAAATTAATAAATTCTAAACAGTAACTCAGGTGGATAATCTGTGTGTATCGTTGGGTTTGTTGGGTCGTTTTTCACCTAGGTAGAGCCTAACTTCGACCGGCGTGGGTCGATGGTGACTGATAATATTTTTCCAAACTTTTTTTCGAGTACATTAAGTAAAGGCACGAGTGGCGTATTGTAACTTTTGAACTAGTGCTTAGAATTGAAATCTAAGGGCACCATTGAACTCGCAATGCCAATATTCACTTAAGGAGACATTCACCTCAATGAAAGATGGACGAGCTTGAATGTTAGTGTTTGGGTTTTTTCGTGGAAATAATGAAATAAAATAAACATCATTTTATTTTGAGCTTCCATGTGGATATTTCAGGGGGGTCACCTGGAAGTAAACCACCATGTGGAAGTTGGAAGTGGGGACCACCAGACCTTACCTCCCATGAGAGGTTTTGGTGGTGGGGACCACCCAAACCATATCTTTCCTTTAGATGTTGTGGTGGTAGGGTCCACTCGGGATGAAACCCTCCTTTAATTGGGAGAAACCCCCAACTCCCATTACTAAAGAGGGAGAGCCTCTTAACCTCCTCCACCTCAATTGTGCCAACTCGCATACCATTAATCTTTCCAACGCATCACATCATTTGTGCCAACACAGTAATTTATTATGCCAATGTAAATTGATTGGCTTGCCCCTTTTAAAATTAACTAACATCATAGTTGGAATTTAGGAAGGTTCCTAATAAATGAATCATCATAAATTCCAATGATTGTTACCTACATCCCACCTCTCCTATATATATGGAGCTTTGGATGTGGATTTGGGACGGCTTCCCCAAGAGATGAAGTGCTGGTAAAGTGAGGTGATTCCCAACAATTGGAGGATTACTCTCTCCAATGAAGAACACTCCACCGATGAACAACGATGACCTCCTTAGACCTTCATCCCCGTGACATATTTCAACATGGGATGTCCACATCTTCGACAACAAAGAACCAACGTAAGAGCCCAGAATTGGGGTTCTGTGGAGAACGAGACGAATGTCATCCACTTCTCCTTATTTCTTGCGCCAACAACATTAAGTGAAAAAAGGAAGGGTATTTTTTGTGTTTGATTTTATATTCTCGTGAATCTGTCCTTCTAAAAAATATAATGCTGATCAACTTATCACTAGTTGATCCGCATAAGTTTTCCTTTTGTAGGTTTTTTGATTAATCCATATAGGAGGGTTTGTTGTTCTTCATTATTGTGATCCAAATGCTACCTCCCTAAACGCAGAGGGTTCCAACCAAACCAACATGGACCGAACCCTCCAACATTCTATTTTGTGGTGTTTTTGAAGACGAACGAAGGTGAAAATGTCGTGGAAGGCGACGAAGGCAATGACCGCCATACCCATTGCCTCCACGACCCACGCCACCCCCGCGGTATCCTGACTGAACTGGATCCACCACCCTGGGCTGAACAGCGTCGCCCGTAATCTTCCTAACTACCCACGCAGTCTATGCCCTTCCAGTCGGGTTTCCCCGGGCCAGGCCGAGGCACCCTGGCCATGTCGTCCGCCGCCCGAACCGGCCCCATCCACCTCGACTATGTGGTGACCTTCCGAGCCACCCCGGTCATGCCATCAGCCAACCTCCTGAGCCCCCGGCCGAACCCGTGACTTCGCGGAACCCTAGACGGGCCGGCCTCGAATGCCTCTCGGGGTGCCCTAGCCAAACCGTCCTCCCGAGCCCTTCAAGGCGCCCTAGACGTGTCAGCCTCCCATGCCCCTCGCAGCGGCCCGACCGAACCGGGTCGCACCCTCGTGGAACCCTCTTGGCTGAGTCGCCGACATGGCACCCTCTAGGATGAACCTCCCTCACGATGACTCGTGGCAGCTCCATGTGCTCCCGGTCAGTTCGTGCCCTCTTGAATCTTCGCTTCCCCTCGCATCCTACTGGGTTGGGCCCAGTGGGCCATGCCAAACCCAAAAGGATGGCACGCCCAATGGGCTAGGCCAGACCCAAAGTGTTAGGTCAAATCGACCCAAACTAGGTCTTCCCAGACTGGGTCGAGCCGAGTCGGTTCTACCGGGTCGTACCAGAATCGGGCCCACTACGGCCCTGAAGTCTCTTTTGGTCATATCTTTGGCACCGGGCGTCCGTTTGACGAACCTTCAATAGCCCTTGTAATCATTGAGCATGAAGGTACCTTTTGAATATTCCCCACTGGAGTTTGGGGTATAGTTCAGATACAGTCAGGTTGGATCGTGAACGAATCCAACCGGGCCCCCGAGACTAAAGGGATAATAACTCACAAACAGGGCATCCGATTGATAGGTCATCTATTGCGTTGGGACCACTATAATGTGGCAGACATTTGAGATACTTCTTCATGGGACTTAGTGATAGTTGGAGTATCGATGGGTAGCTCGTGGAGAGGATCCTTCCAGTGATGAGCAAGCATAGAGCATAATCAAAGTAGCTGGCTGAGACTTGACGACTGCTGACCATTTGACTCGGAGTGACTCGACTAGTCCAGGGGGGACCTGGTTGTTGCGGCAAACCCATGGAAGAGGAGTGTCTGGTTATGGTGACAGACCTGCGGTACTCGATATGAGGAGTACCTACACAGTCTATAAGGGGGAGCACCTGGTTGTGGTGGAATATCCATAGTGGGGAGTGCCTCTGTGTGATGCAGCAGACCACGGTACTAGAAAAGAGGTTTACCTCAACAGTCCAAGGTTAGTGGGAAGTGCTCATGGTGTCGTTGTAGGCCCACTATACTCGACAAAGGAGGAGTTGTCCTAGAGTCATGTTTTTGATAATGTGAATAAAAATCCCGGTTGATATGAGTCTGAAAATTTTTTGTTTTCCTCATTATTGAGATGGATTATAATGGCCCGGACCTCCCCAACCCATTCCTTTGTCAAAAAGACGCTCATGAAGTGTTCTGGAGGGTGAAATGGACTTTTCCCACACTTTTCAGAATTTTGAAACTACACGCCATGTAGTGTGAGTACATGTTGTGTACCCCCTCACTGGGTATACCCCGTGTTCAAGGCCGTGTCCTTGCCGTGTGAAATAAATGAGTACACGTCGTGTACCCAATACCACACATCGTGTAGTCCCTCCCCACGTACGTGTTACCCTCAAGCCGTGTGTTGAACAATCAATGGCAGTGTGCCGTGTTAGAGTCGTGTCCATGCCGTGTGAAATAAATGAGTACACTCCATGTACCCAATATGAAAAAAAAATTGAATATAAAGATAAATATTATCATTTATACTCTCAATGCTGATTTAACCTAATAATAAAAATTAATTACAATTAGTGGGTGAAATTTTTTTGATATATATATTATACACATTCTATGAAATATAATTGATATTCAATTTATATAATCACATTTTACCAGTAGAACAGTATCTTCAAAATCTACTTCAATCAATGAATATAATATATAAATGTAATATTTTCATTTTCCCTTTTAACATTATTAAAACTATATTTTTCAATAATAATTCCCAATTATGATCCATTCAATGTAATTTCTATAGTATATTTCAAAATTATTTCTAAATAGTAATTATTAAACAATGGGTTGGTTCAATCCAAATTTCATTTATCCTTTCAGATCAAGAATGATTTTTTTCTTAATTTAATGTGGTCATATATTCCAATTATTCTAAATTCGATTCCTTAAATCCCAATCAATATATCATGAATTTGAATTTAAATTGGAATGATTTTTGTTTCTAAAATTTTAAAATCTCCTACAAATGTTATCATCATCCTGGTACAGTGAGTCGTGGTCATCATTCAAATACTCATAAAATATCTTCCAAAATTTCTATATCTCATTAATCATAGGCATTATGTATTTAAAAAATAGCCAATCAAAAACCAAGACATTTTAATTTACACTACTAGGTTAGTGAAAACCCTTATTATTATAATGATTCTAAATAATTATTTATTTTTCTTTACTTTTATGTTTTCTATTATTATATTATTTTCTATAATAATATGAAAGAATGGATCTATCTAGAATATACTCTGACAACCTTTCATATGGGAAACATGCCTGATGTGTGACGGATCTAGTGACAATGTCACCTTAATGAATGAAAAAACTACATATTGTTTTTTATAAGATAATTTTTCAGAAATTAATGAACTAACAGGAAATTGGGAATCACCATACCACATTTAAAAATCAACCTAAAATTTAATAGAGATATATAAATTGTTAGTAAAAATGACCTCACCATGTGAAGAGTGAAGTGGATATGTAATGGAAACTACAAAACACACGATGAAATAAATATATTTTTCTAATTTATGTAAAATTTAATTTTTCTAATACACTAAATATTTGTTTCACAATATAAAACCACATGGAATGAATGTTCATCCACCATATTAATGAACATACAACATTAAAGAATGAATATATCATGACATGATTCTATGCCAATCGACCATGATAAATTTTCTTTTAAACTTATCATTATTTATGTAATGATAGATTATCATCTCTAACTTAGAATCAGATCATTTAAAATATACCAATATTGTTTTAATAATTAGTTGAATCATCATGGGATTTTTGACAATATTTTTTGTTCTCTAATTGATACATCTTAGGAAAATATTTATGAGATGTAAAATTTGTTTAGTAATATAAAGGGATGGAAATTGATGTGAAATAATACTCTAATAGAAAAATAAAGCGGAACCTACTCATGTTCATGTACTGAAAAGAAGATGCCTTCAATAATATATAAGAAAAAATATTTTCTAGATCCTCCAGGAAATATTTTATGATCTCTCCCCAAAAACAATTTCTAATAAATCCTAATAAACTATTGATATTCATATATATTTGAACCATATTTTTTACCCATTGAATATTTATATTCAAATTTATGAATAATATTTTAGAAATTTTTTATATTTCACTTTTTATTTATATTACATAGTCTCTAATGAAATATTGGAGGGTAGTTAATGATTCCTCATATCTTTCATTTCTATTACCGTATATAATTATCGAATAGGTTATGTGTGATGTTGAAATTTTTTTACCCCAAAAAATGTTATGGAAGAGGCTTTTTTCCTACACTAAAATTTTTTATGTTGTTTGAAAAAATAAAATCCATGTTTTGGATCAGTATATTTAACAATAAAATAATTTCTACTGGGTGAATTCTAGGTGTAGGGGATTAATTCTCTCCTTGAGAGAAAAATACATCTCTAAAATTCCACTATACATTTTCTATTTTTTTATAGATTTAAATCAACCCACAATCTGATTTAAAATTTTTTAATTAATGATATACATTTATTGTTATTATAATTAACTAAATTATTTAATGTGTATGATATTAGTAAATTACTTTTAAATGACATGATTTTATAAAATACATATTAACTGAGTTTTGATTGATCTTTTCACAAGCCTTTTAAGAAATAACATTAAATATTTCTACTTTTTCATAAAATGTGGTGATTTTATTAATTTAAGGGATATTATTTTTTAAAAAAAATAAAAATATTATAATTAGAAACTCAAGTCATCCCAATATTGTGTTGTACACTGAGAGTATCTTTTTTTATTACAGTATATTCAAAAATAATTTTTTATTATCATATATTTTTATATAATGATCATAAATATATTCTTTATCTTATTTTATATATTTTTTATAATTAAATATAATAAAAACACTTACAAATATGATTTATTATTCCATTGAAAAAACAATTTAAAAACAATTAAACTAATTAAGATTTTATGTTCTTTGATATCTATAATGTTATAGAGAGTATCTTGAAAAAACATTAGCTAGTAAAACTTCATGTAGTGATTCCACTAAGGATGAGTAAGTTTAAAATTTTAATGTGGTGAATAATTTAGAATATCTTTAAGGAGTATACAAATTTAAAAGAGTATTTTCCTATGATACTATCTTTGATATTTTATATGGTCATTTTATTTCTCATTAAGTATATTATAATGTTAATAAAAAACCATAATAAACTATACAATTAAATATGTTGCATTAAACATGATTTCTAATGAATCTATCACCAACACTTGTATCAAGACCAATGAGATTATTAACACAATGAATGCACTGGAAAAAAAGATTCTTAACCAGGATCAAGTCAAGCGAGTTGTCAAATGGTTACCATATAGATAGAGAGGAACATTAATGTCTCATTGAATGTTAGGAATCATCAGTACACTACAAGTAAAAGAACTCATTGCAATGTTTATTATGTATTAATAATATCTAGATATGATCATAGGGGAAGGTGATGATCACAAAATTTGATCAATATCATTTATGTCTTTGGAAACATAAAAATAAAAGAATATTAATGTTGAATATTAATGTGATAAAGCATTACTTTCAGATTGTGATTTAGAAATAGCTCAAGTAGTCATAAATTTTTAAACATTAAATAGAATGAAGAATGTTTTTTGAAATAAAAATATAATGGTAAATATAATAATAATGGGAACTGTATAAATCATTTTAAAAAATGTGATACCTATAATAAATTGACATGCATTTTATGTAAAAAGGAAAGGTAACGTCAAATAAAACTATCCTATTATCATATATAAGATTAAATATAAGGATAAATGAAAAAATATAAATTTTCTTGGAAATATAGATAGAATTATTTAGAGGAAATCTAATTTAATTCAAAATTGAGAATAAAACATTTAAATTTTATTGTTAATATGTGATTCATTAAGCAAAATTGAAGTTATTGAATGTTTTTCATGAATGTCCATCTAAAAGTTCAATGAATTCAACAAATTTAAATGATAAATAAATTATGTGTAGAGATAAATTATTTGAATATTTGGGAATGATGGTAAAAAATTTAATGAATTAAATCACAAATATAAAATTTTAATAAAAAATGATATATCTTCTACAATTAAAACTAACCATAAATTAGAAAAAGACTAGAATTCTCACATGATAAAAGCAGATAATGAGTTGAAATTATTTAATGAGGAAATAAAGGATAATTTTTTAGTGGATCACTAATTAAAGAAAAATAGTATTTGAGATTCTAGGTAAAAAATTAAAATCCAATATATACTATCGGAATTGGGATCTTGAATAGAATAGGGAATAATTATAAGAATAATTTTTTCCAAATGTATAATTCTTCTAGTTTATTTCCTATTTCTTATAACATTATTCCAAATAACGAAATTATTTTTTTAATGTATGGTATTTTTATAAATAAATCCAATAAAATAATAATGGATTACTAGATAATTAATTTATAAACCCTATGAGGATTTGAAAATATTGTCACCAAAAAGTTTTTTTGTTTAAATCTCTTTTATATGAATCTGACTTGAAGAGTTATAATATGAAATTATGATATTTTGGCCTTTTCTGTTCTAAAATAATGAATGGGTACTACAATTTTTTGATAAAATAAATAAATTTATAATGGAAATGTAACCTTGGATGGAAATTCAAAAAGAAAATTCATTAGACTCGAGCAAATCTGTAAATATGGTATAATTTTATATTGTATTAATTTTATTGGATTATGTATTAAAATATAAGTTTTCATTTATTTCATAGATTTTTTATGATAGAATACATGTTATTCTTGAAAAAAATAATTGAAATGGTTTATATTCCCAAAATTCATTAGTTTTTTCTTCTACCATAAATGAACATATTTATGATATAATTTAAATTTATTGTTTTCCCATGTTTTTCATGTTTTATTGCATTAAAAAATTTAGCATGTCTTTTAAATAGGATACTAGGATATAAATTTCTTCACTTTATTAGTAATATATATGAGAATTGTTTAGTGATTCATCTATAGAAACATCAATTACAAGAAAAAAACGTTATGTAATTCTTGTCAAATTGGAAAACAACACAAACTCTCTTCAAACCCAATGAAAGATGTCTCAATATCTCCACAATTTGAAATGGTTAACATTCATTTTACTAGACTGTATAATGTTTCATGTTTATAAATAATACGTTATTCCTAGCTATTAGTTGAATATTATTTAAGATATAAATATATTTTTTCTATGGTTATAAATTTAATCCCCTTCACTATTTCCCTAAATATTCCATATCTAAAAAAATATAAGTTCAATTATATTGACTTCCTTAAAATTTGATCATATTCTTTAGTTTGAAAATAAAAAAACCATTATTATCCCACAATTTTTGTAGTCATACATTTAATACTTCATGGACCCACATAATAATGTTTTAATAATGATAATAAATAGAATATTGCAATAAATTTTTTATACCTTTCATAAGGGTAGGACTACCTATTTAATTATGGGAATAAATGTGAATATATATTGTTATATTCTTAACAGTGTTATAATTATAAAACAATTAATGATGTCCCCGTATGAATTTATTATTGTTATTAAAAAATGTATATTAAATAATATTATTTGGTTGGAATAAATTTATACTCAATAAAAATGATAATTTATAAAATTTATCTTCCAAATGTAGTGATGGAATTATCATTAGATATTATACAACTACAAAATCCTATAATTTATTTAAAGAAGGATATATAATGTAGAGTAAATATAACATTTCATGTTTTAAGAGATTTATCCACATGATCTGAATAGAATTTTTATAAAATTGGGAGGTAGTTCTTTCCAATATTTAAATATAATCTACCAGACCACCTATAAATAAGTCTCTCTATTATGATAAGTTGTCAAAAATTGAACCTATAGATTAAAATGGGGGGTCAAAAAATATTTTCCTAGATTCAATATAACTCATATATATCAACCCTTAGATATAGTAGTATGATTCACATGTAAAGGAACTCTAATAAGAGCTTCTCTAATACCTTATTCTAAAAATCAGGTTTTTCACTACATGGTCCCTAGAACATCAATGATTCAAATAATTAGGAATTATTTTTAATTTCTATTTAAAAACTTATAAATCAATTTGATGGAAATAAAATGTGTGAGATGGGTAAAATACCCATGGCCTACCTGATGGTTATCACCATATAGGTGTTTATAAACATGGTGGTTGAGTTTGGTAGAATAATTGTAAATATGTATATATTGGATTCACGTGGATATATCCAGATAGAATATATTAACCATGATGATACATTTTCACTAGTATCTATAAGTGATTAAATTATAGTAATTCATTTCTTTAATGTACATTTCTATTTAATAATAAATCAAATCAATGTCATGATTTCATTCATGATTTCTTATATATATGAGAATTTTCATTATTCAAAACCCTCTATATTTAAAAACCATAACTTTGAAGAAAATTGTTTAAATAAAAAAATAGATTTATATGGTTCAAAATAATCTCTTAGATATTTGTATGGTATCATGATCCCTTTTTAATTACAAAAGTTGTTACCAATAAAATATCATATTTTATATTATTTTTAATTTTTTTTAATCTAGTTTACATGTTTCAATCTATAGTAATGATATTAGTTTTTTATATTCAATAAATGTTTTCTGTATCTAAAGTTTATAAATTAAGAACTATTCATTTGAAATCAATTTTATGGGTGAAATTAAATTTATTCATGGTCTTATGTTCTTTTAAAATAATTATGAATTGATTAAAATCAATTTATTTTGAAAAAATATGTTTTAATATGATTAATAATTGATTGTGATAATTTAAGTGACACTCCAATGAGTACAATTAGTAAACTTGATGTTGGTGAAAAGTGAAAATTGGTCGGTGAAACAACATATTAATGTATTATTGGATGTTTACCATACATAAATGATATTCTGCCTTATATAATGTTTTGTGTGTGTTTTTGAGATTTTTATAATGAAAATACAGTTGGGTAAACATTAATTATTTTCAAAATAATTTTCAAATAACATACATTTACAACCATGATGGTATTTCTCATTATATAAAACATGGTTTTTATTAAGTTAGTTAATATGATATTGATTTTAATGTCTATAATTTAGATTGAAAAAAATATCTAGAAGAATTCATTTTTTGTAATGACTATAGTGTAATGGTTTATTTGGAAACATAATCTAATTTTGGAGATATATACATAGATACTACCAGTTATTTTTGACAAATTCTGTTGATGAAAATCATATTACTAGGATATGAATATAAATTATGAAATATCACTATAAAAGGTGATAAAATAAGTGTAATTAATATTTATAAATATTCAACATCACATTCTAATATAAAACATTTATATAAGTACCATGTTTGTAAGTGATAATTAAAAAAAATTGTGATATTACTCTTTAATTCAATGGAACAATTCATCACCATTTTGATATATTTACAAAAAAATTGTCTAATATCCATCAATTATTAAGCCAGAACATTGTATTCAATATTTTTTGTAATGAAAAAGTCCTAATGTGAAATAGAATATAATATCCAAATAATGTATAATATATTGACTACATTAAATGAATACCATAATTTTTATTTATTTTACTGTACACAGAAATGAGTTAACATATGTTAGATGCCACAATTAGTTTCTTCAAAAGCATGTTTTACATGCATGACCATGCTTCGTTGAAAAATAACGTATTAAGTTTTTTTTATTAAAATAAGATATTGAATAGATTTAAAATTAGATTTTATGAAATGTGTAAAAAAATAATGAAAATAAATGGTTTAAAAAATTACAAAATTAATTCATTACCAATTAAATATTTAGAAATGAATATGAAAACTGATTGAATATAGAAGAAAATATTATTTTTATCCTCACAATGATGATTAAACATAATAATAAAAATTCCATAAATTAGTGGGTAATACATATGTGATGTATATATTTTACATATTTTATTAAATATATTTGATATTCATCTAATAGATTTTATAATAATAATATAAAAAAGAAACCCAATTTTATGATTAAAATAATATATTTTTATTAAGGTATGTTTACCCCCATTTACTAGCGAACACATAAAATTACAAATTTTGACCATTTTTTAAATTTAAAATTCTATAATAAACATCATTCTTGTAACAAAAACAAGAAAATTAGATTCGTGTGATTTTTTATATCATGCCATGATGTTAAAAATTTTAGTGAACAACAAATTTATTTTTAAGGAAAAATTATTATACTAATTTATTATATATTTGAATTAGATAATATTTTAACCAATTAACACAATTTATTTTGTGTGTATCAATTTCACATTGAAAGTTATTATACAAACATGGAAAACTTTTAGAAGTTTTTACTATAAAAAAATATACAGTGTCATCATAACTATAGGATTAAATTTAAAATAATTTTACAAACTTTTGATTTTGTAATATATAAAAATGGATTAATTATTTGGAATTAAAATAATTTATAGTGTATAATAATTAAAAAATTAATTAACAATGTAATTAGTTAAAGTGATTAAAATTAATTATAATGATTAAGGTTGCATCACGCATAATAAGGGGTTGGTCCATATTCATAATGTAGAAAATGACCTATAAACTATTCGAAAATATATTTTATAGAAATATTTATAACATATTTTATATTTACTATAATTTATTCCTTTATTTTATCTACTTGAAAAATGAAAACCATGTGTACAATTCCTTTGTCACAATATTACAGGAGTGCCACTCCTCTTTAAATATAATAGGACACCACGTATCCCCATTCCTCACTCTTATAAACCACATGATTTCTGAAAGTATAAAACCAAATAAAATCTCAAATTTCCTCCTCCAAACCTTGAGGAATATATTTTTGAATAAATACTTCAACATAATCCCTCTGGTATAAATCAGAATGAGTTACCCGAATAAGAGGTAACTAACATCTTAATATATATTTTTTGTTTCATATCCATTAACCAATACCTAAAATCTTATTATATCATAATTATATAAAAAATAATTTTATTAAAAATAATAGTTTGTTTTTATACAAATGGTATGACCTAAAGTTAAACACAAATCTATCTAATGGGTAACAATCTTATTGATTCTGTGTACGGAGAACTACATCCTCACGAAAATATAATTGTTCATTTATTCTTTTAGTGCCTCTCATACTGACCATAATGATGGAAACTATTTATATATGTTATAAATGTTATTTATTATGTATTTATTCTAATTGTTTTATTTTAAAACACATACCATTATACTCTAATGTCATCATTTGTGGAAGTTTGGACTACTACCTCCTCAAAGTGATGTGTCTAATTCACGCTATATATTAAATGTGTTGTGAATTATTTTAAAAAACTTATGTTTCATATATAACATATATAAGATGCTATTATTTTTATATACATATATATAAGTTAATTTTCATTCTTTTAATATGGAATGTTGTGTCTTGTAATATTCATGTGTATGTACTGTCTACCATCTCTATGATCGGTGCATTTCATTTCATATCTCCGAACATTATTGATTATTATAAATATGTATATACTAAATATATATTATAATTAAGTCTGGTTTTAAATTTTGTGGATGATTAAATAATTATATAATAAATATGGACCAAAAATTACATGTGAGAACAAACTTGGATAAACTAGAAAATTAACACACAATGTTGTAAAAAAATTGAAAGTGTTCTAACAAATGGGTAAAATAATATTATAATAATTTCATATAAGATATTATAAAAGTTATTATGGTAATAGTTTAAATTTTTAATATATATTAAATAACTATAGTCTAGGATAAATATGACACGATAAATGGTTAAGGTAGGGGATTATTGTCTTGATCTGTATGAAATACACCATATAAACCACGTACTTTTTTTGTGTACTGTATCTAATGCCCTTTATGATAAGTTATTTCATGAACCATTTTTAAATAGTATAAAAACAAATTTCATGGGAATTATGATTTAAATGGTTCATCTGGTATGGGACAGTTTGGGATATTTGATGATTATTTTCTTCAATATCGTTTTTACTAATTATCATTGCAATTTCATTTCCTTTCATGATTGTTATATATATCATGAAAAAATCATTTTATAGTAACAAATTATCATTTAAAATTTCTGGAATGTCCTTATTTTTAAATAATGGATGTCATTCTTATGTAATCCATATATCATTTTACATATGGTGTATAGATTTATAGTTATTTGATTTACCAATGAATAATTGATAAATATGAATCCTTCATTCAATACAGATATTTGAAAAGGATTATGGTTGATCATTTAAATTTATTATTATATATTAGAAATGATTTATATAGGAATTTAATGGTTTTTTATCAATTATAGATATCCCCTCGATGCATTGGTGGTTTCATGAGATGAAATAGTTGGCCAAAATTGATGGGGGTTTACCCGATTCCTAAACCATCTTGTGAAAGGACTTGACGAAACTAGTTCAATATATGTAGGAAGAAAAAAATACAATAATTATTAATTTGTATTATTTAGAATCAATTAATATTCATCTTTGAGATTTTTCATCAACATATAAATGGATACATTTCATTTTTTTTGATTTAGCTTGCATGAGTTTCAGTTTCTGATCATTCCATATTGATATTGCATTATCTAATTGTTTTCATAGTATGTGTTATATGTTATTTTCCATAACATGTTATCTTATTCCAATTACATACTCATTTTGATAATTTTATATCACCTTTATTATGTTTACATTCCACAAGTTTTGAATAATAAATATTTGAATAATTATTTATTGATGTTATTTATTTATTTTAATTATGTTTGATGATTTTATTTAAACTAACAAATGAATTATGGGTATCACGTATATAATGTAGATTTCTAATACTACTAAAGTAATTAATACATAGGGATTTTATTCCATCTAAACAAAATAATTTAACAAATTAATGTACCAACACCAGGCTTCTATGGTTGGAGCCTTATATTTTGTATCAAAAGAGGTTCAACAACAACATTGGAAACTAGATTTCGAATACATAGATTAGGGAAAAAAACCCTAACATAGAATTTTATAATGATTATATAACTTCATTCTATAATTATTGTTATGTAGATATTATGTGGTTATTCCTAGAAATACATCCATGTATTTATACTACATGTTGACGTGGTTCTGGAAAGATATACGTAGATGTAATAACTATAAAGAAGGTCTTCTAATACTCTCTCGTAGTAACATGGTACACAAAAAGTACCTTAATATACACCTAGTTTGAAACTATTAGAGGATATTCTTCAGATAGTTCACATTTTATTTTCCTACCATTATGAAGGATATTAGAGTAATGATTTCCCAAAAGGAATCAAGGATAATTTTTCATGGATTTCGAATGCATTATTTTTTATTATATGATGAACCATATTGAATTTTATAAAGATTTCTTAATTTTAGGAGATAATAATGTGTATAAAATTTTAAATAAATGGTTCCTAGATGGAAGAGTGGTATCAATAGTCGTGGATAACATAGAGAGTGCCCTACAAAAAAAGTCAATGAAGAAGGTATTAGATCTGAGAAATTTTGGGATATATTAGGGAATAATATTCATGTTATTCCAAATACCTTTTCTTGTATGGATCAGCCTATTCAAGAGAGATTTTATTTTATTCTGTATATATTTATGGGGAAGTATCCCCAATCATTTAATTAGAATACTAAACCGTTTTTTCTCGGAAATGGATTACATTTCCAGAAAAATAATTTTTTGTCTTGGAATTCATCAAAATAGAAATGGTTAAATCTACGGTTTATTGTCAACATGATGTTGATTATTATAGGTTTCCTTGATCTAGATCCCAAGAGTGGAAATCAATTTCTAACTGATGGAATGGATAACATTTATCGATACATTTCTTGATAAATATTTTCATTATGATCAATAAATTATAATGAATAGAATATTCCTCATATTAAAAAATATTGATGAAGAAATTGTTACATGTTATGAATATACTGTTAAAAGGTTATGAATGTATTCTAATGATTACATATAAAACAAGGACTTTATGATTGACCACCTATTTAATATTATGAATAAAAACCAATAAAGGGAATTGGATCCAAAAATTCCCCACCATATGAGGAGACATCATTGTGTGATATCAAAATTATGAAGGAATGTTTGATATCCATTGTCTTAAAGGGAAAATACAAAAGAAGGTGTACTATAGACACCATGAAAAAGTTAATGGTTCATATAAGATAGAGGGAATGAAGGATTTTAAATATTTTGATAACTACGGAAATAATACACATTATAAATTCTTGAATGGGTTTGAAGTTTGTTATAAGTTCATATAAAAGAGTAAATGAGAAAAATAATGCAAATGGATGAGGAAAATGATTATATTCAGTGTTACAATTGTAATGATATAGGTCACTATACAAACGAGTTCTATAAACGTCATTATAAAATACCTCTGATGAAGCCAAGGGATCAAGGTCAATCAAATGTTATTGACACAACCGAGGATGACCGATTAATATACATCTGTATTTGAATCAGATATATATATTTTATAATATTGGTTTTATGATATTCTCATCATATAATTTATGAAATATGAAATGGTTTTATTGCAGTACAATCTCATTATGGATTTGAACATCAGATATTTAATAGTACCAAAAAAATATATTTTTTTTTAATATAAATTTAAAAAAAATATTGAGGGAAAGGAAACCCTTAGAATTTCAAAGATGTTGTGATAATGGATAAAAAATGAATGATTTTGAAAATTACAGAGTACCATAGAACAAATTATTTACATTTCAACAACTGGCCAAAAAAATTATTGATGGAGATTATAACACCTTTGGATTTACAAAATATATATCTTAAATGATTAGTTTTACATAAAGAATAAGTAAGAATAATGGTTTCTAATAAATATATATGGTTCTTGGAGTTATTACCATATTTTAAGAAATATATTATGAAGTTATTCACATGTATGGAATGAAATTTTTTTGAGTGTCTTCATATTGATTAATGGATAATGATAAATTAATTTGGGATATTTAGTGACAATATTTTTTATGTGTTTAATAATTATATTTTATAAAGGGATACCATTTATGAAATAGTTTGGGTTTTAGTTTCTATTTGGTTTTAGGTGTTGATATTTTACACCACTATGTGATGAATCTTGTTCTAAGAGATGATGCAGAAATAGTTCAAGAAAATCCCAAAAGATAAGATTGTTCTTATAAGAATGTACCATGTAATTATATCAATATATATTTTTAGAGTGTAAAATATTTATATAAATCTATGAAAAATGTTATTGAAACAAAAAAAAATTCCTAGTAACTTCATTATCGATGAATCAAATGGCCAACAGATCCTCAAGAATTTAAATATTTCATATTGTTAATATTCTCTTATCCTTCATCTCCAACCATATCTATTTGAACATAATTTTTAGATTTTTCTTCTATATCCATGTTTTCATTTTCCACTTATGTTCTTCTATTGGTGAAACTTGGTATGTGACAGTTGTAATTTACTTTCTATATTTATATAAAGATGGGTTATAAACCCTTTAACAATGTTGGTATTTAAATAATAGGTTATATTAAATCCATATACTACTAATATGATATTTGAATTTAGAGGACCCAATTTATTTATGTTGGGTAGAACATAACACCATGAAATTCCAAATTAATAATACTCTATTATATATTATGTGTAACACACAACACTATGAGCCAAAATAAATATAATATCCCAATAATTTTTTATATATTTTTTGTATAAAATAAATCTGAAAATTTTTTATATAGAATTCAATGTATAAAACAATGTGTGTTCATATTTTACACGAAACAATGAGTTTCTTCAATGTCTTGTAATAAAAGCAAGAACATGTTTCCCTAAACTATAATATATAATTAAAATATTTTTTCAATAAGATAATACCGAGCCATCAAATTAGATGTTATGAAAATGGTTAACCGAATTATAAAATTATATGGTTTACACTAATATTAAAATATTTCATTGGTATCAAATTATATTGAATTGAATATGTGAACTGAATGAATTTAAAGGAAAATATTTTTATTTAATGCTAACAATGATATATTACCCTAATATTTTAATTAATCCCAATTAGTGAATGATATTAATGTTATATATATATATATATATTATTCAATCAAAAATATTTTATAATCATCCAATAGATTTAATAGGTGTAATATAAAAACAAACCCAATTTTATTCATAAAATACTATATTTTTATATTAGTTATTTTTACATCATTTTAGTGGAAACCCAATTCTAAATCCAAATATTTCTAGTTTTATAAATTTAATATTTCAAAATAAAATAAACATTTTTATGATAACATAAAAATTAGGTTAGCTTCAATTCTAGGTATCATTATATGGAGAAAAAGTTTTTAATGTAGAGTTAAAAATAATGATTTTTTATTCAAAACTACATTTTCATCTTACTCTTATATAATTATAAATTATAGTTTAAATTGGGTTTAATGATTAATTGTATAATATTACAATATATAAATAAAATTTATTTCATTTTAATAAATTTTATTTTGAAATTTTTCAGAAAACAGAGCAAACCTTCAGACATTTTTCTTTTTAAAACCACGCTTTTTCGTCTCATCAATGGGATGAAATTTACTTAATGAGTATTTTATGAGTATGATACCCTTTTCTTCTCTCTATTTAATTTTTTTTAAAACCATGTATTATTCCTTTTATGCTGCCTTATTTTCATCTCAAAATTTTGAAACTTTTTATAAATAAATTATTTTATTTTATATTTTGAATATCCTAAAATCAATATTCTCATGGGGAATTAAAAAAGATGTCCAAAAGTTCTATTTAATTTTTTTATTTTCATACATCAATCCTTCATGTTATATTGGTTTAAAATATCAAAGGGTTCTTTTTTAAGAACTTTCTAAAACACCATTTTCATATGATCATTCCTATTTATATGCCTCTTGCTCACATTCTGGGTGTTTCTTTTTCCCATATTGGGAAATATGCTCACACATTTCTTTGATTTAAGACCCTATGTTATGAGATGTAGTAATTGTACTTAGGATGAAAATATAATGACCTGTATCATGTTTAATAGAATAATTTTTATGTTTTCATCTATTATGTACCTAATTTATAATGAACAACTCTTTAAAAAATCCACTGTTATATAATATAATAAAATGTGATGTAAAAAAATGGGGGATGTCATAGTTTTTATCAGATGATAGTTTAGTTTATTTTGGAAGTTAATAATTTAAATCATTTTGAAAACCATATAAAAAATATTTAATATAGTAAATCAACCTTGTATTTTGGTGATGTATTATGTTATTTATTTGTGAACAAGGAAATCTATGACTCAATATGAAAAAGTTATTGTGGCTCTAGCACAAATTAATCTAGGGATAAAACTCGAATACACTACATTGTGATATACTTGAATGGGAACTGGTTCACGACAACAGGCCTTGTTGCACTCTTATTTTGAAACTCATTTGGGATATGTTTTGTTAAACCCTCTGTCTTTGTGAAACATCATAATGTATTGTGGATAATATATTTGATGTTAATGAAAAAGATATTTAAATATGATTCTTCAAGACATAAAATTTCATTATAATTATAATATTATAAATATTTAAGAATTTATATTAAGTGAAAACTGTGAGGACACAATTTATTTTAGGGGGATGAATTTAATGACCATAAAAAAAGTACTTCTTTTATTTATAGATATTTATACTCCCTATAAAATTTTAATATGTTTTCTAATAAAATCATAGAGAATGAATTTTTTTAATGAGAACATCATACATTATTCAGGAATACAGATTAATACGAATTTTCGAACCCAAATTGTACTTTTATAAATAAAGAAATTATTATAATAAATTATGGTAATATAGATATATATATTTTATTAAAATTTTATGATGATAAAACAGGTTTTTAAATGTAAATAATAAAATAATTGTGTTTTTTAAGTGTTAGAAAGTTTACTATGCATTTTAATAATTCATTTTCTATTCGATATATTTTTAATAAGTAATGATTTTTATTTTTAAACGTTAAATTTCTCATTTATAGAGAATTATTAGTGTAAAATAAACAAAATTTTTTATTTCAATTGTAAAAACTAATGTAGGGTGATTTTTCTGTGTTTTTATTCGAAATTTCATATTTTAATTGAATATTATTTTTTATGAATACTTGAGAATATTGGTTTTTTCATTTTAATATATTAAATAAAATATTTTTTGAAATTTAATTCATGAAACAAACATATAATTGTGATCAGTAAGGTATTTAGAGTCTACTAAGTTCAACTTAATTATTCTTGAATCTTAACTTGGCCCTATGGAATAGTAATTATACCCTTATTAATAGTATCATGCCCAATGTAATTGTAAAATCACTAAATTATTTATAGATATATATTAGGGATCATAAAAGGTATTGTGATAGAATTTTCTCATATGTAAATAAATGATTTATGGATAGTTATTAATGTATTAGTATATTTCGAGAAAATAAAGATTATAGTTAAAAATTAAATTTCTCATATTTAAAAATATATTTTCATAAAATGGAGTTCATTTATTAATTCATCATTTTGAAAAATTATTATTGTGGATTTTTGGGATTTATTTGATATAGTTGAATATTCTGTAAATAGTAAATGTATAGTTTGATTTTTTCAGTAAGTTTAATGACATCATATTTATCTCCCAATTATTTAATGATTAAATTAAAATTATTGTAGACAGTTGTGTGATAAAATAACTCATTAGGACTCCCAAGTGGACAATACTATGTGAAAATAGAATTATTGATAATTCCTCAGAAATTAATAAAAAAACTCCCTCTATTTTTCTATAAATACCAACCCATTCTTTCATTTATATTCTTTTAAAAATATTGCTCAATAAATCATTGATAGTATTACCTCACGAGGAGTCCTCCACTGGTTTCCCCAAACCTCCAAGGTCCAGATTATTTAGTTTTTTGAGTCATTATTCAAGGTAAGGGAGCTCTCAACTTCTATTTTCTTTTCATGTTTCATTTTTATGCCTTATGACATTGAAATTTTAATAGTATGTTTGTATGTACATTCAGTTACATAACTTTAAATTAGTCTGATTATTTTTTTAATTATATAACCCTTTCTATTCTCATTTTAATTTATTCTAAACCCACTTATTATACCCTTTATGCTTCCAGATTTTAGTCTCAAAGCATATCACATTTAGTCAATAAATTATTTTTTTTCTGAATAACAAAAACCTATTTATTCCCCATGGATTTTCACATATATTTCAAAATGTTATGTTAAATTCTACGATTGACATAAATTAAATAAACCTTCATTTACCATGGGTTTAAAATTACAAAGGGTCTTGTTTATATCAACTGTTTATGACACCATGATTTTGATATGAAACCTGATTTGTTTATTCTCCATAATGTTTTTGTGAAATGTTTTATTATTATATATGTGGCTCACATTAAGTAATTAATAGGAAGGTTTCACCTAGATAGTACTCTGATTCATTGGATAAAGAATTTAACCTCAATAAATTACATGTTTTACAATTCATTGGTGAATAAAATCCATAATTATGATTTACAACACCTTAGTCATGGACCTTGGTGATATACTTATTAATGATAACATTAAATTTTGTGGACACATTTATAGGTTTGTATAAATTTTATTTCTATTATGGTATTCCTCAATTTTATATGATCAGTACTAGTTATATGTCTCATGCTCACATTCTATATGTTTTCTTTTATCTCATTGGGATTTAGTTAACCCATTTCCTTGATGTAACTCTCCAGCTCCAAAGATGGATTAAATCTACCTAGGACTAACCTATAATTAATAATTTCCATATTAATAGAAGTTTTTGTTTATTTTTCACGTAATATGTAACTAATTTCCTATACATTAAACATTAATATATCTTCTTTTTTTTAAAAAAACGTAACGAAAAGTGATGTAATAAATATGATGGATGATGTAATGTTTATTAGATATCTATTTAATTATGTTTGGACAATGATATTTGATTTTTTTGATGATCCACTGATATAAGTTTATATATAGGAAAACATATGTATGCTTCGGTTAAATGTTATGTTGGTGGATTCCGAATAGTGAAATATATTTTTGGATAAAAACAATTGGATGTGGCCATAGAACATATGTATCTTGGAATAAAACAAGAAAACCCCACAATGAGATAGACACGATTGGGAACTCATGCATGACAACATGCCTTTTTGCATTCCTAATTTTACAGTCCTTTGGGAAATGTTTGGTTTAACATAATACTTTTATGAACCATTATGATGTATTTATAGATATTCTAATGGTTGATAAAGAAAAAAATATTTATTCATGATGTTTGAAGACATAAAGTTTAATTATAATTAAATTATAACTAGTAGTTACAAATTCTTAATAATAGAAAATGACGAGGATGAAATTTATTTAATATGGTAATAATTGAACTACCTCAAAAAATGTAATTTTTTGTTTATGGATCTCATTACACCCAATAACTTTTTTTATATTTTATTATAGAAGCACTTAGAAGGAATTTTTTTAATGAGAATAGCATGAATACTTCGTAAATATAGATTGGTACAACATTGAAAAAACATGATATATACATTAATTAATAATTATTATTAAGAAAATATAGTTTTAATTGCGGGAAATTTGATAAATTGACGGTTCAGACCCGAATTTAATTTTTAGAAATGATATAATTATATTAATAAATTAAGGTGTTGTTAATAATGAAAATATTAATGAATTAGTTTGACCAAAACACACATTTTTAAATTTAAATTATAATATATTTTTATTTTTTAAATATTAGAAATTTTATTATGTAATTTTACTATGCATTTTTTATCAGCTATTATTTTTCATAACTAAACATTTTTTTAAAAAGATAAATTTCTCTTATATAATTATTATACTAAAAAATCATATTATTTGAATTTCAAAGTTCAAAATTAATCTTTGGTTATTTTTTATTATTTTTCTATGAATATTTACATTGTTCATGAATATTATTTTTCATGAATAATGAAAAATAATTTAGTTTATCATTTATATAGTTATTAGATAACTAATTCAATGAAATTATTTCCAAAAAATAGATATAATCACTTGCGATCAACAAGATATTTAGAGTCTAATATGATCAACATAATTTTGGTTTAATAGGAACTTGAAATTTTGAAAAAGTAATGTTACCCATCAGACTAGAAATATAACCAATGGAATAATAAAATCACTTGGGGAATTATAGATATTTTTTACGCATATTAAAATGTAATATTGTATAAATATAACAAAACTAAATCAATGTTTTAGAAATTATTAGTTAAGTATAAGTATTTTTGGAGTTAATAATGATTTTATTTAAAAATTAAACATCACATACACATAAAATTATTTTTATAAGATGATTTTCATTTATGAATTCTACACATTTAACTTTTTTAGGATAACTTTTTGGTATTGTTTGAAATAGTTGAATTTACGGTGATTTGTAAAAATAGATGATGAGTTTTTTCATATGTTTAATGACATCATAGTTATTACAAAATTATTTATTTATTAAAGTAAAATTGGATTCTAATATTATTTCTTAATGTAACTCAATTGGTGTCCCAAGTGGTCAATAACATGGTAAAATACCCTGGGAAATCTCATTGATTTTCAAATATCACCATTCTCTGTCCACAAAAATTATTAAAGAACTAACTTATTGTTTCAATAAATACCCTCACATTCCAACATTTCCCTTCATTAAAATCATAATAAATGAATATCTGATATTATTACGTCCCTAAGAGGCCTCAATATGCCATGTTCCAAATCATCATGATTTAGGAGTCATTATTCATGGTATGGGAATTCTCAACATCTCTTTTCCTTTCATGATTCAATTTTATGTGATATGTCTTTAAAATTTCCATACCAGGTTGTTATATCCATTTTATCATATCCATTTACTATGTTATGAGCATTTTATTATTCTTAGGCCCATGTCCCCTTTATTTTTAATGTTCTCTAAAACTTCATATTATAGACATTATGATGCTAAATATTTGCCTAAAAATTTTTCTCTTTTATAATGAAATTATATCTTATTATTTTTTTTGAATAGACAATCTTCTTTATTATTGAAGGATAATTCACATAGAATTTTTAATGGATAACATATTTATTGGATTGATATAAACAAACCCTGATTTCCATTTCCATGGGTTATAAATTCAAAAATTATTTTTTTATATGAACTTTCAAAAAAACCATGCTTTTGAAATGAATCATGTTTCTTTTATTTTCCACTATTTATTAATGAAATGTATTATTATGGAATTTAGTTCACATTATTTAATACACATAAATGGTACACCCTAATAGCAGTCCAATTCACGGTGTAAATATTTTATTACTAGAGATGTCACGTTTTATGACACCGTGGTGAATATCCTCAGTAATTATGATTTACGACACCTTAGGGATGAACCTTGGGGATATTCATATTAATTTCCAAATTAAATGTAAAATAAACATTTAAATTTTATAATTCATTTTTTATATTTTATGGTATTCCTCATTTTCAAATGAATATTCCTAGTAATATGACCCTTTCTCACATTCTATGTGTTTCTTTTTCCCTTTCGGCCATTATGCTTACTCATTTCATTGTTGTATAACCCCTAGTTATTCGATGCGGTAAATGTACTTACGATGACCCAATGATGAATCATTTCAACTATAATAGAATAATAGTTTTTATTTTTTCATCTAATAAATACTTAATTTCAATGACACTAAACATGAAATGATCATTTTTTGTAAAATGTATTGAAAAGTAATGTCATTAAAAGGTGCGATATGATAGGGGTGGGCGGAAATTCATTCCACTAGACACATCCTTTATATATATAACTTCTTCTTTTCCTTCCACCACAAGACGCTAATGTGAACCATGATCATGAGCCCTGTCATAATGCCTTCACCATGTGTTTGTTCCATCAGTGCTCTCCCTCAAGATTGATTCTTACTCAGGAGCTTGTCTGCGCAGTCACAAACTACTCTTCAGTAGTTCCGTAGAGTTCGATTATGAGGGGCTTGGTTTCCATGATGTCTTCATGAGATCCATTAGCCTTATAATTTGAGCATTTGCGACTTTCCTGACCTTGATCATGCCATGTAATCATGAGACTCAATGGGTTCATACATTTTGTGTGACTCTCATCAAGGGTTATGCATCCAATGAATGTTTTGGAGGCCAGGTGATATGCAAACTCTTTATTTGGTTCTTGACTCCCTCACTGAATAATATGATATTAATAATGTCAACTAAAAATTCACCTCATCATTTTTTAAATGATATTATGTTATCTTTTTGTAATGTGGGAAACATATATATTTTCAGTTAGCTTCCAGTTCATGCCTTGGATTCATGGTAGTGGCCAACCAAAGGGCCACGATTTTGAGGAAATATGATGTTGACCCCGGAAACCATGTACATACTAATAATGAGTCCCCGAATAAGGTTCCTTCCATACAACATTAATGATTATCCTTTATCTCATCGACACACCATATGTGGGTTCAGTCTTCTATAATATGTTATCATACCTTCCCCAGATTTTAATCATCCATCACATTAGATTTTTGGTTCTCTTTTCTGTTTGGGTAGTAATTATTATGTACAATAAGCTAATTACAACACAATATCAATGTTTGTCTAAAGTGTTGGAAAAATCCCCTATAGGACTTGATGGTAGTGTTTTTTTTTTCAGAAAACAATTACGTTTATCTATTCATCTTTATTTATTTCATATAAAAACAATTCATGTTTCATATTGTATTAAAATTGGGATCTCTATCTGTGTACCAGTTTTTTAAATGAGTGGGAGTGGCCTTTATGGGTCTGATAAAGTTTTTTGGAGTTCTTTAAGGACCTATATAGGGTTCACCTTAATGAAGATAAATGAATCTCTCAATTTTTCATCTACCACTAGCCCGACCTTCTTTAGAAAATGATTATCCCTTGGTTTCGTAGGACCAACACATTCCATATTCTCCACAAAGAGGTGAGTATCATCTGGTGTGATATTCATTAGGTGGCAAGTATTCCTCCTCATCATGAGAAGTACGATGAATTACTCCTAGCTATGGAAATCTTGGATAATCCATTTAAATGGACGGATTTATTGAGGTTGATTTTTTTAGAAGAAATTAGACAGAGAGAGATGACAGTGTACTCAATTATTTCCATCATTGATTGGATCAATATTCTTTTGTGTAGCAACACTATGTGACCACATGTTATTCACCATGTCTGTACCCCTAAAAAAAGTCTCTTATGGATCTGTATCATTCTAGGTCAATCTAAAATCTAGTGATTAAACCTGATCGGTCTATCATGTCAACTCAAAGGATTCTTTAGATCTTATGTTTATAGTTTTTCATTTTATTTTTCTAAATGAGTGGATTTTCATAGTTGGGGATTACTATTCTAGAAACCATGTTGTCACATTGGTAATAGATTCTTTACTTGAATAAGTGACACATAATAACATGGTAGTACCAATACTCACACATCTCTACAATATTCTAGGCCAAATTCAAGAAGGAAACACCCCTTAATGGATTAATGATACACTCCAATTCATGTTTAGATGGATATTGAAGTACATCCATTATTATGAGTACTATAATGCATTTATGATACTGGACCAACTTTCCCATCCATGATTTATGAATATATATAGGGTTGGGGGTATGTCCCTAAATCATAATGATTTCAGAGGTGTGTCATTCCTATATGATAAATTTTATTTTACTAACATTTGTTCACTGAGTGATCCCATTTTATATGTTAGAAGAAATTACCGTGATGAAAGATAATATATGGTCTACCTTTGGGATAGGGTCTTTATAGATAAGGTGGAATAGATGATCATTTGTGATCTGTAGACACCTGATAAATTATCTTTCCATTTTGGCTGAATTTAGATAGTTTCTCCTACTCCGTCTGTCATATCCAAGGGGGAACAACATCCAGGGATTATCCACTAATTATGGATGAAATTTCACTAAAGACATTGGGGATAATATTACGCCTCATCCCACAATTTCTTGTTCACTACTTACGTATGATTATGCCTATATTTTTGGGGGACAAATAATCCTACTGGAGTCTTATGACATGTGATCCATCATGTGTACAAGCCTCTTGTGACAACAAATCATTTTTATGTGGTGTCAATAGAGATTATTTACGACATAGGTGAGGTTTTAATGATGTGAACTCACTCTGATGATGGCCATTTAGATAGTGGGTCATATTCTATTCAGGGGATTATTCCTCCTACACTGGCTATGGGTGATGGTCTGGTTGAGAGTCAGGGACATGGGGATTTCTTTCCTATTTCATCATCGATTTTATGGGTTGGTCATCCACTAGATGCCAGTACCTCGTCAACTATCGATGGGAAATAAAATCTTATAATGTTTTGGTATCACATTATAGTTCTGATTATTGAGGCCCCTAGAATATATTTTGAAACAAAGAGATCTCCTTCTCCAATTATTTCGTGACTTAGGAGAACATGTCTTCGATCGACATACCTTGTGTAAAATTATGAAGCTGATCAACCTGACTCAAATTGACTTGGATTTGAATGAAAGGTCTCCAAACGAACTTTTGAATGGGGATTACTTTTCTACCAAATGAGTGATACATTGGGGGAACATGAGTAAGGAAATCTTTTTTTTTCAGAATTGTAACCAATAATAGATCATTGGATGTAGTATATATGGAGATATGTGTATATGGTTGAACATATTGGCTCTATACTTTTGTAAATTTCAACCTTATTATACACTAATCATAGGAGGGTTGAATAGTTAAATATTCTGCTCAATTCACTCTATTCTAAGGCATAATCTGAACAAGTGATTAGAACAGAACTCCAACACTCCATCACTACCTCTTGCCATTTTCTTACCATTTGTTCCAATCTTGTTATCCGTTATTCTTCCTGTCTCAAATTTTGTTCTACAGTCAAATTTTTTATGAGTCATTAGAGAGACATAAAAATGTAGAGGATCCTACCTCTTTTTCATACTATTAATATATGATGTTTTTGATCCATTTAATATATCATTCGGTTATTCTTTTCCCTTTATATTAATTTAACTTTAATTTCTGGAAATGAATGTTGATACTCTGATAGATTCCATTTTGGAGATGCTTATCAGTGCTCACTAACATGAGATCCTGCATTAGATGTTGGTTCCAACATTCATGAAACTATTGTGGGATCACCTGGGTAGGAGAAATGTCTTAAAGTGGGAACGAATTATTTTTTATCAATGCAGATATGCTTGGTGAGCATAGATTTATGTTTCAGGTCATAAGGGGGGACAATAAAGATTCTTCAGACTAAACTATTATCATGATTTATTTAAGGTACTTCTAACCCAGTCCATCTATTTCATTATTCGAGGGTCTTATAGATCATCTCATATTTTATTATATTATGTGATTTTAACTCAACCCTAATATATCATTATATTAGGTTCTTTAGATCAGATATGATATTGTTTTAGTTTAGGTTATTTTAGCTCAGACCTTTTACCTGATCATGGGATATAGTGCATACATACTATGAATGGCCTAAAAAATTTATGGTGATTGATTTATTCTATAATTGTTTTGTCACACACATGTATCGAAAAGTCCTTTTTTTCAATGTACTAGATTTGGTTGATTCCCATAGGCAGAAATGAAGGATTTGTGGGGATGTATGCATAGCCACAGAAAAGGACCTTGAATCTTGTTATCCTTTCCAAGGGCTATGTAAGATTAATGAAAGTAATATGGATGGGGTTAGAATACTAGGGATACTAGGAATTCCTGTAGAGTTAATGTATAGATGGTGTAAATAAATACCCATAAGTATCGTTCCATGAATATAAGATGGTGCAGACATGTCGGGTATTTCCCAGGACATTATGGAATGTCAGGTTTTACCTATGTGTTGTTAAGGCTCATAGTGATTGGAGCTTCTATTTCTGGAGGATTATAATCCTTAATTTGGTGTGTAAGGACCCTTATACATTAGTATAATTCCGTAAAAAAGATGATATACACTTTTTTCAAGGTCTATGAAAATTTACTGAAGACTCGATTGTCAAGATAATGTTGTTGGGTATTGGAAGAATGTTATCCAGGAATGTTTTTGGCATCTTAAGATAGTTTTTCTATTAATAAGAACCATGAACCACATGACCTATGGTTTATAATAACACAGTGTGGGCCATAAAATGTTTGAAAATGAAGTTTCACAATCTATCCTTGATAAATGGTTTGAAACATGATTACATAACAATTAAGATATCAAATTAGATTTGATATTTTGTTTATAGGATTGTAAATCAAGATCCAGAGTGCAAGAGTTAGGATAAATATAGGGGACAATCCTTATTGATATTGACTCAGACACATTGGGGATATTTTGTGTAATGATGATGATGTCAGGGTTCAGATTAAATAAAATGTCCTTTTTCATAGTGACATATTTGGTTGATGTCCATAGGCATATATAAATAATCCATGGGAATGATTCTATATTCAATAAAAGGGCCTGTAAATCTAATTATCCAGTACAAGGTCCATGGATGTTTATGGTGATTTGAGACACCCCAACTCATGATGTATGATTTTTGGAAATTGTAACATCCAAAGAGGATTTGATTGCCCAAAAGTTTCGGTCACCGCCCAACAAACACATTCTCATGCACATGAGATGTGAGGAACATTTCATCATTTTATCCAATACTAGTAGGTCCAATGAGAAAATATTTAATTTTAATATAGCTACAAGGTAGTCCATATGATCATTATTCTGTTAATGTTTGTACTCTAAATTTTTTATATACTCTCCGGATTATGTGTTTAGTGGGAAAAACATGAATTTTCCAT
The DNA here is from genome assembly GCA_963277665.1 of Viscum album. Taxonomy (NCBI): domain Eukaryota; kingdom Viridiplantae; phylum Streptophyta; class Magnoliopsida; order Santalales; family Viscaceae; genus Viscum; species Viscum album. Next base: position 184,921,212 of record OY728153.1, on the reverse strand, counting down.
AGGTCTCCCATTGTGGGATGAAAATCTTCTAAGTATTAGGTCTCATTCATTAGTAGTTTAATGTCATAAAAATTGGACCATTATTTCATAGAGTTTATTGTTAAAAAACATTGGCCAAAATGCAGGTAGTATAAGGTCACAATTTAAATAGGCCTAATATAAAGGATGATACAAAAGATGTTAATTAGGATTTATAGGGATATGGGTACTTAAAAATATTCTAAAGCATTGGATGGATATTGATTAAATCGTGGTTCGATATTCTTAGGTAATGATTAATGATATGGGATAGTCATAAAGTGAGTGGTTCTAATACACTGAGGTGTTGAGTGTTGTTGCGATAATGTCTGCACTCTCGAGAATTATAATTTCTTCTTTCAGAATGACTCATTTGGTCGACTTCCATAGGTGATTATTAAAAAGTCATGGGAATGTATTAATAGTCATGAAAATGGATCTTTGAGATTAATACCATTTCCAATGTCCATAGAATATTGTGGCGACCTAAGATGCATGGTTCATGATGTTCGGTATATGGTTTTGAAGTTATCTTGAAAGAAACTGGAAACACCTCATACTATAGTTGATTGAGGTATGTCACTTATGGAACTATAAAGAAGGATAAATATGGGATATGGTATTCAATTTTTATTATCATTTATTAGAGATTTTTGTTTCTTTACAATTTTTGTTATGATATAAGGTCAATGGATCCAACATGAATGTAATAGAATTTTGTGGTTAGGTCCAATGATGGAGGATCAAGAATCATTAGGTATATCATGAAAACGAGAATCATACCACACATAGTTTTCGATACCCATGCAGTCTAACATGTTTTTTTTTTGAATGATGAAGTCCTACATGATAAGTGGTAATGTTGCATCTGGGAAAAATGATGTTGACTGGGGGTCACTAAGTTGAAATTAGGATGAGAATCAAGCAACACATATTTATGGAATCTGATATAATCGACACATGTCTGACCCATACGTACAATTGGACATTGTTTACTTTGGCCATTGAAATTGGTCCTAGGATTGGTGATCCAGGTGTCACTAGGTATCTGGTTATAATAGGAATTAATCTACACATCATTGTTGATGTTCCATGAAATTTTATGCCATGTTGTAAGGAAAAAGGCGACCCATAATGAATTGAATGGAACTTTGTGGTTGGGGCCATGGGTAGAATTTATGGAGTCACTACATATCTCATGAAAACTTCTATCAATCCACATGTAGATATGGAAATTCCATTTAGTTTACAATCAAGCAGTGAGGAAAAAGTCATGCCATGTGTCATACTACTAGCCATTCCAATATGGGGAAGCCTTTTCTCAATTCATATGCCAACATGATCCATGATCGATGTGAGAAACAAGAAATGATAATGGAAATATTGTAGACATGGTATTGTGAATCTTGTAGTTGGTGGACCAATTTACATGATTGGGGAATCCATACATATATTATTTGAAATTGAGAATCAATTCATACATAGTTCCAGAATAATTGAGTAGTTAAATATTAGGCAGCATGTACATAGGTTAATCAATGTGGATGGAAAGGCATATCATGAATCTATGAAGTTTTATGTATTTTAATGAGTAAATTATGCCACCCATCCAGAATAGGGATGTTCTAGGTCTGTGCAATTTAATGTGGTAAGGTGAAGAAAATAGATCACTCTTCGTGAAAGGAAAATAATCTTGTGGATGGATCCAAAAATATAATTTAGGGCATCTCTATGTACCCCATGATGATATAAATCAAGTCACATGTAGTTTAAATGCAACCATGTCATTTAACGTCTTGTATTAAGGATAGTATCCATAAATTATAATGTTGTGTAGTCAGAAAGAAGGATGTCCTGATTATTAATCTATTGTTTTCAAAATGAATTTTTACATTTTAACAGCATGTACCTTGGATAAATGATGGTACAAAAAAAATTGGCTGGCCTCATTGCAATAATTATTCTATGGAAATGTGGATAAATCTTTCATTGGTGGGTGGGGTGACCCACACCCCACCCATTGTGTCCAATTAGTAGGCTCCATTATGATAGACCTTGTGTATGATGTATGTTCCTTCCCATTTGGGCTCTAATTTTGCGGGCTTCTTCCTCGGTATCATTTGTGTTATTAGATCTAGAAAACGTTATCCTTGATGGAATGAATGGTGGTTAACCTTTTTATTGAAGCCTTATTATATATTTTTTGATGAATTTACATAATGTGCGATGTGTGCATCCTCTTATCATCTAGTCCTTCCAACCCATCCATCCAATTTTTTTATTTTCAAAAAAAGATACTTGTATGAAAATGGATATTCAATGTGAAGGAATTAGGAACTCTATGGGTAGCACTTCCATGGAACCATAACCAATGATTATGGCATTACATGTGTAAGAGAACACATGGTGATATGGTATGCCCATAATGAATGACAGTGTTTTTCTTTATGAGAATTATTATCCCTTTTCAATATGTTGTGGATTATATTATATAGTGTCTTATTAAAGTCGAAAATCTATACTTTTTCTGTTTCATGATAGAGATATGAGTGAATGGACCTTATTTTGTACTCTATGTAATACTTCTTCAACTACGTGGAATATATGTTGCTTCCATTTTCCATCAATATTGTGCGAGGGAATCCAAACATGGTGATGTTATGGGACATCATGAAGATGATGATATTATTCATTCGAACTTATTTTAGGGGTATTTCCTTTTCCAATTTATTAAATATGATGGACTCCATAAGGATAGACATGAAATTATTAGTTTTGGATGGGGGATATAACCCCACAACGTCTATACCTAAAACAACAAATGTCTGTAAGTATTTATCCATATGTACGATTTCTGGGGTCTAATGGATGATGTTTTCATAGATATAGAAGACATAGAAATTCCATCTGACTTCCACATAGTCATGTATCATGGTTTTATAGTAGTATATCAATATTGTTGTCTATTTGGAGAGGCATGTTCTAGATTTTTGGGAATCACAACAGATCACATGGACTTCTTCTATGATGGTGAGAACACCCCCTTCTGTTATACACCTGAGGAGAATTCCACGAAATGTAGATTTATATAGCACATTTTTCTTGTATGTACCATCCTCTAGAGTGAACTCGGTCACCTTTGGATGTGTTTATTCCCTTCTAACATGATCTACAAGAAGAGTGTCATCCTGGAGATATATGATTATATTATCCATCCATCTAGGGGTGGTCATTGGTTCATCTGGATTTTGGGAATTATAAATGTGACTTATTTGTTTCATATCATATATGATGATTGACTACACCTTTCATTAATGTTTCATATGGATGTATGCTTCCTCCTGATGAGCGTCAATGAGGACAGTGACTACATTATCAAATGCTTCATCGTGAGGATTCATTGGTCAGGGAACATAACGGAACATGGGATGAAAGGGTAATTCATTCATTAATCCCATGATGTATCAAATTAGAGGGGGGTCATCTATTTCTTTTTAATAGAAAACTCAGCATTTATGTGCTTTAACAATAGTTCAGAGTCCCCTCGGATATATAGGAACGCTATGTGCAGCTGTTCAGCTAGTTCCATTCTGGAAATGTTGGCATGGTTTATGGACTCATTATTTCTGTAGCCTTCAGATAGTGATAAAGAGTTGTGAAAAACTACTTTCTCTATAAACAGAAACACAATCCCCATTCTTACCCTATTGAGTATCGAGTTTTCCATTCTTGAGTTGACATGACTATGCGATGTGCCATAAAATTACAACCCCATGTCTTGGGTGTCATGGTTGTAAAATAAATCTTCCAATGGGAGATAGGCCTATTCTAGTATATTTTTAGTAACAATATTTTGCTGAAATGACATTATCAAGGGATTCCCCTTCCATCAAATTCATATATTTCAACTGAATTTCATATTGTTTCTAAAGGACTTCCCCTTTATTCAATAACCTAAACAACATGGGGCGGCCAATGTTGTAATTGAGCAGGTTAAAACAACAGAAAATGTGGAGTTTATGGTGCCTCACAAAATGCCTCATCATTGGTAATACAAAAATGAGTGCAAGAAATTTATTTTCATCATCTCAATATCATATCTTGATAGTAATCATGTTATGACTAAGGTGGTCAAGAATATTATCGCTTCCTGCATCATTGTTCTATGTGAGGAGGGATCCCAATGAGAATTTTATAGTGGACACATATAAGATGAGTTGTCTAAATATACCCAGAGGAATCAAAATTGGAGGGTATACCAAGTACTATATGATAAATTTGATGGATTTTTGAAAATCAACATTACATTAGTATAAAACTCACATTATCATCATCTTAATGAAGGGGATAACTTTTCAGGCTATTATGGCTATGACTCACTGACTATATGAGAGATTCCCTTAGAGTCCCATCAATTATTTATAATTTCTAGGTGGTTAGATTTTTAAATTGCATTAGAAATTTTTGGATCAACCTTAATGTCATTGTGGAATTAAAAAAATTCAATGAACTTTTTTATGTTATCCCTAAAGAACACATTAATGAATTCATCATTATATTTTGGTGTCACTTTTTGTCCAATATTTCTTTTAGAACCATGAAATGGCCACAACATTGTCAGAATTTAACAACCATCTCATCAACAAAACACTCAACTATCATTCCCAAAATATGGAATAAATATGTAATACATGGAAGACTAAAATGTGAAACCATTATTCTGTAATACAATAGTAATTTCCTAATTCTAGGATTTCCAATGAGGATCCCTGAATAAAGATTCCTCTTTATCCTCAGGGTAAATCTTGATCTAATTGTGCCACATGTACCCATTCATGAAAGAAAGAGAATGAAATCTAGTGGTTGCATTGATCCAAAGATCAATGTTAGGCAATGTGAAGTTGTCTTTTAGGAAATTTTAGATAATCTCTTGGAACTCAATGACTACTGTAATCATCCTGCAATTATTCTTGATAGGGACAATGTTTAAAATCTACCTTGGGTATTTCACCACTCAGAAAATGTTTCATGTGATCAATTAGCTATCTGCCTCATCTATATTGGTGTCTTGAGAGTGGTATATTCTTCAGGATTCCTACATAAATCATTGAGGCTCATCAGGATGTCTAAGTTGATTTGTAACCACATATAGACAGATTCTAAGAATTTATATATAATTTGAGGTGATAAAATATTGGTGATGCTTTATAAATGAAATCTAAATCTTCTTCTTCCCTAGGGAAATGGTGACACCAATGAGATTTGGCCATGGGTCATCATCTGGTCCCATATTTATTTGACTTAACTCATCTATGGTGGTAGAGAAACCTTCCCCCAGTGATGGAGGGTAATTCCAGAGATCATTCACATCCATTTATACATCCTTGTTGACTCATTCTATTGTATATGGTGGTATTATATTATATTCATATAATCAATGCAGGATAAAATATTAATAGATAAATCTGCATTCCTTTCTCTCAGAGTTATTTTAGAGAGATGCGGGAACTATTTGATGACATTGAGGACATGTGAGGATTATGAATCTGGGATTATATCTAAAACTTTGACAATGTTTATGGCTAGAACCAAATAATCATATATCATTATCCAGGGATTCATATGGGCGGTCTCTAAGACATTGGGTGCTACAACATGTTTTTCCTCATCCACCATTGATTATTTATCTCCCTTCTTATAGAAATATGTTTTAGCCTATATGGATCTGAATTTCTCAAAGGGATAACTAACACCATGTAGTATATGAACCATTCCTTTGATGGGGTATATGAGAAAATGATGGAATGTTGAGGTTACCACCAAGTGGCTACGGATCCTGGGCCTTTTGAGAAAGACATTATAGGCAGTGTCTTACAAGAAAAACATTAACTCAACCTCATTTGTGAGTTACCCAAATTGGGATTCAAAATTGTTCTTACCAGGAGGCATTTTAATATGTTTATCATATCCTTGAACGGCCACCTTTGTAGGGAAGAACTCCCATTTTCAATTCCTGACATTTAAGAGTGCACGAACTGGGATCGTATTGATCCTATATTCATTATCAATCCACACCCATTGTAAAATATATTTATTGAGTCTTTTTGAAAAGTATAATGGTCTGATATTTCATTAGATGACATATTATTTTTCATTATCAGTTAATGAAATATAACCCAGATATCCTGAGGAAATGGTCCCCAAAAGATAGACCCCACCGGCAATGAATCCTCACACCAATTCATGAGGGCTCTTGAAGGAATAAAAAATGAATCTCTGAGTTCTTTTTAAAGATGAATTACATCATGTATTGAGAACTTAAATGGGACCACATCTATATCATTCATACCATTCTACCTTTGTGCTAGGGTTCAGTGATTCTATTGTGAATATGGTTCAATGTTGAATCATACGACATAAGTGGTTCTAGTATATGAACAACGGTTTAGGGATTATCATCTTCTAGTGGTCCTGGCCACGAAGGCTCCCCCATTGCTAGGTTTGATCGTATTGGACACATGATAAGCTGTCATGCAAGTAAATCAGGAGTGGGAAACTACTAGAAGGAACTAAGGAACCTCCTTTCCTCTTTTGAGTATTTTAGTGTGCTTTCCCCTGGGCCTCAGCTATAAATATATCATCTATATGGATAGAGTTAGAATATTGACTTAGACAACACATGTGTTGTCCCCAATATCCCCGAGTCCAGTGCATGTGGCCTCTTGTTCCTTATTTATATTTGGGAGAACTATATTTTTTAGTATAACCATTATTGGAATAAGGGTCTAAAAATAGTAACACATTGACGGATCCAATGATTACCTCATCGTTTGATTAGGGTTTCATTTGGTGGGGTGGTTCTGGTACTATATATGTTGTAGGGATGAAATCTGCATGTTTTTTTGTCTGGATTTAAAAAATATTATGTTTCATTCTCCTTTTTCAATTCCTAGTTTTGAAGTTCACGACCTCCCATGAGAGTAATATTAGATGTCTCCATTTTAGGTGGTGGAGCTATCATGATTTTTCATAACATTTCATTCATAGAGGTATGAGATTGATCATCAATTTTTTTAATTGTCCAGTTGTCATCCTTTTGAACTCTCCTTACTGAACATTCTACTAATCATCCTCTTATTCTAACTAGGATATGGTTATGAAAGGAACTTTCTTTGTAGAATTTTCTAACATCACAGGTCCATAGTTGACCATTTATTTAAGGATATACTTTAATAAGAAATAGTTATAGATATTGTGATTCTCCCTATTATTGAATGGTCGGTAGTTGGGATAGTTTTTATGGTTTAATTTATCAAGACTCTAAATTTTTGAGTGCGAGAGTAGGTTGTTATACATGGATACCAATAAATAACATCAGACTAATTCATTTCGAATGGATTACAAATTTTTTCATCCATTCTTCAAATCTATAGTGACCATGAATTATCGGTACTTCTGGACGAGGGAGATTATATGATATCATCTACACTGTAGGAGGTGTCGAATGGTTTTAATATTTCAGGGGTTATTGTATGGGAACCACAATGGAATTGAGTGTGATAAGTGGGGATTATTATATACATGGACCCTTCTCATTTTACATAGGCATGATTTGAGACTTGGTATTGGTTACCTTAATATCCTCTTCAAGATTATGTGACGTTTCATCGACCCTCAGAACATCTTTGGATATTTCATGGTTATTAGGGGATTCTTCAACACATCAAAGATATTTTTGTATAATGTTATTGTTTTTTTCTCCCCAGAGATGAGGATGTTGTGTGAATAGTTTAATCATATCCACCTTTCTATAAAATTAGACACCATCTATTTCTCATGATACATTTAGTTCGTCTGGTCAACAATTTTTATTTTTCTTAGTGTGGAAGTAAACTGGTGAAGGAACAAATGAATATGGCATTCCCTTCATGAAACAGATCTCACAAAAGACTTTTTAACCAAAAAAAGGTTTCCATATCAAAGTTTGTAAAAAACACTTCACCTTGGTTGCCTCCAGCTGATCTCGAGGGTGAATCATATGCTCACATAGGGATACAATGTTTTGTTATTTGTTTTTCATGTTCTCTATCACCATTTATGTTAGAAAATGAATGATTTTTTGAGATATATATAGATGGAGATTCGTCCACCAATTAATTTATTTATTTCCTTCAACCTGTATAGGTGTGTGTCTCCCTTCCATGGCTTCCATTCAAATGGACAGGGATTCAATAGTGGTAAGTAACTTTGGGTAATCTATTTTCTAAGAAACCTCTTTTCCATAAGGTGAAATTTGAGTCCAATAGGGTGGACTCACTTTAATCTCTCATTTATCCATGATTCTTCCTATGAATTAATGATAACCTTGGAATGGGTGAGGATATTTCCTCAATGAAGGGAAGTACCGAACATTTTTTGCTTCCTAATTTTTATTGAATGGATATCTAGATCAGAATCCCATCTAATGATCATATAATTTTTTGATGGTGGATATACTGTTGGATGGAAAATATAAATACATTTATAGAGACAACATCTAGTGGGAATATTTCCTCTGATTTACTCCATATTTTTTTCTGAAGAGTTTTTATTTCAGTATCATATTGTAACAATTTTTCATATATGTATGGAAACTAAGATGCAGTCCCATATTTTTTTTCTTTTCTGATATTCCACTGACTGTATGGAAACCTATTTGTTTGGAGATGCCATATATTTAATCTTATTCTTGGTTCAGGTGTGCACAACCTCATTTTATGCATCCAAATCACCATCCTACGGGGGTAAATGTTTCACATTGTGGCCCTCTACATATTCATCTTGATCAATGTTTTCCAAGTTCACAATGATGACATTCACATATGAATATTGGGTAGAGGATTTTGTTCTATTACTTTTTAGTCAAGATGAAGATTCTATATGTCCTCCATCAAGAAAATTATTACCCTTGGACTAGTTGAGCCGTTTTGGTGTATGAACCCGGAGGGTTCTGATTTCTTTTATTTTTTGCTCCTCACATCCCTCCTTATAAACAATGAATCTTATGGAGTTTGTAGCCATGACTGATAATAGAGCACTAACCCAAAAAGTAATTTCATGTGGTTGGTTGAATAGGTTGGATGTGGACAGTTGGATTCATCCATCCAACCCATAGAAGACTAATTCAATTTCTGGTGATATTGATGATGAAAAATATAAATCTTTGCTTATGGGTTGGGGGTAATTTTGGGAAACCATTGGCATTAATTGCCCTATTTTTAAATGATCGAATCGATTTATTTGGAGAAATAATAATTCCTAGGATGCTCATGAAGATATTAATTCACATATCTCATTGTGGTGGTGGTGATCTGGAATCATTGATGATGTATATAGGGTCCTCTTGGGGGAACAATGATCCTTCTGACGATGATATAGATATATATTCCCCTAGCATTGCAGGCTTGGATACACCTACAACTGACAAGGGTATTTCTTGGATCCTCTCAGGAATTGATGACCTATGGGGTAGAGGTGGTGGGATGTATTATATTGGACCAAGGGGCGAGTTTGATCATGGATGGATGTTATGGTAGCTATTATGAACATCTGGGTGATGTAGCATAACTCTTCTCTTATGGGACATGGGTGTGATTCTTCCCATGGTAAGAATTATTACTTATAGGATGTTGTATGGAAGACTAAAAATTTGATTTATAATTTTCAATGTCCTATTATTATCTTTATGGTCCCTATTTTTAATCATATTTGATATCCTCCTCCCTGTACATGGTGTATCGGAATTGCTGGAATAACGGTATTCAGTTGTAGTGACAGACTAGACCTTGCATTAACTGACACCCTGATTTCATAAGATTCTATAACCTTGTTGGATTCCATATTTTAAATGATATTATATTCAATTTGATCTGAAAATTTTAATTCTATATTCTATCTCGATCCTCAATAAAAATTGTTGAGGTGGATTCAGAGAAAAGATCCCAAAGCATCACGAGGGAATGGTGTAAAGCGTGTTTTAAATTTGTGATGTTTATTTTCTGGTTTTGAATCCCGATCCATGGAGTTAGTTGTTAGGTTAAGTTAAAAAAAACAATGTATATTGATCATATTATGGTGAAAATTTATTCCGTTATAAGGTTGACATAGATCCTTCATTCGTGGATAAGTAGTAAACATATTTTGGCAAAGGTAAGGATATCAATCCTTTTCTAGATCATCTAAGATGCCATAGCTGGATGTATTGAGGGACATAACATGATGAGGATGATGTTTCTAGCTATATCTTGCTGTATGTTAATGTCAAACTCTTCCTTACTACAATGTCATATCTCTATCTATCAAGACCATAGATTATGGATCAAATAGTTTCATACTAGTAGGAGTGGAGTGTTACAGTATTTTGATGGGGAAAAATAAATAGTTGAACCATATCATTCAAGCACTTATCTATATAAATTTGTTGAGTATTGGTTCACATATCTATATGATGGTGACTATAAAATGAAAGGATTTTATTTCTAGTGGTAGATATCATCCTTGGGATGTTTACCACGGTGGATTTCAGAAGAAGAGTTCCTCCGATCCACCTCTAGACTACAATGATGATGAATATCATGGTAATTAGTGTCATATACTTACTCTTCGATAGATGATTAGAAGGACCATTTTAGTGTTGATAATGTCTCTTGAACAACCTCAGGACACTATCATTGAAAAAATTAGGAATATAATCCCTATTCTATATTAGGGAAGGAATATTTTGACCTTTATTTTGTAATTATTCAATAACATGATCCTAAAGTGTGACGCTTTCTAGAAACTTTATAACTGTAGAGTTCCGTAGGAGAATGAACCCAAAACTAAGAAGGGGTTGGAATAAGGCAATAATATGTGTCATTACTTATAGGGAGATGATATTGTCATGATACAGGTTCCATTACCACATGGGGAGCCTATGTCAATACTGGAGTATGATACCAATCATGATACATTAGGATATGTTGATGGACTTTCAATGAAGGAGTATCAGCCTTCTCTGAGGCGTGAACCAATCTTACAGAGTGATCCCTAGTTGGAATAAGAATATGAGAATGTTCCTAAATTGAGTTCCTCTTTGGAATATTCCAGTAGACCACTGGAATGGGATAAAGAACCTAAGAATCATGTTACACATCCACTGAATGATGGTGGTGTAATAATTCAACAGCTAATGTTTTGATATGAACCATGATTTGGTGATCTTCTTGAATATTCTTGGTAGATTCAATGAGATGAATATGGGCCTTTCCATATGTTTTTTCCATTCTCACTTGGTTACCTCATCCATAAAATAAGATATATGCATGATCATGTTCCTTTGGAGTATGTCGTTGGAATTTTTTGACAGGAATATGTGCTTGTCCGAAGGCTTGTTCCCCTCTCATGTAATGCTCCCTAGCCGGAACGGTGGTCTGAGCCTAATCCTTGGCCATGGGAATACACACCACAAAATTTTGACATGCATGTGACGCTGTCCTGAGGCATGTTCTACTCTCACCTAGTGAGGTCTAGTTGGAATGGGAGTATGATCTTAGTAAGACGAACCACCCTTTATCGGAATACGCCTATAATACTACTAGGCAGTGGAAAGAATGTGGTTTTTATCAAGTACAATCACTTGTTTTTGATGAAGAGGGTGTTGATTTTACATGAATTTAGATATAAAAGTATGATATTTCCCCTTTATCTAGGATTTTATCATAATATTCTGGCATTTATCTTCAAGTATTTCTAAACATATATTGAAATTTTATAAATTTATTTTCAGGGTTCTAAGCCTAATATTCTCCATCTCCACTAGTTTTTTATATATATCTTCCATTTATGTAGGTATATGTACCAAGTTTTTTCATACTTATGACATCATAGTATGTCATTGTATTTCATATATAGGGTGGAAGTATAAGCCTCCCCATGTTTTTCATTTAAATATGGCCGCAGACGTGTTCTGAGATAACACGGATACGATCATTCTTGCATTCTTTTGGTGGAGTATGAAGACATACATTTTCATCAATAGATGGGATATGGGACCACTCTTGAATATTTAAATCCCTTAACCTTTGATAAATTTTCCTTGTAGCCTTTTCATGGGAATCAGTGGTGTCTATAAGTCAGATGCAACCCTTCTGTAGACATCGGATGGGAACCAGCAAGGTGGTGTTTATGAAAATTGTTTGTAGGTGACCTACATGGTGTGTAGAGACCATGACTTTTCTTACATTACTACTACATAATTTAAAAGATAAAAAAAATAATATTATTACACATTGATAATCCAATGGTTTAGTGTCTTGGGAAAACTAGGACCATATATAACAATTACAACATCAAGCATAATCTTTTTTGTTCATTTCTTCTTCTCTTGCTTCTTATTAGCACTTGACCACTCTTTAGTACATGTATCGACCTAATGATATACATCACGTGTGATGATCTAGAAGCCCAGTAAGAGGATAGATAATAACAATATATCATGGGGTGATCATATTCATAAAATAGGAAAAGAATCGTGAGAGGAAGAATTAATAAGGGACTCGAAATGTGGCAATGCATAAAAATGAAACATCATGTCTTAGTGGTTAACTACCACACATGATTTTGAAAAAATATATTATCTAATTCAAAAATCATTTCACATTTATTCCTGAGATTCATTACCTTACCCAATGTATTGGAGCACTGTATAATTTCGGGTGCTTACGTCACATTTAATCATTCATATTGCAGTATTTAATTCCGGGTGCAACCATCACATCATAAAATTATCATTTATCATGCATGCCACAATGAAAATATAACATAAATTAACATATACAACACATGAAAATTAATGGGTTTCATCTCATAAGAACACATTCATAAACATTGGGTTTTCAAAAGAAAGAGGGAATAACATATATGTTACAATAACTGTCAATCTTGAATGAGAAGTGAAAGGTGTGTTATTGAAAGAAGAGTTATTTTGCAAAACAATATGTTTTTCATAAATACCAATGAAAAACATGTATATCCCAGAAAATTAACTAAAATTATGAACAAATTATTTTTATGGAGTATCCATATCAAAAAACGAGTGAAAGAGGGAGAACCCGAAGCATGAAAGTTGGGTTTGAGAATTTTCTCCTTACCTTGTATCCTAACTCTTCCTTCGCTTTAATGTCCTGTAATATGAAATTATATTCAGTAATTAGAAAATACAGATCCTTTTATACATTAATATGGGTTTGTTTTCATTATTTTTTTATGGGCCTTTTGATGAGTTATATAGTTTAAAAACAATGTTCAGGAATGTTCGTTTTTATGGTTTTCTTGAATGTTTCACATGTATTCATGAATTGGGGTTTTTGTAGAACATGGGTAATCTTATAGAACATATATTAAATGTTATTAATGATATTATAGAATTTAAATATATCTTAATATGAATTACATTTTATACCATGTGGATGAATCATTAGATGCGAAATTTAATGATGATCGTTTGGGTTAATTTGGGCGGTTTTCCAACCACAACGAACTTCTTTTGTTCACTCATCTAGTAATATGTACATAAGTTAGTTACAGAACATAGAATAGGACATAATACATATATAATATTCTGTTTCAACCATAAAAATGGGTTCATGACCAGATCCATAGGTGGAAATGGAAAAAAGAAAACATGTCGTTCTTGAAGGTGATTGATTAACACCTTACGAAAAACGTTTTCTTTATAAAAACTAATAGGAGAAGGGGGTTGGATGGTATAATATCCCATTAGTATCATAACATTACATTATATATATGATACTGGAGTCACCATACCATTTGGAACAAGATATGTAGGGATAGAATAAGAAAAGGACTTGAAATTGAACTGGAATTAAATGAAAGAGGAAGAGAAATTACCTCTTGAATCCTCCTCTTGAGATCCTTCTTAAGGGGACTAAGATTGGTCTTTTAATGAGACCAGAAGCTCATGTACATAGGGTAGAGGGATATGGAAGATTCATGGGTAGAGTTTAGTCAATTATTAAAGCTTTAGAGGAGTGGTTTGCCAAGGGGAGGGGGATGGGTTATTTATACATGGAGAGGGAGGTGTTTTTGAATAAAATATTAAATAGAATAATATATCAAAAGTTAGACTTGTAATAGTAGTTTAAGACATCCTAAATCATATATTATTTTAATATAATTAGTTTTTGTATTTAAATCATCTTTATTATTTTAATTCATTAATTTAATTAAAGGAAACTGAAAGGAAGAGAAAATGACACTTTAAGAAATCACCTTTTGACTTTAGGCTTTGGAAGGTTCTTTTTAGGTTTGAAAATTGAGTTTATTGTATTTTAAAAAACCATTTACGAAATTTAAAATAATTTGGACAAACCTAAATTTCTAGAATGTTTTTTTCATCGTTACATCATTAATGATGCAATTTAGGATACACCAGTTATGTGAAAAACTGTATTTTTACTATTCACTTGAATATTGAAGTATTTCATAAAAATCCAAAAATTTCACCCTAACAATTTTTCGACATGTAGAAATCAAAAATGAAGTCCATTTTTCAAAAATAGTTTTTCTAAGTATGATTAATTTAATATATAATTCAAATCATAATTTACTTGAAAAATACAGTTTTTAAAATTAAAATAGATTTTATAATGAATTCAAAATTTACAAAGTTTCTTATAAAAATAAATAAAAACTAGAAGACATAAATTTGATAATTTATGAAAAAAATTTAAGAAAATAAATTTTCTTTTAAATTAATTAAATAATTATAATGATTTATTTATAACTTACAAAAATACCAAAATGTTTACTATGGTCAAATTGTAACTTTCTATGATTACTAAATTTTATATAATTATTCATGGGTAAGGTTACTCTTATTTAGACGATGTACTATTAATAAGTGTTGTACTACTATTCATAAGGGTGGGATACTATTCCTAGGTGTAGGTTATTATTCACCAAAAAATATATTTTCCTTATTGGACCCCAAAAATCATTTCGAACACAATCGTGTTTGTCTGATTTTTGAAATTCAAAACACAAAAGTGACAAAATTATGTTTATAGGTCACTTAGCACTAAGTAGTTCATTATGTTTTGTTTTAATGTGATTTTATGACATATTTTTAACAATGGAATTTCCATTGAAATATTTTGGGGTGTTACATTCTTCCACCCTTATGAAATTTTGACCTCCAAATTTCACTTTACACAAACAGGTGAAGGTACTTCCCCTTCATCGCCTCCTCTAGTTCCCAAGTAGCTTCTTCAAACATATGAATCCTTCAAAAAACCTTGAAAAGTTGGGTTTTCTTGTAGCATAGAACCTTATCTCTCAGCTCCAGAATCTCTACTAGTTGCTCCTCATAAGAGAGATCATCTTCCAGGTGTACCACCTCTGAGTTGAGTACATTTGAGGGATCAGGTATGTACTTCCTCGTGAGGGATACGTGAAAAATATCATGAACATGAGCCATATTCAATGGATGTGCAATCTGATAGGCCACGACTCTTATATAGTCTAGGATTTCGAAGGAGCCAATGTACCTTGGGATTAACTTTCCTTTCTTCCCATATCGCATGACTCTCTTCCATAGTGATATTCGAAGGAAGATTTATCTCAAAAATCAAACACCAAATCCCTTTGATGGTTCTCAGCATAGCTCTTTTGTTGACTTTGAGCAGTTTTGATGTTTCTCTGGATGACTTGAACCTTCTCTATCATCTCCTAAACTAGATCGGGTCCAAGTAGCATTCTTTCTCTAACTCCATCCCTACATGTGGGAGTTCTACATTGCTTTCCAAATAGATCTTCATATGGAGCCATCTGAATACTCGAGTAGAAGATATTTTTGTTAAAGAACTCAACCAATGGGAGATGCTAATCCAATCCACCTTTGAATTCTAGCGAGCAGGCTCTTAGCGTATCTTCATGTGTCTGAGTATTCCTTTCAGACTGGCCATCAGTTTGGGGGTGATAGGTCATGCTGGAAATTTATTCAGTAATCAAAGCATGTTGAAGGCTCCTCTATAATTAGATGTGAATCTTGGATCATCGTCAGAGACAATTGAGAGTGGAACATCATCGAGTCTCACCACTTCCTTTACATATATATTTTCAAGTTGTTCAAGTGATATATCCTCCCAAATAGTGATAAAATGGGAAGCCTTGGTGAGATGATCAACCACAACCCATATTGCTTTATTTCCCTTTGACGTATTTGGGAGACCCGTGAAAAAGTCCATAATAACATTTTCCCATTTCAACATGGGTATCGGCAATGGATTCATCAACCCTTTGGACTTTTGTTGCTCTGTTATAAGTTGTTGTCAAACCAAGAACATTGATATATAATCTTCAAACTTTTTCTTCATGTAATCCCACCCGAAGTGTTCTCAGAGATCACGGTACATCTTGGTGCTCCCAGGTTGGATAGAGAAACATGATCTATCGGCATTTTCCAATAGATCCATCTTTATCTCAGGTGATCAAGGCACATAAAGCCACGTTTCAAACCAAATCACACCATCATCGTCGGTATGGAACTCATGCAGCTTCCTTTCCTTTATATCATTCACCCTCTTTTGTATCCCCACATCATCCCTTTATCCTTCTTAAATCATACCTTGAAAAGATTGTTGCACAATCATTTGTGAAAGGTAGGATGTATCCCCTACCCTTATTATTTCTAAATCCATGCTTTATATATCCATAAAGATAGGGTATTTCTCAATCAATAACATGGATAGAGTAGAAGGTTCTTTTATGTATAGAGCATCAGCTACCATGTTCCCCTTTCCAGGATGGTATTGTATAGAGCAATCGTAATCCTTGATTATCTCTAACCATCTCCTTTGACACATGTTGATCTCTTTTTTTGTGAATATATACTTTTGGATATTGTGGTCAGTGTATATGTCACACTTCCCACCATAAAGGTAATGCCTCTAAATTTTCAAGGAAAAAATCATGGCGGTCATCTCTAGATCATCCATTGGGTAGTTCTACTCATGGATCATCAAATGTCGTGAGGCGTATGCTCTCACTTTTTCATTTTTCATGAGTAAGGAACTCAACCCTTTCTTTGAAGAATCACTATATATCACAATACTTTCTCCACTTTTTGATCGTGTGAGTACAGGTGTAGTGATCATCTTTCTCTCTAGCTTCTTGAAGCTTCCCTCACATTCTTCCATCCATACATACTTTACCCCTTTCTTTGTTAACTTAGTAAGAGGGTTAGAACATTGTGATAATTTTTTCACAATATGTCGGTAGTACCCCACTAATCCAAGAAAACAAAATATTTAGGTGACACTAGAGGGACTGGGCCATTCCTCATTCAGATTTGTCTTTGAAGGATCCACAAAAATTCCCTCACTTGTGATCACATGTCCCGATAATGTGACTTGCTTCATCCAAAAGTCACACTTGCATAACATGGCGTATAACTTCTCCTTTCTCAATGTCTCCAACACAAGTCTTAGATGTTCTTCATGTTCCTACTTGATCTTAGAGTATATGAGATCATCATTAATAAATACTACCACAAATTTGTCGAGAAATGTCTAATGAATCTATACATAAAATCCATGAATATTTTAGGGGCATTAGTAAGTCCGAAGGGAATCACCAGAAAATCATAGTGCCCATACATTATGTGGAAGGAAATATTCTGAATATCTTCCTTCTTCACCTTTTGTTGATGATATCCCGAACGAAGATCCTCCTTTGAGATGTATTCAGCTCCTCTTAACTGATCGAAAATGTCATCAATCTCGAGGAGAGGATTCTTGTTCTTTATTATGATCTTGTTGAGTTCCTGATAATCGATACAGACCTGAATTTTTCCATCCTTCTTCTTCACAAAGAGCACTGGCGTACACCAAGGAGATGCACTAGGGCATATGAACCCTTTGTCCAGATGCTCTTGCATCTTCTTCTTTAACTCCTCCAGTTCAACAGGAGCCATCCTATAGGGACACATTAAGATATGAGTAGCTCCAGGATTGAGTTCTATTGAAAACTCTACCTCATGATCTGGGGGTATTCAAGGTAACTCATTAGGAAATACATCATTGTATTCCCTCGCGATGGGAATTTCCTCAAGGATGGAAGTTTCCATTGACTCAACCATTTGGGAGAGGTATTCTTCTTCATAGGGAATCGACACCAACAAAATTGAAGAATTTTTCAAAATAGATTCATGATCTTCCTTGAATTTGTAGGGGAGCATTGGATGGTTTGTAATATGAAAATATATTTCCATTTCCCAATTGTTGATATGTCTGTTATATAAAGAGAGAAAATCTATTCCCATTATAGCATCGAATTATACCAAGGGAATTATTACGAGATTCGCTGGAAGTATATTCCCACATACGCCAATAGGAGAAGAGTCAAACAATTGGGATGCAATGATTGCACCCCATGATGTTTTTACAGATATCTCTGCTTCAAGGTTTCGTGGCTTCGATTCTATGGATCTAGCAAACATTCAAGATATAAGGGAATGCGTAGAACCAGATTCAAATAAGACTTTTTCCATTATTGAGTGAATATATTGTGTACCATGTACGACTTCATTATCATGCTCCAATTCCACAATAGTGATGGCATAAGCGTTCAATTGTTCCATCTGATTTGGTGGCTTCTGAATCTGATAACCCTTGATAACACGAGGTTTAGTGTACTGAGTTCCATAGTGCCCAGCTCCCTATAGTTGTCTCATTAAACCACTAATGGTCTCTCATTTCATCATCCACATTCTCCTTCCTTTTTATGCCTTTCTAACACTTTTGAGATAGGTGTCATTCTTTCCCACACTTGAATCATTTCCCCGTACCTGTAAGGCAATTCCAATGGTGAAACATCCTACATTTTTGGAATGGGGGCTGTTGATTATTCTTCCCACCTATGTCATTAGATCCACCGACTTGAAACACCATATTTTGTTTCTTATATCCAAAGCCGTGGGACCATTCTCCAAACTCCATCTCCACTTTGAGATCCCACCAAACAACTTCTTCATAACTCCCAAAGTCATGAATTGCAAGAGCCTTTAGAAGGTGTGGATATAATCCACTAAAGAATCTATAAATTTGTCTATCCCTGTTGATAATAAAACCCGAAGCATACCTTGAAATCCTTGTGGAATTTTCTTCATAGGTTGTAATAGATTCTTCTTCTATTTGGATGAAATCTATGAATTATATCTCTATCTTCACATGTAGATTTCGTGGAAAATACTTATTAATAGACATGATCTTAAAGCCTTCCCTTTCCATCTCTTCAATTTCCTCCTTTGGCTGGATGTTTTTAATCAAAGCCCACTATTTATCGGCCTCTCTATCTAGATGATAAATGGCTTGTGTCACCCTCCCCATCTCAAAACATTGATGAACAGAAAAGTTTTTCTCCATGTATTTGACCCAGAATTCCACAACTAGTGGATCAGAAGTTCCACTAAACGTAAGTGGTCATTTCCGTATAAAACATTAGATAGTTAGTTTCTCTCTCTTTGGTGAAGGAGGACGTTCCTCATTAATATGGTTATTTTTCATAACCTAAGATAATAGGGTAATAATCTCTATGATGTTTTGAACTCCACCTCCCAAATTATTGGGAATGTTGTTTGTGCAATCGTTTCATTGGCCCTCACACGATTTGTTGGCCTGGTTTCTCCTAGTTCCCACCATTTTCAAGAATAGAAAATGATAGAACAAAAAATAAGTTAACATGTCATGAATAACTTTTTCATTTACACAAATCATAACATTTGGTATCCCTATGTAATGAATATTGTGTGCATATTTTTACTTAGACTCATGCCAGAGGTTTTCTCTAGGGGTCACTAATCCTAATTCCCAAATTAACTAAACATTTCCTACGATACAAACTATATAGAGATAGACTTTTCATGCATTAATATTACATCATTTAAAAGATAAACGACATAATAGTATTATACATAGTGGATCCAACGGTTTAGTGTCTTGGGCAGACTAGGACTATATATAACAACTACAACATCGAGCATAATCTTTTTTGCTCATTTCTTCTTCTTTAGCTTCTTATTGGCACTTGAACACTCAATAGAACATGTAGGCACATAAGGATATACATAAAAAGATTTGATCTAGATGCCAAATAAAAGGATAGATAAGAACAATATAGCATTGGGTGATCAAATTTATAACATTGGAAAAGAATCAGGATAGGAAGCATTAATAAGTTACTTGAAATGTGGCAATGCATAAAAATGAAACATCAT
The DNA here is from genome assembly GCA_963277665.1 of Viscum album. Taxonomy (NCBI): domain Eukaryota; kingdom Viridiplantae; phylum Streptophyta; class Magnoliopsida; order Santalales; family Viscaceae; genus Viscum; species Viscum album. The sequence continues at coordinate 184,900,880 of OY728153.1, read as the reverse complement.
TTCATAGTGGTTAACTACCATAGATGCATGTGAACAAAGATAGAATACTGTTCAAACATCATTTCACATTTACACATGAGATTCATCACATTACCCAATGCATTGGAGCACTGTATAATTCTGAGTGCACTCGTCGCATTTAATCATTCATATTATGCTATACAATTCCGGGCACACACGTCACAGCATAACATTATCATTTATCATGCATGAAACTATGAAAATATAACATAAATTAACCTAAATAACCCATGAAAAGGAATGGGTTTCATCTCATAAGAACATATTCATAAACATTGGGTTTCCAAAAGAAAGAGTGAATATCATATATGTCACAAGAACCGTCAATCTTTTATGAGAAGTAAAAGATGTGTTCTTGAAAGAAGAGTTCTTTTGGAAAACATTTCGCTTTTCATAAATAATATTGAAAAACATGTATATCCTAGAAAAGGAAATAAAATGACGAACAAAAATTTTTTAATGATTAACCATGTCAAAAAGAAGTGAATGAGTGAGAACCGGAAGGATGAATGTTGGGTTTGAGAATTTCCCCCTACCCTGTATCTGAATGCTTCCTTCACTTTAATGTCCTATAAAATGAAATTATATTCATTAATTAGAAATTTAATAACATTTTATACATTAATAGGGGTCATTTTGGTTTTATTATGTTTTTATGGGCCTTTATATGAGTTATATAGTTTAAAAACATTTTTCGGAAATGTTCTTTTTTATGGGTTTCTTGAGAGTTTCACATGTATTCATGAATTGAAGTTTGTGTAGAACATGGGTAAACATAAAGAACATATATTACATGTTATTAATGATATTATAGAAGTTAAATTTATCTTAATATGAATTACACTTTATACCATGTGGTTGAGACATTAGATATGAATTTAATGACAATCGTTTGGGTTAATTTGGGCGGTTGTCAACCACAATACACTTGTTTTGTTTACACATCTAGTAATATGTACAAAAGTTAGTTCTAGAACATAAAATAAGACATAATACATATATAATAAACTTATTTAACATTAAAAATGGTTTCATGACCAGATCTATATGAATAAATGGATAAAGAAAACATGTCGCTCTTGAAGGTGATTGATTAACACCTTATGAACAACGTTTTCTTTTATAAAATAAAACAAAGAGGAGAAGGGGGTGGGATGGTATAATATCCCATTAGTATCATAAATTTACATTATATTTATGATACTGGAGTCAACATAACATTTGGATAAAGATAGGTTGGGATATAATAGGAAAAGAACTTGAAATTGAAAGGGAATTAAAGGAAAGAAGAAGAGAAATTACCTATTGATTCCTCCTCTTCATATCCTCCTTAAGGGGCCTAAGATTGGTCTTTTGATGGGACCCGAAGCACTTGGAAATAGGGGATGGGATAGGAATGATTCATGGGCAGCATTTCTACAATTATTGAAGCTTGAGATTTGTGGTTCAGCAAGGGGAGTGGCAGGGGTTATTTATACATGGGGAGGTAGGTGTTTTTAGAATAAAATAATAAATAAAATAATATATCAAAATATAGACTTGTAATAGTAGTTCTTGAAATAAAAAATAATATATTAATATAATATAATTCGTTTTAGGCTTTAAATCATCTTTATTATTCGAAACCATTAATTTATTAAAAGGGTAGTGAAAGAAATAGAAAATGACACTTTAAGAAATCACCTTTTGACTTTAGGCTTTGGAGAGTTCTTTTTAGGTTTGAAAATTTAGTTTATTGTATTTTAAATAACCATTAATGAAAGTTAATATAATTTGTCCAAAACTAAAGTTATATAATTTTTATTTCATCATTACTTCATTAATGATACAATTTAGGATACATCAGTTATGTGAAAAACTGTATTTTTACTATTCACCCAAAAATTGAAGTATTTCAGAAAAATCCTAAAATTTTAACCTAACCATTTTTTGACATGTTGAATCCAAAAATGAATTCCATTTTTCAAAAATTATTTTATAAATATGATTAATTTAATATTTATGTAAAGTCATAATTTAATTGAAAAATATCATTTTTAAAATTAAAACAGATTTTATAATGCATTCAAAAATTATGAAGGGTCATAAAAAATCATCTAAATACTAGAAGAAATAAATTTTCTAATTTATGAAAAAAAAATTTGAAATTAAATTTTCTTTTAAATTATTTAATTAATTATAAACAATTATTTATAACTTACAAAAATACCAAAACGTTTACTATAGTCAAATTGTCACTTTCTTAGATGCCATAATTTAATTTAATTATTCATGGGTAAGGATACTCTTATATGGACAATGTAATATTCATAAGGGTCATACTAATATTCATAATGGTAGGTTACTATTCATATGGGTAGGTTAATATTCACCAAAAATTATGTTTTTCTTATTGGTCCCCAAAAATCATATTGAACACAACCGTGTATGTCAGATTTTTGAAATTCAAAACACAGAAGTGACGAAATTATATTTAAAAGTAACTTAGAACTTAGTAGTTCATTTTTCTGTGTTTTTATGTGATTTCATGACATATTTTTATGAAGGTAATTTCCATTGAAATACTTTGGGTCATTACATGAACTGAAATTGATACATATTTGTCTTTATGATCCAATGTAATCAAGTATTGTTTGTTGAAATCATTTCACTACGGGGTTACACACTTGAAGTGGTAGGACAAAGAAATGAGGGCTACTGGCTTAGTAGCAGCATTTGCAATGCGATAAAGATTCACATTCTCTTTTTATTGGAGAATCTCATTCGAAGCTTTTATGGATGGGAGAGTATAATATCACTGGTACTCCAAATATACTATATTCACTATCCTTCATTGGAGCTATCAAGGAGGTGTTATTTCTTTGTGACTCTCAGGGGTTGCAGCAGCAGATGAGTTACCAGAGTGAATGCTTGATGATGAAGACATTTTCATGAGTCATAACTCATTCAATGAGAGAAGTATCTACAATCACATAGATAAAAAAGGAAAATGGTAATGATAAATTATATATTGTGGGAAATAAATATCACAATAAGATATTAAAGGATATAACAATTCTTTGGTAATACTATTCCAGTCAACCTAATCATGTTGATTTTTCAACATGAGGATGGACTTACAAGAATCCGGATTTATGCTGGTCTAACATCATTGGTTGTATATATGGTTGGAAAAAATGTCTCATAATAGAACCATGTCGTTCATTTGAACATTGTTTCCATTCATGGAGAAAACTTCTTGGCTTGGTTGATTATAAGTCAATCATTTTTATTGGAGAGATTAACGTCAGGTTCACCATTTTTGTTTCATCAGGATTCTACATGGACATAGATTGGGGTTCCCCTTTATGGTTTCATTGAGTGGTATTTTAATATCTATATCAATCGTATGCATTATTTGTTCCATCAATTAGTTCATCCCTATAATCTCCCTCTGATTACGTCATCCATAGAATGGTAACAATTTTATTGTCAAAGGTCATCAGTCATTTGGGTTTTCATGCCCATCGACTCTTGGGGGATCTCATTCGTATAGGGGATGGTAGGTTTGCCTTGAAAAAACCCTTTCGGGGTGAATAATTTCATACTCTAGGAAAATCATATAGATTTATGATATGTTCATGAATCTATTCCTAATATCGATGTAGGGAAAATTTCCCTAACAAAATGATTATAAGTTAGTTATATATTATATGAAAAAATTGTATCTAGAAAGTGAATACATTTGATTGTATCTAAGGTTATCCATCATTTTCTAATAACAGATGGTTTCTGATATATTGAAGTCATATAACCAAATGCATTAGAGTATTATTCCATGTATGGAGGTGGTTAATATTTCAAGGATGAGATTGATCTTTTTAGGCTTCCTACATATCTTGATCAATGTGGGAATCAAAACTCACATAATTTATTCATCCAATGCAACTCAATGTCATGTCGATTGAAATATGTTATGGTACTAAGACACCAATCATTTAAGCTCAATCCCATGGGGGGTGTCCAAGGTATCCATGATATGAAATTCAATGTTTATATATTAATCATGTGTTTCGATTTCCCATGAAATTATAGAATCCACAAGTAAAGATGATATGATTACCAAAACTCCCAATGATATGTTTAGTATGATAAATAAGGGATGGAGAATGAACATTTCATTGCTCATGATGTAGGATTTAAGCACTATGAATGGATTTAAATGATTTATCATGAGGCTCATGTCTTGGAGATATGTCTTCCATAGCATAATTATGGTAGGATTCAAAGTATTCATAGATTGGTGGGTTTCATAGCCTTAAAATGTATAAGATAGGGTTATCATCTCATGGTACTAATTGAGTTCTTCTTGTTGAGATCTCAGATGTGTATAAACGCCTACACTAAATGGGTGTTTATTTGATAATGACTCATCAGAAGGTTTCAAACGTATTCTAGTTATGCCATGAATAAGAGTCATCATAGTTCAGTGCATGTCAAGGCTTACACATTAAGGTTTCCCAATCGCATTGTAAGTATTTATAGTGAAAAAGATATTACCATCACTTCTCCCTTTCCCACGTGATCTTATATTGTTGTGAAATATATGGTATAGATAATAATCAATGAAATTTCCTTGAATAAGGGACGTAGATTCTAGGATTTCCTGATATGATCAATATTGGGCTACATCCTCAGGGATATGAACACAACATATCCAATATATAAAAAGAATCAGAGACTCCATAGATCCCTTTGTGTTGGGTATAACAGGATGAATTTATCTATTAACATGGAATTATTGTCTGGATGGTGTCACATAACCTATTGGACATGCCATAGGAGCCCTCACATGACTAGTCTTGAAAAATATGGTGGAGGTCGCATTACCCATTTTTTGTGTCTTGGGAGCCACCTCGTGACCTGGATTGAAACATATGGATGAATTATTAGGAGTCAGTGTGAGATAGTATGGAGGATGTTGGGTATCTTGGACGGCTACATAGGGATACATCATGACACATTTCGACATGTCTGGATGGAATCAGAAGTCCTAGATGACATGCCCGAGAGGGTGTTGTAGGATATTGGTAATCATGTCAAGTTGTTTTCTTTGTAATTTGATGATATGGTAAAACAACATTATAAGTCAGGAAATGTGCCCAAAGGGTATCACAAGTCCTGCGTGAAAGACCTAAAGGGGTTCTCCATATTAATGTGGTGTTTGTGGGGGAACAGAGAGACTCACTCTGACATGTCTGGTGTATTCTTTGTTTCCTAGATGGAATGATGGAGGAGTATTGAGAGATCTAGGTGACATGTCATAGTGTTGTCGAGCATCATTGGTTGATTCTTATAGAGTGCATGTGGTTCATCGATCCTGCATTTGCATAAGTCTTCCAATTTTATTCTTAGTTCCAGTCGTTGTGTTTCAAAGGCCATACCTTTCTTTAGAACCAAATCCTTTGAGTCTAATGTGATTTGGAAGACAAGTTATATGATCATCACATGTACTGAACGAAGTCTTCCACGTGATCTGTTAATGATCACCTGATGAATATTTATGTGTGGTGTGCTATTACTCCGGAAAGGCGCTGGTTCATTATATGACATGAAATTTCCAATCACGTGATTAGTTGCTATGAGAAATCTATGGAGGCTGATAGTCAAATCATATATAGACCGAGAATCCAAATACATAGAGTCTAATGTCTCAGAGTCTATTGTCTTAAATTCCATCATTTTCTTCATATTGGAGTGGGGAATTTATATGCATTTCCACCGCAGATGACTGGCACATTGTGTGGAATATCTATCACATGTCCATTAAGGAGTCGAAAAAGGGATCTAGAATTACAAGGACTCAGGAGTCTCTACTGTGTATTCTCTGAGGGTGACACCTAATTTATAGAGGTCATAAGTCCATATAGTCAATTCAACAGTCATTAGGTTATTTCGTACTATCAAAGACTTATTTGATCATATGGGCTTGTCAATGGATTTTAATTCCATTATAATAGAATGCTCAAGGGCCCTCAATATATCTTATTGACAATTTAAAGACACACATGAGGTTATAGGTCACATTTTTAATGGTATAGCGAGACAAGGATGGTAGCTTGAGGGGTCTCTCGAGATCTCGGTATGGGTGTGATGGGCGAATCAAAAGCCTTTAAGAGACTCTGAAACCCACTCACCTCCTCCCTTTATATTTTCATTATTTTATGATAAAAATGTTGAATTTCATGGGAGATTTCATGAGTGGTGCCGGGGGTATTTATTATATATTTTATGTAATGCATCTTGTGACTGATATGTTCTATATGGGGTTGTGGGACCATTACATTAAATAATCTATTACTTTTACATAGAGAATCGTGGTGTTTTCAGTGGCACATCTTATAGAAAGGATGAAAAGCAAACATGGAAATCATATGGAGAGGTGGGTGTGTCACTAAGGACTCATGATATCTTAGGGGTCATCAAGGGCCTAATTCAGGACCTTCAGTGACCAAGAAAACCATTTTCTAACTCAATTTGTATATCCTTTGAGTTATTTTATATATGTTTGGGATTATGTGAATGTTCACAAGTAGTTTTTGGGATTTTTTGTTAGGTTTCTATTGAAGTTTCTCCTAACCAATATGGTTCATATTGAGTGTGTGCATGAATGTAGTGGAAATGTCCATCATTCATTTTATAGAGCATAAATGTGGCATCCTGGATAGAGCTGAGGGCTTTCATGATGTGAATATGAAAATACATTGGGATTTTTTTGGTGAGGCCGACCTGACACTGAGGTCAAGTGGCGTCTCACAGATCACCTAGGGAGTGTGTTATAGTCCATTCAATGTCCATGGAAACTGATTAAATCATCACCATTATATCCTTCTTTCAATCATGTAATTATTTATAGGTCTTTCTAATTTTCATAAATTTCAACATGGGACATTATTCTTTGCAATGATGATGCGATGTGTGAGCTTCATTACAAGTGTGGTTCTATAACTTTTAATATCATCTATCCATATTTTTCAATGAATTTAGGTGTTTTTTCATGAACATTCCCATGAAAGACCATGCAGCCAGACGCATCTCATTTGGTTGTCTTTGAATCCTTCACATGAGTTTGATGGTTGGTCTAGGGGAACTCAGTGGGACTTCAAGTGGGTTTTACATCATGTGTGAAACCTTCTTCTGAATTATAAAGGGTCATGCGATCGGGAGTCCTTCAGAGGCTCATCTGATCAACAAGTCCCAGCCACCTTTTTTTCTTATCATGTTTTTTGTAAAATAATACATATATAAAGGCTTATCATCCATTTATATTTTGACTATTTCAACATGGCATGTGTCAACGGATTGTTATTTGATTAACTGGGAAGGAGGTGATAAATATATACACTTCATTCAATAAGGATATTTGATAAAGAGTATTGTTTATTTTTTAAATTTTTAATTGTATATCATGAAAAATTTGGGCATGTATTACATAGGTGAGGACCAATTATAAACTTTCCCTCGATGAATTGGTAGTCTTATGGGTTGGAATAGTGGACCAAAATAGATGGGCTTTCACCTGATAGAAAAATCATGTTTTGAATGGTCTTGATGGTATTGGTTAAGTGTGCCTTTGGAACATGGTGTATAATAATTAATAATTTCAATCATTTTGATTCGGTTAAATGTTTTCCAAGATATTTTTCATCGAAATATCTATGGATTCATTTAATACACAGTTTTTTGATTTAGATGGAATGAGTTTAGATTTAAAAATATGGAATATTTATATTTCCATGTATTGTAACTAGAATTAAATGTGTTATAATATATTTACCTTTACATGTTAACATAGTGCTATTGATTTGTTATCACTTCCACTTTTCTTGGAATTGTTGATCATTTGGTCATTCCATTATTATGTATCCTTTCCCCGTTTCATGAATAAGAAATCGTTGAATTAACATTCAAGGATGCTTTTTATTTCATTTTATTATGTATCATGTTTTTATTTTCTCTTCCCAGTGTATTATGGGTATAATATATGTAATATGGCTTTCTATGACTGCTAAAGTGATCTAACCATTGGGAATTTATTCATTGAAATCATTCCAATGTAATAAAAATGCACCACCACTAGGATTGTAGGGTTCATGAATTAGAATTTGAATATTGGGAGAATCAATTATAGCACATGTGATTTGGGTATGATAAATTATCTCTAATTGTTTGAATTTATCTTATGTTATTTATCATTGGGTTAAGTAATTTAACTTATCAATTTTTTTCTTAATGTGACTATGTACTGCAGAACAAATGGTTAATAATAATACCATGAGTATTTACTTAGATAGTCACCATGGGTACCAGGAATATTTTCTCACATGGTTAGTTCTAAATTACTAGGAAAATTTCATTTTTATGGTTATCATACCTAATGTGATGTCACAGTCATTATTCATATAATTTTCTTATTACCATGGATTAACTACTAGTACTCCTACCATTTATATTTCCTTAAATTCATTCATGAAAATATTTTAGAAGTATTCCACTAAGATATATTATTATTTTATACCCTAAATGTTTAAAATTGATTTTCAATTTTAATCTAAATCAACACGCATATTTTCTCAAAATCATATTATTCTCTTTAAAATGCATACATCAATCGAAATCCAGGTCTATCAAGATCTCCCCCTCTCCATACCTATGATTTGAACCATCAAATTTTGAACCTCTCTCACTAATTTGAATATTTTGAGAAATTAAATAGAATTGTAAATGCCTATGATGGGGTGTGTCTCATAAAAGACAATAATATTTAGTGGTATAAATTTAAGAAGAACATGAAATTGAAATCAATGATGGGAATGACTATGAATGCAATTAATCTTTGCATCATCTATCTTCCACTCTTGAAAAAAATTGATGCATAGTCAGAATATAATAATGTCATTCTAGAGTACGCTGTACTAATACCTCTTGAAGTGATGTGATTAATTAACACATTACATATATTTCATCAAGGATGATTACAATAAACATATGAAATATATTTTACATAAAATTTAATTACTATTGATAATATATCATATAATTTTTCTTCTTTTAATCATAAATAAAAATGAAAACAACTTTCATGTGTATTTGTGACCTACACCTCCATGAATAATGTATTTTATTTTCTTCTTCTAGATTTTATGAATCTCTATTATAACATATATAATGAATATATATGTGATATTTATATATGTTTTATCTTTATAAATATTTTTAATTCATTATGTATGTATGAGGATCAAAATTACATTTCAAAACATGTTTGAAAAACTATGTTATTATTACACGGAACATAACATTAGCACAAAATTATTAATGAACAAGTAATATTAAATAAAAAAGAATATAATTTATGGTATTATATATATATATATATGTTTTTTGTATATTAATAACAAAAAATTATTTATTAAAAAAATTATTTAACAGGAATGAATATATCCATGACTTGAGGTGAGGGGGTTTATAGTCTCACTTCTATTTTTACGGGACTTGTGACATGTTAACCCCTGTTTAATTTTTTGGTGAATATAATACCCCAGATTGTAACATTTTATTCATGTTAAATAATTTATTTGTCTTTAAATATTAATTTTTGATATCACATTCATGGGGATTGTGGTTCTAATATTACCAAATCAGTATGAAAATTCTGTCTCATTTTTCCTCCTTTAAGACATATGATATGTTATGCAACTATATAATTTTTACAAGATATATATAATACAATTTGACACCTTGGATCTTGAATATCCTTCTTTTTATGATATTAAATATTTTATTTATTTTATTATATATATTCATTTTTAATTTTTTTTTCATTTAAATCATTGTTTTTGAAAAATTTTATGAAATTTACATAAATGATATTATATGAATTTTCAAAGAAAATAAATTAAAATATCTCCAAATTTTTATCCATGATTAATTTATTTGTTTAGATGATTATTTTCAATGAAAATTATTTTAAAATTGTTTTATTATTTAAAAATATTTTTTCAAATTACATAGAATATGTTAATCAAGAAATGTTTAAAAAAACAATGAAAAATATTTTCCATATAAGATGACATCCATTGGTGGTACTAAAAAAATAATGGTTATATAAACCATGAGTAATAGTCAAAATTCCTCTCATAATGATTTAATTTTTTTGGCGTGATAATTATTAATCCAATTAATTTTCAATTTGATATTGTAGGATGTATCATTTACAACAATCATTTACTTTAACGATTTCTGATGTGATTACAAATTTATAAGAATTTTTCAAATATATTTATAATTTCATTATTTTTTGTGTGGGAAATCTATCTCCCTCTATAGAATTGCGTAATTATGGTTAAGTCGTGATTATATTTGTTTTCTATGAACCTGATTACATGTTTACAATAATATTTGTGAACATGTTTATTTATTTACAATATTTTAAGTGAACATGATTTCATGTTCACAATTTTATGCATGGACCATGTTACATTTTCATAGGTTAATGGAATGGACTTATTTAATATCCTAACATAATTAATAATCTTTTATCTATATATGCATGTTCAAAATGTTATGATATTATGTGTATACCGCAAGTACACAATATATTGTAATTTTATGTTCTCACAAATCATGTTCCATGATATCCTCATAATTAATGAAAAATAAACATTACATATATATTCCATGAATCATCATCATGATCTTTGATATGTAGGGTATTAGATTTAAATTTTATGCTCATGTTCACATTGAAATATTTTCATGTCATGTATCTCCATTATTTACCATTATTTAGTATCTAATCTATGGTATTTTTATGTTTATATTCCTAATGTATTGAAGAATGGTTTTATGATGGATCACTATCTTGGAATATATTTTATAGAAACATTGATTATATTTTACGAGTGTATATTTTTTTAAAGGATTCCAAAGGCACTAAACTATTACGGTACATTGAATTATGACCGTGCATTGTATTGAATATTAATCTAAAAATGATATAATGTCTACAAATTAAATTACAAGGTCATTATTGTTTTTATTATAAGAAAGAATTAGTCATACTTGAATAATATATTCAAAAAAATGTTATGATATCCCTAATGATATTTTATCGATATATTTATGGATATCTATCAGGATAAGTATAAGGATTATTTAATGTAAAATAAAATTCTCAAGAATATATGTATATGATAGATCATGTGGTTTCCTTAAAAAAGTGTATATACGAATACTACAAGGCGATTAAGATCTAGAAAAAATTTAACTATGAGTATAATCGTTTATAATTTTGTACTGATCTACTATTGATCTGGGGATGGTTTATTAAAACATGAATTTCTAAAAACATAGTTTGAAACTTCTGGGGGATATGCTTTGAAAATAAAACAACTACTAAAAAATGATAAAGGTTGTAAATTTAAGAGGATGACTATACCTTTGATAATACAAATTTTCTATAAATTAAATAAGAATGTGTCATGACATAGACATCCAATAAGTGATTTTTCATTATTTTGTGGGTCTACACAATGATTAGTGTGTCTCACATTATATTTTTGGATTTATTAATGGATGTAATCCGAAGGAACTGTGTTAATGATGAATGAAATGGAAGATGAAATTATTGGCCACCTACGGAACTGAATTCCTGGATATAAACAATGATCACCCTCATTTCAATACTCATACAAATTTCTAGAGATGTGAATCATGGTGAACATCCGAAGGAGAAATTTATGGAACAAGATTATGTTGACCCCATCATGAGGCAAAAATTGCATTTATTTAGTGGTTCCACTGACTCATTGTTGAGAAATTGATCATTATAACTAAAAATATATTTTATATTCTCCAGTGTTTGTATAATAAAAATGTAACTATTGGTGTCTACCACTAGGAAGGTAAAAAGTATCAATTTAGAAATTTACTTAAAAATACAAGTAAATAAGAATCAATCTGCACCATGAAGTTGTACGAGATTAAAATAATATTTTTTTAATAAGTACATTCATTATATTCTTCATTAATATGTTGATAAGTATTTCCCATATATTAAAAATAGGGGGTTGAAACTATTTATTCTAATGATGTCGATTTTACAAGACATGAAATGTATTATTATGGTATTATAATTTTGCAGGAGTGTAAGGTTTACCGATACTTCAGTGTCCCAAACCAAATATCCAATGGAAAGTATCTATAAGAGAATTTTTATTTTATGATGAAATAATTTGATGTGCACTATAATTGTAAATGGAAGCTAGAGAACCTATTGGTTCTGGTAAAAAAGAATAGGAAAATGGTGTTCCATGGAAAATAAAATTATATGTCACATTGAGGGAAATTAAGAGTCCAAATACAAATTTATAATACTATTATTAGAGAACATGGGTGAGTGATTGAATGGAAAAAAGATGGTATTTAAAGTGTGGGAGGTCTGTCTATTAAAGAAAAGATTGTATAAGTGACGAGAAGATGAAATTTTATCAACATACTAGAGATAGAGCTAAACTAAATTCACCAACCACACATTAATGATTCAATATAATTGGGTTAGTGAATCATACATATCAATTCTAGAATCTAAGGGATAGTATATCTGATTATCCAACAAAACATCAAAGTATAATGGATAAATAGAAATCGTATGAAGTCAAATTGAATGATATGAATCATGAAAATTAGGGAACCCTTATAAAATCCTACATAGTAGAGAATTTCATCTTGTATTTTATATAAATAATCCCAATAAAAATATTACTAATAATCCTTTTGGAATTATTTTTTTTCATCATCTACATGGATTTTGGATAAAAGATGTAATATTTATTATTCTATGAGTTCAATGATGAACCCCTGTTTCCAATAAATTTTTCTGTATGAGATAAGATATTACTTATGGAGAAAAGGTGAACTATATTTCAGAATGGTTGAGAGGTTATAAATTTTTTGAATTGTTTTTTAAAATTTTTATGGGGTTTTCTATAATATCATATTACCGGAAAAAATGAATATTTATTTATAAAATTTTATAAACACTATAAACTGATGAAAACTGAAGATAACCATAATAATGTATCAGTTTTTATAGACTTTGTGATCCATTAGTTATTTTGACACAAAATGATTCACCTTTATTTTTATTGTAATACATGATGTATCTAATTATCAGGGCATAACTGATGTATGGGATTGTATTTATAAATTGGAATGAAATAAAGGTATATATTCTTGTGAAAATTAATTAAATTTATTAAAAATATCGTTAATGAATAAAAAGATATTTATTTATGTCCATGTCATTACATTGCACTAATGTCTTCCTAAGTGGAAACTTATTTATAAGTTACATTTTGAAACTGTTATACTTCGAACATTCAATTTTTAAAGGATGTTTTGGATTTCATTTTTTAGATGGGGGTTTTGTTTATTGTATTTATCATTTCATAAAAAATTATTACATAGAATAATTTCGATGGTAAAATTCATTTAATGTTGGTAGAATATATCATCTATATTTTTTATGATTTTTTAATAAAATAGAATTACATGATGTATTGAATTACATGATACAGAAAGTAAATATTTATCTATACAATGTACCAAGTATATATTTATGTACACTCATCACATATTTTATTGCTTTATGCTAAAACATGTTCCTTATATAGATTTTGATACACGCAAAATAAAGTGTTACAAAATGATAATATACTATGAATAGTTAATATTATTGTCATCACCAAGTGATTGGAACAATTAGATTTAATAGTATTCACTTAATTATCAAAATAAGGATTATACATGTTTTTAAAATAAAATATTTCATGACTTATTAAATATAAATGATGATTAATATTAATTGAAATTAATAGATGATTTCTTACAAAAAAGAAATTTTTATTCCCGCAAAGGCATTATATCATATTATATTATATTAATAAATATGATTTAAGGTTAAAATTATATTTATATTTTATACATACTATTAAAGGATTTCAAATTCATTAATTTAGTTTCTATGGATTACAATAAGATGAAATCCCTTTTTAATATTAAGAAGATGTATTTTTTTAAATGGATGTTTGTCTCCTTATTAATGTAATTGGTGTATGAAACAAATTTTTTGAAACTTAAATAAATTATATCTAAAAAATATTTTTTAAAAATTGGAATGTCATCATTATCCTTATGTTATTTTATGGGGTTTTATTAAAATTTTCATCTTTTGGGGAATAGTGAAAATACTGTGTTTTAATTCCAACTTGTCTTTTCCTACAAATAATAAAAAATGATAAATAATATTTGAAATTTCTTTTAATGTAAAAATAGTACCATTATACCTAAGTTAATATAGTTTAGGTCATTATAAAAACTTTTAAATTAATTTAGTTATGAAAAAATATTAACTATTTTAACATTTTCTCTTTGAACCCCACTTTCAAGCACCATTTATAGATTTAACATTACATATATTTTTTCTACTTATGTCTCATGAATATGTATTTATTTATTCCATATTTGGAATCTGATGTTTAAAATATATATGATAGTCGCATTTTATTTTTAGACGATAAATAAGGTAATCATAATAATTTTTTTACCACATCAAAATTATTAATCAGGTAACCGAGGATTATAATAATAGTATAAATAAAATTTAACTACCCTCAAACTTATCCTAATTTTTTTGAATGAATTTTTTTCAAAAAAAACATTTTTTGGTAAAATTTGTGACCTCCTGGATCCACAAGGATATCTTTAATTACTTTATTGTATTTTAATTTAAGACGAGTCACACTTATCATAATAATTTATTTAATATGTAAATTTTTTTTAACATTGGGTCATCTAGAAATTATCAAAGACCAATAAAAGTATTTTGGAATAAACAATATTTATCTTCATAAGAAAACATTATTTATTATTCTTATTTAAGATATTAGTAAATTAAATAATTACACCACAATTAGGTAGTAGTTATTCAATTAATGGAAGAATAAAATAAATGATATTAAAAATGTCATTAGAAATATATTATAAATTAATTAACGCTAGACATGATTGTTTTCGATGAATATATAATTATTTGGGTGTATTATATGATTTTTTAATTGATCACATTGTATTTTTTTCATAAAATCATTGCAATAAATAGATTCAAAATTTATGCTTGAGATATTTTATTAATATAATATTTTATTAAATTTTTTGAAATTTATAAAAATATTAAACAATTACAAGGGGATGAGACATGGTCTAAAAAATTATAAATCATTCATTTATTTTAAAATGTAATTGTTATAAGTGTAAATTTCATCTTCTTAATATTGATAATGTTGTAACCGTATTAAATATTAATATGTAATAATTAATTTTTAATAAAAATAATAAGGTTTAAAATTAAATAAAAACATGTATAATTTTTTATGATGATATTACAAATTTATCATATATTATATTTGAATAAGTGTAATTTATTATGTTTTTATAATGATATTGAATTTATTATAAATTATTCTTCTCTGAAATTCCAAAAGAGCCCATCACCTATATTTTAAAAGATAACCCCTTTATCACATTTCATGACACATTATATCCTTTTTTTTGGAAAACCCCACCCAAATACCCTATAATCTTCCTGCCCTTCATCATGTAATAATTCATTTGTGAATAAATACATCCTTGGAAGTCCTTGTTTGCAAACCAAAATGAGAAACCCGATTAAGATTTAACTTTAATCAAAGAATGTTTTTATATTACTTAAACCACATAAATTACTGTTATATCGCGGTTATATAATAATGTAAATATTGAATATACATAGATGTTTTTATATAATGCTTATCACCTAAAACATGAAATACATCAAGGAAATGGAATAATCAAGCATTATTTGTGTTGACGTCGTACAATGGCCTCATGAACCGATGTCCTTCATTCCACCATTAAAATATATAAAGGATTTTTATAATTATATATTTATATTTTTTATAAAATATGTGTTATTTTTAATATGTTATTATTACTTTTTAAATTATATATAACACATTACATACTGTTTTTTTATGGGAATACAAAAATGTCGTTCATGTGTACAGTGAACTACCACCTCAGGGAGCGATGTGATTAGTTCACACCTTAAATGTAATGAGATACGGATGGATTAAAAAATAATATTGGATTTTTATAACATAAAATCTATTTTTTAATGACAATATATCAAATAAATGTTTTTACATATATTTGATAAGAAAATTAAAAAAAAATTCCGCCCTACGTACGAACCATTGTCTCCGTGGAAAACATATTTTATTTTATACCAATAAATTTTATTAATCACTATAAATATATATATACTAATAATATCTTATTTAAAAAATATTTATAATCTGAATATGACTAAATAATCATCTATGAAACGGGACGAAGAATAAAATGTCAGAACATGTATGAAGAAAATGTTGTTATAACCCGAAACATAAATTTTACATTGAATTGTTAATAAAAAGAGTAATATAAAGTGAAAAGTAATGTCTCTATGAAATTATAAATATTTTTTCGGTGTATTTTTGAAAAATAATATTTATTGCACATTAGTATTGAACCTGTTTGATGTATGTTAATACACACTTTAATTTGAATTCTACTATAACATTTATTTCTGACACACTTGTTACATATTCATTCAAAATTTATTCTTTTATGCTATAAATGATGCCCATGAATGTAATCTAAGACAGATTCCCAAAATTTCCGGTTAATTTACATATCCATTTGATGATCCCATTCAAGGGGTTTTCGATTCTAATGTTACCAAATCATTATGGGAATTCTTTCTCAATTTTTCTTCATTAAGACCCATGTTGTGTTATACACCTATATTTTTTAGGAAGTCTATATATTGACTTATAAAATATTTTATCCTGAATCAAATTTTTTTTATGATATTATATGTTTCCAGTAAATTTTGTAAATCTTTTGTTGTGAATCGTTGTTCTTAAAAAATATTGTTTTTTAAAAATGGGTTAAAAGTTATTATGTGATGTTTTATTAATTTTCAAGGAAAATGATTTAATTGATGAATAAAATGGATTTAAAATATTTATTTATAACTATTCATGGTTATTCTCATTGAAAATGGATTATAAATGTTTTAGGATTTAAAAATTATTTTACAATGTTGAATGGTTATTTTACACATCAAATTTTATTGAAAGATAATTCAAAATTATTTTCCATCTAAGATAAAATTCATCAGTGTTACTTATTATTTAATGGAGTAATGATCCCAAGGTACCATTCATATTATTTATTCAATGGTTTATGTTTTTCTATAATTATGTTTCTGAATACCATTAAATTTCAATGAGTAATTGAAGGATGAAATTATTAAAAAAAAGTCAATTATTTTGAAGATTTTTTTATTTTATGAATTATTAATGATCTTTTGATTTAAAAATATATATATGATATAATTATTTTATGGGTGGTACCTATATCTACCCCAATTTTAATGGGTCATGATCTATCAAAAATTACAATATATGTTATTTATTGACTAGATTTTATATTCATAATGTCATGTGTGGACCTAGTTTCATGTTCATATGATTATACAAGAGTGTAATTTAATGTACTTATCTTAATTAGTGATCCAATATATATTAAAAAATGTTCACGATGTTATAACAAGATGTGTATTCTACATGTCTATCTATTATTCCAATGTTATGTTCTCATGAATCATACTATTTGGATTCCATATATTTAATCACTAATATACTACCAATATATATTTTAGGAAACATGAATATGATTTTGGATATATTGGGTATGATATTCAAATTTTATGTTTATTTTATCATAATATTTGTTCATTATATGTATTTATGTTATTTTCCCTTATAAAAAATCTGTTGTCACATTTCAGTAAGATTATTTTCCCCAATTTATGAAGTAGTTTTTTATGTAAGATCACTAAATGGGAATATATTTCATTGAAACACTAATGATATTTTTATAGACTAGATGTTTGTGTTTCATGTTTCCAATGACACTGTGATTTTATGGTCCTAATGAATTTTATTTTTTAATGTAATTAATATTAATATAAAATAGATTTAATATAAATTTATGAAAATCATTGGTCATCATATACATAGGATAAATATAAACCGAGTTTTTCATATAGGATAAATACCAACCGAATACTTTGTTAGTTGAAACACAAAGCCTAAAAAGACACCCTTTTGTTGGAGTATATCCAATTCTTTCGACTAGGAGAAACAAAAACCTATGTGTCTTTTCTATTTGTTTGGTAATTATATTCATGAAGCTACATTTTTTAAGGTATCACAACCACTAACTAATTTTTATATGTGGTTTAATATATTTTTTTAAGGATACATTTAAAAAATATTATACCAAACACTAAAGAATTTGTGTAAAAATAGTATACTTGTTGGCCAGTTGTAGAAATTTTTTTATGGAGGAATTATTTGATGCATGACATTTGAATGAATTTGAATGGTGAATTTTTGGAAATCTATAAGACTAACATTACACACCTTTAAGGTGGATGAAGGTAATTAGGATTTTTTCCTTACCATATAGTTCATGAAAAATGATGTCAAATGAAAAGGTTGTTCTCATGTCCCTTATATTAAAGGAAATTAAAATTAAAAGTGTGATGTACAAGGATAAATATTTTGGACTAGTTAGAAAAGTCATTACATGCCTCACAATAAAATCAGAGAGTGAAAAAAAAGAACAATGAATACCAACACTAGAAATATAAAAACGAATTATAATAAATAACATATTCATAAAAGTCATGGTCACATGTAAATGGGATGAAAATGTTTTTGTTCTCTATAATATGATTTTCCAATGGAGTTTTGTACTCTTCATCACTGGCCTAAGAAGGGTGTAGACCTTTTTAGACCTACTATTTTTCTGATGAGTATGTGATACTCTTTTTTTATTCATCCTCCTTCCATGGACATTAATATATATTTTTTAAATAATTAATATTTTATTTTTATCGACATTATATTACTCATTATCATTTCATTTTACTATTATTTTTTAGGAATTGTACACCTCATTACATTACTTTGGGAAATCAATTTCATGACTCTCATGAATAAGAGGGGTGTGTATATGATAGACATATTTACAGAATATAGAATCATTCTCTAAAATTAATGTATTATAATGTTACTTAGAGGGATTATGATCAAACCCTGAATTAAATTTTTAGTTCATAGAGATCCAAACGACCATAAAAAACATTTCAAGATATAATATTATTCATTCCATTTGAAATAATTTTTATTAATAATTTTAAAAAAACTAAAGATATTTTTTCTATAAATAAAAGAAGTAATATTATAAATAAATCCAAATATTAAAAAGTTATATGGTTTGGGGAAAACCAATTGACACGATATACATTGAACTATCACATTCATTTTGTCTTTTGTAATGAAATTATAAAAAATGACATATAGAATATGTAAAAATATTACATATAAAAATTTTATAAATAAATTTATAAGGGATATAAAATTTCTTTTATTAATAATTTTTCTCTACATAAATTCTTAAATAAAATTATTTTCAAAGTATGGATATTTAAAATAATTATTTATAAAATAAATTATTAAAAACATTAAAATGTGTTTTTAATGTTTAGATTCTATTATGTAAAACCGTAATAAATTTATTTTTAAAAAATTTTACAATAAATTGAAATATTTTACAATTGAATTTTTTATTTTTTGAATAAAAATAAACAAATAAAACACTTATAAGAACATGGATATCAATGAAAGTGAGTTGGAACAAAAATTACGAAACTGGGTTTTATTCAAAAGAGAAAGCTTATTACCTCGAGTGTGACTCATCATGTACATTATTTATATTATGGAATAATTAAAATTTAATGATTATTTAATATATTAACAAAAACTTCCAATTTTTTATACCAAATAAAGTAATATTCAACTTTTTAATTGTTTATGTTCTTGTCGAAGCTTTTGATGATATTCTAATCATATGATAAAAATGAATTCAACCGGTTGATAATGGTTTATAGGTTCAATATAAAATCATGTAGTGAATAATTATAATAACATGATTATCATTTTTATAAAAAAAATATACATTTAGAACAAACCATGAATATTGTTATAAAAAATGAACAATGATATAGTCAAGTATATGTTATGCCATATGTATGCATTGGTAACGATTCTATGTTTCAATGATAATGATGGAAATAAGGTAAGATTAGTTTATATTTTAATAGATATAAATATATCGTAGTTTTTAAATAATATTACAGATAAAATTAATCTATTGAGGAAATTAAAAATGAATCACATTGCATCTTGGAGGTGGTAATCTACACAAACATGCTTGATGATGTCATCTTTTAATAAATGGAAAAATACAAGAAATATACTATTTATTAATTTTCTATAATGTTATTTATTTCATGAGTTTAATATATGTAGATTAAACCGATCATTATAAATAACAATGAGAGGTGATGATGAAAAATAAATTACATTAGTTTGCTTGGTGAGTTATCACCATACAAACAAATGATTGTGTTTGTATTCAATTTGATAGAAGAATAGACGAAAGTAGGATATACAATTTAAAGAATAAAATATCAGTATATGGTATGAACTGATGTTATTATATTATCATAGTTGGTTAATACATGAAATAGGTGGATGAAAATATAAATAAATAACATTCGATTATGAGAAATACATCTTTTTGAGACAAAATTTATAGGTTTAGACCAAAATAATGTGTATGAGGATTTTATAATCAAACCACTGCCTATAAGAAATGATAAAGAATCTAGATATGGTATTTCGGTAGTTATTGGATTAACCTATAGGCTTTCTAAGAGTGATGAACAGAGGATACATGGTTCCCTTTAAAAATTGATTGGATTGACATTTATCAAATTTCAAAATAAAAAATTAATATAAATTATTTTGTATGAATGAAATAATAAACATTATTATTATATAAATAATTAATGAAAATTGCACAAATTACTATTATCCAACAAATTTTTTAAAATTTGATATTATGTGTTTTCCATTATCAATTGTTTTTGGAAATTACTATCCCTTTTTGACAATTATCGTTATAACAAAATTATTAGACTTCAAGGTCCATGATTTTTACTATAAAAAATTGGAAAATAAATGTAAATGAATGATAGTTTCAACCATAGACCAATAAATTGAATAAGAAACTTATTTTTAGGAATATTAAATCATTTCATAAATAAAATTTTATTATAAAATATAATTAATTAAATTTTGTGATATCTTTCAGTAATTTAAATTTAAAAAATAACATGATATCAACGTAATATTAAATCATTTTACACGTCCATAAAATATAATATGTATATAAAAAATCAACGAACATATTAATTCATTCCATTAATATTTCTTTTAATTTTTTTTAATTAATTTATTTTATTTTTCAATTAATAGAATAAATACTGTGTAGGAATTTCATTAAAATATATGGTAATTATTTTTCTTCAATGAAATTCAGATAAATAAAATTCAAAAAAAATTAATATTTAATAAGAATATTAATAATTTAAACTTTTTTTATATCCACCATAAAATAGTATAGTCATTAATATAAAGATTGTGAAATTTTTATTATTATTATTTAAATAAAAAATATAAGGGCCAAATCATTGAAAAATAGAACTATATTCCCATATAATCAATTCTTGTATAAAATATTTGTACTACACTAATTTAATATTGAAAATTTATTTTTTAGGGTTAGTTTTAGACCTTATAACAGTGTTTTTAACCAAGATTATATGATTTAATCTTCATATAGTGATAGTTATTTACTATAGATACTATTCATACTGAATGAAAATAAAATGTATATATGAATTAAATTTGGGACTACTAATTTATAATATTTATTACATTTTTAATTAACCAATTCAATGGAATAGAATAATATCATTTATAATAGAACTAGTAAAATGCAAAGAAATTCAATTTTTTATAAAGAAAATATTTTTTTGTATAGAAATGTTTTTATACAAAATTCCATAATAAAAATTATTCATAATATCATAAATTTAATATATTTTACGAGAAAATACAACTAGAGTTTTATATCATGTCTCAAAGATCATAATAATTAATAAACACATTATAATTAAATACAATTTCTAATAAAAATAAATCATCATCCCAATTCATTGTAAAAATAATTATTTTTTAACAATTATAAGATTTCAAATTGATATAATTATGAAATTTATATTTCTAATATTATATTGTTTAATCAATGATATTTTTTTAAATTTTCATAAATTAAATATAAATTCTTCACATAAACATCCCTATAAATATTTTTTAGAGAAAACATATTTTTGGATAAGTAAATTGAAATTATTAAATATTAAGAGATTATTTAAAAAGAATTTATCTATTAATTTATTTGTACAATTAAATTTATCTATATTTCATAAATATGTTATTCCTATTCATAAGCTAAAATTTAATGATATAGTTCAAATGATCATAATTAAATATTTCGTTATTTATTTAGGCTTTGTGTTTCATGTAATATATGCTATTGAGTAAAGTTTTCATTCTTCTTTTAAATCCCATAGAGTTACATTTTTCATCCATTAATAAATTTTCCCATTACAATTTGAATTTGATCTTTATAATATGTCACGACCCGTACCCCAGGGCCCGTGCCCTGTCTACCCCAATCCCACCTTCCATAGGCTAGGGTCTGGCGACTAGAACCAAAGGGGTAATTCCCTAAAACTGGGATGGAATTTCCTTTATAACTGTAGAGACCCAATGAATGACGTACATGGACATTACATTACTTTAGCAGACTACTTAATACATAACAAAAACAGACACGCAAGGACCGTAATAGTTTAGTGTCTTTGGAAACTTGGAACGTAATCTTCTAATCGTGGTGAAAGATCTTAAACATCTCCCATAAAGATCTTCCTTTTTTTTCTTACCTAAAACCTTTCTTTATATCCTAGGGAAAATAAAACATAAAAAGGGTGAGCTCAAATGCTCAGTAAGGGTAAGAATGGATAAAATAAAACATACCATACACATTTGAACTTAAAAACATGAACATAATGTTTAAACATCAAAAGCTTGAGAAATGACACAAAACATGGAAGTACGTAAGGCATAGATCATAAAGATACATTAAGAATGATGAAATAGCATGGGAATAAAATATGTAATTGTGGAAACCATTAAGCACATGATATGATTTCCATAGTATCTAAGGCATTGCTGCCAAGACCATCTTAGTGGACAAAGTCCCTTTCTGAATCGAGTTCACTCCTCATTCCAGTACTGTATTACTAAACCGGTTTAACTTGTCATTCCAGCCATGTCTATCTCATGAGATATAAATCTTTACCCAATTAATTGTAGTGAGATATAGGTCCCACCCTTCTCATAATGAAATCATTCTTACTTGTGCCACAAAATAAACATACATCATTCATAATAACCCAATAAATAAAATGGGTTTCATAAAAATCATCCCATCATCACATAATACATATAAAAGAAATGGAAATCATTTCATAATAAGAAAAGTGAAACCATGTAAATCATAGAGACATGTTACTTGAAACATACACATATGAAATAATGTCATCTTAGATGAAAAATGGTTTTGATAAAACACTTGAAATGAACTCTTGAGGAAAATATCCTTTCTCCTTCAAAATCATTCTCTTTTCACAAAATGTCATTCAATTTTAAAAGAAAAGGAATTTGTTGAAAATAGTCATGAAATATTTTGGAGGAATCTTTATGAAAATAAGGCTTTATAAAACCGTAAAAATCCTTTCATTCCGTATAAGTTAAAGAAAACATTCTCCTCGTACTTTTTCAGAAAAAGTCAAAAAAAAAGTACCTCGTAACGTAAACAAAAGAAAGATTACTTACATACCATGTAGTAAAAGTAAAAAATGGGTAAAAAGGACTTTAAACATACATGAAAACACATTTATAAAACATGGACATGGATGATTGAAATAACCCCAGTAAATACTTACGAATAAGCAATCTCGGATAAAAATGAGATTTGCACAATTATCCATTACCTTAGGTCTGATCTGCTTCATAAGTGTCTGAACCTCCTGTATAATGATTTAAATAATTTCATTGACTTATTCCATAATCATACTCATTTTTATGATATCATATATGGTTCACTTATGACTTTATATTACCCGTTCTTTTGTAAATTCCATGTTAAAGAGCGTTTTGGGTAAAATCGTTTCATTTATCATCCGTGTTTTGAATTGTAATTATTTATATGATTACTTATATCATGATTAATTAATTATAGAATATTAAACATGATTTGTATATAATATATATTCAGAATATACATATATATAATACATTAGTAAATGGAAAGAAATACACCGTTCATGGAGACGGTAGGTCGTACGTACGCATGAACGCTGTTTTCGTTTCCTTATTGAGTTTAATGGAATTAAGTAGACGACATACATATATATACACATAAATACACTATCATTATTATGTCATACATTTCATGATTACTTATTATATATACTTTATAATCATTCATGAATGGTTAATGTGGAGAATGAATCTCATCGCGTCGTGGAGACGGTAGTCCGTACGTACGCACGAGCGATGATATCGTTCTTATGATCGTGGAATTGTATTGGAGTGTATGTATACTATTTCATAATAAATATCATTTTACAATAATCATATATAGTTATTATGTACACCATTATACTCATCCAAGTAAGGTGGTGGTGGAAAATAGATTACACCACGGCGTGGAGACGGTATTCCGTACGTACGCACGCGCGGTGATTTCGTTTTCATTAGGATGGATAGATGGTGAAATAGGGCTGTTTAATACTTATAATAACATATCTGTATATGAGTGATACTGATGTTATTACTTTATAATGAAACAACCTAATAAGAAGAAGTGGAAGAAGAAATAAAGTTGAAAGAATCGGTAACGGACATTACCTATTCTTTGAAGCGCCTCTTTGAGTCCTCCTCTTAGGGCACTAAAATTGGTCTTTTAAGAAGACCAGGACCTCTAGGATGTTTCTAGAGAAGTGGAAAAGAGAATTTTTCAGGGGCTGGCCGAGCTTGAAGTCTCAATGTGGTGTGAGGAAGAGAGGGAGGATGTGCCCTTTTATAAGGGAGGAGAGGGGCTCCTTTGGAAAAACTAAAAATATTATTTTATTATAAAGCCAAATTCGGTTTTAAATAGCTCAAAATTGATTTATTTAGAAGCTAAGGTGGAGATGATTCTAAATCCTCTCATAAAATAGAATTTAGACAAGTTTAGGTTCCTTTTTTAACCTTATCATTTAGATTTAACATTAAGTTAAATAATTTTACTTTTACCGTGTCTTCTTGTGTTCTTATACTATAAGGTTAATAAACTTACTATAACAACCCAAACGAACCCCAAGTTGTTTATTATTAATATATATAACCTTATCTAATTCATTTTTCCCAACCTTAGATTTTTAAGAATAAAATAACAATTAATAATATAATATTGGTTTTAAAAACTATTTTATGTCAATTTTGACACTATTTAGTAATTGATTTTTGTGAAAATCATAACAGAATAATTAGTTCGAAAAATGTTAATTAAGTCAATACTAACATGTCATATTAACCTATAAAATTAGTGGAATTTATAAAAAGTCTCAAATTATATTTATTTGGGTATTTATAATATCAATTATGTCAATATTTCATTAATAAGATAATTACTGCATCATATTTGTGTCATAAATAAATTAAATTATTTAATGTCTAAAAATTACAAATAAAATACCATTATGTAGGAAATCACTTTATATTTCTAATGAATATATATAGTCAAATTTATCTTATGTATAACCCTATATTAAAAATGATATACTTATTAAACTTTGATTTTAACTATTTTAACCCTTCTTTAAATAAATTAATAATAAATGTCCTAATCTAATCCAAGTGGTCCTAAATGATCATATTTTATTTCTAAGATTATTTTTTGTCGAATTACACTTATCCAATAGAATTAGGAATGTGTTAGGGTAATAATAATATCATTTTTACCCTTAATTACCCTATTTACTTTTAACCGTGGTAAAAAAAAGTAAAAACTTACTATTCACCAAAAATTATTTTCATCTCATTGAACCACATTTTACTTACTGACATCAACCGTGTCTCTCGGATTTTTGAAATTCCACTCACAGAAGTGGTAAAATAAAGTTTTATGAAAAAATCATTTTTTTAACTACCACTTAGTGGTTTCACTATTCATCAAAAAATGAAAGTTTCCAGAAAAATACCAAAAATTAGGCCTAAGCTATATTTGATATTATGAACTGAAAAATGATGTCTATTTTACCAAATTCAAAACATATCAGTTGCATTACTTAATTTAAAAATTAATTCCCGTCGTCAAAACAAATAGTGTGTTCTTAAGAGATAATAACTATCAAAAGATTGACACTTGTTTATGTCTGGTTTAAATGTGAAATTACATCCAATGACCAACATTGTATTAACTTGTAAAAATATATTCTAAATATACTTTAAAACCACTAAAATTAATAATTTATCACTATTAATTATTTCGATTAAAAAGGTTGTTTTTAATTAAAATTTAGTAATTTTCACTATTCATCAGAAAATGAAAGTTATCTGAAAAGTACCAAAATTTCACCCTAAGCTAATTTCGATATTCCGAATCCAAATATGAAGTCCATTTTAAAAAATAAAATTTACAAAATTTCAAAAAGTGGTTATTACTATTCATAACGGCTAGTTTAATAATATTTTAATATCATATTGTTGTTTAGTGAAACTCATTATTGTGTACTACACACGCTATCGAGGAAGGTCGTGATTGCATGTAATGCAAGTCAAGTCAAGGATATGTGTTTTGCAAGCTCCTTTTGGTGTATCATACAACACAAGACATTAATGAAATTAAAATGAATATTTTTCATAAAATCTCGGGGTGTTACAATAACTTGTAAACACACACAGCGGATACGAACATGAGTAAACTGTATAACCATCAAGTGAGTACAGTACGTAAAAAGGGGCCAGAATACAAGCCCAACTATAAAGTACAAGAAACTAAAATTAAAAGTACAACTGAGGAAAAAGAGAATACAGTTATTGGGTCATCCTATGAGGGTCCTACCTAAAGGGTAAGTACAGATCGCCTCATCATCACTACTTGTTCGTATGTCTCCTCCGTGTGTCGACACGTCGTATAGTCTAACTCAGAGTATCTTCAAGTCCTGGTAGTCTAAGCCTCTGGCAACGATGTATGTCGTCTGCATCCAATACAACGAGGTGCGAGCATATCCTATAAAGGGGTTAGTATAACAATACTCAATAGGGACCCCATGACCCTCAAGGTCCCACAAAATCAAACATGGATAAAACAAAAAGTAAGAAATCAACTGATAACCTTACTTAAGTGTATACTCATACCTATACATAAGTTATCAAGTGATCCATATCAATCATGAGAGAAAACACGGAAAAAATGAATCATCTCATCCAGGATTTTATTATAGGGGTAGTAAAATTTCGAACCCTTGGCTGCTTGAGAACTCATCCTTTGTCGAGTACAGTGGGTCTGCCACCACAACCAGTTTCTTCCCAATAAACTTAGATTGCTGAGGTACACATCCTGTCAAGTACCATGGGTCTGCTGCATCACACAGAGGAGCTCCCCACCATTGGTCTGCCGCCACAACCTGGCACTCCCCCTTATAGCCTGGAGAGCTACTCCTCCTGTCGAGTACCACGGGTCTGCCACCACAACCTGGCGCTCCTCCATCATGGGTCTCCCACCACAGCCAGACGCTCTCCACTGGGCTAGTCGAGTCACTCCGAGTCAATCTTTCATTAGTCATCAAGTCTCATATAGCTACTAGGTTTCCGCACAAATGCTTGCTCGTCTCTGGAAGATCTGCAACACAAGCTACTGGTTGATGCTACACCTGTCACGAAGTCCCACAAAAAATAATCTCAAAGTTCTGCCATTCCATAAGGGTCTCAACGCAACTGATGGCGCATCAATAGGATGCCCGGTCTATGAGTTATTATCCATTCTGTCTCGGGGTCCCATTTGAATTCATGGACGATCCAACCTGACCATATGTCAAATATACTATAAAATCTAGTGTGGTATATTTAGAGGGACCGCCATGATCCATGATTACATTAGCCACTGATGGTTCATAAAACGTACGTCTGGTGCCAAATATATGGCCAAGATTAAGTAAAGGGTCGTAGCGAGCCCGACTCTAGTCCAACCCAGCCGGTCTGACCCAGCCTGACCTAGTATGGGCCGACCTGTTTCGGGTTGACTCGGCCTGACCCATTGGGTCTGGCTCGGCCCATTAGGCGGGCTAGACAGTAGGGTTCTACATGGCCCACTGGGCCCAGCCCAGCATGTGGCGAGGGCGGTTCGACCTGGAGGGCGCTGTGTAGGCTTCTCGGCCCAGAGGCACGGAGCCGGTTCGGCCCAGAGTGCTGCGAGGATCTGGCTGGATCGACCGGGGGAAACGCCACCGAGAAGTGTGGGTGTGGCCGGTGGGGCTGCGCCTCCGGTGAGGTCGCGTGAATAGGGCGCGACGACATGGCTGGTGAGGCGGCACAGCCGTCGAGGCGACACGCCGAGTGGGGAAACATAGTCGGGGTGCAGTGCGGTCAGGGAGCAACATGGCCAGGGCACAGCACGGTCGAGGTGCAGGGGCCGGTTTGACTGGCAATCAGAATGCCTTGGGGGTAGTGTGGGTCGCGGTGGCAGCGGGTGGCGGCACTGTTCCCTTCGTCTCCTTCATTGTTGTTTCGAAAAACACCATAAAATAAGATCATCCAGGGGTCAGGAAATGTTAGTTTGGCCGGTACCCTCTTCATTTAGGGTGGTAGAAATCAGTTCATCAAGAACATAAAAAAAGGAACGTTCCTGGATGATATCTTAAAAAAATCAATTCCCATAATCTCTCGTTAACAATATATTCCCAACCCACAAGTAAAAACATACATGGATCCAAATTATAATAAGTCAGTCTGCATTCTTTGTTTTAGAATGAATGAATCAAGGGAATAATATCATACTTAAATAAAATCCCTACGATGTTTGTTCTTCATCGACGTTTGCACGATAATGTGGACGTCAATTCATTGTAGATGAACATATCCTACATTGAAGGAGGTTCTGAGGAATAAAGTCGAGGTTGAGTTTTTTCTTCGTCGATGGAGTGTTCTTCCTCGGAAGAACATTTTTCGTTGGGAGATTAAGTTCTTCATTGGAGAACATTATTCCTCCCATGCACTCTCCTCTCCCAAGTCCCACGAAAGCGATAATGCCCAGCCAAAATAATATATTACTTTATCTATTATTTATTTTTTGAAAAAATTTTCAAAATGGTTTCTGTAAATTAGTGGATGTGTTGGCTCAATTAAGTAATGGGGAGGATATGGCATAATAAATTATATCAGTTGGCACAATAAAGGTGGAGGAGGTCAAGAGGCCATACCTCATTTATGAGGGAGTTGAGAGGTTTTCTTATCCCACCATTATTAGGGGGGTTTAGTCCCGGGTGGTCCTTACACCATAAACTCCCATGGGTGGTTAGGTTCAGGTTGGCCCCACCACCATAACATCTCATGGGAGGTTAAGGTGTGGTGTTCCCCACCTCCGACTTCCATATAGGTGGCTATAAAAGTTGAAATAAAATAATACATTCGTTTATTTTTTTTATTTCCATGAAAACCCCCAAAAACTATCTTTCACCCTCGAGCAACTATCATCGAGGTAAAAGTATTCTTAGGAATATATCAGCACTACAAGATCAATGATGACCTCAAATTTCAATTCCGAGCACCGGTTCAAAAGTTAGATGAACCCACTCGTACGTTTACAGGACATACCCAAACAAAACATCAGAAATAGATTCCGGGAACACGATGCCTTGGAATCATGAAGCTTAAATTTTTGTGGAATCTTAAAATTTCCATTTAATTAAAAAATTTGAAAATAAATTCTAGGTCTATACATTCTAACCACTTCATTATTTACGTCCCAGTAAGCTATAACTCATAACTCAGGGAAATATTGGGGGTACTGATCACACATATGATCCTCCCTCTCCCATGTGCTCTCTTGGAGGTTCATGTGCTTCCAGTGAACACACACTATAGGTATCGACCATCCACAAAGGACCCACTCCTTTAGATCCTCAATTTATACTGTAACTTCCATAAAAGTCTCCTCATCTTCGACATCCATCTCTCAAGGGTCGATGATGTGGGAAGGGCCGTGCACATATCTCCTCAATTGGGATACGTGGAAGATGTCGTCCACACGTTGCAACTGAGGTGGAAGAGAAAAGTGGTATGCCACCTCACCAACTCTACTAAGGACCTGAAATGCTCCGATTAACCTTAGGTATATCTTTCCTTCTTGTCCAAATCTTCATAGACATCATCGGGGTGAGAACCGTAGAAAGACGTGGTCGCCATCATCTTTCTACATAGGACTTAGTCTCCTGTCGGCATACAACATCGGCGTGCTCTGTGCAGTCATCATCCACTCTTGGATGATTTGCACCTTCTTTGTGGTATCATGTATCATCTCTGCAATGTCGCTCGTATAACGCCTCAAAAGGTGAGAACCCAATAGTGGAGTGATAGCTGTTGTTGTATGAAAATTCCACCAAAGTAAAGTGATCTCCTCAACTGCGGCCATAGTCGAGGACACATGCACAGAGTATGTCCTCGAGGGTCGGAATGGTCCACTCAGTTTGACTATCCGTCTAAGGATGTAAGGTGGTTCTCAAATGAAGCCTCATCTTGAAAGCATCCTGCAACCCCTTCCATAGCTGGGAAGTAAAACGTGCATCACTATCGGAGACAATCATGGAAGGTACTCCATTTAGCTGCACAATCTTTTTCACATAGAGGTGTCCCAAGCTCTTTACTGTACCCTGCTCTCTGATTGGTAGGAAGTGGGCCAACATGGTGAGTTGTTCGATAATCACCAAAATTGAGTCATGTCCCCTGGATGTACATGGAAGTCGTGTCATAATGTCCTTGGATATCAAATCGAAATTCCACTCTGAAACCTCTTAAGGCTGAAACAAGCCTGCAAGTAACTGATTATCCACTTTCACTTTCTCACAAGTGAGGCACCAAGAGACAAACTCTACAACTGACTTATTTATTCTTGGCCAACAGTGCTATCATCGGAGGACCTGGTACGTGTTCCCCACTACTGGATGTACCGCTAGAGGGGATGTGTGAAACTCCCTCAACACTTCCAACTTAAGTGACATTAGTACCATGGTATGTCCTCTAAAAAGGATAATGTGCTCTCAAAAATCAGAAAATCTATCTGGTGCATTCCCTATGGATATATGAGCACTTAATGTCTCACAGTCAGTTTCCTCACATTGTGCCTCTCTGACTCACTGATGGAGTGTGGGAGTGACTATAAGAGATTGAAGGAAATATCCTCCATCTCTATCCACAAAGGATATCTACAAAGAAGTTGGCTACTTTGTCGCCTCATCTAGAAGCTATATACTAGATCTCATACTGAGTGCATCTGCAACAATGTTCCCCTTCACTGGAGTATAGACTATGTTGAAATCATAGTCCTGGAAGAACTCAAACCAACATCGTGGTCTCAAGTTCAGGTCCTTCTGGGAGAATATATACCAGAGACTCTTGATACCAGTGTACTCTATAATGTGCTCGCCCACCAGATAGTGTCGGCACATCTTTATGGAAAATACCACTGATTCTAACTCCAAGTCATGTGTAGTGTATTTCTGCTCATCCTGTATCAGTTTTCGTGAACCATATGTGATCATTTCTCGCTCCTGCATCAGGACACATTTGTGCCCAGCCCCTGATGTGTCATAGTATACAACGTACCCTATGCCTTCATATAGAATCCTCATGATAGTGGCATTATTCAACCTCTGCCTTGGCTCTTGAAAGCTCTTCTAGCATCTCTCCGGCCACACATAGGGTTTCCCCTCCTACATCAAGGATGATGATGGTCCTATAACTCTAGTTAAGTCTAGTACAAACCTATGGTAGTATCCAGCCAAACCCAAGAAACTCCATTCCACTGTCACACTCTTGGGTGGCTCCCAAGAAAGTACCACCTCAATCTTCGCTGGAGCCACTGCATCTCCAGCCTCTGAGATGACATGTCCCAGAAAATGAACCTCTTTGATCAAGAACTATCACATAGAGAGCTTACAATAATGCTGGTGCTCTCGGAGTGTGTCCAATACTACCTGAAAATGATAGGCATGATCCTCCTCAGTAGTCGAGTAGATCTGAATGTCATCGATGAAGACTACAAAAAAGAGATCGAGGTATGGATGAAAGATCCTATTCTTGAGTTCCATGAACACTTCTGGAGCATTGGTTATGCTGAATGGCATAACCAAGAACTCGTACTGGATGTACCGACATCTGAAGTTCATCTTCTTCACATCCTCGTATTGAAATATGATTTGGTGACAGCCTGGTCTGAGGTTTATCATCGAGAACCACTGTGATTCTTTTAAATGATCATAGAGGTCGTCAATCCTTGGGAGTGGTGAATTTTTCTTCACGGTCTCCTGGTTCAGGTGCCGATTGTCAACACAAATCCTCATTCTACCATCCACCTTCTTGGCGAATAGAATCGGGGCTTCCCAAGGAGAAACACTGGGCTCGAAGAATCCCTTACCCTGCAAGTCCTCTAGCATTACTCGTAGCCCGCGAATCTCCACATGAGCCATCCAATATGCTTGTGTTGATATCGATTCTGTCCTGGGGTATAGGTCAATGTAAATGTCCATTTCTCTGCAAGGAGTTTAACTTGGGACATCATTAGGGAAAACATCCACATACCAGTCCACCACTATAGGATAAGTCAGACTCTCCACATCAACTACTCTGAGGTTATGGCTAGCCAACTCATGAATGATCGACTGCACTCTCTTCCGTGAAAGTCCATCCAGTGCTGTAAAGGCTCACATATCATTGTTGAAGGTAAACCTAGTCCCCTCTGTGTGGACACACCGCACATTGCATGTAATACTATCTATTTGATCCTGGAATGTTGATAACCCGTCCATACCCATGTTGACGTTGCAAGGCCTCGATGCCGCTACTAAGAGATTCATGTTGAAGCTCTCTCCTCCTAGAGTAAGTTAACACTGTCGACACTAGTGTGTAATCGTCGAATCTGCTCCTATAGGAGTCTCTATACATAAGGATCGAGCCAACGGCTCTGCTTGAATTTTCATGCTTCGAATGAGGGTAGTGTCAATGAGAGATTGATTGTCACATGTGTCTATAAGTACTGCAGCTATGGTGGAGTATACACAGGTCGTACATAGACTCATATCTGGAGCTCCATGATCGTATGCCTCAGCTTCATGCAGCAGAGCTCTCCCCTGTCCACCGGCTCCCTGTGGTTTGGGTGGACATCTTGGTGGTGGTGGAATTAACACCTCGAAATGTCACCCACCGCCAGCCGCACGACCAGCTCCCCTGCCACGTCTGACTGCACCCTATGGACCACCTAGATCGAATCTATTTCTCTTCCAGGGGGGTCCTTCGACCATCTACTAATCCTTAAAACGTTCGGTCGTACAATAACAAGCCATGTTACCCTGCCCACCACATTAGTATTGTTTCCCACTGCTGGCATGTCTGTCTACGATTCGGGTTCCCTCCACAGCTGATCTTGAGTCATGTGGTCGTTCTCTTGTTGGTCTGGTCCTCTTGGACCTCTGTGACATCTGACTACTTCCAGCTTCGGAAGACTCTGCTACATGTCGACTGGTGGTGGATCTCGCTGCTGGTGACTGCTCAGCAAGGAAACTCTCCACCATGAGGTCTCTCTCTAACACTCCCACCTACGTCAGGATGCTGAGTGAGATCATCGTTTCCCTGATCTCCCACCTGAGTCCCTTTCCGAAGGTCTGAGCCTTGAAGAATGGAACCTGAACCATATCGGTGGAGTAGCGTGATAGTTCTGTGAACCTAGCTAAGTACTGAGCTACAGTCATGCAGCCCTACTGCAGATGAAGTATCTCTTTTATGAGCATTGTGCGAAGAGTCTCTTGTACAAACTCTGCCCGAAACAGGCTCTCGATGTCTGCCCAAAGAAGCGCCATCTCGTCATGGATCTAGAGCATCAAACTCCACCATCTTCCTTCTCATTCTTGTTGAAGTATGGCATCAAGAATCACCATGAGGTCTGCTGGTGTCCCTACTTGTTGGAAAACTCTCACCACGAACTCCAGCCAGTCCACAACCGCTTGTGGGGCCGTCTCTCCCCTGAACATACATGGCCTCTGGTGCTGGAACGTTTCCAACGCGCTCATGCGATGTGCACCATCAACTATTGGGGTCAGTGGCATCGGTGGAACAACAGGTTAAGGTATCATTGGTGCCTCCGCTAGAAATGGGCCCCCCATCGAGGCCTCATCACTCGGTGGGCTATCTGTGCATTCAACTCTAAGGACTGTAGCTGGTTGTCTACATATAGGAATCGTGAATGATATAGATGCGACATGGATAAAAGTTATACCAAGTGAGTTGACCAGGTTGAGCTGACTAAATGAAAACTTTTGAAAACACACATGCAATCAGTGTTTTTGTGCATTGAGTTGGAAATCAGAAGTCAGGGTCCTGATGTATGGATATGTCAACCGCCGCACCAACACTTGAATCCCAAAACTGAAAACCACACTCAGTACACTTAAAATTATTTCTTAAAAGAAAAGATCAGAGTCCTATGTTTTGCGGTAGAATCACCTCATATGATGCTAGTTTTTCATGACCCGTCCCTACGGGCCCATGCCGTGATTACCCCATGCCCTCCTTCCTTAGGCCAGGGGATGGAGACAAGCACCAAAAAATTATTTCCATAAAACTAGTAAGGCATTGCCTTTATAACCTGTAAACACATAAAGCAGATATGAACACGAGTAAACTATATAACCAAAAAGTGAGTGCAGTACGTAAAAAGGGGACCGAATACAAACCCAAATAGAAAGTACAAGAAACTGAATGTATAATTACAACTGAGGAAAAAGGAAATACAGTTATTGAGTCATCCTTCGAGGTTCATACCTGAAGGGTAAGTACAGATCACCTCCTCAGCACTCCACATTCGTCCGTCTCCTCCGTGAACCAACACGTTGTATGGTCCACCCCCAGGTACCGTCCAGTCCGAGTACTCTCAGCCTTTGTCAACGATGTCTGTCAGCTAAATCCAATATAATGATGTGCGGTCATATCTTGTGCATGCGTGATTATAATGATACTCAGTTGGGACCCCTAGACCCTTAATGTCTCAAAAAATCGAACATGGATAAACCACAAAGTATGAAATCAACAGATAACCTAGCTTAGGTATATACCCATATATATACCTAAGTTATCAAGTGATACATCTCAATCATGAGGAAAACACAGAAAAAATTATCCATCTCAACCATGATTTAATTATAGGGGTAGTAACATTTTGAACCCTTAGCTGCTCGAGAACTCCTCCTCGGTCGAGTATAGTTGGCTAGCCGCTACAACCAAGTGATTCCCACTAACCTTGGACTGGTGATTTAATTCTTCTGTCAACTATCAAGGGACTGCTAAGTCACATAGAGGCGCTCCTCACTGTTGGTCTTCCACCACAACTAGGCGCTCCCCCTCATAGCCTGCAGAGGTACTCCTCTCATAGAGTACCGCGGGTCTGCCGCCACAACAAGGCGCTCCTTCACCATGGGTCTGCCGCCACAACTAGGCGCTCCCCACTAGGCTAGTTGAGTCACTCCGAGTCAATCAATAAGAAGTCATCAAGTCTCATACAGCTACTAGGTTCCCACACAAATGCTTACTTGTCTCCGGAAGATCCGCTCCAAAATCTATTGGTTTATGTTCCAACTTCCACGATGTCCCAAGAAGAAGTATCTCAAAGGTCTGCCACATCATAGGGGTCTCAACACAATTAATTTCTTAGGATGTAAAATTTTTAGATAGTTTTTCCTAGAGGTGGGTGATCATTTCTCTATCAAGATAATAACTAAAGAAAAATTAATTAATTTTATTCCAGGTCATAAGAAAAATCCCAGTAATTGATTGTGCTTCTAGTTGTTTTCACTTCATCCCATACCCCTATAAATGATAGATCAAAATGTATTTTTCATGTATGAATCACTTTTGATAAATCCCAAGGCCTGAAAGTAATTCATTAATCCTATAAATTTTTAATGAAGCCAAAATGGATAGGAAAATGTATTCAATAAATCATTTGTTAATCACAATTAATAATATAAAATGTTCAACAGAATCCATTCCTGCATTGGTGAATGAAAAAAATATATCCATCCATGATTATTATCCAAAATTCCACTAAATTATAAAAAAAATATTAATGTTAGATTGTCCAAACAATATAATGAATCTATTATTTTCATATAAAAAATATATTATATCATTTAAACCCTTAATAAAAAATCATATTCTTATAAATTCATAAGGAATAAATTCGACAGAACAATCCGTATATATATCATTAATCGTATAAAAATAGAACCATTGATGTGATAATTCTTTTTATAAAAATAAAAAATAACTGTAATCATTCTAAATCACTCTTAAACTATTAACTACACATCAACATCTAATTACTTAATGTGTTCTAAAATAAAATTTTATTTTCTATCCAATTAATTAGCAGCAGTATATCAATTGCCTTTTTTACATATATGATTCTATCAATTAACCAAAACTCAATGCACAATGTGAGAAACACTAATAATAGTGATGTAGCCATGAAGAATCATTTATATGATCTATATGTGGTGGAATCATCTTCTAAATACAATTTTCCAAGAGATTCTCCCATGATATCCATTACAAAATATAAAGGATGATATTTTATACCTAGAATTATTCTCAAAGACTATATTAGAGTTATGTTCTCTAATATATTATATATATATATATATAATTTCCAAGGTTGTTTCTGGACTTCCTCGGATACAAACTATAACAACCGACCTAAGAATCCTGGAGTCGTCGTATTATTTTAATACATAGGAATGATTACAATGAATTAAATCCCGAAGGGCCGATCAGTTTGGTAGTCTTTGAAAATTGAATACATACCTAAACATTATATCTAAATTAGAATCCTAAAATATAGAATAGATAATCCTTGAGAAATCCATTATTATCCTAGAATAACAATAAATATATATCCTAATAAACTTCAAGAATACTCTGAAAATAAATCAATAGAAGTGGGTGTGCTTAGATTCTCAAAATGGATAACCAATACAACATAATCTTTCATAAATAACTATAAACATTAAAGTGAGTGTAAAATTGAAATGAAAACCTTTTAAAAATAATATTGAACACAATGTGAAAATTATAAATCAAAAAAATTGAATTTAAAAATTCACATTGATATTTTAATAGTCTAAAAAAACTTTTAATATCAATATGTAATCTCATAATAAGAGAATTAATAATTTTTCGACATCATAACCACACCATCAAGGCCTTATAGAAGGACCATACATAAACATACCATCAAGGTGTTGTTCCATGACATTAATTGGCCTCATGAGACCTAATAATGCATCAAGGGGCTATAACGGTCCATGACTATCACACATATAGTCAAATTCATTCCTCATATGAATAGAGTGAACATAACATCAATATTTTTATTAAAACAATAGTACTAAATGTTAATATATTAACTATAAACCATGAATGGTATAAAAAATTCACAACCACTGTAAAACATATCATTATACATTTAATACAATATAGATTATTGTATCATAATAAATAAACATCAATAAAGCATATAAATATAATTAAAGATGTTGAAAAAGATGAAAATAATATAACAAATTTATTAAAACTATTTGAGGGAAATGTCACTGTTTTGACATTGATATTTTTTAAAAGCATAAAATTTATAAAATAAATAATTTCTTAATAAAATAACCTTATATGATTTTATGGGAAGCTTCAAAATTTTAAAGCATCATAAATGTGGAAAATAGCTGCTATCATCTTATATGTTAAAATAATTCATTCCTTAATTTGTGAAAAAATTTCATTAGGTACATAATGTGGAAAAAGATGGAAATATTCATTTAAAAACGTTTTCTAAAAACTTATACATGGGTCAAAATTCCTTTAATCAATTGTCGATTATATTCTCAAATATATGTTATGAAACATGGAAATGGTTGAAAAATATGTCCTAGATATACTTATATATAAAATATCATAGATAATAATGAGTTTGTGAAATTAACCCTTACAATATACATTCCATTAGATGAGGATGTGTTGACCTCCACTTTTTTTGGGATTTGCATTTGATTTTGTAAGAACATGACTTTCTTCGCACAATCGTTTTGAGCAGAAATTTAAATTATTGCTGTTGGATCCTCGTGAGGGGTAAAATGGTCATTTTACCCTACCATCTGATCTCAGATAATTTTTATGACCACACTGTTGGTCCCAGAATATGGTGTTTACCCTAGGTCAAGAGTTTGGAGGAATTCTGAGCTATTCAAATTTTGGAAGAATATTTAGTATTTAATATTATTAAATTAAATATTAAATTACTTACGTAGGTTATTTTGTCAATAAATTTTAAAGAGAGCTTTATATTGAGATTCCATCTACTTCGTTGAGTCCGGAATGGGGATTTTAGCCTAGGTAAGGCATAAACTCATGTCTGGTGCTAGGGCCGGCCCGTGCCCCTTTTTCTCCTTTTTCTATTTCTTTTCCTTCCTTTCTTTTCTCTTCCTCCCTCCTCCTTCTTGCGCACACTCCTTGTGTGTCTTCTCCTTGTCCATTTCCCATGATATAATTGGGAGATCGAGAAAATGAGAGAGAATTAAGGCAATAAGGGTACTGATTCGAAGCCCTCGACGCGTAGAGTCGGCGTGCTACATCTGTGGACCGTGAAATCAACCGAGGCTTCAGCGGTTTCCTCCCAAAGGTAGGTATGTTTACATTTTAGACCTAGATCCAATTTAAAAAATTTGTTTTATGTTTTTAAATCCTTATATTTCTTGCTTGCATGCCCATGGGGCTCGATCTGTGGTTTTGGGGGTGAAAACAGGCGAATCGGGCGTTTTTAGGGATTTCCCGTCGGAAAACCCAGTAAACACAGCGGGTGTTCGAGGGGAAAATGCCGTGTGTTCTTCCCATTTGGGGAAGAATTAGTTTTCTTATGTACACTCCTTGTACTTTGAGTACACGCCGTGTAGTGGGTGGCCATGTGGCTGGTCGTGTGGAATAGAACACAGAATAGTGGGTTTTTTGAAGTACACACCGTGTACAGTAAACTACATGTCGTGTAGTGGTACATGGGCATGTGTTCGGGTAAAAACAGACACGACATAAATTTTTTAAAATAGTACACGCTGTGTACTATAAAGTACATGTCGTGTACAAATACATAGGCATTCCCTATGTGCTCTGGCCATGTACTCTGGCAAGGTACTGCTCCAGCTTAGTAATTTTGCGATATCTTATGCTCTGGAAGTCAGAATTGGGCACGTGAGTAGTCTATTCTGAGATGTTTTCTGTGTATATTATGATGGTGGATTCCTTTTGACATTTATAGGTCATCTAAATACGTTTTTATGGTTTTTATCTAAATGGTGGGGTTCTTCCTCCAGTTATTGAGCCCAGTTGTCACCTGATGGTGAGACTTGGTGGGGTTTCTTGGATGGGTGTTTGGACCAACTTAGTCGAGACCTTTAATATGAGATGAGCTGTGAGCTATCTCCCATATCCTATTCATTATAGGACGTTCCCCTAGTGAGATGTTCCCTTCTTCCCTAAGAGGCCATGATACCGAATACTTCTAAGGGTCCGTTGAGGGATGCCTTGCTTATGTGCTGAACTAGGGAGTCCTTTTAGGAACTCTCTCATGTTTTATTTGAGAGGACCCCTATTATGGGTTGCCTCTTTTTTTCTTCATTTCAGGATCCCATATAGGATTCCACTTTTCTAAGGATCCCATGTAGGATTCCTCTTTACTAAGGATCCCGTGTAGGATTCCTTCTCTCTAGATATCTGGACGATCCTGAGTAGGATGACTCTGTGGTGTTTGACTTGTGGGACCCGGCGGGTGCCGATTGTTTGATCGACCTTAGTTGTTATGATGGGTTTGGGTAGATAAGGTGTTACGGTGTCATATAGAACCTGTGCCAAGCTAGTAATCATGTGGGGTTATGTTTTTGGTGTGGGGTTGCGCGTTCGGCCACCCTCACTTGTTTGTTTGTATATGACTTGGGTTGTTGGTGTTGTACTGGTTACCAGAGGTGCTTCATGGTTGGTGGCTATTGAGCCTGATGCGAGGCACCTTCTTGTTTATTAGGATGCCTAATTTTCTGTGTGTTCCTGAGTATCGGTGGTCTGGTTTTTAATTCCAATTGTTGTGTGTTTTGTGTACCACTATGATACGCGCCCATGTTGGGGGTGTCGTATGGATGAGGCCTTGCATAATTAAACACATAGAATTGAATAGGTAGTTTAATTAATATTTATAAATATTGTTTGGGATCACTTCATGGATCCAAGACCACCCTGGGGGTGCATTCTTCTGTTTATCCATTTGGCCAGGATACCCGAAGGTATTCCATGATTATACTATTCATTGCATTTTCATGAGAGAAATTTTGTATAAATGCTTGTCTGTATATTGGGCTCGGCCCGGTTACTTTATTTACTTTGGAATGACTGAGGGAAGTATTTTATTTAGCCTGAGGGCATTGTTTTTTGTTGCCTGACGGCAAGTGTTTTTTTATCCTGAGGGAAACATTTCTCACATAAGAGGGAATGCTTGTTTAGCCTGGGGGAAGAGTTGTTTAGCCTGAGGGAAACATATCTTATGCCTGAGGGTAGTAGCATCTATGCCTGAGGGTGGTATCTCATTTACCTGAGGAAAGTATTCGTTATGCCAGAGTGCAGTCACCTGAGGGTTTTGTTACTGTTTTCCTGAGGGCATGGATTCACATGTCTAAGGACAGTGGTTACTTTGTATATCCACTGTGGTGATTTCTTCTTTTGAACCTGCCAAGCTACATCACAGGCTTGGCATTGTTTTATCTTTGACTTGATGATAGTCTGTTGTGGCTTATGCTATGTCTTTGTTATAGGAGATGGTCGGTTAAGGTTGTGCCTCAAAGAAACATAGAATTGAATTATATTGAACTGGTTACTTGTTTTTAGTTAACTTGTTCCGAGATATATTTCCGGAATTGGTTGAAGCAGTTATATGTCGATGGGATTACCGACCCATAGATTGACTTAAGGATATACGGCTTGAGTGGCACGACGTCCAGCTCAATTTCCTTGCATAGGATGTCTAGGAGATCAGGATTATGGTCCAAAGGATCGACTTCTTATGTAGTTTCTTTTTATTTGAATAACTTATGTATATTTTTATAGGTATGGGACTATACATGTGTACGTATATAGATATGGACATCCATGTTGGCACTTTCCTAGTTGACAGGAATTACACACCCTGAGTTCAACTATGGTTGCACGTTTGGTTTACTTCCTATTGGTGTGTTCCAGCTAGGCTGAGCATGTTCTTGTTTCATACACTATTAGCAGCACAGTTATAGGTTCCTTGTTTGGGTTCCCTAATGAGATTATTTCTCACCCCTGAATGTGCCGCTCAGTATACATGTAGACCTTATGTCTGCTTTTCAGGTTGACCATGAGTTGCGTGGTGGATAGGACTGAGGCCCAGTGTTGCATGATCGAGCAGAGCTGGTCGAGTGGTTCTCCTGATCGGGCTAAAGAAGTTCAACTGGGTATGGAGATCATGTATGTGGTTTGGATTAGAGTTAGTAGCAGATCCTTATACTTTAACTTTCAGTTTCTTTTTTACTCATATCAGTATGGTCGGTCGGTGGGTGACCAGTGTTGTATTGTATTTCATAGTTGTTCGGGCTTTTACAATATTTTACTATTACATATAGTTATATTTCTGTTGTTTACTGCTTCCGCACTCTAATTACTTTATGTTTTGTATGATACATAGTTATTTCTTCTTTTTTCTTACTCTGGTATGGAGTCATAGTCTCCCCACAATCAAACCATATGCCCTCGCTTCTAGTCGGCAGCCTTTAGTATATGGGGAGGCGTTCTTGAGGCCTTGTGGTGAACCGGCTCGGAGCACTGTTTTAGTGGCTTCTAGGTTGGGACGTCACAAAGTGTTATCAGAGTAGTTTTCGTTCCTGGTCATTACTATTTGGGAAATGGTAGACATGAGAATTATGAATGTGTCAGAACCTTTGATGGATATCAGTCTAGTGGGTCGAGAACACCTGTCCCGGTATGAAGTCCTAGTTTCCAGGGTTTGGGATTGTTGTTCTGATTTTGTTCTGTTACAGTTGTATATGATTTTTTTCTTTGAGCGACACACATGTTGTGTGGTGTTTTGATTTAATATTGATCTCTGGCTCTTGGCCATTGGTTAGATGCCAGGGATAGATTTTGACTCTTGGTCGACAAAGGCAAGAGGCGTCTCATGCATCATACTAGGCACGTAGGATTCACAATATATAGGCATGCTAGTGTGTCTTTTTACTAACGACTGAGACCTTTGGGTCTGCTTACACATACATTTTACTCTAATGAAAGGTTTTTCGGATCTACGTTGAGGCGTTTTGTTGAGGCTAATGACTCAGTCCTTGTGCACATGTGGTGCAGTGACCCCAGTTGGTCTATGTGGCACATGATGCCTTTTTGTTTAACACCGTATTTGGTATTATTATTTTTATGAGTCTGTAGTTTTCTAGTCGAATCGACGAGTGCGATGTCGATAGATGTCAAGGATTTTCTTGTGAAATAGACCTCCTTACGGTATTTCTGCATATAGATACCCGATGAGTGTCATTTCAATTTCTCTTCTTCTTGGGTTGTGAACTCCAGGGAGTAGTTTCTTCTGAGGATGCTCGTAGAGGATCAAAGCCCTTGTAGGTTGTGTTTTTGTTTTGACTCGATCCCTTGTAGGTTAATGTCTGTTTTGTTCTAGGTAAACCTTTGTGAAAATGGTTAACCCGTGTTGGAATCTTGGTCGGGTTATGGTAGGATGCTAGTGTTTTGTCAGAGGGATCTGGACACGCCTTCGGTTAAATCTTAGTTTACTCATGTTAGAGATGATCATGTGCTATCTTTATTCTCCTTGAGTATGGTGAGAGAGCTTCAACCCTACATCGAGCTCCTTTTTCTTTCTTAGTGTTCATCCCTATTGAGGATAGAACCTATTCTGTTTGTGCTCTCAGAGCGGTTTAAGGAAATCCATATGGCGCTGAGTGCACCATTGGCCTTTTGAGGGTAGTTCTTCTTGTTTAGGTTAAACATCATTGATTTCTGTGAGATTCTTAGATCAGAGTTTTCTTTTAAGATGACAATATGTGTAATATTATGGTGGGTAGTACCAAATAGGTCGTAGGTGAATGTCTTCTATGTAGACGACTGTTGTCCATGCCATGAAGTTGGTCGTTGGACAGTCCAGATAGCTTGGTTGTGCGGATGCTCGGTTTGGGAGCATGGTTATTGGTCCTTTCACTGGGCTTCTCAGGGACGAGAAGGTTTATGGTGGGGAGTTTGTAAGAACCCGTGTTTTTTCGGACAGTCGTTTTGAGCAGAAATTTAAATGTTTGCTGTTGGATGCTCGTGAGTGGTAAAATGGTCAGTTTCCCCTACCAGTTATTCTCAAAAAAAAATTATGACAGCTCTGTTGGTCCCAGTATACATTGTTTACCCTAGGGAAAGAGTTTGGAGGAATTTTGGGATGATTGAATTTTGGTGGAATATTTAATATTTCATATTATTAAATTAAATATTAAATTATTCGCATAGGTTCATTTGTCAATAATTATTTAATGGAGTGTTGGATTGAGATTCCATCCGCATCATTGATTCCGGAATGGGGAGTTTATCCTAGGGAAGGCAGAAACTCATATCGGGAGTCGGGGCCGGCCCGAGACCATTTTTCTCCTTTTTCCTTTTCTTTGCCTTTATTTCATTTCTCTTCCTCCCTCCTCCTTCTTGCACATGCACCTTGTGTGGCATCTCCTTGTCCATGTCCAATGGTAGAATTGGGATAACGAGAAAATGAAAGAGAAGGAAGGCAAGAAGGGTACCGATTCGAAGCCCTCGATGTGCTAAGTCAGTGTGCGACATCCGTGGATCGTGAAATCAATAGAGGCTTCAGCGGTTTCCACCCAATGGTAGGGAAATTTACATTATCACAATATATACCCTTTAAACAAGTTTTTTTATGTTTTTAAAGCCTTATATTTCTTTCTTGTATGCCCACAGGGCTCGATCTGTGGTTTCGGGTGTGAAAACAGGCGAATCGGGTGTTTTTAGGGATTTCCCGTTGGAAAACCCAGTATAAACGGCGTGTGTTCTAGGGGAACACGCTGTGTGTTCTTCCCATTGGGGGAAGTCAATGTTTTATTATGTACATGCCTTGTAGTGGGTGGTCGTGTGGTTGCCAGTGTGGAATAGAACACTGAATAATGGCTTTTTTGATGTACATGTCGTGTACATTAAAGTACATGCCATGTAGTGGTACATGGGCATGTGTTTGGGTGAAAACGAACACGACATAACTTTTTGTGA
The DNA here is from genome assembly GCA_963277665.1 of Viscum album. Lineage (NCBI taxonomy): Eukaryota > Viridiplantae > Streptophyta > Magnoliopsida > Santalales > Viscaceae > Viscum > Viscum album. The sequence goes on along the minus strand of OY728153.1, from coordinate 184,855,989 downwards.
ACATTACACTCTATTTACAGTAAATTACACTCCTTTTACTATTACACAGGCAGGCCCTATGTGCTATGGCCATGTACTCCGTCCATGTACTGCTCCAGCTTTGTAATTTTTGGATATCTTATGCTCTAGAAGTCAGAATTGGGCATGTGAGTAGTCGATTCTAAGTATTTTTTCACTTAGATCACGATTTTGGAATAATATTTACATTTAGAGGTCATCTAAATGGGTTTTTTGTGGTTTTTAGAAAAATGGAGGGGTTCTTCCACCAGTTAGCGAGCCCAGTCGTCACCTCAGGGTGAGACTTGGCGGGGTTGCTTGGTTGGGTGTTCGGGACAACATAGTCAAGACCATTAATATGAGATGAGCTGTGAGATATCTCCCATAAACTATTATTTATATAATGTTCCCCTAGTGAGACGTGCCCTTCTGGCCTAAGAGGCCGTGAGACCAGATACTTCTAAGGGTCCCCTGAGGGATGCCTTTCTTGTGTGATGAACTAGGGAGTCCTTGTAGGAACTATCTCATGTCTTCTTTGAGAGGACCCCTATTATGGGTTGCCTCTTTTCTTCTTAATTCAAGGATCCCATGTAGGCTTCTTTTTTCTGAGGATCCCATGTAGGATTCTTCTTTACTAAGGGTCTCGTGTAGGTTTCCTTCTCTCTAGTTATCTAGAGGATCATGAGTAGGATGACTCAATGGTGTTTGACTTGTGCGACCCGACGGGTGCTTGTTGTTTGAACGACCTAAGTTATTAAGTTGGGTTTGGGTAGAGAAAGTGTTCGAGTGTCATCTAGTACTCATTCCAAGCTATTAATCCTATGGGGTTATGTTTTTAGTGTTGGGTTGGGTGTTCAGCCACCCTCACATGTTTGTTTATATCTAACATGGGTTGTTGGTGCTGTAATGGTTACCATAGGTGATTCTTGGTTGGTGGTTATTTATCCTGAAGTGAGGCACCTTTTTGTTTTTTGTGATGCCTACTTTTCCTTGTGTTCCTAAGTATAGGTGGTCTGGGGTTTAATTCCAATGGTTGTGTGTTTTGTGTACCACTGTGATATGCACCCATGTTGGGGGTGTCGTAAGGCTGAGGCCTTGCATAATTAAATACCTAGAATTACATAGGTAGTTTAATGAATATGTATAAATATTGTTTGGGATCACTGCTTAGATCTAGGACCACCCCGGAGGTGCATTCCTCTGTTTCGCCGTTTGGCCAGGATACCCGAGGGTATGCCATGATTATACTATGCATTGCATTTTCTTTTGATAAAGTGTGTATAAATTCTTGTTTGTATGTCGGGATCGGCCTGGTTACACGATTTCCTTTGGAATGCCTGAGGGTAGTATTTTTTTTAGCCTCAGGGTAGTGTTTGTTTTTTCCTGAGGACAGTGTTTTTTTATCCTAAGGGAAACTTTTCTCATGTATGAGGGGAGTGCTTGTTTATCCTGAGGGAATTGTTGTTTATCCTGAGGGCAATGTTTCTTATACATGAGGGCAGTAGCTTCCATGTCTGAGGGTGGTATCTCACTGGCCTGAGGGTAGTATTTGTTATGCCTAAGGACAGTCACCTGAGGGTTTTGTTCCTTTTTGCCTGAGGGCAAGGATTCACATATCTAGGGACAATGGTTACTTTGTATATCCATTGTGGTGATTTCTTCTGTTGAACCTTCCAAGAAACATCACAGTCTTGGCATTGTTTTATCTTTGAATTTTTGATATTCTATTGTGGTTTCTTCTATGGATTTGGTATAGGAGATGGTGGGTCTAGGATGAGTCTCGGAGAAACTCATAATTGAATTATATTGAACTAGTTACTTGTTATTGGTTAACTTGTTTAGAGATATATTTCCGGCATTGGCTGAAGTAGGTATATGTCGATGGAATTACAGACCCATAGACCGACTTAATGATACACGGCTTGAGTGGCACGACGTCCGTCTCAATGCCCTTGCACAGGATGTCCGGAAGATCGGGATTATGGTCCCAAGGATCGACTTCTTATGTAGTTTCTTGTTATTTGAATCACTTAATCATGAATATTCATATTTATGTATATCTATACAGGTATGGGACTATACATATGTACGTATATAGATATGGACATCCAAGGTGTCACTTGCCCAGTTGACAGGGATTACACACCCTAAGTTCAACTATGGTTTCAGGTTTGGTTTACTTCCTCTTGTTGTGTTCCATCTAGGCTGAGCACGTTGTTGTTGCCTACACTATTAGCAGCACAGTTATATGATCCTTATCAGGGTTCCCTAATGAGATTATTTCTCACCCCTGCACGTGCAACTCGTTGTACATGTAGAACTTATGTCTGCCATTCAGGTTGAGCACGTGTTCCATGGTGGATAGGGCTGAGGCCCAGTGTTGCATGATCGAGCAGAGTTGATCGAGTGGTTTCTCAGATCGGGTTGCAGCAGTTCGACAGTGTCTAGAGATCGGGTACGTGATTTGGCTCAGAGTTAGTAGCAGAGCCCTGTACTTTTACTTTCAGTTTCTTTTGTACTCGTATCAGTATGTTCGGTCGGTGGGTGACCATTGTTGTACTGTATTTTATAGATGTTAGGGATTTTATAACATTTTACTATTACATCTAGATCTATTTCTGTTGTTTACTGCTTCCGCACATTGTTTACTTTCTGTTGTGTATAATACTTAGTTATTTCTGCTATTTTCTTACTCTGGTAGGAGGTCATAGTCTCCCCACTATCACACCTTGGACCCTCACTGCCAGTCGGTAGCCTCTAGCATATGGGGAGGCGCGCTTGAGGCCTTGTGGTGAACCGGCTCGAAGCACTGGTTTAGTGGCTTCCGGGTTAGGACATTTCATATTTAAACAAAAGGACTCCTTAGGATGGATTTATAATAAAATTATGTCCTCTAGGATAAAATGAGGGATGTTGGGAGGGGATATGGGTAGGTTTTGTCCAAGATAGAGTTCTTTAGGTATGTGAAAATAGATAAGGAGATGTTTCATTTCATATGAGAGGTAAGGTTCATTATAGGGAACAATAAAAATTTTAAATTATTATAAATTAATTTTCTGCTCTAAATGGATCAAAAGTGAATTATTTCTAAGATAGTATGGGGAGGGGTTGAAATACTCTAACCAATAAAATTTAGAAATTGTTTCATTTTATATTAAACCTCATATTTTTTATTTATCATTACATCATCTATTTAATTATTATTGTGGTAATATTATTCTAAATATTAAATGCTTATAAATATTTACATACATAGTTCGAATTAAAAATAAATGAACAATTTATTAAATTATAGACTTTATAATTATGAACTTTTAATTTTGAATGTTTTTTTTATTTTAGAATAATAAAATAAAATCTATTATTTGAAGAAATCAATAGGGTCAATTATGAAACTATTCATAAATTTTACATTATATAAAATCCAAATGTAAAGATAAATTTTAACCAAACTATTTAATATAGTAATAAAATGTCATAAAAACCTATAATAATTTATTTTTAACCTCGATTATGTAAAATTGTAATTTTTCTAATATATTAACTATTATTTTTCTATAATTCTGTTAATAAATTAATTACTTCTCTACTATTGTGTTACAATTTATAGTAATGATTTAGTATATAATAATTGTAAATACATTACTATGATGTTGATAATTATTTTAGCTTTCCAAATATTATTAATTATCTAATTTATCCAAATGCCATCTCTACATTAAAAATATTTTACATATATTAAAAGAGAAAGTGACATTTTGTCACATTCAATGATTTTAATAGAATTAATTCCATTTTTATGTAAAAGTTTATATTAGTGGATTCAAAATAAATAACTTTAATATTTTTAACATTATCTTAATTAGTTGGTTTAATTATATATTTTTAATTGTTTTATATAATTTATTAAAATATTATTTATTTTAATGTATCAATTATTTTAGTTTTGGTACTATTCAATATTTTCAATTTTTAATTTATAAACAAAAAAAACATAACATCCAAATAATTCTAAAAATATTTCACTAAAATGTAAATGATAATTATAAAATTTGTGTATAGCAATTTTTTAGTCATATTATATACATTTTAATACTATAAATATCATTTAATTGATTCTTCATTTAGTAAATTAATTAGTTCCTCATCAAAATGTAACCATTTAGTTTAATTGTTTATAATATAAAATTATAAATATTATACCATAATGAGGATAATCATTTTTAATTTCTGATGAATATTTATAGTCGACCATATAAATTATATAACTTCATATTAAAAATATTTTTCTTATTAAAATGTCATAAAAATTTGAATTTATTGTTAATATAATATTATAAATATAATAATTCCATCCATGTGGACCATGTGGACCTAAAATTTTTCCAACAATGATTTTGGTTGACAAAAACATACCCACTGAAATAAGGACATGTTTTAGGGTAATTATAATTTTAGTTTTACCTTTAATTTCTTAATATAAACTTTACTGTGGTAATAGAAAAGATAACCAAAGATATAATTCATAATACCCAAAAATTAAAGGAACATATTTTCATAATTTGGGCCCACTAATAAAAAATATGGAATCTATTTTTCAAAATCAAAAAAAAATTGTGCTAATTAATGAAAAATTAATATCATTGTGAGAATGAAAAACTAGGTTTTAAAAGTTAAAACATTATAAATGTTTGAAAATGTTGTTATATAAAAAATCATGGTAAAATTAATTCTAATGACCAAAATTATATTAAATTATTAAAATATAATAAATTTTCAATTCATAAAAATTCAATAATATATTTCACACAGATGAATTCTTTCGATGAAAAAAGATAATTTCAATTAATATTTACTATATTTTTAATATTCATTGAAACATAAAAATTATCTAAAATTATACAAAATTATTCGAAAGTAATTTTTTATATCCCACTTCCAAAAAATAATTTTATTTTGTTAAATATAACATAATTGATTTAAAAACAATATTTATATTGAATTTTCCATTAAAAGGTGGCCAAACTGCATTTTTTAGAATACTTTTTTTATTATAAAAATGTAATATTTTATTATATAATGTTTAAAAAATAGATAACATTATTTATTAATTTATTTTTAATATATAAAATAAAAATTTTGGTTAATAATGTGCTTAATGTACAATTTAATGTCTTGGTTGTGTCTTATATTTAATAACAATAGGTCACTAATATATTGTTGTTCAATATATGAGGGCCTTGCATGCAATGCAATCAACCTCTTTGTTTTTTGAAGAGTAATATTAATATGATGGTGAATAAAAAAACAATCAAGAAAATATTTTCAATATATCTAGAAATGAAAATATAGTAATTTCTCATAGTGTTATAATTCTTCTATATGGTTATCTATAAAAAGTATGTTTCATAGTCCAGAAAAATAAGCATCAAAATAAACGTCTTATCCCTTACCATGTTCTAGTACAATATGAATTAGTTTTAATATCTTTTATAGCTTGTATAATAATAAACTCTAGGCCTAAATGAATAAGAATATATCATAATATCGTAACCATTCTTTTAAATTAAAAATTTTTAATAGAAATAAAAAAAATAATGAACATTTTCGTTGTCTATTTATTTGAAATAAAATTAGAATTATTTAAAATAAAAAAAAATATATTTTGTCAGAAACTCTGGTTTTTTATAATGATGGTTAAATCTTACATTCCATATATACATTTCAAATAACTTCTTTATATTTTATAAAAAAATTAGATGAAAATTCATTTCGGAATAAATTACTTCAATATTTGCTAATGAGGTTTTTTTTTAATTTATTTCATCATTCAGTGAAAAGATAAAAATATTAAAATTTAATTGGAAAATGTAATTCCATTAAAATAATAAAAAAATTTATATTATATTTTAATATTTTTTAATGTAATGTTTTTTAAATTATATATATATATATATATTAATCCATTTTATTTTATTTTAATCTTTTTAATATGGAATTTGGATATAAAAACATTGAATGATTCTTAAAATTTTCTATCTGAATAAATGATTTATTATCTTGTTTATAGGAATAATATTAAATTTAAATTTAACAGTTATGGGAACTGCATTTTTTAAAATGGAATCAATATTTTCAATAAATATAATTTATATAATCTAATATTTTCAAAATCATTTCTAAAAAAAATGAATTGTGAAAATTGTAAAAAATATTTATTATGGTTATGATTAAAATGGATTTACCTGAAGGTTAAAATTAAATTATACTGGTTAAATTGACCTAATTTTTTTTATAAAAACTATTTAATGGAAGTATTTAAAACACATAATTCTCATTAATATATAAAACCACATTTTTACTCTTTCTTTTTCATAAACATGGGTATACCATTTTATTTTAAAAAAACTACCAGCTTGGAAATCTCCTTAGTTATAAAATTCCATCCTTATCCACTCCACATTACATCTAAATTTTTTTTTTGGATTTAACAATACCGTTTAAAATAAATTACAGAAATCCATCGCCTTATTCTTGAATCCTCTGTTCTTTCATACTATAACATATTAATGCATTTGATAAAAATAATGAAAGAAAACTAATGAATGAGTGATATATATATATAAGAGCATCATATATGATTTTATAAATATTGATATATTTATTATATTATGTAATAAAGATATTAATTTCATTATAAATGATGTTAAATATTATTCAATTAGAAGAATGCCCGAGGTAAGGTAATTACTAACTATATTTTGATTCATTTGGTTAAACTTCTACATCATTGAATATTTCATGCTAAGATTATGAATTTAATTTACTATTAATATATTATATTTCATTTTAACATCTTTATTTTAACTAACATTAAATACACATAATCATTTCATTGATTCTTTCACACATAAATTATATTACCTTTGTAAGGTACATTATTTATATTTACCTTTCCTGCGTCATATTTTTATGTTATTCACCTAAATTTTTTAATATTTTTTATATAAATACCCTTATATATGTATTTTAAATAATCATTAGTAATCAAAATTATTTAATTTCTATATTTGAAAAAATTATTATAGGGGGACTTGAATATTAAGATATCAATTTGTAATGATTTTCATAAAAAAAATTATTTTCATGGGGTTATATTACTAATTCATTTACAACAATATTCTAGGAATATGTGTGAAATGACATTTTATTATATTATATTGTATTTTCAAATTTTAACTAGATTTATAATTTATATGAATAATCAATTCATTGATTGATTCTTATTTAAACTTTATTGTCATTGTAATGGTTTATTTCACAATCTCATTTTAATCAGGATTATTTATCCATCAATTTCAATTAATGGAAATTATGTTAAAATTAACCAAAAAATCAATTTAATTTTTGATAATATTATTATTAAATATATATTCATATTATAATACCATTTTCATATATTTTTTAAATAAAAAATAGAGAATCAGTTTTTAAGGAAATCAAACTTCAATTCAATCTTCAGTACGAAATCCATTTTCTTCGAATAACTTGTCACAAAAAATGATTTATAATATTTTTTAAATAATATTAAAATTATTTATGATATAATTTTATACCAAATTATACATCTTATAAAAATAACGTAAACTATTATTCATGTTGTTTTTAAAAATAAATCGCATTTGGATTTCACCAATAAATAGAATGGAATATATGTTATAATGTCTACCAATTGAATTGAATTTATATCATTCATGACCAATAAAATGTTTTAATAATTCATTAATAAGTTTCAAATATTTTTTTTCATAACAATTATTCTGAAAATGTTTTGTGAATATTTACATTTATAAAGGTATTTTTAAAATGAAAAGAATATTTACTGGAATTTTTTGAGAACATTTTATGTTATTAAGGTTCATTAATGACATCAACCTTTCATTGTTATCCCAAAGGGTATATTATTGAATTTTTTATGTTAAGATGATACCATTCCTAAAATAGAAGAGCTCCATTAATAATCAAAATATTTCTACTTACATAACTGTAATAATGGGCGATTTAACATGACCCCTTTTAAGAAGGGGTAGAATTTCATCAGGAACCTGATCATAACATAGATATTATACAACATTGTTTCTTTTATTAGTAATATCATATTTCACAAAATTTCCTTCTAAATAAATGAGAGTGATTATATCATCCATAGAGAAAAGGGAATCAAAACATTTGTTCAAAAATTAGTGAACTACGATGATAAATGATAAAATCTCATCCTGATATTTAAAACAATAGTTGTAACATCACTCTCATGCTAGATATTATTCCAACATCAATTCATACCTTTTTTTACCACAACAATGATTCCATGATTCTCTTCCTAAAGAGAAGAGTAAAAACTATATTAACCATGAAACTAACCAAATAACACACATGATGATTGCTAAAAATAGTTCTATATCCATAAAACCACTTGTTTTCTCTAAAAAAATACATTAAAGATAACATTCTTCCAAAAAATAAAAGGTTGATTCCATTGTACCTCAATAGTTCTAAATTGAGGCTAAAAAATATCATTGACACCAAAAATCATGAATATAATGAAGTACAAATACTTTTTTTGTATGTTGGACTCACGATGAAAAACAAAGATCACTGAATTATCTGCACCAACCATTACAGAGAAACCATCATAAATAATTCTATTTTAATAATAGAAAATAACGCGAGGGAGTTAACCTGTGGAAATCTGGAGGAGATCCAATTTCTGATTATAAAGAGTTATATAGAACCATCATTTAATGAAATCCTAGACAGAAACTGTAGGAGGAACCGAGACCTAAAAAAGATCACCTACCTCATTCTATATTGATGATCTATCAAAAAAACTATGAAATAGGTGATCATAATTCTCCATGTGCGGATGGACATAATCACATGAATAACATAGAGAGATTCCAAAGGATAATAGATAACAATCAGTTCAAATTTTTCTGTGAACCAATATCCATAAAAAGGATGGACTGAGAAGGTATAATAAGTTTACCATGAATCTTCCCCTACTATTCAAAATCCATGTTATACAGAAATGAGTTTATGTAAAATAGTTGAGATGATAAAATTCCATTAGTTGCAGGTTCCTAGGACCAAAAATCATTTCTGGTGGAGAAACATTATCTTCACAATATTGAAGATAAAATTTCGGAGTCCCTCAATGATGTAAAGTTGACCCTTGATAGTAACATCCATATCAGGAGTAAAATCCTCATTCACCAAGGCAGTATCAAGTCAGCTACCAATCCATGTTATTTTCCAAAATAAACGATGTGAATAATTTGATACCAACCATCATGGAGTCAATTGAAAAATAAATAGATTCAAATAGAGGCTACATAGAGGAATCCAAATGATTATAAACACTAATTTGGGTCATAATCCTGAATTTTATCCAAAGAAAAGAATGATCCTAAAAAGTTTTATAAATAAATATCATCAAAAAATAATCATGTAAATAATCATTGATGATATCAATGATCTTAATATCTAAACCCCCTGCATTAAAAGGTTTACAAAATGTACTCTCAAAAACTGTGGCTAATTGCGGTTCTAGAAGATTCCCACCCTAGATGAAATTATTAATGGGGGCATTATTATTATTGAAAAAAGATATATTCCATTTATACACCATAAAGGATAAAAATTGTAAATAATTACAGCCCTGAGAAAGAAAACAATACAATCCATGTAAAATGATTTTACATTCCATGTAGGATGATGTCTTTGAAATTTTTAAAAAAATGTAAAAAAAGTATCAAGCCTTTGTGTCCTCCAAAGCATAGGAACTACCATTTAAATGAAAGGAAGAGATCCTTCCTGAAGAACCAACTCCCAAATAATAACAGCCCTCATGGTGGGAGAGAAACTCCCTCCAAAATATACACAACATACACTCGAACTAATTTCTTGGCCAGAAACATATTCACTCTATAAAAGGAATAGTTTTTTGTTTTTTTATGTTGGTTCTATTCCCTTTGATTAAAAAATAATATCATCAAGATACAATAAATGAGAAGGAACAACAATACCTTTAGCAGTATTAATAGATTTAAATTTCCCATTGCCAGCGATAATGTTGAGTAGTCAGCTCTGGTAGTCCTCATCAATGGAAAATATGGAAGAATACATCAGATCACGCTACCTGAAACCTATAGATCAATCAATGTAACCATCAAGGGACCAATTAATAAAAGCAGGAAGGTGTGTAGAACCATGATTTATTTTTACCCATGCAATAAAAAGGCAATCGATTCCAAATATATGAAGGATTTTATAAATAAATTCTTAATTCATCGTGTAATAATCTTTCCTAAAATAAAGTTTGAAATAAATACTTCCACCTCTAGTGGATTTAGTAAGTGGGTTCACACATTCTGAGTTTGTGATGAGATAGCCTCGAATGGATCTGCCTTTTTTAAATCCAGACTAGTTGGGAGAGACAACCCTTGAAATTAAGTCCAACCTCATGGCCAAGATTTTAAAAATGATTTCATAAAAGTATTTTTCCAAAGTAAATGGCTTATAATGTTAGATATCATTGGAATTATCCTCCTTTGGAATAAGGGAAATAATATGAGCAATTAACCCAAGAGGAAGAGAACCACATTTAAAAAATGAGTGACCAGTATGCAGACATCGACCTGAATAATATATCACCAAAAATATTTGGAAGAATATGTCACCAAAACCTTCTAGACCAAGAGAGATATCAAATTTCAGGATAAACATTGTGTCCTTTATTTCAAATTCTTAGTGGATCTAAGTAAGAGTAAAAGTATCATCTAATGTCACGTGTTCATGAATAATACCCTCCACCTGTTCATTAGAATTTTATGGATAGTTAAATAGATCATTAAAGTATGAAACCACATTCTTGTAGAGATTGTCTCTATTATAAAGAAGTTGATCCCCATTTTTCATCAAGTAAAGTGTCCTAGAAACCATTCTGATTTTCGGTAGATAATTAAAGAACATCTAGTTCTTGTCCCCATATCTTAGCAACTTGGTCATAATACTATTTCTTTGAAAATCATCCATGAGATTCAAAACATTGTTTAACTTGGATTCCATTTTAGATTCTCCTAGAACACTATCAGAAAATTTATTGAAATTTTTTTGTTACTAAAAATGCTAAAAATAATTCTCAACATAGTCAACTTTTGTATTGTGAGAAATGAAACGCTCCATGATCTATATTTTTAGATTCCCTTTGAGAATTTTATATTTAATAACTAAATAAAATCAATAATTCTTTTAATAAATATAATTAAAATTCTCAAAGGGAATCTAAAAATATATTTTCTACAATTTTCATTCATTCAGTATGAATTATCCTTGATATGATAAATCAAAATGGAAAACGAGGTGTAGAATCAATTCCCAATAAGTCAACCAATATAGGATGTTGGTCAGAATTGCCACCGGAAAGGGTTGTACATGATATAGATCACCAAAAATAAAGGTAGGAATCATTGAAAAAGGATCAAACAATTCTTCTTACAACAAAACTATTCATAAATTTCCTGAACCATGTGTATTTACCTCCAACAAAGTCGACTTCAAAAATCCCATTACAATCAATACAACATCAGAATTCTCTGGTTGAAATAGAATTATTCATTTATCCCTTCTTTTATTCTAGGTGCATGCTGGCATTGAAATACCCCAAAATAGTACAGGGACCATAAAAATTTGAATTAAGGGATTAAATATCCATCCTTAAATTCCATCTATCATAGTAATAGTTGTAGGCATAAATAATGGAGCTGAAATTTTGATATCTGAGATTATAAAGGGAGAATGTGATATGATGATCCCTATTTGAAACCCTATAAATATCATATAAATAACATTGATCCATGACCAAAATATTTTTGATATCTAGAATACACCTATTAGAATTAACCAAAAGAAAACCCAAGTCTCCAGAATAGTAATGATATAAGAAAATGCTCTCTTAGTTTCATACATCCTCGTAAAAATCCATGTGATGAATAATTAAATGATTAAGGGGTATATTAGTTTCAAAATTTCCTAGAATCCAGCAGTTCTAAAATAGTATCATCATTTGATCCAAAGAAAAGGGTTGAAACCCCCTTTTTTTACCCCCATAGTGTTTTGCTTCTCTGATTTTGGATGTCTTAGAACTATTCATTTTGGACTAGATAATCCTTGTAGGAGATAATAAATATCATATTTGCTAGATTTTATATGTCCAAGATTAAAAAAACTAATTCTATTAATTGAACTAGGAAGTGTTCTTTGATTGGGACCAGTTTCATTGACTCAAAGAACATCATCCTTCAAATTGACCTCGAAACTAGGAAGATAAATAGTAGCTAACTAATTTCTCTTACAATAACCAAGCCTTGAGAAAGCCTATCATGAAAATATGTATCAATAAGGAGAGTAAAAGAAATAGGATCCCCAAAAACCACTACTAAACTGATCCATATGTGACAGATGTCATGGGGACCAAATTAGATTATGTAGTAACTAATGTAATGACATTTGAGGTAACATGAGATTCGGTTGGATTAACAACCATATAAAGAATCTCACATTACTATACTAAAATAACAATCTCAATTGTATCACCCATTATACTATCTGTCATGACCACTCTGAGTAGGAAAACTAGAAATATCAGGTATCCGACCTTATTACAAATAATCAGAAATATATTCCCATGCTTTCTTAAGAGGAACTGTAACATTTCTAGGACAAAGTATATAATTTTATCCTCCCTCCTCAAAAAAATAATTATTATTATTTTTAATTGGATTCATTTAATTGTAATCTTTTTCATTGGGTACCTCATTCTATTTCATTTAAAGCATCTTACAATTGAAAAAAAGTGTCCAAAAATCTTATAGAGGTCACAGAAATGAAGAACATGTTCATATACCTCTTTCACATCAATTTTACTTCTATTAGCAAGAAAAGTGAAATTATCCAATGTTTTAATTTCCAAATTAACCTAAACCAATATTCTATAAATTTAACCAAGATCCCACTACAATGATTTCTTATCCATTCTAATAGGATCTCCAATGCATTAGCAATATCATTAAGGATATTAGGATGCCAAAAATCAATTAAAACTCTGAATCCTATTAAAAATATAAGAATTTGTTTGTTTCAGATTGAAGGCACTGAATTTAACATCACATTTTGATAATATATAATTACAGGTTTTGAGATATAGGTTTCTATGATTTCAAGATCTATTAAATGCATCTCATAATTAATGAATTATATGAAATAACCCCCTCCCAATATAAATTATTTTCCAATTTCTAAACCATAGTAGTGAGAGATCCTACTTTTATGATAAATGTAAGAACATCGTATTATTCCCATAGAATAAATGATATGACCAATGATTGATAATTTATAATGATAAATTTTTTGTTATAATTACTTGAGGTCATCTGCCATAGAAAACCCACCATCTTCATGTTTTTTAATGATAGAGGATCAAGACGAACTTATTTTTAGATCTAATGAACTAGAATGTTATTAGAGAAATGGATTACAATTCTTTATAAAATAATAAGGATTATAGGAGTCTGATGATAATCCGTGACCATAAAATGAGGTTCAATCATCCATGAAAGAAAAATACAAATTAGGATTGAACGAATCCATTAAGAGAATCAATTGAAAATCCATGATCGAAAAAAATTTCCATTACTGGATTCAGTTAAGAGGTATCCCTCTCTCTCCATATTTAATATAATTAATCCATATGTTATATTGAATCTATCATTATTATATATATTGATGGTTTAATATAATTTTCATAAAATTTTGAAATTTATTTTTTTGACTCAATTTATTTGTCACTATATTTTCCTTGAAATTTCTTCATTCATGTTATCAATGTACCATAAAATTATTTTAAATTACATAATTATAAATTATAGATATTTTTATTTACTAAAAAACAATCCATTTTTTCATAAGTTTTATCCCTTCAATGTAATTTGATTATATAGGGAAATATTGATAAATATATATACTTAAATCAATATAGAGATACTATGATATGGAATATTGATTGAAGAACAAAAATTAGAATTCGATATATGAGGAATTTTTTGGACTTGTAGTGATGGGTTGGGAGTAGAGTTATATATTCCCTTGATACATCAGTAATAATATAAGGCAAATTTTGTTTTGAGATTTAAATGCTTTTATACTAGTTTTAAGCCAACAAATGAATGATATTAACTGTAGAGGTATCATGACTCCTTAGATCATGGATTCAAATAATTAATCATTTCCTTGATAAGGAATGTTGTTATAATTATCCATGAGTTTTTCATAATGATTTTATCTATGGATTTATTTTATCCCTCGTGTATTGATTAATGAAATTTTCATTCCTTTGATTTTCATTTCATATCTATCAGGACTTATCCAATGTTGATTGCCAAAATTTTGATTAAATGGAATGTGTGTTAAGCTATTTACCAAAACATTTTTGAATATTCTTTATTGAGTCATTATATCATGCACAATACATAACATTTACATATCATTTGGGATCACCCTCATTTGTTTCATTTCCCATGGATTCCATGAACTATACAATTATAGATATGAAAGCATTTAGAAAAAAACAATTTTTTGTTGAAAAATATTATGTTATTATTTTTTTCATATGTAATATGGTAATCATGTATTTATCTAGTATAACAAGACTAAATAACTACTCAGTTATTCATGATGTGACTCATAATATCTAATTAAAATTTAATAAATCTGACATTGAATCTGTGTACTAGGGTTGGTATGCCTATGATTTTTATTAGAGGTAGGTTTATTAGGAACCCTAGGAACATGATTTTGGAATGTATATATTATGGATCATAAACATATTAATTAATTTTATGATAAGTAATGGAAAACATCACAATTTATTCAAAAGGTAGTAATTATGTGGGTTTTCATTGTGATAAATATTGTTCTACATTATTAATGTATAATTGGATCTATAAAATATTTACCTAGGGATAATAAATATGAAAAGGGAACCTTCGTATTGACCCAATATTAACCCAGTGCATGATAATAGGCCTACCTATGCACCTAGTTATACACTTCTTAGTGGGATGAAATTCATTGTATATTAAACATTTTCATTTCAAACCATTATAAAGGAATTTAATAGATGATGAAGTTGAGTACCCTAGGATAAACCTAAAGTGTATTATATTCAAAAAAAATACATCTAAAAGGAATGAAAAATTGTTTTATTTGTGAAAAAGAAGGGAATGAATAACTGAATTGTTGAGGAAAAATTTATAGTATAAAGAAAGGTATTGAGTATCATCATAGAGACCTATTTATTGTTTGTTTAATTTCATTTGGATAACCTATGAGTTTTTTATTCAATTCATTCATATAAACGTTAATAGATATATCATGGATGTACCAATGTAGAATTAAAACAGAATATGTATTTCTGTATCTTGATTCAATAGTTAAATTATTTATTTTACCAATGGAATATTTCTTAAAATAATCATTAAGGGTTTAAGGATTGTGTTAAATATTTAAATCATTTTTTTATTCATTAATATTTGTTTTGTGGGTACTATCATGAATTTTTTAGTTTTAGGTTTAACATATGCTCAAAATACCGAACACGCCATTGGAAAATATGTGCCCTAGTAATCTAACATGATCAAGAATATTTTTTACAAAACATTATTTGGAATACAAAAAAAATATTTTAAAATACTATCAATCATTTAATAATTAATTCAATTAAATTTTTTAGAAAAAATATTAAGGGTATTGTTAACCATTAACATTCATCTAATCTTTTTTGTTGTAGTTATTATGGGTCATCACAATTTTGTAATTTTATAGTGATTAAATTATTGTAGATTTGGATAAATTATGTCTCAATATATCATATAAATGTCATATTGATAGAACACATAATAGAATGATGATACAAGTTAAATGCCTTCCACTGACCATCATGATATATTAGTTAGTATATAATTATTTGAATGATTTAGAGAATAAATATTAATGATCAACCATAGGTTTTACAATTGAGGCTTGTAGAATAATTAAGTATATTGGATAACCTGTGACAACTATATTGGTGTTGGAAAATAATTAGACAGGGATTGAAATACATGACAATATTTTATTGATAATAAGATATATGGAAAGGGAATTTTAGTGCGTTGAGAATATAAATAAATTTTTGGATAATCATTTTGTGGAGTAAGGGAAGAATTGAAAATTGATCTTTGCTTGACCAATGGATGAAATTTGGCATATAATATATATATATATATATATTTATACATATATATATATATACATATATATATACATATATATATATATATCAAGTAATATATTTATTTATATTCCTAGAAATTAATTAGATTATTTAAATTTTGATAAAGGATCCTGAAAAAATATTATTATCTTAATATTTAACAATTTTATAGTCTTTTAAATCATCACATATGTATGTTTTTTAGGTCCTTAACATTACATTGATCATTAACATTATTCTAATCATAGACATATATCATTATATAGAATTACAAAAACATTTCATCCATTTTTATATCTTCACTAGACATTAATTTTCTCTATATCAGGTACCTATTTTTTCTTCTTCCATAAAACATTTTTATATCCGAATCTAACTTATTTAGAGGATGTTTTAATAACCATTTTTATGATGTGTATTTTTATAAAAAGAAACATCAAATATCAAACCCACGACTGTCGTGATATTCATTAAATAATTAATAGACAATTTCTTCACGGAGGGAAGAAGTATGACACATGAATTATAGAATAAAAGCATTGCATTAAATATCATATGTGACAAAAACATCAAATATTTAATAACCCAAAGAATTTTTTTTTAATTTTTTATATTCGATAGCTTGTGGACCACACAAACCTGAGCCTATGTGAATCATAATATAATATACCATTATAAACTACTGGTTTAAATATATAGTATTTATATTACTAATTAAATTGAATTTTTTAAATATATTTATTAAAAAATTATGAATCATTTAAAATAAAAATTAAATGTTTTTTGAAAAATTTGGTTTTTTAATGTAAATTAACTTGCACTTTTCAAAAATAATTTAAATTTTTTTTAAATTTTGATAAATTATTTTATAAAATAAAATTAATTTTATAAATATTTATTTGAAAAAAATATTAGGATAATTATTTGGTATTTTTCTAAAATATTTAATTATTATATAAATAAATGAAGATAATGCATTTTAATTTAAAATTGAAATTTCGTTTAAATTATTCTTAAAGGTATTTTATAATTATTTCTATATTTAATATAAAATTTGATCAATTATATATTTAATTATCCAATATAGGGAATTGGAATTATTTTCATATTGTATTTTAATAGAAAAACACTACAAACATTTGAACATTCTAACTTAGAAAACCCAATTTATCGTCATATATATTTTATTTATTTTAAATAAAATTGTTAGACATATATGAATGAAACATTGAAAAAGGTATTTCATAATTAAAATTAAATTAATTGAAATTATATAATATTTTCTACATAAATTATTACCAAAACAAATACTGAAAAGAGAAAAATTTGTTTACCATAGTTAAGGTGAATATAGATTTACCATGGGTTAAAATAAAAAACATAAGGGTTAAAATGTAATATAGATTTTAACAAATAATAATATATTCCAATATATAGACCTTTAAATTTATATTTCTCATGAATACACCATTTTGGACTCTTTTACATTATAAAAAATGTCGGTACATCTTTTTAGTCAAATATTACAAGTGAACTGCTCACCACATATATAAAAGGCCACAATTTATCCTCTATTATTAACACAATAAAACCATTTTAATCATAACATAACTTCTAAAATAACATCCAATTATCCCTTATATCATTATGTAAGCCTTATTTTTTTCTTAAATATTTCATAGGCAAGATTTTAATGTTAACCCCGGGAGGTTACCCAAACAGAGGTAACATTCTCCATGACTGTTTTTATTTTATATGTTGTTACACCATCTTAAATTTTTATTAATCTATGACGATATAAAAATAATAATATATTATGTACAATTACATGATTTTATATTAATTTAATGACCTAAAAACATACACACATCAATAAAATGGGTTTTTAAATCATGATTCGTGTGTACATTGGACTATCGCCTCACAATCTGATGTCATTCGTTTTTCCCACACCACATCTTGGGGTTCTATATGATTATTATTATAATATAGATATGTGATTTTTATAACATAATTATACTTTGAAATTCATTACATAATATTTTTCTTAAAACTCTCAATTCTGAAGGGGATACGATAATGTTACTTGTGGTACTAATGATTGCCACCTCCTGAAGAGATGTGATTTATTTATCATTAACACATTATGTAGAATATAATAAGTATTAGGGTAATGAATATTTCAGAAATATATTTAAATTTTAATATATCATTATCATTATAAATATATAATATTTCAATTTATTTTGTAAATTTTAGCTCACATTTTGATGATAACATCGTTCGTGTACGTGTAAACTATCTTCATTACGAAATGATGTCACTCTTATTTCATCATGACACCAAAATTATTATATATATAAGTTTATATAAATAAATAAAATATTCTATTTATTCTATTATGTTATTTTTTAAAATATAAAATATCAATTATCACATTTATATTATCATCAATTAAAATTGGAAAATTATTCTTGCGTACATACGACTTACCAACTCTATAATCATAATGAGATTAATTTATCAAACCATCATTATTGATTGATTTTAAAATTATATTAGATATTTAAATATTATAATTGTTTCATTTACACTATTATGGATGTTATGGATGAATTATATGAATAAAAACTGAAACACTCCTACCAAAGCATAAATTAGAAAACAAATATACTAACACCAAAAACAAAGAAGGAAATTAATAACAATTCAAAAATGGGTGATAATATTTTATAAGATAATAATATATGATATTATAAAATAAATATGGATATGTTTTTACTATAAACTATAAAATTATGAAATTTATTATACGGGACATTAGATCACATTCAATCAGATGAAAGCATGAATTATGGGATTTAATAACTCAATTTCCATTCACTAGGATAAACTTCAACTGAATTGATTACTTCATTACATTATTATGTGTGTAACTACCATTTAAATTTTATTCACCTTGATTTATTTGGATGTACATTTTACACACATATTAAATTCATTGATTAATTCCCATGTCAAATAAATAATATTTTCAAAGGATATAATATAAATTTCCCTTTATTTAAGAATATTTTACTTAGTGTGTATAATTTATTTTATATATTTAGAATATTTAACAATTTTTTGAATTTAAAGATTTAATTTCGATAGTTTTTATCTTTATTTTTCAAAATCACATGACACATTCATAATAAAAAAACGTTAGTAACTCTATATATCCTAAATATTTAGAATCATTTTTTATAAATCTAATCATTCAGATATATGTATAAATCCTTATAATTTAATGAATATAAACTTTAAATAGAATTTCATATTCCATTAGAACATATATGCAAGGACTATTAGACATAATATCTCTACTCCATCAAACTAGTATTTTTTAGTCCATTAGACGAACTGAGTTTAGCCTATAGGAATATAGAAGTATAATATATTAAACTTACTTATTTAGATTAATAGGACAAAACAAAAATTTCTATTTCAAATTAATTTTCATAGAAATAGGGTTATAATTATGTCACCGAGATGGAATTATATTAATATATTTGTAATGGTGCTATATTACTATAATGGATTATATTTACATACATAGTGGATCAAATAGATATCATGTGATGACGTTATGAGAGACTCTAAGAATCATAGAATATATTCATTGCAGGTGTGTCTATAAATATTAGTTCATTCTAGGATTTAGGATTATATGATTTTATGAATCAACCCATCAGAACACTTAATTACTATAACCTCTTGCTATAAAAACTTTATAATTATTTTAGACTTTTTGTTCTGATTAATTTGATCGAGGATTATGATTTCCATATAAATTTTTTAATTCTATTTTTAGTGTTAAATATAGGTTTAATTTTTTAGATTCCGTGGATTAGAATACTATAGTTATGATCATTCTATTCATGGGCTTCTTGGGCATGGATGATTGAGTTGACTCCAATAATTTATATCTAGTGATTTCTTGTTGAATAAGGATAATATTTAACATTTGATGAAAATTGTAAATAATCAATGTCAGCATTTATGAATTCCTTAAAAAATTATGATAAAGAGTATAGAATAATTTATAAGTATTTTTATGTCATTTATACTTTTACATTAAAATTTACATTCACTTTATTCTATGAGTTTTTATATTTATACATTGAATTATTAGAGAATGTTTATTTCATTTAACATTAAATTTCTTATATATGGAATTTTTTTGTGTCTAATATAATAAATCGGATCATCGGATGATATTAGTGTCTATTAAACTATAATAATGAGATTTTAGATATTAATAGCTTAATTATTTAACATGAAACTCACCTCTAACCTATTGTCTGCATTTTAAACAATATGATCTAGAAATTTTTATTATAAGAGGTTTTACTACTAAAAAAGTCAACGTTGTAATTTTTTATTATAACAGGAAAGTTTTCATGTTTTTATATTTTTTTTAACAATACTATAGTGCTAATATTAATTGCGTAGAAAGATTTTTATTATTATAATATTCCAAGTTTTAATCACGAGACTCTAGAGAATTTAAAAACAATCATTCCACTAACTTCTTAAGGTGATTACAAAAAATTATGGAGAGATAAAATTACTAATTTGGATATTAATACTTGAGTTAGTAACATTTCCTTTTTTAATTTAAATTATAATATTCCGGAGAAGGAAGTTCATAATATTTGAAATCGTAATAAATTAAAATATTAGATGACTTATCATGTGAGGAATAATTTTGTTTCTTTCGTGAATTTTTTTCATAAATATCATCTTATAAAGTTGCAAAAAATTATTCTGAAGATGATGGAAATAATAAATTTTCGAAATTTTAATGTAATGGAATCAAAAAGAGCCATGTTTCATTAAGATTATCATCCTTATGAATTTACACCTTTTGAATCTAATTAATTAAATCATAATATAGTTATGAAAAATCATAAAATGTTTACAATCTTTTTGGGATAATGTTCTTACAAACGATATTTTAGTTGGAAATATTATTTAAATATTACATGACAAATGTGAATCCAAAATTATATCTATAAATGGTACTAATGTAATTACTAATTTGTCTTCGAATGATCTTTTTGGTACTCTCTTATAGTACATAGGTAGAAATATAATACATTCTAATAAAATGAAAATGAATAATTTTAGATATTCATTTATAATTTCAAAATATGTTCCTAATATATTCAAATCAGTATGGAAATGTTTTTTACATTTAAATAACACTACTATTATATTTTAGATAGAATGTAGTTCATCTGATGAAATTCAGAATGAGATTTATCAATTAGCTCAGAATATAAATAATATAGTTCATAAAATTATTATCATAATTATTATAAGAAACATCACAATGATATAAATGATATGAAATACTATTTTATGTAATTTGAAATGAGTTAAATGAGGATGGTCATATAATATTAGACTATCAAAATATTAAGAATAAATAAAATAGGGATATAAATTCATAAAGGAATTATAAAAATACAAATATACCTAAAAATGAAAAAATTAGTAATACATAATTCATATAGAGTGGAGTTCATGGTTATAGTTCATTAATTTTTTTTCAGAGATTGAATATGACGATCCGATAAATATTGGGTTCTGTGTTGGGAATCCCTAAAATGATAAATGATTCATAGATAAGATAGATACTTAGACATTAAATAGTATTAATTTAAATTCAAATATACCAGATAATGATAATAAAAATAATTCATTATATTCCAATTATTAATATACATCTTCAGAATAAAAAAGACATTAAATAGTGTTGGGGATTCATTTATATTTTTAAAATGTTTAGAAAACCATAATTGGAATGTTACAAATAAGCATAATAATACTGATGTAACGAACCAGTCCGGATAACATTGATCCATGATTTCTAAGCTATAACTGACATAGATTGATGACCTTCCATGATCCCCAAATGTTCACAACTATATCCTAGTATCATACTATGTATACGTTGGAATAAATTTTCCATAATCACAGTATAGGGTAAAGATACATATTAGGATGCTTAGAAAACCTCAAGGAGACTATATTAGAACCAAAATAGTTATAACATGAACTCAATTAGTATAACCTCAATGTAAAACAATATAGAAACAAAAATCTCAACGTTCCAATAGACACATCCCTTGAATACCCAAGGGATTCAAATCAACTACCTTCTATAAGAGTTAAAATTCTTTTACAGTAATCTAGTGAAAAAAACATTAAACTTCCCAATCTAAATAGTAGGGTGTGATATAAAAACCCTATTAGGGTCACCCAATTTGTTCTGTATTTAGATTCCCTTATAATAAATAAATTATGAATTCAATTTTATTTAAAATAGTTGTATTTGTACAATTTCGTTTTTTTAAATGGGTTTCTTTTTGGTTGGTGAAAATCATTTCAAACATGGAATACAGAATCACTTTATTTGAAATAGTTTATATGAATCAATATTCATTATGAGAGAAGATTAAAAATATTTACATTTATATTGAAATAATCACAACAACAAACATGGTCAACTAGATTGTGGTATGATTGTTTCTAGTTATAATATCCTCATATATCTCATATCAATGATATTGGAAAATATATATACACACGACCATATATATAATGGTGAATAAGACCAAAAAAACCTTCCAACAAGGATGACATATGTTGTACTAGGTATTTCTTTGAGTTGACATCATCAATTGTTTTCTAGGTATTTGAAACTAATTATTAATTGGAAATAATAACTGAACAACTACAATGTCTTGCATGTAATAAATCAATCACACTATAATGGAAAAATAGTCTCAAATATATTTGAAATAAAATTTCCCCATTTCCAATTTCCAATTTCCAATTTCATTTTAAAATTCAACGAATATGTTTTTCGTTTTTCATGCATTTTAAAAACAATCATTTCTTTTTAACATTTAAATTTAAACAATTACCTCAAAATCAAACCAAAAATCACTTTAAAATTTCCAATAATTTTAGAGAATACCCAACTATCCAATTTTATTGGAATTTGGTTCTTTTCCCAAAACCGTAGCATATCCAGTTCAATCCCAATTTAGTTCAAAATGGTCTTTTCACATGTAAATTCAAATAAGTCTAAACTAACATGTAATTAAAGGTTAATTCAATTTTCTAATCATAAACTGAAACACACCGTAATTTCATGGAATCACAACTCCAATAATGAGAAATGACAATAGAGAAATAAGATATAGATGATATCAGAACTCCACCTTGAAACATTGTTATACAATGTGGAATTTAGAACCATCAACCCCATTATTATCTATCAAACACTGAAGTGGGAATGAGAGAGGTTGAGAGGGAAGATATATGGAGGCCACTTATATAGTGAGTTGAATAGAATCCAACATGACAATAAATTACCAAATAGAGGTTCCAATGTGATTATAGATCACAAAAAATCATTTAAGAAGAGTTCCAAGGTTTATATCAATGAATACTTGAGTAATGAAATTAGTATTTCATCTGGACCTTCTACATAAAAATGAAAAATAATTATTTTAGATGGTGTGTAACCAAATTATGAATCCTATAATTTTAGAGTCCCATATACAATGAATACCACATCACCTTTAATTAAAAATATTATTCTTATTATTTAAATGGAATGTAAGCCTTGAATGGCTTATAAACATGAAAATAGTTTTCATGATTTATGGAATCATCTATATTTTTATTACAGTTCATATAACCACATTAAAAACATGTAAGTCCTATGTATACTTTAGAACCCCTACATTTTTTATGATAATTAATACAAATCCTTATCTTCACAAATATAGGTATCATCCAGTTTGTATCTTGGTATTACACATCAAATGAAAATATAAAACTAGAACAAGGATATAACATAACTTGTAGAAATGTATTGGGGTTTTACAAAAATTCCACTATAAAAAAAATTATGTACCTAGATTTCATCTACATAAGATTCAATATCCAAAAGTTCAGGCCACTAAAATCTCATCAGTTCATTATTCAACCTCATCTCATGAGTATCAGAACCCTGATACCAAACTATTTGAAATAAAGGTATCATCCTCCCATAAAATACCTATGACATTGAATAAACTTCCCTAACTCGATGACCAATAACTAAGTAATCAGGCTCAACATCATGATCACACGATCTCAAAACATGATGTTGAATAGAAATATAATTATTATATTGTGATAAAATGATAAGTTTCTGAATCGATTTAAAAAATGGTTGATTTAAAAAAAATACACACTCCCCAACTTCTTAACAATGTAAAATGGTGACACATAATGTGGAAAAATATTCCCTTGCATCCCAATACAATGGGGACTAAAAATATAGTTAAATATTCTAAAACACAGGGTCACCAAATGAGAATCACACTATTCTATGTCATCAATTAGTAAAATATTTTTACTGGCTATGTACCTTCCACATACTCTGATGAATTAAATAAATCATTGTTGTCATCTCTAGGACCAAACTCAGTCCAAAAAATTATTTTTGTCAAATATTTGAAAAACAGATTGTATATTTTCATGGACGATCATATAATTTCTCAAAATGAGAGGTTCTAATCTTAAAATATTTGATATTTCTATAAGAAAACCCAGTAATTCAATAATTATTATCCAGAGGTCCATAAAAATCTTATATTTTGATCGGAATAAGATCCATAAAATTCGGTAAATATGTACAAGTTTATCCATCCATCTATTGTTCGTATGACGTAGTTAGACAAATGTAAGATCCCAAATCCTCCTGGATTCATATCTAATATAATTAAGTACTATTGGTATCTATATCAATGAAATTAGAATATGGAAGTCCGTGAAAATTGAAATTTACTCTCATATATATATATTTCCAAGATCAATAACATTATTTGTATCAAAAATCCGTATAAATAGAGCTGATTTGGTCAGCCTTTCGATCAAAAAACATATTGAATTAATCAATCAGTGGGTATTTCAAAAACAAAAAAAATATTATATTGGAACATCTTCCTAGTACAATTTTTATATTTCAAGGGGTTGTACTAAATGCTTCGGTCTATGTAGCTCGATATTGAACAGATGGAATGTATAGATCCCCAAAACTATACATGTGATGTTTTGTCTCATACCAAGACACCAAAATCATCACCTCATATCATAGAACATATTCATAATCCCTGGGTTTACATACCATTAGAAATTATACCGATCCCCTGTCACAACATCCATCATAGCCAATGAAAAAACAAAACATTTTCAAAAACCTAGAAAAAAACCCTGGAGAATGACCCCTCAGAAATGATATCGACACCATGAAAATAAATCTAATTCAGTGAAATTCGTTATAAAGAATCCATTCAAAATGAATCATGTTTATAAAATTGTATTTAAACTAAAAATGTCCAAGATTTATGTTTCACCTATCTCCCATACTCAAATACGAAACAATTAAAAAATAGACCTTATGTTTCCTCTTTTGATGATTCATTCACATCCTAGGATGGACGATTCCTTCTTAATGCATCACAAACGACACTACATTTCCCTGAGGTATATGAAATGAAAAATCAAATTATTTTTGGTGTTGTACCCAATTCTTCAAGTGGAGATACAAGTAATTTTGGGATATGATATGACACAAGTTATTGTGATTGGAAAACATGGAAATCCAATATATGAAAATTTAATGTCACTGCCACTTAATAATATAAATGACTGTTACATGTTCAAGGAATTTGGTTTGGTAATTTAATTAATGTCTCCTAAGATATCATGATCCATATCCTACCATGTGATCACCAAAAATAAGAACACATGAAATCTCTAAAAGTGATGCATCACAGAAGACCAATGTAGCCTCTAGAAGACTCAAAACTGATTCAAAATTAAAAATATGTTTCTTCTTAAAGAAATAACATGGATGTGTCTCATCCCAAAAAAACATTCCCCTCAAATTTAGATTGGTCATTGGAAGGACATACCACTCAAAAATTATTGTTTTCAATTGAAATAAGGCTTTGGTATTACATTCCCAAACACTAGATAAAAATGGACGACCCGACTCATACATTGGTCCCATTCACCATGAATGATAAGATACACTAAATAATGAATAGTTAAGAAGATCCATCAATGATAAACAAAAATACAATATTTATTAGAAATTATCCAATCCAAACCAAAAATTAAATCAATAGGTTTCACGTCGAGAACTACAAAATACTTAGTATTATTGATATCTGATAATGAGAATAAACATTTAGGAAAATAAAAACCATACCCAATATTCATTCCAATGGGGTAGTAATATCATTCAATAATGAAAAAATATCCACAGAAATAATTATCATGTTTATAATATGAGTTTACATTATTGAGTGAGGTGCACCAAAATAAAATGATCTACTCACTAAAGACGGTGTTATTGTTATGGTAACTCTCACAGTCACAAGTTGCATATCGGCTTCATCTAGGTATTCTTCAACTAGGTGAATAGGATTCATTTTTTATAAATGTGGTAGTAACCCCTTATTTCTTAAAGAATATAATTTTACCGCAGTTCTTTTTTATGTTAATGAGACCATTATAATATATAGAGAGGCATATATATAATAGAGATTCTACAATACTCTTTAGTGGAAATTGTAACAATATATATTGGGATCCAAATGAAAACCTGTTTCTAATTCATAGTAATTCTACACTGGAATCAAGTCAAAATACATATAATATAAATATTAAGAGATGTAGAAAAATCATATTATCAAAATACATAATCAGAATAGAAATTATTTGTCTTCCCATTATCAGAAATCACATGAAATCCACTTGGGGTATAAAAAATCACACCGTCCCAAATATAACATCTTTACCAAGTTCAACAATATAATCCCATCCTTATAATACACCATAACAAAAAAAATTAGAAAGGAAACCTATGAATTAATATTGAGTTGAAGTAACATATATAATGGTCAGCTCTCTATCTTTTCATTCAATTCAATATTATGTCAAGATAAAAAAACAAGGGCAATTAGTTAAAATATTCTGTCATGGTCCTAACATCCTGATCGTGTATGAAAAAATATATATCCTTATCCAGAACTATAAAATCTGGATATAAATGGTCGGTGTAAATAAAATTAATTTAAATCCACACTAAACTATCATTAATCTACAATTTAACTATGTTATCCCACAATCTCTTTATATGACCCTCTAGCATAATGGATGTACACATTTCCTCAATATATTCTCTATTTCCGACTATGTAAGAGAGAATATCTATTTTTAACATATAGTCCCCAACCACTTAATGATCATTAGAAAAATGGATATCGTGTGGATTTTTGAGATGGACCTCTTGATAATGGTTCCTTGACTCCTTAGTTTTGGGTTCCACAATTGTTTCCTAATTCGGAACAACTATAGGTGTTAATCCCATAGCCTAAAAAACATGTACAATGAACTAATATAAATATAATCCCACATGTTGAATCGCTTGTGGTGGTTCATTAGTAGATTATTCATGGATAATTTTCTGATTTCCACTTATAGTAATCATGATACATAACATTATAAAACATCATTTAAACATCATAATGATTACATATGTCAACAATCAAAAAAAAAGAAAAATAAGGTAAATTAATCCCATCAGATAAAAAAAACATATTTTGATGTCTACCTATCTAATTACAATGCAGTTAAAAGACTAGAACTACTCTTAAAGAATATGTTCCTAACCCAACCATGTTGAATCAAGGATCATGAAAATAAGATATGTCTAGGAACTCACTGAAACTACATCATTTTTCCCAATTATATTTCTTAAATGAAAACATATATTAAGGAATTGTTCTTGAACTAAACATTTGAAACCACATTTTCATAAATATTACTAGATACCCTATAAACCTAATAATTAATCCAGCATATAAAAAATCAAATGATAATTAAGAATCCCCATGGGATGGTCACTAGAACGTTAAATCATATAATGTAAAAGTATGAAGGAATTTCCACAAACATAATAGATGAAAATGATTCACATGATTGTTTTCAAAACACATGAATGAGACAATATGATAAATAGAACAATTATGAAACGAAAAATAGAATATCATAAATATATTATAAAATAAAAAATTAAATATTAATTTTCAAATGTTAGATCAGTGGAGTCCCTACTTGATTGAGATCCTCGACCACCACCAAGAGGCTCTATCACTTTATTGGAACCTAGTTGAATAAAATGTACAAAAACCTAATTGAAAAGTTATGATGTGAGCTAAAAATCTCATTTGGGTCTTGCAACATGTACTATAATATGATTCCATAATAAATAAAATACTAATGCTTTAAAGTTTAATGATATGAATCCTAGAAGAACATTATCACATTTTAGAAAAAAAACATGCTTTTCATTTCAAACATGGTATAAAAAAATTCTTTTCATTAAATAATTTAAAAAGATCACTAGGCTTGAGAAAATTAGTTTCCAAAATATTGGAATTTGTAACCAAATCATCCCAATAATAAACATGGTCATATTCTTTATGGTATTATAAATTATTGTAATTATATCTTCGCACATCTCATATTAGAGATCATTAAAAATATTTTTTCACACGCCTCACATGGTCACACCGAATAGGAATCAAATACATCCCATTAGGGATAAGATATTCAAAAATATGATTTTGTTATATTTTTCACCCCTAATACATTGTGAAGGAATTACCATGAATTTTTGTTTTTTCAAAATAACCATGTTACTAATGAGGCTCACTTATTTACATTCATTCAATCAATAGTGGAGAAATAATTTCAAATTATTATAAGAAATAATATACCCATATATAATATAAATATGAAGATTTCATTCAAAAAAAGAGGATTTTAATAATTTTAGGAATAGAAAAACAAATCATAGGTTTATATAATTTCAATTTAATCCTATTTTCTGAACCTAAATAAAAATAATAATTTCAAACAGTCCATAACTTTTAAAATATGCCCAATATCTAATTAAATAGGAATTTTGGGTTTAACAAAATCCAAGAGAAATCAATTTCAATACCAATTCTTATGAAATTATTCCTTACAATATAAATTGAATTATTTTTTAAACAAAATGTTATTCAAGGTTTATATAATTATCCAATCATAAAGGGAACGAGCTACCTCATTCATGGAATCACAATTCCTTCCACAAGAGTATTCATTGTTGAATAAAGGAAAAAAATATCATATGTGTCAACCATGAATTGATTCTTAGAAAAATAGAGTTTTTATCCATCAATACCATGTAAATATATCAAAATTATCATATGGTATGAGAGACTAATAGAATACACAAGGATACCACTTACCCAAACAGATGAACCACAAATAACAAGAATTTAAATTGACAAATGGATGATCTAAAGGGATTTTAGATCTCCATAATAATGTATAAAGAGACTCTAGTTCACCATCATGGAATACTAGAGAAATGAAATAAGTATTTCATCCAAACCTCTTTCTTAAAACTAATACTCTTGAATTGTCATGGAGTGCATCCTAATTATGCGTCGTGTAATTATCATATCCCATATAAACCAAAAATACACATATCATTTTTTATACAATATTATTATTAATATTAGAATATTGAGATATAAAATCATGGTGTGTAACCATGAATACTATGTACAACAATCACGGATTATCCAATGTAATGATTTAATGTCATGTAACTGTAATACGTGGCATATAAATCCCATGTAGACATCCAAACATGTAGTTTTTAGGATTAATATTCAATAATATACATGAATTAACTATTATTGGAGTCCTTATAATTCTTTATAAGTATTAACAATCCAATTAAAGGGGAAAACCAAAAAAATAATATATTATACCTCATTGAAAATTAATGTGGTTTTACTGATGATGGTAAACATACAAAAACAAAATCATGACCAGATACACTCAATAATGTGATTCTTAAAAATTAAAAATAGTATAAGTATCTTGTTTTTAGAATATAATAATTCAAATTAGTTTGATATATCTAATATCAAACAAAATAAATTTTTAAAATACATAGAAAAATGTAATTTGAGTAAAAATTTTCTTGAGGGTAAAATTTTAATTTTGAATGTAAATTATAAAATATGATGTATGAAAATAAATATATCAATGTTTAATACTAGTAAAAAATATTTTTAAAATTAGAACCATCAATTAAAACATATTAAGAAGGAATTTAGAGTTAGTTTTACTAATGAATATAAATTTTTTAAAATAATTACATTGTTCCAAAAATAATCTATTTTGTAAAAAATGTAAATGTAGATGAAATTTTATGAATATTTCTTCCTCAAATAATGTAAAATATTTATTCTTCAGTAAAATAAAATTTTAATATAAAAAACCGACCATCATTGTAATGTTTAATAGATATTTATTCCAAAAATATTATTTTATAATAATTATTGACTAAGAATGTCTGGGTTTTTAAATTCTGATATATATGTTTCCAGGAAAAATTTATGTGTTCCAAATGAAATATATGGAACATGGAATTTGGTTATACTCATAATATTATTATGAAGAAATATTTCATAATAAATATTAAATGAATTAATGGTGGGAAAGTTGTATTTTGTGATAATGTTTATGGAGAATTTATTGAAAATAGGGAACATTTGTCATCTTGGTAAATCATAAATTTGAATTTTATTTACATACCATATGAAAAATTTATTAGAAAATATAAATTATTTAATGAATGATATATTTTAATTATAATTATTGATATATATATATATATATATATATATATTTTACTTCAGAATTTGAATTTATTCTTTCTATTAATCACCATGAAGATATTTATTCTCCATATGTAGAAGACATTAAGATTTATGATATATCATGTCGTAATGCAATTAAATACCTATATTATTAATATATGATAAGATTATGAATCATTAATATTAAAAAACATTGACAAACTCTTTAATAAAATATGATTTTTTGATCTAGAAAACCATATGTTTCATTATTCTAATTTTATTGATCATTGTCATTTTAGATAAAACATATTCCAATTTTAAATCTATTATTAATTTAACAAATTATGATGTTTTAAAATTATTGAACATGGAATTATATTGTCATACCAAAACAAGAAGTATCTTTGGAAAGTAATATTACTATATTTTTATTGCTAATTACAATATATGTAGATGGGTCTATTTTCTCTCTACTATATTTAGTTCCTTTTTCTATTTCCCACCTTTTATAGCCCATGTTAAAAATTATAAAAATATATCATTCATATATATTCATAGTGTTCATGTTAAAAACATTATTTCATATTTTCAAACAATTTACTAGTAAATATGTTATAATACATACCTTCATAGCACCTAGACATCCATATAAAAATGATGTAGTTGAATGAAAGAATAAAACTCATTCGGATATTAAACGAAGTATGCTAAGTGAATACTCAGTTGAAATAAAATTTATGGATTATGTAGTTTAAAATTCCAACAGTACCATAATTAAAATATTAATAAAATTTTTTATTCATAATCCCTATATGATTTGTGTATTTGAATAATGCAAAAAGATTATTAACTTAATATTTTATGATGGAAAGTGATCAATCTGAATATTTATTGTAATTAATATAAGCCTTCTCTGAAATAAAATGAATGAATATTTTTAGGATAGTGTATAACGTGAAATTATTATATAGTTTTTAATGAAAAAATATTTTTGATGAAGACAAACAACATGTTAAATTCTAGGAAAATGACATTATTTATTTCAAAAAACCTCAATCTAGTTCTTGGTCGTACGAAAAAAACTAATTTTCAACTTATTTTTGATTTTTCTTTATATTAATGAATAATAGAAAAATAAGTTTCTAAAGTTCCTCTTAAGAATAATTTTAATATGGTTTTGAATAAAAAATTCCATTAAACCCAAGGAACTTGTTGATTCATGGGAATAATAAAAGGGATAATATGACCAATGATTTAAATCCTTTTATTAGAACTAGGTATTATTTAAGTATTGAAAGTCAAATTTTTTCATTTTTATCAATTTTTATACCAAAAATATATAATATAGCATTATGTGAAGAACATTGGTTAAAATCAATTCAAAATTAACTTAATGAAATAGAAAAGAACCTACTTCGGACATTGGTAAAATAACCTAAATATACTTCTATAATTGGTTTAAAATGGGGTTTTTAATATAAGTATGATGAAAATTATATTATTTTAATAATTAATGTTATACATGCTAAAAAATGATATAATCAATAAGAGGTAATAAAGTATGAAAACATGTATTCTCAATTATATACACATGATGTTATATTATTCTTCATTAATATACCTTATTTCAGAATTATAATCCTTTTAAAATTAATCTAATGAGTTAATTTCATATTATATATGTATTCAATAATGTATTTGTATAATAACCCATCATTTTAATTAATCATAAAATTATATATTTTGACATACTACAAAATAATATGGATATAAACAACCCCCTCGATTCTGGTATGTTAACATGACATGATTTTTATTATAATTTTTTTTCCATAAGGTATATTGGATCAAACACATTTCATACAATAATTTTCTAAAAACATCATCATTTTTCATATTTATCTCTATGTCATGATATTTTGATCAACTAAAAAAAATTCTTTATGGATTCCACTGAAAATCTTATGAAATCAAATTTTAAAATGATCATTATGGGAAAACATACATTTTTCTATATATTTATATTTAAAAAATCCAGAAGGAACATTTATATCGAAACATAGGTATATTAATTTTATTCTTATGAAATTATGATAAGAAAATTAAAATTATTAGTAATCATATAGGAACAAAATATTCTTTTGATATTAATGAATCTAAAAAACTATTTATTGTTTTATTTGAGGAGGAATGATTGATATTTTAAGATAAATAAGTTCTATTTATATAGATTTTATTTTTTTTTCTATATACTTCAATGCATGATATCATGATAATATAAAATATTATAATATTATTTGACTAAAAATAATTTTTTATTCCTAACTATAACTGTTTTTTTAGCCTTATTTTGTTGATTTTGAAATTATTTTTAACTAAAATGTTTTTCTTATACTTACTTCACCAAACATAAAATAGATATAAAAATTTCATATTCAACATGTCATATCGTAGGGGGAGAATAATTTTCATGGACTTGTATGAAACATCAATTTTCACTTCTGAATTCGAATATGAGGAACTGGATGATGTTGTGATCAAATGTGGTGGATTCAACACATAGTCACTGACTATGTCTTGAATTTTATTAAAAAATAAATTTTTTATTTTTACACAACTACAATATCTTTTTTTAAAACCCATAACATTGCTAATGAGAATAACACATAGATATAAGAGCCAATTTCCATTGGGTTAAAATAAAAAAATGATATAATGTTTTATAAATCATCGTAACATAAGGGAAATACTATTATATATTTAATTATCCCCTTATATCTGATAGATTTAAATATATTAAAAAGAATCATGAAATATTCAATATTACATGATCATTCATATCAATATATTATTTACCAATATACTGACATTAATGTATTCCTTTTTATATAGAGTGTAAATATGATTTTTTTTTATCAACAAAAAAGGAGTATTTACTTAAAAAATCGTTTTCCTATTTTTTTTTTTCAAAACCCTATTTTTTCATAATTTTTCTCCCAAACAATAGTTTTAATAATTCTAATATTTTTCCCACAAAAATTAAATATTTTATAAAAAAAATTTATGTAATAATGTTTTCTATGAAACATTTTGATTTCTAAATTTTCATTATTTATTAAATTTATATTTTTTTGAAAAATAGGAAGAATATATAGTGGATATATTTTCTCATATAAAATTACATTTTTACTCTATTATTTAATTTCATATGTTTAGTGTATATTAAATTTTTTTATTTTTTTAATATTGGTCACAAATTTCTATTTTTCAATTTTTTTTAAAGAATTTTCAAAGCAATTTTTTCATCTGAGAATAATTTATTTACAAAAACCATTAAAAGATCGAATTATATATTAATATTTGCATTATATATTTAGATTGATAGATCAAATATGGGATTTATTCTTTGATTCTTTGTTTTATGAAGTTTAATCATTTCCACTAATACTATAAATAAGTCAATGGGTCACCCCATCTAATATATATATTTCATATTCTTATCAACTCTTGATCATCAAAATATCCATTTATCCAATATTTTCTAATTAACTCAATCAAATTTTTACTTGTCTGGTTAGATCATCCTTGAATGATCATATCACGACTCATCCCAATGGCTCCAATACTATGAATCCCCATACATACCTCCAATATTCCAAGGGCTAGAGACTATCACCTAGTAGGCATATAACTATTATAAGATGCATTTAGTTTTTACTTGTAAGCACACGCATATCTCTAAGACCAAAAGGTGTTGAAATGTAAAAACCAATAAGTAAACAATGTATGAATACCAATATATCCCCCCAAAAAAGTAAATTAGAATGAAATGAAAACTAAACAAGGAAAAATACAACACCCCCAAATGGAGTATGTAATAACTGTACAATCTGTAATAAAATGACATTGGGACTGCTCTCTAAAAGTCGTAGGAAGAGACGTCATTATGTCTGGTCTCACAAAGCACCATCTACTCCCGATTGGACTAGGAATCTATTAAAAGGTTTATTACCTACAAGATACATTACACATGAATGAAAATACCCTTTAGGGTTGAGTATAACAATACTCAGTATGACACCACACAACCATAATGAAATACAACAACTAAAAGATACAGGTAGATCTACATAGGTAAATGTCTATAACACATATAACAAGAATATACAAATATAATCAACCAAGACTTAAAATCAAGAGGTTAGTAAAAAATAACTACATTCCAACCCTATGACTGTAGCTCGATGATTCCATGAAGTCTCAACCAGGAGAACACACTCTGGATTCTAATAGCACTAATAACGCATGTCTGAGAGGTACCTCTCATTGGGTCCGTCCATGAGAAATATATGCTGATAGATTTTAAGATTGATATAATACAACACATGATTATCACATCTAGGGATGTGGAGTGATACCAACCACTCAATCTAGATTAACCATCCATGTAAAGGATCATCACTCATATAGTTTTGGTCATGTTTATACAGAAAAACCTACCTAGTGCATGATGAATGAATAGAGTATCCTACTTCTGGCCTATTAATGGATTAGAAAACCTATATCCATGAAGTCAATATAAGGATATCATAGTGCTAGTTGTATGAAATGATATTGTACCTTTCATAGGGGAATGTTTAAGGGGTTTGAACCCTAAAAAATATAATCCATTAAACCAAGTACAAGAGAATAAAGCCATTTAAGAAGGGGTACCTCATGCGTTGTAGGTTCAAAATCCATGTCTCATGAACCTATATACTAAAATTTTACAATGGAATATTTCTTTATAACATGTAATGTAGAATA
Source organism: Viscum album (assembly GCA_963277665.1). NCBI lineage: Eukaryota > Viridiplantae > Streptophyta > Magnoliopsida > Santalales > Viscaceae > Viscum > Viscum album. Next base: position 184,819,989 of record OY728153.1, on the reverse strand, counting down.
TGGGTATATGACATGATGAAGGAGTAACACGTTGTTTCTGTCTATCCAATGTCCTCTGAGAATGTTCAATAAATGACATCAAACCACGTATGCCTTCTCGAGTACCAGTACATGGTGTAGACTACGTAACTGATTTAGGTCAGGAAATGTGGGGTAGTACCAACCAAGTAAGAAACCTGTGTATTCAACCCCATGACTGGGTACTTCCTAGGTACATTCCAAGTTGTTCAATGATGAAAACCCACTATATAGGAAATACTACATGACATGTGATTTTTTTTTATATAAACTCGCGTTCCTCCTCTATAGGCTTAATTGATTGCATGGACAATGGGTTCTCCCAAATCACATCTTTTTATAATCTTACATCGTTGATGCACCTCTGTCAATTTGTTCTATTGTCGGATCAACTATTGTATATCATTGTTTGACGAATCAATGGTGCAATGATTGATTGTTCAATGTTACTGGTAGGACGAATAACATGAGTCAATCACACAAGGAATCCAGGGTGAAAATGTTATAGAACAGTCCTAAGGATTGAACCTCAGATGTTATTCATTCATTCCTCCATCTATTTAAGTAAAAATGATGAAGGAATTAAAAACAAATAGCATTGATAAAAACCCTATAACACAATTAATTTCATCCCATCCCTACATCTTTTATCGATCTATGTGCTTAAGTAATCATGGATTAGTCTTCCTTCATCATAGATATCATGAACATGAATGAATCATCTTGATAATGAAACCTACCTATATTTTGGATTGAACTCTATGATTATTATTCATTGCATTATCGATATTGGTGAGATCTACCATGAATGAAATTCGTCGATATCTGACATGATGTTATTTCATTACCTACTAAGATGATTCTCCAGATCTCTCTCTCTCTCTCTCTCTCGGGAATTGATATGATTCCATTTTTATGTTCCCAAACATGGTATTCTACTAAAAGGGTTTATTTAAAATAAACAACTCACTACATTTATTTATAGGCATAATAAAAATAAGTTTCTTTTTATAAATTTGGTTAATATTTTTAAAAAACATATGAAAATATTCCACAGTTTACCTATGTCAACCAATGTAAGGTCATTCTGAGGGTAAATCCTATATTTTGGACATAATAGTGCACCCAAATTACTAATTTGGAAACCTATTGAGTGGTTATTTCACTTTCTTATGAAAACAATTCACAATTACTATTAAATATTTTTGTTTATTAAAAACAATTGCTCTTGGAAAAAACATCATCTTTATCGCACGTCATCTGAAAACCTTACATTGAATTTAATATAAATAATATTTAAAAATAATAAACATAAAATTAGAGACATTACATTCTCCCCACCTTGGAGTTTTAAATTATAGAAAAGACAAAAAATGATAATAAAAAATAGGAGGGTACTGAGCATGAATATAATCGAAATTCTCCCATGTGATCTCATAGAAATTCTTGTGCTGCAACAAGAAACATAGTAAAGGAATTGATCTCCCACAAAGGATCATTTCCTACTGATCCTCTATCTCTATGATGTACTCATCAAAATTTTATCTATCCTCGATGTCGAACAAGCCCCAATGGATGATGTGTGATGGGTCATGAACTTACCTCCTCAATTATGATGTGTGGAAGACATTGTGTTCCCTGTCTCACTACCTTGGTAGAGCTAATAGATACTCAAAGTATACAACACAATTTAGTATTTCAAAATTGCTTATGAAGCTCAGAGATATCTTGTCGCCTCGACCAAATTTCAATAATCCACATCAAGGTGAAACCCATAAGAACACATATTATCCTTCCTCAAACTCTAATGACCACCTTTTCCAATCAATATAAGACATATGATGGCTCTTGTTAGTCCTATACTATTCTAAGATGATATGAACCTTCACGGTTTTAGTTGGCACTATTTTTAGGCCCATGAGTGCTGACCCTCATGGGTGATTCCAATTATATAGTGTCCTAATATGTCTCTTATACAATGCCTCTAATGGGGCTATAACTATGGTTTAATGTTATATATTACAATATGAATGTTCCAACAATAGATGATAATCCCCCCCATATTAATCCAAAAATCTAATATTCATGCCCACACCATCTACTCGAGAACATGAATGGTCTTCTCCCTCTTGTTGCCCATTTTTGGATGAAACTACGTGTTTAAGTTTAATTGGGTAACAAACACCTATTATAATCCCTTCAACAACCATGATATGAAAAAATAGTCAATGGAACATAATTGAGTAAAACTATCAACTACATGTAGATTCGTCTCAATATCTATAATGGTCTATATTCTTATATAGCTAGGATATAGGATGACATTATGATTCAGTCTACGATCACCTAGATGGTAGCATTTCCCATGGACGTACAAGGTAAATCCTTCATAAATTCCATTGATATCCCATGTCACATCTATTCTATAACCTCATGGGATTGAGATATACTTGATTAATCTTGGTTCCCATCTTTCACTTTCTAATATCTAATGTATCGAGAATTGAACTCTTCCACTCACACCTTCACCCTTATCCACTAAAAATGATTCTTCCTATCTTGTTACATCTTCACCAAACCATGTTCTTGTTTCAAAGGGTACATGAGAAACTCCCTTGAAAGCTCCTACTACTATGTCACTGGAATAACAATACATCCTCAAAAGAGAACAATCTACTCCCCACGTTTTGAATATCCATCATGAGCATGCCTAGTGGATATCTGATTAAGAAGGGTCTCTCATTCGGTATACCCCATATTTGCCTCCCTAACTTCATTTATGAGTGGACGGTAACAACCATCACATGGAGTTACTATACTCAATCTCTATATATATAGTATAATTATAGTAAGGTCAACTTCTCCGATGTATTGGTCAGAAAATGCGAACTAGATTTCTTGGTGAATAAATCTACAACCACATTCCCATTCCCAAGTGTATAGAAAATATCAATGTTTTATTCCTAGTGAAAATATATCTATAACCTCATCCTCATGTTCATATCCTTCAATGTGAAGAAATAATTTATACTATTATTATCAGGGTAGTTGATAAACTGCTCTACCATTAGTTATTGTCACTATATCTTGAATGTGAATACTACCACTTCTAACTCATAAAAATTGGTCACATAGTTCTTATTATGTGGTCTCAAATGGAATGAAACATATGAAATCACTATTCTCCTCTTTATCAGGTCACGTCCAAGCCTGATTCCTTATTCATCATGGAACACTACATTATCGACACCCACCTCTAAAATCTCATGATCGAATTGCTTTCCATACTCCCCCACAACTATTGAAAAGAATTGTAGCACTTCTATGACCATGGTAATGACATTTATTTCAAGTCAATGATATCATAAGTGATGATATCATTGGGAAATTATGTATGAATCTAAAATAATGTCTAGTTAGCTCAAGGATGATATGCACCTCCATCACATTCTTAGGTGGCTTCCATGGGGACACTACCTCAAACATTACTTGGTCCACTACCACTCCATCCACTAAGATTCTGTGTCCCAGAAAGTGTAACATCTAAATACATATATAAATATGAAACATGATCCATTGAGATGGTTATTAGGTATTATGTCTAGAAATATCCTTAAGTGTCTCGTGTGTTCATCCTCAGGCGCACAGTACACAAGGATATCATCGATGAATAACACTATAAACCGGTATATATAATAATAATAGATCCATTCCATGAGTCCCACGAAAACTTCTATGATGTTCATCATCCTTACAGGAATCAACAATTACTCATAATTAATAATGAAATCTAATGTTTGTCTTCAGAATATCCTCATCCAATAATCACAGTTGGTGATAGCATGATTTATGGTTAACCTTCAAGAACCATTGTTCCCCTTTATTCTGTTCCATGGGATCATCACTCGTCACTAGTGGATACATGTTCATCACAGTCATATATTTCATGATTCATTATTCCACACACAACATCATGTTTCTGTATTATTTTTTGGAAATCAACATTTCGGCTGCCCAGAGTGAAACACTGGGTCTCACAATACAGATCCTCTACAAGTCCATAAACACCCTGAACTCGAAAATATCTATAGCAACCATATTATAATCTATTATATATATCGATGTCATCCTATGGTGTAAATAAATTCAATGTCTATTTTCTTTCGGGGAGGTAACTGTGGAACATATTTACAAATGACGTCCTCACACACCGCCACAACTACATTAAACTAGAGGATAATAACATATACTACACTAAGAGTCATTATAGCCACCTAATTAGTAATCAGTAGAACCATCCTATGCACGATTCCATCATATGTTTTTAGGATTACCTTTTTGCTAAATATGTACAACCACATTCCATCGATATGGATACATTTCACCCTTCAACTAAAATAGTTGTTTTTTAAATGGACTACAGATAACTAATCCATAAACAGAATTATATCATAATGCCACAATGCTATGGCCAAGAGGTTCAAACCAAAATTCTATCCTCCATGGGGTAGGTCACATTATCTGCATAAGTGTGAGATTACAAAGTCTCCTCCCATAGGTGTTTCATAAATAATGATAGATTCAATGGTTCAACAAAAATGTCTAGGTCACATAAATAATATGTGGTGAGAAAGGAATTACTAGAACAAAGTCTTATCAATACTGAATATTATGAATAAAAATCTCATATTGTTCCTAGAATCATTCCTAGATCCCCACGATCATATGACTCGACTGTAAACAATTTTCCCCATCCTTATCCTCTAACTCTTTGAGCCTGGAAATACTACTTGGGGTGGTGGGGGTAGAAAGTCAAAATATTTACCCCACCTACTGATTTCTCAGCTCATTTATCACATCCACATCCTTGTGGATCTGCCTTCTCATATCACTATCTCAACAATTGTGGTTTATCAAAAGTTTCCATGTCATTTTTACGGAGGTTCAGACAATGTCGAGCAAGATGTTCCTTTCCGTCACATGAATAACATCATATATCTCTAGGATGACGGGACCACCAAATAAGCCCTGAACTATAAATCTTTTGACTTGGAACCTCCTCATGAAATGCCTCCCACATCCAAGTCCATGATACTAACATCATATTCCTTCATCCTAGGTATCCACTCTTGCAAATACACTTATGACTATCATCGATTGTATCTACTCAGATAATATGATTTCAACCACCAAATCTCACTCTAGCATCCCCAACATAAGTAGTAATGCATTGAGGGACAACATTAACTTATATGTACCTAAAAATACTCACTAAAAAATTAGATTCGTGAATATGTAATGAAAAACCATACCAATCAAACACCTAAAAATGATTGTAAACCATGATGAATAATCAGACACTACCATTCTTCCCTGATGGAGATGATGATGCTCTTTTATATACATTATTCTTAGCATAAATTGTGAGAACTCATCTCTGATGAGGTTCTCAAACTCTGTCCATGAATGAGTCGCTTATTCAGGTGTATGGATGGTCAAACTTCATCATCTCGCCACTGAATCATATAGAAGGCTCACTTCTAGGACTACCATTAGATCTACTGGTTTCATGACTGGACTGAAAACATAGTTCACCCCTCAAGCTAATCCTAAGTTGTGTATTGTTCAATATCACTTCAGATCTGGAGGGCTCTCTTTCAATTAAAATCTTAAAGCATGCTCGGAATGAGCTCCTCACCTGCTGGTATCAGGGTTACCAAGTCCTTTTTTATATTTGGAGGTATGGATGGTATGCCACAAGAATGATCCATTGGGGGAACTAGTCCATATATCGAAACCTCATCACTAAGGGAGTAATCCCTATGATCAATATGTTGGATCATGTCTAATATGTATCGGGGATGGATCCTGTAGGAAAATAAGATATACAATGGTCAATGACTGTATCTGGAGTGCTGACTCAATATGGGTATGGAAACTACAACACACTCCAATATGATCCATGTTCCATTACTTTTTCAGTACAACCTATTATTTCTTGTATCGAGCTGAATAAAATGTTATCAGAGTCCTTGTGTATGGACACATCAGCGACCACACCAACACCTGAGCCCATGTCCTAAAATATGATCTCCAATCATTTAACATTGTTTCCCAAAACCAATGTCACAATCTCATATTCCTTAATTAAAACCAACCACCTCTAATACAACTCTGTTTGGACCCATAACTGTGGGGACCATGTTGCGACTCCCCATGTACACCTCTAATATACTAGGGGATAGTGAGTAGCATAGAGTAGGTATAACACTAACAAGGTAATCATTTCCCTCGTTCCTATATGTACTAAAACATATTCAAGAAAAAAATATGATGAAATATAAAAACCAAAATGTAATAAATTAATGAAACCAAATATATTCCACATCAGAAGTATAACAGAATGAAAAGAAAATAAAATTGAGAAAAATAAAAATACACCATAATATAAATATAACATGAGTCAAACCTGTAAGAAAAAGGTAATGGAACTACTGTTTGAAATCCATAGGAAAACACCTCGATCTGTCTGGTCTCAGAAATCACCTCCTGGAACTAGTCCACATAGGTCTCCAATAAATGATAGACTATATATACAAGACATGACACATGAAAGAATGTATTGTTTTGGGGTTATTATTATAATACACAATATGACACCCAAAAACCACAATGCAATACAACAACCGATATATATAGTCAGTTATAGACAGGTACACATATCTCACATATATAATACTAATTTTTAAAAATTCATAACCAATAAAATTATTCATAAGGAAATTCAAAACATTTATATAGTAACCCTTGGAAATCAACACCAATATTCCACAAAGCACTCATCTGGGACAACACATTCCTGAGTCTGATCGCTCTAATTACCCCATTCCAAGAAGTTCTACTCATCGGATTCCACCATGAAAATTTTTTGCTAATAGTTCTAAAGAGAAATTCAGCACAACATTGGAGAATCACAAGCATGGATGTGGGGTGTTACCAACTACTCCAAATGGATTAACCCCTTGTGTAGAGGATCAACACACACATAGTGTTGGTCATTTAGATATTGAGAACTCCTCAAAGGGAATAAATAATGAATAGAGGATCCTTCTCTAGGCCATTCATGGTATTCCAAACACTCTATCTAGGATGCCCTTATGAAAGTATCGTAGTTCTTGGAGTTAGAAATGATACTATACCCACCTTAATGGAAAATATAAAGGGTAAAAACCTAATGAAACACGTCCATGATATAGAGTAATAGATAATCAATCCTTTTTGAATGGGGTACATGCATGTAGTAGGGTCACACACCATGTCCCTTGACCCTATGTACTTCCCTGGTACAAAATACATTGTCTTTAGAACATTTCACGTTTACAATGGGTACATGGCTTGTAAAAGGAGTCAAATGATGTGTCTACTAATATGGGGACCACCATTGTGATTTTTTGGGTTCCAAAACAGGTCAGCCTGTGTATACATTACTAGGTAACAATTCACATGGTAGTCCGTGTAATTTTTTCCGGTCATGTCGTATGGGGGAGTACACATAGTATGTTAAACCAATGTAATCCATCACAATTTTGTTTAATTCCTAGGTACATGTTGTGTTTTCCAACAATAACACACACCATGAAGCAGAATCTACGCGTAGTGTGATATTGATTTTCAGGAAACTTGTGTTCTTCTTCCACACACCTCGTCTGATCTTCTGAATATTATTATGGTGGTCTGTTCTCTGTCAAACACCATATTTATGGTATTTGTACTTCAATAGCATAGAATAAATGTGTTTTAGGCCTTCAACCTACTCAAAATTCTGATTTAATCCATCCCAACATAACTCACTCGAGGATGGTGTTCTCATGAATTGCATCAATCCGTATGTCATCATCATTTCCAAACCACAATCGACTCATCACAATGTCAAATATCTTTTTTCAGATTGTTTCACCATGAATCTAAATTGATATTATATATTAATAAATTATGGGAGAGGAATGAAGAACAATAATCAATTACGTAAGAAATCATGGGATAAATTGCATACTGAACATCCCTAAGGAATAATCATTAGATGTTGTTTGTTCCAACCTTGATCAATTATCATAAGAATTATGAATGAATAAAAATAAATATCTAGAATGAAATCGAAATGAAACATGAAAATATAATCCCATCATATAAAAATGATCGATCTGTAGGCCAATTTATTCGTGGATAATTTGATTTTTTTTGTAGGAATCAAGGATGTAAAAACAAATTCCAAATAATGCATCCTACCAGGATTTTGGGATGCTCGCTGATGGAGATCGGCCTCTACATCATCTCCATTGGAGAGATCTACAAAAAACTTTTTCCATCAATCTCTCATCCAATGTTTTTTCATCTCTTTCCAAGAATAATACCTCAATATCTCTCTCAACGAACTCTATAATATTTCAAGGTTATTATTCTAAACCTACATATAGGGAAAGGGATTATTTAAAATGAAACTATCGGTAAACCACTTCATCAATGAAATAAAAATAAATTAATTTTTATGAATCTATTTTATTCATTTAAAACACATCTGTTAACATTCCACAATCGACCTTCACTGACCAATGATTTCTGATTTGATCACCCTTTTAGAAGTTATTCATATATTTCATTAAAATTGTGTGTGTGTGTGTGCAATTTAATATTTTTATATTTTTCAATCAATTATTCTAGGAACACCAAGAATTGGAATCACAAACCATCTCAACACCTACTATAAAATTTTGTCCATATAATATTTAAAAAAATACAAAAAAAAATTGGGACATTATAGATCATTTTTTTAAAAAAAATTAAATACTAACAATGATATTCTAGAAAGGAATGTTGTGCTGGAGGGGTTGATTGAGATACAATGGTATGATAATTTTGAATCAATATATATTTATATTTTCATTTTTGAAGGATGATGTAAAATTGTCTTAAAGGGAAGATTTTAATCAGTAATATCCTATGATTATTATTTAAATATATTCATCTATGTTTTTGATTAGAAGATATTTTGGATGAAAAAACCCATTAATCCTTATAATGGGTTAGAATATCAATATTGATCATGTATCATATTTTGTAGATATGTTGATGAAATGAGATTCTATTTCAGTTATAAACATGATTTCAGAAAAGAATGATTCTTTTGAGAAATCCAAAGGAATGACTTCATTATTTTCAATCAGTCATATGTTATAGAAATTATATCATCTTAAATCAGATTCCAATTTTGTTTCTGTGTGGATGATATGTTTTCTCATTTCATGTTATGGTGAAATAGACACATTGAATATGTTGGAGATTTTTGGGTTATTTCAGATGATTAACATGAGGAAGCCCAACATAGTGAACTATTTTTTCTTCAAGATTGAGGCACTGATTAATATTTCTATGTGGATAAAAATTTGTATTTTCCCAAATTTTATCAACTAGTTTTTAAAAAAATAATGTTTTTATTAAATATTAATAATGTGGTGATTTTTATGTGAGAAAAGTATTATTTTAAATGTGAATAAAAATCATCATAAAGAAATTATTATTAATATTATAGTTAAAAATTATAATTAAAAAATTATAGAAGTCAATGTTGTATACTAAAGTTAACAAATAAAGGTAAAAATGTTCATGAAAATTGGAAAGTCAGTTTATTGCCAAAATTATTGAAAAATAATGTTATTGAGATGTATGATGAAACCTATATATTATTGATGATATGTAATAAAAAAATGAAACATGGAGATATTGACTTCCAACATGGTAATACATAAGAAATTCATTAAAATAGATAACCATTGAAATTTTAAAATAATAATGGTATAATAATTAATGTATAAAGATATTTGATGAGTTAATTTTTTTCAATATTTTGGTGATTGTAGTTGATGATGAAAATTGAGATGACTATATTTTTTAAAATGATGTTGTTCATTTGGTTTAGCCTTTATTAGTCAACAAATTGGTTTCTAATTCCATTCATGTTTTTTATCATCCAAATATTCTTGAAAAATTACAATTTTTTACTTCTAATGTTCATCTCACAATTGAAAATTGAAAAAGGAATGTAGTTTCAACTAATTTTATTAATGATAAAAAATATCCCATAAAATATGAAACATAAATTTTTAAATATAGTTAAATTTTAGAATGAAATATAAAAAAGAGTTAATATATTAATAATTAAATCAATAATATAAAAATGAATCTACATCAGAATAACAAGTTGAATTATAGAGTTATTTATAGACATCATCTTTCAATTAAGAGTCTCAGAATAATGATAATTTGGTATTTATTGAGATGTAGAATAGTTCACAAAAAGAAATAGGGAATCGATAATAAAAAAAGGTTATCAAAATATGAGAAAATAGATATTAATGTTGATGTAATAGATTTTATCTATACTAGGAATATGAAAAAACACACTAATGAGAATATAATGATTGTTCCATCATGGGGAAATACATCTAACATATCATTAAGAATTTACAAATTCCCTATCTACTAAATATAATCAAATAGATGAAGTGATATTTAAATATCGTATTGAATAATTTATGAATGATATTAATAAGATTATATTTCATATTGGTATTGGATTATGGAGAAAGAATATTTAATGGATACATTATGTTTTAGAATAAACAAATTCATTAAATCAATTATAAGAAATTGTTATTTAGAATGAAAATTATTCTAATTCATTACAATTAGAATAAAAAATTATAGAGGAAATTTTTTTATAACTTCATTTGATGTGTTAAAGACAAAAAAAGTGATTTTATGTTTTTTGGAGATCATCTTGATGTTGTTAAGAAATAATCATTGTTTATTCTGGATTCCTTTCGAAAAAATCTCCTAATGTTTCTAACTATTTTTAACAAATTGATATGTTCAATATTTTATTGATGTATTGGTTTTAATAAATTTTGATGTAGAAATAAAATAATATTTACCTTGGAGAATAATTAGTAATTTTGAAATTAGAAAATATAAATATCCATTATATTGAATAATAATTTGACATATTGAATGAAGAGGTCTGAAGGATCCTAATTAATGAATAAATTATTTTCAAGTTGGATTCAATAGTAGCAAAAACTAGTAAGAACCATGTATATTTCTAGAAGATGAATGTGATATTAAGAAATTAATGGAATCATGGTTGAATTTTATATATATATATATATATAATAAATGTAAATAGTATATGTTCCAACAAATTATTCTCTTTATATTCTATTTTAATGATATTTTAAATATATATGGTTGAATATTGTTTTATACATTAGTTAATGAAATTTTATTTTAATTAATTGATTAAAATTATATATTTGAATAAAATTTTAAATACATTCAACAACCCATATTTTTTTTTGAGATTCACAAATGGATGAATTTATTTCAGAAGTTATTAGGTGTGATTTTATTTATAAAGATTATTGGAATAAATTTTTATAATATTTTTAAATATTATAATATTCTTCTGAATAAATATTTTTAAACATGAAAAGTGTAAATAAGAAATGGAAAAATAAGCTATATATATGGTAAGGTGTTCTTAAACAATTAATGGGATATTATATTTTTCAAATTTATAAATTTTTATTTGAATTTTATGTTTAGTGATTTTAAAAATGTGGGATATTACTGGGTTGAATCATTAACATTATACACATTAAATCTATAATTTCTAAAATCATAACGGTGTTTCCTAAAAATCATATTTTACTGTCATTATATATCATAAGTATTTAGAAAGATTTTAGAATAGGACTATTGATTCTACTAATTGAAGAAATATTTATAAACTTTGGAACTTAAATATTCCACGTAATGATATAGTTCATTTGATAGACTATATCAATTTTATCAGAGTGATGATGTTAGACCGTGTGACTGGAAAGGGTTAGCTAATCTGACTGACTGATTTTAGTACATCAAACTGACCAAGTCTAATTTGTTGGACTATCATATTTTAATCCATTAAACTAAAATAATTCCATGAAAATAAATTTTATAATATTATGGTTAAAATTATTTTTATCAGGTGGAATACATTTTATTGTGCTATAACCGTTTTATAAAAAGGATATCGGATGGAGGAGAAATAGATGATATTTCAACATTGAGATCATCTGAGTCAATTTCAACCAGCTCTGAAAATAATTTTTTTACCATTGTAGGTGTTCCATTAAAAATAAATAAATTATAGGATGGGGGATATTCTTTTTACAAACCAACCTATTTGATGTCTAATCGGATGTAATGTATCCCAACTTTCAAATTTTATGTATTCATAATGATTTAATTATATGAATTCTGAGTGAGGATTTAAAATCACTAATAGCATTTTGAAATTTAATTTACTATTAATGATTTTTAATATGAATGATAGTTTATGGGTATAATAAAACTATTGGTTTTGATCATACCGATTGAGGGCATTCGCAGATAGGAAGACAAATTTTGATATGATTTTTTAGATCAAGGTATTTAATTTTTAAGAAAAAATACCTTATTATTTGATGAAAAATATGGATACTAAAATTAAGAGTTTGGGACATACATATATCCTAATTTTATAAAGTAAAAAATCATTCATTATTCTATTTATAATACGATATTGATTTTATAATAATCATTTATTTTTCTTGTTTTGATATGTTAGTATATTTCATCTATGAATTTTGGTAGAAATATTCATTGATTATGCATTTATCCTCTTATTTACCATGAAATTTATGTATCTGATATAGTTACTCTAATCCAAATATGATAACTATGTCTGATTAATTACAACAAATAGGTGTGGTTTTTTCTTTAGTTTAGGCATTAAACATATTTTCACCTCATCTTGTACCCATTATTAACTCAATGATCAATCAATTTGGACTTGTAATATAATGATTAATTAAAAATTTATAGTGATTTAAGTATAAATTTGAATAATTTCATCTAAGGGGATTTGAAAAATATTTATCAAGTGGGGAATAATTTCATTACTCAATTTATTTTCATTGGTAATATATCATCTTTGTCATAATTAATATTGAATGAGTATTTGTTAAAATAATTTTGATTACATAGTTTCGTGCTTTCACATGGTTATGTTGATTTATATACGATAAAAACAATCTATTTATTCATTATTTGGTCATTTTCATATAACGCCATTTAATTTTATTCCCTTATATATATTCATTACTTTTTCATGTAATCTTACCCATTCTCAACTCATTAGTGTATAATATATTTTGAATAAATGTTATTGATATAATCACAATTCATGTCTCTCTTCTGTCTGAACACTCAATTTTTCCAAAATAATTACCTATCCAAATATTTTCAAAAATATTATTAACATATTCTAATTGATTTATTGAAGGAATGTTTACCAATTGTAGTATTATTAATAATGTTTTAAAATGAATCTTAATTTCAATTTCACGAGATGAACAATTTTCATTTATTGAAGAAGTGAATGAAATCTTTGATTTAATGTTTACAACATGCATTGAATTTGAACCTATAATGACCACTCATATTTTTTAAATATTAATTTATATGATAAAAAGAAATTTTTAAATGAAATTTTTTTCAAAAATTTTAGGGGTAATTTTATATTTTATGATTCATTTTAAAAATAAAACGTATAATTTCCCCATGAATGTTTTTTTATATTTTTGTGGTATTTTTATTCCACAATAAAAACAACCCATTATTCTTATTATAATTATTATAATTAGGATGATATTATCAATAATATTTTTATTGATGATTTTACACAATTGTCACTATGTAATGTATTCAAATTCACTACATCGGTTTATTTTGGTAGTTTTAACATTCCCTTGAAATATTAACATTCCACTGATTTTTAGATAATAAATATTCCCTAAAAACATTTTATTTATCATGGATATGTTTTTTTCATAAACAATATACCATTTTAACATATCATGTATATATTTAATGTTATTTTATTAACTCAAGAAATATTAATAAATTTGAATCATTTCCCCAATATGGATTTTTTATGATAAAGCATATTGATTCATGATTCGAATTAATTTTTAAATTATATTGGAATTAATTGGACCTAGAGAGATTGGTGGGGACCAAAATTATATATCCCATCGATTCAATTATTTTATCATGAAAATAATCTGTAATCTTGCATTAAATAGATTTATTACTATGTTTTAAACCACAATTTGAAATGTTTTTATGGAATATGTTTCAATATTCCTACATTTACATAATCCAATAATTAAAAATTTCCTCATTGAGAATATATATCTTATTATTCATGATATTTTCACGATGATGTTATGTCTTGATTAATTTCATTATATTTTTTAATATAAAATTGGTGTTTATTATTATTTACCTTTCCATGTTGATTAGTCCATAAATAATTTTTCTTACAATGTTTATAATTAAAATATTTGTGTGTCATATTTTTACATTTACATTTTGATTATTTTTTATCAATTAATGATAAGATACGTTTTAAAGTAACTTTACAAATAATCTAGTTTACCAAGGATAAATATATATTTTCTTTTTCAAGATGTAATTACCTGTATATTTCGAAATTTTAGTTAATTACAAATCGTCTCTAGCCTACTGGGGATGGGGTCACTACATTATTCCAATGTGACATCAAAATTCACCTATTTGTGATTAACTAAGAAGACATGTTCTAAAATCATGTATCACATGCACTTTGATTTTGTTTCACACAAATTTAATTTGTTACTTTTTTTGAAATGGTGGTCAGTTCTAATGATTCACAAATATGAATTAAAAATATACTAATTCACATGTGGAGTTGATGAATATATTATGATATCATTCATCAGTTCAATATTAATGGTATTATGATAGCTGTAGAATATCTAATTTTTAGATTCTATAAAATATTTATATGGATTAGTGGGACCAAATATAATCATGTGATATTCATTATGTCCAAACATAGACCTAAAATAAATAATAATTATATCATTGTACATAAAATTGAGTACATGTTAACCCGACTGATTTTTTTTAAAATATATATTTTCCTCATTAATTTGATGAAAAAGTTCTTCAACATAAAAAATGATACTTATTCATCAATTTTATATGATTTTTTTGTAATTCTAGCAGAGATGAATAGAAAATCATTCTTATTGTAAAAGAGAATAGTGTTCACACATAGAGAAACATTATGATGAACAAATAACTTCTTTTACATCTATTTATATTGGATTATAGTATCCTATAAATTAATATTTTTTAAATGATAATAAGGATTATAAATTTATTTCACACCAAAAACTAAATAAATAAATAATTTTGCAGAGAAATATGGAGAAAGAATAGACCAATATCATTGGAAAACAACATAGAACCCTCGAAAACCCATGGAAAGAAATATATAGGAATAAATATCATTAGGATCCACCATATAAATTGTGATCCTAATTATCTCCTCTGTTCAAGAAGGTCGTATTTCACTAGACCTAATTTCCAATTCTCTATTAAACATCAATGACCTCACATCGACAATGATTAATTTAAAATGAATATCATAAAAATCAATCATATCATGGTGAAGAACCATCCAAACCATCCATATGATAATGTCAAAATGATTCAGATTGTAAACATGGTAGTTTTAGACTATCACCATATTATATACTAAAAGTGGACATTATAATCAATATAATACCAACTCTATCCTCGTTATAAGAGATGTTTCTAGCTCCATAACATAACACTTTACATTCTTTAAAATTTTCAACACATATAAAAATTAGTAGATATAAAATAGTCATATGAAGTAGTATCAACCTAATAATATGTTAGAGATGGTACAAAAAATTCCCCCTTTCACTATAATTGGACCCTGATAAGAATACATCATTTACTCCTCTACATCGTAACACTACTTCAATATAGATGTCAATGGATACTACCCTATAGGATTTTAGGAATTTTATTATGATCCAATATCCTTTAAATCTAATGATACATAACCATGTCACAGAATATATATATTCATGAAAAATATTACTTGTTTTCCTTAGTGAATAAATGAATTTAATGTCTTCAAGGGTTTATGGAAAGGCCATTGGGTGTGACCCACCATTCCACAGAGGATGAAGGTCAATTTCACATTATTGTCCAATGTGACAAGAGTATAGTGTGATGTTTATTGATTGGTACCTCCACCACCTATTCTACTATCATTCCACTTAATATACCTCCCAACTATTTTAATATATGGGAGGGAAAATCTAAACAATGATGACTTAATAAAAAAAAAATCACTATATTCATATCCCTATCAGCTATCTCAGCATAAGTGGTTTGCATAATCATATTCTCCTATGAATTAATATCTGATTGCAAGAATTCAAAAACAATTTGATACATAATCATATCATTAATCACCACCTCTAGATAAAAATAGACCAATTTTTCAAAAATGTTTTGGTATTCTTACACTGAATGATCCCCCTATTGAAGGTAGATGAAAACTATAGGCTTATGTGTCATCTAGGATTCTATGATGGACTGGTAAATGAAAATGTTTGTAATGTCCTTCCATTACAATCCTACATAACAATTCCCTTGAACCATTAAGTCCCAACTTCTCATTATAGGACTGTCGATCATAAATGAAAATCACATAACCATTATAGATTTAGTTTTCTCAAGGAATATTATGACCAAACCAATTTTTCTAAATACTTCGCTGCGTCCTATAGGTAACTAGTATCCTTACTGGATGGGGGTTTAGGAGTATGAACCCATACACATGATCGTTTCCCCCAGGGATCAATTTTGAACCTATTTATCATTTTTATAAATGAGTTTCATAAATAGATCGAGGAAATGAATAACCAAGACTATGCGATCTATGTTATTTTGATCAATATGAATGTTCCCCTAATGAGAATTTCCCTCCATAACCTACTTGTGAATCCATGGATCATATATTAGATTAATTATTCTATATTCTTAAATCATAATTATACTATCATAAAATATTATAATGTCATTTTAAAACTAATAAACATGAGAAGGAACTGTGATATTAAGAAAAACAGAACACATGATACATAGAACCCAACCAACATTGACGATATATGGTTTTTTGTGATGAAATATTATTAGGAACTCACTCACAATATACCCCTCTATTCAAAAAGAAATCATACCTCCTTTCTCCCGAACATCTAAAAATATAACCCCTAATGATATATCTAATATGATACAAATGTGGCACAAACCGACCAAGAAAACCCATATAATTAGGCTAACACTCATCCCATGGAATGAATCGAAGTGTATTCCTGATCCTCGTGTGTTGGAAACTAAATTAAAGGAATCTAAAAACATATATATGGAATAGTTTCTTCCTAACATGAAATATTCATCATGGAATACATAATGAAAAATATAAAAATAGTGTAAATATTCCATAAAAAACTAGTAGAGATATTGATAGACTATGAGAATAAACTAATATATATATATATATCCATGAAAAAAACCATTGGAATTAGAAACTAGATAGAATTAATTAGTCTTAGAAGTGGGAAATATTGCACCATCACACCGTCACACACCCATTCCCACATGACCTAAAGAATCTTCACGTAATTATGGGATCATGATCATTACTATAATAGAAAAAAAAATGGTGTGCATACTTCCATGGGCTTGTGTATGGTGTCAGCTTAAATGGATTAGTAGTATTCTATAAAAGTTTTCCATTGTACGCCTTTGTAAGAAAATATCAATACTATCATTACACAAAAAACATGGAATGAAATAATTAATTTCACATTTATATCAAAATCATGGTAAAAATTTTCCATTTTATATAGTTCAAAAAATTATTTCATACAAAATAAGACACAATAGATTTTCAAGTAAACCATTTCTCAAAATAGAAATTATTTAACCATTTAAAAAATGATTTATAATGAAAATAAAAGAAAAATGGATATCACGCATAGGGTAATATGTATTTTTGATTAAAATGTATATTATACCATAAAAATGAATTAAATATATGTTATCTATCAATACGTTGATAGAATAATAGGTCCAAGAAAATATTGGAATAACCCAATATTTATACCATCTATGGTGTAAAATATTAATGTATTTCTAAGAATATGGACCATGGAACGGAATAAAACTACATGAGTGAACACATTAATATAATCTATGATGTGACCTAATATTATTTACTTCCCATAGGTATGAAATGATACCATGTGATGTGTATATCAGGAAATATCAAAAGTGATCAACACATTCAATAAGGTCTATCAAGACCACCCTTTATCTAGAAAAATTATTCTGTGTAAGACAATTTGTTGTGCCCAAGTGATTTCATTTGTTGTCAATAACCAGTCAATGAGTGCTAACTGATTGAGTGGGCTTGAAGAGTGATAAATCTTGAGGTATAATGGTTGAAGACGCTTTACAGAAATCAGACGATTGTAGAACTGATCATGAAGTTCCAAGCCTTGTATCAAGAAGATGCAATGTCACAACATTGTTAGAAGTCCATGCATTGTCTTCACAATGCATGAGGAGAGAAAGGTGAACCATCCACAACTACTAAATGGATTAAGTGGTTTGAAGAAGACCATGCACTATCTCTTAGTGCATGTGGATTTGAAGATGATCCAACCTCATCTATGATTGGATTGAAGAAGAACATTGAAGATCAAAGTGATTTATGATTATTTGTTGATGAAGATAGTTCAGAGATCCTTGAGAATTCTATAGAAGAAGAAGAAGAGATGTTGGAGAAGATATATGGTGTTCATAAGAAGATGAAGAGGAGAAGAAGTATGGTTTGGAATTTTTGTACTTGGTTACTTTGCTTCTATACAAAGTACCATCTATGTTCTTTAACAAAAAATAATCCAACCAAGGAGGCCAGCCGAGGTCCCTCACCTCAAGCACTTGCGGGACCCGAGGGTCAACCGCGCTCGAGGGAAGTCCTCAAGGCCAAGGCCTCCCCGAGGCATGGTGTGTGGCCGTGTGTAAGCACGTGGGTGCCACACGGTGATGAATATGTGCAGCGTGGGCGCTAGGTGCGCGCCTGAAGGAAGCAGAGAGGGCGCTAGAGCGCGCCCGCAGGAGAACCAGTGCGGGGAGGCACCGGAGGGGGGAGAAGAGATTTCTGAGCCGATGGTGGGAGGCGATGGTTGTTAAACCGTAGAAAACCTGTGTCGCGTTTCTATGTGGGATGAGTTTTTTGAGACGCGGAGCTGATCTGGGCTGTCCATCTGATCTGCGTGTTATCACGGCCGCACGATCCATCCACGACACCATCCGAGATCATTTAACGCCGATCCAATGGCCTAGGTGACAAACCATGGTCGTACTCAACCTCCCGCCAGCTGAATCTACCCCGCGACGCCTCCAATGAACCATAGGCACCCGAGCGAGGGAGATGGAGCTCCCGGACACTTCTGAAGAACATGAAGCCTCCATGGTGATCGTCTGGTCGAACCGAGACCATGCATGCAATCTACGTCTTGCATGCATGAGAAATATCGAGGAAGAAGGTACGGCCGAGGCAAACGGAGTTTCCAAGGCCACGTGGATTCGTGTGAGATTTATTCACAAGAATCAGGTATATGAACTTGAATCCATACACGATGTTTGGATCACACGTTTGGAAAAAGGAAACACCTGAGGTATCCGTAAAATCATTAATGTTGGTTGAATGTTTTTTTAAAGAACCGAATATATCGGTTTTTCAGAGGAATGAATCTCAGACAATTCATGGATGGATTTTGAACACATTCTCTGTCTATAAAAGGAAGAGTCCAAGCCGAGAAGAGGCTGCTGCCTCCCGGACATTCAAGTGCTTCTGTTTCAAAAACAGAGAATCTTGGGAGAGGAGAACCGCACAACCACTTGCGTGATGGAGAACCGCGCATTCCGTGCACGAAGGAAGAGGCCGAGTCGAGTCTCCCTGTGTGCTCCCTTGCATGATAGGGAAGAGGTTGAGCCTTGAGCTCCCACTGCCCGCATTCTTGCACGGTAGCAAGTGGTCGCACCCTCTGTGCCTGCGAACTCGCGCGGCAGGAGGAAGCCACCGCGCCACCCTCATGGTTGGAGGAAACTGTCTCACCTGCGCGGTAGGATTTTCCACACCACTTGCACGGTAGAATAAGTTGTCTCACCCTGCGTGCCTATTGCACCCAATCACTCTTGGTGCGTAGAAGACCCGTGCTCCCTGGTTTTCACGAAGAAGGATGATTGTGCACTCTTGTTTTCCACAAAGAAAAAGAACCTGAGGCCTTGTGTTGTCACAAATAGGAACACATGCATGAGGCCGAGGCCTTGATAACCCTTGAGAAGAAACCCTCACACATATAATATCCACATACCCATTTGGGTTGTGTGTGATTTACTTGAAGAAGGGTGATTGCATAGTGGAGTACGTGTGCAGGTAAACATAAGAACAAAGTGTGTGTGCACGTGTGAAGAGAAAGATTAACTTTGAAGAAGGAAGGCCACAACATATATTGGTTGTGAGGGTGTGTGCTCAAGTAAAGAAGAAGGGAGTAAATATATGCAGATGCATGCATATTGAATAGAAGTATTGGTGAGCAAGACTGACAAGTTCTCCTGGAGTTTGTTGAAGCTAATTGAAGAATTAAACAACACATTTGAAGAAGAGAAGTGGAGTTGTGAAGAAGAAGATGCTGTGAAGTTGGGGGGTTTAACCAACTTGTAATTGGGGGGTATAACCAATTACCGTGTAAACATCTTCTGGCATAGTGAAGAATCTGTGTTGGGGAGTGCAACCAACACGGCAAGGAGTAGGTTTTTGTACCGAACCTTGTAAATCTCTGTGTTTTGTGATTTCATTATCACTGCACCACCAAAAGAGTAGATCTAGGCCTTAACCATCCACAGAGGTTGAATTGATCATTCAAAGGGAAAAATTATTAAAAAGAAAAAGTTATCACTGATTCACCCCTCCCCTCTCAGTGATCACAACTGATCCGGGCATTTAAAGTGGTATCAGAGGGAGGTTACCTCTATTAGGATCTACTTCTGAGAAAATGGACAATCTGAACTCTATTAATAGTAGGGGTGTTCCTACATTCGATGGAAAGAATTACCATAGCTGGAAGAATCGGATGTTACCCTACCTTCTATCTCTCGGCCTTGAAGTTAGAGATGCAGCCTTATTTGGATTCCCTCTTCTTGCTAATGAAGCTGATATGACACTGTATTAGAAAAGAAATATGGAAGTTGATGGTAAAGCTCAAAATGCCATTATTATGTCACTCTAAGAAAAGGTATATTCAAAAGACATGGGACTCAAGAATGCTAAAGAAATTTGGGGCAAATTGGAAAGCAGTTATGAAGGCATCATGAAAGTCAAGGAAGCCAAATTACAAAATTGGAGAAGCAAGTTTGAAGATATCAAGATGGGAGAAGAAGAAAATATTGATGATTATTTCACAAGATTCAACGAAATTTTTAGTAACATTCTGGGATTTGGAGAAAAGTTAGAGGACTCAACTATCGTAAAAAAACTAATGAGAAATTTTCCTGATAGGTTTGACCCCAAAGTCTCAGCATTAGAAGATAGAGATGATCTCTCTCTTGATGAACTACACAACATTCTCATTGCATATGAAATGAGGAAGATCCCAGTATTCAAGAAGAATATCAAGGATGAGATGGCTTTTGAGGCCATGAGACAACTCAAGATAAGAGATGACGAAGTCCTAGAATCAAGTGAATCTGACAATGAAGAAAAGGATGTAGACTTCAATAAAATTATTTCTATTTTATCAAAAAGGTTTGGAAAAGATAAATTCAAGGGAAAAGGGAAATTACCACCGAGTTGTTTCAATTGCAATAACATCAGACACTTTGTTGTTAACTGTCCCAAGAAAAGATTTAGTGCTCCAGAAGTTGAAGAAGAAAAATCACAAAAGAAGAAATGGAGTAGAAACCCAAGAGAAGGAAGAAAATTTGGTTCAAGAAAGAAAAGGTTCATTCTAAGTGAAAGAAGAAGTTATGTGAGCAAAGAAGAAGAGTCAGACTCCACTTCAGCCAGTCAATCAGAAGAAGAAACAAATTTTATAGCTCATGTAGAAAAAGGGTTTGATACCTACAGCAGTGAAGATGATGAAAGTGAACGAACAGATCTTGAACACATGTTGAAAGATGAATTAGAGGCTTGCCTTGAACAAAACAACAAGATCAAGAAAGAGAAGAAACTGTTACAAAAGGAAACCAGAAGGATGATTGAGGAGTTGGAAGAGTGTATGAAGAAAGAGACATTGTACATTGATGAAATCAAGAGACACAAACTAAAGACAGATGAGTTGGATAATATAGAAAAATATCTTGAAGAGAAACTTCACCTCAAAGAAGAAGAGCAGTCAGTGACACAATCCATGTGGATTGAATCACAGAATATCCTGACAAATATGAGAGAAGACTTTAACAAGGCTGTTGAGGTCAAGGTAGAATCATCTCATGCTGGTGCTCAGAGGCAAGTCAATTTACCACTAAGTAAATCTCAAAATACATTTATTATCTCTAACAATGCAGGTCCAAAGATGAAACTGAGACAAACATGGAATACAAAAACTTGTGAAAAATCATCTTCAATGGAAGAATGGAAATCCCCAGGAAGGAATACTCAAATCTTGGACAGGAAATTACAACATGACTCCTATCAGTGGAGAAGGTCAAGGTTTAGAGGCTACTGCTAGTGTTGTGGTGTGTTTGGAAAAAAGGCCTATACATGCTGGTATAACATGTCTCTTCCAAGTATGAGGCATGATTCAAGGGGTAGATATCATGAAACCCAGAGTATATTACAGAAATCATCAAAACTTCGAATTCAGATCAAATCTGACTCCCTGGGTGAAGCTTGTGGAAGATGTGACCAACAAGGTCCTAGAGCTGATAAGTGTAGAACTATTATTCCTAAACAAAGAGTCAAAGACATGAAAGGAAAAGGCATTCAAGAACCCAATGAAGAAATCACATGCTTTGCTGAAGTTTCTCTAAAATCCAGCAGTAAAACCAAGTCATGGATTCTTGATAGTGGATTCTCATCACATATGACTGGTGATACAAAAATTCTAAGCAACATAGAAAGTCATGAGGGAGGAACCGTGGTGTTTGGAAATGATTGTTCTCTGAAAATCAAGGGATTTGGAAAGGATATGATTGAAACAACAAATCTAAAATCCAATGATGTGTTGTTTGTTGAAGGATTAAAGCACAACCTGCTGAGTGTAATCCAATTATGTGATGATGGACATGAGGTGTTGTTCTAGAAGGATTCATGCATCATCAAGAGCTCAAAGGATGGAAAAATCATCACTCAAGGAAGAAGAACCACTGGAAAACTATTTCAAATTAGTGAGTCCATCAATTCTTGTTATCTTAGTTCTAAAGATGAAAACAATCTTTGGCACAAAAGACTTGGCTATCTGGGTCAAAGAAGTATGAGTAAAATTCTGAAGTACAACATTGTACGAGATCTACCCAAATTAAAGAGAGAAAGAGATGAAATTTGTGACATATGTCAGAAGGGAAAACTGACCCATAGTTCACACAAAGGAGTAGATATCATGTCTACTGGGCCTCTTGAACTCATTCATACAGACATATGTGGACCGATGAGATAGAATTCTACAAGAGGAGATCTCTATTTTATAACCTTCATTGATGATTACACTCGGATGACCAACGTCATGTTCATGAAACACAAGTCATAAGCAATCACAATGTTCAAAAATTTCAGGAGGCAGGCTGAGAAAGAACTAGGACTCTGTATCAAGAAAGTGAGATCAGACAATGGAAAATAATACACTTGGGATGCTTTTTAAAGCTATCTAGTCAAGCATGGAATCAAGCATCAATACAGTACACCATATACTCCACAACAAAATGGAGTAGCTGAAAGGAAGAATCGAAGCATAGTCGAAATGGGGAGGACTATGTTAGCTGAGCACAATATCTCTAAGTTCTTCTGGAGAGAAGCAGTATGCACAACTATACACATACAAAATAGATGTCTTCTGAGACCAGAAACACAAACGACAACCTATGAAATGTGGTTTAACAAAAAACCAATTGTTACGTACTTTAGAGTCTTTGGTAGTCCTTGCATCAACAAGATTAAAAACATTAATCTGGGAAAGCTTGAAGAAAAAGTAAAAGAAGGAATATTCATGGGTTACCTACCTGATGGAAAAGACTACAGATGCTGGAATAAGAGGTTGAACAAAATGATTGACTGTAGTGATGTCAGAATAATTGAAAACAACACCAAACCATATCATGTGGATAATGATGACTCAGAGAATGAAACAACCTTGGAACAGAAGAATGAAGAATTAACTGAACCAACACCAACTGCTGGTGAGATCAACTCTGAACACACTAGTGATGAAGAGGAAAGTAATGAAGATGGAAGAAGAAGATAAAATAAATTTAAAAAACATGTCGACATAGAAAATTTCCTTGGTCACCCACAGTCCTCAGTAAAAACTAGAATAAGATTGAGATTGGAAGATCACACTGTACTGGTTTCTCAAGTTGAACCTCACACAGTGGCTGAAGCAGTTGAACATGAGGAATGGATACAAGCTATGCATGAGGAGCTCAATCAAATAGAAAAGAACTCCACTTGGGATCTTGTGCCAAGGCCCAAAAATAAAAATGTAATTGGGACAAAGTGGGTTTTCAGAAACAAAATCAATGAAAAGGGGGAAGTTTCCAGAAATAAGGTCAGGCTTGTATGGAAAGGGTATTCACAAATGGAAGGAATAAACTTTGAAGAAACCTTTGCACTAGTTGCAAGACTGGAAACTATCAGAATTTTCTTAGCAGTTGCAACACACAAGTAGTACAAGGTATATCAAATAGATGTGAAATCTGCATTCCTTAATGGAGACCTTGAAGAAGAAGTGTATATAGAATAACTAGAGGGATTTGTGCTGGACAAAGATGGTAGTATGGTATGCATATTGAAAAAAGCCTTGTATGTATTGAAGCACGCCCCTAGATCCTGGTACTCCAAATTGGATGGTTGTCTCAAGAGCATGAAGTTTGTCAAAGGAACAGTTGATAGTAATCTCTATGTCAGAGAAATGGCCACTGGTACTCTCATAGTCCTTATCTATGTGGATGATATTATTTTTGCTAGTGACAAGGAAGGATTATGTGAAGATTTTGCTGAGTAGATGAAGAGAACCTTTGAAATGTCCATGCATTGTCAAATGACATATTTTCTAGGATTTCAGGTGCAACAAAGGAAAAACTCCATATTTCTTTCACAAGAAAAATATGAAAGGGACTTAGTGAAAAGGTTCAGAATGGAGATTGCAAAGGAATTCTCAACACCCATGTCTATTGGAACCAAGCTATGAAAGGATAAAGAAGGCAACAACGTTGATCAGAAAGAGTTCAGGAGAATTATTGGCAGTCTCCTTTATCTCACAGCTTCAAGGCCAGATATAACATATGCAGTGACTTTGTGTGCCAGATTTCAAAGTGACCCAAAAGAATCTCACTTATCAGCAGCTAAAAGAATCTTGAGATATGTGAAAGGAACCCTCAACTATGGACTCTTATACAAGCACAGTACAAACATAAAGTTGTTGGGATTCACAAATGCTGATTGGGCTAGTGATTGTACTGATAGAAGATCCACATCTGGTGGAACCTTATTTCTGGGAGAAGGATGTGTTAGTTGGTACAGCAAGAAACAAAATCTTGTAACATTGAGCACAGCTGAAGCAGAGTATGTGGCAGCTACACATGCATGTACACAAATTATTTGGATGCAGGTGCAGCTTGCAGATTTGAGAATTAAAGCTGAAAAGCCATTGAGGATCTTATGTGATAATCAAAGTGAAATTGGATTGTCTAAGAATCCTATATAACACTCTAGATCCAAGTACATTGATATAAAATATCATTTCATCAAAGAAAGGGTCGCCAGTGGAGACATCAAGTTAGACTACATTTCTACTCAAGATCAAGTGGTAGATATTTTCACCAATGCTACGACTACAGAAATATTTGTTGAGTTAAGGCTGAAACTTCATGTTCAGCCTTCTCCTCTCACTTGAGGAAGATAAAGGTTCCTCCTTATTCCCTAAATTTATATGATTTTGTACTAACATGCATGGAATTGAAGGATATGATTGCATCCCTTGAGGGGGAGCATTGGTTGTTGAGTCAAGCGGTTATGCATTCTGGGAATGACTTCCCATTTATCCCTTTGAATTTGTTGGCCAATAAGGGGGAGAAATCATCAAGAACACATTGTGATGTTTTTTAAGTGTTCTTAGGAGTATTGACAACCAAATACAAAGGGGGAGATTATTGTGCCCAAGTGATTGCATTTATTGTCAATAACCAGTCAATGGGTGATAACTGATTGAGTGGGCTTGAAGAGTGATAAAGATTGAGGTATGATGGTTGAAGATGCTTTACAAATATCAGACGATTGTAGAACTGATCATGAAGTTCCAAGACTTGTATCAAGGAGATGCAATGTCACAACATTGTTAGAAGTCCATGTATTGTCTTTACAATGCATGAGGAGATAAAGGTGAACCATCCACAACTACTAAATGGATGAAGTGGTTTGAAGAAGACCATGCACAATCTATTAGTTCATGTGGATTTGAAGATGATCCAACCTCATCTATGATTGGATTGAAGAAGAACATTGAAGATCAAAGTGATTTATGATTATTTGTTGATGAAGATAGTTGAGAGATCCTTGAGAATTATATAGAAGAAGAAGAAGAGATGTTGGAGAAGATATATGGAGTTCATAAGAAGATGAAGTGGAGAAGAAGTATGGTTTGGCATTTTTTTACTTGGTTACTTTGCTTCTATACAAAGTACCTAATATGTACATTAACAAAAAATAAGCCAACAAAGGAGGCCATCCGAGGTCCCTCACCTCAAGCACTTGCGGGACCTGAGGGTCAACCGTGCTCAAGGGAAGTCCTCAAGGCCAAGGCCTCCTCGAGGCATGGTGCGGGCTGTGTGTAAGCCCGCAGGTGCAACATGGTGATGAATTCGTGCAGTGTGGGCGCTAGGTGCACACCTGAAGGAAGCAGAGTGGGCGCTAGGGGGCGCCCGCAGGAGAACCGGTGCGGGGAGGCACCGGAGGGGGGAGAAGAGATTTCTGAGCCGATGGTGGGAGGAAATGTTTGTTAAACCATGGAAAAACCATGGCGTGTTTCGATGTGGGAAGAGTTTTTTGAGACGCGGAGCTGATCTGGGCTGTCCATCTGATCCGGGTGTTATCGCAGCCACACGATCCATCTGTGGCGCCATCCGAGATCATTTAACGCTGATCCAATGGCCGAGGTGACAAACCATGGTCGTCCTCAACCTCCCACTAGATGAAGTTACCCCGCGACGCCTCCCACGAACTAGAGGCACCCGAGCGAGGGAGATGGAGCTCCCAGCCACTTCCAAAGAACATGAAGCCTCCATGGTGATCGTCTGGTCGAACTGAGACCATGCATGCAATCTACGTCTTGCATGCATGAGAAATCTCGAGGAAGAAGGTACGGCCGAGGGAAACGGAGTTGCCAAGGCCACGTGGATTCGTGTGAGATTTATTCACAAGAATCGGGTATATGATATTGAATCGATACACAAAGTTTGGATCACACGTTTGGAAAAAGGAAACACCTGAGGTATCCGTAAAATCATTAACACTGGTTGAATGTTATTTTAAAGAACCGAATATCTTGGTTATTCGGACGAATGAATCTCGGATGATTCATGGATGGATTTTGAATGCATTCTCTATCTATAAAAGTAAGAGTTCGAGCCGAGAAGAGGCTGCTGCCTCCCGGACATTCAATTGCTTCTGTTTCAAAAACAGAGCATCTTTGGAGAGGAGAACCGCGCAACCACTTGCGCGACGGAGAACCGCGCATTCCTTGCGCAAAGTAAGAGGCTGATTCTAGTCTCCCTGTGTGATCCCTTGCGCGACAGGGAAAAGGCCGATCCCTGCGCGCCCGCTACCCGCATTTTTGCGTGGTAGCAAGTGGCTGAACCCTCTATGCCCGCGAACTCGCGCGTCAGGAGGAAGCCACCGCGCCACCTGCACGGTTGTTGGAAGATGTCGCACCTGCGCGGAAGGATTTTCCACGCCACTTGCACGGTAGAAGAAGCTGCCGCACCCTGCGTGCCTATTGCACCCAAGCACTCTTGGTGCGTAGAAGACCCGTGCACCCTGGTTTTCACAAAGAAGGAGGATTGTGCACTCTTGTTTTGCACAAAGAAGGATAACCTGAGGCCTTGTGTTGTCACAAAGAGGAACGCATGAATGAGGTCGAGGCCTTGATAAACCTTGATAAGAAACCCTCACACATATAATATCCACATACCCATTCGGGTTGTCTGTGATTTACTTGAAGAAGGGTGATTTCATAGTGGAGTACGTGTGCATGTAAACATAAGAACAAAGTGTGTGTGCACATGTGAAGAGAAAGATTAACTTTGAAGAAGGAAGGCCAAAACATATCTTGGTTGTGAGGGTGTGTGCACAAGTGAAGAAGAAGGGAGTGAATGTATGCAGATGCATGCATATTGAATAGAAGTATTGGTGAGAAAGACTGAAAAGTTCTCCGGGAGTTTTTTGAAGCTACTTGAAGAATTGAAAAACACATTTGAAGTAGAGAAGTGGAGCTGTGAAGAAGAAGATGCTGTGAAGTTGGGGGGTTTAACCAACTTGTAATTGGGGGGTATAACCAATTACCGTGTAAACTTCTTCTAGCATAGTGAAGAATCTGTGTTGGGGAGTGCAACCAACACGGCAAGGAGTAGGTCTTTGTACCGAACCTTGTAAATCTATGTGTTCTGTGCTTTCATTATCACTGCACTACCAAAATAGTAGATCTAGTCCTTAACCAGCCACAGAGGATGAATTGATCATTCAAAGGGAACAATTCTTAAAAAGAAAAAGTTATCACTGATTCACCCCTCCCCTCTGAGTGATCACAACTGATCCAGGCATTTCACAATTTAACAAACAATTTTGTTATTCATTTAAATCATCAATAATTTACCAAAATAAGTTAAAAATATAGTATTATAAAAATACCAAAATAATATTATTGAATCTGGGATCATTATGATCTTCATTAAAAAGATATAAAAATAGATCATGTGTACATAAAAAAACATAGGTCAGTGAAAAAACTACAAACATCACCCTTAAAATTCAATGACACCGACAATGTGATATGTAAACCTGAAGGAAATGAAACACAAATGAATGAGATATTGTTACCTATAAATTGATTCTACTAACATATAATTATTATCCCATAATCACATGTTTATCCATGAATATAAGAGACTTCATTCCTCATACCACATTAAATATTCATGTAACAAACTATAATATTCCTATAGGAAAAAACATGTAGTATGAAACAAGATAAACAGATTAAGGAAAATTGATCAACATAATTAGAAAAAATCCATTGTTTATACCTAAACATTCCAATTCAATACAAATGAAATGGAATAAAACAGGATGATATGGTTCTATTTTTCCTCCCTTGATCACTATATAACATGTAGTCAAACAGGTATTCCACTTGAACATAGTCATCCCTCCCCATATATCATATGCCACTAACAAGAAGCAGTGATAAAAAGATTATACAAAGAGGGGACTATAACAACTATATCAATGAGTAAAAAAAGAAATAGACAAGTAATTTATAGAACAATAATTAGTCAATGTATGAGGAAAAGAAGATACATATAGAATGAATGAATGAAATTCATTAATGGATTGAATGGCCCTGATTTAAAAAAAATGACCACACACTAGGATAGTCATATTTAAAAAAATTAAACATATATTATAATGGCTCTCATGCCTCTCAATGCCTCACCTAATCCAATATTATTATAATAAACATGATATACTAATAAGGAATTATATTAACATATTTAATCCAAATAATACATAAACCCATCTAAAATTATGATAAGTTACCCATGTGTAGTTATAGCCCAATAAGGGTGTGATAACATAATTTAGTAAAACACTACAAACATGGTCACATAAAAACCAACATATTTAGTGACATGTGCAAGTGGCATTCTCAAATAAAATAAAGGGAACCACTAAATAAATAAATTATTAAAAATCCTCAGGACCATGACCCTAATCGACCATAATTGGTTCAACACCCTACTTGATATCTCTATAAGAGTATGTCTCCTCTTGTGTCAAGAAATATCACATTATTAGTGGAAGATTATCCTCTTGATGATTACTGAAATAATACAATGCCTATTTGAATAAATTAATCTCACTATCTTGTATCCAGTATATTACCCTCATACATGTGAGATTCATATACTCTAGAATCCAGTTTGTATGCATAAATCACTTGGGAACTGTGTATGATCATACAATCCTCCCTTAGGAAACAAATACCAGTTCCCATGCCATATGGAGTTATGATATCACAAATTATTCCTTTAAGAATATTTTAGTCATGAATCTATCCCTTAGGTAGTTTTAAGAATCCTAGAATCCCTCGGTAATTTTATATCATCTATCACTCCCTTAGGTAGAATATATGGTTCATTCCCATAACACATTAATGAGACACTATTGTAAAAATGATTTCATGTCAATTGAACATTAATTAAAGGTATACAAAACCTATAAAAAACTCCCTAAGGATTTATCAAAAAAGGAAAACAATAATGGGAAAAATTACAATGATTGTAATCTATATTCATAGCCCCTCAGATACCAATTATGGTACGGGTTCTATGCCAAGACAAATTACTGAATCATGTCACCCGATTGGGTTCAGTCCTTCAGTGGGGTGTCCCATGGTTCCCCAAAATCTGAAAACTAATGAGGAACTGTCATTTGTTTATATGTATTATCCTCTGTATTGGTTCAACACATGATATATTGGAAAAATTCATCCCACTAAATATTCATAAGGGTATCATTGCCTTGATGACTCACCACATGGTAATTTTCAAGAGACAGACCATAACCCAACTCCCCCGTTATGATCACACATTTTCATTCCACTCACCCAACTCGAAGTCGATCATCTTATTATGGTTCAAACAAGTCCTAGTTAAATATTACATGAGGGATCGCTCCTCCTATCATAAACCTGAACACTCTTGAATGTCCAATTTCAAGTGGGTGGGGGGTCTTAACCCTCAATTAATGGTCTAATGATATTTTGGTCTTGCATCACCAAAGAGGGGTTTGGAGTCCTTATTGTACCAATCAATAAGAGCCTCTCTATCATCGACCACATATACATGCCAAATTAGAAAGAGAGGTTCTTGGACCTTGGTGATCATGGATTTAGTACTAAAATTTTATTTAATCGAAGGACATTATTTATATTAAATGATAATTTTATGAAGATGTTGTTTCAAAATTCATACCCTCACATCAAAATAGGTTTGGATTCATTCCATTTTCTCAAGGTTTGAACATCATCCATCAGGGGATGATATTTCATGTAAGAGCTCAGGGGTGGTTCATGACCCCCAATACTTTCCACTTCAATTAGGAATTTCAGAATTAAATAATATAATTTATTTAATTTAGGTTAATAAGGGATTAAACCTTAATAGAGTGACAGAGAATCCACATATAGCATAAAATAAATGTAAAATCCATTTGAAATATACACAAGACCGTATAATATAAAAAGAAAATTTCCTCATTGATTATAAGGTCAAAAAACATCATCTGAATAATCCAAAGTTGTTTCAACATCACCCATGATCATCATGTATTATATCTAAATCTCATGCTTTGGGTCAATCCAATGCTAAAAACTAGTAACTACAAGGGTATTCTACTCCACATGAACTACCTCATCTCAATGGATAGCCACAAGAATTCACGAGGACATATTCTATAGAATCCATCTTTCAAGTATAAGAAGAATCTCCATAACACAGCAATATCACAATTCTCTAGTGAAAAAATCATTTTTTCCATCATTTGGAATAAAATCATACCTAATATCACAATAATCTATGGAGAATAAAGGTATATTATTTTCTACAAAACCCTACCCTTGCATGTTCGTTCCATAAATGTGAAATGAAGGGCCAGTGAAACACCACTACATTTTATCAAATATTTTCATTTTAAATTTATCTTTATTATTTTTCATATTTTGAGTTACACCCAACATTGATAGTAACCTGCATTACTCAAAACACCATAATGAAAAAAAATGTGACATAAAAAATTATTATTATTTAATATTATAGTTATCACCTAGTAGTTCGAATGTCTTATATGAATAGGTTGACCCAAATTATAAAAATATTTAGTTTACACATTTGAAAAAAAATAAATTCTTATGTGACCATAAAATTTGAAATGAAAATAATCATTATTTGAAAATAAATAAAATATTTTTTTGAAAGAATTTTTTAATGAAAACAAAATCGTTTTATATTAATAAATCAAAAAACATCATGTTTATTATTTTAATGTAATTTATATAATATATATTCAACATAATATTTACCATTCATATTTTGTGTTCTTAAGAAAGGGAAAATAATAAATCCAATTTTATACATAACAAATTATTTTTCTACACAGTAGTTTTGTCACATTTTGATTACTTATTTTAGAAAAAATTAAAAATTCAATGTTTTTTGACAAAATATTGTTCATTTATGAAATCCTCATTTCAAATTTATTCTAGGGAAATTTTCTTAATATTTTCTCTGTACATTTCTTTTTCATTTAATATTTCAAAATACATATTTTTATTAATAATTTCGATTTATTAAAAATATTTTTCAATACATCCAAATAGCATTAATACTAATTTAAAAGAAAAATTTTGCAGTTATAATTATATTAATAAATTATATTTCATTGGGTTCATTATCATATTCATTTTTTATATAAATTTTATTAAATATTTTTAGCATTTTATATTGAAAAATATTTTTCTCATCACATTTAAAAGATTAATTTTAAATTTATTTATTTCAATTATATAAAAAAATTTGAAAAATGGATTATAGTATTCAGTCCATATTAATATTTATTTTTTAGTATGTTCAAATTTATTATCTACCATTATTATTTTGTTAAAATATTAAAAATTATCAACAGTGGTTAAAGTAATATTGGATTTAATAGGGGTGTATAATTAAAACGATATGTGTTAAAAAGGACCCAAACACTTCAAAAACCCACTACAGGTCCATATTTTATAACGATATATTTTATAATCAATATTTTACAATTATTTATCATTTTTTCCTTGGAAAAAACGTTGGTTCACATTTTTTTTATTAAACAATTACAGGTGTTCCACTCAAATTGTTTATAAACCCCCTCTCCTCTCCACTTAACACTTTCAAAACCTATTTTATAGATCCATACATATTCATATCAATTCCTTAGAACCACAAAATCATATTATAATAATTATTTTTTCATAGATCCAACATAATATTTTTTTGCTGAAAACCAAAAGAATATTTCATTAGATGATGTATCATCCCTAATCAAGTGATTTATTTTACATTATCCTCTACCACTATAAATTTTAATCAAAACATGTTGATATAAAAGACTACTTATTTTTTATTATAATATAATGTATTTTTTTAAGTTCCATAACCAAATTACATTTCATATTCCATAAAATGTGTTACAAATTCATTATTCTAGTGTATGGAAAACTTTCACCTCCTGAACCGATGTTATTCTTTTTTCCATAACCAACACTCATAGATGAATATAATTTTGGTTTTATAGTTTATATATGATATAATTATAGTTTTCATATTTTTATATATTTTATTAATTATTAGATTCTATTACATGAGGGATAAAACAATGTTATTAATGTGTATGATAGATCAACACCTCACGAAGCGATGTGAATATTTTTTCCAATGCACATTACATGGAATGATGTAAAGATATGATTAAATAAAAATATATTATATATATTAAAATAATTATATAATTTTAATGTATCATTTAGACATTTTTTATTTCCATCAAAAGAATAGATAAATCATTAATGTGTATGTATGGCTTATCATCTCCATCAATGAGATATTAAATTTTCTATCTCACTATTTTATAGATAATGATAAGTACATATTTGATGAATATATAAGTTAGCTATATCCCGGTTAATATTATTGATATTATTTTACCACCATCAATGTAATATGATAATAAATAAATAGAAAATTGAAACATAGAATGAATCCATAGAAGTTATTACCAAAAAAACGAATTGAAAATGTAATTGAAAATAAACTAGAAATAAATGGTTAGAATTAAATAATGTTTGATATGATTCATATTTGGTTTTTAGGTAATAAATTAAGGACCCTAGACCACCCTGAGATGGGGGTGAATCATGGTGTAACATTTTTATCCCCTTTACTATATCTTATTCCCGCGTTGGTGGGAACCATTTTTAATCATGTATGACATATATTTGAAATAATTCACACATTAACTTGTATAAGGAAAACATAACAATTTTTACTTGTTTCACTAGTAAAGGCTAAGTCAAAGGATCATATGCTGAATGGTTCTCAGTCGTACCAAATTCCACAAATCATTACTGGTTATGGATTACAAAAGATCGAGCATAATCAGTCTTTTCTAGGCACACTGCCTTTACAAAGGTTCATGTTTTTCCCACTGCTTCTCTTGGATCACTTTTGTTGACTTTACCTGGCTCACTACCTTGGGATAGGTCTCACTCATTTTATTGACTTGAAGGTCTCTTAAATAGATTTTCAAGTGAATTATTTTTCTATATTAATCATGAGACAAAAATTGCATCGATGTCCAGAATTGATGTTGTTTTATATTTAGATTTCTCGTTTAGTGCAATTATTCAATGCGCTATAACTTCTTCATTTTTTCATTAGGATCATAAACTCCCTTTATGATGTTATCATTTCCAAAAATTGTCTATGATGCTACCTACCACGCCTGCTCTGCATGTCTCACCAAGTCAAAGTAACATGCCTTCACTACTTAACACCCCTACTCAGTGTACCACGCCTACTCTGCATATCTCCTATACTCAGTGTATCATTCCTTCTCCACGTACCGCCTCTACTTCATGAACCTCCCCTGCTTCGCTTACTATTCGAAATCCGCACACTACACATGCTCTGTGCACCACCTTCACATACTGCCTTTTCATATGGCCTATGCTTAAAACCTTCACGTAAAACCTCTACATACCAACTTGGCATATAGTTTCTTCATTCTGTGTACTTGTACTAATTTTTTGAATTATTTCATCTTTTCTGTATCATTTTTTCTTACGAAAAATCAATTCTACGGACTACTCCTTCAAATTTTGCGAACCATTTTTCCATTCTTGTACCAGATCATCTTGCTCAGAATCTCTAATGCGTAACAATTTTGGAGTTAGCTGAGTTCTTTCAATGCGGTGAAATTTTTATAATTAATATTCTCTCTCTCTCTTAATGATGGTATTATCACTCTTTATATAGGCAAAAAACTAAAAAAATCACTAATCATATTTAACCAAATTTTAATGTGGGACAAATATCACTACATATTGAACTCCATCAGCATAAAGTAAACCTCCACTGTGTACTGCAACCCTCTTGTGAAATGGGTAGCTTCACCACGTATAGTGTGTCTATTGGACAACATATTACATCTCTTCTGCTAACAACGATCCATTATGCATACCACAACTCCTTTTTTGGGGAAACATCCAAATTCATCTTATCACGCGACTTCACCATATACTATCACTATGAACTGTTTTCGATAGAATTCCACATACCACATGCCTTCACCACATACTGTTCTGCGTACCCCATTAATTTACCGCGTACCATTGTTGCGAACCATTTTTGGTTCTATGCACCACTCTGCGTACCGTTTCAGCTACTAGGTACGTTGTCACGAACCATTTCAAGGACATTGTAAATGGTATGCGCTCCATGGTACGTTGTTTGCTTCTATTTCCGATTTCCTTCGCCATTATACATCTCATTCACTTCAATATGAAAATCCTTTTATTTCAAAAAAACCCAATTTTGAGGTCCCACAATTTAAAACACTGGGAAACATCAATCATTATGAACACCCATGTAAATTCACTATCATATTTTTTCTTCAACAATCATCTTATTTCTCCATGAACCTTATCTATTGTAAATCCCATTAACAATCATCTAAATTTCATCAACATCAGTCATTACAGTCTACACTGAATTCAAATGGAATCATATTCTCAGCATTGTATAATAATTCTTAAATCTTAAAATATAATACATGCTTACTCATGAAATAATATATTACTCTTCATGTAACTATCTAAGATGGTTTCATTTTTGTATACAGTGTATTACCTTAAATACCTATATTTTGAAACTTGGATCAGTTCAACAATAATATAAATTATGACTCTCCATAACATTAAAGTTCTTCATTATCTCCTTCTTCATTTTGATATTCATTGAAAACTGTTGAAAAAAAAATTCAACCTTATACACAACATTTCCCCAACTATATCCCCTTTTTATTTTTTTTCAATACCATAATGTTTTTCTTAAATGAATGATTCGACATAAAAATGAGAATCCTCCCTCTCCCATTAATTATTTCCCTCCCACAAATTTTCATTTCACTTATCTCTGAAAATTTGATAAGAAATACAACGATCATGGTAAAAGGGTATAAATCCATACTTCAGCAATATGCCCTCAATCATTTCACTCTATGTATACTTGAGAAATGCTCGATTTAGAAAACTCATGTACATTATATTTAAGGGTTATCCACTTTTATTTCGGGATTATGAAATTGAATGTGATTGGGAATAATCAACAATGAAACTCCCACACTCACTTCAAAAAACTAGTCAAAAACATTCATGTGAAATTGGAAGGATAAGTGGCCTTATGAAAATTACATTCATCTAATTTCACTAATTAATTACCTTAATTTAACTTTGTATAATGATATTAATTATTATTAACCAAGGATGAGATGTTGATAAATAACATACCTATTTTAATGACATGTTCTCTGATTAATTTCCAGTGTAATTGAATTTAATTCCAACTGAAATCGATATTGATTGAAATAATAAATCTGGAAGCTTCATCATTTGTCTCCCCCTCAAGGGAGACATTCCTCATCATCCTCATCATGGGTGTTTCTTCATTATTTTATTTTTTAAATATCAATTGAATAATCATCTGGGGATAGTAGTTTCTTCTGCTTACCTCTCCAGAGTTGAAAGCATTTACTACTTCCCACGTTCTCCCATGAGATCATGATTCTCCTTTAGTTCCATTTATTATCCCCACAAATAAAACACACAAATGATTAAGGTAATAAGGTGGTTCATATTTTTTTTTTAAATTTGAGCAGGAAGTTTGAGATGGTTTTGTCAACCCATGTGCTCTATCTTCTCCAGTTTGTATGCTCACATATCCAAACATCTTTTCTGATTCGATATAATGTTACATGGATCTTTTGACATTATATTATAAATTAAGAGGAATGTTTTTCTTCATAACAAATGTCATGAATGATACATTATTACAACTATAAAGTACCACTTCTTGCTTTCCTATTAAGGTCTGACAACATTTTTCAATGTTACCAGATTTCATACTTCTGTCACACAGAACTTCTTTAACACGATATTTTCCTTTGGTTTCCACTGTCTAATGTACTTGATCTTCATCATGTGAGATAGTTCCTTTTCCATTATCATGGGCCTTGTCTTTTTAATCATCAATTATCTTTATTTTTTATAAATCTTCGGACAAGATGTCCAACATTCCATTTGGAACTGTTGTAGCAAGTTTGGATTATTGATATGGGTTCATATATTAGTGTCATCCAACCTAATTACTCTTTTGGATGAATTTTACATAATTTTCATGGGTTCTATATTTGGGGTTTATGATTAGATGTTACCAAAGTTGTAATGGTTTTATAATATAGTCTTATCATATATAAATGTTGTTTATGGTTATTCATATAATGATGAAATATTTTGAACTATATCTTCAGAAACTCAAGAATTTTATTCTTGAATATTTCTTTCCTGAGAACTCATGTTTTCCAATTTATTTTACTCTATATATATACTCAATAAATCAATGGAGTTATTATTTAAAAAAATAACATTTATTTCTCCCTTTAATTGAAAAAATGTTTTAGTCACAAAACAATATTGTCTAAAGATGATATAAATTTAATTATGAATTATATGATGTACTTTTTGATAATATTTTTATCTATTTTCAAATTTTAAAATCATATTATGAATGAAATCATAAAATTAATTTTCATAAAATTCTCATTTATATTATACCGTAAATGTAAAAGGAATATTTATTTTCACATGTATGGACTGAATGAAATATTCTTTCCTCGTGACCATTGAAAATTATAAATAATACTTTATATGATTCCAACATCATTTTAAATTTATATGATTTATAGAAAATTTAACAAACATTTAGCTACAAATATTAATTTTAACACTTAATATTTTTAACTCAATAGTGGTTTTAAATTATATTTTAATATTACATTCTAATTTTCCAATGTTATTTTTAATGAAATTTTATTTGATATTTTTTTAGTTTTAAGAAATAAATTTTTAATGTCCACATTTAATATTCAATAAAAAATTTCCAAATGACATTTAAAATTAATATTACATATATTATTACATATATTTGTATATATATATTTATAATTTGTGGTACTATTATAGTGAAACACATACACAGACACAAAAACTGCACACACACTAGTCGGATAGGCAGGTTATAGACCCCCTACTTGATAACCAACCTATAAATCCAAATTTATTGTTATATTAAAGGAATATATAACATATATTAGGTTTAAAGAAGTCCCATTGAATTTGAAGGACCAGTTTCCCTTCGTACATAACCATGTCCATGGATCTTCACCCCTTTTTTAGAGCATGTTTATGTCACCACATCATTATGCCATTCCTATATCACCTCCACCTATGTCAGTAACTACATCAACACCTACATGATAAATACCCCTATGGTCATTCG
Source organism: Viscum album (assembly GCA_963277665.1). Classification (NCBI taxonomy): domain Eukaryota; kingdom Viridiplantae; phylum Streptophyta; class Magnoliopsida; order Santalales; family Viscaceae; genus Viscum; species Viscum album. Next base: position 184,780,752 of record OY728153.1, on the reverse strand, counting down.
AGAATTATAACTCTGCTGATGGATACAACTTATGATTTAATAGGGAGAATTTTTAATGATACAATCTTTATTCCCACTCTATATAATTAATTGATATGTTTATTAATGGTTATAGAACACATTTATTTTTCATGGGTCTATGTATGGTGAATTGAGAAAATGGTTATTAAACAAAATTTCATAATGTGGGATATGGTGTGATGATTTGATGAATACTTTATGATATTATGGAATATATAAGAATCTATTTCATTATGATATCGGTGGGACTTATATCCCCTTCCAATTAATTTCATAAATATTAATAACTTATGGGAAAGAAAACATTGGAATGGAAAGTGAACCCATTTCATAGAGATAATTTTTATTCTATGATTGTATTATGAGTTAACAGTCCCTGATATGATTGTTTTTATAGTAAATAAATATTATAATGATATACATTTTAGTGTGACATAACTTCTATGGGAATGATTATATATGATTCAATGAATTCCAAAATTCTATGTCTTCATCCAATTTTTTGATCCCATGTCTCATCTATATTCATTGACTTTTCATTAATGTGTTATGAAATTACAATATTAATTTCATGACTCAATATTTTGATCATTGTAATAGAGGTTAATGTTCTCATATGTTATGCTCACATTCTCATTCTCTTATTCCCACATTTTGATTACATATTTTACATTATTTCTTATTTCTAGGGATATCTGGTCACCATTTATTGTTTTTCCTTTTCTATGGTTTTCATGTATTGTTTTATGTATTTAATTTTTATAATGACTACCAAATGGGAAGATTTTTTTCATAAATTTATTGTTAATTCACTAAATATTAAGATTAAATAACAAGTTTCCAAAGGCACTAAACCATTTTGATCCTTAGGAATATGTTTTAGTAATGTAAGGAATATTCATCTAAAAGTATATACTATCAGCATATAATAATCTAGAGTTTCTATATATTTAAACTATAATTTAAATTTTATTAATAAATCCCTGAATGATGTAATATATGAACTATATTTGAATAATTAATTCTTGGATTCATGAATTCAATGGACTGCTATAGTAATTTTTAATGACCCTAATGCACGTTCCTCCTCTTATGTTCTTCTGAAACACCGATAATTCTAAAAAAACATAAATCAAATATAAAAACAACATTCTTCAACATTAAAACACTCAATACGTTGTTCTGATTCCCATATTAAAAAATATATGTTTTCCAATGGAGTAAAATTACGTATTTCATATAAAATTTTACTATTTGAATCATGGTTTCACATTATCTCCCTAAAATAATACATATCATCCTAGTGAATCAATGAAGATAATTTACCTTAATAATGTGGCCTCTATGGTTTAAAAAACCTTCACAAGTGATCAAATTCTTCTCTGAAACACTAAGAGAACATCCACTACAAAACTTCAATCAAAAGATGAATTTCCCTCAAAGACCCCACACACCACTCATAGCTATTACTAAACCCCTAGATGGTGTTTTTCTACACCAATTTATTCCAAAACTCCGTTGGATCATCCTATGTGTCATATATTGGTTCATGTGGATCAATACCATAGAACCTTCCATTTGGTGCATACATCCAACTAAAAATGTTCCCCACTATCCAAATCACCTATCAAAACACATTCTCGATGGACCAATGACCTACTCAAAATGTTTTATATTTTATAGTACCCAAATATGGGGTTATCGTCATACATAGATGGTAACCGAACTTATTTTTGATCCCTAGTTTAAATGTATGAGTATCATATTTCTATTCATAGGTTCTTCATATACCAACAAGTCCAAAGAAGGTTCTTACTAAACCCTAAAATTGGCATATTGTACCTGGAACATCATTATCGAACCATGGTGTAATCATCTGATGATTTTCGAGGAATTTCCTTTCAAAATTCAACTTATTCAATTTTCGTTGGATGTTTCACCCCTTGAAATAAGTCATAATATTTTTCATCGCAATTATCACACCATAATGATGTCACAAATTATGAAAAATCCCACCAATCAGGTTATAAAATTATTCTCACCCAATAAACCATGTAAAAAATTTGGGGTCACCCCATGATTCCCCATTCAAACACAACAGAACATTATGAACATGATGCTAACATGCCAAATCCATATATTGTATCATCCATGTTTCAAATATGGGCTTTCTTATTTACTAGGATAATCATACTTATATCCCACAGACATTCACATACCAACTCAATCACAAAGTTACAAAATTAACTAAACCATTGAACCTTCCCACATCAGGGTCCTTCTCAAATTGCCTATGGTGATAACTCTATCATATGAATTTTCTTATACTACTTCATGAGAATAAGTATGAGGATGAAATTTTTTATACGAGATGAAATCTATATAGCTTTATTTATTATATAAACCCTTATTTAAGACTTAATATGATAATATGATATTCCCTCTTAGTCCACACGTTAACATATCCCTAACAAAAAATTTCATCTCGAGCATGGTTCCACCACCTTAGCTCACCAGTATCCCCCTGATCTCACACATTCCTAAACCCATTCAGTAATCCTGACTCTAAACTATAGGATTATTTCATAAAAAAACTAGGCTGACAACTCCATTCCAATAACCGACCATGATCCTTTTCCCATTAATCTCATCACTCAATATGTTCCCATGGAACAACTCTTCGAAAATGATGAAATATTAATATTAGAAGACCACTCACATTAATGTATAAAACAAGGAATCATATTATTCCTACATGGTAAAATCCTTTTTACAGGACATGTCATTCTCAGTCACATGCCTGTTCATAACCTGGTACTGTTCCATTTAGAATCTTCTTCCCACTCAATGACTACACTCGTAAAGTGTTTTAAAATAAGATCCAAATGTTACCAGGGTTTTACCCTTAGGGATACACCTTAATTTTTAAAGGACATATATCCAATGTTATCATCACAAAAACACCATGAATAATTATTCATCAGTCATAACCCTAATTAAAATAAAAAAATATCACACTAAGGTCCCAGTCAAAACTATTGGTCTAAAGGTATCCCACATTTACATATTGATCATGTCTATGGATAGAAAATTAGTATCACTGCCTAGTATATAGTTCAACCTTTAAAAATTACACCAATAATGTGAAATAACCATCCACCATCAAAACATTAAATTGTGTCAACATGTTTGGAAATTCATATTTGGGTCTCACAATTGGAAGGTATCAATATCAAAACATTCTACCCAAAAATAGGGAAAAAATAATAACTAGGAACATTAAAAATTGACAACTCCCTAGAGTATTAGTCCGTGCATGTAAACCATAAAAAGTACCATTTCCAAAGGAATCATAGGGTATGAAAAAAAATGCTAAATCAATGCACCGATGTCACTACATCTCCAGAAAACCAGGGCCATTCTACCAAACTCATCGATCAGATCCCATCATAAATCCACATGAAAACATTATTAAGGAATATATATAATATCACAAACTAGAATTCCAATATTTAATTTTAATCCAATATTCCAGATATAATTCAAAAGACACATGTTGACTCTATAGGCCAAGATTCCAACTCAAAGCACCATCCTCTACCAATGGGCCAAGAGCCGGATATCCATCCTAAATAAAAACATCCAAAAGATATGTGCATCTACCATGTGGAAAATCTAATTCAATTTTAACATAAAAAAATTAAAGACCACATCCATGTCATGGTAACCTAGAAATCCAATCATAATTGGTTTTTTTCATGCACCATCTTAAAATAGATAACATGATCTTACAAATTCATAAATATCTAATCTACTAGATCCCTAAATAATAATTTTAAAGAAACAATTCCCTTGACAACAAACTTTAATGACACTCCCTAACTCAATATATAACCATTGTCCAAACCATTCTAACACATTACCTCATGTCTACCACCCCAAATTCCATATGATTTTGAAGAGCAGTGGGTGTGTAATGTGGTACAATAAGGAGACTACATCCCATAAATCAGAGTGTTAAATGAAAATTATATATAAATAAAAAAAGTAAATAATCAGAGTATATAAAATATTAAAGCATCTAACAATAATTCATGAAATATAATAAAGGCTTGAATGTCCATTCTATACAAAAAAGTCCACCCACTTTTCTAGTAACAAATACATTCAAAAAAGAAAGAAAAAAAATTAAGAGGTCTCTACTACAAAATTAACATGGTTTTCATCCAATATCATGATTCCAACTGATCAATCCTTCTCAACCATGATATCATGGTATTTAGCCCATCCCATGACTACAACCAAGTGAACATATACTCTGGTACCTTTGTGTAGTGGCTGGCAGATCAGGGTCTGAGTACATGACTGTTTAGAGGAAAACTGATATGTTCTCATACTAACTAGAATTTTAAGTGATAGGTGAATGTGTCATTCTCAAATAAAATAATGGGAATATGAAAACGTAAATAATATTTTGTATCCTAAGGTCCATGACCATGACAAACATACATTTTGGTATACCTTTTCAGATATCTATGTGAAAGTATTGTTCATATTATAGCATACATAATCTCTAATTTGTCTATTAATTCTATTAAAGAGGTCGAATCATAGAAAACAGATTATAAAAAATCATCCATTCCCTAATTCTAACAGAAATTTCACTATAAGGAATCAAGAAACACTCCCTCGGGACTTCAAGATCCTCAACCATGGGCATACCATGACTCGGTATCAAAGCCTTAAAAAAAACATGATCATAATCATCCCTATAGACTCAATCACATGTTAACCTAGTCTTAGTGAGGTATGTAATAACGAAAATTTCTTTCATGATTAATTTTGTCACTATAATGACCCATACATTAGATACATTATTATTACTTCAAAATTGAAGCACACTTATTACAACATATTACAAAACCATGAAAGGACCGAATATCTATAGTGTCTTTAGAAACTGGGAAACATAAACAATTGGTTCATAAATCATCTACGTTGTCTCCCATTTATTTCATCATATCTAGATTCTATTTTTGGCATATCCTACTTAATACCCTTCTTCCTGACCTGGGGAAAATAAAACATACAAAAGGGTGAGCTCAAATGCTCAGTAATGGTAAAAAAATGAAATATCAATCATATCATATTCATAAGAACATAACATTTTGAATATCTTAACCTGCACAGGAGATCATAATATCACAACATGGGATAAATCATAGTGGTGAAATGTAATCCCAATAATCATAACAAAAAACATGAAACTTTGTGGCATACACACATAATCATAAGAAATCATTTCATTTTAGTTAAGACTCATTGCCAAGACTATCACAGTGGACAAAGTCCATTACTGAACCGAGTTCACTCCTCGTTCAAATCCTGTATCACTGAACCGGATTAACTTATCATTCAGGTCATGTCTGTCAAATGAGATATAAATCATTACACAATGCATTAGAGGGAGATATATGTCCCACCCATCTCATAATGATACCATTCTTATGTGTGCCACAAGATCATAAATCATAAATCATAGCATAACCCATGTAATAAAAATGGGATTCATAAACATCATGCCATCATAACATAATCCATATAAGATAAAAGGACATCATAAAAATAATTACATCATAACATAAACAAATCAATGTAAAAATAGTGATAGAAATAAAACCCCATATTATCTTAGATGGAAAATAGTTTTGATAAAACACTTGAACTTCATTCTTGATGAGAATATCCATTCTATTTGAAAAATATTTTTCCTTTATTAACATGTCATACAATCTTAAACTAAAAGAATTTGATTAAAAATAAACTTCAAAACTTGTAAAGGAAGCATCATGGAAATATTGTTCTATGAAATCATAAATATTGATTCATTCCGTATAAGTTAAAAAAACATTCTTCTCGTACTTTGGCCAGAAAAGTCAACAAATACCTCATACTAAAAACGACAAAAGATTCCTTTAATATATTTTACTAAAAACTCACCAAAGGGTAAAATTGGATTTAAACAATTATATAAGGATATAAATAATATTACATATTGAGGAAACATGGATGTGGATGATAAATATTCCCCAGTAAATTCTGAAGTATAAACAATCTGGGATAAAAATGAGATTACAAGATTTTCCCTTACCTTAAGTCCGATATGATTTGTACGTGTCCGAACCTCCTGTATAATGATTTAAATAATTTCATTGACTTATTCCAGAATCATACTCATTTTTATGATATCATATATGGTCATATTCTTATCTTCTTATTGAAAATATTTCATTGCTACTTGTTATTCGTGTGTTTATTACTTTATGTTCTTATGCGTGTTTTGTCGAATAAATTCTTATTCTTCTTTTTAAATTATAGATAACTCATTTCCAGAATGTTATTAGTGTAATATATATCATATTTACTCATTAAATTCATTTATATAATCATTATTCAATGAAGATCATGTAGAACGAGTCGCATCACATCGTGGAGATGGTAGGCCGTATGTACGCACGAGTGATGATGTCGTTCCCATGATCATGGAATTGTTTTTAAGTGTATGTATACTATTTAAGAATCAATATTATTTTACAATAATCATATATAGTTATTCTTTACACCATTATAGCCATCCAAGTAAGGTGGTGGTGGAAAACAGATTACACCACGGTGTGGAGACGGTATTCCGTATGTACGCATGATCGATGATTTCATTTTTTGTAGGATGGATAGAAGGTGAAATAGGGTTGTTTAATATTTATAATAACATATCATTATAGGAGTGATGCTGATGTTATTACTTAATAATGAAACAACTAAAGAAGAATAAGTAGAATAAGAAATAAATTTGAAAGAATCGGTAACGGATATTACCTCTTCTTCAACACGCCTCCTTGAAACCTCCTCTTAGGGCACTAATATTGGTCTTTGAAGAGGACCAGAACCTCTAGGATGTTTCTAGGGAAGTGAAGAAGATAAATTGGTAGGGTTTGGATGAGCTTGAAGGCTCAAAGTTGGGTGAGGAGGAGAGGGAGGAGGTTCCCTTTTATAAGGGAGGAGAGGGGCACCATTGGAATTATAAGGAATATTAATTTATAATAAATTCCAAACCCACTTAAAAACCACCAAAAATGACTCAAATCCGAAGCTTAGATGATATAGGGTTGTAATCTCATCATCCAATAAAATTTTGACAAGTTTGGTATTTATTTTAAACATTATCAACATGATTTGTCTTTATATAATCTATTTAATTTTATTTGTGGAAATAATATTCTTAAATTTAAATCATTATAAATAATTACTTATATGTGGTTAATTGTATATAATTGTATAATTTATTACATTTTAGAACTTATAAATTTTAATTTATAATTTTTATAATATATTTTTGATTTTCAAACAATTTTATAATATGTAATTTTTATAAAATAACAATAGTGTCAATTTTGACACTATTTATTTATTTGATTTTAAATAAAATATACACAGAAGATATGTTCAAAATAAAAGATTTAATAGATTCATAACATGTCATATTTATCTAGAAAATTAGTGGAGCACATTAAATAGTTCATATAATATTTATTTTAATACTTTTAACATCATTTATTTGATACTTCAATCAATATAATAATTTCAACAACACTATTGTGTCATAATTAATTATAATTATTTAATCCATAAAAATTATAAATAAATTTATATGGTGTAGATAATTTTATTATCTTGTTGGAGACCATTCATGTTTTAAAATTCATGAAGTTTATCACTAAATTAAAATAATTATACTTATAGGATTTAAGATAGTGACATGTTGTCACTTTCTTTGGTTTTAATAACAATTAAATTATTTTAATGGTCAAAAGTCCATTAAATGAATTTATTCCGACACTTAGGTGATATTGGTCGACTTTTATTCATCCAATAGGATTTTTACAAGTGTTAGGATAATTTTATAATCTTATTTTTAACCTTAATTACCCGATTTAACTTTAACTGTAGTAAATAAAAATTACCGTAGTTACTATTCATAATATCAAAAAAATAAAAGTAATGTATTAACATAATTTGGACCCACTGAATCCAAAAATGGAATCCATTATTTAAAATTCAAATCATATAAGTTGAAGTAAATAATTTAAAATTAATCTCATTGTTAAGAAAATGGTTTTTAAAAGTTAAAACATTGCCAAAGAATGAAATGTTTTTACCTATGAATTCAATGTAAAATTAATGATAATGACACACATTATATTAAATAGTAAAATATATTCTATTTTATACTTTAAAACCATTCAATATTATAATTTAACCATATAAATTATTGCGATTAAAAAATTTTAATTATAATATAGCGTGTTTTTACTATTCATCAACATATGAAAGTTACCAGAATAATATGAATATTTTATCCAAAGTAAATTTTTCTATCGTGATTCCAAATAAAAATTTTATTTTGTCAAATTGAACTTATAAAATTGTCAAAAACTAGAATTAAAGTTGGTGTGCCATAAAAAGGCGGCAAAACTGAATTTTTTTAAAAAATATTTATTTTACCCAAAAAATATATTTTGTTCTCATACCATATTCTAGAAAATATGTAAAATGAATAAAAATGTTATAAAATTCAAAATCCAGTTATTACTATTCATAATGGCTAGTTTATAATATTATAATAATATATCGTTGTTTAGTAAAACTCGGTATTGTGTACTACACACGCTATCGAGGAAGGTTGTGATTGCATGTAACGCAAGACAAGCTAGTGTTGTGTGCAGTGAAATATTCCTTTGATGTTGTGTATAACATAAGTCATAAAAAATATACTTCTCATAAAATATCAGGGTGTTACATTCTACCCCCCTTAAAATGAATTTCTCCCTCTAAATTCGTCACTTCATAACAAACATATGAGGATACCTCTCCCTCATCATATCCCCAAGCTCCCATATTGGTTCTTCTAATTGGTGGTTCCTCTATAAAGCATTCACCAAGCGAGTATTCTTGTTTCGTAGAACTTTTTTGCTACGATCCAAAATCTCTATCGGCTGTTCTTCATAAGAAAGATCTAGCTCCAGTGGTACAACTTCTGAGCTGAGTACATGTGAATGATCAGGTATAAACTTTCTCAGGAGAGGTACATAGAACACATCGTGAAATTTAGAGAGATTTGGTGGAAGCGCCAATCGGTAAGCTACCTTCCCAATAAGATCCAGTATTTCGAAAGGACCAATATAACTAGGGCTCGGCTTTCCCTTCTTTCCAAATCTCATTACTTTCTTCGAAGGAGATATTCGTAAAAACACTTTTTCACCGACTTAAAACTCTAGGACTTTTCTTCGGTTATCGACATAACTTTTTTGTCGACTCTGAGTTGCTCTTCTGTGTTGTTAAATAGATCGGACCTTTTCTACCATCTCATCAACAAGATCTGGTCCTAATATCTTTATTTGCCCAACTTCATCCCAGAAAGTTGGAGTTCATCATTTCATTCCATATAGAGCTTCATATGGAGCCATCTGAATACCGGAGTGAAAGCTATTATTATAAGAAAATTCAACCAAAGGTAGTTGTTGATCCCAACCACCTTTTAAATCCATAGAGCAAGCTATTAACATGTATTCTAGAGTTTTAATTGTTCTCTCAGACTGATCGTCTATCTGAGGATGATAAGCAGTGCTGAAACTCAACTCTATATCTAGAGTATGTTGAAGACTTTTCCAAAACGTCGAGGTAAACCTCAGATCCTGATTAGATATAATGGAAAGTGTTACTCCATGCAATCTTACCATTTCCTTCACATATATCCTAGCGAGCTAATTCAGAGATAAATCTTATCTAATATCAATGAAGTGTGCCGACTTCGTAAGATGATCAACTATAACCCATATAACATTATTGCCTTTGGATGTTTTAGGAAGTCCAGTGACAAAGTTCATTGTGATGTTTTCCCATTTCCATTCGGGTATGGGTAATGGTTGTAACATCCCTTTAGACATCTGTCTCTTAGCTTTAACTTGCTGAAAAACCAAGAATCGAGAGACATATTCAGCAATATCTATTTTCATTCCATCCCACTAGAAGTACTCTTTCAGGTCCCTATACATCATTGTACTTCCAGGATGAATAGAGAATGAAGAACTATGAGCCTCATCCAGAAGCTCCTTCTTTAATTCTGGGATGGGAGGAACACAAACCCAATTCCTGAACCTTATTATCCCGTCACAATCAATGTTGAATTCAGAAACATTTCTCACCTTCTTTTGTAACTCTACATCTTCTTTTTGTGCCTCTTTAATCTTCACATGTACATATGGTTGAACATTCATTTGAGAAAGATAAGGTTTTCCCCCTTCTATTATATTTCCTAGATCCATCCTTTGTAAATCCATAAATATTGGATCTTTTGTGATCCTCATCATGGATAAGCTAGCATGGTCTTGTCGACTTAATGCATCTGCCACCATGTTTGCTTTCCCAGGGTGGTAATGAATTGAGCAGTCGTAATCCTTAATCAACTCCAACCATCATCTTTGGTGCATATTCCGCTCATTTTGTGTGAAAATATACATTAAACTTTTATGATCAGTAAAAATATCACACCATTCAATATAAAGATAATTCCTCCAAATCTTTAATGAAAAGACTACCGTAGCTAAATCCAAATCATGAGTTGGGTAATTTTGATCATGTATTTTCAACTGTTATGAAGAATAAGCTATCACCATAACATTTTGAATGACAACACACCCCAATACATTCTTGGATGCATCACTATATATCACAACCCATTATACACTACAAGGCATTGTGAGCACAGGTGCTCTGGATAACCTTCTTATCAACTCCTTGAAATTCTCTTCACACTTTTCCATCCCCACGAACATAACTCCTTTTAGAGTCAACCTGGTGAGTGGATTAGATAACCTTGAAAAATATTTCACAAAATATCGATAATATCCATCCAAGACAAGAAAACTTCGGATCTCAGTTACTGTTGTTGGTCTCGACCATCTTTCGATAACCTCTGTTTTTGCTGGATCCATGGATATTCCCTCTTTTGAGATTATATGACCCAAAAATGAATCTTTTTGAAGCCAAAATTCACACATAGTAAATTTTTCCTAAAGCTTCTCCTTTCTCAGGTAATTCAATACATTTCTCAAGTAATCATCATGTTCTTACTTGCTCTTTGAATAGAAAAGAATATCGTCTATAAATACTATAACAAATTGATCAAGATAGTTTCTAAAACACTATTCATTAGATCCATGAAGATAGTAGGGGCATTAGTAAGACCAAATGGAATGATTATAAATTCATAGTGTCCATACATTGTACGGAAATCCGTCTTTGTTATATCCTCTTTTTTGACCCTTAATTGATGATACCCTGAATGATGATCAATCTTGGAAAAGTATTGAGCTCCGTGTAGTTGGTAAAATAAGTCATCAATGCGTGGGAGAGGATATTTTTTCTTGATAGTGATCTTTTTATGTTCTCGATAATCAATGCAGAGTCTCATTGATCCATATTTCTTTATAACAAACAGAACAGGTGCTCCCCAAGGTGACACACTTGGGTGTATGAATCCCTTATCAAGATTCTCTTGGAGTTGCCTGTTCAATTCCTGCAACCCAATGAGGGCCATTCTATATGGTCTCTTTGAAATAGGCAAAGCACCCGATATGAGTTCTATTGAAAACTCATCTTCACGATTTGGTGAAAGACCTGGCAATTCCTCTAGAAAGACATCATCAAACTCTCGTACAATGGAAATATTCTTAATCATGAGTTTCTCGCTAACCATTTGAGATAAATAACCTTTATTTAGGGGAATCAAGACCCATAAGATGGATGAAATTTCCACTGGAAGGTTATGTTCATCCTTGCATCGATAGATGATGATATATTGATCTGGAATATTAAATGTGATTTACCTTATTTGGAAATTGATATGAGATATGTATAAAGAAATCCAATCCATGCCAAGAATCACATCAAATTCTACTATAGGAAGGATCACAAGATTTGCAGGAATCACTTTCCCATAAACTTCAATCGGAGAAGAATTGTAAACTTTTAATGCGACTGTTATGCCATTAGGGGTTGTCACAGCTAACTAAACATCTAATTGTTGATGTAATATGGCGATACCCTTAGAAAATTCTTTAGAAATAAAAGAGTGGGTGGATCCAGAATCAAATAAAACATTTTCTACTTTAGAGCAGATGATAAGTGTACCTTTCACCAATTCGTTATCATACTCCACATTGCCGATAGAAATTTCATGTGACTTTCCTTGGATTTTCCCTTAAGAGTTTTTTGACGTCAATCATCATCAACAACACTTATATTTGGGCATTGATTGGCATAATGACCCATCTCCTTATACTTGAAACATTGAAGTGTATGAGGTGCATTCTATGTATCCCTTTCTTTGTTCGCATCATTTGACATCTTCTTCTCATTATTTCGATATTCAACTGCCTGATGACCTTCTTTTCCACACTTAAAACATTTTCTTGTCCTTTTAAGACAATTAACTCCATGTTTCTTTCCACAATTTGAGCATAAGGGAAAACTCATATTCTTTTTAGTGTGGTCTTTCGATTTTCCTTTGAATTCCATTTTCCTCTTCTTATCAAACCCATATGATTGATGGGTTACTCCAATCTCCATCCCAACCTTGAGAGCACATCAAACAATTACCTCATAGCTATTAAATTCCTTTATGTGTAACGCCCTTTGAAGACTTGGTTTTAAGCCACTAAAGAATCAATCGATCTTACTCTCAGGTTGGATAATAATTCAGGAATCATTCCTTGAATGTCTTGTAAAAGTTTCTTCGTAGGCACTAGCAGATTCATCGTCATTTTGATTCTGTTTAAGAAACTCCTTCTCCATCTTTGTTCGAAGAATATGATGGAAGTACTTATTGAAAAATATGTTCTTGAACTCGTCCCATTCCATGGACAAAATTTCATCCATTTGCCTCGTATTCTTGATAAGATTCCAACATTGATCAGCATCACCTTCCAAACGATACACTGCTAAGATGAATTTGTCATGTTTAGAACATTATAGAATTGAAAATATCTTTTCAGTGGTACTAATCCACTGTTCATCTACTAAAGGATCATAAAACCCACTAAATGAAGGTGGATGCTACCTCATGAAGGATTCAACAGAATTTTTCTCCTTCCTTTGATCGTTTGGAAGTCCTGCATGGTTCATAGCTTGAGAAATTTGTGTGATCATGGCTACAAGATTTTTCATTCTAGCTCCCATAATGTTTGGTTGCTCAGGGGGACAATCATTGCATTGCTCGTCGCATTCATCATTAACACAGTTCCTTCGGGTTCCAGCCAATGACCAAAACCAATAAGCATAGTGTGAGAAACACTAATAATAATAGGAAAACAACATAATCAAGAATAAAATGATACACTTAAGGTCTTATCTAAGGTTATTCATGGCCATTTCTAAAACACTATGATTTTTTCCTATGCTTAGAGATATCCTTAGGGTTCTTACTAAGGCTTTCACATCCTAGTTTCCAAAGGTTGACTATACGTTTTCTATGATACCAACTATAACGACCCATACATTACATACATTTTTATTACTTAAAAATTTAATCACACTTATTAAAACATATAACAAAACCAATAAAGGACCGTATAGGTATAGTGTCTTTAGAAAATGGGAAACATAAACAACTAGTTCATAAATCACCTAAGTTGTCTCCAATTTATTTCATCGTATCTAGAGTCCCTTTTGCCATATCCTACTTAATACCCTTATTCCTGACCTGGGGAAAAGAAAACATACAAACAGGTGAGCTCAAATGCTCAGTATGGGTAAACAAAAGAAATATCAATGATATTATATTCATAAGAACATAACATTTTGAATATCTTAACCTGCACAAGAGATCATAATATCATAACATGGGATAAATCATAGTGGTGAAATGTAATCCCAATAATCATAACATAAAACATGAAACTTTGTCAAATACACACATAATCATAGGAAATCATTTCATTTTAGTCAAGACTCATTTTCAAGACTATCACAACAGAAAAAGTCCATTACTGAACCAAGTTCACTCCTCTTTCCAGTCCAGTATCACTAAACCGGGTTAACTTCTCGTCACAACCATGTATGTCGCATGAGATATAAATCTTTACCCAATGCATTGGAGGGAGATATAGGTCCCACCCATCTCATAATGATACCATTCTTATGTGTGCCACAAGATCATAAATCATACATCATAGCATAACCCATGTAATAAAAATTGGATTCATAAACATCATGCCATCATAACATAATCCATATAAAATAAAAGGACATCACAAAACTAATTCCATCATAACAAAAACAAATCAATGTAAAAATAGGGATTGAAACAGAACCCCATATTATCTTATATGGAAAATAATTTTGATAAAACACTTGATCTTCATTCTTGAGGAGAATATCCTTTTTATTTCAAAAACATTTTTCCTTTCTTAACATGTCATACAATATTAAACTAAAAGAAGTTGATTAAAAATAAACTTGAAAACTTTTAAAGGAAGCTTCATCGAAATATTGTTCTATGAAATCATAAATATCCCTTTATGTTTTATAATTTAAAAAACATTCTTCTCGTACTTTGGACATAATAGTCCACAAGTACCTCGTACTAAAAATGACAAAAGATTCCTTTCATATCTTTTACTAAAAACTCACCACAGGGTAAAATTGGATTAAAAAAATTGTATGAGGATATAAATAATATTACATATTGAGGAAACATGGATGTGGATGATAAATATTCCCGAGTAAATTCTGAAGTATAAACAATCTCGGATAAAAATGAGATTGCGAGATTTTCCCTTACCTTAGGTCTGATATGCTTTGTACGTATCTGAACCTCCTGTATAATGATTTAAATAATGTAATTGACTTATTATCGAATCAAACTCTTGGTCATGATATCATATATGGTCATATTCGTAGCTTTTTATTAGTGATATTTCATTGCTACTTGTTATTTGTGTGTTTATTGTTTTATGTTCTTATGCGTGTTTTATCGAATTAATTCTTATTCATATTTTTAGGTTATAGATAACTCATTTCCAGAATTTTATTAGTGTAATATATATCATATTTACTCATTCAATTCATTTATATAATCATTATTCAATGAAGAACATGTAGAACGAGTCACATCACATCGTGGAGACGGTAGGTCGTACGTACGCATGAGCGATGATATCGTTCCCATGATCGTGGAATTATATTGAAGTGTATGTATACTATTTCAGAATCAATATAATTTTAAAATAATCATATAAAGTTATTATTTACACCATTATACCCATCCAAGTAAGGTGGTGTTGGAAAACCCATTACACCACGGCGTGGAGACGGTATTTTGTACGTACGCACACGCGGTGATTTCATTTTCCATTGGATGGATAGAAGGTGAAATAGGGTTGTTTTATATTTATAATAACATATAATTATATGAGTGATACTTATGTTATTACTTTATAATGAAACTACCAAAAAATAATAAGTATAATAAGAAATAAATTTGAAAGAATCGGTAACAGATATTACCTCTTCTTCGACACGCCTCTTTGAAACATCCTTTTAGGGCACTAATATTGGTCTTTGAAGAAGACCAGGGCCTCTAGGATGTTTCTAGGGAAGTGGAGAAGAGAAATTGGCAGGGTTTGGCCTAGCTTGAAGGGTTAATGTGGTGTGAGGTGGAGAGGGAGGAGGTTCCCTTTTATAAGGGAGGAGAGGGGCACCTTTGGAATTATATGAAATATTAATTTATAATAAATTACAAACCCACTTAAAAACCTCCAAAAATGACTCCAATCCAAATATTAGATGATATAGGGTTTTAATCTCATCAAAAAATAAAATTTAGACATGTTGGTATTTATTTTAAACATTATCAACATGATTTATCCGTATATAATCTATTTAATTTTATTTGTGGTAATAATATTCTAAATTTTAAATCATTATAAATAATCACTTATATGATGTTAATTGTCCATAATTGTATAATCTATTAAATTTTAGACCATACAAATTTTAATTTCTAATTTTTATATATTTTTGTGATTTTTAAAAAAAATTATATTATGTATGTTTTATAAAATAACAATAGTGTCAATTTTGACACTATTCTTTTATTTGAATTTAAAGAAATTATACATAGAAGATATGTTCGAAATAAAAGATTTAATAGATTAATAAAATTTCATATTTATATATAAAATTAGTGTAGAACATTAAATAGTTCATATAATATTTATTTTAATACTTTTAAAATCATTTATTTGATATTTCAATCAATAAAATAATTTCAACATACTATTGTGTCATAATTAATGATAATTATTTAATCCCTAAAAATTATAAATAAATTTGTATGATGTATATAATTTTATTAGCTTAAATAATACTATTCATGTTCGAATATTCCTGAAGTTTATCACTAAATTAAAATTATTATACTTATAAGATTTAAGAGAGTGACATGTTGTCACTTTCTTTGGTTTTAATAATAATTAAATTATTTTAATGGTCAAAAGTCTATTAAATGAATTTATTCCGACCCTTAGGTGATATGGGTATACTTTTATTCATCAAATAAGATTTTGTAAAGTGTTAGGGTAATTTTATAATCTTAGTTTTACTCTTAATTACCCGATTTACCTTTAACCGCAGTAAATAAAAATTATAGTAGTTACTATTCATAATATAAAAAAAAAAAAAGTAGCCTATTAACATAATATGGACCCAATGAATGAAAATATGGAATTTATTTTCAAAATTCAAAAAAAGAAGTATCAGTAATTAATTTAAAATTAATCCTGTTGTTAAGCAAATGGGTTTTAAAAGTTTAAACATTACTAAAGATTGAAATGTTTTTACCTGTAAATTAAATGTAAAATTAATGTTAATGACATAAATTATATTAAATAGTAAAAATATATTCTATTTATATTTTAAAACCATTAAATATTATAATTTAACTATATAAATTATTTCAATGAAAAAAGTTGTTTTTAATTAAAATATAGCTTGTTTTTACTATTCATCAAAATATGAAAGTTACCAGAATAATATGAAAAATTTATCCAAAGTAAATTTTTATATCCTGATACCAAAGAAGAATTTTATTTTTTAAAATTGAACTTATAAACTTTTCATACACAAGATTTAATGTTGGTGTGCAATCAAAAGGTGGAAAACTGTATTTTTTGAAAAATACTTATTTTACCCGAAAAATATATTTTGTTCTCATACCATGTTCTAGAAAATATATAAGATGAATAATAATGTTATAAAATTCAATATTCAATTAATAATATTCATAATGGCTAGTTTATAATATTATAATAATATATCTTTGTTTAGTGAAACTCGGTATTGCGTACTACACACGCTATCGAGGAAGGTCGTGATTGCGTGTAACGCAAGCCGAGCTAGTGTTGTGTGCAGTGAAAGATTCCTTTGATATTTCATATAACATAAGTCATAAAAAAATATACTTCTCATAAAATATCAGGGTGTTACAGTCACATAGTTATCCCACGGGTAGTTGGTATCTTTCCATAATCTAACATGCATTAATTATAATGCATCTCACCCTTGGGTTTTAAATATACAGCCTTCCCTTACCCAGTAAAAGAATAATAATTGTCAAAAGCACTCTAATTCCATGTTGTACTGAGTCATTCCACACAAATCTTATCAAAAAATCTATAATCACACATCCAAAAAGAAAACACATGGATTGATCAAACTCTGAAACTCCTCATCTCTATTTATAACAATTAATATCCCAGGTCTGTTATGGGTTCCATGATGAAAAATATTACCATATCACATCTACCGCATAAGGCCAGTCTATCCACATGGTATCCATTGGTTCCCCTAAGACTAAAAATAGTTGGGTAACACTAATTTAGTCTTCAATATCATCTATGGTCTTGGGTCAATAGTTGATGCATTGGGAAAATGTGTCTCATTATAATGGTAAAATGAATTCCATATTTTTAATCAAGTGGTTCGTTTTTTTTAATATGTACCTTATCTTTTTTGGCATTAAGAATAATAGTCATTGTAATATTTATCACCATGGTAAAGAGAATAACAATTTAATTTAGGGAAAAATAATATTTTAAAAATTAACTATTTTTCAAAAAACATTCTATTTGGTGAAATGAAATTGATCCTTATCACCTCATGATATATATTTAAATGATTGAGAAAATATATCCTTAAAAATTACCCTTATAAAATTTATAGCAAATAATTTTTCAGAATATCACACACATAGTTATAAATATCATTTTTCACATAGGTACTAAATAACGTTTTTAATGAATATTAATATTACTTATGTGAATAATGAAATTATTTGTATAATGGATATTTATTTCTAATTTTAATAGATAAAATAATTGCATTAAATTATTATTAAATGTTAATAAAGTATTTATTCATTAAATAATAAAATAAAATAAATGATTTAATATTGTAAAAAAAATATAAAATGACCAAGTTTTATATATCCCTAAATTTTATGGATACATATAAGATATTATTGATGTCAGAATAAATTACATTTGAATTTCATTATTATTATTGGTGACATCATGGTAAAATTAAATTAATTGTTTAAAAATTCACAATAATGATATTTTACAATAAGTAATATTTCATTAAATGAATTAAAATAACTAAATATATTATCCAAAAAAATTTAAAAGGAATATGGATAAAAAAATCAAACCCAATCCATTTATGAGTGACATTTACATTTAGTGTTTTTTTCCTAACACAACATGATTAAATTTGGTGTTACTGTAGTCGTGGTCATAAATAATTAGCATAGGGATGAAAAAATGGATATTTTTTAAAATGGAAAAAATAGTATAAATTAAATATTATGATGGTATTTCAATGATTAACACAGTTTATTTGGATTCATTTTTATTCAGAATATATTCATAGTATTTTAATCAATTATGAAATTCCACATCTCGCATCTCACTCCCATATAAAATGTCATCAAAATATTTCTATTAGTCATAAAAAATTGATCCATCAGGATAAAAAATCTCCAAAAAATCCCATTATAACATCCTTAGACACGTTTTTGAGGTTTATCTCATCCAAAAAGACCTATAATATTTCCCTACAAATATTATCTCAATGACTTATATCAAAGAAGATGTATATACCTTAATATATAGATTTTTTTATTCTTAATTAACATAAATAAATCATTTGTTATTTTTTGTAATGTAATATATTTATTATCATAAATATACAAAAATATTCTTATGATTATAAAATCTCTTATTAACTTCCATATTTCTCATCAAAAGGGACATAAAAGTATCACTCGTGCATATGTACTACATATCTTCTCCACATAGTGATAAAATTTATTTTCCACCACAATATTTCAATATTTGTTATTATGATTGTTTAATGTTTATATATGATAATTATAAAATATTTATACTTATCTAAATAATATACCATATCTACCTTCTAACATTCCATTTTTTTGGATGACAAAATTGTTTCTCATGAAAGCGTGTGGTATACCATCTCCATGAAGGTATATGACATTTTTTTAATAAAAATGTTAATTAGATAGTAATAAAGATATATTTATTGATTATATTTGATATATATTAATTATTATTTAATGATCATTTATTATTTACCATTATTTAATTTAATCCTTGAAAAAACAAAAATAGTGGTCACGTATATGTATGGCCTACTGTCTCCAAAAACTGAGAAATTCATTTTTATCTATATATTTTATAAATGACTCTAAATATGTATCTAGTGAATGTATAAATGTATATATATGTTATTTTATACAATGAATAAATTTCTAGTAATTATGTAACTATGATAAAAGTATAAGGAACAAAACTACAAAACAAAATCATAACTGAAAAATGATGAAATTTTTACCCAGAACGTTACTTTACAAAAATAATTATTAAGAAATGAATGATAAATTATATTAAGTAAATTATTTGTTTTATTGTATATATGGTAATATATTTTTAATTGAAATTTAATAAATCAAATTATTTTATAAAGGAGGTTGAATCATATATTATGTATATTGAACATGAGGTATTGGTTTCTTTCACAATCTCATCTTTATTCTAGATTGTTTGTGTTTAATTATCCAACAGGGTAATTATATTATAGTTCTATCTCGGACACATGATATTATCTTTTATAATAGTAATTATTCTAAATAATAATATTTTTCTATTTTAATTTCAACATATAAGTACATAAAATATCAATGTATTTTTTTCAGGATACCCACTATTGTTTTTAATTCGTTTAGGAATATTTCTTTCTATATCGATAAATTACAAAACAATGTTATCAAAAATATTTATATTATTGTCCAATTATATAATTTATAAAATTTTAAAAAAAAATTAATTTATAAAATGGATTATATGTAATATTTATACCATTTTCTATATATCTATTTGTTAATTTTCATATAATTGTATAAAAGGAATGTTTTCAAATTTATAAGACCCGAATGTAATTATTAGTTATCATGACCAACTAATTAGTTTTAAACTAATTTATAAGTTTACAAGATTATTTCAAAGATAAATCCTTAATATTTACAAATTTTTTTCAAAATGAAAATCATATATTTGTTAATAAATCTTATATTGATACCTTTAAAGTGTCTTGATCTATATTTAGAGTATTTGGTGAATATTATGAATTACTGAGGATTTACTATTTTTATACCATTAATTATATTATTCTAGATGGTTTATTATTATATTTATTTATTTTTTTAAAAATATTCAAAATTTATATTTTAGATTTTGATATTAATTTATACATTTATTATGATTCACCCATTTCATTTGATAAAGGAATTGAATTCAGATATTCATGTTTTTTTCTCACTATACCTATTAATGCATTGGTATGTCTCATGAAGAAAACTAGTTTATGTATTTGGTGTACACCATAGCTATTTATGTATTCTTTTATTTCCTAATATATTGACATTAAGATTATGATATATGGAAATATGAATTAAATCATAATTAAAAAAGTTATTCATATCCATTTGATTATTTAGGTTGTTATGTTAACCAAGGAATTATTACCATCATTTATGGTATTAATTATATATATTATTTGATTATTGTTCATCTCAAAAATATTAATCATCTATTATTCACCATTTTTATATTTCACTGTATTCATACCCTTAATGATGATCAGATCACATCCGTTTAATTTTTTTTCATTCCATATTAGTCCTGGAATTTATTATGATTGATAATAAAGGACACGATAGGTGGAAGAATTGTGTTCGTAGAAAATTATTTTACTGTAAAATCTATTTTCAAATTTATTTTGAGATTCATTTATGATTATTGTTTTCCAATACTCATAAACTAATTGATCATGTTTGATTTTAATCATTCTATCTACTACTAGTGTAATAAAGTAACCATATAACTTGTGTTAGCGGGTTTTGTATCATTTTATTTATGCTTCACTTTTGATATGATCTTATGATTCCATTCACTCTTTGAGATTATTGATGATGATGATGAAAATAATAGTTTGATAATTTAAAAATAATTTCCGTCACGTTGGTTAATAAAGCTATCATATGATAAATAGCTATCATATTATACTATCCACATCCATTATTTGTATGGATTGTGATTATGTGTTGATGATTTACTTATAATAAATGTTTATTTTCTCGGAGTTTTAACATAATGATGTGGTAAATTTTTATGATCATGTGGTGAAAAGGTGTTTGGTTTCCATTATGTGAAGCTTGGGCCTATAATTATATATCCATATTATGAATTTGGTATTGAATTATATTCCATTAGATAATAAGGACATGAATATGGGTTGATCCTTGATAATAAATTGAAATTGTCCATTATCATAGACATGGTAGTGAACTAGGACTATGGATATAATATAATGGGGAGTGAACATAGTCCATTACGATCTACATGGTAGTGATCTTCAAATATTGATATTATAACCTATGGTTATGTGTAATAAAAAAATTTCTAGTTATTTGTTCTCAAGAATTTGGATTAATTATTGATTATTCTACACTCTTATGCCATACGTTTGTTGACTGAAAAAAACTTATTCCACGATTTATGATTAATAATATATGAATGATTTTATATGTCTTTCATATGTTATGTTCATGTTCTTACACCATTACTATTATTCTCACCTATAATATTTTATTGATACCCCATATTTTTACACTTCTAGATCATCCAATCTAACCATTTATTATGTTATTATTTTACATTTTTTTAGGAAAAATCTCTCTAAGCCCTACCATTCTAGAAATAAGATGAGATTATACCTTTAATACTTACTTAAATATCCCCTGGTCTAGTGAAAATAACTGAGTTATTATATAACATCCATGGGATTCTATAGACTATATAATACACATACACATATATAATATAATGTATAACGACATGACAAAATGATACCAAATATTTATGAATAAAACTTATCCCATTTCAAAATATGATATAGGTACAAGAAATAAAAGTTCCAAATACAATCCAAAAACCATAAAATAGTCCAACATTATAGATAAAGGAAGATAATGTTAAAAGTAAACTCTATAATCTACTGAATTCCTTCTAGAACAACTAATATCCACACAACTCAGGTCCTCATAGTATTTTGTTGAAATTATTATTGTCTACTTATTAAATAACCATTATAAGTCACCCATTGGGTAATCATAATAGTAAAACTAATCATATGAGATTACATTCTCATTAACACATC
Source organism: Viscum album (assembly GCA_963277665.1). Lineage (NCBI taxonomy): Eukaryota > Viridiplantae > Streptophyta > Magnoliopsida > Santalales > Viscaceae > Viscum > Viscum album. The sequence continues at coordinate 184,757,817 of OY728153.1, read as the reverse complement.
CCTTAATACATAAACACTATATCTCATAATATGTCTACTCAAAGGTATGGTATCACATATAGTTCTTATAGTTGATTCCTAACATTATAATAAATAAACCAACTAGTATGGGGATCACCATATCTTAACATTGATTATGGAATATTTAATTCAAACAAGCAAAGAATAATTTATCATCAAATCGTGGTCCACACAGAAGGATGCATGACTCTATGTAGAACTTTCATATAGATGGTATCACTTGTCCTACTCGTTGGATGTGATTCCTTAGTGTACCATCACATATATTTTAAGACGGAAAAAAACCAATTAATACTCAATATAATAATGATTACCTAGGTTCTAACCATCACCATATGGGGTAAAAAAATGTATTGGGAATAAATGGTGTGTATTCATTAGTCTATGTATACCTGATTATATATCAATTTACTAATTATCATGCCTATATACACTTGATATGTCTATATACTAAATTCCTACCAATATACTCGGTGCATTACCATAAACAATGATCTTTCCCATAACTACATACATAGTGGTATCTTTTGAATCGTCCACATCAGGCCAAATGGCATATAGGAATGGAAAACAACCGTTGACATTTATCAATATGCGTAACCCAAGATACCATGGAATCCGGTAAACCCAATGTGTGTTATTCCAAGATGCATTCCATGTACATAGTGAATTTACATAATTACATGGTTATCACAAGAATCTATTCATCATTCTTCTCCATTATTCTGAAAAAAAATAAAAAATAAAAATTTTGAATTTTGATATTACTGAGTCTGAAACATCATCAGTCTGAAGATTAATTTTACAAATCTATTGATTATTTTTCTCACACATAACCACATTAATGTAATTAAACACCATTGGATGAAAAAATTTGATCTGTCTTGAGTATTCTATCCACATCATCACACTAAAATTCTTCATTTGATCCTAACATTGAAGTTATAGTAATGATTTATTAGTCCAATGTTCAGTTGTGAAATAATCATTTTTTTAATCAAACTACTAATCATTAAAAATAAAGATGATTAATGTATAAATATATTAGGGCTAACATGATGAAAAATTGAAGAAATAAATTTAATCCATTGTTCTTGTTCAACATAGTCGTTTCATTGAGAGACTGATGAAAGTAGAATAATAATGAAGGATTCGTGAAATAATTATCATTTCTTAAATATATGAATAGAAAAATTAACCATAAATCATTAATCAACCAATTAAATAATATTAAAAGGTTATTTATTCACATTTCATCTGGGTGAATCAAAATTATGGATTTATCCAACAAAAAATATTCATTACTCGATATTAGATTGAACCATAGTGGATAATGGTTATGCATCAGTTTATTTTGAGTGATACATCTTCATTGAGAAACAATCTCCTTGGAAAAATAATTGTCGATCCACAATCACATTATCATTATGAAAATATCTCCTCTAATTTCATCCCGAATACCTATAGTTTTGTGGATAAGTCTAGAATTTTTTCCTATTTCTATGTTATAAAATGATATAACTAGTTCATGGATAATAAATAAATAATATATTATTTAATTAATATATTTTTATTATTATTAATCTCATGAATTATTTTTAAAAAACACTCAACATATATAATGATTATGTCACACTTAGGGTAAAATTCATATTCCGGATTTTGTTGTTCTATTTCATTAACTATGAGAAAAATTCTTATAGATAACAAAATAATTTAGAAAAAAATCAACATCTGAGATATTATTATATTTATTATTTTAATTATATTAATATCAAAGCATCACAGGACCTATAACCTCTTTATAACTATGCACCTAACTCTAAAAAAATTACAATTGTTTTGACAATTTTTTAAAAGGATATGAAATATTTTATGTATTCTCCATAATATAGGATTTTTCTTCCTAAAATGAAAAAAACATTAATAGAAAATACGATCGTACTAAGAACACACATATTTTTCCCACACCCTGGTGCCCCCTTGAAAATTATAATATTGATATCCAAAACACACCATCTGAATGGATCAGAAAAAATAATTTTCTAATGCATATACTTGATCTCAGCAGGGTACTCTATAAAGGTACCTCCATACTCAGTTTCCAGATTTCCCTAGTTAGTAAAATATGATTGGTCATGTACACAACTATTCATTAATGCTAATTTCAATGAATCTTCAATATAGTCTAGCTATGTTTGTATAGATAAGTTATATATCATCTCACTGACCCTACATTGTATACGTTAATAGATAATTAATCATTATGATAACATGACACCATGAAAAAAACTTCGTAATGCTAGGTGATGTGATACCCCTTTGAACACATTGTCTATATAATCAGATAGTAATGGCCTCTATCATTAGTTCTTATAAGACATAATATGTACATGGGTAGTCCTCATAAATTCCAAGATTATTTAAACCCTATTTTTTCACATACACCCACTATTTTCATATGAATAAAAACTCTTATATAACATTTTAGCACAACATTGACTAACATGTTTTCCCACATATGGCCCCTGATGGTGAAAATAAGGTTGTGTTGTCAATATTTTTGTACAAAATCACCACCAATGGAATATGATCCTCAACTATATGTCCAATTTCGAACATAAAATCCCAAATCATTTCCACTATAACATGTATATTATTAAATTTTATTAAGTTTCTCTCAGGGTGATATACCCTCAGGAACCACAACTCTGTCCAAAAGGCCGCATATAATCCTATACATAATCATAGTGTGAAGTAAAAATCGTGGAATAATATGCTCAACATTGTAATTTAATGATCCTAGAAAATATACTACAATTAAAAGTCTCCCAAAACTCATTATTAATAACAAATGTAAGATGGATAATAAGTGGGATGACTTGGTGTGTCAGTCTAAGATCACCGAGAAGGTGTTTTGACCTCTATATTATAATGCATGTTTTTTATGAAGATCATGTGAATTAAATTATAGAACACTATTTCACCTCATGGGATTGACCCAAACACAGTGTAACCAAGTGGGAAGACATCACCTACTGGATGGTGAGTTATTGAGACATGAACTCCAGTGCACAACACTTCATCCCTAGAAACTATAATTAACGCTGAAGGACATTGTACATATTTTCTATTCTAGGATTTACAACCATGGTGGGTATATAAATATTCTTCTATCACTCATATCACAATGTTACTAGTATATAATATCATCCATGGAAATGAATAATGAGTACCCCACCTTTATAAAATCTATTAGAATTACATATATTTTGTATCTTACCATGAAAGCCCTCAGAGTCAATATCATAATGTTGATTGTTTTTAATGGAAAAATAATGTTGAGAGGTAATAACCATCGACCAATGATATGATTCACCATCTACTTATAATAAGGATTATTAGAACAAGGTAAACTACCCTGACACCTCACTCAACAATTATGAACAAGATCCACATCTGATAATATAAATGACTATGTTTCCCTATAGATAATTATAGAGTATTACAATGTCACGATATTCTATGAAATTGATCCATATCTTATGCCTCATGTAATTTCATTTCATCAAAAAAGTATTTCTGATACATATTCCTCCAAATAAATAATAAATTTATTTCCCATAAGTTAGTTTCACCACATCTTTAAGGTGAATACCGGTACTTCGTTCTCTATATCAGGGATTGAGTTGTTCCACTCCTGGAGACTCATAATTATGGATCCAAAATATATTACCATGTCCCTATTCACCATTACACATATATTCCACTATCTATATGAGTAATATAACAAAATGTACTCAAAAACCTCATCTTGTAGTCTCAATATGGGATTATGCCAAACAACTATGAGAAAAGTCAAAAAAAATCTATTGTAGTATTTATATCCACACAAAAAGATACCTATATGGGTAAAAGTAGGTTCAGTTTCTATTATCCTTGATGATTTTTTCATGAATCTCTAATAATAGTCCACTAACCAAAGGAAGCTTCATAGTTTAGTCATGATCTTGGTTGGCCTCCAAGAATTCATTACCCATAAATTTATTGTATCAATTACTTTTACATTTTAAAAATTGAAATATATAAAGAATAATTCAGATCGAATCCATAACTAGACTTATAATTATTATTATATTTCATTTTATCTTCAGATATTATTAGGATAATCCTCATATTTCATTCATGCTTCTCCTATGACATTGACTACACACTGATGTCATTAATGAAGACTACCATGAAACATTCAAATAAAGTATGAATGGTGTGATTCATAAGTCACATGAGTGATTACGTGGAATAAATCAAATATTATGGAAAAACTAATTACTTTTATATATAATAGCCTAATCAAAAATCAATCTTTAGTATATAAATTTCTCAAACTCGGTGCAAGTGATAACCTGAAATAAGGGAAAAATCAGAACCAATTTATCTCATTCAACATGTTTGAGAGGTCCTTGATTCATGGAATTGGATACCAAATCATGATTCTAAAATATGATAGGTGATGATAATAATAAAATAACCACATGTTCCATTCAAACATCATTGTGAATAGTACTAAGGATTCCATGGGGACATGCTATGTATGTAAAGGCTTTTCTACTAAAATATAATCTAGACATTCATCTCTCCAATCCCTGTAGGATCCATGGGATTTGTGGTTTCATATATCAAGATTGTAAATGAGTGAAGAACTATATATAAATCAATCACCTGATGGGGGGTAAGACTTATACATCTTAAGGGAGAAAGTCCTCATAGTCCACCATTACACCAGGAAACTATACTATGTTTAAATTTGATGATTCAAATTTAATGATAGAAAATTGATGAGTTATAAGAGGCATCAAACTATGTATGATTCCATCCTACATTTCCTATACAACCTTCTCTTTATTGAAGTAAAATCTAATCCCGTCAATTCAGATGCACCACTTTCACAATATAGAATAGCCAATATATTCATGGATGAAAAATATACATTCCATAACATGAATAAAAATGTTTTCATAATCATGGGTATAGAAATAACCAATTATAATTTCTCTCCTCTATGGTTTATTTCACACTATCTTCTAAAATCTGTGTTTAATTAACCTACATTAGCAAGAGTCACCAAAAAATAGGATAATCCAATGTCTCAATAAGAATTTCGATATATTGAATAATGGATGAAGCGGAGAAATATTAAATAATGAGTAATTCTATAAATATTTATTCTATGGTATAGATGATAAATATCCTACATTGAATCATCCATCGATGCATAGGGTATTAATTCTACACTGCTAGTAGTTATCCATATACTTGTCACCCAGCTCCATGAGCCTTTTTTATACCCCTTGGAGTGGTGGTGGTAACATATCAAAACATTATTAATATCCTAATACATAGAAAAATAATATTCCATAACCCCCACCATGTAGAATGTTCTTCTCCCACAATAAACACCCTCTAGTAATTCCCTCAAACATCTCGTTGAATGGGGCACGAAGGGCTGGGTAATTCCTCATGATATAACATCACACAACAGTAGTAGAATCACCTCTACATTGGATGATTAGAACCATAGTGAGAGCCTTTGATGTAAGAACCTATATCATGACACTAACACTGGAGTATCTAGAGATCCAATATCCTTGTGTTTATCATTGACTACAGGCATCAGATGTATCATCACTGTGATTCCCACATCTAGAGCCAACTATCGGTGACCTGTCATGTCACAAACCAGCCCGGTTCGACCCTGAACTAGTCACCTGAGCTGGTTCACGACAAGTCCTGAGTGGTGTTCTTGATCCCCCCAGGATGGCAACTAGTGTTAGGAATCAAAAGTATACAAGTGGGAATGATTTGGCCCAATAAAAATAAACTAAGAAGCGGAAATAAAAAGAACTAAGGAAAATAAAGAAAGAACAACCAAACACACTACTAACCTGACCATGACCCAAACACCACGTGACCCCTCAGGTCACCCTCCAAAACCACAACAAATGTCACTCAAGGAAAACAATTGATGCTGGAACATGCAGCAGAACTAAAAACAAGAAAACACTATAGGTGTGAGTATTAAAACTCAGTAAGCTAGCCCGAAAAATCTATTCCCATAAGAACTACCATTAAATAAAGAATCTATTAATTTTTGGTTTGAACTAAATTACCTAAAATATGGGTTTCACATACACTTTTCATTTCTAAAACAATTAACAGTCAATTTCCCTTATTTAAAAAAAATAAAAAATCAAGTTTTAATGATAAAAGGGAAAATTGCATTACATTTTTAAAAATGTGTTTCTCAGCCAATTTAAAATCCAAAATTTCTTTTTTTATCCAAAAGGAAAAACCACACACAACACACAACGAGGGAAATGTAAAAGTAACACATGAGGGCCATCAACCGAACTAGGAACCTTGACTAACTACCAAAAACAAGTAAGCACTAAAGGAAACATGGGTCGAACCTAGGAGATTATGAACAATCCAGAACGTACGATACATTTGACTCATCCTGAAAGCATGATCTAAATCAATGACCTCATAACGCCCTAATGCCCGGTATAACCCTACATGGCCTAACCGAGGGGCCCAATCCCCATAGCAGCAATAACTCAGTATTCCCCTGCTATGGGGACACTAGCTAGTGTGTATTCTAAACTACTGCAACAATCGTTCTCAGAAGATTCACTCACTATGTCGGGTCCCCATGTATAGTTCTAAGGAGGGTGTTCCATACAATTCAAACACAAGTCATGCATATAAATATATAATCCAAACACATCACGAAATCTGGCACCACCCCGTCCACATCAAGGGTAGTCCCTTGCCATTGACATACATTTCACAAGGGAGGTCCCATACCGAGGACCATCCCAATCACCTGGATCGGCCCTAGGCAAGGAACCCAACCCAAAAAGGGTTTTACCAAAAATCAATTCAAAATGCCAAACGTGCCTTGGATTGATTTCACACGTCACCCTTTCATAATAATTATCACAAAATGCCAATCGGGCCTTTAGTTGTACCCATCCCAAGGTACATTCATCAAAATCATTTCTAAACTATTTTAATAGTGCCATTCGGGCAATTAAGTATTTCTAAAAGTGGAACCAACACATTCATTCACATGTCAAACCACTATTCAATAAAAAATCATTTTTTCATCACAGAAACATTTCACATCATACTGAAACCACACCTGAAAATTCCTAAATAAATTTTAAAAATCCAAACATCATTTCCACGATAATGCAACAGTTCATCAAGAAAATTAATTTCAGTTAAATGCACAAGAATAAACAGTTTTACTTGCAGCAAATAATTATTCTAAAAATAATTATTATGTATTATTTCTACTTTACCTAAATTTAAATAAATAACAAGAAATTAAAATTTTCTAAACTTAATGGTAAGTGCAGTGGGGAAAACTACCTCAAGACACAGCTCGGACATAACCACATGATGCTCCTCGCACCAATGCCCAAGTGCACGCAACCCACTGACCATGGTATCACAGATTTTTCTCGCCAACCCACTGCAACAATCGCAACACAACTAAAAACGCAGGAGCATGGACTCAAAATAATACAAATGAATAATGAGTGCAAAAACTCACCTCGACATCGGTGCAGGTGAATCAAAACGACCCGAATCGAATGAACAATGATAAAAATAAACAAAAAAATAAATAAAATAACTGAAACAATCAAACATCATAACCCTCACCTCGGTGCGGAGGAGCGCTCAATCGGGCGAGTTACGCGATAGGGGGAATGGCCAGCGTAGATGCCGGCGAGGGAAGCGAGAAGGTTGGGACGACGCCGGCAAGGTGCGGGCTAGCTGGAACGACACTGGCAGGCCGTGCAATGGCCGGAAGGACACCGACAGGGTGCACGCTCACCAGGAGGACGTCAGAATGGTGTGGGGAAAACCGAAACAGCACCGGCAGGGGCGGCATCGGCAGGGGCGGTGCCGGCACAGGCGACACCGAAAGGGGCGGCGCCGACAAGGGCGGTGCCGGCAGGGGGCCGTACGGCGGCCAGAGGCTTCTCGAGGGTGAGCGGGTCACCCGGAAGTGTGGGGTCAGGCAGGGCGCATGGAGGTGCGGGGTCAGGCGGGGAGGTTGCGCGACTGGCTATCAGGAGGAGGTGGGACGCGGAGGCCGGCGCAGCAGCGGTTTGCACAGGGAGGCGGCGGGAGGGCGCAGGGCAGAAACGGGAGGCCGGCAGAGGGGGTGCACGGGGCGGCGATGGGAGGTCAGCCGGCGGGCTGCGGCCGGCTGGTGAGGATGCGGGAACGGTGCTGCAATGTGGGTGCGCAGCACGCCGTAGGGGAAAAGAGGGGGGGCAGCGCCCCCTAGAGTATCATTATAATTTTTTTTATTTTAAATAAAACAAATTAATAATAACAAATTAATAATAATAATAATAATGATAAAGCATTATAATTAACAATATTATTATTATTATAACAATGTTAATAATAATAATAATAACAACAATAAAAAAATTAAAAAAAATAGTAAAATTTTTAATTCACCAGACAACTGCACAGGGAAACTTGGACCGACCGCGCAGCTACCGCAGACCGTGCAGTGCCCGTGCACCGGTCCGAAGTCCGCCAAAAATGTTAAATGTGAGAAGAAATTTACCAACACTCAACCCTAACCCTTGCTGGGCTAACCAAAACCAAGAAATTATATAATAAAATAATTTAAAAATGGGTGGGGTGTAACAATTCTCTGCACCACATAAACATTCTGCCCCCATAAAAGTTACCAAGCCAAAGGACTATCCAACCTCGAGTCTATGCCTGAACAAAACCGAGAGACAAAACAATAATCTCAGGGTGACTATTCACTCCACAAGTCACACCCGACTAAACTATAAGAAACCACAATTCTAGGGAATGGAAGAACCCGAGAGGGTTCTCCCCACCACAAAGATTTAACTAGTATAGAAATTTAAACCCAAATACACCATCCTATGAAGGGGGCCTACGTGGAAACGTCCAACAAATCCAATCCAATTCCATATTACGAGCAAGGGAACACCTCCATTGAAATTTGGAACGTTCGACCCAGGCCAAAATCTTCCAACACTAAAGAAACTCATACGAAGGACTTAACCCAGACAGGAAGTCGGAAACACCGCTCCTCAGTTCCACAAGACACAACCGTCTCCAAACGAGCACAACTAAACCAAGATCAACCCATACAAGGGTCAAACACACTTTGAGCGAAAAGCACAATTTAGAAGACCCTATTCAAACAAACAAGACCGTTTAGAATGTAATAGAACAAGTTCATAACATTCATCCATTGAAAAAGTGACCTTACAATGACGACACAACTTTAGTGGTAGAGAAACGAGGATAAGAAGATTTTAAAATGTTTCTATCCCCACTTGGAACACACAACCTGGGCCGAGGCTTCACACCTCCGGCAACTCCTGGCTGTGCATGAGCTTCACCCCGAGACCTGTGGATGGGGCTCTAATGGTTGAAGCATTTCCTACCTCACCGTCAGGCACTATTATCTCCAAATCAAAACTACCTCCTCAAACAACGCATCCCACAGAACATCCCCCATCAACCAGAATGGCCACAATGATGGAAAGACTTTGGAGGGATGCGACAAGACAACTGGAAATGGTCGAACCAACCATACCGATGGTACATCAGGAAGCATTATGACGAATTATATGTTAGAACCAACAAGAATTACTTCTTATAGATAGTTTCTTCCGTACACTCCTGCTTTCCAGATGGGGAACCCTCACGAACGATGAGAGGCAACGAATTTTCCAAGAACTTGCGCTTTAGATGTCAACTCCTTGAAGCGACCAACGCAGCCCTTCACATCCTTGGATATGATCAATTTGGATGAATATAGACTTAAACACCTACCATGTCAACCCGACTCCAACCATGAATGGTCATCCAACCCTCACTAGTCTGAGACTGGACCCTCAGACAACCCGATACAATGCGAACTTGAACAACCTTGAGAGTTCCCAACAACCTGAAGACTCACTCTAATTCCACAATCCATCCAACTGCCTCTAACGGACCTCAATCACTTCAATAAATAGGCAACACTTTATAGAAACCCAAATTCGACGTGACTCATTAAAAACTTTTGGATACTTTTCTGGGAGGCACATTTTGAACATTAAAAAAACATAGAGCAAGAAATCACAACCAAACAAATCATAACCAAAAAGAAAATCAAGTGACAAACAACTGGATCGCACGCCAAACACCACCAACACGATTTAGAAATACGCTTTTCGAAAATAGCATCTTCATTTCAATTTCAAAACCACCTTATTCAAAGAATACTTTCCAGACACAAAACTCACTTTTCACAAAACAAAACCCACATTCTCAAACAAAAACTAATTTCCAGAACCATTTTTTTTCATTCAAATTCACAATTTTCAGCAAAATTTTCAAAACTGCCCTATACCAAGGCCATTTTCCAAAAGCAAAATCCATTTTTGTTCACTAGTCATAAATTCATTTATCAGAGGAAATCCAATTTCCAATACACTTATTTTTTAAAAACTTTCCCTTTAAACCACATGAATCATCACATGTGTTTCCATTCATTTCTATCAACATCATCCACGAACAAGTGCCCCCATGAACGTTTTGTTCATACCCACACACATGTGATCCTCCATAAGTAATACCAAGGTTCACACCAAGCCACCCTTTACCAACCCCAAATAAACAATAACTTTCAAACCAATGATCCTTCCGTTTAAAAAAACCCACTTTACCAGATAAAACACTTTTATTTAAAAATCCACTTTAACATTCAAAAGAACCCATACACTAACTAGAAGCAACAAAACAAAACTTATAAAGAATCATTGAAATGAGGAACTAGAAGTCGTGCTCAACCTGGCGACATGGTAGTGAGTCACGCCCCAAGTAAGCGTCAACAACTTGGAGGAACTTAAACTGTGAACTAGAACTCCACATGGGTCACTACTCCATGTGTGGCCACGACGTGACACTGGCTCACCCCCATTGTCATTCCTCAATCCAAAACAATAGAAGAAGACTCAAATCCTGGACTACCCCTAGAAACTCAATAATGAGTGCGAGAAAGAGTTCGCGACACTCTTCCTGCACTTACCTCTTGAGTCCCGATAGTCCTAATCTCCATCTACCAAACACCCCAAATAACAAGAACCACCTCTGGTACCATTTTTTCACAAACCATCCCGGGTCGACCCTGAACTGGTCACCCGAGCTGGTCCATGACAAGTCCCGAGGGGCGTTCCCAATCCCCCAGGGATGGCCACTAGTGTCGGGCATCAAAAGTATACAAGTGGGAATGATTTGGACCAAAGAAAATAAACTAAGAATTGGAAATAAAAATAACAAAGGAAAATAAAGAATGAACAATCAACCATGATACTAACCTGACCACGACCAAAACTCCACGTGACCCCTCGGGTCACCATCCAAAACCACAACAATTGTCGCTCAAGGTGAACAACTAAAGATGGAACCTGCAGCAGAACTAAAAACAAGAAAACACTATAGGTGTGAGTATTAAAACTCATTAGGCTAGCCGAAAAATATTTCCCCAAAGAACTACCATTAAATAAAGAATCTATTAATTTCAGGTTTGAACTACATTACCTAAAATATGTGTTTCACATACACTTTTCATTTCTAAAACAAGTAACAGTCCATTGCTCTTATTAAAAAAAAGAAAAAACAAGTTTTAATGATAAAAGGGAAAAGTGCATTACATTTTTAAAAACGTTTTTCTCAGCCAATTTAAAATCCAAAATTTATTTTTTTTATCCAAGAGGAAAAACCACACATAGCACACAACGAGGGAAATGGAAAAGTAACACACGAGGGCCATCAACCGAACTAGGCACCTCGACTAACTACCACAAACAGGTAAGCACTGAAGGAAACATGGGTCAAACCTAGGAGATTGTGAAAAATCCAGAACGTACTATACATGTGACTCATCCTGAAAGCATGCTCTAACTCGATGATGTCATAATGTCCTAATGCTCGGTATAGCCCAACATGGCCTAACCGAGGGGCCCAATCCCCATAGCAGCAATAACTCAATATTCTCCTGCTATGGGGCCACTAGCCACTGCGTATTCTAAACTAGTGCAACAATTGTTCTCAGAAGATTAACTCACTATGCCAGGTCCCCATGTATAGTTCTAAGGAGGTTGTGCCATACAATTCAAACACAAGTCATGCATATAAATATATAATACAAACACATCACACAATCCAGCACCTACCCGTCCACCTCAAGGGTATTCCCTTGCCATCGACATACATTTCACAAGGGAGGTCCCATACCGAGAACCCTACCCATCACATGGATGGGCACTAGGCAAGGAACCCAACTAAAGAAGGGTTTTACCAAAAATTAATTCAAATTTCTAAACGGGCCTTGGAAAGATTTCACACGTCACCCTTTTACAATAATTATCAAAAAATTCCAACCAGGCCTTTAGTTGTACCCATCCCGAGGTACATTCATCAAAATCATTTCAAAACCATTTTAAAAGTGCCAACCGGGCCTTTAAGTATTTCTCAAAGTGGAACTAACACATTCATTCACATGTCAAACGACTATTCAATAAAACAGTATTGTTTCATCAAAGAATCATTTCACATCAAACCAGAACCACACTTGAAAATTCCTAAATAAATTTTAAAAAGCCAAATATCATTTCCACCATAATGCAACAGTTCGTCAAGAAAAATAATTTCAGATCAATGCACAAGAATAAACAGTTTCACTTGCAGCAAATAATTATTCTAAAAATAATTATTAAGTTTTATTTCTACTTTACTAAAATTTAAATAAATAACAAGAAATTAATAATTTCTAAACATAATGGTAAGTGCAGTGGGGAAACCTACCTCAAGACGCAGCATGGACATGACCATGTGACGTGCCTCACACTAGTACCCCAAGTGTGCGCAACCCGCTGACCGTGGTATCACGGATTTTTCTCACCAACCCGCTGCAACAATCACAACACAACTAAAAACGCACGAGCATGGACTCAAAATAATCTATCGAGTAAACAGTGAAAAAACACATCTCGACATCGGTGCAGGTGAATCAAAACGACCCGAAACAAATAAAAAATGATCAAAATAAATAAATTAATAAATAAAATAACTGAAACAATCAAACAGTGTAACCCTCACCTCAGTGCGGAGGAGCGTTCAACCGGACGAGTTACGCAGAAGGGGGAACGACCAGCGAAGATGCCGGCGCGGGGTGAGAGAAGGTCGGGAAGACACCGGCAAGGTGCGGTCTGGGTGGAACAACACTGGAATGCCGTGCGACGGCCGGAACAACACCGATAGGGTGCGCACTCACTGGGACGATGCCGGTAGGGCGTGAAGAAAACCGAAACAGCGCCGACAGGGGCGGCACCGGCAGGGGCGGCGCCGGCATGGGCGGTGCTGGCAGGGGGCTGGACGGCGGCCGGAGGCGGCTGGAGGGCGAGCGGGGCGCGCTGAGGTGCGGGGTCTGGAGGGGGGCGCGCAAAGGTGCAGGGTCGGCCGGGGTGCCGGTGCGGCTGGCGACCGGGAGGAGGCGGGACGCGGAGGCCGGAGCGGCGGCGGTTCGCACAGGGAGGCGGCAGGGAGGGCGCGGGGTGGAGAAGGGAGGCCAGAAGAGGGGGTGCTCGGGGCAGCGACGGGAGGACGGCCAGCTGGTGAGGAGGCAGGAGCGGCGTTGCGGGTGTGCAGCGCGCCGCAGGGGAAAAGAGGGGGGGGCGCATGCCCCCCCCCCCCCATGGTTTCATTATAATTTTTTTTTACTTTTAAAGAAAACAAATTAATAATAAAAAATTAATAATAATAATAATAATAAACCATTATAATTAACAATATTATTATTATTATAACAAAGTTAATAATAATAATAATAATAACAATAACAATAATAAAATTAATAAAAATAGTAAAACTTTGAATTCACCAGACAACTGCATGGGAAAACTTGGACAGACCGCGTGGCTACCACTAACCGTGTGGTGCCCGCGCTCCAGTCCGAAGTCCACCAAAAACATTAAACGTTAGAAGAAATTGACCAACAGTCAGCCCGAACCCTTGCGGGGCTAACGAAAAATAAGAAATTATATAATAAAATAATTTAAGAAGCGGCGGGGTGTGACATGTCAACTAGAATTTTCTCTCAACCAAAGTAGCTTCTAATAACATTGTATATGACGGGATATTTGGAGATTCCACTCTATTTGAGTTATCTCAGTGAAGTAAATACTCAATGTTATTTTTGAAAATGTACATACAACAAACAGTGTTCCTAGAGTTCCAAGAGAAGTTAATCAACCCATAAACATGATATACGATTAACACAATTCCATGATAGATATCTAGAACATACCATATAATTAATGCTAACAACATAAATTGGAAAAAATAAAATCCATAGAGATTCTCAAAATCCATCAAATTTAGATTCTCCTCATAGTGAATTTTCATCACCATGCATACCAAATTTTCTTTGTAGAAGCCTTTTTTTGTATCACCTCTAGAAACATCACCTTACTGTAAGGGTGAGAAAAGGAACAAGATTAACTAAATATCCACTATACAGTCCTCTATTTTCATTGGGAATGAATGACCATGAATCATTGTGGTTCTATACATCTAAAACAAGTGAAGCATTCTCACCTTGTCCACGTCATCTTCCAGTACTATCAAAACAACTTTCCACTCAACTAGTAAGTGTCATACAAAAAACCACTAAGATATTCCCAATCATATCTTGGGAACATAATTGAAGAATTGTAACAAAGAAAATCATCATCAAAATTCAACTAAATAATCCTAACTAGCTTCCATCTTGATGGAGTCCTACAATGTGCAGACACACCATGGTTATAGAGTATTTCTAGGGATCACATTAATGAACAAAATGTAAACCAAAACCCTTTCCATTAGGATTTAGATATATATTATTTACTGTATACGAGGTTATATGTTTATTTATTCAACAATATTTTTATCTATCTTATGGTTAATGGTGACATTTGATACCAAAACATCACTACATTCATTCTTCTAAATACAAAACCCAAGACACTTTTACATTATGTCCCTAGTTCCAAACAAAACATCAATTCTAGACTATATCTAAAATAATGCCCCAATATTACCTCATATGAAACCAATATTCTTGATAAATCATTTTTGGGCCAACCTAGATTGATAAAATACATGGTTGTGACCCAAATATTGCTTGTAATAGGATAAAGGCTAGAGACTTATACAATGTATGAACATCACTGACATGGAATGCAATAAACTATGGTATACATACATACAAATTTAACCGATATAATATGTAATTAAAAGAAAAAATGAACCAATAAATGGATATATAAAATCATTCCATATTAGAGTATGGAAGATTAATGGAAATTAAACATATGAATGAAATCCAACCAAAACAAGAAAAATAGTCTATACTGCTAGAATAAAGCGACTATTATCAATATTAAACCCATTAAATCATTTTTGGTTTATCTATAATAACTAACCTCTAAATACTCTTAGTCCCACTAGGACTCTATTTTGGGGCATATCCTCAACATAAGAAATGAAATTTGTTTAATACCCCATATAGTGGTGAGAATTAACATTTCAAATATGACACACTAAAATCCCCAAAAAATCATAAAATATGGTAAGCTCAAAAAAAGGATCCATGGGTATTCTCATCAAGATAACTCACTCCATGGGTCTATTTAACAATGATTGGTCTCATCCAATAGACTATCAACATCCACCATTTTAATAAATAATTATTCATGTGGAATAATTAGATTATAATAAAAAAGTATTAGACCAAACCTCAGGTCTATGTAGGATAACTAACCCTATCTGGAATAACCTACATGGACGAGGATCAAATGTCATTACATTGGTGACTAGATATGTGACCCATCATTGGGAATATTTATAGAAGATAAGACTGCATGCCAAACTGAGGGGTTATTGTCTCTATACTAAACTAATCAATAGGGGAGTTATCTCATATTATTCACATGAAATTATTCCTCGTATTAAACTCATGGGGATTCACCAAGAGAACTTATGCTATTGATACATGACTAGACTTGAGAGAAAGGGGGATTCAACCTGCCTTGGAAGGGTTAAAAAATATGAATACATAATAAATAAAATGGAATATTTATTCTATTATTTCTATATTCTGTGTACACATAATCTATATGATTTATATATACTATGGGAATCACTACAACAACCGCAGCCCTTAGCGGCGGTTTTTTACCCATTTAGCGGCGGTTTAAACCGCCGCTAAACTTGGCGTCGGCAATCTTTTAGCGGCGGTTTTTTCTATTTCGCGACGGTTTAAAAAATGTGTCGTAGATGCCTCATTTCCCGGCGGTTTCTCTCCATTTAGCGGCAGTTTTATGGGTCTGCCACATTTTTTTATTCGTGGCGGTTTTAAACGCCGCAAAATTATTCCGTTTGATGCGCCTATTTTGCGGCGGTAAAAACCGCCACTAAATATAAACGTAATATATTTAGCGGCGGTTTTAACCGCCGCTAAATGCTGAACTGGAAAAAAAAATTTGGTTCTACTACACCACTGCCCTGAAAAATAAATCAAACCAGAATATAGAGATCACCTAGGTTTCATGGGGATCTCGACCCCCTTCTTGGTAGTGTAGGATAGCGGTATAATAAATAGAGAAACAACATACAATAATTAAATCAACAATAAATGAAAGACAAAGCATTGTATGAATAATATAAACTAAATATAAAAGGCCAATGACAATTTACGACCATGAATTCATGTCCAGATGAAGATAAAAAACTAAAAAATAGTATACATATAGAAGGTAGCATGATACACATATCACAACCTGAACCACAATTCCTTCCTCTATGAAATCCCGTGTTTACCACAAGCACATTCACATAAGCCCATACCTGACTTTCAATGAAATTTCGTAGTCATTCCATCACCTAACCATTTAATACATTGTTCCCCAGCATGAACAAGGGTGCAACCTAGATCCATCCCACTATAATCATTACCCTTTAAACATCACCTTTGAGTCCGACGATAAGTTTGGGATAAAATAAGATCATCAAGTTAGAGTCCAAGTAACTATCCCTAGGTAGTCCATACTCCAAGTTTACAAGTGAGATATTGGTAAAAGACCAAAACATCCACATAAGATCATTGACTGAGCATAGAATGACATTTATCTAGTGATCAAGTCAAAGGAAACGGTTGGTGTCCAAAAGTCTGTCCAAGGCATTCCTACACAGGAACTCAGGTATCACACAAGAACTAACCATGCCTCAATAAAAACCATGCATCCCGCATGAAACATTGATAAAACCTATTTATCACCTCTAAGACACTTCCATCTCTTCTACTACCTAGAAGGAAATTTTTACTATATCTGACACGATGTTCCCCAAATTAGGAGTGTCCAAGTCATGAAAAGAAGAGATAGACCAACTGCTCATAAGAGAACTGGGTTAGATTCACCTTAATCGCACATGTGACACTTATCTGATTCACACTCACAAACTCCATAACATTTGTCATAAAAGATGAAACCAACCCGACCAGCCTGTCAGAACACCCAATCCATTTATGAATCGAGCTTACACAATGGGGCTACCCGAATGCTGCTATATAGTAGAAATGGTATTAATATAGGTTACATATATGGAAATTTTTGGTGGCAACTATGTGCCATAAATGTTACATATACAAACCAACCGTTATCATACTTGTTCAACACATCAACAATACTACTACTCATCATCTGATGCTGCATCGTCACCCTCTCCACCTTCATCTCCACCACCTGCTGCCACCTGTAAGAACATTATATTGAAAATTAAATATTGTTGCATATTTATAATAAAACTTAAAACCAATAAAAGTTTGCAAACTAAATGATTTTGATTTTTTTGTGATTTACCTGCTCACCACTACCCGATGCACTACCACCGGGGGAATATCTGCTCATATACTGACATATTTCAAGCAACTCTTTCTACAAACCAGATATCTGATCCCCCTGCTGGTGAACTGTGTTTCGTAGAGAAGACATCTCCCTCTGAGTATCTTAAGGTATGAAATGACTATAAGCAGGAGTAGATGTAGCCGAAATCCCTGATGGCATGCGAAAGTCCTCAGATGGTACAGGTCCCAAACCCATCCCGCGCACTCTACCAGGATGCTCCTTCCCAAGGACTTTACCAACCGGGTCATCCTGGGAGACTGAGTAGGATTGCCCAGGATTGGCATCCCATATTTCTTTAATTTTTACCTATAAATCAAATATCAATATATATTAACACAGTAAGAACTGATAATAAGTTATTATAATAAATAATTGACTTCATACCCCAACTTCTCTGGCAGGTTCATTAACAAAACTTCCATCTATTTTTTTATGAACATCCATCCACAGTTCTGTTCGGGATGCGTCATGCCCTAAACTCTGTGACTGCATTAAACAAAGATAAATCAACAATTAAATATGTTAAATAGATAATATTATCTTATAAATATTTAAACTAATTAAAAGATTACCAATGACATTCGGCTTCTTGAAAAGCTTTTTGAACCCGCAGTGTGCGGGATGACCTTCTTTGCCCGGTTTGAAGCATTTTGTCTTGAGAGATCCTAAAATAAATAAAATTAAATTTAACAGTATTGTATTCAATGTCTATCTCTTCTTCATGTACATGTATAAATGTAAAATGAGGATAATATAATAATATATATTTCAATACCATCCGCTTCTCATCACGATGTCTATCGACAAAAACCTTCCACTGTTCTTTCGGTACCCCACTGGGTAGCTTCTCATACATCTCTGCAAGGTCAACGAAGTATCGTTGACATCACACCACAACCTCCATTTGAAATCTTTCCATTTTTTCCCAAGATTTTTCAATGTCCACTTCCGTGCTATCACATCAGCAACGGTAATGTGGAAGAACATCTGTATACAGAAATTCATTTTGAATATATTAGTAACATGACATTCAATTAAACCATAAAGTAATAAAATTACCTTTATCTGAGAATCATAAACTTCATTTTTCCAGTTTGGAGGCATATGCCTCCAATCATCATATGAAATAGGTAGGGAAATGGGCTCCGCTGCCAGCTGACCTATAATCTGACCAAGTAAACCTGCGGCGTCATCCATCGGGACCCCATAAGAATCAAATGGCACCACTATCTTCTCGCCATGCATGTTCCAAACATCATAACTTTTTATGTGTTTTTCCACGGTTGCATTGTTTTCATCTGCAATGAGAAAACAATTCTATAAACAAAATGCAATAAATTTATTTAATTAAAATTTGTACCTATGACTGTGACCCTCCAGAATGTCCGAGATGAACTGGAAGGGGTGTGTCGCTGCCCCACTACTGAGGCTCCTATAGGGGGAGGCGATGACTCATCCTCTAATGAGGCATCCACTGATGGTGTCAGAGATGGTGCAGGGGGAGATGATGCAGGGATGTAGGCAGTTGCTGCCTCAGATGTCATGGGGACAGACGGATCGTCATCTGTCGCAGAAGTAGAAGGAATGGTGTACCACTTCTTCCTTGGCATTCCTGTCATTTAATCAAATAAAATTAAGTTCAGAATATATATTTCAAAAAATTTATGCAGAAAAAAAAATTAAAAATGATAATAGATGCCCAGTACTAACAAACAAAATATATATAACAATGATAATGAATGACTGCAGAAATGAAAAAAGTGGTTGCTTGAATAAATAATTGTACATACAATCATTTTCCCCTTCAATCATGTCGGTTTCCTACTCCATTGCTTCATCCACTTCATTCATCCTTTCTAGACTAATATTTTCAATATCATGATGGACAAATAATTCTGCTTCCTGTTGTTGATGAAATTCAATTGTAGAGGTCAAATCTTCCACTTCATCACCCATATCATACAAATCTCTTTGTATTACGTGAGTAACTACACTCCACCCTTCATCCACAACATAATTCACATAATATACCATTTTTTCCTGCAATGCTAAGATATATGGATCATGCAGTTCACGATCACCAACATCCATCAAGCGAGAGAAGTTTACAGAAGTACATTGCAAGGAATCTCTTTTAACACCTCTGATAATATCGACCCATTTGCATTTGAATAAAACAACAGAAAAATGCATGTGGTAGTTTAATTCAATAATATCATGCAGCTTTCCATAATATTCCACTTCAGCAAATGTAAATATACCACTATTCTGTGTTTTCAAACCCACTTCTCGATCGACTGTACGAAATCTAAAACCATTCAAATTATAAGCGCCGAACTTTATAACATGTTTTATAGGACATCTAGCAAGAAACTTCAAATCTTCTGACAAGTCTGCTCGAGTATCAGTATTCATGATCTGAAAAAAAAAATTAACAGATTTTCAAATTGTATGTGTCAAACTAATATTCGTATTTATTGCAATATTTATAAACTTACATGTCGTGCAAACCATTCTACCAGCTCTTTATTCACAGCTTTCGTTATATCTTTTTCATTTCGTGTTTGGCCTCTCATTCGTCTCTTTGTTTGTATCCTCAACTCTTCAATAAATGGATCTGCAATTTCACTATTCAGCAGCACATATCTATGTGCCTGTAATAATTCCAATTCTGTTAGTGTCACGTATGAGGTCCTCCCAACTGATCGGCCAATAACAGGAAATATTTTTGATTTCTGATGCATTTGAGAATGAGTTGATGTGTCGTCAACACGTCCAACTTGATTAAATATTGTCTCAATATCATCCAAATATCTAGAACAATAGGTGAGACACTCCTCGGCCAAATAGCCTTCAACAATAGAGCCTTCTGGTTGAGCTTTATTTCTCACGTATGCTTTCAAATGCCCAAGATATCTGTGAAAAAAATAATAATATTATTCATTTATTTAAATGCCAAAAATTGTTTACTTAACTGGAAACATATAAATAAAATACCTCTCAATTGGATACATCCATCGATAATGAACGGGGCCTCCTAATTTAGCTTTGTCAACCAAATGCACAGTTAAATGAATCATGACAGTAAAAAATGATGGAGGAAAGATCATCTCCATTGCACAAAGGGTCAATACAAACCTCTCCTGTAGGTTGTCAAGCTGAAATGGATGTAGAGCTTTCTCACATAATTGCCTGAAAAATGTGCAGAATTGGAGTACAACAGCAGTAACTTTTTCAGGTAATAATGTACGCAATGCCAATGGTAGTAACTGTTGTAACAAAATATGTGAATCGTGACTTTTCAATCCATATAACTTACGATTCTTCAAGTCAACACACCTCGAGATGTTACTCGAATACCCATAAGATACCTTCACATTCTTTAAAATTTGAAGTAACGTATCTTTATCCCTATTTTTCATTGAAAAAATGGCCGGCGCATACTTTTAATTCTCATCTTTCCAGAGATCACGTTTTATGTTCATTAGTTGTAAGTCTTTGCGAGCATTGAGATGATCCTTCGACTTTCCATGCTCGTTAAGTAATGTGAAAATCAAATTATCACATACATTCTTCTCAATATGCATCACATCAAGATTGTGGCACAAAGAATTAAATTCCCAATATGGAAGTTTGAAGAATATACTTTTTTTCTTCCATTGTTGCGTTCTGATTTCACTTGACGATGCACTTCACACTTGTTTTCCGCTATCATTCAAATGATGAACCTTCACAAATTTTGTTTTAACATTTTCAAGCTGTGTCAATATTTCAGAACCGGTTAACAACTTTGGAGGTGGTCTATGATCAATGGAACCATTAAATTTTGATTTGTTCAGCCGAAATCTATGAGATGCATCAAGAAATCTTCGATGGCATAAGAAGCACCATTTTCTACTGTGAGGTAGCCGTTTGGGCTCGAAATCAAAGTTACAAATGGGACAAGCCAAACCCGTATAAGTGTTCAAACCAGATAAATTCCCAAGCCCAGGGAAGTCACTAATGGTCCACATTAAAGCAGCATGCATTTTGAACATTATTTTAGAAGAAACATCAAATGTCTCAACACCGTTGCTCCATAACTCCTGCAATTCTTCAATCAAAGGCTGCAGGTATACATCAATATCATTTCCAGGCATTTTTTTTCCAGGAATAATCATCGAAATGATAAAGGATGTTTGTTGCATACACATCCACGGAGGCAGATTATAAGGGATCAAAACAACTGGCCAAATGCTATAACTCGTACTCAAAGTCCCAAATGGGTTGAATCCATCGGCAGCCAATCCCAATCGAACATTCCTAGAATCAGCTGAGAAATCTGGATGTAATGAATCAAATGTCTTCCACGATTGGGAATCTCGTGGATGTCTCATTAACCCATCATTGTTATTATCTACAGCATGCCACTTCATGTGTTCGGCGGTTTTTGATGACATGAATAATCTTTGCAATCGAGGCTTCAAAGGAAAGTAACACAAAACTTTTTCAGGTGTGTTCCTTTTCTTCTTCTCCATGAAATTATGTTCAGTCATACTTCCAACATTCCCCTTTGACTTCCAACTAAAAGAAGAAAATTTCTTACAATTCTGTCTACTTGAATCCTCTCCCCAGTAAAGCGTACAATCATTGGGACACGCATGTATTTTTGTATAATTCAGACCAAGCTTGTTTACAACTTTTTTCATCTCATAAAACGATTCTGGGATTTTTGCTTCAGGAAATGCATCACGAATCAATTCCAATAACATAGACATTGCCTTATTTGTAATTATACAAAGACATTTGATATGGTACAACTTTAGCAGAAATGAAAGCTTTGAATATTTCAAACACCCACTATACAACTCTTTATTTCCATCGTCAACTAAATCATGAAACGCATTTTCCTCACTGAAGTTTTCCCTTACATTTGTCTCCACAGAATCAAGAGGAGGATCCAATGATATGTTACAATCTTGATCTGCTTGTGTTACAGTCTCAAAAACATCACTTGTCATGTTGCAATTTGTAGCATCATCTTCTGGTTGTTCTAATATGTTTTGATGCTCATAGTGGTGTCTTGCAGTGCCGAATGCATCATTTATGAGGTTTTTCATTTCATTTTCCATTGGTGACAAACTTGGGACCTCATTCTATGGATTAACATCAGTCCTCAATCTTTCTGTATTGTTTGATTCTCTATGCCAAATCCAACACAAATATTGATCAGGGAATTGCTTCAGTATTAAATGTTCATAAACTTCATCCCTCTTCAACCATGTTCTAAATTTACATTTAGGACATGGACATCTTATTCTCCCTTCAACGGATCAATTAGAAATTTCAAAATCTAAAAACTCATTCAAACCCTTAACATATTGAGGTGTGTTCCTTGGTAATGTGATCCAGCTTTTATCCATGTATATCACAATGTTCCTACACAAAAATATATGATATTGTAATATTACAGAAACATAATATAATAAAGATGAACCATTGATCATAAAGTATGCATAATATAATAAAGATGATTCATTGATCACATTTACCACTTCAGACCAACAGAACAAGTCTGGTCCATAGGAGACAGCGTCAACACCTCATTGAGGAGCAATAAGAATATCGGGCTACACAATTATCATAACACTATCGATCACACATTTATGTTGCCTCAAACAACACCCCATTGATGTGTGATCGAAACTGATCATAATGCATTTTAAACCTGAGACATTATGTGATTTTTTAGGCTTGACCTTAGATGTCCTCCAAGAGGAATGATGTTTCTCAATGGTTTCATACACAACCAACTATAAAGAGGGCCACTATGTTCACTTTATTCATTGAAGTGTCACCTCTCTAGGTTTGAGTATTACAAGTCAGACATTTATAATCATGTCTTCAACCATAGACATATAAAGAACCAGTTTTTTATTCAAGGGTTGTCTTAGACATTGAAACATTATTAAAACCAATAACGTGGAACCTGCAACCAGTCTGAAGCTTGACATTCATTCCTCAAATACAAATAAGAACTCTCATTCCAGTAGATTAAACCTTCTAGGAATGTTTCTCGTCATCCTTTTTACAATAACTAAATCACTGAAATTGTCTAAACATTCTACAATATTAGTGGAAATTTCATTGACTCTTGAAAAGTAGTCATCTATGTTTTCTTCTCCGTCCATATTTATTTCCTTAAATTTTCTTCAATAAATTTTCAATTCGACATCGTTGAATTTCACATTAGCTTCATAACTATATTCAAATATTCCCCAATTTACAAGTCATTATAGTGCCCTAAATCCTTTTATGTAAAATTTTTCTAAAAGAGACATCAAACTTAAATTCTGAGCTTTGTTGTCAAATCCCATATTACATTTTTTAACAAATGTCATCATATCAGCTTCAACAATAGGTGGGGATCTTACTATTTATAAATCATTAACTTCATGGATAAGTGATTAGAGACATGGATATCCTATTCTTACAAATTTGATAGTTCTATTCATTAGACATAATAACACCAATAGTATTTAAAAAATTCATATATCCTTATTCATACTTCTTGGTGCTTAACTGAGGGATCAAACACTTTGATTCCAATTGAAGATCCTGAGGAGATGTTTCACCATAGAGAAGGGGGTTTAATCACTAGTAACTTTTTATATCTTATATTTATTTTAAAAATAACCATTGTTGACCTATTATAATCTAATCAACTATTATAACTACTTTTCCTTACCCAAATATAGTAAAAATGAATAGCACATGGACAAAATATATTTACTATGTTTAATACTAATGTCAGCCTAATACTTGTTTTTATTGTTTTGATTCTCGAAACATATATTATACACTATGATTAGAGGTGATCCCACCAAAGAATCATTAATAAAATAAATTCACACTATTCTTTCCAAAGTTACACTGGAACAATGACTTAAAAATTCTCGATACAAAATGGATTAAAATAAAATAATAATGATAACACTTGAATATTGGGTTCCCTTTAAAATTTTGATAAATATATTTCTCCTTGAGCCTTAAAGATAAGATAAATATTATAAGTTATCTTCTTAGAAAACATTAACATTGATAATCACAATCAAAACTACTAATATTTCTCACTTTTAATCTTCTAAATATTATTCATTATGAAAATTATTACCATAGCTTATCAAATTTGATTCATGGTACTACAACAAAAATAATATATTAAATTTGTTTTATTGATCTATAAAATTCATGCTATTATAATATACTACACTTTTCTAAACACCTCAATCACATATTATAATCTTTCGTACATGTACTTTTCATAGAAATTAATTCACATTACCCCTACATGTAGTATACACTTTTCATATAAAAACATATTTAAATTAATTTTCATAGGAACAATGCTTTATGGAGTAATCGAGTTTCTCAATCATGATGCTTTTCATAGTATTTAACATACATATTTAGACTCAATGAGTGAAATGATGGGGTTTTCTTTTAATGATATCAACAATCTCTTATCGATAATTCGTAATAATGCTTAACAGATGAATCATAGTGTATTTATAGGCTATATTACTTGTGATTAACACATGTTAGTCCAAAAAATTTGGTTTAACCAATAATATAAGGCATCACTAAAAAATATGTTTCCATTTATTCATGTACTATATGATGGAAAAATATAACTGTATAAAAATATTTTCTTGGAAACAATATTATAAAAAATATTAATTGAAATGGATTTTTAATATGCTGCCTTTAAATAAAATTATGGAAACCAATACTAACATGGAATTTTCATTCAGAAAATGTAACCTCATTCTCATAATAACTTCTCATTGAATCTTGACAAAGATTCATGTTAAACTATAATTAATGGTTTGTGTTCCTCTTTACTAAACCATTTCTTCATTGGGGGACCTCATCATTACATCACATAGGTTTTTTACATTAAAATATTATGTCTGTGTAGAAATGATGTCACTTTCCTTCAAATGATGTGAAGTATGTTCATGTTCTATTAATAATATCCATTCCCAAATCTTCCCCACATACCAACTTTGTATCTTAACAAAATCCTATTCATTGTATTTGAAATTATATACATACCAGATTTTAAAGGCTTCAATTTTATTCTGATGATATTTCATGGGGTTTGAATTTGAATACAGTCTATAAAATGAAAACCCTATGTTGAAGGTTGAGGATAATAGGAATTTATATTCAGTGTTGTTGATCAGATAAATCATATAGAGTATTCTATTTTCATAACATTTTAAGTGGAGGAACAATTCCCCACATAAAATTTTACCCAAATCATTTTTTATCATTGGATGTTTTTTTATAATAAAAATGTTCGTTCCTTATACCCTCCAACCATAACACTGGGGTTGGCTCCTAAACATAGTTACAAACTCTATCACCTATTTGTTCAACCCCGCATATATTCTAATCCTTACACGCCACATGGGTGCACCATATAGTAGTTATGTTTCTCTAAATTTGGAAATTATCCATGAAATTTCCATTGAGTTGGCATGATAACTTTATGATATATTAGGCTATCTTGGGATGTTGGCATTGCATTGGAAAAAATTTTTTAGAAAAACTCTATAAAAAAATATAGTAAAACTTCATTATTATATTATTCTAAACCCTCAAATAAGTCAATTAAAATAATCTCAAAATAATCCTTCTTCAATTATCAAAATAATTATTAATCAAAACATCACCCACATTTATATTCAACACTTTTCTATTGACAATGTGCTCTTAATAAATCTCATGAAATGATCCTTAAGATCAGTTCAAAAGGCATCATAATACATGTCATAAATTCAATGTAATTAAAAAAATTTAAACAGTTAGTTGAAGTTAAGGACAACATCATCAACAAATCCAATGGTTATTTACCTCACAAATCAGGTGCGGGGGGTCGCCGAAGGCCGCAGGGGGCGTGGGGAGTCGCCGGCAGCGCGAGAAGGTGGGGAGTCGCCGGCCGCGAGGGCGCGGGGGGCATGGGGACTCACCGGCCGCGGGGGGGCGTGGGGAGTCACCGGCAGCGCGAGGGCGTGGGGAGTCGCCGGCAGTACGAGGGCGCGGGGGGCGTGGGGAGTCGCCGTTCGCGGGCAGCGCGGGGGGTGGGGAGTCGCCGGCAGCGCGAGGGTTAGGGATCGCGAAGGGGAAGGGGGAAAGGGTCGGCGGCTGTGTAAAATAAATCGGGTTTCGCGGCAGTTTATTAAAAACCGCCGCGAAACCTTCACTGAAAAAGGTTTAGCAGCGGTTTTGTGAACCGCCGCCACAAAACCGCCGCTAAACCATGTTTTTTTTTGTAGTGAATGCTCAGGTATTATGGTAAATCTATTATACTCTAGACGTTCCCATGTACACTGGTTGTGCCTATGCCCATGTAGATTGGGGTACACATTGAGTTGTCATCTATGGGTTATATATCATGTTGATAGGCCATATGACATGTGATATCTATCTCCACATATATCATTACCAGTAATAGAATGGAGTACATACAATGTGTGTTCTTCCAAACTATACACTATAAATATTGTTATTTTTTGTATATTCACACATTCATTATTTATATAAACCAATGTCGCTTCAATCTATGATATAACTAAAAATCATACTATTATTTCTCAAATATGTTTTTTATTAAGAATAAAAAAAATTATTAATAGTTGGAATTTGGGTACATATACCCTATTTATTCCCGTCCTATTGCACAACATCTCTAAATCACCAATTGTTATGATAAAAAACATGTATTACCATGATATTCAATCATTATCATCATATAATTATAATGTCTTTTAATGATAATTGGAAACCATTTTAATGATATGTTGATCCACATATAACTAGAATATTATTTCTTTACAGGTAATGTTGAATATTTGGACAAATGATGTACCATGGAAGAATATTTTAACAATGACGGGACAAAAGAACAAGAAATAATTTGTGGAAATGAGCACTATCTACTTATTTGGATGGAAATTATATGTTGATAGATAGAAATATAAACATAAATGATTAATCATTTGAGAACAATTCAATTAAAAATTAATAATTACAAGAATAAACATCATCATCAGTAAATACAAGACCAACCATTGAAATAATTTGTGATTCAAATTAAATTTTTTTGATATGGATAAATAAAAAATTAATATTAATAAAAAACAAAACCACTACATAAAAATTATGTTGAACACTAAGAATGAAGGATTTTATATTGTTTACATTGGTGAGAACCATGAAACAAATTAGTAGATATTTTTTTTGAAAAACTGATTGTATGTCCACAATCCCTTTATTTTCTACCAGATCTCTCCTTTATGTTCCTCCCCAATATCTAGTTTTATGTGTCTAGTACAAAGATTTTGAAATATCTATTTTTAAATATGAATATATTTGGGCATGAACTATTAAAAAAATTAATAATTTGATTTGAATATTATTTAATTATTTTTCTCATGACTAATATTAAACAAAATACATAATGTGTGAAATGATTATGCCATACCTATTGTAATACCCACATTCCATATTTTATTGATGTATAAAAATTTTTAATCTAAAAAAAATTTGATGGATGTTCCATAATTTTGTAGAACCCTTGTGGATGTAATGTATAATATATTTTATTTTAATTATAACAACACCGACTCTCTACAAACCAGGGAATCCTATATAGACTCTTATCATAACTCTAATAACATTCTTCAAGAATTTCCAAATTGTTACTAGGATAAATTAGTCATCACAAGTGCATGATGAAAATGAATAAGATTAATTACATAACTAGACACTCCCAGTTGAAATCCATAGTTTAATTCAACTACTACTTATTAACCATTATAATGTTAAGAGAGTATAACTTCTGTAAATTGGTGATAAGAAATAATTATTTAATATAAACATAATGATTTATGGGTTGAATGAAGGTGTAATAATTTTGGACATCATACATATGATTTTCATTATCATATGATTATTTATACTAATTATAAATATTTGATACTAACATAAATATTTTACATTTATTCAATTTATTGAACTAGGATGAATCATGTGAAAAAAAACTTCAAGCCAATTAATCAACGATCCTCATGAGAATGAAAATGAAATAGGATATGATAAAAATATAATTCAGTTAGGCATACCAAAATCAATCAGAAATTGTTTTGTGACCAGAATCATGATGGCCTTCCAAAAGGGAAAAAAGTAAGAAATCATTATTGATTATTTTATGTCGAAATATCCATCTTCTAATAGTGGTTCCCCTGATCCACAAATTTTTTAACATAAGATATATGCTAATGAAAATATATTATCTATTCATAAATGGTATGATCATGACAGGGTTATAAAATATGTGTATCATTTTGATAGTGGAGTTGAAAAATGGACTGAAAATTTCTTGATTATTTGGAAGGATGTGGAAATTGACTCTTTGATAAGGGAATAGTTTATGAATGAAAATTTTCAAAATTAAATTCCCTAAAATATTTGTTCAAAAATGGAATGGAAATATTCCGATGATAAGAAGGGAGGCAGTGATCCTCTTAATACATATGAGGAATATTTGAAAAAAAAAATTATGCTTCTAGTTTTGTTATCGATTCTGAAAGAAAATTATATTGATTTAATATTTTCTTAACCCCGTGTCTTAAAAATTAATTTCCAAAAATATAAATTAATATATATAAATAATTTTTTTATGTAATGTCATTCTTTAATTGGGTATTCTTGATTTGGGGGGGGGGGTACTTTTTGTTTTATGTTAAATGATATATATATAATTTTGAATTAATTATAATATTAAATCACATCATAAACTATAATAAAACATCTTCCATGATAGATGTGTGTAATGAAGGGAAGTGGAAATTTAATTAAAGGGTATTGTAAATATTTTACGTGTGTAAATGAAGGAAATCAACGATAGAATTACAATGTATCATATTTTCATCAGTCAAATAATGTGGGAATGGTAAACTAAATTTTTTAACCAAAATTTTACTTTACAATTTGAATGGTTATGAATATTAAATAAATTAGTACACTAATTTTAATGATAATTATGAAAATTATCATAAGTAACCCATTAAGTAAACATTAAATAATATATATACTATGGTCATTTCGATTAATGTTGAAAAATTAATTAAGAGGAGAAAGTTTAATAAATTATCTACTATGGAATTAAAAATTTATTATTCATTTTTTGACCATTACTATCTCTAATATTAGAAGAATTTTATGGGGTATCATGTAACCTCTTAAATGGATATATATAAAGCATTATCTAAACACACTTAATAGAACATTGATCAAATATCATGCATATATATCATCTATAAATAATGATTTTGTGAATATTTTTTAAAAAATATTCTTATTCGAACATTAGTTTAAAATTTTTAATATATATAATTGATTGGATATTTATATATAGATAACATACAAATTTCCATGGACATGAAGCCACATTTGATATTTCAAATAAACCAATTTTGGTCTATTTATGTGAGGATGAATCAGAACATTCAATGGAAATTAAATTAATTGTAATTTTATTCTTAGCTATTCATGAGGGATATTTCTTTTAAATGGTTTTAAAGAAACTCATTACTGATTATATACCTATTATTTTGCATTGTACTATTATATTTCTTCAATAATTAAATATTTTTCCACTAATACATGAATTTTATTTTTCAATAGAACTCATACATGGTGATAATCCAATTTTCAATGTAAGCTTACAGAATGGGACCAATTGAGTTTCATGAATTGAAGATGAAACTCTATGAGATTTGAGAAAAATTTTTATTAGGACAATTTTCCTTGCCATAGGTTTTACTAATTATTTTATTCTGAATATAAATTTTTCATTGTGATTTTTCATTGATGGTTAGGATCTTAAAAATAAGATTGTCATGAAAAAGTAACAATTACTATAATTTGTTGAATTTTTTATAAAATGTATACGATTCAATACTTTTCTAGGATTAATATTAATTCATGATATCAATAACTACGTCCCATAAGATGTATACACCCATGTAATAACATCATACAATTAACTTTTTTGATGAATTTTTTTTGATTCCATTATGACATGCTAATTCCTCTATAATATTCAAGGTTTTATTCATTATAGTACATAGAGATTACATTGAACAGTTTATTGTTATTTATTTGAGATATTTTTATATTTGTTTTGGTAGATAAATTTTTGTGATTAAAATTTGGTGGAGACCCTAGGGAAGGAGAAGCTTCAAGTAAACATTAATAAACAATAAATTTTGATACATAATATTTTATTCAGGGGTTGTATAATCACAAGTGAATGTATGATGGAAGATATATAAAGGAATTATTTTTTTTAGATATTTCCTATACCATCAATAGTGAATAAGATCTATTGATTTCACTGGTTGTATGGACACTACCAAAACATTGTGAAGGATTTCTCATGACTATAAAATATAATAACCATGTTGACACTGAATAATGCCATGGTCCATCAATATAATAAAGGTGACAAACATTTAAATTAGATTTAATGAATGTTCTTCCATGAAACTATAAACAAACTTATCTATAGTAAATAAAGTTTTTTAATTTATAATTATTTATAAAAGAAGGATCTATGGTTTTTTCTCACCAAAAATGAATGTCTATAACTTAATCCTCATGGAAAAATAAAATTCATAAGAAAAATCACCTAACTCATGCCTTTATCCACTAGTAATAGTTTATCCATTTTAAATATGGTGTAATTATATTATTGATAAATTTTGTGATATATGTACTAATCAATAAATCATAATGTAAAAAATTTTGTAAGCAATGTTTAATTATGTAATAATGTAGTTTTTTGGAGTTTGTTAAGGATTATGAATACACAATAACTTACCACCCACAAAATATGAAAATGGTTGCTTATGATCAGATTCAAAAAGAGAAATATTGTTTTTCTATTGTGAGGATTTAAATAAATCCCATATTTATTGATTTTCATTAGATGGATCATGGGGTCATTGGGATTGGGAATATAACATAACATTATTAGATGAATGTTCAAAAATAAAAACATGTGAGGATTAAAGAGGCGTAGAAGGATGATGTGGAACTACTGAGAAAGGTGATAAATTATAATAGGTGCATACATGATCATAATGATATGATAAATTTTAAGTTAACATTTTCCATCACATTAATAAAAAACATTATGAAGGTGTAAATTGTTGAATCACATATTTTATTATTCTCTATTAATCCAAAAAGTATCAATATATATATATATATATCTTATACACTATTTAAGGGGGGTGTACTAAAAAGGGATTCTAACAAGTATGTATCTTGACGACTAGTAATTAAATAACATAAGGATAAGAGATATAATTATAAGGATATTTTGAAACCATTAGATATAAAATAATAGAAATGGGGTGGTATTACTACATATTTCAGCATCAGACTCCCCAAAACATATAAAGGGAGAAGTGATAATTTTTTCTTTGGATAATCACCATAAATAATAGTGCATTTTATTTCCATCAAGAATTATTTCCATCATTATCAGATTACTAGGATATAAATTCAAAAATTTATAAGTGATTCATGATTTAACTCATTGTTTGATAGAAGTATTAAATAGTAATTTAATATAGGGCTTACCTATATAACTACGATTTCTCCTTATAATTATTCTTAATATAATAGATAAAATCATTCCCTATATGACATATTGACATCTGGTTTTATATATTTCTATATTTTTTTTATTAATAACTTCTTTGAGTGATGTTAACATAAAACAATTTCTTATTCTCATGCATTTATATGGATCCATATAATGTTTTCTTTGGAAAAATGTATAGGACTTCAGAAGACAATGATGTAGATAGAGAAAAATCTATTAGGGAAATATCTATCTATGAAACTTGAAGATATGATTAGATCAATTCTATAGTACATCACGATATATTAACATTAATAGGTATGTCATTTAGGAAATCATCAGTAATATTTGATGTTTCATTTTAGTTACATGGTATTTCAAGGAATATTACCTTGGAAAATGTTTATGTGATTTCTAAGGAAGGTAAATTTAAAAGAACACTTGAGTTTAACAAATAATGTCACCCAAATTGGGGAAGTATAAGTCATGGAGATCATTCTTCATCAAAAAAATCATCAGTGTATCATCAAAAAAACATTGGAATGATTTAACCCTCAATAAATATGTGATAATGTAGAGATAAAAAAGAGAATACAATCAACTTTCATAAATAAGCACATGTCTTTGGAAACCAAACCATAAATGTGACATCCAATGATAGAATAATAAGGTCTTAAAATGGAACCGACAACTACAAAAATTAAACCTAATGAAACCATTTGGTCCATTTATGGATGACTAAATGTCACAACCACCCCAACACATTAGAATGGAAGTACGATCAAAGATATGCATCTGGAACATGAAATAATTACCTTCTTTTTATTGTATTAATGTATTATAAAATGATCAAAAGTAAAATGTTTGATGTGATTAATACAAATTAATAGGATACCAAAATGAATATATACAATGTATATCCCCATGAATCTATTAATAATTATATAAAATATATTTAAAAACATTGACAGTAAAACAATTTTTTATTTATAATAACTCATTGTAATTCATTTAAAAACTGAGTATAAAAAAATAATAAAATCAATATGATTTAACATATATCAATGAGGCATAATCTTGAGTGTAAAATTGGATTTAATCATCAATATCCATTTAATGTGGGAAAATAAATATGTAAATATATATTCATGTAATGTATCCTAAAAGCACAGAAAGAACCTCACACCACAGTGGTTAATATAACTACGAAAATAATAAGAACATGTTTGTATAACTGAACTCTAAATTGAAGGATATATAGTTCATCAGAAAGACTACCCAATATCAACCATGGAATCATGATAACCTACAATAATTATAACTAAATCAACTAAGGATCACAGATTTCTAGTTTTTTATAATATCTTATGGTCTTCCAAATTCGATTTTCTAATACCATTAAATTTAAGAAATCATTTTTACATGTCATAAAAGATTTTTCATTGAACTATCATTTCACTTCCATTCGTATGTTTTAAAAAAATATTTTCTTTAGAAAATATACTCCATTTCATTCATTAAAATGAACTCATTATTCTATTCTACAATTGATGAATTCCATAAAATCTTAATTACTATTTGATGAATAATAAATTTTATGTTTTTTGTTAATAATGGATATCATTTTCACCTAAAATTTATTCAAAAGTGTAAATTTTATAAAACAATCAAATAAAAATATGAAGAACATAAGGAATTGTTAAGGATATACTACAAGAAATTAACATATACCTCATTAATAAATATAACATTGTTCAAATATAAAATATTGATGGGATATAATTTATCTAGTCCCCACAATAGTATATCCATAAGTAGTTGTCCTAGTAATAAGGAAAAGAGTCAAATACACAGTGGGATAATTAGTACACACAGAAAACTCATTTCTTGAATTCCAAATCAGAAAAATGAGACAATGGTATGAGGATAATCATGGATGAATTATATAAATCTATTCCAATCATATAAACCATAAAATCATTATGTACCCAGAAATGGTTATTATAAAAATAGGAAAATAGATATGGGCATTGGCTCATTATTACGGACTATCACCCCCTATGTATCATGGTTCCCCCCTCCACATTTTGATCTCAACTAAATATTTGGAACTGTATTTCCTCGCAACAAATCACTCTATCAATCCACAATCACAAAATTTCTTTGAACCACAATGGTTTCTAATTCAATGTCCATGTCCTCTCAATAAATCATGTTGGGGGATCTGTTTTGTCCATATTTTTTGTAGAATCATAGAAAATATTATGGTTATAATTGAAATTATTATTTAAGTATAATCAATAAAAACTCATCATGAGCGGATCTACAATATAAAACATGGTGACACAACAATATTCTAACATACATGGATTCTATAGTTGTTTATGTCACAAGAAAGGTGAAACTATTTGGAAAACATAATCACATATTTCAAACTCCAATGGGTGATGATGTTGATCATATTATGAGTTCTTGTGACTCAGGGATGTTGATAATATATCCCAGATTTGTTCCCCAGTATGTTTAATCGCATCAATGATGCCTACTCCCACTATAGAAAATTTTGCAAAATATTCCCAATAATGAGAAGATACAGAAGGCCTCATATACAATTCCATAAAATTATTCATTACAATATAAACCAAGTATCAATTTTTGTTAAATAAATAAATTGATGTAATATATTTATTTCATGATCTACCAATGTCAACAATACATTACCTATTCTAGAAATAATGAATCATGATGTATCACTCATACTCGACAAAAATTTTTGGATAATATGATGTTCTAAAATTCATCTCTAAACCCATAGTTTCATGTAATCCACATTAATATTTGGATTTGAAAATAGGGTCCCAATATGAATTGATTTTGAATATTATTTACTATTTCCAAATAAACTTCCATAAATATTGTTTCTCATGATTTTCAACCATCATCGAATCCCATGTGGGTATAAAATTCAGTTAATTCATGAGTTGATCAACAATCACCAATATGTATCATTTATCACTAGGAATCAGAGTTAGAAAAATCATAATGTAAATTTTTATATAATCCCATCTATATAATGGAATTTCCAAATGATGAATAAAAATGTAGGCCTCTAATTTTATGATTTATTTCTCTAATAGATAAGGCTCCGTGACACAAAATATATAATCATTCATCTCATAACATAAATACAATAATAATGAATCATGTTATGATACATCATGAATGATCCATAGTTTAAAACATAATTCTATTGATGTAAATAATCTATATATTCCAACCATTGGTCTGTTAGAACAACCACCCATCCTCAAAAGTGAAACAGTCCATTGAAATACCAAGGCCACTCACATACTGTCTTTTTACTATAATGATTTCTGGTAAAGCTCATACAATATACATCGTCATCTAGTCCATATAAAATTAGATCATCCTTGAATGATCTATCCCAAGAAAAACAATGATAGACATATCTTTAATATCACTAATCATCTATTTATATCTCAACAAGCAATGTCATTAAAAATTATTCATCCACTGATTCCATTATTCTATGTTTGTGGGATTTTCTACACAATGTGTCTATCATAATGTTCCATTTTGTGGGGGTGTATATAATATAAAAATATAATATATTAAGGTATTAATCATAGAATTTTTATCTCAATTTTTTATACCAATGATGAAATATAAACGTCAAACTCATTTTATTTGAATACATAAAAACAACACCATGATGAGGAATTTATCAATGTCTCATGATTGTGCATCACTTTCTCAAAATCTATATTATGAATGGGGATGATATTCTCATGGGCGTGTAAGTAGTGATTCCCATATTCTACAACATATATCTCTTGAATCACAACACTCCATACATATATACATTAGCTGTCACAAAAAACAAAATAATCAGTACCCAATAGTCGAAGAATCAATTATATTATTGAATTCAAAATCACATTAAACTCTGTAAAAAATATTTGGTACTAATTTTTTTCTACAGACCTCAAAGCCTTAAGGGTTTACTATTTCATAGGAGATAAAATATTAGATAAGACTTAACCAAATTGAATTAAATAAAAACATAATAGAAATAAACTCAGTATCTATATTTTCTTATTGGGAATCTCCCAATATATCACTTCTCAAATAATATTTGTATCCACTAAGACACCTTTCAAAATAATCTCATGTTTTATAAATTCCACCTCTACACTCTTGATTCATAATTTGGATAGCTTATACTATAGATTATTTATCTTCAACATCACAAGTATAATAATTAAATTCATAGAATTATCTTAATATACTATAAAAAAGTATTATCAATAAAACCCACCCAAAACATTCATTAACTAAGGGAATATTCAATTACGAAAATTTTTAAATACATAATGAGAGTTAGTAAGGAAGAATATCATTCCCATGTATTCATAATACCCAAACATTCTTCTAGATGATGAGTTAGGAAGGTTATCCTCTCAGACAAATAGTCTATGGTACCTAACTCTCAAATGAATTTTCAATGAACAATGAGATCCATCATGTAGATAAAAATGTTCATAAAATCTAGGAATGAAATATATTTTTGACACATTAACCTAGTTGAGTTTCTATTAATAAATAATAATCTGATGAAATATACAGACCTTCTTTATGAAGAGTTCTTTTTAGGCCCTTAGTAAAATGATTGGATGAAAAATCTCATAGCCTAATAATCTTGGAATTGAAAATTTATTTAATTGAATTAAATAGGATACATATGTTACAATGGTATGAAATGTAGACTCATAAAAGGATAATATTTTATAAAGATTATATATTATTCTTATTAATGTTTCTGTGAGAAATAATTTAGAAACAATTTAGGATACTCACCCACCACCACTGTAATAAGATGGAAAAGATAATGATCAACATAAAATTACTCTAACAATTATTCTAAGATCATATCATCATTAGATAAAACGTGAAATTTTATCCTTAATCTACCAAAAATCTCATATTTTTTATTTATTCAAAGAAAATAATGAGTGCAACAAGAAAAGGATGAAATAGACAGACCAAAAGAAAGGAAAAAATCAAGGGGTATAACATATTGGAGACCAAGAGAATCTCTTGTAATAATATTAACCCCTTATGGTTTTAAACTATAAAATTCATGAAAAAAAATTGTAACAATAATATCACTCGATGCAAGATAGTCTGCAGCCTGGTTTCCCTATCTCCAGATGAGGGAGACTCTGATGTCATTTTACAAAAATAATTTTCACATTATAACAATATAAGAAATATACCAAGGAACTGAACCATAATCATGTAAAGAATTATATAAGAGTAATGAGTCTGTTTCAGAAATGGTAATATTTATCTTCCATTATCTACAAATGGACTGACATGATAATATAGTAATACCTTCAGCATATAAAGAATTACCTAGCTTCATCCTAATAGAAAATTCCAAGAAAGTAGACCCAAAATTGTCTCGAACAATACCTATAGCCCTACATTGGCCTGAAATAGAAGAACCATTACTATTAAGCTTTAAACCTTTGGAAAAAGGATTTCAATATACCCAATTTCTCTATAGAAGAGAACTAGGTCCACAATTAAGAGTATATTCATGTTTCTTTAAATAAGAAGCCTCCCTCCATTTCCCTAAAGCCCAAATGATACAAAAAAGAAGATTTTAAATTTTTCAGAAAATGATCCAATTATTTCTACCAATATTTTCATAATGATACAAGTTCATGGCCTATAATAAACACCAACATCCTAACAGAATAATTGCAACACAAGCATATCTTTCAATACTCCCCATACTGAAACCATGGGACCAACAATCAAGAAAGAATGATTAGCCCTAGATGAAGATGAAAAAGCTGTGAAATCCCAAAAAATGCTCCAAATATCATATACCAATCATTATCATAAATAATATTATTAGAACATTCTTCATTATGAATCATACATAAAAAACATCTTGAAACAATGGATGTCCAACATCTTTCCAACTTTTCATCTGTGGAAATAGAACAATTCCTAATCCTCTATAATAAGAAATTATATTTCAAGGGAATGTCCTTAACCCAAAGGATAGTATTCCAAGGATTCACAAGATTTTGAACATTGAGGATCATACGATAATCTCCCATTATGAAAGATCTAGATAATGAAGGAGTGAAAAACCACTTATCAGATTCATATGATAAAATAATAATACTGACATGGAACTTTTGTTTGGTTTCCAAAACTAAAATAATAAAAGCTGGGTGTTGATAGTCTTTATTGAAGGATATGTTTGAAATAGGACATTATGGATATTGAATTAATTCACCACTCTACTTTTGGTGCCAAAATAAATTTCTCCCTTCCCAACCATCCATCTAGAGTGAGACTTAATGAAATTAATACAAGAATCGATAACCTTCTAGAAAGTAGACCCATTGCCATCCCAAAAAATTTTACATCCCACTAAATTTTCATGAATAGTTTTACCACATAGAGTTCAACATTCCAGAACTTCTCATGATAGTTTTCCATGCATACACCAAATATTATAATTAAGGTATCAAATATTAATCCCCCCTTTATTCACAGTATGATCCATTCTATCCTAGGACACCCAATTTCACTTACCTTTGGATTTAAGATCCCAGAAAAAATTCTCATGAATTCTATCAAAATTATTGATCACACCCTTCAGTTCAGAAAATGAAGATAGAGCATGAATAGTAGAAGCAATAATAAAAATGTTTATCAAAGTAATTCTAGACCCAAATGATAGAAAAAAAATTTTCAAAATCACGATCTGGGTTATAAATATGCTAATCAGAGAGTCAAATTCCGAAATTTGAAGCATTTTATATGATATAGGATCCCCCAAATATTCCATAGGAAAGTCACCCTTCTACATGTCCAGAATATAACCCATAGTAGACACACATATCAAGGTACATGTTTTTGATATATAAAAATAGTTCTTGCTCTTTTTAATTATTTGACCACCAAAATGAAAATATTCATCCATGATCATATTCAATAAACTAAATGAACTACTTGGGGTATTCATGAAAATAATAGCATCATCAGTAAACATGAGATGATACAATGAATGTATATTCATACCATGCTAATAAATAAGAATAAAACTATGATTTTGGTCCCTACGAATCCAACCATAGATAACATTCTGAACTGAAACAAAAAAAAATTGAGATATTTGGTCCCCTAGAGAATACCAAGAGTATAATTAATGAAACCATATATTTTACCTACAAAAGAAACAACCAGCCAAGAAGAATGGTAATAGTAAAAAAGAAGATCAACATTTCATTATGAAAAACCCATACCTGAAAAAACATTATTGATAAATCCCCATTCCACATGATCATAATCATTATTTATATCAATTTTAATGGCCACATTAGAACACCAGGTTTAAATGTTAATGTCCATAACCATTTATTATACTAAATATATGGTCCCAGGATAGTTCGACCTTTCACAAAACCATGATGCTTTAGAGATATCCACTTGGGTAAATGAATTGAAACACATGCATTAATAATACTAGCATGAATACTATAAGACACATTATGTTTTCATATACGTTGATAATGGAAGATATAAGTAGGATTTCTATTCTTATTAATATGAAACGTTGTGGTGGAAAAAGTAGCTCGAGGAAACTACCCACCCATGAAAAATCATGAATTATTATAATAAATACGTCCTTAATAATCTCCCCAGAGGATTCATAAAAATAAACAAGAATGAAATCCCATCAAGAAACTCTATCCCGATTGAGATTCATCATAGCATCAAAAACCTCTCTTTCTAAAGGAAAGGATCACATATCATCTTTTACACTATCTGAATCACAAAGTGTCATAAAATCAAAAAGTTCAGTAGATATTCAAGGATAAAAATTAGGCATGTTAACATTGAGTCCAATAAGAGGATCATTAAGATGGAAAAAATAATATTTCCCATCAAGTCTCTATGCTCAAAAAATGACCCATTTTCTAGTAAAATATTAGTTTTAATAATCATTTTCCTTTCTTTGATAGAAGTTTGAAGATATTATGTATTTATATCCCCCTCTTGTATACATTGTATCTTAGAGTTATCCATTGATATGATCTCTTGTTTAAGATTCAAATCATCTAAATATTCATTCTTATTAGAATGAATCTAAAAAAGTTGTTCATCCCATTCCTCCTCCAAATGATGTTCAAGAAGATCAGCCTCTTGCATGAGAACATGTAATATTTTCTATTGAATAATGATATTTTTTGAACATAAGATTAATATTTCCTTGATACACCTGAGTTTAATCAGAACACTATTCAAAGAATGGACCTGAACATGTTCTTTCCAATAGAGTTTTACAAAGTCATGAAAAGATGACTCATCATTACAATGACAAAAAATAACCATATTTTTCAAAATTATCATTTCCTGGGGAAATAGAAACCTGTAATGGAGAATGCTCTGAAATACCTCACATAAAATGCTCAAATATAGTATTAGAATTCGTGGATATAACATGTATGTTACCCAGGAATCTATCCAAACAACTCCAAGAACTATTTTTAGCCATTTGATTATTACACCACGTAAATTTATCTACATGATAACCAATCTCTAAAAGTCATTTTCAAGTCATAAAAATCATGAAATAATTGTTGGCTCATCTATGAAAAGAACATCTACCCTTCTTCTCATCTAAATCAGATATTATATTAAAATCATTGGCAACACACCATGTAACATTACCAGGATCAAAAGAGTATAGATTGTTCCATAGAGAAAGGCTATGTTGAGGATCACAACCACCATTAATGAATGAGATAAAAATGATTGATCATATTGAGATACAAAAATTGTAATGAATTTATCATCTTCAAGAATAAGATCAACCTTAAGTCTTTTGTGCCAAAATATTCAAATATAAAGATTAACTTGGCCCACATGCATGAATCAATTCATATTGATCCTTCTAGAAAAATCACCAATTCAGTTTAGGTGATGTTTATGTTGACGAATGCCCATTAAAGAAATATCATTATTGGACACTTTAGAAGAAATAAAATATGACTTAATCTGGATAACAATTCCCATGGCATTCTATATAAAAATAGGAATCATTGAAAAGAAAGTGATCTGTGATTGGAAGCATAAGAAACTGCCTTCTCAAAATGGGAAAACAAACTCTCATTTTGTACATTAATACATAAACAAGAGACCTCACTATTAGAAAAATGAAAAAAAATACATCCAAATTGTAACGCCCTGACCCCAGTTACCCAGAGTTGGTGCATTATTTTAATACATTGGCATGATTACAAGGAATCAAGTCCCGAAGGACCGATCAGTTTAGCAATCTTGGAAAAATATATCACATACATGAATGTTACATTTTCACTTTAATACGTACAAAACAACATAAATAATCTTTATGAACACCATTATTCCCTTGGCTTAACCATGCCTATCAATCACATTACACTTCTTGGAATCCTTGGAAAAATAAAACATAGAAAGGGGTGAGCTCAAATGCTCAGTAAGGGTAAGCAATACAGCAGAAACTTTCAAAAATAAGCATAAACATTTAAGGCAATGTATAAAACTAAAACAAAAGCCTTTTAAACTTGAATTTTAGCATAATATGACAGAAATAAAATGAAATAATTCCATTTAATTATTCACATGGATATTCTACTAATCGAATAATCACATGCAATATCACTAACCACTTTCATAATGATGGAATGCATAATTCCAGTCTATCATAACCACATAGCCAAGGCCTTGTTCCAAGACTTCAAATAAGATTTTGTCAAGGCCTTGTGCCAAGACACTAGTTTATCTGATGAGACCTACCGATGCATCGAGGAGCTATAGAGAGCTCCACCTGTCACTTACTAAGTCCAATGCATTCCTCATATGAATAGGTTTAAACATAACATAAACATTCGTATTAAAAATATCATACGAAATGTCAATACTTTCTCCATAAACCATAAAAGATATAAAAATAACACATCCACAGTCAAGCATATCACAAAACATTCAATACAATACGAATGCTTTGTATCATAATAGATCAACTTCAAATATGCTTAAAATCCATCAAAGGATGTTGACATAGATGAAATCAAAACTATTTTGAGAGAAATGTCTCTTTTTTTCAAATCATTTAAAAGTCACACATTTATAAAGGAAGTAATTTAAAATAGATTTTTGAATCAAAGTGTCCCATAACACTTTGAAACTTTTGAAAAGAAATATCATTTCAAAAAATTCATGTCCATATAAATAAATCCTTAAAATCATTTTGAAAACATGGACATTAATTAAAAAGATTTAGAAATATTAATCTTTAAAACATTTAAAATTATGATTTTGATGAAGAGTACATTTCATAAATTCATAAAATATTCATTTTGAAATCATTTAAAAGTCACATAATTATATAATAAAACATTTACTTTCAAAATATATTTATAAGCTTGTAATGGAAGCTTTGACGATTTTATAACGGTGGAAAATAGATGCACCCTCCGTATAAGTTAAAAAAAACATTCTTACCTTAATTCTGTCGAAAAGGTTAAAAGCACCTTGTTTGGAAAACGACGGAAAGATTCCTTTATAAACCTCTTATAAAAATTCAAACAAGGGTATAAATGACTTTAACCCATATTCTTGTAAATAGTAAAATTGTTTTGAAATACATTTTTTAGAAACATGGATGTGGATGATAAAGAGGTCCTAGTAGATAATTATGTATAAACAACCTTGGATAATGAAGAGATTGTGAAATAACCATTACCTTAAACTTTTCCTTGGTTAGGGTAGGTTAACCTCCTGTATAATGGTGAAATAATTTTTATTAAATTATAAAAGAATCATATATATTAATATGATATCATATATGATCTTTTAACATTGCATTGTTAATAATATCTTAGTATTATCGTCGTTTCGGGTGTTAACTTACTTGTTTTATTTTATATGTTTTGTTTCGTAAGCCATGTTTGTCATGGATAGGTTGTATATTATTCATATAAAGAATGATATCAAGTCCTTAAACATTATTTTTAAATAATAAAATGATAATTATACCTGAATGGATACGATGGAGAATGAATCTCATCGCGTTCGTGGAGACGGTAGTCCATACGTACGCACGAGCGACAATATCATTATTTTGATATTAAAATAATATATAATTGAATGGTATATCATATATACAGAATCATTATCATGTTATATTTATTATTTACATGAATTACAAATCATTATTATACCCATCCAAATAATAATATATTGAAAAACAATTACACCACGACGTGGAGACGGTAAGTCGTACGTACACACGTATGGTGACATGTTATTCAAAGGATGGATAAAATACTGAATATGGTTGTACCATATTTATAATAATATTACAGTATATAGGAGATACTAGATTCATTATTATAGAATGGGAATAACAAAGAATGAAGAAGTGGAAGAATAAAGGAACTTGAAAATGGGTGGTGAAATCATTACCTCTTCTTCGGGTTTTTCCTTTTGATTTGATCAAAAGGTCTCCATAAATTGCCTTTATGACTAAAGTAAGGTCTCTAGGATGAATTTAGAGAATTTTATAGAG
The DNA here is from genome assembly GCA_963277665.1 of Viscum album. Taxonomy (NCBI): domain Eukaryota; kingdom Viridiplantae; phylum Streptophyta; class Magnoliopsida; order Santalales; family Viscaceae; genus Viscum; species Viscum album. Next base: position 184,713,362 of record OY728153.1, on the reverse strand, counting down.
TATTTGGGCAGCTTTTGGCCGATCCAAAAGTCTTTTAAGGTGTGAGTTAATGAGAAGGGAGAGTGCCCTTTTATAAGAGGGGTGAGGGGAACATTTGGAAAAGCAAGAAATGTTATTTTATAATAAATTCATATTCGGTTTATAATGGCTCAAAAGTGGATTATTTAAAAGTTAAGGTTTGGAGGGGTTGCAAACCACTCAACAAATAGAATTTAGACAGGTTTGGGTTACTATATTAATCTTATCTTTAAGTATTAACTCTTAGTTAATTAGTTTTACTTTTACAATGTCTCTGTGTATTTTTATATTATATGGTTAATAAACATACTATATACATCCAATATACCCCCAAGTGGTCCATTAAAGATACACCTATCATTATATAAGTCTCTTGGGAAAACCTTATATTTTTAGGAATTTCATATCAATTAATAATATAATATTTTTTTAAAAACTCTTTTATGTCAATTTTGACACTATTCAATAATTGATTTTTTTGAAAATCATAAAAGAATAATTACTTCGAAAAATGTTAATTAAGTCAATCCTAACATGTCATATTAACTTATAAAATTAGTTTAATTGATAAAAAGTCTCAAATTATATTTATTTGGGTATTTATAATATCAATTATTTTAATTGTTCACTATTATGGTAATGACTGCATCATCATTGTGTAATAAATAAATTAAATTATTTAATGTCTAAAAATTATAAATAAACTATAATTATGTAGGAAATAATTTTATATTTCTAATGAATATTTAAAATCGAATATATATTATGTATAACCCTATATTAAAAATATTTTAGTAAATAAACTTTGATTTTAACTCTTTTAACTCTTCTTTGAATTAAATAATAATAAATGTCCTAATATAATCCAAGTGGACCTAAATGATAATATTTCATTCCTAAGGTTGTTTTTGGTCGAGATACACTTGTCCAATAGAATTAGGACATGTGTTAGGGTAATATTAATATCATTTTTACCCTTAATTACACTATTTACTTTTAACTGTGGTAAATAAAAGTAAAAAGTTATTATTCACCAAAAATTATTTTAATCTCATTGAACCACATTTTACGAATAGATATTAACCATGTCTCTCGGATTTTCGAAATTCCATTCACAGAAGTTGTAAAATTATGTCTTATGAAAAATTCAGTTTTTTAACTACCACTTAGTGGTTTCACTATTCATCAAAAATTGAAGTTTTTATGAACAATGCCAAAATTTCACCCTAAGATATAATTGATATTCCAAATTCAAAAATTATGTCTATTTTAAAAAATTCCAAACATATAATTTGCATTAATTAATTTTATAATTAATTCCCGCTGTCACAACAAATAGCGTGTTTTTAAGAAACAATATATTTCAAAAGATAGACAATTGTTTATGTCCACTTTCAAAGTGAAATTAATTCTAATGAACACCATTGGATAAAATGGTAAAAATATATTCTAATTATACATTAAAACCACTCAATAATATAATTTATTACTATAAAATATTTTGATTAAAAAAGTTTTTTTTAAGTATTTTTCACTATTCATAAAAATTGGAAGTTCTCAGAAAAATACCAAAAATTCAACTTAGGATAATTTCGATATTCCGAATCCAAAAATGAAGTCCATTTTGAAATATAAAATATATATAATTTCAAAAATTAGGTATTACTATTCATAACGGCTAGTTTGGTAAGTCATGGTGTGCTTGAACTCAGTGTTGCGTGTAGTGCAAGTTATTGAATTATTTTGGAGAAATAACACACTATAAAATCTTGGGGTGTTACATTCTCCCCTACTTCAATAAATTGCGTCCTCGCAATTTGAAAAAAAAAATCGAAAATAAATGGTTGAATATAGAAAATATCTTTGTGGGAAAACCCACATCAGAAATTGGGTTAATAAAATTTACTCTTAATAAGAGGAAAAGAGAAATGAAAGGGGTCACCACCAAATTATGATCTCTATTCGGAGAACATTGGTGGAAATTAGAGACATATAATTAGAGGAAAAACATAAATATTTATAGGTAGTGATTGAGGTCATCAATCACAAACAAGTTTAAAATTGAGGGCCTTAAATTCATCAATCTATGATGATTTAAACAACCATCGGTTCAGCAAAACATATGGTATTAGGATAACACATTTTTTTGTTTTAATATCCCTTCACTAAAATATAAGAATTAATTTCTTCATTAAATAAGAGAAGAAGAAAAATATATACTTGACAAGTAGAGTCTCATCCTTTAACTAAGTTCTACCACAAACTCATATTTCACTCTAAAAGATAATAGAACTTAAAAATAATATTCTATTTATCCTATTCATATAGGGTTAAAAAATGAATTTAAAATTCATCTAGAAGAACCATTAAAAAACGACATTATTCAATCCAGGACATCACGTGGGTCAGTGGTAGGTGATACACCCTTGTCGCCCTTTGGTTGTGGGTTCAAGTCTCGCAGCCTTGCTGGATGCGACGGGTTATCGCCCGATCTCCGGGTTGTCCTTTTATGGAAATCCAAAATAATCCAAACTAGAACTATCCAAAATACTTCATTCCAAAATTTATAAGGAAATTAAACACAATGAAGATCCTTTTTCCTCGTAATAACAGGTGAACACCTTCATCGTGTATTCTTTTAAAACACTGCAACATCTTGAATTACCATAAAACCTTATTGATTACATTCATGATACCTTATTCCTTAAAGAATAATAAATATACTCCTTTAATCCAAAAATGTTGTAAACCTAAACAATGATAGAATATACATGTCATTAATCAGTTTCAAGGTATTCAAGAATATCCAATATAATTTATCTAAATCAATCATGTATTATTCTAAAATCACTACCTCGGTATCAGAACCATATTATGGTTTATCTTTATCTCAACTATATATTTTCCAAAAAATTAACCTTCTATTGAGTCACTTTTCTTTTTTCCACACAATCTCAAGTCCTTAATGAAATATTACTGCAGTACAATCCTTATATACTCCATAATTATTATAACAAGTACATTGTTGATACAACACTCAAATGACATAATAAACATAAGAACTCTAATTATTCATCTTCATCTGTGGTAGTATCATAACTTGGATATTATCCAATAGCATCATTTGCGGCATAGTGTGATGACTGGGACATAGGTTCACGTAGTGTCCAAACTCCTTGCAAATGAATCATTGTACATTTGAAACCATTTTCTTACCCTTGTAGTCACGTACTTTGTGCCCTTTTCCTCCACACTTATAACAAACTCTCATTCCTTTTAGGCATGTTCCAGGGTGTTTCTTCCCACAGTTATCACATATGGAAAAATTCTACTTTTCCCTCTTCCCTTTATCCATCTTTCCCTCTTCAATCCTTTTCTTCTCTTGCTTCCCTTAAAATCCATTGGACTCAGTAAACTCTTTACTTATCTTATCAACACATGATGTTATTTCTTCATATGATGATAATACATGGGAGACTATTTCTTTTATAAATTCTGGCTTAAGACCATGAAGGATATGATCCTTATTTCTCTTTGGATCATGTGCATTTCTGGAGTTCTCATTCCTTCTACTGGGCACCATTTCTAAACAATGTAATACACTAGATTAGTTTATGAATAACAATACCTAATCCCAAACTTGTAAAACACATAACATAAATTAAATAGTTTATAGATATAATCCATAATCATAAAAATGTCTCCTTTGAGAAAGTATATACTCATAAACCCTTCATAATTGTTTGTAAATAAAATGATAATTATCCTAATCATATCCCACGGGAGTGTCGTAACCAAGAGTGCAGTAAGGCCCGTTGTCGTGCACCAGTTCCCATTCGAGTCTAGATCAAAGCGGTGTTTTCGTGTTTTACCCCTATGTATATCTGTGACAGAGCCGCCTCTACCTGCTTGTATCCAGACAGGGATGTATTTCTCGTAAAACTCACAAAATCTCTACAATACCAAAATTCTAGGAAGTTCTTCTATACTAATACTCATAGTCTATCTTTTGGATATGTACTCTAATCAGAGTTTATCTAAATCTAGTTTCCAAGGTTATTTCTAAACTTCCTCTGATACCAACTGTAACGCCCCGTCCCCAGTTACCCAGAGTCGGTGCATTATTTTAATACATAGGCATGATTACAAGGAATCAAGTCCCGAAGGACTGATCAGTTTAGCAGTCTTGGAAAAATTGATCACATACATGAATGTTACATTTTCACTTTAATACGTACAAAACAACATAAATAATCTTTATGAACGCCATTATACCCTTGTCTTAACCATGCATATCAATCAAATTACACTTCTTGGAATCTTGGGAAAAATAAAACATAGAAAGGGGTGAGCTCAAATGCTCAGTAAGGGTAAGCAATACAGCGGAAACTTTCAAAAATAAGCATAAACATTTAAGGTAATGTATAAAACTAAAACAAAAGACTTTTAAACTTGAACTTCAGCATAATATGGCAGAAATAAAATGAAATAATGACATTTACTTATTTACATGGATATTCTACTAATCAAATAATCACATGAAATATCACTAACCAGTTTCATAATGATGGAATGCATAATGCCAGACTATCATATCCACATAGCCAAGGCCTCGTGCCAAGACTACAAATAAGATTTTGTCAAGGCCTTGTGCCAAGACACTAGTCTGTCTCATGAGACCTACTGATGCATCGAGGATCTATAGCGGGCTTGACCCATCACTTACTAAGTCCAATGCATTCCTCATATGATTAGGTTTAAATATAACATAAATGTTCGTATTAAAACTATCATACGAAATGTCAATACATTATCCATAAACCATGAATGGCATAAAAATAACACATCCATAGTCAAACATACCACAAAACATTCAATAAAATATGAAAGTTTTGTATCATAAAATCAATCAAAGGATGTTGACATAGATGAAATCAAAACTATTTGAGAGAAATATCTCTTTTTTTGAAATCATTGAAAAGTCACACATTTATAAATGAAGTAATTTAAAAGAGATTTTTGAATCAAAGTGTCCCATACCACTTTGAAACTTTTGAAAAGAAATATCATTTCAAAACATTCATGTCCATATTAATAAATCCTTAAAATCATTTTGAAAACATGGACATTAATTAAAATTATTTAGAAAGATGAATCTTTAAAACATTTAAAATTATGATTTTGATAAAGAGTAACTTTCAGAAATTCTTAGAATATTCATTTTGAAATCATTTAAAAGTCATATTATTATAAAATAAAAACATTTACTTTTAAAATATCCTTATAATCTTGTAAGAGAATCTTCGACGATTTTATAACGGTGGAAATAGCCGCACCCGCCATATAAGTTAAAATAAACATTCTTACCTTAATTCTGTCAAAAAGCTTAAAAGCACCTTATTTGGAAAACGACGGAAAGATTCCTTTATAAACCTCTTATAAAAATTCAAACAAGGGTATAAATTATTTTAACCCATATTCTTGTAAATAGTAAAAATGTTTTGAAATACATTTTTTAGAAACATTGATGTGGATGATAAAGAGGTCCCAGTAGATAATTATGTATAAACACCCTCGGATAATGAAGATATTGTGAAATAACCCTTAACTTGTACTTTTCCTTGGTTGGGGTAGATTAACCTCTTGTATAATGGTGAAATAATTGTTATTAAATTATACAAGAATCATATATATTAATATGATATCTTATATGATCTTTTAACATTTCTTTGTTAATAATATCTTAGTATTATCATCATTTCGGGTGTTAACTTACTCATTTTCTTTTATATGTTTTGTTATGTAAGCCATGTTTGTCATTGATAGGTTGTATATTATTCATATACAGAATGATATAAAGTCCTTAAAAATTATTTTTAAATCATCAAATGATAATTATACTTGAATGGATACGATGGAGAATGAATCTCATCACGTTCGTGGAGACGGTAGTCCGTACGTACGCACGAGCGACAATATCATTCTTTTGATATTAAAATAATATATAATTGGATGGTATATCATATATACAGAATAATTATCATGTTATATTTATTATTTACATGAATTACAAATCATTATTATACCCATCCAAATAATAATATATTGAATAACAATTACACCACGACGTGGAGACGGTAAGCCGTACGTACGCACGTATGGTGACATGTTATTCAAAGGATGGATAGAATACTAAATATGGTTGTACCATATTTATAATAATATTACAGTATATAGGAGATACTGGATTCATTATTTTATAATGGGAATAACAAATGAAGAATAAGTGGAAGAAGAAAGGAACTTGAAAATGGGGGGTGAAATCATTACCTCTTCTTCGGGTTCTTCCTTTTGATTTGATCAAAAGGGATCCATAAGATGGATTTATGACTAAAGGAAGGCCTCTAGGATGAAGTGAGGTAAGTTGAGAGAGTATTTGGGTAGAGTTTGGCCGAACCAAAAGGCTTTGATGGTGTGAGTTAATGAGAAGGGAGAGTGCCCTTTTATAAGAGGGGTGAGGGGCACCTTTGGAAATGCTAGAAATATTATTTTATAATAAATTTATATTCAGTTTTTAATGGATCCAAAGTGGATTATTTAAAGGTAACGGTGGGGATGGGTCTAAAACCACTCAACCAATAGAATTTAGACAGGTTTGGGTTACTATATTAACCTTATCTTTAAGTATTAAATCTTAGTTAATTAGTTTTACTTTTACAATGTATCTTTCTATTTTTATATTATATGGTTAATAAACATACTATATACATCCAAGAAACCCCCAAGTGGTCCATTAATGATACCCCTATCATGATATAAGTCTCTTGGCCGAACCTTATATTTTTAGAAATTTAATATCAATTAATAATATAATATTGGTTTTAAAAACTCTTTTATGTCGATTTTGACACTATTCAATAATTGATTTTTGTGAAAATCATAACAGAATGATAACTTCGAAAAAAGTTACTTAAGTCAATCCTAACATGTCATATTAACCTATAAAATTAGTGTAATTCATACAAAGTATAAAATTATATTTATTTGGGTATTTATAATATCAATTATTTTAATTTTTCACTATTATGGTAATTACTGCATCATCATTGTGTCATAAATAAATTAAATTATTTAATGTCTAAAAATTAAAAATAAAATATAATTATGTAGGAAATAATTTTATATTTCTAATGAATATTTACAATCGAATTTATATTATGTATAACCCCATATTAAAAATGTTTTAGTAAATAAACTTTGATTTTAACTCTTTTAACTCTTCTTTGAATTAAATAATAATAAATGTCCTAAACTAATCCAAGTAGACCTAAATGATAATATTTTATTCCTAAGGTTGTTTTTTGTCGAGATACACTTGTCCAATAGAATTAGGACATGTGTTAGGGTAATATTAATATCATTTTTACCCTTAATTACCCTATTTACTTTTAATCGTGGTAAATAAAAGTAAAAAGTTACTATTAATCAAAAATTATTTTCATCTCATTGAACAAAATTTTACATTTGATATTAACCGTGTATCTCGGATTTTCGAAATTCCATTCACAGAAGCGGTAAAATTAAGTTTTATGAAACATTCAGTTTTTTAACTACCACGTAGTGGTTTCACTATTCATCAAAAATTGATGTTTTTCTGAACAATGCCAAAATTTCACCATAAGATATATTTGATATTCCAAATTCAAAAATGATGTCTATATTACAAAATTCCAAACATATAAGTTTCATTAATTAATTATATAATTAATTCTCGTTTTCACAACAAATAGCGTGTTTTTTTGAAACAAAATATATCAAAAGATTGACAATTGTTTATGTCCAATTTCAATGTGAAATTAATTCTAATGAACACCATTGGATAAAATAGTAAAAATATATTCTAATTATACTTTAAAACCACTAAATAATATAATTTATTACTATAAATTATTTTGATTAAAAAATTTGTTTTTAAGTATTTTTCACTATTCATAAAAATTGGAAGTTCTCAGAAAAATACCAAAAATTCAACTTAGGATAATTTCGATATTCCGAATCCAAAAATGAATTCCATTTTGAAATATATAATATATATAATTTCAAAAGGTAGGTATTACAATTCATAACGGCTAGTTTGGTAAGTTATGGTGTGCTTGAACTCGGTGTTGCTTGTAGTGTAAGTTATTGAATTATTTTGAAGAAATAACACACTATGAAATCTTGGGGTGTTAGAAAAATGAAATTGATGATCTGTGGAACTCCCATTTATATCCATGGTTAAAGATGCCACTTCACCTTGTTTATTAGAGAACAAGTAAACAAAAATATCCTTCGAACATGAAATAAAAGAACCAATATGAGAACCATAATCTGCATTCTCCATCTTTGCAGAACCAATCAGTAACCCAGATTCCGCATTAGTATTATTCTCATGACAATATTGTGACCTAGGATATATAAAAAAATTCTTCTCACAACCAATATGTGACCCATAATCTTTATTATCCTTCTTCTAAGAACCAATATATGACCCATAATCTATAATAACATTCTTCTCATAACCAATATCTGACCCATAATCGAGAATATCCTTCTTCTTAGAACTAATCTATGAACCATATTTTAAAAGAAATAGAGGCCCATAGAAACTAGGAATCATAGATCGACTCAAACTACAATATACTAAAGAAAAACAATGTTTGAATAGAAAAGCAATGCAATCCAAAACCTGAAATTAAAACACTTTTTGTGAGGTATATGGTACTATCTTGAGATAAGAAACCCCAGACATTATTATCTGTTCATTCGAAATGGTGGATATAAGATCCATTTTATCAATGATCTGAAACACTTCATGTATCACTTCATAGGAGACATAAATATCAGAAAAAGAATATCTAAATCATTTCAATCAATCTTTTCATACCATCGAATCTATCCGGACCAAAATTTGTAACCATGACTTTGAAAATGTCCACGATGAAATTTATGACATGTATGTATAGTGTGACCATGGATATGGAAATTAGAAAAAAAATTATGAAAAATAGGATACACTATATCTTCATTCCTTGAAAATGAATCTTCCACATGATGAACATGCTTTTTAGGTATACAATGAGAGAAATTCCATTCCACACAAATTCCATCCACAGATATATCTGCACAAGATTTAGTTCTGATATCTGAGCATAAAAATCCACCAAGACAATCACTAATAATCAATAGGAATCCTTTATTTTGGAATGGAAGTGGAAAGACCAGATAGATTGTTTGAAACTACTATCGTCAAGCTCTCAATTCCTAGATGAGCATTTTAAGACCATCGTTATAAGCTAAAGATCCATCGACCAAAATAGTATGGATAAAAATACCATTCTAGAATAAAATCCTCCAAATAACCCAATACGAGACAGAATTATAACCAATGAATTGAATAAATATTTACCACAAAATAATGACACAACTCATGAAAGAAACAAGCAAAAACAGAAAAATGTAGTCGTGAACACCCTAAACGACAACCAACATCCAACGCAGGTAATCTGAAGCTTCCTTAAAAGTTGATGTAGAGAAATCCAATCATATTCTTGATCCATTATATTGAACAATAGGTTGATCCATAAAAAGTTCCTAAAAAATGGACAAACAAATAGAAGGACCCCTTTAAACAAGAGTATCTCTAAAAGAAATGATAGAATTCACACCAATTGATGTTCCCTGATCATAAACTCCTGTAGAATATCGATTATCAGAAGTACAAGGATCAAAAAACCACCTGGGATAATGAATGCAGAAGAGAACCATCTATAGGAATCGCCGTTAATTTTTCTCTCATCGACGAGCTCCATCTCTTTAATAAAGATTTCCACTCACCCTGATTGACATGTGTGAATCCATCACAAAGATGAAACTGAACCTGATAATTGTAGAAATAATTTTGGGATTTCTATCAAGTCATCCAATCCATGACACTTATAAGATTCATGATTTCAGGATCAGGAACTAGAAGACCCCATATCTCTGGCTTAGTGACAATCACCCAATAATTGTGTAATATGAAGCCATACTCCGACATCTTTATAAAATAATTGGATAAGGTCATAATAAAATGAAAAAATATCAGATTTCATGACCAATACCCCATTTAATCATGGTTGAGATAAATAATTGTGTTTAACTAGTATGAAAAAAATATAAACATAGAACAAGAAAAATATTGTACATATTATACTAAATGTTCCTTCCCATGACTCATTTTTTCATACTATGTTTCAAATTTATATAAATTCTTACACATCCCTTTCTATAAATCATGAGAATAAACCTCAGTAGGACTTTGATATAACACTAATTTATATAAATTATATATAAACATGGAACCCATAGTGAATGTGTATCCATCAATACATCCATGAGATTCCCTCCAAAAGAAACGTTGAAAATGACTAGTTTTCCCACACATATGAGATACCATAACTATTTCCCTACAATAAATTTGTTGTGTCATTCTCTCCCAAACATTTAATATAGCGTATTTCTATGTCCTGATATCTATTATGGACTCCTACCATAACCCTGACACTACTCAAACAATTTTCATTTATATATTAAAAATTATTTCTAGCTACCTACTGCTACAACTAATGATATATGTATTTATTTTTTCCTTGTCACTTCTACTTAATACATTAATTTATTTTCCATAACCATCACTGTGGCTGGTAGGAAAATAATAATCATAATAGAGAAAATATTTTCTTTTAAACACATTTCAAATCTCTATGCTTTGATATTTTCATTAGAAACAATATCCTGAAGAATTTTTTCTAACTCAAAAAATCTAGTAACATAATCCATTATAAAATTTCTCCCCACTCTAAGGTGTTGACCTCACATTCCTTCTATAGTCCGTGTTTATCATAATAGAACTAATAATTCATATAATATTTAAAAAATCATTTTTATATATTTATGAAACACGAAATAAAAATTATATTTTAATCACTTCCATCCGGACCCTAATAATTTATTAGTGGTGTAAAAAACATTTATTTATCTTGTGTTTTTAAGAAGTTTAATGTTCATTACATGCACTCTATATGTTCATCTGATTCTTGTGTTCCCTATTCACAAACATATATATGTGGATACTCTTAATTGAATTCCAAATCATGGACTACATGATATTTTAGTATAACACTATATACCTGGATCAATAACTAGATCGTTTTGAATATAGTTTCAATAAAAACCAAATAGAATAATGATTAATATATGTGGATTTCACCACATGTTTATCACTACCAATAAAAGAATTTATTTTTGTAGGTGAAATATTCAATAAAACTGTTTGGATAGAAAACCAACAAAAAATACATTAAAGTGATTATTTTGATTGAAATTTTGGTGAATAGAATCCAAAATAATAAAATTATTTATAAGGAAATTAAAAAACATGAGGCTTCCTTCGTTATGTAGATGTTGTTCATGAAAGTGATATGGTCGAGCACACTCCCACAATATATATTGTGTACCTAAAGACCAATATCTAGTCTATTAAAAAAATATAGCCACAATATTATGTTACAGAAGAGTGAGATTGGGTTTGTAAACTAAAAAACTCATTTACACCTTTTTTTAACCAACCAATCAAGGTCAACCGACAATTTAACATAAATTGGCCTTCCATGAGGCCTAATGTGTGTTCTTTATTTTCATGGGATGATGAAATAATGTGTGCTATCATATATAGGAATGGTAGAATGATATCACCATAAATGGAAATTTGATAAGATATATTGAAATAAATAATCATTGTGGATATTATAAAACCACACAAGTTAAGAACAAATTAAACATTAAATAAATAGCTAACAAATAGATGAAAAGGCCTCAATGAATTAACTTAATACCACCAATATAGAACCAAACTAATCAGTTGGATCCATCTCAACCTAAATATATTTTATAAATATCCAAACCCACCATAATGGAAACATGATCCCAGGGATTCTTCTTTTACAAGATAGTATAACCTATACACGCATCCTGTAAAACCGTGGCTACAACGGCCTGAAGGAAAAAAGAATATTTTCAAACAAAAATCATAGTAGGACACAAATAATAATATATCAAAATTGTATACATTTTTTTCATTACTATGTATATATGACATATTTCAAAACCTAGTATATAAGAAAAACATTTCCATTTCAAATCATCATTTTGTTTTCTATTAAAAATCATGTTATATTCAAATTAACAAATTAATATGACATAACAAATATCCATGAAACGTATGAATATATATATAATTAGTTTAAAAAATTAATCTGAAAATCATGTGTGTAAATAAGTATATCTACATATAGGCACATAAAATATCATCAAAAATTCAATGTTACAAAAACAACAAATTGAGGAACACAACTATGATGAAAAGAGACACTATACATCATAAGTGAAATATAACATCTGGGAACCATAAGAACTCATAATTTATACACTACATAATCTCTAGAATCATGAGAACTTTCCCAAGTGATATAAAACTAAACTTTGATACACTTATATCTAGTTCTCACCCACATCCCATGGTATTACCAGTGTTCTTTTATGACACCATTATGTTCAAAAAACCATTTTCACATTACATTAAACATTATACAAGTTATTTTAATTTTATTTCCCTGAATGTTATTTAAAAAATAAGCCTAATTTTATCCACATTTTATTTATTCCTAATAAACTATTTCATTTTTAAAACTATATTTTAGTCAATACATCATATAAAAAATATATTTCAATGGAAAAACATATTAAAAATAATTAATTAGATAATAAAGATAAAATTCAACTCTCATTGATTTCAAATCATCACATTGTTAAATCAAATAAATAAGAATATATATTAACATATTTCATGAAATGAGATAATCCAAATTTTAGAGATTCATAACTTAATAAAGCTGAAAATAATATTTCTTTGAAAACTAGTTATGGTACATGTGAAGATCATATCCTCATGAGGATTGATCTTTGAGGAGAGATCCAAAATAGAATGAAAATAACTATATCCACTGAATATTTATAGTTAAACACCATAAAATACATCATGGAATAAAATATATATTTGAGAACATATACAGAAGACAAAAATGTGCACGACTCTAACGGTTAGAAGTGGGTGAGTCATTAGACACTAGACAAGGTATCATTCAGGTGATGTCTAATAAAACCCAATTTATCATGAAGTGGTTTGAAACCACATATTTAGGTCATAAATATATTGAATACCATTATATATTACATTTAGAATTCAAGAATATTCACCCCATTTTCCTCGGGTGTCCCGAGGGATGGGCGAATTCCATAGTCATGTGTATGGGATGATTTAACATGGGATTTTTTATAATTTTTAAAAGATGAGTTATTCATAAAAAATTTAAACTTGTAACCTATCCAATATCATTACTAGTTCTTTCATGACATGTTTCATGTGTCAAAAAATGTTATATAAAAAACAAATCCTTATCATGTTACAAATAATGATGATGTTGATAATTTTGTCTATGTATCATTGATGGAGCCAATGATATGAATCATGGTTCATATTCAAAATATTCACTATGTAAACACCATAAAACTGTTGAAATAATAGTGTCACCATGGGCTTCTTTAGGAGGATACAAAGGATTATATGTATGATATTTGGGAATAATGGACCAAGTTATTTAGTGTTTACCATCACATTTTCGTGGGAGAAAATCATTAAGATGATATTTTATATAGTGGAGAGGAATCATGACCCAATCATTTTTATAGGTTCGTATAGATTTTAACATTTGGCGCCACAAATGTTATTTAGGGTACTTTTGGGGAGATTCATTTCTCAAAGTGGTGTAATTATTGATGTTTAGTAGTGTAATTTAGAATAAGTGTTGTTATAGCTCCACTATATATGCAATACACTAATATGTAAAACCATAATATAAAATTAATGAAATTTCAATCCATTGATTCAAAATTCTCTTTCCTCTATCTCACTAGATATCTAACGGGATCTAGGTAGTTAGTTGATTGGGGTCTTCTGTGAATTTAAAGTGGCAGAATCTATATCCATTCACTAATTACCTTTTTATGATTTAAATCCATTTCTATTGAAACCTATCATAGAATATTTAATATCGAATGTTTATTTATTTATTACACAACTTATCAAAAAACTTTTATTGAACGGATGATATATATTTTTTATTTGGTTTTCTAGAATTGTATATATTTTCAGAGAAAAGGGGAAATAACCTTCCCTTATTCATGTTAATTCTACTTCAATCCCCAAAATAAATAGTAAATCACTATCTAGAGGGAAGTTTGTTTTCAAACGTGACTCGTACATATAAATATTTGGAATATCCATCATTGATTATGAGGTTTTTATCTAAAATATCCTTCTATGGAATGATTTCAAATATAGAACATATAACATGTGATATCAACATGATATATCATGAACACAAACTCAATTACTTTGAAATCACATTTATTCTCCAATTCACTTTAAAAATTCCTTCAATGGATTCCATGAAATCCATTGTTGAGAAAAACACTATATTGTCAGCCAACTAATATGTGTGATTATTCTTGAAAATTAGATATAAAACATTGTTATATTAATATAGTGATCTTGGAAATAAATTATGGAGTCTTTTTTTTCAATAGATCCAATAATATAAAAATTTTCACCATAGGGGTGTGAAATCATAAATCAAGACTTCGATTGAAATGTGAATTAGTAATTTCTATTATTTACTAATAATTTGATATTCTTTGTTGTTTTCCTAAAATTTAAATAATTATATTTTAATTGGATAAATATTATAATAATCATAATATTGATCTATTGTTTCTTATTGTTACAAAATTGTAACATTAGATTGTTTATGACCAATAAAATTGGAATTAATGTTGGATATATAGTAATATGAATATATAATTAGCACTATCATGGAAATTTCTATTTGGTCTACTTTGAATTAAATATATGTTTATGGATAATTTGGATATCGGTACTAGAAACATTCATAATTATGGATAGGATAATTAAGTCACTATATGGAATATATATTACTTACCTAGTTCATCTCCCAAAATACCATGGTTTCGTGGGTATATTATAGTTATTGTACATCGATTTTTTATTAATCTCATATAATATCATTTGGTTTCATATAATTATTCTAAGGATTGAGTATTTTAGTCATTATTGTTGGTGGGTTCCTATGTTTTAATAGCCTACTATTATGGACCCCATTTAGTTACAAATTAGTCATCATTGAAGTAGGTCTGGAAAAGGGAATTTGGACATGTGCTTGATTAGTTGACCATTAATGTTTTCATTTGTAATTTTATATAGGATCGGGAAGGGAATTCAAGACCAACTTTAGGAAACAATATTTTGAATCATTCATTCACTTGTATTGATTAGTTTTTTATATTATTTTGAATCTATACCAGGGGAATATTCAACCCACAATAGTTATTATACACATTCCACTAGTTAATAGCCACTAGCGTATGGGGATGCAAGCATATGGTCACATAGATACCTGTTCCATTACCGTGAGGGAGATTTGGTATGGGGAAATTCACCCAATTCATATATCCCTCAAATTAGATCGCTAATTTTTTATTATCTCTTCAATATTTATTCTTCATTAACAAATCATATGGCGTTGGGTATTTAAAACGTTTACGTACATGTATTTTACTTTATTGAAAAATTATGTGTGATGCATTAGGTACGTAAGAGTTTTGTTAGAGTCTAATCACTACTCTTCAAATGCTTCATGTGATATCCTCTCAAATAGATCCGTATTCTCTTCATTTTGAAATATATTTTGTGATTCTCAATCACCTTTTATCCAATTATGTTGAATAAATTATTCTTATAATAATAATTCATCTTCAATAGATGATAATATGATGAATACTATCAACAATCTATTTTTAATTATGAAAAATGTGAAAAAGTAATCGTCTAATCATTTTCCTCAAAAAATGTTGATAAATATTTGAATAGTAGAGGTCACGAGATAATAATTCATTTCAATTATATACCTTAATGGAACCTCAAAACCTCCCATTATCTTCCTCATAAATCCACCTATATTATATCATTTAATTTCGACAAATATAAAAATGACATGGACATGTATGCACTATTGAATAGTAATTTAAATATCAGATTATAAAACCAAATTTAATGTTGCAACCCTCTATGAATATAGATAGAATCCAAACCTATGACCTAAGGAACATTATTATGAAATATAAAACATCCATCACATGCATCTAATAATTTAGAACCTAATAATTTTATACATTAGTGCTTGATGCAAACAAGACCGTGACTTGGTGCAGTTTAAATGAATTTTTTTTATCCAAAAAAAAATAATGATGGGAATAGTAATCGTTATTGTAGACTTGTAGTATTCGTAAACCACATGCAAACCATAATTTATTCTACTATGGGTGTGATATTTTATGTGTTGGTTATCATGAAATACATTCCTTAAATTTATTACATGATTTTTACCAAAAAATTCCCACCCAGCGTGGAATAAAATATTTTTTAATTTTCCTATAATAAGATAAATGAAATGTATTTGTTCACCTACCATTTCCTATTATAGCTCAAAATTGTACAATCAACTATGTCCACCAACTCCAAAAGAATAATCCTTCAACTAATGAAATTATAGAAAATTCATAATTAGAGATGGATAAAAGTAACATTACTGGACCAGGAAACCTCCACAACCTTAATGTACATGAATATTTCACAAAAGTTGTTTTTAATTTAACTATAATAATAACTATGACGTGTTTCCAGTACAATTTTCCATTTTAGAATTAATATTGTAACATAAAATTCACTATAGGTGTTCTAAAAGCTATCTTGTACAACCATTATCCCATGAGCTGCCATCACTTCATGAACGTTCAATCAACCATATATACTCCTATAATATCATTTATCCATTTGATTTCAAAAGGAACCGATTATATTTATTTTTGAAAATGAGTCCAAGACAACAAAATTTATTATTACATTTCTCTAAATCATAATTTAATTTTATTCATCTCTTGGATTATTATTATCTATGATAAATCAATTATTTTCCATAATCATATTGTTATAATATCCAAAAATTCTTATTAACAAGTCCAACTGAATTACTTTTGTGTTATAACAATGTACTAATGTTTATGTTTTTAATGGAATCATGATCACTTATTTTAAAATTTTATAATGTTATAATTAAATACACTATTATTCAAAATAAATAGGTTTGATACATCATTAATAATCATCATGAAATGGTTGAAATCTATTTTTTTGAAATCCACATTTACTTTGGTTATCATTGAATTATTCTCCATTGAATGAGGTGACTTCCCCTTACTTTATATCTTCCCAACCATATAAACGCAATAATGAATTGGTAATTTAATAAAATATTCATTCCATTTTCACAGAAAACAATATTGTTCCAAAAATAACAACGAATTCTTATTTTAATTTTAATTTATCATGTTTTTATAAATTAAAATCCTATATTTCATCAAACTTCAGACTAACGATCTTTGAGTCTTTTTGAAAATACAAATTTTTAGGAACACTTCTCTTTTGTTTCATCACATCCAACTTCTTTTCAACCTTTTTTCAACACCTTTAATTTATCTTTTTTCATTACTATATATATATTTTAACTATATAGAATTTGAAAAAATTGCTTGATTAGGAAATATCCTTAGTCATCTCAATTAGAAAATTTTTATTAGACCCAGCACAAAATAATTTTCATTTTTCCCTTCATTTTTAACAGATCATTGATAACGTCCACGGGTATCATATATAATTTTTATTTCCCTAATTTCATGAATATTTTTATGGTAATCCATCATAAAATTTTAAATTTATTCATCCATAATCAACATTTTTTTTTTGAAAAGTCTCAAACACCATCTCCTTGGATTTAAGACAATCTTTCAACAAGATTCTGATATTTTTTCACTTGATTTACAGTTTATTGAATTAATCAAATGATTTTCTAACACATGATTTATCATAAATATGAAATTACTAATTTAATTCAATGTTTAATTTTCCTTCTTCATATTATTTATCTTTTTTTGTAAATATATATATATATGTTTCAGACTCTTATTGAGTTTTTCTACCAATAAATTCTCGAAATCCCATTTATTTTCTTCGACAAGTAGAAGACATTAACTACGAAATTCCTCTTCCTCTCCATTGTATTGATAATTTTTTCCTTGAAATCTTATAATGACTCGATATCCTCTTCTTGAAAACATCAATCACTGCTTATAAATATATAATGAAATTTCAATTTTGGAATTTTTATAAATACATTCTCTTACCCTTCGATGAAGTCCCTGATTTTTAAAAAAAGTATTGATCCAATTATAAAGAATATTTATAGTGATTCAATAAATTAATAATTAACTCCATATTCTTTTATCCCATTAAATAATTTGGAAAAAATTTAAACAACTTAACACCTAAAACAATCAAGTAGAAAAATATAATTAAACGTTCTAATTCAACATAACATATTTCTAGATACAAGTGCCATTTTCTTATCATGTGGTTGATCTAAATCATATTCTGAATTATAATCGTTAAAAAATTATACTTTAACTTTATTCTTATGTATTTTATTTTATAAGATGACAAAGGTTATTTATTTTTCAAGATTAAAAGTCTTCATGATAGAATTTTATTTTCCCATTTCAGGAGATATTAAAACACAATAAAAATTTTAAAGAGAAATTTTTCCCATATATTTTCCCTCCATTAAATAGAATTTTAAATTTAAAAAATATGGTAGAATATGTAATATATTTTCAAAAATAACATAATATTTAATGTTCTCAATATAGTATCTGATTTTTCTCTTAACACCATTCACCATAATGATTAAACAATCTATAATTATATCATAATTCATAAAGAGATATTTATACTTTATAATGATTTAATATAACAAACCATAATGATAAAAGGTTAAAAGGTTAAATTATACTACCATTGGTAACAAGGTATAGAATTATTTTCAAGATTATAACTTATCATAACATTATAGTTAAGGATTATTTTAGAGTTTGTCAGTATGGTGGAACTATTGGGATGTTTTACACAATGTGTGTAAGTGAGGAATAATGCAATACAAGATCATGTGGATTGTAAAGATAATTATTAGTTTAATGATCCGTTTGATAGAAAGTGGGTGGGACCTTGGGAGTTGTAAACACATACTGATGGTGAATCTGGTGGTTTATAGTGGGAAATGAAATGATGTACATATTACGGTGGATTATATTTGTTATATGTGGGGAACTGTCGTAATAGTGGAATTATAGGGGTACCTAGACCAATGTGTTTTGGCACATCTAGGGTTGAAATGTTGGGTAGATTATAAGGATTTTCTATTATGGGGGGGAGTATTAAACAAAATATAAAATTAATTTTTTTTAAATAATTTTTACTTACCATGTGAACAATGTGAAAAATTATTTTAAGAAGGATACATGATTATAATTAAATAGTTTAGAAATGTTATTTATTATATTAGTGTATGGATGGGGGATCCCCTAGAATGATTCCAAATTAGTGAAGTAATTCGGGTAAAAACAAAAAATGAATTGTTATTGTCCAATAGGAAAAATAATTATTCAGATAACCCAGTTTGACCTATGGGTGGGCCCCAAGAAGGGTAGAACACATATCTAAAGGGGAAACTGGTGGCACATGTTGAAACATTACCCAACGAACATGTTATGAAGGGGGGAATATGAGTCCAGTGGCCAATTTCTTTTATATTAATGATGATTCCTAGATATATCAGTTCCTATGATATTATTTATCATATCATGATGGTTTCATATCAATTGGAGATTCCGCTGAACCACTCTCAAACTCATGATGTTTTGACTGTATCTCCCCTTAGGATTTAAAAACCATCTCCATCAATTGTAAAGAAATTAGATTTATTAAAAATATATCTTGGTATCACCAATGAGGACTAGTAAATAGAGATTATAATTTTTATAAGTAATGTCATCAGAATCCTAACCACTCAATAAGTAATTGTTTTCTGGTGAAACCATAAATTAATTGAAGCTATGTGAGAAATTGAGGATATGACATTGTATAAGTATCATATGTTTTTTATATCAGATTAAAATATTTTCATTTTGAAATAATTTTATGATGGATATAATGTAAAACAAAATATTTTAGGATATATATCAACTTTAAAAAATTAATTTTTCCCAAAACACATATTTTTACTAAACATTATGTTTAAATAAACAGTGATATACTAATAATTATGTATTATGTAATGTGATAGGTATAACCATGATGAGTGATTAGTGGCTTTGAATATGAATAACTAAATTAGTATAAAACCATTAATAATTTAAAAAAATATTTATATCTTATCAAAAGGAAATAAAATAATAAAAATGAATTGGAATGTTAAAATTGATTTTTTCATGAAAAAATATTTTTATAAGTGAAACGTGCATTTATATAAAAAGAATAAATTAATTCCTATTCAAGATTTATTTTAATGAAATATTATTATATGATTTTCTATAATGGATATTAAAACCCATTTAATAATATTTATTATTCAAATAATGAGAATAATGTCATTATATGCTACAAACAAACATTTTCTACAAAATTGGTATTTTCATTTGTTTGAATGAACATTATAATTAATTTCAACTAACTAAATAAATTAAATTTTATAAAATGTAGATAATTTTTAAAAATAATCATTTCATAATTGGGAAAGTTTGTATTTCCTGGAATTTTCAGAAATTATATATTTTTGAGTGAGTATAAAAAAATACCAGTTATTCAAATACTATAACACTTATGAAATTATTATAATATAAAAATTAATTAATTCCTAGTAACATATTTATATCTACAAAATATATTACTATGGAGAAAAATTATTATTTAAAAATATTTTTTTGAATTTTTGAACATAATATTGATTTTAGTGAATATATGTTTTATTTTATTCATGATAGAAATTTTTTATGTAATTTAATTTAATAATAAATTAGATGGATATATTCACTTTTGGTAGGAAGAATAATTAAAAAATCATTATTTTTGTTATTAAGTAATAATTGTTTTTTGGAATCCATCATATATAGTTCATTTCAATTTAAAAATATTTTCATTCATAAAGAAGTTACTTTCCTAAAAATAGTTTTCCATGAATTATGTGTTCAAATATTTAATGTAAATTCACTTATACATATAATATGAATTTTATAATAGAGATAAGAATATTTGAAAAACTTTTTCTAAAAAAATTACAATTTCCATTTAATTATATTTTTAATAAAAAAGTATTTTATTATGTGAAAAGGTTAACTTATTACAATTATGGTTAAAATGTTAAAAGTGGTGAAAATTGTATATAAAGAATAAAATATCAACATAACAAGTCTAATTATGACTAAATGAGTTAATTTGTACCATATAAATTATTATATAAAACTTTCGGTTCCCATGCTTCCACATTTCTTGTTTACATTAAATGTTTTAAGTATTTCAATGTGTATTATTTAACTTACTTGTAAAAGGGAACTTCCACTATCCATTAATTTAAATTATTCAGGACTCTAACATATATATACCTACCTTAATACCTTTATATATTCCTTACATTTATCCTAGATATTCTTTTATTCCCCTATGACCATCCTATTAGGGATTGATGTCTATTCTAATGGATTTTTCTTAATATATTGTCTCTTTGAATGTGTACAATTCTAAATGACATATGAGATAATGGTTTAATTTAATACCTCATGTCATTTTTGTATTATCTATAATAAAATTGTATTGAATGAAATTTATTATCCACTATTTATTTCTGTAATTTTTGTATATTTTTACAATTTTCTTTTATTTTTTATTTAAAATGATCCTGAGTTGTTTTTAAATAAAGGATAACTTGATTTCTTATATGATTGATAAATATTTCATTATTTTTTTAGGCTCTAAAAATTAATTATAGTAGTCACGTAATATACATATTATGTTTTAAATATGTAATTTTCAATAGCTTTATCTTTTTAATAGGATTAAAAATAATATTTTAAATGAAATATTTTCAAAAAAATTGATTTTTTAAATCATAAAATGGTTGAAAATAATATTCTATACTAATTTATATTGAATAAATATATTTTACATCCATAATGAACATTAAATTATAAGTATATTCCAATACAAAAATAAATTATTTTTCTCCAAAAAAACTTATTTTCCCAATATTCCAAAAATTTGTAAAACTGTTATCTAATGTAAAATATTTCTTTGTCATGTTTTAATGGAATGGTTCAAATGTTCATTAAAATGTATATTCTAGCCATATAAATTATAAGGCCCCGGCCTTAAACCTTACTTAATATTGAATTAAATGAATAATTCACGTCGAGGATCTTTTCAGGTTTAGAGTTTTAGAGAATTAGAACATAACTATTACATCTCAAAAGATTACAAAGTAGTCACTTCTACTAAGTTTCCATAATAAAAAAAACTCTTAAAAAGAAACGTGTATAGTTCTATGTTTTATATAGGATGACATTCCCTTGATCCCAACCTTGACCTTATTCCACATTAAGTCCTGTGAAAACATTTCAAAAAAAAACTTGGGGTGAGCATAAAAAGCTCAGTAAGGGATACAGAAAGAATGAAAAATGTTAGTTTTTCAAACATCAAATAAACCATATATACTCTATCAAAGTAATACCATCACCTTCATGAAGTAGTAAAAACTCTTCACTGAATAAAGTATCATTACTTACCTTTTTGAAACCAAAGGATTACCATAAAATCCATAAAAAGAACGCATAACATATATAAAGGTAACTTGGGACATAAACATACTTAAGTGGAATAACCATATGGTCGAATTCCACACATATCACTTAATGGAATAGCCATACGACCAATTTCCATACATACTTAATGGAATAGCCATACGGCCGTCTTCCATACCCAATGCATTGGAGGTTATAACGTAACCACCCGTCCTAGTATTCAAGGCACCACCCGTCATATGGTTTATAATGTAACCACCCATTAAAATGTCCAAGTACTAATATAAAATCATAAAACATAAAACCAATATAAAGGAATGATAACATTTCCACATTTCAATCACAATATATCATAAATATATTGACATAATATAATCCTTTATCAAAACCATTTTCAATACCAAAATACATAAAAGAGTATATGGTATTTATTTTATTTTAAAAACATTACAGCTTGTTGAGGAATCCAAAGACCAAATAATACTCGCGGTGGCGGAAAAGGTCATTGTCACCGTGTACGTTAAAAAACATTCCTTCTTGTCATTTAGTAAAATGCTTCATAGAAAAAGATTCATTTTTGTATAAAAGTAAAATTCAAAGGGTTTTATACACCGTATAAAATAATGTTGTGTATAAAACGAAATATGCCTCAATGAAAGGAGATTGAGACGAAGTCCCTCACCTCAGGTCCGACTTGACTCGATCGTTCTATAACGTCCTGAATAATAAACTTGAGTTAATTTATACTTGATTAAAAACCTTTTTAAAGATCATTATTCCTTTTATATCACTTATTTCCATGTTATAAACATTATTTATCCATTTAAGTTAATAATGTTTGTTTTCTCAATATTTGGTTCTTAAGTCGAAAGTGGACTTCTTACAATTACATGTTGTTCGTGTGGTCAAAGGTTCTTTATATCCAGAATGAAATTCCTGATTTGGATATAATATGTATCATATATATACAGCAAATACATGTATTTATAATATTACATAATCATTTAGGGGTAAGAAATGAAATGCACCGTTCATGGAGACGGTAAGCCGTACGTACGCATGAACGCTACTTTCATTTCTTTTTCATATTAATGGAATAAAAACTAAATGAGAGGTATGTATATTTTAATTCCAGAATTATATTCATCATTTAGATATATCATTAATTATATATATCCATTATATACATGTACTTTTAATAGTACATTACATTTGGGGATAAGAAATGAAATGCACCGTTCATGGAGACGGTAAGCCGTACGTACGCATGAACGCTACTTTCATTTCTATCTCATACTTTAATGGAAATAAATAATAATGATATAGAGTTATATTATAATTCCAGTATAACATCATATATAATAACTTTAAATCCATCCTTTACACGTCCCACATATGGCATTAACGAATCACATCACTTTGAGGGGGCGGTAGTCCGCACTTCCTTAAATGAAGATATCATGTTTACCCATAATGGAAACCATAAAGGTATGCCCAAAATGAAAAATACAGAAGCTTAAAGAAAAAAATAAACATATTATATATCATATATAAAAATAGTGACATCATAATGGCCACCCTTGAAGGTGTTAAATGAGTATTGAAGAATCATCGTTTCGGGAGGCAGAATTTCGCCATCCACGGAAACCGTATGTTCTTTAACCATTTGATGTAGTTGTGTGAGAGTGTAGCTAGAATAAATCTTATAAAAAAATCCTAGTATATTGAAGATACTTGTGTTGTTACAAAAGAAGTAAACAAAAAGAGTTTAGAGGGTTGGAGAAGCAAAATAAAACAAATGAACAAGAGAGAATGAATTACCTTTAAAAGTGTAACTCCTTTTGATTTGAGCCTAAAGGCTTCCTTTGAAAGGATTATGCCCAAAGGGAATACTCTAGTATGAGTAGAGGGATGTGGAGAGAGTAAATGGGCCGGGGTTGGCTGAGCCAAAGGCTTTAGGAGTGTGTGAAATGAGGTAGAGGTGGGGGCCTTTTATAAGAGGAGAGGAGGGGCACTTTTGGAAAGTAAAGAAATATTACTTTATTTGAAAATGTGTTTCGGTTTTAAAAGGTCCCACATTGATATAATTAGTGGATAAGGTGATAAGGGTTCTAAATCCACTCATCCAATTGGTTTTGGACATGTGTAGTTCATAGATTTTACATTATCTTTCCATTTTATTTAAATCGTCAAATAATGATGTCATCGCTGCATCATTATTATGTCATAAATAATTTAATTTATTTAATGTCTAAAAATTATAAAAAAAATACTATTATGTAGGAAATATTTTTAGCTTTCCAATGACTATTTATAATCAAAAAGATGACTTGTATAACCCCATGTAACAATTGTTTTAGTAAAACATGTCATGTTTGTGTTATTTTTACATTTACATTAAATAAAAAGTTATTTATGTCATTTCCCAACCAAAGTGGCTCCATGGGGTCCCCAAGTTGACCCATGGCTTTTATTGGTCGGCCATGACACAACCAATGAGGGTAGGACATGTTTCAAGCTCATCTTATTTTATTAAAGCATTATTTTTACCTTAAACTACACTAATTACCACTAATCGCGATTAAGAACTTAATAAGTTACTATTCACCAAAAAATTATTATAATCTCATTGAACCACATTTTACTTTTTAATTACAACCATGTATGTCAGATTTTTGAAATTCAAAACACAATGATGGCAAAATTTCATTTAAACGGAAAATCAGTCTTTATAAGTACCACTTAGTGGTTTCACTATTCATCAGAAATTGAAGTTTTTCAGAAAATTACCAAAAATTCACCCTAAGCTATATTTGATATTACAAATTCAAAAATGAAGTCTATTTTACAAAATTCAAAACATATAAGTCACATTAATTAATTTAATAATTAATTCCCGCTGTCATAGCAAATAGCGTGTTTTTATGAAACAATAAGTATCAAAAGATTGACACTAGTTTAAGTCCGATTTCAAAGTGAAATTAATTCCAACGACCACTATTGGATTTAATGGTAAAAATATTTTCTAATTTCACTTTAAAACCAATTCAAAAGATAATCTAATCATATAAATAAATTATATTAAAAATATGTTTTGAATTAAAATACAACATTTTACACTATTCATTAAAAAAATGAACTTTATCAGAAAGGTACCAAAAATTTACACAAAGTAAATTTTGATGTCCCGATTCTAAAGAAGAGTTATATTTGGTCCAATAGAATTTATAAGATCGATCAAAACTATATTTAATGACGGTTCTCCGTCAAATGGTGATAAGTGGACCTTTCGTGAAAATTAGGGTATAAATGCCTAAAATTGAACTCTTTCCATATTTTAAGCCTTTATCTTTTATTGGGTAAATGTAAAAACATTTAAAAACATATATAATAATATTTTAGTTATTTCTATCCATTCCCGCCAGTAAAAAGGCTACTTGTTAACTAACATTTAAAATAATATTATTTTATTACTTGTGTGCAACGTAAGTCTTCAAAGAAACTCATCGTTGCGTATCGAGTACGCTATCGAACGTAGAAACCCCTTTTAATTAAAATTAATATTTAATTCGTAAATATTAATAAATATGAAAATTCTTTATTCTTTATTTACCTGGTATGTTACATCCTTCCCCCCTTTTGGGAATTGCGTCCTCGCAAATTTATTCACTTATCAAAATAAGTGGGGGTATTTATCCCTCATAGCATTTTCAGATTCCCACATTGCCTCTTCAATCACATGGTTTTTCCACAAAACCTTTACCTGATGAATCACCTTATTCCGTGACACCTGCTCCCTGTGGTCAAGAATCTGGACCGGTTGTTCCTCATAAGAAAGGTTCTCTTCCAGCTGAACTACCTCTGGACTCAAAACATGAGATGGATCTGGCATATACTTTCCCAACATTAAAACATGAAAAACATTGTGTACCTGAGATAAACTCTGAGGTAAAGCCACCCGGTATGCAACTGATCCAACTCTCTCCAGAATTTCATATGGTCCAATAAACCTTGGACTCAGCTTTCCTTTCTTACCAAATCTCATCACACTTTTCCAAGGAGAAACCTTGAGAAAAACATGATCACCTACCTCGAAAGATAGATCCTTCCTCCGGTTATCCGCATAACTCTTCTGCCTGCTCTGAGCTGTTCTCATGTGCTTCTGAATCAACTGAACTTTTTCTTCCATCTCTTCTACCAATTCTGGTCCCATCAGCTCCTTTCACCCACTTCATTCAAAAATGCTGGAGTTCGACACCGCTTCCCATATAATGCCTCAAATGGTGCCATCTGTATACTGGAATGAAAACTGTTATTATAAGAAAACTCAACCAAAGAAAGATGTTGGTCCCAACTTCCCTGATAATCCATCGAACAAGCTCGTAGCATATCCTCCAAGGTCTGGATTGTTCGTTCTGACTGCCCATCTGATTGAGGATGAAAAGCTGTACTAAAATTTAATT
The DNA here is from genome assembly GCA_963277665.1 of Viscum album. Lineage (NCBI taxonomy): Eukaryota > Viridiplantae > Streptophyta > Magnoliopsida > Santalales > Viscaceae > Viscum > Viscum album. The sequence continues at coordinate 184,685,928 of OY728153.1, read as the reverse complement.
CAGTACCCAACGAATTCTGAAGGCCTTTCCAAAAGATAGAAGTAAACCTGGGATCACGATCCGATACAATAGAGAGAGGAACTCCATGTAACCTGACTATTTCTTTAAGATACAAACGGGAAAGTTGATCAAGATAGAAAGTATCTCGTATATCAAGGAAATGAGCATATTTGGTCAAGCGATCAACAATAACCCTGATTGCATTATTACCTTGAGATGTCTTCGGTAATCCCACAACAAAGTCCATGGATATATTCTCCCATTTCCACTCTGGCACTGGTAAAGGCTGAAGCATCCCTTTCGGTAACTGTCGCTCTGCTTTAACCTATTGACATGTCAAACACTTCATAGTAAAATCAGCAATGTCTCTTTTCATTCCATCCCACCAGTAATACTCTCGCAGATCTCTATACATCTTAGTACTACAAGGATGAACTGAAAACGGGGAACTATGAGCCTCGCATAACAACTCATTCTTCAACTGTGAATCACAAGGCACACATAATCTCTTCCCAAACCTCAAAACACAATCATTATCAATGTTGAATTCAGGTAACTTACCTTTCTGAACCAGCTCTACCTTTTTCTTCAACTCACTATCTCCCTTTTGTGCTTGCTTGATTCTGTCTGATAGAGAAGATTTCACTGATACCTGAAACAAAACAGAATAACATCTTGTACCAACAACTTCTATGACAAAGTTCATCAAATCTTTAACCAAAGGATCACGTTTCAAATGCAACATTTCTAATGAAGCATTACTTTTTCGACTCAAAGTATCAGCCACTTTATTTGATTTTCCCGGATGGTAATGAATTATGCAATCATAATCCTTGATTAATTCCAGCCATATCCTCTGTCTCATGTTCAATTCTTTGTGAGTGAATATATACTTTAAACTTTTGTGATCAGTATATATTTCACACTTTACTCCATAAAAATGATGCCTCCAAATTTTTAAAGCAAAGACAACAGAAGTTAATTCCAAATCATGTGTAGGGTAATTTACCTCATGAGTTTTCAACTGTCGTGAAGCATAAGCAATTACCTGATCATTCTGCATAAGGACACAACCACGTCCCTTCAACGAAGCATCACTGTATATAACAAACTCACCATTCCTGGAAGGTAGTGCCTAAACTGGATCATTCACCAATCTTCTCTTCAACTCCTGATACCACTTCATTCGATGGCCCAACATCTGCTGAAGTTGTTGCAAAGGATTTCACCACCCCTTTCTGCTTGTAGTCTGGCTATATTCCCCCAGTTGAGTTCTTTATTGGACACTCTTTTGCATAATGACCCATTTCATTACACTTAAAACATCTTACCTTTGGCTTTTCATTTCCTGCTTTATCATCTTCCTTACAGTTACGAGCAATATGAGCAGACTTACCACACCGAAAGCACTTATCAGACTTGGATAAACATTCTCCAGGATGCATTTTACCACACTTCTCACAGGATGGATATTTGGTTTTCTTACCTCCTTGTTTCTTTGATGAATTCTTCCCCTTTGCCTGCCAACTAGACCTCTTATTCTGTTATTTGTCATAGAACACCTGATCATCGGCAAACTCCATTTCCACCTTATCCGCACATCGAACAAGTTTTTCATAACTTTTCAACTCACGAGAATCTAAAGCCCTTCGATACTTTGTCTTTAACCCTGAGTAAAAACGGTTTATTTTACTATCAAGATCTCGTATGAAGTTTGGAGCATACCCTGCCAATCGAGTGAACTTTTCTTCATAATCAGCCACTGAATCATCCTCCTGCCTCAATTCTAGGAACTGTTTTTCCATCCTAAGACGAACCACCTTAGGAAAATATTTCTCAAGAAACATACCTTTGAATTCGTCCCAGTGAAGATCCTCAATCTCATCACTATCCCTTATATTTTTCACCATCGACCACCACTGATCAGCTTCACCTTCAAAACGGTAAACAGCAAGACTAACCTTTAGATGTTCTGAACACTACATGACATCAAAAATCTTCTACAGTGCTTTAATCCACCATTCAGCTTGCACAGGGTCAGATGATCCTCTGAATGATGGGGGATGTTGCCTCATGAAATGTTCCACCACTGACATGTTCCTCTGTGGTTGATCTGGCTGATCTCGTGCATGGATACCACCACCATTTATAGCCTGAGTCAACTGTTCCATCACTGCAACAAACTGTTTAGTTCCGATTCCAACCATCTCAAGTTGCTGATTTGGAAGTTTATCTTCCTCCTGATTTCGTCCCAACATAGCTGCTTTGTTTCCTCTGCGGAAAATCATTCTGAACACAGAAATATCTTAGGCAAAGCAACATGGTAATCCGTAAATGCTATATCATTTCAATTATATTATAATTTAACACTTTTCTAACTCCTAAAGTTGTCTAAACCGACCTCTGATACCAACTATAAAGCCTCGGCCTTAAACCTTACTTAATATTGAATTAAATGAATAATTCACGTCGAGGATCTTTTCAGGTTTAGAGTTTTAGAGAATTAGAACATAACTATTACATATCAAAATATTACAAAGTAGTCACTTCTACTAAGTTTCCATAATAAAAAAACTCTTAAAAAGAAACGTGTCTAGTTCTATGTTTTATATAGGATGACATTCCCTTGATCCCAACCTTGACCTTATTCCACATTAAGTCCTGTGAAAACATTTCAAAAAAAAATCTTGGGGTGAGCATAAAGAGCTCAGTAAGGGATACAGAAAGAATGAAAAATGTTAGTTTTTCAAACATCAAATAAACCATATATACTCTATCAAAGTAATACCATTACCTTCATGAAGTAGTAAAAACTCTTCACTGAATAAAGTATCATTACTTACCTTTTTGTAACCAAAGGATTACCATAAAATCCATAAAAAGAACACATAACATATATAAAGGTAACTTGGGACATAAACATACTTAAGTGGAATAACCATACGGTCTACTTCCACACATATCACTTAATGGAATAGCCATACGGCCAATTTCCATACATACTTAATGGAATAGCCATACGGCCGTCTTCCATACCCAATGCATTGCAGGTTATAACGTAACCACCCGTCCTGGTATTCATGGCACCACCCGTCATATGGTTTATAACGTAACCACCCGTTAAAATGTCCAAGTACCAATATAAAATCATAAAACATAAAACCAATATAAAGGAATGATAACATTTCCACATTTCAATCACAATATATCATAAATATATTGACATAATAGAATCCTTTATCAAAACCATTTTCAATACCAAAATAAATAAAAGAGTATATGGTATTTATTTTATTTTAAAAACATTACAGCTTTTTGAGGAAGCCAAAGACCAAATAATACTCGCGGTGGCGGAAAAGGTCATTGTCACCGCGTACGTTAAAAAAACATTCCTTCTTGTCATTTAGTAAAATGCTTCGTAGAAAAAGATTCCTTTTTGTATAAAAGTAAAATTCAAAGGGTTTTATACACCGTATAAAAGAATGTTGTGTATAAAACGAAATATTCCTCAATGAAAGGAGATTGAGACGAAGTCCCTTACCTCGGGTCCGACTTGACTCGATCGTTCTTTAACATCCTGAATAATAAACTTGAGTTAATTTATACTTGATTAAGAACCTTTTTAAAGTTCATTATTCCTTTTATATCACTTATTGCCATGTTATAAACATTATTTAACCATTTAAGTTAATAATGTTTGTTTTCTCAATATTTGGATCTTAAGTCGAAAGTGGAATTCTTACAATTACATGTTGTTCGTGTGGTCAAAGGTTCTTTATATCCAGAATGAAATTCCCGATTTGGATATAATATGTATCATATATATACAGCATATACATGTATTTATAATATTACATAATCATTTAGGGGTAAGAAATGAAATGCACCGTTCATGGAGATGGTAAGCTGTACGTACGCATGAACGCTACTTTCATTTCTTTGTCATATTAATGGAATTAAAACTAAATGAGAGGTATGTATATTTTAATTCCAGAATTATATTCATCATTTAGATATATCATTAATTATATATATCCATTATATACATGTACTTTTAATATTACATTACATTTGGGGATAAGAAATGAAATGCACCGTTCATGGAGACGGTAAGCCGTACGTACGCATGAACGCTACTTTCATTTCTATCTCATACTTTAATGGAAAGAAATAATAATGATATAGAGGTATATTATAATTCTAGTATAACATCATATATAATAACTTTAAATCCATCCTTTACACGTCCCACATATGGCATTAACGAATCACATCACTTTGAGGGGGCGGTAGTCCGCACTTCCTTAAATGAAGATATCGTGTTTACCCATAATGGAAACCATAAAGGTATGCCCAAAATGAAAAATAAAGAAGCTTAAAGAAAAAAATAAACATATTATATATCATATATAAAAATAGTGACATCATAATGTCCACCCTTGAAGGTGTTAAATGAGTATTGAATAATCATCGTTTTGGGAGGCAGAATTTCCCCATCCACGGAAACCGTATGTTATTTAACCATTTGATGTAGTTGTGTGAGAGTGTAGCTAGAATAAATCTTATAAAAAAATCCTAGTATATTGAAGATACTGGTGTTGTTACAAAAGAAGTAAACAAAAAGAGTTTAGAGGGTTGTAGAATCAAAATAAAACAAATGAACAAGAGAGAATGAATTACCTTTAAAAGTGTAACTTCTTTTGATTTGAGCCTAAAGGCTTCCTTTGAAAGGATTATGCCCAAAGGGAATACTCTAGGATGAGGATAGGGATGTGGAGAGAGTAAATGGGCAGGGGTTGGCTGAGCCAAAGGCTTTAGGAGTGTGTGAAATGAGGTAGAGGTGGGGGCCTTTTATAAGAGGAGAGGAGGGGCACTTTTGGAAAGTAAAGAAATATTACTTTATTTGAAAATGTGTTTCGGTTTTAAAAGGTCCCACATTGATATAATTAGTGGATAAGGTGATAAGGGTTCTAAATCCACTCATCCAATTGGTTTTGGACATTTTTAGTTCATAGATTTTACATTATCATTCCATTTTATTTAAATCGTCAAATAATGATGTCATCGCTGCATCATTATTATGTCATAAATAATTTAATTTATTTAATGTCTAAAAATTATAAAAAAAATACTATGATGGAGGAAATATTTTCATCTTTCCAATGACTATTTATAATAAAAAATATGACTTGTATAACCCCATGTAACAATTGTTTTAGTAAAACATGTCATGTTTGTGTTATTTTTACTTTTACATTAAATAAAAAGTTATTTATGTCATTTCCCAACCAAAGTGTCTCCATGGGGTCCCCAAGTTGACCCATGGATTGTCTTGGTCGGCCATGACACAACCAATGAGGGTAGGACATGTGTCAAGCTCATCTTATTTTATTAAAGCATTATTTTTACCTTAAACTGCACTAATTACCACTAATCGCGATTAAGAACTTAATAAGTTACTATTCACCAAAAAATTATTATAATCTCATTGAACCACATTTTACTTTTTAATTACAACCATGTATGTCAGATTTTTTAAATTCAAAACACAATGATGGCAAAATTTCATTTAAACGGAAAATCGGCCTTTATAAGTACCACTTAGTGGTTTCACTATTCATCAGAAATTGAAGTTTTTCAGAAAATTACCAAAAATTCACCCTAAGCTATATTTGATATTAAGAATTCAAAAATGAAGTCTATTTTACAAAATTCAAAACATATAAGTCACATTAATTAATTTAATAATTAATTACCGCTGTCAGAGCAAATAGCGTGTTTTTATGAAACAATAAGTATCAAAAGATTGACACTAGTTTAAGTCCGATTTCAAAGTGAAATTAATTCCAACGACTACTATTGGATTTAATGGTAAAAATATTTTCTAATTTCACTTTAAAACCAATTCAAAAGATAATATAATCATATAAATAAATTAGATTAAAAAGATGTTTTGAATTAAAATACAACATTTTACACTATTCATTAAAAAAATGAACTTTATCAGAAAGGTACCAAAAATTTACACAAAGTAAATTTTGATGTCCCGATTCTAAAGAAGAGTTATATTTGGTCTAATAGAATTTATAAGATCGACCAAAACTATATTTAATGACATTTCTCCATCAAATGGTGATAAGTGGACCTTTCGTGAAAATTAGGGTATAAATGCCTAAAATTGAACTCTTTCCGTATTTTAAGCCTTTATCTTTTATTGGGTAAATGTAAAAACATTTAAAAACATATATAATAATATTTTAGTTATTTCTATCCATTCCCACCAGTACAAAGGCTAATTGTTAACTAACATTTAAAATAATATTATTTTATTACTTGTGTGCAACGTAAGTCTTCAAAGAAACTCATCGTTGCGTATCGAGTACGCTATCGAACGTAGAAACCCCTTTTAATTAAAATTAATATTTAATTCGTAAATATTAATAAATATGAAAATTATTTATTCTTTATTTACCTGGTATGTTACATAAATATACATTGTTGATTATTATTTTACAATGGGGATATAATAATTTGATTTCATTAACATTTCAAGATAACATATGATGATGATTATATTAAGGTGATTATACAAGAACCATTTATTTCACAAAAATTGATTAATATATGATGATATAATGATTGATCATTTTATTCTATCCTCTATTTTTTATTTGGATGGATTATTATTATTTTAAAACAGTATATTTATGAAACCCATTTTTTCCATGGGTTTTTCTATAATTATATTATGAATTATTTATGGTCATGTTGGTCATATATATATATATATATATATATATTTTATTATGTTGTAAGTGGGCCCAATGATATATAACCCCATAATGAATTTTGTATATAATAATATCTCGTGAGATAATTAATACTGTTATTTTGAGGGAACCCAATTTAGTAAGGATTTTCATCGACGTTGAAAGTCTCTATAGTGATTGTGGACTACAGAAATTATTGATTGTTTAGTGAACATAATCAATTCTGATATACATGTCACAGATCCCTAAAAAATTAACTAATTTTCAATGATTAGGTGTATTAAAAAATTACATGTCTTATGATTATTATATGATCTAATCTGGGATTTTATTATTAATGATTTTATACATTAATGTCTTATATATTTTGATTGCGAAAAAATTATTTTATGATTCATGATAAATGATATATGGATAACTAGTCACGGAATTGTTATGGTTTTAACAAGTTCTTATACACTAATCCTTATTCCCAAATATGCTCATTTATCGATATCTCATATGAATATCCTTACAGAGCATATGAGATGAACATTTCATAGGATTACATTTCCTTATTATTTTAATAAATCTATTACGTAATAGATTTATAAAAGATGTTCTATTAGAGATGAACTATTTTTTATATGTTATTGATATTTAACGAAATATTGATATTTTTTATCTATCATCTTAATACAATAAACCATTACAGTTCAATGGTGTGTATTGAAATGAGACTTATTAATAAAAAATATAAAATTTTGTAATATTTCTGTATAAAATGTTCTAGTAACCTCAAGTATGGTCTATCATGGATTTAATTATTCATGAAAACTAAAAAAATATATGTTTCATAATCATGAAAAATCACTAGGAAATTATTACTTTTAACCTCAACTTTATTATGTGAATTTTAGGATTTAAAACTCCTCAGTATAAATCCAAAATAATCACTGATAATACGTATTTTTTAAGAAAAAATAACAATTTATACTTTATATATACCCTAATTTTTAGTGATATTACATAAATAATTTTATTAAAATTTATTTCTTGTTAAATAATATTAGTAACAATTTAATCAATGATTACCATATCCTTCATCATCCTAACATAGTTCTTCCCCAAATTTAAAATTTCTGAATCAATGTAAAATTAATGAAAAATTTCATAATATCCACCTTCACCCTTATATGTAACTCAATACATCATCCCCAACCCTAATGTATATTTCCATATATTATAATAATCCTTTTACGTTATGGGTTTCCATATACATCGATTTACATATAATGTGTCAAAAACACTTACGTATGATCAATATATTTCTATCAATACTCTTTTGTGGAATATGTCCTTAAATAAAAACAAAAGCCATTTCATATTTCCTTCATAATAGAGGAATTATTAATATCAGTGAAAAATTACCTTACTCACATAGAAATATCAAAAAAGTACATTAAATATATGGTTTGAAATGAAATCAATATTACAATACATATTCAAATAATATAATACACCGTGAGGTACATCATTCTCATTTATGATTATGAAGAACATCATATATAGAGTCTTTTAGTACCTCTAAAAACATTAAAATATTTTAAAAACATTATCCCTCCAAAGTTAATTATTCTCTTATAAAAATATTTTAGCATACTCTACAACTTATTAATTCAAAAAGTATTAAGAATATTAAATAAAAATATGAACATAATTCAATACACATCTATACATTGTAATTCTATTTAAATTTTAATCCTAAAATTATCACCAATTATTATACCCGAAATAATATTACCAATATAATTATCTACACTTCCTTTTGGAATATATTTATTTACAAAAAATTCTCAATACCACTCACAAATAATATTATATACAATGTTATTTCATTTAATGAAATTTAAACTTATAAATACTCATCAACGTATCATATATTACACTTGCATTTAAAATATTTTAAATAAACATGATTATTTGATAATAACATAGAGTTTTACCTCTTAACTTACTCACTACCCCAGACTCAATAAACATGGTGAATTCACGTCCATTAATAATTTCAATATGATCTCAAACACACTAACAAAAATTTAAAAGTGAATAATAAATTAGGAATATTATTTTTATTCATAACCCATGTAAATCTAATTGATATTAAGTTTTATAATAATTATATGATACCAATTGATGATAATATTTTTATGTTTTTTATAAGGTTTTTAAATTATATATATATATATGTAATCATATTTAAAAATTTATCTTATAATGTTTTATACGTAAAATAGCATACTAAGGAATATACATCCAAAATCATAATCCATGGTACATATTGTTAAATTCTAAATTTATTTAAAATTATGTCTTTGTTCTAATGAAGAAATTATTCTTTAAGGTATCATACTTATTCAATATAATTTTTTCCTTCTCACACACACTAAGACTGACAATATGATTTCAGACATGGTTCAAACCTAATCCATGAGAGAAAAAATAATATTAATTATTATCCATTTTACTAGATCACCTGTAAATATATAAAAATACATGTCTTTTTAATTTATATGGTTCCCCCACCTTCTAATCATAGTTCTTGTCCCTCTATTTTATTCTATCCATTGGAAGTAATATAACACATTCTCTACCTTAATTTCTCATCTACGTAGAACAGTGAAATAAATAATGCTTATGTGTATAAATAAATTTAAATAATAATTTATATGTTCCTAAAAGGTTAAATCATTTTATTAAATCTTAAAATATACAATTATTCAGGACAATATCTTTATTCATATATCTTTCATCAAGATTCAATATTTATCGATGTTCATTTTTCGATTTCAAGTATATTCATTGTTTTGTTGAACTTCTAAAATCCACATCAATTACAAAAAAAATCAATTCAACTCTTCAAAACATATTTTTATTCATGATGAAAATAATTTTCATAGAAAATGGGAATACATACCTTTAGATAATTTTCTTCATAGCCTTCAACAGGCCTGCTTGATCGATTTTTCAATTATATTATTTCTTCCCTTATTCAAAAAAATAATGAAGACACATTTATTTATTTAAAGTTATACATTTCATACGATGGAACCTTAGTTCCAAAAAAAAGTAACTTTAAAATTTTTTAATATGTATTCCATATTTTAGGATCCATATATCATTCATAGATACAATACACTTTTATGAAAAAGAGTAATGATGAATTTATAATTGATTTAAATATTTTTTGTAATGTGATACTTCGAATTATATTTTTAATTTTTATCTCAAGCAGTTAAAGTGAAAAATTTCATTCCAATAATTCTTTTAGAGTACTAGAAACATTTAATTTAGTTATATAATCATCTTTCTCTCATCCATTTTTAAAAACAACACTACAAATAGGAGAGATATTTTAACAACTAGATTTATGGTGATATTTAAATTATGATAGTTCCTAGATAAGAAAATACATAGTTAGTGGTAAAAATACATGTTCCCATATACCATATATTTATTGTATCAATAGACACTTGTATCCTATAATCTAATCTAAAATTTAATAACTGTATAGTCAAACCACAAATCTATATGAGTATTAATTTTACTATTTCCATGTAATCCTTTCCATTATTTTAACAAAAAAATTATACCATTCACTACCCATGTTGTTTTTCACATTGTAAACCCATGGAACACATTATACATTATTCCACTATTCCGTAGTGAACCTTAATGATATATAGCATCATTGTCCATTTCTGGTGATTTATATTTTTATTACAAATTTATATTTAAGGTGGTTTAATAAATTTTTAGCATTTATATTTTTAACATATCCACTATCTCATGGATTAATTTTGATTGAGAAATTAGAAACTTTTTGTTCTATTAGTTCCCCATGAATATAATATAAATTTTTTCATTCTTCTAGTTGATCTAGCCTCCTGAACCATCCAAAAAATTATTTTTTTATCATCAATCCATTTTATTTAAAAACCCGTCAATATCATGTCATACACATAAATAAAAAGTTTAATGAATTACTATTCATGAAAACATTTCATCACTATTAATAGTTTAGAGTTATCATTTTGAATATAAATTCTTTTGTAAAACAATGAAACTAATAGTTATAATACCTTGGTTCTTAGTTCAATACATGAAAAATATTCTTAATCATAAATATTTTTTTTATTATATATCTTTAAATAATTTTAAATACTTAATAGGGAGTTATTTTTTGATGTCTCTTTAAGGAAAATTAATTTTAATATATAATTACTTAATATTAGAGGATTTATTTTTAAAAATTTGATGAACAATCCTCGTTTTAATGTTATTTTACATTAGAGAAAATATTTCCCTATAACAAAGTTTTTAAATTTTTTAAAATCATTTGACATCTAAAAATTTGATGTATTATTTATATTTATTTAATTTTTTAAAAAATTTATTAAACCATTTACCCTTTAGTTTTATTTTTCTATTTGATGATTTCATTATCTCCCATGGTTTTAGAATATATATATTTTTTGTATTTTATATCATCACTAAACCTCACCATCTCAGGTAATTGATACATTAAAACATGTAAAATATCTATAGTTCACAATGATATATATGAATTAGCTAATTAAAATAAAATTAAATCAAATTCACTAGTCTGTTGAGTCTAGTAGACCATGTCAATTCCCATTTTTATTCTCATTCATGGTTATTATTTTTTAAGCAATATCCTAATATTAGGTTTTCCTTGAGATATTCACTACATATATCTCTAGGATTACTTTTCATATCTAAAATTCACTTGTAATTTCTCATTATATACAAATATGGTTCAAAAACACGAGTTCTTAAAAAATTATCAATATATTGCATAAAACTATTTAGATCAAACATGGAATTCTCATTGGATTCATTATTTTACAATCCCTTATATTTATGGTTCTAATTCTTCCAAATTATCTATTTATTAATAAGAGATTTATAGATTCTGATAACCATATGAATATGGTTCTACCATAAGATAAACACAATATCTTCAAATGGATCAGTGGTACTCATTAACACTCCTGGTTGGATGATAAGCATGTGGTTATCAGTTAGAGTTATGAGGGAGGTGAATTAAATTCTCGTTAGGCATGGGATAGTTCCTGCCACATGTTATCTAGGACTGTCTGAGGTGGGGGCCTATTATCTGCCTGATGGTGGTGGTCTGCGATCTGCCAGAGGGGTGGGCTCGGGCGTGGCCGAGTTTGGTAGGGCTTTAAGCATGCCGAGTTCGTTACATCAATTACATTTAGAGTATATTTCTCTTCAAAATATACATCCAAAATATTATAAATAGATACTAAAAAATATTTAATGTATTAAAGTTGACTGATTCAATCCAAGATTCATTTTAGAAACTAAAATATTTCAACATGTACCAGAATATCTTCCTTTATATCTAGTTTTTCTACTCCACCACAATATATTACATTAATTCATCATATATCATCTTTATAAAATGAATTAATTCTATTTATTAGAGAAAAATGAACTATTTACATCCATAATCTCTACTATTATTAGAAATAGAGAATATAATATTGAAATCTGCATCATTTTTTCCATGATTATCCTGTTAGTTATGATTATGAAAACTCAATATTTTCACATTGGAATTAATTCAAAATAATCATTGTCACATAATTGATGAAGGATGAATTATATAATGAGAATACATAATAAAAAATATATGAAATCCCCCATATATTCATATTCACAAGCTATATCAGAAAATTAATTGGCGTTATCCCTTTACAATTGAATGACACCTTTAACTAACTCACACGAATTCACTATTCACATGTTACGTACTTGGAATGATTGAAATTTAATCTTATATTAGAAAAAAGTATTTTTATCCCTTTTTCACCAATTTCACAAATATTATCATGCCATAAATTCACCATTCAAGAGATTTTTGTTCAAGAAATGAAATATTCAAAGAAAAACAAGTGGGGACTAATTTTCCATCTTTCATAACTTTTTCCACAAACAAGGTTCACTATGCGATTTTTTAAACACCTTTAATAATATTGATAATGAATCCCATGTACTCTACATGACATAAAATATTATATTCATCCATTATACCAATATATTCCTAACTCTATTAAACTATTGTAGGTAACATTACTTAGTTCATATATTCACATTATTGTTTCAATCATTCCAAAGTCTTTCATCAACCACAATATAAACCTCAATGCATATTCTAGATTAATTATCCAAAATTACCCCTATTATATATAATGAGGTATATTGACCACCATAATCAACATTATAGGACTCTATCAGATACATAAACCATAGAAATATTGGGGTTTTCTATAGTTATATTTTTACAATAATATAAAGAAGTAAACGATCTATATTTTTCTCTATATTCTTTATAATTACACATACAAATACATTTTAAATAATAAAATTCAACATGTGGTTTCCAACACCTCTATTTTAAAATTTTTATTCCCTAATTTCATAATATTCTTTTTTTGATCCATAAAATATATAGAGTTCCCTTTATAATCTAATCTAAATATATATTTTTTAGTTTTCCAATCACATGTATTCACAATATATTTATTATAATATGATAATTATATTTATCAAACCCTAATATTTTTTTCACTCTTATTTCTCACTATGATAACCATATCATCTTATAATTTTAAAAGTGATTAAATAAGAATAAATTCCAATTTCTTCTACTAATACTAAATTTATTTTCCAGTAATGTAGTAATAGTGAGGGCGGTAATTTTTTTGAATAAAATTTATACAATTATTTTAACCATTAGATATTATACTAATAATATTTAATCATATGAATTAGTTATGAATAATGCATCTACATATGAATCTCTAACACAAAAAATCCTTAGTAATATAGTAAAAAATGATGATGAGTGTTTTATATTATATTTAAATTTTTTGATATTGATAAGGATATCGTTACATTTCCAAGTTTATACCATGTTTTTGATGTAGATAATATCACTAATAAATATATAATTAAAATAAAAGGTTCTGTGTCATAATAATAATAATAAAATAATAAATTACACATATCTTTTCTGAATCTATATATGAAATTAAAAGATACAAGATGAATGCCTCGATGCAACTTGTGATTTATTAACATGATAGGCACTATCTCTTAATAGATCGATTGTCTTATTACTAGGGTATTAATCTCATTATTAGGTATTTTTACAATCTCCATTTAGTTTACAATCTGGTGTTTACATTACATTTTTGAGAATGTCCTCTCTATACACATGGATATCATTTCATCAAAAAATATTTCATAATTATTATTTATAGTCTTTATCAGCCAATATGAATTTTACTATATTATAAAAAATGTCATTCACATCAAATATTAAACATTTTGTACCTTATAAAGGATGTTAATTATTTTCCTTTCTCACATAATAAAGCATCATAAAAAATTACACGATCATTAATTATAATACCTCTTTATCCTCCAAGTGTCTCAAAACATGTTATAAATAGAATAAATGGTTCATATAATTTTCCATTTCAAATAATCACTTCTTTTTTCTATTTAGTTTCATATTTGATATACAATATACTCTATTTTCCCACAATTATATTCATTCTATTATTTTAAGTTATTATTCAAAAAAATATGAGAATATTAGTTTTATATTTTAATGTTAATAATTTCTTGATAGTTTGGAACTATGTTAATCTATATACATTAATTATATTTACTAATTGAATCTAGGGGTCTTCTTTCTCATGTATCAAAATATTATTTTTATTATTACAACATGTCACAATTGTTATTCCAAAAAATAATCGTCTTTTTATTTACACAAGTAAATAGTATTACCACAAATCCCATTAGATTTAGTCATCATATGGCTTATTAAATACATATATTTTATAAAATATATATATATTGAAATGAAGTTATTTTCAGAAAACATTTAATTCTATAACAATATATTTTTTATTCTCCTCTTATCTTACAATATTATTGTGATATATAAATGATATGAATAAAAAATATTCAGTATTATTTAATACTAATAAAAATTAATAATTAAATGGTATGTATTCTATATCATAAAAATAATCATATATATCCTTTACAAGTATTATATTATTGTTTTTATTCAATGATAACATGCTCTTATAGGATCCTTTGAATGAAATTTATTTTAGAAATACATGTATTCTATCATATAACCTCAAATATGTCCCAGAATTTCCAATCATAATTATCATTAGAGTTACTGGTGATATATTACATAATTTATTAAAATCGTATTTATTATACATTGATTTTTCCTTTACCCTAATTTAGTAGGAACATTTTTAAAAAATTATATGCGTCAAAAATATTTTGTATCACCCAAATATATTTCCATTTACATAAGTATGTAAAATAATTACAAAATATATTATATATATCTGGGGATATATATTATATTAGAAAATAATTCACTACAGTATATAATATGTTACATATCAATGGGTAAACTCCAAAACAATTTTTGAATTCCTCATATTTAACATAACCTGTAATTTTTAATTACAAGGGTTTAGTTTATGAGGTAATAAGAATTTTTTTGTGGATAATGGGTTACATAATTGATATTGATTTTTGATAGATATATAAGAAAAAAATCATGAAAATATGTTCTTTCATGTAGATCGATCCATGAGAAGTGTTTAGAGTGCTCAGGTTATTGTTAAAGTATTAGACTTGTCATTGCGCTATAATAAATTTATAGAAAAGTTCATGCAAAACATAACATGTGACAATCAAGCCTCTTTACGGATAACCTAGGTATAGGGCCTAAACCAAGGAATACTCAATATATGACACATATAGGTCAATGGTTAATAAATTTTGGTAAAGGGTTGGATAATTTTTTTAGTATTCATCATGTCTTGAGCGAAATGGGTTCCACCATGACCTCTCTATCAAAGGGAGTAATCAATCTATGATTCCACTTTTTCACATCATTATTGAAACATAAGTTGGTTTAATATTAGTATGTATTAAATTTTTATTTTTACTGATCCTTATTATGATATTATGGAAATGATGTGTTGGGAGAAGGTAAATGTTTCTAACCTTCTTCCACATCCTTCCCCCATTGATCTTCCATGAAAACTTCTTTTTTTATTCTAATATAGTAAGATATTAGATTTATATTTCTCCCATATATATTAATATATTTATTAAATGTTATTTTAATCATATTTGTTATGAATTTAGGAAATGTTGTTGGTGTTGATTCTACTAGATCATGGATGAATCAAACATTTATAAAAAATATTTTATATGGCATGGATAGTTGGAATTCATTAATTATGAGAACACATGGTTGTATTTCATTTTGTTAAATTGGAATTTGATGTGGAAATTTCTAGTTTTTACCCTGATTTAGTTTATGATAAAAAAATTAATAACAAATTTTAGTAAATATTTTTTTTGTGATGTGTGTCTTGAGATAACAAAAGAAGTGGTGATGCACTCTTGGATGAGGTATTGATATCTTGGATTATCAAATATCAGGCATCGAGTCTATGGTAACACCAATATCAGTGTATGTTTCACATATGATATAATTTAATATACATGATTATTTATGAAGATACAACAATGAATTATTTAATGGGATATGTTATAATAGATTGGAATCAATATTGTAATGTCACGGATTTTTTCATGTATTATTTTAATATTATATAAGAATTAATTTGAGACCAGGCTCTGAGACGGCGTGCAGTTCCGAGGCCCAGTGAGCCCAGAACAAATGTTTGAATTTAATTTAATAATTAAATTACGCGTGTGTGCAGTTTTCCTGAAAAAGTGGAATAACTCTCGAACGGGTGATCAGATCTGAAATCTGGGGGCACCATTGCGTTCAAAACAGCGATTTTTCCTAAGGCGAGACCTGACATCGGTCAGCGCAAGTCGGTGGTGAAATCTTGTTTTTTTGGACGTAACAGTAATAAAATATTTAATTAAAATGTTTTATTTAAACCTTGTTATGTCAAATATCTCTTATCTTTTAAATAGAGATTACGTAGGGGATCAGGGTTACAATCCCCATAACCCTGATTTTCCCCTAGAGGCTCTGGGAAATCTCTGAAGGAAAACCCCAACGTGGCGGTGACATTCTTGACGGATTTCGTCGGCGACGACGACGCGGCGACCGGATCTTTTCTAACGAATGTCGGGATCCTGGTAGGATGTTTGTCCTGATTTTTTTCCTTCCCCATTTTTGATTTCCACGATGAACACGGACTAATCAACCAACATATTAGCCCGCGGGTCGATCATTCTTGCGGGACGGGTTCATGCAAGGATTTGTGGCTTTGATTCTAGAGATTGCTTTGTTTTTCAATCTAACGGTGGCAAACCCAGATCGTCATGAACAACAATCGAGGTTCACCCCTCTTGTTTGATTATTGTTTTTCCCCCTCGCGTTCTTTGTTGCGTTCTATGTGTTATTGGAGGAAATCGATTGTTGTGCATTTGTTTGTTGACACAACGATCCGAAATCAAAGATCCAACGTCGAGGTGACCTAGCGGAGGTACAACAGCGACGTCGGTGGATGAATCGATTCAGTTCGGAAGTTCCCATTCTGAGGCGTTTTCGTGCAGACGGAAGGGGATGCATTTTCAAGATCGATCAGAAGCCCGAAACCTGCGGAATCAGTTTCGTATGGGTGGGATGACCCCAAATCTGGAGTTTCATGATGATCGGACGGTTGGATCAAGATCCAGAGCAACTGTCGAGGCGCATTGAGGAAGACAAAGCTTCTGTAAATTTTCTGACTACACGTCGTGTAGTATGGGCTACACGGCGTGTGTTCGTCGGTAGGGTTACCCGGCGTGTACACCGAGAGTACACAGGCACGGGAAGGGTACACGGCCATGGACACGCCGTGTATACCCCTCCCCGGCCAGACCCGGCCAGATAAATGGGATACCCCGTGTACTGGTACACGGGCAGGCGACACGGACACGGGCAGAGACCATGTACGGGCACATGGACAGCATACACGGAGTGATCCCAGGTGTTCAAACACGGCGTGTGATTCTTCTACACTCCATATAGTTGTTTTCTATCCGAAAAGTCGAATGACACGGGCCGTTTACATGGGCTGTACCCGGAGTCAAGAAACACGGCGTGTACTTTTCTACACGCCGTGTAGTTTGGTTTTTCATGGCTTGAATGAAGGACATGGGCCGTTTACATGGGTAGTACCCGGGGTCAAGGAACATGGCTTGTAACCATACTACACACCTTGTAACCTTTTCTTCATGACTTGAGCCACTTGTCTTCTGTGACGTGGACTAGCTTTCTTAGGGTTTGTACACTTGGTGTTTTTCCCTGAAGGTTCTGGTATCATTTCCTTTACACAAGAGTATGATCCCTTCAGTAAAACTCCCTGAAAAGAGTTGTTGGAATCCCCTCTATGAGACTTAGATCCAGATCCTCTATTCATTCCTGATACCCTAGGTAGAGTTCTTGGTATCGACGTGACATACCTTACCCGGGCGTCGATCCTCTGCCTAGCGGATTAGCTCAGACTGAGTTGTCGGAATCACCCCATGACTTGGTTGTGATCCTCATCTGAGCATCATGTTCCCAAGGTACTTGTAGAGTGTGTTCTCCCGGAATGAGTACTTCTTATCTCTCTATTTAGACCTAGGGGTGTGTTCTCTCGATGGTATGCTTAGTGGAATCTTTGAGCTAGATCCTAGTGGCGGTATCACGAAGGTCGTTTTTGTAATGAGTATATCTGGAAATTCTTTTTATATGTTTCATAGACATATACTGTGTAGAGCTGACTATACCTTTGTTCGTGGTATTTTCCTTTGTTGTATTTCCTTTGTGGTTTTTGGGGTGTCCTACTGGGTATTGTTATACTCACCCCTACACAGGCATTTCCCGCACGTGTCATGTCTTTTGCAGACAAGCAAGCCCTTGAAAGGATTCTAGGCGGACCAGGACTGGACGGTGCTCATTGAGATCAGACAGGCCGAGGTGTGTTCCTTCGGCGACAGGTTGCAGTCCCAGTACCTTTCTCTATAGGTTGGACTTGTTGCAGACATTCTTTTAGTGGGTTGTAATTTTTCCCATGGTTTTACTTTACTGTACTTTACTTCCCTGTCATACTCTACTGGTTGGGTTTTTAGTGTATGCATGATTTTTCCATCTTTAGTAGTTTTCACTTTTCATCTTTGTGGGCTTGGAGATGTGTGTGCGTGTGTACAGGTTTATAGGAAATGTCTCCCATATTAGTAGCATGCCTACTCGGTGATAGTCACCAGCCCCTGGCCTATTGAAGGCGGGCTCAGGGAGTTGTGGCTCGGGCCCCACCGGGGCGGGTCATGACAGAGTGTTATCAGAGGTGGTCGGTTCTAACTTAGGACCGAGAGTCTGTGCGTTGTTTTGGGGCAACAGTGTTAAGTGTTTCGAGATTAGCTCCCAGGCCAGGGGCCCCAGTGTTGGTGCGGCGGCCGACGTATCCATACACCAGGAATCTAATAACTTACTTTTCGACTCATAACATGAAAATACTAGTTGCAAGGGGAGAAATAATGGTACATGCATCATATATGAATGGGTTGTGGTTTCCATGTCCTTCTTGAGTGATCTCTCCAGATATACTCACTAACTGTGAAACATCTTGTCTCTTAAACAGGATGCCTCTGCGACGCGCACCTGCTAGGATCCAGCAGATCGATCATGAGGATGACCCCCTCAGTGATAAAGCTTCAATACAGGGACCAGGTCCCCCATTTCTACCACCAGGTGGCATTCCAGTTATTCCACCACCTGTGGGAAAGTGTTTAGCGCCTGTTGTACCAGTGGAGGAGGATTCCAGGCTGGACGCACTCCAAGAGTTTCAGAGACAGAGACTGCTCAGGTTTCGAGGTGAGCCTGACCCTTAGGCAGTAGAGGACTAGCTTGACGCAGTGGCCAAAGCCTTCTATTTGGTCAGGACACCAGCAGAACAGATGGTGATCCTAGAAGCGAGCCTTCTATAGGGCTCGGTAGGGCGATGGTGCAGTCTGGTCATCCAGACTCACGACGAGGCGACTCTTGCATGGTCTGAGTTTGAGCATCTCTTTAGAGAGGAGTTTTCACCAGTTACCCTAAGATCAGTACATATACAGGAGCTTCTTCAGCTCCAGCAGGGAACCATGTCGGTGGCCGACTATTCATCGAGGTTTACCGACCTCTCATGGTACCCGATGGATATGGCCAGAGATCAGTACTTCAGAGCTCAAACATTTGAGCAGGGCTTGCATAGAGATATCCAAGCAAGCATCATACCTATGAGAATTCCTACTTATGATGGGGGTGATCGAGTGGGCTTTGGTGGTCGAGAGCTTCCTAGAAGAGTAGGGACAGCCGACAGTTGTTAGTATTGGGAGAGCTGGAGAAGAGACCTCAGCGGCAGGGAGCCGACGTCAGGGACCCAGGCTTGGGAGACGTTTCTAGAGGATATCCCAGGACAGGGGATCAGATGTACAAGGTTCACATGGTGCATTCATCCAGCCTCGAGAGAGGTGATGTTACTCATGTGATGATAGGGGACATCTCGCTCGAGATTGTCTGACCCTCCGCACTACTGACACAAGACCAGGGGATGGACCACCGAGGCAGATGCAACGTGTGGAGCAGGCAGATCCGCGAGGCGGCGGATGTGGCAGAGGAGCTAGGAGAGTAGCTGGAGGTGGTCGGCGTTTCGACCCTTTAACAGAACCACCCCCAGGAGGTCCACCCTAGGCTCAGGGAGCTGTTGGACAGAGGCAGGGGCAGCTGCAGGCGGTAGAGGCTTATGACCCAGGTACTCCTGGAATGATTATAGGTACTATATATGTCTTTTCTACTTTGGCTTTCGTATTGATAGACATAGGTGCTAGTCATTCCTTTCTGGCTGCTTATATTGTTTGTGACCTTGAGATTCCAGTTGAGCCGTTGACTCGACCCTTATGCTTAGAAACACTGACTGGAGAAGATTTAGTGATCACACACCTTTGCAGGCAGTGTGACCTTACCCTTGGAGGTGAGAGTTTCGGTTGGACCTCTTGGTGGTTGCGTCGATGCCTTACTATGTCATTCTTGGTATGGATTGTCTATCCACAGTTCATGCCCAGATTGATTATTTTAGGCGAATGGTGTGGTGTGTCTGTAGTGATGGGAAGAGGTTCTCTTTTGTCGGTGAAATAGAGACCCAGGCAGCGCAGGATGGACTCATGCATAGGGGGGCACAACCGATTTCACATCAGTTGGATAGCATAGACCTTGGGGCGGCAGATGTTACAAGTTTCCAGTTTCTAGGAGTGGTGGTTGAGTACGAGGACGTCTTTCCAGAGGATGTATTCAGGCTACCTCTTTGTCTGGAGATAGATTTATGCATTGAGTTGCAACCCAGGATGACCCCGATATCAGCATCATCTTATCGAATGGATCCTGCGGAGCTTCGTGAGCTGAGGATGCAGCTGGAAGACTTGTATAAGAAGGGATTTGTGAGACCCAGCGTTTCACCCTGGGTAGCCCCAGTGCTGTTTTCCAAGAAGCCGGACGGGAGCATGAGGCTGTGTGTGGATTACCGGCGCTTAAATCAGGTGACCGTGAAGAACCGGTATCCACTACCGAGGATCGATGACCTATTCGACCAGTTGAGAGGGGCACAATGGTTCTCAAAGGTTGATTTATGGTCAGGCTATCACCAGTTGCGAGTACAAGAGGAGGATATACTGAAGACGGATTTCAGATGTCGCTACGATCACTATGAGTACTTGGTGATGCCCTTCTACATGAAAAACTCCCCAGCAGTGTTCATGGACTCATGAACCGGATCTTTCAGCCCAATCTAGACCGGTTTGTAGTGGTCTTCATCGATGATATCCTTGTGTACACTGCGTTCGAGGAGGAGCACGTGATACACCTAAGGATGGTTCTAGACACACTCTGAGAGCACCAGTTGTATGGGAAACTCTCGAAGTGTCAGTTCTTGTTACAGGAGGTCCACTTTTTTGGGAACGTTATCTCAGCGGATGGTGTAGCTATGGACCCAACAAAGGTGGAGGCAGTGCTAGCATGGGAGCCACCCCGGAGCGTGATGGAGGTGCAGAGTTTCCTTGGGTTGGAGGCTAATATCGGAGATTCATCCATGATTTCTCCAGGATTGCAGCACCCATGACAGCTTTGACCCAAAAGGGACAACCTTTCGTGTGGACCGAGAGATGCAAGAAGGCATTCCAACAGTTGAGACACAGTCTGACGAGCGCCCCGATCTTGAGATTACAGGAGGAGGGTTTCGAGTATGTATTGTTCTGCGACGCATAAGGAACTGGGCTTGGTTGTGTCCTGATTCAGAGGCAAGCGGTGATTGCCTATGGCTCGCGTCAGTTGAGACCACACGATCAGAACTACACGTCCCATGATCTTGAGTTGGCAGCGGTTGTCTTCGCATTGAAGATGTGGTGGCACTACCTGATGGGCGAGAGGTTTACCGTCAACTCTGATCACAAGAGTCTCAGATATATCTTTTCTCAGAAGGATCTGAATTTGAGACAGAGGCGATGGCTTGAGTTCCTCTAGGATTACGACTTTGAGATCGTTTATACTCATGGGAAGGGGAACGTGGTGGAAGATTCTCTCAGTAGGAAATCCATTTCGCAGTTGTTGGATGAGGCGACAAGGCAATTGGCCTCTTTACAGTTGTCCTTCGTGGATAGAGATGAGGGAGCTTACCTATAGTAGATGGTTATTATCCATCCACTCTTACAACGAGTCAGGGAAGCATAGCGTGAGGATGCTATCTGTGAGACTCTAAGTGCTCAGATATCCATAGGTGATGCTGCCGATGGATATTCAGAAGATGGGGAGCACGTTGTCCTTTTCAGGGGGCGCATGGTAGTACAAGAGACGTTAGAGGAGGAGGTTTTGAGAGAGTTTCATACAACCCCTTTGGCAGTAGGTTTGGCTCAGCCCCTTGAGATTCCAGAGTGGAAGTGGGACGGAATATCCATGGACTTCATGATGGGTTTACCACGTATGTCCAGGGGACACGATGCCATCTGGGTGATCGTTGATCGACTCACCAAGTCGCCCACTTCCAAGCCATATGGGATCAGAGTTTAGAAGAGACCATGGGACGCCTCTACGCGCAGGAGATAGTTTGACTTCCTGGAGTACCATACATGATCATCTCAGATCGTGATTCTCGTTTCAAATTCCGGTTGTGGAAGGGATTTCAGGAAGCTTTTGGGACTCAGTTATGCTTGAGCACGGCGTTTCATCCCCAGACTGATGGTCAGACAGAGCGACCCATCCAGGTCCTGGAGGATATGCTACAAGCTTGCATTCTTATCTTCGGTCGTAGCTGGGAGGATCACCTACCACTAGTGGAATTTTCTTATAACACCAGTTATCATTCCACTATTGGTATGGCACCATTCGAGGCTCTATACGGGAGACCTTTCAGGTCGCCACTTTGCTGGACTGACCCAAGAGAGTCAGCACTCATGGGCCCAGAGATCGTGAGAGCTACTACAAAGAAGGTGCAGGTCATCCAGGAGTGGATGAAGACTACACAGAGTCGGAAGAAGTCTTATGCCGACCGGAGACTGAGGCCCTTGGAGTTTGAGGAAGGAGACCATGTGTTCCTTCGGGTCTCACCTCGATGGGGATTGAAGAGATTTGGTCGAGGCGGCAAGCTATCTCCAAGGTTCGTTGGCCCTTTTCAGATTCTGATTAGAGTTGGCGAGGTGGAGTATCTCTTGGCACTACCTCCTCAGATGGACTGGGTACACAATGTCTTCCGTACGTGCATGATCAATCACACGTCATCGACTAGGGCAAGCTGGACATCGAATATGGAGCGACCTTTGCTGAGTACCCGGTGGAGATCGGGGATCGGTAGGAGAATATCCTTCGTGGACACGCTATTCCATTAGTGTGTGTTCGGTGGCAGCATGGGAATCTCCAGGAGAGCATGTGGAAGCGGGAGGTTCAGATTCTCGTGTAGTACCCACATCTTTTTGAGTAGCTATTTTTTTGGCTTTTCGGGGACGTAAAAGCCCTAAGGTGGGTGTGATGTAATGTCCCCAATTTTTCCATGTATTATTTTAATATTATATGGGAATTAATTCGAGACCAGGCTCTGAGACGGTGTGCAGTTCTGAGGCCCAGTGAGCCCAGAAAAAATGTTTGAATTTAAATTAATAATTAAATTACATGCATGTGCGGTTTTCCTGAAAATGTGGAATAACTCCCGAATAGCCGCTTGGATCAGAAATCAGAGGGCACCGTTGTGTTCAGAACAGCGATTTTACCTAAGGCGAGACCTAACATCGGCCGGCGCAGGTCAGTGGTGAAATCTTCTTGTAGTGGTATTTATTATACCATTCATGTATGTTTCATGATTCTTCAAATTGATATCCATTTAAAAAACCTTAATTTTTTTCATTTGTAATTCATTCTTCATGAACTCTTCGTTCTATTATATTTCTATTTTAATCTCATATTTTCTCAATTTTTTATTCCCTAATGAACTATGTCTCCACATGCATAGAAATTAGTATATTTTAAAACATCTATTATATTTTTCGAACATTAGTTTCATTCAAATAAGTAAATTTTTAGGTGTATTAAATTAATTTTCTATTTGAGTTATATTATCATTTGGTATGGGATTGTTGGATATCCTCATTGTATCTCTATCACCTTTCATGTTGTAATTTTTTTTCCAAAAGTAAGTGTTCATCATAAATAATAAATATTATTAAAAAGAATATATCATGTGAATTTATTTGTATTGATATGTTTCATTATATATTCATGAAATGTTAAGAAAATTTTATAAAATAAATATCTACATGGGTTTTCACACTATAATATTCTTATATCACATAAATTCAACCCTTAATTTTATAAGATCACTCTATAATTTGTTAATAACCCTATATTTAATGATTCATTCAAATTTTTTATTATTTCATGATATACTTGTTAAGGATACATTAAATGGGATATATATAATTTAATTAGATGTTATGAACATCATTTTATTCTAGAAGATCTATTTATAATTATCCCAAACATGAGTATCAATCTTTCCTATTCTAAAATAGATTATATTTAATATATGATAAATTTTTTATATATTTTTTTTCATGAATCTATTTGTATTTGTGTTCCATTCCTTTTGAATTTTCACCAAAATCTTGTGAATTTTCTACATGTATAAAATTGTTCTTTTATAAGTATTCTAATTCTCTTAACAACATTCGTTAAAAAATCATAGTCTCTTTATTCATCCAATTTAAGTTAAAATCCAAATATACCATGAACTTGACATTAAAATTAGATATTTTCCCCAATTGATTTGTATATCATATTAATTGTTCATATCTCATTGTTTACCATCTAAAAATTATAAATATTAACATATTCATAACATCACACCTTCATCGGTGGAATTACAATATTTTTTGTACTCCATCGTAGGTTCTATATCATTATATTTATTAGATTTCTCAATGATATAATTTGTTATCGGTTTATGAAAAATAACTAATAACACATACCTTAATGGTTTCTTTTCATTTTTGAAATTTATTATTCTTATCATATATATTCTTTTCTCATTTCATTAATTTATTATCACTAGATATTAAAATCAAAGGCTTTTCATCACTAGAACTATATATTCTATATAAATATGACACCATAAAATCATTATATTTCATGTAATTATAAAGAATTTTTTATAAAATTTTTAATATATGAAATGAAGATGAATAATTAACAAGATTATTATATGCCTCACATGATATTACACATGAATATATATATTTTTTCACCACAATATGATTATTTTCACTGTGAATTGGGAAATTAACATCAAATTTTTAATATTTTTTGACATCACCACTATAACATCCCATGATTTTTATAAAATATTTACATTAAATTAATTTTAAATAATTTAATAGATTTTGTTACAAAAATTATATAGTTTCTATTGGATAGCATAAAAAATATATTTATAATTCATTGTAAGTATCATATAATCCATTTATAACTTGTGACACAAAAATGGTCGAGTCATAGAAAATAATAAAATATTTTTGGTATTATTATTTAATATGGATGATTTTCCTAAGACATTATTTTTGGTGAAGTTAATATGACCACAAATATTTGTTTATAAAACAATTTACATTCATATGATAAATTTGATAACATTAAAATAAGAATAAATCGAATTTTTAAATATAAAAATATTTAACTTACGCCAATATTATTTTACCTCATTTTATTGGCGAACCAATTTGAAATCAACTTTTTTTAAACATTTTCATACTTTATATATGAAAAATTAACATCATTATTGAATTTTTAATATAAAAAATTACTTTGGTTGAATTTTTGTTATTTCTTGGAGAATTCTCAATTTTTATGAATAATGAAAAATACCAAATTTTAAGGGAAAACGTATTTTTTCTTTAAATAATTATTAATGTAATATTATATTTTAAATTAGTTTTAATGTAAAAATTTAAAAAAAATTACGTATATTAATCTAATTTAGGGAAATGTAATTATTCTTATTGTTAATATATATAGTATTGCTTCATGATATTTGTAACATTATAACTTTAGAAACTTATTTCTTTTCCATGTCTGTAGGATTGGTTTTAAATTTAATTTTCCCACTTCTATGAATTGAATAAAGAAAAATGAATTACATGGTTATAATAAGTATGAATATTTTAGTATAATAATATGAAGATGAATTTTTTACATAAATTATTTGTAAATGTAATTAAAATTAAAAAATACATTAAGGTAAAATTAATTTTAGCAAGGGCCAAAACCATAAACATAAGGGCCAAATTGAACTAGAATCTTGTCGATTTTCCACTGGAATCAAATTCTTAGACCATATCCCAAATTTTTTCAAATTTATTGATTTTTCTAGCACGTTATTGTGAAATATCCGAAAATGATTATTTAAGTAAAAATAAAAATTAAGAAACATTCCTTACCATTAATATTTATAAAATATTGATACATGAAAAAAAAATTCGTTTATACATATCCTTTTGAAAGATAAATGATTTAGATTTATTATAATGATCAATAATTATATTTTAATAGAGGAATTGGTTTCATTAATTTTATAACATACAACAATGATGTTATTGTTCAGTTGACAATTAAATAAAATAAATTTCAAAAGTGAAGTAAAATGATTGAATTATTTCATTCAATTATTTTTTAGATGAATATATCATGTTTTTTAGATTTGAACAAAATAAATATGAATTCTAATTTTATTACATTAAAGGTGAATAAATAATTTCAAATTTGACAATACTGGTATTTTATAATAATGGATGTTATATTTAATAAATTAAATTGAATTAAAAAATATATTTTAACAAGTGATTTTTAAGTGTCAATAAATATCATATATGTTCTATTAATATATGAATTATTATTTTATAATTAACATATTGAACCATATATAATAAACACTTTGTTTACACGGTTCAAGTTAATATAGTGTTCGAGCGTATTAAATGTTTTTTTTTAAATAACTTCCATAACACTAGAGGTTTATATTTCTTATGTCAGTTATAATATTTATATATAATCTAGTATATGTTTCTCTATAAATATTACATTAATTTATTATTATTTGTGCAATTACACAGGTTACAAATATATTTACTTAAATAAAAACTAAAATAATAAAATAAGGGAAATAAAGAAGATGAGAAACAAAATTATAAAAATGATATATTTGTGGTTGAGGTTTTTATTCCCCATAATTATCCTTTATTTATTTATTTTCATATTTTTTTGCCACATTATGTATGGTACATTTCATAATAATGTATATAATTCTCTATTAACAGGAGTGCCACCCACATCTACTATAAAAAGGAAATCAATCATCATACCTCGTCAAACCTCTCAATCCAATTTTTCTATACAAATATCTTATAAAATAGATCCTATACATAATTCACCAATTTTTTGAAGGATCAACCTGGGAATAAATATATAAAAGGAATCCTTATGTAATAATTTAATGGAGTTACACGAATAAGAGGTAACATTCTTCCTTAATCAATTTTCTATTATTTCAATTATCAGGAATCTAAAGTACTCTTATTACATCATCATATACAAACACTAGTATCCATAGTATACTGAGATTTTGTTATTATATGGTTTATTCATATAAAAATAGAAAAATCCATCTAATGAGTAACAAGAATATTGATTATGTTTACAATGAAATACATCCTCACAAAATGATGTCGTTCATTTTTTCAATACCTCTTTTCCGGGTTGTGAATTATGATGCAAATAATATTTATATATAATATATACATTATTATAATTTTTTTATGCTTAATTAATTTTTTTAAATCACATTCCTTTAATCATTCCATTTTGTGTTAACATGATAACATTATTTGTGGATGTGTGGCTTAACGCCTCCCTAAATCAATTTAATTCATTAACGCTATACTAGAAATGTATATAGGATGGTTTTATTTAAAATATGTTATATAAAAGAAACACACACACACAAAAATATATATATTATAAATGAAATAATTATCTTAATATAAATAATATATATCATTTTATTTATAACATTTTTCACACTCTGAAATAGTAAAAATGTCGCTCCTACACATGTGCACTATCGCATCCTCGACACGATGTGATTCCATTGACATCACGAGATATATATATATATATAATCAAATTAAATTTTATTTATAATATAATGATAATTAATTAAGGAATTATAATTACTCACTCTCTTTTCTATTAAGATGATTAAAAAATGGGAACATTACTGATGCATATGTATGGTCTACCATCCCTATGATTGTATTATTGGTCCATTTTTTAGAAACTTTTCATGATAGTTTTGAAAATCACAAATTATGTATTAATTTGATAATTATTTAATGATTATTCTTATGGATATGTATATTAAATGTTCTCATTAACTATAGGCTACCTATTATTGTGATTTTTGATGATTAAGTAGAAAATGGTCCAAACAATTGTCTTAAACATTACTGATTATTTAATTATATATAGATATATTTTAAGTAAAATAAATTCAATAATAAGCATTGATAATTTATCACCCCATAGTAAGTTATATCATTAAAGTAATTTAATAGCTTGTGCTACACGCACCACCGAGTTCGAGCGCACCACAACATACCAAACTAGTCGTTCAAAAAGCGGTTATGAATAGTATTACCTATATTCATAATATTATATAATCTATTTAATTTTAACACCCATATTATGTGTTTCATAGGAATAATATAAGTACAAATTCAAAATTTTCAGATAAAGGATGTATTTTTTAAAAATGCAATTTTACAGTCTAATGATGGTGAACTTTTTTTAAATGCAATATCTGAAACTTTTATATTAAAGTTGAAAAAAAATAAAATTCTTATATGGGAGTCGGACAAAAAAAATTATTTGTATAAATTTATTGTGTTTTTTTATAACTTTTATCATATTATGAATAGTGAAATATGATAAATTTTAATTGAAAACAAATTTATTATTCAAAATAATTTATATTCATAAATTATACATTTTAAAGGTTTTGAAGTATAATTATATTATATTTTTATCATTAAATTCAATTTAGGTCATTATAATTAATTTTACATTTAAATTTGACTTAAACGCATGTCAATCTATTGATAGTTTTTACTTTTTAAAAACTCGTCTTTTGATTTTGACAATAGGAATTAAATTTAATTTAATAAATTAAACATTTATGTTTTGAATTTAGTAAAATATACTTCATTTTTTAATTTGGAATATCAAAATATTCTTAGGGTTAATTTTTGGTTTTTTTTCTGAAAACAATCATTTTTTTTATGAATAGTTGAAAACAATGCATTTTTGTTTAACATTGACTTTTTATTTAAATAATTATTAATTTTATTTAAATTTATTTAAAGTCAAAAAAGATTATTATTAACTAAATTAATTTAATGTAATGGATTGGTTTCATTTTATAATAAAATTTTATGTATAAAATTTAATTTAATTTTTTAACGCTTTTACCCAACTTCTAGGCACGTTAGCAAATTTGCATAAAACAGATTTTGCTGCTTTTGAGAGTTAAATTTATAAAACCTAAGCGACACGGTTGACATGAATAAGTAAAACGTGATTCAATAATATTAAAATAAATTTTGGTAAAAAGTAAATTTTGACTTTTATTTACCACGGTTAAAAGTAAATAGTGTAATTAAAGGTAAAAATGATATTATAATTACCCTAACACATGTCCTAATTCTATTGGATAAGTGTAATTCAACCAGAAACAACCTTAGAAATAAAATATGATCCTTTATGTATACATGGATTCGATTATTTCATTTATTATTATTTTATTTAAAGACGATTTAAAAGTGTTAAATTCAATGATAAATAACTAAACCCTTTTTAATATAAGGGTATAGATAAGATAAATTCGACTATAAATATTTGTATATAGATAATTATATTTCCTAAATAATGGAATTTAATTTATAAATTATAGAAAATAATTAATTAAATTTATTTATGACACAATTATGATGAATTAATTTACTTCTTAATTAAATATTAAAATATTATATATTATAAATATTATAATAAATAGAATTTAAAGATATGATGCCATATACAAGTTTTCTAGATTAATATGACAGGTTATGGTTGATTATATAAATTGTTTTCATGGTGATTAGTTTTTTATGACTTAAAAAAAGCAAAATACCAATTAGTGTCCAAATTGACATAAATTAATTTTTAAAAAATAATATATTATTGGATGATATATTATTCCTTAAAATATAACATTCTTCCAACCGGTTTAAATAATAATTTTCATGTCATTAATTTACCACATGATGTTCTCCTGGATGTTTAGATATGTTTATTATCTATATAGAGTAATAATACACGATGACATCGTAAAAGTTAATCTATTTACTAAGAGTTTGATCTATAATATAAGGTTAAAATTGTAACCTAAACTGGTCTAAAACCTATTAATTGATAACATTTCTACCCATAACCACCCAAGGCTCGAAATAAATTCATTTTGAGCCATTATAAACTGAATATTATTATATAATAAATTAATATTTTAAACTTTTCCAAAAGTGACCCCCACCCCTCTAATAAAAGGGAACATACCCATCTCTCAAAATCACATCTCCAAAGCCATTTGGATCAGCCATCCCCTGCACAAATATCATCCCATCTTGCCTCACTTCAACCTAGAGTCCTTAATTTGATCATAAATCCATTTTATGGATATCGTTTGATCAACTCAAAATGAAACACCCAAAGAAGAGATAATAATTTCATCACCCACTTTCAAGTTCTTTTTTTCTTCCACTTTATCTTTCTTAGTTATTTCCATTCCAAAATAATAACTACAGTAACTTATACATACTATGATGTTATTATAAATATGGTACCACCATATTAAATATTCAATCCATCCTATGAATGAAAATTTCACCATGAGTGCGAACATATGGTTTACCATCTCTACGTTGTGGTGTAATTTGTTATTCAACACTATGGTAATTGGATGGATATAATGAAGAGTAATATGTATATAAATAATTCAAATATCATGATAATGTCTCAGTAAAATTAATATACCATCCAATTTCACATCATTTAATCATTAGTGAAATAACATCATCACTCTTGTGTACGTACGACTTACTATATATATATATGTAATTACATATATCTTATTTACTTACTTCCATTCAATATGTTATGAAAACAGAAACAACATTTATGCATACATACAGCCAACCATCTCTATAAACAGTGTTTTCCATTTCATATATCTATATACTATACATATTTATATTATAAATATGTATTATATATCAATCATTTTTTATATTTTGGATGTATGTCAATCATGATCTAAATGATACGATCGAGAATTGCATGTTAAAACATGTAAGATAATGAAAGTGATTATTACCCGAAATGTTAATTTAACATGGATATCATTATTAAATGGGTAGTATATAGTCATAAATGAATGATGAATGATATAATAAATATGAATATGGTTTTGGAATAATTTAATAACATACTTTGGTCATTATATAAGATGTTAAACGTACCCTTGACCAAAGAAAAGTGAAAAGTAATGGCTAATTCCACAATCTCATTATTATCCGAGGATGTTTTTATAGAAGTATCTACTGGGACATATTTATTACCCATTTCCTTGTTAAATAAATTTCTTTTAATGGGGATTATTTTTAAGGGTCTTTTAAATAAAACATGATTTTAATAGTTTTAACGAATTATTCTTCTAAACCTTTCTCTTTAATGTCCTTGTTTTCCCAATTTTTTTAAGGATTTATTTATAAAGGCCAGAATGTTTTAAAATGTTAATTACATTCAAATGTTTCAATGTGTTATGGGTCACTTTGATTCAAAACAGTATTTTAAATGACTTTCTTTCTATATTATGTGACTTTTAAATGATTCCATGAAAAAGGGATATTTATCTAAATGAATTTTTACGGATCATTTTTAACTATGTCAATATCCTTTATGGGATATTATTATTGATTGAGGTTGATTTATTATGATACAAATCTTCCATTTTTTATTGAAGTTTTTCTAATATGTTTGAATTTTGATGTGTTATTATTATACCTTTTGTGGTTTATTGATAAAATATTGACATTTCATATGCTAGTTTTAATATGAATGTTTACGTTATGTTTAAATCTTTCCATATTTGTAATGTATTGGACTTTGTAAGAGATGGGTGGGGCCCGATATAGCTCTTCAATGCATCGGTAGGTCTAATGAGAAAAACTAGTGTCGTTGCACATGGCTTTTAAAAAATCTTATTTTTTTTCTTCGCACAAGGCCTTGAATATGTGGTTATGAAGTCTGGAATAATTAATTCCATCATTATGAAATAGGAAATGTTGATTTCATGTGATCATAAGACTAGTAGAATATTCATGTGAATAAGTAAATGGCATTATTTGATTTATCTTTTCCAAATTATACTAAAATTTATGTTTAAAAATATTTTTTTTTGTTTTATACATCATTTTAAATGTTTATACTTATTTATTAATGTTTCTTCTATATTGTTATCATTACTGAGCATTTGAGATCACCCCATTATTATTTTTTATATCACCAGGATTCCAAGATGTGTATTATGATTGATAAGAAGGGTTATTTTTGGGAATTAATTGAATTCTCAAAAGATCATTTATGTTGTGTTTTATATTAAATTGTGTAATGTAATGTTTGTGGATTTAATCTATTTTCCATGGATGCTAAATTGATCGGTCTTTTGGGACATGATTCTTGGTAATCATTCCAATGTATTAAAATAATTCACTGACTCTAGGATTCTGGATTCAAGGTATTACAGTTGGTATCTAAAAAAGTTTAGAAAAAAACTAGGAAATATATTTAGATAAACTATGATTAGATAAAGTTACCATAAGATAAACATTGAGGAATAGTATAGAAGAACTTACTAGAATTTTTGTAATATAGAGATTTTGTGTATTTTCTAAGAAATACAACCATGTCTGGATACAAGCCGTTAGAGGCGGCTCTGGCACAAATATACATAGGAGTGAAAACTATTACAAGAAATATCGTGCTTGACCTGGGTCATCTTGGTATATGACAATGGGCC
Source organism: Viscum album (assembly GCA_963277665.1). Lineage (NCBI taxonomy): Eukaryota > Viridiplantae > Streptophyta > Magnoliopsida > Santalales > Viscaceae > Viscum > Viscum album. The sequence continues at coordinate 184,652,330 of OY728153.1, read as the reverse complement.
TTGATGTACTCATGGTAACGACACTCCCGAGGGATATGCTGAGGATAATTCACATGTTCATTACAAAACATTATGATGGATTTAAGTGTAAATACTAACTCAATGAAAATATTTTTAGGATTAGGGATTATATGTATAAAATTTTCAATATACATTAGTAATTTTATATGTTTGTAATTATCTATTGTGATTCATAATCTAACCCAGTGAATGTCATTGTTTAAAAATAGTTCCAAGTAGAAGGAATGAGAACTCTAACAATAATCATGATCTAAATAATAAGAAGGATCAAATCCTTCATGGTATTAAGACAAAATTTACAAGGGAAATATTTTCACACATATTCTCGTCATATGAAGAAATAATATCATGTTTTAATAAAATACTTAAAGAATTATATGAGTCCTATGGATTTGAAGGGAAGCAAGAGAGGTAATGGATCGTATAGAGAAAGCTGGATAAATTGAAGAGGGGAATGAAGTATTTTTTTCATATGTGATAACTGTGGAAAGAATCACCTTTGTAAATTATTGAAGGGAAAGTGAGTTTGTTATAAGTTTAGATAAAAAGGACACCAAATACATGATGGCAAGGGTTAGAAAAAGGTTTAAAATGTACAATGCTTCATTTGTAAGGAGTTTGGACACTATGAAAATCAATGTCCAAATCATCAGAGTACACCCCCAATAATATTATTGGATAATAGTCGTGTTATAATATTACCAAATATGAAGAGGAATGATTAGAGTTCTTATGTTGTTATTAATTATTGTGTAATTTGAGTATTGTATTAATGATGTACAAGTTATAAGAATTATAGAGTATATAAGGATGGTAATGTAGTATTATTTCATTAAGTATTTGAGATTATATGGTTCTATGAAAAGTTACTCAATATCAAGTTATATTTTTGGAAATACCTGGTTTAAGGAAAGATAAACCTTAATATTTTTTTGATAATGAGGAAATGATTTTTGAAACATATGTGATTAATTTGGATAAATTATATTTGATATTCTTGACCACCTTGAAACTCATTAATGATTTGTATATTCCATCATCGAAGGAGTTTAATACATTTTTTAATATAAGGAGTATACCTAGTATTCTATATGGAATAAGGTAGAATGAATGTAATCAATACAGTTTTATGATAAATTTTGTTATTACCGTGTTTTAAAAGAATACATGGTGAAGGTATTCACATGTTTTTACATGGTAAAAAGGATCTTCATTGTGTTTTCCATCCTTATAAATTTTGGTTAGTGAGATTAGACATAAGTATTTTGGATATGTCTAAAGATTGGAATCAATTATGTTTTTCATTGGATTATATTGTTAAGGTTAAATAATTTCATTAGATTATATTTGGATTGTTATAAAAAATACAACCTGGAGGATGGGAGACAACTCGTCACATCCAACAAGGCCACAAGACGTGAACCCAAAATAAAAGGGCGACAAGGGTGCATCACTTTCCATTGGCATACATGATGTCCTGGTTTGTATATTATAGTTTTATGAAATGGTCTGATAGATAAAATATAAATTCATTTTTTTGGAAACCTATATGATTAGGATAAATATAATATTTTTCAATTCTATTATCTTTTAGAGCGAAAGATGAGTTTGTGACAGGAATTAGTTGAAGGATGATACTCTACTTGTCATATATATATATATATATATATAATTTTTCCTCTAATTCTATGAATAAATTTATTCTTAAACATTAATGAAGGGATATTAAAACCAAAATTGGGTTATCCTAATACCTTAAAATTTTTTTAACTAATGTAATTTTACATCATCTTAAATTGATGGCTTTGAGGCCCGCAATTTTACACTTATTTATGATTGATGACGTTAATCACCACCTTTAAGTATTTACAGTTTTCCTCTAGTTATGTGTCTATAATTTCCACCAATGTTCTTCTAATAAAAATCATTATTGGGTGGTGAATTTTTCATTTCAGATTCCACTTTATTACGACAAACTTTTATAAACCCAATTTCCGATGTGAATTTTCTACGAAGGTATTTTTCTATTTATAACAATTAATTTTTGAAGAAAAATTTCAAATTGCAAAGTCACAAGTTATTGAAGTAGGGGAGAATGTAACAACCCAATATTTCATAGTACGTTATCTTATTAAAGTAATTCAATAGCATGTGCTACATGCAACACCGAGTTCAAGTGCACCAAAACATACCAAATTTTCCAGTCAAAAAGAAATTATGAATAGTATTAAATGAATTTTAAATATTATATACTCTATTTATTTTTAACACTCATATTATGATTTTCTTAGACATAATATAAGAACAAATTCAATTTTTCAGATAAAGGAACTATTTTTCAAAAATGCAATTTTACAGTTTACAGATGGTGAACTTTTTTTAAATGAAATATCTGACACTTTTATATTAAATAATTCAAAATAAACTTCTTATTCATAAGTGGGACAAAAAAAATTTGTTTGGATAAATTTCTTGTGTTTTTTCTAATAACATTTATATTTTTAATGAATAGTGAAAGATGCTATATTTTAATTGTAAACAATTTTTTTAATATAAATAAATTATAGTCATAAATTATAAATTTCAAAGGTTTTTAAGTATAATTCAATTATATTTTTATAATTTAATACAATTTAGGTCATTATAAGTAATTTTACATTTAAATTTGACATAAACACATGTCAATCTTTTGATAGTTTTTACTTTTTAAAAACCCGATTTTTGGTTTTTAAAATGGGAATTAATGTTAAATTAATAAATTGAACTTTTATGTTTTTATTTTGTTAAAATATAATTCATTTTTTAATTAGGAATATAAAAATTATCTTAGGTTGAATTTTTTGTATTTTTTTGAAAACATACAATTTTTTGATGAATAGTGAATGACACTACGTTTTTGTTTAAAATCGACTTTTTATTTAAATAATTATTTATTTTATTTACATTATTTAAAGTGAAAATAGATAAATAATACCAATAGTAGTTCAATTTTATTATTTGGAGTTATATTATTATAAAATTAAATGTATAAAAATTTATTGAATTTTTTTGACCTCTTTTACCCAACATCTATGCACGTTACCAAATTGGCATAAGACATAATTTTACCTCTTATGTGAGTTGAATATCAAATATCCATGACACACAGTTGATTTGTGTATGTAAAATGTGATTCAATAAGATGATTTTTTTTGGATGAATAGTAACTATTCAGTTTAATTTTCCACAGTTAAACATAAATAGTGTATTTAAAGGTAAAAATGATATTATAATTACCCTAACATGTCTACTAATTATATTGGATAACTTTATTTCATCCATAAAAAACCTATATGAATAATATATGATCCTTTAGGTCCTCTTGGATTAGTTGTAGACAGTAATTATTATTTTATTTAATAAAGAGTTAAAAGTGTTAAATTCAATGTTTAATAACAAAACAATTTTTAATATATGGTTGTGCAAAATATAAATTCTACTATAAATATTCATTATAAATATTAATATATTTCCTACATAATGGAATTATATATAGAATTTTTAGTGATTAAATAATTAAATTTATTTAGGACACAATTATGATGGAGTAATTACATTCTTAATGAAATAATAAAATAGTTTACATAATAAATATTAAAATAATTAGAATTTAAACGTTTTGATGCAATACATGAATTTTATAGGTAAATATGACATCTTAGGGTTGATTTAATAAATTTGTTTCGAATTGATAAATTTTGTACGACTTTAGAAAAAAAATACCAAATAGTGTCAAAATTGACATAAATTAATTTTTAAAAAAAATAAAATATTATTGGTTGATATAATATTCTTAAAAGACCAAGGACAAGCCAAAGGGATTAAATAATATTATATATTTCATTAATGAACAACTTCAGGTTCTATCAAAAGTTTATAGTATGTTTATTAACCAAATAGTTAATAATACATGAAGACACGTTAAAAGTTAACCTATTTAACTAAGAGTTTAATCTAAAAGATAAGGTTTAAATGGTAACCTAAACTTGTATAAAACCTATTGATTCAGATTATTCCGACCCATAACCACCTAAGGCTAGAAAAAAATTCATTTGGAGCCATTATAAACTGAATATGATTGTATAATAAATTATTATTTTAATCATTCTCAAAAGTGACCATCACCCCCTTATAAAAAAGAACATCCCCTACTCTCAAAATCACACCTTCAAATCCATTTTTCTCATCCAAACCCTGCAATAATATACTCCCAACTTCCCTCAAATCAACATAGAGTGCATAAATTTAACTTAAATCCATCCTAATGATCCATTTTGATCAACATAAAAGGAAACACCCGGAAAAGAGTTAATAATTTAATCACCCACTTACACATTCTTTTCTTCTTCCACTTATTTTTTATTTTTTTTTCATACCAAAATAATAACTCCATTAACCTATTAATTCTGTGATTTTATTATGTATATGGTACAACCATATTGATTATTATATCCATCCTAAGAATGATAATGCCACCATGTGTCCGTACGTACTGCTTACATTCTCCACGCTGTGGGGTAATTTGTAATTCAACACTATGTTATTTGAATGGACATAATTATGAGTAATATGTATATAAATAATGAAAATAACATTATAATGTGTCTATAAAATTATTATACCATACAATTTAATTCCTTTTAATCATTATGAAAATGACATTGTCGCTCGTGTCTACGTACGACTTACCATCTCTATGATGTAATGAGATTCATTTCCACATTCCCCATTCAACGATGATTATAAATATATATATTATTAATATGTATGTAATATATGACATAATAATTCTACTTAATATACACATATATATATATATATATTTACTTACACATATCTTATTCAATTACTTCAATTCAATATAATATGAAAACGAAAACAGCGTTTATGCGTACGTACGGCCTACCATCTCCACAAACGGTGTTTTCCATTTCATATATATATCTACTATAAATATTTATATTATAAATATATATGATATATAAATAATGAGTTATATTCTGGAATAATGTAAATCATGATTTGAAATATACGATCAAGAATTACAAGTTAAAACATGTACTACAAATAAAGCGATTATTACCTGAAATGTTAACAGAAATCATTACTAAATGGGTTTATAATGTCATAAATGAATCATGTATGATAAAAAATATGAATATGGTTTGGGTATAATTTAATAACATACTATGGTCATTATACAAGTGGTAAAATGTACACTCGACCAAAGGAATGTGCAAGGTAATGGTTAATTACACAATCACTTTATTATCTGAGGTTGTATTTAAGTAAATATCTACCAAGATATATATATTATCCATGTCCATGTTTCATAATAGATTATTCAAATTGGAATATTTTTAAGGGAAGTTTTACTATAAAATCATTTTAAATTTTTTTATGATTTATTCTTCTAAACCATTTTCATTAATGTCCATGTTTTCAAAATCGTTTTATGGATTTATTTATAGGAACATGAATGTTTTTAAATGTTAATTACTTTAAAAAGTTTCAAAGTGGTATGGGACACATTAATTCAAAACTATAATTAAAATTACATTCTTTATAAATTATGTGACTTTTAAATGATTTCATAAACAAAATATTTTTTTATCAATGATTTTTATTGATTATTTTCAACTATATCTATATCCATTATGGGATATTATTCAAGATCGAGTTTGAGTTATGATGATACAAATCATCCATATTTTATTGTAGGTTTTGTGATATGATTGATTGTGTATGTGTTATTTTTATATCATTCATTATTTTTGGATAATTTATTGACATTTTCTATGCTAGTTCTAATACAAATGGTTATGTTATGATTAAAACATTTCATATGAGGAATTTATTGGACATAGTATGTGACTGGGGGAGCCCGCTATAGCTCTTTGATTCATCAGTAGGTCTAATAAGACAAACTAGTGTTTTTGCACAAGGCCTTGAAAAAAAATATTATTTGTAGTCTTGGCGCAAGGCCTTGAATATATGTTTATGAAGTGTGGAATTATGCATTCCATAATTATGAAATTGTTTATGGATATTGCATGGGATTATTCAACTAGTAGAATATCTATGTGAATAAATAAATGGAATTATTTGATTTATTTTTTCCATATTAAGCTGAATATTAGGTTTAAAAGGCCTTTTTTAGTTTTATACGTTGCCTAAAATATTTATGCTTATTTGTGAAAGATACTACTATGTTGTTATCCTTAATGAGTGTTTGAGCTCACCCATTTCTTATGTTTTATTTTTCTAGGATTCCAAGAAATGTATTATTATTGATATTAAGGGTTATTCTTGGGTATTAATAGCATTATAAATGGATCATTTATGTTTTGCTTTATTTCCCAATGTTTAATGTAACGTTCATGTATGTAATTTATTTTCGAAGACTACTAAACTGTTCGGTCTTTTGGAAAGTGATTCATTATAATCGGGCCAATGTATTGAAATAATACACTATCTCTGAGATTCTGGGGTTGGGGTGATATAGATAATGTTATGGGGAAAATCTATAATTAACAATATTTTATTATAAAGATTATAGGGAACAAGAATGACAAATTAGACTCCAGGTAAGGGATATTCATGTGACTTTTTTCATATTTGATATAAATTTCATATTCAATATATAAATTTTTTCATAGTGTATGTACAACCACATATATATTATATAATTTATAAATTTATCATCAAGGTTTTTAAATACTTAATTTATGGCTATTCCTTCATGTGGATAATGATATGTAATGTTTGAATGTGGTAGGAGACACATTAGAATGTGTAATGTTTCTTTTTCAACAAGAGTAATTTTAATGATCTTTCACTTCAATTTGATGAAATTATATAACCATTGATCAATAAAAAAATAAATTCTCCTACCTTATGGTTATTTTCATCCCTTTTCTAGTATTATGATAATTTTCCATTGTTCGGTACTCAAAATGTTTTATAAAATATTTTTAAGGGAACCCAACTTTTTTTATTTTCTTAGTCGGAGTTTATTTTTTCTTCTAAATAATATATTTTATAAAAATGGTGTCAAAAAATGTTTTGTGCCATTCCAAAATGATTTATTAAATATATTTTTACCATTTTTTGTTTTTAGCAATGTTTTTAAAGAATCTATCTGGTCTCTTTCCGTAAAATTACTTATTTCAGAACAACTTACCCGGAGAAAGGAATATCTTTTTTACTTCATATGACATGTACAAATAATCCATCTATCATTTCTTCATGAATTCTATATCATCTATAAAATAATATTATTTAATTATTTTTTTCAAAAGATATCTTCATATAAAATTTTTATTATATTTTTATCAATAAAAAATATTTATATTCCACTATAACAGTTTGATGATAATTTAATTGTACATCCATTCAGGATTTGAACTACTATTATAGTTACAATCCCTTCCTTGTGAATAATATTTTTTGATTCCATACACATTAATTAATTGGATTGATTATTTATATTTCAAATATATTTTTATCTAATAAATTTATTTATCAAGGATTAATCATGTTTCAATGAAATTTTTATTTAACCCATTTCTATTTCATCGTTTAAACAAGTTTCAATGAGATTATTATTAGAACCATTTATTTTCCAAATATTAGTCACAATTCCAATAAATTTCTATAGAACTATTTTGTTTTCCATGGGTTAATCATGGGGTTATTGTGTTATCCACTTAATTTATGAATGATTTTTTGCGTTGTGGTTTTTTAATGGTACATTGAAATTTTATGGGTGGTTAAATTATAAAACAATGATGGGTAGTACCATTATATATGAAGGATTTGCGGGTCCATGATATCCCTCTAATGCATTGTGTATTAAATATGGATTTATAGCTATTACATTTGTAAGAGTTAAATAAATGGAATAAGGATTCATTGTTATTCCATTTATAAGTTGTAAAAGTATAATTATTCCACAAGGTAACATTACTTGTTTATATATGACTTCTATATGTTTATAATGTTTCTAATGATCGATATTGATATCACATGGCACCTTATTATTGATTATGATGACTCATACCGTTTCTATGTTTTCATATTTAATGGTATAGGTATTAATGGGTATGAGTTTTTTTATGTTTAACTCTTGTATTTTTATTAAATCATTAATACCTTAGGTCATAAATTTCTTATATATGGAATTTAATTAATAATACTTCTATTTACCGTTATTATTTTTTTGAGATCATCTTTCATAGATTTCCCTTTTCCAATATTTTAGAGAATGATGTTGAAAGATTCATTCAAATAAATGATTCTAGAAGGATGATATTGATATCCTATTTTAAAATAATATAATGTATATTAAATAAGAGAAACGTACTTTTTCCAGCTTTGGAGGCCATGTTGATATGGTTTATTTATGTTGGGGTTTTTTTAATTTCTCTATAACACTAAACCTAAAAGGCCATCCAGCATTTATGTTATCCATGTTCTCATTTTCTTTTTATAAGGACTTGATGGAAATAATTAGGTAACAATTACCCGCATCAAATGTAAGAATATATAGTTATGGATTTTAGCATAGCATCTCATAATATAGGTATAGGGAAGTTAATGTTAGTATCAATGGTCGATTAAGAAAATGTTTGAGGTTATGAGGTTTTCATGTGTGTTTATCTTAAGAATTATGGACTCAATAATAGGTCAATAATACAATTTATAATCCCATGTTCAAATTACTAAATGACCCATTTAGGATTTTAGTAATGTTGTCTTAAATATATTTCTGGATAATTTTTTGGGGTGAGGTATTTTTATCCCCTGACATAGAAATTAAGTGGCTTTAGATAGTATCTATTTTTAATGTTAAATGAAAAAAATGCACAACCCATATGCTCAGTGACAAGAAATCACATCATTCTAGGTGAAGGGGCATAAATACATGACTGATGGATGATAAATGTCTCACACAATACAAATGGCCTACATGATGTTCATATTGGTATTATTTATTTCTAGGAATGAATTATATTTTATTTGAATAATTTTTTTAACAATGTAATAATGATTTATATATCTCAATAGAATATATGATCGAAGACACATAATATTTGGGATTCAAACATAGGTATAATATTTTTGAAGAATATTATAGGTAGTTATTTATTAAATAATTTATATTCATCTTTGGGAGTTATAAGATTGTTTTTATGTTTACTGTATAAATTGTTGTTTTACTAATTATATGTATTATCTAACCATGATATAAGGAATTTGATTTTCATTATTTTTTTAATATAGGATGAAGAACATGACACTTCCTTTTATCGATTATTGAACATTAAATGTTGATTTTAGTACTAAAATAATGAAAATGTCATATCAAATAATATTAATTTTGAGAAAAAGATGATATTTAGGTGTAAATTGATTAAATGATAAAATTTTAATCATCATGTATGTATATTTTCTCTTAGACTATATGGTAGGAGAATTATTGAACTCAATAAGAGGGATCTTGAGGAAAGTGTTATAATCCTAATACCTTAAAACTTGATAAAAACGTTTGTGTTTCGATCATAACTAATTTATGTTTTGTAGTCACTTAAAATTATATTTATCAATCACATTTTTGTGATCGGTGACATAAATACCCTCTATAATTATTTAGGGTTTTCATTCACTCCCACCTATCTTCTCCCTTGAGGGAATCCTTGTAATGAATAACTTCTGGTGAACTTTATATTTTCTACTTTCCCATTTTAGGATTATGTTATATTTACTCTTTTATTGATGTGTATTTTAATAGTGGAATAATATAAATGTTTACAATTTGATGCCCTGAGGAATTTGAAGGTAGAAATTCATTTAAAGGGGGGATGATGTTACATCCAGATATTTTATAAAATACATACTTTTAATTTAATTTAAATTATTCAGTATATTTTTTCAAAAAAAATTACAAAGTTTATCTTACATCATGAACAAAAAATATTATCTTTTGTTTCATGAAACATCATGTCCCTTTCATAATTAGTGATACATTGAAGGTCAAGTCTTACTGAATAATAATAGTCTATTGATATTATTATTTAATATAAAATTCATCACATAGAAGTTATAATGGAGGGTGTGAATATTACTTACTATATATTGTTTATAATTTTTTGATTCATCCAACAAATATGATAGCCTTTAAATAAAAATAAATATAGTTTATAAGCATAACATTTTTTATTTGTGATCGTTTTACCACCTTTTAATGAGGGCTTATATAAAATAAGTTTTTTTGAATAATTTACAATTTTTATATTTCAAAATAAATTATTTTTTGAAATATTAATAACATAATTTATTTTTAGTGATTTTTTTTGGAATTTTCTAAGAAGATTTATATTTGGATTAATTGTAAAAAACTATCACATTTCAATGAAAAAAAAATTTAAATAATTATTAAGGTTATATTGTATTTTAAGTTGGATTTAATATCAACAATAATAAATTATATATCTATTAATATAAATTATATTATTTTAATCATTTTTATATTAAATTTAGATATTGAATCATTATGAAATTTTGAGTATTTTCATTTTAAAAACAAACATTCTCAACATTTCTGCCAGATTAGCTTTAATTTTAAATTTTACACATCAATTTTGTTGAATATTAAAAAAAATATTTGTAATTAGTATGAAATACTTGGTTTAATAATATAAAATAATTAAATTTATTTATATCGATTAATCTAAAATTAAGCAAAACAAGGGATTAAAAATTAATGTTAAAAAGGCAATCTAGACATTTTCCAAATGATATTGGCAACCTATAGTTCAAACATATCCCATATTTATTCTTATTTTATGAGTTAGTGTGAACTAGTTAATAATATTTTATTATATGATTACTTATATAAGGAAAAAAGACAAGTAATAGAATCTTACTGACATTTAACCATTATAAAACATTCATTAATTCCCACACAAAAAAAATATTTATGGTTATAAATATCACTTTTATATATAAATGTGTAATTTTTATCATAAATATCTGTCAATATTTTTTAGAGATGAATTATTTACATTAATTACTTCATAAATTACAATGCATTGATTTTGTAGATAATACTTATCTATAATAATTGATACTATATGTATAAAAAGTGAACTAAATTAACTGAATTAATTTAGGTAATTATTATTTTTAAATGAATATTTAATCTTAAATATATTTGAAATTAATAATTATAAATTCCAAATTTTATTTATTGTTTTTTATTTCAAATTAATTAAATAATATCAAAATTGTGATTAATGTTTTTTTATAAAAAATGAAAATTTTAAAAATAAAAATAAAAATTATTAAAACACTATATTATGTAAAAAATGTATGTGTCAATATATAAAAAATATGTTATATTATTGAAACAATTGATATTTTATAATTAATATATTGACCCATATATAGTAAAAAAATATTCTTAGACCGGGTTAAAGCCATGTTGGTAATGTTACATGATCTTTTATTAAAATTAATTTTCAAATCACACTATATTTTACTTTTTAATATAGTTATAACATTTATATTTTATGGGTATATATTTTTAAATAAATATAAAAAAAATTAGTCATAATGATTAAATTATAATGGTGAAAATTTTATTTATTTTAATAAAAACCAGTTTGATAAATTGGAGAAATATAAAAGGTAAGGACAAAAATTATAAAAATGCACTTGTTTTTGTGTGGTGGGGTATTTTCTCAAACACATTTCAACATTAATTCAATAATTTTCCTTTTTTAGTCAAACATTTTAAGGTATTCCTCACAATAATGTATAATTTTTTGTATTTAAAAGTGTTCCACCCTCCCTCCACTATAAAAAAATCACTCACCCCTCCCACTTATCCACACCTCTCAAGACACCTTATCTCAAAAAATATCATACCAAATAGATCCTAAACATATCTGACATAAACATAGAATAATAAAATTATTTATAAATCCTTCAAAGTAATATCATTGGTTTAAACAAAAATGTGTTACCCAAATAAGAGGAAATATTCTTCCTCAAGATCTTTTATTTTAATTTCATTACACACCACCTAATATATTTTTATTTAATTTATATTTAATAAAACTATTATAAAAAAATAATGGTAAATACTGATTATTATTTTTGTACCTACACTTAAAAAATATACATCTAATGGGTAATGAACATACGAGTTATGTGTGTGATGAACTGCCTCCTCACAAAAAGTTGTCTTTCATTAATTTCATTAATAACATTGATGGTTGGAAATTATGATGGACACCATGATTATATATATTATAAAATATAATTATTTTATATTTATTATTTTTTATAAATTTATAACTCATACATTATATTCATCTCATTTTGTGTAAGTACGGTGAAATCATTTGAGGATGTGTGGACTCCCAATGTGTAGTGATTCGTTGAAAACACGCTTGAAATGTATAAATTATAGTTTTATATAAAAAATATTTAGATAAATGTAATATATATTATATTCATGAAATAATATTCACCCATGAAAAATAATAAATCATTTTCATTATTACTCTTTTCAAATACAAAAGAAGTGATAATGTTGGTCTTGTTCGTGTGGACACCAGCCTCCTCAACAGGATGTAATTTATTTTACATGAAAATAATTACAAATATAAGTATATATAAATAACTATTATGTTATATATTATATTATTATCATTATGAAAATATATATTTATACCCATCATTGTTTCCACAACAATCATTGAAATAAATGAAATGTTACTCACTCATATGTATGATATACCATCTCCACGATTGTAACATTGGTTCATTATAAATAAAAATATTTCAAGATTTATTTTAAATGTATAATTTACTTATAAATATGATAATTTTCTGATTATTATTATTTTTGATATGTAAATTTAATGAACCCATTGACAATATTCGACCCATCGACATTTTTTTTGAGACATAAGACAAATACTGTCAAAACATCTTACTTAAACATTATTGATTTAGTAATTGTATATAACTCATTTTATGTAAAATAAATGTAATAATAATAATTTAAGAGGTTATTAATAATTTATTTAATTAACAAAATTTTAATATTATTGAATATAGAGAATATGAACAAACATTTAACCTCGATGTAATGCATTTTCATCTCGCATTTTTATATTTGTGAGATAAATTTCATATTCACCACTTCATTCTTCACTGTGGTGTATCAACTTCCCCTATTGATATATTATATCATTGATCCTTTTATTTTTTTTAATATAAAATATTCATTTATTGATATTCCTATATGATTCATATTATTTTTTCTCAATGTGTCATGGAACATATTGAAATATTTAAATATTATTTTACTCAAAAATAATTTGAATGATCTTTCATTTAAATTTGTGGAAATTATATAACCATTGTTCAATTATACATTAAATTTTTATCTCCTATGGTAATTCATGACATATTCAAGTATTATAACTTTTTCCCACTATCTGGGGCATATTTTCAAAAATATAATTATTAAAACCTTACATTATTCTCTCTTTAGTTGCAGAACCTATTTAATTCACAAATCCCTTTTTACTAAAAATGTTATGAAAAAATTTTCATAAAAATTATAAAATGATTTTTAATGTAATTTTTACATTTTTTTATTTTACTAATTTCTTCAAAAGATTATACTTATCTCTTTTTGAATAAGAATTTTTCATACCTTGTCACCGTGAAAAAAATTATATTCTTTTTACAGAAACTGACATCTTCATATCCACTCACTAAAAGTTCTTTAAATATTCCATCTCATTTTTGAATTATTAATTTTTAATTAAATTATTCTCAAACATAATTTTAAATTGAAAATATATTAAAAAATATGTATAAATGGAATATTTTCCTAAATAATGGTTTAATAATATTGTAATGGTATTTCAACTCATTGTATTCAAATATTCAAGATGATATATATCTTACAATTGGGATATATTTTTGATATTATCCTTATTATTTCTTTGGATGGATTATGGTTATATTATAGAAATGATTATTTCACCCATTTCATTTCCATGGGTTAATCATCATTCAATGAGGTTGTTATTTGAATAATTTACATTCCATGGGTAAATCATTTTTCAATGAGACTGTTATTGAACCCATTTTCGTTGAATGGGTTAATAATGTTTAAAATATATTTATATAGAACCTATTTATTTTACATTGGTTAATAAAGTGGTAATTGGTTTTTTCAATGTATTGATGAATTTTTCAATGTGTGGTGATTTTTTAGTGGTACATTTATATTTTATTGTTGGTTCCATGATAGTCCCCAAAATGGTGGGTCCATGATATCCATCAAATTAATTGGGTATGTATGTTGGTTTTAAGGGTATTTCATTTGTAAGAGTGACATGTATTGATGTAAACTTCATGGTTATTCTATTTCTATGTTTGAAATGTATAATGGTTTCACAAGGTACCTTATAGTGCTTATTTATGCATTATATATTTTTATATTGTTTCTAACTATTAATATTGATATCACATAACTCATGATTGTTGATTCTGATGAATTTTTCCTTTTCCATGTTTTAATATTTGATGGTATTTGCCTTTATTGGTCCAAGGGAGTTTTATAATTCTCTCATACCCTTTTATTAATTAATCATTATTTTATGCACTCTTACACCGATTAGTTTCATTTTTTGTTAATACATATGTTTACCCTTATATAGAATTTTATCTCATCCTTCTTCTTTTTCCTTCTCCCTGGTTTTTAAATAATAATGTTTCAAAAAATTATTTATATAAAGGATATCATAAGGATGATGATTATGAACTACTATTAAATAAGAAAATTAGATTTAATGGATGAAATGTTATTTTAATTTCCTTCTGAATCCATGTTTATGTGAGTTGTTTATGTAGGACTTTATACTAATACTATAAAACTCTAAACCTATAATATCATCCAGTAATTCAGTGATCCATATTCATCTTTATATGATGTAATGTTTGAAAGAAAAAATTTAGATCATAATTATCAACATAAATGCTGAGAATTTAATGTTAGGAATTTTAGTAGAGGAACTAATAGTGGGGGTTTGGTGATATTATAATCATTACAGAAATTTTGAAAAACACCATCTTCTTTTACTAAACATATATGTTAGTTTATTTAAAAATAGTAGTCCACATCATTAATTATATATATATATATAATGAAAATAATGATACATTAAATTGAACTGCAAATTAGAAAAACTGGTATCTAATATAACTTTTCATTCTCAATATGTTTGGTTATATTTCATGTGGTTCTTGAAGAGGGGGAATAGATTCTGGAATGGAGAAAATTAAAAACATTTTCACTTTAATAAATACTACTTCTAAATTCATATTCCCTCATTATATTTCACAAAATATAATCTACCATTATCCATAATTTTTTCTCATTCAAAATTCATAAAGAAAATATAAAATGTAAACCACATGTATAAAAAATATGTTGGACATTACACCCTAACTAGGATACATGCACGTTTTATACTCCTAATAATGTTCAAATTACAAAATACAATATTGTAAGCTATTTATTTGATAAAATTTTTATTAAAAAGTAACTATATTGCAGGGTGATATATGTATACATGGAATTTAGGGAATGATCATAGCTTATGTATGGATTAATTAAAACTTTTATAGACTCAAGAACCACTTCATTATAAGAAATATTAGTTTACATGAATCATGGAAACTCCATTATTATCCTATGTAATGGAGTGGTTTAAAAAACCATATATTTTACAATAGGATCACATAACCAAAAGTTTACATAGTTTTCATAATTCATGATGTGATGAAATCCATAATGAAGGATTTGAATTGATACCTACAACATTATTCTAATAGGTATTATACTATAAAATAAATAGTACATATATCATAGAATCAACTATATTTTTTATTTTTTAATCTTTATTAAAATCACATATTGAAGTGGGTTAATTTAATAAACCATGATCTCAACCTCTAAAATACAATTTTGAAATATAATTTATAAATATACATGATAAGAAATTAACAAAAATTAAAATGACATGATGAATTTTAGTTTATCCGTTGAATTTCAATGAAAAAATTTATATTTTCTCCATACCGGGATAAAATTATTAATTTTGAATATATAATTGGCTTATAAAATAACACTATACCATATCAAACTAATTAAAACTCATTATTCATTATATTCATAAAATTACAACGATTATAATATCCACTATGACTTAAAATCTTATTATGAATAGTATAAAATAAAATAATTAGATTATATTCCATTAAAAATGATTAATGTACACATATAAAAATAGAATATATATTATAATATTTCCATCATGACCATTTTTTTGAAAAAATATCATACCATTTTGTGTTGGTATTTTTAAAACAAATATGGCCTAATCTATAACAAATCAATATTAATGATCACATTAAACATTATATATCTTCGTCATGATATATCCAAGGCTACAATTACAGAATTATGAACTCTAAAATCCCAATTTTTTTACATTCGTTAAATAGGTTGAAAATTTATTCTTCTCCCATAAATGACTAACACAATATTTTAATTTACATTATTTTTTTCTATAACGACATCAACCACTACATCATGATGAAAATATGATATCCAATTTTAATCTTTATCTCAATTAAATAAATGAAATCATATTTACAATATATATTTCATAATATAATAAGGGTTTCACAATTTTTTAGGCCCTGTCCTCCAATTATGGTCATATTTAACACAACATAGTCCATCATATTATGGTATTGAAGATATTCTCCTTCAAAAAAATATTACAATATTATCAAAATGATTCCATAAAATATCAAACTTCTTAAAATCATATAAAAAGTAGTCTATTATGAATTACATCTTCAAAACATATATATATATATATACATATATATATATATACATATATATATACTAGATCAATCATCAATATTTAATAAAACTCTATCTCCTAAAATATTAATTTGTCTTATTTTTATATCAAACAATACTTATATTGTTCCATAGTTCTATATGTCCATTATAGTGACTCAATTAATAAGAATCCATTAATTATATTTCCATCATCATAATTTAGTTCTATGTTTCAATGTTATGAATCCTTCACTAACAATTGCATGGTTAAAACATTCTGCACATTAATATTAAATTTTGGTTTATTTTTCCTCCCATTTATGATTTTTTTCCAACTATCGCTATAGAAATATTTTTGTTCTATAACATTATTTGAGAAATAATTTTACAATA
Source organism: Viscum album (assembly GCA_963277665.1). Taxonomy (NCBI): domain Eukaryota; kingdom Viridiplantae; phylum Streptophyta; class Magnoliopsida; order Santalales; family Viscaceae; genus Viscum; species Viscum album. The sequence goes on along the minus strand of OY728153.1, from coordinate 184,634,926 downwards.
CTTAAAAGTGAATTCAAAAAAAATTGTAATAAAATAATATAATTTCATTACTTATATGATGAAGATATTATTAATCAGTAGAAATTTCCTTGATATTATAAACACATTATAAATATTTATTATATAAAGAATTAATAGTCCATCAATTTATTAACTAGATACTATGGATGAAATATTCGTAAGTTAAAATATAAAATTATATTTCATATGAAATATCTATTAATTCATGTTATATTTTATGGAACATTTAATTTTTTATAGAATGAAATAAAATATTTCTAAAATATCTATTTCAATATCATGCTTTCACAAAAAAAAAATTATAAAGATTATTTATATACCATAAAAACTTGTAAAATCGTGCTAAAAATCAGTTGGATTTATTAATATGTTACCAACTTAAATTTGAAAAAAAATTGGACGAAAATTTAAATATATTCACATATTCTTATATATGAACTTGAGGTATTTTATTTATTTTATAATTATTATTAATTGAAAATTCATAACAATAATAATAAACGATTATAATAATATAAAACATTATTCACACTCATGATAAAATGTAACATCACATTATCTCTATTACTCACACCTATCTCTATAATATCCTAATAAAAAAATTCATGTATCACATGTTTAGTAATACAATCACCTGTCCCAAAACAACAAGTTCTTCCAAGTTTCATAAAACTAACCAATATCATATAAGCTAACTCATTTTTTGTCAATTCTATAAAATTTACAAGATAAAATTATTGATTATCATATGTCATTTACTATAAAATATAAGCACATCATTTGTTTTTCATCTATGATTTATCATTAATTTCCTTAGTCCTACTTAGTTGAGGTTCATGATGATTTACAATTAATATAAGAGAATAAATAACGTTTTATTTAAAAAATCACTAACTAAGAAAAAAATACCCATCCTCCAAAGATAATATTTAAATTTGAAATATATATAGGAATGATATAAATTAATGAAGTTATATATATGGTAGTTATTTAATATTAGGAATTGATGTTTACTATAAATTACAAACACTAACTATAAAAATATATATATTTATAACATTAAATGTGGTATATTTCAAATAAAACGAGTATAAAAAGATGCATACATTCATCTCATGAATGTATTATATATGTTCATAAGATAACCTATTCATGGTAATGACAAAATATCTTCACAAAATAAGAATGTACCAGATGATACTTAATTAATTAATATTATGAGTATTTAAATAGATAGACGTTTTTTATACCACTATTATTTAATAAATGTATCTCAAAAAAATGAATGAAAATCTGAGAATTAATATTCATATTAAATTCAAAAAAAATTATATATTCCCAAATTTATATAATATTAAATTTTATATTCACTCATTTAAATAAAAAAATGTAAAATGGAGTAAATTTTACATTTATTTAATACATTATTATGTAAAATAAATCTCATATTATTTTTCATGTCTGTTATGATTGAAGATCATCTATATCTTCTACAAATAACAAATTAAATATCCATATCAATCATAGTAAAGTTATTAATTGGATATATTTCACTAATTATATGTTTGAATATTTTCTAAAAACAATTCCAATAGAAACCCTCAACATATCATCAAAATAATTGTTATGAAAAATTTTAATAATAAAATATTGTAAAATTTCCACCTCACTAATTAGGGTGAATAGAAATCATAATTAATAGAATGAATTATATTGTTTATCATCATAGTAGGCTTATATTGACATATTAAAATAATATTCATATTAATAGGAAATATTATTTTTACTAGTTTTTTACTTATTAAGCATTTAAGATTATAAACTAATGAATTTCAATAAAATTGGTATCTTCTAGTTTCACTAACGTATTATGAAAAAAACTCATTCCATATTAATAATATTTTATTATTTTCATTAAACATCAATATGTTCAAATTTACTATAATTTTTTATCTAAAACATTTGTTTCTCTCAAAATAAAACATCATGTAGAGGTATTATATACATTATTCTTAAGCATGAATAGTGAATTATTTTTATTGGATGTCTAAAAAATAAATTTATTTAATATTGAAGGAAATTTTTTTAAACATTAATACTTAAAAAATATATTTCATAATAATTATTTTAATGGAATATTGACATATTTTTTAGTCCATTTCATATATGGTTCTTTAATTATTTTTAGGAGTAAAATTATATATTTTATCATACTAAAATCAAATCAAACAGAGAAATAAAATATTTTACAACATAAAATATTACATTATTTATGATTATATAATATTAAGTATATAAAAATATTCTAATTATACCTTACACCAACTTTATTACAAAAATATAATAATATTACATTTACCATACAAATATGTTATCTTACAGAATGGTTTTTTAAATTTTCTAGGTGTAAAACATTCATCGTGTTCTTGAAAATACTAATATCTCAACTATGTGAGTAAAATATGTTATTCATTATATAATAATATGTTTTATTTAGAAAAAATATTTAATTTAATATTTTTCTACAGGAACAATAATATAATAAAAAATATTTGCGAAAATTTACACAATAAGGATAGAACATATATTTCAATCATAATATTGTGAATTTTATTTTACTAATTAAAGGTAGATCAATATTACATTTCATCCATCATATTTTTATTTTTGAGTTCTTGTACATATTTACATAGGTGTAATGATAATTCATTATCCTATACCTATATATCATTATTAATGAAATTATCTTCCATTAAATATATACTATTATAGAATCAATGAATTTAATGTATAATTGTTTGTTGACTTCATGAAAATTATACATGATATGTTTGTATTTTTACACACACACATATATATATATTAACCCTATAAAACACCTCGTTTTTGTTTTAATAAAGAAATTGTATGCTTGGAATCCTTGACAACAAGAGTTATATAGAAAATCTTTTAATTATTAGTCTAAAAATAATATTATTAATTAGGAAAAAAATCTCAAAAACCTATAATAATAATTTCGATACGAATTTCATATTGAGATCTAACAAGAAAGGGAATCACAATATTTATAAATATTTTATTAATTATAAATATTTATTTTTTTATAATAAAAAATTTCCAATTATAATATGTGATTATTTTATATCATTTATTTGTTCTTCAATAAGGAGAATTGTTCTCATTCATCAATTGAAATAAAAAATATTGATTTCATTTCTAATTTCCCATTTTAAACAAGATCTCATTGAAGGATTTGAGGTATTTTTTTCATCCATTAAAATATTTAATATTAATTATTATTATTTGTAATTATAAATATTTTTAATTAAATGAAATTGAAATTTTATTTAAAATAATAACATAAAATGATGAACCCTCCAATTATATATTTTTATCAGAAATTGATTTTATATCCTCATGACAAAAATAAACAAGTATTTTGAATAAAGTGAAAACTATTTATATAGGTAATCATGTCATTTTTATCTATGTAAAACATAAACATCCATCATGAAAACAATTATCCCTAATAGATTTGGTTAATCAACATTACTCAATTCATATTTGAAAAAAAAAACTATTTGAGTATCTATTATAATAGTAACACAATGTTCATAATAAAATAGAGAGACTTATTAGGTTATTCTTCATATAGAATTCCATAAAAAATTATCTATCTGTAATGATATATAATTTCCTAAATATTTAGACTTTTGATATCATAAGGGGTACCTTTTTTGGAAGGAAAATAAATCATTAGAATTTTATTATTTTATAAATCTATATATTTTCTATGTAAATCGAATTGTTTTTTAAATTATTTATTGAATCTCATGATTTTGTACTAAATAAACTTTCATAAACTATATTAATGTTTGATTTTAAATAATTTATTGGATTTCTTTACACACATACATTAAAAAATTAATTATAGTTTTTAAATCAAACTCATACATACTAATTAAAATTTGCCTCTGAAATATTTTTTTGTGATATATGTTTAAGTTATATGAAATTCAATTCATATTAAATACCCGTTGTAGAGTGATATATAAAAAGCATGTACATTTGTACATAATGTTTAAACCACCATTATATTGAAAATTATATCTAAAATTTCCATTATCCATATATCAATAATTGAGAATAATTTTAGTTTTTCTGCATAATTTTAATTTCAAATATGAAATAATTATAATTCATATTTATAGAATACATATAATAGTAAAACTACATAATAAAATTTTAAATAATTTAACTATTTGAAATTTTAAGAACAAATCTGTATAAATTCATGGTACAAATCCGTTATAGTTTAGTAATTTAGAAAATATAAAAATTAAAAAAATAAATATATTTTAAATAATCAAATATTAAATTTGTAAAAAAATCAATATTTCATTTCATTCTTTTTATAATGAGTTACTAGGTTTAGAAAAATGGAATAATTTAAAAATATTTTGTAGAGTTTCAATTCCATTGAAATTAGTGTAGTCCTTACATGATCACACTAATAGTGGGTTTTGATATATATCATTATTATTAATAAAATATATATTGAATTTTTTAAAATATTTTGATAACTAAATTATGAAAATATATAAATAGATATTAAAATGTATGTTTTTACATTTATATAAATTTAGTAAAAATCTTATATTTTTTATTTGTTTAGTAAAATTTTTTTAAATATTTTTTATATTGAACTATAATATTATCTCTTACTTTGTTGTAAAATATAAACAGGTAATGTAACATATTTCATTAATCCATTTGATGTCACATGTCATATCTCACATTATATCTAGTGATATCATATAGTTATTAAAGTATTTACATGTTACAATGATCAATAACCATATAAAATGTCATGAGATATACTAAAACTAATGAAATAAACATTACATGCTATGCGGGAAAAAATAATTTTTTTGCTGTAAAACTTTTAGTCATAAGATATAGAAATTTATTACATATTTTCATTGAATGAATTAAAACCTAATTAATTTCATTATTTTACTATTTAATTAATTCGAAAAGTAATAAAAAAGTAATAATTTTTTAATTATAATAAAATATTCTTAAATCCTTATTTAAAAATTAAAAAAAAATATTTTTACTAATTATTTTTTACTAACCAAACAATCCATCTAAATTACAATATATGTTATTTAAAACCCAATTATTAGTTTTTAAAAAATATTAAACCATATTTTTAAAAAAAATATGATTTATTAAAAATTAAAAATAGTTAATTTTAATCAAGTAAATATTTAAAAAATATGTATAACATATGTAATTTAAAATAAATAAAACCGACATTGTAGAATTATTAAATAATTTCTAATATTTCATATATATAATTTACAATAATACCAAATAAATAACCATTAAAAACATTCATCTTATTTGGCCCTTGATATCTTACATTGATGTTTATTTTATTAAATTTAAATAGTATTTTACAATTCTATAAATTAATTAAAGCTAGTTATTCTTAGATTCAAAATAGAAAATACCCCCTATCTCATTTTAATGAAATAATTTAATTATGATAATCTCAAATAAATTTAATGATTCCCCTATTTTTCAGTAATTTTATTGAATTAGAAAAAAATGTTCTAAACAGAAAGTACAAGATATCATCCATAGAAAGAAACATCTTGTATTACCATATAATATATATATTGATATATGTATTCATATAATTTATAAAAGATATTTCTTTAACTATTTCAATCCTAAAAATCCCATTAAAACTAACAAATCGAATAAGGTTTTTAAAATTAATTTTGGTTTCTCACATTACATAACAATTAGAATGTTATTATCCTCAATAATTAAAAACACCTAACTAAAAATCAAGAAAATAGGTAAAACAATCATCTTTAAAAAATTACATTCTATATACAACCAGATAAATAAAAAATTATTACCATATAATCTAATGATTCGTTACCCTAAAAAATAAATTCACCAAAAAAAATTTTGATTATATTTATCCAAACATTATCAATTATAATTTACGAAACATAAAAATAATTTAAAAATAATTTAAATTAACAAAAATAAATTTATATCTATAGAAAAATTATACATTAATATAATTTATAATTTAATATTTTATCATTCATAAAATCAATAACATAATAAATGATATTATATATTATCTTTAATGAAAAAATGGACGTATTTTTTTTAAAATTGATTAATTAAAATTATTTCTAAAATATAAAAACTACACATTTGTTTCACTTATAGTTAGTTTTATGATAATAAAAATGATATTATTAAAACAAATCTCATATGAAAATTAAAATAATTCCATAATATAAATTTAAATAATACCACTTTTCCAGCTTGGAAGACAATATTAAAAAAATCAAAAAACAATTAATTGAAAAACCCCTTTATTTCAAAGAAACAAAAACTTGTGAAATTTTTTCCAAAATAGTGTTAGTCATTCATACAATTAAAATAATTATTTTTTTTCAATTTAATAATTGTAAAAATATTTAACTAATTTCATTGTAAATAATATATGAATTAAAATAGGGCATATATAAAAAAACATCAATGTTTCCAATATATTTTAATATTATATTTTAAAAACCCTTTGTTTATATTTTAATATTTTATTCTAAAATATATTACATTAGTATAATACAACTACTTATACATGCCATGGTTATTCTATTAAACTAGGGATGGGTAGTAATTAATGATTACTATGTATGACCTCATTATATACTTATAAAAATGATAAATATGAAATTTTCCAATATTAGATAAAATTTTGATCTATGGGTGTATCTGTAACACTAATGTATTTAAATGTCGTTAGCTATCTAATTATAAATTAGTGTCTTGTATTCAATTCCCATATAAATAATCCATAAATTTATAATATGAAACCAAATCATGGTAGTAGAAAAATAATTGAATCATATAAAAGACACATATCCATTAAATATATCATGGTTTTACAAAAAAAAATCCTTGAAATAAAAGATATATCATCCCACTAGATCAACAACATTGGAAAATACATCTGGAAACCATGGATAAATATTCACTTCTTTATCAAAAACAATAAACCATCCACCAACTATAAGAATAATGTATTGATAATTTATTTCTCTACCAACTAGTTATTTTCATCAAATTAACACATCAATAGGTAAAATATTCTATTGTGGAGGATTTTTATCCAATTTTAGCTACATAAATATTCTTATTTATTAAAATAAAATAAAAAATAATGTCATAATCTAACAAAAAACATACACCCAATCATAATTTCATTCTTAGGATTCCATATATCAATATAAAATTATATTTTTATACATTTCCCATTATAAATAAAATAGTTAAATATTTTAAAATACACCATTAATATATAAAATCCAAAATTTATAAATCAAATTTTTTCTATTATAAAATTTTATAAAATAGAAAATATTTAATTTATTTTTATAAATTGAAGATGTGTTACATTTATATAAATATTATAAAAACTAAATGCAAAATAGTTTAATTTTAATTTCTATGAATTTTTAATTTGAGGAATGACTTACACAAATATATAATAACATTTTACCTCTTAAATAAACCATATTATCCATATATTTTTAGAAAACATAATACATAAATTATTTATGATAGAAAATATAATGAGTAAAAAATTTGAGTTCTATATTTATATAATTTTATTTTCATACAAACCCTACTAGTTTAAAAAATTATAAAATCATTATCGTAAAAAAAATTCATTATCATTAGAAAACAAATTTATATAAAAGATTATATATAATTCAACCATATTAATAATAGTCATGATTGAAAATATGTTAGGTTTTATGTGTCATAATAGGTGATAAATGAAATATCTGAGTGGGAATAATATTTCCACTAATCACTAGAATTATAAATCCCCTGCTAATGTTCAATGGAAATATTTTATTTCCCTAGAGTACATTGAAGATATAAAATTGTGTAAACATTATAAATTAAAAAAGTATTTATGAAATGTTATGATATGATCAAAGAACCATCCACCACATCATTTTAAATATCAACCTCATCAATTTCAGTGATATAAAATATTACTTCTCCCCAACACATCTTCTCTAGGAGGTTCCCTAAGTGCATGAGAAAATATTTTTAAAAATACACATTATCTATATAGTTGATTAATTGAATAATAGTGGTTCATTATTTCTATTCAGTTAAATATAATTATAACCCCCTTCTCCACCCATGTATAAATATTTATTTTTATTAAGAATTTACTTGTGTGTTTTATTCCCTAATTATCATTTTTTATAAATATCATCACCATCGCCTTCTTATTTGATAAATTTCAATTTTATTTGTTCATAAAAGAAATTTTTTTTGTCTTTATTTTCTATGACGATATAAGGATAATAAAATTATTTATCTAAATAGTTCCATTTTTAGTTATTAATATAAATTTTTATTGGTAGTTCCATTAATTTCTGAGGCTTTTATCACATAAATAAATCTATTATATGTGAATTATGTTGTGTAATAACAGGTTTCTCTAGACAATAAATGTTATTTTTTATAACAAGAGTTAGATTTCCTAAAAAATATATGAGATTTTCTATTCCAACAACATATTTTTTGGAATTCTATTCAAGGAAATACCTTAATAGATTTATTGTTGATTTCCTTCCTTCCACTAGGAACAATAATTAAATATTGGTACACACTTGGTAATCTCAATATCATCATGAGTAGAAATATATAGAACAAAAAACCTATAACGATAAATGGTATTAAATAACAAAAGGGATTATGATAATTCAATTGTTTGTTCTGGTCATTTAAAATCTTATTCCCATGGTTCCTATTAAATTTCATCTAATACTAGTTGTAACCCCCCAATTATAAAAATCAAGTGCCATTTTTTATGTTATAACAGTTGTAAAAAATACAATAGAGATCACCACACATGATAAATAATTTTAACAATCATTTAATACTGTAAAAAACATGATCAGTATATTTCAATTGATATAAAAGGAAATACCATAAGAAATATTCATTTAACCTTCAAATAATTAATAAACTCATTCGGCTTATCCTAGGGAATGGAAAAAATAAATAGAGATATCAGAAACTACGAATGGGTTATATCTAGTGGATGTTTTCATGAGTGAATAATACATAATAAATATGCAATACTGGATAAAACATACATTAATTCAATCCACAAATTGTGTTCAATGAACATACATGTTAAATATAAATATGAAAATCACATTGATTACAAAATTTAAATTTCAAATAAATTAAATTAATAATTATAGTAATTCATGTTCTATAAATCATAACTATGATTTCATGAATCTTACTAACAATACACCCAAACTAAGATATTATTCTTAATAAATGGGTATGTGTAAACCATATACCTATATAATATAGAATTTATGTGGTTTTTTATCATGAAAATCAGTTATGCATTTATGATCTATCTATAATAGGGATCCCCCATTCAATTTCATTTTTATTGATTTCTTCATATTTTTAATGAAAAATAAAATTCATACTCAAGATAAAATATAATTATAATATTTCAAATATTCAGTCAAGATTTAAAAAAATCAATATTTCTTGAATAAATGAAATAACATAAAAAATCTTCCATAAAATGAGATCTTATACAAAACTACTATATATTTGAAACAACATTAATGTAGTAAAGGTGATTCTAAAATCTTCTATGATATTAAAAATATGGATGTGATGGAAATAAATAATGTACAATGAATAAATGGGAGTGATGAAGAATTTATTCTGATGAATTTTAATGATATCAAAATAAGTTTTAATCCATTATCAGTAATGGAGGTCCATCAATTCATATTAAAAGAACATTTTTAGTAAAAATAGTACTTTATAAAAGAAAATAGATTCAATACGTTAAAAATTATTTCAAAGAATATTTCAGTAATAATATATTTATAAGTCAAATTACAAAATTATTTTAATTCCTTTATAAAATTAATTTCATTTTATTTGGATATCCTTTTAAATTAAAATTTATAGAATATTCAGAAAACAAATTTCCTTGAATAAAACCATTGAAAATTTTAACAGATGCTCTAAATAATATTGTAGCCATGGAAGTATGAAATGTTGTTCATTTGAAGTATGTTAAAATAAACATTTAATTTAGAGATTTGGTATAAAACACATCATTTGGAAAACAATAATAATAGTAAATACATTTTTTTATAATGTTGAAAAAATTTAGAAATTATATTTATAAATCATTGAATAAAAATAAATGTAATAAAAATATAGGCATGGAATAAAAATATTTTGATAGAAACATTCCTAACATGATTTTTGAAATAAAGAAACATATATGTAACATTAATGTTTGATTTTGTTCAAAAATGTTATGAAATGGAATATAGACATGCAATCACCAGATGTAAAAATATGGTACAAATAAATTGTATTTAAAATTTTTCTATAATATAATTTACCCTATGGGAAATTGAACATAAACAATCCCCCAATAAGATGTTATTGTTTCAAAAATCCCATTCCTTGGGTAGTGTTTACCCATACATGTTTTGACTTTCAATATAAATATTATAATTTTATTATGTTTAATATGATGTGAATTTTTAATATATATACTATTTTTTATTGTCCTCCTACAATCAATTTAAATTAATTAATTTTATATCTCTTTCATATATCATCCATAATGAGGTCATTAAATCAAATTTTCCAAAATTTCTTCATTATATTATCTATGGTTAAAAGAGTTAGTAAATGGTCCCATAAACTCTTGAATGTAAAGAACAACATGAATAGAATTTTCATTCATTATATACACGTCTTTTAATCATCAATTAATATTTTTAAAATTAAATAAATTTGCACCACATTATGGATGTGGTAGTTAATAAATATGCACAAGATACAATATAAATTTACAATTTATAGAAGCATGTGATGTTATATGATATATATTATTTCCAGAATGAAATTGTAATATTTTCCTTGATGACAATTTTTTGGTCAAAATCAATCCAATAGATGTGGTTCAATAATGTTTTTGTGCTATCTTGAAGCATTGTTTATTTATTTTTAACTCTTTGAACATATTTAAAAATTAACCATATTAATAAATGTGTTACATGGTTATAGTTCGTTATACCCATTATTTAGGTTGACCGTAGTACTTAATAATAATTATGTTGATTCCAAATATGGAATCCATTTTACATAATTAAACAAAAATAAGTGTAAGAATTTAATTTAAATATAATTTTATAAAACTAAATGAAATCAATTTTAATAAAAAAACATTTGTTTTCAACATATAAATAATTTTAAATCAAAATAATTTATATATATTATGATGGGGATTTTTAATAGATTTTTTTTAAAATAATTAATTGAAAAAAATATTACATTTATAATATTACATAAACTTTTTATGATAAGTTTATTCAAATCTAGGTACACAATACACGTATTATATAAGGAGGTAAGCACATAAATGTTATTTACTCTTACTAAAATACTCCATTACTATTCCATCCTAGTTCACCTTAGACATGATTTTTGGGCGACATACATCAACCGAAATGGGTGATCATAATTTATAGTAAGGTATAACAAATTGAAATTGTACATGGGTGATAATCATTGATAAAAAATGAGGCATAACATGAGAGAATAATCACAATGAAATTGTACATTACATGATGATGATTATATAAAATTAAAATTATACATTGACAATCATATCAAATGAATTTATACAAAGGAATCACAAAACAAATTACTAAGGATAATCACCTATGTGTAAAAAACATTATCTCTAGAGACGATGAATTTACCTAATGCATCAAAGGACTTTTAGGGTATAACATTTAAATTTCATAATTCATGTAATGACCATCAATAATAATATGTCATTTCCAAAATTTAACATAGAGAAAAAATAAATTTTTTAAATTAAATAATTGAGTGTAGAAGTGATTAATTATATTAAAAGGTCACCATGTTAATCGTAACATAAAAAAATGTGGGTATCATACATGGATATAACCAACAAATGAAATATATTTACCTATATATTAATTCAATTAAATAAAATTAATGTTGGGAAAACATAGTATAATACACAAAACATGAAAAATTATAATATGATTTCAACATAAAAATGTCGATACAAATTGTTTTTTAGAATGTGATTAATAACCGATAATTAACCTCTCTCATTGGGAGAAAAACATTTTGATGTTAGTTGTGTAATGATATCCTATTAATAACGTAGTAACATTGAAATTTTCATACTAACTATAAAATAAATACTTGAATAAATGTGGAAAAAAATCCCTTAAAATTTGAGATATATTATAAATGCTTACGGGTGGTTACTTTGAACCTATAAAACTAATTAGAAGGTATATATAGAGTAAAAATGAAATGTAATTCATGACTATTATCTCTATAGTTAATAACATTTGTTGAATAGGTGGGTATTAATAGATAATTTGGAATGAGTGATTATTAATTTTAAAATTTTGTCCATGAATTATAGTATGTGATAAATGGAATACCATTAGAGTACCCATGGTTTTGTCTGATGGTATATGAAATTATGGTTTTTTAATAAATATTTTATTTTATGACCATGAAATTAACATTTTCTGTTTTTTTCCATGGGAATATATCTTTTCAAAGAAATAATTTTTTTAATATTAATCACCCTTTTAGAGATTGGAGAGTTTTTTATATGATTAAAAATTAATGTTAAATAATTAAAATTAAATATATTAATTAAATAAATTATTTTTTGGTTTTTTATTATATTTTATTAATTATCAAATATTTAAGAATTCTAAAGAGATACTTAGCACAAAAAAATAATATTTTTACTATTCATTGAAAAATAATGTGATTTATAAAATGTTCAAAATATCACTCTAACGACATTTGGATGTGTTAATTTGAAAAAAAAATGTATAATTTATCAAAATATTTCTTTTAATATGAGAATTTTAAAATTCAAATAAAAATATTTATTTATTTCAAATTAGTTGTTTTTATTACATAACTAACATTCTTGGCATAATGAAAATTAGGTGGGATATTATAAAATTATATGTAAAATTATTTTTGAATAAATAATTTTATTAGAATAATTCCTCTAAATAAATTTTATATCGAGTACCTAAATTTTTCATAAATGTGTATATATTTTATTATATTAAAATTATGTTCCATTACTATCCCAAAAAAATTATTTATCATATTAAAGTGTATATTGTTAAATAAAATTATAATTAAAATGTAATTTATGAAACCACTATTTCCTTTGGAAAAAGGAATTTGAAAATTTATAATACTATAGTCTAGATACATAACCCCTTATTACATATACATATAACATAAGGGTTAGGATTTTGATGGTGGTCCATTCTTGGGGTGTCTCATCAAACATTGATATATGGATGATATACACTAATATGAATTACTCATGTAGTTCATTCCACTTCATCCTTACTTGTTGAAGATAATATTGTTCAGGGATAAGGGAGAATCCATGTTGTAACATCACGACGGGGGTTCCACATGCCTTTTCCAAGGTCTGTTTCGATATGTAACATCATGCACACCTACCTATATTGGTGAGGCTACCAACTAGAATATCCAGTCTAATATGTATCATTGGGTCATTATACACTCTTTATCAAAGTAGCACCAAACAGAAAATTAATAAACAACAAAAAAATAATATAACAAATAATCAGATTCATACCAAAATCAATATAGACTTGTTTCACATGAAAAACTTTAATAGATAATCAATATACAAACAAAAGTGTTAAATATGCCATGTCATATATGTCTCATGTGTCAAAATGAAAAACCCAAAATAAAGACACTGACAACTCCCATGTGGGTCCCAACATCTTGTCTTGTTCCCTCACTCATTCTCAATCCCAAATTTTCCATCTAGGATAGGACTATATCTCTTATATCATCATGGAGATATGTTGTCTAATAAGATATTTTTCTGTAAAATTGAGTTGGGTGTGAGTATAACTCAATAGGACACCACCAATGGAATCTAAAACAATAATCAATATGAAAAATTTTATATAGTTTTATAAATAATACATCATAAAAAAGTAATCATTTATCACATTCCATTATTATTTAATTAATTATATAAATTAGACAGGTTCACAATGAAACTTTAACCATCATTATCATCTTCAGCCCATTCCGATGTGTGAACTGTCTCCCTGGTATATCACAATACACAATATTATGTGTTTACATTAATCAATTCATCTCAAAATAACATTCAACCAACTGGGGCTTAGAGAATTAGAAAATAACCCATTTGGTTTATGGAGTAGCATTCCATGTCCCAAAAATTATTGATCACGAGTATGAAAATGTATATTGGGGGCATAGGGCAGAATTTTAATAACCCATAGATATTTGGAGTAGTATCTCGTGGCCCACAACATAATCATAGATATATAATCATGTGGTTCCATAAAATATAACATTTTATCAACAATTATCATAATTTATTATTCCACTATTTCTCAATTTCATTTATCAAGAAGGTCCAATTTGTAAATTATCACATTAATCCTATCATTACACTCCAATGGTGGATTCCAATATAGAAACCCAATTTTTCAACAAATTTCATTAACCAATTTATCATTAAATTTCCTAATCATGATATTCACTAATTTCATAAACACATTTTTTAATCAATTGTATAATCACAATATTTAATTAACCTTTAAATTTATTTAAAAAAAGATTGGATTTAGTTGTGTATCAATAGATATTTTGTATTAATTTACACCCAATTAAAATATATACTTTTTAAAGTGACATTTTTACTACCTACATAAAGATTTATGATGGTTTTTATCCAAAAAAAATTCCCCAACATGATGTGGGATGAACATATTCCCCAAGGTGGAAGAAATTTTGAACAAAATCCAAGATCCACAGTCAATGTAATTATGATCTTCGAAAATATTCATCTAACCCAATACAATGGAATATAAATCATTTATATTATTCCATATAGAGACATGGTAGAGGGAAAAACCAATCTGGAAGAGAATAAATTTAGAAGAGGTGTTGATCCATAATCACATCATTAATTTATCATGAATATAGATCATGGGCCCTTGTAATCCTCTTTGAGACTTATAATGAATGATAACATATTAAGTCAATAACGGTTGAATGAGTGTAAACATTTGAATGAACAATAATTATAATTAAAAATGGTATTGGAGTACAACCTCACACACTATTTCTTTTGATGTGGCACACAATTTCCCTAACCATGTGCCTAAATTGATCCCATATCATAGGTGTCACATGGTTAATATTACAACGGTGCATAATTTATAAACAATTAATAAAACTTGGAAATCACATTTAAGGGAAATTAAACTATTTTATTAGTATAGGTATATAGTTAACGAGAACAATGCTCCAACTGTGGACATGAATTTTTCTCTCAAAAATTTACAATTTTCACATGAACAGTTGTGAATAAACTAAACCAATATATAAAAAAGTAAAAATTGTACCTAAAAATGAGCATAAAAATCTCCAACAAAATCAATACCATACAATATCCTCACATTATAAAATCTTATCCTCAAGCTGTACTCCCAATAATCTATATGATTCAATATTATAAAGATCGAGCTACTAAGCCCACATATCAATATCTCCCTCCCATGTTTCTTAAAATACATTGAAATGTGGGAAAAATACTCGAACTATAGACACAAAATTTCCTTGAAAACCCATCTCACTGATATGCATATCACATATCTAATATGTCTCAAAGGATGCAATGTTATGATGATCAATTTTGACAACATATATCACATGAGAAGAGTTGGTGTGATACTGATCAAGCTGTGACACATGAAAAACATTGTTCATAGAACTCTAACTATATAGAAGTCCCATTTAGTAAACCACATGCCTAATTCTCTCCATAATTTTTAATAGTCCGTCAACAATAGCCAACGAAATTCCTTTACCTCCAAATCATATAGTGAACCAATCTATGAGACTTCAAAAAAACACACAATCACCAACAATAAAATTAAGGGATCATCAACACATATAATCATATGACTACTACAAACTCTAAGTCATTCCATAATTTTTCCAATATTAATAACCTATTATGGCATCTCACACAAGATAATTTGTCCCAGAAACTCTGAATCACATTCCAACACCCAACAGAGTGGTGCTCTACATTGCCTACCATAAAGAGCCTCATATTATTCTATATGAATAGACTCTTACTAACCATTCTTATTGTTTTACTCAAAAACCACTAATTGCATCTCCCAAGACCCACCTAAGTCTAGAACTGATTCTCAGAGCATATTCTCCAAATATGATAAATAATATTTTGACTACCCATATGTCTATCGGTGGAATGATGTTCTTAATTATACCTACGTTCTAAGAACCATCTTCAATAGTTTCCGGATGCACAACATGTAACATGAGTCATGGTTTTAATTTATTATCTGTGGCACCCTGTGCAGACAGACTACCTCACAGATATACAAGTCATCCAATTGATACACTAATATAGTGTCTTGTATATGTATGAATTATTCCACTTTCACCATTCCACATATTATCACCCAAATAGTTTCCTTATTTCAAGGCATCCTTGGGATATCGACCATAAAATTTATTGTTAATTCATCTCATTACTATTCCAAAATGAAAATTGACTAAATTTAACCACCTAGTTATTGATACTCACCATATAGTATTTGTTATGATTATCCTCTTTTCATAAAACAAGAAATCTTCTTTTTCATGCTCAAAAAACAATACTGTATATGTAGGTCATATTACATTTCGGTCAATCCCAAATTCATCGTCCACTTTGTGGAATAAAATTCTTATGTTATCTCCCCACACTTACATGTAGGCACAACAACATCATTCTAGAAATATATGATCCCATTGTTATTTAATACCACAATCTGATCTTTTTAATTGGTTTGGATTCCACAGATAATAATATGTGGGCAATCTTCTCCATTCCCAACCGAGACACAACACACACCTTAGCTAGAATGGTCATCATCTTCAACTCATTACTAAAGTCTTGGTTTTCATTTGTTTTATGTTTTTTGATCATTGTATTAACAAAACTATTTCCCATCTCAAGTGCATATTCAATGTCAATGTAAAAATACTACATATACTCAACCCACTTCAACTACCATAGATTGATATCCCAATAAAAAAATATATACATTAAGTTATTGTGTTAAGTATACTCTTTAATCATTTCATCCAATTGAAAATTCAACCAACACATCAAATCATAAACCACATCCAATAAATATATGTCATGTGTATGGTATTTCAATTCATGGGGCCTCAATATCGAGGACCAATACAACACATCTTTTTATCCCTACATCAACACATCTCAATGACCCAATACAGATATGTTAAAAAAATGTATACTTTTCACCAGGAACATTTATAATCTGAATTGGTGGAGTATATTTTTTTTATCAACTCCTATAAATAATTATCATTGGCTTCGAATGAAAACAGCATTACACCATTCTTTCCCAAGCCCATAAGATGTTATTTAAAAATAGAAAAGTCCCTGATGAGCCTCAAATAGTAGCTCACAAAACCCAAAAATATATAGTTCTCAAAAAAAGCATGGGAATCTCCTAAGAATAGGCATACAACACCTTTTCTTGGTACACTATAACACCTTCCTCAGATATTATTTTATCAAATAAATATACATTATTTATACAGAATTGACTCCTATTGTTGTTGGAGTAAATCCAATGATCTCTTTGTCTACTCTGGAAGATTCCAAGATTATCAGAATGAGAATCATGAATATTGGAATAAACCGATATTTCATCCACAAAATGAAAAACTAATCTAGTACAAGTGTATAAATTGGATCATGTAGACCATAAACATTATAAGATCATTCATCATCCTAAACAACATCATGATGAACTCATTAAGGCTATACCTTTTCCTAAATGATGTATATTGGGTATCAAATGGTCTAAATATTAAATTATGAAACCCCTACCTCAATTAGATTCTAGAGAAAACACATAATTCTCTTAACTGGTAAAATATATCATTGATATGCATATGAGGATATTGGTTCTTCATATTCATCTGGTTCGACTTCAAGTAGTGACCACAAAATGGAAATGTTTTCCCAAAAATCATTAAAAACAAATCCGGAGAAACCCAATGCAATGTACTTGGAAGGAAAATCAACTAATTCATTAACACTTATATTTGAGTTTTCAAATCATAAAACACTATTAGTTTCATTATATATGGTGGAATAGAAAATATCTAAATTAAGGGTAAGAGAACAATCATAAACTCCACATCTATCTTAGGTTGAATATTTAAGATTTCCACATGAAACATATACCGAAACCATTATACTTTGTGAAATAATACAATAATATTTATACACCAGTGATATAGAAAAATACTTCTAACATGGGGAGTGATCTCCCCCTATTGTTGGTGAATTGGCCTTCCAAAACATTCGTTGATAACCCTCTCATCATGATGATCATAATTGTCAACATTAGGGGATATAAAATTCAATCTATGTTAGTATAAATCTACATAGGCTTGGTATGCTACCAACCATTCTATACCAAATATAATTTAAAATCTGGAAATATGATGAATATAATGAGACAATATGAAATAATACTCATCATCCTCAATAGAACATCATTTTCACAAATAAATGTACTTTGACCACAATCCCAATGGTGTTTCGATCATCATAACACCACATGAACTCCATGTTATACTCACCCATTTAAAAGTGGAGAAGATATAAAATAGTGAGATTCACTAGTATCAAATATGGATCAAACATAATTATAAGCTATATGAATATTATATATGACCATGGGTGGACATGATTCACTATGCACAAATGATGGATGAACTTCGTGAAATTATCATTTCTCTCTTCCCTGTGATGCCATCAAAATGCCTTGAGCATCACCACTTTGATGATTCAATGGATATTTCCCGGATGTACCACATCCAATTCATTAACCACTATGACCAGTAGAACTTCATGTGACATACTGATATAGGGTAGACAGCCCATCATAGTGTTATTACTCTACCTAGGTACTCCATCACTGAACAAAGGATGAATTGTCTCATTATAAACATTGTATATTCTCAATATTGCTACAACCATGGACTGTACTGCTGGTTAGGGGAAATATTTAAGAATGTTACCAGACTGACCTCACTGGTGGAAGATCACTCTAGTAATTTTCTATCTAACTAATATGTCCCCAAGATACACTACAATATTTATACCAGGTTGAAATTTACATGGTGATTCTTCCAAATCTTGTAATTCGTACATTCAAGACATTCTATATATACCACTTTTCCTCCACTAGAAGCCTCCATAAAGTTCACATGATATATGAGAGATGGATTAACCACATCAAAAATCTATTTCAGTAATAATATATTAACTTGGGATTAAATCTCGCATTAAATCTCAACTCGGATGCATTTCTCCATTATAGGATAATCCCCTACCAATGTATAAACAAGGGTTCTATATCCATGACCCGTACAAAAAATTCCATCATAGGAATGATCCTCTATGATAAACTTATAAACTCAACTTCCCCATCATGTATTAGTAACTCTGGGTAAATGTATTACATGTACTTCTTGTGGAATTCCTTACACACCATGTTCTCCACCTATCCATCCTGAGTCTGGATCCCCCCCCCCCAATGTTTTCCATGGCCATATAACATAAAATTATCTATTTTTACACTCTATTTAGATTATGTATCCATGTGATCATGGATAATCTTTATAGAATAAATCTATATATTATCTTCTATAGTTACACCCAATTTGGTAAATGTCATAGGGTTATTTACTTAGTGCACCCATATCAGGTTATAAATTAAATTGAAAATCATCCCTATGTATCATTCATTATACTTTATAAAGAAACCATTTTTATAACAAAAAAGGATTTCAGCTTAATCACCCAAAATATCAGAGTCTCTGGTTCCATTACTAGTAGATCATTTCTATAAATGTCCTATTACCGAAATATTTAAAAATGAAATTGTGGAGGAATATCTATTAAATTCATAAAACAAATATTATGAAATAAAAATCAATTTTATCAGATTTTAACAAGAGGTATTTTCAGATATTTACAATAAAACATTACTAATTCTCTAACACATGTTCAAATCTGAGGTGTCATCACTACCCTCAACTAGCCCTCCACTAGGTCATGCATAACAAAATGTAAAAAACATTCAAAATTCGTATTTCTCTTTTTTGACCAAATAATTTAACATTTTCTCAATTTTCATCATTTACATTTGTCAATTTCGTATTTGGAACATTTTCATTTACATTAAACAATTACAGAAAAAAACTTTTATTTAATCGACTCAGAAAAAATATACTTTTTGTTGCATGCCTAAAAATGAAGCATGATACAATAATATTGGAGTTCCATGAATTATTCATGAATTCCCAACTCATATTCCATACTAAGAAATGAATAATATATTAAAAAAATAATATCATCAAGAAACAAGTACATTACCTATGGTAAAATAACAACCAAATATAAAAACTTACATCCAGAATTGAAATCCCACCTTGGGTACATGGATTTTACCACCATAAACAAGTTAGATAATCCCATGCATGAAATATTGGACAACTCTCGAATCATCTTAGTCTCATGTTTTCCATTCCCATATAGTAGTAGAAAATAGAATAAATGAAATTATACATTTGGTACCTCATTATAATGTCACGACCATTGTTCCACTGGGTGATGCCCTGACCAGGTTCTCTACATGACCTCATTAATGCCTCCCCATACCCTAGAGGATTCTGTGTAGTAGTGAAAATATATTGAAAAAATGTGGAGATAATAACCATTTTATTTGCGCAACAAAAATTCTGAAATAAATAAACAACAAAAAATTGATATAACCAAATTCTATAATAATACCTAAATCAAATTATAAACAAACAAGTGAAAAAATATTCAAATTAAATTTTTAGATATATAATTTTATATAGTTTCCAAGTGTCAATATAAAAACCCAATATAAAAAAATTAAAACAACGAATAGTTTAGTATAATCATATCTCATTCCATCATCCATGCTACATCCGAAAATATCCATCTAACATGGGGATCTTTCCCTTATCCTTATCTCTAAATAAGATGTGTATTTTGGTAGTAATCACAAATACCATGTAGGGTGAGTGTAAAACATAGTAATTCAACGCCTATGACGATAAAAACAGTGCTTTTTATATAAAATAATATGAAATTTTATAAATATTAAATTACAATATCATATTTATTATTATATATTTAACCACATTAATTACACAAGTTTTTCATGAAACATAGGAAAACAATTATTGTTTCATCCCAGGTTTGATTCTGAACCATCCTTATGGGATATCACATTTCATTACATCATCTATATTCATTAAAAAATTCTTCACCAATTCTCATTCAAAAAATGGAATCCTAAAGAATCATTCTTGCACCACAAGGTAATTTTTAATAGTAGTCCTTTAATAATATGATCACATGAATATGAAAATATATTAGAGGCCAAGTGTTGATTTCTAGAACCCTATTGTTATTTTTAGTAGAATTACATTCCCCACAACTCATTCACATGTATCAAATCCCATGGTTCAATAATTTGAAACCATTTATGGTCAATTATCATAATTCCTTATTCACCTATTTCAAGATTTTATTTATAAATATGAATGAGTTTTAAATATAGTCAATTTATTATTACCGAAACATACCATGGGTGTGTACTCATTTCAAAATCCATTTGGTCATCTAATTTTATTAACATATTTATCCTTCATATTAATAGTCATTATATTCACCAATTACATCAATACATTATAAAATCAATTCCAAAATCACATTATTTAATTAACCAATTAATTAATTCAATCAAATATGTGACATCCCAATATAGAAATTAAAATTTAATAGTTATATTCATGAAGCTAAAATACATACAATAGGAATTAAAATTAATACCACCTACCTCAAGATCATTTAATGAACGTATCTAACAAAATCACTCAATTTGATGACTAATGCTCATTTTCATGACTATAGAATAGATATTTGACCAACACCAAGATCCAAAATCAAATAGATTTATATCCATGAAAATATCGATATAAATATATCTAATTGATTATAAAACATTATACATAATCAATGTTAATAGACATGAGAGTGGGAGGAATAAAATCGTAAATATAATACATATCAAAAGAGGGGAAAATACTTTAATTTAAACTTTGATTCATCATGAAAGGAGTTCAGTAACCAATGGAATCATCTCTAAGCCCTCTGAAAAAATATGAGAGCATCCCCAGTTAGGAAGGGGTAATTGATGGTGAATTTTGTGTGGTTTTGGAATTCGAATTAAAATTTAATGGGGAATAAAAAGAGTGCAAAGAGTTTCCTAAGATAGGTTGGATTATTTTCCAAACTATGTAAATAGACTAGGGGAATCATGGAAACTACTAATATGTTATATGGTTTTAAAAAAAGCCCACAATCTTTGTAAATCTCCTTTGTTATATTTCCAATAGTTTTTGTCAGTATGCCCATGGTTTGGAAAAACTATGTGCCAATTCTGCTCTACCCCTTTTCCATATAAACTCTAAATTTTTACCAAAACAACCCAAAATAAAAACCTTACTATGGTATTCTCAAAAAACGTAATAGAGTACATAATAAAAGCCTTAGAAATTTCATTAAAATTTCTAGATCATACAATAGTTACACTATTTCCCTTTTAAATTATGAAAAATGTGATTCAAAGGGGATGATCCTACTAGTTGAGTCCATAGTATTCCCTAATGGGTTGGTTATATTTTTTCATTACCCTTTATATAAAACATAAAATTATAATTTTTTTACTAAATGTCATAATTCTTGAATATCCTTACTGACCAATAGTCATATTTACCATTGGTTAGGATAATATTCCTAACAGTCAGGTCACTTTACATAATGGTTAGGTCACTATTACTATTGATCATATCATTATCCCAATAGTCATATTACCTCCTATAAATCCATTAAAAATAATTTATTAAACATTGACCACAATTATGGTCGAATTTGTATATTTCTAATATTCCAATTGGATTAATATTGTTTTAAATTCTTTTTATAATTTTATTAAAGGTTGTATTTATTCATGGGGATCAATATGATCCTAGTTTTATAATACCTACAATATTTTATTTTTATATTTACTTAATCATTGTAATATTATTAATTCTTATGGGTATTTTTATTCAATAAATATAATTTCCATAAAATTAAATAAATTTATTTTTCATCATTTTTTTGTTACATTCTTATCCACATTTATATATAATTATGATATATTTTTATATAATATTGGGCCATTAAATTCTCCTATAAATTAAATTTCATCATATAATTTTTTTCCAAACTCAAAACAGAAGTGAATATATATTCTATTTTTTCGGGCTCCCATGATTTCTCTTCAATCTTTTGATTTCACTACAATAATTTCATGTGTTGATTTTATTGATGCTCCAAAATGACATCATTTATTATGAATATAGATTAGTTAATCTTCACATTTTTTGTTAGCTTCATATTGATACATTGTTTCATAGTATTTTGGATGGGTTTGATATATACTATCTTAACAGTGACACACTGGAGACATCATGGACACATGCAATTTTTTATATAATGCTTCCTAGAAGGAAATATTTAATAAATACTATATAATCTCATATAGTCCAATTTACCTTTTACTTGATTTTCATTTTATTAAAAACCTCATGGCACAATTCAATAGTGAAAATTTTAGAAAAACATGATATTGAACATGATATGTGTTTAGATATTTTCAGTATTCTATATAGAATATTAAACAATTCATGATACCATTTATTTACTTCGCTAACATCAAAATACCATATTATTGTTATACATAAAATCTTATAGATTGATGTATAAGTATAAATCTTAATTCTTGAGAGAGAAAATTTATTATAGGAGACTTCCATATGTGGTTGTTGTCGATCCCCACATCAATGAAAATCATGTTAGCTTTCCCAAATCAAATCTTCTAATATTTGAATAGTCCTATCACATTTTACATTGGATTTAGGATGATTGGAGAAGCTAAGGATTACATTAGTAATAAAAGAAATGTTTTTTATCTTCTAAAATATTTATATGTAAATATTATATCAATTTTTGAAAAATAATACTGGGACACTAAAAATTCTCAACACAACGTTAATATACATAGGAAAATGGAGCCCATGGAATAAATGTTGTTGTATGGTAATAAATGGGAATAATTTTTCAATATGTAAGTGATTACCCATATATATTTGTTTCTCATTGATATTATTGGGTGACAAATAAAAAATATTATAGTGATGTTTCCAAACTTTTATAAAATAATGGGTAATGGTTTCAGTACTTATATTCAAACTTGTCTCATATTATAGACACGATAACAAACTAATATTATTTTAGTACAATTATAAATATCCTTATTAATTTTATCCATTCAATAATAATATCTCTTATATATATATGTTGTTTCTTCCAATGATATATATAATTTAGATCTACGAGGTTCATCCATGAATTTATCCTCTAACTATATATTATATAGATTGTGTAACCTTTCACTAGACACCCATACTCCCTCATTATAAACATTTATCTTAGAATGTCACATTTCATAAATTATATATTCTTTTTCAGCACAGTATCATCCCTTTATGATTTCATTATCTTACTATATAATGAATGGTAGGAAATTATTTGGGATATGATTTATGATTTCCCTTCCCTTATAACTTCCATTCTAAAATCTACCATCTATTTAATCAATTGATCTCCTTAACTCATAATCATAAGAAGAAATCTATTTTCATTCCTACTAAATGAATAATATATTATAATTAATTTTGTATAGATCTAAGGTATATAAAATTCATAATCATTATGAGTTTCAAATTATATCATTTGTCTCATTATTGTTTTTTTGTGGGTATATAATTTTGAATATTGTGGTTTTTATATCACAGTTATCTACATTAAGATTGTGTATACATATCCTTAATTAAATGAATATTGTAATTGTAATATCCCAAGTAAGCATTGAATAATAGATATTTTTATATATGTCTATTAATGAATTAGAGTGTGTTTTAGAGGCTTAAAATGAGAATAAATCCAATCTTAAGCATGGAATACACTAATATTTTTAAAAGATTGTTTTACTGCCTTTTGATGGAAAACCATTATTAAATCTATATTTTGACAATTTTATAATATATATTTGTCAAAATAAACTTATTCATTATGATTGGGACATTTAAATTTAATTTGGATAAATTTCTGGTATTTTTCTGATAATGTTCTTTTTTTTAATGAATAGTCAAAAATGTTGTATTTTAATTCAAAACCTCTTTTTAATCCAATTTTATTATATGATTATATTATCTCTTTAATTGTTTTTAAAGTGAAATTAGAATATATTTTTACCATTTAATCCAATGGTGGTCATTGGAATTAATTTCACTTTGAAATTGGACCTAAACTAGTGGCAATCTTTTGATACTTATTGTTTCATAAAAACACGCTATTTGCTCTGACAGTGGGATTTAATTATTAAATTAATTAATGTAACTTATATGTTTTGAATTTTTTAAAATAGACATAATTTTTGAATTCGTAATATCAAATATATCTTAGGGTGAAGTTTTGGTATTTTTCTGAAAAACTTCAATTTTTGATGTATAGTGAAACCACTAAGTGGTACTTAAAAAAACTGATTTTTCGTTAAAATGAAATTTTACCACCACTGTGTTTTTAATTTAAAAAATTCGACATACATGGTTGTCATTAAGAAGTAAAATGTGGTTCAATGGGATTAAAATAATTTTTTGGTGAATAGTAACTTTTAAGTTTTTAATCACGATTGGAGGTAATTAATGTAATTTAAGGTATGAATAATGTTTTAATAATATGAAATGAACTTGAAACATATCCTACCCTTATTGGATGTTTCATGGAAGAACAAGAAAACCCACGGGTCAATTTTTGGGACCCCATGGAGCCACTTGGGTAAGATAAAGACATTAATGCCTTTTATTTAATGTTAAAGTAAAAATGACAGAAACATGTATTGTTTTATTAAACCAATTTTTACATGGGTTTATACAAGTCAGATTTTTTACTATAAATAGTCATTGGAAAGGTAAAACGATTTCCTACATCATGATATTTGTTTTCTAATTTTTAGACAATAAGTAAATTAAATTATTTATGACACCATGATGATGCAGCGATGACCTCATTATTTAACGATTTAAATAAAATGAAAATATAATGTAAAATCTAAGACCTAAACTTGTCAAAAACCTATTGTATGGGTGTATTTAGAACCCTTATCACCTTAGACTATAAATTTATAATTTTGGGACCTCTTTTATTCGAAAATAATTTTTTAACAAAGTATCTTTTCATTACTTTCCAAGAGTGCCCCTCCTCTCCTCTTATAAAAGGCCCCCACCTCTACCACCTAACCCACACTTCCAAAGCCTTTGTCTCGGCCAACCCCTGGCCATTTTGTCTCTCCACATCCCTCTATAACTCTTATAAGCCTCACATTTGGAAGAAGTCTTCCCAATGAAGCCTTTGAGCTCAAATCAAAAAGAGTTACCCGATTTAAAGGTAGTGTCTTCTTTTGTGCTCTTATGTTTTATTTTGCTTCTCCAACCCTATAAACTCTTTTTATTCATTTATTTTGTAACAACACCAGTAGCCTCAATATACTAGTATGTTTTTATAAAAATCATTTGAGCAACACTTACACACACCTACATCTAATGCTTAAAGAACATACTGTTTCTGTGGATGGCGAATTTCTGCCTCACGAAATGAAGATTGTTCAATATTCTTCTAACACCTTCAAAGGTGGCCATTAATATGTCACTATATTTATATATGATATATAATATTTTTATTTTTTACTTAAGCTTCTGTATTTTTAATTTATGGCATACTTTTATGGATTCCATTATGGGTAAACGTGATATCTTCATTTTAGGAAGTGCGGACTACCGCCCCCTCAAAGTGATTTGATTCGTTAATACCATATGTGGTACGTATAAAGGATAGATTGAATGATATTATATATGATAAAATAATGGAATTATAATACTATTATGTATCATTATGTTTTAATTCCATTAAATATGAAGTAGAAATCGAAGTAGCGTTCATGCGTACATACGGCTTACCGTCTCCATGAACAGTGCATTTCATTTCTTACCTCTAAACGTTCTGTAATATTTTAAATGCATGTATATACTAGATATATATGATATATATGATATCTACATCATGAGTATATCTCTGGATATAATTGATACATGAACAACTTGTAATTATAAAGAGATTATTTTTTACTCAAGTACCAATGATCGTTAAAACGACTGTTATTAACTTAAATAATTACATAGTGTTCATGAAATGGTAATAATTGATATAAAAGGAATAATGAACTTGAAAAAGGTTCTTAATAAAGTATAAATTAACTCAAGTTTATTATTCAGGAGGTTAAAGAACGATCGAGTCAAGTCGGACCTGAGGTATGGGACTTCGTCTCAATCTCCTTTCATTGAGGCATATTTTGTTTTATACACAACCTTCTTTTATACGGTGTATAACCCCATTTTACTTTTACATTTATCCAAAATGAATCTTTTTTATACGAAGTGTTTTACTAAACGACAAAAGGGAATGTTTTTGTCATACGTATGCGGCAACAACGACTTCTCGGCCGCCGTGACCATTATTTGAGTTTTGGCTTCCTCTACAAGCCATACCTTTTTTTAAAGAAAAATAAATACCATGTTTTAATTTCCTTTTATTTTGGTATTGAAAATGGTTTTCATAATGTTTTTATATCAATGTGTTGTATTGATATCTTGTGATTTAAAAGTTGAAATGTTATGTTTCCTTTATGCATGTTTTATGTGATACGATTATGTTATGGTTCTTGGGAATTGTTATGAAGACGGGTGGTTCCGTGACAAACTAAGGGAGGGTGAGCCCGATATAGCTCTCCAATGCATTGGGTAACGTTAAGGAGTTAAACGTTAAGGTTTCTCCGAAGAGATTTGGGGAATATACTGTGATGGGTATTCCAAACATAACCAAGAGGGTTAGTCCCTACGTAAGAATGTTATGAATGCCTCAAGTTACCTTTATGTCTTATGACTTCTATGATTTATTCATGATTTGATGAGGTATATTAATGTGCTTATGTTTTATGGGTAATGTATGATTTCATTCTTATGTATATATGTACTCATGTTTCTTTTCCATATTTTTATATCCCTTACTGAGCTTTTTATGCTCATCCCAAGTTTTTGAAATGTTTTTCACAGGTCAAGGGAAGGGTACATGATATGATGATAGTGTCAAGGAAGTGTCAAGAAATAATCCATGTTTTATTTTAAATATGTTTCTATTGATGGGAAAAAATGAATACTATCTTTTATGTAACCACTTTGTTTAAATGTGGAATGTAATGCAAGTTTTATGATCTAATTATCTAAAACTCTAAACCTAAAATGATCCTCAATGTGTAATCTTGTAATAACTCAAGATTAAGTAAGGATTAAGTCTGGGGCCTTATAGTTTGTATCATAGGTCGGTTTAGATAACTTTAGGAGTTATAATTCTATTAAATGATTATCCAGAAATATTTTTTTGTGGTCAAATTGAAATGATATAGCATTTGAATATTACAATGTTGCTTCATCTAAGACATGTTTGTTCAAAATGGTTTTCTGCAGAGGAAATAGGGAAGCAATGCTAGGAAGGTATACAGAAGGAAATAACCTTCCAAATCAGCATCCTGAGATGGTCGGAATTAGAACTGAACTGTTTGTTGCAGTAATGGCACAGTTGACTCAAGAGATAAATGGTGGTGGTATCCATGCATGAGATCCTCCAGATCAACCACGGAGGAACATGTCAGTGGTGGAACATTTCATGAGGCAACATCCCCCATCATTCAGAGGATCATCTGACCATGTGCTAGCTGAAGGGTAGATTAAAGCACTGGAGAAGATTTTTGATGTCATGGGGTGTTCAGACAATCAAAAGGTTAGTCTTGATCTTTACTGTTTGGAGGGTGAAGCAGATCAGTGGTGGTCGATGGTTAAAAATATCAGGTACGCTGATGAGATTGATGCTCTTGATTGGGATGAATTTAAAGGTATGTTTCTTGAGAAGTATTTTCCTAAGGTTGTTTGACTTAGGATGGAAAAACAATTCTTGGAATTGAGGAAAGAGGAAGACTCAGTGGATGCCTATGAAGAAAGGTTCACTCGATTGGCAAGGTATGCTCCAAATTTTATCCGAGACCTTGATAGTAAAATCAATCGTTTTTACTCAGGATTAAAGCCAAAATATCTAAGTTCATTAGCTTCTCGTGAGTTTAAAAGTTATGAAAAGCTTGTTCGATGTGCTGAGAAGGTTGAAATTGATTTTTAATGATGATCGAGTGTTCTATAACAACCAGCAGAAGAAGAGACCAAGGTGGCAGGAGAAAGGAAATAATTCTTCAAAAAGTTATGACGGTAAGAAAACTAAGTTTCCAGTTTGTGATAAATGTGGGAAAAGGAATGCTGGGGAATGTCTTCTGAATTCTGGAAAGTGATACCGATGCGGTAAGATGGGACATAAGGCTCATGATTGCACTGAAAAAGATCAGGGTGATGGTAAGACCAAATTTGATTTACAGTTAGTGAAATGTTTTAAGTGCAATGATATGGGTCACTATGCAAACGAGTGTCCGAAAAAGAGCTTGAGTGATGGGAAGAAGTTATAATACTAGCAGAAAGGGGTGGTGAAATCCTTTGCAACTACTTCAGCAGATGTCAGGCCACCAAATGAAGTGGTGTCAGGTATTTTGTTTGTTTTTTCATATTATGCCAGTGTGTTGCTTGATTCGGGGTCTACACATTCTTTCATCTCTGAAACCTTTTCTTGTAAAATGGGAATACCATCTCAAGAAATGACTCCTATAATTTTGGTAAAAACACCTGGGGGAAATTTTGAGGCAAAAATAATTTATAAGAATCTTCCTATCCTTATCCGTGGAAAGAACCTACTTGAAAACCTTATTGTTTTACCTCTAGTAGAGTTTGATGTTATCCTGGGAATGGATTAGCTCTCTATTTACCATGCTAAGATTGACTGTAGAGGTAAAGAAGTTTCTTTTCAGAAAGTCTTTCAGTTTGTGTACAATAATGAACCCTTACTATTGATAACATATCAAGAGGCCGAGAAACTTGTAAAAGATAGAAATGAATGTTACCTTGCACACATTGTTGAAAACAAGGGAACTGTTCAGAGTAATGATGTGCCAGTGGTAATTGAGTATCCTGATGTTTTTCCTGATGAGTTTTCTGGAATAATACCAGATCAGGAAGTTGAATTTACTGTTGACTTAGTTCTTGATGCTAAGCCAATTTCAAAACCCCCTTATCGAATGGATCAAATTGAACTTTTAGAGTTGAAGGAGAAATTGCAAGATTTATTAGAGAAAGTTTTCATTCAACCTAGCACACCACCATGGGGTGCTCCTGTTTTATTTGTTAAAAATAAAGATGGTTCAATGAGACTTTTCATTGATTGTAGAGCCTTGAATAACATCACTGTTAAGAACAAATATCCTTTGCCTCATATCGATGATTTGTTTGATCAGCTCCAGGGAGCTCAGTATTTTTCAAAGATTGATCTGAGATCGGGGTACCAACAGTTGAAGGTAAAGGAAGCAGATATTCCGAAGACCACGTTTCGTACAAGATATGGCCATTATGAATTTGTATTAATTCCTTTTGGGCTAACCAATGCACCTACTGTATTCATGGACTTAATGAATATAATTTTCCATGAGTTCTTGGATAAGTTTGTGGTGGTTTTCATTGATGATATTTTGGTGTTTTCTAAAAGTAAAGAGAAGCATGAAATATATCTAAGGGTTATTTTGAAAACCTTAAAAGAAAATAAATTGTATGGTAAATTCAGCAAGTGTGAGTTTTGGTTGCAACAAATTTTTTCCTTGGTCACATTGTTTCAAAATATGGGATAAATTTTGATCCTGCAAAAACAAAGGTTGTTGAAGAATGGCCAAGACCCACAAATATAACTAAGATTCATAGTTTCCTTGGTTTGGCAGGCTATTACCGAAGGTTTGTTAGAAATTTTTCACGATTATGTAGTCCAATGACTAAGATAACTTGTAAGGGTGTTAAGTTTATCTGGACAAATGAATGTAATGATTGTTTTCAGGAATTGAAAAGAAGATTAGTGAATGCTCCAGTTTTGGAACTACCTTCCAGGAATGGTGAGTTTGTTATCTACAGTGATGCTTCATTGAAAGGACATGGTTGTTTCCTAATGCAGAATGATCAGGTAATTTCTTATGCTTCACGACAGTTGAAAACTCATGATGTAAATTACCCTACACATGATATGTAATTAGCTGCTGTTGTTTTTGCTCTAAAAATTTGGAGGCATCATTTTAATGGAGTAAAGTGTGAAATATATACTGATCACAAAAGTTTAAAGTATATATTCACTCAGAAATAATTGAACATGAGATAGAGGAGATGGCTAGAATTAATCAAGGATTATGATTGTATAATTCATTACCATCTGGGAAAAGCAAGTAAATTGGTTGATGCTTTGAGTCGAAAAAGTAATGCTTCATTAACAATGTTGCATTTGGAATGAGATCCTTTGCTTAAGGATTTGATGAACTTTTTCATAGAAGTTGTTGGTTCAGGATGTCCTACTATTTTGTTTTAGGTATCAATGAAATCTTCTCTATCAGACAGAATCAAGCAATCACAGAAGCAAGACAGTGAGTTGCAGAAAAAGGTAGAGCTGGTTCAGAAGGGTAAGTTGACCGAATTCAACATTGATAATGATTGTGTTTTGAGATTTTGGAAGAGATTGTGTGTGCCTTGTGATTCACATTTGAAGAGAGAGTTGTTATGTGAAGCTCATAATTCTCCGTTTTTAGTTCATCCTGGCAGTACTAAGATGTATAGAGATCTTCAGGAGTATTACTGGTGGGACGGAATGAAAAGAGATATTGCTGATTTTACTGTGAAGTGTTTGACTTGTCAATAGGTTAAAGAAGAGCAGCAGTTACCGAATGGGATGATTTAGCCTTTACCAGTACTAGAATGGAAATGGTAAAATATATCCATGGACTTCGTTGTGGGATTGCTGAAGTCACCTCGAGGTAATAATGCAATCTGGGTTATTATTGATCGCTTGACTAAATATGCTCATTTCCTTGCTATACGAGATACTTTTTCCCTAGATCAACATTCCCATTTGTATCTTAAAGAGATAGTCAGGTTACATGGAGTTCCTCTCTCCATTGTATCTGATCGTGATCCCAGGTACACTTCTAACTATTGGAAAGGCCTTCAGAAGTCATTGAGTACTGAATTAAATTTTAGTATATCTTTTCATCCTCAATCAGATGGGAAATCAGAATAAAAAATTCAGACTTTGGAACATATGCTATGTTCTTTTTTGATGGATTATCAGAGAAGTTGGGACCAACATCTTTCTTTGGTTGATTTTTCATATAATAATAGTTTTCATTCAAGTATACAGATGGCACCATTTGAGACATTATATGAGAAGCGGTGTCGAACTCCAACTTTCTGGGATTAAGTGGGTGAAAGGAAGCTGATGGGACCAGAATTGGTAGAAGAGTTGGCAGAAAAAGTTCAGCTAATACAGAAACACATGATAATAGCTCAGAGCAGGAAGAAGAGTTATGCGGACAATAGGAGGAAGGATCTCTCTTTTGAGGTAGGTGATCATGTTTTTCTCAAAGACTCACAATGGAAAAGTGTGATTTGATTTGGTAAGAAAGGAAAGTTGAGTCCAAGGTTCATTGGACCATATGAAATTATGGAGAGAGTTGGATTAGTTGCATACCGAGTGGCTTTACCTCCAAGTTTATCTCAGGTACACAATGTTTTTCATGTTTCTATGTTGAGATAAGTATATGCCAGATCCATCTCATGTTTTGAGTCCAGAGGTAGTTCTGCTAGAAGAGAACCTATCTTATGAGGAACAACCGGTACAGATTCTTGACCATAGGGAGAAAGTGTTACGGAATAAGTTGATTCATCAGGTAAAGGTTTTGTGAAAAAACCACATGATTGAAGAGGCAACATGGGAATCTGAAAATGCAATGAGGGCTAAATACCCCCACTTATTCGATAAGTAAATAAATTGCAGGGATGCAATTTTCAAAAGGGGGGAAGGATGTAACATCCCAAGTAAGTAATGAATAATATATATTTTTATCTATGTCTATTAATGAATTATATAGTGTTTTAGAGGCTTAAAATGAGAATAAATCCAATCTTAAGCATGGAATACACTAATATTTTTAAAAGATTGATTTACTGCCTTTTGATGGAAACCCATTTTTAAATCTATATTTTGACAATTTTATAATCTATATTTTTCAAAATAAACTTATTCTTTATGATTGGGACATTGAAATTTACTTTGGATAAATTTCTGGTATTTTTCTAATAATGATCTTTTTTTTAATGAATAGTGAAAATGTTGTATTTTAATTCAAAACCTCTTTTTAATCTAATTTGTTTATATGATTATATTATCTTTTTAATTGGTTTTAAAGTGAAATTAGAATATATTTTTACCATTTAATCCAATGGTGGTCATTAGAATTAATTTCACTTTGAAATTGGACTTAAACTAGTGTCAATCTTTTGATACTTATTGTTTCATAAAAACACGCTATTTGCTTTGACAGCGGGAATTAATTATTAAATTAATTAATGTAACTTATATGTTTTGAATTTTTTAAAATATACATCATTTTTGAATTTGGAATATCAAATATAGCTTAGGGTAAAGTTTTGTATTTTTCTGAAAAACATCAATTTTTGATGAATAGTGAAACCACTAAGTGGTACTTAAAAAAACTGTTTTTTCGTTTAAATGAAATTTTACCACCTCTGTGTTTTTAATTTCAAAAATCTGACATACATGGTTATAATTAAGAAGTAAAATTTGGTTCAATGGGATTAAAATAATTTTTTGGTGAATGGTAACTTTTAAGTTTTTAATCGCGATTAGAGGTAACTAGTGTAATTTAAGGTAAGAATAATGTTTTAATAATATGAAATGAACTTGAAACATGTCCTACCCTTATTGGATGTTTAATGGCCGACCAAGAGAACCCATGGGTCGATTTTTGGGACCCCATGGAGCCACTTGGGTAAGATAAAGACATTAATGCCTTTTATTTAATGTTAAAGTAAAAATGACACAAACATGTATTGTTTTATTAAAACAATTTTTACATGAGTTTATACAAGTCATAGTTTTGACTATAAATAGTCATTGGAAAGCTAAAATGATTTCCTACATCATGATATTTTTTTTCTAATTTTTAGACTTTAAATAAATTAAAGTATTTATGACACCATGATGATGCAGCGATGACCTCATTATTTAACGATTTAAATAAAATGAAAATATAATGTAAAATATAAGACCTACACTTGTCAAAAACCTATTGGATGGGTGGATTTAGAACCCTTATCACCTTAGCCTCGAAATTTATAATTTTGGGACCTCTTTTATCCAAAAATCATTTTATAACAATGTATCTTTTCTTAACTTTCCAAGAGTGCCCCTCCTCTCCTCTTATAAAAGGCCCCCACCTCTACCACCTTACCCACACTTCCAAAGCCTTTGGCTCAGCCAACACCTGCCCATTTTGTCTCTCCACATCCCTCTATAACTCTTAGAAGCCTCACTTTGGGCAAAATGCTTCCCAAGCAAGCCTTTGAGCTCAAATCAAACAGAGTTACCCGATTTAAAGGTAGTGTCTTCTTTTGTGCTCTTAAGTTTTATTTTGCTTCTCCAACCCTCTAAACTCTTTTTATTCATTTCTTTTGTAAAAACACCAGTATTTTAATTATACTAGGATGTTGTTATAAAAATCAGTCGAGCTACACTTACACACACCTACATCTAATGGTTAAAGAACATACTGTTTCTATGGATGGTGAATTTCTGCCTCACAAAACGATGATTGTTCAATATTCCTCTAACACCTTCAAAGGTGGCCATTAAGATATCAATATATTTATATATGATATATAATATGTTTATTTTTCACTTAAGATTCTGTATTTTTAATTTATGGCATACCTTTATGGTTTCCATTATGGGTAAACATGATATCTTCATTTTAGAAAGTACGGACTACCGCCCCCTCAAAGTGATTTGATTCATTAATACCATATTTGGTATGTATAAAGGATAGACAGAATGATATTATATATGATACAATACTTGAATTATACTACTATTATGTATCATTATGTTTTAATTCCATTAAATATGAAATAGAAATGGAAGTAGCGTTCATGCGTATGTACGGCTTACCATCTCCATGAACAGTGCATTTCATTTCTTACCTCTAAACGTTCTGTAATATTATAAATGCATGTATATAATGGATATATATGATATATATGATATCTACATCATGAGTATAACTCTAGATATAATGGAAACATGAACAACTTGTAATTATAAAGAGATTATTTTTTACTCAAGTACCAATGATCGTTAAAACGACCGTTATTAACTTAAATAATTACACAGTGTTCATGACATGGTAATAAGTGATATAAAAGGAATAATGAACTTGAAAAAGTTTATTAAGAAAGTCTGAAAATAAATCAAGTTTATTATTCAGGAGGTTAAGGAACGATCGAGTCAAGTCGGACCCGAGGTATGGGACTTCGTCTCAATCTCCTTTCATTGAGGCATATTTTGTTTTATACACAACCTTCTTTTATACGGTGTATAAACCCCTTTGACTTTTACATTTATCCAAAAGGAATCTTTTTTATAGGAAGCGTTTTACTAAACGACAAAAGGGAATGTTTTTGTCGTACGTATGCGGCGACAATGACTTCTCCGCCGCCGTGACCATTATTTGAGTTTCGGCTTCCTCTATAAGCCATACCTTTTTTAAAAGAAAAATAAATACCATGTTTTACTTTTCTTTTATTTTGGTATTGAAAATGGTTTTCATAATTTTGTTATATCAATGTGTTGTATTGATATCTTGTGATTTAAAAGTGGAAATGTTGTGTTTCCTTTATGCATGTTTTATGTGATACGATTATGTTATGGTTCTTGGGCATTGTTATGAAGACGGGTGGTTATGTGACAAACTAAGGGTGGGTGATCCCGATATATATCTCTAATGCATTGGGTAACGCGAAGGAGTTAAACGTTAAGTTTTCTCCGAAGAGATTTAGGGAATATACTGTGATGGGTATTCCAAACGTAACCAAGAGGGTTACTCCCTACGTAAGAATGTTATGAATGCCTCAAGTTACCTTTATGTCTTATGATTTCTATGATTTATTCATGATTTGATGAGGTATGTTAAAGTGATTATGTTTTATGGGTAAAGTATGATTTCATTCTTATGTATATATGTAGTCATGTTTCCTTTCCATATTTTTATATCCCTTACTGAGTTTTTTATGCTCATCCCAAGTTTTTGAAATGTTTTTCACAGGTCAAGGGAAGGGTACATGATATGATGATAGTGTCAAGGAAGTGTCAAGAAAGAATCCATGTTTTATTTTAAATATGTTTTCGTTGATGGGAAAAATCAATACTATCTTTTATGTAACCACTTTGTTTAAATGTGGAATGTAATGAAAGTTTTATGATCTAATTCTCTAAAACTCTAATCCTGAAAAGATCCTCAATGTGTAATCTTGTAATAACTCAAGATTAAGTAAGGTTTAAGGTTGGGGCCTTATAGTAACTAACGTTAAATCATATTTTTGGAATATTAGTTTTATGGGTTTTAACTATATTATTTCATATGAAATCAGGGTTTCATTTCACATGAGTACACTTACATAACCCTCTAATGATGCATCAAAACAAATGGAAGACAATTCCACGTTAGAGGGTAGTTTTACAACGGTGCACTAACAAAACTATTGATTTGTTAATTGAAATTTTCATCACAATACTTTCTCAATAAAAAACTATATCACTTTAAATTTTAAATGTTTTTTGGAATATAATGATGTGAATAGTTTATCAGAAACCTTATATTGTATCCCACTAAACTAGGGAAACATTGAATATCATTATCAATAATAGGAAAGGGGAACTCCTCTATATAATTTTCATTATCTGTATATACTTAGGATCATTAACTAGTAAAAATGGATCTAAATAATAAATATTTTTCCAATGTTAACTCAGTTTTTTAAATTACCAAAAATTATCCCCTCACTTAATGTTTTTAATTTGATATTTATATGATCATAATGGTCTTACAGATTTTTTTAATAAATCATAATATAATCAATTAATAAAAAATAAAAATTATTGAGGCTGTTCTTATTTATTATATTCGTAAAATGAAAAAATATGTTACGAGGATAAGTTAGGACAAATGGGATTACATCAAATTAATAATGTCTATATATTGATCGAAATGCAGACGTTGAGATATATTATATATTCATTATCAGATAATTGTACCCTAGTAATAGTAAAATCATGGGGATGAATTAAGACTCATAAAGATGATGCAACAAATAAAAAATTCATTCAATAGGGTGATTAATCTATAATGTGATGAAATTATGAAATTCAAAATCAATTAATATCATAATTGATCCACCCATATTCTTCACAATGATAATATATTTTTCAAATGGATAAACAAATGTACATATAAAATAATTATCCAAAATATATTTATGTTTCATATTTATATCATATAGCCCCACATATTCTATTCCATAAGTGGTATTTGAAATAGTATAGGATATATGCATATGTTTCCATTGAGAAATCTTCCAATTTCTAGGCTAGGTCTAAAAAAACTATTCTATAAATTAATCAATGCATTCGAAAATAATGGGGACATTTCTTATCATTAAATACACTCTTTCTTATTCTTATTAAATAATAATTATAATAAATAATTTAGTTTGATTTTTTTTCATAACAAGACTCATTTTTATATATCCCTGTATTGAAGATAATTATAGGTTAATAATTTAAGAAAAATGAAAATCACATAATTATAATGTTTTCCGAATAATTATTCATAGAAAACCCATTCAAACCAATTATTATTTCAAACTAAACCATTTTAATGACCAATATATTTTTAGAGAGTCATTACTCACAAATAATAATACGGTAATCCCAATAATGTAGACGCTCGAATAGTTCCTCTTGGAGTTTTTATTGAAAATTCCACGACAATATTTTCAATGTTTAACATGGTTTTATTTTAAAATATGATTTAAATTAATGACTATGTAGAACCAAAATTAAAATTTTCTTTATATCTAAGTGTGCATGATCAATGTACCTACAAAAACATCATTCAGTGCCTCGACATCAGCTATTGTGACTAAAAAAGAACAACCATTCTAAATTGTACACTTCTAGGGTTGATGTTGTATTCTATCCATTATCCTCTGATATGGAAATTGATTAGAATGATGCCTCTTCTCTACACACATTATGTAATGTAATATATATTTTTATTTTATCATATTATATTTTTTATGGCCAATAAAATACGGTTTCCCTACATCTACAAAATATTTTTTTCTTATATGGTTATCTCATTGACACTTTTAGTGCATTTCACTTTTAGGAAGAAAATAAATGATATCATTTTCCACACTTTTTAGACATAGAATTCTTTATGTTCTTGAATTCCCATTTATGGATTTAATTCATTATGATATTTTTCTTAATGCATATAATTATTTTATTTTCTTTCATGGGATCCCATTAAGAAACTATAAACTAAATTTTAAATTATAGAGAATATCATATTGTCTCTTCATAATTTCCGACATCTCAAATTTTTAATTTATTCTATAGGTGGGTTCATTATCCCCAAAACATTATAAAGATATTCCTAATAGAATCAATAAATTGATTTAATAATGTCATGAAATCTATCCAATTTTCATCTCATAATTCCTTCAAAATTTATTTTTCATTTATTTCAACTATACAAATTCCCTCATATATTGGATTAGTGGTAATGAGAAAAATACATGTTGATAAAAAAATCATGTAGTCTTCTCATACGTTGGCTTCCACCTCATCTCTCGTTGTCGTGTTATTTATTATTACCCAACACTGATCAGTCACACCATCTAAGAGATATACTTCCAATTTAATTTATTTTTTATCTTAATAATGTTCTATAGAAAAAATGGTCAAATGATTCAGTAAATAATGTTTTCATTGAATAATAAAGGATTAAATTTTTGTGTTTCTTTACATGGTGATGTTGGATTCTCCAAATGTTATTATAATTTTTTATTATAATATTTAACATAATTATCATCATTATGATGCTTGAAACTCATGTGTCCATCATATTAGAAAAACAGCATTTTACTATCCATCGCATCCATTATTTAGAGAATCCCATATGTGTGCTACAATTTTTCAATAAAAATAATTCCCAAGTCAATTAATTTATTACTATCATAAAAAATTTAAAAATAATTCAAATGGAAGGGATAATCCAAATATTATTAATATCATTAATCTAGGATATTATACTTTAATTAATATTTAGAAAATTTAAGTAATACATATATCTTTTAAAATGGGGTTTAAGAAGCATTTCATTAAACATATAATATATAGTGAGAGTTTCAACCATGGTGAAAAATAATGACTCTTTTTTGTGCGTCATGTGAAGACTGAGTTATAACATAATCCTCACATTTCATGTTATTAAAACATGTATAACTATAATAGAACCGTCATCACTTGTAGTATGTTAAAATATATTTCATTTAATTTAAACAAATCATGCTATATATCACCAAAATTTAAGGTTGTTTTCCTATTTTTTTAACATATCCATATCTATTAACTAATGTTTTTTGGTATTAATATCCACAAATAATGAAAAATATCCCTTAATACTAACTATGTATACATAGAATTTTGATACATAATTTTAAAATAAATCATTAACAAAATATTACATTAATATATTAATAGTACTTTTGAGGTATATCATCCTAGAATCATTCAACATAATAAATTAATAACTTCCAGAATCAGAAATATAAATGATATTTAATCCTCATAAAATTATCCTTTATTATTATATCCTAGTACACCTCACTTTACATGATTTCAATGGTACATAAATCCATAAAAATGGTATTTTAATAACCAATATATATTAAATGAATAAAATTACTTTCAAATTGTATATTTGATACGAAATACAAAAACATCCACATCTTAAAAATATACATCATCAAATTTAATCTTATCGGTAGCTTGAGAAACACACAAACATGTGTCTAAAGAAACCATAATATATTATAACATCATAAACTATCCATTAAAATGTTGAGTATAAATAGTCATAAATAAACTATTAAAATTTTAGCTATCAGTTGAGTATAAATAAAAAAATAATCATTTTAATGTAATTAAATTTTTCTTTTGAGAAATATTTTTTGAAGATGGGTTATTCATGAATTGTGAACATAATTTAAAATTAATTATTAAAAATAACGAATATTTTTTGTAAAATACTTTTTTTTAGATCATAATTCATAATTATCTTAGGTTGAATTATTAGTGTTTTTCTAAAATTTGTCATTTTTTGGATAAATAATGAAAAATAATTAATTTTAATTGAAAGTTTATTTAAAATTTAAATTATTTATAATGTTATCTTATATTTTTAATTAGGTTAAAACTAAAAATAATTAATTCATATATCTATAAATTACATTAATTTCATGGGAATCATTTTTATATTGTATTTTTATTTAAAAAAATTGTAAATGTTTTAACATTTTCTCTTTGAATGATTGCATTTTTATAAAATATAAAGGATTAATTTTCAAATAAATTATACCACACATATAATATTAATTTATAAAAATGGATTCCATATTATAAATTATTATAATTTATATTATCTAATAATGTGATTTTTTTTTTGGAAATTAATAGTGAATAATGTAATGGATAAGTATTGTGGTTATGGTAAAAATGGATTCCCTCAGTGTCAAACTAAAAATATATGGGTTAAATTAACCTTAGAACATACAAAATATATTTTACCACCATATTTAGAAACAATATTTTATAATTACTAATAATAATTCATTTTGGGACTCTTTTTCATTTGAAAAACATTGTCCCAACTTTTTCATGTAAAAAATTACCAGTGTGTCACTTATCTAACTTAAATAAGTATTCCCCCTATCCAATATAATTAACACATTCATACCCATTTGGTTTGGTCAATAAATAGATAAATTAGTTACCAAATTTTATCCCCCTAATAGGTAAGCCTTTTTTATGGAATAAATAAAATCTCTGAAGACTTTATGTGCAATCATTATGATGTTACAAGAAGATGATGTACATTCTTCAACTACCGACTTTATATTATAACTTTGTACAACTAAAATAATAATAATTAAACCATTATTATATAATAAACTCACTATATTATTTATTAATAGAATTTTATATGTTAGGGGAATGACCGAATCCATCTACATTTATATAAAATGGGTTACAAAAACATTATTTCCATGTTTGTTAGACTACCACCTTATGAACCGATGTAATTAACTTTTTAATTACCACATTTCATGGTTGTTTATGAAGATGAATATATATATATGATATGATATCATAATTATACCTCCATTTTCCTTATATCATATATTAAATATTAATTTTTTTCTGTGGGAGATACGATAAGGTCTTTCAAGTGTACGGCGGCCACTAAATCATAAAGCGATGTGATTTGACTTTCACTAATGTGTTACCAGAAAATTAATAAGCATAAATACAAATATTATATGTAATATACATGAAATAATTATTGAATTAATGAGATATTTATACTTATTAGTGGATATTATATATCATTATCATTTCTCCATTTCACTCAACTAAAATATTATAGCATCATTTTTGTATGTTTGGATTAGCAACTTGACGAAATAAGGTGACCCATTTGTAATCACCATGCCACATTGATGATATATTAATGAAATAGTATAGTATTATAATATTATGATCATTATGGGAAAAATATATTACTTACCATCTTCTTATAAAGATTTTTTGAATAATGTAAACTTTACTCGTGCATATGTATATTCAACTGTCATTATCATGAAATACAACATTTCTCAAAACAATCATTAATCATTGGTGTTAAATGTATATAATTGATATATAAATATGATAATTATTTCATTTTTATTATTCTGGATATGATAAAGATATATAATATGTGAATGATCTTTAGTGATGAAACACACATGATAAAAAATAAACTAACACATGTAATAGTAAAATTAATCAAAGATAATTAAATAATGATGGATAATATTATATAAATAAATAAAATACTATATTATAAATATTAATATAATTCTATTATATGATAATAACATGCTTTAAATCAATATACATAATTTTAAACCATGTTCATGTAATAATAAGCGTTAGGTATGGGACATCATATTAAATTTAAATACCATAAAAAATTATTTGTTATTATGAACCAATTAACTTTTTGGTGGTGTATATACAACCCCTTTTAAATGTGATATCAATATTTAATCATAAATCATGGGATTTAAATATTCACTTTTTATCATTTCATGTAATAGTATTTTAATTGAAAATTACCAAGTGGTAAACGTTATTCTTCAGTCTCACATTATTTTATGATTGTAAACACTCTTTAGAAACTATCTTATTTTTGTAATAATTATTCATTGAAAATTACATTTTACATAAATATGCATATTCATTCATTATATATAATATTATTTCATATCATTACATATGTTTTAAAAACCAGTTTTGCATAGAATATTTTTTATTAACTAGTGAAATGTTGATAAATTTGTATTCTTTATTCAATACAATTATTTGATATTATATCATATTTATTTGTGAATTGAGTCAATTTTTTATGTGAGGAGTTATTTGGACCTATAGATAGTAGTGGGTAATAAAATAATATATCTCATATATGGATAGATATATCTCATGAGATAAATAAGTTGACCAAATTTAATTGGTTTCAATAAATAGTATTTAAACTATCATATGAAGTTCTTGAGAGTAATGGTATCATGATTCCTAATAACATTGAAGCCAACAATTAATAATTTTCTCCATTTTAAAATAATATATTTTAATCTATTAAATTTTCATTTTGATATTACCACTAAATTATATTAATAATTAGTTACTTGATTAAATGGAATTTGATTTTAGTTATTTACATTTACATACATATTATTCTTTATTAATATGTGATAGAGTTGAAAGAACCTTGTTCTTTCATTACGGTACATGTTTCTTTTTTCATTCAGTTTTGGAATGTTTTTGAGAAAACAGTTTTCCCTGGCTATGTTCTTGACTAAATTGGGTAGTTCTAGATATTTCCAAGGGATACATTGTGTATTGTATTTGTGTGTGAAGAACATAAATGGCATGTAATCATGTTGTCTAGGTAGAAAAATTTAGAAATTACATGTAGTGTACTATTTTTACACACCGAGTAGAGAAGCCGTGTATAGTGATATACATGGTGTGTTGGC
Organism: Viscum album; assembly: GCA_963277665.1. Classification (NCBI taxonomy): domain Eukaryota; kingdom Viridiplantae; phylum Streptophyta; class Magnoliopsida; order Santalales; family Viscaceae; genus Viscum; species Viscum album. The sequence continues at coordinate 184,590,886 of OY728153.1, read as the reverse complement.
GATGTCAGCCATGTAGAGAAGTTCACACCGTGTTCCCCTACGTAGACACCATGTAGTAATGTCGAAAAGTCAGAAAAGTAGGCAAGTTATCTTGGGAACAGTTATAGAATCCACAGGGCATGTAGTACTAAGTACGCACCATGTATTTATTTATTTTTTCTCTAAAACTGGAAGTATCCTTGTTTTGATGTACAAACAAAAACCCGCAACGTTTTTGGGTGATAAAAGCTGGTTGAAGCCCATTTTTCTCCCGGATGTTCATTTTATGTTTGTATAAAATGTTATATGATCCATTGGAACCCCCTCGATAAGGCCTTGATTGCTCACGAGAAATATTCATTGATTCCACATCTCATCCTTGTTATAGAGGGTTGATTGTTTTTGACGGTTTTGTAGATCTACTACATTTTAGGTCGAATTGGAGGGTGATACAGGAGGAGGTTTATCGAACGAGTATGAGGTATGTGGTGCATAACTCTTTTGGTGTATTCATGGACATTTGGGTGGCGCAATCATTGGTGTGCCTTCAAATAATTTGATTGATACCCTGTTTAAATTGTTTTTGCTTATTTAATTGCTTATTAGACCAATGGGAAGCCATTGGGAATTATGAATACATGAATTTCGTGAGTGAGGCTGGGCGAGAGGTTATTTCTCCTTTGGGGAATTTTGGTCGGGGGTTCCAAAATGGTTTAAAATGAATTATTTTTTTTATTAAAATGATGAGTTTAATTTGTTATAGCATGATATGAATTGTTTGAGGCATTCAACACCTCAGTGCTGGTTTGGGACAACACATAGCTATTGGAATTCTATAGTCAAGTTTGTATTACCTGTATAAACTATTGTATTGTGATTATATATGTGATACATGTTATTGCATATGTTGTAACCCTTAGGGTTGTGTTGGGTATGGTCTAGATATTCTTTAGTGATGTTGATCAATGGTTGGTCTTGGCCCGGATTATATTGGGTGGATTTGACCATGGGATTGGGCGTCATGGACGTCGACTTGATGCAGTGTTACTCTCAGGTTGGGTATGGACCAGATTACATGGATGACAAGACCATCAGACTTGAGCGACTTGGTCGTAGGGACACAAGGTGGCAGAGACATTCTGGCAGGGGTTCTGTATTTGGTGATTACCGCCCACATAGGACTTTTGGTCGTGTGAACACAGATGACTCCATTATGGGTACTTTTTGACCACTCATGTGTGTAGAGTCTCTCATAGTTGTGGTTAGGTGAATATGGTTGGGGGTGATTTCCATGGAAGCCATGTGTATGGTGAGTAGCCTTTAGAATTCTTGGGTGTTCCTACGGGACATCGGTACTTGAGACACGAGGTGTCAGGAGGTACGTGGTGCCTGGTTACTATTTCATGGGTGTTCCTTCAGGACCTCTATTTTATGGGTGTTCCTTCAGGATGTCTATACTCGAAACACACGGTGTCAAGAGGCACACAATGCCAGATTTATTATTTCTTGGGTTTGTCTATGGTATGTTAGTACATGAGACATGAGGTGTCAGGAGGCACATGGTGTCAAGTTACAATTTCATGGGCATGTCTTTGGGATTTTGGTACTCGAGACAAGTGGTGATAGAAGGCACATGGTTTTAGGTTATGTGATTGAGAATCTGGTGTTAGTTGAACTAGGTTATACTCCATGGTGGTTGTTGAGCTCAAGTGGAGGTTCTGTTTACATTGTGCTTTATACTGTTAATTTTTTGTATAGATTCATGACTTCTTAAACACTTACATTAGGTATGCACCATTTGGTGGTATCCTACTAAGATTTTTCTTGCATCCTACACGATCCCTTAGGGATGAGTATAGTATTTAAGTCATTACATATAGGTAAAGTATCAGATTTAGGATCTAGATTGTTGTATTTTTGGAATTGAGACTGGTATAGACCATGAGTTCATTCCATTCTTGAGTTTACTTTGTTAGATTTCATTTCTCTATCAGCATGCTTACATTGTTTTGCACCTATGCTTGGTTAGCAATGGGAACCATTTCTTATTGATGTGTATGACTTGTTTGGTTTCATGGATTGTTCTTTATGTAGTTGTTACCTCTGTTTGCAAGCATATTGTATTGTTTACATTTTTTTGTTGTTGTCTATTTTTATTTCTTCCATTGTTTACTGTTATTGATTTTGTATCTGCTATGTCAGTCTGGATCGAGTTTGTATAGTCACTATTATATATTATGCTCAGACTAGAAATATTATTATCCTCCATCTAGAGGGTATAGCCTTTACATTATACCTGTTACGGCCTTTCTTCTTGTTGGCATTCTTTGGCAGTCGGGGAGGTGCACCTAAGGTAGTAACACCCGGCCTATTTAGTGCCATTCAGGTGGATCTTCAAATCCAGGATGTTACAAAGTTGTATAAAATGGGTTTTGAGATAAGGATTTAGTATCAGTTGTTTTATATGTAATAATTATATTGAAACATCTCTTTTTTATTTCTCTTATATTACTATTTGGGATATGGTAGACTGGGGAAAGAATGTAATTTGAACTGGATTTCAAGATTTTTCATGAGTGCCTGCAGCCCCAAGAATGAGGGATGGACCATGTTGCCTTGGGTGAGGATTTCTATTTTTCTTTTTCTCAGATTATAGTTTATATGATTTCCACGCTCGTGGATCACATGGATTGTGATTATTTATGGTTTTGTTATGTGGCCCTTATCTTGATGTAGAAAGAAATATATTGGACCATGGACTAGTATAGAAATTCATGTTTTCTTTAATTTTGATAGGCATATTGTTAGGGTATTTAAATTTCAAAAATTCATGTATACATTGTGAATTTATAAAAATATGTGAATAATATCAATTTCCATGATTTGTATGAATTTAAATGTGAATAATTGAAATTAATTATAGAATTTCTAGTTTATTGCAATGTAATATACCATGAATTATATATTTTGAATTTCATGTGGCATGAGATTTTGGAATTGATCTTGTATACGAAGGTAGGTACTATGGTGGAGGTGATTTTAAACACTAGAATTGGGAAACTTGGTCCTTGGATTGTGGTAACTTTGGTTTTCAGGACAGGCATGGCCTGACATATATTTGATACATGGATCTGTTGATGGCTGATTAAGAGGCCTTGTTCCTAGGATACTATGGAAATGGGTTCCGATAAGGGAGAGTATAGGTAGTTATTATATTCTTCCCCTTTACTGCATTACTTATATGTGTTGAATGTATTGTATATATTTATATTGGCTATCTGACCATTTATGGTATTCAATGGGATCCTTCTGGAAGACTCAGATGGAGCGTCAGATGAGAGGTGGTACAGTGCCACAACAACATGATCAGGACTAGGATCTGGTGTAGGTAGAGCACGAGCCACTGGTAAAATCTCATTCACATGATCTGGTTTTGGATCTAGTGCATGCAGGACAAAATCTGTGTATGGTGGCATTCTAGTCCTGGATCACCAAGCAGCACTGATCTATCCTATTACATGTATTTTAAGGGTTTGATAGAGGTGCACAAGGTATAGATCCTTTAATGGAATATCTAATGTCGGATTTCTATCTGAAGAAACCACTACTATTTTAGGTTGAGGGTGGTTGTAGGTGGCAGTGAACTAGATAGAGCGCATGAAGATTATATTCAAATAGATCGATATGCCTTCTGGGTGGAGGGTCAAGTTGACGACAAACATGTAGAGAGGACTGTAAAAGCACTGGTGGGATGTGTTGTAAGAGGCTCACAGACATTGGGGACTTCCCTATAAGGACATTTAGGATAGGTTTTTTGTGCACTTTTTCTTAGATACATTTAGGGCGGAGAGAGCTCGAGAGTTCATGAGCCTTCAACTGGGGGGCGTATCTATCATAGACTATGCATCTTCTTTCACCGAGATATCTCTCTTTTCACATGATATGGTAAGAGATGAATCCTCGAGGGTGAGGCACTTCGAAGTTGGCTTATAGCATGCAATAAGAGTGAAGTTGTTCATCTTCTAGTTGGGCTAATTCTTAGAGGTGGTTAATCAAACACTCATAGATGAGGAAAACATGATGGACATATCGCACGTGAGCCGGGCAACAGCTTCATGTGATAGTTCAGAGAGTAGTAAACGAGGTCAGTATGTGATCAAGTAGGGAGAGAAGGCCAAGGAATCGACTTGTCCACATCGTAACAGCTCATAAGTGTTTTTCTATCACTGTGGGAAGCAAGGGAATGTCTAGACTCAGTGTGACATGCCTCCAAAAGAGTTATGGGCATGAGGACAGGTTGGGTATCTTGAAAGGTTTTGCAGGAATCCTTCCTTGACAACCTGTATGCAAGGAACGGGACAAAAGGCTGATTCTGTGGTCAGATCATGTTCGATACTAAGTGACGATAGCATAGGTTCACCTGCACACATAGGACATTGAAGTGACAAAGGAACCCAGCTGAGAGGTCAGTGGTTAGAATCTAGTGCAGTACTGTAGGGAGGATAGGCTTTAGGCAGCCTTGTGTTAGGTCAGGTGCACACCATTGAACTTATAGTGGATGATAAGGATGGGGAACTGATGATGGTCATAGGTATGCCACGAGCTTGTTTGTAGTTCCTTTACTTGTACTTTTTGGAAAGGCCAAATGTGGCATGTCTGTTTGAGCGCATGAGGTGTACAAGATATACGTGGACTGACCAGATGTTGGTCAGAAGGATTGGAACCATTTTGAGTTAGTTATATACTTATTTATATGAATGATATATGTGGCATCAAGATCATGGAGTATGTGGGATACTTGAAGTGTAGTAGGCATCGGGCATCGAGGATTTAGATTACCTGAGGATCCGAAGGCATAGGGGCATCAAGAATGCAGGTTACCTGAGGTTCATGGAACAAGGTTTATATTTGAGCATCCATGGGATGCAATACCTCATGAAGGCAGACATAGATGCATTATAGGATACATTTGGGTGTCGGGAATGACACATGAAAACCTGACGAGGTGTAGGGGTGATTTTGTTTTATAGGAGGAGCATGGGCTTAAGAAATATGACGTTCGAACATTGTTTGATTTGGGATTTTGGGACAGAGTCTCTAGATCATTCATCCACACCGTGGGAAGGGAAAATCAAGGATAAATTTGTCTGGGGGGATTTTTTATGAACCCGGTTCTTAAATTATGGTTGGATTCTATTTTTTTCTTTCTATTTTGGGATTTTTTTAGAAAACATGTAACAGTAGTTATGTTTTGGGCTAAACTGGGTAGTTCTGTAAATTTTCAAGGTACACACCGTGTACTATAGCCATGTGTGAAGGCCATACTTGGTGTAAAGGAAAGTTTCCTGGGTAGAAAATTTATATCAAGTATCCACTGTGTACTATTTTTACACACCATTTAGAGGGGCTGTGTATGGGGATTTCCATGGCGTGTTTGAGTTATCAGCCGAGTAGAGAATTACACGCCGTGTACCCCTAAGTACACACTGTTTAGCCATGTCAGGAAGTTTAAAAAGTAGTAAATCCATCTTTGGAATTGTTAATGAACCCACACAATGTGTAATCTTACGCACATGCCATATATTTATGTTTTTTTTCTTAGACAGACTATATCCTCATTTTGAGGAAGAAATCCAACCTTCAACGAGTTTGAGAGAGATGAGCCGACCAAAGCACCTTTATCTCCGGGATCTTCAAATGATGTTTTTTAACATTGTCTAATCCATTGGAACCCCCTCAATAAGCCCTTGATTCATCTTGAGTCAATTATTTGATTCTTCTTCTCAACCATGTGATTGAGGGTTGAGAGTTTATTGACTGTTTTGTAGATCTACTGCGTTTTATGGCAAATTGGTGGCTGATACTAGAGGAGGACCATCATACGAGTACGTGGTAGGTGGTTTATAAAAATTTTATTTATTTTTAATCATTTGGGTGATATGACCTTTAGTGCGTCTTTGGGTATTTTGAGTGAGACCCCATTTTAATTTTTTTTTGTATATTAAATTTCTTGTTAGAAATGTGGGATTCCGTTGGGCATGCACTGTAACTAGATTTCATCAAAGTGGTTGGGTGAGAGGGCATTCCTCATTTTGGGAATATTGTATGGGGGTTCTAAAATGGTTTGAAATGAATTTTTTTTATTAAAAATATGAGTATAATTTGTTTAAGAAGGATATGAATTGATAGATGCATTCAAGGTCTAAGTGGTGGTATGGGACAACACTTGGCTAGTGAAATTCAACTGTTTAGTTTGTCTTTCATGCTTAAAGTATTTCTTTGTGATTATATATGTGATATGTGTTATTTCATATGCTGGAAACCATGGTGTTGTGTTAGGCATGTCCTGAATATTCTTGATTGATTATGATCACATGTTGGGATGAGACTGGATTCCATTGGGTGGTTTTGACAGTGGGATTGGGTTTCATCGACGTTGGCTTGAGGCAGAGTGACTGTATGGTTGGTAATGGCCCAGGATACTTGGATGGAAAGACCATCGCAAATGAGAGACATTTTCACTGGGACGTGAGGTTTCAAAGATGTTGTATCTAGGTTTCTATATTCTGTGATTACAAATCACCTGGGACATTGGGTCATGTTCACACAGATGACTCCATAATGAGGTGTTTTTTACTTCTACTGTGGGTAGAGACCCCATAGTTGCGGTTATGTTATTATGGTAGGGGTTTATTGATGTGGAATCCACCTGGAAGGGGAAATCCTTCAAATGCATGGGCAATCTTATGGGACATCGTTACATAAGACACAATTTGTCAAGAGGCACCTGGTGCCATGATACTATTTCTTGGTTATGCCTTTGTGACATCGGCAATCGAGATAGGCGGTGTCCGCACATGATGTCAGGTTAATATTGACTGGGCGTGCTTATAGGATGTTAGTACATGAGACACGATGTGCCCAGAGGCACATTGTGTCAGGTTACTATTTAATGGGCATGCATTCTGGTCGTTGATACTCATGAAACGTGGCGTCAGGAGGCACTTGGTGCCGGGTTATGTGATTTGGATTCTGATGCTGGCTGAAGAGGTTAACGCTATATAGTGGTTGATGAGCACTAGTGGAGGTTGGGTTTACATTTTAAAACTTAATTCATACTTTTCTTATAGAACATGACTTCTTAAGCGCTTATATTATGTATGAACCATTGGGTGGAATCCTACTGTGATTCTTCTAACACCCTACATAGGTTGTTCGGGATGCATCTAGACTATATGTCATTAAATATTGGTAAATGATCAGCTTCTATAGATGTATTTTTTTGTTGTTGGCATGGAGACTAGTATGGATAATGAGGTCATGTCAATCTATAATTTACAATGTTAGATTTCAATTCTCTATCAGCATGCTTACTTTGTTTTGGATCTTCTTTTATTTAGCAAGGGGTGCCATTGCTTACTAATGTGTATGACCTGTTTTGATGTATGCTCTTTTTTTTATTCAGTAGTTTTTACAAGTGTTTGATGTCATGTTGTATCGTTTACTTTCAGTTGTAGTTGTTTATATTTGTCGATCCGCTATTAATTGATATTGGTTGTACTTCCGCTATGCGAGATAGGTTTGAGTTTACTGAGTCACTCTTTTATATTTCCATCGGACTAGTATAATTATTTTTCTCCTTTTAGAGGGTATAGCCTCCCCACCATAACTACTACACATGTTCTTCTATTTGGAATTCTTTGGGATTCGGGGATGTCCCCTAAGGTATAAACAACTGACCCGTTTATCAGTATTTGGGTTGCTCTTTGGGTGTGGGATGATAAAATTGTCCACTGTACATAACACTTACATACCATTCAAGAATATGATTATTTTGTTTCTTTTATCCAGGATATTAAGAAAATATATTTTAATTATTTCTATAGGATGTATTTCATTTTTTTATTATATATGTAGTATTACTTTATATTACTGATGTTAAATGGGTATCATGTATGTATCTAATTATCCAATTATACTAAACTAAACTGCATGTTAGGTTTTATCACATTTTATCTTGGCCAATGCAATAAATTTGACAACATCTCCGAGTTACTAGAGTAGGTTTCATTAAAAAATTTATTACAATATTTTTACTATAATATTGGGGAAATATATTTCAAAACACCTCAATTAAATAACCTAAACATATGATATAATTTGAAAAAAAATTAATGAATTATTTTTGATTATTATGAAATATATTATGTATTGTTTCATTGAAATTCATAACATTCAAGATACAATATGTGGATTTGGTTCTGAAACAGTATAACATAGGGGTAATAAATTTGAAAAGCGTGCATTGGGGTAGACATCATCATCACCTGGTTCACATAAATTGTAATTAATTTTCACCTAGTTTGAAACTCCAGGGTAATATTCTAAGCATAATTTAAATTTTTATTATAATTCACTATGACAGATTTGAAAACATAGATATCCAAAAATAAACCATGATAATAATTTTTATAATAATAATGCATAAAATTAATTTTTTATTATAATTGAAATCAAATCTTGAAGTCTAAATTATTATTTAATTTTCCTAATTTTATGAGATAACTTAGTATAATATATTGGATAGAAATAGAACATAGAAAAAATATGGGGATTAATACTCTAGGCCAATGTACATATTTTCCTTCTCATAGTATAAAATATTAATGGTATTAGAATTTATAAAAATATGTATATATTATGGTAACAAAAACTAATAATGAAAAATAACCCAACCCAAAGTCAAGAACATATTCAATAGAGATATTATCTTATGCTGGATCGCTTTATGTGAAATAATCCCAAATCATGTGCTTGGAAAAATAATTCAGTGGTAGTAGAATAATGGATTAATTCAATGGAAAATATATTTGTTTCCTTGGAATTTAGTGAAAAGTAAATTGATACGAATACATTGTAAAGCATTAATGGAGATAATGATCAATGGTGGTCATTTATCTAGAATATTAATTAGTAAGTTAAAATTTAACTCATGTAATATAGTTCTTTTAAAGAGAAATTACTTGAGAAATACTTCCAAATTGAGAAAACAACTAGATACTATATAAATTTTGATCATAATGTAAAAGGAAAAAAAGTATTTCATAATATGAAGCTACCATTATAATTTTTTCATTGGAAGTAGTGGATTACATATTAAATAGAGAGTGAAATTTTGACCATTTCATCGAATGGATTAATCCAGGTTTGTAAAGAGAACTTGTCTATGATTCTTTTTCATGACACAATATAATATTTTTAAGTACAATAAAGTGAGATAAATAATTCTACATGTATTATTGATTTTATTGGATGTATTTGATAATATGACTCTATATAAAAAAGGATAATGGGAATAAGTAAAAGAAGGATTTTTTACATGTGATAATTGTAGAAAGATACGCATTAATCCTTTGAAGGGAATGAGAGTTTTCCACAACCAATGAGAGAGATTCCACCATTCTTATTCCTGTTAGGGGAAGAAATAAATTTCTAATGAGAAATGAATCTACAATAAAGAGATGGGGAACTATGTAAATTAATTTCCTAAGAGTCAAGGGAATTTACCATAGATAAATCCATGGGATCAAGGTCAATATTATTCTATTGATACAAATAATGTAGACTGATTAATGTGATTGTGTATTTGGATCCATAAATTTGTTTTTAAATTATTTTATTTATATAATTATCATAATAAGTGTGATGAATCCCCTAATGATTATATTGTAGTACTCTTTCATAAATTATTTAAAAACATGTGTTGAGTGGTACCATGAAAATTAATTTGGTGGAACATTTATCTCATATAGAAAAAACATTATTAACGGATGATAACACATTATATTATATCTATGTTGATATGACATTGAAAATTATTTATGTATGGGATACTCTTTATGACAATGAAATTGGTCCATGATTTTCTTTTTTATGTTTTCTATGAAATATTTTACAACATGTTTTGATTTATGGAATATATATTCGACATCCATAGATTTTATTTTTGGGAAAATTAATTTATTTCATTACTTTCTTATTTTTAAGAGTATTAACATCTTCGTAATATGAACATAATAGACACTTTATGTTGTCTATGGAATATAGCGTCGATTTAGAGACCATCCGTCTATGTTGGGTCAAAAATATATTAGACGGTCCATCAGGTAAATTATTTATTGATGGGATTATGTTGAACATTCAATTTTATTGGATAAATATTACTAACCATTTTGGTTTTAGTGAAGACACGAGGAACATTTTTTTTACTTATATATATATATTGATCTATGAAAAGGTAATTTTAGTTCAACAGGAAAGAACTCTTTTTGGGATACTATTTTCATGGTGTATGTGATGAAGTGTAAATAGATCATAGAACAACTAAAGTATAAAATATTAATAATTAAATAATAATATATCAAGTTAGTATATTTTAGTATATTTATTGAGGGTGAAGTAATAACTCAATAATATGAGAATGATATAGAAAATCTTACCATATAACTGTATTTGTTTTGATATCAAGACCCTTTTTTACAGAAATTTTAATGGATTTTTGGTCATTAACATCCTCCTAACAATTATCTACATCACTCTCCATTAGTATTTGGTTGTTTTTTCTCATCAATATCAATTTTTTAACATCCCATCTATGTTATCCTATTTGGTAGCATAGTATTTACTATTCTATATGAGAGTTGTACTTTCCTTGCTCTCTTATTAAGTGGATGTTTTATTAAATCTATTACATTATATGTTTTTAAACAATTGAATTTATAATGGAAAACCAATGACTTCCAAGATCATGTTTAAAATAAAAAAATAATTTATTTAAGGTTAAGAGATTGTAACACCTTAAATTTAAAAATGGTAAAAATAATTTTTTATAGCATATGTGACATGCAACCTAGATCATAAATTACCCACGAAATATACTTCATTAAATATAATTACTTTAATGGATTACAAAAAATATACCCTAGAGTCTAGAGGAACAATAAATTAATATACCATTATATTATAGCCCTTAAATTGGAATGAATGAAAAATAATAAGTAAATTATTAATATTATGGCCATTGGTTTATTATAAATAAAAAAATCAATTAAATGAATATGAAATGTTTTCTAAAAATCTATAATTTTCTAAAAAATGGTTTACCCTTGCATTCTTCACATTATTTAAAATATAGTTTTCCACCATTAGAAGAATTATATGATAATATGGAATTGAATTTTAACTAGAATATTAAATTTATCTTAATGTAAATTTATCATTGTTTTTTGAAAATATTTCATTTATTGATGAATACTAAAAAGATATTAATTTGAAATGAAAATGGATTATTTGTTTCAATTATATAAAATGTTATATTATATGTTGAATTGGTTTTTAAATAATATTCATTTAGTTAGATAATAGTTAACCCAACTATGTTAATAGTTCAATTTTAAAATTCAATATTTATAGGAAAACATTTTAAACATTGGATCATTTTCACTTTGAATACAGTCTTTCTCTCTAGGCATATGGGAATAATTTGAAATTAAATTTATTGAATTATGTTAATGGAATTAGGAAATATGGAATATTTATTTTCGATAGGAATAAAATATTCTATCTATATGTTCAACTAAATTATGACAAAAAGTAATAGTGAAAATTTAAATTTTTAATTACAATAGTTAAGGTAAATATGTTTTTATGGGTGTTAAATTACAAAGATAAATATTTAATTGGCCTAAAAATTGGTAAAATATATATTTTCTGGCCATATTTATACCATTTCCATTATATTTCATGAGAATTAACCAATTGATACCCTAGTGTCATGAGAAAATCATGGGTAATCCTTTTTCCTTTCATCAATTTCAATTGTGCCACTCACCTCACATACAAAACGTCATCCATTTTCCTATTTTCCTAATGCCTTTAAACACATTCGTATTTTCCAAATTCTAAAAAAATTGATTCCCAAATTCCATACCCTTATCTGAAAATTCTTTTTTTTTCATTTGAAATACCACAGATGATGTCTTATTTTACCTAATTATGTTACATGGAGAATATATAATATTATTCAACGAGGGTCCTCATTTTATTTTTTTGTTCACCTGTTCATTTATTATAGAACAATGATGATATAATAACATATTTAAATTTAATATTTTATTCTTTTATTATTTTTAATTCATGACCTTCAACCATATCCACTTCAATCAAATGGCTTATGAAATTATAATTCAGGTGTATTTAGGACTACCACCTGAAGAACCGATGGAATTTTCTTTTCCCATACAAACTATCATATTTGGGTATGTTGATGGATATAAATTATATATTTTTTATTAATGAAATTATTATAAATATTGAATAATATTATCATATATAAAATTTAAATTTACATTTTATAGGATATACAATAGCATTACTTGTGTGTGCATCGAACTACAGCATGACCAAGAAATGTGATTCATCTTTCACTGACTCATTCAAAGGAAAGTGATAATGATAATGGTAATGATTATATGTAATATAATATACATAATCATTACATTAATATAATATTTATCCTTTAAAAAAGATAATATATATGATATTCATTCTTATTATCATGTCCAACACTGAGATCAACATAATGATTCCCAGAGATGGTTGGCCGAAAGACCTAAAGAATCCCCCCCCCCTATGTTAAGGGATTTTGACTATAAGAAAGGGCCTACGGTGTGTTAATTACAATAATATTACCTTATATCTTACTGTGGATAATAGTGGAATGTAATAAATAATTATTAGTTAACAAACTATATTACAACTGTACTGGTAACCCATTGTAATGAATGTAGTAATTGGAAAAAGAAAGTACTTGAATTATGACAATACAAAAGATAAATAATCTATGTGAAATAGTCAAATTATGGAAAAATAATGAACATGTTTGAGATGAATAATAAAGAATATATTAAATATCACGGTCATTATTTATTGTAAATATAAAACATCATTAATTAAGGAATTAGAAAAACAATCATATACCCCATTCTAAAAATTTAAAAAAAAAGTCTAAAAAGAAGATACTACTTGAATAATGAGCAGAGGCTTGGTCATATTCCCCATACAACAAACTATAAAAATAATTCAAAGATCATGGGAATGGGGATATCTGTTATCCATTATTATAATCCTAAAATATTCTTGGCTTCCAGGGGTTTTCCATGTTGGGAGTGATATATAGTCAGTAGGAAACCACCAATACTATCTAGATCAATCTAGTTCATGAAATATAAAATGAATATCGTTCCACAATGAGTACATTAACGTGAAAAAATAATTAATGACTAAATTTTTCTAGGTTCCTCAATGGATTGCGGACTGATTATACCTTCTTTGACATAATTTAAATGTCTCAACCAATAGAACATGTACCATTAATCAGTTATATCGTTGTGACATCAGATATAATGAATCATGTTTTGAATTTCCCCTATATTGTGTTTCATGTTGGTGGATGAATCCCTAAAACATAAATTAAGGCATTATTCCAATTTAAACAAAATGAATCATGTGGAAACCAAGAAAACAATCCATTATATTTAGTGTGGTTACCCTGGTCCCGTCTGAGGCTATACATAATGTTATCCCAAGAGTAATAATATGAGACACTGAACTACCCAATAGTGTATTGTCCGTCCATGGTATCCAATAAAAGGTATCCCTTATATCACCATCTGCATGTTGTAAGTCTCTTCTAAGGTATGTCACAAAGGATATCATGTAACACATATCACATGTTAAAACCATCATTCCAATTATCCCTTCAATGGTTTCTATCATTCAAATCCAGTTTCACTCATAGAAATAAAAGTTTACCTAGGGAGCTCGTACTGGGAAAGCCACGTGTATCCATTAGTGCATTATGAATTTATAATACCATGCATGAAAGTTTCAATCATGAAATCTTAATTTTGGGACCTATATCACCTGGATATTTTATGAATTTTAATAATATTAATTTAATCATTTTGATATTTTTCATTTCATACGACATTAGCTATAGATTGGGTTATGTGAAATCAATATGTTTGGCTTGAATTTCATGAAACACTATGTTGTACAAGGACTACATGCACTAATATGATTATAATGTGGTAAACATGGAACTTTGTTTTTATTTTGTTACGCACAATGTCTAGTATAGTGGATATCTAGCATTATATGCCTGGATAACATTTAGCGAAAAAATATAGTATACATATTGTTATTAAAATATTATTATAGTTACCATTATTATGTTGGAATGAAATATATAAATATTTTTAAATAATTTTTGAAATTATAATATAATGAATTATATAAATTTTATTCTTTAATTTTCAAATTTTTTAGAAATGAATTGAAGAACAGTTTGAAAATAATCAAATATGATTTTCTAGAAAACTATTTTCCTATCTGCATACAATTTTTTCAATAAATTAACAAAACAAATTTTGATGAATTCATTAAAATATATTTATATACATATACTAAGTTTTTATTTTTTTGTACTCATATAATAGTTTTTATATGTATAAGATAATAATAAATCACATTATATGAATAAAAATATGTATTTTTCTAAAAGGTAAATTTCCACCCTTTTAATGGAGACCATATAATGGAAAAATAATTTGAATCGTTGTTTTTTAATAAAATTAAACTTCATTTTTGGATGTGGAATATAAAAATTAACATGGGAAATTTTTATTGTATTTTTCAGACAAGTTTGATATTTTGATGAATAGGAAAAAAAACTAAATTTTAATTAAAATACGATTTTTTATATAATTTATTTATATATATATATTAAAATTTTATTTGTTTTTAATAGATATTTAGTTAATTTATTAAAAAATTAATCCAATTTATGTCATTGAATCCAATTCCACTTTGAAATATGATATAAAAATAATTCAATCATTTAACCTTTTAACTTTAAAACCAAGTTATCCTGTCACGTATATGACATTAATTTATAAATAATTTCTACCACATCATTGATAGTAATTTTTAAAAATTTGGTCAATATTTGGAATCATAATAATTTATAATTTCAAATATATTTAACATAGTTTTTTAGTAAAAATATTAACAGATGTAATTAAAACATATTAATTTTACTTTGGTAATAACATGTTTACTTAGATGTTAAGAAACAACTTAAGGGTCCAAATAAATTATTCCCTTGTTCAAACATTATTTTTTTGCCATATTTATACCATAAACTTTATTTGATTAATAATTAATCATTATTTGAGAAACAATATGAAAAGGATGTCTCTTAATAGTTGTTACCTATTTAAATTACAAGAATGCCACACCTCATCCACTATAAAATGAACTCACTGCCCCCTCACTTAAACACACCTCTCAAGTAGCATCGGATTATATAAAATAATAACTATGATGTACCTGAATTCAATAATATCAACATTGGAGAATCAGTTTTTGTAGAAATAATATCAAGGGGTTCCTTTTTTGTAATCCAAAATGAGATAACCAAAAAAAGTGGTAACATTCTTCAACATGAATTTATACTTAATATTCATATCCATCCATTCAGTTTATATTATTCCATTAATATATAGTTAAATATCTCTAATAAATATACTGATATATTATTATTTTAATTATTCAACCTAAACCAATACACACCTACATCTAATGTGTATCCAACTTACCGTTTGAGTGTTTGATGGACTAGCACCACACTAAACAATGTCCTTCATTTTAAATTAAGAACAACTCATGGTGGACAAATATGATGAAAATAATATTTTAATAATATATACATGATATTTATTATTTCATTATTATTCTATAAATTTTATATAATACATACCTTCATTCATTCCATTTTTTGAAAATACGATAACATCATTTCTGGATGTGTAGAATACCGCCTCTTCAAAGCAATGTGATTCATTAAAAATTTTAATGGGATGTATTAACCATGTCTTTAGTAAATTTAAGTGAAATTTATTACATAATTATGATACTATCATATATTTAATTATATTATATAAAATTTATTTCTATCAAAACTACAAGAAAACATAAACAAGGTTCATGCATGTGTACAACCTACTACCACCATGAATGGTGTCTTCCATTTCATATTTCAATATTCATTAGATAATAATATTTATGTAATTATTATATATATATATCATGAAAAAAATTATGGAATTATAGAAATCATGATCCAAGTCAGTGGATCAAGAATAGAAAGTCAAATCATAAATAATGTAACAAAGAAGATATTACATAAAACATATAACTAAAATAGAATTATTAAAAAATTGGTAATATTAATTCATATATTAATCACATATGGTATGATATATAAGAATATGTAATTTAGTTATATTAAAAATAATAATACATTTATTATACAAGATTTTTGAATGTGTATAATGAAATTCAAGACATATGGTAATTGTAATAACATCAATAATTTATTTCAATGAGACTTCTTCCTTATTCACAACTCATTTAATTAGTGTGGTGTATATACTACATTTGAATTTATTATATTATTATTATAATTACCTATATGTGTATTCACATATCCATTTTATGATCTTTATTTCTGAGTTTTTATTGTTCAAATGTAATGAAGCCAGTAAAGTAATTTTTGTCACAATATGATTTCTTTGAGATTAATACCATGTTATTCATCAATATATTTCAATTAGGTATATATAATTACCATTGAAATGTTTTATCATTAATATTATTGTTTTAATTATATTTTAATCGTTGTGTAATATGATTATTTTATGAGGCTTATGAGTCAATGTTGCATATTTTTATTAAAATATTATTATAGTTACCACTAAGATATTGGAATAGAAGATATAAATATGTTTAAATAAGTTTTAAAATTATAATTTAAACAATTATATAAATTTTATCCTTTAATTTTCAAATTTTTATAAATGAATTTAAGAACTATTTGAATATAAAAAAATACGATTTTTATGAAATCAATTTTTCGTTCTACATAATATTTTTAAAATAAATTGACAAAAAAAATGATGAATTCATTCGTATATATATATATATATTTTAAATTATTATTATTTTAATTCATATAATTATTTTTATATCTATAAGATAATAATAAATCACATTATATGAATAAAAATATTTATTTTTATAAAAGGTATTTTTTCACCCTTATAATGGAGACCATATAATGAATATAATTTTTGAAACATTATTTTTTAATTGAATTAATCTCTATTTTTGTATGTGGGATATAAAAAGTTACTTGGGAAAATTGTATTGTATTTTTTCGAGAAGTTTGATATATAAAATAATAGTAAAAAACTATATTTTAATTGAAATCATATTTTGTGTATAATTTATTTTTATACTTATATTAAAATTTAAATTGTTTTTACTAGATATTTAGTTAATTTATTAAAAAAATTAATCTAATTTATGTCATTGAATCCAATTCCACATTGAAATATGATATAAAAATATTTCAATCATTTGTGGTTTTAACATTAAAACTCGGTTGTCCTGTCATGTCTATGAGATTAATTTATAAATATTTTATACCACATCATTGATAGTAATATTGAAAAATTGAGTCAATATTTGGAATCATAATAATTTCTAATTTCTAATATATTTAACATAGTTTATTAATAAAAATATTAATGGATGTAATTAAAATTTATTACTTTTACATTGGTAATAACATGTTTAATTAGTTGTTAAACAACAACTTAAGTGGCCAAATAACCCAGTCCCATGTTCAATCATTATTTTGTTTCCATATTAGACCGTAAAAATTATGTGATAAATAATTTATCATTATTTGAGAAACAATATGTAATGGATACCTATTAATAGTGGTTACCTTTTTAAATTATATGAATGTCACTCTTCATCCACAATAAAATGAACTCATTGCCTCCTCACTAACTCAGGGAGAATATGTTTCAAAAATATTGTTATTAATCCCATTTATTTTCTACGAGATAATCTTGTTTCATAGATATTAACATGAAACCACTTTAAATTTTGTTGGTTATTCTTATTTTTGAAGCATATTTTGTTAATGTGTATTTATGATTATTTGAATAATCAGTGTGATTTATTCTTTTTGTGTTTCGTGGACATGTATTCTGTGATGGAGTGTCCAAGATACCATTGTGTAATCTTGTTACAAAATATATTATTAGGTGGCCCGGATATCGATGGGTCTTCCCATTACAATATATATGATGGGGTGGCCCAGATAGTGCTAGGTATTACTATTATAGATTTTCCAACGGGGTGTCACATATACTATTTAGTTATCCTATTGCAGCATATATTATAGGGTATACCAGATATCTTCAGGTGTTTCTATTATATCTTATATGATGGTTGGTACCTATATCTCACTCTAATTAATTGTGAAAATATTTATATCTCCTAAGTATGTGATGGGAAAATATAATTTGGACATCATCCACTATGAGAAGAAAGGGAAACATGTCCCATTATAATGAGTATTCATCTATATTGATGTATTATCCATGTACATTAAGCCTTGGTTGCTATAGATAGAATTATCAAAAAGGTGTAGTGAAATGTTGTATACAAGGATGAGAAAAATTATTGAGGACCCAATGTATATTTTCAAGGCAATGTCTATAGATCTATCTAAGGATAAACCTATGGTTTCAAAGACTTCAATATGGTTTTCTTGATTTATGGATCCTATATGTAATTTTTAATGATTATTTGGTTTTAAACTATGATAAATGATTCTCACACTGTGACTTCCGTTTTTAGCCAATTGTGGAAATAATAAGGAATTGGGTTAATGTTTAATGTGATAAGAAATTTACTAATGAGTAGAAAGATGGTTTTATAAAATGAATGAAGGATGTTGTGATCATACCTAATCAGGTTTCATGGAACATTATTTAACCTATGTATATTATCCAACTCATAGATTCAAATATGAAAATATGGAATGTGTTCAATATGATTTTAGGTAATAGAGACTATTGATGAAATAAGATTTTGATTCAATTGTGTCCAGAATATGGAATGAATACCTTAGGTGATTATAGTAGATAAAAAGGATGACCTTTTTTTCTATAGAAAATAATTATAGAAATTAAGTAAATGTTTAGGAAAATTAAAGAATATCAGTAACTCAATTGATCCTAATATTGGCCTCCCTAATATATCATCCGTAGCACAATTCTTTAAAGGTGTAATGAAAGGTAATTATTCAAATCGATGTCCCAAATAGAAATCGCATGAATATAATTAGCAATGTGGTGTGATTAATTATTATATTGATGATGGCGATGATGATACTATAGGTGAAATGTTAATGGAAATTGGTATTAATTAATAGGATTAGGTTTCCATGTTCTAGAATTAAGGATAGTGTAATTAAAGTCTTTATGTATTTTGATTCAAGAATTGTGAATTGTGAAATATATAAGGATTGATAAGTTTATATTTTTATGTATTTTCAAGAATATGTAAAATGGTTTTCCAGAACTAGAATATTGATTTAATGGGAACGTTATATTCATTGAAAACAAAATATGTAAGGAAATATTACCCTTAATATGTTCCTGTTATTGATATAATTATTTTTGGACAAAGATATGTTGGATGTAAAATAGTAAATTGGATAGTACTGGTTAACATGGTACTGATTTTTGATTTTTGGGAAAAGTTGTATATGTTTTCATGGATTAGTATTACACCATTTTCCATAAAATTAATATATCTCATAATCATTTGAATAAGAAAGGATGCGTGTTTGTAATAAGGATTTATTGTAATAGTGGATATTACTATGTTTTAAGAGAATAAATGATAAATTTATTTACATGGTTGGGATATGACAACCAAGGGAATCCTTATGATATATGGTGGACCAGTGTTAAGATAATTTAATGATCTTATTTCTAACGATTTGGATATTCATATTTAAAATTGGTTATATGGTTATCCCATTGTTGAATGGTTTATGTTAAAAATCAGATACGGTTTTAGTGATTCGTGTATTATCTCATAATGTGAGGATTTATTCATATTGGATAGCTTCTGTTAACCATTCTTCAATGAAACAAGATAAAGAGAGATGGGCTAACTTATGTTTCTACCTTATGATCTTTTGGTACTTCACGAATAAAAAATTCACTTTCATTATAAATATATGAAATGAATGAGAAATTGATCAAGGGAAAAAAGGGTGAGGTTTTACTAAAATAAATGATGAATATCTTCTTTTGAACAATACATAAACATTATAAAAAAACACAATTATGTTAAATGTTTTCATAATATCATCGTTTTTTGGATATAAATGAACTTTCTCATTCCTCTTTAGTAAATGGTATTTTCATCATTACCATTCTTTTACTATGTTCTTTATCACTCTCCATCATAACTCGATAGTTAGATTTCTCTAACATGTACATGTTTTTATTTTCCACTGATGTTCTTCTTTGTTGAAACTTATTTATAAGTTTACTTGTGTAACCCTTATGTATCTAACATTCCCTATCAATCATTAAATATTTAAAATATTGATAACCACTATGTATTTGAGGGAAAATTCATTTTATGAAGGGTAGAATGTACCACCTTAATATTTGTTGAATTTTATTGAAGTACTTTATTCTTTTTCATATTTTTCCAATCACAAAATCCTTGAATATAACATTTGTTATATTAAAGAAAAATATTTTACATGTCCTTTACGGCACACCATGATATGTTGGCCCGACATAAAACACTAAGATTAGATTTTGGAACAAACTACACTATGTTTGTCTTGGTTTACACACAATTCCATGATTCATCTGTAACGCTCTTTACATGAAAGGCCTAATTTTACCGTTCCAAAATAAACATATAAATATTATATAAAAATATAATTATTGTTATCCCATTCAATTACAATGGAATTTTAAAAAAATATTAAATAAATTTTTTAAAAATTATTTACAAATGAATATCAAATGAATCCATTGTTTATCAATTAGTTATAAATGAATGTATGAACAATTTTATAATAGTGAAATGTTTTATACGAAAACAATTTTTCTATGTAAAAAATTGTTTTATCTCAATAAACTGAAGAAACCAATTTTAATGATATTATATTAATATAATTTATATATGATATATTCAATTACTATTTTTGATATTAATTCATTTGGTTTGATAAGCATAATATAAGAATCAATTGAATTATATGAATAAAAAGTTGTATTTTTCTAAATAGAAATTTTACTTTCTTTTATTGGAGACATTATTATAAAGAGAATTAGTTTCCCATTTATAATTATTATTTGAAAAAATCACCTTTGATTTTGAATGTAAAATATAAAATTTTACATTGGTTATTTATTTGAATATTTTCAAAAAAAAATCAAAATTTTATAAATAGTGAAATTGACAATAGGAAAGTAAGACAATATTTAATTATTTTCCAAATAAAAAAAACAGAAGTCCATTAGAGAAGATGAAATTAAATCAGATTAATTGAATAACCTATTACACTATTCCCATGTTCTAGAGGATGGATCCCATGATATTTAATAAGGTATGTTCCCCTCTCTGATAATTCCAAGAGGATGCAAAGTTCATTGACAAATTGCCATCATTCCATTTGTGACTTGCACACACATTTTCACTCAATTTGAGATTAATGCATCAGATGATATAACTGATGTTATTTGGGATATGTTTATTACTATGAAGATCGTTGTAGATGATTATGGAATCATTTTTTACTACTTCTAGTATAGTCAAGATAACCAGAATCAGAAGGAAAACCAAGAACTACTGATCTCATACCACAACATATCACACCACCACCCTATGTAAACACAATTGTGTATAATCTATAGCTATAAAATTTCAATCCCATCTAAGGTGGGTTCCATTTCACCCATATTAATCTAGATGGAAACAAGTGAGACATATGTATATCACTCATATCACAACATCCTTATTGATGAAGCCTTATTCTAGTTATTTATGAGAAATCCATGTTGTTCTGACATACTATGTAATATCTCGATTAAATCAATCTATTAACTCTGAAAACCTTCATGCCATTATTTATTCTGTTATATCCATATGGTCCAGAACCCTATAGATAAAAATATAGATATTAACTTCTTCTTAGGTATATAATTCCTAGTAGTATTAAATTAGTTGTGAAAGATGTCGTCCCATAATACATTATGGCCTCCAAGACCAAATAACACTTCATGAATCGTTCATGTAATTATTTCCCATTCCCCACAAAGGAAATGGTGAAGGGTTGTTTCTTCACATGAAATTGAGAAACAAGGATATGTAGGGAAATTGTGATTCATTTATTTTGAATATCATTATTAGTTGGAATGGAATGATTTTTTATTCTACATACCGATAATCAAAATTTATCTGGGATATTATCACAACAAATAACCCCACAATTCATCATTTAAACTGATCCATAACATAAATTGTGTTACTCTTTGTCATTGAAGGTACCTAAAAGATATCACATGAACAACATCATGACATATTTATCACTAAACACGTTATTATAAAATAAAGTTAATTATTATGGTTTCATAATAGATTTAATAAACAATGGATACTTGTTAGCCTCCTCGAAAGAGATATAATCAGGGGGAATCCTAGGAACCCCTGTGTTGAACCTGCTTAATTATGGTTCCAGAAACTGAAATCACCATAATAAACAACCCAAAATAGTAACTGATGATGCTGCATATCATGTCCATGTGTATTTTTCTGAAATCAAGTAACTTAATAATCTGAAGTTCCTAGAACAGTCTAATTACAATATGAAATGAATTTTCCCTACATGGAATGACCTTATATAGTGTCCCATTTAAATCCTTAATTCCAATAATGCATTTACACCTACATATTTATAACATTTATTGACATGCCACATATCATTGGAATACCTCTCCCACTATGAACATTGACATCCCGGATCATCTTTTACATCCCACCAAAACATTTCAAAAAAAACTCTACATTCCTCTAATAAAAATTTTGGGAACTGAAAGGGGGGGAACTATTCAATGGGATTTATGAATGATCATAATTAACTATGTTAATGCACCCCTCCCCAATAGAGAAAAACTAATTTTCCTTTTTTTTAACATCAAATTCTATCCATGAGACATTTAAAATGATGAATTAGTATCTTCCCTGGAAAAATAGAGAAACCTAGTTATTCCATTGGGAACTGCTTCCTTGAGATACCAAGAGAATATTATATCTTAAAACATCACCTTTCGAGATAATGAAATGAATTGAAAACATTAATTTATTTTGTTTATAAGCTTCCCAATTGACTTTCTATATTCATCTATAAATTATTTAAAGATGTGGATAAGAGTGATTCTCTCATTAACAAAAATATGAATATGAATAGAAAAAAGTAAATAGGAGATACTCATAATACTATGCCTACATCAATAGGGTAGAATAGAATGATCACAAGTAATTTTCATTAAGTGACTTCTGAGAACATCTAGTGTTAGAATGAATATTATTTTAGATAATGTATCCTATTGTATTAGGCCTCATAAAATGTTAAAAATTCAAAAAATTTCTTATAAGAGAAATAGAAAACCAAGTTGAACTATAAAATTTAAAGGTAAATCAATCACCAACATGAAAATTTCTATTCTGGACATCACCATTATAATTATTCATCATTCCATTCTTTTATACACATTTTATGTACAATTTTATGTGAAATATTGGAGCCCATTATTTTTATGTTAATGTCTTAAAACATATTTTGTACCAATATAATTATGGCTTGAATAGATCATCACTGAATAAAACCAATTTTCTACTATGATACCAATATATGCAGATGTTAATCCATGATTTTTTTAATAATACAATTCAAAATTTATAAGAGAAGTTACATATACTTATGGGCCTAAATATAGTAATATAGGAAGGATCCATATCCAGGGGAATAAGGATCAATGTTGTCACGTTGGCCACCTTTGGCAGACTACCCCCTCTATAGAAGTCTGGAACGATTCCAACCAACTATATTTCTATTATTCTCCTTTCAACCACGTTTAATAATCCGAGGAAAACATATGGTCCAATATAACACTCAATATTTAGAGACTTAGACACCTGATATAATTCATCCTCATCTGAAAATTTTCCAATAGAACAGTCCACCGACTCAAGGATGACCATTTGAATTTTCTCCAAAATAATAGAACCCATTCTAAACATCATGGATGGAGATGTAACATCACAAATAAGATAATTTCAATGATTTTTTAACAATTCCTCTTAAAAAAATCATATCATTATTGATGGTACCATTCTATTATTGAAGGTAAGCTAAAATTGTTCTCATATTCTATTTTATAAAATGAAAGGAATAAGCACGTGTTATAGTCACCCTCATTGATCCAAACTGAATTATAGCATTCAAGATCCTCCCATTACATGTCATGAATCTAATACAAGAACCTTCACTTCATTATATTGATATCACTAAAAAATTCTTCCACATATTCAGCCCTTAATCATATCTTAGAATGTTCAATCTCATATTTCAAGGAAATCGATCTCTAAGATGATGGTTTCCAATTCACACATGAAATAATAATATATTCATTACTACATCATAGTTTATTAGGAAATCCAACCCATGAGTTGTACTTAATGGACTACTCTAGGACCTGTAGACTAAACTACTAAATGAGGGATCTGAGATCCACCCTCTAGAGAAACAAAATATGTTATCTTAGATTCCTCTTGTCTCATGATTAATATGAATTGGTGAGTGTTCATACAAATACTTAATTATGTTTAAAACCATAACATATTGAAAAAATAAAAATGTATAATTATTTTTCATTCAGAGATCAGGACTCAAACACGTTCTATTTATCCCTCCAGGATTATTACACAACATATATTTGTGTTCCAAATCCAACAAATTTTTCAGATTGTTTCTTAATGTGTAGGAATCAAAGTCATTTATTCTCTTCTATGAGTTAGTACCACTACCATTATTATCTATTGGATCCAAAAATTATATATAATACCTGGTATAAACAAATATTCCTTCCATATATTAAATATAGCCACATCCATCAATAACGATTCCCTAGAAACCACATCATATTTCCCATTCATGAATAAAAAAATGAAGGATTTGAAACCAATACAAATCCCAATAGAAATGTGTCAATTAGTTACCACAAGAAACTCAACCTAAGAGGAATCATCCTAGAAAATCAAAATATGGTTACTTATCGTATAATGACCCTTACTTTACATACATTGTTATTACGTCAAAATTGAAGCACACTTATTACAACATATAAAAATACCATTAAAGGACCGTATAGGTATAGTGTCTTTAGAAACTGGGAAACATAAATAACTGTTTCATAAATCATCTACGTTGTCTCCCATTTATTTCATTATATCTAGAGTCCCTTTTTGGTATATCCTATTTAATACCCTTCTTCCTGACTTGGGGAAAAGAAAACATACAAAAGGGTGAGCTCAAATGCTCAGTAAGGGTAAACAAAAGAAATATCAATCATATCATATACATAAGAACATAAGATTTTGAATATCATAACCTACACAAGAGATCATAATATTATAACATGGGATAAATCATAGTGGTGAAATGTAATCCCAATAATCATAACATAAAACATGAATCTTTGTGGCATATACACATAATGATAGGAAATCATTTCATTTTAGTCAAGACTCATTGCCAAGACTATCATAGCGGACAAAGTCCATTACTGAACAGAGTTCACTCCTCATTCCAGTTCTGTATCACTGAACCAAATTAACTTGATGTTATAGCCATGTCTATCTAATGAGATATAAATCTTTACCCAATTCATTGGAGGGAGATGTAGGTCCCACCCATCTCATAATGAAACCATTCTTATGTGTGCCACAAAATCATAAATCATACATCATAACATAACCCATGTAATAAAAATGGGATTCCTAAACATCATGCCATTATATCCATATAAGATAAAAGGACATCATAAAATAATCAAATCAATGTAAAAATAGGGATATAAACATAACTCTATATTATCTTAGATGGAAAATAATTTTGATAAAATACTTGAACTCCATTCTTGAGGAAAATATCCTTTCTACTTCAAAAACATTTTACCTTTCTTATCATGTCATGCAATTTTAAAATAAAAGAAGTTGATTAAAAATAAACTTGAAAACAATTAAAGAAAGATTCATGGAAATAATGTTCTATGAAATCATAAAAATTCATTCACGTCGTATAAGTTAAAAAAGAATCTTATCATACTTTATCCGAGAAAGTCAAAAAAGTACCTCATAATAAAAATGCCAAAAGATTCCTTTCATATATTTTACTCAACAAAGGGTAAAATTGGATTTAAAAAATTGTAGGAGGATAGAAATAATATTACATATTGAGGAAACATGTATGTTGATGATAAATATTCCCCAGTAAATTATGAAGTATAAACAATCTCGGATAAAAATGAGATTGCGAGATTTTTCCTTACCTTAGGTCCGATATGCTTTGTACGTGTCTGAACCTCCTGTATAATGATTTAAATAATGTCATTGACTTATTACATAATCATAATCATTGTTATGATATCATATATGGTCATATTCTTATCTTCTTATTAGTAATATTTCATTGCTACTTGTTATTCGTGTGTTTATTGCTTTATGTTCTTATGCGTGTTTTGTCGAATAAATTATTATTATTCTTTTTAGGTTATAAATAAATCATTTCAATAATGGTATTAGTGTAATATATATCATATTTAATCATTCAATTAATTTATATAATCATTATTCAATGAAGATCATGTAGAAAGAGTCGCATCACATCATGGAAACGGTAGGCCGTACGTACGCACGAGCGATAATATCATTCCCATGATCATGGAATTGTATTGAACTGTATGTATACTATTTCAGAATCAATATCATTTTACAATAATCATATATAGTTATACCTTACACCATTATACCCATCCATGTAAGGTGGTGGTGGAAAACAGATTACACCACGGCGTGGAGACGGTATTCCGTACGTACGCACGTGTGGTGATTTCATTTTCCGTAGGATTGATAGAAGGTGAAATAGGGTTGTTCCATATTTATAATAACATATCAGTATATTATTGATATTGATGTTATGAATTCATAATGAAACAACTAAAGAAGAAGAAGTAGAATAAGAAATTAATTTGAATGAATCAGTAACTGATATTACCTCTTCTTCGACACGCCTCTTTGAATCCTCCTCTTAGGGAACTTAGATTGGACTTTGAAGAATATCAGGACCTCTAAGATGTTTCTAGGGAAGTTGAGAAGAGAAATTGGTAGGTTTTGGCTGAGCATGAAGGCTCAAAGTGGTGTGAGGAGGAGAGGGAGGAGGTTCCCTTTTATAAGGGAGGAGAGGGGCACCATTGGAATTATAAGAAATATTAATTTATAATAAATTCCAAACCCACTTAAAAACCTCCAAAAATAACTCAAATCCGAATATTAGATGAGATAGGGTTGTAGTCACATCAACCAATAAAAATTAGACATTTTGGGAATTTATTTTAAACATTATCAACATGATTTATCCTTATATAATATATTTAATTTTATTTGTGTAAATAATATTCTAAATTTCAAATCATTATAAATAATTAATTATATGTTGTTAATTGTATATAATTGTATACTTTATTACATTTTCTAACATATAAATTTTAATTTATAATTTTTAATATTTTTTGTGATTTTTAAACCATTTTATAATATGTAATTTTTATAAAATAACAATAGTGTCAATTTTGACACTATTCATTTATTTGAATTTAAATAAAATATACACAGAAGATATGTTCGAAATAAACGATTTAATAGATTCATAACATGTCATATTTATATATAAAACTAGTGGAGCACATTAAATAGTTTTTATAATATTTATTTTAATAATTTTAAAATCATTTATTTGATAATTCAATCAATAAAATAATTTCAACATCACTATTGTGTCATAATTAATGATAATTATTTAATCCCTAAAAATTATAAATAAATACATATGATGTATATAATTTTATTAGATTTCTGGAGACTATTTATATCTGAAGTTTCATGATGTTTATCACTAAATTATAATTATTACACTTATAAGATTTAAGAGAGTGACATGTTGTCACTTTCTTTGGTTGTAATAATAATTATATTATTTCATGTTCAAAAGGCCATGAAATGAATCTAGTACGACCCTTAGGTGATATGGGTCGACTTATATTCATACAATATGATTTTGTCAAGTGTTAGGGTAATTTTAGAATCTTATATTTTCCCTTAATTACCCGATTTACCATTAACTGTAGTAAATAAAAATTATCGTAGTTACTATTCATAATATCAAAAAAAATAAAAGTAACTTATTAACATAATTTCGACCCACTGAATCCAAATATGGAATCCATTTTTCAAAATTAAAAACACAGAAGTTTAACTAATTAATTTAATATTAATCCCGTTGTTAAGCAAACGAGTTTTAAAAGTTAAAACATTGCCAAAGATTGAAATGTTTTTACCTATGAATTCAATGTAAAATTAATGCTAATGACATATATTATATTAAATGTTAAAAATATTTTATATTTATACTTTAAAACCATTCAATATTATAATTAAACCATATAAATTATTGCGATGAAAAAATCTGTTTTTAATTAATATATAGCGTGTTTTTACTATTCATTAAAATATGAAAGTTATCAGAATAATATGGAAAATTTATCTGAAGTAAATTTTTATATCCTGATTCCAAAGAATAATTTTATTTTTTCAAATTTAACTTATAAACTTGTCAAAAACTATATTAAAAGTTGGTGCGCCATCAAAAGGAGACAAAACTGCAATTTTTGAAGAATACTTATTTTTCTCGAAAAATATATTTTGTTCTCATAACATTTTCTAAAAAATATGTAAGATGAATAATAATTTAATAAAATTCAAAATTCAGTTAATACTATTCATAACGGCTAGTTTATAATATTATAATAATATATCGTTGCTTAGTGAAACTCGATATTGCGTACTACACACGCTATTGAGGAAGGTCGTGATTGCGTGTAACGCAAGCCAATCTAGTGTTGTGTGCAGTGAAATATTCTTTTGATGTTTCGTATAACATATGTCATAAAAAAATATTTCTCATACAATATCAAGGTGTTACATTCTACCCCCCTTAAAATTAATTTTTCCCATGAAATTCGTCACATCGTAACAAATAGATGAGGATACCTCTCCCTCATCATATCCTCAAGATCCCAGTTAGCTTCTTCTAATTGGTGGTTCCTCCATAAAACTTTCACCAAGAAAGTGGTCTTGTTCCGTAGAACTTTTTCTCTACGATCCAAAATCTCTATCAGATATTATTCATAAGAAAGATCATGCTCCAGCGGTACAGCTTCTGAGCTGAGTACATGTGAAGGATCAGGTATGTACATTCTCGGGAGAGATACATGGAACACATCGTGAACTTGAGAGAGATTCGGTGGAAGCGTCAATCGGTAAGCTACCATCCCAACACAATCCAATATTTTGAAAGGACTGATATACATAGGGCTCAGCTTTCCCTTCTTTCCAAATCTCATTACTATCTTCCAAGGAGATATTCGTAAGAAAACTTTATCACACACTTCAAACTCTAGGTATTTTCTTCGATTATCGGCATAACTTTTTTGTCGACTCTGAAATGATCTTATGTGTTGTTGAATAGATCGGACCTTTTCTGCCATCTCATCAACAAGATCAGGTCCTAATAGCTTTCTTTCACCAACTTCATCCCAGCAAGTTGGAGTTCGGCATTTGTTTCCATAGAGAGCTTCATAAGGAGCCATCTGAATACTGGAGTGAAAGCTATTATTATAAGAAAATTCCACCAAAGGTAGGTGTTGATCTCAAACACCTTTGAAATGCATAGAGAAAGCTCTTAACATGTCTTCTAGAGTTTGAATTTTTCTCTCAGACTGGCCGTCTATCTGAGGATGATAAGTAGTGCTGAATCTCAACTATGTATCTAGAGTATGCTGAAGATTTTGCCAAAACATCGTGGTAAACCTTGGATCCCGATCTGATATAATGGAATGTGGTACTCCATGAAATCTTACAAATTCCTTCATATATATCCTGGCATGCTGATCCGGATAGAAATCTTCTCTAATAGCAATGAAGTGTGCCGACTTCGTAAGACGATCAACTATAACCCAGATAGCATTATTGCCTTTGGATGTTTTAGGAAGTCCAGTGACAAAGTCCATAGTGATGTTTTCCCATTTTCATTCGGGTGTGGGTAATGGTTGTAACATCCCTTTAGACTTCTATCTCTCATCTTTAACTTGCTGACAAACCAAGCATCGAGAGACATATTGAGCATCATCTTTTTTCATGCCATCCCATCAGAAGTACTCTTTCAGGTCCCTATACATCTTCGTACTTCCAGGATGAATAGAGAATGAAGAACTATGAGCCTCATCCAGCAGCTCCTTTAATTCTGGTATGGGAGGAACAAAAACCTGATTCCTGAACCTTATTATCCCATCACAATCAAGATTTAATTCAGTAACATTTCTCACCTTCTTTTGTAACTCTACATCTTCTTTTTGTGCCTCTTTAATCATCACGTGTATAGATGGTTGAACATTCATTTGAGAAAGATAAGATTTTTCCCTTTTCATTATAAGTCCAAGATCCATCCTTTGTAAATCCATAAATATTGGATCTTTTGTGATCCTCATCATGGATAAGCTAGCATGGTCTTGTCGACTTAATGTGTCTGCCACCTTGTTTGCATTCCCAAGGTGGTAATGAATTGAGAAGTCGCAATCCTTAATCAACTCCAACTATCTTCTTTGGCGCATATTCAGCTCCTTTTGTGTGAAAATATACATTAAAATTTTAGGATCAATATAAATATCACACCTTTCACCATAATGACCATGCTTCCAAATCTTTAATGGAAAGATTACCGCAGCTAACTCCAAATCATGAGTTGGGTAATTTTGCTCATGGATTTTCAACTATCGTGAGGCATAAGCTATCATCATATCCTTTTGCATGAGAACACACCCCAATCCCTTCTTGGATGCATCACTATAGATCACAAACCTTTCTCTACTACAAGGCAGTGTGAGCACAGGTGCACTGGATAACCTTCTTTCCAACTCCGTGAAATTCTATTCACACTCCTCCGTCCACATGAACATAACTCCTTTTTGAGTCAACCTGGTCAGTGGATTAGATAATCATGAAAAATCTTTAACAAAACGTCGATAATATCCAGCCACACCAAGAAAACATTGGATCTCAGTTACTGTATTTGGTCTCGACCATCATTCGATAACCTCTGTTTTTGCTGGATCTACAGATATCCCCTCTTTTGAGATTATGTGAAACAAAAATGAAACTTTTTGAATCCAAAATTCACACTTGGTAAATTTGGAATAAAGCTTCTCCTTTCTCAGGGTCTTCAATACAATACTCAAGTGATCTTCATGCTCTTCCTTTCTCTTTGAATAGACAAGAATATCATCTATAAATACTACCACAAACTGATCAAGATAGTCTCTAAAGACTCTCTTCATTAGATCCATGAAGATAGCAGGGGCATTAGTAAGACCAAATGGCATCACTATAAATTCTTAGTGTCCATAACTTGTATGGAAAGTCTTCTTTGGTATATTCTCTTTTTCGAACCTTAATTGATGATACCCAGAACGAAGATCAATCTTGGAAAAGTATTGAGCTCCACTTAGTTTTTCAAATAAGTCATCAATGCATGGAAGATGATATTTTTTATTGATAGTGATCTTGTTAAGTTCTCGATAATCAATGCAGAGTCTCATTGATCCATCATTCTTATTAACAAACAGAACAGGTGCTCCCCAAGGTGACGCACTAGGGCGTATGAATCCTTATCAAGATTCTCTTGGAGTTGCTTCTTAAATTCTTGAAACTCAATTGGGGCCATTCTATAAGGTGTCTTTGAAATAGGCAAAGCACACGGTACGAGTTCTATTGAAAATTCAACTTCACGATTTGGTGGAAGACCTAGAAATTCCTCTGGAAAGACATCATCAAACTCCCGTACAATAGGAATATTCTTAATCATGGGTTTCTTTCCAACCATTTGAGATAAATGACCTTCATTTAGTGGAATCAAGACCCATAAGATGGAAAAAATTTCCACTGGAAGGTTATGTTCATCCTTGCATTGATAGACGATCATAGATTGATCTGGAATATTAAATATGATTTCACTTCTTTGGAAACTGATATGATCTTTGTATAAAGAAAGTCAATCCATGCCAAGAATCACATCAAATTCCACTATAGGAAGGATCACAAGATTTGAAGGAAGCACTTTCCCACAAACTTCAATCAGAGAAGAATTGTAAACTTTTGATGTGGCTGTTGTGCCATTAGGGGTTGTCACAGCTAACTCAACATCTAATTGTTGAGGTAATATGGCGATACCCTTAGAAAATTATTCAGAAATAAAATAGTGGGTGGATCCAAAATCAAATAAAACATTTTCTACTTTAGAGTGGATGGTATGTGTACCTTTCACCACTTCGTTATCGTACTCCACATCGCCGATAGAATTTGCATGTGACTTTCCTTTGTCTTTGGCCTTAAGAGTTTGTTGACATCGATCATCATCAACAACCCTTGGATTTGGGAATTGATTGGCATAATGCCCCATCTCCTTACACTTTAATCATTTAAGTGTAGGAGGTGAGATCTGTGTATCCCTTTCTTTGTTCGCATCATTAGACATATTCTTCCCATTATTTTGACATTCACCTACCCGATTACATTCTTTTCCACACTTAAAAAATTTTCTTGTCCCTTTAAGACAATTCCCTCCATGTTTCATTCCACAATTTGAGCATAAAGGAAAACTCATCTTCTTTTCAGTGTAGTCTTTAGATTTTCTTTTGAATTATATTTTCCTCTTCTTATCAAACCAATATGAATGATGGGTTACTCCAATCTCCATCTCAAACTTGAGGGCACATCGAACAATTTCCTCGTAGCTATTGAAGTCCCTTATGGCTAACGCCCTTCGAAGACTTGGTTTTAAGCCACTAAAGAATCGATCGATCTTACTCTCAGGTTTGATAATAATTCTTGAAGCGTACCTTGCAAGTCTTGTAATATTTTCTTCGTAGGTACCAACAGATTCATCATACTTTTGATTCATTTCAAGAATCTCCATCTCCGTCATTGTTCAAATAATATGAGGGAAGTACTTATTGAAAAATAGGTTCATGAACTCGTCCCATTCCATGGACTCAATTTCATCTCTTTGCCTCGTATTCTTGATATGATTCCACCATTGATCAGCATCACATTCCAAATGATACACTACTAAGATGACTTTGTCATGTTCATAACATTATAGAATTGAAAATATCTTTTCAGTGGTACTAATCCACTATTCATTCACTAATGGATCAGAAGACCCGCTGAAAGAAGGTGGACGCTTCCTCATGAAGCATTCAACAGAATGTTGCTCCTTCATTTGCTTGTTTGGAAGTCCAGCATGGTTTATAGCTTGAGAAAGTTGTGTGATCCTGGCTACAAGATTTTTCATTCCAACTCCTATAACGTTTGGTTGCTCAGGGGGACAATCATTGCATTGCCCGTCGCATTCAGTATTAACACAGTTCCTTCGGGTTCCAGCCATTGACTAAAACCAAGAAGCATAGTGTGATAAACACTAATCATAATAGGAAAACCACATAATCAAGAATAAAATTTTACACTTAAGGTATTATCTTAGGTTATTCATGGTCATTTCTAAAACACTAAGATTTTGTCATATGCTTAGACATATCCTTAGGGTTCTTACTAAGGCTTTCACATCCTAGTTTCCAAAGGTTGACTATACCTTTCCTCTGATACCAACTATAACGACCCATACTTTACATAAATTGTTATTAAATCAAAATTGAAGCACACTTATTACAATATATAACAAAACCATGAAAGGGTCGTATATGTATAGTGTCTTTAGAAACTGGGAAATATAAACAACTGGTTAATAAATCATCTATGTTGTCTCCCATTTATTTCATCATATCTAGAGTCCCTTTTTAGAATATCTTACTTAATACCCTTCTTCCTGACCTGGGGAAAGGAAAACATACAAAAGGGGGAGCTCAAATGCTCAGTAAGGGTAAACAAAAGAAATATCAATCATATCATATTCATAAGAACATAACATTTGGAATATCTTAACCTGCACAAGAGATCTTAATATCATAACATGGGATAAATCATAATGGTGAAATGTAATCCCAATAATCATAACTTAAAACATGAAACTTTGTGGCATACACACATAATCATAGGAAATCATTTCATTTTAGTCAAGACTCATTTCCAAGACTATCA
The DNA here is from genome assembly GCA_963277665.1 of Viscum album. Classification (NCBI taxonomy): domain Eukaryota; kingdom Viridiplantae; phylum Streptophyta; class Magnoliopsida; order Santalales; family Viscaceae; genus Viscum; species Viscum album. The sequence continues at coordinate 184,556,344 of OY728153.1, read as the reverse complement.
TAGCGGACAAAGTCCATTACTGAACAGAGTTCACTCCTCGTTCCAGTCCAGTATCACTGAACTGGATCAACTTTCCGTTCCATCCATGTCTATCTTATGAGATATAAATCATTACCCAATGCATTGGAGGGAGATATAGGTACCACCCATCTCATAATTAAACCATTCTTATGTGTGCCACAAAATTCTAACTCATAACATAACCCATGTAATAAAAATAGGATTCTTAAACATCATGCCATCATATCCATATAAGATAAAAGGACATGATAAAATTAATTCCATCATAACATAATCAAATCAGTGTAAAAATATGGATAGAAACAGAATCCTATATTATCTTAGATGGAAAATAATTTTGATAAAACACTTGAACTCCATTCTTGAGGAAAATATCCTTTCTACTTCAAAAACATTTTACCTTTCTTATCATGTCATGCTATTTTAAACTAAAATAAGTTGATTAAAAATAAACTTCAAAACATGTAAAGGAAGCTTCATGGAAATAATATTCTATGAAATCATAACAATCCATTCATTCCGTATAAGTTAAAAACAATTCTTCTCGTACTTTGGCCGAAAAAGTAAAAAAGTACCTCGTACTAAAAACGACAAAAGATTTCATTCACATCTTTTACTCACCAAAGGGTAAAATTGGATTTAAAGAATTTTAGGAGGATAGAAATAATATTACATATTGAGGAAACATGGATTTGGATGATAAATATTCCCCAGTAAATTCTGAATTATATACAATCTCAGATAAAAATGAGATTGCGATATTTTCCCTTACCTTAGGTCTGATATGCTTTGTACGTGTCTAAACCTCCTGTATAATGATTTAAATAATGTCACTGACTTATTCTAGAATCATAATCATTGTTATTATATCATATATGGTCATATTCTTAGCTTCTTATTAGTAATATTTCATTTCTACTTGTTATCCGTGTGTTTATCACTTTATGTTCTTTTGCGTGTTTTGTCGAATAAATTATTATTATTCTTTTTAGGTTATAGATAAATCATTTACAGAATGGAATTACTGTAATATATATCATATTTACTCATTCAATTCATTTATATAATCAATATTCAATAAAGATCGTGTAGAAAGAGTCGCATCACATCGTGGAGACGGTAGGCCATACGTACGCACGAGTGATGATATCGTTCCCATGATCGTGGAATTGTATTTAAATGTATGTATACTATTTCAGAATCAATATAATTTTATAATAATCATATATAGTTATTCTTTACACCATTATACCCATCCAAGTAAGGTGGTGGTGGAAAAAATATTACACCATGGCGTGGAGACGGTATTCCGTACGTACACACGCGTGGTGATTTTATTTTCCGTAGGATGGATAAAAGGTGAAATAGGGTTGTTTCATATTTATAATAACATATCAATATATGAGTGATACTGATGTTATTACTTCATAATGAAACAACTAAGGAAGAAGAAGTAGAAGAAGAAATAAATTTGAAAGAATCAGTAACGGATATTACATCTTCTACGACACGCCTCTTTGAAACCTCCTCTTAGGGCACCAAGATTGGTTTTGAAGAATACCAGGACTCTAGGGTGTTTCTAGGGAAATGGAGAAGAGAAATTGGCAGGTTTTTCCCGAGCTTGAAGGCTCAAAGTGGTTTGAGGAGGAGAGGGAGGAGGTGCCCCTTTTATAAGGGAGGAGAGGGGCACCTTTGGAATTATAAGAAATATTAATTTATAATAAATTCCATCCCCACTCAACAACCACCAAAACTGACTCAAATCCGAAGCTTAGATGATATAGGGTTGTAATCTCATCAACAAAAAAATTAGACAAGTTGGGAATTTATTTTAAACATTATCAACATGATTTATCCTTATATAATATATTTAATTTTATTTGTGGTGATAATATTCTAAATTTTAAATCATTATAAATAATTACATATATGTTATTAATTGTCCATAATTGTATACTTTATTACATTTTAAAACATATAAATTTTAATTTATAATTTTTAAATATTTTTGTGATTTTTAAACAATTTTATAATATGTAATTTTTATAAAATAACAATAGTGTCAATTTTGACACTATTCATTTATTTGAATTTAAATAAAATATACACAGAATATATGTTCAAAATAAAATATTTAATAGATCCATAACATGTCATATTTATCTATAAAATTAGTGGATAACATTAAATAGTTCATGTAATATTTATTTTAATACTTTTAAAATCATTTATTTGATAATTCAATCAATAAAATAATTTCAACATCACTATTGTGTCATAATTAATGATAATTATTTAATCCCTAAAAATTATAAATAAATTCATATGATGTAGATAATTTTATTATCTTTCTGGGGACTATTTATATCTTATGTTTTATGATGTTTATCACTAAATTAAAATTATTACACTTATAAGATTTAAGAGAGTGACATGTTGTCACTTTCTTTGGTTTTAATAATAATTATATTATTTCTTGGTCAAAAGTCAATGAAATGAATCTAGTCTGACCCTTAGGTGAGATGGGTCAACTTTTATTCATCCTGTAGGATTTTGGCAAGTGTTAGGGTAATTTTATAATCATATATTTACCCTTAATTATCTGATTTACCTTTAACTGCAGTAAATAAAAATTATTGTAGTTATTATTCATAATATCAAAAAAATAAAAGTAAACTATTAACATAATTTGGACCCACTGAATCCAAATATGGAATCCATTTTTCAAAATTCAAAACACAGAAGTTTCAGTAATTAATTTAAAATTAATCCAGTTGTTAAGCAAACGAGTTTTAAAAGTTAAAACATTGTCAAAGATTGTAATGTTTTTACCTATGAATTCAATTTAAAATTAATTCTAATGACATACATTATATTAAATGGTAAAAATATATTATATTTATACTTTAAACCCATTAAATATTATAATTAAACCATATAAATTATTGCGATGAAAAAAGTTGTTTTAAATTAACATATAGCGTGATTTTACTATTCGTTAATATATGAAAGTTATCAGAATAATATGAAAAATTTATCCAAAGTAAATTTTTATATCCTGATTCCAAAGAAATATTTTATTTTGTCAAATTGAACTTATAAACTTGTCAAAACTAAAGTTGGTGCGCCATCAAAAGGCGGCAAAACTGCATTTTTTTTAAAATACTTATTTTACCCGAAAAATATATTTTGTTCTCGTAACATGTTCTAGAAAATATGTAATATGAATAATAATATAATAAAATTAAAAATGCAGTTAATACTATTCATAACGGCTAGTCTATAATATTATAATAATATATCGTTGTTTAGTGAAACTGGGTATTGCGTACTACACACACTATTGAGAAAGGTCGTAATTGCATGTAGCGCAAACCAAGCTAGTGTTGTGTGCAGTGAAAGATTCCTTTGATGTTGGGTATAACATAAGTCATAAAAAAATATATTTCTCATAAAATATTATGGTGTTATATATCGGGTCCTCGTGAATGTGACCAGTCATTCTAATATTTTCAGCTAAGCCTTGAATCTGAAAAAAAAATATTCACGGTGTCAATAATAAGGGTAATAGATACCTTATAACGATGACTACCATGAATAAAGAGGTACGATTTCACCTAAGATCCAATACGATGAGTGTTACAGACAAGATTCAAGATCATTTAATGAGGGGATCCTAGATTTTTCCCCATGTATTGAAAGCCTCCAAGATGCAACTAGGAAGGAGTGTATTTAATACCTATTGGAATAAGAGCTATATCACATGACAATGATTAGTGATTCATGGTAGCTCGAATCCTAAATAAAACCTCAATATTTATGAGATTTGATAATACGATAATTCATAACATTAATTCCATTAGAGTGAATAGATAAATTATGGGGAGGAAAAAATAATTTATTGACAGTAGGGATTGTTTCAAATCACCATCAGAAAGTGAGGTGAATGGACACAAGAATTATTGAAAATGATATATGACATTGTACATGTTCAAAGATGGAATAGAGAAGAAAATTAAATAACACTGGTTTTTATGTGGTGGATAATGAGGGAGAGACTCCTATTAAATAACATTTTCCCTTTTAGCTTTAATAGTTCTAGGATGTCGATCATGAAGTGGATAATAAAAACCTTAGGGTTTCTGAAAAACCACATACCGAATAGAAAAATAGAATGCATGGAGAAAAAATAATTTTCCGCCTGATGAGTCATATCATGATAATGAAAGGAGTCTTTTGGAATTTAATATTGGAGATCACTTCAATCAGTAATGGTTGATCTAACTTGAAGATCTAATGGGTGTAGATCGAAAAATACCTATGAAGAAGATACTATCCGGGACAGGGGTATCATCTGATGGATTGATGTATGATGGAATGATTTCTTCCTATATTCCATCACAGAGTTAACATGAAGCCATCATAAGGTAATGTATTGATGATTTGTGGGATGATAAGTTATGTGTCTCCATTCTATGTCCATATCAACCCAATTTTTAAGATGCACTATAGGGATGGAAATAGAGAACAATGATGATAGAGATCTGATCCCACGATGCATATTTATGTTGAAAAGTTTGGACATCCACACAACGAAAACTAACATAGGATGATCACTATCCATTCGAGAACTGTGACATTTATAAAATAAAGATGAATATCTACAATCATAATCAATACCATCCCATAAAGATATTCACTTCCCTAATGGACATCCATATTCTAGAGGGATAGTGAAAAATGAAACCGAATAATATAGTGTGGACTCCTAGCCCATGCTTAGATGAAGTACTCAAATGGTGATAGAACTATGAAGAATGATTTTCTATTCAGCTCCATGATGTTGGTTAGCTATTATAATCCACATGCACAAATCATGTTTTAGAATAACCCTATATAGGGATTGTCCACTACAAACCAGGCCACTAATGTCCAACAGAGCAGTAAAGAAGTGTACTCAAAAGCTGTTGTGGAAAATTATAACACATGAGTTACACTATTTGAACTAGCACTGGGGAAACACAACAAAACTGATAGAAAATGATAATGTATAATAGATAGGATATGAGTTTCTTTTGAGTAATGTTTCCCTCATAGAGTACCCAACCTCTGTATATGGACCCTACCGATGAGGCCCAAATGTCTAAGAGATTGAAGAGACCACACCCATAGATGATGATGAAGGAGATAAAGTTCCATTTGATGATGATGGTAATAATGGGAGGGGTGATTCTTCTATAATTGCATGTGAATTTCTAAACTGTGGAGCCATGTGAATTTCATTTTTCTCGAGATAACCCAGATCTTTTATGTCTTCAAAAATAAGAAAAAACATTATATTTAATTGAAAACGTATTTTTTATATAAGATTATGATATAGTTAAATTATATTATAGATTATTTTTAAAGGATATTTATATCAATTATAAATCAATTAATCCAATTTTTTCTATAAGATGATTACAATGAAATTGGATATAAAAATTTTCAAACTTTTGAGCATTTTACTTTAAATCATGTTTTTAATATCACATTTGTGGGATTAATTTGAAAATATTTTCATCCACTTTTATATTGGAATATTAAATAAACGATTCAATATTTTCATTAGCAAAATACTTAATATTATATTAAAAGAAAAAAGGCTAAAAATCCCTATACAGAGACGGTTAAAGGGGCATGAAATAGTGCAACCCAAGAGCGTCAGCCCGAAAAAAATGCAAACCCTCGGAGGGAAAATAACCAAGACTAGAAAAGAAATACAAACCTAATATCCAAAGACACTTTAGAAGAAAAAAAGTCAACAACAACATTACTCTCACAATAGGTATGAAGAACGAACACCTGATTGTTCATGTGCCTCTTGCACCTTCGAATGGAGTACTCGATAGACCATGGAATAGTAACACGACCTAAAAGAGCTTTACAAATTGACAATGAATCAATTTCATCCTCCCCGATTGAAATATTCCTCTAATCACAACGAGACAATCTAGTGAGAATTGCGAGGGCCTCCGCTTGAAGAGAATCACTATTGTCAAAGGAAGCTGAAAAAGCCACCACAATAGAACCTTTTATGATCCTTGATAACTCCACCCCTGCGAATTGAACCCATGCAACACGATCTGTCTGTGTTCAGCTTTTCCCCCTACATCGAAGGCTTCCACTTCACCCAACTCCCCTTATCTGTTAAGTCATTGCTTGTATAAGGAATCTGGATCTGGGGACGAACGTCCATGATGAAAGGTCCAATCGTTGTATCCCTACATACCCTATTAAAATCCAGCACTATGTTCCGAATGTTAAAGAGAATACCAGCAACCGTTCATGGAGAGGAATGGTGGTGCCTGGAATTTCCAATCGTTGTTTCCCTAGGTTGCATTCTCCCATTCGCTTTTGAATAACAGGTGGAGAGTATACTCACAGCTCAGTATCTTGCAGAACTACCATCTAGAAGCAAGGCTGATCCCTCTATGTTGAATGCACTCCTCGGTTGGCAAGGCGTTGTTCCAAACGCGCCACAATTGAAAGAATAACTTCAAATGAATTTCATTACACAATAGAATCTCACCCTAAGGATATTGGATAGCATAAACAGATTGAATAGACAAAAGATCGTTGATTCTAAAAACACCTGTAGCAGCTCCAGTAAAGACAAACCGGTCCTGGTCATTAGACATCACAATGTTAGCAAAACAATATTTCTGATTATCATTCAAAATGGTATTGATGATGAGGGGATAAGCACAATCTTCTCTAAAAGTAATACATGGAGGTGGGTAGTGAAAAAATCCAAGATCAGTGCCAACCCAATTTTGATGCCAAAAGCATAGATCACCATTGTTAATAATCCACCGATATTGCGGCTGGAGAATAGGATGATACTACAAGACCAACTTCAGGATTCTGGAAGACTTGCATCTGGAATGAAAACCATCATCTCCATAAGTACATTGCATATGATTTCCCCATAATGACTTTCCCTCAATAATCTGCCAAGACAATTTGGCATGAAATCCTGCCAATGTTCCAGAAATACTACTAATATTTATACAACCGTCAAAAATTGGTTTAGCCGTCATGCTTTAAGAAGCATAGTGATACATACCCTATGAGTTCCCATACCAATGTAAGGAAATTAGAGTTCTCTCTATGCATTCAATCAACTACATTGGAACCTTCAGAGTTGAAAAAATATGCATATAGATAGAGGATAAAACAGAATTAATCAAAGTGATTCGTCCTCCAAAAGACAGGAACATATTATTCCAGTTAAGGATGCGCCCCTCAAGCTTTTCAACCACCGAATCAATGTGCTTAATAAGAAGTGCACTAGGAGACACCAGATCACCCAAATAGTTTATAGGGAAGGATCCTTTCTGCATGCCAAGATTGGATTCCAACACCATTATTATCCTCTTAGAACTTTTATTAGGGACAAAAAAAATTCTCTTTTCAGGATTGACAACCTAGCTACTCAAATTACAGTGCACCTCTTAAACATCATTACCCATGAATTTACATTCTACTACCATTAGCAAAGAGGATAGTTTCGTCCGAAAAAATTAGGTGAGAGATACCTCAAATCAAATATTTATTACAAAAAGGAATCACCTTACGAACCTCAATGAAATGATTAAAGTACCTGCAAAGGGCATCTTGAGCAATGATAAACAGATAGGGGGAAAGGGGATCTCCCTGCCTCAAACCTCTGATAGCTTTAAAGAATCCTAATAGTTTTCCCATAAAATAAATAGACACCCAAGGAGAGCTGAAGCAGCCAAAGAAAATATCGATGACCCCCTCACCAAACCCCATGTATCGAAGAACCCTGATAAGAAAGCACCACTGAACCCTATCATATGCCTTGGTCATGTCCAGTTTAATTTTCACATTACTTCCAAATGTTTTCAAATTAATATCAATAATAACATCATGGGAAAAAGAAATGGCCACTTGGATGGATCTTCCTTGCACAAACCCATGTTGTTCCTCAGGCACCCAACTAGAAAGAATAAGGGCAAGTCTTTTGTTGAGGACACCAGCCAGAACTTTGTAAGGAACATTGCATAAGATTATAGGCCAAAATTGATTTAGAGATTGAGGATCCTTAACATTGGGAAAAATAAAAAAATTTGTAGCACAAGACACTCTAGGTAGATTTCCCCTGAGAAATAAATCTTGCACCACCTTGATCAAAGTCCCGTTAATAATATCCCAAGAATCATTTTAAAAAGAGGCAGGGAACGAATCCGGCCCCGACGCGCTGTCAGACATCATGTCCCAAACCACCTCACGAATTTCATCCCCAAATGGAATAGCTCTCAACTTATCATTCACCTATTCCAACACAACACATGGAATCAAAACAAAGAGACATGAAGAGACACTAGGATAACCCTGAACCATGCTCTGATTTTGGGCTTCCCAGAGGAACCTGAAGAAAGAATCCTCCATATGACCAGAAACATCCATGTCATTATTATAGGAACCATCCTCCATAAGAAAATTGGGATTCATGGGTATGTGTCTTTCACTGAGACATGCATGAAAATAATGAGTGTTTCTATCACCTTCACATAGCCACATGAATCAAGACTTTTCAAGAGCAATGCTGTCTTTTTTCAGCAATAACTCTGCTAGATAATCCTTCTTGGATCTCATGGAACCAAAAACATCATCATCCCAAACATTTTCCAAGCTCAAATCCATTCGGTGGATGTCTCTATTAATGGGCTCTAGCTCTAGATCACTCGAGGGAATACCATTTATCTAGGATCGAAGTTGACCTTTTAGATGCCTCAAATTATTATGCAGTGAATGCCAAGGGTTACCTCTAACTGAGAGATACCATGATTTCCTCACAATGTCTAGAAACTCTGGGTTATTGATCCACATGGAAGAAAAGTGAAAAGAGTCATCACTCACACTACTAGACTGCAAGATAATGCGAAGAGGGGAGTGGTCCGAGATACCCCTTACCAAGTGCAAGACTTTAATGATTGGAAAGGAAGAGTGGGCTGCACCATTCACTAGACAACGATCAAACCGACTCAATGACCGACTATTCCCTCTCCGATTATTACACCAGGTAGATGGATCTCCAAATTAACTAGCATCAAAGAACCTATTAGTCGCCATGAATTCCAAAAAATCTCGGCTTGCTCTCCTAGGAAAGGGACCTCTGCCTTATTTCTCCTACGGAATGGACACAATATTGAATTCTCCAACAACTATCCATGGAAAATCTACCGGATTAAAAGAAGACAAGACTTCCCACAGAGATATTCTAGCATGAGAGTCACACAAAGCGGAGACCACTGAAAGCATGAACACACTAACCCCAACCAAAACTCTAATATTAATACATTGATCTAACATAGTGATCAAATCAATTGAAATACCAGACATCAAAAAAGTCCAGATATGAGTATTAGAGGGGGAACCTGAAAAAAACTAATGCACCCTCAAATGATGGGCAAAGTCACTAACGTTAGAGGAATCCTGTTTTGGCTCTAACACTGCAACCATAAAGACAGAGTTATTGTGATGTTCATTAGAAATAAAGTCTGACATTACCCGAGTGCCTAAACCGCACACATTCCAAATAAAAAGATTAATCATTAAAGAATGAGGCCTCTGGAACTGGCCCAAGACTCTTGGTTCCGAAAGACCATTGAAGACCTGGATGAGAATTTGGATTTCAACTGTGAACTGGTCCAAACACCATAGGAAGAAGAACAAGACTGAGAAGCTGGAGAGTGTCTTCTGGACATGGATACATTTTGTGTAGAGCAATCTGGTAAGTAGAGAGACAAGAAGCTCTCTCCCTTCTACGGAGAAGGAAATCTAACTTATAGAAAAAGTGACTACATAAGAGAATCTGGATAATCCCTGGGATCAATTTCTCTGACAGTTCGGCAAGGAAAGGTGGGAGAAGCTTGAAAAGCGAAATTGAGCCCCCTTGGCACGGGCCGAATCTGTAGAGGCTCATCCACGCTAACTGGGGGAAGCACAATGGGCCTTGGACTACTGAGAGGAACCAAGAGTGGAAGAAGCTCCTTGGTCTGACGGTGAGAGAAGCACCCCTTCCATTTATCTCTATACCCAAGCTCAGAGATGCTAGGTGTAAGCCGACCAGGAGCATCTGATCCTGAAGAGGGCTTAATAACGCTAGTAGGAACCACCTGCTCTTGATTCACATTCGACGTAGATTTGCGACATTCTGGAGAGGAGTGTCCTTGCTAATGGCAGTGCAAGAAGAAATGCGGCGGAGAGGGGAAAACCATAGACTGAGACCAAACGGGCATTCCTCCAACGCGAAGTAGATTATTTGATGGAATAGGATGAGACAAATCCATCTCAACTCAAATTCGAGCAGTCACGACATCCTCCAACCGAACGGACCGCTCACCAGCACACAAAAAGGATCCCATGGAATTCTCGATGCCACTAAGAAACCCTAGATTCATAAAAGGAAGAGGCAAACTCAGAAAAGAGATCCACACAGCAGCCAAAGAGGGGTCCTTACATAGATGAACATACAAATACCAAAAGAAAAGGGAGAACCACCAGTGACAAACTGAGCGAGGGCTATTGCACGACGCCAAGACAGAATCCTCCCTCGAATTCCACGCGATGCTGAACGATTTTTGGTATAACACTGAAACCCTAGCCGAAGAACCTAACCTCTACGAGTTGATGAACAGATGAATGACTAGTAACAGAGGCTTATCAATCCCAAATCTCACAACAAGGGTCCATTGAAGTTGATCTAAAGAATCTCGAAACGCGGATGCAGGAATATAAAGAGGCGGAAAGCCATCATCATACTGAGATGAAGAACCCCAAGAGACATCCGAGAACACAGAAGGACCGACTGAGGAAGGATGATTCTGGAAAAGGGATTCCTTGAATGATGAAGCAGGAGGTGGACGAACCTTGGAAGGAGAACCAGGAAGCCGATATCCGGAAGAGAAGAAGCAGTGAGCGGAGTCGACGCAAAGGTCGGGAGATCTGGAGCAGGAAGCGGTGAGTCCATCTCTGCATACATCTCAGTTACCTTTAAACTATTCAATATTTGGAATCACAACAATTTGTAATTTCTAATAAGGTCAAAATTTATTATGACAAAAAAGAGTATTCAATTTATGAAAAATTAACTAAAATTGATTAAGTAAAAACATGTCTACTTGGTTAGTAAACAATATATTTTGTTAAAAAATTACCAAAACACATGTATAAAATCCATTAGATTTCTATATTTTGACTAAATAAATCAATATTTATTTTTTAAAAAAACTCATTATCGACACTTTATGTATGGGAGGCCTCTCAGAATTATTTACCTTTTTTATTTTCAATAAGGCTACTCCACCTACATAATAAAAAGGTACCACCACCCCTCACTTCCTCACACCTCCAAATTCATTTTTTATCATCCAACCACTTCCCAAATAAGATATTGCAATCTATATGATCATCCTATAATCCCCATTTGATCATAAACTCACCCAAGGATACACATGGGTGAAAACCAAAAATAGTTACTCGAAAAAATAGGTATCATTCTTCAACGTGAATTTAAATTTTATTTATTTATCCACCCATTCATTAATTTATGATAAAGTATTTTATAATAACAAAAATTTAATGATTCTGATTTTTCATGTATTATTTTTAAATATTATATAATTTTATTATGAGACCATTCTTTGTGACGACGCACAATTCTAAGGCCCGAGGTTTCCAGAATAAATGTTTGTAATAATTTAATCATTAAAAAGCTGGTGCAAGTGGTTTTCCTATAAATATTAAATAAAAATTAAATGGGTGCCTAAATCAGAAATTTGAGTGCACTATTTCATTCATAATGCTGACATTACCTTAGGTAGGGCCTTACCTCGATCCTGTTCATGTCAACTGCAAAGGTTAGTTTTTGGACATTTTAAAAGATATAGAATAAATTAATTACTTATTTTATTTTAAATGTTTCATTAACACATCGACCTAATCCTACTGTATTAATACATGTTGATAAAATGTGTGCAAGGGTATCCGCATAACCCAACGAATTGAGGATTTCTATTGGAGACTTGGAGGAGAACCCGTTTGTGGACGATGACGGTGTGATTGATCGATGCATCTTATATTCAATTAACATAGAAAATGAAGATGATGTGGTAATTGTTCTTCGACTGAATTAATTTAGGGGTTTTTATTTTGATATTAATTTTCCATGTTCTTGGATTAAATGACAAGCGCAGATCAACCCACAAATAAGTTGACCCGTGGATCGTGCGCTCTTGCTGAAGGGTATTATTTTTTCATTTATTTTTGTGTTTAGATTCATAAATTTCATTTTATGATAAATTTTGAATTTATATTTTCAATCTCCTATTAATCCTAATAATGTGAGAGGATCGATTATGTGACCACTGATGACAGAGGTTTGTTCCTCCATTGTTTGTTGATTTTCCACCCTTTTTGCATGCGTTATTCATATTCATTGCTGGGAAACAAAAACAGATCATTGCGTACCTAATTCATAATGATACAATTCCAAATTAGAGATCGACCTTTGTGATGAACTAGTGGAGGTGTGACGGTGATAGAGGATGAAAAATCAGATCAGATCGATTGAAATCAATCTCTTACTATTCTTCATGTGGGTGGGTCGAAATGAGGTATCGATGTCATTCGAATGTTCGAAACATCCCGAAATATATATGGAATGGTGGGGAAACCTCATATCTCATGTTTTGTGGCAAACAGATTGCTGGAATGACCATAAAAATATCTATGTAGGCTCAACGAAAGAGGTTCATGTTTTTGGAAAATTCTGATGTACATAAAATGTTCTTTGATGAATACACAATGTGGGACCAGGATTGCGGAAGCTAGGGATTGTGTGTTTCATGCGATGAAGAACACAACGTGCCTCTGAAGGACATCTTGTGTAGACCCCTCCATGTGGTGGCTAGACTGATGGGTGACGAGAAGCACTAACATAGGGTGTGACCATCGTCACTCAGCAAGTGTGTCCTTACTCAAACTCAATGTGTATCTCAGAAGATAAATGGACACGGGTTGAGTACACACCATTTACTCTAACACATAGCCAGACATGGTCAGATACATGGATTTCCTAATGTACCGGTACACAGACTGAGACACTTGGGTTAAATCCATTTACAGGCACATGGCCAACATACACAGAGCCTTCCTCGGGTAGCGGAACACGGCGTGTCACTCTCTTACATGTATTGTATAACATCTTCTACACGACAAGCCTTGTGACACATGCCATTGTACACGAGAAGAACCCGGGGTCATAGGATATGGCGTATGACCCTTCTACATGTCGATTACATATCATTAAATTTCATGATTTTCATTCCCATCGTTCCTTGAACCGATCTGATTTGGGTTAGTTACCCCTTTGCATGTTCCACAGATGGTCAGTTATCCTTTCCATCAATAGGAGTATGATCCCTTTATCAGGAATTTCTGAGATATATTCTAGTACCCCTCTGAGAAGCCCAGAGTGAGATCCTATATCCATTCATGACACTCCGTAGAGTTAGGAATCAACATTACTAATCCTACAGGATGTTAATCCTCTAAAAAGCAGGTGGAATCTGGATGAGTTTCAGTATCCGCCAAGGTCTGACAGTGATCCTCATATATGTGTCGTGATCATTTTCTACATAGGAGTGCATTCTCCCAGTATGAGTGTATCTATTCACAATTCAGATCTATTAGTTCAGCTATATCTCTTATGGATTTTCCCAATGAAAAGTAAATCTCATTCAAACATCATCAAAGCTATCAGACTTGTGGTTTGTTTTCTCTAGGGCGAGTGATTTGTGGAATCCTTGAACTGAATCCCTAGCATGGGTATGTGGTCGTTTTGACTTGTCTCTATAATACGTGTCTGGGTTTTGATTATATATGGATGTGTTTCTCTTGCTATATGTTCAGTAGAAATATATAGTCTAGAGCTGATTTTAACTTTTCTTTTTGTATTTCATTGTGGTTTTCGGGGTCCACTGGAGGGTATTGTTTTACTCAACCATGCACAGGATTTTCCCGCACGTGTCATGTCATGTGCTGATGAGTCGCCTTTTGAAGGTGTCTTGGGTGGGCCCGGAACAGAATGAGATTTCTGAGTTCCTTCTAGGATGAGGTGTTCCTAAGGTTATTAGTATAATTCCTAGAAACTCTTTCATTATTATAGGTTGGACATTATAGTTTGCAGACTCTGTTTTTTTGTTGTGCTTTTCATTTGGACAAGTTTGCATTCTGCACTTTACTTTCCATCATATAGTACTGGTTGAGTTTAATTTTATGCATGCATTTTTTTCTTTAGTGGTTTTTACTTTCCACATTTGTTGTCATGAAGATGTGTGTGTGTGTTTACACGTTCATAGGCAATGCCTCACCAGTTAGTGAAATGAATATTCAATGTTAGTCACCAGCCCCTGGAATATTTGATGTAGGATTGGGGAGTCATATCACAATCCCCAAAGGGATTGGTCATGACAGAGTGGTATCAGAGGTTTTCAGTTCTACCGTAAGACCAAGAGTCTGTGATATTGGTTTGTAGAAACAATGTAATGATTTTTGAGCTGGGTGGTCAGGCCATGGACTCTAGTGTTGGTGTTGGCGGCAGACATATCCATACACCAAGACTCTGATAACCATCATTTTGACTTGGTACATGAATGCACTAGTCTTGGGGAAACAAAATAATGGTACATGAATTATATTGAAATGGGTTGTGTTTTCCATACCATTTGTTTCAGATATACAAATATACTCATTGACAATGGTACATCTAGTTTTGTTACAGGATGACACTATGATACATACCCTCTAGGATCCACTAGCTTGATCACAAGAGTGACCCCATCAGTGATAAGGCTTCGTTATAGGGACTGCATTCCAAACGTTAAATCCATGTGGTTCAACTACTATACCACAACCTAAGGGGTAGCATGTGGTGCTTGCAGTACAGGAAGACGAGGAGCATTGACTAAGTGTGATCCATGTGCTTCAAAGACAGAAAACCCCCTGGTCATGAGGTGAGCCCGACCCTCGTGTGGATGAGGAATGTTTTGAGGTGGTAACTAGATTTGTTTGTTTAGTGGGATCAACAGTAGACAAAATAAAAATCCTAGGAGCGAGCCTTCATCAGGGTTTGGAGGGACTAAGGTTGAGATAGACCATGCAGACCCAATTGGAGGAGTCTATTTCAATGACAGAGTTTGAGAAGCTATTTAGGGAGGAGTTCTATCAAGTTATGTAGAGGGAAGTATATATCCAAAAGTATCATCATCTCTATCAGTGCAGTTTGAGAATGGATGACTATTCATCGAGGTTCACCAATGTCCCTGGGAACAAAATCGATATATTCAGGAATCAATACTCTAGAGATTTTACCTTCACGTGAGGTCTATGATGGGACATCTGAGCTATAGCCGTGCCTCTATGAGTTTTGACTGATGTGGGAGTGGCTGAGTGGGTATTGGTGATTGAGAGATTCTCAGTAGATTAGATATAGTCGGTAGAAAATAGCAACGAACATACAGGTGTGGAGACCATAGTAGGATAGAGATGATGATAGGCCTAGGGTTTGGGACATGGGAGATGTCACAGGACGACCTAGGACAGTGGATCAAAAGTCCACAATTGTTATTATAGATCCAATCAGCCTAGGGAGATGTGTTGCTAATCCTATGATGGTAGAGGACATCACTCTAGTGATTTTCCAACCCGTCGATCTGCTGACAGGGAGGTGGAGGATGGACCACCAAGAAAGTGGATGAAAGGGGATCATGAAGGCCCACTAGGTGGCAAAATTGGAAGGGGAGAAGGGAGAGAAATATGTTGGGTCATATTCTTTTATCTACATCCAACACCACCCCCAGGAGGTCCGCTCTAGGACCGGGGAGCTTGGTGATAGGGGTGGGGACACTTGCATATAGTTTAGGCATACAACCCAGGGACTCCAAGAATAATCTAATGAACAATATGTGTCTTTTATTCCTTAGGTTTTGTAATTATATACACATGTTCTACTCATTCTATCCTCGCCACATGTCTTGTCTGAAACCATGAGATTCTTGTAGAGATATTGATTCTACCCTTACCCTTGGAGATACCTACAGGATGAAACACGATGATCACACATCTTTGATGATAGTGTGAAATTTCCCATGGATGTGATATTTTCGGTTGGAAACTCTTTGTGGAAGCGTCAAGGCCTTATGACAGCATTCTTAGTATCAATTGGTTATCTTCGGCCCATGCCCTGAATGACTACATTAGGAGAAAATTGTGGTGTGTCTGTAGCGATGGATTGAGGTTATCCAATGTTTGTGAAATGAAAACCCAGGCAGAAAAAAATGGGTTCATGCATATGAGGGTGCAACGAATCACTCATGTGTTGGCTAGACTTGACCCCAAAAAAGTATATTTTGTGAAGTTTCATTTCCCAGCAGTAATGGTGGAGTATGAGGACGTCTTTCCAGATGATGTTCCCAGATTACCACCCCTCCATATGATTGACCATTTTATCATCTTACACCCCCCGAGATTACACTGATATCCTCACTAGTGTATCGTATGGTTCCCATAGAGAGTCGATGTATTAGGGTGAATTTTGATGATTTTTAGTGTAAGAGATTTGTTACACTCAGTGTTTCCCCATGAGTATCCTTAGTTTTATCGCATGATGGAAAAATAAAGATTGAGGTTTTTTGTGCATTAATGGAATCTGAATGAAGTAAATATGAAGAACACATATCTATTTCAGAGGGTACAAATATTCTTCAACCAAGTGGGCGGGGCACACTGGATCTCAATGGTTGACCCTAAGTCGTGTTATCATCAACTTCGAGTATGGGACAAGGATTTTCCAAAAATGCCTTTCAGATGTTGCTACATTCACTACGAATACCAGGTGATTCATGTCGGCATGACGAAAACCCTTGAGATATTAATGGGACATACCAACCAGATCTTCTAGCCAAATGTAGAACAATTTTTGTTGGACTTCATGGATGACATCCTTGTGTACTCGGTGCTTAGGAGGACCACACAAGACACTTAGGGATGGTTCTACATGTACTCTCAGAGCACTATATTTATAGGAAGATTTAAAAGTGCCAATTCTGGATATTGGTGGTCCACTATTAGGGAAATGTTATCTCTCCATGTATAGTATAATTGGATCCAGCCATGGTCGAGGATTTCTTATCATGGGAGCCACCCAAGAGCGTGACATAGGTTTGTAGTTTCCATGTACTGATAGGATAAAACTGGAGATTTATCCCTAATTTCTCCTATATATTAGCACCAATGATATCCTTGAACTGAAAGAGGCAGCCTATCATATGGGAGAAGAAGTGAAAGCAGGATTTCTATTTGTTGAAGCAGAGTTTAAAGAGTGGACCGATAATTATATTTCCAGATGATAGTGTCAAGTATATAATTTTCTGCAACCCACCAAGGACCAGTCATGGTTTTCCCATGATTCAAAGATAGGTGGTGATTTCTTATTATTTATGCCAGCTAAGTCCGCAAAAACAGAACTATGTGACCCATTAGCTTGAGTTGGTTGTAGTATCCATCACATTGAAGATGTAGAGACACAACCTGATGGGAGAACGATTTATAATTCACTCTGACCAAAAGAGCCTCATGTACATCTTCTCACAGAACAATCTAAATCTGAAGAAAATTCGAAGGCTAGCTTTTCTCCATGATTATTACATTGAGATTGTCTATTATCCTAGGAAGGGGAATGTTTTATCAGATGCACTCAGCAAGAGATCGATCTCACAACTGCTAAGTGAGGCATCAGAGTAGTTGGCCTCACTACAGCAATCCATTATGGATGGAGATGATGCATCTTAACTTTAGTCAATGTTTTTCCCTCCTCCACTCTTACAGTGATTTATAGAGGCATAACTATAGGGATATTGAATGAGAGAATTTTAGTGCTTTGTTATCCAATGTACATTCTTCTGATGGATATTCTCAATACAGGGATCATGTAGTCTTTTAAAGATTACATACAGTTATGGAAGTGGGGTTGCAGGTAGATTTTATGAGGGAGTTTCATACATCCCACTTAGTAGTAAATCCTTTTGTGGAAAAAATTTATAAGGACCTCTAGCATCAGTCCTGGTGGGATGGTTTGAAGAAAGAAGTTGAAAGGTTCATTTATCAATGTCTTATGTGCCAATAGGTGAAGTCTAGGCACTATGTTATAGTAAGGTTAACTCACCCATGGAAGTTCCAGTGTTGATGTTGGATGGAATATCAATGTAATTCGTGACGGGATTACAATGAATGTCCAAGGGACATGACTCCATCATGGTTTTCATTGAAAATCTCACCAATTCGGCCCAATTCTTAGCTATCTGGGGGAAATGTTCTGTAGAGAGATCACGACAACTCTACGTTTAAGAGATGGTTCATATTCAGGGCATCCCTTCGATGCTAGTATCAGATCATTATGCTCGTTTCACATCTTGGTTGTGGAAGAGATTTAAAGAGGCGTTTGGGACTCAATTATGTTTGAGCACGACATTCCATCCCCAAGCCAATGGTCAGATGGAGACAACCATTCAGTTTTAGTAAGATATGTTGCGAGCTTATATTTTAGACATTGGTAGTAGTTTGGAAGACCAACTAGCACCTTTGGATTGTTCCTACAATAATAGAAACTACTCCACCATTGACATTATAGCATTCAATGCCTTGTATGGGCGACCATGTCGGTCTGGGTCCCAAAAGGACACCCTCTAAATTTTTCCTCATTTTTCCTAAGTGGGATGTTGGAATCATGGGAACCTATTACATTAATATGTTGTATGCAAAGGTCATTCTAAAAATGTAATCAATTGTAGACTAGCCATAATCTTTTTTTCGTTTTGTGAATGCTTTCCTAGAACATCTCTTAGGAATGATCATTATATAAACAAAAGTCATTACATGTAAACAAAGAAAAAAATCTATCAAATCAAATGTGGGAATCCTAATCCCATGCAATATGATTCATAGAGGAATCCCAAGGGGCACTAAAGGAGCCTCCAAACTATCCAATACGACATAGCCTTTCCAATAAAACATATAAAAGGCATCCTATATATCACTCTAAACATGGTTTAAGAACATCATTTTAGCCCATCATTGTTATCTTACATATGTGAATGAGTATCACAAGAGGCATGGTATAACCATATTGATGACGAGACTGTCCATGGAATCTCACCTATGGAACTATTTTTACTCATGTGTATAATAATATTCTTAGATGTCCAGTACAAGGAAACAAGATGTCACTTCCAACTCATCAAGTAGTTCCAATACCAAATATAGTGAGTCCATCTATGATGTTTTTATTTTAAGAGCAGTGACCACTCATAAATTATAATCATGTGAGGCATATAAACTGAAAGTACATATCACGAATAAGGAATTTCAATATCCACATGAAACTCATGTTATCCAAGTACATTAATACATCCAAATAAAAAATCAAAAAAGTAAAAATATGATAATCACAAGTAATATGGTGTATGAAAAAAATAAAGCATGATTCATAAGGAATGAGGCTAGTAGAATAAATCATGTTCAATTATGTATGAATATACACATAATTGAAATTTGTTCTAACTCATGGACATCAATTCGTCATAATCCAATTTATTAATTTCTATAATTTATTACATGTTCAACACACATCCAGAGGTGATTAGATAAATTATGGTAAATGGAAATAGACCTCTAAGGATAACATACCCATTGGGGGTTTGTATCAAGGATATCAACCAAAGGTTGATTCTACAACCACAAGAATCACAATGGACATGAAAAAACATTAATATAATATATTTCATAATTTAGGGATGTCATTAAAATAGTTTAGTAAGAGGACTAATGGTTCATCATATAGAAGCAATGAAACATCCAGAATAATGATTGACCACCAAAATTATTTTATAAGAAGAAAACTCTTCCATTTTCATCTTGTGAATCAAGCTAGAATGTATGTTACTAGATAATTTTTCAAAATCCCAAACGATAGGGGAAAATAGGTCTCAAATAAATAGCAAAAACTAAATGAATGTAAACATTCATTGATATAAAGGGGGGTTTATAGATTACCACAATATGTCTAATGAACCTCATGGTGAACAATTTTTCTTTTGTTTCGAAGAGGTAGAAAAAACCTTACCATATAAGAGTTGGGGAACTTCGGTTTGTTGAGCAATGTATTGTTTTCAAACAATTCAAAATAATGTTTTTTTAAAGGGGGAGATTATTTTAAATAATACTCTGTCTCTTTATGATGATTTTGATGCTCACAAATACCCTTAATTATTTACTAATTATTTCGTTGAGTATTTTGCAGGAATTTATTTTATTTATTTATTTCATATAACGAGATTTCATACTTCATTTATTCCGAGATCAATTTTAGCGCGTTCTGGAATCACTGTAGCGCGAGATCAATTTTAGCGCGTTCTGAAATCACTGTAGCGCGAGATCAGTTTTAGCGCGTACTGGAATCACTGTTCATACCCTACGTTGATGAACGTAACGTATGGATGAAAAGTTTACTTTTTATGTTAAAAGAAACGTATGGTTAAGGAACCTTACGTTATTTTGAAACGTATGGTTAATGAACCTTACGTTGTTGAAAAGTATGGAAGAAGAACATTACGTTTGGAAGGAACCTTACGTTTTTGTTGTTGGACAAGTATGGAAGAGAAACCGTATGTTAGTTTTCAGTGTTGAGTTTGTTTCTCAAAAGTATGGATCATCAACCTTACTTTTATAATCAACCGTACGTTCTTTGGAGAGTTGAAGAAAGACAAAGTATGGATGATCAACCCTGCGTTTGAATGCTGAAGAGAAAGTATGTACGTTCTGAACCTTACATTCTGAACCTTACGTTTGTGAACCCTACGTTTGGAGCTACGTCATCAACCCTACGTTTGGCGTCGGGATATTTTTGACAGACGATATTTCCTTTTGCATTGGTCAAACAGGCGGATTATTAAGCGGATTTCGAGCAGATTCTTAAGTACGACTTTGACTGAATCAAAGACGATTTTCAACGGATTAATGATTGATTTAAACAGAGATTTTTATGCCGATTCTTCAGGGGAGTTACAACGGCTCTGTTATTTTTATTTAAATATCGCGAATCTAAAGGAGATTTTCATGGATCTATTTATGCGGAAGATTTTCTCAGATTTGAATATATATGTTCTATCTTGGAAACTTCGGATATATATATACACAGGAAAGTGTATGAAATATATAGATTGATCTTTTAACGAGCAAGAAACAGAGACTGTGTGAAGGCGTTCTTTTCTGGTGATCGAGAAGAAGTGTAAAACCTTTATTACCGAAGGAAGATCTTGATAGCAGATTCACGTGTTCTACATCGACTATCTGTTGTGAATCTACTGCTGCTGAAGTTGTGAAGTTTCTTGTAATATCTATTGCAACTGGATCGACTCAGAACTGTTTTGATTACAGATCTTTATTTTCTGAAGACGACGATCTATCTACTGTCAATTGCATTCTGTTGCAATTGTGAAGAACAACTGGAGAAGTGTTTTCTTTATCGAAACCCTTTTTATTTTTGAGTGATCAGCTTCTCTTTCTAAGCTGTGTGGGTTCGTGTTTGAACCAGGAAGGCTGTGTTTGCCTGAAACTTGTAAAGGTGTCGACTGCCTGTACTCAGTTGTGAACAGGTCTGTGAAAAGAGGAATAGATAGTGAAAATCGCCAAGCTCGTGGATTTGAGCGTTGGTGGAGTGGACTAGGGGCCTTCTGTTCCCCGAACCACTATACATCCGTGTGTTCATGCTTTTACTTTTTCCGCTGCATATTTAATCGTGCTAAAGCATAGTGGACAGAATTTGTCTAAATTGAAGAGATTGTAATAATTTTTAAAAGACACAATTCACCCCCCCTCTTGTGTGTAATCCGTAGATTCAGATCCAACAATTGGTATCAGAGGAGGAGCTTCTTATTTTTAAAGTCTTGTCAAGCTAGAAGTATTTAAAGATTATACATAGTGTATCATGGCTGATACGAGAGAGGGAATGTCAATGGTCAGAGCACCTTACTTTAATGGAGATAATTATGGCTGCTGGAAATCACGTATGATTATTTATATGAAAAATCTTGGTTACAAAGTCTATTCAAAGATTCTGACTCCCTATGAAATTCCTGAAAATCCCGATACATGGAGTGCTGCTACAGAGGCTGAGTATGACATGAATTCAAAAGCTATGAATGCAATCATCTGTGGTCTAGGACCGGATGAATTTAACAGAGTATCTCAATGCCCGACTGCATATGAAATGTGTCAAACAATAGCTGTTGCTTATGAAGGAACAGATAATGTAAGACAGATGAGATATGCAACTGCTAAATTAAAATTCGATACTTTCAGAATGATTGAAGGAGAGAGCATCACTCAGATGAATGGAAGATTGACAGAAATTGTCAATAATATAACAGCTCTAGGAGAACCAATCAAGCAGGCTGATCAAGCGTTAAAGGTACTGAGAGTACTTCCTACTTGATGGAATGGAATCTCTGCAGCAATCAGACAATCAACTTCTGTTAAAGATCTAACTATGAGAGAGCTGATTGGTACATTGATGATGTACGAGGCTGAAATGCAAGATGAGGTAAATGAGCATAAAGTCTACATAAAAAGGGAAAATACTGCTTTGAAAGTGACTTCTCAACAAAAGGATAGAAAGATGAAGAACAGAGAAGTAAGTGCTAAATCAGAAAGCTCTGATTCTTCAAATTCGGATAAAGAACTGGCTCAGCTAGCCAGAAAATTCAGAAAGTTCTACAGTAAGAAGAAAGACTTCAAGAAATCCTTCAAGAAGGATAGCAAGGAAGTGAGATGTTATGAATGCAAAAAGATGGGACATATCAGATAGGATTGCCCAAAATTGAAAGATGCAAAGAAGAAGAAATTCTTCAAAATAGATGATTATGAGCAGAAAGACAAGAAAGCTATGAAAGCTACTTGGAGTGTTTCTGAAGACTCAAGTAATTCTTCTGAATCAAGCTCAGAGAAGGAGGAAGCCAATTTAAAAGCAAATATGTGTTTCATGGCTGAAACTGATGAGGTACACTCATACTACTCCTCTGACTCAAATAATGAATCAGACTCTGAAACAAGCTTCTCAAATAAAAAACTTGCAGCTTACTGCAATATGCTTGAAGAAAGGTATGACTCATTATTTAAAAAATATAAATCTATAAAGAACTTGCATAAAGCTATTTCAGATGAGAGAAATACTTTGCTAAAACAACATAAGGAATTAATTGACAAATACAACTCTGCTGACTCAAATAAAATTAATTTTGAATAAAAAATAAAAACTCTACAGGATGAAGTAGAATCTTATAAAAAGGCTGCATTAGTTTTTATAAAAGGAGAAAACGCCTTAAATGAGATACTTGGAAAAACTGTAATTAAAAAGGAAAGGTTTGGAATTGGAAGTAAAGGAGAAAAACCTAAGTTATACAAAAATTATTTTGTTCCTAGCACTAAACAGGTTATTTGTAACTTCTGTGGAACAAAAGGTCATATAGCTAAAAACTATTTTCTAAGACAACCTCAAATATGTGGAATTAAGAAAGCTTATATTTCCAATGATCTATATGATTCAATCAATTTTAAGAAAACAAAGAAAATCTGGATACCCAGATCACTGCTTGCTAACACTCCTGGACCCAACAAAATATGGGTACCAAAGCAATTTGTTTGAATGTCTTTGCAGGTAGCAGGTCACCAAAGAAAGAAAGAAATATGGTATATGGACAGTGGCTACTCAAGACACATGAGTGGAACTTCAGCTAATTTCTCTTCTCTTACTCGAAAGGAAGGAGGACTTGTCACCTTTGGTGACAATGCCAAAGGAAAGATTATTGGTATTGGAACAGTTGGAGATCCAAAGACAGTCTCAATCAACAAAGTACTTTATGTACAAGGGTTAAAACATAATCTGATAAGTATCTCTCAACTCTGTGATGATGGATACACTGTTGATTTTACTAACAATAGTTGTACTGTTTCTAAAGATAAACTGTTTAAGTTTAGAGCACCCAGAACTGATAATGTTTATACTTTGGATTTGTATTCCTTGTGTAAACAACAAGTAAAATGCTTAACTGCTAATATAAGTGAATCTTGTATCTGGCATAGAAGACTTGGTCATTGCAATATATATTCTTTACATAAATTATCTAAGAAACATCTAGTTTCTGATTTGCCTAGTCTCAAATTTGAAAATGACAGATTCTGTGATGCATGTCAGCTTGGCAAGCAACACAAATCATCATTCAAATCTGTTAATAAAGTTGCTACAACTAAACCTCTAGAACTTATCCATATGGATTTGTTTGGACCTTCAAGAGTAGCAAGTTTAGCTGGTAAATTATATGTTTATGTATTAGTTGATGATTATTCTAGATTTACTTGGATTTTCTTTTTGAAATTTAAAAGTGAAGCTTTTAGTTTATTTGAAGGTTTTTGTAAATCTATTCAAAATGAAAAAGGTTTTAATATAATCTCATTGAGAAGTGATCATGGTGGAGAATTTGAGAACCAGGAATTTAATTCCTTTTGCTCAAACATGGGTATTAAACACACCTTCTCTGCTCCAAGAACACCTCAACAGAATGGGATTGTAGAAAGAAGAAATAGAACTATTCAAGAAATGGCTAGAACTATGTTAAATGAATATAGCCTACCTATATATTTCTGGGCAGAAGCTGTTAATACAGCTTGTTATATAATGAATAGAATTTTAATAAGACCTATTTTGAAAAAGACACCCTATGAACTATGGAATAACAGAAAACCTAAAGTAAATTACTTTAAAGTTTTTGGATGCAAGGTTTACATCTTGAATACCAAAGATAATCTTGGTAAATTTGATCCAAAATCTGATAAAGGTATTTTCTTAGGATATTCTGCAACCTCCAAAGCTTATAGAGTCTATAATAAAAAGTCAAGGATTGTTGAAGAATCAGTTCATGTGAAATTTGATGAATCTGATCCTTTTGAGAAAAGGATAGAACAAATAGATGAACCTGATTCTAATGAAAACATGAGACTTGAGAATTTAAATAATGATTTTGAAAATGATATAAAAGAAATTCAGTCCAGTTCAGAAGAACATGACACTGAAGAACCTTTGAATGTAATGCCTAGACAGTCTAGAACCTTAAAGAATCACCCTTTAGAATCTGTGATAGGTGACTTAGAGACTGGTATTCAAACTAGAAGAAACCTTGGAAACATAGTTGAATTCTCTGCTTTCC
This sequence comes from Viscum album, assembly GCA_963277665.1. Taxonomy (NCBI): domain Eukaryota; kingdom Viridiplantae; phylum Streptophyta; class Magnoliopsida; order Santalales; family Viscaceae; genus Viscum; species Viscum album. The sequence continues at coordinate 184,530,935 of OY728153.1, read as the reverse complement.
TATCCCAACAAGAACCTAAGACCATAGAAGAAGCCTTAGATGATGAGAGCTGGGTAATAGCAATGCAGGATGAATTGAACCAGTTCAAGAGAAATAAGGTTTGGGAGTTAGTTGAAAGACCACATGATTATCCAGTAATAGGAACTAAATGGGTCTTTAGGAATAAACAGGATGATCAAGGGATAATAACTAGAAATAAAGCAAGATTAGTAGCTAAAGGATATAATCAAGAAGAAGGAATAGATTATGATGAGACCTTTGCACCTGTAGCCAGGTTAGAATCCATTAGAACCCTTTTAGCCTATGCATCTTATATGAATTTTAAATTATTTCAGATGGATGTTAAATCTGCCTTTTTAAATGGTTATTTAATGAAGGAAGTTTATGTTGAGCAACCTCCTGGTTTTGAAAATTCTCAAAAACCAAATTCTGTTTTCAAACTTACTAAAGCTCTTTATGGCCTTAAACAAGCACCTAGAGCTTGGTATGAAAGACTAAGTTCTTTTCTTTTGAAAAATGATTTTACTGTTGGACTGGCAGATCCAACACTCTTTAAGAAAACTGTGAAAAATAATGTTTTGTTGGTTCAAATTTATGTTGATGATGTAATTTTTGGATCAACCAATAAAATTCTTTGTCATGAATTTTCAGAATTAATGCAAAAAGAATTTGAAATGAGTATGATGGGAGAATTAAATTTCTTTTTGGGTCTTAAAATATTTCAAAAAGATTTTGGAAATGTTTTAAATCAATGAAAATACATTACTGATTTACTTAAGAAATTTGGACTTGAAAACAGCAAGCCATTTACAACTCCTATGTGTACTAATATAAAACTTGATTTGGATGAAACTGGAAAATCAGTGGACAACAAGTTATATAGAGGTATGATTGGTAGTTTGTTATATCTTACTGCTAGTAGACCAGATATAATGTATTCAGTATGTCTTTGTGCTCGATTTTAATCAAATCCCAAAGAATCCCATTTAACTGCTGTTAAAAGAATTTTTAGATATTTAAAAGGTACTATTTATCAATCTCTGCTTTATCCAAAAACCTCTGATTTTAATTTAATTTCATATTCAGATGCTGACTTTGGAAGCTGTAGATTAGATAGGAAGAGTACTTCAGGAACATGTCACTTTTTAGGGAAGTCTTTAGTATCATGGTCTAGTAAGAAACAACACTCAGTTGCCCTGTCAACAGCCGAGGCAGAATATGTGTCTGCAGGTAGTTGCTGTGCACAGGTGTTGTGGATGAAAAACACTCTTATGGACTTTGGATTAAATTTCAATAATACACCTATTTTATGTGATAATACTAGTGCAATTAGTATTTCAAAAAATCCTATTAGTCATTCTAGAACTAAGCACATTGATATAAGACATCACTTTTTAAGAGATCATGTGTTTAAAAAGGATATATTTTTAGAATTTGTAAATACAGAAAATCAATTAGCAGATATTTTTACTAAACCACTTTCCACGGCAAGGTTTGAATTTATTAAGGGGGAGTTAGGTTTATTTAATTTTAAATAGTTTTTTTTAATCTTATTCTGTTTTCGAATTCTGCTTGATTTCTGTTTCCCGCTATAAGTAATTTTATTTTGTTTTAAATAAAAGTAATGATTAGTGATTACACGGGAATCAAGGCTGTCAGAACCGTTTCACCTTCTACACTGCTTCACCTTTTTCGGAAACCCTTTCGAAAACCTAAAACCGCACATCTGCTCCAAAACCCTTTTCTGAATCTTCAAACCCTAAACTTACGAACCTTCAGAAATCGTTGTTGGAATGGAAAAGACTAAGCGTCCAGATGAAGCCGAGAGCAGTGCTGCAAAGAAACCTAAGGTAGTTAGTCGGAAAATACTGCAAGGTAAAGTCATAGATTTAGAGTGGATGTTTGAAACTAATTTACTGTTGAAGCAAGCGTTGTCGTTTCAAAGCCTTGAGCAAGCTTTTAATAGTGAAAATTCTGAGTTTCTATATGAGGCAGAAATGAGACATTTCTTTAGAACTGTTCAGTTTAGCCTTGGAGATACAGAGGATAGTTTATTGGCTCAAATAGAGGATAAGGACTTTTCAATATCATCTGTAGAGATAAGTCAAATTCTTAACTGCCCTCATGAAGGAGTTTTTCATTTCGATTTACGGAATATTGGAGATTCTGTACATAAGTCTGAAGACATTATGTCTTTTCTGTTTGGAACCAGAGTGATAAAGAAGATGTTTATTAAGGATTTGGAGCCCGATCAGAAAATTTTGGTAAAATTTGTTCAGACTGGTTTAGCACCAAGAATGGCTGAGATGGAGAAAATCCTATACCCGGACATGTACATAATGTATCTTCTGATGTGTGATATTAAGTTTAATTTTCCTCGGTTTATGATAAGATATCTGAGTTACTGCTGTCAGAGTGAAGCAAGAATGACCTTTTTCCCTTATGGAAGGTTCATTTCTTTGTTTTTGTTTAAAAGAGGAATGATCAGATTGGTAGATGCTGGGGTGAAATGTCACCACAATAATGTTTTTAATGCTGGAACTTTGAGGAAAGTAGGATACTTCTGGAGCAAAATTAAAGGAAAACTCTTACCTGTTGGAGCTGAGGAAAACTTGGAGAGTGCTCAGGCTCAACCGGCTAAGTCCAAGGAGGGACAAGCAGAATCAAGAGTTAGTACAGTGGCAAGGAGAATTCGTTTTGAGATGGAGGAAGTTGAGGAAGAGAGAAGTCAAGAAGGACTTCAATCTAGAAGGAAGAGGTCAATTGATGAAGAAATTATCTCTCCTGCCTTGAAATCCTCTGAACCGTTATTTTCTTATTCATTTGTGAGAGAAGCTGTTGTGGAGCAGACTGCACCGATAGAGGAACCGGCAGCTCAAACAGAAACTCAAAAAGAACCTCAATCTGCTGCTGTGGCTGTTGAAAAAGTAATTCAACAAGAACAACTTATGGAGGCAGTGCCTGGTGAAGAAGTGGCCCGACCTCAAGATTTACATGAAAATATTGTTCTTGACCAATCAGTAGAAGTCAGAGAGACTACTGTTCGTGATGAACATACTTCTGAAGCTAATACAGAGGTACTTCAGGAAGATTTTTCAGTGGAAGAGTTTCAGGCTTCAAAAGATAGTTCAGTGGATCAACCTTGTCAGGACAAGGACAAAGAACAGTCAGATGCAGATTCCTTACCACTTGCCCTGCTTCATCAACCTAATTATGGACATGATAATCGAGCACAGGGTGCTCCTGATTCGAGAAAAGAAGAAGTTGTTGAGTTGTACAAGCGTATCTCTCAGTTAGAATCTGAGAATGTTAGTCTCAGAAATTCTCTGAACTTAGAGCAGTTGAAGTTTCAGAAGCTGAAAGAATGTACTGTTTCAAGACAGGAAGTAGATTTGTTTAAGACTGATATGCTGCATGCTGTTGATCAGTTAAAATCAGAGATGGTAAAGAAAGATGATTTGTCTGAGTTGAAGATTTACATGGAGAATAAATTTGAGTCTGTTGCAAACAGTGCTGTGAGTGGATCAGGTTCTTCACCTGATTTGATTCGGAAATTTCAAGCAATTACTACAGCAATGAGCAATATGAGTGACAGATTACACGATCTTCAGTGTAATAGTGCCCCTTTGTCAGTTTTGCTAGATAATCAGAGATTTTTAGTGGATCAGTTGACATCTGGAGAGCAACCGATTAGGATTCTTTTGAATCAGTTATCAGAAAAACTGGCTCTTTTTGTTGAAAAAGAAGAAAGAATGCATGAGTTTTTCAGAGTTAATTTGATGGAAGATATTCATATGACTCAAGAGAACAGAGATCTTATCATCAAGTTAGGAGATGGGATGATGAAGAGGCTCAGAGAACAGTTTACAGAGATAAAGACCGCGATTCAAAGGAGATAGACACCTTTTTCCCTGTCTTATCTATGAACCTTGATTCCTCTGTATATCACAATCGTTTATATATAACAGCTTGTGAATGAAAATTCTTTTCTTACTTCTTTTTTGTTTTGTTGTTTATTGATTTATGATTGAGTTAGCCAGTATAACAAATTCACTTATTCATACACAGTTAATTATATCATTTACTTATAGTTCAGTGCAATATTGAATGTGTTCAAATCTGTAATTTTTCATTCTTTTTGATATCACAAAAAGGGGGAGAATTTGGATAAACACAACATTTAAATTCATTTGTTTCCTATGAAGAAATTTGGATATATGGGAGAACTTGGATATATACGACATTTATCTTTTATCTATTTTTAGATGAAAATTTATTTTTATGGGGGAGAAATTTTATTATAGTTAAATATTGTTTTAATCCTTTCAAAATTCTAAAATTTTATAAAACTAATTTTTCAATAAAGATTGCAATTAAATTAGTTCTATTATTTTATGGGTTTTGTGATCATCAAAAAGGGGGAGATTGTTGAGCAATGTATTGTTTTCAAACAATTCAAAATAATGTTTTTTTAAAGGGGGAGATTATTTTAAATAATACTCTGTCTCTTTATGATGATTTTGATGCTCACAAATACCCTTAATTATTTACTAATTATTTCGTTGAGTATTTTGCAGGAATTTATTTTATTTATTTATTTCATATAACGAGATTTCATACTTCATTTATTCCGAGATCAATTTTAGCGCGTTCTGGAATCACTGTAGCGCGAGATCAATTTTAGCGCGTTCTGAAATCACTGTAGCGCGAGATCAGTTTTAGCGCGTACTGGAATCACTGTTCATACCCTACGTTGATGAACGTAACGTATGGACGAAAAGTTTACTTTTTATGTTAAAAGAAACGTATGTTTAAGGAACCTTACGTTATTTTGAAACGTATGGTTAATGAACCTTACGTTGTTGAAAAGTATGGAAGAAGAACATTACGTTTGGAAGGAACCTTACGTTTTTGTTGTTGGACAAGTATGGAAGAGAAACCGTACATTAGTTTTCAGTGTTGAGTTTGTTTCTCAAAAGTATGGATCATCAACCTTACTTTTATAATCAACCGTACGTTCTTTGGAGAGTTGAATCAAGACAAAGTATGGACGATCAACCCTACATTTGAATGCTGAAGAGAAAGTATGTACGTTCTGAACCTTACGTTTTTAAACCCTACGTTTGGAGCTACGTCATCAACCCTACGTTTGGCGTCGGGATATTTTTGACAGACAATATTTCCTTTTGCATTGGTCAAACAGGCGGATTATTAAGCGGATTTCGAGCCGATTCTTAAGTACGACTTTGACTGAATCAAAGACGATTTTCAACGGATTAATGATTGATTTAAACGGAGCTTTTTATGCCGATTCTTCAGGGGAGTTACAACGGCTCTGTTATTTTTATTTAAATATCGCGAATCTAAAGGAGATTTTCATGGATCTATTTATGCGGAAGATTTTCTCAGATTTGAATATATATGTTCTATCTTGGAAACTTCGGATATATATATACACAGGAAAGTGTATGAAATATATAGATTGATCTTTTAACGAGCAAGAAACAGAGACTGTGTGAAGGCGTTCTTTTCTGGTGATCGAGAAGAAGTGTAAAACCTTTATTACCGAAGGAAGATCTTGATAGCAGATTCACGTGTTCTACATCGACTATCTGTTGTGAATCTACTGCTGCTGAAGTTGTGAAGTTTCTTGTAATATCTATTGAAACTGGATCGACTCAGAACTGTTTTGATTACAGATCTTTATTTTCTGAAGATGACGATCTATCTACTGTCAATTGCATTCTGTTGCAATTGTGAAGAACAACTGGAGAAGTGTTTTCTTTATCGAAACCCTTTTTATTTTTGAGTGATCAGCTTCTCGTTCTAAGCTGTGTGGGTTCGTGTTTGAACCAGGAAGGCTGTGTTTGCCTGAAACTTGTAAAGGTGTCAACTGCCTGTACTCAGTTGTGAACAGGTCTGTGAAAAGAGGACCAGATAGTGAAAATCGCCAAGCTCGTGGATTTGAGCGTTGGTGGAGTGGACTAGGGGCCTTCTGTTCCCCGAACCACTATACATCCGTGTGTTCATGCTTTTACTTTTTCCGCTGCATATTTAATCGTGCTAAAGCATAGTGGACAGAATTTGTCTAAATTGAAGAGATTGTAATAATTTTGAAAAGACACAATTCACCCCCCCTCTTGTGTGTAATCCGTAGATTCAGATCCAACACGGTTGTGGGGGATGTCTGTTAGGGGAAGGTGGAAATTCATTTGTGGTATTAAAAAATTTTATTTGAGAATGTAAAATTTTCAAATCTTTTATTGGGATACACTATTTTTCCACATGTTTTATCAAACTATACACCAAATTCACTATTCAAATTATAGTGCGGCCTCACTTAGACTAGGCACACATTTTGGAAAACTGTGCGCCAACCTTATTAAAGGCCACTGTCTAATAGGACATGAAACATTGCATGGGGATGTGCCAAGGATTTCAAAGATTCACTAAAACGTGATAGAAACCTATTATATTTGACTTCAACCCTCTCAAATATAGAAACCATTCAAACATAGTTTCTTGTATTCTACAGACTATACAGCCCAGACTGTTCGACAAATTTTTTTATGTCATGGTCCTCGAACTCCCCAATAACATCTTTGACTCTATTAGGAAACATTAGAAGGTAGAAAAGTATATAAAACCAAAAAATAATTGTTTTTAACTTTTATGAATGTAAATATGTTATTCATACCATTCCACTAATAAGATTCTAATAACGTCGATCAAGTGCATGTGGAATACTACCTTTATCCAATGATGCAACTCACTTTAAATAACAACAACACATGGATTATATATTTAAATGAACAAAATTATATTTGTTATTTTATGAGAAATATGGAAATATGAAATATTACTTAACTCCAATCCATAATGATCATTCAAAAATCAAAATGTTACTCATGTGTGTGTTCGACATACCGTTTCCCAGATCGTGAAATGATTATTTTATATACACTATCATTTATTATTTTTTATAAAATGATAATTAATGTATAAAATTAATAATTATATAATTATTATTATAATTTACATGATGAAACCGTATAATATGAACAATCACTAGACCTATTATGTCAAAACACACATGAGAAAATGAGGAAATTAATATCAGAAACAATTAAATTTATCAAATGTAGTTAATGAACAAGTGAGAATACATTATGAAAGGATTATATATGTTATTATAATGTTAATATTGTTATAAATAAATATAATATCATTTTTAAATCCACTATACATGACATTAATGAATCTTCAACCAAAGGATGTTTGAGGTAATAAATTTCATCTTATTTTAAATTACATTGAGACTTATTTTTTATTATGTCCTAGTTCACTTGTATTTGGTGTATATACTGGCAATTTTATGTGTAATGAAATGATTAATTCATAATTCATAGTATTTAACATTTCAATTTGAATTGTTTCTTCAAAGGATATTTGACATCAAAATCATCAAGTGGTAAATGTTATTATACAATCTCAGTTTCTTTTTTTGATTCTTATCTATCTATTTAGACAATAAATTTTTTGTTATCATTTTTCATTGTACAATAAATTTATACAAGATAAATATATTCTATCATGATGGATTTGAGTATTTCATAAATAGTATAAAATTTTTACATATAGAGTTTACATGAATGTAATTTGATTTACTAGGAAAATATTGATAAATCCATGTCATTTACTCAATATGTATATTCAGGGAAATAAAATATAGATTATTTAATTATATATATTATATGATCTATTAGTATTGATATGGGCATGTAGAAATAGGTTCAACCTAGAATAATATATCTCATTCATGAATAAAAAGGTTTCATGAGATAAATAAGTAGGCCAATTTTTTTGGGATTCTTCCTATAGTATTTAAACAGTATTGCAAAAGGTCTTCAAATATGAGGTTCCATGATGCCTCAGATCATGAAGGAAATAATTAATCATTTCCTTATTTTATAATTAATTTATTATTTTTCATGATATTTTCCCATTGCTATTATATCTTGATAAATTTAATTCACTATTTATTTAGTAAATGATTTTTTAGTTATTTACCTTTACATTATGTTGAACCATTATGATTAATTGTTTATTACACTGTACAAAATCTTTAATGAACACTTAATATCATCCTCCAAATCGATTTTTTCCTTTTTAAAAAAATCATTTTTATGGACAAGCAGGAAACTGTACATTCCAAAAACAATTGAATTCAATTCAAATTACCACTTTCAATAACATCATCATCATCTTGATTCCCGTGAATCTCGAGTCAATCGCCTGCCTCGAGTCACACACCTTCACCATGACGGAGAGACCCACGAGTATCCTCATCACCGTCAATTTCAACTTCACCGATGTCACACAGAGTTCTGCGTTATCATCGTCACTATTCTTCACAATGATCTAATCCGGTTTAACTTTAGTTGTCGTAGTCCTAATGCCACACCATTCCACTAGAGAACGTCGTAGTTTATCAAGCTATCCTACGCCGGATCAATATGTGAGTTCACCACCAGCAGCACGTCTCCCGCCAGACCCCATCGATGTCTTCGCATCAACAAGTCATCGAATTTTTCATCCAACACACCACGTCACCATCTTCCTCCGCAACAACGATGCTTGGACTTCGATGCCAAAACATTCCACCATTGTCGATACCCTGAACTGGCCGCTTGCTCTCATGACCCAAAGAACTATGATGAGCACGTCACTCCTCCTCCTCGGAGAGATTGGGGGAGCCTCAAAACCAGAGAAGAGAAACAAACGAACCGGGATATGATGAAACTCCTATGAATGAACACATAATCTCATTGTTATTTGTTTTACATTATACCATATATGAAGAAGGGATATTTGAAAGAGTTTCAAGGATGAATAATAATTTCTTTTGTTATGTACTGTGTATTTTTTTTTAAAATTTAAAATGGGTATAATGTTTATATAATGTTTTCCAAAACAACTAAATTAATATTTCATTTTGTATTATAAGAATTTTTATATATTAAAATGTAATAATGAAAACACCGGCTATAGGTTTCTTGGAATAGAGCCTCTATAATGACCCTGGGGCCCAGAAATAGATACACATTTGAAATAAAACACTGGTGATCATCATGGATTAAAAATGAGACATTACAAGAGAGATTAGTCATATGTAAATGGTATATATTGTGATCATGTGTCTATGATATAAAAATGAAACATTAAAATTCCTAACAACAATGTTTAAAATAATTATTCAAGAATAAATATTACCAAGGATGTTAACCAAGGTATCATAAAACATTTCATCTATGGAGATTATTTCTCTTTCGGATAAATTACATCGCTATTAATTTTCACCCTTAATATTACTTTATTCTTGTGAGCCAAAATGGGAATAAAAACAATTTTACCAACAACATGTAGAGAATAAATAATCGGATTCATATAAAACCATTGTGTACATAATTTTTTAATGAAATGAAATTTTGTTCTTTACAAACACATGAGAATGGAATTACTGTTACATCTATTGAAATACCTGATCAATATAGTTTATTCATATATATATAAATTACCTTTTATAGAAATGTGGTTGGGTTTTCATAACATAAAAAGGGAATCGTAGGAAACAGAAAGATGATTTTGGTAGTATAATAGGTGTACACAATGTTTTATGGAATTGGTTTAATGAGATATAATAGAAATATCTCACTAGTAAAACAAAATGTATAAATTAATTGAATTATAATTGTTTCATGTGAACATAAAATCTTCAATATTATTAGACAAAATAAAATTGAATTAATGGGAAAATGGGATGAATTAAATCCCACACCATGTGAGATTGATTTTAAATGATTACAGATAATTAATTAGGACCATAGAAACTCCATTAAATGTTTATAGATAAGGGAAATGATAGGAATACATCCTTTATGTCATAGGGATGAATGTAATGGGGTAGATTTTTGGGAAGTTATATAAAATATTAAAGGATTTATTATAAGTTTTTACATATTCACCAAAAACTATAGGTTTTCAAAAATGAAAAAACATAGTCTTAGATAATGATTTGACTCATGTACTATAAAATGAACATGGTTTTCTTTACAAATATGTTTGATTTATAAAAAAAATATTTTAAATTAATGTTGGAATGAGGGAAAATTTTTTATCAGAAAATATATATTGAAACCATAATTTAATTTTTAGACATTGGAAATTCTATTATACATTTGATGAATAATATTAAATGAATAAAATACTATTTATTAATAAAATATATTATTTTTCTGTCATGTATTTTATTTTACTAAAAATAAAATTATTATTTTATATATTTGAATTTATAAAATATACTAAAAATACATAACTATAATTTTTATACTATATCAAAAGTAATATATTTTAAAAAATTAAAAAAATATCACCATTAATAAATTTCAATGTGATGATTTCAAATATATTTCTAATTTTATGAATATAATTCATTAAATGAGATAAATTTAATTTTCAAAAAAAATATTTATGTATTTCCAAATACCAAAATTCATTACTTAGTTATCATTTTGATCCATATGAAAATTAACTGGGGCACTATAGGATTATATTTAAATATTTAGTGTTTTAGATTACTATTAACGAAAATACATTTTTTTAAAATACCAAAACATGTTAATTTTATTATATATTTTGAAATTTCTTTATTATGTATTTTATTATATATAAAAATATTAATGATATTCATATTATGTTCGTCTGATTTTTTTTCAAAATAAAATAATTAAAAATGGAATTGAATAATCAATTATATAATTTATGAAATGAAATTTAAAAAATTATAATGATAGTGTAACGATTTATAAACCCTTATTAACCTATAATATTACCTAAAGTTATGGTGTGTGATGGGGGTAATTTCATTAGGTGGATCAGATAACCATACATAAGTGGTGACCTCAGCTAATGTAGACATATCAGCTAGTCTATTCAATATAAATATTAATTTTTGATGCACTTTCTATTCTTGTTATATGGTGAACCCTGCTAACACTACCTCCGTCCAATGTTATGAAAATTGGGATAAATGGGATTGATCATAATGGTTGAATAAAATATTTCCCCTATCAGCATCCATAATATTTTTTCATTACCATATATATACTTATTTAAATGATAATATTATTACCAACGATCATAATGACCAATAAGCAAGTTACTATTCTTAACAGTTATATCCCTATTCATAAAATTCAGGTCATTATTATTAATGCTTATATTAACTCTATCAAATAGAAATTAAATTCATCATTCACGATTTAATAAAATTCCATACATGGTTGTACATTTTTAAAATTTTGATTGTATAACTAATGTTGTGCCTTCTTTTTATGGTTTTTTTCTATGATGATTCTAGGGGAACAAGATGATATTTATTTTCTTATTCATGCAATATTTAAAATTATCATCTCTATATTAATTGTAAGATTTATTTTTCTGTAATATTTAAATAAAACATTGTTGTTTTCATCAATATATTCTTAAATGCATATGACACCAATCACATAATAAAAAAAATTCATCTCTAGTATTTTTGAACAATATAATAATGGGGATTACATTGTGTTTAATTGGATTATATTATGTCAAATGTGTCCTATTTTTAATTCAAACAATATAATAACTAAAAGGGACGATTTTGATTCAATATTTACACAATGGATCAAAAATCATTTATTATATAAAAAGACAATTTAGAATTTAAAAAATTCTAATATTATATTTTTATGTCCATATTTATAATTATATTTGAATTTTATTACTTATTAAATATATATCTAATATGTATACATGATTTTTAAAAATTTATTTTTATTCTTACACCATTATAATTTCATAAAACTGATATATTTAGAATATTAGTATTTTTCTATATTCCCCAAAAGAGAATCAATTTTTTAAAAAACATAAAAATTAATTCTATGATTATTTAGACATGTTAAATTAAAAAATAAAATATTTTTCATAAAAATAAATTTATAAACATTAATAATTTACATTCTTGAATAAATAATTGTGAATTATTTTAGTGTATATTTATCATTCATCTATATTTGTAAACTATGATCCTAAAAGATTCTAGAATTCCACCTCCTGAATAGATGTTGATATTGTTTCATCATACCTTCTTCATGTTCCAATTTTTCCTTTAATATTTTATAATTTTTCTAAAGTACCTTGACCAATAGAGTTGTCTAACATTACATATCATTTACACTACTATTAATAATTTGGATGTACTCTTCAAAGTATGAATAATCATGTTACCATTAAATTTTCATATATGTGAGATAAAGCATTCGGTATGCCTCTTAATCACTCAAAAAACGGATATGGAAGACACAATGAACTTTAAAGTGCATGGTGATATTGTAAAATGATAAGCCATGTTTACAATTCATTATAGAAATTTGAACTGCTTGATATACATGGGGCTTAGCTTAAAATTATTTTCAAACCATGTATAAAAAATTGAGATACCTTAATGAATAAATAATATCCCATGTTGTATTCTAAATCCTTAATATTGTTTTTGGAATACCACATTTTCATTATTTGAGCTAAATTGATATTGGTCTGAATTGTTCTCACATTACCTATTTTGTTAATAATATGTTTGGGAACTAAAATATAACATTAACCAACACTATCCCAACAAGTTGGTGTATGTAATCTTTTCTTATGTAATTATTATACGATTCCATTTGAATTCTTGAATATTGTCATTCATTACATTTAACTACCAATAATCGAAAATAATGATCCCACATACCATGAATATCCTATGATCATTAACTCAATATTTCATTTAATGAATTAACATTTCTTTTAGACTATCTATATGTCTAATGATGATAAGAAATTCATGAATGATTCTTGGTAGAACGAACATTCATAAAATGTATCGATAATCTCGAGGAAAAATGTTGTGAGGTATCATATACAATCCAATTTAGTACACCATGATGTCTCCCCACATCATTAATATAGAGTAACATGTGGTTATTAATGGGATGATCATTCCCTATAGTGGGGAAATTTTCCGAATTCTTATATAGATAAATAATATCCCATATGGTGTCATTATATATTATTAACATTTGTTATCCAATGAAAATCTCCATTGTAATATCGTCATATTTACACAGAGGATTTGATAGATGTTTCCTGAATCCATTATAATTATATTTCTCTTAAATTACCTTTACACAACCTATGATTCTTGATATAGAGCATCAAATTTCACTTTTCATATTATCCCACCAATAATTCTTCATCAAACCCAAATATATTTTTTTGTTTCCTGGTTGTATATAATGTTTTGATCATTGAGAACTATAAAATAATATCTATGTAGCTTAATAATATATGTAACACATAACATAATTTCAAATTATAGTATATTATATTCATAGATGATGTATACTAACAGCCTATCATTTACATCCTTGTTTTTCCTTTGAAAATTATTATCATCAACCTATAATTTTTTTTCTTCAATATGTATGGTTTGGAAATTATATTTAATATATGTGATATTTTTCCATACTTAATTATTTTCAATTCCATATTTATAGAATATATTAATATATAATCTTTTTAAATCATCATTTTAGTCAAAACATTATGATCTTTCCTTCTAGATTTATCAACCACATTTTTTCTATTATATGGTTGTGGTGTGTTGAAAAATTATAATACCTTATTAATAAAATCCATCACCTTTTTCCTATGTTTAACCATTTATTATAGAGAATAATATTGAATATTTTGTAATCAATATATATTTCACATTTTCTCCATAATGTTAATCCATCCATAAGTTCAATTAACTGATAAAAACTGCCACCTCAAGATAATGGGTTGTAAAATAATGTTCACGGATATATAAGTAAATTTATTCAAAGGTAATGACTCTATCATTATATATAATTATACATCCAAGTAGAATCCATGATAAATAATTGAATAACAAAAATCCAACCCACTCCAAAATATAGGTTAATATCAATGCATTGACCAATATAATATTTAATTATTCAAATCATACTTTATATTATTCTGTTATTATGAACATAACCACATTATTTATCAACATGGTTAATAGGATGTCTAATAAAGAAAATTTTTTAACAGAAAATTTATAGTTACCTGATAATCCAATGAAACTAAGAACATTCATTATAATTATTAATGTCATTCATTCCATCATTTCCACTATCTCTGTTAAATCAACTGATTTTTTATCCATATATAAAATATATTAATGAAAAGAATATTTTTTTTAATCATGAATTATCTTTTTGTAATTTTTCATTTAAGACATTTTCCAATTGTTTCATATGGGTGATTCTACAATTAATCTTATCCCCTTTATATCTTTTTATATTATATCATGGTATCAAACATACATACCAAAATGAAATTACTCAGATAACACATGAATACAATTTTCATTATATTCATTAAAAAAGATGGTTAATTAGTCAATAAAAAATAAATTAATGTAATTTTTTAATACATAGAATATATGAAATACAATAATTTTAATATAAACCATATTACCACATACAAGATGATATCCATAATGAAGACTAATAATTGAAAAATATTCATCTCCTAAACACTTGTTGAAAAATTCCATCAGTTCAGGGAAGAGTATATTTTTTATTGTTAAAAGAAATCAATTTTTATATATAATTTATTCACATCCTTATAGATCCATTTGTCAACATAAAAAAATAAAGCCTATACGTTGTGAAACAATATGGAATATATATATAACATAACCCATAACTCCTATAGTGTTTCCCTAACACCAATAATTACACTACGAACATCTTTTATAAAGTCCCTATAAGATCAAAATGATGATTTAGATTTATCAATTTCAAGAGGGGGTGGGGTGAATGATAGGTTTAAAAACATTATTTTTTATTATTCAGAAAGTATATGTTTGAAAAAGTTATACAAAAATGTAACACCCCAATATTCCATGATACGCTTCTCTTTCAATAATGCAATAGCTTGCATTGTACGCAAGTTTGAGATTCTAACACACCACGACCAATCAAATTAGACGTTATAAATAGTAATTACCACCTTTTGAAATTATACAAATTTTATATTTCAAAATGGACTTCATTTTTGGATTCGGAATATCTAAATTAGCCTATGTTGAATTTTTAGTATTTTTCTGAGAACTTCCATTTTTCGATGAATAGTGAAAAATACTTAAAAACAAATTTTTTAATAAAAATAATTTATAGTAATAAATTATACTATTTAGTGATTTTAAAGTATAATTATAATATAATTTTATCATTTTATCCAATGGTGGTCATTAGAATTAATTTCACAATGAAATTGGAAATAAACAATTGTCAATCTTTTGATTGATATTCTTTCTTAAAAAACACGCTATTTGTTTTGACAATGGGAATTAATTATAAAAATAATTAATTCAACTTTTATGTTTTGAATTTGGTAAAATGGAAATTTTTTTTGAATTTAGAATATCAAATATAGCTTAGAGTGAATTTTTTGTATTGTTCTGAATAACATTAATTTTTGATGAATAGTGAATCCACTTAGTGGTTGTTAAAAAACTATTTTTTCATTTAAATGAATTTTTACCACTTATTTGAATTTAATTTAAAATATCCTACATACATTTATGTAATTATGATGTAAAATTTGGTTCAATGGGATTAAAATAATTTTTGTGAATAGTAACTTTTAATTTTTATTAATCGCGATTAAAGGTAATTAGTAAAATTTAAGGTAAAAATGATATTATAAAAATATGAAAATATCGTGACACTTGTCCTACCCTTATTTGATGAGTCATGGACGACCAGGAAAATCCATGGGTCAATTTTGGGACCCCATGGAGCCACTTGGGTAAGAAAATGACATTAATAACTTTTTATTTAAAGTAAAAATAAAATTGTCACAAACATGTGTTGTTTTACTAAAACAATTATTACATGGGGTTATATAAGTTAACTTTTATAATATAAAAATTAATTGGAAATCTAAAAATATTTCCTACATCATGATATTTTTTTATAATTTTTAGACATTATAAAAATTAAATTTTTTATGACACCATGATGATGCAGCGGTTACCTCATTAATTAACGATTTAAATAAAATGAAAATATAATGTAAAATCTAAGCCATACACTTGTCAAAAACCTATTGGATGAGAATATTTAGAACCCTTATCACCTTATCATATAAATATATAATTTTGGGACATTTAAAATCCGAAACTCATTATATAATAATGTAACATTTCATGACTTTCCAAGAGTGCCCCTCCTCTCCTCTTATAAAAGGCCCCCACATCTACCACCTTATTCACACCATCAATGAATTTGTCTTGGCCAAAATCTGCCCAAATACTCTCTTGACTTCCCTCTATTACTCCTAGAATCCTAAATTTGGAAAGAAGGCTTCCCAAGGAATCCTTTGGCTCAAATCAAAAAGATTTACCATATTTTAAGGTAATGTCTTCTCTTATGTTCTTTTGTATTATTTTGCTTCTCCAACCCATTAAACACTTTTTATTACTTTATTTTGTAACAACACCAGTATATTCAATATACTAGGATGTTTTTATGAGAAGGATTTTATTTACACTTACACACACCTTCGTCTAATGGTTAAAGAACATACTGTTTCTGTGGGTGGTGAATTACTGCCTCACGAAACGATGATTGTTCAATCTTCTTTTAACACCTCTCATGGTGGACATTATGATGTCACTAATTTATATATGATATATATTATGTTTATGTTTTCCTTATGCTTCGGTATTTTTCATTTATGGAAAACCTTTATGATTTCCATTATGGGTAAACGCGATAATTTCATTTTTGGAAGTGCGGACTACCGCCCCCTCAAAGTGATTTGAATCGTTAATGCCATATGTGGGATGTATAAAGGATGGAGTAAATTATGTTATATATGATATTATACTGGAATTAAAATATACCTTTATATCATTATGATTTCATTCCTTTAAATACCAAATAGAAATTAAAGTAGCGTTCATGCGTACGTACGGCTTACCGTCTCCATGAACGGTGCATTTCATTTCTTACCTCTAAATGTTATGTAATATTATAAATGAATGAATATACTGGATATATATGATATATATTATATCTAAATCATGAATATAATTCTGGATATAATGGATATTTTACCACATGAACAACTTGTAATTATAAAAAGTTTATTTTCGACTCAAGTACCAAAGATCAAAAAAATGACCGTTATTAACTTAAATAATTACATAATGTTCATAACATAGTAATAAGTGATATAAAAAGAATAAAGAACTTGAAAAAGGTTCTTAAGCAAGTAGAAATTAACTCTAGTTTATTATTCAGGAGGTTAAAGAAAGATCGAGTCAAGTCGAACATGAGGTAAGGGACTTCGTCTCAATCTCCTTTCATTGAGGCATATTTTGTTTTATACACAACTTTAATTTATACGGTGTATAAAACCCTTTGACTTTTACTTTTATTCAAAAGTAATCTTTTTATATGAAGTGTTTTACTAAACGAAAAAAGGGAATGTTTTTGTCTTACATATGCGGTGACAACAACTTCTCCGCCGCTATGACCATTATTTGGTTTTCGGCTTCCTTTACAAGCCATAACTTATTTATAATGAAATATAAATACAAAGATTTAATTTTCATTTATTTTGGTATTTAAAATGGTTTTGATAATGTTTTTATTATATCAATGTGTTGTATTGATATCTTTTGATTTAAATGTGGAAATGTTATGTTTCCTTTATGCATGTTTTATATGATATGATTATGTTATGGTTTATGATATGTTTAAACCTGTTCATATGAGGAATGCATTGGACTTAATAAGTGACGGGTGGAGCTCGCTATAGCTCTTCGATGCATCGATAAGTCTCATGAGACAAACTAGTGTCTTGGCACGAGACCTTGACAAAATATTATTTGTAGTCTTGGCATGAGGCCTTGACTATGTGGTTATGATAGTCTGGTATTATGCATTCCATCATTATGAAAGTGGTTTTTGATATTGTATGTGATTATTTGACTATTATAATATCCATGTGAATAAGTAAATGGCATTATTTCATTTTATTATTGCCATATTATGCTGAATTTCGGGTTTAAAAGCCTTTTTTTTGTTATACATTGCCTTAAATGTTTATGTTTATTTATTAAAGTTTCAGCTATATTGTTATCCTTACTGAGCATCTGAGCTCACCCCTTTCTATGTTTTATTTTTCCCAGGATGTGAAGAAATATTTTATGGCTGACCTACAGGGATAGCGTGAAGGGGATATGAGTGTGGACTATAGAGACCATGTTATTGTAGTTTTTCACTTTATAATGTAATGTAACATTTTTGAACGTATATAGTGTTTCCAAGGACATTAAACTAATCAGTCTTTCGAGACTTGATAATTTGTGATCATGCAATGTTACATAATAATGCACCAACTTTGGGTAATTGGGGTCGGGGCATTACAGTTGGTATCAGAGGCAGTTTAGTACTAACCTTGGAAGCTAGATTTAGATAAACTCTGATTAGAGCACATATCCCTAAGATAGACTTTGATGATTAGTATAGAAGTACATCCTAGAATTTTGGTATTATAGAGATTTTGTGAGTTTTCCGAGCAATACATCCCTGCCTGGATACGAGCAGGTAGAGGCGGCTCTGGCACAGATGTACCTAGGGGTAAAACCCAAAAACACCGCTTTGAGCTAGACTCAAACAGGAACTAGTGCACGACAACGAGCCTTACTGCACTCTTGGTTACGAAACTCTCGGGGGATATGCGTAGGATAATTATCATTTTCATTACAAACCACTATGAAGGGTTTATTAGTATATACTTTCCCAAACAAAACATTTCTTTTTATGATTATGGATTATATCCATAAATATTTCAATTTATGTTAACTGTTTTACAAGTATGGAATTATGTATTTTGATTTATAAACTGATCTAGTTTATGCCATTGTTTAGAAATGGCGCCTAGTGAAAGGAATTGAAACTATATCAATGCACGCACTCCATATAGGGATTTCCCTGCTGCTCAAGATAATTATAGTGGATCTGGTGATACAACTGGTGCTGATCATCTTATCACCATACTGGGAAAACTCACTCAGGTTATGAATAATAACCTTACTTGTATGTAGCACCCTGATATGCAACGTGGACGATCAATGTTAGACGGCTTAATGAGGAAACAACCACCAACATTCAATGGGAGTATAAATCCCGTTGTAGCTAAGAAATGGATAAATTCCTTAGAGAAAATATTCCATGTCTTAGGGAGTAGTGAAAGGGAAAAGGTTATCATGGCAGTTTAACAACTCATTGGAGATGCTGATCAATGGTGGTCATTGATTCAAAACACAAAGGAAGAAGATGAAGTATCAAATATGTAATGGATGGAGTTCAAAGAGGTTTTCTTAGAAAAATACTTTCCTCGTGACCATCAAGCAGATATGGAAAGACAATTTTTGAGTCTGAGTCAAAAGGAAGATGAGAATGTCACAAAGTATGAGGCTAACTTTTCAAGGTTAGCGAGGTATGCTGTAATTTATATACGTAACCCAAAAGTAAGATTGATCTTTTCTTTGATGGGTTAAAACCATATCTCCTTCAAACTTTAGTATCAAAATCTTTCTCAACGTACGAAGATATAGTCTCATGTTTTATCAAGGCAGAAAAGGAATTCTCTAAATATTATGACAAAAAATTAAGCCAAGAGAAGAAGAGAATGGTGGAATAAGAGACAGATAAATGGAAAAAGGGAAAGAAGGATTTTCCATTATGCGATAATTGTGGGTAGAATCACCCCGGTACTTGCCTAAAAGGAATGGGAGTTTGTGATAAATGTGGAGAAAAAGGTCATCAGGCTCATGATTGCAAGGAAAATAAAGAGGCTATCAATGTTGAATGCTACAATTGTAGGGAAATGGGGCATTATAAAAATGATTTTCCTAAGCGTGAGGAAAACATACCTCAGAAAATTCCAAGGGATCAAGGCCAATCTTATGTTGTTACTACAGTTGAAGTGGAATAATTAATGTATTTGTGCTTTTGGACTCAAGGATTATATTCTGGTTATAATAATAATGTGATTTATATAAGGATTGTATTGTAGAACTTTTTGTTTTCATTAATGTTTTAATATGAAGAAGGTAATCATATTTATAGTATGTGACAATAAGTGAAACTTTACTTTGTTTGTGGAATCTTATGTTACAATTGATTTTGGAATTTAGAGACCTTTTAGATAAAGTCTAGACATAGGTATTTTGGATAACTATAAAGGTAGGAATGGATTAAGTTGATCTTTGGATAGCATTTTTGAAGGTTAAAACATTTCTGAATATTATTTTTGGAATATTATAACGCTATAGTTTTAGGAAAGGGAAAAAGCTGCAGGAATCGAACCCACAACCATAGTGTGACAGGCATTTATTAACTACCACTAGCCTACAGGAAGCCCCTTGTTATTACAAAATAGTTTTCCTAATCTAAATGGTATGTGTTAATATTTGGAACCTTATACAATTATGATAAATAGAATATTTTTGAGTTATATTACCTTTTGGAGTGAAGGATGGATTTGTGGTAAAAATTTATTATAGAATGAAATTCTACATGACAAGTAAGTATATTTCCTTATGTAAATCTCCTATATAAATTCCTCAACTTTATGAAAGGTAACTTAAAACAAAAATGTTGTCGGTTAACTTTTCCAATTGGGGAATCAATGACCGTTTAACCAATCACAAGTGTGTGATTTTCTTGTAGACAAATTTCTCTTAATCCTGTTTTCTATAACTCTCCATCAGACCTTGATGGTTTGTTTCTCCTCCATATCCATGTTTTCATAGAATCCTAGTATGAGCTATCTCGGGTGACCACTGTACTTCACTTTCTTTCTATTAAAGTTATATTTTTATTAACCCTATTTCCGATATGGGTTTTGCACATAGGTATTTTCTATTTTCAACCTATTATTTTTGAAGAAAATTTTCAAATTGCGAGGATGAAATTTATTGAAGGAGGGGAGAATGTAACACCCCATGCTTCCACGATACGCTTCTCTTTCAATAATGCAACATCTTGCATTGTACACAAGTTCGAGATTCTAACACACTACGACCAATCAAAGTAGACATTATGAATAGTAATACCCACTTTTTGAAGTTATATTATATTTATATTTAAAAATGGGCTTCAATTATGGATTCAGAATATTGAAATTAGCCTATGTTGAATTTTTGGTATTTTTCTGAGAACTTCCACTTTTCGATGAACAGTGAAAAATACTTAAAAAAAACTTTTTTAATAAAAATAATTTATTGTGATAAATTATACTATTGAGTGATTTTAAAGTATAATTATAATATACTTTTACCATTTTATCCAATGGTGGTCGTTAGAATTAATTTCACTTTGAAATTGGACATATACAATTGTCAATCTTTTGATTGATATTCTTTCTTAAAAAACACCCTATTTGTTTTGACAACAGGAATTAATTATAAAAATAATTAATGAAACTTTTATGTTTTGAATTTGGTAAAATGGACATCATTTTTGAATTTATAATATCAAATATAGCTTAGGGTGAATTTTTGGTATTGTTTTGAAAAACTTCAATTTTTAATGAATAGTGAAAACTACTAAGTGGTAGTTAAAAAACTGAATTTTCATTTAAATGAAATTTTACCACTTCTGTGAATTTAATTTCAAAAATCCGACATAAATAGTTGTAATTAGTAAGTAAAATGTGGTTCAATGAGATTAAAATAATTTTTGGAGATTAGTAACTTTTACGTTTTATTAATCGCGATTAAAGGTAATTAGTGACATTTATGGTAAAAATGATATTATAAAAATATGAAAATATCTGGAAATTTATCCTAGCCTTATTGGATGAGTCATGGACGACCAAGAAAATCCATGGGTCAACTTGGGGACCCCATGGAGTAACTTGGGTAAGAAAATGACATTAATAACTTTTTATTTAAAGTAAAAATAAAATGCTCACAAACATGTGTTGTTTTACTAAAACAATTATTACATGGGGTTATATAAGTTACCTTTTCGACTATAAATATTCATTGGGAAGATAAAACTATTTCATACATCATGATATTTTTTTTATAATTTTTAGACATTAAATAAATTAAATTTTTTATGACACCATAATGATGCAGTGATTACCTCATTAATTAATGATTCAAATAAAATGAAAAGATAATGTAAAATATAAGACTTAAACTTTTCAAAAACCTATTGGATGAGTATATTTAGAACCCTTATCACCTTATACTAGAAATATATAATTGTGGGACCTTTAAAATCCGAAACTCATTATATAATAATGTAACATTTCAGGACATTCCAAGAGTGCCCCTCCTCTCCTCTTATAAAAGGCCCCCGCCTCTACCACCTTATTCACACCATCAAGCCATTTGTCTCGGCCAACATCTGCCCAAATAATCTTTAAACTTCCCTCTATTACTCCTAGAAGCCTCACTTTGGGCAGAAGCCTTCCCAAGGAAGCCTTTGTCTCAAATCAAAAAGAGTTACCCGATTTTAAGGTAATGACTTCTCTTATGTTCTTTTGTTTTATTTTGCTTCTCCAACCCCTTAAAATCTTTTTATTACTTTATTTTGTAACAAAAACAGTATATTCAATATACTAGGATGTTTTTATAAGATTTATTTGATTTAAACTTACACAAACCTTCGTCTAATGATTAATGAACATACTGTTTCTGTGGGTGGCGAATTACTACCTCACGAAACGATGATTGTTCAATCTTCTTTTAACACCTCTCATGGTGGCCATTAAGATGTCACTATATTTATATATGATATATATTATGTTTATGTTTTCCTTATTCTTCTGTATTTTTCATTTATGGCATGACTTTATGATTTCCATTATGGGTAAATGTGATAATTTCATTTTAGGAAGTGCGAACTACCGCCCTCTCAAAGTGATTTGAATCGTTAATGCCATATGTGGGATGTTTAAAGGATGGAGTAAATGATGTCATATATGATATTATACTGGAATTATAATATAACTTTATTTAAATATGATTTCATTCCATTAAATACGAAATAAAAACGAAAGTAGCGTTCATGCGTACGTACGACTTACCGTCTCCATGAACGGTGCATTTCATTTCTTACCTCTAAATGTTATGTAATATTATAAATAAATGTATATACTAGATATATATATATGATATATATGATATATAAATCATGAATATAATTCTGGATAAAATGGATATTTTACCACATGAACAACCTTTAATTATAAGAAGTTTATTTTTGACTCAAGTACCAAAGATCGACAAAACAACCGTTATTAACTTAAATAATTACATAATGTTCATAACATGTTAATAAGTGATATAAAAGGAATAATGAACTTGAAAAAGGTTCTTAAGAGATTAGAAATTTACTCTAGTTTATTATTAAGGAAGTTAAAGAATGATCAAGTCAAGCCAGACACGAGGTAAGGGACTTCGTCTCAATCACCTTTCATTGAGGCATATTTTGTTTTATACACAACTTTCCTTTATACGGTGTATAATCCCATTTGACTATTAATTTTATTCAAAGGAATATTTTCATATGAAGCGTTTTAGAAAAAAACAAAAGGGAATGTTTTTGTCTTACGTATGCGGCGACAATTACTTCTCCGCCACCGTGACCATTATTTGAGTTTCAGCTTCCTCTACAAGACATGGATTATTTTTAATGAAAAATAAATACCATGTTATAATTTTCTTTTATTTTGGTATTGAAAATGGTTTTGATAATGTTTTTATTATATGAATGTGTTTTATTGATATCTTGTGATTGAAATTTGGAAATGTTATGTTTCCTTTATGAATGTTTTATGTGATACGATTATGTTATGGTTTATGATATGTTAAAACTTGTTCATATGAGGAATTCATTGGACTTAATAAGTAACAGGTGGAGCCCGCTATAGCTCCTTGATGCATCGATAGGTCTCATGAGGCAAACTAGTGTCTTTGCACGAGGCCTTGACAAAATCTTATTTGTAGTCTTGGCATGAGGCCTTGGCTACATGGTTATGATAATCTGGCATTATGCATTCCATCATTATGAAAGTGGTTTTTGATATTGCATGTGATTATTCGACTAGTAGAATATCCATGTGAATAAGTAAATGGAATTATTTCATTTTATTATTTATATATTATGCTGAAGTTCATGTTTAAAAGGCTTTTGTTTTATTTATACATATCCTTAAATGTTTATATTTATTTATGAAAGTTTCCGCTATATTTTTATCCTTACTGACCATCTGATCTCGCCCCTTTCTATGTTTTATTTTTCCCAGGATGTTAAGAAATATTTTATGACTGACCAGTAGGGATAGCCTGAAGGGGATATGACTGTGGACTATGGAGACTATGTTATTGTATTTTTTTCACTTTATAATGTAATGTAACACTTATAAATGTATCTAGTGTTTCCAAGGCCACTAAAATAATCGGTCTTTCGAGACTTGATCTTTTGTGATCATGCCTATGTTACGTAATAATGCACCGACTCCGGGTAACTGGGGTCAGGGCATTATAAAAATGGATTCACCAACCCTCTTTAGTTCTTTACAAAGAAACTAACATTCATAAGATCTAAATAATGGATCTGATAATGAAAAATTAGACAAGTTTACATATGAGAGATTCTACATTAAAGAATATTGAATCAGTTTTATATCAGAATATACAAGAATAAGAATGTGTAATAAAGTTATATATTTTTTTAACAAAATATAGTGTAATTAAAACCTATAACAAAACAAGAAAAGTAAAAAAAAAATTATCCCAAAGATAAGGGTATCTAACAACCATGGATAAATGCTCCTAGATTTATACTTTCATGAACATCTATCTTAGCCACACAAGGGTACTACATCAATACAAATATTATATTTTTTTATTGTTATCCTCTCAATCCCTCGAACTCTAAGGTGATCAGTAACTCTCTCCTTCTATCCCTAGAATCCCTAGATTGATCATAAATAATTACATTTGCACTAGGAATTTTGAACAAGATTTTCTCAGATTGAACAAGTTTGTCACAACATTTAGACGATGCAGATTGAGAAGATATCTTTTGGCACGCACAAGATCCACAATATTTTTTGTATTTCATTCTTTGAAATGGCTGGATATTCATATGTGAAAATATCAATGATCAACTTCATCCTCCAATAGTATTATTTTTCATTACATATTAGAGGGAGCTGTACACATTTAACTCAGCCAATAATTATTTAAAAACATATTGTGCGACAACATTTCATGTAAGAAAACAAGGGAAACATTTTTATGTGAAATAAAAAATTACTATATTAGAAAAAAATATTAATAAACATAAAAAGAATAGGATTTGATAAAATAATATGTTACATTATGGTAATTTGGTAACTGTATGAAAAAAATTAACCATATCATTAAAATAGTTATAATTAGAGTTTGTAAATATTGATGATCCTATTTTTAAATTATATAGATTCAGATTTTGATTTTAGAAGTGATCATATTATAATTTCAGAAGAAATCAGAGTTTGAATTAATAAGAATTTTGATACTGATTTCATAAGAAATAGAGAATTATTTCAGAAGAAATAGAGTCTCATTTTAGTTGAAATCGTTCTCTAGTTTCATAAGAAATTACACTGTGATTTATGATTAAATTGGAGGCATATTCTAGAAGAAATCATATCTTGATTTTATAAGAAATTGGAGTCATATTTCTATAGAAATTGTTGACCAAGGAACTATATGGTTCAATGTTAGATAAGGATCATATATTTTGACTAAAGAAAAAGTGTACTAGACATGGTTTGAAAAAACATTAAATAAACAAGGTGAAGACAAAAATATTCAAAGATAATGGAAATATTATTTAATGTATAGTTTCTTTGTTAAATATGATATTCTTTAAGAAAATGTGTTTGTGATTTTCAAAACATAAATGAATAAGAATGTCATAAGGAAACTTATTGACTAAAATAAATCCCACATTTTGAAATGAACAAAAAAAATCATAATTGAATATAAAGATAAATGTTTTAATTTTTGAACGTTAAAATAAATACTGAAATAATTATCTCCCATTTTATGGATCATGGGTAATAAGATTTACTCCCCATTAGTTTTCTAAATACATAAGAATCATATTATTTCCTTTCATAGATAAATAAATCTTCCTTACATAATAATTTATTATATATGTAATCTCCCCTTATATAGGATTTATCTTTTATAATATTCTTTTTAATAATTTGTTTCTCCCCCATGTGATTTTCAAGAAGGAATGGAAGGAATGATTTTTTTTTTACCTAATTGGTTAGGAATATACAAAAAATATATTGAATGATAATAAATTTCAATAAGATGACCAATTTTTTACAAATAAAAATACATAGAAATATCAGAGTTGAAAATGAAATTATTCATCCTGGTTTATTACCATTGGCATCAAATTTTTAAGGTATCCTTGAACATATTCTATTCCTTATGATAATCTTGAATCTTCTTGATAAAATGATCTTGATTATGATTTTTCGTATCATGATCTTTCATTATGTCTTCCTAAGACATAATAATTTTTTCTTGAGTATAAGACCACATCTCATTATTACACAATTTATTGTTATTTTTTATATAAACATTCACATAAGACAACTCTATGGATAGATAGGTCTAGAGTCAAAGAAAAATCAGAAACATTACATATAAAATTAGAACATAAATACAACATATTTATTGAAAATTTCTTTTACATGACCACAACATTACTTCATACAAAGCATTTATTGGAAAACATGAGGACATGAATAAGAAAACGGTGAGCTATAATGCCTAGTAAAGGAGTAAACAAGGAATAACATGAATAATTCAATATGTGGTTTGAAATTGGAATATCAATGGATAATTAGAGAAACATGATCATAAAGTTATGATAAAAGATGATATTCATAACATAGAAATGTGGAAACAACATTTAACATTATATTAACATGAGTCAAGGATAATTTCACATTGATCACTGGTAAACCCTCATTGCATATGAATTATAATTATTAAACCCTTATTGTGCATGGTGTATCATGATTATATTATGTACAAAATGCATTGGAACGCTATCAGGGAGAACCTTCCTTTATCATTTCATTTCTTACATAAGTGTGTCAAGTAGATCATACAATATGGATTCATTAAATGTAATAATTTATTACATGAATAAGATATTTAGAATACATAAATTTATGTCCTAAATAAAAAATTACATATTCATAAAGATGAATAACTTTGATATAGAAATGGATATGGTACTCACATACATGATGATTTTTTTCATGGTAAATGTTGGTCTAACTTCCACAGTATAACTGCATAAATAGAAATAGTAAAATGGGATGATGAAAGAAAAATACATATCTCATAATTTATACATGAAATGGATTCTTAGGGGGTTTTGTAAAAATCTATCCCTATATATGTAATGGAATTTGGATACACAATATAAAATAATTTCTTGATTGTAAATGAGAAGAGAGAAAGCCCTTTCAGAATTTTGGCATGGTAACAGGTGTACATGGGAGGAATTAATGAAAGGTAAAGGGGTATCTCATCATTCAAACATAAGGAGGGAATAATAGAGGAGGTTATAAATCATACCCCAAAATTTGTAATTGAAAATATAAGGTAATAACAATATAAGGAAACATGGACAAAAAAATATG
Source organism: Viscum album (assembly GCA_963277665.1). Taxonomy (NCBI): domain Eukaryota; kingdom Viridiplantae; phylum Streptophyta; class Magnoliopsida; order Santalales; family Viscaceae; genus Viscum; species Viscum album. The sequence goes on along the minus strand of OY728153.1, from coordinate 184,503,017 downwards.
GAAGAAAACCCATAGGGAATTTCAACATGGAAACGAGTGTACACAAGGGGCATTAATAAGATAGAAAGGGGTCTATATTCATTAAAACACAAGGAGGAAAGTATAGGAGAGGTACACAATCATACCAAAAAATTTGTAATTGAAAATAAAATGGTATAACAACATAATAAATGATTGGAAAAAAATGAGAAAGGATGAAATCCCTTAACTAGAAATGTGATGCCAATGTCTTGGGAGAGGTTCGAGAGAGGATTATTGGGATCTTGGGGCGCCTTGGGAAGAATAAAGAGAGTGTAGGGAAGGGATTTTTCGAGCTCAAAATGGTTTTAGGGACAAATAATGATATATTAAGTGGTTTTATATAGGAAAGGAGACATAATTCATTATTATTTTGGTTTTGGACACTACACATTAAAATTATCAAAGCCACAATACAACCCAGGGTTTATGCCCATGGATTTTTACAAAGTTGAGTCTAATTTTTTTTATAATTCCAGTAGCCTATCTTATTAAAATAATAGGCTTCCTTATTTGGATTTGAGTCATACTCTGAAGAAAAATATTTTCAAATGATAAAAAAATTTATAAATCATGGAGGGTCTATTAAGGCACCATAAAATTAATCCATCTAATCTAAAATCACATTATTTTAATGTTAAAACATATATTGGTAGAACAACCCTTTTGTATTATTTTATTATATAACTATTGGTTACTTTTTATTTCATAAAACACGTTATATATTTAAATGGTATTTTATTTTTACCCAAAAATACTATTGTCTCGTAAAATTATGAAAAACTCACAATTAGATAATTTTGACATACTGAATCCAAAAAATTATATTAATTTTATCTGAAAAATTTTCTATATATGTAACTTTTTTCCTTTAAAATAAAAACTAAAAATTATCAAAAATTCGTAGGCTTTGAAAAAAACATCTTTCAAACCATAATAAAAATTACGATTGTATTAATAAAAAAGTATATGATCATTTATTTATAATAAAAAGAAATTTAGTAATAATTTTTATTAAAAAATTATTTAATTTAAATATACATTAATTCATCAAAAATATATTTCTTAATTTAATATTATCATAAAATAGTCATTAATCTTTAAATCCCATTTAAAAATTAACAATAATAAAATGATTGAATTTATTAATTCTATATAAAAATAATAATGCACATTATCATAGTGATAGGGTATTGTTACATAGTCCCTCAAAACGCCCACATATGACCTAAGGGTATGGTGGGCGATGGTGACAGACTCTTGGGCGGCTCATAGAACATCGCTTGGGTGATAATTTCTATTAACTTTCACATCAGCTATAAGTGATTCAATTCATGATTAACGTGTATAATCTCAATTTGGGATGGGTCATGAGAAAATCCCAGTGATGCTACCACCCTTCTGAGCTCTGGAAAATGGGATTTGTATGGAGCAATTCAACTCGATGAGGCCATTTCATCCTTTGACTGAGAAAATTAGATTTGTTAAAGTCTATTATTTATACTAATCATGTCATCGTTGTTCAATAGCTATATTAGCAATGATAAAAATTACTAATGGTATTTTGAAATCTGAAACATAAAATCAAAGATGTTCATATAGTTTATTTATCCATTTTACATAATAAGAAATTTTATTTGATCAAGTGGAATTTTCATTAATAAATGTTTGGTTCATTAAAATCATCCCCCCTTAAGAAATTTCTCCCCGCAAATTTTCTTTTTCACACACTAAAATAGATGAGGGTAACTCTGCTACATAACTTCCTCTTTTTCCCTTGTTTATTCTTAAAACTTTTGGTTTCTCCACAACACCTTGATGAGGGGCCTTGTCTTATTTGGTAGAACATTTTACATATGATCTATTATCTTCACCGGATTCTCTTCATAGGAGATTTCATTCTATAATTGAACCACCTATGGATTGAGTACATGTGATGGTTCATGTATGTACATACCCCATAGTGATTCATGGAATACATCATTTAATTGGGATATTTTTGGTGGGAGTGTTAGTCCATAGGTATCAACTCCAATGTAATCAAAGAACTCAAAAGATCCGATGTACCTTGGAATAAATGTTCCCTTCTTCCCAAATCTCTTAACTCTCTTCAAAGGTGATAACTGTGTTGGAACCATGGTCATCATTGCATGAATTGGAGTATGGTTTTTGTTTATTTTCAATCCTCAGAGGATGTTCAGAATGTGTTCCAGCAAAGTGCTCATACAAGTCAAGCAGATTAATGTGTTGAAGGTGGCACCATTTTTTAGTGTTTGGAAAATTATTGGCCCTGAAAATTGACAAATTGAGAAAATTGTTCTTGGAAAAGAGACCTGTGCGCTGTGTACTTGAAGGAGAGAAAAATTTCTCGCCATATTTTTTTCAAGATCAGAACCTGGAAAAATGGCAAAGGGATAAGGGCCGTGCATGTTTTGGGCTGGTCGCGCAAGTGACTTGCGCGCCGTGAAAGGACTTCTACGCCGGTACCTAGGAGGTTTGGAAAGTTGCACGCCAGATGTTTTTCGTGATCAGATCTACAAAATATTGTAAAGGAAAGAGGGTCACACAATTATTGGTTGGGGGGAACAAGTGAGTTGCGCGACAGAGGCTAGGGAGGATGGAGCAGCACGCCGGAACCTGCATGCCGAGAGGAGGCTTGTGCACCACCGTGCAGGGTGTACATTTTGCCTATAAATAGTGGAATACCCCTCCTCTTTTGAAAAAAAGTTCAAGACAAAGAGTTTTTTAGATCTCCCATCATGCAAGTATTAGAGTTTCTCAAGTGGTTGTTGGGTCGCGTAAGTGGAGGTTGCGCAACGGTAGTTGGCTATACGCCCAATGTCACAAACCAGCCCGAGTCGACCCTGAACCGGTCACCCAGGCTAGCCCGCGACAAGTCCTGAGAGGCGTTCCCGATCCTCCCGGGATGGTGACAAGCACCAAGGGCATCAATAGAGTACAAAAGGGAACGATTTCTCCCATATATAAACAATCAAACAAACAGCGGAAATAAACGGACAGCCCAAAATGAATTTATATAAAAATTGGACTAAATATTATTTGTACAAGAAACTAAAATTAGAACAAAACCAACAACTCAACTGAACAATCCCGATGAACAACTAACTCCATGTGACACTTCTGGTCACTCTCCAACACAATGATAAAATGTCGCCCAAGGTGATCGAACTAAAGATGAAACCTGCACAAGGGCTAAAAAAAGAAGAAGACTATAGGCGTGAGTATTAAAACTCAGTAGGTTAGCCCGATATTCTATTCCCAATGCACATTCATTTAAAATAAAAGAAACATCAATTTATAGTTTTAAATTCAATATTTTAAAGTATGGTTTTCAAATGAGGTTCCATGCTATAATAATTATCAGACAAAAACATGCATGTTTAATAAACAAAAATGCAAGTAACTATTTTTTTTTCAAAGAGGTGCAACTTCAAAATGAACATAGTTTTCAAGAGGGCTGCTATAAAGAATTTTAACATTCAAATAAATAACACATACTACTGAATTTACCAACCAAACACACCGTATGCCGACGGTGAGTACAAAATAGCCAATGAGCACTAGTCATGGGAATACCCCTAGGCACTAGTTAGTTGTGAGCCTCAGGTACCTCGTATCTCGGTGAAAGTAACCATAATAAATATCCGTTCTCGTGCACGAGCCACTAGTAGGGAACATACCCATAACCTAGTGGTCCCCAATCATCATCATCATCATAGTTTAGTTAGTGTTGTCATCGTCAAACTTGCTACGTGAAACAGGGGCCAACCCCCACAGAATCACTAGCATACTAGTACACGTCCGCCCACCTAGATACCCGAGATTCCCTTTAGTGCTCAATCAAGTTACACATATTATCAAATACACATTTCAAATCCCCATTCCATTAAAAAACCATATAAACACAAACATCCCATAATCATTCTTCACATTTCTTACACTAATCAACAAACCGCTACATATTTTGGTAAAACAATTTCATGAAGTGTATTGAGGCCTTGCACATAAAACTCTTTCAAAAACACTCTTTAAATTATAAAAACACATCATAACCAAACCAAATAATATTTGGCAGCCCAATAAACATTTAATAAAATCATTTAATGGACCATAAAACAATCCCAATTTCACAACTTGTTATATACAAGTAAAACACTCCTTCATTAGGAAATTCCAAACGGGCCTTTAAACATTTTCTCAAAACTAACCTTTGAGGAAGGTATGAATTTTAATTTTATTAAGGATCTTTATAAACACCATTTACAGAAGAAAACCACATTCATAAATCTCTTATAATACTCAGGTTACATATTCAAAACACAACCATTTTCATAAAGATGTGAAACAGTCCATTTTTGGGCAACTCAAGCCAAAATATGTTGTAAATCAAAACCCACTTGATTGTAAAAACAAATACAAATAGGAAATCCATATAAGTAACCAAAAATACCATTTATCATTATTCCAATTCCTTTATAAATCAAAACAAATAACTTTTAAATCACACATCACACATAAAAGCCAACCGGGCAATTTACCGAACACATGACATGCCCTTTTTAAACAAAAAAAATTATTTTAAGTACATGAAAAGGAATAAAACACCAATTGAAAGCCATATTTTCATTCAAGATACTGTAACATGTTATAAATACCATAGAACAGATTATAAACCTCACAAAATATTTGCAAAAGATAACGGAACATTTAAACAAACACTTGTTGAGAACTTTCATGACAAAACAACACTACCGTTCACAAACCAATGATTAAACAACCACTTTGAACACCAATAAAATTTTCCAAAGGATGAAAAACAATAATAAACATATATATTTGGTTTTAAATATAATAAAATTATTAAACTTAAATATTAAAGTCATGTGCAAGGGGTATCCTACCTCAAATCGTCGGCGTAATTGAAACGCACACCCGAAATCACCCGCCGCGGGTTTATAAACCATAAAACTATAAAGATCAGACCTAAACAAACAGAAACCCCATCAAAAAACATGTTATAACAAAACCCTAGGTCGATCAAGACTAGGGTACAATATAAAACCAAGAAATAATGAAAGGAGGGGGAAGAGGAAGAAGAAAGGAGAAGGAATCTCACCTTTCATCCTAGAAAACTCTTAATCTTCCATTATATCTGAAGCCCTAGAGAAAAGGGAATGGATTGAAAATTCTTGGAGAGACTCCTAAGGTCTGGAAGAACCAGGGGAAGAAGATTGGTGTCTAAAGGAGTACGAATTGATTGAGTTATGGGTGAAACAATTTACCTTATCAATTCTGGACGTTTTGAGGAAACCAGAGAACATTCGCCCTAATACGCGACCCATATGAGCTCCAAAGAGGTAAAATCGATAATGAGGGATAGTATAGGGTTATTGGCTTCGAGGGGGAGGTGGAATCACCGAAAAATAGTAAAAAATGAAAAAGATATAAATGAAACAAATTATTTTTTTTAAAACAGGAAATGGGCCCATGGGCTGGCCCAATACCTAAATGAGTAACCCAAATTCACCCGGCTTACGAATTTCTAATGGGTCCAAAAGGATAAATAAATTTTAATATATCAGTATAGGACAAGTGGGAAGTTGAATGGGTGAAAAAGGATGAAAAACAAAAGAGTTATAAAAGAAACAAATTCGGTTTTTAAAACTGGGAATGAGCTCACGGTTGGCCCAAATCATGAAGTAACCACCCTTTCTTCAAAAACTCCTAAACAAGCAATGGGGATCCCAAATTAGGGTGGTTAGACATATATGAAACTTCAAAAATCAAGATTTATCTCATCAAATACCCATTAAGAGGATCAGGATTTCTAATGGGCCGGATCAATACAAAGACACAAAAAAAAAACCGTGTGTGACAATTCTCCCCACCATTAATGCTTTCCGCCCCCGGAAAGCCATAACACTTTTCAGCTGAAAAAAAAACAACACCTAAGGATTCCAGAATGTACTCCCCACAATTAAGAATCAACTATCCCTAGATATGTTCTTATGATGAAAATCCAGGAGACCCATGGTGGGTCTCCCCACCATTAGAAACCAACTAGCAATGAATAGACAAGAATTGAACATGAGCTAGAGTTGGGACTCACTCACACAAGCCCAAAAAAAACCCTCCTACAAAAAACTACTATACCAAGTTAATAGAGTTACAACATGAACATATAAACCACCCACTCCCGAATGTAGGGGACAATAACTTGGTCGACACATTCAACACAATTCTGGACCCCCGTCACTTGGGGATGGGAGGGAAGGGGACCCAATAATTTGGCCACTTAAACAACAAAAGAAACAAAGAAACTACCCAAAACTCTCCCCCTATGAATAGGTAACACCAAGACTGCATCTGATTTTTATAGGTGGTCCACACATGGACATTGATTGAAAACCCACATCCATGAAGGAATAACCATAGACACTGTGTGAGGGGTTAAGTCCACCACGCTTGTTGCGACAAAGGGAAATTCATAGAAATGAAGAACCAAAACATTGACATAGAAAATAACTTAACAAAAAAGAGGAGTAAGGGTCATAATCGAGCACTCCACACCTCTGTCGATTTTCTGACTGCGTGAAAAGCTTCACTCCGAGGCCTATGGCTAGAGCCCTGATTCTTGAAGCATTTGCTGCACCGCAGTCAGGTGATAAGGATCACACCACTCATCAAAACCACACTTGATCACCAAAAAAAAACCTTAATCTAAATAGGAACTCATAGATACATATCAAAATTATATCTCACTCCAAACGAGGGGCAGAATGGACAAGGAATACGACGAAACACATCAACATCACCGAACACAACTGCTCTGTCCAAAAGAAATATCATGACCTAGAAACACTTTTAATAGATCCCAAACAGCTCTCTATTCCAACAAACAAGTTAAGGCATCATCAAAATAGGTGGATTTAAAATTTTAAATGAATCCTTAGGTTGATCAGCAGGAAAGATTTCCAACGGAGAACTATCACTGGCCACATCACAACATCAAACACATCTTTAGAAACCCAATGAAAATTTCTCCAAAACCAAGACACCAACAAGATATCATCTCAAGATACAAAAAGAGTATGAATTGTAGATCACAAGGAAGCTTACTGAATATACAACTCTTCTACAACATAGAAAAATCAAGCCACATAACCATTGGTTTAAAAAAAAAGGCCACAATTTTCAGCTCAAAACAATTTTGAAAAATCAAACTAACTTGGTGGGTTTCCACATTCACCAATGGTGTTTCATCAAGTCTCATCCACATGCACATTTCCATGCCACCACTGGAACCCAAACACCATACCATATAGGCCATACATCCAGATATAAATAAAACCATGCATGTGAGCACCCATGAAAACACAAAAGGCTAAAATTAAACATCATAATTCAAAAAAACAATTTACCTTCAAAAGGAACACCAACCACCAAGTCAAAAAAAAACATTTTCATATTTCACAAAAAAAACCACAATTCATTAAGAACCATTTTCTTAAAAACCCACCCCTTTTCATTTTAAAAAAACTTTTTAAATAACCAAGCCACTCCAAAAAAACCCCTTCCCATTTTTTTTTAAAAAAAAAATCAGCAATGTATATTTTTATAATCTGAGGTCCATTGAGACCAATACCGTTTATAGTAAAACGCCAACCGATCAAAACCAATTGCCAAAACTAATTTATCCGATTAAAAAAATTTTTAACATCCTAAAATACCCTATTTTAAAAAAAGATCCAGAATCACTTTAAAATGATTCACAATTTCAAAACATTTTATTTCAACAAACCACAAGTTTAGATTATGGATAATCCAATCCCTTTAAATCATTTCTTCTTCCCTCCATTTTTTTCACAAAACACAACCTTCCAAAACCATTATTATATTTAATTATTGAAAACCCCTTTTTTTTACTTTTCAAAATCTAATCCTTATATTAAAACCCATTTCCACAATTCTCACAAAAGGATTTTAAAAACAAAAATTCAGAATTCAAGAAAGGTTCAAGAGACCCAAGAAAAAGGGAACTACTGTCGGTGGGTGACTTGACCATATGGTTGGCATCCATATGCGAAACACAACACCAACACAGAGAGACTTATTAGGACCATTCCCCAGCTCCACATGGCTTGCCAGGCCCTGTGAGCTTATGAAGGCCATTGGTCAGACTCCCCTTGTCATATCCCAATACCAAACAATCAACTAGAACAACAGACACTAATAAAACCAAACTTCCATGGAAACATGAGGATTAGAACAAGAAAGAGTTCGCGACGATCTTCTTGCACTTACCCCTCAAGTCCCAACAATCCTACTACATCTACCTTGACATCCCCAAAATAACAAGGGCGCTCTAAAAAGAAAGGTCCGCTAATAGCCGACCTCATCTGATACCATTTTGTCACAAACCAGCCCGAGTCGACCCTGAACCGGTCACCCAAGCCAGCCCGCGACAAGTCCCGAGAGGCATTCCCGATCCTCCCGGGATGGTTACAAGAACCAAGGGCATCAATAGAGTACAAAAGGGAACGATTTCTCCCATATATAAACAATCAAACAAACAGCGGAAATAAACGGACAACCCAAAATGAATTTATATAAAAATTGGACTAAATATTATTTGTACAAGAAACTAAAATTAGAACAAAACCAACAACTCAACTGAACAATCTCGATGAACAACTAACTCCATGTGACACTTCTGGTCACTCTCCAACATAATGATAAAATGTCGCCCAAGGTGATCGAACTAAAGATGAAACCTGCACAAGGGCTAAAAAAAGAAGAAGACTATAGGCGTGAGTATTAAAACTCAGTAGGTTAGCCCGATATTCTATTCCCAATGCACATTCCTTTAAAATAAAATAAACATCAATTTATAGTTTTAAATTCAAGATTTTAAAGTATGTTTTTCAAATGAGGTTCCATGCTATAATAATTATCAAACAAAAACATGCATGTTTAATAAACAAAAATGCAAGTAACTATTTTTTTTTCAAAGAGGTGCAACTTCAAAATGAACATAGTTTTCAAGAGGGCTGCTATAAAGAATTTTAACATTCAAATAAATAACACATACTACTGAATTTACCAACCAAACACACCGTATGCCGACGGTGAGTACAAAATAGCCAATGAGCACTAGTCATGGGAATACCCCTAGGCACTAGTTAGTTGTGAGCCCCAGGTACCTCGTATCTCGGTGAAAGTAACCATAATAAATATCCGTTCTCGTGCACGATCCACTAGTAGGGAACATACCCATAACCTAGTGGTCCCCAATCATCATCATCATCATAGTTTAGTTAGTGTTGTCATCGTCAAACTTGCTACGTGAAACAGGGGCCAACCCCCACAGAATCACTAGCATACTAGTACACGTCCGCCCACCTAGATACCCGGGATTCCCTTTAGTGCTCAATCAAGTTACACATATTATCAAATACACATTTCACATCCCCATTCCATTAAAAAACCATATAAACACAAACAACCCATAATCATTCTTCACATTTCTTACACTAATCAACAAACCGTTAAATATTTTGGTAAAACAATTTCATGAAGTGTATTGAGGCTTTGCACATAAAACTCTTTCAAAAACACTATTTAAATTATAAAAACACATCATAACCCAACCAAATCATATTTTTCAGCCCAATAAACATTTAATAAAATCATTTAATGGACCATAAAACAATCCCAATTTCACAACTTGTTATATACAAGTAAAACACTCCTTCATTAGGAAATTCCAAACGGGCCTTTAAACATTTTCTCAAAACTAACCTTTGAGGAAGGTATGCATTTTAATTTTATTAAGAATCTGTATAAAAACAATTTACAGAAGAAAACCACATTCATAAATCTCTTATAATACTCAGGTTACATATTCAAAACACAACCATTTTCATAAAGATGTGAAACAGTCCATTTTTGGGCAACTCGGGCCAAAATATGTTGTAAATCAAAACCCACTTGATTGTAAAAACAAATACAAATAGGAAATCCATATAAGTAACCAAAAATACCATTTATCATTATTACAATTCCTTTATAAATCCAAACAAATAACTTTTAAATCACACATCACACATAAAAGCCAACCGGACAATTTACCGAACACATGACATGCCCTTTTTAAACAAAAAAATTTATTTTAAGTACATGAAAAGGAATAAAACACCAATTGAAAGCCATATTTTCATTCAAGATACTGTAAAATGTTAAAAATACCATATACCAGATTATAAACCTCACAAAATATTTGCAAAAGATAACAGAACATTTAAACAAACACTTGTTGAGAACTTTCATGACAAAACAACACTACCGTTCACAAACCAATGATTAAACAACCACTTTGAACACCAATAAAATTTTCCAAAGGATGAAAAACAATAATAAACATATATATCTGGTGTTAAATATAATAAAATTATGAAACTTAAATAATAAAGTCATGTGCAAGGGGTATCCTACCTCAAATCGTCGGCGTAATTGAAACGCACACCCGAAATCACCCGCCGCGGGTTTATAAACCATAAAACTATAAAGATCAGACCTAAACAAACAGAAACACCATAAAAAAACATGGTATAAAAAAACCCTAGGTCGATCAAGACTAGGGTACAATATAAAACCAAGAAATAATGAAAGGAGGGGGAAGAGGAAGAAGAAAGGAGAAGGAATCTCACCTTTCATCCTAGAAAACTCTTCATATTCCATTAGATCTGAAGCCCTAGAGAGAAGGTAATGGCTTGAAAATTCTTGGAGAGACTCCTAAGGTCTGGAAGAACCAGGGGAAGAAGATTGGTGGCTAAAGGAGTACGAATTGATTGAGTTATGGGTGAAACAATTTACCTTATCAATTCTGGAAGTTTTGAGGAAACCAGAGAACATTCGCCCTAATACGCGACCCATATGAGCTCCAAAGAGGTAAAATCGATTATGAGGGATATGATAGGGTTATTGGATTCTAGGGGGAGGTGGAATAACCGAAAAATAGTAAAAAATGAAAAAGATATAAATGAAACAAATTATTTTTTTTAAAATAGGAAATGGGCCCATGGGCTGGCCCAATACCTAAATGAGTAACCCAAATTCACCCGGCTTACGAATTTCTAATGGGTCCAAAAGGATAAATAAATTTTAATATATCAGTATAGGACAAGTGGGAAGTTGAATGGGTGAAAAAGGACGAAAAACAAAAGAGTTATAAAAGAAACAAATTCGGTTTTTAAAACTGGGAATGGGCTCACGGTTGGCCCAAATCATGAAGTAACCACCCTTTCTTCAAAAACTCCTAAACAAGCAATGGGGATCCCAAATTAGGGTGGTTAGACATATATGAAACTTACAAACTCAATATTTATCTCATCAAATACCCATTAAGAGGATCAGGATTTCTAATGGGCCGGATCAATACAAAGACACAAAAAAAACCGTGTGTGACACCCAAGGTGGTTTGGGCGAGAAAGGAAGTGTGTCGCGCAAGTTTGAAGTTGAGGTAGGCAGTGTCGTGCAGGTGGTTTGGTGATACATGCACTCCAGTTTGGAACTTGGTGCCAGAGACATTCGCGCTGTATTGGGACTTGTGCGCCGGGCTTGGAGACGAGCGTTAGGTGTTGTTGCAGCACACCCGTCCTTTTTTGGAGCTGCATGAATGCTGGAGGATCGTCTGATACATTTGGTGAAAAAATGAGATCATTATACTAGTGAAAGGAAGAAAACAAGAAAATTAATAGCATTCACTTATTGCACCAAAGTAGATGATTGAATACCAAAGAGCATCAACTCAGGACTCTGATGCAAGCAGTGTCTCATGCTGAACAGAAGACAAAGACTTCAATAAAAATCTATTGAAGATACCTTCAAGTCTATAAACTGAGTGAGAATTCACCAAAGGTAGTGAGCCAGGGGGAGTCAATGGGAGTGACCCAAGGGACACAGTGACCTATCCTTGAACATTTGTAAAGGCAGTGATCCTGGGACATAGTTACTATTCCCAAACCTTTGTAATCCACAACTAATAAAGAATAATGGAATTTGGTACGACCAACAACCTATTGGCGTATGCTCCTTGGACGTATCCCTTAGTGGTGATCCAAGAAAAAAGTGATGTGTCATCTATCTGCATGTGAATGTTTGCTTTATGACATTACAGGTTTAACAAGTTCCCACCAACGTAGGAACAAGATCCATCACATTAAAAGAAATAGTGGTCACCCTTATTTACCCCTCCCCTCTCAGGGTGTCCCAAGGTCCTACAAGTGGTATCAGAGAGAGGTTGCTGGTGTTGAATCAGTCCTTTGACGTCATGGAGAATGCAGTCAATGTCAGGGGAGTCCCTCTCTTCGATGGAAGTAATTTCCAGATCTGAAATAATAGAATGATATCTCATTTAAGATCTCTAGGAATGGAATTCCTCTTTTCTATTGTGCAAGGAATACATGTTACTGATCAAACAGGCCTGGCTATGACTGTTACAGATAGGAAAGTTCTTGATGCAGATGCTAAATCTCAGAATGCTATCATTGCAACTCTTTTTGATCAAATTTATCTAAATGTGATGAGTTGCACCTCAGCAAAGTCTATGTGGGATAAAATTAAAAATATCTATGAAGGAGACAACAATGTGGAAGAGGCAAAACTTCAAATCCTGCACAACAGGTTTGATGATCTAAAGATTCTTCCCGATGAGAATGCAGATTCATTATTCAATCGAATCACTGAAGTGGTGGGAGCAATTCAAGGGCATGGAGAGGAAATAAACGACATTGATATCGTAAAGAAAATATTGTGAAGACTTTCTCTTATGTACAATGAAAATGTTTAAGCCCATGAAGTAAGAGATATATCTAAACTATCACTGGATGATCTACTATGTAGTCTAGTGGCATATGAGATGACAGTCAAACCCGAAGAAGCTACGACTCGTGTTAGCATGGAAATGGAATTCAAAGCCATAAAAAAATTGAAAATTTTAGAATATATTAGTGATGATGATGATGAGGAAAAATAAATTCTTTCTCTTATTTCCAAGAATTTGAAGAATGGAAAAGGTAAATTTAAAGGTAAGTTACCTCTTTCATGCTTTCATTGTGGAAGAGTTGGGAACATTGCCTCTTAGTGCCAAAGAAAGTTCAATGATAAAGAAAGTGAAGTTGAAGACATTGAGAATCCACGAAAAATGTTTTTCAAAAAGGAAGACTTGAAATATGTAAAGAAGATATAGAAGAAGAGTTTGGTTTTTGAAGAGGAAGAGGATGATATTGAATTATGTGAAGAAAAAGAACCCAAATTTAAAACTGGAAACCATGCTTCAATGATGGATACCATTGAAAAGTTAGAAACCACTATCGACAAAGACATAGACAATCATATGACTCATAATTGTGATCCCAAGTTGAAAATTAAGGATGCCTTTTCAAAGCTTGAGAACAAATTCAAGAAATGAAGTAAGTGGAATGAAATGGTAAAAGAATCGTCAGAATATATGGATGAGCTTGAAGCTGAAATTGAACAACTAAAAGAACTATTGAGAGTTCAATCTTCAATCCTTGAATTCATAGACGACATTGTAGAATTGAAGTTTAGAATTGAAGAACAATAAAAGGTCATAAATGACCTTACATCTAGACTATAAGAGAAGTCCAAGACAGTTTTGGGTCTTGAAAAAGAAGTTGTTATTCTTAGAAGCACACTTGAGTGTCGATCAATCACAAATGAGGGTAAGAAGAAAATTAATTTTGGAAGATTCTTAGATGCAGAGTTACTGGCAAGATCCAACAGTGTTTCAGATGGGGTTGGAAAAATCATGAGTGTTCGAAGACCCGAATGCATGGGAAAGAGTGGAATTGGCTGTGAAGCTGGACCTTCAACAACTGGAAGTGAAGAAAGCCAAAAGAAAGACTAGATGAAAGTTGAACATGTTGAAATGTTGCATGAAGTGATGAAAAATAAACCCTCAATCCAATGTAAAAGAAGAACTGATGATTATCCTCAAACTTTCATAAATAACAGGCAGTCCAACCATTATCCCAAGGAAGAAGGCATGAGGAGAAATTTATGTGAGAAGACATTTCCCCTCATGAAGTGTCAGTTATGTGGCTATTTGGGTCATACCATTTCATATTGCAAAGAGGCAAGAAGCTACTTGAATGGGGAAGATCTTGGAAGTCAAAAAAGGAGACCGATTTTCATATCCTCCATCTTATAGAAGAAATAGATTCTATGGTTACTATTTTCATTGTTATAACATTGTCCATAAATCTATTTATGGTAGGCAGATGTACGATAGGAGAAATTCATACAACTCTCAGAGACGGGCCAGTTTTCACCCTCCTGATGGAGTTGTTCTCACAAACAGTTTCTCTCCTCTAGAAGAAGATTATGGATATGAAGAATCAGATTTTGTGGAGGAAAGTGTTAGAAGGACTTCTGTATCCTTTACTCGATCTAGCATTTCATGGAAAGAAAAGAAGAAGATCAAGAAATACAATCTTACAGAAGTATCCCTCAAACCTACAAAGAGCAACATCACCTGGATTCCTGATAGTGGATGATGTTCCCATATGACTAGAAATGCTGACCTTTTGATGAACATGAAAAATAAGTTTGATGGAACAGTGAGGTTTGGTAATGATGGTGCTTTGATGATTAGAGGTAGTGGGAATACTGCTCTTTCCATTGGAGAGCTAAATAAGACTAATGTTCTTTATGTGGACAGTCTACATCACAATCTATTTAGTGTGAGTCAACTCTGTGACTCAGGGCTCATAGTAACTTTCAACCAAAAAGGCTAAACTATAAAGGGGAAAACATGGAATTATCTTATGAAAGTCTATAGAACAGATGGAAACATATATCAGGTCGACAACAATGTGAACTCCTGATATTTTTCTGTTGAAGAAGAAAAATATTTTTGGCATCGAATGTTGGGGCACATTAACCAACAAGAAATGGAAAATATATCTAATCTAAAGATAGTCATGGATATCCCCATTCTAAAAAGTAAACAGGAACAATATTGTGATGCTTGCATTCGTGGGAAGCTGTTCTATAGTTCATATCGGCCAAAGAAGAAAAGGGCATCAAATCTTCTTTATCTCATTCATACAGACGTATGTGGCCCAATAAATGTTGCTGGAACTCATGGAGAAATTTACTTCATCCTTTTCATAGATGATTATAGCAGAATGGCATGTGTAATGGTTATACAAAGAAAACGACAAGTGCATGACTGCATGAAAACGTATCGCTGAATCGCCGAGAATGATACTAGACGAACAATAAAAGTGTTTCGATCAGACAATAGAGGGGAATACACATCCATTGAATTTGAAAACTACCTGTAGAAGAGTGGGATACAACATGAGGTAGATGCTGTGAGAAATCCACAACAAAATAAAGTTGTTGATTGCAGAAATCGACAGGTTAACAATATGGCCAGGACTATGCTGATTGAGAGTGGTATCTCTCTCCATTACTGGAAGGAAGCTGGTTAAGCTACAATGCACATTCAGAATCGAACATGGATTTATATGGGAGAAACTAAGACACCATATGAATTATGGAATGGAAGGAAGCCTTTGTTGAAATAATTTCGTGTTTTCGGACGCAAATGTGTCATCCAGAACAAAGATGGAAATCAAGGTATGTTTGGTGACAATGCTGATGATGGAATTTTTCTTTGGTATCCAATGAATAGAAAAGCCTACAAGTGTTTCAACAAACTATTAGGAAGGATTGTGGTAAACAGTGATGTTATGATAATTGAAGAGAAAACCACAAATGCTTCAAGGATGTCATATGCTGATGTGATATAAAGTGAGAATGAAAGTGAACGTGGATAAAATACAACTAAAAAAATAGAGGAAGCTGTATAAAACACTCATCAATCACATCATGATGTTGACTCAGAAGAAGAATCTGAAGAGGAAACTGTGGCTGGAGAGAATGCGACTAAACTGCACATGAGAAATAATAGAGCTGAGATTGATCCATCTAACATAATTGGGGGCAGGAGTGCACCCACTCAAACAAGGATGATGAGTAATGAAACATAATATGCATTTCAGTCAGTTTTGGAGCCATCCTCATTTGAAGAAGCTACAAAGGATGAATCTTGGGTGAAATCAATGAATGAAGAGTTAGATCAGCTTGTTAAGAATCAGACATGGGATCTTGTCCAAAGACCCGAAGGTCACAATGTGATTGGTACAAAATGGATCTTCAATAACAAGTTTGATGAGCAGGGAAATGTTATCAGAAACAAGGATCAACTGGTATGTAAGGGATATTCCCATATTGAAGGTGTTGTTGTTGAAGAAACCTTTGCTTCAGTGGCTTGACTGGAGTTAATCAGGCTGTTCCTTTCCATGGCTCTCCAAAGAGTATATAAAGTATATCAAATGGATTTCAAGACATAATTATTAAATGGTGTACTCGAAGAAGAAGTCTACATTGAACAACCAATGGGTTTTCTTCTTGGTATTGATGAAACAAAGGTCTGCAAACTAAAGAAAGTACATTATGGCTTGAAACAAGAACCACGTGCGTGGTACTCCTGGCTGGACTCTTATATCAAGAAGCTGGACTTTAAAAGAGGAGGAGTTGATCACAATCTATATGAGAAGAATTATCCAAAAGATCAATTCATGGTTCTAGTCTAAATTTATGATATTATATTTGGTGGCAGTAGATAGAAATCAGTGGATGAATTTTCCAATCACATGAAATCAGAATTTGAAATGTCTATGATTGGGGACCTCACATATTTCTTGGGGCTTCAGGTGATTCAAATGAAGGATTACACTTTCATTTCTCTGGAAAATAATGCAAGAGATCTGCTGAAGAAGTTTAATATGCAAGACTCAAAACCAATTTCAACTCTGATTTCAGTTAGAACCAAACATGGAAAGCATGAGGATGGGACCTGTGTAGATCCCACCATGTACAGGAGGATCATTGGGAGCCTGCTGTACTTGACAGTGACATAGCCAGATATTGTATTTGCCACATGTCTTGCGGCCCACTTTCAGAGTAATCCAAAGGAGGAACATATGGCGTCAGTAAAAATAATCATGAGGTACATTCAAGGTACACATAACTTTGGGTTATATTTTGCTGCAGACAGGGATAATGAATTATCAGCGTTTTCTGATGCTGACTGGGCTGGTGATGTAGTAAACAGAAAATCCCCCAGTGGTGGAGCCTTCTATATTGGGCAGAAATGCATTGGCTGGTTGAGTAACAAACAAGAAAGTACTTCTCTAAGTACTGTTTATGCTGAGTATATATCTGGCAACATGGCATGCACTCAACTGCTATGGATGAAGAAACAACTTACAGATATTGGTGATGAGGTGAATCAACCAATGGTAATTTACTGTGATAACAAGAGCGCAATTGATCTCAATATGAATCATGATCAGCATTCAAGTACAAATCATATTTAAATCAGGTTCCACTTTATCAAAGAAAAATTTGTTCAAGGGGTGATTAGAATGGATCACGTGAGAACTGATGAGCAAGTGGCTGATATCCTGATGAATCCACTGTCAGCGGCTGTGTTTGAGAAGCATTGGTTGAACCTCAGTGTTCAGCCACCTCCCAATCCATAAGGAGGTTATGCAATTCCCCCATCCCCGTTTATGATAACTATTTTTATCTGTTTATGGATGTGATGCCAGTTTATGGGGGAGATACTATCCAGGGGAAGTATGATTTGAGCTGAACAATGAACAAATTACCGATCTTTGGGTTTATTGTCAATGGAGGAGAAAGATATAAATTCAGACATGTAATGATTTTGTGACACTTTTTGTCATATTGATAATTCAGTATCAGAGATAGTATGGGAATGAATTCATTGGATTGGAACCCAATTCATGCTCTCTCTCTTGTTTTCTACACCCAGCATTTCTCACGTAGAATTAGAGTTTTGGCTGAGTTGATTCTTGCGTTTTTGGATTGCATGTGGATGGTGGTGATCTATTTGAATCTATTTACTGATTGGAAACAAACCCAAAGGGGGTATTGTTGGAACCATGGTAATCTTTGCATGAATTGGAGTATGGTTTTTGTTTGTTGTCAATCCTTAGAGGATGTTCAGAATGTGTTCCAGCAAAGTGCTCATACAGGTCATGCAGATTACAGTGTTGAAGGTGGCACTATTTTCCAGTGTTTGGAAAATTTTTGGGCCTCAAAATCGACAAATAGAGAAAAGTGTTTTTGGAAAAGATACATGCATGTCGTGTACATGAAGGAGAGGAAACTTGGGTTCCATAAGGTTTTCATGATCAGAACATGGAAAAATGGAAAAGGGATAAGGGTCGCACAAGTTTTGGGCTAGTCGCGCCAGTGACCAGCACGCCATGAAAGGACTTGCGCACCGGTACCTAGGAGGTTTGGAATGTTGCGTGCCAGTTGTTTTTGGTGATCAGATCTAAAAAATATGGAATAGGAAAGAGGGTCGCAAAAGTATTGGTTGGGGAAGGTAAGTGAGTTGCGCGACAGAGGCTAGGGCGGATGGAGCTGCGCCCTAGAACCTACGCATCGAGAGGAGGCTTGCGCGCCACAGCGCATGGTGTCCAGTTTTCCTATAAATAGTGGAACACCCCTCCTCATTTGAAAAAAAGTTCAAGACTTAGAGTTTTTCAGAGATCTCATCACGCAAGTATTGGAGTCATGTAAGTGGTTGTTAGGTCGCGCAAGTGAAGATTGTGCGCTGGTTGTTGGTTGCACACCCAAGGCAGTTTGGGAGAGAAAGGAAGTGTGTCGCACAAGTTTGAAGTTGACGAAGGCAGTGTCGTGCATGTGGTTTGGTGATACCTATGTGCCAGTTTGGACCTACGTGCCGGAGACTTTCACGCTGTATTGGGACTTGCGCGTCGGGCTTGGAGAAGAGTGTCAGGTGTTGTTGCAGCATGCCCGTCCTTCTTGGAGCTATACAAAATCTGGATGATTGCCCGATACCTTCGGTGCAAAAGTGATATCATTATACAATTGAAAGGAAGAGAAGAAGAACATTAAGTGCATTCAGTTATTGCACTAATGTATAATATTTAATACAAAAGAGCATCAACTTAGGGCTCTGATGCAAGCAGTGTCTCATGCTGAACAGGAGACAAAGACTTCAATGCAAATCTATTGAAGAGACCTTCACGTCTATAAACTGAGTGAGACATCACCAAAGGCAGTGAGCCAGGGGGAGTTAACAGGAGTGACCTGAGGGACATAGTGAGCTATCCCTGAACCTTTTTAAAGGCAGTTAGCCTGGGACAGAGTGACTGTTTCCAAACCTTTGTAATCCACAACTAGTGAATAATAGTGGAATTTGGTACGACCAATAACCTGTTGGCGTATGCTCCATGGACTTAGCCCTTAGTCGTGAACCAAGTAAAAAGTGTTGTGTCATCTATCTCCATGGGAATGTTTTCTTTCTCACTTTACAGGTTTAACAAGTTCATACCAACTTGGGAACAAGATCCATCACATTAAAAGAAAAAGTGGTCACCCTGATTCACCCATACCCTCTCAGGGTGTCCCAGGGTCCTACAATGTGGATGAATACCATGTATCTAAAATCAAACTCTATGTCTCATCGATGATTATCATCATATATTTTCTATTGACTCTGATAAGGATTAATGTGATGCAAAATGGTCTTAACATTCTCCACCAATTTCGGACCATTTCATGACCGATGATTTTTCACTCACCAACATCATCCAATCATGCTGTTTTTTTGTACAGCATTCCATAAAAGGCTTCATAAGGAAACATTTGGATTCTAGAGTGGAAACTGTAATTGTAATAAAACACAACCTGAGGAAGGGTTTGAACCCATCTTCCTTTGTTGTCCATTTATCATACTCTCAACATGTCCTCATTTTTTTGGACAGACCTCACAGATAGCCCATCAGTTTGAGGATGAGAAGTCGTACTGATGTTCAGCTTAGAATTCAGAGTGTGTTGGAGACTCTTCTATAACATATAGGTGAGTCTTTTATCAAAATCAGATACAATTTCCAGTGGAACACCATGAAGCCTTACAACTTCTCTGATGTATATCCGTGCCAGTTGATTCAATGAGTAATCCTCACAATTTTCAATATGTTGTGGAATATTTGTATGAAAATTCACATCATCCTAGATAGAATTGTTTCCCTTAGATGTCTTTAAATGTCTAGTCAATATGTCTATGGTGATGTTCTCCCATTAACATATTGGTATGGGTAATGGTTGCATCATCCCCTTTGAATTATACCTCTCATTCTTAACTTGATGACAAACAAGGAACATTCATGTATAGAAAATGATCTACTACTTCATATTGGACCAACAATAATACTCTCAGTGTTATCGACACATCTTTGGGTTTCTTGGGTGAATGGTGAAATTTGAACTATGTGCATCATCTAGTAGTTCGTTCTTTATCTCTGGTTTTGATGGAAGACATTATTTTGGCCCAAATCTCAAAATTTCATTATTATTATCATTTAACTCTAAGTTTTACCTTTTCAGATAGTTTCTAATTTTTTAAAATTCCCACATCATCCTTTTGAGCATCCATTATCCCTTCCTAAAAATAAGGATGAGTAATAATTTGTGAAAGGATTGATTATGTTCCCTTTATTATGATTACCATGTCCATATTCATGAAATCTAAGAAGATTATATAATTTTCATTTCTCAGTAATGAAAGTGTTTTTGGATCCATTGTACTTAGAGTGTCTTCCACTTTATACTCTTTCCCTAAGATACCTGTAAGATCTGTTGATCTCCATTTTGACATTGAGAGCACATCAGACAATTTGCTCATATCTATCAAAGTCCCAGATCACTATATCTTTTCGAAGGCTGTGTTTTAGCCCACCAAGGAAGTGGTCAACCTAGCATTTGGGGGTAACTGCAATGTCAAAGGCCTATCATGAAAGCCTTTTGAAGTTTCTATCATACACACCAATGGATTTTTTGTATTTTTTCTTAAGGAAAAAGAATCCATTTACATATTATGTCAGTGGGTTTGCGGAAAATATTTATCAATTTTTTTTTTCTGGAAATCCTTAAATTTTAACCCATCGATCTCTTCTCCATGCTTCGTATTTTTTATCAATGTCCACCATTGATCAGATTCACCCTCCAAAGGATAAGTATCTAAAAGAACCATATCATTTTCAGAAAATTGATGTATGAAGATTATATTATCAATGAATTTGATCTATTTTTCAGCGATTGAGGGATCAAATGATCAATTAAAAGTAGGTGGCCTTTGGTTAGAAACCTATCAACTAAGTCTTGTTCATTATTGGGGGGGGGGGAGTACATTCCTCTTGACTCATTTTTATATTCAACAAATGTGTTTTTTGATAGATTATCATGACAATGATTGCGATTACCACTCCCATCAGATTGGTAATCTCATTAGAAGAGTCCTAACATTGATCTTCACATGAGTTTTTAGCTCGACTCCTACTATTACTGGCCATTGGAAGGAATGAAAGGAATCATATGGGTAATAAATAAATGGAAATCCAATGTAAAAACGTGATAATGTATAAATTACATCTATTTCATTAACATATGAATCTATATTCTTAAATTTATTTTATCCATGATCAACATCCCAAAATATATTATTAAGGTCATTTTTTCCTCTTAATAATATTTCATACTATGATTATGAATTTACCAAATCAAATCCATTGGCAGTGTCATAACAAATAGTTCAGTAAGGCCTGCTGTCGTGCACCATCTCCCATTCGGGTATAGGTCAAAACGTTGTTTTTGGATTTTACCCCTAGATACATATGTACTAGAGCCACCTCTACTTGTTCGTATCCAAAACAATATTTATTGGCATTATAAACCACTTACTATATACTCAACAAAATTTAGGGATGTTTTAGTTATACTTGGTCTTATCCCTAAGGCTTTCACTAGAGTTTTCTAATCCTATTCGCAAAAATAAGTAAACCTTCCTTTGATTCCAACTATAACAACCCTGGTTTTTATTACACACATTAACATG
The DNA here is from genome assembly GCA_963277665.1 of Viscum album. Lineage (NCBI taxonomy): Eukaryota > Viridiplantae > Streptophyta > Magnoliopsida > Santalales > Viscaceae > Viscum > Viscum album. Next base: position 184,480,927 of record OY728153.1, on the reverse strand, counting down.
ATTTATTACATAAAAATTAACTTCAGAAAAGTCTATGGATTGATAGGTCTAGTGTCTTGGTAAAATATGGAACATTACTTAAAAACTTATAACATAAAATAAAACATCATTATTGAAAATTTATTTTACTTGACCAGAACATTCCTTAACACATAGCATTTCATTGGACAACCTGAGGACATGAATAGGAAAAGGGTCAGCTATAATGCCATGTAGAGGAGTAAAAAAGGAATAAAAGGAATAATAAAATACTCAATGATCAATATAAATATCAATGGATAATAAGAGAAACAAGATCATAATGTCATGATAAAGCTTGATTAGCATATCATGAAAATGTAAAAACACCATTAACCATGATATTAGCAAGACCCAAGGATCATGGAACAATGAGACTGAGTTGACCCTCATTTCAGTTGATTTTCCATGAGTAAAACATAATTTAACATGGAATATCATGAGACTAATCATTACCCAATGCATTAGAGTGCTATAATGTCGCACCCTTCTCAATCAATTCATTTCATGCATAAATATTCCAAATAGTTAATACAACATAGAATCATAAAATTTCATAATTTATTCCACGAATAAGAGATATGTAATACATAAATTTAGGCCTTCAATCCAAAAGTACATGTACATAATAGTGAATACACTTGATTTAGAAATCGGTATGGTTGTCACATACACGATGATTTTGGTATTAAATATTTTCTTGTAACTTCGAAAGCATAACAAAGTCAAGTATAAATCATAAAATGGGTTATTAAGAGAGAGAGGGGTATCTCATCATTTAAAAATGAAATTTATAGTATAGGGGTCATGTAACATAATATCCCAACATTTTTAATTGTGTTTAAATTTTTAATATAATAGAATATCTAGAATGTAAATAAGTATAGAGAAATCTCTTACGGAATTTCGGCATGGTAACATGTGTACATGGGAGGCATTAATGAGAGAGAAATGGGTATATCGTCATTAAAACATAAAAGTGTTTGTATAAGGGAGTTGAAAAATCATTCCCCAACATTGGTGATTGATGATAATAAGGCATAACAATATATGGAAACATGGACTTAAATAAAGATGGAAGAAATATGTTAATGAATTTTGGCATGGTAACGGGAGTACATAAGAGGAATTAATTAAAGAGAAAGTGGTAAATAATCATTAAAAAATAATCAGGGATGTACAATGGAGGTTCAAAACCATACCCAACATTTTAATTTAAAAATAAGTGTATAACAATATAATGGAATTCAAACAAAAATGAGTAAAAAAGAAATCCCTTACATGGAATTGTGGTCCCAAAGGCATGGAAGAGGCTTGGGAGATTCTAATTGGGAGCAAGGGGTGTGTTGGGGTGATTCTAAATAAAGGAATATAGGGGTTGTTCATGCTCCAAATGGTTTGAGTGAAGAGGAATGGGAGATTGATTGGGTTTATATAGGAAAGAATAGTGAATTGTTTGTTATTTAGTTTTTGGACACAAAACATTAAAATAATAAAAACCACAAACCTACCCATGTTTTTTCCCTTGGTTTTTTCCAAAGTAGAGTTAAAAACAACATTTTATAAGTCTAATGGCCGAAATTATTAAAATATTATACTTCCTTTTGTGGAGGTGAGTCACACTCTATAAGAAATCATTTTAAAATTTTAATATATTTTATATGTATTGGAGGGTCAACTAAGCCATAATTAAATTAATCAAATAAATCTGAAATAACATTATTTGAAAGGTAAACCGTATATTAGTTGTACATAACTTTAATAGTATTTTATTACATCACTATTGAGTCATTATAATGTCCTAAAACACATTATATATTTAAAGGTTATTTATTTTTTTCCCAAAAATTTGATCAATTCAGAAAATTATGAAAAATTCACTATTACATAATTTCAACATCCTGAATCATAAATGAAATTCATTTTATCAAAATAATTTTCTAAATATTTGAATTTTATCTTTTAAGATAAAAAATTCCATTTATCATAAATTCATAGGTTTTGAAAATATTAGATTTCAAACATTAATAAAAATTACAACTATATTAATAAAAAATTGTTCGATAATTTTTTTAGTAAAAATTAATTTAATAAAAATATTTAATTAAAATATTAGAGAATTAAAAAATACATTAATTCATCAAAATTTATATCTTAATTTAATATTAACTAAAAAATCAATTTGTGCTTTAAAACCCATTTAGAAATTAAAAATAATAAAATTATTGTTTTTTTATTCTATAAAAATTTGTAATGCATATAATCATACTACTAGGGTCTAGTTATATAGTCCCTTAAATCACCCACTTATTAACAATGGTTAAGGTGTATGATGGTGACAGACTATTAGGGATGCTCAGATAACCTCACTCGGGTTTTAATCTCTTTTAACTCCCACTTCTCCCATTGGATATTATGTTCAAGCCTTACGTTTTGTAGCTCAACTTAGGCATGGTCAAGAGAAAAACCTAGTTACCCTACCTCCCTTTTGAGATCCAAAAAATTTGCTTATTATGGAGAAATTCTATTGGATGAGGCCATCACTTACTTTTTTGAGTAAATTTTATTTTTAAAGAAATATATATATACTAATCTCATGATCTCTATTGAATATCTATATTATCAACAATACAATTATTAATGGTATTTTAAAATCCAAAAAATATGAAATCAAGGAAGTGCATGTGTATTATATAACTATCTTATAAAAAAAGACTTTTAATTAGATCAATAAGAATTTCTATTTCTAAAAGTTTGTGTCATTACATTGAGACTATATCACTTCTTCCCGATCTTTGAGTTTTTCAGCCATCTCTTCCCTGAGTTACATTTCTATTTTAATATAGGGAGAAAGTTTCTTCATCTTCTCAATTGGATATTTATCTTCATGTTACCGGATAACATTCTCTTCGTTTATATTTTCTAAAACACATATTGAAAAGTTATTTATCTTTTTGATGGTTTTCTCAGAGGCATCTATAAATGAATTGGGGAAATAATCAAATATTTTAGGATCATCTGTTACAAACATAGAAAAAATAGTTATCACTTTTCATGATCATAAATGATCATTATAACCATTCTAAAAAGTCATAAATTCCACTTCATGTTGGACAATGTTTTTTCAAAAAAATATATTTTGAATCTGAATTCTGATTGACTATTTAATTAAGCTAATGACATGTTGAATCAATGTTTGGAAATAATGGAATGTTATTCACAAGAATCTTCAAGGACTGAATGAAAAAATCTTGTCCTAAGAAATATTATTATTCTAAAGAGGAATCCTTTATTGGGGAACAAACATCATCTAGATCATCTTTATTCCTCCTAGATGTTCCAAAAATTTCCTTCTTTCTTTTCTCAACAACATATTTCATTGGTGTTTTAAAAATAACTTCCTTATAATTCTATTTCTTTGAATAATTCATCTTGAAAATCTAACATTCATGCTCTCAATATAAAACATGAAATATTCTACCATAATCAACAAAAAATTATTTATTTGAACATTCATCAAAATTTTCATTATTATCCATGTCATCAAGAACATCTTGAAAAATATCATCATTACTACTCTCATCATATAATTGTTTTTCAACCTCATCATTACCAACATTATTTTAAGGAATAGACTTTTCTTATAAAATTATTTCGGCCTATTTATCATGGGATTTTATTATAGAGATCTAGTCATAAGGGATCTCCTTCTATTCATATTCTACCACCATTTTTATCAAATAATCAATATCATCATCCTCTTATTTTTCTTCTTATTATTCTTCAACTATGGAATATACAATTAGAAATTAGTTCTTTATAATATATGAAACCATAGTCGATGTTAGAACTGGTTCTTGAAATAAATATTATGGTAAATTAACTTATTCAGATACATTTTCCGTTTCTCTATGAAAATATTAGACAATATTAGATTCTGAAATATTCATCTTCATTTTATTTTATTTGGATTTTCTATCCTGATCTTCAGCTCCTCGAATGTTAAAGTCCTTAGCCACTATAGCCTATAACTTAAAAACTATATCTCTTTAGTTCTTATTCTTATTTAGCTCTCTTCATTTTGGAATAACTACAAAACAAAAATCTTTTGTTTTCTTATGATATAATGGATAAGATACTGAATCAGGCGCTGATGCTTGTTCCTTTTGTTCAATCTCTTTACCTTTTAATTTTATTGTAGTTTTCTTGGAACATGTTCCAACTTCACCATTATTTCTAGAGGCTTGATCATTATTTTTAGAATGTTCAATGAATTATACTTTCATAGTACTGAAACTAATCCTCATTCTTCTTAGGGTTTCATTAATTAACAAAATTATATTGAAGACCTTAGCCTTTTATATTCATGGGGTTTTGATGGATTATAAGTAGAAGAAAATATATTTTAAAAGATGTAAAGGTACATAATGATTTGGAACATGGTGATTCGAATCATGATATTTCTGATGGGTAGAATAATGTACATGATGAGTTTCAACATCCATAAATTCACAAAAAATACCATCATGAAGATATCACATATCATAAGGGAATCATTGTCTCCCTTCCTCCGAATGAGAAACCCTTGAATCCATATAGCTAAAAATATTTAACTGGTTGAAAGATTAGAGATCTTTGGTGACATTACTTTTTTATGTCCAAGGAACACCATAGACTTATCCTATTCAAATGAACTTACTTATCAGGTAATATGTGAGAGAAAAAGCTTGATTCTTTATTGTAATGAATATCTAAGATATCATCAGCCTTATTTGTTGACATGGAATAATTATTTCTAAGACACTTTAAATAAAACATTTCACATTCTCCATGTTCATAAAAAATGAACTATATCATTGAATTATATAATAAGATCATCATATACTAGATCCTCATTCTTTTCCTTGTCTACAAATATAATTTTCCATATATTATTCTTTATAATTTTTTTCAATCAATGAATCATAATTGATAATGAAATTTGGATCCAATAACCATTCCATAACAATAATCCATTCCTTCAGTTTTTTAATGGAGGACATCTGTGTCTATGAGGAAACATTAAGAAGAAACCAATGAAGAAGATAAGGGAAAATACTAAATGGAAGACGTGTAGTGTAATAGGGTTTTAGCATAAAGACTCGGAGAAAATTTTTTTTGGGTTCCAATAGAGGGTCCTTTATATAGGATTTGTGATGAAAATTTATATTCCCGGTTTAATCCAAAAAATTAGATTTAGTTGATTTAATAAAATGGTTTATATAAATTCGGGATAAGTATTTATAGGTCTTGAACATCTGATGATTTAAGGAAAAAAATACTATTTTATGTAAGTGAAAATGATAATGTTTTTAAAAAATAGGATTGAACTAACAATTAATTTTTTTTAATTACGATGATATATGTAAGAAAAAGTAACATTCAGATTTCTCAGAATGATTTTTTCAATATTGATTAGGTTCCTCTTATAAAACATAAATTCTAGAAAATTATGATAGATAAAGAAAACTTTTTAGGATATAAAAATTGTAGGTTTCAATTTTTTTTGTAAAGGGAAATATAAAAGTGTAAACATATGTACTCCCCCTATGAAAAAGTGTAACTAAATATAAGGAGATATGTATCAACCAAAATTTAATATGGTTTATTACCTAAAAATTATCATTATTAACATTGGTTTAGTTTATTCAAATCAATATGAGTGTAATGGTTTAGTGAATATATCAGCAATTTTGTTTTACATTCCGATAATTTTATGATTGATATCTCCATTAAGTGTGTGATCTCTATGAAAGTGATTCCTAATGTCTATGTGATTTTAATGTGAGTGATGTAAAGGGTGTTTTATAAGGGAAATGAAACTATTATTATCACACATTATTTTTGTTTTGTTCAAAGTTATTCCATAGTATTTGAGTGTGTGTTGCATCTGCAATGATTATACAAAAAAACAACCAACTGCTACTTATTCTGCATCAGTAGTGGAAAGTGCTACTAAGTGTTGTTTCATGAATTACTAAGAATCTATTGAATACCCTGATAAATGAAAAGTTCCAAAAGTAATTTTTCTATCCTCTCTATATCCACCAAAGTCAGCATCCAAAACTCCTTTTAAAACATAATTATTCCCAAATAATAAAAAAATTTGGAATCCAAGGATCCCTTTAAATAGTGAAAAATTCTAATGACTGATTTAAAATGATATTCATTGATATTAGATTTTTCTAATGAATATAATAATAAAATAGAATTAGGTATGGACAACTAGTTTTAATGTATAACAAGCTTCCAATCAATCCTCTAAAGGATGTTTGATCTATTCCATTTCAAGATCATAATGATAAAGAATGATTTTTGTACCGATTAGATTAACTATACATTTAGTGTTACCATATCCATACATAATAATAATATATTTAATATACTTATTTTGAGATATATATGTTATTTCTGGTTTTTGAGAAAATTCCAAATCAATAAATTTTTTTAACTAACCCATCATACACATTTTGAACTTAATATATCATGAGATGTTGAAATGAATTGCTTAAAGATTGCTGAGTTAATACGAATATAATTTCATCAACATAAATTAAAACAATCAAAACATTTTTCATATCATTCCTCATAAAATGGATTGGATGATTAGTTACCTTAACATAATTGTTTTGTTACTAAAAGCTTATGTGCCTATCATACCAGGTTATATGACCTTGTTTATGACCATATAAAGCATTTAGTATGATTCTAAACATGTTCATGATGTTTTGTCTTCAAAACAGATGGTTCTTCAACAAAAACATCCTCTTGAAAATATATGTTAAGGAAAAAACACATAACATCTATTTTTAAAGATTTAAAATTATCGAATGTTGCAATGGCTAGTATAATGAAAATAGATTCATGTCTAGCTACTAGATCATAGGATTATTCACAGTCTATTCCTTATTATTGATTATAGATTTCACCAACTAATCATTCATTATTTATTAAAATTATTTCAATTTCATCACACTTATTTCTAAATACACAAATTACACAGATTATAGAAGTTTCCTTGGGTCTTTCAACAATGGTGCATACACTGTTCCTTTAGAATTATTTTAATTCATCATTCATATATTTACTCCAATCATGATCTCCTAAATCTTCATCAGTGCTTTTAGGTTATCATAGGGAATGAAATTCAGGATTTTATACATTATGTATAAGAGAAATTCTAGTCCTTAGAGGTTGATATACATCACCAATGATACTATAAATGGGATGGTTCTTAAGAAACAAATCATTTGGGTTTTGAAAAACATGTTTATAAATAAAAAGAATAAAATATTCTTAGTTGAATAATATAAAAACATTTTCTTGAGTATTTTCATTATTAGAAAAATATTCTATAAAAGGATGATAATAATTTTTTGAAAATTTATTTAATGATGTAAGAAGAGGTTTTATAAAAACAAAAGGGCCAGTTTCATCATATTTAACATGTAATGTTTCTTAAATATTATAATAATTTTTTACAAAAATATATAAGCCTTAGAAGTAGTGGAATAGCCTAATAAAATTATTTCATTGGATTTGGCTTATAATTTATGTAAGATAACATTATTTTTCAAGATGAATACTTTGCATCAAAATACATTGTATTATGATACATTAGGTTGTATAGCAGTTAGTAACTCATAAGGTGTTTTATTAAGAAATTGTATGATAAGAAGATGATTTATAGTATAACATGAAGTATTTAGATCTCCATCCCAATATTTTTTAGCAATAGAATATTCACTCTACATGGTTCTAATTATCTCTTAAAAAATTTAGTTTCTTTATTCAACAACACAATTTGTTTGAGAAGTTCATGGAGATGAGAAGTTTTGAGTAAAAAATTTATTAATACAAAAATATTCAAAATATGAATTTTCAAATTTTCCTCTATAACCACTATAGATAGTTATTAAAGGATATTTTTTCTAATTTTTATAAAAGATAAAAATGATTTATAATATGAGAAGTCTTCTGATTTATTTTCAAGGAAATAAACCCATATAAATCTAGTGTAATAATAAACTAATATAAATACATATAATTTCCTTCCAATACTGATAATTTTTTGGATTGAATAAATCTATATGCACTATCTATAATGCATCAGAAGTTGAGTGATATGTATTTTATTTAAATAATAACATATATTGATTGGAATATTGATAAAAATCACAGACTTTTGAAGAATCAAATATTAGTTCAAGTAGATCTATAAAAAAACTTTTTGTTGGGAGCCAGCATTAGTTCCTATGGTTTCAATATCCTAGTATTCAATGACATATCAAATATTTTCCTTCCATTTCACTACGGAAATGTATACCTTTCCTATAAAGGTCCTCTACATTAACCCTCTAAACATTCTCATGCCTATGGGACGAGATAAGATACTCTTCCTTGGAATTGTATACTAGACATGTATCATTCCTAATATTGACAAGGTAACCTAAAATAAAAAGTTGGTTTATTTAAATAAGGTTTCTCTTATGACCATTAAAAAATAATAAATTTCAAATTAAATCTCTTCAGAGATGAACAATATTTCCTTTATAAACAATTTCTCCTTGAGCATTGTCATTGATATTTACTTTTTAAATGTTCATCCTGATAATATTCTCAGATATGATTTTGTTACTAGTCATTTAGTGGGAACACCCACTATCCACTATCCATGATCTTTAGGTAATGTCCTTTATTTTGTTGGAAATGAAACAATTAGACAATCAGAATCCTAAATTTTTCGGATCCAAAATTATTATATAGTATAATATTATGTATCTACGTTTTGTTGGAAATTATTTTTTATGACAACATAAGGATTGTATTTTGTTTAAAAAATATTTTTTTTTCAATGTCCACCACTTTGAAACATGGTTCAAAAAGCATCACTTTTGGGTAAAACATAATAGTGACTAAAAGTTGGGTTCGAATGAGAATATTCAAATCCAAAAAAACTCAAATAAGGGGGATGTTGTGAATACAATTTATAAAATTTTTTCCATACATAATTGAAAATTTTAAAATATTTATTTAAGGAAAAAAATTTAGATTTTTCTTCTAAATACTATATTCATATCCTCAAACTCATTAGACATTGAATTTGAGTAGGTTACTAATTAATTTTTCTTCGAAATAACATTTTCAATATCTGTATAACTTTTATCCTTATCATAATTTACTTCCATAGTGTATTTGGATACATTTTAAAAATCAAGAATTTTATGATCAAGACCTTCTGAGTGATCTGATACTTCTTCAATTAAAATATAAATTATAGAGTTTTCCCTGTAAATTTTCATATTGATCATACTATTTTAATTTTCCATTAACTTGAAAACCCTAGATACTTCTTCAAATGAAATTAAATTATTATCTTCTAATGATGAAAATTCTTCATCACAAGATTTATAATATATTTTATTTTTAATATTTTCATTTAAAAAAATATTGGTTAAGGATTCTGTAGTGTTTACGTTATACATGAAGATTTTTTTTTCAAAAGCAATTATGGATTTTAGACCAAAATTATTCTTTCTTGAGGAATTAATATCCGATGATTCATCAGAATAGCCTGCACTACTAGCACTCTAGTAATCATTATCTTTAAATAAAATATTAGACATAAAATGATAGTACATATTCTTTCTTATTTATGAATTAATATCCTTTCTTTATTTACCTACGATCATCACATAGTCTAGTCTTATAAGATTTTCCCACTTGTATTCCTAAAAACTCACATCTGAATGTTTATTATCCTTTCTTTCTTTCTTCATGTATTTATATTTTACATCATTCATTCCCATAATTATGTTCATTCTTCAAGATAGATTGGAATGTTCATTCTCAGAAATATCAATTTCAATTGACTCAAAAATAATATTGGACATTTTAGATTTGGTCATGTAACTCTTTTAAGAGTTTTAGATTTCATATGATTTTATCTAGCAGTGAATAAACAAATCCATTACCATAATTTTTTATTGATTGTGACATCTCTCTTCATTCTAGATTCATGTTTTAGAGGATTCCCAAATTACTAATCAATTGTGATGCCTGAAACTTTCCTAATATCATAAATAGTTGTTCTTTGGGATTTCCACTCAATGGCCATAATATCTATTATTTTATCTCTATGGGTCCCATCATCAAGACCTTTCTCACCCATAGATGTAAGGATGTTGATTATATTCATTAACCATTATTGAAATTTTCATAGAGATTCAACATAAGGAAACATAAAAACATGATATTTAGCTATAAGCATAGTTCTTCTTGTTTTAATCACCTCAGATGTGCCAAAATGTGCAACTTCTAATTTCATCCAGATGATATTACTAGCATCACAAGTTTAAATATGGATACATGTATTTTTAGTCATAGGACATAAAAAGTATCATTTACCTAAATGTTAAGATGATAATCTTATTTTTCTTGATTGGATAATTTTTAGATATCCTTATCTAAAATCATTTAGACTATAGTTAATATATCAAAGTTATCAATAGTTTTATTGATAATAAATGTATTCATCCAATATCTCTAGTAATAATTGTCAGTATCATAAAAATTTGTAGGTCTAGTATGATTCATATTATCTATAAAACCAATTACCATTCCTTCCATACATAAATGAAATTATTTTATAAAAAAACACTTTGTAACAATGGTTTATAAAAAATTAAAATATTATAAAAAGCTAGAACAAGTAATGGAAAGAATGAAATGTGGAGCTGGGGAACATATATGTATGTATAAGTATTTCATATACCTTATATAATACCAATTATAGGATATAATGGTATATTTTTGTTTCTTATATATATAAGGAGGGGTTAATTTTAGGTATACAAATGTTCTTTTTTATCCTTAAGAAAATATGAGTTTGAAAAAGTTAATCATGATGGATTCACAAAACTTGTTAAGTTCGAAACAAAAAAACTAAATTTCATGTTATAAATTTAATGGATCTAATAGAGAATCATAAAACAATAATACATAGGGAATGATTACACCAAAAAGTATTTAGAATATTTTTTATATCATAGTATACAATAATAAGAATTTGTAAAAAAGTAACACTTTTTTTCTTTATCAAAATGCAGTGGAATTAAAACATGTAAGAAAACAAGACAAGTATAAGATATATCTGAACAAAATGAGAAGGGTGTCAAATAAACTGGGACAAATTTATGTCGATTTATACATTCATAAATGTATATCTTATCCACACAAGGGTAAGACCTCAATACGATGATCGAAATCTGTCTTTCTATCCCCTCAAGTCCTAGATCTACAAGGTTATCTTCACCTTAATTGAAATATCCCGGGAATCCCTTGATTGATCAGGAAATATTGTATTTACACATAGAATGACGAATATAATATTCACATCTTGATCACTTTGTAAATATAATTCCAAAAAGGTAGTTTTAGAATATCCCTTGCAACACATATGATTACCGTACAATTTTTTTACTACTGAAATGATTGAGTATTTATATGTGAAAATACCAAATTTTGACTGGAACCTCCAATTGTCATATGTTTCCTTAAATTTTAGAGTGATATGTATAAGTGTTACTCAGCCATAGGTTAGTTAAAAACAGATTTTATGACATAGTTTCCTGTAAGAAACCATGTGAAACATTATCATGTGTAAGAAAAAAATATTATGTAATAAATTTTTTTTAAGAAACATAATCATAATAGGATATGATAAAATAAAACATTACATTAATGATACAGTGCATCTGTATGAAAATTATTTGATATGATTTTCATATAAGTGAGAATTAAAGTATATAAATATTGATGAGTGGATTATAAAATAATATAGAATCAGATTCTGATTTCATATGAGATCAGAGTCAAAATTTAAAAGATATCAGAGTCTAGATTTAGATGAAACTGAACTCTGATTTTAGATGAAATTGGAGTCTAATTTCAAGAAGAATATGAAATCATATTTATAAAGAAATCTGTTTCTGTATTTAGAATAATGTAGAGTATAAATTCAAAAAAAAATTAAAGCATTATTTCCAATGAAATAGGAGCCTGATTTACAGAGAAATCTGAGACTAATTTCCAAAGAAATCAAAGTTTGAGGAACTGTATGGATCTATGATAGATAAGGACCCAATTTTTTAACTTATTAAAATGATTATTAGGATTTTTTTGAGAGAACATTAAATATGAAAATGGAAATGTCAATTACATTCATAGATAAAGAATGATTTCTATAAGAGATTTTTTATTATAGAAATATGATTTTCATTAAGAAATTGTGTTTATGATTTTGAAAACATAAAAGAATAAAAAATTCATACAGAAAAATAATGACTCAACAGTCCGTGTATAATATTTTCGTTAGGGTTTATATCAATAGAAAACACAACATCCTGATCATAATGATTTCTATTTACTTATTCAAGAAACTCATCTCTGTATTCATGTACAATAGGTACATAATTTATTCAAAAAATACTCTCCCCATTCATTTATTTCATATTCTAAAAAACTACCATTATAGATATATACCAAAGGTGAATCCTCACATGATTTATCTGATGGGTTTTCCGTTATGTAGAAAAGGGATTCCACATATCTAGTTCAAATTGTGATTTATTTCTTTTTTAAATATATTTTTTTGAATGACTATTAAAATGGAAATCCTTTCCAAGGATCATTTAAAATTCAAAAATAGGACTTATTATTATGATTGAAAATAGGTTGTGTCGTTCTTCTATAATATAAATAGACTGACACATCATAGATTCAATATGATTTCTACTAAAAGACTATTGAAAAAAAATTCCATAACATGGTAGGTAAATATCAAATTTTAATGAAGATCATGAAATTTTTTAAGGTTTGTTAGGATCCTTATTTTAAATATGAAATAACTGAATTAGAGATTATAATAAAATACATTCCACTAGATATTTGGAAACATCTACCTTATATGTAGTAATTTTATATTCATCACCTTCTATGTGTGGCCTCTTCTAAGGGTGGTTCACTGGAAATATGCTACATTGTATTTAAAATTTTCATCTCTTTATATCTATATCCCCAAATTATAGTGATTTAATTCTATTACGACTAATGAACACTCTTATGACCGCATTCTCATTACTTTAATTAGAATATTTTCCCATGAAAGAATGTGACAAGGTGTTTATTTCAAATAATATAAAATTATGGTAATCAAATATTCCCTTTTATCTTCTTTGAAAAGTTTCACTCTTCTTGGTTCTTTTTGTCCTATTACTTTCTTGATTTAACTAGAATATATAAGACCTAGAAATTTATTACTCAATATTGATGGAAAATGATACCATGCCATCATATGATTGAAATGATTAAGAAATTTGTTCTATTAAAATATAATTCTTAAGCTAATATATGTAATGATCAATCTAACAATATAAATTTCATATATAGTGTGACAAATATCATAGCTAGTCATGTCTTATTAGTCTTATTATTCACAATGTTATATTATTGATGTTGAAATAATCAATTATTGATATATTTGGATTTAAACTAGGATATATTCTCATTATCCTACTACTACAAATATATATGATTCTTGTATATATATCTTGGTCACTACTCAGGAGTGGGATAATATTCACAATCTCATTCAAAGGGATAAAAAAATTGTTTATAATTGAAGTCCATTACGGTGTTTAAATTCCTATTCATAATATTTTTAATTCCCACATCCTGTTAATCACTAGGGAACATACTCATTTCCCTATAACTAAATTTGATATCTCTGGTATATTAAAATAATTTACCAATGGAATGATTTTATCAGTACTCCATCTGGTTAATATTGATAAAAATTCGTAATAACAACATAGCTCTATCCTAATATTCAAAAAAAGTGTACAAAAAAAAATATAAATATCATTTTGAAACGTGTTGAGGATTCATACCATATTATTATCACCACCTAGAAAACCTATAAATATACTTTGTTAGTGACTTATGATGGAAAGTCTGCTAATTTCACCATAACGAAAAATTATTCTGAGGCTATGTGAAATATTATTATTGTAGTGCATGTAAGTTGTTGTTAATCTATGATAATTATAAGAATGTATCTACATATGGTTATTATGTAGAAGGTTTTTTGTATCGCTCATATGACATCATGATCAAGCTTTCAACCACTCACAACAAAAAATATTCAAAATGTTTTGTTAATGAAATTATCTAAATTAAGAGCTATCACATACCATGATAAATATTGATATTAATGAATACATTATATATCTATCACCAATGGATCATGAATATATACATTCATAATCAATATTAGAAGGAATATATGGTCATCGGTGTCCTATACATAGTATGGTGATTGGAAATTATGAAGCTCGTTCCTAGAGGAATTACTATGACAGGCCACCCCACAACAACATATCTTACAATTTTTTATATCCTCCCTATATCTCTCATCATGGAGGTCCACCACATGATGATATAGTGATTTATTATAAAGTAAATTTTAATTACTCCAATTTTTGATGTTATACTATTGAATTGAAGATCAATCAGTAAGATGTAATTCCACTTACCAACAAATTATATACCAAATACCATGGAGGTTCATCCCCTAAAATCCAAACTGACCATGAAATTAATCCAACTTATAGAATAAGATATATTATTTATCCTGGAAAAACATCATCAAACAATAATGTACATCCATCCTTTATTATAATTTTAAAAATATATATATAGATGAATTATTTATAGTTTTCATTATAAATGTCCTATCTACACTAACATGTATTACCCCCGAAGATCCTCATCATGTTGACGTTTACATTAATATTATCTAATATAAAGATTTAGTATAGAAACTACTGTTTGTTATAACCATTTCTTAATCATTGATCCCTGGTGAATCATTAATATTAAGAGTCGTATATTTTATTCAATTATAACATAAAACATAATGTTTTTACACTTTAATTGATTATTCTTAAAAACTTTTAATTTCATTTTTTAATAATAATGGAAATTATATAAATAGAATGTAAATTTTTTATTTTAATAATTCCTAAGACACTTTGTGGAAAATGAAATGTTGAATTCTGTGAAACCATACTAAATAATACATAAGCCGAAACATATGAAATCAATATGAATTTGATGTCTCGTGACTTATGATGGGTCCAAGAAAAATCCAGAGGTATAATTGTGAATAATTCAGATGATATTGGAAAGGAAATATTTTATATTATCATTAAACATCATTAATTGTATTCATGACATGTAAATTCATGGATTACAGTGCATGAAAATAATACATGAATGAAAAATGAGGTTTTGGGAAAGCCTAAATTGGGTCACGGAGTGACACATATGATCACCCTAGGACCCAACCTCAACACAAAATGAAATGAATATAGTTCATGAAATTGTTTCACAAACCTTTACATTACATGGTATGAATCAATTACATGACATGAAACACTCAAAAATAGAACATAAATAATGATTTATGACAGTTTTTTGTAGAAACACATAATAATGACTAGGGATGACACATTATGTCTCACAAATATTTAATGTTCCACTTATGATTCCTTAATGATTTATTTATGAATATAAACAAGTGGAAAGGGATTATTGAAAATAAGATTATTTACATAGGATCTTCCACTAAACTGCACTATAGGTATACTAGTTCTTTGGTTTTATATTTTTTTCAATTTCATTTAACATATAAAGTAATCATATTTTAACTCAACTGTTTTTTTCTTCAAATCCCAATCTCATTACTCGCTCTCTATCTTTCCCAATCTCTCTATATCTTAACTATTTCTATAGTAATATATTTTAAAATAGAAATATATGGTTATTATCATGATGTTTGTTCCTTATGAATGATTAATGACATTATTTATTATTGTTCATTAATTTTATACATTTTCAATTCAATTTTTTGTGAATGATAGATAATTCCACAAGGGAGGATGTGTACCATCATGGATTGGATCTCATATTAATTTCCATTTTCATTATGGGGTAGGTATATTTGGTTTTCAAAATTTGTTTATATGGAATTTTAAAAATCTCAATCAAGTTTGGGAATACCAAAACACATATATAATAAAATGGATTAATAAATTTAATTCAATAAAGAATGGTCCTTTTTCACCAAGCCCTATGTCTATGACATTTTATTCCCAAAATAATTTTTTCTACATCATAATTTTTCTTTTATCTTCGAATCTCATACCACAAATAAAAATATAAAACCATTTTTTTATAAATAATAAAATTTCTAAATGAATTAGATTTGGTATATATAAATTATTGTCAAATTGACTGTGACACTCATCATGTGAGATGACCTTAGTTAGCCTCTATGGTATATTAAGAAAATTAAATTATCTTTTGTACCACCCTATGACTCGCGCATCAATTATAAATGGATGACTTGGTGTGAATATTTTCATAAGTGCCTCTAAATTTCCACACATCCCTAAATTTAATGAATCAGAATTTGAATAAACCCTCTCTCTTATATTTAATATATTAAAAATCAATCTTATTTTCATAATAATTGAAGAAACACTACATTGAATAAAAATAATATTATATAGATATGTTTGAAGAACTAGTCAAGGGAAATATTTTAATCATCTTTAAGTGTATTTAAACATCTTGAAATAATAATCTAAAATTATTATAAGTATATTTCATACCTTTTATACACTAGAAACAGTGTATTCTATACATCAATTATTCGAAAAAAACCTCTCTTATTTAGATTATGCGAACAATATGTGAGTAATTAAATATTATAAAGTTTTTTAATTAAAAATGATTATTATAAAATAATGTTTTCCAAGGATTTTATCCAAAACAACATTAATTTAGGATTTGACTTTAATATTAGGTCCTTAAATGTTTAAAATTATATCCAATAGAATCCCACTATCAACAAATCCCAAAATTGTGTACTTTTAGAGAGATGTCAACTGATAAAATCAATAATCATGAGATAATGAAGTATAATGAGGCTTACCATTATAAGAAATAGTATCAGACAACTATTGATAAATCCTTAGAGTTTTATAGAACACGTTTAGAAAATTTTCTACACCAATCACATTATTTAATTTTGTAATGGAATATCAAAATGACTGTTATATAAACCACATCAATTATTTCAAAGAAATAACCCCAAAACAATGGGGTAGTGGGAATTTTTACAATCACCTTCATACCTGGAAACAACATGATCCCATTTTTGTATGATTTTTTGGGTTTTTATGATGATCCTACCACGTTCCATGGAATTATACTCATTATTTACCCTACCACTATAAGAAAGTTGGTATTCTCTAGACCAGGAGGAGCCCCATATAATGGGTATCCATCATTTATACCATTTAATGATGCACCAAGGTCATTTAAGACACATTTATTGGCATCCAATGATGTATCTATTAGGACCAAATTCAAAAAATCACTTCTGAGGTAGCACTATGTAGATCAATGTAAACCATCTAAGGTTTTAAGAACATAAATTTTACAATGTTTCATTTTTAAATAAATATTATTTTATCATATTGTTCAACATGGAATGATGAACTAAAATAACCATTGAAATATTATATAATAATATTATTACAAGAATAAAATATATTGTTAATTAAATATATGGAAATCCATTATAAATGCATTAAAATACAATTAAGAATAATTAATCTTTTAAAGAGATGTTTTTCGATGAAAACTATATTCCTTTTTCTATTGTATTTTTATTTAAATTAATAATTAATAATTTATTAATTTTAAATTTAAAGAAAATACTTTATTATTATATTTATTATCTCAATATTATCATAATTATAATTTTAGGTGGTTTTAAGATTAGTTTACTTGAATGTCAATAGTAATTTTTTTTTCCAAAACTGTAAATTTTATTACATTTTCAATGCATAATCAAGACTAAAATGTTTGTAGATGATTTTAATTGATGAAAAATATATTTTAAGGGTAATTGTATAAATTTATTACTATTGATGATAAATTAAATAACCTAGGTTTTCCATTTTTTAATGTAATAATAAATGAAACTAGAAAATATTTTTTATTATTTATATTTAAAATATGTCTTCATCCGTTATGGAAATTATATATATCAAAAATGATTTTAAATTTTATACAACACTGATCATATTTTTTAATATTATTGATTTTTTGAGTAAAATTATGTTTACTATGATTAAATATATGATATTGATATTTTTAGAATTAATATTTTCAAATAATTGATTTATTTATGTTGTGTATTTCTTCACTAAAATTTTATAATTATATATTTGAAATAAATTCGGAAATATAATTTTCAATCAAGTATATAATTATAGTGATTCAAATTTAACTATTTGTCGATGATATATATGATAAATATTAAATGATATCATTAAAATAAAATTTCAATATATATATATATAATCATTAATAGAAATGATAATTTACAATAATTGTAAATTTATTTAAGTAAAATTGAAAACATTTTAGGATCATAATGCGGAAATATCAGCTGATTTTTTTTCATTATTTTTTAAAACAGATATTACTTTAAACAAAACTAGTTACAACAGTAAAATAAAAAACTATTTAATCACTAGAGTAAATGAATATATCATATTTCAAACATTTGTGGAAATAATTTTCTAATGAATTATTGACTAATTATCATCCCATTCTCCATTATATATTTATTTTGGAATACCATTCCTTTTAATAGTTTCATTGAATTATTGAATAATAATTTATTTTCATATAGATTCCCTTTCTTAAAATATTAATATAGAGAATTTAATCAATATGTTACACACCCATTACTTCAAATTTAATCATCAAAATATAATATATTACACCTCTGTAAAATTAATTTAAATTTATTTATATTTGGTATCAAATATTTATTATACTACCTTCATTTCAATGAAGGCTTACAATAAATGATTTATAGTTCTAATGTAAGTATTACTTATTCCTTATATTTTTATTAATTTTATTTCCCATTAAAAAATACCATGAACATATTAATATTATTACCTATATATCATTATTATACTAATTAGGAATTTTTGTAATAAAAAACCATTATACATTCATTTTAACCCACTTAGTGAGGCAATAAAAACTAAGGTTGATTGCGTCTTCTACAAATTGACACCTCTATGAAATAACTTGTTTCAATTTTCCCCTTTATTTTCATTATTTTTAAAAATTATTTAAATTTCAACTGAACTATATAATAACATAAAATAATATAATTATTATTCTATTATAATTAAATTATAAACTTAATTTACCATAATCACATTTCTAGATAGAATATGATCATGATTGGGGTTAGATTGATGATATACTTGAACAATAGAACAATACACTATTAGTGAAGACAATTGGAACATAAATATTATTGATATTATATGTTAAGATGAAATATTATGGTTATATTTTTTAAAAAAATTTACTTTTAAAATATCATTTGTGATCACCACAATTATAAAAATAATTTGAATATAATTCAATTTTTACACAGACAAAAGAAAAATCTTTATAATAATTAATATATCATATGGTAATAGTATACAAAATATTCAATTACCTCTGATCTGATATGAAAACACATATTAATCAACACTATATTTTATTCACATGTATTATTACAATATCCTTCACACATTGAGAATCGATGGGATTTTAATTTATTGTTTTAGATAAGAAAAAAATTTATTAAAAAATAAATATCATGACTTCTAATAAAGTTGAAACTTTTGTCCAATATATAAAAATACAATAAATACAAAAGGACTCCTCACTATCTCCTATAAGTTATCTATACAATATAATATTTTAGGTGTATCATACTTAATACTTTCTTTAATAAAAGATTCAAATAGAGATAATAATTGGTAAACTAAATTGATCTATAAGGGTAAACATATTAATAATGAATCATGTGAGAGATGTTACACAATAAATTATATCACAATGATGACGATCATAATCATAGATGAATTGAATAAAGAGATAATTCCATTGTTAATTCGATTCAACAATGATTATAACAAAACATCATAATGTAAATGGAAGGTGGTTAAAACATTAACAAGGAATCATAAGAATAAGTAAAAGATATATACCTCATTAACAATAAATCATTTACTAGGATAAATTCTTATGCACCATAGCTAGATAGTCAAACTAACTATGACCCATGATATCCCATGCGATGGAAACCTCACCAAATTCCTTTGATGGTCATATAATTTGAATATCACTTGTCACATATTGAAAAATATATATCTATTTTCTTATTTTTTTCTATAACATAATTCTAAAAACACATGGAAATAAAATGGGTTATATATCCATTTCATGTGATTCCATAAAAAATCATTCATGATTTCATCAATATACATGGTGTGATAAATCAAGGGAAAATATGTCAGTATCTAATGAATTTAAAAATCATTTTAGGAAATCAGATATCAATAAAAATAATTATGCAAATGGTATTTAAACCACATATAAAATGTATATATTGTTTGGAAAAAAATTACCAAATAAATTTATGTATTGGGTATATATTATTACACCGTTCTATCATGTAATGTGACATAGGTAATTCATATAAGAAAACAATAAATGTAAATAATTACAATAGAAATGGATAGTTAGGATAACATAAAATAAATGATGGATCATACCGTACATGTAAAATAAAATTTTATAATAAATCCAAATATAGAAGGTGGATGGTATAATTTTAATGTAACCTTGATCGAGAGAATGGAAAATATGGATAAAAACCCTTGAAACAAATATAATATATCTTTAGAATAGGAATTTACATTTTCCTTTGAATAATTTATTAAATGATTATTTTTTTAAACTATGATATTAATTTTTTATTTTAGGAATACATGAATGTGTATAAATGAATTATCATATAAAATATAATTGGCTGTAGAAAGATAGATCCACATGGGAACATGTAAAGGAGATTGATTTTGGGTAAAAAATGGCCCATATAGATTCATTGATAACATGATTTAAATGTTTTAATCAAATTTAATACTCATAAAAATTTATTTTTTAAAAATATTAATAACGAAGTAATTTTTCATCATATTGAAACATTATTTTAGATGAATTTTTTTTCATAACTAATAATGCTGAAAATTTATAATTTGATTAAAATAGTTTCTTGAAACCCACATCCTAAAATGAATGATAAACAATTTAATTGATAGGTGGTTAAGATAAGTGTTATGGTTAAATGAAACATTATTGAAAATAAATTAGACATGTAAATCAGGGATATTAAAGATGAAATTACATTAAAATGTATAATAGTTATTCATAGCAATATTGTTCATTTAGATGAGGATGTGTTTCATTAATTGGAAGGATATTGATGAATATAAGTAATATTTTGAATGAAAAAAATAAATCATCATTTAAATAGATAATCATAGGAAAGAGGGACTTGGATGACCATATCAATATGTAATTTCACGACATATTGTAAAATGGAGTTATGTCGATATAATAATTATGAATTGAGTAACATTTTAATAAAAACCTTGACAGAGGAAAAGATTGAAAATAGACCACAAATTCCATGAATAAAACATGTTTCAGTATAACATGGTAATTGGTTACAATATTATCCTTATAAATTTAAATTAGAGTATAAAGAAAAATGTTTCTCAATGAATGGAGTTTTAGACCAATATCATTTACCTTATTTCACACCTTATTGGATCATATTATATATTCTCATAAAACAACAATAACAGTTTTAATAATAAACTTAAAACCATTGTTCATATCTATTTTCCATATACAAACATCCGTTATAATTATTTACTTTTAGTATAATTGTTCATTATAGCATATTTTTACCATTGGTGGTTAAAACATTAAATTATCTTACAGATGCATTGTAATGTAAATGTTGATACCTTTCATTGATACCATGTTAATAATTGCTATATAAATTATGGATCATTAATAAATATCAAATTAATATTTATAATATTCCAGTTTGAGGGCATGATATTTATAATTATGACTCATGAAGATGAAGTAGGGGACAAACTATTCTTGAAAATTATTTAATGAAGATAGATGATATGTTATTAAAATGTTTAGTAATTAATATTATAAATCCATAACCATCAATGAAACTATAATAAATTATTATTTAATTAACATTTTAAAAAAAATATTTAATCGTTCTCTGTATAAAAATTTAAACATCACTCAAGTTAGAGGTTAAATGAGAAAATAGACAAGTGTTGTAATGATTGAATGAGTAAGAAAAAACCATTAAATATTATAAATAAAAAATTAAATTAATCTTAGAGAAGTAAAAATATCATATATATTTATTTATTCTGTTATTAAAACTATTAATGAAGTGTTGTGGTAAAAAATAATTCATTATTCTTAGAGGCAGTAGTCCGCATATACGTACGATTGATGAAACCATTTCTCCATAGATTGATGTAATGATCATATATGAAAATATTTAATTTTATATTAATAATAATTTTATTAAGAGAATATTATGTAATTAATTTAAATTTTAATTTCATCCATGTTTTTCTGTAAATATAAATAAGGCAGATCATTTATCAAGATGGTAGTTTGAACAGACACATGATTCAAGATTTCATTCCATAAGTAATTGATGAGAAAATGGTAAATAGAAGTCGAGGTCATGTAATAATTGTATAACTTACATAAAAAAATTCATGAATCCAAAAATATATTCTTCCTATAATAGTACATGAAAATGGATGAACTTTATCATGGTCCGAATGTAGAAGTCCAAACTAATGCATGATCATTGTATTTTTTAACAGATGTTATAGAGTTAATTTATATTTATTGTAAAATTAATACACTAAAATTTAATTATATATGTGATGGTAAATTAGTTTTATAAATATTTTTAAGTAATATTGAGAATAGATAAATGAAAAATAATAACTGTTAGAAGATTAATACTCATTTCAAGAAATTTGATTTTCATGGGAATTACCTATATAATAGAAAATAGTATATAAATTATCAGTGAAAAATAGAAATGGTATATGGGAGATTTTTTTCAAATGAATACATGGAAATATATTTAAAAAGTGATTTTATGTATTTTTTAAAATGAGGTTTGTAAGTGGTCCTTGTTATATGAGAAGGATTGTGAACTTTCCATAGAAATGAATTTTATGGGGAAATAATAGAATAAAATTATTTTTATGAAAATTTCTTGAGGAAAGAATGGTGGGAAACATATATAAGAATTTAAAACATAAAAAATTATTTAAAGAAGGTCTATATTGAATGTATAGTTTGGAAAATTTGTTCTACATTAGATTACTCTATTAGACACTAATTTGTATTAATTAAATATAAAACGTTGTAATCAATATATTATAAAACATATAAGCTCACACATCCCAAAATAATTCAACATAATGAATCTAAATTAATCATCCAATTAATATAAATCATTTTCTTAAAAATGACTTTAAAATTAAAACATATAATATATTGAATAACCCATACCATAATATAATAACAATTGTGTTCCAAAATGACAATCATTTGTTTGAATCGATATATATTTAATATTTTAATTAATAATCCATAATTGTAGGTAAAAAAATATCCACAAATATTTTGGTCATTTTAATTTTATAATAATTTCTTAAATAATAACAAAATTATCCAACACTACTATTTTTCCCTATTCATCCAAATTAATAATATAAATTTCAAAATTTGGAAAAAATTAATAATACTAAGATTATTTCGATATTATAACTTTAAATATCATTTTTATTTTGTCTCAATATATTTCTAAAATGTTTATAATAAACATTTTATATAAAATTATTAATGTACAAATAAACTACTTTTATTTTAAATCATGCCTGCTAAAATATTAATTATTTATAATAAAATTTACTATGAATTCTATAATATAAAAATATTAATAATTTATTTCATATATTGATATAATATATATTCACATATTTTTTTTAAATATAATTAATTAAATTCACTAATGTATAATGACCCTTGTTTTAGTACATGGGATGAATTTTATTGAACTTGATATTATTTAAAGGAATATATATAATAAAATATGAAGATTTTATATTATGAACCTATAATTATATTTCTATCTCACACCTTTTAAAATTAAATTATTTAATTAGGTAAAAAAGATAGAATTGGCATAAGATAAAATTTCCAATGAAATGCCTAGTTTAACATCATAAATGAAAACGAAAGACATATTTTTTTATCATATTAATTGATACATAACTATCACGTAATATCTAGATTGATAATATCCAATATTATCCAAAAATAAATGATTTTCTATCTCCTTTTAGACATTCCAATTTCTGTTTTCACCCACATTTTTTATAGGAATGTAATTTTTTCTTTTTTCCATCATTATATCTATCAACCAAATTGTATATAGACCAAATAATTATAATATTTACTCTAAAAATGAATTAAAATTTATTCAAATTTTTAATCATAATTCCTTATAGTTGATATAAGATAATAATAATATTTCTAACTATCATTAATTTTTTAATAGTTGGATAGTTGGGACAAGAACATTAATTTCCAATAAATTCATTGTTTTCACAAATTCTTATTATTTTATCCATCTCATTATAATATATTTTTTGGATGAAAAAAATAATTTTCTTAATTTACAATTAGAAAACAATTATATTAATATAAATATTTCATAAATGATATGGATAACTATAATATGAGTCTTCAGAATCATTCAAGGTTGTCTAAGGTACTTTTAAAATTAGGTTATCTAATATATTAAACTTCCCTAAACAGAAATTTTAATATACATCATATTTTTTTGGTAAATAGAATGTCAATTAACCTAATAATACCCTTGGGACTACATATCTATGTGTCTTGTTAGGTACCATTCAATGTCCACCATAATGATGACTAATATAATCCTAAAAACACTTTATCGAGTTGTCATCACTTGATGCATATGTTCCAAAACTGAAACCACTAATTAGTATTAAAACAAGGACTTATTTCTCATAAAACTATTGAATATCAACTTGAACAGAATTTATAGAGGATTTTATATATATAGACTTATACATATAGATTCTGCTAATGTATATTCTCTTAATCACCAATGAAAATTAATTAGTAATTAGTATAAACATAAATGTTTAACTATATAATTTAAATAAATATCATCCTTTAAATGTCGACTCACTATTTCATTTCAAATTCTTAAATTATCTATAAATTATAACATTAGAACAACTAAATTAATCTAGACACATATTTTATAAAAAATTAAGTGCACCCAAAGACTCAAGATCTTATATTCGATTCCAAACCTTGTAACAGAAAATTTTAAATCTTGGATTAGAATATATTTCATAAAATTACAACCAAAATTAAATTTATATTAGAGTTTTAAAGAATTATGAAAGTCATTTCCTAATAAATATCATATCGTTTTTTCATATGGTATCTTTTTTACTATATAATCTGATAATATATCAAAAATGATTCTTTAACATCATTCATATATTCTATTCCCATGATAATATTATATTTTAAGCATACATAAAAAATGTTTTGATTACATGGGGAATGGGAATAATAGAAAGGGTGAGAAGATATTCTCTCTAAAGGAAAAACAATTAGTAGAGAATAACATGATAGACAATAGCCATAACATAATATCATAATGAGGATAATCATAACAATGGAAAATGTAATAATTGGATAATATCATATGTATTGTGTTAAATAATGGTCATAATATAACAACCAATCATTATATGAATGTGGAGGAAACAAAAACATTATAAATATATCATATGTCAAGGCTCTATGCCTCAATAATATTACATGGTCGGCTAGTTTAACTACACATTAACTATGGTTGTTTGCAATCACTACCAATGAAACATGGTATAACATCAGATAAAATCATTAACCATTGTGTTGTTGGGTTATATAAATATTGGCACACGAATCACGTTATAAAAAATATACATTTTTGTTACCCATGGTGTATATTAATAAATAATAAAAACAGAATAAAATAAAATAGATTATATATATATTTCAAGTGTATCCCTAATATATCATTCACGAATTCCTCATAAAAAATGGGGGGGGGGGGGCGTAATACTATGGAAAATAAAAGGGTTTATATTAAAATTATGTATTATTATTAATAAATAATTCTCAACAAAGACTATTATGCATATTAAATTTACACTGTAAAGGAAATCGATATACTGCTTACAGAAAATTTTCACCAAAAAAGGATACACTAGGATTTTGGTTGAACTCCCATGAATGATGTAATTGAATATACACAATTAAAAGAGTAAATGGATTGGATGAAAATAAATATTCTACAAGTGGATGATTATGAAATAAAAAAGTCATGATAGATAATATTAATGTTATTGAGGTAAATATATAAGCCATACTGATAAATTAGATTGATTGTGTCATTTGAATAATAACCATTAAAAAAAATATAATAAAGATGGATGTCACTCTGATAAAAATTTATATTTTTTAAAAAAACATAGAACATCACATTTACATTGAGAACAATTAAAAATCAATAATTTTTTAAGATATGATAATTATAAAATATAATGAAAATATGAATTTTTATTTAATATATATGTATTAGAATAAATAATGGAAGATATTTATTGAGGATTCTTGTTCCTTCCTTATATTTGTATCAAATCTATCTAATAAGGGATATATATAAACATTATCAATAGTGAAGTCCACAATATGTGGGAACTGGTGAGGGGTGGGGTATATAATGACCCTGAATTTTCATACATATATATTATGTCATATTTCATGAATATTTAATAACTTTAACAAAACACACCTAATGAACGTAATAGTTTAGCCTCATTAGTGTCTAGGTTATCAATCATCCAATATTGTGAATGATCTTCATCACCTACCGTAATTTTCACCACATTTTTTACTCTTCACAATCACACGTTACTTAAAACCATTTTTCATTACCTTTTCAAAGGAAATATAATAGAGAGTCACCCAAGTTGGTCAGTCGACATAAAAAATGAAATATGTAATCATAATTTCATAATATTTTATGAGAACATGGGAATAAAATTTCAAAACCATACCCTACATATAAAATATAATAATATTTAGTAATGGAATAAAGATTATTATTTTTGAAACACTAATAATAATGAAATCAAAAAACATGATATGTGAGAGCATAACATTGGAATAATACATAATTTTTTTTGTACGCATAAAAGTAGAAAATATTATGTTAACAAAACCCACTATAACATTAATAACATTTTAGTATTGGGATAAAAACCCATGTGCCTTCTTAGTGATTTTTATGATCTCTTATGCCCCCCTTTTGGGATTGGGATTACCTTCCATGTAATCTTTTTGTGATATGGATAACCTCTCATTCAACTATTTAGATCATATAACATTAATCATTATCAAATGAATTAGAGAGAGATATATTCCTCATATATCACAAAATATAAAAAATATTTATGTGTACCACAGGATCATAAAACATTCATCATATCCTGACCCATGAAATATAATAGGTTTTATAAATATTTGGTCAAATCTTAAAATGTGGAAAAGGTATAGGATTAGTAATCATTTCATCATTTCATCCTAGAATAACCCATGGAAAATGAAGTGGGTTTCATAATAATATTATTCATATCTTAACTATTGAATAGATATGGGTATCATAATCATCTTGTAGTGATAAACCATTCAAAGAAGGAATAAGAATGGTATCTTTAATTAATATCCCTGAAAATTCATATGTTACCTCAAAATATATAATCTTATATGGATATTGATTTTGAAATATCAAAGGAAATATTTATTGGGGGAAATAAATATTCATTTAAAATAAATTTTTATATGAAAATTTTCATAAAATATTTGAAAATAAATTTCATTGAAAATTTTGATGCCACGAATATCTAATGTAAGAACATTGTATTCGATATCATGTATGAAATGTGACACCAATCTTGTAAGGTAATATAATAATTAGGTAGTTTATAATATAAGTAATATTTAAAAGAGATTATATATATTTCAATTCATGAAACACTGAGTTATCATGTCTTACACGCACGAACGATCATCATCGATGGCTTGTAGTACACTAAGACAGAGTTTAACTGAAAAAATAATGCATTTTTAAAATATTATAATAATATGATATAACCTAGTTTTTATGTTTGCCTTAATGAATAGTATTAAATATATTGTAAAATTTAATATTTTATATGAATATAAAATGATTTAATTGGTTATTAATTGAAGATTAACTTAAAAAAGAACCAGTTATATATAAAAATAATTTTTAATATTTTTTAACATCCATAGGATTCTTCTCTTAATAAACATAATTAATTAAAAATTTTAAATGACTTAAAACTAATATATATGATATATTTCATCATATATTAATGAAAATAATTCATTATGTTTCATAGAAATTAAATAATAACAAACTCTATTTTACAAAAAAGGGTATATATTTTTATAAAGGCAATCTTACAGCTTTTAAATGGGGAAACCATTTTAATTCAACATTTTGACACATTAATTTATTGAATATGTCAAAATAAAATTTATATTTGAATGAGAAACATTATAATGTGTTTAGGGTTTATTAATATTAATTTTATAAATCATTTAATATAATTAATGTATTGTTAAAAATACTAAATTTTAGTTATAAACTACTTCATCTTCAAATTTATTTATAAGTTTAAATTAAATTATTAATTGTTTATAACATATAATTGGATAATATTTTTTCAATTAATAATTTTTTTCTTATTTTTAATAATTTTAATATTTTTTTTAATAGTTAAACAAATGATAACTTTCAGACGGTTTTACATTAGAAACCAGTATAGTCACCCCATTTGCAGGGTGGTTTTTTAATTAATTTATTCTACGTATATGATTTTAATTTTGATAAATTTATTCCATATTTTTAATCAAAATAAATTATAATTTATTATAAGATCTTCATTGTTTTTTACAAATAATATAAGTGAATGTAATTAAATGTATTTATAATTATACAGGTAAAATTATGCTTAATTAATAAATTAACAGTTAATTTATTTATCCTAATAACCTCGAAACATATTAAAAAACAATTGGTCATACATAAATCATCCATGAACCATAAATTAAATATTTTGGGTTTGTTTTTATGTTTTTTTAGAAAAAAACAGGGGTACATGTAACTTTTGTTTCAAAATATCAAGTGAGTCATTTTCCTCCCTTATAATAGGCCACCACCTCTCCCCATAACTCAAACATTAAATCCATTTTGGTTCAGCCAATAACATCCCAAATAGCAAAAAATTACCTAGAATATTCCTTTAATCCTTCATTTGCAATTAAATCCATCCATGGAAGCCTTTTTAGGCAATCCAAAAGTAGATACCTGATTAAGAGGTCATGTCTTCTCTCAAAATATTAAATATTATTTCGATTCTCCATACAATAATATAATATAACTATATTCATTAATAATAAAAAGAATAGTCAATATAATAGTATTTTTTATACTATGTGTTAGACCTAAACATACACACTCTTTCATCTAATGGGTAACAATCATGTAGTTTTGGTGTTTGACGAACAACTACCGCAAGAAACGACGATTATTCAATATTTCTCTTACCACCCCTTATGATGGTCTTCATGATGTAAAAAATGATTATATATTATATATATTATAATTATTATGTCTATATACATTTGGGTCCTTTTATAACAAACACGATCAATACTTCCCATTTTTTGTTAATAGGATAACATCATTTCAGGAAGTGTGGACTACCACTACATCAAAGTAATGTGATTCATTCATAATAGAAATGGAATGTATAAATTAATTTATTAATTCAAACTTTGGAAAATAAACAAAAATAAATATCATATTTATTAAATAATTACTTTTTCTAAAAATGATATATATATATATATATATATATATCTCATTTTCTATATTACCCATTCACAGACAATGTGATAACATCGTTTGTGGACATGTGGACTACCACCTCCATGACATGATGTGATTCCATTTACTTAAAAATAATTAAATATATAATTACATATTTTTATATAATATTTTATTAATGATATAATATTGTTTTTAGATGATATATTTTCACATATCTTCTTTCCATAATGATTATTGAATAATTTAAATTTCACTCATGCGTACATATGTCCTACTATCACCATGAGTGTATTGTTTGTTCATTTTCATAACCATAGATAATTTATGTTTTTATAAGATTAAATGATTTTTAAATAATAAAATTATTTCATGATTATTATTCTTTAGATGTGATATAATTACCCTTTTGACTATAGTTGACCTACCAAGGTCATTTTTGACCCAAATGCTGAATTTCATCAAAAAGCATGACATTCACAATAATTTTTATGTAGGTATGTACAACATAGATATATGCGAAATAAAAATTATGATAAAAATTAAAAATCTTCTCTAGAATGATAAAAAATTATCATACATTTTTTACACTTGATAATAAAGGACATTCACCCAAATGGAAACTCAAGGTAACAGATTTCACTGATTTTTTCATATCCTTGCTCATTGATATGTTCATTTATTAAACAATACATCATATTTATGTTATGTTTAAATTTTAATATAAATTAAATATTTGTCTAAATATTGATAAATATTTATATCTTACCCCATGAAGATATTATAATCGAATGTTTCTAAATTAATTATTCTATTTATAAGATATTTTTTTGACTGGTACGAAATGGTTGGGGCCTAGATATATATAGCCCCTCGATGGATAGACAATATAATGGGATGATTCATTTGGATCTCCACCTTAGATATGGGTTTTACCCAATATGTTGTAAATTGTCTTGTGAATTGTCTTACTGGAAAATCTACACTATACCTAAGAATCATGAAGTCCAATAATCAATAATTTCACTCATTTTATTTTCCTAGATTATCATCCATGAGATTTTATATAGAAATATATATAGAACTATTTATTTCTCTATTATATATATTCCATGTGTTTTAGTTTCTTACCATTCCATATATATTTTTCAAAATATAGTTATTTCAATAAAATTTGTTTTTATTAATTACATTTCTATCTTATTTACGCACATCCATTCAGTTTATTGAATACATGGCATGCATGTTCAGTTATTTACCTTTTCATATTGACTATTATCAAGGATTTTTTATTGATTCTACTATATATATTTCTTTAATGATCATTTGAGATCTCCATTATTATGATTCATTCCCCACAAATACATGAAATCATTTTTATAAGACATGGTTTTGTTAGTAATGTGGTTTTCAGTCAAAATAATAAAAGAATAACTTTTTAATAAAAATATAATTTTGAAATCTTGAATATAAAAAGTGAGTAATTTGAAGGGATAGATTTTATTTTCATGAAATAACTATATTTTTAGAAAATTCATTAGATTCATCAAATGCAAATCATAATATCTCATTGTTGGAAGAACAATCATAAACAATCTAGATAAATAATAAGATTGCATAAAAAATTTGTTATCACATTGATATCATTTAATCCTTAGAAAAATGAAATAATTACATTAAATAAATCATATAATGTCTTGAGAAAAAATATATTCATGGTATTACATGTAAACAATGTTGTATATACACTTTATAAAATAAGATAAGTGCATTCATAAAAAATGTCTCAAATAATGAAAATTGAGACATTATTTTTTTACCGCTTTAGTACATCTTAAATAATAATTATCATGAAATAAAATTCCTCAAATTGATATGTAAATCAAAATAATATTCAAAAATAAATAATAAAATAAATTCATTCCAAATATACATTCTATATAATATAATTTTTTGCTGAATATGGCATGAGTCTCACAAAAATAAAAAATGTTAGACGGAAATTCCATACTATATTAGTGATATTTTCTATCATATTAACCTATAAAGAATAACATAAAATGAAAATATAAATATAAATAAATGTAGTATTTTCATGATAT
Organism: Viscum album; assembly: GCA_963277665.1. Lineage (NCBI taxonomy): Eukaryota > Viridiplantae > Streptophyta > Magnoliopsida > Santalales > Viscaceae > Viscum > Viscum album. The sequence continues at coordinate 184,448,620 of OY728153.1, read as the reverse complement.
TAAAAATCAAATGTATGGATATAAACCACACAAGTTAAATGAGAAGTGAATTTTAATTTGCCTTCAAGTATTTAAAGATAGACAAGAATGGTTTTATCTTAAGTGTCATCTTCCATCTTACATGTTTGAATCTCATGTAAAATAAAAATATGTTTATAATACATATATTACATAACCATATATGAAAAATGTGTGAATAAATAAAACATCAACATTATGAAAAAAACTCAACTTGTGACACCCACATAGACAAAATATATTGGGTATCATTAAATTTTTTTGAACCAATCACTTGAATTCATATATAAAAAAAGATTAATAAAATTCAAGTTAAACAATGAACATTCTCTATTCATATTACTATTCATTTTTTTATCATATTGAAAATATCTTTATTTTATAATTTATTATTCTTAATTAATTAAATAGAACATAATAAGAAAAAATCGTATAAGAAAATAATCCATATTTATATTTTTAACATCTATAGTTATCAGATGCATACATATGAAAAACATCAAATATTTTTATGATATCATCTAGTATAGAGTATCAAGTAGTTCTTTTTTAATACCCATTAAGAGATTAACTAAATATGTATTCTTATTTATTATTGTATTTCAATAAGAATAATCTCTATGTATCTTCCTGTTTGATTCTATATTTTATAGAGAGGTAGTGTAATTCAAATAATCATAGATGATGAATAAAATTCTATCTGTATGATGTTTACATCTTTTAACAAATTCAGCTCTCCACTAGAATATCTTCATCATATTTAAATAAATTTTAGAATCACAGTAGAAATGTATATATAGGAACCACATGGTTATAAAATACTCTATAGATATATAAACATGTCTGATATTTGATTATAATCCTAGCTATCTTCTTAGATGAAAAATACATCTTTTCATTTTCTAAAAAATTAATTATAACTTTATGTTCTTATCACGACCTGTACTCAGGGCCCGTACCGTGACTACCCTAAGCCCGCCTTCCATAGGCCAGGGGCTGGAGACTAGCACAAAGGCGTAAATCCCGATAACTGGGAAGGAATTGCCTTTATAAAAGTAAACAAAACACTACAGAGTACAAGCGGAAGTAAAACACTAAGTACAAAGAGAAGTGCTGAAAGGTAAATGGGCCAGAATACAAACCCAAATGAAAGTACAACTACAACTGAACAAAGTACAAAAGAAAAAAACAACAACTGGAAGAAAGGAAGCAGCTCCTGGGTTATCCTTCTCAGATCCTACCTGAAGGGTAGGTACAGATAGCCTCCTCAACGCTCTCGCCCGTCAACCTCCTCCGTGTGTCGTCTCATCATGTAGTCCACCTCCGGGTACTGACTCGTCGTGTAGTCCACCTCCGGGTACCATCCAGTCCTCGAACACTCGGCCTCCGTCAACACTACCCGTCGTCTGCAACCAACACAACAAGGTGCGGGCATAGCCCGTGCAGGGGTGAGTATAACGATACTCAGTAGGGACCCCGAGACCCTCAGGGTCTCACTAAAACTAAGAAGGATAACCACAAAGAAGATCTCAACAGATAACCTCTACTTAGGTATATGCCCATACATATACCTAAGTTATCAAGTAACCCATCTCAATCCTGAGGAAACACAAGGATTGTGAAATCAACGGATAACCATTACCCAGGTATATTCCCATACATATACCTAAGTTATCAAGTAACCCATCTCAATCATGAGGAAACACATAGGTCATAGACTCAGCTCAAACCGGGATTTTCATTATCGAAACCGTAACTGCTGAAGAGCTCCGTCTCTAGAGTGTACAGTGGTCCTGTCACGACTCCGAGGTACTGCTCACTAACCTAAGACTGCTGAGGTACTCCTCCTGTCGAGTATCGCGGTCCAGCCACCCAAACACAGTAGTGCTTCCCGCCGGGGTATGCCACCCAAACACAGTAGTGCACACCCCTTAGTAGCCTGCTGAGGTACTCTCCGGACGAGTACCGCGGGTCTGGACTGTCACACAGGTAGTGCTCCGTCTGCCATGGGTCTGCACCTCACAAAGTAGTGCTCCGTCCACTGGGCTAGTCGACTCACTCCAAGCCGAGTCGGTCAAGCAGTCATCAGGTCTCAGTCGGCTACACGGTCTCCGTACTCCGCACGCTCGTCTCCGAGAGGGTCCGTTCCACGAGCTACAGGTTGATACTCCAAGTATCTCAAAGTCCCATGAAGAAGTATCTCAAAGGACCGCCTCGCCATAGGGGTCTCAACGCAACAGACGGCGCGTCAATCGGACGCCCGGTCTGTGAGTTATTAGCCTTTTCGTCCCAGGGGCCCGGTTGGTTTTGTGAGCAAAAAACTCCCGGCCGTATCTCAACTGTACCCTGAACTCTCATAGGGTATAATCATAGGGACCGTTTCTCAACGTGATCACCAACGCCGCTGACGGTTCGTTAAATGGACGTCCGGTCTGAAAGATATCAGCTTTTCCGTTCCAAGGGCCCGGTTGGATTTCGGGTGCAATCCAACTCGGCCACTATCCAACAGCAACCAAAACTCGGGCGAAGAATGCCAAGAGTTCTGTCTCATCAAGAGGAAAACAACGAGACAGACGGCGTGTCAAACAGACGCCCAGTCTGTGAGTTATTGGCTTTTTCGTTCCAGGGGCCCGGTTTGTTTCGTGAGCAAACCAACCCGACCGCACTCCGACGGCATCCAAACCTCGAGCGGAGTAAGCCAAATGATCCGTATCACTTAGAGGAAAGCAACAAAGTCGATGGCACATCAATCAGACGTCCAGAGCTCAAGAAATGAGCGTTTCCGCTCCGAGGGCCCGGTTGGTTTCGTATCCGAACCAACCTGGCCGAACCCAAAGTGTTCCGAAACTTTGAGTGCGATATACCAAAACGACCGTCTCGATCCAAGGATCACATCTCCACTGAAAGCACGTAGTTCGGAGTCCCGTAGCTCAAGATACGGGTAAAAGACCGAAAACGATCCGAAGACGGGGGTCCGGGCCCGGACCGACCCGGCCCGACCCCCCCTGGGTTGGCCCGAACCGGCTCAACCCGACCCGAGTCCAGGTCGGAGCCGATTCGGCGTGGCCCGGCCCGGCCAGGGCGTGGCCCGGCCGGTCGGGCCAGCCCAGCTCGGCTCGGCCGAGCGCCCGAGCGAGGGAGCCGCGGGGCGCTGCCCCCGCGGGATAAAGGTGTCACGGCCCCACGTGGGGCCACACTGGATCTACGAATGCGGCAAAGCTGCGTCCCGTGTGTGCCGGACCCGCGCGGCCGCCGCCACGGCTTCAGCCGCGGCGGCCCTGTCCGGCGGTGCGCCGCCGCCTCCGGCCGCCGGCGCCGCCGCGCCAGCGACCCGCGCCGCCGGTGGTTTCCGCGGGCCACTGGAGTTGCTCCGGTGGTCCGATTCTACTCCCGTCTGCGCCGTAGCTCCTCTCGGGACCTGACCTTTGCTGCAAAGCTTTCAAATTGCCCTTGCATCCCCATTCGTCGTCGTCCGACAATCCACATGTCAATTAACAAAACGCGTCATCTTCGTGGTTCTCCGGCGCGACGCGAGGGCGTCGCGCCCCTTCGCCATGGCCCGACTCCGTCCGCGGATGTCTTCGGGTTTCTCCAACGCGGCGCGACGGCGTCGCGCCCTTGTTCATTTTCACGATGCGGCGCGACTGCGCCGCACATTCCTTGCCGCACGTTTCCGCGCGGTGCGACGGCACCACGCCATCCTCGTTTCAATCCACAAAAGAAGCCCACAAGGTTAAGGAGGAGAGTCCGCCGTGTTTGTGCGGTCCGGCCCCCTCTCGTTAATTGATAGAAAAAGGTCATATTTCACGAAGATTGTCAAGGTAATAATCACAAACAAAATAAATAATAATCCTCAACATCAATCCGCATGAATGAACGATCCACGGATCAACCTGGAATTGGTTGGTCCGCGCTCGTCGTTATTTTCTCAAAAGATAATAGAACACCAAAATAAACCCCCCTACCTTAACTTCGTCATCAGACGTGAGATCGACCATCACGGAAGAAAGGGTCACCGCGTCGCGGAAGGGCGTCGCTGTCGTGCGGTACTCGGCGTCGCGCCGACGAACTCCGAGGATCGAGAACATACAGATTTAATTAATAATAATTAAATCCATGTGGTTGTTATAATCCACAAAGAATTTTAAAAAAAAAGCGCAACCCCCTACCTTATCGTTGTCAATCGAAGGTTGTCGCGGGGTTGGATCGTCACGAAAGAAGCATCGCGAAGAGAGATTCGTTGGCGTCGCGGTACAAGGCTTCGTGTCGTCGATCTCCGCGGGTTCGGCGTTCTTTGTCGCCTTTCGTCGAAGGCCGGCGTTCTTCGCGTTCTTCACGTTCTTCGCGAAGGAGGAAGAACTTTAGGTTTCTTTCAAATCCTCTCAACGAACAACACTTAAGAAGAATAGCGTTGGTCTTATTTTATTATCACACCAACAAACGAAAAAAAGATAAGTTAAGTAACGACCCATTAATTCGTAGAGTTAATTCAACGAATAAAACCGCCCAATTAGTTGGTGCGTTAAGAATTTAAGAAAACGCGTCAGTTGACTTTAATAATGACGGGTTTTCACGGGTGCGTTACTTAGCGGAAAAGAAACGGTGGGGCTCGTGCGGGCCCCACCTCAAAAATATCCTACTAGGAGGGTAGGATATTTCGGGTTCTACCATATCCGCTTCAACTCAACTTAAGAAGCTTAAAGTGGATTTTAAGTGTCTTAAAGTGAAATAAAATATAGTTTGTCGTACCACATTATTTTATTTCTTAACTTAAAGCCCCAAAATTAAAAACCACACCCGAGAAAACGCAACTCTGGAAGAGGCGTTTCTAAGCAAATACCGGCGCTGCGATTCCATCGGTGCCCTCAGAATTTGATTCCGAGCACCAGTTCAAAAGTTAGAAAAACCCGCTCATTCGTTCACTGAACGTACCCGAGCCAAACTTCGGAAAATGATTCTGGGCACACCGGGCCTCGGAATCAGGTGCCGTCAGAAACTGCGTTCTTGTAAAATTCCAAAGAAAATTAAGAAAAAATTTCCCTTGAATTTTACGGATCTTTACATTACTCCCACCTCAGGGCTTTACATCCTCGTAAAGCTACAACACAAACCAGGGATACAAAAATGGTACTGAGCATGCATCTGAGCCTCCTGCTCTCATGTGCTCACCTGGAGGTTCCATACTACCAGAGAAAGTGCACCCGAGGAATCGGTCGTCCTCATAGGATCTGCTCCTGTCGATCTTCGATCCCCACTGGAACCTCCGTGAAAGACACCCCATCACCATCGTCCATCTCCTCATGGTCGATGATATGCGAAGGGTCGAGCACGTATCTCCTCACTTGAGATACGTGGAAATCGTCGCGCACCTGGTGCAACTGAGGTGGATGGGTCAAGTGGTAAACCACCCCGCTTACCCAGCTGAGGACCTAGAAAGGTCCGTTGAACCTCGGAGATAACTTGCCGCATAGGCCACATCTCTGTAAACCTCGTCGAGGTGAGACCCATATAAGGACGTGATCATCATCCTCGAACTCATGAGGACTCCAATTCCTGTTAGAACTGAAACTCAAAATGACTACTGCCATGAGGGTAAGGTTGACTGACTCAAGAGTGATCGGTCGTACCCTCCTAAGCATGAGCTTATCCTGTGCTACCTGGGGTTTCCTTTTCGCCAACCAAGGAAAACCCATCCCGACGTCGTAGTTAAACCACAACCTTTTTTCCTAATACCGTCAATTTGTGTATGAACTATGTTTGCCCAGTCCATACTCAAACCAATGTCGTAAGGCCTCGACGCTGCCACCAAGAGATTCCAACCGAAACTCTTGTCTCGAGTGTCTGACCACACCGTCGGTGTAAGTGTGATTATTGAGTCTCCTCCCAAGGTATCTCCAGACGTGAGGGTCAAGTCCACGACTTACCGTAAACTCTAGGTTTGGAACAAGATTTGTGAAAGCAAGGAATGATTCATATTGATGTCCGTTACTACAACAGCTAGTAGTGGACACAGACTGTCCCTTGAATCATTTCTAGAGCCATTGGGTCACACTCCTTGACCGCATGCAGCCGCACTCTTCCTTCTCCCTCCATCTCCCTGAGCCTGGTGGGGATAACTAAGGCGGGTGGTTGTAGCATATTAAGATGTACACCACCTCATGCTGCTCTCCTAGCTCTGCCTCCACGTCTGCTGCTTCGTAGACTCATCTCTCCTTTAAGCTTCCTCTTATTTAACATTTAACACGCTTGAGTATCTAAGACTGGAGCCGGTTTCCTATTTCTTACTGCACTGTGCAGTCTTCATCCGCTCCTGGATGATCTGCACCTGCTTTGCCTATGATCTGAAAGAGCTGCTAAAATTTCTCTTTTTCCAAAAAGAGAAACTCGGTCTCATCCCCTGGATGAACCACACCCATTTCCTAATACAGTCAATTCTGACATGAATGACGCATTCATGCCATGGATGACGTCGTAAGGCCTCGACGTAACTACTAAGAGATCCAACTGTCACTCTCTCCTCCAAGGGTCGATTCACACTGTCGGCATCAGTGTGAGGTCACTGGGTCTCCTCTGGTAGAAATCTCGAAAGTGAGGGTCAAGTCAATAGTTTTAACCGGGACCACTCAGTATCAACCCAACAAAAGGATAGGATAGAAAACAAAGATAAGTGTCTTTTTATTATTGCAGCTCATAGTACAAAGACACGAATACAACAACAACATGGAACTAGAAGTACAAAGGACGTATCCACTAGTTCCTCTCCTGTTCACCTGCTCCCGGAGCTCTACTGCCTTTTCCACTGCTCGGCTGTTGCTCAAGCACTCATCGCTGCTTCTGCCTCGGTGGATCCTCCAAAGCCTGCGGATCAACTGTACGAGGAGTCGGACAGTCACGTGCCAGGTGACCCTTTACGCCGCATTCATAACACTTCCTACTCCTCGTACGACTGACTCTGGCCCTCTTGGACCTCTGCATCATCTGTCTACTGCCCACAGATGACTCGGCTACTGATCGAAAAACATGCGGAAAAGGCAGCAGCTCCTGAACATGCTCGAGGTGTAGAGATACTGGCACAAACTCCACCCTGAAGAAGGTCTCGAAGTCTTCCCATGTGAAGGTCATCCCGTCGCAAAACTGGAACAAGTGGCTCCACCACCTGCCTGCTGCTGCCTGAAGATGGCTGGAAACAAAGATCACCATGAGGTCTGCTGGCGTCCCCACTAGCCTGAAGACTCTCACCACAGCCTCCATCCAATCCTCAGCCGCCTACGGGTCCGTCTCTCCCCGGAACCTGGGTGGTCTCTGGCGCTGGAACTCGTGCAGTGCGCTCAAGTGGCGTGCATCACCTACTGCTGGGGCTGGTGGCATCGGTGGCACAACGTATGGTAGTACTGCTGGTGCCTCCGCTGGTGCCTCAACTGCAAGAGGGCCCTATACCGAAGCCTCGTCGCTCGGCAAGATGTCAGTACGCACGTCCCTCTGGGCTCTAGCTGGTCATCCGAGAAAAGGCATCCTGAAAGAAACAACGTGACACGGTCAAACGATTATACCTGGTGAGCTGACCTGGTTTGAGCTGATATTTAAATAAAACTTCTAGAAACACACATGCAATCAATGTTTTTGTGCACGAAGTCAGAAATCAGTTGTTAGGGTCCTAGTGTATGGATACGTCGGTCGCCCGTACCAACACTGGACTCCCTGAACTGAAAACCACACTCGGTACTCTTAACACTATTGATTCAAAGAAAGGATATATCAGAGTTATAAGTTCTACGGTAGAACCGACTCCTCTGATATAAATTTGTCACGACCCGTCCTCGGGGCCCGTGCCGTGACTACCCCAAGCCCGCCTTCCATAGGCCAGGGGCTGGCGACTAGCACCAAAGGCGTAAATCCTGATAACTGGGAAGGCATTGCCTTTATAAAAGTAAACAAAAAACTACAGAGTACAAATGGAAGTAAAACACTAAGTACAAAGAGAAGTGATGAAAGGTAAATGGGCCAGAATAAAAACCCAAATGAAAGTACAAATACAAATGAACAAAGTACAACAGAAAAAAACAACACCTGGAAGAAAGGAAGCAGCTCCTGGGTCGTCCTCCTCAGATCCTACCTGAAGGGTAGGTACAGATAGCCTCCTCAACGCTCTCGCCCGTCAACCTCCTCCGTGTATCGTCTCGTCGTGTAGTCCACCTCCGGGTACTGACTCGTCGTGTATTCCACCTCCGGGTACTGACTCGTCGTGTAGTCCACCTCTGGGTACCGTCCAGTTCTCGAACACTCGGCCTCCATCAGCACTACCCGTCGTCTGCAACCAACACAACGAGGTGCGGGCATAGCCCGTGCAGGGGTGAGTATAACGATACTCAGTAGGGACCCCAAGACCCTCAGGGTCTCACTAAACTAACAATGATAACCACAAAGAAGATCTGAACAGATAACCTCTACTTAGGTATATGCCCATACATATACCTATGTTATCAAGTAACCCATATCAATCCTGAGGAAACACAAGGATTGTGAAATCAACGAATAACCATTACCCAGGTATATGCCCATACATATACCTAAGTTATCAAGTAACCCATCTCAATCATGAGGAAACACATAGGTCATAGACTCAGCTCAAACCAATATTTTCATTATCGAAACCGTAACTGCTGAAGAGCTCCGTCTCTGGAGTGTACAGTGGTCCTGTCACGACTCCGAGGTACTGCTCACTAACCTAAGACTGCTGAGGTACTCCTCCTGTCGAGTATTGCGGGCCAGCCACCCAAACACAGTAGTGCTTCCTGCTGGGGTATGCCACCCAAACACAGTAGTGCACACCCCCTAGTAGCCTGCTGAGGTACTCTCCGGACGAGTACCGCAGGTCTGCACTGTCACACAGGTAGTTCTCCGTCCGCCATGGGTCTGCACCTCACAAAGTAGTGCTCCGTCCACTGGGCTAGTCGACTCACTCCAAGTCGAGTCGGTCAAGAAGTCGTCAGGTCTCAGTCGGCTACACGGTCTCCGTACTCCGCACGCTTGTCTCTGGGAGGGTCCACTCCACGAGCTATAGGTCGATACACCAAGTATCTCAAAGTCCCATGGAGAAGTATCTCAAAGGACCGCCTCGTCATAGGGGTCTCAACGCAGCTGACGGCGCGTCAATCGGACGCCCGGTCTGTGAGTTATTAGCCTTTTCATCCCAGGGGCCCAGTTGGTTTTGTGAGCGAACCAATCCCGTCCGTATCTCAACTGTACCCCGAACTCTCATAGGGTATACTCATAGGGACCGTTTCTCAACATGATCACCAACGCCGCTGACGGTTCGTCAAACGGACGTCCGGTCTGAAAGATATCAGCTTTTCCATTCCAAGGGTCCGGTTGGATTTCGGGTGCAATCCAACTCGGCCACTATCCAACAGCAACCAAAACTCGGGCAAAGAATTCCAAGAGTTCCGTCTCATCAAGAGGAAAACAACAAGACAGACGGCGCGTCAAACGGACGCCCGGTCTGTGAGTTATTGGCTTTTTCGTTCCAGGGGCCCGATTTATTTCGTGAGCGAACCAACCCGACCACACTCCGACAACATCCAAACCTCGAGCAGAGTAAGTCAAATGATCCGTCTCACTTAGAGGAAAGCAACAAAGTCGACGACACGTCAATCGGACATCCAGAGCTCAAGATATGAGCGTTTCCGCTCCGAGGGCCCGGTTGGTTTCGTATCCGAACCAACCCGGCCGAACCCAAAGTGTTCCAAAACTTTGAGTGCAATATACCGAAACGACCGTCTCGATCCAAGGATCGCATCGCCACTGACGGCGTGTCGTTCGGAGGCCGGTAGCTCAAGATACAGGTAAAAGACCGAAAATGGTCCGAAGACGGGGGGTCCGGGCCTGGACCGACCCGGCCCGACCCCCCCTGGGTTGGCCCGAACCGGGTCACCCGACCCGGGTCCGGGTTGGACCCGGTTCGGCACGGCCCGGCCCTGCTAGGGCGCGACCCGGCCGGTCGGGCCGGCTCGGCTCGGCTTGGCCGAGCGGCCGAGCGAGGGAGCTGCGGGGCGCTGCCCCCGTGGGATAAAGGTGCCGCGGCCCCGCGTGGGGCCGCGCTGGATCTGTGGACGCGACAAAGCCGCGTCCCGTGTGTGCCGGACCCGCGCGGCCCTGTCCGGCGGCGCGCCGGGGCACTGCCACCTCCGGCCGCCGGCGCCGCCGCGCCGGCGACCCGCGCCGCCGGTGGTTTCCGCGGGCCACTGGAGTTGCTCCGGTGGTCCGATTCTACTCCCGTCTATGCCGTAGCTCCTCCCGGGACCTGACCTTTGATGCAAAGCTTTCAAATCGCCCTTGCGGCCCCGTTCGTCGTCGTCCGACAATCCGCACGTCAATTAAAAAAACGCGTCATCTTCGTGGTTCTCCGGCGCGACGCGAGGGTGTCGCGCCCCTTCGCCGTGGCCCGACTCCGTCCGCTGATGTATTTGGGTTTCTCTAATGCGGCGCGACGACATCGCGCCCTTGTTCGTTTTCACGACGCGACACGACGGCGCCGCACATTACTTGCCGCACGTTTCCGCGTGGTGCGACGGCACCACTCCATCCTCGTTTCAATCCACAAAAGAAGCCCACAAGGATAAGGAGGAGAGTCGGCTGTGTTTGTGCGGTCCAGCCCCCTCTCGTTAATTGATATAAAAAGGTCATATTTCACGAATATCGTCAAGGTAATAATCACGAAAAAAATAAATAATAATCCTCAACATCAATCCGCATGAACGAACGATCCGCGGATCAACCTGGAATTGGTTGGTCCGCGCTCGTCGTTCTTTTCTCAAAAGATAATAGAACACCAAAATAAAATCCCCTACCTTAACTTCGTCGTCGGACTCGAGATCGACCATCGCGGAAGAAAGGGTCGCCGCGTCGCGGAAGGGCATCGCTGTCGTGCGGTACTCGGCGTCGCGTCGACGAACTCCGAGGATCGAGAACATACAGATTTAATTAATAATAATTAAATCCATGTTGTTGTTATAATCCACAAATAATTAAAAAAAAAGCGCAACCCCCTACCTTGTCGTTGTCGATCGAAGGTTGTCGCGTGGTTGGATCGTCGCGGAAGAAGCGTCGCGAAGGGAGATTCGTCGGCGTCGCGATACAAGGCTTTGCGTCGTCGATCTCCACGGGTTCGGCATTCTTCGTCGCCTTTTGTCGAAGGCCGGCGTTCTTCGCATTCTTCGCATTCTTCGCAAAGAAGGAGGAAGAACTTGAGGTTTCTGTCAAATCCTCTCAACGAACAACACTTAATAAGTATAGCGTTGGTCTTATTTTATTATCATGCCAACAAACGAAAAAAAGATAAGTTAAGTAACGACCCATTAATTCGTAGAATTAATTTACTGAATAAAATTGCTCAATTAATTGGTGCGTTAAGAATTTAAGAAAACACGCCCGTTGACTTTCATAATGACGGGTTTTCGCAGGTGCGTTACTTAGCGGAAAAGAAACGGTGGGGCTTGTGCGGGCCCCACCTCACAAATATCCTACCAGGAGGGTAGGATATTTCGGGTTCTACCCTATCCGCTTCAACTCAGCTTAAGCAGCTTAAAGTGGCTTTTAAGTGGCTTAAAGTGAAATAAAATAAAGTTTGTCGTACCACATTATTTTATTTCTTAACTCAAAGCCCCAAAATTAAAAACCACACCCGAGAAAACGCAACTCTGGAAGAGGCGTTTCTAAGCAAATACCGGCACTGCGATTCCATCGGTGCCCTCAGAATTTGATTCCGAGCACCGGTTCAAAAGTTAGAAAAACCCTCTCATTCGTTCACTGAACGTTCCCGAGCCAAACTTCGGAAAATGATTCCGGGTACACCGGGCCTCAGAATCAGGTGCCGTCTGAAACTGCGTTCTTGTAAAATTCCAAAGAAAATTAAGAAAAAATTTTCCTTGAATTTTACGGATCTTTACAGTTCTTTCTCCATCTTTATTTCCTATTCAATATCATCTAGAAATATTATTAATCGTATTTTTAGAACATTATTTTTCTAAACTTTGGGTTTAGAATCCTTTTTAGTAATATTTTTTTTCCACAAGAATTCACAGGTTCTTTTCTTACCTTGTACCACCTTGAATTTCTAGAGTAAGAATACTTTATTAGATAACATGCATAACACACAACACCAAGAATGTAAAGGAATATAATATACCAAAAATTTAAAATATATTAATTATCTTAGTTAAATTAAATATATTTAATGCATTAAATGAATGAAATAGTGATTATGGATATGTTACACACAAAAATGATTTTCATTAATGGCTTTGGTTACACACAATACCATGATTCGATAAACAATAATATATTGTTAAAATATTTTTATAATAAGATATAATCTAAATATAAAAATATTAGTTATGAAAATTATTAAAATGGTTTGAAAATATATTGTTTATAAAAATAAAAAAATTATTAATTTGTTATGAATCAATTATAAATTAATAAGAATTGCGAGTGAATATAAAATAAAATATTAATAATTTAATGCTTAGAAATTTATTTTAACCTAATAATTTAAATTAATTACAATTAGCGAGTGACAATAATTTTAAATATATTTTATATATTTATTAAAATATTATCTATATTAATCCAATAGATTTTAATGGATAAAGACAAAAAACCAAATTTTATCCATAAAATACTATATCTTTATTAAGGAATTTTAAGTCCTTTTAAGGGATAAAAAATATTTAATGTAATTTATCTCGCATTTATAGATTATATATTTCCCAAAAATAATATATATGAAATATAAACATTAAAATCTGTTTAATGTTTTTCTCATACTTTTATGTGAATATTTATTTTTTAATGAATAGTCTAAAATATTGAATTTTAATTCAAACATACATTTTAATATAAATTATTTTTATTGTTAAATTATGTTTTATATTGGTTTTAAATTATAATTAGATAATAATTTTCACTATTTATTCAAATTTAGTCAAATTAATTAAATTCACTATGATATCTTCTATAAAAAATATCATTATTTTTTATTATTTATCATTAAATCCCACATTGTCATCCCACAAGTAGGATGGATTTTAAATTAATTTCACCAAATTATTTTATTAAAATTTGGTAAAACAGATTCCATAATTGGAATCATCATAATTTATAATTTCTTGTAATATTTAATTATTTTTCTACCAAAAAATATTAGTGGATGTGAATAAAATTAATTATAATAATTGAAGTTAAATTAATCATTATTAGGGACTAAAATTTATCCAAGTGGCCTAAAATGTAATATTATCATGTCAAAGAGATATTTTCTAGACATATATATATATATATATATATCATATCACATATTTTATATAAATGGAACTATTATTGGATCCCTTGGAATCATGAAAAATGTTGTCATAATTCCTTTATCAAAATATTAGAAGAATGACACTCCTCTATAATAAAAGGCCACCACTTATCCCTATTTCACAAACCACTCAATAAACTAATGATATGAAATTATATTTAAAAATATATTTGTAACATCCTTACCTTATACATTAATGTATTCCTTTGGACAGGAAACCTTCCAAGGAATCCCTTTGGGAAAAACGAAATGGAGTTACTTTATTTTAAGGGGACGTTTTCCAACAGTCTTTGTTCATTCATTCACTTATCCACTCACTATACTATTATTATTAACTAATTAAATAAGGAATTATGTATCCCAAATATAATAGTATGTTTTATGTTATTATTTATATCTACAATTAGATATAGCTTAATCTAATGGGTAATGAACTTACTTTTACTTTTTATGGGGAAATATTGTCCAACAAAACAATGAATGTTAATTTTCCATTTACCACTTATCATGGTGTCCATTATGATGGAAAATGTGATAATATATGAAATATATTATATTTTTAATATATTTTGTCGTATTTATTGCTTTTATAACACATACCTATATACAGTCCATTTTGATTAAATATGACAACACTACTTTTGGACGTGTGGACATCCACCCCCTCAATGTGATGTGATTCTTTCACATTATACATTTAACATATAATGGATGTATTTTATAAAATGATTAAACCTATATAATATAGATATGATATTGAGATAATAATATAAATATATTATTTTGTTTTAATTTTTTATACAACAATGTAATGAAAGTGGAGTTCAATGTAGACAAGGCCTACCGTCTCAATGAACTGTGCATTTCATTTCTTTTCTCTAGACATTATAGATTATCATAAATATATATATAATGAATATATATGATAATTAAGTCTTGGATTAAAATATGGATATGATTAAATCATGATCTATTTATTAGGAACAATAATTGACATGTCAAAAACATTCTTGAGAAAACTAGGTAATTAATATTCAAAATTCTTAAAATAATGAAATATTTTAAAATGCATAATATAATATTATAAGAAGTTAATATATGATATAATAAACATTATTAAGGTTTTTTTATCATATCGAAACATATTTTTCCCTAATATATATATGTATAAATTCCACATAACAAAAAGATGTTTAAGGTAAGGGGTTTTCAAATAAATTTATGTTCCATTGAGAGTTATTTGTTATTATGCAGAAAATCACTTTTATTGGGTGTATATACTAAATTTTTCATGTTATATAATAAATAACATTATTCACATGTTATTAAAATATTCATTCAATTCTATACCTTTCTGAATATTATGATTTAAATGTTTCAATGTGTTATGTGACACTGTTGAATGTTCAAATATTATTCTCTTAATTAATATTCATAATTGTCATCTTTGAAATTCTCACATCCTTTTGTGATTGTTAAATTTATCCTAAAAATGTATTTATTGTAATAAATTTACATTTCTTCATTAATTTAATATCCATATTCTCTTGCGATGGATATTATTATTTCCTAAACCCTAAATCATTTCACATATGGAGTTTACTTTGATAGTTATTCGATTAGATAGGGAATTATTGATAAATTTGTATACTTTATAATATAATGATATTTTAAAATTAGTAATGGTTGTTGATTGAATTTATTATTTGATATGAGAAATTATTGGGACATGAAATGTCTTTTGGATCATTGACATTATATAGCTCTTGACCATCGATAAGTTCTCATGAGATGATTATGTTGTCCAAATTAAAGAGGTTTCTACCAATATTTTTAAACTTTATGGAGGATGTTCCTTTACTATATTGGTCCTCATGTGCATAAGACACAATTTTTAGTAATTAATAATTTAATTCAATGATATTTTTTTCAATGATATTTTTCGTCGACATACTTATTGATAGATTTATTTTTTTCATTGATAAAATGGAAGTGTTTTAGTTTCTTACCTGACCATATTGAATTTTACTTATCATTTTACATTAATGGATTATTTTAATATTTATTTAACTTTCCTTATTAATTTCATTCATTTATTAATTATTTATTCTACCATACAGAACATTACTGAGTAATTGAGACCACCATTATTATGTTTCATTTCACCATGTTGTAGAGAATAAATCATTGTATAAAATTTCAAATATGAAATTTATTATATTTCAATGTATTATGGTTATATTTAATATTTACCAAGGTATTATTGGTATCATGTATGTAATTAGAATTTCTAATAATACTAACTAGAATGGCCCTTAGGGATTTCATTACTTCTAATCATGGAAAGGAATTAAAACAATGCATCAACCAGAGCATCTATGATAGGGGTGTTATACTTAGTCTCAAATATTGTTTAAAAGTAACCATAAAACTAGATTTAGACAACAAATATTAGGGAACATAACACTATAATAGACTATGAATATATTTATAAAATAAAATCGTAAGTTTTTAGGTAGATATTATGTGGGTATTCATAGAAATACATCTCATTCTCGATACTAAATGTGGACGTGGCTCTGAAATAAGATTTACCTAGGTGTAAGAAATCTAACATGGTGTTCTAGGCCTAACATTGGTAACACAGAACAAGATAATGGGCCATACTAAAAACATGGATCGAAACACCCTGGGGATATGCGAAGGATAGTTTACAATTTAATTAGATACCATTATATGGGATTTTAAAGTAATGTTTCTCCCAAATGTCACCAAAGATTACGATTCTATGAATTTTGATGCATAATTGTACGCCCTCATCAATACCATATTTGGAGGAATAAAACAATCATAATATTTTAATACACTCCATTAAATTACATTGTTTAGAAATGGCACATAGAAGGGTGAATGGTGTCTATACTCTTGTACAATGTAGAGATTATCATGTTGAGTAAACCAATCAATCTGATATTGGAAAATAGAAAATCATTGAAGTATTTTGGTAACATAATCATGTTAGAAAAACAATATTTCCCTAATGGTTAAACCTATTTCATGGATAGAATATTCTATGTTGTATTTCATTATGTGTTATAATCCCCCATCGTTTAGTGTGACTACTGATCCAATTGAAACTCAGTAATGGATAATGTATTTTGAGATGATATGTACGGCCTTGAGATGAAATGAAATGGATATAGCAAAAAATTTGGTCTATTATTTTCATATTGATTCTAGTATGTGGTGGTCTCTGATCCAAAATACATGTAAGGAAGATGAAATTGAATTCAGGGATTGGATTAGGTTCATGGAGACATATTCAAAAAAACACTTCTGTCATGATAAAAAATATGTGATTAATTGAAATTTCAATATTTCAATGAAAATGGATGAGGAGGGTGTTGTTCATTAAGAATATAACATTACAAGGCGATCCATGTATGCTACATATTATATATGAAACACATAGTTCATGATTGACCACATCATTTAAGGTCATAAGAATAATATTAAAAGGTCATTTGATTCTCTAAATTGTACATCATATGATGAGATAGTTATATGTGCCATAAAAAATAAAAATGAATCTTCATGTTCCCATATATTAATGGTAATCAAATACATAAATAGGTCATGTGAATTCTATAAAAAAAGTAAGTATCAATGTTGATGAAGGGAACATAGTAATTTTGAACATGGGATAATTTTGGAATAATTCACCCAAGTAAATTATTGGAAGGATTGAGAGTATTTCTAAGTGTGGAAAAGTTGTTAAGAGTAAAAATATTGCATATGGAATAAAGAAAAAACATCTATTCAATGTTACAACTACATGTATAAGGGGTACTATAAAAAATAATTCCTCAAACATCAATGGAATTTACCTCAGATGACGCTATGCGATCAAGGTCAAGAATATGTAATTAACATGACAAAAGTATATTCCTTACAATACATATGAATTTGGATATAAGATATATTTTGTAAAGTTATTTTATTAATGATGTTTTCATCATATTAATAATTAAAAATGTATAGATTGTATGGTAGTACTTTTTTTATTAATATTTGATATCTTATGCTAAATGGTACCATGAAAATTTTCTTAGTAAAATTTTAAACATTAATTAAAATTAATGATGTTGGTAAACAAAAAAAATCATATGCTTTAGATGTTGAGATAACGATGAAGAAAATATTGATTTTGACATGTGTTGACTACATTGGAACTGATAAATAGATTATCGAAATGTTGAATATACTGTCTTTTATGGAGTTTTAATTGTTTTAAATTTATAAAATATATATAATGACATGTGTCTTACATAATGAAAAATAATAATATTACATGTTTCCAATTTTATTTATTAGTAATTTGTGTTTCTTCCATAATTCCATAAGATACATGATGAACTAATTCAAATATTTTGAATGTGAAAATGTTGATTTGATCTATGATCATTAAACGGAAGTGATAACATCATTTTAGTAATTTAGTAACCATATTTATAAAGGATTGAATCATAATTTTTTAGAATAGTTAACCATTTATAAAATGATTTAGGTTGAACTTTTGATATGGGTTTACAAATTCATTTATTACTCCACAATTTAATGAATCTTGGCCTGTGAGATGTTGTATAAATAGTTCATGGAAAGACCTATGGAAAATATTATTCTCATAGAAACAAACGATGTACGTATATTTACTTATTTTTATAGAGAGTGACATAATTAGTCAACTACTGGAAAAAAGAATATTGAAACAAAACTTGTTATCTAGTACCTTTGTTTGTGATGTACAAATGGTCCTTATATCATCAAATATTTAGGACTTTATGATTTTTTACTTTCTTATAAACATTTTCTCTAGAACTCCCTATCATAATTGGATTGTCAAGTTTTTCAAATATTTTTGTGTTTCCATTTCCCACATATTTCCTCATACAATAGACATTAGTTATGTGATCAGTGAACTATCCTTTCTCACTTACAAAGTAGATGTGTTATTAACCATATTCAGGATGTGGTTTTTCCTTAAATAGTTTATTTTTAATCCCTAGATTACTGACCTTGGGCTTAAATGGTGAGGACACAATTTAAAATTGGTCAAAGAAAGTAACACCCAGAAATTATAGAGTAATAATATTTTAGTAGAAAAAATTACCGACACACAACACTAAGTGTATAAATGAATATAAAAAAACAACAGTTTATAATATATTTACTATTGTATATAATTTCAATATTTTTTATTACATTCAATGTATGAAAAAATGATATATCATATGTTACATTCAACAATGAGTTTCATCAATAGCTTTTGTTAAACGAAATACTGAATATTGCTGAACAATAATATACTATTACAGTAATATTATAAAATGATATAAACTTTGGGTAATATTATAAGTTATGAAAAGGGTTAACTAACATAAAAAAACAATGGTTTAAAAAAATTTAAAATGAATTCATTGGTTATGAATTAATTAGAAAAGAATATTAAAACTGAGTAAATATAAAGAAAATTATTATTAATTTTATACTCAAAAAATTATTTTACACAAATAAATTAAAATCATTATATGTATATAATGATATAAATTTAATATATAAATTATATTCATTAAAATATTTTTTATAGTCATCCAATATATTTTACACGTTTATGATAATATCTAAAAAAATGTTATGCCTAAAATACTATATTTTGATTAATGAATTTTAACCACATTTTCATAGACAACCCATATTAAATAAATTTTTTATCTTTTATAGATTATATATTTCATAATATACTCTGTATTTCAAAAATATACAAAATAACGCTAGGGAGAATTTTATTTAATTTTCCCTAAAATTTCAATTTTAAAATGATTAATGAATAATAATAAAATATAATTCCAAACTACATTGTAATATAATTTATTTATTAGTATAAATTATATTTAGATTGTTTTTAATGTATAATTAGTTTTTATTTTCATCAATTAATTATTTTTTTTCATTTTAATCAACTTCACTGTGACATTGACTATAAAAACATAGAAAACCATTTGATGTTTTTACTTAAAAACTCACATTAGTTTCCCGCCTGTAGAATTTATTTTAATTTAATGTATGCCACTTATGGGATTAAAATATAAAAATATTAATTATATATTTATAATATTCATAATTTTTAATACATAATATATTCAACTTTGTTTTGTCCAAAAATATTAGTGAAAGTAACAAAAATTAATTAAAACGACTAAGGTTAAAATAAGCTTAATAAGGGAATAAACCTTAACCATAAGGCCCAAAATGACCAATATTTCGGTCACATAGCTATTGGATAGACATATTTTGACACTATCATTTCTACAATAAAAATTATACAACAATTGGATCCATTTGCAACATGAAAAATGTAGAGGGAATTCATTTGTCAAAATAAAACATTAAAGAGTGTCACTCATCCTCTATTATAAAAGGCGTCCGCTTATCCCCATTCCTTACACATATCATTGAAATTATGTGGGAAAATATCTAACAAAATATATCATAAACATCCATACCTAAGATTGTGAATTCATTCGTTGGCCTGAAAGCCTTCCATAGAATCCCTTTAGTATAAACCCAAAGGAGTTTCCCTATTTTAAGGTAGCATTTTCCAATGATATATTTTCTTTTATTGTCTTATCCACTCTGTATACACTTTTTATTCCATGAAGAAACAAAAAATTAAGTATAATAAATGTACTATGATGTTATTATTTTATTATCTATTCCTACAATTAAATAATCATCTCTCTAATGGGTAACATCATACTTTTTTGGTACGAAGAACTATTGCCTCACGAAAATATGATTCTTAGTTTTTCATTTTCCATGAATAATGGTGTAAATTATGATGTAAAATATTTTTATATATGATAAATATGATGTTTATAATAACATTATTATTCTTTAATTTATTTATAACACATACATATATACCATCAATTTTTCATAAATACAATAACACCACCTGTAGAAGTGTGGATTACCGCCCACTCAATGCATTTTGATTCATTCATATTATACATTGAACATATTAATGATGGTTTTAATAGAACTATGTAACATATAATAAATATATATTATAATTTAATTATAATATAAATATATAATTTGATGTTAATTAGATCAACAAAATAAAGAAATTAATGTATCATTCATGCATACGTTTATCATACCGCTTCCATGAACGATGCATTTCATTTCATATATACGAACATTATATATTATTATAAATATATATATAATGAATATAATTCATAATTAATTCATGGTCTACATTTAGGATATTATGAAATAATGATATAATTAATTGCAACATCAATTGACAAGTCACAATCAAAATTAAGGATGATATGCAATTAACACCCAACATAGTTAAAATATTGGAAGAGTGTTAAAAATTGGTAATTAATTATTATAAGAATCAAATATATGATATTATTAACATGATTATGGTTAATTTATATGTTAGATACATATTTTAAACCACTATATATGATTATAGTTACAAAACAACAAAATTAAGGTTAATGTAATGGAATGTCATCTAATTTAAAATTCTATTGTGACATATTTGTTATTATGCACAAATTCGGATTTATATTGTTTATATATTGCCTCATTCATGTTATATCATGAATCCACTTATTATCAGGAAGTTATAATTTTTATTTAATTCTATAAAGATATGGAGATTATTATTCATATGATTGAATGTGATATCAGACAGTTTGGAATGTTTAATAATTATTCTCCAAAAGAATATTCTTAATTGTCATCATTTCAATCATACATCCTTTTGTTATTTTTGACATCCAATGGAAATAATCATTTTTTCATAATAAATTATCATTGGGAATTTCTTTGAATACACATATTTTCTTATGATGGATATTTTTATTTCCTAATCCATATATCATTACACTAATGGTGTTTACATTCATGCTTATTTGGTTATCTGTGGAATTATTTATAAATACGTATCATTTATTTAATATAGAAATATGATAAATAACATATTTTATAGATAAATTCATTATCAGAAATGAGTAATTCATTACAAATTCAATGATAGATTGGGACAATATATTATATGGATCTTTGATGCATCAATATGTTCTAATGGGACCATTAATTTGTCAAAATTAAACTAGTTTCTACCTATAGTTTTAAACAATCCGAAGGACGAATCTTGAAATTATAGGTCCTCTTGTTCCAATTAAATTAAGTCAAATAAATATAAATTTCTATAATATATTGTTCAATTTTTATTCATTAATGAGATTTTTCCCCATTTATCTATAGATACCTTTATGTTTCATCTCATTGATTAAATTTCATGTGTTTCAATTTCTTACCTTATAATATTGAATTCTCCTTAACAAATTATTTTAATGTAGTTCATTATAAGTAAATTATATTACTTTATTGGGTTTACCCATTTAATTATTATTTTTTCTTTTTTGCATACCCTTATTAATAAATTTAGCTCACAGATATTATGTTTCCACTCTTTGTGTTATTATGAAGAAATATTTGAATATATTTTCAAGGACATAATTTCTTTTATTTTTATGATTTATTTTTCTATTTAAAATTTACCAATGTATTATGGGTATCATTAATGTAATCTGGCTTTCCAATATTACTGAACAGAATGGTCAATTAATATTTGATCCCTTTTAATCATTATAATTTAATAAAATAATACATTTACTCATATCATTTGGGGTTGGGGAGTTTTATATCTTCTTCAAGAATTCCTCTCATATCAGAAATGTTGTAAATTTTTTTTTTCTAAATTTACATAGATATTACACCTTTCAAAAAAACATAAAAATTAATCAAGCATTAATTTTAAGAACTTATCCGAGGTGAGACTGTTGAGGGGGAGGCACTGTAACGGGAAATGTTCCGGCGGCTTACTGTAGTTGCCCAGCTACAGTAGCAGTACTATTCACCGATGGGTCCTTTGGGTCCAAAAAATGGGCTTTAAAGTCTTGTATTCAGGACACATGGCCTTGGGCCTTAAGGATATTTAATAGGTCTCCCTCTACCAGTCAATAGAGGAATCTGTTTTAATAATAAAATGAGTCTTCTTCCCTAACCATAAAAAAAAGATATCCACCATTTTTATTATTTTCTAGATTAATTATTTAATTAATTAAATATTTATTCTTCTATTATTGATGTTCATGGAAATTTCATAGTTTTTTTTGATGTAATTTTATACCACAGTAGATGAATCATTTATATGGAATTACACTATTTGTATCAATCAACAGAAACATCATTGGATTTTTTATTAATCATGTTGTTCTATTTATGTCACTAGGATAACCTATATTATTTTTCCCTTACCTAGTTTACTTTTTTTGTGGTATTATCTTCACATCAACATCTTATTATTCCATGATTGGTAAAAACCATCACTGATCGTTATAGTGACCAATTAAATTTAAATAATCAAAAAAATATTCACATCATTCATATCTTTTTGTGATAGATTGATTCCATTACTAATAATTATACTTCTGTTGTATATAATACCTCTTTTCATTGTAATTTCTCTCATTAAATGTAATAATTATATAAATATCATGTAATAAAATATTGTTTTTACAAAATATTACACGAACCCCAAACAACCAAGAACAATAATAGTACAAAACTAATATTGATTTTTTCTTTTCTGATGTATTCTATCTATATTTAAAAACATTATTTTTTTGATAAAAAAATTATTCATTTTATCTTTCTTCGAGGAATAAGAATTTATTTGTTCACAGTAACCATAGGTAATGTTTATTAGGATTCCTATGTATTTTTATACATCTATGTTTCTTCCAATGTTATAGTAGAATCTACAATTTTCAGTAATACAACATTAGTAAAAACATATATCTCACTAAAAATGGTTGCCTTTTACAAAGAGAAAACAATGGATTTATCTTTATATAATATCAAACACTTCCTACATGTATTTTTAATCATATTAAAAATTGAACCCTTATGTTGATAAATCATTGAAGTTATTTGATTCCCAACAGCATGTGATCTATTATCTTGTGTTTCATCAATATTTATTAGTTTTACTCTACTACAAACATATTAATTTTAATGAAATCCATTCAAATTCAACTGATTTCATGATTTTTTCCCAATGAATCATCATCTTATGAAACTCATCTTAATTAACGTTTTTTCCCTTTAGGGAAAAAAATAAATCCCTTTAATTATTTTTTCATGAACCTCAATTTTAGCATATTTTACATTTATTATTGTATTAAAAAACATTATATTTTCGTGAATAACTTCTATAAATATCATTTTTAAAAAATAAATAGTAAAAAATTCATTATCAATTGATATATGTTGAAATAGAAATTTGCATTTCAAATCTATAAAAACTATTATCTTTAGTTTTCAAGCTTCTTGTTTATTTATTTATATTGAAATAGATTCATGTTTTTTTAAATTATACTGTATCGAGAGGGTGTCACATATTACAACCTATTCTTAATGCCTCTTCAATATCATTAGCTTCTTGTTCATGCTATGATTTTTTATCCTAAATTCGCATGAATACATTGGTAATACATAAAACCAATTATTTAAAACCCATATTAAAACATTATCTAATTTTAGAATTTAACACATCATTATCATTACTTGAACATGATTAAACATAAATATAATCGACTAAAATATTGAAAACATTATCACACTATGGGTATGTAGCTACTAGTTGATCTTCATATTATTTTATACAATATACATATAATTTTTATGAGTCTTATTAAATTTGAAACATTTACAATATCAAGAGTAGCGGTTGGATTTCTTATCTCATGTTCTTCAAAATGTTTATCATCCACATGTCTGTATGTCATATACTATAGAAATAATAGACCTTGCATGTAAATAATATCAAACAAGAATTGGAAAATTTTCAATGAGACCAATTGATGTATCAAATTAATTATAGAGTATCAATAATGGGGGGTGGGGTGGGGGTTAATATGTTTTGACCACTTTTATTGAATTATTTTATTTTTCTTTTAACTATATTAATTTAAAATGTAGTTACATGTTATAATGACTGTATCATATATGAATTTTAGAATGTAAATAAAAAACCATCAAATAATATTTTTAAGAGGCTCAGTGTTAATCCATAATCCATATTTAAAATAGTTATAACAACAATTACATATTCTACACTATAATATTTTCATTAATTCCAATTTTTTTGGAAGAATAATATTATAAACTCTAATATTTGATTCACCACTTGGTCATGTATATATCCCCTATAGATCCAACTCTTCCACCCTAGTTGGTTATTCCCCATAACCATTCAACTAGTTAGACACTAATGTTTTACAAGGCTCTTAAGAAACTGGTTGTACTCCACAATCAAAAGCTCACTATTCTTCTTTTGAAGATCCAATCAACTGTAATATGAACTACACATGCTATCTGGATCAAAATTTCTCAAGTACTTATTTATGCACATTCAATAAATTATAATTATTTATTTTGGTCTTGGAAAATAATTTTGACCACTTGTATCTAATTAGTTACTTCAGTGTAACTATTATCTAGAAAATATTATTCCTCTATGGAGGAAGTATTAACCTCACAAATTATTCAATGAAATTTTAATATTCATAAAAAAATTAATACACTAATAACTCATATTATAAATCTTTTTGAAATAGTTATTGAAATCATTTTCTCTCTTCTTGATGAGATCATTAATGTACATTATATATAGTATATCTCATGTTAACAACATCAAACATCATGTATGAAAAATAATTAATATATTTATCACTCGTATTCTAGGAATAGTGTATGATAAATATGCATTCATTATCATATAAATGTGAACTACCTCATCCACTACATCACTATTAAACCTCATGAAGGGCACTCATTATATTTCATTTACATAAAATAACACATAATGAAGCCCATGTAGTGAATTCCTCAATTTCATCCATGAAATTATATCTGGAACTACATGAAATATTCTCATAATATATTAACTATATATCATTTGTGTATTATATCACATGAACGAAATTCAAATTCATTAATAGAATTATATGTTTTGGTGGTCTATTTCTTAACAATTATGATTGTGTGTATATAACATTGAAGGTTTGTTTATATATAAACATCAAGTGTCGATACCAGCGGTGTTGGATCATAGAACACCAATAATCATCATGAACATGAAAAGTATTTTGAATGTATAACTTGATCCCATGGATCTCTTACATGAATTCAAATCCTATTCAATCATCTGTTTTGGTATCATAAGCATTTGAAATCCTAGTTTATCTCATACTGTAAATGAGTATATGTTGGGGTAATTATAGAAAACAACACAGAGTACACTCCATCTACTTTATATAGATATTATCGCCACCTTACATCTGTAAACATAACCTCAACATACACAAATATTTAAATCGATATCTCTATTAAAAAAATCAAATAGTTTTTTCTACATAGTTTTGAATTATATTATTCATGTACATGATCCCTTTAATGCTGGTAAAATTATTCATATTGGTAAATGTATGTTGTGTCATAAATTTACAAACAAAAATAATCCCTAAAATGCACATGGTGCAAGAAAAATCATTAGAATTTTTTAACGGTGTAGATAAATATCTTCAGATGGAACTTGTTCATTAACTATGTCTTAATAATGGTTCTATTGTTCTCCCAACATTATTTCCCAACATTGTCTCCTCAATAGTTCATGTACTTTTTAATAGTACATGCAATTAATTTTTTTCACTAGTGGAAATTATGTTTCTGATCATAACAACCCATAGAAAAACATGCACCATCTCTCTCCACTGCATTTCCACCCCACATGGTGGTGCCAATATCTCTAAATAGCATACACATGTGTAATATTTCCTTCTCATATAGGATCTCACCATTTAAACTTTAATGGCTAGTTGAGGGTTGACCATCACACATAATAATTGGATCTGGGTCCCCTTGGATAGCTTAATGGTTGGTTTATTTGTGATTATACATATCTTAGAAGAGTTAGTAAAATCAACAATATGAACTAAAATAGAATAATTTAAATTATGAGACATATTATCTAATAACGTTTTCCTCTATTTTAGAAGTAAGTTATAAATTCCTAATCTATAAAATTACAAATCACATTCACTCATCTATATGATGTAGGAAATGTTTATACTCTGAACACCAAACAACTCATGTCTTATTCTTTATGAACATCTTTAATGAACACCGCAATTGACATCCAATTAAAATTTCATCTACACAAATAGTTGAAAACAAATTTCACTTATATAAATATCTTGTGTTATATAATAATTATCTTTACGTAATTAGATATCATTATCCTTTCATTTATTATTATAATTTCAATAGAATTGTCAATGACGTAAAGGGCGTATTGTAGAATTCTTACATTTTTATTTATATTCATTCTCTCCGAATACTATCAAAGTAATAGTGTCATATTGACTTCAATGTGTTAAATAATATGAAGTGTAATTATGTTAATACAATTACCATTATTTACTCAGAAATATATTCTTATAAAAATAAATGAACATCGATCATTCACTATTGATACCACTACCTCCATAAAATTACAATTTTTCACTTTTTATCATGATTTTCATTCATTATAAGAAAAATTAAAAAATTAGTAACCAAATTAATATCATCACAAAATATAATTGTTTATAAAAAAATTATATTATACACTGCAATTACCATACTCAATCATTCACACATAGCATGTTTATATTATGGGTTATCTTAAACAGATATGTAAAAAATCTATAAAACACTATCATGGATGAATTTGAGAACTAAAATACTAACATTACTAAATGTTAATAAGAAATTAAGTATTAGTACATTATTATATAAATTCTATTATACATATTAATCTTATTATTAAAATATTCACATAAATCCATAAAATTACACAAATAAAATGACGGATGATTCAATTTTTATTCAATGATATGAAAAAACAATATAATAAATGAATATAATATGATAATAAATTTTTGTTCAGGACCCCTTCCACCAATTGTAAAAATCCTTGATCAACAATGTTTGAAGAGAGATATTGATCAACAGGGCTTGCCTCTTGTAGGTTATAGTTGTGGAAATAGAATTTAAGGAATAATGAAACTCACACATACGAGATAAATTATGCTTTATAAAAGTATATTACAAGGGAATATGATTCCAATCACAAAAAATAACTCCATCCCATAAGTGAAAATAAATAATTGTCCATCTCACAATGAATGAACATTATATATAAAAAAATTTATTTTATATGTTTTTATCGAAAATATAATCCTATTATAGCAACTCAACAACACCTATAATTCCCATGTTTATACTACCCACCACGATCCCTGAAGTCATCTAGGAAACTGAAAAAATGATTTTTTATATATATATTGATCCTGATATTTATACTCATATGGATAATACTAATTGGAAATTATGAATATATGAAAATATTTTTCAACATACTATGTGAATTAAATATTGAACAAACAAAAACAAATAATATTCAGTGATTTATTCCATACATATCATGGAACTCTCACAAAATAACTAATCAGAGTACAATAACATCACATTGAAAGTATACAAACAATGAACCCACATCCACTTCCCAACTTATTTTACACTCTCCTGATTCAAAAACAATTATTGTTATCCCATACTATTTTTCATCACATCACATATCCATCCATCACCGACATGGGTTGGGATGAATTCAAACCTACCCAACCTCCAATTAGGTCCAATATCAGTTGATGTTGTCACGAACCGAATCTGGTCGCCTTCAAAATCGGCCCCCCGACCCTGTCCATGGCAAGACCCGAAGGGCGTTCCCGATCCCTACGGACTGGCACAAGTGCCCGGGTATCATAAAATGAAAATTGGGAACGATTTACCCGAGTTTATAAACATAAAACCACAAAAGAATCCAATGAAAAAAATCTGGATTTTTCAAACCAAACAATGTTTTACAGAAAATCAGAACTGAATTACATAGTCTAAAACAACTCAACAGGACTATAACAAAGGAACAAAACAAAAAAAATGAACAGCCCAAGAACCTTAACAAATCGGCACCCGACCCGGTCCATGGCAAGACCCGAAGGGCGTTCCCGATCCCTACGGGCTGGAACAAGTGCCCGGGTATCATAAAATGAAAATTGGGAACGATTTACCCGAGTTTATAAACATAAAACAACAAAAGAATCCAATGAAACAAATCTGGATTTTTCAAACCAAACAATGTTTTACAGAAAATCTGAACTGAATTACATAGTCTAAAACAACTCAACAAGACTATAACAAAGGAACAAAACAAAAAAAATGAACAGCCCAAGAACCTCAACATGGAAAGAGGCATTGCCCTCAAGCCATCTCCACAAGACCGATTATGAATGACCGGTGAAAACCCGAACTGTTGGCACAAATGTTATACCCAAACCTGCGACAAAAAAAAAACCAAGTTTACTTACACCCAAGGGTGTAAGTAGGGTATGAGCCAATTCCCAATAGGATACCACCACTAAGAGATTCCCTGTGATAAACATTCAAAGACGAAAAGCATACACATTTTCAAAAACATATAATTTCTAGTTACAATTTCTAAAAGATGCAACTTAAAAAAAACAGTTTTCAAGTGGGATAATTTAAAGAATCAAAAATTTTAAAATAAATTCAAAAGCTACTGATTTTTCCAGCCAAATATACTGTATGCCGACGCTAAGTATAAAAGATCTATGAGCACAACAAATAGGAAATAACCCCTAGGCACTAGCTAGCTGTGGGTCCCAGGTACCTCGTATCTCGGTGAGAGTAACCACAAAAATTATCCGTTCTCGTGCACGAGCCACTAGTAGGGAACATACCCATAACCTAGTGGTCCCCAATCATCATCATAATAGTTTAGTTAGAGTTGTAAGCGTCAATCCTACTAAGTGAAACTGAGGCCAAACCTCACAGATTCACTAGCATACTAGTACACGTCCACCCACCTAAATACCCGGGTTTTCCCTTTGTGCTCAAACAAGTTCAACAAGCCAAGAAATATACTTTTCACATGAAAATATCACTTCCACATCACACATTATCCAAACATCCCCATGAACATCACACAAGTCACAAATTTAACTTTTCATTCAAATTCATTTTGAAATCAAACTCACACCAAAATAACCCACAACACTTTTTTCATAACTTTCACAATCACACACATCCTTTAACAATTTTATAAAGTCCCTAAAAATATGATAAACATCACATAATAGAACTATTCACATTTAAAATGGTTCATTTGAATGTATAAACAATCCAAAATAGTTTTCCAATATGGTTTCACCTCTTACATAAATTATTAAACCACTCAAAACTTTCATAAAACAATTCTAAATAGTGTACCAAAGCTTTTCAAATAAAACCCATTTCAAAACCATATTTCAAGGAAAAAATCACATCAATACAAATTCAAAACAGAATTTTAAGCTCCAAAAACATTTATTAAACATCCCCCATGTGTTATACAAACACCTCAAACAACAGTACAAAAGATCCACATGAAACACACACGTTTTCAAGATCACTTTCAAGAAGCACAATAATGTTTTACACCATAAACCCTTAAAAAAAACTCTTTAAGACCTAGTGGCACACAAATACCCTAACAAATCAGAATTTTCATACCGAACTAGATTTATTAAACAAAATTTATATGATATAAAACAATCCCAAACAATACCCAAAGGGTTGCACATGAAAACACCAAATTTAAAGCTAAAATGAAACTATAAAAACAAATGCTTTACTAAATCAAACATAAACAGTTCACGCACCACACACAGCATATTAGGAACATGAATAATAAGTAATTCAAGCAAACTAACTCATCTATAAATGTTTACACATGGAATCACCTACCTTTTATGACGAAACCCTCAAAACATAGTGCGAAACATCAACCGCACCACCGCCGCACCTCAAGGAATATAAATCCAGACCTAGACCACAATATTTGACCAATAAGACACCAAATCAAACCCTAGTTTCTAACCTCAATTTCTGGACATGATGAACTTATTGAAAGGGTGAAAGAAACCCTTAGGAAGGGGAGGAAATCAAGGAAAGAAACACTTACTTGAAACATCTTGAATAAAACGAACCAAAATCTACTAGAATCTTAATTTTAAAACAGATAATAATATAATTGATATTCTAACAAGAATGATAAGGTCATGTAGGAATTGTAATTGGGGAAAAAGATTAAGAATAGAAGGAGTTATGAAAGGATCAATTTACCTCTTCAAAATCTGGATGATTTCTAAAATCCAGAGAAGTTTCGACTATTTTCTCGATTCTATCTAGATCCAAATTGTGGGAGGAGGGCATGGGGCCACGCCTTAGGTAAGTGGTCTCGGGTGAGAGTTGGAATCACCGAAAAAACGCAAATATTGAAGGAGATATTAAAGCATTAACATTTATTTTTAATGCAGAAAATGGGCTTTCGGGCAGGCCCAATTCCCTAACTAAAAACCCATATCCACCATGATTATGGATTTATAAATGGTCCAAATAAATATGGTGGTGTTAATATGTCAGGGGATGACAATTAGGAATTGGAATGGATGAAAAGTGTTGAAAAATGAAGAAGTTATAAAGGAATCAAAATTTATTTTTAAATCTGGAATTGGGCTCACCGTTTGGCCCAATTCATAAAAACTCACCCATTCCTCCATAAATTCTTGGGAAACTCTCAAAACAAAGCATGAATGGAAATTTAATGGAAATTAACTTTAAAATAGGTCATGTATGTTACAGATGTCATCAATGTTGTCATTTTCATCTGTCAATCAACTATATCATAATCACCAATGTCATCACAATACCTTATATCTTGAGAACTACAATATCCTTATCATTAAAGACATGAATCTCTTTCCCTTATCCTACCTTGTTTGACCCCCAATATATGTCAAATTATAATAACCCTTAAGAATCATTATTACCATACCTCATCATAACTACTTGTGAATGATGATAAGGGGTGAGGATGTAACCAACCATCAGATTAACCACCCTAATGAATGTTAGTGAAAATACTCATAACCAAGAATAATTGGGAGTTGGTAATGTTATCGAACTCATGAATGCATGTATAGAAATACTATATAATTTATTATAAATAGATAACATACATAAACCAACATATGGGTATAGAAAAAGATCCCCATTATTCCACTCAACATTTCTGTAATGACTCAAGATCTCCATCAATATCCTCTACTACCAATAATGTATCATACAATATAAATAAAAAATACAAGACATTATTCCTTTTCATTAATCATGTTATCCAATTTCCAAAATTACTAGTTATCAATTAAATTCCATTTATTTAAGAAATTCCATTCATATTTATGAATAAAAATAATAATCATCACTTCCACTTTAATTTTATAAATTTAATAATCATTAAAATCAGTAAAAAAATTATCAAAAATGAAATCAACCTCGCAATTATTTTCTATCTATCCCACTTTATTTAAATTTTAAATTTTAATTATCATTATTACCCCTTAATTTTAAAACATTAATGAAACTATGCCAATACAACACAAAGATTGGTTATATACCATGAAAAACCAGCTTCCATATGACGTAAATCCTTTTCCATTACCATAATCCTACCATATACCCATTCAATCCTTATATCAAAACTATTAAATATTGGCCCCCATACTAACTTATACAGGTTAACCATAAACCACTTCAATCAGGTTTTTCATTCTAAAAAAATTTCAAAAATAACCAAACCATTTACCACATTATCTTGACACATGGTTTTAATAACCAACATTGATTAATAATAATCAAATAAATAAGAACAAAAGCAGTTTTTTTCCAAAAATATACAAAAACTGTTTAAACCATGGGATTTCATCCCATTATGTCATTACATTCATTTGGATTCTCACATAATTCTATAATTTTATGGGAAACCAGTTTTTTATAAAAATATAAGTTACTAATTTTTATGCATGGTGATCTCATGTAATTAATAGGACAAGACTCAAAAATTATATATCAAAGAAAGAAATATTTCTTTTAAAAAATATTATTTTCTTCATTATTGAAATGAATGTATAATAATATGATATCTCAAGAAAACTTTAAACACATTTGATTACACCCCAATGCCATAAAATTCAGATTAATCCTACTATTTAAATAATTATTCTAACCAATAAAATTAATCCAATAGAGTAAAAAATAATAAACATCATAAATATTGACATAAAATAAGGATTGGGAAGATTCCCAACCTCGTATAGTTTTTCAATATTATTTTTGAATGAATTTATGAATACAATTGATCCACCAATGTTGTAATAACCACTAAGAATTATTGAAAAATTCCAAAACCTATCCACTATATCACTTCATAAATCATTTCATGTTTTACAACAAAAATATAATGATCTCCACCAATAATAAACATTTAAATGAATATGTACAAGTGTAATGAATAAGATAGGTGGAAGAGAAGTACCATGATTTGTAGGTCCCCGATAAGAATGAATCAAGGAGATAAAACTCCACAGGCTACTATTGGAAGGTCATGATATCATATGGATTCAACTAGGGATAAAAAAATTAATGAAAAATGAAATAAGAAATATAATACACAATTTTTTACAAAAGTGTCTTTGTAATCATTCCCCAGGGGGGGGGGGGGGGGGTTCTCACAAAACACCAATTGAATGTAAAAAAACAAGATCTAGATGCAACATCCAAGGTAAGTAAAGAATCTGACATTTTCATATTTATTAATATTTTTTAACTAAATATTAATTTTACTTTAAGGTGGATGATTTCTTCGATTATGTACCCAAAACACAATAATAGATTTCTTTGAAATATTACGTTGTACACAATAATGAGTTATAAAGTAATTTTTTTAATAATATTTGTTTAAATGGTAGTTAACTCGTATCCATTTTATTGGTCGGAATGAACAAGACTAACAAAAATATGATTATACATATTTTTTAATGGAATTTATCTTTATCCAATAAAATTTAGAAGCTTAAAATGTTAATGAATCCATTTTTAAGCATAAATAATCTAATATACCTTAAAAGGCCGATTCACCGCCTTTTGATGGAAAACCCTTTTTAAATATAATTTATGTCACTTTTATTTGTTATATTTGACAAAATGATTTTCTTCTTTATAATTGGGACATAAGAATTTAATTTTGATGAAATTTTGGTATTTTTTTTGATAATGATCATTTTTTAATGAATAATGAAAAATAATGAATTATAATTCAAAACTGCCTTTTAATCTAATTTAGTTATATAGTTAGATTATTCATTTAATTGGTTTTAATGTGTAATTGGATTATTTTTTTAAAATTTAATATTTTTTGGTCATTTTAAGTAATTCCACTCTTATATTGGATATAAACAAAAGTAAATCATTTTATAGTTATTATATATTGTAAAAACACACTTTCTGTTTTAACAATGAGAATTAAATTTATATTAATTCCTTCTACTACTATGTTTTGAATTTGAAAAATGGATTCCATATTTTGAATCATGAGTTCAAAATATTGTAAATAGGTACCTTTTATTTTTAGACATTTTGAATATTTACTTTAGTAAAATTTTTATTTACCATGGCTAAAGGTTAAATCAGGTAAATAAGCGTGGAAATATATATTTTAATAATATTTAATTACTCTTACATTTGTACTAACCCTATTTAATGATAAATTACTAACCATGAGAATCCATGGATTGATTTTTGGACTCGATGAATCCACATGGTAGTGAAAATGACACTTTATATTAAATAATTAAAAGTAAGAACATAAATAACATAAGCATGAATATTTTTACAAATTTTTTTATGGGGTTATTTAAGTTATAAATTTTATTATAAAAATTATAAGGAATTTTAATACAATATCCTAAATCATGGTGTTTTATTTATAATTTTTAGACATTAAATATGAAAACATAACTATGACACAATGGTGATGCAGTAATTGTTTCATAAATAAAGGATTCAAATAATTGATATTATAAATTTTGAAATAAATTTATTTTGAATCATTTTATGCCATCCAAAAATTTTATAGATTTTTATTACTTTCTATAATTGATTAAATGATTTTTTTCGAATGAATCAAGTTGGTTTGGATTTTTTAAGAAGTCATGATATGAATTGTATTAAAATTGATATCAAAGAGTTTTTAAATCAATCAATATTTTATTAAATGATAAAATAGTTATAAAAATATATGATTTGTAAAAATGACTTATATGATGTAAAAATGTCATTAATGATCCATTTTGGGTCTCTTGGAATTTTATATAAATATATTAACCATATTGTATGAATATATATAAGAGGACATGGTAAGGTTAAATAAGTTAACAAATTTTTAAATAAAAACATATAAGGATTAAAAAATATCCAAAAAATGTCCAATTCTTATTGAAAGATTTTATTTCGACATAAATGAACCTTATCATCGAATTAAATATGTTTTGGAACTTTATAACTAGAAAATAATTATATAATAAAATAATTTTTTCAAACATTCCAAAAGAGCCCCTCATCCCCCTTATGAAAAACCATCACCTCTAACCCATACTCACAACACGAAATCCCCCGTGGCTCATCCAAAATCTAAAAAAATAATTTCTCAATAACCATATATTATTCATAAATCCTTACCTTTAGTACAAAGAACTTTAGGAAAGCCTTTTGGTTCAAACCAATATATGTTAGTAGATTTTATGGTAACATCTTTCCTCAAGTTCCCTTCTTTTATTTCACTTTTTCACTCTCTATGATCTTTTTGTTATTTTATTGCATAACAACACCAGTATCCTCAATATACTAGTGTGGTTTTTTGTTAAGGGTTTGAAATTCACATACACACAACTCCATCTAATTGGTATAGAACATAATGTTTTTTTAGACGGCGAACTGCTGCCTCACAAAATGATGATTATTCAATCATTTCCTACGACCTCTTATGGTGGACATTATGATGTCAATATAATTATTTTTTATATTTATGATATTTATTTTATCATTATGGTTCTTTAATTATATTTTATAACTTAAATTTATGCTTTTCACATTGTATATATATGATAATCTCATTTGAGGATGTGCAAACATACGCCCCCTCCAAGTTATATGAATCGTCCATACCATACATGGAATGTATAATGGATGGTGTTAATAAAATTAGGAAACATATATAAAATATGGTATTGTACTGGAATAATGTTATTTCAATGTATCTTTTGGTTTTCATTAGTTTTAAAATGAAAAAAATTAAATATAATTATTGTTCATGCGTACGTACGACTTACCATATCATGAACAGTGCATTTCATTTTCACATATCCAAATTATATACACTATTAAAAATACATATATACTAGAAATATATGATATATATAATATATAAATTATTAATATTATTTCGGAGTTTGTGGAATTTTAACCACATGGAAAATTTATAATTAAAACAATTTCATTCACGACTAAAGTTCTGAACATTAACAAAATGTCTGATATGAACTCAAATAGTTAACTAATTGTTATAGAAATGTAATAAGTGATATAAAAGGAATAATAAAATTGAAAAAGGTTCTTAAGAAATAAAAAATTAACTTCTGTTTATCATTATCAAAATTCAAGAACGAACAGTTCAAGTCTGACACGAGGTGAGGGACTTCATCTCATTCTCCATTAATTGATGCATATTTTGATTTATACACCACTTTATTATATATGGTGTATAAACTTATTTGAAGTTTCATTTAATTCAAAATAGAAACTTTTTATATGAAGAATTTTACTAAACATAAAAAAGGAATGTTTCTTTTTAATGTACGTGATGACACCGACCTTTCCGCTACTGTGATTAATATTTGATCCTTGGATTCCATAACAAGCCATAGTGTTTTTTAAGGAAAATAAATACCATATATTCCATTCTATGTATTTTGGAATTGAAAATGGTTTTGATAAAGAATCTATTATTTCAATATATTTAAATGATACATTTTGATTTAAATGTGGAAATTTATCTTTTCTTTTATGTTTGTTTTATGTGTTATGAATATGTTATGGTTTTTGGGAATTCATTATGTAAGCAGGGGTTTACATGATAAACCTATGGAATGTGAGCCCCATATATCTCTCCAATTCAATGGGTATCATGAATGAGGTAAATGTTAATGTTTCTCCTAAGAGATATAGTGAATATATTGTGATTGGAATTCTAACATAACTCCCTATGTAGCAGCGATAGTTACAATGTAAGTATGATATGAATTCTACAATATACATTTATGATTTCTGATTTCAATATGTTTTTCATAAATCTTATTATTTAATTTGGTATGTTAAAGAGATTATGATTGGTATGTATTGATGGACTACTTTTTTCTTTCTTTGTTTTATAATCCATACTGAGTTTTTTATGCTCATCCCAAGCTTTTAAGAAATGTTTTTCACAAGACATAAAGATTAATATGGTCAATGATAGAATAATGGAATATTCATGCTATATAAACCATGGAACTAAACATGAATCTTTTTTTCATGATTTATTATTTTATGAATGAAATGGGTACTGTGTAGAAGAGTCTACTATGTAATATTTGATATGTAATTTAATATTTATGGACTAATTCCCTAAAACACTAAAATTGAAAAGAACATAAATTTTAATTATTAACATAATCCAAGATTATGAAATTTTTAATGTTGGTTCCTTATACTAGAATTCAAGACACAATCCGCCAATTTCAATGATATTTTAGAACCATTTTTACACCATTGAAATTATCTACCATAGTCTTTTATATGGAATGTATTATTATTAATTTCATATAATGACCTGCCACAATGGTGTAGCACAATGTTATTTGTGGTATTATTCTCACCATTATCATGATCATGGCATAGTGTTCTTGATCTCCTGGGGTGACACATGTGGTCAAATAAACCACCACTCAATGAACATCACCCTTTAATGGGAATTTTCAAACATCTTATTTCTCAACGGCCTAACATCCAAGAACTACACCCAATAACATGACTAACCTAGTTTTTTCATTCATCTTGGTGCATTACAATAGCAAATGGAAAACATCATATCCAATATATAAGAATCCAAGGCCTACATGGAAATCCCAAAGCTCAATACTTATATCAATTATCAATAAAATAGGAACCATTGTCACCCCTATGACATAATGACCCTCTAAATTCCAATAACTGCCCTTTAGAATCCAGAACTCCTCATAACTCTATCTCATCACCAACTAGCCGTGGAAAAAAGGGAGAGTTTATGAATTTGGTCCCTCATTTTAAATTCCAATTAAAAATTATCATCTTCAAGAATAAAAAATTCTAAGAGATTCGACAAGTGTTTTAAGGTTATGTACGAATATCCCATGAGATACCTCTGAAGGATCTCATTATAACTCAAGAAAATCCATTATCCCTATAGAAATACAATGATAAAAATGAAAATTTCAAAAATATGAAAAAATATATTTTTACATCATTCAATAAGAATAAACAAAATGAAAAAACAATACATCCCGAGATAGTTAGAAAAAATCTACGTATCTCATTCTTATATATTCTCATCTAAGCCAATGAATGCTTAATTAATTAAATAATGTCCTAAAAAATTCCCAATAAGATGAATATATCCC
The DNA here is from genome assembly GCA_963277665.1 of Viscum album. Classification (NCBI taxonomy): domain Eukaryota; kingdom Viridiplantae; phylum Streptophyta; class Magnoliopsida; order Santalales; family Viscaceae; genus Viscum; species Viscum album. The sequence goes on along the minus strand of OY728153.1, from coordinate 184,410,337 downwards.
AATAGTCATGAGGTGAAAACCCACTATAGAGTAATATTTATTCCATGATCACTATATTTTATTTACAGATCCTATAATATTTCACACTAATTCTATCAATAAGAACCGAAAAAACTACAAATATTGATAACTCTCAAAAATGGTCATCATTAAAGATGGATTTTCATACAAAAGAATTGGGGTTTACCATAATAAACACTCTTACTCACATCAATATCATATAGAATAAAAAAAAATCCCCCATATAATACTCTATTTAGTCATCTCAACTACAAAAAAACCACAAAACCCCTTTACCCCACAAAACTATTCAACCGATAACTGCCACGTTATTGTCAATAGATTCTATAAGTATATTAAAAACTAATTGGAAAACCCACTTATAATTACCCATAGCTTCACAAAACATCAACACTTATTTTATTTAATTGACATGTATATCAAATCTATGACTACACAGACAACAACAATCGATATGTACCTAAACATAAAATTCAATAACCCCCTTATTTTATTCTTCTATTAAAAATTCTTTGTGGACAACAGCTTTCCAATAAATGATTCTAGATATACATTAAACATATTTATTTAAAAATTTATATGTCTAACCTATTGTGGGTGGTGATTTTAGTCTTATTATGACAATAAATCATAAAACCAAGGAACATATTAAAAAATTACATCAAAGAAAACATTCATCGTGAAATATTTCACAAAAAATATCTTACTCATTATAATAACATTTTATGAAAGTTAGTCATTAATTAAACATGTAAAATAATACATAATTAGGACATCAATATAGAATTCGAAGCTCATCATGATGTATTGGTTTCCACTATGTTTCGAAATACCACACAATTATCTCTCCAAACATTCTACCATATATATCATGTGCTTTAATGTTACAAAATTAGTACAATAATGTCTTTATTTTCATAGATATTGTCATGCATGCTCAAGTGAAGTTTAATTATTAATTTCTAGATTAATGAAAACATGAATTTATGGTATATATCGAATAATATTCATTTAATTTTATATTTTAATATTCCATTAATGCATTATATAAGAAAAATTATATATTTATTATTATTAAATCATTTAACAACTACACAGTTTTATCCATTCCCACATTTTAATGATGTTCACATTTACTCTTTATGTTCATGATAATTCTTTAAATAATCAAATTACACTAATGTATATGGGTAAATCTTGTAATAAAACTACACATAGAATTGTATTCATGACACAATAATACAGAACAAAAATGATATTGCATCATAATGAATTATTCATTCATGAAATGAGGAATATTTTCCATCGATAAAAATGTTCTCAAATATGAATAGGTCATCATTATGAATCTTTGAGGAATTTCATAAGTAAAATTAATATTATATGTTTTTTAGTATACTTCTAACATACTTTTTTATCATATCAGTGAATGAATAATCATAAAACATTTATGTGGAATATATTTAAGGAATTACATTTCATTCTATAATCATATAATCTATTAAGAGTTAATTGCAATATGAAATATTTCAATATAGTATTCTTTCTAAAAATAAATGCAAATTTTGATTCATGAATAGTTAAAAATACAATAGATTCTAAATAGCATGTCATGAAATTCAACATGAATATAGGAATACATTTTTTGTGAAAACATATTATTAAAATCATGATATCAACAACAACATATGATATATTCCAAAAACATGTCAAAGGATGCCCTTCTATCATATTTATTATTCAATTATTGAACAAATGGATCATTCATAAAATTCTCACATCACAAAAGTTGTATCATATCAATTATTCTATATTATATGATAATTATATTTATTATTCAATTAATTCCTAAATGTTCCCATTGATAATTAAAAAATAATAAATTATAGAACAATAATTCATGTCACAAACTCAATTGTCAAAAATGGACGATCATAATTATTAAGATGCAATTAATAATATGTTTATAATTTTAATTAATATGACATTAATCAATATAAATCAACCAAAATTAATTTACTTGTCTTTAAATACAATATTCTCAAGACATGCACCATAAATCTCCATTGAGTAAAAAAATATTATGAAGAATATTCCATAACACATTACATGATCTTAACATACATGAATCAGACCAAAAAATACAATAATTAAAATAAATTATTCTTAGAACATGGAATGAAATTTTATGTTAATAAATTTAAAAATCAATAGAGTATTTTTAATCACTCACCTCAATTATTAATTATCCTTATTCAACAACACGTTTAGTAACTGAAAATATTTTAAATGTGTTTTTCATTTAAATTAAAAAACTTTGAACATGATTTCTCATTAAAAAACATATTTAAATACTGTTAAAATATTTTGAAATATTAAATTCAATTTATATACATTCCATAACACATTTTTAATCTCCATTTTAATATTTTAATACTATCATTAAAATATAATAATGAATACTAAGCATATTTTCATCTCCTTACACGTCAGAAATCAAGTTTTCACTAGTATGTTTTAGGTTTAGAGGTTTGGAATATAATAATATTATAAGAATCATACCAATACACTATATTATTATTTAACACTCTAAAAATACTAAAAAATCAAAATAAAAAATTTACATAAAAATTGGATTGGAACCCTATAGAATTTCAATAAATTTAATAACTCTAAAAATTACATCTAAAGAAAACATTTGTTTAAAAACATTAATGTTTGTTCTTAAAACCCATACATAAAAACATTTACAGTCAATAAATAAAATTTAGATGGTATAATTCATAAATAATCCATTAATATAAATTTTAACATAAATTAATAAATATTATTCTTGAAATTTATTTTTAACAAATAGTTTCATTTAACACTTAAAAAATTTAATCAATAACATTGAAAATTATTTTGAAAACTATTTATTTAAAAACATTCAACTATAATAACAACTAATTATATAAATAAAGTCATCAACTCATTAATAATTTTTTTAACACCACAAATTATCATACAAAATATGATACAAATTTTTCGACCATCAAAACCAAAAAAAATCATGTTAATATCATTGGGTAATACTTTATAAATAACGATTACAACCAAGAAGATATAATGATTCAAAAAATGATGTTACAATAAAACATAATTAGGATTCATGATATGAATATTTTTAAATATATTGATGTTCCATAATGACATAAAAATTGAATTATATTCATTTACTATTTAACATAATTGACTTTCATTATTTTTCATATTTTTAATTAATCATCGCTTTATATTTATCCATGAATGAAATGAAAATTTATCAATATATAATATATGATGTAAGAATAAAAATCAAGGGATCATAATCATCATAACATGATATTATATTATAGCGAATCCTTGTTGCTCTTGTATGAGTTTAAATCATGCTTGGAAATTATGTTTCATGATAATATATGTTTCCCACCTCACTATATTCCTGAATCCATAAACTAAATTACTATCACAAAACAACTGAATATCCCATTAGCATAGAATTCAGTGAAACTTATGGATTTTGATTAATTCATTTTCAAATATCATCTCAAATAAATAAAAATACCAAAAAATAATGCACGTACCATTCTTATGTGTCAACCTTGTAAGAGGAACAAATTAACTTATTTGTTATTTAAATTTATTATCCTTACATCAGATCCAATGGGGAACTAAAATCATATGTCCTAGAAGGTCTCCAAAGACAATGTCGTTAACCTGGATCTTCAAATACCATTCCTTACCTACCCATGTAGAACACAAAAGCCGCTAAATCTAGGTTATAACATATATCCCCACTAAAACCATGAAAATTTTATATCATTACCCCCTCCCACTAATGGAACCCCTTATAGGACAATAATAAAGGACAATAGATAATGACCCTTGAGTCTCCCTACAAGTAGGCCCCTGGTTTTATTCTAAAAAAATTATATAATGAAACTCACACACATTTTAGGTATTACACTGAATATAAATGTAGGATAGTTATAGAACATACCAACCAAAAAAACTATAATGCATGAAAAAAAAATCAATCAATAAAAATAAATCTCTCTAAGTAAAATAAAAAAATAAAATCCAATGGAATTAACTCAACAAAGGCTTCAATTTCCAATCATTTAGTGTCTAGATCACAAACTGAAGTCCTCATAGAAACCTATAAAATATTCAATATATATGTTGGGTGATAACAACATGTATAATTAGTAGGATAATTCCAATGTTCACTCATGCATATGTGAAAAGAGAAATCTATTGCACCAGAAAATAAATAATAAAACCAATATAGACCTAGAATGTCCAATTACCCATTCCCAACATAACCAAGAAACACTGAATAAATAAAAAATTAACATATAATAATATAACATAAAAAAATTTAATACCATAATAACTTCCCCATAACTTAACCACTATCACTTACCAACGTCAAAATACATGTTCTCTCATTATGTTCATTTCATCACATCACATATCCCACTATCACTGATTCTGGTCTGTACACATTCATACCTTCCCCATACCACCATAGGTCCAAAAATCTCTTTCTTCCATCAATGTTATAAATAAAATATATTATTCCACAACCACATCATCACACAACCACCTATCGATAGATGTATTATATCATAAATGTGATGGACTTGAACCTAATTCCCACAGGGCATGCATGACCCTCAACACATACCACATCCTCATAATAACTAGTAATCTTAAATATTATTTAGCATAATAAATACTATTGAATAAATATTGGGATGTGAGGGATAATTATATATAAATTTATCCTCTATTATAGATGTTGGAAAACAAATTGAAACAGAAAACATTTCTTTATTACTATGAATTTAGAACATGGGTGGTTGGAATTTAGGATAAATATCAAATATAGGATTAATAGATAGAATACCTAAGCCAAACAATAGGGTCACATGAAATGGAACTAATATTACTCTCAACATCAGAAAAACATCTCACAGACATGTTCATTTTCCACAACTACCAAAAATGGATTACACCACACAACTACCACACAAAATCCACATTTCATATTTGATTATAAATTTAACATATTTCATGATTTATTAGTCATAAAAATGATTTCATTTATTAATCCAAAAAATGAAATATTTAATGAAATAGATATAAACTTCACTTCCCCACCCCCACATTAGTTTTAAAAAATCACCATTCAATCCGTTTTTTAATTATATTATGACACATTCTTTTCATCCCCACACTTTTTAAACATCATAACCACACCATTTTCATTTCACCATTTAGTGATCATTATTAAAACAAAAATCCATTGATACTGTGAAACTATATCAACCTAAATAAAAACTAACACTTGCACCATGGATCAATGATTCACATAACATGACATATTCAATAACATCACTGATACCCATCCATCATTCTACAACACCCTCACATAATTACCACAATATATCATTACCAATCCTAAATCATACCAGTTAATAACACTATAGAGCCAAAACATTTTACACTCAAGCATAATTATGGCCATCATAGTACCTTTTCCAAAATTATATCAATATAACATTCACTGAACCTCCTAATATTTAAAATAATCACTAAATCACATTTAATTTTTTTACCTTTCTCCATTTTAAGAATTTCTAGGTCAAAATAAATCCTTTCAACTCATTACATCATTATTTTCACTAGCATTCTCAAAAAATCCTTCATTTCGTTGTAAACTGGTTCATTAGATATATATAAGTTATTATCCTTCAATCAATGATAACTCAGGAAATATACACAAATAAGATAGAAAATTTCATCATACTTATCAGAAACATTTATCATAATACTTATGATATTCATCTATATAATCAATAATATATTTTAATAATAGATATCATGAAAATAGTAAAACAATTGATTACTCTGCATTCTATTTTATATCAAATTTAGATAACTATTTATCTGATTATACAAACCCATACTATCCACCCATTGGAATAAATACTCTAAATTTCTATATGTGTACATAAAATAAGGATATAATTATGACCCCCTACTTCAATCCTATGTTCAAAATTATTCTAAAAATAATGTCTGACCATGATTCATCCCACTCCAATATATACACCACAAAGGATGTAAGAATTTATAGAAACTATCAAAATCAAGGATACATAAATCCTTACATTAGTTCCTACCAAAAAAGAGGATATCCACAAAAAATAAACTAATGTATTAGTAAAAAGAACATTAGTGAAGAGAGGAGAAATGGAAGTACCTATATATTGGGGTCGGTATTCAGATGATACAATGTATAATAAATTAAAATGTTTGTGGATATAATTAATGGATAGGTAAATGGGTTTACTATGTATCAATATAATAAGGTAAAATCCATATAACTTAGGATAACCCATAATATAAAATATATTTTTAATCCTTTAACCCGATGTTTTGAATCACATAATGAATGTGGTTAGTCTTTTAAAATACCTAATAAACAATTCAAGACTCGAACCCCAGATTTACCCTTGTATTAAAAACCCTTTTAAAAAAATAGAAACATGTCCACTATGTCGTATATTTTTTGTTTTCTTTTCCATTGATCACTATTACTAGCCACTATGGGATAATAAAAATCACATGATCAATTTCTTCTAAGCCCCCTAGGACCACATTGTGGTGAGATCCATCACCCCATGTTACACGGGAGGTCCTCCAAATCACAATTCCCATTTATATACCTAGAATTGGTGATTTAAAATCCACTTGTTTCCATTAGTGTGATAATAATATTATGACTTTCTATAACAAGTCCAACTAGTGATATTCGATTTCCATCCTACATCACATATCTAGAAATAAACTCTATAACAGACAACTACTCATCGAAAGACAACATAACCAACCCCATGTTCAATGAATTTATTTAACATAAAATCATGTAGTATCAGACCCTCTACTTTACAGCAGTTCCCCTTTAAATTTTCAAGAATATCCATTATCTCCATTAAAATCTCCTAACTCTCTATTGGAACTATCATTGACATTTAAACCATAAATGGCATGTTTTATGATTTTTTGACCTCAAAGTGTCTATATTAAATGAAATATTGATTATTAACATTCTTATAAATTTACCTAATAAATACACTTTCAATATTCCAGATGTAAATTCCCTAAACAGAATGTATTAGGAATAAGTTAATGGATTACTGGTCTCAAATCATACATTTTTTGACATGATGTATTATGTGTGTCATTTGTACCATTTTATAGTTTTATTATTTAAATCCCATTAAAATGATTTACAATACTATTTCTCTAATTAATCGGACATAAAAAAGGAAAATTTTGTAACTTTGTTATTCTACGTTCAATTTATATGTTTCTTAATATTTAAGTGTCTGTGATAACTCATTTTTCTTCCAATCAGTAATAAATATTCCCATAGAAACTCTGTTATTACAAGATTGATTTATTATACCAAATGAATAATAAAAACAATATATAAACCATTTCTAGTATTATAAAAGTATACTTTATATCCTCTTTATCAAATGATTCTTCCCCTAATGATTACATTAATTATGTTGGATTATTTTCTAATATTTTATTTAATGATATATATTTCTTATCATAATCAACGTTTTATTTAAAATACATTATCTTCTATTTTTTTTAATTTTTATAAATACCCTCTCATAATTAAGTTTATTTATTATTTCATTTGAAATCAAAACCTTAATTGTGGTTTTATAAAAAAAATTCATTGCTTTAAGAGTTTTATTGATTAAATTTTAACTACATTGATAAAAGTAAATTTCGTTTAATATAGTATTTAATATTTAATTAATCCATCCACATAAAGTTTTCAACATTTATTTATTTTTTTATCTAGTGAAATTATTTATAATCATAAATACCTATATAATTGAGAAAAAAATACAAATTAGAACTATAATATTGTTAAGATTAACTCTCATTTTTACCAATGAATATTCTTATTTTCCCATTTTTTATTTTTATTAATTTTTTCCTCTCTCTTTTTGAAATAAAATATGAACTATTAAATGTGTTCCTTTTACATATCATCACCATTCTTAATATACAATTTTATTTCCCAATTTAAAATTTGGGTTTTCATTTATTATAATTCAAAATATTAAATGGTTTTATGTATCATGGATAAATTTTGTATCTTCCACTCGTTTTTTTTCAACATATAAATATTTATTATTCTTAAATGTTCAATTATTTTCCATATATTTAAAATTTAACCTTTTAATATATTTCATATTTTTTCTTTACTTATTTATTTTATAAATGAGATTTCAATTGAAACTACTGTCTTTTTCGGTTCGAATTTCATTATAAAAATATGTTGACATTTCTACATAGACATTCATTAGAAAAATGATAACAATAAAAAATTTATAAACTATTTTAACAAGAATATATTTTATCTAATATTGAATATTATTTTCCATTTTTATGGTTTAATAATGTAATTTTTTTTAATATTCTTTAAATTTAAATTTAATGTGTTTTAGTAGAAAAATTACCATTTTTATCATTATTTTTAATGTAAAATTGCATTTTGAAAATAAAAATATTCATCATTTATCAGTTGATTAATTATATATCATTTCACAAATCTAATGTGTTAAATGTATTTTACATATAAATTCCATAACATCCATTATCATTATTAATAATCTTTCATTTATAACGATAACATTTTTCTAAAGGATTTTCATTTTGAAAACCCTAAGATTTTATTCCATTTACTGATGGTGGTTCACCTAGAATCCATCCATTGATTATTTGAAAAAATAATTAACATAATCTTGTATGAATTTCCATATAAATTTTTTATTTTAGATATTATTATATAGAAATCAATAACACATATTTAATGGGTAAATATTGAATGTATGAATATTTATTATTTCAAGATATATGTTTGCTTATTTATATGTATGTTCATTATGTATTGGTTATTTTTTTTCATTCTTATATATATGGAATTCATTGAAAATAATTATAGATAGATAGGACCCGATATAGGTATCCCATTGATGCATCAATAGGTATAATGAGACAAATGATCTTGAATATTTTAATATATTCTATCCAAGAATGAAATTTTAACTATTAATTGTTCCATGAAAATACAATTAAGATGTTTAATCTCATGATGTCTACTATTTTGGCATGGAATTAACTATATAACATTATTCATTTCATCTCTAAGGAACATGTTGTTATCATCCTTTTAATTATTTTTAAAAGTTTAATAATGTATATTTTATTCTCATTGATAATTATGATTATGGAATTATATTTTATAATCTATTCATGTCAATTTATTTTTCTTCATATTATACTTAATTGTGGTCTTTGATTGTTATCGATTATGTTTATCCTTATTATGATTTTATGCTAACCCATTCATATGTTTTCATTTATTTAGGACCTAAAAAATTAATTACACATGATATTATTACAAGAATAAAAATGGTGGGGAATGTGAAAAAATATATCAAATAAATATTATAGTATAAATAATATCTTATGTAGTGGAAAAAATATTCATTTTTTGTTGTACACATGAGATTTTTATTTAAAATATTTTACTAACTCCTTAAAACACTTAACCGAATATTTTCTTAAAATATAATTGATTCAATATTTTATAGTGATATTTTGATTTTTCATGGTACAAATTGGGTTTCTCAAGTTCATTTTGAATTTAGTATGTAAATAATGTGATTTTTCATAATTTATTTGGGGAGCACAATTATTGGGGGCAATAAAAAGGCCAATAATATAATGATTCTTTCTTAATGAGTAATGACCAACCAATGTACAATTCCAAGTACCTTGATATATAATTAGGGGGTAAATATTCTACCTATTAGTTTTAGGGTATTAGGATATAGTTCCAATTATACTCATTATATTCATGACTATTTCTAGCACCAATCATGCTTATGATATAAATAATGATACTAACATATAGGGAAGTAATTAATATATGCAGGTCTAAAATATTTTCTTCATTAAGAAACATGTTGAATATGAGAATACATTAAAGCATAGTATTAAAAATTACATAGTACCTCCACATATCTTGTTACCAATTACTCATTGATCATTGAGAAAATAAAAAGGGAATGGGGTGGATTATTATCACCCATCTTCTATGGAATATAGATATCCAAATATTAATGAAAATATTGAATATATTTGATTCTAGTTATAGTAATAATGCTTTATCAAGAAAATTTTAATCCTGGGAAATATTTAGACTTGGTAAAGCTACTGGGAAATTACAAATATATCTACTCAAACAGATTTTTCTAGACAGGTATGAGTGGAACATGGTCATCCATCATAATTACATCATAGTAAATGTTTTTAGTTCATTTTATTATACTTATAAATTTCAGGGTACCCACAAATGAGGTATCAACAAATATAATTTCAATAAATCTACATTTTTCATTAATATTCTAGATATCAATGAAAGCACTAGAAAATGTCAATCATATCATCCTTTGTAGGAACTATGACTCGAAAAATATACCAACAATATCTCATCAATTCCATTAAATATCTTGATTCCATTATATAGTTCATATGAGTATTCCTTCCACTAATTCATCCGGAATGTAAAAAATCTATAGAATGTTTTGATACAACTCATCATCCAATAATTTTTTTGGAACCTATCCTTATTAAACATATTGAGAATGATGGGATGAAAATAATACCTAAACATGGTATCCCAATGTTTCCCAATATGAGATTTCCTATATAGTTGTAATTGAACAAACATTGATGTGGTTTGTGACCATAATAGGGAATAATATTATTCTTGTATACAAACAAGCTAGTATGTGTTTTTGTGAAGTAGGAAAATCATTTTTGTAATTCTATTAACATTTTACATCTACATAAGGGGAGTTGATGATACCTAATATATCATGATTAAATAACTATAACAATGATATTGAATCATATATAAAAACTAGGTATAAGGGTCATGTATCTCCCATAAACATATAACACTCATATTAGTAGTATATATACATGTCCAGTGAGAATGTCCTCAATGAGTTTCATTTTCCACTTATTTAAAAGAAATATCAAGTCACGATTAACAATTTTGTAGTAGTGGATCAATAATTTGATGGTACGATTTTGTTATATAAGGTAAAAACATAGATGGAATCATTATCTTAACTAAGGTAGTTTCTCAAAAAATAATAAATTTATATTATTCTTACAGAGACAAATTGTACATATATTTTAAAAAATTTTCATAATTTATCATAACATCTCCAAAATAATTTCACAATCTTATAACTAACATTTTTAGTACAGTTTGAGATTATCTTCAAAATTTTAGTATTAAAAATTATTTCCATTACCACTCCCGCTGAATTCTCTATGTAAATTATCCTTCAACAATAATCTGTAGATGTATCTTCCTAACGAAAAGAGAAAATAATGATGTAATGAGATCAAATTCACAGTAAAGGAATATAGATATAAATGTGTAAAAATGTTTATTTCATAGGAATATGAAATAAAAATTGATCATGGGAGGAATATTTGATTATAAGGATAATTTTATCATAATATTTGTCCACAATTCAGGATATATATACATATTATCTCAACAGAACAAATATATACCATGTCAAAACAATGTGATGAAATGAGGTATAAATCATGATACATATAGCATAACACATACATATAGAATAATCTATAAAAGTGGAATGTGGTTAAGAAAAAGCAGTGATAATATTTCCAACAAAACAAACTACAGTCTTTTTAATACATAATTTTTATTCATATTTAACCATAATTATAATCATACATAAAGATGATATCATGGATAAAAATAAGCAGTCCATGAATAATGTTACAAGAAAAGTAATCTATAAGTATAACATTGTATAACATCATTGCACCATGTGCGATAAATTTTATTAAATTCATTGATGAGATATAAAATTTTTTCCCCTTAAAACATAGAATAAAAAAATATATGATGATAGAAAATTAATATTAAAAAATTCATAATTCAAGGATTTCTTAATTAAACTGTGAGAATGAAACTGGTATCATAATTATTTCCAAAAAAACATTATCATAATCCTTATAAATAATAGTATATATTGTATCATTAATTCATATTCCAAATGGTTCATAAAAATATTTATAGAATATTTACATAGAAAAAAACATAACAATAGCATTAGAAATCTATTATGAAAAAACCAATATATATCAATTTTTGATAACATTTGTTTCAAATAAAAATATTTATATAACATCAAATATTAGAATAATATTTTCGAATAGAAGAATTATTTATAAATATAATTAAACATACATGTTGGAGAAATATTTCTTGTAGAAAGTATTAAAAATAGTATATTATTTTCAATGTTCTATAAAGAGTTTCCAAGATAAAAAACGAGTCATGAAGAAAAAAATTAAATACATACTTTTAGATAATATGTAATGAACGTAAAAGTAAATAGAAAATGTTATTATAATATATATTATGTATATATAAAAAAATTATAAAAAAATTTATAGAATATTAAAATGTATGGCAGATGTTATAAAAGAAACTAGTATAGATGAGGATCAATCCACATGTATCAAAATATGTTACTACGATTTGAACCAAAGGGATGTTATGTAATTAGAAGACTTCCATAAATTATTTTAGTATAAGATAATATATTTTATTGGAGGGAAAATAATATACAATTATCCCAAAATGAAATTTATTCCAAAGAATCTAGATTAAGAAGAATATTGGAAAGGAAACCTCTAAAATTATTCATAAATTTTATTTAAAAATAAAATTAAAAAAAATTATAATAAAAAGTACACTATAAAAAATGAATATTGGAGATGATTTTTTTCTGTATAAAAATAATGTGAAATGTGGTAAATATAAATAATGTGGAAAATTTAAAAAAGATAGATTATGATTCAATGAAAAGACATTATGTCTTGGAAAACCCTAAAAACAATGGAAATGTTTGAGTCAATATAACACAGAATATGATCTTGAAAATTGTTATTAATCTTAGTTAATAAGAATTTATTTATGAAAAAATAATTTAATAGAGTCATAATTATGTCATATTAGAGGAGAATATGGGAATTATTTTAAATATTTTTGAAGGAAAGGTAATCGATACCACTGACTATTATAGTGTTGGTAAAAAGTAAAGAAATTTAAAATTTAAAAATAGATATCTTGAAATAGGAATTCAAATACCATTAATAAGAACTGACTAATCATAAAAAAAATATGTCAAAAAGGTAGTATATACATCATATTATTGAAAATATGTGAATAATTTCAATATATCTCAATGAAAAGAAATTATAATGTTTGACTATTAACTTGGATTCCAATATTATAACACATGATATGACCTCCTTTATAAGGATAATATACTAATTAAAAAAATAGTTAATAATATTACCCAGGTTTATTATCATTATATTAATATTTATATACATTTATTAAATAGTTTTTGTGGAATTAATTTGATATGAATCATTGGTTGTTTTTATGTTTAATCATTCAATGAGTGTCTAAATTCAGTAAGTATTGTTATCCATAAATTTTTATAAATTTCCCAAATTTAAAATTGTCAATGTATTGTAAATGAATTCCCATAATGATTCATCATGTTCAAGGTTTATTTAATGGAAATTTTTATTAGAATTATAAGTGAGAAAATCCATATTATTTTTATTTTAGTAATTCATAAAAATTATTTGTTTTAAGGGTAATGTTGAAACGACTAATAAAATTATATTTCTAAAACAATACATAAAAAATTATTTATTCATTATTATCATATATTACTGCTGATTATAATTTATCGTCAATTCATGAATCATACAATATAGTTTTTTTCATGATGGTTGTAAAACCTTCCAAAGAAACACCATATTATAAAAAATGAATGAGAAATAAAATATATTAATAATATGAAAGTTTCATTTTATAAATTCTTAATGATGTTAATAGATCATCCTTAGGGTGTACAAATTGATGTTAGAAAAATTGAGATGCAAAAAAAGATGAACAAAATCCTGTTATAATGAGAAAATCAATCTTTAGCACAACATCTTTTATAAAACCCCAATATTTAAATATAGGAACATTTTGATCAGTTGTATTTAAAAATTCATCATCTTGCTTAAATGATAAATGGAATATATTATATAAATATAAATATTATAACCAAGCCATATAATTGTAATTTATGTGTCCTGACCCCCTCACCACAAGGTGTAACCCTCCTAGGATGGAAATGTGATAAGGGAGATAATGATCCATGAGTGCCAGCTCCAGTAGGCCCCGGATTGGTGACTAGAACCAAGGGTATAGTAAAAACACAAATGGGAGGCAGTACCCTCTAAAATAACTTGTGTGAAAGAGAAAGATTATATAGAAAACAATAAATATCAACTCTAATAGCAATATAAAAGAAAATATCAAGTACACATTTATATATTCATACAAAACTAGTACAACTAAAAGGGGAAAACTATAAGTACTAAAGGAATGTAAAAATAATAGCGACCACAAGCCCGAATAGCTCCTACAACCCTATGCAAGTGAAACCTGTTTGTTCACTTACCTGCTCCAAGTGGCCTGAAAAACAGTTTATATATATAGTGAGTATAATAGTATACTTAGTAGAATCCTCCCTCGAACCTCTCGTGAAAATGTAAAGGAAGCATTCTAAATCACAGTTAACACCAAGTGAAACTAACTCATCACCTAAATAGGTATACTACGTTCCCAGCCTCACTATAGATACTCCCACCAAGTATCACATACAAGAGTGTATATTATAATAATGAATATCAAGGGTACCCTTCTATTACTTCCCCACTAATTTCCCGCTATTTCCAACGTCGCAGATCTTTATCCATCTCTCCCCAAAAAAGGCATGCTCGTAGACACATTGGAGAATCACCACAAAATGCACCTCTTTAAAAAAATCCACCATATAGAAATGTAATCAGGTATTTTCTAAGAGCCCCCACAACCTGAATAATGTGTATCATACATCGGGCATTATACCTCAATTCATTTTAGCCCACACATTGAGTAAGGATCTTCTAGCCATCATATCCTATACATGATACAACTACTATATCGCACAAGAAACAATATCTAGAATATATGTGTGCGAATAACCACAAGATATAACATCCCTCTACACACATATATGGGGGGAGAAAAACTGGTGTGACTACCATCACAAATAACTAATAAGATATGATAGTGGGGCCAAATGGGTAGTCAACCATCCATCCTCTCATCATAATATTGGAGAAAACACTAACCCCCCCAGGGTTCAGAATCCTCAGGGTCTCAGATGACCTAACAGATGGGGTGGATTAGCATATAGAAACACAAAAAGTACCGAATATACTATAGATAACAACCACACTATGGACATAACCTAGTCTTAGAATCAACTTCAAATAAAATCTATTAGACTCTCGAATGCCACTTCAACGTCTTGGTATCCTATAATCACACAACCATTTAAAGAGATATATTACATTACTTCATTCTATTTTTATCAGTTGCACTTTCTGTTCATTAATTCATTAAACCTTAAATAACTATTAACAATTTCCACATTATATTTTATTAGCATCACACCCAAAGTCCACTGTTCCTTGAAATTGCAACCTCAGCATTGCGTCCCAGCAAGCTCCAACCCCATGGGTTAACATCAATTATTAAATAATTTATTAACAACATTATTAATTTCCCATATTCCCAGGCATTCTAGAATAAAATTCAATACTACTAAATAGAATGGGGCTCAATGTAGTGAGTACGTGAACAACCAGTTGAGTCTTTTCCACTTATAGCAAGTGCGTACACCCATCCTCAATCAGGATGCTAAACACCAAAAGCATATGGCATA
This sequence comes from Viscum album, assembly GCA_963277665.1. Lineage (NCBI taxonomy): Eukaryota > Viridiplantae > Streptophyta > Magnoliopsida > Santalales > Viscaceae > Viscum > Viscum album. Next base: position 184,394,291 of record OY728153.1, on the reverse strand, counting down.
CCATGCACATCTTCTCCCCTTTTTTGAATGAGGGTAAGCAAACTAGCTGCCTTGAGATGTGGGAAAAGTAAAGAAAATAATCAACCAACAAGAATTATCAAGAATCCAAACATTCACATCTAACCCATTTCATCATACCCAATTTCCTCCTCAAAACACACATGCATAAACCTATGCATCTCTTTACTATAGGCATCACATGATGCCGCACCCAATGGGCCTCCCTACCCCCACATGTCATAACACAAGAAGTTGGAAAACAAACATCATTTAAACTGGGGTCTTAGACCTTAGAAAAGCAATAGGGTAACTAAGAAACCTATGATGAATTATCTATTATCAAAAAACCAGTCATTTAATCCATATAAAAATAAAAAATTTATTAACTTCATTTTCCAACTGTGGGAAACCTAAAAAGTAAGCTATCAAAAATTGATTAAACATTATTAATATATCAATTTGATTAACATCATATTATATCAATAAGAACTAACTTCATTTATATGCCTCTTTATCTTTAGCCGAACAATTATCAATTAATTGCAACATTACATTCATTAACAATTTCCATCAAGAAAGAAAATCAAAAAAAATAACAAATCTATGTTACACTATCTAGAAAAAGAAGAGGTAATGACATACGATCAATATCAATTTATTTATCTAGTAAAAATATTTAATTTGTCAATTCCATTGTGTTCAAGTGGGATAAAAAATGACAAATCTACATTTTCCCAAAAAATAATAGCGATGAAATAAGTCCCTTACAACAAATTGTTCATGAAATACATTATATGAGGAAGATCTTCACAACGGATTACGATCTCTTCCCCCAAGATAATTTCATTCACCTATGGATTCCATGACCTGATTACACCATCTGAAAGCCAAGAAAAATCCATTAGAATCATGGAGGTCACATGCCATATCATGGAAAAAATAAACATGAGGATAAGGATCAATGAAAAAAATGCATAGGTAGAACAAACCTTATAACGATAAAGGGTTGACACTTTAAGCTTAAACCATAATAGGGGGTGTGCATGTAGAAGGAAGAATCATTAAGGTGAAATGATGTAGGATTAAAGTTCGATCACATATCCCATAAGGGACAAATGAATGGATCTATCATCTCACACCCAGGAACAAGAATTCAGAATAAGGAAGGAATATATATCATCCCTTTGAATCATTTAACAGAGTAGGATTAAGATACACTAGATGTTCCATTAAAATTAGATCACATTAAACAACATGGTTTGACCATGTAATAGCATACCGAGTCTTAGGAAAATTAGTGTAGGGGTTATGGACTTTGATTCAACCTTAAATCCATTAAAAGTCCTTAAATGCATTTTATGTCAAAGGAAATGTCAAATGGGTGATACTATAGAAATATGGAAGAACTATACACCAAAAATAAATTTTGAAAAAGTGCTATCTGACTCACCATTATGGAAAACCTACAATTCTGGAAACACTATAGAACCTCACTATTATGGAGACCTCACTGGTCATGAAACACTATTGAACCTCACTTATGTAGAGACCTCACCGGTCTGGAAACACTGTAGAATGTCACTGGTCTCAAAACCTCATCGGTCTGGAAACACTGTATAAGCTCACTGGTTTGGAAACCTCACCGATCTAGAAAAAATGTATAACATCATTGGTCTCGAAACCTCACCAATCTTGAAAAATTATAGAACCTCATTGGTCTGGAAGCCTCACTGGTCTTGAAACACTGTAGAAACTCATTGGTCTAGAAATATCACTTGTCTTAAAACACTGTAGAACCTAGTGTAAATACCTGTAAATTTCAAGGAATTGTTTTTTTAATACTTTGGAATTTTCGAGTCTGTGGCTTCTGACAACGCTTGATTCCGAGTCCCTATGTGGCCAGAATCAATTTTCGAAGTTTTGATCGGGTACGTTCAGTGAACGAACGAGTGGGTTCATCTAAATTTTGAGCTGGTGCTCGGAATTACAATCTGAGGGCACCGATGTACTTGTAGCGCCAATATTTTCTTAAGGGGACACTTACCATAGATGCGTTCGCAAAAGAGGAGAAGATATTTTTTTGGGGTTTTCTTTAAGAAATAAATAAAAATTTTCTGAAAAATTTATTTTATATCTAAAGGAGGTTATTCCCTCCCATGGGTAGTTAAGGGTGGGGCCCACATCCACTTAATTACACAAGTGAGGAGGTTAGAGAGGTGGGTCCCACACGAGCCCAACCATTTAATTCCCTCTAATCTCTTTATCATCCCCTCATTAATTAGGCAAACCTCCATTAAATTCCAATCTCTCCATTAATTTTATGCCAACCCATAATAATATGAGGAACCTTCCTCTTTCCTTTTTTTTATTTATTTTCCAATGCGTACTTTGAATAAGGACCTTCCCTCTCCCTTCCCAAATTAAATTTTCGACACGTTTTATTAATTTGGATGATTTAATTCGGGGAGTTTGTTGCATGAGTAATTAAATAATATGAGGAACCTATTATTTAATTTGGGAAGAGCCTTTGTTGTGCGAGAGAGATTGGGGGAGATTGGAGCCTTTTGGAGGAACACCGGCCTCTGATGAAGAACGATGAAGAACACCGGTTCCTCTAAGATTGAAGATGCCCCACCCTTTATCTTCTCTATGACAAGAGAGGAGATGCCGCTTCCTCCTCTGCGTGCTTCGACGACACCTACGATCCTCTTCCCCACGACTCCGTCTACCACGACGTCGACGTCCGACATCAACTGTTGAGGTAGGGGTTTTTGTATATGTTTCCTTCATGTGATTTTTATACCCTCGACATGGCGTGCTTTATTGTTAGTGATATTTGGAACCACTAACGTGGTGGTTGCGGACTATCAAACAAGTCTGAACCCACCACTGTTTTGTTCTTGATGCGCGAAATCCCTTACAACGACGAAACGGGACCGATTTGGCGATTGGAGGCCGTCGTAGTGATGTATGGGTCCCAAGACGACCGCAGGCGCAAACGAGAGCAAGAACAAACCCCCAGAGAGACTCCGGTGGACCACGAAAATCTTCGGTAGGGCCCCGACATGCCGCCGACAGGAGCCCGCCGCAGCTTCAGCCGGGGTGGTGAGGCAGGGGATCCCGCGGCTGCGTGGGATCCAGGGGAGACGTGGCGTCGGTCGCCGCGTCCACGGAACACAAAGGTGGGACCGCGTCCCCCCTGCGCTGCCCGCTGGCCGAGCCAGCACACCCCCGGCTGGGCCGGGGCGGGTCGCGACGACCGGGCTGGCCACACCCAGCTGGGCCGGACCCGTGCCCAGGTCGGGTCGCTTCTGTTCGGGCCGACCCATGGGGGGTTGGGCCGGGTCGGACTGGGCCCGGACCCCCCCACTTCGGACCATTTTCGGTCGTTTTCCCATAACATGAGCTACGGATCTCCGGTCGATGTACCGTTAGTTGCGTAGAAATCCTTTGATCAAGACGGTCGTTTCAGTATATTACACTCGAGGTTTTGGAAATCTGTGTATATGGCTGGGTTGATTCGAACTCAAAACCAACTGGGCCCTTAGAGTGGAAACACTTATATCATAAGGACCGGACGTCCATTTGACGTGCCATCAACTACGTTAAATTCCTCTTTATGAGACGATCCTTTTGGAATACTCTCCTTGAGGTTTGGATGCAGCTAGAGTACGGATGGGTTGGTTTTAGCTTAAAAACCAACCGGGCCCCTGGGATGTAAAAGCCAATAACTTTCAGACCGGGCGTCCGATTGACGCACCGTCTATCGCATTGAGTTTCTTTTGTCGAGATGGAACATTGTGATACATCAACTCTAAACTTTGTGATAGTTGAAGTATTGACTCTTTTGCTCGAGGAACGGACCCTCCCGGAATCGAACATGCTGTGTGCGGGAACCCTAGAGCTGGCTGCGACTGTGACGACGAAGACTGCACTTGGATCCTTCGTGGGTTCGGCAGTGAGGACGACTGTACTTGGATCCTCCGATGGTTCGGCAGTGATGACGACCGTACTGGAATCCTCCTTGGGTTCGATGGTAATGACTACTATTCTTGTACCCTATGTGGGTCCAACAGTATTGACCTATGTACTTGTATCCTATGTGGGTCCGGCAGAGTATCTAGTCTTGTATCCTATGTGGGTCCGACAACATATATGAATCAGTGTCTACATCTGATCATCTCTATCACCTTACAAAGTGTATACCTGTGTGAGCTGCATCTTGACTCTCAATCCTTATCATCGATGTGATTGACATGCTTTCTAGTGTGGATTGGGTTGTGTTTTTTTGTGTGGACTGGGTTGTGCTTGGGCTCGAGAGTTGGAGTCGTTTTGTAATAGATGACTTAGGTATATGTGTAGGCATATACCTAAGTAGAGTCATTTGATACAACATGTTTGTACCCTTCATTTTTGGTTTATCCTACGTGGATTCTGAGAGACCTTCGGGGGTCTCGGGGTCCCTACTAAGTATCGTATACTCACCCCTGCACGAGCTATGCCCGCACTACGTTGTGTTGGATGCCAAAAATGGACAGCACTGATCGAGGTGGAGGGTGGTGGAGATGGATGGTACCCGGAGGTGGACCACTTGGCGGGATGTACACGAAGAGGACGGTTGGACCCGAGGAGCTGAGGATACTATCTGTACCCCCGCTTCAGGCGGGATTTCCGGAGGACGACTTGGTGTTGCTACTTTACTTACTGCTGTTGTACTTTCCTTTCAGTTGAACTGTATTTTCAGTTGGGTTTGTATACTGGTCCATTTACTTTCTTGCATATACTTTTGTACTAAGTTTAAACAGTGATTACTTCGGCTTTCGTACTTTGTTGTGTTTCTTTACATATATAAGGAAATGCCTTCACTTTTATCAGGATTTACGCCTTTGGTTCTAGTCGCTTGCCCCTGGCCTATGGAAGGCGGGCTTGGGGTAGTCACGACACGGGCCCCAAGGACGGGTCTTGAAAAATTGGTATCAGAGGAGTCAGTTCTACCACAGAACTCTGGAATTTGATAATTTCTTATCTTTGAAGCAATAGTGTTAAGAGTATTGAGTGTGATTTTCAGTCCATGGAGTCTAGTGTTGGTGCAGCGGCCGATGTATCCATACACCAGGACCCTAACTTCTGATTTCCAACTCAGTGCACGAAAAAAATGTTTGTGTGTGTGTTTCCATTCAAAAGTTTTCTTTGTGATTAATTTGTGTCAGCTCACCAGGTATACTATGCTAACCATAGCGCTCCTGTTTCTTTTCAGGATGGCCCCACGAAATCAGCTAGATAGGGTTCCCAGTTACATGCGGGATGACAGCCCACCGAGCGATGAGGCCTCGGTACTGGGCCCCATTATAGCGGAGGCACCAGTGGTACCTCTACCCGTTGAGCCACCGATGCTACCCACCACAGAAGCAGAGAGTGCACACCGCCTGAGCGCGTTGCATGAGTTTCAGAGACCGAGTCCGCCCAGATTCCTCGGAGAGATGGATCCTCAGGCAGTAGAGGATTGGATGGAGGCTATCTTTAGAGTCTTCAGGTTTCTAGGGACACCAGCAGACATCATGGTGATCCTTACTGCAAGTCTCCTGCACGCGGAAGCGGGATGATGGTAGATCATGATGCTCTAGGTGCACGATGAGTAATATCTACTATGGACAAACTTTGAGAGCCTCTTCCGCTCGGAGTTTGTTCCAGCCACCCTCTGTGCGGTGCGCATCCAGGAGTTACTAGAGCTGCAACATGGTAGCATGTCAGTAGCCCAGTACTCGGCAAGATTTACCGACCTCTCGTGTTACTCCACAGACATGGTATGGGACCCATTCCCCCGGGCCTGAAAATTTGATCTGGGACTGAGGTATGAGATCAGAGCTTCAAAGATTCCACTCATCATCCCGACACAGGTGGGGGTGCTGGAGCAAGGCCTGCTAGTGGAGAGATTTCTCACTGAGCATCCATCAGCAGCGAGACCCACCGCAAGATGGAACAGAGCGTAGTCTTCTGTAGCTGGCATTCGATAGATGACTTAGGGGTCTAAGCGGACAAGGCCGACAGGTTGGCGACCATAGGATTCGGGTTCAGCTGTGCGGGGCACACGGCACAGAGCCAACCTTTTGAGGAGCAGACAGTGCTATGCATGCAGCGGGCAGGGCCAAATGGCTCGTGACTGCCCAACCCATCATGCCGACGAGCAACAGACCGTGGAAGGACCTCCCAGGCAGAGACAGAGGTTTGACCGTGGTGGTCTGAAGGGAGCAGGCGGACGAGGCAGAGGAGCTGGCCAAGCATCAGGTGGTGGAAGATGCTTCGAGGCTCTACCACCACCACCCCCAGGAGGTCCACCCCGGCCACAGGGAGCTGGCGGGCAGAGGCAGGCTCAGCTCCAGGAAGCGGAGGCTTATGACCACGGCGCACCCGAGATGATTAGAGGTACTATCTGTGTCTGCTCCACCCTTGCTGTAGTTCTTATAGACATAGGTGTGAGTCATTCTTTTATTTCCACTGCCCTTGTTCGGATCTCGGAGATTCCGACAGAGCCGTTGGGTCGATCCTTAGGGCTAGAGACTCCTATGGGAGTAGACTCGATGATTACACACTGGTTCCGACAGTGTGAGATTACTCTAGGAGGTGAGAGCTTTGGCTGTGATTTTCTTGTAGTGACGTCAAGGCCTTGCGACGTCATCATGGGTATTGACTGGTTAACTATAGTCCATGCTCAGATCTACTGTATTAGGCCCAAGGTGCGGTGTGTCCGCACGGATGGGACTAGGTTCAGCTTCACTGGCGATAAGGGAACCTTCGTAGCACAGGATGGAATCACGCATAGGAGAGGGCAGCCGATCACACATCAGTTGTCTAGTCTCATCCTCAGAGCAGTTGAAGTGCGGAGTCCGGGATTTCCTGTTGTGGTGGATCAATATGTGGATGTTTTTCCTGACGATGTCCCAGGACTACCTCCTCGCAGTGAGGTAGATTTATATGTAGACATGTATCTAGGGACATCACCGATATCTTCTCCAGCATATTGGATGGCTCCTGTCGAGCTTCTTGAGCTGCAGGTACAGCTGGATTACTTACAAGGGAAAGGTTTTATCTGACCCACTGTTTCACCATGGGCTTCTCCAATTCTGTTTGCCAAGAAGGCGGATGAGAGCTTTCGACTGTGTGTCGACTACCGTTGCCTGAACCAGCTGACCATGAGGAACAAGTATCTGCTTCCGTGGATTGACGACCTCTTCGATCAGCTCAAGGGAGCACGTTGGTTCTCAAAGATAGACCTTAGGTCAGGCTATCATCAACTAGGAGTTCAGGGTGAGGATGAGAAGAAGACGACCTTCAGGTGTCGAAATGGCCACTATGAGTTCTTGGACATGCCCTTCGGTGTGTCCAATGCTCTAGCAGTGTTCATTAGTCTCATGAATAGGATCTTTCAGCCCTACCTCTATTTGGTTTTTGTAGTCTTCATTGATGACATACTGGTTTACTCGACTACCAAGGAGGAGCATGCCTACCATTTACGGGTTGTACTGGATACATTCTGAGAGCACCAGATTTATGGTAAGCTCTCGAAGTGCATGTTCTGAATTCGAGAGGTTCACTTCTTGGGGAACGTCATCTCACAGGTGGGAGTTGCAGTGGATCCCGTGAAGGTCGATGTGGAACTTTCCTGGGAGCCTCCCATGAGGGTGATAGAGGTGATGAGTTTTCTATGTGTGGCTGGGTACTATCAAAGATTTGTGCCAGAATTCTCTAGAGTTTCAGCACCGCTTACAGCTCTGACTAAGAACGGGAAACCCTTCGTGTGGTCAGACAAATGTCAGCAGAGCTTCCAGGAGATGAGGCAGAGATTGACCAGTGCACCCATCTTGAGGCTGCTAGAGGAGGGCGTAGGGTACGTATTCTACTTCAATGCATCAGGGGCCAGACTCAGGTGTGTCCTGATGCAAGAGCGAGCAGTGACCGCTTACGGTTCAAAGAAGTTGAGGCCGCATGAGTATAACTATGCTACCCATGACCTGGAGTTAGTAGAAGTGGTCTTCGCCCTGAAGATTTGGCGACACTATCTGATAGGTAAGCAATTTACAGTCCACTCTGACCACCAGAGTCTCAGGTACATTTTCTCGAAGAAGGAACTGAACCTAAGACAATGGTGATGGGTTGAGTTCCTCCAGGATTATGACTTGGAGATTTTCTATAATCCTGGGAAGGGAAACGTTGTGGCTGATGCTCTCAGCATGATATCGGGCATTCAGCTACTTGGCGAGGTGACAGAGCAGTTAGCCGCTTTGCATATATCCTTCGCGGATAGAGATGGGGAAACCTATCTATAGTCCCTCACAGTCACTCCTCCACTAATTCATCCAGTCAAAGAGGCACAACATGGGAATGTTGACTATGAAGCACGATGTGCTCATATATTATCAGGGCTAGCACCCAATGGATTTTCTGAAGGAGAGGACTACGTAATCTTTATTAGGGGATGTACCATGGTACCCATTTTACTACAGGAGGAGGTGATGAGGGAGTTCCACACTTCCCCTCAAGCGGTACATCCTGGGGTAGCAAAGATGTACCAGGACCTCAGACGACAATACTGGTGGCTGGGTATGAAGAAGGATGTGGCAGATTTCGTTTATCGATGCCTCACTTGTCAGCAAGTGATGGCAGAGCAGCAGGTACCGGCAGGCTTGGTACAGCCCTTAGAGGTCATGGAGTGGAAGTGGGATAGGATATCAATGAATTTTGTGACGTGGCTTCCACGTACTTCCAGAGGAGACGACCCCATCCAGGTGTTCGAAGACCGACTCAACAAGTCGGCCCACTTCCTAACGATTAGAGAGCAGGGATCTGTAGAGAGATTGGGATGCCTCTATGTTCAGGAGATCATACGACTTCATGGTGTGCCATATTCTATCGTCTTCGATAGAGACGCTCGCTTTACTTCCTAGTTTTGGAAGGGGTTGAATGAGGCTTTTGGGACGCAGCTACGCCTGAGCACTGCCTTTCATCCTCAGACGGATGGCCAGACAGAGATGACCATTCATACACTTGAAGACATTCTCCATGCATGTGTCCTTGAATTTGGTTGCATTTGGGAGGATCACCGAACATTGGTGGAGATTGCGTACCACAACAGTTACCACTCCACCATCGGGATGGCACCATATGAGGCACTGTACGACCGACCTTACTGATCACCTCTGTGCTGGACTGACCCTGGGGAGTCAGCACTTGTTGGACCAAAGATGGTTTGGGCTATGACGGAGAAGGTGCAGGTCATACAGGAGTGGATGAGGACTTCACAGATCAGATAGAAGTCCTATGCTGATAGGAGTCAGAGACCACTGGAATTCGAGGATGGCGACCATGTCTTCTTACGGGTCTCACCTCGTTGTGGATTATGGAGATTTGGCAATGGCGGAAAGTTATCTTTGCACTTCATCGTACCATTCCAGGTCCTCTGTAGGGTATGTGAGGTGTCTTACTGCCTGGCCCTTCAACCTCAGTTGCACCAGGCGCATGACGTCTTCCACGTATCTCAGCTGAGGAGATACATGCACGACCCGATGCATATCATCGACCACGGGGAGATGTACATCGATGATGGGGAGACTTTTGCGGAGGTCCCAGTGGAGATTAAGGATCGACAAGAGCGGGTTCTACGTGGATGGTCGATTCCTCTAGTGCGCATTCATTGGAAGCACGAGAACCTCCATGAGTGCACATGGGAGCGGGAGGCTCAGATGCATCCTCAGTACCCTCTTTTGTTCCCCTAGTTTATGTTGTAGCTTTACAGGGACATAAAGCCCTGAGGTGGGAGTGATGTAAAGACTCAAAAATTTCAAGGAACCTTTTTTTAAATACTTTTTAATTTTATGAGTCTGTGGATTCTAACAATGCTTGATTCTGAGGCCCAGTGTGCCCGAAATCAATTTTCGAAGTTTAGATTAGGTACGTTAAGTGAACGAATGAGCGAGTTTTTCTATCTTTTGAACCGGTGCTCGAAATTAAAATCCAAGGGCACCGAATTACTCGCATCGCCTGTATTTTCTTAAGGGGACACTTAACGTAGATGTGTTCACAAAAGAGGAGATGATGTTTTTTGGGGGTTTGTTTAAGCAATAAATAAAAATTGTCGGAAGAATTTTTTTTATTTCTAAAAGAGGTTATTCCCTCCCATGGGTAGTTAATGGTGGGGCCCACAACCACTTAATTACCCATATGAGGAGGTTATATAGGTGGGGCCCACACAAGCCCCACTATTTAATTCCCTCTAATCTCTTTAACATCCCCTCATTAATTTGGAAAACCTCCATTAAATGCTAATATCTCCATCAAATTTATGCCAACCCATAATAATATGAGAAAACTTCCTTTTCACTCCTTTATATTTATTTGCCAACGCGTACTTTGAATAGGGATCTTCCCTCTCCCTTCCCCAATTAAATTGTCGACACGTTTTATTAATTGGAATGATTTTATTCGGGGAGTTTCTTGCGTGTGTAATTAAATAATAGGAGGAACCTATTATTTAATTTGGGAAGAGCCTTCGTTGTGAGAGAGAGAGATCGGGGGAGCTTGGAGTATTTTGGAAGAACGTTAGCTTCCGAAGAAGAATGACGAAGAATGCCAGTTCCTTGAAGATTGATGAAGACCCACCCTTTCTCTTCTCCGCGAAAAGAGAGGAGACGACACTTCCTCCTCGGCGTGCTCTTACAACACCTACGATCCTCTTCCCCGTGACGCCGTCTACCGTGACACCGACGTCCGACATCAACTATTGAGGTAGGGGTTTTTGTATAAATTTCTTCATGTGATTTTTATACCATCAGCATGGCGTGCTTTATTGTTGTTGATGTTTGGAACCACTAACGTGGTGGGTGAGGACTAACAAACAAGTCCGAACCCACCACTTTTTTGTTCTTGATGGGAGGAATCCTTCACGAGGACGAATCAGGACCAATTTTGTGATTGGAGGCCGTTGTAGTGATGTACGGGTCCCGAGACGACCGCAGGCACATACGTGAGCTAGAACAGATGACCAGAATGACTCAGGGGGCCCGCAGAAATCTCTGGCAGCACGGGTCACCGGCGCGGCGGCGCCGGCGGCTGGAGGCGTCGGCACCCCTGCGCGCCGCCTGCAAAAGCCCACCGCCGCTTCAGCTGCGGTGGCGAGGCTGGGGATCCTACAGCCGCGCGGGATCCAGGGGAGATGTGGTGTTGGTAAATGTGTCTACGGAATGCAAAGGGGGGACCGCGTCCCCCCTGCTCGGCCCGCTGGCCGAGCCAGCGCACCCCCGGGCCGAGCCGGGGTGGGTTGCATGGACCGGTCCGGGGCGCACCTAGCCAGGCTGGGCCGCACCCCACCGAGCCGGTCCTGGGCCCGGGACGGGTTGACCTGGTTCGGGCCGACCCAGGGGGGGTTGGGACGGGTCGGACCGGGCCCAGACCCCCCACTTCAACCATTTTCGATCTTTTTCCCATAACATGAGCTACATATATCTGATAGACACACCGTCAGTTGCATTAGAATACTTGGATCGAGACGGTCATTTCAGTATATTACACTCGAGGGTTCGACAATGTTTGGGTATGGCCGGGTTGGTTTGAACTGGAAACCTACTGGCCCTTGGAGCGGGAACGCTTATATCTTAAGGACCAGACGTCCGGTTGACGTGCCGTCAACTGTGTTGAATTCCTCTTGATGAGACGGTCCTTTTGTATTACTCCTCTTGAGGTTTGGATGCAGCTAGAGTATGGTCCAATTGGTTTTAACATAAAAACCAACCAGGCCCCTCGGACGGAAAAGCCAATAACTTTCAGACTGGGCGTCCAATTGACGCACCGTCTGTCATGTTGGGTTTCCTTTATCGAGACAGAACATGGGGATACATCAACTATGGACATCGTGATAGTTTATGTATTGAATCTTTTTCTCTAGGAGCAGACCCTCCAGGAATCAATCATGCTGTGTGCGGGAACCCTAGAGCTAGCTGTGACTGTGATGATGATGACTGCACTTGGATCCTCCGTGGGTTTGGCAGCGCGGACGACTATACTTCGATCCTCCGTGGGTTCAGCAGCGATGAAGACCGAACTGGAATCCTCCGTGGGTTCAATGACGATGACTACTGTTCTTGTATCCTATGTGGGTCCGACAGTATTGAGGTCTGTACTTGTATCCTGTGTGGGTCCGGCAGAGTGGATGGTCTTGTATCCTTTGTGGGTCTGACAGCTTAACTGGTCTTGTATCCTATGTGGGTCCGATAGCTTAGATGAATCAGTGGCTACATCTGATCATCTCTATCATCTTATGAAGTGTATACCTGTGTGAGCCACGTCCTGACTCTCAATCATTATCATCGATGTGATTGAATTGGTTTCCTATGTGGACTGGGTTGTGTTTTCCTATGTGGACTGGGTTGTGCATGGGCTCAAGAGTTGGAGCCGTTTTGTAACTGATGACTTAGGTATATGTATGGGCATATACCTAAGTAGAGCCTTTTGATACTTCATGTTTGTATTTTTCCAATGGGGTTTATCCTATGTGGATTCTGAGAGACCTTTGGGGGTCTCAGGCTCCCTACTGAGTATTGTATACTCACCCCTGCACGGGCTATGCCCGCACTACGTTGTGTTGGATCCAGATGACAGACAACACTGATCGAGGTGGAGGCTGGTAGAGATGGACGGTACCCAGAGGTGGACCACTTGGCGCGACGTACACGGAGGGGACGGTCGGACCCGAGGAGTTGAGGAGACTATCTGTAACCCCCTTCAGGTGGGATTTCCAGTGGATGACTCGGTGTTTCTGCTTTACTTACTGATGTTGTACTATCCTTTAATTTGTTCTATATTTTTAGTTGGGTTTGTATACTGGGCCATTTACTTTCCAGCACATAATTTTTTACTCAGTTTACTTAGTGTTTACTTCAGCTTGTGTACTCTGTTGTGTTTGTTTACTTATATAAGGCAATGCCTTCCCTTTTTTCGGGATTTACGCCTTTGGTGCTAGTCGCCAGCCCCTGGCCTATGGAAGGCGGGCTTGGGGTAGTCACGGAACAGGCCCTTATGACGGGTCGTGACACCTAGCTATTCTAGAATCCTCACCAGTATGGAAACACATTAGAACCTCAATGGTATGGAAACATCGCCGGTCTGGAAACACTCTAGAACCTCACAGTTAAGGGAACCTCACTGGTCGAGAAACATTGTAAAACCTCAGTAGTCTGGAAACCTCACAGGTCAAGAAACATTGTGGAACCTCACTAGAATCGAAGCCACACTGGTCAGGAAATACTATAGAACCTCTATGGTCTGGAAGCCTCAATTTTCTGGAAACACTATAGAACCACAATCATCACGAATCCGCAATGGTCTGGAATTAGTATAGAACCTCACTCATCTAGAAACCCCACCGGTCTGGAAATAATGTGGAACCTCACTGGTCTGGAAACCTCACCGGTCTGGAATAACTATAGAACCTCACTGGTTAGGAAACCCCACTAGTCAAAAAACAATGTTCATGAACTAGAAATTGGATATTGAAAAAGACTGTTATTGGAACGCTGTTGTGAGAAGCCTCTTGATGGAAATAACCTAATGTTCTGGAACATTGTACATGAATTATAAATTTTGAAGTAAAACTATATTGTTGTAAGGCTGATATTGGAATGATTACTATTTTGGAAACGCTATTCATGATCTAGAAATTTTTCAATGGAAAATGGCTGATTTTGGATTGCTGCTGTTGGAAAGGCTAATGTTTTGGAAACACAGTTGATGAACTGGAAATTTGGAAAAGTTTTGGGAATATTGCACCTTGACCTCCCAGAACACCACTATCACTATATTTCTACAAAGTAATAGACTGGAGTGGTTTGGTCCATTACATAAGATAACCCTCAAAACAATCTCATCGCAGAGAATTCATAACCAACCCAGAAGAAAAGAGCGGTCCGAACAACAACCCCATAAGATACCTCTCTAGGGAAAACCTGCCTGAGTTGTTCACAAGCTGGAACAAAACCATGACATCTGAGAACACTCCCTCCCCCTCAAGATTTATCACATTTAAATAGCTACACCAACCCCACTAATCACACTATCCTTACACATGGGTCAGTGAGTTCCTTCCTTCATGTTAGAATATTATGTGCTTTGGGTGGCGCTGACTCACCCGCAAAGGTTTAATCTCATACACATTAGTGCGTCCGGATTAGGATTCAGGTCCTCCCTTCCCCATACATTTGGGAACATCACACACATGTAGGGAATAAGGGAACACACATTCCATATCAAAACAAGCCAATAATAATATCACATCAATGATAAATAAATGAAAGTATCAATGAAAATTTTGTCACAACAACTTAAAACATCTCTGGGTACTGAACATGCATATGGGACTCTTGGTCCCATGTAATCTTCTCGATGCCACCATGCTGCCACAAGACATGATCCAATGGAATAGAACAACCACATAACACATTCTCATTGTTGTCCCGAAACTCTACCGACCGTTCCTCAAATGTCACATCATTTTCAACATCGATCATTCTCCAAACAATGACGTGTAAGTCATCATGAATAAAATGACGAAGCTGTGATACAAGGAGAACATCATGTATTCATCTCATCTGCGGGGGAAGTGTTATATGATACGCTTAGACTACAACACAAGATAATACCTTGAAAAGAGAAACAAACTAGGGAGATAACTTACTCCCATGACCAATCCTTCGATTCCCATGATGTGGAGTCACCTTCAGAATCACAGTATCACAAACATAAAACTCTAAAGGACTCCTCAATTGATCATAAAATGATTTATATCAATCATGAAATGTATTCATCCTATTACGAATCAACTAAACCATAACTATTGTATTCTTCACTACTTCCAGTCCGAGAATTGCTCACTCTCCAACCTTAGTGCAGCATAATGGATAACCGAATGGTTGGCCATGAAAGGATTCAAACAGATCCATACCAATGGCGGAGTGAAAACTATTTTTGTATGAAAAATCCACCAAGGGTAAGTACCTCATCCGAGAACCTCCAATATCTAGGAAATAAGAGTGTAACATCTCGTCAAGAGTCTGGATTGACTGCTCTGTCTTATGGTCCGTCTACGGATGAAAACCAGTTTTAAGGCATAGATGAGAACCAAATTAATGATGGAGACCTCTCCACACCCTATAGGTAAAATGAGTATCTCGGTCAGAAATGATCATCCTTGGGACTATGTGGAGTCTCACAACCTCTTCCAGATACTACCTTGACAAAACATCTAATAATCTCGACTCCTAGATTGTTATAAAGTGGGATGATATCATTAAACGATCCACTACCACCCAAATAGCATCATGTTCTCCAAGAGCTCTAGGTAAACTAGTAAAAACACCCATTGAGATTTCCTACTACATAAACTAATGAATATCTAATGGCTGGAGAAAACCACCAGGGACACGGTGATCAACCTTGACCTTGTGGCAGACCAAACATCGAGACACAAACTATGCAAATGCATGCTTCAACCAAGGCCACCAAAACCGAGTCCTCAGGGCTGGATACATCTTTTTCATGCCAAGATTCTCTTCTTAATGGGAACTACAGAACTCTATAAGAAGCATATATCACATCACAAAGGAACCATATCTTCATATGTGATACAACA
Organism: Viscum album; assembly: GCA_963277665.1. Classification (NCBI taxonomy): domain Eukaryota; kingdom Viridiplantae; phylum Streptophyta; class Magnoliopsida; order Santalales; family Viscaceae; genus Viscum; species Viscum album. The sequence continues at coordinate 184,378,618 of OY728153.1, read as the reverse complement.
TTCAGTGTTGTTCATACTCAGACTAACCATCAGGGGCTACTCACAAACAATTAACTCTCTCCAGACTTCCACCTATAGATCCCACAACATGGACACTACCACCTTTTTCACTAGAGATAACAGCAACGCCATCTGAAAAAGACATCCTATACCCCCAACCATTCCCATATCGAGATTTAATTCTGGCAGTTCTTTAATTACTCTACAGGAATCACCAGATTCATGCACTGCATCACTACGTGACTTTCGGCTCAGCCCATCAGCTCAAACATTCCCCTTTCAAGGTGTTTAAAATATTTTGAATTTTTTTCCTACAAGAACTCCATCCACCAACGATGTAACATGTTTATGTCACCAAGGGGGAAAACCTACCATAGGATTTTATGATCAGTGAATACCACAAATCACTTTCCAATGAGGTAGCGTCTCTACAAATTCAACGAAAACCCCATGTATTTCTACTCAAGATCATGGGTGTCATAATCAAATTCCTCGGGATGAAACTACCAAGACCTATAAGAAACAACTAATCTGTACTTAATGAGAACAATTCCTAAACAATAGATGCGAATAATATTAGAAAACATCAAACTGAACTCGCTCTGCTGGAAGAGAATGAACTTAAGAACATACTAACTTATCATTTAGATACTCAAAAGCTACCTAACATTGATCCATCCACATAAATACCTAAAAATTCATGGATAATGCTACCAATGGAGTCATAACCCGATAGAAATCAGCTACGATCCTCCTATAGTATCCTATAAGACCATGGAAACATTTCACCTCTTAAACTATCTTAGGGGCTGCCCATGACACAAATGCCTCTATCATCGACAGATTCACAACACGTCCCTACTTGGAAACATCATTCCAAATGAAAAAAACTTCTCCATCCCAAATATCAAACTTTAACAACTTCCCAAAAACCTGATGTTGACAAAACCCCCCCAAAACGGTGTGAAGATGCTCTGCATGCTCCTCCTCACACGTGAAGTACATAAGGATGTTGTTAATGAAAACCACCATGAAATTATCTAGGTCATCACAGAACACATCATTCATCAATCCCATGAAAACAGTTGGAGAATTCTTCACTCCGAATGACATTACAACAAACTTATAATGCCCATGACGAGAACAAAAAGTATTCTTTGGGATATCCTCGTCCTTCACTTGCATATGAAGAAATCATGACCGTAAGTCAATCATTGAGAACAAAATTTCACCCTTCCTTAGATCTAATAAATAATCAATCTGTGGAAGAGGATAGTGATTATTTACTGTCACTTTGATTAAGAGATGATAAACGATACACAATGATAAACTGCCATCAGCATTCTTCATGAAAAAAACTTTTCTGCCCATGGTGACACACTCAACTGAGAAAAAGCCTAATATAACATACCATCAAGATGTATATGTATCTATTGTAACTCAGAAGGGTACATCTTATATAGATACATAGAGAAAGTTGAATCTCTTTGTTGTAGCTCGATCCAAAAATCAATCTCTCACTGAGGGGGTAATACTACTACCTATTCTAGAAAAATATCAGGGTACTTTTCTACGACCCTAGGAAACCCCAACTGTTGAAACTATAAAAAATTAGCATCATCTCAGCCATCATGGATGATAAGGATGGAACATGTCTCTGAACCATCTGAGGGTCTCACTCATATAAAAACACCACTAGCACTCTATCAGTATCTATAAACACAACCGGCTTGCTAAATAAAACCATTATACCCTACACCGAATACAACAAATCCATACTAAGGATGAAATCATGTGGTTTTATCCATAAACATGGGAAATCTTCCCTAGAGAAGTGATAACCTATAATTAGCTGACAGTTCTTACATACTTCAAACAATTCAACTCGACCTCCAACTGGTGTAGTAAATGCCAAGGGCATAGGAAGCCTCTCTTCTTCAAGTTCCAAAGCATGTACAAGGGTAGGTGGGATGATGGAGTGTGTCGCTCTTAAATCAAACAAATCATACAACATGTTAGATAATAAGCAAATGGTGCCTCGAATGATGTCTAGATTGACTAGTTCTAGAAATACTAAAGCAAAGAAGACCAGGACCTCCTCCACGTTCTCTATAACCCTGATGGAGACCATCACCATGGTTGCGCTCTACTATATGAGTTTGGGGATCAACACATGATTTTTCCCTTCCGAACCCATCTACTCTCTACTGACCCAGTGCTGGTGCAACATGCAGCTACTGCCTCAGCTGAAACTACTACAATTGATGAAACCTGGAGTGGAACACTTGGTGCACGATTACAGCTCTGAATGTTTGGGCACTCTCACTGCTAATGACCTCACCATCCACAAAAATAATATGCATTTGATCCCTTTTAATATCCTTGAGAGATAACACCACTAGAAAAATGAGATTCTAGGTGCTGGGACCTACCCCCAACCGAACATAACCTCTTTTTTCCTAAAAACCGGGAACACCAGACTACACTCTACATAATGATGAATCATGAATAATACCTTATCTTGAATATCCATTTGTAGACAATGTACTCTCGATAACCTCTAACTTCACATGCACCTCAGGATATTTCATTAGCATAAACATGGTGACCTACCGTTGGATCTGTAGATGCAAAGCCTCCTGTCAATGCCTCACCCCTGCCTCCTCATCTTGTAATTGGTCAGAAGCATATCGTAAAATATTTTTGAAATGAATTACAAACTCTCACACACAAGAGATACCCTATCGAATGGTAAAATTCTCCTAGAAAAAAGACACCTTCATGTTTGAAAAATATACTTTACTCAAATCAACTCTCAGAACTCCTCCCAGATTATTACTGACTCCTCACGATCCCTGAGAAAAAATAACCACCACTGCCTCACTACTCAATGCAGCGTCGTCAAAACCATTGAAAACTACTGCTTTTTCTAAGAATGGATTGAACTGAATCCTATCTTGAACTCCTCCAACATGTATCCTGTGACTGCATCTGAAATGGAGCCCTCATACATCTGCGGACTCTGGTGTTGTAACTCCCAATGTTTTCTCCTCCATGTGTCGTTATCATCATCCTCTACCCTACGGCGATCTGCTGGCACATCCTGCTGGACAAATTCTATGTGAACCTAGGAGGACGTCGACATGGATCTATACTTGCAAAATAACAAATAGTTAGAGCTCCTAAACATATAATGTAGAATACTCAAACATAATTAATTTTTTTATCATCTTCATTTTTAGTTTATCATATCCCAAGTGATACCCATTCAAACACATCCACAAAGAAGAATTATGTATGATCATTTCCTAGGTCTCTAGACTACAACTAGTATCACCTCATATAGTATCCAGATCATAGGTTGACCTACACTCCTATGTCTCTGCTGGTCTCTAGTGTTTACATCACTTTCTAAACAAGACTCTAACCATTTCCCAACCAACCCATGTAACCTCACCCGTTCCTAACACCAAACTCAATCATATCCCTCAACTAAAGCCTCTAATGCCACTATGTCAAGACCACCTCCCAACAAGGTGTACCCCTCTTGGGCCTGAAATGTGAGAAAATAGAAAATTTCCTCTCGAGTCCCGCCACCCGTAGGCCCTGTGTTGGCGACTAACACTGAGGGTATAGTAAACACACAGATAGTTGGAATTACCCTCTATGAGAACACATGTGAATGATTAAGTTAAGACAAAAACCAACCAACTCCTCCTTAGACATCAATAAAAATGGAAATCCTAAGTACACATATGAAAAGTCATGCAAAACTACTACAACTAAAATGGAAAAAATGCAAGTACCAAATGATTGTAAAAACATCAGCAACCACAAGACTGAACAGCTCCGGCGACCCCATGTTATTAGAAACCAGGTTTATCTCCAAACTTCTCTTAGTGACCTGAAAACAGTATATATATACATAGGGTGAGTATAATAGTATACTTAGTAGAATCCTCTGCAGATCCTCTTGTCAAAAGTTAAAGGAATCGTTATAATGCATTGTGAACAACAAGTTAATATGACTCATTACCTAAATGGGTATATAAGTTCCCATCCTCAACATGGATACACTCAAAAATTATTGAATAAAAGAGTATATAATATAAAAAAGAATATCAGGGGTATCCTGCTTCTACTTCCCCACTGGTTTGCCTCTTTTCCCCAATGTCGCGTGTCCTAAGCCGTCTCTCCCCCAGAAGGCTTCCCTACAGACACCTGGGCGATGTAGCACAACATACACCCCATGAAACAAAACCACAAAATCCATGTAAGTAATGTAACTAGGTAGTTTTTGGGAGCCACCATAGCTCGAATAATGTTTTCATATATCGGGCATTATACCTCAAGATATTAAAACCCACAAACCGTGTAAGGATCCTCAAGAAATCACAACATATACATGTTACACATATAATAGCCCATAAGAAAAAATATCAAGAATTAATTTGTTTGAATAACCACAAGCCATTACAAAACTCTACACACATATATGGGGAAAACAAACTGTTGTGCCTACCAGAACAAGTAACTACCAATAGAAGAGAGTGCAGAAAAATGTGTAGTCATCCATTGATCCTACCACAAGAATGTTGGGGAAAACACCCCTAGCCTCCGAATCCCTGGGGTCTCAATTTCCCTAACTGACTAGTTGGAAGAGCATATGGAAACACAAAATGTATAGAATATACTATAGCTCACAACCACACCATGGGAATAACCTAGTTTTAGACTCAGTTGAATCTAACGTCTCTCGGATTCCCCGATGCCAATTTTAATACTAAGAATCATATAATCACTCAACCATTTAATGATATTGATTACATTCCTTCATTGCATTTTTATCAGTTTCACTTTACATTTAAAAATATTTTAATCATTAATTAACTATTATTAATTTCCGAAATATATTTCTTTAGCATCAAACCCAAAGTCCACTATTCATTTAAATTTCAACATCAGCCTTGCTTCCCATCAAACTCAAACCCCATGGGTTAACATAATTTATTCAATTATTTATTAAAAACATTATTACTTTCCCATATTCCCAAGAATGCTTGAAAAATATACTAAGCTACTAAATACAGTGGGCTCAACATAGTGAGTAGATAAACTACCCATCGATTCTTTGCAACCTATAGCAAGAGTATAGAACCATCTCCATTTATGAAGCAAAACATGGAAAGCACCTAGAATACCTCACATATCTTCACCCCATTTTGGAAAAAGGGTATGAAAACAATATGCTTTGTGGGGTGGGGAATGTATTGATGATAAAAATCCAACATGAATCAGTAAGCATTCAAACATTCACATCCAGCCCATTTCATCAAACCTATATTCCTTCTCGACAACCATATACATAAAAAAATGAATCTTGTCACCCTAGGCGTCAAATGCTACAACAATCAATAAGCATCCCTGCCCCCACATATCACAACAAATAAGAAGGAAAAAAATATATATAAACTGCGACCAAAGCCCTTAGGTAAGAAATATGGTAACTCATAATCTTACAAGGCATTATGTATTATCAAACAAACAATCATTTTATCCATCTCGAAATAACTATTTTGTTATTTTCAGGTTCTAACTATTGGAAACATAAATAGTGAGCTATCACAAATTGATTAAACATGCTTACTGCTTAAATTTTATTAATATATAATTACAACCACAAAAACCAGATTCATTTACATGCCTCATTATCTTTAGCCAAAAAATTATCAATTAATTCTATCTTTATTTTCATTTTAAATTTCCATCATGAACAAAAATACAAAAAAAGAAATCATAGATGTCACACTATCTATCAAAACAAGAGGCAATAACATACGATCAATATCATTTTAGTTTCTGGTTCAAATATTTTATATGTCAATTCCATTGTGATCCAGTGGGCTAAAACATGCTAACACTACATTTTGACATAAAAAAATAGTGAAGCAATGAATTCCCTACCTCAAACGGTTCTTAACGTTATCTATACTTGGACGATCAACACAACAGATCATGATCAACTCCCCCATGACAATGTCATTCACCCGAGGATGTCGTGGCATGACTGCACAATCCTACAACCAAGAAATATATATTGCAATCATGGAGGTCACATGCCATAGCATGGAAAGGAGAAACATAAGAATATGGTTCAAGGAAAGCACATGAACAAAGGTATATCATACCTTATATCAAGGGATAATTGACATGTGGTTCTTACACAAAAAAAGGTGCACATGTAGCAGGAAGAAAAATAAAGGGGAAATGATCTGAGGATTATGGTTTGATCACACATATCTAAGGGAAAAAGGAAAGGTTTGAGAATCTCACACCAGGGATAAAGAAGGTAGAATTAGGAAGGAATATTTCTCGTCCATTTAGAGTATTTAATTGATTAGGTTTAAGATATGTTGTATTTTACATTAAAAGTAGATCACATTATTCCATGCGGTTTCACCATGTAAAAGCTTATCAAGCCATAAGAAAATTTATGTAGGGATTATGGAATTTGATTTCGCGTCAAATCAAATTAAAAGTCCTTAAATGCATTTCTCGTCAAACGAAACATCTATGGGGTGAAACTATAGGATGATCAAAACAATGTATAGTAAACATTAAATTTGACAGAGTGTTGGATGACTTGCCATTCATAAAACATCACAGGTCTAGAAACACTATAGATTCTCCCTTCTCTAGAAACCTTACCAATCTGGAAACATTGAAGATCATCACCTGTCTAGAAACCTCACTAGTTGGAAAAAACTGCAAAAAAATCACTGCTCTGGAAACAATTTACAACTACAATGCTATGGAAACCTCACCGGTCTGGAACACTGTAGAACATCCCTTGTTTGGAAACCTTACCGATCTGTAAACTCTGTAGTACCTCACTGTTCTAGAAACCTCACAGGTCTGGAAACACTGTAGAACCTCACTGGTCTGGAAACCTCATTAGTCTGGAAACACTTTAGAACATCAGTGGTTCGAAAACATCACTTGTTTGGAAAAACTGTAGAACCTCACTGGTATGGAAACACTATAAAACCTCATTTTCTTGGAAACCTCACCGATATGGAATCATTTTATAACCTCACTGGTATAGAAACCTCATCATTATTGAAAATCTATAGAACCTCTCTGGTCTGGAAACCTCATGGGTCTAGAAACACTGTAGAACATATCTGGTTTGGAAACCTCAGCGGGGTGGAAAAACTAAAGAACCTCACTGGTCTGGAAACCTCCATCGTGCAGAAACACTATAAAACCACACAGCACTAGAAACCTCACTAGCCTCGAAACACTGTAGAACCACCCTGGTCTGGAATCCTCACAGGTTTGGAAACACTGTATAACTTCAATGGTCTAGGAACCTCACCAGTGTGGAAACACTATAGAACCTCATTGGTTTGGAAACCTCACTTGTCTAGAAACAGTATTGATGAACATGAAATTAGGCATAGGAAAAAGGTTGTTGTGGGAAGGCTTATATTGGAGGGATGATGTTTGAAATAGCCTAGTGTTATAAAAACACTGTTCATGAACTATAATTTTAGTAAAGGAAAATGGCTGATGTTGGAAGGCTACTATTGGAAAGGCTGCCTTTCTCGAAGAACTTTTCAGGAACAAATTTTTTTTTTAATGAAAAATGATTTTTTTGGAAGGCTGCTATTCAGGAGACAATTTTCATGAACTGAAAATTTGGAAATGTGTTGAGAATATGTCACCATGACCTTCCAGAACACCTGTAACACATGATTTCAGCAATGTAATGGACCAGGGAGGTCCGATCCATTATAGTATGAATATGATTAAATAAATTTAAATATATATATATATATATGTATATATGTATATATCATATTCAATATAAATTAACTACTATTGTATGAGTAAATAATTAATTTTAAGCAGTTTTATCCATCAAAATACATTTTCATTAATTTTTTTTTTATGATTAAGAGTTTTAATTAATTTCTATGACAATAGATTTTTTTTATAAATCAAATTTAATATTTCAAATGATTATATCAAAATTAATTTTTTTGAATTTTGTGATATTTATAAAAAGAGTGCATTTTAAGTGAATATTTAAAATATATCACATTTTAAAAATTATAAATTTATTCAAATAAATTAACTAATTTAATTGTATAATTATGAATAAAATTTATTTTTAATGTTAAAAAATTATTATTTGTTTATATTTAAAATAATTAAGTATATTAGATTCATTTTTATAATTGATTTATTTATAAGATAATTTTATGCATAAAAATTATTTTAATCCTATTCCCAATGTCTAATGTTTCACTATTTTAATTTATTAAAATCAATATAATGAGGATATAATTAAATAATTTTTAAATTATATCTATATTCATTAACTTAATTCCATATCCGGATGATTTATAGTTATATAGTTAAACATGATCATCTTCTGCATGAAAAATGTATTTCATGAACAACAGTTTTTCATAATGATTTGAGGGTTTATTTTTAAAATTAAATTATACAACAAATGTGAATTAAATTTCATGAAATGGATTACAGGATTTGAATTACCAAAATTAATATAATATATTATGGTCAAATTTGTTTTTGGATATAATGATCAATAAAGTCTGTAAAATTTATTAAGTGTGATTTTGGTTAAAATGGGGATTTGCATGTTACATGTGATTGTAATAAAATTAATTTTCTACACACATGGTATTTTAATTTAGAAAAATTTATTCCATATTAATAATTAAAGGGTACAAAGAATATAATATGTTCCATTTTATTTTATGAATAATGTAAATGTTTCCTATGTTAATGATACTAATTGATGTGATGAAAATAAAATTAGAAAAAAATAAAAAATATATGATAAAGAATACAATAATTAAAAAAGTTTAAATTTATTTTTATGAGGTTCAAATAGGCATTAAAATATATCTATTATAATATTTATAAATTTTTTAGTAACTTTTGGTTAGATTTTTATCGCATTATTTAAATGTTTTTAATATTTACAAAATTTTTACCCCAAATCAATTATAAAAGGGAACTCCCTTCACTACCTTTTTCACACCACTCATGCCATTTATATTAAAAACCCCCTTCCAAAATTCATCCCAAACATCATTATAAAATTTATTAAATTAAATTTTGTACCAAAATTCAAAGCATGGGGTCCAAAAAAAGATATCCAAATGAGGATTCTATAAATAAATATAACCCTCTTAACAAATCTCATTCATTTTTTACATATTACATTATTAAACAGCGTAATGAAAATTCCAATTTAATAAAATAAGTATAAACCATACAATTAAATGTTAGTATATATATTTAATAATATTAGTCAATCTCCTCCTCTATCAAAAGGTAAATAAATTCATCCCTCTTTTGTTTAGAGGATGACCGCCTCACAAAATGATGTAATTTGTTTCCATCACTTCTTCACATCAATAGTCATAATGATGAAAATAATTAATATATATGATAAATAGTACATGATATTAATTATTTTACATAATCATTTCAACCACTTACTAACCAATTCAACAATTATCAGAATGTTATCATCGCTCGTGCATATGTAATACCTATCATTTCCACGAAGAATTTCAATTCATTTTCCTTGTAAAAAAATTAATAATTGTAATGATATATATATATATATAATGATTAAATATGATATTTATAACATTATTATATTTCAATATATTATATATCTATGTCCTAGGAAAAATTACAATATTTTTCATGATAACGATTGCAAGATAAAATAAGTAATTAACACCCAAAATTGTGAAAATAATTAATTATTATTAACCAATATGTCATAAGATGTTATAATAATGTCATATATTATATAATAAATATTAATATGGTAATTTATAATTAAATAAAATCTATAATCTCATTATTTATTTTTTATTAAACGTTTAACTATAATTTGTGGTTAGGGATTCAATTTCGCTTCTCCATTAATTGAGTCATATTTTGTTGTTATTAACCAAATTTATTTTATTGGGTGTATATACTACCCATTATATATTTCGTATTACAAATCCATAATAATTATTTGTATTATATGTTTTGATTTGAGTTATTCCATAAAATGGTATTTTACATGAATAGTGAAAAGTTGTAAGGAATCTTATAACTATATTTCTTTTAATTTTATTGTATTACTATTAAGTTCTATTTCACGTTATAAAATTATATGTTTAATTTGTTTTGATTATTTTTAGGTTTTATATACTCTTTTTTATGTTTATTTTAACTTTATACACATAATTAATTAATTAATTAATTATCAATTCAATTGTATAATTTTTTTGAAGGATTTTATCTCAATTTCCATTTAATTGAGTCATATTTTATATTATTCCCCAATTTTGTTTGAAGAGGTGTATATAGTTCTATTTTTCATATTTATATCATTAATATCTTTTTATAAATTGTATTTAATGTAATAGTTTATGATATTTATTTAATGGCATTATGATTCAAAAATTACCAAATCTTTGTGGGCATATGATTCAATCTCTTTATAATCTTGATTTTTTTGGAATAAATATCAATTGATAAAAATTCATAGATCATTATTTATTAAAACAATTTAATTTTATCCTAATATGTTTATTCATGAAATTATCATGTAATATTACAATTTTTTGGTATTTGTTACTTCAAATTATTTAGAATATTTTTTCATGAATACTGACCTTTATATCTCACATCCATCATAAATCAATTTTCTTCCCAATCTATGATTACTAAAAATTACTTGAAAAATAGATTTAATATTAGATTATAATTGTTTTATTTAATTTTTAACCATAATTATATTTAAAATAAAAAATATATTATTCTTTCAATTTATCAGAAGAAGAAATTTTTGGGTTCTCTTATAAAAATGTGAAATGAAATTTTATTTTAATGTACCTGACATAAATGAATTGTTAATTCCATAATAACAATCCCTTTAATTGAATATTCCATTAAATTATTAAAAGTTATTTTTTATGAATTTTTTTTTCATAATATTCTATATGGTTGTTGTTTTTTAAATTTATTTCTAAATGGAAAAGTATATTTTCTCAAGAATGTTTTTAATGAAAATATTATGGTATATATATTTTTCTAAAACAAACATAATTTTTTTTGTTTATACTCATATAGGGATATTTTTTTGTAATACCATATTTATTCATTCTGTGTAATTTTTATGATATTTTTTATTGATGGTTTTCGACATTCACATTCTTGATTATTTTTGTTGTTATAAATATTCTCGCGAAAAAATAATTTTTTTTGTGGTCATTGGACATTATATTTACCTTAAAAATCCATATTAATTATAATAGATATCCTTATTTCTTAAATTTTATTTTATTTATATATATATGGTGTATAGTATTAAAGTAATTTTATTAACTAACTAATTACTTATTTTTTATTTTATTTACACAATACATATAATTTTTTAGAAGGCATATTGTTTATTAATTAAATAAATAATTAAATATATTTGGAATGTGTTGGAAATATAGTTTTTGGATGGTCTCATAATTAAATATACACTTGATGCATATGTAATTAACATGATAATTGTTTTTCCCAAATTAAATATTTTTCTTCAAATTATTTTAAACTACCCTGTAATGGTTTTCCAATATATAGGTATCATGATTTAGGAGATCCTGACCTCCAAATTTATTAATTTAAATTCATTATTTATTTATTTATTATTATCCATGAGATAATGGAATATATGTTATCATTTGATGAATTCGGTGATCATGTAAATAATTAATGTACCATATGTTTAGGTATTTAGCTTTCACAATTGATTTATTGGTATCAAATTATGATTTTCATGATATCAATCTAATGAAATGTATATTCAATTATTTTCAGTAGAATATTTGTTATGCTGTATTGATTTATTATTGCTTCTATTGTACATGAACCCTTATTGAGGTTTTGATCTCACCCTTATTTTGAATACATTACCCAATATATGTAGATGAATTCATTTAATGTGTTTAAGGATGTAAAATATTAACTTTCTCTTAGTTATAACTTATGTTTTTGAAATGTAAATAAATACTAAAATTTGTATCAAGATTAACAAGATGAAAAAATTAATTTTTCCTCCTGGATAAGATTCCTTGTATCTTGTACCAATGTAACAATGTATTAACTAATACTTGTATGATGGGTTAAATTTTATTATAGTTTCTATCATAATATGTTTTGTTGAACACTTAAGGAATATTAAGAAAATGTTGATTATGAAAACTATCACTATGATAAAAATTAAGGGTACATATATATATTTACAACCTTAAATTTTGGTAAGGTATATAATATGTGGTTTTTACAAGAAATAATATTCCTATCTTGATTCTATAAGTAGACTTGGTTCTGTAATTTTATAACCAATGGATAAATACTATAAAAACGTATTATTGTGGTTTCACTTGATCTTAACATGGAGAATTACATTAAGCTATACTACAATACTATATTGACAGTCTTAGCGATAAGAATTAGATAATAATTTTTTTTAACAACATGTCATAAAGGGTTTGAATAGATGATGACAATGAATAGAATATAATATAACCAAGTTATCATAGATTGAAAATCATGTGTTGTGATTTACACAAACTATAATTGGTTAAATGGTTATCCGCTATGATATTTAATGTCCCTTCATTGATTTATAGTTTTATTCAGTGGATAAAACCTCATAAAATAATGCATGCATTTAAAACGATGGAAAATATATTCATTAATGGGAAAAAAATTGGATTATTACTGAAGTGATATTTTTCTTGATTATTCTTAATTATTTATCCTAAAATTTGATTAAAAACTTATAACTTAACCTACTATTAGAATCACCGATGAATAGATGTATGTATCACAATAAGATATATATTTGTGGAGATCATTTTTGAATTAAGGCTTGATTTACTTCATGACAATATTGTTGCAATAGGCACATAGGAGAATGTCTTAATAAAAGACAAAAATTCTTTATACATAGAAAATGAGGGAATAAATTATAGAATTGTAAAAGAAAACAGACGAGTTTAGTGGAGTAAAGTAAATTTCATTGTAGATATTATGTTATTGTTCATTGTCCTATGTTTGGGGAATCATTTAATTATATTGGTCCATTCAATATATTAAAGGATAACTCCTAGACCAATGAATGGATTATATTGATGTAAGAGGTGTGAAGTATATGTTTATTTAGATTCAATAATCATATCATAGATGTATTTTTAGAAATGGTATTTTGGTAATAATAATCATGAAACTTATAAGGATTATATTAAATTTTGGATGCATATATTTCCTTATATAATATTAACAAAGTAATTATCAAAAAATGTATGGGTTTATCAGTTTAATGTTTCTCCAAAGTTCAAATTCTTGAAAACAAAGTTGAGGTTTTTATGGGTATTTTTTCATGATTAATGTTTTTTTGGGAGACAAATTATGAAATATAGTTCTTTATTTTAATATATATTTTTTATATTTATTTTAATGAATTATGAAATTATATTCTCAAGAAATTTGATTTATTGTATTTTTAGCCTTTGAGGTTTTAATTTTTTTGATGTTCTAGTAATTCTGTGTTATTATTATTTGGAAAATTATTGAAATTATATTAATATTTTTTTAAAGTATAATCCTCATGTTGGGTGAAAATATATCACTTTTGGAAAGGATGGGGGTCTTGAACCCACATCCAAAGGGTGACATTGTTGGAGATCCTACCACTTGATTATATGTTGTATATGTTAATATTCTATTGTTATTAATTAAATAATATGATCTATGGATACTTATGATATGGATTGAGTATATTTTTGGGTATTAATATTGATGTTATAGAGATAAATGTATTATATTTGATAAATTTTTCTATTCACATTTTTTTTGTATATATTAGTTGAAATAAGGAAATAATTTTATATATTTTATAGATATTATGATCTATTATAAGTTAATTAATGTTATTAATTCAAAAAAAATGAATATTCATTACTTGTAGTAAGAGGACTTTTAGAATGTGATTTAATCATATCAAAAAGATGAAATTTTACTTATGAAATGGAATGAAATCAATAAAGTGTATTTACAAATATTCATAATGCTTAAAATAATTCCTTATACATAGTAATATGATCTTCAAGACATTGTATCCTATTAAGTTCATATATGATGATTCAATGTGAATTTAACTCACAATAGATTAATGGTTTTGGGGTCTTTGGGTTTCCCTTAATCATTAACTTTTGTTTGATCAATGATCTCTATCACTCTCCAAAATTATTTATACATTTTCTCAATGTCAATATTTTCACTACCCATAAATGTAATCCTACATGGAATACTAGTTTTTCATTAATCAATATGACCATCATATTTCCCCTTCCCTCGTTCAAGAGAAAATTTTAAAAATCAAATTTTGACTAAGTTATTTTTCAAAAATGTATTTTCATATATCATTGAATTTATATATAAGTATAATTTAAAATTTTGAGAAGATATAATTTATTTTAGGCGGGGATAATGTTACACCCACATATTTTAAATGAAAACTTTTATTCTATGGTGTATACGACATGCAACAACAAGCATAAAAGACTCGTATTATATAATATTTAAATAAAATGGTTATATATAAGTAGATTAATTTATGATTATTGATAGTATTATATGAATTATGATATATATATATATTCTAAAAAATAACAGTCAATTTATAAATTCTTAGTAAATAATTGTTAAATTTTTATGGTAATGTGATTTTATGCTACAAAAAAATTATTCATCAAAAATGGTTTTATTTTTCAATTTTTTCTTCAGAATTATAATAAATTTTAATGATGATTTAGAAAAAATTATAACATAATACAATATGTAAAATAATTATCTAAAAATTATATTATTGTGATTTTTTAGGAGTTATTTATAAAGACAATTTTTTCATGGAATAGTAAAAAATAACTCTTTGGTAAAAATGTAATTTATTTCAAGTAGATTAATTATTTTTAAAGTATCATTAGGATTTTTATATTTTAAAAAATTAAAATAATTTTTATTTAGATATATTTAGAATATTTAATTACATTTTAATTACCTTTATTCAGGATTATGGTATAAGAATATTTTTATGCTGTAAAAATAGTTTTTTTAAACCATATTCAAATGTGTCATGATTTTCCATTTTAATTAATAAAAATAAAAAAATATAAGGAATATATTAAATAAAATTAAAATTATGTAATGTCTCGGACCTCTCCGGCCCAATCCATTGTCAAAAAGAAGGCCACGAAGTGTTCTGGAGGGTAAAAATGGACTTTTCCCACACTTTCCAGAATTTTGAAACTACATGCCATGCAGTGTGAGTACATGCAGTATACCCCCTCGCCGGGTATACCACGTGTTGAAGGTTTTTTCCTTGCCGTGTGAAATAAATGGGTACACTCCGTGTGTCCAAACTACACGCCGTGTAGTCCTTCCCCGCGTATGCATTACCCTCAAACTGTGTGTTGACCAGTCAATGGTCGCGGAGCCGTGTTGGAAGCCGCGTGGAGACCGTGTGAAATAAACAAGTACACACCGTGTAATTTTGAATTTCTCACCTATAAAAGTAGGGGTCCCCTCCTCCTTTTCAACTCACCCCTCTCCTCCCCTTTCCTCTGAGCAGAGTTCTCCCAAGAGACTCGAAGGCTCTTTCTTCCATAATTTCTTCGTCTGAGCTCCGATTTACAATCTGTCAGCGGCCATGGGATCGTAACGACGAGGCGGAACTTCTGAGATTGGATCTGTTGTCTTTCCATCAGCCTTTAATTTTCGACTTCCACCGGAGGAGGTTTTTCCGAGACCCGACAGAAGTGACGGACGCCGACGGACGTCTTCTAAGGTTGATCCAGGGGAGCGTTGCGATCAGAACCTGTTGAAGTAGGGATCATACCTTCGTCTCTCTAATTTGTGCATCATGCAGGGTAGGAGTTCTATTGTTTATGTGAAACACATATGAAATAGTTTAATAAAGATAATAACTTGCTTATATAACAGGGTTGGGAAGTTTGTGATTGATGTTGCATTATATCCTGTGATATTATGTTGTGAATTAATGAGCTTCTGCCTACTGAAAATCATGGTCGTTGGGGGTCTTTGCTTACGAAAATGAATTTTTTCTTCTCCTTCGGGATTTTCTTATAGATGGAAACTTTGTGAAATATGGAAGTTGGTTAATCACGTAAGGTTGGATGTTTAAAATCTGAAACCCTTGTGTGATCACCCCGGTTAAACAAAATAGAATAATGAACATGTGGTTTTTGGCTTG
Source organism: Viscum album (assembly GCA_963277665.1). NCBI lineage: Eukaryota > Viridiplantae > Streptophyta > Magnoliopsida > Santalales > Viscaceae > Viscum > Viscum album. The sequence continues at coordinate 184,362,243 of OY728153.1, read as the reverse complement.
GTTACTGGTGTGTGAAAGGGAGGGGTGAATCCTGGGTTGTTACAAATAGAACAAGCAGCAGGGCTGCGGTAAATGATGTTAAAGTGGTGATGATATGACACGAACCTTGTTTTGTGGGTTGTTGTGGATTGGGTGGGCAGCGGGGCTGCGATAAATGGTATTAATGGGATAATGATGTACGAGTTTCGGCATGATTGTGGTTATGGTGTTTGGTAGCAGGGCTGCAGGGATGGTTTTGAATGTGAACGAACAGTTGGTTGTGTATAATAAATAAAAAGTGGAAGAGTTAATGAATGGTGGGTCATGGTAATGGAATGGGATTAATAATCAATGGATTGGTTGATTGATAAGAAGGACTTGGTTGTGTTGCTTGTATTTTCCTAACTTGATTTGTGGATGGCAGGGATATGTTTTTCGAACGATTGATGTGGTTGGTTGGGGATAGTTGTCCAGTAGTTAAGGAACTAAATATACTAATTCTGCTGAAACGTGAAAACCTAAATGGGTTGGGGTTGTTTGTTGTATGCATGCTTCGTAGTAGCAGTGCCGAGGCACATGCTCAGTTTCTCTGTTTAGAAGCCATAGGTTGGGCTGTGTGTTGGTATATATATATATATATATCTGTATCTTTTGTGTTTTATCGCACCCCACCCATGTTGAGCACTTAGTGCCGAACACTCCCATTTCATGGGAGAGAGTGTTTTTCCCTTAGTTACTAGATCCTTCCTGCTCCTTCTTCCCTATGTTGTGATGGCTTGAGGCGACCTTACACCTAAGACTCTTCGGGTAGGTTTCGATTGGGGTGGTTCAGCCCAAGACTCTTCGGGAAGGTTCTACTGTTTCCCGAGAATCTTCGGGATGAGGCCCAGGTGTGTGCGGGCGGGATACGTGGTTGTGAGGCCCAAGTGTGTGCGGGCGGGATACGTGGTTGTGAGGCCCAAGTGTGTGTGGGCGAGATACGTGGTTGTGACGGCCATGTGTGTGCGGGCGGGGAGAGTGTGGCAACGTCAGGACATTCACCGTTAGGAAGAGCATCTAACTAATGGGAAATGGTGCGGGGTACCCAATACTCTTGTTCTTATATACTACTACCTGTTGTGATTGTGTTTTTGGTGAGTGTGGCTGGTGAGGTTGGGTGGATAGAATTCCTTTACTAGGTTTCTTCTATTGTTCTCACGGGACATTAGGATGTCTCCCCACTTGTGCACGAGAGCTTTAGGTTTCCCTACTGAGTATACTTGTATCCTCACCTTATGTTTACTTTCAGGTTTCCAGGAGGACTATCAGGGTCGTGCGGGACCCTACTAGTCGGACAATTGGAGTTGTTGCTGTTGTTGTACACTTGTTTCATTTGGTATTGTACTTTGAGCTTTCTTGTACTTGCACCTTATTATAAAATTGTTTAAACATGCATGTGGGCTTGGTTTGGGTTTATTTATATACACTTGTTCTTTTCCTTTTTGGTGGTTCACTCGTCCTATTTCCTAATCATAAAATAATAAAAGGGTAATGCCTCCCATATTTGTGAAAACTCATACCCTTGGTGCTAGTCGCCAACCCGGGGCCTAATGGAGGTGGGATTCAGGGGTCATTATCTCCCTTTCACCATTTTCATCTCAAGAGGGTCATCTTTGGTGGGAGAGGGTCGTGATAGAATGGTATCAGAGGCAGGTTGAGAGATAGGACAAATTCTGGAGTTAGGCACAATGAGGATTTCATGGGATGGTAGGGCGACAATGTTAGTTAATCTTGGTGCATGACATAGGCCAGGGAAGACCGGCTAGGAAACGGGATTTTAGGGCCCCCCGTGATCCGATGCAAGGACTCTGAGCCTACCGAACGACCATGTGTGACTACACCGATTGTAGGGTAGAAACTATAGGGAAGTTGCATGCATCATCATGATTGTCTTTTACTTGATTTGGGTGTTCTGGGAAAGAAATTGAAATAAAATGATAAAGTAAAACCTTGAGTTTTTTTCCTTACTACTTGGTCTTAAGAGATCCTTGTTTATCGTATAGCTATGGCACCTGGACATCGTCCCCGGGTGGCTCAGACGGCTGAGGCCCAACAGATTTAGGTGGTCGATCAGTTAAGGATTGACCGATAGGAGGAAGATAGCCAGTGGTAGAAGACTCTCAATTCTTTTCAGCGGCAGACCCTCAAGATGTACGAGGATAATACTTCGAATACGGAGACTGAGGGGTGTCTTGAGGAGCTAGGGATCACTTCTACCTTGATTCATGCACCAAGGGAGTATTGGGTTCCCCTAGTAGTCAGTCAGCTGAGAGGTGCGACACGACAGTGGTGGACGCTCTACCTCGGAGAGAGGATAGAGGCAGAGGTTCCATGGGATGACTTTGAGAAGGAATTCCAAGAGTAATTCCTTTCTTCCATTATCAAGGCAGAGAAGAGGCAGGAGTTACTCTCCCTTCAGCAGGGGAATATGTCAGTATGATAGTTGGGGATCAAGTTCAAGGATCTCATGTGATTTTCTCCGAATCTCCTTCCAGATGAGGAGTCCTAGGTGAGACATTTGGAGGAGGCGCTTTGTCCTTCGCTTCAGTATGCTGTCACCCCCTTCACCCTTCTGACGTACTTGGCGGTACAGAAGAAGGAAGAGGTTGTTGAGAGGAAGCACTCGCTGGGAGGTGCACCCCGAGAGGGGATCCAGCCGGGCTCGTCGAAGGGGAAGGTAGTCAGTAGCAGGTCTCATGTGACGGGGCCTTCTAGGTTCTAGCTAGTGGGGAGCAGGCCCCAACAGTTCCAGTTCAGATCTTCGGGTCCTCATCCCTTTTTCATGAGCCCAGGACCGAAGTGTTTTTCTTGTGGAGGTTTCGGGCATGTTAAGAGTCGATGCCCGACCCGAGCTCAGTACGGTGGAGGTGGGCAGGTTCAGCGCCCACCTCAGCATCACCAGTTTCTGGTGAGGCCCTTCCAGCAGCAGCATGACCATGCTCCTCTGAGGGAAGACTTTGCGGGAGGAATCCAACCTCAGGGTGCTCCTTAGGGACCTCGACCAGGGCATGGTTGAGGAGGTGGACGACATCAGAGAGGCAGAGGATCTGGGCATGGATAGTTGAACGCAATAGAGTTGAGAGCTCCGACAAGACTATAGGTGGTGCGAGGTACGATTTTTTTGTTCATCACTCTTGTTTCTACTTTGTTCGATTCGGGAGATTTGCACTCCTTTGTTGCACCTGGTCTAGACCATGCTTTGGGACTAGACGTAGAGATAATTTCCATACCACTAGTGCTGAGTACACCAGTTGGAGGCCAAACCAGCGTATCTTGTGTTTGTCGGGGATGTGGGCTGATGTTGGGACCACATAGATCTAGTGGGGACCTTCTTCTGTTAAATATGCAGCCATACAATGTCATCCGAGGCATCGACTGGTTGTTTTCTGTTAGTTCCATTATCGACTGCTTCCGGATAAGAGTCGTGTTCTCCGATGTGGATGGGAAGCACATATCTTTTGTTGGAGAGAGGAGCTATGAGGTGGAAAGTTGGTATGTGAAGCCTCTCCTTTCCTTGTTAGGTAGGATATCAGTGGTTCCAGCTGATACAGAGATGATGGATGTCCCAAAGGTTGTTGGGGAGTTCCTCGGTGTTTTTCCTGAGGAGTTTGTGAATCTACCACCACCCGATGTGGCGTTGAGTTCAGGACATACTTACAGCCCGGTGTCCGTCTGATTTCGATGGCCCCTTATCGAATGTCACCTTCGGAGTTGCGGGAGTTGCAGATTCAGATTGACGATCTGATGGAGAAGGGTTTTGTTTGACCCAGCGTATCGCCATGGGGTGCCCCGGTTTTGTTCGTGAAGAAGGCAGATGGTGGTCTCAGGCTATGCATAGACTACCGAAGGTTGAACCAGGTAACGGTCAAGAACCGCTACCCCCTTCCAAGGATAGATGATCTCTTCGACCAACTGAGGGTAGTAGGTTTGTTTTCCAAGATTGATCTACGATATGGATATCATCAGTTGAGGGTAAAGGACAGTGGCATCTTGAAGACAGCTTTCAGGTGCAGGTATGGGCACTTCAAGTTTGTAGTGATGCCGTTTGGAGTTACGAATGCACCATTGGCGTTCATGGGACTTATGAACTTTGTCTTCCGAGAGTTTCTGGACCGGTTCGTCGTTCTGTTTATCGATGACATCCTGATCTACTCAAGATTAGAGGAGGTGCACATTGAGCATCTCAGGGCAGTCTTGTAAGTCCTTCAACACCACCAGCTTTATGGGAAATTGTCTAAGTGTAAGTTCTTGACGCAATAAGTACACTTCCTTGGGCACGTGGTGTCTTAGCATGGAGTTTCAGTGGACCCGTCGAAGGTGGAGGCGGTTGTTTCTTGGGCAGCACCCAAGAGCGTGGCAGAAGATCGTAGTTTCTTGGGGTTAGCAGGTTACTATCGGAGGTTCGTTTTGGACTTCTCTCGAGTTGCTGGTCCATTGACAGCTTTGACTAGGAAGAACCAGGTCTTCCTATGGAGCGAGCAAAGCCAGAAGGCTTTCGACTACCTAAAGGATAAGTTGGTCAGTGCTCCCGTACTCAGGTTTCCAGAGGAAGGGTTGTTGTATGAGGTGTTTTCTGATGCTTCTGGCCATGGTCTGGGGTGCGTGATGAAGAAGAAGAAGGGAGTGATCTGTTATAGGTCTAGGCAGTTACGCCCTCACGAGCATAACTATGCCACCCATGACCTAGAGCTTGCAGCAGTAGTGTTTGCACTGAAGTTGTGGTGACATTACCTCTTTGGGGAGCACTTTGTGGTCTTCTCAGATCACAAGAGCCTATGTTATATCTTCTCCCAGTGTGACCTGAACTTACGACAGTGGATATGGGTCAAGTTTCTACAAGACTATGACTTTGAGATCTCTTAAACTGAAGGTAAGGGCAATGTTGTAGCTGATTCCTTGAGCAGGAAGTCTCATAAGGAAGTGGTTCGGGAGTCCACTGATGCTTGGAATGTAACATCCCAAGTAAGTAATGAATAATAGATATTTTTATCTATGTCTATTAATGATTATGATAGTGTTTTAGAGGCTTAAAATGAAAATAAATACAATCTTATGCATGGAATACACTAATATTCTTAAAAGTTTGTTTTACTGCCTTTTGATGGCAAACCCTTTTTAAATCAAAATTTTGACAATTTTATAATCTATTTTTGTCAAAATAAACATATTTATTATGATTGGGACATTGAAATTTACATTGGATAAATTTTTGGTATTTTTCTAACAATGTTCATTTTTTAATGAATAGTGAAAAATACTGCATTTTACATCAAAACTACTTTTTCATTTAATTTAATTATATGGTTAGATTATCCTTTTAAGTGGTATTAAAGTGTAATCTGAATTTATTTTTACCATTTAATCCAATGGTGGTCATTAGGATTAATTTCACTTTGGAATTGGTCATAAACTAATGCCAAACTTTTCATAGATATTGTTTCAAAAAAAAACCCGCTATTTGTTTTGACAACGAGAATTATTTTTAAATCAATTATTGCAATTTATGTGTTTGGAATTTGGAAAAATGGATTACATATTTGGAATCAGAAGGTCCAAATTATGTAATCAAGACTCTTTTGTTTTTGGACATTATGAATAGTAACGATGGTAATTATCTTTAATTATCTTGATTAATGAGTAATCAGGTAGTTAAAGATAATAAAATGATATCATAATAATACAAAAAGACCACAACATTTGTCCTAAGGCTACTGGTTGTCTCATGGAAGACCATGGTATGCCTTGTGCCAAACTTGGGGGCCCCATGGAATCACTTTTGTGAGAAAGTGACTTTTTATCTTTTTATTTTTAAAGAATGTTAAATGTGACAAAGAATGTATGACCTAAGTAAAATATTTTTAATTTTATCTAAATAGATTATATTTTAGACTATAAATATTCATTGGAACGATAAAAATATTTCCTACATCATAGTATTTTTTTCATAATTTTTAGACTTTAAATAAATTAAATTATTTATGACATAATGATGATGCAGCGATTACCTCATTAATAAAGGATTTAAATAAAATGAAATGATAATGTAAAATCTATGACCTACACATGTCCAAAACCTATTGTATGGGTGGATTTCGAACCCTTATCACCTTAACCTCGAATTATATCAATGTGGGACCTTTTGAATCCGAAAATCATTTTCAAATAAAGTAACATTTCTTTACTTTCCAAGAGTGCCCCTCCTCTCCTCTTATAAAAGCCCCCCACCTCTACCTCCTTACCCACACTCCCAAAGCCTATGGATCGGCCAAAACCTTCCCATTTTGTCTCTCCACATCCCTCTATTACTTCTTGAAGCCTCACTTTGGGAAGAAGTCTTCCCAAGGAAGCCTTTGAGCTCAAACCAAAGGGAGTTACCCGATTTTAAGGTAATGTCTTCACTTGAGTCCTTTTGTTTTATTTTGATTCTCCAACCCCCTAAACTCTTTTTATTCATTTATTTTGTAACAACTACAGTATCTTCAATATACTAGGATGTTTTTATAAGAAGGATTCGAACTAAACTTACACACAGCTACATCTAATGGTTAAAGAACATACTGTTTCCGTGGATGGCGAATTTATGCCTCCCGAAACGATGATTGTTCAACATTCTTTTAACAGCTTCAAAGGTGGCCATTAAGATGTCACTATATTTATATATGATAACTAATATGTTTATGTTTTCCTTAAGCTTCTGTATTTTTAATTTTTGGTATACCTTTATGGTTTCCTTTATGGGTAAACACGATATCTTCATTTAAGGAAGTGCGGACTACCGCCCCCTCAAAGTGATGTGATTCGTTAATGCCATATGTGGGACGTTTAAAGGATGGGTTTAAAGTTATTATATATGATGTTATAATGGAATTATAATATACCTTTATAACATTATTATTTTCTTTCCATTAAATTATGAGATAGAAATGAAAGTAGCGTTCATGCGTACGTACGGCTTACCCTCTCCATGAACCGTGCATTTCATTTCTTATCCCCAAATGTAATGTATTATTATGAGTACATATATATAATGGATATATATGATGTATGTTACATCTAAATGATTAATATAATTATGGAATTAAAATATACATACCTCTCATATAGTTTTAATTCCATTAATATGACATAGAAATGAAAGTAGCATTCATGCGTACGTACGACTTACCATCTCCATGAACAGTGCATTTAATTTCTTACCTCTAAATGTTATATAATATTATAAATGCATGCATGTACTAGATATATATGATATCTATGATATCTACATCATGAATACCATTCTGGATATAATGGATACATGAACAACTTCTAATTATAAAGGGTTTATTTTTGACTCAAGTACCAATGATCGTGAAAACGACCGTTATTAACTTAAATAATTACATAGTGTTCATGACATGGTAATAAGTGATATAAAAGGAATAATGAACTTGAAAAAGGTTCTTAAGCAAGTATAAATTAACTCAAGTTTATTATTCAGGAGATTAAAGAACGATCAAGTCAAGTCGGATACGAGGTATGGGACTTCGTCTCAATCTCCTTTCATTGAGGCATATTTTGTTTTATACACAACCTTCTTTTATACGGTGTATAAACCCATTTGAATTTTACGTTTATTCAAAAGGAATATTTTTTTACGAAGAGTTTACTAAACGACAAAAGGGAATGTTTTTTTTGTCGTACGTATGCGGCGACAACGACTTCTCCGCTGCCGTGACCATTATTTGAGTTTCGGCTTCCTCTACAAGCCATACATTTTTTTAAAAAGAAAAATAAATACCATGTTTTAATTTTATTTTATTTTGGTATTGAAAATGGTTTTCATAATGTTTTTATATCAATGTGTTGTATTGATATCTTGTGATTGAAAGGTGGAAATGTTATGTTTCCTTTATGCATGTTTTCTGTGATACGATTATGTTGAGGTTCTTGGGCATTATTATGAAGACGGGTGGTTCCGTGATAAACAAAGGGCGGGTGAGCCCGATATAGCTCTCCAATGCATTGGGTAACGTGAAGGAGTGAAATGTTAAGGTTTCTCCGAAGAGATTTAGGGAATATACTGTGATGGGTATTCCAAATGTAACCAAGAGGGTTACTCCCTACGTAAGAATGTTATGAATGCCTCAAGTTACCTTTATGTCTTATGATTTCTATGATTTATTCATGATTTTATGAGGTATGTTAAAGTGCTTATGTTTTATGGGTAAATTATGATTTCATTCTTATATATATATGTACCCATGTTTCCTTTCCATATTTTTATATCCCTTACTGGGCTTTTTATGCTCATTCCATGTTTTTGAAATGTTTTTCACAGATCAAGGGAAAGGTACATGATATGATGATAGTGTTAAGGAAGTGTCAAGAAAGAATCCAAGTTTTATTTTAAATATGTTTCCATTGATGTGAAAAATGAATACTATCTTTTATGTAACCACATTGTTTAAATGTGGAATGTAATGAAACCTTTATGTTCTAATTCTCTAAAACTCTAAACCTAAAAATATCCTCAAGGTGTAATCTTGTAATAACTCAAGATTAAGTAAGGTTTAAGGCTGGGGCCTTATAGTTGGTATCAAAGGTCGGTTTAGATAACTTTAGGAGTTAGAATTATATTAAATGATTATCCAAAAATATTTTTTTTATGGACAAATTGAAGTGATATAGTATTTGAAGATTACCACGTTGCTTCATCTAAGACATGTTTGTTCAGAATGGTTTTCCGCAGAGTAAACAGAGAAACAGTGCTAGGAAGGCATGCAGAAGGAAATAACCTTCCGAATCAGCATCCTGAGATGGTCGGAATTGGAACTGAACAGTTTGTTGTAGTAATGGCGCAGTTGACTCAAGAAATAAATGGTGGTGGTATCCATGCACGAGATCAGCCAGATCAACCGCAGAGGAACATGTTAGTGGTGGAACATTTCATGAGGCAACATCCCCCATCATTCAGAGGATCATCTGACCCTGTGTTAGATGAAGGGTGGATTAAAGCACTAGAGACAATTTTTGATGTCATGGGGTGTTCAGACAATCAAAAGGTTAGTCTTGCTATTTACCGTTTGGAGGGTGAAGCCGATCAGTGATGGTCGATGGTTAAAAATATCAGGGACGCCGATGAGATTGATGTTCTTGAGTGGGATGAATTCAAAGGTATGTTTATTGAGAAGTATTTTCCTAAGGCTGTTCGACTTAGGATGGAAAATCAATTCTTGGAATTGAGGCAAGAGGAAGACTCAGTGGCTACCTATGAAGAAAGGTTCACTCGATTGGCAAGGTATGCTCGAAATTTTATCCGAGACCTTGATAGTAAAATCAATCGTTTTTACTCAGGATTAAAGCCAAAATATCGAAGGGCATTAGCTTCTCGTGAGTTTAAAAGTTTTGAAAAGCTTGTTCGATGTGCTGAGAAGGTGGAAATGGAGTTTGCCGATGATCAAGTGTTCTATAACAACCAACAGAAGAAGAGACCAAGGTGGCAGGAGAAAGGGAAGAATTCTTCAAAAAAGTATGATGGTAAGAAATCTAAGTTTCTAGTTTATGATAAATGTGGCAAAAGGCATGCTGGGGAATGTCTTCTGAATTCTGGAAAGTGCTACTGATGTGTTAAGATGGGACATAAGGCTCGTGATTGCACTGGAAAAGATCAAGGTGAAGGTAAAACCAAATTTTATTTACAGTTAGTGAAATGTTTTAAGTGCAATGATATGAGTCACTATGCAAACAAGTGTCCGACAAAGAGCTTGAGTGATGGGAAGCAGTTAGACTACAAGCAGAAATGGGTGGTGAAATCCTTTGCAACTACTTCAACAGATGTCGGGCCATCAAATGAAGTTGTATCAGGTACTTTGATTGTTTTTTTCAGATTATGCCAGTGTGTTGTTTGATTCGGGGTCTACACATTCTTTCATCTCTGAAACTTTTTCTAGTAAAATGGGAATACCATCTCAAGAAATGACTCCTGAACTTTTGGTAAAAACACTTGGGGGAAATGTTGAGGCAAAAATAATTTATAAGAATCTTCCTATCCTTATCTGTGGAAAGAACCTACTTGCAAACCTTATTGTTCTACCTCTAGTAGAGTTTGATGTTATCCTGGGTATGGATTGGCTCTCTATTTACCATGCTAAGATTGACTGTAGAGCTAAAGAAGTTTCTTTTCAGAAAGAATTTCAGTTTGTGTACAAGAATGAACCCTTAGTGTTGATAACTTTTCAAGAGGCCAAGAAACTTGTAAAATATGGAAATGAATGTTACCTTATACACATCATTGAAAATAAAGGAACTGTTCAGATTAATGATGTGCCAGTGGTAAATGAGTATCCTGATGTTTTTCCTGATGAGTTTCCTGGAATAATACCAGATTGAGAAGTTGAGTTTACTGTTGACTTAGTTCTTGATGCTAATCCAATTTCAAAACCCCTTATCGAATGGCTCAAATTGAACTTTTAGAGTTGAAGGAGAAATTGCAAGATTTATTAAAGAAAGGTTTCATTCGACCTAGCACATCACCACGAGGTGCTCCTGTTTTATTTGTTAAAAATAAAGATGGTTCAATGAGACTTTGCATTGATTATAGAGCCTTGAATAACATCACTGTTAAGAACAAATATCCTTTGCCTCATATCGATGATTTGTTTGATCAGCTCCAGGGAGCTCATTATTTTTCAAAGATTGACTTGAGATCGGGGTACCATCAGCTGAAGGTAAATGAAGCAGATGTTCCGAAGACCGCGTTCCGTACAAGATATGGCCATTATGAATTTGTAGTAATGCCTTTTGGGTTAACCAATTCAACTTCTGTATTCATGGACTTAATGAATAGAATTTTCCATGAGTTCTTGGATAAGTTTGTAGTGTTTTTCATTGATGATATTTTGGTGTTTTATAAAAGTAAATAGGAGTATGAAAGTCATTTAAGGATTATCTTGCAAACCTTAAAAGAAAAGAAACTGTATGGAAAATTCAGCAAGTGTGAGTTTTGGTTGCAACAAATTTCTTTCCTTGGTCACATTGTTTCTAAAGATGGGATAACTATTGATCCTGCAAAAACAAAAGTTGTGGAAGACTGGCCAAGACCCACAAATGTAATTGAGATTTGTAGCTTCCTTGGTTTGGAAGACTATTACCGATGGTTTGTTAGAAATTTTTCACAGTTATCTAGTCCAATGACTAAGCTAACTCGGAAGGGTGTTAAGTTTATCTAGACAAAAGAATGTGATGATTGTTTTCAGGAATTGAAAAGAAGATTGGTGAATGCTCCAGTTTTGGCACTACCTTCTAGGAATGGTGAGTTTGTTATATACAGTGATGCTTCATTGAAAGGACTTGGTTGCGTCCTAATGCAGAATGATCAGGTAATTGCTTATGCTTCACGACAGTTGAAAACTCATGAGGTAAATTACCCTACACATGATTTGGAATTAGCTGATGTTGTTTTCGCTTTAAAAATTTGGAGGCATCATTTGTATGGAGTAAAGTGTGAAATATATACTGATCAAAAAAGTTTAAAGTATATATTCAATCAGAAAGAGTTAAACATGAGACAAAGGAGATGGCTAGAATTAATCAAGGATTATGATTGTACAATTCATTACCATCCATGAAAAGAAAATAAAGTGGCTGATGCTTTGAGTTGAAAAAGTAATGCTTAATTTGAAATGTTTCATTTGGAACGTGATCCTTTGGTTAAGGATTTGATGAACTTTGGGATAAAAGTTTTTGGTGCAGGATGTTCTTCTGTTTTGTTTCAGGTATCAGTGAGATCATCTCTATCAGATAGAATCAAGCAAGCATAAAAGCAAGATAGTGAGTTACAGAAAAAGGTAGAGCTGGTTCAGAAAGGTAAGTTTCCGAAATTCAACATTGATAATGATTGCGTTTTGAGATTTGGGAAGAGATTGTATGTGCCTTGTGATTCACAGTTGAAGAGAGAGTTGTTATGTGAAGCTCATAGTTCTCCGTTTTCAGTTCATCCTGGCAGTACTAAGATGTACAGAGATCTGCGGGAGTATTACTGGTGGGATGGAATGAAAAGAGATATTGCTGATTTTACTGTGAAGTGTTTGACTTGTCAGCAGGTTAAAGTAGAGCGGCAGTTACCGAAAGGGATGCTTCAGCCTTTACCAGTGCCAGAGTGGAAATGGGAGAATATATCCATGGACTTTGTTGTGGGATTACCGAAGACATCTCGAGGTAATAATGGAATCTGGGTTATTGTTGATCGCTTGACTAAATCTGCTCATTTCCTTTCTATACGAGATACTTTTTCCCTAGATCAACTTTCCCGTTTGTATCTTAAAGATATAGTCAGGTTACATGGAGTTCCCCTCTCCATTGTATCTGATCATGATCCCAGGTTCACTTCTAACTTTTGGAAAGGCCTTCAGAAGTCGTTGGGTACTGAATTAAATTTTAGTACAACATTTCTTCCTCAATCATATGGGAAGTCAGAACAAACAATTCAAACCTTGGGGGATATTCTACGAGCTTGTTCGATGTATTATCAGGGAGTTTAGGACCAACATCTTTCTTTGGTTGAATTTTCATATAATAACAGTTTTCATTCCAGTATACAGATGACACCATTTTAGGCGTTATATGGGAAGCGGTGTCGAACTCCATCTTTCTGGGATGAAGTGGGTGAAAGGAAGTTGATGGGACTACAATTGGTAGAAGAGATGGCAGAAAAATTTCAGCTGATTCAGAAACACATGAGAACAACTCAGAGTAGGCAGAAGAGTTATGCAGACAACAGGAGGAAGGATCTAACTTTTGAGGTAGGTGATCATGTTTTTTTCAAAGTCTCACCATGGAAAGGTGTGATGAGATTTGGTAAGAAAGGAAAGCTGAGTCCAAGGTTCATTGGACCATATAAAATTCTAGAGAGAGTTGGATCAGTTGCATACCGGGTGGCTTTACCTCTGAGTTTATCTCAGATACACAATGTTTTTTACATTTCGATGTTGAGGAAGTATATGCCAGATCCATCTCATGTTTTGAGTCCAGAGGTAGTTCAGCTGGAAGAGAACCTATTTTATGAGGAACAACCGGTCCAGATTCTTGACCACATGGAGCAAGTGTTACGGAATAAGGTGATTAATCAGGTAAAGGTTTTGTGGAAAAACCACATGATGGAAGAGGCAACATGGGAATCTGAAAATGCAATGAGGGATAAGTACCCCCATTTATTCGATAAGTAAATAAATTGCGGGGACGCAATTTTCTAAAGGGGGGAAGGATGTAACATCCCAAGTAAGTAATGAATAATAGATATTTTTATCTATGTCTATTAATGATTAATATAGTGTTTTAGAGGCTTAAAATGAAAATAAATACAATCTTATGCATGGAATACACTAATATTCTTAAAAGATTGTTTTACTGCCTTTTGATGGCAAAGCCTTTTTAAATCAAAATTTTGACAATTTTATAATCTATTTTTTTTCAAAATAAACATATTCATTATTATTGGGACATTGAAATTTACATTGGATAAATTTTTGGTATTTTTCTGACAATGTTCATTTTTTAATGAATAGTGAAAAATACTGCATTTTACATCAAAACTACTTTTTAAATTAATTTAATTATATGGTTAGATTATCCTTTTAAGTGGTCTTAAAGTGTAATCTGAATATATTTTTACCATTTAATCCAATGGTGGTTATTAGGATTAATTTCACTTTGGAATTGGTCATAAACTAATGCCAAACTTTTCATAGATATTGTTTCAAAAAAACCCGCTATTTGTTTTGACAACGGGAATTATTTTTAAATAAATTATTGCAATTTATGTGTTTGGAATTTGGTAAAATGGATTAAATATTTGGAATGATGAGGTCCAAATTATGTAATCAAGACTCTTTTGTTTTTGGATATTATGAATAGTAACGATGGTAATTATCTTTAATTATCTTGATTAATGAGTAATCAGGTAGTTAAAGATAATAAAATGATATCATAATAATACAAAAAGACTACAACATGTGTCCTAAGGCTACTGGTTGTCTCATGGCCGACCATGGTATGCCTTGTGCCAAACTTGGGGGCCCCATGGAATCACTTTTGTGAGAAAGTGACTTTTTATCCTTTTATTTTTAAAGAATGTTAAATGTGACAAAGAATGTATCACCTAAGTAAAATATTTTTAATTTTGTCTACATAGATGATATTTTAGACTATAAATATTAATTGGAAATCTAAAAAGATTTCCTACATCATAGTATTTTTTTCATAATTTTTAGACTTTAAATAAATTAAATTATTTATGACATCATGATGATGCAGCGATTACCTCATTAATAAAGGATTTAAATAAAATGAAATGATAATGTAAAATCTATGACCTACACATGTCCAAAACCTATTGGATGGGTGGATTTAGAACCCTTATCACCTTACCCTCTAATTATATCAATGTGGGACCTTTTGAATCTGAAAATCATTTTCAAATAAAGTAACATTTCTTTACTTTCCAAGAGTGCCCCTCCTCTCCTCTTATAAAAGGCCCCCACCTCTACCTCCTTACCCACACTCCCAAAGCCTTTGGCTCGGGCAAAACCTACCCATTTTGTCTCTACACATCCCTCTCTTACTCCTTGAAGCCTCACTTTGGGCAGAAGTCTTCCCAAGGAAGCCTTTGAGCTCAAACCAAAGGGAGTTACCCGATTTTAAGGTAATGTCTTTACTTGAGTCCTTTTGTTTTATTTTGTTTCTCCAACCCCCTAAACTCTTTTTATTAATTTCTTTTGTAACAACTCCAGTATCTTAAATATACTAGGATGTTGTTATAAGAAGGATTCAAACTACACTTACACACACCTACATCTAATGGTTAAAGAACATACTGTTTCTGTGGATGGCGAATTTATGCCTCCCGAAACGATGATTGTTCAACATTATTTTAACACCTTAAAAGGTGGCCATTAAGATGTCACTATATTTATATATGATATATAATATGTTTATGTTTTCCTTAAGATTCTTTATTTTTCATTTTGGGCATACCTTTATGGTTTCCATTATGGGTCAACACGATATCTTCATTTAAGGAAGTGCGGACTACCGCCCCCTCAAAGTGATATGATTCGTTAATGCCATATGTGGGATGTTTAAGGGATGGGTTTAAAGTTATTATATATGATGTTATACTGGAATTATAATATACCTTTATAACATTATTATTTTCTTTCCATTAAATTATGAGATAGAAATGAAAGTAGCGTTCATGCGTACGTACGACTTACCGTCTCCATGAACGGTGCATTTTATTTCTTATCCAAAAATGTAATGTATTATTATGAGTACATATATATAATGGATATATATGATGTATGTTACATCTAAATGATTAATATAATTCTGTAATTAAAATATACATACCTCTCATATAGTTTTAATTCCATTAATATGATATAGAAATAAAAGTAGCGTTGATGCGTACGTACGGCTTACCGTCTCCATGAACGGTGCATTTCATTTCTTACCTCTAAATGTTATATAATATAATAAATGCATGCATGTACTGGATATATATGATATCTATGATATCTACATCATGAATACCATTCTGGATATAATGGATACATGAACAACTTGTAATTATAAAGGGTTTATTTTTGACTCAAGTACCAATGATCGTTAAAACGACCGTTATTAACTTAAATAATTACATAGTGTTCATGACATGGTAATAAGTGATATAAAAGGAATAATGAACTTGAAAAAGGTTCATAAGAAAGTAGAAATTAACTCAAGTTTATTATTCAGGAGATTAAAGAACGATCAAGTCAAGTCGGATACGAGGTATGGGACTTCGTCTCAATCTCCTTTCAGTGAGGCATATTTTGTTTTATACACAACCTTCTTTTATACGGTGTATAAACCCCTTTGAATTTTATGTTTATTCAAAAGGAATCTTTTTTTACGAAGCGTTTACTAAACGACAAAAGGGAATGTTTTTTTTGTCGTACGTATGCGGCGACAACGACTTCTCTGCCGCCGTGACCATTATTTGAGTTTCGGCTTCCTCTACAAGCCATACCTTTTTTAAAAAAGAAAAATAAATGCCATGTTTTACTTTTCTTTTATTTTGGTATTGAAAATGGTTTTCATAATGTTTTTATATCAATGTGTTGTATTGATATCTTGTGATTGAAAGGTGGAAATGTTATGTTTCCTTTATGCATGTTTTATGTGATACGATTATGTTGAGGTTCTTGGGAATTATTATGAAGACGGGTGGTTCCGTGATAAACTAAGGGCGAGTGAGCTCGATATAGCTCTCCAATGCATTGGGTAACGTGAAGGAGTGAAACGTTAAGGTTTCTCCGAAGAGATTTAGGGAATATACTGTGATGGGTATTCCAAACGTAACCAAGAGGGTTACTCCCTATGTAAGAATGTTATGAATGCCTCAAGTTACCTTTATGTCTTATGATTTCTATGATTTATTCATGATTTTATGAGGTATGATAAAGTGCTTATGTTTTATGGGTAAAGTATGATTTCATTCTTATGTATATATGTACCCATGTTTCCTTTCCATATTTTTATATCCCTTACTGATCTTTTTATGCTCATCCCAAGTTTTTGAAATGTTTTTCACAGGTCAAGGGAAAGTTACATGATATGATGATAGTGTCAAAGAAGTGTCAAGAAAGAATCCAAGTTTTATTTTAAATATGTTTCCATTGATGTGAAAAATGAATACTATCTTTTATGTAACCACTTTGTTTAAATGTGGAATGTAATGAAAGTTTTATGTTCTAATTCTCTAAAATTCTAAACCTGAAAAGATCCTCAAGGTGTAATCTTGTAATAACTCAAGATTAAGTAAGGTTTAAGGATGGGGCCTTATATGGAATGCGATGGGAGAGTTGGTTGCCTTGCACTTGGATGCTAGGGTAGAAGGTGTTAGAGGCTATTTATTTCAGATGATGGTGCAGTCCTCCTTGTTGCAGTAGTTGGAAGAGTCTCAATGGGGGGAATCCAATTCCGAAGTGATGCAGGATCGTGTCAATCAGGGGAACGCTCTAGAAGGATGGTTAGAGGATAGCCGACATCGGATGCTTTTCCATGAAAGGTTGTTTGTTTCGGAGGCGATGCGTGAGGGAGTTCTCTGTGATTTCCATAGCTCAGCCTTGGCGGTACATCCAGAAGTTTCAAAAATGTACCAAGGCCTGAGGGAACAATTTTGGTGGCTCGGGGTGAAATGGGTAGTGGCAAAGTTTTTGGCTAAATGCTTAGTGTGTCAGCAAGTCAAGGCTGAACACCATGTTCCCAGTGGGTTGTTGCATCCTTTATATATCCCCGAGTGGAAGTGGGATGACATCTCAATGGACTTCGTCACAGGACTGTCCAGAGCTCAGGGTGGTTATGATGCTATCTGGGTAGTGGTGGATCGACTGACGAAATCAGCTCACTTCTTAGAAATTACGGAGTCAGGCCCGATGAGTACCTTAGCACAGAGTTATGTAGACGAGGTGGTGCGTTTGCATGGAGTCCCGAAGACTATCATCTCAGATCGGGATACTCGGTTTACCTCACGAATCTGGAGGGGGTTACATCATTCATTTTAGCACCCAGCTACGCCTTAACACTACATTCCACCCCCAGACTGATGGTCAGACAGAGAAGACTATCCAGAAATTGGAGGACATGCTGCGAGCATGAGTTCTAGATTTCGGAGGATCATGGGTATGACACTGGCCTTTAGTAGAGTTTTCCAACAACAACAGATTCCACTCTACTATTGGAATTGCACCATTTGAGGCTTTGTATGGGATACCATGTCTTTCACCCATTTTCTAGGCAGAGGTTGGTGAGACATGTGCTCTTGGGCCAGAGGTAGTGCAGAGCACCACAGAGAAAGTCCAGCTTGTACGTGAGAGGATGAAAGCGGCTCAGGACTGACAGAAGTCTTATGCTGATCGTCAGAGGAGGCCCTTGGAGTTCGAGGTGGGAGATCATGTGTTCATGAAGCTTTCCCCTCGATGGGGGCAGTAGAGGATTGGTAAAGGGAGCAAGCTCTCGCCTAGGTTCATTAGACATTTTGAGGTGCTGAGGCGAGTTGGCGAGGTGGCATATCAGCTGGCCCTGCCACCTCAGTTAGAGAAGGTTCATGACGTTTTCCACGTCTCCCAGCTTCGTCGGTACTTACACGACGACTCTCATGTTATCGACTGTGGAGAGTTAGAAATCGGAGACTGTGCGACCATCGAGGAATGACCAGTCAGAATCGAGGATCGTAAAGAGAAGGTGCTCTGTGGACGAACCATCGCCTTGGTTCGTGTGTTGTGGAGGCATGGTGGCCTCGGGGAGAGCACTTGGGAGCGGGAGACCCAGATGCACGCTCAGTACCCAGAGTTGTTTTGAATTGTGTTTTCCATTGTTCTTCTGAGCTTTGTATTGATGTTGTACTATGTACCTTTGATATATGGAATGCATGGCTTGTCGGTTGTGAGACCTTTTGTTTCCTAGTTCTCTGGAAGTGTGTAACATGTCCGGATGTGTGGAAAAAGGGAAAAACCTGACACTTAATCGAGATGCATTAATGCCGATGCGATTGAAACTGTGTGGGCGAGTCAGTGCCGCCTAAAGTGGATAATATCTCGACATAGGAGAAGAATTTTTTCCCCCAAACCACGTGTTCAGGAAATGTGTGGGTTGTACGGTTTTAGGGGCATTGTAAGTTGGAAAATCCTAATGTATGAAAGTGGGAAGACCCAATTCTTAATAGAGACTCATTAATTAGGATGCAATTAAACCAGTGCAGGGGAGTCAGTGCCACCTAAAGTGGATAATATCTCGACATAGTAGAAGGAATTCCTAACACATATGATTAGAGTTGTTGGTTGGGTTCCTGTTATAACGAGAACCCTAATAGGTATCTTGTTGGGTTCCTCTTGGTTGGTTTTTAAATTCTCAGGGATGAGAAAGATTTAATAGGTATCTAATGTAATGTCCCGGACCTCTCCGGCCCATTATTTTGTCAAAAAGAGGGCCACAATGTGTTTTGGAGGGTAAAAATGGACTTTTCCCACACTTTCCATAATTTTGAAACTACACGCCGTGTAGTGTGAGTACACGCTGTGTAACCCCTCGCTGGGTATACCCCGTGTTGAAGGACGTGTCCCTGCCATGTGAAATAAATGGGTACACTCTGGGTGTCCAAACTACATGCCGTGTAGTCCTTCCCCGCCTATGCGTTACCCTCAAACTGTGTGTTGACCAGTCAACGGCCGCAGAGCCGTGTTGGAAGCCGCGTGGAGAATGTGTGAAATAACTGAGTACACGTTGTGTACCATAAATTACACGCCGTGTACTTTTGCTTTTCTCGCCTATAAAAGGAGGGGTCCCCTCCTCTTTTTCAACTCACCCCTCTCCTCCCCTTTCCTCTGAGCAAAGTTCTCCCAAGAGACTCAAAGGCTCTTTCTTCCATTACTTCTTCATCCGAGCTCCGATTTACGATCTGTCAGTGATCACGGGATCGTAACAACAAGGAGTAACTTCCAAGCTTGGATTTTTTGTCTTTCCTTTGGCCTTTCCTTTCCGAATTCCACCAGAGGAGGTTTTTCCGAGACCTGAAAGAAGTGACGGGCGTCTTCTATGGTTGATTCTGGGGACGTTGCGATCAGAACCTGTTGAAGTAGGGATCATACCTTTATCTTTCTAATTTGTGCATCATGCGCGGTGGGTGTTCTCTTGTTTTTGTGAAACCCATCTGAACCAGTTTAATAAAGATAATAACTGGCTTATATAACGGGGTTGGGATGTTTGTTATTGATGTTACTTTATATCCTGTGATATTATGTTGTGAATTGAATGAGCTTCTACCTACTAAAAATTATGGTCCTTGGGGGTCTTTGCATATGCAATTGGATGTTTCCCTCTCCTTCTGGATTTTCTTATGTATGGAAACTTTTTGAAATATAGAAGTTTTTTAATCACGTAAAGTTGGCTGTTTAAAATCTGGAACCCTTGTGTGATCACCCCGGTTAAAAAAAATGTAATAATGAACATGTGGGTTTTGGCTTGGTTACTGGTGTGTGAAAGGGAGGGGTGAATCCTGGGTTGTTACAAATAGAATATGCAGCAGGGCTGCGGTAAATGATGTTAAAGGGGTGATAATGTGGAAAGAACCTTGTTTTGTGGGTTTTTGTGGATCGAGTGGGCAGTGGGGCTGCGATAAATGGTATTAAAGGGATAATGATGTACGGGTTTCGGTGTGATTGTGGTTATGGAGTTTGGCAGCGGGGCTGCAGGGTTGGGATTGAATGTGAACGAACAATGGTTTGTGTATAATAAATAAAAAGTGGAAGAGTTAATGAATGGTGGGTCATGGTAATGGTATGAGA
This sequence comes from Viscum album, assembly GCA_963277665.1. NCBI lineage: Eukaryota > Viridiplantae > Streptophyta > Magnoliopsida > Santalales > Viscaceae > Viscum > Viscum album. The sequence goes on along the minus strand of OY728153.1, from coordinate 184,341,862 downwards.
TTAAAAATCAATGGGTTGGTTGGTAGATAAGAAGGACTTGGTTGTGTTGGTTGTGTTTTCCTAACTTGATTTGTGGATGGCAGGGATATGTTTTACGAATGATTGATGTGGTTGGTTGTGGATAGTTTCCCAGTAGTTAAATAACTAAATAAACTAATTCTGCTGAAACGTGAAAACCTAAATGGGGTTGGGGTTGTTTGTTGTATGCATGCTTCGTAGTAGCAGTGCCGAGACACATGCTCAGTTTCTCTGTTTAGAAGCCATATGTTGGTATGTGTGTTGGTATACATATATATATCTGTATCTTTGGTGTTTTATCACACCCCACCCATGTTGAGAACTTAGTGCCGAGCACTCCCATTTTATTGGAGAGGGTGTTTTTCCCTTAGTTACTAGCACCATCCTGCTCCTTCTTCCCTATGCTTTGATGGCTTGAGGAGACCTTACACCTAAGACTCTTCGGGTAGGTTTTGATTGGGGTGGTTCAGCCCAAGACTCTTTGGGCAGGTTCTACTATTTCCCAAGAATCTTCGGGATGAGGGCCAGGTGTGTGCGGGCGGGATACGTGGTTGTGAGGTCCAGGTGTGTGCGGGCAGGATACGTGGTTGTGAGGCCAGGGTGTGTGTGGGCGGGGAGAGTGTGGCAGCATCAGGATGTTCGCCATTAGGAAGAGAAGCTAACTAATGGAAAATGGTACGGGGTACCCAATACTCTTGTTCTTATATACTACTACCTGTTGTGATTGTGTTTTTGGTGAGTGTGGCTGGTGAGGTTGGGTGGATAGAATTCTGTGCTAGGTTTTCTCTGTTGTTCTCACGGGACATTAGGATGTCTCCCCACTTGTGCATGAGAACTTTAGGTTTCCCTACTGAGTATACTTGTATTCTCACCCTACGTTTACTTTCAGGTTTCCAGGAGGACTACCAGGGCCGTGTGGGACCCTACTAGTTAGATAGTTGGAGTTGTTGCTGTTGATGTACACTTGTTTCTTTTGGTATTGTACTTTGAGCTTTCTTGTACTTGCACCTTATTTTAAAATTGTTTAAACATGCATGTGGGCTTGGTTTCGGTTTATTTATATACACTTGTTCTTTTCCTTTTTGGTGGTTGACTCGTCCTATTTCCTGATCTTAAAATAATAAAAGGGTAACGCCTCCCATATTTGTGAAAACTCATACCCTTGGTGCTAGTCTCCAACCCGGGGCCTACTGGAGGCGGGACTCGGGGTTCATTATCTCCATTTCACCATTTCCAGCTCAGGAGGGGCATCGTTGGTGGGAGAGGGTCATGAAAAATTATATATATAATTTTTTTCATTAATATCTATTTCATAGTTATTATCAGTCATAAAGTTTATAAAATATAATCTAATGCTTGAAAATTGCATTCTTTGAAAATTCAATTTCGACAAGATTTGTTGGTTTATTTTTAAAATTTAATTCTAAAACTTATATGATATATATTATATAAAATTTATTCAATGTTTTGAATCATAATAATTAATATTATATAATATTCACTATGTAATGTATTCTCATTATTATTAATAATTTTAGAAATATTTATTTTTTTGTGATTATAGTTAAAACAATGATTTTCTTGTTCCATGCCCTTATAAGAAAATAAATTTTAAACACACATAAAGTTATAAATTAATAAATTGGATTGAATTAATCTAGTAAGGATCATTTAATGTTATCCATAAAGGATAACTCACCTAGTTTTAAAAAACTAATTATCATGGTAAAAATAAAATTGTAATAGTATGTAAACGTAAAGGATAAATAATAACATGTTTAAATTTGATTACTTTTATTCAGTAGTGTTATGAATAGAAATTAGAGTCTCTATTGAAAATTATTTTACAATTTTTTAGGAACTCCTTGTGTTGTTGACATCCAATTATGGAATAATTTTTTTTTACAAAAATGTCACTCTGATTAAATTGTGAATGGGAACACCCCCCCTAACATCTTCACACCTATTAATAAATTTGTCTCAAAAACCCTAATTTATCTCCCCAAAACATCATTATAAAAATATTATTGTTCCTTTACTTCCCAACTAACCAACCCTAGGGTAATTTATAAGAGATCCAAATGATGTTTCACTGTGTGAAGGTAATAATTTTATACAACCCATTAATTTTTTACTTATTCCTTTGTAAAATTCAATTTTGAAGTAACAATTACAATATAATAACAATATGATGTACCATATTATAATAGGTTATTTTGTGTATGGAATAATAATTATCCATCTACCCCTGCATCAATCAAGAATCAAATCCATCACCCATGTGTATGGAAGACTACCCCCTCATGAACAAGTTTAAATTGTTTTCCATCATTAACACACAAGGAGAGCCATAATGAACAAAAAAATGTCTATGTATTATAAATATAAAACTACATTAATTCTACGAAATAAAAATATCAATGAATTTTTTACCATTTCATCCATTACGTGAATGATATAGTTCCTCATGCATATGTTGGGCCTACCGCCTCCACATAATGATATTATTTGATTACCATGTCTAACCATCATGAATGGTTATAAAAATTTATTAAATAATTATATATGATAATTACAACATAAATATAATTATTTAAATGATGTATCTATATTATATGAACAGGTAACATAAATTTCATGATAAATCATGAAAAAGAAAACAAGGCAACTGGCACATGAAACAATGAAAAAAATTGAATATTATTAACCAATGGGTGATATGATGTTATAATAACAACATATATGATATTATAAAAATTAATATAGTTCTATTATAAATAATTAACGACTCTAAAAATATTATAAATAATGTTAAATCATGATCAACTATTTATAATGATGTGTTATGAAATTCATTCTAAATTTTCCTTTTATTGAGCCATATTTTACTAATTTACTCCAAATTTATTTTATATCTTGTATATACATCCCCTGATATATATAGGATCATTAATAATATACAATAAATTATATTTTCGGTTTCAATAATAATTATTTTATCTATGGGGCTTTGACCTGAATGTTACCAAGTAGTAAAGAATTTCTTAACTCGGTTTTTTCTTTATATTGGGATATATTACATCTTTAATATCATCAAAACACTATGATAATGTTTGTAATATATTTTTATTATTTTATATTATATTTTCAGTTTATTTTTTTGTATCTATATTTTTTACACTTAAAAAATTCATTGATTAATCCTCACTTCAATGGTATGATCATTGTAAAGGGTTGCATCTCAATTTCTATTCTATTAAGACATTTTTTATATTGCACACCTTTTTATTTTAATAAGGTTAATCATGAACCCTTTTAATATGATATATCATGATTTTTTTTATATTAATGGTGTTTAATGTACCATTTTAATATATTTATTTCATGGGGTTTATGATTGAAAAATTTATAAATTGGTAAGGGTTTAATATTCAATCGCATTTTAATAGGGATTGTTTATGATTGATTTTCCATCGATGGTAATTATTTGAAAATTTTCAAATAAACAGATTTAATTTTTTTATGGTTATTAATTATTTTTTCATGAAATTATACCATTTTCGTCATGTTGATACATAAAATTATTGAGAAAATTTTTTCAAATAATTTTAAATTATATCTCCCTTCGATCAAAAAATGCACTCTCTTCCAAGTACATATTTTCTAGAAATGATATAAATTTTCTTTTAATATTATTATATTATTTTTTATGAAAATTTTATACATTAAAAAAATTATTAAATGTTTTTGACAAAATATTTTTTTCATTTTACAATGAAAGGTACAGATTTGACATTTCATCCGAAAAAATTGAATGGAATTGTCTTTATAACATACTAGGCATGAGGAGAAATTTCCAATATTCATGAACACTAATTTTGTTTGATAATTCATTAATTAGTCTAAAATATTAATTTTGAAGAAATAATTTTTCCTAATATTCGAGCAATATCTACTTTTAAAAATTTATTTTTGATATTAAACTATTATTTTCGGCAAGAATTATTTTAATGATCATATTATGGTGTTTATTATCATCATAAAAAAACTATATATGTTATTTATACTCTTATAGGGATTTGTTTTTGTAATATAACAATCATTATATCCATGGATAGTTTATGAACTGTTTGACTAGTGATTGTATTGACATTCACATTCCCAATTAATTTGGAATTTGATAACCTCCTATTGAAAAATTATATTTCTTTAGACAATTGGACAATACATTTATGTTAAATATTTATATTACTTATAATGAATATTCTTATTTAATAAATGTTATAACATTTATATATATATATATATTTAATTATTATATTATTTTATTGAATAACTAATTATTGATATTTTTTTTTCTTTACTCAATGGAAGTATTTATTAATAAGTCTTATAGATCAAAAATTTGATTGATCATTAGATATTTCAGGAATTATTTTAAAATTTAGTGATTGGTAAGGGATGGAATTTTATATCCCTTAAATGCATTGTTAGGCCTCATGAGACAAATTCTTTGTCTAAATAAAATTGGTTTCAACCATATTTTTATACCAACTTGTGAAATGTTATGACAGTATAGATATCATTACTTCTAATATCTTGATATCAGAAATTAATAAATTAATTTCATTTAAAATTTATTTATTATTATCCTTGAGATTATTTCAGTTATATTATCCGTTGGTGACTTATTTTTATCTAGTTATTTATTTATTGTATTGTGTCTTTAGTAATTTACCTTTTAATATTGTTTTTTACTTATCTAATTATGATATTAAAGATAGTGATTAAATGTAATATTCTATTAGTGATTTACCATGATAAATTTATTATGAGTTATTCATTCATGATATCTTTCATTTTATATAACCATTAATGAGCATTTGACCTCACCCATGTTTTTTCCTTTCCCCAAGATATGGTATTTAATTCCTTGAATGAGTTCATGCATGCACCATAATTACATTCACCTTGTTGTAAATTAGGTATTCAAATGTGATTAACAACTCAATGATGTATATATATTACTAATAATTTTATATTATTCACTACAACATGATATGATTCCTCATATCTATTTATAATGTCGTAAAGTAACAACTGACTCTACGTTACATGTGTTGGGGTTGTTACATATTACCTTATAGTAAAGGACTTAGGAATCCAAATTGGGAATAATGGATACCTATTATATAATTGGAACATATGAGATTAATAATTGGTAAAACTTTAATGGATAATTTTATAATAGTTGTGGTTTAGAGGGGGATCGAGAGGTCTCTTTTCAATTGTGAGAATGAGGGTCATTTCATTTCAAACTAATTTTAAGTGAAGGTAAATAAGTAATCAAATGGTAGTTAGGTGGTTTATGTATGTAAAATTGTCTGATAGATGAATCATTTACATATAATTCTTATAAAAACATCTACAATGTTAAAATATTAAGTTAATTACCTAAAATGATACCTAGTTTAATTTACCTTCTTTTACTTTCATTTTTTCTTCTTTTAATAATTTCCATTGTAATAAAATTTTTATAAAAAATTAAATATGGATTATCTTGTATCATTTCATCATGGTTATACATATTTTAACTTAATGTATTATAAATTAAGATCTAAATATCTTATATTTATCTATTAAATAAAAAACAAATATAAATTATAAATATTATTTTCATGAAAAAACAAATTCAAAAAAATACGTGTTCTTAATTTTATTTAATAATAAAATAAAATTTAATTAGTGTTTAGATATTTTTTATTTATTTGAAAAATTTTATATTTATCTGTTAAAATTTATCAGTTTAATTAATTATGATAAAAATACCATATACATTGATTTTTTAAGGAATAAACCCATATCCTTTATCATAGTAACTCAAACATTCCTCAATAGATTATATATATATATTTCTAATAACCATATTACATAATTTTTTCACGTTCATTTCAAATAATAAATCAATTTTACTGGTTTTACTTTCTAAATGTGAAAACATTAATATCATAACTCATAAAATTATAAGAATTTTTATGGAACTTATATTTATAATGATAAAATTGAGTTTATTATTATTCCATACATTGTAGTAATCATTATATTTTTGGTGTATTGTTTTAATATATTTATATCTGTGTGTGACTAATATCATTAAAATATACATTAAAATATAATATTTTAATCTTTTAGAATGAAAATAGAGAATATATAACTACAATTCATTAAAAAATTGATTATTTTAAAATTAAATGATTACAAATTTTTTACTAACTAATTTAAATTAATTGTAGAAGTGCATAATCTATTATATATATATAATAAAAAAAATTAAATTAAATATCATTTTCTTTGTATCAAAATGGTATGTTGAAAAAAATGTTTTTCTACTATCATTTTTGTTTAGAATTGTACAATTAAATAAGAATTACTTTTAGTAAGTTATTTATTTCATTTATTTTATTAATCTAATTTAATAATCATTAAAATTAAATTTTCACTGATTTTTTATTTAATTATTCACACATAATTTATTTATTAAAAATACGTATCTCATAAAAATATTCTTAATTGAAAATTTTATTCTCATATATAAATTTATATACATTAATTCTATTACTAAATAATTTTTATTTAAAAATAAGTTATCGAGAATGAATATTTATAAACCGTATGTATATATTAATATATTTAAACGTGAAACATGTTTACATGTATTATAGTAAATTGTTATTTTACTATTTATTGTGTATATATTAATGAAATAATATCTATAAAATTCAATACATTCTATCGTAAAATGAGTAATTATAATTCCAATTGATTTAACTTCAAATATAAAAAAATTGTTTTCTCATTTAATGAATTTTATTAATATAGTTTAATTTTAAAACATATAGATTATCATTGGATATGATGATATATGGTTTTTCTTAGTTTTTTTATATTATATATTTCTATTTGTTGCCACAATTTAAATTGTTCTATTTTAAGAGTTGGAATCATTCATGGAGTGTAATAATCATTAGTAACTAATAACTAGTATCACTCACCATAATTGAATTGTTCCATTATAAATGAATAATTGAATGTTATTTATATATATATAGTACATGACTTCATTCATTATCAATTTAAATTATTTTGGAAGATATTAAAAATATATTTTTGAATAACATAATTAATTTATATTTAATGAAGGTAATTTATGAAAACCTAGCGTATTATACATATACATACACTATTAAGTAATGCTTCACAATTTTTTTACTCAATGTTAGATTATGATTCCTCAAGAACCAAAGACATTGTAAATGTTACTTATAAAGAGGGGAAGAAATATCCAAGTCACCTAAAATTTGATGATAAAGGAAATAAATCATATTACATAAGGAAGAAAAAAGTCTATTGGTACATATTTGTGTATTTAGTTTAAAATATAATTTTAATACAAGAGATCAATAAACCTTATGATTTGTTTCTCAAGGATATTATAAATCAATACCCCAATAATCCAATCTCAGGGAAAAATATCCAAAAGTACATTTTCATAAAGGAAATTATTCATAAAATGATTCAATTTGGGATTGTAAAGCTAAGAAAACAACATGAATAAATGAACTATGTATCTACTATTACACCTTTGGTATTGAGATGGAAAAGCTAGATCCAAATAGTTGAATATCACAACTTATTCATGTGATGAATAAGAAATTACCCAACTTGAAACATGTATTTTCAAGGTGAAATTGAATCATCCAGTTTCAACCCTAACTCCTAATGAAACTCCAATGACCATTGAATTATCATATTCTTTGAAAGGAAATAATTATTAATTAACTAAAAATAAATCATTGGAGTTGAAACCCTTATGATCTCCAGAACTAGTTGAAGTAGATAATATATAGACTGAAATTTAAACAATATGTAAACAACTATCTCTTTATAAATGAATTAAAATTCATAAATTCCAAGAAATATTTTAGGTTTATATTTTTATTAAATTAGGTTCTCTCCGTTAACCAATAAAATATTATATCATAACATGTACAATTCAAACCAGTATCCATTTTTTCTACATATAAAAAATTTATGATATTACCAGTTATACTTTAATGAAATATCATTACAATGTTCATCATCATCTTATCATTATCCATGATCATCCATAAAACATTGAAATAACCATTTAAAATCATGAAAGGATAAAAAAAATATCAATAAGTGAAATATACGAATATAGAATGAAACCTCTTAGTCTGTCAATACTCAAAAAATATCATTTATCAAAATAAACATTGACCATAAAATAATCATTTTCATACTTAAGATATAGTATTATATCCCCGTAATTTTTAATTAAATAATTCATATGATAATATTATGGAAAAAATGGAAAATCATATTAGTTTCATTAGTGTCATTAAAAACATTTAATTTTTTTTAACAAATTGGTAATTTCCTCCATAGTGATGTAGCATAAATATGACTATAAACATTATATCTTTATCTTACCTTGTGAATTTTTTTTATTTACAAAAAATAGAATACATATTATTGTTTCATGGGGAATCATGTTTTCAGAACTCTTTTAATGAATCTTTAAAATGGAATAATAAACAAGATAAATTCAAAAAATATATCATAGCTAAAACATAACTTCATAACATTGTCCCATTATCTATTTCAATAGAAATATATATCCTGCTCAATTGTTATCATCTTATATATCAAGATCACCCATCATTATTCATTATATCAGGCTCACTCATAATCATAAAAAACTCCAAGATTCAAAGAATAGTTATTATATATTAAAATTTTCATTTCAATCCTTATACTAATAAATATATTTATTTCACTCACAGGACAACATTTCCTAATATTGAATTATCCATTCTATTTAACCCTCTTTTTTAAATTAAATATAACAAATGTAAGGAAGGATTTCCTTTGAAGAAAATGTCAATTTATATAATGAAATTCAAGAACCAAATATTTGTATCCTTTTTGAAAAAATTCATTCACATTGTATACATTAAAATGGATTATTCCTTTATATTTTTAAAGATTATTAAAATAATATGTAAAAACATTTCATTTAATAAAATTTAAATTAATAAAAAAATAGAAAAAAATCCTTTTTAATTCAAATATTTCTATATAAATATAATGATAACATTATTTAAGAATATATTCATGTAAAAATAAAATGAAAAAAATTTATAAAACATTTTAGATGATGTTTTATGGTAATGTGTCCCTTACATTGAGTCTCACAAGCTTAACATTGTTTTTATATTCCTCAATGATCGTGTAATATTAGTTTTCAATTATTTTAATAAACAAATGAGTAAAAATTAAAAATTATTATCCCATTTTAAATCATTTAGAACCATTTTTATTATTTACATAATTAGTAAGGTTTATATTGGATGTTTTGAGGATATTCGGTTCATAATACCAAATTAGTATTAGATGAATGAACATCTAAAAAGAGGAAATTATTCCATCATCATTAAAAAAATATTCATGTAATTATTATAATTTTACTGCATTAATTATAATTTTGGAACTAAACCTATATAATGTTTCTCAAAATTTAATTCTATTTCATCATATAGATGGTATTTTCAATGTACAGATGTGTAACATTTCCATTGTAAAATGTATGTAAATATAATAAAGTAAGTGATATACATTAATTACTTGATTTTAATTATTTTTTTAATATAATATATATTATTAAAATCTATTATAACAACCTACCTCGGGATGTGGTGATGAAAAATGGCATGCATCACTTTGTGGACCTTATAGTCCAAACATAGGAACAAACTGTTTTTAAGTTAGAATATGATAGATAAGAATATTGAAATGGTTTTACCATAATTATAATATAATGTAAGAATATCGAATATACATCTACAGTTATTTGTTTATTGTTATAGAATATTTGTGTGAATTATAAGAAGAAATAAATAGGAAATTGGTTAGTTTGGAATTCTACATTCATCTAGGATAACATTATTGGCTTACACAATAAACCATATAGGTTTTTTCATTGGGAATGAAGTGGCCCATTCGAAAATGGATAAGGTTGGTTTTAAGACAATTGTGTTGGTATTTCCAAAAATGGAGTTCTCAAAAGCTCTAAATAGTATACTAGTGAAGGAACCCTTTTTATAAGTCTGGGGAGTGGCCCTATTTGAATTTATTAAAGTATTAAGTTAAAATAAATTATTTTTATATATATATGGAAAAAATTATATATTTTGAATATTCTACGATGATGAGTCCAAATACTATTATTAAATAACATTTGGTAATATTTAATTGAATTTTTCAGATTTGTCACATTATTTAACCCCTCTATTAACTCTTCTGATGGATTCCATGGAATCAACATTTTTTACCCTTATGTTATAAATAATGTTACAATGAAATGAAATGTTACTAAAAAATGGAGCATAGTTGATATTTTCAACCATATTACATAAAATCATCAAAGTATATGATTTTTAATAATTTCAAATCATTTTATTAATATTTTTTATTAAAAATTTTCATTACTATAATTTTTTAATAATTTATTTGGATTGACATTAATGTTTTGATGTTAATAATGGAATTAGAATATAATCCATTAAAAATCCATAATAGGTAAAAAAAGCAATAAAATTTTTGGGAGAATATATATCTCAATGGATAAAAGTTTTTGGCTTTGAAGTTCATGTACTTGATTTTTCTATATCATTTAGAGGAACTATGTTGGTGTTGTATAATAATTTAATTTAAATATTTAATCACATTAAATTAAAAATAAATTATTTTACAAAAAATTATTAAATTTAATACAATGAAAACATATATACTCATTTAATGTGAAAATTCATTCATATCATCTTTATAATAAAGGAATCAATAAGTTTTCATTAATTTTTCAGCATTGGGAAGGAAATAGAAAACAATTTTGATTACTCACTAATTTTATAACTCTAAAAATTAAAATATATGTATTCATAAATAATTGTTATCACATAATATGTAGTTACAAATTATAGAAGATATTTTAATATTATCATAATGATTTTTAAGAAAATAAAATTTTCATTTCCAATGACCATGATGCACTGTGTGGGAATTGAAGAAAATTTTATTATTTAACATTAAAATAAATTATAATTTATATGTTTTGAGTTATGTTTTATGATATTTATCTTATATTATCATTCATTATTTTTTACATAGGTTAAATAAATTTTCATATCATATTTATGACTTGTAGATATCATAAAATATATTGTACTTTTTAAATACAATATTTTTTTGCAATTTAGGGAAAACATGATATTTTCTAAACAGACTCAAAATTTGATAGTTATCTAATATAGATATATTGATTTAAAAAACGATGATCATTTTTATAAATATAAATTCCATAAATTTGGAAATTTCAATTTTAAACAAAATCATATACCACCATAAAATGAATTTAAATTGAAGAAATCTATATTTTTTTATTAGAAAATAACATGAAATTATTATAGTGAATAAAAATATATAAAAAAATTAATATAAATTAATAATGAATGAAATTGAATAACTATTTTTTTAAATTGGTATTTATATTATTTAATCCTTTTAGAAATACCATCATCATAATTTTATTCTTTACATGAATAAGTGTGGATATTTTTCTTTCATAGAATATTCAATTCCCATGAATTTTATTCAACCATAGGGTTTTTAAACCAAATCCTTTACATGTAAAATTACCATTTTATTCAATAAATTATCAATAAGGTCTATAATATGAACAGTTTGTTCCCCATGTGAATGATTCTATTCCATGTTTACTACTTTGGGAATCAGAAAATGAGATGCTTCTAAAACATATTTTTATAACAATAAAATGTAAAATACATCATGGACCTTAGATAAATATAGAGGAAATGGAACTAACTAGAAATCTAAGATAACATTGTCTTGGATTTTATATGGTCATATAATAAAATATGGCATTTCATTATTAGAAAAATGAACAACACTATTCCATTAAGATGATTTAAAAATACATGATCAAATTCCTCGAATGGACGAACACTCCTTAGATTATCCACATCAATTTTTTTCCTTCTCTAATCCATACTCATGTACTACTGAATCATTTTCATATCCTCCACCATTACATCAACCAATTATGTTCCCAATAAATTTCTTTCCCCAAATTCTTCCAAACAAGGTGGAGTTCAACAGTAACATAATCATAATTATTCAAAATGTTTCATCTGTATACTAGAAAAAATTGTATTGTATAAAAAGTAATAAAAATGATATATATTGATCCTAACATCCATGATAATTTATTGAACAATATCAAATAATATCATAAAAATTCTAAACAATTTTTTCTAACTGGCTGTTTGATTGGGGAAGAATGGTTGTACAAATATATATTTGTGTACCAAAGGACATTTTATGTTCATTAAAACACATAAAGGTGATTATTTAATAATGATAATATATTTTAATTAGGTACTCCATTTAATATTATTATCTATTTTACATAATGTTTGGAAAATTGAATCAATGGCATATTATATAAAATATGATTAAAAGGAGTTTATTTATTTAAAAAATACTTAATTAAAAAAATTTAATTATTACCTTGGGACGTATTTGGTATTCACACCATGAAATCCATTTATATATTCCACCATTTAAATTCATTCACATGATCGAGAAGTGTTATCTTCACATATAACTGACATTTTGCTTTATCCTATTGACAATTAAAAAATTTTATAGTAATGTATGAAATAAAATTCATTATTTCACCCAACAAAAAATGTTCATAAATGTATATACATATTTTTATGAGAAAAGGATAAATATAAATTGAAGAGTAATAATACTCACAAATTAATTATTTCTTCAACTGGAGTATACCTGAAACATAAAACCTTTTTCAAAATCTCAAAACACCATATTTTCATATATGAAATTTAGATACAATCATTTCTTAGGAAATTACATATTTTACTATAACTCAAGGTATACCTTATGTGATTAACTAATCCTTTACAAAAATAACGATTATAATGACATCTGAACAAAATTAAGGGGTGTTACTTAGTGTTGAATTTTTAATCCAACACACATCAAATCATTAAACAAACATTCATTTTTTAGTAATAACATTTTTAATGATGTATTATCTCTCTATCTTAATGAAATAGCTATAATTTTTTGTTTATTGAGAAGGTATAGTTTTTCAGTTTTAATATTTTTTTAAATTCTACAGGTCTTCTCTATCAGATTTGTTTATTATATTGAGTGAATATTTATGTTTATATTTTATAACAATATGTATTTTCAACATTACACCAAAAAATTTATATCTCTAAATCTATAATGAAAACACAACATCCTTGAGTTTGTTTCTATGTTTATTATAATTTTTTATAAGGTTATAATTGAAATTATGAATATGAAATTATCCAATCATTTTATATTAAAACATAACCCAATCCTCTCAATGGATCATCGTGGTAAAAAAGAAGGTCTAAATTTATTTATGGACATCTAAAATTGGACCATTCACTAAATATCATTTCAATTATTGTAAAAACATTTCACAATCATTTATCTAGATAAATATAATGTCTTCTCTTTTCATCTTGATCAGAGGGACAAATAACATGAAATATTTATAAAACTACCATTAAATCCTTATAATATATGAAAAAATATATATTAGATACAAATTTATGTATTTTATATTCATTAAGAACATTAGATTTATCATGATCAATAGAAACTACAACATTTGAAACAGTATTCTTGATGAAATAAAGTTGTTTCTATCAAAAATCACATTTTTTAAACAGTACATATAAATTATTTTTATTCATGTTTTTTAGATAATTTTTTTTAATTTCCTTTGTTGATAATCATAAATTTTAGAGTAAACCAAAATATCACCAATAAACACAACAAAAATTTATCCATATAATTTTGGAAAACTCTATTTATAAGATCCATGTATACTATAGGATATTTCATGAATTAAATGTGTATGAATGAACAAATAATTTCAACACCAAGTATAAAATATTTTCATATGGATTTGTTCCTCATTCACCTTCAACCAATGGTATTCCAACCTGAGATCACCCTTCAAAAATTACTGATTTCACTAGATCAGACTAAAAAAGTCATCTATATTAGAAAACAATTATTTATTCTTAACAGTAATGTTATGAAATTATATATAATCAATTAAATTTCTAATGGATCAATATTTCTTTTTTGAAAAACTAAATAAGATCACCCCATATTAAACTACTAGGATGAATAAAGACTTTATCAATAAATTCCAATTGATTCCTTTTATAATATAGATTTTCTTCTTTAGTAATTCGATAAGGGAGTTTAGAAATTGGATAAAAATTATGTAGTAATTCAATCGTAAACTATTACTCGTGTTGATGAATAACATAAGATAAATCATCATGAAATATTTCTATATTTTCTTCTACTACTGAATACTTATTATTCATATCAATTACTCTCTTTTAAATATCATTAGAAAGATAACAATAATTTCCATATTTTAAATTTTTTATATGCTCTTTATATGTTAACAAATATACGAATCCATTCTCTTATATAAATTGAAACTCAATTTGAAAAATTAATTCAATTACTCTATTATATATATCAAATCGTGATACTAAAATCTATTCTATACTCAAAATAATATTATATTTTATATCATGAATGTCCGAAAGGGTTTTAGGTAATCCCCTTCAATAAATGATCACTTGAAAATCATTGTAAATTTTTGTTTCATTAATAGTCATCATATTTTTTTAACTAAAACTATTTTCTTTACTTAATGAAGTGTTCTTTTCCAATTACAATTTCTATTAAATGAAGGAATATAAATAACATAAATAAAAAAGACATAATCATAATTTTAATAAACAAGTATTGTTCTTATTGTTACATTAATAAATGGCCCATCATCTACTTATGTAGTTGATAAGGTTTTCACCACAAACTTATATTTATAATATTCTTTATTCCCATCATTGATTCAATTTTTCATATATTTATCTAAATAATTACTAATCACATTGATTTTAAAACACATAAATTATTGCATATCACAATGGTTATTACAAAGAACAAGGACATTTTCTTTGTATTCCCATGCCATATGACTAAAATTTCAATGTCTAAATTACATATTGGATTTCAAAACACATTAACCAGTAATTTTTTATTACACCTATCACAAGTGAGATGTAACTCCCCGACCATAGTTACCCAGAGTCGGTGCGTTATTACATAACATTGGCATGATCACAAGGAAATCATGTCTTGAAAGACCGATCAGTTTAGTATTATTGGAAACAAGATTCATACATAAGTTCTACATTACAGCTTGAAGAGAAATATAACACAAATATATTTCATTAGAAACATCCAAGACTCCTAGATTATTCCTGCAGGTCACTCATAAATAACTTCTTAATATCCTGGGAAAATAAAACATAAGAAAGGGGTGATCTCAAACGCTCAGTAAGGATATGTAATACAGCGGAAAATGACAAAAATATTAAGCATGGTGAATAATTGTAACTATACACCTTTACCAATAATAAACATGAATAAATTTATGGAATAAATATGAGATAAGTAAATAATTCTATAATAAAACTTAATCATGGGTATTCTACTAGTCTAATGACCACCTGAACCATCAATATTATTTTCATAATGAGAGAATGTATAATGTCGGACATTCTGACACATTTTGTAAAGGCCTCAGCCAAGACGTCTAAAAATGATTAAGGCCTCGGCCAAAACCATATATCAAAATTGCGAAAGGTCCTCAACCAATTCCATATATAGTTGTCTCATGAGACCTACCAATGCATCGATGAGCTATAGTGGGCTCCACCCATCACTTACTATGTCCAATACATTCCTTATATAAATAGGTTTAAACATATCATAAACATTCGTATTAAACCTAGCATACAAAATGTCAATACTGTAACCATAAACCATGAATGGCATAAAAATAGAACATACACAGTCATTCATATCACAAAACCTTCAATACAATATGGATGTTTTGTATCATTTTAAATAAACTTCAAATAAAATTAAAATTCATCAAAGGATGTTGAAATATATGAAATCAAAATCCTTTTTAGAGAAATACCGCTTTCTATTTCAAACTATTTAAGAGTAACATAATTATAAAGTTAAAATTTATTTTGAAAATATTCTTATAAGCTTGTAAGGGAATATTTGATGATGTATAATGGTTGAAAATAGCCACACCCGCCGTATAAGTTAAAAAAAGATATTCTTACCTTAATTATGTCGAAAAGGTTAAAAAGGACCTTGTTTGAAAAACGACGGAAATATTCCTTTATAAAAATATTATAAAAAGTAAAAAAAATGGTATAAATGACTTTTACCATTAGTCTATAAAATATTAATTTTTTTTGAAATTTTTTTTATGAAACATGGATGTGGATGATAAAGATGTCCTAGTAGATACTTACGTAAAAAAACCTCGGATAATAAAGAGATTGTGAAATTAACCCTTACCTCGTACTTTTCCTTAGTCGAGGGTAGGTTAACCTCGTATATAATGGTGAAATAATTGTTATTAAATTATACAAGAATCATATACATTAAAATTATATCATATATGATCTTTTAACATTACTTTGTTAATAATATCTTTGTATTATCATTGTTTTGGGTGTTAACTTACTCATTTAATTTTATATTTTTTGTTACATAAGCCGTGTTTTTATGGATAGGTTGTATCTTATCCATATCCATAAAGTTATCAAGTATTTTAACTTTATTTTTAATCATCAAATTATAATTAGCCTTGAATGGATACGATGGAAAATGAATCTCATCGTGTTCGTGGAGACGGTACTCCGTACTACGCATAAGCGAAAATATCATTTTTTGATACTATAATCATATATACATGGATGGTATATCTTATATACAGAATCATTATAATGTTATATTTATTATTTACATCAATTACACATCATTATCATACACATCAAAATAATAATGTTTTGAATAACATTACACCACGACGTGGAGACGGTAAGCCGTACGTACGCACGTATGGTGACATGTCATTCAAAGGACGGATATAATACTGAATATGGTTGTAACATATTAATAATAACATCACAGTATATAGAATATACTGGATTTATTATTTTATAATGCAAATAGCAATGAAAGAATAAGTGGAAGAAGAAAGGAACTTGAAAGAGGGTGGTGAAAACGTTACCTCTTCTTCGGGTTCTTCCTTTTGAATTGATCAAAAGGGCTCCATAGGTTGGCTTTCTGTCTAATGTAAGGCCTCTAAGATGATGGTAGTATAGTTTAGAGGGTATTTGGGTAGCTATTAGCTGATCCAAAAGGAATTGAAGGTGTAAATTATATTAAAGGGGGAGAGCCCTTTTATAAGAGGGGTGAGGGGAACCTTAGGAAAATCTAGAAATATTATTTTATAATAAATTCATATTCGGTTTCTAATGGATCAAAAGTGGATTATTTAAAGTTTAAGGTGAGTATATGTCTAAAACCACTCAAAAAATAGGTTTTAGACATGTTTGGGTAACTATATTATCTTTATCTTTTTTATTTAACTCTTAGTTAAATAGTTTGACATTTACCATGTCTCTTTGTATTTTTATATTATATAGTTAATAAAAATACTATATACTTCCAAGATACCCCCAAGTGGTCCATTAATGATACAACTATCATGATGTAAGTTATTTGGCGAAACCGTAGATTTTTAGGAATAGAATATCAATTAATAATATAATATTTGTTTTATAAACTCATTTATGTCAATTTTGACACTATTTAATAATTGATTTTTGTTAAAGTCATAAAAAAATTATTAATTCTAAAAAATTTCATTTAAGCAATCAAAACATCTCATATTAACCTATAAAATTAGTTTATGGCATCAACACTTTCAAATTATTTTTATTTTATCATTTATAATACCAATTATTCAATTCATTCACTAATAAGGAAAATACTGCATCGTTACTATGTCATAAATAAATTTAATTATTCACTATCTAAAAATTATAAATAAAATAAAATTATCTAGGAAATATTTTTATATTTCTAATGAATATTTATGGCCGAAAATATAACATATATAACCCTATGTAAAAATTGTTTTTCTAGAAGATATATGCTTATGCCATTTTTGTATTTACTTTAACTTAATTAATATAAAGTGTCATTATCAATTAAAAGTGGCTTCATGGGGTCCTCAAATCAACCCAAAGATTCCCATGGTGGAAAATTTATCAATAATTAGGTTTAGGACATCTTTTAGTGTAATTTAATATTATTATAATATTATTTGTGTCCCTTATTTACCGGATTTATCTTTTAACCACGATAAATAAAATATTTACCGAAGTAATTATTCCAAATGTCTAAAAATGAAAGTTACCTATTTAAACAACATGGAAATCCTGATTCTAAAAATGGAATCCATTTTTCAAAATTCAAAAAACAGAAGTGGCAGAAATTAATTTAAAATTAATTCCAATTGACAAAACAAAAAGCGTGTTTTTAAGAAATAATAACTATCAAAAGATTTCCACTTTCTTATGTCCAGTTTAAATGTGAAATTATGATCAATAACCAACATTGGATTAAATGGTAAAAATATAATCTAATTATAGTTTAAAATAACTCAAATTCATAATTTATCATTATTAATTATTTTGATTAAAAAAGTTGTTTTTAATTAAAATTTAGTAATATTAACTATTCATCAAACTATGAAAGTAATCAGAAAAGTATAAAAAATTCACCCTAAGCTAATTTCAATATTATGAATCCAAAACTAAAATCTATTTTCAATGATAAAATGTATAAAATTTCAAAAAGTGGGTATTAATATTTATAATGGCTAGTTTGATTTGTTGTGGTGTGTGTTAGAACTCGAAGATGCGTACAATACACGCTGCTGTATTATTCCAAGAGAAGCGTACCATGGAAGCTTAGGGTGTTAAATTCTACCCTCCTTAAAATAATTTCATCCTCTAAATTTCTAGACTAATACAGCATGAAAAGTCTCGGGTGGTTCTTCATCATAAGTTCCTTGGGTTCCTACGTGGCATCTTCCATCTTATGGTTTCTCCATAGAACTATTACTAGACGAGTCATCCGGTTTCTCTTCACTTGTTCTCTCATCTCAAGAATCTTGATAGGCTCTTCGCAATAATATTGATCAGGTACCAGTTCTAATTCCTCATAGGTGAGTACATGTGTTGGGTCAGGAATGTATTTTCTCAACAGAGGTAAGTGGAACACGTCGTGAACTTTTGGGAGATTTGGAGACATTGTCAAATGATAAGCTACAGCCCCAATTCATTCCAGAATTTCAAAAGGTCCAACGTACCAGAGACTCAATTTTCCCTTCTTACTGAAACTAATAACACCCTTCTATGGTTATACCTTCAAGAAAACATGATCTCCTACCTGAAATTCCAAATCATTCCTTCGGTTATCGGCATAGATCTTTTTCCTATTTTGAGCTGCTTTGATGTGGTTTTGGATTACATTTACCTTTTCCATCGTTTCCTCAACAAGTTCTGGACCTACGAGTTTTCGATCACCAAAATAAACCCAACAGGTTGGCGTGCAACATATCTTTCCATATAACGCTTCATATGGTTCCATATGAATACTCTAATGGAAGATATTGTTATAGAAAAATTCTACCAGAGATAAATATTGATTCCACATACCCTGAAATTCAACTGAGCAAGATCACTACATGTCTTCTAAGGTTTGAATAGTCTGTTCTGATTGACCATATTTTTGAGGGTGGTAAGCAGAGTTCAAATGAAGTTCAGTATCCAGGGCCTTATGAATACTCTTCCAGAATCATGATGTAAAATGCGGTTCACGATCAGAAACAATTGATAGGGGTACTGCATGAAGTCTTAAAACTTCATTAATATATAGTATTTCTAGATGTTCAAGTGGTAGATATTCTCTTATATCAAGAAAATGTGCTGAATTTGTAAGATGATCAACCATGACCCATATTTCATCATTCTTTCTAGGAGTCTTTGGTAGTCCCATGATAAATTCCATCGTAATATTATCCCATTTCCACTCTGGTATGTGAAGAGATTGCGTGACTCCTCCAGGATGTTGCCTTCTAGCATTCACTTGTTGACAAACCATACATCTTGACACAAAATCAGCAATCTCCCTCTTTATGTTGTCCCACCAAATTTTTTTCTTCAAATATCTATACATTTTGGAGCTCCTTGGGTGTTTTGAGAAATTTGATCTATGAGAATCATCCAACAATTACCTTTTTAGATCAGGTATATCGGGAACACAAAGTCTCTTTCAAAACTTCAAAATTCCATCTTTATAAACAAAGTCACTCAATCTCCCATCATTCACATATTTAATATTCTTCTGAAACTCTTCTTCATCGGTCTGAGAACTATTTATACTTTCTAGTAATGTTGGTTTGGAAACCATTTGAATAAGTATTGGTGTTTCAACATCAATGGTTATTCCCATATCCATATTTACTAGATCCATATATATAGGATCCTTTTCAACTCTCATATTGTTCAAAACTCCATGATCATTTCTACTCAAAGCATCTTCCACATTCTTTACCTTCCCCATGTGGTAGTGTATGGTGCAATCACAATACTTAAGTAGTTCAAGCCATCCCTTTTTCCTCATGTTGAGTTATTTATATGAGGAAATGTACTTCAAACCCTTGTGATCGGTAATTATCTCACATTTTTCACCAAAGAGATAATGTCTCCATATCTTCAAAGCAAAGATTACTGAAGCTATCTCAAGATTATGAGTAGGATAGGTTTTCTAATGAATTTTTAGATGTCATGATGCATAGTCAATAACTCTATCATTATGCATAATAACACAACCAAGTACTTTCTTTGATGCATCACTATTAATAACGAACCCACCATTCCCCAATGGTAGATTCAATATAAGAGCATTGACTAATCTTCTCTTCAGTTCTTCAATACATTCTTCACACTCTTTTGTCCAGACAAATTTAACCCATTTACGTGTGAGCTTCGTTAATGGGTTAGCCAATCGGGAAATATTCTATATAAAACACCGATAATAACCTCCTAAACCAATAAAACATCATAACTTAATTTTACTCGTCGGTGCTGGCCATTCATGGATTGCCATGGTCATAGAAGGATCAACGGAAATTCCATCCTTAGAGACAATATGGCCAAGAAATGAAAACTCTTTATGCCAGAATTCAAAAATTCTACACATCCCATATAATTCATGCCTTCTAAGAGTCTTCCGGATAATGCACAAGTTATTTTCATGATCTTCGTAGCTTTTGGATTATACCAAGATATCATCAATAAATACCACCAAAAAATCATTGAGATATTATTTTAAAACACTATTCATTAGATCCATGAATACAGAGGGTTCATTAGTCAATCCAAAAGGAATTACTGTAAACTCATAATTCCCATACCTGGTTTGAAATGTTATCTTTGGAATTTCTTCCTTCTTCACACACAACTGATGATATCCAGATCGAAGATCAATGTTTGAAAAGTTTTGAGCTAAATGTAGTTGGACAAATAAATCATCAATGCGAGGTAGGGAATACTTGTTCTTTATTATAATTTCATCAATCTCCCTGTAGTTGATACATAACCTCATAGATCCATCTTTCTTCTTAACAAAAATGACAGGGGATCCCCATGGAAAAACACTAGGGAAAATAAATTCCTTATTACTCAATTCCTCTAGTTGTTTCTTTAGTTCCACTAATTCAACAATGGCCATTCTATAAGGGGTCTTCGATATGGGCCTTGAACCAGGAATTAGGTTAATAGAAAACTCATGTTCTCATTCTGGAGGATGTCTAGGTAAATCTTCTAGAAACACATCAACATATTCTCTCAAAATAGGTACATCCTCTATTTGAACATTCCTTTACCCACCCAAAGACATTTCAATCTCTTCCTCCCCAATAATTGATTTTAGTTGAGCTACTGTGGGTGGATCTTGATAAGAATTAGGTGGTGGTGATTCGGCTCTAAAGATAAGGTGTTCTTTATCATCGTCATCAAAAATCGTAACCTTATTCTTCTTACAATAAATCTTCGCATCATGGTTCAAAATCCAATCATAACTGTGGATTATATCAAATTCAATCATGGGTATGATGATGAGATCAGCAGATAAAGAACATTTATAGGCTCTAATGGGGAACGATTCACAAAACTTTTTTTCAATGATACTTCCCTTAGGAGTTCTAACTGACCACTCCCTTGTTAAATCAAATTGGAAATATCTAATTTTCTTAGCACACTAGGAAGATATGAAACAATGAGATGATGAAAAATCAAGTAAGTCATTTGCTAAAATTGAGGAAACCATTAAATTTCCTGCCACCACTTCTTTTAGGGATTCAACCTCCGCATTAGTGATTGCATAATCTTGGCCTTGGTACCTAGGCCTTTTCTTAGGTAAGTTTCTCTGATGCATAGTACATTCATTTGTATAATGTCCCATCTACCTGCAATTGTATCATTGAATATTGGTAGTGTCTATATTTCCATTACAATGACCAGCTAGATAGCATTTTTGTCCACATTTGTAGCATACTCCTATTTCTTTTAGACATCCACACGGGTGGTTACTTCCGCAATTATCATAGGGTGGAAATTCAATTCTTCCCTTCTTCCATGTTTTCTTATTTCCTTTCCTAGAGTTTTCAACAAATCTCTTCTTCTCTTGTTTTTATTTAAAGTCATAAGACTTAGGTAATTCCTTTTCTGTCTTGATAGCACATGAGAAAATATCTTAGTTTGATGAGAAGGATTGGGATACTAATGCTCAATGAAGAAATGGTTTTAACCCATCAAAGAAATGATCAATCTTACTTCATGGGTTACGTATATAATCTGCAGCATGCCTCGCTAACCATGTAATGTTAGCCTCATACTTTGCAACATTATCATCCTCCTTTTGCCTTAGACTCAAAAATTGCCTTTCGATATCTGCTCGATGGTCATGAGGAAAGTATTCTCCTAAGAATAGCTCTTTGAACTCCCTCCATTCCATATTTGATACTTCATCATATTCCTTTCCATTTTGAATCAATGACCACCATTGATCAGCATCTCCAGTGAGGCGGTAAACAGTCGTGATAACCTTTCACTACTCCCCAAGGCATGGAATATTTTCTATAATAATTTATCCATTGCTCAGACACTAATGTATTTTTACTCCCATTGAATGTCAGTGGTAGTTGCCTCATGAAGATATCTAACATTGATCCTCCATGTTGTGGATATGGGTGCTCCATACGGGTAGAGTTATTATTCATAACCTGAGTGAGTTTTCCGAGTATGGTGATAATCTAATCAGCACCGGTTGTCTCACCAGCTCCGCAATAATTATCTTGAGCAGGAGGAAAATCCCTACATGGAGTGTGTGTATTGATATACTTTCCATTCCTTCCCCTAGGCACCATTTCTAAACAATGGCATAAACTAGATAAGTTTATTAATCTAAATATATAATTCCAAACATCTAAAACACTAAACATAAATTGAACAGTTTTTGTATATAATCCATAATCCTAAAAAAAAAATTCTTTTTTGGAAGTATATACTCATTAATCCTTCATAATAGTTTGTAATGAAAACGAGAATTATCCTAAGCATATCCCCTGGTAGTGTTGTAACCATGAGTGTAGCAAGGCCCGTTGTTGTGCACCAGTTCCCGGTCGAGTCTAGCTCAAAGAGGTGTTTTCAAGTTTTACCCCTAGGTACAACTGTGCTAGAGCCGCCTCTACCTGATCGTATCCAGACATGGATGTATTTCTCGGAAAACTTGAAAAATATCTACAATACCAAAATTTAAGGAAGTTCTTCAATACTAATCCTCAAAGTCTATCTTAGGGCTATGTGCTCTAATCAGTGGTTATCTAAATCCACTTTCCAAGATTTTACTAAACTTCATCTGATACCAACTGTAATGCCCTAAACCTAGTTATCCAGAGTCGGTGCATTATTACATAACATTGTCAAGATCACAATGAAATAATGTGTCGAAGGACCGATCAATTTAGTATTATTGGAAACAAGATTCATACAAAAGTTCAACTTTATAGATTGAAGAGAAATACAAAACAAATATATTTCATTAGAAACATCCAAGCCTTTTAGATTATGGTTGCTGGTCACTCATAACTAACTTCTTCATATCCTGGGAAAATAAAACATAAGAAAGGGGTGAGCTCAAACTCTTAGTAAGGACATGTAATATAGCGGAAAATGTCATAAATATTAAGCATGGTGAATAATTCAAACTACAAGCCTTTACCAATAATAAACATGAATAATTTTATGGAAAGAAAATGAGATGAGTAAATAACCCCATAATAAAACATAATCATGGGTATCCTACTAGTCTAATGACCACATGAACCATCAATATTATTTTCATAATGAGGGAATGTATAATGTTGGACATTCTGAATCATTTTGTCAAGGCCTCGACCAAGACGTCTAAAAATGATTATGGACTCAGCCAAAACCATATATCAAAATTGGAAATGGGCCTCGGACAATTCCACATATAGTTGTATCATGAGACCTACTAATGCATCGAGGATCTATAGCAGGATCCACCCGTCACTTACTAAGTCCAATACATTCCTTATATGAAAAGGTTTAATCATATCATAAACATTTTTATTAAAAGTAGAATAGGAAATGTAAATACATTAACCATAAACCATGAATGGAATAAAAATAGAACATACACAGTCAACCATATCAAAAAACATTCAATTCAATATGGAAGTTTTGTATTATAATAAATCAACTTCAAATAAACATAAAATCCATCAAAGGATGTTGACATAGATGAAATCAAAATCCTTTTTAGTGAAATATCGCTTTCTATTTTGAAATTATTTAAGACTCACTTAATTATAAAGAAAACATTAATTTTGAAAATATTCTTATAGGCTTGTAAGGGAAGCTTTGATGATGCTATAACAGTAGAAAATAGCCAGACCCGCCGTCTAAGTTAAAAAAAAGACATTCTTACCTTAATTCTGCCGAAAAGTTTAAAAAGGACCTTGTTTGGAAACCGACAGAAATATTTATTTATAAACATCTTATAAAAAGTAAAACAAGGGTATAAATGACATTATCCCCTAGTCTATAAAATAGTAAGAACATTTTGAAATACATTTTTAAGAAACATAGATGTGGATGATAAAGATGTCCAGTAGATAATTACGTAAAAACAACCTTAGATAGTAAAGGGATTGTAAAATTAACCCTTACCTTGTATTTTTCCTTGGTTGAGTGTAGTTTAACCTCTTATATAATGGTGAAATAATTGATATTAAATTATACAAGAATAATATGCATTATTATGATATCATATATGACCGTTTAACATTTCTTTGTTTATAATATCTTTGTATTATCGTCGCTCAGGTGTTAACATACACGTTTTATTTTATATGTTTTGTTACATAAGCCATGTTTGTTATGGATAGGATGTATATTATTCATATCCCAAATTATATGAAGTATTTAAAGAATAATTTTAATCATCAAATGAGAATTAGTCTTTAATGGATGCGATGGGGAATGAATCTCATCGCGTTCGTGGAGACGGTAGTCCGTATGTACGCACGAGCGACAATATCATTATTTTGATATTAAAATATTATATAAATTGATATTATAAAATATAAAAATAGTAATGTTAATGTTATATTTATTATTTACTTAAATTACACATCATTATCATACCCATCCAAATAATAATTACACCACGACGTGGAGACGGTACGTCGTACGTACGCATGTATGGTGAAATGTCATTCAACGAATGGATATAATAATGAATATGGTTGTACCATATTTATAATAACATAAAAATATGTAGAAGATACTTGAGTTATTATTTTATAATGGAAAAAATAAAGAAAGAAGAAGTGGATGAAGAAAGGAACTTGAAGGAGGGTGGTGAAAACGTTACCTCTTCTTCGGGTTCTTCCTTTTGATTTGATCAAAAGGGATCCTTAGATTGGATTTATGACTAAAGACAGTCTTATAGGATTAAGGGAGGATAGTTGAGAGGGAATTTGGGTAGATGTTTCCCGATCCAAAAGGCTTTGAATGTGTGAATTAGTGAGAAGGGGGTGTACCATTTTATAAGATGGGTGAGGGGGACCTTAGGAAAAACTAGAAATATTATTTTATAATAAATTCATATTCAGATTAAAATGTCTCCAAAGTGGATTATATAAAGGTTAAGGTGGGGATAGGTCAAAAACCACTCAACCAATAGGTTTTAGACAGGTTTGTGTCACTATATTAACTTTTTCTTTTTTATTTAACTCTTAGATAAATAGTTTGACATTTACCATGACTATTATTATTTTTATATTATATAATTAATAAACTTAGTATATACTACCAAGTGACCCCCATGTGGTTCACTAATGATACACCTATCATGATATAAGTCCTTTGGATGAGCCGTAGATTTTTAAGAATAGGATATCTATTAATAATATAATATTTGTTTTCAAAACTCAATTATTTCAATATTGACACTATTTAATAATTGATTTTTGTTAAAGTCATAAAAACTTTTTTAATTCGAAAAAAATTAAATTGAGCAATAATAACATGTTATATTAACCTATAAAATTAGTTTATGGGATCAAAACTTTCAAATTATATTTATTTTATCATTTATAATACCAATTATTGGATTCTTTCATTAATATAGAAAATACTGCATCATTATTGTGTCATAAATAAATTTAATTATTCAATGTCTAATAATTATTAATAAAATACAATTATGTAGGAAATATTTTTATATTTATAAATAATATTTATAGTCGAAAATATAACATATAAAATCTTATGTAAAAATTGTTTTTCTAGAAGATATATGCTTATTCCATTTTTGAATTTACTTTAATGTAATTAATATAAAATGTCATTTTCACATACAAGTGGCAGCATTGGGTCTCAAAATCGACCCAATGATTCCCATGGTCGGAAATGTATCAAAAAATAGGGTTAGGATGCATTTTAGGGTAATTTAATATTATAATAATATTATTTTTTACCCTTATTTACCGGATTTTCCTTTTAACCATGGTAAATAAAATATTTACCGAAGTAATTATTCAAAATTTCATAAAATTAAAGATACCTATTTACACAATTTGTACCACCTGATTCTAAATATGGAATCCATTTTTCTAAATTCAAATCATGGAAGTGGCAGAAATTAATTTAAAATTAATTCCCGTTGACAAAACAAAAAGCGTGTTTTTAAGAAATAATAACTATCAAAAGATTGACACTTTCTTATGTCCAGTTTAAATGTGAAATTATGTTCAATGACCAAAATTGGATTAAATGGTTAAAATATAATCTAATTATACTTTAAAATAACTCAAATTCATAATTTATCATTATTAATTATTTCGATTAAAAAAGTTTTTTTAATTAAAATTTAGTAATTTTCATTATTCATCAAAATATGAAAGTTATCAGATAAGTATAATAAATTCACCCTAAGTTAATTTTGATATTCTAAATCCAAAAATGATGTCCATTTTGAAAGATAAAATTTATAAAATTTTAAAAAGTGGGTATTACTATTTATAACGGTTAGTTTTATTGGTTGGGGTGTGTGTTAGAACTCGATGTTGCGTATAATACACACTACTGTATTATTCAAAAAGAGGCGTACTGTAGAATCTTGAGGTGTTAAATTCTCCCCTCCTTCAAATAATTTCATCCTCAGAATTTCTAGAATACTACCGCATGAAAAAACATTGGTGGTTCTTCATCATAAGTTCCTCGGGTTCCCACATTGCCTCTTCCATCTTATGGTTTCTCCGTAGAACTTTTAGTAGACAAGTCATCCGGTTTCCCCGCACATGTTCTCTCATATCAAGAATCTTGATAGGCTCTTTGCAATAAGATAGATCGTGTTCCAGTTCTAATTCATCATAGGTGAGTACATGTGTTGGGTCAGGCATGTATTTTCTCAACAGTTATATGTGGAACACATCGTGAACTTCAGAGATATTTGGCGGCATTGTCAAACGATAAGATACAACCCCAATTCATTATAGATTTTTGAAAGGTATGATGTACATGGGACTCAATTTTCCCTTCTTACTGAAACGTATAACACCCTTCCATGGTGATACCTTCAACAAAACATGATCTCCTACCTGAAATTACAAATCCTTCCTTAGGTTATCGACATAGCTCTTCTGCCTACTTTGAGCAACTTTGATGTGGTTTTGGATTACCTTTACCTTTTCCATCATTTTCTCAACAAGTTCTAGGCCTATGAGTTTTCTTTCACCAGCATCATCCCAACAGGTTGGTGTGCATCATCTCTTTCCATATAATTCTTCATATGGTGCCATATGAATACTCGAATGGAAGCTATTTTTATAGAAAAATTCTAGCAGAGGTAAATATTGATCCCACAAACCCTAAAATTCAAGTACGCAAGATCTCAACCTTTATTCTAAGGTTTGAATAGTCCATCCTTATTGACCATCTATTTGAGTGTGTTAAGCAGTTCTCAAACGAAGTTCAGTATCTAGGGCCTTCTAATGAATCTTCCAAAACCTTGATGTAAAACATGGGTCATGAACAGAAACAGTTGATAGGGTTACTCCCTGAAGTCTTACAACTTCATTAACATATTGTCTTGCTAGACGTTCAGGTGGTAGATCTTCTCTTATATCAAGAAAATGTGCTGACTTGGTATGACGATCAACAATGAACAATATTGCATCATTCATTCTAGGAGTCTTTGGTAGTCCCATGAAAAAGTACATCATAATATTATCCCATTTCCACTCTGGTATGGGAAGAGGTTGCATGACTCCTCCAGGATGTTTCCTTCCAGCTTTCACTTGTTGAAAAACCATACATCTTGACACAAAATCTGCAATCTCCCTCTTCATGTTGTCCCACCAAAAATATTCCATCAAATTTCTATACATTTTGTTTCTCCCATGGTGTATTGAGAAATTGGATCTATGAGCAACATCTAACAATTCACTTTTTAGATCAGGTATATCAGGAACAGAAATTGTCTTTCCAAACATCAAAATTTCATCTTCATACACCAAGTCACTCAATCTCCCATCATTGATAGCTTTATTCTTATTCTGAAACTCTTCATCACAGGTCTGACAACTCTTTATCCTTTATAGTAAATATGGTTTGGAAACCAATTGGAAAATCATTGATGGTTTACCTTCCATGGTTATTCCCATATCCATCTTTACTAGATCCATATATATAGGATCCCTTTCAACTCTCATCTTGTTCAAAACTTCATGATCTTTTCTACTCAAAGCATCTTCCACCATATTTTCCTTCCCCAGGTGGTAGTGTATGGTGAAATCATAATCCTTGAGTATTTCAAGCCATCGCCTTTTCCTGATGTTGAGTTCTTTATATGAGAAAATGTACTTCAAACTCTTGTGATCGGTATATATCTCACAGTTTTCACCATAGAGATAATGTCTCTATATCTTCAAAGAAAATATTACACCAGCTAACTCAAGATCATGAGTAGGATAGGTTTGCTCCTGAATTTTCAACTGTGGTGATGCATAGTCAATAACTCAAACATTCTTCATAAGGACACAACCATGTCCTTTCTTTGATGCATCACTATAAATAACGAACCCATCATTCCCCGATGGTAGAGTCAATATAAGAGCATTGACTAATCTTCTCTTCAGTTCCTCAAAAAATTCTTCACACTCTTTTTTCCAAACAAATTTAACCCCTTTACATGTGATCTTCATAAATGGGTTAGCCAATCGGGAAAAATTATGGATGAAACGCCGATAATAACATGTTAAACCAATAAAACTGTGTACCACATTTATACTCATCGGTGTTGGCCATTCATGGATTACCTTGGTCGTAGAAGGATAAAAAAAAAAATTCCATCCTTAGAGACAATATGGCCATGAAAAGAAATCTCTTAAATCCAAAATTCACACTTTCTAAACATCCCATATAATTCATCTCTTCTAAGAGTCTTCAGGAAAATTCACAAGTGATTTTCATGATCTTAGTAACATTTGAATAATACCAAGACATCATCAATAAATACCACCACAAAATCATTGAGGTATTCCTTGAAAACTATATTCATTAGATCCATGAATACATAGGGTGACTTAGTCATTACAAAAGGCATTACTATAAACTCTTAATGAATATACCTGGTTCGAATTCTATCTTTTGAATGTCATCCTTCTTCACACACAATTGATGATATAAAGATCTAAGATCAATCTTTGAAAAGTATTAAGCTCCATGTTGTTGGTAAAATAAATCATCAATGCATGGTATGGGATACTTGTTATTTATTTTTATAGTATTGATCTCCCTGCAGTCGATACATAACCTCATAGATCCATCTTTTTCCTAACAAAAAGGACAAGGGCTCCCCATGGAGAAACACTAGGGAGAATAAATCCCTTATTACTCAATTCCTCTAGTTGTTTATTTAGTTGCACTAATTCCATAGTGGCCATTCTATAAGGGGTCTTCGATATGGGCCTTGAACCAGGAATTACATTAATGGAAAACTCAATTTCTCGTTCTGGAGGATGTCAAGGTAAATCTTCTGGAAACACATCAACATATTATTTCAAAATAGGTACATCATATATTTGAACATTCCATTACTCACCCACAATCATTTCATTCTCTTACTCCCCAATAATTGAATTTAGTTGAGCTACTGGGGGTGGATCTAGATAAGAATTAGGTGGTGATGATTATACTCTAAAGATAAGGTGTTCTTTATCATCGTCATAAAAAATCACAACCTCCTTATTCTTACAATAAATCTTCACATGATGGTCTGAAAGCCAATCCATACTAAGGATTATATCAAATTCAGTCATGGGTATGATGATGTAATTAGAATATAAAGAACATTTATATGCTCTAATGGAGACCGATTCACAAATTCTTTTTGCAATGATACTTACCATAAGAGTTTTGACTGACAACTACATTGTTAAATCAAATTAGAAATATCTAATTTTCTTAGAAAACTAAGAAGATATGAAACAATGAGATGATCCCGAATCAAATAAGGAATTTTCTAAACTTGAGGAAACCATTAAATTACCTTCCACCACGTCTTTTGGTGCTTCAACCTAAGCATTAGTGACTGCATAAACTTGGCCTTGGTCCCTAGGCCATTTCTGAGGTAAGTTTCCCTAACGCATAGGAAATTCCTTTGCATAATGTCCCATCTACCTGCAATTCTAGCATTGAACATTGGTAGTGTCTTATTTTCCATTACAGTCACCAGATAGATGGCCTTTTGTCCATATTTGTAGCATACTCCTTTTCCATTTAGACAAGCACCAGGGTGCTTCCTTCTGCAATTATCACAGCGTGGAAATTCAATTATTCTATTCTTCCCTGTTTCCTTATTTCCATTCCCAGAGTGTTCAACATATCTCTTATTCTCTTTCTTTGATTTAAAGTCATAAGACTTAGAGAATTCCTTTTTTGTCTTCATAGCACATGAGAGAATATCTTCTTATGATGAGAAGGATTGTGATACTAATGCTTGATGAAGAAATGGTTTTAACCCATCAAAGAAACGATTAATATTACTTCTTGGGTTACATATATAATCTTCAGCATGCCTCACTAACCTTGTAATGTCAGCCTCATACTTAGAAACATTCTCATCCTCCTTTTTCTTCAGACTCAATAATTACCTTCCCATATCTCCTCGATGGTCATGAGAAAAGTATTTTCCCATGAAAAGCTCTTTGGACTCCCTCCATTCCATATTTGATACTTCATCATCTTCTTTTGTGTTTTGAATCAACGACCACCATTGACCAGTATCTCGAGTGTGGCGGTAAACTAACATGATAACTTTTTCAATTTCACTACTCCCCAAGGCATGCAATATTTTCATAAGGAATATATCCATTTCTCAGACACTAATGGATTTTTACTCCCATTGAATTTCGGTGGTTGTTTCCTCATGAAGTGATCTATCATTGTTCCTCCATGTTGTGGATCTGGGTGCTCCATATGGGTAAGGTTATTATTCATAACCTGAGTGAGTTGTCCCAGTATGGTGATAGGCTAATCAGCAATGGTTGTATCACCACCTCCACAATAATTATTTTGAGTACGAGGGAAATCTCTTCATGGAGTGCGTTTATTGATATGGCTTACATTCATTCCAATAGGCTCCATTTCACAACCATGACATAAACTAGATTAGTTTATGAATCTAAATATATAATTCCAAACTTCTAAAACACAAAACATAAATTGAACAGTTTATGGATATAATCGATAATCATAAAAACCTTTTCTTTGAGAAGGTATATACTCATAAATCCTTCATAATGCTTTGTAATGAAAATGGGAATTATCCTAAGCATATCCCTTGATAGTGTCGTAACCAAGAGTGCAGCAAGGCCCGTTGTCTTGCACCAGTTCCCGTTCGAGTCTAGCTCAAAGCAGTATTTTCAGGTTCCACCCCTAGGTACATCTATGCCAGAGATGCCTCTACCTGCTCATATCCAGACAGGGATGCATTGCTCGGAAAAATTGCAAAATCCCTGCAATACCAAAATTCTAGGAAGTTCTTCTTTACTAATCCTCAAAGTCTATCGTAGGTATATGTGCTCTAATCAGAGTTTATCTAAATCTAGTTTCTAAGATTTTACTAAACTTCCTCTGATACCAACTGTAACGCACCGACCCTAGTTACCAAGAGTCATTTCATTATTATATAATATTGTAATGACCACAAGGAAATCATGTCTCAAAAGACCAATCAGTTTAGTATTATTGGAAAAATTACTCACACATAAGTTAATCTTTACATCTTGAAGAGAAATACAAAACAAATATATTTCATTAGAAACATCCATGAATCCTAGATTATGCCTGCAGGTCACTCATAACTAACTTCTTCATATCCTGGAAATATAAAAAATAAGAAAGGGGTGAGCTCAAATGCTTAGTAAGGATAAATAATATAGCGGAAAATGACATAAATATTAAACATGGTTAATAATTGAAACTACATGCCTTTACTAATAATAAACATGAATACTTTAATGGAAATAATATGATCTGAGTAAATAATGCCATAATAAAACATCATCATGGGTATTCTACTAGTCGAATGACCACATGAACCATCAGTATTATTTTCATAATAAGGGAATTTATAATATCGGACATTCTGAAACATTTTGTCAAGGCCTCGGCCAAGACGTCTAAAAATGATAAAGGCCTTTGCCAAAACCATATATCAAAATTGGGAAAGGGCCTCGGCCAATTCCACGTCCAATTGTCTCATGAGACCTACCGATGCATCTAGGATCTATAGCGGGCTCCACTCGTCACTTACTATGTCTAATACATTCCTCATATGAAAAGGTTTAAACATGTCATAAACATTCGTATTAAAACTAGCATACGAAATATCAATACTTTAACCATATTCCATGAATGGAATAAAAATAGAACATCCATAGTCAACCATATTACAAAACCTTCAATACAATATGGATGTTTTGTATCATAATAAATCAATATCAAGTAAAATTAAAATCCATCAAAGGATGTTGAAATTGATAAAATCAAAATACTTTTTAGAGAAATATCACTTTTTTATTTTGAATTTATTTAAAAGTCACATAATTATAAAGAAAAAATTTATTATGAAAATATTCTTATAAGCTTGTAAGGGAAGATATGATGATTTTATAATGGAGGAAAATAGCCACACCTGCCGTATAAGTTAAAAAAAGACATTCTTACCTTAATTCTGTAAAAAGGATAAAATGGACCTTCTTTGGAAAATGACAGAAAGATTACTTTATAAAAATCTTATAAAAAGACAAAAAAGGGTATAAATTACTTACACCTATATTCTGTAAAATAGTAATAATGCTTTGAAATACATTTTTAAGAAACTTTTATGTGGATGATAAAGATGTCTCAAAAGATACTTACGTAAAAACAACTCGGATAAAAAAGAGATTGTGAAATTAACCCTTAACAAGTATTTCTCCTTGGTCAAGGGTAGGATAAACTATTGTGTAATAGTGAAATAATTGTTATTAAATTATACGAGAATCATATACATTAATATGATATCATATATGATCTTTTAACATTTCTTTGTTAATAATATCCTTGTATTATCGTCGTTTATGGTGTTAGCTTACTCATTTTATTTTATATGTTTTGTTACGTAAGCCATGTTTGTTATGGATAGGTTGTATATTATTCATATCCTGAATGATATCAAGTCTTTAAAAATTATTTTTAATCATCAAATGATAATTAGTCTTTAATGGATATGATGGCGAATGAATCTCATCGCGTTCTTGTAAACAGTAGTCTGTACGTACGCGCGAGCGACAATATCATTTTTTTGATATTTAAATCGTATATAATTCGATGGTATATCATATATAAAAAATCATTATAATGTTATATTTACTATTTATTTCAATTACACATCATTATCATACCAATCCAAATAATAAGGTTTTGAATTACAATTACACCACGACGTCGAGACGGTAAGCCGTACGTATGCACGTTTGGTAACATGTCATTCAAAGGATAGATAGAGTACTGAATATGGTTTTACCATATTTATAATAACATAAAAGTATATATAAGATACTGTATTTATTATTTTAGAAAGGAAATAACAAATAATGAAGAAGTGGAAGACGAAAGGAACTTGAAAGATGGTGTTGAACATGTTTCCTCTTCTTCGGGTTCTTCCTTTTGATTTGATAAAAAGGGCTCCATAGGTTGGCTTTCTGACTAGAGGAAGGACTCTAGGATGAAGGGAGTATTGTTGAGTGGGTATTTGGGCATATGTTGGCCGAGAAAAAAGGATTTTAAGGTGTGAATTAGTGAGAAGGGGGAGTGCCCTTTTATAAGAGGGGTGCGTGGCACCTTAGGAAAAACTAGAGATATTATTTTATAATAAATTCATATTCAGTTTATAATGTCTAAAAAGTGTATTATTTAAAGGTTAAGGTTGGGATAGATCATAAACCACTAAACCAATAGGTTTTAGATAGGGTTGGGTCACTATATTAACTTTATCATTTTTATTTAATTCATAGTTAAATAGTTTGACATTTACCATGTCTCTTTGTGTTTTTATATTATATAGTTAATAAAAACACTATATACACCCAAGAGACTCACAAGTGGTACATTAATAATACAAATATAATGATATAAGTCATTTGTCCGATCCTTAGATTTTTAATAATATAATATCAATTAATAATATAATATTTGTTTTAAAAAAATCATTTATGTCAATTTTAACACTATTTAATAATTGATTTTTATTAAAGTATAAAAAACATTATTAATTCGAACCAAATTAATTTAAGTAACCATATCATATCATATTGACCTATAAAATTCTTTTATGGCATAAAAATATTCAAATTATATTTATTTTAACTCCCAATTATTTGATTAATTCATTAATAAGGAAAATACTGCATCATTATTGTGTCATAAATAAATTTATTTTTTAAATATCTAAAAAATATAAATAAAATACCATTATGTTGGAAATCTTTTTATATTTATAATGAATATTTATATTCTAAAATATAACATATATTACCCTATGTAAAAAAAAAATTTCTTGAAGATATATGCTTATGCCATTTTTGTATTTACTTTAACTTAATTAATATAAAGTGTCACTATCACTTACATGTTGCTCCATGAGGTCCCAAAATCTACCCAAAAATGATGATGGTTGGACATGTATCTATAAATAGGGTTAGGAATCGTTTTATGGTAATTTAATTTTATTATAATATTAGTTGATTACCCTTATATAACAGATTTACCTTTTCACCATGATAAATAAAATATTTACCGAAGTAATTATTCAAATTGTCTAAAATTAAAAGTTACCTATTTACACAATTTGGACCTCCTGATTCTAAATATGGAATCCATTTTTCTAAATTCAAATCATATAAGTGGCAGAAATTAATTTAAAATCATTTCCCGTTGTCAAAACAAAAAGCGTGTTTTTAAGAAATAATAACTATGAAAAGATTAACACTTGATTATGTCCAGTGTAAATGTGAAATTTTGTTCAATGACCAAGATTGGATTAAATGGTAAAAATATAATCTAATTATAATTCAAAATCACTCAAATTCATAATTTATAATTATAAATTATTTCAATTTAAAAAGTTGGTTGTAATTAAAATTTAGTAATTTTCACTATTCATCAAAATATGAAAGTTATCAGAAAAGTAAAAAAAAAATCAGCCTAAGATTATTTAGATATTCTGAATCCAAAAATGATGTCCATTTTCAATTTTAAATTTTATAAAATTTCAAAAAGTGGGTATTACTATTTATAATGGCTAGTTTGATTAGTTGTGGTGTGTGTTAGAACTTGAAGTTGCGTACAATAGACGCTATTGTATTATTAAAAGAGAAGCATACAGTGGAAGCTTGGGGTGTTACATTATAAATTTTATTTTCCAACATTAAAAATTATTCGATGGATTCGTTCCCATTCTGTGCTACCTGGATCAATTTATCACTTTATTATGTGGAATACAAGGACAACAAAAGAACTATTTTTATATTTTAAATAGAATTTTTTATAACATTTAAATATTTGAGAGTCAAAACATCATTGTTATCTTATGTATAATCCTATGTAAACCTTATTAATATGAATATAAATATATGAAATAATCATTTTTGTGTACATTAATAATTATATTATTTTTTCATATTATAAATCCACTGAATCAACATCCCTTTTACATTTTTAAAATAATTAATTTTATATAAAATATTGAATAACCATATGAAAATATTTATTATAAAAAAGATTATTAAATTTATCCCATTACAGGTAATAAATTTTATTTACATCAATTGTATTATTAGTCTTTGATGAAAATTGATCAACCTATACATAAATTAGCTAAATAAAAGAGTTATTCATATATTCCATGACTAAACAATTATTTCAAATACTTTTCAATGGAATTAATATATCCCTTAAAAATAACTGAGTGAGAAGACCCAATGAATTATTAAGGGTTTTTTCTCATAAAATTTCTTACTATTGAAATGATTCTATATTCTCGATTCAACATATCTATATAGTCGGTGAAACCACCATTGATAGACTATATCAACTATGTCATTTTAGAGAAAAATGTTTTAGTTTCAATTCCATCCATTATAGGTTAGTGAATTTTTAGGATATTGTCCTCAATATGCCTTACTAATTTAGGATCTAAATTTCTTATGTGTGGAACATGTTTGAATATACATGAAATAGATGAATAAATAGTGTAATCATCAAATAATATATCATGATAACCATATATTATAATCACATAAGGGTGCCTAGATACATTCTGATGTCCATGATAATTATAAAAATGGTTCGATTGATCTGAACTATAATGAACTTACATTAAAAATATATATAATAAATTGATTCTTTAGAAAGGCCATTATTTTATTCCATTCAAAAATATATAAAAGGATTATAATTTTATAGAATAATTTATCACTATTAAAATATAATTTTTAAATTATAACATGCACAGTTCGACTCAGTTGTAAATATCTCCATAATGCAATACTTTTACAATATATTTAGTTTTATTTTCATGATATATATTCAAAATTATCATCGTGACTATATCCATGTCTATACTCATAATGAAAACACATTTACAAATATTATATAAAATCAGATGATCATAAGAGTCAACATAAGGGAAATATAAGAATGAGAAACTAGACTCGTCGATCTATGA
The DNA here is from genome assembly GCA_963277665.1 of Viscum album. Lineage (NCBI taxonomy): Eukaryota > Viridiplantae > Streptophyta > Magnoliopsida > Santalales > Viscaceae > Viscum > Viscum album. The sequence continues at coordinate 184,303,780 of OY728153.1, read as the reverse complement.
ATTATAATAAAAATATACCATTTCCTAAATAATAATTGAGATAAAAATAAAAAATTTTATACCAAATAAAATCAACATCACCTCCAAAATATTTTCATAATTTCAATTGAGTGAAAACATAATGTAAATATAAAACTGAAATTGTTTTCTTGGAAATTGTGAAAAACATACGAATGATTTTTCTCAAATTTCTATATTCCATCCTTAAAACCTTCCTAAAATTTCCTTTAATGAAGATCATTTTATCAGACCTTGTGAAATAAAAACTATTCTATAAAACCCCAAAAGCGAAAATGATAAAACATGTATGTATTTTAGGATATATGTTTTATAGAAATTATACAATAACTCTAGCAAATGTAATAAATTATCTGGTTATCTTAAAAAATCTTTTAGGATAACCCAAAATGCTTAAATATATACATCTACCCAATGTATTTGAGATTTACATCAAGCTCATCCTTTATTATGATCTATATTGGGAACACTTATTATCATGCGATATCTTCTAATAACCCATCATCATATTAACAATAACATAGTAAGAATACATTAAATATTTTATTTCCATCACCATTAACATAAAAATATTCTTTACACCCCAAATAAAATATTTCATGACACTGAAATATCCCTTCCATTATAAACACTTTTTGAAAAAACCAAGAACAAACCGAAGGAGTGTATATCATTAAAGATAGTATGGACTATTAAAATTTAATCCCAACATAGTATATTTAATATTATATTGGAAATAATATTAGACATAATCTATATTTAAATATAACCTTCATTTGGTTTTTTAATAATGTAAAAAATGTTATTTAAAATTATTTCTTTTAAGACCATTAAATGAAATATAAAAGTGATTGAAAATTTCGTCAATAATTCATATATTTTCACATATATACATTCATAGAATATGTTTAATTATATTTAAATTGAACAAATATATTTAAAAAACATCTTTAAAACATTTAAAAATATGTTTTAGGATAACGTGTCCCTTACAAAGAATCTGACATTTCATATACTTTATTTGTCCTCATAAATATTATATTTATATTTTTTATTTAAATAATATTTTCATAGAATTTTTAGTATCACCTTTTATATCATTTATGAACATGAATTAGTATATATTTTATTAGTAATGTTTCTATCATTTGTTTTTATGGTGTTCATTTCATAATTTAAAAATAGATTAAATAATACAAACAATGTAAAATATTTCAGAATTCCCTTATATCCAAATTAACAACATTGAGTAAATTCTCATTTTCCAAAATTGATTATTCTTTTAAAACCAAAAAAGAATTATGATTATGAACAATGAATTGTGGTAAAATATGGTGATGGTAGTAAATATGTATGTATGAGTAGTGTTTACATTTCATTAATGGATGTAATTATAAGAAATTTGTTGATATATTTACTTTAATTATTTTTAATTATAAAATTAATATCATATATATTAATTAAATCCATCACAACAACCAACCATGTGATGTGATAATGAAAAAATATATTCGTGTCATTGTATATCTCATTGTCTACGCATATAAACGAAAACCATTTTAAATTCTGTTGTATTGTTCAATAAAGATGAAAATGGGTTGTATCAAAAAAATAATAACATTTAAATATATGTGATTTTTTTTTCAATGTAGTTAAATAACATTTTATTATCGATGTAGTATAACTATAATCGAAATTGATTAGTTAGGACATCTACCTTCTTCTTGAATATCCTCTTTGGTTTATGGAAAATGCCTTCTAGGTTTGGTCAATTGAGGTAAAAAATTCCACTATAATTTGGGGATGTATTTATGGGAGATACATAGGTTAGTATTATCAAAAATAGAGTTCTCATAAGACTTAATAGTTTGAGGAAAAGATGTCATATTTTTACATGTGGATGTGGGGAACTCAATGAATTACATATTGTATTATAAAATATAATTTATATTTCATGAAAACAGGAAATAAACGGATATAGTTTTTAAAATATAATGAGGATGTGTCTAAATACAATCATCCAATAATGTTTTTGTTATTCTAGGTGATTTTTTCTCCATTATAACTTTTATTTAATACATTGTAAACTAATTAGATGATTGTCATAATATCAATTTTTTTCTCGATTCAGGGTCACCAAAGTTAACATAAAAAGTTATGGGACATGTAAATGGACCTTCTATGATATGTTCAACTAAATACCATTCACATTGAAGATGATTTTTTTTTATTAATTCAATATCATTTAATAAAATATAAATAATATCATTTTTAGAACTATTCATATACATTAACATTATTATCATCAATATTTTGATTTGAATTGAATATAATCCTTTCACCCCAACCTATCGTACTATATATATCTAAAAAATTCATAGAACACTATTAAATTCCCCAAATTAATAACTAATTTTACAGTTTTTATATTCATTTACATTATTTTTTACTACATAAACAAACTATATATTGGCATTTCGTAAGAATTTATAGTAATTATTTAATCATTAAATATTAGAAATATACTACCTTCCAAAAAATAAATAAATTATTTTAAATATAGTCTTTTTTAGTAATTAAATATGTAAATTTCTTACATATATCTCATGAAATCTTGATTAATTTATTATTACTATTTTTCTAGTCATCTATACGCATTGCATATAAATTTGAACAAGTCAATAGTTATAAAACTCAAAAACCCGTACCCATAAATACAAAATTCAATATTTTTTAATATTTATCAAGAAAATATGATAAAATACATTCTCCTTATCAAATATTTTCATTAGGATTCCATATTTGACATTTCGAGTGTTTTGATAGCACTGTCTGGGCACTAAAATTCAATTTCAAATATATAATGAAATAAATTATTATTTTTATGTTTTTAATATAAAACATATATTATATTATAATAAATTAATCGTTACATAAGTTTAAAAATGTTTTATATCTATTAAATATCATAGTAGATATCAAATTTGATAAATATAATTTTTTCTACTATTACCTGAAAAATTATTTTTTATAAAAATCAACAAACATCACCAGATGAAAATATTTATATGTAATTCAAAAAAATTATTTTTTTTGTAAAAATACAACTCTTCAATAATGAATACGTTGTTTTAGAAAAGAATATTAAACAATAAAATTAATTTCATAAGAATAAAATAATTTCCCTTTAAAATAAAAAGGTAAATAACACTATTATAGTGAATATAATGATTTAAAATATCATTAGTTAAAAATATATTAGGTGTGATATTTATTCACTATTAACATTACCTAGGTTATCAAAATTAATTAATTATTTCTCTATAAACTAGAAGGATAGGAAAAAATCTCTAAATTGAACCACATTTAGATAATGTGCAATTATAAGGATATATCGGCCTTAGTAACTTCACAGATCCATTTAATGGTGACGAGAATGAGGATGAACCTCAATTCCCTTTTTATAATGATGAATGTGGAAGCATAATTCATAGAAGATGATACCATTGTGGTTCTCAAGGTTCGGCTTGATTTCCCACTAAGGGTTTACATGTATCCAGATACGAGTGGAAGAAACATCAACAGAACCATTAACAACGCTATTAAAATCTAAAATATTTCTAAATTCAATCTATGTATAATGATACTTCAAAATAAACTATAATAATTGATGATTTCTCATTAATTTTTCAGTAAGGTGTAACTGTATTAACCTAACCAGTGGTGAGAGAAATTCATCCCAATTCATTAATGGAATTATAACGACCTGAATAAAAAAAAAGTCAAATTTAATTTTTTGGGGATATACATAGTAAATAATAGGAAAATTAGGCCATTAATATTGTTATAAGATATCATAATGTATCTAATAATTATTCTAGATATGGACTCAATTCTAAAGACTCTTCACCATAATTTCCATTGAGGCTCATTGAGGCTCATTGAGGCTCTTCCTCAATGAGGCTCTTCTTCATTGAGATTTCCTCAATGAGGCTCTAAAGATATTAGAGATTTACTCATTGAGGCTCTTCCTCATCATTGATATCCACGAGTGTTGAATCATCATAATTTCCGTAATGTAGTTAAGTGGATGAGGTATATATAATGGAATCCAATAATTTAATTTCAATTAGTGTTATACAGAAATAATTATATTTGGTTGTTGAATCCTTATACTCTGGGAGATTCAAGAACAAATTAATTAGTGTCTCTAAGAGTTTTAAAGATTTGGAAAAATTTATCCACTTTCAAAAACAAAACTAGGACATATTATCATAAAATATAACATATATTCCAAGATTATATCCCACCCCCAATATCTTACAATCACCTAGGACATCTATATGACCACCATGTAAATATGTATTAAATAATGTGAATGCATTAATACCTTGTTTCCATAGTTTACACAATATTTGATTTCATAATTTAATTTAATTTCATCATATAGGTATAATATTTAATGTCATTATAAAATAGTACATCCATAAATAAGATGTTTTGGTAAATATATGTTTTCATTATCCTAAATGATTTCAAATAACATTTTTTTATGGATGATATCGTAGTCCATATCAAGGAACTCTTCATTGATACATGTTATAGATTCCATGCCATTTACTTTTGGGATAGTTGTTTAGGATAAAACCTAATATTCAAGGACTCGTATAAAAATTAATACACTAACTTCATCAATCCCAATTTGGTATACATGTATTACAACATGAACATCAATGTAATTAATATTTGTTACATATTTCATCATTTCATGAACCATGTTTTTGTTTCATTCTAATAATTGTAGTTGAATGGTGGGAGGAAGATATGATAATTATTCCTCAATAATGTTCTGATCATATTTCCAATAACAAGTATGTTTTCAATAAAATTTTCCAAAATAATATGAAAATGCACACCTTTGAAATTTTATTTATACAGTATAATAATGGAAATGTTATTCCATAATGGTACTACATCTTAGAATTAAGGTAAATCCCAAGATGAAAATTGGAATTAATGACATGAATCCTCCCTAAAATTTCACAAAATTATTATCATAATTGGAATTTATTAATAAAATAATGATTTATATTTTTTATCTATTTATTTAATGACTTAATTTTATGATATTGAAAAAAATTTGGTCAACATACTATGGAACGATGGTTTCAAAAATTATTTTTATATCCTTATGTAATACCTATTTAATATTTTATTTTTCATTCAACTAATAAAATGGTAGGCACTAATTATTTATGTAGTGATCCTAGAGTGACATCCCAAACATTATCATGACCTGACCCATTGATGTCCATGATACAACTTCCCCCAATCCTTCCTCTAATTGGAAAGGGGATGGAAACTAGCACCATGAAAGAATATCACACACACATGGGAGGCATTATAAAAAATTACTTTTAGACACAAACACGTCTCAATGATCATACAATTATTAAATGTAAAAATCTTCAAAAATGGATGAATACATCTACAGTCCCCCAATAAATTAATGAAAAAATAAATGAAAAGAATAAAATGTGACAAATACAAGACCACCCAAAGCAGAAAAATAATGTCTAAACTACTCAAAAGAGAACTTTTGTCAAACTAATAACTAATATAGACTTTGGTCTATCTGTCAAAAATAAACTCCACCATATCCAATTCTTGAAATTACAATATATATGTTCCATAAATTTCATAATATATGATATATGTGTGAATACCCCATGCATGACTAAAAATAAAAATTCATAGGAGGACACTGTTAAATACAAAATCATAAATTATATTGAATATATATTTCTTCACGAGACATTTAAATCATAATATGAGACATAAAATAAATCATATGGATATATCCCTATTATATTTTTACTCTAAAAGTTCTCAACCACATCGAAAAATATTTCTGTTGCGAGGCTTCCAGATAATGCTCAACCAGGTGATCTCACTCTATGAGAAATTCCATTCCTAGTGGTACTCAACTGAGAGATCCAACTCATAGGGTATGTCTAGTGGGAAACACACATGAAATGATGTGGGTTCATAAAAGATACACAATCCATGAACCAAATACCAAATCAAAATATTTAGATATCAATACATAGATATGGGGTCAATGCCCAAGGTTCGCTGGGGGGACCCAACAAACTATTAAAAACATCCTATATGATAGGGGGTTGATGCCCATATAAATATTGGTTGAAGTAATTCCAAAAACCCATTTATAAACATAATGGTAAATGATGATAATTATTTTCCCCATAGAGTAATACCTGCTCTATGATGATGAGAGGGAATACAATGTAGTCTGAGATAAATCACTCCATAATAACGGAACTGACCCTCACTACACAGAGTCTACAAAAGCTGCAAAGGGTCACCCACTAGGATGAGAAAAGAATAATGCATTGATATATCATGTTAATGGACCAGAGTGAAACACAAAAATAATACTATTATTTGGAAGATAACACAAGCTAAAAATAATTCAAAGATGAAAATATTGTGGAATTTAGCCTTTCCTCAAAGTAGTATGTGATGTATCTCTAGGGTTACATGGAATGTCTCACTATGTATGAGACTCACTATTTCTCATTAACACATGAAATTAATCATCCAAATCAATATGTATTGTTCAACTTGTTACATGGAATATTGAAGTTTCTATAGAACTCATAACATCGCTCTATCCATGAATATTTACACTAGGAAGAGTCTGTGTACTATTTCACTTCCAAGTACACGACACTACCCATGTACTTAGTCATTCTAGAGTACTCTATAGAAATTAATCTGAGGGGACAAATGGTCACATGGGTTTGTACTCCATTTGTATGTTGGTTTATCCTACATGTGTTATATGGTGTTTGGAAAGGCTAATGTTTCATGTAACACTTCATAGCCTCATAGGGATGTCCACCCTATACATGTCAATCGAATCGGCCAAGAGTACCAAAATGTGTGACTCATTTTACACAGAATGAGATACATATATCTATGTGGAAGCACTGGTTCATCATAGAATGAACTACATGGGGTGTTTTTATTGGAATACACACTATGTTGTAATATTTTTTATAGAACCCCAAAAATACTGATGTATATTTATAAATAATCATCACTGTACCTTATTCCTTTCAAGGAACTTATATCTAGTCCTACTAAGCCCATTAATTTTATAATATGTATATTACATGAATGAAATTCTCATAATCATTACTTTTATGACCTATTGACTTTTAAACATGAAAAATCCATGAATGTGGATCGTTTTTCTCCACTCGATTGATCTGTGGATCTATATTCATCATCATAAACCATCGCCGTGTCATTGAATCTCTATTTAAAACAACTAGTTCAATGATTTGGTGCGAAGGTTGAATTTAAAATTGTCGATCATCCTTCAATCATGAAACCATTGGGAAAGGGAATATTACATTTACTAATGTATGAAAATCAAGGAGAGAAAACCATAAACAATAATTGTTTGAAATGATCATAGTCCTTTGTAAATTTTTTTCTATGAACTATTTTCATTGAAGAGAAAACGAATAACGTATAATAATAATAATAATAATAACAATCCTAAAATGTAGGAATTAAACACATACACTAAAAATTAAAAAAATGTTAATGAATCCATTCTTCGACTATTTTTTGTATTTCATTTGGTAAGATATGGGGAAAATCCTCAAAACAAACATTCATTTACTATAAAAATTGATCAATGATGAAGAAAACATATGCATAATTTTCTTTATAAATATCCTTAAAATATATTATACACTGGACCTCGATCCATGAACTGATCTCCATTCCTCTGAGAATAATCCTCAGATGTTATCCCCTTGAATCATTTGGGTTATGTGGGTAGCCCCATGATTTGTACATAACTTCATCATTATATGTTATTTTAGGTCTAATAAAAATATTAAAATAAAATTATTAAATCATTTCATTCCATTAATTATGAACCCATGACAATGAACATGATTAACAACTAAAGTACTCCAATGATAAGTACATCCTAGTTAAAAACCCATGCTCTAAACATAATGGTTGTCTCATATTTCTCATCTGAAACCACATTTGGGACTTATTATACTATTTATAGACAAAAATATTCTGTGTGATATTAAATATATTAAATATAATTCAGAAACTAATAATTAATCAAATCATCAGGTCTTAGAATATCAGGTCTTCTCAAAACATATCTTTGGATAAATTCATAGAAAAAAAATCCAATGTCATCTATGAAAATAACTAAGAAAATAAATTATTCCCTCTTTCATGTCATTTTTTTAAAAATGTTATGTAAAAATGAGTTACAGTAAGCCCTCTTCATGGTTTTCCTCTCCCACGAGTTCTCCCAACTATTTCTTATTATACAAAAAGAATATGTACCCTTGGAAACCACATTACTAAGAAGGGAATTTCTGTATAACTCTTCAACATAATTAGATTCATGAAGAAGAAAAACCCACCGTCATGTCCCGTGATAATAAGATCAATATTGTAAAATAAGTTATACACATACATAATCGGATTTGACATGTGGAGAACACTAATGACCCAATGATTCTATGGACACATGGTAATGTGGTACACCACATCACCAACCCAAAATAACATTAAAAGAATAAAGGGACTAAGGACCCTGTAGAATGTTGATAACCCAAGATACAACTCAATTAATATCAAACTCCAAATGCATTCCTAATTGTTTCAAAATGAACTCAAGAAATTTTTAGGGTAGTCTTAGTCCTCCATTGGATGAATGGTATCCTTTAATACCGTCACTAACACCAAAAATGGTCCAATGTGATATTACCCAATATATTTGACAAGTATAATAGTGATTTCTAGGGTCTCTCATACATGGAATCAATAAGGTTCCACTCTTGAGGTGAAGGGGTAATCACATTAATAAAAGGATAAAATTATGGTAAATTATCCTCCGGTTTATGGCTAAAACAATCATGAAAACCAAATGAACATTTACCAAAACCTAAAAGTTTCATTTTCCATAGACATTTTCCTTGGGTAAAACTCTATTACCAATAATAACAGATCTCCCAATTGGTTCCAATATCATATCGGTAATCATTCCATGAGTTAAAAAACACATTCTTCAACAATCATCAAGTTATTTCCCTGTTGTTTGACTTTATAATGAATTTATAGGGGGTCCTCAAATATCTATAAATAAATGATTATCACCACCCCTAAATAGAGAAAAAAAGATTTTATCTTGGAATCGATGTAAAAATTTGTTGGCTCTCAAACTGATTCCCAGAGATGATGATACATCCTACCTCTACTATATATACTTATATTTGAAAAACCTCATAATCACCTCCTCTTACCTCATGATTGGAACAACAATTTTTCCATGAAAAATGAAAATGTGACATTTTCTTTAATGGAATCCATCATGAATGAATCTAGTATATTTTTTGTCATGAAACATATCATAATCTATATCCCTTATTCATATCTCACTAGATTTTATAAGAGTATATGGTTAATAACTATCCACTAGAGTTAAATTGTACCATCATCACATGTCTTTCATGCTCCATATCATATTCTGATTACACATGGATATCAAGGATTAATACTACCACAAACTAATCCATGATGTGTTAGGGATCCTGTTTATAGGTATCATGAATCTTCTATTGAATAAAAACCACGCATTGTATCACCACCCATGGAAAAAACCCAGAGATTCTTTGGAATCCCTTTTCTTGTATATCCTAGTCTTAACCATAGTCGGTGATTACATGTATCGATGTCAAAATCTTATAATCACACTACACCAAATCACTAGTTGAGGAATACATTGATTCATTAGAGTGGAAAGTTTCCCTCTTGTAACATAGTCCATGTGACACTAATCCGCCATCAACCTCAAGCCCTTATATTATTCCTGGGGTAATCAACAAAGGGATACCTAGGAAAACAATGGTTGTCTTACGAAGCCTATTATTTATATACTCCTAAAACTTCACCTCAAGATCTCATTCATATATGAGGTAATTTGATATGATTGTATTGATATCAGGTCATATATCATGTAATTCCATATAGAAAAAAAATTGTAAGGTAAACCTGAAACATCCCAAAGATGGATGCCCACATTCTCCGACACCATAATATGAAACTGAATGCTCCAATCATATACTACTCTAAAGGTAATATTATCCAAAAAATATGAAACTGGTTATATCCTCTGGAAAATGAGAACATCCTACTCTTCTTAGGATCACTTTAATTAAAAGAGGAAAATTCATTCCCCAGAAACCTCATGCACTATCAAACTCACTTATGAATCATAATTGGTAATAAATGGTATTTAACAATTCCAAACCAAGGAAACCATCATAGGACCCCACTACCATTGTATAATGATTTCATTTGGGGTTCTCCCACCATTCCCATAGAGTCCTAGCACACCATTGATAGAGAACTAAAATCACTAATCCTCTCTATATGATACTCAAAAATGAGTTTACCAATAAGTATCCACTAGTATATCTAGTTATTGAACATGGGATACCACTATAGTAGTGTGATAAATAACTATATGTGACAACTATAACTAAGGAAGTGACGAATGATGTGATGCCTCCAACAACATTTGAAGCCTCTATAAGACACTACTTCTCAAAACTCATCATTTCCCATTCCCACCAATTTAACTTAAATAGGTATTACTATGACACCTTATTTCATAAAAAAACCCAAAAAAACACGTGTTAGAGAAACCCATAAACCACACCTATACATTGTCTTCATTGGGCGGCATTGGATCACCCACACTATTATGAATCCTATGTATGTAATTTTTCATAGTGGAGTAATTTCCACACATCCTTGTATGTAAAATTTCACAAAATATAATACCAAAATTGGATTCTAATAAAACCCCACATTTCTCTATAAATGTACTCAAACAATGGAGGAAAAAGAGTGGATCATTCTTGTTCAAAATAGTATAAATCCAATAATATTGGGAATGTCGACCATACTTTGAATCACTCATGGATCTTATGGGTAAAGAACCTCTAGCACTTGAATTTTCCAAGATTCCAACAAAAAACATCACGATCCTAGAGTGGTCCACATTGGGTGTGCAGTACCATAAAACTAAGGCTCCTATCACCTCTTACTTCTCATCCATCTCCTTCATCATGTCTACTACAACCTAAACCTCATTTCCCCATACATACCTCTTCCTAGTAATTTAATCTACCATATAATAGTATATATCACAATAGGTAGGATTATCCTTCATAAGATATCCTCTCTAACAAAATTAATTGAAATGACTCAACTTTGGAGAACTAATCTATCCCTAATATTTCCAATGAAACCTCTTGTTTTTTTAAATGTCTTGCACACAATCCATTTATTTGTCCAACTAACCATGCATCATAAGTGAACCACACCTTAAAAACCTATGATACACAATCAAACCCTACACAAAATCATAAAGAACCAATAAATTCATACATGGATTGGTTTGACAAGCCATATTCACTTAAACCCTCGAAGACCAATCAACGTGATTTTTAAGGGCTATAAGATCTTCTTTTTGATATCTTAGAAGAAAAACTTCATCGTGACCTATCCCCTATATAGAAACCTCATAACTCATTGTTTTAAACACTCAACCCTGACACATGAACCACACTAGAAATCAGCATGAATTTTTCCTAAATAAATACAAGATGAACTGTGGTAAATGTGTACATATAGAGTGAGATGACTCAAAAAGGACACAAAAATCCAAAACCATTCATATATGATACATGTACAAATTTATTTCATGAAAATAGTTCCCACATTTACTGATTCAGAATGTAGGTTATCAGGGTACTGGTGAATGTGTAATTTAGCCACCACAACAACACAAAACATTATGTCCAAAGATCCAATTTCAAATCATTTTATCTCTTTTCCCCTAGTTCCCAATCAATTCCTCAAAACTAGATAAAAGAAACCTCCATACATATACCTTAAACCTAGAGAGGTTCCTAAAACATCATTTTAGGTATCCCTATTATACCATTATATAATTTCCCGAACCACTGGGGCGTGAGATGCAAGAACACTTACCCGACATCTAATAGGACACGGGCTGCTGATTGGCACCTAAAAGGCATATCAGACACAAATGGGAAGAATTACTCCAATGTACATACACAAAAATATTTACAATATCATACAATAATATAATTTAAAAAACTGATAAAAATTAATGCATACATCTAATCCCAAAACCAAAGTGTGAGAATAGAACTAGAAAACAAACAAAGGGGCCATATACAAGCCCACCCAGAGATGGGAAATACTATATGACCAACTCATAAAGGGACTGAGATCAAATAAAACAAAAATGTAATATTTATTCTATCTATCCCATCAATTATTCACCAAATAATATTCCTCTACAGACTATATAAAATAATTTCATCCCCATAAGACATGACTTGTGTGGGAGGAGAAAATGAAAGGGTGAGTATTACAATAGCATGTATGATATGCTAAATTATCTTAACACAATGCATCATAAATATTCATATGATCACAAGACATGTCAAAAATAATATTATCCATAAAAAATACACATATATCAATGAAATACAACCAATATCAATGACCTCGTCCATATCCATCTACATTTTTACTATGATTTTTCTAGAAAATGCTCATCCATGAGAACTCATTCCATGAGCCCACAAAATCCTGATTGAACTCATCTAATAGATCATGATCAATGGGTCTCACCACTAAAAAATAATAAAGATAGATTTGGGGTTCATCTTATATGGAAACTCTATTGTAATAAAACAACATAAATAAATACATCTAAATAAACACATTGGGTGTCAACAAACAAGGCTCATTGGGGGGTCACCAGACCCGATTGGAAACAACATCCTGTGTAGGAAATCAATACTCGTGTAAATATTAATCATTAAACATTCAAAAAACTCATATAAGGTATCAAAATGGGAAATGGGTGTCCCTACAAGTCTATAGGTGGGGTACACTGTCTAAGATGCTAAGTCAGTAGTAGAAACAGTTTGAGACAACTCACTGCAGTATAAGGGTACTCACGCACACTTCATAGATCATTAGAATTTTGTAAGAGGGTAACCATCTATAAAGAGAAAATTATATATTCAATTAACTATAATAATATTTCACTATGAGAATACAATCAATTAATACTAGTGTGAGGACATTCACACAAGCTCATAATGAACATGATAAGATATGGGATAGAAATAAAACCAGCCCTTATATGAGTAACCAGATTTTCCTTGGGGAAAACCTATGTGTCTCAATAAGCCTGGAAAATCCCATGTCATGTGATCACAAAACATACATCTTTACAGTCTACATGAGATGTACCTTGAATTATACAACATGTAAAAGACACCCTTGATAGTGGGGTGTCATTCTTCCCATTCCCTTATACAATGGTCAATGTCTATGTACATTTCCATGTCCACGTACACAACTCTACCTATGTATTCCGACCATCCTATTTAATCCCCAACAACATAGTCTATGGGGAAACATGGCCATCGAGGCATGTACTCCTTGTAAATGTTGATCCATAAACCATGTATAATATGACATAATATTAGTCACACTCTATGTGTAACACTACAAGGCATCTATGGCATGTACCCCATACATGTGGTGTGTGGCTCGAGTCACATGGAATGTGATAATTAACTATATGAGGAATTTATTATGTCACACTAAATGAACTACACAATGTGTATTCATTGACAAAACAAAATATAGTATAGTTTATCAAAAATCCCATGGGAAAATTGTGTTGTATTTAGATATAATCTCCACTACCAATGATTCCAACAATGGAACCCGGGTCTAGTCCAACCGACTCCCGAAATCACCTGATCATATGATTATAGACATGAAATACTCAAAATTGTAATTTTTTTTCCAATCCTCATCATGAATATGATGAAACATGCTTGAGGATCTTCAAACTGCACCAGATTTTTTTAGTGGACATTACCGCTAATCATTACATTGTAGTCAATTATCCACCACAAACCCATGGTACTAATCCATTGTTCCCAAGATTGAATTTTCAATGGTCAGTCACAATTCAATCATCGAATCATCATCCAATAAAAAATACCGATGATTAATATATGTAATATACATAGATAAAAGATTCAAACCAAATTCTGAGGAAAAAACATTTGACTTTATTCATTTTTAGCTTCGGTCCATTATTTTAAAATTTAAAATTAATATGTATAAATATGAATGAACAAACAAATATCCAAAAATCAAAAAATCAATCACAAACAATCAAAATGACTAATCCATGAATGAATCCATTATTAAATCGATTTTTGTTCATTATGAGATAATAAACAAGGATAAATTAACATAAAAACATTGTACCCTATGATAGATAAATCACTAATAAAGAATGAATCTATATCATTTTGGTTGGTAAAATACTTGAAATTCATTTATCCATAATCATTTGTCCACAATATGGTCCCTAATCCTCTAATAACGATTCTCCAAAAATATCTCATAATATATCCTAGATTAGGCAGATAATCCTATGATTGGCTTATAGTAGTGTATTTATTAGTGTTTTTGGTCATAGTGAGAAATTGAATAAAAATATAGATTTTATTTTATTTCATTAATAATTCATCAATAAATAACGTCATCTAAAATTTATGATGTGTTCCAAGGATAAGACACAAATCGATTAAAACTCACTCTCTAAACTCAATGGTGGTATATGATTTATAATTTCAGACTCCATTTGTGATTTATTCAACTTATTCCAAAAAACTCTGTGTGCATGATATTTTATATATTTAATATATTTTAAAAAACCAATTATTGTATCACAATACATCTGAATATTGCACAGTATTGGAACATGGCTTTGAAAATATTCCTTGAAATATTCCAAATACATTTTTAGAAATGCTGTTACAATAGACACACTCTTCTTTTCAAAAACTAATCTGAGTATAGATAATAGCCTCTATTACATTCACATTAGGGTGTTGAATTTTCGGACCCTACATTTTGACATCGAAAATATATACATATTATTTATCATTATCATATTTAAATATAATATATAATATGTGGAATCATTAGTATTATATATATGTTATTATATTGATCCACTCATGTAATTTATTTTTTGATATGAGATATAATGACACCCACACTCACTGATCTTGTTCTTAAATATTTATGTTTATTTTGTTATAAAAAATAATACTGATATATATGTTGTCCATTTAAAATAATAGGATCGTTTTGGTGTGTTTTTTAGGATTGTGAAAAACATTACCATATTTTAGATCATTACAAAATTTATTAAACAACCTTCTAGATTTCCTCGAATAGTCTCATCCAAAGAAACCAAACACAATTGGAATATCTATTAAACCTTTTTAAATCATTTCAAAAAATGGAGAGAATATAATTTCTTCGAAAGTTTTATTTACACAAAAAATAATATTCTTTTTTATATACAATTTTAAAAAATTTAAAAACAATTAATTCGATATAAAATACAAAACGTTATATAAATTGTTTCCCAAAATATGAATCATGTGTTTAAAAAAAAAATCCAAATGTAATATTGTTAAAATATATTAAATATATAGATCATATTATAAGAAATTATCATTTAAACATATAATGAACATTCAAAAAAAAGAATGTAATATCCTAAAAAATTAATAATTACATTGAAAATAACATGTTTCTTATATGGTATTGTGATTATTGGACATAATAAAGAAATATATGAGTCTCACTATTGTGTGACATTTATAAAACATCCCCCATGAAATCATGGCTTCACTCCACATTCCACATTAACAAATTTGATTTACAATTACTTATTTTTTTTTACAAATATAGTTTTCAAAAAATCATTCCTCTTTCATTATAATAACATTAAAACTATTTTTATACTTATAAATATCATGTAATTTAATTTATAAATGAAAATATTTAACCATAATTATAATTTATCCATATGTAAAAATATATGATTTTCATTGATATCCAAGCATTCAATTGAAATGTTTTGAAACACTTAATGAATATATAAATGAAATAATGATTATATAAACATACATTGAATTTTAATGACAATGATATTACATGGTAACACTTATAATCACGAGTAAAATAAATAAATATTAATTTATTTTATTTTAATAAGATGATAACATACAATTATAAATATATCAATGTCAAAAACTCAATTTGAAAAATCTTTAAAATAGAATAAATCATTCCCCCAGAAATAGTTTTTAGGAATAATAATAATATTTTTAATAAAAAATAAAATCCACATGAATGAAATTGAATAAAAAAATTGTGCATAAGTGGTTAAGAAATAATATACAATGAATTATCAAATTCAATCTTTGTGTCATGAAAAATGTTTAAAGAAACCATATAGTAAACGTTTTTAAAATAATTCCTTACAAATTGGTTTTGGAAACAGGTAAACATGAAAACATGAATATGTAATGGAAATTAAATACTATAATAAAATATATATTTCAAAATAAATTACTATTAACTAGAAAAATTATAGAAATACATATTCAACATATAATAAGTCTTTCTATCTCTCTTCCACAAAATTATTCTTATTAAATCTCATTTTATAAAATGAAATTGTTTAGGTGGAATTAAATGAATCCCATGAAGGAAGTATCTTTTATATAGAATTCCATTTAATTTTTAGTTGTTTATAAAATTATAAGTGACAGTTATAATTTTTTTATATTGATGTTTATATATGTATATATATCATCCATTTAATTTTTTTTATACACGGTAAGAATCAAGGGTTATATCTATTTTCCATAACTCCTAAATTGATAGATATGAAACATCAAGGATCATATGTTCTTAATGTAATGCAGATAGATATAAGAATACTATTAATATATCATTAGTAATAATTGAATAATTTATATATATATATATATATATATTCACACACATTGTTGAAACTACTGATGTATATAGTGGGGGGAATGAGAGAAACTAAACATTGACAAAAAATATAGACAATGTTATGATTTTATATGTGATGGTTACATTTTTTATAGAAAAATGAGAATCATTTCAAGAATATTAGATATAAAATAATGAAGGAGAAGTTTTTTAAATATATATATGTTACAAGATTTTAATATATTATTGAATATGATGTAATATGGATATGAATCAATTAAATGGACATGTTGTATTTATTTTATGACAATTGAGTTATAGGGTGTAATATAGGTGAGACATAAGACTATTGAGGATGGAGCCATCATCTGGAGGAGAAAAAAAGATGAAATTACTTGTTTTTAATCTCAGTGTGATTTTAAAGGTGATCTGAAAAAATATCTGATCACTAGAATTGATCCAATTAAATGGATGGGATATAAACATAACATTTGAATAGGTAATATAGTTCCCACATTAATTCAATCTAACATCAATCATTTTAATAATTGTGAACTTAAATATTTAACATCCACTACCATTTATATATATTTTAAGGAATGTGGGGGATTTGAAAATCCACCACACTCATCACATAAATTGGGTAAACTGGGGTAACGACATGACCTACAATAGCCCTTCTAGCCTGTGGAAGGTTATGTTTCTATATCCCAAAGTGCACCTCCTACAATCCAAGGACTGATTTCAAGATACACATTATGCACAATAGGCATGCATTATGAATTTACATAGGAGACTTATTCCTCATGCAACACAGTCTTATTGACTAAGATGAGATCCCTTAAGAAGACTCCATGTAGATTTTTTTTGAATTGGAAGTGATAATGGCCATGTTTTTTAATTATTGTTATGATGATTTGTTTATAATCATAATGGTTCATTAGGGGATTATTTATTAAGGAATTAGTGGATAGGATCATTGTAGAATATTGATTGAGATGGTACTCTACAACAATACCATGGTGTGGATCCTTTATCCATGGGTATAGTACTCCCCTACCCCATAGGGGTGTGGGTCCACTATACTCATTGTGAATATATAGAATGTACTCCCATGTAGGAACAAGGAATAAGACTTCTATATGTTGATATGTTACTCCCCTATTTCACTAGGGCATGGTTCCTCCACACAAATCAAGTATTTATCATGGGGTTAAAACTCCACTATCACATCAGGGGTTAGATCCCCCAAATCATTTATTAAGATATATATGTGAATCACCTATACATTATTGTGGGTCCTTATATAAGGAGTGAAACTACCCTTAATGTGATATCTATAAAAGAGTAGGTCATCCATTGTAGTTGGATATCCCATGGATATGGGTTTCAGTTGTGAGGAGTAGGACCCACCACATGATATGATCAATAACATGTTAGAAGATACTGCTTCCATGAGGTGGAGAGGTTTCTGAATTTCCATAAATATTCAATAGTGGAATCTCGAAATGGTTAAGAGTTAATACTCCCTTTGATTTAAGGCATTAGTGAGGTGTGTTTCCTTCATTCTATTCTCACGAGGATGTACATGGTGATTATTTAGGGATTAGAGCTACATCGATTTTGATTGAAGTATAGAGGGGAGGGCCCATCCTATTGAGTTTTTATGAACATAAATGGGTCACTAGATATAGGAGATAATACCTCCATTGTTGGGTGCTATATTTAGTATTATATATCTATTATTGGTGGTTGATATTTCCATGATGAGTACCAAAAGAATGGAATGGATTATAGAGTGTTATTTTATAGATGATAGAGAAAGTTGAGCCTCGATTAGATTCTTAAATCTGGTAGTGAGTTCGGGTCCTCATGAGACATGGAGTCTTAGATGGGTATATATTATTTATTTTGGGATTCATTGTGGTGAGGTCACATACCCTTGTCAACTTACTATGTGTACAGAGCAAAAAAAACTTGAATATATGATGAGTTTTTACCATTAATTTTCTTGTTCTTTATTTCTTGGGATTCCTCCTCTAGGTTTGGGTTAAGAGGAGTGGTTAAATTTTGTTTTTGTATTTCTTTTTTGGTTTTTAGGAAGCATTCTAGTTATTTTTATTCTCACCCTTGACTAGGCTCTACCCACACATGTCATTATTTATTCTAACGACAAGTACCATTGTGGTATCATTAGAAGACTAGGACAAGGTGAAGCATTGTTGTAGGCTAGATAGACTGAGGAATATATCAATCATGATTTTGGAATATATTTCCTTTTTTGGTGTATGGGGGATACATTATATTTTTTTGGTGGGATTCTATTATTCCTTATTAGGATTTCCATTATTTTCATACTTTGTTTGTGTGATACATATGGGTATGCCTGAAAATTTATATCAGTTGGTTTTTATATATATATATTTTTGGATGAGAATGGATGTGTGATAGTGAATAAAAGTACATAGTCTATTTTCTCCCATGTGTGTTGATATTCCGTTGTAGTGGTGGTCTCTAGCCCCTAGCCTGTTAGTGGCAGGATTGGCTCAGTGACAACCTGACTGTCTACTAGACAGAGGAGCCCGGGTGGGTTAGGTAAATTTAGGGTGGTATTAGAGAAAACCCTTATGGATATAGTTATTTTTATCTATGATATTTGATTGGTTTTAATGGATACATTTTGACCTTTTTTAGGTTCATTAATTTTCCTAGGGACACAAGTGATGGTTTAGTGGAAGATGTATCCATTCTATATGACTCTTATATCCTTTCAGTTGACTCAAAACATTTAGGAACTAATTTTAGTCAAATTATTTTAAATTCATCATATGGTACTGGGTTGTGTGATCAATGTCCTTATTTATTTAGCTCCCCAAATACAAAATCAACAATTGTGAGTCATGATTTTATTTCTAGATTCCACCACAATGAAATCTAGGCAGTGTATGATAGTGGTATTTTCATGTTGATCCACCCAGTGATAAGGCATTGATGCATTGGTATTTATATGAAATAATATATTTATGTTTTCCCCAAGTCAATCTGCCACCCATTGAGCAAAAGTTTTCTGAGACGAGCATGTCGAGGATTGCATGAAATATGATTGTGATGACTGAGTTTTATAGGTAGATACCACATTGTTAAATGGGTGATCCAACACCTTGACAATCTAATGAAAGGATTGTGGTAGTCATCCATGTTTTTACCTTGTGAGTACACCTACAAATCAGATTATGGATTTATCAGTGATTCTTTAACTAGGATATACCAAGAGAGGATGGATTGTACTGATGCATACTCACAATGATAAAATTATCAGTTGGATGAGGTTTGAGTGGATCCTCCTAGAATATTTTTATTTATTAATGTTGATAGTAGTGTTCAATCTATGTAATGTTAGAATAAACATGGAATCGTTTCTTGGTTGGGTTTATATGTATTTTTAATACTCCATGTATGTTGATTGAGGATTATCCATGATTCTATGGGGAGTCAATAGAGCCCTATCATTGTGATGTTTGATGTAACATCATACTCATGATGAAGAGGGATGATTCTGACAAGATGTGTTCTTATGAAAATATACAAAACCATGTGGATGAGCCAGTGTATCCCAAAGAAGATATAATCGAGTTGTGGAAGAAAATATCATTAGGATTGTTTTTTGTGGTGAGTTTGTGTGTAAGTAAATAAGTATTTCCTAGTTGTTTCTGATAAGAGGGTGAGGGGAAACAATGTTCTACCAGAAGAATTTACTTCATTCTAGGAATATTGACCATGATTTTAGGTATGGAATGTGGTTATGATTCCCTAGATATCATTAACAAATATTCATATCCACTTTTTCTTATGTGTATACCATTTTTAGGTCAAAGTGATAATGCTTGAGCTTTTTCATCAACCCTTATGCTTGTAAGAAGTATTAAAAAAATTGGAGGACATTAAATCATATCATTAGTGTTCCATAATCATTTTTGGGGGTGATACATGAATAGAATTTACTTTTAACAGCTTAGAGACCCTCATTGATGTTTCTTTAATGTTTATTAGTTTCATACCATCCATGATTTGATGGTTTCTACAAGTTGGTGTCATTCTATTTCTGGATGATTGGATATTTTTACACCTTTGGGTTTTTTCAATCGGTTAATATGAGGATGTTCTAATGGGAGTGTAGATAGAGAAAACAATTCCTGATGGATTTTATTACAATTTGATATATATTGTTATGATATTTTGGTTTTCGGTCACATCGAAGATTTTAATATGACTACTCGAAAATGCTCTAGGATAACCTCTACAGTTAAAGTTATCTAATAAATAGAGTAGAACCAAGGGACTACCCTGATAGTTGTTTCCACATATCATGTTAATTATTTGTATCCTTTTTTTCTATGGTGCAACAAGAGGTTTGTAGAAAAATGTCCCGATAAGACCTATTGAGTACACATGGGTATCCATGTGTTATTTTTTAGTACCATTGTGCTACCAACATTAGAATTTCATGAAATAAAAATGAAGATTAAGAAAATGTCATATTTTTAATGGTGTTCAATTCTATATTTTTTAGATATTTATGGACAAGTATCTAGATTATTCTATTTATGATGACTCGCATGGAAAGATATCCAACAGAAACATTCTTCTTGGGTTTCTGAAGGTGGAGACTATGTGTACATTCTACGGATTCATGATGATTGTGTCATACAGAAGAAAGAGGTACTAAGGTGGTTTCATTCACTATGTTATAAACCAGGGGAGGGCTGGATTGAATAAATAAGGAAAATCATTCGGTTTCTTGAGTAAATGCTTCGAGTTTTCATATTGGATTCGTGTAGTTATTGCACTACCATCATTGTATGAACATTTTAGGCCACAATTGGGAGGCTTTGTTTTCCACCATTGAAATTTTTGTAACTAATGAGAGGAAATTTTGAATCCCTACATATAGAATAGAAATTGATTCTTATTTTTTATTTTTTCTAGGGGTGTATGACTATATTAAAATTACGTCAGTATATGCATCATGACAGAAAGGTGGTGTACTACCGAACTCTGTGACCATAGTTGTACCATGTTCTTATTGTTTTCCTACTTTCGTAGATGATAATACTTTTAAACACATTGTTTAATGATGCTGACATAGTTTGAGTATGATTCATGCAGTGGAGTATCCTTTTGGCATACCCGATGTGTTTGTTTTTTGACCGAAAATGACCATTCTTAGGCTTGGGGTTCCCCTAAGTGCATTATTTTTGATATCCTAATAATCCACCATTTTCCCCATTTTTCCTAACAATTTATTGTGGAAAAATAAATAATGGTTGGGATATTTTAGATACTATTCTTTTTCTATTTATGACTTTTAAAAATTTATATCATATATCCAATTCCATGAGAGGAGTCAATAAGGAATTCTTGGGTCCTGAGAGGCTCAGTGCAGGGTTGTTGAAAAAAAGAGTAATATATTTTAACTCAATCATTTAAATTTTTAGTAAATGTGTAATGAATTTATATTGGAGTCTCATATTGTAAATATTAGACCATGGTTATGTCCGAAACATGGTTTTTACCATAGGTCTGATATTAACTTTTTAGGTTTAAACATCAGTTCGGAGACAAACATTGGTGGGGTGTATAATAATGATTTTCTAATTTTATAAAATTAAAATTTTAAAACAACTCCATAATTATGTTCTCATGCACGATAGTGTAGGATTCCCCCCCCACTGCATGATAGACAACCCATGGATAATTAAAGGATATGAGTTGTCGATGATCACTTTTTTTGGAAACGATCATAACTTTATTGAGGTGTATTAGGTTCATGGCATCATTTTAGACCCAAATATATCATGTTTAACAAAATGGTAGGATTATTTAAAATAATTAAATCTTGATACATGTACATTAATTTTATTAGGGGTATATATCCCTAAGACGACTGATAGGTTACTTGTAATGGTCTATATGAGGTGGATCTCGAAAAATCATGGGATTTTGGTGGATGTTAGGGAATTTTCATTAAAAATTACAAATCACATAGGGTGTACTGTAGGTGAAAAATCCATATATTATTCCAATTAAATTAATATGGTATTTTTTATTAAAAAATGAATAGTTTGGGTTCATAATATATTGTTAATCTCGACCATGTTGATGACAGCATGGCTAGGGATTTCGTGTTGAGGTAAATAGATGAATGGATGTACATGGATTAGTAGGAACACATGGGGTGTCGTACATGGTAATGGGTTTGTTATAATTAGGCATGGACTCATGGAACAGACAATTAATCAGTTACCTAAGACAATCTTTATATCAGGGGTACACTCTTTGTGTGCCATCATGGCCAGTATGTTGGGTATACGTGAGAACATGCCCTTGAGATTAGATGATGTCACATTTCATCTGGCACAAGGTTCACATGATGTATATTCCAAAACACATGTTATGCACTAATATGGGACATTATCAGAGGATTGTTTATAGAGACCTGTCATGTACTATGGGTACACACCATCTACTATCCATTTAGACTTCTTCCTTGTTCATCTCTATCTTCCATTGTTTGTTAGAGGCCCATGAATAACCTAAAAATATATATATTCGTTATTGGATTTGATTGTAACCATAGATTTGTCATTTGAGAAAGATGAAATATTTTTTTATCATAACACCTCAATAGGATTCTCTTCGTGATAATGGTCGTTGGGCGGTATGATCGGAGAATACAGATAGACATGACACTCTATTATTGTAATCAAGTGTAGGTCATAACTATAGATTTTGAATATTGAGATAGTATTCCCCAATAGAACCACATCATGTGTCATCAAACACTAGAGATAGAACTCTGCAGTCTAACTTTGGTGTGGTTCATACATACTAATGGAGTTTTTCTCTCGAGGTTGGTAATCCCTTATCATATCATGTTAAGGAAACCCCATATAATTCATACTAGTAGAGAAGGATATCCCCTATACAAATGTGCAGGTACACTTTCAATGGAGGTTTACTCTCTCATCTTTGAGATATTGAATGGATCATGTCCTCCACAAGAGTTAGAGTACCCTTGGTTGATGAGTAATTTTGCGATGAGAAGAAGCATCCACTTGATATGCAGAATTCCTAAACAATAGATAGTTCTCCCACAATGCATATAAGTATAGTCCCCTACATTTGGATGAGGTCCCACCTTTTCCTCCCCTAAGGTTTCATGTGGTGCTGGGATAAGAACTAGATCTCCCTTAACTGCGAGTACATTAGCAAGGGGCAGGCATATAAACAATATTTATTATTATCTAGTTTGGGGTTTTAGATATATAAGATATGAAATATATTTTTGGGAATTAAATTGGTCTTAGAGTGTTATTCATGATGGATGATATATCTCAGATGAGTAAAATAATTGATGGAAGGGATCATTGAGTGGGATCTCTTAGACGAGTGATACATTTGATCCTTGTGTAAAATTCTATAGCTATTAGGGAGGTCATGACCTCATGAGAAATGGGGTATGTGATGTGTATATATTGGTTATTTCTGGAGTCCTTGGACTGATGTTACACACCATGGGTGACTTACTATGTGGATTAAGCTTACTAGTGTTGTAATGATAAGGAGTGGTCTAGATGGACATTCATATTGCCACCATATTATGGTTCCTCGTGTGGAAATAAGTCGAGTGGACAATTTCTATTTGGTTTATCGATTTCTTTTTTTGTTTTTAGGGATCAAAATGGGTATCTCCATACTCACCCATGCATTGTATATTCCATCATGTTCCAGGTCTTGTGTGGAAAATGGTACTATAATGGTGTCCATAGAGAATAGGTAGGGGGTAGAGTATAATTATATGATAGACATGTTGATTCATGTATTTTTCAAGGATTTTTAAACATTAACCATTTTTTGAGTAGGTTATAAACATTATTATTTTTGGGTGTGATGGGTTTTTTTATTTAATGCCTTCCAATAACATCATAATCTTTTTGTGGGATGTATAAGTGTGCACAATTTATATATATATATATATATATATATATATATATATATTTTATTATCTATTCCATATTTCATGGCGATGGTTGTTTATATATAAGTGCAAGTATCAAACAATAATCCCTCCCAAGTGTTTGATATTCCTACACAATAGTAGTCTCCAACCACTATCCTATTATAGGAAATCTTGGGGTAGTGGAGGCTCATCCTTATGCTAGTCTGGTGGGTCTTGGAGTTTCAGCTCATTACGATGGGCTACATAACACGTGATAGGCCATGCCCATTCCCTTTTCAAAACAAATAATTCATGATCTATGTGCATACACCGCATCTATATTTTTTGCATGTAAGGTAACCGTGCATGGTTGGTCATGGTCCCAAAATGCATGAATTATCTATGTCAGATAGATTGTATGAATGTCATAATTTTTAAACCTAAATTTATTTTAAATTTATTTTAAAAAAATTAATTTCAAAATAAATATATCTAAAATAATAATAAATTCAATTAATAAATTCTATTCATAAATATTTTATATATTAACGTACTCAATAAATTTTTTAATTTCAATGTATATTTAGTATATTCCATTATTATTTTATCTCTATTTTGTTACCATATATTATATTAGTAGTATTATTTTTTTCAACATAAATTTTATATTAGTTTAACATTTATAATTAAAATCAATTTTACACTAAAAATATATAATTTTTTTAGAATAATATCATTACATAATTATTTGAAAACATGAACATTAAAATTACTTGCTCATTAATAATATATATTAAAAATTTTAGAAATGTTTTATTTTCAACCATATAAAAATAGAATTTTTATGATGAAATTTTAATTAAATGATGAATTAATTCATCTCATATTTTTAAATGGTAATATTTATTTAAAGAATATAATATATAAATATATATATATATATATATATATATATTAAAAATAATTTATATTTGTTAATAATAAATCGCATTTCATTAAAAATTAATACCAAATAATCATTCATATAAAAATAATATTTTAACATAATTTAATTCAAAAAATTTGAATAGAAAATAGAAAATAAACCAATTTATTTGTTAAATCATAAAATAGCTTATTCTAATTAGAAGAAAATAAATTTAATAAAATTTAAATTAAAAGATTTTTATTATTGAATTCTTCAGATGTAACATTCATCCCCTGATATAGGATTTTCGTCCTCACAATTATTTTATCTTTCCAAAGGAACTTCTAAATCACACATATCAGAATTATGGAATACATTGATAAAAAATATCAATATTCAAAAGAATTAATTTGAATCAAATTATATAAAAACACAAAGAAAATACATTAATTCTTAATTTATCTACGAATTAAAATATATGAATCTCTAATTTTTCCTACATTGTGGCTCTGATACAAAATGGGAAAGACATAGATTAGGATAATTGAATTTTATGGAAATAATTATTATATAATTATTTTTGAAAATTTATACTATGAAATATTCCAACATCATCACACATAAGGATCCTTTTAGTCTATGTTTTCGATAGTTAGGAAAACCCATACAATTTATCATAGATTTATAAATTTTGGTAATCAACTATCTTGCTTCACATGAACTAGATACTTAAATAAAAGTATTATATGTTATACCATATAGTAATACTTTGAAAAAAATATAATCATAGGTTTGGTATATAATTTCCTAGTAGTTGGTGATGAAATAATGAAAAAATCTATTCAGAAATACTATATAAAAACTCTTATATAAACCATTCATTTTATACCTAAAACAAAACCATTGATAAAGACGATTAAAACAATGAATATACTTTTTTCAAAAATATCCCTACGGAATAATATTAAAAACCATTACCAATAAATAACATTTTGAAAACACATAAAATTTTAAAATTAAAAACAACTTTTTGTAATCTATATAAAATTCTCCATGATAATCTTTAGAACATAAAAATGAAAATAATAACATTCTATAGGAATATAATTATTCTTGGAAAACATTATGAAACTCATGAAGTCACTAGTATTATAACATATAGGATAATATCCCTATGAGATCATGGGTTCACTCCCCATTCCTTATTATCATATTATATTCCAAAGTGCACAATTTTTTTAGTATAACATTTTTGATAAATCTAACCATTCTCATTATGATTCTATTAAAACTGTAAAGTCCCTGAAATTTGAAGGAAAATTTTTTCTTAAACACTTTGGAATTTTGCGAGTATGTGGCTTCTGACGACACTTGATTCCGAGGCCCGTTGTCCCCGGAATCAATTACCGAATATTAGCTCGGGTACGTTCAGTGAACGAACGAGCGGGTTTTTCTAACTTTTGATCTGGTGCTCGGAATTGAAATTCGAGGGCACCAATGAGTTCGCAGCGCCAGTAATTTCTTAAGAGTTCTTTTACCGTAGATGCTTTGGCATGGGAAGAGAAGTTAAAAATTTGTGGATTAAATGAGAAGTGAATAAAATTGTGGTACAATTTTATTTTTTTGTATCTTAAGTGGTTATATCCTACATGGGGGAGTTGGGATGTGACCCACAATCTCATAACTACCCATGTGAGGATAATTGAGATGTGGAGCCCACACAAGCCCCAAACTTTCACATTCCCTAAACCCCTTAAACTCCCCATCAAACTCCTTTGTTTAATCTTGACACCTTCCCTTGAATTTATTTGAGTAACTCTTCCTCTCCCCTCTCTCCCTCATTAATAACATGTCAACCTATCACTTAATTAATTAAAAAACTCATGGCTTAATTAATTAAGTGAATTGAAATTTTAATTTTGTAAATTTGAATGCATGGCATGAATTAATAAAACAAGGAGAAGTCTTATTTTATTTTTGGTTGGCTTGTTGTGTTGAGATTTTGGGGAGAGATAGCTCTTGAGTTGTTGAAGAATGCCAACTCTCCGATGAAGAACATATACTCGGCGACCGTAGTTTTTCATCCTCTTCTTCCTCTGCAGTAAGGGAGGAGAAATCGACGTGGGAACTCGCAAACAATGGGGCGCCTTCTAATATTCTCTCCATGACAATAGATGAGTCATCACTTCCTTGGGTGCACACCGACGACGACGGAAATGACACTGTCATTCATGATTCTTGTCAACCGCGAACTTCTTTCGAGGTAGGGGTGTGTTCTTATTTGGGAAACGCTGATTTTTCCTTCCATGTTTGTTTCTCTTGACCCACTTGCAACCAAACTAACGCGGAAGGACCGGGCCAAACGAACATGACCCGATCCCTCCGCCATTTTTGTGAATGTTTAGTGTGTTCTTCATGTTCTTCATGGGTGACGAACACCGGATCGTTGCAAGTTTGTTGTGCGATGCAACGATCCCAATTTAAAGACCCAACATCACGATGTCCTAGCAGAGATGCGATGATGATAGCGGGTGACAGATCAAACCAGAACGGGAAGGACCGTCCCTCAACCATTCTTCGAGCGGGAGAATCAAATCGTGTTTTTGGAGCCGATCAGAGGCCCGAAAACACCGGAGATGATTACAAGACATCGAGGAAACCTTGTGTCTGACGTTTCGTGATGAACGGATCTTCAGAACAAATAATGGACATCATGGGAGGCGCGCTGGCCGGAGGTGTCGTTTCTAGAAAATTCTAGAATACACGACGTGTACCTCTGACGAACACGCCGTGTAGTGTGGGCGTACTGCGACTTGAGTTTCAGGTTTATACAAGAAATACGCGGCGTGTGACCCTGGTAATATGGCATCAAATATCTATGCATAATGGAAGAAGCAGATTCGCGAGACATGGCGTGTATTCTGGGAAATACACAGACACGGGCAACAATACACATCCAAGAGGCACGATGTGTATTCTCTTCACAAAAGGGCAGAAGCATCTTCACCAGACTCGACGTGTATCCCAGGGTTACACGTACATGGGCTGGGGTATATGGGCATGTACTCCACCACACGACCAGGCATGGACAGTGGCACGAACTACCCCATGTACCAGTTATACGGTTTGGCGAACACGGGTTGAGGCTGTGTATGGGCACATGGCCAGCATACACGGAGGCGACCCATATGCATGGACACAGTGTGTAACCATACCACACACCGTGTACTTACTTCCTACATGACTAGCCTTTTGACACAGAACGTTGGATGTAGGCAGTACCCGAGAACTGACTACACAGCGTGTATCGTATACCTACACGCTGTGTACTTTTTGGTAAAAGGCTTGGTCATTTTGTACACAGTATCTTGAATACGTTTTTTTATTAGCCGCATATGACATAGAGGTGCTTCAGAATACATCAACTTGAGACTTCATGGTAGTTGATGTATCGATCCCTTGACTTGAGAAGCGGACCCTCCCGGAATCGAGCGTGCTGTGTGCGGGAACCCTAGAGATGGCTGTGACTGCGACGACGATGACGACTGTACATGGATCCTACATGGGTTCGGCAGCGAGGATGACTGTACCTGGATCCTTCGTGGGTTCGGCAGCAATGACGACTGTACATGGATCCTACGTTGGTTCGACAGCGATGGTTATTGTACTTGGATCCTACGAGGGATCGGCAAAGACGACTTTCGTACTTGGATCCTATGTGGGTTCGGCAGGGAAGATGATTCAGAGGATACATCTATCATCTCCACCCCTCTTCCTGAGTAGTATACATGTGTGAGCTAAGTCTTAACTTTCATTCATTATCATCAATGTTATTGACTTACTTTATTGTGTGGAATGAGATATGATTTCCTGTGTGGACTGGGTTGTACTTGGGCTCTTTAGTTGGAGTTGAAATGGAATTAATGATGTAGGTATATGTATGGTCATATACCTAAGTAGAGTTGGTTGATACTTTTTGTTTCTATCTTTCCTTTGTGGTTTATCCTTTGTCGATTATGGGAGACCTTTGGGAGTCTCAGGGTCCCTACTGAGTATCATTTACTCACCTATGCACGTGATATGCCCGCACTACATTGTGTTGGTTGTAGAGGACGGACACCACTGATCGTGGTTGAGGCTTGAGGAGCTCAACGGTATCCAGAGGTGGACCACATGGCGAGATGTACATGGAGAGGATGGACGCACATGAGGTACCGACGAGACTGTCTGTACACACCCTTCTGGTGGGATCCTCGGAGGATGACTCGGTGGTTGCTGCTTTACTTTATAGCTGTTGTACTTTCCTTCTTAGTTGTACTGTACTTTCAGTTGGGTTTGTATACTAGCCCATTTACTTTCCAGCACTTACTTTTGTACTAAGTTTACTTAGTGTTTACTCCAGCTTGTGTACTCTGTTGTGTTTGTTTACTTATATAAAGGCAATGCCTTCCCTTTTTATCGGGATTTACGCCTTTGGTGGTAGTCACCAGACCCTATCCTATGGAAGGCGGGATTGGGGTATTCACAGCACGGGTTATGAGGATGAGTCATGAAAAATTGGTATCAGAGGAGTCGGTTCTACCATAGAACTCAGGAATCTGATTATTTCTTCTGTGAAGCAATAGTATTAATAGTATTGAGTGTGGTTTTCAGTCCAGGGAGTCCAGTGTTGGTGCGGTGGATGACATATCCATACACTAGGACCTTGACTTCTGATATCTGACTCAGTGCTCGAAAACACTAATTGCATGTGTGTTTCAAAAGTTTTCTTTGTGATTACATTGTTTCAGCTCACTAGGTATATTGTATTAACCGTGGCAGACCTGTTTCCTTTCAGGATGGCCCCACGACGGCAGCCAGCTAGGGTTCCTAGTTATGTGCGAGATGGCAGCCCACCGAGTGATGATGCCTCAGTGCTTGGCCCCATTACAGTGGAGGCACCAGCGGTACCTCTACCCACTGGGCCGCCGATACAACCAGCCCCAGCAGCGAAGAGTGCATGCTGCCTGAGTGTGTTGCATGACATTCAGCGATAGAGGCCGCCTAGGTTCCATAGATAGATGGAACCTCAGGCAGCCAAGGATTAGTTGGAGGCTAATGTCTGAGTCTTCATATTGGTATGGACACCAGCATACCTTATGGTGGTCCTTTCTGCGAGTCTTCTGCACACAACAGCAGGTAGACGGTGGAGCCTGATTCTCCAGGTGCACAACGAGGCATCTCATCTATGGAAAGACTTCGAGAGACTATTTTGCTCGGAGTTTGTTCCGGCCACCCTCCTTGTGGTGCGCATCCAGGAGTTACTACAACTACGATAGGGCATCATGATAGTAGCCCAGTACTCGGTGAGGTTTACCGACCTCTCGTACTACTCCACATACATGGTACAAGACCCATTTTTCCGGGCCCAGACCTTCAAGCAGGGACTGAGGCATGAGATCAAGGCATCGATTATCTTCCTCAGCATTCCAACACAGGAAGGAGTACTGGAGTGAGCCCTTATTGTGGATATATTCCTTGGTGAGCCTACGCCAGCAGCGAGGCCTACCGCAGGGTGACACATAGCAGAGTCTTCTGCAGATGGTAGTAGACAGATGGTACATAGGTCCAAGAGGAATAGGCCATCAGTTGGGTGACCACATGATACTGGTTCAGATGTGTGGAACACATGCAGCAGATCCAACCATACAAGATGCAGACAATGCAATGCATGCAGCGGGTAGGGCCACATGGCTCGTGACTGCCTGACCCATCATGCTGAGGAGCAGCAGACGGTTGAGGGACCACCTAGGTAGAGGTAGAGGTTCGACCGTGGCGATCCGTAGGGAGAAGGTGGATGAGGCATAGGAGCTGGCCGAGCAGCGGGTGGTGGGCGATGCATTGAGGCTCTACCACCACCACCACCACCAGGAGATCCACCCTGACCACAGGGAGCTGGTGGATAGAGGCTGGCTCAGCTTCAGGCAATGGAGGCTTACGACCACGGCACACCTGAGATGATTCGAGGTACTATATGTGTCTACTCCACACTTGTTGTAGTTCTTATAGACACAAGGGTGAGTCATTATTTTATTTTCCCTACACTTGTTCAGAGCTCAATGATTCTGACAGATCCATTGGCTCGATCCTTATGGATGGAGACTCCTACGGGAGTAGACTCAACGATTACACACTAGTGCCGGCAGTGTGAGCTTACTCTAGAAGGTGGGAGCTTCGGCTTGGATCTTCTTGTAGCAGCGTTTAGGCCTTACGACGTCATCTTGGGGATTAACTGGTTATCTATAGTCCATTCCCAGATTGACTGTATTAGGCGCAAAGTGCGGTGTGTCCACACAGATGGGAGTAGGTTCACCTTCACCGGCGAGAAGAAAGACTTTGCAGCGCAGGATGGACTTACGCAAAGGAGAGGGTAGCCGATCACACATCAATTGGATAGTCTCATCCTCAAATCGGTTGATGTGCGGAGTCCGTGTTTTATTGTTGTGGTGGATCAGTATATAGATGTTTTCCCTGAGGACGTTCTAGGACTACCTCCTCGCAGAGAGGTAGACTTCTATATTGACCTGTATCCCGGGACAACGTCGATATCTACTCCAGCATATCGGATGGCTCCCACCGAGCTTCTTGAGCTGCAGGTACAGTTGGAGGATTTGCAGGGAAAGGGATTCATTAGACCCAGTGTCTCGCCTTGGGTTTCTCTGATTTTATTTTCCAAGATGGCGGATGGGAAATTACGACTATGTGTCGACTAATGTCGCCTAAATCAGGTGACCGTAAAGAACATGTATCCACTATCAAGGATTGACGACTCCTTTGAACAGCTCAAGAGAGCATGATGGTTATCAAAGATAGACCTCAGGTCAGGCTATCATCAGCTCAGAGTTTGAGATGAGGATGTGCAGAAGACGACCTTCAGGTGTCGGTATAGCTACTATGAGTTCTTGGTTATACCTTTCGGTGTAACCAATGCTCTAGAAGTGTTCGTGAGTCTCATGAACATGATCTTCCAGCCTTACCTCGATCGATTTTTTATAGTCTTCATCGACGACATACTGATTCACTCGACTACTGAGGAGGAGCATTCTTACCACTAGCAGGTTGTACTGGACACACTCCGAAAGCACCAGTTTTATGGTAAGCTCTCGAAGTGTCAGTTCTAGATTTGAGAGTTCCACTTCTTGGGGCACGTCATCTCTGAGGCGGGAGTTGTGGTGGATCCTGCAAATATCGACACAACACTAGCTTGGGAGCCACCCAAGAGTGCAACGGAGGTGCGGAGTTTCCTAGGTCTGGTTGGGTACTATCGAAGATTCGTGCCAGACTTCTCCAGAGTTGTAGCACCCCTTTCATCTTTGAAGAAGAAGGGGAAACCCTTTGTGTGGTCAGATAGATGTTAGGAGAGCTTTGAGGATCTGATACAGAGATTGACCAGTGCACCCATCTTGTGGCTACCATAGGAGGGAATACGGTTTGTAGTTTACTACGATGCATCAGGGACCAGACTCGAATGTGTCTTGATGCAGGAGTGGGTAGTGATCGCTTATGGTTCTTGACAATTGAGGCAGCACGAGTAGAACTATGCTATCAATGACCTGGAGTGAGCAGCAGCGGTCTTTACCTTGAAGATGTGGTGGCACTATCTGACAGGCAGGTGCTTTACAGTCTACTCTGACCACCAGAGTCTCAGGTACATATTCTCACAGAAGGACCTGAACCTGAGACCGTGGTGATTGATTGAGTTCCTCTAGTACTATGACTTTGAGATAGTATATACTCCTGGTAAGGGGAATGTAGTAGCTGATGCTCTTTGCAGGAGATTGGGCATTCAGCTACTTGGAGAGGCGACAGAGCAACTAGCCGCTTTGGAGATATCATTCGTGGATAGAGAAGGAGCAGCCTTTCTACAGTCGCTCAGAGTCACCCCTCCACTACTTCATCGGGTCAGAGAGGCACAGTGTGGGGATGTTGACTGTGAGACGCAACATGCATAGATATCCACATGAAAGACACCTGATGAATTTTCTGTAGGAGGAGAGCACGCCATCCTCTTCAGGGGATGTACCATGGAACCAGTTTCATTACAGGAGGAAGTGATGAGGAGTTTCAAACTTCCCCTCTAGCGGTACATCAAGGAGCAGTGAAGATGTACCAGGATCTCAGATGACAACACTGGTGGCCAGGTATGAAGAAGGCTATGGCAGAGTTCGTTTCACGATGCCTCACCTGCCAGTAGGTGAAGGTGGAGAACTAGGTACCTGCAGGTTTTGTATAGCCCTTAGTGGTCCCAGAGTGGAAGTGGGATGGGATATCTATGGATTTCGTGATAGGGATTCCATATACATCCTGAGAAAATGACTCAATCTAGGTGATTATTGACTGACTCACCAAGTCACCCCACTTCCTGCCTACCAGAGAGCAGGGCTTAGTGGAGAAATTGGGACGACTCTACATTTAGGAGATCGTATGGCTTTATGGTGTTCCATCGTCTATCATCTCAGATCGAGATGTTCGCATTACTTCCTGGCTTTGGAAGGGGTTGTAGGAGGCATTTGGGATGCAGCTATGCCTAAGAACCGCCTTTCACCCTCAGAAGGATGGCCAGACGGAGAGGACCATTCAGACTCTCGAGGACATGCTCCATGCATGTGTCCTCAACTTTGGTCACAACTGGGAGAATCACTTACCCTAGGTGGAGTTTAAGTACAACAACAGCTACCACTCCACCATTGGTATGGCACCATACGAGGCACTATATGGCCGACCATACAGATCCCTCTGTGCTGGACCAACCCTGGGGAGTTTGCACTCGTACGAACAGAGATGGTTCAGGCTATGACGGAGAAGGTGCAGATCATCCAGGAGCGGATGAAGACTGCACAGAGCAGACAAAAGTCCTAGGCTGAAAGGAGGAGGAGACCACTGGAGTTTGAGGATGGTGACCACGTTTTCTTACGGGTCTCACCTCGATGTGGATTACAGATATTTTACCGGGGGGCAAGTTATCTTCGCGCTTCATCGGACCATTCAAAGTTTGTAGCAGGGTAGGTGAGGTGGCTTATTGCCTGGCCCTTCCACCTCAGTTACACCAGGTGCATGAAGTCTTCTACGTATCTCAGCTGAGGAGATACGTTCAAGACCCGACAAATATCATTGATCATGGAGAGTTGGACATCGATGGTGGGGTGACATTTGCGGAGGTACCATTGGAGATTGAGGATCTACAGGAGCACGTCCTATGTGGACGGTCTATTACTCTGGTGCACATTCGCAGGCATCATGGGAACCTCTAGGAGAGCGCATGGGAGAGGGAGGCTCAGATGTGTGCACAATACCCTCATTTGTATCCCTAGTTTATGATATAGATTTATGGGGATGCTATTCCCTGAGGTGGGACTAATATAAAATCCTAAAAATTTCAAGAATTTTTTTTCTTAAATACTTTGGATTTTTTCGAGTATCTGGCTTCTGACGACACTTGATTCTGAGGCCCGGTGTGCCCACAATCAATTAGTGAAGTTTAGCTCTGGTATGTTTAGTGAACGAACATGTGGGTTTTTCTAACTTTTGATCCAGTTCTCGGAATTGAAATCTGAGGGCATCGATGAGCTCACAATTTCAGTAATTTCTTAAGAGTACTTTTACCGTAGATGTGTTTGCACAGGAAGAGAAGTAAAAAATTTGTGGATTAAATGAGAAGTGAATAAAATTGTGGTAAAATTTTATTTTTTTGTATCTTAAGTGGTTATATCCTACATGGGGGAGTTGGTATGGGACCCACAAGCTCTTAACTACCCATGTGAGGATAATTGTGAGGTGAGGCCCACACGAGCCCCAACCTTTCACATTCCCTAAACCCCTTAAACTCTTTATTAATATCTTTTGTTTAATGTTGACACCTTCCCTTGAATTTATTTGAGTAACTCTTCCTCTCCCCTCTCTCTGTAACACCCCAAGCTTCCATGGTATATTTCCCTTTGAATAATTCAATGGCGTGCATTTTATGCAACTTCGAGATTCTAACACACCACAACCAATCAAACTAGCCGTTATGAATAGTAATACCTACTTTTTGAAATTTTATAAATTTTATATTTTGAAATGGACTTCATTTTTGGATTCATAATATCAAAATTTTATTGGGGTGAAAGTTTGTTACTTTTCGGATAACTTTCATATTTTGATGAATAGTGAAAATTACTAAATTTTAATTAAAAACAGCTTTTTTAATCGAAATAATTAATAGTGATAAATTATTAATTTGAGTGGTTTTAAAGTATATTTAGAATATATTTTTACCATTTAATTCAATTTTGGTAATTGGATGTAATATCACATTTAAACCAAACATAAACAAGTGTCAATCTTTTGATAATTATTATCTCTTAAAAACACGCTATTTGTTTTGACGATGGGAATTAATTTTTAAATTAATTAGTGCAACTGATATGTTTTGAAGTTGGTAAAATAGACATCATTTTTGAATTCATAATATCAAATATAGATTAGGCCTAATTTTTGGTATTTTTCTGGAAACTTTCATTTTTTGATTAATAGTGAAACCACTAAGTGGTTGTTAAAAAAACTGAATTTTTCATAAAACTTAATTTTACCACTTCTGTGAGTTAAATTTCGGAAATCCGAGAGGCACAGTTAATATCAAGGAGTAAAATTTGGTTCAATGAGATGAAAATAATATTTGGTGAATAGTAACTTTTTACTTTTATTTACCACGGTTAAAAGTAAATAGGGTAATTAAGGGTAAAAATGATATTAATATTACCCTAAAACATGTCATAATTCTATTGAACATGTGTATCTCGATCAAAAACAACATTAGGAATAAAATATTATCATTTAGGTCCACTTGGATTATATTAGGACATTTATTATTATTTAATTCAAAGAATAGTTAAAAGAGTTAAAATCAAAGTTTATTTACTAAAATTTTTTTAATATAGGGTTACACATAAGATAAATTCAATTTTAAATATTAATTAGAAGGATAAAAAGATTTTCTACATAAATATATTTTATTTATAAATTTTAATCATTAAATAATTTAATTTATGTATGACACAATGATGATGTAGTAATTACCATAATAGTGAAAAATTAAAATAATTGATATTATAAATACCCAAATAAATATAATTTGAGACGTTTTCTGAATTAAACTAATTTTATAGGTTTATATGACATGTTAGGAATGATTTAATTAACTTTTTTAGAAGTAATAATTCTGTTATGACTTTCACAAAAATCAATTTTCCAAATAGTGTCAACATTGACATAAAAGAGTTTTTAAAATAAATATTATATTATTAATTGTTATTCAATTCTTAAAAATCTAAGGATTGGCCAAGAGACTTATATCATAATAGTTGTATCATTAATGGACCACTTTGGGGTCTCTTGGATGTATATTGTAGGTTTATTAACTATATAATATAAAAATACAAAGTGACATGGTAAGTGTCAAACTAATTAACTATGAGTTAAAACTAAAGGACAAGTTTAATATAATGACCCAAACCTTTTTAAATTCTATTGGTTGAGTTTTTTGCGACCCATACCCACATTAAAATTTAAATAATCCACTTTTGAGCCATTATAAACCGAATATGAATTTATTCTAAAATAATATTTCTAGCTTTTCCAAAGGTGCCCCTCACCCCTCTTATAATAGGGAACTCCCCCTTCTCACTAATTCACATATTCAAAGCCTTTTGGATCGACCTAACTCTACCCAAATAATCTCTCAACTTCCCTCACTACATCCTAGAGGCCTCAGTTTGATCATAAAGCCAACCTAAGGATCCCTTTTGATCAAATCAAAAGGAAGAACCCGTAGAAGAGGTAATGTTTTCACCACCCTCTTTCAAGTTCCTTTCTTCTTCAACTTATTCTTTCATTGTTATTTATATTCTAAAATAATAACTCCAGTATCTTCTATATATTATGATGTTATTATAAATATGGTAAAACCATATTCATTATTCTATCCATCTTTTTAATGGCATGCCACCATACATGCGTACGTACGGCTTACCATCTCCACGTCATGGTGTAATTGTTATTCAATAAATTATTATTTGTATGGGTATAATAATGATGTGTAATTCATGTAAATAATAAATTTAACATGATAAGGATACTTTATAAATGATATACCATCCAATTAAATATTATTTTAATATCAAAAGAATGATATTGCCGCTCGTGCGTACGTACGGACTACCGTCTCCACGAATGCGATAAGATTCATTCTCCATCGTATCCATTCAACTATAATTCTCATTTGATGATTAATAATATTATCTAAGGACTTGATATCATTCTGTATATGATTAATATACAACCTATCCATGACAAACACGGCTTACGTAACAAAGAATATAAAGGAAAACGAGTAAGTTAACACCCGAAATGACGATAACACTAAGATATTATTAACAAATCAATGTTAAAAGATCATATATGATATCATATTAATTTAAATGATTCTTGTATAATTAAATAACAATTATTTCACCATTATACAAGAGGATAACCTACCGTAGATCAAGGAAAAAGTACAAAGTAAGGGGTTTCTTATCTCACTCTTAATTTCATGAGAATTCCATTGTTCACCACTTATTTATTGAATGTGGTGTATGTGTATTGCCCATGATTGTATTAATTGTGTAATATAATTTAATTTATGGGTATTTACATCATCATTTTATGATCCTTCTTTCATGGTTGTATGTTTCTTAAGTTACCTAATCGATAAGGGAATTTGAAATTTCAAATTTCACTCATTCGGCTTTAGGCAAACTTCATTGATTATTTTACTCCAAGATTATGTGTGGAATCACTATTCATTTGATTATGTCATTATTTACACTACCCTTTCTGTGGATATAAGTTTTATACACATAATCACTACATTGATAAATTCTCAAGTCATCCGTATGAACTTAATAAGAGTAATTTTAACTCAATCTCCATTTGTTGAGTTAAATATCCAATTCATTGGTGTTGTTTTTACAAGAATATGTGTTAATATCATCTGATTGATTTAAACTAAATATCCAATAATATTGAGTGTATTTATATTTTTCACACATAACTATGTCTTTGATTTATCTTAACCTAAGGATATGGTCTTTATAAGATAAGTCATCTCAATTTACATTCCATTGAGACTTCTTTGTTGCTATACACCAAATCACTTTTATATGGTGTATATAATGTACTTTGACAAAGTATATCATAAATCCATTTATTCTCATGATATTATAATGTTCTAATTTCCTCAATTATTTGTATTCAAGTGTCTCTATTCTGGGTAGAAACTCTAACTAAAATACGTTTTAAGTGTTTTAACGATTTATTCTTATAAATATTTCTCATTAATGTCCATGATTTAAAAATGGTTTTAAGAATTTATTTATATGGACATTAAAGTTTTAAAATTAAAATTACTTTTAAAAGTTTCAATGTGGTATGGGACACTTTGATTCAAAAATCTATTTTTAAACGGCTTCTTGACAAATAGTGTGACTTTTAAATGATTTCAAGAAAAAGGGGGATATTTTTCACCGATAGATTTGACGATTATTTTCATCTATGTCAATATCCTTCATTATTCTTATTGAGATTAATCTGATACAATACAATCTTCCATATTGTATCAAATGAGTTATGTTTGACTGTGGATGTGCTATTTTTATACCATTCATGGTTTGTCGATTAAGTATTGACATTTCGTATGCTAGTTTAATATGAATGTTTATGTCATATTTCAAACTTTTCATATGAGGAATGCATTGGACTTAGTAAGTGACGGGTGAAGCCCGCTATAGCTCCTTGATGCATCGGTAGGTCTCATGAGACAAACTAGTGTGTTGGCACGAGGCCTTGACAAAATCTTATTTGTAGTCTTGGCACGAGGCCTTGGCTATGTGGTTATGATAGTCTAAAATTATGTATTCCATCATTATGAAAGTGGTTATTGATATTGCATGTAAGTATTTGATTAGTATAATATCCATGTGAATAAGTAAATGGCATTATTTCTTTTTATTTTTTCTATACTATATTGATGTTCTAGCTTAAAAGGCTTTTGTTTTAGTTATACATTGCCTTAAATGTTTATTCTTATTTATGAAAGTTTCCGCTATATTGTTATCCTTACTAGGCATTTGAGCTCACCCCTTTTCTATGTTTTATTTTCCCAGGATGAGAAGAAGTAATTTATGAATGACCTGCAGGGATAGTATGAGGGGATAAGAGTGTGGACTATGGAGACTATATTGTTGTATTTTCCATTTTATGATGTAATGTAAACCTTATTAATGTATCTAGTTATTCCAAGGATACTAAAATAATCAGTCTTTCGAGACTTGATCTTTCTTGTGATCATGCCAATGTTATGTAATAATGCACCGACTCTGGGTAACTGGGATTGAGGCATTACAGTTGGTATCAGAGGAAATTTAGTACAAACCTTGGGAGCTAGATTTAGATAAACACTGATTAGAGCACGTAGACCTAAGATGAACTTTGAGGATTAGTATAGAAGAACTTCCTAGAATTTTGGTATTATAGAGATTTTGTGAGTTTTCCGAGCAATACATCCCTGTCTGGATACGATCAGGTAGAGGCAGATCTGGCACAAATGTACCTAGGGGTAAAACCCGAAAACACCGCTTTGAGCTAGACTTGAACGGGAACTGGTGCACGAAAACAGGCCTTGATACACCCTTGGTTACGACACTCTCAGGGGATATGCTTTGGATAATTTACATTTTCATTACAAACCGATTTGAAGTATTATATATATAAGATGAGAGTAAATGACCTTGGTTAATCCTAATGTGTTTCAAATTGAGAATATGGTGACATGTTAATCTCTAAATGATTTTATGACTACTTTCACTCACACAATACTTTCTGGTTTTAGTCAATGGCTGAATTCCAAGGAAGTCATAGTGACTTTGAGAATGATGTACAAGTTGGGAACAGTGGGTGAAATGAGAAAAAAAATGGAATGTTGGTAGGCATAAAAGATGTCGTCTTTATGCCAAATCAAATTTCCAAAAATATGATTAAAAAAATATATATTAACTAATTTCCAGACTCAACAAAGAAGAGAAAGGTGATAAATGATAAGAGCTCCAGCAGTGGAGACCATGGAGAAATGAATCCTTAATTTCCATCAGGCAGAAAATGTGGAAGGAGATACCCAGGAAAGTGTCTCAATGGGACAAAGAAATGCTTTACGTGCGGGAAGGAAGGAAATAAAGTGAATAATTTCCGAAGAAAAATTAAGAGTACTATGGAAGAAGATAAAAATGGTCCCAAGAATCCATTTACAGTCATTTGTCGTAAATGAAGGGGACCTGGCCATTACTCGAGTGAATTCCCTATTCTATAGGATATTTTCTTTGTAAAAAAAGAAGCTATGTGGAAATAAATGTTTGGAGAAATGTTAAAAAAGTATTAGTGCTCCATGTTGATGGGTTTACATTAAAATAATTTTCTCTTGTATTTTTAACCCTGCAGTTTTCCATGTGAGAATGATATTTGAGGAAGAATTATATTTTCTCTTGTGGATATAGTTATAAATAACCATTTGGTTTTATGTGATCGTTGGGTTTGAGGCAATTATAAGTTATTATAATTTGGGATGAAAAAGAAAGGTATGAGATAATATTTGTGGTAAAATTATGTTATGGTTATTTTGAGGAATTTATCTCATTTTGGTAATGTTATAAAATATAGTTTTTGAAAAAGTAAAACACACAGACCGTGTGACAACCCGTCGCGTCGGACAAAGCTGTGAGAATCAAACCCACAACCAAAGTGCGATTGGGATTTATCGCCTACCACTGGACTACGTGAAGTCCCTGGTTAGTGTGACTATTATTTTTTGTTAAATTATTTTATATATCAATAATAAATTGATTTGGGATCTTAGGTCTTATAAAATGAATACCCTTAGTATAGGAAAATGATTTGGTGATTAAGTGAAAAATGTTATTTTGGAAGATGTTCTCTTTGTTTTAAACACTATATGCCCAGGGAAAATAGAATAGTATGGGATTTAATTTGAGGAGTAATGGTGGATTTTTATCTATGTTTTTATTGTGGATTTATAGTGATTTGGGTAATTTATGGAAATGATTAGGTTAATTACTTTTAAGTGTGTGACTTTAAGAGTAATTAATGTCATTTGTAGATACAATTTAACATGGAAGACTACATTCTTATAAGTTTTGGGTTTTAATATTAGTTTGGATTATATTGAAGGATGTTAAGGACAATTGATTATTGAATGGTATTTATTTAACTTTGGGGTATTGATGGTTTAATTTTAGAAAATAAGATTAGTGTTTTTTTCTCTAATGGAATATCCATTTGGGGGATCATCAGATATTATACTAACCATTTTGGTTTTGATTAATCTATAAAGACATGGTAAATATATAGTTTATCCTACGTGGATCATGTATTTCTATAGAAGTTTATTCTATCTCTTCCATTGTGACCAAGTCTTCTTGAATACTCATTGTTCAAAAAAAATGAGTTAGCGGTAAAAATTTATTAAAGAATGAAACTCTACTTAAAAATTAAGTATATCTCTTTATGTTCTTAGTCAATATCATAAATGAATTCCTCGTCCTTATGTAATGTAACTTAAAACAAAAAATGTTGTCCGTTTACTTTTCCTACTGGGAGACTAATGACCGTTTGTCCCAACACAAGTTTGTGATTTTCTTACTGTTAACTTTCTCCTGATCATGTTTTCTATCCATCTCTATCAGAACTTAACACTTATTTTATCGTCCATATCCATGTTTTCCTACATGGAATCCTAGTATGGGTTATCTTGGGTGACCTTTATACCTCTCTTCCTTTCTTTTAAAGTGATTGTTTTATTGACTCTTTTTCCGATGTGGGAATTTCCATTATATTCTCAAGCCCAATTTTA
Source organism: Viscum album (assembly GCA_963277665.1). Lineage (NCBI taxonomy): Eukaryota > Viridiplantae > Streptophyta > Magnoliopsida > Santalales > Viscaceae > Viscum > Viscum album. The sequence goes on along the minus strand of OY728153.1, from coordinate 184,260,847 downwards.
AAAAAATTGTGAGGAAGAAATTTATTGAAGGAGGTAAGAATGTAACACCCCAAGCTTCCACGGTACGTTTCCCTTTGAATAATGCAATGGCGTGCATTTTACGCAACTTCGAGATTCTAACACACCACAACCAATCAAATTAGATGTTATGAATTGTAATACCAACTTTTTGAAATTTTATAAATTTTAACATTAGAAATGGACTTCATTTTTGGATTCATAATATTGAAATTAGCATGGGGTGAAATTTTGGTACTTTTCGGATAACTTTAATATTTTGATGAATAGTGAAAATTACTAAATTTTAATTAAAAACAACTTTTTTAATCGAAATAATTACTAGAGATAAATTATTAATTTGAGTGGTTTTAAAGTATATTTAGAATATATTTTTACCATTTAATACAATTTTTGTCATTTCATGTAATTTCACATTTAAACTAGACATAAACAAGTGTCAATCTTTTGACAGTTATTATCTCTTAAAAACACACTATTTGTTTTGATGACGAGAATTAATTTTTAAATTAATTAATGCAAATGATATATTTTTAATTTGGTAAAATAGACATCATTTTTGAATTCATAATATCAAATATAGCTTAGGTCTAATTTTTTGTATTTTTCTGGAAACTTTCATTTTTTGATTAATAGTGAAACCACTAAGTGGTAGTTAAAAAAACTGATTTTTTCATAAAACGTAATTTTACCGCTTCTGTGAGTGGAATTTCGAAAATCCGAGAGACACAGTTAATATCAAGGAGTAAAATGTGGTTCAATGAGACGAAAATAATTTTTGGTGAATAATAACTTTTTTACTTTTATTTACCACGGTTAAAAGTAAATAGGGTAATTAAGGGTAAAATGATATTAATATTACCCTAACACATGTCCTAATTCTATTGTACAAGTGAATCTAGACCAAAAACAACATTATGAATAAAATATTATCATTTAGGTACACCTGGATTAGATTAGGACATTTATTATTATTTAATTCAAAGAAGAGTTAAAAGAGTTAAAATCAAAGTTTATTTACTAAAACATTTTTAATATAGGGTTACACAAAAGATAAATTCAATTATAAATATTCATTATAAAGCTAAGAAAAGTTTCTACATAATTATATTTTATTTATAATTTTTAGACATTAAATAATTTAATTTATTTATGACACAATGATGATGTAGTAATTACCATAATAGGGAAAAATTAAAATAATTGATATTATAAATACCCAAATAAATATAATTTGAGACTTTTTCTGAATTAAAATAATTTTATTGGTTTATATGGCATGTTACGAATGATTTAATTAACTTTTTTCGAAGTAATCATTCTGTAATGATTTTCACAAAAAGAAATTTTTCAAATAGTGTCAAAACTGACATTAAAGAGTTTTTAAAACAAATATTTTATTATTAATTGATATTCAATTCCTAAAAAATCTAAGGTTCGGCCAAGAGACTCATATCATGATAGGTGTATCATTAATGTACCACTTGGGGGTATCTTGGATGTATATAGTAAGTTTATTAACTATATAATATAAAAATACAAAGTGACATGGTAAGTGTCAAACTAATTAACTAAGAGTTAAAACTAAAAGATAAGGTTAATATAATGACCCAAACCTCTCTAAATTCTATTGGTTGAGTGGTTTTCGACCCATAACCACCTTAAAATTTAAATAATCCACTTTTGAACCATTAGAAACCGAATATAAATTTATTATAAAATAATATTTCTAGCTTTTCCAAAGTTTTTCCCTCACCCCTCTTATGAAAGGGAACTCCCCCTTGCCACTAATTCACACATTCAAAGCCTTTTGGCTCGGCCAAACTCTTCCCCAATACTCTCTCAACTTCCCTCACTACAAACTAGAGGCCTTATATTGATCAGAAACCCACCATAAGGAGCCCTTTTGATCAAATCAAAAGGAAGAACCCAAAGAAGAGGTAATGTTTTCACCACCCTCTTTCAAGTTCCTTTCTTCTTCAAATTCTTATTTCTTTGTTATTTCTAATCTAAAATAATAACTCCAGTACCTTCTATATACTGTGATGTTATTATAAATATGGTACAACCATATTCAATATTCTATCAATCCTTTGAATGGGATGTCACCATACGTGCGTACATACGACTTACCGTCTCCACGCCGTGGTGTAATTGTTATTCAATAAATTATTATTTGGATGGGTATAATAATGATATGTAATTCATGTAAATAATAAATATAACATGATAATTATTCTGTATATATGATATACCATCCAATTAAATTTTATTTTAATATCAAAAGAATGATATCGTTGCTCGTACGTACGTACGGACTACCGTCTCCACGAACACGATGAGATTCATTCTTCATCATTTCCATTAAAGTATAATTCTCATTTGATGATTAATTATATTATCTAAGGACTTGATATCATTATTGATATGATTAAGAGACAACATATCCATGACAAACACAACTTACGTAAAAAAGAATATAAAGGAAAATGAGTAAGTTAACACCCGAAATGACGATAACACTAAGATATTATTAACAAATCAATGTTAAAAGATCATATATGATATCATATTAATGTAAGTGATTCTTGTATAATTCAATAACAATTATTTAACCATTATAAAGAAGGTTAACCTACCTTATACCATGTAAAAAGTACAAATTAAGGTGTTTCTTATCTCACTCTTAATTTCGTGAGAATTCCATTGTTCACCACTTATTTATTGGATGTGGTGTATGTGTATTACCCATGATTGTATTCATTGTGTAATATAATTTAATTTATGGGTATTTACATCATAATTTTATGATCCTTCTTTCATTGTTGTATGTTTCTTAAGTTACCAAATCGATAAGGGAATTTGAAATTTCAATTTGAACTCCTTCGGCTTTAGGCATACTTCATTGATTATTTTACTCCAAGATTATGTGTGGAATCACTATTCATTTTATTATGTCACAATTTCCACTCCCCTTTCTATGGATATAATTTTTATACACATAATCACTCCATTTATAAATTCTCAAGTCATCGGTATGAACATGATAAGAGTCGTTTTAACTCAATCTCTATTTGTTGAGTTAAATATCCAATTCATTGGTATTGTTTTTACAAGAATATGTGTGATGTCATATGATTGATTTACAATAAATATTCAATAATATTGAGTGTATTTATATTTTTCACACATAATTATGTCGTTGATTTATCCTTTACCTAAGGATATGGTCTTTATAAGAGAATTCATCTCAATTTACATTCCATTGAGACTTCTTTGTTGTTATACACCAAATCACTTTTATATGGTGTATATAATGTACTTTGACATAGTATATCATGAATCCCTTTATTCTCATGATATTATAAAGTTTTGATTACCTCAATTATTTGTATTCAAGTGTCTTTATTTTGGTTAGAAACTCTAACAAAATGACATTTTTAAGTGTTTTAAAGATTTATTCTTCAAAATATTTCTCATTAATGTCCATGTTTTAAAAATGGTTTTGAGAATTTATTTATATGGACATTAAAGATTTAAAATTAAAATTACTTTTAAAAGTTTCAACATGGTATGGGACACTTTGATTCAAAAATCTATTTTTAAATGGCTTCTTGACAAATAGTGTGACTTTTAAATGATTTCAAGAAAAAGGGGAATATTTCACTCTAATAGTTTTGGCGATTATTTTCATCTATGTCAATATCCTTCATTATTCTTGATTGAGATTAATCTGATACAATACAATCTTCCATATTGTATCGAATGAGTTATTTTTGATTGTGGATGTGCTATTTTTATACCATTCATGGTTTGTCAATTAAGAAATGAGATTTCGTATTCTAGTTTAATATGAATGTTTATGTCATATTTCAAACTTTTCATATGAGGAATGCATTGGACTTAGTAAGTGACAGGTGGAGCCCACTATAGCTCCTCGATGGATCGGTAGGTATCATGAGACAAACTAGTGTCTTGGCACGAGGCCTTGACAAAATATTCTTTGTTGTCTTGTGACGAGGCCTTGGATACGTGGTTATGATAGTCTGGAATTATGAATTCCATCATTATGAAAGTCGTTATTGATATTTCATGTGAATATTCAATTAGTAGAATATCCATGTGAATATATAAATGGCATTATTTCATTTTATTTTTGCCATACTATGTTGAATTTCAAGTTTAAAAGGCTTTTGTGTTAGTTATACATTACCTTAAATGTTTATTTTTATTTATGAAAGTTTCCGCTATATTGTTATCCTTACTGGGCATTGGAGCTCACCCCTTTTTTATGTTTTATTTTTCCCAGGATGTGAAGAAGTAATTTATGAATGACCTGCAGGGATAGAATGAGGGGATAAGAGTGTGGACTATGGAGACTATATTGTTTTAGTTTTCATTTTATGATGTAATGTAAACCTTATTAATGTATCTAGTTATTCCAAGGCTACTAAACTAATCGGTCTTTCGAGACTTGATCTTTCTTGTGATCATGCCAATGTTATGTAATAATGCACCGACTATGTGTAACTGGGGTTGGGGCGTTACACTCTCCCTCATTAAAAACTAGCCAACCAATCATTTAATTAATTAGACAACTCATGGTTATATTAATTAAGTGAATTAAAATTTGAATTTTTTAAATTTGAATGCATGGAATGAATTAATAAAATAAGGAGAAGCCTTATTTTATTTTTGGTTGGCTTGTTGTGTTGAGATTTTGGAGAGAGATAGCTCTTGAGTTATTGAATAACGCCAACTCTCCGACGAAGAACATCGACTCGACGACCGCAGTTCTCCAGCCTCTTCTTACTCCACAGTAAGGGAGGAGAAACCAACGTGGGAACTCACTGACGATAGGGCGCCTTCTATTCTTCTCTCCATGACAAAAGAGGATACTTCTCTTCATCGGGTGCACACCGACCACGATGGAAACGACACCGTCATTCAGGATTCTTGAAAGGCCGCAAACTTCTTTTGAGGTAGGGGTGTTTTTTTTATTTGAGAAATGCTGATTCTTCCTTCCATGTTTGTTTCTATTAACCCAGTTTCTACCAATCTAACGTGGAAGGACTGGGCCAAATGAACACGGCCCGATCCCTCCACCGTTTTTGTGAATGTTTGGTGTGTTCTTCTTGTTCTTCATGGGTGATGAACAACAGATCATTGCATGTTCATTGTGAGATGCAACGATCCCAATTTGAAGACCGAATATCATGACGTCCTAGTGGAGGTGTGACGACGATAGCGGGCAATAGATCAAACCGTAACGGGAAGGACCGTCCCTCGGCCGTTCTTCGAGTGGATGAATAAAATCATGTTTTCCGAGCTGATCAGAGGCCTGAAAACACTGGAGATGATTACGGGACATCAGGGCGACCTAGTGTCCGATGTTTCATGATGAACAGACCGTTAGAATAAAGAATGGACATCATGGGAGGCGCGCTGGACGGAGGCATCATTTCTGGAAAATTCCAGAATACACTGTGTGTACCTCTGACAAACACACCGTGTAGTGTGGGCGTACTGCCACTTGATTTTTGGGTTTAGACATGAAACACACGGTGTGTGACCCTAGTAACATGGTGTGTAATCTCTATGCATAATGGCAGACGCAGCTTCGCGAGACATGGCGTGCATTCTGGGAAATACACAGAGACGGGAAGCAATACACTGACAAGAGGCACGATGTGTATTCTCTTCACAGAAGGGCATAAGAGGCTTCGCGGGACTCGACATTTATCCTGGGGATACTCAGACATGGGGTGGAGTAAATGGGCATGTAATCCAGCACACGACCAGGCGTGGCCAGTGGCACAGACTACCTGGTGTACTAGTTACACGGTTTGGAGAACACGGGTTGAGGCCGTGTACGGGCACATGGCCAGCATACATGGAGCCGAACCAGATGCATGGAAACAGCGTGTAACCAGACCACACGCCGTGTACTTACTTCCTACATGACAAGCCTTTTGACACAGACCGTTGGACGCGGGCAATACCCGAGAACTAACTACACGATGTGTACCGTATACCTACAAGTTGTGTACTTTTCGGTAAAACACTTTTTCATTTTTTATATAGTATTATGAATAAGTTTTGTTTGTATTAGCCTCTTATGACATGGCAGAGCATTGGAATACATCAACTTGAGACTTCATGGTAGCTGATGTATCGATCCCTTGACTCGAGGAGCGGACCCTCTCGGAATCGAGTGTGCCGTGTGCAGGAACCCTAGAGCTGGCTGCGACTGCGATGACGATGACGACTGTACTTGGATCCTACGTGGGATCGGAAGCGAGGATGGCTGTACTTGGATCCTCCGTGGGTTCGGCAGTGATGACGGCTGTATTTGGATCTTACGTGGGTTCGATAGTGATTGTTATTGTACATGGATCCTACGTGAGTTCGGTAGTGACGGCTTCTGTACTTGGATCCTACGTGGGTTTGGATAAGAAGATGATTCAGAGGCTACATTTGTCATCTCCACCCCTCTTCGTGAGTAGTATACCTGTGTGAGATGAGTCCTGGCTATCAGTCATTATCATCGATGTGATTGACTTATGTTCTTGTGTGGACTGGGTTGTGCTTTCTTGTGTGGACTGGGTTGTACTTGGGGTCTTGAGTTGGAGTCGAACTGCAATTGATGACTTAGGTATATGTATGGGCATATACATAAGTAGAGTTAGTTGATACATCGTGTTGGTTTTTTTATTTTTTGGTTTATCCTTTTTGGATTCTGGGAGACCATCAGGAGTCTTGGGGTCCCTACTGAGTATCGTATACTCACCCATGCACGGGCTATGCCCGCACTACGTTGTGTTGGTTGCAGACGATGGACAACACTGATCGTGGTCAAGGCTTGAGGAGCTAGATGGTATCCAGAGGTGGACCACCTGGCAGGACGTACACGGAGCGGGCAGACAGACCCGAGGTACCGACGAGACTATCTGTACACATCCTTCAGGTGGGATCCCCGGAGGACGACTCGGTGGTTGCTGCTTTACATTACAGCTGTTGTACTTTCCTTCTTAGTTGTACTGTACCTTCAGTTGGGTTTGTATACTGGCCCATTTACATTCCAGCACTTACTATTGTACTCAGTTTACTTAGTGTTTACTCTAGCTTGCGTACTCTGTTGTGTTTGTTTACTAATATAAAGGCAATGCCTTCCCTTTTTATCAGGATTTACGCCTTTGGTGCTAGTCGCCATCCCTTGGGCTATGGAAGGAGGGCTTAGGGTAGTCACGGCACGGGCCCCGAGGATGGGTCGTGACAAAAACATCCAAAAATAAATATCCCATAGAATTTAGTTTCAAAAATAAAATAATTAACCATAATCATATGTTGTATTTATGAAAAAAATTACTTTCTAGTGATATCCATACATTCAATGGAATTTTTTGAAAGCACTTCTTGAAAACCTATCATAAATAATAGATTTTATAAATTTGCATGGAATGTTAATAACAACTATAGTGCATGGTAATTCCTAAAATCATTAATATCATCCTCATATTTTAAAAATAAATTTTTATATAGAATAATATCATAAATTTATAATTATAATTCATGATATTGAATATTTTTTAAATAAACTTGAAAATATAATAAAACATTTATCTCTCGCAACCGATGGTTTGAAAACAAAACAATATGTTAATGAAAAATATAAATTCAAACTAAGAAATTTCAACAAATACATTGTACATAAGATATTTAAAAATAATGTAAATTTAATTATAAGAATGAATAACCCTTATATGGAAATAATTTCTAAAATAATTGAGAAATAGTTTTAATTAATAAAATTACTTTACAGAAAGGATTTAATAACATGAAAACCTGAATCTTAAAATAATTGCATTAGTATATTAAAATAAATGTTTTAATATAATTTAAAACTACATTAACAAATTTTAGAAATAATAATCATTAATATCATGTTGACAACATATCTCTATTCCTCTATTCTATTTATATTCCTTCTCACATTATAAATAAAAATTAGTTAGCTAGTTTTAAAAAACATAAACTATTTAAAACCCTAGAAGTATGTATCCTCAGTATATGGGTCACATCAACATGCATAGAAAAATGCCCATTCCTCACCTGACCAAGTTATTTTTGTGTTGCCCTTCCACTGTGTAGATGACCCAACTATATATCTATTGGGTTTAAGAATCATTAAATAATAAGTTGTTTAAATATCTATACTATCATCTATGGCTGGATTATTATTTAACACTATTCATATTTCAAATTATTCTATTCATAAAAAGAAGAAATATTAAAAATATATATGATAAATAATAATATTTTCATAATATAATATTTTCATAATTTTTTTATTTTTAAACAAATTTAACATTTCTATTTAAAATTATATTAAATATATTCACTAATTTTTTATTTTTTAATATTTTTTACTTGGATAATAATTCTTGTAATATTTTTACTTTCACTAAAAATTTCAATTTTATTACATATTATAATTAAAAAATTACTATATAACATAAACTTATTATGAAAATAATATTAATTATTCTTTTGAAAATAATCAATTAAATTATTTATTCATTATTGATATTTATTTAAAATAAAAAATGGATTATTATTTACCTTTATATACACAAATTTAGAATATTGACATTTTTTGAAATGATTAGAAAATTTATTTCATATTTTATTAATTATATTATTTTTATTGGTAAAATAAATAAATAAATATATATATAGATAATTAAAAATATATAAATAAGAAATAATATTTTCTAATGAAAATTTTATTTAATGAAAAATTATAACAAAAGTGACATTTTTAAATTATGAAGATTCTAAATTAATTAGTAACAAAAATGTAAATTCATGATGGAAAATAATCTTATTCATGAAAATTCACTGAACAATGTGATTTAATTGTTAAATAAGTAATTTCATAAACATGTATTAAAATGAATGCAATGCTTCAATTCATAGGATATAAAAAAAAATATTTTTTGGAAATATTTTATGATTTCTTGTCATTTTATAGTATTTTTACATCATCCTCTTTTCGATAAATGCAATTAATGGGAATGTTATGCAAGACTTCCCTATAACACAATATACACTACAAAGGGTAATAGTGATTTGAAAGATCCCTAAAAAATATGATTTTATTCATTTAGGAAACCCCCCATATAAGTGTGATATACATGGAAGGTGTGTCCAATTGTCCAAAATAAAGAACGGAAAATTTAATACCCAATATGGTTTTCCAGAGTTTTGAACATATATACCCTTTGATTGAAGTTCTTCAATATTATTTATTAATTTCAAAGGGTTTCAGAAATAGTGATTTGAAATAGAAATCCCTCATTTTCTTTCTTGGAGGTAGACTAATAATTCATGGTATCCTAATTGAATACAACGGTCTATGTAATGATAGAATATAGTGGGATGAATAGTGAAAAAATATCAAAAATAAATAATTTATGTTGTTACATGATTATATATGAGTGATGATTAGTTAATTATCCATAGATATATTTTTTTGTTACATATTTCATTCCTAAATACACCATAATGATTTATCGGATAATGTATCTATAGATAATGTTGACCTATACTATGATAAGATTATTATTCTAATCAATTAGTATGTTTTGACCTCAAAAAACATTTAAAAAATTAAAGTGTAATGTCATAAATTTATTCCCTCCATTGATATGTGTGACCCTTTATCTATATGAATAGATAAAATAGATTGATGGATTTTTCAAATATTTAATCTTGTCTAAAGTGTAAATATTTCATTAAAGGAATAAAATAAAAAATAAATCAATAAAATATAGGTATATTTTGTCCATTTTTTAAATTCTAAAAATTTAAAATTTTTCTATATAATTGAGGAATTCATGGATGTATCCACATATATAACTAATAATGATATTCCATAGTTATTATAAAAAACCCATCTATAGTTCACAGAGAATGAAATATACAGGAACCATGATTTCCTTTAAAATTAATTGACTATGATATTGTTATCCATCAATGATATGAGAATATATGGGGTTTAACATTAATATAAATTCCAATTAAATAAAATACAACAACATACATAGACCCCACAATTTATTACACACTACAAAATAATCATGTCCATTTTCCAGTAGGGGAATGATGACAACGTTCCATACCCTCCACTCGTATACATTCAATTTATAATATCCCTTACATCCACCAAATTCTTTTCTTTATTTGAAGAGGATATTCACCTCAAAGTGTTTTCTATATATGTTTTCGTAAAAATCCTGAAGTCATACATTACCAGATGATTTGGTGACCATCCCACATTATCAAGGGAAATGGACAATAATTTATATTCTTTCAAATGGAGGTGGATATACCGACAATACATAAATTAACTTTTTTATTTATCTCGCTATCATGCATTGGTGAATGAATAGATATTGTACTTCAAAAAATCTTTCTAATATCCTTTATATTATAGTTTACATGGAAATTATGTCCTTCTATACTAGATCGTACAAGCACTTTGGGATTATCTCCCCATAATGTTTAATTCCATGCAATTGATCGTATGTTATCTTTTATTTGAAGAAAAATAGTGTTAGCCAACTATAATTATCTATGCCTATTTAATATATTTATCCATGACCCAATTTATATGGCATATAGTAAAAAATGTGGTTTATTCATTTTTAATATATGGATGATAATAGGTTGTGTGCAATGAATGACAATAATATCTATCCTGATTGATTTTAATGGGCATTTAATAAGATGGTCCAAACCCACGCAATCATTTAATTTAATTTTATTCAATATTATAGAATAACCTGGACACTGAGGAAGACATATAAAAATTTGAACCAAAATAGAGTGGACCATGTTCCATAGACTACGTATACATTAATGAAGAATACTTCGTGATGATTAATAGAAGTGAAAACATCACACCAGCACAAATAAAATATTTATCAGTAATAAATTTCAATAATTTTTCATCTATATCACATTTTCCCATAACATCATGAAATTGAGATAAAATTTTGATGTCCATGTTGAATTATTATAAAATAAAAAGAAAATGTCCATCCAACTCGACATTAATTTGATTTGAATGGGTCATTCTCATAGGAAAATAAAGGTAATGACATGATAATCCTTCTAAAATTATGTCAAAGAACCCAAAACATGGTCCACATATTATATCATTAATCTTATGAGAGTATTAAAGCTAATTGGACAAAAATACTTATCTTATATGACATGTAAATCAATATTTTAGTTTTTTATGCTTTAGTTTACCACACTATCTATCTTTTTCTCAAACAACATTTCACTAAGATAAAATAATTTCACTAAATTTTTTAAATGTTCTTGATATACATATATGCTATCATAAAAACTATTTGTGTCTTGATATAAATTCTTAATGAACATATAGTGATTCTCACAGCCCCTATATCAAACCCAAAAACACAATATATTATAATTATTCATTTTGATCAGACATATTCATGTTGAGTTTCATTATGATATCATTATTCTAAGACAGATTCATTTTTTATTTATCAAAAAATGTGAGCTTTAGCTATATGGGTACCATTTTTATGACTATATATAGATATATTCAACAATTTTTAATGATATAGGGTTGTTTTTATCATATTTCATAGACCCATAAGAAATATATATTTTTATATTCAACCATTCCATTGATAATGGGGCATTCACCCATTCACATTAGGTTTTCTCCTTCTACTTATCACCTTGTCATACATATATTCCACCACATTACTTCCTGGATGAGAGACAGATCAATTAAAAGTCTCCTATTATTGATATGGAAGGCTTGATTATTGGAATTATAGAAAAAAATTGATTTATAGATCTCCTACCTTGGACATAGGTGGAAATACTTTTAAAATTAAAACCCCCTAGTGTATGGTTTTTAATTAATTATAAGGTTTTTCTTTCCACATTAACATAATATGAGACTGTATTTTTTCATTATCTAGACCTATGATAATTTCCTAATATATAGTTCATCAATGTAAGACCAAGAACTAAACATCCCAATCTCTATCCCAAAAACCATTAAACCACATTGAAATATCATTAAGATAATTCACCCTCCATACGTGAGAAATAAAACAATTTAATAATTCTTAGGGAATATTTTATTCCCTATATGTTGAATAATATTGAGATAAAAATACACCATTCAAAACTACATATGTATTGATTACTATTATATAAATTTATTGGTTAACAACCATGTTTCATTGGAAATTATATATTTCATTATTATTAATTATTCACCCTTTCCCCATACTATTGTTTATACCTTCCTATTAGTGTCATATTTTACTTGGTAAAACCACACTATGGTGGAATAATATTATCCTTCCAGTCAATATGGAAAGAATATCCAATCATTGTACCTAAAAAAATTCCCATTTCATCTAAATACCATCATTATATGGTGTAGATCATCATAAAGATATCTTGGGACACCTGAATACAAGGGTGTATCAGTAATAGTGTATTATTTCAGACCCTATGGCTGGAAAAATATATTTATTTGGGTAAAAAATATATGGCCTTTAAACCCATTAATTATTTTTGAAAGTTGTATAACTTTGGATTTCTTTTATTTTTTTCAATTATGTATATCATTATGTTAGTTCCATAAACATTTCAAATTTATAGTCTTTAACATGTTAATCAAAAGGTTATAATTCCATTTTGATCCAAAAATATCCCTACAAAATTCATGATAGGTGTTTTGGACATATTAAGATAAGAAAATAAAGACCAATCATTTTGTCCATGTGATCATATAAATATGATATGTCTAAGTTATATCATTTCACCGATATAACAAATTTGATTCATAGAAGTGCAGTTTTTTCTGGTTGAAACGTTCTTCTGTATCCTTTCATCCAAAATTATACATATTATTCGTGAATCTTTTACATAACATAATCAATATTCCTTGAGTTGAGTTCTGACTATTTCAATCACATACCCCTGGACATTTAGTTTTTTCTCTCATATTTCATTGAAATTTATAATGCGTTTATCTAATACCAAATAAAATCCTATTCATCATAATGATATATATTATTCTTATATAACTTAGTATTTATAAACCTTATACAACCTTGAAACTAGAGTTGGGTTTTCATCTTTTATAGAAGTTCAAATAGCTCCATTTTCTATTTTATAAATGTGTGATGATTTTCACTATATTAGTCATGGTTAACTCATGACCATGCGTTTTTATTTCCATGTGATATGAAAAAATTCAAGATATGAATTACATATTCGATAACCAAACAACTAAAGTGGACATGAATACCATTAAGGACAAACAACCAGTAATAATTCATTCCATTATGTTTAGATTGTGACATCTCACATTGGAATAATACATAGTACACATCTTTTTTGTTGTGATTTTTATGACTTGTAATGGGTTTTTCTCATCACATTACAATTTTAACATTTCCATGAAACTCGTCAGGTTTCCCCCATTCGTAGTTGGGTATGAACATTCTTTCCAAAGGCCATTGAACACCTGGTTTTTTAGGTCTAGTGTGCCTTGGGGACTGAAAATTTTCGAGAGGATAGTAGGTCAAAACCATATCACCTTTTTAGTGGGGATTTTTACCTTCCTTGAGACTCTCTTATATATAGGATATGTTTAGAAAATCCATCTGATTCCCCAGTGGAGGAATAGATATCCCTGTGTAAACAAAAAGATTCTGAACATGTATGGTTTGGTATTATCTTGTGTATATCATTAGTTCTCTAATACTATCTTATTTAAGTAGGATTCTTTTGACCATGGCTCTACTCGTGCATATTCATGTTTATAAATGTCTAGGGTCATGGTTGGTATCTTACGAAAGGGATTGAACATCTATGAGTTGTGCTATGTATCCTATGAAGAAATGAATCAAGACCCACATAGTTCATTTTACATTGATTAAGATCATATGATTGGACCAATCCCTACAGTTTAACATTGTATGGTATGGAAATAAACATTGTTCTCAAACCTCAATGAGGTCTCCAATGTATCTTATCAAATACATGAATAAGAGTCCTCCAAGTTCTTATAGTAGGTGTTTCTGTTGTGATCCCTACAAAAAAATATGGGATGTAATGAGGCTTCTATCCCAATGGTGTGAATCTCATGATGGGGTAATCCTATTAATTCAATCAGTACAAAATTAATGAACTCTAAGAGCACATGACACATTCCTAGTGTGAGAAATAAGAGATAGTGACTGATTGGACATGGTGCATGAGAGAATATTTAAACAGACATACACATTAACATTTCCATTTTAGTGGAATGATAACTGATATCATTTAACATATGGTATGTAGCTCAGGCCTTATGGAGGATTTCTACATTTTCTGAATATGGACGGAATCAGAGCTCTAATAGTTCATATCTACCTTGACCTTCTAATAGGCTATGTTAGGTGATCATGCTTGGTAAAGACCAAGAGTTTTCAATTGAAATTTAATTCATATATTTATGTCATATAATCCAATGAAATCATAACATAATGAACTACTAAGTGATATGTGACCTTTAAATAGAATATTGTATGTTCTATGATTTGAAATTTAAAAATATAATATACACATTAGTGATCAGTAAATTATTTGGAGTCAAATGTGACCAAATTAATTTTTTTGAATAGTAACATACTATTACAAATAGTGATTTAACAATTATGAATAGTTACATTCTCTAATGAATATTAACCATGCATATGATTGTATATAAATATGACTCATGTGGATGTATTAGATTTTTATATACAAGAAAATAAAAATTAAATGTTATAAAATTAATGTTTTTTGAGTAAATAATGATATTAATTAAAAATAAAATTAATCCTTTTTAGAAAAATTATTTTTGAAAATGTATTTCATTTTTGGAATATGCACATTAAAAAATGGTTAGGGTAAATATTTGGTATTTTTCTAAAATACAGGAATATTTTTATAAATAGTACGATACGATAATTTACAATAAATGCTAAATATATGAATTATGAAGTCATCAACTGATGTATGGATTATAAAAGGACATTATCCCAAACTGAAAAAAAATATTAATTTTTTTCATGGATTGTTCACTATTTATGGTCTTGAGGGAAAACAATAAACTAAGGAATTATATATTATTAAAACTCTTATATCCCCCTCTATTAATACAACCCGTATTTATCACTTATCTTCACTCCTATCAAGCCTTTTTTCATTCTTATATCCTGCCCAAATATCTCCCCATTTACCTCCCCCAAGTCCACAAGCCCTTGGTCTACTCAAAAGTCCAAATCCTCTCCTCTTATGACGTTCTCAAGGAAGATTGAATCAAGAGATAAATTCATTATTTAATTTCATTATTTTTATTGTAATGATCATTTTTTTCTTTTCTATCATTTCCTATCCACATCCTGATGTTATAAAACATCCATAACAATACATGTAATAGATATTTTTTTAGGATAATAGTATAATTTATTATCATCTCTCCTTTACTCTTATTTTATATTAGCAATAAAGCCACCATATGAGATGTGTTAATTTACCCCATTCAAGGATGATGTGTTTTCAATTTTATATGCCATCTTCACTTATTGTCAAAAATCATTTTAATGGTTGAACCAAAACATAATATTCTTATTATACCTCATTTTTGGCCCTATAATCATTTTTTTCAGATGATTTTGTTTTGTAAAACCAAATATGATCTTTGTGGTAAAAAACAAGCAAACAACCAACAATTTTGACACTAATGTTTCATATAATGATTCAACTTCAACCCAAGTAAAAAAATTAAATTTAATAAAATTTAATATTTGGGATTTTCAATTATAAAATATAAATTCAACTCTGAACAACCACTTTCATCAAATATGTTTATCTAAACATGAACTGATCATTAAAACCAAGAGAGCAAAGAAACCCGAACATTGAAATTGAACCTCATAACCAATTAAAATGTTTATAAATGAACGTTAAAAGGATATAATAAACCTTTTACATATATAAAAAGTTATAAATATTATTAATTAATGATCCTTATTTGATTATTCGGGTCCTAATGTTGAATCAAATATCACCATCATATTTATGGTTTGAGATCTTCTCCATTTCACTTTTATTCAATGTTTCCCTCTTTGTGATGAGGTTTTATGTATAATTACTAGTGATAGGGTATGATACAAAACCTTCCCCATAACTAAATCTGGTATTTAAATGATGATTAACCCCTTTATCTTTAATTAAGACTTCTTATGTACACATGATACCATACCCATATTTCGTGAGGCATTCAACCTGATAATACTTTTTTCATTCGGGTTTCTATATAATTTTTTACCTAATGGTGGATGTATATTCTTCTTATATTAATCTTATAAATTCAATGTGGATGTTCAAAAATCATGTAAGATGTTACATTCATCATTCATTATCTGGGATATACATGTTTTAAAGTTATTCCCTCCTCAATACATCCTGATAAGAAAACCTATTTTGAGGATGCTTCTCAAATTGTTTACCAATTTCAAGTTAACAATATATTTTGTTCAAAGAGACAATTTTATTTATAAAATCAGTATTTTCGTTAACAAATACATCCTGGTTCACTTCTGGTTTTTTATAAAGGATTTTTCCATTTTCTATTCAAATGGATCTATAGTATTTTTCATAAAATAAATAAATAATGTTTTTATACAAAAATCTCTTAATTACTTTTATTAAATGTTTTCACTTATTCATGACATAACTCACTATGATACATTAATATTTTCCCTCATTAATTACCTTTTATACTTTATTTCCCTTCTTTCATTGAAACTTTGGTGTTACTCCCATCTGGTATGCTTCATTTCATGATTATGGAAACCAATTCTTCCCATGGGTAATCCTTATATTTATGTGTGATTTATTTATTATGATTATTTATTTTGAAAAAATATTCTTGAAAAGTTATGATGGTTACTCCAAGAAAGTGCTTTAATTCATTGGGTAATGTTATGTATCATGAGATGTTATATTCAATGGTCTTGGAAATTTTCCTTTGTTTGTTCTATAAATCCATGTTTATAGGATTCCATGTTTATATTTTAAGGTTCCAAATGTTAAATTCCTATTTATATCATCATTTCATGCCTTCTATTCCATGTGCTAATGCTTTGTTCTTATTGTTATTCCATTACTGGGTTATTTAGCTCATCTATTTAATCATGTGTTCCATATGTTACCCAATAAAATTGTTTGATCACAATGGAAGTTTGGAACTAAATTTGATGATTAAAAAAAGAAGTGTCTTTTTCGTCTCGTGTTGTTGGTTTTATATACCCAGTCTTCAAAGACAACTGACTTCATGATCCATAGCTTTTACTCTGATGTATAATTAGTCTTAAAATCAATTAATATCATTTGTAAAATCCTATGGTCACAATAGTTGGTATCAATCGATGGTATAGGTTTTTTGGGAGATTAAGAATATAGAACCATAGTGAGAACCCTAAGGATTATGAGAATTATAATAAATCATCTCTAAATTTTGGTAAGTATGGAGTAATTCGTTTTTCAAGAAAATGAATCCATGTATGGATATAAAAAGGTATATGTGGATTTTGCAGAGATTTTCCTTTGAGTGAAAACTCATACAAGGAGTTCTGTCCACAACCGGTGTATCCTGGTACACAAAAACAAGCCTTTCTATACTCATGGGTTGAAAAACTCGGGGGATATGATTTAGTAAATTTATGAGCATAGTATAAACAATTATTTGGGGAGTAAAATAATCCCATGTGAATATAAGTTAAGAAATATGTCAAAGATAATGGATATATAAACCTAAAGAATCAGAAGTTAGCATATACTTCACCTTTACCTATTTAACCTGTTATGTTCAATGTTTTTATGCTCAATAGATTAGTATTCATGCCCTATAAATATATGTTATTTTTATAAGTTAATGGAGGTAAATATAATAACACATTCCAACAACCATTGTGATAGGAAATGTGATGATTTACCTACAGATATGCATGAAATGATGGGAATAGGTGCTCAAAATTTCATGATTGTACTTGATCAACTGGATCAAGTTATGAATAATAACTTGAATCAAGTGGGTCCCCCTCCTCCCCTGAGGAAAGTTCATGTTTCTGTATAATCCCTCATGTAGAAAATGTCTCCAATGTTTCATGGATGTTCTTATCCCCTCCTCGTGGAATAGTGTATTAACTCTATTGAAATGTAATTCTCCAAGCTCAAGTGCTCAAAAGAAGAGAAAGTTGTAAAGGAGATCTATTATTATGATGGGGAAGCTGCTCAGTACTGATCAAGAATTAAAAATCACAAGAAAAAATTGATTCCATGCATTGTGAGGAATTCAAGATGATGTTTTTAAAAAATACATTCCTCAAACCCTCCATCTCATGATTGAAAAATAGTTCATATAACTAAAGGAGAAGGATGATGTGTCCATCGGGGAATATGAAGAAAACATTACAAGGAATGAAAGGTATGCCTCCGGATTTTTCATGAACACTGAATGTAAGGTTGATCACTTATTTAGTGGTCCAAAGATGAGTCTTAAAAAAGCGTTGGGGATTTCAGACGTCAATAGTTATAAAAATATTTTCCATTATTCCGTCAAAATTGAAATTAATATCTATGATAATCACAGGTCTCATGGGCCTAGTGAAAAAATATTGGAAAATTGGGAACCACATGGGTGGTTCAAAATTTTTTTTCCCATCATGGAAAGAAGATTGAATATCCCACTTGTGAAATTAATGGGAAAAAGCATCTTGGGACATATATAATGGGAACCAAGAATTTTATGAACTATTTAAATATGGGACATTGCACCAAGAACTATGAATAGGATATGAATAATCCTATTAATTTGGAAGAATAATAGAAGGTTCATATCAACACTCCACATGGAATGAAATGATACAACTTCAATGATCATGGGAGATATGGAAAGAATTTCTCCATGCCATGGGTTGGCGGAGGAAATCAAGAAAAACTTCTTAGGAAAAAAAGAATGTTTTATGCCATCACTGTGGAAATGGTGGTTCCATAAAATGATGTGGTGAAATGTATTCTACTTATTCATTCATGATTAGAAAATGTACTATTTTATTCCAGTTTGACACATTTTTTTATATTGTGCCCATTTTTTAGAACTATTCAAACCCCACCACAAAATTTGGAGGAAAAGATATATTTGAGAATAGTTAATGGTGAAATCATTTCATACATGGTTTGTAACTTCTCCATGGTTAAAGTTTGTGGACTGAACCTCCAAAAACATCTCTTCATACTTCCTTTAGTGGAGTTCAACGATATATTAAAATTGTATTTTCTATCTTTATAAAAATCAAACATCAACTGTCTATCGTGGGAGATCACTCTTCACATCCCGAAGCACCCTATAATTCATTACAAGTGTATAGAGGGATATTAATCTCATTTAGTGTCATTGTATCATGTGTGGATATTAATTCCTCATGTGAAAGCATATCTAGCCAAAATTATTGAGAGAAATTATAGAATATAGCTCGAAGATTTTCCCATCCTGAGTGATTACACCACTATATTCACTGAATTATTTTGTGGCCACCATACTAATCAAGAGTTTGAGTTCTCAATTGAAATTGTTCAAAGATCTCTGCCTATATAATATAATACATATAGAATGGACACTATAGAGCTGGAGGAGCTGAAGAAGCTGTTACTTGAGAATCTAGAAAATGGGTTTTTATGAACGAGTGCTTCCCCATGGGGTGCACCAATCCTATTCATAAAAAATAATGATGGATAAATGTGAATTTTTATTGATTATCATGAGATCAACAAAATCAAGATGAAAACAAGAATCCCCACCTATAGATAAGTGATTTTTTCAATCAGCTTTGTGGGGTCATTTATTTCTCTAAGGTGGACCATTGATCGAGATATCTCTAATTAAATGTGAGGAAGAAAGATATTCCGAAGACTGCATTTCGAACGAGGTATGAACACTATGAGTTAATAGTGATTACCTTAAGACACACTAACACTCCAAAAATTTTCATTGAGTTGATGAATAGTGACATTAGAGATAACCTAGAAAAATTTGTGGTAGTCTTTATTGATGATATTTTGATATACTCCATGAGAAAGGAGGAACACAGAGATCATTTGAAAACTATGTTAAAAATATTGTGAGGGGAGAATTTATATGCAATGTAAAGTAAATTATAGTTTGGGATGATAGATGTATAATTCATTGGTAATGTTATGACTAACAATGGGATATTTGTGGACCCTTCCAAGGCAATGGAAATTGAATAGTGGCCCATGCCAACATATGCAACAGATATCCAAAACTTTTAGAGTCTATCTTGGTATTATAGAAAATTTGGGAAGAAATTTTCATGATTTCAAAGTCCAATGACCAAGAAAAAATAGAAGGGAGTAAAGATTTCCATGACTCAGGAAAGTGATGACCAATTTAATGAGTTGAAAAATCGATTAATCACTATGCCAATACTCACACTCCCAAAAATTGGAGAACTCATTGTGGTGTACAGTGATGCTTTGATGAATGGATTTGGATGTGTGCTAATGAAAAATGATAAAGTAATAGCCTAATCCTTAAGGATTATGAAAATACATGATCATAACATTCCTACACGTGACTAGAGTTGGCGTATGTGATCTTTGTGTTAAAAATATGGTGGCATTATCTTTATGGAGAGAATTTTGGATATATACTGATCAAAAGTGTCTCAAATATATATTCACACAAAAAGAGCTTCATATTCACCAGAAAATATTGATAGATCTCATCATGGATTATGGATGCTCAATCCACTACCTTCCTGGTAAGGCAATGAAGGTGGAAGAAGCTCTAAGTAGAAAGTATCATGCATCTTTATTAATGATGCGAATTGAAAAGGATCTGATATTCTTGATTTTGAAGAAGATAGACATGTGAATTATTAATGGAGGAACATCATCAATCCATTATCAAATTATGTATCAACCATACATCAATGAGAAAATAAAGAATAATCAAAGAAAATATGTGAAAATTTAGAAAAGAATAGAAGTTATAAGAAATGAAAAACACTCTAATTTCAAAATTTACAATGGAAGAGATGTATGAATTGGGATATGATTCTGTTTACCACTTGATCTAGAGATAAAGAGGGATATTTTAGATGATTCACATAGCTTGAACTTCTCTATTCACTCAAGTAGCACCAAGATGTATTGAGATCACTGAGAAAACTTTTGGTGGGTCAATATAAAAAAGTATATTGGTGATTATACATCAAGATGCCTAGTTTTTTATCAAGTTAAGGCTGATAGAATAAAATCTCAAGGGATTATGTAAGCACTAGCCGTACCAACTTTGATGTTAGAGAATAAATACATTGACATTGTTAATGGACTTCCAAGGGAATCTAGAGGAAAAAATAAAATATGGGTTGTTGTGGATCGTCTTACCAATACATTTCACATTATTGCAATTCTAGAGGACATATAATTGGATCAACTTGCATAGATTTACATCAATGATGTGTTAAAGCTACATGGAACAAAACTCTTTATTGAATCTGATCATGATCCAATATTCACCTCAACAGTCTGTAAAAGCATTCAACATGATGTAAGAACTGAACTGAACATTAGTATGGCCTATTATCCTCAATCCGATGGGCAATTTGAGTGAACTATTCAGAAACTATAAGATATGATGAGATCCTATTATATGGACTTCATAGAAGGATTGGAAAAATAACTTTCCCTGGAGGAATTATCATACAACAACAGATTCCACTCGATCATCCGAATGACACCATATGAATCCCATTATGGGAAAAGGTGAAAAACACCGGCATATTGGGATGAAGTCGATGAGATTAAGTTTCAAGGACATCAAATGGTCTATGAATTGGTGGAGAAAGTTAAAACTGTAGTGCAACGTAATAAGGAATCCAATATATGAAAGAAGATTTATGCGGGAAATTGTCAAAGAGACTATAATTTCATGGTTGGACACATTATATTTATTTGTATATCACAATGGAATAAGTTCATAAGGATTAGGAGGAGTGGAATGTTAAGTACCAGGTACATGGGCCCCATTGGTATTCCCGATCGTATTAGGGCTTTAACCTATCAGATGGAAGTTTTACCTACCATGCACAAAGTACATGATGTCTTTCATGTATCCCACTTAAGGAAGTACATAATGAACCCTCACAGTTACTCTCTTTAGATGTAGTTTAGTTGGAGGATGATATTTCTCATGGGGAGAAGCCAGTTATGATCTTGGATCATAGAGATAATGTTCTATGTGACCATAATACTCACCTGGTTAAGGTATTATAGAGGAACCATAAGTACAAAGTGTCCACAAAAAAATTGGAGGAGGAAATGAAGGAAAATTACCTTCTCCTATTTATTTCTTAGAATGTAATAAAAAATTTTGAGGGGGAAATTTCATATGGTGGGGATAATGTAATTACCCAAAGTATTCAATGGATATTTTCTACTTATAATTATGCCATATAATCAAATGAAATCCCAAAATAATGTACTATAAAGTGAAATATGACTTTTATACATATGTTTTATACTTCTATGATTTGAATTTAGAAAATTTGACACTCACTGTTTCGATCATTAAGTAATATGGAGTCTAATGTGTTCAACATAATTTTTGCTGAATAATAAAATACGCTAATGAATAGTATTGTAACCCTTCTGAATATTAATATAACATAAGTAATAGTAACAAATCATATGATTGTATATAAATAATATTCAAGTGGATGTACGATATACCTACATATGGGAATAAGAAAATATATGATTAAAATTGATGTTTTTTTAGTAAATTGATATTTAAATTACACATTTAATTGATAATATTTATAAAATTATTTTTTAAATTTGGATTTAATTTATGGATTATACACATAATGAGAAATTTATGGTGAAATTTTGGGATTATTCAAAAATACTTAATTTTTTTATGAATTTTAAAATATGTTAATTTATGATTGATGCTATAAAATTGAATTATGTTGTCATCTGCTGATCTATGGCTGATGTAAGGATATTATCTTGAACTCACATGGACATATTACTATTTTTAGTCATTTAATCATCCCTATTACTAGTCTTTAAATAATATAATAAACTATGGAATTAAATATTATGAAAACTCTCTCTCCTCTACTTAAAATACCACCCCTCCTTACCTCTTCTCTTCACTCATCTGAAGCCTTATTCATTACCTATATTCTACCCAAATATCTCCTCAAGATCCTCCTCCACATCAAACAAATTTTTTTCTCCTCAAAATTCCATACCCTATCTGTTTAGGAGGCTCTCAATAATTATTGACTCAAGAGATAAATTCCTATTTTCTTTTCATTATTTTTATTTTAATGTTCATTTGTTTTCATTTAAATACTTTCCAATACTCATCCAAATTTGGTGATAAATAAAGTACCATAAATCTACTAGAATTTTGTTATGTTGATGGAATAATTTATTATCATCTATCCTATACTCATAGTTTAATTTATAATTAAAGGAACCATATGATATGTGTTAATTTACCACATTCTAGGATGATGAGTTTTCAATTATGAGTAAAGTCTTCAATTTTGGTAATGAAACCATTTTCATGTATGAACCATCCCATAATATTTTTATTATAACTCATATATTTTTATTGAATAATTTTGTATACATTGTTTTGGTTTAAAAAACCAAACGTGGTCTCTATGGTCAAAAAATCGCAAATTTACATAAAAGGTTGTCACAAATGTTTTATATAATGATGCTACAACACTCCAAGTATCCATATTAAATATTCATCCATATAACCTTCTAGATGTTCAATAATAAAATATATCATCAATTCAGGACATCCACCGCCACCATACATGTTTATCCGTACATGAACCGACTATTAAAACAAATCATGCAAACCAACACGAACAATTAAATTGAACCTCATAACCAATAAAATTTTTTATAATTGAATATAAAAAGGTTATAATAAATAATTTAAATATATAATAGGTTCCGTAATTTTTAATTTATTAACCTAAATTTATTATTCATTTTCGAAAGTTCAAACAAAGATCACCGTCGGATTTATGGTAAGAGGTCCTCTCTATTTTGAATTTATTCAAGATATCCTCAATGTTCTGTCCTTTTATTTGTAATTCCAATTGATGGGGTATAATTACAGAATGCCCCCATATATTCCACATGATTTTTAAATCAGGAGAAACACATTTTTGTCTATTTAACACCACATAAGTTAACATGATACCATGCCGATATTATCGGAGGTATTCAACCCGAACCCCCTTTAATCCTTCGTGTTTCAATATCATTGTTTTTTTACCTAAATGATTTTATATATTTTCCTTATTTTAATCTTTTATCTTCTATTTAAATTTTCCATTCTCATGTAACATGTTAAATTCATAATTCTATTTTGGGGATATACAAGTTTTTATGTGATTTCCTCCTTAATACATCCCGATATGAAAACATATTTTGAGGGAGCTTCCCAAATTTTTACCTGATTTAAAGTGAAATATATCATTTTTAAGCCACCATTGACTATATAAAATAATTCCTTTTATTTTAAAAGAAATTCTTCTTCATTTATGTTTTTGTATAAATTATTTCTACACTTTCTAATATAAAGGCTCTCTAATATTTTCATTAAATTCACTAAACATTGTTTTTATGCCAGAATTTCATTACTAAATTACTTATATTGTGTAACTTATACCAGAAATAACTCACTATGATACATATATACTTTAATTATGAATTTCTATGTATACATTATTTCTCTTTTTCCTGGACACATTTGTGTTACGCCCATCTGTTATGTTTTGTGTCATGTTTATAGTACCCAATTCTTTCCCTGTGTAATCATTTTGTTTATGTGAAATTAATTATGTATGAATCATTATATTGTAAACATATTCATGAAAAGTTAATATGGGAGAACCTATATAGTTCCCCAATGCAATGGGTAAATTTAATTCTCATGAGATGTTATGTGCGATGGTCTTGGCAGTTAGCCATTACTTGTGCTACTATGTGAAACAAACTTAGAGGTTTTCCTTGACTCATAATAAATTCATGTTTTATGTCGATTCCTCATTTCAATTAATCCATGTTAATATGATACAATATTCATATGTTAGGGTTTTATATGTGAAATGACTTTTTATATCACAATGTATTGCTTTTTATTCCTTTTTCTAATGCTTTGCTCTTATGGTTCTTCTCTTTCTGGGATATTTAACTAATATCTTTGTTCATGTGTTCCCTAGGGTACTTTATGCAGTTGTTTGAGAATAATAGAATTTAGGAGATGAATTTTATGATTAAATAAAGAACTATTTTTCTAGTCTCATTTTTTAGTTTTAGGTACGTAGTCTTCAATGACACTAGACATCACGATCATTGGCTTGTATTCTGATATATAATTATGCTTAAAATCATGTAATGTATTATTTAAAATTATAGTGTTGTTATATTCATGGATACATTATGATGATTTCCAAGATTCTAGGGTATTATACCTAATTGTAGAGCCTTTCGGTATAGACATATTATATCATATCAATGACCGGGGCTTACACTCTTGGTTTTCCCATGATTGGTGAATTGATATCATGTTACTGTTATAGGATTCCACTGTGAGGTTTCCTAATTAGTATAATGTTGAGGATTAAACTATGAGTATTCCCATGGGATACTATGTCATTGGTTGGCTCTAACACTATACGTATTTCCATGGGGTCAGATCACTCAATATCCTCTAGAGGATTAATGTGTGACTGTGATGACAAGGATGGTCTGTTCGAGAGCATGGCCTTAGTAGTGTGGCATGAATGCATGATCTCAGCACATTAGGGACACTTCCTTCATATAAGGGGAATGTGGATGAATGTTATTATCTAGGTACCACATAAAATGAGCTTATGTAGGCATTCCAAACAAGGTTGAAACATTATAAGGTATTTGCCTAACATGTCTCAGCCATCATTGGGAATGTCTTGACTGTCTGCCCAATGTGTTGGGAAAAGTAATGGGTGGACATGTCATGGATGCTTCACATTTAATATTGGACATGTCGGGAGGTTCTTATGGTGTCCATGAAGACATTCTAGGACTCATTTGTGTGTCTTAGTTGACATGTCCATGTTGTAGCGTAATATTGAAAGAAGCTTCGTATGAACATAATGATCATGACTGAATAACTTGTTGGGAGGTGGTTCATGTGTCCTGGGGGACATGACCGGAGGTGTTTTGTGTCTCATGGTGGACACATCTGGGTTATCATGACTCATCATGTTAATTTTCTCAGGTGTCTTCACATAAATTAAGGTGGAATATCAAGTGGATTGTAAATGATCACCTTGATTGTATTGGGTGTCTTCACCTGATCATGGTTAACATGTCTGGTGTGTCACACAAGACATGGAAGACACGTCATGCCAACTTGTTAGAAGGTCTTGCAGAGTTGCGGTGGGTGAATGTCACTTGTATTTTAGTGACAACAAACACCACTTTCATCTCTCCCTCAGATCTCCTTCACATTATTTATTTATGTCTAAGGATATCGTGACTTGGAATGAAGAATATATAATATATTTACAAGATATTTGGAAGATGCATCAAATGAATAATATGGGTCACGTAGAGGGTACACTAGTATAACATGGTCATGTTTTTTTGCATGTCCGTAGGGTACTACAGTTTTGTCCGGGAACACTTGGGGACTTCAACGGGGAAAAGAAGACATATATGTGGTCCTATCCACAAGATATCACATGAAAATATGGACATTTCTGTGGATAATCACATGACCATTATCATGTTTCAATGAATTTATATCCTGATCCAAGTGCGTTGTCTTGGGATGTATTGGTGTGAACATGGCAGGAAGCTTTCAACGGCCTCACATGAGTAGTACAACATGTCCATGGGTCATCTCATGACCATGTTGACATGTAGAAAGGGATGTACAGAGATCAAGTTTCCTTATCTGAGTCTTTTCTTGCGATCAAAAAGGAATATAAATGGTTTTCTAAGGACACCTTAAGACCAATGATGTATATCTCATTTGTGAATTGGGTCATTCAATCATTAAAAGTCCTCACGTATGTATCCAAAGGGGTTGATTCCTTAAGTCACATGGGGGAAATATGCATGAAAGTCCCCATTATGAAGGTATACACCATAGGGGTCTCATGGTGGGGGGGGGGGTCCTATCCAAGGACTCCTATAAACACTATGTGGATGTTCACATTAACCTCATTTGAAGCATGAAGTCAAGATGGTCTAATGAATAAATTTGGGGACATGTGAAGGGGATTCATAATAATTCCATGAGAATGAAAGGGGGAACCTTGGTGAATATGGGTAAGGGTTAGCCCATGGATTCTTGGGTATGTCAAGGATGTACACACATTGAAAGAGCGTTGTCGCACGCGCTCTCAAAAGAACTTCAAAAGTGAGTTACGTTGGATAAAACTCCAAGCACAACACTCTATGAAGCTAATGTTTAGTTTACTTGGTGTAGCATAGGGGGCTAACCAAGGCCGTCTCTCAAAGGAGGAAGTGAATTAAAACATCTTATTAGAGGTATTCTAAAAATAAAATAAAAGAGAATAAAAACAATACTAGAAAAGGATGGGGGTTGTTTATAGTTTATGAATCTAGAAGAAGTTTGCTGGAAGAAGATTGTATTTTTTTTTGTTTTTAGTTTTGAAATGAATTCCGATTAAAATAACACAACAAGAAGATGTTTTTTTTTTAGAAAATATTTTAAAAGGCGTAATCAATCTAACTCTACCTCTTCATTTACATATTAATCATTATCATTTAAATGAATATCCACTTAATTATGATCCTCTAATTTGTTAACCCTCGAACCCTACAAGAGTTAACTTAACCACAAAGATGGAATTACTTAAACCCTAGGCTAGCTTCGGAACATGCAATCGCAGAACCCTGCTTTGATTGTTGTTCTAAGGTTAGCTTATGGTCAGTGGTTAATTAGAGCACAAATCCATTCTGGAAATGAGGATGAGTTGTGTTTAGGGATTATATTTGAACTCTACAAATTTATCCCAAGTGGTCTTGTATTACCGATTAAGCTCGCACTCTCACAATTTACACAAAATCTCGACCTCGCGTGTTTTTGTATTAATTGTTCAATTGCTTGCTTAGTTTCTTAAAATTTAAAAACATAATTCATGGATCATATTAAGTGAATTAAATTAGGCTCAATGATTCAAAATAATTAAATGAAGAGGGTAGAAGATAGATCGATCACTAAAAATTACTCTTCCATGGGTGGCGTAATCATCGTAGAAGCGTTTTGCATGTGCAAAGGTTTATAATGGGTATAACCCAATATCGCTTCTACTCAAGAATTCCAGCCCCAAGAGGAAGATTAAGAGAAGAATAAATTTAAATAAAACAGAGGAAAAGAGAAGAAATAAAAGAAGAACAAAGAAGTTTATTACACAAACAAAACAATTACAACATGAAGGAGAGAAGGAGGCTTCGATGAGAGGATCCTTGCTTCAAGAGCTACCTCTCTTACAATGGTTGGAGAATTTGGTTGAAACCAATTCTCCTCTGCCTCCAATCTCCCAATGCACGAACCAGCCTCTCCAAATGAGAAAATCACTAATTTATAGAGTGGAGGGGAGGCTAGGTTTAAAGTGGTTTCAAGTGTGAATGCAAAATCTCGGCCAAATATTTTAATGAAACTTGAACCGCCCATTTGACCTCCAAAAAGCGTGAATTGACCGGCCTTCCAGAAGGATGATTTGTGCCACATCATGTCCCCGAGCTTTCCTCACAATTTGGGCTCAATCCAAGCCCGTATGTAGAGGATATGGCCCAAATACAGAACCTTCTCCATTCTGGCGAGCCCAGCCCAACTTTGACTTCATGGCCCAATTTCAACAACCAAATTAACTCTTTAGCTTTAGTGTCCTGAATAAAAGTTGTAGATAATTAAGTTAGGAACACTGTTACAAAATTTAAAATTCAAATAATAAATATAAAAATATTTATCTTCGAAATAATACAGTGCACTATTAAGGGTAAAACTGGAATTTTCACCAAATTTTCAAATGAATGATCAAATCCCAAATATTTTATAAATAAACATATTTAACACAATGTTAGGAAATTATATCATTTATTATCAATAAAATATTCAATAAAATAGTGTTTTATCAACTCCCCCACACTTACCCTTTTGCACACCTGGGCAAAACCTCATATCAAGTAAACATCAATATCAAATCAAAACCAATTTTAAAACACATATCTTTAAGATCAATCAATTTCACACCAAGAATAAAAAAAAGATATCATGCCTCATAAAAAACCTTATTTCAGGTTCTCCATTTATATCATTCAATATATTTCCACTTCATTTATCCACCCATGCACAAAACACTTACCTCGCTTGAATTTTCTCTCATCACTCAAATATCAATTTTTTTGCAATGTCTTTATCATCCAAACTCATACAAGGGTCACCATAGGCTTGATAGATTCCTACATCGCTACCCGATGTGAGTCAAGGACATATGTTTATCATGAGGACTTTTCAGGGTTGTTCTGTGGCTTTCGGTTGGTAGGATTAAGATGTGAAAAACTCTGAGGCTGAATGAGGAGGGCTTGCCTCTTTTAAAGCAAAATTGCATTAATCTAATTTTCACTTAAATATGGTCTTCTCTTTAATCCCCATAGTATCAATTCAGCTCCATCATCATGAAAAGTCATGAAAGGTTTACACCATTCATCATTTCAGCATAAAAAATGTCAATCTTCTAAAACATGATTTTCTTGAAAGCTCCAGATGGGCACAGCTTTCCACCTCAATTAGAAGCTCTAGAAAAGGCACAGCTTCACTTGTCATGAAAGCTCCAGAAAAGGCACAGCTTTCAATATAATGACTTTCTTTAGCAGCAAACACATCTCTTCAGAATTTAATTTTCCACCCAAAGTATCACATAATGTGGTGGCACAACACAAGACAGCTTCCCCCACACTTAAGCTCAACTAGATTATGCAATTTCACTTCAAGAGTTGGTTGGATAGGGAAAATTGGCTTGTAATATGGCTTAACCTAACAGGCTGTGCATGACTTCTAAGGGCTACAAGGATTAAATATTAAAGGTAGGACATTATAAAAAAGGATTATTTGAAATAGGGGTTTTAATACCAAACAAATGCCTCAATCATTTAAACACAAGTACCTCAAACCCTCAAGTTTTGACAGGAATAGATCAAATTCTGGTTAAATCAAGTATGGTTTGGCTCTCTCAAGAAGTGAGGTGAATGTAAAGAATATGAAAATAATGGTTTAGAAGCCTCACAGGAAAGTGATTTCAAATATAAAGATAGTGAGATTGGCATGGGATTCAAAATTCAGCGTACTTTGCATGAAATTACTAAATATTTGAACTTGAAACAAAGTCATTTCAGCATTCATTTAAGCTTAGTTTCAAGGGGTAAATTGTTTCACTTATTGATATGGATTTAAAAATGGTGATGAGAATCATTTCAGCTCAAAAGTTTCAAAAACACACAGAAAATTGTAAAATAAACACACAAATTTTGAAAAACACACAATTTTTGTTTTTTGGTTTTTTTTTAACAGGAAAACAATTGAAATTACTAAACTAAAAGGTTCCCTCCCCCACACTTAAAATATGGCATTGTCCTCAATGTGAACCCATGAGATGATATATGCACATGAAATGCAGAATTTTTAAATAGGACAAATAATATAAAAGTGAAAGGGTTAGGAACAGCCTGATGTGATCAAGTGATGATGGGGTCATGCAGTGTGATAAAATCCACTGCATCAGTAGGATGTCCCTCAATGTATCTCTTCAAATGTTGCCCATTGACTGTAAAGCTCCTTCCAGTGTCCTCTTGTGTGATCTCCACTGCACCATAAGGAAAAACATTAGACACAATATAAGGACCTAACCATCTGGAACGCAACTTACCAGGCATCAACTTCAGTCGTGAACTATAGAGAAGGACTTTCTCTCCAATATGAAACTCCCTTTGTTGGATCATTTTGTCATGAGATGCTTTTGATCTTTCCTTGTAGAGCCTTGAGTTCTCATATGATGACAGGCGAATCTCCTCAAGCTCTTGAATTTGCAACTTCCTTTGAATTCCAGCTTGGGCCAAATCCATGTTACATTTCTTTATAGCCCAATATGCCCGATGCTCGACTTCCACGGGGAGATGACACGCTTTCCCAAAAACAATCCGAAATGGGGACATACCAATGGGGGTCTTGTATGCTGTCCTATAAGCCCACAATGCATCATCCAAGCGCTTGCTCCAATCCTTCCTATTTGGCTGCACGGTTTTCTCCAAGATTTGTTTCAACTCACGATTTGAAACCTCAGCCTGGCCATTTGTCTGGGGGTGGTATGGTGTTGATGTTTTGTGTGTCACCCCATACTTCCGAAGGAGGGAAGCAAAATTCCTATTGAAAAAGTGTGTCCCTTGGTCACTGATGATGGCCTTTGGTACTCCAAACCTGCAAAAAATCTGTGCTTTGATAAAATCCACAACAACATGAGAATCGTCAGTCCTGGTGGCCTTGGCCTCCACCCATTTACTCACATAATCGACAGCAACAAGGATATACAAGAAACCAAATGAACTAGGAAAAGGTCCCATAAAATCAATTCCCCAAACGTCAAAAATCTCACAGAATAAAATGGGTTGTTGGGGCATCTCGTGTCTTCTTGAAATGTTTCCAGTGTGTTGGCAACGAGAGCATGACTTACAAAATACATGGGAATCATGGAGTAAACTAGGCCAATATAATCCTGAGTCTAAAACCTTCCTAGCTGTCCGTTGGGGTCCAAAGTGTCCACCACAAGCAAGTGTATGACAGAAATGCAAAACAGACTCAAACTCATGATCGGGAACACACCTCCTAATGACTTGGTCACTACACATGCGCCAGAGGTATGGATCATCCCACACATAATACCTAGACTCACTTTTTAATTTTTGGACTTGATGCTTCTTCAAATTTACTGGGATTTCAGAGCCAACAATGTAATTAACTAAATCAGCATACCAAGGATGCTTACCTGAGATGGTATAGAGATGCTCATCGGGGAAAGTGTCCCGAAGTGGTACCTGGTCCAAGGTGTCACCCTCTAGTGTGTGAGTAAGCCTACTCATGTGGTCTGCCACCAAATTCTCTGACCCCTTCTTGTCCTTTATCTCAAGGTCAAACTCTTGAAGAAGTAGCATCCAACGGATAAGTCGTGGCTTTGCATCTGGCTTTTTTAGGAGGTACCTCAAAGCTGCATGGTCAGAAAAACAACTACTTTAGAGCCCAATAAATATGAACGAAATTTATCTAAAGCAAATATAACAGCAAGAAACTCCTTTTCTGTTGTGGTGTAGTTTGATTGGGCTGAATCTAGTGTCCTCGATGCATAGGCGATCACATGTGAACGTCCCTCCACCCTCTGAGATAAGACAGCTCCAACCGCGAAGTTGGAGGCGTCACACATAAGCTCAAAAGGAATCTCCCACCATGGGGGCTGTATGATCGGTGGAGTGGTCAGACACTTCTTTAGCTCATAAAATGATACCCTGCATGAATCATCAAAATTGAAGTCAATATCTTTTTGAAGCAATCGAGATAAGGGTAGAGCGATCTTACTAAAATCTCTGATGAAGCGTCGATAAAATCCAACATGTCCAAGGAATGATCGAACATCACGCACACATGAAGGGTAGGGTAAGGATGAAATGATGTCTACCTTAGATCTATCAACCTCTATCCCATGTTTTGACACTACATGCCCTAAGACAATGCCATGCTCTACCATGAAATGACACTTTTCAAAGTTCAGGACAAGATTCTTCTCAATACAACGATTCAACACATTTTCCAAACTACTTAGACATTCATCAAATGAAGATCCATACACTGTAAAATCATCCATAAATACCTCCATGCAGGTCTCAATAAAATCAGAAAAAATACTCACCATGCATCTCTGGAAGGTACCTGGGGCATTGCAAAGTCCAAATGGCATCCTCCGATAGGCAAATGTCCCAAAGGGACAGGTGAATGTAGTCTTCTCCTGATCCTCCGGAGCTATAGGAACCTGAAAATATCCAGAAAATCCATCCAAGAAACAATAGTGTGTCTTCCCAGCTAGTCTCTCAAGCATCTGATCAATAAATGGGAGGGGGAAATGATCTTTGCGAGTGGAATGATTTAGTTTCCTATAATCAATACACATGCGCCAACTGTTTTGTACCCTCATTGGAACAAACTCATCTTTCTCATTTTTAACAACAGTAACACCACTTTTCTTAGGCACAACCTGAATAGGACTTACCCACTGAGAATCTGAAATGGGATAGATTATACCTGCCTCGAGCAATTTTTCAACCTCTTTTTTAACAACCTCCAGAAGGGTTGGATTGAGTCTCCTTTGTGGTTGCCTCACCGGTTTAGCTCCATCTTCCAAAAGAATCCTATGCATGCAAATGGAGGGGCTAATACCTGATATGTCAGCCAAGGTCCACCCGATTGCCCTGATGTTCTCCCTCAAAAGATTCAAAATTTTTTCTTCATGTTCAAAAGAGAGATTGTTAGCAATGATAACAGGTAATTTTTCACCACTTAACAAGTATGAGTATTTGAGATTTGTTGGCAATGGCTTTAGTTCCAGTGATGGTGGCTGCTGAATGGATGGAAGCATGAGTGGCGTAGACATCTGTGCACAATCATACATATCATCTGAATGAGAGAACAATGCATCAAATCCATCAGAAAAATTAGCAGCCATATCATAATCAGAGTATACATGCTCAGAATTCGAATATGATTGGACAAATGAACCAATCCCAAGATCAGAAAGATCATGAATTAAAGGGGATGAAGTAGAATGAGACATCAATTTGGACCCAATACTCATTATTTCATTAAGAAGTGAATAGTCCCCAAGAGATTGGGAATCAAAAATAGAGGGACTATCACATGGAGACTCAGAATGAGAGAGAAAGAATGCTGAGTGTTCCTCTGGTGGGTACTTCATAGAATCCAGGATTTTAAACCTCACGATTTCATCCCCGAATTCCATGGAAAGAGTACCCTCATGAACATTGATAATGGTCTTAGCAGTTTTGAGGAAGGGTCTACCAAGAATGATAGGGGCATGAGAACTTACCTGGTCATCTTCCATGTTTAGTACATAGAAATCAGCAGGGAAGATCATGTCCTTTACCTTTACCAACACATCTTCAAGGACACCAGCCGGATATGCTGTAGCTCTATTCGCTAGCTGCACCACTACCCTTGTAGGCTTGAGCTCACCAATCTGCAATGAAGAGAAAACAGAGTGAGGCATCACATTTATTGAAGCTCCTAAATCACAAAGAGCATCAGAGAAGTGAAACTCCCCTATGGTGCATGGGATGGTGAATGTCCCGGGATCCTTGCACTTTGTTGGCATTGCTAGAGTTGGTGTAATGAGTGCTGAGACATTCCTTCCAAGGTTGATCCTCTCATTTCCCTTGAGCCCTCTTCGATTGGTACAAAGTTCTTTTAAGAATTTGGCATACCTTGGGATTTGCTTAATGGCTTCGAGTAGAGGAATGTTGATCTCCACACGCTTGAATGTGTCCAAAACCTCCTTTTTCATTGCTTCTTCAGCCATCTTCTTGGTTTGAACAACCCTGTTTGGAAAAGGAAGTGGTTTAGGAGGAACATCATCAATCTTTTTCTTACCTTTATCTTTCTCCTTGGATTGTTCATCAGTTGGTATGGAATGTGGCTTCTCTGAAGTTGAGGTGAATCCCGGTGGAATGGTAGGTACAGCTGTATCGTTCATTTGCTTCCCACTTCTCAATGTTATGGCACTAACATTCCCCTTTGGATTTGGAGTGGGTTGGGAAGGTAGATTTCCAGAATTCTTACTTACAAGTTCATGGAGGGCGGTGGCAATCTGGCTCATTTGAGTCTTCAACTCCCTCAGCTCCGGACCTTGACTTTTCAGCTCATTCTGTTGATTAAGAACAATTTGTTTCAAAAGATCATCAGTGTTAGAGTCTACCTTGGGTTGGAGATTCCCTTGTTGCTGACTTGTTGATGTTTGAGCTTCAAATCTCCTTTGGGGTTGTTGGAAACCTTGTTGGTAAGGTGGAGCCTGCTGGAAGTTTTGTTGAAAGGGGGGCCTTTGTTGTTGTCCAGAGCCATACCTCATGTCCAGATGATCTTTCCACCCTTGGTTGAATGTTGGATCGAACTTCTTCTGGGGATATGGTTGTTGCTGCTGCTGCTGATATGGTCTCCCAGGGAACACTGCTGCACAATCTTCGGTTTCTTGGAGTTGTGGGCAACAGTCAGTTGGGTGGCTTGTCTCAGTGCAAATACCACAAGGCCTTGAAGGAGGAGGTAAAGATGTCTTTTGTGCCAAAGCAATCTGCCTTACCATAGTTGTCAATTCTTCTAACTTGGTATCAATCAAATGACTCTCAAGAGAAGAAGGACTTACCTGATGTACTCCCCTGACATGTAGTGTACCTCTATCGCCAAATTGTTGGGAGTTTTGGGCCATCTTGTCAATCAATGCACGTGCGGCTATTGGTGTCTTGTCCACCAATGCCCCTCCAGCTGCGGCATCCACCATGCTTCTCTCCATAGCTGTGAGTCCTTCATAGAAGTACTGAATGAGGAGTTGCTCACTGATTTGGTGATGTGGACAGCTTGCACACAACTTCTTGAATCGCTCCCAATACTCATACATGGACTCCCCTTGTGCTTGCTTGATCCCCGAGATCTCCTTACGAATGGAAGTGGTCCTCGATGCTGGAAAAAATCTCTGCAAGAAAAGTCGTTTCAAATCGTTCCAACAAGTTACATCTTCAGGTTGTAAATAATACATCCAATCTTTTGCAGCTCCATCAAGTGAGAATGGGAATGCTCTTAGTTTGATTTGATCTTCAGAGACATTTTTAGGTTTTAGGGTTGAGCAAACCACATTAAATTCTTTCAAATGTTTATTCGGATCCTCACCAGAGAGGCCATGAAACATTGGAAGTAAGTGAATTAACCCTGATTTTAGTTCAAAGTCCGATTCGAGATTTGGGTACGCAATACAATTTGGTTGATAGTTAATATCAGGTGCAGTCAATTCTCGAATGGTTCTATTAAGTTCATTTCCATTATTATCAGCCATTGGTTCCTCTTTTATGTTTGAATTTAAATTGCTTCCAATTTCAATGTTCTGATATTGGAGTAATTCTCCAACTGGTTGAATGTTGAAACTTCCCGTAGACTGAGAATGTCTGATTTGTGCCCTAAGGCTACGTTCAATCTCAGGGTCAAGATCTAAGAGATCTTCGGGATTAGTTCGTGTCATAGATCAAATAAAAATGAAAAGAAAGAAGGTGGACCATAGTAAAATAAAAATGAGAAGTTTGAGTTGATGGTCCACAAAGAAGTAGGAGAAAATAAAAGAAGAGGATGAAAAATCAGATTGGGTAAAGAAGGAAGAAAGAAGAGAGGAAAATAATAAAATGTAAAATAAAATAAATACCTCTAGTTGGTTGAAATAATTACTTGCCTCCCCGGCAACGGTGCCAATTTGAAAGAGCGTTGTCGCACGCACTCTCAAAAGAACTTCAAAAGTGAGTTACGTTGGATAAAACTCCAAGCACAACACTCTATGAAGCTAATGTTTAGTTTACTTGGTGTAGCATAGGGGGCTAACCAAGGTCGTCTCTCAAAGGAGGAAGTGAATTAAAACATCTTATTAGAGGTATTCTAAAAATAAAATAAAAGAGAATAAAAACACTACTAGAAAAGGATGGGGGTTGTTTATAGTTTATGAATCTAGAAGAAGTTTGCTGGAAGAAGATTGTATTTTTTTTTTGTTTTTAGTTTTGAAATGAATTCCGATTAAAATAACACAACAAGAAGATGTTTTTTTTAGAAAATATTTTAAAAGGCGTAATCGATCTAACTCTACCTCTTCATTTACATATTAATCATTATCATTTAAATGAATATCCACTTAATTATGATCCTCTAATTTGTTAACCCTCGAACCCTACAAGAGTTAACTTAACCACAAAGATGGAATTACTTAAACCCTAGGCTAGCTTCGGAACATGCAATCGCAGAACCCTGCTTTGATTGTTGTTCTAAGGTTAGCTTATGGTCAGTGGTTAATTAGAGCACAAATCCATTATGGAAATGAGGATGAGTTGTGTTTAGGGATTATATTTGAACTCTACAAATTTATCCCAAGTGGTCTTGTATTACCGATTAAGCTCGCACTCTCACAATTTACACAAAATCTCGACCTCGCGTGTTTTTGTATTAATTGTTCAATTGCTTGCCTAGTTTCTTAAAATTTAAAAACATAATTCATGGATCATATTAAGTGAATTACAGTAGGCTCAATGATTCAAAATAATTAAATGAAGAGGGTAGAAGATAGATCGATCACTAAAAATTACTCTTCCATGGGTGGCGTAATCATCGTAGAAGCGTTTTGCATGTGCAAAGGTTTATAATGGGTATAACCCAATATCGCTTCTACTCAAGAATTGCAGCCCCAAGAGGAAGATTAAGAGAAGAATAAATTTAAATAAAACAGAGGAAAAGAGAAGAAATAAAAGAAGAACAAAGAAGTTTATTACACAAACAAAACAATTACAACATGAAGGAGAGAAGGAGGCTTCGATGAGAGGATCCTTGCTTCAAGAGCTACCTCTCTTACAATGGTTGGAGAATTTGGTTGAAACCAATTCTCCTCTGCCTCTAATCTCCCAATGCACGAACCAGCCTCTCCAAATGAGAAAATCACTAATTTATAGAGTGGAGGGGAGGCTAGGTTTAAAGTGGTTTCAAGTGTGAATGCAAAATCTCGGCCAAATATTTTAATGAAACTTTCACCGCCCATTTGACCTCCAAAACGCGTTAATTGACCGGCCTTCCAGAAGGATGATTTATGCCACATCATGTCCCCGAGCTTTCCTCAAATTTGGGCTCAATCCAAGCCTGTATGTAGAGGATATGGCCCAAATATAGAACCTTCTCCATTCTGGCGAGCCCAGCCCAACTTTGACTTCATGGCCCAATTTCAACAATCACATTAACTCTTTAGCTTTAGTGTCCTGAATAAAAGTTGTAGATAATTAAGTTAGGAACACGGTTACAAAATTTCAAATTCAAATAATAAATATAAAAATATTTATCTTCGAAATAATACAGTGCACTATTAAGGGTAAAACTGGAATTTTCACCAAATTTTCAAATGAATGATCAAATCCCAAATATTTTATAAATAAACATATTTAACACAATGTGAGGAAATTATATCATTTATTATCAATAAAATATTCAATAAAATAGTGTTTTATCACACATTTTAGGGGATCCCTATCCAAAGGGGCTATGTGATTCTAGTCCACCCAAGTGATCAAATCCTCCCATTGCGGTCTTGTGATAGGACTGATGGGAATACATGAATGTTTCATATTCAATGTATTCATGTGCATGAATAAGGGTATGCACTGCATGGTGGGGGGTTCACGACCCATGCGATGCTTACGCTTATTCACGGTCTCCATTTTATGGGAGTTATTGAGGATCTCTCATGTCGAGGTGACCACACCATAGTCCACTTGAATGTGTCATTGGATTTAGGAATGTTATCATGTGATCTTTGATATGAATTGTGCACATGTGTCAGGGGTTATATGAACACATCAAATTACCAAGGTTCTATGTGATAATTCTACAAACACTAAGGGGATGATTTTTGGGAACTCATCATGAATGAATGTGGATGCCATGACCTCAAAGAGCTGATGATATTTTTGTTGCTGTGTGTTCATAATTTTTTGACTAAATGTCTAAACTGCATATATGAAAAGGGTTTCTGTTGGAATTCTCTATTTCAGGGTGGCCACTTCTAAGTCCTCATGAAAAGTGGATGGGGATTGTTGATGGGCCCTATAGATATGCGATAGAGGATGTGTTCATGCATCACAATACTAAGGGGATTATTGTTGGGTGAGGGGTTTATGGACCATACGTTGCACACCCTTATTGTTGGTATCTACATTAGGGGAGTCTGTGGGGATCTCTCAAATCAAGCAGAACACAGATAAGGCCACATGAAAACATCACATACCACCTGGGCTTTTCACGTGGTAATGGATAGGGTATCATGATAGAACATATGGGAATGTATTGGAGAATGTTTATCAAGGACTTCATGTTCATGGGAAGGCACTGTATGATCCAATGATCTGTCTTGAGGGTACACGATATTCAATTGGATTACAAGATGAACTCTTAAAACATGTTAATTTGTTGCATCCTATTCTACAAATAAGGATGCATGATTGAGGCTTTTCTTCAGAATAACCATCCATGGAGTTTGTGTTGATGTAAAGGGGTCATGTGATTGAATCTTTAACCCTGAATGGGCATTATTGGTCAATGCACATACACTGGGGGATATGTAAATGCATAAACAATGGAATCCAACATGGAAACATGAACGAGGGTTCAAGATAGCATTTCTGGTGTAGGAAATTCATATTGGGGGCTTTCCAACTTCATTCTCCAAACCCAAGCATCACTGCCTTACAAGATAGTGAATCTCCCACTTTCATGTTCTTTTCATTTATTCAACAAGGAATTCAGCGACAGTTTTCTTCATTGTGACTAGGGACTGTAGGTGGTATTCATGTACTAGGATCACCATGTCTAGGGCAGTATGTGATCACTAAAAGATAGTTTCACCCAAGGTATTTGTGAGATCATGATTCATATGACCAATAGTGCATATTCTCGGGCACTATTATGGGTTCCCCATGTCACTATGTTTCTTGAAGTTCCATTTCACATGGGACCACATAATCTAAGGGGATGTCCAGTATGGGGACACATGATATTTAATATTGGGATGGTGTTCCATCTCCTGATAATATGAAAATCACATTATGAATCCTTTTGAATGTATAATATGGAGGGCTCCCGTGAGATAAATCCTTCAAATTAGATGGAGGCAATATTTGATAGTGGCGAACTGTGATTTTTTCCTTCAGCGCACATAGTTTTTTGGATATCATACCTTTTTCCCTCTGCGTACATTTTTTGGTTGGTGATGGGGATTATTTTGGCAATTTGATTCTAAGGTCAGTTCATCTTTTCAATAGAAGAGGGACACATTCATATGTCATCGTGTGTCCCGGGAAAAATCAATAATAATTTGGATGAAAAACACACAAAGGATGAAGGGGTAAAAAGTCATAGAACCTGTCAGAAAAACCTATGGTTTGTCCTTCATTCGGTTTCATAATTGAGGGTAATCATTCAATGACTATGAATTCATCTGTAGGAACTCATGGAAGGCTATAAAGGTTCACATTGGTTTTGCACTAGGTTTTTTGATCTATCTCATGATCCAGGAACAATCATTTGGTGGCCTTGGATGATGTTTGGTAGCCTCACGATAGACCACATGGTCTTATGGGTGCCTCTATTGGATGATTCAGATTCTTTATGTGAGTCCCAGAGATGTGTCATCAAAAAGGTGTGTGTGAACGGTGTGTGTCTGACCAGAGAGTCTATAGGTTTATGAATATAGCTCTTACAGCGCACAAGAATGTTTGTTTTGTGTTTTGTGTCATTGATATCGAGTGTATGGATAAGATAATTAGGGGAACATATCATCTACATCTCTATTGTAAGGTCATGATTTTATCCTGTTGAAAATATATACATCCCACATT
This sequence comes from Viscum album, assembly GCA_963277665.1. Taxonomy (NCBI): domain Eukaryota; kingdom Viridiplantae; phylum Streptophyta; class Magnoliopsida; order Santalales; family Viscaceae; genus Viscum; species Viscum album. The sequence goes on along the minus strand of OY728153.1, from coordinate 184,219,855 downwards.
AAAATCGTGCACCTTTCTATGTTAGGCTTATAATACATTCAGTGGAGGTTGTTAGTTCCATTCAAAAACGGGGTCAGCACCCGTACCATAAGAATCACTCTCCTCCCAGAAAGCCTCAAACCACCTATGTGAATGTGTTTCTCTGTAGTATTACACACCTAACACCCAATACACATGCCTGAACTAATCTTTGTGGGAGCTATGCTTCCCCACTGGTAGACCAACGGTTGGCCATATCTATTTCCCTTGGGCGTGGGCGACCTAGTCCGACAGGGGCCTTGGTCAATTTATCCCAATTGGCTATTCATCATGATTTTTTTTGAATTGTGAGGGTATTGAAAGCTCCTATATGAAAAAAAATTCCTATTTTAATTTTGGGTCCACCATATGTTTCTATAAAACACAAGACATCATGTATGATATCCTCTATGTAGAAATTTCTCATCTATAATGGCTCTTGGATTGTTGGAGGAAAATTGGGACATGAACAAATACTAGTTCCAACATTATCATTCATGGAGACGTACTAATCCTATGACCATAAATAAAATGATATATCCATACTGAATGGCCTTAAATGTCATGATAAATACTCATGAAATTAATATAAATTTAGTGAAAACATAGAGTACTCATTTCATAACATTAAACTATAAAACATCTAGTCCCTTCCTCATGACATTAAAGTAGTGATATTTTATTATATAAAATCTTAAAACTCATCATCCATGTAATACCTTGTTAACGTAAAAGTTATCATTTAAGGATATTGAAATGGAAAATGATATTAATATTTACACATAATGACATTGTTCCTATAGATAATGGAAATAATATTCATTTCCTTGTGTGGTTTTTAACATTGTTGATTCTATGTAGTCTTAGATGGACATTAACTAGATTCATGCTAAAAACATCCATATTCAAGATAAATCAATTCATAAAATATATCATAATATTTATTATATTCTTTAATTATAGTATATACAATGAAATACAAGACATATACATCAATATCTCCAACAAATCATTACCCACATCCACATTGTTTTAAATTTAGAGATACATAATGTTTTTCTATCTGAATTGAAGTTTTAAAGTCCCCCTTGTAATATCTTCATTCAATTAAACACATATTTTTCATTATGTTTTTTATGACCATGTGGTATTTATGGAAAATGGTAATGAGTGTATCTATTTTTAAAAGGACCCCACTACTTCGAAATCATATAAATTACAACAATATGGATATGATATATATTATTTTCATGTGGACTACTTTCTAATGACCTATTTTTATCCTCTAAATGAGGTCCTATAACCGCATGGTCCCTTGTTAGTGTAGAAGTGAAAATAATTATTCAAATATGGTCAATGGTCATCCAAAATATAATTGTTACATATCATTTTCTCATAATTCAAATTTTCTTGGAATTAATTTTGGTCACTCCAATCCCTTATTAAAAGCTGTAAAAGGAATCATAGATCCGGAATGCAAGTTAGGATGTCACATTACACCAATCATATGGTCATAACACTATGACAATTAAACTACATGAAAAAACATCCCGAAATTTCATCAACATTACACATTATTATTTCCATTAATGTTGGATTTTCCTCTCCCACTCTATAAAAACTACATCATATATTCATCATATCTATGTAAACATTAAACTAAGAAAAAGGTGGTCTCTACTCTATGAAAATAAAATACATGCACTCCCACATAAATCCATCTGGAAAAGATATATTTTATTTACATTCATGATGGTTATTTCCCCCATTTTACAGGATAAAATACCTCTAGATTTTGTTCACTGTCATATGACCATAAAGTTTAGTGAATTTTCTATAGTATTAAAACAATTATTTATTTTAAATTATCCCTATAGATCGATACATGAATCATAAACATTAATTATATACACCTATAAATAAAGTGGTCTTTTTCCATAGTGGGACATTTTATTCATGGTGGTCCCATAATGATCTAATTATTATCAAAGATACCATAAAATTTTGTTGAAATACGAATGACATAAAACCCAAAATATTTTAGCATTGACCGCAAAAACATATAAAATGTAAATCTTCCCCAGATATTTTTTGAATTATAAATATAGATATTTACTCATATAGGGTTACTCCCAACATTATTACGATGTATGTAATCTCAATCATATATACCGAACTTTTAAAGTTGAAACACTAATAATATTCATTCACATATATCTAAAAATATGTATATTAGCCTCCATTATTATAAATTTCTTAACAATAATCTAACAAATAAAAATATCAAAACACATTCTTGGAGTAAAATCTATAATGAAAATACATTAACAAGGGTTTGTCTCTAATCAGAATTTGTGGGACAGAAATATGCAAGAAAGTTTTAAGAATTTCATGAACATGATGAAGGAATAATACATACCAATTTGAAAACCAAAATTCAAATCCATGGGAATTTTTTTGTTCTTCCATAATTGATTTTAAAAAATATTTTCATATGAAAATTTGGATAGAAAATGTATAAAAGATAAAATTAATATATGTATCACTATCTAGTATTAGAAAAATAAAATCTAAGTTCACTATGTCAAATGTAATAGAATAACATTAGAGCACTTACATTTTCATCCCATGAATTTTATTAGAGAATATATATATAATTAATGAAATTATGATTCTTATATATTTTATTTCTCAGTGAATTAAACTCTTGTAACAATAATTTACCCATCATCATTTTAATTACATTGAGTCCCTAAAATCCATCATATATGAGTTAATCCCCCACATCATATTGATATATTTTATTTTCGATACTATTCAACCCACCATCCCCATGAATTAGTATTGGTTCTAATTTAGAAAGTAAAATTTAATTGTCTAAGTGGACCGATATTGAATATTGAAAATCTAATATGTTTTATAATATTTTTCCCTCTAATAATTTTCTAGATTAATGTTTTATTAGGAATTAATATAGTAGTTGTAGTTCTATGGATCTACCTAATATTATAAAAAACATGTGTACATGCTTCTATATCACGATTATCTATATAATTTAATGGGTATATAACCAAAATATAATTTATTGTTTAAATTATTTAGTATATTAATCATATTATTGGAAATCATGATTAACCTAATATATTTTCATATTCATTTTTATGGATTCAGGTAAAATGATTGTACTTGTTGTGAATTTTACAAGTCATTGTGAATTAATTATTGATGAAACAAGTATTTTGTGATCTCAACAACAAAATTATTAAAAGTAGATTAATATTTTCATTGATTAAAAGAGAAATATATTCATATACCAAAATATAAAAAAAATTCATCCTTTCTACACACCTTGAGTTCATTTTCCCCAAAATTATATTATCCACTATATGGTCTAGATGTTATAATACTACGTAGGTGGATCCCTATATGTACTACTTGGTTTTAGAGGATTATGTAACATGGTATGTAATGTGAACATGTATTAATTAGTGTATGGTTTATGTCTCTAAATATACAATAAGTATTCACGTAGTGTTACAGTGGGTAAAATATTTCGCTATTATTACATTTTATTACATTTCAACTTGGGTGTATTCATTTTACACCAACCCTTACATTAATATAATAAGAATTATTTCATCATCAAAGAAACATATGTTAATATCTACAAATAATCATTAACTAACATTAGGTTTGGTTGAGACAATAAATCTACCCCCAATGTGATTGTTTACTTATCGACATATGGGTGGAGTTTCTTGATAAAGAGAACCCTTTAGAGGATTGTCATTTCCCTCTCTATTAAATTTATTTGAGTCATCTCCCACCATTTTATGGTTCAATTGATTCAATATATTATATGGAGATATGATTTATATCATTTTACAATAGATCAATTTATCTAAAATCTTTAGAAAAAAACGAATTTGCATGGATTTCAGGATATAACGTAATGTGGGATGATTATGAATATAAAAAATATTTGAACCCCAAATAATATCAAAATCATGGAATTATGTTATTTAATAAGGGGTTTCAATTACTACTATTAAATACGACATGTTTAATAAATCCTAAATAAAAATGAAAAACATTGAAATAGTAATATAAATAAGATGGGTGATAAAACATATAATAATGAAACATGTTTTTTTGCATGATCCATTAGTCATCAAAATAATATAGAGAGATTCCATCAACATTTCCCTTTTAATGGATACAGTAAATTTTATAATATAAGGAAGTTGATCATCACATCTTTCACATTTGGTTTCCTCTCAGATCTACTCTTATGGAACCCTCCAAGAGAAGAGATATTATAATATTGTATAACTATGGAATTATAATTAGGATTCATATAAATATATGTATATATATATATTAATAAATAAGAATAAAATTTTTAATTCAAAACTTATACACTCTCTCTAGTAAGAATATGATTTTTATCGAACTGATCAACAAACCTGTGTCTACCCAAATCATTGGGAAATTCTATAGATGTACAGATTATGATAGTGGATTCATCCCATATATATCTTTAATTTCTATCGATTCATGTTATAATTTCTCTTCCACTGTACTAAAACCTATGTTTCATTGCCCATAAGAGAACCTGTAATGACACATCTCATTATGTGTAAAAGAGATTATGGTAAATTTGATCATTTACACTTGAGTGTTTATGAGGGAATGAAATGATAATTTTTCTTAGTGGATTGTCTTGAAAAATAGACTATTTATTTTATCTTTCCATATTATTTTTTCACTAGGTTTATAATTATGAATAATTATAATATGGGGGACTTCTTGTGCAAAATGATAATATTAATTATTAAATATTAATTATTCTTACCTATGTGAATGTTTATATTTTATAAACACACTCTTCAGTGTAAATTTTATCATCATGATTCAGTCTAAATTGGAAGGTTTTATAATGGGTAAGTATAATCATTTTTTCGGTTTTGGGTCTTAATATGGTCCTTTAGTGGGTGATTCATTTTTATTCTAATATATATTAATTATTTCTTCTGCAACTAGATTCATGGTCATTTTAATGCATTATTGGGGAGTTTTTTAACATTATAAAAGCCATCAATGATATAAAATATGAATTTTTATTTAGAGTTATGAAGTGAATAAGGTCTTTAGGAGCTTTGGATGACCTAGATCATGATGTGGTGAATGCGGTGCATTGATTAAAGATTGAAGAAATAGTGATTTGACTACAAGTTTTTCCATGTTTTATGATTTTAACCTCAATCCCCCTGGATTTTATTCTCATATTTATTAAAATGTGTTATAAACTGCTAGAAGCATTGTTAAGGATAATTAGGGGTAATTGTTTTTGAGAAATTGTAGTTTTTTATGATACAAAAATTTTATTTTTTTGAAAACCTACTAATAAAACATGTAGTTTACGAACACATGGCTTGTTTTCTTCTAAGATGGACAAATTTTGTGAAGAGATCATATACAAAGTGTAGTTCATTGGGACATTACATTTAGTTCCGCATGAGGTGTGGATCAGTTCTCTAGTATACGTCCATTATAAGAATACATGGCTATATATGGTTCATAGTCAAACACTCTATGTTGTTAACCAACAAATTCTATGTAAATTTTTTCAGTAGACATAGATTGGGGAACATGAATCGGGAACCCCAGTGTGGTATATGATATGTGTGTATACTAAAATCTACATGGGAGAGTGATACATCAATCTTGTGAAGTAAACTCTAGTTCCTGATGCCTTTAATGGCCCTCAAGGTCTGTTGATAGTAGATATTATGTACCCATCAACAACTCCATATACATTCATTTTATATGTGTATATTTATTCCATCGCCCTATATATGAAGTTATTATTATGGGATGTCTATTGTCAGTGTCTATCCATCTATGTTTTGATGGCAATTTAATCTTCTTTCTTAGAGTTGTTTTAGATAATTTAGATCGAGGTTGAATAGAAATATTTTTTTAAATTGAGGTTTTGGATTATGATTTCTACACAGGGTGATGTGGTATGACTACCTGGTTAGGGATGTAAGATTAATGGAAGATTTTTATTTATAATGAAATGTGAACTATAATTGGATTATATATATGGTTCCTGTAATATAGTATTGTTTAATGACTTAGACGAGATTATAAATGAGTTTCTTAAACATTTAGTTGATTTTATTTGTGTAACATCTCAATAATAAAATGTACGTACTTTTCTTCTATTTTAGTTTGTTCCATTATAATTGGGAATATATGGGGAATCCCACTGATGGATATCAATTTTTGAGGAAAAACACATAAAATTTGGGGATGTGTGTATGATTTTTGGTTCACCTCGAGTTTAAAGAACACAATAGTTTGTTTGTGATTTTTTGATGAATCTTTATTTTAATAGTCTATTAGATAATCACATGCTGTGTAATGGGAGAAAATGAAATTTAAATTATAAAGATAGTAGTTTTTTAAACTTCTACACAATTTCAAGGATAATATGTGTTTTAATGGTTACATGACATTTAAGGTTAAAATATATGATATTAATAAAAAAGTAATGGGTATTTTAGTGTATTTAATCTCTGGGGACTATAAAATGAGTAAAGAGGCAAAAAATTTTATAACATTGATGATATTGGATTTTATGTTGAATTATAAGTTGATTATTCATTAAATATTCAACATACCTCGTTTTCTATGACCAAAATCTCTTCTCCAGGGATTTAGGATCGTTATGTTTAGTCTATTTCGATTGGTTCAGTTGTTGGTCACTTTTTTGGTTTAATTGAAACTATATGGGTGAATAATACATTATGTTTCCACATTTTATGGTTGGGGTGTATTTTGGTTGAGTAAAAATATCTTTTTGAACTATTTTGATGTTTATTTTTGATTATACAGATACCAATTCTGTGATAATGCTGTGGGGGTTGTTTTTGTCATTATTTGTGGTGTGAAGAGGGTGTTTTTTGTGGCATATATTGCTTCATATTCTCCTCCACCACATTTATTGTGATTAACAAATTCTATGAGGCGTATATTGGGTCCAGGGCCTCCATTTTCATTTTTTTGTTATTCATGTTTGCGGATTCCTTTATGGGCATGTGTGATCAATGATTTGATATAGGTTGTTCTATCCCTAACCTATGTTGGTTAATTCCATTACTCGTGTTTTTATAAATTTTATTTTTACTTAAAATGGATTTATTGACTAGTTTGTGTGCCCATATTTAATAGAGTTTTTATATATGATGTTTTCCCCCTAGTTTTGAATGTGTAAAATCGGTTTTAAAATATATTTGAATTTTTATTAATGTGAAATGGTATTCATAGATTGATTTTATGGAAATGATATAATAAACAGGATTGTAAAATAGATCACATGTGAAGCCTTGGGAACATATGTGGAATTTAAAGTAATAGGTTTCATCCATTATTGGGTGGTTTTATCATGGGGATTTCCTCTGATCCCTAGGCCTGTTATTATAGAAACAAGTAAGATTTTTTGGGGAACATGATCTATAGGTTGTTCCAATACTCTCTATACATGATGCATATATCTTGTTAATTGGTCTGAATGGGATTGTAAATGTTAGATACAAGTTTCCATTCTATCCCAACCTACTATGATCTCTAGCATGAGGTTAACTATGATTTTGTATTTAGATTATATTATTTTGAGGTAATACCCTGGATATGATATGATATGGGATTTATAATTTGTTTAGAAATTACACATCTTCTAAGATAAATGGTAATGAAATGATTTGAACGTTATTTAAATCATTTTTTTGAATATTGAATAGTTGAAATTAAACATTTATCCCATGATTTTGATATAAATTCTATTATACTGTTACCTTGCCTTATTTTCATTAATTTTCAGAATACATGGGTTATCATTTAGTTACATGATATTAATAACCTGGGTGGGATCATACTAATCTTATTAGATAATACTCTGTGTACCCCATGAGAAGTGCATAGACCTGATGATTTCTTTCCATTCATGGAATGGAAAGGCGCCGTAGTGAATCAGTGAGGTTTTATTTTCATTCAGTAGGGTAGTTTGTGGAGATATGTTGGGAATCAACTCATGGTATCACATAAAGTAAGCATGTTTTATATTTTGGTATACCATTATCGTTAGAAAAATACATATAGAATATTTCTACTATTATTTTATAGTTTCCTCGATTTATTTCCAGTTATTTCATATATTTACATTTTTTTCATTATTTTTCTATATTATGTTTTTGTTCCATGTTATCAGTTTAGATTAGGAGAAATTTTTCCAATATTAATGTTTTCAGATTCTCATATTCTTGTATCAATGTTGGGGGGATCGACAATTGCCTTTAAGTATTTGGTAGACCGGGTTTGTTACCCATTTGAGATGGTATTTAGGTTGGTTCATTTAATTTAGGTATCAGATGTTTTATTATCATAATAATTATTTCATTGGGTCATTTGGTAGACTACAGATAGTATATTCGATACATGATAAAAATATTTTAGTGACATTCTGGCCAGCTCTCTCTGTGATGAAACTGATGTTACGGTGGGATGTAGGGATATTTATCTCATATTCAATGTTCATGATGATAATATAAGTTTTTTCATTTCGGTTTTTTAATTTTAAAGGATGATTTTTTCTTTTATGATCATTTATTTTTTTGTAGTGTATAGAAGCATGCCTCCTAGGTCTGTTCTGTGAGTTACCTGAGAGGGTGTAGCTGATTCTTCTCAAGAAAATCCACTTATAGATCATAACATTATTAGGGTTATTCTATGAGGGGTTCTTGATTTTAACTATAATGTTACAAAATATTAGAACATAGTTTTGGGGTATAACATATAGCTATTTAAAAAAATAGATAAGCCAGGACAATTATTTCATGTGAAAAAATTGTCCATTATTGTTACAAATTAACCTCAAAAGAAAAAATACTATCATGAAATGTTTGGTTTGATCATTGAACTCATTGATACACCTATGAGTATCAAAGTGAATTTTTTATCATTTATATATAGACTCTATCTTAATATAAATTAAAAATTATTCATTTTTGTGGAATACTTAATACAATACACAAACAGAATCCCAAATCCAAGTAATTGTTTTCCTTCGGTAACATGGAAACATAACAAATAGTGTATAATTGAGCAACATTATCTCCCAATAGGTTCTTCATTACTAGAACTCTTTTTAGTTAAATCACATGTAATACATTTCATTATAACATGGGGAAATGAATCATAGAAATTTCATAGCTCAGATGGTCAGTAGGTGAAAATAAGTGACATATATAAGAAATAAAAATGTTCATAATTGTATGAGAACATGGTCATTACATTAAAATATTCTACTTGGAATTTTAAAGATCATATAATTGAATCATTTCACAAATATCGGTAGTTTATAAGAAATGAAAACTAAGGGAATAAATATCATAATCCATGTAATCATTACATTTTAATAAGACATGGAATTTTAGAAGACACATAAAAAATTAATTTCATTCCACATAAGTCAAGGGGCATTGAAAATAATAGTGATCATTATGGGGACTACACACACTAGGTTGGACAATCCTCCATCACCATTCGTATTATATCCCTTATAATGGATCTAGTTACCCCATATTCCAATTGTGGAATGGGTTTCCCTTTCTTCCCATCGTGAATCGGCCATCCCCATATTCCATAGTGAATCAATATCATCTACTATATTTCAATTATTATCTCATGATATATAAATATTTAAATAAGAAATTGAAGGAAGATCTAGGTTCCAACCATCACATAATGAAATAATATATACATGAGCCACAAGAAAAAATCAATGATATCATACACCATAATATTAAATGTGAATCATAAACATGTCATCATATCATAACATTATAAAAAGGATAGGTTTCATAATCATTGTCATCAAATCATAACCTTTTAATATTAGCGGGATTCACAAGCATATAACTCGTGAATGAGAAAAGGGTTGCATTAACATGATGTAATCAAAACATAAAAAACTCAAATAGAGAATATGATTTGATCATTTTGATCATTGAAATAGAGAGGAATGAGTAACACAAATGTATGTCATCGTATATGGAATATAATTTAGAAATATACCTGAAAACATTTTCTTGAAAAAAATATCCTTTTCTCTTAGAAAAATGTTTTTAAGAATCAAAAATACATTTTTTTTAATTTATTTAAATTATATTTGAATATTTATAAATGAATCCATGAAAACCATAACATTATTAATTAATTTATTCATATAAATTATCTTAAAATATCATTTCAATAAAACATTTTTTCAATTTTTTAATACATTGGTTTTTGAATTAACTTGGTATACGACATAATAGAGAAATGATGTCAGGTTTTCTTAAAAAAAATAATTTTATTAAAAAAAAGAGTACTAAAATTTTACCAATACATGAATAAATAATTAATATCTATAGGAGATTAAAAATCATTACTTATATTATGATATAGATCATAAAATTTCATCAATGGAATTATAATCATTAATAATGTCGATAACTGATCAGATTGATGAAAATAATTCTTACCCCATTGTATCATTGAATGATAAACCCCATGAAATAAAAATAAATTACATTTAGTTTAATATATCACTAAAATAATTATATTCCTCATATAAGATGTCAAATGAAAGTATATAAACCTCATTAATTTATATTGATCTATAGTAAAACATGGGGCTAAAAAAAGAATATTGACACAAAAACTACCATACTGATTTGGTAAATTTTGATATGTACAACAAAAGAAATATTGACCATAAAATTTACATGTTAATTAAAATAAACTATATAAAATAATCATTAAATACATTATTTTGTAATATGAACCCCACACAAAAAAATGACTAATGAATAATGTTTGAGTTTAACCAAAATAAATGTGTGATGAGAAAACCCTTACCTTATATCCTAACTCTCATCTTCCTCGATCAAAAATCATTTATAATTAATATAATATTACTATAAATATATGATAGAGTCATTTTATTATATCTAATATATTATATGATTTTACTTATGATTTATATTACATGATTATTGTAAATACCATGTTAAGGCAACGTTCAAAGTAACATTCACTTTGATTTTTTTCATGTCATAGATTTTGTAGTATTTCTCATCATCATATTTATATAATAAATTATAGATTATAAAATATGTTATAAATATCATATATATTTATTAAGTATATATTTATAATATTCTATAAATTGTATAAATTGAAATGTAAAAACAACATTAATAGAGACAATAGGTCATACGTATCAATGAATATTTTTTTATTTATCTTATTAATATTCAATGAATAATAATAAATTAAATATAAATATATATAAAAAATTTATAGTATAATTATGATTTCATATATATCATATATGTTATTAGAATAATCCTTAATAAATACCATATAAAATATGAATGAGTCTAATAGATTTAAGGATGCATTGGTCCACACGCCCACAAACATATCATAATTTCCAAAAAAACGAAACCATGATTGAATGTTTTATATAACAATTAAAAATTAAACAAATTAAAATAATATATTAAATACAAAAAAATACTTCTATTAAATTTCCAACCATTATAGGTGATAATGTAAACAAAATTAAATTTTTCTTGGAGGAGGTTGTCCGCTGTATAGACGATTTTTATGTTCATTACACATTGGATGTAAGTGTGTGTAAGTGTATGATGAAAACATATAAAAATATTATTATATTTATTATACTTAATTTATTATATAATAATTTAATAAGAATATTTCTTGGGGTGTATAATGAAAATATAATAATAGAGACTATGGAAGGATGTTACCTCTTAGTTGGGTAACATGTCTTTGTTTTTAATAAAGAGATTCTTGGACTGGATTTATTCTAAAATGGAGGTTTATAGGTTTAATATAAATATGTTTATATGATTTTTTGTATGACTGTTTATGATAAAAATATATTGATTTTTTTGAATAAGTGAGAGGGTCTGTGTGCCCTTTTATAGTAGTGAAGGAGTGGCATTCTTGTAAATTTTTTAAAATGGAATTTCGAAAATTATTTCCCCATGAAATATGGATCAAATTATGGTAAAAATCATATAAATGTATGATATTGTCTAAATATGAATATACAATGGATCTATTTACAAATTTCTATGTCATTTTGATACATATTTTTATAGTTTATTGCTTTGATAAGATAATTTTTCTCTTAATCTCGATAATTAATACTAATCACATTAAATAATAATTTTGATAAAACCTATGTTGAAAACATTAGAAATAATAATTTTTATGAATCAAAATATGGAATCCATTTTCCAAATTCTAAATAAATAAGCTGTTGAAAAAAATTCAAATTTTACCACTTAGATTTTTCGTGACAGTCGTTTTTTACGAAATAATGTTTCAAATGAATAATTTTTTTATATCTTGTTTCAATTAAAAATTGGTTATAATGATATAAATTTTATTAATTGATATAATATTCATTGAATACAATTTCAATTCAAAATTAAAATAAAATTTAACGATATAAATAAATTCGATGAAAATTCAGTTTTGAATAAAAATTGTGTATTTTATCAATATTAAACCTAAAATGAATATTTTTAGAAAAATACCTAAAAATATCCATAAGTTAATTATTAAATTAATAATTGAGAAATTATATTGTTTTTATAAAACTCATTATCTAAAAGTAAAAAATAAAATTTTATTGTTGTTCACATAATGAAATAAAAAAGAAGTTCATTTGAGGAAATAAATTTCAAACATATAAATACAATAAAAAAATTCACATGCTTTATTATCAATATGATATATACTTATTTAAAAAAATTATAAATAATGTTTAAAAAAAGGTATCACTATTCATATTACTATGTTTATCGACATTATTATAACTATCTTATTTTTAAATTTATATTAATACAATATTGTTTCATTCAAATCTATATTTCATATAAGACAATCCAAGTTAGCATTTCTTGTTGCACAAGGGTAACTTGTAGTGTAAAATAATGAAATTTTAAATTGTTGTATATTGAGAATTACTAATTGAAAAGAAAATTTAACTTATTCAAACAAAAAATTCTCATAAAAACTCAAGGTGTTAAATTCTACAACTCATAAAATCTATTTTCCCCTAAAAGTTATTCATTATGATACAATAAAATGAGGATTGTTCTATATAATACTATCCAAATGTAATAATTTATCTTACTATAATTGGTGATAAGCCTATAATTCATTTACTAGGTGACTGGTATTGTTTCATATCACATTCACTATATGATCTATAATATCAACTACTTGTTCCTGGTATGAAATATACATCTCAAGCAGTATAACCTATGAGTATTACATGTGATGGCTTAGGTTTTTATATACCCTTGATACATTATTGGAACATATCCTAGACATGAGATATTTCTAGAGGACGTTCCAAGGGATATTTTATTATATAAATACGATCAAAAGTTTCCTTGGAAATGTTATACGTATGTCCTAGTTTCCCATTATTTATGAATATCATAACTATATTCCATATTGAGATTCAATGAAATAACTTATCAATAAATACAAATTAATGATCACAAAATTAGTTATCATCATATCTAATCTTTCTACCATGATATGCATTTGATGGATTCTAAATGGTTTCAACCTTTACTACCATTTCTTTAGGGATCTCATGTATCAAGTATTTCTTTTTAAAACTATAACACCCCGAGCTTCCACGATACGCTTCTCATTCAATAATGAAATAACTTGCATTGTACGCAACTTCGAGTTCTAACACACCGCGACTAATCAAAGTAGCCATTATGAATAGTAATACCCACTTTTTAAATTTATAGAAATTTTATATTTCAAAATGAAATTCATTTTTGTATTCATAATATCGAAATTATCCTAAGTTGAATTTTTTGTAATTTTCTGAGAACTTCCATTTTTTTATGAATAGTGAAGAATACTTAAAAACAACTTTTTTAATCAAAATAATTTATAGTGATAAATTATACTATTGAGTGGTTTTAAAGTATAATTAGAATATATTTTTACCATTTTATACAATGGTGTTCATTATAATTAATTTCACTTTGAAATTAGACATAAACAATTGTCAATCTTTTGATATATACATCATGAATATAATTATGGATATAATGGATATTTTACAACATGAAGAAAGTGTAATTATAAGAAGTTAATTTTTGACTCAAGTACCTCAGATTGAAAAAATGACCGTTATAAACTTAAATAATTACATAATGTTCATGACATGGTAATAAGTGATATAAAAGGAATAATGAACTTAAAAAAGGTTCTTAAGCAAGTAGAGATTAACTCTAGTTTATTATTCAGGAGGTTAAAGAACGATCGAGTCAAGTCGGACACAAGGTAAGGGAACTTCTTAACCCAATTTCTATTCTTTGGGTTAATCTCCTACTTTCAAATTATGTCATGATATTATTATGTCCTATCTTGTATTTTGTACTTTTTTTATGTGTACTTATAGTGAATACACATAATAGATCTATTTTATTTTAAAAAAAATGATCTTTTAAGGGACTTCGTCTCAATATCCATTCATTGAGGCATATTTTATTTTATACACAAATTTCCTTTATACAGTCTATAAACCCCTTTGACTTTTACAATTATTCAAAAGGAATATTTTTAAACAATGTTTTTTACTAAATGAAAAAAAGGATTGTTTTTCTTGTCGTACGTATGCGGCGACAACGACTTCTCCGCCGCCATGGCCATTATTTGGGTTTCAGCTTCCTCTACAAGCCATAACATTTTTTTAATGAAAAATAAATACAAAGTTTTAACTTTATTTTATTTTGGTATTGAAAATGGTTTTGAAAGTTTTTTTATTATATCAATGTGTTGTATTGATATCTTGTGATTGAAATGTAGAAATGTTATGTTTCCTTTATGCATGTTTTATGTGATATGATTATGTTATGGTTTATGATATGTTTAAACCTATTCATATGAGGAATGCATTGGACTTAATAAGTGACGGGTGGAGCCTGCTATAGCTCCTCGATGCATCGGTAGGTCTCATGAGAAAAACTAGTGTCTTGGCATGAGGCCTTGACAACATCTTATTTGTGGTCTTGGCACGAGGCCTTGACTACGTGGTTATGATAGTCTGGCATTATTCATTGCGTCATTATGAAAGTGGTTATTGATATTGCATGGGATTATTCGACTAGTAGAATATCCATATGAGTAAGTAAATGGAATTATTTAATTTTATTTTTTCCATATCATGCTGAAGTTCAAGTTTAAAAAGGATTTTGTTTTAGTTATACATTGCCTTAAATGTTAATGTTTATTTATGAAATCTTCCACAATATTGATATCCTTACTGAGCATCTGAGCTCACCCCTTTCAATGTTTTAATATTTCCAAGATGTGAAGAAGTATTTTATGAATGACCTGCAGGGATAGTCAGAAGAGGATATGAGTGTGGACTATGGAGACTTTGTTATTGTAGTTTTTTCACTTTATGATGTAATGTAACATTTATAAATGTATCTAGTGTTTCCAAGGCTACTAAACTAATCGGTCTTTCGAGAATTGATCTTTTGTGATCATGCCAATGTAACGAAGTAATGCACCAACTCTGGGTAGCTGGGGTCGGGGCGTTACAGTTGGTATCAGAGGCAGTTTAGTACTAACCTTGGAAGCTAGATTTAGATAAACTCTGATTAGAGCACATAACCCAACGATAGACTTTGAGGATTAGTATAGAAGAACTTCCTAGAATTTTGGTATTATAGAGATGTTGTGAGTTTTCCGAGAAATACATCCCTGTCTGGATACGAGCAGGTAGAGGCGGCTCTGGCACAGATGTACCTAGGGGTAAAACCCGAAAACACCGCTTGGAGCTAGACTCGAACAGGAACTGGTGCACGACAATGGGCCTTGCTGCACTCTTGTTTATGACACTCTCGGGGGATATGCTTAGGATAATTCTCATTTTATTTACAAACCACTATGAATGGTTATGATTATATACTTCCTCAAAGAAACCATTTTTATGATTATGGATTATATCCATACATAGTTAAATTTATGTTAAGTATTTTACAAGTATGGAATTTTGTATTTTGATTCATAAACTAATCTAGTTTATGCCATTGTTTAGAAATGGTGCCTAGTGGAAGGAATGGAAACCGTATCAATGCACGTACTCCGTGTAGGGATTGCCCTCCTACTCAAGATAATTATTGTGGATCTGGGGATACAACTAGTGCTGATCAACTTTTTACCATACTGGGACAACTCACTCAGGTTATGAATAATAAACTTACTCGTATAGAACACCCTGATCCTCAATGTGGAGGATCAATGTTAGACCGCTTCATGAGGCAACAACCACCAACATTTAATGGGGGTACAAATCCATTAGTAGCTGAGCAATGGATAAACTCTTTAGAGAAAATATTCCACGCCTTGGGGAGTAGCGAAAGGGAGAAGGTTGTCATGGCAGTTTACCGCCTCACTGGAGATGCCGATCAATGGTGGTCATTGATTCAAAATACAAAGGAAGATGAAGAAGTATCAAGTATGGAATGGAGAGAGTTCAAAGATCTTTTCTTATAAAAATACTTTCCACATGACCATCGAGCAGATATGGAAAGGCAATTTCTGAGTCTGAGACAAAAGGAGGATGAGAATGTCGCAAAGTATGAGTCTAACTTTACAAGGTTAGCGAGGTATGCTGAAGATTATATACATAACCCAAGAAGTAATATTGATCGTTTCTTTTATGGGTTAAAACCATTTCTTCGTCGAGATTTAGTATCAAAATCCTTCTCATCATACGAAGATATTGTCTCATGTGCTATCAAGACAGAAAAGGAATTCTCTAAGTCTTATGACAACAAAGTAAAGAAAGAGAAGAAGAGAACAATGGAACAAGAGATGGATAAAGGGAAAAAGGGAAAGAAGGATTTTCCATTATGTGATAATTGTGGGAAGATTCACCCCGGTGCTTGCCTAAAAGGAATGGGAGTTTGTTATAAATGTGGAGAAAAAGGTCACCAGGCTCGTGATTGCAAGGGAAAGAAAGAGGCTATCAATGTTGAATGCTATAATTATAGGGAAATGGGGCATTATTCAAATGAATTTCCTAAGCATCAGGGAAAGATACCTCCGAAAAGGCCAAGGGATCAAGGACAAGATTATGCTGTTACTACAGATGAAGTTGAATAATTATTTTATTTGTGTTTTTGGACTGAAGAACTATATTATGGTTATAAGAATAATGTGATATATATAAGGATTGTACTACAGTACTTGTTTTTTTTCATTAAGGTTTTAATATGATGAAGGTAATCAAATTTTTATTATGTGACAATAAGAGAAAATTTACTTTGTTTTGGGAATCTGATGTTACAATTGATTTTGGAATTTAGAGACCTTTTAGGGAAAGTCTGGACAGAGGTATTTTGGATAACTATTAAGGTTGGAATGGATTAAGTTGAACCATGGATAGTATTGTTTAAGGTTAAAACATTTTTGAAGATTATTTTTGGAATATTATAATACAATAGTTTTAGGAAAAGGACTACCTGCAGGGTGGGGCATAACCCGTCGCGTTGGAAAAAGCTGCAGGAATCGAACCCCCAACCATAGTGCGACTGGACTTTATTACCTACCACTAGCCTACAGGAAGTCCCTGGTTATTACAAAATAGTTTTCGTAATTTAAATGGTCTGTGTTAATATTTTGAACTTTGTACGATTAGGATAAATATAATATTTTTGAGTTCTATTACCTTTTAGAGTGAAAGATGGGTTTGTGGTAAAAATTTATTAAAGAATGAAAGTCTACAAAACAAGTATGTATATTCCCTTGCATTCTTAGTAAATCTCCTAAATAAATTCCTCAACATTATAAAAGGTAACTTAAAACAAAAACATTGCCGGTTAACTTTTCCAACTGGGGATTCAATGACCGTTTAACCAATCACAAGTTTGTGATTTTCTTATGGTTAACTTTCTCCTAATCCAGTTTTCTACAACTCTCCATCAAACCTTGATGGTTTGTTTTTCTTCCATATCTATATTTTCATAGAATCCTAGTATAGGGATATCTCGGGTGACCTTTGTACTTATCTTTCTTTCTTTTAAAGTTATATTTTTATTAACCTTATTTCCGATGTGGGTTTTCTACAAAGGTATTTTCTATTTTCAACCTTTTATTTTCAAAGAAAAATTTCAAATTGCGAGGACGCAATTTATTGAAGGAGGGGAGAATGTAACACCCCGAGCTTCCATGATACGCTTCTCATTCAATAATGCAATAACTTTCATTGTTTGCAACTTCGAGTTCTAACACACCGCGACTAATCAAAGTAGCCGTTATGAATAGTAATACCCACTTTTTAAAATTATAGAAATTTTATATTTCAAAATGGACTTCATTTTTGTATTTGTAATATAGAAATTATCCTAAGTTGAATTTTTTGTAATTTTCTGAGAACTTCCATTTTTTTATGAATAGTGAAGAATACTTAAAAACAATTTTTTTAATCAAAATAATTTATAGTGATAAATTATACTATTGAGTGGTTTTAAAGTATAATTAGAATATATTTTTACCATTTTATCCAATGGTGTTCATTATAATTAATTTCACTTTGAAATTAGACATAAACTATTGTCAATCTTTTGATATATACATCATGAATATAATTATGGATATAATGGATATTTTACAACATGAACAAAGTGTAATTATAAGAAGTTTATTTTTGACTCAAGTACCTAAGACCGACAAAACGACCGTTATAAACTTAAATAATTACATAATGGTCATGACATGGTAATAAGTGATATAAAAGGAATAATGAACTTAAGAAAGGTTCTTAAGCAAGTAGAGATTAACTCTAGTTTATTATTCATGAGGTTAAATAACGATCGAGTCAAGTCAGACACAAGGTAAGGGAACTTCTTAACCCAATTTCTATTCTTTGGGTTAATCTCATAATTTCAAATTATGTCATGATATTATTATGTCCTATCTTTTATTTTTACTTTTTTTATGTGTACTTATAGTGAATACACATAATAGATCTATTTTATTTAAAAAAAATGATCTTTTAAGGGACTTCGTCTCAATCTCCATTCATTGAGGCATATTTTATTTTATACACAAATTTCCTTTATATAGTCTATAAACCCCTTTGACTTTTACATTTATTCAAAAGGAATATTTTTATACAAAGTGTTTTACTAAACGACAAAAAGGAATGTTTTTCTTGTCGTACATATGCGGCGACAACGACTTCTCCGCCGCCATGGCCATTATTTGGGTTTCGTCTTCCTCTACAAGCCATAACATTTTTTTAATGAAAAATAAATACAAAGTTTTAACTTTCTTTTATTTTGGTATTGAAAATGGTTTTGAAAGTATTTTTATTATATCAATGTGTTGTATTGATATCTTGTGATTGAAATGTGGAAATGTTATGTTTCCTTTATGAATGTTTTATGTGATACGATTATGTTATGGTTTATGATATGTTTAAACCTATTCATATGAGGAATGCATTGGACTTAATAAGTGACGAGTGGAGCCCGCTATAGCTCCTCGATGCATCAGTAGGTCTAATGAGACAAACTAGTGTCTTGGCACGAGGCCTTGACAAAATCTTATTTGTGGTCTTGGAACGAGGCCTTGACTACATGGTTATGATAGTCTGGAATTATGCATTCCATCATTATGAAAGTGGTTATTGATATTGCATGGGATTATTCGACTAGTAGAATATCCATATGAGTAAGTAAATGGCATTATTTAATTTTATTTTTTCCATATCATGCTGAAGTTCAAGTTTAAAAAGGATTTTGTTTTAGTTATACATTGCCTTAAATGTTAATGTTTATTTATGAAAGCTTCTGCAATATTGTTATCCTTACTGAGCATCTGAGCTCCCCCCTTTCAATGTTTTAATATTTCCAGGATGTGAAGAAGTATTTTATGAATGACCTGCAAGGATAGTCAGAAGAGGATACGAGTGTGGACTATGGAGACTTTGTTATTGTAGTTTTTCCCTTTATGATGTAATGTAACATTTATGCATGTATCTACTATTTCCAAGGCTACTAAACTAATCAGTCTTTCGAGACTTGATCTTTTGTGATCATGCCAATGTTACGAAGTAATGCACTGACTCTGGGTAGCTGGGGTCAGGGCATTACAAAAATGTTATTCAAGAACATTGAAGGTATATATTTGTTTTTCATATTCCACTGAATAAGGATCCATTTGAATGATTTAGTGAATTATATTTTTTTTATAAAACTAAAATATTGGGAGTTTTTGAGCCCAACAACCATTGGAAACCAATGAAAAATATCTTAATATATTAGGTAGGGTATGAATTGTTCATTCTGATTGTCCATCCATTCGATCATGATGAGTATTTCTGAAACAAAATTCTTTATCATGTCTTTTCTAGATAATTATAAAACAATTGCTATACCATAGATCCCATTTATATATAAATAAATGTGGTGTGCCATGTAACATTTCAACTTCTTAATTTATATCCTGAAAACCAGATCTAGAGAGACATATTCTACCATTTCAATGAATTTTATTGACATTGTAAGATGATCAACAACCTCACATATAAAATTTTTTCCCATTAGAGGTTTTGGAGAGTCCATGCAAACAATCCGTAGTGATTTTCCCCAATTTTTATTATGGTATGGTTAATGGATGAAACATCCACTTAGAATTTTGACTTTTAGCCTTAAATTTCTCGCACACCATGAATCGTGAAAAAAACACTGTGATATCCCACTTCATTACATCTCAAAAGAAGTATTCCCCAAAGAATATATAAATCCGTATACTTATAGGAGGACTAAAAAATTAATAATTCTGAGCATCCGCAAACATATCCTTCATAATGTTCTAATTGGAAACAACACATTCAATGTTCCTATAAAATATCATTTTATCATTATTAATGTTAAACTATATACCATCTATAACCATCTTTTTCATCTCTATATAATCCTTCTAAGACACATTGATATTCACTTGGATAGAGGGTAGAATTTCCAATTGGTGAAGATATGATTTTTCCATACCTTAATGATTTCTAGACCATTATTTTAATAATTGTGAAATATTGGATCTTTTGTGACCTACATCATGAATAATATGGCATGATACATTAAACTCAAATCACCGGCCACCATATTCTCGTTCTCTAGGAGGGTAATGTATTATGAAACCATATTCATTTCCCATATCTAACCATAATCTTTTCTACATGTTCAACTCATTCAATGTCAATATTTATGTTATTATTTTATGATCGGTATATATATAAAACTTTTATATATAAATATAATCACACAATTCTTTTATTAGAAAAAGTAACACATCTTACCCTAAAGTGTCAATTGGGTAATTTTTCTCTTGGATTTTCCATTATTGCGATGAGTACAAAATATCCAAAGTATTCCATATATGAACACATACTAGTCTATTCTAGTATGAATCAATATAGATTATAAAAACAAATACACTATAGGGTAATGTATGAACATTTTCGCTTACAATCATTCCCTTTAGTTCCATGAATTTTTTTTCACATTTATTTTTCTAAAGGAACCTGGAATCCTTCCATGAAAAATTATTATGATTATTTGATAGGCATGAGAAATTCTCCAAAAGGTATTCATAAAATAAAGGTAAACCAGGGAAAATATGTATCTCAGTCACCATGGTTTTTATAGGCCACAATTCCAAAGCCCATGTCATTGATGGATCTACTACTATACCATCTCTTGAGATTATGTGACCCCAAAAAAAACCTTTTGCAGCCAAAATACGTAATTGGTAAAATAATTATTTACATTAACCTTCATTACAATCTTCAGAGTAGTTATCAATTGGTTACAAATTCTCTTCTTTTATCTTTGAAAAAATAATCATATCATCTATATATACTTCCACAATCTAATATAGGTAATATCTAAGCACAGTATTAATCGCACACATGAACTTATCTATAGGATTAGTAAGACAAAAAATAATTACTATAAATTCACTGTGTCCATAAATTATATGTAACATCATCTTGTGTCTATCATATTTCTCAACCCTCAATTTATGATATCACAAAAAAGGTCAGTCATGAAAAACTATTGAGGTTCACATTTTTGACCAAACTTGTCATCAATACGAGGAATATGATGCTTTTTCTTGATTGAAATCTTATTCAACTCATGATAGTCAATGTAAAGTCACATTGACCGATTTTATTTTCAAAAATAGAATAGTTTCACCCCAAGGATACTCACATGGCCAAATGAATCCCGTATGATGTTTTTCATGGACTTTCTTCATCAATTACCTAAACTAAATTGGGACCATTCTATAATGATTGATTGAAATTGATTAGAAACAAGGTATGAGGTCTATTGAGAACATAGTTTCAAATTTTCAAGGAAGTATTGAAATTTATTTTTGGAAAACATCCACAAATTCTAGAATAATATGCATATAATTTATGTCGAGTTTACCCCAAAAAATTTGAGACAAAAGCTCATTCTGAATTGGAATTAATACCAATACATTATATGTAATGTTCCATGAATGTTCATACTTATTCCCACATTAATAGTTGATCAATGGTCAGATTAAAATATCATGTGTAACTTCACTTACTCAATAATTGACGTGGGGTATATTTATATAAAGATAATACATTCATAAACGGGCATAAAATTCAACCAAATGAAGGGTGATAATATATGAAGGAACTACATTACCCAAAATTTCAACTGGTGAATAATAATAAAAATGGGATGAAATCAAAACACCATTAGAGAGTTTAAATTAATAATTAAACAAATTATCATTTGAGTGGATTCTTAACACCCTTAAAAATTTATTTATTTATGAACGAGTTTTTATATCAAAAATACAATAACACATTACTTGATGGTAAATGTCCCGTTCACCACATCATTATCACACACCTAATTAGAAATAGTGCTTGCATTATATTTCCCCTGGACCATTAGTTTATGATATTACAGATTCTAATCATCATCACCAACCATTGGGTTTGTGATCTGGTTATAATAACGCTCGTCCTCCATACACTTGAAGCACTAATGTGTGGGAGGTGAATTTTGTGAATCTTTCCATATTATTTCATCATTGAAAATAATCATCCAATTATTTTGAAATAAAATTCCAAATGGTCATCCATTATTCATTTAGAAAATTTATTAGACCCGATAAGACAATTCCCTCCCTTATAAATTTCACACATAAAGCATAATGTATGTCTCATATTCATCTCTCAATGGGTTTTCAATTATCATTTTAAACAAATATTCCTTTTAACAATTAAACCACTTTATTTATATATAACTACTAATTATATTTCAACCTTGATTTCACAATTCATAATCTATTCCATGATAACAATGTCACTTATGGACAGTTCCCTTCCCTAAGATAGATTTGGGCCACTGAGGAAACAATCAACCTCACTCTACAGTTTCATGATAATACTAGAAGTGTATGTCACAAAACATGTAAAGTTTTCCATGTATGTTACAACATATTAATAACAATTTTTCATTATATCTAGGAAGTATTTATCCATATTTGTTGTAATAACAAATGGAAATTAATTATTAATGAGTAAGTTCATGAACTAGTCCCAATACATGGATCAAATTCATCTTTCTTCTTCATTTTGTTGATTAAAATCCACCACTAATCTACTTCACCTTCAAAATGTTATAAATCTTGAATGATGTTCTCATGTTATGAAGAATTGGTTAATTTTGATGGAGAAAAGAGACATGATTTTTTATTCTAGCTCCAACCTCATTCACTTTATCAGGAGGAAAATTCTCGAATTGTATGTCTCAATTGTATGATCCTGGGATTTTAATGAGGTACATATCATTTTTTTGGGTTAAATGTGTTTACATTCATTTATGTGTTATACCCTAGGTCGGGTTATGGGTCGGTTGTGTTATTTTTGGGATGGAAAGTGGAAAACATGAATTGATTAGAAAATGAAATGAAGAATAATTTAAAAAAAATTATAAAAATATTAAATTGTAAAAATATATTAAATTTATCAATTTGAAAATGGTTAAAATTATTTTTTACAATATTTTATGAAAATAGAGATCTCAATAAAAATTGATTTTCGACCAATGACAGAAATAGTGATGAATTATCTTAAATAAATATCTACAAAACATTAAGTATCAATTATTAATGAAATGGTAATATTTAATAAAAATGTAAATGAATACCCATAGGTGAATAAAATTATTTTTTCATTTTTAAAAGATCAAATATTTCCCATCAATATAAATTTAAGTATACAAAATCCCGATTAAATTGAGAATGTGAAGTAATCACTTTCAATGAACATAACCTTTACTTCAAAATTAACCAATGGATATATTATATGTGTCATATTTAAATACACATAATATACATTTAAGAAAATAATATATTAAAAATCATTACACCCATAATCATAAAATATTATAGATAATGAATTATTAATATAAACCAATTAGTAAAATTGAGTGATAAATTTCTTTTCCAATTGGTAATTTTTAATCAAATAAAATTATGTGAAACATTTTTATATGAGAATAAAATAAAATGAATTAATAATTAATAATATTAATACAAGTAAAATATGAATTAGATAAACCATATAAAGTCCATTATATTGTTTTTTACTCATCACATATGATCATTATCTTCATAAATAATTAATATATATTAATTCATTACTATCAGAAGATCCATTTTATGATTTATTATTAATTTTATTACAGTAATTTTCATGTATTATTCAATTAATTTATCAATTAAGTATATATAGGGTGTTTTTACAATATTTGACTTATGTTTAAAAATTTACATCAGAAGGTTGACTATTGACATAAAGGGTCATTATTTCAAAATCTATAGGATAATAATTATCATATATTTATTATTTTTAATCAACAATTATACTTTTATGACTGATACTTAATTATTATGTTTATAAATGAAGTATGTTGTGAATATGAAGATGATGGGTCAGGCATATCTATGAGTAACTTTGTATCTTCAATGATCTTTATGGAAGAGAGGTATATAAAATTTTACCATTAAATAATGATAAAAATATAATAAATATAATATTATTTCTTTATTTATACCTTAATTTGTCATTCGTGTGTCTTTGTGATTAATGATATTCACATCGCTTCCTGAAGGCAGTCCTCCACATGTATAAGGATAACATTATCATCATTCAGTGAGTGACGAGGTAATAAATTTAATGATATATTATATTTTAATACTTATTTTTAATTCATTATAATAATATTTATTCTTTTCATAACATGTATATTAATTAAAATTATCCTTTTTAGATCCCATGTAATTCGATAATAAAAAATGAATCACATCGCTTCAGGAGGTGGTACTCTACCATACACACAAGGGATGCTATCGTATCCCCTTCGAAGCAGAATGATAAAAAAAATAAAATATGATATAATGAATACATAGTTATAATTATATAATAAATATCAAATATAATATTTTCATCCATCGTCATCACGAAACGTGATATGCGTGGATAAAAAATGTGCCACGTCATTTAATTAGCTAGTAGTCATCCATACACACAAGTAATGTTATCATATCATATTTGGTAAAAGAGGAGGTGTATATTATTCATTACCACAACATAATAACTTATATTTATATCCTACATAGAGGTGATATCATATAATCAATCATTAATAATATTTGGTGGATGGGGAAAAAGAAATTATCCAAAAATTCCCACGTGGAAATTTACCCCTTCTAACATTACCTTATTAGGATTATACCTAACGTACTCCCAAAATTAATATATAGACCATCCATGAAATATATGATGATATTATTGAATTTTATAAGTAACTTTGGAAGTTAAATTATAAATAAAAAGGTCTTATAGTCAAATGAAGAGAATATAGTGGTTTATCTTTTATATGTGAGATGTGTGGCACACTTTTAGTTTTTGAAAAAGTTCATGCAAACGTTTTTCAAATTTATAAAAGTGAAATATTGAGTATTATATATATTTATACATTATATCAATGAAATATTACTAAATATTATATATATATGTGTGTGTGTGTTTGTGTGTGTGTTTTATTTTTTCATTTTCACATTTTCTTCTTAGTTTAACCCCCTTGTAATCCAATTTTTTCCTTAACATAAGAAATTATGTTATACTATATTACTTTTTCACAAAAGAAATAAATCATGGTTAAATTATTAAAAAATATAAAATATTCTGGATTAAAAAAATATAATCTATTTTAAAATTTTCAATTTTAATAATTTTAATAATAAAATTTAAAACAAAACTCGAAGATTTTTTGAAAAAATATATTTTCAAGTAGAAAATTTTCATAAGTAGATAGGGTTTTAATACAAAAATTTAATTTGAAATTGATTAAAATAATACAAATTTGTTAAATTATAATTTTAATTATTTTTTTTGTTTTAATAAATATAAAAAATATAGTTAAGTTTGTAAAATATTTAATTTGAAATAATGAATTCCAAAAATATTGGTATTTTTCACTATAAATAAAAAAATTATATGTATCAGAAAAATTAAAAAAACCCCACTATGTGGGAATTTTTTTATAACAATTTAAAAAATTTAGAAAATTTTATTAAAAAATATATTAAAAAATTAGTAAAAATTCATTTCAAATTGTGTACGTATGTCCTGATTAGACAAACTTTTTGAAAAAAAAATATTTTTTTAAAATATAATTTCCATCAAATTATTATTATTTTTCATATATTTAAAATATATATATTTAATTTATTATATACATTTACAAAAAATTTATTTATTTATTTATTTGTATTCCTATCAACACAGTTAATGGCTAGGTTAAAACATTATAATATATTATGATTCCTCTAGACATATGGTTGTATGTTCGGAAAGATATTGAGGACATTAAATTTTATGAAATATTTATCACGGGGTGTCTAATATCTGTGTTTCATTTTTCAAAATATAATGAATAATATTTTATTCTTTTACTATTTTGGGGTGTGTCATTGTCCCAACCATAATGAAATTTCATTCCTGTAATGTAATCCTATATTCAGCAATTAAATGATTGATATTTGAAATTTCCGTTGTTGAGAATCCACATCATTTAATGGTTATAAAAAATATACTTAATAAGATATAATGGGATGTAAAAAGGTCATACGTAATAACACATAACTAGGTTTATATGTATGATTAAATTGGTGGAAATTCATGATATGGATATTGAGGAAAAATGTAAATAATTGTAGAGATTGATAGAGGTCACTAATAGCAAGAAACTGAATGATCAATAGATATTTAAGGACCCCAAAACTATAAAATTTTAACAATTTAAATGTCAATTAGATTCATTGTAAATTATTGATGTATGATAAACTATTTTTCAAGACCCTTTTCCTAATGTTGAAGGAATATTTTAATATATAGAAATATAAAGAAATAAAATTACATGAAAATATTCTATTTCATAAGAAACATATCATCATATGGTTAGGCATCATTAAACATATAAATTCTGACATTAACCATTCAATGAATAAAAATATAATAATTTATTCTTCAAAACTAACATTCATATTTAACATATCATAAGATCCATAAATTAGTGACAATAACTTCTTTAATTGTTTAACAATTTTCCAAATCTAATATGGTAAGCACACATTATTTAATATAATACATTAAATCTCTAAAAATCGATAGTATAACCACCTGGTCATCATTAATATTCATGAGACCAATCATTTAAATAAAAGAAATTCATATTAACTAGTAAATCACATAGGAAATTAGTAAGCACAAAACTCTTATTGTCCTTCAGTTGCGGGTTTAAGCATCATTGTCATTTATAGATGAAATTATTTATATTTTTTTACCAAACTATAAGAATATAATTCATAAAGAACTCTAAATTTCCGAGGAACCTTAATTCCAAAAATATTAATTATAAGATAATTATTAATTATAACAAATACCATTAATATTATGTCAAAAATTTAATGGCATTCTTCATCAAATAAAATTTTCATATTCTAATCCAATGGGTTGTATGAAAATAATTGTTTTACAAAAAAATATTATTAATCATGTCATAATCCTAACCCAAAAATATTCGATGTGGATGTTTAATCGTTTTAACTTACGATAAAACATGAACTCATAATCCCATGATGTTGTCCATAAATTATTATGTTAATAATGAAATATATGTATACCATTTTTCACAATGATTATATGTTTCATGATTCTAATAACCAAAATATTGTCAATAAAAAAACGTCTACAATTGTGTTCATATTTCAAATCACATAATTATTTTTTATTATTTTACTCCAACATATTTCTTTCCATGGTATATGGGTTAACCTTTAAAATTTTAATTTACATGGATAAATTCTTTGTTTTCCACATTTAATTTAATTAACTATAAATGGATCCCTATATTTATATTTATAACCTTCTATCATACTATTCAATTTTCCATTGAAATTAATTTTTCCATTCTCTTCTATCAATAAAAAATGTAGTAATTAAATTTAAATTCATTCCAAGGTTCCACTTTCTAGATATTCCACATGGTGAAAATAAATCCTTATTTAATCCCAAGTCTCCACCACTCATGATCTTAGAAAATGAAATCCTTTTCTTCATTATTAGTCATAGAGTTGGTTAAGGTATATTTATTAATATTTTTTCGGATTTCTAATTAAGAATGATAATGATATATTTCACTCTTATAATCCAATTTTGTTTCATCTAGTCCCCAAATATTCCTACTTGTTCAATTATGACAAGATTCCTTTTAGATAATCCCAATGGGTAAAACGAAAAAAATAGTTTTAGAAACAATAATTGTATTGGGATCCCAAAATACTTATTTTTAGGATGTCTAAACCATAACACATTTTTTCAATACAATTCACCTTAGGAATCAACTAATTCATTTATTGTCATAATATATGCAAATCCTTCATAGTGGTTTGTATATAAAATTTAAATTATACAAAAAAATTACCCTTGAGATTGTCAAATAGTGTTCATAGTGAAGCTTGTTTTCATGAACATGGTGATGATCGGGTTACACAGAAGACACTGTTTTTGGAGTTACTACACCTATGAACAACTGCACCCAAACCAAATCCACATAAAGCATCATGATGTGGATTTATTTCTATTTAAAACAACATAAGATATTTATTAATCAAAATTATAATATTCATCTATAACTTCCCAAAAATTATATCATAGGGTTAATGCCCCTAATAAATGTTTTTATAAATCTTGTACCCAATGATTCTATTAAACATTACATGATGCCAAAAATAGATATCAGATCCCTATAGGTCAGATTTTTTGTCTTAACCTTTTATAATGGAATAATATATATGGAATCCCATACTTGAGGACAAAATAGTTTAGTAATATTGGTAAACATGATAACTAATTTATTTCCACATTTTATTAGAAAAAAAATTATAATATATTTTTCTGAAGAATATAATCATTCCCCCCAAGGATATCATTATAAATATCTAATAGTACACATCTTGGAATCATATGAGATGAAACAAAGTAAGGGTGAGTGAAAATGCTTAGTATATGTTAATTATATTGGAATATATCATGATTCGATCATCCTAATCAACATGGGAGGGTAGAAAATGAAACAAAAATGACATTTAAATAACATAACTATCATGATAGGTTATGTAATATTCAATACTATATGGTATGTAACAAAATGAACATACCATTTAAATAATATAACTTTAATTGTATGATAATGTATAATTTATATTTCTAGGCAACTTAAAATACATTCCATTTAATCAATAAACTGGTTATTAAATGAATCCATTGATAATATCATCTATAAAAGATCATGGATAATATGACAAGGAATAAAATATATTAAAAAGTAACAAAAAAACATTCCATTTATTCATTAAACAATAACTAAAACGAGGCAACATATAATATCATAACATAAATATCATGGATAATAATATTTGAATTCTTAATTATTAGACTTTATGTTATCAGGTTTATAATACCTCTACTATGAATACCATATATAAAATGATTTAAAACAATAGATATAAACTCTTTTAATGATAGCTTACAGATTCACCTCATGAGACTATTAATTAATCTAGGAGCTATATAATAAGAAACCCACCCATTACTATATTCCAAATTAATTCCTTAAATATCAATTAATTAAATTAGTTATGAACAATATACATTATCTAAAAATATTTGTATTGACTATAAAATTTGGATTTATCAATATATCATAAGATAAAAAAATTTCATATAATGTATAGAACAATTTGTTGATATTATATATAATTTTACTATGAAAAATATCCATGAAACTTTAACAGGATATTTGGGGTAAATATATTTTCCAAATAACAATAGAAATACAATATTTAAAAGGAAATGTTAATGACTAAAATGAATCATGACTATGAATAAAAAACCTAAATTCATCAAAATGATCATAAACCATATATATTATTAATAGGGATCTTATCAATACAATAAATCACCTGTGGAAAATATGTATAAATTGTTTTTTTGTCATCGATGAATTAAAATTCCATGAAAATATATTTTATGAAATTCTTTCCGAAAATAGCCTTTTTATTTGGAAAATGAAATTTATAAACTAAATGTTCCAAAAATTTAAAAACAATTTTTACTATATGTAACCACTGAGTCTTTTAAAATTATATTTAATAAATTGATTTTCCAAGACAAATATAAATTTCATTCATTTCATAAGTGTTAAAATAAAAACTCACTTCACATTATAGGTAAAATACGAATGAGACAATATTTTAAAAGAATATATTACATAAAATAAATGTTCTAAAATTTAAAAAAAGGTAATAATATCATTAATTCGTCTTTTTCAAAAATGATCAAAAATGTTTCTTAAATAATCATTAGAATACAAGGGTTTTAATGAAAAATGTCATCATACCAATCATAGAAATAATTCCATATTTTCTTAAAATCATTTTCCAACTATTTTAAGTTCCCGTTAGTGATGAAAAATAATAACATTTAAAATTAAATTAAAATATTTTAGAAAAAAGTAAATAGGATTTTTATCAAATGAAAAAATAATTTTTTTCAATGGTAATTCAAGAATAAATAATCTCAATTAAAGTGAGATTATCATGTAACCCCTTATAACTATCCTAACATTAATGTTTAAATAATCTAATGGATAGATTATGCATATCAATTTTAGATAAAAATTTAAAAAGTGTTAATAAAACATAATATATTCAAATTTCATTAAACATATAATCATAGAATATCAAAGATTTTGAAGATGTCATAGAACCTAATTTAAATAAAATTGTTATGAAATTATATACCACATAGTACCTTTTATATCAAATACCATTGGATGAAATAATTCAAATTTTAAATCTGAAATAACTTTTTTTATTACTTAATAATGATATTACATGTGGAAATGGATGTATATACACTATAAAAAAGAAAAAAATATTCAAAAATTTTTATCATTTCTAAATACATGGAAAATAAGACGAATTACCTTACCATGAGTCTGCCTAGTCATATATATTTTTTTATCTTCTTGAATAATAAAAAAATGTTATTTATCAAATTTATTAAGAACTATAAACAACATCTATTTTTAGAAATATTTTATTCAAATTAATTTATTCTTTTAGATAATATTAATTACACACAACAACATGTTTAAACGAAACGTGACATACTATTAAAATATTGTTATTTAAAATAATTGTTTTCTCTTAGCTACTAGAATTGCGGGTATTATTAATATTAACTAAATTATGAAAATAAATTGTTTATAAATATATATAAATTGAATTTATATTTTACCAATTAATTATAAATAAAATAAAAATTTGTTTGAAAATAAAGGATTTTTGTTATGGAATACTTTTTTATGCAAAAACTAGTTAGATTTATAAATTAAACAACCCAATATTGGTGAATTATTATAATATAATTTATATAATATATCATCAATAAAATTATTACATTTCACCATATTTTTTTAAATTATATAACAAGAAATCCAATTTTACAATTTAAAACAATATTTATCGAAAATGAAGGTTTCTCAACATTATGAACATTCATATTAGAACTAAATTTTCTGGTTTAATATAATAAATTTGATTAAAATAATGTAAAATTTAGAAATTATAATTTAAAAAGTATATTAAGGTGATTTTTTTATTTATATGTAATGTTTTATTTTTTCATGTATAGTGAAAAATAAAAAATTTTAAGATAAAACTGTCTTATAGTTTAAATTTGTAATAAAGTAAAATTGTAATTTAAAATTTATTTTACGTTTATATTTGTTCAATTATATGTATATTATTTGTATTTTTTCGGTTGAATAATTTTAATTATTAATTTTTATATTAAAACTCTATAATATTGTAACTTTTTTTATTTGAAAAAAATGTTTTCACATCACGTCTACTGGATTAATTTAAAATTAAAAATTTTCACCAATGGGAATTCAATTTGGAAAAATGGAATCTAAATTTTTGATTATAATATTTTATATTCTCAAATAAGTTCAACAAAATTTTTGATCATAATTTATAATGTAAAATGTAAAATTAATTTCATATGATAAACATTGAAATAATTTTATTGAAGGTTAAACAAAAATTTTTTTGGTATAAAACTATCTGAAAATGGATATGACATATATTTTATAGACATATTTCGACACTATTTTGTATAATTCATTACAATGATCTGTTTTGGACCCATTTTTCATGTGAAAATTGTGGTTATACTTTTTTATTCTCAAAAATTAATAATCTTCCACTCAACGTATGTATAAAATGTTGTCCCCACTCCACTTATATTCACACATTAGAAGAATTTTCGGTTGTTAAATACCTATAAAATAACATCCGTAATGCAATAATATAATCATATAAAACTTATAATGGTTTTAAATCCAATATAGAAAGGTGTTTGTTTCAAACCTACTACTGATACCCGATAAAGAGTAAACATTTTTCAATGCTCATTTTTTATTATACGTATTCATCAACCTCCCTTAAATAAAATTAAACCATGATTCTATATTAACATAAGTATAATACATATAATGAGATGTTTTTATTTTAATTTAATTACCAACAACCATCTCAAAACCCATAATTGGTGTTACGAAATCAGCATTCCTGTGTATGGTCGATTATCAGCTCAAAAACCAAGGGCATTTGTGTTTCCCTTAAAATATCTCATAGTACGGTATGATTATGCATTGAATGTATGTATCCTATATTTGTAACATAATTAAACCTCTTTATTCATTATATCATATATAACATTTAAAATTTCAATTATTTATGGGACAAGATAATGTCACTCATGTGTACGGTCGACTACCACCTCACGAAGTAATTTGATATTTTTTTCACAAACACTTTACATGGAAGACAATAAGGATAAAATTAACAAATATAATTCATATAAATGACATAAATATTATTATAATTACATATTTATTATTCTAAAAACGACTACATATAATTTTATTTCATATACTTTTACTCAATAAAATATAATAATTTCATTCATGCTCCTTTGTATTACTACCATTATGACGTGATGTGACACTCCCCTTTCATCACCCCACCACAAGGATTTTAACACCCCAACCCCATTTAACCAGAGTCGGTGCATTGATACTTAAAATTGGCACGATCACAAGAGATCAAATACAGAAATACCGATCAGTTTAGTTTCATTGGAAGTACTAGATAAATTCATAAGTTTTATATTACATTATAAAATGAAAAACAACAACAACATTGTCTCCATTGACCACATTCAAATCCAATAGACTATCCCTGCAGGTCAGTCATAATATACTTCTTCATATACTAGGAAAAATAAAATATAATAAGGGTTGAGCTCAGATGCTCAGTAAAGATTACAATATAGAATATATTCTTATAAATAAGCATAAACATTTAAGGCAATGTATAAGCCTAGAAAAAAATATTTTAAACATAAACTTCATCATAATATGGAAAATATAAATAAAATAATAGAAATTACTTATTCACATGGATAATGTACCTATCAAATTATCAAATTTAATATATATAGCCAATTTCATTATGATAGAATGCATAATGCGAAACATCATAACCACATAGTAAAGGCATTGTGCCAAGAATACAAATAATTTTTTATCTAGGCCTTGTGCCAAGACACTAGTTTGCCTCATGAGTCCTACCGATGTATCAGGATCTATAGCGGGCTCCACCAGTCACTTACTATGTCCAACACATTCCTCGAATGAAAAGGGTAAAATTTAATCTAAACATTCGTATTAAAACTAGAATAAAAAATGTCCATATTTTAACCACAAACCATGAATGGTATATAAATAGCACATGCATAGTCAATCATAACTCATTAAATACAATATGGAAGACTATATTATAATTAATTAACCTCAATTTATAATAATGAAGAATATTTACATAGTTTAAAATAATCATCAAAACTATTTGATTGAAATATCATCTTTTTTTCATGAAAACATTTAAAAGTCTCATTATTTACCAAGATGTTTTTTATAATAGGTTTTTGAATCAAAGTTTACCATAAAAATTTCAATTGTTTAAAAGGAATTTCAATTTTAAAAATTCAATTTCCATATAAATAAAACCTTAAAACCATTTTTGGAACAAGGACATAAATGGGAATGATTTAGAAGAATAAAATACTAAAACATTTAAAATGAAATTTTAGTTAGAGTTCCTAAAAAAATGAGAGACACTTGAATACAAATAATTGAGGTAATAGAAACATCATAATATCATTTAAATAAATTGATTCATTATATACTATGTCAAAGTGAAATATATACTTCAAATAAAAGTGAATTGGTGCATAGGAACAAATAAGTCTCAATGGAATGTAAGTTGAGATGAATTACATTATAAAGACTATATCCTTAGGTTATAGATAAATCAATGACCTAATTATGTGTAAAGAATATAAATTAACTCAATATAATTTGATATTTATTATAAATGAATCAGAGAACATTCACACATATTCTTGTAAAAACAACACCAATGACTTTGATGTATAACTCAATGAATAAAAATTGAGTTAAAATTACTCTAATCAAATTTATATCGATAACATGGGAATTTATCAATGGAGTGATTATGTGTATAATAAGTATATATACACAAAGTGGAGTGGAAATTACTACATAATTAAATTAATAGTGATTTCACAGATAATCTAGGAGTAATGTAATCAATGAAGATTGCGTAAAACTAAATGAGTGGAAATTTCAAATTCGAAATTCCCTTATCAATTTGGTAACATATTAAGAATATGCCCCATGAAATAATTATCATCACTTGATGATGTAAATACCCATAATTAAAAGTATATTATTCAAAAAATACAATCATGGGCTGTATAGACATCACATAATAGTTAAAAGTGAATATTTTAGAATGAATCTCACGAGAAAAAAAGTGAGAAGAAAAACCCTTTCAACCTTGTAATCAATTGGGTCATATGATCAAAAGTTAATAACCACCAAATGAACCAAAATATACCATGAATAAGAAAAGCATGATAATATGCATATCAAATTTACGTACACGATACACCACATGCAATAAATAAGCGGTGAATAATGGAAATCTCACAGAATTAAAAGTGAGATAAGAAACCCCTTACATAGTACTTTTCCTTGGTCTATGGTACATTAACCTCATGTATAATAGTAAAATAATTAATATTAAATTATATGAGAATCATTTACATAAATATTATATCATATAGTATCTTATAATCATTCTTTGTTAATGATATTTTAGTAGTATCATCATTTCGGGTGTCAACAGATTATTTTCCATTATATGATTGGTAACATATTCCATGTTTGTTATGAATAGGATTTATTTATTTAATATCCAGAATTATAATAAGTTCTTAAAAATTATTTTTAATCATAAAATTAAAATTATTTTTGAATTATTATGATGGGGAATGAATCTCACCGTGTTCGTGGAGACAGTAATCCGTACGTATGCACGAGCGACAATAGGATTATATTGATGGTGAAATCATATGTAATTGGGTGATATATCATATATACAGAATCATTAACATGTTATATATATTATATACATCATTTATACTCATTATTATACCCATCCAGAATAATGAAGTGTTTAAATAACAAACTACACCACGACGTGCAGACGGTAAGCCATATGTACCCACATATAGTGAATTTGTCATTTATAGGATGGATTGAATAAAAAATATGGTTGTACCATATTTATAATAATATCCCAATATATATAAGTAACTGAGGTTATTATATTCATATGGAATCAATGAATGTGGAAGTGAAAGAAGACAAGAACAAGAAAGAGGGTGGTGAAATTATTATCTCTTCTTCGGGTGTTTCCATTTGAATTGATCAAAATGGATCTTTAAGATGGATTTATTATCCATTTAAATAATCTGGGTTTATTTTATGGATTTTGGAAGGATAATGAGTCATGTTTTGGCTGAGCCAAATATCATTGGAGGTGTGATTTTGAGAGAAGGGAATGCGCCCTTTTATAATAGAGGTAAGGGGCACCTATGGAAAAGCTAGAAATATTATTTTATTATAAAATGATTTTTGGTTTATAATGGATCCAAATTGATTTATTTATAATCTAAGGTGGGTATGGGTCGAAATCCACTCTACCAATTGGTTTTAGACAAGTTTAGGTCACCATATTAACCTTATCATTTAGATTTAACTATAAGTTAAATAGTTTAACTTTTACAGTGTCTTCTTGTATTCTAACACTATATAGTTAATAAAAATACTCTAAACTTAAAAAAAATACTCATGTGGTTAATTAGTGACTTATATAATATTATTTAATCCCATTGGCCAAACCTCTGATTTTTTGGAATAATAAAACTACCAATAATATAGTGTTGGTTTTAAAAACAAATTTAATGTCAAATTTGACATTATTTTGTATTTGGTTTTTTTGAAAATCAGAATAGCATGATTACTTCGAAAAAAAATATTTAATCAACCCAAACATGTCATATTAACCTTGTAAATTATTGGAATTGATAAAAAATCTCAAATTAAATTTATTTGGATATTTATAATATCAATAATTTTAATCATTCATTAATAAGGTAATTACTGCATCATCATCATGTCATAAATAATATACTTATGTACGACCCAATGTTACGACCCCCTCCCACCAAAGATGCCCCTACTAAGCTGGAAATGGTGAAAGGGTGATAATGACCCTCGAGTCCCGCCTCCAGTAGGCCCTAGGGTAGCGACTAGCACCAAGGGTATGAGT
This sequence comes from Viscum album, assembly GCA_963277665.1. Classification (NCBI taxonomy): domain Eukaryota; kingdom Viridiplantae; phylum Streptophyta; class Magnoliopsida; order Santalales; family Viscaceae; genus Viscum; species Viscum album. The sequence continues at coordinate 184,182,187 of OY728153.1, read as the reverse complement.
TTTAACAAATATGGGAGGCATTACCCTTTTTATTATTTAGGATCGGGAAATAAGACAATTCAACCACTAAAAAGAAAAAAGAACAAGTGCATAGAAATAAACCGAAACCAAGCCCACATGCATGTTTAAACAAATTTATAACAAGGTACAAGTACAAGAAATCTCAAAGTATAATACCAAAACAATGGTACAAGAACAACTCCAACTGTCCAACTAGTAGGGTCCCACACGGCCCTGGTAGTCCTCCTGGAAACCTGAAAGTAAACGTAGGGTGAGCATAGAAGTATACTCAGTAGGGAAACCTAAATCTCTCATGCACAAGTAAGGAGACATCCTAATGTCCTGTGAGAATAAAAGAAGAAACCTAGCAAGGAATTCTATCCACCCAACCTCACCAGCCACACTCACCAAAAACACAAGCACAACAGGTAGTAGTATATAAGACCAAGAGTATTGGGTACCCCACACCATTTCCCTTTAGTTAGCTTCTCTTCCTAACGAAGAATGTCCTGATGCTGCTACACTCTCCATGCCCGCACACACTTGGGCCTCACGACCACGTATCCCGCCTGCACACACCTGGGCCTCACAACCACGTATCCCCCCCGCACACTCCTGGGCCTCACAACCACGTATCCCGCCCCCACACACCTGGGCCTCACAACCACGTATCCCGCCCCCACACACCTGGTCCTCACAACCACGTATCCCGACCGCACACACCTGGGCCTCACAACCACATATCCCGCCCGCACACACCTGGGCCTCATCCCGAAGATTGTTGGGAAACAGTAGAACCTGCCCGAAGAGTCTTGGGCTATAACCACCCCAATAGAAACCTACCCGAAGAGTCTTAGCTGTAAGGTCCCCTCAAGCCATCGTAGCCTAGGGGAGAAGGAGCATGAAGGAGCTAGTAACTAAGGAAAAAACAACCTCTCCCATAAAATGGGAGTGTTGGGCACTAATTTCTCAACATGGGTGGGGTGTGATAAAACACAAAAGATACAGATATATATATATACCAAACACAAAGCCCAACCTATGGATTCTAAACAGAGAAACTAAGCGCGTTCCTTGGCACTGCTACCACGAAGCATCCATACAACAAACAACCCCAACCCCATTTAGGTTTTTACGTTTCAGCAGAATTATATTATTTAGTTCCTTAACTATTGGGAAACTATCCACAACCAACCACATCGAACATTCGTAAAACATAACCCTGTCATCCAAAAAACAAGTTAGGAAAAGCACAACAAAGTCCCTCTTATCAACCAACCAACCCCATTGATTATTATTTCCGTTTCATTTACCACGCCCCACTATCCATTAATTATTCCACTTTTATTTATTAATCACAACCCATAACCCATTCACATTAAAACCCAACCCTACAGCCCCGCTTCCAACCGCCATAACCACAACCACACCGAAACCACACATCATCATCCCTTTAATACCATTTATTGCAGCCCTGCTACCCATCGGTCTACAACAACCCACAAAAACACTCCCAACACATCCCACGTAACCAAGTCAACACCCACATGTTCATTATTCCATTTTTTTAACCGGGGTGATCACACAAGGGTTCCAGATTTTCATTTAATCAACCAACTTTACGTGATTATCCAATTTCCACATTCCACAAGGCTTCCATCCATAAGAAAATCTGGAAGGATAGGGAAAAATTTAATTGTGTAAGCAAAGGCCCCCAACGACCGTGATTTTCAGTAGGTAGAAGCTCATTCAATTCACAACATAATATCACGGGATATAAAGTAACAACAATCACAAATTCCCATCTGCGTTATATAAGCCAGTTATTATCTTCATTAAATTGGTTAAAAAGTGTTTCACATAAAGAAGAGAACACCCACCCAGCACGATACACAAATTAGAGAGACAAAGGTGAGATCCCTACCTCAACAGGTTCTTGATCGCAACGCTCCCCCGGATCAACCTTAGAAGAAGTCTGTCGGCGTCCGTCACTTCTGTCGATCTTGGAAAAACTTACTCGGGAGGAAGTCGGAAACAAAAGGCCGAAGGAAAGACAATGAATCCAAGCTCGGAAGCTCCGCATCATCGTTACAATCCCGTGGCCGCTGACAGATCGTAAATTGGAGCTCAGGCGAAGAAGTTATGGTAGGAAGAGCCTTTGAGTCTCTTGAGAGAGCTCTGCTCAGAGGAGAGGGGAGGGGAGGTGTGAGTTGAAAGGAGGAGGGGACCCCTACTTTTATAGGTGTGAAAAGCAAAAGTACACGGCCTGTACTTTATGTTACACGGTGTGTACTCGGTTCTTTCACACGGTCTCCACGCGGCTTCCAACACGGCTCCGCGACCGTTGACTGGTCAACACACGGTTTGAGGGTAACACATACGCGAGGAAGGACTACACGACGTGTAGTTTAGAAACAAGGCGTGTACTCATTTATTGCACACAAAAAGGAAACGGCTCCAACACGGTACACGGCCGTTGACTGGTAATGCGTATGTGGGGAAGGACTAAACGACGTGTAGAACTGGACACACGGCGTGAACCCATTATTCCACATAGCAAGGACACGGTCTGCAACATAGGGTGTACCTAGAAAGGGAGTACATGACGTGTACCCAAACTACACGGCATGTAGTTTCAAAATTCTGGAAAGTGTGGGAAAAGTCCTTTTTACCCTATATAACACTTCTTGGCCTTCTTTTTGACAAAAGAATGGGCTGGAGAGGTTCGGGCCATTACATCAGATACCTCTTAAAACATTCTCATCCCCGATAATTCAAAAACCAACCTAGAGGAACCCAACAAGATACCTCTTAGGGTTCTCATCATAATAGGAACCCAACCAACAACCCTAATCATATGTGTTAGGAATTCCTTCTCCTATGTCGAGATATTATCCGCTTTAGGCGGCACTGACTCACCTGCACGGGTTTAATCGCATCCTCATTAATGCGTCTCGATTAAGAATCGGGTCTTCCCACTTTCATACATTAGGATTTTTTTCAACTCGCACTAACCCCAATACCACACAACCAACACACTGCCCGAACATGTGGGTTTGGGAAATTCCTTCACCTATGTCGAGATATTATCCGCTTTAGGCGGCACTGACTCGCCCGCACAGGTTCAATCGCATTCGCGTTAATGCGTCTCAATTAAGGGTGAGGTTTTTCCCTTTCCCACACATCCGGACATGTTACACATTTCCAGGGAACAAAGAAACAAAAAGGTCTCACAACTAACAAGCCAAGCATTCCATATAACAAGGGTACAAAGTACAACATCAACACAAGATCATAAGAAAAAGTAAAAAACACAAGTCAAAACAACTTCGAGTACTGAGCGTGCATCTAGGTCTCCCACTCCCAAGTGCTCTCTTCGAGGCCTCCATGCCTCCACAACACACGAACCAAGGGAATGGTTCATCCACGGAGCACCTTCTCTTTACGATCTTCGATTCTGACTGGCCGTTCCTCAAAGGTCGGGTCGTCTCTCATATCTAACTCTCCCCAGTCGATAACGTGGGAGTTGTCGTGTAAGTACCGATGAAGCTGGGAGACGTGGAAGACGTCATGAACCTTCTCCAACTGAGGTGGAAGGGCTAGCTGATAAGCCACCTCGCCAACTCTCCTCAACACCGCAAAAGGTCTGATGAACCTAGGTGAGAGCTTGCTCCCCTTCCCAAACCTCCGCTACACCCGTCGAGGGGAAACCTTCAAGAAAACATGATCTCCCACCTCGAACTCCAAGGGCCTCCTCCGACGATCAGCATAAGACTTCTGTCGGTCCTGAGACGCTTTCATCCTCTCACGTACAAGATGGACATTCTCTGTGGTGCTCTGAACTACCTCTGGCCCAAGTGCACCTGTCTCACCAACCTCTGCCCAGCAAATAGGTAAACGACGTTGCCTTCCATACAAAGCCTCAAACGGTTCCATGCCAATAGTAGAGTGGAATATTTTGTTGTAGGCAAACTCTACTAAAGGCAAGTGTCGTACCCATGATCCTCCCAAATCCAGAAGGCATGCCCGCAGCATGTCCTCCAACATCTGGATAGTCTGCTCCGTCTGCCCATCGGTCTGGGGGTGGAAAGTAGTGTTAAGGCATAACTGGGTTCCAAAATCATGTTGTATCCCCCTCCAGACTCGTGAGGTAAACCAAGTATCCCGATCTGAGACGATAGTCCTCGGAACTCCATGAAAACGCACCACCTCGTCTACGTACCTCTGTGCTAAAGTACTCACCGGGCCCGACTCCTTGATTGCTAATAAGTGAGCTGATTTCGTCAGACGATCCACCACTACCCAGATAGCATCATAACCTCCCTGAGCTCTGGGTAGTCATATGACGGAGTCCATCGAGATGTCATCCCACTTCCACTCGGGGACATCTAAAGGATGAAACAAACCACTGGGAACACGGTGTTCAGCCTTCACATGATGACACACTAGGCATTTAGCCACAAACTCCACCACTACCTGTTTCACCCCGGGCCACCAAAACAGATCCCTCAGGCCTCGGTACATTTTTGAAACTCCTGGATGTACCGCTAAGGCTGAGCTATGGAGCTCACGAATAACTCCCTCATGCATTGCCTCCAGAACAAACAACCTTCCATAGAAAAGCATCTGATGTCGGTTGTCCTCTGACCATCCTTATGGAGCGTTCCCCTGATCGACTCGATCCCGCATCACTTCTGCCTTGGAGTCCCCCCACTGAGACTCTTCCACCTGCTGCAACAAGGAGGACTGCATCGTCATCTGAAACAAACAGCCTCTAAAACCTTCTACCCTTGCTTCCAAGTGCAAGGCAGCCAACTCTCCCATCGCCTTACAAGCATCGGCGGATTCCTGAACCACTTCCTTATGTGACTTCTTGCTCAGGGAATCAACCAAAACGTTGCCCTTACCTTCAGTGTAAGAGATCTCGAATTCATAGTCTTGGAGAAACTCAACCCATCTCCACTGCCGTAAGTTTAGGTCATGCTGGGAGAAGATATAACGCAGGCTCTTGTGATCTGAGAAGACCACAAAGAGCTCCCCAAGGAGGTAATGTCGCCACAAATTTAGTGCGAACACTACAACTGCAAGCTCCAGGTAATGGGTGGCATAGTTACGATCATGAGGGCACAACTTCCTAGACCCAGAACAAATCACACCCTTCTTCTGCATCAGCACGCACCCTAGACCAAGGCCAAAAGAACCAAAAAACACCTCGTACAACAACCCTTCCTCTGGAAACCTGAGTATGGGAGCACTGACCAACTTCTCCTTCAGGTAGTCAAAAGCTTTCTGGCACTGCTCGCTCAATAGGAAGACCTGGTTCTTCCTCATCAAAGCTTTCAAAGGAGCAGCAACTCGAGAGAAGTCTGAAACGAACCTCTAATAGTAACCTGTTAACCCCAAGAAACTATGAACTTCTACCACGCTCTTGGGTGCTGCCCAAGAAACAACTGCCTCCACCTTCGACGGGTCCACTGACACTCCATGCTGAGACACCACATGCCCAAGGAAGTGTACTTCTTGTGTGAGGAACTTACACTTCGACAATTTCCCATAAAGCTGGTGGTGTCGAAGGACTTCCAAGACTGCCCTGAGATGCTCAACGTGCTCCTCCTCCGATCTTGAGTAGATCAATATGTCATCAATAAAAACAATGACAAACTGGTCCAGAAACTCTCAGAAGACAAAGTTCATAAGTCCCATGAACACAGCCGGTGCATTCGTAACTCCAAACGGCATTATACAAACTCGAAGTGCCCATACCTGTACCTGAAAGACGTCTTCGAGATGTCACTGTCCTTCACCCTCAGCTGATGATATCCAGATCATAGATCAATCTTGGAAAACCAACCTGCTCCCCTCAGCTGGTCGAAGAGATCATCTATCCTTGGAAGGGGGTAGCGGTTTTGACCATTATCTGGTTCAACCTTCGGTAGTCTATGCATAGTCTGAGACCACCATCTTCAATCTTCATGAACAAAACAAGATCACCCCATGGCGGCACGCTAGGTCGAACAAAGCCCTTCTCCATCAGATCGTCAATATGAATCCGCAACTCCCGCAACTCCGAAGGTGCCATCCGATAAGGGGCCATCGAAATCGGATGGGTGCCAGGCTGTAAGTCTATCCCAAACTAAACGTCACGTCGGGGGGGGGGGGGTGGTAGAGTTACAACCTCCTCAGGAAAAACATCAAGGAACTCCCCAAAAATCTCTGGGACATCCATCATCTCTATATCAGCTGTAACCACTGATAACCCACCTAACAAGGAAAGGAGAGGCTCCACATGCCGGATTCCCGCCTGATAGCTCTTCTCACCAACAAAAGATACGTGCTGCCCATCTACGTCGGAGAACACGACTCTTCTCCGGAAGCAGTTGATAATGGCACTAACAAAAAACAACCAGTCGATGCCTAGGATGACATTGTATGGCTGCATCTATAACAGAAGAAGGTCTCCACTAGATCGATGTGGTACCAATGTCAGCCCACATCCCCGGCAAACACAAGATACGCTGGTCTGGCCCCCAACTGGTGTACTCAGTACCAGTGGTATGGAAAGTCTCTCTATATCTAGTCCCAAGCATGAGCTAGACTAGGTGCAACAAAAGAGTGCGAGGGTCCCGAATCAAACAAAGCAGAAACAAGAGTGCTGAACAAAGAAATCATACCTCGTACCACCTCTGGTCCCGCTAGAGCTGCCAACTCTGCTGCGTGCAACTGTCCACGCCCAGATCCTCTACCTCTCTGATGTCGTCCACTTCTCCGACCACGCCCTGGTCGAGGTCCCTGAGGAGCACCCTAAGGTCGGCCTCCTCCTGCAAAGTCTTCCCTCGGAGGAGCATGGTCCTACTACTGCTGTAAGGGTCTCGTCGAAAACTGGTGCTGCTAAGGTGGGCGCTGAACCTGCCCACCTCCACCGTACTAAGCTTGGGTCGGGAACCGACTCTGAACGTACCTGAAACCTCTACAAGAAAAACACCTCGGTCCTGGGCTCGTGAAAAAGGGACGAGGACCCGATGATCTGAACTGGAACTGCTGGGGCCTGCTCCCCACTGGCCTGAACCTAGAAGTTCCCGTCGTAGGATCCCTACTGCTGACTGCCTTCCCCTTCAATGAGCCTGGATGGATCCCCTCTCGGGGTGCACCTCCCAGCGAGTGCATCCTCTCTACAACCTCTGCCTTCTTCTGTACCGCCAAGTACGTCGGAAGGGTGAAGGGGGTGACAGCATACTGGAGCGAAGGACAAAGAGCCTCCTCCAAACGTCTTCCCCGAGACTCCTCATCCGGAAAGAGATCCGGAGCAAAGCACAGGAGATCCTTGAACTTGATCCCCAGCTCTCGTACCGACATACTTCCCTGCTGCAGGGAGAGTAACTCCTGCCGCTTCTCCGCCTTGATCATGGAAGAAAGGAATTCCTCACGGAATTCCTTCTCAAAGTTATCCCAAGGAACCTATGCCTATATCCTCTCTCCGAGGTAGAGTGTCCACCACTGTCACGCTGCGCCTCTCAGCTGACTTACTGCTAGGGGAACCCAGTACTCCCTCAGAGCACAGATCAAGGTAAAAGAGATCCCTAGCTCCTCAAGCCACCCCTCTGTCTCTATATCCGAAGTACTACCCTCGTACTTCTTGAGGGTCTGCCGCTAGAAAGAACGGAGAGTCTTCTGCCACTGGCTATCTTCCTCCTCTCGGTCAATCCTCAGCTGATCGACCGCCTGAATCTGCTAGGCCTCAGCTGTCTGAGCCACCCGGGGATGACGTCCAGGTGCCATAGCTGTACGGTAAACAAGGATCACCTAAGCCCAAGTAGTAAGGAAAACTCAAGGTTCATTTTATCATTTTATTTAAATGTCTTTCCCAGAGCACCCAAATCAAGTAAAACACAATCATGATGATGCATGTACCTTCCCCAGGGTCTCTACCCTACAATCAATGTGGTCTCACTTGGTCGTTCGGTAGGCTCAGAGTCCTTGCATCGGATCACGGGGGGCCCTAAAATCCCGTGTCCTAGCCGGTCTTCCCTGGCCTATGTCACACACCAAGATTAACTAACACTGTTTCCCTACCATCCCATGAAATCCTTACTGTGCCTAACTCCAGACTCCATCCTATCTTTCAACCATCACCTCTGATACCATTCTGTCACGACCCCCTCCCACCAAATATGCCCCTCCTAAGCTGGCAATGGTGAAAGGGAGGTAATGACCCCCAAGTCCCGCATCCAGTAGGCCCCGGGGTGGCGACTAGCACCAAGGGTATGAGTTTTCACAAATATGGGAGGCGTTACCCTTTTTATTATTTAGGATCGTGAAATAGGACAATTCAACCACCAAAAGGAAAAAAGAACAAGTGTATAGAAATAAAACCAAACCAAGCCCACATGCATGTTTAAACAAATTTATAACAAGGTACAAGTACAAGAAAGCTCAAAGTACAATACCAAAACAAAGGTACAACAACAACTCCAACCGTCCAACTAGTTGGGTCCCGCACGACCCTCGTAGTCCTCCTGGAAACTTGAAAGTAAACGTAGGGTGAGCATACAAGTATACTCAGAAGGAAAACCTAAAGCTCTCGTGCACAAGTGAGGAGACATCCTAATGTCCTATGAGAACAATAGAAGAAACCTAGAAAGGAATTATATCGACCCAACCTCACCAGCCACACTCACCAAAAACACAAGCACAATAGGTAGTAGTATATAAGAACAAGAGTATTGGGTACCCCACACCGTTTCCCTTTAGTTAGCTGCTCTTCCTAACGACGAACGTCCTGACGCTTCCACACTCTCCCCACCTGCACACACCTGGGACTCACAACCATGTATCCCACCCGCACACACCTGGGCCTCAAAACCACGTATCCCACCCACACACACCTGGGCCTCACAACCACGTATCCCACCCACACACACTTGTGCCTCACAACCACGTATCCGGCCCGTACACAACTGGGCCTCATAACCACGTATTCCTCCTGCACACACCTGTGCCTCACAACCACGTATCCCTCCCGCACACACCTGGGCCTCACAACCACGTATCCTGCCCGCACACACATGGGCCTCACAACCACGTATCCCACCCGAACACACCTGGGCCTCATCCCGAAGATTCTTGGGAAATAGTAGAACCTACCCAAAGAGTCTTGGGCTATAACCACCCCAATCGAAACCTAACCGAAGAGTCTTAGGTGTAAGGTCGCCTCAAGCCATCACAACCTAGGGGAGAAGGAGCAAGAAAGAGCTAGTAACTAAGGGAAAAACACCCTTTCCCATAAAATGGGAGTGTTTGGCACTAAGTGCTCAACATGGGTGGGGTGAGATAAAACACAAAAGATACAGATATATATATATATACCAAACACACTGCCCAACCTATGTCTTATAAACAGAGAAACTGAGCGCGTGCCTCGGAACTGCTACCACGAAGCATGCATACAACAAACAACCCCAACCCCATTTAGGTTTTTACGTTTCAGGAGAATTATATTATTTAGTTCCTTAACTACTGGGCAACTATCCACAACCAACCACATCGAATGTTCGTAAAACATAACCATGTCACCCACAAAACAAGTTAGGAAAAGCACAACAAAGTCCCTCTTATCAACCAACCAACCCCATTGATTATTATTTCCATTTCATTTACCACGCCCCACCATCCATTAATTCTTCCACTTTTATTTATTAATCACAACCCATAACCCAATCACATTAAAACCCAACCCTGCAGCCCCGCTGCCAACTGCCATAACCACAACCGCACCGAAACCACACATCATCATCCCCTTAATACCATTTATTACAGCCCCACTACCCATCGGTCTACAAAAACCCACAAAAACACCCCCAACACATGCCACGCAACCAAGCCAACACCCACATGTTCATTATTCCATTTTGTTTAACCGGGGTGATCACACAAGGGTTCCAAATTTTCATTTAATCAACCAACTTTACGTGATTATCCGATTTCCACATTCCACAAGGTTTCCATCCATAAGAAAATCCAGAAGGAGAGGGCAACATTTAATTGAATAAGCAAAGGCCCCCAACAACCGTGATTTTCAGTAGGTAGAAGATCATTCAATTCACAACATAATATCACATGATATAAAGTAACAACAATCACAACTTCCTATCCCCATTATATAAGCCAGTTATTATCTTCGTTAAACTGGTTAAAAAGTGTTTCACATAAACAAGAGAACACTCACCCCGCATGATACACAAATTAGAGAGACAAAGGTGAGATCCCTACCTCAATAGGTTCTTGATCGCAACGCTCCCCCGGATCAACCTTAGAAGACGTCCGTCGGCGTCCGTCACTTCTGTCGATCTCAGAAAAACTTCCTCGGGTGGAATTCGGAAAGAAAAGGCTGAAGGAAAGACAACAGATCCAAGCTCGGATGCTCCGCCTCGTTGTTATGATCCCGTGGCCACTGACGGATCGTAAATTGGAGCTCGGACGAAGAAGTTATGGTTGGAAGAGCCTTCGAGTCACTTGAGAGAGCTATGCTCATAGGATAGGGGAGGAGAGGTGTGAGTTGAAAAGGGGAGGGGACCCCTCCTTTTATAGGCGTGAAAAGCAAAAGTACACGACAAGTAATTTATGGTACACGGCGTGTACTCAGTTCTTTCACACAGTCTCCACGCGGCTTCCAGCACGGCTCCGCGGCCATTGACTGGTCAACACACGGTTTGAGGGTAACACATACGTGGGGAAGGACTACACAGCGTGTAGTTCAGACACACTACATGTACTCATTTATTACACATGGAAAGGACATAGCTCCAACACAGTACACGACCGTTGACTGGTAACGCGTACGCGGGGAAGGACTACACGGTGTGTAGAACTGGACACACGACGTGCACCCATTATTCCACACAGCAAGGACACAGTCTGCAACACGGGGTGTACCCGGAAAGGGAGTACACGACGTGTACCCAAACTACACGACGTGTAGTTTCAAAATTCTGGAAAGTGTGGGAAAATTCCTTTTTACCCTCAAGAACACTTCTTGGCCTTCTTTTTGACAAAGGAATGGGCCGGAGAGGTCCATGCCATTACACCCAAATACTATAAATAAAATACCATTATGTATGAAATATTTTTGTCTTTATAATGAATATTTATAGTCAAATTTATCTTATGTATAACCCTATATAAAAAATATTTTAGTCATCAAATATTGATTTTAACACTTTAAACTCTTATTTAAATATAATAATAATAAATGTACTAATATAATCCATTTGGACCAAAAGGATCATATTTTATTCATATGGACATTTTTGGTTCAATTAACCTTATCCAATAAAATTATGACATGTTTTAGGGTAATTACAATATCATATTTACCCTTAATTACCCTATTTACTTTTAACCGTGGTAAATAAAAGTCAAAAGATGATATTCATCAAATATTATTTTCATCTTATTGAACCACATTTTACTTACTGATATCAACCGTGTCTCTCGGATTTTGGAAATTTAATTCACAGAAGTGGTAAAATTATGATTTATGCAAATTTTCAAATGCTCCTAGAAGGTGTGTAAAAGACAATAAAATTTAAATAAAAATTTATACATATTATTTTATTATATAATGACTCCAATGAATTAAATTGAAAATATATATTTATTATATATCTATTTTGAAATAAAATAAATTTAATTAAAATAAATAATTATTTAAATCAAATTTCGGTTTTAATTAATAACACCGTGGTTTTCACTATTCGTAAAAAATTTCATGTTTTCAGAAAAATACCACATTCTCACCCTAAGGTAATTTTGATATTCCGAATTCAAAAAATAATTATATTATAAAAAATTTAGAACCGATAATTTTCATTAATTAATTTAAAAATAATTTTCGTTGTCAAAACCAAAACGTGGGTTTTTAAAATGTAAAAACAATCAAAAGATTGACATGGGTTTATGTCAAATTTAAATGTGAAATTACATATAATGAACTAAATTGTATTAAATGATAAATATATAATCCAATTATACTTACATAACATTAAAATTCAAAATTTAACATTATAAATTATTTTTATTAAAGACGTTGTTTTCAATTAAAATTTAAATTTTTTCACTATTCATCAAAATAATAAAGTTATCAGAAAAGTACCAAAAATTAATCCAAACTAAATTTTTATATCTAGATTAGAAATAGAAATTTAATTATATTTTATTTAGTATATAAAGGTGTCATATATTTGTTTTCAAAATAATTCTTCATTAAATAGGCGATATAATTTCATTATTAAAAAATACAGATATTATCTAAAAAATTGAATTTTTCCTTATATTAGGTCTAATAAGAAAAATATGAATTATAAAATTATATAATATATATATAAAATTTAGAATGCAGTTAATAATATTCATAGCTGCTTTTTGAACGACTAGATTGGTAAGTCGTGGTGCGATAGAACTCGTTATTGGGTGTACTGCAAGTTATTGAATTACTTTCAAGAAATAGTATACTATGAAATCTTGGGGTGTTAAATTATCCCCTCCTTCAATAAATTGCATCCTTACAATTTGAAATTGTTCTTTGAAAATAAAGAGTTATGAATAGAAAATATCTTTGTGGAGAACCAACATTGGAAATTGGGTTAATAAAATTTACTCTTAATAAGTGTGAAAGGGAAATTAAAAATTCACCACCAAATTATGATATCGATTATGAGAGGATTGGTGGAAATTGGAGACACATAATTGGAGAGAAAACATAAATATTTATAGGGAGTGATAGAGGTCATCAATCACAAACAATGGTAAAATTAAGGGCCCCATAGACATCAATCTATGATGATTTAAAATATTGTCAGTTCAATAAAACATAAGGCATTAGGATAACTCATTATTGGTTTTATGATCCATTCCCTAAAGATTAAATATTAATTTATTCATTGAATAAGGGAAAAAATACATGACAATTAGAGTTTCACCATTGAACTAATTCTTACCATAAACTCATCTTTCACTCAAAAATATAATATAATTCAAAAATATTCTATTTATCGTAATCGTGTGGGGTTCCCAAAATTATGACTTTATAAATTATTTTTTCATCTACTTAAAAAAACATTATACAAAACCAGACATCAGCCATGCTAGTGGTAGGTGATCCACCCTTGTCAACCTTCAGTTACGGGTTCAAGTCTCACGACCTTGCCGGACGCGACGGGCTGTCTCTCAACCTCCAGGTTTTCCATTTTATAACAGTACAAAAAATAATATTATGAATTTTTTTAAGCTTAAATATTTGTATCCAATGCTTAACTTAATGCCTTCCAATATTTATACTAATCCAAAACACATCTTCCAATCTCATAGTCTAAAATTTATAAGTAAGATAAACATAATGAAGAACCTTTTTTCCATGTAATAACATGTGAATCCCTTAATCATGTATTATTTTAAAACATGGTAACACCCAGAATTACCATAAAACCATAATGATTATAGTCATGCTCTTTTATTTTTTATAGATTACTAGATATACTTCTTAAATCCAAAAAATGTCTAAACTCCAACAATGATGGAATATACACATCATTAATCAGTTCCAAGGTAGTAAGGAATATCAAATATAATTTATCCATATTAATCATATCTTATTTCAAAATCACTACCTCTATGTCATAAACATATTAAGCTTTATCTTTCCATAAACCATTTATTTTACAAAAAGGACATATTTATATTTAGTTTCTTTCTATAGAACAATATAATATCAAATCCTTAATTAAATAGTACTATAGTGCAATCCTTATTTATTACCATAATTCATATAAAAAGTACATTGTTGATACAACACTGAAACGAAATAATTCTTTAATAACATCATAAGAACACTAATCATTCCTTTTCATCTGTGGTAGTATTATAAGTTTATTATTATCCAATAGCATCATTTGGGGAATACTCTAATGATTTTGATATTGATTCGCATAGTGTTCCAACTCCATTCAAATGAACCATTTTACCTTTGGAACCTTTTTCTTACCCTTGCAATGATGTAATTGGTGTCCTTTTTCTCCACACTTATAACAAACTGTCATTCCCTTAAATAATTTATCCATGTGACTCTTCCCACAACTATCCCAGATGGGAAAATCCATATTTCCCCTATTCCCTTTATCCATCATTCTCTCTTCCATCCATTTCTTCTCTTTCATCCCTTCAAATACATAGGACATAGAGAATTATTTACTTATCTTATTAACACAATAAACTATTTCCTCTTATGATGAGAATATGTGGGAAACTATTTCACTTCTAATTGCTGGCTAAATACCATGAAAGATATGATCCTTCTTAATCTTGAGATCATGTGTATTGATGCAGTTCTCACTCCTTCTACTAGGAACCATGTATAAACTATGTCATATAATATGATAGTTTATGAATCAAAATACATAATTCCAGACTTGTAAACCACTTATCATATATTGAAAATTTTATGGATATATTCCATAATAATTAAATTGTTATCGTTGAGGAGAAATATACTCATAAATCCTTCGTAATGGTTTGTAAGGAAAATGTGAAGTATCCTAAAAATATCCCCCAAGAGTTTCGTAACCAAGAGTGTAGTAAATCCCCATTGTCGTGTACTAGGATACCATGGGTCCAGACTAAAACACTTTTTCAGGGTTTCATTCTTAAGTACATCTTGGCCAAATCCTCCTCTACCAGCTCGTATCCAGATAATGATGTATTGCTTAGAAAATACATAAAATATCTACAATATCAAAATTCTTGAAAGTTATTCTGTACTAATCCTCAATGTCTATCTTAGGGTAATGTGCTAAAATCAATGTTTATCTAAATCTCATTTCCACAGAATGTACTAAACATCCTCTAATACCAACTGTAATGCCCCGACCTCAGTTACCAAGAGACGGTGCATTATTACATAATATTGTCATGATCACATTTGATCAAATCCTAAATGACCGATCATTTTAGTTACCTTGGAAGTACTAGATACATTCATAAGTTTAACATTACATTATACAATGAAAAACAACAACAAAATTGTCTCATTTGACCACATTCATATCCAATTGACTATCCCTACAGGTCAGTCATAATATACTTCTTCACATCTTGGAACAAATACAACATACAAATGGGTGAACTTAGATGCTGAGTAGGGATAACAATATAGTGAACAATTTCATAAATAAGAATAAACATTTAATGTAATGTATTAGACTAAGACACAAGCCTTTAAAACATAAACAAATCATAACATGGTAAAGATAAATCAAATAATTCCATTTACTTATTAAAATGGATATTATACTAGTCTAATAATCACTTGTAATATCAATATCCAATTTCATAATTTTGGAACACATAATGCCCGAATTCATAACCACATAGTCAAGGTTATGTGCCAAGACTACAAATAAGATTTTGTCAAAGCCTTGTTCCAGGAAACTAGTTTGTCTCATTAGACCTACCAATGCATCAAGGTGTTATAGAGGGCTCAGCCCATCACTTACTAAGTACAATGCATTCATTATATGACAATGTTGAAACATAATCTAAACATTCTTATTAAGACTACAATAAGAAATGTCAATATTTTAACAATAAACAAGTAATGGTATAAAAATAGCATATCCACAGTCAAACATAACTCATTCGATCCAATATGGAATATTTTATTATAATAAATTATCTCCAATCGATAATAATGAAGTATATTGACATATATTTAAATAATCATCAAAACTATTTGAGAGTAATATACCCCTTTTTCTTGAAAACATTTAAAATTCTCGATATTTGTCAAGAAGCTGTTTAAAATTGATTTTTGAATCAAAGTGTCCCATACCACTTAGAAACATATAAAAGAAATTAAAATTTTAAAACAATAATTTCCATATAAATAAAACATAAAAATTATTTTTAATACATGTACATTAATGGGAAATATATAGAAGAATAAATTTTTAAAACAAATAAAATTATATTTTAGTTACAGTTCAATACCAAATGAGTGCTGCTTAAATAAAAATAATTGAGGTAATAAAAATGTTATAATATCATGAGAATAAAGGTATTTATGATATAATATTTTAAAATACAGTATATAAACCAAATAAAAGTGAATTGGGGTATAACAACAAAGAAGTCACAATTGAATGTAAGTTGATATGAATTCATTTATGAAGACCATATTTTGAGGTTAAGGAAAAATAAATGACATTATTTTTTGTGAAAAATATAAATACACTCAATATTATTGGATATTACATGTAAATCAATCAGAAGACATTCAAAAAATTTCATGTAAAAACAACACAATTTACATGGATGTTTAACTCAATAAATATAAATTGTGTTAAAATTACTCTAATCAAGTTTATATCGATGACATTAGAATTTAAAAATGGAGTGATTATGTGTATCAAAAGTATGTCCACACAAAGGGGACAGGAAATTACTAAATAAGTAAATAAATTGTGATTTCACACATAATCTGGTGTATAGTAATAAATGGAGTTTGCGTAAAACCGAATGAGTGGAAATTTGAAATTTGAAATTCCCTTACCGATTAGGTAACATACGAAACATCAACCCCATGAAAGAAGTATCATCAAAGGATGATGTAATTACACAAAAATTAATGTATATTACACTAAATATTCCATAAAGGATAGTACATACACAGCACAAAATGCAATAGTTGCAAATATAGTCTGAATCTCACGAGAATAAAAGTGAGATGAAAACTCCTTACCATGTTGTAACAAATCATGTCATATGAGAAAAAGATAATAACCCCCAAATGAATCACATAATACCATTAATATAAAAAGAATCATGCTAATATATATATATATATATATCAAATTGTAGTACACGATACACCACATGTAATAAATAAGTGGTGAAAAATGGAAATCACACGGAATTAAAAATGATAAAAGAAACCCCTTACCTTGTACTTTTACAATGTAAGAGGGTATGTTAACCTCATTTATAATTTTTAAATAATTGTTAAATTATTATAAAATAATCATATACATAAATATGATATCATATATGATCTTTTAATATTACTTTGTTAATAATATTTTTGTAGTATCATATTTTTGGGTGATAACTGATTCATTTTACATTATATGTTTTGTTATGTATGCCATGAGTGTTATGAATAAGATTTATTTGACTCATATCCAAAATGATATTATGTTCTTAAACATTATTTTTAATTAGGGAAGGGAAATTATCCTTGAATGATTATGATTGGGAATGAATCTCATCGCGTTCCTGGAGATGGTAATCTGTATGTAGGTACGAGCGAGTATATTACTATATTTATTGTGAAATAATATGTAATTGGACGGTATTTAATATATAAATAATCATTAAAATGTTATATTTATTATTTAAATCATTTATACTCATTATTATACCCATCAGAAATAATAATCTGTTTGAATAACAAACTACACCATGACATGGAGATGGTAAGCCGTACATACGCATGTATGGTGACTTCATCATTTATAGGATGGACCAATTAACGAATATGGTTTTACTATATTTATAATAACATAATAGTATGTTGAATGTAATGGAGGAATTATTTTGTTTTAGAATCAAATAAATATGAAGTGAAAGAAGAAAATAACATGAAAGAGGGTGGTGAAATTATTACCTCTTCTTCGTGTGTTTCCTTTTTGAGTTGAAAGGGCTTCCTAGATTGCATTTTTTATCCACATAAGGACTCTAGGATGATGTCATAGAATTTGGGATTATATTTGGGTAGGGGTTGTCTGAGCCAAATGTATTTGGAGGTGTGATTTGGAGATAAGGGGAAGTGATCTTTTAAAAGAGGGGTGAGGGGAATCTAAGGAAAAGCTTGAAATATTATTTTATTATAAAATCATTTTTGGATTATGATGGATCCAAAATTATTTATTTCGTTGATAAGGTGGGTATGGGTCGAAATAATCTGAAAAAATATGTTTTATACAAATTTAGATCACCATATTAACCTTATCATTTAGATTTTTCTATTAATTAAATAGTTTAACCTTTACCGTGTCTTCTAGTATTCTTACAAAATATGGTTAATAAACTTGCTCTAAACATCGAAAAGAACATATTGTGGTTCAATAATGACATATATAATATTATTTGATCCCTTTCACCGAACATTATACTATTAGGAATATTATATCCACCAATAATATAATATTTATTTTAAAAACACATTTATGTCAATATTGACCTTATTTAGTATTCGGATTTTGTGAAAATTAGAACACCATGATTACTTAAAAAAATTATGTAATAAACACTAACATTTCATAATAACATATGAAATTAGTTTCATTCATAAAAAGTCTAAAATTACATTTATTTGGATATTTATAATATCAATTATTTTAATCATTTGTTAATAAGGTAATTACGGCATAATCATTATTTCATAAATAAATATAATTAAATAATGTGTAAAAATTATAAATAAAATACCATTATGTAGTAAATATAATTAGATTTATAATGAATATTTACATTCAAATTTATCTCATGTATAACCCTATATTAATAATGTTTTAGTTATTAAACATTAAATTTAACATTTTTTACTCATCTTTAAATAAAATAAAAAATAAATGTCTTAATCTATTCCAAGTGGACCCAAAGGATCATATTTTATTCCTATGGTTATTTTTCATCGAATTATAATTATCCAATTGAATTATGACATATTTTAGGTGAATTACAATATCAATTTTACTCTTAATTACCATCTTTACTTTTAACTGTGGAAAATAAAAATCAAAAGTTACTATTCATCAAAAATTCTTTTCATCATATTCTACAGAATTTTACTTACTGATGTCAATCATGTCATTTGGTTTTTTGAAATTCTACTCACAGAAGTGGTAAATTTATTTTTTATGCAAATTTGTAAATGGTTCTAGATTGCGTAAAAGACGGCAAAATGTTCAATAAAAATTTATTCATCCAATTTTATTATAATATGAATCGAATTAATTACATTGAAATTATATGGGTATTATATATATATATTTTTTGTATTAAAATAAATATAATTTAAATAAATAATAATTTAAGAAAATTTATGTTTTAAGCAATAACATAGTGTTTTTCACTATTCATCAAAAATTGAATGTTTTCAGATAAAGAAAAAAAATCACCGTAAGATAATTTTGATATTCAGAATTAAAAAATTAATTATATTTTAAAAAATTTATATCATAGATCAAACATTAATTAATTTAAAATTAATTCCCATTGTCAAAACCAAAAAGCAGGTTTTTAAAAAGTAGAAACTATCAAAAGAGTGACATGTGTTTACGCCAAATTTAATTGTGAAATTACTTATATTTACCTAAATTACATTAAATGATAAAAATATAATCTAATTATATTTATAAACCATTAAAATTCTTAATTTAACACTATAAATTATTTCGATTAAAAAAGTTGTTTTCAATTAAAATTTCAAATTTTTAATTATTCATCAAAATATGAATGTTATCAGAAAAGAGCCAAAAATTTATCCAAACTAAATTTTTATGTCCTTATTCTATAGAATAATTTAATTTCATTAAATTGAGTATATAAATGTGTCGAATATTTTTTTTAATATGATTCTCCATTAAATATTCGGTATAATTGCATTTGTTTGAAAAATAATTCCTTTATCTGGAAATTTGAAATTTTCATTATATTATGCCTAAAGAAAAAAAATTTGAATTCTAATATTACATAACATATATATAATATTCATAATGTATTTCATACTATTCATAATATATCACGACCTGTCCCTCGGGGCCCGTGACATGACTACCCCAAGCCCACCGTCCATAGGCCAGGGGCTAGACACTAGCACCGAAAGTCATATTCCCTAAAACCGGGACGCCATTGCCTTTTTAAACTATAAATACACAAAAATAATCACAAAAAAAGATACAAACACAAGTAAACTATATATAAGATAGAGTGTTGAAAGTAAAAAGGGGCTGGAATTCAAGCCCAACTTTAAAGGTACAAGTACAACTGAAAAAAACAAAATAAAATTGAAGAAAATAGAAAGAAACTACCAGGTCATCCTCCGAGGATCCTACCTGAAGGGTTGGTAGAGATCTACTCCTCAGCACTCCACGTCGTCCCTTCTCCTCTATGTACTGACATGTCATATGGTCCACCTCTGGGCCCCATCTTGTCCGTGTACCCTCATCCTTGATCAACACTGTCCATTGTTTGCACCGAACACAACAAGGTGCGAGCATAAACCATTCAGGGGTGAGTATAATGACACTCAGTAGGGTCCCCAAGACTCTAAAGGTCTCACAAAATTCACTAATAATAAACCACTAAGCATGAATTCAACTGTCAACCCTACTTAGTTCTATTCTCGTACATATACCTAAGTTATCAAGTATACCCATCTCAATCAAGAGGAAACACATGTTCTAACCCAAAAGACCAAAGCTCAACTGTTCCACAATGGAAGGAATACCATGAAGGTAAGTACAAATTTGGTATTCCACATAGAATAATACCACTATGGTATTACCATGAAGGTAAGTACCACACATGTACAAACTCAGCTCACACTAGGTATAACTTAAGTACAGTAGTAAAGATGATTAGATGTAACTTCTAACTCATCTTACTCTGTTAAGAGCCTCTACTAATGACCCACATAGGTTAGCTCGGTGCTGACCCACATAGGATCTCTAGGTGCTGAACCACATAGGATAGCTCGGTGTTGACCGACACATGATCACTCGGTGATGACCCACATAGGATTACTCGGTGCTGACCAACATAGGATCTCTAGGTGCTGACCCATTGAGGATCGCTATTCATTCATCATGTCACAACTAGCTACAGGGTTCCCACACTATGCTTGTTTTCCTTTAGGAGGATCTACTCCATAGGCCACTTTTCGATACTAAAAAATCTATAAAGTCTCATGAATAAGTACCTATAAGGACTAACACATCATAGGGTTCTCAACGCAACCAATAGTGCGTCAATCGGACGACCTGTCTATGAGTTATTAGCCTTTTAATCTCGAGGGCCCTGTTGGATTCGTGCTCAATCCAACCCGACCATACTCCAAAATTATCCAACTATCAAGTGGGGTGTAGAAAAAGTACTGTCTCTCTCCAAGGTTTACAAGGTCATTGACGGTTTGTCAAACGGACGCTTGGTGCAAAAGTTATGGCCGATAGAGCGAAAATCTCGTAGCCGGTCCAGGTCCGGTTCGACCTGGTCGGACTAACCCGACACGACACGACCCGATTCAGGTCGAAATGTCCCACATTGGGCAGCACGGAGACTACGACGGTGGGGCTAGTCCACTGAGGGTCCCCAAGGGCCATGGGGCGGTGAGGCTGCGGGGGCCGTGAATTGCCTTGGGGCGGCGAGGCTATGGGGGGCCCCGAGGGCTGCTGGGCGGCAAGGTAGTGGGGGCCGGAGAGGGCTTTGAGATGGTGTGGTTGTGGGTGGCGTGTGGCCGCGAGATAGATGATTCCATGGAGGGCGTGATGCTGTAGGGTGGGGGAGGCCGTGGATGGAAGAGGATGTAGGCGGCGAGGGGTCTCAAGGAGGTGGAGGCTGTGGGGCAGCGATTTCCGCGGACGGCAGAGGCCGCAAGAAGCTTGGTGGCCTCGGGGCAGTTCCCTTGCACTGTCTCCTTCATCACGGCCGATAGTGGTGCCGACCGCCATTCACATGCCCTACCTATGTTGGTTGCCACCCTCCTCTATCTAGTCGAATAGAACAACTAAATACAAAATTTGCAGAGAGGTCGGGCCATGTTGGATTGGCACGCACTCTCCGCGTTAGAGCGATAGCAAGCAGTAATAATATTTTTTTGATTTTATGATGAATTATCAAGAACATGTAAGGGGATTAAATTCAAACAACCACCCTAAAACCTCCAACAATGATTATACCAAAACTGACAAAAGAACACATCCTCGAATCAATAAGTTAGAGAGTTGATACACATTCTTTGTTTTAGAAGGGAAGAACCTGGGAATATAGAATCATACACAACTAAACCCCAACCTTGATTTCCCTTTCACGTTGGAAGGGATGAAGTCAGTGATGATAGAGTTTCCTCAATCTTTGGTCCGTTTTCATCAATGACGTCCTACATTGGTTTTATCCACAAGGTGCTTCCGATCTAGCTCGGGGTCGGTTTCCTCATTCTTTGATCTCCGATGGTTGTTCTTTGTTGGGAGGTGTTCTTCATTGGATATGGTAAAAGTTTCTCCAAGGTATTTTCCAACACTTATCCAAAAAAAAGATTATCCAAAATAAATTAAATTAGGTTTTATTAATTTAATTAGAATTGGAACCATTAATCAAGAGGTGTTGGCATCATTATTGTTGAGGAAGTTCAAGATACTTCTCCACATTAAAGAGGGAGTTTAAGAGTTTCTCCCAAAATGAGGGGAGTTCAAGGGGGTTTTAGTCTCAGGTGGTCCCCACAACCATAACTTCACATGCGAGGTTTAGTTCTTGTCATCCCCACCTCTCAACATCCACATGGTATTTTCAAAGAAAATTAAATTAAAATAAATGTTTATTTAATTTTATTCTTATTTCCATGAAAAACCCAAATTTTATCTTTCACCATCATCCTACTGCGGTTGAGGTGAAGGTCCACTTATGTTAATACTGGCACTGTGAGTTCAATGGTGCCCTCAGATTTCAATTCCAAGCACCGGTTCAAAAGTTTCAAAAACCTGCTCCCACGTTTACTGAATGTACACGAAAAAATGATCAGAAATTCATTTCGGCACTCCGGGCCTTGGAATCACGCGACGTCAATTTTTTGTGGACTCTTAAAATTCCCGTAAATTAAAAAAATTACATTGAATTTTCGGTTCTTTATATTATTCCCACCTCTGGGCTTTTTATTCCTATAAGCCACAACTCAAACTAACAGAACAAGTGGGTGCATTGAACATGTATCTGAGCCTCCCACTCCCATGTGATCTCATGGAGGTTCTTGTGCTTCCACCAAATGCACACTAGAGGTATGGACCAGACACAAAGGATCTACTCCTGTCGATCCTCAATCTCATATAGAACCTCTATAAATGTTTCCCCATTTTCGACGTCCAACTCTCCATGGTCGATGATGTTAGAAGGGTCGTGCACGTATCTCCTCAGATGGGATACATGGAAGACGTCGTGCACCCGATGCAACTAATGGGGGAGTGCTATGTGGTATGACACCTCTCCAACTAAACTGAGGACCTAAAAGGGTCCAATGAACCTCAAAGATAACAATCCGCCTAATCTAAATTTCTGCAAACCTCATCGGGGTGATACCTATAGGAAGATGTTGTCACCATCCTCGAACTCAAGAGATCTCTGTCTCATGTCGGAAAAAGACTTATCCCTGCTCTACGCAGTCTACCTCTGCTCCTAGATGATCTTCACTTTCTCTGTGGTAGCTCGTACCATCCCTTGTTCCACTATTACCGACTCCCTTGGGTCAGTCCAGCACAAAGATGATATGCATGGTCACTCGTACAATGCATCAAAATGTTCCATCCCAATGGTTGAGTGATAATTGTTGTTGTATGAAAACTCCACCAAAGTCAAGTGATCCTCCCAGCTATGACCAAAGTCGAGGACACAAGCATGTAGCATGTGCTCAAGATATGGAATGGTCTTCTCAGTCTGTTCATCCATCTAAGGATGGAAGGTGGTGAAAAAATGAAGCTGCATCTCAAAATCCTCCGACAACCCCTTCCATAATTGGGAAGAAAAACATGTATCATGATTTGAGACAATCGTCGATGGTACTCCATGTAATCACACAATATCTTGCAAAAAATAGCATTACATGCTCTCTACTGAACCATGCTCTCTGATCGGTAGGATGTGGGCCAACTTGTTGAGTTGGTCGATGATCACCTAGATAGAATCATAATCTCTGGCTATATGTGGAAGTCCTGTCATGACGTCAATGGATATCCCATCCCACTTCCACATTGGTACCTCCAAAGGTTGAACCATGCCTACTGTATATGATGCTCCAGCATCATTTACTAATAAGTGAAGCACCGAGATGCACACTCTGGAACTGCTTTCTTCATTCCAGGCCACTAGTGTTGTCATCAGAGATCCTGGTACATCTTCTACACACCTGGATGTACCACTAGATGGGGTGTGTGAAACTCCCCCATCACATCCTCTTGAAGAGAAACTAGTAACATCGTACATCCTCTGAAGAGGATGACATGCTTCCCACCTTCAGAAAATCAATCAGGTGAATTCCCTATAGATATCTGAGCACGTCGAGCCTCGCAGTCGGAATCCCCAGACTGCGCCCCCTAACTCACTAAAAAAGTTAGGGAGTGAATGTACATGACTTAAGAAAAATTGCTCCATCTCATTCGACAAAGGATATTTGCAAATCGTCCTTCTCCTCCGTCAACTCGCCTAGATGCTTTGTACAAGACCTCTTACTGAGTGCCACTACTACAACATTCCCCATCTCATGAGTATAGACTATCTCAAATACATAGTTATAGAGGAACTCAAGGCAATGTCATTTTCTCAGGTTCATGTCCTTCTGAGAGAAGATATACATGAGACTCTTGTGATCATATTACACCTTAAAACGCTCACACATCATGTAATGTTGCCACATCATCAAGGCGAAGACCACTGCTACTAACTCTAGGTCATGGGTAGCAGAGTTCCTCTCATGTATTCTCAGCTCTCGAGAACCATATGCAATAACTGCTCACTCTTGGATCAGGACACACCCTATCCTGGTCCCAGATGCATCCCAGTATAATTAATACCCAACGCCCTCCTCCGGAAGCCTCAGGATGGGGGAACTAGTTAGCCTCTGTCTTAGCTTATGAAAACTCCACAGGAATCTCTCCGACCAAACGAAGGGTTTCCCCCTTCTTCTTCTTCAATGCTTATAGTGGTGCTGAAACTATGGAAAAATTTGTCACAAACCACCGGTAGTATCCAGCCAAACCCAGGAAACATCATACCACCATCACACTCCTAAGAGGCTCCTAAGAATGTACTGCCTCAATCTTCACTGGATCCACTAAAACTCTAGCCTTCGAGATGACTTGTCCTAGGAAGTTAACCTCTCGGATCTAGAACTAGCACTTCATGAGCATACCACAAAGTTGAAGCACTAGGAGTGTGTTCAGTACTACCTGCAAATGGTAAGAATGCTCCACCTCAGTAGTCGAGTAGATCATAATTTCATCGATGAAGACTACTTGAAACAGATCATGTTATTGCTAAAAGATCCATTTCACGATTCCCATGAACACTTCTATAGCATTGGTCATACCGAATTCCATGTCCAAAAACTCATAATGGTCATACCGACACATAAAAGTTGTCTTCTGTACATCCTCATCTCGTACTCTGAGATGGTGATGGCCTGATCTGAGGTCTATCTTCAAGAACCACTGGGCTCCATTCAGCTAATCAAAGAGATGGATAATCCTTGTAAGTGGGTACTTTTTCTTCATAGTCACCTGGTTCTATGGATGATAATCAACACAAAGCCTCATGCCCCCATCCTACTTCATGGTGGAAAAAAATCGAGGATGCCTATGGTCATACACTGGGACGAATGAATCCCTTCCCCAACAAGTCCTTAGTTGTACCCGCAGCTCATGAAGCTCTACGGGAGCCATCTGATACACCGGTGAAGATATCAGTGTCTTCTCAGGGTGCAAGTAAAGTTAAAATTCCACCTATCTGCGAGGAGGTAGACCCAGAACATCATCAGGAAATACATCTGTGTATTGGTACAACACAACCAGATAGCTCAGACTATACTCATCAACTACTCCGAGGGTAAGGCAAGCCAACTGATAAGTGATCAGCTACACTTTCCTCTGGGTATGTTTGTCTTATGCTTCAAAGGCTCTGTTCTCACTTGTGAAGGTAAAACTAGTCCCATCCATGCAGACACACCACACATTCTGCCTAATATAGTAAATCAGAGAATGGACTATAGATAACCAGTCCATACCCAAGATGACAACATAAGGCCTCGACGCCGCTACTAAGAGATCCCAACTGAAGCTCTCGCCTCCTAGATTAAGCTCGTACTGCCAACACCAGTGCATAATCATCAAATCCACACACGTAGGAGTCTTTAGCCGTAAGGATTAAGCCAACGGCTCTGTCAGAATCTCTGAGATCCAAAAGATGGTAGTGGAAATAAAATAATGACTGGAACTTGTGTCTATAAGTACTGCAACTAAGGTGTTTAGGACACAGGCCGTACCTAGTATCATCTCTGGTGCGCCATGGTCGTAGGCCTCAGCTGCCTAGAGCTGAGCTCACCCCTGTCAACCAGATCCCTATGGGTGGGGTGGACCACATTATGGGGGTGGTGGTAAAATCTCGAATTGTCGCCCACCGCTAGCTGAACGGTTAGCTCCTTTGCCACATTCTCCTGCTCCCTACAGACTTCCTTGGTTCAACCTATTTCTTTTCTAGGGCGGTCCTTCGACCGTCTTCTGATCATCTGTATGGCGGGTCGGACAGTCACATGGCATGTGACCCTACCCATGACATGTTTAACATTGTCTACTCCTGGAATGACTGGCTCTGCCTCAGCTTCCCTGCACAACCGGCCCTAAATCCTACGGTCATCCACCTATAAGTCTGGTCCTCTTGGACCTCTACGACATCTATCTGTAGACATCTATAGAAGACTCTCCTACGTGATGACTTGTGTTGGGTCTCGCAGCTAGTGAATGCTTTTCAATGAAAATCTCCTCTATGAGGGATGTCTTTAACACCCCCACATGTGTAGGGATGCTGAGTGAGATCATCAAAGACCTGATCTCATGCCTGAGTCCCTACACAAATTTCTGGGCCCTGGGAAATGCGCCCCACCCCATATCTATGGAGTAGTGTGACAGGTTAGTGAAACTCGCTGAGTACTGACCCACAGTCATTTTACCTTGCTGAAAATGAAGAAGCTGTTATATGCACATTGCGTGAAGAGTCGTTGGAAAAAACTCTACCCAAAATAGGCTATTGAAGTCTGTCCAAAGAAGTGACACCTCATCGTGATCCTGGAGCATAAAGCTCCACCATCTGCCTGTTGATGCCTATAGATGACTAGTTTCAAGGGTTACCATGAGATCAGCTACTGTCCCTACCCGGCGAAAAACTCTCACCACGGCCTCCAGTCAATCCTCATCCACCTGTGGGTTCATCTCTCCCTTGAACTCGGGTGGCCTATGGCAATAGAACGTGTGCAACACATTCAATCAGTGTGCCCCCTCTGCTACTGGAACTTGTGGAATTAGTGTCCCAACGGGTAATGGTTCCACTGGTACCTCCACTAGTGCATCTACTAGAAGAGGGCCTTGCACAGAGGCCTCTTCACTTTGTGGGCTATCAGTGCAAAGAATATTTGGAACCCTAGCTGGCTATCTTCTTAGAGGAATCATGAAAAAAATAGGTGAGCAACAGTAAAAAAGTTATACCTGGTGAGCTGAATCAAAGAGATCACAAAAGAAAACTATTCAAAACACACACACAATTAGTGTTTTCATGAATTAAGCCAGAAATCAGAAGTCAAGGTCCTGGTGTATGGATACGCAAGCCGCGCACCAACACTGGATTCCCTAAACTGATAACCACACTCAGTACACATAACACTACTACTGTTAAAATGATCAGATTCATATATTCTATGGTATAATTGACTTCTCTGATACCAATTTTTCATGACCCGTCCCCTGGGGTCCGTGTCGTGACTACCCCATGCCCCCTTCCATTGGCCAGGGGCTGGCGACTAGCACCGAAAGGCATATTCCCTAAAACTGGGATGACATTTCCTTTATAACCTGTAAACAAACGCAACCATGCAACACAAAAAGATATTAACACATGTAAACTATTTAGTAAAAGAGTGCTAAAAGAAAAATTGGGCGAGAAAAAAAATCCCAACAACAAAGGTATAAGTACAACTGAAAAACAATACAACTGAAGAAAAAGGAATGAATCTACTAGGTCAGCCTTTGAGGTTCCTACCTGAAGGGTAGGGACATATCGCTTTACAGAACTCCACATATAACCGTCTCCATGGTGTTCCAACATGCCGTATGGTCCACCTCCATGCCCCATCTAGTCCTGGCACCCTCATCATCGATTTGCGTGGTCTGTCATTTGCACCAAACACAATATGGGTTGGGCCTATCCCGTGCAGGGGTTAGTATAACAATACTCAGTAGGGACCTCGAGACCCTCAAGGTCGCCCAAAAGTCACAAAGTATAGTCCACAAATAATGAAGTCAATTGTCAACCCTACTTAGGTATATTCCCTTACATATAACTAAGTTATCATGTATACCCATCTTAATTCAGAGGAAACACCAGGTCCAACCCAGATGCTCAAATCTTAGCTGTTCCACAAAATAAGGAATACCACGAAGGTAAGTACCACTTAGGTAAGACAAACATAAGAATACATCCAAGGTATTACCACAAAGGTATTTACCACACAACTACGAACTGATCTCACACAAGGTATAACATATGTATAGCCATTGAGATTGTTATATGTAATAACTAATTTATCTTACTCTATTAAGAGGATCTACTATGGATCCACATAAGATCTTTCGGTGCTGGCCCACATAGGATCACTAAGTGCTGACCCAGATAGGGTTGCTCGGTGCTGACTGGCATAGGATCGCTCGGTGATGACCCACAAAAGATCACCCTGTGTTGACCTACACAAGATCGCTATGTGCTAACCCACACAAGATCACAACTCATTCATCACGTCACTACCATCTACCGGGACCCCGCACTACGCTCGCATGTCTCCGGGAGGGTCCACTCCACAAACCACTGGTCGATACTCCAAATTCCACGAAGTCTCATTTATAAGTATCTAAAAGGACCGCAACGTCATAATGGTCTCAACAAAATAGACGACGTGTCAATAAGATGCCCGATCTTTGAGTTATTAGCCTTTTAGTCCGGATGGCTCGGTTGGATTTGATTCCAATCCAACCCGACTGTACTGCAACAATATACAAATATCAAGTGGTGTATACCAAATAGATCATCTCACTCTCTGTTTTACAACTTCATAGATGGTTTTCAAAGGGATGCCTGGTGCCAAAGTTATGGCTGATATTGTGAAAAGCTTGTAACTAGTCCAGGTCTAGTCTGACCCAGTCGGACCGATGTGGCCCGTCCCGTCCCACTGGGTCTGGTTCGGCCCGCTGTGTATGGCCCATCCATGCTGGGAAGCCTTATCCTTACTGGTAGAAAGTGGCCGCGGAGGTTCCGCGAGGGCCGCGGGGCAGCGAGGCTGTGGGGGCCACGAAGGGCCGCTGGACTGTGAGGCAGCAGGTGCCCATGGAGGGCCGATGTGCAGCGAGTACGTGGGGGCCATAGAGACCCACACTAAGGTGAGAATATGGGTGACGTGAGGTCACTGGGTGGCAGAGGTTGTGGGTTTTGCGGGGAAGCAGGGCAGTAGTGGCCACAAATTGCGGAGGCCGTAGGTGGCGCGGTGGCCGCGGGGAGGAACCATTGCACCGTCGCCCTCTTCGCGACCGATGGTTGTGCCAGCCGTAGTTCTCATGCCCCACTGAAGATGGTGGTCATCCTCCTCTATCGCATAGAACACAAAAACTAAACAAAAAACTTGTGGAGAGGTCGGGTCATGTTTATTTGTCATGCACACTCTGCGTTAGAGAGGTAAAAAGCTTCTATAATCTCTTATTGGTTTTGAAATTAATTATGAAGAACGGTTAAGGGGAAGAAATTCAAACAACCACCCTACAACCTCCCGCAATGATTATTCCCAACCCCTCAAAAGAAAATAGTCACAGATCAACTTGTTAGAGATTTGATATGTGTTCATTGTTTTATAAGGGAATATCATGGGAATATAAAACCATACACAACTAAACCCCTACATTGATTGCTCGTTGACGCTGGGAGAGATAAATTTGGCAACGTCGGTGTTTCCCCGGTATTTGGTTCGTTATCATCGAATATATCCTACGTTGGTTGCCTCCATAAGGTGCTTCGATCCTGCATGAGGTCGTTTTCATCGTTCTTCGATCACCAGTGGTTGTTTTTCGTTGGGGGGTGTTCTTCGTTGGAGAGCGTAAATGTTTCTCCATGTCTGTTGCTGACACTTTCCAAACAAAATAATATCCAATATAAATTAAATTATATTTTATTAATTAAATATGAATTGGCACCATTAATCATGATGTTGTTCCATAATTATTGTGGAGGATGTTCAAGAGACTTCTCCACATTAACGAGGGAGTTTAAGAGTTTGTCCCATTATGAGGGGAGTTCAAGGGGTATTTAGTATCGGGTGGTCCCCATCACCATAACCTCACATGGGAGGTTTAGTTCTGGTGGTCACCACATCTCTTCATCCACCTGGGAGTTTAAATGAAAATAAAAAAAATAAAAGTTTATTTTATTTTATTTCTATTTCCACGAAAAACCCAAATTGTATCATTCACCCTCGACCTAATGAGGTAGAGGAGAAGGTACCCTTAAGTGAATATCAACGATGTGAGTTCAATGGTGCCCTCGTATTTCAAGTCCAAACACTGGCTCAAATGTGAAAAAAACATGCTCACACATTTACTGAACGTACCCGAAAAAAAGATCAGAAATTTATTATGGGCACTCCGGGCGTCAGAATCACACCATCTCAATTTTTCGCGGACTCGTGAAATTATCATAAATTAAAAAAAATCATGTGGAATTTATGGGTCTTTACATAATCACTTTTTGAATGACTAGTTTGGTTTTTCGTGGTGCGCTTGAACTCTTTGTTGCGTGTAGCACAAGTTATTGAATTAATTTGAAGAAATAATGTACTATGAAATCTTGGGGTCTTAAAATGATGATTTTTGTATTTATATATATATATTAATAATATAATAATATATTAATTATTAAATTATAAAAATATTACATAACTCTTTTCCATAAAGATCATTGAAAAGTGGAAATGTTACTCATGTGTATGTATATCCTACCACCTCCTTCATCATAACAGACTTAATTATTAAAGAATATATTTAATGATTTGTATTACATATATAATTGAGGTATGAATATTATATTTATGAAATTATTATTAATCTGGATTTAAATTTACTATGATATTATTAATATGACAAAAAACAACAAATAAAATCATATACGAATTTTTTTTGTTTATTACCCAAAACGATATTTGAAAAAAGAATTGGTAATAAACGAGTAATAAAATGTCGTTATTAAATAAAATATGATATAATAAATATATTTATAGTTTCATAATAAATTAATTATGTTGATTATTTATTATATAGGATGTTTTAATGATATATAGTCTTTATTTCAATTTATTTTTTATTTGGGCTTACGTTTCATGAGATTAGAAATGTTGTAAGGGGATTTCTTCTCATTTGTTACATCTATATGACACATCCCATATTCAAAATTTATTTCTTTGTTGTGATATATGTATTATAAATATAAATTATATTATTATTATTATCCTTAAAAATATTTTAATTTACTTATACATTTGATTATATATTTCCTATTTTATTTATGATTCCGAAGATACCAAAACGGTAGGGCAATTTTGTATCAATTTTCATTCTTTGAGACATATGATGTTTTTTGCCCCTATATTATTTTATTACGAAATTATGTTATAGAAACCCATTTACCCTACACAGTATATACAACAATAATATTATAAATAAACCAATATCTTTTCCATAAATTATTCTATGATGAAATGATAAATTGATTATGAAACCTATCTCTTTTATATAGGTTTTGATATGATAAAATGTTTATGAAACCAGTTTCATTACATGGTTCATTATATGATTAATTAATTATAATATTATTTAACAAAAATTATATGACATTAATTATTTGATTTGTGGGAACAAAATATATCTTCAATGAATTGGGAAACCATTACTATTATATGATCTCAAAGGGTATACTAGAGTTTATTTGAATCCAAAAAGATGGTGTATTTGTGGTTGTTCCATGATCAAAAGTGGTTACAGGGGAGTCATCCCAATATCAATGTAGGTTCAATTGTGGTTATCCAAATACAATCTTATTATTAAGGAATATTTATATACACTATAAAAAAGATTTTTTATGATAATGTATGCGCCATAATTCTGTAACTTATTCTAATATTATACTCTCATCGATCATGTTCTTTGATTTCTATTATCATCCATGTATTAGGATCTACAAATATTTCCTCCATGACTAATGATCCTGAAATTTTATATGAATGGTATAGTTTCCATATTTTATACCCTTTTTTAAGGCCATTATCTTCATGTTCTTATTTGGTTAATCCATTTACCGTAACTGAGAATTTGAAATCATCCATTCTAAAATTTGCCTTCCACATTTTTTGATGAACTGTTTTATGTAGGGTTTGTATAATAAGAGTGCTATGTGGGGACAAATATATGATTATTTTGGAGATATTTCACTTAATTAGATGATAGTGTACCTATTATATAAAGGAAATAAACTAATATAGTCCTTTATAATTTATTTTAAATTTATTTTATATTCATATAAAAAGTTGTAATGTCTACATATGACAAGTCTGAGTCACTATAATTGTTATTAGAAGAAAGGATTAACAAAATATTGGAAACTAGGTTTATATAACATTAGAAATATCCTAAGGGATATTTTTAATGATATTTCTAGGGATGAGTAGGAGGATAATGTTAATGATAAGAAAAAAGATAGGAAAATGTCATACAATTTTGTTAATGAATTGAAAAAGTTGTTTCCATAATATTTAATCTCTATATGAATACTGCATTTAGATGCAAGTCTTTGATAGTTGTACCTAAGAGGGTGTTGGGAAAAAATCCCTCAAGGTAACATTGTAGTATTTTTGGGCTGATTGTGTTTGTTGACAAAGCAGGTTTCCATGGAGAATTGTCGAGTTCCCGAGAAGTTTTTGACATTCCATGTTGACAAAGAACTATGACAAAGGAAAGGACGATCTGGAGGCGGTACAAAAGAGCAGTACAAGGTGGTGTCGTTTCCCAGTGTTTGCCAAATTTTTGGGGTCCAAAATTTGGAGTTTGGTGAGCATCGCGAAAAGTGGATTTCCATGAAGAGCATAATTTCATATGGCAAAGGCATGAATTTCGCGAAGATAGGATGCACGGTTTGGAAATCGCGAAGACCAGAAGAATAGAGGCGGTGATGCTTCGCGATTACGTCAAGCTTCGCGAACGGCAGAGGCTGAAGCACATCGCGGCGGTGAAGGGCTTTGCGAGGGAGATTCGCGGCGAAGGTGCGAAGGAATGTTGGGCTTCGTGAGGGAGCTTCGCAGCGAAGTCGCGAAGGTATGTTAACGGTGATTCTTCGTGACTACGTCAAGCTCCGCGAAAGGAAAATTGTCGTGGAGCTTCGCGATTTGGACAGAATTCCTACAGAAACTTTGGAGCTTCACGATTTGAGATGACGTGGCGTTGACTTCGCGTGGAAGGGACGAGGGTCGGTGGAATCGCCTATAAATAGACGCCGACCCCTTCGAACGAAGTAGAGATCATTTTCATAGAAGATCATTCACTCTCGATTTGCGGAGGTGGTTCGCGAAGGCAGTGTGCTTCGCGAAAGAGGAGCTTCGCGGTGGCTATTGTAGCTCCACGAAAGTTGTGTGCTCTGCGTTGGCTCAGTGAGCTTCGCGAGAGAAGTTTCTTTACAACGAGTTGAGCTTCGCGAGAGAAGTTTCTTTGCAACGAGTTGAGCTTCGCGAGAGAGCTTCGCGAGAGAGCTTCGTGAAAATGCAGGAGCTTCGCGAAGGCTTGTTGAGCTTCGCAAAATTGGGAGCCTAGCGAAGTTGAGTGCTTTGCAGAGGTTTTTCCAAAGGTAGTTTGCCCAGTGTTCAGAGGCAAAGAGGTATTCATCTAAAGATGAAAGTTGAACTTCAACAGAGCATCTACATACAGAGAAAGATGCATTCATTCATGCAAATGAAGAGACCTACATGTCTATAAACTGTGAGTGGATTCTCTTCTGGAGCAGTGAGCTTAGGAAGAGGAAGTAGGTGATCCTCTCCACCAGCAGTGAGCCAGAGAGAGAGAAACAAGGAGTGACCCTTGGGAAAGCAGTGAGCTGACCCTAAACTTGTAAAGTCAGTGAGCCTGGGCATAGAAGTGATCTAGCCCAAACTTTGTATCCACAGCTAGTGAAGATTAGTGGAATTTGGTACGACCGGAAACTTGTCGGCGTATGCTCCTTGGACGTAGCCCAGTGAGGGTGAACCAAGTAAAATCTCTGTGTCTGCCTGTTTTCTTCCCTGAATTGCATTCAAAGCATCATCATTAGATAAAGAAGTAAAGACGTGATTATAGTTTACACACAAGAGCAAATAAAGTGACCCTTGTAATAAAGAGGTCAAGATCTAGTGTGGTAGAAAGAACTTTGAAAAAGAATATCCATACCCTGATTCACCCCCCCTCTCAGGGTATATAGGCCCCTATTGGCCCTAACAATTGGTATCAGAGGGAAGGTTTCTGTTATCAGATTTGTTTTCTCCGACTTGGTATAGTCGATCTGTGTGCCATGGCAAAGGGAAAAACATCAAAGAAGAAGTAGAAGTCAGGTAGTATTCCTCAGTGTGGAAGTGTGTATGGAAAAAGTGTGATTCAATTAAAAGAAAAAAACGGCTTACTGAAGGAAGTTCTGGATGAATCTGATAGGGAAAATATTGATTCACTCAAGCAGGATGCAGGAATGAGTGAAGTACATGAACTTCAAAGTGATGATGAAGAAGAAAGAATTGAAGGAAGAATAGATATGAAAGCTGAGTTAGAGGATGCTCTTGGAGAGATAGATGTTTGGAGAGCCAAAACCAAGAATGCCAGTAAAGTGGTTCACGATGCCAAACTCTATATGTAGCAGCAGGAAGAAGAGAAGTCTGAGTTGATGGATAAAATTGAGAAACTCAAGTTATCAGCACCAAAGAACTCAGAATCAGTTGGTGAGTATAAGCTTAAGATTGAAGAACAGAAAATGGAGATCGATGGCTTGAATAGAAAAGTGAAAGATCAAGTCAAGTGTATCGAAAAACCTGATATTCCAAGTTACGTTGGAAACACCAATGAAATTAAGTCTAAAGACATTCAGATCCAAGCACTGGAAATTGAGATCAACAAGCTAAGAGGCTTAAATAAAAGGCTTATTGATGTTGCTACTGAGATAAAGGAGAAGAATGATTCTCAGGGTGAAGAACTACAAAAGATGGCTAAAACGAAAGGAATACAGAAGGCTGGTGATTATGAAGAGAATCAACAGTCAGATGTAGTTCAGAATCTTAAAGCTAGAAATGATGATCTAGCAACACAGTTGTCTGCAGAAGTTCAGAATAATCAAAGGCTACAACAAGAGAATGCATGTTTTTCTGATTCTGTCGTTCAAGAAAAATTTAAGGTAATGGAGAAAAATGACATGGTTGATAAGTTGAAGCGTGAACTGGAAGATGAGATGATTTGTGGAAAGAATCTCAGAAAAGAACTCAATTACCAACTTGAATCAAGGGATATGAAAATTCAAAAGTTGGAAGAAGAACTAGAATGAATGAAGAAAGAAGTGTAGAAATCCAATGCTAGAGGAAAGCCCAAAATGAAGGATGCCTTACACTTACTATTTGATTATCCTTCGACAGGTGATGATGAAATGAAAACAAAATTTGCTATTTCTGAAAAGAGGCAAGAACAAATTTTTTCAGCCCAAAGACCATACAGTTTGGGAACAACTGGTATCAGATTTGATGAATCCCCTCCCGTGCAAGATAGAAAGAGAGCTGTGAACAGTTCCAGATGTGAAAGAAATTCTATAGGTGCTGGAGATAGGCCTAAGAGGATAGTTACAAAAGGTAGTGATGACATGTGCTATTTCTGCGGGATTCACGGCCACACATCAAGCTTCTGTCCAGATGCTCTGGAATACATTTCAGGCTGTGAAAATAGAAACTTTGCTGAATCTGAGAATAAGAAGAAGCGTCCTGAGAAATTTGAGAGAAGAGTCTCTCAGAGGAAAGCATCTGTTAGATTCTATTACTGTGGAAGAATGGGACACACCATGAGTATGTGTCAGGATGCTCAAGAGCCTCGTGTCAGAAGAAAAACTCAAGGTGTATCAGCATCTCGATATAGAAATGATGAAAAGAGGTATGCCTTTGATGGAAATTGTTTTATATGTTCTAATTATGGGCATTTGGCAAGACATTGCAGCAAGAAGAAAGCAAGAAATGAAAAGGGACTCGAAAGGAGATTCTCATCCCTAGTGATGCATAATGAGAAATTCTACACTGAGAGACAATGTGGTATGTTTGAGAACAGGCTCAGAGCCTCAGTTGAATCATATATAGCTGAACGAAAGGTGTATCAGTCACCTCCTCTGTCACACTCAGAACTGCCCCCTAAAAAAGAACATGAACAAATCTGGAAGAAAAAGGGAGGAAATTCTACAGCTGTGAATAAGAAGAATGGACGTTCAGTGGAGGACCCACCACCAATGAAAAATAGGGTGGTGACTCAGACATCTGATAAAAGAAGGATGAACAAAGAACATATTGAAAAATTCGCATGTCGTGTTTCTCATCGAGAAGTGAAGGAAATAGGAATACCCCTACGATGGGAGAAGAAGAAAGGGAATATGCCAAACAGAGAGGTTCCTACTCAGAGAAATAATCAAGGAAAATGGAATTTTGATAGAACCTCAAAGAAGGAAATGTGTACTAGCGGGTTTATACCCCAAGCGGTGAGGAAGGCCGAGCCTACCAAATCTAAATATCAGAAAAAGGCTCAAAATGTAGGCAATGAATGCCTAGTCATATGGCCCGAATAGTTGAAGTTGGCTAGGCAGCTGGAGGAAGCAAGAAAAGAGTGTAATGCCCTCCAAGAAAGAATCAATGGGTTGACCCATCAGGATCAACCAAAATCCTCATCTTGAGGAGTCCAGAAGGAAACCCCCCTCTCCCTATGTTTATAAATGCTATTAACTGATGATCCGTGTGTTTCAGGTTTTAGGGAGATACAATCCAAGGGGAAGTGGCATCTAAGGATGCGAAGTGGAGAAGTGATATGCTCTAGAGTTTCAATTGATTCAAATCAGGTACTAGAGTTGAAGAAGAAAGGGAGAAACAGAGCACAATAAGAAGTGATTGTGTTATTAACTTTATCTCTTGTTTCCTACACCGAGTTTCAACTCAGTAGGCTTATAGATTTTGCTAATGGCTCAAATCTGAGTGGAAGATGAGAACAAATGATGCAGGAGGAAAAGACGTGTTATGGGTCTAAACTGTTGGGCCTAACAACTGGAAGAGTTGCATAACACAGGGGGAGCATTCTATATCCTAATCAGATTCAAGAGCCATCAATGCAATAATTGGATGACTCGGCTCAGGTGTTTCCTATTGAGGGAAGAAAGAAACACAGGGAGAAGAAGTAATAACAGGTTTTCATGATTATCTATTTTGTTCTAAAAATGTTGTATCAGCTGACTGCTTTCAGGATACTAAGAAGCTGTGAGAGAAAATCAAATGTGTGTCAACAGAAATATGAGAGAAGATGTTCAAATAAATGACGTCATTGAACAATGACACAGAGAAAAGTAGCTGAAAGAAATGAAGCCACTGAAAAATGAGCCAGTGAATAGTTTCCTGGCAAAAGTGTTGAGAAAGAATGCAACACGGAGGGAGAATAAGTGGCTGATGCTAATTCAGAAGAAGACACTGATGAAGAACAAGAAAGTGTCAAGTATGTGTCTACAAGGAAGCCAAAGAGTTGAGCTGAAACTGATAGATAGAATATCATTAGTGATCAGGCAGCTCCAGTTCAGACAAGGGAAATGAAATCACAACAGGATGCATCTTTTCTATCTTAGGCTGAGCTGAAATGCATTGCTGATGCAGCTAATGATGAAAACTGGGTTGATCCATGAATGAAGAGATAGATCAGATTGAGAAGAATCAAAAGTGGAAGATTGTTTCGAGGCTAGTAGATAAGAACGTCATCGGGACTAAATGGGTCTCTCACAATAAGATGAACGAAGATGACACAATGATTTGAAACAAAGCAAGACTGGTGTGAAAAGCATCCTCCCCAAGAGCATGGTACTGAAGGCTATATCAGTATTTGAATAAGATTGGTTTTTAGCATGGGGGATTTGATTACAATCTTTATTTCAACAACAATAGTAATCAAAGGATGGTGAGGCTGGTCAAGGAAGAAGACATAATATTTGGAAGATCAGATGAAGCATAGTTACACAAGGCAGGAATGGAACATTCATTTCTCAATCCGAGTATGCCAAGGATGCTTTGGAATGATTTGGAATGGAAAATTACGAGGAGATGAAGACTTCGGTTTCTACCCGGATGAAATCATCAAAAGATAACAGTGGCAGGGCAGTTAATTTCACTGAAAACAGGCAGATTATTGGAAGTTTGTTGTACTTGACTGCAACAAGGACTGATATTGTTTTCGCCACATGCCAAGCAGTGAGATATCAGTGCAATACCAAGGAAAGTCACATTCTTGCAGTGAAAAGAATAATTCGGTATATCAAGGGCACGGTGGACTTTGGCTTGACATACAATGACAAATCTCAGACAGAGTTATTGGGATATACTGATGCAGACTGGGCCGGTTCAGTAGATGATAGAAAATCAACGTCAGGTGGTGCATTCTATCTTGGTGGATTGTGTATTTCTTGGCTAAGCAAGAAACAAGATTGCATTTCATTGAGCACCGCAGAAGCTAAGTATATTGCGACCACTCAAACATGCACACAGTTATTGTGGATGAAGCAGCAGCTTGAAGATATGGGAGTTGAAGTGAAGTCTCCGATCGGAATCTAGTGTGATAACTCAAGTGCTATAAATCTCAACAAAAATCATGTCCATCACTCGAGGACAAAGCACATTGAGATTAAGTATCATTTTATCAAGGAGAAGGTTGAGCAGGGAATCGTGAAGTTGGAGTACGTGCCTATAGAGCTACAGGTTGTAGACATTATGACAAAGGCCTTACCCAAGGAAGCTTTTGAGAGGCATCGACTGGCTCTGGGAGTTCAGTCGATTCCCCACACTTGAAATAGTGTGGATATGGGACCCCCCCTCTCCCCGAGGTAAGATGTGTTTTTCCCTAATGTGCTAATGTGTTCTCTACTCTGTTACAGACTGCAAAGGAATGACCTTTGGGTTCGTTGACAAAGGGGGAGAAAAGTGTTTGTTAAAGGGGGAGAAAATAGTGTTTGTTCAAGGGGAAGATAGTGCGGAGATTTGATAAATCATAATTGATATGGGGAGAAGCTGACAAGTGAAGCAGCTAGAAAGGGGGAGCAATGCGAAAGGGGGAGAGTATTTTAAATCTGACGATGCTAGAAGTGATCGATCAAAGAATAGATATCACGACAGCTGAGGTTCGTGATAAAAGCAGAAGAGTGGTGTTGGAAAGTGGTAAGACTATTTCCAAACCAAACAT
Source organism: Viscum album (assembly GCA_963277665.1). Classification (NCBI taxonomy): domain Eukaryota; kingdom Viridiplantae; phylum Streptophyta; class Magnoliopsida; order Santalales; family Viscaceae; genus Viscum; species Viscum album. The sequence goes on along the minus strand of OY728153.1, from coordinate 184,142,567 downwards.
TGGTCTTCTAACAAATTCGTCAACAATTGGTATCAGTTTAGTACAAATTGGTATCAGTTCGGTGTCAACAATGGATGTCAGAGATAATGTGATTCATTGATGAACTTTTCATACTACTTTTGTTTCTCACGCCGAGCATTGCTCATGTGGGCTTAGAGTACGTGTTAAGTGAATCCTTGAATGCTATTAGAATCGCAAGAGGCGAATGGTGGTAGCGGCTGGAAGAAGACTCAGTGAGGTATCAATGTGCAGAAAATATTTCTGAGCAGAGTTGTGAAGAGTTGTCAACAAACCCAAAGGGGGAGATTGTTGGGCAAAAATCCCTCAAGGTAACATTGCAATATTTTTGGGCTGATTGTGTTTGATGACAAAGCAGGTTTCCATGGAGAATTGTCGAGTTCCCGAGAAGTTTTTGAAATTCCATGTTGACAAAGAACAACGACAAAGGAAAGGACGATCTGGAGGCGGTACAAAAGAGCAGTACAAGGTGGCGCCATTTCCCAGTGTTTGCCAAATTTTTGGGGTCCAAAATTTGGAGTTTGGTGAGTATCGCGAAAAGTGGATTTCCATGAAGAGCATAATTTCATATGGCAAAGGCATGAATTTCGTGAAGATAGGATGCATGGTTTGGAAATCACGAAGACCGGAAGAATGGAGGCGGTGATGCTTCACGATTATGTCAAGCTTCGCGAACGGCAGAGGCTGAAGCGCATCGCGGCGGTGAAGGGCTTTGCGAGGGAGCTTCGCGGAGAAGGCGCGAAGGAATGTTGGGCTTCGCGAGGGAGCTTCGCGGCGAAGTCACGAAGGTATGTTAACGGTGATTCTTCGCGACTACGTTAAGCTCCGCGAACGGAAAATTGTCGTGGAGCTTTGCTATTTGGACAGAATTCCTGCAGAAACTTTGGAGCTTCACGATTTGAGATGACGTGGCGTTGACGTCGCGTGGAAGGGATGAGGGTCGGTGGAATCGACTATAAATAGAGGCCGAACCCTTCGAACGAAGTAGAGAGCATTTTCATAGAAGATCATTCGATCTCGATTTGCGGAGGTGGTTCGCGAAGGCAATGTGCTTCGCGAAAGAGGAGCTTCACGGCGGCTATTGTAGCTCCGCGAAAGTTGTGTGCTCTGCGTTGGCTCAGTGAGCTTCGCGAGAGAAGTTGCTTTGCAACGAGTTGAGCTTCGCGAGAGAAGTTGCTTTGCAACGAGTTGAGCTTCGTGAGAGAGCTTCGCGAGATATCTTCCCGAGAGAGCTTCGCGAGAGAGCTTCGCGAAAAGGAAGGAGTTTCACGAAGGCTTGTTGAGCTTCACGAAATTGGGAGCCTAGCGAAGTTGAGTGCTTTGCGGAGGTCTTTCCAAAGGTAGTTTTCCCAGTGTTTAGAGGCAAAGATGTATTCATCTACGGATGAAAGTTGAACTTCAACAGAGCATCTACATACTGAGAAAGATGCATTCATTCATGCAAATGAAGAGACCTATAGGTCTATAAACTGTGAGGGGATTCTCTTCTGGAGCAGTGAGCTTAGGAAGAGGAAGTAAGTGATCCTCTCCACCGGCAGTGAGCCAGAGAGAGAGAAACAGGGAGTGACCCTTGGGAAAACAGTGAGCTGACCCTAAACTTGTAAAGGCAGTGAGCCTGGGCATAGAAGTGATCTAGCCCGAACTTTGTATCCACAGCTAGTGAAGATTAGTGGAATTTGGTATGACCGGAAACTTGTCGGCATATGCTCCTTGGACGTAGCCCAGTGAGGGTGAACCAAGTAAAATCTCTGTGTCTGCCTGTTTGCTTCCCTGCATTGCATTCAAAGCATCATCATTAGATAAAGAAGTAAAGACGTGATCATAGTTTACACACAAGATCAAATAAAGTGACGCTTGTAATAAAGAGGTCAAGATCCAGTGGGGTAGGAAGAACTTTGAAAAAGAATATCAATACCCTGATTCACCCCCCCTCTCAAGGTATATAGGCCCCTATTGGCCCTAACAGAGGGTAATGACATCAACAAGGGAGCATTGTGTAGGGCTCTATCATTATCTTGTGCATGAAAATGGTCCTTGTCGCACACCATGTTTTAAAATCCCATGTTATATTGTTTAGAAAAAAACACTTTACGAACCATCATGATGGATACAAATATATATATATATATACTATTAATTTCCTATGTTAAAACTAATGTAGTATTGATATAAAAATTCATGATCATTTTGAAATCCTAAATGTGATTTTTATGAATTTTTGGATCCCACTATGATTATTATTTCTCAGACATTGATTTTTTAGTAGACATATGGAACTCAAAAGAATTGTGATAATGTTAAGTGGAATAGATAGTGAAATGATTTTCATCCTGAAAAACATAATGTTAGGGGAGATGGAGTGAAAAAATATTATTTCTATACTAACAAGATTTTTTGATCTATGGATCATGATGGAATTCTAAATAATTAAAACATGTAAAAAATTATATTGAGTCAACATGAGGCAACATCCTCCATATTTCTGAGGTTATTATTACCCACTAGTTGCTGAGTATTAGATCAATACAAAAAAATAATTATTTTTCATCCTCTGGTGCTTGGATAAAGAGAGTATTATTTTTTGGCCACCATTTGGAATGTAAGGATGATCAATAATTGAATATCATCAAGAATACAAGGGAACATTATAAAATTGACTCCATTTATTGGTACAAGATTAATGACTTAATTTTTAGTATGTAAATTACATAATTTATTCATATGAAGATGTATAAGGATATTGTTGAGGTTGAAAAGAAATTGTGAGGAATCCATTTGTATCTAATAAGAACATTTTACAAGACTTGTGATGTATATTTATGGAATTATCACACAACAAAAACAGTAAGGTTGATATTTTCATTAGATTATTACAAACACAATCTCTAAAGGGCATCATCCATATGATACATCTATAGCTATGATGATATTAATTAATGTGTGGTCATGGTATAAATGTTGGATATAATCATGTATTAATTTGATTGTTTTGATAAAAATATAAAAATTGACATCAAAGGAAAATATGAAACCCATGGAAAAAAAGATGAGCTATCCAATAGATTAAACGTGTTGGATGAATAATGGATGATGTATTTTTAAATGGGATATTAAATGTTTTATATAGGGATAGGAATGACTTCAGGTAGAAAAATTATAATGTGATGGGAAGAATTTTACTAATATTTCAAATTGAAATAAGGTTTCACATAATGCACCACCCACACTATATTGTTTTAAATTCAATGATTATTTTAATTATGAAAATTACATTCATGATACAATGAGTATCATAGATAAAAATCCATAATCTGCTCTAATAATATTCAAAAAATTGGTAGACTTATAGAATCACACTGTTTGAAATGAATCATGACAAAAATATCACAATTATTCTCCGCTTCCAATTATTGAATTTCATGTTTTAGTTTAAATGAAATAATCCTTGTGAAATTATTTTTTTATACTTTTGAGAAATTTTATGTGATTTTGAAAATTCTATATCTCCCTCTACATGGATTATGGAATAGTCAGATCACATTTGTTATTCTACTAATACAATATTGAACCCAATGGTCTAATTGTAAATTTTTATGTATAATATAAGATGTTATTTAATGAATAAATGGGGAAATATTGTTTAGAATAATATATGCATCAAGGTAAGGTAAACATAATATTTATGGATTCTATCCTGGGTCTTAAAGATAAAATTTTATCATTACTTCAATGTTCTAAACATCCCTTATGAGGTTTTACGGGATTAAATTTTATCAAGATTAATAGTTTTGTACAGATATTTATAGAAATACAAACCTTTAGTTTTGAAGAGGAATTCCATTTTAGGGACTTATGATTAAAGGTATTTCAATCCTTTAGGGATTATATTATCCTTAATTTTACGTTAATGAGATATTGTGGAAATTGTTGTTTTTCTTTTAATGTAGTTTCTATAAAATTTTACCCCTATTTTGGGAGAAAACTTGTTGCGTCATGATAGTCCTTGGGGATTGAACCCCTAATTTAAGGTCCTCAAGGGAATAACACCTACCAATAGCCTATATGAATGAATAATTATATTGGTATAACATGACAAGAGATATTAATAATTATATGTCTCGATTCACAGTACATTATGATGTTGAGGATAATAGATAAGTGTGTAAAAAGGATTTGGGTGCCATTATCCAGGCGATATTGGAAATGAGAAGATATCACCATGGATTTTTTCATCATAACCTAGAAAACATATAAAGTGAAAATGATACATGGGTTCTAGTAAATAATTAGATTAAGTCATCAAACAACATCTATATCAGATACTATTTCTCTTCGGGTTTGTATAATAGGATGTACAATAAAGACATTGTAAGGTTCCATGGAGTACCAAAATGAATTTTATATAATCAATATATCAAGATTGCCTCAAATTTTATGTGAAGTATCAGAAATCTCATAATAGTGATTTTATTTTCATTACTGTGAAAAACAATTCAAATCCTATAAAATATGATAATATCTTGTTAAATGTATTTAAAAGGTTTTTGGGATCTTACTTTACTCGAGTAAATTTTTCATACAACAAAACTTTTCACTCAAGCATTTAGTTTGCCCCTTATAAATACCTATAAAAAACTAGAATGAGGGTTTGTAAGTATGGTTATTAGGAGTTTTGATAGAGGATCAAATGGAATACAAGTATAGATTAATTAAGTAGCACATATGGACTTAAAAAATTGGACAAAAATTATATGCTAACAATTGTCGAGTCTATTTAGAATTTAATGTTTCTGAGAATGTTATTCTATGAATTTATGCATGGAAAAAATGACAGAAAAATGACATTTGAATATAAATGCCTTCGAAATTCATGATTGTATCAGGATAATATCTTATTGTTTGTAACTTCCACTAATCCTCTCTTGTGTTTATGATGTAATCAATATACCTCTCTTGAGGAATTATATACCTGATATTTCACATGTAATAAAATTATAGTTCATACTATTGCATCAAATTATTTCTTATAAGGAAAAATTTATATATATTCTAAATCATACTCAATAAGTGTTTCAAAATAAGACATTTCATTTGGTCAATATTTTTAGTGAAACCACCAGCATTAGTAAACTATGCGAGAACCTTCAAATATTATGAATATGATGTATCTTCTATTTTTTTGATGACGTGATGAATTTAGAGGGACAAATTAATTTTTGGGAATATAATAGAACACCTATATATTTTTTTAAAATAAAATTTTAATTTATATCGATTTCATATTTTTTATATTTTACATTACATGAAACACTTGTTTTACATTGAGTTATATGCCACACCAATTTCAATCAAAACGCAAATTACTATTAAAATATTTTGATTTAAAATTATAGTTATCTCATTGTTGATGTAACATATGGTATTAATATTATAAAATAATTTATAAAAACATACGTTTTAATCATTCTAATTAAAAATTTATTTGTCTTCTAATTTTTTATAAAGAAATATAAAACTCTGTAACCATAAACGAAATAATGTTAAAAAAATATATTAATTAAGAACAATAGATTAATAAATAAAAAATTAACTATTATTGATTTATTTTAATGAAATATACATTGTAAATATTTAGTTAACTATTTAATATTCGACTTTTGTGTTATCTAGATAAATGTTAAGAATAAATCCAACATTATGATGAAAATTTTATTTTCTAAAAAGTGGTTTTGTCGCTTCTGAACACTTATTTTAAAACTAATTATTAAAAAATTGATTAATTTATCTGCAAAATATATGTTTAGTTATTAATTCACCATTTAATAATTACATTTGAGATAATGTTTTAAAATTTTATGAAAATAATAATATTATTATGGATGTAGAAAAATGCTGGATTTTAATTGAAAAATCATTTTTAGTTTAAATTTTTTATAAATTTAGATCAAAATTTAAATTTGTTTTAAATAAAATATAGTTCTTAAATATATTTATTAATCCATTTTAGTTTATTTTAATCATTTTAAAATTTAATTGTGATAACAAAACGTTCATATCTTTTGAACATTTTCTCATTGAAAACACATTTACTCGTTTCATCTGCAGAATTAATTCATAAATAAATTTCATCCATTTAATTTAATGGACATATGAATAATATATTACACATTTTGATTCATAATAATTTATATTTTATAATAATTTCAAATTATTTTTTGACTAAAATGAATAGTGAAGTTTATTAAAATTAATGAACATGGTTAAGGTAAATATGGGATTATTGGGGGGGAGGTTAAACAAAAAATATATGGGTTAAAATGACATAAAACTGTTTCTAAAATATATTTTTAGCCTTATATAAATCCTCTCACATTTGAGTTTCATCTTTTATTGATTTTTTTCCTTTTCACATTATAAACGTGGGTACAACCATTTTTCCAAAAATTAACAAGTGTGACAGTCACATCACTTATAAAAGGACACCATCTCCTCCCCTATTGAAACCTTAAAAATATTTTGTTTTAGAAAATATCAACCAAAATAATATCCCAACATCTCTCCTATAATCTAAGATACCTTATTTGGTCATAAATAGTACCTTGGATGGATTTTGATGAAATCCTATGGACGTTACCTGAAGAAGATATAAGGTTCTTCAACTAACATTTTTATTTTAGTTATTCGTCCACCTAATTGAATTGGAATTAAAAAATCATGATATAACATAAATATTATCTTAAACAGACTATGTTTTTTATTTTATGATAATTTTGTACAATTATCAATAAATATATCAAATGGGTTAAGAAATCATTGTTCATGTGTCCAACCTACTTCCTCCTTGTGAAAAAATATCATTCATATTTCCATTTACTCCTCTCATTGTTAGGTATGATGATTTATATAATGTAAATATATGATATATATAGAATAATTATAAATCTAAAGTCATTATATCATATTTACCCTTTGGATCTTTCAATTATATAGGGTATTTGATACTGTCTCTCATGTGTATGGTGGACTACCGCCTCACAAATTTATGTGATTATTTTTTCTTTAAGGAATTACATAGACTATAATAAATATTAATTACTGAATATATGTGATATAAATGATATAATTATGATATCAATGATATATTTTTCATTCAAAATTCATATTATATCTTTTTCAATATTTCCTTTTCAATGACGGAATGATGATAACATCATTCGTGTGTGTGTGGACTATCACCTTCATAAAATAATGTGACTCTCTTTTCATCACCAACCACATGGAATATATGTATAATTATATTTAAATAAATAATATTATATTAGGAAAATAATTTTATTATATAATATCACTTAACTTCTTTCTATAATGACCATTGAAACATGGAAATGTTTCTTATGCATGTTTTGGCCAAAAATCTAAATGATCGTAACGTACATCATTTAAAAAAAACATTATTGATTTGTTTTTATATAATAATTAACGTATATATATGAAAATAAATTCATTAATATCTTTCTAGGAATTATTCAACCATGATCATAGTTATAATCCTAAAAATAACAAATCAAAACATATACAAAAAATAAGGTGGTTATTACGCGAAGGGTGTTTTTAACAAATAATTACCAATAAAAAGATAAAAATAGATATAAGTAAATAAAATATGTTATTATATATATAATTATTATTCAATAATATATATATATATATGATAAAATTATATTTATTATATATGATTTTCTAATATTTTTTAAATAATTTGAGGCATAATGTAAGGGATTTTTTTATCACTCGTTTATTAATGGGAGACTCATTCCACATTACCCAATAGTTTTTTTGGAATATAATTACCCATTTTCATTTTATATAATTAATATTTTTATTTTAATTATATTAAAGTTTTAATATAATTCTATTCATTTTTGTGGCTTATGATTTATGATATTAGCAAAATAGTAATGGATTTCTGTCACAATTTTTACGTCTATGAGACAGATTCCATATTTGTCGCATACTTATTTTATGTAATTTATATAATTAATTTTAATTTAAGTTAAGATGAATATAGTTAAAATAATTATTAATTTTTTTTTCCAATTATATGATTTCACTTTCATTTTTTATATGATTCAAAACATACCAATAAGATAAGGGAGTTTAGTCTAATTTCTCCTTCATTGAGTCATATGCTATGATATGAACCTATAAAATCTTATGTTGTGTATATACAGCCCTTTTGACATGTAATATCATTAATTTATTTATTCAATTTATATTTTAGTTATCATTATTTTTATTCCATAATGGGGCTTCTGATTCAATATTACCAATGTGGTAATGGTTTTATGGAATAGTCTAATCATTTTTTTGGTTTTTAGGTTTATGTTTTCAATGATATAATATTATGATATATATTTGAATAAAACAATTAATTTTATTACCTAATGTTTATTCCAATAGAATACATTTTTCCCCATCATATTACTTTCATTATGAACAGATGAGTTCAAAAACATATATTTTCAAAAAATAATATTTTCAGTTGAAAACCCTTTTTCTTCTAAAATTAGATTTCCTAAAATATATATAGCCAATTTTTAACATTTTTTTGAAATGATATATTAAGAAAATTTGTACACATTTTTTAATTTTTTAAAGAAATAAATTAAACCATCATGTCATTTTCAAAAACAATTCACCTTTCAATTTCACTGAAAATTAGAATAACATATTTATATATGGAAAGAACAGAATTTCCCACTTCCATGACCATTATTTAATTCTGAATCATACATTATATGTTTTCAATTTAATTTTATATGAAATTTATTTTCATAATGTTTTTTGTTATTATTTTTTTCCAATCTTTAATTTATAACTCCCTCGTGAAACGTTCTAATTTATTTTTTATCAAAATAATTATCCATTCAAAATGAAATATTTTGATGATACATATTCATTAATGTTGATATGAACTATGTATAATATTTTATTTAATTATATTAATGTTTTATCAGGAAATTTTTTAATGAAACATTTTTCTCTTCCCCATGTTATACCATGAGAAATGTATGACAAAACCCGCTTATTTTTCCATGGGTAATGCAATGATGAATTAATAAACTGATAATGAAACCTATCTTCTTTATATACTTTATTATATCATGAAATGTTTTTAAAACCCATTTTATTTCATTTTTTATTACATCATTATTTTATAATGACCAATTATAAGATATAGGTATGATTTTCATTATTTGAATGGTGGGTCATATATCTCCCTTAAATGAATTGGGAAATAATAAATTTTATATGATCTAAAGAAGTATGTGAGAGGTTATCCAAAGCCTAAAAGAGGGTGCACTAGATTTTATCCCATCCATATTGAGGGTACAAGAGAGTTCATACCACTACTGAATTATATAGAATTTTTTTTACTCACATGTGAACAAGTCATTAATGTCTTGGTAGGGTATAATTAACATATAATTTTCTATGATTATGTGTGTTCCATGATTCAATGTCTTATGCTAATAATTATGTCTTATGGATCATATTTTATGATAAAATTTACAAATTTTAACATTTGAATATAATATATTTAGGAAATAAATCATGCTTCTAATCATTGATATGTTTGGAATGTATTTCATATTATATTCCTATGTTCTCATACACATATTTTCATGATACACATACAAATCTCCCTTTCATACCCTTGCTGAGCATATGATCACACCCATTCTTATGCATCAATTCCTAAGGTTATGAAGAAACATATTATGTATTGTATTTATAATAAAATTATTATGTTGGAATATATTAATGGTATATGTTCAATATATTTCTCCAAATTAAATTATATTTTATATGGAATCCAAATTCTTTAAAAAATTATGTTCTTCATTCTTGTTTTTGTGTAATGTATTGATTATTAATCTAAAAATATTAATATATATGTATGAAAACTCTGGTTTCCTATATAAAAATTTTTCAAGGTTATTATTCCTGTTATTTCACATATTACTGAACTATATAAAATTACATAATAAATTAATTTTATTTCCATTGTTTAGATTATATTTGACTTATGTGTAAAAAATGATTTTGGTATGTTGACTATTGGTCTAAGTGTTCATTATTTAAAAATTTAAAGAGTAATAATTTTGATTTAATTGTATCATTTATACACAAATTATAGTTTTCATTTCATTCATTAATGATGGTTTTGAGAAATGATGTATGTTATGATCACGGAGATGATATTCCTTATATAAGCATGAGTAAGGATTCCATTTTCAATGATAAATTTTGAAAGGTGGTATGTAATATTCTAACATTATATAATGATAATATTATCATAAATAGTATATTATTTTTTTATTTATACTTATATATATCCTCTATTTGGTATGGTGATGAAAAAATATTCACATCTCTTTGTGAAGGCGATAGTCCCCACATAAAAAATGACATTATCATCTTTTAGTGAGTGAAAATGGAAGAAATATAATGATATAATATGTTTTCAAAATGATAAATATTTAAGGAATATCATAAATATTAAATTTATATCACATATTTTAATTATAATTTTTTTATGTTAGACTGAGACCTTGCCCAGAAAAGCAATATCTCTTTATTAGAAATAAGAAATAATAAACGTACACTAGTCTGAATGTTGAAAGTTTACATTGATCTCTCCTCATAATGGGAATAAGATCACTAGGCACTTGATCACCCCAATGAAAGTCAGAGCCACTAACACCTTTGCTGGCAAGACCATCTGCCAGAGCATTTTCTTCTCTATACACATGAGTAATAATATGTTCCTTTGAATAATGTATACCCAAACATTTAATCCATCTGTTAGTCAACTTCCAAGAGAGATGAAGAGAACCTGTCCGGATAGCTAACACCAAGTGTGTGGAATCACATTCTATCAATAATTTATTCCACCTTATTCTATCATCCTGGTCAACTACCTCAATAACATAACACATCTCTGCTTCAAGAGTAGATGAAAAACCACATGAGCCATAAAGATAGCCAATAACACATCCTTGATGATCTCTAAAGACCGCACCAAAACCTGAATCACCCGGATTACCACATGAAGTGCCATCTTAATTAACCTTGATCCAACCATGAAAAGGTGCCTACCAAAGCACTTCAATTGTGCCAAGAGGTAAAGGAAAATTTCCCTTGACATTCACCCTATTTAAAACAGACAAATCGTGGAAGGAATTCTTATATAGATTGCCTTTCGGAATGGCAACCACACGAATTGTAGTGAGAATTCCAGAGATAACCGCACCTGTAGAAAAATCCTGCTGCTCATGGATGAATTTGTTCATAGAGTTCCAAATAAAATAGATCAATTCATCTGCATCAATGAGAAAAAGTGAGATGATCTGTGCTGTGAGATTAATTTCAGGCCAACTCTTCATAAACGTAGCCATCGAATTCATTCGCGGAAGATGCACTTCAAAAATGCTAGAGACTACCGGCCACATAGCTGATGCAGCTGTGCAGCTAAGGAAAGGGTGATCTATGTATTCCCTATCTTGATTACACAGGACACAACTAGAACAAAGGGAGATCCCACATGTTTGAAGATGATCCTCTATAGGAAGCCTCATGTGCGCTACTCTACAGGAAAAGGTGGCCCGAGATGGTATTAAGAAGCTCCTATTCAAAAAACCCATACACTGAGAACAAGAAGCATTTCCAACTGAATGTCTATAGAAAACTTTATAGGAAAGTATCCCTTTGAAAGGTGGCTCCCATGCCCATAAATCTCCACTGGAAGACAAGAAGTACTTCCTGAAAATAGAAATAACCTGATTTGGAAGACCCTCCATACTACTGAGATAATCTTTAATTGATAGATCAAAATCCAGATTAGGATTATCCTCAAGAACTAGGATATCTAATCATATACCTGTCCAATTACATTTCGAAAAAGGAAGGGAGTATCCCTTTGAAACCAACCAATGAGAATCTGCATCAATTCTGAGAAAGCTGTTCCTGAAATAAGTCCAAATAGAGGAATTAAGATAATTAATATTTCCATATTTGAGTCTGTGAAAAAATATTTCTCTAAGAAAATATAGAGATTTGGATTTCATGTTGACTAGTCTCAATATAATGCCTACCTGCAGAGAATCATTAAAACAACCCAGATATTTGATACCCAAACTTCCATCGTCATAAGGTTTGCACACAGAATTCCAAGGGACTGTTGCAAGCCTCTTTTCAATGACACATCCACTCCAAATGAAGTTATTGATAGAGACATTGATTCTCTTGATTAAGGAAATAGGACATTTATAATCCATGAATGAATAGACAAATTTAAAGATGATGAAAAAATTCATAAGGCATACTCTACCAGCCAAGGATAAAGATTTACACTTACAGGAAGAAAGTTGTCTTCGAATCAGTCCAACAATGCTCGAAAAATAACAAGCCTTCGTTCTCCCCCAAAATAAAGGAACTCCCAAGTAATTGAAGGGTCGGTCTCCTCGAATACCTAGCTCTATGATGATGTCATTCTTTCTATTAGATGAAAAGTTCTTTCCATAATAAGGAAAGGATTTGTTCCAACTAACCACCTGTCCTGAAACCATCTCATATTGAAAAAGAGATTTCTTTATGTTCTTGATATTTCCTTTGTCGCCTCTAGTGAAGAGGATGATTTCATCTGTGTAAATTAGATGCGACGGAGGAACCAAACCTCTTCCAGCATGAATGGTTTTCAACTTTCCATTGCCATCCATGAATGATTGGAACCTGCTGAGATAATCCTCAGCAATAGAGAAAATTATTGCTAATAAAGGATCACCTTTCCTAACACCTCTTGAACACTCAAAATATACTATAGGGGATCCATTGATAAGAATTGAATTGTGAGATGAGCTCAAAATAGATTTAATCCAATTAATAAAAACATCATCAAAGCCATACATGATAAGAATCATTCATATGAAGCCCCAATCCATTGTATCAAAAGCCTTCTTGATGACCAGTTTGAGGGAAATGTGACCACCTATGATGGGATTTTTGAGGAGATTCACACATTCTGAAGCATTTATAGGACAATATTGGATAGATCTTCCCTTGATAAAGCCAAAATGATTGGCAGAAACATTTATATGATTTAATGAATACAGATGTATTATTATGTCATAAATATTATATATATATATACTATTCCCATTATCAGAAACATCTTTGAGAGGAGTTGATGCAAAACGTATCACTTCAGTTAGTGAGGTGGTTTTCCGACTTACAGAAGAGTGAAGTTATCGTATCCCATTTGAGGGAAGATGACATATTCATAAATATATATTATTCATTTTAAATTATAAAATATCATTATATATTTGATACTTGTGTAAATGTAAGATCATAAATGAGGAATATTAGTATGAGATAGAGGAATTGAGGAAACAAAAACACATAGTTTGGAATTTATCCTCTTCTCATTCCACCACAAAAAGATAATAAAAACTAATGTATTTTTTAAATAATGATTCTAGGATTAGGGGATGGAATTTTGGAAGTGATTTGGTTGATCATGGATGAAAAATATTTGATTAATGATTTTATGAATATGGAAGAGTGGGTGGGATTTTGTAAGTAATGTGTGTGGTACAATTGTAATTTATGAAATTAAAAAGAACTACCAATTTTATTCAGTCACCTAAATTGTATACAATAGAGTATATCATATAATTATACCTCAAAAAACCAGTCCATAAAATATACTAGATTCAATTTTTATGTAATTATAACCATTATAATTTTAGTTTAACACCCTAATTAAAAAAATTGTAATATAAATATTGGGAAATATTTTTTATTTTTTTTCAGTATCATGATTGAAAAAAATTTGGTAAAACTATTGCTCAATTTAAATTATTTTTATATCAAATATTTAATCCATTTTACCAAATTGAGTTCTATTATGTTGAAAAATTAAAAATAAAAAAAACCTAAAGACGTGACGGAAAAGCGGACTTTGTTGAGAATAATTATCTTATGTATATAAGGATTTAGTAATAATGTTACTTATTAAATTGAATGAAATTATCTAAATTATTTACATTCTAATGTAATTGGAATAATATTAATTTGAAATATATTTAATATATCATTTATCCTAGTCAATTATTTAAAATAATGGCATTTTTCAATAAAATTTGATATTTTCACAATTAATGAACATATTTAATTTTTTTTTGAAATGTTAAAAATTAAACCTATGAAAAATATGATATGGTTATATTAAAATTTAAATTCACATTATTAGTTATGTTTTTTAAAATGGTAAAAAATTATTTTATATTATCTTCAAAAAGTGCAATTATACCACCTTTAAGAAAAAATCATGTTCTTCTGAAAGGTGTTTATTTGAACAATAAAATGATTCTTATTTTATTTATAATTAATATAAATCCATTTAATATATCATATAAGTGTATAAATATATAATTTTCATTATTATGTTGGTACTATTGTCTCATTCTCAACCTGAACATCCGACCGAACAGTACATTCCGGACGGGTGTTGCTACCTTAGGTGCACCACTTTGAGTGAAAAATGATGTCTACTAGAAGTGAATTTGTAATTAAAAATGTCAAAGAGACTATACCATGTCAGGATATATAATATACTTTTCAGAGTATAATTATATAACAATCAGAATAATTTTCGGACTCATCAAACTTGAACCAGACTTGAAAATTGGAATCTCAGCTAATAATAATAAATAACGCAAGAAAAAAACTAATGTGGAAGAATATTATAAATATCTAAATTCTAAAAACACTCATGTAGACAATAGTACAAAAAAAATAACAACATGCATCTCAAATTGGAAATACATATCTATATAAAAGATGGGCGCTCATGGTTAACCACTCCAGATAAATAAAATATTCCAAACAACATGATAATATAGGGATGTAAAATAAAAAATGAAAAATGAAACAATATTTCATACTGGGAAAGACCTAAAGGACCCTACAAAAATCCCCTTTCAATCTAAAACTACAAAAAAGCTTCTCATGATGATCTCTTACATGAAGGTAAAATCATAATTTCTACACGTTTCACAAGGGGCCTTATAGTGTGTTAGTTATGTCTTAGTAGGATACCACTGAATGGTGAGTTCCATGAATATGAGTTTATGTAGGAATATATAACAAATAAATAAGTAGTTCAATGAATTTTAATAAAGAAACAAAATTTATCTGGTGCTCAACAGCCACAAAGAAGGTCACATGCTTCAGCTAATGTCAAAATCTCATAATAGAAGAAGGTTCTTGGCGCATGGACCATGTAACAACTCATGTCAGACAGTCTAGGATAAACCTCATGTTCCAACTCCATCAACTAAATCGGAACCTCATGCCTCTAGAAAACTTGTGTCCCAATATAGAACTATTAGCCTGATGGAACATCCATGTAATCAGTAACCTAGAACCACATAACCCTACTCAAAATCCCTCTTCATCATAAGTACTGAAGTCCGGAGGTGGAGAAATATCTTACCTCAAAAAAATATCATAGTCCACAGCCTTAAGAATTATGATCCACATCCCCCAACCATCGACCTCATTGAATACATCTGAAGGCTCCTCAAATTCCACAAGGATTTCTCTAACAAGACCCCCAAAACTGTAAACACCTAATCCAAAACTATCGAAGGCATATACCCACATGAGTTTTCTAAAAACATCATTATGGAGTATACCTATCTGAAAATGAAATTTGATGGATCTTTAGCAATTATGGGCTAGATGTGGTCACCAATTATGTTCCCAAGAAACATCATCACCAGCACCTTCAGCCATGTGACTTTATCACCTAATTATGATGAGAATTCCATCCCAATATGAGGTTCCATTCCC
Organism: Viscum album; assembly: GCA_963277665.1. Taxonomy (NCBI): domain Eukaryota; kingdom Viridiplantae; phylum Streptophyta; class Magnoliopsida; order Santalales; family Viscaceae; genus Viscum; species Viscum album. Next base: position 184,126,628 of record OY728153.1, on the reverse strand, counting down.
ACCATGATGGACTTTCTACCTCAACTGATGTCTATGACACCCAATCATATGGTCAAACACCTCATACTTCTTGTCCAATCCCAACCAAATGATCCACATTACCTCAATACCAATGTTCATTCCATCCCAATTCCTCTGATCCATGCCCGTCACAACCCCATGGGTTCTATAACATGAAATTCATAATTTCACATATATATAATTATATTGAAAACACGTTAATTAAGAAATTAAATTAAAAAGGATTGAATTATACAAGATATTGACTACAAAAAGTAATCACATAGTTATTGAATGCCACCGATTCATTTAACAAAGCAGTAATAATTGAAAAAACTAATTTAAATCAAAACAATTTAATTCAGGTATTTTTGGAACACCTGAACAAAATAACCCATGTTGAAACAACCTCTTATACAACCATGATAATTCAAAATAGGTTTGGGCATACCCAGTGACATCCCTCAGGGTCACATTTTCATTTTTATAAAATGCACAAGATATAATGGGGTCTCGATCTAAATAAAAAAAACATCAAGCAATAGGTCGCACCACCGAGAAGTTATTCAAAACATAATTCATGATATGTACCACATACTTTATACTTGTAGATGCATACACATCCAATATATATCCAATTCCATGTGGATTTGTATATATTTGTGTTTACATCTTATTCCATGAAAATATTTCCAATCGTATCAAATAGATTCTATACTCCACAAGGGAAAACAGGAATGAGAAACAAGGATGAGTTAGCCTTGCCAAGGGGGTTTTATAGCCACTCTTGGATCGAAGAATAGATGAAAAAGGAAGAAAATGGATTAAATTAATAGGGACAAGGAAATGGAGGAACACTTTAACTATTATGAATGACCAATAAGGTGAATAGAGAGAGATAATGGATGGAAATATGTAAAAAAGATAATAAAATAACAACATAAAGAAACCTAATATGGGTTTCATTGATAGTATGAACTATTTTCAACTTCATTAACAAACCATGTGGGCTATATTGGATATTTATTTCTGTAGTGGTATAAATTGTGCTTCAGGGTGCACATTTTTCACTGATGGTGCATAAACTATGAGGTACCCTTCTGCATATACTGTAGAAAAACCACTCTACCATGCTCCTCTCCTACACAATATACAAAAACCATGAGGTAGTTCAAAAAAAACGTGCATTGTTATCTGGAATATGCGACACCATTTACCCAAAACCATGTTCTATAACCTGTAACACAAAAACAAGACATTTTCCCACTAATTCACCAGAAATCTCTTCCAAACCATTGAGGCTTCAGTCAATGATTGAAACTCATGTAAAAAAATGTTGTAAAAGCTAATGTAACTATAAAAATTGAGTTCCAAAAGTCTTTCTGGAGAATGGAACCCCAACTATTTGAAAATTTCAAATGAGGATAGGCTTTTAACCTAAAATGGAAATCCATGACATTACAATCTCCCCCGCCATTACATATCTCATCCATGAGTGATCAAACGAAACCCATAGATGGTACTGAACAATACCATCCCATTGTAATTTAAATCAACTTCCATAGTCTCAACTGTATAGTCCAATTGCCCCATCGAGGGACTCCCCAACTGAGGAATTTCATAACTTGGTATCAAATGAAACAAATATCAAATCAATAAAATGTTCATCATCACATTTAGGTACCCATGGTCATCTTATGATGCATTTTTATTCCTACACCTCAACAGGTGCTCCTATGTTTATCCCGACACAGAATCACTTCCTGAACTCCACCAATGCCCAACTCGAACACACAAAAGAATTGGCAGAATGAGGTACCGCGTCCCATGGATTCTCAAAAACAATCCTAGCACCTCACAACTAGATGAAACACTACATCATCAGTTCCCCGATTCCTAGGGAACCTCGTATAACCTATATCCCTCAGATGCCTCGATGCCTATGAACATCAAAACATGCATTCAATGATGCGCCTAATTTCATTACCCTTATATATATAATCAAACACCTGAAATAATTCTACCATACTAATAAGAATCTGGTTAGTTTATATATTGAATTTCCTCCTCATGCACTAAAAATTTACAAGCCTCAATCGGCCAATGAAAAACAGAAATGAATCAAAAAACATGCCAAATAAAATTAAAACCACTCACAACCACACTTGTATCATTCCTCAAACAATTGTTGGATCACACAACTTCTCACAACCTGAAAGCTCCATGGATTCACATGTCTGGATGCTCGACTACATGATGTGTGACTAACCTACAGTGTTACACCAGCCACTGGCCACTAACCCTAATGATGTGTCCCATTATCTATTCTAGGACCTCCATGTGTTGCTGAACATTGGATACACTCACATGGTAAGTAAAATGAATAAACCTCAAACTGTTGAATTATACTAGGTTCCCAATTACTATATACCTGATATGGATTCTTGTATAATCCCTCATGATACTTGACTAGTCCACAAGAATGAAACTCCATTGGAGTCTAATCATAATGAGTCTGAACCTGACTTAGTTATCCACACAGATGGAAACCCACTATAGAGCTTCTATGATATTATCCAATCGATTCCATGGTCTAACCACAATTTTAGAACTCATCTCGAACTCATTTCCAATCATCATAACCCTCATCTGAAGACTCTTCCAGGATCACATAAGACATATAAATTAGGTTTCACTTTTATATGATTACCTGATTATTTAACTATGATAATGAGTCCAGTCTAAAGAAGTTTACATGTACCTTAATGGAGTGCTGTAAACTATCTTCAAAGCACCTCACATTTGATGTGTCGTCACATACCATTCCATATTCAAAGCACCTCACCATTGTGTATTATAGTAAAAAACATTACATACAACTATCCATTTTCTAATCCTTTGAGAATTTATGTCATTAGCATAAACCTCTACCCTAGGGGCATGTTTATTTACTCAAATATCATCTCGATGCTCTTAATCCAGTTATCAGCAGCATATAGACCCCCTTAACACTAGAAAATCAGTGTGTGTTGTTACTGGAACTCTCACATATGATTATCCATAGTGGTCTCTGCTTCATGAGAACCCCTATCGATACCCTAGATATCCCATACCAGGTTCTACCATAGTTACTCATCAAACTAAAACCCATACACAGTGGAATCTGGCAGCTGACCCACCAATACTATAACATGTTCTTGAGCATGTCCTTGAACATTCCCTTCTGCATGGTTCTAAGCATGTACCTACTCTGCCTGGACATCAAATGTATCAACCTTCTTGTGAAACTGGGTCATTGATCCCTCACACCAATGGTGCTCCATTTAAGCCATCTATGGGAACCCAATGAATACACCAAAATTTTCAAACAATCCATAACATATATAACTATATATAATGAAATTAGTAAAAGGTAGAATATAAAAACTACCCTTACACTCTTCTATCACTTATATTTCCCATGGCAACCCAGACCCATGACATTCGATTCCACCCACAAAAGAGACATGTAACAAAATATACCCAGGCCATGCCCATCCAAACAACAAACAGTTACTCAATGATATTACCACATCACCCAATACTAGTGATCAATATCACCTCATTGATTGTACCTTCCCGCTCCTATAAAATTCTATCCCATATCTCATGACACATAAAATACTACATATATTTAATGGATGGAATATCAAATTTTATATAACCAATAAATACACGCATATAAGGGCATTGGATATATATATATATAAAGCAGTACAATCACTTCACAACTAAAACATGAATTTATAAAATTGAAATATACTAAAATATGCCTATCAATAGCCAAGAAAAAAAAATCCTTTCGTCTCTATGAAAAGGTTTATATCTCATACCTTGTTGTACCAAGCCATGGTGGAATGTTCTCCATTACCTCACATGTTCAACGACCACATCAAAATAGATAACATCGCACACCTAGTGAACCAATGGGGTGGAAATCATATAAATATCTATATAAAACAGAATAGTATTACTACCAAAGGTATCCCAACCCATTTATCATACATGGGGCTTCCGAAACCCAATGACAAGTTAAAAAAAATTCAAACCCTAACTTAATCTCCAGTCTAACATAACCCCAAATAGTATGACTAGTAGAAAATTAAAAGTAGTATCATTATGATTAGTATATAGTTAAATGAAACAAATAAATACCAGTCAATAACTAATCTAATTCCACTTATAGCATCCTTGATGTGAAAAGCCACTCGAACAATGATATCTACATGGGTTCCACTGCTCTTAAGTGTTCCTCACCAAATGAAAAAGGCTATTTAGAAATAAAGATAAAGTTGCATAAATTTTTGGGTAGAAAATACACTCTATGGCTAAATAAAATATTGATTTGAAAATAATAATATAAAATAGAGGAAAAATAAATGACTCAACGAACATAGAATATACTCACAAATTGGATGATTAGTTAATAATAAGAAATAAAGGATGGAACAGATAAAATACAATGGAATAGAAATAAATAGACTAGCATGTAAACAAACCACTTTTAGCCACTACTAAATAAAAAAACATAGTGCATCTCAAAAAATCCATACATGTCAATATACAAAAAGGATTCTCATGGACATCCAACATAGCTACACACACTATTAAAAGCAGTATGCTGATGCAAGGATGTAAAAGAAAACAGGAAAAATAAAACATTAAATCCTTCTAGGCATGACCTAAGGGACCAACGAACAATTCATTATAAGCTAAAACTACGAAAAACTCATTAAGTTTATCTCTTATAGGAACATAAATTGCAAAAGTATAGATGCTTCTTAAAGGGACTTTGTAGGGTGTGAGATAAGTCTCTGTAGAATACAACACAATGGTGCATAAAAATAATATGTGTTTGAAAATTCATGGAAAAAAATAAATACATGTTATAATGAATTTAATTAAAACATCCAAACCTCTATGGTGCTCAAAATCCAAAAATAAGTGTCACATTAATTGGATAGTTCCAAAATATTGAAATAGAATAAGGTCCCCGGACCATGACCCAGGCCACCTCTGATTTCATATATTATTGGTGAACAATTAGGTTTTTACTCCATCAAATAATGTGGCACCTCTAACCTCTTGAAACCTCATGTGGAAATATAGAACTGATGTCCCAAAGGAACACCCATGTAATCTATAACCTATTCCCATGGATCCCTACTTGAAATCCCATATAAGTCCATGGATCGATATTTGGTGGTGTAACAATATCTTCCAATAAATAAATATCAAGGACCATGGTCTCAAGAATGATGAGCCTCAGCCTCCCATCATCTACCTCAATAGTTTCTTATTAAGTCTCCTTACCTTCCACATAGCTTTCTATGGAAATTTCACTCAAACCATGAAATCCTAATCCATAACTATTGGGGGCCTCTACTAACACAAGTTGTCTAAACCACCTTGTCATGGAATATACCTTTGTTAAGTAGACATAGAATGCTGATTTTTCAATCACAGCTAAGCGATAGTCACCAATAAAGTCCGTATGCCTCATCATCTGCGACACCTCATCCCCGGTGATGTTTTCACTCAATTATGATGGCTATTACATCCCTATATATTAGGCCATTCCCAACCTGACAACCTCACCTCCTCAACTAATATCCATGGTGCCTAAATTAGTGGTCAAACCCCTCCTATATCTAGACTAAGACCAACCATTCTATCAATATTTCCTCAATCATGATGGCTCTTCCATCCCAATTTCCCTTGGCCATTCCCTTCCTAACCCCATGGGATCAATTAAATGAAATTCATAAATTCAAATTTATATAATTCCATTAAAAAAACATTAATCAATGAATTCAATTTAAATAGGATGAATTTCAGATGATACCAACTATAAAAAATTACCATGGAGGTATTTAATTTATTAAATTCATTTAACAGAGCTATAATAATTTTGAAAAATTAATTTATATAAAAAAAATTAATTTATAATATTTTGGAACCCCTAGCCTAAATACCTCATGGAACAACAACCTATAAGACATCCTTGGTAATTCCATATAGGTTTGGGCATTCCCAAAGGCTTCCATTATTGTCACATTGCCATTTTTTATAATGAATTAGATATTATAGTATCTCGCTCAAAATACCCAAAAAATTCTATTGTCCCTACCACCCAAAAGTCATCAACAATGAAAATCATGTTACAAACCACCTACGTTAGTCTCATAGACATTTGAACATCTGATATCAAGCTCTAATTTTATGTGTATTTTCATTGATCATAGTTTATGTATTATGCCTCAAAATATCACAAGTCGTCTCAAAGAGATTATATGATTCTCGAGATAAAAAAAGGAGAATCATGGTTGGAGTGATATCTATTGTGGGGGGTCTATAGACTTTGATGGATTATTGAATGCATGAATGAGGAGGATAATAGATAAAAAGAGGGAGGAATAGGAAATGGAGGGATTCTCCTCATACTATGTACAACCATGAAGGATAATATATGGATAGAGGAACAAAATAAGGAAAAAATAAGATAACATAAACATTTATAAAAGGATCCCAGCTAGGGCCAAATAGTGTGTCTAAATGATTTTTCAAACCATATGAAAACCATGCGTGTGACCGTATATTGGTACTACCTAGGTGGCAGTACCCTTAGGGCCTAGCTCACTGTTTTCACTGACCGTGCACAAAACATGATTTATCCTACATGAACTACTATAAAAAAATGCATGGTAAGGTGCCTCACTGACACGGTTTATAAAAAACATAAATAAATTAAAAAAATAGGGTGCATGGTTACGTAGATGAGGATACACAATTTACCATAAATGGTTTTCCATAACATGCAACTCCATCATAGGCCATTTGGCCTCTAACACTCCCGTAACCCCTTCTAAACAACCATGAAATCAACAAAAAAATTAAACAAATGTAAAAAATTAATATATTGCTTGTGGAAATATACGAATTGAGAACTAATGTTATTATTAGAAAATGGATCCCCCACTAATTGAAAAATTTAAAACTATGAGTGGTTATCAATCCAAAAAAATCTAGATGTTATAAATATTTATACCAACCAATTTAACAGCTGTGTTCTAATGGTATACTATATTACTGTTCATATAGACTTGTGGTTTCATATTCCAATTCTATCAAAGATAATGAATTTAAAGAAATATTTTTTATCTATGGTTTAATATCATTGTTTCATGTTATATATTCTAATTGACACAATTTAATTTTTTTAATATTTATGGGGTTTACAAAATTATTTTATGGTAGTTTTTTTTCATTCCAGTTGAATTTTCTAGACATTCTATGTTGAGTTTTCAATTAAAGTCCTCCCCAATGTGACACATATTTGGAAGAATACTTATTGAATGACCCCAACACAGTTACAATAATTTAAGAAGAAAATCTAAGATATTAATGATAAGTGATTCATACACCCTTATGCATTTCCATGGGGTTCAAAAGATCTATTTAATATAAATGAATATAGTTCAATGAATATTTTCATCTATTATCATGGAAATAATATGATAAATATCACGGAAAAGTATCATATTATAACGACCCATACATTACATACATGGTTAATACATCATATTTGAATCATATTTATTACAACATATAACAAATCCATGAAAGGACCGTATAGGTATAGTGTCTTTAGAAACTGGGAAGCAAAAACAACTGGTTCATAAATCGTCTACATTTTCACCCGTTTATTTCATCATATTTGGAGTCCCTTTTTGTCATATCCTACTTAATACCCTTCTTCCAAACATGGGGTAAAGAAAACATACAATAGGGTGAGCTAAAATGCTCAGTAAGGGTAAACAAAAGAAATATCCATCATATCATATTCATAAGAACATAAAATTTTGAAAATATTATCCTGAAAAAGAGATCATAATATCATAACCTGGGACAAATCATAGTAGTGAAATGTAATCCCAATAATCATAACTTAAAACATGAAACTTTTTGGCATACACACATAATAATAGAAAATCATTTCATATTAGTCAAGAATCATTTCCAAGACTATCATAGAGGACAAAGTCCATTACTGAACCGAGTTCACTCCTCCTTCCAGTCCTGTATCACTGAACCAAATTAACATGCCTTTCCAGCCATGTCTATCTCATGATATATAAATCATTACCCAATGCATTGGAGGGAGATATTGGTCCCACCCATCTCATAATGAAACCATTCTTATGTGTGCCAGAAAATCATAAATCATACATCATAGCATAACCCATGTAATAAAAATGGGATTCATAAAAATCATGCCATCATAACATAATCCATAAAAGAACTTCATAAAAATAATTCCATCATAAAATAATGTAATCAATGTAATAATAAAGATAGAAATAAAACCCTATATTATCTTAGATGGAAAATAATTTTGACAAAACACTTGAACTCCATTCTTGAGGAAATTATCCTTTTTACATCATTTTTTTTCCTTTATTAACATGTCATACAATTTTTAACTAAAAGAAGTTGATTAAAAATAAACGTGAAAACTTGTAAATGAAGGTTCATGGAAATAATGTTCTATAAAATCATAAAAATCCATTCATGCTGTATAAGTAAAAATTTTTTTTCTAGTACTTTGGTTGAAAAGTCAAAATGAACCGCGTACTAAAAACGACAAAAGATTCCTTTCATATTGTTACAAAAAACTTCCCAATAAGTAAAATTGAACTTAAAAAATTGTATTATGATATATATATAATATTACATATTGAAGAAACAAGGATGTGGATGATAAATATTCCCCAGTGAATATCAAAGTATAAACAATCTCGGATAAAAATTGTGATTGTGAAATTTTCACTTACCTTAGGTCCGATATGCATTGTACGTGTCTGAAACTCCTGTATAATGATTTAAATAATGTCATTGGCTTATTAAAGAATCATATTAATTGTTATTATATCATATATGGTCATATTCTTATCTTCTTATTAGTAATATTTGATTTCTACTTGTTATTCGGGTGTTCATTGGTTTATGTTCTTATGCATGTCTTATCGAATAAATTCATATTCTAATTTATAGGTTATAGATAATTCATTTACATAATGGTATTAGGGTAAAATATATCATATTTATTCATTCAATCCATTTATATAATCATTATTCAACGAAGATCATGTAGAACGAGTCGCGTCACATCATGGAGACGGTAGGCCAAACATACGCATGAGTGATGATATCATTCCCGTGATCGTGGAATTATATTGAAGTGTATGTATACTATTTCATAATCAATATAACATTACAATAATCAGATATAGTTATTCTTTACACCATTATACCCATCCAAGTAAGGTGGTTGTGGAAAACAGATTACACCATGGCATGGAGACGGTATTCCGTACGTATGCACGCGCGGTGATTTCATTTTCCGTAGGATGGATAGAAGGTGAAATACGGTTGTTTAATATTTATAATAACACATCAGTATATGAGTGATACTGATTTTTTTACTTCATAAGGAAACAACTAAAGAATAAGAAGTAGACGAAGAAATAAATTTGTAAGAATCAGTAACAGACATTACCTTTTCTTCGACACGCCTCTTTGAAACCTCCTCTTAGGGCACTAATATTTGTCTTTGAAGAAGACCAGGACCTCTAGGATGTTTCTAGAGAAGTGGAGAAGAGAAATTGGCAGTATTTGGTAGATCTTGATGGCTCAAAGTGGTGTGAGGAGGAGAGGGAGGAGGTTCTCTTTTATAAGAGAGGAGAGGGGCACCTTTGGAATTATAAGACATGTTAATTTATAATAAATTCCAACCCCACATAAAAACCTCCAAAAATGACTCAAATCAAAATATTATATTATATAGGGTTGTAATCTCATTAACCAATAAAAATTAGACACTTTTGGAATTTATTTTCAACATTATCAACTTAATTTATCCTTATATATTCTATTAAATTTTATTTGGGGTAATAATATTCAAAATTTTAAATCATTATAAATAATTACTAATATGTTGTGAATTTTACATAATTATATAATTAATTACATTTTCGACCATATAAATTTTAATTTATAATTATTAAATATTTTTGTGATTTTTAAACAATTTTATAATGTGTAATTTTTATAAAATATCACTAGAGTCAATTTTGACACTATTCATTTATTTGAATTTAAATAAAATATACAAAGAAGATATATTTGAAATAAAAGATTTAATAGATTCATAACATGTCATATTTATCTATAAAATAAGTAGAGAACATTAAATAGTTCATATAATATTTATTTTAATACTTTTAAAATCATTTATTTGATATTTCAATCAATAAAATAATTTCAACATTACTATTGTGTCATAATTAATGATAATTATTTAATCCCTAAAAATTATAATTAAATTTATATGATGTAGATAATTTTATTAGATTTCTTTATACTATTCATTTTTGAAGATTCATGAAGTTTATCAGTAAATTGAAATTATTAAAATTATAAGATTTAAGAGAGTGACATGTTGTCACTTTCTTTGGTTTTAATAATAATTAAATTATTTTAATGGTAAAAAGTCCATAAAATGAATTTATTCGGACCCTTATGTGATATGGGTCGACTTTTATTCATCCAAGAGGATTTTTCAAAGTGTTAGGGAAATTTTATAATCTTATTTTTACCCTTAATTATCCGATTTACCTTTAACTGCTGTAAATAAAAATTACCGTAGTTACTATTCATAATATTAAAAAAAATAAAAGTAACTTATTAACATAATTTGGACCCACTGAATCTAAATATGGAATCAATTATTCAAAATTCAAAACTCAGAAGTTGCCGTAATTAATTTAAAATTAATCCCATTGTTAAGCAAACAGATTTTAAAAGTTAAAACATTGCAAAAAATTGAAATGTTTTTACCTATGAATTCAATGTAAAATTAATGATAATGACAAACATTATATTAAATAGTATAAATATATTCTATTTATACTTTAAAACCATTAAATATTATAATTTAACCATATAAAATATTGCGATGAAAAAAAGTTTTTTTAATTAAAAAATAGCGTGTTTTTACTATTCATCAAAATATGAATGTTACCATAATAATATGAAACATTTATCCAAAGTAAATTTTTATATCCTGATTCCAAAGAAGAATTTTATTTTGTCAAATGGAACTAATAAACATGTCATAAACTAAATTTCATGTGGGTGTTCCCTCAAAAGGTGGCAAAACTGCATTTTTTGAAAAATACTTATTTTACCTGAAAATTTTATTTTGTTCTCATAGCATGTTCTAGAAAATATGTAAGATAAATAATAATGTTATAAAATTCAAAATTCAGTTAATAATATTCAAAACAACTAGTTTATAATATTATAATAATATATTGTTGTTTAGTGAAACTCGGTATTGCTTACTACACACGCTATCGAGGAAGGTCGCGATTGCATGTAATGCAAGCCGAGCTAGTGCTGTGTGAAGTGAAAGATTCCTTTGATGTTTCATATAACATAAGTCATAAAAAAATATACTTCTCATAAAATATCTGGGTGTTAGATTCTACCCCCCTTAAAGTGAATTTCGCCATCAAAATTCGTCACTTCGTAACCAACAGATGATGATACCTCTCCCTCATCATATCCTCAAGCTCCCATGTTTCTTATTCTAATTGGAGGTTCCTCCGTAAATCTTTCACAAAGTGAGTTGTATTTTTCTATATAACCTTTTCACTACGATCCAGAATCTCTTTCGGCTATTCTTCGTAAGAAATATCTTGCTCCAGCAGTACAACTTCTGAGCTGAGTACATGTGAAAGATCGAGTATGTACTTTCTCAGGAGAGATACATGGAACACATCGTGAACTTGAGAGAGATTCTGTGGAAGCTCCAATCGGTGTGCTACCTTCCCAACATGATCCAGTATTTCAAAAGGACCAATATACCTAGGACCCAACTTTCCCTTCTTTCAAAATCTCATTACTCTCTTCGAAGGAGATATTCATAAGAACACTTTATCACCCACTTCAAACTCCGGGTCTTTTCTTCGGTTATCGGCATAACCTTTTTGTCGACTCTGAGCTCCTCTTATGTGTTATTGAATAGATCAGACATTTTCTGCCATCTCATCAACAAGATCATGTCTTAATAGATTTCTTTCCCCAACTTCATCCCATTAAGTTGGAGTTTTGCATTTATTTCCATAGAGAGCTTCATAAGGAGCCATCTGAACACTGGAGTGAAAGCTATTATTATAATAAAATTCCACCAAAGTGAGGTGTTGATCCCAATCACCTTTGAAATCCATAGAGCAAGCTCTTGACAAATCTTCAAGAGTTTGAATTCTTATCTCAGACTGACCATCAGTCAGAGGATGATAATCAGTGCTGAAACTCAACTCTATATCAAGAGTATGATGAAGACTTCGCCAAAACATTGAGGTGAACCACAGATACCAATCAGATATAATTAAAAGTGGTACTCCATGAAATCTTACCATATTCTTTACATATATCATGGCAATCTGATCAAGATATAAATCTTCTCTAATAGCAATGAAGTGTGCCAACTTCGTAAGACGAGCAACTATAACCCAGATAACATTATTTCCTTTGGATGTTTTAGAAAGTCTAGTGACAAATTCCATAGTGATGTTTTCCCATTTCCATTCGGGTTTGGGTAAGGGTTGTAACATCCCTTTAGACTTCTGTCTCTCAGATTTAACTTGCTGACAAGCCAAGCATCGGGAGACATATTCAGCAACATCTCTTTTCATGCCATCCCACCAGAAGTACCCTTTCAGGTCCCAATACATCTTCGTACTTCCAGGATGAATAGAGAATGAAGGACTACGAGCCTCATCCAGAAGCTCCTTCTTAAATTTTGGGATAGGAAGAACATAAAACCCATTCCTAAACCTTATTATCCCATCACAATCATGGTTTAATTCAGGAACATTTTTGACCTTCTTTTGTAACTCTACATCTTCTTTTTGTGCCTCTTTAATCTTCACATGTATAGATGGTTGAACATTCATTTGATAAAGATAATAATTTTCCCCTTCCATTATAATTCCAAGATCCATCCTTTGTAAATCCATAAATTTTGGATATTTTGTGATCCTCATCCGGGATAAGCTAGCATGGTCTTGTCGACTTAATGCGTCTGCCACCATATTTTCTTTCCCAGGGTTGTAATGAATTGAGCATTCGTAATCCTTAATCAGCTCCAACCATCTTCTTTGGCGCATATTCAGCTCCTTTTGTGTGAAAATATACTTTAATCTTTTATGATCAGTATAAATATCACACCTTTCACCATAAAGATAATGCCTCCAAATCTTTATGGAAAAGATTACTGCAGCTAACTCAAAATCATGAGTTGGGTAATTTTTCTCATGGATTTTCAACTGTCGTGAGGCATAAGCTATCACCATATCATTTTTCATGATAACACACCCCAATCCTTTCTTGGATGCATCACTGTTGATCACAAACCTTTCTCCAGTACAAGGGAGTGTGAGCACATGTGCACTGGATAACCTTCTTTTCAACTCCTTGAAATTCTCTTCACACTCCTCCATCCACATGAACTTAAATCCCTTTCAAGTCAACCTGGTGAGTGAATTAGATAATCATGATAAACCTTTCACAAAACGTCGATAATATCCAGCCAAACCAAGAAAACATCGGATCTCAGTTACTATTGTTGGTCTCGAGCATCTTTCGATAACTTCTGTTTTTGCTGGATCCACATATATCCCCTCTTTTGATATTATGTGACCCAAAAATGTAACTTTTTGAAGCCAAAATTCACACTTGGTAAATTTGGAATAATGCTTCTCCTTTCTCAAGGCCTTCAATACAATTCTCATGTTATATTCATGTTCTTCCTTTCTCTTTGAATAGACAAGAATATCATCTATAAAGACTACCACAAACTGATCAATATAGTCTCTAAAGACTCTATTCATTAGATCCATGATGATAGCAGGGGATTTAGTAAGACCAAATGGTAGCACTATAAATTCATAGAGTCTATACCTTGTATGGAATGTCGTCTTTGGTATATCCTCTTTTTTGACCCTTAATTGATGATACCATGAATGAAGATCAATCTTGGAAAAGTATTGAGCTATGCGTAGTTGGTCAAATAAGTCATCGATATGTGGAAGATGATATTTGTTCTTGATAGTGATCTTGTTATGTTCTCAATAATCAACGCAGAGTCTCATTGATCCATCTTTCTTCTTAACAAACAGAACAGGTTCTCCGCAAGGTGACACACTAGGGCATATGAATCCCAAATCAAGATTCTCTTGGAGTTTCTTCTTTAATTCGTGTAACTCAATTGGGGCCATTCTATAAGGTGTCTTTGAAATAAGAAAAGAACCCGGTATGTGTTATATTGAAAACTCAACTTCACGATTTGGTGAAAGACCTGGAAATTCCTCTGGAAAGACATCATCAAACTCCCGTACAATGGGATTATTCTTTATCATGAGTTTCTCGCCAACCATTTGAGATAAATAACCTTCATTTAGTGGAATCAAGACCCATAAGATGGAAGAAATTTCCACTGGAAGGTTATGTTCATCCTTGCATCGATTGATGATGATAGATTAATCTGGAATATTAAATGTGATTTACCTTCTTTGGAAACTGATATGAGCTCCGTATAAAGAAAGCCAATACATGCTATGAATCACATCATATTCCACTATAGGAAGGGTCACAAGATTTGCAGGAATCACCTTCTAACAAATGTCAATCAAAGAAGAATTGTAAAATTTTGATGCGACTGTTGTGCCATTAGGGGTTGTCACAGCTAACTCAACATCAAATTATTGAGGTAATACGGAGATACCCTTAGAAAAATCTCTAGAAATAAAAGAGTGGGTGGATCTATAATCAAATAAAACATTTTCTACTTTAGAGTGAATGGTATGTATACCTTTCACCACTTCTTTATCATACTCCACATCGCCAATAGAAATTGCATGTGACTTTCCTTTTTATTTGGCCTTAAGAGTTTGTTGACATCGATCATCTTCAACAACCCTTGGATTTGGGTATTGATTGGTATGATTCCCCATCTCCTTACACTTGAAACATTGAAGTATAAGAGGTGCATTCTGTGTTTCCCTTTCTTTGTTCGCATCATTAGAAATATTCTTCCCATTATTTCGACATTCAATGACCATATAAACTCATTTTCCACACTTAAAACATTTTCTTGTCCCTTTAAGACAATTCAGTCAATGTTTCTTTCCACAATTTGAGCATAAAGGAAAACTCATCTTCTTTTTATTGAGGTCATTAGATTTTCTTTTGAATTCCATTTTCATCTTCATATCAAACCCATATGACTGATGGGTTATTCCAATCTCCATCTCAACCTTGAGAGCACATCGAAAAATTTCCTTGTAGCTATTGAAGTCTCTTATGGCTAATTCCTTTCGAAGACTTGGATTTAAGCCACTAAAAAATCGATCGGTTTTACTCTCAGGTTGGATAATTATTCCGAAAGCGTACCTTGCAAGTATTTTAAAATTTTCTTCGTAGGTACCAACGGATTCATCATCCTTTTTCTTTAGTTCAAGAAAATCCTTCTCCATATATGTTCAAAGAATACAAGGGAAGTACTTATTGAAAAATATGTTCTTGAACTCGTCCCATTCCATGGACAAAATTTCATCTCTTTGCCTCATATTCTTGATAATATTACACCATTGATCAACATCACCTTCCAAATGATACACTGCTAAGATGACTTTGTCATGTTCAGAACATTATAGTACTGGAAATATATTTTCAGTGGTACTAATCCATTGTTCAGCCACTAATGGATCAGAAGACCTACTGAATGAATGGGGATGCTACCTTATGAAGGATTCAACAAAACATTGCTCCTTCCTTTGCTCGTTTGGAAGTCCTGTATGGTTCATAGCTTGAGAAAGCTGTGTGAGAATGGCTACAAGATTTTTAATTCCAGCTCCCATAATGTTTGGTTTTTCAGGGGGACAATCATTGCATTGCCCGTCGCATTCCGCATTAACACGGTTTCTTCGGGTTCCATCCATTGACTAAAACCAATAATCATAGTGTGAGAAACACTAATCATAATAGGAAAACCACATAATCAAGAATAAAATTTCACACTTTAGGTCTTATCATAGGTTGTTCATGGCCATTTCTTAAACACTAAAATTGTGTTCTATGCTTAGACATATCCTTAAGGTTCTTACTAAGGCTTTCACATCCTAGTTTCCAAAGGATGACTATACCTTTCCTCTGATACAAACTATAATGACTCATACATTACATAAGTGGTTATTACATCATATTTGATGCATATTTCTTACAACAAATAAAAAAACCATGAAAGGACTGTATAGGTATAGTGTCTTTAGAAACTGGGAAACAGAAACAACTGGTTCATAAATCGTCTACATTGTCTCCCGTTTGTTTCATCATATTTAGAGTCCCTTTTTAGAATATCCTACTTAATACCCTTCTTCCAAACCTGGGGAAATGAAAACATACAAAAGGGTGAGCTCAAATTCTCAGTAAGGGTAAACAAAATAAATATCCATCATATCATATTAAAAAGAACATAACATTTTGAAAATCATAATCTGCAAAAGAGATCATAATATCATAACATGGGATAAATCATAGTAGTGAAATGTAATCCCAATAATCATAACATAAAACATGAAACTTTGTGGCATACACACATAATCATAGAAAATAATTTCATATTAGTAAAGACTCATTTCCAAGACTATCATAGCGGAAAAAGTCCATTACTTAACCGAGTTCACTCCTCGTTCCTATCCTGTATCACTGAACCAGATTAACTTTCCGTTCCAGCCATGTCTATCTCATGAAGATATAAATCCATACCCTATGCATTGGAGGGAGATATAGGTCCTACCCATCTCATAATGAAACCATTCTTATGTGTTTCACAAATTCATAAATCATACATCATAGCATAACCCATGTAATAAAAATGGGATTCATAAAAATCATTCCATCATAACATAATCCATAAAATAACTTCATAAAAATAATTCCATCATAACATAATGAAATCAATGTAATAATAGGGATATAAACAGAACCCTATATTATCTTATTTGGAAAATAATTTTGATAAAACACTTGAACTCCATTCTTGAGGAAAATATCCTTTCTACATCAAAGACATTTTTCCTTTCTTAACATGTCATACAATTTTTAACTAAAAGAAGTTGATTAAAAATAAAATTTAAAACTTGTAAAGGATTATTCATGGAAATAATGTTCTATGAAATAAGAAAAATCCATTCATGCCATATAAGTAAACAAAAACATTCTTCCCGTACATTGGCCGAAAAGTCAAAAGAACCTCGTACTGAAAATGACAAAAGATTCCTTTCTTATCATTACTAAAAACTCCCCAATAGGTAAAATTGGACTTAAAAATTTGTATTAGGATATAAATAATATTAAACATTGAAGAAACAAGTATGTGGATGATAAATATGCCCCAGTGAATATCTAAGTATAAACAATCTCGGATAAAAATTGAGATTGTGAAATTTTCCCTTACATTTGGTCTGATATGCTTTGTATGTGTCTGAACTTCCTTTATAATGAAGTAAATAATGTCATTGACTTATTATAGAATCATATTAATTTTTATGATATCATATATGGTCATATTCTTATCTCTTTATTAGTAATATTTGATTCCTACTTATTATTCGGGTGTTCATTGCTTTATGTTCTTATGCATGTATGGTCGAATAAATTCTTATTCATATTTTTCTGTTATAGATACTTCATTTACAGAATGGTATTAGTGTAAAATAGATCATATTTATTCATTCTATCCATTTATATAATCATTATTCAACAAAGATCTTGTAGAACGAGTCGCGTCAAATCGTGGAGACGGTAGGCCGTACGTACGCACAAGCGATGATATCGTTCCCTTGTTCATGAAATTTTATTGAATTGTATGTATACAATTTAATAATCAATATCAATTTAAAATATTCATATATAGTTATTTTTACACCATTATACCCATCCATGTAAGGTGTTGGTGGAAAACAGAGTACACCACGACGTGGAGACGGTATTCCGTATGTATGCACGCGCGGTGATTTCATTTTCCGTAGGATGGATAGAAGGTTATGTAGGATTGTTTCATATTTATAATAACACATAATTATATGAGTTATACTGATGTTATTAATTTATAATGAAACAACTAAAGAAGAAGAAGTAGAAGAAGAAATAAATTTGAAAGAATCGGTAACAAATATTACCTCTTCTTCGACACACCTCATTGAAATATCCTCTTAGGGTACTAATATTGGTATTTGAAGAAGACCAGGACCTCTAGGATGTTTATAGGGAAGTTTAGAAGAGAAATTTTCATGTTTTTTCCGATCTTGAAGGCCCAATGCGGTGTCAGGAGGAGAGGGAGGATGTTCCCTTTTATAAGGGAGGAGAGGGGAACCTTTGGATTTATAAAAAATATTCATTTATAATAAATTCCAACCCTACTTAAAAACCTACAAAAATGACTCAAATAAGAATATTATATAATATAGAGTTGTAATATAATCAACCAAAAAAAATTAGGCAAGTTGGGAATTTATTTTAATCATTATCAACATGATTTATTCTAATATAATCTATTTAATTTTATTTGTTGTAATAAAATTCTAAATTTTAAATCATTATAAAAAATTACTTATATGTTGTGAATGGTCCATAATTGTATAATATATTACATTCTAGACCATATAAATTTTAATTTATGATTTTTAAATATTTTTATGATTTTTAAATTTTTTTATAATATGTAATTTTTATAAAAAAACAATAGTGTCAATTTTGAAATTATTAATTTATGTGAATTTGAATAAAATATACGCATAAGATATGTTCGAAAGAAAATATTTAATATATTAATAACATGTCATATTTATCTATAAAATTAGTGGAGAACATTAAATAGTTCATATAATATTTATTTTAATACTTGTAAACTCATTTATTTTATTTTTCAATAAATAAAATAATTTCAACATCACTATTGGGTCATAATTAATGATAATTATTTAATCTCTAAAAATTATAAATAAATTCATATGATGTAGATAATTTTATTTTATTTCTGTAGACTATTCATTTTCTAATATTCATGAAGTTTATCACTAAATTAAAATTATTATACTTATAAGATTTAAGAGAGTGACATGTTGTCACTTTCTTTGGTTTTAATAATAATTAAATTATTTTAATTGTCAAAAGTACATTAAATGAATTTATTCAGACCCTTAGGTGATATGGGTCGACTTTTATTCATCCAACATGATTTTTTCAAGTGTTAGGGTAATTTTATAATCTTATTTTTACCCTTAATTACCCGATTTACCTTTAACTACAGTAAATAAAACTTTCTGTAGTTACTATTCATAATATGAAAAAAATAGAAGTAACCTATTAACATAATTTTGAACCACTGAATCCAAATATGGAATCCATTTTTTGAAATTCAAAACACAGAAGTTGCATTAATTAATTTAAAATTAATCCAACTGTTAAGCAAATGGGTTTTAAACGTTAAAACATTGCCAAAGATTGAAATGTTTTTACCTATGAATTCAATGTAAAATTAATGATAATGACATAAATTATATTAAATAGTAAAAATATATGCAATTTATACTTTAAAACCATTAAATATTATAATTTAACCATATAAATTATTGCGATAAAAAAAGTTGTTTTTAATTAAAATATAGTTTGTTTTTACTATTCATCAAAATATGAAAGTTACCAGAATATTATGAAAATTTTATCCAAAGTAAATTTTTATATCATGATTCCAAATAATAATTTTATTTTGTCAAATTGAACTGATAAACATGTCAAAAACTATATTTAAAGTGGGTACGCCATCAAAAGGCGACAAAACTGCATTTTTTGAAAAATACTTATTTTTCCCGAAAAATTTATTTTGTTCTCATACCATGTTCTAGAAAATATGTAAGATGAATAATAATGTTATAAAATTCAAAATTCAGTTAAAAATATTCATAACGGCTAGTTTATAATATTATAATAATATATCATTGTTTACTGAAACTCGGTATTGCGTACTACACACGCTATCGAGGAAGGTCGCGATTGCGTGTAACACAAGCCAAGATAGTGTTGTCTATAGTGAAAGATTACATTTATGTTGCATATAAAATAAGTCATAAAAAAATATACTTCTCATAAAATATCAGGGTATTACACATATACCTAGTATCTATTTTTTATTTTGATCAATTATGAGGAGCTCAATAATTGTATTTAATTGACCATCATTCTGGATATCATCTAATGAGAATTAATAAGGATTATATTAACAAGATAGTATTCAATATGAGGTATGGTCATTTTTAATTCACATAAATTCCATATTGAATTACTAATTCCAATATTATATTCATTGATTTAGTTAATATATTATTTTTAGATTTCCATGATCAATTTTTATTAATCCTTATAGATGATGTTGATATATATTCAAGGAGAGAGGAAGAACATTAATATCCTATAAGAATTTTGTAAATGACCCTAAGTGAAGGATAAAATTTATGGGGGATTTACTAATAAAGAAATTTGGAATCATAATGTTTCATTATTTGGTCATATAATCTCATATGAGTGTATTATGGTGGATCGTTCAATGATAGAATTTATTAAGGAATGTGTTAGACCATAAAAAATAACCCGAATCTACAATCTTCTTGGAATAGTTGGATTTTATCTATTTTATGTGAGTGTTTTAACAAAACAATCTTACACAATCAATACGATTACTTGGATGGGGGATGAGTTCTTGAGGATAGATGTATGTGAGTTGGGTTTCATGGAACTGAAGAAGATCTTTGTTAGTGCACATGTTCTCAAACTATCATGTAGTGGAAAAATTATCATGGTATGTAGTTATGAAAATGAAGGGAGAGGAGGTGTCCCCTTAATGAATGATATAGTGAAAAAATATTCCTCACACTAATAGAAAATACATGATAAAAAATTCTTGACTCATAATTTAGAATAATAAGTTGTAATTTTTTCATTGATGATATTAAGAAAATATATTTATGATAAATAGTATGAAATTTATACATGATCATACATGTTTTTAATATATATTCATAGGAAAATATTTTAACATATTTGGAGGATTATAGTTGTGATTGGTAAATGATTATGACTATTAAATACATCACAAACCAATGAATGAAGAAACGGTAGAAATGATTTTAGTTAAAAGTATCATTCTATCTTATCGATGACGTGGTTCACAAAAGATCCTATATTTATTGATTTAAAAAATCCAGAAATAGAAATGTTGAATTATTGGGATATATCTATATTGATCAAATGAGTGTTCATCCATATACCAATGTAATGATTAAATATGTGAAAATTTATTAAATAAATCATCAAATTAAGGTATTGAATTTCCATAAGTTAAACCTTGATAATGATAGAATTATTGTACTATATATATGATTAAATGTCCCATAAATATCATAAATAAAGAATAAACTATTGGATGATGCTCATAGTTTCTCATTCTCTACTCAAACCATATGTTTAATTATGTATAGAGATCTGAAATTATATTTAGGTTGGGACAAAATGAAAATGAGTATTTTAGTGGTTGTATCTAGTTTTCTAGATTGTCAGAAAGTTTTGGCAGGGACGCAAAATTATATACTTTTTTACAACCATTTCCTACACATGAATGATAATTAGAAAAGATCACCATGGATTTCATTATTAGACTCACCAATAAAACTAAAGGGAACATATCTATTTTGGTTGTATTTAGTTGACTCAATATGATATTAGAATTCATTTATATCAATGAATATTTCTTTCTTTATCTTATTTATTGGTTTTACTTTCTGTGGTGATATTTCACGAAGACCACATTCTATTAAATCATATCAATATCTAATGTTTACCTTTATGATCAGGATAGGTCCCTAGTAGGATCTGGATATTAATGTTAGTTTTTTTCTACTACATATGAGTTTCCTATATATTTTTAGTCTAATATAACCATTTTACCCTAGGTGGATGTCTTGAGATGTTGTTATCAACATTTGAAATCTAGTTTCTATCAACACCTTCTTGTAGTTAATTTTTCATACAACAATAGCTTTCACATGAGAATTCAATTCCATTTTATAAGGATATCAATAGAGAGAACTGCAAAACTCTAATATTTTGGGACAAATTTATAGAAGGAATTATATTTCTATTTTATCTATATAATTAAGTGGGGTGTAAAGTTACATATCCGGATTGGATCATTCGGTATCTCACTATTTACTGAAATGTTGTATTGAGAATCAATAGAGTTGTCTAGAGTTAAAATTCATTAAAAAGTCTTCATATGACTATCACCACGGAATAAGGTTTTGAGATTTAGAAAAAGGGAATGTTTAACCCTAAGAATATTTTCCTTTGATGTTCCTGATTGATTAAGGATGGAAGCTTTCACACGACACTCCCACTGAACATATATCATGTTCAGAATGTTCCCAATGTATCTCTCTTATGTAAGGGCATACCTGATGCTTCACATGTAGTGAAATAAATGGTCATTACGTTGTATGAATATATATCCGATGAGTAACAATTAGTTAATATTTTTTTTATTATATATAGAATGTTCAATAAAATAATTCAACT
This sequence comes from Viscum album, assembly GCA_963277665.1. Classification (NCBI taxonomy): domain Eukaryota; kingdom Viridiplantae; phylum Streptophyta; class Magnoliopsida; order Santalales; family Viscaceae; genus Viscum; species Viscum album. The sequence continues at coordinate 184,103,834 of OY728153.1, read as the reverse complement.
CACATATTTATTATTTTTTATTGATTCCAAAAATTAGAAGAACTACGTGGGATCTGGGGAATGTGATGAAATATGTATATCCTCAATACATTGTATAAGAGGGATGATATTTCAAGGGAAAAATATATTTTAAGGGTGTATAATGTACCAAACTAATATTTTTGGATTTATTTCCCAATAAATAATTTTTTTTTCATTTGTTTCATTTTTTATATACCAAATTTACTTAAAAAATACATTATAGTATTAAAATATTATTATTTAATGTGACTATTATTTCGTAGTAATTGAATTTGTGGGTATTGTTAGGATTAAAAGAAAATGTGATATATATATATATATATATTTAGTACTCAATATGAATATGATAATTAATTATTATGGAAAATGCAAAAAAATTTCTAAAATCATTCTAACATAGAGAAATTATTTATCTATAAATTAGGTTTTATTGTTTTTTCTTAGAGATTATTATAATTAATTTTTCAATATATTATAAATTTTATTTTTAAAAATTTATATCGTTTTTGAAAAAAAATACGAATAATAACATATGCTGAATATTTTGGATTTCCCTCAAAAGATTGATTTTCCTTTGAATAGTGAGAAATATTTTTTTAATTGCAAACAATATATTTCATTAATCAATTTAAAAATATATTTTTTGTGTATATTTTTTTAAAAGTTTAATTAGTTATATTATTTTATAAAAAATATATTTATTTTTATTTGAATGAATTTTATGTTTGAATTTGGTATAAAAAAATTTAATACAAGGAAAGTCATTTAAATGAAAAATTGTTTATCATTTCATGTTTTTGTTTAATAATTAATTAAATTATGACACTTAATAAAATATATTCAAGATATAAATTTTCATATTTCAAATCATTATGTACATTTTTTTAAACAAGTACTTAATTATATGATCAAGGAATAGTAATAATTGTAAATTTATTTATCATGACAATTGTAAAATATGATAATTTGGGTGAAAAATGAGGTGATAAGGTTGAAAATTCCCTAAAAAACCATTCGTTTATCAAAATAGATGAGCTAATCTTTGAAATTTCCATCTAAATTTAGAATATCTTCACACTTTTATCCATTTCACTTTGAATTTAAATTCATATTAATTTAAGAAAAATATAAATACCAAATTTCACTCTCTTGACTTAAATACATATAAAAATATTAATAGGGATAAAAACATAATATGTTATGTTTTAAATATCTATTTGGAATATTATTGAATTTTTCTTATAGTGGTTATATATTATTAATTTTATTAACTGAATTATTACCTTAAATTATTACACAACACCAAAAAATTATTTATTCACTTAATAGATAAATATGATTTTAATAAATATTAAAAAAATTCAAATTGGATGAATAAATTTGTTCATGATTTTTTTTGAACGATATAACATTTTTTGTATTATTTTTTTTATTCAATTCAGTTTCTATCATTTTATTTTTAATGGAAAGTAAAATGGATTCTTCTAAAAATGAAATTAATGATATGATATTACAAATAATACTTCAATAAATAATATAAACATAAAATATAATATATTCATTAATTTCATTATTCTATGGTTTAGAAAAACATTCATTATCCATTTTTGAGTCAAATTACATTTTATGGAAATATTCGTGACCATTAATGGTTTTAAAACATTGATAATATGATAATTTTCAAAAGGATTAACATATTATTAAAACTAAGAGATGTAGGTGAAAACATAAACTAGGGTTCATTAAAAATTCCTTGATGATATTATTTATAATATATCTCATATCTAATATTTATTTTATTAATTTTGGAAAATTTCCCCTTGATAAAAATTTATAATAATTTAATAAATTAAATAATTCCATGAGTTCCACTCACATCACTTATAAAATGGAGCCTCATATCTAACATTTTTCGTAATGTGTTATCCATAATTATTCAAAAATAACATCCCTAATATCATACTATATTCCTGAAATATATCATATATCTTCATTTATAAACAAAATAACATCCTTTAAATGATTAAGGTGTAATAAAAAAATAGTATTTCAACAATAATGATTAACACTTATCTAATCATTTTCAGTATAATTTCATATTACAACTCCTATATATATTTGGGAACCATTATTAAATAACTAATATTTTCTATTAAATATAATAATTTTTTTATTATTTGTTATCAAAACATATATACCATCTTCCAATATTTATGAATAATATAACGTTGCTTATGTGTATGTGTGGACTACCACCTCCATGAAATGATGTAATTTATTTTTTTTCTTTTATTTTACAATAATTATAATTTAGATATACATAATGAATATATGTTATATATATTATATAATTATGTTTTTATAATTTTTAATTATTATTTATCTTTCTATTGTTCCAACTATAATAAATGGAAATAATATTCGTGCATAAGAACATCCTATTTTCTAAATGAATGGTGTAATATATTTTTATAAATCTAATTTTCATCAATTGATAAAAAATATATTTATATATAGAATTAATAAATATATTAAATTTTTTATCCTAGTTATTATTATAGATATTATGGACCACTGATCAATCTATAATGACCTAAATTCTCAAACCAAAATATTTATCAAAAGTGAAGTAGTTATCATGAGAAAGAGTGATTTTAATAACAATTAAGTAATTAATGTATGATAATTAGTCATAATTAAATAATATATTGTATATTTTTGGAGAGTATGTATATTTAATTTGTCTATAATAAATCATTACTTATTATACTAGAGTTTTTAACATGATTTTTGAAAGGTGATTTTAAATGTAATGGATTTACTTCTCAGTCCAATTTTATAATTTTTTTTTTATATTTGTATTTACATTTGGAAAATATTATGATAGGTATTTGAAAAATACCATTAATTCATATCAATCTATATTTATTTCAGTCTAATAAATATTTCCTTTCATTTTCCTCAGTTTTCAAACTCATGTAACTAAAAAATGTCCTCATGGAAAAAGGTGGTGTTTCATTATCCAGTCGGAAATATTTTTTATCCATGTCCAGTTTTTAATCAAAATGTTATAGGGAATGATTTTTATTATTATCTAATGATTATTTAAATTAATTTCATACAATGTTTTACTTATTATATGAAACATTCAAAGGAATATTCTGGTCATTTTTTAAACATTGAATGTTTTTCATTTATAGAAAATATGAAAGGAATATTTTTTACAAATACAAGAATATAATGGAATATCCCAACACCTTGACATATTCATGATTTTATGATTCATATAAAAAATTCCATAATACATATTAACAGAAAAAATCACTTAATATTTTAGAAATTTTGTGATTTGAAATATGGAACATCAAAATTAAAAGGCAATTTTCATCATGAAATATAATAGTTATATTTTAAATGAATTTACATCTAAGAAATAATAATTTTTTGTTTATTATTATTTAATGGGTATATGATCTATTTATATAATCATTATTCTTTTATGGATAATTTATTATTATCTTGAAGATATTTTAATTACACTAATTTTAAAAACAACATATATTCGATATTGTGAAATGTTGAAATTTTTATGAAAGGTGATTCCTTTATATGGGTGATTTTAAAATGATATAAAAACATTATATAATCTAATAGAACACATATTCATGGATTTCAAATTATGAAGGATGACCCCATTATTATATATGCCTATAATTTATTTTGTAATTTTTTATATCTCATGATATAATTATGGGAAAAAATTTGTTATTCTTCAACAACTATGTGATACATGTTTGTTTTTGTAATATAATACTGGAAATATGTAGTGATTCATTATTAGTTTTGATATACGATACTAGTGTAGATCCCCAAACCATTATGAATTTATGGTCTCGATAGTTAACCATGAAATAAAAAATGGGTTTTATATCTATGTTGGTTGAAAACTGCTATGAAATTATTATTAAATGAATGTATGGTTTCTTATTTATTTATGATGGTTTATCACTCTCACGATTAATTTATTTTTTAAAATATAATTTTTTATTCCATGACTCATGTTTATGAAATTTGAAATATTGGGTATGAACATTTTAATTTATATTCATGATATTATACCCATATACATACATTATTCATTTATATGATCATCAATAAATGTCTCCCCTGATTACCCTTACTGATAATCTAAAAAAACCAACCCTTATGTTTCCATTTCTGACGTTTTAATGAATGGTTTTAAGTACAATAAGCCAGGAGGGGTAAAATTTGATATGAAATTTATGATGATGATAATTATTATATCTAAATAATAATTTTTTTATTTATTCTCTAATGACTCAAAAAAATTATGGTTCTGCAATGGATTTTAATATTATATATAGAATATTAAACTACAAAGATTTAATATTTAGTTATAAAATTCTCATGTTTCTATAACAGAATCCTAAATCCCTCATTGGAATATTCCTCCCCATTTGTTCACAATAGGTTGTTACTTGCTCAAATTCATACCATACTCTACAATGGCCTATAAATAATACCCTTTTCCCTTTCTATCACATGTATGATGATAAAGATCCATTTGATCTATATAATTACCAAGCCTTTAATCCAATAATAGGTGACTTCATAAAGTGAAACATTTAAGATAATAATGGGATCTTTAGGTAATTGAGTTATTAAAACGTTAAGGATTTATAAGGGACCACATCATCCCTAGTCCCAAAAAATATAATTAAATACCCATATTAGAAAATCTTCACTAAGAAGAGCTTTTGTATGGGCCTCCATATTATGGATACCATTTTTCAAAGACCACATATTAGGGAAACACATTCTACAAGCCAACTAACTAGGGTTAATCATCCCCTAAGAATTTCTAATAGAGAATATGTTCTCCAAGATCCCAATCCAATGATATATATTCACTATATTCTCTTAGTATATTAAAATTTTACCATGTTCTTTTATATATATGACCAAATATCGATTCCTAATCCATGAGTGCATTAGATGAAGGATCTTCCTAAAAATTCCAGAGTTCTCTTCATTGTTATTGTATTCCATTGATAATTGCCCTCTTATGAGAGATCAACCATTACCAATATGACTAACCAGAAGATAAATACCAAGTAATACCCTGTGAACCATAGGTCTTATTATTTGGAGATGGAAGATACCTCCCCTTGGACATTTGATTTATAGTGTCCTCCAAATATCCACCATTTCATCAAGTTGATTCTATACCAATTTTTATATGAAATAAATAATCCAATTATAGTGGGAATCCAACTTGTTGTAAGACCAAAATGCATTCTTATTATTTATCTCATCAACTATCTACCATGTGATCTATGATCTACATTAAGGGAGTCCATCATAATCTAAGACCTATTAATTTTTTTTAGGGTAGTATTTTGAAGGGCATTTTCTCTTTAAGAGATATTCACTCTATAACTAGAACATACATGTCATTAGGTCCAGTTTCTTGTGAAACCATACCCAACTTCATTAGGACATATTCATGAAAAAACCATAATCATATTAAAAGGACATTATTCAATTATATGTAAACCAAATATAATGGTCCAGTACTGAATAATACCCCCAACATAAATCCCAAAGAACGTTTTTCATGGTAGTAAAAGATTCATGGTTTTAAGATGTATAAAAAATTTCCACTCACATTGATATTATATTACTTTGAACTTCTTCTAGATTCTTGATATTAAAACATGATACAATGGTATGTGTCACAAAACCAAAAATTGAATGAAATGTCCTATAATATCACACCAAACATCTTGATCATTAATCCACTTAATTTGGATAAAAATAAATGTCGTGTCATGGACATGATCCAAACATCAAAAAATAAATTCCTACCCCCTTGATGTTGATAAATTATCACGTAACCAGTTCTTCGGATCTATAAAATACTATAACTAATACATCATGAATGGTATAAATGAAATAAAATATAATATATGAAGATTTTATACCAATAATGATTACATATTACATATTATTTTATCTATTTAATTTAATGGTAGTCATAATAATAATATATTGGATTAAGGAATATTATTTAAATATATAAGGGCGTCATTAAGTAACCAATTATTGTCACTAAAATTATAGTTTACAAAAATATCCTCCAATACTTACCATCCAATAATCTAACCATTAGGTCTCTAGTATATTCCATTAATTCCATACATTTTAATGTTATCCCATGAAATATAAGAAATAAAAATAGTGATTTTCTTCCTTATAAAAATAGACCTATGAGAGTAATTTCTCTATGTAATATAGATCACATATGTCTTTCCATACATTTAATTGTTTTAGACCAACTCTAATTTCATTGTGTTAAATTTAATTTTTCTATTAAATTATTTACTATTTATTGACACTAATATATGGACACTATATCATAAATCAATGGAAACTTATTAACTTTTTATTGATGATTAACTACTAAAAATTATTTGATAAGGTCTTATTATATCAGATAATATTCCATAGACAAAGAATTGGTCATACGTTTGATGTAAGACAATAAAAATAGACATTAAAACAATATAGATCCTAAAAAAATTGTTTTGTGAGTCAGTGTACACTCAAATTTGCTGTAACATATGTGTTTTTAATAATATCATTGGTATAAAATTATTATAATCAATAATTTCTCCCAATTAATCTGAGAAATTAGGTTTCAAAAAAATGTTCCTAAAAACCACATGGAGAATAGGGGATCAATCTATAGAATTTGAAAAAAATCAATTTGGAATGGTTTTGTAGGGAAATTTCATGTAACAATCTTTCAAATAGTACTTCAGAGATATATTTTAAATGAATTAATCCAATGAAAAAAAATATTTATTGATTTTAATATACTATTATGAAGTAACCTCATTTGTAAAATATTTTATTTCTTGTCTCATTGATGATGATATTTTCAATCAAACATGCCCACAATTATTTCTATCAATACATAGTGATGTATCCCATTGTTTACAAATGGGTAAACTCCTAAGACAATTTTCAAAAAGATGATTGTGGGTAATAATAAAAAAATATTTATTCAATTTGAATATTGAACCAAAATATCAATGTAGGAATCTTATCCACGAGTAGTACTATATATATACTAGAAATATGTTATACTAAATGATGCACTCACACATATAATTGAATTCATGTGGATGTCGATCGAATTACAAATTTATAGTCCCAAACTACACTTACTACAAATAAATATTATGGTGGAAATGCAGGGTCAAATATGTGAGGACCACAATTAGGTTAGAAACCAATCCAAAATAACACATTTAAATGATTCTTCACTATCAAACATCATGATTGAATTTTACTAAACAGTTATTTTGGACTTCATTTACATAATAAATTATGAAATCAGGGTCAATTTCTGGGCATTAATCATAATATAATTATATATTTGGCATTATATTGTCATATGTCATTGGTTGTGAAGCATTGAATGTGTCACCATTTGATTTTTTCCAAACTAGGTGGTTCTACACTTGCTGAAACTATTTCATGAGTAGGGTATAACTAACAACCTTTGTGAAATATGTTTTCCTTTAATACATAATTCATCACTAAAAATTGCCATATTTGAGATCAATTGGAATTATGGTGGGTTCATTCCCCTTCACATACCATGGGCATGGTTGTGAAAATCAATGTGATGAAAAAAATTAATAACCTACTAAATCGGCATAGGGTTACTAAGGATAAATATATAGATTCATTACTCTCATAAACAACCCAACACACAATACATAACCCTATCTAGATTATCTATTCATGTATGTGATGATTAAAATAAATGAAATTCCAAAATTGTATGTATAAACAATAAATTTTCGAAAAAAAATCTATTATTAAGAAAATTGAAAATCAACATACAAATATATTAAAATATAAAATCAAACTAAAATAACTATTTTTAATAAAGAAACAATGAATAAATGAAAAATTTGCAGTTAAATAATTTAAGAATAAGTAAAAAATCCCAATTTTAATAACAAAATGATGAAGAATGATAGAATAATCGATGAAGAATGGAGATCAAGGTATAAACAAGAATTAAAAAAACAAAATGGGAAATACAAAGAATATAGAACAGAAGTATACTTATTAAAAACTGAAAAGTATTTTATAAAAAAATTTAAGGAATTAATTTAAATAGGTTTGGAATGAAATAAAATGAAGTGAAAAATAATCTTATTGTATCATTAAATGGTAGAGCCCTCAATCCTTTCATGTCTTGTAATCTTCGCACATCGTATATGTGCTTAAAATTGTGTTGGATTCTGATATTTAAAATCATCGCATCTAAAAATGAATATTCCCATTATGTATTTATTTCAAGTCATGTAATGGCTTCATTGGATTGTATGTAGAACTGATGTCCTTCTATGAATGAGGTATACATGTAGTGTATGATATAGACATCACGTGAAGTATATTTTTTAACCACTCATAATTTCATCATCAGTAAAAATTTCATAATTCATATGAAAAAAATCACAACCTAGTTAATTATTGAAAAAAATCAAGAATTAGCATTAAATAAACATTGAAATGATGTATATATAATTTTCGTATATCAAATTACCCCACACTTGAAAAATTTCTTATCCTTATAAAAGTAATTCTCAATAGGGATACCAAAAGAAACAATTTATAAAACAAGTAACAATCATTAAAATAAGAAAAATAAAAGTAATTATAAAAAGTAAATGTCAGTCCTCCATAAACAAACCTATGTAGAAAATTAGTCATTCCTCATAGTTCAATTCTTTATCTATATTTTTTATTCTATTGATTACTATTTAATAACCATTCCATCAATTCTATACCCATTTTTTATTGATATCCTTATGAATTCTCTCCCATCTCTCAAGGTGAATTGTAACTAGAGTTTTTTTATCATACCATGAATACATGATCCTAACCATAAGAATACATTAGCGCTATTATCTCTATATTGAATTTAAAAATAAAAATTCCATCATGAGGTATTCATAAAAAAGAATTCAAATGACAATGAGTTCACCGTTAGGTTGGTAGTATGTAAAACATAATGCTCAAATTAGGTCAGCCTCACCATTTAATGCATGATAAATTTAAATAGTGTAATAAAGTGACTCCCCGATATCAAATTGTGTGAATTCTCTGATAGCTAAATGTATCTTTATGAAAATTTCATGTATGTGTAAAAATTGTACTATTATCCATTCATCTATTTTTATATGTTTAGAAAATGTAATGTTTATGATAGATATCACATCCATCATTAAACCACACATGATCTGTGAAAGGATTCATCTCTCCAGAAATGTTGATTTTTTATCATCCTAATATAAAACCCAATATCATTTCATTCAATTTATTTTTTAATGGGATGAGGTTGGCATATAAGATGGAAAAATTAATCATGGACCACATCATTTTAGTCAAATTAAGGAGAAGTAAAACATCCTCTTAAAAATAACATCTTATGCCAATCAACATTGAAAATATCCTCAAAACAATTCAATTTTTAATAATGAATAATATCAAGAGTAGTATAAGAAGGTATAATCCACTTCAAACTACTAAATCCAAAAATGTTTATTCACATATATTACGGGATAATGATGGAAAATTTGATGGTGGGTCTAATGAAAAATGGGATCAATAGTGATTTTATCAATCATTTTAAAAGTGTATTTTTTTAATCATGGCCTCAGTAATATCTAAATGAATGTTATGATAGGTTTACATGACCCATGTTTACCTATATAAATATTCTTACAAAATTTAATTATCTTATGGTCTAGAATTCTCTTTAGAATGGGATTACATAAAAGTGAGAATCACTCGGGAAATTAAATCTGTAGTAAGTCAATAAAAATCAACTCCAAGAATATTGAATTTGATTTAAATTACTAAACTAAAAAATCAAGATATTAAACTAAATAAGATTAAGACATGTAATCTATCAATTTATAAGATAAATTTTAATTTTATTTAAATGGGTGTATGAGGTTTTAGGTTTAATGAATTAATTTTGCGAATAAAGGTATCCTAGATAAATTATAATATGAAATAATCTAAGTGTGTCAAAAATAAAGACCATGAATGAATCCCCCAGGCATAAAATCATAATGTTCCCACACTATCCTAGGAAGAATCATGTGATAGATATCAGTTACATCATAGGAATAAATTTAAAGGATGTTTGAAATATCAATGTTGGGAATCAAGAGCACCCTATAATGAGTTTCTTACCATTGGAAAACATGGCAGATTGTTATTTAAAATTTGGATACCATCACAATTTGATAAAATGTGTAAACACTCACTATATAAATCATTAGTTCATATGTATTTAACAGGATGAAAGAAGTGAAATGGAATGGTACAAACAATGAATAGTGAATAAATGAAGCTCATATAAAAGAATATAGGTGATTACATTGATTTTGATCAATTACATACATAAAATAATTCAACAAAAAAATAAAACAAATATCCCAACCACATGACATAAAGTACGTATAAAAAATATGGATTGTCTACCATAAATGGATAATAATGATATCATTAGTTAGATCTAATAGAAAAATTATCAAACAGTTTCATCCATCTACTCAGAATCATGTTTCCTCCTGAAGAAAAATTCGGAAATTTCATTTAGCTCATGGATATGCTTGGTGAGATTTAATACATTAAAAGTATACATACCATGAATCTTGTGCTAAAATACTAGCAGATGTGCTCATCGTTGTTGGATCCCTACTAAGAATAGATCTCAAGTTAGGAATCCCTAATCTGATGATGAACTTTAGTAACATGTTGATATATCTAATATAGGAGTGAATATGATGGTTTTATAGGCACATTAATAACCATATGTGAGGTATAATAACTAAACATGAATATAAAAATTCAGAAATAATGAATATAAATGTAAATCACACATTATATTAAAATGACTTCATATCATCCATAAATGTGTAAACAATAGTACAATAGGGAATCATAGATTGAATGTAATCCATAAAAAACCAAGACCAATTATATCATGTGGGGTGTACATGTTCTACAATGAATTATGGGCACACTAACCAAATACTAAATCTATAGTACCCTCTCAAAAAGTGGGTCTCTCAAGGAGACCATCTATATCAATTTACTTTATAGGAAAAGAAAGAAAATCATCGATGGACTCTGAATATGTCACAATACTGGAAGAAATATAGATATATAGTGGACGTTAGGTCATTATACAGATGGTAGGATTGTGTCACTCATGAGGCTTGATCAATGACACCATAGATGATGGTGGTATTGATGTAACGTATCCATGTCAGGACATCTCTTCTAAAATATTTTGCAGGGAATTATGATCTATCATCTTAGGTGGGGAGTTGTCCTAGACAAGTGGTTGTTTTAGAATGGAGGTGGTTCATGGTCTAGTAGGGGACAATTGGTGTGTGGCGATAATATCAGGTTTTTTGGGAGGGTTAGCGAAAAGAGAGAGGTTTGGAAATAGAACATTGAGAAAGAGGATGATCTGGCATAGGTTTTCGAGTATTCATTGGATAGATGGCCATAAGTTAGACATAATGGATGAGGTGGGTGCAGCTATGATATTTCATGTGGTGGTGTTGGTAAAAAAAATTTGGGGGATTGGTGAATTGTGGAATTGTAGTGGTAATAGTTGTGGAGGATGTAGTGGTAGTGGTGATAGTGGTGTTGTAGGGGTGGGTGGTGTTTTTGGGTCAGTTGCGTCATGAGAAGTGTTGGGATCCTCAATATTTGATGGAAACCATTGATATACAAAATCATGTTTTATTTTAATCCACATATTGTAGAGTAGTAGTATGTTGATTCCCTATATATAGATATGGGAGGTGTGGGGCTATGAATCCTTGATGGAACCATGATACATTTCCAAATGGGTAATAATGTATCTAGAAATCAATGTAATGCATGTCCACTTTTTATGGTTCATATAGAACTCACTGAACTACCAAACCATTTTAACATATTTTCCACACATTATTGATGTACGAATGATGACATGGATCTACACCCCCTGAATAAATATCTATGGTCCAACCTAGCTTGTGAAACGTCCATGTACATGATGTAAATGGTAGCATATCATAGTGTAATTCTTTTTATGGTGTAAGGATCATATACAGTCTACAACTTATTGGATATACTAATCCATTGTTGTTTATAATAGGCTTAGTAAGGTTTGGGATTCAATTTCATATAGAAAGGGGAGGTGTTGAACTCGGGTGATTAGATACCAAGTCCAAATGGAAAATCACCCATCCAGAGCTCCCAATGCCTATATCCATGTAAAAATTAGACAAATTTGACTCCCAAATCAAAAGTGGAGAAGAAATCATTGATGATATCTGTAAATGTCTCCTTATGTTCATTGGTGATTATGGTCTGGTGTAGAAAGTTTATCAGTACATAGATATTGGGATGGATGTGGTTTTCCCCAGTTTTGTGATGTCTAATGTATTGATGGTTCTCATCGGCCTACCGTATAGATGAACCAACCGAATTTTATGTGTATTTTCAGAAATATGGAGTTATATATGAAGGTGGTGATGGGATGGGCTCTATGTTCTAATTAATTCTTAATGCGAGTCAACAAAATTTGGTGAGAATTTAGAGGTAAAAGAGGAAGACAAGGACAATGGATATGAGGGTGGTGGATGAGGGGAAGTCTTCCATATATTTGGTGGTGTTTGTTTTTCTTCCAGTTTAGGAATGCATCCATTGGTAAGGGTTAAACCCACATTTCATTTTATAGATATACGGGAAGGTGTGGTGGTGTAGAAGGTTAAAAATAATAGAGGAGGAGGTGTGGTTTGGTTGACGGAAGGGATGCATGATGAAGAGGTGTCTTGACCATGGGTGATGAAGCTTGTAGAAGGGGATGCTTCCCGAGAGGTGGAGAAACATAGAGGAGGGGTGGCGTAAACAATAGGTTTTTTATATTTTAAAGACACTATCATGTATTCAATAAAAGACATTTATTTCTTGAATTCTTTTATATTTTTTAAGAAAAATAATTACATGTCTTGTACAGGTTACACAACATGTATTTTTTCTATTAGTACCCATTTTTAATCCCGCTCTACTAAACAAACCACTTATGGGTTTAAACCATCATAAAGACTAAAATTACATATTATATCCAACTAAATATACCCTAGGTTTCCCCACATTCATTACATAATTTATTTCCTAGAGATACTCGTATATCTAAGAATAAGACTTTATTATTCAGTTGACATACCTTGTAGATTTATCATTCAAAACAGAGGGGATGAAATGTTGGATGACATCCCTCGTCATATGTAGAGTGAAATTTTAATTCATATTATTAGTTTACACCATTTCAATGGAAGATCTTTTTTTATTGTCATATTTTTTTGTCACATGATCATATTTAATATTTTCAAGATTGATGTTTTGAAAATTTTATACCTTATATATTTTATTAAAAACCCTCTCTAAATTAAACATAACATGTAGCTCACCATTTATAAAATTAAATCTCACAATGTAAACATTAATCAAAACATTTCACCTTGTGAGAAGTGGTCTTCTTATAATGAAGGAAAAATCACCTTTATCCTGCATATGTTGGTTATGAAAATCCGTTGGGAAAATTAATTTTCATACATTACTAAGACATCCTCATAAAATTAGTGAGGGTTATTCAATAAAAGGTTCATTTATTAGGGTTCCACCCTTGTTGGTTTCAGTTCACTAAGGCATATATTTGTGTAAACAACCATTGTAATTAGATTAAATCTCGTTTCTATATAACAATATTTTTTTCAAAAATTCCATTAACATATGGAGTAATTAATTAAAAAACATTTGGGACCTCACATTTTTTATGAATCATCCTCTAGATAAATATGGTAAATTCTACATTTTTGGTGGGAAATCCATAAAATTCAATTTTTTAGAAAGAATTTCTCTAAAGAATCTTTCATAATTGTGTAATTGAGAAATTGCATATGTAAAGGGAATATTGATATGAAATTGTTTAATGTTCTCTAAATTTTTTTTATATTTCTCGTCCTTTTATCATTCTCTCATCTGATAATGAAAATGGTAAATTAGATTTATATGGTGGAAATTCCAGGTAGACATCCTCCTTTTTAGGATGACTGTAAAGTCGGGATTTCCTAGCTTGTTTTATCTCTACGGTATTCTCCTAAACATTTTTGTCATGTTATTTAACCAATTTTTATCAACATTGTATGGTTTCCAAAACTCTATAACATTTTAAGTTCAAAAAACTATATCATTATTCTAATACCTCATATGTGATGCAGCATTATAGGGAAATGTATCTGGAAGTTGACATGAAAAATTCATAGATATCTTCTATATTTTATGCCTATAATTTTATAGGGAATCATTGCGATTATTGATTGCAGTCTCTTGAGTTGTCACCCTTCGGTCACTTTCTGCATGAAGGCAGCAATCTGGTTTTCATGATTGGTCTTGAAGGGATCATAATATTGTGGTGGTATTTATATAGCTTGTTAGCATTTATGTTGTTATGTTGGTGGATATTCATAAGATCTCAGAAAAGTCTGTCGGAATTCCTTCTATAATCGGGGAGCTAGGCCATGTGGTTGGTACCTAAGAGGTACTTGATTAGTTTTTCACATAGTTCAACACCTCTAAAATTACGTTGGGTTTTCTATGGTGGCAACAGAACTAGACTTTTTTGATAGTTTTGAAATTTTTGAGTACACAATAATTATTGTACTTGTTAATTGTAATTGAAATAATTACAATTTTGAGCATTGGGTTCTTTGATAACCATCCTATATTCAAGGATATAATGTAGTTATCCGCAAATTTCCTAGTATTCAATCTCTACTTCAGGAGTAGGAGGCAGAGATTTTTCATTAGCTAAATTAAATTTATCTATCATCATTGTAAAATCCTCTACTTGATATGTCAGGTGGGTGGTATTTTAAACATGGTGTATTCCGCACTAAGGTAGTCCTCTATCACTTTTTCCCATAAATTTATTATGCTAAACAACATTTTTAATTTCTTCACCAATATAAAGTGTCTAGAGTATGAGTCTTCCTTTACCAGTGGTGTCTAATAATGTATAGAATGTAGGATGAGGTCTTTGATAGAACATATGATCATTTAGCCACAGATTGAATATGTGATGTGAAAACATGTGAGTTTGAACCTTAAATATTTCCTATGCTTCCCCTGCTAATTTTTCATCCACATAGGATAACTTTGGAATATCATTCAGAAGCATCCATAACTATTTTGGTGGGAATTATATCTGTAAAATTGTTGATTCTAATTCTTATTATGTCGTTATCTACTTAGGAGCGTGAATTTTAGAAAATTATTTGGTAGAATCTTGCATGGATAATAGTAAGACTCAAATCCTTGTTGTGTCGGACCATATGCTGTAGAATAAAATGATGTCAAAAACGGCTTTGTATTTTGATTTTTGTAGATGGGGTTCATAACAATGATTATCACATTATTTAACAATATTTTTTATATTTTCAATGATTTTAGGTCTGATCTAAAAAGATTTTGCATAAATTTGTGGGTCCACTATGGTGGATGCATCACCACAAACTAATCATATGTTGTAATAAATTTTAGTGTGATCATGCAACACTAGTTTCTCGCACTGATTAGAAGGTGGAACATATTTTATTTTTTTCTAGGGTGGTAGTGAAAATATATATTCTCATCCAATGTAAAGTAGTATCATGTAGCGATTGTTCTATAGATCATAGTATTGAAAACATGTTATTATGAATCCAGTCCTCTTGAGAGATTCAAGGGTGACTAGGGAATGCACTATACGACATTTGATATATAAAGAGAGGGAGAGAGAGAGGTTTCATGTCTTGAAATGGAGAGAAAAATGAAAATATAAATGTTGAAAAAATTTTAAAAAATGGGGAAGGTTTGATGTAATAAAGGATCGATAAAAAGGTCACTAATCCTAGGAAATAGTTTCCCCAAAATAACTAAGGTCCCTACCAATGGTCTCAAACTTTTACATGAATGAATAGTTGTTTAATTCATGTGTTCTATGATCATTGGAGATATCTATAGTCCCAACATACACATACATTAGGATTTGTTTTTACATAATCTTGGTATTTTTTATTTATGAATAATAATAATGGAAGGAATTGATGTAAATTTTAGGGCTCCTGGCAGATGAAAATCATATATTTGGATTGGGATAGTCCTAATTCATAGGCAATAAAGAGTTGTAAAGGGAAATAATTAATTTTGGTCAATATATACATGTTATAAAATTATACGATGGTCAAGGTATAGTAGAAAAACAAGGTGAATTACACATGGATTTTATTATGAAAGTGTCATAGGTTTTTGGAAATCATCCTATTGGACTCCAACTTTTTGGGTTTCATTCAATAGAACTTCCCATAGTCATGGTTCTGAAAAATAATGAGATAAAAACATATTTTTATCATCATTAATATCAATAAGGTTACCAAGGTTCAATATAAAGATTCATTAAGCTCATAAACACTCATAGTCTCTTCCATAACTATAGATGAATTATCTATGCATGGTGGTGATGATAAAAATCAGGTAAATTGAAAACATGTTATTCATAATATAGAAATGGTTGAAAAATAATCATTCAATGAATAAAACAATTGAGAATAAACATTAAACAACTAAAAACAACCCAAATCCAATCATATAACTATTATTAATAAAATGATTTGAAATATGTTTAGAATGAAAACAAATGAAAAATAGGGGAAACTGTTTAGTGAATATGAGATAAAAATAAATGTTGTTCTTCTTTCAGTATGTAGAGGGTTCTAAAAATATTAATAGACCTACGATTTATAAGATACAAAAGTCATACGAGTCATGTAATACCTATAGTGAGTTTTTCCCATATATATACAGCTTCTGTAATATAGTTGCACATTTATTATTTGACTTCCAAATTTCACACAGTGAAATTAGATCATATATTAGACTAGGTGCACTGTAAAACATTTAAAATAATGCAATCTCTGGACATCATGTTTGTTATTAACAATGGTCAGGATTCTGATCATTTAATTCATCATTACAATTAATTAATTTATTTCTCATTTAGTGGATTCACGTCATTTAAATTCTTCTTGAGTAGTCTTTGAATATATAAAAATTATTTGAATGAGGTATACAAATTGTATTAGAGATATACAACATGTAATGCATTTTTTCACTTCTCAACACTTATTACTTTGAGTATAAATAGTCCAATTATAATGAAAAAAAGTAAAACCTCATGAATTATCACATAAATAATTAAAAACATTAAATAAATTAATAAAATATTTATAGATAATGTTATCTTATCAGCAACATAGGGGTAACCCAAACCACATTGTTGATCGTGGAATGGTTGGTGGATATTATGTCCATTATCTAGGATATTATATGACTAAATAAATTTTAATTAGAAATGTTATATGCATAATATATGAAGTTTATGTTCTAAATCATTAAACTAATTTAAGTGTTTTAGAGATGCAGATCTATTCAATTTTAACATATAATTTAAAATATAAATTCATTATTCTAAGGTAATATTATATCTATATAATATTGTTTTTATTTTATATACCCTTTCACATTGAATTATTAAATATTAAAAATAAATTTGGGGATACCCTAATAGTTTATATTATTTTTATATGTTTGTCCATACCTAGAAAATCATAGTCAATTATCATATAGGTTTTGAAATATGATCATACAATATGGGGTTTGGATATAATATTCTATCAATATAAATCAAATCTATACATTTATGAAACACAACACAAAATACCAATAATCATTATTTTTATAGTTTTTACAGTGATAATTACACACACTATTTATAGATTTTAGGATAGTGTGACATCATATAGTTTCATATCTGTTATGGTTGATGATGAATCAAGAGGGTAAATATGAAAAAAAATCATATTTTACTCTTTTGATTATAGCATTTATTAGATTTATGAAAATTATTAAGAATTTATATATTACTATCCCTACAAAAATTTATATGAAAACAGTCAAATATAATGATTTTTCAAATTCAAAAAAGTAGAAACGATGCATGAAAATGCTATGAATGAAGACTACAGAAACTAGAGCATCTGATCACCCATTTCTAAAACATAGATAGAGTTATTGGTAAATAATGATTATTTTTCTAATTCTACATAATCATAATCTGATATTGTCTAGTAAAATATATCAAGAAGATGTTATGGTTAAAGGATAAAGGAAAATATTTTTTTAAGAAATTGAATGATACAAAAATATTTTTTATGTATAATGAGGAACAATATGTTTTATCATTCATTTAAATATATGTTTACACATTCCCTAGTCACGATTGTTGGGAGATAATAAATATTCATAAAGACATATAGATATCCATTCTTTGTTGTGTGTGCATAAATAAAGTCATAAATATAATAAGTTGACTAAAAATAATATCTCATATAAGAAAACTAAATTTTAAATTTATTATAAGGAAATGAACACGTATGTTCAGTCCATGGACAATAGATTCCAAAAAAAATGTATAAATGATATATTTCATAGATTAAATGTTAAGGAGATAAAGAATTAGTAAATTAATAATGAATGACGTGATTTTGAATAGTGATATTTGAGTAATAACTTTTTCAAAATTGATTTCATTAATGATTTCATTTCTATTTATCATGTTTGACTCGTTATTTTTCAGGTGAGTGGAAATTTTAAATGGTACTGATGGTATCCAATAAAAACCCAAAGGACCATTTAGAACATGGTAGTGTAGTTTAGTTTATGATTTTAAAATATCATAATTTGTGAAAGAACAAAAGTATATTCTACGTGTTTAGAAAATTGGGAGGTTATATTAGAAAACATATTTCTATTTATAATTTCATTTTTTTCAGCTGCCTCGAGATAAAAAATGATTTATTCATAATAAAATGTTCTAATTTAAATATATTATCATATAATTATTAATGTAAGGTCTTTTTTCTAAAAATTTGTCATGACCGGCCTCCCCGGGCCATGAAACTTGTCATCTGACCCCATGGGTCTTCTATAATACATTGGATTCCTTCCCAGCAAACCGTAGGCTATTACTCACTAGGATTTCTTCAGACTAATGATTGTCCCCACAGGCCAACACATATTCTTTTAGTGGGTTTTTTACTCACTCACACACACCCTTGGAAACTTCCCAAAAGGTCACCCATCCTGATTACTACTCTATGCCAAGAATGCTTAACTGTGGAGTTCTAATCAGGTTGGCTCCTGAAAAGTATAGAGCACCTCGTTGACATGTGTTGTAAAATTTAGCCTTTGAAGTCTCACTTTTCTAGGGGTGTTACATTATCCACCCATGTAAAGCAAAACACCTTCGTTGTGGACCCCACGCCTCAAACCCAGGCAGTTCCAAAGCACTTCTGTCATGGTATTGGCTCTGATACCATTTTTCACGACCCACATCCCTAGTCCATGATCCTTTTCATTTGACCCCATGGGTCTCCTATAATACCTTGGTTTCCTTCCCAGCACACCATTGGCTATTACTCACTAGGCTTGCTTATCAGATTAAGGACTGTCCCCATAGGCAAACACATGTTATTTCAGTGTGTTTTTTCCTCACTTATACACACCTTGGGAAACTTCCTAAAAGGCCACCCATCCTGATTACTACTCCATTCCATGCATTCTTAACTATGGATTTTTAATCAAGTAGGCTCCTGAAACGAAAGGAGCACCTTTTTGACATGGGTAGTAACATTTATCCTCTTAAGTCTCACTTTTGTAGGGGTGTTACAAAATTATTGTACATTCCTCAAGGATATGAACATGAAGATTTGTATTATTGGCCAATGATGTTTATGGATAAGACTAGTTGCATCTGATCCTTCTAGAATTTTTTTTCATCATTGGACATAATAAAAAAAATTGGGGATTGACATTATTGACATATTGTATTCGAAACAAATAATCATTACAAACATAAATTTAGATGTCATTTAATAAAATTGTTTTGCATTTTATGGATTGTTATGTTAAGACTCATTGTTGTTTTTGTTTTATGTCATTATTTTACTAATATATTTCACATTTATTTTATATTAGATGGGTTATAACATCAAATTCCAAATAATTTCATGGAACTTATCTTTCTTAGTTTGATTAATTTTTATCTTTTTATATTTTTAACAAACCATAATATATGTTATATATTTATTTGTTTAAATAAATTTGAATTTAACCCACACTCGAAGCTATCATAGTAGAAAAAGAGTATTTAATCTATTATTTTTTAGCCCCACATTAAATTTTTTTCTCCCTTGTGAATCACTGGTCCCCTAATATTGACACAATGTTTTTTTGTATAGGAGATATGGGGTATGCGTGATTGTGGACACTTTTGATTCAGGTAATGATAATTATAATAGAATTATAACTCTTGGTCACCTTATAGATAAATTATATAGTTTTTTCCATAAATTTAGTCATTATGTGAATTATATATTTGGTATTATTAGATCCTATTAGATATAATTATTCATAGGGTTGGGAAAAAATGAATTCTATCCTATCATTTTCATGGATTGTAATTGTATTAGAGCATATCTAGATCTTTGTATTTCCCTTCCCACTAATTGAGATATCCTTTTTGAGGATGCCTACAGTTCTATCACTAGGTTATGGTTTTTTTCATTATAACATTTGGTTTTTATACTCAAATTTGTATGATACTAGTTTCTCTTATGAATTATATCTATCTATATTTCACATGACTAGGTTTGTCACTAGTAGACATTGATATGGGAGTGATGGTGGAGATAATACATACTAGATAATGGTTGATCACAGTGTGAGATGGTTATTTTTTGAGTTTATTATACGGGACCACGTAAGAATTTTTTTATTATCTCAAATCAAGTTCACATATAAATTTTTTTCATTTGTAATTTTATTTCCTTTTGGGTTTTCCTTTGTCATTTTACACTTACCATTATATATATCATTCATTAATTATTTTATTATTCAAATTATTATATATATATATAGATTTGTTTTAAGTTATTATTTATTTAATAACAATTTATGTTGTGGGTTAGAATAGTTTAGTTCCACACAAATATATTTCTCCCTTCATGTTGTAAGCTCTCATCCTATGGAATATTCATTTTGGGATTCGAGGGGAAATCTTGGCTTACTACTAACCTTGGGTGTCTCAATGGGTTGGTTCCATTCAAAATGAACCCAAATTAATTTAAATATTATTGGTATTATTTTTTTCTTTTTTTAGGATTAATTTTATAATTTATTGTATTAAAGTGAAGGAGTTTTTTGGTTGATTTATCAAACGAATGAGACTATGGTAAGTATGAAAATTGATGTATCCATTAGATAATACATCGAAAACATGTTAGTCAACACGGAATACCGGTGAAGTGTTTTTAGGTAACATGTATTTTATAAAGTGAATCATAAAATGGTTGTCCATGATCTTTCCTACACCCTTCATATTTCATTTGACCTAGTTATGATATAGTGATTGTGGGATCATCCTCTTTAATTGAGAATGATAACCACATACCATAATCTTGTATGCATATGTAGGGTATTTATGTTTCCATTATAGAATTTGAGCCTTTATTTTATAATTATATAATAAAATAATATATCATTATAAATTTTTATTTAGATATATCATTTCTATATGAGTGGAGGAAATATCTTTGCAAAATTTTATATTAGTGTAATTTTATTTGTGGTAGATAGTTATTCTACTTGAACCAATAAGTAATTACCCTAGTTTGAATATTCTATATGTGTTCTTTTAATATATGCCATATGGGATTATAGGTAGGGCCCATTATGTCACTAATTAAAAATTTTGATATCTTCAACTCGTGGTTTCTCATATACATAGAGATCCCAAAAAATATATTGTGATTATTGCTTTTGATTTAACCCTATAATATTAGTGGGAATTATTTAACCATTACCAGACACAACATTTTATGTCACTCTCATAGGATGTGTTTGAGATATGCAGATAAAAATTGTTTTAAAAAAATCAAAAGGAGGTATACCCTTAGTAGGGTACCTTAACCATGACCAAGATTTAGTTGAGTTTGTGAATGATATACACTATATAAATGTTTCCAAATGGGGTTTTCACCAACACAGAATGTCTGATTGACAGATAATGAGTTTGGATTTTTTATTATTTGTGCATTTATACTTTCTCTATTTATATTAGAGACTGTCAATGTTGGTATTTTTTTAAAAGTGAACAATAGATAAAGGTAGGATGGTAATCTATTATAGGTATCTATATTACTTATATAAAATACATCTTAATGGAAGACAAAAATTTTGTGATAGGAATTTTAATTTAGGAATTTTACCCACTTTTGGGGAGGTGGTGTTAGAATAATAGAAGGTTGTTTTGGAATAACTATACCTGGAGATGAATTGAGTCATATCTATTTCCCAAGTCAATAAGTTATCATAAAACAAAAAGATATAACATTTGAGAAAAACATTATTGAAAATTATTGGCGAATTAAAGAACGATGTAATATACAAGGTTCAATTTATGATTGATATCTTTTTAATTGATACCAAAACTCATTAACATTGGAATGAACAATTCCTTTATTTTTCTTATTTTAATGAGTGTTACATTCTAGTGGGGTTTCTAACTATTTCTTTTGATTGAAGGGTTTTATTTATGAAAATAATTATTTAACCACCATGTATGGAATGGATTGTTTCATCTAATGTAAGTGAAAATTTCATCAATAAAAATTGTATGATGACGGTTTATGATACCATCCCTATGGTGTATTAGATGATACTTGAAACATGAAACATATAATACTCAGTTAGTGTGTATATATTTATGTTATATATATTCTATGGGTGAGAATTTATCCTTAATGTATATTTAGAATTTGAATATAATAATAGAGGATATTCCAATTTTAGTATCATCACTGGAATTTGAATTTCTGTTAGCCTTCATCAAATTTTGTATATACATAGTCTATATATTATTGGGTAGATCATATATGATAAAATGGATTTTATTAAAACTATTAGAATAGATACATAAAGGTTTTAATTTAGCATAATGATACCACTACATCATATATTGGGGAATAAATTTGTTTAAAGAATTTTAGATGGAGTAATTTTTATAATCATCACGTTCATGTAGAAAACATTCCAAGGGTGGTTTTTAGGTATCTCTACAGAATCCTTCAAACTTTTATGATGAAACTGGATGTAATATTAATATATTATTCATTTATTTTGTTAATCTAAATAAGAATTAATAACTAATCAATAGAACTAAATAATTATTATTTTTGATTAATTGTTTCTATTAGAAATTGTGGTGATACCATATTAAATGTAGTTTTTAGCCCATCAAAAAAATATTCTATGATATATTCCATCCACATTATTAAAAATTAAATTCAATAAGGTTTGTTAGAAATTTGGTAATCCATTATAAATAATATTTTCATTTATATAAAAATTCTATAAAATATTATTTCTACAATGGACAACCATTTATATCAAAAATAACCCTAATTCATTTCAATTAATTTATAATTCACTAAGATTAAAAATTTGTAATATCATTCAAAAATAAAATAAAATTTTTTTAATTCAAATTACAATTTAAATAATAAATATAATAATAATATTAAAAATTGTATTAATAATTAGATCTATTAGGGGGAAGGAACTATGTCCCTAAATTTCATGTAAGTCTCTTTATATATACATATCATCATCTTCACAATGTATTAAAATTTATACTATAACTATTTCTATTATAATTATTGCTTCTCTTCATTCCCTTTTGCCAATAACTATATAATCTATACCTACGAACACAAAATATACTCATACTCTATAGCATAAAATGAAAATAATACCTTATAATTTCATCTTGATATAAATAATGTCATCGATACAACAACATAGTAACTATATGTCATTGATCATAAACCAATATCAATCAAATTATTTTTCACAATATCATTTTTAGTCATCTTAGAATTGTTTCCTCACAAAAAAAACCACACAATACATTATCATCCCCACCCTCTGTCTTTTCCCAAACATACTATATTTGATTTATGCTTGTCTCATGAATCTCATTTAAATGTGTAAATTTAAATTAAAATTAATAAAAAATAATATATTATAAACATGTTAAATTGAAAAAAATACTAATATTGAAATTTGACTATCCCTCCTCATTATGATTCCCACTTGAATGATATGTATACACTTTTTTATATAACAAAATTCAATTTTAGTAAGCTAAACCACATAATAAATAAATTCATCCCATAAATCATGTAATGAGTGTATATATAAATTAGTAAATAATTTCACTTAAAAATTTATAGTTATGTGTATTAATAGTATGATTTTCATGTCAATGTGTGGAATATTTCCTCTAGTAATTTTATTAATGTATAGTAGGTACATAATTCCTCCGAATCCTTGGAAGATATGTATTCAATTCGACGATAGTCACATGAAACATCAATTTTAAGTTAGATATTGTTTTTATAGAACTCTTACATTAGTTATTATAAAATAAGTCATACATTTACACATGCATGCCTCAAATTCATCACAAATTGATGATATCAGGTTATAATTAACATAATCTTATAGAAATTAAACATAAATATTAATATATTAAATATAAATTTATATATAATTTTAGTATAATGTTTTTATATTTACCATATAGGGATCAAACCTATGATGATTTTCATCCCAATGTACCTCATCTCTAGAAATCGATAGAGAATAAAAATAGATCTTTAAATTTCCCCAGCATAACCAGTTAATATATATGAAACACTGTGAAACTAAAAAAACAAAAATTCTAAAAAATAAATAAATTAAATAAATATTAAAAAAATTATAGAACATTCTCTGAAGAGAATAAAAAAAATATATGGATTCCAATTGTGAATATGATCAAGAATAAACAATTATAGATGAAATCTACCCCTCCAAGTAGCGGGTGAAATTGTTGTACAATATAAAAATTCCGGAGTCTCCCCACACAATTTTTCCACCTTAATTAGACAATTAATTAACTCATAATACACTTCTCGAGACATTTGAATCATATCATTAATTAAATATGTTAATAAGATTAACATATAAAACAAATTCTAAAAACTAATGATAGTTATTGAAAATAACATACATGTACATATATTAGTTACTAGTTTTAATAAAGCATATTCCACATTTCCCCCTTTATCTTCATTTTATGTTGAACCATTAAATTATTGTTCTTCATGTGCATTATCAATTTCTATAGGATCATTAATTTCAATATCTCTAAATTATTGAAATTCAATGATAGTTATATTGTCAACAATAATGAAATACTGATCCTTTATTTGAAACTTCTCATCAAAAAATATATATCTCTTCAAGTAAGATATATATTTAATGATTTTCCTAGAATTATATATTTTAACACTCTAGAGGACACATTTTTATGATACATTTCACTTTATCAAATTTCAATTGTTTGATAAATTACCTTTCATGAACCACTAAAATTATTTGAATAATGTTAATATATTATTAAAAAAATCACAACATATGATATTTAAATTAAATAAAAATTTTGAAAATAATTTCAAATTTTATAAGTAAATAATATTAAACCATGAGAACTATTTAGAAATATTTTCTTTATTATCAGTAATTTTTTATGAATGTTTTATTTATAATATATTTTAATTTTGTGAAAAGTAAATTATGAATATTAAAATAAATAATAATATTACATATAAAATTATATAATTAATTAATCGTATGTTAAGTAGTTATTAATGAAAAAGTCATTTGATGGTAAAAGAGATGTTTTCCAGAATAGTATCTTTTACACAAGAAATGTGTTTTTATCTAGAGTACTTATGTTAACAACTATTTAGGAATAAATACAATTATATATATATATATATAATATTTAATGAAGTTTTTTATCATTCATCTAATTCCTGCCACTAGACAGATAATAAGAATATATTTTGTTCTATTCTTACTAACTCATATTCCTGAAAACTATTTTCATTGTATTTTCCAGGAATATTTTAAAATTAATATATACAAGTTATATGTATTGAATGTGACTAAATTAATTTAAAGATGTATCAATACCATGTTTTATAAAGAGGAAAGTATCATTTTGAATCATAATGAAATGTGATTGTTGTAACAATTTGTTACCATGGTTATGGTTAAACTCGGTAAAAAACATGGTTAAACTAAGGTATAAGGGTAATATTCCACATAAAATTATCTAAAACTAATTGGATGAATATAATTAAAACTCAAATTATAATAACGTATTTTTATTATCCATTTTTGAAAACATTGAAAACAATGTGAAATTCTATTATTTAAATCATTTAAAGAATTCCATGTGTTCCCCCCTCCCACATAAAAAATTGCCACTTATCCACACTTATTAACATTATTTAAGCACACGAAAAAGGCCAAGACCCTCTCTAAATAATTATTGTATTCATTATCATCCTAAAAATCTATTTTATATACCCCAAAATAATCTCTATAATAGTATAATAAAACTAATATTTTATTATTATTTTGATTCAACCATTATTCACCTCCCTTAAATCAATTGGGTAATTTAATTATCGCACATGAATACTTGTGAGATATAGCCTTCACATAGCGATATGATTAATTTTCCATCAACATTAGAAATGGATGGTAATAATGAGAGAATTTATTTTCACTTATTATATTTATGATATAATTTTTAATTTGTAATATAACATCTTATCTACCATCTTATAATATTATCTATTATAAAATGATAATTCCATTCATCACTACATATTGACTACATTCTTCCGAAGACTTGTGACTCATTTATCCCTTCTGATTTAAATTTATATTAATAAGGATTTATTTATTGAATATATTTTTTATTACTTAAATAAAAATAATTTTGTAATTGTGAAATATTTTTTTTATTTTTTTCATCCATCAAAAACTTGAAACATCTCTGGTGCATGCGTATGAACTACCATATACAAAACGTGATGTAATACATTTTTCATGACATAATTATATATATTTTATTAATGAACTTAAAATAAATAAAAAATATACTAATTTAAGTATTAACATTTTATAGATGATGATTCCATTAACAAGGATCAAATAATGGATCCATTGAACACAACCATATATGAAAAAGAACTAGTTTTCTAACAAATGTTCATTTTAATAATGAGATTTTTCATATGAAAAAAATGAATATTATAACGGAATGATTGATAAAAATTTAGGTATGAATATTATTTTAAATAAATGTGTATTGTAGTTATATTTATTATATAATATATTTATATTTTTCAAAACAAAATGGCACTTGAGGTAAGGGTTGATATAACAGTCTCATTTATTTTCTGGACTTTCTATGCTAAATTTCTTTAATGGGAATGTATATGGGATTTATCCTATAAGAAATATCTATTTTATTATCATCTATTTATCCTATAATTTTTTTGTGTTATTATAATCTTCCTCTATTTTTTAACTAAAATTATTGATAATTTTGCTAACCTTATTTTATCACACATCAATAAAATATATGTTCCTTTTTCATGTTATTAAAAACTATTTCATAGAACTTATTACCTATTAAATAATGAATTAATAAAATTATATTTCATTAACTTATAAATTATTCACAACTATATAATGTAACATGTTTTGGGAAAATTTAACAGAATATGTAGTTTTTCAATTTTTATAAAAGTGTAAAGAAAATGACATCACTCAATGTATATCATATGGAAAAAAATCCAACTATCATGGGAATTATATTATTTTAATATTATATTATCATATAATATTTTCATATTCAAGAACAAATATTTTCACAATATGAACATAATTTTTGTAAATTTTATCGAAATAAATGTATAATTTTTATAAGTTTTCAAAAATATGATAGAATTTTATTTTAAAGTTTACTTTTATCTATTTCAAATTCCTTTAAGTATTGATGTGTTTTGATAATTAAATTATTTTATGGTTTATACTTATTTATGGATGATGTATTATTGTTATGTCTTGAGGATGAATAACTGAAATATATTTATTTCTCATGTTATAACAAAACAATGATTAGATAATGAAATTTATCATAATATATTCCAGTACAATTATTTGTATGAAATATATTTATGTGACAATGATATTTTTATGAAATCATTCCATTTACTGTAGGTTATATTTTATAATTTTTTTGTGATCTTTTTTTATAGATATGTAGGGTTTTATTAACGTGATGGGTTATCCGAGAATTATAGGACTCTAATGAAATGGTTAATGAATGAGATTTATAGAGATAATATAGACTTGAATGTGGAATTCATCCTATTTATTAAGGGACTCTATCCACTATGATAGTCTTGGTAGTGAACAGTGAATATATAGATAATGGAATTGGGAGTGGACATAGTCGATTATGATAGTATTAGTTGTAGGACTTGACTGGGGAAATGATTTTCTTTACTAATTTATATTAAAAAATTATTCATTATTCATATGTTATATTATAAGGGATCATGAATGATTATTAATTATTCCAATTATTTTTGAAATATGTATTATTTTATGAAAAAACCTTATTCAATTATTCATTATTGATGATGTTTTGCTGATTGGTTATGACTATATTTCGTTAGTATCATGTTCTCACAACCTTGTGAAATGGACACTTATGAACAGTAATTAATATCTCATATGTCTTCCTATATTGAGAATTTTATATCGCACATTCTTATAATTTTTTCAACATGTTATGATGAATATTTTTAATTAGAATATTAGTGGATAAGAAAAGTTTGGTAGATTATTAGGATCATTCACAAAATGATATAATTATATAATTTTTAAAAAAAATATTATAATCCTTTATAGATATAGAAAATGTATTGTTATGATAAGTATTTAATATTCATATTAAATGATATTAATATTTTATTATATAGTGGTAGGTTTTCAAAAATTTGTATCAAATAAGGGTTTATTTAATTCTTTAAATTAGGATAAGAGAACATCGCAGAAAAATCAAGTCATATGTATATGTATCAGATAATATCACGGTGATTCAGTAATGTCGTGATTGTTTGGATTCTATTTAAATTATATAACTTTATGGATATTGGACAGTGAATGTTACTATTGAACTAATTCACTTAGGGATACACACACTAAATTTGTTGTATAGGGTATTAACTCAGCCAACATCAGTTCATTATTAGTTGTCCTGAGAATACACAACTGCATAGAAATGCCTACAAGATTTAAATTTGTTATTTCACATTATCTATTTGAACTATTCTAATGAGTGAGATTATAGAACCTATGAAAATATTTTATATTACATTGTGATTTAAGAATAACATTTTTGAATCCTTAACCCTAGTATCCCATTGTCTTTTTGTTACTCTATTACATTGGAGTAAGATATATGTAAACCCATACCAAGGAATCAAATATTTTCGTATTCATGGTAACATATATATATATATATATATATTATTCTAATATTAAGATTTAATATACAAATAAAAACATATATTTTTTCTAAATAATATCATTTCCTATAGAATTTTATTTTAATCCAATCATACAATTATTCATGGATTCCGGACATAGGAAACACAATAATGGTGAGCTCAAATTTTATGGTAGGGTTATGTAAATGATAATTTATAATGAATTGATAAGAATAAACATAATAGAATAATAAATAACGAAACACAATTTCAATTAAATTAATTTTACTAGCATAGTCAATATTGAAAAGTAAATCACTAATAATACAATCCATTTAATCCATAACATAACAATAATAATTGTATATGGTATAATAAATATATAAAGATAAATAAGTGAGAAGGCATTAAAATTAACCAATAAACTAATAATTAAATGCATTAATAGATAATATGATTGTTAAAATATAATGGATAAAAAAAAATTCTTAATGAATTAAATGATTAGTCATTTGATTTCATGATTTAAGGCACTTGATACATATACCTTCACGAACATTCACAATATGGATTAAAACAATAGGAAATAACCAATTTATTTCCAGATTACTGATTAACCTCGTGAGAATATTGATGTATTCAATGGATCTTTATAACCATACTCCACACAAATCTGTATGTCAATATAATTCCTCATAAATAAAATAATTAATTTAATTCATGAACAATAATACTTATACTTAAATATCAGTATATAAGAAAGAGTAAAAACTTTCAATATTTACCTAATAATTAAAATATCTTTATAATTTACCCACTGTAAATTAAAATGATATATGGTTTGTGAAATAAGAATATCCATCGAAAAATATGGATATTTTGGGTAAATTTAATTTCCAATGGTCACCTGAGAGAAGCTAATTAAAAGGAAAGTTAATAAAAATTAATCTATGAAGTGGATGTTAATAAATTCATTATTCGAAATAATAATAAACCAAATATATGATGAATAAGGATTGTATCAATAGAATTTATTTCTAGATGAGTATTTATAAAATACTGTTTTGTCAACGTTAATGACTATAAACACCATAAAAACATCACTAAAATTATTCTTAAGGAAACTATCATATTGATTTTGAATATCACATTTTAAAAGTAAATGTTAAAAAAAAAAATTTAAAAATAACATTCATGAAAATAGATGGTAAAAAATATAAATTACTTTTTAAAATCATTGAGTTTTCGTAATGCTATGAAATTCCATACATTCTGAGTAAATTAAAACAAATATTTCATTATAATTTTATGTAAAACACAAATGTGGATTATTTTTAAAAATAAATTAAGATTATATTATTTATATTATGAAAATAGTCAAATGTAGGAAATAATATTTTATAAACCATTTCCAAATGATCATTACATTTTTCTATAAACATTTAGATATCATATCTTTAGAAGAAAATAAATATCAAAATGAAGAAAAAAATGAATTCATATATTCCTAATAAAATTTATCAACTATTAAAATTACCATAGAGGGAAATTTTTTAATATTAATTGAAAATATAATTACTAACCACAGTAAAATAATATCAAATGTGTTTATTGTAAATTTTTTTAAAAATCCCATTCATATTAAATTAATGAATAAATATTATTGATTAAAATGTGACGGTGAAATAACACATTAAAAATATAAAATTGTTGAATTAAGAATTTATAAATTAATCAATTTTAAATCCATATACAATAATTGAAAATATAGAAAATTTAATATCAAATGTAATTAAAGAAATGACAATATAATATCAATGATAGAGAAGAATTAATATAACCCAATCAAAATAAATTGTGTTTTCAAATTATTTACCACTGAGAATGATATAATTCAAATTGAAAAATATAATACCATGAATTATTAAGGATATTTGATATTTTATATAAATTTTGAAGTATGGGAGCCATATAAAAAAATTAGTTTCAGAAAAATAAAACATTCCATAATTATGGTAAATTGTGACGATGCCCCTTACATTGATTTTGAATCCTCACGCGTGTTATTTATCATCAAGAATAATAATATTATACTAATTATTATCATAATTAACCTAATTTTACAAGTTTATTATTTAATTTTTTTATCTTATTAACATATTATATAGAACTACTAAATCAATACTTTTTAAATTTAGGGCTTTAATGAAATTTTATTTATGTGTCAAAACGGATTTTAGAAGGAAAAATATTATTATATGTGGTTATTATTTGAACTTATATAGACTAATAATCATGAAATATATATATATATATGTTATATGATTAATAGAACTTATTAGGGACTGTTTTTAGAAATTATGAATATTACAATCAGGGATATGGTAGGTCCTACATACGTATTATTAAATTTTCCATTTTCAATGATATTATGGAAAAGAAGAAAGTACTATTTTATCACTAGGAAAATATAATAATATCATAAAAAATATATTATTTTTTAATATAAATACATATACCAGTCATATGGTTTGGTGATTAATATATATTCACATCTCTTCTTAAAATAAGTTGTCCATACATACCATAATGACATTATCATCATTCAGTGAGTCAATAGGTAAGAAATAAAATGATATATTATCATATCATATTGTGAAATATGTTATTAATATCATAATTATTTCATTTATATCACATTAATACTTTAAAGTTTTAATAATTATCTTATATGTAATGTGTTAGTAAATAATAATTCACATTGCTACCTGAGGCGGCAGTCTGATGTCCAGAAAATAAACATTATTGTATCCCCTATAAAATAAATGTAAAAACTTTATTATACATATATATATCCATAATAATAATTTTTCTATAAATATTATATATATACATTATATCTATCATAATATACATATTTTATATTTTTTGGAAAAAATTCCATGTTATTTTGTGAGGCGGTAGACAATTGCACACATGCACAATATTATCTTTTCCCATCTTAGGGATGTGGAGATGTATATATGTTATCAATATAAAATAATAAAATTTGTGTATAATATATATATTGGTTTTTTTATATAGTCACAAATAATAAATATTTGACAGAGGTGGAAGAATAAATAAAACAAAAACACAATGTTATGAAATTTACCACTTATCAAACGACATATTTAACATTACACATAATGTTTTTATAACAATTATTTATGGTCAAAAAGTTTCTTCTGTGAGGAGGGTATGGATGTTGGGATGTGATTTGGGTAGGTATTGTATAATCCGAAAAGGATTTATGGAATGATGTAGGGAGAATATTGTGTGAACTTTTATATTGATGTGAGTGGAACATCTGTAATTTTTGAATAGATAATGGTGTACCATCATTTTTCAAGTAATGTGTGGGTGAAAAATTATCATCCTCATAACAGGTTGGGGAATGTTTTTCTTATTTTATAAATAATCAGTAGATAACCAATGAATTTATTTTCACTTATAAAACCCATATAGAATTCATATCATTTTTATTACTATTCTTAACAAAAAATTTAATTTCTATTTTATACAAGTATACTATATTAGAGTTTATTTGGAATTGGGATTTAATATTAGGTATGTTATCAAATAGATTAAATTTAAGGAAAAATATTTCATGGGTTTTTTATACTCAATGTTACATATCAGATATTCTATCAAAAGAAATGTTATTAATTTATAATGTAGGGTTGTTTCAAACATAATGTGTCATGGGTTGAAATATGGTGTCATGATTTAAGAAATCCAAATAATTAATTTCGTAATTACATTATTAGTTAGCATAATTATTTATCTTTAAAACAAGTTAAATAATTTTTTTATTCAATTATTGTGACCAGTAATAATCACACGAACAATATATATGAAATCTAATGAAATGACCCTATTTAAGAGAAAAAAATTGAAATTATAGATGCAATTCGAATAATTATGATTATTAATTACGATATATCAAGAAATATTATTTAAAACTAAAAATTATGTGGATTCCTAAATATCTCAATATGAAAAATAGAGTTTCATGGGAGTTTATTTTAACAATACTTTTGGGGATAGAAAAATTTGGGTTCCAAAAATTCAATATTATTAGTGGAATCCTCTAGAAAAATTTCTCAGAGGAATGAGTATATGTTTTATGGCAAGAAAAAAGTGAATGATGTAAATAAATTTTGACGAAAAATGAATATCTCAATTAAGGTAAATTATGATCATCTTAATGTATAACTATTAATTTAATGAACAACGTATGAGGAACATGGGAACCATCCAAGTAAATTACTTAATCCAAGGGATAACTGTTAAATCATTTTTTTATTATGATATTTCAATTTTAATGTGTTTCATTGTTGTTAAAGTAATCTTATCATCCAATCTAGAGTTACAAGTGTCATGTTAATGTTTTTAATAATGTTCCATATGAAAATAAATTTACACTCCATCTAGTTCTGTTTGATTTTAATTTTGGATTTGATTATCAATCTCTATAACTCTCTCAAATCAAATGTTGACGAGGGTATGCCACATTAGAAATTTGAAATAAATCTGTTTTCATCTTTCAGGGTGAGTATGAATATGAATTATAGAGACCCATGAATTTCATACATTGATATTACATCTTTGCAGATAAATATTCTAAACATTATGGTAACATATGTCTATAGACTATAATTGTTTAGTGTAGTTGGGGACTAGGTACATGATATTCTATACTATGGAATTTTCTTCAATATACCCCGTAAATGTATTCTCATTTAGTACACTTCACAAACATACCCTACTTAAAAACATTCTATATTACATGGGGAATGGAAATAGATTAATGGGTGAGATAAAGAACTTTTAAATTGTATAAAATGGGAAATATAAGATTAAAATGAACATATGTTTTTCAGAATATGAGGATAACATATAAAAACCATACCCTGTATATCAATTATAACAATAATTAGTCCTAGAAATATTATTGGCTGTATATAAGAAATGAATAATACTGACATAAAGTAATATGAGGGGGAGAGAATAAAATTAATATAAGATATGGAATTATGTCATACACATAAATAATGAGAATCATTTCCATAGTGCCAAAGACTCACTACCAAGGGTTTCAGAGTGGAAGGAGTTAAATTCCCAAACCATCATAGTAGTCATAGTTCAATACCAATACAAATATAGCATACAAATTTCCTTTAATAAATCAAGTTCACTCCTCATTCTAGTCATTTTTTATCGTATGATATCAAAATCATTATCCAATGAATTAAAGGGAGATATAGCTCCCACCCATCACATTACGAAAAAAATAAATTTTTGTTCCACAAGATCATAAAAATTTCATCTTATCATAACCCATGAAATGAAATGGGATTCATAAACATTATATCATATAATAACATGTGGAAAAGAGACATGTTTTTACACATTTCAACATATAATATCCCATTAAATAGGAATTGGGATTCATAATATATTTAACATTGTAAAAACCCATGGGTAGAAATTTTTTATATAAATATCTTCTCATAAAAAAATAAACAATTAAAATACTAAAAAATAATTGAATCATTACATCATATCCACAATAATGAAAAAAATTAAATCAAAGGATGTCATCTTAGATAGAAAATTATTTTGAAATATAAAAATAAATCTCATTTAAGATTAATTATTCAATTAATATTTATTTAAATATAACCATTTAAAACATTAGAAAATAAAATACATTTGAAATCGGTTTCTTTGAAAATAAAATTGAAAACAATTAATAGAGGTTTCAAAAATTATTTGAGGAATTTTTTGTGGGAAATATAACTTCTATTTAATTTTTTTTCAAGGGAACACATTTTTAAATCATTTTCTATTGAAATAACCTTGAAATCGGATTAAAAAAATTTAATAAAATAATTCTCAATATAATGTGATATTCCATTAATGATTTATAAATTAATCCAAATATTCCATTAACCTTCTCTATAATTTCCAAATGAGAATTATATGGAAAGAGAAATGAAGATTCAATTCTAATGTTTTTGTAAAAATTAAAACAAGGAAGTAATGTCATTAATAAATTACTTAAATAATGTTAAAAATATTTTTCAAATTATTTTTATAGATTATGTTTTCCTATAAAATGTGTTTTACCTGTATATATATAATGTTGTTTTTTCATTCAAAT
Organism: Viscum album; assembly: GCA_963277665.1. Classification (NCBI taxonomy): domain Eukaryota; kingdom Viridiplantae; phylum Streptophyta; class Magnoliopsida; order Santalales; family Viscaceae; genus Viscum; species Viscum album. The sequence continues at coordinate 184,067,861 of OY728153.1, read as the reverse complement.
TATTTTATCAACTATATTAAGTAAAAAAGAGTTGAAATTTTTTAAAATTATTTTGAAATATAATGAATATCTACAAGATTATAAATTTGATGATAATATTTTATAGATATATTCTAATATTTCAATACTAGATACATAATCATAAACAATGTTAACAAACATTAAGAATAAAACATAAAAACCATACCAATATGGTAACTACAGCTATCAGTTGATTAGAAATCAAGTAAGTCAACCAAATGAGAATGATTGGAAAGAAATAAAAAAAGATAAAAAAGGGAAAACACCAATGATAGACATACCTGAACCACCCAAAAACAATGTTTGGGATAGGAAAACACACAATTTTTTTGCACATTTGGGATATCTTGGGTAATAACAGGGAAGATGATATTGCAGATTAAAACACATCGATTAATGACAAAATCCTCCTAACTGAAATTGAAGAGCTAATACTAGACACCATTAAGCAATCCATAAAATTCTTGTAACACATCCACTCCCACTCTCAATTATGACCACTGCCCCGACCAGGTAGATGATAACACCTCATCCAAACCCACCATGTAGTCTCTACCAATTGTAGAAACTAAAGTAGACCTGAAAAATGTCATGAAATCTGTCTGTCATAAAAATGCTTATTCGCTTCTAACTCCTTCACATATGCAGGTTCTTAAAGACCCACTGAAACACAAGCACAATAACTTGCTAGCTATCCAAATGAAGACTACTTTGGAACCTATTATCCTAGGTATGCCTTCTCTTCCAATTGATCATACTGATGTTTATTCAATGAAATCTGAAAACCTTTTTTCTGGTTATAATGATAGTAATATTATGATTAGCTCTAAGAGTTCTACCAACTCAAGTTCTAATGCCCCTACGGATAAATCTGTTCCACTACACTCATGCAATATAATCATTAATTAATCTGACCCTACCACAAAAAAAAACCAATGAGAACGGTGACCTGAATGTTATTCCAAATGACACATCTATCAAATCACATCCTCTTAGAACTACCTCCACTTTCTCTATCTCTCTCAATAAGGAAGATCAACTAGGGAAACGATCTCTATGTACGTCCAATACTTCTCTTGCTTGCTTTCCATTAGAACCGGTGCCACATGACAACACACCTCCTACGCCAAAACTAAAAAACATGCAGAAAAATAAAGACCCCCTATCTACGGTGGATACAAAGGTGCCAAATATTTTTATTTACCATACTGTATTAAATTTAGAGTCTACTACTAATCCTGCAAATCTGGTACCTCAAAGTCCCAACGACCTTCCACCAATTTCAAAGGATACCATATATTTAGATAAGGCCACACAAATAAAGAAACCACCCCAAAAAATTCCCATACAAAACAAGAAATGACCATTCATACCCAAGAGGATAGAAGATCCAATGCAAATAAAGGATCTGGAAAAACGAAAAAAGAGAGTTCTAACTTGATACCCTGGTCTAAATGAAGATTCTTTTCTTTAATTGTCAAGGTATCTCCAACTCATACACCCTCAATGATCTAAAAATAATTGTTAACTTAAACCACCCTACACATTTTTCTAAGGCGGAACCAAGAATATACTTCTCCTCTAAATATTCTCACTTGTGCCAACACAACTACATGTTTTCTGGGGCAATGAATAATAACCAAAATTCTGATTCTCTATGGATTTTTGCGCATGCATTTTTATAGAATTTTACAGTCTTTAGAATCTTTTTTCAGATCATCACTTTCACATTTTCTATTGATGGTACTTGCACTTTCTTCTCCTTTGTTTATGCAAAGAATAAATACTAAGAATGAGGAACTCTTTGGAATAACCTCTGTCATTTAAGCACAAACATAAATTCTTCCTGGGTGATCATGGGGGATTCTAATGTTATTCATAACTCTTGTGAAAACATTGGCCCTTCTCATGCCTCTATTTCCATGAGGAAATTTGTAGCCTCGATTGAGGAAAAAAATCTTATTGAAATTAATCTCAATGGTGAAAGATAAACCTGGTATAGAATACATTACAACAAAGTGGTTTCTTCCAAATTGGATAGATCCTTTATAAATATCCCTACTTTAGATAATTGGGATACTATATTTATCATCAATCTCCATAGACTAAACTCTGACCATCATCCCATTATGGTAAACATTTCCTCTAAAGACATCAAACCTAGATTGCCTTTCCGCTTCAATAATGTGTGGTATTCTGGTGAAGATTGAAATAATGTCATCTAAAATTTCTGTTCCTCTATGTCTCACAGTAATGATGCCTTTATATAAATCCTCAAACTAAAATAACATAAACACACTCTTAAATCATGGTGTAACTCCAAAGAAAAACAATTCAACAATTATATTATTCTTCTTGAAAAAAAACTCGATGATCTTCAAAACCATAACACCTACTCGGACATCCCCAATAATCCCACTCAAGAAATAAATGTTGTGTTAAATCTCAATTCATTTCTCACAATTAAAGATAATATGATAAAGAAATATTATATAGTTAAATGGTTTAATGATAGAGACCGAAATAACAAATTCTATAACGCCCTCCAAAGAACCAGGAAATCCTGCAGAACTCTAACCTTTCTAAAGGATGGGGATAAGAATTTTGACAAGGATGATGACATAGATCAACATATAGTTTCATATTATGATACCATCTTTAATGACCCTAATAAAAACAATAACCTCCTCCCTGAGTTCATTCCTTTTGTGATCACTAACGCAGACAATATTTTTCTTCTCAACACACTGCTGGATCATGAAATCAATGACACTATCTTTAGTCTGAATCCCGAATGTGTCCCGGGTCCTGATGGCTATAACAATGGTTTCATCGAACATAATTTTGACGTGGTCCAATACGATGTTTTTAACCTTGTGAAATCCTTTTTCACAAATGTGGTGATTCTTCATGATATCAATGCTCAATTTCTCACCTTGATCTCTAAAGTGGATAATGCCTCTGAAATTCATCTTTTCATACCCATTGCTCTTATCAACACCATCTAAACAATAATTTCCAAAATCATTCCTAATAGGAATTCAAACATTACAGAAAAAATTGTTTCATGGAACCAATCTGGCATAATAAAAGGTAGATCCATAATGGATTGTATCTGTCTTTCCTCTGAATGTATTAACAAGATGAACAAAAATAATTGAGGAGGCAACATAGCTATTAAACATGACATCAGGAATGGTTTTGACACTATGGATTGGAGTTTAATATTCAATGTTCATCAATGTTTTGGTTTTAGTAAAATCATCATTGATGAGATCAGAATACTCTTCAATTCGGCCACCATCCCTATATTAATCAATGGCTCTCCCAAAAATTACATTAAATGCACCAAAGTTGTACAACAATGTGACCCTCTCTCTGTGATTATGTTCTATATAGTTGATGACTACCCCAGTAGACTGATCAATCATTTTTTGACCCAAATAAAATTGAAACACATTCATTTATCTAGAAATGGTAATGCTCCCACTCACCTTTTCTTTAATAATGGCATCACCCTTTTCCATCACGGAGAAAAATTAATTATTCTTCACCTAAAAAATACTCTTTCCCACTATGAGGAGGTTTTGTCCATACAATAAGTTGGAACAAATCCTGTATCTTTTTTGGAATGAATTTTCCCTCCATTAGAAAATGAAATATTATCAATGATTTGGGTCTAAAATAAGTCTCTCTTTCTTTCACTTATCATGGGGTCCCCATTTTTTTAGGTAGACCAGAAGCTTTCCAGATTTTAAATATTCTTAATCTGGTTTATAACCAGCTTTCTTCTTGGAATGGTAACTCACACTCTGTGTCAGGTATGACTTGCCTTTTCAAATCCAATTTTTTCTTTAGGATGTTCTAACCTATAATGGTTTAAAAATAGCCCGATAATCTTATAGAAAAAGGAATACGGCTATTAAAATATTCATTTGGACTGATAGTACTCTTGAAAGAAAACTCGTGTCAGTCCATTGGATAACTTTTGGGAAGCCAATTTAGAATGGCGGAATTGGTATAAAAAACATAAAATACTTTAATGAAGCCCTTCAATATTAGGTAACATGGAATGTAAGGATTGATTCATGCAAACAAATTTTCCATGGCATATGGGTGGAAGAACCACTGGATTGAATGTGACTCGGCGACCATAGTCCATGCAATTTGGAACAACAAAACTCATTTATCTTGGCCGATCACTACCCATTGGATGGAATGCAAATGTTTTCTCACTGAACTGAAATACATCATTACACATGTTTATCGGGAAGGAAACCTGGTTGTCGATAGATTGGTCAACTTGGGAGTTAATCAAGACATTACCTTGCGTAAAGAACTCCCAGCTGTTCTTACGACCTTCCAATAAAAATATTGTAATATGATCTTGTACTTTAGACTTGTATAATATTTTTTTAATAAATTATGTGCTTTGGTCGTTCAGGCTAAGACATTACCATCAAAAAATATACCAATATGGTAACTTTGAATCATAACCACCAATAAAGGGGAAAATTAAATGAAACTTAAGATATCATGAGAATAAATAAATTCATGATATTATATGTAAAAAGCAATTTATATACACCTCAAAAAAGAAAATAGATTCTTAACATGACATAAGTTTCAAAAAAAATGAAAATTAATGAAAACATCCCTTACCACACTAATAATGTTTCAAATAATAATCACCAATAATCAAAAACATCATATGAAACATTAAATTTCATTAAAATAATTGTCTTGATGATGTAACATGTCAATGGATAAGTATATACACCACAAAAAATAAACCTCTAGTGAATTTTCTTTTCTCCCGTAAATAGTTGAGGGATTATAAATCCATTAACTTATGTCTCGACATCATTTGTTTGTGTTCAAACCTATTATATAAGAAATATAAATTTGTTATAAATATTTTACAAAAAAAATATTTATATATATTAAAACATGTATATTTTACTTATAACAATTTATTAACCATTTATAAACAATTACTTTTTAAAACAATTTTTTATGTAATAACCCCTCTCTTTTTCATATATGCTTCGATTTTTTATTTTCAATCCTCTTATTTTGATCATGGTTGAATGATATATAGAATAAGATTCATGAGATATTTTTGGGAGTGAACACTGACTATGTAATGAATTAAATGGGCAGTGAACCATGATAGTCATGGGAGTAAACATTGACTATAAAATGAATGGAATGGGGAGTGGACACGATCCTCTATGATAATCATGGTTGTATGTCTTGACTAAGGAAATTATTTTATCTACTATTGTGTATAAATAAATTAGGACTTTTTCTTATTATATTAAATAATGGATCATGGATGATTATTAGTTATTCCACAAATTTCTGACATATGTATTTTTTATGAAAAGAAAATTATTCATTGATTAATGACTGATGATACTTTACTAATTAGTTAGGACATTATTTAGTTGTGATAATGTTCTATCAAACATATGAATACACACAGTTAATATCATGTATTAATATATCATATGTTGTTTCTATATTGGGAATTTTATATCACTCTCTCTTATGTTTTACTAAACATGTTATGATGAATTTTTTCAAATAGGCAATGTTTAAATAGTATAGTATGTGACAATAAAATTCAAGTAGATATTGAAGATCATCCACAAAATGAAATATTTATGTATATGGTCATCAAATATATTTTAAATTTATAGATTTTTTGAATTAATTGTTATGTGAATTATTAAATACAATTCTTAAGTATTATAGTACTTATGTATGTTGGGTATGGTTTTCCCCAATTTGTATGAGATAAGGGTTTAGTTATTTATGGATATTATGATTAAGTACCTTTCCTTAAAACCTATGGAATAAGTATAAGTATAAGATAATATCCTAGTATTTTAGGAATGTAGTTATTGGTTTGTTTTCTAATATATTATATCGCTATCTGAAAACTGTAGAGTGGTTGTGGTTATGGAATATATGATACTGGGGGTATAAATTATGATTATTGTGGATTCATAAATTACTAAATCATCATCAGTTTTTATTATTCTGCCTAAGAGTGATCACCTAGTTAGAAACTCCTCAATGATTTATATTTTTCATTTCATATTCTTTTTATAATCCATTATAATTAGTGAGAGGATAAAACATATGCATTTAGATGATAAACCATTGTTGTATAATAAGAAAATTATAGCGACCCTTACAAAAAGTATCCCAGAGCCTTTGTCTTACTCTATTAATTGGGAATTAGTTCTAAATAATCTCATCTCAAAGGACCGAATTGTTTTCTAGAATTTGTAAAAAAATATAAATTATTCCAATATTATATTTGAATAAAAAAATTATAAAATATTTTTTTCTGATTAAAAAAATTCCCTATAGATTATCGATTCATATAAATCATCATACTCTTCATCGATTCCTGATGATGGAAACTAAATAACGGTGTGTTGAACTATTTGGTAAGGGATTAGTAATGTGGAAACTATCATGAAACAACAAGAATAAAAATCATAGAAATGTATATAACTAAACCCATATTGTATTTAAATAATTATACGAGCATAATTAATGTTGAAAGGAACATAACTGATAATAAATGCCCTTTATTCAATAATATGACAATCAAAACTAGATGAGGCGTCATCAATATGGAATGTTAAATAATAGAAAACACATTATCATTAAAACATAAAAAAATAAAAAAAATTCATCAAGAGATAAATTGGTTATTAAAATTAAATGGTTAATAATAACTAAATTCTTAATAAAGGTAATGATTAATCATTAGATATCAAGATCTAACAAAATGATACTTCTAGCATTAAGAAAATTTTGAATATGGATTTAAACTAAATGTAAAATACAATTTATTTATAGATTGATGATTCATTCATGAGAATATTGAGGCATGGGGATGATATTTGTACCCATACACCACACATATGTGCATGTCAAAAGGATTCTTCATAAATCTAGTAATATATTGAATTCTAAAAGGAAGTGGATTCGAATAAAATCATTAGTAAATGTAATTGTGAACCATACATAGTAATAATAAATATTTTATAAATAAGATATATCTATTTTTTATTATACATATGATATAATGTTTTGTTATCATTGATGTCTATAAATACCATAAAAATATCTTCAAAAATATTCTCGAGGATAATATCATGTTGTTTTCGAAAATCACCTTTTAATAATAAAATTCAAAAAAACATTTCAAAAATAAATATCTCAAATACAAATTTATAAACTTATTTATTATTTTTTTAAATCATTTAGTGGTTTTGATTGTAGGAAAATTAAAATAATCCGGATATGATAAAAAAATATTCATTTCACATTTTTAGAAAAACAAAAAAAGAAGATTACATTGAAAACAATATGAATATTACATTATTATTTGAAGATGTAAAAATTTATTAAAGTATATTTGATAAATAATTTTGGAAATATATATAAAAAAATAAACAAATTTAGATAACTTGATTTTGGAGGAAAACAGATTTCATAAGGATGTGGGAAATGATGTTCTATTTTTTAAAAAAATTCCCAAAATTTTTGATGTACTAGTGATTGGAAATTTTTTTCTATTAATTGAAATAATAATTTATAAACCGAATAAAATAAAATTATACATGTTTATTAGATAATTATAAAATAATTTCATTCATCTTAAATTCAAAAATATAAAATTTAGATTATAATGAAATTGTGAAACAAACCCTTAAAATGATCACAATATTGAAGTAATAATTAATATGTCAATCCATTTTAAATCCACATAAAATAATTGAAAAAAAAATCAGAATCCATCAAACAAATAATTTTAGAATATCAATGATGGAAGAAAAGTAATATAAAAATATAAATATAAATTGGGTTATGAAATTATTTACCACTTATAATAACTAATTTAATTTGAATCATAAAATACCATGAATAATTATTTAATAATTATATTAATTATAACTGGGGTATTTTGTATATCACATAAAAAATTAGTTTATAAACAATAAAACATGTTTTAATGAATGGAAATTAAGAAGAAATCCCTTATGCTGTGTCTATCCAATCTTGTATGTTATTTACCATCCAGAATAAATATAATATTATAATTATTATCATAATTAATAATTTTTGTCAAGATTATTATTTAATTAATTTATCTTATTATAATGTTATATACAATTACTAAATAAATAATGTTCAAATTGAGTGTTTTAATAAAATTTCACTTTAGTGTGACAAATGATTTCAAAATGATGATAGTTGGTCTATGTGGTCATTATTTTAACATCTAAAAAAATAATTATATAATTATTATATTTATACAGAATTTATATGATTAATTCAAATTATGAATGCTGGAATTAAGAAATAATGCATGTTACGATCATAGTGATAGTATGCTGTATGTACGTAGGAGTAAATTTTTCATTTTCCATGATATTATGGAAGAAAAGAACGTAATTTTTTACCTTTACAAAATGATAATAATATCATACGACAAATATTATATTTCTATTATACTATTATATATCATCCATTTGGCGTGGTTATGAAAAACGAGTCACATCACATCATGAAGGTAATGGTCCACATGTACATAAATCGCGTTATCATCTTTCAGTGAGTGAAAGGGTAAGAAATAAAATGATATATTTTCTTTTCAGAATGATAAATTTGTTATTAATATTATTCTTTTTAAATTTGTATCAAATTAATTCCTTATCTTCATTATAATTATCTTTCTTGTAATGTGTTAGTGATAAATAATTCATATCACTTCCTGAGGCAGTAGTCTGCGGTACACTTGAGAAATATTATTGAATCCCCTATATAATGGAATGTAATGAAGTGATAAATGGAATAATAAATAAATATGTATAATTATGTCTTAAATATCGTATTTATAATTTATATATATCATAATACCCACATTAGAGATATGTTTATAGAAAACCTGTCACGTCATTTCGTGAGGTGGTAGTTTGTTGTATAATTGAGTAATTTTATCATTTCCCATTTGAGGGATGTAGAGATGTATATAGGATATGACCTTTATATAAATAAATTTAAGTATATGTTAGATTCATATTTTATTATATATTCATAAATAATTAATAGTTGAAGGAGGTGGACAAATAAATAAATGGAAAACAAAATGATATGAATTTATCCTCTTCTCATATGACCACTTTAGGAATACACATAAAGTATTAAAAGATTTTATTTATAGAATTTTTTTGATGAGGGGATGGAATACAGTACGTGATTTGGGATGTTATTGGATGATCCAATAGGTTTTGAAACCATGAAGAATATAGGAAACTGTGTGGCCTTTTATAAGCGAGGTGAGTGGCACAACTATAATTTTAGAAAAAATAAATGTGTGCCCACATTTTTAGTTACACTTTTAGTGAAAAATTATAATCAATGAAAAGTGTTAATGAATAATGAAAGTGACTCGGTTACCATATTCCATTCAATTTGGAACAGCGAAACTCATTTAGCTTGGCCGATCACTACCCATTGGATGGAATGCAAATGTTTTCTCACTGACCTGAACTACATCATCACACATGTTTATCGAGAAGAAAACCTCGTTGTCGATAGCTTGGTCAAATTGGGAGTTAATCAAGACATTACCTTGGGTAAAGACTTCCCAGCTACTCTTATGAACTTCCATTAAAAATATTGTAATATGATCCCGTACTTTATACTTCTATAATTTTTCTTTTAATAAATTATGTGCTTTGTTCATTCAGGCTAAGGCATTACCAACAAAAAATATACCAATATGGTAACTTTGAATCATAACCACCAAGAAAGGGAAAATTAAATGAAACTTAAGATATCATGAGAATAAATAAATTCATGATATTATATGTAAAAAGTAATTTATACACACCTCAAAAAAGAAGATAGATTCTTAACATGACATAAGTTTCAAAAAAATAAAAATTAAAGAAAACATCCCGCACTACACTAATAATGTTTTAAATAATAATCACCAATAATTAAAAACATCATATGAAACATTAAATTTCGTTAAAATAATTGGATTGATGATGTAACATGTCATTGGATAAGTATATACACCACAAAAAATAAACCTCTAGTGAATTTTCTTGTCTCCCGTAAATAATTGAGGGATTATAAATCCATTAACTTATGTCTCGACATCCTTTGTATGTGTTCAAACCTATCATATAATAAATATAAATTTATTATAAATATTTTACAAGAAATATTTAAATATATTAAATGATATATATTTTACTAATGACCATTTATTAACCACTTATAAACAATTAATTTTTAAAATAATGTTTTATGTAATAACCCCTCTCTGTTTCATATATGCTTTGGTTTTTTATTTTCAATCCTCTTATTTTGATCATGGTTGAATGATATATAATATAAGATTCATGAGATATTTTTGGGAGTGAACCCTGACTATGTAATTATTTAAATGGGCAGTGAACCATGATAGTCATGGGAGTAAACATTGACTATATAATGAATAGAATAGGGAGTGGACATGATCCTCTATGATAATCTTGGTTGTGTTCCTTGACTAAGAAAATTATTTTATCTACTAATGTGTATTATGAAATGAGGACTTTTTCTTATTATATTAAATAATGGATCATGAATTATTATTAGTTATTCCACAAATTTATGACATATGTATTTTTTATGAAAAAAACATTATTCATTGATAAATGATTAATGATACTTTACTAATTATTTATGACATTATTTAGCTGTGATAATTTTCTATAAGACATATTAATACACATACATAATATCATGTATTAATATATCATATTTTATTCCCATATTGGGAATTTTATATCACTCTCTCTTATGTTTTACTAAACATGTCATGATAAATATTTTCAAATAGGCAATGTTTAAATAGTATAATATGTGACAATAAAATTCAAGTAGATATTGAAGTTAATCCACAAAATGGGATATTTATCAATATGGTCATAAAGTATATTATACCTTTATAGATTTTTGGAATTAATTGTTATGTTAATTATTAAATACACTTCCTAAATATTATAGTACTTATGTGTGTCGGGGATAGTTTTCCCCAATTGGTAAAAAATAAGGGTTCAGTTATTTATGGATATTATGATTAAATATCTTTACTTAAAACCTATGGAATATTTATAAGTATAATATAATATCCTAGTATTTTAGGAATGTGGTTATTGGTTGGTTTTCTAATATATTATATCGCTATCCGAAAACTTGAGAGTGGTTGTGGTTATGAAATATATGATCCTCGGGGTATAAGTTCTGATTGTTGTGGATTCATAAATTACTGAATCATCATTAGTTTTTATTATTTTACCTAAGAGTGATCACCTTGTTAGAAACTCCTCAATAATTTATATTTTTCATTTAATATTATTTTTATGAACCATTATAATTTGTGAGAGGATAAAACATATGAAATTAGATGATAAACTATTGTTGTATAATAAGAAAATTATTGCGACCCTCACCCAAGTATCTGAGAGCCTTTGTCTTACTCTATTAATTGAGAATTAGTTATAAATAATCTCACCTCAAAGGATCGAATTGTTTTTAGGCTTTGTAAAAAAATATAAATTATTCCAATATTATATTTGAATAAAAAATTATAAAATATTTTTTCTAAATAAAAACATTCCCTATAGATTATTAATTTATATAAATCATCATACTCTTCATCGATTCCTGATGAAGGAAACTAAATAACGGTGTGTTGAACTATTTAGTAAGGGATTAGTAATGGGGAAACTATCATGAAACAACAACAATAAAAATCACTGAAATGCATATAACTAAACCCATATTATATTTAAATAATTATACCAGCATAATAAATTATGAAAGGTTCATAACGGATAATAAATTCCCTTTATTCAATAAGATGGCAATCAAAACTAGATGAGGCGTCATCAATATGGAATGTTAAATAATAGAAAACAGATTGTCATTAAAAAAAATAATCAAGAGATAAAATGGTTATTAGAATTTAATGGACAATAATAACTAAATTCTTAATGAAGGTAATGATTAATCATTATATATCTAGATCTAAAAAAAATGATAATTCAAACATTAAGAAACTTCACAAGATTGATATAAATTAAATGTAAAATAAAATTTATTTATAGATGGATGATTAATTCATGAGAATATTGAGGCATAGTGAGGATATTTGTACCCATACACCACACATATGTGCATGTCAAAAGTATTCTTCATAAATCTAGTAATATATTGAATTCTAGAAGGAAGTGGATTCGAATAAAATCATTAGTAAATGTAACTGTGAACCATCCATAGTAATAATAAATATGTTATAAATAAGATATATATATATTTATTATACATATGATATAATGTTTTTTTATCATTGATAACTATAAATACCATAAAAACATTTTCAATATTATTCTCGAGGATAATATCAAGTTATTTTGGAAAATCACCTTTTAATACTAAAAGTAAAAAAAAAATTCAAAAATAAATATCTTGAAAACAAATTTATAAACAAATTTATTATTTTTTTAAATCATTTAGTCGTTATGATTGTAATAAAATTAAAATAATCCGAGTATGATAAAAAAATATTCATTTCACATTTTCTGAAAAAAAATGATGGTTACATTGAAATCAATATTAATATTAATTTATTATCTAAAGATGTAAAAATTTATTAAAGTATATTTAATAAATAATTTAGGAAAATATATACAAAAAATAATTTTTTTAGATAACTTGATTTTGGAAGAAAACAGATTTCAGAAGGATGTGGGAAATAATGTCTGATTTTTTAAAATCAAATCCCAAAATTTTTGATGTCCTAGTGATTGGAAAAATTGTTCTATTAATTGTAATAATAATTTATAATCAGAATAAAATAATATTATAAATGTTTATTAGATAATTATAAAATTATTTCATTCATCTTAAATTAAAAAATATAAAATTTAGATTATAATGAAATTGTGAAATAAACCCTTACAATGATCACAATATTAAAGTAATAATTAATATGTTAATAAATTTTAAATCCACATGAAATAAATGAAATAAAATAATCAGAAGTCATCAAACATATAATTTTAGAATATCAATGATGAAAGAAAAGTAATATAAAAATATAAATATAAATTGGGTTATGAAATTATTTACCACTTATAATAAATAATTCAATTTGAATCATAAAATACCATGAATAATTATTTAATAATGATATTATGTATAACTGGGGTATAATGTATATCACATAAAAAATTATTTTATAATCAATAAAACATGTTTTAATGAATGGAAATTAAAAAGAAATACCTTATAATGAGTCAGCCCAATCATTTATGTTATTTATCATCCAGAATAATAATAATATTAAAATTATTTTCATAATTAATAATTTTTATCATGATTATTATTTCATTAAATTATCTTATTATAATTTTATATACTATTTCTAAATAAATAATGTTCAAATTGAATGTTTTAATGAAATTTGACTTTAGTGTGACAAATGATTTCAGAATGATGATTGTTGGTCTAAGTGGTAATTATTTTAACATCTAAAAAAATTATTATATAATTTTTGTATTTATAGAGAATTTATATGATTAATTAAAATTATGAATGCTGGTATTAAGAAATAATGCATGTTATAATCATAGTGATAGTAGGTTGTATGTACATAGGACTAAATTTTTCATTTCCCATGATATTATCGTAGAAAAGAACGTAATTTTTTAAATTTCCAAAATGATAATAATATAATACGACCAATATTATATTTCTGTTATAATATTATATATCATACATTTGGCGTGGTTATGAAAAACGAGTCACATCACATCATGAAGGTAGTGGTCCACATGTACATAAATGGCATTATCATCTTTCAGTGAGTGAAAGGGTAAGAAATAAAAGGATATATTTTCTTTTCATAATGATAAATATGTTATTAATATTATTTTTGTTAAATTTATATCACATTAATTTCTCATCTTCATTATAATTTTCTTTCATGTAATGTGTTAGTGATAAATAATTCACATCACTTCCTGAGGCAGTAGTCTGAGGTACACTTGAGAAACATTATTGAATCCCCTACAGAATGGAATGTAAAAAAGTGATAAATGGAATAATAAATAAATATGTATAATTATTTATTAAATATTTTATTTATAATTTATATATATCATAATACCCACATTAGAGATATGTTTGTAGAAAACATGTCACGTCATTTCGTGAGGCGGTAGTTTGTTGTATAGTTGAGTAATTTTATCATTTCCCATTTGAGGGATGTAGATATGTATATAGGATATGAACTTTATATAAATAAATTTATGTATATGTTAGATTCATATTTTATTATATATTCATAAATAATTAATAATTGAAGGAGGTGGACAAATAAATAAAAGAAAAACAAAATGATATGAATTTATCCTCTTCTCATATGACCACTTTATGAATACACATAAAGTATTAAAAGCATTTATTTATAGAAATTATTTTTTGATGAGGGGATAGAATAGGGTATGTGATTTGGGATGTTATTGTATTATCCAATAGGTTTTGAAACAATGATGATTATAGGATACTGTGTGGCCTTTTATAAGCGAGGTGAGTGGCACGACTATAACTTTAGAAAAAATAAATGTGTGCCTACACTTTCATTTACACTTTTAGTGAAAAATTATCATCAATGAAAAGTGTTAATGAATAATGAAAGTGACTCGGTGACCATATTCCATGCAATTTGGAACAACAAAACTCATTTAGCTTGGCTGATAACTACCCATTGGATGGAATGAAAATGGTTTCTCACTGACCTGAACTACATCGTCACACATGTTTATCGAGAAGCAAACCTGGTTGTCGATATCTTGGACAACTTGGGAGTTAATCAAGACCTTACCTTGGGTAAAGACCTCCCATCTACTCTTATGACCTTCCATTAAAAATATTGTAAAATGATCCCGTACTTTAGACTTCTATAATTTTTCTTTTAATAAATTATGTGCTTGGTCATTCAGGCTAAGACATTACCAACAAAAAATATACCAATATGGTAACTTTGAATCATAACCACCAAGAAAGGAAAAAATAAATGAAACTTAAGATATCATGAGAATAAATAAATTCATGATATTATATGTAAAAAGTAATTTATATACACCTAAAAAAAGAAGATAGATTCTTAACATGACATAAGTTTCAAAAAATGAAAATTAAAGAAAAAATCACGGACCACACTAATAATGCTTTAAAGAATAATCAACAATAATGAAAAACATCATATGAAACATTAATTTTCATTAAAATAATAGGACTGATGATGTAACCGGTCAATGGATAAGTATAGACACCACAAAAAATAAACCTCTAGTGAAGTTTCTTGTCTCTCATAAATAATTGAGGGATTATAAATCCATTAACTAATGTCTCAACATCCTTTGTATGTGTTCAAACCTATTATATAATAAATATAAATTTTTTATACATATTTTACAAAAAAATATTTATATATATTAAATCGCATATATTTAACTTATGACCATTTACTAACCATTTATAAACAACTACTTTTTAAAATAATTTTTTATGTAATAACCCCTCTTTGTTTCATATAAGCTTTGATTTTTTATTTTAAATCATCTTATTTTGATCATGGTTGAATGATATATAGAATACAATTCATGAGATATTTTTGGGAGTGAACCCTGACTATGTAATGAATTAAATGGGCAGTGAACCATGATAGTCATGGGAGTAAACATTGACTATATAATGAATGGAATGAGGAGTGGAAACGATCCTCTATGATAATCTTGGTTGTGTGTCTTGACTAAGGAAATTATTTTATCTACTAATGTGTATAAAGAAATTAGGACTTTTTCTTATTATATTAAATAATGGATCATGGATGATTATTAGTTATTCCACAAATTTATGACATATGAATTTTTTATGAAAAGAAAATTATTCATTGATTAATGATAGATGATACTTTACTAATTAGTTAGGAAATTATTTAGTTGTGATAATGTTCTATAAAACATATGAATACACACACTTAATATCATGTATTAATATATCATATGTTTTTTCTATATTGGGAATTTTATATCACTCTCTCTTATGTTTTACTAAACTTGTTATGATGAATATTTTCAAATAGGCAATGTTTAAATAGTATAGTATGTGACAATAAAATTCAAGTAGATATTTAAGATCATCCACAAAATGAGATATTTATGTATATGGTTATCAAATATATTTTACATTTATAGATTTTTTGAATTAATTGTTATGTGAATTATTAAATACACTTCTTAAATATTATAGTACTTATGTATGTTGGGTATGGTTTTCCCTAATTTGTATGAGATAAGGGTTTCGTTATTTATGGATATAATGATTAAGTACCTTTCCTTAAAACATATGGAATAAGTATAATCATAAGATAATATCCTAGTATTTTAGGAATGTGGTTATTGGTTGGTTTTATAATATATTATATCGCTATCTGAAAACTGTAGAGTGGTAGTGGTTATGGAATATATGATCCTGGGGGTATAAATTATGATTATTGTGGACTCATAAATTACTGAATCATCATTAGTTTTTATTATTCTGCCTAAGAGTGAACACCTGGTTAGAAACTCCTCAATGATTTATATTTTTCATTTCATATTCTTTTTATGAACCATTATAATTTGTGAGAGGATATAACATATGCATTTAGATGACAAACCATTGTTGTATAATAAGAAAATTATAGCGACCCTTAGCACAGTATCCCAGAGCTGTTGTCTTACTCTATTAATTGGGAATTAGTTCTAAATAATGTCATCTCAAAGGACCGAATTGTTTTTAGAAATTGTAAAAAAATATAAATTATTCCAATATTATATTTGAATAAAAAAATTATAAAATATTTTTTTCTGATTAAAAACACTCCCCTTATATTATCAATTCATATAAATCATCATACTCTTCATCGATTCCTGATGATGGAAACTAAATAACGGTGTGTTGAACTATTCGGTAAGGGATTAGTAATGTGTAAACTATCATGAAACAACAAGAATAAAAATCATAGAAATGTATATAACTAAACCCATATTATATTTAAATAATTATACCAGTATAATCAATGTTAAAAGGTACACAACTGATAATAAATGCCCTTTATTCAATAAGATGACAATCAAAACTAGATGAGACATCATCAATATGGAATGTTAAATAATAGAATACACATTATCATTAAAAAATAAAAAAATTAAAAAAATTCATCAAGAGATAAATTTGTTATTAAAATTTAATGGTTAATAATAACTAGATTCTTAATGAAGGTAATGATTAATCATTAGATATAATGATCTAACAAAATGATACCTCTAAAATTAAGAAAATTCACAAGATGGACTTAAACTAAATGTAAAATACAATTTATTTATAGATTGATGATTCATTCATGACAATATTGAGGCATGGGGAGGATATTTGTACCCATACACCACACATATGTGCATGTCAAAAGGATTCTTCATAAATCTAGTAATATATTGAATTCTCGAAGGAAGTGAATTTGAATAAAATCATTAGTATATGTAATTGTGAACCATCCATAGTAATAATAAATATGTTATAAATATGATATATCTATTTTTTATTATTCGTATGATATAATGTTTTGTAATCATTGATGTCTATAAATACCATAAAAACATCTTAAATAATATTCTTGAGGATAATATAAAGTTGTTTTTGAAAATAACCTTTTAATACTAAAATTCAAAAAAAAAATTCAAAAATAAATATCTTGAAATCAAATTTATAAACTTATTTAATATTTTTTAAATCATTTAGTTGTTATGATCGTAGTAAAATTAAAATAAGCCGGGTATGATAAAAAAATATTCATTTCACATTTCCAGAAAAACAAAAAAAGAAGATTACATTGAAAACAATATGAATATTACATTATTATTTGAAGATGTAAAAATTTATTAATGTATATTTATTAAATAATTTAGGAATATATATAAAAAAATAAATTTTTTTAGATAACGTGATTTTGGAAGAAAACAGATTTCATAAGGATGTGGGAAATGATGTTCTATTTTTTAAAAAATTTCCCAAAATTTTTGATGTACTAGTGATTGAAAAAATTGTTCTATTAATTGAAATTATAATTTATAACCCAAATAAAATAATATTATACATGTTTATTAGATATTTATAAAATAATTTCATTCATCTTAAATTCAAAAATATAAAATTTAGATTATAATGAAATTGTGAAATAAACCCTTACAATGATCACAATATTGGAGTAATAATTAATATTTCAATCAATTTTAAATCCACATAAAATAATTGAAAAAAAATCAGAAGTCATCAAACAATTAATTTTAAAATATCTATGATGGAAGAAAAGTAATATAAAAATATAAATATAAATTGGGTAATGAAATTATTTACCACTTATAATAAATAATTCAATTTGAATCATAAAAAACCAGGAATAATTATTTAATAATGATATTAATTATAACTAGGGTATTATGTATATCACATAAAAAATTAGTTTATAAACAATAAAACATGTTTTAATGAATGGAGATTAAGAAGAAATCCCTTATACTGAGTCTATCCAATCTTGTCTGTTATTTATCATCCATAATAATAATAATATTATAATTATTTTCATAATTAATAATTTTTATCAAGATTATTATTTAATTAATTTATCTTATTATAAAGTTATATACAATTACTAAATAAATAATGTTAAAATTGAGTGTTTTAACAAAATTTCACTTTAGTGTGAAAAATGATTTCGCAATGATGATACTTGGTCTAAGTGGTCATTATTTTAACATCTAAAAAAATATTATATAATTATTATATTTATACAGAATTTATATGATTAATTCAAATTATGAATGCTGGTATTAAGAAATAATGCATGTTACGATCATAGTGATAGTATGTTGTATTTACGTAGGAGTAAAATTTTCAATTTCCATGATATTATGGGAGAAAAGAACGTAGTTTTTTACCTTTACAAAATGATAATAATATCATACGACAAATATTATATTTCTATTATACTATTATATATCATCCATTTGGCGTGGTTATGAAAAACGAGTCACATCACATCATGAAGTTAGTGGTCCACATGTACATAAATCACATTATCATCTTTCATTGTGTGAAAGGGTAAGAAATAAAATGATATGATTTCTTTTCATAATGATAAATTTGTTATTAATATTATTTTTGTTCAATTTATATCACATTAATTCCTCATCTTCATTATAATTATCTTTCATGTAATGTGTTAGTGATAAATAATTCACTTCACTTCCTGAGGCAGTAGTCTGCGGTGTACTTGAGAAATATTATTGAATCCCCTACAGAATGGAATGTAAAAAAGTGATAAATGGAATAATAAATAAATATGTATAATTATGTCTTAAATATCATATTTATAATTTATATATATCGTAATACACACATTAGAGATATGTTTGTAGAAAACATGTCACGTCATTTCGTGAGGCGCTAGTTTGTTGTATAGTTGAGTAATTTTATCATTTCTCATTTGAGGGATGTAGATATGTATATAGGATATTAACTTTATATAAATAAATTGAAGTATATGTTAGATTCATATTTTATTATATATTCATAAATAATTAATAATTGAAGGAGGTGGACAAATAAATAAAAGGAATACAAAATGATATGAATTCATCCTCTTCTTATATGACAACTTTAGGAATACACATAATGTATTAAAAGATTTTATTTATAGAATTTTTTTTGATGAGGGGATGGAATAGGGTATGTGACTTGGGATGTTATTGGATGATCCAATAGGTTTTGAAACCATGAAGAATATAGGATACTGTGTGGCCTTTTATAATCGAGGTGAGTGGCATGCCTATAATTTTAGAGAAAATAAATGTGTGCCCACATTTTCATTTACACTTTTAGTGAACAATTATCATCAATTCAATGTGTTAATGAATAATTAAAGTGACTCTGCGACCATATTACATGCAATTTGGAACAGGGAAACTCATTTAGCTTGACCGATCACTACCCATTGGATGGAATGCAAATGTTTTCTCATTGACCTGAACTACATCGTCACACATGTTTATCGAGAACCAATCCTGGTTGTCGATAGCTAGGTCAACTTGGGAGTTAATCAAGACATTACCTTGGGTAAAGACCTCCCAGCTACTCTTATGAACATCCATTAAAAATATTTTAATATGATCCCGTACTTTAGACTTCTATAATTTTTCTTTTAATAAATTATGTGCTTTGGTCATTCAGGCTAAGACATTACCAAAAAAATAAATATACCAATATGGTAACTTTGAATCATAACCACCAAGAAAGGGAAAATTAAATGAAACTTAAGATATCATGAGAATAAATAAATTCATGATATTATATGTAAAAAGTAATTTATATACACCTCAAAAAAGAAGATAAATTCTTAACATGACATAAGTTTCAAAAAAATGAAAATTAAAGAAAACATCACGTACCACACTAATAATGGATTAAAGAATAATCACCAATAATGAAAAAGATCATATTAAATATTAAATTTCATTAAAATAATAGGCTTGATGATGTAACATGTCAATGGATAAGTATATACACCACAAAAAATAAACCTCTAGTGAATTTTCTTGTCTCCCGTAAATAATTGAGGGATTATAAATCCATTAACTTATATCTTGACATCCTTTGTATGTGTTCAAACCTATCATATAATAAATATAAATTTATTATACATATTTAAAAAAAAATTATATATATTAAATCACATATATTTTACTTATGACCATTTATTAACCATTTATAAACAATTACTTATTAAAATAATGTATTATGTAATAACCCCTCCCTGTTTCATAAATGCTTTGATTTTTTATTTTCAATCCTATTATTTTGATCATGGTTGAATGATATATAGAATAATATTCATGAGATATTTTTGGGAGTGAACCCTGAGTATGTAATGAATTAAATGGGTAGTGAACCATGATAGTCCTGGGAGTAAACATTGACTATATAATGAATGGAATGTGGAGTGGACACGATCCTCTATGATAATCTTGGTTGTGTGTCTTGACGAAGTAAATTATTTTATATACTAATGTGTATTAATAAATGAGGACTTTTTGTTTTTATATTAAATAATGGATCATGAATGATTATTAGTTATTCCACAAATTTATGACATATGTATTTTTTATGAAAAAAACATTATTAAATGATTAATGATTGATGATACTTTACTAATTAGTAATGACATTATTTAGTTGTGATAATGTTCTATAAGACATATTAATACACATACATAATATCATGTATTAATATATCATGTGTTTTTCCCATATTGGTAATTTTATATCACTTTCTCTTATGTTTTACTAAACATGTCATGATGGATATTTTCAAATAGGAAATGTTTAAATAGTATAGTATGTGACAATAAAATTCAAGTAGATATTGAAGATAATCCAAAAAATGAGATATTTATCTATATGGTCATCCGATATATTATACCTTTATAGATTTTTTGAATTAATTGTTATGTGAATTATTAAATACACTTCTTAAATATTATAGTACTTATGTATGTTTGGGATGGTTTTCCCCAATTGGTATGAAATAAGGGTTCAGTTATTTATGGATATTATGATTAACTATCTTTCCTTAAAACCTATGGAATAAGTATAAGTATAAGATAATATCCTATGATTTTAGGAATGTGGTTTCTGATTGGTTTTCTAATATATTATATCGCTATCCGAAAACTAGAGAATGGTTGTGGTTACGAAATATTTGATCCTCGGGGTACAAATTCTGATTGTTGTGGATTCATAAATTACTGAATCATCATCAGTTTTTATTATTCAACCTAAGAGTGAACACCTGGTTAGAAACTCCCCAATGATTTATATTTTTCATTTCATATTATTTTTATGATCCATTATAATTTGTGAGAGGATAAAACATATGCAATTAGATGATAAACCATTGTTGTATAATAAGAAAATTATAGCGACCCTCACCACAGTATCCGAGAGCCTTTGTCTTACTCTATTAATTGGGAATTAGTTATAAATAATCTCACCTCAAAGGATCAAATTGTTTTTTAGGATTTGTAAAAAAATATAAATTATTCCAATATTATATTTGAATAAGAAAATTATAAAATATTTTTTTCTGAATAAAAACATTCCCTATAGCTTATCAATTCATATAAATCATCATACTCTTAATTGATTCCTGATTAAGGAAACTAAATAACGGTGTGTTGAAATATTCGGTAAGGGATTAGTAATGTGGAAACTATCATGAAACTACAAGAATAAAAATCACTGAAATGTATATAACTAAACCCATGTTATATTTAAATAATTATACCAGCATAATCAATTTTGAAAGGTTTATAACTGATAATAAATTCCCTTTATTCAATAATATTACAATCAAAACTAGATGAGGCGTCATCAATATGGAATGTTAAATAATAGAAAACACATTATCATTATAAAATAATAAAAAAATCATCAAGAGATAAAATGGTTATTAGAATTTAATGGATAATAATAACTAAATTCTTAATGAAGGTAATGATTAATCATTAGATATCAAGATCTAAAAAATGATACTTCTAACATTAAGAAACATCACAAGATGGATTTAAACTAAATTTAAAATACAATTTATTTATAGATTCATGATTCATTGATGAGAATATTGAGGCATGGGGAGGATATTTTTACCCATACACCACACATATGTGCATGTCAAAAGGATTCATCATAAATCTAGTAATATATTGAATTCTAGATGGAAGTGGATTCAAATAAAATCATTAGTAAATGTAATTGTGAACCATCCATAGTAATAATAAATATGTTATAAATAATATATATCTATTTTTTATTATACATATTATATAATGTTTTGTTATCATTGATAAATATAAATACCATATAAACATCTTCAATAATATTCTTGAGGATAATATCAAGTTGTTTTGGAAAATCACATTTTAATACTAAAAGTCAAAAAAAAAACATTTCAAAAATAAATATATTGAATTTTTTTATAAACTTATTTATTATTTTTTTAAATCATTTTGCCGTTATGATTGTAGGAAAATTAAAATAAGCTGAGTATGATAAAAAAATATTTATTTCACATTTTCTGAAAAACAAAATATGATGAATACATTGAAAACAATATGAATATTATATTATTATTTGAAGATGTAAAAATTTATTAAAGTATATTAAATAAATAATTTAGGAAAATATATACAAAAAATAATTTTTTTAGATAACTTGATTTGGGAAGAAAACAGATTTCAGAAGGATGTGGGAAATGATGTCTGATTTTTTTAAAAACAGTCCCAAAATTTTTGATGTCCTATTGATTGGAAAAAATTTTCTATTAATTGAAATAATAATTTATAATCAGAATAAAATAAAATTATGAATGTTTATGAGATAATTATAAAATTATTTCATTCATCTTAAATTCAAAAATATAAAATTTAGATTATAATGAAATTGTGAAATAAACCCTTACAATGATCACAATATTTCAGTAATAATTAATATGTTAAAAAAGTTAAAATCCACTAAAAATAATTGAAAAAAAATAATTAGAATTCATCAAACAAATAATTTTAGAATATCAAGGATGGAAGACAAGTAATATAAAAATATAAATATAAATTAGGTTATGAAATTATTTACCACTTATAATAAATAATTCATTTTGAATCATAAAATACCATGAATAATTATTTAATAATGATATTAAGTATAACTGGGGTATAATTTATATCACATAAAAATTAGTTTATAAACAAATAAAACATGTTTTAATGAATGGAAATTAAGAAGAAATCCCTTATACTGAGTCGGCCCAATCATGTATGTTATTTATCATCCAGAATAATAATAATATTATAACTATTTTCATAATTAATAATTTTTATGATGATTATTATTTCATTAAATTATCTTATTATAATGTTATATACAATTTCTAAATAAATAATGTTCAAATTGAGTGTTTTAACGAAATTTGACTTCAGTGTGACACATGATTTCAGAATGATGATAGATGGTCTAAGTGGTCATTATTTTAACATCTAAAAAAATTATTATATAATTATTATATTTATACAGAATTTATATGATTAATTAATATTATGAATACTGGAATTAAGAAATAATGCATGTTACAATCATAGTGATAGTAGGTTGTATGTACGTTGGAGTAAATTTTTCATTTTCCATGATATTATGGAGGAAAAGAACGTAATTTTTTACATTTCCAAAATGATAATAATATCATATGACCAATATTATATTTATATTATACTATTATATATCATCCATTAGGCGTGGTTATGAAAAACGAGTCACATCACATCATGAAGGTAGTGGTCCACATGTACATAAATGGCATTATCATCTTTCAGTGAGTGAAAGGGTAAGAAAAAAAATGAGATATTTTCTTGTAATAATGATAAATTATTTATTAATATTATTTTTGTTAAATTTATATCACATTAATTCCCCATCTTCATTATAATTTTCTTTCATGTAATGTGTTAGTGATAAATAATTCACATCACTTCCTGAGGCAGTAGTCTGCGGTACACTTGAGAAACATTATTGAATCCCCTACAGAGTGGAATGTAAAAAAGTGATGAATGGAATAATAAATAAATATGTATAATTATTTCCTAAATATCGTATTTATAATTTATATATATCATAATACCCACATTAGAGATATGTTTGTAGAAAACATGTCACGTCATTTCGTGAGGCGGTAGTTTGTTGTATAGTTGAGTAATTTTATCATTTCCCATTTGAGGCATGTAGAGATGTATATAGGATATGACCTTTATATAAATAAATTTAATTATATGTTAGATTCATATTTTATTATATATTGATAAATAATTAATAATTGATGGAGTTGGACAAATAAATAAAAGGAAAAGAAAATGATATGAATTTATCCTCTTCTCAAGTGACCACTTTAAGAATACCCATAAAGTATTAAATTTTTTTATTTATATAAATTTTATATTGATGAGGCGATGGAATAGGGTATGTGATTTGGGGTGTTATTGTATGATCCAATATGTTTTGAAACCATGAAAAAAATAGGATATTGTGTGGCCTTTTATAAGCGAGGTGAGTGGCATGGCTATAATTTTAGAAAAAATAAATTTGTGCCCACATTTTCATTTACAGTTTTAGTGAAAAATTATCATCAATGAAAAGTGTTAATGAATAATGAAAGTGACTCGAAGACCATATTACATGAAATTTGGAATAGAAAAACTCATTTAGCTTGGCCAATCACAACCCCTTGGATGGAATGCAAATGTTTTCTCACTGGCCTGAACTACATCGTCACACATATTTATCGAGAATCATACCTGGTTGTCGATATGTTGGTCAAAATGTGAGTTAATCAAGCCATTACCTTGGGTAAAGACCTCCCAGGTACTCTTATGACCTTCCATTAAAAATATTGTAATATGATCCCGTACATTAGACGTCTATATTTTTTTTAATAAATTATGTGCTTTGGTCATTCATACTAAGACATTACCAACAAAAAATATACCAATATGGTAACTTCAAATCATAACCACCAAGAAAGGGAAAATTAAATGAAACTTAAGATATCATGAGAATAAATAAATTCATGATATTATATGTAAAAAGTAATTTATATACACCTCAAAAAAGAATATAGATTCTTAACATGACATAAGTTTCAAAAAATGAAAATTAAAGAAAACATCCCGCAACACACAAATAATGTTTTAATGAATAATCACCAATAATGAAAAACATCATATGAAACATTAAATTTCATTAAAATAATAGGATTGATGTCGTAACATGTCAATGGATAAGTATATACACCAAAAAAATAAACCTCTAGTGAATTTTCTTGTCTCAAAAAATAATTGAGGGATTATAAATCCATTAACTTATGTCTCCAAATCCATTGTATGTGTTCAGTCCTATCATATAATAAATATAAATTTATTATAGATATTTTACCAAAAATAATTATATATATATTAAATGACATATATTTTACTTATGACCATATATTAACGATTTATAAACAATTACTTATTAAAATAATGTTTTATGTAAAAACCCCTCTCAGTTTCATATATGGTTTGATTTTTTATTTTCAATCCTATTATTTTGATCATGGTTGAATGATATATAGAATAAGATTCATGAGATAATTTTGGGAGTGAACCCTGACTATGTAATGAATTAAATGGGTAGTGAACCATGATAGTCATGGGAGTAAACATTGACTATATAACGAATGGAGTGTGGAGTGGACACGATCCTCTATGATAATCTTGGTTGTGTGTCTTGAGTATGGAAATTATTTTATCTACTAATGTGTATTAAGAAATTAGGACTTTTTCTTATTATATTAAATAATGGATCACGAATTATCATTAGTTATTCCACAAATTTATGACAGATGTATTTTTTATGAAAAAAAATTATTCATTGATTAATGATTGATGATACTTTAATAATTAGTTATGACATTATTTAGTTGTGATAATGTTCTATAAGACTTATGAATACACATAAATAATATCATGTATTAATATATCATATGTTTTTCCCATATTGCGAATTTTATTTCACTCTCTTTTATGTTTTACTAAACATGCCATGATGAATATTTTCAAATATGCAATGTTAAAATAGTATAGTACGTGACAATGAAATTCAAGTAGATATTGAAGATAATACAAAAAATGATATATTTATCTATATGGTCATCAAATATATTGTACCTTTATAGATTTTTTGAATTAATTGTTATGTTAATTATTAAATAAACTTCTTAAATATTATAGTACTTATGTATGTTGGGGATGGTTTTCCCCAATTGGTAAGAAATAAGGGTTCAATTATTTATGGATATTATGATTATCTATCTTTCCTTAAAACCTATGGAATAAGTATAAGTATAAGATAATATCCTATAATTTAAAAAATGTGGTTATTGGTTGGTTTTCTAATATATTATATCACTATCCGAAAACTGGAGAGTGGTTGTGGTTACGAAATATATGATCCCGGGGGTATAAATTCTGATTATTGTGGACTCATAAATTACTAAATCATCATCAGTTTTTATTATTCAACCAAAGAGTGAACACCTGGTTAAAAACTCGTTAATGATTTATATTTTTCATTTCATATTCTTTTTATGAACGATTATAATTTGTGAGAGGATAAAAAATATGCAATTATATGACAAACCATTGTTGTATAATATTAAAATTATAGTGACCCTTACCACAGTATCCGAGAGCCTTTGTATTACTCTATTAATTGAGAATTAGTTATAAATAATCTCATCTCAAAGGATCGAATTGTTTTTTAGACTTTGTAAAAAAATATAAATTGTTCCAATATTATATTTGAATAAATAAATTATAAAATATTTTTTTCTGAATAAAAACATTCCCTATATATTATCAATTCATATAAATCATCATACTCTTCATCGATTCCGGATGAAGGAAACTAAATAATGGTGTGTTGAACTATTTGGCAAGGGATTAGTAAAGTGGAAACTATCATGAATCAAAAAGAATAAAAATCATTGAAATGTATATAACTAAACCGATATTATATTTAAATAATTATACTAGCACAATCAGTTATGAATGTTTCATAACTGATAATAAAATCCCTTTATTCAATAAGATAACAATACAAACTAGATGAGGCATCATCAATATGGAATGTTAAATAATAGAAAACACATTATCATTAAAAAATAAAAAAATCATCAATAGATAAAATGTTTATTAGAATTTAATGGATAATAATAACTAAACTCCTAATGAAGGTAATGATTAATCGTTAGATATCTAGATATAACAAAATTATACTTCTAACATTAAGAAACTTCACAATATAGATTTAAACTAAAGGTAAAATAAAATTTATTTATAGATTGATAATTCATCCATGAGAATATTGAGGCACGGGGAGGATATTTTTACCCATACACCACACATATGTTCATGTCAAAAGGATTCGTCATAAATCTAGTAATATATTGAATTCTCGAAGGAAGTGGATTCGAATAAAATAATTAGTAAATTTAATTGTAAACCATCCATAGTAATAATAAATATGTTATAAATAAGATATATCTATTTTTTATTATACATATGATATAATGTTTTATTTCCATTGATAACTATAAATACCATAAAAAAATCTTCAATAATATTCTAGAGTATAATATCAAGTTGTTTTGGAAAATCACCTTTTAATACTAAAAGTCAAAAAAAAAACATTTCAAAAATAAATATCTTCAACACAAATTTATAAACTTATTTATTATTTTTTTAAATTATCTAGTCGTTATGATTGTAGGAAAATTAAAATAAGCTGAGTATGATAAAAAATATTCATTTCACATTTTTTGAAAAAAATGAAGATTACATTGAAAACAATATGAATATTAAATTATTATTTGAAGATGTAAAAATTTATTAAAGTATATTTGATAAATAATTTAGGAAAATATATACAAAAAATAATTTTTTTAGATAACTTGATTTTGGAAGAAAACAGATTTCAGAATGATCTGGGAAATGATGTCGGATTTTTTAAAAAAATTCCCAAATTTTTGATGTCCTAGTTATTGGAAAAATTGTTCTATTAATTGAAATAATAATTTATAATCAGAATAAAATAAAATTATGAATGTTTATTAGATAATTATAAAATTATTTCATTCATCTTAAATTCAAAAATATAAAATTTAGATTATAATGAAATTGTGAAATAAACCCTTACAATGATCACAATATTTAATTAATATTTAATATGTGAATAAATTTTAAATATACATAAAATAATTGGAAAAAAATAATCAGATGTCATCAAACAAATAATTTTAGAATATCAATGATGGAAGAAAAGTAAAATAAAAATAAAAATATAAATTGGGTTATGAAATTATTTGCCACTTATAATAAATAATTCAATTTGAATCATAAAATGCCATTAATACTGATTTAATAATGATATTAAGTATAAATGGGGTATAATGTATATCACATAAAAAGTTAGTTTATAAACAATAAAACATGTTTTAATGAATGGAAATTAAGAAGAAATCCCTTATATTGAGTCGGCCCAATCATGTATGTTATTTATAATCCAGAATAATAATAATATTATAATTATTTTCATAATTAATAATTTTCATCATGATTATTATTTCATTAAATTATCTTATTATAATGTTATATAAAATTTCTAAATAAATAATGTTCAAATTGAGTGTTTTAATGAAATTTGACTTCAGTGTGACGAATGATTTCAGAACGATGATAGTTAGTCTAAGTGGTCATTATTTTAACATCTAAAAAAATTATTATATAATTATTATATTTATACAGAATTTATATGATTAATTCAAATTATGAATGTTGGTATTAGGAAATAATGCATGTTACGATCATAGTGATAGTAGGCTGTATGTATGTAGGAGTAAAATTTTCATTTTCCATGATATTATGGAAGAAAAGAATGTAATTTTTTACCTTTCCAAAATGATAATAATATCATACGACCAATATTATATTTTTATTATACTATTATATATCATCCATTTGGCGTGGTTATGAAAAATGAGTCACATCACATCGTGAAGGTAGTGGTCCACATGTACATAAATGGAGTTATCATCTTTCATGAGTGAAAGGGTAAGAAATAAAATGATATATTTTCTTTTCATAATGATAAATTTGTTATTAATATTATTTTTGTTAAATTAATATCACATTAATTCCTCATATTCATTATAATTTTCTTTCATGTAATGTGTTAGTGATAAATAATTCACATCTCTTCCTGAGGAAGTAGTCTGCGGTACACTTGAGAAACATTATTGAATCCCTTACAAAATGGAATGTAAAAAAGTGATAAATGGAATGATAAATAAATATGTATAATTATGTCTTAAATATCATATTTATAATTTATATACATCATAATACCCACATTAGAGATTTGTTTGTAGAAAACATGTCACGTCGTTCCGTGAGACGGTAGTTTGTTGTACAGTTGAGTAATTTTATCATTTCCCATTTGAGGGATATAGAGATGTATATAGGATATGACCTTTATATAAATAAGTTTAAGTATATAATAGATTCATATTTTATTATATATTCATAAATATTTAGTAATTTAAGGAGGTTGACAAATAAATAAAAGGAAAACAAAATGATAGGAATTTATCTTCTTCTTATATTACCACTTTAGGAATACACATAAAGTATTAAAAAATTTATTTATAGAATATTTTTTTTGATGAGGGGATGGAATAGGGTATGTGATTTGTGATGTTATTGGATGAACCAATAAGTTTTGAAACCATGAAGAATATATGATACGGTGTGGCCTTTTATAAGCGAGGTGAGTGGCACCCCTGTAATTTTAGAAAAAATAAATGTGTGCCCACATTTTCAATTAAATATTTAGTGAAAAATTATCATCAATGGAAAGTGTTAATGAATAATGATAATTATTTTATTTTTAATGAATAAATAACCAATGGATTTATTTTCACAAATCAACCTCTTAAAACATTCAAATTTTTTAATTATTGTTCATACTGTCTAATTTCACAGCAATGTTATAACAATATACTTTATTTATGGTTCATTAAGAATCAAGAATTCTTTTTCTAAATGATATCAATGAAATTAAAAATAATATTAATTTTTCATGGGTATTTTATACTTAATGTTCAATTTCACATATTCTTTCTAATGAAATGTTATTCGTTATTAATTCAAGTTTTTTTCAATATTAAAGTGTCATGGGTTGAAATAATGATTCATGATTAAATAAATCAAAAGAATTATGTTCATATTCATATAATTGTTTTTTCAGATCATTTGTGTTTTATACTGAACAAATTTTTATGGGTGTAGTCACTGGTTAAAACCAGTAATAATCATATGCGCAACGAATGTGAAATCCATAAAAATTACTATCTTCATGAGAAATGAACTGAAATTAGAAATAAAATATGATTATTTATGATTCTTCCATACTAACTATATTGATATATAACAAAGAGTCTTTACCCAAGTGGTACATGCTCCTACATGGAATCCAAAAGACCCAGGATCATATTCAGGCATGGTGGAATTACCGGTTTACTTTAGTAGAGAACTGTAGTGCTACTGTTACAGCGCCGACACTATAGCGGTGGAGAAACAATAGCTGGAATTGTAGAAGTGGCGTTACTGTATGAGATATGATTTCAGTGTGGGTATTTTATTAGTATTGTTCACCAAGGGGTCGTTGGGGATAAAAATTTTCATTCAAGCCTTGTATTCAGGCCACACGGCCTTAGGCCTTCGAGAAGTGTAATGGGTCTCCCTATACTAAGTCAAAAAGTTGTATTCTCTTTAATACAAAATTGAGACTTCATCCCTATGCTTTAAAAAAAACTACATATTATTAAACACCTAATCATAGGTTAATTACTGAATCTTTTAATAAGAAAATAATTCTATTGTATTAGATTTTTTATTAACAACACCAACCGGAATAGAAAAATTTTCCTTCCTCTATGTTATGATTATTGGAAGATGCACATATGTAAATGTCTCAGAGAAATGACCATATATTTACATGTGTAAAATAGTGAATAAAAAAATAATTTGTGAGGAATGATGATGTTCAAAATTGTGGGAAATTAAGAACATATTATGGTAAAAAAATGTTTAATGAACTATTCGTGGGGAACATTGGTATCATCCGAGTCAATTAGTTAATCGAAGGGTCAACACTGAAACCATGGATGGGGTTGTGGTAATTTAATAATTGATATTCACCATTATTGTAAAGGTAAACTTATCATACAATATATAGTTACATTAGTAATGTTAAAGTTTTTAATAATATTCTATATGAAAATATTTTCAATCTCCCTCTAGTTCTGTTTTATTTGATTTTGGGAATTTAATGTATATATCTAAAAATATTTCAAATAAAATGTATACAAAAGTATTTCACATTATATATTTATGAAAGAAATTTTCTAAAACATGTTTTTTCAATAAAAATAATAATAAACCATACAGATAATTATAGATGATTTTTCATAAAAATATTTTTATCAACAATTTTCAATACCAAAGTGTGCAAAATTTTTATAAAGACATAAAAATATCATAAAAGAAAATATTATAAAAAAAACAATGATAATAATATATATGTATATGAAAATATTTCAATATTCGAGACTACTCATAAATAATCTTGTTAAAATATGTGAATCTAACATAAAAATCACTCAAATTTCATAACATTGAATCGTTTTCCCTAAGAAAAGATAAAATCAAATGAAACTAAAAATATCATGAGAATAAATAATTTCAGTATATTATATATAAATATTTATTTACAGACACCTCATAACAGAATATAGGTTCACAACATTACATATGTCTCAAAAACAATAGTCAAAATTCACTTACCACATAAGTAATAATTTAAATTGTAATCCCTAAAAAATAAAAATATTAAATGTAACATTAAATTTTATTAAAGATATAGTTTTCATGATATCACATGTTAGTGGTGAATTATATACCCTATAAAAAAAAACAAGTGTCTAATTTTCACATCTCACAAAAATAAGTGAGAGATTAGAAATATATTACCTTAAGTCTCGACATCCATTGTACGTGTTTGAACAACCTATATAATAAATATATATATTTTTTATAAATTCGTTATTTTAAAATAAACATATATATTATAACATATATAATTTACATGTGATTATTTGTCTCCCAATTATTAAAAATTTCTTTATTAAAGTCATATTTCATGTAATTTTAACTTTCTATTCAGTATATTTTTTTAATTTTTATTTTATGTCCTCATATTTTTACCATGGTCCAAAAATATATAGAACAATTATCATGAAATTAAAAATAAAAATTTTGATAAATTATATATTTAAGACTAATCGTAAAATAGTGTCTTGAATTATGATGTAGATTATGATCATTGAGAATATAGTTCATACGTTTGAAAAAGTAATGATTTAATTTTTCATTGAAAAGTTTTGAATTATGAAGTATAATTTTTAAACATTATATAATGTTTATAATACCCTAAAAACCAGTTTTTAAATAAAAATATACATATCATACATGTGGGTTGTTTTTATAATAGATTTACATTGATACGTGAAGGCGATACTCAAGATGTATACAAATGAAATTTTCATCATTTAGTGATTGAATAGGTAAGATAGTAAATGACATCTTATATTTATTGATTGATAAATATGTCATTAAAATCATAATTATTTCATTTATATAGCATGAAATCATTAAATTGATCTCTATTATTCTTCATATAAAGTGTTAGTGAAAAACGAATCAAATCGCTTTGTGATTGGGTAGTCAACCACACACACGACCGATGTCATCGTATCCCTTATAGAATTGAAATTTAAAAAGAATATATCATATAATTAGAAATTGGTATATTAGTTTTATTAATATCATATATTTATGTATATATATAATTTATATAAATCATAATACCCAACTGTAATAGTTGGTATTAGAAAAACGAATGACATCGATTCATGAAGGTATAATATATCATACACTCAAATTATGATTTCTCAACTAATTGGATGAAACTAAAAATATTTTTTGTTTGGAACATAATATAAATAATATAAATATATTTAACATACTGATTTTATTATTTCATAATGTTTTAATAATAATTTATATAGGTAGAGAGATAAATTAAATAAAAATTCTCATCAACAAATGTTTCCATTTCCTCAAGTGTCCTCCCTAGGATTGGATCGAAAGCCGTCCTATGATGTATTTATTTGAAAACTAAATATTATTGGATTAATTGATGTAATTTTTCAATCCACATTGATATTATTTGGTTGAATTTTTTTTTATTTTTTGAAAAAGTGAAGAAGGGTTGTAATTTTATATATGTGGAATTTGAATTTTTTTTATTTTATGAAATGGAAGTTTTGACCCAAATTTTTCTTATTCCACATGGATAAAAATTGGAGTATTATATATCATATAGATTAAATAGTCTAAATATTTCTCCATATTCTAAAAATATTTTATTTCATTTTAACCGTAAACATTTTATTTTATACCAATATTAAACTAATTTATTCCTAAACAATGGTAATTAAAATTTAAATTTATCAATATTCATTTTGATAAAAAATTATGTTGAAATTTCTAAATAATATAAATTTTTCTAATTCAAAATATGGAATCCATTTATCCAAATTAAATAAAAATAATTAGATGAATTGAATTTAAAATTAATCTCCCAAACATGACGACAAAGTGGGGTTTTTAAACAAACCTTGATCAAAATTTTACAATTATTATATATAAAATTTCAATGTTAAAATTATTCCAATAAAATGAATTTGATAAATAAATATATTAATGATAAAATGTTAATTTAAAACTAATTTTTTATATATTTTTACCTTTAATAATTATTTAAATAGAAAATATGTTTTAAGAAAATAAAGTTATTTTCAAAATTCATAAAAAATCATTCATTTTGGAAAATTATATGAAATTCCACATTTTATAATTTTTCTATATTCCTTCAATAAATTAAATTAGTCATTTAAAATAAATTCCATAAACATTTGTGAATTATTATCTAAAATAAGTGTGCAAAAGGTGACAATGATGTTTTTTAGAAAAATAAAATTTTTTAGATTATAATATTATTTAGTATTATATATTGTCTAGAAAAAAATTAAATTAATCATAAAAATGTGATAGAATGTAGAAAAAATCATTATTAAAATCATTCCTAAATTTTTTTGTTGCATATTTATTTATGTATTATCTTTTTTCATCAAAATACTCTTTCAGAAAAAAGATCCTTTATTTTTAAATAGTTTTT
This sequence comes from Viscum album, assembly GCA_963277665.1. Lineage (NCBI taxonomy): Eukaryota > Viridiplantae > Streptophyta > Magnoliopsida > Santalales > Viscaceae > Viscum > Viscum album. The sequence goes on along the minus strand of OY728153.1, from coordinate 184,032,651 downwards.
TCATTTTAATTAATTGATCAGTAAATTGATAATTTTATATACATTATTCAATTGTATATTTTTATAATTATTAAATCCTATTAAAACCCCCCATTCAAATGAATAGGTGATAGCTATCATGTAATAATATTTTAATAATGCGTAATATTTCTTTAAACTTAGGGATGCTTGTAACATAATCTAAAAAAAGTGTTAAATTTATCATTATATATCAGAAATATAAAATTCATTGGAAACAATATATATTCCATGATATATAGGGTTATTACATTCTACCACACATAAAATGAATTTGAACATTTAAAAAAAGTCTCTTAACGAAGGTTATTATTTTAAAATTACATTATAGAAACCCCCATCATAAAAATGTATAATAAAACATCGTTTTAAAAAAAGATAAATGTGTATCTGAAAGTTATCATGTGATGGACGTACTAGGTTTTTGAGAGGAATAACATATGTGGGAAATGAAAACATGTATATTGATGAGGAAAATAACACATAGATACTGATGGAGAGTGATAGAGAACATGTTCATGAGAGTGTCATCAAACAGAAATCCCTAAACAAATTAGGCTTGAAAAAGGTCTCTAATTTCATCAAAAATGATTGATAACATAAAAATTTATATTTTAAAATATTTTCCCTCATGTTGAGGATTTCTTAATTTCATTTAGATTTAAAAAACATGAAAATTTACTTACATTATATCCTTTTATTTTATAAGAACTATTTCTTCCATTGGTTGTGCCTTGATCAATTTTAACATTATCCCTAACTCTAAGAGATTTATTTTTCGTATGGAGAACTAAATAAGAAACATTAAATAATGATAAGTCATTATTTCTATATCTGTTAAGAAATTTTTATCACTAGTCATCCTATATGAAAAAAACATCAATTGCTGAAGGAATACGTTAATCTCTAAAACATCATAAAATGATAAACATAAAAAATTACATCAATGTATAACCATATAACAATTACAATTGAATAAAATACAAAACATTATGATGAAGTTAAATAAATTATTGATATAAACATATCATCCATCCTCCGAACTACATGATGTACCTCTTAATAATTACATTCTATACATGTGAATACCCTTATCATATATTAAGATGAAAAAATTTAATAACATGAATTTTTTAAAAAGAAAAATAATAACTTACATTTTACATAATTCCTTGAATAAACCCATAGTTTGTTAGATATATTTGAATATAAAATAATTTTTAATACTCCATCAATGATAAAAAAATACACATTGTTCGAAAATCATTTATCAATTACGAGGTCATCATTACAATCGTATTTAATTTATCCATGTCAAACATATGTCTATCCAAACTAAACACTTATTTCTCAACATTTGGAATATATTAAGGGTTATAATTTGAAAATAATGAGATTCCCAAAAAATATAACCTTTACATTAGATCACATTTCTATGTCATTATTACTACTCATCGTATTATTGTATATCCTTAATGAAAAATTTATACTAAAAATCCATACACATTTCATTATTCATATACAATATTTCCTAATTTAAAAAATTTAATAACTAAAATCAAAATATTTCCTTCTCAAACTATTAACTATGTTTCACAAAATTATTCCATAACACATCTTTACATTAATAATTCATTTTTAGTATCTTCATTATCAATACAATAGCCATTACTCATACAACGTTTTTGATTATCAACATTATATTTTCCCTTAGGGAATATATTTTTATAATTACTATACATTCCATAGTTAAAATATTCATCCATTTATATTAATATTTGAATAAAATATTTCCCTTCCAATATGTTTACAAAAAATTTAATTTTTTCCATTGTATTCTCATTATTGTGCCCTTATCTTATAATCCCAGAAAAAGTTTTGATCACCCTGACACCTTCCATTGTTTGATTATTCCCAAATTATCAACATATAGGTTATTGAATATTATTTCCACCATTGCTTCCACTGCCCATTATATAAGTAAAATAAATAATTATCTCCCTTATTGATTCCAAAAGTTGGTTAATGGGAGAATAATTAATCATGCTGTAAGATAATTTATTTTTCATTATCACAATATCCTTCATTCCATTCATCATAGAATTTTTCAAATAATTAGGAATTTTTAGTTAACATTTAATATTAATCTAGTTTGTTTTGGTTCATAATATTGACTAAAACCAAAAAAGCATAGTGTTATAAACAATAATCATATTTTATAAGCACATAATCAATAGAAATTAAATATAATATGTCTAAATCATGAAACCTTAATTTCAATCAATGAATCCTTGGGTATTTATATATTCCTTCATGCAAATAATCTAATTTAATCTTTCATTATGGATCATGATGAGTTTGTGAATTTCAATGGTATATCACCCTTGCTGTGTCAAACAAGGTGTGCAATAAGGTATGTAGTCACTCCCTATGTGATGATTCTGTTTAGATCAATGATTTATTTTGGGATTTATTAACCCTATGTACCTTCTTCCCAGAACCACATCTATCTATAATATCAATACAAGGATTTATTTTCATGGAAACCAATTAATATATTATTTACCTAAATTTAATGACATTATAATATTCATTGATTCATCCTTATACATATCCTTAGAAATATCCATAGTGATCTCAATAAATTCTTATCATCGTAGATTTCAAAAATTTACAAAAAAAATCATCTATTTCCAAGTATAGGGACCAAGTCACTTCATATATAGATATTTCATCTTTCTATTAATATTAAATACATTACACAAACACATTCTTAAAGGCTGTTATAATTTAGTGTCATTGGAGACTAGGTACCCAAAAGTCTAATTTGGCTAAAGATCTAAAATACATCCCATAAAGATCATCACCTTTAGTAATTTTGTGAATAATAACCTACAGAAAACCATAATTCATAACATGGGAAATGGGAACATAGAAATTGGTGTGATTAGATGATCAGTAAGGGTAGACAAGGTGGAAATACAACCATAACATGAACACATGTGAATGAGAACACGAACACAACATATCTAGACCATAATATTTATATCAAATATCATAATCATGATTCGTGACATATATATTGGAAATTCATAACACATTTGTAGTAATAATATCAAATAATATGATCCCTAATTGAATAACATTTTCATAAGACATAACATTTTATCATAGAAATGTGGATAGAAAATAATTTCCATAGATGTCCAGTATCACTACCTTGTATATCGTAGTTGAATCTGTTCGCTAAACCAACCATAATAGTAGTTATGTTTCACTCACAAGACCATCATTGTATAGAAAGTCCCTTATTGAATTAGTTTCCCTCCGAGTTCCATTATGGTCTATCTCAAGTGATTTAAATCCTTACCCAATACATTGGAGGGAGATATAGGACTTCCTAGTCCCATAATGAAAATATACATATGTGAATCAAATGATCTTAAATCATTCATGTTATTATAACCCACCAAATAAAATGGGTTTCAAAATCATTTCACCATATTCTATCAAATATTAAATTGAATGGTTTCATAATCATTTCATCATTTTATCATTTAATAAACAATACAGGAAGAAGAAAGTATTATATGAATTATATCATGGTATAACCCATAAATGGAAAACATGTTTTATAAAAATATATTCATTATTAATATAATCCATTCGGATTAATAATAAGAGTGTTATTCTTGGATAATATCCCCAAAAATAAAAAGTTTCTTTAAAAGATATCATCTTAGATGAAAATTGATTTTTAAGGTAAATCACAGAGAATCATTCATGTGGAATTTTATTTATTAGAATATCTGTTTTTAAAAGTAAGAACTAATAAAATAAATTAGAAATAATTTTATTTTAAACGAACCATTACAACTTATAATAGGAGCTTTTAAAAACAATTAAAGAACTTTCTTGAGGAAAATAACTTATCCTCTCTGGAAACACATTTTATAATTTTTTTTAATTCATCCCTTTTAAAATTTATGTTATAACATATAATGAAATACAGAATCCATATAATAATAATTGGAGTGGAAAATTTTCTTAATTTCTTATATGTTAAAACAAATATTCCTTTCAAATTTTCAATAAAATCCAAAATAAAAATTGTTTGGAAAATGACATGAATATTCCTCAAAATTTTGTAATAAAATTAAACAGGTTTATAAATTAATATAATAAATTATTTCATTAATTTTAAATTCTTTTTTAAACAAATTTTTAGAAAATATGGTTTTTAAGAGAAATGGGTTTAGACAAAAGGGTGAAAAAATAATTATATTTGTCAGGAACATTTTCTAAATTATATTAGATATCATAGAATAGTAATTTTTTATTATTATGTTAAAATATAATTAATAAATAAAGGATAATTAAATTTATAATAATTTTTGAGTTCAAGATCTTAAGATCCTATAATTGGAGACTTAATCATAAATAATCCTGATAAACGCTGAGATTGTAAAATGAACCCCATACCCATTTTTAAAATATGAATTATAAGCCCCATTAAATAATAAAATGTAATGAATCATAAAATATCATGAGAATAAAAAATTCAAGATATTATTTTTACAATGTTTCTACATATATACACCTCATAAAATAACATTGGATAATAACACGACGTAAGCCTCGTAGAAGGAAAATATTGAATAAAATATTTTACCCTTTATTAATCACATGAATCGTATTACCCAATAAATAATAACATAAAATGAAACATTTAATATACTTAATATAATATTATTTATGATTTGACATGTCATTTGGTCAGTAAAAAACAACTCAAAAGAAACGTGTGGTGAATTTTAAATGTCTTCTAGGAATAAAAGAGAGGATATAAATCCCTTACATTATGTCCTATATATTATCATATAAAATAAAAAATATTGTATAAAAAATATAATTATATTATAAATAAAATATATAACCATAAATTTATATATTTTTCCCTATAATATGCACTTATTAAAATTTATTAATCATTAAAAAAAATTCCTTAGTAAAATCATGTTTCAGTTAATAATTGCTTGGTTTCTTCAATGTGTTTTGATTTGATAATTTTATTTTTCCTTTTTTTATCATGGTTACATAATCTATTTCACCATAATCCAAAGAAAATACAATATTTTTTCATTAATTATACTTGTATATTTAATTATTAAATATGGTTTCGAGAAATGATGTACATTACAATCAAGGAAATAATAATCCATACATACTCATATGTAATGTCTCCATTTATTATATATCTTTATGTATAGGTGGTAAGTAATTTAAAAACACTAAAAAACTAGGATAATATCATAAATAAAATATTAATTCTTTAAATATATATTTACATATCTTTATGTGGTATGTTGAGTATAAGAGAGTCACATCTCTAGGTGAAGGCGACAGTCCACACAGAAATGAACATTGACGTCGTCTATCATTGAGTTAAATGGTAAAAAATAAAATGATATAATGTCTTAAAAAAATTAAAAATATGTCTTTAATATAGTCATAATTTCATTTATATCACAAATATTCATTAAAAATATATTTATTTTCCTCAATGTAGAGAATCTGTGAAAAATAATTCAAATCACTTTGTGAGGTAGTAGTCCACAAAACACACAGTCGACATTAACGTATCCCCTATAGAATGAAAATTAAAAATTATACATTTTATATAATGGAAAAAATTTAATAAATATCATAAATATACATTATATCAATTGAAATACCAAACCATGATCGTTGTAATGGAAAATAGAATAAAATCAGTTCATGAGACGATAATCTTTCGTACACATGGATGATGATTTCATAACACATTAAATGAATGTGTGAAAGGGTTGTAAGTAATTTACATTATATTAAAGAAACTTATTTATGAATCACAGGATATCATATTATCATTTTATAATAATAATTCAATTATGTGGAGGAAGAAATAAAAATTTCTCGTTGAATAATGATACACCATCTTCAAAAATCCTCCGTATGATTAAACAAAAAACCATACTAGGTTGGATTTATACCATAAATAAAGATACAATGATTATACTAGTCATGCTAATTAATTTACATTATAAGTTAGTTTCTGAAAAAAAAATGTTCTTGAAGGTATTTAAAAGGGAATTGAGTGGCAACCTTTTATATGTTAGGTGAATGGCACACTTGTAATATTTGAAAAAAGGTGTTCCAACCATTTTATAATAAAAAAGGATATTAAATTTAGTATTATAGATATTTATAATAGTTATTGTCAATTCATATCTGTATAATATATGTTACAAAAATTTCTAGGTTATTTAAACTAGTATATTTTTAGTTAAACACCTGTAAACACATTTCTACCTTAAATGTGGAAATAAATTGTTATTTATTTCATTATTCATATTGGTATGATATTAATTACACCATGTTAGAAAATATAAATTAATTTGATTATAAATAATGAATCAATTCTCCCAAATTCAATTCACTAAAGTAGAAAATTTTAAATTATTCCCAAAAACAAGATGAGAATGCGGGGTTTTCAAAGTGAAAATAATCAATGGTTTTCAACGTTTTTATATCAAAATTAAATATGAAAATAATTCATATCACTTAAATTATATTAAATATATAAATATATATTACATAATTTTAATTTAAAACCAATATAATATATAATTTGAATGTATGAAAAAAATAATCATAATTATATATTTCAAAAAAAATTATTTCTATTCATAAAAAATAAATATTTTCATCAACTTCAAAAAAATAACCTTTTCAATATATTGAGTTTTTATTCTAAAAACTAAAAAAATCTATTTAAAAAAACTTTCTAATTTAGTTAAAAATATGTTATTTAAATACTTTAGCAAATCTAATAATCTTATTTTTATAAAAATAAATTTTTATTTGTAAAATTGTATTTATTCTTATCTCACGAATAGAAAACAAATAAGTTTTTTGTTAAAGTATATATATAATATCTAATATATAAATTTCATTGCAATCAGATAATAAATTTTTTTATTAATTTATTTAGAGAAAAAATTTTTGTTTTAATAAAATAGTTTTTTAGAAAGAAGATTTGATTTATTTTCAAATAGTTTTTTATCATTAACATTAATTTTCCACCAATGGTTTAATTATATATATATGTTGAAGAGATATAGTTTCATAATTTAGTTATTCTGATTCATATATACAAATTACAATGGATTTTTCAAAACAATAATATAATAATACATTGATAACATGACATGTTTAGTTTAAAATCAATGTTTTTTGTAACACAAATAGAAAATAAATTTTACTTGTAATGAATAATATTTAAAATATGATGTTCATTTGATAAAATTTATTTCAAAATAATTTGAGGTTGTATTTGAACATCCAATAAAAATTAAACTTTTCAAATGGGTAACACTACTTTTTTATGAGGAGTATTATTCTCAAATATTAAGGGACAATATCGACATTAAAAAAACTATATTCTTTAGGAATAGGATGATGTATTTATTGAAGACATTGCTAGTCTTCACATGAATCGTAAATATGGGATTTAAATTGATCTTGTACATGGTGCTATAAATTTTATAGAAACTCAATATGGTATGGTCATGATATATTTTATGGTTTTAAAGGAGAAACTGTAGGATATTTGTGAAAAGGGATTCAATTGACCTAATAAATCCCCATGGGGTGACTGGTATTTCTATTTTGAAAAATGATGAGTGCGTTCATATTTGAAATTATTAATGGTAACTAACCAATATAACTATCATGAATATATTTCATTTACCAAAAATTGATGATTTTTTGGAACAAATATGTTGTTATAAATACTTTTCCATGGTTGAAATTCATTCTAAATATCATTAATTGAGGGTAAAGAAGGATGATATACATATTAAAATCTTCCTCATGAGGAATGACCTTTATAAATTTATAGTTATTTTATTAATACATTACAAAGACTATTTTATCATGATGGTTTTAATAAATATAGTATTTAGTGATTACCAATATTGATTATTGGTAGTATTTTAAGATGATATTATAAAATTTTCCAAGTGAAATGAGGTGAATGAATATCATATAACAAATTAATTGAATAACATGATGTAGGATAAGTTCTATGAGAAAATCCTCATGTGTGACTTCTAGATACAAAAAGAGTCATTCATGGTCCATATAATCTGAATATACGGTATATCAATTGATCATTCAAAGGGGAATATTATTTAGAAATGGCATAACCATCCGCAATGAAAGGTATTGGTAAATTTTGGGGTGGTTTAGATACTATCGATTCATTGTGAATAATTTCACAAGGATATCTAATCCCATTACCATTTCTCCTTTGTAGGGATCCATAAACCTCTAAATATATAAATTTCATTCCAATTTAAAGGAACTAAATATATGTTGGAAAATTTTTACAACATTCACATTATCCTATAGTGGAGATGGATTTGTGGCCTATAGTCCTACATCAAAGAAGGGACTTGGATATATCCTTATACAGAATGATATAGCGATATATTATATATCATTGTAGTTGGAAATTCATTATAAAAGTTACCTAATGAATTATTTTGAGTTTTTAGTATTATTTTTTGTATTAAAATTTGGAAGGAATTATATTTATAGATAAATATGTGACATATATACCTATCATAAAATCATGATGTATATATTCATGCATAACTAGTTTTATATGTGTGAAATGATATGATAATATTTAATTAATGATTAATAATAAACAATAAAATACAAACCCATGATGGGGAGCAAGGTCACTTATAGTATAATTTAGAAGGACCATGCTAGTTTTTTCATGATGAAGATTTAAAGCTATAAAATATTTACTGAATTATAATAGATATATCTATAAATAATAAGGAATGGTATAATGGAATATAATTATCATTTGAATGATTAACCATCCATCAGTGTGACTATTAATGATATAAAAAAGGAGTATGTATAACTATTGAATAATTTGAAATTTTTTACAATGTCTATTTTTTTGATAAAATAATAAGTTTCAAGAATATAGTATGTCTCCCATCAATATGGGACATTAAGAATGTTCTATTTAATGACTGTAATAGATAATTATTTACTATAAATCCAAGATATTTTTATATGATTATAAATTTAAATGAGAATTTCTTATACGATAATAAGAAAATGGATAATGAATATTATGTATCTTGATTCATGATGTCTCTGCAAGTTAATAATGAGATAAAATTTTCTAAGTGGATGATATAACAATTTCAAAATCCCAAATGGATAAGAAAAAAATTAATATGTTTTTATTCATTTTACTACATAAAACATATATTGTAAAAAACATTATTTTGGTAATAGATGTTCCCCAAATGATGTCCAAAAATTAAATTTCCATCAATGAAAAACAACTTCTTGTTGTTCATTACAATATATTCATTAATAAATCGGTATGATTTCATTGAGTACCACATTATAATGTATCAAGATCATGATATGTGGTTAATCTCAATGTTCTGGATATGTATTTAGTAGTTTTTGAATATAATATTGAGATTTAAAAATGTATATCATAATTAGATTGATCTGTAGACAAAAAATTCCATTAATACAGTGGATGATTTTCCAAGATACATGGTTCGGGTCAAAACCTCCATTTGGTGGAATATTCATACAAAATAGATTTCACATGAGAATTCACATCGTTTATTACAAAACCCTATATGGAATATGTTTCCAAACTCAAAAATGATTTTATGGACTTGAATAATGAATTATATTGGGGAATATGATAGTTGATGAGATAGTTGAGAAGATTACATCCATTCAACATAAAATTAAAGTAGCATACATTCAATATAAAACATATGTTGATAATAATTAGTGGTATCAGGATATTGGTATTAGTGAAAAGTTAATCGTATAAATATCTCCATTGAATAATTTTATGAAATATGTAATGAGGGAAAATTATATACCTTGATGTATCAGTCCATTTGAATTTTCATGATTGATTCGGGATGTTTTCTTCAAAAATGAAAATTCCATTGATTATCACTCCATTATATGATTTTTTAATTGTATCTATGATGATTTTGGACATACCTAATCATTAACAGGTACATAAAAAATTATTCATACCACTAGATCATGTTCTGTACATTGTGGAACAACATGTGGATATTTTAGACCATAGAGAAAAAGTGCTTTTTAATAAGACCACTCACCTGTTCAACGTTTGGTGGAGAAATGATAAATATGAGGAATAAACATGGGAACTAGAGAATTTTATGAGGTAAAAATATCTTTAGTTACTTGTATCAATGTGATTTAATTTTTACTATGAAATTCTTCTAAGGGGATACATTTTGACACCTATAGATTTGACGGTATTTGTTCTATTAATAAATGATAATTGTTAAATGGATTACATTACACGAAATACAAAACTTATTCCAATAATCTTTCTACATTATTAAATAAGGAAATCAATGAAGACAATAAATTAAACATAACTATCAAAAATAATTATCTATTCTTATAAGAAATAATATCAATAATAATTATCAATTTTGAAATATGTTATATAAGAATAATTTTTGTATTGTACGATTTATATAACGTTCATTATGTTTTATTTTAAAATTAATTTATAATACTAAATATAAATACATATTTTTACACATTTATGAGATTAATTCACATATTTTTAACTAGTTTTTAAAATATATTAGAAGTATAAAAATAGTACATTTTCATGAAAATAGATTTTATGCATCAAACATTTCTTTTATGTTAATAAATTAAATTACCCAGTATTTCTAAAAATGGGTTTCTTTATGTATTTCATAGTTAGTAAAAATATTTTTTCCCAATTATTGATATTCAATTTGATAAAATTGATTAAAAATATTATATGATCATTTCAAAAAAAATTAATGTGGCCACATTAATTTTTGGATAGAATAAATAAAACTGTAGTAAAAATTAGATAACAGATTTAGAGTTGAAAAATACTTACTCTATGTCAACTGAGATATAATTATATAAATTCCACATAAAATTATATAAATATATTTGTTTGAATATATTTCTACCTAATAATTTCAAACCATATATATTAGATCCATTTTTTGTCACTTTATTAAGACAAGAACATTATATTATTAAATTTGTTTTGTAAATCCATGTGTGTCAAACCCAGAACATATAAAAAGGAACCTCTTATCCTTCCATATCCACAATCATTGACCACTATATATTATGCAAGAAAATCCAAAAATAATTACTTTATTACATTCATTCATTATTTATTTATTTATCTTATGTCCATCAGAATAATGTTTAACATGTTAGCCAAAGGCGATCTATCAATGAAGTGGTAATCATCATACTCGACTCCTTCAAACATTATTTCCTATTATACATCCACTAAATACATTTGATAAATACTAAAATAATAACTAAATTATGATAAATAAATATATAAATATATATATTTGTGATTAATAAAATAGAACAACCATTTTTCACATTCATTCAGTCAAATGATAAATGAATGTATCATTAATGTGTATATATAGATTATTTCCTCTAAATAGTGATTCGTTTTTTTGTATTAAAATATTCCACGAATAGTTTTTATGATTGATTTAATGTTTATATTATATATTTTATGAAATAAATGTTATTTTTAAAATATATTAAATGTATACCTTCTTACATCCACTTCCGTTCAAAAACGGTACCATCACATGTGAGTTCGTATGGAATACCACCTCCACGAAGCGATGCGATGTATTTTTCTTTTTTTATTTACATGGATGATAATATAAATAGATTTATTTATTAAAGGATATATTTTTTATCTAATATTATTTCTTTAAAGTTGAGTTATTAATTATTTTTCTTTTACTTCCTCCATCAATAAGTGGAAATAGTATTCAGGTGTACATATATACTAACATCTCCACAAACTAATGAAATTAATTTTTCATCACCACTGTATATGAATGGTAATAATGTTTTTTATAATAAATTAATATAATTATTATGTCATGATTAATGTTATATATATAATTAATCCATGACCAATGTGAAATTACTAGAACCATCAAATGAAATCATTCGGGGATAATGAACTTTATTTCTTCCAAAATTTCATTTTACTGATGGAATTGTAAATAAATGGATAATAAATAATTATAATGGAATGATAAATTGTATTTTAAGTATTAAATATTTTTTAAAACATATATAATTATATAAATTTTTTATATAGAATAAAAGAATGTGTATGATGTAATATGCGACTTGAAGAAGGGATTTATTTTACAATTTCATATCTTTTATTTAATATATATGCTAAATTTAAATTGAGATAAATTATATAAATCATATTCTTTATACAACATAAATTTTATTCGACTATCAATATTCATTAATTTTTTTGATATTAGTTCAATTTACCACCCTTTTGTATATAAAATTATCGAGAAAATATTTTTAATGAAATGCCAAACATATTTTATCTTTAGTTGAATAATATTAATTATATGACCATGAACATAATTTTTTTATATACTTTTTTAGATATTAAAGAAATTTTTAAAAAGGTAAATTTAAATAAACATTTACTATATGTAAAATGGTTTACTAGTGATATTAATAGAAAATTTTATTTGCATTTTTTCAAGAGTATGAAGATATGTTCTATGATAATTATTATGATATGGATTGATTTTTCTATCGTAATGACCATCATTTAATTTGAACCATCCATTATAACTATCCAATTATATTTCTAATGAAAACAATTTTTTAAATGTTCATCTAATTTCTAGTGAAAATTTCTTCAAAAGAATGGAATATTTTCTCCATGTTTTAAAAGATGAGTTTGAATATTCAATAAATGATTTTTTCATCAATGTGAATAACATTTAAGGATTATTATGTTTTACTAGGGCTATACTCTTATAAATATATCGTCTTTTATGTAATTCCTGTGATTATTTTGATCTTATGATAATTATATAAAACTAATTTCATTATAATTTTTTAATTATGAAATGGCAATAAATTTAATGCACCTAATATATAATCCATTTTTTATCAATATTTCATATAATTATATAATGATGTGAAATTAACAAGAAATATATTTTCATGGGAAACCCTGTGATTGTATGATAAATTTTTTTATAATCATATGAAAAAAATTAATTTGTTCTTAATTATGTTAATGATGGGCCAGAATTATGTAGAATGCTAAATAATTTCATAAATAATGATATCTCCTGAGATAATAAAGACTATAATAGGGTGAAAAATGAGTTCATTAGGAGGTTATATCCAATATTATAGTCTAGAGAGTGGACAATGACTGGTGAAATGAGGAAATAGGGAGTGAATCCACTATAATATAATATTTATGGCAATTATAATTGAATATGGAAAACATTTTATATAATTATGTGAGCGATACAAATTTATTTCATGTAGTGATGATATATTTTCAATGCTCATGGTTGATTGTTTATGGTTCTAGATGTTTAAAACTTTTATCTATTGTTTTGAAAAATATAATTTCCTTGATTCAGGATTAATGATATTTGACATATTGGTTGTGACACTATTAAGTTATGATCATTTTAAAATTCCATTATTCTTTTTATCACTTATGAACCATGATGGATATCTCTTATATTTACCATTATATATAATTTGAGCATAGAATTATTATTTTTTCTTCCCTATGTTAAGAAAAAATTTTTTATGTGTGGTGTTTCAAAAAAAATATTACTCTGATAAAAAACCATAACATATTGTTACTCTTTTTAAGGTAATATTAAACCCAATTTTGAACATTATTTGGTTTGACCTCATTCATGGTTTCTTTATTTAATATTTTGAGATATTAAATGGATTTTAGGATATGCATGATTGGAGTAAACTTTTCCCAAACTACGTACCCTATTAGTGATTAACCTGAAATACTTGATTGTGAGGGTTTTCATGGTTACCTTATAGTTTAAATAATTATACCCCCAACAAGGATAAATCATTAAATACCACCAGCTATGGTAGATGTACTGCCTTATATTGTGGCTCTACCGAGACGACCCTGGATGTGGATTTTGATTATTCCAAAAATTTATTAAAATTTTTCTATCCCAAATTTCTATCCACCTATCGGTCCTAACATGACCAAAAATGTTTTCATATGTTATTAGATCAATAAATAACCCAGTTTGGATCCTTCAAACCCCATCCAAGGTAGATAAAATCTTGGATATCATCATTTGATCATTTTTTGGTTAGTATTCTCTTACCTTTCCTTATATCCCAATCTTATCTCTTCTCTTCCTTATGGGTTTCAGATCTCTATTTTTTAGATGATAAAATACAAATTTTCATTTTTCAAGAATTTAGATTCTTTTATTTGATCATCACTGTCAGTGTTCTTCAATGTAGTTTCCAATTTAGGGATTTCTGCCTCCTAATCCTATAATCCTAATGAATGTGGTTAAATTTAATATTTCGCATTTAGTTAACCCTAAATTAAATGATTTAAATTTTATTTTTGTACATAAATTTAATTCATTTAAATTTATTGTTTTAATACTGGGAACAATGGTATAGGGGATTTAAATTGGATTTGGTGTGAAATTTGGTGACCCCCCCAATTACATTGAATTGGAGAATCAATGAGAAATTGATTGAAAATTATGGAATTTAAATTGTGAAATTGATTTGTTAAATTTATTTATAAAATTTCTTTCAAATTTGGATTTGAAAAAAATGTGTAATGTTGTTTTGATAGAATAATTGATGATTTATACTGTGAAAATGGCATGAGTTGACTAAAATCACATTTTTATTTAAAATTGGCATACTGATATGTGAAAAATATTTTATAGTTTATTTTAAACATTTTAAAAATAAAATTAACATTATTGATTATTGTTTGGGGACATTGAAGCCTATGTCATTAGTGAATGATTTTGTGGAAAAAATGCTATGTTGGGAATTCTATATAAATTTATTGATTTTTTAAAACACTCACATACACATATAGGTACATCTTATCCCATGTTGGATGTTGGTAAGTCTTATTTTACAGTTTTCAAAGGACGTGTGTTCACATTGTTGTTATCAACATATGTGTTTATGAGAATCACACAACCAAGAACTATTGTACCGTTGGGAAGATGAATTTTTTTTATTGTTAATGGTTTGATATATATTCCATTTTTTAAACTATTTTACACATTCCTTTTGAATTTAGATATAATTTTTTATAAAAAATTATTATTAATCTATTTGTTTAATGTATTTCCATCATTTAAAATTTTAAAAATGATTTGATTTAAATATTATTTTAATATTTCATGCATATTTATCCAAAATATTAAATTTAATTGTTTAATTAATTTTAGAATATTATTACGGAATCCATGTTGAGACTCTATTGGGCCTTTAGCTCAACCCCTATATATTCTTTTATGAAATTTTCATATTTCTTCATGCTATGATTGAAAATTTGGAATGAAAAACATGGAGGATGTAGTTTTTATTGATATTTGGGTTTGATTTGTTTCATGCATTGGTTCATGGGTATTTAACTTATTTTCAGTATTTGGATGAGGCACTTTTGGTTTTCCTTGCATGATTAACTTATTCTGTAGTTATCCCTATGCTATTTTTCCTATATACAAATAGACATGTATCTCTTCCTTATGTTGTGTATGTGGAAATTTCATTCCATCTTTCTAATGTGTGATGGTAGGTTCCAAACACCAACCCAGGGAGATCATGAATTCCCTTCGAGATATGTCCAGACTAGCCCATTTATTAGGGTACCTGGGTATCTAGGTTCGTTCATGAAAAAAATTTTATCATAGGTTTATGTTAAGAGTCTTTCCATGATGTTTCTATGTAGTTGTGTAGTCATTTTGAGAAATAATAGGTATATATGATTGAGTGTTTGGATATCTCTTATTTAATAAGCCTTAGGTGAAAAGGGGTGGTTATGGAAAGTTATCTTGAGGATTAGTTCTAGTCATTTCCCTTTCGTTGCTATGGATATATTGAAATGTTATTCCTATCTACATATTTGTGGGAATAAATTTCATTATTTTACTTGATTAATTGATAATCAATTTTCTTTTTTGGTTCCCTAGTGATGTATTGTAGCCTCATTACTCTAATAATACATGTGAATCAGATATAGGAGGAAGCTTTTAATGATCCACTGTGATAAAATCCACTCATGGACTAGAATATGGTTGAGGTAATCATCCATGATTTCAATGCTTTGGGATACAAACCAGTATAATTTCCTTTTCTGTCTCCATCTATGTATCCTCATTGGGATTTATTTCCAAAAATTAGCACAGCGGTTCCTTCTCCAAAATCATCTAGTATTCCAATGATGCAACAATCCTCAAACAGAAATGGGTTAGTAGAAAAATATTTATCTTATTTATGAATTCTTGGAGACCCTGAATGAAATCTGGGTGAAATCATCCACCTTCAATATTTATGAACCATGTATGAAGTAGTGTTATACAATGTTGAGGGTGAAAGATCACAATTTATTAGATTTTAAAGGATTCAAATAACATTTCACATACCATTTATATCCATAGTTGATGGTGTGGGATAATGATTTTTTTTCTTCAAACTTGTGAATGTTGATAGGATCATGAAAAAAATGTAAATAATTTTTATTGGTTTCTATAGTTGGAAAATAATACTGTAATGAATGACAATATGACTAATTGACACTTCGATATTGGCCATTTATGGGATAATAAATCTAAAATTTTCTTGTAAAATATTCCATCTCATGTTGATGTGATGGTAGATCATTATTTGTCAAAATCGGTGTGATTGGTATGTCAGTGATAAAGGGATTACTTTTACTTCTAGTTGTAGTTTGAGTTCCATTACAGGAAATTAGAACCATGATGATTCTTGTGGTGGTTCTAGAAACCATTTTTTTCGACACCTAATATGGTGCATATTTTATACCATTTGATTTGTTACTATTGTGGAATGTGATGGAAAATGAAATGGGTTTGGATAGGGCCACACAAGATACATGTCATTGTGGACACTCAAGTCACCTGAATATGTTATTCCATGTATATTTTACTACACATAGTTTAACATTATCATCATCACCTACTGAAACTATATTGTTTTCATATGCTTCATGAACAAAGGGGTTCCATCTAGAGGCACCTGAAAAAATATTCTTCACACCGTAGAGGATTCTCTAATTTAATATGTTATTGGACTAAAATAGTGAGAGGCAATATCACTATGGATTTTTCATTAGTGACTTCTTTATTTGATCTTGATTCATCTCATTCATACATTCCAACCAATATAGTGAGTCTACATAATATTCCCATGGAGATTTTGTCTTATGTGAGGATATTACTACACCCACTAGAATGGAAAGAGTGGTGGGTCTTCATAGACTCGCATGTGTTTTCTCTGTATTATATATCAAAAATTCATGGTATTTTTGAGTTCTCATTATTAAAACACTTTATGTGATAGTTGGGTTGGATTATTTATTTTTTACTAAATCATTGATTTATTGTTATTTCATTTGTCTCCATTATTACACCCAATATGGTGTGTGGTTTATTTCATGTAGAATATTACCCAAGGTTGAGTAGGGATACACAATCTAATATAGATATGGGGAAACAAATATCAGTTCACTATTTTGATTTAGAGTGGTAATACTTGAGTATTTATCTCTCTCCATTTTTCATCGACTATCCCAACATTTTTAGATATGAATTTCCTAGTTTTCAACCAATAAGTTAGGTATAGTTTTCTATCAATTTAAAACATGAAATTCATTTAGTTTCTATTCCCTATCACTACATTTAACCATCTAAAATGAATAATTGGATGACTTATTTGGTGGACACCTTATTGAATTTTTTTATACACCCATGTATTTCACCGTGGGAGGTATCAGTTCTCTTTACTAGTAAAGATCATGGGTGACATATATTCTATGGCTATTACTAAAAAAAGAATTTAGTTATGGATGACAAAAAAAATCAGTTTCCATGGATTGATGATTTTGTTACATCATTAATTGTTATAAGTGTTTTTTTTAAATTTACCTTTGGCCTGGTTATCATCAGTTGCAAATAAAATAATCTAACATTAGAAAAACCACCTTTTAGAGTAGGTATGGTCATTTTGAATATATTTTCAATTCATTTGGTCAAACCAATTATCAATTATTTTTTATGTATTAAATGAATAGGATCATCGATGAGTATCTTGATCATTTTTTAGTATTAATTCTTTCCTGAAATATATGATTACTCTGAGTCTACAGTGGATCATGAGAGTAAATTGAGAGAATTTTTATAATTTTTTAGAAATCATTGATATTAATAAAATCAATCATAATGCGATTTATGGATTTGGGAAGTGATTTTCCTGGTACTAATGATGTAGTAATAAGGTATTTCAGTTTATCATGAAATGGAAAATGCTGTAATGACTTGGGTACAACCTATAAATTTTTTTAATATTAAAAAATTCGTTTGTTTAGCTGGGAATTATCATTGGGTTGTAAAGGAGTTCTCAATGTTTGATTCTCTAATGGGACCACTAACTCTAAAGGGATTAATTTATTCTTTGGATAAAACATTTATGATTTTCTTCTGTTGACACGAATCTTCTTTTCACATTCATGCCAGTGTTGCCTCTTTCAAAGGACGATCGAGGCTATATGGTCTCATTTGACGCATGAGGATTGGGTTTGGGAAACCTTGTTATGTATAATGACCATGTCATTGATTATATCTTTTGTAAATTAGAACAACATCTAAGGAACAACCCAACCCATGACCTTGAACTCACCATTGTTATGTTCGAACTAAATATTTTAGGGAGTAAAATTTTTTGTGAATGTATTACCATGTATTCTGACAACAAGATCATATGTTATAGATTCTCCAAAAAATATTTGAATATCTTCTATGGGCATTTTCTAGAATCCAGTAAATCTATTATCATTGAAATAACATATTCCTCATTTAAAGGTAATTTCGTTGGATATTCATTGAGAAGATAATATTAAATCTATTCTAGAAATGAATCACCAGAAGAGTGGAACATGATAGATATTTTTGAAATGTTTCATATTACAAAATTTAAAAAGGGTTTGTGGTTTCCCTATCCAGCACTCAATTTACCTTTTTGATAATTCATATGATTATACAATAATAACATCTTGATGTTGAGTTATATAAAATTTGTGACTATCTCTATTATGGGGGGGACCATTTCTGAGTGGTCATTCTCGATGTAGAGTATTACATTTCATCATAATCATTTTTTACCATTATCAATTAGGAATATTATAATTGGGGATTTACATAACTTTTAGTGGTTTGAGAACCGTGAAACCTTGAAGATATTCAGTGATGCGTGGCATTGATTCTAGAGTCCTTGAATGACAGCGTACATTGATGTTTATGTCTCTTATTGTTATACATTCTAACAGGAAAATGCTGAGAACTAGATACCTAGGATATTTTTTCACCCAATTTCAGTGAAAAATCGGAAACGGGATGAGATATCTATTGCCATTGATTTTTTGGTTGCCCCCTAATTAGATAAAAAGGAATTTTATATGGGTTTTTATCAATATTATGACAAAAATAGAAAACTTTATATCCATTTGTGATGCCACAAAAGTAGATGAATAACGAAAAATATATGTTATTTAGATTGTTCTTTTTAATGGAGTTCCATTATATATAGACTATGATAGAGATCCTCAGTTTAATTATCCTTTTTTTCTTTTCCTTTAGGAGGAAATGGGATCTCACGTACGTTCTAGTATGGGATACCATCCATATTTTGATTTCCAGACAAAAAGAGCTATAAAGATTCCTTAATATATGCTGCTCACTAGAGTTATTGAATATTTATGGTGTGGGATGACTATTTGGTTTTTTATGTGTTTCATTAGAATAATAAATTCCATTCCAAGATCAAAATGGACCATTTTGTGGAATTTAGTTCACAAACATGAAACACTATGTTGTTTTGGTCATATATTGGTGAAAGTTCCATGTTGGGACCATGCTTAGTTCAAGAGAAGACATCATTGATTCTGATGATTTATCATATAATTTTGATGGCATGTAACCTATATAAATTGTATGATGATACTCATCACATATAGTTGTATTCTTCCATAATTTAATATGTGTTCTTGAAATTTTCACCTCGTTAGGGTCATTAAAGTATTGGGATGCATGTGAATCTCTCTTCTTTATTTGTGGGACACTATGATGTTTTAAGGTGGGGTATGTTTATTTGTTTTTTATAACTTCCCCCATAGATGACATGTATACATAACATGTCCCATATATACATGAAATTAATGTATTGATCTGATCAATATCACGTTCTAAGATGGTGTGATCTTGATATTGAACCTGATTTATATGTGATTAATATTCCAACTGAGATAGTTGACTCTGATTCTAGGGATCCTCAATGGATGATTATTCATTTTTTTTGATTGAAATGAAATAATGTATGTGATACCCATGAGACATGCGAGAGGGAGGAACTGATGAGAGAGAAGTGGCCTTAAATGTTTTTCAATGAAACATTCTAACATGCTTTATATAGAAAAAATGTTTTAATTATGGGGAGGTTGAAACATATTTTTACTATATTCAGGTACTCCTAAAACAAAATTTTAAAATTTCTTTTGTTGGTTATCATTTTGTGGTGTTGTGGGATAACTGTTAGGTTTTATAATGTGATTTTGGGTTGTGCATAGTTGAAACATCGCTTTCCATAACCATTCGTCACCCTTGTGAAAACTGTTGAAACCAATATTGTGAGGGTTTTCACAGTCAACACACATTTTGTAAAACCATTTGACCATCAAGGAGAAATAATAAACTGCCACGATTTGGGGTGTATGGATGGGGTTCATGTTTTTTCTATCCTTGAGACCCTACATATCTAACCATGTGCATGTAATTTTATTATTCCAATATTTCATTAATGATTCCTGAACCTAAAGTTTAGTCCCATTATAAGGATTAACGAAACCTAGAATGTTTTCATTGGTCATTGGGTATCTCATGTAACCATTTTTTATCCTCAAACCTCCATATTAAGAGGATAAAATATTGGAGATCTTAGTTCATCCATTTCCCGGTTTGTTTTCTCTCACAATTCCTTCTATCCAACTATCAGATTTTCTATTCCTTAAGGATTTTTATATTTCTATGTTGTTGAGGATATAGTATATGTTTAATATAAAATGAATCTACATTTGATTCTTGTATCTTAATTTTCATCATTCTTTATTGGAGTTTCCAAATTGATATTCTATGATTTTTCATCATCTGATCTCGATGTGGGTGATTCTACTAACTAATTTCTATTTGAATAACATTAAATTGCATGATTTTAAGTAAATTTCATGATTTTAGATTAATTTCATTAAATTGGATTAATAAAATAACTATAAAAATTTAATTAGGAGTTTTAATTGGATTTAGAATGAAATTTAGAGAAAACCCCAATTCCATTGTTTTTGGTAATGTTCAGGAAATTGATAGAAAATTGAGGAAAATAATTTTTTTAATTAAATTGGGAAATCTATTTTTGAAATTTATTTCTAATATGTATTTGATAAAAATTTAATAAATTTTCATGATAAAAAACTACCAATTTAATATTGAATGATGAAATATTTGATTAAAACAATATTTTGGGTTTTAAATGGAAATTGAAATATTTAAATGGGAAAAGTAGAATGGATTTTATTTAATGGAGTTTTGAAATAAATATCACAAATTTTATTATTGATCAATAATATGAAATCCTAGGTGGTTAGTTAGTTATTTGGGACAAACAAGCTAGGATGGAATTAACCTAAAAATGAACTGATGTTTTACAACTCCATCATAAACATATATGAATATCATACCCCCACTGGGATATTGGTTAGTATTATTTAACTACTCTCTCAGGGATGTGTCATCCCATTATCATTGTCATCATATGAGTGTTTGAAGATCACTTTACCATGAACTATCATACCTCTTGGAATATTATTAGTTTTAGCATTGTTGATGATTTAATATATATTCCCCTACTTATAAAGTATTTTAAAAATTCCATATGAATTTTGATAAACTGTTTTATATAAAATGTTTATTAAGTCAGTTTTAAAGTATTTCCATCATTTAAAATGTATATAATTATTTTTAAAAAATATTATTATAAAAATCCATTCCTATTTATTTAATTTTTTTTTAAATGGTTAATTAATTGTTTCACTTTAATATTGAATGCTTGTGAAATCTTATTAGGATACTATTTCACACCCCACTTATTCCTTTGGTAATTTTTTAATATTCTACTTCTTGGTCCATCAAAGGGGAAAGAACCACATGAAATTGGTAGTTGTTAATGATATTTGGGATTGATTTACTATTTCTATTAATAATTTGGTGGAGATCTAATTTTATGTGACATTTATGTTGTATATTTGGTTGTTCAGACCAGTTTTTTTCTGGAACATTTAGCAATATGAATTTTTTTGGTATGAATACTTACATATTTCTCTTGCATCCATTTTTTGTGGAAAAAGCATTCCCAATTTTAGAATATGTGATGTCATGTGCTATTCACCAACCCATGGTGATCATGAATACCCTTTAGGTTGTGTCAGGACCAGATCTGTTTTCAGGGTACCAGGGTTTCTAGGGTGGTTTGTGATAAAATCATTATTTTATATATTGAAAATAATTTATGGAATAATATTTTCATTTATCTAGTATTCAAAGACACTAAAAATTTATGATTAGTGAGAATGTACATCATTGATAAGTATTGAATATTGATACTAAATGATGTAATATTGATGAATGTAATACTTGGGAAACATCAATTTCCATTATTAATAAATTATTTTCACAAGATTTCATTCTTTTCACATTCCATCATTACATTAAATCACTAATTTCAATATGAAATTTTTTGTAATAGACATGATGTGTTAGATGTGCATACATAAATAATTTGTTTAATATAAAGTTTATTTTATATGTTATTTTTATTTCTTTATGTCATGGATGATAACATAACCCTTAATCTGAATCAAACCAATGGTATTAAAACAATGTATTACTTTGATGTCATAGATTAAATAATTTAACTAATTATTCCTTAAAACCATAATATTCAACATCAATTCATTTAAGATGGATTATTTATTAACATAATTACTTAATAATATTTTTAACTCACCATATTCACAAGAATGAAATGGAAAAAAATTATCCACACTAATAATATATGATTTTACCAATAGGGAACTATTTTTTTGTTTTGGATAATAACATAATATCAATTCCATTTCAATTTTTATGTTATGGAAAATTAAAAAAGTAATCATTATTTTAATAAAGATCAAATTAATTTTTTCTGTGTAGTTATAATCAAATTTCAATTAGTGTTCAATAAAACAAAAAATAAAAATTTTATTGGATATTCCAATAAATAGAAGTTTCCATAATTTTTGTGAATTGTATTAGATATAAATGTAACATAATTTAAATAATAAATAGGAAAAATAGACTTTCTATAAGTTTAATTAAAAGAATAAATACAAGTTTATATCACTATAAAATTACAAAAAAAATTCATAATTGAGCATAAAAATGGTAATAAATTTGGGTTCTTCATTTTTATAATTTCATAATTTATGTTAATCATTAAAATATGATAATGAATTATTAAAAACTGATAATTAATTTTATGGTTCAAGAACATCATATGTCTTATTGTAGTATATTTGATTTTATTAGATGAAAAATTCTAATTGAAAATAGTAAGAGATGTGATATAATATTTAATCATACATGTAATCTTTTGTAATCTCTCATTTTACTAATAATTTTTTTTTAAAATTATATTTCAATTTATTCATACAACTTTTATATGGTTAGATCCCTAAAATGTACAATAACCCTACACATTTTTAGTCAAACAATAAATATTACATTAAATGTTATATTAATTAAATATAGGTTGATGTTTTTTTAATTTAAACATATTTATAGAAATGTCAACTTATATCATATTAATTGTATCATAGTCTAATGATAATATTTCAATTTATCTAAAATAGCCTATTTGGTTAATATATCTGAAATTAATAAATTCCAGAACCCTTAAAGACCAACATGATGTTATCATTCTCTAATTACATGAAAATATTGTATTCTGAACCTAGTAATATGTTTTTACCACATCAAGATAAATTATAATTATAATTATTTTTTAAACTAAATTATATAATCCACATATATAAGATAATATAAATTCTTTATAATGTATACATACATGCCTATGATTTAATACTTTTTTTTATTTTTTATTTTAATGTAACATGTGTTTTGGAGGCTTGTAAAATCAACCAAGATCCAACCATGGATTATAGTATATTTTTTCATTCATATTCTTTCTATTATAGCATAGGGTTGTATATTGAAATACTTTTTCTCGATATTAATTACATAAAGAGTGATATGAACTATAAAATTAGTAATATATAGAAGACCAAATTAATTTTTTCTTTATTTGATTATGATATCTTTCAATGCATCATTATTTGGGTTAGAATTGGTAAAAAATTATAGGGGGAAATGAAAATGTGAATGTTTTCAACCAAATACCTAATATCATAATTATAGGTCCTTATCATTCTATTATGCAATTCATATAATTTTTTCAATTACATTTAAAACAACTATTATTATAAAGAAATACTAGATGGTATTTCAAAATATTAATATTTTCATCAATTTATAATAATTAATTCATGTCTATCACAAGTGCAGTTCAATCAGGATATAACATAATGTGTACATTATCCAGATAAGACATGGAATATAGAAATGTCATAGATTATCCACATAAACACAACTACTGTGTCACGACCCGTCCTTGGGACCCGTGTCGTGACTACCCCATGCCCGCCTTCCATAGGCCATGGGCTGGCGACTAGCACCAATGTTGTAAATCCCAATGTTGGGTTGGCATTGCCTTTATAAAAAGTAAACACAGACAATCAGAGTACACCATTGGAAGAAAAGCACTAAGAAATACCGAATACAGAAGAGGTGATGTAAAGTAAAAGGGGCCGAAAATTTATGCCAAACAGTAACGTATAGGTACAACTGAAAGCAAGTACAACTGAAAAAGGGACAAATGGCTGAAAAGTAAAGAGAAGCTCCTGGATCGTCCTCCGGGGTTCCTACTTGAAGGGTAGGTACAGAAGGCCACCTCAGCACTCCACGTCCGTCAGACTCCATGGTGTACAAACTCATCGAAAGGTCCACCTCTAGGTACAATCCAGTCCTGGCGCTCTCGGCCTCCGTCAACGTTGTCCGACAACTGCATCCAACACAATGAAGTGCGGGCATAGCCCGTGCAAGTGATATTATAACAATGATCAATAGGGAACCCGAGACCCTCAAGGTCTCACAATATCCAGCAAGGATAAACCACAATGTAAAGGATTCAACGAATAACCCATACTTAGGTATATTCTCATACATATACATAAGTTATCTAGTATCCAATCTAAATCATGAGGTAACACAAAAGTAATTGACTCAGATCAAACTAGCATTTTCATTATCAAATAAACAACTGCTAGAGAACTCCCCCTCTATTGAGAACAGTGTGCCTACCGCGACACCAAGGCTCTTTTCACTATCCTTGGACTGGTGAGGTACACCTCCTGTCGAGTAACGCGGGTCTGCGGCCAACTACTAGGCACTCTTCCACTGTGGGTTTACCGCCAACTACTAGGTGCTCCCCCTAATAGCTTGTAGAGGCAATCCTCCGGTCTAGTACTACGGGTCTTCCTCCAACTACCAGGTGCTCATCCGCCATGGGACTGCCGCCAACTACCAGGATCTCCCCACTAGGCTAGTCGAATCGGTCAATTGGTAATCAGGTATGTCATCTACTAGGTCTCCAAACTCTATCTGCTCGTTACTGGAGGGATCTGATCCCCTATCTATTTGGAAGAACTCCAACTATCGTGAAGCCTCACGTAGAAGTATCTCAAAGTTCCCTCTCATCAATGGGATCTCAACGCAATAGACGACGCATCAATCAGATGCTCGGTCTGTGAGATATTAGTCTTTTAGTCTCGAGGGCCCGGTTGGATATGTGTACAATCCAACCTGACTGTATCTCAAATATACCATGAAATTCAGTGTGGAATTCATAAAGGGACCATCTTTTATCGAGATTACCAGCGTCTCTGATAGTTCATCAAATGGACATTCGATGCCAAAGATATGGCCAAAGTAAACAAAGGGTCAGTAGTGGGCCCGGGTCCGGTCAGACTCAGTCTGACCGACTCGGCCCAACCCAGTCTATGCCAATCTGGTCGGGGTCAACCCAGTCAGCCCGCTATGTTAGGAACGTTCTACTGGGCCCGGCCCAGCGAACTACGAGGGCGATTCGACCTAGATGCCGCCACGGAGGCGGCTTGACTCGAAGGCCCGGGCTGGTTCGACCAACACCGTGAGGGGTGCAGCTTGGGAGATCAGCTACCATGAGGCTAGAGGTAGGCTGCGCGGGGCACAAGGATTCCTGCAAGACACCGGGCAGGGCGCCAGAGTGCCGATCAGGGTGCCAGGAAACACGCTTTGGCGCGGGCAGCGCGTCGGGGCGCCAGGCAGACCATGGATGGGGGCCGCAGGGGCACCGGGCAGGGCTTCGGGATGCTGAGCGGGGCTCCAGTAGGGGCCGGGAAAGCTGCCTGCAAGGCACGGGGGCACTGGGCAGGTCGCCGGTAGGCACCGGGCAGGCCTTCGGGGGTGCCGGGTAGTGCGCCGAGGTGCCTGGAAGCGCTCTGGGGTAGCATCCTAAGGTGCGGTTAGCGTGTCGAGGTAGCATGACAGGGCGTGGGTAGCGCACCGGGTTCCCCAGGGGCGGTGTGGTTCACGGAGGTTGTGGGAGCGCAGACTTTGTTGGCCATCATCGTCTCCATCGCATCTCTTCCATGCCGTCATCATTGAACAAGAACAAACAAGGGGATGGTCGGACCATGTTAGTGCGGCCTGAATCCTCCTCGTTATTGTGATAGAAAATTAGAGATTCTCAAACCATAACTTTTATTAACGATGAATGAGGTTTATACTCATATATAAAATAACACAAATCTCCCTACCTCGATTTTCTCTTATTGTCGGTGGAAGGAGGTGACATCGTCGTTGGCGACGTTCTTCAAGGGTGGTGTCTTCTCCTTTGATGCAGATGAAGTTCGTTGGAGATGTCGTGGGCGTTCTTCAAGGAAGGCGATTTCCTTTTCTTGCCTCGGTTTAAGAAGAAATAAGATGGTGGTGTCATTCCTCAATGGGGGAAGAGACGTTATTCATATTCTTTATGGGAAGAATTATGTTCTCCCAGAGGTTCTCTAAAGCTCCACCATGAGAATGTGACCACCAAAAATAATAGAGGATGTTTTCTATTATTTCATTGGCACAACAACACAAAGGGTTGTTTTTAATTAATTGAGTAAACTAAAATAATTAATTGGAAGGATGGTTCAAATTCAAAATAAGTGGAGGTGAGGAGTTATAATTAATTAATGGAGATAGGTGTCTAATTAATTAATGGGGACGTGGAGAGTTAAAAATTAATGAAGAGAGGGATTCATCCCACTTAAATGTGAGGTCCCATGGAGTTACAACCCCCGGCTGGTCCCCACCAAGACATCCTCTCAAGGGAGGTTATGTGTGGGTGGGCCCCACCACCATAACCTACCATGGGAGGTTTGGGTGTGTTGGCCCCCACCACTATCCACCATGTGGTGGTTTTAACCACATAAATAAAAAAGGTAATACATTTTTTCCTCATTTTAATTAAAAACGTCCAAAATATAACTTTTATTCTCGTTAGAACACAACTGCGGTGAAGGTCTCACTATGCTATCACTGATGCTGCGAGTTCAACAGTGCCCTCGAATTTCAGTTCTGTGCACCAGTTCAAATGTTATAATGTCCCGTACATATGTTTACTGAACGTACCCGAACAAAACTTCCGAAATTGATTCCAGGAACACCGAGCCTCAGATTCAAGCGTTGTTAGAAACTAAGTACATGTAAAAATCCAATGTATTTAAGAAACGAAAAATTTATTAAAATTACACGTCTTTACATTCTCCCCACCTTATGGCTTTACATACCTATAAGATAAAACTCGAACTAAGGGAACGCATGAGGGTACTGAGCACGCATCAGAGCATCCTGCTCCCATGTTCTCTCCTAGAGGTTCTCGTGATTCCAACAAATGCACGCCAGAGGTATAGACTGTCCTTGTAGGACCCGCTCATATCGATCCTTAATCTCCACTGGGACCTCCGTGATAGTTTCCCCGTCATCGATGTCCAGCTCTCCATGGTCAATGATGTGGGTTTGGTCGTGCACATATCTCCTCAACTGAGATACGTGGAAGACATCATGAACCCGATGCATCTAAGGTGGAAGATATAAACAGTAATACACATCTCCTACTCTGTGGGAGACCTCGAATGAACAGATTAATCACAGAGATAACATTCTGCCTCTTCCAAATCTTCGTAGACCTTGTTGAGGTGAGAACCATAGGAAGACATGGTTTTCATCCTCGAACTCCAGAGGTATCTGTCTCCTATCTGAATATGAATTTTGTCTACTCTATGCAGTCTTCATCCACTTCTGGATGATCTGCACCTTCTATGACATAGCATGTACCAACTTTAGTCCCACCAGTGCTGACTCCCCAGGGTCTGTCCAGCATAGTGGTGATCTGCCAGGTCGACCGTACAATGCCTCGAATGGTTCCATCCCTATGGTGGAGTGATATTTGTTGTTGTAGGAAAACTCTACCAACGATAATTGGTCCTCCCATCTATGACTGAAGTCGAGGAAAAAAGCACGATGCATGTCCTCGAGGGTCTGGATGGTCTGCTCGGTCTGACCATCAGTCGGAGAATGGAAGGCAGTGCCCTCACGTAGTTGTGTCCCGAAATCCTCCTATAACCCCTTCCATAGCTAGGAAGTAAACCACGTATCATGGTCTCAGATGATATAATAAGGTACTCCATGAAAACATACTATCTCCTGCACATAGAGACGTCCCAAACTCTATACTGAACCCTTCTCTTTAATCGGTAGGAAGTGGGCCGACATGGTGAGTCGCTCAATTATCACCCATATTGAATGATGACACTTGGATGAACATGGAAAACCCATCACAAAGTCGATGGATATCCCATCCCACTTCCACTCTCGTACCTTTAAAGGATGAACCAAGCCTGCTGGTTCCTCATGCTCTGCCTTCACTTGCTGAAAAGTGGGGCATCGTGAGACAAACTCAGCTACCGCCTTCGTCATACCTGGACACCAGTGATGTCGTTGAATAACCTGCAACATTTTTGCCACTCCTCAGTGTACCGCTAGAGGGGAAGTGTCTAACTCCATCAATAACTCCTCCTGAAGTGGAACTGGTACCAAGGTATGTCCTCTAATGAGGATGACATGCTCCCCACCTTCAGAAAATCCATCAGGTGCATGCCCTGTCGATATCTAAGCATGTCGTGTCTCACAGTCAGCATCCCCACGTTGTGGCTCCCTAACTCGCTGAAGAAGTGGAGGATTGACTTTAAAAGACTATATATAGGTTGTTCCACCCCTATCCACAAAGGATATCTGTTAGGTAGCCAGCTGCTCTGTCGGCTCCCTAGCATCTAAATTCCAGTACTCCTACTAAGCGCATTCACAACAACATTCCAATTCCTAGGAGAATATAATATCTCTAAGTCATAGTCCTGGTTAAACTCCATCCTACGTCGCAGTCTCAGGTTAAAGTCCTTCTGAGAGAACATATTCTTGATACTCTTGTGATTAAAGTACACGGTAAAGTGTTCACCCACAAGATAGTGCCACCACATCTTCAAGGAGAAGTCCACTTCTGCTAACTCCAGGTCATTGGTAGAGTAGTAATGCTCATGCTATCTTAAATACCAAGAACCAAAAGCGGTCATGGATCACTCCAGCATCAGGACACACCCATGTCTGGTCAATCACATGTCATAGTAAAATGCTTACCCTATTCCCTACTCTGAAAGCTTCAAGATGGTGGCACTAGTCAGCCTCTACCTCAGCTCGTGAAAGCTCTACCGAAATCTCTCCGACCACATGAAGGGTTTCCCCTTCATCGTCATGGCTAATAGTGGTGCTACAACTCTGGAGAAGTCTTGGACGAATCTCCGATAGTATCCAGCCAAGACCAGGAGACTCCATACCTCCGTCACACTCCTGGGTGCCTCTAATGCAAGTAACGCCTCAATATTCACTGGATATACTTCTACTACAACCACCAAGATGACATGTCCCAAGAATTGAACCTCTCGAATCCAAAATTGGAACATCAAGAGCTTACCATAAAGCTGGTGCTCTTGGAGTGTGTCCAATACTACCTGCAAATGGTAGGCATGCTCCTCCTCAGCAGTCGAGTAGATCAAAATGTTGTCAATGAAGTCCAAAAAAAAGCTATCAAGGTAAGGCTGGAAGATTATGTTCATGAGAGTCATTAAAACTGCATGAGTATTGGTTACACCGAAGGGAATAAACAAGAATTCGTAGTAGCCGTAACGCCACCTGAAGGTCGTCTTCCGTACATCCTTGTCTCGAACACTGAGCTGGCGATAGCCTGAT
This sequence comes from Viscum album, assembly GCA_963277665.1. Classification (NCBI taxonomy): domain Eukaryota; kingdom Viridiplantae; phylum Streptophyta; class Magnoliopsida; order Santalales; family Viscaceae; genus Viscum; species Viscum album. Next base: position 184,001,812 of record OY728153.1, on the reverse strand, counting down.
CTAAGGTCTATATTCAAGAACCATCGTGGTCCCTTGATTTGATAAAAATGGTAATCATTCCTTAAGACTGCGTACTTGTTCTTCACGGTCACCTTGATCAGGCGACAATATTCGACATAGAGCCTCAACCTCCCAATCGCCTTCTTGGAAAACAAAATCAGGGATTCCCAGAGAGAAATAATAGGCCGAAAGAATACCTTCCCCTGTAAGCACTCAAGATGTACACTCAGCTCACAGAGCATAGTGGGAGCCATTCGATATGCTGGTGTAGATATCAGTGCTGTCCCGGGGTACAAATCAATGTAAAAGTCCACCACTCTGCGAGTAGGTGGTCCTGAGACATCGTCTGGGAAAACATATGTGTACTGGTCCACCACTACAGGATAAGTATGACTCTACACATCAATTGCTCTGAGGGTAAGGCAAGTTAACTGGGGAGTGATCAGCTGCACCCTCCTTTGAGTAATTTTGTCTTGGACTGCAAAGTTTCCCCTCTCTTCGGTGAAGGTAAACCCGATCCCATTCGTGTGGAAACACCACACTTTGCGCTTAATATAGTCGATCTAATCATAGACTATTGATAACCAGTACATTCCCAAGATGACATTGTAAGGAATCGATCCTGCTACAAGGAGATCCTAGCAGAAGCTCTCACCTCCTAGTGTAAGCTCACACTGCCAGCACTTGTGCGTAATCGTCGAGTCTGCTCTTGTAAGAGTATCTAGCTGTAAGGATCGATCCATAGGCTCCGTCAGAATCTTTGATCTCCGAACGAGGGCAGTGGAAATGAATAAATGACTGAAATCCATGTCTATAAGAACTACAACTAAGGTGGAATAGACACAGATAATACCTCAAATAGTCTCCAGAGCACCATGGTCATACGCCTCAGCTGCCTGAAGCTAAGCACTCCCCTGTCCACCCGCTCCCTGTAGTCGGGGTGGACCTCCAGGTTGTCGTGACGGTAGCACCTCGTATCATTAACCACTGACAGCTCCTCGACTAGCTCCTCTACCACATCCGCCATCTCCCTATGGACCGCCTTGATCGAACTTCTGCCGCGTCATGGGTGGTCACTCAACTGACTGCTGATTATCAGAACGGTGGGTCGGATAGTCACGAGTCATGTGACCAAGCCCGCCGCATGAGTAATATTGTCCGCTCCTGGCATGTCTAGCTTTGTCTCCCCTTATGGTGCCCCACACAACCGATCCAGAGTCATGTGGTCATCCACCTATAGGTCTGGTACTCTTGGACCTCTATGAAAACTGTCTACTACCAGCTGTAGAAGACTCTACTGTGTGTCGACTAGTAGTAGGTCTCGCTGCTGGTGACTGCTCATCAAGGAAACTCTCTACTAGGAGGGATCTCTCTAACAACCCCTCCTACATCAGGATGCTAAGGGAGATCATCGAGGCTCTGATCTCTCACCTGAGTCCCTGCTCGAAGGTCCGAGCCCTGAATAATGGGTCTCGTACCATATCAATAGAGTAGCGCGAGAGGTCAGCGAACCTCGCTGAGTACTGCACTACTGTCATGACGCCCTACTGCAGATGAAGTAGTTCATGTAACCACACTGCGCGAAGGGTGGCTGTGATAAACTCCCCCCGAAACAGGCTCTCAAAGTCTGCCCAGAGTAGCATAACCTCATTGTGGACCTGGAGCATCAGGCCCCACCATCTACATGTCGCTTCCTAAAAGAGGCTGGTAGCTAGGATCACCATGATGTCAGCTGGTGTCCCTACTAGCTTGAAAAATCTCACCACAGCCTCCAGCTGATCCTCATCCTCCTGTGGGTCCGTCTCTCCCCAGAAGCTGGGTGGCCTCTGGTGCTGGAACTTGTGTAGCGTGCTCAAGCGGCATGCATCATCTATTTCTGGGGCTGGTGGCATCGGTAGCCCAACGGGTGGTGGTACCACTGGTGCCACCATTGGTGCCTTAATTGGAAAGAGACCCTACACTGAGGCCTTGTCGCTCAGCGGGCTGTCAGTGCGTACAACTCTCGGGGCTCTAACTGGTCATTTATGGGGAGGCATCTTGAAAAAAATAGATGCGACACAGTCAAATGATTATACCTGGTGAGTTGACCCGGTTGAGCTGACTTAAAGAAAATCTTTTGAAACACACACATAATTAGTGTTTTCGCGCACTAAGTCAGAAATCAGTAGTCAGTGTCCTGGTGTACAGATACGTTGGCCGCCGCACCAACAGTAGACTACCTAAACTGAAAACCACACTCGATACCCTAAAAACTATTTCTTCACATAAATGGTATATCATAGTCCTATGTTATACAGTAGAACCAAGTCCTCTGATACCAATTTGTGACGACCCATTATCGGGACCCATGCCGTGACTACCCCAAGCCCACCTTCCATAGGCCTGGGGCTGGCAACTAGCACCAAAGGCATAAATCCCTATGCTATGAAGGCATTTACTTTATAAAAAAGTAATCATAGACAACTAGAGTACACAACTAGAAGCAAAGCACTAAGCAATACTATATACAGAAGAGGTGCGGGAAAGTAAAAGGGGCCCGGAATCCAAGCCCAAAAGTAAAGTACAAGTACAAATGAAAGCAAGTACAACTAAAAAAGGGACAAACAGCTGAAATGTAAAGTGCACCTCCTGGGTCTTCCTCCGAAGTTCCTACCTGAAGGGTAAGTATATATGGCCACCACATAACTCCACGTCCGTCAGAATCCTCTGTGTACTGACTCATCGAAAGGTTCACCTCCGGGTACCGTCCATTCCTGGCACTCTCAGCCTATGTCAGCGTTGTTCATCGTCTACATCCAACACAATAAGTTGCAGGTATAGCCCATGCAGGGGTGAGTATAATGATACTCAGTTGGGACCCCGAGACCCCAAGGTCTCACAATATACAACAAGGATAAACCAAAAAGTAAAGGATTCAATGGATAACCCATACTTAGGTATATTCCCATACATATACCAAAGTTATCTAGTAACCCACATCAATCATGAGGTTACAAAAAAGACATTGACTCAGCTCAAACCATGATTTTCATTATAGAAACCATGGCTGCTGGAGAACTCTTCCTCTGTCGAGACCAGTGGACCTGTCACGATACCTTGGAGCTTATCACTAACCTTGGACTGCTGAGGTACTCCTCTTATCAAGTATTGCGGGTCTGCTGCCAACTATCAGGGGCTCTTCCGCTGTGGGTCTGCTGCCAACTACCAGGAGCTCCCCCTAATATCCTGTAGAGGTACAACTCCTATCATGTAATGCATGTATGCTGCCAACTACTAAACGCTCCTCTGCCATGGTACTACTTCCAACTGCAAGGTGCTCCCCACTGGGCTAGTTGAATCGGTCAAACAATCATCAGGTCTCTCAGCTACTAGGTCTCTGCACTATGTCTGCTCGTCACTGGAGGGATCCGCTCCCCGAGCTACTGGAAAAAACTCCAACTGTCGCGAAATCTCACATGGAAGTATCTCAAATGTTCATCTTGTCAATGGGATCTCAACGCAACAGACGATGCGTGAATCGGACACCCGATCTGTGAGATATTACCATTTTCGTCCTTGGGTCCCGGTTGGATTCATGTATGATCCAACCTGACCGTATCTCAACTATATCTTGAACTCCAGTTGGGAATTCTCAAAGGGACTGTCCCTCATTGAGATTATCAGCACCGCTAACAGTTCATCAAATGGACATTCGGTGCCAAAGATATGGCCAATGTAGGCAAAGGGTCGGTAGTGGGCCCGTGTCTGGTCCGTCCAAGTTAGACCGACTCGGTGCAACACAGTCTGAGCCGACCCGGTCTCGGTCAACCCGGACAGAATGGATGGGCCTGACCAAACCCTTTGGGTGGGTCAGCATGCTTTGCTATGCCCAGTCCGCTGGGCCCAGCCGAGCAGACTACGATGGCGGTTTGGCCCGGATGGCGCCATGCATGCGGCTCGGCCCGAAGGCTGGGGCCGGTTCGGCCAACGCCGCGAGGGGCGCGACTCAAAAATTCAGCCACCGGGAGCCCAGCGGTAGGCTACGCAGGGTGCGGGAAGGTTGGAGGGACACCAGGTAGTGCACTTGGGAGCGGGCAATGCGCCTGGGGGCCGGGCAGACCGCGGAAGGGGGCCTCGGGGGCACCGGCAGGGCACTGGAGTGCCAAGCAGGCCGCCGGAAGGGCGCGGGGGCACCGTACAGGCCACCGGTAGGGGCTGGGCAGGCCGCTGGGGGCACTGGTTAGTACATCGGGGTGCCGAGCAGCCCGCCGGGGCAGTGCGACAGGGTGCGGTTAACGCTCTGGGGTAGCGCGCCAGGAAGTGGGTAGCACACCGGGCGCCGTGGGGGCGACGTGGTTCATGGAGGCCGCATATAGCATGACCTTTGTTCTCCATCTTCATTTGTGTCTCCTCTTTTCTATGCCTTCATCATCGAACAAGAAACAACAAGGGGAGGGTCAGATCGTGTTCGTGCTTCCCAATCCCTCCTCGTTATGGTGATAGAATATTGGCGATTCTCATACCATAACATTGATTGAAGAAGAACGAGGTTTATACTCATATAAAAACAAATCTCCCTAACTTGATTGATGCTTGTTGGCGGCGGAAGGAGGTGACGTCGTCGTTTGAGACATTCTTTGTAGGCGGCGTCTTCTCCTTTGACGTGGATGATGTTTTTCAGAGATGCCGTGGGCATTCTTCAAGGACGGTGCTTCCCTTTTATTTCCCGTTTGAAGAAGGAAGAAGATGGAATCGTCGTTATTCGGTGGCAGAAGAGAGGTTCTTCGTGTTCTTTGTTGGAAGAATGAAGTTCTCCCAAAGGTTCTCCAAAGTTCCACCAAGAGAAAGTTCCCACTAAAAATAATAGAGGAAGTTCTCTATTATTTCTTTGGCACAACAACAGAAATGGTTCTTTTTAATTAAATGAGACAACTCAAATAATTAATGGGAAGGATGGTTCAAATTAAAAATAAGGGGAGGTTAGGAGATCTAATGAATTAATGGAGAGAGGTGTCCAATTAATTAATGGGGAGGTGGGGAGTTACAAATTAATGAAGAGAGGGTTTTATCCCACTTAAATGGGAGGTCCCAAGGAGTTACAACCCCAAGGTGGTCCCCACCAAGACATTCTCCCACGGGGGGTTATGTATGGGTGCCCCCCCCACCATAACCTCCCATGGTATGTTAGGGTGTGGTGTCCCCCACCACTAACCACCACTTGGTGGTTTTAACCACCTGAATATAAATAAAGTTAATACATTATTTTTATTCATTTTATTTAAAAACCTCCAAAGTCGAACATCCATTCTCCTTAGAATGCAACTGCGGTGAAGGTCTCACTATGAAATCACTGACGCTGCGAGTTCAACGATGCCCTCAGATTTTAGTTCTGAGCACCGATTCAGAAGTTATAAAAACCCGTATGTATGTTTACTGAATGTACATGAAAAAAACTTCAGAAATTGATTCTAGGCACACCGGGCCTCAGAATCAAGCGCCGTCAGAAACTGCGGACACGTAAAATTCCATTGTATTTATGAAAAGAAATCTCAGAAATTCCCGGTCTTTACATATTATTTTAATATTAAATTTTTTAATTACTTAAATATTTTTAAACTATCACTCCATAATAAATTTATCACATTAATATATGGTTTCAATTAAATAAAAATCAATTTTTATCTATCTTTAAATAAATAATTCCCTATAGTTATATGGTTTTTATCAACAATCAAGGCGGTAAATTTTATAGAGTTGTGAAAAGGGTCTAATATTATGATCACTAAAATATAGAAACCTATATATATATATTCATTTTAAAATATATTACAATATTTTAAAGGAAAATATTGATTAAGATGACCAGTGGGTTTCCTTGAATATCCACAATAAAGGCATTTTGGTCCCTAATTATAAAAATATGGGATCAATTCCATTTCAGTAATTATTTTTTTAAACAAATTCACTACAATGTTGGTATTACAAAAAAAAAATAATTTATTGGAATAATCCTAGATTTTCCCTATTGAATGTCTTTGTACCTTTATTTTATAAATATTTCAAGATTAACTAAATATTCAAAATCATTGAAATAAGGTAACATATCACACATCTCAATCTTGGTTCATTGTGATTCTGAGTGTTTAAAGTCAATAAGGGGTAAAGAGAGGAGTGGAATAATTTTTTCTGATAAATTATTCTGAGGACCCTAATTGTGCCTTTTGGGGTGTACTTTTCCATGGTACAGGAGTCTATGGCATAGGTTTCGGTATATTTTGTCGAGACTCATGGTTGATGTTTTATGTTCTTAATGTGTGGACACATTCCATGTCATGTGGGGTCCCTATTATTATATTTTGGTTACTATAGTTTTTAGTGATCTTTTTAATCGAGTTTATAGCTCTACAATTGTGTGTGAATATTATGTTATTATCATGGATTTATTCATAGATTATAATATCCATCCCTATGGGTATCATTATTGAGTCTACAAGAAAATATTTTTTCTTAATTATTTTAGTGTCTGTATAAAATTTTGTGTTAGAATATATAATGGATTATTTATTGGTTTGTGTGATATATGTATTGAGTAGATTTTCAATTGACCAATTTTTTATGTGATCTTAAAATATTTTATTGAACTGATTTATTTTGGACTGGTAATTACCATTCCCTATTATTTTTTTCTAATATAAACCCATTATTTCCTGATTGTTTCCCCTCATGACATGTTTAATTATTTTTTATCTTAAATTTAATCAGGAAATTCCTTTGTAATTCACTCAGTCTCTATAACACCTTGAAAAAAACAACATGAACTAGTTCTAAAAAATAACTATTTTCAAATTTATTTAATACCAGCAAACAAGACAAAATATTATCCGTCCAATATTTTTAACCACTCTAGTAGTAATTCAGTCACTCAAATAACAAAGGAACTTTTAGGTTCTTATTTTTAAGGAATTACAGATACTAAATATATTAAAAATACATGTCTTTAATGATGATTTTTTTCTATATCAAAAATTGTTTATTCAATAATACATCTTCAACATCTCAAATAAATGTATCTATAATTAAACCAATTTTTGATATAACATATATAACCTTAATCCCTAAAACAATTGGAAATATAAATATAATAACGGGGAGCATGATATATGAGGTAAGGATAAACATACAAATTAAAAATTGAATATCATTAATTAATATATGATAAGAACATGTTTATGATGATATAAAAAACTTTCATGAATCAAAAAAAATAAAATTCATACCTAATAAAATATAGACAATTAATTATGGGTCATGGTATACAAATATAACATAAAAATGATTCATATGAATCAACAACCATGATACATGAGATAATTGATCTTGATAGAAGGATCAATTATTACTCAATGAAATCAATAATTAACAATGTGTGTATCCTTGTAACCTATATTTATAATCTATCTAAACTCATTTTGGACACATAATTTTATAATTAGTAACTAGTCTATTATATTCATCAATTACTTATATAGATTTAATCATTTGAAAAATAATCCTACAACTATATCAGGAAAACCAATCACATAGTATCTAGTCTTCTTCTTTCATATACATTGATGAACCTTTTTTCAATCTAACAACTATTAGGTCTTGTCAATTGGTGTTTCTTGTGAAATTTGTGATGTTTTTGAATATTAGTGATTGTTCAATTATTTGAACACAGTTAGGGAAAATATAGTTTTTATACCAAAAAGCTATGTTGCTAAAATTGATAAACATGAATGGGGAACATGGTTTTTTTGATCCATGTTACCAACCCTCTAAATTGAAAACCCCTATAAAGAGGGGTTTGCGTGGTTAGAAGATGATTATAGTAATCATGTATCCATAAAGATTACACTTTTAATAAGCGTTTTATTTTTTTCAATTGGTTATATTTGTTTTCAATATTTTTCAATGAAATAGATTTATTTAATTGATAATAATATGTTGAAAAATTCAACAATTAACAACATGGTGAAGTGCATATGATATCGAAGTCGATATACAATTCATGATGGAATGTGAATTGAAATTTTAACAAAGGAAGTAAATTCCAGAGGTCTTAATAGTTGTAGAAACATAATTTAATACATTTACATTACACTATGTCTATTAATGACATACTCATGATTTTACGTTACATGTTCTCATGGTGTGTGGATCAAGTACATTCTCAAAAATAATGATGTTGATTTAATTTCCATCTATTTATGAATGTAGAGAATTTAATACCATGAAAAAAAATTTATGAGGTTTTTATGTTGAAGATCTCTTTGGTATTTATATTCCATAAAATTATAAGAATATGAATAATAATCAAAGAATATCCTAAAATATTTCATTATTTTATTAAAACTGTCTATATAAAATTTTAAGATATTATATTTTTCCTGAAGATTTTATTTGTAGGTTTTAATTTATATTTTTATGGAAAATTTTAATGATTTTGATAACCACTTTTATGGGATTCTACCAAAAGTATCTAGAAACTGAAAACCATTCCATGTGGATTATGCTACCAATACAAAGGTAGGTTGGTTGAAACCCTTAGCTTAACATGGTGTCCAGTTATAAAACATGTAAGATGAAATGAAACTCTACATGTAATAACTATAATAGAATTCGACATGGATGATAGTGGACCATGTCATAGGATGACAACAAGGTGTAACGTAGGAGGGGTCCCTAATTGATTACATCTAGACGAATACAAAAGTGGAATCGTTTAATAAGTGTCCCGGTAATGAGTTAGTAATAAATGAATGACATCCAATTAGAGTGGTTAATGTTCCTACACTATGAACATATTGATATAGCATATACTTTCTTATTCATCAATTGCATCTATCAGATCACCACATGAGATCTCTTCATCTCCAAGCCCTATCAGATGATAGAAATTCATGAGACAAAATTCATAGGCTTCCGTGATCGAACCGAGAATAATATTGTGGAATGATTTTTATAATGTAGAGATACTAATGAGATGATATGGTATCAAAACTTTTTCTGACATGACTATTGGATAAATTTTAAGATAAAATACAAAAAAGTGTTATAGTAATTAGATCCAAAGTTTTAGTGTCATTGGAAAAGTTGGATCATTCAAAAAAAATTACATTAAAAAAAAAATTAAAATCGTTATTCTTTGTCCTTATAAAACCTAGATCTCTTCTTTGTATATGTAGTCACCTGTGGATATTCATCAATGAAATGGGAGATATAAAATCCTATTAATATGAGGAATAAGGGACATGAATCAAAAGAACATGGGTGTGAATAATCATCATTATCTTATCAATTGTATTATATAAACATTATTATGTGAGGAAATAATTTGATATTGCCATAGATTGTAGAATATTCATAAAATTGAAACATTATGTGAGTTTGGTCAAATTCCATAAATATTTGTGAACAAATATAGCATCATGTACAAGAATAACATATGTTCATAAATAATAACATAATATTTTTGAGCCTTTCTAGAATCATGTTCTTTCACAGCGAACATCATATCATGCAATATATTAAATTAATCAATTCATTTAAGGTCAATATAATTTTTTCCCTCCCTTCATATCATAAGTTCTCATAATCTTGCACTCCACATATAATTATTATCAATTATAGTCATAAAATAACCCATGGAATGGAATGTGATTTACAATAAGAAAAAATTCTAATATTCATGAATAAAATATGAGATCGAAAATAAAGAGGGGAATTATTTTGTAAAAAAATAATCATTCTTGAGTAAAGATGAGGAAACTCAAGATGAGTTATGATTGTGTTTTAGTAAGAAATGTATTCATGAAAAACATTTTTATTTTAATTAAACAATATTATAGAGAGGCAAAGAAAATATATATATCTTAAAAGAATATTGTAGGATATTTACGGAATATTATGGTAAATTTATATGGAAAATGATGAGAATTATGGATAACCCATGGAAATTGATTTTTGTTTGAGATTTTACATACCATAAAAAATGTTTAATTTTTCCACGTTTTCTCCACCCTATATAGTCAAAATAGGCTTCTTAGAACTATGATTCAGATGTGTTTTATTAATTTTTACCAATATTTATTTTTTAATCAGTTGATTGCATTTTTTTTATTTTTTTATTTAAAGGGGATACTTCTCAATATCATAATTTTCATAAAAATTTACCATTTTTGTTTCAAGTCACTATTTATTTCAATATAATGTGTATAGTACTTGAATAAGTTATCGAATCTTGAAATAAAAATATTTATATATTTATATATTAAAAATAAATTAGTAAATCCATCATTTTTTTCGGTGATATGAAATAAGTATAAATATATTTAGTGGTTGTTAACTGACTGTTATGAGGAACAATGTCCAAAAGGGGATAAATATAGATATAAAATATAAACATATCAAAAATATAATATTTAAAGATGGTTAAAATCAATAAAATAATGTTAAAATAATGTATAATTATTTATAAAATATTTTTTACACGATATTGAAATAGTTGATGATATGAGAAAAACACAAAAAATATTTGATAAAAACATACCCTCTACATGATGTATCGTTTATTGTATGGAAATCGACTTCCCTGACGAAGGAGATTGATGTCTCTAGAATGTCCCTATAGATTATAATAGTATTAAGAGAGATTATTTTGGTAGAAAATTATATTTTTCATGTGTGGAAGGTATATTATTCTTATGGGATAGAGAAGGGTTGTTTATACTTGAGGAAAGGGGTAATTTTAGTTTAAAATACTGAATAAAATAATATATACAATTTGAACCATGTCATTGTGATATTCAAAATATAATTAATTATATATAAATAACATATAATGGTTTTAGGACTTTAAATTCATTTATAATTATAATTCAACTGTTTCTTAAAAACGATTGTGGTAAAATGAAAAAAATTAAAGGAATAATTTTGGAATTTTACATTGGAATTTCATTTTTAGAATTTGAAAAAAAAACATTTATTATATTATAAAGAAATTATTAAACAATTTATATTTTTTGGATGATCCCGTAGTTCTATAAATTATTAGGTATTTATTATATCAGGACTGATGTAATTCAAGATACACCAGTTACGAAAAAATGCACTTTTACTCTTCAACAAAAAATGTATTTATTTTAGAAATAGTCCAAAAAATAACCAATATAAAATTTATATATTTTTATTTCATAAAAATTTGTTTTATCAAAATATTGTTTAAATTTATAAATTAAAAATTAGGATTTTATTGAAATAAATTAAATCTATTTTATTAAAAAAATTATACATTATTTGAGTTTTTTTAATATTAATTTTATTTTGTCTTATATTATTTAAATTTATATATATTAGTATTGATAAATATTATCTATATTATATTTTATTATTTTGAGGTTAAGTTACTATTTCAATGGCCAGGATATTATTTGAAACATTTGAGATACAATTATTAATTATCATATTTCTATTCTAATTGTTACATTACTATTCATACGATCAAATTACCTCTTCAAAATAATACTCCATTCCTTCATTTAATATTCAACTCAATTTTTCTCATGATTCCATATTTCCTTTTTTCTGAAATTTTTAATAGTTTCTTAATAGTTTGTTTCTATTTCATATTGTTGTTCGTGAGATCGATGATTATAACTGATCGAGGTGGTCTAAATTTTCCATAAGTTGTTGTTCAATTTTCTAATTGTTATCACTTTGTGAAATTTGAAATTATAATTGTTTGAGTCACTAAATAATGAAATTATTCTCATTAATTAATTATTTTTTTCTCTTTTTATTAATTTATTATATATATATATTATACTTATAAAATTTAAAATAATACACATTTATTTATGAAACAATTATATTTTAAAATTTCTGGATCATTACATTCTTCCCCCGTTAAAAATTTTTCCCCTAAAATTTCACCGTATATTCTCAATTGAGAATAGATGATAGTACATCTAAGTAATTGATTCCACAATTTCCCACACCAACTCTTCATTTTTGTGGTTTTTCCATAGCACTTAACCAAGGCATGTTATCTTGTTGAATATAAAATTTTATTTATAAACAATTATCATCAAGAGATTCTCCATAAAAAAGATTTTGTTCTCTAGTTTTTCCACCATCATATTATTAACATGTGATGGATTGGGATTTTAAATCATTATAAGAGATAAATGGAATACATCATGAACCTAATTCATATTTGGTTAAAGTGAAAGTAATTGGACACTTCTCCAAATTGATCTATAATCTCAATGGGTAAAATGTTCTTAGTGATAATTTTACCATTTTTAAACTTTATGACTCACATACATGGTGATATTTAAAGGAATTTATTTTATAAATATTAAACGAAAATTATTTTCTATAGTTGTTAGTATTGATATTTTTTAAGCCTCAACCTTTCTTTATATGTTTTCATATAGTATAAACCATTACTATTATCTCATTCCATAGATTATGTCCATAGATATCATATTCTACAACTTCATCCCAATATGTAGGATTTCAACATATATTCTCATACATATCATCGTATTAAACTATTGGAATGCTTGAAATGAATATATTATTTTATAATAAAACTACTATTGAGTTATTTTAATTTCATCCCCTTTTAAATTTCATTATTAAGTTTGTTAATATATTCATGATAATAAATAAATTTATTTCAAAATGGTTATCATTTTGGGGTAATTTTCCATATTAAAATTCAATTCAGCACTAAAAAATTGTTGAAGAAATCTATAGAATATATATGTGAATAATATATCACAATTAGATTTGATCAAAATTTATACCCCATGAATCCTCACCACATACTTTACATATGTCATGGATATTTGTTCAATAGAAAAATCTTCTCAAATAGTGATAAAGGGGGAAGTCTTGGTACGTTGATCCACCACAAACCATATATCAATTTTTCTATTGGCTGTATTCAGGAGTCTAGTGAAAATGTTAATGGTGATGTTATCATATTTCCATGTGCCTATAGGTAATGGTTTAATTATCTCCTTGGACATCTATCACTCTGCATTATCTATCTGAAATATCAACAATCTTGAGATATACTAAATAGTCTCCTTCTACATGTTTCCCCAACTGATGTGTTTTTAATGATCATGGTACATCATGTATGATCAAAGATGGATGGAGAAAGATGATGTATACACATAATTAATTTTATTTTTATTTATCTATAGTGGTGATGGAACACAAATTCCAGATCGAAACCAAATCACAACATCTTAATCTATGTGTAATATAGGGATCTTCCATTAATTTATTTAATTCTACCTTTTTGATGTTCCATATAAATCCTTCATTCATCTTTGATCCTCCCTTGAATAAATGGTTGGAAAATAATTTAGAAAAGGTAAGATCTACTCAATTCTATTAATATTTAAAAATCCATAATTTTCATGACCATGAAGAAAACTTAATTACTCAATTTGTGTCATGTATAGAGTATTTGGTTATTATATTTTAAAATATCAGCTAACTTGTTCTCCATTTCAAAATGTTATTGTTAGTGAAATCATAGTCCTTGATTAGATTTAATATACTTCTTTGATTCAGGTTAAACTTCTTTTCAGTGAAAATATTCATAAGAGTGTTCTAGTCAAAATATATTTTACACTTCTCTCACTAGAGGTAGTGACACAAAATATTAAAGGTAATGATCACATATTTATACTTTATATCATCCATCAGGATGTTCTTATCACTGATATTTTTTATGAGTCATATGTTATCAATTTTTCATTTTACATGATTACACAATCCAAGCATTTATTAAAAGTTTCAATATATATCTCAAGACCTTCTCTACTTATTGTAACTATGATTAATGGTATATTTATTATAATATTATTGAACCCTATTAGTTTATCCTCACATTTTTAAATCTATATATTCTATCCCCCATTTGATTTTAACAACCATAGCATAACATTAAATCACGATAAATTTCTCAAAAAACATTTGTAGTTTCATTCTGAGCCATTAAAACTATGTATTTCCATGAAACATATGGGTATAATACAACATTAAATTAGAATTTTCTTTCAATGGTCCAAAAAAATTCCTACACATGTGATTACATTTCCCAACAGTGTCACATTCTATAATGAAATGTCTCAATTTGTGGAAATATGATATATTTTCTCCTTTCATAATGTCTCCATCATGATCATTATTTTATCTACATGTTCATCTTTTATCATGGTGTAAATGGTAATATCACCAATAATGATATCCAAAAAATATGGCAGCCTCTTTGGATTATATTCATAAAATCCATGTAGTTTAAAGGGGTATTAGTATGTTTAAGGGCTTCACTATGATCACATATTGTCCATAACATGTAGGAAAGTTTTCGTTTTGAATATTTCCATTATTCACATTCAGATGATGATCTAAAAAATGAATATCCATCAACGGGTAGTACTAAGCTCCACATATTTGATAAAACAAGTCATCAATACTTGTCTTGAGAAACCTTTACTCTGTGAAGATATTATTGATTTCTAGGTAATCAATACATGGACACATTTATCCATCCTTTTTATAAAAAATTAGAACTATTTCACCCTAGTGTGATGGAATTTTTCACATGAAACTTTTTTTATAAATTTTCATGAAGTTACATCTCAAACTCCAATAGTTAAATTTGTAACACTCTATATTGAAAATAATTTTTTCTTTATAGGGTATCAATATACTCCAAATGGAGGGATTATAAAAAAAACATGATCTTCCTTACATTTGTATAATAGCATGGGATGGTTCGGAATATGAATAGTTTTTCTTTTCCCATCAATTTATGTGAGATCTATTTTATGAGAGAAAATTCACAACCAATATATCAATAGGTTCCACCATAGGAAGGATTATGAGATTCAAAGAATTAAATTTCCCAAATGCTCTATTATGAGAAGAGTCTAACACTTGGGATTCATTGATTAAACAACTATGTTTTTATTGATATATACCCTTAAAATAATAAGTTATTATATTTGTACGTTTTAGATAACTTGAAAAATATAATGAAATTTTTAAAACCGTAATAAAGTAAATATTTTTCTATTATTGATTCAATAAGAACCGTTCTGTGTATGACCTAAGATTAATGCTCTATATATGTAGTAGTGATAAAATGTACTATCTAGTTCTCATATTGATATAGTGGTTTCATATGTATATTAACCTCAAATGGAAATGTTATAGTGCAATGGCTTGTATAATACCATTTCTCCATATAGTTGAACCATTGATACATGGGTGGTGCATTAAGAGGTTCCTTCTTTTCCACCATTATGCGGGCTGGATTCTTTAAATCTCTTCGACATTCATGAAATTGATGAAATTTTATCCCACACAGGAAGAACTTACCTTCCCCTGTGAGGAAATTACTATGATTATTCTTCATATATTTATTACATGTTAATTTTTGTATCTAGATACCTCTTTTTTTCTTGACTGTACAGATTGAAAATACATTATACCCTTCTTATCACCATAACCATTGGACAATTATCCAATGTCTATCACTAAATTTATTAATCATTGTCCTATTTCATCATACCATAAAATTTCTATGATCACTAGATCCTTTAAAATGTTTTTTAAACTCCTGAAGACCCTTTTAATTTCTCCATAATGATTGATTACAAATCCTGAGGTGTTTCTTTCGAGCATTGTCTTGTTTTCTTTATAAGTCATGATAGATTCACCTTCCATTTACTTCACCTCTATGAATTATCTCACTATAATTGTTCAATGATTCTATGGAATTAAATATTAATATATATATATATATGTTCTAATTTCTTTTGACTCCATGTATTCCATTTCATTGGTTGGATTGGTATTTTTTTTTTGAATTTCAACCACTGATCAACTTCTCAATCTAAATGTTTGATGTGAATAGTGACCTTATCCTTCCTAATATTGAATCCCAAAAAAATTTAATTATTAATTGAGTTAACCCACTATTATGTGACATGTGGATCAGAAGATTCACATAAAATTTAATGTCATTTCAAAATAAAGTACTCAATAGCCCTTTATTGTTCCTTGGGTGAATGTGGATGTTCCACGTGGTTAATGATATTTTTTTATCCTAATATATATATTGGTAATCATTAATATTCTATTTTTAACTACAATACTCATGGAATATGTGTTTCCATTAAAATAATTGTTGTATTTTCTAGTATATGCTTTCATGTCTCGTTTTTCCTTGAACCCAAATAATTATAAAATTCTTGACAAAAATGTTATCAAAACATAAATAAAATATTCAATCTTATGCACAAACAAATTATACAGTCATATATTAGGGGATCCATATGATTTCCCTTTTTTTTAAAATAATTATTCTAGAATTTGTTCCTACAAATAGACTTAAACTTATGGATTATCACTAATTATTTAATATCCTAATTCTAAAATTAACCAATTTTTTTTTTTAAAACAGCTCCAAACACCCAACTTTTTTACATGACTAGTACATCATTTTTGACAAGAAAAATAAAAGTGTTACAAATAAATGATCTAATGGTTTTATGTCATGGTAAAATTATGATAAAAATTAAATTAATTAAATTTAAAAATTAATTTATGCATTTATTCTGTATCAGTTTAAAATATTATATTCTCATTAGTGCATATAGTCACCCGAGGATATACATTTAAAAATGGGGTGAACAAAAACCCCATAAAGAAGTAGAATAAGAGACCTGAATCAATAGAACATTAGTGAGAATAATAATAATAATCATATCATATGAATAGAATCAGAAAATTTATAATTATGGAAAATATTGTTAAATAAATAGATTTTTTATAGGCAATAAAATGAAAATTCATATCATTGTTGACAAAAATAGAACAAAGTATTGAGTGATTCTAGGAACATACATGAACATAACTTTTGTACATAAATCATTCTATAATCAGTGTGAACAAATATAGTATCATGTTCATGAAAATTCAACATAACATCATTTCATTCATCACATTACCCAATGCGTTAAAGTTATATATATATTTCAAATCCCAACCATTACATAATAATCATTCATAATCATGCATGCCACACTAAAATAATAAAAATCATAGTTATAAAATAGTCCATGGAATTAGATGAGTTTTATAATGATTTCATAATTAATTATTTAATGAATTTAAGTTGGTGTTCCAAATTTAAAAATAGAAAACATATTTTCCATAAAAATCATCATTCTATGGAGATAATAAATAACTCAAGATGAGTTAATGATGTGTTTTATAAATAATTAACGTTTTGATCAATCAATGTATTTGGATTTAAAATAATTTTTGCTTGGGAGAAAACATGTTTACCCATGAAAAGAATATCAAATATTATTGAATGTATAATTATTTCATATTAATATAGTATCCATTCAGAAAATTTTGAGAATAATGGATAGCCCAAACCAAATGACTTGGGTTAGAGAATAACCTTACCATAAATGCCATTTTATTTTAATTATTTTTGAAATACTAAATAATTAAAATATGATTACTAAAACAGTGTCCCATAAGTGAATTATTATCACTTTTTCTACAATTTTTATGTTATATTAATTTTACCTAATTTCATTGTTTCTTTGGATAATGGGAATACATTGTGATAACATGTATTCCATGAAAATATCAATTTTTTTACTTTGATTTCACTATTTTGATTAGAGAATGTTTTGAATTAATGGAATTAATTACATAATATTTAAATAAATAAACTTATAAACTTATATACTATACAAAATTAGAATGAAAATTAATATGTTTGGAGAATAGAAGGATGTTGAAATTTATTCTCTAATGGTTAACAAACCATTCTTGGGAATTTTGTCCAACAGAGTAAAATGTGAGGAATAAAATATCAATAATTAAATGAATTGAATTTCATAGTAAGATAATGTAATTAATATAATAATAAACTAGAGTATAATTAATCTTATATATTTTTTATTAAATTGATATATAAAGAGAGGAATCAATGAATAAATCATAATGGAGAGTTGATGAAATATTATAGTCTACTCAGTCATGCTTCCCTTGTACGACATAAGACTCTATTGATGATTGGATTTTGATTATGGAAGATCATTCATATGGATTATAAGAGGGGTAAGAGAGTTTATTTGGGCATATATATGTCTTCTTAATTTGTGTGAGATATGATTTCAATGTGGGGAGATAGGTTTTTTATAATTTAGGATAGGGGTATTTTTAGAAAAATAAAATTGAATAAAATAATATATCCAAGGGAATCCTTCTAATATAGATATTATTGACATAATGTATCATATATCAATAAAATATATTTTTTTAATAAAATAATCACCTTTAGAATAAAAATTAACTATATTATTAAAATTCAATGTAGAAAAATGAGTAAATAATTTTTGGAATGATTTCTTTTGACATTAGAATTTGGGATGAAATTTTTACGATTCAAAAATAAGATTACTATATTTTAATAACTATTTTTAAACATAAATATACGTTGGTAGAGCCACCATTTATATGAATTCATATCTCATTATTACTTCATGGATGGTGTAACTTAATATAGATATGTTATGGAAAAAAAGATTACTATTCACAAAAAAATTAATGTCTTTTATAAAATTATCAGTACAATAAACTATGGGAAATTTAGAAATTATGATTTCAAAATTTACATTAATTTTATCAAAATAATTTTACAATATTCATTTAAAAAAAATTTAGTTGAAAAATTATGATTTTTTACAAAATGCCTAAAAACACATTTTATTAAAAAGGAGCATATACATTATTTGAGTTTGTTAATTATGAATTTTTTTGGAATTATAATATTTATATTTAAATTAATTTTTCATTATAAATATTTTTTATACCTCATTTTGTTATTTCGAAGTAATATTTATATAATAATAGTCATGTTATTATTCCCAATGGTCATGTAACTATTCTCAATGGTAGGTTACTATTCCAACAGTCACATTACTATTCCAATTGTCACATTACCCTATATAAATACAATGGAATTTCATCACCCATTATTCACCTCAATTTCTCTATGGGTTATATATTTCTTTTTTTATGAAAATTTATATTTGTATACTAATATTTTGTTTCTTTTCGATAGTATTGTTCATCAGAGTGCTGATTCTAACATATCACAGTGATCTAAAATTTTGTACTTCTTTTTATAATTTTCTAATTTTTTGCCTTATAATATTAAGAATTTTATTAGGTTTATCTATTGAATAATGTAACAATATGCATTAATAAATTAATGTTTTAATTGTTTCTTATATTCTCAATATATAGAATAATTATATAATATAATACAAAACACATTTATTTTGGAAAACAATATCTTTTAAAAGGATTAGATCATTTTAGACGAGGTCAAGAATTTCCATAATTTCAATCAATATCATACATCCATGTTATAACTCGAAGAAAATACTTTTTATGAATGGAAAAATAATTCTAGAATATTGATCGTGTGTTCATCTTCATGGAAAATATTTGAGAAAATAAGAGAAGAATTTGATCATTATGAATTGAAAGATAGAATCTCAAACTCACATAAGAAACACACAATGTTTTTTTTAATTAGTTTAGTTTATAATATATCATCTGATATATTTGAAAATAACAAATGATTTTAAAATACCCTAACAGAGGTGATTTTTTCATGTATTTGAGGCAGTGTGAACCTCACTTATAAATAACCACACATCAAACCAAATTTATATGGTTTAAATCCTAAATTAATTATAGATAACTTATTTTTATAAAAATTTGTCCACTTTGGGAATAATTTAATATGGAGAGGCATGTGGTTCTTTGATCCTATCACACACAGGAAAAAACAGTGTTCTTCACCATATATAGGTTGAGTAAGAACCATACATTATTTTCTATTAAGAATAATATTTGTGAACATTATACATGTGTAAATGACACTAATATTGTATCTCCATGAATAGTAAAAAGAGTCAGTGCTAAGTTACCAACTCCCAACATGCTTATTGAATATTTTCTCCCACAATATAATGTGTTGCGTAAAGAATATATATCGTCGTATAACACCTTATAAGAGTAATGCCTTTCGAAATGAATATTGGTGTGCATTAGTAGAGTTTATGCATATATTATGCAAGTATGTTAACCTGTGTAATATACATCAAGAATATTTACTGGTTTTCATATATAACACTAGACATCTAAAATATAACTTGGCTTACAAGAAGGAATAAATAAGTGAACCCATGTTCTTAAGACTATGTCATGAATATAGTTCATTCATGAATTTAGCATTGAATTCAACAAATAATATGAATTTGAATAAAAGGACATAATATAATATGAATAATAACATATATCTGAAATGGTTTCCATTTATATTTTAAGGATAATATTTTACTATTTTAATATCACAATATATAGTGAATTCATGAGGATGAGATTTTTCAGAGTATGGATGAATAATTTTCTTGAGAATATGATCGACTAAGAGTTTTATATTATATATGAATTTATATTTCTTATGTAAAATACCGGAGATGACAGCTAGAAAAATATCTCAACATTCCAAATCAAAATTTTTAGGTAATTTATATTATACGAAATCATTATTTCTTGAAATAATACTAGAAGTGTGGTGTAACTCTGTTGAATAAATATTTATTAAACCAAGAAGATTAATTGTGAACCAATATCAAATTAACTATTAATATTATATCTAAGATAATTAATTATTTAGATTCTAAGCAGACAATTCATTGATTAAATTATCACAAAAAGGGTTTAAATTCTATAATGTCAAAAAAATATTGCACTAGAATGAAGAATAGAGAATTGACCACATTAGAAATATATATATGATTATCATTTGGTTTAATGAAGAAGTTTTATATTATCGAGCCAGAAAATATTCAAATTGTTGTGACTATAAGATGAATTAGAAGAAGTCAAGATTTTGTTTAATTGCTAGGGAGATGATGTTTTCCATTCCTAGTATGGGGCTAAAAACTGAATAAACTGATGGATGGAAAAATAATCATCATTACATCTAACATATGTCTCATCTGGTGGACAGAATTATTGATGTTAAAATGTAACAAACAAAAAAGTGAAAGAATTTCTTAAATAAAGTATAAAAAACCAATGAGAAACATTAATTAGGATCAGGTTATAACCATTCCAGTGAAGATTCATTATTTCATTCCTCCCCCATCATCATAATATATATATATACAAATAGTAGATATTTATTTTCTTAAATCTAATCCACTATAACATGATATCTCAGTATACTTGATAATACTTGTAATGTTCATCATTATCTATAAAAAATAGCTACACTTATTGGGATGTGAACCGTGTAAAAATATAACATGTTATCCTTTACTTCATTTATACACATTCAGGTGATAATAAATGGATAAAAGGATAATCAATATCAAAACAGGTCTATGAATAAAATATATAAAATAGTTATAATTGGTTATTAATTACCCCTATAAATTCATCTCCCACCCCTCTATGTTGAGTGTATTAAAAATTGCTTTTTTTAGTTATTATCAGATCACAGGTACACCATTATTGGATTCAATATATTATAGCTATTATATTTTAAATATTTCAGTTTCATTTAATTTTTTATAATGAGGATCATTTTCTATGAATATTCAGTTTTCTCTGTGGACTATAATATTATGACCAAGACTATTTTGAATAATAGAAATTAATAGAAAAGCATGTTGACGAAATAATCCCTCTTTTCTAAAGAATATAGAGGACCATTTTTCACCATCTTCAACAAAATAATGAAATATTTGTATTATTATGTGAAGAGTTGGGGGATAAAATGTTCCCTAATGATTATTAATGTCTCTCTAACACAAGATATCCTGAAGTATTCCATCGTTTCATTTAAAACTATCCTAAATAAAATCCAATAAGTATTATTAGTGATAAAGATTTAGTTTATTTATCAATTTATGCATTAAAATATTTGATGCATGACCCTACCAAATAGTTATTCTCTATTTTATGTGGGATATTTGAAATCATTCATTATGAGTTTAATCATATTTTAGATATGTGAAAATTAAGAGAGAAAATTTTAACAGGAAAATATATATAATGTTCGATTCCATCTTAATACGTTAGAGTCTTATAAGAGAAAAATATGAATCTTGTAACAAGTTTGTCTAAATGAATCAAATACGATGTTGAGAATGATAGGGTTATCATGACCCTTGATGAAAATATATGAGCATCAAAAATTAAATTTAAAACTACAGTTGATTTCATGGATTTGATTATAAAGAAATATTAAATAAAAGTATTGAATATTACCCTTTGATAAATAACTCAAACTGCATGAGAAAAAGGTTGAATAAATTAATATTATTTTTGAATAGAATTTTATTATGATTTAATATCATTAATACAAATCAAAATTTGATGTCTATAATTTTATTTTCAATTAGAATATTTTGATAAGAAACATTTTTAGGATCCACAAAATAAAGAGACAACTATTGCAAATACTGAATTCTCACTAAAGGAATAAAAGATTAGAGTCCCTTCTAATTATGAAAATAATATCATGAGATAATTCAATGATATATCTTAAGAAGCAATGGAGAAATAGGTAACATTTATATCAACTTCTAATAACATTTCTAAATCAGTTATTGTGAATAGTATAGGCCAGAAACATATTTCGTACAGGTCTAGATGATTAAAGGAGTGAATAAACCTACTAACATTAATAGGGTGGATATGAAAAATAGATTGTAATATGGATCCCACTAAAAATCCTAATAATCAATCAAATGACCCAAAAACATCATAAAATAAAAATTTAAATGGTCATTGTGTTTGGGTAAAGTTTGATTTTGTGACAAATTTTGGCATTTTGAAATAGATTTTGGGTAAAATATATAACATTATAAAGGTAAATTATGTCACATGTCAATGGGGATAAATATATACATGAAGAAGAAACTTTCACAACCCCAATTTTTTTTTACTTAATTAGATTTTTAAAACATAAAAACATTTTTGAGGTATGCATTGATTGTTTTCATAGGAATGGTTAATGATCATCTCAAAATGTATAGGAATATAACTAGAGCTGAAGATCATAGAAGTTGATTAGGAAATAAGAATAAACCAAGGGATGAAATCAAAAAATGTAATAAAAAAATTATCCCTACAATATCATTACAATAAATAGTGATAAGGTACTGGATTTCAAATCAAAGATGAAGAAGAAACGTATTGAATCTAAGAGGATTGGTAAAATGGATTGCACTAAAATGGATACATGGGAAACATCAAAATATACTACCAATATTCATAATGATATGTAGTTATCTAGCCAACTTATTTAGAGAAAATGTGGGAGATGGAAAATTTACCATCCATGTGAAGTTAAAAAAATATAATAAAATATTCCACACAATGAAGACTAAGTACAATATATATTGTTAAAAAATAAAACTCTTCTGTAAAAAAATATACATAATAGGTATAAAAAATATGGATATTTTTCAATTTTTATTAAAAAATTCATAATAAGAAATTATTTGTCCTAACAGGAGTAAGAATTCCTCATCCATAGAAGGATGATAAAAAGTAAAAAATAACTATAAAGAGTAAAAGTGAATATGATGAGATCCATGCTGCCCCAATATTAATCAGAAAATATGATCAGATATGAAAACATTAATTCTAAATAAAATGGATCATCATGGTTAAATAAATCCATCTTCAACATATTGTTTATATTAAAAAAATAAATGATTATCCCATATATTCTATTAATATTTCTGTCTTATAATTTCTATTCTATTTCAATGAATTGTATGTGAAGAATGTTCATATAGGAAGAACCTGTGAAGCAATAAGTGTTATCAATTAATCATATAAAATCTATTTATGTACACATCATTGAATGATTCGTCAATTTCAATTCATATACAAATATTAAATTGGATCATCATTGATGAATTCAAATAATGTTATTCCATGTCCTGGATAACAAGGATCGTGAATATGACATCATAGTTTGACCTTATATTTTTTATCCTATGAATGTATTGAAGAAGTTTATTGTTGGTGATGTTTTGAATGTTTTAAAATATATACTGTCAAAACTTGAACATTCATTTAGATAGATTCACCAAATTAGAATATCTTGAAATTCACTTTGGAAACAATTTTACATTATGAATATGATTATTTTTATATCCCATGAGGTTTATACAAAAATGGAATGTTGAATTTTCTAAAAAAATCACAATTCCAATTTGAATAAAATCAAATAACCAAAAATTCACGATAATATCATTACATTAGTAAAGGTATGATTTCATTAATATCTCTTAGATGGTTATCAAAATTCATAAACATAACAAAAATGGTTGAGAGATTGAACTAATCAATGACATAAAAAAAGAGGAAAAATTGATGTGACGAAGGCTACTGGTTATTCTTATTGAACGCGAATGTTTTTTATCTAATTGTTGAATGTAGTGAAGGTGTTTTTTGAAGATATTTTCCAAAAAATTCTCATATTTCATTTTCTTATCTTCATCTGGGAAAACAATTTCATATCCCTTGATGACAATTATATGATTTCTGCTTTTTTATGTTATCAAGATAATTTAGTTATAGGAATCATTGTTGTTTAAATCATATCCTCTTGTTTTCTACAATAATAATGGCACATGTAAACATATTATGAACTAATGTATGACACATTGTTTAAGTAAGGAGTAATACACATTTCCCATGAACATACTATTTATTATCAATAATGGGGTTAGAAATTGAAATGAATGTTTTGATAAAAAAATATGATAGATTAATATATTAACAAATTTATTAATATTTATCATTTAATGTATTTCCAACAAATACAAGGGGAGATTTAAGATCCCATTTTATGTCCTAGTAATTTTTGATGTCACTGTTTGTTATTGTTTTTTAGTAGTGCTCAATAAAATAGAATTATTCAACTTATTAATATTTGTTGAAGAATTCCCAGTGAATGATGTTAGTGAGGAATCTAATAAATCACTGATATTGAAGGTGATATAACATGGATGAATGGATATAGAATTAGTAAATAAAAAATGAATTTAATTCCCCATGTCATATTATTTAAAGAAACATCTTTTAATGACATTGATATTACACTCTAATGATTTATGAATTTATCTTAATGTTCAATGACTTTTCCTCCAAGAATGTATAGAAATAACATTTTCTAAAACAATTATGCTGATAGATGTTCCATCAATATTTGGATTAAAATAATTTTAATAACATGAAAATATTTATTTTGATGATTTTTTAATGTTGAATTTATGTTTTTAATATATATTCAAAAATATATAAGAAGAAGATGAATTAAAGAAGTTCCTATAATATTTCATTATTTTATAAGAACCATTTATTTGAATTCATGTGATATTATATTGTTCATGTGGGGTTTTAGAGAGGTTAAGTTTTCATTAAGATTTTATATGGTATATGTGGAATATTTAAATGACCCCGTTTATTGGTGCTTATCAAAAAAAATTACCCCACCAATTTCCCATCCAATGATTACCACATTTAACTTCTTTAGTGTGTATTGTAAAATGATTTACATTCCACGATAAAAATAAAAAGTTAATGGTGGAAAGATAACATATTCTTGTAGACATTAAAATTCTAGCAAGAATTCATTGTATTGTGTCATGTAGATGATTAGAAAAAACATAGAACTGTGAGCGGACATCGATGACATGTTTTTATTCAAATATGAAATTTGATTAATTTATTAATATTAATTACAATGAGGGGTAAATCTATGAGTGATTTCCAAGAAGTGATGTAGTTTTTACCCAGACTAAAAACAAATTGAAATTATGTATGTCATTTGATATGATAGATCACAATTGTTTGATCGACATAAGAGTCATCTTCACCCAGGAGGCACATTATTTGATTTTTATTTTCAAATTATAATGCATGTTGAGGATGAAAAGATTGTAATGAGATTGATATTATTTCATGGCCATTTTGATGTCTTGATATTAGTGTGAGGAGGTCATAAACATGGTATCATTAAATATAAATCTTGAGTGATTTTTATAACATTGTGAACATTCATGACCAATTTAAAATGAAGTATTAGATGGTTGATATAGTTTTCATCTTTATGGATAAAATTTTACCTTATGAAATCATATCATTTGATCATTATGAGGCACAAAATACATACACAAACATTCATTAGAAAATAAACCATGATTATTGGCATAAGTGTAATTGAGAAACCAACATATGAAAATTTTTTCAATTCAAAAATCAATTGAAATTCAATGACATGGATTATATTTTGGGGATTTGAGGTGGTATAAATGCAGTGTTAACCGTTCCTAAAAATACCCATTCACATTTCTAGACATATCTAATTTTTCTCATTTATTACATTGAGAGAACATTGTTTCACAAACAATGGGTCATATCCATAGAATAGTTTATAGGAAGAGGCATATGGATCCAAAATCCTCATGGAAAAATGAATAATGGGAGTTCAACACTCATTTATATCCCTAAATAAACTATATGTATAGTTTTACATATAAGAATAACTATATAAATTATACTAGTGTAAATAGTCACTCAAAATATTTGAAGATTAAAATCATTATGATTTGGTGATGATTTATTACTCCCACTATGTTTTCATTAATATAGTCTTAACTAATGTGAATATATTCATTTAGAATATTTATCTAAATAAACACTATATATGATGATGATTTAGTGTGGAGAATATTGTTGTGTGTATGAGGAGCCTGTATATACACTATGCATGAAGAATAACATATGAAATATAATACATGAATTTATTCATGATTTTAAAATGAACCATAGATATCAAAAATACAACAACGTTTTAAAAAATGAAGATCTAGGGAACCAACTTATTTAATCCTATGTTAAGAATAAAATGCATTCTTTCATTGATAATTGAATACAACACATGTGAATGATTTCATTAAAATTAAATTTCATTACAAAGAAGAATACTGCATTATTTATAGGGTTTTCATGTGGAGTTACATGAAACAATGGAATGATGTGTATATCAAATGTAATGGTAAAATCATGATAATACCTTTTTATTATAACAAGGTAGAATAAATTGTTTGGACACTTGATTGACTTGGAATCTAATATTGAACATGATTTTCATATTGCTTTTGTAAAATATTAAATAATAAAACCCGGAATAATATAATAAGACAAAATAAATGAATTTTCAATGTATTATGTTTGTTTAAAAATAATTTTTTGTTGAAAAAATACATACATTGAGGTGAGAATCTATTGAATAAATAATTGTTGCACCCATAAAAAAAAATTCATGAATCGATGTAGTTTTCATTGTTAATATTGTATCGAAGGGAATAAATTTTTATTTTTCTTTAATGATATTTAGTAGATTCAATAATCAAAAATTAGGTTCGTGATTCTAGAAAATCCATTTATTTAGTTAACTGCATGAAAGAATAGAGGTTCACTTAGATACATAGAAGAGCTATGATTATCATTTGATTTAATAATGAATTATGAGATTATTAGACAACAAAATATTCATATTATTATGACTAAATTAATAAGATGGGGAAGTGTAGATTTTAGTAAGATATATTGATGAAGAAGAATATTAAGATATTTCATACTACTATTAATGTTCCAGGTGAAGATGTTTGAGGTGGAAAAAAGTATCAGCATGACATTCAATGGTAGTATTATCTCATGGAAGAATTTATTATTATTGTAATGTTCCTATAAAGTAGGTGATGATAGTCTTCCAATTCAGTATAAAGAACCAATTATTAGATGAAAGTTTGATTAGGTTATCACCATTCCATTGATAAAAACATATTCTCCCCTCTAAAGCGCTGGGACCCAATCTATTTGCAGATTCTCTAATAACCACATCATTGTAACATTATATATCATTGTATTATGTAATCCATGTATTATTCATCACCTTACATATAATTTACATTATATACATATTGGGTATTGAACTTTGTAAAAACATTATGCCTTATCCTTTAACACATTGATATATTTGAATTAAATATGAAAAAGAGAATGAGATAATCAATTTTCTAATAGTTCTAAGAGTTAATGACATAACAAATTATTATTATTTAAAAAAATCCCAAGACTGATTCAACCCATATAACCTTTGTGATCTCCTTGTTTTAATAATGTTATCATGTTTTCTACCAGTAAAATGTTTTAAAAAATATTTTCAAAATATTGTTTCAATGTTTTTATTTGTTCAAACCCACACACAAAAAATTAGACTATGTATTATTTTTTAATGGTGTTTTTAAATTTTATTATACTAAGAAGAACCATATATAAAATTTGTCATAAAGATTATATTATTTATTATTTAAATCATTTGTCCCAAACCCTAGGTCTAACATTGAATATTCATCACACTTATTTTTATTATCAAGTCCGTAGATGCATTGAAAAAAGTTAAAATGTTTCTATAGAGGTTGAATGAAGATAATGATGTCTGGAGTTAGAATTTTCATAATCACTCTAATGGTAAGTTATATTTGGTGTTTCCCACCATGGATTTCTCATAAATATTGATGAAATATCAATATAAAAAATTAATAAATTGA
Organism: Viscum album; assembly: GCA_963277665.1. Classification (NCBI taxonomy): domain Eukaryota; kingdom Viridiplantae; phylum Streptophyta; class Magnoliopsida; order Santalales; family Viscaceae; genus Viscum; species Viscum album. The sequence goes on along the minus strand of OY728153.1, from coordinate 183,973,013 downwards.
TGAATATTAATGATTTTATATGTTATATAAATCAAGATAATGTTTTTATCAGATACATAAGTACAAGACACACAAACTATTATGATTTTCATTATTTAAAGTTAATGATTTTGATGTTCTAAAATTTTTTCGATTGTATTAACCATTATAATTTGAAACATATAATAATGGTGATTCTTTCATAATGTGAAATCCATCAGAATGAGAAATACATCAGACTGATATGAGGAACTTCAATCATACAGAGTTGAGAATGTTCCATTGGACAGAGTTTCTATATGAATGGAAATAGAACTGAAAATTTCTAAAAAATAGATTTTTTATAATTTATTTCCTGATATTTTTATGTGATTTTGAGAAAATGTCTGATATTTATATATTTTTTTATATAAATAAGTTAGAGATGATAAGATTTTAAATACTCCAAGATGATGTTCAAATATGTGTTCTTATAAGTCAAATAAAAACCCAGGTGAGTGAGAATGGTTTTTATTATTTCCTCTATTTTTGGGTGACCTATAAATATATTCATAGTACATTATTAATATTAAAAATTTTCTTGTGTGTGGAAAGGATAAGATACTTTATAATTTGAGTCGTAGTTACATTCTAAACAAATTTCCTAGATGAAAATCATAATACAAATAATGATTTCTGAAATGAGGAAGATCGGAAGAAAATATTTGGGTGATTATGATAAAGGGTATATTATACTATTTTCATCAGAATGAGTTCATTGTATTGTTTCAATCAAATCATGGGAAAACGAAATGAGGTTCCATATAGAGATGTGTGGAGAAATTTTTTCAATTTTTTTGTGGCTGAAATCGTTTTTAAGAAAACATTGATATATTGTAAAATTATTTATAATATTTCATATCAAGGGATACAATTATTATAATAGGAGTTAACAAAATTCATAATCACTTATTCATAATAGTGAAATACGGTAGACCCTCATGAGTGGTTTCAAAAAGGATGCAGTTTCTCAAAATGTGGTTAAACCATGTAAATGTCATGTTATTTACATTATTTATTTATTTATCATGAATTTGTGCATACTAAAATATTATAAGGTTAGGAACATTAAATTTTCTTAGGGGTTGAGTTTCTAAAACTAATTAATATTAGATAAATTTAACAACTAATTTACCCCCCCTTCTCAGTTGTTATTTGAACCTTTAGAACATCAATTAGTTTCAGAGAGAATGATTTCTCATTTAATAATAGTCCTGTATAATCTAAACTATTTTAATATAATAGTAATTTAAATATATGATGGAAAAAATTATTATCACAAAAGAATTTAATGACTCCTTATCATATATTTATTTTCTTTGAAGTCATTGATTCTATTAGAATTGTGGTTCCACCTATTGATAAAAAAGACACAAAGACGATTTCTCACAATGGATGTATTTTTATCTATTGAAAAGATTGAAAATAAATTATTAAGTATCCTTCATAAAATATTTATATATAGGTGATGGGATCCAAAAAATCAATGAATATATTAGAAATTTTTTTATGTTTTTTCAAATGGAATACTAATGTTATGAATGAAAAAACAAATCAAGAATAGTATTTATTAATACATAAGAATACGATATGAATAAGATATTAATGAAAAATTCACCAATATAATTTTTTTTGGAAATATCAATGGTTATAGAGATATTCATGTAGATTAAACAATCATGATAAATATTATGAGAAACAATCTAGACAAGCATAATTAAAAAATATCAACTTTAGAAGAAAATGATGATTTATAACTTTATGTATTAGAATAAAATTCTTGTTTCTAATAAAATGATAACATCTATAATGTTAAAAAATAATATAAACAATGAAATGTCTTTTAGATCTGTGATAAAAATAAATATTAAATATATTGATGATATTCATATTTTTTATTGTGAATATTATATGTATAATAAGTCAAATGAAATAAAATAGGTCATATCTCAAATTACTATTAGAGATGACGGGGATAATACAAATGAACAAATGATATCTAATGTTTTGAGTGTAGTTGAATTGGTAACATTTCTATTATTAGAATTTGGATGTTTGTTGAACAATATCAATACATATCTAATTAAAAATCTAATTAAATGATAATGAAAAAGGTTTTAAATAAGAAAAATGATCCAAAAATATATAAAAAGTGGTTTATTGGGAACAAGATAAATGTGTTGAGTAAAAAATTGGAATTATAATAAAATATTTTTTAAAAAATTTGTGTCTATAAAAAGTTATTACATTCTATAAAATGATGAGAAAATATAAGACTCTTGAAATTATGAATCATAATAGTGTGAAAAATATTATCGAGATAATTAGATCAAAATAGTAAATGTCATTTTCCTTGTGAAAATCAGATCTCTCATGAATGAAATCAGAAAAATAATGAATGACAATGTAAATTATTCTATATATTAAAGAAATTATTTCAAGTATGAAGAATAATGCATCTATGTGATATAAACATTTATTCCTAAAATTCATTAATATCTAAGGATGGTTCATGATGTTAGTTATATGATTGAAGCTATGGAATAATAATTAAACAAGTGTCAATATAAAAATCTTGAGACTAAAAGTAACTTTTGAAAGATGATTGAAATCTATACAAAATCCTTTGAAGTAAAATATAATACATTTAAGGATGCTAAGACAACACAAATATGGAATTAAGTAATATATATACCCTTACAAAATAATCTTTCATCTAATATTTATAACATTATAGATGATAACAAATGCTCTAGTAATGTTTGTATTGAGAAGAAATTTTAGTGTCCTATCATATCTATAAAATATAATGACTCATGTTGAAGGAAATTTAGTCAATTAACAGATAATGTTGAATCGAGAAGAAATCATCACCCTCAACAAATTTCAATTAAAAAAATATCTTCCATCAATAGAAAATTAAGATTTTGATGTCTTTTTTTGGTTTCTTGAAATCTATGGGAATGGGGATTGTAATCGTTGGAATGACCTGTCATTTACCAAAAAATGTTTGAACAAAGTGAAATAATTAGTCAAAGTTGATTGAATATCATTCAAAAATTATAAGAAGTTGATAATATGAAATATCAATATGTTAGAAACATCTGAGGATAAATAATTTTGATTGTGAGAATAATGTTTGTGAAAGATTAAAAATTTGAGAAATTTTTCTGAATATTGTAAGTCCACCATTCTAGGAAAAGTTATTAATGTGAAAAAATTGTATCATGAAATTATAAAGTTAAAGAAATAGATTTATTTGTTTATAAAACCTTCAAAGTAAGTAAAATGAACAAACCATGGGTTATTTATACTTTTTTCATCACACATAATAGGTGACATAAAAATATAGAAATATGTTGAATCATTGTGTAGGTGATCTCAACTATTTGAATGATCACCCATAAACATTAAGAGAAATCACAACGGTTAGTATTGAAGAATAAAATATTAAAATTTAGAAAGTTTTATTTGTGAATGGACTAAAATAGAACTCACATAGTGTATGTATGCATTGTAATGACGATGAAGTTATTTTTAGATAATATTAGTGTATCATCAGAATTGTGATAGATGATAATGATATTAAAAATGGAGGAATAAAAATTCAGGATCTCTTTCAAATAGGGGATTTTAACAACTACTGTAACATGAGTATTGAATATAAGAATAAGTTGTGGCACTGAAGACTTCTCCACATTGGGAAAAAATAATGAACAATAATTATATGGAAGACGTCGTCTAAAATATTATAGAATTTAAATGTAGAGAAAATATTGTTCTGAAACATGTCAAATAGAAAATATTACTAATAAAATTCATAAGAATGTATATATCATTACTACCTTTGTTCTTTGACTTATACATTCTGATTTATGAAGGATAATGAGGAATATATCAGAAAAATGGGACATGAACGTTAACAAATTTGTTGATGATTTCTTTCAAATGAACAACATAATTTTTATGAAGAACAAGTTGGAGGATATTAAAATATTAATATTCTTAAAAAATAAGATGATATAAAAATGGGGGATTACATAATATTTTTTAGAATAAAAGGATCTTTTAGAATTCACATTTAATCCTTTGGAAGAATATTTGAGAAAGAATAGAATCAATCATTATAATTGTGCTCCATTTTCCCCACAACCAAATGTTATAGTAGAAAGTTATAATTTATGAGTGGTGGATATTGGAAGAAGAATGTTAGAACAATACAAGCATTCAAATTCCTACAAGAGATTAAATATTAGTGCTGATGTACGTGTTCATAAAATATGTTTGTTACGATGGGAATCCAACCTGACATATTATGAAATTTGGAATAAAATATAACTTTCATCAATGTACATTAGTGATGTTTGAATTCAATTATTTAAAAAAAAAATTATATCATGAAATGTTTGATGAGAAATATGATGAAGGATTTTTCATGGAATATTCACCCAATATTAAAATATACAAATGTTCAAAGAAACATTTACAAATGATGGAAAATTCATATGATGTGACTGATATTGGAAATACAAAAAATATGATTATAATTTTCTGGAGGAAAAACTAAATGATTTTAACGATGTTGAGATCTATACAAAAAATTCTTATCATGATTTAGATGAATCATGTGATAATTAAAATTAATATATAAGAGAAACACTGTATTTTCCTAGAATTCAAAACAAATTGAGGATGGAAATAATGTTTGGAATTAGATGGCTCCAGATCATCTTTGAATAATGTTGAAATTATAATATCATACATCACATATATCAATATATGAAGTAGAATTCATTTTATAATCATTTCATTATAAAGAACAAGTGGATTCAATAAAATAAGGGTTGGATCAAATTTTAAAAATTGAAATATGTGAACATGTTTCATGACTAGAAAATAAAAATTTTGTTAGATCAATATGGGTTTATAGAAAAAAATTAACTAAACATATAGAATATTCAATACAAAATGAATGACATTTTTTTAAAGGCTATGTACATGTAGAATATTTTACTTTGGAAGAAGATTCTCTCCTAGTTTTATGATTTGAAACTATAAGAATATTTATTTATGTGGATTCACGTAGAAATTAAATATTTTATTTTAATGTTTTGATGTTGTTTTTAAGAAATTATAGTATTTTGGAAGAATTTTACATTTAATAACCACATTGGTTTCTAAATGATAATGATGAAATCAATGATTTTAAATCAAAGAAATATTTGTATAGGTTTAAGAAGGTCCCATGTTCATGGTATTCAAAACAGGATAGTTTCATGAGAATTTTTAATCTTTAGTAAATAATGGTTGATAGTAATAGAAATGTAAAATAATTTAACTCCATAACATCAATTGTTATTGTTTATGAAGATTATATAATATTTTCCTGAGATGTTGAAAATTTTTGTAGAATATTTTCTGAGGAAATTAAGATGAATTTTGAAATTTCAATTTTGTGATAATTACCCTTCACTTATTGCATAAATGATCAAAAAAATAAAACATACATTTTCTTATATTTATAAAATAATGCCATGGAATTTTTGAATATGTTTTGGATGAAAAAATACAAAAAATATTAATAAAAATATTGTGGGCATAATGATGACTAAAGAAAAATTTGGGGAATTTTTCAAACAAAAAAATTATAGAATTTTGATTGGATGGTTTCATTATCTCATGACCTCAAGAATGAAATTTTTATGTTATAACATTGTGTGAAAGATATCAAAGTGAAAATAATAAGTGTCATATGTTTTTGGAATAGAATATTTGATGATTTGTTAATGTAACAACTTCCCATTGACTATTGTAAAAATGGAATTATGAAATAATACTTCAAGGTTATGTGATTCCGATGGGGTTTGAGATTGTAATAATAGAATAACAACATTAGTGAGAGTTGTTTTTTAGGAATTTTTTTCGTGAGTAGGAATAGTAAGACACAAAATTAAGTGTCTTGGAGAATATTGAAATCCGGATATGTTGCTACTACACAAGCATGTATAATGTTGTTATAGATGAAATTTCTGAATGATTATTTGACAGTAAAACATTATAAACCAATTTTCGATATTTTTTATAATCACAGTGAAAATGATCCGTCTAAAAATAGCATCAAATATTCATGATCAGAAAAAATTTATATAAAGCTTCACTTTATAATAGATAAATTTATTTTTGGATATTTTTTTCAAGAATATATATCAGTGAAGTGATAGTTTTTTTAAATATTTATAAATATAAATCCAAAATAATAGATTGGTAATTTGAGGAAACAACATCATATTCAGCCACCTCAAATAAACTTCTAATCCTTTAAAGGATCACCCCACCATGATTTTGAATATATTTACAAAGGTGGAGAATATGTACAACATTATCCTTTTATGGAATTATAATTACCTTTATTACTTAATTGAATCTGAATTTATAGTTATTAGATAATGGGGGAGACAATAGTCAAGTGATAGAGAAAAATAAAAGATATAAAATTTAAAATTTGGGGGGAGATTCTCTTTATATAGAGAAAAATTTCTTTTTACATAGATACAAAACTCCTTCAAGAATTTTACTTTATATAATACTTTGGTATTAGGATACTCTCCTTTTAGTATTTCTTTGTTTTGATAAAAGATGAAAATGTTGACATGTTTCAAAAAACCATTGTAAAGAAGTCTTAGTGACTGAAAATTGATATGTATTAAATGTTGATATTGAAATATGTCAAAAAAATGAAAGGGGGATATTGAAGAACCTTTGTGATGTTTTTTGAGAACATTTTATAATTTTTGGTTTCAAACCTATTTTAAAATAATGTATTTGATAAAATAGGTACAATTTTGTAAATTTCCAAAACCAAATAAAATGGAGGATAAATATAGTGGTTTTTAAAATGTTTTTTTTCCTATCATAGTCTATAAAACATACTATAAGTTAAAATATATTTAGTTATAAAGATGGTTTGGTTTAAAGAACACATCATTAGTCTCAGATAGATCAGCATGACTTTAATTATTTGTTAGACTCATTGTTTGTTTGAAAGTCAGTTGATGTAGTGAAAGAAAGTCATAATGTTATAAAGGAGTAGAATGTGGACATTGTTTCTTGTAGTATAAGAATTACTAAATATTATATCCTTAAATAATAATATATAATTATATCCTTTAGTTCTCATAAATCATGAAAAAATTCTATGATTAATGATTTGGAAGAAATGGAGGTTTTTTACTGATTTTATCGGTTCTATAAATCAGGAAAAAGATTGTATTAGATCAAGAAGTACAAGGAGACAAATTTTTTAGGGGTCTGATTGTGTATAGATAGTAATGCTTGATGAATTTAAAAATTCTTGAGAGGATTCCCCATCATTATAAAAAATAAATAATATTTAGGATTCTGTTATAATGATAAATCAATAATAATGTGAAATACATCAGACTGAGCTGAGGAAGTACCATCAGACTAAGCTGAGGAAGTCCTGACAGGCTGGGTTTCTCTTCTTAAGTCAAATAGAAATCAAAATTTCCATTGAACAGAGTTTTCAAGAATTTATTTTCTGATATATTTTAAATAATATAATTATAGTTGTAATTTTTTGGATGTTTTAAGAAGAAACAATTAGAGTTCAATGAAATTTAGTTAATCAAGGATGAAGATCAAATGTGAGTGAATTACATATATATGAAAATTTTGGTCAGCATGAAATGTTTTCTGTTTTCATTCATTTTCCTTTTTTGGGGTATCCTATGTTTATATGAACAATACGTTAGTAATTTTCATCCTTCTCAAGAGTTCGGGAAATAATTAGTGCTTTAGAGTTTGAGTTAGAGCGACATTCCGAATAGAAATCTTGTAAGAAGATCCGAACAATGAATGTTTTTACTACAAGACTGAGGATGATCAGACTGAGTAATTGATCAGAGTTTGAATAAGGGATTATCATACAAATTACATCATACTAACTTCATCAAACGATAGAATTATGTACCAGGTACATTGGACAGAGGTTCCTAAGAGATTATTCTTGATAATGTTTTTCTGTCTTAATATTTTTTGTGCCTAATTGTTTTGGCAATAATTATTTCTAAACCGATGGGAGTTAGTATAATTTATCCTATCATGAGAAAATGGATTCTAATGGGAGTTGGCACAATTTTTTTAACCTATTAATAATAGTTAAAATACATAGTCCTGTAATTGTGGATATGGTATGGATGCAGGTTCTCATAATATTGCCAACCCTTGTAATTATCATATGCATTAAATTATCTAATTATTTTTTTTATGATTGGGTATTTAGGTAAATAATATAGTGTTGAACTTTATTATGCTTCAGGGGTATGTTTCTAAATGAATTGAAACATAAAAAAAGTTAACAATTGATTCAACCGCCCCCGCACCAACACACCATCTCAATTGATATTTGATCCTTTGGAACTTCACATATCTATCAGTGTATATTATATCCTATATATTTACTTTTTCTATAAACAAGTCACCCCATATTGTTGTATATTTGGGATGAATTTCAATATACAATAGTTAATAATAAATGTATGGACTATTAAACAAATAGTGAACATCATTTTTAATTCCACAATAAAATTTATTAAAATAATTGTGAACTCATTTTGTGACTATAAAAACCAACATTTAACACTATTTTTATTCACTAATCAATAATATATCTAATTTTTTCAAATTCTATCCACAATACTCTACTTATTTTGATTTTAGGTTTCATTGATCTCATTGGATATCTTTCTAGGAATTGAATCTTCTCATGGGTTTTCACCTGATCTACTATTCTATAAATCTTACTTAGTGATATATCATCATTGAATTGATGGATATAAATTGTGTTTGGAGGGATAATGATTCTATGTTGGATTCCGTAATATACTAATCATTCATTATACATTTGAAAATCATGTTGTGACTGTTCTTTTGGTTTTATCACTCATGTAACGATTTGTTTACAATAAATAATTCCCCTAAATTTGATCACCTATAACAATTATTGATTTCAAATGTGTTTTTAAATCATGTAAGTACCTGAATTTGAGATTTCTTGTGTTTTATTATGAATTGGTAATAGAAATTGTGAAAACAACACATTTAAAAGGAATTGGTTTTTTTATGGACTGGAGAAAACAGTGAAAATATATGGAAGGTGATTTGATGAAAAAAATTATTAATGTTTAATTTAAAAATTTTATGAAATTAAATGATTTCTTGAGAAGGAATGAAATTGATGAAAAAAATGATTTGTTTTTTAAATATACTGAAATGTTATTTTTTGGGAAATTAAACTGTGATTGATGAAATGATTTAAAATGAATGATTTTTACAAATACATTATGACCAATTAATTAATTAATTAATGAAAATGGGATTCTGGATAGTTAGTGGTAACTAGGACATGATTAATAGTTCTCTAACTCAGTAGAATTGTTTTGACTTGGACGATACTATCTAAACCTAGTTTTCCATCATATCCCATAATGGGATCCCTTGAGGTTATTTTGATTTGAGTGGGAACACCTACATGAGTAGTGACGAAGATTGAGATGTGTGATGATCTTATTACTAGAAACTTATTTATCATATGATATATTACATGGTATTTCGAGAAGATTAAATATAATTTATTTTGAAATCTTTTATTCATTCAAATTTATTTATATCTATGTTTTATAAAAAATATTCATTGAATCAAAATTATGATATATCTTCCATATTTTCAGTTTAACATCATGTTTTATTGAAATAAAATCTATGTTCTATACCATGTCTTATTTAATTTAGTTTGGAATAAAATGTAACACATTTTGAATACCTATTGATTTTTTTATTTATCACCCTACCTTTCTATTTTAGTGGATGAAGATTATATTTGTCCAGATCAGATCAAAGGTAAAGATACACTTGTTGGTGTTGGGTGATCATGATCCTTAGGAACAGATTGATGGATGTGGTTGTAAAAGTTAAGATCTACCTATTACATGAGATTCTTGAGTTCTATTCATTATTGTTTTTTGTCATTGGTAATGTTTTTTTTGTTTCATTACATTTTTCTTTCTTCTGCTACATTCTCATAAATGAGAATTTACATACTGACTTTTATATTTAATATTCCTATAATTTGTGGGAAACCACCATTAAAAACTGATTTATATATGATTCTAGGTGATATTGGTCAACCTAGGGGGATTGTGAAGGCCCTTCGAGCAATGTCAATAGTGGATCAGGAGTCATAGTACTAAGTTGTTATATATAGTTCATGAAAAAGATTTATCAAGGGTATATGTTGTTCATTTTTACATAGAAGTAAGTATGTATTTGGGCTGTCCTATTATACATGATGCATGAGTGATGGTACATAAGAGGCATTTTTGGGCATGTATGTAACCATCACTCATCCCAAAAATCCTTAAGAAACCATCTGTCTTTATAAAAAGTATCCTTGATAATTTTTTTCTAATTCTAGTATATTTAATAATTATATTTTGATTAACTTTAAAAATACCGATTTTGAACTCTATTGAATGAATATATTTCCCAATATACCTTTTTGAGTAGTTGGTTTTTGGATTTTTGTAGGTTTTTGATTGGTTTCTATTGATTTTTTAACCATCATTCTTATAATAATATATTTTAATAGTCCATATGTGGAAATTAATGGTGTTTCGTACCATGTAAATTTCCATTGGAGAGGAATATTTTTAAGATAATAATTTTGTTATGTCTATGATTTTTAATATTTTCATTCACCCATTCCTATAGTGGAATGGAATTATTTCCAATATAAAATAATTAATTCTTATTAGAGCACTACATGTGTAGCTATATCTCTTGGGTAGGACACCCCAACATCCCCAATCATATCCCTTTCCTCATGAATACCATTAGAGAAGTTATATGCTTTGTCAAACACAAACACATGGGAATTGTATATGACCAAATTCCATTATATCTAATATGATGTATAATAACCCTAAATTATCATACATAGATATTAAATCCTTTGAGGGGAATATTTATTACATTAAAAAAACACATGCCTAAGTATCGTAATGGTACAATGATTTTTTAAACATTGAAACAAAAACCACTGGTTCATATTTTTTTTCTATCATATCCTACATGGAAACTAATAAATATCACTCTTATTAAACATATAACATGTAATTCATGTCACCAAAACTTCGGCAATATAATCATAATAAAGGGTGAAATAAGATTCTGAATTCTGTTAATCAAGGAAAATACGTAAACATAACATGAGCATAATGGAAAGATAATGTTAGCATAACCTATGAGAACCATACCATGCACATCAGATATCATAATATTGAATCATTTCATAACTGTTTTTCACTTCATATGAAATAAATCATAAGTATTTCAATGAACATTGTATATGATATTATTACATTTGCATAATACATATATATTTTTCACACACATAATCATACAAAATATTTTTCTTAGTATTTCAAAGCTGATTTCTGAGAATATCAAACTAGATATTTTTCACACCCAAGCCCATCTATATAGTCTAGGTTCACTCCCAACAATGTTTTAGTGAATGGATACCCTTCCAGAATAATTTTCACTCTTTATTCCAGAGCTATTTATCTCATGAGATGTCAATATTTACCCAATTCAATGGAGGGATATATAGGTCCCACACATCTAATAATAAAAATTCTATAGAATACTATTATATTAACATAAAACAATCATCATATTTTGACACATTAAGAGAAATTAATATCTTAAACATTTCATCATAGAATAACCTATTGAAAAGATAAAATATTCCTAATCATTTCATCATAACATAACCCATAGAGAAATACGCTGGCTTAATAAGAAATTTATAATAGTGTAACCTCTGGAAGAGAAATGAATTTTATAAATATCAATCAATATTAAAAAACAATTCAATGAAATAAAAATAATTGTATCCTTGGATCATATCCCTTATACATCATATTTAATATCAAAGGATGTCATCATTTATGGAAAAATATTTCAAATGATCATATGGAATATTTCCTCAGGAAAAAACCATTATATGAAATTAAATTTTTAAATCTAAAACTATATAAAATATTATTGATAAATGATTTCTTGAAAATAATATTTGAATTTATATAATAAAATATTTAAAAATTATTTAAATATTTTCATGAGGAAAATACCTTTTCCACATTGAAAATAATAAAAAAATAAAAAAATAAAAAATTATTCTGTCTGAATATAACATTTCAATCATATAATGGATTATTTTAAACCAAAAATTTTGTTCGGATTGTTGAAAATTCAATTCATGTTGTAAATTTAAAAATACTCCTTTATTATTTTTTGTAAAATACAAAATGGCATTCTTTGGAAAATGACATTACGATTAATTTAAAAATTATTATAAAAAATTCACATAAGTATAATAAATGTAATAATTTTTTGTAATTTGAAATAAAATTGAAATCATCTCTAGAAGACATTTTTTTTGATATAAGATTTACTCTATATTAAATAAAAAATTATAATAATATTTTCCTAATAAAATATATTAAAATCATGACTATATAATGGGAGTTAAATGACAGTAAATCATTTATTCTCATGGAATAACCATATGATAAATAATTACATGATTTTTTGGAAAGATATATCACAATACATACAAATTGAAAGGAAAATCATTAATAATATTGGAAAAATATTATATTATAACATAAAACTCTTACAACTTTTGTTAACTTTGAATCCTAATCAAATGAAAAAGTAACATTAAATTAATCTTATAATATAATTCCAATAAATAAATTCATGACAATACAAGATAGAATATCTTTATATTCACCTCATAAAATAATATAGGTGCCTAACATAATTTATTTATTAAAGAAGGAAAATTATAAAACAAAACCAAAATATTATATATTGACTTACATTGTACATGTCCAAACATTCTTTTTGATAAATATAATTTTATTATAAATCCATTATAGAACCATAATTATATATTTCATAATATATATTATTTACTTATTTTTAAATATTACACATTTTTAATAGTTCCTAGTTAAAATTATGTTTTGGTAATGACTGATTTCTTTTTCATGTAACATATGGTTTTTGATTTTATGTTCATATTCCATTGATCATCGTTCATAATATATAGAGTTATAATCATTATATAAATAACACTTATATTTATTATATATTAATTAATATTATTTTTTTAATTTTTTTTAAATAATGAAATAAAGAATTCATGGACATCGTAGGACATACATACACTTGAATGTTGTTTCCACTATCTCTATAGATGAATCAAAAGAATGGTAAAAAAAATATTTCGAATAATGAATAATTTTAATGTCATATATATCAAATTAATTAATTAATATTTATCACTTATTACATTCCCTGAAAATCATTAGTGAAAAAGTAATCATATTGCTCTGAGAGGCGGTAGTCAATTGTATACGTAGACGATAATAGCCTATCCAAAAATTGATTGAAATTAAGAAGGTATATGATATATAATAACTAAAAAAGTGTAATAGTATCTTAAATATAAAATAAAACATTTAATTTATAATTATATCTAGTTGTGTGAAGTTTGGATCGAGAAAATTATTGACACCGATTTGTGAGGTTATAGTCCACACTACACTTGAATGATGATTTTATATCCCATTTTATTGAAGATAAATATAATTAAGGTTATTATATTAACATAAAAACATTAGATTATGTGGAATATATATTTTTTAATATATTAATATTTTATATAATAATTTAGTAATGTGTAGGAATTAATAAAATAAAACCCTCGATTTGGGACATTATCTCTTCTTCAAACTACTTATTTTGGGTTTCAAAGAAAGCCTTCCTATTATGTCATTCTGACCAAAATAAGGCTTATTGGATGTAAATAAGGATGTAAAAAAGTTATTTAGACTTTTATTTCTTGATATAATTTTTTTAAAGAATCAATGGGTGATTAGATTAGGTGAAATTTTAAAGTGCGGTGAGAGGCACAATTGCAATGTATTAAAATGAAATGGTTTACCCATGTTTTTAGAATACAAAATGATCCAAAATGAAAAATAAATAATAAATAGACATTATAAGTTTTTAATATTTCAATACAATAAGTGTTAAATGTTTTGTGTCATTTTATAACGATATAGTTTTAGTCTAACCCCTAGTAAACACATTTTCACATTAACAATGGTAAATAAATTTATCTATTTTCAATATTTATTATTTCCCAAATTAAATTCATTTTATTAAATATTATATATATTTTTTGAATTAATAATATGGTATAAATTTTAAAAAATCAATTTTATATAAGTCAGAATAATTAATTTAAAACTAAACTCGGGGATAATATGAGAAAGTAGTTTTCTATAGAGAAAATGTTCGAATGTTTAAAATGATTGACAAATAAATTTCTATTTGAAACTGATTACAATGATCAAAATTGAAATAATTCATATATAATTCAACTTATTTTCTATTAATCCCAACATCATGGAAATGTTAAGCTTATAACTTCATACATGAAAGGATGTTTTCAACAAAAAATGTATCTTGCACGATTAATAGAATAATTAATCTTTTGAAAAACCTGAAATATATATATATTATTATTTAAACATGGTCAGTTCAAAAATATTGCTTATTTTTTAAAATTAAATTGTGTATATTTTGAAATATAATATTTATTATTTTTCACAAAAATAAATAATAGACATTGTTTTGAGATAATAAAAAGTTTTAATTATATAAACAAATTATCAAAAAATAAATAATTTTTTATCAATATATTTTATTTATAAATAACCAATATAAAAAATATTTAACATTATTTCATTATTATTAATTCTTCCATGTTTAAATTCATGATAATAACTATAGTTTTTAAACAATAATATTAATAGTCTGTCGTGGTTTGTTAAAATTATATGTTGCATATAACAAAAACTATCAAAAAAATTAAATAAGGAAAAATTGATACTTCCTAAAAACAATGTGTGTTAAATTATACCCCTATTGAAATTATGACACTATGATAAAAAAAATAATCATACTTCTACTGCACTACATCCTCTGGTTCCCATATATCCTACTAAAACTGGTGGATTTGGAACAAAACTATGACTCAGTGGGTGAACTTATTTCATAGAACATTCTATATATAATCCACCATCTCTAGCAACTTTTCCTCATATTAAAGATCATTCTCTATTAGTATTAAATATGAATTTATTACATGTGAAGTGTTCATCCCAAGGATAGATTCATGGACCACATCATGAACATGAGAGTTGTCTTTTGGAAGGGCCAACAAATAGAAAACCATCCCCATATGATCAATTATTTCAATGGGACCAAAACACATAAATCATTGTACTCAAATCCAAAAAATTATCACTAACTTACTATATTGGAAAATTATTATAAACCCCTTATCGTTAACTTAAAAATCAAAATCATTCATGTGGTTTTCCACATACTTTTTCCCTGACATTATGTCACCCTTATGTGATGTTTAAAGGATATATCTATCTATTCCATTTATTATGTTATCTAAGTTCACAATACAATTCTTTATACACCTTCATTCCAAATCATTTGGGTTGTAAACTTTTTCCAGAGTAGGATGAATAAGGATTTATCTGAATACCTGTGTAAATCTAATTTTTCATTAAAACTGAACCAGAGTAAGGTAATGATCCCTAACAAATTTGAAATAAAAAAAATAAGATCTCAACATATCCTTTAGGGTTATAATTTTTATATGAATTAAAAAAATTGAGTATGATATATAGTTCTGAAACTCAACACATTATCAAGATCATGATGAAGGATTAACCACAAAATTTATGCAATCCTCAGATCTTGATCGTACACAATTTTATGTGATACTTCATGCATCCACACAAATCCTTTTCTATATATCTTATAATGATGATATAGATATAAATATTATATCATATAGATAATATGCAATAACATTTTAAGGTGATTGACTACAACCTATATACCATTATCTACTTTATATGTTTCTTGAAGCCCAACAATAAAAAAAATGGTGATGTCTTCTCATTTCCTTTTCGGTATTGGTAGTGGGTATAGAATTATTTTAGACATATATCTCTCATACTTGAAAAAATTAAATACTATGAATCATGATACTTAATTAGAAAAATATATCTTGATTTTTCTCTACATGATATAATCTTTCATGTTAGATAGATGTATGTGCTACAACCTGGCATGCATTCATTTTGGTTTCAAGGTAACAACCTCCAACCCAGAATCCTAGAGTAAGTGCCTTGCAATAATACATTGGCATAGTGAGAATAATATAAAAAAAAAGACTAGATATAATAGTATAATTGTAGAACTAGATATATACATGATATCCATTATACATTGGAAATAGAAAATAAAACATAATATATAACAAACCATTGATCTCCATCCTTGATAAAACTTTTAATAGTCTCTTCTTCAAAACCTTGGGAATGGAAATAAATAAGGCATACCTCAAATTCTTATTATGGTTTAATTAAAGTGTATGAAATAATTAGTAAATAAGAATAATAAACATGGAAAGGTATATAATTGATAACCCATGTCATTTAAATTAATTGAAAATCACGAAAAGATAAGAAAAACTCAATATGGAAAGGTAAATAAAAGAGTACACATTTTATTTATTCAATTATATGATAATAAAATTTATATACAGATAATATCATACAAAAATTCTCATGGTTAATAATCTAAGATTTTGAATGAATGTAATTCAAAATTATCAGACAACATGTTAATATGGATCACGATACCTCTACCATCAAGAAAATTCCTATGATAGTTTAAATAGTAGAGGAGAAAAATCATTTAATTTAGCAAACATAATTAGTTTAATGAGAGATATTGATACATCATGTTTCTACATTATATCATGGGACACATATCCTAAAAGGGTAAAATCATTTCTCATATATTCATTAATATATTGAATTTATGAATCAATATATCTAACAAAAAAATATCAGTATTGGTTTAGGGATACAAATTTATCCATATTTTACTCGTAAATAAAATTACATTAATGTAAACACCATATGTAAAAAAATTTTATGGTATAGGATATAATAATATCCATCATGCCAAAATAAAGATATTTAAGATAATTTTTATTTCTAATGTAAAATTATCACTATAAGTTTATTGATTCAATAGAATGTTAAAAATCATAAAAGAAATTTATATTTCTCAAAAACCTTAAACACTAGGTAATTTTCAGGTTGAATCCTCTTATATGGAATAAATTTAAAGCGAAACTTAAAATTCTATAAATTATTAATGAATAATGATATCAATTGTCAATGGGGTCATATATACACCACTTAAATATGAATTTGTGAGTAAAACAATTAAATCAAAACGAAATGTAATGTAAAATCATATACCATACCTCACACTTCCTTTTTTAATTGAACATTCTTTATCTTATGGTATAGTGGTTTTAAAAAATTTATTATCTTTTAATAGAACCATATTATTATTTATGTTACCATATATTATATTTTTATAACATATAATATTCCATTCATTAATATTCTTTCACTATTTTCATTGTTTCCCTTGATAATTGTCTAGTTTTCTCATACTGTCATTATTGTGAAAGTCTAGTTTGTGTCGATATTATATTTTTTATCATATCCTAAATAATAAAAATTAAATAGTTATCCTATTTTTATAACCATTTTACTTTTAAAACCCCAAATTAATTAATGAAATGAAAAATGATGAACAATTCAATTATGGAGGTGGTAGGCCATACAAATTCATGAGTAACACTTCAATTGGTCATTGATAAATATGTTAAGGAATTCAGTTATATATTACCATTATATAATGTTAGTAATATCATTAAAACTGTATAATATACTTATATATATCATCCATGTGGTTTGGTGACAAAAATTGAATCGCATCAAAACGTGAAAGTGTCAATCCATACATTTAAAATGATGTTATTCTTTATTATGGGAGGGGAAAAAATTTGGTATATATTATCATTCAAGAATGATAAGTACGTAATTAATATAATAATTTTTTAAATTTATATACAATTAAATCATTCACAAAATCCGTATCAAATTTATTGTAATTTGGAAGTGAAAGTTGAATCACATTGCTTCGTGAGTAAGTAGTTCGTCGTAACAACGAATGTCGTTAACATATCTCATATAGAATGGAATTTGAAAAGTTGTATATATGATATAATAACTATATATATATGTAATAAAAATCATATATGTATATATATTACATCTATTGTCATAGCCATCCTTGAGATGTGGAAATGTAAAAAATAATGACATCGATTTGTGAAGTGGTAGTCTTTCATACCCACGACCAATGATTTGTAACCCATTTTATTGATGTGGAGATGGTTTTAGGTCATTACATTAATATAAAAAAATCATGGTTTTGGTAATATAAAAGTTATTATAATATCATGGTTTGATTAAAATTGAATTATCTGGATCAAGAAGTAAAATAAAGACGCTCGTTGAAAAATTGTAACTCTTCCCCTAGTGTCCAACTTATGTTTTGACTAAAAATTTTCTATGATTTATTTTTTCAAAAAATAAGTATTAAATGGTTATTTGAGGGTATTTTTTAGATTATATAGTGATTTATATTCTAAAAAAGTGATTTTATTGTTGGAAGAATAGATGAGTGTGAGTTAAATTTTATTATTGAGGATGAGAAGTACATTTGTAAAAATCCCAAAGTATACACTATAGAGGATAAAATAAATCCAAATGTTGATAAAAAGTATTTAACTAAATATGTGGATGTTTTATATGGTGGATACACACACTAATAACAAAACATGGAAAAAATAATCATTTTTTCAATATAATCATAGTTTTTTATTTTCTACAATTTTATTTTTCATAATTGTGACATGTATTTTATACCGTGGTAATTTATACATTAAAACTATAATAAAATTTTCCATATTAAATAATTTATAAACCCTAATTATAAATAATTTTTTTTAATTTAAAAATTAAAATCTAATGTATTTGGGAAATTAATTTTAACATAAGAACTTGTTACCTGTAGAAATAGAACATTAAGTTTAACAATGTTACCAATATTTTAACTATTCAAGGGTCAATATATTTATTATAATGTAATAAATGGTCCATGATTTGAATTTATTTGAAATTTATTATAATTTAAAAATAACTTTTTATAATATAGGGTTTTGGGTAATTCGAAAACATTTCATAAATATAATTTATTAAACATTAAAATTAATTTGTTTTATTAGAAACAAATTTAAATAAAATTTAAAAATATCAAGACGACTATGGAATTATAATATAATATAGTCCCACCTATGAAACATGATATATTAATTTATAAAAAATTCACACTATAATTCTTTCATTTCATATCAAATTTAATATTTTTAGTATTATTTATTTTATGTATTTGATAACTACATATTTATTGTGTTACTGTATCATCACCAATTAACGTAATTATCTCATCAAAAAAATAATATAAATTATCTGCTTTAAACTCTCATTTTATTTCAAAATTATATATATAAATGAATAGTTCTTTAATTAGTATATATCCTATCGTTTTATAGATATTTAACGTTTTAAAATTTTCTTTATCATATTTTTCATTACATAACTTATTATACGTGTAATTTTCAAAGAAATATTGTAAGAAATTGAAATATTTTAGATAAATCAACAGAAAATATAGAAATAAACTTATGGAATAAATTTGAGGTAATATTATAGATAAAGTTAACTCTTATAATTCTTGTTTAAACCCTGGTAATCCCCTGTTTACCTTAGAAATTGTAATTAATTATTATGTCATTCAGAGTTCATTTGACAAAAAACTGTGATGAACATATTAGAAATTATAAATTAATATTTTACCAAATATATAATCCAATTGTATACATTCAATTTACATAATATGAAAATTTTATTTTGAAATTAATCATATTTAAAAGATGAAAACTGGTAATTTAATGTCAAAATGTTGAAAAGAATACAGTGTTGGTATAAACTTGTTAAAAATTCTTGATGGAATTGTGTGGTAATTAGACATTCACATGCGGAGATATAAATAACCATAAATACATGGTTCACCACAAAGGGTATGTCCAAGGAGGATACATCGATATTGTGTCGATGATACCAAAACCACTAAATAGAAGTAGTTATTAAGGAAAAAAATTGTTCATACACATCGAGATGTTATCAAGAAAAATTAAACTATAACAATTAAATGTATATAACAGTACAACGTTAAAGCATCATTAAACTCCCCTATGATCACTAACATGGGTGATTTCTACAATGATTAATTAATTGAAGGTCGCATATGTAGAATATACAGTAACTCCTTTTTCACTTATTTTAATTTGACTCTTCTTGTAGCATAGTATTCAGTAAATGAATTTTAAATCATAGTTCAATGAAACCATATATTGAAAAGAACTGTTCATGAAGCTCCAAGACTTCAAAGAGACCCCCGTTATATTTCAAATAATGATTAGCATTCGTGAACACACACACATTCAGGAAGCTCACATCCCACAAAAAGAAATAAAAATTCATGATGCACCAAACCTTTTTAAAGATCATATCCATTGAAAAACTATCAATCAATAATAAAATCCTAATCATTATGTAACTTCATTTCAAATTTTGGGCCACTTGTTTGGGTTTTGGGTCCTTCAGGTCCTTTGGGACACCCAAGGCCTTTTGGAAAGTAAGGATTTTGGGCCACCATAGGGCTTTTGGGCCACCTCAAGGTGAAATCGTTATTAATGACCAGAAAGACTCTACCTCGAGCAGACTCCAGATAATAATTCTAAGAAGGCGCATTCACCATATCAGAATCTAAGCAAATTTTTCAGAATGAGAGGGTATGGAATTTCAATTGGGACTAAACAGTTCATTCACGGGAAGCCTAGCCGAAAAAGCCATGCGAAGGTGGAGAGTTGACATCACGATGAAGAAACATGGGAGGATCTGGTACATGTAGTTATAATATGTATATTTCTAAAGACCTAAAGGTCATGTAATATCTATAAATATGGTCCTTTAATGGGTTCCCTATCACCCTTTGATAGGGGGTTATCCAAAATCAATAAAAAATAAGGACTTCGGGCCATTTAGTTTAAAATAACGATGGATTATAAATTTTTGAACCTTTCCAAATTTGGTATACCTTTATGTAAGCATAACAAATATGAATTTATTGAAATTATTCTCATTTCAAATAATGTGGTTATGGCCACCTACATATATCCTCCCCCTTAATGAAAATCTAAAGATCCCTATGGAATTTTTTAGAACCTCCAAAAACATGCTCATGAAGATCCTTCATTCAAGTATATCCTTCATTTAGGAAGCACCTATTAAATATGACCCAATAACGAAGCTTCATATAGACACCTTTATTCACCATCATTCCATAATGCATTAAAAATTATAATTCATGTTGATGCACATCATTGAGAAACCCATTGTTTATGAAACACATTATCTTAATATACTTATTAAGTGCTAATCCTATAAATCAACCTTTTGAGAATCATGGTCTATCCTCATGATTTTGAGCTCCTAAAATTTTACATACACAATGGAATAGAAAAAAATTCATCATTGAAATCCTCTACATAGTAAGGTATATTTTCATTTAAACTACATAATCATAACTATTGCAGTTTGAAACAAACACATAATGCACTCCATTTACCTATACGAAAATCCATGGTTCCAACAATCCCCTCTAGGTTTGTTAGATAAAGGTACATAAATTCATTAACACACCATCATCGAACAAGAACATAATAGATATGACATTAATCAACCATAACTCTATGTGTACATAAAATAGCTCGATGTAGAAAAAATAGTTTAAAAAATGAATTTAAATCCACCAAAGACCATTGACAATGCTTAAAAACCAAAAAACACATTTAATTTAACATAACTATAAATTTTTATATAAACACAAAAATAGTATTTGTATTATTATTTTTCAAAATAATCTATCAATTGATCATATCACTCTCATAAACCTGAATAACTTCCATGTAAATTTTAAAATAGATGAACAATTGGTAGAGGAGACCACATGTATCATCTTTATGCATTAGGTTTTAGCTGATCACTTCATTTATAATGATGATTCTCAAACTCTTCTGCTACCAAATGGCTTAGTTAGAATTTCATCCACTTGGTCATTAGTTTGAACATGCTCCATTATAATTACACTGTGTTTACCCATTTTAATGATGAGGTGATATCTAATCTCAATATGTTTTGTATGAGAGTGTGGAACTGGATTCTTTATAAGATTAATCATGATCTCTTCTAAATATTAATAACCATTACATTTTTTTCCTAATAAAAAATATCATTTAGTTGTTTCTTCATCCTGAATGGCCACGTTATATCCTTTTAGCATAGATATATTCATTATTAGTCATACTAAATGTCGGGTTTTCTTGATTCATTCTGAAATATCACAAACATTTGTGTCCAATTTTGAATTCTCCACTAATTCTGGCATTTCTATCATCCACATCTTCTACCTAGTGAATATCATAACATGATGAATTTTCATTACCTCTTCCTTCTAAATTTTAAATGCCAAAATATATTGTGTCATGATTATAAACCATGAATAATTTTAACTGCTATTAAATAATCCTCTTTCATGTTAAATTGAGATGGAGTCGTTAATCATGTTTCAAAAATGATATTTGTTTGTGTTTGAGAGAAATATAAAAATCTTGAATCATTCTAATGTACATGGTGGGATCCATAGATACATAGTAAATGATCTTTCCATGTTTTATCCCAAATGAAAATAGATTCAATATTGTTTTGAAGTAATGCATATTGATATTTTTCAAAATATCTTTTCCTGTTTTGGTTGAGAAATAAAGGTATAATACTTATTTTGAACAACATGATTCCCCTAATAGAATATGATTTTACCAATCATGGATATCTCAAATTATAATTTCATATGATTTGAATATTATTCTAAAAATTCCTACCTGCTTCGCCGGTAAATAATACAATTTGAATACATTATCACTACAAATATATCTTTTTTAGAATTCTCCTCATAGATATTTTGATCGACACCTCCAAATTTAAATGCAATATTTATTATAAAATCATATAGTCAATAATACCATGTTTGTGTGTGCTAACATGAAGCCATAGATATCCTTATGCAATCTACACACCTTTATCTTTTAATTTCCTATCAATTGTCCAACTGGTTATTAAATATACACATATTATTCAAGAATAGCATTTAATAATTCTTTTATGAAATCTATATGATAAAATATTTAAACTAACTGTATTTCCATGGAAAGGAAGCATCTGGTCAACTATAGTCTAGAGACTAGAAAAATGTTTCTTCAACCTCAATGACTTCAATTTGCGCATAAAATTATACACCAGGGGTTCCTTTTATCATATTAGAGTTCCATTATCATAGAATATATTTTCTAAGATCCCCTTTTTTCATGTCACATGTGATTTAACGTCATAAAAAAAGATCATGTGTTTGGTTCAAGTTAATATGACAGAATTCATCATTCAATTTTGTAACCTATGATTTATCCTTTTATGCTTCTTCAAATAAGGTTGGTTCCACAATTTTTAGGATGTAAAAATGTTCTTTATTCACCATTATCCTTAAAATTTTAGGTGAGGTCTAATCCTTAATGTATCTAGATTGATAAATATCATTTTATTCTATTTTTACTATGAGATTTTGATGAAGTTTCTTCAGCAATATTGTCCACTTCTAATTCATCTTCCAAATCATCATCTTTCTAAGAGCCCTAGATATTTTTCATTACTTATACTATTTCCACATTTTATTCACTTTGATTTTCTCTTTATTCTTTGTCTTCACTCATATCCAAATACGAGCTCCTCAGGGTATTTATGGTTTTATCCTCAATAATTTTGACATCACTTATTTCCAAAAAAAATTCTAATATTATCACTAAAATATTTATTATATTTACTCTTTATATAATATCTAAGTAATATTCCATCATCTATAGAATCACCATACCTTCCTTGATTTAATTAACTATATTAGATTATTATTTTTCACTTAAACACATTTATATAATTCAGACTGGGATTTTAAAATACCATTTCTTATATAGTGTTTTGATTTCTCCCATAGAGTGTGCTGTATGATTTTGTGTGTTCAATGCGTCCAGAACATCCTATTTCTAATAAATATGTGAAAAAAACTATTAATAAATGATTTTCTATACATTTTGTTAACAAGTTGATTTATTCATTCGGTAACCCCATTTTGATGAGGGTTTATATCTGTAGAGACCACATGCATTATCAAAATATTTCTAAGTAATTTTCAAATTCAAAGGATGTGTTTTCTTGTTTTTTATATAATCATAGAATCTTTATTGTGAGGATACATTCATTCTCAAAACAATGATGGAAACTCTCCATGAAATCATGCACTTGTTGTTTCATATTTATAGAAATTACACAATCCATTGTACAATAATCATCAATAAAAAAAATATGAAACTCTCACTATTTTTCATATAAGTAGTCTTAAAAACAAAAAATTATATGTTGATAAGATTAAGGAGAATTTATTCCCATTTAGTCATTGGTTAATATGAACTCCTGACCATCTTCCTCCCTGTGAATTCAACATCTGTCCTTTCTCGATCACATGTCAAATTGGAATAGTCGACATTTGTCTTATGATTGTATATATGTTCTATGATTTGTTAAAAAGTATGACCAATCCAATAATGCCAAAAAAATTATTCAACTCTTATGTAGTAAGTGTCTACTATACTATAAACCTGGTATAAATTTTCATCTCTGTCGAATTCTTTCATGAATTAATTACTTGTCTTTTCTTAAATGGTGCACCCCTTACGATTATTTTTCTCTATCAATCTTGATAAATAGAGCTGAATTACACGCATGATATTGTGACATAATATATCTACATATATAAGTTTATTTTTTTCATAGATCATCATTACCTAGTTATGTATTTGAACTACCTTTTATCTTTATTGCGCTTCCATTGTCGAATCTTACTCTTACAACAAACCTTTTCTTGAAATCATTCCAAAAATCATCACGTCCTTCCATGTGTGATGAGAATCTAGAATCTAGAGTATATGTGATATTGGTCATCATATATTTGAAACAGTTTTTTTCCAAGGTTGGATTTCCCAATTTTCTTCTTTTCATTCAATGAGATACTTGATTTAGTGGAGGCTAATGATTTCATTTCCATTCTATTCTCAATATTCATGCATTCATCCTATTATTATTATTTTTCCTTTGGAGAATATGCATTTTCAAGATTAATTCTTCTTTTATAATAGATGGTGACATTTCTATTAATTCTATAGTTATTGTTCTCTCTATTTCTCTACATACAATGAATGGCTTTATGGCCATAGTATGAACATTGAAAACAATATTCAGAGAAATTATTTTTTATACATGATAAAGAATATGGATTTATTTGGTATTTTTGACATCTAGGCGCATCTCCATTTCGATTGCTCCATGTTATTCATTGTAATACATAGTATGAAATAAAAAACCACGGAATATACATTACATATGAGGAAATGTTTTCTCACCTCCCTTCATCCTCATGTCCCCATATTTAGAAAAAGAATTTGAGTGGTGATCATATCTAGATACTTGTAGATAATATTAATCATTATTTTCTATTTGATTTGAATCATTATTTTATAGGAAATCAAGTCATTTAAAATTTTTCAAAAATGATTCTTCCCAATATTTTGGATCATCTCGTTTCTAGAATTTGATATTTCTTCATCTTAACCAATTCAACTGTTATCAATAATTTTGTATCTATGATTATTCAAGGCCTATTATACCACATCAACACATAAGTTATAACATTCTAGAATATATATATCTATGAATCATCCATAATTTAATTTATTCAATGTTTTTAATGGTTTTTATTTTGTTTCATGTTTACCCCATAGAGTAGAAACTTATTCTTTTTGTCCCTCAATTATCTTATAATTTCCCTCTAGTATCAGTGAATGGTCAATAATTAATTTATCATACTCCTAAATACCTATTTTATGTTCCACTACCTATTCCATGTTTTCAAGAGTTCTTAGAAGTCATATTAACACTTTTTTCATTATTCATGATCGGCTTCAAGCTGATCAACATAATATGATGATCTTTTTGCATATATATCATTTTTTATTTCAATTTAATTGATTTTCAATTTCATTAGGAAAACCATCAAAATCCACCATTAGGTCAAAAAAATCAATTAGATATTTTTATATATTTTTTATTTCCAAATATTTCAACTATAACAATGAAGGATTATTATTGTTCAGAATAATCTCCAGTTTTAGATCCTCTTAAAATTTATGATAATCTTGTTCTTTTTTATAGATGAATCATTACAATAAAAGTTATTTCTGATTTGAAGTCTTATTTTTCAATGAACCTTCTATGAGGTTTCTTCATGCTATATTCTTCACATTAAACACCATAAAATTACTATAAGCATTGAGATGAAATGTACCCGACATTGTGAAACTAAAAAAAGAAAATATAATCTTTTTAAAAAATCACACTTTTCATATCTTGAGTTTCATGGAAGATAGATAATGAAATTATTATTCATTCTCAACACATTATATAAAAATATCACATATTTACATGTCTGTGAATTCCATTTCTTTATTAACTCATGTGGATTCATCTTCTATTTTAACTCTCATTTCATAATCAATTACACTAATTAACAAATAAGCAAGAGAGTGCATAAAAAAATATCGTTCATAAAAGACCGAAAATTTTGGAATATATATATATATATGGTATACTTCTCATGTTTTTCTACATAATTTCAATTTCTTTAATTTCATATAAATTCCTCAACTATATCCGAGATGTATAGTCATTCAATTGATTAATATATCTACTTTTCCATCAAAATGAATTTTTGGATAACAAAAAAAATTATTCAATATATAAATTTGGGCCTCCTTTACTCTGTTATGTACTTTATATATATTATATAGTTTCTCCCACCTAGATATATTTATAGTGATGCACATCACATTAAAATAACTTTTATAAAAATTTGTTTTAGTAAGAGTATTTTGAGTGATGTAGTCTAGATCAATAATTTTCATATTTGTTTTTGTCATTGACAAACTTGTGAAATGAGTGACCTAAATCCCATATGTAGTGGAGGAAATAACTACCATCCAAAAGAATATAATATGAGATCTCAATCTCTTCCCCCAAATATAATATTTTTTCTTTTTAAAAATGGAGCTCTCTTAATATTCAGTGAATTTTCATTATAAACATATGATAGATTTTATAAAAAATAACATTTACCCTATAATACCACCTATTGGACCACAAATCACCTTATGATTCGAGAGTTGAAACATAGTTTAAATTGTATCTTTAAAATTGATAAAATGTGGTAACTTGTTGGTAGAAACATGTTAATATTGTCTACTGTAATTGTGTACAGATAATACATTCACATTCATATAGAATAAAAAATTTATATGGTTTTCAAAAAATAGAAAATCTATGGTGCGTATGGGGAGAGACCATTGGTTATAGCTAAATCCAGTAAAATTTAATTAATAATATTGAAAATATAGGTTTATACATTCTAATTATATTATAGTAATACTTACAGTTCATGAATTTTAAAGATAACATAATTCTTATCTCAGAACAATTCCATCAACTCATCATAGATCACCTCCCCAAGTTATATTTTAGTAAATATAATTATTTTAAGGATCCATTGGTATAAATTTAATTAATTTATTTTTCCCTGATTATGATGATACTCTGCTTGCACCATAGTCTTGACAAAATAAACTTGAAAGAACTATTAACATAAACCATATGTTCAACACAACTATTAGAGAAGATCTCAATATTCATGAACCCCCATTTAAGTTTCAGATAAATACCAAATTTCATGAACCCACAAACATTCATGAAGCTCACATACTCCATGAAAAAAATCAAACTTTATGAAGATCCCACCGATTGCAAATTTTTGATCCTTCTGAAAATTCATAGTCTCCACAAAACTATCACTCTTCCTGAAATTTCCATTTTTTATATTCCTTATAAACAATTAGTTCATATACATTAACGTCATGAAGATTTATATTTTAAAGGATTTTTTTTCTATATTAGTTAAACCTTTACAAAATCAGGGCAGTTCAGCCTTTTATCTGATTCTCATTATGTCAAATTATGTGGGTGTGGTCATCTATTGGTAGGATCAACCCATCATGAAGATCCCAATATCCTTGATCCCTTTTCATGAACCTCCAAAAAAATTCTATTATATTTACATAACTAAAAAATCATCATTGAAATTTAACCCATTTATTAAGATTCTCATCAGCACCATGATTCATATTCCATACCAAACATGTTCACGATGACCATTATTGATTCCCCATATATGCATGAAATATATTCTTTATAATAAATAGTCTTCACCATAGGATCTAGTTTAATTAAAACTCCATGATGAACCCTTGTGTGGATTGACAAAATTGAAAAAATAAAATCCATTTCTAAATATTTAAATCTTTGGTTTAAGGAAGATATTTTTAATTTATGTGTGCAAATAACGATTAATTCATCAATGATAAAATATATCTTTCTAAAGAACATTGGGGTTTATTTTATGTGATTATTATTTTATTCCTAATAAATAGATAAACATTATTTTAATAATTCAATAAATAATATTCATATAATACTATTTAAAATATATGTTAGAACTATTATATAAAATAACTATATTTTAATTCTATTTCAGATTTCCTTTAAACACTATGTTTTTTACAACAAATCCTAAATTGTGTTTTCCATTTGATTCTAGCTAAATACAGTGATTCATGTAATGAATAATATTTAATAGATCATATTTAATTAAAAATAAATATACCATAATTTTTTGTTGTGTCTTATTTTCTTCTATGATCGGTTTCACATGTCACATACTCTATGAAATTCAATGTTATCATTTTTGGATATTGGGATGTTACATTCTCCCCGTATTTAATAAATTACATCCTAACAATTTTAATATGAAATTCTTAATCAAGGGTTTTAAATATGGAAATTCCGTTTTTTAAAAACCCATATCATAAGTGGGTTAATAAAAATTCATCTTATAAGAGAGAATATGGATTGTGATGGCCATTTCAAATAACATATAACTATATTTCAAAGTAGGGGTATGAAAACCCTGCTTTTATTACAAACATAAACATGATTTATTACATAAATCTTTACTTGATACAACAAATAAGATCGAGAGGTTTAGTGTCTTTGGGTCTTAGGACCATTACATAAAAACTTAAAACATGAAATACAACATCTTTATTGAAAAATTCCTTTACATGACCACAACATTCCCTCATACTTAGCATTGCATGGGATAACCTGAGGACATGCATAAGAAAAGGGTGAGCTATAAAGAACAGTAAGGGAGTACACATGGAATAACATGAGGAGTACAATACATGTTAGACAATAGGCATATCAATATAGCATATAAGAAACATGAACATAAAGGCATGATAAAGCATGATAATCATAACATGGAAATGTGGCAACAACACATAATATGGAATTAGCATGAGCCATGGCTCATTGCACATGGAGCATTAGTAAATCCTCATTGCACACAAAGCACTAGTAAACCCTTGTTTCAAAGAATTAGCATGAGTCAACACTCATTGCACATGACGTATCATGACACCATACAGTACCCAATGCATTGGAGCGCTATAAGGGCACACCCTTCTTAAACATTTCATTTCATGCATAAGTGTGCCACATGGATCATAAAACATGGATTCATAAAACAAAATCATTTATTCCATGATCATGTAATGTGGAATTCCTAAATGAAACTTTGTAATCAATAAGTAAAGGTGCATAAAGGTGAATACCCTTGATGGAGAAATGAGCATGATATTTACTACACAATGACATTGGCTTAGAAAATCTGTGCAATTTCGGCAGCATAACAGCATGACATAAGAATTCATAAAAATGGTTGATGAGAGAGAAAGGGGTTCCTCATCATATTTACATTTAATGTAAAATAAGGAGGTCATATAGATACATGTCCCAACATTTGTAAAGGAATTTAGATTCATGATACAAAAGTATTGCTTGAATGTAAAAGAGGAGAGAGAAGTTCCTTTCGGAATTTCGACATAGTAACGGGTGTACAAGGGAGGCATTTAATGAGAGAGAAAGGGTCTCACATCATTAAAACATAAATAGGGAAGTATTAGGGAGGTGAAAAACCATACCCCAACATTTATAATTGAAATTAAAAGGTAAAAACAACATAAAGAAAATTGGACAGAAATGAGAAAGGAAGAAAAAACCCTTACTTGGAAGTGTGCTTCCAAAGGCTAGAGAGAGGCTTGTGAGAGGCTTCTTGGGAGCTTGGGTAAACTTGGGAGGATTCTAGAGATAGTAGGTCAGAGTATGGACGAACTCCAAAGGCTTTGAGTGAGGAGGAAGTGGGAACTTGGGTGGGTTTATATATGAACGGTGAGGGAATTCTTTATTATTTTGGTTTGGGACCCCTTATATTAAATTAATCCAAACCACAAACCATCCCATCGTTTTTCCCATGGTTTTTGGAAAAGGTAAGAGGAATAAAATATTTTATAAGGAAAAAGTCTGAATATCTTAATATATTAGGGTTGTTTATATGGAGGTGAGTCACACTCCCATGGAAAGTAATTTAAAAAGGAAAAGTGTTGAATATGTCTTGAGGGGTCCATTAATTCTTTGAAAAGTAAGTAAAACAAACCCAAATTCACATTATTTTAATGATAAAACATATATTGACCGAATATAAGGGTTATTGTATTTTATTACATCACCATTGGGTCATTATGATGTCATAAAACACATTATATATTTAAACGGTATTTAATTTTTACCCACAAATTTGACTGTCACAGAAAATTATGAAAAATTCACCGTTGGATAATTTCGATGTCCTGATTCCATAAATGACATTTATATTAGCTAAAATTTTTTCTAAATATGTTAATTTTAACTTTTAAAATAAAAAACAACATTTATCGAAAATTCACGGGTTTTGATAGAAATGGCTTTCAAACCTTAATATAAAATTTTAATTGCATTCATAAAATTATAAGATCATTTATATTTAATAAAAATTAATTTATTATTATTATTAATAATTTATTAAAATATTATTTAATTCAAAAATCCCTTAATTTAATAAAATATATTTCTTAATTAAATAATAACTAAAAACACCATTTGTACTTTAAAAAAATATTTACAATCTATCAAAAATGACTAGATATTATATTCATTATTATATACAAAAAAATATTGTACATGAACATAATACTACTTATTTTTTACATAACCCCTTAAAATAGCTACATAAGACCTAAGGGTAAGGTGTGCGATGGTGATAGACTCTTGGGGTGGCTTGGATAGCATCGCTCGAGTGTTAATTTCAATCAACTTACACTTTTCCCTTAGATGGCCACGTTCAAGCTTGACAAGATGAAGCTCATCTTGGGCTTGGTCAAGGGCAAAGCCCAAAGACACCACCTATTTTCTGAGCTTCGACAAATGGTCTTCGTACGGAGAAATTCTACTGGACGAGGCCATCACTTCTTTTGTCTAAGTAAAATTGGGTGTATTAAATCCCTATATTTATAGTAATCATTTGATCACAGTTCAACGACTATATTAGAAATGGTCAAAATTATTAGCATAAAACCAATGAAGTTGACATTTTATATAAACATAAAGAGACATTTAATTAGATAAAGAGGGATTTTCATTAATGAAACTTTGGGTCGTTACAATATTCCCCCCTTAGGAAATTTCACCCTCAAAATTTTCCTTTCCTCGCACTATAACAAATGTGGGTAACTCAGCTTCATCATATCCCCTGATTCCCAATTTGCTTCATCAAACTTGTGATTTCTCCACAACACCTTGACGAGGGGCATTGTCTTACTTCGTAGAACTTTTTCTCTACGGTCTAAGATCTTCACTGGTTGCTCCTAATAATAAAGATCATCTTCCAATTGTACCACCTCAGAAGAGAGTACATGTGAAGGGTCCTGTATGTACTTCCTTAAGAGAGATACATGAAAGACATCATGCACCTTGTCCATTGTAGGTGGAAGTGCTAGTCGATAAGCCACAGGCCCAACATGATCAAGAATCTCAAAGGGGCCGATGTACCTTGGACTTAACTTCCCTTTCTTTCCAAACCTCATGAACTTTTTCCATGGAGATATGTGTAGAAACACCATGTCTCCACCTTTAAACTCAAGGTCTCGTCGAAGATTATCTGCAAAACTTGTTTGTCGACTCTAGGCTGCCTTGATATGCTACTGAATAGTTTTCACCTTCTCCACCATTTCTTCGACCATTTCTGGTCCAAGCAGCTTACGTTCACCGACCTCATACCAATATGCCAGTGTTCTGCACCTTTTCCCATATAGGGATTCATATGGTGCCATTTGGATGCTCGAGTGGAAACTGTTATTATAAGAGAGCTCAACCAGAGGTAGATGTTGATCCCATCATCCTTTAAAGTACATTGAGCACGCTCTCAACATATCCTCAAGTGTTTGGATAGTCTGCTCGGATTGGCCATCAGTTTGAGGATGATAGGCCGTACTGAAGTTCAGATCAGTATTCATAGCATGTCGAAGACTCTTTCAAAACTTATAGGTGAATCTCGGATCTCAGTCAAACTCAATAGATAGTGGTACTCCAAGCAACCTTACAACTTCCCTGATATATATCTGTGCCAGTTGATCCAATGAGAAATCCTCCCAAATAGAAATGAAGTCTGCAGTCTTTGTAAGATGATCAACAACAACCCATATTGCATTGTTGCCTTTGGATGTCCTTGTAAGTCCAGTGAAAAAGTCCATGGTGATGTTCTCCCATTTCCATTCTGGTATGGGCAATGGTTGCATCATCCC
The DNA here is from genome assembly GCA_963277665.1 of Viscum album. Classification (NCBI taxonomy): domain Eukaryota; kingdom Viridiplantae; phylum Streptophyta; class Magnoliopsida; order Santalales; family Viscaceae; genus Viscum; species Viscum album. The sequence continues at coordinate 183,939,757 of OY728153.1, read as the reverse complement.
CTTAGACAGTTGCCTCTCTTCCTTCATCTGCTGACACACCAGGCACTTTGATGTATATTCAGCGATATCCTTCTTCATATTATCCCCCTAAAATTTTTCTCGGAAATCTCGATACATCTTTGTGCTCCCTGGGTGAATAGAGAAATTTGAACTATTTCCATCATCCAAAAGTTCCTTCTTCAGCTCCGGACTTGATGGAACACATAGTCTTTTCCCAAACCGCACAATTCATTCTTCATTAACATTAAACTATGAGGATTTAAGCTTTTTGATAGCTTCCACTTTTTCCTGAATTCCCAGATCATCCTTTTGAGCATCCTTTAACCTTTCCAAAAGAGATGGTTGAGCAATAATTTGTGAAAGGATTGATGATGTTCCCTTCTCTATGATTCCCATGTCCATCTTCATCAAGTCTAAGAAGATTGGATCCTTATCAATTCTCATCATTGATAGAATTGACGGTTCCTTTCTACTTAGGGCATCTGCCACCTTGTTCGTTTTCATAGGGTGGTAATGTATTGAACAGTCATAATCCTTGATGAGATCTATCCATCTTCTCTGGAACATATTAATCTCTTTCTGTGTGAATATATATTTAAGACACTTGTAGTCAGTATTTATCAAACATTTCTCTCCATAGAGATAATGCCGCCAGATTTTCAAGGAAAAGATCACACCCGCCAACTCCAAATCATGTTTTGGATAGTTTCTCTCAGGGATTTTCAACTGCCTTGAGGCATAGGATATCACTTTATCATTCTGCATCAGCACACATCCTAATCCCTTCTTCGAAGCATCACTGAATACCACAAAAATCTCCCCACTTGTGGGTAAAGTGAGCATGGGTGTAGTGATAAGCCTCATTTTCAACTCCTTGAATCATTCTTCGCATTCATCAATCTAAGAAAAATTTACTCCCTTTCGAGTTATCTTGGTAAGAGGGTTAGACAATCGTGAGAAATATCTCACAAATCGTCGATAATATCCAGCTAACCCCAAGAAGCTACGGATATCCGTTATCAATGTTGGCCTCGGCCATCCCTAAATTGCATATATTTTGGAGGGATCCACAGATATCCCATTACTTTTGATGATATGTCATATGTATGAGACTTCCTTCAACCAGAACTCACACTTACTGTACTTTGCTTAGAGCTTCTCCTTGCACAAGGTCTCCAGTACAGTTCTTAAATGCTCCTCAGGATCCTCCTTGTTTTTGGAGTATATTATAATATCATCTATAAAGACTACCACAAATTTGTCTAGGTAATCTCTAAAGACTCTATTAATTAAGTCCATGAAGATTTCTGGAGCCTTGGTGAGTCCGAAAGGCATTACTATAAATTCATAGTGCTCGTATCTTGTACGAAAAGCAGTCTTGGGGACATCTTCCTTCTTCACCCTTACTTGATAATATCCCGAACGCAAGTCCACCATGGAGAAGTATTGTGCTCCACACAGCTCATAAAAAAAGTCAGGGATTCTTGGGAGAGGATACTTATTCTTTATCGTGATTTTGTTAAGTTAACGTTAATCGATGAGAAGCCGCATTGACCCATCCTTATTCTTGACGAAGAGGACTGGTGCACCCCACGGTGAAGCACTTGGGCGTATAAACCCTTTATCCAAATTCTCCTTTAGTTGTTTCTTCAGCTCTTCAAGCTCTAAAACAACCATTCTATATGGAGTCTAGGATATTGGTAGAGCCCCAGGTATAAGTTCAATTGAGAACTCAACATCTCTTCTTGGAGGAAGACCAGACATTTCCTCAGGAAACACTTCAGCGAATTCCCTCACAATAGGTATTTCTTCAAGGATGGTTTCTTCCTTGGACTCAATCATCTGAGCCAGATATGCGTGCTCATAAGGCAGTAATATCCATGCTTGAGATGATGGAGCTAAAGGATATTCATCTTCCTCCTGACACATGTGAAGAATCGAGGGTTGATTCTCCATATGGAGTGTGATTTCCTTCTCCCGACAATTTATATTGGTTCTATATAAGGAAAGCCAATCCATGCCAAGAATTGCATCAAATTCCACCAGAGGGAGTATGAAGAGGTTTTCCAGGAAATTCAATCCACAAATTATAACAGGGGAGGACTTATATTCATGGGATGCAATGATTGCCCCATTTGCCGTAATCACCAACATCTTTACTTCCATGATTTGTGGTGGTGCTGGAATTGTTCTACTAAACTTTCGAGATATAAAATAATGCGTAGAACCTGAATCAAAAAGTACGTTCACTATTCGTGAATGAATAACTAGCGTACCAGTCAACACTTCATTGTCGTGGTTCACTTCGGCAAAAGTGATGGAAAAAGCTCTTCCTTGCTGCCTTGGAGGTTGTTGGTCGCCTCCGAAAACCCATGGATTAGGGCACTAATTTTCAAAATGACCCAGTTCTTTGAATTTATAGAAATGAACAACGTGTTGAGGTTCGAACGGAGTGTTCCTCTCCTCTGTCGCAACCGTGGGTCCTTCTTTCCAACAGTTAACAGCTAGGTGCTCTTCTCTTCCACACCTGAAGCATTTTCTCGTCCCCTTAAGGCAATTTTCAGGGTGCTTCTTTCCGCACTTTTGGCAAGTGGGGTGATGGATCTTCTTAGCACCATTGGATTTATCCATCGGACCACCACCATTAAAGTCCACCTTACGCTTCATGTCCCCATGATACCCCTGTGATTCCCCGATCTCCATTTCGACCTTGAGGTCACATCGGACAATTTTCTCATAGCTATCGAAGTCACGGATCACTAATGCTATCTGCAAGCTAGGTTTCAGCCCACCAAAGAAGCGGTGAACCTTGCATTCAGGGGTAACGACAAAGCCGGAATCATATCGTGCAAGCCTTGTGAAGTTTGCCTCGTACGCTCCAACAGATTCTTCATCTTTTTTCTTGAGGGAATGGAAGTCCCTTTCCATCTTAAGCTGGAGGGTGCACAGAAAATATGTATCGAATGAACATCTTCCGGAAATCCTTCCATTACAAAGCCTCGATCTCCTCCTCAGGCTTCATATTTTTGATCAACATCTACCATTGATCAGCTTCACCCTCCATACAATACACCTCTAGGAGAACCTTCCCTTGTTTAGAACATTGTAGGATGGAGAATATCTTTTCAATGGAGTTGATCCATTGTTTAGTGATCGTGGGATCAGATGATCCACTAAAAGTAGGAGGCCTTTGTCTCATGAATCTCTCGATAGTGACTTTTTATTTCTTAGGGGGGGGGTTGAACATTCCTCTTGAACTGTGTTTCTATTCAAAACATGAGTTAGCTGAGAGAGAAGCGTGTCAAAGTTTGTGATTCCTGCTCCCATTGGATTTTCCATCTCATTAGTACAATCATCACACTACTCTTCACAACGGTTGTTAGCTTGAGTCCTCCTATTACCAGCCATTGGCTAGAATAAAATAAAAGTTAGGGGTAACACATAAAGGGTAATCCAAAGACAAAAGTCGATGACTCATAAATAAAATTCTATTTCCTTAACTCGTGAGTCTATAGGCTTCAATCTATGCTTTTCATGATCTACTTTCTAACATATATTCTTAGAGGCGTTTTTCCCTTAATAAGGGTTCATAATAAGATTGTGAATTTATCAAAACATATCCCCCGGGAGTGTCGTAACCAAGAGTGAAGCATGGCCCATTATCGTTCACTAGTTCCCATTCGAGTCTAGCTCAAAGCGGTGTTTTCGGGTTTTACCCCTAGGATACATCTGTGCCAGGTCCGCATCTACCAGATCGTATCCAGACAGGGATGTATTTGTTTGATAAACTACTTATATAGTATTTAACAAAACATAGGGATGTTTTTATTATACTTAGTCTTGTATCTAAGGCTTTACTAGGGTTTCCTAGTCTTAAAAATAACTAATCCTATCCTCTGATACCAACTATGACAACCCTGCATTTATTACAAACTTAAACATGATTTATTACATAAAATTTCACTTGATACAACAAAGAAGATCGAGAGGTTTAGTGTCTTTGGGGATTAGGACCATTAAATAAAAACATAAAACATGAAATACAATATCTTTATTGAAAACATCCTGTACATGACCACTACATTCCCTCGTACTTAGCATTGCATGGGATAACCTGAGGACATGCATAAGAAAAGGGTTAGCTACAAAGCCTAGTAAGGGAGTACACATGGAATAAGATGAGGAGTGAAATACATGTTATACAATAGTAATATCAATAGATAATATAAGAAACATGAACATAAAGGCATGATAAAGCAAGATAATCATAACATGGAAATGTGGCAACAACACTTAACATGGAATTCGCATGAGCCAAGGCTAATTGCACATGGAGCATGAGTAAATCCTCATTGCACATAAAGCAACAGTAAAACCACGTTCCAATTGAATTAGTATGAGTCAACACTCATTGCACATGACTTATCATGATACTATACTTTACCCAATGTATAGGAGCGCTATAAGGGCGCACCCTTCTTAAACATGTCATTTCTTGCATAAGTGTGCCACATGGATCATAAAACATGGATTCATAAAACATAATAATTTATTCTGGGATCAAGGAATGTAGAATTAATAAATGAAACTATGTAATCAATAAGTAAAGGTTCATAATGGTGAATACCCTTTATGGAGAAATGGGCATGGTATTCACTACACAATGACATTGGCTTAGAAAATCGATGCGATTTCGGCAACATAACGACATGACATAAGAATTCATAAAAATGGTTGATGAGAAAGAAAGGGGTTCCTCATCATATTTACATGTAATGGATAGTAATGAGGTCATATAGATACATGTCCCAACAATTGTAATGGAATTTAGATTCATGATACAAAAGTATTGCTTGAATGTAAAAGAGGAGAGAGAAGTTCCTTTCGGAATTTCGGCATAGTAACGGGTGTACATGGGAGGCATTTAATGAGAGATAAAGGGTCTCACATAATTAAAACTAAAATAGGGAAGTATTAGGGAGGTTCCAAACCATACCCCAAAATTTATAATTGAAATTAAAATGGCAAAACAACTTAAAGAAAATTGGACAAAAATGAGAAAGGAAGAAAAAACACTTACTTGGAAGTGTGCTTCCAAAGGCTAGAGAGAGGCTTGTGAGAGGCTTCATGGGAGGATGGGGGACCTTGGACGGATTTCAGAGAGAGTAGGACAGAGGTTGGATGAACTCCAATGGCTTTGAGTGAGGAGGAAGTGGGACCTTGGATGGGTTTATATTGGAAAGGTGAGGGAATTCTTTATTATTTAGGTTTGGGACCACTTATATTAAATTAATCCAAACCACAAACCATCCCATGGTTTTTGCCCATTTTTTTTGAAAAAGGGAAGAGGAAAACAATATTTGATAAGGCCAAAGTCCGAACTTCTTAAAACATTAGGGTTGCTTATGTGGAGGTGAGTCACACTCCCATGGAAATTAATTTAAAAAGGCAAAGTGTTGAATATGTCTTGAGGGGTCCATTAATTCTTTGAAAAGTAAGTCAAACAAACCCAAAATCACATTATTTTAATGATAAAACATATGTTGGCCGAACATAAGGGTTATGATATTTTATTACATCACCATGGGGTCATTATGTTGTCATAAAACACATTATATATTTAAAAGTATTTAATTTTTACCCAAACATTTGACTGTCTCATAAAATTATGAAAAATTCCCCGTTGGATAATTTCGACATCCTGATTCTAGAAATGACATTTGTTTTATCTAAAAAATTTTCAAAATATGTTAATTTTCACTTTTAAAATAAAAACCAACATTTATCAAAATTCACGGGTTTTGACAGAAATGGCTTCCAAACATTAATATAATATTTTAATTGCAGTCATAAAATTATAAGATCATTTATATTTAATAAAAATTAATTTAATAATAATAATATTATTTTATTAAAATATTATTTAATTCAAAAATCCCTAAATTTAATAAAATATATTTCTTAATTAAATAATAACTAAAAACACCATTTGTACGTTTAAAAACTACTTACAATGTATCAAAATTGACTAGAAATTATATTCATTATTATATACAAAAAAAATAATGTACATGAACATAGTACTACTTATTTGTTACATAACCCCTTAAAACAGCTACATAAGACCTAAGGGTAAGGTGTGCGATGGTGACAGACTCTTGGGGTGGCTCGGATAGCATCACTCGAGTGGTAATTTCAATCAACTTCCACTTTTCCCGTAGATGGTCACATTCGAGATTGACAAGATGAAGCTCAGCTTGGGCTTAGTCAAGGGCGAAGCCCAAAGATGCCACCTCTTTTCCGAGCTCTGACAAACGGGCTTCATACGGAGAAATTCTACTAGACGAGGCCATCGCTTCTTTTGTCTAAGTAATATTGGATGTGTTAAATCCCTATATTTATACTAATCATGTGATCACTATTCAATGGCTATATTAGAAACGGTCAAAATTATTAGCATAAAACCAATTATGTTGACATTTTATATAAACATAAAGAGACATTTAATTAGATCAAGAGGGATTTTCATTAATGAAACTTTGGGTCGCTATATGGGGGACACAATTGGGAAATTAAATCATGAAAATAGATGATAATACATCTTCCAAAGGATTTTTGGAGGGTGATAATGGCCATTCATCACATTTAAGTGGGTCGTCCAAAAAAGGTAACAACCATAATAACATAAACCCAATTTGTGGGATAAAGTTATTTATATTATATGATATGATTTTAACAGGATGACGTTTTATTTAAATATATGTTTACTAATGCTTATGAACATTCATGAGATGATATACTTAAATTATTTCATTTAATTTCATAAACATAATCTCATATTAAGGTTGTGACATGAAAAATTTCCAATTAATCGTTTACATCATTAAATGAATATCCCAAAATGAATTGTTTATGGATGACATAGTAAAATTAACTTTTAATGTAATGTAATTTCCATAAAACATTGAATAATATTTCTATTTGTCACAAAAAAAATCAAAACTAATATGATTAGAAAAACTAATAAACAAATATTTATATTGTGAAGTAATAACATAATCATTGAAACCTCATCATAAGTTAAACCAAAACAAATACAGAAATGGTGAAGGGGAAGTAAGAGAAACACTAAATATAATTATTAGAGAGAACATGGTATGATAAAATTGAATGAAAATATTACAGCTCGTTCCAACAAGAGAGTAAACGTAAACCCATCCAAGCACATGGATCTAGAAATAGTGAGGTGGTTAACTCCACTGGGATTTTTCATTACCTATAGATGGATAATGGACACATCTAACCAGGATACGCTAGACACATAATGAATGTGGCATACCTCGCACGTCTTCAACCCTATTCGAAACAAAGTAACTAAGACCCGAGGAGTGGTCACAGTAATAAGATATATATATATATATATATATATATATATATATGCTCAGTCAATGAAACCAGAAGAAGAGAGTAAGAAGATATCTATCCCTTAGCCCATCCAAATAATGCAGACATCCAACTATTCTAAACTAATGTTATTTTTAATACCTAGTACCTCATCATCTTCCTAGGAGTGACATGTCAAAGGGGCTCAAATTACCGCACATCAATATTATCTTCTTTGGGAGGCATTGGCTCACCCATTCAGTTTTAGGTTGCCTTAAAATAATGTGTATTAGTGGGGAATGTACCCCTATTTTTTATGATCTCATAGGTATATCGAACCCTGCCTATCCACTATTCCTATATTTGAGGGACTTTTCGGAAAAACTTTGGACTATGCTACACAACATGGAGGTGGGGTTGTCGTGATGAATCCTTAGGGATATTTCTATGGGCCATCATGATATATCCTCGGGGAATATGCTTTGGGTTTTCCTCATATCTGTATAGGGACTAATCTATGGATCATCCTCGTATCTCATTCTGCACTACTCTTTGGTTCATCCAGGTATATCCTCTTGGACAACACTACGCAGCCCTGAAGGAGAGTTGGACTAGAAATACACTTGAAATTCCTACTAGATGGTTCATTTAAAAAGTACTGAGGAACACTGGCCATCCCTGCTAGATGGTAGCTATCAGAAATCACACCATTTTAGTCATCATGTGTTTCCCAGATAGGTGTCTCACCTTGAAAATCTCTCATCATATCTAAGAATCAACTAAAGAGGTCACCATTGCATTTTATGTGGGAGACCATCTAGTATTTTATAATATTATACCGAAGTATGAGTCCAAAAAAAAAGAGATATGAGAGATAGATGATTCATAAATTGGTACATGGTGCATGTGGGTCCCACTTATTATGTAGTCTCACCTTTTCACCTTGACATGTACCTATCCATACTCAGGTACTAAACTAAAAAAATTACCCCAAGGTAGGGTAGTGTACTCCAAGAGTACCTAATATCTCTAGCCCAAAATCTGAAGAGCACACATTGCTCATTTTTAAATCAATGGGAGAAATTTTAATTTTACAGCATGGCCTCCTCAAATAGAAGTGGATAACCAAATGGATTAAACCATCATGATCCTTTAAAGAAACACACAGAAGGTCGACTATTCATTTTCTCTGAATGAACTGTAGATGGAAGAATCAAAATGATTCTCATGAGGATCACCCCACGATCCAAGATAATAATATAGATCACACTAATGCGATACCCAGAGAAAAACACATGGAATTGAAAACTTGTTCTCTAGAATAGAAACCAGTTAAAAATTTCACCAACACACCCTAACTTGACCTTATGAGTCCAAATACATCATTTTGGTTTTAAACACCAAGAAGTTTTCTTGGAAAATTTGTTCAAGGTCTTGGGGGGTGCAGTTGTTGAAGGTGTATCAAACGGATGTAACACACAATGGTTATGGTGGGTCAATGTTTTAATAATAATGTTAAATCTATTTTTTCATTGATATTTCATGGACCCCGAACATGGGTCGGAGAAAAGTATCTAATGTGATATTTAAAATCACACATCGCTGCTGGGGTCACGTAGATAAGTATGGTATGTTGATTGGACTTCATGCTGGTAAGTTATAAGGGTTAAAATAAATAAATAATAATAATAATATAATAATAAGTATTCCTCTGTTTTTATACTTTTCACTTTGTTTTACCCTTCCCCATAGATTTTCCCTCTTCCCTATCCCCAATTCCTCATACTACATCCACCATTACACAGCATGGATGCTGCCCTTTAGTCCTCGGAAGTTATAGCCTTTGGCCTACTGTCGCCTCCTCCATCCTCCGACCCTAAAACCTCAGACTTTCATCATGATACTGACTTGGAACTCTTTGTTTATCATGCTCAGACACTCTATTCTCTCACTAATGGATTCCCACTTCAATTCCATCCTGTTATTTTGCAGCCACCTTCCTCACTCATCCTACCACTGATTACGAGCTCATCATTGGCCCGAGGACATGTCAGCATGCTCTGCATGAACCCTACTTTTGTCATACTCTCCAGTATTCTCCCGTGATATCATCAATGTTTCATCTATCCACATCGAATCTGATCACCCATTTGAGCTCAGGTAACCTAGAAATTGTCGATATGGGAACTGCATGGTTCCAACATCATGAAAACATTGAAATAGTAGTGAATGTCACATATAAAAAGGATTCAGATCATTGTCCAAGAATTCAGGGACAACGATCAAGAGTTTCCATCCATAATAGATAAATAATTGAGAAATTACATTGTTAGTGCTATTGGGGTTTGGAAAAGGGATGTCTATTGAAGAACTAATTATCAACATGCTCAACATTTTAATTAATGGCATAAAAACGAAAGATGAGTCATACCTTGAATGTATTGATCTTTACTAATGAATATTTTGCTGGTGAAATGATTGGATGAAGGTGTTGAATTTATCGTGCTTTAATCCTCCGGGATTGGAGGACTTATTTGTTGTTCTTCATCATTCATCAATGGGAAGGAGAGGGGAGTAAGAGAGGGTTTTTCATCATTGGAAAACAGAATTACAAGAAAAACTCTCGAAAATATGAATTTATAATCATAAAGTATGTTTAAGATATTAATCAAATAAATAAAATTAATAATTATTAAATTATTTGTTTATCTATCCATGATGGAACATTAGTCAAACTCCCAATGCTGATAATGGTAATATCCCACGTAGGGTAAAACATATGTTATAAACTCAATAGGGATCTCAGGGCTCTCATCTGATCTCTTGTCAAATGTTTTATTTCGGTTTGATCTTTTAAATAGAGAAATTAAAATATTAATTCATCTATTTAACATACCTCCATCAAGTGGGGGTTCCGAAATTACCGCACCAACTCATTTTATCTCTCACCTAAGATAAACACCATGTTTCGGACCTATCCATGGTCTTTAATTTCCAATATAATATATCATTTAAGAGATAGTATATTATCATTAATTGACTATGGGTGTGAAATAAAGAACATATTTCATATTTTTGTAAAATTAATTTGCCTTACAAAGGGACTCATAATTGTTTTCACACTTAGCGTCCAACAATAGAATAATATTTAGAAATATTCTAATGCCTTATATGGTATAAAATGGGTCTCTTCCTCATTCACTCAAATATTTTCATCATTGAAAAGAAAAAACAAATAACTCGGGACACTGAGCTCACACCTAGCTCACCCACTCTCAAGAACACCCGCATATTTTTATGCTAGAACACTATGTGATCTAATGGCATGGTTTGTCACCTCATGGTCTACTCACGATGATGATGTTTTTGGAACATGCACATACCTCTTCAACTACAACCCATTAGAGATTTCATGCTCTTTATCCAGCTATTGGAAGAAGGTAAAGGTTTTAATCATCCTTTCTATCCCTTTGCACGATATAAAATTACCCGAATAAACTCAGGGGACAATTTACATCCATGGATGAACCTCTACATCTCATGTCAGAAATAGAATCACCATTTTCCCATAGAATAGGTTCTCATGATTTCCTCATTTGGAATATCCATATGGTAAAACGGCCAAGGATATCTGGTCACACAAGTTTTCACATATGTTGTATCACAACTGTGACTCTCTTACATGCATGATAAGAGAAGGAGTCAACCCGATCGATTGAAGAAAAGTTATACCCTCTTTCTCCACCAGGGTCAGCTGAAGGGAAGTTAACTACTCAGAAACATCATGAAACAGAAGATCCTAGGACATCCTGCTAGGGGGAATCTGCTACAATATTTCACTTTCCAATAATATAGGCTATCTTGAACTCTTAGACCTACTATATGTTCAACTAGAATCATCACCTCAAATTTCGTTATTTATAGGTGAATACATACATGAGACTTTGGTGGTCTATGAAAACTACTAATCTATCTTTCATAATATATTTCATGCACATTCTATGTGCATAGACTACTACTTCCATCACCAAATAGTGAGTCACGTTGTTCAATTCATGGGGTCTCCATCACCTCAACCTGTACTTGATAACTACTATATCACAGATGACTTTGAGCATACATAGTACCAAATAACTAAGCATCTATGTAAAATAATCCAATCACATGAGGATAGACATGGATATAATGTGGAATGCCCCTCACATCTTTTCCTATATTGGAATGAGTGTTACAAAAAATAGGAACACTTCTACACCCCCAAGTGGCACTCCATGTTTTAAGGGATCGATGAGAAAACTCCTCTAGAAATGCCATTTTATACTCTGAAACTCCATTGCACAACCTCTCCATGAATGGACATGTCGGAGGGACTCTTCCACGACACCATGATAATATCCTCTTTAGAAGGCACTGATTACCCTCATAGTTTTTCTCACATCAAAAAAACATGTCTCGGAGGGTGATGTACACCTCTTCCATGTGCATTCGTAGTTACATCAAACAAAATCAGCCCAGTTTCAAAACAAAGCCCCTCGGCATCCCAATAAAACCTAAAGCAAGGAGTAGGGTGGAAAGAGTACATAAAAAAGTACCAAACAAGTTCTGTAGCCAAAATTATGGATGACTTAAGGCATAACTCTTATCATATTATGATCTGCATGATTATAGACATCCATGGCCTGAAACTATCACTACCCCAGCTACCATCTCCCTCTGCCTACATGGGTCGTCCGGTGGGGGGGGGGTTGATAGAGTCGTAACCCACAACCTGGTCCTCCATCTCATCATTCAGCACAACCTCTCTATGGACCAACCAATCACTGCACAACCTCTATCATGGGGGATAACCTACTGTCTCTTTGGGAAGATTAGCTCATCAGGTTGAGTAATATCGTGCCATTTTACCTCTCCCATCAAATGTGAAACAAGAACCATATTTGGGCTGAACCAGAGCTCTATGTAGTCCTAGTGCTTCTTGACCACGTTACCACATTTGATCATGGACATATATCTTATACTGAGGCTCTGCTGCCTAATCTCTGCTTCCTGCTGTTGATGTATCTACTCTGAAGAGACTTCTTCAAGTCCTACTTGACTGGAATCCCTCTGCTAGGAAAGTATCCATCAGGAGCGCCCACTCCAATAATCCATCATATGTATGGATGAACATGTGCACAATTCTCGCACAGATCTCTTGGCAGATACCCGGATCAAACATTCACACTCTTAAGTAACTGTCATGGATCATTTCCTAGGAGTATCATAAATTGGTTAACAAACCAATATGCATATGTAGACACTATCAGGGCTCCATTATTCAGCTCCAAAAGATTTTGAATCCTAAAAAAGTTTGACATTTATGAGAAGTAATCCTCTCAAAATACATACTAGAACTCATCCCATGAGGTTTTCCTCTAGTCGTTCATCAGGGTAACTAAACCCCTCCAGTGAATTGCTGACTTGAGAAAAAGGATTTCTAACAAAGCCACCATCTTGTCTACAAGAGTCCACACCATCCTGAAAAGGTGGAGGAGGGACACCAACCATTCCTGTCCCACCTGGGGGTCCAACTCATAATGAAACATTAGTGGCCTCTGGGGCTGGAACACATGATGCACGCTCATCCTATGAACATCCTCGGAATGTATTGCATGTTCTAACTTCTCCTCCATAGGTGGGGGTTCATCCACTAGCCCACTTGGATGAAGGGGGTCACATGATGGCCAATGTAATGAGGCCTCATCGCTTGCATGGTCATCTTCACAAGCTGGAGCAGTTATCCATGATTGATGCCATCACAGAGTCATCCTGAAAATTATCAAGGAGTAAAACAGTTATTTGATCATATATATATATATATATATATATATATATAATAAGGGGTAAATGTCTCAATGAGGATAGTAAAAAAACATGACCTCATATGATGCATGTTCCATCATTCCCTACAACAAATGTCTTAGTGTGCTATGTCGAAAAGAGAGTTATTAGGGTCCTATTGAATGGATACATTGACCACTTTTACCATCACTAGACTTGAGGGCCCGAACCATGTTAGGGATCAAGTGACAACTACCCCAAGGCGCGTGTCCATAGGAAAGGGATAGCCACTAGTGTGGAAGGCACATGACACTCAGGGAGGTAATTACCTAAGATCCTAACAAACACACACATCCTGATCAATGAAAAATTGTAGAGGGAAAGTAGAAAAAAGTGAATGTGATATAAATTAATGAAATCATGCAAGAACCTCTAGACAATACAAGTGTATGGTAGGGTCAACTGGAAAGTAATGGGAAAGAACATATGCCCAAACTAGAAACCTATACCAAACTATAGGGAACTGAAAAAATAGTAACAGTTGGGAGATCCCTGCTCATGTACACCATCTATGACTACCATACATAGTCTACACAACCCATATCCCTAATAATTATTGATATCAAAATCAAAATTTCCACCATATGAAAAATACATGACGCTTGTTGGGAATATCCCATATGGGGTTGAGTATATACATACCTATTGGAAATACCTGAAAAGTTAAATGGTGAGAAATAATTGATACACATAAGAGAACCAGTAGAGAGAAAATGTTATGGTAAAAGTAAATAGATAAAGTAAATATCATCCTAAAGATAGAGTGAAATTAGGCTAATGAAATATCAAAGTGCAATAAATAGTGAGTTGGTGAACTTTTCATTGATTTTTCACTACCAATAGTAAGAGAGTAGATTCATCCAATGGTAAAAATATAGACAGCGAAAGCATTTTTCATACCACATGCGTCTTCGCCTCTCCTGGAAGGAGAGTAACCAAGAACCAATGAGTGGGTACTGTAACATGATATATATATATATATATATATGTTATCAGTAAATGAATCCCATATAAGAATGTAAGGGGATCTAAAAATCATAGCGCATCATATGAAATTTAGTAGCCAACAGTTCCAAGGTAAATCCATCATTAATGACGAACTACTCATCATTTTCCCTCGAGTCAAAATTCAAATGTTCTCAAATCACCACACATTGATACCATCCAATATAGGTGAGAATGAACAACCATCATGGTTTTTTTCACATCAATAGAACATGTATCAGTGGGGAAAGAACCCATATTTATTATGCGCCCTTATTAAATCAAACCATGGATCGCCACTATGTCACATAGTTGAGGGTCTTGTTTGACCCATAGGGACTATTCTACACGAAATAGCAGGAGAGTCTCCCATATATATCCTCAAGGACATCACTCTGGGACATCACGATATCTCCCTAGGGACTAATATATGGGTAGCCTAGTATCTTCTCAGGGAAAACTCTCTGTGTCAACCTTGTATGTCCCCCAGGACTACTCCCTAGGTCAGCCTAGAATCTCCTCAGGGACTACGCTACCCGATCCAACGAGAAGGTCAGAACAGAACTACATTGGTCATCCCTATTGGATGGTACCATTCAGTAAGCACTAAGTAACATTGTCCATCCCTACAAGATGATAACTCTCCGAGAGCATGCTACTATTGTCATCGGTTATCATCCACCATAAGCACCACACCAGGAACATCGATCATTGTATATCAGAATCCACTACGGAGGAAACCATCACATTCTCATAGAAAAAACACCTAGGATATGCTACACATATACTGATGTCCATGTCTAAAATAAGGATAAACAAGAGATAGAATATTTGTAAAGTGGTACATGATGTGTGTGGGCCACACATTGTTTGGGCCCGCCTCATAACATGGAAATGTACATATCCATACTCATGTACTAAATAGAAAATCATGTACCCCAAGGTATGCTAGAGTACTACAAGAGTACATGGTATGTCTATCCAAAACAATGACGAGTGTGCTTTACTTGTTATTAAACCAAAGGGTGAAAATTTACGATTACAATCAGAACATCTCAAAGGAAACTAGATAACTAAACAGATCACACCATTGATATCCTTGGTAAAAAAATGGACATGATTGACTATTCATTCTTCTTGAATGGAAATCTAATGAAAAAAATTTATGATGGAATATTGTGCTCGAAATATCTGATGGTGGACAATGCCTTGATCCTAGTATAATTATACAAATCAAACAATATTTATCCTCATGAAAAAACTTGTTGAATTAACTACATGTTCATCTAGAATAGACACCTAGTTAAATGTCACCAAAATGCTAAAACTGGGCCTCATGGGGCTTGAAGCATTATTTCAGTTTTAATTGTCCCGAAGAGATCTTGGATATTTTAATCACGGCCCATGGGAATTCAACCATTGATGGTGTGTCAAAAGGATGGCACAAGTAAGAGTAATGGTAGGGTGAAAATATAATAATAATGTTAATTATATTATTTCGTGGGCATTTTGTGGGCTAAGGTCATGAGTTAGATGAAAATATCCAAACTATTATTAGAAATATTTCATCGTCGATGGGATCGCATGGCCACTGATGGCTCATTGATCATACTTCACACGAAGAATTAATAAGGTTTTAAATAAATAATAATAATAATAATATTATAATAATAATTTTTATTATTTTTAATATTTTTATTTTATTTTTTTCTTTTTTCACACTTACCCCTAGGGTTTACCCCATTCCCACCCCCCTCATTTTCTTATGTGGTCGCCACCCCTACACTTCCATCAAGAAGTCAATCGTAACCGCCTGTAGCTTCTTCCCAACTCTGTCATTCACCGACCGTGATTTCTCGTCACATTGCAGCCTCAATCTTTAGTCATTCCTCTTCCTCATACTGTCTCAAAAATCCTACTTAGATTTGACCTGTTTTCAATACTGAAGTCACACCATTACACCTCCATGCCACTTTAGATCCACCTTCTCCAATATCTAGACAACTCTTGACCACCTCCTCGCTCGCCCAGTGTTGGGTCAACCTCCTCTACATAGACCATGATCTTGTCGTACCCCGGACAGCTGCCCACACACCTCCAAAGATTCAGTGAGATACTGATCCTTTGATCCAACATGAAACTATGAAATGATCTCAGATTAGTGATCCTCGGGTCATGATCTACTCATCACCGGTCTTCTCTCGCAATTTCATTGATGTATCATTGATCAGACTTGAATCCGGGCACTCGATCAACATTGGTTTGCCTTTCAATTGTGGATCTGGAAACCTCATTGATCCAATGGAAATTATCAAAAAGAAATAGTGGATAAATGAACATAAAAAATGGGTTTGGATCTTTTTCTAATCTTTAATGGCCAACCATCAAAAGAGGGCATCCAAAATAGATTATCAATTGATAAATAACATATTCATAACTATTGGGATCAGGACAAGTGGAAATTATTAAAGTACTAATTGTCAACATACTAAATTTTTTAATCAAAAGAATAAAATGGAAATGATGAGTCCTACCTAGATCAGGTTAATCATTGTTAATTAACATTTCCACATGTAATGATTCGAATAAGGTGTTTCAATCTTTGTTCTTTGATCCGACTGAATCCAATAAATTTATCTTTGTTCTTATTCGTTCGTCAATGATATGGTGAGGAGATAAAGATAGGGTTTTTCACCATTGGAAAAATATAATTATGAGAAAAATTACCTAAAATATGAATTTATTATAATAAATTATTATTATAATATTAATCAAATATTTATAAAAAAAAATATATAATTATCCATCCACGATGGAACATAAGTCAAACTCCCAATGCTGATAATTGTTATACCTCACCATGGGTAAAACATAGATTATAAACTCAAAAATCCCTTCTGATATCTCCCTCAACATCCTATTTGGGTGTAATTTGTGTTTAAGCTACTAAATGAATAAATTTTTAATTTTATTCTTCAATTTGACATATCGACATCGAGAGAGGAGTCTGAACATCCCGTGACACTCATTTTATGTTGTTCCCATGGTAATAACCACACTATTTACCCAACCATGGTTTCAGATTTTGGATCTAATATTCTATTAAGAGATATTTGGTTTTCATTATATAACTGTGAGTGTGTAATATAAAACATATTTCATATTTTTATAAAATTAAATTCCGGCACACAGGGCCTCCGAATTGCACTCCGTCTTTGCACCCAACTCTGGAATGATATTTAAAAGTATTCTAAAGTCTTATTATGAAATAACTAGGCCTTTACAATATTGTAATATGAAAGGAAGAATTAGTTTTTCCAATAAAAATCATTTCATTTTAATGATTCTTATTTTATTACTAATCAATAGATAAACTTAATTTTAAAAATTTGTTAAGTGGTATTTATACTAACAAATTTAATGGTAGTGTTATAAATAATATATTAAATAATAATAGTTTAACAATAGTTTGAATTTCATTTAAACTCAATGGTTCATGTAACCCATGCTAAACTGAGTGTTGCGTGTAATTAATGATTGTCATGGCCCATCCCCGGGGCTCGTATCGTGACTACCCCAAGCCCGCCATCCATAGGCCAGGGGCTGGAGACTATCTCCAAAGGCGAAAGTACCTAACCTGGGAAGGAATTAACTTTATAACTATAGACAAAAACATAAGAGTACATAACTAGAAGCAAAACACTAAGTAAAGCTGTATACAAAAGAAGTGCGGGAAAGTAAAAGGGGACGGAATACAAGCCCAATAGGAAAGTACAAGTACAAATGGAAAGCAAGTAGAATAGTGAAAAGTAAACATCTAATAGGTCGTCCTTCGGGCTTCCAACCTAAAGGTTATATACAGATGGCCTCCTTAGAACATCACGTCCAACTGTCTCCTCCATGTACCATCACACCGAGTGGTCCACCTCTAGTTACCGTCCAATCCTGTTACTCTCTACCTCAGTGAGCGTTGTCTGTCATTTGAAACCAACATAATGAGATGCGGGCATAGGCCGTGCAGGGGTGAGTATAACAAAACTCAGTAGGGACCCTGAGATTCTCAAGGTCTCACAAAATCCAATTAAGATAAACCACAAAGTATGAAACCAACAGATAACCATTACATAGTTCTAATCCCATACATGTTCCAATGTTATCTAGTAACCCATCTCAATAATGATAAAAACTCAAAAGTCATTGACTCAGCTCAAACCGGGATTTTATTCAAGGGGGTAGAATCAAGTAACATCCCCAGTCACAGTGCCAGATCTCAACTGATGCGGTACTCTTCCCCTAACATGTACAGTTGGCCAGCCGCATCATATAGAGGGACATACCACAATCCTTGGACTAATAAGTTACTACTTCTATCGAGTATCGTGGGTCTGTTGTGTCACATAGAGGCACTCCCCAACTTGGTTCTGTCGTGCTCACACAATGGTGCTCCCCCTCCTAGCTTGTTCAGGTACTCCTCCTATAGAGTACCGTCGGTCCACTGAGCTCACACAGAGGCGATTCCCACTATGGGTCTGCCACATCACACATAGGCACTCCCCACTATTTTAGTCCAGTCAGTCCTAGTCGAATCGGTCAAGTAGTCATCAGGTCTCATCCAGCTACTAGGTCTTCGTACTCCTCTCTCTCGTCTCTGGGTGGATCCGCTCCACGAGCTAGATGTCGATCCTCCAACTGTCAAGAAGTCCCACGTAGAAGTATCCCAAAAGGTCTACCCCATCATAGGGGTCTCAACGCAATAGATGGTGCGTCAAACGGACGCCTGCACTGTGAGTTGTTGGCATTTCCGTTCCGGGGACCTTGTTGGGTTTTAGGTTCAAACCAACCCATCCATACCAAAACTGTGTCCAAATATCAATTGGGGTATGCCAAAATAAATGTCTTGCACTACAATTTTAGTCATTGTGGATGGTTCGTCGATCAGACACCTGTAGCCCATGTTATGGGCGAAAAGGTATATTCTGGTAAAACAGTTTTGGACTGGGATCCGACCCGGTCCGCGTGTCCGACCCGGACCACCGGTTAGACTCGGTCTGTGGGTCTGACTCAGCCCGAGTGGGAGACTCGGCATGAGGGTGGCCCGGCCTAGCGGGGAGGCCCAGGCTGAGGGGGAGGCCCGACAAGACAGCCTGTGTGGCCTGGCTGGCGGCCTGTATGGCCTGGCTGGTGGCCCGCGTGGCCTGGCTGGCCAGCGGCTGGCGGTGCCCTGCGGGGCCCGCCCTTTCCGTTTCTAGGGCGGAGGCGCGTGCCCCCTAGATTCTCGAATAGATGAACCATTCATGTGGGGACCATACCAGCACCCAGTGGCGCCGGTCCAAGTCATGCAGGACCCAGCGGGGTCCTGTTCCTCCCATCTGGCTGAGCGGCCAGCCGCTCCACACAAATGACGACCAACCCGACGTCAGACACCTCTGATCATCTATCGCGACTTTCCATGGCCTCGACTCTCCTCCTCCGCACGACGCGACGGTGCCGAGCCCTTCTGACGCGGCCTGGCCTGGCCGCGACCATCATCACCTACGTCGCAGCCCGCACTGGCCACATCTCTCCTCCTCCGTGCGGCGTGATGGCGTCGCGACTTTCCTCCATGGCCTGCCCTAGCCTCGGCCATTTCTTCGGCATGGAAGGATGGTGTCACTCCATACAGGACACCCAGTGGCCTTGCACGACCGGTTTCTTTAGCAGTCGGCCCGACGCTGGCCACCGTTGCTCTGCCTCTCCTCCGGGGGCACCTTTTCACCGCCACCGTCGTCAAAAAGAAATGGAAAACTGAGGGGGGTTAGGCCGTGTTCATGCCACCTGAACCCTCAATCTTATGGTGATAACAATTGGAAAAAGACAAATGATTTTTTTTACGTTGAAGGATGGAAAAAATTTTAAAATTAAAATCCCCTACCTGGCATTGTTGTTCATTGACGATGTCTTAGAAAGTTGAACATCGTTTCGTTGTCACTGGGAAGAAGATGAAGAATATGAGGACAACGTCTTCAGCATTCATCAAGGACGATGCCTCCCATTATTGTCCCTTTTTATGGTCGTTCTTCGTTGATGGAAGAAGCATTCTTCGTTGGGATAATTAGTTCCTCCATGCTCTTCCAACCCCTCTCCCAATGCTCCACCAAATGAATATGCCAACCAAAAATAATGATTAAGTTAACCCATTATTTAATTATTAGCCAAAATATTCAATAGATTATATAATAATTAATTAATGTTCCATTAATTAATTTGAGAATATTGTCACATTTATGGGGGAAGTTCAAGGGTTCCCCCCACTTATAGAGAGTTCAAGGGGGTTTTAAGCATGTGTGGTCCCCACCTCTTTAATTGATAAGAGGTGTTTAGACCCTGGGTGGGCCCCACCACCATAACCTCACATGGGAGGTTGTGGTGTGGTTGCCCCCAACTCTAACCTCCTCTTGGAGGTTTTAACCACCAAATAAAAATAAGCAGCACACTTCTTATTATTTAATTAAAAACCCAAATACTAACTTCCATTATCAACCAACTGCCGTCGAGGTGAATGTCTTCTTAAGAGAATACCGGCGCTATAAGTTCAATGGTGGCCTCAGATTTCAATTCCGAGCACTGGTTCAAAAGTTATAAATTCCCACTCACATGTTTACTGAATGTACTCAAAAAAAACATAAAAAATTTATTCCTGGAACACTGGGCCTCAGAATCAAGCGTTGTAAGTTTTTGTGGACTCGTAGAATTCCCATGTATTTAAGAAAAAATTATCCATGGAATTTTTGGGTCTTTACATTCTCCCCACCATAGGGAATTACATCCCTATAATCTACAGCTCGAACTAAGGGAACAAATGGGGGTACTGAGCACACATCTGAGCCTCCCACTCCCATGTGCTCTTCTAGAGGTTCCCGTGCTGCCAGCGAACGCACACCAGAGGTATTGACCGTCCATGAAGGAACTGCTCCTATCAATACACTATCTCCAATGTAACCTCCGTAAAAGTCACCCCATCATCGACTTCCAGCTCTCCATGGTCGATGATGTGGGAAGGGTCATGCACATATCTCCTTAGCTGAGATACGTGGAAGACGTCGTGCACCCAGTGCAACTGAGGTGAAAGTGCTAAGTGGTAAGCCACCTATCCTACTCTGTTGAGGACCTGGAATGGTCCGATGAATCGTGTAGATAACTTTCCTCCTCAGACAAATCTCTGTAGAGGTCGTCGAGGTGAGAGACGTAGAAAGGCGTGGTCGACATCCTCGAACTCTAGAGGTCTCCACCTCCTGTCAGCATATGACTTCTCTCTGCTCTGTGCAGTCTTCATCTACTCCTGGATGATCTGCACCATCTCTTTTGTAGCGCGTACCATCTCGGGTCCCACTAGTGCTGACTCCCCTGGGTATTTCCAGCAAAGTGGCGATCTGTAAGGACGACTATACAAGACCTTAGAAGGTTCCATGAAAATGGTGTAGGGATAGATGTTTTTGTAGGAGAAATCTACTAATGGTAAGTGATCCTCCCAGCTGTGACCCATGCCGAGGAAACAAGCTCAGAGCATGTCCTTGAGGGTCTGAATGGTCTGCTCAGTCTGACCATCTGTATGAGTATGGAAGGCATTTCTCAACCGAAGCTGTGTCTTGAAAGACTCCTGCAACCCCTTCTATAGTCGGGAAGTAAATCACGCATCATGGTTGGGGGAAATATATTAAGTTACTCCATGAAAATTCACAATCTCATGCACATAGAGGCATCCCAACCTCTCTAATAAACCCTGCTCTCAGATCGGTAGGAAGTGGGCCAACTTGGTGAGTCTATCAACGATCACCCATATTGAATCATGACTCCTGGATGTACGTGGAAGACCGGTCACGAAGTCCATGGATATCCCATACCACATCCATTTTGGGACCTCTAAAGGCTGAACCAAGCCTCATGGTACCTGGTGCTCCGCCTTCACTTGCTGAAAATTATGGCACCGAGAGACAAATTCTGCTATAGCCTTCTTCATACCTGGCCACCAGTGTTGTCGTCGAAGGTACAAGTACATCTTCTCCACTCATGTATGTATCGCTAGAGGGGATGTGACACTCCCTGAACACTTACTCATAAAGTGAAACTGGAATCATAGTACGTCCTCTGTAGAGGATGATGTGCACCCCAACTTCTGAAAATCCATCAGGGTCCTAGCCAGTGGAAATCTGAGCATGTTGCGTCTCACAGTTAGTGTCTCCACGTTGTGCCTCCCTGACTCGCTGATGAAGTGGAGGAGTTACTATACGAGACTGTAGGAAGGCTACACCATCCCTATCCACAAAGGATATCTGCAAGGCAGCCAGCTGCTCTGTCACCTCTCCTAGAAGCTGTATATCAGTCCTTCTACTGAGTGCATCTGCAACAATGTTACCCTTCCAAAGAGTATAGAATATCTCAAAGTCATAGTCATGGAGGAACTCAAGACATCAAAACTGTCTCAAGTTCAGGTTCTTCTGAGAGAGTATATACCTAATTCTCTTCTGATCATAGTATATGGTAAAACGTTCACCCATTAGATAGTGCCGCCACATCTTCAAGGCGAACACCAGTGCTGCTAACTCCAGGTCATGGGTTGCATAGTTCTTCTCATGCTGTCTTTGCAGCCGAGAACCATATGTGATCACTACTCTCTCCTGCATCAAGTCACACCCATGTATGGTCCCTGATACGTCACATTAAACTACATACCCTATGCCTTCCTCGAGAAGCCTCAAAATGGGGGCACTAGTCAACCTCTTCCTTAGCACTTGAAAGCTCTGCTAGCACCTCTCTGACCACATGAAGGGTTTCCCCTTCTCAGTCAAGGCTTAGAGTGGTGCTGCAACTCTATAAATGTTTGGAACGAATCTCTAGTAGTATCCAACCATGCCCAGGAAACATTGTATCTCCGTCACACTCCTGGGTGGATCCAAATAAAGTACCACCTCAATCTTCTCTGGATCCACTGAAACTCCAGCATCCTAGATGACATGTCCCAAGAAGTGAACCTCTCGGATCTAGAATTGGAACTTCGAGAGCATACCATAATGTTGGTTCTCTCGTAGTGTCTAGTACTACCCACAAATGGTAGGCATGTTCCTCCTCAGTAGTTGAGAGGATCATAATGTCATCGATGAAGACTATGACAAAGAGATCGAGGTAAGGATGGAAGATCCTATTCATGAGATTCATGAACACTGTTGTAGCATTGGTTATGCCGAAAGTCATAATCAAGAACTCGTAGTGGCCATAACGACACCTGAAGGCCGTATTTTGCACATCCTCATCTCGACCTCTAAGGCGGTGATAACCTGATCTGATATCTATCATCAAGAACCACAATACTTCCTTCAGCTGCTCAAAGAGGTCATCAATCCTCAGGAGTGGGTACTTGTTCTTCATGGTCACTTGGTTCAGGTGATGGTAGTCGACAAAAAGCCTCACGCTCCCATCTTCCTTCTTGGTGAATAGAATCGGGGCTATCTAGGGAGAAATAGTGGGCCTAATGAATCCCTTCCCTTGTAATTCCTCCAGTTGTACCCGCAGCTCACGAAGCTCAGTGGGAGCCATCTGATATGCAGGGGCAGATATCAGTGTCGTCCCGGGGTACATGTCAATGTTGAAGTCCATCACTCCATGATGAGGTAGTCCAGGAACATCGTTAGGGAAAACATCTGTGTACTGGTCCACCACTATAGGATAAGTTGGACTCTCCACATAAAATGCTCCATGGGTAAGGAAAACCAACTAGGGAATGATCGGCTGCACCCTCCTCCGTGTAAGTCAGTCTTATGCTGCAAAGGTTCCCTTCTCACCGATGAAGGAAAACCTGGTCCCATCCGTGTGGACACACAACACTTTTCACCTAATACAGTTGTTCTAACCATAGACTATAGATAACCAGTCCATACCCAAGATGATATCGTAAGGCCTCGACGCCGCTACGAGGAGATCACTGTTGAATCACTCACCTCCAAGAGTAATATCACACTGCTGGCACTAGTGTGTAATCATTGAGTCTACTCTCGTAGGAGTCTCTAGCCGTAAAGATTGAGCCAACAGCTCTGTTGAATTCTCCAAGCTCCGAACGAGGGCAGAGGCAATGAATGATTGACTGGAACCTGTGTGTATAAGAACTACTTCTAGGGTAGAGTATACATATATCGTACCTCAAATCGTCTCTAGAGCACCATGGTCGTATTCCTGAGCTGCCTGAAGCTGAGCTCTCCCATGTCCACCTACTCCCTGCGGACAGGATGGACCACCTGACGGTGGTGGTGGTAACATCTTATAACGTCATCCACCGCCAGCTGCATGACCAGCTCCTCTTCCATGTTTTCCTGCTCCCTGTGGACTACCTCGATCGAGTCTCTACCTCTACATGGGAGGTCCCTCAACTGTCTGGTGATCATCTGAACGGCGGGTCAGACAGTCACGAGCCATGTGACGAAGCCCGCCACATGTGTAACACCACCTGCTCCTGGAAGGTAAGTCACTACAATGGGTGCCCCACACATCAGTTCTTGAGTCCTAAGGTCGTCCACCCATGGGTCTGGTCCTCTTGGACTTCTGCGTCATATGTCTATTGCCAGCTGCAGAAGACTCTACTACATGCTGACTAGTAGTGGGTCTTGTTGCTAATGACTGCTCAGTAAGGAAACTCTCTACATGGAGGTCTTTCTCTAACACCCCTCCTTTGTTGGGATACTGAGGGATATCATTGATTCCCTGATCTCTCGTCCGAGCCCCCACTCGAAGGTCTGAGCCCTGAAGAATGGGTCCCACACCATATTTGTGGAGTAGCGAGGGAGATAGGTCAACCTCGCTGAGCACTGAGCTAAAATCATGCTACCCTGCTATAGATTTAGTCACTCCTATATCCACACCGCATGAAGGGTGGCTGGGACAAACACTGCCCGAAAAAGTCTCTCAAAGACTTTCTAGAGTAGTGTCGCCTCGCCATGCACCTAGAGCATCAGGCTCCACCATCTTCCTGCTACTGCCTGATGGAGACTCGCGACAAGGATCACCATGTAGTCTACTGGTGTCCCTAATATCATGAAGACTCTCACCACAGCCTCCATCCAATCCTCAGCCGCATGTGGGTAAGTCTCTCCCTGGAACCAGGGTGGCCTATGATGCTAGAACTCATGAAACATGCTCAAGAGGCATGCATCGTTTGCTGCTGGGGTTGGTGGCATTGGTGGCCCAACAGGATGTGGTACTACTGGTACCTCCACTGGATAGAGGCCCTGCACCAAGGCCTCATCGCTCGGTGGGATGTCAAAGCGTACGACTCTCGGGGC
Source organism: Viscum album (assembly GCA_963277665.1). Classification (NCBI taxonomy): domain Eukaryota; kingdom Viridiplantae; phylum Streptophyta; class Magnoliopsida; order Santalales; family Viscaceae; genus Viscum; species Viscum album. The sequence goes on along the minus strand of OY728153.1, from coordinate 183,914,204 downwards.
ACTAACTGGTCGTCCGTGGGGAGGCATCCTGAAAGAAACAGATGCGACATAGTTAAAAGACTAACCTGGTGAGATGACCTGGTTGAGCTGACTTAAAGAAAAACTTTTTAAAACACGCACACAATCAGTGTTTCGTGCACTGAGTCTAAAATCAGAAGTCAGGGTCCTGGTGTATTGATACATCGGCCGCCCACACCGACACTAGACTCCTTGAACCGAAAAACACACTTAGTACCCTTATCACTATTGTTTCACATAAAGAATGATTAGAGTTCTATGTTTTTCGGTAGAACCGAATCCTCTGAAACAAAATTTTCACAACCCATCCCCATGGTCCCGTATCGTGACTACCCCATGCCTACCTTCCATAGGCCACGGGGTGGTGACTACCATAAAAGGTGTAAATCTCTAAACTCGGAAGGCATTGCCTTTATAACTATAGAAAAACACATCAGAGTACACAACTAGAAGAAAAACACTAAGTAAAATAGTATAAAAAAGTAGTGCAGGAATATAAATGGGGTCGGAAGACATGCCCTATAGGAAAGTACAAGTACAACTGGGAAGCATGTACAATTGAGAAAAGTAAACAGCTACTGGGTCATCCTCCAGGGTTCTTACCTGAAGGGTAGGTACATATGGCCTCCCCAGAATTCCACGTCTGTTTGTCTCCTCTGTGTACCGTTACACCGAGTGGTCCACCTCCGGGTACTGTCCAGTCCTGCTGCTCTCTGCCTCAGTCAGTGCTATCTATCATCTACAAACAACACAATGAGATGCGGGCAAAGCTCATGCAGGGGTGAGTATAACAATACTCGGTAGGGACCCCGAGACCCTTAAGGTCTCATAAAATCCAAAAAGGATAACCGAAAAAGTAAGAAAACAATGGATAAATATTACTTATGTATATTCACATACATATACCTAAGTTATCAAGTAACCCATCTAAATCATGAGGAAAATAGAAAAGTCATTGAATCAGCTCAAACTAGGATTTTATTCAAGGGGGTAGTATCAGGTAACATCCCCAGTGACATTGTCGGAACTCAAATGACAGTGTAATCCTCCTCTAACAAGTACAGAGGGCCTTTCACATCAAAAATAGGTGCTTCCCACTATCCTTGTACTGTTGAGGTACTCCTCCTATCATGTATTGTGGGTCTACTGCGTCACATAAAGATGCTCCCCACTACTGGTCTGTCGCCCTCACACAGAGGTGCTCCCCCTCGTAGCCTGCTAAGGTACTCCTCCTATCGACTACCATGGGTCTGATGTGCTCACAAAGAGGGTCTTCCCATTTTGAGTTTGCCGCGTCACATAGAGGAGCTCCCCACTAGGCTAGTCGAGTCACCCCTAGTTGAATCGGTCAAGCAGATGTCAGGTCCCAGCCAACTACTAGGTCTCCGTTCTCCGGTTGCTCATCTCCGGGAGGATCTTCTCAACGAGCTACAGGTCTATCCTCCAACTTCCATGAATACCCATGTAGAAGTATCCCAAAAATTCAGCCTCGTCATAGCATTCTCAACGCAACAGACGGCGCGTCAAATGGACGCCCGGTCTGTGAGTTATTGGCATTTCTGTTCCGGGGGCCCGGTTGGATTTTAAGTTCAAACCAACCCCACCTTACCGCAACTATGTGTAATCCTCATGTGGGGTATTCCAAAAAAAGGATCTTTCTCTAATATTTCCATCAACGCAGACGGTTCATCGATCGGACACCCGTAGCCCATGTTCTGGAAAAAATGGTGAGTTCTGGTCAAACGGTTTCAGACTGGGGTCCGACCCGGTCTGCGGGTCTGACCCGGACCGTGGGTCCGACCTGGTTCAAAGGTCTGACCCGACCTGAGCGGGCGACCCAACCCGAGGGGACTGCCCGAACCAGCGGCCCGCATGACCGTGCTGGCAGCCTGCATGCCCGGGCTGGCGGCCAATGTGGCATGGCAAGCCAGCGGCTAGCGGCGCCTTGCGGGGCTCACCCTAGTCACATCCAGGGGGAGGCGCAAACCCCCTAGATTCCCAAATTGATGAACAGTTTTGTGGGAACCGAACCAGTTCCAGGTGGCGCTAGTCCATGTCATGTGGGACCCAGGGAGGTCTCGCTCCTCCCTGCAGGCAGAGCGGTAAGCCGCTCCACACCGCCGGCGGCCATCCCGACGCCGACCGCCTCTAATCCTCCGATACGGACCGCCTTGGCCGAGGCTCTCCTCCTCCACACTGCATGACGGTGTCACGCCCTTCCTCTATAGCCCGTCCTGGATGCGACCCTCATCACCTCTGTCGTGGCCCACCTTGGTCACGGCTCTCCTCCTCTGCGCGGTGTGACGGCGCCACGCCTTTCCATCCACGACCTGCCATGGTTGCAGACCTTTCATCCAAGCGGCACGATGGTGCCGAGCCCTTCTGGCGACCTGGTGGCCTTGCGCGGCCGGTTTCATTTGCAGTCGGCTTGACGCCAGCTGCCATTGCTCTGCCTCTCCTATGGCGGTACAGTTCTTACTGCCACCATCATCAACAAGCAAGGGGAAACTGAGGGGGTCAATCAATGTTTGTGTGGCCCGCACCCTCTGCCTTATAGTGTTAACAATTGGAAAAACACAAACCAAGTTTTTTACATTGAAGGATAGAAACTATTTCAAATGTAAAATCCCCTACCTCATATTGTTGTTCGTTGAAGATGTCACAGAATGGTGGACGTCATTTCATTTTTGCTGGGAAGAAGATGAAGAAGATGAGGATGGCGTCATCAGCTTTCTTCAAGGATGACACTTCCCCTTCTTGTCCTGGTTGAAGATCGTTCTTTGTTTGCGGAAGAAGCATTACTTTTTGGGAGAATTAGATCCACCATGCTCTTCCAACCCCTCTCCCATTTCTCCACCAAATGAATATGCCAAACCAAAAATAATGGGTTAAGCTTACCCATTATTTAATTATTGGAAAAAATATTCAAAACATTTCAAAATAATTATTTAGTGTTCCTTTAATTAATTTGAGTGGATTGGAAAATTTATGATGGATGTTCAAGGGTTCCCCTAAATATGGGGAGTTCAAGGGGGTTTAAAGACAGTGTGGTCCCCACCTCTATAATTGATAAGAGGTGTTTAGACCTCGGGTGGGCCCCACCACCACAACCTCTACTGGGAGGTTATGTTGTGGTGGCCCCCACCTATAACATTCTCTTGGAGGTTTTAACCACCAAATAAAATTAATTTACAAACAAATTTTTATTTAATTAAAAAACCAAAAACTAACTTCCATTCCCGACCAACTGCCATCGTGGTTAATGTCTTTTTAAGTGAATATCGGTGCTGAGAGTTCAATGGTTCCCTCATATTTCAATTCTGAGCACCGGTTAAAAAGTTATAAAATCCTGATCTCACATTTACTAAACGTACATGAATAAAATTGCAGAAATTGATTCCATGAACACCATGTCTCGGAATTAAGCACCGTAAATTCTCACAGACCTGTAAAATTCCCATGTATTTAGGAAATTAATTACCACAAAAATTTTGGGCTTTACAATGTTTACCATGTGTTATATGTAATGAAATATATTGAATATATTTAATTTCTTTTAATATAATTATATCATATAGCCTCAAGGTGTTATCTTTTCTTCTAATACAAGTTTCATGTGTCACATCTGTTATCAAATACAATTTTATTATTTTTTGATTTTGGTCTATTACATTTAATCCCCAAGGCTTTTTCAGTTGTGATATGTTGTCACATAACTTGGAGGATATCTTTAGGAAAAGAAATATTTATGGAAACATTCTAATGATGAAATAATACAAAATTTTTATAACCCCAATGTGAAGATAAATTCAAAATGATACTAATAAATTTAATTATATGTCCATAACATCACATTCCTCCACAAAAAGAATTGGTTTTATTACAATATTATCTCTCAAAATATAATTAATCATTATAAAATACCATCACATAAAATAAAAAATGGGGTGTCTATGAATACTAACTTATCATGATCCTTAATATCATATTCTTATTATGGAAACCATATCTCTAATTTGAATTTTACATGAATATATATACTCTTAAAAAATTATCCAAATCCCTAGATTATTTCTCTTGGTTTTTTCGGTGGTGTTTGGTTTTGGTTGTAGGATCTGTGGTGATGCCCATATTCTTTTCATGTTGAGGATGAAACATGGCTTGTCTTATCGTTTTTTGGTCTCCCCATCTCAGATTCACCATTATATAGTTTTATATACAATATCTTCCTTCTCCCTCAAAAAAGACTATATATTTTCTGGTTTGATGGACCCGCTAATGATTTGGGTGGTGTCAGTGACTTTTATAATGTTGGTGTCGTTGAGGACCCCATGCAGTGGCGGGTTTATTATAGTGTATTCCATTTGGTCTGTCATCTGGTTCTTCTATGTGACCTACAATGTTGATTTTTTGTCTTGATTTGGTGGTCGTTCTACTTTCCGAGTATGGGTGATGTTAATGGTGGACTTGTTGTTGTCACAATGATATGTGGATATGGCTTTTTCCATTTCAGTGGTTGTTTTTTTGGGAGGTTCTGTCCTGTATGAGATTCTTATTGGCCTATTTTTGGTTTTAGATTTCTATTGTTTGGTTGGGGAGGTCTAATGTTGGGAAGGGTTCCTTATCCAGAATGCATATGGCCTTTTTGGTTGTGGTCAACTTAGTTGTCTGTCACTTATCCTCAATGTTATTCTATTTGAAAAATAATAGAACTGTTGTTCAGAATCACTTCCAAACATGATTCATGAATCCATGTACATACACACATCAATACTTTCTCTTCATCGATTGGAATGAAATATATCATTACATGTTCTAGTGGATAACCCTTTGTCTAGGACATTGAATCTAATAATTCCCAAGTTTCCCACATATAACATGTTAAATTTATTAGAATTTCAGTTCTCTAGTACCTTCATTCCCACATAAGAAAACATATTTCTCTAAATATGGGATATTCTTTTAGGTTCTTCATCCCACAGTCTTGACATGTTTAATTCTAAATCTTTATTCTTGAATGCTCATTACCACATAAAAATTAATGAAATTAAATTTTTCCCTTCTTTAACACCTTTAAAATATAACTTAAGTTTACCTTGTTAATCATATAATGTGATAGTGTATATGGAATATTAAAAATATTTTTCACTCCTGTCATCATCAAATTTGGTTGATTAATTTAATTGAATTATTTATCACATTCATTGTTTTCATGATTCCTATTAGATCTATCTATTGAATAAGACCAAAAAATATAGAATCAAAAATAATATTCATTGTGTGAAAAAATAATCACGAAATATCACTTATGTAATTTATAAATCATGAAATCTTATTTTAAATATATGACACATTAGGCTTAACCCATGTCATTCATGGTCATTATTCAAATCCTTCATGATGGTTAAAAAAGAGTTTGTGAAATTTTAATGCATATCCCTTGGAACTGTAAAACCATGTGTAACCCTATCATGTAGGTTTGCACTAGGTTATGAATGAGTATAACTCAACCTGGCCTTTTTAGAGTTACAACCATTATGATCCTTTGTTCAAGAGACACATATATATAATATATTCATATAGGGATGCAATTTTATGGAAACCACTCACTCTATCCTTTACCGAAATTCATTAAAATTAATATTTACATTGACTCTCCTATAAATTATCCATATACATATCACATTAATTATCATAATATATACCCATAAGGATATTTAAAAAAAATTATCTACATAGTTTCCAACGGTTAACTGAACATATTGTTTGAAACTAACTACAATGGTCTGTAATTATTTCTAGTGTAATATAATTGTCAAATATACGGTCACTCCATGGTAGAATACACCTCCTAGGTAGGACACACCATTATACCTAGTGGATTCCCTTTAATCATGAATACCTAAGGTATAGATCCATGATTCATCCAGTTCCCACACGTGAGAGTTTTCAAGTATTAGATTCCTTAATTTTCCTTTCATATCAACATGAATGTCCCAAAATTTTCCTACATATATATTATATTTTTTATATGAATATTCATTACACTAAAGAAATGCATAGTTGATGATAATAAATGTATATTGCCATTATAATTACATAATCATAAAATACTGGTTTATTTGAGTTCAAAATCTCACCCACATTCTTCCATATAATAATCAACCTTCTTAGACTTATCACATGTAATACATATCATCATATACCAGGAGGAAAAATATAAGAATCAGTGCTCCTAGATTCCAAATATGGATAAAAAAGATAAATAAATTAAAATAATGTGAGAATAAATGAATGATAATGGGATCATAACATATGAAAACCATAATATTTATATCAAAAATCAGAATCACGATTCATGGAATAAATATTGGATCTTCATGAGACATGGAAAATAATAATTCAAAAAAACATGATCCAATAGATCCTAACATTGGAACATGGAATATATTCTTTATATACAATAACATAGTGAATCATTTCCTTAGTAGTCCATGTCTCATTTTCAATACTTTTATATCTGATTGGTTTTAGTCCCAAAACCACTATGTTAGTTAAGGTGCACTCCCAAATCAATCATAGTGGACATATTCTATTACTAAACTCGTTTTTCACTCCATTATTGTCTTATTTGTCTCATCAAATATCAATCATTACCCAAATCATTATATTGAGATATATGTCCCTACATTTATATAATAAAAATTATACGTATATGTTCGACATGATATTAAAACACTCATTACATCATGACCCATTAAATGAAATTTGTTTCATAATCATTTCATTGTACCCTAACCTATGGAAAATAAATGTTTTTCATAATCATATGAACATAATATAACCCAAATAGAAATAAGTGGGGTTTATAAAAATTTTATCATTTAATTACCTTTTGATGAGAAATAAATTTCATAAACATCATGTAATCATAAAAATAAACCATTCAGAAGAAGAATAAGAATGATATCTCTGAATCATAATCCAAATAATGTATATGTAACATCAAAGGATGTCATATTAGATGGAATATGAGTTAAAAATATAACTTTGAACATTTATTAATGGAAATGACATTTATTTGAAAATCACAATTTAAAATGAAAACATTAAAATATATTTTTTATTTGTTTTTCATTAAAAATAATCTATGAAAATTTACAAAAGAATATTAAAAATTAGTTTTATACATTTCTTGTGGGAAATATTAATTTCACATCAAATAATATTCTTGTTTAAAACATAAATAATATTAAATAAAATTCATTACAAATATAAATTTAAAATAATAAATATATCCTAAAAACAATTTTTTTTAAGTAGTTGGAAAATAATTTTCATTCTATACACATTAACAAGAAGGATTGCTTTTAATTTTTTGGTATGAGATATAAGAGAATTGATTGAAAAATGACATGAATATTACAATCTGTAAAAACATTTAAAAAATAAATACATTGCCAAACTCAATCATAATAAATGAATTCTATAATTTTAATAAAATTCTATAATAATTTTTTGGAAACATTTTTGTGAAAAACATTTGACTTAAGTGAGAAATAAAAGTAGATTATCATAAAAAAACTCTCATGATACATTTAGTACCTTAAAGAGAAAAATAAAAAATTAACATATATTTTAATGAAATAATTTTTTTATGATTATAAATTAGCTTTATGATAAATAGATTATAGTATTTCATAAATGGATTCATTATCATGAATAATCTAGGTGAATGATGAAATTATAACACAAAACTATTACCACATCAGTAACATTGAACCATAGTACAACTGAAATAATAACAATATCTAAATCATATAATATAATGATAATAAATAAATTCATTACATTACATGTCGAGAATTCTGTGTATTCACCTTTTAAAATAATACAGGGGAAAAAATAATAGATGTCTCATATAAAGAAAATAAAAAAAAATTAACATAACAAAGGCATCAACTTCACTCACACACATTTGATGTTCCTATATTATAGATATTTAATTTTTATACATCAATAAAAGAAAAAGAAATATATTTGTCATATCATATATTATTTACTTGTGACATGATATTACTTGTTTTCTATCGATTGTTAGTAAATATTACATTTTAGGTAATGACTTCTTTTTTTTCACATATTTTTTGATTTCATATTTTTGTTCTTATTTATTTTTTAATGGTTCATTTATCTCCACAATTTTATAAATTATATAAATATCACATATATTATTTATATTTCTATATAGATTAATCCATAAAATTTAGTCATAAAAACAGAATTACATTATTCTTGTAGATGGTGAGACGTATGTATCCCGGACGATATTTTTATTCTCTAGATTGATAAAATGAATGAATGGTAAATATTAAATCAAATTTAATGAATATTTTTTATATCATACATATCTTATTTTTCCATTAATTTATAACTTATTACCTTTCATTAAACGTGTTTGTGAAAATTGATTCACATCGATTCGTGTGGTGGTGTAACCCCTTACTTATGAATGACATTACCATATCCCCCGCATAATGAAAACTAAGATGATATATGTGATATAATAAATCCTAAATATAATAATTTCATAAATATCATATAAAAACATTTTATCCATCATTGTATTTGGTAGTGAGAGGAGGTAATGGAAAAACGAATGGCATCAGTTTGCGAGGTGGTAATTTTTCATACACATGAATGATGATTTGGTATCCCATTTGATGTATGAGATGTTATATATAGGTTAATATATTAATATGAAAACATCTTATTATATGTAATACACTTATATTATTATAATATCATGTATTAATTGGAATTTATGAAGGTGGAGTAATAAATATGATAAATCTCTCACTTAGGGATGTTACCTCTTCTTTAGACAGCTACCTTTGGTTTCCCCCAAAATCCATCCTAGACTGTCTCTATGTAAAAAATAAGGATTATAATATTATATGACTAGTTTTATTAATTTATATGGCCATGTACTATTTTAACTGAAGGGGTTTTAATGTGTGAATTATAGGGGAGAGAGGGTGGCTGTTTATAAGTGATGTGAGTGGCACACATGTGATTTTTGATTTTTTATTGCAAAATTATCATTCACATTCCTAATGGTTCCAAAAAAGAAAATTATAATTATTTAGACATGATAAGTTTGTAATATTGCTATAAAATGGGGTTTCTATATGTTTTTATGTCATCTTTAACACAAATAAATTTATTTTAACCCACAAATAAATCCATTTTTACCTTACCACGATAAATAATATTTAGTGTTTCATTATTATTTATTATCGAAATTTATGTCAACCAGATGGGATAATATAAATTATGAATACTCAAAATTTGGAATCATTTTTTATAATTTTTTTATAATAGTTACTGTTTAATTTAAAACTAAATATTCAGGCATGACAAGAATGTAGATTTAAAAAGAGAAAATTTCAAAAGAAGAAAACATTTTTATATCAAAATTAAGACTAAAAATTTTTTGAATGAAGAAAATTATATTAATTTAAATATTATTCAACAAATTCAACTTGTAAACACATTTAAAAGAATATATTTACTGTATAATTTTTTTTAATGAAATTGCAATTTTGAAAAAAATAACAAGTATTATTCACTATTCATAAAAAATTTATTCTTTTCTAAAAAATACCAATAAAACCAATAGATAATTTTGATATTATTATTTATTAAATTACTTTTACATTATAAACATTATATTTTAAAAGCTAAAAATATAAATTTTATGGTTTTTTCTAAAAAACATTTTTTTGTAAAAATAGTTTTCCAATAATATCAAGACATTACCCATAATTCATATCATTATGTTTTATTAATTGCAAAACATTATAATTATTATGTAAAATATTTTTATTCCTATTTATTCTTATATGTTAAATATCCATGTAATAATGGTATTGAATAAATAATAATATTTTAAAAAATATGTGGTTCATTAATAATCAATGTTGGGTAAAAAAAGATATCAAATGAATTTATTTTATTAAAAATAATATTATATTAAAAATAAATTGATGTTTTACTGTTTATATTCTGGATCTAGTTCCAAATCCTTTATGGGATTATAATTGGATCGCACATAATAGTTTCTTCTCCTAAATCTGCATTCATACAATTTCTCAAATGATCCAAAAGATGCTGGGGATTGGTTAGAAAATATAGGGGTTTGTTTCTTGTTCTTATAAAATTTTGATTCTATTAATTTGAAATTTTATAGCATTAATCATGAGGTTCCAATCATGATGCACTAGGATTCGATGGTGGTGGTGGAGAATCTTGTATCCATAGAGTGGAAATACATTAGTGTTCTTTTCGTTGATTAGTTCTATCCAAAGTATATGGTATTGAAATAATCTTTGGAGTTTCGTAACCTCCAATAGGGTGATATGACCATGACAAAAATTTGAAAATCATCATCTTCAGTATGTTTAGATTTTTCCAAAGGATGTGATGAATGAATCAATGAATCAATGAAGGATTTATAGGGATCTCTGATTTAACATTCAATAATATGTTTTCTTTTTGAAGATAATATATTATGATAATGTGATGGAAAATTGTTTATGGATTAGAATGAATTGGGAAATACATCAGGGTTAAAGGGAGTATCCTTTTATCCAAATTTATATTTTGTGATTTATTTATAGAAATAAAATGTGTGGTGGGATATTTTGTGGATATTAATAAGATGAATAATTTAATCCTCCTATAATTTATTTAAGATTTCCTTGGTTTTACTTCTATTATGTAAGGGTTTGGTATTCAAAATAGGTTGTCACTATGGCACTGAAGATTTTATTTTCATGATGTCACTCAGGTTAAACTCAGAATATATTACATATCTTTTCTGATCTAATTAGTGTCATGAAAACGTTATAAACAAAAAGAAATGTGGTGCCATAATATACAAGAAAATAAGGGTTTTTATCAGAATTCAACTAGAATAATGCTTTCTCATGTAGTAGAATATTTTCCAGAGGAAATTGATGTTGGTCCAATAACTGTGGAAGGTTCCATCACAATTGCTTCATCATTACAGACTACATAATTTTTTACTAGTGCATCAGAGTCATATATATCGACTCATAATGATATCCTAGAAAATATTTCTATGGATATTCTATCTTATGTGATTGATATTACTATTCCCTTCAAAAATAAGAGAGAGAAGGGTTACTGTTGTCCTTCATATGTTTACTCAATAGTAAAGAATGAGCTTACCCAGTGCTTTTTTTTCTCTCCATGACATCATTTGATATAATTTTAGTGATGTATATAATGATTTCACATATGGCCTAAATTTATTATTATCCATAACTGTTTGACTTAATTATTCATATTTGGTGGGTCATCTATTTAGGGGACAATGAAACTCATGTTTGAGTAGAGACAAGACATATTTTCTTAATATGGTCAGGGTAATATAATTTTTCTACATGGAGTGAGAGTCATTGTGAGATTAACTCCCATAGTTTTTATTACGTTCCCCAATGTGATTCCTTTCAAATTTTCTGGTTTTCCATTGAAATTATATTTATATTTTCATATCAATTTAGTAAAGGATAATCATCTAGTGTATATTTATTATTACCATATTGGACCAAATGTGTTGAAAGATTTGAAATGGGAGTTGGATGTTCTTATTGAGAAATGATTTATATTCCCTAGTGTGTTACTGTGAGAAATTACTATTCACTTTGCGAAGAAATATGATTGAACAGATCACCTATGTTTCCTTACTAGAATCTCATTCGAGTTACATTATAGAAAAAGTTTCTTTTACCAGGGATATATGATCAATTAGACTAATTTAATGGGATAATGTGTTTTAAAATATTGATCATTGGTCAAGTTAGCACTAGTTTTTAATTAGATACTATGAACTTTCAAAGACATCCTTCACGAATAGGTGTTGAAATTATGAGTATCTTGTTATGTCATTTGGTTTGACTAATGCTTGTATTATTTTAATGAAACTAATGAAAATAATATTTTATTTCAACCTCGAATAATTTTTAGCATTCATTATGGATGACAACCTATTGTAATCTATGTTCAAGTAAGATCATTTCTATCATTTTAGATTTATTCTAGAAATCATGAGAATCATCGCCTTTAAACAATGCTTTCAAATTTTAGGTTTTGTATAATAGATGTGAATTTCAGGGGACACATGGTCTGAGAACATCATTTATTGGTTGATCTATATAATGTGAATATTGTTATGAAATAGGAGAAATAATATAATGTTTTTAATATTTGGAGCGTAATGGGTTTTAAATGGTACTATTAAAAGTTCATTAAATATTTTAAGTAGATGGCTTCTCCACCACTTTGAAATGTATTGGAGATATGTTATTATGGTATGAAAAAGTAAAGAATTTATTTTGCTGGGTTAAAAATTATTTTTTAATTTTCTATTTTTTACTCTTCCAGAGGCTGGGTAGGGCTATTTGGTACTTTTTGATGATAATAGTATTTTTTTTGTTTTTACTTATGCAAGGTTATCATTTTGTAGAATATGTTTTGAGAAAAAGTATGATACACCATAAAAAATAAACAACCCACAATATTGAACTCATATCTATGATGAATTATCTTAAAAGATAGTGGAATTAACATTCCATATAAATATTTATAATTTATTATAACCACAAAATCATAAGATAATTATTCTCTATAAAATATTTGATCAAACAATATAGGTGTTAGGTGGAGTACATGTAGTGTTTACTTTAATATTTTCCTACACCACTGGAAAGGGAAATTTAATCACTGAAGCATAGAGCTATAATCCATTGGCGAAAGTACGGAATGAATCATTAGATGAGTTTGATATCGAGGATCCCCTCACCCAGTTTCATTTGGGGTATTTAGTGTATTTGACCTATTTTGTTTTGTAAAATTTGTAGATAAACAGTAATATTCTAGTTATTTTTATTTAGGATCAGTATATTGACGTTTAATTATATGGAATTAATGAATATCATTAAAGTGGGGAGATCATTGGATAGTTTTCATTCTCCTTTGTGGGTTTCATGGTTTTCTAGAACATGAATGACATGTATTTTATTGTGAAAAAATCAGTAATGGTGGATTGTTCAAGTTCTGAATGGGAAGTTAACCCTACAAAAAAATATATGTTCTATGACATGTGGAGATGATTTTAGTGGATGGGTATGAGTTGATACATCTCATATTTGTCTTCTCATAATTATACATTCCAAAATGTAATGGTCGACAACCGGAGACCTTTATGTTCACCTCTACCACATCAATGGCCAACAAGGAATTAGGATGAAACTTCTATGGATTTCAATGAAGGTCTCCCACATACCCCTTGGAAGATTAATGTAAAATGGGTTCTCAAAAACAGGCAGACCAAATTTCCTAACACTATTTCCAATCATGATACAACCAATATTGAGTACATGGGATGTCTCTATCTAAAATAGATTGTTATTTTTCTTGGGTTCCATTTATTATAGTATTTAATAGGGATCCATGTTTAACTAATCACTTTTATATAGGACTAGAGGAGGTAATAGGATCCTATATATGGTTATATAGGACTATAGGAGGTAATAGGATCCTATATATGGTTTCATATTCTAGATCATCCCCAGACTGATGAACAGATAGAAAACTCTATACATTTTTTGGATAAAATGACCTTTTTTATATTCATGAAATTTTTTGATCTTGGGGATACAACTTGGGATACGATGAGTTTTTTATAATAATAATTACCCTTCCTCTATCATGATGGATCCTTCTAAGGCATTTATGGTTTTATATATAAATCTCTATTGTGATAGCCATATATTGGTGATGCACCACTCTTTGGAATTTGTTTGGTCTAAGAGACAACGTCGAATATTAATTTGAATCTTTAGTTATTGGTAATGTAATAAATTAATTATAATTCTTGTTTTGATCAATATCAATCATCGATATAATTTTATATTGTGGGAAAGGTGTTCATGTGAATTTCTCAGCAGTTGAGTCATCAATATCTTGGGAAATTAGGAAAGCATGCACAGCGGTTTGTGGGACTATTTGATATTGTTCAGTTGTTGTGGAATGTGTCTTACAATTTAAAATTCTACTTTATTTGGAATCATTATATAGTATATATATTTTATCATAGATCAAGAAGTACCTCTCTAACCCTTCTCAAGTTTAGATTTGGGATGATCATGATGTTGAACTCTATTTGTTATTAACTAAGAATAGAGTACAGATGTTTGATTCAGAGAAAAATGTTCCTTCTGGGAAGATCGAACCATTTCCGTGTGTGTTGTGCAAGCATTGTTTTGATTCACTGGTGACTGGGGATTGTTTTTTTTTCTAATGATGTAGTAGAGGCCTCAATGCGTTGACAGAGAATTTTTTTGATCTGTTTTTAAGACATAAAATTGTTATGGGGAGGAGGTTGTAAAATCTTGTTACATTAATTGAGGTACTTTCATGACCCATATTTGGATCCAAAATTGGTTGGGTATTATTTATTTTTATTTTTAAAAAACTGATTATGATTTTGGAAGCTCATGGGGATGTGGAATATTGGTGAAATCATTGTGAAAATCCGGAAATTTGGCAATGTAAACAATGTTTCCATGACTGATCCGCCTGAACTGTATGTCCAATTTTTATAGTCAACCCTCTAAACTATGAAATTGAGATAATATGGTTTAGAAAATTTAGATAATGATCAATTTCATCATGCATCAAAACCATGACCTCCATCTAGAGTTCTAGTAGAGAACACAGTTAAGGAGAACAATTTCAACTGACCTTGCAAGCTAACTAAAAACTATCTCCATGTGTTTTAATTAACCTAACTATTTATTAAAAAATATTGATCCCCATTTATGGTGATTAAAACCACCATTTTACCTTTTTTGGATTCCATGCTCCTTGAAGTATCTTATGATGTAAAATTACCTCCTACAACCTCTTCTATTGGTGAATTGATGTTCAAGTGATCTCATTAGACCTTCTTCAAGTAACTGATTCTCAACCAACATGATCTGTCTATATCTACCCTTATATAATTATTTGATAATGATATATCATCATGTTGTTATAGGATCTAATGTGCATATTTACTAATATTGATTATTTGTTTGATTCCTTTATCTAATACAACTTTGCACTTAGATAAGGATCCCGTTGTGGGGGCTATGCAAGAATAATCTCATGATTAACCATAGGTGGTTCCAAATGAAATTAACCTACAATAGAAACCCTCAGTTTCAGGTTTTATTTGAAATAAGTTTTTATATTATTTAAAAATTGTGATATGCACCATTTTATTTTTGTTTTTAAAAGTTGGATGGGAATTTGAAGAAACCACAATTTTAAAAGAATTGACATTGTTTGGTGGATTTTAGAAAATGATTTCTGGAAATTTAAAGTCTTTTGATGAAATGATTAATTAATATTTATGAGGAAATATTTTTAAAATTAAATAATGATCTGAATGGGAATAAAATTAATGAATAAATATGATTTATATTAAAATAAATGTCTTGTGGAAAACAAAAATTTGGGAAATTGAACTATGATATATGAAATTATTTTAAATTAATTATTTTCCAAAAGAATTATTGATTGATTGAATGATTCATGAGTAAGACATGGATGTATTTTGTAATTTGGAAAAGGATTCTAGAAATATGATTCATTGGCATTGGATTTATGTTGAAATAATTAACTAAACCTAGTTTACCCTGTCTCTGCATAATGGGATCCTTTAAGGGGTGTTGATTCGGGTGTGCACACCTAATCGAGCTATGATGATGATTGATATGTGTGTGGATCATCTTACTATAAACTGACATATTACAAGTCTTATTACATGGTTATATAATATTTATTTATGTTATCATTACATGACATTGATATTGAGAAATTTTATTCGTTCCAATTTATTTATATAAATATATTATATAAAATATATATTTAATCATGTTTTGATATATATACAATTTTTTGTTTAAAATCACGTTTTTTAATATTTAAATAGTATTCCATGTTATGTTTTAATTTTATATCATAAATGGATGTTTTTTACATCTTATGAACCACTTAGTGAGACACTTGTTGGCTTTATATATCACACCATACTATTGCCATCAGTTGATAATAGATTACTTTATTCAGGTAAAAGTATTATATAAATATACTTATTGGTGTTAGATTTTCTTGATCCATAGTACCTTAAGTGATATAGGTGACAATTAGAGACATGGTGGACCTTTTACATGGTATTTATTTGTTTTTTTATTAAAATTATATATTTAATTGATGAGGTTATTTTGGGTTTTTTTATCCTTTTGTATTCTCCTCGTACATTCACCTTAAGAAGTGTTTACATATCAAATTTTTTCATTTCACATCAAATGGTTTTTTGGAGAAAACAATTCCCACTAAATTCATGAATATAGCAAGGTCCTAGTCACCAACCCTTGTGTATCATGAATAAATTTCCGGAAATGTCTGGATTGTTCATCTTTTCTTACCAGGGTATTCTGGATTCTTCGAGACACATTATCATGAGGTATATCTATATCCGCAATCATCATGTATAATATCTAATAACTATAACCTCGAAAACATCATTGATATTATAATTTCATCACAAAACCCATGAAAACATCTTTCATTCTTTTATATCTAGATTTACTATTAGAAAAGAATTATGTTTCAAGACACTATGTTTAAAACATTTCCATAAACCTTTTTATAAAAAGAAGGTGTATTTCATTATATGATCATATCCCTAGGGGAGTATATGATTCAAAAAAGAATTATAAATGGATAAAAATCATTTATAATTTCATTTTGAAATATTAGTTGACATAAATGATAATATCTTTTTATAAACATTTGATATTTTCTTTGAAAATAAATAATAAATATCACTTTTTGTATAAATACTACTTAAATATTGAAATGTGGATGATAAAATTAAAAATTATGCCATTCATAACAAATATGTTACCTTTTATAGAAATATATGAAGAAAATAATGGCCATGGAAGTGTGAAATGTTGTATAACTGTAAACAATAAAGAAATATTATATTGTTATTACAGTAACTATAATCATAATTTGTTGTAAAATAACATTAAAATTTTTCTTTTTTAACATTTTTGAATGTTTTAAAATCCAATTTTAAAGTTCCTTTAATAAATATTATATTTTAATTAAGAATTAATTATAATACTATGAGGAACATTGACATGGAGGATAATGATTCTTAATCTAAAACAATATAGAAACATCGATTTCACATACAATTATTCCTATCGTTGTTTTTAGGATAAATAAATTGATAGAATGAATAATAAACATCTAAACCCACCAAATAACAAGAGTATAATAGGGGATGATTGGTTTAATATAAGGATGATTAAACTTCCACATATGGATTATCTCATGATACAAATCTTATGTTTAAAGTGAAATTTAAAAAGAACCATTACTATAACAAAAACCCTTTAATTTTATTTATAAATTATGAATTAAGAGAAATTGGATGAAAATAAAATTAAAATTAATTATAAATATCAGGAATAAATCATTTTTAGTAAATAATAGTTCAAATATAAAAAATACACGTCAAGAAAAAGAAAACATATGCATAAATTCCAAATATGCAATGACCCAAAATTTTATTAATGAAAATTAATCTTGATCTATTAAAAAAGACTTATTATGTAAAATGGTAATATAAATCATATGTACCTCTTTGGTTTCATGTTTTGGATTTAAAAATACTGTTAGGAATTTTTATCATTGAAAATATAGTCGTTGAACAATGATCACATGATTAGTATAAATATAGGGCTATGAAAAATACCATTTACTCAAATAAAAGAACAAATGGGCTTATCAATTAGAATTGATCCATTCAAATTCCATTTTTCAGATCTCGGAAATGAGGTAGTGTCACTGGACTTTTCTATTGAACAACCCTAACTGAGCTTCAATGTTAATCTTGAAAGAAATATTATATGGGAGAAGTGCAAGTTAATAGAGATTACCACCGAAGATATGTTATTAAACCCACCCCAAGAGTCTTTCACCATTACACCACTTAAACATTCGTCATATGTTGGTGTTATAAGTTGTTATTTAAAAAAACCCTAGCACTATGATTATGTTCATTATTTTTGTATAACAAAAATATATTCATTTTATTATTGTTACTATGTAAATGGTTTTTAAAGAAAAAATAGTATTTTTATTTAATATTAAAATAAAAAATATATTTTAATGAATTAATTTATTTTTCAACTTTAATAATATCTTTTTACTAAATATGTTTTTATATAAATGGTCGTATAATTTTTTTATGAACACAGTTGTAATTTTTATTAAGGTTTTGAATCCTTTTTGTCAAAACCCATGAATTTTAGATAAATATTAGTTTTTATTTTAAAAGATAAAATTAAAATATTTATAAAATTATTGAAAAAAAAGTAATATCATTTTTGGATTCAAGATGTCCAAATTATCTAATGGTGAATTGGGAATAATTTTCTAAGAAATTCAAAAAATTTGGGTTAATATTATATATCTTTTAAATATGTAATGTGTTTTATGACATCATAATGACCCAATAGTGATGTAAAAAATTAATATAAAATGTATATTCAGACCAAATTTTTTTTACCTTTCAAATAATGTGATTTTATGTTTTTTTATTATTAATTTTACAATACCTTTATGGACCCCTAAGACTTATAAAACTTTTTATAATGTCAAAATAATTTCATTGAGAGTGTGACTCACCTACACATAAGAAAGCAGAATATTTTCATGACTTTTGACATTGGACTTATAAAATTATATTTTCCAATACCTTTAGGAAAAAACCACGGTTAATACCCTTGCATTGGATTTGGGTTTTGATAAGTTTAATGTGTACTGTCCAAAACCTAAATAATAAATAATTCCCTCTACTTTGTTATATAAGCCCACCCAATCTCACATTACTCATTACTCAAACAATTTTGTTCTCTAACAACCTATTATTTCCTCTCTATATAATTCTTTACTGTCTCCCCAAGCTCCCAAGAAGCCTCTCTCAAGCCTCTCATAAGCCATTGGGATCACATTTCCACGTAAGGGATTTCTTCCTTTCTAATTTTTGTGAAAATATCTCTATGTTGTTATACACTTTTAATTACAATTGAAAATGTTGGGTTATGATTTATCACCTCCCATATAATTCCTTCCTTATTTTTGTATGATGATATACCCCTTTCTCACTCATTAATTCCTCTCATGTACATCTGTTATCATACCAAAATTCTGTATGATATTTCTCTCTCTTCATTTTCATTCATGAAATTATTTTTTATAACGCATCTATATTACATTTCATATGTTGGGATAATATGTTCCATGACCCACATACAATCCATTTCATTCATAATGGATGACAGACTCCTTTCTCCCTCAATAAATAATTTTACTATTTCTATTTGATGTCGTTATGCTGCCAACGTTACACAAAAATTTCCCATGCCAAAATCATTGTGTTACTGAATACGATGTCTATTTCTCTATCAAGATTATTCACCTTTATGAAGAAGTAATTTTTTATTGAGGAAATAAATATATTTATTCAAAATTATTTATTCATGGTATAAATTATCATATTAAATTAATCCATTTTGTAGGATTTATGTGGCACACTTATTCTTGAAACTAAATGATTAAGAAGAGTGTTCCCTAATAGCACTAAAATGAATTAGATAAAGATTAGAAGCATGATACATGAACTAAAATGTGGTTTTAGAAATGTTAATTCAAGTACAATGAGTGTTTAATCATGCTCCGTGTGAAATGATACTTAGATCATGCTAATATCATGTTTATTATTGTTACCACATTTCCATGTTATAGTAATCATGAAATATCATGCCTTTATTTTCATGTTTATCTTATATTTCATTGATATGAATTTTTCATAACATGTATTGTATTATTCATGTTATTACTTGTTTAGAACCTTACTGGGATTTATAGCTCACCATTTTTTCATGTATGGATTCAGTTTGTCCTATGAAATGTTAAGTACGAAGGAATGTTGGTTTCATGTTAAATAAGTTTCCGATTATGATTTTTTATTTTATATTATAAGTTGTTATGTAATGTTTCTATGTTCTCAATACAATATACATCTCGATCCTCATAGTTGTTTTATATGAATGTTTATGTAATAAATCATGTTAAAGAGTGTAATAAAGAGTAGTGTTGTAATAAAATATCTTTTAATGAATGGACATTATGAATGGATTTCTTAAAAAAATGTTACTTTTGATGTGAGAATAATTCAATGAAGTGATTATCTGAATAAAATTTATTTCCAAAAAAAAAATTATGAGAAAAATATTTATCAATAATTGGTATTTTAATGATTAATCCTAAAAAACAGAGTCAATGGTAATGTGATATAACACATTATTAAGAATTATATTTCTGAACCCTCTTACCTGTTGTCCTAAAATGCCACACACATATTTTGACCTCCAAAATAATAACATTATATATTATATATTTTTTATTTATAACATTTTTCATGTTTTTCCATAATTTGGTTACATTTATTATCATGTTTATTTTTAATTTATAAAATTATTTAAATTTAAATTGGTTGTTTTTGGGATGTTCAGTTTGAAATCATCCAAACCACTTTGTTGGGATGATTTTGGCCAAAAATATCATGGTTAATCATATCTAAAATCATAAAAATTATATAATTATATGAAATTAAACATATTTTTAGATACATTAATGTATGTCTATTTTTAAAAATTAAGATCATCACTTTATAGAAGTTGTAGTTTTGACATACAGATGACTGTTGTTTGAATTGTTTTCAATGAATGAGAGAGATAGAATGAAAGTAATACAAAATATTTCTAAAATTATAAATATGTAATATATATCACATTAATAACTGAAATAAATAATTCCAACTTACTATAAAAAGAAGTGATGAAAAATAAAATATGTCTCTTTGTGGAGGTGGTAGTATGCACATATAGATGATTGATGTTTTTATAATATAATGGAAGGTAAAATAAAGAAAGAAATATATTTATTTAAATTTAAATAATGATTTTAATATAATATACATCATATTAATTCTTCTATATCCATAATTATGACCAGTTATAGTGGGTTGGGATGAAATATTAAATACATATTTTTTTGGAGTTACCAGTCGGATCATATGCACTAATGATGTCTTCATTTTATAATAGATATTAAATTATTAGATAATTATTTCACAACTGAAATAATAACATTTTATTACATTAATGATATTAATGATAATATATTATCATGTTTTTTGGAATAATTAGAGGGTGTTTTAGTGAGAAAAAAATAATGTTAGTAATGATTTAAAATTATTCATTATAAATATACCTTTTGATTAGAAAGTTTGACTTCATATATTTTACATTTTAGAAGGAAAAATAATCTAAAACCTGGGTACTAGTGTTAAGAAAATGTTTTGGTAGAATGTTTTTCCAGATAAGTTGTTTAATTTGGTTGGATATGTGAGGGTAGGAAGTAACCTTTTATATGAAAGTGGGGTTGAAAAATGAAAATTTTCTATATATTAATATATCTTAATGTCAGATTAATGGAAAATGTCTCAATATTACCTCAATTTAAAAATTGGAATGACATAAAATCATAATCTATTAAAATAATATATTTTATATATTTTTTGGGATATATTATACATTATCCCTTTATTTTAAACCTCATTAATATATTTTAACGCTTATCATGGTAAATAAACATTTTACGTTGATTACCATTCACAGTGAATATAAATGAAATCAACCAGCAAAAAAATTTAACCTTTTGATTACAAATATTAAATCTATTTGAAAAGAATCAATTTTTATAGGTAATATAAATATATAAAATTAGAACATATAACACAATGAAAATTGGTTTTTTTAAAATTGAACAATTAAATTGATTTTATACCAAAATCATGAATAATGTATCCTACTATTGAATTAACCAAATTATTTATACTTAAAAAAATATTTGACATTAATTTGAAAGAAAAATACATTGTAATACTTTTATTATTTAATAAAATAAATGTATCTAAAAATAGTCTTTATTAGTATAAAAATAATAATTTTATTTCAAAAATTAATGAAATAGAATTATAAGACCAAGATAATATTTCTCAACTATTTATATTATATAGTGAACATGTTTTTAATATATTAAATTCATTCATAATATTTAAATTCATTATCATATCTTAAAATTTTTATTATTGTTATAGTATATATTGTATTGGTATTTTAATCTATTCCATTTATAATAATTCATTTATGAAAATTCATAAAAATTCATTATTATCAAATTACGAAATATGGAAAAATTAGTTTTATTCTATAAAATAAATAAAATATTATCAAGAACTCCATTTTTTAAATAAAATCATATTATACTATGAATAATTATTATTTAAAATAAAATAATTTCATTTCTCAATTTAAAAACGTGATTATACATTCATATATTGAAAATTATTCATAATATTTCGACAAAAATCATTTTAATGAATATATCAATTAAATAATCATTAATAAAATAAATCATGTTATGGAAATATATAAAAAAATACTTGTGAATTTAATAAACTTTGAGGCCTCAAGTAAAACATAAGATATAAATTATTTATTTAAATATATTAATAACTCATTCCACAATGCATAAACATGTGTTCATGGATTCTATAAGGGATACCCCAATGTTAACATTATATGACATTCGAACTAGTTTTAATAATTTTCTATATAAATATACATATTTTATATTCATCTTTTTCAATAATAAAATAATTTTGAAATTATAATAATTTTCCTCTAGTATATAATTATCCTCGGTGGACTGATGTTTATGGAGGATCATGAGGATTTACATTTTGTCATTTTATTTCTATTACAAATTTTTTATTATTATCATATTTCACTTATTTTCAATATATATAGTATTGATATCACTAAAAAATATGTGTTTCTCTATAGTTATATTATAATTATTCTATATTTTATATTCTTTAATGATATATTATATAATGAAACCATGGTTATCACATTAGATCTATAGTTTTATGGACTAATGGTGTACTGTTAGGAAATATTAATAGTCATTTAAACCCATTATTTCTTTTCTCAATCCATGACATATTGATATAGAATATTAATGAGTTGAGTTAAGCTTAATTACATTCATTTGTTTTTGTTCTCCTTCAACCTCTTATTCTATGCTATAGGAGTTCTTATCATTAAACCATATGGTTTCTATATTTATCAATTTGAGGATTCTTTATGTATGATATTTTAAGGGATCGTCGAACGCACATAGTGTGGATTTAGTGACATATGTTCCCCCTTCCACTCATTCAAAAAAAATTGAAATCCTTGTCATCAGATTTGGGAATCCTGATTTATAATTATTTTTTTATGGTTTTTTAATTACTGTTCTTTATTTTGAGTGGGTAAATGGTTTAAATTAATATATATGAAAATATTGAACCTTATATTGAGAAAATATTAGTTTTTTATGATTCACATGTAGTTTGTAATTTGAATAATAGATCACTAATGGTTTAACATGCAGCGTATATCTTATTTTCCTTGGTTTTCGTGGTTACTAGCATAATTATCATGTTAAAAAATTTATAATATCTTCAATTCAATCATGTGAGGTTAATAAAAACTATCACTTAATAAATTCACTTCACTTCATTAAAATTTTACCATCTTACTATTATACTACATTCAGTATACCTACGTAGTGAATAAATCAACAAGTTCCTATAAATTATATGGATATAATTGTAGGAAATTGATAAAAAAATAATCAGTTATTAAAATATGATAAAGTGGATCATTTTGTGTTAAAAAATGATTTTATGAGTTTTTCAAATATGAAATTTGAATTCTATATGATTTTTATCTTCAATGTTATGGCCTCAATAGCTCTTGAATTTTTGTATACTAGGAATGTGATATTTATACATGTTTTTATGCCTTGGGTTAAATGAACCCTTGATATTTTTGGATTGTGGAACCTGGAATGGATGGATAATTTTTCAAGGAGTTGGATAGTTTTCCTGGTAGTGGAAAAAATTTAATGATTATTCCTCTGGGATAGTTTTGATCATGTGGGTAGGTATTTAGGAGAACACTTGGATCATTGGATAAGGTCAATATATATAATTTCCCATTAGAATATAACATTGGATGATTATTTTTAGATGGCTATTTGAGTGATTTCCCATCCTTCTAGTTTAATTTTTTTAAATAATTTCAGTGAATTTTATTGAAGTACATCTAGTAATGATTTTTATTCCAATCTTTAAACATATTCTTAAATTTTGATTAACACATGTCATAATATCTGATATAGTATATGGAATATTAATTGGAACCATAAACATGGAATAAATTAATGTTTTAAATGACTATAAGGAGTAATTATTGATGTAATTATATTTTTTTAATCAATAAATTATCAAAGACATGAAAAAAGATCTTTTAAAATATTATACCAATAATTTCATCGCATTAATGTGTTGGTATTTGGGTTTACATGATAGATGTTGGATAACTTTAGTCAATGGTGGGTTTTTTCCCATTGTCTGGTTCTGAACTACATATATTATTATGTTTTTTGATAAAATATACACATAACCAAGAAAGTTGGGATGCTGAACCATAAATGATTTCGAATAGATATTTTCCCCAATATCTAGGTCATTAAGGTAATAGATAGTTGTCTAGTACCTCTCCCCCCAATGTCTCTTTATATGTAGTATGACATCTGGGAATACCCAGTAGGTGGTGGATTTTAGTGTTGGGTTTGTATTCTCTTTAGTTGTGAGGCTTTTCAATTCCCATATAAATGTAAGTATTGGTTGTGATATGTTTGTGTTATATAATTTACATGAATTCTGACTATAAAAACTATGGTTAGTACATGAGATGTTTCAGTTGTAGAGAATCAAATAAGATGCTATGTAATTATGGTGAACCTTATGATACATATTTTTTTTGAATATTATGTATTCACACTTCTCTATGATACATGTTGAGTATTACATTGTGATGCGAGAATTTAGTTCACCATATTAGTTAATGAGTTGGTTTTTTCTTTTTATTCACTGATCGTTAATATGGTTATTTCACATTTTCATGAATGGGTTTTCCATGGGTCCAACCAAGTATACATTTGATGATCACCCTATATATATTTTTATGTGTGTCATTGAATATTTCTTTTTAGAATTCATCAGATTATTAGTGATTATCTGGTAGTTACCATCTTTAGGGGGTTGTCCAGGGGAATTAGTGTTTTTGGAAGCAACCACTAGAGTGGTTGGTGGATTTTTTTATATTTTATTTTATTTTGTGTTCTAAATTTTTACATTCATGTGTTGGGATCTATAAAGACAATTAAATTTCAAGTAAATGTTTTTCTTGAATTCGTTGGAATTTTACGAGTTCGTGGTTTCTCACGGCGCCTAATTTCGAGGCCCAGTGTGCCCGAAAACAATTTTTAAATTTTGTTAGGGTTCGTTTAGTAAACGTACGTGTGGGTTTTTCTATCTATTGAACCGGTGCTCGGAAATGAATTCTGAGGACACCGATGAACTCCCAGCGTCGGTATTCACATATGGGAACCTTTACAGCAGTTGCATTTGGTCGGGAGGAGAAGTTAATTTTTGGGACTTCTTTTTAATAAATAAGAAAATTATGTGTTACATAATTTTTGTTAAGGGGTTTGATATCTTCTCCAAAGAGGATTTGGAGGTGGGGCTCACACCCCACATAACCTCCCATGAGAGGATAATGTGTGGTGGGACCCACATGAGCACCCAACCCCTCAAATCCCCCTTTAACTCCCATGAACCCCCTTTAAATCTTAAACCTTTCACCTCCTTCCATTAAAGATTCCAACACTCACTTAATTAATTTAAAAATTAATTAAATGGATCACAAAATTTGAATTATTTTGAAATTCATAACAAGAATAAAAAAATATCCAAGCTATTATTTTTGGGTTGGAACATATTTTGTTGGTGGAGCTTGGGAGAATAGAGAGGGCCTTCTTCCAATGAAGAACAATTTCCTCTCTCGATGAAGAACGATGATTCCCATGAAGAACACACATCTTCTTTTTTCATCCTTCGCGCTAAGGGAGAAGACGCCACCCTTGTAGAACATAGCCAACATAATTTCCTACAACGTTGATGCAATGTCGTCTGTCTTCCGCGACGACTGACTTTCGTGATTCCATCTTCCGTGACTTCGAAAAAGTACCTCGAATCGATGTAGGGGGTTTTGATTAATTTTAATTGACTAAAATTGTACCTCATTCTTCATTGAATACATTGGTTCGTATTTGGCCAAATGATATCATCTGATATGGAGGGCGCGGGCCGAACCAACATGGCCTGGAATTCCTCCATTGCTTGTTGTTTTATTTGGAGATGCATGCGGAGCTGGAAGGGTGCGGTGCCGTCGCACCACGCCGGAGGAAGAGGCCATGACCATGAGGCGTCAACAATTGAAGGAGGTGGTAACTGAAGGCCGCCGCGAAGCTGGGTCACGGTGGTGGTGGACCGGCCCTATGGCGCAGGCTGCGGGGAGGTAACTACGGCCCGCATCCACAGGACGCTTGGATGAAATGAACCAGCCGAAGGTAACCAGCCAGGCTGGAGTACCGCGATGCCCACTAGGAGCCGCGCTGCGGAGAATATCGTGGCCCGCTGCACGGGCCGCTCAGCGGGCGAACCATCCAGCCTCCTACCGGCCGGGCTAAAGGCAGTCGTGGCGTCTATGGGCACCATGTTCGGAAGACCTACGTCCTGAAACTGCATGCCACTCGTGCCGGACAGAACTGGCTGGGCAGGGAGAGGCGGTGCCTCTCAGCGCCTCTGGGCGAACAAGACCGGCCTGCTCTACGGGCCGGGTCCACGGGTGGGACGCGACCCACCGGGCTGGTCCGACCCCACAACTGGGTCGTATATGTCAAACCAGGCTGGGCCGACCCCCAGTAGGGTCGAACCCGCCAAACCGGGTCGGGCCGACCCGCCAGCCTAGTGGGTTTGACGGGCCGAGCCCGTTTCGCTTAAACACGAATATCTTCTAGACATCGCTTTCGATCGATGCACCGTCTACGGCACTGGGATCCTCACAAGGAGGCAACCCTTTTCCAATATTCTATGTGAGTTTTGGGAAACATTTGAAAATTGCCAGGTTTCAAACGAGCGTAAATCCAAACGGGCCCCTGGAATGGAAAAGCCAATAACTCTCAGACTGGGCGTCCGATTGACGCGCCGTCTTCTGTGTTGGGTTTCTTTTGATGAGAAGGAACTCCGAGAGACATCAACTCAGGATTTTGTTATATTTGATGTTTCAACCCCTTTTCTCATGTAGCATACCCTCCTGGAATCGAACGTGTTGTGTGCGGGAACCCTAGAGATGGTTGCCACTGCGTTGACTTCTGTATCAGAATCCTGTGTGGGATCGACTATGATGACTGCTATACTGGAATCCTCAGTTGGTTCGATGACGATGAAAAATCTACAGGAATAATGTTTGGGTTCGACAGTTCTGACAGAGTAGCTGGACAGTATCTTGTGTGGGTCTGACAGCTTAGATGAATCTGTAACTACATCTGATCATCTCTATTACTCTATAATAGATGGATTGTATCTTGTGTGGGTCTAAAAACTTAGACAAGATAGCTGGACTATATCCTGTGTGGGTCTGATAGCTTCAACAAGATAGCGGGATGTTATTCACTGTGGGTTCGACAGCTTAGCTGGACAGTATCATGTGTGGGTCTG
Source organism: Viscum album (assembly GCA_963277665.1). Lineage (NCBI taxonomy): Eukaryota > Viridiplantae > Streptophyta > Magnoliopsida > Santalales > Viscaceae > Viscum > Viscum album. The sequence goes on along the minus strand of OY728153.1, from coordinate 183,886,228 downwards.
ACAGCTTAGATGATCTAGTGGCTACATCTGATAATCTATATCTCTCCACAATTGTGGCATACCTGTGTGAGATGAGTCATGTATTTCAACCATTATCATCATGGTGTTTGACTTTACTTCCTTTGTGGACTGAGTTGTGCTTGGGCTCATGAGTTGGAGCTGGACTGTGACTGGTAACTTAGGTATATGTATGGGCATATACCTAATTATGGTTGGTTGATACTTTGTGGTTGTATCTTTAGTATTTTTCTTATCTTTAGTGGATATTGTGAGACCTCATGGGTCTCGGGGTTCCTACTGATTATCGTTATAATCACCCCGGAATAGGTTATGCCCGCACCTCGTTGTATTGGACGCAGACGACAAACAGCGCTGACGGAGGCCGAGAGCGCCACGACTGGACGGTACCCGGAGGTGGACCTTGCGACGAGTTGGAACATGGTGGAGACTGATGGATGTGGGTGCTTAGGTGGCCATCCGTACCTACCCTTCAGGTAGGAATCTCTTGAGGACGACCCATGAGCTGCTCTATACTTTCATCTCTTTGTCTCTATACTTGTACTTGGTTTTCATTTGGGTTTGTATACTGGCCAATTTTCTTTCCTACACACTCTTTTGTATTCAGTTTTACTTATTATTTACTTCCTTATGTATACTCTATTGTTTTTGTTAACTTTTATTAAGGAAATTCCTTCCCAGCTTATGGATTTACGCCTTTTGTAATAGTCACAACCCTTTGGATTATGGAAGGAAGGCTTGGGGTAGTCACGGCACAGGCCCCAAGGACGGGTCGTGAAAAATTGGAATCAGAGAAGTCGGTTCTACCGCAGAACTCCAGACTCTGAACATTATTTTCTGTGAAGCAATACTGTTAAGAGTATTGAGTGTGGTTTTCCATCCAAGGTGTCCAATGTTGGTGCAGCGGCCGACGTATCCATACACCAGGACCCTGACCTCTGATTTCCAACTCAGTGCACGAAGAAACTGATTGCGTTTGTGTTTAATTTGAAATGTTTTTTTGTGATAACTTTTTGTCAGATCACCAGGTATTCTATTTTAACCATGGCGTACCTATTCCTTTTCAGGATTTCCCCACGAAGGCAGCCAGCTAGGGTTCTGAGTTTCGTACGAGATGGTAGCCCAACGAGAGACGAGGCCTCAGTGTAGGGCCCCATCACAATAGAGGACCCAGCGGTACCACTACCCACTGGGACACTAATACCACCAGCCCCATCAGTAGAGCATGCGTTCCACCTGAGTGCATTGCAGGAGTTCCAGCACCAGAGGACACCCAGGTTCTGGGGAGAGACGGACCAACAGGTAGCTGAGGATTGGCTGGAGGCTATCGTCATATTTTTCAGATAGATAGGGACACCATCTGACCTTATGGTGATCTTTTCCATGAGTCTCCTGCATGTAGCTATAGGTAGATGGTGGATCCTGATTCTCTAGGTGCATGATGAGGAATCTTTACTCTGGACGGACTTTGAGAGTCTCTTCTTCTCAGAGTTTGTTCCAGCCACCCATTGTGTGGTGCGGATTCAGGAGTTACTTCATCTGCAGCATGACAGTAGCTTAGTACTTAGCGAGGTTCACCGACCTCTCACTCTACTCCTCGGATATGGTACGTGACACATTCTTTAGGGCCCGGACCTTCGACCATGGACTCAGTCATGAGATTTGGGCATCGACGATTCCCCTCATCATTACGACACAGGATGGGGTGCTGGAGTGAACCATTCTAGTGGAGAGATTTTTTGCTGAGCAGTAATCAATAGCGATACCCAACACACGACGACATGTAGCGGAGTCTTCTATAGTCGGCTGGAGAAAGATGTTTCAGAGATCCATGCGGACCAGTCCATTAGGTGGGAGACCCTAGGATCAGGGTTCGGTTGTGCGGGGCACACAATATAGGGTCAGCTATACAAGGAGCAGAAAGTTCTATGCATGTGGTGGGCAGGGCCACAGGGCCTGTGACTGCCTAGCCAGCAATGCAGATGAGTACCAAACTGTATAAGGACCTCCCAGGAAGAGGCAGAGGTTTGACCATGGTGGTCCGCAGGGAGGAGGCAGACGTGGTAGAGGAGCTGGCCGGGCAGCGGGTGGTGGAAGATGTTTCAATGCTCTACCACCGCCACCACCACCAAGAGGTCCAACCAAACCATAGGGAGCTGGTGGAAAGAGGTGGGCTTAGCTCCAGGAAGTCGAGCCCTACAACCACAGTGCACCTGAGATGATTCGAGGTATTATTTATGTCTACTCCAACCTTAATGCAGTACTCATAGACATAAGTGTGATTCATTCTTTTTTTTTTCTGCCTTTTTTCGGAGCTCGGAGATTCCGATGGAGTAGTTGGATCGATCCTTATGGCTAGAGACTCCTACGGGAGTAGACTCAATGATTACGCACTGGTGCCGGTAGTTTGAGTTAACTCAAGGAGGTGAGAGTTGCAGTTGGAATCATCATGTAGTGGCATCGAGGCCTTACGACATCATCTTAGGTATGGACTGGTTAACTACAATCCATGTTCAGATCGACTATATTAGGTGCAAAGTGCAGTGTGTCTACACGGATGGGACCAGGTTCACCTTCACTGGTGAGAAGGGAGCCTTTGCGGCATAAGATGGACTTTCGCAGAGGATAGGGTAGCCGATCACACATCAGTTGGCTAGTCTCATCCTTGGAGAGGTTGATGTGCGGAGTCTGAGTTTTACTATTGTGGTAGATCAGTACGCGAATGTTCTCTTTGACGACGTTCTAGGACTACCTCCTCGCAGAGAGGTATACTTCTATATTGATCTGTACCCCAGGAAAGCACCAATATCTACTCCAGCATATCAGATGGCTCCCGCCGAGCTTCTTGAGCTTCGAGTACATCTAGAGGACTTGCAGAGGAAGGGATTCGTCTAACAAAGTGTTTCACCCTAGGCATCATTGATTTTGTTCGCCAAGAAGGCAGATGGGAGCATGTGACTGCATGTCAACTACCTTAGCCCGAATTAGGTGACCGTGAAGAACAATTATCCACTCCCGGGGATTTAAGACCTCCATGATAAGCTCAAGGGAGCACAATGTCTATCTATGATAGACCTCAGGTCAGGATATCAGTAGCTCAGAGTTAGAGATGAGGATGTATAGAAGACAGACTTCAAGTGTTGGTATGGCCACACTGAGTTCTTGGATATGCCCTTCTGTGTAACCAATGCTTCGGTAGTGTTCATGAGTCTCATGAACACGATCTTCCAACTGTACCTCAATCGATTTGTCGTAGTCTTCATCGGCGACATACTGATTTACTTGACTACCGAGGAGGAGCATGCCTACCATTTACGGCGGGTACTAGATACACTTTGAGAACACCAACTTTATGGTATGCTCTCGAAGTTCCAGTTATGGATTCGGGAGGTTCACATCATGAGGAACGTCATATCGGATGCTGGAGTTGCGTCGAATCTAGTGAAGATCGATGCAGTACTTTATTGGGAGCCACCTAGGAGTCTGATGGAGGTACGGAGTTTCCTAGGTCTGGCTAGATACTATCAGTTATTTGTGCCAGACTTCTCCAGAGATCCAGCACCGCTTTCAGCTTTGACGAAGAAGGGGAAACTCATCGTGTGGTTAGATAGATTCCAGCAGAGCTTTCATGAGATGAGGCAGAGGATGACCAGTGTGCCCATCTTGAGGCTACCGTTGGAGGGTGTATGGTACGTAGTTTACTGTGACACATCAGCGACCAGAATCAGGTGTGTCCTGATGCATGAGCGAGCAGTGATCACATATGGTTCACGGCAGTTGAGACAGCACGAGAAGAACTATGCTACCCATGACCTAGTGTTAGAAGTAGTGGTCTTCGCCTTGATGATGTGGTGGTACTATCTGATGGGCGAATGTTTTATAGTCTATTCTGACCACCAGAGTCTCAATTACATCTTCTTGTAGAAGGAACAGAACCTGAGGCAATGACGATGGATCGGGTTCCTTCAGGACTATGACATCGAGATAGTCTATACTCCTGGGAAGGGGAATGTTGTATGAGATGCTCTCAATGGGAGATTAGGTATTAAGCTATTAGAAGAGGTGACAGTGTTGCTAGAATCATTGAAGATATCCATTGTGGATAGAGATGGATCAGCCTTTCTGTAGTATCTCATTGTCACTACTCCACTTATACAGCGAGTTAGAGAGGCGCATCATGATGATGTTGACTGTGAGGCGCGACGTGCTCAGATATCCTTAGGGCAGGCACCTGATGGGTTTTCTGAAGGTGGGGGGCACGTCATCCTCTTTAGAGGACGTACCATGGTACCGTTTTCACTATAGGAGGAGGTGTTGATGAGGTTTCACACATCCCATCTATAGGTACATCCATGAGTGGTGAAGATGTATCGGGACCTCAGACGACAGCACTGGTGGCCGGGTATGAAGAAGGTGGTAGTAGAGTTTGTTTCACGGTGCCTCACTTGTCAGCAGGTGAAGGTGGAGCGCCAAGTACCAGCAGGGTTGGTACAACCCTTAGATGTCTCAGAGTGGAAGTGGAATGGGATTCCATGAATTTTGTGAAGGGACTTCCACGTACATTCAGAGTACACGACTCTATCAGGGTGATCGTAGACCGACTCACCAAGTCGTCCCACTTTATACCGATCAGAGAGCATGGCTCAGTAGAGAGCTTGGGATGCCTCTACATTCAGTATATCGTACGGCTTCATGGTGTTCCATCGACTATCGTCTCCAATTGAGATGCTCATTTCACTTCCTGGCTATGGAAGGGATTACTAGAGGATTTTGGGATGCAACTTTGCTTGAGCACTGACTCCCATCCTCAGACAGATGGTCAGACTGAGAGGACCATTCAGACTCTTGAGGACATGATTCATACATCTTTCCTAGACTTTGGTTGCAGGTGGGAGGATCACTTACCCATGGTGGAGTTTGGGTACAACAACAGTTACCACTCCACCATTGGGATAGCCCCTTACTAGGCATTGTACGGCTGACCTTGCAGATCACCTCTGTGCTGGACTGACCCAGGGGAGTCAGCACTTGTAGGACCAGAGATGGTGTAGGATATGACATTGAAGGTGTAGATCATCTACAAGCATATTAAGACAGTATAGAGCAGATAGAAGTACTATGATGATAGAGGACGGAGATCACTAGAGTTCAAGGATGTCGACCACGTCTTCATACGGTACTTACCTCGACAAGGTCTACAGATATTTTGAAAGGGTGGAAAGTTATCTCCATGTTTTATCAGACCATTCCAGGTCCTCTACAGGGTAGATGAGGTGTCTTACCACTTGGCCCTTCTACCTCAGTTGCACCGGGTTCACAACATCTTCCACATATCTCAGTTGAGAAGATACGTGCATGACCTGTCACATATCATTGACCATAGGGAGATAGACACCAATGATGGGGAGACATTCATGGAGGTCCCGGTGGAGATCAAGGACTGACATGAGCAGGTCCTACGTGGATGGTCGATTCCTCTGGTGCGCATTCGATGGAAGCACATGAACCTCCAGGAGAGCACAATGGAGCGGGAGTCTCAGATGCGTCCTCAGTACCATCCTTTGTTTTCCTAGTGTGTGTTGTAGCTTTACAAGGACGTAAATCCCTTAGGTGAGAGTAATGTAAAGAACTAGAAATTTCAAGGAATTTTTTTTCATAAATTCTTTGAAATTTTATGAGTTTTCGGATTCTGACAGCGACTGATTCCGAGCCCCGGTGTGCCCGAAATCAATTTCCGAAGTTTTGTTTGGGTACGTTTAGTAAACGTTCGTGAGGGTTTTTCTATATATTGAACTGGTACTCAGAATTGAATATGTGGACACCGATGAACTCACAGTGTCGGTATTCACCTAAGGGATCCATTACCGCAGTTGCGTTTGGTTGGGTGGAGAAGTTAATTTTTGGGATTTCATCTTCATAAATAAAAACATTATGTGTTACATAATTTTTGTTAAGGGGGTGGTTATTATCTCCAAAGAGGAGTTGGAGGAGGGGCCCAGACCCAACATAACTTCCAATGAGAGGATATTGTGTTGTGGGACCCACACGAGCACCTATCCCCTCAACTCCCCCTTTAACTCCCATGAATCCCCTTTATCTCTTAAACCATTCAACTCTATTCATTAATTATGCCGATGCTCACTTAATTAATTAGAAATTAATAAAATGGCTCACCAAATTTGAATTATTTTGAAATTCATAACACGAATAAGAAATACCCAAGCTATTATTTTTTTGTCGGCACATATTGTGTTTGTGGAGCTTGGGAGAATAGAGAGGGCCTTCTTCCAACGAAGAACACTTTCCTCTCTCGACGAAGAATGGTGAAACCCACGAAGAATTCCCATCTTCTTTCTTATTCCTTCTCGCCAACGGAGAAAACCCCACCCACATAGAACATCACCAATGTCTTTCCCTCAAATGTTTATGGAATGACGTCTGTCTTTGGCGAACGCTCGACGTTCATGACATCGCCTTCTGTCACATTGACAACGTACCTTGTATTGAGGTAGGGGTTTTGATAAATTTTAATTTAATAAACTTGTACCTCATTCTTAATTGAATACCTTGGTTATTCATTGGCCAATTGATATCATATGGAAAGGAGGGCACGGGCCGATCCTACAGTCCCCAGCGTTCCTCCATTGCTTGTTGGTTTATTTGGGGATAGAGGCGGAGCTGGAAGGGTGTGGTGAAGTCGCACTGTGCAGGAGGAAGAGGCCATGACCATGAAGGGGCAGTGATCGAAGGAGGCGGTAATCGAAGGCAACGACGAAGCCGGGTCGCGACAGTGGGCTGGAACCATTACGCCGACCGCCTGGAGGAAACTGCGGCCCGCATCTAAGGGCCTCTCGGATGAACCAAACTGGCCGGCCGTAAACGGCCAGGCTAGAGGACTGTGGCACCCACTTGGCGCCGCGCTGCGGAGAAGACCACGGCCCGCTACGCGGGCCGCTCAACGGGCATACCGGCCGGCCTCCAGCTGGTTGGGCAGAAGGGAATCACGCTCCTATGGGCGCCACATGTGGGGGAAATGCGGCCCACAACCACGGGCTGCTCGTGCCGGATAGAACCGGCCGACTTCAGCTGGTCGGGCATGGAGAGGGGGTGCTGCTCAGCGCTGTCGGGCCGGGCCGACCCCTCGGCCAGGTCTAACCCGCCAAACTGGACCGGGCCAACCTCCAGCAGGGTCGAACACGCTAAACCAGTTTGGGCCGACCTGACAGCCCACTGGGCTTGAAGGGTCAGGCCCGTTTCCCTTAAACGCAAATATCATCTAGATCGTGCGTCCGATCGACAAACCGTTTTCGGCACTGGTATCCTCATGATGAGGCAGACCTTTTTCGATACTCTATGTGAGTTATGGACTACTTTGGAAAACTGCCGGGTTTGGAATGAGCATATATCAAATAGGGCCCCTGGAACAGAAAATATAATAACTCTCAGACCGGGCATCCGATTGATGCAATGTCTATCTTGTTGGGTTTCATTTCACGAGACAGAACTCCGGGTTACATAAAATTAGGACTTTGTGGTAGTTTATGTATTGAAACCTTTTCTTGAGGAGTTGAACCACCCTGAATTGAGTGTCATGTGTGCGAGAACCCTAGAGTTGGTTGCGACTACGTCGACTTCTGTATCATAATCTTGTGGGGGTTCAACTATGATGACTACCGTATTGGAATCCTCTGTGGGTTCGACGATGAAGAAAACTGTACTAGAATCCTTTGTTGGTTCGACATTTCTGACAGAGTAGCTGGACTGTATCCTGTGTGGGTCTGACAGCTTAGATAAATCAGTAACTACATCTGATCATATCTATTACTCTTGAATAGCTGGACTGTATCCTATGTGGGTCCGACATCTTAAGCGAGATAGCTAGACCGTATCCTGTGTGGGTCCAACAGCATAGTTGGACTGTATCCTGTATGGGTCTGACAGCTGAGATGATCCAGTGGCTACATCTGATCATCTATATCTCTCTAAAATTGTGGCATACCTATGTGAGATGAGTCATGTCTTTCAAACATTATCATCATGGTGTTTTACTTTACTTCTATGTTGACTGAGTTGTGCTTGGGCTCGTGAGTTGGAGCCGAACTGTGACTGGTAAATTAGGTATATGTATGGGCATATACCTAAGTATGGTTGGTTGAAACATGGTGGTGGTAGATTTATTCTTTTGCTTATCCTTAGTAGATATTGTGATACATCATGGGTCTCAGGGTCCTTACTGAGTATCATTATACTCACCCCTGCACAAGCTATGCCTGCACCTCGTTGTGTTGGATGCAGACGATGGACAACGCTGACAGAGGCCGAGAGTGCCACGACTGAACGGTACCCGGAGGTGGACCTTGCAACGTGTCGACACACGGTGGTGACTGACGGACGTGGGTGCTGAGGTGTCCATCAATTCCTTCCCTTAAGGTAGGAATATCCAGAGGACGCCCTAGGAGCATCTCTTTACTTTCACCTGTTTGTCCCATTACTTGTACTTGTTGTTTAGTTGGGTTTGTATAGTGGCCCATTTACTTTCCTACACACTCTTTTGTATTCAATTTTTCTTAGTGTTTACTTCCTGTTGTGTACTCCGTTGTGCTTATTTATTTTTATAAATTCAATGCATTCCCATCTTAGGGATTTATTCCATTGGTGCCAGTCGCCAGCCCTAGCCTATAGAATGCGGTCTTGGGGTAGTCACAGCATGGGCACCAAGGACGGGTTGTGACAGGAATAGTTATTTAATTAGGGTATGGAGTTTATTTTCTATTTTTAAATTTATTAAGATATATGTAGGAAAATTTATCTTATATGTGTGACTTATACCTTCAGTTCTATTATTCACACCATGAACAAATATAAGTGGGGTTTTGGGCTCATTCTTGTGTATAATTTTATCCCATGTGGGGTACCAATGAGTGTGGTTTGTAAAATATTGGAATTAGTAATTTTTGGCATAATAAATGATAGAATTTTTGGATAGGAACTTCTGATTATTTCTTATTTCAGTAGAAAAAATGCATCAACTAGACATAGTATCTAATCCACATAAGGGAGATCGACTAAAACATGGGATTTTTGGTACCCTTTTTATTTTACAAAATAACCATATGATACTAAAGGTTCTAAAGGATTTCATGCTACTTGAATTTTATATACTGTTGTAGAGGATCAAGAATCATGATTTTTTTGTTCCTATTTTTAAATTTGGTATGATAATAAGAATTATGATGAGTAGTGACTAATTAGTAATAAGTAATTCATGATTGGGTGTGACAATTTACAACATTTACTATACATTGAAGGTAGTTATATAATTTTATTTTCACTTTAAATATGTGTGGAAGATAACAATAAGATTCAAAAAATAGCCATGGAGATTTGAGATCAATAGTGATCATGAAATTTAGAGAACAATTCATCAAGAGCTTCAATTCATGATCATGTTAATGTATACGAGATCTATTTCATATTATAATATTGAGTGTTTATTATGGGTTCGATTTGTTAATTTTATTCAAATTTAGGTATTTTAGGGAGAATTAGTTTCTATTGGAATTTAATGTGCTATGTGTTGTATCACATTAGTTCTAGTTATTGTTCGTTGAGGATCATGATAAATGAAACATTTAATAGGAAATATATAATGAAAACTACTTGGTTAATTTCTCATAATTAGACACCAAAAACCTAAGATTTTAAATTTACTTTGAGAAAATGTCATATCCATGGTTTTGGATTCCATCGAGGTTAGATAGGACATAGTGGGGGATATTTAATATCATGCATTGGAGTTTCATTTTCCAGGTGACATGAATATCATGCAGGATATCATGTTTTTGTTTTCTATGTATATTTATGAGTTCTTTGATTATGGATCTATAATATCATAAATTTCACCAAATCTTAATTCATGATTTGTTATATGATGAATAATTACATTATATTACATTATAATTAGATATTCTATTTATAGTTTATGTTATTTTTTAATGTGTGAAATTTTTTTTAGCTAATGATTGGGTATTACCACTCATAATGAAATTTATTATATTCGTAGATACATCTATTCCACACAATATATGGAATTTATTGACTCTATATGATGTTGTGTGTTGTGTGTATCATTAATATATAGGTTTTATTCTATAATATTAATAGAGGATCTATGATGTTTGGAATAATAGACTCTCAAATGGGTCATAGGCATGTCGAGTTACTATTATCCACAATAACTGAGAAGATGATGAGTTCCATAATGATTCAACAAAATGTTTTTATAAGGATATGAATGTGTTCCCTATTGTAAATCTAGTATTGGTTGTGATGTTTCCCCCTCAATGAGAAATCAAATTCATGATAATATCAGATATGAGAGTCACTTGGATAACAATGAGACATATAGGATTGTGGCTTAAAAATTGAGTGATTTTTGGATTTAGATTGAAGTTATTTTTAAATGTGGGTTTATTTGACCCACTGTATTTCCTTGTTTTTTGTTGGTTTTTTTCATTGAAGGTATATTATAGTACATGATTCTATATTAATCATCATATTCTGAATCAGGCGATAGTGAATAGAAACTATCATTTTCCATATATTTATTCCTTTGTTGATCATTTAAATGGAGATATCCAGTCCTTAATAATGTTTTAGGTTCTCATCATATGTGGTGACGAATGATGAAATTTTTATTGATTCATACATATTACATTATTGGAACTGTGAGTTCATGGTGATGATATTTAATTTTATGATTTCTCAAGCTATATTCATAGAACCGGTGAACTCAGTGTTCAATCAGTTCATAGGTTATATTGTTGTAACAATAATTGATGATAGCATTGTATATTTTGAGTTCAATTATTAGCATGAAATGAATATTAGAGAAATTTTGTGATTTCATTGGTATCATCATTTTTATGGAAGTTATTCAAATTGAATGTTTTGGACATGTGAGGTTCATATATTTTGGTATATCATATCTTAATGTGAAGTGGTCATGCATCTTGTGATTATTGAGGCATTTGATTCATTAGAGTCCTTTAGAAAATTGTTGGATGTGCCTTATTTCATTAAAATACAAAAAATAATAATGATGTTTCATACCTAAAGTCTCATGGATTGTATCTCCTCTTATTGGAATGACTAAAATAAATTATAATTTTAGTAGAAAATATAGTTCCAGGACAATTTTATGAATTTAGAGGGGGAGATGATAATTAAAAAAATTCTTCTTCTTGTAGAGGAAAGTGTTATATTTAATGTTTATATTGATTCTAGTCATCCTTGATAGATTTTTATAAAACATTATAAGAGTGAAATCATATCCTATGGGTCTTGGAAGTTACATCCTCAAGAATGTATCTATCCTATATAATCTCAATGTTATTGTTGTTATTTTTTTCTCAAAATTATTGTTGTAACTATCCCATTAGTGATCATATTTTTCTATTAATATATGAAAAAATATAAGAGATATATATTCTCCATGAACTATTTTCCCTTAAAATGATTATTATGGACACCAATAATCAAGGATTATAACTTTTATATTTACTATACACTAGAGAATGTGAATGTTGTTGGTGAAACCCTATATAGGAAGTCACATAGAAGTAGTTTATTAGAATCTGCAGATGATTGGGGGAATAAAATATATTACTACATTATAACTAGATGTTGGAGAAATAAATGAATGGAGTTATCTCTATATGGTAATGGTGTAGTTTAATTTGGTGTAGTAGGTTAAAAAATTACAATTGTTGTATTCTATAGTTGGTCAGTAGTTGGATTGTGTTATCAATGGTGATGAACATAGAAGATGTTTTTTGGATGATAAGTATCAGGATTAGTTTTGGGGAAATCTTTTCAATCTATCGGTATTGCATGAAATAGTTCCCTTTGAGTTCTATAATTCAAAGTTACCTATACATCATTTTGTAGAAAATACATATTGTGTACTATGTGGTCATTTAAGTTTGTATGTTATGAGGTGGACTATTGAAAATGATATCTGTCTATTTTTGGTATTCTAGAAGGAGAAGTATGAGAATCATTTTCACAGTGGTCTGTTTCAACTACTTGATGATTCCAAATGGATGTGGGAAACATATTAATAGATATCATCATTGGTATTTCATGATCTAATGTTGATTTATTATTATATAGTAATTGTAAACCATTTTATCAGTTCATATTCTATATTTGATATTAAGGTGTTGATTATAGTGAATGTTATATCTAGGTATTATCTTGGATAGTTGTTAAGGATTCATGGATTTCTAAAAATGATCATATCTAATCGTGGTCATCGTTATACATGTTCGGTGTTGAGAGGTCTCCATTATTATTTTTCTTCTTAGATATTACTATGAACTTATTTTCATATGTATATAAATAATTTGGTAGTGAAAATAATCACTCTTGAATAAAGGTTTCCCTCAATCATTTTTTATATTATGGTTTCATAAGTGAGGGACTTACCCTAGTTCGGGTTTCCTATAAAAATAGTTATAAATAATCATTTGAATATAACTTTATGAAGAATTTTTTAAAATGAACTTGTCTCTTTATCAATTGTTATTACTAGGATGTTGTGTATTATATACATATACTATAATTGGTACATATCATGATTTATAAGGTATATATGAATGAAAAGGGGGTAAAGGAAATTCTATATAATCAGAATCCATATTCTAATCATAGGATGAGTGATCTAGAGGTTAAAATTATAGATCATGTATTTATAACAGTATCTCCTAAGCACAACCAGAGAAGTCATGTTCATGGGAGTAATATTACCCACTAGTTATTTGGGACTCACAAGGTTTTAAACCTTGTTAAAGATAATACTTATCAGTTTATACTTCCCTAAAAGGTGAACTAGATTAAAAAAATACATCCATATGCGACAAATTTAATGGTATTATCATGATTATTCCATTTTTATTAGATAATATGGGTTGAAAATTAGATATTACATATCCTTTTAATAAATAAATTTGTAGATTCCTAAATTTAAATAGAAATTTATTCTTGGATGAGTTATTTATTTGGTTCATTTTTTGTGGAAACTTGTTTTCTTGTAGTAGAGTTTATGGGAAAAAGAGTCATGATTGCACAATCTAAATATCAATACATTCCTTTATTGATCATGTTGAGATTTTATATTGAGGTAATGTTCTAATAGTATTTTTATATGTCTCATATTTTAGTAGATGGTGTATTTTTTGGTGGGGTTATCTCTATTTGATAGGTATTTCCCCTATGTTTTTGTTTTTGGGTTTTCTATTTCATGACATTTGTGCATTATTCTTATGAAATGCTGATTGTTTTCTCAATTTTATCTTATTCCCAAAGTGGTATCTCACAAAGAATTTATTGAGACCCAACTTCTATTTCCTTCAGGGTTGTTGTTTAAAAATCTTATGGACTTGAACTATTTCAATGTTATATTATGTGACAGATCATTCCTATATATAACATTTATTTTGTCATTCATGTTTTATAGATGAATTTATGTCTACATTGAGGAATAAAAGTATATTTCATGACATGAATTAAATTGATAACAATGATTATGGTGTGGTGTAGTGCACTATGTTGTGGTAGATTAGTCTCTCGCATGGAGATTTAGAATACACTAGGAGTACAGAAATGTTAATATATTAGTCATTCCATCATTGAGGTTCTTATAGCATCGATAAAGTCTCTAAAACATGGATTATTGTTATGTGAGTTTTGAGGTTACATATTTTCAGATTCCTCTACCACATGATATTTTTAAATGTACTATATAGTACGAGGAATAAATTACGATATTTGTTTCCGTTAACTTTTTTTTTGATGTTTGGATAGGGGATGAAATATGGAGTCCAGAGTTTACATTATTTGTCCTTCCAAAAAAAACAGTCACTATGACATAGAGTGTTTTTTTGAGTCGTGGTTCCACCCTTCATTTTGTGGATCTATTTTTTCACCAAATTCTCAAATAATGGATTACAGGAATGATATTTTATAGGTGGATTGAAAAATTTCATTGAATTGTGTTTCCAACCATTATATCATGATGTTACCCTATTTAAAATCATTAAAACCTTACATGTTTCCAAAAAATTGAAATTTTATGTTTTATATCCTCAATGTAAATTTGAAGGGACCTTAAATTTATATTATTCTACATTACATTAGTTTTATATATTGGATACTATTATTCTATTTTAGAAGGATTTATTCCCTCTATTTTGTTTCCTAATCCATTGATTAATTAGATCAAATATTAGTTAATCCTACTTAATATTCCTTCCATCCCTTGTTCTTGATCTCTATCATTATCACATACCATTCTATGGAAGTTATTCTCCTTCAATACATTGGGTTCAATCACCCACATATGGGGGATTCTCAATAAAATATGTTCTTAGGGATCCTAAAATCCCAAGGTGTAATGATTTGGTGATCTCTGTTTTTTTTCAATTGTCAGTCTACTAACTTTGATATCTCTTTGTCATAATAAATAATTTGGGGTATTTTTTATTTTATGTGTAAATGTGGATTTACAATTCAATAGTTTCAATGGGTAAACATGTTATAATAAAATAAATTATAAAAATAATCATGAAATTAAAAAATAAAAAGGACATTGTTATGAATATGTAGTTTTTGATATGGATATTGATTGCCTTATTATTTTTTTGATAATGTGTTTTTTCTTGTTTTCATAGTTTCCTTAATTTTTTCATGATGAATTTTTTATTATAACATTAATCAAAGAGAGTTAATTTGACTAATGTATAGTCATTTAATTAATTCAATATTCTTCTATAGTAATTTTCTATCATAATGAAATACATCATTGAAGTTCTGTATCTATTGATTAAATCTGTGGTAAGATACTTAATTAAAATATTATTATCGCTGATCTGTTATAGTAATTAACTAGTTATTTAAATATGGAATATTATTTTGTTTCATGTTTAAAACTAATTTTATTGTATTTTTATATGCTACGATTGGATTGTTATACAATTGTGTTCATTATTTAAGATTTTTTAGTCACCCTATATTTTTAATGTGGAAATGTTTGTTTTTATATGTTTATATTAATTAGTGTAGTTAAGATTGAAAAAAAATTTGGGTAAGGAAGATTATATAATTTGTTGATTTTCTAATGATTTGAATTATACACATAGTTTTTACCTTGGTTTGATGTGGTTTTAATGGGATGGTATTGATGATTTTTAATGTTTTTGGGAAAAAAACATGAGGTTTACATGGAGTTTCAAGTTTGTATTTTTTTTAATGCAAGAGTGGTGGTAATTTTTTGGATAGATATATGTCAGATTTCCATTAATTTCTATTATCATTGGTCTTATACACTATATTGCATCTTATTTTTGTAGTTCTCGTTGCATCATATAATAACCTCTTTGAATAATTATAAAAAAAATTGGGATGAAATCCTATTATTGGTGTTTTTATTGAATATGAAATATTAATTGGATTCATAGAAACTGATACAATGAATTGTGTAATTTATAAGATGTAGAAATTTATTATAAATTAGTAACTAATTAATCAAAAACTGATTCATGATGATGATTATTTAATAATTATAATCATTGAATATACATATATTGTAGTCATAATGATGGAATTAGGGTTTTAACGATGGATGATAGCTAGTTAATGTCTAAGGTAAATAATTTTTCATAGTGAGGTTATAAAATATATATATTATTATGTATTTTATTTATAACGAACCCTGCCAATGTCTACTGGGCATCGAAAAATATTTCATAGTATTGGTGTTTCCCCAACATCAATGTTTGTGAGGAAATAGATTGTTGACTTCTTCCTATACAAAAAAACTCTCTTAAGATAAGGTATAATGTACAATAATATCTTGGATATAATTGTTTTTTGTGTTGTTTATACACACCCACATGTTTTTATGGCCCTCTGTTTAATTATACATGTTGGTGTGGGTTGTAAATTATTTATGTTATAACATTTGAAAGGATTACAACCATAATGACATTATACATTATAGGTGTATCATGTATTTGTAGTAATGGATTGTGGTAAAGCTTATGTTACATTTAAAATAGTTACTTTAAGACACACTAACTAGTAAAAAAATTCCAGGAGGTGGTCATGATGGCTAGTATGAGTTTTTGGTTTTGAGGATGATGTGATAGTATACGGTTTCATGGGATAGTGGTACGAATATAGTTTTATAGGGTATAGAAATATGATTCTTAGATTGTATGAGAAAAGGATGTATTTTATTAGGTTGTGAGGCATAAAAACCTACAGGGGATTAGATTCAACATAACTTTCACTACATATATGTTTTCCATATTTTTAATACCTACTTATATGTGTTATATGGAGATTGGTCCTTACTAGGAAGGGAATTCAATTCACATTATTAGTTAATGAATTAGTTTCTTCTATTTAGTTACAAATATTTAGAATGCTTATTTCAAATTTTCATGGGATCTATTGGGTATTATACTACTCATAATACATGTTATTATCATACCTATATATAGACATTTACCTCACATTTAATACTTCAAGAGCATGATGGTTATCAAAATGGGTGTTACTTTCTCATGGTGGATTTTAGGTGGTATTGGTATTCATGGTCATTTTTATAGGTGATCCACATAAATGTTAGAATAAAATCATAATTTTCCCAATAACTTTATTAATATGAAACCCTATGTTTTATGCTTAATATGATATAATATCAAAATATTATCATTTAAAGTTGAAAATTAAACCATTTTTTAAAAATTTACAGTGTGAATAATAAAATAGAAATTAATAAAAACAACTATAATTATTTTATATAATGAATATTAATATATTAATTATTAATTAATATGTACACATTTTTTAATAAATTCAATTTATGTATCAAATATATGATTTCATAAAAAATATTCTATATTTATTATCATGGATTAACATTATAATTTATTATTTCTATTTTTAGTAATTTTATTAGAGTGTATGAATTTCATTTTTGTAAATTATTATCTCAATATTATCATTGTGTTTATTTTCCAAATTTTTTAAAAAATAATTGTTGTTCAACGAATTGTGTAAAATAAATATATTTTAATATAATCATTTATTTTGTTAAATAATGTAATTTTTAAATCCCATTACGATTTTAATATTATAATACAAAAAAATAACTATTATACAAATTTATATAGTATAATTAATTACATATTATTAGCTTAATATGAAAATTTGGTATCAATTCATTTGTAGCTATAAAATGAATTTATTTATAAACAAATTTTAAACAAATTTTTATGCATTTATATTAATGTTATCTTCCTAAAATTATATATATTTAACATTAGAATTTGTATTCCATGTCTAGAATTAGGTCCTTCTAATTTTATATAAATGATCCTTTTAATTTTTGTCATTATGAATTGTAAACATGGTAAATATTTGATACCTCAATAAGGGTGGAAAGGTAAAACATGTTAAAAACATTTGTATAGGTATTCAGATTATCTCTAAAATTTGACATAATCTTCTTGGATGAGATGAGTTCTTCCACTATCTGACATGATTCTAAATTATTGAAATTAGATCAATTTGTCTTTGGTTATCACATTAATAATATTTTAAGAAAATAAAAAATAAAAAATTTCCCTTTATTTATTTTAATATCTAAAATATCTTATCGTATGTATCAAATGAAGATATGATAGGTTATATATTGTTTTATTTATAGATTAATGAATTTTTTTATCATGGTAATTTATTATTAATATTTATTGATCGAATAATTTCGTTAAATTAGAACACAATTCAAACAGAGTACATGACCAAGTAATAAAAAATTAAATAAATTAATATTTAAATTATTTAAACTATTATAATTTGAATGAATTATTGTGCTCCTTGAAGATTATAGATAAATATAATATATTATTTAATTATTAATATTTTATATTTTAATTCCACTTATATCTTTTTGTCTTCATTTTCAAAACATTTGAATCGTTATAAAAATGACATTAATGGTATTTTATGTTAATTAATATTTTATTATATGATATAATTTCCTAAAAATGCTCTCTTAATTATAGTGAATGGAATATTTTCTATCATATCAATCATTTCCCACTTATTAGTAACTTTTAATTTTATAGAGTCTTTCAGGACCACAAAACATTAAACGACTTTGATATTATGATAATGGTCAAATGGGTTAATGGGGGGAGTGGTTTAAAACAATGAAATAAGGTTTTAAACAAAACCTAAACATGTATAATATTTATTTTATTATAGTTTTAGTATTTATAAACATCCTCAATTATAAATAAATAAAAATTTCATACTTCATCATTTATTATAATTAATATTCATTTAAAACTGTAGCAAATTCCATGGGTGATCACCACCATAAAATATTAAAGGGAACCTCATATTATTCATTATTAACAATGTTTTATCAATATATATTATAGAATACAAACACTAGTTTATTAATATAAAAATTAAACAGGTGATATACAATTTTGTATCTCCAAAATAACATTCTTTCAAGACATAATGAGTAATCCAAATGTGGTTTATCAATGAAGAGGTGTAAATCTTAACATATTATATTTACTATTATTTCATTGTCTACATCCTCCAAATCTATCATATCCATTATTATAAATTAATTTTCAATCAAAAATATAATGGTTTTTTTATTATTAATATGGATCAACCATTATTCATCTCCATTCCAACATATAAGAAAAGAAAACATTACTCATTTATATGTGTGCACTACTACCTCCACGAAGATATGAATTTCAATTTTTAGAACCAATTTCAAATTAATTTTTCTAATTATAGGTTTTATAATATTATTTATGATATTTTTAATATTATTTAAATTACATAAATAAGTAAATTATTATTTAATGTTTATTCATTCCTTCAATTGAAAAGTGGATACATCACTAATGTGAATTTACATACTACCATCTCCATAATGTGATGTAGTTAATTTTTTATCACTGATTTATATTAATAATTATAAGAGTTTGTATTTAGATTACATAAAATATTTAGGAAATGGTTATCATTCTATAATTTTTGGAAACACAATCAATGCACATGTACTAAGACCATGGAATCGAAACATGCATTAAAAATGATGTAGTTATCCATTAGAGTAGAGATATTAATAAATATTTATTATCAAAATGGTGATAAGACGTTATAATAAAATAAAATAGGGAATAAAATATATTATTTCGGTTCTGGAATATATTTATAAAAGTATATATTTATTTTATTATAAATTTAAATTCATAAAACGAAAGATGAATCTTATGGTAAGGATGTTTCCTGTTTGATTTCATTAGGATAGATGTTATGTTTACAATTATATTATTTTTTGAAGTGTATATATTTCATATTAAAAACATTTTATCATAAATAATCTTATATTATGGACTTTAAATTTAATTAAATGTTATTTATATCATTGGGGTTATTAATAAAATGTTACCAAAGAGGTTAAAGATTATGATACTATCTCCTGTCATTTTGGAATTATCAATGTAAAATTTAAATGGGTAAATTTTATTGTTCTTTTACATTAATGTAAATATATTTTATACTCTGAAAACCACCCCTGTAATATTCTTGTAATATTAAACTCTTATTTTTTCTTGACTAACACAGTAATACTAACTGTGGACACCAAAACCCACAAATCCAGGTTCAACACATATATATGTTGTATATTTTCTTATAAAAGAAACAAAAAAATTACACCACATTCAACCGATTTCATGACCTTTTCTTATCTATGTTATGGAGAATTAGATAAAGTGTTTATTTTGTCATTGATTTGTAATAATAAAATAAAATAATGAAAAATAATTTTTATGCACGAACTCTATAAGTAAAATGAACAACCTGAGAATACTCAACTAAACCAATGAAAACGAATTTTAAAACAAATAGTGATAATATTTTCTTAGTAAGGATATTTCTAAAAGGCTAGTGAAATCCCTGTTGAAACATATCATTATAGAATATTATAATTTTTACAGAATAATTATATTTGTAAAATGTTTATAAAATTATCTAGTAATTGTTTTTAAAATATTAAGCATTCTTTAAAAAAAACTATGTGGCCACATGAAGCATTGAAGTCTACATGGATCTACTATCTTTCATGGGGGACAAGTTCACTCCCCACTCCATATATTTTTACAATTTCCATGTTCAAATTTTCATAAAAAAAACTAATCATTTCCTTTAATTTTTATGTAAAATATTCAGTAGATATTTTTATCTAAAAAAATAATTAATAATTAATTACATATAAAAGTTTTTATTTATATTTAAATATGTATATAAATATATGAAATTTTATTGGAATTCTCATACATGTTTTAATACAACCAAAAATAATGTCAACCTTTCTTTGCGTGGACTATCAAAAAAATAGTAAACATCGATGAATTTTAAATTTCATTCATAAAATATTATTTAAAAATTCTATGTAGTCCTGATAAATTAAACTTTTATTCATAGGAAATTTTTACTTGTATATATATAAATATATGCTTACATGTACAAATATATATACACATACCTAAATTAATGCCTCCAATTTAATGAATAATCAATTATCTATGGACATAATCCTGATTTTTGAATGACATGTATATGACATGTATCCATTACATGCTTGTATTGTATTCTTGATATTCAATTATTATAAAGAATAATAAATCAATAATTATAAATAATTTAATTTATAATTTTAATAAACTTCATTATAATACACGTATATATACTACATTAAAAATATATTTGAAAATAATATATACATTTATAATCTTGTGATTTAGAAACTAGTGATTATATATATATATATATATATTATTTAAACATGGAATAATAAATAAGGAAAATCCCCCATATATAAAATAAAAATACATTCATTCACAATTTTAATATTCATGATTTATTTCAAAAATTATTAAAATATATAAACACCTACATAAAAAACATGAAAACAAATTTGAAAAATATTAGTGCATAATAGTTTTAATTAATTTATGTACCCTTAAAAAATAAAAAATATAATGGAATATAATTTTCAAAATAATTATATTCATTATAAAATTAATCCCCTTTAAATAATTAATAATTGAAGATCAAAGATAAATTAAGAGATCTAAAATATAATCAAACCCTTGTTGTAGAATTAACCTAGAATAAAATTTAAATATAACACATATCCCTTAATAATTTGAAAAAACAGAACGATAAATTTAAAATATTTATTATCACCCATAAAATTTTCGGAATCCAGGAATCTTAAATTGAAAATAAATTAATGAAATTGTTCCCATAAAAATTTATAAAATGATTCATAAGTCGACAATAAAACAATATCTTACAATTATAAAAAAATAGAATACCATTATAAAATGTATTCTGAAGAGTAATAACTAATTTTCATATATAAAATCATTGATGCAGACAATTATTCAATAAAAATTAACCCTTACTAATGGTTATATAACAATTTACCTCAATAATTCAGGGAAACTAATTTTTTTTGGAAAAAATAAGCACATAAAATATAATATAATTTTTTTTTAAATTAATAAATTACATTATATAAATTGAATAAAATCATGTGAAAATAATTTTTTGGATTCATACATAATCAAACTCCGACCATGTAAAGAATTTTACTTAACCCTTCTCATTTTCAAGATGAAATAAAGTCTTTGTAGCCTTATTAATCAGTTTTTATACAAATATCAAAGACACATTTATTAAAATATAATGATGAAAATATTAAATATAATCAAATGAAAATTTGGATGAAAGGCCTATTAAGAATGAACAGTGTATAAAATATATTATTAAGTACGCTAAAAATGAAAATCCTTAATAATAGAATGGACAATGATGTTCATCGGTTTAAAACATTCACGTGAAGAAATATAAAAAAATGAAGATCGAAATAATACAAAATCCAAAATAAATTAAGAATAACATATTAAAAAAATTGTCAAAATGATTAATAATAAATTTAATAGGACATCAGGTGAAAAAGGAAACCAGATCAATATAAATTAGGTTTGACAGAGGGCATTAAGATGAAAAATTTATTAAATGAGAAATCAAGGAATGAATTTGATCACCATTAAAACAATGGAGGAAACACCTACCTACTTATGTCGATGATTAATTGAAATCAATACACTTAACCTGGATCATTGTCCCTTGTTGGTTTCTTAACCCTAATCCATGCTTGTATATCCTTCTACATTTGAAACTTACTTGATTCCCTCAGTTGAAAACATCAAAAGGCTCAATATCTATCGCTCTCATTGTGTCTCCCACAATATGGTATGATCCCGAAGCCCTTGAATCTAACCACTATACCACCTCCTGAGGAAAAACACTCTCTACTCGACTTTTCAAATTTCTCTAATTGAGTGGTCGAGCCAATTAGTAAACTTAAATTTTTTATGTCATTTTCATTTTTTTATTCATTACAATTTAATATATATATTATTTGGTTTTACTAGTATGATTATATTTCTTCTTAATTTCAAAATATCATAAAACATATTAATAATTTATAATTATATATAATAAATCTTAAAATTTATTAATATAATTTATTTAATGAAATATAATACTACCTTTGTTATTATTTAAAAATATATATTTTATTTAGTAAAAAATATTATTATCTCGTAAATTACAGTTTCATTAATAAAATTATAAAAACTATATATTTTATATATATATTTAAACAGTTATAATTTATAAATCACTATGAAATGTTGAATTATAATTCCCATAAAATATTTCTTATGATATATATATATATATATTTAAAATTATATACCAACCAAAAGATGACATTCTTAATGAAAATCACATTAATTTCAAATTTGGTGTTTTATATTAAAACAAATTTATTTTTTGTTTTAATAATTTAATAAAAAAATTATTTCATTATACAAGTCATATATTTTCCAAATAAACATATTTTATTTTGATTATAATATATTTCAATAAATTATTTATATAAATTATAATTTAATTATATGTCACATATAAATTAACGTGATGATACATCGAGAATATGAGAAATAAGATTTGAAGCTTGATTAGGTATGATATAAAAAACATGTGGTGATTCTTGATCTTATATGGTATACGAAACTAGTAGTGATACCTAACCCCCTATAATATGATGATATTAATATATACCCTAGATATATGATATTTTTTCTATGCATACGATGATGGAATAATTCTATGAGATGCTGATATGCTTACAATTTGAACTCATGGATCTTGATTTATTTTTTGATGATTCCATTTTATTATGAAAAACAAATGTTTTATGAAATGAAACTTGATTATGAACAATGAATTGTTGGGTTGGATTTTATATGGATAACAACATGTTATAATACCCTTATTATCATGATATGATTACATATGGTCATTGAGTGGTTTCTCCTATGATTATCCTTTCTAATCCTCTATTCTCATCCATTCTTAGATTTAAATTTATCCCAAGGTTATAAAGAAGGATTCAAAGCAGGATTGGTCTGTAAGGGTCCCTTATGTTAATCAACATGTTAGTGATGATAATTATTATACTTAATTTGTTTTATATATATAGTCTCCATGTATACTAATCTATTACAATTATTAGTAATATATATTTCAGTGACCTATTGAATATTCATTGAAAAATTTAATTTCTATTATGTTATTTTGTGGTCAAAATAGTTCACATCATAAATGGTTTTTTTGTATTTATTGATTAATATTAGTGAACTTTAATCAAAACCTTGGGGATTGTCCAATTTATAAGATAACATCTGGATGTTTGGATAACATATAGATCATTTCATTTTCCAAGTAATGTGTTCTTGTACTGATACAACATGCATATTTGGTGTTTCTACATATGAATCTATTAGAAATAACCAATGAAATAGTTGATAGAGTATTACTATTTATGCATTGTGATGCATGGTTAATGGGCCCTTAATGCAGATATTGTATGAAACTCTTGGGTGATATGATTGAAAAAATATACATTTAATTTATAATCTATAATGATGGAATTGATTAGATTATGTTAAACTTGGGATATCCTAGAGTAAAAACTAAATTTTCATGATTTAGATATCGAATAAATTATTTTAGTGAATATATGATTTGTTACTATGATTACTATTTTTCACACTAATGTTTTTGGTTATATTCAACATCTGGAACACAAAGGATTCATGTTAACACTAAATGAGATTGTTGATGAAGTTATTTTTCTCATGATAAGCTAAATGAATTGGGATATGGAATTTAAAAACATGAGATATTTTTCTAACCAACTATCACAATTAATGATTAAATATATGAACCTATATGAGATTCCTAACAATCATGAAAATAGAAAAATAAAATTTTATAAAATTCCATTTAACTAATACAATATATGGATTTATAAATAACCTCATAAATGTCAGTAATGTGAAATGAAACATCCATCGTAACGTCTCAAAGTTATTAGCTGATGTTTTTATAGCAAACAAGGGCATAAATCAAGAAATTTATCTTTGTCAATGAAGAGTAAAATATAAGAAAATTTATAGATAACAAGATACCATTTATATGTGAATGTATTTTGTGCGGGGAACTGGTTAATTATCTCTGTAAATTCTCCAATACAAGGGTTAACTCATAAACAATGGATGGTTTTATTCAATGACATTTGTTAATATGGAATGAATAAAATATTTATTTATTAATATTATATATATATATATGGATACGTTTTTTATAATGTATATTCTATATATAATAATCATAAAAAATATAAACGTTATTCTATACAGTTGTCTTCGTTATGGATATGAAATCATATGTTGAATGGTAATGATAACATAAAATTTAATTTTTTGGTTTTGGGAAATTTTTTAGAACACGTAATTGAGAGATATACAACCCTTAATAAATGAATGATATTGTTAAAATAATTTTTAATCGGGATAAATAGATTATTAATAGAGTTAGATTAAACTAGATTATTTATGTAGATTTAGTTTTTAAATATATATATATATGAATTTGTTATAGATTATTGGTGATTCAAAATTTAATGGAAACCAATAGACTTTTTTGGGGATTATATGATTAGAATAGATATTTTTTTTTGTATAAAAAATATGATATATTTATATAATTTATATATCATTGTTATATTGATGAAGGAAAAATATGTGATCAAATTATTATAATCATTGAGTTTCTTCTTTTGGTCTTGCATATTTTGATGAGTTTTATTGTTAGTAAAACATTAGGTGTCATTAATGATATTTTTTATATTGGTTCGTGTTGATTTATTATTACTAGATAACTTATTCTAACCATTATGGATATGTTAAATAAATATATATGTGATTAATTTCATATCATTCCTTTATAGATTTTATGATCCATTAAAATTTATTTTTAATGTGTTAGAAAATAATATTTCCTTTTGAATATTCATTTTTCAAAGTACGTGATGAGATTGATGTAGAAATTGATAGAAAAAAATAAAGGATGACTATTTTCTCACATTATATTTCATAATATAAATAAAATCAATCAAATATTGGAAAAATATTCTGAAATAAAAATGATATTTTGTTACATTCATTTTAGATAAATTGATGGTCTTCATTATACCAAACAAATTTATAGTATTTTTAAAAATATCGTTTTCACATCAATATATATTATTTTTAGTTAGTTAAAATTTTCCACTATATAATGAATTTATATTTTATATAATGTTATACTTCATTGTTAACTCAATTATATTTTATTTTATGTAATATTTATAATACACACCCTTCCATTTCAACGAATGTTTTATTATCACTTGGTACATTATGAGCTTTCAACACCGGTATTTTAAAATATAGAACAATTAATTTCATATAATAAAATTATGACGGAATGATTTATTTATGTTGGGAGAGAATGTAAAAATGATGATTTTTTAAAAATAATATTATGCTTCATATCTTTTTTAATATCAAAAAATATGTAGTCAGCCAACTGTGATATAATATAAAAATATTATTATATTGAAGTGATGATTATAACCTAGTCATAAAATTTTCACTATATAGAGGAATAATCCAATTCTAAATAATAAGTATAAATGTTGTATTTAATTCAAATTTACTTTTTTATTCATAATTTATAAGAAACTAAATTTTAGTAACGATATTGTTTGTTTCAAAAATATTATTTTCAATATTTCATTTTATTGAAATTTTTCATAGAAATTTTATAGTAAAAATAATATTTTTTTTGAAATTTCATCTTCAAAAATTAATTTATTTTTCTAAAATATTATATAAATATTATCTTATGGTGACTTTTTGGAATTTTTTTAAAATTATTTATTATGATTTCAATAGTGGAAAATATATATTTGTTTAAAGCTATCATTTATTTTATTTAAATCATGTAAATTAAAATTAAAATAATGATTAGAAGTTTATCTTAATTTAACATTTTTTCTCATTTAATTGTATTTAATATAAATAATTTCATAATAATAATAATTGTACGTGATTTTGATATAATTTTATTATATAGTTTAAAAATAGATTTTTCTAACAATTTTTTTTCATTGAATATTAAAAATTCATATTTTAATTATTTTATTAAACATATATAAATTTATTGATTATATATTAATTTCATATTTTAAATCATTCAGATAGAATTTTGTAAATAGTTCACATTTTTACTACTATTCATTGTTACCAGGGTAAATATTTCTCACCCCGACAAGCTTAAAATAGATAATTTTCAGATAAAAATTGTGTTAGGGATTTAAAATAACCCTAGAATTTGAATTTATCATATTGTTTAAAAATATATTAGGCATTATCATCCATGAATCAAAAATAAAAAAATCATGGGGCCATATTATTTTGATTACAAAAAAAATTTATTACTAACGTTAATTTTTATTATTATGGGCATGGCATGAAATATTTTTCAATGAGTCTAATATAATGAATCCTAGAAGCATGAACACATGAAATAATTTCACATTCTAGGGATGGTGAACTAGGGGATTTTAAAACATTACAAAAGATTGGCCTAGAAATCCAAGATGTCTACCACTATATCCCCCCTTCATGTATAGGAAACCTCAATATATTTATTGAAGAGATTAATTATTATAAAAAATAATTTAATGATTATCCATGGAATAGATATATATCCCCAGATGGAATTATAGAAATCAGGTGAAGCAGTTTCAAACCATTCAATCACAACACTATGTTAGTACACGAATATCCCCCTAACCATTGTAGAGGATTCAACAACGAGGGGTTCCCTGGGCCCCTGTATATGTTGAATAAAATTATGAACTAAAAAACATGGTTACATATAACACTTATATATTGAATAATCTGTTTGTTTCATTATACATCGATATTCAATTTAACACCACCAACTAGAGGTATCCACTACAACTAATGGCCCTGCTTGTCCTGACCATGCCCTTCTCCTCATTTTTAAAAGGTAACATACAATTAATCATTATTTATAGATATTTATCCTTCTATCTCAACATATATATAGAATAATATCATTATAGATTAATTTCTCACATTCAGTAGCTTATGGTTTTTATAAAATACCATCATATCATGGATTAACATGTATTCTAATGGAGGTTTCGCCGTGAATAGGTATAATTATTAACAAGGTATATTAAATATTATTTACACTTATAACACATTAAAAAAATTATATACATATAAATTAGTTAATTCGTTATATTTAATATATTTATATTTTATTATTGTGATTTAACAACCACTATCCACCAACATTTTGTTATATGGAAAATGAAAACATCGCTTGTCTGTACGTGTGGACGACCACATCCATGAAGAGAATTGTTTTATTTTTCATCACCTCATTCAAATTAGTGGTTGTAATAATGTATTCATTATATATATATATATATATATATGAAATTTGTGATATTTTCATATTAATTTATCAACAACAAAAAATATAATATAATTTTATTTAATCCATTGAAAAGTGGAAATATCACTCCACCGTATATACATACAACTGTATCTATATAGTAATTTCATTAATTTTTTATCATTAATTTTTAGGAATTGTGATAACTATTCATATAATTATTAAATATAATACTCATAACATGAATAAAATTTTTTAAATGTTATAACCATTATCAATTTACAATGACTGGGATAGGTAAATAGTAACATGCATGAAAAATGAATAATCTATGACTTGTAATTTTGAGGTTATTAAGGAATTGGTAATTAAATGACGAAATAATATTATGATTAAATCATATATGGGTAATATATAAGAATATGGTTTTTTAATTTATTAATAAAAAATATAAAATTATTATATAAGAGGTTCTAACACATAATAAATAAGATATGACTTTAGGTAAATGTTTTTCATCTTATTCATCTTTTGGATCCATGTTAGGTTATTCAACTATATTTTCTTATGAGGTATATATAATTCCAAATTGATATTATTTATCATGAATAACATTATTTTAAATGCATTTATTTTTTAATTTTATGTTATTTCATTAACTGATATTATGATTCATATGTTACCAAAGTAGTAAGGGTGTATGTTACAATATCAATTATTATCAGGATTTCCTATGGTAAGTATATATTGTGGAAAATTATATGGGAACTAAAATTTATACATCCTATTTTTTTATAATCATATGTATATTAATATAATTTACATTTACAACTACTTATTTAATCTTGTTGCTAATTATAATTTTTGAGATAATGTTTTTAAAAAAATGTTCATTAATTCCACTATGGACAATGAGAATTTTCTCCCATGACCATGTACTTGAAAATTTTATCAAGAATGATCCAATATATAAAAAAATGTTTCCTAATTTTTTTTTCATATATATATATATTCATTTTATTTTTTTAAACAAAATCATTATTTTCTAAATAGATTTTTGATAATTTTTACACAATGTTTTAATGTAATATTTGTTTTAACATATACAATAATTCTTTCCCAAAATCATAAATATTCTTTTATTTAAGGATTCTATTACGCGTTACCATGGTTATAACAAAAGGATTTTTTATAATATTATGGAAATTTATTTTTATTATCTTATACTAGGAAAACAATATATTTGATTGTTTCCAATGAACTATATCTATTATATTTTATGGAATTATTCTTCAATATAATCATCTTTCATTGATGGTTTTAATTTACTAGGATTATGTTCATATAGAACTATTTAATTTATATATTATGATGTCTTGTGATAATTGTAAGTCGATGAAAATAGTTTCTTTTCATGTAGTTAATTAATTATGGATGAGATCTTTATGGAACACATTTCATTTCCATATTCCATGATGTGTTGAAATTTGGAATTCATTATGATATTATGGCACATGTATGTTTGTATTTTTATGTAATTTATGAGTATATTGTATCCCCCACAATGCAACAGATAAGTCGTTATATCTCAATAGAAAACAATGGTAAACAATTTGATTTGATCGGTCAAATAAGATAAATAGTCAAGGATTACTCATCTTCTATGATATGTGAAACATGTGTAGATTCGTGATCCAAAATGATATATGAAATAAATGGTGATTATTCATCCCCATTGATATGGGTAAATGTTATTGATTCTCGATCTCTTATGATAAGAAGATATGAGTATTTAACATACATATATGATATGATTTAGGTGAATGTGATTATTCCATACACTTATGACATGTTTTAATTAATATTATTTGAACGTATATCTCAAGATTGGTTTTTGTTTATTCTATAATGAATTAAAAAATCATTCTTCCATAATTGCGAATTATGATCTTTGATTTTTTGGGATTAAATATTTCTAGATAATCATATGTTCTCAAAACCTGTTTCTTCTAATACGCTTACATATGTTCATTGATTGATACTTATAATATTATACCTTACTATGAATTAGAGATCACTCTTTAGTATATTTTAAATTTTCACTAGGTTATGGATAATAGTATCAAGAATGATAAGTCTATAAAAGAATCTTATATGAATTGGGATGTTAGTGATGAGGAAAACTAAACTTACATTTTATATTTTTATTTCCAGTATATAAGTAAACTAAATAATTACGATTCTTGGGCATGATCATTTGGGGGGATATATTAAATAGTAACCAATAAATATATAATATTTATTTATGTTATTCTTAGTTCACTATAATATGAATGGCTCATTACATCATTTGAAATTATTAATTTTTGATTGGTTATTTACTTTTAATATTCATTTTTTTGGGTGATGTACATCATTTATGGAGATATAGTTAAAGAAATTAATTCAATATTTGTGACAAATAACCTCAAATAAAGTCTCTACCCTAGGTCCCATTGGTGAAAGACATTAGGGGTCACTCTTAACCTCAGATTTTTTCCAAGAGAGGTTCCTAATGGGGAAAGATCCTGAAACATATATGATAAATTCATTTGAACAAAAATGAAACTTCTTTTGACAATGGACAAAATTATTATCAATGAAATTAAATTGCAAAACATTTTCTTGCATCATATTTCCCTATTCTAACAATTAACAAAGGAAAAACTATTTTATAGAAATATGTATTGAACAATTGAAAATCTAATTTAATGGGAAAAAATTTATAATTTCATTTAATTTTCATATATTGTCTCTATGATATATTGAATCAAAAATATAATTTAAAAATTCAACAAATTTTAATGGATGAAAATTTGAATATAAATTAACATTATGTATCTATATTTCAAGGAAAGGCGATCTAGTAGCCTCATGTACTAAATGTCTAACATTTTCTGAATCGAGAATGAGAAAAAAACATATTTCCCTTTGAATTATGTCCACCATGTCGATTCTAGATAACAAAATATATCTGAAATCTAAATAATGATTAATGAATCGTAATATTTTAATTTTTTTTAAATCACATGAGATAACATTTCTATCAATTATATTTATTTTTCCCTCCCCCAAAAAATAATTTATTTGATAGTGAAAATGAAATAAAATCATCAATAAACTAAATGTAATGAAAATTCATACTCACACTATGATGAAGTTTTCATTAACATATAAAATTTTAACATCGTAACATAAATTTCTCTCAATTTTCAGTGACTAAATATTTTACAAAAATAATTTTAATTTTCTAATAGTAATTGTAAAAAAAATACAATTATTTTGATTCAATTTCTATATTTTTTTAATTATTAATTATTATTTTAACATATAGTATTTTCTTCATGTATTAGAATACATTTTTAAAATATAAAAATGTATTATTATTTCTAAAATTTAATAATTTTCTTTATTTTTCATAAATTTTTTTTATGTTTAATATATTTTTTTATAATTTAAAATAATAGTATAAAAATTCATTCATTGCCTTAATAAATATAAAATATTAACTTTTTATATTAAATTTTATTATTATTTGAGTTTTTTATTTATTTTTTAATTTATTCTAATTATTTAGTATTACTCTTTTTATTAATTATTGTAATTTTTCATAATGGAAAATATGTTTTTATTATATCACTATTTGTTAATTTTAATTTCTATTTATTATAATTTAAAAATTGTTATTTTAATAGTTTAATTATACATTATTATATTTCATTTTTATATTTTGTTATAAATTTTATAATTTATTTTTCTTATATATGATATAATATAATATTCTAGAAAAAAAATTCATTTATTATTTTTTAAAAAAAATTCATAAATATATTCTTTTATGGTTGTAAAATATTGATAATAAATTTTATTTTTGTTCACAAATATAATGATCATTTAAGAGTAATAAATTTGAGTTGTTTTTAATATTAATAAATAAAAATAATTTATATATATTTTATTAGTTTATAGATTCTTTTAGCATTTGGTATTATATATTTTATTTGGCATGTTTTTATTTGTTGTATTATTAACCTAATCTCATTAATTATTTATCGATTTGGTTATTTATATATATAAATATTTTTTTATTAATTTTAACTTACTTTTATTGTTTTTGATTATATTTTATATTGCGGAAATGATTTTTATCTAATTAAAAAAATTATTATTTATTATAATATAAAATTTAGTCTGTTCTTTTTTATATTTTATAATTATTGATTAATATATTTTTATTATATAATTTATTATATATTTTATATTATTTTTTCATTAAAAATATGTTGATTTATTTTATAATATAATACATTTTTCATTATTTATTATTATTATTAATTAATACAAATTTTATAATGTTTTTTTCATACAAAATAGAAATAAATTTAAATTTTAAGACTAATTTTTGGTATCTTAATTAATACCATTTTAATTAAATAATTTTAATTAATTTTAAAAAATTAAAATGTATAATTATTTTTAATGGATTATTATATTATAATAAATTTAAATATATTTTTTGTTAATTAACACTTATATTTCCACATGTAAACTTTTTTTATTTTATTTTTTTACTTTTAGATTTTAATTACACTAAATTTTTTTAAAAATAATAATATTGTTATATTATACAATTTTATTTTTTATTTTATATCAATATAGAATTTTTTGTGGACTAAAAATCCATTTCTTGTAGTCTTTAATTATTTGAAATTTTTTTAAATAAAATATTAATTTAATATTAATTTCATGTTTTACATCCTTATTTTTACCATTTAGTTAATATTTTTATATTGAAACCTTAATAAATTAACATAGAAACCATAATCTAAAAAAGTATAAACTATTAAAACAATATAAAAAACTATTTACAAATAAATAAATTGGGATATTATATTAGTAATACTTGAATGAATATATTTTCATTAAATTCTGATCCTGAATGCTAAATCTTGATTCTAAAATTATTTTTGATGTATTGAGAGTAACAATGTGAGAGAGAATGAAATTATGGGTGGAGAAGGGTTTGGACCTATGTTTTTGACACTTTATAGATTGAAATTTTGTTTCGATGTTTTTTCCCAAATTATTAGATGTATATTATTTGTAATTATAATTTCTGACAAAAACTATTATGTGGGATGGGTATTTTTGATGGGAAAAGAATCAACCACCCCTAGTCATTACAACATAAAATATAAAATTATTTATGAAAATAATTCATGATAGGAATTTTCCATCAGAAAACTATATTGATATATTATTTGTGATATATATTTTCATATCATTGTAGAATGACACCATTAAATTTATCTTTTCCACTTTTTTGAAGAAAAATAATTTAAGGATTTTACCAATCACATGAAATCAAAAAATAAATATATTGTGACTATTACAATAGATTTATTATTTTATAATTGACCACAAATATTTATTACATTGAACTGTGAAGCCCCTTTTTGGATAGATTGTTAATTTTTTTCATGTACACATCCCATTGAAAAAATTTATATAAATGAATTTGATTCTGTATTAATATAACAGTTGAAATTAGAAATATTCATAATCTAATAGATATAGGTATAACTTTTATATAGAAAATTAAAATATATATACAAAAATTAATATCCTTATTTTTTATGAGACATTTTAGTTATTATTGTGGTCTTAGATGATACACCATGAATCAGAGTTTCACCATTTCGAGAATTAGAGTTTTTTAGTTTATTCTATGAACACCATTTGAATGGTTCACTTTTGATATATGGGTTTGGGATAGAAGGGATTCTTAAATTTTTAATGATATGTGTTCACTTGTTTAGTTATATTAATTTTAAGGCATTGAAAACTTATGATCATAGAGTGGAATTACTTTCTTGTTATAGCTAATTCCCCAAGAGATAATTCTTTTTCCTTGTATATTTAGAAAATATTTCAGTAGTTAACCTTTGTATGGCTAGATACTTTTGAATACGGTGTCACAATGCATATTTTTTCAATTATTATAACCCATAAATCTTAACATGTGTGGGAGATTAAATATTATAGTTTCAAATATGGGATCATGTAGGATCATACATCTAAAGGTGAATCCCAAGAAAAATGTCTCTAAAGGTGAGGCATATATCGTTTTTATTTTCAGATTAGATAGTGGTGACTCTAGTAATATTTGTATTAGGTTCAGTATTGTGTGGTTATAATAATGTATTTAGTTAGTTAGGATTGGGGCATTGTAAATGTAATAAACTATAATACTTGTTATTAATTGTGGGGAAATTCTCGCATTGCACTATAGGATGAAACTCAGTGGGTTGTAGTGTTTACTTCTTGATTTTATGTTATCATAAACAATGATGTGGAGATAAAATATATTTTTTGTATAATTTTTTTTAGAATTATGAAGTTTTATTATTATGAAATAAGCCACTAAAAATATTAGGTTTAGATTATAGTTAATCTATGAGGTTAGTTTTTTCCATTACATGCTTGTTAGTCACATTCACATTGATTGACTACAACCCAACTATGTTCCATGGTAGTAAATGAAAACCCATTTGGTGTTTTATGTGTGTTTGGTTTCAAAATATTGAATAAATGGTACTATTTTATAATGGTGAAGCATTTATTCTTTTTATTTGATACATTATTATATACACCTTATTGAGAGGTGGTGATAAGTTATACATACCTAAAAGAGTCTCACATTTTGATCTTGTAAGGATGATGTAAAATATTTAACTCTACCACCATTAAATAAATTTTTATGTGATTTATTATATTGTATGTGATGGATTCTAGATCAAACCATAAAGGTGGTGAAACATAATTCTTTTATATTAGTAACCCTTGGTCATTAACCAATCTATTGTAGATCTTGTGAATTTATTTTTCCTATTTGTCATATTTTTATGAATGTGTATTATTACAAATTATTTTAAAAAAGAAAAATCTTATTGATAGTGTGTATAAAATTTAATACCATGATTATAAGACGATATTACTCCATGATAATTTATTATATATTTCATTAAATATTATCTCTTCAATAGATTATGATGAACATAACACCGTGTTTAAACAAAATGTGTTGCTCTATAAAAAGGTAATTACTTTACCATAACCATTATTACATAGAAATTGGTATGGAATGTAGGAATATTAATAAATGAATTTTTAAAATGATAAGTTTTATATAAGTATAAAATATATCAATTGTTTTATATTTATTACAAATAAATTGAGAACAATTTTAATGAGATGAAAATGTTTTCTAAAAATTGTAATTTTTTAAATGGTGGGAATGAAAACCTTTTTAGATAAAAATTAAAATTATATATTCAAATTTAAGAAACGTTATTTTTAAAAATAAACTTCATATTTGAAATATAAGTGTAAAAATTATATTTTTGTGATTTGATCAGATTTTTATTGGAACGATTAATATCCTGATTAATATTGAAAATTAATGATATTTATTATAAATTCCTTTTAATTTAAATTATTTAAGAAGATAAATTTAATATTTAATTATTTTTAAGTTAATATTATTTTAAATATATAAAAATTTAACTAATATATATCATTTGAATAAATTTCATTTTGAAATCTGATCTTAAAACATTATAGACTTTTGAGAAATTTATCTTTCTAAAATTGCTCTATTATTTCTTCTACTATTTATTATTAAGTAGAATTCATTCAATTATGTGATTTTAATTTTTAAAAATTGATTCAATATTTGGTATCCTAAAATAGTAATTATCTAATATGGTCAATGTAATTTCCTTTCGTAATGAATTAAGAAAAAGTTAAATAAAATTATCATGGTTAAGGTAAAATATGATTCTTAAGGGGGGTTAAACAAATAATATAAGAGTTAAAATGAAAATAAAACATGTCCAAAAGATACATTATGGACATAATTGGACATTATAACCTATAAATCATGGGAATGACATATTTGTTTTTGGATTTTTTCTTGATAACAAAATTTTTATCTCTTTCACATTTCAAAAGTTTCTTGGGTTCCCTCTCCCCCACGTATAAAAGGATGCCCACTCTTCTCCCCTCTTGACAATTCAATAACCATCTAGATCAGAATTTTCATACACCAATACCTTTATTATATCCATACACATAACTTAGAGGATTGGTTTTCTAGGAATCCCTTTTAATACGGTTTTTGGTATAAACATAAAGAGGCTCTCTGAATAAGATTTACAATTCTTAAATGTTCATATTTTGTTTCATTTATTATTCCAATTCATTAAAACAATATATAAGTATGGTAACATATTGAAAACATTATATCATATATAATAAGATGTTATTATGTTTATAGAATAACCCTTATCAATATCAACTTTCATGAAATTGGAAATTAATATGTTGTTCATTTGTATGGTGGATTACCACCTCGTGACCCGATCTAATACGGTTTCAAACACCACCTTCCAAGGTTGTATATGTTGATGAATTTAACATATTAATATAATGTTGATGGAATTATTATAAATATTTAGTTATGATATCATTCATACATACTTTCTTTTCATTCGGCGTGTGATATGATAATGTCGCACGTGTGTATGGTAGACTACCGCCTCAAGAAGTGATGTGATTCATTTTTCTATTATGAAATACTATGAGGGTTTTAATATTAAAATTATATAACATAAATGATATATATTAAATTAAAATAATTATTAAAATATAATAAAATGTCTAATTTATTAGCTTTCAATCCATTGAAAAAATATTACTGTTTGTTCGTACATGTGGATGGTTGCCTCCACATTGAAATATGAAATGTTACCATAGTATTAATATATGGATTGTAATAGGGATGTATTTAATTTATATAAATGATATAAATTAAATTACATTGATTCTAGAAAGTAAAATTAATATTTATTTTACTTTTTTGATACGTTGATAATATTAGAAACAACATTCATGTGTTTGTTCGGCATACCTATTCACAAACAGTGTAATCCATATTTTATATATAATATTGAAAGATTGATATAAAAATGTATAGAGTGTATATATGATATCTATATCATGTCTAACATTATTTATATTATTTAACCATGATATAAAAGGAAACAAAATTATGGATGTAAAATATACATGAAAAAATGATGAAATTATCAGTTGAAATAGAGATTTTAGCAATGAATTACTAAAAATGGTTGATAAATGAATATAATTAATTCATATATGGTATTATATATATGATTATGGTTTTTTAATATATGTATAATAATCCTAAATTTATTATATATATAGGTTCGAACACATTAGATGTAAGTCGAACCTGAGTTAAGGGTTTCTCGTCTCACTTTTACATTTGTGGTACATACACCATATCAACACATATTCATTTGTGTTGTGTGTATACACTTTCAATTTTTATGTTATATCATTAGTCATTTTAACATCATGATATTTAATGATTCATTTGAGTTTATTTTATAATCTCATGATTATTCATGATTTTTTTTATTTATGTGTCCCTTAATGAATTTATTTTATAATAAAAAAAATATATTTCCATTTAATTTTGTTTTTAATAAAATCATAAAGTAAAATTTTATATTTTCTGTAATAGCCTGAGTTTTGATGGGCCATTATTATCAATTAAATTTAATTATCATTGATAAATTTCATTGCACGAAGTCCAACATTCCTTTCTTACAGAAAAATCCTTGTGTTTGTAACATGCAAAAACGACTCATCATACGTTCCACACAACACAATATTAGCATATGTTACATGATACCATGAGATTCTATGAAAAAAAAATTTATCATTATTTAAAGGAAATAATTATATCATATCCATTAAATGTATTAATATAAATATAAATAAATAATTTTTAATGTTCTTTATAATGGTTTTATTTAAAAATAAAATATTTATAATTAATGATTCACTTTATGGCAATGTCCTTATATGCTTAGAAATATTATTGTCTTGAATGAACTGATTTTCATGTCATTTTGGGAAAAAATAAATTTTATAAAAATTTAGGATTTTTATTATTTAAAATAAAATTATATGTTAACTATTCAGTGTCTAAATTAAAATAGGGTGAATTTTTAGGATTTTTCTAAGAAACAACATTTTTGAATGAATAATAAAAAATACTTAATGTTAAATTAAAACTGGAGTTTCATCTAAATTATTTATCCATATAATTTATATTTTTTTAAATTGTTTAAATGTTTAGTTATATTTAATTTTTATAAATTAATCTAACACAGTTCATTGAACTAATTCTACATAGAAATTGGATATAAGAACATATGAAACACATGATAAATGTTACTTTAAAAACCCAATGTATTGTCTAATCAGAATGAATAAATTTAAATTAATTTTTAATATTTATGTAATTAGATTTGAAAAAATTGATTCTATATTTTTAATGATAAAAATTTTAAAATTATAAATTTTCAATCAAAATTTTGATTAAAAAAATTAGTAAATGCCGTTAAAATTAA
This sequence comes from Viscum album, assembly GCA_963277665.1. Lineage (NCBI taxonomy): Eukaryota > Viridiplantae > Streptophyta > Magnoliopsida > Santalales > Viscaceae > Viscum > Viscum album. The sequence continues at coordinate 183,847,598 of OY728153.1, read as the reverse complement.
TTACATCGAATAAAGTAAAATTTAGATTAAAAATAGAATAATCCTCAAACATAAGGGCCCAAATGTCCTATACTATTATACAAATACCATTGGATGAAACTTATGCCACCAATAACCAAACATTATTTAATAATTTTTTAGTCTTTTTTTAGGTGAAAACACTGTTACACCTAACATGTTTTAATAAACACCAAGTATGTCTCATCCATTCCCTATAAAAGGACACCACCTTTGAACATTCATAACAAATATGAAACCTATTATTTTTGGAGAAGATATTCCTAATAAACTTCACCACATCCATCACTTCACCATAAAAGCCTTTATTTTGGTATAAAACCTTCCATGGAATCTCTCTGGTAAAAACCCAAAGGAGTTACTCGATTAAGAGGTAATACCATCCCCTATTATCCTTTTACTTATTATATGTAATATTTAAATTATCCTAATTTTATTATCATTAAACCAAAATTTTATCCTAAATATACTAACATTTTGTAAACTATGGTTTATATTTAAAATTACACACACTACCATCTAATTGGTAGCGAACATACTATTTGTGATAGAGTAAAATAGCCTCCTCCAGAAATGATGACTGTTTTTTTAATTTATTACCTTTAATGGTGTAAATTAAGTTTAAAGCATTTATTGAATATTAAATATATTTTTTAAATTATTTAATTATATTTCTATAACTATTTTATAAAACATATCTTTATACATTCCATTTTCAGTATATATGATAATTTCGTTTGAGGATGTGTGGACTACCACCAACTCTAAGTGATGTTATTCATTCAAACAATACATGGAATCTATTAAAGATGGGTTTTGGGAAAATATATGATATATATGATATAATAGTTATACCAATATAATTATACATATACATATATATTTATATGTAATTTACTTTATTACTTGTTTAATGACAATGAAATAGAAACATTGTTCATGTGTGCGTATCACATAGAGTCTCCCTGAATAGTGTACTCTATTTCATACTTCTATATTATATGAATTTTTATAATTCAAATATACTGAATATAAATGTTTTTTATAACATGGTTTATATTCATTATCTCATTATAGAACTATAAGGACCAATGATATGAAGAACCAAGAAACATGCGAAAAACAAACCGAAAATTACCTTAAGGGAAACATTGACATACAATTACTTACAACATGGTAATAGAAATTCATATTAATACAAAAAATTAATTATATATAAGAATATTGATCTTTATAATAATGATATATTTATTATATATATTTTTTGGTCAATTATTATCATTCTCAAGACAAAAGTTCAGGGGATATATGGTTTCATTTTTATTTTTGTGAGATTTATTCCTTAGTCACCACTAATGAAATTTTTTAGTGATTATAATACCCATGAATACATAATAATAAAATTTTAAAATAATTTTGTAGGTATTTAAATTTCAATTTTTTGATCTTAAATTGATTTTGTTTATGTTTCATGAGTTACCTAATAAAAAAAGTAGTTGTGTCTCAATTTTTCTTCTTTGAGACAGATGCCAAGTACATCAAGAAGAAGGTTTTCAGAAATAACATAAATTAGGATTTCAATGCTCTATTTAAAATATAAATTATATTTAAAATCTTTTATTTGTTTCATTCTTCCAGTAAATTTTTTCTATTCATTTTCCTGGAAGTGGTACACAAAACGTTTTCAAGCTTATTTTATTTGTTTGTAAGAAAAATGGTTTTCAAAATTTTTTTGAACTCCCTTTATCTATAATCAATGAAAACGTTTTCTAAAAAGTTTTGAAATCATTAATTATCATTTTTATGGATATTCTCAAAAATTCAGTTTTCAATGTTTTTTATATTTTAAATGACACTTTTCAAAGAAAATTTGATATTTTTCATTTGAGAATTTTTTGAACAAAATTTCAAAATTAAATGTCATTTAAGACTACATATTTTGGTGTTATCCATTACCCTCTAGGAAATGATTCATATGTTCCATTTTTCTTATTTCACTAGATGGTTTATGTTTTTATGGAATGATTTTTATGATACTCGTTCCTCTTCCATGGGTTTTTTCTTAGTGAAACATGCTTCTTTTTAAATAAATATATATTAATAAGTGATTATGAATCCTATAATTTTCTTAAAGGATAACTTATAATTACATGTTTATGAAACCCGTCTCATTTAACTGTATTTTTTAAAGGATGCTTATAAATCCCATATATTTTTTTGGGTCATGATATGATGACTGTTTTATTATCTTATGGAACATGTATGAAAGAATTTATTATCAAATGTATAGGACAAATATATCCCACCAATTATTTGAGTATAGATTAATATCTCATGAGATAATTAGTTGAATGAATTCAGTGGGATTGATCCTCTATAGGAATATGGAGAAATTAGATCCCCTGTAGAGAAATATCTATGTCTTCATTTGGTGGTGTGTCTCACCCAGTACGTGTAGTCACCATGATGTTTAATGATAAGGAAACATGATCTAATATGAGCATATGGTAGTACCGAATTACATACAAGTAATGTAATGTTATTGGGGATATTTTTATTCCCACCTAGTAGGTGTTGTTCCAATGAATTGACATGATATGTTCTTGAAATACATCATTACTTATAAGGTATGATATAACATGCCTACCTATGACCCAATTCCATTTCTTATTCCTATAATATCGATTCATTTCTTCTTTTCATTCCTTCATTATGAATCCTTTCTTATGATCTTTCATAAATTATTCCATTATTCATTTTTATGATCTTATGATATGTTGGTTATTATCTTCTAATGGTCTATTCATGTTTGTATACCCAAGTGATCATGTTTAAGCTTACTTGTCTCATTTGTTTGCCTTAATGAGAATCTGAGCTCACCATTTTTTGTTATCTTCCCCTAGATGTGAAGATATGTATTACATATGATTTTTCCTAGAAGGGTGTTAGTCATGAAGATCATCGTGGGATATAACATAGCATGCTAATGTATTACTGTTTATGTTTCCATGTTATCAAAGGTACTAGTCTAATACGATCATTCTGCCTCTGATGGATTAATGTTTTAAGTATTCCACAAAATATATTTAATTTTAATGTATAAAAATCAAGGTTTTTGTTTCTATAGGAAAATATCCAAGATTTTTTGTAAAGGATGGAGTAAGTGGATTACTAGAAATACATCCACGTCTAGATAATACATGTCGATGTGGATATAGAACATATGTATCTAGGATTGATAACAACAACAATTTATTTTCGGCCTTTCTCAGCGTAACATAATACCTAGCAACAGGCCTTGATGTACACCTGGTTTGACAGTCCTAGGTGATAAACTTTTGGATTTCATGAACTCATCACGAACAATCATGAAGGATTTAAATAGTAGTTGTCTATGAATAATCTTGGATAAATCTACAGTTTCACAGATTAAGTAAGGTTTCATAATTTAGACAACTAATAGTTGAGTTTTCATGATTATGTGGTTCCTCATTATAATAACTGTTTATTTCTATATGCATTGGGTTTTAGTAATTTTCTTGAACAATATGGAACATCATTAATGGTGATTGAAACAAACAATTCAATGATTTTTATCTAGATCAACCAAATACTATGAGAGAAAGAGTGAAAAATTACATTCTTATTCAAACCCAAAGGTCACAATATATGGATCATAGTAGAATTTCAAATGAGTATACGAGTGAAGTTTTTTTTGGGAAGTTCCTCTAGAGAAGTCATCTACCTTCATTCAGTTGGTCTTCTATTCCACTTGTTACTAAACATTGGATCAATACCACTAATAAGATATTCTCCATTCTCCAATATTCAGATCATGGTAAATTAATTCTATCCAGTTGTCAATTACAAGGTGATGTGGCCTATTTTCTGGAATCTAATCATGAATTTGATGAATCATGATTAAATTTAATCCATGAATTTGGAAGAGTTCAAGTATATATTTATCAATAATAACATTCCACTTTTTTCATGGGAAGGTGTAAAATGAGTTTCTTGAGTTTAATCAAAAGAATGATGAATCAGTTTGTACCTATAACATTAATTTTTCAATACCTATGATGTGCTCTTATAGAATTTTCATCCCACCTTAATTTAATTTCAATTTGTTCTTACATTCCTTAATTCCATGTCTTAGAAGAGAATTATCCCTAATAGGATTTAGTGTATATTAATAGATTGATTTTTTCAGTAAATGTTGAAATAATGTTTGGTTTCACATATCAATATCATCATTCTTGAAGGAAAGAAAAGGTAATGTTGAAGAAAAATCCAAAAATCATGAATAGAAGAATATGATCATTTCATTATTCTATAACTATGGGAAGAATATTAGAGGAAATATTCTTAAGGGGTTGAATAAATGATTTATGTGTTGAATGGAAGGTCATGAGGCATTTTATTTTTGAATATATTACAGGATGTTAGTTATGAGTGAAAATAGAGAAATGGATGCACATAATGCACCTCCCATATTTTGGTGATACAAGTGTTTGGAGAATGGGATTTAAGATAACTTGTGACCAAACCCAAGGGCCAATGATGATGATCGATGTTAGAAACTTCTCAATCCAAGGGACAAGTTTAAATCTCATGTGTTCAATGCTTCTAATTAGGGGAGCGATAATAATGTAGTGAATGGTAAACATACCATCCACTCTATAAATTCTAATGTATTATTTGATTCTATATATAATCACTCAATCATATCTATGTATTTTTGAAGGGTATACAATTCCACTGAGATGATAAGTTATGGAATTATATATTCAAACCCCTAATGCTATAATGATTACATCTCAGGTCAATGATTCATCTCTGGTTGATATTTTTGGATATGTATTTCCTTTAAATCTGATCATTTTTTATTTTTCATCTTATGGATGTACTGGTTTCCATTGAATAAATCTGACATCAATTATCAATGGAGGGACATTATGTTTGAAATTTCATACCTTCATATGATCGTCTATCAATGTGATGATTATTATAAATTTCATTTGGATATTACCTCATGTGAATGAGTCTTAATTACCATTCTAAAGGGTTATTTATCTTAACTGGTCAGCAAGAAAAATGACATTTATGATTTTACCATTTTATGGGAATTTTTGGATGTGGTTCCAGAATAGTTGTCCAGCCTTCCACTGAAATGTGAATTTGAGTTCTGAAAAGAATTAAAACATGGTTTCACACCAATTTAAAATACTTCCTATATAATTCCCCAAACTGTGTTGTATTAAATGAAAATAAAACTCCATGAAAACCATGATAAAGGATTCATTTCACCATGTTTGTCACCTTTTGGTGCAACAGTTATTTTTTAAAAAATAATGATGGATCAATGTGAACCTCTATTTTTTATCGGGTATTTAATAAGATAAAAAACATGAACTAGTTTCTATTTCCACATATTGATGAAATTTTTTATCAACTACAGAGAGATAAATACTTTTCCAAGACTAGCCTTTATTTTAGATATCAACAATAGAGGATTAAGAATGAGGTTGTAACTAAGAGGACATTCCATACCATGTATGGACAATATGAATATATGATTTCCTTTTGGTTTTAAAAATTTTCCTATTATCTAAACAGGATTAATGAATAGAGTCATTATGGATTACCTCGACTAATTTGTGGGTTTTTATGGATAATTTTCTTATTTATTCAAAGGGGAAGGAATAGAATGGATACCTCTAGTGAATTTAACTAAAGACACTGTAGATGGAGAAACAATATAAAAAATTTACGAAGTCTAAATTTTCAATGCAAATTATTTCATTTTTTGGTCAGATAGTCCTAAGAGATAGTAAAACAATAGATACATCAGCGATAAAGGTTATTGACTATTGTCCTAGACCAACTATGGTGACTGATATTTATAGCTTTTTCCCCTTATCTTGTTATTTTTCATCGTTTGTGGTTAATTTTTCAGGACTATATAATCTTATTCCAAATTAACATGGAAGGGTGTCAAGATCTGTGGGATAGATGAATGTGAGAAACATATCAAGTGAAGATAACATTCATTCATGCAAATGTTATTACATTACCATGTAGTGGAGAGGGGTTTGTAATCATTAGTGATTCATCTAATAAGGGATTGAGATTTTTTTATGAATATTAACATGGATATCACTTATTCCTTGCATTAGAATAATAATTATGATAAAAATTTCCCATCCCATGATTTAGAGTTATCAGTAGTGATTTTTTAATTAAAGATACGTAGACTATATCATTATGGATAAAAGTGTGAAATATATAATGATCTTAAAATTAACAAAAATATAATCATAAATATAGATTTAAATTTACACCAAAGAATATTTTTAGAGTTGATAAAGGATTATGACTGCTCAATACATTACCACAATGGTAAATTAAAGACTATTATTGATTCTTGGAGTCGAAAGGATCTTTCTTGATTATCCCTGATATGGATGACCAAAGATCAAATATTTCTAGATTTAAAATAATGGAGTTGAAGTCCTAAAAGAAGGGGAAAAATATTATCTTTCTACAATAAAATTTTAACCCTATATAAAATTATTGATTAATATTTTGTGGAAGGAAGATGTATCGATTCAAAATAATGTTAGATTTTTTTTTGGGTTTTACCATGATCATGATGGAATGATGAGGTACAAGAACCATGAAGTTTTTTATTCGATACTAGATTGAAAGAAGTAGATATTAGAGGATGCTCTTAGTTATTCATTCCATCGTCATCCTAGACATAAGAATATTTATAGGTATTTGAATGATTACTTTCAATCGTATGGAATGAAGAGAGATATTACAGTTTTTTATCTCGGTGATTAGTATTTCAACAAGTTAAGGATGAATTATAAAATCCAAATGAAATGTGACATCCATTTATTATATCAGAATGGAAATGGGTGAGCAATGATAAATATTTTTTCATTGGACTTCCCTATACCCCTAAAGGGATTAATGTTATATGGGTGCTATTAGATCACCATAAAAAGTTAGCACACTCCATCTATATTAGGGATTACTTCCCTATAGATCATCTTCCCATGATATACCATTAAGAAGTGGTATGGTTAAATAGATTACCACATTATATTTTACTATATGGGGATACTAGGTTTACCTCTATGTTTAGGAAGAATATTTTACAAGAACATGATACAAAATTTAAGTTCAATGGTTCTTGTCACCCTTAGAATGATGGTCAGACATAAAGTTCAATTTAAACCCTAGAGTATATGTTGAGATCACTTTCTCAGGATTTAAAACTTGTTTGGAATCAACAAATTCTTCTATTTGTGTTTTTATACAACAGTAGAATTCACTAAATAATATATATGGAACCTTATAAATCATTAAATGGGAATACATTTAGAACTCCAATGTGCTATGGTGAGGGGGCAGAAGGAATACTAATTGGATGTAAAATGGTTAAAATAATAGAAGAGAAGTTTTTATCCATTCAACAGCATATTAATTCATCCCAAAGGTAGTACAAAATTAATTTCAATAACCAATGATGTGACATAAAATTTGATCATTGTGAGAAGATGTATATACGGATTACTCCATGTAAGAATGTTATGATATTTTGGAATTGGGGAAACTAATACCATGATATATCAGTCCCATTATGATTATTGATCATATCTAGAAGGTAAAATATCACAAAGAACACCCTAAAATTTTCTCCCATGTCTATTATATGATCAATCTATATATACTGAGCATGTACATACCTTACCCATCACATGTAATTAACTCGGAGGTCGTGTAGTTGGAGCCCGATCTTTCTTACGTGGAGAAACCTGTTGAAATTCTGAATTGTAGAGAGAATGTTCATCGAAAAACAAAACCACTCATGTTGCCAATGTTTTGAGGAGAAGTCACTAGTTATTGGAATATAAATGGTAAATTGAAGATATTATTAATTATAATTATTGGACATTTCTTTACATGAATGAAGACTTTTTATGGTTAAAGTCAATTTAAGGGGTGTAGAATGTAACACCATGAGTTTTTTGTGGACATTTATTTCAGGAATAAAAAACAATTCACATCACATGATTCACTAATAAAAGTAAGACATTCCTTTCATATGGAATGGAATCATTGTACATTACATGAAACACTGACTTGGCATACACTACAGACAACACAAACTTGGCGTATGTTACATGCGACACTATGTATATCAAAATCTTTTTTATGCCATCATTATTTAACTAATATAATTATTAAATAAATATGAAATAGTTAATATATAAATTAATATCTACTTTTAAAATATTTATTCTAATATTTTTAAATAAATTAATCGTATATATAATTAAAAATTTAATTTTTTTCTAAAGACCTTATGTGTTTTAAAATATTTTATCCCAAATGAACTACTTTTCTTACCCTTCTATGAAATTAATAAAATTAATTTTAGAGATATTTATGTGATTAATTTTATAAAATAGTCATCACTTTTTAATTAGTAATTATTAAATAATCTTTTAATATTTTTTTGGAATTTTCTAAGAAACATCATTTTTGGATTACTAGTGAAAAATAATAGATTTTAATTCAAATATACTGTTAAATTTAATATATATTTAAGGATAAATTTTATTTTAAAATTATTTAAAGATTAATAAGATTAAATTTTTAACAATTATTACAAAATAGGTCATTATAACCAATTTCACATTGATATTGGATATAAAAACATAGAAAATGTTTTATCATTTTTATTTAAAAAACACGTAGTGTTGTCCTGTTAGTGGGATAGACATTAAATTATTTTCAACTACTTCTTTGATTATAATTTATAAAAATAGATCCCATATTTTAAAGAATAATAATTTATAATCACTAATATTTACAAATTATATTTTTACCAAAAAATATTAGTCAATGTATTTAAAATTATGTACAATGGTTAAGGTAAAATTATGATTAAGAGGGTAATAAACCTTAACCATAAGGGCCCAAATGAATGATAAACATATCCAAAATCCATTTTATGGAAATTAATAATAAATTAGCCTTAAATACTTTGGTTTTTTTATTGTGACTATATTTAGGTAAAAAAAATTGGGAAACCAAACTTTTTAATAAAATCAAAGTATTTCCCCTCCATCCCTTACAAAAGGCCACCACATCCACCCATTCTTAAAAAATATCCAAACACTTAGGTTTTTTCAGTAACTAACCAATAAAATACCCAACATCCTAGACTTACTCCTTGATTCCCCTCTTTGAGAAAAATTCTTTCCATGGAATCTCATTTGTGAAAAAATAAGTTACCCGATAAAGAGGTAACACCCTGCCTCATGCTCTATTAATTTATTTTATTTCTAAAATCATTAAATTAGAGTTATTAAATGATGATTTATCAACTCTAGTATTATTAATATACTAGTATTTTGTTATAAAAATGGTTATACCAATACATACATACACTTCCATTTAATGGGTTGCAAACATACTATTTATATGTATGGGGAACTACTGCCTCACCAAACAATTATTGTTAGTTTTCTTTTAATAGCAATCAACACGGTAATTATGATGGAAATATATTAATATATAATAACACATTTCTTAAATATTTTTTAAAAACTTTTATATAATATATCTTTATATTTAATATTTTTTTGTAAATTTGATAATTTCAATTGAGGAAGTGTGGACTACTACCCCCTCAAAGCAATGTGATTCGTTCACCCACTACATGGAATGTTTTAAGTATTGGGTTAGGTAAAATATACAATATTTATTATATTATAATTATAATTTAATAACAAAATATATACATTTATATATACATATATTTCATTTACATTATTTATTTCAATAAGACAATTAAACTAAATCAACATTCATGCATATGTATGGCCAACCGTCTATGTGATTTGTGTATTCAATTTCATAATAATATATTCAATGGATTATTATTACACTGATATAATGAATATAAATTAAATATATGTCATATTTTAAATTATTGAAATAATGATATAAGAATAAGAACTGAAGATATAACAAATTTAGACATATGAGAACAACAATGTTGATATTACCTGAAGTGAAACCTTACCATTGAATTTTTTACAAGTAGATAATATAAAAAACCTTATATTTTAATCGATATGAGAATATATTTTTGTATATTAGAATTATATTTATTATACATGAGATTTGAATGAGTATGACATGTGTCAAGACATAAGGTAATGAGATTTCTAGTCTCACTTTCATTTCTATGATATTTATGCCTTATTCACCACTATTATCTTTTATATGTTCATTATAATTCACATGAAAATATTTCATAATTTTTATCCTTAGTTTTATCGATATTTCAATATCCATTTTATGATCACACTTTAAGAGGGTTTATTTTTCAAGAGTTACCAAATCAAAAATTTTAATTTTTTCTCAAATTTCCATCACTAAGACTTATTCTATGCAGTTCAACAACCACGATTTAAAAATGTTTTTATATTGGGGTTTTTATTAGTCATTTTTATAGAAAAATGAATTTAATTTTTTTATGGTTATCAAGATTTCAATGAATTCATTAAATATATTTTCATTGAATTTTTTCTCTAATCATTTTTAGGGATCTTATATAACTTTTAAGGGAAAATTGTTTTCAAAAACGTTTCATGCTATTTTTATATGTTTTGAAAAAAATATAATTCTTATGTGATTTCAAATATTTTTTTATCATTTTTTATGTTTATTTTTTGGAAAATTATTTTCAATGGGTATTATATTTTAAAGAACATTATTCAATGTCTAATAAATATTTGTATCTAGATATGTTTTTAAAAGATATTTCAAAATTAATTTATGTCTGTTATGACATCCTATGATGTAAATCCTTACCTTTTTTGAAATGATTCAATGGTTCCATTAATTTTTTTCATAATGGATTATGTTTTGATGGCTTGATGTTTTTCAAACTCGTTCCTCTTCCATAGGTTTTTTGCTTGTGAAACAGGATTATTTTCCTGGGTTGGGATTTGATGTAAATATTATGAAACCTATATTTTTACATATATTAATATATAATAACCTGTTTAAAGAACCATTAATGTCATGACCCGTCCCCCGGGGCCCGCATCGTGACTACCCCAAGCCCGCCTTCCATAGGCCAGGGGCTGGCGTCTAGAACCAAAGGTGTAATTCTCTATAACTGGGAAGGAATTATCTTTATAAAATGTAAACACACACACACCCAGAGAACAAGGGGAAGAAAACACTATGTAAAGTAGTATAATAAGTGTTTTGAAAGTAAAAAGGGGCCGGAAATACAAGCCCAACAGAAAGGTACAACTACATCTGAAAGAAAGTACAACTGAAAAGACAAAAAACTGAATGGTGAAGCAGCTCCTAGATCGTCCTCTGAGGTTCCTACCTAAAGGGTAGGTATAAATGTCCACATCAACACTCCACATCTACCAGTCCACTCCGTGTGCCGTCACACCAAGTGTCCACCTCCGGGTACCGTCCAGTCCTCGTCCACTCTGCCTCAGTCAGCGTTGTCCGTCATCTGCATCCAACACAACGAGGTGCGGGCATAGCCCGTGCATGGGTGAGTATAATGATACTCAGTAACAACCTCGAGACCCTCAAGGTCTCACTAAATCCAACAAGGACAAACCACAAAGAAAGATCTCAACAGATAACCTTTACATAAATATGCCCATACATATACCTAAGTTATCAAGTAACCCATCTCAATCACGAGGAAAACCCAAAGGTCATTGACTCTGCTCAAACGAGGATTTTCATTAACGAAACTAGAGATGCTAGAGAACTACTCCTATGTAAAATACAGTGGCCCTGTCGTGACTCCGATGCGCTACTCACTAACCTTATACTTCTCAGGTACTCCTCTTGTCGAGTATCGCGGGTCTACCGCCTCACATAGTAGCTCTTCCCACCAAGGGTCTACCACCTCACATAGTAGCGCTCCCCCTGATAGCCTACATAGTTACTCCTTCTATCACATACCATGGGTCTGTCACCTAACAATGTAGTTCTCCACCACCATGGGTCTTCCAAATCACATAGTAATGCTCTCCACTAGGCTAGTCAAGTCACTCTGATACGTATCAAACAAGCAGTCATCAGGTCTCAACCAACTACAAGATCTACGCACTCCGTATGCTTTTCTCTAGGAGGATCCGATCCACAAGCAATGTTCCAATACTACTTGTTTCACGAAGTCCCATGAATAAATATCACAAAGGACCGCCTCGTCATAGGGTTCTCAACGCAATAGATGGCGCGTCCATCGGACGCCCGGTCTTTGAGTTATTAGCCTTTTTGTCCCGGGGGCCTGGTTGGTTTTGTGTACGAACCAACCCGGCTGTATCTCAAATGTACCCCAAAATCCAATGGGCTATACTCAATGTAACTGTTTCTCAACGAGATTACCAACACCACTGACGGTTCGTCAAACGGACGTTCGATCTGAGAGTTATTGGCTTTTCCATTCCAGGGGCCCTGTAGGTTTCAAATCTAAAACCAACCCAACCATACTCCAACTGCATCCAAACCTCAAGTGGAGTATGCCAAAATAATTGTCTCATAAAAAGGAATCCAACGTAGTTCACGACACATCAATCAGACGTCCGGTCCTTATGTTATAAGCGTTTCAGCTCCGAGGGCCCGGTTGGTTTCAGGTTCAAACCAACCCGGACATACCAAAACTATGCCAAAACCTTCAGTGTAATATATCAAAACAACCATCTCGATCCAAGGATTCCCACGCAACTGACAGTGCGTTGATCGGAGGTCCGTAACACATTTTATGGAAAATTGACTGAAAACTGCCCAAAAAAGGGGGTATGGGCCCTGTCCGACCCAGTCCAACAAACCATGGGTCAGCCCGAACCGGGTCCGGTTTTGGCCCATTAGGGAGTAGCCCGACCTGGCTGGGCGTGGCCCGGCCTAGATGGCGCGGCATGGGAGGCCGAGCAGGGGGGGGGGGACAACCCCCCCGGTTAGCTGGTGTGACATTATGTCACGTCCCCTCATTTCCGGAACGACTCTCCCGTATCGGTTCCACCCACAGTCGCGGCTCAGCCATATCAGCCTGTTCCGGTGGCGCGCTGCCACATCCGTGCCGGTGCGGCGCGTAGCCGCCACCTTCTGTGGACCACCAGACGCGCTCCGGTGGTCCGTTTCGGCCACAGTCTGCGCCTATGTGCATCTCGGGACCCGAACTCCATTGTGAAAGCTCCAAATCGTCGTTGCAGTCCCGTTTCGTCGTCTCCCATCAATCTGCGCGAAGATGAACAACTAGCGGAGGGTCTGGACTTGTTCGTTAGCCCGTGGCCTCTGTGATAGAGGCTCAAACCATAATTCATCAGAAGAGGACTCCCAAGTAAGATGGTATAATACATATATATAAAATTATACAAAAAAACCCCTAGATCGAAAAGACATCGCACGTCGTCGAACCACAGAAGACGAGCGTCGTGGTAGATGGTGTTGCGGAGAACGACGTCGCAGAGAACAGACGTCAATTCCGTGGATGTTAGGGTGCATCTGAAGAGGAAGAGGAAGGAATATGGAATTCCTCTTGGGCATCGCCTCATGTTCTAGTCCTGGTTAACGAAAAGGAAGAAGAAGAAGTTGCTTCTCGTTCTTCGAGACGTGGAGTGTTCTTGGTCATGGAAAAAAAATCCACCAAGATTTCTTCCCCAATCCTCTCAAAGTTCCACCAACCGACTAAAATAATAGGCCCCCTATTATTTAATTGTTGAAAAGATTTTTAAAATTCAAAAGAAAGAACTAAATTAATTGAATAAGTTCCATTCATTAATTAGTGGGTTGGCATATTAAATGTGATGGGGAATGTGAAGAGTTAATGTGGGTTCATCGGTGTTAAGGAGGAGAGTTGAAGGGGATAGATCTCGTGTGGGCCCCACCCCCATTATCCTCCCATGGGAGGTTATGTGGGGTGTGGGTCCCACATCCAACTCTTCTTTGGAGGAAATAACCACCATCAAATAAAAATTATGTACACATAATTATTCTTATTTTTTAACGAATCTCCAAAAATTAACTTCTCCTCCCAAACAAACGCAACTGCGGTAAAGGTCTCCTTAAGAGAATATCGGGGCTGTGAGTTTATTGGTGTCCTCAGATTTCAATTCCAAGCACCTGTTCGAATGATAAAAAAACTCGCACGCACAATTACTGAACATACCCATACAAATCTTAAGAAATTGATTCTAGGCACACCGGGCCTCGGAATCAGGAAATATCAGAAACTGAAGACTCGTAAAATTTCAAAGAATTTATGAAAAAAATTTGTTGAAATTTCCGGGTCTTTACATTACTCCCACCTCAGGGATTTACGTCCTTGTAAAGCTACAAAACACACTAGGAAAACAAATGGGGGAACTGAGATCGCATCTGAGCCCTCTACTCCCAAGTGCTCTCCTGGAGGTTACCATGCTGCTAACAAAAGCGCACCATAGGTATTGACCGTCCATGTAGGACCCGCTCCTGTCGATCCTCGATCCCCACCAGGATCTCCGCAAACATCGCCCGTCATCGATGTCCTGCTCCCTGTGATTGATGATGTGGTCTGGGTCGCGCACGTATCTCCTCAACTGAGATACGTGGAAGAGGCCATGCACTCAATGCAACTGTGGTGGAAGGGTCAGGCGGTAAGCCACCTTGGCTACTCTGTTGAGTACTTGGAAAGGTCTGATGAAACGTGGAGATAAATTTCCGCCCTGTCCAAATCTCTGTATACCCCATCGCGGTGAAACCCGAATGAAAACATGGTCTCCAACCTCGAACTGTAGTGGTCTCCGTCTCCTATCAGCATAGGAATTCTGTCTACTCTGTGCGGTCTTCATCCGTTCCTGGTTGATCTGCACCTTCTCCATCGTAGCCTACACCATCTCTAGCTGTACAAGAGATGCTAAGATTTCCCCTTTTCCTGAAGGTGAAATATATTCTCAACCCTTGGATGAACCACTTCCTTTGCCTAATACAGTCATTCCTGAAAAGAATGATATTAAGTCATTCCATGGATGACCTCGTAAGGCCTCGACGCTACTACCAAGAGATCTAACCATTACTGTCGCCTTCAAGGGTTGAGTCACACTGTCAGCATCAGTGTGTGGTTACTGGGTATCCTGCAGTATAAATCTATAAAGTGAGGGTATAATCAATAGTTTTAAATTGGATCCTCTAAGTATTAACCACAGAAAGGGAAGAAAAGAAAACATCACAAAGAAAAGTGTATTTTATTACTGTAGCTCAAAGTAAAAAAGACACATAACAACCACGAACAACAACAACAAGAAATCTAGAAGCACTAAAAACAAAGCCCTCCATGCCTAGAACTAGTCCCACTCATGTCCACATGCTTCCGGAGCTCCATAGTAGTATGATTTAGCTGCCTGAAACTATGCTCTCTCATGTCCACCTGTTCCCTGCGGTTGGGGTGGACCTCCTGGTGGTGGTGGTGCAAACACCTCAAAGCGTCTCCCATAACCAGCTGCATGGCCAAATCCTCTGCCTCGGTCTCCTACTCCATGTGGTCCGCCTCGATCGAACCTCTACCTCTTCCTGGGAGGTTCTTCTTCTATATGCTGATTTTCTGCACGGTGGTTCAGACACTCACGAGCCATGTGACCCTATCCGCCGAATGAGTAACACAGCCTAGTAGGTATGGCTCTGTCTCCACCTTGGGTTTTCCGCACTACCAAACCTAAGTCGTGCGGTCGACTATCTGTAGGTCTAGTCCTCTTGGACCTCTGCGTCGTCCGTCTACAGCCAACTATTGAAGACTCTGCTACATGCCGGCTAGTGGTGGGTCCCGCTGCTGGAGACTATTCAGCAAGGAAACTCTCCACTAAGAGGGATCTCTCCAACACCCCTTTCTACATCAGGATGCTTTGGGAGACAAATGATGCTCTAATCTCTCACCTGAGTCCCTCCTCAAAGGTCAGGGCCCTGAAGAATGGGTCCCATACCATATCAGTGGAGTAGCGTGAGAGGTCAGTGAACCTCGCTGAGTTCTACACCACCATCATGATAACCTACTGAAAATGCAGTAGCTCTTGTATATGTACCGCTTGAAGGGTGGCTGGTAAAAACTCCTCCTGGAATAGGATCTCGAAGTCTACCCATAGAAGTGTCACCTCGTCATGCATCTGGAGCATCAGGCTCCACTATCTGCCTGGTACTTCCTGAAGGAGGATGGAAGCAAGGATCACCATAAAGTCTCATGGCGTCCCTACTATCCTGAAAGCTCTCATCACAGCCTCCATCCAATCCTCATCCCCCTGTGGGTCCCTCTCTCTCTCTGGATCTTTGGTTTCTTTTGGCGTCGGAACTCGTGCAACGCGCTCAGGTGGCATGCATCGCCTGCTTTTGGGGCTGGTGGCATCGGTGGCCTGACGGGTTGTAGTACCGCTGGTGCCTCCGCTACTACCTAAACTAGATGAGGGCCCTATGTTGAGGCCTCGTCGCTCAGTTGCCTATCAGTAGGTACAACTCTCGGGGGTCTAGTTGGTTGTCCACGGGAAGGCATCTGGAAAGAAATAGATGTGACACAGTTAAAGACTATAAATGGCGAGATGACATGGTTTGAGCTAACATAAAGAAAACTTTTGAAAACACTCACGCAGTCAGTGTTTTTGTGCACTGATTTAAAAATAAGAACACAGGGTCCTGGTGTATGGATACGCCAGCCACCCGCACCAACAATGGACTCCATGAACTGAAAACCACACTTAGTACCCTTAACACTATTACTTCACAGAAAATAATGATAAGAGTCTTGAGTTTTGTGGTAGAACCGACTTCATCTGATACCAATTTGTCACGACTCGTCCCCCGGGGCCCCCATCGTGACTAACCCAAGCCCGCCTTCCATACGCCAGGGGATGGTGTCTAGCGCCAACGGCGTAATTCCCTAGAACTGGGAAGCCATTTCCATTATAAAACTTAAACACACACTCAAACAAAGAGGAAGCGGAAGAAAACACTAAGTAAAGTAGTATAAAAAGTGTGTTGAATGTACAAAGGGGCCAGAAATACAAGACCAATAGAAAGGTACAGCTGCATCTGAAAGAAAGTACAAGTGAAAAGACAAACAACTTAATGGTGAAGCAGCTCCTAGATCATCGTTTGGGTTCCTACCTGAATGGTAGGTACATATGTCCTCCTCAGCACATCACGTCTATCGGTCCGCTCCGTGTGTCGTCACGCTAAGTGTCCACCTTTGGGTACCGTCCAGTCCTCGTACACTCTGCCTTGTTTAGCAATGTCTGTCGTCTGCCTCCAACACAACGAGGTGTGGGCATAGCCCGTGCAGGGGTGAGTATAACGATACTCAGTATGGACCCTGAGACTCTCAAGGTCTCACTAAATCCAACAAGGATAAACCACAAAGAAATATCTGATGAGATAACCTTTAAATAGGTAAATGGCCATACATATACCTAAGTTATCAAGTAACCCATCTCAATCATGAGGAAAACACAAAGGTCATTGACCCATCTCAAACAAGGATTTTCATTAACGAAACCATGGCTACTAGAGAACTCCTCCTATATCGAATACAGTGGCCATTTCATGACTCTGAGGTGCTACTCACTAACCTTAGACTACTGAGATACTCCCCCAGTCAAGTACCGCGGGTCTACTACCTCAAACAATAGTGCTTCCCGCCATGGGTCTGCCGCCTCACACAGTAGTGCTCCCCCTGATAGCCTACAGAGGTACTCTTTCTGTCGAGTACCGCGGGTCTTCCACCTCATAATGTATCACTCCTCTGCCATGGGTCTACAGCCTCACACAGTAGTACTCCCCAATGGGCTATTCAATTCACTCCGAAACATATCAGACAGGCAGTCATCAGGTCTCAGCCAGCTACTAGGTCTCCGTACTCTATATGATCATCTCCAGGAGGATCCTCTCCACGAGCTTCTAGACGATACTCCAAGTGTCACAAAGTCCCACAATGAAATATCACAAGGGACCACTTCGTCATAGGGGTCTCAATGCAATAGACTTCTCGTCAATCAGACACCCTATCTGTGAGTCGTTAGCCTTTTTGTCCCGGGGGCCCGATTGGTTTCGTGTACGATCCAACCCGACTATATCTCAAATGTACCTAGAACTACCATGGTGTATACTCAAATGAACCGTTTCTCAATGATATTACCAATGTCTTTGATGGTTCGTCAAATAGACGTTCGGTCTGAGAGTTATTGGCTATTCTGTTCCAGGGGCTTGGTCGGTTTCTAAGAAAAAACCAACCCGACAATACTCCAAATACATCCAAACCTCAATTAAAGTATTTCAAAAGAACCATCTCATCAAATTTAATCCAACTTAGTTTACGGCATGTCAATCGGACATCCGGTCCATAAGTTATAAGTGTTTCCGCTCCGAGGGCCGGGTTGGTTTCGGGTTTGAACCAATCAGGTCGTACCCAAACTTCGTCAAAACCTTGGGTGTCATATATTAAAACGATCGTCTCGATCCAAAGATTTCTACGCAACTGAAGGTGCATTGATTAGAGGTCCGTAGCTCATGTTATGGGCAAATGGCTGAAAAAGGTCCAAAAGGGAGGTCGGGGCCCGGTCCGTCCCGACCCAACCCACCCTAGGTCAGCCCGGCCCGAGGTTGAGCGAGGGGGGGGGGGTGTGGCCCCCCGGTTAGCTGGCGCGGCTTAATGCAGCACCTCTTCATTTCGGGAATGGCTCTTCCATTCCGGTTCCACCCTCCATCACTGCTCAGGCGCGGCGGCCTGTTCCGGTGGCGCGCCGGCGCCGCCGTCGCCTTCCGCGGACCACCGGAAGTGCTCTGGTGGTCCATTTCGCCCACTGTCTATGCCTATGTTCATCTCAGGACCCGAACTCCACTGTGAATGCTCCAAATCTCTATTGCGGTCCCGTTTCATCATCGCCTATCAATCCGCGCACAGACGAATAGCCGGCGAAGGGTCCGGACTTGTTCATTTGCTCGTGCCCTCTACGTTAGAGGCTCAAACCATAATTCATCATTAAATAATGCCCATGTACGAAGGTATAATACACATATATAAAATTATACAAAAATAACCCCTTACCTCAAAAATATGGCGCACGGTGTCGAACCGCAGAAGACAAGCGTCGCAGTAGATGGCGTCACGGTAGATGGAGTCGCAGAGAAAGGCGTCACGGAGAACGGACGTCGATTCTGTGGATGTCGGGCTGCGTCCAAAGAGGAAGAGAAATAAATATGGAATTCCTCATGGGCATCGCCTCGCATTCTTGTCCCGGTTGAATATGTGGAAGAAGAAGAAGTTGCTTCTTGTTGTTCGAGACGTGGAGTGTTCTTCGTCGTGGAAAAATATTCCACCAAGAGTTCTCCCCCAATCCACTCAAAGTTCCACCAACCCACTAAAATAATAGGCTCCCCTATTATTTAATTTGATGAAAAGATTTTTAAAATTCAAAAGATAGAATTAAATTAATTTAATAAGTTCCATTCATTAATTAGTGGGTTGGCATATTAAATGTGAGGGGGAAGGGGAACTGTTAATGGGGGTTCATGGGTGTTAAAGAGGAGAGTTGAAGAGGTTAGTGCTCGTGTGGGCCCCACCACCATTATCCTCCCATGCGAGGTTATGTGGGGTGTGGGCCCCCCATCAAACTCCTCTTTGGAGGAAATAACCAACATCAAATAAAAATTAAGTACACATAATTATTATTATTTTTTAACGAATCTCCAAAAATTAACTTCTCCTCTTGAGAAAACGCATCTGTAGTAAAGGTCTCCTTAAGAAAATATCGGCGCTACGAGTTCATCAGTTTCCTTGGATTTCAATTCCGAGCACCAGTTCCAAAGATAGAAAAATCAGCACGTACGTTTAATAAACGTACCTGAACAAAACTTTAGAAATTGATTCCGGGTACACCAGTGCTCAGAATCAGGCATCGTCAGAAACTGCTGACTCGTAAAATTCCAAATAATTTTTGAAAAAATTTTCCTTGTAATTTTCAGGTCGTTACATTTAAAATTTAGTGGGATTATGATATTATGTTTTTAAGACCCATATTGTTAATGCTACATGATATGAGGAATGATTTATTATCTTATGGAACCTATATGAATGATTTTATTAGGTGATTGGTAGGACCTATATCTCCCTAAAATGCATTGGGTAAATATTTATATCGTATGATATAATTATATTAATCAAGTTAAAGGGATTGATCCAATATAGGATTATGGGGCCACACGATCCCATGTAAAGAAATGACTGCGATTAAGGATGGTGGTGTTTCCCCTCGAATAGATGTAGTCAAAAAAAAATTCCAGATGGGGAAACCAGATCCACTATGGAATGATGGGGAAACCCAGTCCCATAAATTAAAAGGACTATGACTGGGGATGGTGGTGTCTCCCACCTAATAGGTGTAGTTCCCATGAAGTCCCTTGATAAGTTATTGTAATGAATCATGACTTATAGGGAATGATATCACATGTTTTTTATGCCATAATTCCATCTCTCATTCCTATGATATGATTTCATGGATTATGATCTTTATTTAATTATGATTCATGTCTTATGAACTACCAAGATTTATGAAATGACTAATGTTTATGATCTTATGATGTGATGGGTATGTTCTTCTAATGTTATGATCATGTTCAAATACCCCTATACTCAGGTTTATAATATTATGTCTCTCATGTATACCCTTACTGAGCATCTGAGATCAAACCTATTTATGTTTTCTTCCCCCGTTATGAAGATAATTATTATGTTAGATGTGTATATTAAAGGTTCTACTCACAAGAAACTAGTGGGGGTTCGTATTACACACTTACATACTAGTGTTTATGTTTATATGATTCCAAAGGTTGTAGACTAATAAGGACATTGGGTGTTTATTTTATTAATTATATAAATATTCTATAAATGTTATGTAATGTTAATATATTATAAGTGAATAAAATTATTGATAATTGTTATTAATAAAATCTAAAAGTACTTCCCTCCTCATTAGAAAATATTTATTTCTAAAATTTCATGATTTGAAAATTATTCTCAAAAAAAGTTTTTAACTATTTACCAATGATTTATTAATGATTTTTTTACAAATGTTAAACTTTATATAAATGCTTTGAATGGAATCACCATCTCATTTTCCAAATAACTCCCAATTTTAATTTACCACAAATGTTAATGGAATCATTGTTTAAACACGTACGACGTGAATGGATTTTTCCACAATCATTAGCACTAAATATTTTAATGAAAATTTTATATGTTTCCATTTTTTTTCAAAAAATATTGTTTTAAAAATAGTTTATTTTATCAAAATTATTGTAAATGTAAAGATATAATTTTCTTAAAAAAATGAAGAATCTTATTTTCTATTTATCTTAATCAATGACATTAATCATTTATTATAAATATGATACAATAGGAATATAATACATTAATTGCATCCATATTGTTACATTTGATGGTTTATGATCAATATAACTGAGTATGTAAAATTTTATTCGAATTCACCATATTTAAATGGATTGTTTATGTATATGTTAATTTGATTGTGGTATGGTAAAACATTTTGTGTGTTAATATTCCAATATTAAAGTTTGTTTTAATTAAGTTTCACAATACTCACATATTGAATACATTGGACATATTTTGTTATTTGTGGGGCCCGATTATAGATACCCATTGATGCACTGACCATCCACATAAGACAAATTATTTGGCCAAATTAGATGGGGTTCTACCTACTGATTTGAAATTTTGTGTGAAGGTACTTGACAGTACTCCTCAATTGTATAATATTATTCAGAACCTAATTATGATATCATTAATTCATGTCCATGTGATTATTAGATTAGTTAGAATATCCATGAATATGTTTCAAGATTCTATATTATTTATATGGAATTATTTGATCAAAATTTATTTTGGTCATATTTTTCACAGTTTATTGATTAAATATAATTGTGTTTATTATGTTCTATTGAATTTTGATTATTTTTATTCATTTATGATAGATTCCACTGTATTTATACCCTTACTGAGTATATGTGATCAACCATTTTTTATGTTTTATTTTCCCCAGGGTACTATTAAAAGTATTTTTATTGATATTCAGGGATATTCTATGAGGAATAATGGAATTATTAAATAAAGCAATTTTTTGTTATATGTTTTCAATTTTAAAGATTATTTTAGGTATATATGTTGTTTACTCAGACTACTAATCTATTTGGTCCATCATGATTTTATTCATTATATCATAATCCATTATAATAAAGAATACACCGACTGTAGGCTATTTGGGAAAGAGCCTTTATTATTACTATAAGAGGATGTTTCATAGACACATTGTGAATTAGATTTATTACAACATAGAATATAAAATTTGGTTGTAACATATACATTAAGGATAATTATAATTTTAGGATAACATCCTAATATTTTGGAAAGGTAAATATTATGTGGTTTTCATAAAAATACATCCCAATTTGGATAATAAAATTGGATGTGGTTCTACAACATATGTAATTTGGTGTAATAACTATGAAAAATGAGCATCAGGCTTGACCAATGTGTAACCCGATACAAGATAATGAACCCTATGTTAAACCATGATTGACACCTTAAAGGGATATTCTTAGGATAATTCACATTTTCATTGTAATATGTGATTATGTATCTAAAAAAGATATTATGATTGGGAAAATTCCTATGGAATCCATGATTATAATTATGAGATTATTCAAGCATAAACATTATAAACAATGTTAATTATTTTGTTAGTACTGGTACTAGACATTATGTTTCATACGGTAATGATCTAATATATTTTATTTTATTATATAGAAATGGAACCCAATATAATGAATGTGAACAATAACAATACAAGTGCCCATTGAAGGGAGTTCCCTATTAGAAAATATAATGATTTTGGAGTTGGAGATGTAGCTGAAACATAAGAAATTATAACCATATTTGGGTATATGAATATGGTTATGAGAAATAACATTTCCCATATAGGAAATAATGTTGATCCACCATATGGTGTATCAATTTTGACGGATTTAATCATCTATAACCTCCATCGCCTCATTGGACTACATATCCATTTCTAGCTACGAATGAATAATTTACATTAATAAGTTATTTTTTTAATAAAGAGGTAATGAAATGGAGAAGGTTTTCATGTTATTTTATCATCTATCATGATATTCAAATCAATAGTGCTCATTTATTCAAGACACTAATCAAAAATGACAAATAGAAAACATGGAAAGGTATGATTTTAGGATACTCATATTAGATAATTATTTTCCTAAAGAGTAAAAAAGAGGATATGGAGGGATAATTATTTATTATTATAATAAGGAATATTAAAATTTAACTATTTATAAATTCGTCGTTACCAGATTGTCAAGGCATCTATGGACTAAATATGCAATTTGAAGAGTAAGTTTAAAAATTTCAATAATTGGATAACGATAATCCATTGAATGGACTTAATCACAAACAATCACATTTATTATAAAATAGTATCATTTTCTATCAATATAAGTAAATAATTATCCTCCTATTATGAATACTTGTTACATGAATTTGAAAAGAAGGTGAAACATTATTTTATTATATCTTATTTTCAAACTGGCATAATTGGATTTCTTACTAATGGCAGGGGAATAGGACGTGGTTATATTTTGGCATTCCTACTGAGAATCTTGGTGCTCATGCCAACATTACTTTTAAGTTTCAGGTTTCATCCTTGGATTTATTATTGGTGCGAGTGTGGTTTACATTCTGCGATGACCCACTAGGTCACCTGAGGTATGTCACATCTCTTCTTTAATTCCTTTTTCCGCTGCCATGTTGTTTGGTTTATTTACCTTTATTTATCTTCTTGTTTGGTTTATGTTTATTCATCTTTTTTATAGACTTAAATCATCCCCATCTAGTTTATTCTGATGCATGACACTAGTTTCCAGCTAGTGGGGATCGGGAACGTCCTTCGGTCCATGTCGTTGACCGGATCGGGCAACTGGTTTAGGGTCGACCAATCTTGGTTCATGACAAAATGGTATCAAAGGAGGCCCTTTTTATTTGGGGTGCCAGGTAGCTTGGTGATTAGGTGTGTCGGGACTGAAGATGTAGGTGGGAGAAGGACGTCATGATCCGTTGCCTGTCCCGAGACTCGAGTTTCCAGGGGTAGTATGAGATTTGAATTTTCTTCTTTGGCTTGGTCTGTGTGGATGAGGGGTGACCAAGGAAGTGAGATACTGTTATGCAGTAGACCTGAATGAAGTAGCACCCATTTACTGACCGAGTACATGGTTCAAGATACTTCCTAAAGTGGATTCCCTCTCAGATCATGGTCTACTAATCCATATTACTGTGTTGGCTTAGCCGCTAGTCCCTTATTTTTGGAAATTTTTATGTATGTTATGATTGAAATTCATTATTTTGGTGGGAGTAGATCAAAAAAATGAAAATGGATTTTTGTGAAGGTGTTTTCAAAAGGGAATGTGGTTATTGGAGTGGAAAATGGTTTTTTAAATGGAAAACATTTTGGAATTTGGAAATGCGTTTCATTAATGATAAGTAACTTTCATGAAATTGGTTGGGAATTTGTGCTTTGTGATGAATGGTCTATTTTGGAAATGATAAGTGTCTTGATTTGACCCTTGGAATTCCTATGAGTTATCACATACATTGAGGTGTGCATGTGGAAAGTGGAGAAATTGGTGATGTGAGTGGATGGGTGCTTGAGCTAGTACATGGATATGTATGTGTGAGACTTCAAGGGATACCAATGGTGGATATTTATGTTGTTTTGTTTTCTGAAAAATGGTTTTCAAAACGAGTTTTTCAAATGTTTAGAAAAGTGACTGAGAAATTTTTTAGTGTTCCCTTTTTATGTTTGGATTACTTTTTCATGGGCTCTTTTCTTTGAAATATTGAATTGTAACGGAATAGTGATTTTAATTTTAATGTTAGTTTGTGATTGAGGAGTGGAATTTTAATTTACGATGAGTTTTGATTCGGATTTTTTCCTCTTGTTTTCAGTATGCTGCCCAGAAAAGTCCCAAAAGTTTCTAGTGAGCCTCTTCTAGTTGTAGGTTCTACCCAGACTCTTAGTAGAGTATAAGAATTGAATTCTTTCTTGTTATTGCCCATCTTACATGGTGATCATGATCTATCAAAGGTAGCAGACTAGCTTGGTGAAATCATTGGTGTTTTGAGGTTTTTGGAAAATCCCAAATCTATGAGAGTCAATGTTGGTTTAGGTCCACTTTACGGTGCAACTATGGATTGGTGGGGGAGATAATCCCAGCGTCGTTGCATGATGGTATGTTTTGGAAGGTGTTTAAGACCACTCTCATATGATTGTTTACACCCGAGTAAGTGGAGGCGAGGAATGTGGTAGAACTAGTGATTGTCAAGTAAGGACAATGAGTAGTTAAGGCCTTAGTGGGGCATTCCAATGGGTTGATTCCATTTTCTCTGGAGGTAGCGTCGTGGAATAAGTTAATGTTTCTCTTGTGTGGGGTCTTTGTCAAGGGTTCCAGGACCATTTCTTTTTGGTATTAGAGAAGGTTCCCCATCTGGTGATGAGGTCGAATCGGAGGAACCTGTCTCAGACATGTCTTATTGTCAATTTAATATTCTATTAGTTGGGACACCCCCTTGTTTGCTTCTAGTGTGCTCGGTTTGTGTACTTTAAGTCACATTATCATCATCCTCCAAAGGATTGCTGTTAGTGTGGCCATTTGGGATGATTGTAGAAGTTCTACTAGAAACGATGTCAGCAAGAGTCTCGACCAAAGGATGTCAGCTTCTTACTGTGGGGCAGCAGATGGTTCAAGACATTAGAACTCCAGCCAGAGGTCTCGGAGTGAATCTCTTCATGCAGTCAGGAATTATTGGGTTTGGGGAACCTTGGTTAAAATTTTGTCTCCAATTCTGAAATAGGGATGGTCTGAATTTCCTTATTGTAGCTCTCCCATCATTGAAGGTTATGTTTTTCTATAAGATGCATAAAGGTCTCTTTCTCTTGTTGTGGTCTCAATCCATTGAATATCCCACTGTGGTTGTGAGAAGGTTTGGTGATCTCTTCTTTTTGGCAATTCTAGTAGTTACGCCTCCTCAAGTGTGACCCGTTTTGTTTTAGTGCATGCTCGTTTTGGAGATTCTCATCTCTTGTAGAAATGATGAGTCATGGTTAAGTTTTTATTTGGTAAAATTATTTTGTGGGTTTTCTCAGGTGTCAGTAGTTTCTGGTTTGGGATAGATGTTCTCATGTCGGTCTATACTGGTTAGTTTAAGTAGGTCAGTTCTTAAATGGTGGGGAGACCCACCATGAATCTTGTTGTGCCTTCTTCGAGGGTTGGTCTATGTGGCGGTTTCCTCCTGGATCAAGTTGGCAGTTCCAGAGTTAGCCCATGATGAGATTCTCAATGTTGGTTGTGCTAGATGGGTTCTTATGGTTGGGAGAACCCTCGTCGTTTCCTAATGACTCTTATCTTTGGAGTTCCCTTAGATTTGGTCGAGTCTGACTGATAGAGTGAAAAGTCATGCCGAGTTGTGATTTTTTTTGGCCTCGTTTCGTTTCAAACTCGAGTTTGTTTCCTTGTTTGGATGGGTGACTTCCTGCGGGAAGAATGTTTTTATGGTGGAGAGAATTGTCACACCCAAACTTTTAAAATAATATTATATTATTATTTTATCAGACATTGAAATTTTCTGTCGAGCAGGGGACCAACCCTATCTGAGACATTTTCTTTTTTTTTGATGAATGAATACATAGCCCCTGACATCGTCCGGTGTATGGGCAGGGTGTATTCAATGTTGCGCGGCTTTCCCAAGGTCACCGTGTGGCATGCCTCAGGTTTATGGAAAATAAATAAAATGAGTTTTAATGTTTTATTCTAATATTTATAATAATAGTATTTATTATTATTACGTTCACCATGTTCATTAATATAGTGTAGTATTATTAAGTTATTAATATTAACATCCTAATAATTATTTTAAGTATATTAGGTTTATTAATATCATATTAAGTTTATTGTAATTTTTTTATGAATATTATTAATAATATCAATATAGTTCTTATTAATCTATTTACAATTATTTTTATATTATTATTATTATGATTATTATTATGGTTATTAATATTATTACTATCAAGATTATTATAATTATTATTACGTCTATGAATTTTAATATTATCATTATTTATTAATTTTTTTATCTATTTTACTTTATTTTCTATTATTCCTTTTTTCTCTTCCATTTTCTCACACCCCCTCTTGCTCTTTTCTCTCAGACTCGCGTGACACATCCCTCCTACATGAAACCCTATTCATGCGGCCTCCCATCCCCGTTTGCGCACAACCCCGACCATCAGACTTCCCCTCAGATGCTCTCTTCCCCACGGCGTCCCTCCGATGAGCCACCACTAGGACCCCACTCTACCTCTCTCTCAGGCCCGCGAAACACCCTCCCCTCTGTCAGAGCTGTTTTTCTTGCACCGCAACCTCTCGAGCTCCCTCTCCGGCTCAATTTTCAACTAGTTTCCCACCATATTCTTGATCTGGTCCTTCGTGGTATGGGTTTCTCCCCTCTTATCCCTCTATTTCCAGTTGATTTGAGATCACCCCGTCCCCCTTTTGAAATTTGGATGAACCTAATGTGTTTGGGGTTTTCATTTTGATTGACTCTTTTTATTTTGGGGTCACACTAGGCTCATTGCAGTGCAATTGGTGCACGATCGAAGTTTTCATCGAAACCCGAGGATTAGACACCGAAGGTATGTGTTTCCACATATAGGTATTGATTGATGATCTAGTTTTCTTGTTTAATAAATTTTGGATGTTCTTTAATTGATTCATTTAGTTCAAATTGTGTTTATTTGGTGAATTATCTTACTTGATTAAATGACTTTGGTGTTCTGTGGTTGATCTGTTTGGTGCGATAGTAGCTTTAATGAAGTTTAGTATGCCTTTGATATTTTATATCATCATTGTACATAATGGGGCGTGTTTTTTTTAAGAAAACTCATGTTGTGTTATTTGATGTTAATTTCTAAATCATGAAGTTGTTTATTTAAATTTTTTTAAGTGATGCGAATGCTTTTTGGAATGGTTTTTAGTGTGCATAATATTTTAAAGAGAAAAATTATTTTAGAGTTTTTGAGGTATTTCCTATGTTTCATTATTCATGGTTGGTTTATGACTTCTAGAATTTATTTATTTAAGGACATTAAGGCTATAAATCTAGTTCTTCATGAGGGTTGGGTGTGTTTTCTTTTTCTAGTATTGTTTTTATGCATAGCGCATGAAACATTTCTGTGGAAAAACCCATTTTAATTTTTTTTTCAGTCTTTTTTTAATTATGCAGTTCGTCTATTAAAATTTTTTAGGCTACTGTTGGTGTTTTTGTGTATCATATTGGTGCGTTTTGTTTTAAAAATGATGTTTTGTGTGTGTTTTGGGTGTAAACTCTTGATGTGTTATTTTGAAACATTTTATGGATCGTTAAGTGTTTAATTTCTTTTTTAAATTATATGTGTAGTGCGATGGGCCTTATTTTGATGGTTTTGAGTTGCGGGTATCAAGAACGCCTACATGTTCATGCATAAGGAAAGGCATATATATATATATATATATGAATGTCCTCTTTGTACATATTATTTCATGGCGGGGGGAATATGTGAAATGAAGCTATGGGTATTTATATATATATGTATAAATGAGTGTGTATGAAAGTGTTCAGAGTCAGTTCAAGTGGTCATCGAAAAATAACAACATGTTTGAGGTAGGTCCCCAATGTCCTAATCTTTAATTATAATTTCCATTTTTTTTCTTAATGATTCATTAAAATTATTTCCTTTGTTTTTTTATGTGAAATCCATATGAACTACATATATGGTTACTGTTCTTAAAAAGTGGTTTCTTAGGGGTTGAACATGAAATGGGTATTTACTAAAGATGTGGGGCCGTTCGTTTGATTTTGTTATGAAAGTGTAATGACATGAATTATTTTTAAAAATGGGTTCCAATGTGATTTTCAAAATGGGTTTTGGTGTGAACACGAGATTAAAGAACAGTTTGATCTTCTTAAAAGTATTACATTATTTTAGGTGAGGTCCTAAGGTTTTTTTTTAATATATAGTACTTTTATGTGTTCTAAAATGAAGAATAATTCTTCTAAAGTGATGAGGCCTGTTTGGCACATTGAGATTGGTTTGAGAAAATTTAAAACCCCTCTTGAGACATTCCCCTTAATTTGAAAAATGTGATGCATGTGTTAATGTGTGGTTTGTGATTTGTGCCTAGTGTAAAGGCTTGTGTGCGGTTGTATGACGTAATGAGGGGGAACACACTTAAGGAGGTAGATCAATGGCGAGAGGTTGAATGAGTTTTAGATAAGGAAAGTGTTATGTACATATATGTGTGATTGATGATGAAAAATCACTGCTAATTGAAATAGAGCATTATGGGGAAACTTTTGTATCTAGGTGGGTGACCGGGACTAGTGCACTAGATAACATGATAGGGGTTCGTCCCAGTTTGTCTAGCAGGATTGACGCAACAACACAAACTAAACATATGAATTTCTAACGGTCGTGATCTTCTAAGCCACATTTTCTGAGGACCGTGGTATTCTAAGCAATGTTTTTCCGAGGATCATGGTTTCTATGCCATGTTTCACTGAGGTACGAGGTCTCTAGGATCCCACTTGTTCTAGCTACCTATCGGGATTACCCATGTTTCTCATTTGTGAAATTCCTCTTGGGATGTAAATTTCTTTTCCAATGTTTCTTACTTAATGTCTTGTTTGTGAAAATAACATTTTAATCCAAACTAGTTTCTTTTCATTTTGAAATTTTAATGCATGCATGGAAACTATTTTTAAAATGTAGTGGGAGTGAAATGCATTACCTAAAAATGCAATCTCGTTACTTGAATTTGAAAAGAATGAGAAACATTGTTTTATTATATATTATTTCCAAACTGGAATAATAGGATTTCTTACTAAAGGAGGGGGAATAATACGTAGTTATATTTTGGCGTTCCTACTGAGTATCTCGGTGCTCATTCCTACTTTACTTTTCAGTTGCAGGTTTCAGCCTTGGATTTCTCTTGGGAGCGAGTGTGGTTTACATTCTGTGGTGACCCACGGGATCACCTGAGGTATGTCACATTGCTTCTTTAATTCCTTTTTCCACTTCCATGTTTTTTGGTTTATTTCCCTTTATTTATCCGCTTTTTTAGTTTATATTTATTTGTCTTTTTTATGGGCCTAAATCGTTCCCAACTAGTTTATTTTGATGCATGACACTAGTTGCCAGTCTGTGGGGATCGGGAACGCCATTTAGCCCATGTCGCGGACCGTCTCAGGTGACCGGTTTAGGGTCAACCCAGCTTGGTTCGTGGCATGTTATAAGAAGTATTATTTATTACCTCTTAAAAGAAACACCTTGTTAAGTATAAAATAAACACAATACTGTGTTAGGTTGTGTTACATACAAAACTAGGGTTTTCATCCTTTTAAAAGTGCACATATATTAAAATTTAATTTAGTTAATTTTATAAATATGGTTTTTCAAATTAAAATCCATTTCTGAATTCAGAATGACAAAATTATCTTATGTTAAATATTTGGTAATTTTTACACAAGTTTAGTTTTTTATGAATCGTGAAAAATTATAGATTTTAATTAAAAAATTATTTTCTATTTAAATAAATAAAACTGTAAAATTATATTTAAAATTAATTTTTATAATCAAAAGAGCTCTATTATACTTATATTAATCTAATGTAGGAATTGAAATCTTTTTTATTTTATAATTAGATATAAAATCTTTTTTAACTTTTGAACATTTCTGTATTAAAAACCCACTTTCTAACCTTGTTTGTGGGATTTGTGTTAATCATAATTTCCCCAATTTAATGATCTAAATTTTAAAAAATGGTCATTAATGTTTGTAATCAGTATAATATTTTTTCCAATAAAATCTACTTGTTTTCTGAACAAATGGATTAGTGTAACTGATTAAATTTAATTATGGTGATTAAGTTAAAATCAAGATTAATCAGGAAATAAACAATAATCATAAGGACCAAAATGACTTGGAAACTTGTCCAAAATCCATTTTATGCCAATAATTACACCATATCATCACATATTTCAATTTTTTGGGTCATTGGGATATTAATAAATTGATTTTCTCTATATAAAATGTAATCTATGGGAAATAATAAAAGGGAACTTTCCCTACCATTAAAATTAATAATACATTGATATATATAAAAACATCATATTTTTTGTGAGATGTATCATTATTAAATATAAATTTTTTTATCATTAATTTTTAGTGATTATTTAATTTCCTGAAATACATTAGAAAGACCAAGGTAGTGATTATATAGTTTATAATTAACTAAAATAAAGGATACTATAAATATTAAAAGTGAAGTATACTAATTGAATTGTTTTATTTAATTATATTTTATATAAATATAAAATTATAAATTTCTATAAAAATTAAAATTTTAATTCAATTATTGTTATGATATTTTAAAATTATGTTTATATAAATAATGCGATAATTAACATTTTGGTAATTTTAAAATAAATGATATTTTATTTATTGGTATAAAATTAATATATATATATTATGTTATTAAAATTGGGATATAAGGGTTAATAATTATTATATATGTAAAATTAATTGTATTTTTCACCATTTATAATAATCATATTGTCCCATATATTGTTAAAACATTGTTAACATAGCATGAAAATAAGCAGTGTTTTATCACATTACATGTGTTTATTTTAAAATTAATTTCCATGAAACATGGGTTTTTTATTTTATAAATTATAAGTGATATTAATAATTAACTGGATTTATATTGTTTTAATAAACCCCACATTAGTCTATTCTAAATGGTTAAATTACTTAGGTTGTAAAACTATATTCTATAACAAAAACTAAAATAGTAAAATTGCATAATCATAGAAGTTATGGAACAAAATTATTATAATTAACATATTGTTGTGTGGGGGAGGTTTTTATTTAATATTATTCCAATTTAATAATTTATTTTTTAATTTTTTAGGAACTATATGTATGATGTACCTCCCATTGATGAATAGCTTTTGGTATATACTAGAGTGTCACTCCCCCTCAACTATAAAAAGTAATGAACTCAACCCCTTACTCAAACCATTAAAACCAAACTGGATAAAAATGATCAGCCTGAACTTCTCCCCATAATTCTTCCCCACATCCTGGAATCCAATACATAGAAATAAAGACATCCAAGGAATCATTTTTGTAAAATCCAAAACCACTACCTGATTAAGAGGTAGTATCCTCTCTCGAGATCTATAGTTTCACTTCCATTATCCACCACCAAAGATTCCTTTATTCAATGATTTTGTAATAAAAATTTACCTACATATACCATCGTATTTTAAACTATGATTTTTTCCTACACATAAACAAACTTACATCTAATGGGTAATGAACATACTATTTCTGTGTATGGTGAACTACTACTCATGAAACAATGATGCTTCATTTTTTCATTACCAGCTCTCATTGTAGCCATTATTAAAAAAACATATTTTTATATGAAATGTATTATTTTTATAAAGAAATTATTTTTATTTAATTATTTAGAACATAAATTTATGCTTTCCATCTTGTTTAAATATATTAAATTCGTTTGAGGAAGTGTAGACAACCACCCCTATAAAGCGATGTGGCTCTTTCATTCCATACTGTGAATGTATATTGAATTTTATTACATAAAAAATGTAAAATATATAAAATATATAAAATATATATTATACAATAATTAAAATTTACTATTAATTTACTATTAATTGTTTTTATTGTAAAATTAAATGAATACTGTGTTATGGCATACATATGGCCTACTGTCTCTATAAACGTTTCATTTCATTTCCTATTTCCATAATTTATAGATTATCATAATTTAATTTATATATAATATATATAACAATTATACCATGGTTTACATTATAAATAAGATTAATTTATGATCTATTTAATAGTAACAATAAAAGAAATTTTATATCATACTTGAGAAACCATGGAAATTAACACCTAAAAGAATTACAATAATGAAAGTGTGTTAACAGTTAGGAAAAATAAATATAACAATAAACTAATATATGAAATTTTAATAATGATTATGTTTCTTGTATAATTTATTAACATATTGTAATCCACTATAATGGAGTATAATGACCGGACAATAAATGGTAGGATAGGGTAAGGTATTTTCATCTTAATTTTTAAATCTAGGAGATAAATGTAATATTCACCACTTACATCATTATGTGGTGTTTCTACTATAATTTCTGATAAACTATATATTGATTTTATTTTATCTAATTTTTATCTGATTGTTTCATTTAATTATAATTAATTTTTAATATTTGGATTCATATATAATAGATTTTTTCCCAATTTAAAATCAATTCAGACTTATTTTTGTTATTCACCAATTAACAATTATATAGTGTATATAATACCCATTGAAATGTTATATCATGAAAATATTTATTATCCTAATATTGTCAATTGAATTTAATTCATGTGTAATTATGATTTAATTTTTTCAAAGAGGTATGTGACACCATGAAATTTTTAAATATTTCCTCAAGATTTTTATGATGTCAAAAACCCTTGTTCTTAAATGTCCCCTATTGAGGTATTAATGAAAAATCCATATTTTTTATTCACTATGGATATTTGATAAGAAAAATTATTCAATCAATGTAAAAGGAATGTTTTTGACATGAAATTCATGGGTTCGAGATCATTTAATGGAAGTCCTACGGGTTGGGTACTGGTTAATGAAATCACCCAAATGCATAGGTAGTCTCATGAGATGAATTTGTTGCAAAATAAGAAATGTTTATACTAGCACGTGATGGTAGAGGTATCATGTTCATGTGAAATATGACATATAATAATTAATAATTCCCCTTTTTTATTAATATTATTTATCCTTGATAATTTTCATCAACCTATATATGGAGGCATTTAATTTTTTTTCATTGATTAAATAGCATTTATTTTCAGCCTATCACATGTCTATGTTGATATTTCCTTATCAAGTTATTTTTATGGAATGTGTTATCAGTTACATACCTTTCCATGTTGCATTATTCTCATTGAATCATTATTTCATTCACTTTAATTAACCTTAATAAACAATTTAGATGGCCCTTATTTAGTTACCATTCCCTATGTTATGTAGTTAAATTCATTGAATGAGTTTCAATGATTATATTTATTTTAATTTAATATGTATAATGTTTGTATTTTGTATTTTTAAAATGTATTTTGGGAAACATATATGTAACCTATATTTCCAAATCTATTAAACTGGTCGGTCCTATGGGATTTGAATCATTTTCATCATTCCCATATAATATTAAAGTGAACCAGCTCTATGATTCAAGGATCAGGGTGTTAAATGAAAAGAATATAGAAAATCTTGAGAGATAAACCTATGTATAGGAGTATATCTACATGTTTTAGAAATGTTGATATTGTGTTGTTCTCCAACAAATTGCATCCCATTTTTGATAATAAATGTGGATGAGGTCTCTTGAATAGATATACCAATGGGTAATAAGCCAAATGGGTTTTGATGGTTATTATGTAAATTGTGACCTTGTCTGTGGAAAAGATTCTTAACTAAACACCCTGATTGACAATATCATAGGATATTATTGAGTTAATTACATTAAATTTACAACCCATTATTGATTATTTTGATATATATAACTAGTTTACTTCGAAATATAACAACTTCTAAAAAAATTGAATCCTATATTTTCTTAGGAAATCATAATACTGTTTATATATTTATAATTATATTTTAGATACATTCATTAATTTAAGTATAATTATAATCAATTTTACTTTAGTTAATGTAATGGTTGGAACCCAAAATGACCAATGTAACAGTGGGTGCAATTGATGATGTAGAAATTTTCCAAATAAACATAATGAGGTTAGGTCTAGAATGAAAAATAAATCATTGAAATTCTCACCCAACTATCTCATGTTGTGAAAAACCACCCAAAACATGTTGATATCCCATATTCACCAAGGATGTTTCTACTCACTAACAATTCATTTCTGGGGAAATTCCATCCATCTTTTAGAAGTTCTTCTAATACACTATTTTTTGAGTATTGGTTCAATGAAATTGAAATTAAATTTTTCATTTATCACTGCATGGATAATGAGAATTTCATTTTTGTAGTTTATAATTTATGAAGTGATGATGACCAATGGTGGAGTCTCATTATGAATACCATAGAAAATAATAATGTAAATTTTATTTAATGGTATTATTTTATGAATATATTTTCCACTAAGTATTTTCATTTGAATCCTCACAAAAAATGGAATTGGGATTCATTGAATTTTAAAAAAAATAGGATCAATCTAATGGACCATATGATGCAGATTTCATAATATATGCCAGCTATGTCTCTGGATTCATCTATGATACAAAGTAAAAATTTATCACATCTATACTATCTTAAATACTATTCACCGTGTGAATTATTCATATGTGACATAGATAGTTATAAAGACATTGTTTTATTTGATCGCATGATATAAATGGTAATGAGACCTGTTAATGAAAAGGAAATTATATTATCAATAATTCACCATTGATAAGAAACATTGTGGGATGAAGGCTCAATATCCTACAAGTAATAAATGTTGCCGAAAGAACC
This sequence comes from Viscum album, assembly GCA_963277665.1. Taxonomy (NCBI): domain Eukaryota; kingdom Viridiplantae; phylum Streptophyta; class Magnoliopsida; order Santalales; family Viscaceae; genus Viscum; species Viscum album. Next base: position 183,811,723 of record OY728153.1, on the reverse strand, counting down.
ATTGGTAGTTATCTCCAAGGCTAAGTGAAGTGTTTTATGTTTGGTAATTCAACATTACAAGCCTAAAAATTAAAAAATAAGGATGTGGCTGATTATTGTCACATAATATAATTAGGCCCTCATTAATGATCCGTTCAGACTATAATGTTTTATGTTAAATGAGTTAAGAAGTCATTTGAATCATTTACCCAATTTATAAGAAAATAAATAAATTAAGACCTAGAAACTATAAAAACATAATAGAAATGATGGTAATTTATATTCAGTACCACTAAGGTATATTATGAAAATGAATCGATTTTATATACTCACGTTCTATTATCTAGATCTTTTAATACCTTATTTTTTTCGGGGTCATCAAATTAAATTATATAACATCCATTTTTTTATTACTGTGAAACCAAAACCCCATGAAATGTATATTTACCTATCTATGAAAATAATTGGTATAAAAATGATCACATATATGATTTATAAAACATATCCAACTGCGAGTTTTGGAATGTTATCGTCAACAGATCTAGTTGATCTTACCATGTTGGAATTCAACAAAATATTGGGTGTGGATTGGATTTCCCCACAAAACGAACATATAATATGACGGGGTAAGGAAGTTTCATTTAATATTGAAAATAATCTTAATATCATATATCGACCCAAGTGTAATTTTTAACTCCTCATAGATTAAAAATTTATTGTATTTGTTACGGTATATGAAAAAGATTTATTATTAACTCAAATGATCATAAAGGAAGTCAACATTGATGATGTGCCTATTTTTAGGGATGTTACAGTGGTATTTCTAGATTATATTCATAGAATTATCTTAATAAATGAGGTTGATATTTTAATTATACACAATCCAATATCCATTTAAATATAAAATACTCCGTATTGGAAAGATCCTACTAAATTTGGGGAGTTAGAGAAAAAACACAATGATAATTTCAAAAAGTGTTTTTACACCATAGTGCTTCACCGTGGGCTCCAATAGACAACTTTAACCAAAATAAGGATGGTTAAATGTTTATTTTCATATATTATCATGACCATAGTAAAATTGAAATCTAGAAAATGTATTCTATACATTTTATAGATGATATATTTAATATAATAAAAGAATTTGTATACTTATTGAAGATTGAAAATTGATCTGGATTGAATCATTTAATGGTTAAAAGGGAATATATTTGCAAACAACATTTTAACTGAGGTATAGACACTGAATTTATTGTGATTTCATTTAGAATTGTGGATTATCCCTCTACCTTCATGAATATAATGAATAGTGTTTTTAGATAATACCCTGATCAATATCTGGGATTCATTATAGATAATATTATGATATACTCAAAGATAAAGGAAGATCATAAAATCATTTTGGGACTATGTAGATGTACATGGGAAATGAGAAATTTTATTCCTAATTTAGATAACCATAATTATAATTACAGAATCTATATTTTGTGGTTTATCTCATCACAATAATTGGTATATCATTTGACCAATCAAATATAAAAGTTATCAAGAAATAGTATGGAATGATCTTGGTAACATTGTTCTATATTATTCTAGGTTTATTTGGATATCGAAAAAACTATGTGATACATTCATTAAATTAATCAAATAAAATAACCATATTAACATGTTAGTGAGTAATGTACATTTGGAATGGTGAATGTGGGGAAAGTAATAAGTTACTAATGGATATGTTTTTGTACTACTCATGAAAATAAATTACACTATTGTGTGGAATATTATCAAACAAATTGTTAATAAAAAAAATGGGTTGGTTTGAATCATCATGAGTAATTATAAGTTAATCAATTATCAGTTATTCTATATCAATAGTGATAAATAAAATTTCCAAGAACATGATTTAAATCTACTATCAGTGACCCTTGCATTAATGATTTGGCGACATTATCTCGTCATAAAAAAGTGTTATATAAGAAAAGTGATCACACGATTTTGAAATATATATTCACATAAAAGTAATAAAAAATGATCTAATGGATATAGCTTTAATTGATAAAATATTATGAATACTCAAATAATTACCCGTTGGGAAAATGAAAATATATTGGTTGATGCTCTATGTATGAAACGAAAAGATACACAGTCTAGTATGAAGATTGATAAAACCCAATACCTGTTGATATGTAGAGGATACATCTATAAGTAATAATGGGGGGAGATAAATCCATTCTAGACTAATATAATCCCCAACATTACAGTTATATAATGATAAAACAATACTAAATAGGTGGTGTAGTTCTATAAAAATGTATATAATATTATATAAATGTACTTTGATAAAGATGAAGTTATATGTTCATGATCCCTATAATATGTCCAATCAAATTTAGAGTTATAGAGGGAGTACATTTAGATGAGTCACATAGTTCATCCTTCTCTGCTCATTACAGATTGTCAATGATGTATAGAAATATGGAGAAAAACATCATGTGGAATAATATGAATAGGTAAATCATAGAGTATATATCTTGATTCTTAGTATTCCATCAAGTTAATGATGAATGTAAAACATATAAGGGTAGGTCACAACCATTAAATAGAGTAGTATAGAAACGAGAAAACATCATCATCCACTTCATCAAAGGACTCCCCAAATGTTGAAATAATATAATGAAATTTTTGTAATAGTTGATCAACTTGTGAATTTTTCACATTTTATTTCCATTTGTTATCACTTCTCCATTAAAAATAATTTATAAATACATAATGGAAGTGTTGAGGAAGTATGGAGTGCAAATAACAATTATATTTGATCTGAATATGAGATTTAAATTGAGTTTATATAGAACAATTCTGAAATATTTGGAGATAGATCCGAGTTCTATCAATTTATATACATATGGTCAGTCTGAGATAGAAATGACAACTATATATGATATAATGATATTTTGTTCAATGTATTGCCTTGAACGATTGGAAAAAACACAATCCTTGGTAGATTTATAATATAATAATAACTTTCATTATAGAATTCAGATTGAACCATCAGAGGATATGTGTGAGATTATATTTAGGTCTAAAACATGGTAGGATTGCGTTGGATATAGGATTATGATAATCCTGGACCATTTCCATGAAACGATGGATATGGTTCAATCCATTTAGATACATATGAAAGTGTCTTGATGTTGACAGAAGGGTTATGTAGTTCATTTTTTATGAGATTAATAGTTTTATGTTTGTGAAAATTTGTTCCTTTTAATATCACTATAGGAAAATTAATGTAGCATTGGAAGAATGGGATGATGGTCACAAGATATATCAATCCCTTCTAGATACTTCATCATCATGAGGTCATTGTATATTTGAAGACCTGAATTTTCCATGTAAATTTTTTAATTAGATATAATTATTACGAGTCTTGGAAAATTGACGGCACATGATTCCATGTCCCTATGTGCCCGTGATTAAATTCTGAACTTTTTTAAGGTATGTTCAGTAAACACGCTAGCAGCATTTTCTATCTTTTGAATCGGTGATCAGATTTAATATCAGAGGGCACCGTTGAATCCATAGTGTTTGGATCCTCTTAAGAGAAGATTTTCTTTGACCGCTGTAGGTCTGAAAAAAATATATATGTTTATTACTTTTTAAAATAAATAAAATAAAATAACATTAATATTTTGTTTTGTTTTTAACATTTCCTCCTACGGGCATGCAGAGGTGGGACCAGTGATGTGTCGAATAAATGAATTTCTTGGCCCTCCAATCTAAGTAGTAGCATCATTGTGGAAATTAGGAAGCTTTTTAATTAATGATCTCCCATTAATTACCAATGTTGTTACATACCCTCTACACTTTTATTTATATGGAGATTGGGGTAAGGTATCAGCACAACTTCTCCAATCAACAATGTGCTAAAGGAGTTCCAAGACACCGAGCCCTTGGAGAACGAATACAGTTCCATCAAGTGGTGATGAGAGACACTGAATCCCCGAACCAAAGAACGAAATAGGAGTGGCATAATTGTAAGATTGTATAGGGAACAATGAACATTGAGAAATCTTCATGCATGAAAGATCTTCATCGGTTTTACAGAGTATGGGTGGTGTGGATTATTTTGTTTTCCCCGCAATTCTTCTCTAAAATGATAAGAACGGATCAACTCATGAACATGTTGATCTATTATTTGATTTATATGTAGTAGGGTGTATTTTTTTATTGGGATCTGGAATGAAATTAAGGCATGAAATCTAGTTGAAAAAATGATTCTCTCAAACCCCTAGATTTATCTCTAACACGGAGGGCGTTGGCCGATACGAACAAGGCTTGATCCCCGTAGCTTTCCCATTGATTGTGATCATCCAATATAAAGTAGAATTCAAGAAATATCAAGCCCTTACGATGTGGAGAACACAATATACAGAGGTTGCAGGCACAGACTGCATAGGAAAAGGGCCACCGTTGCATGGTCGGCAGCCCAACAAACATCCTTCCTGCGGTGGCACGCAGATGCACTAGTCGCGTGCCCGATAGACGATTCAGCCTCCGCATGGGGTGGGAATTTAAAATGGGTGGGGTGAACCCTCAGAGGCATTCCCACATGGACAGCATTGGCCATGGTGGTGGATTGGTCCGCCAGTTCAACCCGCGGTCGGAGGACGAAGCACGCGCCACAAGCGTGCCTGGTGGTGAAGTCACGGGTCATCGGCCACGACACTGAGGGACTCGCGGTGCCACATAGCTCCATGTTGGATCAAGACCCAAGAGTTTTGATCCACTAATACTACTTTACACCACATTAGCCTTAACCGGATGCACCACGTTCAGGTGTCCCAGGAGGCCTGCCCCGCCAGGCTGGTGGAACCACTGGGCCGACCTGCGGCCTAGAAGGGTCGGTCCTAGCCCAGCAGGCCAGGTTGATCTGTGTAGGATCGAACCCAAGATGGGCCAGGTTTACACAGATTGATATGGGTTGGACCATGTCGAACTAAGTCGGGCTGGTCCGACCGGGGCATAAAGTACCCAGACATAGTACCGCCCAGTTACACAGTACATGCCCTAACATCTAAACCAGACGTCTTTTTGGTGAATCGTTTATGGCGTTGAGATACATAGATCAAGGTGGTCCTTTTGAGAAACTCCACTTTAGTTTGGATAATGTTGGGGTATGACTGGGTGGGATCAAACATGAATCAAACTAGGTCCTTGACACTAAAATGTCAGTATCTTGCAAACTAGGCTTCCGATTGGTGAGTCTTTTTCAGAATTGGGGATTCTATTGGTGAGAAGAATCGTTTGGAATACTTTGTGGAGAATTACATGGATACCAAGATGTGGCGAGTGGCATGAGGAGTGGTTCTCCCAAACATACTATGTATGAAACCCTACGGCTGATAGAGACCTGAAGACTATTGACATGTGACTCTTTATGACTCGGAAACTGGCCTAGTGGATAGTGGCTATGTGTGACCCATCATGCCCACGGTACCCATCAAGGATGCATACCTCTGTCCGGCCATGGTGGGAAGTATCTCTATGTGATCAAGATGGACCACAATGAGAACTGGCTCTGTGTGACCCAACATGCTCATGGTACCCCTTAGGGATGAGTACCACAATAGTCTATGGTTAGTGGAAAGATGCTCTGGGTGACCCGATAAGCCCACGGTGGGAAGCATCTTTCTGTAACTAGAAATGCCCACGGTACCATCAGGGATGCGTACCGTAGAAGTCCAAGGTTAATGGGATGTGGCTCTATGTGACTCAGTAGGTCCACGATGCTCATCAGAGGAGTAGTTATCCTGTAACCGAGGATTTGGACAATATGATTTATTTTCGTTCCATCCTTGACATAAAGCTATATATTGTGTGAGATGACTTGTGTTGGGTAATTTTTATTCATTCTATACTTCCAGATTGATTTGTGGTCTTTCCATGTTGTTTTGATGGTCCATATATAGTTTAGTTTTACTCATCCTTTGAACAGGCCTTGCCCACGTGTGTATCGTATCCCGTGCAGACGATCAATGCATCAACAACTGACTCAGTGGAATTGGAACTGTGGGGACACAGTGAGATCTAACATACAATATATACTCCCTTGGCTACCAGTATACCCACTACTCCTACGATCAGGTGGGAGTGTTCTTTAGATGGCCAATAGAAAACTCTTGTACATTACTAAATTTAGTATATTCGTTTGGGGTTTGTATTCTGGCCCACATAAGTTTATCAACGACCGTACATAGTTTTCTCTCAGTGGCATACAGTCCCATTTTTGTATTTTAGTACCTGGTGAAGTTTTCATGTGTGTACAAGTGTCTGGGAAAATTCCTCCCACGTGCAGGATTAAGCGTTTGGTTCTAGTCGCCAGCCCCTAGCTTTTGGGAGGCAGGCTTAGGGTAGTCACGAAACAGGATCCGAGAGACGGGTCATAACAATGTTGTATCAAAGGTGGTTGGTTCGACCTCAGATACCAAGAGTCTATATTTTTTTAAAGGAACCGTGTTAAGTGTTGTGAGCCTAACCTTCAGGCTTAGGGAGTCTCGGGTTAGTTCATAGGATGACATATCCATACAGTAAAACCATGAGTCATGATTTTCAGCTCAATGCACAAAAATACTATTTTTGAATTTTTTGTGATTTCGATTGAAATTCAGATCACCAGGTATAATGTTCAAACTATAGAAAATAATGATTTATCGTAGGATGCCTCCAGAAGGATTTCTCGGAAAGATATAGAAGCACAATGACAACCCTCCCGACAACGAGGCATTCGTCCATGGGAAAATGTTTGAGATGGACCCACCGGGCAGTGCCTTAGTGCTGCCACCACCCGATGGTCATCCCCTGTTACTAGCAGTTCTGGTGGAGGACGTTCATAGACCCATCTCCCTACACGAGTTTCAAAGGTATAGAACTCCCATGTTCAGGGGAAAAAGAGATCCTCGTTTCACTGAGGATTGGCTAGAGGCCATGATGTGGGTCTTCCGCTTAGTGATGAAACAACCCGATTATATGGATATCTTGGCAGCGATCCTTCTACATCAATTAGATGGGGGATTGTAGAGTTTGACCATCGAGGCTCACGATGAGGCGAACCTCACTTGGGTTGAATTTGAGAGTCTTGTTTGGGAGGATTTTTATCCAATGACATTGCGCTCTGAGCGCATTCAAGAGCTGGTTCACCTTTAACAGTGCAACATGGCAGTGGATGAGTACTCAGAAACGATCACAGACATTTGCTTCTACTACACAGATATGGTGCGAGACCCTTTTTTTTGGGATCGAGCATTTGAGTTGGGGCTCTGTAGTGAGATCAGGGATTCATTGGTGACCCTCAGCATCTCCCCTCAGGCTGGGGTGTTGGAGTGGTCCCATCGTGCGGAGAACTTCTTAAAGGAGCAGGTGCCGACAGATAGAGCGGCCAGCAGACCCCAGGTAAGAGAGTCATCGACCGACAGCAGGCAGCATGCGCATGGGACCAAGTGGGCCGGATCTTTCGAAGGGTGACCCCATGACTATGGGTTGGAAATACGAGGCTCCTCGTCTAGAGGGAGTCAGTAGGGAGCCAGATAGTTCTAATCGTGCGGCAGGTAGTGCCACATGGCTCGTGATTGCCCAACCCGCCATACCGACGATCACCAGATGGTCGAGGGACCATTGAGGCCTAGGAAATAATTTTATTGGGGAGGTCATCAGGCTGTTGGTGGACGTGGCAGAAGAGTTGGTTGTGCAGTAGGTGGTGGGTGGTGATCCATGGTTCTGCTGCCACCTCCTCCAGGAGGTCCACCCCGACCACAGGGAGTAGGTGGACAGGGGCAAGCTCTACTCCAGGAAGCAGAGGCCTATGACCACATCACTCTAGAGATGATTAAAGGTACTATCTATGTCAACTACACCTTAGATGTAGTACTTATTGACATAGGTTCCATTCACTCTTATTTACCATGACCCTTGTTCAGAGCACATATATTTCAGTGGTGAATTTGGCTCGATAATCACAACTTGAGACTCCTACGATAGTAGATTCGACGATAACACACTAGTGTCGGTAGTGTGAGGTTAATCTAGGAGGAAAGAGATTTGGATGGGATATTCTAGTAGAGGTTTCAAAGCCATACAAAATCATTTTATGTATGGACTGGTTATCAATAGTCCATTCATAGATTGACTGTATTGGGCGCAATGTGCACTGTGTCTGCATAGATGGGACAATGTTTTCCATCCCCGGTGAGAGGGGAACCTATACAGTACAAGACAGAGTTAGCAAGAGTAGGGTACAGACGATCACACATCAGTTGTCTAGCCTTCCCTTAAGGAAGTTGATGTTGAGAGTCTGAGTTATCCTGTAGCAGTGGACTAATATATAGTTGTTTTTCTAAATGATGTTCTGGTACTACCTCCACATAGAGAGGTAGACTTCTATATCGACATGTAGCATAGGAAAACACTAATATCTACACCCGCATATCAAATGGACCCCATGGGGCTTCGGGAGTTACAAGTACTGTTGGAGGACTTTCTAGGGAAGGGGTTAATAAGGCCCAATGTTTCTCTATGGGCAGCACCGATTTTGTTCGCCGAGAAGGAAGATGAGAGTTTGAGACTCTTTGTGGACTATCATGGCCTAAACCAGGTGACTGTGAAAATAAATTATCCACTTCCAAGTATTTTTGATCTTTTTAATCAGCTGAAGGGAGCTCATTGGTTTTTGTGGATAGACCTGAGATCAGGAAATCGTCATCTCAGAGTACGAGATGAGGATGTGTAGAAGACTGCATTCATATGTCGGTATGGTCACTATGAGTTCATGGTTATTCCATTAGGCATGACCAATACACCTGCAGCGTTCATGGGAATCATGAATAGGATCTTCCATCAATACCTCGATCACATAGTGGTTTTCCTCATCGAAAACATCCTGATATACATAGAGATGGTGGAGGCGCATGCCTATCATTTGTAGTTTGTTCTAGATACACTCTGAGAGCACCTACATTATTGTAATCTCCCTATGTTCCAGTTCTGGATATGAGAGGTCCTCTTTCTAGGACACATTATCTTATATGATGGAGTAATGGTGGATCCATTAAAGATAGAGGTTGTTCATGATTGGGATCCACGTAAGTGTGTGTCCGAGGTGTGTAGTTTCCTAGGGATGGGGGTATACTACCAGAGATATATACCAAAGTACTCCAGAGTTGTATCACTATATACAACATTGAAGAAGAAGGGGAAGTCCTTCGTGTGGATAGAGTGATGTCAGCAGTGTTTTATGGAGTGAAGATAGAGACTGATGAGTGCTCCCATCCTAAGGCTACCTAATGAGGGTGCTGGGTATGTAATATATTGTGACGCATCTGGGACTATACATGGGTGTGTCCTGATGTAGGACTGAGTAGTGATCTCTTATGGATCATGATAGTTGAGACAGTATGAGATAAACAATGCTACCCATGACTTGGAGTTAGCAGCAGTGGTCTTCGCCTTGAAGATATGGTGATATTACCAGATGGGTGAATGTTTTAAAGTCTACTCTCATCACATGATTTTTTAGGTATATATTCTCTCAAAAGGACTAGAACCTGAGATAGTGTCAATGGATGATGTTCCTCCAAGACTACAACATTGTGATAGTATATACTCTTGTGAAGGGGAACGTGGTAGAAAACTCCCTCAGTTGGAGGTCTGGACTATTGTTACTAAGTAAGGTGACAGATCAGTGAGCCGCAATGCAGATATCCATTGTAAATAGAGATGGAGCAGCTTACCTCTAGTCATTGAAATTCACTCCCCCACTCCATCAGCGAGTTAGGGATGCACAACATGGGGACATTGACTGCATGTCTTGACATGCCTACATATTCTCAGGACATGTACCAGATAGATTTTTTAAAGGTGGGGAGTAAGTCATCCTCTTCAGAGGACGTACCATGGTACTAGTGGTGCTACGGGAGGAGGAGTTGTGGGAGATCTATACCTCTACTCAGGTGGAATATACTTGTGTGGAAAATAAGTACCATGACCTCTAGCATCCGCACACGTGTACAAGAATGATGAAAACAATGGGAGAGTTTGTTTCTCGATGCTGGACATGATAGCAAGTGAAGGTCGAGCACCGGGTTCTAGTAGGCTTAGCTCATCGACTAGATGTTCCAGAGTGGATGTGGTATAAAATATCCACAGTAATTATGATAGGGCTTCCACTTACATTCATGGTACATGATTTTATCAGGGTGATCGTTGACCGACTCACCAAGTCGTCCCACCTTCTACCAATCAGAGAGCAGGGATCCATAGAGGGCTTGTGATACCTCTAGATACAAGAGATTGTGTGACTCCATGAGGTGCCATAAGTGATCATCCCTGACCGTGAAAAACCTTTTACTTCCTGGTTATGGAAGGTATTATAGGAGGTATTCGAGAATCAGCTACATTTGAGCACCACCTCTCATCCTCAGACGGATGGTAATACGGTGTATTACATTCCGACATTGGAGGACATACATTCTACTTGCATCCTAGATTTTGGCTGCAGTTGGAAGGATCACTTTCCCTTGGAGGAGTTCTCATACAACAACAGTTATCACTCCACCATCGGTATGGAATAGTTTGAGGCCTTGTACGATCGTCCTTTAAAATCACATCTATGCTGGACAGACTGAGGGGAGTCAGCACTTATGGGTCAAGAGTTGGTACGGCTACCACTGTGAAGGTGCAGATCATTGAGGAGCTGATGAAGAGTAAATAGAAAAGGTATATGTCTTATTCTGAAAAAATATAGAGACCATTGGAGTTCCAGGAGGGGGACCAAGTATTCTTGCGAGTCTCCCCTTGCTGGGGGCTATAAATATTGGTCCTAGGTAGAAAGTTATCGCCGATGATTATCACACCATTTCTGATACTTCAGAGGATTGGTGAGGTTTCCTACCTCATGGAACTACCACCATGGTTGAAGAGGTTGCACGACATTATCCATGTATCCCATCTAAGGAGGTATGTGAAAGACCCATCTCACATCATCAACCATGGCGATATGGACATCAATAATGGGACAACATTTATGGATGTTCTAGTGGAGATTAAGGCTCAACAGGAGTGATTCCTTCATGGGTGATCGATACCTCTAGAGCATGTTTGATGGTACCCTGAGAACCTCTGTGAGAGAACATAAGATTGGGAGGCAAAGATTCATACTCTGTACCCCCATTGGTTTTCTTAGTCTATGTAGTGTCTTTTGGGGAAGAAAATCCCTAAGGTGGGGAGAATGTAAAGACCCAGATTTTCCATGTAAATATTTAATTATATGGAATTATTATGAGTCTACAAAAATTGGCAGTGCGTGAATCCAAGGCCCGGTGTTCATGAAATTATTTTTTGAAATTTTTTAAGAAAAGTTCAGTAAACGCATTTTCGGAATTTTCTAGCATTGGATCATGAGGTTGGATTACAAATATGAGGGGACCGTTGAATCTGCCACGCTAGGTTTCAGTTAAGGGATAATTGTTTTTACCACAATAGGTCTAGAGAAAACGATATGTTTTGTACATTTTAAAATAAATAAAATAGAATAACATTATTATTTTATATTGATTCTAACTTATCCTCCTACGGAGAAGCGGAGGTGGGACCGTCGATTTGTCAAGCCATTGAATGGATTAGCCTTCCAATATGAGTAAGAACAACGTTGGGGAAATTAGAAAGCATCAATATTAGTGTGCTTTCATAAATTCTCAATGTCGTTACTTACCATCCCCTCTATTATTTATATGGTGGAATGTATCGACACAGCTTCTCCATGCAACGTCGTGCTGAAGTAGTGCTAAGACGCCGATCCCTTGGAGGATGGAGACTGTTCTGTCGAGCGGTGATGAGCAAAAATGGAACCTTGAACCAAGGAATGACATATGAGTGACGCCATTGGAAGCATTTGGAGGGAAATAATAACATCAACACTTCTTCAAGCGCGGATGATCTCCATCGGTTTTATAAGGTAGGGGCCATGTTGATTATTTTGTTTTCCATGAAATTCATTTCTAAAATGATAATAATGGATCACCTCATGAACAAGTTGATCCATTATTCTATTTATATGTGGGAGGGTTTGTTTTTTTTTGTTTGGATTGATATTGAAAATAAGGCATGAAATCTGATAGAACATCCTTTCCATGAAACCCCCTGATTTATCTCTATCATGGAGGGCGCATGCCGACACAAACAAGGCTCGAGCCCCTCTGCTTGTGAATTGATTGTGATATCCCCATTTTATGTAGACTCCATGACTAATTGGGGACTACAGTAGTGGGGAAAACGATCCCAGGAGACGGTAGGCGATGACGGCGCATGAAAAGGGCCACCATTGCGCAGTCGGCGACCCAATGAACATCCTACCAGAGGTGGTGGTGCACGGAAACAACACACGATGGTGTCGGCCGCTTTAACGACTAAGGATCTAGCCATAACTCAGGGTGGTGGCAGAATAAGGGTGGTGTGTGCCCCCAATGTCATGCGTATGCGGTAGTAGGGCCGTGATCGACGTCTGTCGAGGCAGAGGCAGGGGCCGCTGGTGCGACTGGTAGCCAGAAGATAGGGCGCATGCCAGCCGCGCGCTCGGTGGTGAAGAAATTAACTATCACCCGTGGTACGGAGGGATATGCATTGCCACGTTGTGTCATACCCCCCATGTTTGAGTGTCCCTACTGGCCCGTACCCCCAGGCCGGTGGAACCACTGTGCCGACCCAACGGACCGACCAGCGGCCCAACCGAGTTGGGCTGGGCCAAGCAGGCAGGGTATACCCGGGTCGGGTCAGACCCAATTCGGGCTCGATTGAACCATATAGATATGGGTTGGCCCATGCTGAACTGGTTCGGGCCGGTCTGACTGGGACATATGGGAATCCGTCCCAGTACCGACCAGTTGCACAAAACGGGCCCCAACTTCTAAACCGGATGTCTGTTTGACGAATCGTCTGTGGCATCGGGATCCATAGAAGAATTCATTCCTTCTGAGATACTCCACTCGAGTTCAAAGAAAGTTGGGGTATGTCTAAGTTGTATCAAACAACAATCCAACGTGGCCCTCGACAATAAAACACATGTATCTTGCAAACTGTGTATCTGATTGAGGAGTCGTTTATGGATTTGGGAAGCTCATGAGTAGATGAAACTTTTGGAACACTTTTTGGTGACTTACATGGATTTTAATATTCAGTGAGTGGCATGATAAGTGGTTCTCCCAAGTATACTATGTAAGAAACCCTACGGCTGATAGAGATCTGAAGACTTTTGACCTTGGACTCATTACGACACGACGACTGGCCTAGTGGAAATCAGATCTGTGTGACCCAGAATGATCACATTGGGAAGAAGCTATGTATGACCTGGAATGCCCATTGTACCCATAATTGATGAGTACTACAACAATCCATGGTTATTGGGAAGTGTCTTTGTGTGACCCGACATGCCCACGGTACCATCAGGGATGAGAACCAAAATAGTCCAAGGTTATTGGGGAGCGGCTCTAAGTGACCGACAGGTCCACGATGCTCCTTAGAGGAGGAGTTCTCCCATAGATGAGGATTTCAATTATATGATTTATGATCCTTATATCCTTGACCTAATGTCATACATAGTTTGAGCTGACTTGTGTTGTGTAATTTTCATCATGCTATACTTCCGGATTGTTGTGTGGTCTATCCTTGTTGTTTTGGGGGTCCCTACTAAGTTTAGTGTTACTCACCCCCTGACAGGAGTTTCCCACGTTTGTACAGTGTCCCATGGAGATGATTTAAACATCGACAATGGACTTGGTGGCATTGGACCAGATGGGCCATAGTGAGATCTGAGAGACAAGACGTACTCCCTTGGCTTTTAGTAGCCACACAACTCCTATGATCTAGTGGGGTCCTCTATGGCTGGCCATTAGAGCACCCCCTTAATTTAATTCTTTCTGTAAATTCGTCAGGGGTTTCTATTAAGTCCCACTTACTTTCATTTGTGATTATCCTCAGTTTTCACTTAGTGTTATTCTATCTCTTTTTTTGTGAGTTGGTACAGGGTTGGGTTTGCGTGTGCGTACAGGTATCCGGTAGAATGCCTACCACATATAGGTTCATGCCTTCAGTGCTAGTCGCCAACACCAAGCCATCAAAAGGTGGGCTTGGGTCGTCACAACATGGGCCCTGGGGGACGGGTCGTGATAGTCTATCAGTTATCACTCCCTCCATGCCTCACTCAAATTCATGATGTGTTCCTAGAATTGTTTTGGATGAAATAAATACCATATCCAAAACATATAATGTTCTTTGAAACTACAAAATTTTAACATGGAATTTTATATGAAGAATTACATGTCAATATCATGTTTCAAATAGAATAGGTTCTGAGAAGTAATACAACTCATTTAGTTAATGATATATAGTTAAAAAATATTTTTTAAGGAGGTTGCAAGAGAACCCAGGGACGTGATGATAGAAAAGTAGCCAGATTTTTATTCTACTATTATATATTATTTTGAGGAATAAAATAATTTAATTTAGGTTAAAATGTAATGACAAGTGTTTTTTCTCTATAAATAAATATATTCAGGGTTTCCACCACATGTAACACCAAAACCAAACAAATATTGTCTTATTTATGGTAGTTGTAGATTGTTTGGGAATAAAATGTGTTAATAAAATTACATAATATACATATATACAGAAATATATATAAATAATAATAAAGAAAAATAAAATTTCACATTAAATATTTACTCAATTACTACAACTATGATGATAATAAAATATTTTTCCATAATTTATTTCAATAAAAATTCAAAAAAATTTAATATAAATATTTATTAAAACTATATTACTTTGTATTTTATATTAAAAATAATTCTTGTTATAACACATATCATTTTTTTCTAGGAAAATAAATCTTAACTATAATTTATGTATACAATTAAAAATTAAATTTATACATTTTAGGATGAGAATTTGAAATAAAATTACATCAATTTTTTCAATTCTCATGGAAAAGTTATTTTAATATGGATTTTTGGAATTCTTCAAAATATATTAATATATATTTGAATAATGGAAAAAATAGTTTTTAAAAATAACATGACTTTCATGCAATTATTAATATTTTGGTGTTAATTGGAAATTTACGAAACCATTTACTAAGACCAAGTATGAATTTAATAACGGAATTGACAAATACAAAAATATTGGTTTTAATTTATAATACCGTATATTAAATTTTTTTACATACTGTATATTTTCCCAAAAACAATTAATACATTACAGATTCATTATTATTAAATTAATTTTTTACACTTTGAAAAATTGAATATAAATGGCTTTAAAATTTTAAATCATTGGTTCCAAATTATAATATAATTACCATTTTATTTTTTTTTACAAAAGATAATTAACATAGGTCGAAACTAGTATACATGGTGAAAAATAGATAAAAATTAATAACATGAGAGTTAAAGTGAAAAAAATATTTTAAATTGAGTTTGTGGGTAGTGGATACACCTTATAATTTAAAATATTTTTTATTTTTAAATTATCGAGCCACATTAATTTATTTTCACATTAAATTTTCGAAATGTATTGGTATATAAAATGTTATGACACATTTTCGTTCATTAAAAGGGATGCCCATCTTATCACCTCACCTCACACAATGACCCCTTATTTCAATCCCAAAATCATTTGAAACATATCTTCCACAATCACTGGAATCTAAATGTTGTTATTGAATCCTCATAATTCATCTCCTAAATGTTTTAATACCCTTCACAGAGTATAGAATCCATGAATAGTCTTATAAGTTCATAACCTCTCATTCAATTTTTATATTTATGTGATTTTTTTCTTCCTAATATTTTATTTCACCATATTAAATTATAAAAACGGTTTAATTATTCTACAGGTATGTGATTCAAAAATTTTATAATAATTAACTAAACTCTCCCCATATATATTTACAATATATAAAATGTGAATTATTCTTTTTGAGGACTACTTCCATAACAAATAAACATGTTTCATTTTCTATCATAGAAAAAAAGTGTTTGTTGAAGTATATATTTGTTGAGTATATATATAATTAATATGGTTATTTTTTGTATATAAATAATATAAATAATTATTATAATCTAATCTATCATTATCGGCACATTACCCAAAACTTGAACAATTACATTTTTCATTATCATGAACCACCACGATAACTCCCATGTAATGGTATTTTGACCTTATATACCTTTATAAAAACAAAATTGCTTTCATTTAATGTTTTTTAAATGATTATTATAGGGAGAGAAATGATGATTGGAAACTTGTTTATAAACTGTTTTCTAAATCTTCATTATTATTAATAGTAGATTTCAAAAAGAGATTACAAAAGTAAAATACTTAAAGTTAACTGTCATTAATTTAGATTAAAAATAATTTTAAAGCATGCGATTTTTAATAATTTTGTAAAGACCCGAAAATGTCAAGGAAATTTTTTTCTTAATTTTCTATGGAATTTTAAGAGTACTCTGTTTCTAATGGCACCTGATTCCTAAACCCCCCTCATTTATTTAAGTAACGCACCAGCACCCCTATTAATGAAGTCAACCCTTGCTTTTATTCTGGTTAATAAACACCTCATTAATTTGGCGGTTTAAGCATTGCAACAAATTCACTTAATTGTTGGATTCATTTTTGAAATTTAAAACGCATGGCTTGAGAAATAAAAATAAGACAACTCTTTTTTTATTAGTCTGCTGGTGTTGAGAGGGTTTGGGAGAAAGAGTGGAGGCTTGAAGATCATCATCTTCCTCAACGAAGAATGAAAAGAACACGAAGAACGCGAAGAACGCTGTCCTCCAATGAAGTTCGATAAGAACACTGGATCCTCAGAGATCGACGACGCGACATGAAGAATCCTTTCTCCGCGACCCGACGACCCTTCTTCCGCGACACCTTCTTCCGCGACGTGAAATTCCGTGACGAACCCTATCTCGACGACGCTTGAGGTAGGGGTTTTGGTTCAATTAAATCTATGTGATTTATATCCTCGGCATGTGTGTAAAATTTGTTGGAATCCTTTTAAACCGCTAACACGGTGGGTGCGGACCAACGAATAAGTACGAACCCACAGTTTCTTCGTTCATGGTGTGTGGATCGGCGGGCGACGACGAAGCAGACCGCAAGGGCGTTTAGGGGTCTTCGTAGTGAAGAACCGGTCCCGGGAGGGCCGTTGGCAAAGATGACAGGAAAAACCGACCACCAGAGCTCGTACGGTGGTCCGCGGAACACTCCGCCCGCACGCTACGTCGGCACGGCGGTGTAGGCGGCCGGAGCCGTCGGCCGGCACCGGCGTGCCGCCAGGAGATGGAAGCTCCCAGCGCGTCGCCGGGAATAGCCGCAACGGCAGAAGCCGCGGCGGCAGGCCGCTTGTCACGTGGCCTCGCGAGACCGAGGGAGGTGAGACGCGACGCTCGGCCACATTCGTTGGCAAGGGGCGGCCCCCACGCGGTGTAACGACCCAATATTTTTGAGTAGTATATTAACTTACTCTTAATGATTTAATAAGAGGTTAATGGTTAATGCAGAAAGAGGAGGCGATGGCTTCATCCAGTAGACTTGAACCTTATGAAGCCCACTTATCAGAGCTTGGGAAGGAGGTAGCATCTGTGGGCTTCGCTTTGGACCAAGCCCAAGCCGAACTCCAGCGTGTCAAGCTTGAACGAAAATGCCTACGGGAGAATTTCAAGTTAGTAGAGATTACTACTAGGTCAATGTTATCTGAGCCTCCCTCAGATTCTCTCACCATAGCACACCTTACACTTAGGTCATATGCCGGTGTTATAAGGGGCTATGTGACGAGACCCTAGCTTCTTTGTGTAATCCTTTGGGACGAATGAATTGAGATTTATTCCTTTAGTGATGTTTGTGAAATTTCAAATGTCTAGATAATTTTAGAATGTATTTTATTGATGAATTTTGAAAAAGGGATATTTTAAAATATTTATGTAAACCCTAAATAACTAATGATGTGTAATGATTTTCAAAAAATGGTCTTCTACAAAAGTGTTCAATAAGGAATTTGGAGTATAATAAGATCAACTTAATTTTTGATGAATAGTAAATAATGAATAGTGATTTTACGCTTAGGATTAGTAATGTGACCAAATGGATTAGTAATTTCACTCAAAGAAAGTTTTAATATAATTTAGACACCTAGATTAAGTAATGTGATTCAATAAAATGGGTAAATAACAGTTTCATAAATTATTAATCAAGTATTATTTTTTTCAGGTGAATAGTGTTTTTTAATTAAAAATTTAATTAAAAATTTAATTAAAAATAATTAGAAAATTATTTTTATAAAAATGACTTTATTTTTGAACTCAGAGCATCGATATTATGTTATGGTAATTTTTGGGGTTTTTTCTGAAAAAATGAATTTTCGATGAATAGTGTTTTTATTTAAAAATTAAATTAAAAATATTTAGAAAATTATTTTTATAAAATGGATTTCATTTTGGAAATCATAACATTGATATTTTGTTTAGGTGAAATTTTGGGATTTTACTGAGAAGGTTGAATTTTCAGTGAATAGTAAAAATACAGTTTTAGGGTTTCGGTATGTTTAATGACATCATAACGATGTCATGATGATGTCATGAGATATTTTGAGGGTTGCCCGGCCAAGGGTGATGAATTATTGTTTTGGGGGCCCCATGTGGCCTAACTCCATGATAAATGCCAAGGGAGAGCACATGGGTTTGAGAAAAACACATATGAGGTGTCGCTTGGCCATTAATGCCTTGTCCCCTCACTTTCCCTATAAATACCCACCCTTTCCTCCTTTAGTTTTCACTCCCAACTCCCCCCAACGAAGTTCTGGTCTTCTTAACTTCCAAGGATTCCTCCCAGGGTGCCCCCAAGCCCTCAAGGTCCAAAGCATTGAGTTTCAAGAGTCACGTTTTAAGGTAAGGGACCCCTCTCTTTCTTTTCATGTAATCTCTTTTATGTCATTCCTTTTATGCTCCATGTTTTTATGTGAGAGGATGTTCTTTTATATTCCTCTTACTTCCCTTTCATATTTATATGATGAGAGATCCCATCTTACTCTGATCATTTAGTTTTATGAATGTTTAAGTGACGCCGTTAGGCTGCCGAATTTTTAAGGGACTCTTTCACCCTTCTCATTTTTCAAGTTTGATTTTCATGTCAAGTCTTTCAAGTTCCTTTTTATTATGTTGGGGTATGATCTATATATCTATCATACTTGTCTCTTATGATCATATGATGAGGGACCCTATTTGATCTTGTCAATTCTTTTTTTATTGAAGTTTAAGTGACGTCGTTAGGCTGCCGAATTTTCATAAGAGAAATCTAATTTTTGTCTTCCTTCCATGTTTTTCATTTAAAATGGTATGTCCTCAAAATTTCATTACCATGTCCATATATCGTTCTTATTCCATCCCCCTACTATTTTATAGATCATTTATGAGTGGGTGACCCATGTCCCCTCTCTTTTCAATGTTTTCTAAAACCCCGAAACATAGTCGTTATGCTGCAGAATTTTTGGTCTCAAAATGCCTCTCTCTTTTCTCAAAATTATTTTATGTTATAAAGTGAATACTCAAATCTCTTATTTCTACAAGGGTATTCACATATATATCAAAATGTTCTATTTTAAATTCTGGGATTTACATACATGAGACCCGCTTTCCCTTTCCGTGGGTTTAAAGTGACGTAAGGATCATGTCCTTAAAGAAGTTTTTTAAACGTTATGATTATGAAATGAAACCCATTTATTTTATGCTATATGGGTTATTTATGAAATGTTTGATGATGATATATGTGGCTCACATGATAATAAAGGCAAATTTAAGGGTGCGCCCTGATAGCGCTCCAATGCATTGGGTAATGATGTAACCACTAGAGATTACAATTTTCACGATACCTTGGTGAATAACCTTGGTAATTTTCAAATGACACCTTGGGGATGGACCTTGGTGATATGTTCATGATTTTCTATGTTAAATTATGTAGCCACATCTTCAAGTTATGAAAAATGTTATTTTTTTATTATGAAATGTCTCATGATTTCTTTCTCATGCCTTAAAGTTCTTTTCATGTCCTTATTGAAGTATATCGAGTTCACATGTAAAATTTTCCTCCTGTTTCCCTTACTGGGCCTTCTGCTCACCCTTTCTTTTGATGTATGTCCCCAGGTTATGAGATGTAGTAATGAACCTAGGATGAACTTAAGGAGAATCCTTTCAAGTGTTTAAGAAGAATGATTTTTGTTGCTTTCATGTATTTTGTTCCTGGTTTCCAAGACACTAGACCTTAAAGATCCCCAGTTTTGTGTTATGTAATGAAAGTTTATGTTATAAAAAAGGCTGGATGCTATAGTTGGTATCAAAGGATGGTTTAGTTATTTGTGGAAATTAGGATATAAAAACTTTAGGAAGAACCCTATAGAAAAGTTTAAATATAGGAAAACTTCCTGGTATTTTGGTAAGTATTGAGTAAGTGGTTTATTAAACAAATACATCCCTGTCTGGATACGAGCAGGTAGAGGCGGCTCTGGCACAGATATACATAGGTGTAAAACCCGAAAACACCTCTTTGTGCTAGACTCGAACGGGAACTGGTGCACGATAACGGGCCTTGCTGCACTCTTGGTTACGACACTCCCGGGGGATATGTTTTGTTAATCACAAGCTTTTTATGAATCATTATGAAGGAATTATAGAGAAGTATAATTGTCTAAGCACGAAGTCTTAGTTAAAAGATTCATAAATGAAATAAGTTTCTCACTAAGGTTTTATTCTTTTAGAAAATGGCGGGCAATAGAAGGAACCGTGCCGATGGTGACCGCAATGCACCATGTGCTGACGGCCCTCCGATGGAAGCCGGAATGGAAACATTCATGCGAATGATGAACCAACTGACTCAAGTTATGTGTAATAACTTGAATCAAGCTGAGAGGCCGACCTCACCACGAAGGGAGAAACTTTCGGTTGAGTCCTTTAGTCGTCAACAACCGCCAACATTCAGTGGATCTACTGACCCATTGGTTGCAGAACAATGGATAGGCTCCATTGAAAAGATCTTTTCTGTACTTCATTGTTTGGAACAAGAAAAAGTCACCCTTGCTGTTTACCGCCTAGAGGGAGAAGCTGATCAGTGGTGGTCACTGATCTAAAACACGAAGCCACGAGGAGAGATGGAATCTATGGAGTGGGAAGAATTTCAGGGAATTTTCTTTAAAAATATTTCCCTCGTTCCATGAGAACGAAAATGGAGAAAGAGTTTCTCGAGCTGAAGCAGAAGGAGAACGAATCTGTCGGAAGCTATGAGATGAACTTCACAAAGCTTTCCCGTTATACCTCAAGCTTTGTCATGGACCCTAATGGGAAGGTTGATAGATTCTTTGGAGGACTACGACCTCATCTGCGGAAGAATCTAGCCAACATGGACTACGATAGCTATGAAGAAATAGTTCGAAGTGCCATGAAAGTTAAACTAGAGTTTGGGGTGACACAGTGGTCTCACAAATCTAATGAGAAGAAGAGAACTCTAGAACCAAGCCTGGGAAGAAGTTTTGATCAGGAAAGAGGTGGAAAGCATATGCAACATGCCACATGCAATAAATGTAGAAAGAAGCATTCGGGGAACTACTTGATCGGAAGTGGTAAGTGCTATTCGTGTGGAATAGAAGGCCATATTTCTCGAAATTGTCGTAGTGATGTGAAGCCTCAACTTCCCAACACTAACGACAGAGGAAAGATGGTTCTGGCCCTACCCGAAGTCACATGTTTCAAGTGTGGATAGCTTGGCCACTTTTCTAACCATTGTCCAAATCCGAGGGCGGTGGAGGGGAATCACCATTAACCTCAGAAGAGGCCAAGAGAGCAAGGTCGTGCTTTCGCTATCACAACAGCTGAATTTGAAGTCCCGAATGATGTGGTAGCAGGTACTCTTATTGTCCTCTCAAAACTAGCAAGTACTTTATTTGATTCTGGTTCTACGCATTCCTTTATATCTTCCAAGTTTGCATAGAATATAGAATCAATCCCCAAATTTCTTGAGGTAGAGTTGTCAGTCAAGACTCCAAGTGGGATTATCCATGCATCAACAGTGTTTAGAGACTCTAGTGTTTACTTTGGTGAGCACAATCTTATCGCAAATCTAGTAGTCATTCCCATGATGGAATTTGACATTATACTAGGGATGGACTGGCTCTCAAAGTATAATACTAAGATCAAATGCAGAAGTAAGGAAATCTCAGTAGTCTTGAATGAACGACCTATAGTTATCTTCCGAGGATAGATATCCCGAACTGATCCCTATCTAGAAGCACCACCTATAGCTTTCTTTATGGAGTTAATCGGTGATGATGAAGAAGGAAAAGGGAGCATACAAATAGAAGATGTCCCGATTGTTCAGAAATACATGGACGTATTTCCTGAGGAGTTACCTGGACCTCCCCCAGAAAGAGAGGTAGAGTTCTCCATTTAACTCGTACCTGGGTCTCAGCCGATATCAAAGACTCTATATAGAATGGAAAATGTAGAGCTAGAAGAGTTAAAGAAACAACTCCAAGACTTGTTGGAGAAGGGGTTTATCCGACCGAGTGTGTCTCCTTGGGGAGCACCAGTTCTCTTTGTGAAGAAGAAGGATGGATCAATGCGGCTATGCATTGATTATAGAGAAATGAACAGGATCACAGTGAAGAAAATATATCCTCTTCCAAGAATTGATGATATTTTTGACCAACTTCGCGGGGCTCAATTCTTCTCTAAGATTGACCTTCGATCTGGTTATCATCAACTGAGGGTGAAGAAGGAAGATATTCCAAAGACTGCCTTCCGATCAAGATATTGGCATTATGAGTTTACTGTTATGACCTTCGTCTTGACTAATGCTCCTTCTATTTTCATGGATTTGATGAATAGAGTCTTTAAGGACTACCTTGATAACTTTGTGGTAGTTTTTATTGATGATATTTTGACATATTCAAAAAGTCGTGAGGAGCATGAAGATCATCTAAGGGTTATATTGAAAACTCTGCGGAAGGAGAGGCTCTTTGGGAAGTTCAGCAAGTGTGAGTTTTGGTTACAACAGGTGGCTTTCTTGGGGCACATCGTAACCAATGAAGGAATCTCGGTTGACCCTGCAAAGACAATGGTTGTGGAGGGGTGGCCTCAACCCACAACAGAAACTGATATTCGTATTTTCCTTGGTTTAGCGGGATATTATAGGAGGTTTGTGAAAAACTTTTCACGACTTTCTAATCCACTAACCAAGTTGACTCGAAAAGGGGTTAAGTTCATCTGGACAAAGGAATGTGAGGAAAGTTTCCAAGAGCTAAAGAAGAGATTGGTTACTGCACCTGTGTTAACACTACCCTCTATCGGAGAAGGATTCGTTATTTTTAGCGATGCATCTCTGAAAGTGCTTGGGTGCGTCCTCATGAAAAATGACAAGGTAATTGCTTATGCATCTCGACAGTTGAAGATTCATGAGCAGAATTATCCTACGCATGATCTAGAGATGACGACAGTTGTTTTTGCTCTAAAGATATGGAGGCACTATCTTTATGGAGAGAAATGTGATATATACACTGACCACCAAAGTATAAAGTATATTTTCACACAGAAATAATTGAACATGAGACAAAGGAGATGGTTGGAGCTTATTAAAGACTATGATTGTTCAATTCATTATCACCCTGGAAGAGAAAACAAAGTCGCGGATGCGTTAAGCAGTAAAGATCCTGTTGTTCTGGCAACAATGAGGATACTGGGAGATCCCTTGATTAAAGATCTAGTAAAACTAGACATGGGAATTATAAGGAAAGGGACATCATCAACCCTATCCCAAATGATTTCTCAACCTTCATTACTAGAGAAGATCAAGAAGGCTCAAAAAGAAGATCCTTTGCTGCAGGAGAAGTTCGAGGCTGTAAAGGATGGGAAGTTCCCTGATTTCAATATTGATCAAGAAGGTGTATTGAAATTTCGTACAAGACTATGTGTTCCATCTATTCCAGAGATAAAGAAAGAACTGATGGGTGAAGCTCATAGCTCTACTTTCTCTATACATCCAGGAAGCACTAAGATGTATAGAGACCTTTGTGATCATTATTGGTGGGATAACATGAAGAGGGAGATTGCCGATTACACTACAAGGTGCCTGGTGTGTCAGCAAGTAAAGGCAGAACAACAACTTCCTAAGGGGGTATTACAACCGCTACCCATACCAGTATGGAAGTGGGATAATATCACTATGGACTTTGTAATTGGTCTCCCGAAAACATCCAAAGGAAACAATGCGATATGGGTTATTGTGGACCGTCTCACCAAGACAGCCCATTTTATCTCTATTCGCGAAGATTTCTCTCTGGATCAGCTTGCCAAGATATACGTGAAGGAAGTGGTAAGGCTGCATGGGGTACCACTATCCATCGTATCTGATCGTGACCCAAGATTCACATCAAAATTTTGGAGAAGTCTTCAGCATGCTCTGAATACTGAATTGAATTTTAGTACGGCCTATCCTCATCAAACTGATGCACAATCTGAAAGGACTATTCAGACACTTGAAGACATGTTGAGATTATGTTCAATGGAATTTAAAGGTGGATGGGATCAACACCTCCCATTAGTGGAGTTCTCCTATAACAACAGCTTCCATGCGAGTATTCAGATGGCACCCTATGAAGCTCTATATGGAAAGCGGTGTAGAACTCCTACTTGTTGGGATGAAACTGGTGAGAGGAAGCTTCTTGGGCCTGATCTCGTGCAAGAGATGACGGAACAGGTTCATGCCATCCAACAACACTTAAAAGCTGCTCAAAGTCGGCAGAAGAGCTATGCTGACAATCGTCAAAGGGACTTGGAGTTTGGTGTTGGTGACAAAGTCTTCCTTCGAATTTCTCCATGGAAGAGAGTCATGCGGTTTGGGAAGAAAGGGAAGCTCAACCCTAGGTACATTGGCCCCTATGAAATCCTTGATCGCATAGGAGCAGTGGCCTATCGTCTAGCACTTCCATCGAACCTATATCAAGTTCATGATGTCTTCCATGTGTCTCTCTTGAGGAAGTACATACCCGACCCTTCGCATGTACTGAACCCAGTGGTGGTACAACTTGAACATGACCTCTTTTATGAGGAGCAGCCAGTAGAGATCTTGGACCGTAGAGACAAGGTTCTACGAAACAATACTACCCACCTTGTGAAAGTGTTGTGGAGGAATCATAAGTATGAAGAAGCGACTTGGGAGCCTGAGGAAACAATGAAGCAAAAGTACCCTCACCTTTTCGACTAGGCCTCAAGTATAAATTTCGGGGATGAAATTTCTTAAGGGGGGAAGAATGTAACAACCCAATATATTTGAGTAGTATATTAACTTACTCTTAATTATTTAATAAGATGTTAATGGTTAATGCAGAAAGAGGAGGCGATGGCTTCATCCAGTAGACTTAAACTTTATGAATCCCACTTATCAGAGCTTGGGAAGGAGGTAGCATCTGTGGTCTTTGCTTTGGACCAAGACCAAGCCGAACTCCAGCGTGTCAAGATTGAACGGAAACGCCTACGGGAGAAGTTCAAGTTAGTAGAGATTAATACTAGGGAAATGTTATCTGAGCCTCCCTCATATTCTCTCACCATAGCACACCTTACACTTAGGTCATATGGCGGTGTTATAAGGGGCTATGTGACGTGACCCTAGCTTCTTTGTGTAATCCTTTGGGACGAATGAATTGAGATTTCTTCCTTTAGTGATGTTTGTGAAATTTCAAATGTCTAGATAATTTTAGAATGTATTTTATTGATGAATTTTGAAAAAGGTATATTTTAAAATATTTCTGTAAACCCTAAATAACTAATGATGTGTAATGATTTTCAAAAAATGGTCTTCTACAAAAGTGTTCAATAAGGAATTTCAAGTCTAATAAGATCAAATTAATTTTTGATGAATAGTAAATTATGAATAGTGATTTTACGCTTAGGGTTAGTAATGTGACCAAATGGATTAGTAATTTCACTCAAAGAAAGTTTTAATATAATTTATACACCTAGATTAAGTAATGTGATTCAATAAAATGGGTAAATAACAGTTTCATAAATTATTAATCAAGTATTAGTTTTTTCAGGTGAATAGTGTTTTTAAATTAAAAATTTAATTAAAAATAATTAGAAAATTATTTTTATAAAAATGACTTTATTTTTGAACTCAGAGCATCGATATTATGTTATGGTAATTTTTGGGGTTTTTTCTGAAAAAATGAATTTTCGATGAATAGTGTTTTTATTTAAAAATTAAATTAAAAACATTTATAAAATTATTTTTATAAACTGGATTTCATTTTTGAAATCAGAGCATTGATATTTGGTTAAGGTGAAATTTTGGGATTTTTCTGAGAAGGTTGAATTTTCAGTGAATAGTAAAAATACAGTTTTAGGGTTTCGGTATGTTTAATGACATCATAACGGTGTCATGATGATGTCATGAGATCTTTTGAGGGTTGGCCGGCCAAGGTTGATGAATTATTGTTTTGGGGGCCCCATGTGGCCTAACTCCATGATAAATGCCAAGGGAGAGCACATGGGTTTGAGAAAAGCAAATGTGAGGTGTCCCTTGGCCATTAATGCCTTGTCCCCTCACTTTCCCGAGAAATACCCACACTTTCCTCATTTAGTTTTCACTCCCAACTCCCCCCCAACGAAGTTATGGTCTTCTTACCTTCCAAGGAGTCCTCCCAGGGTGCCCCCAAGCCCTCAAGGTCCAAAACATTGAGTTTCAAGAGTCACGTTTCAAGGTAAGGGATCCGACCCCTCTCTTTCTTTTCATGTAATCTCTTTTATGTCATTCCTTTTATGCTCCATGTTTTTATGTGAGAAGAAGTTCTTTTATATTCCTCTTACTTCCCTTTCATGTTTATATGATGAGAGATCCCCTCTTACTCTCATCATTTCGTTTTATGAAAGTTTAAGTGACGCTGTTAGGCTGCCGAATTTTTAAGGGATTCTTTCACCCTTCTCATTTTTCAAGTTTGATTTTCATGTCAAGTCTTTCATGTTCCTTTTTATTATGTTGGGATATGATCTATATATCTATAATACAGATCTCTTATGATCATATGATGAGGTACCCTATTTGATCTTGTCAATTCTTTTTTTATTGATGTTTAAGTGACGCCGTTAGGCTGCCGAATTTTCATAAGAGAAATCTAATTTTTGTCTTCCTTCCATGTTTTTCATTTAAAATGGTATGTCCTCCAAATTTCATTACCATGTCCATATATCCTTCTTATTCCGTCCCCCTACTGTTTTATGGATCATTTATGAGTGGGTGACCCATGTCCCCTCTCTTTTCAATGTTTTCTAAAACCCCGAAACATAGTCGTTATGCTGCAGAATTTTTGGTCTCAAAATGCATCTCTCTTTTCTCAAAATTATTTTATGTTATAAAGTGAATACTCAAAGCTCTTATTTCTACAAGGTTATTCACATATATATCAAAATGTTCTATTTTAAATTCTGGGATTTACATACATGAGACCCGCTTTCCCTTTCTGTGGGTTTAAAGTGACGTAAGGATCATGTCTTTAAAGCAGTTTTTTAAACGTTATGATTATGAAATGAAACCCATTTATTTTATGCTATATGGGTTATATATGAAATGTTTGATGATGATATATGTGGCTCACATGATAATAAAGGAAAATTTAAGGGTGCGCCCTGATATCACTCCAATGCATTGGGTAATGATGTAACCACTAGAGATTAGAATTTTCACGATACCTTGGTGAATAACCCTGGTAATTTTCAAATGACACCTTGGGGATGGACCTTGGTGATATGTTCATGATTGTCTATGTTAAATGATGTAGCCAAATCTTCAAGTTATGAAAAATGTTATTTTTTATTATGAAATGTCTCATGATTTCTTTCTCATGCCTTAAAGTTCTTTTCATGTCCTTATTGAAGTATATCGAGTTCACATGTAAAATGTTCCTCTTGTTTCCCTTACTGGGCCTTCTGCTCACCCTTTCTTTTGATGTATGTCCCCAGGTTATGAGATGCAGTAATGAACCTAGGATGAACTTAAGGAGAAGCCTTTCAAGAGTTTAAGAAGAATGATTTTTGTTGCTTTCATGTATTTTGTTCCTGGTTTCCAAGACACGAGACTTTAAAGATCCTCAGTTTTGTGTTATGTAATGAAAGTTTATGTTATAAAAAAGGCGGGATGCTATACGCGGGGCCGTTGTTTTGTCCAGGGGAGCCCCCCCCTTACCCCGCAGCATGGCCAGCGCCAGCGCGCCGGGCCGCACCCAGGCTGGGCCGGACTTGGTCGAACCGGGCACGAACCCCCTAATACCGGACTTTTTCGGTCTGTTGCCCATAACTTTGGCTACAGACCTCCAATCATTTCACGTTCAGCTGCGATGCGATCCTTGGATCGAGACGGTCGTTCTGGTATATTAAACTGAAGGTTTTGGAGAACTTTGAGTGCAGTCGGGTTGGTTCAGATACGAAACCAACAGGGCCCTTGGAGCGGAAACGCATATATCTCGAGCTCCTGACGTCTGGTTGACGTGCCGTAGACTTTGTTGGATTCCTCTTGAATTGATGGAACTTTTGGCATGCTTCACCTGAGTTTTGGATTCATTTGGATAATGGCGGGGATGGATTGTACTTGAAATCCAATCGGGCCCCTGGAACGGAAAGGCTGATAACTTCCAGACCGGATGTCCATTTGACGAACCGTTAGCAGCGTTGGTGATCACGTTGAGAAATGGTCCCTATGAGAATACCCTATGATAGTTCAGGGTACAGTCGAGATATGGCTGGGTTGGTTCACACACGAAACCAGCCGGGCCCCTGCGATGAAAAGGCTAATAACTCACAGACCGGGCGTCCGATTGATGAGCCGTCTGTTTTGTTCAGACCCCTATGACGAGGCGGTACTTTGAGATACTTATTCATGGAACATTGTGATACTAGCAGAGTGCAGAGACCTATTAGCTAGCTGAGTCTTGATGACTACTGATCTATTGACTCGGTGTGTTTCGGAAAGCCCAGTGGGGAGCGCTTGGTTATAGCGGCAGACCCACGGAATATGAGCTCTTTGTAGTAGCGTCAGACCCACGGTACTCAACATAAGAAGTACCGCTGGAGGCTATGAGGTGGAGCTCTTGGTTGTAGGGGCAGACCCACGGTGGAGGAGCGCTTGGTTGTAGCGGCAGACCCGCGGTACTCAACAGAAGGAGTACCTATGGAACCTATGAGGGGGGAGCTCTTGGTTGTAGCGGCATACCCATGGTGGGAAGCGCTTGGTTGTAGCAACAGGCCCACAATACTCGACAGGTGGAGTAATACAACAGTTTAAGGAGTTCGGCGTGCTTGGTTGTAGCGGCAGGCCCTCTGTACTTGACAAAGGAGGAGTTCAGCGCGCTTGGATGTAGCGGCAGCCCCTTTGTACTCGACAAAAGAGGAGTTCGGCGCACTTGGTTGTAGCGGCAAACCCTCTGTACTCAAAAGAGGAGGAGTTCGGCGCGCTTAGTTGTAGCGCCAGGCCCACTGTACTCGACGGAGGACTAGTTCTCGAGCAGCCGTGGTTTCGACATCATGAATAAAATCCTGGTTGAGCTGAGTCTATGATCTTTTTAATTTCCTCATGATTGAGATGGGTCACTTGATAACTTAGGTATATGTATGGGAATATACCTGGGTAGTGGTTATCCATTGATTTGATAAATCGATGTGTTTCCACATGATTGAGATGGGTTACTTGATAATTTGGGTATATGTATGAGCATATACCTAAGTAGAGTTTATCTATTGAGATCTTCTTGTGGTTATCCTTGTTGGATGTAGTGAGACCTTGAGGGTCTCGGGGTCTCTACTGGGTATCTTTATACTCACCCCTGCATGGGATATGCGCGCACCTCGTTGTGTTGGTTGTAGACGACGGACATCGCAGACAGAGGGCGAGTGTTCGAGGACTGGACGGTACCTGGAGGTGGACCTCACAATGAGACAGTATCCAGTGGTGGAATTCACGACGAGGCGACACTCGGAGGAGGTTGATGGGCAAGAGAATTATAGAGGCTATCTGTACCTACCCTTTAGGTAGGATCCGTGGTGGATAATCCAGGAGCTACACTATCTGTACCTACCCTTCAGGTAGGATCTGAGGAGGATGACCCAGGAGCTGCTTCCTTTCTTCCAGTTATTGTCTTTGTTGTACATTCATTCAGTTGTAGATGTACTTTCGATTGGGTTTGTATTTTATCCCATTTACTTTTCAGCACATCCTTTTTGTAATTGGTGTTTTACTTCTTCTTGTACTCTGTGGTGTTTTGTGACTTTTATAAAGGCAATGACTTCCCAGTTATTGGGATTTACACCTTTGGTGCTAGTCGCCAGCCTCTGGCCTATGGAAGGCGGGCTTGGGGTAGTCACGACATGGGCCCCGATGACGGGTCGTGACAAATTGGTATCAGAGGGAGGTTCAGTTCTACCGTAGAACTCAAGAATTTGATCTTTTTATATGTGAAACAATATTGTTAAGAGTATTGAGTGTGGTTATCAGTCCAGGGAGTCCAGTGTTGGTGCGGCGGCCGATGTATCCGTACACCAGGACCCTGAATTCTAATTTCTGACTTAATTTGGGAAAACATTGATTTCATGTGTGTTTCAAGTTTTCTTTGTGATTACATTGTGTCAGCTCACCAAGTATACTGTTCTGACCATGGCACACCTATCTCTTTCAGGATTGCCTCATGAGGGTAGCCAGCTAGGGTTCCGAGCGTTGTGCAGGACGAAAACCCACCGAGCGACGAGGCCTCAGTACATGGCCCTTTGACAGCAGAGGCACCGGTGGTACCTCTACCCGTAGAGCAACCGATGCTACTAGACCCAACCGCTGACGGTGCACGTCGCCTTAGTGCACTGCACGAGTCTCAGCGTCAGCGACCGCCCAGGTTCCATGGGGAGACAGACCCTCAGGCAGCCGAGGATTGGATGGAGGTAGTTGTATGATTTTTCCGATTGGTAGAGACACCATCTAACCTTATGGTGGTCCTTACAGTGAGCCTCCTGCATGCGGAAGTAGGCAGATGGTGGAGTTTGATGCTCCAGGTGCACTACGAGGCATCTCTCCTTTGGACGGACTTTGAGATCCTTTTTCGCTTAGAGTTTTTCCCAGACACCCACCGTGCGGTGCACATCTAGGAGCTACTATAGCTGTGACAGGGCAGCATGATAGTAGCCCAGTATGCGGTGAGGTTTACCGATCTCTCGCGCTATTCCACAAACATGGTATGGGACCCATTATTCTAGGCCCCGAACCTTCGAGTAGGAGATCAGGCGAGAGATCAGAGCTTCATTTGTTTATCACAGCATTCCGAAACAGACAGGGGTGTCAGAGAGAGCCCTCTTAGTGGAGAGTATCCTTGCTGCGCAGTCTCCAGCAGTAGGACCCACCACTAGCCAACATGCGGCAGAGTCTTCTGCAGCGGGCAGTAGACAGATGACGCAGAGGTCCAAGAGGACTAGACCTATAGGTGGTCGATCTCATGACACAAGATCGTTTGTGCGAGGCACCCGGGGTGGAGAATGACTTAACATGCGCAGACAATGTTACTCCCGCGGCGAGGTTGGTCACATGGCTCGTGACTGTCCGACCCGCCATACAGATGACCAGCAGATGAAAAAAGGACCTCCCGGGCAGAGGCAGGGGTTCGATCGAGGCGGACTGCATGGAGCAGGAGACCGTGGTAGGGGAGATGGTCATGCATCTAGAGGTGGACAATGCTTCGAGGTGTTTCCACCACCACCACCAGGAGGTCCACCCCGACGGCAGGGAAAATGTGGACGTGGGAGAGCTCAGCTTCAGGCAGCTGAGGCCTACGATCATGGAGCTCTGAGAGCAGATGGACAGGAGCGGGACTAGCTCCAGACTTGGAGACTTTTGTTCATGTTTCTTCTAACTCTGTTAATGTTTGTTTGTACATGCTTTGTGTCTTTTTTACTTTGATCTGCAGTAATAAAAGACACCATTATTGTGGCGTTTACCTTCTTGTACCCTCTTTATGTTGTCACTAAGAGGTTCCGGAATAAAAACCATTGACTTGACCCTCACTTTGAGATAACTACTAGAGGAGACATAGTGACCACACGCTGGCACCAACAGTGTGACTCAACCTTTGGAGGTGAGAGTAACGGTTGGATCTCTTGGTAGTAGCGTCGAGGCCTTACGATGTCATCCTTCGTATGGATTAGTTTCGTCCATGTCGGGATTGACTGTATTAGGCGAAGAATGTGGTTCATCCAAGGGATGAGTCCGGATTTCACTTATCAGAAAAGAAGAAATCTCAGCATCTATTGTAGGACTAGAAAGGTCCAAGTCATCCAAGAGCGGATTAGGACAGCTTAGTGCCGGGAAAAGTCTTGTGATGACAGGGGGAAGAGACCACTATAGTTCGAGGTTGGCGACCACATTTCCCTATGGATCTCACCTCGACGTGAGTTACGGAGATGTGGCCGAGTAAACAACTTATCTCCGAGGTTCAACGGACCTTTCTAGGTCCTCAGCAGGGTAGGCGAGGTGGTTTACCGCTTGACCCACCCACGTCAGTTGCACCAGGTGCACGACGACTTCCATGTATCTCAACTGAGGAGATACAATCTCGACCCCTCGCTTTTCATCAACCATGAGGAGCTAGACTTGGGCGATGGGGTGACCCTCACGGAGGTCCCAGTGCAGATCGTGGAACGATAGGAGCGGATCCTACGAGGATGGGTCGATTCCTCAGGTGCACTTTCTCTGGCAGTACGTGAACCTCTAGGTGAGCACATGGGAGCGGAAGGCTTAGATGCATGCTCAGTACCGCTTTTATATCCTTAGGTTGTGTTAAAGATTTACAGGGATGTAAATCCCTGAGGTGGTAGTAATGTAAAGACCCATAAATTTTAGGGAATATTTTTTCTTAATTTTATTTGGGATTTTACGAGTACTCCATTTCTGACGGCACCAGATTCCGAGGCCCGGGGTGCCCGGAATCATTTTCCGAAGTTTAGCTCAGGTACGTTCAGTGAAGGAATGAGCGAGTTTTTATAACTTTTGAACCGTTGCTCGGAATCGAATTCCGAGGGCACCGATGGAATCACAGCACCGTTAATTTCTTAGAAAAACCTTTTCCAGAGTTGCGTTTGCTCGGGTGTGGTTTTTTTTAAATTTTCGGGTTATGTAATTGAATAAAATAAAATGGTGCGACCAATTAATTTTCTTTTGCATAACTTTAGTTATGTGGATGATGTGGGACCCAAAATATCCTACCCACTATATAGGATATTCCGGAGGTGGGGCCCACACGAGCCCCACCATTTATTTCCTTCCTAAACCCCCTCCTTTGTTTAAGTAACGCACCCGTACCACCTATTAATGAAGTCAACCCATGCGTTTATTCTGGTTAATAAACGCCTCATTAATTTGGTGGTTTAAGAATTTCAATTAATTCACTTAATTGTTTGATTCATTTTTGAATTTTAAAATGCATGGCTTGAGAAATAATAATAATACAACTCTTTTTTTTATTAGTCTGGTGGTGTTGAGAGGGTTTGGGAGAAAGAGGGGAGTCTTGAAGATCTTCATCTTCCTCAACGAAGAACGTGAAGAACGCGAATAACGCGAAGAAAGCCGTCCTTCAATGAAGGTCGACAAGAATGCTAGATCCTCGGAGATCGACGACGCAACGCGACGAATCCTTTCTCCACGATGTGACGACCCTTCTTCCGCGATGCCTTCTTTCGCAACGTGCAATTCAGTGACGAAACCTCATTCGACGACGCTTGAGGTAGGGGTTTTGGTTCAATTAAATCTATGTGATTTATATCCTCAACATGTGTTTAAAATTTGTCGGAAGCCTTTTAAACCGCTAATGCGTTGGGTGCGGACCAACGAACAAGTTTGAACCCACCGTTTCTTCGTTCTTGGTGTGCGGATCGGCGGGAAATAACGAAGCAGGCCGCAAGGGAATTTTGGGGTCTTCAAAGTGAAGAACCGGTCCCAGAAGGGTCATTGGCAAAGACGATAGGCAAAACCGACCACCGGAGCTCTTCCGGTGGTCCGCGGAACACTCCGCCGGCGGCCGGAGGCGGTGGCCGGCACCGTTCGACCACCAAGAGATGGCGACGCCGCCAAGAAGAGCCACCATGGCGGCACGCCTCTGGTCCCACGACCGTGCGAGACCGATTGAGGCTGGACACGACGCTCGGCCGCGTCCGTTGGCAATGGGCGGCCCCCACATGGGGCCGCGGTTTCGTCCAGGAGAGTGCCCCCCCCTTTGAGCGGCCGCTGGGCCTGCGCCAGAGCGCCGGGCTGAGCCGCCTGGCCGGACCGCCAGGCCGGGCCGTGCCAAAGCGGGCCGGACCCGGACCCAGGTCGGGTCGACCCGGTTCGGGCCGACCCAGGGGGTACCGGGCCCGAACCCCCAAATACTGGACTACTTCGGTCTATTGCCCATAACATGGGCTACGGACCTCCTATAGATGCACCATTAGCTGCGATGCGATCCTTGGATCGAGACAGTCGTTTTAGTATATTACAGTCAAGGTTTCAGATAACTTTGTGTATGGCCGGGTTGGTTCGGATATGAAACCCACCGGGCCCTCGGAGCAGAAACGCTTATATCTCGATCTCCAGACGTCTGATTGATGTGAGGTCGACATTGTTGGATTTCTATTGATGATACAGAACTTTTAGCATGCTTCACCTAAGTTTCGGATGTAGTTGGATAATGTCCAGGTTGGATTGTACCTGAAATCCAACCGGGCCCCTGGAACGGAAAGGCTGATAACATCCAGACCGGACGTCCGTTTGATGAACCGTCAGCGGCGTTGGTGATCACGTTGAGAAACGGTCCCTATGAGCATACCCGATGAGAGTTCGGGGTACAGTCGAGATACGGACGGGTTGGTTTGCACATGAAACCAACCGAGCCCTTGGGACGAAAAGGCTAATAACTCACAGACCGGGCATCCGATTGACGTGTCGTCTGTTGTGTTGAGACCCCTATGACGAGGCAGTACTTTGGGATACTTCTTCATGGTACTTTGTGATACTTGTAGTATTGACCAGTAGCTCGTGGAGCGGACTCTCCTGACGATGAGCTAGTAGAGTGAAGAGACTTAGTAGCTGGCTGAGACTTGACGACTGCTGATCTATCGACTCGGTGTTTTTCAGATAGTCCAGTGGGGAGAACTTGGTTGTAGAGACAGACCCACGGCAGAGGAGCGCTTGGTAGTAGCAGCAGACCCGCAATACTCAACTGAAGGAGTACCTCTGGAGGATATTAGGATAGGTGCTTGGTTATAGCAGCAGACCCACGGCGGAGGAGCGCTTGGTTATAGCGACAGACCCGCGGTACTCAACAGAAGGAGTACCCTTGGAACCTATGAGGGGGAGAACATGGTTGTAACGGTAGACACATGGTTGGAAGCACTCAGTTCTAGCAGCAGGCCCATAGTACTCAACAGGTGGAGTACTACAGCAGTCGAAGAAGTTTGGCGCGCTTCGTTGTAATGGCAGGCCCTCTATACTCGACAAAGGAGAAGTTTGGCGCACTTGGTTGTAGCGGCAGACCCTCTGTACTCGACAAAAGAGGAGTTCGGCGTGCTTGGATGTAGCGAAAGACCCTCTATACTCGACATAGGAGGAGTTCGGCGTGTTTGGTTGTAGTGGCATGCCCACTGTAATCGACGGAGGAGGAGTTCTCCAGCAGCTGTGGTTTCGACGTCATGAATAACATCCTGGTTGAGCTGAGTCTATGACCTTTTTAATTACTTCATGATTGATATGTGTCACTAGATAACTTAGGTATATGTTTGGGCATATACCTGGGTAGTGGTTATCCGTTGATTTTAATAAATCTATGTGTTTCCTCATGATTCAGATGAGTCACTTGTTAACTTGGGTATATATATGAGCATAAACTGAAGTAGAGGTTATCTATTGAGATTTTCTTGTGGCTATCCTTGTTGGATGTAGTGAGACCTTGAGCGTCTCGGGGTCCCTACTGAGTATCATTATACTCACCCCTGCATGGGCTATGCCCGCACATCGTTGTGTTTGTTGCAGACGACGGACAATGCAGACAGAGGCCGAGTGTTCGAGGACTGGACGGTAACCAGATGTGGACCTCATGACAAGACAGTATCTGGTAGTGGACATCATGACGAGGCGACACTCGGAGGAGGTTGACGGGCGATAGCGTTGTAGAGGCTATCTGTACCTACCCTTCAGGTAGGATCCATTGTGGATGATCAAGGAGCAGCACTATCTATACCTACCCTTCAGGTAGGATCCGAGGAGGACGACCCAGGAGCTGCTTCCTTTCTTCCAGCTTTTGTGTTTGTTGTACTTTCATTCAGTTGTAGATGTACTTTCGATTGGGTTTGTATTCTGGCCCATTTACGTTTCAGCACTTCCTTTTTGTACATGGTGTTTTACTTCCGCTTGTACTCAGTGGTGTTTTGTTACTTTTATAAAGGCAATTTCTTCCCAGTTATCGGGATTTACGCCTTTGGTGCTAGTCGCCAACCCTTGACCTATGAAAGGCGGGATTGGGGTAGTCATGGCACGGGCCCCGAGGACGGGTTGTGACAAATTTAATTAATATATTTATATTTTTTATTTGTGAGGTTAAATCATTTATATGGATAAAATGTTAAAGGTAAGAGACATGGTGCACAATTTTAATCTTTTCATTTAAAAAATTGTTCTTTGTTTACATTATATGATGTTATCTATTTTTCACATTATAAAAAATATTTCTGTTTATTTTTGTGGAAATGTTTTTCTAATTCAAATACATTTTAATAAAATATTTTAATTTTATTTACATTTAATAAAAAAACAATGGATAATTATTTAAAAGATACACATAACTATGTCTTTTTCAATGATCAATTAAATTTATTTTTGAAACCCTTTCATGCTTTTTTTTCATTATCATCAAATATCCCCTCTATATATGAGTTATTTTACATTTCCCCCATTTTATTTTTTTATTATGTTTATATTTTGTGTCAAAACATTTTTGATATAAAAAGATATAATTAAACTTAATTTTTATAACATTTTTGTTTTTTATGAAACCCAATTCATATTCAAAGGGTTTTTAGGAAAAATGAATAATATCTTTCTCGATGTTTTAGAAACACTTTATTTTTTCCATGTGTTCATTGAGATATGTTTATCATTTATTTTATATAGAACATATATATGGATAATGATGGGTGGGTTTTATATCATACTATAATGAGTTGGATTAAGTTAATATATCATGATATATTTATGAGTGGACATA
This sequence comes from Viscum album, assembly GCA_963277665.1. NCBI lineage: Eukaryota > Viridiplantae > Streptophyta > Magnoliopsida > Santalales > Viscaceae > Viscum > Viscum album. Next base: position 183,774,348 of record OY728153.1, on the reverse strand, counting down.
ATTGGTTTTTTCACTTATTAAGTAACAGATATATTTTCACACATTTTCACTTGTGTAATTAATGAGATTTTTCTCATAGTCATCAGCATAACTAGTTTTCTCGTAATTGTTTTCTAATGCTTATGGTTGTCTAACATTCCTGGATTTTTTATCAAGTTATTGAAAATTTTCTAGATGAAATTCATTTCAATGATGTTCCATGATTTCTATAGTATGATTACTATTTAAATTATTACACACTTTTCGTCAGGATCACATGTTTTATTTTTATTTATATTTTATTTGATCAATGTCATATCTTATATTATTTTTTAATTATAATATTATAAACTTATGTTTCTCTAAAATTTAAATTATTTTCATCTATGGTAAATTCTTTTTTCTGATATTGACGTCTCTATTGTCTTCACCTTCAGGTTATGATACATTTTTCCATTACAGATCCTTTCATATCACTCCATTATTATATTTACATCTAATATTTTAGAAATATGATTATATCATGTCAGATTCCTAAAAGGGTCAATATGAGTGTGATTATAGATTATTTTTTTCTAGTGTATTCAAATATGTAGTTTTTTTAATATTATCTATAAAACAAACATTTTACTACTAATTCTGTATGACTAATATGATATGTAATACTCACATTTGGTCTTTATTATTCTGTTTATGTCATTTTTTTCTTTATTTGGATTATATTTCTTCATGTATCATGCTTTTATTAGACATAAATATGATTTATATTGATATTAGTATTGAAGGAATATGTTATTGGCAGATCTGTTAAATGAAGTGGTGAATCGTAGTTTTAAAACATTACATTAAAATGGTTTAAACAAAATTAATTCAAAAATCCATCTTTATAGAACTATTATATTCATATATGTCCCTCAGTCCGATTAAAAAATTAATTTAATCCATATTGATTTCAATATATCATGTTTATAAATTTTAATATGAGTAATTAGAATAAAATAAACAGTAATGAAATATGTATACGATTTTCACATCATTTTATATAAACGAATCATAATTGTAAATTGTAAAAAAATAGAAATGAAACATAAAAATAACCTATAGTTATCATGAAAACAAACCTCTTCTTTTATCATTAAGAGTAAGGTAGCTTTTAACATTGGATAAAGGTAGCCCGTGTTTTGTACTTACAAGAAAGATTGTATTTCTCTATAATATAAGGACATCGATATAATGATCTTCTATGACTTTATATACATGAACGACTTTGATCCATTGGATTAGAGTCTCTTTAACATGATCCACAGGAGCCCTTGATGAAGAGAATTATTTTCTTCATCTTTATAACACCTGAATTCTTCGACCATAGTCAAAATAATTTAATGGACAAATACATTTAAAAAAATCATAATGGGAAAACCCTAAAAATGTTTCCGTAAGAAGAACCTCTATAAATAATTAGAATAGATAATTCAATAAAATTTCATGCTATGTAATATTTAGAAAATATTGAGATTAAAATTGACCAATTTGTAACTCTCCAAAAGAGATCAAAATTATCAAACTATTTGATTAACCATGAATTTATTGGCATATTCCCAACAGTATTATTTTCTTACCAATAGTAATATTTTCTTTTTGATTGTCATAATGACATGAAAATATATAAAGTGTTAAATCATACTACTCTTTCATAACAGAAATTTTGAAGTCATATCGATTTACACCGTTAGCGTATAAAATGTAATGCATTATGATAAAAATATGTTTTCTGTATTAATATTATAAAAAATTCAGTCAAATATACTTCTTTAATTATTTCAATATAATAATATCTTTATGATTCAATAAGATGTTATCAGTACCGATTTATATCCGATTATTAGGATATCATATTTAAGAATGTTCTGATATGAAGTATAAATTAATTAACTCACAAATGTTATTTTGATTAATCAGATACATACTCATTATGATGATCATAATTATGAAAAAAATTAATACATGTATACTTAAAAATTTGATAAAATTATGGTAAAATTGAATGTTTTCTACAAAACACATACTAAAATACATTGGAAATAATAAAGTTAGTAATTTTCTTATTAAAGTATGTGTTTTTTATTTCCAAAACAAAATGAATGGGAAATTATAAAGTAAAAAATGGTTAATCAACTTTCTCCCCCTTTTTGGAAATAAAATCCTTCAGGACATAAATGAAAAATTACTTCGAAAATGGGCAGTCCATGTTCTTTAATGGACTTCATATTCAGAGTAAACTATTAATATTTGAACTCCCCCTAAGTTCGTAACTCTTTTGAATACAATATAGAGTATCATGGTGAATATGATTAGTTCCCCCTTAGGATATAATCTCCCCTAACGATTATATTCTCCCCAATGATGTAATGAATCAATATTATAAAAAATAAATCATTATAAAAGATTTATCATTAATATAACACTCATTCTGAATAATTACTATCATAAATATTTCATTATCACTTAAAACAATATTTCTACTTCAAAGGAAGATTTATCACGTAGTGTTATATCCAAAAAATGTAAAATGTGTTGGATTTCATGAAATGTCAATTAGGGAAACAATTCTGAAATAGTGTGATGAACAAACTAATCATACATAATAAAAAATGAATGACAAGGCAACTGATTGGTTTGGAGAAATCTCTGACAATAAGAACCTTTTGATAAAATGAGTAATTCATTAATAATATTTTTACCAAAATTTAAGTACAAAAGGAATTATAAAAAATTATACATTTTTAATTAGAGACTAAAGATGAATTTTATTTTCTTAATCTATTTACAGTCTTCCATTAGAATTACTATTCATTAATCTTGATACCAAAACCTATCTTTTGAATCCATTTTTTATCGGTCCAATATTGGTATTCTTCCTTTAAAACATTTACTTCCTCTATATTGACTTTCCATATGGTTACATATAACTGTATATAATGAATCTTCCAATTCAAAAGTTTTTTTTTCATTAGTTAGAATATTAGGTTGACCTTTGAGGTATTCCATAATCATCACTCTTTCTTAAATATCATTGTAAACACAGTTTATGATTTACTATACTATTATAATGACTTCTTCACATCTTCTAAATTTGCATCATATTACTTGATATCTGTATTGATCTAATGAGACCATTTTATAACCATAATGAATTTGTTATTTATTAAATTGAAATTTTTGGTAAGACCATAAAATCTACCTAGTTTTGAATGACTCTATATGTTATCATCTTCATTGATTCTAATTTTTCATCAATTAGATCATTAATCATTCCTAATCTCACTTCAATTCATGGAAAATATGGAATAAATCCTATGAGTCTCTTCCAAACAACAATAATGTAATCAACAACTTGAATAGTTATCATATTCAATGATTTATATTATTCTTTCTCAATTTCATGGTGTTTCACATCACTGGTTCCAATGTCACATTCATTTTCATTTCGATTATGTACATTATTAGAATCATTTTCACCAACTATTTTATTTTCAAATAGTTTCATTTATCTACATACGTCTTTATAATATTTGACATTTTCTTCCATTTCATTCTTAGAATATTATTGAGCTTCCTAATTTGAATATTCATCCTTTTTAGCATATTGATATTTATCTAATTTATCCATTTTTGAAGGTAATGATGCGGATGATACCTCCAGTTATTTCAAATAAACCACATCAGATTTATTGTCATTATGATTAGCATTTTTATCATATTCTTATTCATTTTAATCATCATTATCTTAATTATATTCAATCTCTTAATACCATTATATTCCTTATCTTCATTTCCTTCTTGTTATTCTTCATCAAAATACTCTTCTATTTCATCATGTTCACTTCCTAATTAATCATCTTCTCTTACTATATTATTAACTACAGAAACATCTTCTTACATTACTTGATCAATATCATCTTGTATCTATACATATGTTCTTGAATCTTCTTTGGAAGGTGGTAGTAATTCTAATGAATTTTATTGAGCTTCTTGTATTGATTCATTAGAAATTACCTTATCCATTATTTTTTTATCAATTTAAGGAATATAAGAATGAAAAAGATATTGTTCATTGGATTATAATTCAAAATTTGTGTTTTTATCATTATTAGTGGTGTGTTGTAGAAGAACCACATTATCTAAGGCTTTTTACACCCTTTTAAAAATTTATCAGATAACTAAACTTCATAAATCTTCTTCACAACTAGTTTTCATTTTTTTCATTTTATAAATTACCAATAACATGATTCATTAAATCCATGTCCTTGGTTGGGTCAATTATGTTAATAAGATAGTTTGGTTTGACATCATCTTTAATCAACATCCAGTCATCATAGACATCATCTATGAATTTCTTTTGATTATTTTGTATCTTTTCAAGGGAAATTCATCATTCTTTTTCCTATTTTTCTAAACATTCTCACCGTTATTTGAATGTTCATCTAATCAAGCATCGACGACATATATATCAACAAATAACTTTTATATTTCATCAAAACTAAATTTCATCATATTCAATGTATCACCAATAATGTAAAAAATGTTAATTCTCATAAGAATTTATTTAATCACATTATTGTAAATTTTTATGCAGTTAATGAGATATTTTCCTCACAAATCCAGAAACGTGATACTTTTTGACACGATTTCTCCAGATATCATGTTTTTATTGTAAATAAGATAAATTTGATAAGATTTATCATTATTATAGTTACAAGGTAAGCCAATAAAATATTAGACATATTAAGAATATTTTTATCTCCTTTCCATTGAATAATAAACCCCTATATATGATTCATGATTATGTGATTTTTCAGTGCCATATGGGAAATATTATGAACTTTTTTATAATGGTCAATTTGTGAATCAACTAGTTTATTCATTTTAGAAGTACAGGGATCATGGATAATATTCTAATAAGGATATTGAGCATCACATTCCAATGATATTCAAATATTACTCAAAAACCTTATATAAGATAAAATCTACCTTTTATCATTCATAAAGAAATTAAATTTTTTATTCCTTGAAAAATTTAGAAGAAGAATAAAATATCATAACAAGATCTGTATAGGAATGATAAAATTATTTCTCCAAATTGTTAATATAATGAGAATATTATCCTTGAATTCTACAAATATTTTTCATATTAAAATCATTTTTATCATAAAAGTATACTTATACTAACATTTCTATGTAAATATACCAATCGTTTCAATAATCATCTGAATCCATCATATTTAGAATGATATTGAATCTGGTTAATAGGAAAAAGTTATTTCAAACTCAGTGTCTTAATAGAAGTAGAAAATAACATTTGAAATAAGTTCCCAACTAATGTGGTACACGAGGTGTAACTATATTATATAGGAAGTCATGTGATGTTCGATCCTAAATGAAAATTTGATTTTTGAGATTCAAACTCTTCTAAATTGATGGATTATATTTTTTAAATGATGGATTTGAATTATTAGTTAAATATAAATTATTTTTTGATATAATTTAACTTATTGGGGTTTGATTCAATTAAAAAAATTTAAAAAGGAACCATAAAATGTTTTTATTCCACTAATATTAATTCTAATAATAAAAGAACTAACATAATGATATAATGCCAAAAAAATTAAAAGATTGATGAATATCATTCATATTGGAAATTTTTATTGGTATGGTTACCTATTATTAATAGTTTCTAGTAAATATGGTAGTATTTGTTTTAAAATGTTGAATATTATAATTTTCAAAAAAGACTATAAATATATTTGTATTAGAGGGAAGCTAAATACAAAGTTTTTTATGAAAAATATGTGTGTGTCATTTAGTAAAATATCTCATTATGATAATTTTCATATCAAAAAACATAATATAAAAAAAATGATTACAAAATTTTATAAAAATTTTTGATTCATAAATTATTTTGAGAAATATAACTCCAAATATTTATAAATATGCATAAGCCTGAATAATCAATTATGAAAAAAAAATCATGAAAACTGAAAAATTTTATACAAGTAGTTTATTTTGAAAAAAAAACACATTTAATCAACCTATGAATGTTTGTAATTTAATTTATGGATATTGGTAAAAAAAAATATAGATAGGAAATATTACATTACATTGACCATTACTAGATTCTGTTTAATTTATTCAAATATATGAGATGAAAAATGATTTGTAAAAATATCTGAAAGTTGTTCTTGAATTATAATAAATTGTAAAGTGCTATCTCAAGTGTGTGATATGAAAGGAAATGGTGTCTTCTACCTATGTTAATAGATCATGTGTTTTGTGTTGTATTTTTACATAATGAAATTGGAAATGTATTATCACAATGTATATTAGATTTAGTAAAAGTCATGCCATAGTTTGAGAATGATTGTTGCATCCACAACACATGACGAAAACCAAATCTAGATATCATATATTAAGCATCAATAGTATAAGGTTATAAAAAGTTGTTTTTATTTCAAGAGAATGAACCTAATGGATATCCTATGAACTTACACATTCTGGAAGTGTTTTTTCTATCCATTATTCAACCACTAAATTCACCATTTAAAAAACTTTTAATTCAAAAAAAAGCTATGATAATAGGAAATTATTAAATACATATTCCCATTAGAGAATGAAAATTTCATTCTATAACATTTAAATGGGATTAATTTGGATTATCCTCATATATCTAAAATATGAATTGAGAAAACATTATGTTTAGAGGGCTACCAATTACGCATATTACACTTCATATCATTCCTATAAAAGTCTATTGATCAATTGGTTGCCTAGAATAAAAATTATCATGTGTATATTAGGCACCAAAAGTTGCAGTAATATTTTTAGTATTTTCATATCAATGAATTTTAAAATATATATTTATTATACATATATTGAGTAATATTTATTTATTCATTTTCATTTTTTTGAATTTTGAAATCCAATGAAAAATGATAATTCCCCAATCATATTCATCTGAAATCCGAATTCCATAAGATCCAAAAAAACTGTTAATATTTTTGGCATGGTCTGAATATAATTTCATCAATATATATTTGAAAAGCCATAATATTTTATTAATTTATTTTATAAAACGTTTTGGATCATTATCAACCATAGAAAGTTATATAGCAAAAAATATAGTTAACCTATCATAAAAAAATATAGGGGACTATTTATGTCTGTATGAAGATTTTAAATTTTTATAAAGATATTCAATATGATTTTTCTTTTCAAAACAATGAGTTTTTCAATAAAAAAATTCATTTATGCATATCTATTATAAAAAGAAGACTTTTCATCCATTTGAAAATTTTTGAAATTAATGAATGCTGCAAAGGGTAGAAAAATATGAATTGCATATATTTTAGTTGTTGGTACATATTTTTCTTTGTAGTATATGCCTTATAGTTAATTATAACTCTTGCTGAAAAATAAATATTTATTTTTAATAATTATTACATTTTAGAACATTTATTTTCTAAAAACACATTTTACTACAATTATAGAAGATCCGTTAGTTCCTTCTGAAATTTTATATATTTTTTTCATTCAAATTAATTTATTTATTATTGAATATAAATAATCCAATCCTCAATACATAAATCCACAGCATGATTCCTATATTCAATTTAGGAAGGTAGAGACAGTTTTTTATTTCATTCTGTATGGAATGTTCACTCCTAACTGGTTGCTCAACATCACCAATTATACTACCACCAGGATGATTCCAAATAAACTAAAAAAATATTTATTTTTGAAAATGTTCTTATCCAACATAAGGTAGTATATTTTCATGATTAAAATATTCAGAAACAATTTCTTATGTTACATTATTATGAGAAACATTTTCTGGAAAATGATGAAAATGAGTTTTGAAAAAAAATCCTTGTATATAGGTTGAGGTTGTTTAAAAACAAAAGGGTCAGTTCCATCAAACATAAATTGTAGTATTTCATTAATAGTACAAGAATTGTTTTTAATGACTCAATATTTCATATATTTAGGGGAATAACCAAGAAATATTCCTTCATTGGATTTGGGTGAAAAGTTATGTGTATTATCGTTTATATTCAAGGTTAATACATTAAATCCAAATACATTGATTTTAGATACGATTGGTTTTCATCCTATCCACTACTCATAACAAATATTACTAAAAAAATGTCCAATTGAATCTCTATTTATAGTTTTTTATGTATTACTAAACTACTTGTCCAAAAAAATATTTGTAAATTGAGTATTCAGTTAACATGGTTCTTGTTTTTTCTTTATGAATTTGATTTATTATTTATACAAACCCATTTTTCATATTGCTTCTAGGTGATGAAAACTAATGTTATATACCATTGATAAAAAATTATCAAAATCTTAATTGACAAGTTCACTACCATGATCACTATGAATAGTTATCAAGGGAAGCTCTTCTCATTTTTAACATTGGTTAAAAAATTTTAAATTAAAATGATATTGCTATTTCTTATAGAAAATAATCCCACGTAAATCAACTGTAGTAATTAAAAAAAATATACATAGTATTTTAATATAACACTCATACTTTTTGGAAATCTAAATAAATACATGTGCACTAACTTTAACAATCTAAACATTGGAAATTAATGTTTTACCACATTGAGAAATATTACGTATACCAAAATTCTATCCTTGAGCATTATCGTTAAATGTAACATTTCCACATTTCATCTTGATAATATTTTTGAATGTTTTTTTATTTCTATTAATAATCATAGAACATCCTATATCAATGTACCATGAATTATAATTGTTAGTATTATAATTGTTTTCCTAAATACAAATACATTATTCATTCAACACCAATATCATCTGGGGTTCGATAATGTCATAAAATAAAATTTTAAGAATCCACATTTTTATAGAAAAGTAAGAATTGTGGAATCCTATAGGTTTGAAATTATAAAAAAATAGTTCTATTCAAATGGACATCACATTGATTTTTTTAAATGAGCTCAATTTCCAATAAACAAATTGTTTTTGGAAATTTGTTTTTTTAAATAACATTCTAGATGTATTCCCTTGAAAATTAATTTTTTTTTCAATTTATCAAAATTTAAATAGCTGTTGGTAAATATGAATAAAAGTATCATTAAAGGTGAAATTTTAGATTTTATTTCTACAATTAAATTCCTTTAATATTCATAATTTTTTTTGAAATTATGTCTATCAAAAATAGTTTGTAAAATATTATTTTCATAAAAATCATTTTGCAAATAATTATAAATAGTTTCCTTATTGAAATTACCCATATCAAGATCTCTTAAATGATATGAAATTTATTTTTCCAAATTATTTATCCATGAATTTTCCATCATAAATATTTTCTAACATTATAATTTTATTTTCATAAATTATTTGAAAAAATGGAAATATATTCATTAGAAGGTAAAGTATTATATTCATTGACTATGGAATATTCTGTATCTAAAGATGTAGAATTTTTATTATTAGGTTAATTAACACTTAATGATATATTAGTCATGTTTGAAATATTTTTTACCTATTCCATGACATGTTTTTATACCATGGGTCTGATTTCAAATAACATATGGTCTTCCTTTCAAAACATGTATTCATATAATTATCATCAAAATAATCACCTCCACTGGAACACCCTATGTCAGCATCCTTACAAATTTCATTATCCTTAAATTATGAATATCTCTTTCCATTTCTTTCTTAGTTTCTATTTTTCTTAGTTTTTCATTTCATAATTTTACAATATAGTCTGATATATCCATCATTCTCAAATTCATGACATGTCACTTCATATTTCATATCCCAACATTCTTTATTACCTTTATTGTATCAATATTGGAAAATATTTTTTTCCAGAAATATTTTTCATCCATCTGTAATGATTCTCTAACTAATTTTCAAAATGTTGTAAAGAACAGGAATCATATTGAATTACAACATTCCTTTTTCTTGAACTGTCAACAACATTCATATCAAATCAAAATTTAGAATGTATGTTCATTGTAGAAGATAAAATCCTCCTATTTTATTTTCTATTTTCAATAAATCTATTTAATCATCCCTTATAATACATAAGGGTTCTAATTATATCATCTAGAGTATGATTTATTATCTTTAATGTTTCATCACCATTAGTCCGCTTTTATTAAAACTCATTGGGAATGATGTTCATAATAACTTCCTTAATAATTTCTCATCAAGTCTTGTTTCTAAAATAGCCTATAAACTATTTATTATAGTCATAAATATTTGATGCATAATACTTTCTGATTCACTAGGTATGAAATCAAAGGATTGATAGTATTTTCTCAACATTACACTTTTGGTCTCTAAAACCATTGATGTTCTAAAATGTGTAAATTATAAATATTTCCACATGATATTAGCTATATCACAAAATGAAATCTGAAAATATATACATATATTCATGGAGAATAATGAATCATTTATGGCTCTATATTTCAAGTAATATTTTGGTTTCTTAGCATTATAAAAGGTAGTGACTTACTTATCAAGAACATTATATTTTCTAATAGGTATAATGAAGTAATCAACCACAGTGCTAATTAAATAAATCGTTATCATATCTCTCTAGTTTTCATAGTATGCTTCATCAAATATATGTTTATTTGGATTAAATTATTCAATTTAACATATATTAAATCATTCCATATATAAAACAAATTATATTATTATTTTAAATTACAATGTTTTGTAATAATATTTTTTAAAACAACTATGTTTATTAAAAAACATTAATACCATGGAATTGTAAAGAAATTAAAAATACATCAGAAAGTATATGAGTATTAGAAAAATAACTATAATACAAATTTTTTGATATAAATATATGTTATATTAACATTATGATTTAAATAATATAATATTGAGTGGTATATAATAATATTGGTGAATTTTAGTTTTAAAAACATTTTTATAAAACAGTTTAATCTAAATAAATTCACAAAAGACCTTATGTAAAACTATTGGTTTCAAACATGGACTTCAGAACGATTAAAAAAGTATGACAATCATAATTCTTTTCAATGTATTAGGGTTACATATTTTTGATGATTGAAATAACAATAAAAGAAATAGAAAAGAAATATGAATATGATATCTCAATTTGTTTTATATAAATGCATCAAAAAAGTAACATATAATGAAACAAGCTATAAAATATCTGCATAATGTAAGAATTATTTACAAATATTATTAAAATAAATAATTTTTTCTATCCTAAAAAATATCATATGCATTTTCCTTTGATAATGATATCCCATTTTTTGTATTGACAATAATTTTAGTCATTCCTTAACTAGGAAATTATTCAATATGATTATCAAATTTGTCTTCATATCAACTTAATCCCTAGATATGAGAGGTAAAATTATAAATCTCATTATCCTCAAGATCCATCTATATAGAATATTGGATTTTCTGTATTTATATCTTCACAATCCCTCGATCGTAATGACCAAAATTGGAAGCATGATGAAATTAAAAAACAATTCATAAAAAAGATAACCTGATAAGGTTTCCATAAGAATAAACTCACTAATGAAATACCAGAGACTAGAACAATATTTTCATTCTATGTAATATTTTTATAAAATTGAGAGGGAACATGATTAATTAGAATCTCTAGAATAGAAATAAAAATATCCAGTCTATTTGAATTACTGGATATTTATAAGCTTCTCCCCAATTATTTTATTTTCTTCCAATATATAATATTTTCATAGTTTTTCCAAATGATATAGTCATCTATCACTTGAATGATCATACAATTTTTTAATATTAGAATATCCGATGTCATATTTTTTACACCATCATAGTGTAAAAAGTATTAAATTGTTATTAAAATGAATTTTTTTATTCCTATTATTATGATATTCAATCTCATGAACTTCCATAAGACTTCTATTAGGATATTATCTCTTAGTATCAATCTGATGTTATTTTTACCATTATTAATCCAATTGTTATGACTTTATAATTATAAATTTTATGACATATATTTTAACATGATGAACTGATAATGATGTGTATGATTAATCCAATAAATACTCAATATGATGATCATAATTAAGAATAAGGTTTATACACGAATAATTAAGAACTTATTATAGGATTGGTAGAATGAAATGTTTTCTACAAAATCACACTAAAATACAATTGAATTAAGAATGTGAGTAATTATGTATTAATAAAATTGTTTTTCATTTAAAAAAATTGTAAGAGGTAAATATTCTGACTGAGCACAATTCACTAGATTATTGGTGATTAAGAAGGAAGTAAAACAATGTATTTTCCAATTTATTTTGTTTTCTTAATAATATTATTTATAAATAAATTATAAAAATGGTATTGATAATTTATTAGTTTTCTATTTCTATAGACTACTAAATATTCTGTCTGAAAACACCCAAACATGACTAAATATTCACAAAATCATCCTATATAATGAACATGATATTATTGGAGGTTTCTGACTATGGTTTCTTGACCATGTTTAATATATTGTTTCCAATTAAATTAAAAAATATTATTTAAATAAAAAAAGTAAAATTCTACTAGGGGAAGAACGGATGTACATATGGTACGACAAGAAGATATGAATCCTCAGAAGTTATAAAATAATTCAGATATAAATTTTATATTCATATATACAATAACTACTAAAATTATTCCTTACATTGAGTTTTAGAGGTCAATTTAAAAAACAATATATAATTTGAAATTTTCTTGATTTTGGATTATATACACCTAAATTTTATAATGATTCTTCTGAACATGATATATCTTCTAAACAATATTTGGGTTAGGTTAATATGTCCTTGAAAAATAAAATTACACAGTATCCCAACCAGTTCTGAGATGTATTTCATGTTATTGGTATGAATTACATAGTTTAATTTCTAAATTATTTTATATAGCTTTACCTTTTAACTGATAGGAATTATTTAACAATTTCTTGAATAGCCTATCCTGGTAGAGATAACGATCATAATGAAGTTTACAAATTTCATAGATTTAATGTTTTTTCTATGTATGGGATAAAAGGATGTATCATTATTTATCAAGGAACCCAGTTTATTAATAGAACATAATTTTCTTTAGGAATCATAGGGTTCAAACTTGGGATTTTACACCTTTTCATCCCCAATAAAATGTTATGGGTGACTTATCAAATAAGGAGATTATAGTGACCTAACCTAAGAATATATTACCTATTTCACCATTGTTCATTTTTTATTGAATAAATCTCAAATAAAAATATCTTAATGACTAAAATTGAATGTCTTGTGTCATTAAGGACCTCTTACATGGAATAATTATTCCATAATACATGTGAACCATTCTTAATAATTTATCTCATAATGACCCCATTGAGTACTTTTCCAACATTGTACATATCTTCGTATCATGGGTTGGGAAAATATAAAAAATATGCGAGCTCAGTCTCTATGTATGGGAAAGAATAATAAATAATAATAAAATTTAAAATTGAATATTAGATAAGTGTATAATATTGATAATTTAAATAATTAATGTGAACATATAATATAGAAATCATATGAAAAACATAAATATTATAGGAATAAGAATGGAAATATTAAATAATGACAATAAATAACAAGATATTTGAATCATGGAATATTTTACACAACCTAATACATGTCATCACAAATATATGTCCAGGGTCATTCCAAATACCACCTTTTTATTGTGGACAATGATATATTGCAGTGATGGTTCACTCTTCATTCACAGACACATTATAGATATAGTCTCATTGTAAATAAGTTTCACTCCCTTATACATCACATAGAAGTTCATGAGATATAAATATTTACGCAATGAATTTGAGTTCTATAAAATATTTAGTCCACCCAAATAATAAAAAATTTCCATAGGATATCTTATTGTGAATCATACTGTGTTGAAAAAATCCCATAATGGATTAGGTTCACACCGTAATCCCAAACATAACATCTAATAATATATAAATATTTACACAATGTATTAGAGATAAATATAATTTTATTCCAACCAATTTCATAATTAAAATTCAATATATGTGTTCTATAAGTGAAAGAAAACATATGTAAATCATAACCATTATCATACCTATGAAAAGGAAGTGGGTTTTGTGATTTTAATTCTGGATTAACTAATGGTTAAATAATAAAGATTCCAAAAATAGGAATTAATTAAATTATTTTGGATATTATTAGTTTAAAAATGGATATAGGTCTTAAATATATAGTTCAATTGTATAATGTTATTTAGAATGATAAGGGGAATGGTGAATGAAAATAAACCAATTGGGTGCATCTGTTATGAAATAATAAAAATATCTTTTAAAGAAGGAATGCGTATATTATTTTCCATGAAATCAAAATTTATCTAAGAGTGTTATATATAAAATAATAATTTTTAGATGATAATCATAATTTAAAAACATTTTAATGGTTTCATTCATGACCTGTGAGAAAAAATTGGAAAGTTATATTATATCGAGTATATATTGAAATAGAGATTTCTATGGGAAAAAAATATTTATAAACCCATAAATTAAAATGTTTTAAACTAGTTATATATTAAATGGAAATATATATTGAAATATAAAAAGTTCATGAGTATTATATTTTATAAAATACTAAAGAACAGATTAAATATAACTATTATGCAACGAATGTGGTACGAAAGACCACTTCTGAATAAAAAAAATAAATTACAAAATCCATGAAAGTGATATAGCATGTTGTTTAATACAAAAAATGATTAATAAATATAATAAATTATTTTATCTAAACAATTTTCATCAATATAAAAATTTAAAAATAAAATTGTTTAATGAAATTAGTTGTGTCTCGTAGAAGGAAATTTTTTGATGATACCCTTACCTCATGTCTCAAAGTGCTCTAAACATACACATAAATTCATGAGTAATGAAAATAATTTAATTATATATATACACAAAAAAAGTCATATATATTTAATTTATTGAGTTTAACATATTATCTTTGGGTACATATTTTTATTATGTTTTACTCTAATAAAGGATGCTCGGGGATAATCAATTAATTTATTTGAAACACTTTTTTAACCGAAAAAAATGTGTTGTAAAATTACTTCATGATCTCCAAAAATTTTCATTTTCCTATACTTTATTATCGAATTTTTAAAATACATAATACTTTGAAATTTTCTTCCTAGTATAGATTGAGGTTTATAAATCTATCTGGATAAGACAATTTATGGTGGTCGAGGATCCTTCGATCATTTCCCATTGATCATAAATTTAGAATTTAGAACATTATTCTTAATCAAATATTAATTGATTAAAATTGTATCATATTAGTTAAAAAAATTTAACATATTTTAACCTACCATTTATGTTGGTTATGGAAAATAAATCATTTCATTTATCGAGGTAGTAGTATGTACATACACATGATGATTATCTCCTTCAATTAAAAAATATTAGAGGAAAGTATAAAATGTATATTCCATTATTATAACCACAAATAAGCATAGTAAATATTCATAGGTGTATAATATTAAATGAATTTGAATGTTTGGGTGGATATAATTAGCCCTTCATTGAATGTTCTCCTTTGGGTAGCTTCTTAAGGATCCATAACAAGGTGTTTTAGTGAGACAAAGCCTTAAAATAAATAAAAAAGGTGTTGAGGAGAGACTAGGGAGGAATTTTCTTAATCCAAATATTTTTAAGGGTTTGAAACAATGTGAGTAGGTAGTTTTCATTTATAAGTGGTGAAAAGAAAAATTTCCTAAACACACATTATTTCATAATAATATCAGTGAATTATTCAAGTAAAAAGCCTCCAAAAATAGAATATAGTGCTTTTGAGAATATATAAGGTTATTAATATCAACAATATCAAATATCAAAAAAATTTATCTAATGATTTATCATTTTTCACTATAAGAAACAAAGTTATCCTAATTTACCATTAATGTTTTAACTCCACTTTCACCCTTGAATAAAAAGTAATTCCCTAAATTAAAATTAAAATAATTTAACAATTTTACCATGATAATGTCATATAAATAAAAAAATTAATAAAATCGTATTTTAATGAGTTATATTAATTAATTTTAGTATTAATGAAGATATATTAAAAAACAAAATACATATAAAATGTTAATTTAATCATATAATTTAAGCATAGTATAAGATTATCAATGTTTATTATTTTAAAAAACATAATGTTTTTACTACAAATCCACCAAAAATATATTTTTCATTCAAATAAATCCAACAAAAAATTTATCAAAAATAACAAATAATATTTTTTATTAATATTTAAATATTATCTTTAAGGTTGAACATGGTTATTATAAATTTTATACAATATAATTAAAATTTATAATATTATATATTGAATAAATATTTATTCAATTAAAAATATTTATAAAATTCTATTTCTCACATATATCGTGACACATTATAAAAAGTTACCATTTTTGAAACAATTATATTATCACTATTCATATTACAATCAATTATTTTGAAGAAATAGAAAATAATTATTTCTAAGATTAATTTTACATGATAAATAGAAAAATTGATGATTTTTTATAACAAAAAAACAAATCCAGTGATACAAATTACTTTCAAAATAAAAATTTTCCAATTTATTATATATATTTTTTTGAATAATATAACTTATAATCTAAAGTAAAAATTTTGGGTTTGTAAATTAGAATAAATTAAAATCATTTTTAAACATATGAAATAAATATTTTGTCTTAAAAAATTTATTCATGAATTTATAATTAAATCCTATAATCTAATATTTTCATCAAATTTGTGTTATATATATATAAATGGGGTTTTCATCATACACCTAAAAATTATTTTTATAAAAAACAAAAAATAAAACATGTAAAAATTGAAATTCTAAATTTAATTTTTTTCACTTTTGAAATTAAATTTTATAAGTTTAAATTTTTAATTTTTGTTCAATTTTTTTTAATACAATTAGGAACTATTTTTATTGAAAAATAAATTCTTATAATTTCAATTGTTATTATTTTTAATGACATCCAAACCATAATAAATCAATCATTAATAAATAAATTTTAAATTTTAATCAGATAATTAATAGTTAATAATATATATATATTTTTTTTATTTAAATTTAAATCATTTAAAAAGATGCATTCTTAAACACAATAATGAGGAAAATATAATATAAATATAAATATTTATATTAATATATCTTATAATTAAATTACTCTTATTAACATAAACTAATTCAACAGATAGTTTTATATCGTGTCTAAATATAATAGTTTAATTTTCATTTAGTGTTTTGTTTGAATCAATCTATTAATGATATTTTTAATAATTACAAGATACCAAAAATTAAAATAATTGGTCATTATAAAGGCCAATATTGGAGTTTATAATTATAAGATTAAATTTGGTTTTATATGAATATCTATAAATATCAACATTAGGATGTCACCGTTTTTTTTAGTGTTTGAGGGATCATATCATTTAATTGTGGTGTCAGAACAAAATTTAGTTCAAGATTACAAAAGCTATAAATTATATCTATTTGATGCTAAAATTTATATGAAATTGTGTATTAAATAGTGAGAAGAAATAGAAATTAATTATTCTAGGGATAATATGATTAAAATGAGAAAAAATATCTACATGGTAATGAATCCCATGTAGAGAGTTCATAGTAATATATAAAGTAATCTACAAAATTGAATAAAGAATATAGTTCGAGGTAAATTTCATTCCAATTTGAATAGAGATATATCTATTAATTTTTTATATTTAGTGATGTATATATTAAAGACCTAGATAATTCTACAAAATTTATATTCAACGGTCATATATTGTAGTTGTTTGGATAATTCTTATAAGAGACTCAAGTGTGTGAGGTTCTTCTCTAAGATACACAATATAAATGGGGACATGCTCAATCCTTATGTATCATTTATTTTCACATTGTTTATAATTCCGAATTTTTTATTCATACATGAAATATTTCTCAATGAAGAGATTTTACAAAATATATCTATTTAACATCCTTTATTAGATTTGGTAATTTTTTTCGTGTACTCTTTCGAAATTTTTAATATTCATTTTTCATATTTTTATTGTCATACTGAATATAATTGTGACAAAATTAAATGAATTTGTAAATTTACATCCTACAATATTACATAAAATTTATTTTACCAGTGTAACTCAATATAGATAGATGATAAGATGATTCTTCGTAGATTATAGTATTTTAAATTCATTGAATTATCACAAAATTTAGAATCTCATGTAATAAAATACTTTTAATAATAAAATCACTTACCAACTACAATTTTGTAACATTTTCATATCATTAAAATTCCATTATATTTAGAGAAATAATAAATCCTTGATTTAACATTATTTTATATGAATTATTGTTAAAACCATAGAGTGTTTAAATTATTATATTTGAATGATTAATGAAATATATCAATGAAAACCCTCATTTTACAATAGAATTCTATTCTAGTATGTCTTCATATATAACCCGTATAATTTATTTATATCCATGAAAAAAAATTCAATAGTTTTATTACAAAACTAAAATTCTTCTTCAACTATATCTTGAAACTATTATATAATCCTTTTGTACATCATGTGTGGTGAGGCTATTCTCACAAGAATATATCACAAAACTAATCTATTTTATCATGTTATATTATTGAAAATCCTTAAATTATTTGAAATAGATAAGTAAAAAATCATTAAAATATATTCTAAAAGGTTTTCAGCCCTATTGGAAGATGAAATCCTCCAACGATTATTATAAATAAAAATATCATTGTAAAAATTTAGAAAATCAGAATAAATAAAGTAGTTTAAGGTAATGGAGTAATGAAATGTACCAACTCTGAATTTATAAAGGCGTGAACATTACATGAAATAAAAAGCTCTGGGATCAAAATCATTTTACCAGGGATATTGTAAGATTTAGCTCTGGAGTGTGAAATTAAAAATAATGTATTTAAATTTAATTATATCGAAAAATTATTTTTTTTATCATGATTTCCCACATCAAAAACTATAAACTCTTTTCTTCACGTAAAAATAGAATTTTTTTCATTATAAGCACATTTATCTAAATCATTTGGATGATATATTAGAAAATTTTTGGTGACACATTATTGAGTTTGGAATTATAAAATATTTTTTAAAAATTTATATGTTTTAATATGTGATAATATGTTCAATTAGGTATGTATTAATGTGCATGTGAAAATGAATAAATGTGGAAATTAATTGAATGGTCCTTATGAATACAATGAAAAACAAATAAATTAATGCATGAAGATAATTTTTTGTCATTAGGATGTTAAAAGGGTAAATTTCATTATATTATGTTTTGAACATTACATTACAAATATTTTTTATGTTCACTTTTCATGGAGTCAAAAAATTACATGTATGAGAATAGATAGAGCATAAAAATACATTGAATTTAATTCTTAATTAATTTCTTCTTCCACAGTATTTATAAATTTATATAAAAATTATTTCATTTTTAATTAATAGGAATATTTTTTGATTTATTATTATTTATTAATTTATTATATTTAATTTTCCTACTATGGATATTTTCTTGAATGATAATGCATTTAATTTTGGTTCTTTATAATTTTTCTAAAAATGGGAAATGTAATGCAAGGTTAATTATATTACAAATTTATATGTATAATATTAATTATTTAGTGGATGAAAAATTATTTAAAAGGCCATGGATGTATATAACTAAATTTCATCATATATAATAATTCATTTGAAGTAGCGAAGAAGAACTTTCAAAAATTATTGAGTAACTATGTGATACGTAAGAGTCTTTAAGCTCATTATTGTGTTTTATTAGTATATAATCCTAGAATATATATGAATTATCATTTCAATATAATCTAGAATTTGTTAAATCATGTCAATATTAAAATATCATCATTGTCTATTCCTTAATGAAAATCCTCAAGTCTATGTTAATCAGAAAAATAAATGCTTATTAGTGCCAAATATTAATGAATTTTTCCTTGGAACTAATGATATAGGGTTCCATGTGATCTTTTTTAAATACCCTCACTTATCATACATATACATTATATTATGTTTTGTGGAATATATAATACAATATAGAAACACATGCAAAAACACCATATTAGTTTAGTTCCCTTGGAAACACGAAAATTAAAAAACTAATACATATGTGATCTAAATTGTCTTCCACTAGGTTCTCTTTGTCTAAAACCCTTCATATACACACCATACATAACACATATCTTCACAACCTATGGGATGAATCATATGAAATGTTGGGAATGGATTTATAGTAATGGTAAACAAGGGATATATGTATGCATAATCTTGAGAAGAAGGGGTTTAGAATGTGATCATAACATTATAAGATAATACACTAAAAATAAAATATCATAATCAAGAGTTGTGAAATAATTATTGGCAGTTCATAAAACTTGAATCATAAGGAAATAATTAGTATAATCCATAAACGAATAACATAGTAACAAGATAAGAAATTGTGGAAGACATATAAGCATATATAATAATTTTTATATTCAAAAAGAATTACTATGAAGGAAAATTAAGTGAATGTGTTCACTCACAAAAATGTATTAGTTGTCTAGATTGCCTTTCAAGACCAATATAGATGAAAAAGACCTTTACTGAACTGATATCACTCAAAATTCAGTCCATGTCTATATCTGGATATATAAATCATTTTCCATGGCATTGGAGGTAGATAGGCTTCCAACACATCTCATAATGGAATCATACATTTGTGTTCCAAAAGATCATAAACAATCACCACATTATAACCCATAAAATTGAAAATGGGTATTATAAAAATATCATCAAATCATAACATGTGGAAGGTAGATATATTTCATTATAATTTTTTATAGAATAACCAGTGAAAAAAGTGGGCTTCATAACCATATTATCATCATATAAAATGTAGAATAAAATGTATTTCATAAAAAACAATTCATCAAAATAATAACCATTATAAGAAAAAATGGGATTGGTATCATTTGATCATAACCCCAGTAATACATTGATATCATAAATGGATGATATCATTGATGGTAATTTTTTTATAAAATATTTTGAACAAATTTACTAAGAAGAAAATGCATTCATCATTTAAAAAATACTATTTAAAACAAAAAACATTTTAAAAATACTTTTCATTAAACATAACATTGATAAAATATAATAGAATCATTTAATACATTTAAAAAAAATTCAAAAAGAATACATTTAAAAATATATTATCCTTGAAAATTATCTTCAAATGTCATTTAAAAACATTTTTTAAAACAATTTTTAAGATATGGTTTTTGAATAAAGCATATTTCTGATTGAAGAGAAAATAAGGTCATATTTTATTAAAAACACCATCTTAAATATCATAACAATCCAAGAGATTAAAAATGGGACCAACATGTGATGATATATTGAACAAAAATAGGATAAAAATCTAGACTATTTTTGAGAGGTGGATTATAAAATATCACCAATAGAGGCATAATCATAAACAATCTGTATAAATGAAGAGATTGTAGTAATAGTCTCCAGCCACATTTTTGAAATTTAATCAAAATCTCCATAAAAGAGTAAAATTACATGATGCATTAAATAAAATCAAAACAAGGTGATTAATTATATAAATTTCCCAATGGCAGTACATACACATCATAAAAGTTTATAAGAACAGAAAATAAGGAAAATTAGGACATATTTGCCTTACCAATTTGGTAACATATGAAATATAAATCCCCATGAAATAGATATCAAAAAATTTATCATTAAATATACATAAATTTAAGGATATGTATCATATAATTCATTTATGCGAATTATATAAATCAGACAAAATAAATGATTGGTGAATAATGCATAAGTCTCATAGAAATAATATCGAGCCTAGAAATCCCCTTACTATATGAATTACCTGTCATTGTACTCATTCAATCCTCATGTATAATAAATATAATTTTATTAAAATTTTATTAAAATAATATCATAAAATATTTATAAACATATATGATTTTAATTTATCCTTTTATTATCTTTTTATTAACAATTACATGTTAAAGTTATGTTGCGGGTAATTATTGTTTTGTTTCTTACATGTGTTTTGATTTTTAATATTCATTTGGGACTAAAACATATACCACGAATGCATGATATACAGAATTATAAATAATAAATAAGTATAAACTTATTATATATGAATTTATAATAATCAATAAAATATATTAATATAAATTGAAATACACCTTTCAGGGAAACAATAGGTCGTATGTAAGCAAGAATGTTGATTCGATTTTCATAGAGTATTAAATGATAGAAGAGAAGTAAATGATATAAATAAATTATCATTAAAAAATAATGAATATATTATATATATCAGATATATATTTTAATCCCATACTTAATAAATTCCATTTTTAGCATAAATGAATCACATCGCTTTGAGGAAGAGGCAGTCCACACGTCCAAAAATGATGTCATCATATTCCCATAAAATGGAATGAAAAAAATTATTTGTAAGATGAAAAATACATAAGAATAAATACATCATAAATATAATATATATCAATCAAAAAGGTAAGTATTTAATTATTCACATCCCTTAAATGTTGTAATGTAAGAACAAACTTCATTAATTCATGAGGTGGTAGTCCACCATACACATTATTGATAATTGTATATACCAATTTATGGAAGTGTGTCTGATTTTGGTACATATAACTAACACCAAAAATATATTTATAGTTTTTATATGATGTAAATTATATAATAATGGAATAATTTTAATGGGGTGGAGAGTGAAAATAAATTTCTTGTTAGTGGATGTTACATATTTTATCTATAACTCATTTTTTCAGACCGAAGGGATTCCGTTGATTGACTTATCAACAATGTATGACCTATAGGATAATGGGAGGGATGTGTGTAGTCATTTTTTATATGGTGTTTCTTATCAAAAGATATTTGTTATTGGGAATAAGGTAATGGGTGAGTTAACTTTTATAGTGGAGTGGGTGTAGAAGTTTTTGAATTACATAAAGGTAAACACTATTTTGAGGTATCACATACATCATGTGCCTCCAATAATGGTACATTTTTTATAAAATGGGTGATATGGTATAAATATTTAAATACTATGCATTTTTTTCATTTTTCATGGTAATTTGGCCCCTTGAGTTACATTTTAACCTCCAAGTAAACCGATTTTTACCTTAATCATTGTAATTAATTTTAATTGTATTCACTAATTACATTAGTGAACAATTCAGCTGAAATTATTAAATATTACAGTATATTGTGATTCCAAAAATATTATTCATTTTCTCAAAATTTTACCACAAAATATATATGATTTGATTTAAAATCAAACCCATTGGTGGAAATATATGACTTGTTTTTAAATCTTAGAGTTAGAAATATTTTTATTTGAAATATCTATATGAAATTGGTTAAAATTAACTATGTTGGATTTATTGATGTATAATTGATATAATTATATTTATAAGACAAATTAAAAAAATAAATATATAATTAAATTAAATAAAATCAGTTTTTGTGTCACGCCCCGACCTCGGGGCCCGTGCCGTGACTTCCCCAAGCCCGCATTCCATAGGACAGGGGCTGGCAACTAGCACCAAAGGTGTAATTCCCGATAACTGGGAAGGCATTGCCTTTATAAAAGTAAACAAAACACCACGTAGTACAAGCGGAAGTAATACACTAATTACAAAAGAAAGTGCTGAAAAGTAAATGGGCCAGAATACAAACCCAATCTAAAGTAAAACTACAACTGAACAAATGTACAACAGAAAAAGACATTAGCTGGAAGAATAGAAGCAGCTCCTGGGTCGTTCTCCTCAGATCCTACGTGAAGGGTAGGTACAGATAGCACAGCTCCTGTATCGTCCACCAAGGATCCTACCTGAAGGGTAGGTACATATAGGATCCACAACGCTCTCGCCCGTCAACCTCCTCTGAGTGTCGTCTCGTCATGAATTCCACCTCCGGATACTGACTCATCATGAGGTCCACCTCCGGGTACCGTCCAGTCCTCAAGCACTCGGCCTCTATCAGCACTGCCCGACATATGCAACCAACACAATGAAGTGCGGGCATAGCCCATGCTGGGGTGAGTATACAATACTCAGTAGGGACCCCGAGACCCTCAAGGTCTCACTAAATCCAACAAGGATAACCAAAAAGTAGGATCTCAACAGATAACCCTTACATAGGTATAATCCCATTCTTATACCTAAGTTATCATGTAACCCATCTCAATCATGAGGAAACACAAAGGATATGAAATCAACGGATAACCACTAACTAGGTATATGCCCATACATACACCTAAGTTATTAAGTGACCATCTCAATCATGAGGTAAACACAAAGGTCAAAGACTCAACTCAAACCAGGATTTTCATTATAGAAACCATGGCTTCAGGAGTACTCCTCCTCTGTCGAGTACAGTGGGCCTGCCTCTACAACCAAGCATGTACCACTAACCTTGGACTGCTGAAGTACTCCACCTGTCGAAAACTGTGGGCCTGCCGCTGCAACCAAGCGCATCCCACCATGGGTCTGCCGCTACAACCAAGCGCACCACCTCATAGCCTACAGAGGTACTCCTTTTGTCGAGTACCACGAGTCTGCCGCTACAACCAAGCGCACCTCTACCGTGGGTCTGCCGCTATAACCAAGCACACCCCACTGGGCTATCTGGATCACTCAGAGTCGATCGATCCGCAGTCGTCAAGTCTCAGTCAGCTACTAGGTCTCTGCACTCTTGTTGCTAATCTCTGGGAGGGTCCGCTCCACAGGCTACTGGTCGATACTCCCAGTATATCAAAGTCCCACGAAGAAGTAACTAAAAGGACCGCCTCGTTATAGGGGTCTCATCACAGCAGATGGCGCGTCAATCAGATGCCTGGTCTGTGAGATATTAGCCTTTTCATCCTAGGGGCCCGGTTGGTTTCGTGTGCAAACCAACCCAAACGTATCTCAACTGTACCCCGAACTCTCATAGTTTATACTCATAGGGACCGTTTCTCAACGTTATCACCAACGCCGCTGACGGTTCGTCAAACGGATGTTCAGTCTGAAAGTTATCAGCATTTCCGTTCAAGGGTCCCGGTTGGATTTTGGGTACAATCCAACCCATCTATAATCCAACTGCATCCAAATCTCAGGTGAAGTATGCCAAAAGTATCGTCTCATCAAGAGGAATCCAACAAAGTCGACATCACGGCAATCGGACGTCCGGAGCTCAAGTTATAAGCGTTTCTGCTCCATGGGCCTGGTCGGTTTTGGGTTCGAACCAACCCGCCCGTACCCAAATTTCATTCAAACCTTGAGTGTAATATTCCAGAATGACCATCTCGATCCAAGGATCGAATCGCAACTGGCGGTGTGTCGATCGGTGGTCCGTAGCCCAAGTTATGAGCATTTAAACAAAAACTGCCCGAAAATAGGGGGTTCGGGCCCATTCCTACCCGACCCGAGATCCACTGGGTCGGCCCAAACTGGGTCAACCCGAACCGGGTCCGCGTCTGGCCCGTTTGGGTGCGGCCCGACCCGGTTGGTGCGGCCCAGCCCAGTTGGCCTGCCGCGCTGGCGCGGCCCGCGTGGCCTGCTCAGCTGGCCGAGGTGAGCGGAACAGGGGGAGGCACGCGCCCCCCTGATTAATGCCACGGCCCCCCACGTGGGGGCCGCTCCCTTGACCGCCGGGGGTTACGACCCCTGGTCTCCCCTCTGGTCCTGCGCGGTCGCGGGACCGCCATCTGCCGCCATGGCTTCAGCCGCGACGGACCCTCCTGGCGGCGCGCTGGGCACCGCCGCCTCCTGGCAGTCGACCAGTGGCGCTCCGGTAGGAATTTCCGCGGACGACCAGATGCTCTCTGGTTGTTCGTTTTTCCTACAGTCTTCGGCGGCAGTCCTCTCGGGACCGACACTTCTCTGTGAAGTCTTCAAATCGCAACTGCGGCCCGTTCCGTCATCGCCTGATGATCCGCACGTCAAATAAACAAACCGTGGCCTCGTCGTGGTTTCCCGGGGTGGTGCAACGGCGCCGCGTCTATGTTCGACTTCAATGGAGCCGCTCTTCTCCGCACAACCTTCATTATTTCCGCGTAGTGCAACGGCACCATGCTACCTTGCTCATGCCGCAACTAAATCAAGCATCAAGTGGGGAGGAGAGTCGGCCGTGTTCGTGCGGTCCGACGTCCTCCCGTTATTGCGATAACAGGCAGCCAAATCAGAGGACGATGAATGGAGACGAAAATATTCTTGAACAAAAACAATTAATCCCCTACCTTGATAACGAGATGAAGTTCGAAGAGCATCGTGGAAAGCGGCGTCGCAGGGTGAGGTTCTGTTCACGTTGACAGAAATTGTCCGAGGTGGAGCGGCATCTCCCTTCCTTTGAAGTGGGAAGAAGAATGAAGGATGGTGTGTTGCCATTCTTCGGAAAAAGGCGTGATGACGTTCTTCATCATGGTAGAAAAGTTCTTCGCCGGGAAGATGAAGTTCTTCCAAAATGAGTTGAATGCTCCCCCTTCAACACAATGAATTAACCACAATAAAATAAGGCCTTAACCTTATTTTGTTTCCTTTTAAAACACTTTTAAATTTTGAGCATTCAAAATTAAGTCCACTCATTTAATTAAACATAACTTGTCAAAATTTAATGAGTTGATAAGTTGGCAATATTAAATGGGGGGTTTTGAAAATTTAGTAAAGTGAGGGGTTGGGCTCGTGTGGGCCCCACCCCACCGTTATCCTCTAAAGGTTGGTTAACAACATGTGGGTCCCACCCCCAACTCCTTTACTTAGGATAAAACTACCTAGTGGAAAATAAATAAAATTTGTAATAAAATTTTATTTATTCCTCACTAAAACCACAAATTATCAACTCCTACTGAGTAAACGCAACTCCAGGAACGGTCTTCTTAAGAAATTATCGGCGCTGCGAGTTCATCGGTGCCCTCAGATTTCAATTCCGAGCTCTGGTTAAAAAGTTAGAAAAACCCGCTCGTTCGTTCACTGAACATACCTGAGCCTAACTATGGAAATTGATTCCAGGCACACCGGGCCTCAGAATCAGGCGCCGTCAGAAACTGCGTTCTTGTAAAATCCAAAAGCAAATTAAGAAAAAATTTCCCTTGAAGTTTACGGGTCTTTACATTACTCCCACTTTAGGGATTTATGTCCTCGTAAATATTTAACACCAACTAAGGATACAAAAGCGGTACTGAGCATGCATCTAAGCATTCTGCTCCCATGTGCTCACCTGGAGGTTCCTGTGCTGCCAACGAAAGTGCACAAGAGGAATCGACCATCCTCGTAGGACTGCTCCTGTCGATCCTCAACTCCTACTGGATCCCCGCAAAAGTCACCCATCACCAATGTCCAACTCCCCATGGTCTATGGTATGCAAAGGGTCATGCTCGTATCTCCTGAGTTTAGATACATGGAAGTCGTCGTGCAACTGGTGCAACTATAGTGGATGAGTCAAACGAGAAGCCACCTCGCCTACCCTGCTGAGGAACTGAAAAGGTCTACTGAACCTCGGAGATAACTTGCCACCTTGGCCATATCTCCATAAACCTCGTTGAGGTGAGATCTATATAAGGACGTGATCGTCATCCTCAAACACAAGAGTTCTCCAATTCCTATTTAGAACTGAAACTCAAAACTCTTGCTGCCATGAGGGTAAGGTTGACCGACTCAAGAGTGATCAGCCGCACCCTCCTATGCATAAGTTTATACTGTGTTGCCTAGGGTTTACTTTTCGCTGAGCAAGGAAAACTCATCCCGACGTTGTAATTAAAATACAAATTTTTTGCCTAATATAGTCAATATGTGTATGAACTGTGGATCCAATCCATACCCAGACCAACATCGTAAGGCCTCGATGCTGCCACTAAGAGATTCCAACCGAAACTCTCACCTCGAGGGTCAGACCACACTGCCGGTGTAAGTGTGATTATCGAGTCTCCTCCCAAGGTATCTCCAGACGTGAGGGTCAAGTCTACGGCTTCCCGGAAACTGTAGGTCTGGGAAAAGATTCGTGGAAGGACGGAATGATTCATATCTATGCCTATTACTACGACAGCTAGTAGTGGACACATACTGTCCCTAGAATCATTCTTAGATCCATTGGGTCACACTCCGTGACCGCATGCAGCTACTCTCTTCCCTTACCCTCCAGCTCCCTGAGCCTAGCAGGGACTACAAAGGCGGGTGAGTGTAACATGTTAAAATGTACACCACCTCATGCTGCTCTCCTAGCTCTACCTCCACGTCTGCTACTTCGAAGACTCATATTTCCTTAACATTTCCTCTTATTGAAACGTTCGCACACCCATGTCTCTGAGACTAGCACCAGCTCGCTGAATTCCAACTTCTAACATCCTCTAGTTGAATTCGTTCATCCAAAGAACATTCAACCTCAAGGTTCTCTCTAGAACCCTATCGTAAGTAGGAATGCATAGAGGAAAAAGTGATGGCTCGAATATCATTAAACACACCACACTCAAAGTTATGAGCTCTATAGCACTGATCGAATCGTATTCATCGAGTACCTAGAATGTTCGGTACACCTCGATGAATTCTCAGCTACCGACACGTCGTCCTGCCGAAGCTGTAAAACTCTAGAAAACTCTCAACCACATTCTTAAGCCAGTCCTCAGCCGCCTGTGAGTCGGGCTCGCCTCAGAACATGAGGGTATCTGATGTTAGAACACGTGTAAGGAAGTAAGCCTACATGTGTCACCTAACGGCACCGTCGGTTTTAACTACTGACCAACAAGTAGTGATGTATAGCTAGCACACTACCAGAAGGCACTATCTCAGGCATCAGTCCACATACCAAAGCCCCATCTCTATGCGGACCATCCTCATGGTCATTCACTGGAAAACACTAGTATCCATTTCCACCATCCACTCTAATGATTTCTTAGCTAGGCGGAAAACTCTAGCATTTACCTCCAGCTAGTGCTCTGCTGTCTGGGAATCTACCTCACCTCGTAACCTTAGAGGCTGCTGCTGCTGGAACTCGTGCAACGCACTCTGCCAGTGTGCACAGTTTTCTAGTATGGATGGTGGCATCTGCTGCCCAACAGGTGGTGGTGCTGCTGGTACACCACCCGAGGGTGCCAACATAGTAAAAAGGGCCCCGCACCGAAGGCTCGTCGCTCGGTGGGCCGTCATCGAGTACTCTCTCGGAACTCCAACTGACTATCTGCGTGGAGACATCCTGAACAGATGCGATACGTCAATGATTTATACCTGGTGAGATGACCTGGTTTGAGCTGACATTAAAACTCTTGGAAACACACACACAATCAGTGTTTTTGTGCACAATGTCAGAAATCAGTAGTCAGGGTCCTGGTGTACGGATACATCAGCCGCCTCACCAACACTGGACTCCCTGAACTGAAGACCACACTTGCTACCCTTAACACTATTGCTTCACAGAAAGGGAATATCAGAGTTATAAGTTTTTTAGTAGAACCGACTCCAATGATACCAATTTGTCACGACCCGTCCTCGGGGCCCGTGCTATGACTACGCCAATCTCGCCTTCGATAGGCCAAGGGCTGGCGACTAGCACCAAAGGCATAATTCCCGATAACTGTGAAGGCATTGACTTTATAAAAGTAAAAAAACACCACAGAGTACAACCAGAAGTAATACACTAAGTACAAAAGGAAGTTCTGAAATGTAAATGGTCCAGAATACAAACCCAATCGAAAGTACAGCTACAACTGAACAAAATTACAACAGAAAAAGTCAATAGCTGGAAGAATGGAATCAGATCCTGGTTCGTCCTACTCAGATCCTACTTGAAGGGTAGGTACAGATAGTACAGCTCCTGTATCGTCCACCATAGATCCTACCTTAATGGTAGGTACAAATATCCTCAATAACCCTCTCACCCATCAACCTCCTCCGAGTGTTGTCTCGTCATGAAGTCCACCTCCGGATACTGACTCGTCGTTAGGTCCACCTCCGGGTATCATCCAGTCCTCGAACACTCGGCCTCTGTCAGCGCTGCCCGACGTCTGCAACCAACACAACGAAGTGCGGGCATATCCCATGCAGGGGTGAGTATACGATTCTCAGTAGGGACCCCGAGACCCTCAAGGTCTCACTAAATCCAACAAGTATAACCACAAAGTAGGATCTCAACAGATAACCCTTACTTAGGTATAAGCGCATACTTATAACTAAGTTATCAATTATCCCATCTCAATCACGAGTAAACAAAAAGGTTATAAAATCAAAGGATAACCACTAACTAGGTATATGTCCATACATACACCTAAGTTATCAAGTGACCCATCTCAATCAGGAGGTAAACACAAAGGTTATAGACTCAGCTCAAACCAGGATTTTCGTTATCGAAACAACGACTACTGGAGAACTCCTCCTCTGTCGAGTACAGTGGGCCTGCCACTACAACCAAGCGCATCCCACTAACCTTGGACTGCTGAAATACTCCACATGTCGAGTATTGTGGGCCTTCCTCTGCAACCAAGCGCATCCCACCATGGGTCTACCACTATAACCAAGTGCACCCCCTTATAGCCTACAGAGGTACTCTTTCTGTCGAGTACCGCATGTCTACTGCTACAACCAAGCGCACCTCCTCCGTGGGTCTACCGCTACTACCATTCACACCTCCTCGGTGGGTCTGCCGCTACAACCAAGCGCACCCCACTAGGTTATCCGAATCACTCCGAGTCGATCGATCAGCAGTCGTCAAGTCTCAGTCAGCTACTAGGTCCCTGCACTCGGCTAGCTCGTCTTTGGGAGGGTCAAATCCACGAGCTACTGGTCGATACTCCGAGTATCTCAATGTACCATGATGAAGTATCTCAAAGTACCGCCTCGTCATAGGGGTCTCATCACAACAGACGACGCGTCAATCGGACTCTTGGTCTGTGAGTTATTAGCCTTTTCTTCCTAGGGGCCCGGTTTTTTTTGTGTGCGAACCAACCAAACTGTATCTCAACTGTGACTCCAACTCTCATAGGGTATACTCATATGGACCTTTTCTCAACGTGATCACCAATGCCATTGACGGTTCGTCAAACGGACATCCGGTCTGAATGTTATCAGCTTTTCTGTTCGAGGGTCCAGGTTGGATATCAGGTACAATCCAACCCGACCATAGTCCAACTACATCCAAATCTCAGGAGAAGTATTCCAAATGTTTCATCTTATCAAGAGTAATCCAAAAAAGTCAATGGCACGTTAATCGGACGTCCAGAGCTAATGTTATAAGCGTTTCCGCTCTGTGGGCCCGGTTGGTTTTGGGTTCGAACCAACCTGGCCGTACCCAAAGTTCTAAGAAACTTTGAGTGTAATATACCTAAACGACCGTCTCGATCCAAGGATCACATCGCAATTGGTGGTGCATCGATCGGAGGTCCGTATCCCATGTTATGAGCGTTTGAACAAAACTGCCAGAAAATAGGGGGTTCGG
The DNA here is from genome assembly GCA_963277665.1 of Viscum album. Taxonomy (NCBI): domain Eukaryota; kingdom Viridiplantae; phylum Streptophyta; class Magnoliopsida; order Santalales; family Viscaceae; genus Viscum; species Viscum album. The sequence continues at coordinate 183,742,709 of OY728153.1, read as the reverse complement.
GCCCGGTCCAACTCGACCTAAGACCCCCATGGGTCGGCCCGAACTGGTTCGACCCGAACCCGGTCCGGGACCTGCCCATTTGGGTGCGGCCCGGCCCGGACTGCGTGGCCTGGCCCGGCAAGGGCGAGACCTGGCCCGACCTAGGCGGCCCGGTTGGCCAGCTGCGCTGGCGCGGCCCGCGTGGCCTGCTCGGCTGGCCGAGCTGAGTGGAACAGGGGGAGGTGCACGCCCCCCGGATTGAAGCCACGACCCCCACGTGGGGGCCGCTCCATTGACCGTCATGGGTTACGACCCCTGGTCTCCCCTCTGTTCCCGTGTGGTCGCGGGACCGCCGTCTGCCGTTGGGGCTTCAGCCGCGGCGGACCCTCCTGGCGGCCCGTCGGGCGCCGCCTCTGGCCGCCGGCACCACCGTGCCGGCGTAGCGCGCCGGCAGGAATTTCCTCAGACCACTGGACGCGCTCCGGTGGTCCGTTTTGCCTGCGGTCTTCGCCGGAAGTCCTCCCGGTGTGGCACTTCTCGGCGAAGTCTTCAAATCGCGACTGCGGCCCGTTTCGTCATCGCCCGACAATCCGCACGTCAAATAAACAAACTGCGGCCTCTTCGTGGTTTCCCAGCGCGGCACGACGGCGTCACGACTTTGTTCGACTTCAATGGCATGGTGCGACGACACCACACATCTCTTCCCAACCTTCATTATTTCCACGCGGTGCAACGGAACCGCGCTGCCTTGCTCGTGCCACAACAAAACAAGCATCAAGTGGGGAGGAGAGTCGGCCATGTTCTTGCAGTCTAACCTCCTCCCGGTATTGCGATAACAAGAGTCCAAATTATAGAATGATGAATGGAGACAAAAATATTCACGAAAAAAAATAAATAATCCCAAACCTTGATAACGAGATGAAGTTCAAAGAGCATCACAGAAAGCGGCATCGCGGGGTGAGGTTCCGTTCACGTTGACAGAGATTGTCCGAGGTGGAACAGCGTCTCCCTTCCTTTGATGTGGGAAGAAGAACAAATGATGGTGCGTCGTCGTTCTTCGGAAAAAGGCATGACATCGTTCTTTGTCGTGGTATAAAAGTTCATCACCAGGAAGATGAAGTTCTTCCAAAATGAGAAGAACGTTCCCCCTTCTACACAACGAAGTAACCACAATAAAATAAGGCCTTAACCTTGTTTTATTTCCTTTTCCATCACTTTTAAATTTTGAACATTCAAAACTAAGTCCACTCATTTAATTAAACATAACTTGTCAAAATTTAATGAGGTGATAAGTTGGCAATATTAAATGGGGGGGGGGGTTTGAGGAGTTAGGAAAGTGAGGGGTTGGGCTCGTGTGGGCCCCACCCCACCATTATCCTCTCAAGGTTGGTTAACAATATGTGGGTCCCACCCCTAACTCCCTTACTTAGGATAAAACTACGTTGTGGAAAATAAATATAAATTGTAATATAATTTTATTTATTCCTCACTAAAACCACAAATTAACAACTCCTCCCGAGTAAACGCAACTCCAGGAAGAGTCTTCTTAAGCAATTACTGGCGATGTGAGTTCATCGATGCCCTCAGATTTCAATTCCGAGCACCGGTTCAAAAGTTAGAAAAACCCGCTCGTTCGTTCACTGAATGTACCCAAACCTAACTTCGGAAATTGATTCCGGGCACACCGGGTCTCGGAATCTGGCGCCGTCAAAAACTGCGTTCTTGTAAAATCCCAAAGAAAATTAAGAAAACATTTCCCGTGAATTGTACGGTTCTTTACATTTCACTTCAAATTCTATATTTTTACTATTCATCAATAATCGAAATATTTTATAAAAAAATATAAAAACCCCCCTACGATAATTAATATTAATTTTATTTCCAAAAATATGTATAATTAATCATTTTAAATTTATGAGAATGTTTAAAAATAATTTTATTATAGTTAACAGAGCTTCATAAAAGAAGGTTCTTCTAAGAAAGTAATTTTTTCAAACATATAAATACATTACCCAAAATAATGTATTTAATTAAATGTATATTTTATAAATATGAAACATTAATAAAAAATACATAAAAATGTATTAAAATTAATATTACCATGTTTAATGGATATGTTATATCTATCTTGTTTAAAATAATTTTAATAAAATATTTTTTCGTAGAACCAATATAATTCATGTACCACAAGCTAAGTCTACGATGCATGTAGTAAAAGCTTATTATAGTATATCATATAATGAAATATTATCTTCATAGAGTATGAAATTAATTAAATCAATGAAATTTAATTTATTTGAAAAAAATTTCATAAAAACATGTTGTGTTACATTGTTCTCCCATTAAATTAATTTCTTCTGAATAATATGTCATTAAGATATTAAGAAATCATGATACTTATTAATAGATGTGAGGAGGTGAGGGGTGTGGGTTCACTTTTATTTTGGATCATTATTGTGATAGTTGTGTTTACAAAAGTAAAAACACTATTGGGAGGTATCTCATGCAACTTATGCATCTAATAAAAGTCTATTTTCGATATAATGTAGGATATGGTTAAAATATGGACATACAATGGATTTCGGACATGTTTATATGTTATTTCCACCCTTAATATAAACATTAATAAATAATTATACTCATTTTTACCTGAATCATCACAATTAATTTTAATTACATTCTCTAATAACATTCATCTAAAATTATATTGGCAATATTAGATTGGGGGTGGTACATCCACCTAAAATGGTAATTCTTTTCTCTATATGGTGGGGTGTGGATATTTTTTATATTATAATTTGATAAAAATTTTACTATTTTTCTCACCAATTAGGTGAAACTGACCAACTATAGAATGACATATTTCTGTTAAATATATGTAGAATGGATAGAGGTAGTGATGTCTGATGTTGTTTATAAGCCTTTTAATATGAAATTTACTCTCTGTGAGCTTCAAGATAAAACATAATACCCTAATTTCAATATTAGGCATTTTAATAACATAATATTTTTTATCATCGGTTTTTATAAGACGCAATAGTACATAGATTTGTGTTGTGAAGAATTAGATTATTTCTTTAACATGGTTTAATTATTTAGAGAATAAAAAAATCCTTGCTTATGTTCTCCATATTTACCAAAAAATGGATTTTGAGGGTGAAATTTGTTCTATCATTACTTTTTTCCTTTTTGGTTTCATATGAATTATGTTTATACCCACCCCTACATGGGCTCTGTTACCACATATGTTGTTTCTTTGTATTCATTGTATACATTGATTTGTCGACGGTGGACATGGAGTAGGGGGGTTTGGTCAAGATGATATATATTAATTCATAGTAGAACATTCTGGGAGATTATTATTAGAAATTTGTATTTTAGGGAACCATATAGTGAGGTTTCATGATCATAAAGACTAGAGTTGGTTGTGACCTATCATTATTTTACATCATCATCTGTATTTCACTGCTATTTTTTTCTTATAGGATGTTTCAATTATCATTTTTGAATCTCTTTTATATGTTATTTTACTATTAATTTGATTATATCTATATTTTTATTATTATTATTATATATTAGAATGAATTTGGGGAATATTTTGTTATAGTAGAATGCTTAATATGTATTAACTTTTAATTTCATTTTCCCAATGTTTTTTCTTTCTATGTATTTTAATAAAGAAGAATAACATAGAATTAAATTAAATTGTATTTTCTTTTCTCCAACAAGTTTTTTATAAGTACATATTATCAATATTTTATGCATTTAATGAATCTGAGAGGAATTATAACAAATTTTTATCAATTTATACGGATTTCATAAATCACATATTATAATGACAAATATTTTCACTATAGACCTCATAATATGGAGAAACCCATCATTTTATATAAAATACAACATTATAAAAATTGGATTTGACATTGGAGATTGAGATTGATCCAGATTATGTTTAATTCATTACTGACTTTTAGAGACATTAGGACAAGAGATCATGTTTTCTTCCAAAAAAATATAGTATGTTTTCAATTATAAATGATATTGTGGGTCATTTAGTGGAGAGGTAGTTCATTAACTATTATATAATCATTAGTAATAAACATTATATAAGTAATAATAATAATAATAAATGAAAATATAAATATGGTGAAATCCAATAGTGAAATAACACCCCATACTATTTCAAAATGATATACATGAAGTCATATATTCAAGTAAAATGGATCCCCACATATGGAGGATCCATATAAGTGATAAAAAACAAACTAATGAATATCCAATTATGTTTATTTGAGTAATAGTAAATCTATAACCATTAATTAATACATACCCCCCACTAATTTTGATAATTCCCTTACCTAAATCCATAATAAGACATTCTCCATGTACCCAAATGTTCTCATGAAAGGTATGAATAATAAATTCTATAGAAAACCACTAAATCATCCCAATCACAAGTGAAATAGGTTTTTAAGATTGGATACAATAATAGAAGTAATTAATCATGAAAATATTTCATTTTTTTACTCAACTTGACTTAACCTTGAAACCAAGAACTCAGTCCAAATCGGCATCAGATCCATACTAGAAGAAATTTTCATAACAATTTGTAGGTATATCCCAAAGCTAGAACGGTAATTACTCACTCATGGTTCAATATAACATCAAGCAACAAATCATAATTTCTCTACTAGAGGAGGTCAGACATCATAAACATGGACTAAACACTACCACACATATTTGGAAACATATTAATTCCTAAAACACTCACTCTCACTTTGGTAAGTCTCAAATCAATACTCATACCATCCACTCTCTCATGGGAGATCAAACATCATCATCTCATGGCTTATCAGGCACACAATTGGTGGCCTCATCATCCATGATCTTATGTCATCACATCACAACCAAACATCATCTCAATTAGGATGGGGGTTAGAACCATATGTCACATCAATTCACACGAACACACATACATATAAATAGATAATAGAAATAATAACCAATCAATAGATATACAATTGAAATCCACATCCTAATAGATCATCCAATCCATGATAACATCATAAGGGTTTCCTGTAATGACCATGAATTAATATATAAGAAATTTTCTATGGAAATATTTACCTATGTCATATAGGGTAATATATATTATAATAACATTCATCACCTTATTAATAATTAAAACTATATTATTTTAATAATATTACCTTTCAATAAAAAATATAACTTGTCAACTAGTATAAATATAGATATATAATGAGTTTTAAAATGAATTTTCAATGAAATTTTTGTTAACATATATATATCTAATTTTTTCAATTATATAATTTCAATATAATAAATTTGATATAAATTTTTAGACTCACAAGGTAAAAATAGTTTTGGAATAATTTTTGGTATAATATTAGAAATATAAAATTTTTATATTGGTAGTGAAAACAACTGATTTTAATAATACATAAAAAATTTTAAAACCATTTTTAATATATATTATATATATAATACAAATATATTAGATGATTTAAAATTATAATTAAATATATATAACTTATTCATAATATATTTTTATACATTTGTAAATTTTTAACAAAACCATTCTTTGTCTTTTTTAATTAATAAATATTCAAATGGTTGAAATATAAATTTAAATCATAAAATTCACCATTTCCTTAAAAACATGTTTTGCATTATATATGTGCTAGTACTAAAATTAATATATTTAAACTTATAGAATTTTTATTATAATATAAATCACATGATTAAAAATATTATTTTCAAATCACTACATAAATAAAATTTATGTTTTTCCATTAAATTGTTTTCCATGTGTGAATGTGTAGTTAATGTTATAAGTGTAAGTTATGGAAAACATTTTTTGAACCATTTCAAATAGGATAGAACAAGTGAAAAAACATGGAATATTTAATGGTGGGGGAAATATAGGATTTATATCTATCCTCAGACCATTATTAGATATTTTTCATGCCCTTTTACATGATAAATGGAGTGATATCATTCACTAATAATGAGTTTTTACAAAGAACCCCTTATATTCACTTCTAAAAGGTAAGTTCCACCTAGATATTTTTCCTCCACTATAAAGCCGTATATCACATCGAACACATTATTGATCCCTAAAATATATCGTCCTATTTCATTTTAATCCTTAGTCATATCCACATTCCGTGCCCAGGATTCTTAAATAGATTCCTAAGGGAGAACATCCAAGGGATGTAATACTCTATACCAATCTTTTATTACTTATTTTCTTCATCTACACCCATAATGTAACCTCCATCCATGTAGGTATGATAACAGCAATATTGTCATTATTATTAATGTTCATTATCCTAATTGAATATCCATTTTATACTTTCCACTAAAATCAATGATAAAATTTAAAGTGTCTCCATGTGTGTTTTTGTAGTCCGACAACCATGAATGATATGATTGATTTTCAGTCAGCACCTAACCAGGTTATATTTAAAAAATATTTTACCTTGTAAAAATTATTTTTTTGAAATATTATTATTCTTTATTGATAATATAAGGCAATATATAAGTAATAAAATACTAAAATGTTATAGTAACAATAACATCCTAAAATGGGATTATAAAACTACATTTCTTAATTTTGATCTTTTTGGGTTAAAATTTGAACAAACATAAGTATTCTCATAATATATTAAAAAATTTAACAAATATCCACAATTATATGGATCATAATATTATTTTACAAAACTCCTATCCATAAAAAACTAACCCAACGTGCTATGAAGAAATTGAATAACTAACCCTGAGTATTTGACCTAATTGAAAAATATTATCAAAATATATAAAAAATATAATTAATTGAACTTATATATTAACTATAGGTGAATGAGGTTATTGGTAATATATTCGGAGAAATTTATTTAATTATTCAAGATTTTAATTTCAAGCACATTACTTTTTCAGACCAGAGGTATGGGATCCTATGAACAACCCTCATTGCCTTTGGGTTAAACATGCTATTTAATTTTCCACCATTCAATATATCTTCATATCAATTATACCATCCATATTGTTTTTATTTTTTCCCTTAACAATTATAAGTGAATTATGTTGCCTTTGTTTACCGATTATTGTAAATAAAAATCGCTTCGATGTTTTCTGATTCAAGTGAAGCTTATTTCTATAGGAACACCCCTTTTCCTATAATCATGAATGTTATAACATCATAAAATTATTTAAAAAATAATTTTTTTATAAAAACTACATTTATTATGTGATAACCAATTTTAGTTCAACTATGGTTGAAAATAAAACATTTTCATTTTTCTTCTATATAATTTCCTTCTATCACTTTTAAAAGAATTATCTAAGAGGTTTTTTTATTCGTACATCTTCAAATTGTCTAATGAATAAATTTATAAAATGACAACTAGTTTTCAAGACATATTATTATTTCTAAAAAAGCTAATATAAATTAGAAATATATTCCATTATCCCCATGTAATCCATATGATATAGCTTTTAGTTAAGCCTTAAAACAATATTTTTTAACCAAGATTCTGCACATGGGTTTCATCAAGCTGATGATTTATCTATATGTTCATTTTGTGGTTTTGGAAAACATATTCATGTACATAATATGATTGAAGATGAAATATGATGTGAGTTTTTAGTCAATTATATCCATCTACATAATTGGTTAATATTAATATACCATGAGATTCCATGTATGGTGCCTGGGTGGTTAGCCCAAGGACACTATATATGGTTCATGGAATTTTTCCGTAAGAACGAAATTTTATAATGGTAGTTAATTAGAGAATACTATGTTGGTGGTTAGCTAATATTATGTTTTCTGGGTTGGTATACATGAAATTTTTCTATAATGTCCATATTTTTATGTTACAACATGATTGTGATTTCATGATTTTATTCTTTCAATTCCATAGGTTGTGTTTTCATGATTATGATCGTTATCTTTATGAAATAATTTATAACTGTTGAATCTCATGTTATGATTTTTTTCTTGATTATCCAAATTATTTAATTTGAATCTCACCATTTACATTATGTATTCATTCCAAGATATAAAATGTAGGTATATATGACATATTAGAGTAGGATGTCTATTCATATTAATCAATTAAAATGTTGAGTTTATGTTTAAGATGTTATATATATTTATCTAGTTGTCCAATGATTCTAGACCTCTTAATTCTGGTGTTTATTTTGTGTATGATAATGTTAATATAAAAACATGAATTTTCTCATAGTTATGGATCATTATTTTTTAGCATAATTTATTTAGCATGTCACTTATAATGTTACAAATTTGATACTCGAAAGTCAAGTGGGTATATGTGGCTTGTTAAATTCTTAGTTCCTCTAAATTTTGAGAAACAAAATGGGTTTCAAGGTTATGATAATCAATACCACCATGCTCTCATGGTTTCTCATATGTCTATAGGGTGTGACATAAGGAACTAGGGGGAACATGATTTTTCTGAAATTGAGTGAGCATAGGCCATCTCACATGAATATTGTAGAGTGGTTTGTAGTAGTACCATGCATATGACTTGTTCATGGATAAGAAAATTGTGTTCCTAGCCCAAGTAGTGTCCCATGTTAGACAATGTAGATATCATGGTTTATATACAGCCTGGCCAAAGACTATATCCAATCCAATAACCCTCGTTTTTTTTTCAAATTAAATTTTCTTCATGAAATTATTTTAATTTCATAATTCTCTCTTCCTTCCTTTTTTTGGTGTAAATATAATCTCCTTCTCATGTAGGGCTCTACATTTCCATAAACAAGTTGTTGTAATTACTCTTCCATATGGACTCCAAATCAAGTGTATTCAAAATCATTTGATCCATGATGGTATGATCTCTAATCTTATTGATTCCATTAATTTTTTCTCTTTACATCTCTTGCCCTATTTTTTCGGAGCACATTATCCCAATATTTTGTGTTTAGACCATTTTTTATATGATTTAATTATTGTATTAAGATAATATTGGATGATGTGTTATATACAGCCATAATGTTATCTGTCTAGTTTGGTTATTATGTGTCAATTTGATTTCATAGCTCTGCAATTGTGCTTAGTAGTATCCACTTCCGGGCATTTTCAAAAATTATATTCTTCATTTTTGAGTTAGGTGAATCATATTATTATACATTTTTAGACCCTTCATAACTGTTTAAATGTTCTTTACCATGTTCATTGACAGAGATATGGTTGTGATAAATTAATTTACCTCTTTTAAATAATTTTCATGGGATCTAAACACCTTTAACTATTCATCATGACTTATAAATGGATTTTACATCCTGTATATAATTTCCTAATTCATAATAGAACCTTATAAGTATTATAATAGACACTGGAATTGAATTTAGTTCCCATGAAAAAACAAATAGATTGTTTAAATTTATTTGAATAGGTGGAAAGGCCATGCATCTTAATTTATAATTATATACATGGAATAAATGAATTTTTCACCCATGGTTTGTAGGGATTAATGGTTTTTAAATCATGAGAGGTTATTCCTCACAGTTATTATTATTTTAATATTTTTATTAATAAAGATACGGGATATTTTTCATTCGATAATGGTTATTGGACTTTTTGATATTGATGTCTCATGCTCCCTTTCATTAGGTGTTGGGTATGAGGATTATAACTTTCATACTCATGTTTGGGAAATGGGAATGAAATTTGACATTCCATGATTCTAGGTGTTTAACATTATGAATCACCCACCTATCATGGTAAACATGTTTGATTTATCAAAAACATTTTGAGATTTAGTGAATGTACCATTCTCTTTATCCTAATGTTAGTAAGACTTATTATGGACACCCGAGATACTACCCAGGTCTAACCAGCACCAAGTATCCATGTATATAAATATTTATTTAATCACTTACATAGTGAACATACTTGAATAATATATAACTATTAATATGTATTATTAATATATAAATGGTTACTGATTACATTATTACACAAACTTATATCGAAGAATGTAGAGGTGATTAGGTGTCATGTAGGAACCTGATTGGGATGTTATTTATTATTCATCATTTATTATTATATATTATTTTTGAAAATTTAATATCTATGTAAACATTATATATTGTTTATAGATACAGTTGGTTGTGTCCTACTATTTTTATCTCATGCCCTATTCAGGCCACCTTCAGTACATGTGGAGTTTTTAGTTATGTATGAATGGACAAGTTTATGTTTCCAACTACAGATGATTGATATACTATACTTATAGAAGAGTAATGGGAGAAAAGGACTGGTAATATACTAATAACTTCATTGGAGTAATCATGTGGTATTTTATATTTTATTCATAGAATGTTGAAAATGCATGTCCCTTAATTACCCTTCTTTTATATTAGTATGGATTTACATCCCAGTATATGACTCATCCATTGGGATTATTGGTATTTTTTTAGTTTCTTGGTTATTTAGGTTATCATAATTTTTTATTAAATATGTTTCTACTATGACATCTGTTATTGAATTAGTCTTAAATTGTTTGTTAATTTTTCCTATTTATTGTTCCATAATAATAAGAGGTTATAGTCTCCCCATTTTATGACTTTATACCCTTGTTGTAATCAGTAGCCTCTAGATTACTAGGAGATTCAATTGATTCCATGTGACTGGATGGATTGAGAAACCACTTGACTGGATCCTAGGTTAGGACATTAAAAGGTGGTATCCGAGTATTCCTTTCCCCTTTTTATTATTGCAGGGGTATTAGATATGAGACTAGGTGGTAATAGTATTTTTTCATGAGCTTGTTCCTAGGTGTATTTAACACACATAATGGGAAACCCAAACATACAAGGTACTTATTATTGATGTTAATGATTATTCCTATTATAGTTGATATGATTTCAAAAATGGGTGATGAACCCATATTATTATTTTATTACAATTTATGTTATTTCAATGATATTTTTATTACCTAGGGTAGATGAAATAAGGATGTGTTATCTCATAAAGAATCATAAGAAAAATAGGAAAAAGATTCCATTCATTTTTCCATGCCATGTAAATTTTATACATGTAATTTCCAATTTTATATTTTTAGTACCATGATTATAAAATTTTGAAATTTGTTGAAATTTCTTGTATATGGAATGTAATTGAACTAATTAAAGTTCCTATATAAATCTAATTTTTTTTTCCAACATATGATTATGGTGAATCCTTAATTATCCAATTATATTATGATGTTAGTTTTGGACCTAACGGTTATAAACATATATATGTATATTATATATTCTATATCATGAGACCAAATGAAATTAAATATCGAAAATAAAATCATTACCTTTAAAGGTGATTCCAATTTTAATTTAAACAATGCTTTCCTCTATACCATGAAATTGAATCTCGACATACAAGAACCTCTACAATTTGATATGTGACATAGATCAGAATCCAACCGTGGTAGTGGCTATATTTTGGTGTATCGTACATAACATATTCCACATTTTGGACTTTTAGTATCAAAATGACAAATAATTTGGACATGGACAATATGTGTCATATTTTTTATCATATGGTTGTATACATGTCCTTTTATCAATATGTAATTCCATAAAATATTTTTTCTCTTATGAGGTGTTGATTTTTTATTGTAGAATCTTTCTACAATGAAATACTTGAGTTGTAATCCTCAATGGATGTGATGAACATGCACCAATGGTGGTGAACCCTAAGACACCAGTTATCCCTCATATAGTGCCACCTATAAAACCACCTTTTTATCATTCTATGGGAAAAAACTCATAGTTTTGAGATGGTTTTATTAGTATGATGCACTCTATACAAGGTGTTTCTCGAAATTCATTGTATTTGATAGAGTTGACTCGAGATATTTAAAAATAGAATCCTCCCACATTTTAAGGTGTAGGAGGACACAAGATATGAAATCAATGTTGGGGCCCATGATTTCTTTTTTTTGAGCATATATAGGAACCATGTGAGTAGAAGTTTTAACTTGCTACATATATTCTATGCGCCTCATCCAATAAATGGTGTGATGACATAACCAGACATACTGACATCGGGACATGGTTTTCCTGGATTTGAAGACATTATAATTCAACTACATCTTTACAAAGACTCTTGGGCCTGACAAGGATAAAAAATTCATGAACCTCCAACATGGTTCCACGCTTGTCATATAGCATTATACATGTTTACTAATATTTATTATTTCACTCCTAGTATATATGTTGATGATGTCATGTCATTGAGGAAATAAGATAATGGGATGTAATATTTCATTAGATTTCAAGATTATTTATATGCTAATGACTATTTCTAAGATAATTATCCATGCCCCCATTACTGAGATAAATTTTATGGATGTTGATGGTCAAAACAATATATGTTCATCAAATAATCCTGAATGTGTTTCTTGTAATGGTAATAAGTTTCATAATAAGGTTTATCATAATGGTAGAAGTAGACATACACCTTATACTGACAGCTTTCTTATCTTTCAGTGCTGTAGAAAATTGGGACATATGAAACCCTAGTGTATACAGGATCCAGTTGAATATAGAGGATGTTGTATAATGTGGAATATCCATTTCATCTTCATGGATCATCCATCAGTTCTTAGATAGTGGGGATCTACAAATACACCACATTATCAAGTTGGGCGAGTAATATCTCATCAGGGAGGTAGATTCAATACCACCAACTGCTCTGGCTGAGGAGGTGGTCGAATTAAATGTAATCAGACTCACGAATTTATGTTCTTAAAAGCCAGACCTACTCAGGGTAGTTTGTCTATGACTTAGGGTAATGGTAATGTCCAGTTACAAAAAATTGATTCATATGCAGGAGGATAATTTCACCATACCTTCCACTATTTGAGGTACTATTCTACTATCTTCTACATTATTCTGCATTATTTTATAAATTTGTTTCCCGCCCTTTTATATATGGGGAAATAATGGTGATTCCATGCCACATGATATAATAATTGTATACCATGAAGATGATTGATACAACATTTTGTATATGATCATAGAGAGTTCACTATTATGAGTATTTCCACCATGAGATATATTGTTCTATATTCATATAGAATATTTTAAAACTCAATATGATAGGACTAGAAGTAATTATAAAGATATTTTGGTTTGTTTCATATAGATCACATATTGACTATTATTGTAGAAGGTTTTGTTTACACCACCGTAGGCTGGTAAAAATGTGCATAAGTGAGAATACGATATCCATGCTACGTGATGGAGACATGAAAATCATGGGATGAGGAGGGATACAAACTATATTTCCTCTATTTACAAGGATGACCAAGATTTATGACCTTCTATTTTTACACCATGGTGTATTTTCTTTGGGATGTATTTCATGGAAAAAAATGACGGGATCCTCTTGTGTGGGAGTTAGGATTCAACAGTGTGCTAGTACCTGGAATAGAACTAGTGACCCTTCCATCTTATAAGAAAAAAGCTATGGAACTTTTTTTTTCACCTGTAATAGTTGGATGATCATGAGGATAAAAGATTTATACACCCCGACAATTATTAATAGGGTTCACATGTCCCTAATTCAAAGAATTAAGATGTCATCATACTGATTTTCATGGATTTCCAATGGTTGAAAAAACTATTGGTTATGAATTGGAATTCACTACCTTGAATATAAGACCAATCTGATTAGATCCTTTGATCTATAGTATATTAAAATATTTATTTTATTTTGGTCTATTAATGGAAATATTTCTCCACTTTAGACACACCTTACACATTATTTTGGAGCATATATATAATTCATGAGTATCTGGTTATGGAATTCGATCTCACGAATTCACCTGCTATTTTTATGGTTCTGATGTATCAATCTTCCACACATATTTGGATTATCTAATGGTAGTGCTTGTTGATGATAAATTATTTCTTCTTATTCTGGACATGACCATAGTAAACATCATGACATCATGCTGAATACACTATGGGAGAACATAATTTATTATAGGATCAATGAATTAAACTTTTGTATTGATAGATTCCACTTTCTATGTCCTATCATCTCAGAGTTAGAAGATTCTGTAGACCCAGATAATGTAAGTGTTGGTGTTTCCTGGGAGCAATCTAGGAATCTCATTGATTTAAAAAGATTATTCTTGATGTCCAAATGTTATAAATGCTTAATCTAGGATTTCCCAATCATTGAAGTTCCTCTTATAGTCTAAAAATATGTTATGATAAATTCATATGGTCATAAGCTTATGTAGATCCCTTCCAGATTTGAATGGAAGATTGACTTTAGATCCAAAATTGATTCTATCCAATCCAAGAATAACTTATATAGACTATTGTGATGCATCATGTATTGTGATGGAAACATTTTTGATATATGATGAGTGATTCATCTTGTATGGGTATAATCTATTGAGTCCACCTGAAAATAATTACCCAATTAATGTCCCCAAACCAGCTACTATAGTTTACACCTTATGTTATTGGAGACATTCATTACATGGAGAGATTTTGGGGGTATTCCTGGATCACAAAAGACTCAAGTACATATTTATAAATATTTATATGAATCTCAATAAGAGTAGACTAGTAGAGTATCTACAACCCAATGATTTAGATCTTGTTAATATAACATGAAAAAAAATTATATGGCTGAGGATCTCAGCCGAAAGACTCAAACATAAGGAGTTCAGAGGGCCAGTGGTTAATGGTGTCTCGTAGAATTTTTTTCAGAGATGCGTGTTGAGTTTTAGGAGGATCATGGTAGACTATCATCTCTACTATATAAGTTAACTTTACACTTATGGGAAGGGTGATAATGATAAATATTTACAATCCTATGTTCCATGTCCTATGAGATGAAGTAACATATGATGATTCGCCATATGGTTGTAAAATGAATGGGGATGTTACATTATTCTTTAATGATCATGTTTGGGTCCCACTAGAAATCATTGAGTAGATGATGTGTGAATTCATGCCTTGTATTGGGTATTACATCACAATTTCACCAAGATGTATTTAGACATACAGTGCTAGTATTGGTAGGCTGGTATGAAATATGAGATTCCTATATTTTTCACATGTTGTTCAACTTGTGAACAAGTGAAGGAGGAACATTTGTGTTGATTAGGAATACTATAGATTTTATTCCATTCAATAAAAGAAATTAGATGATGTTTCATTAGATTTCATTAATGGATTACCAATATCCCCTAGAAAAAATGATATTTTTTTGGTAATATATTATAGTTTGAAGAAAGATACACACTTCTTAGTACATAGATAGACCATTTATGTCGATTATCTAGGGAGGATATATGTTATGAAGGTCATAAAACTTCATCGAGCTCCACATTCAATTGTATCTGATATAGAATCTTCATTTCCATCTCAGTTATGGAAGAGGTTACAAAAATAATTGCGTACACATGTGCTTCTAATCATGTCCAATAACCCATTTACTGATAGAAATATAGTGCATATGATTCATGTCATGGAGGAAAAAATTCATGAATGTGTCCAAAAATTTCGAGGTTATTGGTAAAAACACATACCATGTGATTATTTTTTTATAATAGTATTCTTCATCCTACCATTCATGTGGATTCATATGAGGACATATATGGTTGTCTTTTCGAATCAAATTTGAACTATTAATGGAAGGGGATGAATATTTTATTTGATCTCATCTCATTTATGAAACTACAGAGGAGTACTAGTAGGTCAAAAAGAACATGATGATTTCTTATTCCACATATCAGTCACATGCCAACCAATAATGATGAAATATTGTGCTTGATGTTGGATATCAATTTTTCTTGTGCATCGCTACCAAAATTGTAATTCAATTTATTTGGTGGAAGGTTAAACATTCCCCATGATTAGATAGTCCCTTTGATGTTTTTAAATATACCAGACCAGTGGCTTACAAGATTGAACATCCATAGAGATACCAATCTATGCGTATTTTCTTCATATATCATAGTTGTATTGGCATTATCCATACCATTTACATATTTATCTTCTTGTTGATATTGAGTTAGATATGGATACTTCCATTGAGGAGTGTCTAGTGATTTTTATTGGATTGTGAAGTCACTCTTAGGAAGGTCATTGACATTAGTATTAGTGTATGGAATCAGGGAAGAGTACTAAATGAGACCGTGGAGTGAGAATCATATATAAAATCTCATTGGTCAGTTCTTTCCTCATATGATCATACATTAACCTTTAAATTCCAATATAGGTATGAGTTTCTTTAACTATGGGATTCTGCAATAAGACGAATTTTATATATTGTAAAAATCATTTTTTTTAATTTTATATTCTTTTGTGTGACCATTATAATGCTACATAATGGTTTGATGTAGTTTATATTGGTTAACAAGGATTATTTTAAGCAGGTATCCCAAATATTTTGGGAACAAATTGGGCCACATGGATATGAGAAATCAAACCACCTATCCCACTTGATTTTCCTAACTCTTTGGGGTGTCACATAAGGGGGTAGGGGAATGAACTGTTTTTTGAAAACTGTTCAATCCTCGAAATAAAACATTGTGAATTTCATTGGGTTTTTGATAGTTTCTTATAAATTTCCAATGCAAGTTTAGGAATGTTGTGTTACAAGCCCATGTGGCGTCCCTACATTTAAAACAGAGGCATCATGGTTTTCTCATGATTTTTACAAATCACATGTGCCCAATTTTTATGGTGAAATGACTTTTTTTCCCATGAAATGTTTTTAATGTATAAAATATATCATTTTTACTTCCATTCTAGAATACAATTCCTCTCCCTCTAACATTGGTCCTTACCTTTAGCTAACCTATGTTTTTTATTACTCCTCCACCTAGAATCTGAATCAAGTGTTATTAAATTCATTGGATCTATGTCGGTAATATCTCTTATCTTCTTGATTCCACTCACTACTTCTCTATATATATAATAATCAATAATTGTGCAATTTCATTCAGTCTGTTTTTAGGTTATTTGAATATTTATAATTATTATTCTATTATACATCAACTCTGATGCTGTTATTGGATATTAATTCATAAATATCCCAATGGTATGTGGTCTTGTTTTCCCCTAAAATTCATGTTGATTACATAGCTCCTCTATTTTTCCTCACATTGGCCATTCCAATGCATTTCTTTATAACGAGTTATTAAATTTTTAATCAATTAATTTTTGTTATTATTCTTACTTAGACAAATTATAAGGTACTAATTTTTTTATTTGGTTCATTCCCACACCTTTGGGTGTGATAAATTAATTTCTATCTTTTATATCATTTTTCAGTTGATTGGGACACCTCTTATGTGTTTTTTATGAATTGTAAAATCATTCTCCCTCAATTAAATAATTTCCTAGTTCACTAAAGAAGGATCTATGTGTTTTTATTGCCCATCAAATTTAATTTCTGTTCCATGATAAATCATATGGGTTTTTGACATTGAATAGAATAGGTGTCAAGTCCATTATTCTTGTTTTATAATTATTAATATAGAATATATGAATTGTTCCCCCATATTAAGTTGGATTGAATGGTTTTTATTTTATTGGATGTGATTCTTTGTGGTTATTATTATTATTATTATTATTATTACAAGACCAATGATATTTGTGATTAGTTGATGAATAATGGAATTGTTGTGCATGGAATTTCATTATACCTTATACGGGATGACGAGCATGATAACTCTCATTATTATAATATTATTTTGTAAATGGGAATGGTGTTCCATGTTATCATATTTCAGATGTTGGGCATGATGACTCACCCAATCTAAAGTAAATGATGGGCATGGTGTCTCTCATTCAATATAAAAATATAGGAATGTGCCCGTTTCTTAAGCATATTTATCATCAGGCTGTTAATGGATTCCTATGTTATGTCTTAGATCTAGAAAAACCTAGCATCCATGTATATTCCTACATGTTTACTCACTTAAATTTTTTATATACATGTAAAACGACTATTAATATATAAATATAAGTATATGTATGCTTAATATATGAATGGTTGTTGATCTGACTCTTATAATGGCATATAGAAAAGCAGGTGGATCCATCCATGTGTTCTCTAGAAACCAAAGATGGTTAGTATTTATTATTCACACTTTATTATTATCCATTATATTTACACCTTGTATATCTATATAAAATTGATGGATTATTTCTAGAATTTTTTTTTGTTTCCTACATAGGGTATCAAAAACCTCACTGGGTTCGCCATTTGTACTTGAGTAGGTTTAATGTCTACATATATTGATAAAGAAAATAGCTCTATTATAGAAGCTTGGTCATCTTTACTTATAGTTGAAACATGGTAGCATAAGAATGAGAAAATTATCATGATATTAGTATTGTAGCCTTTTGGGATTTTTATGTTTTTGTGTAGAGTGTTGTATATCCAGGTCCCTTGGTTCCTATTTCATTGTATCAACTTACCATAACCTTAATATATATGAGTCATCCATATTTATTTTATTTATATATTATAGTTGATTAATTATTTACACGTATGTAGTTATTTGAAGGATTTTGAATAAAAAGAGATAAAAAATAGTGGAAATGATTTCTATTCATTCTTTTTTCATATTTCTTACAACTAGAACTAATCAAACCCCACTACAAAATCTGAAGGTGATGTTATTAGTGAAAACTGAAAATGTTTTGATTTTCACATCACAATTATGTAAGCCTTCCCTAGATTATATTTTAAGGTTTAATCACTGATAAATACTAGCTGTACTCTATATAGTTTAATTTGATGTTATACATGCAATGGATGAGCTCTCTTTATATAGATCGAATGTCAACTATTTGGAGAAGGAAATCACATTCCAAGTTCCAAATTATATTTTTATTTTGTAAAAGTGTAATGATGAGAGTGATGAATCCCCATTGGACTTTCCTTTATAATAATGGATATTTTTTCCCTATGAGCATGCATATCCAGCTCAGATGATTGAGATAGAGGAGATGACATATCTGTATGAAATTCCCATTGAAAGAGAATAAAGTGATTTTTTTCAAAGTCTATTCATGCCTTCCTTATGAAAGGGAGGTTTTTTTTATCAATTGAAATTATAACTAGTTATTATTCAATAACGTTGAGTCATTATATATTATACCTAATTTAACTATAATAATTAAAATAGTATCTATATGATAATTTTTAGAAGGGGTTTCAACACCGATTTTCTTCACTGTGGGGTGCACCGGTTCTCTATGTTAGGAATATTTATGGGTAATTGTGTCTCTAAATCGATTATCATGATCTAAAAATGTCATCATCAATAATATGTATCCACTTCAATGGATTGAAGATTATTTTTAAAAAATTATTCAATAATCAATACAACTCGAATGTTTATTTTCATTAAGGGTATCACAAATAAATGATGAGGAATGGGGATATTCCCATGACTAATTTTTATATAAGGTATTAGCTGTAAGAGTTTATAGTCATACTGTTTGAACTCAAAAATTATAAATAAATAATTATTCCCGTAATGATTAGATTATGAAGATAATACCTTGACAAATTTGTTATTGTTTTTACTGGTTATGTTCTTATAAACTCCAAAAACAATGTGGAACATTAAGATTATTTGAATATATCAGTGCAGATTTTAGGGGAAGGAGATGTTATTTAAAAATCATAATAAATCTGTGTTTTCATTTGAGAATGTATCATTATTGGGGAATGTTACCACAAGTGAAGTGATATCAACAAATTATTAAACATGATGGTAATCGATAAATTAATGAGATCAAAATCTATAACATAAATCAATAGTTTCTTCAGATTAGTTGGTATTATTTGTGATTTATGAGGATTTTAATATCCTTTTCGAACCCTCTCTCCACAATAACATATAATTGACTGATGTATAATTGGAATAATTAAGATGAAAAAATATTTGAGGAGTTATGTAAACATCAAATCACAATAACTTTACTCACACTAACTTTTATAAGGAAAGGATTACTGATTTACATTGATACCTCAATGAAGGGATATGGTTGTGTACTCATCAAAAATGAACAATTAATAGTATACACCTCAATACAGATGATGTTTCGTGAATAGAACATAACTAAACATGGTCCATAGATGGTTTGAATAATTTTCATATTCAATATTTAGCCGAATTAACTATTTGTGGAGAAGTATCTAATAAAAATGGATCATATAATTCTGTACTTTCTATTCATAGAGATAGTGATCAACATGCATCTATGATAATGGTTAGAGTGGATAAAATATAATTATTGATCAATCCTTTACCATTCTTGAAATGTGCATAAAGTGGTAGATAATCTATTAACAAAGGATCCACCAATAATATTCATTATGATATTTTAGAAGGATCAAATATTCATAGTCTTCCAAAGGATGGATATGAAATTATTAAATGAGGGATCATACTAGCATTTTTGTGTGTTCTCTATTCCCTATGTTATAAAAAAGTATAAAATCCTAAAGTAATGAGTGGAGATATAGATTATGGTGGATATAGTGAGAATTTGGAAATACTCATATATACCCTGAATGATTAAAGAGTGTAGAGATTTTGAAAATGGATTTGTGATCCATATGAGCTAAACATAAATAAGGAGTTATTTAATGATGACCATATCTAAAAATTCTAAATTTACCTTGTAAGAAAAAATATTAATATATATATATCTCAAAATAATTATAAGGCCCCAGCCTTATACCTTACTTAATATTGAATTAAATGAATAATTCACATTGAGGATCTTTTCATGGTTTAGTGTTTTAGAGAATTAGGACATAACTATTACATCTCAAAAGATTACAAAGTATACACTTCTACTATGTTTCAATAAAATAAAAACTCTTAATAAGAAACAAGTCTGGTTCCGTGTTTTATATAGCATGACTTTCCCTTGATCCCATCCATGATCCTACTCCACATTAAGTCCTATGAAAAATATTTAAAAAAAACGTGGGGTGACTATAAAAAGCTCAGTAAGGGATACACAAAGATTGAAAACTGTTAGTTGTTCAGAACAACAAGTAAACCATGTAAAATTTATCAATGTAAAACTTTTCACCATTATAAAGTAGTAAAACTCATCATTAAAAAAAGATCATTAATTACCTATTTGTAACCAAAAAATTACCATAAATCCCAAATAAAGAACACATAACATATAAAGGTAACTTGGGACATAAACATTCTTAAATGGAATAACCATATGGTCGACTTCCACACATATCACTTAATGAAATAGCCATATGGATGAATTCCATACCCAATGCATTGGAGGTTATAACATAACCACCAATCCTGGTATTCACGGCACCACCCGTCATATGGTTTATCATGTAACCACCCATCAAATGTCCAAGTACCATAAATAAATCATGAGACATAAAACAAAAATAATGGAAAGAAAAAAATTCTACATTTCAAACACAATATATCACTTAAATATATTGAAATAATAAATCCATTATAAAATCCATTTTCAATACCAAATTAAAATAAAATTAAAACTTGGTATTTATTTTTCATTTAAAAAAATGTTATGGCTTGTAGAGGAATCTGAAACTCAAATAATGGTCACGGCGGCGGAGAAGTCATTGTCGCCGCATACGTACGACAAAAAGACCTTCCCTTTTGTCATTTAGTAAAAACACTTCATATAAAAATAATCCTTTTGAATAAAAGTAAATGTCAAAGGGTTTTATACACCGTATAAAAGAAAGCCTTGTATTAGAACAAAATATGCCTCAATGAAAGGAGATGGAGACGAAGTCCCTCACCACGTGTCCGACATGACTCAATTGCACTTTAATATCCTGAATAATAAACTAAAGTTAATTTCTACTTGATTAAGAACCTTTTTCATGTTTATTATTCCTTTTATATAACTTATTTCCATGTTATAAAAGTTATGTATTCATTTAATTTAATAAAATTCATTTTGTCGATATTTGGTAATTAAGTCAAAAATGGACTTCTTACAATTACATGTTGTTTATGTGGTAAATGGTTCATTATATCCAGAATGATATTCATTATTTGGATATCATATATATCATATATATCCATAATATACATGTATTTATAATAGTACATAACATTTAGAGGTAAGAAATGAAATGCACCGTTCATGGAGACGGTAAGCCGTACGTACGCATGAACGCTACTTTCATTTCTATTTCATATTTAATGGAGTGAAATCATTATTATATAAATGTATATTATAATTTCAATATAATATCATATATAATATCATTAACTCCATCCATTATACATCCCATGTATGGCATTAACGAATCAAATCACTTTGAGGGGGTGGTAGTCCGCACTTCCTAAAATGAAATTATCGTGTTTACCCATAATGGAAACCATAAAGGTATACCAAAAATGAAAAATAAAGAACCATAAGAAAAAAATATAAAAAATATATATCATATATAAATATAGTGACATCTTAATGGCTACCATTAAAGGGGTTAAAAGAAGATTGAACAATCATCGTTTCGTGAGGCAGAAATTCGCCAACAACAGAAACTGTATGTTCTTTAACCATTAGACAGAGGTGGGTGAATGTGTAGCTAGAATAATTCTCATAACAACATCCTATTATATTTAAGATACTGGTTTTGTCACAAAATAAAGGAATAAAAAGTGTTTAGAGGGTTGGAGAAGCAAAATAAAACAAAAAAACACAAGTGAAGACATTACCTTAAAATTAGGTAACTCTTCTTGGTTTGAACCAAAAGGGTTCCTTGAAGAGCTTTCTTCCCAAGGTAAGGATTCTAGTATGAGGAGATGTATGTGCAGAGATAAAATGAGAAGATATTTTTCGAACCAAAAGCTTGATAGGTTTGGGTAAGGTGGTATAGGTGGGGGCCTTTTATAAGAGGAGAGGAGGGGCACTCTTGGAAAGTTAAGAAAAGATACTTTATTATAAAATGAGTTTCGGAATTTTAAGGTCCCAAATTGATATATTTAGAGGATAAGGTGATAAGGGTTCTAAATCCACCCATACAATAGGTTTTTGAAACGTTTTGGTCTTAGATATTGCATTATCTTTTCATTTTATTTAAATTGTTAAATAATGAGGTAATCACTGCATCATCATGGTGTCACAAATAATTTAATTTATTTAATGTCTAAAAATTATAAAAAAATATCATGATGTAGTAAATCTTTTTGTCTTTCAAATAAATAAGTATAGTCAATATTATTACTTGTATAACCCCATGTAAAAATTGTTTTATCAAATCAATACATGTTTGTGACATTTTTATTTTAACTTTAAATAAAAAGTTATTAATGTCATTTTCCTACAAAAGTGGCTACATGGGGTCCCAAAGATGACCCATGGATTGTTTTGGTCAGAAATGAAACATCAAATAAGGTTAGGACATGTGTCAAGGTAATTGCATATTATTATAACATTATTTTTTCCTTAAATTACACTAATTACCTCTAATCGTGATTAATAAACTTAAAAGTTACTATTCACCCAAAATTTATTTTAAACCCATTGTACCACATTTTACATAATAATGACAACCATGTATGTTGAAATTTTGAAAATCAAATAACAGAAGTGGTAAAGTTTAATTTAAACGAAAAATTAGTTTTTTTAACTGCCACTTACTGGTTTCACTATTAAACAAAAATTGATGTTTTTCAGAAAAATACCAAAAATTCACCCTAAGCTATATTGGATAATCCGAATTAAAAAATGAAGTCTATTTTAAAAAATTCAAAACATATAAGTTGAATTAATTAATTTAATAATTAATTCCCATTGTCAAAACAAATAGCTTGTTTTTATGAAACAATATATATCAAAAGATTGACACTAGTTTAAGTCCAATTTCAAAGTGAAATTAATTACAATGACCAAAATTGGATTAAATGGTAAAAATATATTCTAATTTAACTTTAAAACCAGTTAAAAATATAATCTAATCATATAAATAAATTAGATTAAATAGAGGGTTTGAATTAAAAAACAACATTTTTCACTATTCATTAAAAAATGAACTTTTTCGGAAAAATAAAAAAAATTACACAAAGTAAATTTTGATATCCCGATTCTAAAGAAGAGTTTTATTTGGTCCAATAGAATGTATAAGAGTGACCAAAACTATATTTAAAGAGTGTTCACCATCAAAAGGTGATAGTTCGACCTTTTAGTGAATATTAGAGTATATATGCCTAAAATTGAATTATTTTCTTATTTTAATCCATTATCTTTTATAGGATAAATTTAAAAACATTTAAAAAACATATATAATCATATTTTAGTTATTTCTATTCATTCCCACCAAATACAATGGCTATGTGTTAACTACCATTTAAAATAATATTATTTTATTACTACTGTGCAACGTAAGATTTCAAAAATTCTATTTGTTGTGTATCAGGTACGCTACCGAACATAGAAACCCCTTTAAAGTAAAATTAATATTTAATTCACAAATATTAATAAATATGAAAATGATTTATTCTTTATTTACCTGGGATGTTACATCTTTCCCCCCTTTTGGGAATTGCATCCTCGCAATTTTATTCACTTATCAAAATAAGTGGCGGTATTTATCCCTCATAGAATTTTCAGATTCCCATGTTGGCTCTTCAACCATATGGTTTTTCCACAAAACCATTACCTGGTGAATTACCTTATTTCGCAACACTTTCTCTCTTTGGTCAAAAATCTGGACTGGTTTTTCTTCATAAGAGAGATTCTCTTCCGACTGAACTACATATGGGCTCAAAACATGAGAAGGATCTGGCATATACTTTCTCAACATCAAAACATGAAAAACATTATGTACCTGAGATAAACTCGGAGGTAAATCCACTCAGTAAGCAACTGAACCAACTTTCTCCAGAATTTCATACAGTCCAATGAACCTTGGAGTCAACTTTCATTTCTTACCAAATAGCATCACACTTTTCCACTGTGAAACTTTGAGAAAAACATGATCACCTACCTCGAAAGAGAGATCCTTCCTCCTGTTGTCTGCATAACTTTTCCATCTTTTCTGAGCTATTCTCACGTGTTTCTGAATCAACTGAACTTTTTCTGCCATCTCTTCTACCAATTCTGGTCCCATCAGCTTCCTTTCACCTACTTCATCCCAAAAAGCTAGAGTTCGACACTACTTCACATATAACGACTCAAACAGAGCCATCTGTATACTGGAATGAAAGCTGTTATTATATAAGAATTCAACCAAAGAAATATGTTGGTCCCAAATTCCCTGATAATCCATAGAGCAAGCACATTTCATATCTTCCAAGGCCTGAATTGTTCATTCTGACTTCCCATATGGGACCACGATCTGATACAATAGATAGGGGAACTCCATGCAACCTGAATATCTCTTTAAGATACAACCGATCAAGTTGATCTAGAGACAAATTATCTCGAATAGGAAGGAAATGATCAGATTTAGTCAATCGATCAATAATAACCCAGGTTGCATTATTATCTCGAGATGTCTTCGGTAATCCCACAACAAAGTCCATGGATACATTTTCCCATTTCCACTCTGGCACTGGTAAAGGCTGAAGCATCCCTTTCGGTAACTGCCGCTCTGCTTTAACCTGCTGACAAGTAAAACACTTCATAGTAAAATCAGCAATATCTCTTTTCATTCCATCCCACCAGTAATAATCCCTCAGATCTTAATACATCTTAGTACTGCTAGGATGAACTGAAAACGGGGAACTATGATCCTCACATAACAACTCATTCTTCAACTGTGAAGCACCCAACAAACATAATCTCTTCCCAAACCTCAAAACACAATCATTATCAATGTTAAATTCAGGTAACTAATCCTTCTGAACCAGCTCTACCTTTTTCTGCAACCCAATGTCTTTCTTCTACGCTTTCTTAATTCTGTCTAATAGAGATGATCTCACTGACACCTGAAACAAAACATAAGAACTTCCTACACAAACAAATTCCATGCCAAAGTTCAACAAATCAAAAACCAAAGGATCTCATTCCAAACGTAGCATGGTTAATGAAGAATTACATTTTCGACTCAATGCATCAGCCACTTTATTTGCTTTTCCTAAATGGTAATGAATTGTACACTCATAATACTTGATTAATTCCAGCCATCTCCTCTGTCTCATATTCAATACTTTCTGAGTGAATATATACTTTAAACATTTGTGATCTGTATATATTTCACACTTTACTCCATACAAATGATGCCTCCAAATTTTTAAAGAGAAAACAATAGTAGCTAATTCCAAATCATGTGTAGGGTAATTTACCTCATGAATTTCAACTGACGTGAAGCATAAGCAATTACCTTATCATTCTGCATTAGGACGCTACCATGTCCTTTCAATGAAGCATCACTATAGATAAAAAACTCACCATTCCTGGAAAGAAGTGCCAAAAATAGAGCATGCACCAATCTTCTTTTCAACTCTTGAAAACAATCATCACATTCTTTGTTCCAGATAAACTTAACTCCCTTCCGAGTTAGCTTAGTCATTGGAGTAGATAACCGTGAAAAATTTTCAACAAACCTTCGTTAGTACCCTTCCAAACAAGAAAACTACGGATCTCAGTTACATTTGTGGGTCTTGGCCATTCTTCAACAACTTTTTTTTTGCAGGATCAACAATTATTCCATTTTTTGGAACAATGTGACCAAGGAAAGAAATTTTTTGTAACCAAAACTCACACTTGCTGAATTTTCCATACAGTTTTTTATCTTTTAAGGTTTCCAAGATAACCCTAAAATGGATTTCATGCTCCTCATCACTATTATAAAACACCAAAATATCATCAATGAAAACAACCACAAACTTATCCATGAACTCAAAGAAAATTCTATTTATAAGGTCCATGAATACAGCAGGTGCATGGGTTAACCCAAAAGGCATAACTACAAATTCATAATGGCTATATCAAGTATGAAATGCAGTATTCAGAAAGTCTTCTTCTTTTAGTTTCAATTGATGGTACCCCGACCTCAAGTCAATCTTCGAAAAATACTGAGCTCCTTGGAGCTGATCAAACAAATCATCGATATGAGGCAAAGGATACATGATCTTAACAGTAATGTTATTAAAGGATCTATAATCAATGCAATGTATCATTGAACCATCATTCTTTTTAACAAACAAGACAGGAGCACCCCATGGGGATGTACTAGGTTGAATGAAACCTTTATCTAATAATTCCTAAAATTGCTTCTTAAACTCTAAAAGTTCGACTTGAGCCATTCGATAAGGGGGTTTTGAAATTGTCTCAGAATAAGGAACTAACTCAAAAGTAAATTCAACTTCTCGATCATGAATAATAATAGGAAACTCATCAGGAAAAACATCAAGATACTCATTTACCACTGGCACATCATGAATCTGAAAAATTCCTTTATTTTCAACAACATGTGCAAGGTATCATTAATTTCCATCTTTTACTAGTTTCTCAACTTCCTGATATGTCATAAAAATCAAGGGTTAATTCTTGTACAAAAAAATTAAAATCTTTCTCAAAAGAAACCATTTTAGCTTTGCAGGTAATTGTATCATGATAAACAAAAATCCAATCCATGCCCAAAATAACATCAAACTCTACTAGAGGGGAAACAATAAGGTTTGCAGGTAGATTCTTTCTGCACACACGGATATGATGGTTATTATAATTTATTTTTGTCTCAATGTTTCCTCTGGGTGTTTTTACCATATGTTCAAGATTCATATCTTGATATGGAATTCCCAATTTACTAAAAAACTTCTCAGAAATGAAATAATGTGTAGACCCTGAATCAAACAACACATTGGCATTATCTGAACAAACAAACAGTGTACCAGATACTACTTCATTCGATGGCCCAACATTTGCTGAAGTAGTTGCAAAGGATTTGACCACCCCTTTCTGCTTGTAGTCTGGCTGCTTTCCCCCAGTTGAGTTCTTCGTTAGACACTCATTTTCATAATGACCCATTTTATTACACTTAAAACATCTTACTGGTGTCTTTTCATTTCCTGCTTGATCATCTTCCTTATAGTTACGAGAAATATGATCCAACTTACCACACTGAAAGCACTTTCCATACATTGATAAACATTCTCCAAGATGCATTTTACCACACTTCTCATAGGATGGATATTTGGTTTTCTTACCTCCTTGTTTCTTTGATGAATTCTTCCCCTTTTCCTGCCAAATGGATCTCTTATTCTGTTGTTTTTCAAAGAACACATGATCATCGGCAAACTCCATTTCCACCTTCTCCACACATCAAACAATTTTTTCATAACTTTTGAACTCACGAGAAGCTAAAGCCCTTAGATACTTTGGAATTAAACCTGAGTAAAAACGGGTTATTTTATTATCAAGATCTCGTATGAAATTTGGAGCACACCTTTCCAGTCAAGTTAACTTTTCTTGATAAGCAGCCACTGAGTCATCCTCCTGCCTCAATTCTAGGAATTGTTTTTCCATCATAAGATGAGCCACCTTAGGAAAAAATTTCTCAAGAAAAATACCATTGAATTATTCCCAGTGAAGATCATCAATCTCGTCACTATCCCTGATATTTTTCACCATCGACCACCACTCATCAGCATCACCTTCAAAATGGTAAACAGTAAGACTATCATTTTGATGTTCTGAACACCCCATGACATCAAAAATCTTATCCAGTGCTTTAATCCACCCTTCAGCTAGCACATGGTTAGATTATCCTCTGAATGATGGGGGATGTTGCCTCATGAAATGTTCCACCACTAACATGTTCCTCTGCGGTTGATCTGGCTGATCTCGTGCATGGATACCACCACCATTTATAGCCTCAGTCAACTGTGCCATTACTGCAACAAGTTGTTTAGTTCCTATTCCGACCATCTCAGGTTGCTGATTTGGAAGGTTGTCTTCCTCCTGATGTCGTCCCAACATAGATTCTTTGTTTCCTCTACGGAAAACCATTTTGAACACAAAAATATATTAGGTGATGCAACATGGTAATCTTTAAATGCTATATCATTTCAATCATACCATAAATTAACTTATAATATAACAATTTTCTAACTGCTAAAGTTGTCTAAACCGACCTTTGATACCAACTATAAGGCCCCGAACTTAAACCATACTTAATATTGAATTAAATGAATAATTCACATTGAGGATCTTTTAATGGTTTAGTGTTTTAGAGAATTAGGACACAACTATTACATCTGAAAATATTACAAAGTAGAAACTTCTACTATGTTTCCATAAAATAAAAACTCTTAAAAAGAAACATGTCAAGTTCTATGTTTTATATAGCATGACTTTCCCTTGATCCCATCCTTGACCCGAATCCACATTAAGTCCTGTGAAAAACATTTCAAAAAAACCTGGGGTGAGCATAAAAAGCTCAGAAAGGGATACACAAAGAATGAAATCAGTTAGTTTTTCAAAACAACAAGTAAACCATGTATACTTTATCAATATAATACTTTTCACCTTTATGAAGTAGTAAAAACTGTTCACTGAATAAAAGATCATTACTTACCCTTTTTTAACCAAATGATTACCATAAAAACCATATAATGAACACATAACATATAAAGGTAACTTGGGACATAAACATACTTAAATGGAATAACCATATAGTCGACTTCTACACATATCACTTAATAGAATAGCCATACTACCGACTTCCACACCCAATGCATTGGAGGTTATAATGTTACCACCCGTCCTAGTATTCACGACACCACCCGTTATATAGTTTATCACATAACCAATTGTCAAATGTCCAAGTACCATTATAAAATCATAAGATATAAAACAAAAATAATGGAAAGAAAACATTTCCACATTTCAAACACAATATATCACTTAAATATTTTGACATAAAAAATCCGTTATAAAAACCATTTTCAATACCAAATTAAAAGAAAATTAAAACTTGGAATTTATTTTTCATTTAAAAAACGTTATGGCTTGTAGAGGAATCTGAGACTCAAATAATGGTCACGGAGGCGGAGAAGTCATTGTTGCCACATACGTACGACAAAAAGACATTCCCTTTTGTCGTTTAGTGAAAATGCTTCGTATAAAAAACTCCTTTTGAATAAAAGTAAATTTCAAAGGGTTCTATACACCGTATAAAATAAAGCCTTGTATTAGAACAAAATATGCCTCAATGAAAGGAGATTGAGATGAAGTCCCTTAACTTGTGTCCGACGTGACTCGATTGCTCTTTAATATCCTGAATAATAAACTAAAGTTAATTTATACTTGCTTAAGATACTTTTTCATGTTTATTATTTCTTTTATATAAGTTATTTCTATGTTATAAACGTTATGTAATAATTTAATTTAATAAAGTTCATTTTGTTGAAATTTAGTATTTAAGTCAAAAATGGAATTCTTACAATTACATGTTGGTTATGTTGTCAAAGGTTCATTATATCCAGAATGATATTCATGATTTGGATATCATATATATCAAATATATCCATCATATACATGTATTTATAATAGTAAATAACATTTAGAGGTAAGAAATGAAATGCACCGTTCATGGAGACGGTAAGCCGTACGTATGCATGAACGCTACTTTCATTTATATTTCATACTTAATGGAGTGAAATCCTAATTATATAATGGTATATTATAATTTATGTATAATATCGAATATAATATCATTAACTCCATCCTTTATAGGTCCCACGTATGGCATTAACGAATCAAATCACTTTGAGTGGGCGGTTGTCCGCACTTCCTAAAATGAAATTATCGTGTTTACCCATAATGGAAACCATAAAGGTATACCACAAATGAAAAATACAGAAGCATAAGGAAAACATAAAAATAATATATATCATATATAAATAGAGTGACATCTTAATGGACACCATTAAAGGGGTTAATAGAAGATTGAACAATCATCGTTTTGGGAGCCATAAATTCACCAACCACAGAAACAGTATTTCTTTAACCAATAGACGGAGGTGTGTGTAAGTGTATCTAGAATCATTCTCATAAAAACATAATATTATATTGAATATACTGGTGTTGTTACAAAATAAAGGAATAAAAATATTTTAGAGGGTTGGAGAAGCAAAATAATACAAAAGAACACAAGTGAAGACATTACCTTAAAATCTGGTAACTCTTCTTGGTTTGAACCAAAAGGGTTCCTTGAAGAGCTTTCTGCCCGAGGTAAGGCTTATAAGATGATGAGAGGGATGTGGAGAGATAAAATGAGTAGAGAATGTCCGAGCCAAAGGCTTTATAGATGTGGGTAAGGTGGTAGAGGTGGGGGCCTTTTATAAGAGGAGAGGAGGGGCACTCTTGGAAAGTTAAGAAAAGATACTTTATTATAAAATGAGTTTCAGATTTTTAAGGTCCCACATTGATATATTTCAATGATAAGGTGATAAGGCTTCTAAACCCACACATAAAATAGTTTTTTGATAAGTTTGGTTCATATATTTTACATTATCTTTTCATTTTATTTAAATCGTTAAATAATGAGGTAATCACTGCATCATCGTGGTATCATAAATAATTTAAATTATATTATGTATAAAAAATATTAAAAAATATCATGATTTATGAATTATTTTTATCTTTTCAA
This sequence comes from Viscum album, assembly GCA_963277665.1. NCBI lineage: Eukaryota > Viridiplantae > Streptophyta > Magnoliopsida > Santalales > Viscaceae > Viscum > Viscum album. The sequence continues at coordinate 183,711,055 of OY728153.1, read as the reverse complement.
TGAATATTTATAATCAATATTATGACTTGTATAACCCCATGTAATAATGGTTTTATCAAAACAATACTTGTTTGTGACATTTTTATTTTAACTTTAAATAAAAAGTTATTAATGTCATTTTCCTACCAAAGTGGCTCCATGGGGTCCCCAAGATGACCCATGTATTTTTCTGGTCAGAAATGACACATCCAATAAGGGTAGGACATGTGTCAAGTTAATTTCATATTATTAAAACATTATTTTTGCATTAAATTACACTAATTACCTCTAATCGCGATTAATAAACTTAAATGTTTCTATTCACCAAAAAATTATTTTAATCCCATTTTACCACATTTTACATCCTAATGACAACCATTTATGTCTAAATTTTTAAAATCAAATCATAGTAGTGGTAATGTTTCATTTAAACAAAAAATCAGTTCCTTTAACTGCCACTTAGTGGTTTCACTATTCATTAAAAATTGAAGTTTTCAGAAAAATACCAACAATTCACCCTAAGCTATATTTGATATTCCGAATTCAAAAATGATTTATATTATAAAAATTCAAAACATATAAGTTTAATTAATTAATTTGATAATTAATTCCCGCAGTCAAAACAAATAGCGTGTTTTTATGAAACAATATGTATCAAAAGAATGACACTAGTTTAAGTCCAATTTCAAAGTGAAATTAATTCCAATGACCAAAATTGGATTAAATTGTAAAAATATATTTTAATTGTACTTTAAAACCAATTAAAAATATAATCTAATCATATAAATAAATTAGATTAAATATAGGGTTTGAATTAAAAAACAACATTTTTCACTATTCATTAAAAAATGAACTTTTTCGAAAAAATACAAAAAATTTACACAAAGTAAATTTTGATGTCCCAATTCTAAAGAACAGTTTTATTTGGTCTAATAGAATGTATAAGAGTGAACAAAACTATATTTAAAGAGTGTTCGCCATCAAAAGGCGATAGTTCGACCTTTTAGTGAATATTAGAGTATCTATGCCTAAAATTGAATTCTTGTCTTATTTTAAGACATTATTTTTTATAGGATAAATTTAAAAACATTTAACAAACATATATAATCATATTTTAGTTATTTCTATTCATTACCACCAATACAACGACTACATGTTGACTACCAATTAAAATAATATTATTTTTTTACTAGTGTGCAACGTAAGATTTCAAAGAATCTCTTTCTTGCGTACCAGGTACACTATCGAACATAGAAACCCCATTAAAGTAAAATTAATATTTAATTCACAAATATTATTAAATATGAATATGCATTATTCTTTATTTACCTGGGATGTTACAATAATATCTGTGGATCAATATAAATAAGGTAATTTTATAATATAATTCCAATTTCCTAATTTGACAATAAGTAAAATTTGAATGGAAATTCCAATCGGATAATGAACCCATTTCCTATACTACATGGAAATTAGAAAAAAACATTGTAGAATATTTTTTGGGTCTTTAAATGTCATAAAATCAGAAAAATGATATATGGGTTATGGTATATCATATTATAAAACATTTACACATAATTTACATTCAAGAAGACTTACCTATTGGTAAACATGAAATTATATAACATATATAAGATGTATGGATTTGTGTAAGAATATTATCGACAATATATGATAAATATATAAGGTTTCCCTCAATGTTATGGAATAGTTTTATAATGTTATAAACACTGAGGTGAACATTAATATGGACAATAATTCAGGAAATAATGTCCAATCTGAAGGAATAATCCAAACTTTTGATGATATATAGAGATCATTACTATGGACATTAAGGTAGTTAGGGAAAAAATCTCACACTAAAAATTATATTTCAATAAAAAAATCAATTGAGCCTTAAAATGACCACGTTTGGAGCCTTATATATTAAAATAAGTATGACACCTATTTATTGGGATGAAGTCTGTCAATATAAATTGCTAGATCATGATATGTTTATCGAAAATGTTGAGAATGGAAAGGAAATTAAACAAAACATCAGAATGGATCAATGTTGACAAATGAGATATATTGAGAACCATTGGAGAGACATGGATTTTTATGTCATTGAAAAACAATTTCTTTATTTATCTCACAAGAAAGGACTAATGAGGTTTGTAAAGATATAAAAATTATTTCCACGATGCATTAGCCCCTTAGAGATCCTAAAACATGTGGGGGTTGCATACTGTCTACTAGAACATCCACTGAAATAGTTTCATGTACCGGACATTGTCAATGTATCAATCATTAATAAATACATACCATATCCATCACATATACTGAATCAAATGGGGGTTCCTTTTGATAATGATCACTCTTATGAGGTGTAGAAGGTAATGATATTATACAACATAAAAAAATTTTGTGCAACAAGAAAACTGATCCCATAAAAGTACTTTATAGAAATAGTATGTTTAAAGGGTAAAAATGGGAACCTAAAAAAAGAAACAAATAAAATTACACTAATTTTTTTTCAATTTCATTTTTGAAAAAAAATTGATTGTGATATTTATGAAAGGGGAATAATTCATTGACCATGAATGCATATATATATTCCCTTTGGAATATACAAATATTTCTTATAAGGTAATATAAAATATAATAAATTATACAACTTTATCCTTAAATTGGAACATAATATGTTTATGATATCACATTTGGATAAAAATTGAACTTGTCGAACATTAACCATATAAGTATATTTCAGGTCTTCAAATGTATTTTCATGAAAATTATATTTTGATTTTACTTATATCTAAAAATATCTATTATCACATAAATTTTTTGTGTAAAAAATCAATTTTATTTTTTCACAATGTTAAAATGATCTTATATATTTTTTATTTTTTCAGAAATAATAAATATGTATATTAATAATGAATAATTATGATTCTATCACACTATAATAGTTATAACACTTCACCACTATATTTTTGAAAACCCATTTTACTATAAAAAATTATTATATTATAAAATTATGATATTTGATATAAATTTTTTATATATATCCCATAGTTAATGTCTTAGATAATTTAATTAGTGTTTAAAAAAGGACTTTTCATTTGATTCATTAAAAAAATCACATTGTTGAATTAATTTCGCTACATATTTATATTTTAATTAAATATTAATTGAATAATAATAAATATTTTAATGTCATAAGATTTAGCAGCACTAATAATTTCAAGCTAAACATAATTATTTTTCGTAAAAAGCATTTTTTTAATGAATATGTGTGTTTACACGTTATATATGAAAATAATAAAATTAATTTCTATAAATTAATTAAGAATTTATTTTGTAAATTTTTTTATATTATTAATAATATAATATTATAATTATTAAATAATTATAATTAAAAAGTTTTCCTTTTAAATTCAGTTTATAATGGAGAAAATCGAGTTACTAAAATATGGTACATTTGATAAAAATGTGATAAACCATATGAAAGTGGTAAACAATTAAGAAAAAATTAATTCTATATAAATCTGGACTGAATGTGAAATTTATCCGTACACCCACGCCATTATTATAAATTTTTCTTCATATTTCCTTCAATAATGGTGTGATGTCATTGAAAAATAATAGGTTTTTACAAAATATTCCTTTTCATCACTTATAAAAGGATACCATATCCTCCATAGTTATCTAGAAAATAAAAAAAAGGCTCAGTCTAAAAAAATCCATAGTATCTCCGAAAAACCACACCCACTTTCTTTATGCTTTGGTCTCACCAAGAGACCAAGCTAAAGATTCATAATGAGGTACCTTAGAGAGACCTTCCAAGGGAAATGCAATACTAAAAAATCGAATTTTCTATGTTATTTTACACAAATACACACCTTAATTACAATTTAACCAAGATAGTATGATAAAAACATCATTATTAAAATTCTAAAATGTTATTATACTAATTAAATATCTGTATTATACAGTCCTCGAAAATCATTAAGAAAAACTAAAATTTCACAATGTCTGTGTGAAGACTCCCACCTCCATGAACATCATGTTTTGTTTTCAATTACCACCTAACATAATTAAAATTAAAAATGTATTTTATATTTAGAAATTATATTTTTTAAACTATTAATGTTATTAATTATAAAATGTAACAGTCTATATTTATTAAAAACAAAAAAACATTATAGTATCTTTAATAGCCTCAAAATGATAGTGGACATCTCTTTCTGACTTGAGTTAAGGGATCTTCTAAATAAACCTAATTACAATCATAATTCAAGTTCTGTTTCCCTTTCCCAATTTTTAAATATCTTATTTTCAAGTATATCATTAATATAATGTATTAATATTTTATTTAGAAATATAATGAGTTAACTTATAAATTAATTTTTTAGGGAAAGAATGTTTTAATATTACCATCGTTGTTTTATCTTTTATGTGAACAAAATTTTTAAAGGAAGCTTTCATTATCTAAATTATTGACGGGTGTCATAGATATAAATTATTTTATCCTTTATTGTTTTTCTTAAAAAAATTCCTGAAAATAGTTTTTAGATCATTTTTGTTTTTAAATTATTAAATTTTCCTTTTTATATCTTTTAGAGTTTATTTTCTAATATCAAAATGCATCACGTAAGTGGTTCTTTTTTATTATTACACATTCAAATTATTTTAATAATTTTTTTTCTGTAATATAAATTCTCATGCTCAAGACCTATTATTCTCCTGAATGGAAAATTTATATCCAAAAAAATTATTTCATTTTTTCATTGAATTAAAATCATATATCTTTCAATTATGCCTTTTGAAAATATTGTGAAACCCACATTATTATATTTTTTTATCATGATTATAATTTATGTATGGTTTATTTTTTATATATGAAAAAATATTCATGTAACCAATATGAGAGTAGATTGAATAAATTTTTATTTTTGTGTACTTTATATACCTTAAATTCATTGGGAAATGTTAATTTGTCACGATAGGAAACATATGGTGTATATGTGGTGCACATAATCAAATTGTATATAGTGAACGTGTGGTTATCCTAATAAAATTATATTTGGATGTAAGTAAGATAAATAATACCATGATTATTATGGAAGTTATAAAATATTAAATATTTTTAGTGGATAGCCTTGACTTGTTCGTACTATGTCATACTCTATATTGTTTCAATAATATTTTGACACTATAATGTTTGGACTTCATTTCCTTATTTATTCTTTTGTTTTTATTATAATTATATTTATGATATCGTGTTATTCATATTGAAACTCATTTAACGATTTATTTTCATGTATATCACTTAATAGTTTTTTATGTCATCATTTCATTTAAATATTTTTCCCAAGGGTATACAATATTGTTTTGGACGACTTGTTGGAGTAGGTTTACTATATAAAGTTTTAAATATTGATATTCTTTGTACGTTTAATATATTTTATATATGTATCTATTCTTCAAATGAAACTAGACATATATATTTTTGGTGCATATTTTTTGGAATAGAATTTTCTAAATGAGAAATAATATGTGTTTAAGGAATTTATAGTTATGTACCACATTGGATTTAAAATAACCAATATCTCATTATTACCAATGATATAATTTTTTTTGAATTTACACCTTCATAGTTAAAGAATTTTTATCCCATGTGAATATGAATATCTATTTTGTCGAAAAATCATTATTCGATAAAAAAATGCTAACTCTGGGACTTATTTAACCGAGTGGTTTTAACTATAACATCCCACTTTGTGATCAATTTTAACCATCCAAACACACCCTTACACCTTTATAATAAGAAAGTTAAATGTATAACTCACACTTCCTCATGAAATTCAGTCCATACAACACTTTAAAAATTTTAAAACACATTATGGATTTTATAACTCCCGTTTAGGGGTGTGCACATGACATACATATCCCTGTGATTTAATCTCGAATAAAATATTTCCAAAATTTAACCCCAACCCATTATAATCAAGAAATTATCAATGGAACCCATGAATTAATAGAACAAAGAGGAATATATTTCAAGGATGGAATTAAATGTGTAAAGGGAATTTCACCATGTAGAATAAAACATTGATTTTTATTAAGGATATGATAAATGATCATGGGAAGCTAACATAGTGATTTAAATTTGGATATTATCATGTTGGGGGTGAGTGTGGAAGATAACAAATAAAAAATTTCTCATAAAGAGATATTCTAGACAGTCCCCTTAAAAACATCTTTTCTGATTGATTATGGAATTATAAATCTATTCATGACACTACTCATCATTTCTCTATATATGTTATATAGTTGTCCTTGTGTATCACCTATTCTTACTCTACATGGCCCACACTAAGACTGCATCACTATTTACCTAATAAAGATTAGTGTAATTTAAAAAAATAAAAGAATTTAATCTTATATAAGAACAATTTTCTCCCAATCCCTTAAATTTTTTTTGTGATTCACAATAAAACCATAAAATTTAATCTAATATAAGATCATATTAGGTTATTACCTAATGAGATTCACTATGAATCCCTATATATCAAAGAATTATGAACTTTTAATCAATTCAGGGTCTCTTAATAATGATATTAGAATATTATAAACTCCCCAAAAATATAAGACTCTATTAGAAACAAATGAATAAATAAGAAATAATTAAAAATAACCTCTAAATACAAGGGTATTCCAACATTAGTCATCTAATAAATTCTTCACCTAGGGATGTATATCTAGGAGTCCATTCTAGAGTATTCAAGAAACAAGGGTTACCCATAAAACTCAATGTCTTTTTACCCCTCCATTTCATTCTTCATACACAATAACAATTAGAAAAGTGTAATTACATTCTTATATCAGCTTCTTGATCGAGTCCATGATATGAACATGTTGTTTCACTAATGAAAAATCCAACACTAAATCTATCTCATCACTATTGATCACGTCTTCCTATTTTGGAATGTACTTTTCAAGGTGTGATATGTGATTCACAACATGAATAACTATATACAATAAATAAAAACATAAACAATATAATAATAACCTATTATCTACCCTGATTTCAAAAAACCCAATAAAATAAGGTGAAATATTCTTCTAATCCCTCTAAAATAGATGGTTCATGATATGTGATACCTAAAAGAACACTTGATCTACCACTTTAAAAGTACTGGGCCATCAGCTCAGGTCATAAATGATCACTAAATTTTCAATGTGATTGTAAATAACTTACAAGAAAACTATAACTACATGGATTTCCCCTGAACGAGTCTTGGAATAATAACTATCAACTCACGCACCACTAACCAATATAGTTGTCTGTGTCCTAAACAACCATATATAAACTCAAATTTCTTCATATATATTTAATCCTAAAATATATTATTATAAAAATATATTTTTGGAAAATGTTTTCATCCCATGATCCACATAAATCATACACACACACACACACCCTGAACATACCTTTATGTAACCAAATCACCAACTATGTCTATTGGTGAGCCTTTGTGTGGTAAAATATACTCATCCTGAATTGAATCCCCATTGACATATGCAAGAGTTAACATAATACTAATACGACACATGCATCATAATTCCTTACTATTATCATAGTTACACAACGAAAATGAACTCTTAGCTAAACATATAACATTCCTATATCACATGTCAAATGTGTGTTTAAAATATTAATGAATTCACAACCTTCTTTAAATGATCGAATACAACCAATATTGAATCATGACCCATTAGGGTCCTTGGTATCCCCATTATAAAGAATATTGTTACATATTATCTCAAAACATACATTTTATGCATTTATGTAACCCACATGGTCAATAGTGTTTTGCATTTATCATTACACATGTGAGGAAAAAAGAATAAAATTCTATAAATATCCCTTCCTATTGTATTACAAGAAACATTAGACATGTTTTCATGTTAAATATTCAATAAACCTAGATTCAATAGTAAATATAATTATTAGATGACTGTCTAAAGCACTAATCTCACAAAATTGGGGTCCACCAACATACAATGGATGTAAAAAAACTCATACATTATTTAAACCATAATAAAATAGGTAAATATCATGGTTCCCATATCATAAGAAAATAATAACCATACTCTATATTATGATTGATATAGTCCATCAATGAGAACATAATTACCAAAGGGTGATATATCAGAACCTTTTAATGCTGTGACAAATCAACCTTCCACTCATCAATTATTCTAATTATATTCCACTACCTTATAAATGTTAGACAACTTTATACTAGGATAATATCTATAATGATATTCATTCCATGTAGTATATTATATATTGAAATTTATTATCATTAGGTACTTGAAACAATTTATTTTCAATGGGTTAAATCCCCATTGTGAAAATATATACAACCAGCTATTTCGGTCCATGTAAATGAAAAATCTATCCCAAATGATATTCAGATCCCAAAAAATTATATTGTCTTCTACAATATCTAGAACTAAGTCATGGGTCATTTTTTATTGTCTTTTGGTCATAACTATTGTGACTCATAAGCGAATACAAAATCATTCTGACTTAGATAAATATTTTACTATGATTTTTTGTATCAATATAAATGATTTTACCATTTACTATATTTTTATAATTTTTAATAATAAAATATATTTGATTCTCTATTAACCCCTTGAAATCTTCTTCACATCTATTAATCAATACAAAATTCATCCAATTATTGGCTAAATAAATAATTTTTTTTATGTGAGATGACCCTTCAATGGACAACTGGTAATGCCCATCTATGGAAAGAAAAATTTTAATCTTGAACACATTCATAGGCCATAACCAAGACATCACCACTTAAAATATCCCAAGATTAATATATTTCACTAAATCTTAAATTATATGCTTAATAACGTTAACCTGTTGAATACATTATTTATAATTCTTGTACATAGAATCTATTTTCGTCAAATAATATTCAATAAAATCCCTATGTTCCTACCATGGAACCACATGGTCCATGAATATATCGATATGTTTTTTTTAAAATATGATGATGGATTTCATATAATGGATAAAAGATATGTTTTTGAGAGTCATGAAAACTATTTATAGATTCAGTAGATCCTATAGAATCCTGAGGTAGTTATATAAATCATAATTACTCCCAAATTACATTATATCTATATCCTCCACACTGATCATCCACTGATGGTAGCCTAATCCATTTTCAATACTTAAAATCCCATTAACTGATCATACATGCCACCAATTTTTGAAAATTGATACCTATTCTTCATAATTACTAAATTTATATATTTTTTAATCCATACTTACCATGAGGATTCTATATCGCATGAATATTTTTATGAAATATTTTGATTAGTTAATTTTACTTCTTCCATTTCTTTCATTTAATAAAATAGTGAGATTAAATGAACTTCCATATTTCATTAATATAAAATTACAAATATATCCTAGCAATTATATTATCACGAATAAGAATAATTGTCTTAGGAAAATGAATTGTCAATTCATTGGCTATTAATTATTTATGAAAAATATAAATCAATTAGATATTTATATTTTTGAGTTAATTACTATTTTTTTTAAATTAATGAGATATATATGTTATATACTTAATAAAATATTTCTGATATTCATCTAATGGATATTTTAGTCATATCGTATGAATAACCCCTATTTGATGTATAAAAACATATTATTTAAAGTGTAATTTAAAAATTTTAATGGTGATCCTCTTTTAAATTATGATCATGACACATTAATTATTTTATATATGAAAAAAAATTATTTTGAGGTTGGATATAAAAATTTCCTTTGTTTTAATTTCTGATATTTTTCTGATAACATTCAAGATTTAATGAAAAGTAAAAATATAATAAATTGTATGTGAAAACATCTTTTTTCCATCAAAAAAATTATATTTTTAAAATATTTTATTGAATTGTTCTAAAGTATAAATTGAATATATTTTTATCATTAAATATAATTTATTTCATTAGTATAAGATTTACATTTAATTCATATGTAAAAATATTTCAATCTTTTGTAATGTTTTAACATTCAAAACATGATTTATTTTTTTGAATACATTTAAAATTATAAATTAATTACTGAAAATTATATGTATTAAAACTAGAAAAAAATTGATTCTTTTTTTTTCAATCAGTGTTTCCAATTTATGTAAAAAAAATTATTTTATTTATCCGCATTATGAATAGTAAATTCAGTAATTTTTATTGATATATTAAAAGGGTTAATCAGGTAATTAAGTGTAAAAACCCTACTATAATATTACCACAACACTTTTATTAATATAATAATATGGGTGTGATTCTACCAAAATCCACCTTCGGTAAAGATGATATCCATTTGAATCCACATGAATACGATTAGGATATTTAATTTATTTTTAAAAAATAAAAGTTAAATATGTCTCACTAAAATTTAAATAATGAAATAATTTTTTATATAAGGTTATATTAAATATAAAGTATATTATAAATACTCATATTAAATAAAAAGTTTTTTATTTTTCTTGATACTTTATTTTTAATTTTAATGATATAAATTATAACAATAATATCTTATACATTAATGGTCAATAAATGATTTAATTGATGAGAAATCAATAATGAAGATTTTATTAAAATAGTAATTCCAGTTAAAAGATCCAAACAAATGACTAAATATTATTTTATTAGTATATCTCAACTGTAATCAACCAAGGATAATGTTGTGGACCATTTGGAGCCCTATAAAAGGTATTATGACACTTATATTATTTTACATAATGTGATTTTAAAGTTATCAGCATCCTAATTTAATAAGTATAACATTTAAAATATTTTATTTTTTAGAAGAAAAATTCTACTAAAAATATTGTTCTAAAATATAACATATTTATCACCATCATGGCCATTTATTTATAATTTTTATTAAAAGAACATGTATATTAAATAATTACAAAATATTGATGTAATGTTTAGTTTGTCAATATAGATAACAAACAATTGTCATTTAAAATATTAAAGGAAAAATAATTTGTGGAAACAATCACGTCTAATTAATTTTTTATATCTCCTTGACCTCTTAGGTATATAATAAAATTGTATTTTAGAATAAACTTTATTATGTTAATATTTCTAAAAATAAATGAATTTAATTGGGTGAAAATTGATACCATTTTTTGTTAATCAAAATAATATTTTATTAAGTAATTTATAAATAATTAAACCGATTAAAAAAATATTAATCATTATATGGTACAAAATGAACCAATGTATTTATTAATAGTCTATTTTACATCAAATAAGTAAATACTACTCCCTTTTAATATTCAATTATTTGTTACTCTATTTTATATTTAAATAGAATAACTATGCTTCAATTAAAAATATTGGGTCTAAATTGATAAACATAGTTGTCAAAAATTTATTGGTTGATGATATTACAATCCTATCTCATTTCATCTTCAAAATTGCATCATTTTGGGGGTTTTGGATTGTTTTTTTATAATTTATTAATTATGAAGTTTCCAAAAGTGCCCCTCACCTCACCTATAAAAGGGAACGTACTCCCTCACCACTTCACTTCACTTCAAGACTTAATGATCATCCATACAACTAAATGTTTCCTTCTTAACATTAAAATTTAAATTCTAGAGCCGGTCATCTTTAAAGACCAACTATATTTCCCAATGATTATGTTTAGAGGAAGCACATCAAGAAATAGGTAATATCATCTATCAATTATTTCCAATTTCTTTCTTTTTATACATCCAATTCATTATTTATTTCAATATAAAGATAAAATAATAATTATCAACAATAAACTGATATGCTATTATAATTATGAAACAATAATATTTCACCTTCTATACATCCTATAAAAAATGAAATAATAAAACGTGTGTAGGTACGGCTTACCGTCTCAACACTGTGGTGTAATATGTTTTCACCACCACCTTACATGGATGGGTATAATGATGGAAATAATATCTATATACGAGTACTATAACATGATACATATTCATAAACATTATACACCATCCACATCAATACAATTCATAAATTATGGAATAGTATCATCACTTGTCCGTATGTACATCCTACCATCTCCATGATGTGATATGATTCATTCTAAATGATCCCCATTAAACCATGATTACATATATCAATGGAATGAATAAATATGAGATATAATATAATGACATAATTCTTTAAATGAAATATTTATAACCTAATATGCAAAACATGAACTTATTTGAAACAACATTCATAAGAACATAAAGTAGTTAATATATGAAAAACGAGTGACAATGAAATTTTACAAATAATAGGATAATAATATGATCATATATTTTATCATAAAAATGAATATTATTATATAATAAGTCAATAATATTTTATTAATCCTTACACAATAGTTTTCTATACATAGGAAGGATATTGGACATATGTTAAGGGATAATATGCAATCTCAATGTTATTTGAGATTGTTCATTCGTAAGTATTTATTAGAGTATATTTATCATCCGAATAAATGTTCCCTAAAAATTTAATACTATTTATATTATTCTAAAACTATTAATAGTCATTTTTATACTTTGGTTAATTTTTAAAAAATAGTTTGAATCTAATAATTTGACTTCATACGATACATGGTACTTTATTGAATTTTTCGACAAAAGTACAATGAGATTTTTTTATAAAAAATATATGTCATGAATGGATTGTTATGCCTTATTAATAATTTTTAATTTATCTTCCATTAAAATATTTCATTTGTATTTAAAATTAAATTATTTTCCTTTAATTTGTCATTTAATTTTGAGAAATAATATTTGAAGAAGAATGCATATTTTCCTACAGAATGTATTTCAAGTATTTTATTAAAATTATTTCCCATCTAGGATGAAATTATTTATATAGAGATAATTTTATATCCCAATTATTAATTTTATTTTATTGTGTTTATGATGGAATTATTTTAATTAAATTCCTTTATTTTTTATGGATTATGATGGAATGATGTTTTAAAACCCCAATTTTTTCCCATGGGCAATTCTATGATTAATGGATTATTTTTTAGTGCCGCATGTAAGAACGAATATATTATTAGTTGTGTGGGACCAATATCTCCATCCAATGTTTTGTATAAATATTCATATCTCATGTGAAGGACATGACTAGAATTGCAAGTTAATCCAGTTTAGTAATATAGGGATGGCATGGTAAGTAAACTGAGTTCAGTAATAGGATTTTTCTACTATGATGGTCTTGGAAATGAGACTAAAAATATATGAAATTATTTTATATGCTTATGTGTAGTCCATAAGTCATCATTTCATATTTTATGACTTTTTTTGGATTATTTCCAATAATTACTATGAACTATTAGACGATGAAATGATATCACAATCTTTCATATGCAGGATGAAACATTAAAATATTAAGTTGATATGTCTTACTATTATGAAATGATTGTTATATTCATTGTTTTCCATTACTGTGAATTTGTGTTCATTTTTTAATATTATTCATTTCCACAAATCATGATATAGGGTATTATGTATGATATGTCGAAAATGCATCTAGTTATAATGAACTAAGCAGGAGAAAATATAATGGAATTAATCTCTCCATGTTTCTAATGAAACTATACCTTGAAAGCCTCTTAATGGAATTAATATAATTTTTAATGAATATAAATAAATTTTTATGTAATATCAATGTATGTAATTAATGTCTCATTATACATTCCATTCACCATAATGGTCAATAAAACATAATTACCCCATGGAGAGGTACAAATATGAATAAATCCCATTACATTAATTTTCTCAAGCTATACCTTCAACTATTTAAATTTTTAATTGTCTAAAATATAAAAATAAATGAATATGCACTATCTAACAATCATTATTTATGTAATCAATTGTTTTTACCTCCAGAAAATAAATATCAAGGATCCATTAAAAAATAATTCTACACTCAATCACATAGTAATGTGAGATTATTTAGAAGTGTAACCCGATCGTTAGTGAATAGTAAATCCACAATCTATTTCATAATGGATCTTATCTGACAGAGGATAGCACTCAATTTCACTTCATCCACATTCAACTCTCCCACAATAACATGAATTCTTAATATAATCGAGGTAAAAGTCACTCTCCACTAATTTTATTTATGTTCTTAGGAATTCATCTTAATAAATACACACTGATAATGATATAGAAGACCATAATAACAAGATATAGAGATATTGATAATATTAAATTTTCCCCCAAACACACTGTTGAGCATTATGAACCTCTCAATAAAATCTACCATGTCACAGCTAGACCTCACATTATATTATTATTTCATTCATTTAACTGGTAATTTATTATAATTATTTTTAATTGCTTTTATGCTTATGTACTATTTTAATTATTAGGATATTTTGGGAGTAAAAACTTATATTACATGTCACTACAGCATCATGAAATAATGATCTATAAAATGCTAGAATTGAGAAATATCGAATGTAGGGACCCCACAATATAAAATATTTTAGGTCAGGATCAGGTTCACATCATGGATAGATGAATAATAGTGTGATGATTTTTTGAAATGCTTTTTTATCCATGATGATACATATGAGTTATTGGCATTTATATTTAAGTGGTCACGCACCATTATAAATATAAAATTCATTTCCTTGGTGGTCGTGGACACAGTTCTATTTTCAGCCCCCTTATCATTCTATTGTGAAATTTTGTGGAGGACTAGTCAAGATGTGGTTTATGATATTTTTTCCATGGATGGGAATCCCACTCGATACTGCATGGTATAAAATTCTCATTTCACCATAAATATAGTTGATGAGGAGATGGGAGTTGACATGGGTTAGGGCGGGACATGTGCTTGGTCAAAGAGGAACTAGATGATATGATCAAGGTGGACATTGTGTGTTGACCCAGAGAATGCAATTTTTTAATTCTACCTAATTGAAGAACACCATGTTTTATGATTTTATCATTCCATGATGGCGATTATATTTTGTTAGGCCACATAGTGAGATAGGTAAAATATTACCCTAATATCCTGAAATCATTGATACTTGTATTTTTTAATTTTACAAATAATAGGTTATCCATAATGTGATAATGATGAACTTTACTTGATGTGTCTCTAGTTGGGTAGTCACATTTTGTTTAATAGTTTCATTTAATTATGTCCCATGTTTAGATTATATTTTTAATATTTTATAATTTTACTTATACAGCGTATTAGAATCCCTTAAAAACTTTTTTCCCACTATTTTTTATTGATTCGATACTAGTGTTGGATCGAATATGTAGATATGTATGTCTATTAGATGGAACAATACAAGAGGGGGGGTGAATTGTAGGTTTAAAAACCTTTTAGTTTTAGCAACTTGAGAGATTAGTTTTAATTATCTTAAACTAATACAAATACAAACACCCACAATTGTATTGAAAATAAAAGGTATGATGTAATGTAATTATAATGAAATGTAAACCGATTGTATTCAAGATAAACACAATAATCAGAGTAATATAAAGATGAATGATTCTACCTTAAAGCATATATAATAAATCAATACAATATGTAATAGAATGGATGTAATTGAAACAATTACAAATGTATAAAATATAGAAAAAGAAACAAAAACAATTTCCTTTACAATACAAATTAGCATTTGAAATGTAAAAGAATTACAATTCTTTTAACCCAAAGAGAAGGGTTATCCTTTCACCTAGGATAAAAGGTTTGTCTCACCGACACCTTGGTGAGCCCTCGGTACGATGATCAGACTGTCTGTCTGCCTATCCCTAGCAGCCCTCGATACGATGATCGGAACATCTGTCTACCTATCCCCGAAAGCCCTCGATACGATGATCGGTCCGTCCATCTGCCTGTCCCTGGCAGACCTCGATTTTGAAGGTAATCGACACCTCTGTCTTTCAATCACTTGAAATCCCTCGATATGATGATCGAACGCACAAAGCAGACGAGAGAAGTCAGAGTTTCTCTATCTAGAACTTGATAGAAGTTGAGTATCACAGTTGTTCCAAAATATCATTCGTCATTCTTTCTCAGCTTTAAATGACCTCTTATTTATAGGCCACAGTTTCCAACGATCACATCTCCTCCAATGGTCATATTTCTCTGAAAAAATCGGAGGGACTTGGACACATGGAATTATAACGGTCATATTGAAACAGAAAGAACGACATCATTTTGATTAGTTTTTAACTAACTCAATGACATCGTATTGGTCAAAACAAGATATATGTATATGATAAGAAATAATACGATTCATATGAAACAAGTGTTTTTGACTATGTACCAAAACAAGTAATGAATGTATGAATACTAGAGTCAGTATGATATATTTTATAGAGTCAGTACGATACGATTGACAGAGTCAGTACGATAAAATTGACAGAGTCAGTACGATACGATTGACAGAGTCAGTACACTATGATTGACAGAGTCAGTACGATACGATTGACAGAGTTAGTACGATACGATTAAAAAGACATTTGTGATTTCAAAAAAAAAATAGAAGTCAAAATATAACTTTTGACTCAACAATCTCCCCCTTTTTGGAAATCACAACACACCAAGTAAATATTACATGAAATACTTATCTCCCCCTGAGTTATTGGAAAGTCTTCTGAATATGAATTTGAATATAACTAACTCCCCCTTAGGTGTATACTTTCCTAAGGATTGTATTCATATATTTTCCTTAGTTTCTAAGTATTTGATTAAACCAATCTCCCTTTGTATAAAATTCTCCCCCTTTATAAAACATTCTCCCCCTTTGTGGTTTACAAAAATAATTGGGTTACATTGAGTTGCCTGAAAGGGTTAGAGAGAATAATTGAAGGACAAAAGAAAAAAAACATAAATGTTATTACAAAAAAAAGACATGTTCCAAAGGAAAACAAATACAATAGTCATTTGTTTTCCCTTTCCTTTTCCTTCTTTATGAGCTCATGAAGAACAACTTTCATCTTCTTGATTTCTTTCTTGTCTTTAGAAATTGATTCACCCTGAGTTTTGAGAAGCTCTTTTTGGTCCGCAAAAATATGATCTTGATTCTTGATAGTCTCCTCCTGGACTCTGATTACATCTTCAAGGGTATCAATTCTGTCTTGCAGATTGTAGTTATCTTTGGATAAAACAGAACTTTGTTTCTTTAAAAAAACCATTTCATACTTGAAAGATGAAACCTTCGAGAACATAGATTGAAAAGCATTCATTCTATCTTGCAATTCTTTCATTGAAGGAATATCGGCTCCATGAGTAATCTGATTCAGCCTTTCAACAGTTTCTTTGTCAAGCTTATTAAAGGCAATAACAAGACCATTTGACAACCTCCTTATATATTCAATTTCTATCTCATGGTCATTCACCGAGCTTTCTGTTTTATATGACCACTTGGTCATCCTGTTACATGCTTTCTTATGAGCAGCCGAGGTTTCAGAAAGAACTTTTAAATCAGCTTCAACTGACAAGACATTCTTTCTCAACTCTCTTACAGAGCCAAACTTCTTTTTCTGATTGTCAGTAATGAAATCAATTTTCCCTTCGAGCCTGGGAATGTAAGGAATGGTCTCTTCAACCCATCTCAAAACATGGACAATATAATCACTCTTCGTGGGAGAAATTGTATGTTCTGAATCAGTATCCTCATCGTACGAAGGCAATTCATTTGATCAGCTTGAGTTAACAACTGGTTATTTTCCTTTTTCTTTTTCTTTCTCTTATATTTCTTCTTCTACCTTGTCACTGATGAGAATAACTTTTTCCATATTAGAAGATTGAGCACCTTTCTTTACTTGAGGGGATGTTTTATCTGAAGTTTCAGACGTTTCAAAAAGTGCTTCATCGGTATGAGGGGTTTCTTGAACACCTTCACTATGCTTTTTAATTAATACCTCCCTACTCTTCATTGAACTCTGAAGGAATTCTGAAATAAAATCTCCTTCCTCCTCTTCCACTTCTTCTATCTCTTCCATCATTTGTTTTTTATTTTTCATTCTCAGGAAGGCTCTGTACGATAGGCTCTTGATGCACTTCTGTAGTAAGTTGAACACTAGCTTCCTCAAGTACTTTCAAGACTTTAGAGACATCAAATTCTTGTGCTTTTATTTTCAAAAGAACCTTCTTCTACTTTTTATCCTGAAGGGTATCCTCAACCCTTAATCTCTCAGCAAAGGCTTCGGCTAGATCACGTCCAAACTTCAGATCACCTTCCTTTCTTTGTTCCTTATCCTTTTTCCACTTGGCTACAACTTCCTTACTGTACTTAGGCTTGTTCTTTGGATTTGAGCTAATTTGAGGATCAGACTTCTGAGGAACAATAAGAGAAGGAATGTCTTTGGCAGGCATAGGTTCCGATTGATTTTGAGCCGATTCAGCTTCTATATCTCTTATAAAAAGTTTTGAATTTGGATCAAAACAAACATTCAGTTTTTTCAAAGTACTCTTACTAATCCAATATGGATTCAGATCTATCGGGTTTCCTTTCAAAGGAATGTTGCAAAACTGTATGCTCTCAAGAATAAACTTTGTAAGGATGGCTGGATACATAATCATTTGGGACTTAATCCCTCCTCTCTTGACATTCTTAATGGTTTCAAAGACATACCCCATGAGATTCACATTAATAATATTTACAAGATAGTCAAGCATAAAAATATCAGAAACTTTCAGAGTTTCTCTATCCCCTTTCCTTGGGATAAGAAAACCTTGCATCCATAAAGTCACAAACCGATTTTCCAGAGAAAGATGAGCCACTTTTCTCTTCTCTTCATTTATAACAAACAAATATTTTTCAGCACTTTCTATATTAAACGTACCAACTTCCTCTGGTAGTTTATGAGATGGACAGAAGGAATCCCTTTCTATTGGGACTTTTAGAAAATGATCCTCTTATTTCAATGACATAGACAACTTTCTATCGTATACAGCAAAATTGGTAGTCATGTATTTATCGAAAGATATAGTTTTATAGAACTGACTGACATCATCAAAGAGAACCGGATCTTGAGAAACAGGTCTTTCAACACATAAATGCTCCCATCCTTGAAAGAGAATGATTCTTGTGATTGTGGAATCATACAAATCAAAAAAGTCCAGAGAAACTAACCTTTCTCTGAAAAATTCTTTCTCTTTAATAGTCATTAAAGGCATTTCTGCGGGAGTATTAGCAGAGGACTGAGACATATAGGTGTTGCCGATGAAAGATCCTACGATGATTTAAAACCAGCGGAGCAGAGCTTCACCTCAAAACCTGAAAAGCCAATGTGGGTTTGGGGAGGGGGGTCTATTTATAGGCGATAAAGGGGGGGGGGGGACCTTTGATCTTCTACGGTCAAGATTAGAGGAAAACAGATCAATGGTTAGGATAAAAATGGATAAAAAAATTTAAAAAAAATGGAAAGTACCTGCCAGAGAATGTAAGGTAGTTGTTGGTTTTAGTAGAGCTAAAAAGAAAATACAACTGTATAAAATAAAAGAAAACTATGAATCGTCATACCGATGGAAAACAAAGTTGTTACCATTAAATGACAAGCTGATGGAAAATAATCTTGTTACCATGAACTGAAAAGCCGATGGAAAACAATATCGTTACCATGAACTAACAAGAAGATGGAAAAGAAAATCATTACCATCATCGGTCAGTACGATGGAAAAGAAAATCATTACCATCATCGGTCAGTACGATGGAAAAGAAAATCATTACCATCATCGGTCGGTACGATGAAAAAAAAATCATTACCATCATCGGTCGATACGATGGAAATGAAAATCATTACGATCATCGGTCGATACGATGGAAAAGAAAATCATTATCATAATCGGTCGATACGATGAAAAAGAAATTCATTACCATCATCTTTCGATACGATAGAAATGAAAATCATTACCATCATCGGTCGATATGATGGAAAAGAAATTCATTACCATCATCATTCAATATAATGGAAAAGAAAATCTTTACCATCATCGGTCGATACGATGGAAAAGAAATTCATTACCATCATCGTTCGATACGATGAAGTAAATAATACAATAAGACTGTCAACACGATAAACAAATAGGTATATATTACGATAAAACTGTCAATACGATAAACATAAAAACAAAAACACATACCACGAGAGTAAATAATTAAAGATCATAAGTTAAAAAGAAACATAGTAAGAAATGTCCTCCCCCTTTCAAAGGGAATTGTTTAATGTTAGGAGAATTGTAAAACATGATGTAGATATGAATGATTACATTAATGTAATCATTCCTTGATTCTGTTTTATAAACTCAAACCGATCGGAAGATAAAGGTTTTGTAAAAATGTCAGCAAGTTGTTATTGCGTTCCGATAAATTGTAGAATAATATCTCCTTTTTGTCTTTGATCCCTAAGAAAGTGATGCCTAAAATCTATGTGTTTTGCATGAGAGTGGAGTGCTGGGTTTTTACTAAGAGCTATGGCACTAGTATTATCACAAAGAATTTGAGTTTTGGAGAAACTCATTCTATAGTCAGTGAGTGTGTGTTGCATCCACAATACTTGAGCACAGCAGCATCCAACTGCTACATATTTAGCTTCAGCAGTGGATAGTGCTACTAAGTGTTGTTTCTTGTAGGACCAAGAAACTAAGGAATCTCCTAAGAAATGACATGTTCGAGATGTACTTTTTCTATCTATTCTAAAACTGCCAAAGTCAGCATCTGAAAATCTTTTTAAAACAAAAATCATTCCCAGAAGTGTAAAAAAGACATAAATCCATAGTGCTTTTTAAATACCGGAAGATTCTCTTTACATATTTTAAGTGAGACTCTTTTGGATTAGATTGGTATCTCGCACATAAGCATACAGAAAACATTAAGTCGGGTCGGCTAGCTGTCAAGTATAGCAAACTTCCTATCATACCTCTAAAGATTTTTTGATCTACTGGTTTCCCAGTTTCATCAAGATAAAGTTTATTTGAAGTACCAATTGGAGTGCTAATACTTTTAGATTTGTCATATCCATAATTTTTGAGTAAATCTTTTATATACTTTTGTTGAGATATATATCTTCCTTCTGGTTTTTAATAAATTTGAAAACCTAAAAACAATGTTAACTCACCCATCATACTCATTTCAAACTCAGATTTCATTAAATTTACAAAATAATTAGTTAAAGATTTCTGAGTTGATCCAAATATGATGTCATCAACATAGATTTGAACAATCAAAACATTTTTGTTTTCTATTTTTATAAAAAGGGTTGGATCTGATGTACCTTTTGTATAATTGTTTTGTAAAATAAATTCTGTAAGTCTATCATACCATGTTCTAGGGGCTTGTTTAAGACCATATAGAGATTTGGTAAGTTTAAAAACCTGATCAGGATGATTTGAGTCTAGAAAACCAGGAGGTTGTTCAACAAAAACATCTTCTTGAACAAAAACATTTAGAAAAGCACATTTTACATCCATTTGAAATAGTTTGAAATTAAAGTATGCTGCAAAGGCTAATAGAATACAAATAGATTCAAGTCCAGCTACAGGAGGATATGTTGTTTCATAGTCTATTCCCTCTTTTTGATTATTTCCTTTAGCAAGAAGTCTTGATTTATTTCTTACAATGATTCCATTTTCATCACATTTGTTTCTGAAAACCCATTTTACACCAATTACAGTTGTTTCTTTAGGTCTGTCAACTAAAGTCCAGACTTGATTCTTCTCAAATCCATTTAGTTCATCTTGCATTGCTTTGATCCTCATCATCACCTAAGGCCTCACATGGATTTTTAGATTCAAATTGGGAATGAAAAGAAAGATGTTCTACTTAATTTTTAAGGAATTTCTGGTCCTTACAGGTTTATTTTCATCAACAATGATGTTATCCCTGGGATGATTCCTAAGAAACAATTGATTTGGGTTTTCTAAAACCTGTTCATCAATATATGGTAGAAAATATTCCGTGCTAAATGTTTCAGAAGTATCTTCTTGAATATTTTCCTTATCAGAAGGATCTTCTATCAAAGGTTGATAATTAGTTTTTGAAAACACATCTGACGATGTAGGATTGGGTTGGTTGAAAACAAAAGGATCAATTTCATCAAATTTTACATGTACGGTTTTCTCAACAGTACAAGTGTTTTTATTGAAGACTCTATAAGAGTTAGAAGTTGTAGAATAGCCTAGAAAGATTCATTCATCAGATTTTGGTGAAAATTTGTGTAGATTATCTTTTGTATTCAGAATGAATACTTTGCATCCAAAAACATTGAAGTATGAAACTTTAGGTTTTCGGAAAGTCCATAACTCATAAGGGGTTTTATTAAGAAATGGTCTAGTTAAAACACGATTTATAGTATAACAGGAAATACTAACAAATTCAGCCCAGAAGTGCTTAGCAATTGAGTATTCACTCAACATGGTTCGCATCATTTCTTGAAGAATACGATTTCTTCTTTCAGCAACACCATTTTTCTAAGGATTTCTTGGAGCTGAGAAATTGTGTGTAATACCTTTCTTACTACAAAAAGTTTCAAAATCCGAGTTTGGAAATTCACCAACATGATCACTATGAATAGCTATCAATGGTAGGTTTTTCTTATTTTTAAGTTGGGCATAAAATTTTTGAAATAGGAGAAGGCTTCAGATTTCTTTGTGAGAAAATAGACCAATAAGAATCTAGTAAAGTCATCAACTAAAACAAATACGTAGTATTATCCTCCAATGCATCCAGTTTGGGTGGGACTAAAAAGATCTATATGCACTAGCTGTAATGCATTAGAAGTTTAAACTTCATTAATTGATTTAAAGCTTGTTTTATGTTTCTTGCCAAATTGAAAAGGATCACAGACTTTTGAAGAATCATATCTAAGATCTGGTAGTCCCTTCACAAGTCTTTTATTTGAGAGTTTACTAAGGTTTCTCAGATTACAATGTCCTAGTCTTCTATTCCATTGCAATTATTGGACTTCTATTGCACTTATGAAGGGTATGTTTTGGCTCCTAAGGTCATCTAAGTTAATAGTGAAAACATACTCTTGCCTATGGGCTGATAGAATGAACTCATCCTTGGAATTGTGAACTAGACACTTATCATTTCTAAAATACACAAGGTAACCTTCATCACATAATTGCATTATGCTGATGATATTGTGCCTAATACCTTTAACAAAAAAAAACATTTGAGATAAGAATGTTTCCAAGAAAAACGATATTACCTAAAGCAACAATCATTCCGTGAGCATTATCTCCGAAGGTAAGTTTTCCACCTTTTGTTTTGATAACCTTTTCAAAGAGATATTTGTTTCCAGTCATGTGTCGAGAACAACCACTATCCATGTACCAAATATTCTTATTGGTACACTTCTCATTTTCCTGAAAAAGAAACAATTAGTTTTTCATAATCCAAACTTGTTTGGATTCAGAAGGGTTAGATAAAATAATTTTAGGAATCCATATTTGTTTTGAAAAATGAGCTTTATGAAATCCTAAATATTGAGTTCTATTATGAGAATAATCTCTTCTCTAGTGTCCACCACATTGGCACTTAGAACAAAAAGAGGTCTATTGTGGAACAAAATAGTTATTACTAAAAACAGGTTTGGAATAATTATAACCAAGACCAGAACGATTTCACAAAGGTATAATTTGAGAATACATCTTGCCAAAGTTTTCCTTCCCAGGAGTAAAGTTTGACAAACATTTTTTCAAGGAAAAAATTTCTGACTTTAGTTTTAAAACAAAATTCTTATTTTCCAAAACATTTGAATTTGAACTAGAGTTAGGCTCTAAAACATTTTTCTTTGAAAACACAGTTTCTAGGTCCTTAGAAAGTTTATCCTTATCAGATTTGACTTTCTCAAGGGTTTTTAAAATACTTTCAAAATCAGATGTTTTCACATCAAGATCTTTAGAAATATCTAATACTTCTTTAGTCAATATTGAAATTCTAGAATTTTCTTTCTCAAGCTTCTTCTTGAGTTTTAAATTTTCATTTTCAAGTAATTTAGAAAATCTAGATACTTCTTCAAAAGAAGGTAATGTATCATCTTATGATGATTAAGATTCATCATTTGAAGATTCATAATATCTATTATCAGTATAATTTGCATTCCAAGAGACATTTGTAATAGCTTCAGCATTTTATACCTTATCCATGAGACAATGATCTTCAATTGGTAATCTGGCTATAAGTCCAATATTCCTCTGTCCTGAGGACTCATATTCTAAAGAATCATCTGAATAATCACTACCACTTGCACTCTAGGTATCATTTTCCTTCAATAATTTCTTTGTCTTATAAAACCTTTTCTTATTTCTTTGAGAGTGTTTCTCCTTTCTATCTTTCATCTTCAGTAATGGAAAATCTGGCCTTATATGTCCTGCTTTCTTACATTCATAACAAGTTACCTCTGAATCTTTCTTATCCTTCCTATCTTTCTTTTTGAATCTATATTGGAAGCCTTTCTTTCCCACAATCTTGTTCATCCTTCGAGAAAGATTGGATAACTCATTATCCGAAAGATCACAATCACTTGAATCAGATATAAAAACTTTCTTGGCTTTGGGTCTTGTAAGCCTTTCAGGTGTTTCAGCTTTAGATGAAAAGTCTACACTTCCATTCCCATTCTTCTTCTTGTTTAAATCAGCATCTCTCTTCATTATTGTCTCGTGCTGTAGAAGTGTTCCAAATAGTTCATCTAGAGAAATATGGGAATCTTTTCTATTTTCATCAATAGCTGTCCTTTTTTACTCCCATTCATATGGAATTATATCTATAATCTTATCAACTAGAGCTTCATCATCAAGACCTTTTTCTCCCATAGATTGTAAGCTATTGACAATTGTCATAAACCTTTGGTTCACTTTACATAATAGCTCTCCATAAGGAAAAACAAATCCATGATACTCTGCTCGAAGCATTGCTCTTCTTATTTCTATAACCTTGGATGTACCAAAATGAGTGACTTCCAATTTCTTCCAAATATAGTTGGCTGCTTCACATGAAGATATCTAACTGTATATATTCCTGGTCATAGAGCATAATAAAGTATTGTGTACCTTGTAATTCAGTTGATATTCTTGCTTCTCTTGGATAGTAAAAGTACTAACTTCTTTGTAAGGAATTTTATAACCTCCAGTACGCATAATAAAATTGTCTACTCCAGTGTTGATCACAAATGTCTTCATACGATCTCTCCAGTACTCATAATCATTTCCATCAAAGATAGGTGGTCTAGAAGGATTCATATTGTCTATAGACCCAATATTCATTCCTGCTATCTGATAAAACAAAAATCTTTTCCACTCCACGCGTTAGTGTAGTCAGTAAAAATAGAACAACAAATAAAAATCAGTGGAAAACCTCCTTTGATACCAATTGTTGGATCGAATATGTAGATATGTATGTCTATTAGATGGAACAATACAAGAGGGGGGGGGGAATTGTAGGTTTAAAAACCTTTGATTTTTAGCAACTTGAGAGATTAGTTTAAATGATCTTAAACTAATAAAACTACAAACACCCACAATTGTATTGAAAATAAAAGGTATGATGTAATGTAATACTAATGAAATGTAAAATGATTGTTTTCAAGATGAACACAATAATCAGAGTAATGTAAAGATGAATGATTCTACCTTAAAGCGTATAGAATCAATCAATAAAATATGCAATAGAATGGATGTAATTGAAACAATTACAAATGTATAAAAGATAGAAAAAGGAAACAAAAACAATTTCCTTTCTAATACAATTAGCAGCGGAAATGTAAAAGAATTACAATTCTTTTATCCCAAAGAGAAGGGTTATCCTTTCACCTAGGATAAAAGGTCTGTCTCACAAACACCTTGGTGAGCCCTCGATATGATGATCAGAATATCTGTCTGCCTATCCCTGGTAGCCCTTGATACGATGATCGGAACGTCTGTCTGCCTATCCCCGGCAGCCCTCGATACGATGATCGGTCTGTCCGTCTGCCTATCCCTGATAGCCCTTGATTTTGAAGGTAATCGACACCTCTGTCTTTCAATCACTTGAACCCCCTCGATACAATGATCGGACACACAAAGCAGATGAGAGAAGTCACAGTTTCTCTTTCTAGACCTTGATAGAAGTAGAGTATCACAGTTGTTCTAAAATCTCATTTGTCATTCTTTCTCAGCTTCAAATGACCTCATTTTTATAGGCCACCGGTTCGAACGGTAACATCTCCTCCAACGGTCATATTTCTCCGAAAAACTCAGAGGGACTTGGACACTTGGAATCATAATGGTCATATTGAAACAGAAAGCACGACATCATTTTGATTAGTTGGTAACTAACTCAACGACATCGTATTGGTTAAAAAAAGATATATGTACATGATAAGCAATTGTAAGATTCATATGAAACAAGTGTTTTTGACTAATTACCAGAACAAGTAATGAAAGTATGAATAGTACAGTCAGTACGATACATTTGACAGAGTTAGTACGATACGATTGACAGAGTCAGTATGTTACGATTGACAGAGTCAGTACCATACGATTGACAGAGTCAGTATGATATGATTGACAGAGTCAGTACGATACAATTGACATAGTCAGTACGATACGATTAAAAAGACATTTGTGATTTCCAAAACAAAATATAGAAGTTAAAAGATAACTTTTGACGCAACAACTAGATTTATTAGGAGTTGATTCATCGCTCATCCAGTAATTATTTATGGGACCACCATTTCATTTTATGAGAAGCAACACAAGGTTATAAATTCTTAATCCAATATAATACATTATTTTTAATTTTATATTGTATTTTATAAACCTAATAAGGCTACAGTTATATAGGGAATTCAATTTCCTAGTATTGTAATTGTTAATATATTCTTTTAGTGTTATTATTAGTATTCTATGTATCCAACTCTATGATTTTATGGTGGTTTAAAAATGGGAATGGAAATTTTTTTGGATTGAGGTTTGTCATAGTAATGTCCCTATCCTTAAACACAATTTTCTAAATGACTTTACCAATCAAATAAAAATATGTTTCACAAAGACTGAAGTCTTTATAAATTAGGTTTATATTTAGATAACATGAATCCTAAATAAAAAATTATTTTATCTTCATAATTATCTCTTAACATTAATTTAGCTCATACATCTTCATTGGATAACCAGTGGTATACATGAGTAAAGGGATGATCTAAAAAGCCCAGTAAGGATATGAACAATGAAATAAAGTGTAGCTCAAGGGATATAATGAATAACATGGAGACATAAAATGTAATTAAACATGAATAAATGTATGGAATAATAAAATATAGAACATTGGATCAAGTAGTCATGGAATTGTAGAAATGTGGAAACAACATAATAAATGACATAAGAATCAGTCAAGGATAACCCCAAGACCATTTAATTTGAATGGAAATGAGTCAAGGATAACCACCATGACTATTTCACAAGGATAATAATAATTCATGGATACCAATATAAACTATTTAACGTGGATTAACACGTGTCAAGTATAACCACAAATATCATTGAACATGAAGGAGCATGAGTCAAGGGTAACCCCCAAGTCCATTGGACATGAAGTCTCACGAGAATAAAAATTACCAAATTCATTAGATAAATATTTGGGTACACCTGTCATTAAATTTTGATGAATATTTGTGTTACAAAATTAGTTAATTATAAGGTATACACATGTAAATAATTGGGTATCAGGATATTGTCAAAAGGAGTAAAAAAATTGAATATCATCATGGTGTTCACAAAATAATGGATTTAAATAATTATCGTACATTTATAAGGAAAAATGGATATATATCATGATATATGATGTTAATTTAATGTGAAAACAAGTAAAAAGTAGTTCTTAATAAATAGAAGAAATGAAACATTTTATTGTTTCTTAAGAAAAATATTTAAGAGTATTTAAAGAAAAAATGAAAAAATCCTTTATATAAAAATCTAATGAAACAAAGATAGGTTTTTAATTATAAAATTAATTATTTCAAAAAAAATAATTTTGGATTAAAATATATTATGGATGTTACATGAAAATTGGTATCAAATTGGCATGTTCCCATTAATTGGGCTTTCTTAATGGGAGGTATTTGGAAGAGAATATTATAAAACTTGTATTTCCCCATCAATGAAAATATAATTTAAAATAGATAAATTTACATGAAATATAAAAAAATAAAACAATTAGAGTAAATAAGTATATTAAATAATTACATTGGAATATGTTCATAAAAATCATAACATAATCTAAATAATGGGTGTTCAGAAAAAATCCTTTAGCTTTTGTCCCAAACAGTTCTTCACATGACATTAATGTCATGTATAATCCAATTAAATCAATTAATTAATAAATTTAGAACCATTAATGCATGTATTTTATTTTTTATAATTTTATTATGTTCATTCATGTCCATTTATATGAGTTATAAGATATAATTTTGTCAATTTAGAGTGTTAATTTCCATGGTTTTCATGATTGGTTCACTATAATATATGTATGGAAAATAATTTAAAATGGGAATAGTTGTCCAGATTTTTAATTATATTTCATTAATGAACTAGAAAAATATTAAATGGTCTTATATATCATTATTTATATATGATAGTATGATTCATTAGATAAAACGTTAATGGTAACAATATAGATTATTTTGGTATTTTATCGATTATCATGAACATGTTTTATTTTATTTATTAATATTATATATTTATACTTGTCCCCAAACCATAAATAAATTGTAATAAATATATTATAACATTTTTTAAACCAAAAAATTGTTTCATGTCTGTCCATAAAGTAGATAAAGGATATTGAAAACTTTTCATCCTAGGCGGTGATTAATCAACAACTCATAGATGGCGCTTTCATTTTTAGAATACAAATATTGGGGAATAGAAATGATGATGGGTTGTTCTAGTGAATAAAAAAAATATTAAATTTAATGGAGATACCATTTCACTCGGATAACATGATGTGAGGTGGTGAAAGGAAAAGAATTAAAATTGACAAGGAAATGAAATAAAAAGAAGTAGGTTTTTACCTCATGGATTCCTCTACATGAGAACCGTCTTAGGAACAGTAATTAGGTATTTTATTAACAAAAAATTATTCAATACGTTGGTGGTGACGTTGTAAGATATTTTTGAAGAATTTGGTCAATAATAAAGTCTCTTTTGGTGTAATGATAAGAGGTGTTGAGGGTAATATATATAGTGGAGGAGAGGGGTGTTTTTTATTATTTTATCCATTTTTTTATTCTTTTGGATCCAGACAATGAATAATGAGAATTATTGTGAATAAATATAGTAAATAGTTGAAGTGAGTTTGATATAATGGCCACAAAAATCATCCATCACTCAAACATTAATAAAATTCAATTTATTTACTTATGTTGAGAAATACCATAAATTGACGTATTTAACTATTCACTAAAAATTCATATTCCTCCGAAAATCACAAGAAATATCCATAACCACTTTTCAACATGTATAACTCAAATATTAATTTCATTCTATTAACATAACATTATATGTATGATAACTATAATTTTTAATAAAAATCATCATTTACACGAAAATACTGATTTTATGATATCTTGAAAAATTAAATAACATCTCATAAATATATATTATAACAGTAATAAAAAACTATTAATTTATAAATCTATTTTACAAAATTAATTTTTTTTAACATTATATTAATTATGAAATTTTATATAAAAATTTATATTTCATAAAAATAACAATACATAATTTATCATTATAAAAAACATATTTACTTTTATCAACATAGTAATATATCATATTCTCATTTATAATATTCAGATTTTATTATTCATATGTGAGGTTACTATTCTTTGGATAGATTACTATTCCTGTGGGACATGTTATTATTTTAGATTTCATGATATTATTCCATATGTTTATAATTATGAATTTTTATAAATACCACTTATTTTATAAATATTCACTTATAATGTTTGTATTTTTTCTCCATGTAATGTATATGTGATTGATTAAATATAATATAATTATAAGAATGGAAATTTCATTGATAAAAATATGGTTCATTACATTCATCCCCCTTATGAAATTACACCCTCTAAATTTAACTTTACAAATATATGGTCAAAAATATGATGATACAAATCCTTAAATTCTTCCTCCGATTCCTATGTTAACTATTCAATCTTATTGATCCACCATATAATTTTCACTAGATGAGTAGTCTTGTGGTGTAGAACGATATCTCTATAGTCCAACGTCTTCACCAGATGCTCCACATAAGAGAGATCACTTTCCCACTGTACCACCTCGAAATTCATTACATGTGAGGGCTCTTGAATATAATTCTTCTAGAGGGATACATGGAATACATCTGGTACAACAGACTTCGTTGGTGGAAGCGTATGTCGATAGTCCATAGCTCCAACACAATCATAGATCTCAAAGGGGCAATCTCCCTAGGACAATGTGTTCCTTTCATCCCAAATCTCATGATCAAATTTCATGGAGATATGTTAAGGAATACCAAGTCTCAAACCATAAACCAAATGTATCATCAACAATTTTAAACATAGATTTCTATTGAATTTGGCCTACCCGGGTATGCCGCTAATTGGATTCCACCTTTTAAACTCTTTCACTGAAAATCTCATGTCCTGGAAGATTCTTTTCCCCATCATCATCCTAGGAGGTCAGTGTCATGCTTCTTTTCTGATGGTCTTTACATAGAGCCCATTTAATTCTCGAGTGGAAACTATTATTGTAATTGAACATAGATAGAGGTATATATTAGTCACATACCACTTTTAGGTCAATAGAACACACTCACAACATGTCTTCTGGTGTCTAAATAGTCTACTATGATGTAGTGAAGTTCTACTATATATTACAATCATGATGGTATCTTTTCTATAACATGGAGTTAAATGTCATATCGTGGTCGGATATAGTAGATAGTGGTACATCATTCATTTTTAGCACTTACTTGATGTATATATATTCACATTGGTTGAGTGTTAACTCCTCTAACATTTAGGTAAATTGAGATGTCTTACTAAGTTGATCCATAATGACCCATATAGGATTTTTCCCCTGGATGCCTTTGGAAATACAGTGTCAAAGACAATTGTGATGTTTCCCCGGTTCAACATTGTTATGGGTAATGGTTGTATCCTCTCCTTAGACGATTTCCTTTTTTCATCACATTCTAAAATACCATGATCATTGATGTATATTTGTGATCTCATCCCTTGTATTTTCTGACCAATAGTTCTCTCAGAGATCTCAATACATCTTGGTGCTTCATGGGTGAATAATGAAGGATCATCTATTTGCATCATTTAGAAGCACATATTTTGTCTAAGGATTTTACGGTACACAAAGTCATGATAGAAAAATCATGAATACTACCTCATCCGTTTTTAACATTGAGGGATTCTTATTTCTGAAAGCTTCCATCATTTTCTATATTTCCACAACATTTCTTTGAACACCATTTAACTTCTTAAAAAGGTATAGTTGAGAAATCATTTGAGAAATTATTTATTATATTCCTTCCTTTATGATTCAAATTTATATAATATATAGTTCTATAAATATATTACCACCTAATTATCATAATTGATAATGATTTTGGATCCTTTCTTCTTATAGAATATACAACCTTATTTTATTTACCCGGATGGTAGTAGATTTATCTGTCATAATCCTTGCTGATCTCTAACCATCTTCACTCACACATATTGTGATCTTTATATTTAGATATATGTTTTAGGCTCATGTAATTATTATATTTCTCATACTTCTTCAAATAAAGATAATTTTTCATATTTTCATCATAAAGATTAGAAATTCAAACTCAATATAATGTGTGGGTGGTTTTTTTGCTAAATTGTCAACTACATTTATGGGTATGTAATAACATTATTATTTTTCAACTTTACATTGCATAATAAATTATTTCAATCACAAGTGTACACTGAAAATAGTTCCCCAGTAGTCTGTAGTGTGAGTACGGGTGTAGTGATAAGCTTAATTTTCAACTCGTTCATGAAATATTCACATGCACCAGTCCATAAAAACATCATTTCAATATGAATAACTAGTATACTTTGATTGAAATTCATGATAATTTCGTCAAAATAATTGGTAGAAACAATCGTGTATATGGAAACTATGGATATCTGTTATATATGTGTTCCCTGACCACTATTTGATTGACTTTATATTGGAAGGGTACCCATATATTTCTTTTATGGTGATAACATGCCCCAGTAATGATAGTTACTCCATATTGAACTAAAATTTACTGTAATTTTCATATAGTATCACCCATCATATGGCCTTTCGTACATTGTTCACATCCTCCCCATGTTTATCCTTGATATTTGAGTATATAAGAATATCCGCAATGAAGACTACCATATTTTTTGGATGATAATCTCTAATGAATATATTCATTATGTCTATGAACATTTCTAAAGAATTAGTGAGTCCGAATAGAATGACAATGAACACGTAGTTTCAAATAACACATTCAAGAAAATCATGGAAATATCTTCCATCCTATCCTTTAATTGGTGATATCCCAACCGAAGTTCCGCATTAGATAAATAAATGGAAAAACATAATTGATAAAAAAATAATCTATCTGTGGTAGGTGACACTTTTTCATTAATTTGATTTTATTGAGCTCAAGATAATAAAAACTGATGATCATGGATCAATCCATCTTATTGATGAATAGGACATTTTCACACTATAGTGAAACACTCTGGTGTATAAAACACCTGTCCTGATACTTCTATAACATATTATTCTTTTCTTCCATATCAATGGTGGTCATAATATAAATTTTCTTTGATATATGTTGTAATATAAGAATATGTTAATTTGGGGAATTAATATCTCATTCAGTAGGAAGACTCGACAACTCTTCAGGGAAAAAATCAGTGTAGTCCATCGTTATAAGAATGTCTTCATCAATGATCCTCTCATTTGTCTCAATAATTTTAGCTAGATATTATTTATCATAATGAAATAATTTCCATAACTGAAACTATGATTATTATGGATATAAATTCACCTCCATAAATTTCGATAATGGTTACCTCAAGATTATAATAGTGATCTCCCTTTCTCGACAGTCAATTTAGGATTTCTATAAAAATAGAAAATCTAGTCCCGATAAAGATTCAAACTCTACTAAAGGAAGTAAGACTATATTTTTTGGGAGGATCAGTCAACAACATTAACCATGGAGGAGTTATATTATTTGGATGGAACAATTCCCCCATTTTCTATTCCCATAGATAACTCAACCACCCTATTTTAGGTTGCTATTTTAATAGTTATACTAAACCTATACGATATGAAATAATACATATTACCAGAATAAAATACTATGTTCACTATTCATGTATGAATAACCTTTAAATCTCTCACCATATCATTGTCGGTCTCCACCTCAGTAGTAGTGATAAAATATTCCCTTCTTTTTTGATTTGGAGTTTTTTGTTGATAATTTCCCCCAATAACCCTTGGATTAGATAAATGGTTTGTGTAATCCCCAAGATTAGGTTAGTTGAAAAACTAAACATCAGGCTGAGTTTTTATCTAAAACATATTTTATTCTATCACATTTATTGGATTCATCATATCCTTTTGGAATGTATTATCCAGATTCATCATTCTTCTCTATTTTAAGCATCATATTCTTCCATATAGATAGTTCCCATGAATCTTCTTCCCAAAATGTTTACACAGGAGATGTATTATTATCTATCCATAATTTTATTTATCTAATAATTCTTTTATATAAGACGCCATATTATTTTTTAATCTCAGGTTCCACGAGATAAATAATTGTTTTTTGTCTCTATTTCAAACTTAAGGTCACAATGGTCAATATCCTCATAGCAATAAAAGTCTCAAATTTCAAACTCTTTTTGTAGACCTAGATTTAGTTTTCTAAATATGTGACCCACATTTCTTTCGGAGTTCTGGACATATCTAGACGATTAAATTTCAAGAATTATTAATATTTCTTCATAGACATTGATAGTTTTGACTTCCATTAACATCAATTAAAGAAAATCCATTTTCTTCTCAAGATAATGTATTATTGGAAAATATTTATTCATAAAATTTTATTTAATTTTAATTCCCACAAATCCCTGGAAAAAAATTAACCTTGTACTTTTTGTTCTTGATCGGCGACTACCAATGATCAACATCCCCATCCAAACGATAGATTGGACGAACAACTTTGTCTTCTTATGAAGACTAGAGGATGGATAATATCACCTCTATGGAGTTGATCAATTGTTATGTGTGGTGGTGATTATAATAGCCACTAAACATTAGAGGCATGATCATATGAATATTTCAACAAAAACAACAACATGCCCTTTATTAGGATAAGAAGGGTGTTCCATGTAATCCATGTTATTATTCAATGCATGAGCTAGTTGACAAAGTACTAGGATAGGTTTTTGAGATCCTATTTCAATCATAGTTGGAATTTCATTAGGTAAATTATCAAATTTCCTATCATATTAATTTTTTCCATATATTCTTCTATTTAAATCCATTAACTAATATAAATAAATTAAAATTATGGTATTAAATTTATAGCTAATGAGAGTGTATAAAATATACAATGTACATAAAAAAGGATAGACATGTAAATAAAACTTATATCCTATATTTTGATTACCTAATATTAAATCTTGGTTATCTATGATGACTACATGATCCATAAGGACCTTACAAAAGTGATATTGTTCTAATCTCTAAAATTATTTATACCATCCTATAATAATAACAGCAATTACACAGGACTTTTACACAGATTAAAACATGAGATTAACCATAATTTTCAACAAAGTACTCTAATGAAATGTTCCTTTGTAAGATTAGGTACAGAATAAGAAAAAATGAATCCAAAAATAAAATCGTTTATATAACCATAATTAATAGATCCTAACATCCATTGAGCTCTTAAATCCTCATAGGATAATCTGGAGAATACATGAGCAAAGAAATGAGCTAAAAAGCCAAGTAATGTTATAAATGTAAAAACAAAGCATAGAATAAGGGTTATAAATCATAACATGATGGAAAAATTTTCATGCAACATAAATGAATTTAAGAAGAATAATATATAAAACATAGGATCGTGTAATTGTAGAATCATAGAAATGTGGAAACAACATACAAATGATCATAAGAATGAGTCAATGATAAACCCCAAGACCATTTCACTTGGAGTAGACTGAGTCAAAAATAACCACCAATACCATTACACATGGAGTATAATGAATCAAGAAGAACCACCAAGACCACGATACATGAAGTATCCTGGGTCATGGCAAACGACCAATAAAATTTTACATGAATGAGCATGAGTCATGGCTAACCACCAAGACCATTGAACATCATGTATCAGAGGACTAATAATTACCCAATACATTTAAACTCTTCCAGGGTGCACCCATCATAACATGTTTAGGAAAATTTTTTCCACATCAATAATCAAGCATAATGGACACCCATATAAATAATTGGGTACCATAATAATTTCAAAAGTCATAACAAAAGGGAATACAATAATGGTATCCTTGATATTATCTATTTAAATCATACTTGGAAATTAATAAGGGGAAATAGTCCAAGATAATGATATATAATATCAAATTTAAGTGAATACATGTTAAAATAGTTTTCAAAAAAAAAACTACAAACGAAACATTTTAATTTAATTTAAGAAATATATTGAAGAATCTTTTAAAGGGGAATAACGTAATAATATTTATAAAACATAAAATAAAACATGATATGATTTTAATTATAAACTGTGTTATTGTATATATATAATTTTTTATTAAATAATATTATAAATGTTACTAGAAAATGGGGAAGAAATTTGGATGTTCCCTTTAATCGGGCTTGCTTATTTGGAGGGATTAGGAAAGGAACATTAAAAACCATGTATTCACCCATGAATGAAATATAAATTCAGAATATGTACATATAATTGTAATATAGAAACACAACATACTAGTATTAAATATGTATAAATAAGAATTACACTGGGTTTATGATATATAATACATCACCCGATAAAAATATAGAGGTTGAGAAAGAATCCCTTACATTATGTCAAGAACAGTTCTGCATATAATGTTAATGTCCTCGATAATAAAAGTTAATTCTTTAAATTAATTAATTTATATCACTTTTTACATGTATTTGTTTTATTATAATATTATTATGTTCATTTATTTCAATTTTCATCAGTTACAATATAAAATTTAATCATATGGTAGTGTTCATTTCAATTGTTTTCAGGAATGATTCACTTGTAGACGTGTATATAAGATCATGCAAAATGCGAATAGTTGTCTAGAATTGAAATTGTATGTCATTAATGAAATTCTATAATATTAAATGGTATTATATATATATATATATTTGGAAGATTCATTAGATAAAATGTTTATAAAAACCATTTGGATTATATTGGCACTTTTTTTATCATCCCGAGCAAATTTTGATTTATTAATTAATATTATGTATATATACTTGTTCCAAAAAATTGAATAATAATAATTAATTATATTACCAAAAAAATTATCTAAGAACATGTTTTATCAATATTTTTTATGGTATTTATAGAAATTTAAAACTTATCCTCCTTGAATGTGACAAATCAACACCTAATGAATGACATTTTAATTTCTTGAATAAAAAATGTTGTGGTAAAGAAATGGTAAAGGGTTATTCAATTAATAAAATAAAATGAATGTATTTAAATTGTTCTATAACTTTCATGTTACTAGTATATGGAAAAACAAGAATAGTAAATGAAATGGAAATAAATTCTAAAGGATATAAAAGAAAAAGAATGTGGTTTTTAGCTCTTGAAATCATCTCCATGAGATCCTCTTTGAGGAAAATTAGTTCTATATTTTATTGAGAAATAAGGCTCCAAGACATGGGGGAGTGTCTTGGGAAGACTTTTGGGATGACATTGGACAACCTTTAAGGATTTGTAAGTATGAGTAGAAGAGGTGGTGAGGGTAGGTATTATATAGTGGAGGATACATGTTGTTTTTATTATATTAATCATTTGTTTATTATTACGAATTAATATTATGAATAGAGAGGATTATTGTTAGTAAATAAAGTAAATAAATAATTTAAATTATATATAATGACCCCTTACGTCATATATGACTCAATAATGGCTCAAAAATACGTATATTTAATTTAAATGTTGAATACTGTTAATTACCATATTTCACTGTTCAAAATAAATTTATCTATTTTGGAAAAAAAACCAAGAATTCTCCTTTTCCATTTATTGGTGTGAAGAATTAAAAAATGAAACAGGTTTTGTAAAAATAACTTCATTTTTATTTGAAATATTATTTTTAATTAAAGTCATCATTTCATCAAAAATAACGATTTTAGAATTATAATTGATTCTATGACACATTAATAAAATAGATAATGTCCCACAAAATTATCATATAATATTATGTCAAGATAATTTTAGTTTATGAATATATTTTGTGAAAATAAAATTTATTTTAATAAATTATACTAATTATAAAATTGTAATTAATCATTTCTGTTTCATAAAAATACAAATTCCTAATTTATCATTCTGAAAATATTTATTTAATTATTTCTTGACTGAAATATATTACATTTTCAATAATAAGATCCACATATATTGTTTAAACATTCATATGTGAGTTTATAATTCTATTTGTTAGATTAATATTCAAAATGGACATGTAACAGTTTCAAAGGTCTTGATACTATTCCATTGGTTTGGGTTAAATAATTTTTAAAAATACCACTAATTGCATTCTTTCTTAATTTATAATGGTCTTATTACTTTTTCCATGTTATTTTTGTGTTTTTATACAATATAAAATAAAATGAAGAATATAAATTTAATTGAAAAAATATTGTTCATTAATAACACACCTTCCATGAACCATTGGAATCAAAATGAATTTATCTTGGTTATTTTTTACACATTTTAAATATTTTTAAGGAAATAATATGTGTGTTATTCTTATTATGAAATAAATATGTCCCAAATTTATTTATAATTGATATAGTTTGGATATTTCATCTTATATAGATGTTGAAAATAACTCATAGATTACAAAGAACACCAAATTCTTGTATTAGTAATCATTGTAACTTTTTAAAGGTATTAAATTCCCAAAAAAATTGTTTTTTAAAAATACATTATGGAATTTATTTCAAATTAGAATGGTTTTATTTGTACTAAAATTATTATTCATTATTTTCATGGATTAATTGTGATATATTGATATTGTATAAATGATTTATTTTTCTAAATTTAATTTATATCATATTTTTAAAAGGGTGCCTTGAACCCTAATTAGAACATTAATATATACGATTATAAATTTTAATGTTCCATTGATGTGATTAAACATTTTATGATTTGGTATAAATTACTGGGAAAATTTTAGGTATTTTTAAATTGAATGGTTTTTCACTCGATGGGGAAACTTTTTTATTTATTATTTATGTGAAAATGTGATACTTTTCTGGGGACTTTATGTGGATGAAAATGATAATTTATAATTTCAATTTATATTTATTATATTTTTTATATTAATTTTTAATATTATTTTGTGATATGGGTAATCATTAGTTGATATGTCAGTAATCTCACTGGACAAGTCATACTATATACTATTTCACCCTGGATAGTGGACCTAAAGTTAGTATCATTCTTTTTATCATGGGTTCCCTTATATTGGACATGGTAGGGTAAAACAATGTGTTTGTGATGTGGAATAGAATCCAGAATAGCTATGATTGATTTAGTTTTTCACTTTTATATTAGTGTATCCATTGAAATTGTAGGTTCACATGATGATTTAGGTTTTACATCTATCACTATATTTCGTTCATCTGGAATATATGTGATCTCACATGTCATTTTTATTATGATTATTATGATGAACATTATTTAAAATGTAATTATCAAATAATGCATGATGTTTTTTACCACAAAAATGGTTTAATAAAATATTGATTATTCAAATG
The DNA here is from genome assembly GCA_963277665.1 of Viscum album. NCBI lineage: Eukaryota > Viridiplantae > Streptophyta > Magnoliopsida > Santalales > Viscaceae > Viscum > Viscum album. Next base: position 183,671,881 of record OY728153.1, on the reverse strand, counting down.
TGTATTACATATGGATTAGAAACAAATTAATTTGTTTCAAAATTTTATAAATCCTAAAAATGATTAAAGTGTAAATTTAATAGTTTTGGAAAAATTAATTTTAAATGAAATATTTATATTAATTAACTTTATAATAAAATAAATATGTACATTTTATTTTTTATTGAAAACTTGCTGGAAATAATTTATTATTTATGGTTTTTCATATGGTATGAGGAGGATACATGGTGGGAATTATATTCCAAACTATTATATTACAAGTTCATTATATGTCATTCAAGTAAATAGGGAATTCATATCCTTGTTCTAGTTAATGAAATGGATGTGATTTAATTTAAATGAATACCCTTCATAATATGTGGGTTTTTTCATTGTTATTTGTTCATTTTAGCATTTTATTATTTTATTCTGTTCATCAACATTAATAATAATAAAATATATTTCATTTTATATTCATTTATGTACATTTATTAAATTAAATATTGTTTATATTGGTTTTATATTAATTATATACATTAGATTTTTATCATGGTGGATGAGTTATTTTCAATTTTTTTTCACATTTTTGTGTTATTTATTATTTAGTAATACATATTTTATATATATTTCTATTGAAATATGGAATGTCAATGATTGGGTTTTTGTTAAGAATTTTTAATTATTTATTTTATAAGTAAAACAATTCATAATTTGGTTATCTAAGATTTCCATGAACTAGTTTCCAGTTTGTATAGATTGGGGAGAGAATTTGAGAATTATCTTAGGATAGAGTGGATTATGAGGCATGGTCAACTATTTTTTGTCGTGATAATTATACATAAAAGATCCTGATTATTAATTAGGGAGTCAGTGTAGATATAAAATAGATTTATCGAGCAACATGAAGTAGGTATAAGTATGAGTTTTGAAAATATATTTCATTTTGAATATTGAGATTTCAATGTTCTAGGATTTGTGTGTCTACAATTATGGCTCAATTAAATAATTATATTGGGATATCATGTCATTATTTGAGTGTTATTGTTTTCAATCATATATTTTAATTTATATTTAGAGACTCCAAAAAATGTAAATGGGAAGGAAACCAGAGATGTGAAATTGTAATACATGTCCTGGAAAACAATTCACACACGATATAGAAAGGTATGAAGAAAATTTTGAGAAAATAATGTAATTGATGGATATTTTATAGACAATATGAATACACCATACATGGTTGATAATTAATAATGTTGGTTCTTAAGGCTTAAAATTATTCATGTTACATTTTAGTTTATTTTTGAGGGGTTGAGTAATTATTAATAGAATTAATAATCTTTTCTTACCTAAATAAAATATATATTTTTATGAAGACATTTTTAGAACCCACTATTTATGGGTAGGTTTTTATGATTTTTTGAGATGTTATCTTGTGAATTTTTAAATTATAAAGTGTGTGTTTATAATATTTTCACATATATTATATATAAATTTTCAAATATATTTTAATGTGAAATTTTGTATGATTTGTTTTGTGATTATTGGGATTTTAAATAAGATAAGTTTACAAAAACCATTTATTATATTGTCTGGAGTTTTAAAGGGTATTTATGAAGATTTTATATTGATTTATGCACTTTTTTTTCAATTGAGTGAGTGTTTATATAATGGGTTATATGAATTGATGAATGTTAAGATCATTCAACATCAGGCTCAATGTTTATTACTTTCTTAATACATTCCCTCACGTAGTTTCGTAGGTTTATTAGGAAAGAGTAATGTATTTTTATAAATATAAAACACCAAATTATTAATGGGAATCATTAATGCTAGTTTTTATATCATCATTGGTTGGAGATCATATCATTTTTATTAGTTTAGTTCAAAATTTGGATAATGTTAAAGGATTACATAATCTGATTCCTCTTCAATTCCATGGATATAAAGAATCCCATAATTTAAAATATTAGTTTGATAGAATATATATGTTATTAATATTTAATAAACACCCTGTGTATCATAAGGTTATGTTTTAATTCTTAAAGATATTTGAATTTGGTATTATGTAATACAATTCGATTGTGATGAAAAAACAATATAAGGATAGTTCATAGAATGGTTATGATGAATTGTTTGAAACAAAACCCAATTTTAGGATATAATTATTATTAAATTAATTATAAGATAAATAAAATGTCCCATAATAAATATATAATTTAAATAATCCAATATATATTATTTTGTTAAAATATTTAAATATAATCATTAATACATTTTGAGGATACAATAATAAATATTATCAAGATAATTAGTAGTAAAATAAATCTCCATGCGTATATAAAGGCCACACATGTAAAAAAATATAATTATTATTTTCAGTAAATATCAACACAATTAGTACCATTATTGAAATAATTGAAAAGATATCAACTATAATAGACATTATGAAAGAGAATTTATATGAAATTGATAAATTATATTAAAACTTAAATAAATAGCATAATGAAATAGATCAATCATATAAATGAATTATGGGATTGTATTTCCATTGATATTTTAAAAATATCTATGTAATAATTTTACATAACTAAAATTAACCAAAAATTATGTATTTAATAAACATGTGTTGATAATTATAATTAAATAAATAATAACATCAATAAACTATATAATTAAATTTATGTTAAAATAAATATTTTTTTATAGAATTTCATTTTCCTTTATTTTATGTTTTTTTATATTAAATTGTCCATAATGAATAATTATTTTAATTATATATATATATATATAGAAATTTATATAAATTTAATTACTTTTACATGGTAATTCAAATGTCTCGACCATAGCTTACCCATGAACTGGTGGCTAGACTGGTTTTCAAATGTCCTCATGTACATCTCTCTGTATGCTAGAGGCTGCTGATTAGCTACGAGGGTCAGTGGATAGCCAATGGGGAGATTATATCCTCATATTATAGTTAAATAATAGAAAATGTCAATAAATAGCAGAAGAAGTCTAATAAATGATAAAGTAGTGAAAGGCAGATTTTTATAAAACAAAAAAAAGTAGAAAATACTAGATTATACAGTAGATGAATGCTTGACATTCTAATGACAAAAAATGGAAAGAAGTAAAAAAACAATTCTATTTACATTCCAATACAGAATTAAAAAAAATAATCAAAGCCCCAAGGAAAACTCAACGAGCATCTTGAGTACCAACTCAGTCCTTTTCTTCTAATTCTTGGTAATTGAATACAACAACATGAAAGGTCCATGGTCTATAGTCTTGCAAACAAGAAAGGACTTGTCAGGTACTCTAGTGCAATGACGGCCCGAGTTGCATGTGATATATAATTCTTAGAAGGCTGGCACCACATGTGTGTTTCGCTATATAGATACTGAAATGTATATAATAGTATACAAGTATAACAAGGTAACAACCAAATTGAATAAATAATTTACAACCCATCTAGGTTCTTAAGGGACACCTAACGTAGATACCCTCTTCGACCCGTATCTGGAAAAAAGGTTCTTAAAAGGATCTCTAAATTGATTAAATAATTTATTTAATACATAAATATTTTTTATTATTATATTACATAAATTCTCGGGTTCCCCTGGAAACCTGTATATAAAAACCTACCTCGGTTCTGATGGGGTCAGATCCATTTCCCATATTCAATTCCCAAATCATTATTTCAAAACTGCTTTCATTAACCATTTAATTCATTCATGTAAGACCAATTTGATCCACAGTCCAATGTCAATTAATGGGTGTAAAATGTCATTTATAGCACCCTCTTGAATATTTTGAGTATCAGTCCTTTTCGTACATCCCATGGGTATTTGGAGCATTAGTCCATATCCCATAAAATAATGTTTACATGAAATATGGGTGTAAAACGTTGTGTCTAGAACCCCGTGAGTATTTGGAGCATCAGTATCTATCTTACAACCTGTTTATCAATCATACATATTTATTTATCATTAGTGTATAATTCCATGCCTAACATAAAAAATACAATTCATTAATTAATTTTTAAGTTAATTAATCATACCCTTTAATTAATTAAAAAAACTAAAAACATAAACCTCTTGTCCAATAATTCTACAATTAATTAAACATTCAACATCTCAATAACTACTAATTAATTAAAAATTAATTATTCTTAACCATAGGCAAGTCATCTAGATAATCAACTCAACATTTAATTATCCTGATTTATTAACCGATAACATGATAATTAATTCACTAATAAATTAACCTTATTCCCTTACTAATCCATTCGATTAGTTAAATATAAAAAATCTATTAGTTAATGGAGTAATTAACAAAGTACACATTACCATTAATTAATCCTTCAATTAGTTAAACTAAAAAACGTACCACATACAAAAATTAATTGTCCATAATTAATTATCTCATTCTAATTCCAACATTTCATAATCAAACCCGCCATTAAAAATATTATATCAACATCATGGAACTTGAATTTGAGCATTAACAATTCATCTATTAAATTAATGAATGCCAATTAATTAATTCAATAATTAATTAATTTAATCATACCTTTATTCAAGTAAATAATTGGATAAAATTTCACATTATTAACATGTATTAATTTATCCATCATTAATTATCTCAATTTCATCCAAAGAACATTTAACAATTTATCCCCAAATAAATTATCTCATTTAGGTAAATCAATATTTTATAATTAATCCTTTGATTAATTATTTATATCTAGTCTCAAAGCACATAATCAATATACAAAATTAATTATCATGTCCTATCCAAAATTAAACATCTTTTAATTATTAATCGTATCACTTTAACCAATTCAGAAAAACATGCATAAATCTAACAAATTGCCATGCCCTCGTCTATCTACCATTGGCAGCATCATTTAATAACATCCAAAGTCATGAATCAACACACCACATATCACTTTTAGAAATTTAATAAAACTTTATAAATTCACATATGAAAGGATTTTGATATAAATACTTCACTGTATAATTTAAAAACCAAAAAAAGTGTAGCAATCTATTTATCAACGAATTTATTAAAGTTGAGTACTTGAAATGGGACCCTACCTTAGGGTGAAACCAATTCATTATTCATCATCTGGACATATGGAGACAATCTATTCTCAACTATTGTGAAACCACACGCACATGAATTTATGTATATATATATATATGCATGTGTTCCCTCTAATTTTAATGAACCCCACTTCAACATATGTTTGAATCAAAAAAAAAACAACGACTATAGTCAACAGACCACAAATAATCTACCACTGAATCATACAAACCAAACGAACAGAAATTGGATGATGCGGAACAATATAGTAGTGTGTAAACAAGACACGAAACATCGGTGGAAGTGAGAATTGATACCATACACCTCTTCCTTGGTGGATAATGTTGGATTATGGACTAATGTGTCCTATGTAAACTTTCACATACCCTAAAAATAGAGTAACTCAACATGCATATTAAACCCAACCATTAGTTTTTCAGCCAAAGAACTAGGAGGGAGGGGACTCAAATTTCTTAGGTAAATCAAAAAATATACATAGATAGACTCAACTTGAAAAAGAAAAAAATATTATTTAAAAGTTAAAGAGGAATCTCCATGCGCAAATGGATGTCCGAGAGAGGGGGTGGCATGCCAATGAGTGTGTGAGTTGCACTGCTACATGGTGTTCAACACAGTGTTGTCGTGTGCTGCAACAGGTGGTCCAGCCATGGGAGGTTGTAGCCATGGATTCATTTCAGGAAGAGGGAGCCCAGACATGGGAGAGGAAGAGCTCCTTGAGAAGGCCCTTGATGCATGTCGCACACAGAGGAAGAATACAAGTGGGTTCACGCGCTGTCCTTGTGCGGCTCTCCTCTCATTTTACCTCCTACAAAAATTAAAACCTAATAACTAAAAAGTATTATTTTGATAAAAATAATAATAATAACATTTAATATTATTACCATACTCATTTAATATAATATTTCATCATTTATTATTCTACACCCCTATTAGGTAAAACTTAATACTTCACTGACACATCAAAATTATTAAATTCTCCCTAATGGAATTTAATTAAAAAAAACCTCTTACTCAGTTGTTTCATTAATTATCTCAACATGAATTAATTAAATAAAAACCACACGTTATATTGATTAATTAAATTCGTTTTTACCATTACTTAAAAAACAAACATTTCTCTTTTATTAATTAAATTCCTTATTACTTTGATTTTAATTGAATTATACAAAACTCCATATTTATTTCTCATTTAATATTACCATTATTTGACAACTTCCAACTCCATAGTTACACATTATTTAATATTAACATTAAAAATTATTATTCATTGATAACACCAAACTCCTCACTTACATGTAATTTAAATAAATTATCATAAAATTAATTTAATTAGAAGAAACCCCCAACAACTTAGTTAATTAAATTATTATCAACCAATAAATAAATAATTGAAACCAATATAATAATAACCAGAATTACTATTAATAAAAAAATCTTTTATTAATCCCAATAATCCCCACTACACATCATTTAATTAAATTTCTTTTAACTCAATTTAATTAAATGAAAACACAATTTCACAAGAATGAATTAAATCCACCTATTCCATTATTATCATACTTCATAATAATAATAATTACCATATTTAATAATTATTATTATACTCATAAAACCATAATAATAGGAATTTCATTATTATCATTATTCATCTTTGGATAAAACACAACACATCTATTAAATAAAATTTTTTTTAATTAACTATAAAACTCATTATTTAATAATATTCATCTTAGGTAAATCTGAAACTCCTCTTTTAATTTAACATAACTATTACTCCCCATTTCACTAAACATATCTTCAAAATACCCAAAATCCACATTAATTTCACAGAAATGTTACACCCAATTAATCAGGAAATTAATATCATTTAACATAAATGTTACCCCCCATTAGTAATGCATCTAAAATATTTTAACATATATATAATTTATGACCTGATAATAATAATAATAACATTTTTATTATTTACACATTCTTCTATTGAAACACAAATCTCATATTTAATACTATTTAGCTAAAATAAATAAAATATTAAACATGGTAAGCTGCATGGGTAGGACGGCAACCGTGCGCAACCCATGCAGATCAATTAAAGTGTACATTTCCATATCTCATGCTCTGGAGACTTATCACGACATCCATGAAAATTAGAGGGTATTTATCCATGTCAAAAAACAAAAATTTAAGTGTTCCAACACTCATAAAATTATTCAGAGATTGGTTTAACAAACTGAACCATCGATACAGTAGAAAAAATCAAAAACCATTGTAATCTAGTCCTGGTTAAAAAACACGGGATTTTACAGTAATGAATATGACTAAAATATTTTTATGATAAAATATATATGTTTTCAAAAAAATTATTCTCAAATTGTATTTTTCTATATTAAAATTAAATTTTATCACTTTAAAATATTAAATACAAAATGTCATTCATATTTGTAATAATCATCACAAAATTAGTAAATTAGTTAAATTTTATATGTAGTTATATATTTTGTTTTCAAGCTACTAGTAAATAAAATCAATAAACGAAAAATTAAAAAAACATGTCTAAACGTGAAATGATGTAATTAATTACCAAAAAATAACTATATATAAATGATTGATTTCTTCATGGATTTCAACTCATATTAACTTCTTTAGTTGTCAATATTGGATCCATTATCATTGAATATTACACAACTTCTTATATTACGAAATTTATATTAATAAAAATAGCATTCTATGTACTATAAAATGACCCCTCTGTAACCATTTTAAATCCATACATAAATATTTCATTTCACACCATAAAAATCCACATTCTATTCCAAAATAATCATATCTCACGTTGGAAATATTCCATAAACAATATATTTGAAAAATGCATTAATAACCAAGATGATTTCTAGGCCGGTGTGTGATTTCATCATTATTTGTAATGATTTATTATGATTATTTTTAAATTTTATTATTCGAAGAAATATGATAAAATAAAGTTTATTTATTTGAAAATGTCTATAAAACGTCATTATTATTCCAAGATGCTGATATTATAATGAAATATATTCATAATCATGCTCATAAAATGTTTCCATCATGTTCTTGTTTGGGTATGTTTAACCACCTACATGAGTGATGCTATAATAATTTGTCATGGATTCTTTTAAAAACATATTTACTAGTATAATATGGTATTAATAAGTAAATGTTGTTTTATTTTTTTATTTTTTATGGTTAATATTAATACATAACTCGTTATTAAAATATTTAACTTTGTTTACAGATAATTTTGGAACCAAACATGTTATGGATTTCATTTTTGAGTGTCGTAAATAGAACTACAATTTAGTGAACTTGTAACATCATAAATAATAATGATACATATATTATTGTACCATTAATATTCCATATATGGGAGAATAATGAGTATGTAATGTTATCTAAAGCAGTAAATCTAAAGAGAAATTAGAATGGTTATAATCACTTTAAACTGGTGGCAATTATTAATAAAATAATATATTAACTATTTAATAAATTAATATTTAAAACTAATATAAAAGCTAATAAATCTAAATAATAAATTTAAATAAAATATTAATTAGTGTATGTTTATTAGAAAATATGTACCACTGTATCTGATGACGTGGTGATCCATGGTTTGTATTTTTGAAACACATTCTTCTTCTCATTGGGTTGTAAACAATATTATATGAATTTAATATTATATGATTATTTAATTATGTAATTTACCTATATTATAATTTTTTTAAAATATAAATTTTTTAATTAAATATTTAAATGAAAAAATCATCAATTATAAATTCATTTCACCATACAAATACTAGATTGTGAAGAATAATCCACATTCTATCTAATGGTTCATTTACCTCTATAATCATATTATTTACTATAAATAAGGCTTTTATAATACTATGAAATCCAAATATGATTAATGATATGTATTAATCATATTTATTATTGGTTATTTTACGGAAAAAAAATTCTTTTTTTACTTTGATGTTGGGGTTTCCTTTAAACTATTTAGATTTTTAAAAAGAATTGTCTCTCGATGTTATTTTTTTATCTTCCAATACTAAGTTATTAACATAAACAATATTTTATTTCAATTATACAATACAATTTATTATAAAAAAAATTGTTCTTTTTAAAAAACATTTCTTTAACATTCTAAAAAAATATTTATTTTAATGTCTTATGTAACTATGATTAAAAGTCATTGATAGAATAATTGATAACCATTTTTAAAATTTTCATATTTTTATCCTCTATTAATAATGATCTATCTAATTTTTATTAATTTTCATAATCATAATCTATGTTATTATATGATCTAATTCATTGAGGGTATGAATGATGTTAACAACTAATCTGTGTTGTGGTATTATTTTAGGTGATATTGTCACGACCTGTCCCCCGGGGCCCGTATCGTGACTACCCCATGCCCGCCTTCTATACGCCAGGGGCTGGAGACTAGCACCAAAGGCGTAACTCCCTTAAAACTGGGAAGGCATTGCTTTTATAAAACGTAAACACACACACAACCAGAGAACAAGCAGAAGCAAACACTACGTAAAGTAGTATAACAAGTGTTCTGAAAGTAAAAAGGGGCCGGAAATACAAGCCCAACAGAAAGGTACAACTACAAATGAAAGTAAAGTACAATTGAAAAGACAACAGATGAATGGTGAATCAGCTCCTGGATCGTCATCAGGGTTTCTACCTGTAGGGTAGGTACATATGGCCACCTCAGCTTTCCACATCTGTCTGTCACCTCCGGGTACTGTCTTGTGATGAAGTCCACCTCCGGGTACCGTCCAGCTCTACAAGTCTCAACCAAGACCAATGTTGTCTGTCGTCTGCAAACAACACAACGAGGTGTGGGCGTAGCCCATGTAGGGTTGAGTATAACAATACTCAGTAGGGACCCCGAGACCCTCATTGTCTCACTAAATCCAAAAAGGATAAAACACAAAAGAAGATCTTAACAGATAACATTTACTTAGGTATATTCCCTTACATATACATAATTTACCCAATAACTCATTTCAATCATGAGGAAAACACAAAGGTCATTGACTCAGCTCAGACAAGGATTTTCATTATCGAAACCACAACTGTTGGAGAACTCCTCCTCTATCGTGTAAAGTGGCCATGTCATGACTCTGAGGTGCAACTCACTAACCTTAGACTGCTGAGGTACTCCTCCTATCGAGTACAGCGGGTCTGCTGCCAAATACCGGTGCTCCGTCCGCTGTGGGTCTGCCGCCAAATACCGGGCACTCCCCCCTAATAGCCTACATAGGTAATCCTCTTGTCGAGTATCATGGGTCTGCCTCCAACTACCAGGCACTCCATCCATCGTGGGTTTTCCGCCAAATACAGGGTGCTCCATCCACTGGGCTAATTGAATCACTTCGAGTCGAATCGGTCAAGCAGTTGTCAGATCTATAGCTACAAGGTCTCCGCACTCTGTACGCTCATCTCTGAGAGGGTCCACTCCATGAGCTACTGGTCGTTACTTCCAAGAGTCATGAAGTCTCACTTAGAAGTAACACAGAGGACCGCCTGCTCATAGGGGTCTCAATGCAACAGACGTCGCATCAATCAGATGCCCGATCTGTGAGTTATTAGCTTTTTATTCCCGGGGGCCCGGTTGGATTTGTGTACGAACCAACCCAACCGTATCTCAACTATACCTTGAACTCCCATGGGGTAAACTCAAAGGGACAGATATGCTCCAAGACTACCGGCGCCGCTGATGGTTCGTCAAACGGACGTCCGGTGCCAAAGATATGGCCCAAGAAGGTAATGGGTCAGTAATGAGCTCAGGTCCGGTCCGACCCGGTTAGACCAATTCGGCCTCACCCAAACTGGGCCGACCTGGTCTGATTTGACCCGATCAGACTCACTGGGTCTCACCCGAACCATTGGGCGGGTCAACTCGTTATGTTTTGACCCAGTCCACTGGGCCTTACCCAACAGACCGCGAGGGCGGTTCGGCCCGACAGTCGCCACGTGGGCCGCTCAGTAACTCGGCCCGGGAGACCAGGCCGGTTAGTCTATCGACACCGTGGCGGCACTGCATGTCGGTTCAGCAGGCCGGTGGCCGGGAGGCCAGCAGGCCGGCCGCGCGGGGCTCGGGTGTGCCGGCTGGGGTCCGGGCAGGCGGCGGGTGCACCCGGTAGGGCGCCAGCGCGTCAGGTAGGGTGTGAAGGTGCCAGGAAGGGTGCCAGACACTGGGAAGCGCACGGGTTTTGCACCGGGCAGTGCACGGGGCCGCGCTAGTGTGCATCGGGCTGGCCAGACAGTGCTCCACGGGGCGTCGGGGTTCCAGGCAGGCAGCCGGGTGGGTGCGGGCAGCAGCGGGGTGCGTCGGGCAGGCCGCCGGCTGGGCACGACAGCCCCGGGGTGCACACCGGGAGGGGGGCGAGGCGCCGGGGTGTGCGCCGGAAGGGGCGCAGGGCACCGGGTTGCACGCCAGTAGGTGAGTGGGGCGTCGTGGTGCGTGCCGACATGGGTGCGAGGTGCAGGGGTGGGCGCCGGAAGGGGAGCGGGGCACCGGGGTGCGCGCCGGCAGGGGTGCGGGGTGTCGAGGTGCGCGCCCGTAGGGGCGCGGGGCTTCGGGTGCGCGCTGGGGAGTAGCGGGGGCGGCGCAGTTCACGGAGGCCGCGGGTACTGCGGCCTTTGTTCACCACCTTCATCGTCATTGCCTCATTGTCATGCCGTCGTGGTGTCATCACAAAAAGAATACCGGAGGGGTCGGGCCATGTTGGTTTGGTTTGGGCCCTCCGCATTTTGGATGGTAGAAATAGGTTCTCGCAAGTATGAAGCACAAAAACCACCATTCTTCGTTTTGAGATAAGGGAAGAACATGGGAAAAGTTCATACGTTGAATAAAATAAAACCCCTACCTCTTGCTCGTCGCTCGTTGGCGGAGTCGTGGAAGGAAGACGATGAAGTCCGTCATTCTTCGCGTCCGCCACACGTCCCCAATTTCAAGTTGCGTCGGTTCATTGAAGATGTTGCGGAGGATAGGTCTCTAGGGAAGGAAGGTCGAAGAAGAATCACATGGAAGATCGTCATTGGCGTTCTTCGCGTTCTTCGCGTTCTTTGTTGGAGAGGATAAGATTTTCCCAAGTGTTGGGCGTCGCGATATTTTACCAGTGCTTCGTCGCTTGGTAAAGCTGTCCCAAAACCATCTCCCAAGCACCCTATATATAGGATAGGGGGAGAGGTATATAACCATCATTGAATTTATGAAGTTTCATTTATTTTGAAGCTTCATAAATTCCAACGATGCAGTTACTTAATTTAAAAAGGGGGTCGGCGAATTAAATTGTGTTGGCGCAATTTAAGAGGTGAGTTGACACAAATTAAGAGGGGAGGATGCCAAGATGTTTCCCACACATAGCCTGTGTCAAAACATAAGACATGAATTAATTTTATGTTGATACATAAAATTTAGTGACATCAACTAATTTCACATTGTCACATAAAATTAACTAACACCAATAAATTTTACATCGACCTATAAAATTAACTGACAAAAATTAATTTTACGTCGACCCATAAAATTAATTGAGAGCAATTAATTTTATGTCGACACATAAAATTAATTGAGAGCAATTAATTTTACATCGACACATAAAATTAACTGATGGGGGGTTGAGAGGTTTCCTCTCCCTCCCCATTAAATGGGAGGTTAGGGAGTGTCAGTCCCACCTCCAACTCCCATGGGGAGGTTTTAACTAACTCACTGAACACATGGAAACTTAAAAAAATAAAATAAAGTGTTGTACTTTAATTTTTTTAAAAATCTATAAACTAACTTTTATTCCCACTCATCTTCCGTTGAGGTGAAAGCCTTCTTAAGCAAATACCAGCGCTGCGAGTTCAATGGTGCCCTCAGAATTCGATTCTGAGCACTGGTTCAAATGTTATAAAATGCCGCTCGCAAGTTTACTGAACGTACCCCAAAAAAGTTTGGAAAATTATTATCAGTCACCCTCGACCCACTGTGGTCAAGGTTAGGCTCTTCCTAGGAGAAACACGCCTCAACGAACTCAACGATACTCTGTAATTTTCAATTCGAGTTACAGTTTAGAAGTTATGAATTTCAAAATAAAATAATTTTCACATAATTATTTTATTTATGGCGAAAAACTAACATTCTCAAGTGGCTTGCAACGGCCATATTTAGTATCTGCTTAAAGAAATCAAACCCTCACGAGTTCAGTGGTGGTCTCATATTTTTAATCCAAGTTTCCGTTTGTGAGTTATAAGCATTTGAAAAAAATAACATTATTTAATTATTTTATTTACGATTATTTCATTTTTCAGGTTTTCTCACAGGAGGCCTGCACAAACTAAACTTAAGTCATGCCTAGGGGAAACCCACAATCCTGAGCTCAACGATACAATCAGATTTCTGATCTGAGCTACCATTTAATAGTAATTCTACTTTTTTATGAAAAATGATTAGGTGCATTAATTTAAGCTTAACAAAACTTCAGAAAATGATTCCGGGCACACCGAGCCTTGGAATTAGGTACCTTCAGAAACCATGGACTCGTAAAATTCCAAATTTTTTTAAAAAAATCCTAGAAATTTACGGGTATTTACATTACTCACACCTCAGGGCTTTACATCCCCATAAAGCTACAACACACACTAGGGAAACAAAAAGGTGGTACTGAGCACACATCTGAGCCTCCCGCTCCCATGTGATCTTCTGGAGGTTCCCGTGCTGCCAGCGAATGCACACTAGAGGAATTAACCATCCACGCCGGACCCGCTCCTATCGATCCTCAATCTAAACTAGAACCTCTACGAATGTATCCCCATCATCGGTGTCCAGCTACCCATGGTCGATGATATAGGATGGGTAGTTCACGCATCTACTCAGCTGAGATACAAGGAAGATGTCGTGTACCCAGTGCAATTGAGGTGGAAGGGACAGATGAAGCGTGGAGATAACTTGCCACCCCGGCCAAATCTCGGTAGTCAACGTCAAGGTGAGACCCGTAAGAAATTGTGGTCGCCATCCTCGAACTCTAGGGGTGTCTGTCTCCTATCAACATAGGACATATTTCTGCTATGTGTAGTCTTCATCCACTAATTGATGATCTAAAGCTTCTCCATCATAGCCAGCACCATATCTGGTCTTACAAGAGCTGCATAGATTTCCCCTTGGCCGAAAAAGAGAAATCTGGTCTCATCCTCTGGATGAACCACTTTCTTCAACTAATACAGTCAATCATGACCTGAACGGTACAATTCATGACTTGGATGATGTCGTAAGGCCTCAACGCTACTACCATGAGATCCAACCATCACTCTCACCTCCGAGGGTAGAGTCACACTATCAGCATCAGTGTGTGGTCACTGGGTCTCCTCCAATAGGAATCTTGAAAGAGAGTGTCAAGTCAATAGTTTTAACCAGAACCTCTTAGTATCAACCACAAAAAAGGGAAGGAAAGCAAATGTCACAAGGAAAAGTGTCTTTTATTATTGCAGCTCAAGTACAAAGACACACAACAACCACAAACAAAAAAAGCATGGAAACTAGAAGCCCCAAAAACAAAGGTATCCATGCCTGGATCTAGTCCCGTTCCTATCCACCTACTTCCGGAGCTTCATAGATGTGACGCCTCATCATGCATCTAGAGCATCAGGCTCCACCATCTGCCTGCTGCTGCCTGAAAGAGGCTGGCAGTAAGGATCACCATGAACTCCATTGGTGTACCTACTAGCATGAAGACTCCCACCACAATCTCCACCCAATCCTGAGCCACATGTGGGTCCGTCTCTCCCCGGAACCTGGGTGGCCTCTAGCGCTGGAACTCGTGTAGCACACTCAAGAGGCATGCATCACCTGCTTTTGGGGCTTGTGGCATCGGTGGCCCAATGGGTGGTAGTACCGCTGGTGCCTCCGCTGGTGCCTGAACTGGAAGATGGCCCTGTATTGAGGCTATAAAGACCCATACATTACATATTTGGTTAATAATTCATATTTGATGCATATTTATTACAACATATAACAAAACCATTAAAGGACTGTGTAGGTATAGTGTCTTTAGAAAATGGGAAATAGAAACAACTGGTTCATAAATCGTCTACACTATCTCCTGTTAATTTCATCATATTTAGAGTCCATTTTTGGCATATCCTACTTAATACCCTTCTTCAAAACCGGGGGAAAAGAAAACATACAAAAGGGTGAGCTCAAATTCTCAGTAAGGGTAAACAAAATAAATATCCATCATATCATATTCATAAGAACATACCATTTTAAAAATCTTAACCGGAAAAAGTGATCATAATATCATAACATGGGATAAATCATAGTAGTGAAATGTAATCCCAATAATTATAACATAAAACATGAAACTTTTCATCATACACACATAATCATAGAAAATAATTTCATATTAGTCAAGGCTCATTTCCAAGACTATCATAGCGGAAAAAGTCCATTACTGAACCGAGTTCACTCCTCGTTCAAGTCTTGTATCACTGAACCGGATTAACTTTCCAGTCCATCTATGTCTATCTCATGAGATATAAATCTTTACCCAATGTGTAACACCCCAAGATTTCATAGTGTGTTATTTCTTCAAAATAATTCAATAACTTGCACTACACGCAACACCGAGTTCAATCACACCATGATGTACAAAAAAAAAGCCATTAAAAGAGGTCATGAATAGTATTAACAACATTTTGAACTTTATATAATCCTTATAATTTTAGAATCCCTATTATGAGTTTCTTAGTCATAATGCAAGAACAGATTCATTTTCAGTATTGCACTTTTATCAACTTTAATAGTGAAACCTTTTTAAATAAAATATTTTAAACTATCTGAATAAATTGGGACATCAAAAAAATTTAAAATGAAACATCCCAAGCTTCCACGGTACGCTTTCCTTTGAATAAAATAGTAGCGTGTGTTGTACGCAACCTTGAGTTTTAACACACGCCACAACCAATCAAACTAGCCGTTATGAATAGTAATACCTAAATTTTGAAATTATATATATTTTATATTTTAAAATGGACTTCATTTTTGGATTCGGAATATCGAATTTAGCCTAAGGTGAAATTTTGGTACTTTTCGGATAACTTTCATATTTTGATGAATAGTGAAAATTACTAAATTTTAATTAAAAACAACTTTTTTAATCAAAATAATTAATAGTGATAAATTGTGAATTTGAGTGGTTTTAAAGTATATTTAGAATATATTTTTACCATTTAATATAATGTTGGTCATTGGACATAATTTTACAATTAAACCGAACATAAACAAGTGTCAATCTTTTGATAGTTATTACCTCTTAAAAACACGCTTTTTGTTTTGACAGCGGGAATTAATTTTAAATTAATTTCTGCCACTTCTGTGTTTTGAATTTAGTAAAATGGATTCCATATTTGGAATCAGGGTGTCCAAATTATGTAAATAGGTAACTTTTATTTTTACACATTTTGAATAATTACTGCGGTAAATATTTTATTTACCATGGTTAAAGGGTAAATCCGGTAAATAAGGGTTACAAAATAATATTATAATAATACAAAATTACCCTAAAACGTGTCCTAACCTTATTGGTGGACACATACCCGACCATGAGCATCCTTGGGTCAATTTGGGGACCCCTTGGAGCCACTTGTATGTGGTAGGGACACAGTATATTAATAAAGTTAAAATATAAATAAAAATGGAATAAGCTTACATCTTTTAGAAGAACAATTTTTACATAGGGTTATACATGTTGGATTTTCGATTATAAATATTCATTAGAAATCTAAAAAGATTTCCTACATGATTATATTTTATTTATAATTTTTAGACATCAAATAAGTTAAATTATTAATGACACAATAATGATGCAATGTTTACCTCATTAATAGATCATTTAAATAAATAAGATTATAATGATTAAAATATTATCTAAAACCTGTCCAATTCTTATTGGTTGATGTTATTTAGAATATGAGTCATCTTATCTTCGACCTCAATGATTTTTGGACCATTATAAACCGAATATAATTATATTATAAAGTAATACTTTCACTCTTTCCTAAAGTGCCCCTCCTCTCCCTTATAAAAAGAGACCACTTCTACTCATTCCTCACACCTCTCAAGCCACTTGGATCGTCCAAACTCTGCCCAAATAAGCTCCCCACATCCCTCTCCTCCTCCTTGAAGCTTCCCCTTAGGCAGAAAGCATTTCAAGAAGTCCTTTGGTTCCAACCAAAGTGAGTTACCTAAATTAAAGGTAACGATTTCTCTTAAATTATTTTCATTTATTTTGCTTCTTCAACCCCCAAACTCTTTTTATTTCCTTTCTTTTGTAACAACACCAGTATCCACAATATACTAGGATGTTGTTATAAGAAGTATTCAAACTACACATACACACAACTCCATCTAATGGATGATGAACATAATGTTTCTCTGGATGGCAAACTAACGCCTCACGAAACGATGATTGTTCAAAAACATCTTACCGCCTCTCATGGTGGCCATTATGATGGCACTGTAATTAAATATGATACTAATGATAAATATTTTATATATAATCTTCTGTAATTCCATTTTATTTCATACCATTATTCGTTTCATGTTGTATATACATACGATAATTTCATTTGAGGAAGTGCGGACTACCGCCCCCTTAAAATGATATGACTCGTTCATACCACACATGGAACGTATAAAGGATGGTGTTAATGAACATAAGTAACATATATAAAATATTATATTATACTGGAATAGTAATATACCTATGTATCATTTGGATTCGATTCTTTTAAAATAAAAATTAAATGGAAGTAGCGTTCGTGCGTACGTACGGACTACCGTCTCCACGAACGCGATGAGATTCATTCTCCATCGTATCCATTCAAGTATAATTATCATTTAATGATTTAAAAATGATGTTTAAGGACTTGATATCATTCTGGATATGAATAAGATACAACAAACATGACTTATGTAACAAAACATATAAAAGAAAATGAGTAAGTTAACACCCGAAACGACGATAATTCTAAGATATTATTAACAAATCAATGTTAAAAGATCACATATGATATCATATTAATATATATGATTCTTGTATAATTTAATAACAATTATTTCACCATTATACAGGAGGTTAACCTACCCCAACCAAGGAAAAGTACAAGGTAAGGGTTATTTCACAATCTCTTCATTATCCGAGGTTGTTTATACGTAATAATCTACTAGGATCTCTTTATCATCCACATCCATGTTTTCTTAAAATGTATTTCAAAACATTTTTAATATGTACAAGAATATGGGTTAAAGTCATTTATACCCTTGTTTGACTTTTTATAAGAGGTTTATAAAGGAATCTTTCCGTCGTTTTCAAAACAAGGTCCTTTTTAACCTTTTCGACAGAATTGAGGTAAGAATGTTTTTTTTAACTTATACGGTGGGTGCGGTTATTTTACGCCGTTATAAAATCTTCAAAGCTTTCCTTACAAGATTATAAGAATATTTTCAAAGAAAATGTTTTATTTTATATTGATCTTAAATGATTTCAAAATAAAAGGAGATATTTCTTTAAAAAGAATTTTGATTTCATCTATGTCAACATCCTTTGATGGATTTTAAGATTATTTGAAGTTGATTTATTATGATACAAAACTTCTATATTGTATTGAAGGTTTTGTTATATGTTTGACTATGGATGTGCTATTTTTATACCATTCATAGTTTATGGTGAAATTATTTACATTTCGTATGCTAGTTTTAATACGAATGTTTATGTTATGTTTAAACCTTTTAATATGGGAATGCATTGGACTTAATAAGTGACGGGTGGAGCCCGCTATAGCTCCTCGATGCATCGGTAGGTCTCATGAGACAAACTAGTGTCTTGGCACAAGGCCTTGACAAAATCTTATTTGTAGTCTCGGCACGAGGCCTTGGCTATGTGGTTATGATAGTCTGGCATTATGCATTCCAACATTATGAAAGTGGTTATTGATTTTTGCATGTGATTATTCGATTAGTAGAATATCCATGTGAATAAGTAAGTGGCATTATTTCATTTAATTTATGCCATACCATGTTGAAAGTTCATGTTTAAAAGGCTTTTGTTTTAGTTATACATTGCCTTAAATGTTTATTCTTATTGATGAAAGTTTCCGCTATATTGTTATCCTTACTGGGCATTTGAGCTCACCCCTTTTTCTATGTTTTATTTTTCCCAGGAAGTGAAGATGAAAGTTATGAATGACCTGCAGGGATATTATGAGGGGATCATAGTGTGGACTGTGGAAACAGTATGTTTTTCATTTTATGATGTAATGTAAAACTTATGAATATATCTAGTGTTTCCAAGGCTACTAAACCAATCGGTCTTTCGAGATTTGATCTTTCTTGTGATCATGCTAATGTTATGTAATAATGCACCGAATCTGGGTAGCTGGGGTCGGGGCGTTACAGTTGGTATCAGAGGAAGTTTAGTACAAACCTTGGAAGCTAGATTTAGATAAACTCTGATTAGAGCACGTAGACCTAAGATGAACTTTGAGGATTAGTATAGAAGAACTTCCTAGAATTTTGGTATTGTAGATATTTTGTGAGTTTTTCAAGCAATACATCCCTGTCTGGATACGAGCAGGTAGAGGCGGCTCTGGAACAGATGTACCTAGGGGTAAAACCCGAAAACACCGCTTTGAGCTAGACTCGAACGGGAACTGGGGCACGACAACGGGCCTTGCTGCACTCTTGGTTACGACACTCCCGGGGGATATGCTTAGGATAACTCTCATTTTCTTTACAAATCATTATGAAGGGTTTATGAGTATATACTTCTTCAAAGAAAACATTTTTATGATTATGGATTATATCCATAAATAGTTCAATTTATTTTAAGTGTTTTATAAGTATGGGATTATGTATTTTGATTCATAAACTGATCTAGTGTATGCCATTGTTTAGAAATGGCGCACAGTAGAAGGAATGAGAACTCCAGAAATGCACATGATCCAAAGAGAAGGAAGGATCATATATTTCATGGTCTTAAGCTAGAATTTATAAGAGAAATAGTCTCCCATGTATTATCATCATATGAAGAAATAATGTCATGTGTTGATAAGATAAGTAAAGAGTTTATTGAGTCCTATGGCTTTGAAGGGAAGCAAGAGAAGAAAAGGATAGAAGAGAGAAAGATGGATAAAGGGAAGAGGGAAAAGAAGAATTTTCCCATATGTGGTAACTGTGGAAAGAAACACCCTGGAACTTGCCTGAAAGGAATGGAAGTTTGTTATAAGTGTGGAGGAAAAGGGCACAAAGTACGTGACTGCAAGGGTAAGAAAATGGTTTCAAATGTACAATGCTTCATTTGCAAGGAGTTTGGACACTACGCAAACCTATGTCCCAGTCATCAGACTATGACGCAAATGATGCTATTGGATAATAATCAAGTTATGATACTACCACAGATGAAGAGGAATGATTAGAGTTCTTATGTTGATTATGTCAATTGAGTGTTGTATCACCAATGTACTTGTTATAATAATTATGGAGTATATAAGGATTGTACTGCAGTACTATTTCATTAAGGACTTGAGATTGTGTGGAACAAAGAAAAGTGACTCAATAGCAGGATAAATTTTTGGAAAATATATGGTTGAGGTAATGATAAATCATAATATAGTTCTGATACTGAGGTAGTGATTTTGGAATAATATGTGATTGTTTTGGATAAATTATATTGGATATTCTTGACTACCCTGGAACTGATTAATGATTTGTATATTCCATCATTGTTGGGGTTTAAAACATTTTTGGATTAATGAAGTATATCCAGCTTTTTATATGGAATAAGGGAGCATGAATGTAATCAATAAGGAATATGGTAATTCAGGATGTTTCAGCGTATTAAAAGAATACATGATGAAGGTATTCATATGCTATTATGGGGTAAAAAGGATCTACATTATGCTTACCTTCCTTATAAATGTTTGACTGTGAGTTTGGACAAAAGTATTTTGGATAGTTCTAGTTTGGATTATTTTGGATTGCCATAAATGGACAACCCGGAGGTCGGGCGGCAACCCGTCGCGTCCGGCAAGGCTGCGAGACTTGAACCCGCAACCGAAGGGCGACAAGGGTGTATCACCTACCACTGGCCCATGAGATGTCCTGGATTAAATAATGTAGTTTTTATTAAAATATCTTGTAGATGAATTATAAATTCATTTATTTTGGAACCCTATACGAATAGTGTAAATAGAATTTTTTTTACATTCTATTATCTTTTAGAGTGAAAGATGAGTTTGTGGTAGAAATTTATTAATGGATAAAACTATAATTATAAAGTAAGTATATATCCTTATGATCTTAGCCAATCTCATAAATAAATTCCTCAACATTAAGAAAAGAAACTTAGAACAAAAATGTTTTCCTAGATGGTACCTTAAATCATCACTAATTTATGGCTTTGGGATTGTTGGCCTTTTCATAGCCATGTTCTCTACCACTCTCCATCAGATAATTGATGGTTAGATTTTTCTTCCATATCCATATTTTCCTACATGGAACCCTAGTATGTGTTATTTTCGGTAATCTTCATACTTTCCACTCTTCATTTTAAATAGAGGCCTCATTAATTCATTTTTCGATGTGGGATTTCAACTAAGATATTTTGAAACGTCAAAAATGTGTTATCCTAATACCCTATGTTTTGTTGAACCGATGGTATTTCAAATCATCATAGATTGATGTGTTTAAGGACCTCAATTTTATACTTGTTTGTGATTGATGACCTCAATCACTACCTACAAATATTTACGTTTTTCCTCCAATTATATGTCTCTAATTTCCACCAATGTTCTCCTAATCGAGATCATAATTTGGTGGTGACCATTTCATTTCTCTTTTCCTCATATTAAGACTAAATTTTAGTAACCCAATTTCCGATGTGGGTTTTCCCAAAAATATATTATCTATTTTCATCCTTTTATTTTCGAAGAACAATTTCAAATTGCGAGGACGCAATTTATTGAAGGAGGGGAGAATGTAACACCCCAAGATTTCATAGTGTGTTATTTCTTCAAAATAATTCAATAACTTGCACTACACGCAACACCGAGTTCAATCACACCATAATGTACAAAAAAAAAGCCATTAAAAGAGGTCATGAATAGTATTAACAACATTTTTAACTTTATATAATCCTTATAATTTTAGAATCCCTATTATGAGTTTCTTAGTCATAATGCAAGAACAGATTCATTTTCAGTATTGCACTTTTATCAACTTTAATAGTGAAACCTTTTTAAATAAAATATTTTAAACTATCTGAATAAATTGGGACATCAAAAAAATTTAAAATGAAACATCCCAAGCTTCCACGGTACGCTTTCCTTTGAATAAAATAGTAGCGTGTGTTGTACGCAACCTTGAGTTTTAACACATGCCACAACCAATCAAACTAGCCGTTATGAATAGTAATACCTAAATTTTGAAATTATATATAATTTATATTTTAAAATGGACTTCATTTTTGGATTCGGAATATCGAATTTAGCCTAAGGTGAAATTTTGGTACTTTTCGGATAACTTTCATATTTTGATGAATAGTGAAAATTACTAAATTTTAATTAAAAACAACTTTTTTAATAAAAATAATTAATAGTGATAAATTGTGAATTTGAGTGGTTTTAAAGTATATTTAGAATATATTTTTACCATTTAATATAATGTTGGTCATTGGACATAATTTTACAATTAAACCGAACATAAACAAGTGTCAATCTTTTGATAGTTATTACCTCTTAAAACACGCTTTTTGTTTTGACAACGGGAATTAATTTTAAATTAATTTCTGCCACTTCTGTGTTTTGAATTTAGGAAAATGGATTCCATATTTGGAATCAGGGTGTCCAAATTATGTAAATAGGTAACTTTTATTTTTACACATTTTGAATAATTACTGCGGTAAATATTTTATTTACCATGGTTAAAGGGTAAATCCGGTAAATAAGGGTTACAAAATAATATTATAATAATACAAAATTACCCTAAAACGTGTCCTAACCTTATTGGTGGACACATACCCGACCATGAGCATCCTTGGGTCAATTTGGGGACCCCTTGGAGCCACTTGTATGTGGTAGGGACACATTATATTAATAAAGTTAAAATAAAAATAAAAATGGCATAAGCTTACATCTTTTAGAAGAACAATTTTTACATAGGGTTATACATGTTGGATTTTCGATTATAAATATTCATTAGAAATCGCAAAAGATTTCCTACATGACTATATTTTATTTATAATTTTTAGACATCAAATAAGTTAAATTATTAATGACACAATAATGATGCAATGTTTACCTCATTAATAGATCATTTAAATAAATAAGATTATAATGATTAACATATTATCTAAAACCTGTCCAATTCTTATTGGTTGATGTTATTTAGAATATTAGTCATCTTATCTTCGACCTCAATGATTTTTGGACCATTATAAACCGAATATAATTATATTATAAAGTAATACTTTCACTCTTTCCTAAAGAGCCCCTCCTCTCCCTTATAAAAGGAGACCACTTATACTCATTCCTCACACCTCTCAAGCCACTTGGCTCGTCCAAAATCTGCCCAAATAAGCTCCCCACATCCCTCTCCTCCTCCTTGAAGCTTCCCCTTAGGCAGAAAGCATTTCAGGAAGTCCTTTGGTTCCAACCAAAGTGAGTTACCTAAATTAAAGGTAACGATTTCTCTTAAATTATTTTCATTTATTTTGCTTCTTCAACCCCCAAACTCTTTTTATTTCCTTTCTTTTGTAACAACACCAGTATCCACAATATACTAGGATGTTGTTATAAGAAGGATTCAAACTACACATACACACAACTCCATCTAATGGATGATGAACATAATGTTTCTGTGGATGGCAAACTAACGCCTCACGAAACGATGATTGTTCAAAAACATCTTACCGCCTCTAATGGTGGCCATTATGATGTCACTGTAATTAAATATGATATTAATGATATATATTTTATATATAAGCTTTTGTAATTCCATTTTATTTCATACCATTATTCGTTTCATGTTGTATATACATACGATAATTTCATTTGAGGAAGTGCGGACTACCGCCCCCTTAAAATGATATGACTCGTTCATACCACACATGGAACGTATAAAGGATGGTGTTAATGAACATAAGTAACATATATAAAATATTATATTATACTGGAATAGTAATATACCTATGTATCATTTGGATTCGATTCTTTTAAAATAAAAATTAAATGGAAGTAGCGTTCGTGCGTACGTACGGACTACCGTCTCCACGAACGCGATGAGATTCATTCTCCATCGTATCCATTCAAGTATAATTATCATTTAATGATTTAAAAATGATGTTTAAGGACTTGATATCATTCTGGATATGAATAAGATACAACAAACATGACTTATGTAACAAAACATATAAAAGAAAATGAGTAAGTTAACAACCGAAACGACGATAATTCTAAGATATTATTAACAAATCAATGTTAAAAGATCACATATGATATCATATTAATATATATGATTCTTGTATAATTTAATAACAATTATTTCACCATTATACAGGAGGTTAACCTACCCCAACCAAGGAAAAGTACAAGGTAAGGGTTATTTCACAATCTCTTCATTATCCGAGGTTGTTTATACGTAATAATCTACTGGGATCTCTTTATCATCCACATCCATGTTTTCTTAAAAATGTATTTCAAAACATTTTTACTATTTACAAGAATATGGGTTAAAGTCATTTATACCCTTGTTTGACTTTTTATAAGAGGTTTATAAAGGAATCTTTCCGTCGTTTTCAAAACAAGGTCCTTTTTAACCTTTTCGACAGAATTGAGGTAAGAATGTTTTTTTTAACTTATACGGCAGGTGCGGTTATTTTACGCCGTTATAAAATCTTCAAAGCTTTCCTTACAAGGTTATAAGAATATTTTCAAAGAAAATGTTTTATTTTATATTGATCTTAAATGATTTCAAAATAAAAGGAGATATTTCTTTAAAAAGAATTTTGATTTCATCTATGTCAACATCCTTTGATGGATTTTAAGATTATTTGAAGTTGATTTATTATGATACAAAACTTCTATATTGTATTGAAGGTTTTGTTATATGTTTGACTATGGATGTGCTATTTTTATACCATTCATAGTTTATGGTGAAATTATTGACATTTCGTATGCTAGTTTTAATACGAATGTTTATGTTATGTTTAAACATTTTAATATGGGAATGCATTGGACTTAATAAGTGACGGGTGGAGCCCGCAATAGCTCCTCGATGCATCGGTAGGTCTCATGAGACAAACTAGTGTCTTGGCACAAGGCCTTGAAAAAATCTTATTTGTAGTCTCGGCACGAGGCCTTGGCTATGTCGTTATGATAGTCTGGCATTATGCATTCCAACATTATGAAAGTGGTTATTGATTTTTGCATGTGATTATTCGATTAGTAGAATATCCATGTGAATAAGTAAGTGGCATTATTTCATTTTATTTATGCCATACCATGTTGAAAGTTCATGTTTAAAAGGCTTTTGTTTTAGTTATACATTGCCTTAAATGTTTATTCTTATTGATGAAAGTTTCCGCTATATTGTTATCCTTACTGGGCATTTGAGCTCACCCCTTTTTCTATGTTTTATTTTTCCCAGGAAGTGAAGATGTAAGTTATGAATGACCTGCAGGGATATTATGAGGGGATCATAGTGTGGACTGTGTAAACATTATGTTTTTCATTTTATGATGTAATGTAAAACTTATGAATATATCTAGTGTTTCCAAGGCTACTAAACCAATCGGTCTTTCGAGATTTGATCTTTCTTGTGATCATGCCAATGTTATGTAATAATGCACCGACTCTGGGTAGCTGGGGTCGGGGCGTTACACAATGCATTGGAGGGAGATATAGGTCCCACCCATCTCATAATGAAACCATTCTTATGTGTGCCACAAAATCATAAATCATACATCATAGCATAACACATGTAATAAAAATGGGATTCATAAACATCATGCCATCATAACATAATCCATAAAAGAACTTCATGAAAATAATTCCATCATAACATAATGAATTCAATTTAATAATTGGGATACAAATATAACCCTATATTATCTTAGATGGAAAATAATTTTGATAAAACATTTGAACTCCATTATTGATGAAAATATCCTTTCTACTTCAAAAACATTTATCCTTTCTTAACATTTCATAAAATTTTTAACTAATATAAGTTGATTAAAAATAAAAATCAAAACATGTAAATCAATATTCATGGAAATAATGGTATATGAAATCATAAAAATCCATTCATGTCATATAATTAAAAAAACATTCTTCCCATAATTTGGCCGAAAACGTCCAAGAGAACCTCGTACTGAAAATGAAAAAAGATTCCTTTAATATCTTTAACAAAAACTCCCCAAAAGTTAAAATTGGACATAAAAAATTGTAGTAGTATAGAAATAATATTACACATTGAAGAAACATGGATGTGGATGATAAATATTTCCCAGGGAATATCAAAGTATAAATAATCTCGGATAAAAATTGAGATGGTGAAATTTTCAATTACCTTACGTCTGATATGCTTCGTATGAATCTGAACCTCCTGTATAATGGATTAAATAATGTCATTTACTTATTCTAGAATCATAGTCACAATTATGATTTCCGATAAGGTCATATTCTTATCTTCTTATTAGTAATATTTCATTGCTACTTGTTATTCGGGTGTGTATTACTTTATGTTCTTATGTGTGTTTTGTCAAATAAATTATTATTATTGTTTTTTAGGATATAGATAAAACTTTTAAATAATGTTATTAGTATAATATATATCATATTTATTCATTCCATTCATTTATATAATCATTATTCAATTAAGATCATGTAGAACAAGTCACATCACATCGTGGAGACGGTAGGCCGTACGTACGCACGAGCGATGATATCGTTCCCATGATTGTGGAAATGTATTGAAGGATATGTATAATATTTCAGAATCAAAATAAATTTACAATAATCTTATATAGTTATTTATTTACACCATTATACCCATCCATGTAAGGTGGTTTTGGAAAACAGATTACACCACGACGTGGAGACGGTATTTCGTACATACTCATGTACAGTGATATCATTTACCATAGGATGGATAGAAGGTGAAATAGGGTTGTTTCATATTTATAATAAAATATTATTATATGAGAGATACTGATTTTATTACTTAATAATGAAATGACTAAATAAGAGTATGTAGAAGAAGAAAGAAACTTGAAGAATTCGATAGAAGGTATTATCTCTTTCTCAAAGTTCCTCCTTTAAACTTCCTCTTAGGGCACTAGAGTTGGTATTTTTGAGAAGCCCAGTACCTCTATAAGGTTTTTGGGGAAGTGGTTAAGTGAAATGGGCAGTGTTTGGTTGAGCATCTAGACTCAAAATGGTCTGAGGAGGAGAGGGAAGAGGTGCCCTTTTATAAGGGTGGAGAGGGACACCTTTGGAATTATAGGAAATAATAATTTAAAATAAATTCCAACCCCACTTATAAACCTCCAAAAATGACTCAAATCTGAATCTTAGATGAGAATGGGTTGTAATATCATCAACCAATAATATTTAGATAGGTTGGGTATTTATTTTAAACATTATCAACATGATTTATCCTTATATAATATATTTAATTTTATTTGTAGTAATAATATTCTAAATTTTAAATCATTATAAATAATTACTTATATGTAGTTAATTGTCCGTAATTGTATAATTTATTACATTGTAGACAATAAAAATTTTAATTTTTAATTTTTAATTTTTTTTGTGATTTTTAAACAATTTTATAATATATAATTTCTATAAATTAATAATAGTGTCAATTATAACACTATTCATTTATTTGAGTTTAAATAAAATATATTCAAAACATATGTTCAAACTAAAATATTTAATAGAGTCATAAAATTTCCTTTTTATCTAGAAAATTAGTGGATCACATTAAATAGTTCATATAATATTTATTTTAATACATTAAAAATAATTTATTTGATATTTCAATCAATAAAATAATTTCAACATCACTATTGTGTCATAATTAATGATAATTATTTAATCCCTAAAAATTATAAATAAATTTATATGACGTATATAATTTTATTAGATTTCTGGAGACTATTTATGTTTTAAGATTCATGAAGTTTATCACTAAATTAAAATTATTATACTTATAAGATTTAAGAGAGTGACATGTTGTCACATTCTTTGGTTTTTATAATAAATAAATTATTTTAATGGTAAAAAGTCCATGAAATGAGGTTATTCTGACTCTT
Source organism: Viscum album (assembly GCA_963277665.1). Lineage (NCBI taxonomy): Eukaryota > Viridiplantae > Streptophyta > Magnoliopsida > Santalales > Viscaceae > Viscum > Viscum album. The sequence goes on along the minus strand of OY728153.1, from coordinate 183,643,385 downwards.
AGGTGATATGGGTCGTCTTTTATTCATCCAATAGGATTTTGGAAAGTGTTAGGGTAATTTTATAATATTATTTTTACCCATTATTACCCGATTTACCTTTAACTGTCGTAAATAAAAATTACCGTAGTTACTATTCATAATATCAAAAAAATAAAAGGAACCTATTAACATAATTTGGACCCATTAAATCCAGAAATGGAATCCATTTTTTAAAATTCATAACACATAAGTTGTAGTAATTAATTTAAAATTATTCCCATTGTTAAGCAAATGGGTTTTAAAAGTAAAAACATTGCAAAAGACTGAAATGTTTTTAACTATTAATTCAATGTAAAATTAATGATAATGACATAAATTATATTAAATAGTAAAAATATATTCTATTGAAACTTTAAAACCATTCAATATAATAATTTAACCATATAAATTATTGCGATGAAAAAAAGTTGTTTTTAATTAAAATATTGCGTTTTTTTCTATTCATCAAAATATGAAAGTTACCAGAATAATATGAAATATTTATTTGAATGAAATATATATATCCTGATTCCAAGGAAGAATTTTATTTTTTCAAATTGAACTTATAAACTTTTCAAAAACTAGATTTAAAGTTGGTGCACCATCAAAAGGCAGAAAAAATGCATTTTTCTAAAAATACTTATTTTACCCAAAAAAAATATTTTGTTCTCATACCATGTTCTAGAAAATATGTAAGATGAATAATAATGTTATAAAATTAAAAATTATTTTAATAGTATTCATAACGTCTAGTTTATAATATTATAATAATATATCGTCGTTTAGTGAAACTCGGTATTGCGTACAACACATGCTATCGAGGAAGGTTGTGATTGCGTGTAACGCAAGCCAAGCTAGTGTTGTGTGCAGTGAGAGATTCCTTTGATTCTGTGTATAACATAAGTCATAAAAAATAAACTTCTAATAAAATATCAGGGTGTTACATTCTACCCCCCTTAAAATGAATGTCGCCCTTGAAATTCATCACTTCGTAACAAATAGATGAGGATACCTCTCCCTCATCATATCCTCAAGATCCCATGTTGCTTCTTATAATTGGTGGTTCCTCCATAAAACTTTCACCAAGAGAGTGGTCTTGTTTCGTAGAACCTTTTTGCTATGATCCAGAATCTCTATCGGTTGTTCTTTATAAGAAAGATCTTGCTCCAGCGGTACAGCTTCTGAGATGAGTACATGTGAAGGATTGGGTATGTACTTTCTCAGGAGAGATACATGGAACACATCGTGAACATGAGGGAGATTCGGTGGAAGCGCCAATCAGTATGCTACCTTCCCAACACAATGCATTATTTCAAAAGGACCAATATAACTAGGGCTCATCTTGCCCATCCTTCCAAATCTCATTACTCTCTTCCAAGGAGATATTCATAAGAACACTATATCACACACATCGAACTCTAGGTCTTTTATTCGGTTGTCGGCATTACTTTTTTTTTGACTCTGAGATGCTCTTACATGTTGTTGAATAGATCGGACCATTTCTGCCATCTCATCAACAAGATCAGGTCCTAATAGATTTCATTCCCCAACTTCTTCCCAGCAAGTTGGAGTTCGACATTTCTTTCCATAAAGAGCTTCATAAGGAGGAATTTGAATACTGGAGTGAAAGATTTTATTATAAGAAAATTACCCCAAAGGTAGGTGTTGATCCCAACCACCATTGAAATCTATAGATCAAGTTATTAACATGTCTTATAGAGTTTGAATTGTTCTCTCAGACTGACCATATGTCTGTGGATGGTAAGCAGTGCTGAAACTCAACTCTGTATCTAGAGTATGCTGAAGACTTCGCCAGAACTTCGAGGTAAACCTCGGATCCTAATCAAATATAATGGAAAGTGGTACTCCATGAAATCTTAGAACTTCCTTTACATATATCATGGCATGATGATCCAGGGAGAAATATTCTCTAATATCAATGAAGTGTGATGACTTCGTAAGATGATCAAATATAAACAGTATAACATTATTTCCTTCAGATGTTTTAGGATGTCTAGTGACAAATTCCATGGTGATGTTCTCCCATTTCCATTCTAGTATAGGTGATGGTTGTAACATCCCCTTACAATTCTGTCTCTCAACTTTAACTTTCTGAAAAACCAAGCATCAAGAGATATATTCCACAACATCCCTTTTAATTCCATCCCATCAGAAGTACTCTTTCATGTCCCTATGCATCTTCGTGCTTCCAAGATGAATAGAGAAAGAAGAAATATGAGCCTCATCCAGTAGCTCCATCTTTAATTCTGGGATGGGAGGAACACAAACCCAATTCCTGAACCTTATTATCCCATCACAATCAAGGTTGAATTCAAGAACATTTCTCACCTTCTTTTGTAACTCTACATCTTCTTTTTTGCCTCTTTAATCATAATATGTATAGTTGGTTTAACATTCATTTCATAATGATAAGATTTTCCCCTTCCATTATAATTCCAAGATCCATCCTTTGTAAATCCATAAATATTGGATCTTTTTTGATCCTCATCATGGATAAGCTAGCATGGTCTTGTCGACTTAATTCATCTTCCACCTTGTTTTCTTTTCCAGGGTGATAATGAATTGAGCTGTCGTAGTCCTCAATTAGTTCCAACCAACTTTTTTGGCACATATTCATATCCTTTTATGTGAAAATATACTTCAATCTTTTATGATCAGTATAAATATCACACCTTTCACCATAAAGATAATTCCTCCAAATCTCTAATTCAAATATTACCACAGCTATATCCAAATCATGAGTTGGGTAATTTTTCTCATGGATTTTCAACTGTTGTGAGGTATAAGCTATCACCATATCATTTTTCATGATAAAACACCACAATACCTTCTTGGATTCATCACTATAGATCACAAACCTTTCTCCACTACAAGGTAGTGTGAGCCTAGGTGCCCTGGATAACCTTCTTTTCGATTCCTTGAAATTCTCTTCACACTCCTCCATCGACACAAACTTAACTCCTTTTCGAGTCAACCTGGTGAGTCGATTAGATAACCTTGAAAGATATTTCACAAAACATCGATAATATCCAGCCAAGCCAAGAAAACTTCGGATCTCAGTTATTGTTGTTGGTCTCGACCATCTTTCGATAACCTCTGTTTTTGCTGGATCCACAGATATCCCCTCTTTTGAGATTATATGACCCAAAAATGAAACTTTTTATAGCCAAAATTCACACTTGGTAATCTTGGCATAAATCTTCTCCTTTCTCAGGGTCTTCAATACAATTCTCAAGTGATCTTTATGTTCTTAATTACTCTTTGAAAAGACAAGAATATTATCTATAAAGACTACCACAAACTAATCAAGATAGTCTCTAAAGACTCTATTCATTAGATCCATGATGATAGAAGGGGAATTAGAAAGACCAAATGGAATCACTAAAAATTCGTAGTGTCCATACCTTGTACAGAAAGTCATCTTTGGTATATCCTCCTTTTTGACCCTTAATTGGTGATACCCGGAATAAAGATCAATCCTGGAATAGTATTGAGCTCCGTGTAGTTGGCAAATAAGTCATAAATGCGTGGGAGAGGATATTCTATCTTGATAGTTATCTTGTAATGTTCTCAATAATCAATGCATAGTCTAATTGATCCATATTTCTTCTTAACAAACAGAACATGTGCTCCCCAAGGTGACGCACTAGGGCGTATGAGTCTTTTATCAAGATTCTCTTGGGGTTGCTTTTTCAATTCCGGCAACTCAATTGGGGAAATTCTATATGGTTCCTTTGAAATTGGCATAGTACCCGATATGAGTTCTATTGAAAACTCAACATCACGATTTGGTGGAAGACCTGGGAATTCCTCCGGAAAGACATCATCAAACTCTCGTACAATCGGTGTATTCTTAATCATGAGTTTCTGACCAACCATTTGGATAAATAACCATCATTTAGTGGAATCAAGACCCACAAGATGGAAGAAATTTCCATTGGAATGTTATGTTCTTCCTTGCATCGATAGATGATCATATATTGATTGGGAATATTAAATTTGACTTCCCTTCGTTATAAATTGATAAGAGATATGTATAAAGAAATCCAGCCCATGGAATGAATCGCATCAAATTCCACAATAGGAATGATCACAAGGTTTGTAGGAAGCACTTTCCCACAAACTTCAATCGGAGAAGAATTGTAATCTTTTGATGCAACTATTGTGCCATTAGGGGTTGTCACAGCTAACTCAACATCTAATTGTTGAGGTTATATGGTGATACCCTTAGAAATTTCTTTAGAAATAAAAGTGTGGGTGGATCCAGAATCAAATAAAACATTTTCTACATTATAGTTGATGGTATGTGTACCTTTCACCACTTTGTTATCATACTCCACATTTCTGATAGAAATTGCATGTGACTTTCCTTTTTCTTTGGCCTTAAGAGTTTGTTGATGTCGATCATCATCCATAACCCTTGGATTTGGGCATTTATTGTCATAATGCCCCATATCCTTTCACTTGAAACATTGAAGAGTAGGAGGTGAATTCTATGTATCCCATTCTTTGTTCGCATCATTATACATCTTCGTCCCATTGTTTTGACATTCAATTGCCCGATGACCTTATTTTCCACACATAAAACATTTTCTTGTCCCTTTAAGAAAATTCCCTCTATGTTTCATTCCACAATTTGATCATAAAGGAAAAATCATCTTCTTTTCTGTGTGGTCTTTAGATTTCCCATGTAATTCCATTTTCATCTTCTTATCAATCCCATATGATTGATGGGATACTCCAATCTCCATATCAACCTTGAGAGCACATCAAACAATTTCCTCGTAGCTATTGAAGTCCCTTATGGATAACGCCCTTCAAAGATTTGGTTTTAAGCCACTAAAAAATCGATCAATCTTACTCTCAGGTTGGATAATAATTCTGGAAGCGTACCTTTCAAGTCTTGTACAATTTGCTTCATAGGTACCAACAGATTCATCGACCTTTTTCTTCAGTTCAAGAAACTCCTTCTCCATCTTTTTTCGAAGAATACGAGGGACGTACTTATTGAAAAATAAGTTCGTGAACTCGTCTCATTCCATGGACTCAATTTAATCTCTATGCCTCATATTCTTGATAATATTCCACCATTGATCAGCATCACCTTCAAAACGATACAATGGTAAGATGACTTTGTCATGTTTAGAACATTTTAGAAATGAAAATATCATTTCAGTGGTACTAATTCATTGTTCATCCACTAATGGATCGGAAGACCCGCTGAATGAAGGTGGACGATGCCTCATGAAAGATTCAACAGAATGTTTCTTCTTCCTTTTCTCCTTTGGAAGTCCTTCATGGTTCATAGCATGATAATGTTGTGTGAGCATGGATAAAATATTTTTCATTCCAGCTCCCATAACGTTTGGTTGCTCAGGGGGACAATCATTGCATTGCCCAACGCATTCAGCATTAACACGGTTCCTTCGGGTTCCAGCCATTGACTAAAACCAATAAGCATAGTGTGAGAAACACTAATCATAATAGGAAAACCACATAATCAAGAATAAAATTTCACACTTTAGGTCTTATCATAGGTAGTTTATGGCCATTTCTAAAACACTAAGATTGTGTTCTATGCTTAGACATATCTTTAGGGTTCTTACTTAGGCTTTCACATCCTAGTTTCCAAAGGTTGACTATACCTTTCCTCTGATACCAACTATAACGACCAATACATTAAATATGTGGTTAATACTTCAGATTTGAAGCATATTTATTACAACATATAACAAAACCATGAAAGGACCATAATTTATAGTGTCTTTAGAAATTGGGAAACAGAAACAACTGGTTCATAAATCACCTAAATTGTCTCCCGTTTATTTCATAATATTTAGGGTCCCTTTTTGGCATATCCTACTTAATACCTCTATTCCATATATTTGGAAAAGAAGAAATACAAAAGGCTGAGATCAAATGATCAGTAAGGGTAAACAAAAGAAATATCCATCATATCATATTCATAAGAACATAACATTTTGAAAATATTCACCTTCAAAAGAGATCATAATATCATAACATGGGATAAATCATAGTAGTGAAATGTAATACCAACAATCATAACATAAATCATGAAACATTGTGTCATACACACATAATCATTGAAAATCATTTCATTTTAGTCAAGACACATTTCCAAGACTATCGTAGCGGAAAAAGTCCATTACAGAACTGAGTTCACTCCTCGTTCTAGTCTTGTGTCACTGAACCAGATTAACTTGTCGTTCCATCCATGTCTATCCCAAGAGATATAAATATTTACCCAATGCATTGAAGAGAGATATAGGTCCCACCCATCTCATAATTAAACCATTATTATGTGTGGCCCAAAATCAAAAATCATACATCATAGAATAACCCATGTAAGAAAAATGGGATTCTTAAACAACATGTCATCAAAACATAATCCATTAAAGAACATCATAGAAATAATTACGTCCTAACATAATGAAATCAATGTAATAATAGTTATATAAATAAAACCATATATTATCTTAGATGGAAAATAATTTCGACAAAACACTTGTACTCTATTCTAATGGAAAATATCATTTCTACTTCAAAAACATTTTTCCTTTCTTAACATGTCATACAATTTTTAAATAAAATTAGTTGATTAAAAATAAATGTGAAATCATGTAAAGTAATATTCCTGGAAATAATGTTCTATGAAATCATAAAAATCCATTATTGTCATATAAGTAAAAAAACATTCTTCCCGTACTTTGGCCGAAAAAGTCAAAAAGAACCTCATACTGAAAATGACAAAACATTCCTTTCATATCTTTACCAAAAACTCCCCAATAGGTAAAAGTGTACTTAAATAATTGAAGTAGGATAGAAATAATATTACACATTGAATAAACATATATGTGGATGATAAATATTCCCCAGTTAATATCGATGTATAAACAATCCCAGATAAAAATTGAGATTGTGAAATTTTCCCTTACCATAGGTCTGATATGCTTCGTATGAATCCAAACCTCCTGTATAATTGTTTAAATAATGTCATTGACTTATTCCAGAATCCTATTCATGGTTATGATATCAGATAAGTTCATATTCTTATCTTCCTATTAGTAATATTTCATTGCTACTTGTTATTCGTGTGTTTATTGCTTTATGTTAATATGCGTGTTTTGTCGAATAAATTCTTATTCCTCCATTTTAGGATATAGATACATCATGTAAATAATTCTATTAGTATAATATATATCATATTTATTCATTCCATTCATTTATATAATCATTATTAAATGAAGATCATGTAGAACGAGTCACATCACATCGTGGGGACGGTAGGCCGTACGTACGCACGACCGATGATATCATTCCCATGATCGTGGAAATGTATTGAAGTGTATGTATAATATTTAAGAATCCGAATCACTTAACAATAATCATATATAGTTATTTATTTTCACCATTATACCCATCCATGTAAGGTGTTGTTGGAAAACATATTACACCACGGCGTGGAGACGGTATTCCATACGTACGCACGAGAGGTGATTTCGTTTAGCATGAGATGGATAGAAGGTGAAATAGGGTTTTTTAATATTTATAATAACATATCAGTATATTAGGGATACTGATTTTATTACTTCATAATGAAAAAAATAAATAATTGGAAGTAGAAGAAGAAAGAAACATGATAAAATCGTTAGAAGGTATTACCTCTTTCTCGAAGTGCCTCCTTTAAACTTCCTCTTAGGGCACCAGAGTTGGTACTTTTGAGAAGCATAGTACCTCAATAATGTTTCTAGGGAAGTGGGGAAGTGAAATGGGCAGAGTTGGGATGATCTTCAAGGCTCAAAATGGTGTGAGGAGGAGAGGGAGGAGGTGCCCTTTTATTAGGGAGGAGAGTGGCACCTTTGGAATTATAAGAAAAATTAATTTATAATAAATTCCAACCCCACTTAAAAACCACCAAAAATGACTAAAATCCAATTCATAGATGATATAGGGTTGGAATCTCATTATAAAATAAAATTTAGACAAGTTTGGTATTTATTTTAAACATTATCAACAGGATTTATCCTTATATAATCAATTTAATTTTATTTGTGGTAATAATATTCTAAATTTTAAATCATTATAAATAATTACTTATATGTTGTTAATTTTTCATAATTGTATAATTTATACAATTTTCGACCATATGAATTTTAACTTGTAATTTTTAAATATTTTTGTTATTTTTTAACAATTTTATAATATTTAATTTCTATAAATTAACAATTGTGTCAATTGTGACACTATTCATTTATATGATCTTAAATAAAATATATACATAAGATATGTTCAAACTAAAATATTTACTAGATTCATAACATGTCATTTGTATCTTTAAAATTAGTGTATAACATTAAATAATTCATATAATATTTATTTTAATACTTTTAAAATCATTTATTTGATATTTCAATCAATAAAATAATTTCAACATCACTATTGTGTCATAATTAATGATAATTATTTAATCCCTAAAAATTATAAATAAATTAATATGATGTAGATACTTGTATTAGATTTCTGGACACTATTCATGTTTGAAGATTCATGATGTTTATCACTAAATTAAAATTATTATACTTATAAGATTTAAGAGAGTAACATGTTGTCACTTTCTTTGGTTTTAATAATAATTAAATTATATTAATGGTCAAAAGTCCTTTAAATAAATTTATTCCAACCCTTAGGTGATATTGGTCGACTTTTAATCATCCAATAGAATTTTGGCAAGTGTTAGGTTAATTTTATAATCTTATTTTTACCCTTAATTACCTGATTTACCTTTAACTGCAGTAAATAAAAATTACCGTAGTACTATTCATAATATCAAAAAAATAAAAGTATCCTATTAAAATAATTGGGACCCACTGAATCCAAATATGGAATCCATTTTTAAAAATTCAAAACACAGAAGTTGAATTAATTAATTTCAAATTAATCCCGTTGTTAAGAAAACAAGTTGTAAAAGTTAAAACATTGACAAAGATTGAAATTTTTTTACCTATCAATTCAATGTAAAATTAATGCTAATGACATAAATTATATTAAATAGTAAAAATATATTCTATTTATACTTTAAAACCATTAAATATTATAATTTAACCATATAAATTATTGCGATGAAAAAAAGTTTTTTTTAATTAAAATATAGCTTGTTTTTAATATTCATCAAAATATGAAAGTTAACAGAATAATATAAAAAAATTATCCAAAGTAAATTTTTATATCCTAATTCCAAAAAATAAATTTATTTTGTCAAATTGAACTTATAAACTTGTCAAAAACTATATTTAAAGTTGGTGCGCCATCAAAAGGCGGAAAAACTGCATTTTTTTTAAAATACTTATTTTACCCGAAAAATATATTTTGTTCTCATAACATGTACTAGAAAACATGTAAGATGAATTATAATATTATAAAATTAAAAATTCAATTAATACTATTCGTAATGGCTAGTTTATAATATTATAATAATATATCATTGTTTAGTGAAACTCTATATTGCGTACTACACACGTTATCTAGGAAGGTCGCGATTGCATGTAATGCAAGACAAGCTAGTGTTGTGTGAAGTGAAGGATTCCGTTGATGTTGCGTATAATATATGTCATAAAAAATATACTTCTCATAAAATATCATGGTGTTATAGAGGTCTCGTCGCTCGGCGGGCTGTCAGTACGTACAACTCTCGGGGCTCTAGCTGGTCGTCCAAGGGGAGGCATCCTGAAAGAAACAGATGCGTCGTGGTCAAAAGACTATACTTGGTGAGCTGAACTAGTTTGAGGTGACTTAAATAAATCTTTTGGAAACACACACACAATTGGTGTTTTCATGCACTAAGTCAAAAATCAGAATTCAGGGTCCTGGTGTATGGATACGTCAGCCGCTGCACCAACACTGGACTCCCTGAAATGAAAACCACACTCAGTACGCTTAACACTATTGCTCCATAGAAAAGAAAATATCAGAGTCCTAAGTTCAATGGTAGAACTGACTCCTCTAATAACAATTTGTCACGACCAGTCCCCCGGGGCCCGTATCGTGACTACCCCAAACCCGCCTTCCAAAGGCCATGGGTTGGGGGCTAGCACCAAAGGCGTAACTCCCTAAAAACTGGGAAGACATTGCCTTTATAAAACATAAACAGACACACAACCAAAGAACAAGAAGAAGAAAAAACTAAGAAATGTAGTATAACAAGTGTGCTGAATGTATAAAGGGGCCAAAAATACATGCCCAACAGAAAGGTACAAATACAACTGAAAGTAAAATAAAATTGAAAAGACAACAGCTGAATGGTGAAGTAGCTCCTGGATCGTCCTACGGGTTCCTACCTGTATGGTCGGTACATATGGCCACCTCAGCTCTCCACATCCGTCTGTCACCTCCAGGTACCATCTTGTCATGAAGTCCACCACCGGGTACCGTCCAGCTCTACAAGCCTCAACCACGACCAATGTTGTCTGCTGTTTGCAACCGACACAACGAGGTGTGGACGTACCTTGTGCATGGGTGAGTATAACAATACTCAGTAGGGACCCCGAGACCCTAAAGGTCTCACTAAATCCAACAAGGATAAACCAAAAAGGAAGATATCAACAGATAACATTTACTTAGGTATATGCCCATTCATATAAATAAGTTATCAAGTAACCCATCTCAATAATGAGGAAAAAATAAAGGTCATTGACTCAACTCAAACTAGGATATTCATTATTGAAACCCCAAATACTGGAGAACTCCTTCTCTGTCGAGTACAGTGGCCCTGTCCCAACTCTGAGGCACTACTCACTATCCTTAGACTGCTGAGGTACTCCTCTTGTCGAGTACTGAGGGTCTGCTTCCAAATATTGGGCGCTCCGTCCGCTGTGGGTGTGCTACTAAATACCGGGCACTCCCCCCCTAATATCCTACAGAGGTACTCCTCCTGTCGAGTACCGCCGGTCTACTACCAACTACCAGGAACTCCATCCACCGTGGGACTACTGCCAAATATAGGGCACTACGTCCACTGGGCTAATTGAATCACTCTAAGTCGAATCGGTCAAGTAGTCATCAAGTCTACAAATACTAGGACTCCACACTCCGTACGCTTGTCTCAGGGAGGGTTTGCTCTACGAGCTACAAATCATTACTTCCAACTGTCACGAAGTCTCTGGTAGAAGTAACAAAAAAGGACCGCCTCGTCATAGGGGTCTCAACGCAACAGACGATGCATCAATCGAATGCCCGGTCGGTGAGTTATTAGCTTTTTAGTCCCGGGGGCCCAGTTGGTTTTGCGTACAAACCAACCCGACAGTATGTCAACTATATGTTGAACACCCATGGGGTATAGTCAAAGGGATGACTATAATCCAAGAGTACCTGTGCCGCTTAAGGTTTGTCAAATGGACTTCTAGTGCCAAAGATATGGCCCATGAAGTTAATGGGTCACTAATGAGCCCGGGTCTGGTCCGACCCGGTCAGACCAACTCGGCCTAACCCAAACTGGGGTGACCCGGTCTAGGACGACCCGGTCAGACTCACTGGTTCTGACCTGGCCCATTGGGCGAGTCAGCCAGTTATGTTTTGACCCAGTCCACTGGGCCTGACCCAGCGGACCACGAGGGTGGTTTGTCCCGATAGTCGCCATGTGGGCGGCTCAGTAACTCTATTCGGGAGACAGGGCCAGTTTTTCTATCGACACCGTGGGGGCGCCGCGTGTCGGTTCAGCAGGCCGGTGGCCGGGAGGCCAGAGGGCCGTCCACGCGGTGTGCGGGCAGGCCGGCTGGACTACGGGCGGGCCGCGGGCACACACGAGAGGGAGCAGGCACCCTGGGCAGGGTGCGTAGGTGCCTGGGAGGGTGCCGGAAACCGGGTAGTGCATGGGGGCGCGCAGGGCAGTGCACAGGGCTGAACCGTGGTGCACCATGAAGGCCGAGCATAGCACCGCGGGGCGCCGGGGTGTCAGGAAGGCAGCCAGTTGGGCGTGCGCAGCGTCGGGGTGCGTCGGGAAGGCCGCCGACCAGGGCCAGACAGGCTGCCGGCTGGGCGCGGGGAGCACCAGGGTGCACACCGGGAGGGGAACGTGGAGCTGGGGTGCACGCCGGCAGGGGAACAGTGCATCGGGGTGCGTGTCGGTTGGGGCGCGAGATGCCGGGGTGCGCGCTGACAGGGGCTCGGGGCGCCGGGTGCACGCTAGGGAGCCGTGGGGGTGGCGCAGTTCACGGAGGTCATGGGTAGCGCGAACTTTGTTCGCCACCTTTTTCATTGTCGCCTCATTGCCATGTCTTCGTGAAGTCATCACAAAAAGAACACAGGAAGGGTTGGGCCATGTTGGTTTGGCCCGGACCCTCCGCGTTTAGGGTGGTTACAATAGGTTCTCACAAGTATGAAGCACAACAACCACCATTATTCATTTTGATAGGAGAGAAGAACATGGGAAAAGCTCATAAATTAAATAAAATAAAACCACTACATCTTTCTCATCACTCGTTGGCAGAGTCGTGGAAGGAAGACGATGAAGATCGTCGTTCGTCGCGTCCACCAGACGTCCCCAATTCCGAGCATCATCGGTTCGTTGATGATGTTTCAGAGGATAGGTGTCTGGGGAAGGATGTTCGAAGAATAATCGCATGGAATATTGTCTTTGGCATTCTTTGCATTCTTCATTAGAGAGGATAAGATTTCCCCAAGTGTTGGGCGTCACGATACTTTACCAGCACTTCATCGCTTGGCGAAGCCATCCCAAAACATTCTCCAAAGCACCCTATATATAGGAGAGGGGGAGAGGTATGTAACCATCGTGGAATTTATGACAGTTCATTTATTTGGAACCTTCCAAAATTCCAATGATGCGGTTACTTAATTTAAAAAGGGGGTTGGAGAATTAAATTGTGTTGGTGCAATTTAATAGGTGGGTTGGCACAACTTAAGAGGGGAGGATGCCAAATGGTTTCCCCGACATAGCCTGCCTCAAAACATAAGACACGAATTAATTTATATTGTTACATAAAATTTAGTGACATCAATTAATTTCATGTCAACACATAAATTTAACTGGCATCAATTAATTTTACTTTGACCATAAAATTAACTGACATCAATTAATTTTTCATCGACCCATAAAATTAAATGATAGCAATTAATTTTACATCGACACATAAAATTAATTGAGGGAAATTACTTTTATGTAGAAACATAAAATTAATTGATGGGGGTTTGAGAGGCTTCTTATCCCTCCCCATTAAATGGGAGGTTAGGGTGTCGAGATCCCACCTCCAACTCCCACGGGGAGGTTTTTACTCACTCACTCAACACATGGAAACATAAAAAAATTAAAGTGGTGTACTTTATTTTATTATTTTTTTATAAAAATCAAATAACTAACTTTTATTCCTACTCATCTGCCGTTGAGAGGAAAGCCTTCTGAAGTGAATACCTACGATGCGAGATCAACGGTTTCCTCGGAATTTGATTCCGAGCATCGGTTGAAAAGTTATAAAACTCTGCTCGCACGTTTACTAAACGTACCTGAAAAAAAGTTCGGAAAATTATTATCAGTCACCCTCGACCCACTCCGATCAAAGTTAGGATCATAAAAGGAGAAACACTCACCAAAGAACTCAACGTTACTCTCGAATTTTCAATTTGAGTTACCGTTTAGAAGTTATTAATTTTATAATAAAATAATTGTCACTTAAATATTTTATTTACACCCAAAAACTAATTTTCTCAAGTGGCTCGCGTCAGCCAAAGATAATATCTTATTAAAAAAAATCATACCCTCACAAGTTCAGTGGTCTTCTCATATTTTTAATCCGAGTTACCATTTGTGAGTTATAATCATTTGAAAAATAAAATAACTTTATTTAATTATTTTATTTACGGTTATGCCATTTTTGGGTTTTCTCACAGGAGGCCTGCGCCGACTAAACTCAAGTCATGCCTTGGGTAAAACCACCATCCTGAGCTCAACAGTGACCTCAGATTTTTGATTTGAGTAACCCTTTAAGAACTATTCCACTATTTTATGTAAATTTCTTATGCGAGTTAATTTAAGCTTAACAAAACTTCATAAAACAATTTTGGTCACACCGGGCCTCGGAATCAGGTGCCGTCAGAAAATGAGGACTCGTAAAATTCCAAAGAAATTAAAAAAACAAATTCCACGAAAATTCCTGGTCTTTACAGATACCCTGAAGAAATTTTATGAAACATAGTTTTATTACATTGGATCTTTCTAATGTGATTTATGTTTGATTTCAGGTTGCACAAACAAGTATGGCTTATAAATTTTTTATTAATTTTTTCCTTCATAGAACTAAAATTCATTGGATAGTTTTTTAAATATAATAATATAATGATTTTATGAATATATATAATTGTGTTTATTTTTAACATAATAATGGGAATTATTTTTCCCACAATATAATTCCTGAACATGATGATTTTTTTCATAGATGAATGAATATCCATTATAGTTATTATCACATTTTTTTGAATTCCTAAGGATATTATTATTCGACATTTTGAGGATGTAAAATATTTAAATGTCTTGTATCCATGGTACAAAAATATTGTTGGGAATTTTCAATGAAATTGTATTCCTATTATTTTCTGTTAATGATTATTATATATGTTCAAATTAAATTATATTTGATTTTCAATCATAACGTATTATTTTCCATGATTATTTTAATTAAATATGTTTTTTATGGTCTTAATTTATCAAATTCATAAGATTGATCATCTATTTTAAATCATTTTCCATCAATGAGCATTTCATATCACATCTTCTAATGATTCCCTTTTTCCTAGAAAATTATATGCGTGATTATGAATACAAGAATTACATTTTATAGAATTTTGTTAGATGTTTTGATATAATAAATTGTAGAAAAATATATATTTCCCCAATCTAAAATGAAACTAAACGTTCCCTTCATATGATTTTGGTACTTATTTATCAAATGTAATATTCAACTATAAAAATTGATAGAAAATTTATATTTTATTTTATTGGTTTATCTCAATTGTTATTATATCGTACTTTAATGTTTTTTGTGAACTTGGTAAAGAGTTAGTGTGGAACCAAATGTAAATAATTGTAGATTGAATATAATGTGATATAGGTTTAACCTAAATTATCATTGGAGTTGCATATTATGATATCATATATGTTAAAACACGTCCCCTAGGGCATGTCTTGTGAATATTTCATGCCCACATCCCCTAGGAAAGTGGTTGGCGACTAGTGCTGAGTTGGCTTATCCCACAAGTGGGAGGTATTGTCCCACATACATGTACACATGCACCAGTCACCAAGAAAAATTGTTGAATCTAAAAACTCTAAAAAGAAATACATTTATACTTTTAATAAAACCCACATAGAGTGAATTGTAAAAGTTAATGAAATGGGGGCCATTATATAAGACCATCAAATGAAAAGTACAATCTCCTGAAATCCATCTACCAAAAACTATATCTGATGGGTACTTACATAATAAATCAGAGGTCGTTGGGTAATCTTTGTCTGTTGGGACACCTTCTAAGTACCCACTATTTCCATCCCACTGAGGCTCCCATAAAATCTGTCAGTCATCTGCACAAAACTAGAACGTATTGGAAAATCCCATGCATGGGCGATTAAAACAATACTGAGTAGGGACCCCAAATCAAAATGGTATAGGAAAAAGAAATACACAAAGGAAAACTAGCAAATATGTAGATGAATTTCATCCTCTAATATGTAAAATAAAGAAATTCATTGGATACTTATAACAGTAGGTACATTTCGATAACATGAATATAAGTTTTAAGTACAAACTCATTGAAATCCGATGAAACATACAGTCTTTGTCGGATAATCCATCCAAATCATCGAAAGAGACCTACTCCCCATATTCATAGGATACCTACTATGGGTCATCATAGGAGAAATATTACATGTCTTCACAAAAGTCATACACTGTTTCTTATCAGGAGACATACTCTTTGTTTTCATAGGGGGCCTAATCTACTTCTTCTTAGGAGACCTACTCTGTGTATGTCACAGTCCATTGGATTTCTCTCTTATAATTATCATTCTAGGGGAACCTAAAACTTTATCCAATATGTCATACTCCTGAATCAATAAAAATGCATATAGAGTATATCATAAGAAACAGTTCGTCATGAGGGTCACAAAACCACGAAAAACTCATCAAACAGATGCACAGTTTGAGGGTTATGGGAATTTTAGTAAAAGGGTTCAATTGGGTCTTGGTCCGACATGACCCTGTCAGGTCTGGGAAGGTCTAATTCATCCTCGACCAAAGTCTAGGCCCATTGGGATAAGGTAACAAGGCCCACTGGGCCATAAGGTCCTTCCCAATTTTTATCTTGCCCATCCAACCTTTGTGTGTAATTTCATCCATCTAGGCGTGACACGCAAGTCACTCCCCTCACACTTGGTAGATGCAATTGTGATACCCCATCTCCGGTTCCAACCCCCATGACCAGCCCTGGACACACCTCCCAGTGGTCGTTTGTGCCCATGCATGCGCTGTTGGGTACCCCTCTACCGCAGTCCGTCGATCCTGTGGTCACCCGATATCGGGTCGTTGTTCCGCCAAAGCTACCACACTCCGCCTTTGGTGACACCTCTACTAAAACTCTCCACCATCTTCGTCATAGTAAATTATTTGGACTGAGATAAAATTTTTCATTCTTAGCTCTCCACCATCACTATCGTGGGCTCGAGGTCATGCTGTTGTAACTCCAGGGGTCTGACCACATTCGGAACCACCCTAAAAAATATATTGGAACCATGAGGGTCTGTAAACGAAGTAAAACAATGGGGGAGCGAAAAAACACAGGAACATTTATACATTGGACCTTTTCCATGTTCATGTAATCCTTGTTCCATTCATGTTAGTAGGACTATTAAAATGAAATACTAGAATATTCCACAAGATCAATTCCATTTTTACCCTACATTTTAACTATTCGGTAAGAATGCTCGAACTACAGATCGATTTATACAATGGTTGGTCCATGTTCTTAGTAGGAATCCAGAATTGAAAAAATATCACATTGAAATTATCCTCATACATTCGTGTTTGTATATTCCATTAGTTATGAATGGATATGCAACTCCATCATTTGTCAATCCTCAATATCTCGTATCGTGATCTGCTGATGTTCATCATCGTTTTTCATTCTTTAATGTGTGGGAACTGCCGATGCCTTCCTCCAATGTTTCCATATAATTCTAGGGCCATGAAATAACCCTCAATTATTATTTAATTATAGAGAAAACAAAGCTTTTTGGATCATTACCGTGTTGCAGCATCGCCATGCTATATCATTTATGAAATTAAACGGTATGAATCATAATAGAATCGCAACATCCCTGCTTTACTGCATAATGTTTAAAATGATATAAAATAATCATCTTTAAGTTTATTTTATTATTCAATAAATCATCCAAAAATATACCTTTACAGTCAACCCACGCTGGTTGATGTTAGGCAACGCCTATAGAAAATGACACATTATGAAATCAACAGTAGTCTTGGATTTACAATCCAAGTCACTGTTAATTATATATTAATATTTTAAAATAAAATAAATTTTTTAAATTTTTATAAGGCTATTTCCTTTTTGAGTTTTCCCACTGGAGACCCATGCTGAATAATCTTAATTCATGCATAGGGTAAACCGGACATCCAGAATATAATAGTTCCCTCTTATTTCTGATATTGGCACCGATTTAGAATTTTACTCAATTTTTTAGAAAAATGCACATGTGTGCTATTTTAGTTACATAAAATAGTTATAAAATTTATTCTAGGAACCCTGGGCCTTGAAATAAATGGTCATCATTACGCCTGGTCTCAAAATGATCCCTTATAATTTTTAAAAAATATACATGAAAAAATATCGGACATTATATTCTCCCCACCTTAGGACTTTATTTATTGAAAAGTCAAAAATGGATAAAAAACAAAATAGGGACATTGTGATTGAATTTGAGTCTCACACTCCCATGTAATTGCATAGTGATTCTCATGCTTCCACTGAACATGCCCGAGATGAAACGAACTCCCATGATGGGTCCTCTCCTATTGATCCTTCATATCCACTATATACACTTCTAATGTTAATCCTTTATTGATGTCCATCCCACCACAGATGATGACATGAAATGGGTTTTCCACAAATATATCCTCAAATAGGACACAAGGAAGACATCAAACACCCACTCTAACTACAATGGTAGGGCATGGTGGTACACTATCTCACCAACATTACATTGTATTAGAAATGTTTTGATGATCCCCAAATTTAAATTATCGCCCCATCCAAATCTCTATATACCACATCGAGGAGAGACTCCAAGGATCAGATAGTCACCGTCATAGAACTCTATGGGCCTCTATCGCCTATCATCATAGGAGTTATGACTATTATGTGTAGTCTTCATCCTTTCCTAGATGACATACATGTTCTCTATTGAAGCCCACCAAAACATCAGCCGCAAGAGTACTGACTCCCCTTACTCTATCCAAAAAAGTGGGAACCTATAGGGTGGCTCTTACAAGGCCTAAAACAGTTAAATTCTGATGATGGAGTGGTATCAATGGTTATATAAAAATTCCACCATATGTAGGTGACCATCCCAACTATGGAAAAAAATTTATGATGCAAGCACGTAGCCTGTCCTCTAGGACCTAGAGGATCTGCTCTATCTGTCTATTTGTCTGTGGGTATAATTCTATGATCAAGTTTATTTGAGCCCCAAATGACTCTTAAAATCCCTTCCACATCCTTGATGTGATACAAAAATCACCATATGAGACTATCAAATATGAGACTCCATTGAGTCGAACTATCTTCTATATGTAGAGGCATCTCATGATCTCTACTAAACCTTGTTCCCGAATAACTATGTAGTGGGTTGACATGGTGATTTGGTCAACAATCACCTAGATAACATCATTCCCCATAGGTATTAATGGAAAAACTCTCACGATTTCCACCTATATTCCATCCCACATCCATTCTGGCACCTCAATTGGTTGATCCAAACTTGTTGGAAACTAGTGCTCGACCTTCACTTCCTGAGAAGTGAGATATTTCAATGCAAACTCTTCCACTACCTACATCATCTCTATCCAAGAAAACTAACATTGGAACTTCTACTATATTTTTTCTACACCTGGATATACCACCAAATAGGATGTATGGAACTCCCTAATCACCTCCTACCATTACATTTCTGGTATAATTTTGTGTCCTATAAAAATAACGATGTGCTCCCCACTTTTCGAATATCCATCAGGGGCATGACCTATGGAATTTGAGAACATGTAGTCCCGTGGTTGTTATATATTAGTTGTGCCTCCCTAACTTTTTGTAAGAGTGTAGAGGTATCTGCAATTTATTAGAGATAAACTACTTTATCTACATCCACTAAGGATATATACAATGATAACAACTACTCTGATTCACTGTTCAGTAGTTGTGAACTCGATCTCTTACTGATAGAATCTACAAGCATGTTCCCCTTACTAGGATTATAGACTATTTCTATGTCATAGTCCTTGAGGAACTCTAGTCAATGCCTTTGTATTATGATTAGATCATTGGGAACGATGATATACATGAGACTTTTGTGGTCTGAGAAAACAATAAACCATTCACACATAAGGTAGTTTTTTCACATCATAAATGGGAAGAATACTACTAATAACTCTAGATAACGAGTCATGTGGTCTCAACTACTATGAACCATATGCAATCACCTACTTCCCCTACATCTGTACACAACCATTTCCTATTCATAATGCTTCACAGTACACTATACACTAGACAACCTCCTATTGAATTATCAGGATATGAGTTCTCATCAAATCCTACGACAGTTTCTGATAAATCACTTAAATTTCAAATTCCACGTGAAATGATACCCATTTTGAGTGAAATCCATCTAGGGTTCTGCTACCCTAGAAATTTTAGGCACAAACCTATGAGTATATACGGCCAACCCAAAGAAACTCTTCAACTCGGTCACACTCTTTGGTGGATCTCAAGCAAGCACCACCTATGTCTTTCCTTAATGCACTACAACTCCATCATCTGAAATGACGTATCCAAGAAAATTTACCTCCCGAATCAAGAACTAACACCTCGAGAGCTTACCATATATATAGATCTCTTGAATTCTATCAAGGACCATCCATAACTATATTGTATGATCCTCCTCTGACGACAAGTACACTTTAATGTTATCTATAAAGATCACTTTAAATGGTTCTAGTTAAGGCTAGAATATCCTATTCATGAGTCCCATTAACAATACTGGGGTGTTCGTTATGTCGAATGACATTAGAAATTACTTGAATATGTCGTAGAAACACCTGAACGTCGTCTTTGGAATGTAATTATCAAAAAGATGAAGTTGGTTATTTCTTGATCTGGGGTATAGCTTCGAGAACCAACTCGCTCCATACATTTGATTGAAGAGGTTGGAAATCATCGTTAGTGGATAAATGTTCTTCACGGTCACCTGGTTCAGGTTCATGAAGTCCACACCTAACCACGTGCTATTGTATTCCTTCTTGGAAATCAAAATTCTGGATGTCAATGGTGTAACACTAGGCCTCAATAATCCCTTCCTCTATATGTCTTCCAACAGTAACCTCAGCTCATAGATCCCTGTAGTATCCATTAGATATGCCAGTGTAGATATCATTGTCGTCTCGTGGTACAAGTCAATGTAGAATTCTACCTCCATACAAAGATATATCCTGGAACAGCTTCTAGAATGACATCCCCATACTCATCCCCCGCTGTAGGAATCCGAGGAATCATACGATCCACCACACTATGTGTCATGCTATCCAATTGATGTGTAATCAGCTACACCCCCTAATGTTCTAGTCCATTATTTTCTACTTGTGTTTCTGTTCGGACAACAAAAGAAAACTTGGTCTCATCTCCACAAACACACCTAAAATAGTCAATCTGAGTATGGATTGTGGATAAACAATCCATACAAAGAATGTCATTGTCTAGCCTCAATGCGATTACTTGGATATCCAAACTGAATCTCTCACCCCCAATAGTAAGTCACACTGTTTTAACTTATGGGTGATCCTAAAATCTCCCCTCTTAAGATTCTATATCTGAATGGATTGATTAAAAGTTCCCCTTGAATATCTATGTATCAAAAAATGGTGATGTAGTGGAAAGAGATATTTGTACCTGTGTCTATAATAACTATCACTTGGGTGGAGAAGACACAAATAATACCTTTATCCATTTTTGGGATTCTCAGAATCAGAAACTTCTATCACCTGAAGCTGGCCTCGAAATTATCTATCAGCTCTATGAGCTCATGGTGGATTACATTGGGGAGGTGGTGGAAGTTCATTGATCTGTCATCCACCACCCGCTACTCATCTCGCTCCTCTGCCACATATTCCTCTTAAAGGACTACCATATTCCTACCTTCATCACTTCCTCAGAGTTCCCTAGACTATCTCCCAGTCCCATGTATGTTTGGTCAGACAATCTCTATCCATATGTCCCTGATGACCTCACATGTAGTCCCCTTGAATCGTCGTACTGATGATCCTATGTACTGATATTTTCCCCTATATTAGATGGCCCTCTTGCACACATGCATTATTTGTGGTCTACCTATTGTCAAGGACCCATATACCTAACCCCAATGGTTTCCCCCACCATGGGTGACTACTCCGAAAGAAATGTCTATACCAGTAGAGCACACTCAATCACCACATCATGTCAACGAATGATAAGGGATATCATTGACACCTAATCATTTGGTGTAGTCCCTGATCGAAGGTACGAGTCCTAAAGAATGGGTCATGCACCATGTTTTTAGTGTAATGAGAAATATCTATGAATCTTGATTTATACTATGTTACCATCATGATTCCTTACTGTAGGTGTAGTAGTTCCTTTATACACATAGAGCGTAATGTCGCATGAATGAAATCCTCTCTGAAATGTCACACATTTCCTTCGATGTTAGGGTTGACTCATCATGCATTTGGATCATCAAGATCCACCATTATCATATCGATCCCAATAGAAGAGTCATGTCTAGGACTGCCTTCTGGTCTAGAGGCATTCTCACCAGGGGAAAAATCATGTAACCACCTATATCCAATTTTTAGCAACCTCATGATCAATCTAATCTCAGAACCTGGAATATAGTTGTCTCTAAAACTCATGTAGCACACTAATACTACATGGACCCTCTATCAGTAATTCCATTAGGATCTACTTCTATTTGAGAGGTGGTATCATTGGTACACCACCAGGAGGTTGTATCTCTGCAACAGTCCCTACATCGATGCCTCATTTTATGGGGGACCATCCTCTTGGTAATTCCCCAGAATCCTAGATTGCTCTATATGTGGATGAATGCCAATATAGAATACGATATACCCTGGACCATAGAGTATACGTTGGGTGATGAATATTACTCAAGATGGACATGAGAACATACTCAATTATTGTATCATTCATGTAACCCATGTTTTCATTGCCACATTGAAAATATGACTTTAGGGACCTAGAGGATGGATACATCGGGCTCCGCACAAACACTGTACTCCCTTGACTGAAAGATGAACATTAAATACTTAATAATATTTCCCAAAAACAAATTCCGATACTCTTGGTCCTTAAGAGAGAACCAAACCTCACCCTATAATACTACTCTTTCATGACCCATCCCTTGGGACCCATTCTATGACTACCCCAAGGCCACATCACATAGCTTGGAGGATGGAGAGTAGTTCCATTTGAACATATCCCACATGTGGGAGGAAGTTTCCCATGTACGTGTACACAAGAACGTGTGTCCAATAAAAATTAATGGAACAAAATAAAGTGATCAAACATTCTTTTATACTATTACGAAAACCCATAGAGAGTATACAATAAACCTAAAATTAAAAGGGGACAAAGTCAAATCACAAAAATGAAATGTACAAGCTCCTGTAAACCATATGTAGAAAACCATACATGATGGGTAGGTACAGAAGCTGTAATAAGTCTCTGATGTACACCTCGTCTATCAATCCTCCCTCTAAGTTCCACATGTGTCTGTCCCACCAAGCACGCATAAGTGTTTTCATTCAGCTATATTAGACACAACACGTGAGAGAAAAGATCATGGAGGGTTGAGTAAAACATTATTCAGCATGGAACCCAAACCACAAGGGTATACCATAATTGAATACATAAAGATGGTCTACCAAAGAGGTCTACGAAGTGTTCCCTCTAAGAAGTACAGTGAACGAAGTCATTAGAGTCATCTAACACCAGGTAAATGTTTATAGAATCAATATAAATAATAAGACCATGAAAATTATAATACGATGAAACATATAATATCTTCAAGAGACACACTCCACATATTCTCAAGAGACCAACTTCTCGTCTTCGTAGGAGACCTACACTAAATCTTCACCGAGGAGAGATACTCCTCGTATTCATATGAGAACTAATCCACGTACTTTTAGGAGAAAAACATTGAATCTTTGCATGATTCCATCTCTTTTTATGTCACTATTTTATGAATTCCACTTTATAACGCACATTACAGGTGAACCTAGACTTTTATCCAGGAGGTTGTATAACCAAGATCAAATAAACAATGCATAGAGTACCTCTAAAAGAATGAATTTTTGTGTGGGATCCAATGCATCAATTGGGTCATCAACCAGATGCATGGTTTAAGATTTATGGTAATTTTAATACAAAGGGGATGGTGGGGTCTGTGTGTGACCCAACCCGACCGGTTCAGGAATTGGTCGACCAGAAACAACCTAGCCCATTGGGCCACTAGAATGAATCCTAGTTGATCTCGATCCTAGCCCGCCTGTGTAGGGTAGTTCTTCCAGGAGAGCATGGAACTTGGCACGCACCCCTCCCACCCATTAAATGTTGTCAAGAAACTGCGTCACCTAGTCAATGTGGCCAATTGCATCGACAATCCCCACTACTACGACCCACTTAGTTAGTGGATCTAGGTCACTACTTGTGGTCGCACTACCAGGGGCCCCTCCACCGCCTATCATCGAGCAGGTGGATGCACCACCATCAGATCCACTTTTGTGGGCCACCATAGTCGACATGCTAGATCGTTCTTCGATACATGAGTGCCTTTGTGATCATTGGGTCCACACCATCACTGTTTTAGGCCCATTATATTATCGTCATCTCTCCTCGGGTCATACCATGTTCAAAACAACATAAAAACATGTTGTGAATATGGGATCCATCGAAAAAAATGACAAAATGTGGGAGAGAAAGAGCACAAGAACACCCTTAGAATGGAACTTGTCCTTGTTCGTGTCAGCCTTGGTCCATTCATATTAGCAGGATAATGAAGAAGATATCGTAGACTATTCAACAATATCAATTCCCTTTTTACCCTATATTTTAACCATCCTACAGGAACAATCAAGCTGTGGATTGACCATTTCATGGGTTAGTCCATGTTCTTCATTGTAATCAATAATGTGGAAGGAAATAAAGGAGAAATTAACCCCCTACCTTGTGTTTTGGATAAGTAGTTGGGGATGAATGAATTTTAACCATTGTCATTCATCCATCCTCAATATGTGATCCACTAGTATTCCTCGTCATTTGTCATTATCCAATGAGAGGGAACCACAAACACCATTCTACAGAGATTGCATTGATTTCCATGGCTACAAATTACCCATTAATTCTAGATGAATTGGGTAGAAAAGAAAATGTGTCGACAAATTGTAGTGTCATAGCATCCCCATGCTCATTTATTTTTGAAACAAAATAGGCTAACTTGACAACATGACATTGAATCACTGCAATAATTTTAATAAGAAATAAATAAAACTTCAATATTTTTATTTAAATCTTATTTAAAACGTCAAAAAATGAAATTTCCCAGTCGACCTGCATCAGATAATGATAAGCCCCAGCTTAAGAAAACTCCACATCAGAAACTAAATAGTGGTATCATGTTTCTAATATGAGTCATCATTCAAGGGTTGTTGATATTATTAAATAAAACTATATAATTTAATTATATTAATGTCTGTTACTCCATTTTCTCATTTTTTAACTCAAGATCTATGCAGAGTAATGTCACACCTAGGGTATACCTGACATCCTACAAGAAATGGTGCCCTCATATTTCTAATCTGGGAATCTATTTAGAGGTTAACATCTGTTTCTAGAAAATCATGCATGCACACTCTTTTATTTACATAAATTCATTCAATAATTTAGTTCGAGAACCCTGGGCCTCCGAATCACATGTTGTATCAATTCATAGTCTCACAATAATCCCAAATCATTTTCAAAAATATCACATGGAAGATCAGGGAGATGAAAATATAGTTATCTATTGGTAATATAATTTTATTGGATGTTGTTTTATATTACCGATGATTATTTTTAGGGATTAATTAAAAATCTAAAACTTGTAAAAATAAATATAATAATTATGGTGATTTATATTATACTAATTTTTTATTAAGAAAGGTAATGGGATGCAATATAGATTGAAAAAAGTCTGGGAAAATATCTCTTAGGGAATGAATAATGACCAAAAAAATGTTGATCACCTAAAAGAACCAATGTACAACTTTCAATTATGTCTTAAATATGTAAGAACTCTACCTCAATTAGGGGGTATTCTAATATACAATTTTTTATGAAATGAATCATCCCTATCAAAATGATATTTTTAATTATCTAGTTCCCATAGCATGAATTGGTTTTGTTTGTAATTTATTATCCAGATGGAGAAACTCATCAATGATTGATTACACATATAAATATAAAATAAAAAAAAGAAGATGAATTTATGGGGGTGGAGGACATCAAGAAATTATTTTACACTATTTTTCTTCTAAATACTATTTATATGATAATCTAACGATTATTCACAAAATTTAATCCAATGGAATATTAAATCATGGGTTGTTATAAAGGAAACATCATAATGTTCACAAGGTATAGCTACAGTTTTATTATTAAATGTGAAATAAAAAATTATCGTTTCTTTAGTGGTTTCAAACAAAGTCATTAAAATTAATTATTCATAAGAGATGTTGGATGAAATGATGGAATTATTTGATTTTATCTTAATGTGTAAATTGAACCTGGAGTATCTCATTATTTCCATGTGTCTGGTGAAATAAAAAGTAATATTTAGTCTCAAAATAACTCTATTTAAAAATAACATCAAGTAAAAAAATACTACATCACACATGAAAATGATATTTGGATATAGAAACCTGAAATTTTCATCAAAGGATCAAAAAAAATGGTTTACATTGGTATATTATGTTAACAAGCACATAGCGATCATAGAAATAAAAAAATTATAATTAATGAAATAGATGATAATATGTTCTAAACTAATTCACTACATCCACTCCAAAACATTAAAATCGGGGAATTTTATCAATAAAGAAATCAATGTCCTAATACAGGGTATAATGAAGATAATGGGAATTAGCATATTCCTTAGACAACGAATAATAATGATGTTGTGAAACAAATATTGTTTAAGTTGACCATAGTAATAAATAACTTAAATGTATTCATACTAAAAATAATATCTTAGACAATATCTTATTTTGTTTTGTTTTATTAATTTATTTAAATTCACTTTTTATGATTCTGGATTCACCTCCGCTGTTATTTGATGTTAAATAATCAGAAAAATTAAAAGGTTATTTACTGATTTCATCCATGATATATAAATATTTTTAGGTCATGTTTTTTGTAGTTACTTCATGTATATCTTCCCTTCATCTTGATGTTGAATTTTATGTTGTATTGAGAATTGAACAACTCGCTCTATATCGAGTTCCTAGCATATTTTGAGATATGAAAATCATATTTCATAACCCAAATCATCTAGGTACAAAATATTAATAAAAGGATGGTCATCAACTCCATTTGGAATCGAAATCCTTAATATGGTTTTTAATACCCATCAATGAGGGATTCAAGGAATAAATGGATATGGATAAACACAAAATTCAATAAGTGTAAACCATATACAGATATATTGATGTATCTTTATAATATATTTCTAGTATTACTCTGTAATGAAATTTTAATATTTCAATTTAACTCATACCAGATTCTATAACATTAAAAAATACTCCATTTATAATTCCCCCATTCAATTGGATGAAATCACAGAGAAAATTTATCAATAAATAAAAAAAATTTTTATATTCCAATGTGCTACTCCACAAGTTGGACAAGTTATCCCTATCAAAAATAAAGATACATGAATTTGAACTTCCTTGGATAATCATTATCATTGAAAAATATTGATCATGAACATGTATCCCATTCGCTATATTAATAATTTTTATCCACATATTTAGGATTAATGTTTCCCAAGGGTGGATCCTCTTTGTGGTTAATATAAATTATTGTTGAATAAAGAAAAATATTAAAAGAAAACATTAAAAAAATGTTATGGAAACAATATATATATATATATATATGGATTCTATTTGGATTTATAAAATCAATTTTAATCTTTATAGAACTACTAAATAAATATTTATAAATTACATAGAAAATTTATAATATACTTAAGAGGTGATATTTTTATATATTTGAAGATAAAGTACGAACATGAAGATCATTTGACAATTTTATGAAAGGATATATTATTCTCCATGTTTAGAAAAGTGTGAATTTTGGATAAAAAGATATCCTTATAGGGTTATTTAACCAAAAAATAGAGTATATCTATTGTTCCCATAATGTTAAAGGAAATTGAATAACTATTCATACCATCTACTATGATCGATATCATCCCCTTTCATGGAATATTTAGATAATACTTATTAATTTTTATAAATATCTATTGATATTAATAACATTTGAGAATGTTAACATTGGATTGAGTGATGTTCCTTTTGATATAAGAATGTGAAGAATGATTTTATGATTTTGAGAATAAGATTTTAACTACTTATGTACTCAAACTAACCTATATAAAGGAAGGGATTCTCATATATAGTGATTAATTGTAGTTGGGATTATGTTGTGTCCACATTTAAAATGTTATGGTGATTATTTTTCAACATATTAATTTATGTCCCATGATAAAAATAACCTAACTAATTATATAAAAAATGGGTTAATAATTTTTTATGGAATTTTAGAAATTACATATAAGGTGTAATTTTTTATATATATAGTACCGCCAAAAGTTTAAATTATTTCTTCACATATAAGGAGCTAAATTTTTCCAAAGGATATGATTAATGCTAATAAAAGAATATGATATCTCAATAAATTACCATCTTAGGAAGAAAAACACTATATAGGATTCCCTTTGTATAATGGATAATGATACCATATTGTTTTGGATATCTTAAAGGTCCCAATATCTTTATATATTTAATTTATTGATATAGAAGTCCTAATGCATAATTTAAATTCATTTTTTTATAAAATTATTTCTCACACATCTATCTATATGAAGATCAGGGATACCCAAAATGATGAATTAAAAAACTGAATATGGAAGGATGTATTCTTGAGTTTATCTTTTACAATAGTGGTGTTATGTTATTATAGAATAAAATATGATCCCATTAAACCATCAATTTACTATTTTTATGCATGATTATGTACATAGATAATTATTCTCTACTCATCTATAATGATCAAAGATATATAATGATACTAAGAAATAATGAGATTAGTAAAATTAGGGATGGATATTATATCATGTATCCCGACACATGGTTTAACTACTAGTTAAAGATGAATATATTAAATATATGGGGTTAATGAAACTATTACCAATACAATATTGGTAATGGGATAACATCACTACTGATTATATCACTGGTATAACTTAAAATACTGATTTTTATAATTCAATATATTTAGTGGTGGGTAGATTTATATATTAGGAATACATAATTGTTATATGAGAATATTTCTCAAATTATAAACATTCTATGATATATTTTAAAAAATAGGTAGTATGGATTCTTGGGATACCACTTTTAATTGTATCTTATTGAGATCCATGTTTCACTTAAAAATTATGGATTGTTATTCAATAAAAATTGATACATAACTCAAAATTAACATATACTTTCAAGCTTAATGTATTGTAAAATATGAATGGACCATTCATATATTGGTAGATATACAAAAATCAAACTTGGTATTATTAAAATAATGTTTAGATCTATATTCACAAATAATGTTTCCAATATTCACCAACAGAATCCACTATACTATATAAATCACCCCATCTAATAGTATATATATGATTAGATACAAAACTATAACATAATGGGATGATGTTAGATAGAAAAATATGTCAATACCTATTCTCATCAAATAAATGACATATCCATTCAACATCATATGAATGAATCCCACCGTTGGAAAAATAATTATGATGATAAACATTAATAAGACATTAAATTTATTTTTTTCAATAATATTTTTATTTATAATATTTTTTTTCATGAGGGCAATGAATATCAAAAAAATATTAATTATAATCCCTATATACTGTAATACCCTATGTTTTTATGATATATATGTCTATAAATAAATTTTATTTCTGTGGTAGTTTTATTTCAATTAAACATTATCTCTAAAAAACATCATTATAAAATTGAAATATTGTTATTTAATATGACGGTTATAACCAAGTATCTAATTTGGGTTGTATAAATTAGATAAATAACCTTATGATATATATATATATATACATATATATTTTTTTTTACTAAATACTAATTAATTTATTATTTCTAATAAATTAAGATCATAATTTTTATTATAGTCATTTTATGTAATGCCCTGACCCCAGTTACCCAAAGTCAGTGAATTATTACATATCATTAGCATGATACGAGGAATCATTTACCAAAATAACGAATAGTTTAGTTTTATTGGAAAAAAGATACATACATATGTTTAACATTAAAACATGAGAATAAATACATCACTAATTTATTCCATTAGAAATATCGAAGCCTCCTAGATTATGCAAATAAGTCACTCATAACTAACTTATTCATATCCGAGGGAAATTAATCATAAAAAAGGGGTGGGATCAAATGCTCAGTAAGAGTATGCAGTATAGTGGAAGATAACATAGACATAGGGCATGGTGAATATTAAAATCAAATGCCTTTACAAATATTAAACATGTACACATTATGGAAGGAATATGAGATGAGTAAATAATGCCATAATAAAACATAGTCATTAGTATTCTACTTGTCTAATAACCACATAAATCCTAAAAATTATTTTCATAATGAGGGAATGAATAATGGCGGACATTCTAAAACATCTTGTCAATGCCTCAGCAAAGATGTATAAAAATGATTTAGGCCACAGCCAAAACAATATATCAAATTGAGAAAGGCCTCGACCAATTCCACATCTAATTGTCTCATGAGACCTACGGATGGAAAAAAGAGCTATAGAGGGCTCCAACAATCACATACTAAGTCAAATACATACCTCATATGAAAAAGTTGAAATGTAACATAAACATTCGTATTTAAACTAGCATACAAAATGTAAATACTTTAACCATAAACCAAAATTTTTATACAAATAACACATCCATAGTCGAACAAATCAAAAAACCATAAATACAATATGGAATATTTGTATCATAGTAAATCAACATCAAAAAAGTGTAGATTTTATCAAAGGATGTTGACATAGATGAAAACAAAACTTTTTGAGAGAAATATCTCTTTCTATTTGAAAATCATTTAAGAGTCACATAATTATAAATGAAAACATATATTTTGAAAATATTATAATAAGATTGTAAGTGAAGCTTAGACAATGTTATAACGTTTGAATATAGAAACACCCACTGTATAAGTTAAAAAACATTCTTACCTTAATTTTGTCAGAATGTTCATACAGTACATTTTTTGGAAGAAAAACAAAAAGATTCCTTTTGATGCATATAAAGAAAAAAAGGGTATAAATGATTATAACCCATAGTCTAGTAAATAGTAAGAATGTTTTAAAATACATATTTAAGAAAACAAGGATGTGGATGATAAAAAGGCCCCAATAGATACTTACATAAAAACAACCACGAATAATAAAGAGATCGTGAAATTAACCCTTACCTTGTACTTTTCCATGGTTGAGGATTCCATTACATTCTGTGTAATAGTTAAATAGTTGTTATTGAATTATTCAAGCACAGTATACATAAATATTATATCATATATGATCTTCTAATATTTATTTGTTAATTATATTTTAGTTTATCGTTGTTACATGTTTTAATTGATTCGTTTTCCATTTTATGTTTTGTTACATAAAAGGTGTCTTTTATGGATAGGATGTATTTAATTAATATCCTAAATGATATTAAATTCTTAAACATTATTTTAAATCATAAAATGATAAATATTCATGAATGTTTACGATGGGGATTAGAATTTATGTGTGTTCGTGGAGATGGTAATCTGTAAGTACACACGAGTGACAATATCATTTTTTTGATATTAAAATCATAAGTAAATAGATGGAATATCATATATACAGAATAATTAAAATGTTATATTTATTATTTAAATCAGTTATACATCATTATTATACCCATCCAGAAAATAATAATGTAGTGTATAACTATTACAGTAAGACGTGGAGACGGTAAGATGCACGTACACACGTATTGTGAATTTGTCATTCATATGATGGATAGAATAATTAATATGGTTGTACCATTATTATAATAACATCACAGTATATAGATGATAATGGATTTATAATTTTATAATGGAAGCAACAATGAATGGGTTAGTGGATGATGAAAAATAACATGAATGAGGTGATTAAATATTTCCCTCTTCTTCAGGTTCTTCAATTTAATTTTCTCAAATGGGCTTCTTAGGGTGTATATATGATAAAACTAAGGCCTCTATGATAATGTGAGGGAAATTTTGATGATATTAGGGTAGGGTACGACCGAGACGAATTTCTTTGGAGGTGTTATTTTGAGAGAATGGAAAATTCCATTTTATAAGAGAGGTGAGAGGCACCTTAAGAAAAGATTGAAGTATTATTTTATAATAAAATAAGTTGTGGTTTCTTAATGGATCTCAAATGAATTATTTCCAGGATAATGCGGGGATTGGTCGAAACCTCTCAAATAATAGGTTTTATATAGGTTTGGGTCACCATAATAACCTTATCTTTTTTATTTAACTCTTAGTCAAATAGTTTAACTTTTACCATGTATTGTTGTATTATTATAATTATAGGTTAATATATTTAATATAAAATGCCGAGCAAACCAAAAGTGGTTAATAAATGATATACCAGTTATTACATAAGTTTACTTGAAAAAACATAGATTTTAAGGACTATTATATAATTTAATAATATAATATTCGTTTTAAAAACTCAAATTTTCTAATTTTGACACTATTTGGTATTTAATTTTTGTGAAAGTCATCACAACCTGATTACATCAAAAAAAATACATTGAATCATCCCTAACATTTAATATTCACCTAAATAATTCATATATGTCATAAAAAATTTGAAATTATATTTATTTTAATATTTATAATACCATTTATTTGATTCATTCATTAATAAGGTAATTACTGCATCATCATTCGATCATAAATAAATTTAATGATTCAATGTCAAAAATTTAAAAATAAATAAACATTATGTAGGAAAAATTTTCAGATTTGTAATGCGTATTTATAGTCGAAATGATAACTTATATAACCCCATGTAAAAATTGTTTTACTAAAAGATATATGTTTATTTCATTTTTTTCATTACATTAAATTATCTAATATAAAGTGTCATTATCACTCTCATGTGGCTCCATGGGGTCCCAAAATTAACCCAAGGATGCCAATTGTTGGACATATATCAACAAATAAGAATAAGACACATGTCAGGGAAATTTAATATTATTATAATATAATTTTTTACACTTATTAACCAGATTTACCTTTTAACCATGGCAAATAAAATCATTATTGAAGTAATTATTCATAATGTTTAAAACTAGAAGATATATATTTAAACAATTTGGACTTCCTTATTCAAAATTTGAAATCCATTTTTCCAAATTCAAAACACATAAGTGGCATAAATTAATTTAAAATTAATTCTCGTTGTCAAAAAAGCATGTTTTAATGAAATAATAACTATCAAAAGATTGACACTTGTTTATGTCCACTGTAAATGAGAAATTAAATATAATGACCAAAATTATATTAAATGATAAAAATATAATCCATTGTTACTTTAAACCACTCAAATGAATAATTTAACCCAATACATTATAAAAATTTAAAAAATTGTTTATCATTAATAATTAGTATTTTTTACTATTCATCAAATGTTGATAGTTTTCAAAAAAAGTACCAAAAATTCACACTGTTAATTTCAATATTCAAAATATGAAAAGGAAATCCATTTTTAAGGAAAAAATTTATTAAATTTCAATAAATTGGTATTACAATTCATAACGGCTAGTTTTATTGGTCGTGGTGTGTTAGAATATCGATGTTGCGTACAATGCGAGGTATTTCATTATTCAAAGGGAAACGTACCATGGATGCTTGGGGTGTTACATTCCCCCTTACATCAAATAATTTCTTCCTTGAAATTTCTATAATACTACCACACAAAATGATTCGGGTTGTTCTTCATCATGAGTTCTTTGAGTTCCCATGTTACCTCTTACGTCTTATGGTTTCTCTACAGAACATTTAACAAACATCTCATATGGTTTCTCATCACTTGTTCTCAAGTATCATGAATCTCAACAAGCTCTTCACAATATGATAGATCAGGCTCCAGATCAATTCCTTCATAGGTGAGTACATGTTATGGGCCAGACATGTATTTTCTCAAAAGCGATATGTGGAACACATCGTGAACTTTGGAGAGACATAACAACATTTCCAAACAGTAAGCTACATCCCCAATTAGTTTTAAAATTTTTAAAGGTCTGATAAACCTGGGAATTAATTTACCTTTTTTACCAAATTTAATAACTGCCTTCCATGAATATACCTTCAAAATAAACTTGATATTTTACCTGAAATTCCAAATACTTCCTTCGGTTATCAGCATATTTCTTCTTCCTGCATTGAGCTACATTGAAGTGGGATTGGATTACCTTTAAATTTTCCATCGTTTCCCCAAAATGTTCTATGACTATAAGTTTTTAATCACCAACATCATCACAACATGTTTGTGTGAGACATCCATTTCCATATAACTCTTTATATGGTACCATATAAATACTTGAATGGAAACTATTATTATAGGAAAATTCTACCATAGGTAAATACTGATCTAATATACCTTGAATGTCAGGTGAGCAAGATATAAACATGTATTCTAAGGATTGAATAGTCCATTTTAATTTTCCATCAGTTTGAGGGTGGTAGATAGTGCTCAAATGAAGTTTAGTATCCAAGTCTTTGTGAAGACTCTTCCAGAATCATGATGTAAAATACGGTTCTAGATTAGAAACAAAAGATTTGGGTACTCCATTAATTCTTACAACTTCATTAATATATAGTCATTCTAGATGTTCAAGTGGTAAATATTTTCATAGAGAATAAAATTTCTTGACTTGGTTGGATGATCAACAATGACCCATATTGCATCATTCATTCTATGATTATTTGGTGTCCCTCTAACAAAGTGCATCATAATATTATCCCTTTTCAACACATTTATGGGAAGAGGTATCATGACTCTTCTAGGTTGTTTCCTTATAGCATTCACTTTTTGAAAAACCATACATCTTGACACAAAATCCGCAATATCCCTCTTCATGTTGTCCCACAAATAATGTTCCTTCAAATCACTATACATATTGGTGCTCCCAGGGAGTATATATAAATTGAAGCTATGATAGTCATTATACAATTCCCTTTTTAGATTAGTTATATCGGGAACACAATGTCTCTCCCTAAAATTCTGAAATTCCATCTTCATATACAAAGTCACTTAATCTCCCATCATTTACAGCTTCAATATTATTTTGAAACTCTTCTTCATTACCCTGTGAAATTTTTATTGTTTCATGTATAGATGGTCTGGAAACCATTTGGAAAATCATATATTTTTTACATTCCATGGTTATTTCTGTATCCATCTTTACTAGATCCATGAAAATATGATCCCTTTCAACACTCAACTTGTTAAAAACTGCAAGATCCTTTCTACTCAAATAATCTTCCACCTTATTGTTTTCCTAAGGTGGTTGTGTATAGTGAAATTATAATCCTTGAGTAGTTTAATCCACATCCATTTCCTCATGTTGAGTTTTTTTGTGATAAAATATACTTCAAACTATTCTGATCAGTATAAATCTCACATTTTTTCCAAAGAGATAGTGTGTCTATATCTTCATAGAAAATATTAGTGCTTCTAACTCAAGATCATGGGGGGATAGTTTTCCTCATGAATTTGTAGCTATCCTGATGCATAGGTAATAACTCTATCATTCTCTATAAGGACACAACCATGTCCTTTCTTTGAAACATCACTATAAATAAAAAACCCGTCATTCCAGGATTGTAGAGTCAAGAAAGGAGAATATACTAATCTTCTCATCAGTTCCTCAAAACATTCTTCACACTCTTTTTTGTAAACTAATTTAACCCCTTTACGTGTGAGATTGATAATAGGTTAGCTAGTCGGGAAAAGTTTTGGATTAAACATCGATAATAACCAGCTAAAACAATAAAACTGCATACCTCATTTATACTCGTCATTGCTGGCCATTATTGGATTTCCTTGGTCTTTGAACGATCAATATAGACTACACCTTTAGAGACAATATGGCCATGAAAATAAATATCTTGAAGCTAGAATTCACACTTTCTAATCATTCTATATAATTCTTTTCTTTAGAGGGTTTTCAAAATACTGCACAAGTGATTTTCATTATCTTTGTAGTTTTTTTAGTATACCAATATATAATCAATAAATACAAAAACAAAGTCATCAAGATATTCCTAGAAAACTCTATTCGTTAAATCCATGAACATAGAGGATGAATTAGTCAGTCCAAAATGCATTACTGTAAACTTGTAATGCTCGCACCTGGTTCGAAATGCTATTTTCAGAATGTCTTCCTTCTTTACAGACAATTGATGATATCCAGATAGAAAGTCAATCATTGAGAAATATTGAGCTCCGTGAAGTTGGTCGAATAAATCATCAATGAAAGATTTGGGATACTTATTCTTTATTTTTATACCATTTAACTCCCTATAGTCAATGTACAACTTTATATAGCTGTCTTTCTTCATAACAAAAGGGACAAGGGCTCCCAGTTGAGAAAAAATATGGAAAATAAATCCCATATTACTCAATTATCCTATTTTTTTTCTTTTGTTCCACTAATTCCACAATGGTAATTCTATAAGGAGTCTTCGATATGTGCCTTGAACCAAGAATTAAATCAATTGAAAACTCAATTTCTCATTCTGGAAGATGTCGAGGTAAATACTCCAGAAACACATCAACATATTCTTGAATAATAGGTACATCCTATATTTGAACATTACTTTTCTCAACCAGAGTTATTTCATTCTCTTCCTCTACAAAAATTGAATTTAGTTGAGCTATTAGGGGTGGATATAGATAAGAATCAGATAGTGATATTTCTGCTATAATTTTAAGGTACTCTTTTTTAGTAATGAGAATTAAAACCTCATTCTTCTTACAATAAATATATGCATCATGGCCTAATATCCAATCCATATAGAGGATTAAATCAAATTCAATCATGGTAATGACGATGAGATCGACATATAAATATGATTTATATGCATAAATGGGGACTGATTGAAAAAACATTGTTGTAGGGATACTTCCCCTATGTCTTTTGACTAAAAACTCCCTTGTTAAATCGAATTGGAAATATCAAATATTCATAGAAAACTGGGAAGATATGAAACCCTGCGATGATCCAAAATCAAATAAAGCATTGGCTAAACATGAAGAAACCAATAAATTACATGCCGCCACATATTTCAGAGCTTCAACCTCAGTTATAGTGACCGAATAATCTTGGCCTTGATCCCTTGGCCTTTTCTGAGGTGAGTTTTCCTGACACTTCAGACATTAATTTTCATAATGTGATGTTTCCCTACAATTGTAGGATTGAACATTGGTATCTTATCTATTCCCCTTATAATCACCAGTAAGATGGCCTTCTCCCCACATTTGTAGCACACTTGATCTCTATTTAGACATGCACTAGGGCTCTTCCTTCCACAATTATCACATGGTGGAAAATTAACTCTTCCCTTGTTCCATGTTTCCTTATTTCCATTCAAAGAGAGTTCAACATATCTTTTCAACCCTTGCTTTTCTTTATAGTCGTAAGGTTTAGAGAATTCCTTTTCTGTCTTCATAGAACATGAGACAATATCATCATATGATGAGATGGATTGTGAGAATAATGCTCGATGGAGAAATTTTTTTAACCAGTCGAAGAATCGATCAATCAGAATCCTTGAGTTACGTATATAATCTATTGCATGCTTTGCTAACCATGTATAGTTACCCTCGTACTTTGTGATATTATCATCCTCATTTTTCCTCATTCATGGAAATTTCCATTCCATATCTGATCGATGGTCATGAGGAAAGTATTTTTCTAAGAAAATCACATTAAACTCCATTAATTCCATGTTATATACTTCTTCATCATCCTTTTGGTTTTGGATTAATGACCACCATTGATATGCATATCTCGTGAGGTGATAAACTGCCATGAAAACCATTTACCTTTCGTTACTACCCAATGCATGAAATATATTTCCCTAAGGAACTTATCCATTTCTCATCTACCCATGGATTTTTACTCCCATTGAATGATGGTGGGTTTTGGCTCATGAAGTGGTCTAATGTTGATCCTCCGTGTTGTGGATCAGGATTCTCCATACAGGTAAGGATATTATTCATAACTTGAGTCAGTTATTCTAGTATGGAGATAATCTATTCTACACCAGTTTCTTGACTATCTACAAAATAATTATCTTGAGTTGGAGCGAAATCTCTACATGGATTATGTGCGTTGATACAGTTTCTATTCCTTCAACTAGGCTCCATTTATAAACAATTTCATACAATATTTTTTTTTATAAATCGCAATACATAATTAAATAATTTTAAAATACTTAAACTAAATTGAAATATTTATGGATATAATCCTTAATCATTAAAAAATATTATCCTTGAAGAGGTATATACTCATAAATCCTTTATAATGGTTTGTAATGAAAATGTGAATTATCTTAAGCATATCCCCCGGGAGTGTCATAACCAAGAGTGCATCCAAGAATGTTGTCGTGCACCAGGATACCTCAGGTCAAGACCGAATCTTCTAGTTGGAGTTTTCACACATAGGTACATCTGCGCCAGAGATGCCTCTACATGATCATTTCCGGACAGGGTTGTATTGCCTAGAAAATACACAAAATCTATACCTTACTAAATTTCTAGTAAGTTCTTCAATACTAATCCTAAATGTCTATCTTAGGGTAACATTCTCTAATCAGAGTTTTTCTAAATATAGTTTCCAAGGTTTGTACTGAACTTCCTTTGATAACATCTATAATTTTCCGACCCAGGTTACCTAGAGTCAATGCTTTATTAATAGCATTGGCATGATACAAAAAATTGTGTCCCAAATTACTGAACAGTTTAGTATTACAAGAAACATGATACATACATATGTTTAAAATTACATCATAAGAAAAAATACAACATTAATTTATTCCATTAGTAACATCTAATCATTCTAGATTATACCTGCAAGTCCCTAATAACTAAAATCTTTATATCCAGTGAAAATTAAACATAATAATGGTGTGAGATCAGATGCTCAGTAAGAGTATGAAATATAGCAGAAGATAACATAAACATTTGGCATGATGAGTATTTGAAAGCTCATTCCTTTACAAATATTAAACAAGTACACTATATGGCAGGAATATGAGCTGAGTAAATAATTCCATAATATAATATAGTCATGAGAATTCTACTAGTCAAATAACCACATGAACTGTAAAAATTATTTTCATAATGAAGTAATGTATAATGCAGGACATTCTGAAACATCTTCTCAAGGCCTTGGCCAAGGATTTTTAAAATGATTTAGGCTTTGGCCAAAACCATTTTTCAAATTAGGAAAGGCCTCGACCAATTCCACGTCTAATTGTATCATGAGACCTACCGATGAACCAAGGAGCTATAGAGGGCTCCACCTGTCACATACTATGTCTAATACATTCCTTATATGGAAATATTGAAACATAACATAAACATTAATAACAAAACTAGCATACGAAATGTCAATAATTTAACCATAAACCATGAATGGTATAAGAATAACACATCCAGAGTCGATCATATCACAAAACCTTAAATAAAAATGGAATATTTTTATAATGGTTAGTAAATGTCAAACAAGTGTAAATTTAATCAAAGGATACTGACATAAGTGAAATCAAAACTTTTGGAGAGAAATATCTCTTTCTATTTTGAAATCAGTTAAGAGTCACATAATTATAAAAGAAAATCTTCATTTTGAAAATATTATCATAATCTTGTAAGGGAAGCTTTGATGATGTTATAATGATGGAAAATTGCTTCACCCGTAGTATAACTTAAAAGTCATTCATACCTTAATTTTCAAAAAAGGTTATAAGGTGCCTTGTTTGGAAAACGACAGAAATATTACATTAAAAACATATAAGGTCGAATAAGGTAATAAATGACTTTAACACGTAGTCTATTAAATAGTAATACTATTTTTAAACACATCTTTAAGAAAACTTGGATGTGAATGATAAAGAGGCCCTAGTAGATAGTTACGTAAAAATAACCTCTAATAATAACTAGATTTTGAAATTAACCCTTACCTTGAACTTTTACTTGGTTGAGGGTCCATTAACCTCCTGTATAATAGTTAAATCATAGTCATTAAATAATTCGAGAACCATATACGTAAATATGATATAATATATGATCTTATAATATTGTTTTGTTAATAAAATTTTATTATTATCGCCGTTTAAGGCGTTAACTAATTAGTTTTCTTTTATAGGTTTTGTTACATATGACATGTTTTTTATGGATAGGATTTATTTGATTAATATCCAGCATGATATTATCTTCTTAAAATTTATTTTAAATCATAAAATGAAAATTATTCTTGAAGGTTTATGATGGGGAAATGAATCACATCGCGTTCGTGGAGATGGTAATCCGTTCATACGGAGGATCGACAATATCATTTGTTTGTATTAAAATCCTATGTAAATAGATGGTATATCAAATATAAAAAATAATTATCATGTAATATTTATTATTTACATTAGTTATACATCATTATTATACTCATCCAAAAAAATATTGTATTGAATTACAATTATACCACAATGTGGAGACGGTAAGCCGTACATACACACGTATGATGACTTTTTCAATCATATGATAGATAGAATAATGAATATGGATGTACAATTTTTATAACAACATCACAATATATAGATGATATGGGAGAAATTATATTATAATGGACATAATAAATAAATGGGAAGTGGAAGAATAAAAAGGAGATGAAAGAGGCGATAGAATATTTCCTCTTCTTCAGGTTCTTCCTTTAGATTTGATCAAAAGGGATAATTAGGTAGGCTTTCTGATAAAAAATAAGGCCTCTAAGTTGAATTGATGGAAATTTGGAGGATATTGGAGTAGGGGTTGGGCGAGCCAAATGGCTTTGGACTTGTGATTTTGAGAGAAGGGGAAATGCCATTTTATAAGTGATGTGAAGGGAACCTTAAGAAAAAGATTGAAATATTATTTTAAAATAAAATAATATTCACTTTCAAATCGATTTAAAATGATTTTTTTCGAGGATAAGGTGTGTTTGGGTTGAAAACCTCTCAACCAATAGGTTTTATAGTGGTTTTGGTAACCATATTATCCTTATCATTTAGATTTAACTATTAGTTAAATTGATTAACATTTACCATATATTCGTGTATTATTAAAATAATTATTTAATAAAATTACAATAAAATTACAAGAGAACCTATAGTTTTTCATTAATGATATACCTATCATTATAGAATATTTTCAGTAGAATCATATATTTTTAGGGCTACTATATAATTTAATTATATAATATTTTTTTTAAAAAAATCATTTATGTCAATTTTGACACTATTTAGTATTTTGTTTTTGTGAAAGTCATCACAAATTTATTACATAGAACCAAATCCATTAAATCAACACTAAACTTATGTATTCATCTTTAAAATTATTGGATGTCATACGAAATTTGAAATTATATTTTCTTTAATATATATAATACAATTTATTTGATTGTTTCATTAATAAGGTAATTATTGCATCATCATTGTGTCATAAATAAAATTTAGTTATTTATTGTCTAAAAAATATAAATAAAATAAAATTATGTAGTAAATAGTTTTTTCTATGTAATGAGTTTTTATAGTTGAAATTATAACTTATATAAGCCCATGTAGAAACTCTTTTACTAAATGATAGGTGTTTAAGTCATTTTGTCTTTACATTAAATAAATTAATCTAAAGTGTCATTATCACTATAAAGTGTCTCCACGGGGTCCTCAAATCGACCCAAAGATGACCATGGTCTGACATTTATCAACCTATAGGAATAGGACACATGTTATGATAATTAAATGTTATTATAATATTATTTTTTATCCTTATTTACCGGATTTACTCTTTAACCATAGTAAATAAAATATTTACCGAAGTAATTATTCCTAATTTCTAAAAATAAAAGTTTCCTATTTACACAATCTGAACCTACTGATTCCAAATATGAAATCCATAAGTTCAAATTCAAAACACATAAGTGGGAATAATTAATTTAAATTTAATTTCTATTGTCAAAATAAAAAATGTGTATTTAAGAAATAATAACTATCAAAAGATCGACACTTATTTATTTCCAGTTTAAATGTGAAATTACATAACATTACCTAAATTATATTAAATGATAAAAAATAATAATATAATGATACTTTAAATCCACTCGAATGTAGAATTTAACACTATAAATTATTTCTATTAATAAAGTTTTTTTAATTAAAATTTAGTATTTTTCACTGTTCATCAAAATTGATAGATTTCAAAGAAGTATAAAAAATTCACCCTACTCTATTTTAAATATTTTAAATTAAAAAATAAAGCCCATTTTGAAATATAAAATTTATAAAATTTTGAAAAGTGTGTAGTACTGTTCATAATAGCTAGTTTTTTTAGTCACAGGGTCTTAGAATCTTGAAGTTGTGTACAATGCAAGCTATTTCATTTTTCAAAGTGAAACGTACAGTAAAAGCTTGCGGTGTTACATTTTATACATCAATAATGTTTTATAATGATTTTTTTAAAAACTTGTATACATCGTTTTTGAAGCATTTAGAAATTTTATTTCATAAAAATGATATCTTTTTTGAAATCAGCATATAAAAATTATTATAGATTTAATTTATGGGATTTTTCTTAAAAGATCAACTTTTTATTAAATAATGAGAAATATTGATTTGTATTGGAAATCATTTTTTTCAATAATTTCAAAAGGTACATTTTTTATAAATGATTTAAAATTAATGTTAGTTCTATTATATTATTTATTATGAAATTAAGATCATTGGAATCAATTTTATGTTTTAATTTGTTAAGAAACATTTTCACAATTAATATGAAATTTTAGAAAACTAATGTTTCATTAAATTATGTATTTTTATCTTAAATTTTTTTCATCCAACTCTAAAATTTGAATATAGAAAAATTTATTCCATATTTGGAATTAGGGTGTCATAATTTGGAAAAGTGATCACTTTTATTTATGCTCATTATGAATCGTATCCTTAGTAAATTTTTGTTACCATAGTAAATTTAAAAATTGATTTATTTGGGAAAAGATAATGTGATAGGGTTTAAAATTTATTAAAAACATAAATTTATCCTTTTAATGGTTTATTATTTCAATGTCTATACATTTTTCATGGATATGGTATCATTTTTCCATTATAAATTGGGTTTGACATTTAAATTCATTTAGTAAAAAGCTAAATAAAAAATGTCACTCACTTGGCATAAATATAAAAGAACTGTAAAAAAGGAAAAAAATTAATAATTTCAGATCCAAATTTTAATTTGAAAAATGAATTTTTTATTATTATTTATTTTTAACTTTTAGTGGTTGAATTATTAACAATAACATATTTGCAACGTCGACAGAATATTAATTCAAGTAACATAAAAAATTAAATAAATTATTTTAATACAATTAAACAAAAAAACATTGAATTAATAATTATGGTCCCTTATTTTTGTAGATATATATAACATATAAGTGTTATTTGAAGGGTTTATATTTAAATTATGTTGTGTCATGTTTTTTTCAATGTCAAATTAAATGAATAGTTTTGAAAATGACTTTAATGATATTTTGTAATAAATAATATATTATTAAATTATTTAAATTTCATAAAAACAATATTCATCCTTGTGAATGGGATATGTTTTATGTTGTCAACCATGGTCCATTTATGGTTAAATATTAATATTATTGTCACATTCATTACCCATAAAGAGTATAAATTTTTTATATTTTTTTAATTGTCAAAATGGTTAATGAGTTTTTAAAATTAAGAGATAAGGGTAAAGAAAAAAATTTCAAATTTATTTTTAGTCTAGGATATAAAATCATCCTCATCATATATTTTTATTATATAAATTTTTAACCATTTTTAAAAATAAATTTAATTTATTTTATTTTAATACTTTATGGACTTCCAAAATTTCCACACCCCACACTTATAAAATGGAACCCCCTGTTTGTTATTTTTCATAATTCTTGATTTGTTTTACATTATAAAACCCATAAACTAATATAACTATATATTCATTCACCATATCTAGTATCCTTCAGTATTTCATAAATACTATCCTTTTGAGGCCATAGGTGAAATCTAAATAAGGACTTGCGATGACGATTCATAACAAATATCCAAGAATTATCAATTTTATTTATTATTATAACTCTTCTAAATATGTGGTGTCTATTATAAAATAAAGAATTAATTATATTTAATATACAATATTATTATTATTATTATTATTATTATTATTATTATGAATTAATCATTATGAACCATCTTCCCTTTCATTGGAGAATAATTATGTTACTTACGCGTATGTGCGAACTACCACTTTCATGGAGTGATGGGATTAGATTTTGACTTTAGATTTACATGGATGGTAATAGGGAAATAATTAATAATTATATATGATATTTATATGATATAATAATATTTCTATAATTTTTTATTATTAATTGTCTTCCTTTTTATACATCGATCGAAAAATTCAATACATGTCCGTG
Organism: Viscum album; assembly: GCA_963277665.1. Classification (NCBI taxonomy): domain Eukaryota; kingdom Viridiplantae; phylum Streptophyta; class Magnoliopsida; order Santalales; family Viscaceae; genus Viscum; species Viscum album. The sequence continues at coordinate 183,598,819 of OY728153.1, read as the reverse complement.
CGTACACCATGAATGGTTTAATTCCTTTGTTTTCTATAATTTTATGGATAGATCAAAATATATAAATAATTTACACATATGATATATTTATATATATGTATGTGTATCATGTTTCAAATTATGGAGATTATTTAACCAAGATCAGGGTGCATGGTCTAGGAATTCCAAACCAAAACAAGCATGAAAATTGAACCGATTATCACCTGAAGAATTGGTATTATAAAAAATATTTAATAAATGGGTGACAATATATAACAATAAAATAAGATATGTGATGATATATACATGAAAATACATATATATCATGCACTTTATTTCATTATTTATATCATAAATATTCATTTAAAAATATTTAAAAATTTTGAGAGCCCTTGTGAATTTATGTAATTATGTACATAGCATAACAACAATAAGAAAAAACACAAATAAATAAACTAGGACTATATAAAATTTCCTTAAAATTAATTAATCTTCTTAAAATACATGGGATAATTCAGGATGTACATAAGAAATGGGTGATCTATAAATCCCATTTTTGTAATAATGAAATCTTAATATTTTAAAAGTAATACATTTTATACAATAGGAATATCAACATAACATATGAGTAGTGATAGTCTTCAACAAGAATATCAATGAACTATATAAGATGACATCATAATGGTTGCATTGGAATGTGTAAAAATCATAAAATATGACATTATATGTTTAAGTCACGTATAACCCTCAATATATCATAACATAATTTTTATAGGATGACCTATCACGCACAATACATGGAATATCATGGGATGGAAACATTACCCAAGGTAGTAGAAATATATATAAATTTGGAAGTAGATTTCAGATTCATATCATGTACATGCATAAGTATTCCACATAGATCATGTTACACAAGAATATATTTCCTCGTTTTTAACCCCTAGATTTAGGATTTTGGTTTTCATAATTGGAAGTCCCTAATAAATAATGAATCAATACATCTATGTGGAAACACATGAGTGGAAGTGGGGATTGGTATTCACTACTCAAATGTTTTGATAAGAAAATCACATGGTAATTTTCGGAGAACAATTGGGTAAAAAAATGAATCATGGAAAGATTAATAGGGGTGATCTTTTTATATAATTCCTTGTAAATCATTTGAAAATAAATAGGGATGTGTGGAATCATATATCAACAAGATCAATTAGAAATAGAAATTAATAATATAAATTATCAACATAAATAAAAAATAGAAGGATATGATCCCTTAACTACATTATAAACATATAATTTATTGGGAGTATCTTCTTAATATATTGAGGAACCCTAAGAGGGAACTACAGATATAAGGGAAATAAAACTTTAGGATAGAAGCATTTTTATTGACAAAGAATGGAATGATGGGTGGTTTTTTATATCATAAGAGATAATAATTGCTTATTAATTTACAAACATAGGTTTTAGATTTTATATTATATATTAATCCTACTGAAAAACTATCCCCTGTATTCAAAATTTTTCAAGTAATTTTTATGGATTTCATTATTTTAAATGGTTAAGAACTGAACTCTTTAAAATTAAACACTTAATGATGTGGATGTGATTCATGTTTATAAATAATTATTTTTAAACATATAATATGTAACATTGGTTTTCGAGGATTCATTAAGGTTTTATATATTTAACAAAATATATTTAAGAACACATTATTTAAAAGGTTTAAATTAAATTTGGTTATGGAATCTATTTATAGTATTCCTAAATCGATTTTCAGTTTTTTTGATGTCATTATATACACCCTATTTATATGTAACCTAAATATTTGACTATTTTTATAAATTATGAAAAATTCAATATTAGATAATGTTAAGAATATGATTTTTGAAAAAATAATATTTTATCAAAATAATCCTCTACACATGATATTTTACCCTTTTTCGTCAAAAACCTTTTTTAAAATTATAATTTTTCCTGCTATAAATATTTTCAATCCCTTATTAAAATTACATTTGAAATCATAAAATTATATTATTATTTATATTTAATAAATATTATTTCATAAAAATAATTGATTAAAATATATTTTCATTCATAAATTCTTTTATTCATATATAATAGTTTTTTGATTGAAACTGTATATTTCCCATAAATAAAATTTGTGTTTGAACATCTCAAAATTCTATTTTGGTCATATTTTATTATTTGGCTAGTTTAATGAAATAAAAGACAAACATGATGATTTTTTATTAGTAATAAAATTATAAAAATTCGTACTATTAGGGTCCTAATACAGAACCCTTTAATATAAAAATGAACTCTATAATGGTAAGGTGTAAGATGGTGATATTTTTTAGATGGTTTACTAAACATGGTTTTGTTCATGATCTTGTTGAGTTTGAGATTCTCCCATAAAATAATTTTCTCTAGTTTTAGTTGTTGAATCACTATATGGGCATGTACAAGGTGAAATCATAGTTATTCGACCCCCCTATGAAGGCCTAATAAATGAGATTTTTGGGGTATGATTTTACTTATCAAGGACCTCACTTCTATTGTTTCTATTAATTAGATTTATTTTATCTCTTTTTTATATATCAATCATTTGATCTATATCTATTGGATATACTAACAATTGTAATTATTTTTTACGATTTTCAAATCTGATTTTGATATAACCTATAATTGTCATAAAAATAAATTAGGTCATGTGTTATTCTATAAATTGTTTTCATAATAATTCATTTGAACCTTTAAAAAGAGAATTACATTTATAAATTTCCAGGTCATTAGATTCTCCCCCTTCAAAAATTGGTTGCAAGATATTTCACTTTTATACTAAAACAGAAGAGGGTATTTCTGTTTCATTTCGTCTTTTGATTCCTATGTCACTTCCTCAAACATATGGTTCTCCAACACTCCATTGTCTTAATGGGTTAACCTGTTTCATAAAACATTTTCTCTAAGATCATAGATATTCATTGACTTCTTCACTACTGAAATATCGTTCTTCGAAGGTACCACATAAAGATTTAATACATACTGGGGGTTTTATATATACTTATCCAATAAGGATATAAATTATACATAATTAACATGATGTAGGTTTTGTGGGAGTTATATTCCATAGGCCACCGGTGTGATAATATCATGGTCCTAAAATACTATGATGTATAATTGACTTAGAATTATCTTCTACCCATACATCATTGTTTTCATTCATTGAGATATAAAAAGAAAACATTTTATTTGAACTCATACTAATGGTATCATAGACAATTGTCTTCATATATTTAAAATCATGTTTTTTCATATTTCATAGGATTTTTATTATTTTAGGCCTTATCAATAATCTTTTTGGTCATGTTCTCTCCAAATTCATCCAGTTCCCTCTATATTCATCCAAACAATTTATATTCTAACACCTCTTCCCATAAATAACCATTATGATGATATTTGAATACTACAGTGGAAAGTATAGTTATATGAGAACTCCACCATGGGTAGGTGATGATCCAAATGTCCTTGTTAATCCATTAATCCTGATCACAACATATCTTCTAGAGTTTTAATTATAATCATAGAGGGGGTATCTATCTATAGGATATATGTTGAACTATAAATCATCTATATATACCAAAAATACTAAAGTACTCTCTAGAACCTCTAAGAATACATATAATATTTATCCAATAAAATGGAAAGTCTCACTCTATACAGTCTTACAACTTATCTTTTGTATGTCATGGTGATATGGTCAATAGAAAAAGTTTCTTATATATAAATTAAATTCACTATTCTCATAAGCTGATCGACTACCTCCACCATGGTGCTAATGAATTTATGGGTATCATGGAGTCCTCTGATGAAATCCACGGTTCTCTTTACCCATTTACGTAATCATATGAGAAATTGTTGCATCATGTCATATGAAATAATTCATTTTATTCATTGACCTTTTGGTTTTCCAATCATCATGATAAAAATTCTAAAATATACCATGTCATGTTATCCCACTATTTTTTCAATTCTAAAATCTATTCATCATAGTAATATTTGGATTGATGGGGAAGTATGATCAATGAGAATCGTCCAGATGTTCACATTTAGTTATATTTTTTATGGGACACATATACAGGTTCCAAAACATATAACTTCATATATAGAAAAGTTAAAATATACTGTATTCACTAAATTTTTCTACACCACCTTATCATCCTTCTAATCCTCTAAGATATTCTCATAAATATTTAGCTAACCGGTCATTTGAGAAAGGAAAGTTGAATATCCTATCATTATTTCTATGTTCATACTATGTATTTTTAAAAAGATTAATTCACTTGAATTTCACATCATAGATAGCATTTTATGATTATTTATACTCATAATATCTTCCTATTTGTTCTCCTTTACATCATGGCAATGGATTGAACAATAAAAATCCATGATTATCTCTACCATCTTTCCTTAATTTATATTTCCCTCCTTTTTGTGAATAAATACTTATTAATTTTATAATCTATATATATATATCACACTTCTCCCCATAGAGATAATTTAACAAAATATTATTCATGATGGTTAAAAAATCCAATTATAGGCCATGTGTTTATTATTTTATATGGTGGATATATAATTGGTGAGAACTATTGGCTATCATTTTTTCATATTTCATGAGTACAGAACCCAATACGTTTTTGGTACATCATAGGAGATCATAAATTCTTCCCCACTAGTGGTTATTGTTAGAAAAATTGTACTGATTAGCCTCTACTTTAGATATTTAGTGATTTACTCTCATATATCATTCTATAAAAACATTACCCCTTATAATTTATCTTTGTTAGTGGGATTGAAAAAATTTATATTTTTCACAAAAATAAACAATAGTAAAAAACTAATTTAAGGACTATATATAAATCCATTTGAATGGATGGACTGGGAAAAACTTTAATTGCATCTATTTTTAAGGATTAAAAATTTATCTTTCTTGGTGATAACATTACCGACAAATTCTAACTTCTAAATAAAAAAAATCACATTTTCGTTGATTTTATTATTTCCTATATTTATAATAAAAATTCAGTACACCATACATATAATCATCATTATCATACATGGTTTCTGAATAGATAATAATAAAATTTTTAACGACTAGAACAAATTTGTAAATTGAATCCCTAATGAATCTTTTAATTAATATTATGATAAATTATAGAGCATTAGTTTGTCATAATGGAATCACTATGAACTCATAGTCCCAATACCCAATTTGCATTGAAGTATTAGTGATATCCTCTTACTTCACCTTTACATGATAATATCTCCACCGAATACCCTCCTAAAATAAGTAATGTGATATATATAGTTTATGTAACAATGAATAAATCAATTCCATAGGAGAAATTTTATTTTTCATGCTTCTTTAACTCATTCTAATTAATGAAATGGTGCATTGAATCATCCTTCTCCATGCAGAAGAGGATTGGCTCACCCCACAGTGATGTACATGGGAATATAAAACCATTATCTTTTATATCTTATAGTCTCTTATTTATCTGCTAATATTACATATTTCCTATTATTTATAGGGTTTTGGGAATTGTTAAATATTTAGGTATATGTTTAATGGGGAACTCAGCCTATCTTCGAGGAGGAGGTCTATGAAATTATTCAAGAAACACATTTTCAAAATCCTTTAGATTGGGAATGTCTTTGAGTATTATATTTCTTTAATATCAATCTTATCATGTTGATACACTTAATTGTAATGAAACAATACCACTTATTTAGATGATGATACCAAAATAAATTCATCCACAGAACTTATATTATATTGAATTTGCAAGAGATATTTTATATGGATGGTGATTTCCTTCTCACAACAATTTATGTATGATTATTTCATGGAAACCCAATCCATTATTAGAATAGCATAAAATTACACTACATTGAGTTTCACATGGAATTCAGGTAAATTAGTCAATGTGAATTTGATATGAGAGGAGTAATATATTTGGGATTCCATAATTAACCCCCTTTATATTTTCACCAATACCTCTACATCCATGTATTGTGGTGGTGTTTGAATTGTTCCAATAAACATTCATGATATGATGGAATGCATAGAGAAAAAATCAAATATTACATTAAATTTCCTTGAATGGAAAACTATTTTAGTTATCACCACTTTTATTTTGGATCTGCCGTAAATGTTATGATGGAATAAACTCTCCATTTATCTCTAGGCCTTGGAGGTTTTTGTCATCAGTTTTCATCAATTACCCTTATCTTTGTGAACTGAAACACATTCTATTAGTAATCTTTATAGTTGGAAAATTTTAAAATAAGTTAAGTGTTTATTGGATAATTCCATTTTTATATCACATTGTTCGGTTTCTCTCATCTGAAGACACTACAAATCTTCCCTTAAATCAAATACATAAAACATTTTCCTATCCCCTTCATGATTTTTCAAGAAACTTTTTCCCAAAAACTTGAGAAGTGGGCTGTTAGATTATTTCCCCCATGATACATCCCCATTAAACCACCCAAAAAATTCATTATCACCTTCTTATTTGTAGACCCATAAGACCATTGAGATTTTTTGATCTTCGTTTCAATATTACGGTCGCCTAATATATTTTCATCATTGAAATAAAATTATTTAATTAATAATTAATTTTTTTATAATAATAATTATCCCAATAAATATGTTTTATCTTTTTCTTTAAGAAGAAATTAAAATTTCAGAGGCATATTGGGTATCTAATTGAATGTTACCCTCATACATGAGAATAGACTTTCCAACCATTTCCATTAGGTAAATGGAATCTATATCAATTTTATGCTACACCGTGTGAGGATAATATTTATATAGAATCATTTTCATTAACTCTTTCCACTCCATCTCTTCGATATCTTCCTCATGCTTCATATTTTTATCAACATCCACTACACACCAAATTGTTCACCTATATCATTAATTGTTTACATGACCTTATTTTTCATAGTATATAAAATGAAATAGAGAATATTTTAAATGGATTTGATTCATCATTCCATAACTAATGGGTCATAAGATTCCAAGAAAATTGAAGTCCATTTTCATATAAGTGTGACAATTTCACCTTGTACCATCTTTAGGGCATGCATAACATTTCTTTGTTTTAGGTTTCTTTTAAAAAATTAGTTAATTGAAAAAGTATTTCATTGATGTAAACAATTCCTCTCCCATCAGGCATGCATCTCATTTGTCCAGTCAACACAATTCTAATTACATTTGTTGTTGACTTGATTCCTCTTAATTACATCCATTGACTAAAATAAATTAAAATTGGATATAAATTTTTTTAAATACTGAAATCATAAATAATTAACCATGACTGTTAAATTTATGTTGTATAAATTAAATATATTTTGTACACATTGAATTTCAATGTTTCAATTTACATTTTCTAAACTGCATTTTAATCCCCTTATTAATAGTTCTTAAGGGGATTTAAAATTTTCCAAATATTATCCAATTGGAGTGCTCATCTATGTGTGAAAAAAGTCATATTTGTTTTAACGAGATGTTGATCATTTCCACCTCAATGTTCCCATTTCAATGTTAGTACCCAACAGTACAACTATTCTAGAGGAACATCAACTTCTTGTATCCAGATAGGGATGTATTTTCCGGGAAACTACATGCTCTATATATTAAGAAAATATTGGATTTTTTATATTATTCAGAGTTATCCATAACTAATTGACTATAGTTTTATAATATTTATACCCAAAATTACTATACATTCTCTGTTACCAATAATGACAACTGATATCATCCATACATTTTATTCCAGTATATATATCATAATAATACACATAATAAAATTCAATAAAATTGTGAGTCATATTTTCTAACGATTATTTGGTATATATCATAATAACATGATACATAAATAAAAATACATAAAATGGAACTACATAGCATTCCCATTAATTTCAATGATCTTCTAAAATTGCAGTAGATAAAATAGTGACATACTTTAGAAATGGGCGAACTCTATATCCATGTAAGTTAATTGTCAATTAATAACATGAGAAATGTAATATATGTGAGATAAAAATCATATCTAGGTAACATACGAGTGGTGAGAATCATAAAATTGAATATTGATTCATGATATAAGACAATAACATAAATGAAACTAGATAATGTGGAAAAAAATCAAAACAAAATATAATAAGCGTAAGTGTAGACTACCATCCATGAAAATATAACTTAGTGTTCTTAAAATTACATCCCATTTAATATATATAGAATATAATGAGGTGAAAACAATAACTGATGCATTGGATGGCTATATAATTCTATGCCAACCCTTCACATTCATATCATGTACTTGCATAAGTGTGTCACATATATTATACAACATAAGAAAATATTTCATCACTTTTAAAACCGCAATTAAAGAGTGAGGGCTAAATAAATATAATTTTCTCAATCAATAAATAATATTTACATCTAGTTTAATACAATTAAGTGTTAATGGGTATGGAATTCAGTACACAAATTTTTTTCATGGAGAATCACATGTTAATTTTCACATTTTAACGAGGGACATGAAAACTCATGGAATTTTTTAATTAGAATGAAAATTCTATATGATTACTTTTACATAATAAATAAATTAATATTCATGTGAAAAAACATATCACAATATGAATAATTGGAAATAAATTGTCCTAATAATAAGAATGTTCTATTAAAAGGGGGATAATGAGAGGATTCCTTACCTTGATATGGAATATTGAAATGATTATGGTGATCTTCATAAGAGAATTGAAGAACCATTGGAGGTATCAAGAGAGGTAAGGTAATATAATTTTGGTATCTAAGGGTTTTTATGGAATATAAAATAATTTTAGGGTGGGTTAAATAACGAAAAATATAATAGAATAGTTTATTAATTTAAAAATATTTTTTTAAACAATATATAATAAATTAATCCAAACCAAAAATCATAAAAAGGGTTTTTACCATGGTTTCGAATTAATTGGCTTAGTTTTTTAGTATTTTTTATGGTTAATAACCTTTTTATTGAAAATAATTCCCATGGTGGTGGGAACTGAGCCATGTTTATTAAGAATTGATTTCAAACCCTAAAATAAAATATAGCTTATAGAAGATTCATTTATGGTTTATAAATTTAATAAAATAACATAAAAAATACATTATATTAAATGTGTTATATTATTTTGGTAGTTAATACTCTATATTTGTTTTATTACATCACTTTGGGATTTTATGATGTCATACTACATGTTGAAGAATTATACTATAATTAATTTTTACCCAAAAAATCGACTACCTCCAAAAATTATGAAAAAATAATTGTTGGATAATTTCAATTTGATAATATATAAAATATTATATATTAAATATAAATAATACTATTAACAATATAAAATAATATATTAAATCTAAAATATTTATTTATTATAAAATACTGGTATTTTGACAATAAATATTTTCAATCTATTTTATTAATTAAATTTTACATATTAAAATGTTATTAAACATTATATAAAATAAATATTACTTTAACAAATTCTCCTTTTTTTCAATAATTATTCAATTCATTAATAGACTATCTTGATGGAAATAATATATATTATATAAATATAAATTATTTGTAATTATATCAAAATATAATATTTTCCTAAAAATTAGTTAATCAACATAAAGAATTAAAATATTAATAAAATCATAATTTATTTAAACTAAATATATAAAAAATCATACTATTAGGGTCTATATATATCTTTTATTATCACATGTGAATTCCTTAATGGTAAGGTGTGTTATGGTGAGATTATCTTAAGTTTGTTAAAAAAACATGGTTTCGACTATGATCTTGATAACCTTGATCTTCTTTGGTGAATGGTTCTACTCATTATTTAGTGGTTCAATATTTCCTTGGTCTTATACAAGTAAATATCCCAATGATGTTACTTCCATTAGAAGATATGATTAATGGTCTTTATTGGTTACAATCATATAAGTTGAGTAAATCACTTACTGTTTATGTGTTAATTATATTTATAATAAACATATATAAATATTATACTCTTATAAACACTATAGTAATTTTCTCTATCGATGGTTATAATGTTTAATGTGATTTTAAATATTAAATAATTTGTCTTATCATGGTCAAAAAACCCAAACAGTGCATGTTTTCTCTATAATTTCATTTCATAAAAAAGAATTCACTCATTTAAAAATGCAATTTAACTTATAAATTTTATGATCATCATAATATATTAATAGTGGATATTTAATACAATTATAATATATATTAATTTACAACACCATTGTTTGAAGGTATGTGATGAAATATGAGACTTCTGTTAAGTTATTCTTGAATTAATCAAATTTTAATCCGTATTATTTATTCATGATATTCCATTTATAATCCATATCAATTATTTCATAACAAATACCTTTCATTTTTATTATCTTCTTGGTGTTTAAGGGGAATAATATACTTTTATTTTTTTCAACACATTTATCACTCAATATGATCGAATATTGTTTTTTTCAAAAACAATCTATGTATTACTATTCTTCCAGGAATTTTTTCATTCAAAAATATTTTTTGTTTAATGGATTTTAGAAAATGATATTTATTGTTCTCTAATAATGTATAAATTTCATTTCTACCCCCTGGTTGAATATATAAAATAAAAATACTCCTATCATCATTTTTAAGGAGTTTCTTTTTCCATTTTTTATAAAAAATTTGAATGAAATCTTTGTTTGATCATACATGACATAAAATTTATTTCCCACCATCATAACCTATAAATGATTTGATGAATCAATTACAATATTATAATACTATTTTAAAAGAAATAATTTCTTTAACATTTGGAATATTTTAATATTTTAATTTTTTAAATATGATGTTTCAAAGTGTAATGGGTATTTTCCTCAAGAAATGTTTAAGGAATTTCCAAAACAAACATCTATGATGAAATCCATTGATGATAATAATGTTTTACTAATGGATATATTGGAATGATATCATCTATATTATTTCTCTGGTGGTTTTATTATTATGATGAATATATTAATACAATAACATTTTATTTTTTATTTTTTAGGATGTGACGAATTTATTTAGTGATTATGAAAATTATTATCATTACATGGGTCATTATAGTTTGAGAAGATGAATATTTTTTTGATATCGTGAAACACATATTTAGGATTTTCATTATGCGACGGGTGGTCATAGAAATATAAATCCATCTAATTTCTTAATAAAATGTGCATATCACATGATATAATTATTTTGAAAAAAAGTAAATGAGTTTGATCTAATATGTGAAATAGGTAGCGTTACCTGATACCCTATTGGAAACTGGTGGTTATTCATAATCAATTATGAAATGGTAAACACGTGTTGATTCTTGATATACTGTGATTTGATGATCTCGTTAGTCATCCATTAAAAATGAAATGGTTTTTATACATTTTATTGTGTCACACATTTAAAACATATTTTGATATGAAATTAGGATTCATGATTTATTTATGATGTTTTCTCACTCTTATGATTCATGTAGAGTGTAAGGTACATATCCCATTAGAACACCACCATGAATATATGTAACTATTTTACCCCTGAAAAATAATAAACCAGTTTGAAAACTAATCCACTTTGAGAAAATTCCACTTTTATATAATCCTTTTAAATCCATTTGGTTATCCATTTCAAATAAACATGTTTTCCAAAATGGTTTCCAACATGGATCAATTAAAGAAAAAATTCCAAAGGCACAACATGCTCAACATATACAACATATCCTAATAGAGGTGAGAATAACATCAATATTATATAACCATATAAATGGAAATTAGAATAAAACCCATGATATCATATCAACATGGAAATAATCAAATGCCCAAATAATATAAATCAATCCAACATGAGTAATTCGCACATAGGGCACTAACCCCAAGGGTAAAACATGATTGAGTCTAAAAAAAGTATTCTATCTAGATAAACAAGGTAGAAGCTCTCATGGTCTTCATATGGCCCAAATCCATGATATATCATGGTATCATTGTAAACAAATGGATGCTCTCAGGGTATTCCTACCCAAAGGCTCTCATAATCCCTGGGAAACAAACTGGATCTTTCAGGGTATTTCTACCCGAAGGATCTCATTGTCCCTTAGAAATAAATGGAATCACTCATTGTATTCCTTTACAAAGGGTCTCATGGGCCCTTAGAAAACCCCTTTATCACACCCTAGTTAACCCATGTGCTAATCCTTGCAAACATAATCACAATGAAGTTTCATTCATGAAAAAGCATTTCACAAGCCAATTTCAAAAACCAACAAGATCATTTTTAATAATACAACTTTAAAAAGGTAAAACCATTTGTAAAAACATATTTAAAATACATTTAAAACCATAAAACCTCTTTAAGTCATTTTAACAAATACTTGGAGTGCACTCAATCCACATCAATTTGGAAAACCTACATTAAACACCCAAATTTACAAACCAATTCATAAAACACATAAAACATGGGATAAATATAAAACATAAATCAATCAATAGAAATTTGATAAGCACAAACCAAAGGTGATTCATAATTTAATGTTAATCCTTGAAAAACACACTTAAATAGAGCCACATACCTCGGAATCAAAACTAAACTCTTCTACTTTGACAACAACAACATAGAATAGGTAGGAGAAGGCCTCACACACCTCAAGACAAACCACCAAGAACCCAAGGGTAATCCACCAAATACAGATAGGGGAAGCTTACAAGCTAATGAGGAGTGGATATAGATTAATTTAGGAGAAACGAGGACAAGGGGTATAAAAAATAGAGTCATTTTAGTAAAATCAATGAAATATTAATGTGTTGGAGAATCTACATGGTTTGGGTACATAGCTAGGAAAATCATGCACCAACCATAAACGTGGCATTGACCCACTAAAAACTGGTAGCATAGTTTCCCCTATGTTTTTCATGGTCTGAAAAACCATACTCAAACCTTGAAAAATCTCACTATCACCCAAATAACACCCCTAACATGGTTATCCACATGGTTAAACAAACTATGTGTTAACCGTGAACCTTGTTATGTATTCCCTAGAAATGGGTTTATTTGACCCATAACACTTGAAAACTACAAAAGAAAACCAAATGGTAAATAAAATACGAAATTTTATGTGCTGGTGACTTGGAAGGTGTCACATCAATTAGGAAGTGTTTATTCTAGTGATGAAGTTACAACATTGATTTCAATATTAAAATTTTAAATTACTAATTTTTAGAATTTTTCTGCATGTGTGGTACCAAAAAATACTTACTCTTAGATCCATATATTTTGAAGGAGGGAAAAATATTATCAATAGATTTATTACAAGATATTCCCAAGTTGTTATTGATTGTGGGGGCAGGATCTAGATCCACTCCCATGATATGTCTTTGAGTGAGAATCTTAATATACACAATCTTACTATTTAACTTATTACATTAAAAAAATTGGAAGGTGTCACACAACTCTAATAAACTCCCAATGTGAGAATTGAGTTCTTCATGAGGATACTAGATGAATTAAATGTAATGTGTAATCATATATATGATTTTTGACTTGATCTCAAATTGATGGGAAACAACAAATGGGACGAGTATGCTTAGATTGATCCCCACAATTAAGGTTCTTATATAGTTGATGAAGCTTTAATCCCCGAGTTCTTCTTGGGAGATCATTTTCTTATCTATTTCCAACTTCTCATCCATCCATGATAGGTTCTTCCTTTGTGTTATTATTTTTTTGAGGTAAATTTTGATCTCAGTATCAAAAACTATTTATCCTTATTTTTTCTTTCCCCTAGTTGAGTATTTGTGCACCATGTTTTTGTCTGAAAAAACTATATGAAATGACCAAGTATAAAAATGGGAAAAATAAAAAAACTAAATAAAAAATCACTAAAAATTATAATCACGACTAAACACTATTAAATGAAAATAACACCAGTTTTGATCTTCCTAAAAAGAAACATTAAATATATTCGGGAAGTAAAATTAAAAAATTTATAAACTATAACAAACATTGACTAATTTTAAAATGTAGCTAAGTGGACGTCAAGGATGATCTACATAGAATGGTGTAGAAGTTACTTAGGGAATTTTGGAAAACTTAATTACCAATATATCACGTTTGTTTTGGTTTGAGATTAATGATATGAGAGGTTCTAAGAAATAGAAATATTGGTTCATGTACTTAGTTAAGGAAAATTTATATGATTTTAAATTAGATGTTGTCAGATTCAACCTTTAGTGTGTATCCTCTCATTGTACTCAATCTATAATTTATAAATGACCATTTCCCTCTCAATTAATTTTTTTATTTTTAGGTAGGTGTTCAATTTATTTAAACATAGATACCCCTACCTCATGAATTTTTTTCACCATGAGAGGGATAACTAGTTGATACATTTGAAACAACATACCCTACTCTCACAAAATTTTTCATGCATAAGAGAGGGGGTAAGATTGAAATGGAGATGATAAAATGCACAAAACATCATAGATTTTAATCACACACACTTCCATACACTAAGTAAATTTCCCTTTCTTTACAATACTTAGTACATAATATTTACACACTTATGTTATTCATGAGGAGATAGAATAATTGAAATGACATAAATCAGTAGCACTCCAACAATAGAAGTACATCTAGGAACAAATCTATATTCTCTAGTCTTGGGTTCATGGTATATAACAACATATCTTCTCTTTTTATCAGCACTAGACTGAATAAAATCCCTCACTTCCATTCAGTTTAAATTTTACTTTTCCCTCCTTTGTTTTTATCCACTTGAGTTAGTCAGTAACTCCCTCTTTGATTCTACAAGAAAATATCTCATTATTTTTAATTATAGAAGTTTATTAAGTCTTCTATTTGAGTAAGTTGATATGACTAAACTTCATTTCCTTGTTTTTTGGGGGTGTTTACTATTTGTATGCTTCTTTTTACCGAATCTAGCCATAGAATATGCATAACCTGGATACATTGGGATTTCGAAATTGGAGTAGATAAAACCCTACAGAATGGGTAAAAGTGTTATATCCCAACCATCATCCTTTATTTAATGTCCATGCATGGCTATGGTTGAACCATCCAACCATGGTGAGACCATATTCTTCCTCTAAAACCTTTATACATCCAAAATGCGCATCCCCATGGAATATCCAAACCCTACAACACGACCTTATTCTCAGTGTAATCCCCCATCCATGGATATAGTTCAATATGTGTGCCATGATAATAACCCTTCATCATAATTATTTACTTTATCTTAATCCAAGACACAATGGTCATACAATGATGCTAGCAATATTGAGTTTCATAAATATTATTCACCCATTGCATAAGGGTGACCTCCAATGATTTAGCTTGTGAAAGGGTATACCTAGTACTCGTGTAAGGGTAAATTATGATGAAACCTCACCGTTGGTTCCAAAAAACATGTCTCAAACCTAGAAGGATAGTTTTAAACTGAAATAAAATAAAACCAGAGTCCAATGAATCATTTATGAGCTAAGGGAGTGATGGCACACAACTTTTGATTATTGTGTGCAACTCTATGTTTCACATGAAACTAACTTGCATGTGAAAGTCAACATCAATGTGACCAAGTTACATGGGATATCTAAAAAGGAATAGGTTCAAAAAAGTTGGAAAGACAAAATATTTGGTCTATGCATGCAACCCTGAACAAAGGCATGGAAAATAGTTGTGTGAGAAAGGTGTTGTTGAACCACTACCTTACATGACCCTATCTTGATGGAAAAGGCATATATAGTGTGAAACTACTTTGTGAAACAGAGGGAGAGTCGAATTCCATAAGCTACCCATTTTATCTATAAATAGATCATCACCCCTTATTTGGGGGGGAGATATCCAAAATTTGATATTTTAGCTCTCTCTCCCGCAAACTCCTCTTCCACGATATCACGCAACTCTGATTTTCCATGGATTAACCAATGTAGAGAAATTATGATACTAACCTCACATGGTACCCCACTTTTCTAGGAATGTGTTTGAGATTTCCTCATGCAATTTACCTTAAATTCAAAGTGGTTTTGTGTAGGAGAAGCTTCTGTCACATAACTAAACTTTCATGAAACTCTAAAAGTTGTGCAAACGAATTCCTATAAGGTTCATGTAGTGGACTTGAGCTAGAACTTAGGGTTCACACAACCCCATTAGTGTGAAAACCTATAGAGATGCATGAAACAACCTATGGGTACCTAATCATTTTCCCCCTTCTTACAAACAAATTTTCATGAAAGGTGAGTGATCAGGTGCCACACACCTACTCTAATCGGCTTCTTCTGTACCTCCATCACCCGCGTGACTGATATCATCAAGAATTGTGTCTAAAATATTTTTCTCAAGAATATAATATAAATTTTTGTAACATCTTTATCCTAATAATAGGTATTATAATGTTGGGAAAACCATTTTCCACTTCAGCATGATAGTATTTACGTGATGCACCACCCATAGGTGCATGTGCAGTGGATGTTTAAGCCTCGAAGGTGGCATGATTGAGGGAAATTGACCAAATTTATAGGTAAAGAGGTATTATGCCAGATCTTCCTCTTCTACCTAGAAATGGTCTTCTTGGGTGTAAGACCATTCAACGTCCTAGCTAAATGATGTAAAACTACATATCCCAACGTCCTAGGTGTATGATGTTAAAATTTGTGAAAAAAATCCTCAAAACATGAAATTAAATTGTAGTATTACCCTATGTAACAAACACAGGATTCCCCATGCATGGAACACATGGTATGAAACCCTCCCCCAACCATTAAATGTGACTCCCATCCTTGGAAACTCATATGCATAATCCCCACACTATCCTTTCCCACCACTTGATGTGACTCCCATCCTGGGAAGCTCATATGAGTAATCCCCACACTATCTTCCCCACCAATGGATGTGACTCAAATTTTAGGAAAACTCTATACATAATCCCCACACCATCTCTCATTGACACTCCGTCCATGACACAAGTGTCTATACCGCATGATGTTAAACTCTATAGACTAGTCCTATCACATGACCTTAAATTGAAGTATCTAACTAAAAGGGTTTTGATCTCTATATATTAACAGGGTACGTAGGAAACCTACATGAGGTTTAATCCTAACATCCCAACACACCCAGGAAACCTCCCAATGTTTCAATACCAATCCCCAGCATCACAATAAAATCTGTATGTCTATATGTCTTCCCCATGGAAGGTAGTAATCCTAAAAGTGTGATTTTCTTCTCTATGGGAAAAAAATTATCCTGTAACCCACATGTCCTTACATGATGTTAAACCTATGACCTAACCATCCCCACAAGATGTTAAACCTATCACCCACCTATCCCCTCGAGACATTAAACCTTGACCCACCTATCCTCATAAGACATTAAACCTTTGATCCATCTATCCCCACAAGATGTTAAACCTTTAACCAAACTATCCCCACAATATGATAAACTAATAACCCACCTATCCCCATAAGATGTTAAACCTTTTTCCCACATGTACCAACAAGATATTAAAACTATGACCCACATTTCTTGACAATACGTTAACCCTACGAACCAAATATCCCTATAATACATTAAAATTTAAGATGATTTGAAATATTTACCCCATACAATAAACATTGGATGCCTGGGGTAAAAATCCTTATATTCCTTACACCCCTAGAATCGACTACCGCATAGCCGACATAGGATAACTTGGGTTCTGCACCTAAGATTCCTAATAAATGAGATTCCATAAAATTTAATAGAGTAATACTTTACAGATTCCCAACATGCCCAATATCTAGAAATGATCAAATATGACCAACATTACCATTTACTATGATTTTAGGTTGCTTCCCTATCAAGGTAGGAGCATCGTAATTAATTGATAGCCACCTCAAGATGAAACTGGGTACACATTTCATGAACATGAATGAAATCTATGAGGGAGAAATGGAATAAGAAATGAGTTCTATGGAAGAATCCATAGAAGGAGGAATCAATATCTCATCATTCTATTTTAACTAGGGATCCAACATCTGCAACCTTGGTGGTAAAGGCTGCCCAACTTTGGAATGTGGGAGTGTGGGGCAAGAATAGCATGTTGCCACCTCGATGCATACCCTGATGGAAAGTTTCAGAAAACACTCATTCAAGGGTACACCCAACACTTTCATAAGGGTAACCCAACATCGCAACCTTATGTAAGAGGACACCCAGTGGTGTGGATGTGATTGAGAATGAAGATGCATGGGAAGATGCTGAATGACATCACTTTAATAAGTGAACAATGACTAGGATTAATACTACACCTCACAATGATTTTTCTAGTAAAATACCTCTACTATTTAATTAATCTCATGGTTTAAGTGACCCATTAATCTAGATGGGTATAAAGGACCCTAAACACCACTATGAACCATGCCATTCTGTTGAGGTCTTCCTCCCATTTCTGCATGGATTTGATCCCCATGAACCTGTTTTCATCACCCCTATGAATTCCATGTACGGCCTCTATATCCCCTGCCACATGAACTAACCTTTCTATTGGGTGGCTTGGTTGGAGGACCCTTATATGGATGCTATATGGTTTGACTCAATTGGTTAAGGGATAGCTGTGTTGGCCCATTTGTTATCTAAAAAAATACAAAACACTTCTGAAAATAAAAAATAGTAAAAAACATATTCTATTTTTTTATTCGTTTTTTAGAAATGTCATAAAAAAAAATAAAATAACAAAAAATTAATAAGAACAACATTAGAATGGGTAGGAACAATTAAAATAAAATAAATTAATCAATTAAATTTAACTAAATATATATATATATATATATTATCTCATCACTCCCTACGTCATTTTTTTCCATAAAATCATTTCTCCTCTAACTTAGAATCAATTAATTTAACAATAAAAATGAAAAATATGACATTAACACCGTGAAATGTTAATGGAAAGACTTCTCAAACTCAATTTCTTACATTATTATAAGAGAAATTTTGGAATTTTCTCCTTTAAGTGAGATGAATTCATCTCATCTCATCTCAACTTTCCATAAATGTATAATATTCTTTAGCATGATTCCAAAATCATATTAACATCCATTATGTATAGTTAAATTCTTCAAATTAAAATGACCATCTAACATATCATATTATTACCTACCACTTAAGAACTATTTTACATAAAACCACTTGTTAAATAAAAATTTTTAGGATACAAATATCAATAACAATATATTTATCAGCTTTGATAGCACTAACTTGGGTATTTAAAATTAAAAAAAAAGTAAAATGTAGCTTCACAATTACTTCCATTATGATTCAGTACACATCTTATTGTGCACTATTCTCATCATTATTATCTATTTATCATTGATATTTTATCCCTCCAATAATATCTAAAAACTACTTAATTTAATCATATTTTACACCATTTGTCTTTAGAAACTATTTACTATTTTATGCTACAAATCTCAATCGAATGAAACCTATTGAATATAAATCTACTTATGAAAATCCTCAATAACTCACATTAATTTTTTTCTTTAGCCACTTGATTGAATGATATCAATTTTTAGTCATATTTAATCATTTTTTAGCTCTCTTGCTAAGCTCATGAACTTTAATTCCCTGTATCGATTAATAAACAATTATTAGGAATAAGGTTTATTCTTTATTTCATATTTAGAGAGAGTATCAAGGTTAAAATTTATTTCTCAAACCAAAAAAAATTTCTTTAATTTTAAACTAAAAATACTCACATCCTGATATTGTCTTCCCTCTAATGATAACTTTTACTGGGGAAGGCTATGGATGCTTTTTAACTGTTTTGATTGGCCAAGGAGTTTTGATCATGGAATTTCAAAAACTAATTTTCTTGGTCATTCCATTTCTAGCTGAGGATTTGGTGAGCTCCATTCTGTAAAATGACCTTCCATTTTTTACTACACCATAGTGCTCCTCATTTTGAATTCCACCACGACAGAGTTCTCTTGATCATGATGTAGAGCACCATCTGATGATGCTATATTTTTCAATTATTTCCCCATGATTCCTAAAATGATTATTTTTCTAGAACTATGCCATGGTATATCGATATTAAGAATATAAATTTTTATTTTTTGGAGAAACTTACCATTATCTTATATTATTAAGAACATAAACTAGTATTTTATACTATTCTATGCTCTAAAATCCAGAAAACATTATTTTTTAGTATTATTCATCCATTAAAAATTCAAAATAAGAATTGATATATTGTCTCTAATACCACTTATGGGATTTTGATGGATGAATAGATTTATAAAAATAGGGGAATAACAAATCCAAAACACCATTAAGCACAAAATATATCTATACATCTAGAATGAAAAAAAGAATAATAATTATTTTCCATTCACGATGTCGATTTGGCTTGTCAAAGATTCAAATGAGAATTTGATCAAGATTACTAATAATTAGATGAATCAATATTTCCTCTGAAGGTATCCAAGGATCACATGAATATCTTGATACTCAGGAAGGATCTCCCTCCTTACCAACAGTCTACTAGAACATTATTCAATAGTAGTATAGAAATGAGAGTTTGAGAGAACATTGACCAGGGAGTTTTACTGAGTCTTGAAACAATCAAATTCAAACATTATCATAATCCACGTTCCTCTATATATAGGATAACCAAGGTGACTCTATGGAGTCCCATAATTTCAAAAATTCTTGACATATTCAATAAAATATTTTATAACTAATTATCAATATATGATTCCTTATTTAACACTTAAAAAAATTGCATTGGATATTAAAACTCATCTAAATCACCATTATAATAATATTGTAATCATTATCATAGAGAATTTGGAATATGGTGGTTGATTCGAGCATTATATTACAAGATGAAAATCTCATATATATAGACACTATGACATTATTTATTACACTATTACATGGTGAATTTAAGGATATAACATTAAGTGGTCTAAAACACTATGCTATGATCATCCTTTTAGTACTCATAACCGTCAG
This sequence comes from Viscum album, assembly GCA_963277665.1. Lineage (NCBI taxonomy): Eukaryota > Viridiplantae > Streptophyta > Magnoliopsida > Santalales > Viscaceae > Viscum > Viscum album. The sequence goes on along the minus strand of OY728153.1, from coordinate 183,577,688 downwards.
TACCTGATTTTGGTTTGGTGGTTTAGTCGTGAGTTGAGTTTATAAATAATGGCATCAAATATTTGTTTTTATTTGACTCTATTATTTTGGGAATTGGTAGATGAATATGGATTGGTCAAAAATTGGGATGAATATTATCATTGTGCCTGGCCTATACATTTATGGAAGAAGCATAAGTTACCAATGAGTTTTAGATTGTTATTATTGGTTTTTTTATTAATGTTTGATGATTTTTATAAGATAATTTTTTATGTGTTATGAGTTGATTATGTTAATTTTTAGATCAGTGTGGAAAAAGAATGCGTACATGCTTGACACATAGGTTTATATGGAATGTGTATAATTGTCTATGATTGGAATGTGTAGGTACCAAGTCATGTATCAAAAGTATATGTACTAAATATTTAGAAATTTTTTATCACTGGAATGACATAAAAATGTCATATATATTGACGTACATCCTAGTAAAAGATGGGGATCTCAGGTGAACTAATTTAAGAACAAAATTATATAAAAAATTACCTTGTTTGATTTAAAGGTGCATTAGATAATCGCTCATCACTAGTGATTGTAGATTGAAGTAACTGAGGCCATATCTCTCTTGATAATCCACTCATTCTTCAAATGATTTTGGAGACACTAATCATTGATATATGAGTTCTAGAATAGAGATCCAATGAAGCCTCTAATTTCTCTATGATCGTCACAACATCAATCATTTGATTCTTGACGGAGAACTTTGATTGATCACTTTAACCAAATACTTCTCTCTCAAGGATGCATGACTGATGAGAGAGATTCTCTCAAAATCTGAGCAATGAATAATGTTCCAAATGAAAACCTCCTCTTATTTATGTAGTGAGTTGTAAAATACCTAGAAATGGATCCCCAACCCTCAAATATGTATCACCCTCTAAATAAGTCATAATTGACATGCTATGAACAATATATCATTAATATTTTTATTACTTACTTGAAATATAATAAATATATTACATGATAAAATATAGTTAATAACTTGGCTTTCTATTCACACAAATACTAAATGAAACCTGAATATTAAAATAATATTCATTTGTTAAATATTTTTACCATGTATTCACTAAAATTATTGTAAATAAATTAAATAAATAAATTCCACTCTAATTATTATATACTCAAATTATAACGAACTTATTTATTCCTTGGAAATTGTTTATGATTAGATTTCTCTTAGACCCCATGGGGAGGCCCTCCATGTCGTATAATCCTATTCAGTAGAATAATCCCAGGATTTTGAATAATCTAAGTGTGTGACCCTATAGACCATTATGTTATCAATAGTGAATACTATTACAAATAAAGATTATAGTCTATAAACCCATCAAGTCCCCTAAGAAGATAAGGAATAGTCATAGAAAAAACAACTTCTCCTATAAACACACATCATGTAATATAATCTCTTTGTCTTATGATATCTCATAAAGTAGGACACACACTTTGTGCCATCATACTTTATTTCATTATTATCTATTAAACTTATTGGATGGACTTATCTACTTCTACAATGACCATGGATTTAGTGAAGGTACTACCATCCTGATCAACTGTGTCTGAGATATCACTTCCTTTCAAAAGTGAAAAATTATATCTTAATCTTCAATCAATGTCATATCACCAATGATTCACCCAAAGAAAGATACCTCAACATGATATAAATGTCAGGATTTTCATTTTATATTAAAGTAAACAATAAAATTGTATGCACTGATAATAATATCAAGTCAGGAGACCGTTACACATGTTCATAGAAAATAACTACCAATTAAACCTAAAACACATGTTGTTCCTATTGGTGGGCCAGTTCTCATGTTCTCATGTACTCGATATCACTAAGTGTGAAATTCATGAGAAGAATTATAAATTATTATGATACCTTGATACCTAATAGTCATACATCATATGTGTATTTTTAACATGATGTATCTGGACTATAGGACATAAGTTCAAGATTTCTGTCACGATATATATAGGTTCTTGTTATAGCATGAGAACTGCTATAATATTTTTATACAATATATAATCTAAGGAAATTATTATAAATACAGTGGATGATGAAGTATAAAAATTATTATGGTAATATAAAAACGTGTTAATATAAAACTATATACATGTAATGGTGATTAAATAACAGAAAGGAGTTGGGTTTAGGGAATCCAATGACAATACTCCAACTTGTACTATATCCAACAAAAACAATTATTAACCCACTAGCTATCACATGAGAATAATTATTCTTCTTAGATATGGATTTAGTTATGGGGTTTAACAAGTTATTCTCTATGGCTACTATTCTAACCATGACGTAACCTCTCTAAGTAAAATACATCAATATGTGAAACTTATGATGTATATACTTTTCCATTTGGTGTGACCATGTCTCTTTGATAAGTACCACCTCTATAGTATTATCACAATAAAATGGATCATGGTTTTCACTACTAGGAAAAACACCATTATTTGAGACAAAGATGCATATCCATACATCCTGCTTAGCTATATAAGAAGTCTTTATATATTAAGATTCTACTATAGAATCAGTGACCATAGGTTTCTTTGAGATTATTTATCTCAAGGCACCACTATTTAGAAAAAATACATATCCTGAATGTTATTTCATATCATCATGATGTTTCTAGAAACTAGTATCACCATATCCCCTCACCACTAGTTCCACATCTCCACCATACACTAGGAACATATCATTTATATGTATTAAGTACTTTAGAATAGTTTTCACAGTTTCCCAATACACCTCTATTGGACTATCTTGATACCTTTACACCATGCATAAAGGAATGAAAACATCAAACCTAGTAAATAGTACGGAATAGGTGATATATCTCACTACTTAAGAATAAAGGATCCTACTCTTTCCTTAAATCTCCTCATATGTTTTTAGTCAAATATTCTTGGAGAAACTGATACCATGTGACATTGGCAATAACACCCTGTTAGATTTTTCTATATTTTACCTTTTCAGTACCTTTTTGAGGTATATACTTTGACTTAGCCCAATAATCCTATGAAATATATCTCAATAGATCTTAATACCTAGGATATAGGATGTTTCACGTAATTAATTCATGGATAAGAATTCATTTAACCAAGTCTTAACTGGATATATGATATGCACTTCCTTTACAATAATTAATATTTCATCAACATATAATCTTAGTAAAATGATGAAATTCCTAGTAACTATCTTATAGACACATGTATCACTTATGTTCTTGACGAAAGAAAACTATATTATAGCCTCATCAAAATGGACATTTAATAAATATGATTCATGATTTAACCAAAAAATAGATCTATATAGATTTCATACTTATTGAAACCTTTTGAATTTATGAACCCTTTAGGTTGAGTCATATAGATGTTTTCAACTAACTTCCCATTTAGAAAATAAGTTTGGACATTCATTTTAAAAATTTTATAACCATGGAAGGATACTATTGTAAGTAATATTCTTATGGATTTCAGGATCGCAATTGGTGATAATCTTTCATCATAGTCTATGAATTAACATTACCTAAAATCCTTCACAATAAGTTTTTCTTTATAGGCATTTACATTACTATCTATGTATAGTTTTTTCATGAATATATATTTAAAACAAATGAGTTTTAAATCAGTTGGAGAGTATACCAATATTCAAACTTGACTTTGATACATCAAATCCATCTTATAATTCATGGATTATTTCCATTTTATTAGCATCCTTTACATATAATACTTCCATGTAGGTTACAGGTTTATCATTCTCTAAGAGTAATATGTCACCTAAATCTGTGATAAGAAAACCATAATGCTCTAGTCTTGTAACCTCTTGAGTATACCTACGCAGTACTTGTTTCTCACCAATTTTTTCATCTCCCACTATCTCATGTAGATATTGTTCCTATACCAAAATTTGTGCCCCAAGAGAATCAAATTCCCCAGATTCAATATTTATCCCACTATTTTCCTATGGAAATGTGTTCCCTTTATAGAAATATAGAATGTATTTCCACAATCACTTTTCTATCTATCTAAAGGGTTATAAAGGAAATATACATTAATTTATCTAGGATAATCTATAAAGATTCACTTCAGACATTGGGATGCTAATTTTTAAACTAGGTATAGTCTTGAAAAAATCCTCACATCACTACACAGATATGTGAGGTAGATTGGGTTTATTTCCATACCATAACTACCATGTAATACCATCTTTAGCTTTAGTTGGTACTCAGTTAAGGGTATATGCTGCTGTCTATAACGAGCATCCACAAAAGGATAATGGAATGGTTTCCTAACTCAAAATTTATTTGACTTTTTCTATGAATTTATTATTTGTCCATTCACAGACACCATTCCATTGAGGTTTATAAGGAGTGATTTGGGATACTATCTCACACTCCTTTACATGATTAATGAAATCTTAGTTGACATAATATCTGCCCAGTCTAAGACGAGTTCCTTAATTATAATGACCAAAACTTTTCATATATAGATATTACATCTATGTAGATGAATATTCTTTACATAATATAATGATCCATGCCAAAATCATATAGGTATAGTATCTTTAGAAACATGGAAACATAAAAAACTGGTTCATAATAGTTTTACATCATCTCCCACTTATATATTCATAACTATCACCCTTATTAAAAATATCATATATAAAACCTTCATTCATAACCTAGGAAAGGAAACATAAGAAAGGGTGAGCTCTGATGCTCAGTAAGGGTAAAAAATTGAAATATCAATGATTATATAAGAATAACATGAGGAAAAGGGTACGTGAACATAGAATAACATTTTAAAACCATACCCTTAATATAATATATCATAATCTTGAGTGTTGGAATAAATCTTGGTAGTTTATAAGACATGAATCATAAAGGAATAAAATAACATGAGCCATGAGAGCATAACATTGGAATAAGACATGGAATTATAGAATAGACATCATTATAAAAAATCATCTCCTTATTAGTCAAGGAACATTTACAAAACTATCATGGTGAAATGTGTTTACTCCCCAAACCATCATAGTAGTATAGGTTCACTTCCAAGACTATAATAGTGGAAACTTCCCTCACTGAACCGGGTTTACTTCCCAATATAGTCTTTATTATCTCATGTGATATCAATCATTATCCAATTCATTAGATGAATATATAGGTCCCACCCATTATATAATGAAAATCAAACATATGTATTCCACAATATCATAATCCATTCATCATATCCGAACCAATGAAAAGAAATGGGGTTCATAAACACTTCATCATAGCATATCCAATGATAAAGAAATAGGATTGATAAAAATCAGGCCATCATAAGCATAAAACATCCAAAGAAAGAATTTGGATGGTATCTTTGGATCATATTACTAGTAAATCATAATGAACATTAAATATTTTTGTCATTGATGAATCAGTATATCATTAAAACATTATTTAGGGAAATCACTTTTCTATTTTGAAATCACATATTTAAAAAACTACAAAAAATATAAAGGAAATTTTTTTCTTTGAAAAGAAAATTATAAAATTATAAAGGAATATTCAAAGAAAAAAATTAGTTATTATGGTGGGTATAGTGAGAGAATCCTTTTACAAATATTATTACATGATTTTAATCATAATTAACTATCAAATACAAACTAAGGATTGTAAAGTCTAGTGTCTTTGGAGGAGTAGTTATATAAAACTGAAAACATGGAACTAAAATAAAACAAATTTATATTAATAATCCATAATGATATCATAACTTCCTTTGAGATCGTACATCTATATAGGATATCCTAGGAAATACAAATATAAAATGGATGATCTAAAAAGATAAATAATGGAATAAACATAGTAATAAATCATGACACATGTGTTAGAAGGCATAACATGATGAAATAAAAAGGAATGGAACATGAATAATCATATGGTAGAATAACATATAGAACATGGGATAATGTAATCATGGAAACATATTAATGTGGAATAAATATATAACATTACATAAATATGGGTCAAGGATAACTACCATGACTATATCACATGGTGGAAAAAGTCCCATAAAGGAATTAAGTTTACTCCCAATCCTAACATGAAATATCATGAGACTAAACATTACCCAATGTATTGGAGCGCTATATGGGTAAATAAATCATAAAACATTCATTAATATGTGTTCCACATGAAGAATCAAACATAAGGAATAAACAAAGGGTTACCCATGGAATGAAATGGGTATCATAATCGTGTCACAAAGCATGACCAAAGGGAATATCATAAGGGTGTCCATGAAAGAATGGATTTAAATCATAAACGGAAATACATAAAGGGAAAATAGGAATATATATAGATAAATTATAGCCAAAATAACTTAAAACTTGTAAAATTATTGTTTAATAAACATTATAAATGATCCACTTTAGTTCAGTTTAAGGGAAAATATACAAGAGTCTTTAAAACGTACAAAGGAATAATTTTTTGTATAAATCAATAAATTATATAAGATAGTTTTTAATGATAAAATGAATTATTATATAAAAATAATTATTTTTTAAAATATTTTATGGATTGCACTTGAAAATTGGTAAGAAATGGGGAAGTTCTCTTTAACTGAGCTTGCTTATTGGGAGGAATTGAGAAGGGAATCTTAAAAACATGTATTTTCCCATCAAAAAAAGAATAATTGAGAAAGTTAAATATTTTTGAAACATATACACATAATTTAGGAGGAATACATACGAATAATTAATGATTACATGTGGGTAAATAGAGATAAAGCATAACCCAAATGAAAAATGGAGGTTTGGAGAGAATCCCTTACCTTATGTATGAATGTGTACTGAACTTGCACTTAATGTCATGGATAATCAAATTAGATCCATTAATTAATTAATTAATAACCTATTGTATGTTTATACGATTTATTATATTTTTTTAAGTTCATTTATAGATTTTTTATGAGTTATAAGATTCAATTTCGTCATTTCAGGAGTGTTCGTTTCATGATTTTATGATCAGTTCCCTTGAGTTTAATTATGAGAGTTTATATAAAATGGATGAAAAACTCCATAAATGAAATGATATGGTATTAAAATACATAATTTTTTTTAAATGGTCATATATATCATTTTCTCTAGATATAAGAATGATTTATTAGATAAAAAGTCAATGAAAAATGATTAGTTTATTTTGGTGGTTTTTTGATCATCACAAACTAGTTTTGTTTTATTATTTAATATTATGTATATATATTAGTTATATAATATGAAAACAATAAAATATAAATTTTAAAATCTTTTTTAACTATTATAATGGTTTTATGACCATCCATGAAGGCATTAATGGAAAATAAATACTCATCGTCCATGAAGGTGGTAATGGAAAATGAATACTCATCATCCATGAAGGCGGTGAATCGACACATCACAAATGATGTTTTCATTTTTAGAATAAAAGGAGATGATAAGAGACTTGATGATAAATATTTAATTTACCTAATAAAATTATAGTATATATATTATACTAGAGTTATTATTATATCTTGTATAAAGATGTTTAGGGGAAGATAAGAAATGAAAAGAAATTAAAAGAGAAAGAAGGAGGATTTTACCTCTTGAATTTAGTCTCCTTGAGAACCTCCTTAAGTCACTTGGGTTTGGTATTTTTCTGAGAAAAAAATATTAGGATATGGGGAAAATTTTTGGGAGATTAATAATTTATAATATAAGAAATATATGAATTATAGAAGGTGTGAGTAGAAGAGATGGTGATGGGTAGGATTTATAGTGGGAGAAGAGGGGTGTTTTTGATTATTTTATTCATTTGTTTACTATTTTGGATCAAGACTATCAATAGTGTTGATTACTATAATGAAATAAAGTAAATGGTTCAAAATAATTGAAACCAATGGGTGATTACCTAATCCATACATCATCCATGACTCAATAATTCATGAATTTGTTAAATACCATAAATTACCATATTTCACTATTCACAAAAAATCAACTATTTTAGAAAAATCCAAAGAATTTACCCTAACCATTTTTGACATTTAGATATAAAAAATTGAGTCAATTTTATGAAAATAAATTTTGAAAAATGAAACATTTAATTTTTATTTAAAATCATCATTTATTGGAAAAATACTGATTTTAACATTATAAGCGATTTTATGACACTTTGAAAAATTAATTTAGGCCACATAAAAATATATTATAATTACAAGTGAAAAAAATATTAATTTATGAGTCTATTTTATTAAAATATATTTTTTTTAAAAGATTATATTAATTATAAAATTGTAAATAAATATTTATGACTTATAAAAAAACCAACACTTAATATATCATTTTTAAAACATTTATTTGCGTATAACATGATGTAAATATATCATATTTTAATTTATAAGATTTCGAAATTTTATTTATACTTTAATAGGAAATTTTATTATTCTATTAGTCTACTTACTATTCTTAATTCTCATACTACTACTCTAATGGCCATGTTATAATTCCATCAGTATAGGTTTCTTAATCCCTGTAAATATCACTTATTTTATTCTTAATTTACGATAATAATGATTTAATTGGGTTATCTATGCGATTTATGTGTTTTATATGACATAACATAATTATAATAATGGAAATCTCATTGATAATATTTTGGATCGTTACATTTTTTCTCCTTTTGGAATTTCACCCTCAAAATTTCATTTTTCATTATAAGTTAAAAATAGGTGAGGGTACTTCTACTTCATTAATTCATCTAGTTCCCCTATTGCCTCTTCATACTTTTGATTCCTCCACAACACTTTGACCAGATTATTTATCATGTTGTGTTGTAATTTGTCTCTATGGTCCAAGATCTTCACTGACTGCTCTTTTTATGAGAGGTCATTCTCCAATAGTACGACCTCCAGATTCAATACATGTGAGGGGTAAGGAATGTACTTAATCAGGAGAGATACATGGAATAATTCATGAACTTGATCCATATTTTTTGGAAGTTAAATCTAATAGGTCACTACTCATATGCGATCAAGGATCTCAAAGAGGACAATATACCCTAGGCTAATCCTCCCATTATTTCTAAACGACATGACTCTCTTAAATGGTAATATTCAAAGGAAGAATTTGTCTCCAAAACCAAACTCCAAGTCCCTTCAACAGTAGTCATTATAGATATTTTTCTGAATCTGACTATCTTTGATATGTTGTTTTATGGATTGAAACTTCTCTATAATATCTTTCACAAGATCAAGTCTAAGTAGATTTTGTTTTCCAACTTCATCCAGACAAGTTAGATTTCTACATCACTTACCATATAGAGCTTCATATAGAGCCATATGAATACTCGAGTGGAAGATATTTTTGTATAATAACTCAACCAATGGGATATGATGATCTCATCCCCATTTGAATTCCATTTATCAGGCTCTCAACATTTCCACCCATGTTAGAATATTTCTTTTAGATTAGACATCAGTTTAGGGGTGATATGCCATGCCAAAATTCAACTCAGTACTCAAAGTATGTTTAATACTTATCTATAATTTATATATGAACCTTGGATCATGATCCGATATGATCCAAAGTGGTACCCCATACATCCTCACCACTTTCTTCATATATAACTTGGAGATTTGTTCAAGAGATAAATCTTCCCAAATAGAAATGATGTGGGTAGTCTTGGTGAGTTGATCCACCACAACCCATATCACATTGTGTCATTTGGATGTTTCCGGGAGACCAATGACAATGTAAACAGTGACATTATCCCATTTCCATGTGGGTATAGGAGGTTTTGTCATCATAAATTTGGACTTATGTCACTCTTATTTAACTATCTGACACACCAAATAACTTGATATATAATACACAATATCATTTTACATATTTTACCTCTAGAAGTGTTTTACAAGATCATGATAAAATTTGTACTTTCGAGATGGATATAGAAATATGAGTTATGTGAATTATCTAGTAGATCCTTGTTTATATCAAGTGATGAAGGAACAAAAATCCTTATTTCAAACTTATTCAAACCCTCATCATCAATATGGAACTCTTGTAGCTTCCCATCCTTTACTACCTTTACCTTATTTTTTAGCTTGAGATCATCCCTTTGTGCTTCCTTGATCTTCTCATGGATAGATGGGTTAGAAAACATTTTAGAATGATTGGATGCATTCCATGTCAATATGATTTCAAAATCCAACCTTTCCATATCCATGAATATGGGGTTTTTCTCAATCCACATAATTTATAAGGTAGAAGGTTCTTTTCTTCTATGAAAAGTAGCTAACTTGTTTTCCTTTACTGTATGGTAGTTAATAGAGAAGTCATAGTCCCTTATTAGCTCTAACCATCTTCTTTTATTTATATTGAGTTCATTATGTGTGAAAATAAACTTGAGACTATTGTGATCAGTATATATGTCACACTTATCACCATATAGGTAGTTCTTCTAGATTTTCAAGGAAAAAATCATATCCTCTAGCTACAGATCGTGCGTCAGGTAGTTTTATGCATGGATCTTAAACTTCCATGAGGCGTATTCTATCACTTTATCTTTCTACATAATTACACTACCCAATACTTTCATTGAATTATCCTTGTATATCACAAAAACTTCTCTGCTTATTGGTAGTGTGAGTACAAGTGCAATGATTTGTCTCTTCTTGAGATCCTTGTAACATTCCTCACATTCTTCTATCCAGACATACTTTACCCCTTTCCATGTTAACTTAGTTAGTGAGATAGAAAATCATGAGAAATTCCTCACAAAACATTAGTAGTACCCAACTAAGACAATAAAACCATGAATCGCCATTGCAGATGCTAGAATAGGCTACTCTTTGATTGCCTTTGTTTTGGAAGGGTCCATAGATATTCCTTTTCTTGTGGTAAAATGCCACAATATTGATACTTCCTCCATCCATAACTCACATTTACTATACTTTTCATAAAGTTTATCCCTTCACAAAGTCTTTAACAGAATATTCAAATTTCCCTCATGTTCCTCCTTACTCTTGAATTGTATTATAATATCATCTATAAAGGCTACCACAAACTTTTAGAGGTAATATCTAAAGACTCTATTCATTATATCTATGAATATTAATAGAGCATTAGTGCTTTCTAAGGGAATCACTATGAACCCATCATTCCATACCTTGTTCGGAAGGCAGTCTTGGGAATATCTCCTTTCTTCACCTTTAATTAGTGGTATCCTAACTAAAAGTACACCTTAGAGAAATAATTGGCCCCACATAGCTAATTGAACAATCCATATATCCATGGAAGGGGGTACTTTTTCATTATCATGATTTTATGGAGCTAATTAAAATCAATTTAGTGGCGTATTGATCCATCCTTTTTCTTGATGAAGAGGACAGGTGCGCCCCATGGTGAATCACTCAGGAATAGGAAACCCTTTTATAGATTCTCTTGTAACTACTTCATCAATTCATCCAAATCAATGGTGTTCATTCCATAATATTTCTTCAATATGGGTTGTGATCAAAGTATAATTTCAATTGAGAACCCAACCTCTTAGTCAAAAGGTATTTCTTGCAATTCTTCAGGGAATACATCAGTATAGTTCCTCATAATGGGAATTTCTTCGAGTATATCCTCTATTCGTTTCAATCATTTAAGCTAGATATTCTATATCATAAGGCAATAATATCCACAGTTGAGATGATGATTCTAAATAAGATTCATCCTCCTTCTTGTACTTGTATAGAATTTGGGGATTCCTTGGGATGTGATGAGTGATCTCCCTTTCCTGACACATGATGTTGGATTTGTATAAGGATATTCAATCCATGCCAAATATAGCGTAAAACTCCACAAAATAATGTAAGAAAAGATTTAATAGAAGGTTTATCCAACAAAAAATTATCTAGAGAGGAGTTAAATACTTTGTATGTAATAATTTCCCCATTTACTATTCTCACATATTACTCAACCTACATATTTTGAGGTGGTGTTTGAATAGTTCTACTAAAATTGCAAGATATGAAAGAATTCTTAGAACCAGAATCAAATAGTATGTTCGCTATTCTTGAATGAATAAACAACATACCTGTCACCACATCATTTCCAAGCTCCACCATAGTAGTAGTGACAACATATTCTCTTTATTTATACTTTATAGGTTTTTGTTGATTTCCTCTAACAACCATTAGCTTAGGACATTGGCTCACATAATGCCTATGTTCCTTTTAGTTGTAACACTGCAATTAAAGATGAGTTTTGGTCCAAACCTTCCTTTCTTATTCCACATTAGCGGTTTTATTTAAATCTCTTCAGTAAAAATTAGACTGATGACACATTCTTCCACATTTGAAGCACCTCATAGTTCCCTTTATATAGTTCAAAGGATGCTTCTTCCTACACTTTTGAAACATGGGATGTTGGTTTTTCTTTCCATCATGGTATTTATCTATTGATCCTCCCATATTAAAATACATTTCCCTCTATTTATCTTCAGACCCATGAGACCATTGATATTCTTTGATATCTATTTCAACCTTAAGGGCACAATGAACAATCTCCTCATAGATATAAATGTCTCGAATTGACAATTTTTTTCATAGGCTCAGCTTTAGTCTACTAAAGAAGTGATCTACCTTTCATTCAATGTTCATAAAAAATCTAGAGGCATATCATGTAATATTTTTTAGCCCTGATAGACTCGTCTTCTTTTTTTCTTTAGTCCGAGGAACTCCTTCTCCATCTTAAGAAGGAGTTTTTGGGGGAAAATATTTATTGAAAAATGTTTTCTTGAATTATTCTCATTCCATGAAATAAATTTCCTCCACAGAATTTCTGTTTTTGATCAATTTCCACCACCTATTAGCTTCCCCATCAAAATGATATATTTCTAGCACAAATTTCTCTTCTTCTGACCATTGAAGGACAAATAATATATTCTTAATAGAGTTAATTCATTTTTCCTTTGATAAGGGGATTATAAGATCCACTAAATATAGGAGGTCGTTTTTATATAAAGTATTTGACCACAAATTGATCTTTCTTAGGAGAAGTAGGGTGTTCAACATGATTTAAGATATTTTTCATAACTTGATCTAGTAGTGATATTATTCTCATGAAGTTTTGAGCTCTCATTCCCATAAGATTTTAAATCTCATTAAGGAAATCATCACATTGCCTATCACATTAATTATTGGAATAATTTATCCTATTTTCATAAATTAACTAAGAAAGGAAATCTATAAGTTGGGGAGATTTAATATTTATCTAATAATCATGAAAAAAGGAAACATTAAATATTAAAGGATAAACTTGTAATTGAAAATTGTATCCTAACTTTTGATTCCATAAGTTTCAATCTAGGTTATCCATGGTGATAGAATTATCCCTAGGGTTATTAAAAAAGATTTCAAGTCCTAATCACCCAAAATAACAAGACCATGCTCTGATACCAACTATAGTAACCCTAACCTTTTACATATATTATCACATGATTTTAATCATAATTATCCATCAAATAAAATCCAAGTATCATAAATTCTATTGTATTTAGAGGATTATGTAAATAAAACTAAAAACATAGACCTAAAATAAAACAATTTTATATTAATAATCCATAATGAGATTCTAAATTCCTTTTATATCCTACATCTCCATAGGAAAACATGAGGAATACAAAGACAAAATGTATGAGTTAAGAATCCCACTAAGGGAATAAATAGAGTAATAAAGCATAAAAAGATGACATAAAAAGTAATGAAACATAAATAATAATAATAAAATAACATATATAACATGTGATCATGTATTCATGGAAACATAGGAATGTGGAAGAAACATATAAGTTGGCATAAAAATTATTCAAGGCTAACTTCCAAGACTATATCACATGGTGGAAAAAGTCCCATAAAGGAATTAGGTTTACTCTCTATCCCAACATGACATCTCATGAGACTAAACATTAACCAATGTATTAGAGTGGTTCTTGGGTATAACCATCATAAAATGTTCATGCATATGTTTTCCACATTAATAATCAAACACTAGGAATAAACATAAGCCTTACCCATGGAATGAAATGGGTATTATAACCATATCATAAAGCATGACCAATAGGAATATCATAATGGTGTACGTGAAATAATGGATTTAAATCATACATGGACATAAATATGGTAATATAGGCATATATTATGATAAATTATGTCCAAAATAATTAAAAACATATAAAGAGTGTGTTTAATAAACATTAGAAATGATGCACTTTAGTACGGTTTAAATGAAAATATAAAAGAGTATTTAAAGAGGAAAAGGGGATAATTGTTTTAATAAAACCAGAAATGAACAAAGATATTTCTTCATGATAAAATGTGTAATTTTAGAAAAATAATAATGGATTAAAAAAATTTATGGAGTACACTTGAAAATGGTTAAGAAATAGGGATGTTCCCTTTAATCAAGTTTTCTTATCAAGAGGAATTGGGAAGGAAACCTTATAAAACAAGTATTTCCACATCAAATAAAGAATAATTGATATTGGTACATATGTTTTAAACATAAATATATAATTTATGATTAATTAATAATAATATTTAAGAATTACATTGGGTTAAATAGAGATAAATCATAACTTGAAGGAAAAAAGGAGGTTTGGAGAGAATCCCAAAATTTATGTCTGAAATTTTTCTGCACTTGCACTTAATGTATTGGAAAATAAAATTAGTTACATTAATTATTTAATTTATAACCACTTATACATGTATTTTATTTATTATAATTTTATTAAGTTCATTTATCTCCTTTTTTATGAGTTATAACATTCAATTTCAACGTCCCATGAGGGTTCATTTCAGGATTTTATGATCGGTTCCCTTGAGTTTAATTACGAGAGTTTATGTCAAATGGAAGAAAAAAATCATGAAGTAGAATGATATTGTATTAATATACTTCCATAATTTTAAATAGTCCCATATATTGTAACACCCCAAGCTTCTATGGTACGCTTCTCTTTGAATAATGTGATAGTATGTGTTGTACGCAACATCGAGTTCTAAAACACCACAACCAATCAAACAAGTCGTTATGAATAGTAATACCTACTTTTTGAAATTATATATTTTTTTTCAAAATGGACTTCATTTTTGGTTTCGGAATATCGAAATTATCCTAAGATGATTTTTTCGTATTTTTCTGAGAACTTCCAATTTTTATGAATAGTGAAAATACATAAAAACAACTTTTTTAATCAAAATAATTTGTAGTGATAAATTATATTATTGAGTAGTTTTAAAGTATAATTAGAATATATTTTTACCATTTTATCCAATGGTGTTAATTAGAATCAATTTCACTTTGAAATTGGACCTAAACAATTGTCAATATTTTGGTATATATTGTTTCTTAAAAACATGCTATTTGTTGTGACAATAGGAATTAATAATAAAATTAATTAATGCAACTTATATGTTTGGGATTTTTTAAAATAGACATCATTTTTGAATTCGGAATATCAATTATAGCTTAGGGTGAAATTTTGGCATTGTTTTGAAAAACTTCAATTTTTGATGAATAGTGAAACTACTAAGTGGTAGTTAAAATTACTGAATTTTTCATAAAAATTAATTTTACCACTTCTATGAATGGAATTTCAAAAATCCGAGAGACACGGTTAATATCAAGAAGTAAAATGTGGTTCAATGAGATGAAAACAATTTTGGTGAATAGTAATTTTTTACTTTTATTTACCACGGTTAAAAGTAAATAGGGTAAATAAGGGTAAAAATGATATTAATATTACCATAACAAATGTCCTAATTCTATTGGACAAGTGTATCTAGACTAAAAACAACCTTAGGAATAAAATATTATCATTTAGGTCCACTTGGATTAGATTAGGACATTTATTATTATTTAATTCAATGAATAGTTAAAAGAGTTAAAATCAAAGTTTATTTACTGAAACATTTTTAATATAGGGATATACATAAGATAAATTTGAATTTAAATATTCATTAGAATTTTAAAAAGATTTCCTACATAATGATATTTTATTTATAATTTTTATACATTAAATAATTTTAATTTATTTATGACATAATGATGATGTCGTAATCACCATAATATTGAAAAATTAAAATAATTGATATTATAAATATCCAAATAAATATAATTTGGGACTTTTAATGAATTAATCTAATTTTCTAGGATAATATGACATATTAGGATTGATGTAATTAACATTTTTCGAAGTAATCATTCTTTTATGAGAATCAAAAAAATTAACTATTGAATAGTGTCAAAATTGACATAAAAGTGTTTTTAAAACAAATATTATATTATTAATTGAAATTAAATTCCTAAAAATCTAAGGTTCGGCCAAGAGACTTATATCTTGATATTTGTATCATTAATGTACCACTTTGGGGTCTCTTGGATGTATATGGTAAGTTTATTAACCATATAATATAAAAATACAAAAATACATTGTAAAAGTGAAACTAATTAACATAGAGTTAATACTTAAAGATAATGTTAATATAGTAACCCAAATATGTCTAAATTATATTGGTTAAGTGTTTTTAGACCCATCCCCACCTTATCCTTTAAATAATACACTTTGGATCTATTAGAAATCGAATCTGAATTTATTATAAATTAATATTTCTAGCTTTTCCAAAGGTGCCCCTCACCCCTCTTATAAAAGGGCACTCATACTTCTCATTTCTTCACACCTTAAAAGACTTTTGGTTCGGCCAAACTCTTCCCAAATACTCTCCCAACTTCCCTCACTACATCCTAGAGGCCTTATTTGGATCATAAAGCCAACCTAAGTAGTCCTTTTGATCAAATCAAAAGGAAGAACCCGAAGAAGAGGTAATGATTTCACCACCCTTTTCCAAGTTCCTTTCTTCTTACACTTCTTCTTCATTTTTTGTTACCATTCTAAAATAATAATTCCAGTATCATATATATACTGTAACGTTATTATAAATTTGGTACAACCATATTCAGTATTCTATCCACCCTTTGAATAACATGTCACCATACGTGCGTACGTACGGCTTACCGTCTCCACGTCGTGGTGTAATTGTTATTCAATATATTATTATTTGGATGGGTATAAGAATGATGTGTAACTCATTTAAATAATAAATATAACATTATAATTATTCTGTATATATGATATAATATCCAATTATATATTATTTTAATATCAAAAGAATGATATTGTCGCTCGTGCGTACGTACGGACTACCGTCTCCATGAACGCGATTAAATTCATTCTCCATCATATCCATTCAAGTATAATTCTAATTTGATGATTAATAATAGTATCTAAGGACTTGATATCTTCCTGGATATGATTAAGATACAACCCATCCATTACAAACATGGCTTACGTAACAAAACATATAAAATAAAATGAGTAAGTTAACACCCGAAACAACGATAATACTAAGATATTATTAACAAATCAATGTTAAAAGATCATATATGATATCATATTAATGTTTATGATTCTTGTATAATTTAATAACAGTTATTTCACCATTATATAGGAGGTTATCTTACCCCATCCAAGGAAAAGTACTAGGTAAGAGTTTGTTTTACAATCTCTTCATTATCCAAGATTGTTTATATGTAATAATCTACTAGGATCTCTTTATCATCCACATCCATGTTTCTTAAAAATGTATTTCAAAACATTTTTACTATTTACAAGAATATGGTTTAAAGTCATTTATACTTTTGTCTGAATTTTTATAAGTTGTTTATAAAGGAATCTTTCCGTCGTTTTCCAAATAAGGTGATATTTAACCTTTTCGACAGAATTAAGGTAAGAATGTTTTTTTAACTTATACGGCGGGTGCGGTTATTTTCCGCCATTATAAAATCATCGATGCTTCCATTATAAGCTTATAAGAATATTTTCAAAGAAAATGTATTATAAATATAAGACTCTTATTTGATTTCAAAATAGAAAGGGATATTTCTCTAAAAAGAGTTTTGATTTCATCTATGTCAACATCCTTTGATAGATTTTATGCTTATTTGAAGTTGATTTATTATGATACAAAAATTCTATATTGTATTGAAGGTTTTGTGATATGTTTGACTGTGGATGTGCTATTTTTATTCTGTTCATAGTTTATGGTGAAAGTATTGACATTTCGTATGCTAGTTTTAATACAAATGTTTATGATATGTTTAAATCTTTTCATATGGGATTGCATTGGAATTAATATGTGATGGGTGGAGCCTGCTATAGCTCCTCGATGCATCGGTAGGTCTCATGAGACAAACTAGTGTCTTGCCACAGGGCCTTGGAAAAATCTTATTTGTAGTCTTGGCACGAGGCCTTGGCTATGTGGTTATGATAGTCTGGCATTATGCCTTCCATCATTATGAAAGTGGTTATTGATATTGCATGTGATTATTCGATTAGCAGAA
Source organism: Viscum album (assembly GCA_963277665.1). Classification (NCBI taxonomy): domain Eukaryota; kingdom Viridiplantae; phylum Streptophyta; class Magnoliopsida; order Santalales; family Viscaceae; genus Viscum; species Viscum album. The sequence goes on along the minus strand of OY728153.1, from coordinate 183,559,195 downwards.
TATCCATGTGAATAAGTAAATGGAATTATTACATTTTATTTTTTCCATACTATGTTGAAGTTCATGTTTAAAAGGATTTTTTTAGTTATACATTTCCTTAAATGTTTATTCTTATTTATTAAAGTTTGCGCTATATTGTTATCCTTACTGGGCATTTGAGCTCACCCCTTTTCAATGTTTTATTTTTCCCAGGGTATGAAAAAGTAAATTATGAATAACCTACATGGATAGTATGTGGGGATATGAGTGTGGAATATGAAGAAAAGATGTTGTTGTAGTTTTCATTTTTATGATGTAATGTAAGACTTATGAATATATCTAGTATTTCCAAGGATACTAAACCAATTTGTCTTTCGAGATTTGATCTTTCTTGTGATCATGCCAATGTTATGTAATAATGCACCGACTCTAGGTAACTGGGGTTGGGGCATTACAGTTGGTATCAAAGGATGTTTAGTACAAACCTTGGAAGCTAGATTTAGATAAACTCTGATTAGAAAACATAGATTTAAGATGGACTTTGAGGATTAGTATAGAAGAACTTCCTAGAATTTTTTTATTGTAGAGCTTTTGTGAGTTTTCCAAGCAATACATACCTGTCTGGATACGAGCAGGTAGAGGCGGCTCTGACACAGATGTACCTAGGGGTAAAACCCGAAAACACCGCTTTGAGCTCGACTCGAACAGGAACTGGTGCATGACAACGGGCCTTGCTGCACTCATGGTTATGACACTCCTGGGGGATATGCTTAGGATAACTCTTATTTTCCATACAAATAATTATGAAGGGTTTATGAGTATATAATTCCTCAAAGAAATTTTTTTTATGATTATGGATTATATCCATAAATAGTTCAATTTATGTTAAGTGTTTTATAAGTATGGGATTATGTATTTTGATTCATAAACTGATCTAGTTTTTTCCATTATTTATAAATGGAGCCTAGTGGAAGAAATGGAAACCATATCAATGCACACACTCCATGTAGGGATTTCCCTCCTAGTCAAGATAATTATAGTGGAGCTGGTGATGCAACTGGTGCCGATCAGCTAATCACCATACTTGGACAACTCACTCAGGTTATGAATAATAACCATACCCATATGGATCACCCTGATCCACATCGTGGAGGATCAATATTAGATCGCTTCATGAGGCAACAACCACCAACGTTCAATGGGAGTACAAACCCCTTAGTAGTTGAGAAATGGACATTTTCCCTAGAGAAAATATTTCAGGCTTTGGGGGGTAGTGAAAGGTAAAATGTTATCATGGCAGTTTACCGCCTCACTGGAGATGCTGATCAATGGTGGTCAATGATTCAAAATATGAAGGAAGATGATGAAGTATCAAATATGGAATGGAGGGAGTTCAAAGATCTATTTTTAGAAAAATACTTTCCTCGTGACAACCGAGTAGATATGGAAAGGCTGTTTCTGAGTCTGAGACAAAAGGAGGATGAGAATGTCACAAAGTATGAGGCTAACATTACAAGTTTAGAAAGGTATGCTGGAAATTATATACGTAACCCAAGATGTAAGATTGATCATTTCATTGATAGGTTAAAACCATTTCTCCGTCGAGCATTAGTATCACAATCCTTCTCGTCGTACGAAGACATTGTCTCATGTGCTATCAAGACCGAAAATGAATTCTCTATGTATTATGACTTTAAAGCAAAGAAAGAGAAGAAGAGATATGCTAATCAATCTGTGAATGGAAATAAGCAGAAGAATGGAAATGTTGAATATCCATCCTGTGGTAAATGGTGGAAGAAACACCCTGGTACTTGCTTGAAGGGAATGAGAGTCTGTTATAAGTGTGGTGAAAAAATGCCACCAAGCCCGTGATTGAAAAGGGAAGAAGGAAGCTACCAATGTTCAGTGCTACAATTGCAGGGAGATGGGGCATTATGAAAATGAATGTCCTAAGCATCAGGGGAACCTACCTCAGAAAATTCCAAGGGATCAAGGCCAATCTTATGCTATCACTACTGCTGAGGTAGAATCTCCGAAAGATGTGGTGGTAGGTAATTTAATGGTTTCCTCAATTTTAGAAAATGCATTATTTGATTTTGGATCATCACATTGTTTCATATCTTCTCAGTTTTCTAAGAAAATTAGATATTTCCAATTTGATTTCACAAGGGAGTTTTCAGTTAAAACTCCTAAGGGAAGTATCATTGCAACAATGTTTTGTGATTCAGTCCCCATTAGAGCACATTAATGTTCTTTATCTGCTGATCTCATCGTCATACCTATGATTGAGTTTGATATAATCCTCAGTATGGACTGGCTTTCAGACTATGATGCAAATATTTATTGTAAGAAAAAAGAAGTTATGATTCTTGATGATGATGATAAGGAACACCTTATCTTTAGAGCAGAATTGTCACCACCTAATTCTTATTTAGATCCACCCCCAGTAGCTCAAATAAATTAAATTATTGGGGAGAAAGAGAATGAAATAACTATGGGTGAGGAAAGGAATGTTCAAATAGAGGATGTACCTGTTGTGAAAGAATTTGTTGATGTATTTTTGGAAGATTTACCTGGACATCCTCCAGAACGAGAAGTTGAGTTTTCCATTGATTTAATTCTTGGATCAAGCCCTATATCAAAGACCCCTTATAGAATGGCAACTATAGAATTAGTTGAACTAATGAAACAACTAGAGGAATTGAGTAATAAGGGATTTATTCGCCCTAGTGTTTCTCCATGGGGAGCCCCTGTTCTTTTTGTTAAAAAGAAAGACGGATCTATGAGGTTATTTATCGACTAGAGGGAGATCAATGCTATAACAATAAAGAACCAGTATCCCCTACCATTCATTGGTGATTTATTTGACCAACATCATAGAGATCAATACATTTCAAAGATTTTCCTTCGATTTGGATACCATCAGTTGTGTGTGAAGAAGGAAGACATTCTGAAGATAGCATTTCGAACCAGGTACGGGCATTACGAGTTTACTGTAATGCCTTTTGTATTGACTAATGCACCCTCTGTATTCATGGATCTGATGAATATAGTTTTCAAGGAGTATATTTATGAATTTGTGGTGGTACTTATTGATGATATCTTGGTATACTCCAAAATCTACGAAGATCATGAAAATCTCTGAGAAGGCATGAATTATATGGGAAGTTTAGCAAGTGTGAATTTTGGCATCAGGAGATTTCTTTTCTTGGCCATATTTTCTCTAAAGATGGAATCTCTATTGATCCTTCTAATACCAAGGCTATCCAAGAATTGCCATCACCTACGAGTATAACTTTGGTACGCATTTTTATTGGTTTGGTAGGTTATTATCGACGTTTCGTCCAGAATTTTTCCCGATTGGCTAACCCATTAACGAAGCTCACACGTAAAGGGGTTAAATTTGTTTGGATAAAAGAGTGTGAAGAATGTTTTGAAGAACTGAAGAGAAGATTAGTCAATGCCCCTATATTGAATCTACCATCGGGGAATGATGGGTTTGTTATTTATAGTGATGCATTGAAGAAAGGACTTGGATGTGTGCTTATGCAGAATGATAGGGTTATTGCCTATGCATCACGACAGTTGAAAATTCATGAGAAAAACTATCCTATACATGATCTCGAGTTAGAATCTGTGATATTTTCTTTGAAGATATGGAGGCACTACTTATATGGTGAAAAATGTCAGATTTATACTAATCACAAGAGTTTGAAGTATATTTTTTCACAAAAAGAACTCAACATGAGGCAAAGGGGATGGCTTGAATTACTCAAGGATTATGATTGCATGATAAACTACCACCCGGGGAAGGCAAACAAGGTGGTAGATGGTTTGAGAAGAAAAGATCATGGAGTGTTGAACAATATGAGAATTGAAAAGGATCCAATTTTCATGGATCTAGTGAAGATGGACATGGGAATAACCAGGGAAGGTGAAACATCAATGCTTTTTCAAATGGTTTCCAAACCATCTTTACTAGAAAGTATTAAGAGTTCTCAAACCGATGATGAATAATTTCAAAATATGATTAAAACTGTGAATGATGGGAGATTGAGAGACTTTTTGTATGAAGATGGAATTTTGAAATTCGGGAAGAGACTTTGTGTTCCCGATATACCTGAACTGAAAAGGGAATTTCTGGATAATGATCATAGTTCCAATTTCTCTATACACCCTAGGAGCACCAAAATGTATAGAGATTTGAAGGATCATTTTTGGTGGGAGAACATGAAGAGGGAGATTGCTGATTTTGTGTCAAGTGGTATGGTTTGTCCACAAGTGAAAGCTGGAAGGCAACAACCTAGAGGAGTCAGGCAACCTCTTCCCAAACCGGAGTGGAAATGGGACAATATTACGATGGGCTTTGTCATGGGGCTACCAAGGACTCCTAGAAGGAACAATGCAATATGGTTTATTGTTGATCATCTTACCAAGTTATCACAATTTCTTGCTATAAGAGAATTTCTACCACTGGAACGTCTAGCAAGACAATATATTAATGAAGTTGTGAGACTTCATGGAGTACCCCTATCGATTGTTTCTGATCGTGATCCCCGTTTTACTTCAAGATTTTGGAAGTGTCTTCAGAAATCCCTGGATACTGAACTTCATTTGAGCACTTCCTACCACCCTCAGATAGACGGACAATCAGAACGGACTATTCAAACCTTAGAAGACATGATGAGATCGTGCTCACTTGACTTTCAAGTTATGTGGGATCAATATTTACCTTTGGTAAAATTTTCCTATAACAATAGCTTCCATTCGAGTATTCAGATGGCACCATATGAAGAGTTATACGGAATGTTATGTCCCTCGCTGACCTGTTGGGAAGACGTTGGTGAAAGAAAATGTGTAGGTCCAGAACTGGTGGAGGAAACGACGGAAAAGGTGAAGGTAATCCAAAATCACATCAAAGCAGCTCAAAGTAGGAAAAAGAGCTATGCTGATAATCGAAGGAAGGATTTGGAATTTCAAGTCGGTGATCATGTTTTCCTGAAGGTATATCCATGGAAGGGTGTCATATGTTTTGGTAAGAAAGGTAAATTGAGTCCCAGGTACATCGGACCTTTCGAAATTCTAGAACGAATTGGGGCAATAGCTTACTGATTGGAAATGCCGCCAAGTCTCTCCAAAGTTCACGATGGGTTCCACGTATCTCTGTTGAGGAAATACAAGCCTGACCCAACGCATGTACTCACCTATGAAGAATTAGAACTGGAGCCCAATCTGTCTTATTGTGAAGAGCCTGTCAGGATTCTTGATATAAGAGAACAAGTACTGAGAAACCGGACGACGCGTCTGGTAAAAGTTTTGTGGAGAAACCATAAGATGGAAGAGGCAACGTGGGAACCCGAGGAACTTATGATGAAGAACCACCCGAGTCTTTTCATGTGGTAGTATTCTGGAAATTTCGAGGATGAAATTATTTGAAGGAGGGGAGAATGTAACACCCCAACCTTCTACTGTACGCTTCTCTTTGAATAATGTGATAGCGTGTGTTGTACGCAACATCGAGTACTAACACAGCAAAACCAATCAAACTAGCCGTTATGAATAGTAACACCTACTTTTTGAAATTATATATATTTTATATTTCAAAATGGACTTCATTTTTGGTTTTGGAATATCAAAATTATCCTAAGATGATATTTTTGGTATTTTTCTGAGAACTTCTAATTTTTATGAATAGTGAAAAATACATAAAAAGAACTTTTTTAATCAAAATAATTTATAGTGATAAATTATATTATTAATTGGTTTTAATGTATTATTAGAATATATTTTTACAATTTTATCCAATGTTTTTCATTAGAATTAATTTCACTTTGAAATTGGACCTAAACAATTGTCAATCTATTGGTATATATTGTTTCTTAAAAACACGCTATTTGTTGTGACAGCGAGAATTAATTATAAAATTAATTAATGAAACTTATATTATGGAATTTTGTAAAATAGACATCATTTTTGAATCCAGAATATCAATTATAGCTTAGGGTGAAATTTTGGCATTGTTCTGAAAAACTTCAATTTTTGATGAATAGTGAAACTACTAAGTTGTAGTTAAAAAAACTGAATTTTTCATAAAAATTAATTTACCGCTTCTGTGAATGGAATTCTGAAAATCTGAGAGACATGATTAATATCAAGAAGTAAAATGTGGTTCAATGAGATGAAAATAATTTTTGGTGAATAGTACCTTTTTACTATTATATACCACAGTTAAAAGTAAATACGGTAATTAAGGGTAAAAATGATATTAATATTACCCTAACACATGTCCTAATTCTATTGGAAAAGTGTATCTCAACCAGAAAAAAGATTAGGAATAAAATATTATCATTTAGGTCCACTGCGATTATATTAGGACATTTATTATTATTGAATTCAAAGAAGAGTTAACAGAGTTAAAATCCGAGTTTATTTACTAAAACATTTTTAATATAGGGTTATACATAAGATAAATTCAATTGTAAATATTAATTGGAAATATAAAAAGATTTCATACATAATAATATTTTATTTATAATTTTTGGACATTAAATAAATTAATTTATTTATGACACAATGATGATGCAGTAATTACCATAATAGTGAAAAATAAAAATAAGTTATATTATAAATACCCAAATAAATATAATTTGAGACTTTTAATGAATTAAACTAATTTTCTAGGATAATATGACATATTAGGGTTGATTTAATTAATTTTTTAGAAGTAATCATTCTGTTATGAGTTTCAAAAAAACCATCTATTGAATAGTGTCAAAATTGACAAAAAAGAGTTTTTAAAACAAATATTATATTATTAATTGACATTAAATTCCTAAAAATCTAAGGTTCGGAAAATAGACTTATATCATGATATTTGTATCATTAATGGACCTCTTGGATTTTTCTTGGATTTATATGGTATGTTTATTAACAATATAATATAAAAATACAAAGAGACATCGTAAAAGTGAAACTAATTAACTTAGAGTTAATAATTAAAGATAAGGCTAATATAGTAACCCAAACCTGTCTAAATTCTATTGGTTAAGTGTTTTTCGACCCATTCCAACCTTAACATTTAAATAATCAACTTTGCATCCATTAGAAACCGAATTTGAATGTATTATAAATTAATATTTCTAGCTTTTCCAAAGGTGCCCCTCACCCCTCTTATAAAAGGGAACTCCTCCTTATCATTTCTTCACACCTTCAAAGCCTTTTAGGTTGGCCAAACTCTGCACCCATACTCTCCCAACTTCCCTCACTACAACCTAGAGTCCTTAATTTTATTAGAAAGCCATCCTATGGATCCATTTTGATCAAATCAAAAGGAAGAACCCGAGGAATAGGTAATGATTTCACCACCCTTTTCCATGTTCCTTTCTTCTTCCACTTCTTCATCCTTTGTTGTTACCATTATAAAATAATAACTCCAGTATCATATATATAATGTGATGTTATTATAAATATGGTACAACAATATTCAGTATTCTATTTACCCTTTGAATAACATGTTACTATACGTGCGTACGTTCGGCTTACCGTCTCCACGTCATGGTGTAATTGTTATTCAATATATTATTATTTGGATGGGTATAATAATGATGTGTAACTCAATTAAATAATAAATATAACATGATAATGATTCTGTATATATGATATACTATCCAATTATATATTATTTTAATATCAAAAGAATGATATTGTCGCTCGTGCGTACATACGGACTACCGTCTCCACGAACGCGATGAGATTAATTCTCCATCATATCCATTCAAGTATAATTCTCATTTGATGATTAATAATAGTATATAAGGACTTTATATCATTTTGGATTAGATTAAGATACAACCTATCCATTACAAACATGTCTTACGTAACAAAACATATAAAAGAAAACGAGTAAGTTAACACACGAAACAACGATAATACTAAGATATTATTTAAAAATTAATGTTAAAAGATCAAATAGGATATCATATTAATGTATATGATTCTTGTATAATTTAATAACAATTATTTCACCATTATATAGGAGGTTAACCTACCCCAACCAAGGAAAAGTTCAAGGTAAGGGTTTATTTCACAATCTCTTCATTATCCGAGGTTGTTTATACGTAATAATCTACTGGGATCTCTTTATCATCCACATCCATGTTTCTTAAAAATATATTTCAAAACATTTGTACTATTTACAAGAATATGGGTTAAATTCATTTATACCGATTTTTGACTTTTTATAAGTGGTTTATAAAGGAATATTTCCGTCGTTTTCCAAACAAGATGATTTTTAACCTTTTCGACAGAATTAAAGTAAGAATGTTTCTTTTAACTTATACGGCGGGTACAGTTATTTTCCGCCGTTATAAAATTGTCGATGAATTCCTTACAAGCTTATAAGAATTTTTTCAAAGAAAATGTTTTATAAATATAAGAATCTTAAATGATTTCAAAATAGAAATAGATATTTTTCTTAAAAGAGTTTTGATTTCATCTATGTCAACATCCTTTGATGGATTTTACTCTTATTTGAAGTTGATTTATTATGATACAACACTTCTATATTGTATTGAGGGTTTTATGATATGTTTGACTATGGATGTGCTATTTTTATACTGTTCATAGTTTATGGTGAAAGTGTTGACATTTCGTATGCTAGTTTTAATATGAATGTTTATGTAATGTTTAAACCATTTCATATGGGAATGCATTGGACTTAACATGTGATGAGTGGAGCCCGCTATAGCTCCTCGATGCATCGGTAGGTCTCATGAGGCAGACTAGTGTCTTGGCATAAGGCCTTGGCATAATCTTATTCGTAGTCTTGGCACGAGGCCTTGGCTATGTGGTTATGATAGTCTGGCATTATGCATTCCGTCATTATGAAAGTGGTTATTGATATTGCATGTGATTATTCGATTAGTAGAATATCCATGTGGATAAGTAAATGGAATTATTTAATTTTATTTTTGGCATACTATGTTGAAGTTCAAGTTTAAAAGGATTTTGTTTTAGTTATACATTGCCTTAAATGTTTATTCTTATTTATGAAAGTTTCCGCTATATTGTTATCCTTACGAGGAATTTGAGCTCACCCCTTTTCTATGTTTTATTTTTCCCAGGGTATGAATAAGTAAATTATGAATGACCTATAGGGATATTATGTGGGTATTTGAGTGTGGAATATGAAGAAAATATGTTGTTTTAGTTTTCATTTTTATGATGTAATGTAAGACTTATGAATATATCTAGTGTTTCCAAGACTACTAAACCAATCGGTCTTTCAAGATTTGATCTTTATTGTGATCATGCCAATGTTATGTAATAATGCACCGACTCTAGGTAACTGGGGTTGGGGCATTACATATATCATTTTTTCTTGATATGATAATTATTCATTAGATAAAACTTAAATGAAAAATGATTAGTTTATTCTGGCAGGTTTTCGATCATCACAAACTGGTTTTGTTTTATTATTTAATATTATGCATATATATTAGTCCCAGAACATAAAAACTGATATAATATAAATTTTGAAATATTTTTTATCCATTATAATGGTTTTATGGCCATCTATTAAGGTGTTAATGGAAATTGAAAACTCATTGTCCATGAAGTCAGTGAATCGAGACATTAAAGATGATGCTTTCATTTTTAGAATAAAAGTACAAGCGAAGAGAATTGATGATGAATATTACATTAACATAACAAAATTAAAGTATATATATTATACTAGAGTTATTATAATTGTTGGATAGGGGATGTTAGGGTAGGATAATAAATAAAAATAATTTAAAAGAGAGAGGAGAAAGATTTTACCTCTTGAATGTCGTCTCCCAGAGAAGCTTCTTAAGGTACTTGGGTTAGGTATTTTTGTGATACCAATATGAATAGCATGTGGGGATGATGATTAGGAGTGTAATTGGGTATAATATAATCAAGATATAATTATTAGAATTTTTGAGGAGAAGAGGTGGTTATGGGTGGAATTTATAGTGGTAGGAGAGGGGTATTTTTGATCATTTTATTCATTTGTTTATTATTTTGGCACAATAATGTCAATAGTGTTTATTATTATGAGTAAATACAGTCAATGGTTCAATATCATTTGAATGAATGGGTGATTTAATCATCCATACATTAACCATGTCTCAATAACTCATGTATTTGTTAAATATCATAAATTGTCGTATTTCACTATTCACTAATAATTCATCTATTTTAGAGAAATACCAAAAATTCACCCTAAATATATTTTAGAATGTTGATTTAAAAAGTGTAATCCATTTTATAAAAATAATTTTCTTAATTTGAGAAATTTAATTTTTAATTAAAATCGTCATTGACTTAAAAAAACCGATTTTAATATTATAACCGATTTTATGACTCTTTGAAATATTAAGGTCTCGAAAAATTATATTATTATTATAAGAAAAAAATATAAATTTATGCATCTATTTTTTGGAAATATATTTTATTTTGAAAAATTATATTAATTGAAAAATTGTAAATAAATATTTATGACATACAAAAATAACAACACTTAATTTATCATTTATAAAACATTTATTTACTTAAACCATGATTTAAATATATCATATTTTCATTTATAACATGCCTCCATTTTATTTATACTATCATAAGTGGTTTTACTATTCTATTGGTCAGTTTACTATTCTTAATGGTCATATTATTATTCCAATGTCCATGTTACTATTCCATCAATAAAGGTTCCTTAATTTCTATAAATACAACTTATTTAATTCTTCATTTATGAGAATAATGTTTTCATTGGGTTCTCTATTTGATATTTATGTTTTATACTATATAATATAATTATATTAAAGGAAATTACATTGATAAAATTTTGTGTTGTTATTGTGGGAAATTTCGTTCATGACGTATAAGTTAAAAAAATCTTTCTATACTTTTGTTGGAAAATTCACAAAGTTCCTCATTTGAAAACAAAAAAAAGATTACTTTAAAACTGTTCTATAAAAATTCAAATATGGATCAAAATTACTTTAAAAAATTATAGTAGAATATTAAAAACCTTCTTTAAAACATTTTTAGAAAACATAGATATGGAAGAAAAAGGGTTTTTTTACTGAAGAAAGAAATGAGGTTGATTTTCCTTAAAAACATGTTTCTAGTCTCTTAACTACATAAGGTGAGGAAAATGAAATGAAATCATGTATTTTCAACAAATAACCATAGTATAATAAAATTCATGATTATATTTATAGTTATATTATAATATTTCATCATTGGAGGAATAATTATAATGAATCCCAATAAATAATGAGATTGTGTCATAAAACCCTTACCTCAAGTCAGAATTCCTTCATACATTTTCAAAACTCATATATAATAAATATCGGTTGATTATAAATCTTATTAAATAATCATACACATATATATAAACCATATATTATTTAATTTTAATGTCTTATCACCCATTTATTAACAATTATTTATTAAAATAAATATTTTGGGTGATAATTGATTCATTTTTCATGTAAGTTTTGGTTAAGTAGTTTTGGTCTTTGTACGTTGACCATCATTCCATCATATCCATAATTTTAATCATGGTTTAAATATAATATATATTCATTATATATTTATATATATATATTTTTAATCATCCATAAAATTTATGGATATAAAAATGAATTACATCGTTCATGGAGATGGTATGTCATACATACACATGAATGCTGTTTTCATTTTTCGATGGATGGAACGAAAGAAAGATAAATATTAAATAAAATTTATAGGATCAGTATTATATCATATATATCATATAAATTCATTAAATTCATCCCCATTACCATCCAAGTAAAATATAAATGAGAAATGAATCACATCGCTTGATAGAGGTGGTAATCTACACATATGCACAAGCGATGTTATTATTTCCCAAAGGATTGGATGATAAGAAAGTAGAAATGATATTATATTTAAAGAAGTATAATTTTTTCATAAATATCATATATAAATATTAAACTCATCATAATATCAATCCATAGAATATAGTTATGAAAAATGAATTGTATCTCTACGTGGAGACGGTAAGCCATACATATGCACTAGTGATACTTTCACATCTCGTTTGATTGGAAAGAGGGTGTATAATGGTGTTTTTATAATCATAATAATATTAAATAATAATTAATAATATTTAACATTATTAAGTTATTATTTTATGATAAATACCATAGATTTAGAAGAGGTAAATAAGAGTAGAAAAGAAAGTGAGCGTGTAAGGTGATTACCTCTTCTTTGAAATGACTCCTTTAGATCTCCTCTAAAGGGCTCTAGGGTTAGACTTTTGAGAATACTGTAACCTATATAATGTGTATAGGGAAGTTTATAATGTAAATTAGTATAGTTTTGTTGATATATAAGGCTAAATGTGGGGTAAATAAGTTTGGGATGGGGTGACCTTTTATAATTGAGGTGAGGGTCACATTTAAAATTTCTTAGAAGATTAAATTATAATAAACTCATTATCAAGAAAAATGCCTTAAAATGGATAGTAATTTAAAAATAATTTAGGATAGGGTAGTAATACTATAAAAAATAGAATTTATATAAGTTTTGGTATCATTTTAATACTTATAATTTTGATTAACCCTTAGTTAACCAATTTTATTTTTAACTAGTGTAAAAACTTTTTCAATATTAAATAGTTGCAATTTTTTACTTATAAGGTGAAAATTTTATGATATATGGTCAATTTATGAAATTTTTAACCATATAATATCCAAATAGTAATATTTAAATTTTTTTATTATTGTTCAATAATTTAATAAAATACTTTTTTGATAAAATATCATTATTGTCAATTTTGACACTATTCATTTAATTTGACATAAAAGACACAGAGAATAGGTTGGAACTCAAATATAATCTTTTTACACGACACTAATATGTCATATTTACCTAGAAAATTCATGTAAAACTATAAATTATTCAAATTAAAACACTTTAAATATTTTCAAATTAATTTATTTTATTTTCCCATTACCTAAATAAATATTGTTTTGGCGTTGTGTAAGAATTTAAGGTAATTATAAAATACCTAAAAGTTATAAATAAATTACCATCATAAATATAATTTAATTATTAAAAAATTACTATTAAGATTCATTCATAACTATTTTTCCCTATGTGAACACATATATGATATTTAAAACTAAGAGAGTGACATTTTTTTATTATCTTTGATTTAAATAATATATAAATCATTTTCAAATAAAAGTGTCAAATAAAATAATAAATTTTGAGACTAAGTTGATAAGGGTAGAATTAAATCCATACAATTAGAATTATGATGAAAATTTATGGCCTTATAACTTATTTTTAATCTTGATTAACCAGATTTACTCTTTAGTGAGGTGATAAATTTTACCACGGATACTATATATATTGACCAAAAATAGAAGGGGAATATTTAACAAATTCGAAACTCATGATTATAAATATTTAATTAATTTTGTCTAATTAAATACATATAAATGACATAATTTAATTTTAAATTAAGCATGAAAATGAGATAAAAAGCACTTTTTAGAAAAAAATTTCATTTTAAGCATAAAACAAAATTTATTCTTATCACATGACTAGACAAATATTTTGTGATTTTTTTAAAAAATTTATCATTTAAATTATATAAAAATTTAATTAAAATGATTCACTAATATGGATTAATTTATTTTATTTATATAAAAATACATTGTGCGCATTAAAATAGTTTTTCTTCTACAGGAAAATGTCTTTTTATGTATTTAAATGTTTACTAACTTAAAACATAAAATTGATTACAATGAACTTAATTAGATTATTTAAAATAAAATATATTTAATTTTACTATGAAACCATTTTAAAATAAAATGGAACTTTGTACATTCTTTAAACAAAGATACAGTTTTTAATTAAAATTAGAAATTTTCACTATTTATTAGAAAATCAATCTTTTAAAAAAATCATAGAAAATTTCTTTATGATAATTTTTATATGATTATTCAAAAAAAATTATATTTATTAATTTTTTTTAAAAATTAAATATAATATTTTCTCAAAAAAATTAATAAAAACATTTTCAAGGAAATCTATTTTTATGCATAATACAACTTTGATAAAAATTGAATGCTTATTTCTTAAGCATTAATAAATTAATTAATTTTGAGTAAGATATTATTATATAACTCATAAAGTATTTAATATTATTCATACCCTCTAATATAACGACTAGGTTATAATGGTCACATAATAATATTATAATAATATATCATGGTTCATTTAAACTCAGTGTTGCGTATTATGCAGACTATCGAATAAATAAAAATATTTGAAGAGAAATATTTTATAAAATAATGGGGTGTTACATTAATATTATTACCAAGGATAGTTTTCTATATCATTATACTCTTCCTTAAACATATTAGAGGAATCCGAATTACACCTCGTTAAGTTGATATATCCATATCTACTATAGTCATCGATAAAAGTAATGAAGTATGAAAGACCACCCCTTTCCGCTATTAGAAATAGAACACATACATCAGTATGAATCAATTACAATAGTTCAGTGGACCTTACTCCATTCCCAGTGAAGGGATCATTGGAAATTTTACCTTTTCAACAAGCATGACATACATCCAAGTGTTTTAACTCAGTATAGTATAAATACTCTATTTAATGTAATTTATGTAAATGATTATCATTTACATGACCAAAAATGAAGTTCCATAGAAAGGTATTATATGAGATATTTTTAATAGTTCTATCAATGATTTCCATTGCAGGATTTTCAACTTCAAGTATATACAATCCATTGTTATGATACATCATACCATAACATATTTTACCCTTATAAAAGAGACAACATTTATTTACAAACTTGAAAAAAATCCAATAGTGCGTAAAATTGATAGTGAGATTATGTTTTTGGTAACTGAAGGTACATAATAATAGTTTTTAATATAAGAACCAAATCACTAGGCAAAGTCAGCATATAATCTTACACTGCCAAAGATTCTAGTCTCACACCATTTGTGGCTCGAAGATCCACATCATCCTTTGAAATCTTCTGGATTCTACTTGGTTCTTGTATGTGAATAAAAATGTGTGTGACATAAACTTTATCTGATAACTAACTTATAGATAAAGACATATTTCATTCAATGAAAAAAATACATGAGGTAGAAGAGTCACCTTTCTTCTTTTTTCCAGCCATGCAATTATTCTTCCAATGGCCTTTCCTGCCACATGAAAAACAGAAAACCTCCTTCTCATTACTCTCCATCTATATATTTGGAATCTTATAAGGATGACACATCAATTTATTTGGATTGGGTTTATCCTTTAACCCCTTATCCATTCCCTTCATCCTCTGGTTCTCCATAACGATTAATGAGTTGGTATTCTTCATATCCTTATCATCTTGGTGAACTAAATCCAATTGTTTTTAAATAGAATTTGTTAGGGTGTTAATGTTATAATTAACAATAATATTCAAGAATATAGTTAGTAAATAGGTAATAATGAGATCATATTTTAGTTCATATTTATATTTGAACCTAAGGAAATCAAATCTCTCAATGTACCCAATTATCTTGAGTACATGAGGTCTTTCTTGATCCCTTATTATATCCTGCACTTATAAAATATAATTGATTTCTCATATCTTTATTGAATTTATCTCTCATGATATTTCACATAGAGTTGAGATAGTATCTTGTATGTGAAGGTATTTTTTATAGTCTAATAAAATATACCATATTAAGAGAAAATGATTAAAAACCCTTTTCAAAGGATCTTCATGAAAGGTAATATGAATTTGAATATAAAATGAAATGAAGAAATACTATAAATGTGTATTCCATAAAACTATGTTCTATTGAAAAATTATTGATCTTTGTCTGATGATTTTGATAAATATCAATAATGTGGAAAACAAAATAATCCCACCCACATAGGTATATATGGGATGATATGAATCATCTAATGTTTTTGGATGGTATTATTCTTCCATTCCCTAAATCCTCATAGAATTTGTACCATTTCTCCTTATATAAATCATATACATTAACTTTTGAAATCATATCTAGTTTTTTTTGGATATTTTCTAATTTTTTTTTGAAAAGATATCATTTACTTCACCTGATATCACATCATATGAAATACCTTGTTGACACCCATACAAAACACTTTTGGATTAATTCTAAAACACTTTTAGAGTGTCTCTCTAAGTCAAACTCATTCCCCATTCAGGAACCCACAAAGTGTGACCCCATGGGCCTTTACAAAATTTAAAAATAATATATAAATATCCAAATCCATACATATAACAAATGAGAGACCTCTATAAAGCATCAATACTACTCATGATATAAAGGGATCTAGCATGATCTGCATCAAACACATGTATCTCTATACCTGTGTCCACTAGTATGAATCACATGAAAACATGAATTATCATATTTTATCTTTTTCCAAGACATCGAGTGACCATGGGACACAAAACATGTTAATACCATATATCCAACCCATCTTTTCTGGAATCTATTAGTGTAGAATGAACAGATTGATGAATACGTAACATTTCATTCATCCTTCTAGATAGTCACATCATGCATCCCTTATCTAGATAGATATATATAATATCTAGGCAGGGAGGAACACTCCCACAGTCTATCTCAATAAAGGGACATTATGTTATTTTCTTCATATGAGACGATAGATCCCATGTTGGTTAAGCTCTAACTGATGAGACGATTAGCAATATGCCCAACCATACCCGTATTACCCAAGTAAATATATAGACTTTCAAAAGTAGGGTATCAATGTATGAAGGTTGTCATGGTAGGTATCTATCCAACATTAGGTAGTTGGGTCTCAAATACGATCCATTAACACCTAGTCTAGCAAATTAATCTCTATATGAAACTCAATGTGGTATACTTAGTAGGTCATCCATCACACACAACAAATCCCATCCTTGGTCGCATGACCTTTGAGAATATTCTTTTTCTCTATATAAGAATCATACTCACACCAACCTTAAAATTTCATCATAACCAATAATACTTCATTATGAACATCAGTTAGGTATAAACTCAATTTCATACTTTGAGATTCAATTATCATTACACATGATGAAATCTATATCTATATATACATTTATATATCCAATGTGAAATAATGATTAAATGTAGGTTTCCATTTAATATGATACAATTTAAAATTATTAATCACTTTATGAATATTTAAAAAAATCAACATAAGCATCAGTTTATCATATCATATATGATAAAATTATATACCAGCCTTATATTTACTATACATTATAGGTTTTATTAACTGGTTACATCATATGTAATTCCTATCACATCTCTATGTGAATATATGATAAAAACATACCACTAAACTCTTTAGTGACAAAAATATTTGAAGTAATATAGTTTTAATAATGGTGAGACTTAGGAATCAAATTCCTAACTATTCAACTTCTTGAACATATTCCAACTTCTTAACTTCACAATATCAATTGTTATGATGCAAAATTCTATTGTCTACTCAGAACTATTTCAATGTTTATCATCATCATATTTGAATTTCTATTACATGAAATTTGTTTACTTGAAATTATGTAACTAATTAAATTATTGTTTACCATTCCTCCTAAACTTTTAGGATAAAGTGACAATCACATTGATGTGGTAACTAAAAGTAACTCTTAAATTTCTCAATACCGATATAATCTAAACTCTTTTAGGATAAATTGATAAAAAAATTTATTGTAACTAATGTAACTCTTTACATTTATCTTTACCACCACAGCCTAAAATCATTTAGGATATCAAGCCCATTTCACCATTTTTATTAGTAGTATAATCCTATATGAAATAGTGTCATTCACTTTTCATGACAACTAAATGTAAATCTTTACATTTTTATTTATCATAAGATATCCTAAACTTTTTTAGGATATTGAGTGAAAAAACATTAACTTAAAATGGTATAATAGTGATATCCAATTTCTAAATGGTAATTAAATGAAATATACATTATTATTTACCATTACATAACCAACACAATTTAGGATATTAAGTGGAAAACACTTAAAATTAATATTGGTGTTATCTTTTATTTGTTAATTTTGAACTAATATTCGTTCATGTAATGAACCAAATTGGTTTTACCTGACAATCACCCAAGCCATCCCATCACATGTACTTAAGTTCATTTTTGACCACCACATGCTGAGGACAAGCATCGAACATAACCAACAATCTATTATGAATGGTTTTTTCCATGGTAAACTAGAATGACCCATCCATAAAATGAGACGAACATGAAAATAACATCGTATTAAACAATACACCTAGATAAACATCCAGAGTAACAAAACATATGAAAAGAAGATACTATAAAAAAAACTAAACATCATATACAAGAAATGACACAAAATTCTACATACATGGTATCTCAAGTCATAGATCAAAACTTGAAATAAAGGGTACAAGGACCAAAACACTAATGCACACATCCCAACTGGTATAAAATCCAAAAAATGGATCTACATGAGCCAAATCCATGAGACTAAATCTCCTCCACAAAACACTGGATGATAGTAATCAAGAGGAACCACCTAGGTACATGATGCTCTTTCCTTTACCTATGTCATAAAATTGAAATATATATACATTAAAAACATATTTAGGGTGTGAAGCACATAGCCCAATAGAATAACACCATGAATATATTGAAGGCTCTTACCCCTGAAAACCAAAAAATTATTTTGAAAATAATTTTCAAAACTAAACCACATTGAACACAATTGTTCTTGAAAAAATCCCTTTAAAATCATTTTGGTTTTCTAATACAAATAATTTTTTTACAGAAAATTTTCCAACATAGATCAAATAAAGGAAAAAGGCCAAATTACCAACATTCCCAACATATCCAACATGGAAAAATAAGGGTGATTATAACATCAACATCATATAACCATATAAATGGATATGGGCATAAAACATTATATCACATCAAAAAGGAATTAATCAAATGCATAAAAGAATTTACAATTCGACATGAGTAAGTGAACCAAGGGATCTAACCATAAGGTTATAATTTTATAGATTCTAAAAAATTATGCTAGTTATTTAAGGAAATATGGAATCTCTCACAATCTTCCCCAAGCCCATATCTAAGAGTTCTTATGATTTCTTGTTAAATGATAGATGCTACTGTAATTTTAAAATGTAAAGACTCTCATGGTCCCTTTAAAACCAACATAGAAATTCTAATGTTCTTCCTCACCAAAGGCTCTCATGATACTTTGGTCAACCCCTTGCTCACACCCCAGTTAACCCATTTTCTACTCAATGTCAACATAATAAAATGGAAGTTAAATATAAATCAAATCCATTTTACAAAATATTTCTACAAACAAGATGAAAATTTTATCTAAACACCTTCAATATGGAAAACCATTTCTAAAAAAATATATAAATCCATTTAAAACCGTTAAATATTTTTGACCCATTTCATTAAACACGTCGATTGATATAATCCACTCCCATTTGGAAAAAACCAATTTTTAAACTCTAAATTTTTAATCCAATACACAAATCACATCAAACATGGGATAAATTTTGATCATAAATAATTTTAATGGAACCTTAAACAAAAAAATAAAGGTGACAAGAAATTTAAAGGTAGTCTATGGAAAACACACTTAAATAGATACACCCACCTCATATTTGGCTCCAACCTCATCACCTTCGATTACACGCACTTAAAATAGGTAAAATAAGTCCTCACACACCAAATCCACATGAAAAAAACCAAATCCACCATTTAAAACCCTAGGTTTATCCATCCCCACACTTAGGGTTAGACACTTCTATGAAAATGGAAGAATAGTCATGAGAAGGGGAATGGAGAAAAAAACCATAAAGAAAGGGGATTAACTCAAGACAAGACACCAATAACCCAATGGGATTCCACTAAAGAATACATGTGAGAAGATAAAAATCCATGGAGAGGGGTTTCACATGATTAGATAATAAAAGGAGGAAAAAACTATAAAAATGATAGGTTAAATGGTAAAATACCAAATTTTTAATGATCCAGACAAGGCTTCATGGTTAGGATGAATGTTTAGGAAACTGTATGACAACTATGAAGGATACATTATATCCCCAAAAAAGGCTTCATGATTATACCTTGGGCTCATATGGTTTGAAAAACCATGTAAATACCTCTACCTCAAACCCAACACCGCTCCGTTTGTTAGCCGTATAGTTAGAAAAACAATACACTAACCACACACCTTAGTATATCTTCCCCAAGAATGTATTTTTTGAACCCCAGTACCCAAAAAATAAAAGAACATACCCAAAGATAAATAAAAATAAAAATTTAACATATTAGTGACCTTAGTGTGTGAAAAACTCCCAACCATACTATGTTCTACCCCCAGAAAGTCCTCAAGAATTTGAAGAAGAAAATAGGTGAGGCCATTAATCCCTCACTAATAATTCCCACTCCCATGTCTCATGGTCACCACCACCACACTCACAAAGAACACAGACTAATGGGATCAACATACCATGAGAAACCTATTATAATGATTCACAATATGAATAGGCTGCTCCAAGATAGAGGTATTATGCTCAAGCTCCAAATATTCCCACTCCAACACATGATATGAGTATAGATGGCATCTATTTAGATGAGAAACATGGAATACGTCATTGATCAAGGTCACCTATGCTGACAAATCAAACCGATAGGCTACCTTCCCAAGATTCTCTATAACAATAAATGACCTAACATAACATGGTAATAACATGTGATGATTACCCAGACGAACTGATACCCAAAGGAACATCTGATCACCAAACTGAAACCCCAATGGATGGCGATGATAGTTGGCACATGGATTTTGGTGACATTGAGTTGTCACAAGATATTTTTGAATCAACCATACTATCTCAGTATTCTCCTAGAAAATACTCAGTCCCATAAAGGAATTCTCACCCACCTCAACCCATCATAATGGGTATTTTCATGACCACCCATACAATGCCTCCGATGGGGACATCCTAATCAAGGCATATTAAAAATTATTATATGAAAACTCATCCAATGAAAGTAAACTTTCCCAAGAACCTCTGAAATCAACAAAACACACTTGAAACATATCCTTGAGAGTTTGGATGGTCCACTTAGACTGACCATTTGTTTGTAGGTGATACATGGTGCTAAATATCAACTCAGTTCTCAAAGACTTCTAGAGCCCCTTACAAAAGAGAGAAGTGAAATGAGAGTTCTGATATGAAACTATCATTGAGGGAACACCATGAATCCAAATATCCTCTAAAATGTAATGTCATTTAGGGTCCTCTACCTTAATCGACTCCTTGATGGGAAGAAAGTGGGATGATTTCATCAACTGATTGATAATCACCCATATGGAATCTTTCCCAATTAGATCACAAGGTATAACAATAATGAAAACCATATATATCTCATATAAATTCCACATTGTAATGGGAAGTGGATAAAAAAACCTTGATAGCCTCTAAAGTTCATCTTTGATCTTTTGGTAGGTCAGGTATCTGAAAAAAATTATGCCAGTGCACGTCTCATTCCAGGTCACCAATACCAAACTCTCAAGGAATATAACATGTTGGTTTCTTAGAATGAATTACCCAACTGTAATGATGATCCTCATACATCACCTCCCACCTCAATAATAAAGGAAAAAACCAACCACTTCTGGAAATGGAGAGAACCATCAAGATACTGGGACTAATCACTTGACGTCTCCCCACTATTTAAGACACTGCTAATCTTCTGACACTCAGGGTTAGATACCTGCTCACTCCTAACCCAATCAATGAGGGGGGGGGGTAACATACACACTAGTCTATAAAACATTCTTTCCATCCTTATAAACCTCCATAAATAGACCAAAAAACATACACATCAGGTCCCACTCATCTGCTAATTCCCAAACAACCTACATTAGAAGCTTTCTTCTCAATATATCAGTGACTACATTCCCCTTCTCAGGTGTATAAGAAATATTGAAATCAAAAGTATGGATATACTCCACTGAATGTATCTATATGAGGTTAAGTTCCCTCTGGTTGAAATTATACGTCAAGCTCTTGAGATATGAATAAACTATAAAATTCTCCCTAAAGAGGAAATATCACAATGTCTTTAGTGCATGAATAACTTCTTCTAATTCTAAGTCATGTGTAGGATCATTCCACTTATTTGGGTGTATCTTCTTTGATCATAGGACAAAACATGGAAATACTACACCAACACACACCTTAAAACCAAACCGAAAGAATTAAAATACATTTCATAAGACTTCCCATGATCAGGAAAAATCAAGATAGGTGTGGATGTCAAACAGGCCTACAACTTCTCGGAAAAGGGAAAACAATTTTTATCCCTATCAAAATTCTCCCCTTTTCTCATCAAGGATGTCAAGATATAATCTATCATAGATAAGTTGTAAATGAAATTCATATAATACTAATACAATCCTAAGAATCTATGAATATCAATCACATTATTGAGATTCATCCAAGAAATGACTAATCGAACTTTCTCCAGATCCACTAAAAATCCTACCTCAGAAATCACATGGACCAATAAATTCACTTCATGAATTCAAAACTAGCACCTGGATAACTTTTTATATAGAATATGGTCCCTAAAAACACAAAAATTACCTCCTAATGGTCATCATGATCCCCCTTTATCTTGGAGTGCACCAAGATTTCATCCACAAACTTGACCATGAAGGAGTCCAAAAACAGATGGAAGATCTGGTCCATCAATTCCATACAGACTATATGAGAATTGGTAAGCCTAAATTGCATAAAAAAATACTCTAAATTTATATACCAACATTAAAAGGAGTTATTTGGAACATCATCTTCTCAAACCCTCAATTGGTGGTACTCAGATCTTAGGTAGATCATTGAAAATCAACGGGCTCCCTGGAGTTGATAAAAAATATCACCAATTCTGAGAAATTAGTATTTATTCTTCTTGGTGACATTTTTAAAATTATAATAGTTGATGAAAATTCAGATAATTTCATCTTCATTCTTTTAAAACAATACTAGATAATCCTAGAGTGACATGATGGGACTGATAAATATCTTACACTCAAGGTCCTTTAATTGAAATTTTAGATTTTTTAGATCATCTAGAGACTTAGGGTATGATTTTAAGGAATCTGGGATCATCCCACAGAAAATATCGATAGTAAACATGACATTTAACTAGGGTATAAATCCCTTTAAATCCTCTATAAATACATATGGGTACATTTCCATGACCATTGGAAGTTCACCAACTATGATCATATGAAAATCATCAAAAAACAACCTAGACAGTTTGCATGATAATAATCTAAAATCCAAAGCAGTTTGCCATGATATCACTAATCATGGATCTCAATCACCCTAGAATATTTGAGTTCCGCCATCAAGATTAAGAAACTTGAACCTGTAGTGATATCAGAAAAGGAGTTCCTTGAAGAATTTCAACCAATCCATACCAATAATGAAGTTGAAAATGTCTAGGTCCGTCATGAGGAAATCCTAAATGAATTCCATGTCAGCATTTAAGACATGAAACTTTAGGAAATTGAAACTATGTTCCTTCTTCCTACCTAATAGAGAATCAAAATCCATAACATATGGTGTCAAATCAGTACACATACCCAATGAATCAATCAAATTAAGTAAAATAAAGATATTGTATGCAACAATGTCAAATAAAACTGATGCCACTGAAGATGGAATAAAAACTATACCTTTTATAGTGGTTGTCCTAGAATCTAATTCCTCTGGTATAAAATTTTCTTCATGGTGACACCCTGGCTCAAAACCACATTGGGACTTCTTCCCTTGGTGAGAATATCCCCTACTATGATGGAGAGATCCTCCACCCATAGAAGCCTCATACTGCATCTGAGATACCCTAAAAAAGTAGATCCCATGAAAATAGCATGAAAATCCAACTAAAAAAATCCCTAGAGATGACTGAGATGTCCATGCTGGTGGCACGTCCTCAGAGTCTCTAGGAAAATAGGCCTAGTGTGTCCACCCTTCCCCTAATAGTAACAATGGGTTCACACTCTGTAGAAGCCACCTATGATATACATGATGATAGTTCGACACTCTTTCCACTACCCCAATTAGGTTCATCCCACTTTCTATTATATCATAATAAAGAGATTTGGATGCCACCCACATAAAGGACCCCAATAAGTCTTATCTTTCTAGTCAAATTAACCTCTACCATAGCTAACATATCAACTACCTTTAAATAAAATGGTATACAATGAAGAATAAGCATGAACCTGATATCTAGCCTCAAACCCATATCAAAAAGAAAATATTTAAGGTAATCATTCATAAGAATATCTATAGAAACACAAAAAAACTCAGTAAATTAGGAGGAATACTCCATCATCGAATGATCCCCTTGCTACAAGTTCGATAACTCATAGGCTTTGACCACCCAAAAAGTCTACCAATATAACTACTTGTTAAAATCCACCTTGAAATACGTCCACATTATATCCTCATGCCTCCTTGAAAGCACCAATGACTCCTAGCACTTTTTACCTAGTCCTGCTAGTATATAGACACAGAATAATACATTAGAGGTTCCAAGGGTCCTCAACAACTCAAAGATATTATCGATATGATGATACCAATCCTCAAGATCATTAGTTCCCTTATCACTAGAGAATACTGGTGGATATTGTCTCATGAACCTATGATCATGGTCGACCACCTGTTCTTTTTCTCGAACACCCACTTGACCCAAGGATTAAATTATACAAATAAAAAACTCCACCAAATTTGGATCAAGAGGATGGTTTGTCTACAAGGTATTCTCCACAGCACCCTCTCTACACCTGAATGAGGTACTTCTAGGAGGTATCATCTATAGGAAAAAAAAACAAGATATTCATCAAGAAAAACTCAATATGAAACCAAACCAAATAAATAGTTATAAAATAAAAATTTCAATCATTTTACAATGTTCACAGTTTGTCTTCATGGTTAGAAAAATCGTGTTCCAATCACATGGGTGTCACTAGAGTTGGAAGACAAGGCCATGTGTGTTTCCCACAATTAATACTAACCGTGTTCCTTAACTATGCACCTCATCTAGACGTCCCTATTTTCACCCCAAATATCAAAACATCCCCTGGGATCACCTTGTGATTCAACAACAATCAAGAAATACCTCAAATAATCATAAAAAAACCCATATTCGGGCTCCAAATTTCATGAAACAACCCAAATAACCAGCTACACTAATACCTAAGTTAGTACTGACATAGTTAAAAAGGAATTCACAATCCCCGTGGTTTGTTTACAAATAAATGACATCATATCAAGTTCAAAATGGAATTATTTTCCCACAAAACAGTGGAAGATAAATGGTACAAGTAAGTTTGTCAATAATCCTCAAGGAGAAAATACAAGAATCAAATAGGTAAAATAACATCCAAATTGTACATCATCAAAATACACAACCTCTATCAAGGTAAAAACCCAAAAATACCATGTAATAGATGAATCACATCTGCATCAGTAACCTCCATCACTCCAGGTCCCACGAATCAAGTACACCCATGACCTCCAATTGGTTATTTTACTTTTCTTTGAGTTGACATAAGATAATATATAAATGGCCGAAAGAGAAATTAGAGTGCGAGATAAACTGCCTAGTAGGGTCTCAGCAAGTGGTACAAAAGAAATTCCATAATAATAAATCATATATGCTTTCAATTTAAATAAATCCATGTATGGAATAAAATTCACATATTTTAAAGCAAAATATAATTACAAGTCAAAAATGTAAGAAATGTAAAAATTGTCTTAAATTAATATTTTATATAAAAAATTAATATAAAATAATTGGAATGAATAAAATAGATATATAATCAATGTCATGTAATCTTAATATAAAAAAAAACATAATAACACTATTTTATAATTTCTATGGTACATTAGTTTCTAGATAAATGATCCTCACACATCTCAATCAATCAGTTATCACAACTAAATTATGCACACATCCCTCAACTCATGCTAATGGAAAAAACACCCCTTTGGGGACTAATCAAGTTGATTGGGTTTTTTTAGAGTTTTTATAATCAATCCACTGCTAGGGTGTCAGAGTCCTAGAATGCATTTCCCATTCACCACTAACTACCCAGGATCACATGAGACTCAAACACAAAACATTTTTTTTATTTTTCAAATAAATAACTTTTAGGTTGAGTGAGAACCATACAATAAACCATGCAAAAAACACCTAAAAAAACAAATAATAAGTGGGTCTATTTTGGAGATGAGTCCTAGAACATACCCGCTCCAAAATAAGGAAAAAATAGGCCGTCCAAGGAATCCAACCCAAGGCCAGACCTGCCCCAAAATAAGGGGAATGTGTCATTCGTCCCTACATGTGCTCGCGTCACCCATAAACCTAAAAATTACCTCGAACCAGGATACCTTGAGCTATGCCCCTGATGTACCACACACCACCATCAAGGCCACACAAAACACCAATACCGGCCACACACAGAGCACCAACATCACACCAGATCCACCAAGGCCAGTGCACCCTCGCCCCATGTTAGAGAATCTGAGAATGACACGGGCTGACACAGTAGAGAAAAAATATCCACGTACTGTACCTCACATCAAGACAACAAGAATAGCCACATCATTTCCAACTGCCGAAGCCCATTGGAACCCTTGAAATTGACTAACGTGAATCGAAAACAGGAATCTGGAAGCTGTGGAAGAGCCGGAACCACCAGTGCCAATCACAAACCACCACTAGGAACCGATCAAGAAAAAAGAACCCTAGACCAAAACACCATTATAGAAGATGACCACACAACCCAAATCACCAAGGGGCCCTTCGAATCAGACTGAGATGGATTCCTACATGAAGGGTCTAAGAGAAATGGTAGAGGTGATAAGAGAACAATGGGCCAACACCGAGGAGACAAAACAGATAATGAAAATTAGTTTGTGGCAGGTCCAAAATTAGGAAGCATGACCGATAGGAATCCCATGAAGAGAGACCTACTCCAAACAATAATGAGGAATGAAGATCTATAGAATATGGATAAAAAGGTCGTGAGACTGAAGTTAGTGAATGAGAAAAGGTGGGAATGGAGGGAAAAGAGTAGAGGTGGGAACCCTAGGCCGTGAGAGAGCTACCTACTCGATTACATCACTCTGGCTCACATGTAATATAATAAATCAAATAAACATGGGACATTCATTAATTTCAAAAAGATACATCATTTACAATTAAATTTCTTAATTTTTAGTTTTAAATATTGTCCTATAAATTTGAAAAAAAAAATCATGATTTTCATGATTTTTATTCCTTTTGAAATCATCTTTAATTTTAATCCTTTTTATCATTGTTGAAACATAAAATAATTTCATCATGTAATTTCTTAATTGAAACCATATTTCAAAAAAAACCATCAAGTTAATCAAAAACATTATAAAAATGTGTATTTTTAAGATCCATTAATTTTTAAAAAAACCGAGTAAATGTTTGAAAATCCATTAAAAACATATTTCAATCAAGCAATAAAATCATGGTTTTCTATGAATGGAAAAGCCTATGGAACCACCTACCTTTTATCACAAGATCAATGATCGAACACATGAAATGGGAACACCAATGGAGATTAGAAGTCATGGAATATCAGTAGCGAATCTCTAGTAACACACCCAATTAGAACAGGGTTCCAATCCATCAATAGCATGAGGAATCATATCTCTCAAAGGAGAGAAGAGAATAAGAAGGGATTCTAAAAAAAAGAAGGTTCTATTACTAGAGAAGGATTTAACGTGTTCAATAGTCCTTCAATAATATAAGAAAAGCTATTAGAGTAGTCAAAATACTCTTGGGAGCCTTTAAATCCAAATATTCAAATGAATCTTGAGAAGTGGAAGTTGGTATTTAAAACGATTCAAGATATTTAAGTCTATAAAACACTTACCACACAGTAGTCCCATATAGCCACAATACATAAAGGTAAAAGCACCCAAGACCATGGCACAACCATCCTAGACTATATCAAAGCCCTTCCTGGTCAACTAGACTCCTAAAAACATGCCACATACCTCACCCAAATTCACTTCACCCAGGGCAAGGCTTTGGTGTGACTCATACACCTTTCCAAAACCATGCCCAAATAGGTAGGGGCCCGAACATTCTCACTCAAGCCTCCATGTTGTAGCCAGACCTCTATTTCGTAGGGACACATTGCCAAAAGAGGTTTATGGTACATTCCAGTTTCCATGAAATAGATATGCAAAAAATGTTATTAGCTATACAAAATGGTCTCCAGGGCTCCGTAGTGTAGCCCAATACCAACACCACATCCCTTACTGAACTCAAATCCCATATTCCATAGCCTCATGGTCCATGGTGTATCCCCATTGTAGAAAACCAAAAAACATGTGTGTTCCTTACAAAAACTCCAAAAGGCATGGAACTTCACCAAAATAACAAGGAATAAAAACAAATATGGAAAGAATTACCTAATAATGGTAACGAGATATTATAACATCCCCACTATAAACTATTTTTATCCCTATAAAGCATGTCAATAAGATTCGATATCAAAGGGATGAGAACACTACTCTCCCATCAGTTCCTCAAACTACCAAGTATAATGTTAATTATAAATATGATTCTATATCACATAGAACAAAGTTATAGTCTTTTTATGAAGTTACTCTATCTCAAAATCAACAATCCTATCTGGATTCATAGTCCTGGATAATTCAATCTCAACATCATGGTCTTCTTAGATCAAAACATGAGAAGGGATAGAAAGATAATTCAGATCTTGAGATACATGAAACACATTGTGTGTCAATGTAAACTATAATGAATATACCAAATGATAAGACACTTTTCACAGCTACTAAATAATTTCAAAAGGATCCACAAAACTCGGGACCAACATTCCTTGTTTCCTAAGATGTTAGTGACCCAATCAAGACAAAACACCATAGAACACTTGGGAACCAACCAAAAACTATAAAGTTCATCAATGTTGATCACCATATGATTTATACCAGCTTTGTGTTATCACTATTCTCTGATGAATCAACAAAATCATCACCATCATCTCTTGAACCAAACTTGGTTCAACAAAGGAAGCTTCACCAATCTCTAACCAACAAAGAAGATATTAACACAGATGACCATACAAGGCCTCAAAAGGATCCATTCTTATATTATACTAGTAAGTATTATTTTAATCAAACTAAAACAATCCCCAAAAGACATCCTAAGCTCCACTAAATTCAAAAATATAATCACATTTCATATATTCAAGAATCTATATAACTCATTCTATATGGCCACCCATTTCTAGATGATATTCCATGATCAAAAATACCTAGGATCCCATTGACTCTTGAAGGCATCTACAAAAGTGAGAAGTAAAATGGGGATCCCTATTCAATAAAATATTTTAAGGAACTCCATGAAAATAGAAAATCTATTTCAAATAGAGACTTCCCATGTCGACAAATTTGGTTGTATCTCAAATGGGTATAAAGTTATCTGATTTATCTATCCTTTAAATTATAACCCATACCACATTATTTCCTATAGGGGTATATGGAAACCCAAACACAATGTTTATAGAAATATCATCCCACTACTAAATCGACACTGATAATGGTTGAAGAAAACCCATCATTCTTTGGTGCTCGACTTTTACCTACCAACGATTATAATAACGAGAAACAAAATCAATAATGTCTTCTCTCATACCTGGACACTAGAATCATTGATACATGTCATAAAAAATCTTCATAGTACCAAGGTACACTTATCAATATGAACTATGGTCATCCCCCATCATGTCCTTTCTCAAAGGTAAAGGCACAACATACCAATTATGGAAACATATGACACCCTCATAAGAGAATGGCCACTCACTAATTGTCTCCCCACCATAATGAGAGTCCCTAATTCTATTAAAATCTTTATCTTGATTATTCTCTTGAAGAATCATCTCTTGAATAGGGGATTTCAACTAAGTGATTTCCAAAAAAACCTCATTCTCATTCTTTAAGACTCCCAAATGAAACCGAGTGAATAGAGCCATCAAATTAAAATAATCTGATGACTCTTTCACACCTTGGGTCAGAAGTTTCATGCTCAATCCATCAACAAAAATATTCCCCTTACCAAGGGTGTAAGAAATGTTAGATTCAAAAGACTACAGGTACTAGACCCAACACCTTTACATCAATTTAAATATTTTTGAGAGAATATATAACTCAAGATTTTTTTGTATGAATAAATAGTAAAAATTTCTTTAAAAAGTTAATATTGACAAATCCGAAGAGAATAACCCATATTTAGGAGTTCAAGATCATGGGTTGGATAATTTTTCTGATGTGACCTAAGCTGTTTGGAACTATATTCTAACACAAGATCAACTTACATGATAACACATCCCAAACCCAAAATCGATGCATCACAAAATACTACATATCCCTTCATAGCCTCTATAAGAGTCACACTAGCGTAATGGTAAAAATATGTTTCAAATCATCAAAAGAACTCTAAAATTTCTCATTACACAATAACTTTACTCATTTATGAGTGAGGGATGCCATAAGAGAATCCATCCTTGATAAATCCTTGATTAACCTGCGACAATACCCTGCCAAACCAAAGAATCTACGAATCTCAAAAAATTACGAGGTTATTCCCATGTCATAAGTGAATTAATCTTATTAGGGTCAACTGAAATACCATCTTCTAAGACCATGTGTCATAATAAATTCACTTCCTAAATCAATAAACTACATTTTGATACCATGGCATAATGTTGGTAATTTCTCAAAAAAATTAGAACTGCACTCATATGATACACACGATCCTCTTCAATTTTAGAGTAAATGAGGATTTCCTCTATAAAGACTAGCATGAATAAGTCAAGGTACTTTTTCAAGATCCTATTCATAAATTTCATGAACACTATAGGAGCATAGGTTAGACCAAATGACATAATAAGATGCTCAGAAATGAAATACCTACTCCTAAAGGAAGTGTTTTAAATTTCATACTCTTTTATTTTTAACTGATGATAACCAAATTAAAGATCAATCTTTGAGAACCACTTCACCCCTTTCAACTATTCAAAAAAGTCATCAATCCATGGAAATAGATACTAGATATTTACTATGACTCAATTTAGTTTTCAATAATCAGTACAGTGGGGATGTGTTCCATTAGATTTCATCACAAAGAGAACAAACACCATCTAAGGTGACATACTAGGTCATATAAATCATTTTTATAGAAAATTATCCACATGTGTTTTCAAATATTTCATTTCATATGGTTCCATGCTATATGAAGGAATCGATACTGGCTGAGTACCAATTACTAAATCAATGGATAACTCTACCTCTTTTACCAGTGGAATAGTAGAGAAATTGTAACGCCCTGACCCTAGTTACCCAGAGTCGGTGCATTATTACATAACATTGGCATGATCACAAGAAAGATCAAATCTCAAAAGACCGATTGGTTTAGTAGCCTTGGAAACACTAGATATATTCATAAGTTTTACATTACATCATAAAATGAAAAACTACTACAACAACATAATGTCTCCACAGTCCACACTATTATCCCCTCATAATATCCCTGCAGGTCATTCATAACTTACTTCTTCACATCCTGGGAAAAATAAAACATAGAAAAGGGGTGAGCTCAAATGCCCAGTAAGGATAACAATATAGCGGAACATTCAAAAATAAGCATAAACATCTAAGGCAATGAATTACTAAAACAAAAGCCTTTTAAACTTGAACTTCAACATAGTATGGAAAAAGTAAGATGAAATAATGCCATTTACCTTTTCACATGGATATTCTACTAATCGAATAATCACATTCAATATCAATAACCACTTTCATAATGTTGGAATGCATAATGCCAGACTATGATAACCACATAGCCAAGGCCTCGTGCCAAGACTAAAAATAAGATTTTTCCAAGGCCTTGTGCCAAGACACTAGTTTGTCTCATGAGACCTACCGATGAAATTTTTATATAAAATATTTACATTTAAAATTGCTAAAAATTACTCCAGTGTTTTTTTGAAATCATTATGCAAGCTTTTGAAAACAAAATAACTAATTCTGAGACTGATCGACTAATTATAGGCCATGATGGGTCCACTTACAATCCCTTCCTATCTTACACACTCGAGAGTCAGGTTTTCTAAAAACATTTTTAAGCTTGCGTTAAATACGTATACATTTGCACAAGATTTTCATATTTTTGGGGGAAATATCTCTTTTTTTGAAATCATTTAAAAGTCACATAATTATAAAATAAAACCTTTACATTGAAAATAATATTATAATATTGTAAGTGAAGCTTTGAAGACTTTATAACGGCAGAAAATAACTACACTCACTGTATAAGTTAAAAAAACATTCTTATCTTAATTCTGTCGAAAAGGTTAAAAAGTACCTTGTTTGAAAAACGACGGAAAGATTCCCTTATAAAACTCTTATAAAAAGACATTCAAGGGTATAAATGACTTTAACCCATATTCTTTTAAATAGTAAAAATGTTATGAAATACATTTTGAAGAAACATTGACGTGGATGATAAAGAAATCCCAGAAGATTATTACGTATAAACAACCTCGGATAATGAAGAGATTGTGAAATAAACCCTTACCAATTTGGTAACTTATGAAACATACAACCCATGAAAGAGGTATCATACAATGAATATGTAAATACACATAAATTATAGTTTATTACACAAAGAATATAATTATGGGAAGTACATACACCACACAAAAGGTAATGGTGGCAATATGGCATGAATCTCACGGGAATAAGGAGTGTGATGAAAACCCCTTACCTTGTACTTTTCCTTGGTTTTGGTAGTTTAACCTCCTTTATAATGGTGAAATGATTGTTATTAAATTATACAAGAATCATATGATATCATATATGATCTTCTAATATTGATTTGATAATAATATCTTAGTATTATCGTTGTTTCGGGTGTTAACATACTTGTTTTCTTTTATATGTTTTGTTACGTAAGACATGTTTGTAAAGGATAGGTTGTATATTATTCATATCCAGAATGATATAAGGTCCTTAAAAATCATTTTTTAATCATCAAATGATAATTATACTTGAATGGATACGATGGAGAATGAATCTTATCGCGTTCGTGGAGACGATAGTCCGTACCTACGCACGAGCGACAATATCATTCTTTTGATATTAAAATAATATATAAATGGATGGTATATCATATATACTGAATCATTAACATGTTATATTTATTATTTACATGAGTTACACATCATTATTATACCCATCCAAATAATATTATATTGAATAACAATTACACCACGACGTGGAGACGGTAAGCCGTACGTACGCACGTATGGTGACATGTTATTCAAAGGGTGGATAGAATACTGAATATGGTTGTACCATATTTATAATAACATCACAGTATATATATTATACTGGAGTTATTATTTTATAATGGTAACAACAAAGTAAGAAGAAGTTGAAGAAGAAATGAACTTGAAAAAGGGTGGTGAAATCATTACCTCTTCTTCGGTTTCTTCCTTTTGATTTGATCAAAAGGGCTCCTTAGGTTGGGTTTCTGAAAAAACTAAGTCCTCTAGGTTGTAGTGAGGGAAGTTGGGAGTGTATTTGGGTAGAGTTTGGCCGATCCCAAAGGCTTTGAAGGTGTGAAGAAATGAGAAGGAGGAGTGCCCTTTTATAAGAGGGGTGAGGGGAACCTTTGGAAAAGCTAGAGATATTAGTTTATAATAAATTCATATTCGGTTTCTAATGGCTCCAAAGTTTATTATTTAAATTTTAAGGTGGGGATGGGTCTAAAACAACTCAACCAATAGAATTTAGACAGGTTTGGGTACTTATATTAACCTTATCTTTAAGTATTAACTCTATGTTAATTAGTTTCACTTTTACAATGTCTCTTTGTATTTTTATATAATATTGTTAATAAACTTACTATATACATCCAAGATACCCCCAAGTGGTACATTAATGATGACTCTATCATGATATAAGTCTCTTGGCCGAACCTTAGATTTTTAGGAATTTAATATCAATTAATAATATAATATTTGTTTTAAGAACTCTTTTATGTCAATTTTTATTTTTTTGAAACTCATAAAAGATTGATTACGTCGAAAAAAGTAAATTAAATCAATCCTAATATATCATAGTATCCTAGAAAATTCGTTTAATTTAGTAAAAGTTTCATATTATATTTATTTGGGTATTTATAATATCAATTAATTTAATTTTTCACTATTTTAGTAATTACTGCATCATCATTGTGTCATAAATAAAATAACATATTTAATGTATAAAAATTATAAATAAAATATAATTATGTAGTAAATCGTTTTATCTTTCTAATGAATATTTATAATAAAAAATCCAACATGTATAACCCTATCTAATAATTGTTTTTCTAAAAGATATATGCTTGTGTCATTTTTGTATTCATTTTAACTTAATTAAAATAAAGTGTCCCTATCACCTACAAGTGGCACCATGGGGTCCCCAAATCGACCCCAATATTCCTATGGTCGAACATGTATCATCCAATAAGGCTAGGACACGTTTTAGGGTAATTTAGTATTATTATAATATTATATTTTAACCCTTATTTACCAAATTTACCCTTAACCATGGTAAATAAAATATTTACCACAGTAATTATTCAAAATGTCTAAAAATAAAAGTTACCTATTTACACAATTTTGACATCATGATTCCAAATATGGAATCCATTTTTCTAAATTCAAAACACAGAAGTGGCAGAAATTAATTTAAAATTAATTCCTGCTGTCAAAACAAAAAGCGTGTTTTTAAGAGATAATTACTATCAAAAGATTGACACTTGTTTATGTTCGGTTTAATTGTAAAATTATGTCCAATGACCAACATTATATTATATGGTAAAAATATATTCTAAATATACTTTAAAACCTCTAAAATTCATAATTTATAACTATTAATTATTTTGATTAAAAAAGTTGTTTTTAATTAAAATTTAGTAATTTTCACAATTCATCAAAATATGAAAGTTATCCGAAAAGTACCAAAATTTCACCTTAGGCTAAATTCGATATTCCGAATCCTGAAATGAAGTCCATTTTAAAATATAAAATATATATCATTTCGAAAATTAGGAATTACTATTCATAACGGCTAGTTTGATTGGTTGTGGTGTGTGTTAAAACTCAAGGTTGCGTACGACACACGCTACTGTATTATTCAAAGAAAGCGTACCGTGGAATCTTGGGATGTTTCATTTTAATTTTTTGATGTCCCCATTTAGTCAAAAAGTTTAAAATATTGTATTTAAAAATGGTTCACTATTAAAAGTTGATAAAAGTGCAATACTGAAAATGAATTTGTTCTTGCATTATATCTAAGAAACTCATAATATGGATTCTAAAATTATAAGGATTATATAAAGTTTAAAATTTAGATAATACTATTCATAACCTCTTTTGAATGTTTTTTTGTAAGTCATGGTGTGATTGAACTCGGTGTTGCGTGTAGTGCAAGTTATTGAATTATTTTGTAGAAATAACACACTATGAAATCTTGGGGTGTTACATTCTCCCCTCCTTCAATAAATTGATTCCTCGCAATTTGAAATTGTTCTTCGAAAATAAAAGGTTGAAAATAGAAAATATATTTGTGGGAAAACCCACATCGGAAATTGGGTTACTAAAATTTAGTCTTAATATGAGGAAAAGAGAAATGAAAGGGTCACCACCAAATTATGATCTCGATTAGGAGAACATTGGTGGAAATTAGAGACATATAATTGGAGGAAAAACGTAAATATTTATAAGTAGTGATTGAGGTCATCAATCACAAACAAGTATAAAATTGAGGTCCTTAAATTCATCAATCTATGATGATTTGAAATACCATCGGTTCAACAAAACATAGGGTATTAGGATAACACATTTTTGACGTTTCAAAATATCTTAGTTGAAATCCCACATCGAAAAATGAATTAATGAGGCCTCTATTTAAAATCAAGAGTCGAAAGTATGAAGATTACCAAAAATAACACATACTAGGGTTCCATGTAGGAAAATATGGATATGGAAGAAAAATCTAACCATCAATTATCTGATGGAGAGTGGTAGAGAACATGGCTATGAAAAGGCCAACAATCCCAATTCCATAAATTAGTGATGATTTAAGGTACCATCTAGGAAAACATTTTTGTTCTAAGTTGGTTTTTTTAATGTTGAGGAATTTATTTATGAGATTGGCTAAGATCATAAGGAGATATACTTACTTTATAATTAGAGTTTTATCCATTAATAAATTTCTACCACAAACTCATCTTTCACTCTAAAAGATAATAGAATATAAAAAAATTCTATTCACACTATTCGTATAGGGTTCCAAAATAAACGAATTTATAATTCATCTACAAGATCTTTTAATAAAAACTACATTATTTAATCCAGGACATATCGTGGGCCAGTGGTAGGTGATACACCCTTGTTGCCCTTCGGTTGCGGGTTCAAGTCTCGCAGCCTTGCCGGACGCGACGGGTTGCCGCCCGACCTCCGGGTAGTCCTTTTATGGCAATCCAAAATAATCCAAACTAGAACTATCCAAAATACTTCTGTCCAAACTCACAGTCCAACATTTATAAAGAAGGTATACATAATATAGATCCTTTTTACCCCGTAATAGCATATGAATACCTTCATCATGTATTACCATATTCCTTATTGATTACATTCATGCTCCCTTATTCCATATAGAATGCTGGATATACTTCATCAATCCAAAAATGTTTTAAACCTCAACAATGATGGAATAGACAAATCATTAATCAGCTTCAAGGTAGTCAAGAATATCCAATATAATTTATCCAAATCAATCATGTATTATTCTAAAATAACTACCTCGGTATCAGAACCATATTATGGTTTATCTTTCTCTCAAACATATATTTTCCAAAAAATTAACCTTCTATTGAGTCACTTTTCTTTGTTCCACACAATCTCAAGTCCTTAATGAAATAGTACTGCAGTACAATCCTTATATACTCCATAATTATTATAACAAGTACATTACTGAATCAACACTCAATTGACATAATCAACATAAGAACTCTAATCATTCCTCTTCATCTGTGGTAGTATCATAACTTGATTATTATCCAATAACATCATTTGCGGCATAGTCTGATGACTAGGACATAGGTTTGCGTAGTGTCCAAACTCCTTGCAAATGAAGCATTGTACATTTAAAACCATTTTCTTACCCTTGCAGTCACGTACTTTGTGCCCTTTTCCTCCACACTTATAACAAACTCCCATTCCTTTCAGGCAAGTTCCAGGGTGTTTCTTTCCACAGTTACCACATATGGGAAAATTCTTCTTTTCCCTCTTCCCTTTATCCATATTTCTCTCTTCCATCCTTTTCTTCTCTTGCTTCCCATCAAAGCCATAGGACTCAGTAAACTCTTTACTTATCTTATCAACACATATATTATTTCTTCATATGATGATAATACAAGGGAGACTATTTCTCTTATAAATTCTAGCTTAAGACCATGAAAGATCTGATCCTTCCTTCGGTTTGGATCATGTGCATTTCTGGAGTTCTCATTCCTTCTACTGGGCACCATTTCTAAACAATGGCATACACTAGATCAGTATATAAATAAAAATACATAATCCCATACTTATAAAACAATTAACATAAATTGAACTATTTATGGATATAATCCATAATCATAAAAATGTCTCCTTTGAGGATGTATATACTCATAAAGCCTTCATAATGGTTTGTAAAGAAAATGACAATTATCCTAAGCATATCCCCCGGGAGTGTCGTAACCAAGAGTGCAGCAAGACCCGTTGTCGTGCACCAGTTCCCATTCGAGTCTAGCTCAAAGCGGGGTTTTCGGGTTTTACCCCTAGGTACATCTGTGCCAGATCCGCCTCTACCTTCTCATATCCAGACATGGATGTATTGCTCGGAAAACCCACAAAATCTCTATAATACCAAAATTCGAGGAAGTTCTTCTATACTAATCCTCAAAGTTAATCTTAGGACTACGTGCTCTAATCAGAGTTTATCTAAATCTAGCTTCCAAGGTTTGTACTAAACTTCCTCTGATACCAACTGTAACGCCCCAACCCTAGTTACCGAGAGTCGGTGCATTATTACATAACATTGGCATGATCATAAGAAAGATCAAATCTCGAAATACCGATTGGTTTAGTAGCCTTGGAAACACTAGATATATTCATAAGTTTTACATTACATCATAAAATGAAAAACTACTACAACAACATAATGTCTCCACATTCCACACTATTATCCCCTCATAATATCCCTGCAGGTCATTCATAACTTACTTCTTCACATCCTGGGAAAAATAAAACATAGAAAAGGGGTGAGCTCAAATGCCCAGTAAGGATAACAATATAGCGGAACATTCAAAAATAAGCATAAACATTTAAGGAAATGAATTACTAAAACAAAAGCCTTTTAAACTTGAACTTCAACATAGTATGGAAAAAGTAAAATGAAATAATGCCATTTACTTGTTCACATGGATATTCTACTAATCGAATAATCACATGCAATATAAATAACCACTTTCATAATGTTGGAATGTATAATTCCAGACTATCATAACCACATAGCCAAGGCCTCGTGCCAAGACTACAAATAATATTTTTCCAAGGCCTTGTGCCAAGACACTAGTTTGTCTCATGAGACCTACCGATGCAATTTTTATATAAAATACTTACATTTAAAATTGCTAAAAATTACTCCAGTGTTTTTCTGAAATCATTATGCAAGCTTTTGAAAACAAAATAACTAATTCTGAGATTGCTCGACTAATTATAGGCCATGATGGGTCCACTTCCAATCCCTTCCTATCTAACACACTCGAGAGTCAGGTTTTCTAAAAACATTTTTAAGCTTGCGTTAAATAAGTATAAATTTGCACTGGATTTTCATATTTTTGAGATAAATATCTCTTTTTTTGAAATAATTTAAAAGTCACATAATTATAAAATAAAACCTTTACATTGAAAATAATCTTATAATATTGTAAGGGAAGATTTGAAGATTTTATAACGGTAGAAAATAACTGCACTCGCCGTATAAGTTAAAAAAACATTCTTATCTTTATTCTGTCGAAAAGGTTAAAAAGTACCTTGTTTGGAAAACGACGGAAAGATCCCTTATAAACCTCTTATAAAAAGACATTAAAGGGTATAAATTACATTAACCCATATTCTTTTAAATATTAAAAATTTTATGAAATACATTTGGAAGAAACATGGACGTGGATGATAAAGAAATCCCAGTAGATTATTACGTATAAACAACCTCAGATAATGAAGAGATTGCGAAATAAACCCTTACCAATTTGGTAACTTATGAAACATACAACCCATGAAAGAGGTATCACACAATGAATATGTAAATACACATAAATTAGAGTGTATTACACAAAGAATATAATTATGGGCAGTACATACACCACACAAAAGGTAATGGTGGAAATATGGCATGAATCTCACGGGAATAAGGAGTGAGATGACAACCCCTTACCTTGTACTTTTCCTTGGTTGGGGTAGGTTAACCTCCTGTATAATGGTCAAATAATTGTTATTAAATTATACAAGAATCATATGATATCATATATGATCTTTTAATATTGATTTGATAATAATATCTTAGTATTATCGTTGTTTCGGGTGTTAACTTACTTGTTTTCTTTTATATGTTTTGTTACGTAAGACATGTTTGTAAAGGATAGGTTGTATATTATTCATATCCATAATGATATCAAGTCCTTAAACATCATTTTTAAATCATCAAATGATAATTATACTTGAATGGATACGATGGTGAATGAATCTTATCGCGTTCGTGGAGACGGTAGTCCGTACGTACGCACGAGCGACAATATCATTCTTTTGATATTAAAATAATATATATATGGATGTTATATCATATAAACTGAATCATTAACATGTTATATTTATTATTTACATGAGTTACACATCATTATTATACCCATCCAAATAATATTATATTGAATAACAATTACACCACGACGTGGAGACGGTAAGCCTTACGTACGCACATATGGTGACATGTTATTCAAAGGGTGGATAGAATACTGAATATGGTTGTACCATATTTATAATAACATCACAGTATATATATGGTACTGGAGTTATTATTTTAGAATGGTAACAACAAAGGAAGAAGAAGTGGAAGAAGAAATGAACTTGAAAAAGGGTGGTGAAATCATTACCTCTTCTTCGGTTTCTTCCTTTTGATTTGATCAAAAGGGCTCCTTAGGATGGCTTTCTGATCAAACTAAGGCCTCTAGGTTGTAGTGAGGGAAGTTGGGAGAGTATTTGGGCATATTTTGGCCGAACCCAAAGGCTTTGAAGGTGTGAAGAAATGAGAAGTAGGAGTGCCCTTTTATAAGAGGGGTGAAGGGCACCTTTGGAAAAGTTAGAGATATTAGTTTATAATAAATTCATATTCGGTTTCTAATGGCTCCAAAGTTTATTATTTAAATTCTAAGGTGAGGATGGGTCGAAAACAACTCAACCAATATAATTTAGACAGGTTTGGGTACTTATATTAACCTTATCGTTAAGTATTAACTATAAGTTAATTAGTTTCACTTTTACAATGTCTCTTTGTATTTTTATATAATATGGTTAATAAACTTACTATATACATCCAAGAGACCCCCAAGTGGTCCATTAATGATGAACCTATCATGATATAAGTCTCTTGGCCGAATCGTAGATTTTTAGAAATTTAATATCAATTAATAGTATAATATTTGTTTTAAGAACTCTTTTGTGTCAATTTTTACACTATTCAATAGTTGATTTTTTTGAAACTCATAACAGATTTATTACTTCGAAAAAATTATATTAAATCAATACTAATATATCATATTATCCTATAAAATTAGTTTAATTCAATAAAAGTTTCATATTATATTTATTTGGGTATTTATAATATCAATTATTTTAATTTTTCACTATTTTAGTAATTACTGTATCATCATTGTGTCATAAATAATATAAATTATTTAATGTCTAAAAATTATAAATAAAATATCATTATGTAGGAAATCGTTTTATCTCTCTAATGAATATTTATAATCTAAAATCCAACATAAATAACCCTATTTAATAATTGTTTTTCTAAAAGATATATGCTTGTGTCATTTTTGTATTCATTTTAACTTAATTAAAGTAAAGTGTCCCTATCACCTACAAGTGGTACCATGGGGTCCCCAAATCGACCCAAAGATGCCTATGGTCGAACATGTATCAACCAATAAGGCTAGGACACGTTTTAGGGTAATTTAGTATTATTATAATATTATTTTTTAACCCTTATTTACCAGATTTACCCTTAACCATGGTAAATAAAATATTTACCACAGTAATTATTCAAAATGTCTAAAAATAAAAGTTACCTATTTACACAATTTTGAAATCCAGATTCCAAATATGGAATCCATTTTTCTAAATTCAAAACACAGAAGTGGCAGAAATTAATTTAAAATTAATCCCCGCTGTCAAAACAAAAAGCGTGTTTTTAAGAGATAATAACTATCAAAATATTGACACTTGTTTATGTTCGGTTTAATTGTAAAATTATGTCCAATTACCAACATTATATTAAATGGTAAAAATATATTCTAAATATACTTTAATACCACTCAAATTCATAATTTATCACTATTAATTATTTTGATTAAAAAAGTTGTTTTTAATTAAAATTTAGTAATTTTCACTATTCATCAAAATATGAAAGTTATCCGAAAAGTACCAAAATTTCACCTTAGGCTAAATTAGATATTCCGAATCCAGAAATGAAATCCATTTTAAAATATAAAATATATATAATTTCGAAAAGTAGGTATTACTATTCATAACGGCTAGTTTGATTGGTTGTGGTGTGTGTTAAAACTCAAGGTTGCGTACAACACACGCTACTATATTATTCAAAGAAAGCGTATCGTGGAAGCTTGGGATGTTTCATTTTAAATTTTTGATGTCCCCATTTAGTCAAAAAGTTTAAAATATTGTATTTAAAAAGGGTTCACTATTAAAAGTTGATAAAAGTGCAATACTGAAAATGAATTTGTTCTTGCATTATATCTAAGAAACTCATAATATGGATTCTAAAATTATAAGGATTATATAAAGTTTAAAATTTAGATAATACTATTCATAAACTCTTTTAAATGGATTTTTTTTTGTAATTCATGGTGTGATTGAACTCGGTGTTGCGTGTAGTGCGTGTTATTGAATTATTTTGAAGAAATAACACACTATGAAATCTTGGGGTGTTACAGAAATTAGATGGAAACATATAGAGAAACTCAATGAAAATCATAGGGAGATCACCATTCAAGGATAACCACTTAAATATGAAATAAAACAATAATATTAACCTACCCAACTATATAAAGTAAATTTTATCTTTACTCAACCTTGGATCTAATTCTACCTAAAAAACATAGTACACCCCCTCAAACATAGTAAAGGAGACCTACCAAAGATAACAATCAATTCAATCCTTATGAGAAATCTACCAATAAATACAAAGAATGATGTGAAGTAATTTCATATCGATAACCAAATTCTTAGTAATCGCAATATTATATAGAGAGAAAACAAAAAAAAGACGTCAAATTCCCTTCTATCTCTTCATTATGAGGGGCATAGTAATATCCATCACATAAGTCAAAAGATCCATAGGAAGAATCATAAAATAAATAACACGATTCAATGTGAATAAATGAGATGAACCGGTGTTAAATAAAGTAGTCACTAAATATAAAGCTATAGTATTGGTACCTCTCACCATCACTGGACCTGCATCAACTTCCTATGGAGACTCCTCCACTACATGTAGAAGCTTCATTTTGGATGCCTATGGCTAGAACCCCATAGCTCCAGAATAATTTGATTTCACTACAGTATTTTTAGGAACTTATGATCCCATTAAACTATAAAAGATAGAAAATAAATCATATAAATTATATAAGTGTCTTGAATGATCATAATAACAATAAATATTTGGTGCCTCAGTATAAACTCACATCAAATTCCCAAACTTTCCACACTAGAATTAAGTCAAAGGGACTCTTCTAAACACTACAGGAGGTTTGGATGAAGTTTTCTATTGAAACCCACCTTGATACTCATCATGATTACTCTTTCCCTTAAAGTTACTAACCGAAATTACATTAGGAGAAAAAGAAAATTCCCCTCAACACTGTCATTCTAGTGAGGTCAAGTTCAATCATCAATGATTTATCA
This sequence comes from Viscum album, assembly GCA_963277665.1. NCBI lineage: Eukaryota > Viridiplantae > Streptophyta > Magnoliopsida > Santalales > Viscaceae > Viscum > Viscum album. The sequence continues at coordinate 183,515,661 of OY728153.1, read as the reverse complement.
AGAAAAGTAGAATAAGAATTGAGATTCAACATGAAAACATGAAATTATATGTTATATATAATATCCATATTTATTATTGGAGCCTTCAGCTTCACATTTGACACTTCCACATGAGAAAAATAAAAAAAATTAGAAAAATGGTTCGTATATTGAGTCACAGTCTTATTTCCCTATTGAAGGTTAAGAAACTCCATAGACTTTGTCAAAACCATCAATTTTAGATATAACTGATCATTGAAAATAACTCTAAATTATTTCCACTCCATGACCTCATGTTACTTTTCTATAACCATAAAATGACACCATCTCCTGCTAGGACCTTCAATCTTAAAGGTAAAAAAATTCACCTTTATAGCTTCTAACATTTCAAAAAAGTAAAAGATTAGTTCAATATTTTTAAACCAATCCTCAGCAACTGAAGGATCATTCAAGCCTTGTAAATTTGGTGGTTTCTACTAAAGAAACTCATGATCATGATCTATAGATTTATCCCTTCGAGGTACCACTCCAGAAGCTTGAACGAGAACTAATGTTGCTACCTACCATATAACTTAGATAGTAAACACCACTATCTCAACCATATTTTGGTTAACTGAAGGATTTTATTACCATGGTTCACCCATAGCTTCCTCATAAGGCTTGTTCAAATTCCTCCTCAGGGGCATGATGCTATAAAAAAGTTTATAATAAACAATGAAACATCATTAAGGGTACACCAATAATTAATTCAATCAATAGATATAGGAACATAAAACTCATGGTAATTCACAAAACTCAGATCAAGTGAAAAAAACTAGAATCTCAAGGACACTTTTCCCAAACACCCATGGTGAATTAAGTCTCACTAGGATGATATTTTTATAGGAACTCACTCACAACTACCTATTAAGTCCCATAAATCTTACCTCTTGTCTACCCAGACAACCCATACTACATATCGATGTTAAGGAAACGTGATAATCCTGAATCTGATACCACTTTATCACAAACAAACCTGAATACCATGGTATACTAATACCGAAGATAGTTATGACATAGAACTAATGGATTTCACGATCCCCACGGGTTGGAGACTAGCACATGGAATCATATCTAGGTCAACAAGGAAACATTTTTCCATAAAACAATAGAAGATAAATGATACACGTTGTTATCTCAACAATCATCAAGGAGAAAGTACCATAATCAAACTAGTAAAACAATACACAAATAGTAAATCATTAAAATATATAGCCTATATCTAGGTAAAAACTCATAAATCCCACATATTAGATGGATCAAATCTCTAATGGTCACCTCCATCACTCAAGTTTCCATGAATCAAGTACTCCATCCACCTCTAAGTGGTGCTTTCACTTTTCTTGGACTTAACATAAGATAATCTACATATTATTAAAGACAATTATTGGGTATGAGCTAAATAGCCTGATAGGGTCTCACCAAGTGTTCCACAAGAAATTCCATAATAATAAACCACTTATGATTTCAATTTAAATAAAACCAATCATGGAATAATATTTACATATTTTAAAACAAAAAATCCCTTTAAGTCAAAATATAGAAGATATGTCAAAATAGTCTTAAACAAACATTTTAAGTATCAAATTTATATAAAACAGTTTGTAAGAATAAAAAACTTATATAAGTAATGTCATGTAATTATCAAATCAAAATACATCATAGTACCATGTAATATGGCCCATGGTATATTATTTTATGGCTCAAGTATCCTCACACATCTCAATTAGTGATCATAGATCAAGTGTTCACATATCCCTTGGCTCTGATAGAGGAAAAACACCCCATCATAGAAAAATAATGCTGACTAGATTTTTGTTAGATTTTTCATTATCAATCTATTTCTAGGGAGTTAGAGTACAAGCACGCTTTCCCCCTTCAACACTAACTACGTAGTCTCACATGTTCTTTAATCAATCTAATAAACATGGGAAGTTAATTCATTTCAAAATGATACAACATTTACAATTAAATTGAATAGTTTTTAGGTTTCAAAATTCCATTTTATATTTCAAAATGAATTCTGATTTTCATCATTTTCATGTCTTTCAAAATCATCTTTCATTTTAAGAAATTTTATCATGGATCAATCATCAAATCATTTCTCAATTCATGCTGTATTTCATAAAAAAACATCTAGTTCATTAAAACCATTATAAAAAATATATTTTTTCTTTTAATATCCATGTATTACCCAAAAAACTAAATTAAGGTTAAAAAAATCATTGAAAACTCAATTCAATCAAGAAAGAAAATCAAGGGTTCGTATGAATGGAAATGAATTTTGGAACCACATACCTTTAATAAAATAATCAATAATAAAAAACCCAAAATGTGGATGCTAATGGAGAGTCAAAGACATAAAAGATCAATAAGGAATCACTCTAGAAACACACCGTTATCATAGGTTTCCAATAAATCAATAACCTGAGGATTCATTACTCTCAAAATAGTTAATAATAGAAGAAGGTATTATATACATAAAAAAGGTTCTCTTACTGAAGAGGGATTGAAATTGCCCACTGGTGCATAAATTTGAGAAGAAAATCTTTTAAATGAGTCAAAAATTCTCTTGGGAGCCTTCAAAAGGAAAAAATTCGAATGAGGCTAAAGATAAGGGATGTTGGGATTTAAAATGGTTTAGGAAATTTGGTCTGTAAAAACACATACCATTCCACAACCCCACACGACCATGGTATAGTAGATTAAAAGTATGCTAGACTAGGGCATAACCATCCCATATCATGCCATAGCATCTCCTAGTCAACCAAACTACTGAAAACACATCAAAAACCTCACCCATATCTACTTCACCCAGATTAAGGATATGGAACAACCCATAAACCACACCGCATACACTCCCAAATAGGTAGTAGTAGCCAAATCACTCACTCGATCCACCACAATGCATAGAAAAACCTCCAAAATAGGGTTATGTCATATCCCAATATCCATGGTATAAATATGCCAAAAATAGTAGTAGCACTATAAAATGGTCTCTATGGATCAATGGTGTAGCCCACTAACTACATAAAAACCCTTCCCAACATCAGTTCCCCTACGATAAAACCTCATGGTCTATGATGCATCCTCACTGTAAAAAACCAGAAAACTGTATTTCTTTCCAAAAACTCCAAAAGACTCATAACTGCACCCAAAAAATAGGAAAACAAAACAAATATGGAATGAAGTACCTGACAGTGGTAATGGGATATTACAAAAATGTAAACAGAATCCCCAACCATCTATGGCGACTTTAGTTTCGACATAGTGAAGGGTTGTATAGGAACCCCCACTCCTAAATGTTGATCCATGATGGTCCTAACTCCAATATACCATTAACCTCCAAATAAAGAAGGTTGTGTTACTATTATGCAATGAACAAAATTAGGTCAACCCAACCCATAACCCAATTAGGCCCATCAAATGGCCTGAAGCACATTCATGATCTCCACAGGCTGGCGACACGCACTAGGAATAACTGAAAATCTCTTGGGAATCAGTTTTCTGTGGTAAAACAGTATGAACCACACATAAAATAGTATATCCTAACCAATAACATCAGAGTCAATAATTCACATAGATAAACATCCAAAGTAACAAAAAATAAGAAAATTAGGTACCATAAAAAAATTAAACATCATTTGAAAGACATTCCACAAAATACCACATACATGGTATCTTAAGTCATAGATAAACAATTTAGTGAAAGGGGACATGTCCCAAGAGTAACAATACATAAATACCAATGGGTAAAAAATTCCCAAATGACTCCACATGATCCAGATCTGTGAGACCTTTTCTCCTTTAAAAAATAGCGAATGATGGTAATCAAGAAGATCCACCTAGTTATATGGTTCCTTTTCCTTTACCTGTATCCTATAAAAAATCAATATACACCAAAAGAGATATATAAGGTCTGAGGAAGATATCCTATTAGGATACCACCGTGAATCTATTTAATTATTTTACACATGAATACCAATAAATTAGTTTAAAAACACTTTTCAAAACTAAACCACTTTGAAAACAATTTTATTTAAAACAAGACCTTTAAAATCCTTTTGGTTTTCCGATAAATTTAATTTTTTTCCAAAATAGTTTCCAAAATGGATAAAATAAAGTAATAAGGAAAAAGTATTAACATGCCTAACATATCCAACACATCAAAATAATGGTAATCATAACATAAAAATCATATAAACATATAAATGGAAATGGTCATAGCACATGATATCACATCAATCAGGAACTAATAAAACTAATAAAAGAATATATGATCTGACATGAGTAGGTGAACCTATGAAATCTAACTATAAGGGTATTATGTGAGTGATTCTAAACAAATAATGCTATCTATATAAGAAAATATGGAATCTCTCATAGTCTTCCCTCGGCCCAACTCAAAGAGCTATCATGATCTCTTGGTAAATAATGGAAGATATCATGGTTTTCCAACCCAAAGGCTCTCACAGTCCCTTGAAAACCAAAATGGAAGCTCTCATGGCTGTCATCCCCAAAGGCTCCCACAGTCCCTTAGCCAACCCCTTACTCGCACTCCAGTTAACCCATGTACTACTCCATTCCAATATAATCACAATCAAGTTCCATATAAATCAAATCCATTTTACATGACATTTTCACAAAGAATATATAAATTTTATTTAAAAAATTCTAATAAAAAAATACCATTTATAAATCCAATTATATTTATATTTAAAATCATAAAATATCTTTGATCTATTTCATAAAACACATGGGGTTATACAAGACACTCCCATCTGGAAAACCCACTTTTAAACTCTAAGTTTCCAACACAATCCATGAATCACATCAGAAAGGAATACAATTCATCATAAATCATTTTAATCTAAATTTAAACAAAAAATCCAAATATGATCAAAAATCTAAACGAAATCAATGAAAACACCCTTAAATAGAGACACCAACATTGGATTTAGCACCAAACTCATTGCCTTTGATAAGACCCATCTAGAAAAGGTAGAAGAATTTATCACACACCTAAGATTCATTAAAATATACCAAATACCCCATTAAAACCCTATATTTATCTATTTAAAAAACATAGGGTTATGCCCTTCCATAAAAATGGAAGAACAAGCATGATAAGGGGAAAGAAGAAAGAAAACATAAAGAAAGGGGATTACCTCAAGCCAAGACACCAAGATCCCAAAGAGATTCCACCAAAGAAGATATGGGAGAAGGTACTAATACAAGGATAGGGGATAAACATAACGAGTGAAGAAAATTAGTGCCAATGGGTATAATAATCAATAGGTGTAAAATGGTAAAATACCAAATTTTCAACGATATAGACAAGGACACATAAATTAAGTTGCATGGTTAGGAAAACCATGATCCAACTATTTAGGAGCCACTATATCTCCAATAATAGGCTACATAGATATCCCTTGGGCTCACATGGTTTGAAAAACTATGCTCAAACTGTGAAAAACCCTCTGTCTCAAACCCAACACCCCTCACACAGTTAGCTGCATGGTTAGAAAAATTGTGCGCTAATCTTGCACCATGATCTGTCTTCCCCAATACTGAGTTTTTCGACCCCTGACACCAAAAAACACCAAGAATGCACTGAAAGTCAAATAAAACTCATAATTTGATACACCAGTGAGCTGGAGGGTGTCACAGTTGAAACATACACCCATTAGCTTCTTAGAAACTATATTATTTTCAGAATATATTGTTAAGATTCACAAAACCTTTTGTGTTAGGAAATAAAATTTATTTTTTAGTTCGAATATTTAATAAATAAACCATTTTTTCTATATCATATATGGTATTATATTTGACTGGAACATTTTTCATAAAGAATAACTTATTAAAATAAACCACTGATGGGTGGTGGGAACACATTCTCACATATTTTAACAAATACTTGAATAAGAATTTTAGGAGGGATAAAACACTTTTATCCATATATTCTTCTCAAAACATGTTATAGAAATTGTTGAATAATAAACTATGTGTATACATTTAATCATCTCATACTTGTTCATTAAAACTATTTTTATTGAACATATTCTCTTATCACATAAGATAAATGAGATGAAGAAACACATATTTTACTTAAATTCATCAATTATTGACACTATCCTTTACATTCATATATAGAAACTATTTTCTACATGAACTTAAAATAAATGATGAAAAAATTATTCCTTTTTTCAAACTTTTGTATATTTACTACACTTGTAAATTATATATTTGGTATCATATACCATTCAAAACTGAATAATTAATTTCAATAACAGTCATACCTAACATGGACATTCCATGGAGTTTCTTAAAATATCAAAGGTATATATTGGATAATCCAAACTTATTTAATTATTACTCTTCTTTACCATCAAACCTAGGTTTTCATTTCCATAATTGGGTTCTTGAAGAAACCTTGTTGAACTTTTCAACAAAAATTTCTTCTTCTAGTTTCATCTTCTACCTACATGTTCTACTTATAAAGTACTTTATAACCTAGAAATCATATACCATGTTCATATATATATATATATTACCAAAACTTTTATAATATTTGGTAAAAATTATTTTAATTCAATCATATTGTCGGAACATTTCCATAATTGATAATAAGATAAATTCCCTAACTAGAACAATCCATTTTTAGTCTCCACTTAAAGTATGTTATGTAATTAAAAATAAATCATAAATAATGGGTATTAAAAACACAATCTCATTTTTATGTAAAAATATTATTTAAATTCTCTTATTTGAAACTAAATGAGATAAAACACACATATTATGATAAGTTTATCCAATATCGAAGCATCCAAGTTATCAATGAAGAAATTCCTTCTCTCAATTACTTTAAAACAAAATTCAAGATTCAATTCATTTCATCTTATGACCATTTTTATATTTAAAACACTTTTAAATCATATGGTTGATATAATATATATATCAAAATAATATAATTGATTTCTATAACCATTAAATCTTTAAGGAAACCTTTAGTCTAACCAATTCATTTTTCATATTCAATAATATTTAACATCACTTGACATAACCAATCATATTGAGATAATGAGACTAAAATCATTGATTTATAAAATAATATTTAGTAAATTAATACAGAACTATATTAATTTATTCATTTTCATCTAATGCCTTTAATCCTTTTTAATTAATCACACTATACTTCCATAAGCATCTAGATTCACTTGTTGAACAATTTCAACATTTGGTTACCAAAGAAGGAAATGTTCTGACACATAGAAATTATCGTTAAGAAAAATTGTTAAATCACCTATCTTGATTAAGAAATTTTCTTTTTTTAATTGTATTAAGATTTAATTACATTAAGTTTCTCATTTTCAGGGATTAATTAAAAATTTTATCATGATTATAATGATGATATTTTCTACAACAAAGGATTTTATAATATGGGCATCATATATTGTTAACTATTTAATAGGGAATTTTATTAAGTAGGATCCCACTAAAATGATGAACCATTTTAAAATTCATAATATCTATCAGTGGGGAAATATCCATATTTAACTATGACGTACACCTATTTTTTCACATAAAAAAGACATGATTATTTGGGTAGGGAATCATCCCAATCATATCATATATTATTCTTAGATAGTTGAGTGGACAACCCTTTATCCAATCGATCGTATGGAAAAATATACAATATTAATTTGGTGTCCTAAGAGTTAGGGATGTCTAGATAGTGTATCCAAAAAATATTTCTTTGAATAAGTCCATAAAAAAATTAACGGATACTTATGATGATCTTGAAAATAACCACAAAATAATCCAAATTTATTTATAAATTTATTGCCTTAAAAAAGATAATTTATGGGCACTCATGCTGAGCTCGATAATACCAAGTTGAACGATTGAGGTATTGACAAGTGTTGAGCTCAAAAGATCGAGGAAATAACATGATTATTCCTTGTTATTCCTCAGATATGAATCCCTCTTATTCTCATGTGAATAATATTCTAGTGACCTTGGACCATCCATATTAGGACTAGTCTCAACTATTCCGCCAAAGTGCTTCCTTGATTCCTGTTTCCGGTTTACTTAGATTGGTGCAAGTGTTCTCTGCCTTCCGAAGGGAGCCTAATGTTTCTCTGCATCTCCTATCCTCCCTGCCATCCCTTTCCATCATGGAGCTGAACTCAGCTGATTCTTCTGATAATCTTTTGTAGGTTCTTTCTCCAGTTTCAAACTCTCCTTCCTCACATTAGGATGTGAACCTCTTGGATTCTCCTCCCATGATCAACCTTCCATCTACACCTAAATCCATGGTGGTTATAAATAACCCCTCAACTTATTAGATTCCCAGTCATCCAAGTGGAGTCTGGACCAGATCTGAATTGATGTCCTAGTCTAAAACCAGATCTTCTAAAAAAAATTAGGTCTATGTGTCTAGGGATAGTGCTAGAATTTTATTTAGTCAATGATAAATATCCTCATATGTAAAGTACCTGGATTGGGCTCTCAGGTAAAATCAAATTTCATCTCAAATGAATTTTATTTTCACTCTTCTTATCTAGTTGTAGTGATGGAACCCAAATAGGATCAGGAAAAAATCAAGGATTACACTCATCGCTTGAGAGTTCATAGATTCCTTAATTATTTCCCAACTAACTCTCACATATGGTTATTCAATAAATCATCCATTTCAGTCGACTTTATATCTTTTACAGATCAATCAATCGGTATGAAAATAATAGTGGGAGATAACATGTTTTTTCTATCAGTTGTATATTCCAAATGTGATTCTAAAGCTAGAGTGTCTCTATGAGATGATTTGAGATCTTTCAACCCAGGAGCTTCTCTTTGATTAGTTGTAGGGGTTTTCAACATAGTGAATAGTCATAAATATAAAAAGGGTTGTGGGATCCCTATAACTAAAAGTTAGGCCTTCATCTCATTCATGTATAATAATGTCCTTATGGATGCTATATTTTCAGGTGATCCATTCACTTCATGTAACAATCAGTAAAGGACGCAACAATCTTGGAGTCACGTGGATTGATGTCTCGTAAATGTAGAGGATTTCTCTTAATTCCCTGATATCAAATTCTTCCACCTAGTATGAAGTATCTCATACCATTCACCTCTTCACATTTCCTTCAATGCCAGTAGTGGTAGTGAGGATTTTTTCCATTTTTCCACCTCTTGGGACGACAACCTAGAATTCCTTGACATAGTGAGGAATTATTGGGATCATTCATTCAGTGGTAACCTCTATATTTTTATTCATAACAACTTAAGTCATCTCAAAATTATTCTTTGATCCTGTTTTAAAATATTTCCTCAAGGGGATCTTGAACTGGAGGTAATTAACAGAGACATTCATCACCTTGAGTTGAGTCTGGAGACATCTTGGGATGAAGATTTATTCACTACTTTGAGATGATAGAAGGATGATTTGGCTAATATATTACTAAATTATGAGCAAGTTTCTAAGTAAAAATCCTAAGTAAAATGGCTTCATGAAGGGGACAAAAACACGAGGTATTTTCATGCTTGCATTATGTAAAAATGCAGACACTCTACTCCCAATATTCTCTTGGAGTATGTGTCCTTTTATAATGATAGAGACTTTTTTTTGGAAATATGTAAAATAATCACATTAAGTCTCTACTCGCATCTCCAAACCCACGCATGGTGGGGGACTATCCTAAAGGTTCTTCTGATTTGTTTGACATTATTCCCAGTTTCTGTCTGAAGTAGTGAATGAAAAGATGAATTCCCTACCAGATGATAAATAAAATTGGGAAGCTATTTGGTTTATAAATCTTAATAATGATCCCAGTTTGGTTTTTTCCCTTCCTCATTTTATAGGGCCTCATGGTATATTTTGAAAAAGAGACTGATCTATGTGGTGCAAGACTACATCCAATGGGGGAATATCCCCTAAGTGGCATGTACTACTAAAATTGTTCTTGTGACAAGGGTCAAAGATCTCCATTCCTTTAATCATTACCACCCTATAATCATGTGAAATGTTCCATATAAATTTATTACTGGAATTATTAAGTCAAGTATTTCCCCCTTCCTTCCAAGTTGGGTGGCTAAGGAACAACATGGTTTTGTAAAAGGTAGAACAATTCAAGGATCTATTACCTTGGCCCAAGAAATTATCAGCAACTTCAAATTGAAGATGTTTTGTAGTAATGTGTCCATACAAATTGATATGTGTAAAGCCTATGATAGAGTCTAATGGAGTTTTATTATCAAATTCCTCTCAAGAATGGGTTTTTTGACTTGGGTTATTGATATTTTATTACATTGTTTTAGCTCTCCATGGTTGGATTCTTCTTTTATGGGAAAGCAGTTAAGTTTTCTCAAAGAATTTAGAGGACTGATATAGGGGGATCCCCTATCCCCCTATTTATTTATCATTTCTAAAGATATCCATAGACGTTACCTTAATAATTGTATTACAACGTTCAAGATTACCCCTACCGTAATAATCTCTCAAATGGAGGTATTTATCATCTCATGTTTATAGATAATAACATAATTTTTATCAATGGTAGTAGAAGATATATCCAAGTGTTAATGAAGTTTTAGAAGATTATTTTTTATAGAGTGTCCAAGTATTAAATTTTGATAAGAGTATCTTCTATGTCCCTAACAAATGTTCTGAAAGAAGGATAAGGGCTTTGGGAATCAGTCTTGGGATGCATAAATGGTCCTTCCCCATAACGTACATGGGTTATCTAGTGTCCCCTAACATCCTTATAATAAGTAACTTTGATATGATTAGATATAAAATCATGGTTTGAATTCTTAATTAAAAAAATATATTCTTGTCATTTAGAGGGAGGATCAATTTGATTAACTCAGTACTTTCCTCCATCCCCATGCATATAATATCCACTTTGATGGTCCCAAGGAAGGTGATTTCCAACATTGAGTCCAATTTGATATCCTTTTTATGGGATGGAAAATGTCAAGGTAAATTCCATTAGGATTCATGATGTAAGCTAGATAAGCCCATTTATGAAGGGTGTCTTAACTTGAGAAGTATATCTAGAACCATGAATGGTCTTCATTCCAAACATTCACAGGAGTTAATTGAGGAAAAATATTTCTAGGGAAAACATGTGCAATGTACTTATGGATTTTATGGGTTCTGTAATGACCTGGAATTCCAATGTAATTTTTTTAATTAAATGGGAATTTTACGAGTCCGTGAAAATTGACGGCGTGTGATTATGAGGCCTGATGTTCCTGGAATTAATTTCTGAACTTTTTTCGGTTACGTTCAGTAAACATGTGAGCATGTTTTTGTAACTTTTGAATCGGTGCTCAGAATTGAAATCTGAGGGCACCGTTGAACTCATAGCACCGATATTCTCTTAAAGGGACCTTCACCTTGACCGTAGTAGGTCGAGGGTGAAAGATAGAATTTTTGTTTTTTGTGGAAATTAAAAAAATAATAAAATAAAATAAACTTATATTTTATTTTGTTTTTTGTAACCTCCTCTACATTGGTTATGATGGTGGGGACCAACCGAGCCCTGAAAACCTCCCAATATTGAATTTAGGGGCGGAAACCACCTGACCCCTATTAATGGGGGAGAAACATCTCAACTCCCCCAATTAATTCTATGTGGAAACATAAAATTAAATGTTAAGTTATCAATTAATTTTATGTGTCAACATAAAATTAAATGTTAAGTTATTATTTAATTTTTTTGTTGGCTATTTTTTTCTTTTCGGTGGAATTGGGGAAAGGATTGGAAAAAGGGAATTAGGAGAGAGTTTCGAGGATTATTCTATCCAATGAAGAACACGTTCTCCAATGAAGAACGCACTCCCCAATGAAGAACACTCACACAGAAGAGGAACAACTTCAATGGCAACAAACCGACGATCGAGGATATGCCGATGTCACTGACATTCGTCTATCCCCAACGACATCGTCTCCTTCCTTGCGGCCTATGTCAACAAATATTCGATTTAGGGGTTTATTTCTATGTGACTATGACTTCCCATGTTCTTCCCTTTTAAAATAAGAGCGTAGATCAAACTTTGATAATCTAGTTGATCCACAGATGTTTTCTTTTGCGGGATTGGGAATAGTGATTGATGAAGGTTGTGGGGATTGATGTCTTTAAATATCTTCCATACACGTTCTTGATTCAAATTTGTGAACCATTTGCTACCACTCTAACGCGGAGGGTTCGAGCCAAACAAACATGGCCCGACCCCTCTGTCGTTCTTCTTTAGTGTGTTCTTCGCAATGGTGATGGCGATCGGTGCCGGTGTTTGGCAACGGTGGAACATTAGAATGACGACCGACACCACCACCTGCCGCGAAGAAGACGATAGTGCTCCGCCACCCTGATAAGTAATTGCGCCTCCCCATGGCCTCGCTGCGCCGCTCCACCCCATGGCCTCGTCGTGTCGCCCGTGGCCCCACCGCACCCCCCCCCCCCCCGCGGCCCCGCCGCGCCCACCCGCGGCCCTGCCGCGCCACCCGCCGCCCCACCACGCCACTCCATAGCCTATTAGCCCTCCATAACCTCGTGGCCTCTATGGCTGCTCTGCCGCCCCATGGACAACTGCCCAGGTCGGGCCGCCCAGCGGGCTGGACCACCTACCGTGGGCCTGACCGCCCAGCGTGGGCCTGACCGCACAGCGTGGGCCTGACTGCCCAATGCGGTCTGGGCCTGACCCAGTGTTCCAGGCCGCCCTGCAGGTAGGGCCAAACCCACAGGTTGTGCAGGGTTGACCTAACCCAGTTCGGCACAGGTTGGTCTGACCAGGTCAGACCGGACCCGAACCCACTTCAACCCATTACGCTCTTTTGGCCATAACTTTGGCACCGAATGTCCATTTGACGAACCGTCTACGGTGCTGGAAAACACAGAGCGAGATGGTATATTTGGTAAACCACAATTGAGTTTTGGGTAAAGTTGAAGAACGTTCAGTTTGGATCGAGCACGAATCCAACTGGGCCCTCGGGACTAAAAGGCTAATAACTCACAAACCGGGAGTCCGATTGACGCATCGTCTTTGTCATTGAGACCCATATGATGTGGCTGTACTTTTGGATTCGTATTCGTGAGACTTTGTGGCAATTTTATTATCAACTAGTCGCTTGAGGATCGGACCCTCCCAGAGACGAGCGAGCTTAGCACGGGAACCCAGTAGCTGGCTGTGACTTCTGGAAGAGATCCTTCGTGGGTATGTGATTGAGGGTCCCACATGGAACCGCTCTAGGATTCCATGCAAGAATACCCGAGCGATCCTGTTTGGGTCAGAACCTAGCGATCCTGTGTGGGTCAGCACCTAGCGATCCTGTGTGGGTCAACACCTAGCAATTCTATGTGGGTCAGCACCGAGCGATCCTGTGTCGGTCAGCACCGAGCAATCCTTTTTTGGTCAGCACTAAGCGGTCCTGTGTGGGTCATCACCGATAAATCCTATGTGGGTCAGCACCAAACACTTCTGTGTGGGTCATCACCTAGAGATCCTATGTGGGTCTTATGATGATTAGCGATCCTTCGTGAGTCTTCCTCTTAACAGAGTACGATGATTCAGTAGTTACATCTAATCATCTCTTCTACTGTACATAAGTTATACATGGTGTGAGCTGATTTCTTACCTGAGAGATACTTTCCTTTGTGGTAATACCTTGGTGGTATTCTTATGTGTGGCGTACCTATGTGGACTTTCCTTTCTGGTATTCCTTCCTTTGTGGAATAGTTGTTCTTTGGGCTTTGTGTTGGACTCTGTGTTTTCCTCATGATTGAGATGGGTATTCTTGATAACATAGGGATATGTATGGGAATATACCAAAGTTGGGTTTTCAGTTGATTACATGCTTTGAGGATTATCATTTGTGGATTTTGTGAGACCTTGAGGGTCTCAGGGTCCCTACTAAGTATCGTTACAATCACCCCTACACGAGCTATGCCTGCACCTCCTTGTGTTTGTTGCAGATGATGGACACCGCTGACCGAGGATAAGAGTACCAGGACTGGAGGTGGCTCAAAGGTTGACGTTACACGAGGCGAATCATAGAGACGACCGTTCATGAGCTGTACCTACCCTTCAGGTAGTATTCATTGTGGACGATCCATGAGCTGCTTTTCACCTATCATCCGTCTTTTAATTTCAAGTTTTCCATGTACTTTCCAGTTGGGATTGTATTCTGGTCCCTTTTACTTACTATACTCACTCTATTTCCTATTCATTTTACATGAGTTCGTATCTTGTTGTGTGCTTGGTTGTGTGTGTTATGGGTTATAAAGGCAATGTCGTCCCAGTATTTGGAAATACGCCTTCGGAGCTAGTCGCCAACCCCTGGCCTACAGAAGGAGGTCTTGGGGTAGTCACGACACGGGCCCTGGAGGACAGGTCATGACAAATTGGTATCAGAGGGAGGTTCTACCATAGAACATAGGACTATGATCTTTTTAACGACAATAGTGTTATGTTTAGTGAGTGTGGTTATCAGTTTAGGGAATCTATTATTGGTGCGGCGACCGACATTTCCATAAACCAGGACCCTGACTTCTGATTTCCAACTTAGTGTGCAAAAACACTGATTGTGTGTGTGTTTTCAAGAGTTTCTTTGTGATATATTCAGTCATCTCACCAAGTATAACGTATTAACCATGGAACACCTGTTTCTTTTCAGGATGACTCCATGAAGATAACTAGCTAGGGTTCCGAGATTAGTATACACTAATAGCCCACCGAGTGACAAGGCCTTTATGCAGGGCCCTCTTCCAATAGAGGCACCAGCAGAGGCACCAGTGGTACCATTACCCGTTGGGACACCGATCCCACTACCCACAGTATCAAACGGTGCACGCCTCTTGAGTGTGTTGCACGAGTTCCAGCTCCAGAGGCCACCAGGTTTATGGGAGAGACAGTCCCACAGGCGACTGAGGACTGGCTGGAGGCTGTGGTGAGAGTCTTCTGACTGGTAGGGACACCAGCCGATATCATGGAGATCCTTGCTACCAGCCTTCTACAAGTAGAAACAGGATGATGGTGGAGCTTGATGCACCAGGTTTACGATGAGGAAACTCTTCTCTGGGTAGACTTTGAGAGCCTGTTTCAGGAAGATTTTGTTCCAGCGACACTTCGTGCAGTGCACATACAGGAGATACTTCATCTGCATTAGGGCATCATGACTGTGGCTCAGTACTCAATGAGGTTCACTGACCTCTCATGATACTCCACAGATATGGTATGAGGCTAATTATTTAGGGCTCAGACCTTTGATAAGGGACTCAAGCAGGAGATTAGGGCTTTGATAATCTCACCCAACACCCCGATGCGGGAGGGAGTGTTAGAGTGATCCCTCTTAGAGGAGTGTTTTCTTGCTGAGCAGTCACCAGCAGCGAGACCCACCACTGGACATCATGTAGTGGAGTCTTCTGTAGCTATTAGTAGACATATTTCATAGAGGTCCAAGAATACCAGACCTACAGGTGGACGACCACAGGATTCACGGTCGGTTGTGCGGGGCACCCGAGGTGGAGCTAGTCATGCCATGAGATGGAAGTGTTACTCATGTGATGGGTAGGGTCACATGGCTCGTGACTGTCTGACCCACCGTACGAATGATTAGCATAAGGTTGAAGGAAATCCTAGGTAAGGACAAATATTCGACCGAGGAGGTCTATACGGAGCAGGCAGATGTGGCAGAGGAGCTGGTTGTGCTGCTGGCGGTGGGAAACAATTTGAGATGTTACCGCCACAACCACCAGGTGGTCCACCCCAACCACAGGGAGAAGGATGACATGTGATAGCTCAGATCTAGGTAGCTGAGGCCTACAATCACAGTGCTCTGGAGATGATACGAGGTACGATCTATGACTACTCCACCTTATCTGCAGTACTTATAGACACAGGTGCCAGTCATTCTTTTATTTCCTCTACCCTCTTTTGGAGCTCAGAGATTCGGATGGAGCCATTGGCTCGATCCGTACGGTTAGAGACAACTATGGGAGAAGATTAGATGATTACGCATTGGTGAAGGCAGTGTGAGCTTACTCTAGGAGGTGAGAGATTTGGCTAAGATCTCCTAGTAGAGGCATCGAGGCCTTACGATTTCATCTTGGGTATGGACTGGTTAACTACAGTCCATGTCCAGATTGACTGTTTTAGGCACAAAGTTTAGTGTGTCCGTATGGATGGGACCTGTTTTACCTTCACCGGTGAGAAGGGAGGCTTTGCACCACAGGTTGGACTTACATAGAGGAGAGTGCATCCGATCACTCATCAATTGGCTAGCCTTACCCTCAGAGCAGTTTATGTGGAGAGTTCGAGTTATCCTGTAGTGGTGGACCAGTATGCGGATGTCTTCCCTGATGATGTTCCGAGTCTACCTCCTCACAGATAGGTGGAATTTTATATAGAATTGTACCTCAGGATGACACTAATATCTACACCAACGTATCGGATGGCTCCCGTGGAGCTTTGGGAGCTTCGAATATAGCTGGAGGACTTATAGGGAAAAGTGTTCATCTGGACCAGTGTTTCTCCTTGGGCAGCCCCGATTTTGTTCGCCACGAAGGCGGATGGGAGCTTGAGGCTTTTCGTTGACTATTGGCACCTGAACAAGGTGACTGTGAAGAACAAGTACCCTCTTCCGAGGATTGAAAACCTCTTTGATCAGCTGAAAGGAGCACGATGGTTATCAAAGATAGACCTTAGATCAGGCTATCACCAGCTCAGAGTATGAGACAAGGATGTGTATAAGATGACTTTAAGATGTCGGTACGACCATTATGAGGTTTTGGTTATGACATACGGCATGACCAACACTCTAAATGTTTTTATGGAACTCAGGAGCATGATCTTTCAGCCATACCTTGATGTCTTTTTAGTAGTCCTCATCAACGACATTCTGATCTACTCGACAACTGAGGAGGAGCATGCCTAACATTTTCAAGTAGTACATGACACACTCAAAGAGCACCAAATTTATGGTAATCACTCGAAGTTCCAGTTCTGGATCCGAGAGGTTCACTTTCTAGGACATGTTATATCAGAGGCTGGAGTTGTAGTGGATCCAGCGAAGATTGAGGTAGTACTTTCTTGGGATCCACCCAGGAGTGTGATGAATATAAGGAGTTTCCTGGGTTAGGTTGGATATTATCGAATATTTGTGCCAGATTTATTCAGAGTTGCAACTCCACTTTCAACGTTGATGAAGAAGGGTCAACCCTTCTTGTGGTCAGAGAGGTGCCAATAGAGTTTTCAAGAGCAGAGGTAGAGGGTGACTAGTGCCCCCATCTTGAGGCTTCCAGAGGAGGGTGTAGGGTACGTAGACTACTGTGACGCATCAGGGACCAGACTCTGATGTGTCCTGATACAGGAGAGAGCAGTGATCACATATGGTTCTTGACAGTTGATATAGCATGAGAAGAACTACGGTACACATGACATGGAGTTAGCAGTAGTGGTCTTCGCCATTATGATGTGGCGACATTACTTGATGGGCGAGCGTTTTACAGTGTACTCTGATCACAAGAGTCTCTGGTATTTCTTCTCTCAGAAGGACCTAATATAGAGACAACGACGTTGTCTTGAGTTCCTCCAGGACTATGAATTCGTGATAGTCTATACTCTTGGGAAGGGGAACGTTGTAACAGATGCACTCAGCAGGAGGTCCAGTATACAACTGCTAGGCGAGGCGACAGAGCAGCTGGCCGCTTTGCAAATATCCTTTGTGGATCGGGATGATTCATCTTTTCTTAAGTCTCTTATAGTCACTCCCCCACTTATTCAACGAGTCAGGGAGGTGCAACATACAGACAAAGACTGCGAGGCACGACATGCTCAGATATCCACATGGCATACACCTTAGGGATTTTCTGAAGGTGGGGAGCATGTCATCCTCTTCAGAGGGCATACCATGGTACCAGTGTCACTTCGAGAGGAAGTTTTGATGGAGTTCCACACATCCACTCCAATGGTGCATCCATGAGTGGAGAAGATGTACTAGGATCTACGACGTCAGCACTAGTGGCCGGGAATGAGGAAAGCAGTTTCAGAGGTTTTCTATTGGTTCCTCACTTGTCATCAAGTGAAGGCGGAGCATCAGGTACCAAAAAGTTTGGTTCAGCCTTTGGAGGTCCCAGAGTGGAAGAGGGGTGGGATATCCATGAACTTTTTGACAGGACGTCCACGTACATCTAGGGGTCATGACTTGATTTGGGTGATCGTCGACTGACTCACCAAGTTGGCCCACTTCCTACCGATCAGAGAGAAGTGATCAGTAGAGAGCTTGGGATACCTCTATGTGCAAGTGATTTTGTAGTTACATGGAGTACCCTCAGCGATTGTATCCGATCATGATGCACATTTTACTTCTCGACTATAGAAGGGGTTGTAGGAGGATTTCAGGACACAACATCGTTTGAGCACCGCCCTCCATCCTTAGACGGATGGTCAGACTGAGCGGACCATTTAGACCCACAAGGACATGCTGTGCGCTTACGTCCTCGACTTAGGTCCTAGCTGGGTGGATCACTTTACTTTGTTGGATTTTTCATACAATAACATCTATCACTCCAACATTGGGATGGAACCTTTGGGGCGTTGTACAAGCGACCTTGACGATCACCTTTGTGTTGGACTGACCTAGGAGAGTCAGCACTAGTGGGACCATAGATGGTACATGCTACCATAGAGAAGGTGCAGATCATTCAGGAGTGGATGAAGACTACACAGAGCAGGAAGAAGTTGAATGTCGATAGAAGATGGAGACCTCTGGAGTTCGAGGATGGAGACCACATCTTTCTACAAGTCTCGCCTCAATGAGGTTTGTGGAGATTTGGCTGAGGCAACATGTTATCTCTGAGGTTCATTGGACCCTTCTAGGTCCTCAATAGAGTTGGAAATGTGGCTTACCGCTTAGCTCTTCCACCTCAGTTGCACCGGGTGCATGACATCTTCCATGTATCCCAGCTGAGGAGATACGTGCATGAATCTTCTCACATCATCGACCACAATAAGCTGGATGTCGACGATGGGGTTTCTTTTACGAAGGTTCCAATAGAGATTGAAGATCGACAGGATCAGTTCTTTTGTGGGTGGTTGATACCACTAGTGCACGTTCGCTGGCAGCATGGGAACCTCCAAGAGAGAACATGGGAGCTGGAGGCTGAGATTCGTGCTCAGTACCCCCACTTTTTTTCCTAGTTTTGTGATGTGTCTTTCGGGGACGCAAATCACTATGGTTGGGAGAAAGTAACGAACCGAAATTTCCATGTATTTTTTTTTAATTAAATGGGAATTTTACGAGTCTGTGAAAATTGACGGCGCATGATTCTGAGGCCTGATGTGCCCGAAATGAATTTCGGCACTTTTTTCAGGTACGTTCAGTAAATGTGCAAGCGAGTTTTTGTACCTTTTGAACCAGTACTCAGAATTGAAATCCGAGGGCACCGTTGAACTCACAACGCTGGTATTCGCTTAAAGGGACCTCCACCTCGACAGCAGTAGGTCGAGGGTGAATGATATAATTTGGGTATTTTGTGGAAATGAAAAAATAATAAAATAAAATAAACTTCTATTTTATTTTATTTTTTGAAACCTCCTATACATAAGTTATGGTGGTGAGGACCACCCGAGTCCTCAAAACCTCGCAATTTTGAATTTAGGGGTGGGGACCACCGAACCCCTCATAATGGGGAAGAAACCTCTCAACTCCCCAAATTAATTATATGTGTCAACATAAAATTAAATGTAATGTTATCAATTAATTTTATGTGTCAACATAAAATTAAATGTTATGTTATTATTTAATTTCTGTGTTGGCTATTTCTTTTCTTTTCGGTGGAATTGGGGAAAGGATTGGAAAAGGGAATTGAGAGAGAGTTTGAAGGATTATTCTCTCCAATGAAGAATGCATTCTCCATTGAAGAACGCGCTCCCCAATGAAGAACACTCACGCCGATGAGGAACAAATTCAACAACAAAAAACTGATGATCGAGGAAATGCCGACGTCACCAACATCCGTCTATCCCCAACGACATCGACTCCTTCCTTGAGGCCTCCATAAACAAATCTTTGAGGTAGGGGTTTATTTCTATGTGATTATCACTTCCCATGTTTTTCCCTTTTAAACTAAGAACACAGATCAAACTCTAATAAACTAGTTGATCTGTGATAGTTTTCTTTTGCGAGATTGGGAAGAGTGATTGGCGAATGTTGTGGTGATTGATGTTTTTAAATATCTTCCAGACATGTTCTTGATTAAAATTTGTGATCCACTTGCTACCGCTCTAACGCAGAGGGTGTGGGCCAAACAAACATGGCCTGACCCCTCCACCGTTCTTCTTTGGTGTGTTCTTCGCGACTGTGATGGTGACCAGTGCTGGCGTTTGGCACCAGTGGAACATGAGAATGGCAGCCGACACCATAGCCGGCCGTGATGAAGATGGCGGAGCTCCACCACCCCACGACCTCACTGTGCCGCCCCTCGGCCTTGATGCACCTCCCCACAACCACAACTGCCCACGGCCGCGCCATGCCGTCCGTGACCCTATCGCACCGCCCCGTGGCCCCGCCGCGCTGTCTGCGTCCCCGCCGTGCCGCCTCGTGGCTCCGCCGCCCCGCGGACTTGTAGCCCTCCGCGGCCTCACGACCACCCACGACCTCCGTTGCCCGCTTCCCCATGGGCCACTGCCTAGGCCAGTCAGACCCAGCGGTCCGGGTCGACCCTAACCCGGATGGCCCAGGTCGGTTCGGTCTGACCGAGTCAGACCGAACCCGAACCCACTTCGACCCATTACGCCCTTTTGGCCATAACATTGGCACTAGACGCCTGTTTGATGAACTGTCTACGGTGCCAGATACCTTATAATGAGACGGTCCCTTTGGTATACCCTACTAGATTTTTGGGTAAAGTTGAGGAACAGTCGGGTTGGATCGAGCAAGAATTCAACCGGGCCCTTGGGACTAAAAGGCTAATAACTCACAAATCGGCCGTCCGATAGATGCACTTTCTGTTGCGTTGATACCCCTATGACATGGTGGTCCTTTTGGATACTTCTTCATGGGACTTCGTGGATGTTGGTGTATCGAATAGTGTCTTGAGGAGAAAACCATCCCAGAGACAATCGATCTTAGCGCGGGAACCCAGTAGCTGGCTGTGACTTCAGGAAGAGATCCTTCATGGGTCTGTGATTGAGGGTCCCACATGGAACCACACTAGGATTCCATGCATGACTACCCAAGTGATTCCATGTGGGTCAGAACCTAGCGATACTGTATGGGTCAGCACCTAGCAATCCTGTGTGGGTCAGCATCGAGCGATCCTGTGTGGGTCAACACCGAGTGATCCTGTGATTGTCAGCACCGAGCGATCATGTGTGGGTTAGCACCACACGATCCTATGTTGGTCAGAACCGAGTGATCCCATGTGGGTCAGCACCTACAGATCCTATGTGGGTCTGATGATGATTAGCGATCCTTTGTGGGTCTGCCTCTTAACATAGTAAGATGATTCATTAGTTACATCTAATCATCTCAACTATAGTACCTAAGTTATACCTGGTGTGAGATGAGTTCATACATGAGGGGTACGTTCCTTTTTGGTAATACCTTGGTGGTATTATTCTGTGTGTCATACCGTTTTGGACTTTCCTTCGTGGTATTCCTTCCTTTGTGGAAAAGTTGAACTTTGGGCTTTGAGTTGGAATTTGTGTTTTCCTCATAATTGAGATGTCTATTCTTGATAACTTAGGTATATGTATGGGAGTATACCTAAGATGGGTTTTCAATTTATTACATTATTTTTGGATTATACTTTGTGATTTTTGTGAGACCTTGAGGGTCTCGGGGTCCCTACTGAGTATCATTATACTCATCCCTACACGGGATATGCCCCCACCTCGTTGTGTTTGGTGCAGACGGAAGACATCGCTGACTGAGTATGAGAGTACCTGGACTAGAGGTGCCTCATAGGTGGACATTAGATAAGGCGAACCACAGAGATAGCCGTTCGTGAGCTATACCTACCCTTCAGGTAGGATTCGTGGTGGACGATCTAGGATCTACCTTTCACCTATCAGTGGTCTTGTACTTTCCAGTTTTCCTTGTACCTTCCTGTTGGGCATGTATTCTAGTCCCTTTTACTTACTGTACTCACTCTGTTTACTATTCAATTTACTTGAGTTCATATCTTGTTGTGTGCTTGGTTGTGTTTGTTATATGTTATAAATGCAATGCCTTCCCAGTTTTAGGGAATACACATTCTTTGCTAGTCGCCAGCCCTTGGCCTATGGAAGGCGGACTTGGGGTAGTCATCGCACGGGCCCCGGGGGACGGGTTGTGGCAGGTTCTTATCTAGATTTAAACACTCCAAAATACTGAAGACAATTGTACCCATATACCCATTCTCCAACGTCACACTCATTAGTTAATTGGAAAGGGGGATATAAACTATTGGCATTATAATTGGTTAGGGAAAATTCTTGGATTTCCTAACTTTCCTGCTCTGAATTTTTTTTTACAGAGGACATTGAACATCCTACCTTCATCAGTGCCACCTTGGATGACAACCAAAAGAGTCTATTTGACAATATTGTGTTGACCATTTATCTGAATATGTGTATTTTCATAGGTTTCATGGCTAGTTATTTTATGATCATAGATTTCCAAAAAAATGTAGGCAACTTCCTCCCCTTAGGATCGTTGGGGTGAAATTATATGGTGAAAAAAAAATTCCCTTCCTAGTTTGGTGTGCCTGTAATAATTTCTTACCATCAGATGATAATATATAGCATAGAGGGATTAGAATTTCCCCAATGTATCTCTTCTATAGGGATTTAATATCCGAATCCACTAAAAATTTATTTTTCAATAGTGAATAGGAAAAGTCTATCTACAGTTTGTTCGACCAGCTAACAAGATTGTCCAAAAACCATTCTCTCCTAAGACGTTCCTACAACAATGGTTCCATGTCTTGTATTATCCCTGTGCCATGATACGGTCTAGAGCTTTAATTTTCATTTCTGGTTGCTGAGTTATCCAGTCTTCAAGGAATAAAAAATGACATTAGTCTATTTAGGGATCCAACAAAAGTACTATCTTAAAAACTAGAAATTTAATTCTGGATTTCTATAGGTTGTGCAAAGACACATTGAATGTACCATCTCTCTTACCAGTTTTTCCCCTACACGTCTCCATCGCTAGTAATCCTACAACTAATATAAACTGGGTCAAATGGAAGCCTCCCCTATTAAGTAATAAGCTAAATATAGATGGATCATTCTATTCAGGATCTATACGTAGTGATAGAGAAATCAATGACCCCAAAGTCTCAGTTATTATTGCTTTATCAGTGTTATTCAGAATTAGTGACTCCATTCAGGCGGAAGACCATGATATGTTTATAGGATTAATTATTTACAACGAGAGGAGAATTCATATGAGGGAGATTGAGACCAATTCACTAACACTCTACACTGAAATGTCATGCAAAGGTCATATTCAGTGGTCCATTGAATATTCCATCATGAGACTCAAGAGCCTTATAGGCAATCACATGAACATCCTTCATATGTAGTGTGCGGGGAAAGTTGTGGAGAACTATATTGATTCAAAATCTTCTCAAAATGACTGGATCCTTATATTATATAATCTAGGGTTCTTTCCCCCTAGAGGGTTAAAATGTTTTTTCAGGCTGATTATCTTGAGCTCCACTATTTTAGTCCCCCTTAACTGTTCTCTTTGTAGGATCTTTATCCCATTATCTATAAAATAAAATAAAAAGTATTTGGTGGGTGAGATAAATATTTATGAACAATTCATAAACAAAATCTAATTATAAACCCTTTTATAATTTTCATATTTAACATTATTAATATTCTCTAATTTTGTATATAAAAATTTTATAATCATTTCAAAATTTTGAATATAAACACTTTATATCCATCCCAATATGAAATCTTTCATATTCATCATTATATGAAATTTTAATTTTTATATATATGATATTATATTAACTATAAAATATTTATGATCCAATTTCTACTATGTAATCATTTTATATAATCTAAATAAAATATAATTAAAAAATAATTAAATTTTAATCATATCAATCATCAAAAAACTTTTTATGTGACATAAATAATTTCCAAATAAACCCCTTTTAATTTTAACAATTCTAATTAATTAATTATGAAAAATTCATAATTCTAAATACCAACATTTTATATTTCGGCCTTGCTTCATAATTTAGAAAATTTTATATATTATTTATTATGATTTATAAATAAACACTTTTATTTCTAGATCATAATTCACGGAATATTATATTTTTAAAAGGCATTTAAATATGAACATTTAATATATATGTAATATTTTATAATAAATGTTTCATAAATATATAATTTATAATTAATTAATTTATCAGCCTTTTATAAATTAAAATATCCTAAAATAAATTTTATAATTATTTATAAAATTTTACAAGCCATCTTAATCATTTTAAATGTTAAAAACATATTTCAACAATTTTAAAACTATTATGATTACACTTATGCATAGGGGTATTCCTGCGTAAGGTTAAAACCTTCTACCCTTACATAGGACATCTAAAATCCCTTGTGTGATGGTAAGTCACTACTTACATTTACATAGCTTAAGTATGACATGTTGTGTAAAGTTAATTCAAAGATTACCATTGTGCATCTCATTCCATGTAAGGGTAAAAATGATATTACCTTTATTTAAATGCTTCACATAAGGGTAGGTCTCATTTACCATTACCCGATCTTCTCGCATCACTGTATAAGGTTACTAAATTTACACAAACCATTTTCATAAAGGTAACAAAGAAGTTATCCTCACACAAACCCTTTGTTTAAGGTTATCATGTAAAGGAAAATCATATTTACCTTTAGGTATCACATCTTTGTAAAGGTAACATCTCATTTACATTTATGTATCCCTACAAAAACCTGTGATATGTTTATGTTTTCTCTTGCATAAGGTTAAGATACCAGTTACCTTTATGTTACCCTTTTAAATATTTCATAACCATTATGAATAAACCATTTACCTTTATGAAATATTTTTAAAACTTTCACTACATTTACATGTAACTGTAATAAATATCACACCCTTACAATGAACCTTTACACAAACCATTTGGGTAAGGGTTATACCCCAAACTACCTTTACATGAACCCGTCATATAAAGGTAAGACTTAGGTTTCCATACATGGAAAAATGGTAATTCCAGGTGACCCTTACATAGACTCATCCATGTAAGGGTAAGGAGAGATGATCCTTACACTTTCCACTCTAAATAATGTTGGAACCAAGGATGTTCTTTTCTAGAAATGAAGTGTGGTTTGTGTTTGCTATAAATAATATCATGGATGATTAAATATATTTAAAGGAAATGGATCGTATAGTTCAAGTATTAAATAATTATGATGGTGTTCTCCACAGTTAAGATGAGCATCGCAGACAACTATGAGATTTGGAGCATTGCGGCGACATGAAGGGTTAGACGGAGAGCACCGTGAAAACATCAAATTTCAATGGTTCTTTTCAAAGGGAGGTGCATCGAAAATACATTTTCTGAATGATATGGAAAACACACTGGATGCGGTGGAGCTTCAGGATCATCCATGCTCCTAAATAAGAGGCTACTCCTCTTCATTTGTTACAATTTTTTATTAGAGAAAATATTAAACCACTGTGATTTCGTGAAGCAAGGGGTACTACGAAAAACTGAGATTATACAATTTTGAGATTCATGAAAAGAATATTATAGTCTTGAATTAAGTCAATGCTTCTAATTATTGAGTGCTTCACAAAGATGGGATGTTCTGTGTTGTCTCAGGGATCTTCACGAAGGAAGGTTGATCCGTGAAGGTAGTGTGCTTCGCGATAAAAGGTTGCAATGTAAATTTTCTAAGTATTGTGATTTGTGAATTAGTGATCATTGATAAAGAGTGATATCTATGAAGGAGTGAGCTTCACAAATAATCTTCACAAATGATATTTGAAAAAAGACATTTTTGAATGTAAAATTTTAGTAGACAAGGTTTTCACTGTGCACCAACTCAGGATTTCAATGCAAGAAGAGTCTTGTGATGGGTAGAGACAAAGAATTAAATGAAAATAAGTTGAATTGACCTTCAAGTAAATAAATAGAGTAAGACATATCCCAAGGAAGTGAGCTAGGGGGTGTCGATATAAGTGTTCCAAGGGACACAATGAGCTATCCTTGAAATATTGTAAAGGCAGTTGGCATGGAACAACGTGACTATGACCAAAAATATATATTCCATAGCTAGTGAAGATTAGTGTATTTAATATGACTAGCACACTATTGGAATATGATCCTTGGACGTATCCCTTAGCGGCGAACCAAGTAAAAGTGTTGTGTGGTCTCTTTGCATGTGATTGTTTTATTGTTGTTTTTATCCATAGTAAATTTTTAATGAGTTTCTAATAATGTGGTAACTATATACATTATTTTAAAAGAAAATTTTGACACCCTAATTCAACCCTCCCCTCCCAGGGTGTCCCAAGGTCCTACAAGTGGTATCAGAGGATAAAGGTTGTTGGTGTTAAATCTATCCTTTGTAGTCATTGAGAATTTAGTCAATGTTAGGGGAGTCTCGTTCTTCAATGGAATTAACATTCAGATTTGGAAGAAAAGGATGAGATCTCATATATGATCTCTTCTAATAGAAGTCATTTTATATACTATACTAGGAATACAATTCACTGATCCAACATGGTTGTCTATGACTGATATAGAGAAAAAAATGCTTGATGCAGATTCTAAATCACAAAACGCTCTTACTGCAACACTTTCTGATTAGATCTATCTGAAGGTGATGAGATGCACCTTAGAAAAGTATATGTGAGAAAAACATGAAAATATTTATGAAGGATATAGTAAAGTGAAGGAGGTAAAACCCCAAGTTTTTTCACAAAAGTTTTGATGATCTGAAGATGAACCCTAATGAAAATGTAGATTCCTTCCTTAATCAAATTAATAAAGTTGTAGGAGAAATTAGAGGGCTTGGAAAATAGATAAAATACATTGATATTGTAAAGCAAATATTAATAAGGCTTACACCTCTTTACAATGAAAAGGTGTTAGTTCTTGAGGAATGGATATATCAAAACTTTCTATGGATAATCTGATAAAAATCCTGGTGGCATATGAGATGAGAGTTAAACCAGATGATTCAACCACTCGAGTAAATAAGGAAATGGAATTCAAATCCATGAAAAAACATGAAATATTAGGAGATAATGCTAATGATGATAATGATAAAAATTAACTTCATTCTCTCATTTCCATGAAATTATAGAATGGAAAAAGAAAATTTAAAGGTAAGTTACCTTTGTCTTGTTTTTTTTTTGTGGTAGAGTTAGGCATGTTGCCTCTCAGTGCTCAATACTGTTTGATGATGATGAGAGAAAAGATGGAAACATGGAGAAGCCTTAGAAAATGTTTTTAAAAAAGGGAGACTTCAAATATGGAAATAAATTACAGAGGAAGAGTTTTGTATATGAAAAGGAAGTCGAAGATAATGAATTTATTGAGGAAGTAGATCCATAATTTAAATCTAGAACCCATGATTCCATGATGAATACCATTGAAAAATTAGAACCATTGGGAGATAAATTTAAAGATAATCAGTTGGCCACTGATTCCAATATCAAGTTGCAACTTAATAATTCTCTTTGTAAGATTGAGATTTAATGTAAGAGATGAAAAAAATAGAAAGATTTTGTGGGAGAATCATTATAATATGTTGATCAACTTGAATATGAAATTAAATGACTGGAATAACTGGTGAAAGTAAATTCCTCAATCCTTGTAAGCATAGAAGATGTAGTGGAACTAAAACTCAGAATTGAAGAACATGAAAAGTTCATCAATGAACTTACCTCTATACTGGAGGAGAAATACAATGCCATTGAGGGACATGAATAATAATTTATTACTCTTAGGAGTAAACTCTATAGTGAATCAAATTCAAAAGAAGAAAAGAAGAAACTACAATTTGGAAAATTCTCAAGTACTGAGTTTCTAGTGAGAGCTAAGCATGGTTCCGATGGAGTTCAAAAGATTTTGAATGATAAAAGAACAATGTGAATGGGTAATAGTGGAATTAGATGTGATTTCAATAAATCACATTCTAGAAATAAAGTGAGCCAAAATAATGGCATGATGGTAGTTGAACATGTTGAAAAGTCAACTGAAGTGTTGAAAAATGAACCATCGATTCAAACTAAAAGGATAATTGGAAACTATTCGCTGAATTCTAGAAATGATAGGATGCTAAAATATTTACTTAAAGAAGGAGACATGAGGATGAGTATAAATGAGAAGACATATCCACTTATGAAATTTCAATTTTGTGGCTGTTTAGGCCATACCATTTCATACTGTGAAGAGGCAAGGAGCTATTTGAATGGGGAAGATATCAGAAGTCGACAAAGAAGAATGAATTCATATCCTACCTATTATAGAAGAAATAATTTTTATGGATATTCTATTCATTATTCTAACTTTTTTTCCATAAATATGTGTATTGTAGGAAGAGGAATGACATGATAAATTCATACAAAACTCAGATACATGTCAGTATTTTCTGAACAGACAGTGTTGCTATTTAAAATAGGTTTTCTCCTTTGGAAAAAGTGTATGAATATGAAGAACCCATACATGAGGATAAGGGATATGAAATTCCATCCATATCCTCTACTCAATATAATATTACATGGAAGGAAAAGAGGAAAAATAAAAAATCCAACCTTGCAGAAGTAGCTCTCAAAGCTACAAAAAAAAATGATACTAGGATTCTTGAAAGTGGGTGCTCATCTCATATGATAGGAAATATAGACATGTTAACGAATGGTATGAAAAAGGTTGATGGAACAGTAAGGTTCGGTAATGATGGCGCATTAAAGATAAAAGGTAGTGGAAGTACTGATCTAGATAATGAAGAGCTTAAGAAAAATGAAGTTCTTTATATGGATGGTTTAATCACAATATCCTTAGTACGAGTCAACTCTATGACTCATGACTTATCATGAATTTAAATAAAAAAGGATGCACTATAAAGGGAAAGACAAATAATTCTCTCATGAAAGGTTGTAGAACGTATGGAAACTTGTACCAGGTTGATAGTAAATAGAATAATTTCTATCTAACTATTGAAGGAGAAAATGACTTGTGGAACCAAAGGTTGGGAAAAATTAATCAACAAGACATGGAAAATATATATAAGCTGAAGATAGTCATGGATATCCCCAATCTAAAATGTGAATGATAAAAGACATGTGATTCCTGTATATAAGGAAAGTTGGTTTGTAGTTCATATCGGCCAAAGAAGAAAAGGGCATCAAATATTTTTGATCTTATCCATACAGATGTATGTGGCCCGATAACTGTTGTTGGAATGCATGGAGAATGGAACTTTGTTATTTTAATTTATTATTATAGTAGAATGTCTTATGTGATGATTATACATATGAAACGACAAGTGCTTGACTACATGAAAAATTATCGGCAAATCACTGAAAATGATACTTGATGGACAATCAAAGTTCAATAGTCTGAAAGTGGTGGGTAATACATATCAATTGAGTTTTAAAACTACCTATAGAAGCATGGAATACAACATGAGGTGGATACTATGAGAACCCCACAACAAAATAGAGTTTTTGAGTGCATGAATCGATAGGTGAACAATATGGGAAGAACTATGCTTATTTAGAGTGGTATCCCTCGACATTACTAGAAATAGCCTATTCAAGCTATAGTGTATATTCAAAACTGAACATGAATATATATGGGAGACACTAAGACACCAGAAGAGTTGTGGCATGGAAGTAAGACCACTTTGAAGTATATTTGTATTTTCAGAAGAAAATGTTTTATCAGAAACAAAGAAGGAAATTAGGGAAAATATGGTGATATAGTTGATGAAGGAATATTCCTCATATATTGAATGAATATAAAATCCTATAAGTGTTTCAATAAGTGTCTCAAATTATTTTTGGAAAGCAGTGATGTTACGATAGTTGAAGATAAGACCACAAATACCATTAGGGCATCTTATGCTAATTTGATTGAAGATGTATAATACATGGGACATGGAACAGATTCAAATGAAAAAGTAGAGGAAGGTTTGTAAAACATTGAGAGGTCACAAAATGATGTGGATTTAGATGAAGAATCAGAAGAAGAAACTACAGCTGAAGAAAATTCACCTAAACCACATAGGAGAAATCAAAGAGAAGAAATTTATCGATCCAATATCATTGGGGACTAGACTACACACACACAAATAAGAAGAATGAGGAATAATATACAATCTGCATTCCTTTCAGTTGTGGAACCATCCACATTTTAAGAATCCAAAAATGATTAATCATAGGTTAAATCCATGAATAAAGAGCTAGACCATATCTATAAGAACCAAACATGGGATCTAGTCAAGAGACCTGAATGTCAGAATGTGATTGGTACGTAGTGGATTTTTAAGAACAAATATGATGAGCATGGTAATGTGATCATAAATGAGGTACATTTTGTGTGTAAAGGTTATTAAAAAATTGAAGGTGTGGATATTGATAAGACATTTTCTCATGTGGAAAGATTTGATTAAATCAAACTTTTTATTTCCATGAAAATTCAAAGAGGATACAAAAGTGTCTCAAATGCATGTCAAAACTGCTTACTTAAATAGTGTTCTTGAAGAAGAAGTTTATATAGAACAGCCAGTGGGGTTTCTTCTTATAAATGGTGAAATAAAGGTATTCAAACTAAGTAAATATCTCTATGGATTGAATCAGGCACCACATGCATGGTACTCTCTGCTGAATTCTTATCTGAAAAAGATTGAATTCAAAATATGAGGAGTTGATCACAATCTCAATGTGAATAATTCTAAAAAAGACCAGTTTATGGTATTGGTGTATGTTGATGATATTATTTTCAGAGTAATAAGGTAGGTATTAGTGGATGAATTATCCAATCACATAAAATCAGAATCTGAAATGTCCATTCTTGGTGAACTCACATATTTCTTAAGGTTGTAAGTGATTCATTGGAAAGACTTAACTTTTATATCTCAGGAAAATTATGCAAGAGAGTTGCTAAATAAATTCAATATGCATGAATACAAACCAATATCTACTCTAATTGAATTTGGAACTAAACAGGGAAAGCATTATTATGGGATATCTATAGATCCCACACCATAGAAGAGAATCATTGGAATCTTACTATAATTGACTACAACATGACTAGATATTGTCTTTGCAACATTATTGGTGGCCCATTTTAAAATTAGATTGAAGGAAGAACATATGGTAGAAGTGAAAATAATCATGAGGTACATTCAAGGTACTCATAATTATGGGTTATACTTTGTTGTGGGAAGAGATAATGAACTATCAGCCTTTCCTAATGCTGATTGGGATAGAAATGTAGTTGAAGAAAAGTCTACCAATAGTGTAGCATTCTATATTAGGAATAAATGTGTAGAATTGTTGAGAAAGAAACAGGAAATAACTTCTCTCAGTACTTTTGAAGTTGAGTATATCTCTGCTACAAAGGCATGCACTCAACTACTATGGATGAATGAACAACTGACAGATATTAGCGAGGAAGTGAAACAAACAATGGTGATTCATTGTGATAACAAGAGTGTGATTGAACTTACAAATAATCCTATTCAACACTATTGTACAAAACACGTTTAAATCAGATATCACTTTAACAAGGAAAATGTTGAACAAGGAGTAATTATAATGGATCATGTGGGAACAGATGAGCAAGTGGATGATATTCTGACCAAGCCACTGGAAGCAGCTGTGTTTGAGAAACATCGGTTAGACCTTAGTGTTCATCCACCTCCCAGTGCATATAGAGGACATTATAATCCCCTCTCCCCAGTTTTTTTAACTGTTTTAATATGTTTGTGGAAGTGTTGCAGGTCTATGGAGGAGATATAATCAAAGGGAAGTGTGTTCTGAGCTCTACAATGTACAGATACTGGTCTTTGGGTTTATTTCCAATGGGGGAGAAATGGATAAATTCAATGTGGAAATGTGAAGGATGAAATGTAATTCTGGTTATAGGAATGGTGGAGAATATGTAAAGTCACAAATGCTACAATGGGAGAGAGAAGAGAAATTTGATGAGTTGTAAGGCGTGAAAATGAGATTTTGGTGTTATGAGGAAATAGTTCCGGGCATGTAATGCTTCTTTGACACAGTCAAAGAATATCTTTGACATCTTTAAGCATTCCAAAACACAAGAACCCAATTCAATATTACCCTCTTGTTTTCTACACTGATCAATTATCATGTTGACTTAGGGTGTTCGATGAGTTGATTCTTGCATATTCGGATTTGATAGTGGCTGGTTCTCTATTGAATTTTTCTATAGATTTCTAACAAACCCAAAGGATCGATTTTTGGAACCAAGACTATTATTTGATTGAAATAGAGAGTGGTTTGTCTTTGTTTTCAATACTCTCATGGATGATCAAGTAGATTTCAAGGATAGGGACCGTACAGTTCAATCTATAAGAAATATTGAAGGTGGGATCGTTTCTTAGTGTTTGCCAAATTTTTGGGGTCCAAAATTTGGAGAA
The DNA here is from genome assembly GCA_963277665.1 of Viscum album. NCBI lineage: Eukaryota > Viridiplantae > Streptophyta > Magnoliopsida > Santalales > Viscaceae > Viscum > Viscum album. The sequence continues at coordinate 183,482,982 of OY728153.1, read as the reverse complement.
TGAAAAGCATTGATAAATGTGGTTCTTCTTGATGGACTTATGAAAATATGGAAAATAAATGAGCTTCATGAATATGGGATTCATGAACTGTGTTTCACAAAGGATTAAATAATTCTGATGGTGTGCTCCACAGTTATAATGAGCATCACTGATAACTATGAGATTTGGAGCATTATGGTGGCACAAAGGGTTTGGCAGAGAGAATCACCAAAACATAAAATTTTATTGATAATTTGAGAAGGAAGTAGAATCGTATAGACATTTTTTGACAGATCCTGAAAACACATTAGAGGCAGTGGAGCTTTGCGATCAACCATGCATATAAATAAGAGGCTACCCCTATTCATTTCTTATGAAAAAAGTTCAGATAAAATCCAGAATCACTCTGATTTCATGAATAAAGGGGTGATCAATGAATTTTAGATTCTATGAGAGCTTGATATTTATGAAAAGAGTCTTCTTGTTTTGATCAAAGTCAATGATTCTAATTAGTGAGTGCTTTATGAAGATGGGATGTTGCACATTGGCTCAGTGAGCTTCACGAAGGAAGGTTGATCTGTGAAGGCAGTGTGTTTTATGATGATAGGTTGTTCTGAAAAGGCTAAAGAGATTTGCAAAGTAGTGTGATTTTTGAAGCGGTGAGCATTATGAAGGAGTGATCTCTGTGAAGGAGTGGGCTTCACGAAGGAGCTTTGTGAAAAGGTTGTTTTGAGTATCAGATTTTAGTAGACATGGTTTTCAGTTTGCATCAACTTTGGATTTCGATGCATGTAGAGTCTCATGCTGGATAGAGACAAAGAATTTAATGAAAATAAATTGAATAGACCTTCATGTCATTAAACTAAGCAAGACTTCTCCCAAGGAAGTGAGCTTTGGGGTGTCAACGGAAGTTTTCTGAGGGACGTAGTGAGATATCCCTGAAATCTTGTGAAGGCAGTGATCCCGGAATAGAGTGACTATGACCAAACCTCTATATTCCACAGCTAGTGAAGATTTATTGATTTTGGTATGAAAAAAAACTATCATCATATTCTCCATGGATGTATCCCTTAGTGGTGAACTAATTAAAAGTGTTGGGTGTTCTCTTTGAATTTGATTGTTTGATTGCTGTTTTTATCAATCGTACAAGTTTAATGAGTTCTTATTAATGTCGGAAAAAAATCCATTGTTTTAAAAGAAAAATTTGACACACTAATTCACACCTCCCATCCCTAGGTGTCCTGGGGTCCTAAAAATGAGGGTAAATCCTTGGTTATCTTTATGAAACCCAACTATATAAGGGTAAATAGTTTTTACATATTTTCATAAAATTGAAAACTATGCTCTATTATTGGTTTCTTCTTCATTTCAACAAATGATTTCATATATATTAATCATATATCCATCTAATATAACTTAAGGGTTTTTTTAGTGACTAATAAAATTCATCAAATATAGAGGAAGTGATTAAAATCCTTATCTAAGGGCATCCATGCTAGAAAATATGAAACTGTGCATAAGTTGAAATAAAGAAATACCAATCTGTGTACCTTATACTGAAGATCCACTACAACCTTCCCAATCATAATCTTGTGAGATTGATAATTATCACCAAATTAGAAAAGAAAATAATACCACCTTCATAGTTATACCTAAGATAATTTAAATAATCTGACATTCAGATGATATTTTTCTTCCATTCATGATGTTCTAGCATCTCATATGCAAAGAATGATGAAAAAAGAGCGTAATAAGTCAAGGAGTATCTATAAAGCATGAGGATCTAAATCTATACCCATACACCATCATATATAAGTAGGGTTTATATAGAACCCAAGGATGCTCCTAGGTGGTGTAAGCATTAATTCATGAATTTAAAATGCATGTATTAATGCCTTAGCTAATTCATGTATCATATGAATTAATGTATTTAACTCCCATTTTTTCATCTTATGAAATGTATCTTTTAATGATATCCAAGGTGGATGATTATTCAGTTGTCCAAAAAATACCACAGAAACTAGTAGTAATATATATATCTATTTATATATCTACTTATGCATGGAAATTACAAATTTCATGAAATCCATAATATATATACATAAGGATTTAGGGAATATATCTATTTAAGTAGGAATATTCATCTTCATGCATTTTCTATAGTTGATTGGACATCGATGAAAAAAATGATACATTGTACATCTAATGAATCCTCTATATGATTCTTATATTTGTCTTTATTTTCCTTGATTTATACCTCAGGAGGATAAGCAGGAAGTGGGGACTCTAATAAATAAATTTTTCCATCTTATTATAGTACTGTATGAAAGAACCTATACCTCTCTCAGAAGTTATGGTCAGTTAGGATATTCTCTTTATCTAGTATATATCACAATGATATTGAACAGGTGGTGGTTATTTCAATTTTATCCACAAAAAATAAATTTAGCAGAATATTAATTTATCTTGATTAATGATTAAACATTATTAATTAATAATATCATTAAATGTATCCCACTCTTTTGCCAAACCTGATTACCCCTCACTACTAGATTTAGAATACCTATACGCTTGAGTATTCTAGTAGAAAGGATCCTTAAAACTTCTCCTTATAGTCCAAGATATGGCTATTCCACTAATTAAAGAGTTTCAAGGTAGAATTTAGACTAACCAACCACATTGACTCATGTTTTCTTGAACTATTGAGTGAAGTCCTGCCGTCTATAACTGTAACAATGATTTACTCAAGATTTCACCTCTAAAGTGGAAACAAAATATCTATAAATAATTATTTTCTCTCATGATTAGTTTAGTTGACCCATCAGTCTCACAAGAACTCCCTAGTAGTAGGAGTCACCCTCAACTAGGGTTTATGAACACCTCATGCACTTGGTATTGTTTAAATGTAAGTGACAGAAGGTATTACAACTTAATATTTCTTTATAAGTTTTTATTATTACTTGATAAATGAATTCATTTTCTATTTTATATACTCATACTATGTGATCATGATCACAACTAAAAAATTCATTAAATAAAAAAATTAATCACGTATTTATTTGTTCTAATATATTTATTATATTATATTACATTATGTGATCGCACAAAGATGCAAATTTACAAAACAATAATAAACCATGTAAAAACTAAATAAACTACTCAACCGATATTGAACATTTACTATTGGTTGATCCATTAAGCGTAAATAGATCAACTATGACCCTATGGTTTGAATATACGAGTAGTTTCCGAATCACCTAAAAAATTTCACCCCTATCCAATATAATCACATCTCGTTTGGAATACGACCTCATCTCAGTAAGGATTCCATCTTACAACATCATAGAAATTATAAATAAACACCCAAGAAAGTAAACCATACATGTTGAATAATACACATGGAAACATAGACCCTTATACATATAAAGATAGGAGATACGATGCACAAACCATAAAAAATAAATTAATTATTACAATCATTTCACATAATTACAATAATAAATTAAATAAATTAAATTCTAGATATACATTGGCTGGTAAATTCTCAAGATCAGTCAACACACAAAATAAATACATAATAAAATAAAATATGTAGCAAATTTATCTTAATGTAATTTTAAATTAACTAAAATAATTTTATCAAATATTGATATCTAAAATTTCAATCATACGACCCCATAATATTTTTAATTCATTCCAATTTTTCTCTAATTTTTTTATATTTATTTAATTTTTTTTTAGTACCTTTGTGGCCTAGAAACCCCTTAAAAGAGGTTTCAGGCTGTTTCCAACCCTAGAAGGTGTCGGGTGGGTTGGGTAGGCCTCAACCTAGCTTGAAGTGGGTCAGGCCGACTTGGTCCAGTCACTGGATCGACCAGTGGTAACACACCCTCATCTAGTGTGGGGGAATGAGAAGTGGGGATGGGGAAGGGTGCCACTATTACCCTTGATATATATATATATATATATATATATATATATATAATTAACATTATTTCTGTCATAGGTGAGTGGTTGGTTGAAAATCCCTGCCAATTGTTTTAAGGGGATAATCATTTACACAGGGTGGCAAAGTTTCCCCTTAAAAAAATATTTTTTATTTTTTATTGATTGAATTGTGATTCCCACACACCTTTACCCTTTTAATTGTTTTTTTTGTTTTTTAAGTTCGTGGCTTGATCAGCAACCCCCATAAAAATATATTTGTTTGTTTTATATTTCTTTTTTTTTCTTTTTTCAGAAGGCCAATCCACTTAGGATTAGATTTTTTTCTTTAAAATTTCCACAAAAGTTTAGAATAATAGCCCAGATAAAAAACCCTATTTTGGACATCAAAATTTAGATTGGATTTTGGGGAGATCTGATATTTTCCACCACCACCGACTTAGGAAAAAAATAACATATGACAATATATCTTCTTAAATTTTAAAAAAATATAAAATGGTTTTGATCCAAATTAAATATTTGGATGATCCTCACAAGGCCATTCAAGATTAGGTTGAATTTTAGTTCATTGAACTGGGACCATTATGGATCCCTATATATAAAATTAATGAAATATTAATTTTTTCTTCGATTAAACCATCATAAAATCACTCTGATGCCTATTGATGGTATCAAGGCACACAACCAAAGCAGATGGGATGGGGATTATTATTTTTTTCATCCAAAGGATGTAAAAAATTCATCTCTAGTGATGCACATCTTGGTAAAATCTAAGTATCTTGGATGGAAGAATTTAAGAACAATGTTAAATTGAAAAATTACTTCTTTTAATTTGAAGGCACATTCAAAAACCTCTCATCACCGGAGACTGTTGTACAAAATAACCAAGGTATAATCCATCTAAATCACCCCCACACACTTCAAAAGTCTTTGAGAATGGAGATCATCGATATCTAAGTGCTAGCAGGGATATCAGATGAAGCCTTCAACATCTCAATGATCACCACAACACCAATCATTCGATATATGAATGAGAACATGGATCAATCACTTAGATAAAATTTTTATCTCTCTAGGATGATGGATTTATGAGAGAGGGGATCTCAAAATTTGAATGATGAATATTGTTCCAAATGAGATCCACATATTCCTTATATAGTGAGGTATAAAATACCTAGAATAGCTCCCATGCCCCAAATATGTATTACCCACTAAATAAGTCAGAATAAAAATGTTATGAACAACCAACTATGTCATAAATTTCATTTATATTTTTGTTACTTACTTGTAATATAATAAATATATTACATGATAAAAGTGAGTCATTAACTCGACTCATTATTCCCACAAATATTAAATGAATCTTAAATATTAAAATAATATTCGTTCATTTAATTTTTTTTTCATGTATTCACTTCAATAATATTAAATAAATTAAATAAATAAATTCAACTCCAATTATTATATACTTTAATAATAGTGAATTTATTTATTCCTTGGTGATTGTTTATAATCAGACATCTCCCGAACCCCATGGTAAGGTCCACCATGTCCTATACACCTATTCATTATAATAGGTATAGAATTTTGATTATGCTAAGTGTGTGACCCTCTAGGACCATATATATATAGTAGTTAATACTATTCCCAAACCAAGATCTAATTCTCGAAACCCATCAACACCCCATAGGATATATGAATAGTCATAATAATGGAAACCTCCCATACAAACAAACACCATGTAATGTAATCACTTTACCTCACAATATCTCATAAAATAAGATGCACACATTTTGTCATTATCCTTTATTTCATTATTATACATTGAACATATTGGGCGGACTTACCTACTTCTATTATGGATATGTATTTTATCAGGTATTACCATCTTAATCAATTGGGCCTAAGATATCACTTCATTTCAGAATAGAAAAATTATATCTTGATTATTGAATCAATTTAATACCACTATTGGAGAACCCAAATCAAGTTAGCTCACTATGATATAAATGTAATGATATTTTTCTTGTATCAAAGTACGTAATCAGATAGTATAAACTGATAATAATCTCAATTCATGAGACCATTACATGTGTTTGTAGATAGAAAATACCGATGAAACCTAAAACATGTGGTGTTATTATTAGAGGGTTAGTCCTAAAGTTATCATATACTCAATATCATCAAGTGTGAACATAATGAGAAGAAGTCAAACTACTTATGAGGCCCTAGTACATGATAGTCACACACTATTGGTTTCCTGCTAGTGTGATGTATCTGGTCCATAAGAAAAAAAATTAAGATTAGTTTCATGATATCTCTAGGTTCTCATTATAGCATGAGAACTGCAATAACCTTTCGATATGACATGTAATCTAAGGAAATTTTCATAAATATAGTAGAAATAGATGTATCGAAACTATTATAGTAAGATAAATACATGTATATATAAAACTATATACATGTAATGGTAATAAAAGTACACAAAAGATTTGGGTTTAGGGAATCCACTCACAATAGATTTTTTTGGAAAAAAGAGTTATGGTTAATAAAATGACAGTGTTAATTTATTCAATATTTTATTGAATAAATTATTGGTTGATCATTAATTAAATGAAACTGAAAGGGAAAATTTTTCTTGTTTCTTATTGTTTTGAATGAGATATTGGGATAATGATGTAGTTGTGGTATATATAGAAAACCTAGAATAGATAGTTTAAGTATGTGGATGCCATGGGATTAGATGAGAATAGAATAATTGATGGTTGATTCAAGATATTTTTGAAATACATGTGATGAAAGTTTAATTGGGTTAGGTATACCTACCTAGAAATGATGAGATATAACTCATGATATCATGATTTGAGAGTTTCATTGGGGTTGTATGAGAGCACATGATTGCTGTTGTTTATTTCTAATTGATGTTATGAATTGTTATAGAAATTTTTCTCGACCATGGGTTTACATTATAGAGAAATTCCCCCTCAATGAACATCAATAGGGAACGATAAGGGAAGTGGAAATTATGATATTTCAGTTATATCCCCTAGGACCCAAGTTGATGAATACTTCATGATGGGATTCCTTAGGGTTTTCCAAGTGGTGGAGAGAAGATCCCATAAGGATGAGTCCATAATGGATGATCTCACTGGGGACATCCAGATGTTTTATCCACCCATATTTCACTGAGATAAAAAACTATAGGATATGAAATATTGAGTTGATATTTTCCATTTTATATTTCTGTTGACTGATAAACTGAAGGGTAAGAAGATGAAGATGCCAACCTTCATTCCATAATGTCCATTGAGATGCTGATCACACAACGATATATAATATATTATCACCTGTGTAATTTTTAATTTCATTATTTATGGGTTTTAGTATCCCATTATTAAATACTTTTTCACTCATTATTTATTTTGAATTCTTTTGTTGAAAACATGATTAAAAAGATATAATTGTACTATGTACCAATTTGATAACAGTTGAATTTTTCTGCCATAACATTCACTACACTTATAAAAAAATAATTTTTTTAGGATTAAATGATCAGTGGGATTAAATTCATAAAATTGGACTAAATTTTTGATGTTTTCACAAGAGGTCCAAAATAGGCCCACAATGTGACGAAATTCTCAGTGATATAGATTGGACCTACCTATAGTGATTGGGCCATAACTCGGGTTTCGAACTTAAAATTGGGATGATTCAACATCCATTGGATAGATAACATAATGGAAAAAATCTACACAAAATTTAAAGTCAATATTTGATGACTAAGTTATTCAAGAATCTAGGTAAATTTGACTGATAAAATCGTCCATGAATAGTGACATTGTCCCTCAGGAAATTGACTTATTTTTTGTGCAAATTGTGATGTAATTTTCCATAAAATTACACCCTCATTCTCAAATGTTTCTAGACCATAGGGTAATACTAGAGGATTTGGGATGTTTTTATTCAACATCAATGGCTTCCTCACCTTCCATGGAGTTCTAAACTCATTATGATCATATGGGGAGGAATGTGATGTAAATATTGAGCTATGTGTTTGTATTATTAGAATGATATTTTAAATTCACGTTTTTTGTGTTGTTTTTAATCATCAAATATATTTATTTAATTGATATATGTATTATCATTTCATTCACAATCTCATATGACCATTTTTGGGAATACCTATTCATGTGATGTTTCACACATCACTCACTACCTTTTCATACCTCTTTCAATTGTGGTGTTTGTGTGGTTAATATTGGTATATTAAAATCTCATAAACAATGACTTTTCCATGTACATTTATTTTATGCTATTAAAATCAAATAACATGAAAACCTAGACAATATGTCAAGTTCTTCATATGTTGGATTGGTGAATTTTGGTTATGAAGTCAGACACAAATCACCATATCATTAACAGTAGCTAGTTTATCATTTTGTAATAACAAAAATATAGGACTTATCCTAGTATAAAATTATTAAAAATATAGTTATAGGGGTTAAAAACCATTTATTAAAATATATAAACCCTATATCATGAAGCGACGAAGGATGAGCATCATGAGAATTCCCCCGGTTGATCATGCTTAATCAAATCAGTAAAATTCAATGTTGTTTTATTGCTTGATTATATATGTTTTCTTATTAAAACAAAAAAACCCAATATTTATAAATTAAAATTCCCCTTTTATTTTCAAAATTAATAGAATTATTTTAAAATTAATTATCTAAGGCTCCATCGAGAGACAACCTAGGGTTCCTGTTATACTATAGAAATTATAATAAATTTTATTTCTAATTTGATGTACTCGATAATGTGATCAAATTTTGGCACCGTTTATAGGGAACCAAGTTCATTATTTTAATTTTATTTATTTCTTTTTAATTTTTATTTTTTAAACCTTTCCATATTTTCCATTCCATTTTGATCATTTTTTGTTTGTTTTTGTTTCTTATTCTTATTCTTCTATCTCTTTCTTATTCTCACACTATAGTTCCATAATATACAATTATATTTTATTTTATCATTTCATATTTATTATGTTTTTTTATTTTATTAATATTTAAAAAAAACAAAAAAAAAACAAATTCAAAACTTATATTAATGATCCTATATGGAAAATTAGGAAATCTATATTAGATCAGTAAATTATCACTGAGGAGGCCCTTTTTTATCCTCAATTGATCCTAACCCAATCTAAAAAAGAACATAATCACAGCTCATAATTCATAGATGTGAATAATCGAACCTTGAAATGACTAACCACCTTGGATGTGGAGTACCAACCTGTGTACATCCAAAATTCTGAGAAAGAATCCAACTTTAAGCTGATATCAATCCACATCCACATCTTTCATAAATTTCACGATATTCCTAGTGAGGACCCTCATAAACATATGAAGAAGTTTTATATAACATGATACACCATGAAACCCCAAAATGTGTCTAAGGACCTCATAAAGTTTAGGGATTTCCCTTTCTACATTGATGTTGTATCTAAAGAATTGATATAATATATGCTTACCACAATTAGGGTAAGGAACAACCTTAAAAGACTATTTCTAGATAACATATTCCCTTTCTATCAAATTGAATCCATTAGAAAATAAATATGTGTAATTATGAAATCAAATAGAGAGACCCTTCATGAATATTAATAGAGATTCAAAATATTTCATCAAGTTCCCCCCATCACCAAATTAGTAAAAACATTAAAATTATATACTTCTTATGAGGGACTTGTACCCATAGATTGTGGCATGATAGATTCTATAGCTACTAGTTCCCTAGTTGATAAAACCTATACTACTTCCCATGACTTAATAGACAACATGGCACAAAAATTCATAACAATTTGGTACACGAGTAATTGAACCAACATGAGGACATCACAAGGTATGAAATACATCTCTAGATTAAAATATAGATAATAAACTTGATGAAATTCACACCCTTCTAAGACAATTAGATTAGGATCAATGTAATTCACACTCTCTACATATTGCATTAGACTATGGTATTTTTTCTAATAATACTCATTTGTATGATCTATTCCCCCAAATTTAGGATTTATATGAGTTCTCCATATTAGTATTTCCTAGGAATCCATTTAAAAAAGAAACACCCTTTAAGCAAAAACCATTCAGGAAAAATAAAAACCCTATGTGGCATGCAAAGCAACAATATTTATAAAAAGGAAACACAAGCTATCCTAAATAGAATTGGTCCCAACAAGGCTGGGGTATGATACAATCTTATCCTTTAAATTCTCAGAATAACCCTCCTAATCTCAAATTTGAACCAATCCTCAAGAATAGAGTGAATAAAATTTCATCTGAGAACCTTTAGTTCTAACATACCACACAATTGGATTTTCAAGACCTACAAACTCATGTGGGATAACTAGAAAACACCATCGGTGAGATAAAGATGCAAGGTTATGTAAAATTACCATCACAACCCATTTCCAATCCCAAGGAAAAATGTAATGTATGTTCCATCACATTTCATAGTGGTAAAGAACTTTCTCCATCAAATGATTCTACAAGTTGGTATTTACTAATCTTCAAAAAATATCGTTTTCCACCCATAATAGATTCAAGTGAAGAAAAAAAGGGGAAAATTATCATTCATGATTCTCCTAAACAATCCATTCCTCTTATTTTTCCCCAAATACTCTCTCAAACCAAGAAAAATTTCAATAATGAAATTGATAAATAGATCATGGATACATTTAAAATGGTATAAGATAATATTCTTATTTTGGATGAAGTTGAAAAAATTCATTACTATACCAAATTTCTCAAAGAAATTTTCATTCCCATATGGTGACTGAAGGGGAATGAGAGAGTCAACCTCAGAATTTTTTTTAACATTGATAAAACTAGTTATTCCAACTAAATGAAAGGATTTGGTCACTTTTATGATACCTTGAACCATAGGGGAGAATTTATTTTTTATTTAATGCTTGATTTATGTACTTTGATTAATGTCATACCCCACTCTGTGTATACTTCTCTATAGGATTAGGAGTTTCAACCAACAAGAATCATCATGAGACTTGACAACTGGAGCACAACACATCAATTGTGAGTGATTGAGGATACCCTCATGAGAGTTAAGAATCTAATATTCCCTACAGACTTCTACGTTATTGATAATAAATATACCCAAACCCAATGAAATTCTCCTCTCATAATTAGAAGGAATTTCATAAAAAAAGACAATCATCAATGTTCAAAATGGTATGTTGTCCATGGAGTTTGGGGGATAAGAGGTAAGTTTCAATATAATTAATTCCATGAAAAAACCTGTTGAAGAGAGATACACTATTCTTATATATTTGATGGAAATTTTATCCAATGAAACACACAAAAATATTCTCTCATTGACCCATACTTTGATTCATTTTCTCATTCTTCCCTATTTTATGATTTGGGTTTTAATTAATGTGTAGAGTGTTGTGTGTGTTTGGAAAAGTGTGTTTTTTTGTGGTTTAATTGATGAGTGTATTTATTCAGAGGTTCCCATGATCATAGATGATTCTATAAATCTCATTACAGTTGATTCTATTTCCATAGTGAATTAACAAATGTAGATAGACATTGTTATTGACCTCAATCCTATTAAATACCTTCCCTAAATTCAAAACCACCGATATTAGAATTAAATCCACATCCACAAAATTTAAAATATTCTAATCTTAAGGGTATTGACCAATTTCCCATAAATATCACCAAACAATTCTCTCCATAGGACAAATAAATACTAATAGACCTTTTGAGAGAGTATAAAAAGTTAATAAGATGTACATCAGATGATATTTTGAGGATTATCCCATCAATTTTCATGAACCACATACTTTTAGATGATGAGTCTAAGCCCATAAGGCAAGCTCGATGCGGGTTAAATCCAACCCTCCTTGATGTTGTAAAATTAGAAGTCAGTAAATTACTTATTTCTAGGATCATATATCATATATCTAATAGTAAATGGGTTAGACCGGTGAAAACTATGGCAAAAAAACTGGAATAACGGTTGCGTAAAATGAATATAATCAATTAGTTCCAACATGTGTGAAAAATAGATGGGAAGTCTATATTTTCCTATCATTGACTAAATCATACCACAAAAGAACCACTATCCTCTACCTTTCATTAACCATATGTTTGAAATATTGGCTGGTAAGTCTCATTATTATTTCTTTTATGGATACTCAAGTTATTTTAAAATCTATATAGCCCCTGAGGAGAAAGAAAAGACAATAATTACCCATCCATTTGGAACATTTTCACACAAGAGGATTCCATTTGGTCTCTATATTACTCTTGGTACTTTTTAGCATTGTATGTTGAGTATATTTTATGTTTACCTCGGTTTTTTTGGAAGTTTTTACGGTTGATTTCATAGTTTATGGATATTGATTTTATGATTTTTTTTGTACAACTATGTTCTATCCTCAACCATTGCATTTAAAAAGTTCCAATATTAAATTATGAGAAATTATATTTCATGTTAGAGTAGGGTATAGTTCTTGGTAATTTTATTTTGAATAATTTTATTCAATTTTATAAATAAAAAATTGAAATAATTTCATCCCTTCCATTTCAAAGATGTGTTCATGAGGTGCGACATTTCTTAGGTCATGCTAGTTTTTACCAACGATTCGTTAAAAAATTTTATAAGATTCACTTCCCTTTTCTTGATTATCACAAAAAGATAATGAGTTTTTTTATTAAAATTGTGAGGATGAATTTAATTCACTAAAAAGGAGTCTCACATCACCTCCCATTAAACAACCACCAAGGTGGGATTTCCCCTTCACACATATGTGTGATGCATCTTACTTTTCAATTGTTGAAGTTTTATCATAATGGTTTTAGAGGGATCTTGATGTCATTGTTTATGCCTCATGTACCCATGAACCATCCAAGTAAAAATACACGACCACTAAAAAAGGGCTTCTTTCTACTGCGTTTTCCTTAAAGAAATTATCTTCATATGTTATTGGGTCAAAAGTCATTGTGTTTTCTCATCACGACGCCCTTTGGTTTCTTTTTAAGTTACCCTAATCTATGCCCTAACTCATATTGTGGATGCTCCTTCTCTAGGATTTTGACCTATATATTCAATGTTATACCCCATAACACCCTGATAGGGGAGGGGTGAATCATGGTGTCAACCTTTTATTTGAATATGATAGATCTTTTCACCAGTTTGGTTGGAAATATTTATACCTATCTGATAAAATCATGCATTACCAAACATCCATATGTATAAATAAAAATAAAACACAACTGTTTTACTTGGTTCACCACTATGGGCTAGTCTATGGAGCATACATTGACAGTGTGTCAGTTGTACCGGAATCCATTAAGCTTCACGAGATTTTGTTGATTAAAAATTTTCATTCATGGTCACTTTGTTCTAGAAAAATTACCTTTATAATAATTTTAGGGATGGAACACTTCCTCCCTTGTGAAATTTCTGTTGACTCCCCCTTGATCACTACTTTGGGTGAAATCTTCATTAGTTTATCAACTTGAAGGACACATTAGTAGATTGGACACATAATTATTTTTCCCTAATTAGAATGATAATTTTCTTGCATCATAGTCCAGAATCATTGAACTTGAAAGCATTATTTAATAAAAATAGATGTTCAAAATCCTCACTTTATGAAACTCATTAAATTTCATGTAATTAGTCAGTTTTTCATGTAACTTTCACACTCCTATGTATGACCTCAGTTTTTTCACAACATCTATTTTTGTTATGCAACTCCAACTTTCACACAAACTAAATGTTTTAAAAATATCACTTGGTCTTGAGAGACACAAGTTATTTTATTCATGAAAATTTACTTCACAAAACTCTAATTTGTGTGAATCTTTCACAAAATAGTGGATCCGGATCTTCATTGAGAGAGAGGGAGATCTTTATAATCGAGGTACCCACTTATTTATTGATGCATCTGGTCCTTCACTTAACATCCTTTCACACTATCATCCTTATGTGAAACTTTATTAGTTCACTGAACATCATTGATTTGATGTTTCCATTAGTTCATAACTCCATCTGTATTTTATGGGTTTACACAATATTGATTTTTACAAAACTTAATGTCTTTTGATAAACACTTTCCTTATATTTATTTCGATAAGGAGGCCCCAAAAAATCAATTTCTCACAACTTTAGAAAATTCCTTCACCCTTTTGTGCATCTATTGTATTTACATGACAATATTTCCTTTGACAAAAAACAAATTTCTCCATCCTCCAAATTTTGTACACCAAAAATTTGGAAAATAATAGAAAAATATGCCACCTTGAACACTGAAGCCACCTTTATAGATCAGATCACTTGTCTTGATCAACCTAGTGAGGATTGAAAAAACGAAAACACACCATCAATTTCTTGATGTAAATTACCTTGGTTCCAACATTTGAGATAATATAGTAGTGTAAAATGTAGTATCTGACCACATTAGTAGTATTTACCCAATATTGGACTATCATGTTGACTCACCCCTCCCCATTAGATAATTCCTCCCTTAAGATAACCTTTGTGATGTTGTGGACCTTACCCCCTATTATACCAAAATTTCGATTTTTAGAAATATATAGGGTCCCAAAAAGATTTATCACTTTACAATACCAAATAATTAAGCATGAATCATGATGGTAAATTTGGGATGACCCATACTTATGGATAATTTTTAGTGACCAGGTTGTCCTTCAGTGTGTCTTTGACCATGAGTTCACTTCTTTTTTGAGATTCTTCCACACTCAATCTTATGGGGTTCACCTTTTCTCTCAAAATATAGCTCGATAGGTCTCTGAATTGGGGATTTATTAGAAAAAATTTATATATATTCCCATCAGTTTTTTAATTGATGCACATGATGTCAATTCACAAGGAATGTCTCTAAGAGGAATGAAATTCCCCACCAACCTACGTTATTTTTTGAGATCTTTAATGCACGGGGAATTGAATTCATGGGTATTTTTCCAAAATCATTTTGGTTTGTTTATATCTTATTAGATGTGGAATATGTATCTAAATCAGTGAAAGAAAAATCTACTAGGACCGATGGCTCTCAAGTGGTTTTTTATTTTGTGAGATATCATATTTTTAGTAGGTTTGGTTTTCTAATATTCATCATTAGCGATCAATGTTCACATTTTTGTAATTACAACATAAAAAAAGTTATCTATAAGTATGGGGCTACTCATAAAGTCTCTACTACTAACCACCCTCAAACTAACGTAAAAGTAGGAATTTTAAATCAGGATGTTAAGTGAATCTTGGAAAAAATAGTATAACCCAACAAGAAAGATTACAGTTATCACATGTATAATGCACTTATGGAATACTGTACATCATTTAAAACCCTAATCGTAATGTCACCATATAGAATTTTATTTGGAAAGGTTTTTCACCTCCATATAGAGGTATAAAACACAACATATTTGGGATGTTAAACAATGTAAAATTAATCTCTCAGACCAGGTGAAAATAGAAAGTTTTAGATTCAGGAGTGGGAATAAATTTGACATCATGTTAATGAGAAATCACCGATAGATGAAGAGAATATAAAATCAATCCATTAATATTTTATTCATCAGTTGAAGATTCATACTATTGATAATGTCCCATATACAATTTTAAATTAAATCTCCACCCATGTATGCTTAGTTCCTGATGGGTCGGTCCTTATAATGTTACTAATGTTTACCCTTGGAGAAATATAGGTTTCGAATGACTAGAGTGGCCCAAGTTTTACTTTCAATGAGAAGATACTTAAAAACTTCTATGAGTATTTTCCAAATCATCTGATGGAGGAAATCTAGCTACTGGATTCCAAATATGAAACTAATTATCAGGTTGTCTCTTCCCCCTATAATTATTTACATGTCTCTTTAATTCAATTATGTTCATTGAGGACAATGATGTTTTTAGGTGTGTGTGTGGGGTGATATGGAATTCTTAGGATTAAAAATAACAAAAAAACATTGTGTTTCCATTTTGGGTTTATTTTTCTTTGTTTTATGTATTTAGATAAAAGTTGAAAAAAATATCCAAAATCATTTTTCATGGTTGATTTGACATCATGGAAAATTATTTTGTTTTTGTGAAAATGATTTTCAAATGAATGTTGATATGAAATATTTTTTTTAGAATATGTATTTTCAAATAAATCATAGGAGTTTAATAGATTTGTGTAACCCATTGATCAGCCATCCAAGGGAATCCTTAATTCCTTAGGGGTTCAAGTCAAATTAGAAATTTATTTGTGTCCCAAACATTACGTAACTACTTGGGCGTAATATGGTAGAAGTTCGGAGTTGATCCCACAAGGAGGATGCTATTCTATGGGTGAAAGAGATCGGGTCTTAAATCCTTTGCAGGAGTCCTTATTAATTGACTAATGTTTGGGAGTTTCTAACTAATTTTGGGTTTGAATTCAAGTGATTAAATATGGGTCGGTATCAAGTAAGAGTATCTAGATAAAGGTGATCCTAGTTATAATCTTGCCAAGGTTCTAAGTGCTTAGTTTGTGAAGCAAGCGATAGTCGCTAGTCAACCATGGTCCAATCTTCTAGTACTACCTAGGATGTAGTTATTCCATGGTCAGGAGTCTATATACAATCGTAAACTCATTATTTTTAGCTTCTATTACAGAAAGTTCCCTAAGATAATAGTCAGAGTCATAGTTTACTTCAATTAAGATAGATTCATTTTCTTGATTGTCTGATGGTCAGGTACAGTTGCACAAATGGGGTTTGACCGTTGGTTTATATCATGATTACTAATCCATTTAGGTTTTCCAAGTTTAGAATTTGATATTTAATTAAGTGTCTAGATACATTGAATCTAGATCCCTACCCCCAGTGTGTTTAGCTACTCATGTTGGTAATTAAAGAAATAAAAGGAATAAAAGAAATCATGATAACAATAATAATGGAATTGAACATGTACGGGTATGAAATGAACATGCAAGAATAATTTATGTAAAATCTTACTTTAATGGAATAAAATGGAATTGAAATAACATGGGAATTGAAGGTGTTGAAGAAAAATGAATCCACGAATCTTTGATTGAAGATGTAAAGAAATTACAAAACCTATAGTGTTTAGAGAGGGAAAAGGGATGAGAATTCTGAAGAGAGTCTAAAAAGAGAGAGAGAGATATGATCCCAATGTATTTCCTAAAGTGCCGCTGAGCAGATCCTTATATAGGAAGAAATGTTCACGAAGTGTGCTTGATCGTCACGTTGTGAACCATTAATCCACACTATTTCAATGAGGATCTCTAGCGTGGCATGTAGATCTTCCGTGGATTAATGATGTTTGACCATGGTCACGTCGTGTACAGGTGGTTTACGATGTGTACGCCATGGGCAGCTAGATTTTCGCATTGAATCCTCAGGGATTTCTCAGCGTTTGGTTTGACTGGTGTCACGACGTGTAGTAGAGAGTCACGACGTGAACTAGAAATTCCTCCAGTCATCTTGGTTGGTCACGACATAAGCTTCACGGCTTGATGCAAGTTGTGATCATCAAGTACACGATGTGTACTTGGCCATTATGATGTGCACTTGTCCATTTTTGTATCTTTTCTACCTTTCTTCCTTGGAATCTTGTGAAGCTTTGTTTCTTGCAAAAATGGACATCTACAACATGAATTATCCAGTAAATGATTAGAAAATAATGGAAAAGTGATAGTGAAATATATATAACATTTCGGCATATCAAATCCCCCCACACTTGAATCATTTCTTGTCCTCAAGAAAAATATCTCAACAAATATTTTCAAAGGATAAGAAATTTTCAACGCAAGAATTTTATGTTATGTCCATGCAATTAAATTTAGTGTAAGTAGAACGGTATTAAATTCCTAGTTTTAATCCTACCAAGTAAATTATTTATGCCTCATAGTTCATATTTTCAAAACAAATTCTATTCTTTTAATCATAATCCTTTAACCATTCCTTAAACTATATGTCGTGTTGTAATTTACCTCACCATGATTTTCTCTCATCACTCAGGGTGAAATGTAAGTAAGTTATGCTCATACTATGAGATCATATTCCTAACCATTGGCTAGCACTGGTTCTATCATCTCCACTATGTAAACACAAGTATAAAAATAAACTTGAGGACTTTTATAAATAGGGTTTTGATGACTTTGAGGCTGTAGGTAGGTATGTAGAATTTTAAAATAAAGCTCAAAAGGTGGGTAATATTTGAAGTAAAATGCAGATGAAACAAGATAAGTGTGACAAAATTCTTCCATCTAGTGAGTCAGGTCCATACACCATCAGCTCAGGTTGGATCCATATGTATTGCAAGTAAGTAAGTAAAGAATTTATTCTATTCCTTTCCCTTTTCTTTTGAATTTTTATTTTTCAAAAGTTATTCCTAGGATAGATCTCACATCCATTACCTAACCACAAATTATCCTTTGAGGGATTCATCGGTCTAAAAAATGGTGATTTTTGACCCTCCTAGTACAAAAACCATACCAATTGTTTCTTTTCTTTTAAAATTTTTAGTGGAACAAAATAAAAATGATATATAAAAAAAAGGCATATGGATCACAAACTGGTTGTCAGGTGAGTGCACCGTACATATCTAGAAGTGATAGAATCCCATTCTCTCTGAATGCCTCCCCCACTTGTTCAAAATTTAATCTTCAACCATTATACAAAGATCAGGGTAGGAAGGGAAATTAGCTTGAAATAGATTTTCTTCTAATAGGTCATTCATGGAAACTATGGCCTAAATGAATGATAGAGGTTAGGTGGGTCTTAGGTAAAATGGATATCAAAGGCTTCCTCAATCATTTTAAAATTACACTTGTTCAGTCATCATTTTGATAAGATCTTAGTGCTAGTTCTAGTAGGTTTCCAAGTCCTAGGTATCTCTAAAAAAATATTCCCAGAAAAGAGAAATGAGATTGAAGGCTTAGAATCCTCTCAGGTACTAAGAATAAAATAAAAACGGGTAATTACATAGGGAATAAATCCTATTGAGTGAGTTAATTAATCACGATTTCAAAGATTTCAAATTTTAATTAAACTTCTAAGCTCAACAATCATTCTAAAATTATAAGTAGGGGTGAAACATGGGTTTTAACATTTTTCTTTTTAACTATATTTTTAATTTAGATGTGAATAATATTTTTTTTCAAATTTTTAGCATGATTATCAATTTGAAAAATGTCTCCTAGAATAGCGAGAACAAACAAAAATCAAGTGTATCTCTATGTAAATATGAGAAACACCCCCCAAACATAAAAGGATACAATGTCCCCACTGTCTATGAATTAATGGGTGGAAGTGGTGTGGTAGTGATTTATAAAAATTGAATTGACATGGTAGTGATGAAAGAATTTAAAAAGAGGGAATCGAGAGATTCCTGATATAAATTGGTATGCCATGGGGGTTTTTGAGTTGTCCAAACATTGAAGTTTTGATGCACCTTCAAAATATGTTAGTAGAAAAATCCAACACTATAGAAAAAATGTTAATCCATAGGTTTAAACATTTGAATAGTGGAGAAACGGGTAGGTGTAAAAATAAGGAATAATAGTAACCTTTTTATTTATTGAATATAAGTTTGTACGAATAACTATAATGAAACACTGAAAAATATAAGACTCAAACAAAACTCAAAAAACAACTATGGGTTTCCTCCCATAAAGTGCTAACTTTAATGTTATCATCCAGACTTCCGTAGAGTTTAGTTGAATGTGAGGTTGAGGGCATAACACTCATGGAATGGTTCTTAAAAAATCTTCAACTGTTGACCGTTCACTTTGAATGGAGGCTCTCAATCTCATGTAATTTCTATTTCTCCATATGAAAAAACTTGGATAACATCATAAGGACTGGTCCATCTTGATTTTAGCTTTCTTAGGAAAAGTTTCAATATTGAGTTGAATAGAAGAACCTTATTCCCTAGGATGAAGGTAGATCTTGAAATCAATCGGCCGTGCCATTTTTTTTTCTTATAAATTATTACATTCTTGTATGCATATTTCCTTAATTTTTCCAGCATGGTTAATTACAATAATCACTTCTCTGTAGCCTTATCTATCTCCAAATTTTGATTTTTTATTACCCAAAATGGTCTGTGCTCTAGATCCACCTGAAAATAACATGGATTTCCATAAATCAGTCGAAATGGAGTGGTGCCGATGGGTGTTTTATAATCCATTCTATACGCCCATAATGAATCGTCCAGTTTCTGACTCCAATAATTTCTTCTTATATTTACTATTTTTTCTAGGATCTTCTTTACCTCCCTATTTGAAAGTTCTACTTGTCCACTCATTTTTGGATGATAGGGGGTTAAATTATTGTAGAGGATCCAACATATTTGAATCATTTTTCTCACTGGTTTATAGGATAGATTTGTCTCGTGATCGCTAATGAGTAGTCATGGAAATCCAAAACATGCAAACAAATTTTTCAAAGGAAATTTATTACCATGTTAGAAGTGTCATGAGTCGTTTCTTCAGATTTTACCCATTTAGATATGTATTACACTTCAACTAGCATATATTTCTTTCCATGTGACAAGGGGAATGGTCCCATAATGTTGATTCCATGGACATCAAAGATGTCAACTTATAGCATGGGGTTATGTGGAATTTGATTTCTTTTGCCAATATTCCATGTCCTTTAGCATCTGCTATAGTAGTATCAGAGTCTCCTGGTGTATTGATGTAATGAGTGCCATAAAAATACACTTTGTAGGATCTTAGACATTGTGCACTCAGGCCCATGATGTCCTCCAGTTGGCGAAGTGTGGCACATTCCAATTACATTCTGCACCTCTTCTTTTGGAATAAAACACCTTAAAAGGACATCAACATAATGCTTGAAATCTAGAGGTTCATCCCAAAAGTAGATCTTTGCATCCAAAAGTAACTTTTTCCATTTTTGATAAGATAAATCTTGATGGAGGAATACTATTTCAAGAAAATTGACTATGTTGGAGTACTAAGGCTGAGTCTGGATATTAAATAAGGTCTTATTAGAAAAATATACCTCGATATCAGCATTGTTTATTTGATAATGGTAAGAGGTAGTATAGAGAGGTTGTCTACAATGAAATTTTATGTTCCCTTCGTATATTTGTTTATTACGTTGAATTATTGTAGTAAGAGAATATAGTGTATCAACCTAGGTTTTTCATATTTCATGGTCATTAAGCACCGTAGGGAAACATGATCCATATGAATAATAACTTTTGATAGAACAAGGTAAGAACAAAATTTTTCAAAGGCATACATGACGACTAGGAGATCCTTATACATGGTTGTGTAATTAATATGAGATTTATTTTTGGTGTGACTTGCATAATAAATTTGAAAAAATATGTTATTTTTATGTTGTCCTAGAACAGCCCCTACAACAAGGTCATTTTCATCAGACATAAGTTCAAAATCATTTTCCCAGTTTGGTGCACTGATGACTGGAGATGTCATCAAGTTGTTTTTCAAAGTATATAAATATTTTTGGTATTCCTAATTGAATTCAAAAGGAATATATTTGGAAAATAAGTGTTCCAAAGTACGTGTGAATTTAGAATAATCTTTTACGAACCGTCTATAGAATCCAACATAACCAAAGAAACATATGATACCATTAACAATGGATGGATCAGGAAGATATTTTATAAATTTAAAATTTTCTAGATCTACTTTTATCCCTTATTTGGATATGTTGTGGCTCATTACGATTCCTTTTTGCACCATGAAGTGACATTTTTTCCAATTCATCACCAAGAATTTTTCATCACAACGTTGAAGAAGTAGCTCTATATTTCCGAGACATAAATAGAATGATCTTCCATAAAATGAGAAATCATCGATGAAAATTTTGAGAAATTCTTAATCCATATCATGAAATATGTGTTTCATGCATCTTTGGAAATTTTTTGGAGCATTACACCTACCGAAGGACATGCGTCTGTATGCAAAAGTACCAAAAGGACAGGTAAAGGTAGTTTTTGGAAAGTCCGCAGGGTCGACTACAATTTTATTATATCCTGAATAGCCATCCAAGAAATAGTAGAAATCATGCCCCTCTAGTCATTCTCACATTTTCTCCAAAAAAGGTAAGGGAAAATGGTATTTTCTTGTGGCTGTGTTTAAACATCTATAATCCATGCAAAATCTCCATCCAGTTATGGTGCGTGTTGAAATAAGTTCGTTCTCATCTGTTGTTGTTACTATGAGTCATCCATTCATGGTAATGAATTATAGGGGTCTCACCCATTCATTATCTGAGATAGGAAATATTATTCCTAAATCCATGAGTTTCAGCACCTCTTTATTGACAACTTCCTTCATGGGTGATGTGAGCCACATCTGAGGTTTCTGTTTTGGTTTTTCATGTTTTTCGAGTAAGATTCTGTGAGTGAATTTAGTGGGATTGATCCCCTTAATGTATAACAATCCCTAGGTGATAGACTTCTTGTTTCATTTGAGGACATAAACCAAACTTTCTTCTTGATCCTAGGATAATTTAAAGTTGACTATAATGGGAAAGGAGGATGATTCCCCTAGAAATGAGTACATTAAAGTAATAGGCGGTGGTTTTAGGTCTAATTGAGAAGGTTGGATGATGGATTGGGTAAATTATGACACAATATCTCTGGTGAGTGGTTCAATAAAGTTTACTTCCTCAAATTCATAGTCTTCTTCTCCTTTTTTAACATATTCACCACTTTCTTCCTCGATGTCCATATATTCTTATTCATTATGGGTGAGAGAAATGGTGTGATAGTCCATAGTGTCATTTTAGTGTTGCACAACTTGAATCAGGTTGAACAAAACTTGTATTCTCCTACTATGAATATGAGATGCCCTTGGTTCACATCAATCAGTGCCTTTCCTGTAGCTAGGAATGGTCTTCCAAGTATAATGGCCATGTCACCTTCTTATTCCATGTCTAATTCTAGGAAATCATCTAGGAAGATGAAATTTCCGACCTTTACTAGTACATCTTCTAGAATTCCTCAAGGGTACTTGGCCGTGTAATCAACTAATTGCAAAGACATGCTTGTTTCATTGATCTCTTTGAGTCTGAGCTTTTTAAAAGTACTAATTGAAATGAGGTTAATGCTTTCCCCAAGATCACTGAGTGCTTTTCCAAATTTGCACATGCCTATCTCACAAGGGATTGAGAAGCTACCAAGGTCTCTCATCTTTGGTGGAATTTTTTATTGTACAATAGCAGAGCATTATTCAATTAAAGAGATGACTCATAGGTCTTTTATTTTTCTTTTTTTTGAAAAAAGGTCTTTTAGGAACGTAACATAAGTGGGCATATGGGAAATAACTTCAGAAAAATGTATGTTGATAAGTAATATTTGAACATATCCATAAACTTCTTGTATTGTGTCTCCTGACTAAGTTGTCTTGCTCTCTTCGGATAGGGAATAAGTGGCAGTATGGAGGTGTGGAAACATACATAGGTTCCTTCTATTTCTCAGGAAAACATTCCTTCTCAGCTGGCACTTCTTCATGAGGTAAGGTGGGATTGACTTCATCAGGTTTTTCATCAAGTACTGTTATTTTCTCATCTCTTCTTCTTGCAGCCTTTCTTCTTTGGGTTGTTATAAGTCTATAATCTTTCCACTTCATAGCACTACTACCTTAGATTCCTCTAACGATTATTCCTCAGTGTTACCATGTATGGTACCTATAAATATCTTACATAAGGTCTTTGATATTTGAACCATTTTTATTTCTAGGTTCCTTAGTGAAACTCTCTAGTTTTGCATACCTGTCTCATGGGTCATCATTATTTGATTAGACTTTTCCACAAATGATGCTAGAATGTTTTCCATATTGCATTTCATAGGTTCTTGCTGATGTCATGGTTGAGGTGGCTGAAATTGTTGAGATTTTTTAGGGAATGGTTGTTATTGATCTTGTGGTCTTGGCACAAGGTTCATTAGAGGGTATCCTGGTGGTCCTTGAGATCTGAATTGGTTCATTCCTCCTCTCGATTGAAAATAACCCTGATTGTTTTGAGGTTGCTACTGAGTAGGCCTCTGCTGATAATAATGTTGTTGTGGGAATGTATTTTTCGGTTGATTGTAATTGATGTAATTACAATATTTTTGTGGTTCTTCATCTCCAAATTTGCAATATTGATATAAATGTAGGCCACCTCACATATCGCAAGATTTTAATTCCATTATAGGGTAAGGAGGGGGTTGAGTAGTTAGTATCTAAAATGCATCTAATTTTATTTGTGAGTGATTCAACTTGCGCTACTAGCTTTGTGGTCTCATCAATTTGGTGGATTCCATGCTATGGTGGTCCACAATAACTCTGCCACAGACTAGAATTATGAGCGACTTTGTCTAGAATTTCTCTTCCGACTTTTGGAGTCTTGAACATGCGACCTCCATTAGCGGCTACATTGACAACATTCTATGTCACTGGCTGGAGTCCTTGATAGAAAGTTTGTAGTTGTATCCACATATCTAGTCCACGATGTGAGCACTTCCTCGTTATTTCATTAAAGCAGTGCCACACTTCCCATTCGTATCCTTCATCAATTTGGTTGAAATTTTTAATGTCCATCCAAAGCTTCCAGGTTTGGATGGGTGGGAATTACTTGTCCATAAATTTCTTGGCCAATTCATCCCAAGTCGTAATTGACTCGAGAGCTTGATTTTTTATCCAGTCCTTGGATCAGTCTCATAAGGATAATGGGTAGATGTGGAGTCTTATTGCATGATATTAGACTCCCTGGTTGTGAAAGGTATTACTGACCTCCAGGAAGTTGGAAATATGTTCATGTGGATCTTTTCTCTGAAGACTGATAAACATACCTATGTTCGGGATCATATGAATGAGTCCATGTTTTATTTTGAAGGTATGGGATTGGATATGGGGTTGAAAAATGATAGGTATTGTACCATGGATTTATGAGAAGCCATAATCCGTGATCATTTTCCCATGGTTCATTATTGGTTGTTCCCCCTGTATGACATGATAGTTGGGGTTTGGCAGGTTAGGTCTCGCAGGGCGGAATTGCTCATCCATTGCTGACCGACAAAGACAAGAGAGATGCCTTTCGATCTCAGGATCAAATCCCAAAAGATATTTCTCTTCAAGAGTCCTTGAATGAGTCAAAAGACCTTGGTACATGCACGGGGTGAAAAAAAAGAAAAAGGAAAAGATGCAAGGGAATCTATAAACAAAGGAAAGGGGGTGAGGGAAAGGTAATCCTAGACCTAGATCAAAATCCTAATCACATAAAAATAGAATTGCTCCATGGAAATGATTCCAAAATTTGATCAGCCACCCACGGGTGTCGTTAATTCCTCGGGGGAATGTGTCAAATTATAAATTTATATGTGTCCCAAAAATTATATAACTACTAGGTCATAGTATGGTAGAAGTCTGGGGTCGATCCCATGAGGAAAATTTTATTCTATGGGTGAAAGAGATCAGGTCTTAAATCCTTTATAGGAGTCCTGAATAATTGACTAATGTTTGGGAGTTTTTAACTAATTTTTGGTTTGAATTTAAGTGATTAAATATGGGTCGGGATCAAGTAAGAGTATCTAGATAAAGGTGATCCTAGTTCTAATCTTAGCAAGGTCCTAAGTGCTAAGTCTGTGAAGCAAGCGGTAATCACTAGTCAACCTTGGTCCAGCCTTCTAGTTCTACCTAGGATGTAGATATTCCATGGTTAGGAGGCTAGATACAGTCCTAGATGTATTGAATTTAGTGTCTATTTCAGAAGTTTCCCTAAGATAATGGTCATTGTCATATTTTACTTCAATTAGGATATGGTCATTTTCTTGACTGTCTGGGGGTCATGGTACAATCACACAAATGTAGTTTGACCATAGGTTTATATCCTAATTAGTAATCGATTTAGTTTTCCCATGTTTAGAATTAGATATTTAATTAAGTGTCTAGATACATCGAATCTTGATCAGTACCCCGATGTGTTTAGCTACTCATGTTGGTAATTAAAGCAATAAAATGAGTAGAATAAATCATGATAACATTGCTAATGGAATTGAACATGTACTAATATGAAATAAACATGAAATAATACTTTAAATAAAATCTTACCTGAAAGGAAGGAAATAGAATTGAAACAACATAGGAATTGAATCCGTTGAAGAAATGTTAATCCACGGCTCTTTGATTGAAAATGTAAAGAAATTACAAAAAACTGAAGTTTTTAGAGAGAGAAAAGGGAGGAGAATTCTGAAGGGCGTATAAAAATATAGAGATAACTGATCCAAACATATTGTCTAAGGTGCTGCCAAGATGCTATTTGTATTAGTGGAAATGGTCCCAATGTGTACTTGATTGTCATGTAGTGAACCCTTAATCCATGTTATTTCGACAAGGATCTCTAGCAATGAATGCAGATCTTCCCTGAATTAATGATGTTTGACCGTCGTCACATCGTCTATAGGTGGTTCCCGACATGTACCCCATGGCCAATTGGCTTTTCACCTTGAATCCTAGAGGCATTCTTGGTGTTCAGTTTGACTAGTTTCAAGACGTGTAGTAGAGAGTCATGGAGTGAACTGGAAATTCCTCTAGTCTTCTTCGTTGGTCACAAATTAAGATTCACAACTTGATGTAGGCTGTGATCATCAAATAAACAATGTGTACTTGGCTATCATGATGTGTACTTGACAATTTTTGTAGCTTTTCTACCTTTCTTCCTTGGAATCTATAGAAGCTTTGTTTCCTGCAAAATTGGACATCTACCACATGCATTATCTAGTAAATGAATGAAAAATAATGTAAAAGTGGAAGTAAAATATATATAGCATTTAGGATTATCACCCATGCCTCATTATTACTGACAAATATTTTTAACTCCTTACTCGAGAGACATTCAAATATATTTATTGCATATTCTTCTTTTTAATCACTTTCTTGAGAGTCTTGGGTCATATAGAGAAACTAGAACATTCCTAGATTCTATTTGAATCCATAATATTTGAGTGTGCTAAATTCATGATACATGCCACCATTCATTGAAAATCCCTCTGTAAAATTAACCTCTATTTTTAGACACATTGAAATCTTACCTTTATTAATCCTTAGACATCCTGAAATTCCTATTAGGTATCCAAAATAAAAGCTATTTTATCCCTCCCTACCCATCTATTGTGTAAATTCTTGTTTTATTTTTAGTAAGTGTGGGGGAGAGTGTGTCTCCATTGTAATTCAAGGGAAATATTCCTTATTATAGGTTGAGTGAAAGGGTTCCTAAATTTCGTTTATGTAGTGGGTTCACAATCCATATTATATAATTTTTTATACATGTTTCCATCATTAACTTCAAAAAAATTGTATATAAAAAAATTGTTTTGTATATTGATAAAATTAGAACAAAAGAATAAAAATAAATGGATAAAAGAGGAATTTTACTCATTATTATTCACTACTTGGTTGTGACTCAGAAAAAGGAACAAAGGGTAATGTGATTTAGAAGTGATACACATTATGAGGGGTTGAGTGAGTACATTCATTGTGAACAATTTCTGATTTTTTTAATGATTTTAACTTAAGAGATTAAATACTAATCTTTTGCTTCATATTATTAAAGATCACAACCTACCAACCCTTTAAACTCCGAACAACCATTTGGAATTCCTCATTAGTAGAACACTAGTGTCTACTATTATGTGATCTATAATCTTGAAAAACACATGGTAAGATCACATGAACTTTGGGAAATGAGCATACTTTCATATGTTTCTAGAGTGAAGTGGGAAAATTTATAGGTGAGGTAGGTTGCGAAATGCTTCATGGGAGAATGAATGAATTTGAAAAAATATTAATGCGAGATAATAATTGTGATATGAAAATTGATTTCATAAACAATACATGATGTATTTAATTTCAAAATAATCTTGAAAGTTTTCTCACATTTTATTCAGTAATGGGACTTATGTAGGATATAACACTTTGCCGTGTAGTATAATGGTTTAGGTATGGGGATGTGATCTCATAATGATATATAATATATTATCACCATTATACTTTTTAATTATATTCTTTATTGTTTTTATTATCTCATTTTTAATTCTTTTTTCACTCATCATTTATTTTGAATTCATTTGTTGGAAACATGAATAAAAAGATGTAATTAGAAAATGGTCTAATTTGATATTAGTTCTCTATTTATACAATATAATTCACCATGATCATCCAAATGTGATAATTAATTTTTTAGAATTCTATGATCATGGTCTTCAATTCATCCAACTGGATTAATGTCTGGTCTAAGCACAAGTGGAAGAAAAGAGGCCCACAAAATGAATACATTCTGGGAGAGATAGATTGGATATACCTATAGTGATTGGACCATAGCTCAGGATTCATACCTCCAGTTGGGATAATTCTATATCCATTGGACAAATAATTATAAGAACCACATATCCACCTAATTACAATTCAATATTAAGTGATTAAGTTCTTTGAACATCTAGAACAAATTAGGGGAGAAATTTTTCCATGAACATTCACCTTGTCCCTTAGGAAATTGACTTGTTTTTGTGGATATTGTGATGTAATTATCCATAAAATTAATCCTAATCCTCTTTATTAAATGTTTCCCAACCAAAGGTTAATATTTTAGGGAATTTCTTTTTCAACATCTTTGGCTTCCTAACCTTCCATGGAGTTCTGAACTCCTTGTGATCACTCGGGGAGGAATGTGATGTATTTCTTTAGCTTTGTGTTTGTATTATTTGAATGATATTTTAAATTATATGTTTTTGTGTTATTCTTCATCATCCTATCTTTTTATTTAATTGAGTTATGTATTATTATGTCATTATCATACTCATATGATCATGTTTGGGGTACCCATTCATGTGACGTTTCACACACCATTCACCAATTCTTCTTCCCCCACTCAATTTTGGTGTTTGTGTGGTTCATATTGTTTGATTTAACTATCATAAAAACATAAATGTACATGTAAATTTATTTCTTGGTATCAAAATAAAATAACCTAAACACTTGTAAAACACATTAATTTATTCATATGTTTCATTGGTGAGTTTCAATTATGAATTTGGACAATAATCACCCTATCATTGGTGGTAGCTGGTGAACCATTTTATGTTTTTGATCAAACTGTAGGAGGTTTCCTAATAAAAGATCATTAATATATACTTCTAGGTGTTAAAAAACAGGTATTAAAATATTTAAACCCTGTCTTTTGAAGTGATGAAAGATGAACGTCATAATATTTCCTTTGGTAGATCATACTTAATCAAATCTATTATTTTATTATTTGTTTTATCATTTTCTTAAATATATTTGTTTCTTTAAAAAAAATTAAAACTTGTTTTCTAAAATACCATTCCCCATTTATTTTCACAATCAAAATAATATTTTAAAATTAATGATTTAAGGATCTGTCGAGATATGACATAGGGTTCTTGCTATACTGTAGAAATTCTAGTAAAAATTTTCTAATTTGATGTGCTCAAAAACATGGTAAGATGATGGTAGAACATATTAGTGTAGGTTAATAAGTTTTATGGGTATTATTATTATGAAAACATGACCCTCTTCTTTGATTATTTCTTTCTATATACAATGAATTTGGATAAAGATCAAAAGTTTACATAATTCCTTTATAGAGAGTTTTTTATGAACGATTTTGTGACTTATTTCGTGTTTTTTATTTTTTTCCTCCAATTATAGGAGTATATGAGTCCATAAAGTACCATCAATTTTATAATTTATTATAAAAATCTTTTCGGGTTTAAGTGAGATTATTTGACATAAAAACTTACTTTGATGTGCTGAATAAGGATCTCATTGCTGAGAAGGGACTTTTGAAACGAAAAGGATATGGTATATTGGCTCCATTTATTGGATCTAGAAGTGGTAATTCTATGAACCATAATAGGATGTTTGAAAATATATGATAGGGTAGTGAGATATAGTTTAATAAGGGTATAGTTTCATCTCTTCTTCATCTAGTGAGAACTATTATAAAGTGCTACCAATGTGGGCGGGCATGACACATTTATTAGGGTGTCTTAGTGAAATAAAGGAGTGCCTTTACTTAGGTAAGTTGGGAAATATATGGTGTTATTATATGAGGATGACTCAAATAGGTAGTGGTTAAGGAACAAGATTGATCCAAACATCCTATGCATATTCAGGGGGGTCACCATAGAGTGATGATGGGTATCATCCGACTGATCATGACATGGTGGTGGATGAGGTTTACAATGACCACTCTATATTCAATGAAAAACTTAATTGGAGAGTCATACTTCTAGAGGGTATGACCAAAATATAAGTTTTTACCAAATTTTCATAGTATTAGGCATCAATTAAAGATAGATATGGACCATCATGTGTAATAGATAATATTATGATGACATATACCTTGGAAACTGTTTTTCTTGATACTAGTGTGACATAATCCTTCAATTAAATAGATATGGTTGATGTTTTGAACTTGGTTTTAGTGTTTTTTATGGGATCATTGATCATTTAAACTCCTATGGAGGAGAGATCTTAGGCATCAAGAAAATGTTTAGGATTTTTTGTAGTGGTGAGTAAGTATGAACATCTATGGGATTTACTCATATTGAATATGATTCTATTCAATATGATTACCTATAGACTGGATGTGCCACTTTGGGGATCACATATACTATTAACAAATGTAAATTTTACTCACTTCTCTAGTAGGTGACAATTGTACATTCATTGGATATTCTGATTTATAGGAGGTTCACATAGGACCAGACCTTTAATAGTTAGACATGTTCACTTTGCGAATAACAAGTTCCATTATTAGAGATGATGAGGGGTTAAATTATCCTATCCTACCCCTTCTATTTTAGGATGTATTTAGTAAGGATTTTTCAGTCTTTCTACATAATAGGAAGGTCAAGTTCACTGTTAGTTAGGTGCTAGGTAGAAAAACCATATAGGTACCACCTTATCGCATGACACATGCAAATCTAAGGGAGTTGAAGTTTTATTTTAAGTAACTTGAGGTGAAGGTGTTTATTAGAATATCATTTTCCATGGGGAGATTTGGTTTAGTTCAAAAATAATGGATACATGTTTTTGAGGTTTTTTTTGCGTACTAATAAAAGCTAAATAAATTAATGATAAAATAATAAGAATCCACTTCCAATGGAAAATGATCTATTTGATTAGATGAAGGGGACCTGATGGTTTTGGAAGATTGATTTATGACATGGTTATCACTATATCATAGAGATATTTGAGGATGTTCCATGAAAAACATTAAGGATTCAATATGGATTATATCATTTTTTATTAGTGATGTTGTACAAATTGAAAAACACACTAAAATTTTTAATAGACCCAATGAATAATATTTTCTATCCATATATTGACTCATTATTTATAGTGTTTTTAACTATATATTGATGTACTCGCAAACACAGAAGGAATACATGAGGTATTTAATGATCACATTGAGCACACTGTGAGAGTATAAACTGTATGATAATCTCTCAAAGTGTCATTTCTAGATTAAGGAGATGCAATTATTTGGTTATATCAAATATGAGTTTGAAATTTCTACAGACCCTGATAACATTGTAGTAGTAGTACTTTAGGAAAATCCTAGAACATGGTTGATATCAAGATCTTCCTTATACTATATAGATATTATCATTAATTCATCTATAATTTCTACCAATTTACAATATTAATGATGAATTCAACCACGAAATGGGTATAATTCAAGTGAGATGATTAATTTGAATTATATTTTTATGCATTAAAGGGGAGACTCACATATGGACCAAATTTAATCTTACTCAGCCTTGATAAGAAAAACATTATATATTAAAATGCATAAGAGGTTGGTTTTGAGAGTAATTTTGATGTAGTACAATCAAGTTATAACTTGTGATTCTTGAAAATTTAGGCCACACAAGAAGAGATAACAGATACATGATCTATAGTTGATAGTTATGGTCTATACTGTATAATATTGGAATCACTAGCTCTTTTGTAAAGATTTTGTAGTCTATACCGAACATAATATCTTTCAATTTATATTTTTCAAGTGAGATCTTGATTTTATTTAGAATTGAAATATTGAGTACCTAAATTTTTATGGTATATATGCCTAGGAAGGGTAATTTAGTGTCTAATGACCTTAGTAAGAAGACACTGGTACACTTGGTGGAGTGAAATTTGATGTACCTCCTCTCTGAGCTGTACTAGGGTATGATAAAAGACCATGGGACTATGGCTCTGTCTCTTTATAGAATCACATCCTTGATATTAGATATTTTGAATGATAAAATAGATTCAGACTATGACTACTACATTATGCGATAGAGATTCTATGACGGGGAGCACATTGCTTGCCAAACGTAATGTGTAGACCTATTCCAATACTTCATGGAAGGGTGGTAGTACCAACGAGCATGAAGGAGAAGGTTATGATGGATTCTTAGACCTCATGATGGGATGCTAACCCTGGGAAAACAAATATGTATGATAAAATTTGATTACAATTTTGTTTATTGGGAATGAAAAAAGATACAAAGAGATATATTTAATGATTCCCCACTTGTAAGTAGGTGAAGACTGAGTACTAGATATCCACTGATTTACTTCAATAACATCCCATTCTGATGTGGATATGAGATGAGATCATGATGAGTTTCAAGATTGGTCTTTCTAGATCACCATATGGTAGAGATATGTTTTACATCATCATGTAAGGTTTTATGAAAGTATAATTCCTTCTATATATAACAACGATTCAGTCAATTGATGAACTTGGTAAGCTATATTTTAAAGAGTTGTCTAGACTACACATAGTTTCGAAGAGAGTAGTTTTATAATGTGATATGAAGTTTGAATACAAATTATATAACGGGGTGAAACAATCATTGGGTACTTTTCAAAAGTTGAGTATGACATATCTTCTATAGAAGAATGAAAAATATGAGTGGACCATTATGATCATAGAGAGTATGTTGTGGGAGTGCATCCTATACTTTAATAGTGAGTGGGAGGATATTCTAGCATTTCATGAGTTTTCAATGAAAAAAATTATCAAGCATCGATATTATTGATATCATCTTATTTTCTAAAAGATAAGACATTTCATTCTCCTTTATGTTGGATAGAGGTGTCAGTGTTGATGAGTCTTGGAATGAGTTGAATGTAAGAAACTATAGATCATTTATAATTTACTAGGAGGTGGTTGGTTATATACCATAGAAGACAATAGTATTACATAAACAAGAGACATTGGTAATTAGAGTTTGATGTTGATGATCAATTTTTATCAAGTTTCGCCATAGTTGGTACATCATCATTTGAGAAGGAATATAAAATCAATTACATGGTTTGCATTATCATTTTTGATTTTAGAGAGTGTTTATACAATATTTCCCCAACCTAGTATACCTGAATAATGATTGATTTAGTGGTGTGACATGATCTATGGAATGCCTTCTCATATTCTAGATTATTATAACTAGAGGTGAGGTCCTAGAATGGTAATGGGGGATACTATTACCTAAAAAATATATATCATAAGGGTCATTCTGAAATCCATCCAAATTTTGGAATGAACCATCCGTATAACATACATACCCAAAACCTATAAACAATAAAAAAGGAATCTTATAGGAAATCTTGTAATACAAAATACAACATATAACAATATTCATGGAATTCATAATAAAGCAGTCATAGAAATATATACAAGATAAATCATAATAAATAAGTCAATTAGAACACTGGCCAATACATTTGAGATATAGAACTAAAAATAAATACAATGGCCTCTAACACAAATCACATGAAAAGATGATAGTGAATCATCAATATATAATAACCTTATCATCCCAATCTATATTTCTATCCCCATTATTATACATATTATGAAAACAAAACATGAATATTTTCCCATGCACATCAAAACCCATGTAGTGTACATGGGTAAGGGTGATTCTAATGGCTAAGTACGATTCTCCCACTCAACTTTACAAAATTAGTACTAGTGATAATGTGGGTTCAAGTAAAATTAAGTGGGGTCATGCACTTCTTTAGTGAGTGCAACTCAATCCACTTAAAAACATACATCATACACTATTATGAAAAAAATAATAAAGTCGCAGGATCTACCTTTGGCTGTAGGTTATGAGCATGGGCATGGTGCTCATGCATGTAATCTCCATGGTAGTAGCCCTAATGATTATTTACATAGTTTATTCCCATATATACATATTTACACATCAATATCCATGGCCTAGTTCCATGCGCCCTAATAGTGGTAGTAAACCATGGGATATTACCCTAAAAATATCCCCCCGGTCCATAAATCAAAGTTTTTATATTTCCATGGGAAACTACCAATTGATATAGGGGTAGTATCAACTGGTATAATAACTTTCATGTGGCCAAATCCAGTGGAAAATTAAAATAGAACCATTATGTTTATAAACTTGACATGCACAACTTTAACACCACACACTTTTTCTATTGCACTGTTGATACATTTATAAATGTATTTGTATAATATATATATATATGTAAAAATTATTAAATAAATAAATTATTTCAACTATTATGATAATTATAATATTTTTATATCTATGTGGAAGCACCCTATAACCATTGACAAGGTTGTCTGTGGCATTGGGGATTTATCAGGAGCATCCTAAATCCACGACCACCGATGATGCACATAGTTTGAATTTCTCAATTCACCCAAGAAACAAAAATATGTATTGAGATATTCGGGAGAATTATTAGTGGGATAACATAAAGAAGGAGATATCTATGTATACATGAAAGTTCCTAGTATGTCAGAAAGTGAAGGATGAGTGGAATAAGTGTAAGGGGATGATGGAAACATGACCCATACCAGCATGGAAATTGGAGAACACCATCATGAACTTTTTCACCAGACATCCAAAGACATCCAAAGGAAACAATGATATATAGGTTTTTGTGGAACATCCTACAAATACTGCACACTTCATTTCAATTCTGGAGGATTTATCATTGGATCAACTGGCATAGATATACATTAGATAAGTGGTAAGGCTGTATGGATTACCACTATCTATTGTATCTGATTGAGATCCAAGATTCACCACCAAGTTTTGGAAGTCTTCAACTTCCGATAAATACCAAGATGAACTTTAGTATGGATTATTATCCTCAAACTAATGTCAAATCTGAGCGGTTTATCCCAAAACTTGAGGACATGTCAAGAGCATTCTCAATGGACTTCAAAGGAGAATAGGATCAACATCTTCCTCTAGTTGAGTTCTCTTACAATAAAAGTTTCCACTAAAGTATCCAAATAGATCCTTATGAATCCCTTTATGGGAATAGGTGCATAATACCGACATTTTGGTAAGAAGTTAGGGATTGAAAACTCCAAGATCTATAAATAGTTGAATAAATGGTGGATAATTTTAAGACCATCCAGCAACACATTAAAGATGCTCAGAGTCGACAAAAGAACTATGCTGATAATCATCAACATGACCTAGAATTTGATGTCAGAGACATGGTATTCCTCTACATATCACCGTGCAAGAGGGTTATGAGATTTGGGAAGAAGGTAATTCTTATTCAAAAGTACATCGACCCATTTAAGATCCTTGATCACATTGGAGTAGTGGCCTATCGACTAACAATCCCACCGAACCTATCTCATGTACATGAAGTATTCCATGTATCACTCTTGAGGAATTACATACCTGACCCATCGCTTGTCTGCAATCTAGAGGTGGTACCATTGGAGAATGAACTCTCTTATGAAGAGAATCTGGTGATGATAATAGATCGTAGTGAAAAAGTTCTACGAAATAAGATAATTCCCCTTGTGAAAGTGTTGTCGAGAAACCAAAATTTTGAAGAAGAAATGTGGGAATAAGAGGAAGTGATGAAGTAGAGTTACCCTCAAATATTTTAGTGTGGGGAAAGGAAATTTTGTGGGAAAAATTTCTTAAGGGGGGAAGACTACAACGACCCAAACATTCATTAATGAAAATTCCTCTTAATATAATTAAATGTATTATTATGTAAAATGGTTATATAAAATATGAACTTCCTTGGTTTTATGTTTTTGGATTTAAAAATACAATTATGAAATGTTATCATTGCTAATATAGTTGTTGAACAGTGATCACATGATTAGTATAAATATAGGGCTTTAATAAATCCAATTTACTCAGAAAAAGGAAGCGATGGATTCATCCAGTAGAATTGCTTCGTACGAAGA
Organism: Viscum album; assembly: GCA_963277665.1. Lineage (NCBI taxonomy): Eukaryota > Viridiplantae > Streptophyta > Magnoliopsida > Santalales > Viscaceae > Viscum > Viscum album. Next base: position 183,446,755 of record OY728153.1, on the reverse strand, counting down.
CCATTTTACAAAGCACAGAAATGAGGTGGAATCATTGTGCTTTTCTCTTGACCAATCCCATTCCATGCTTCAACATGTTATTCTTGAATAGTACGTCCTACGGGAGAAGTGGAATTTGATAGAGATTTCCACCTGAGTGATGTTATCTGAGCAACCCCAAGATTCTGTCACCATCACACACCTTACCCTTAGGTCATATGCGGGTGTTATAAGAGGTTATGTAACAAGACCCTATAACTATGATTATGTGCATTATTTTTTGTATAGAATAAATAATATACATTCATTTTATTATTATTACTTTGTAAATGGTTTTTAAAGTACAAATAGTATTTTTAGTCAATATTCAATTAAGATATCTATTTTGATGAATTAATGAATTTTTAATTAAATAATATTTTAATAAAAATATTATTAATAAATTAATTTTTAAATATAAATGATCGTATAGTTTTTATAAATACAATTGAAATTTTTATTAAGGTTTGAAAGCCGTTTTTGTTAAAACCCATGAATTTTCGATAAATATTTGTTTTTAATTTAAAAGTAAAAATTCAAATATTTAGAAAATTATTTAGATAAAATGAATATTATTTTTGGAATCAGTATGTTGAAATTTTCCAATATTGAATTTTTCATAATTTTTAGATACTATTAATTTTTTGGGTAAAAATTAAATACCATTATAATATATAACATGTTTTATGACATCATAATGACACAATAGTGATGTATTAAAATAATTTAAATGGGATTTTAGGCCAATATATGTTTTACCATTAAAATAATGTTATCTTCGGTTTGTTTTATTTATTTTACAATTCTTTAGTGGACCCTCCAAGGTATATAAAATATTTTAACCTTTTAAAATGATTTCATTGAGAGTGTGACTCACCTCCACATGAGAAAGCCTAATATTTTAATAAGTTCTGAAATTAAATTTGTAAAATAATTTTTTCCACTCCCATTTGGAAAAAACCATGGGAAAAAACCATGGTATGGTATGTGGTTTTGATTTGGTTAATAGGTGGTGCTGAAAACCAAAATAATAACGAATTCCCTTTCCTTTCCTATATAAACCCACCCAAGACCCCACTTCCTCTTCACTAAAAGCCTCTGGATCTCGACCAAAATCTTCCCTCCTATATCTATAAACCTCCCAAGGTGCCCTAATATATGAATAGTCCTCTCTCAATCCTCTCCCAAGCCTTTGGTATCTCACTTCCAAGTAAGGGATTTCTTCCTTTCTCATTTTTGTCAAACTTTATTTATATTGTTTACCACTTTTTTAATTAAAAATGTTGGGGTATGATTTATAACCTCCCCCATACTTACCTCCTTATGTTTTAATGATGATATACCACGTTATCACTCATTAATTCCTCCCATGTACACCTGTTACAATGTCAAAATTCTTTAAGGGATTTCTCTCTCCTCATTTACATTCAAGCAATTCTTTTGTATTATGAATCTAAATTCCATTAAATATGTTGGGACATGTATCTATATGAAACCCTTACTTTACATTTCATGTAAATATTAAGAGACAACCATTTCTATATCATCAAACATTTTTATGAATTCTTATGTCATGCCGTTATGCTGCCGAAATTGCACTGCAATTATCCCAGCCAAAGTCATTGTGTAGTGAATACCATGCCCATTTCTCTATCAAGGGTATTCACCGTTATGAAAATATAATTATTGATTATAGAGTTTCATATATAATTTACACATTTCTTTTATTTTGGAATAAATTATGATGTTTAATGAATTCATGTTATATGATCCGTGTGGCACACTTATGGTTGAAATGAAATGATTAAGAAGGGTGTGCCCTGATAGCACTCCAATGCATTGGCTAAAGATTGGTATCATGATACGTCAAGTGAAATGAGAGTTTACTAATTATAATTCATGTTCAATGAGGGTTTACTCATTCTCCACATGAAATGATATTTGGATCATTGTAATTTCATGTTAAATTTTGTTGCCACATTTCCATGTTTTGATAATCATTCTATATCATGCCTTTATGTTCATGTTCCTCTTATTCTAAATTGATATGACTATTGCCTAACATGTACTGTATTATTCATGTAATTCATTGTTTACTCTCTTACTACGATTTATATCTCACCCTTTTCTTATGCATGTCCTCAGGTTATCCCATGCAATGCTAACTACGAAGGAATGTTGTGGTGATGCAAAACAAGTTTTCATTAAAGATGTGTATTTCATGTATTAAGTTGTTAGGTAATGTTCATAAGACAAAAAGACACTAGACCTATCAATATTTTGTGTCGTATAAAGTGAATATTTTATGTAATAAAATATGTTTAAGTGTGTAATAAAGAGCTGGGATGTTATAGTAATTTGGTCCTAATAGCCCCCCGTTTTTTCTGTGGTCGTAGCTTTAAAACAATGATTTTCCTGCCCGTGGTTATAGAACTATGGCCATAGTCAATTTTTCTAGTAGTTATATATTCTCATACCAAACCATACCTATATTCCATCATGACAAGAAGATACACATACCCCAAATACTTATATTGATGCTACCCAACTTAAGCCAAGTCCCACATTCCATCAAGTCAATGACTTATATACCCTCATATCATTATTATGAACACCAAAAAACCATTATAATATTATCAAACATGATCCTAAAGAGGTATCACTATACCCATAAATATATTCTCATTAGAGCCCCACCAGACCCACAAGTCATATCAATTCTTGTTAATATCCAATAATCAAATTATCATTCCTAAGAATGATTATATTAAGAAAACAAAAAACAAATAATCAAATAATTCCCAACCATCAATGATAAACATCAAAGGAAAAAAAACTAAAATGGAAAGTGAAACCTATAAAAAGGCATTGAATAATTATATAACATCAATCCCATGATAAATAAAACTATTAAACAGAAGAAAACATACTAACAACATGAAATATTAATCTCAACCATCATACCCTGCCTCATCACATCTCACCATCTATCATCAGAGCTTTCTTATAGACTACCCATAGAGCACCTCTGACACTATCCTATAAATCACAAGTCATTATAAGGGATATATCCCACTATATGATAGAAAAACACCATGAATACACACTGATCCCTTGGATTATACATCATTATCATCATAAACATCTCATTCATTATGATTGTGGTATTACCCCTGATGAAGTAAGATTGAACACAAACCTATTTTAAGATTTTCATTGACACATTAGCCAATGGATCTCCCTACTCTCGTATAGTATAGTTCATCCTTAGACCATGTATAGTCTCCATTGTTGAAGATCCAATCTAGGAAAGGCATCATCATCAAATGGGAATATCATCAGTGCACATGACCTTGTATGTGATATAGGCACACTCCAAGAGGAAAATATCATACCATGTGGTCATATTAGATGTCCCCACCTCTAGGGGTCATATCCTAATCAAGAGGTCAGATATTCAAGTATATCTACATCATAGTGACATGTACCAAACCATCAAGTCTCCACCTGGTCTAGTAGTAATCCAATTATGCCACCCCAAGTCTGCCTCTAATAGGATAAGGGTTGGAGATAGACATTATGAAGGAATATCACACATATGGAAAGGCCTTAGCCTATGAAACTGTATACAACCACTCATCTATGAAACAAAACACACAATCACACACACACACACACATATATAACAATGTGAACTATACATATATATCTCTTTGTAGTGAAACATGCATGCGACACATGATACATATCCCAAAATAATAATAAACACCAACACTGGTAAATAAGGTAAAACTCAATGCCCAACATCCCAGGGTAAATACAATTTGAAAATAAATAGGATAGATGCATTCCATGTCATGTTAACACCGACATAAACACCACCCACAACAGACACCACCAACTCCCCTACGTGTTAGTTTAGAGAAATGGAAAGATGGGGGGATTTCATTTTTAAAAATTAATGGAAATAAATAAATAGATGCTATAAAAGAAAAATATATACAATGGAATAATTTTATAAGATAAAAGTAAATAATAGTATAAATTAAAAACAAGTAACTAATCAAAATAAATGTAGAAATAAAAATGTGTAAAGTCAATACACAAGGAATACTTTGATAATGAATTTCAGAAATAGCAGAAAAGGTGTCCCTATGAATCCTCCCCATGAGAACAACCACATGGTTAAATATAATAAAACTCTTAGTTTTAATGGGAACCCAGAATCCAATAACCCATTGATTTAATGAAAACCAATAAACACACAAGCCCTTGATTTTAATGGAATAAAAATAACCTCGATCCATTGGATTAAATGGATAACCAAGAACCAAGGAAATAAAGGGAGAAGATCATAGATGAATTGATTAATTAGAATAGCATTACAATTCATGAACTTCACACTCTCTTCAAAGAATTATAATAAGATGGAAATGGAGAGATATATGTCTAAGAAACGATACCCAAGGGATTATACATAAGGCTCAATATGAGGATATATAAAGAGGAACAAAAAGATGGAACTAAATTTCATTAGATATTTGTATGAAGTCATTAAAAACATGAATTGGTGTTTTGATCACATTGGATAATGAACACTTTGATTATACTTTGGGAAAGAATGAGTAAGATGGAACTTTGAATCTGTTGAGGAGATTATGAAGTTTTTAAAGATCAAAGAGACTTTACAAATTTTTTTATTCAGATACAAGCACAAAATTCCTTTATTTATGTACTTAAAAACCATTATAAAACCTTTTAAACTAAATAAGAGAAATTAATACATTGAGTACTATATTTAAGAGAGGTTTAACCATCATTAAAATCATCCTGAGTCTGTCATAGGATAAAACAGATTACACCATATCCTGGTACAAACTTGATGGATGTTTTTCCTTCAAATACTTTAAAACACCCAACACCATGCCCAGATAAATGTCCACCACACCTTGGGGATGGTACAACACAACCTTGCATTGCATATTTTTCCTAATTTGTATGAAACTTCAACAAGTGGCTTCTCCACTTCTATCCAAGGGATTTTAAGGTTCTTACAACATGATTCCATGGACTTGAATCATAAAATTAGATATGCTAATCCTTAAACAAGATTTTAAAAGATATTTAATATTTCATTAAATCCCAATACTTTGTATTCAATATAAACATGGAAACTTTCTTAAATAAATTCATTAGAAACAAAGGTGAGTGTTTGTGATCATGAAAAAACTTTGAGATAGATATGGGGGGGCACTACGAACCATCACAACCATAAACAAATCCACTAAAGTCACCACATGCTTTATCATCACAAAAACAACACAGGTGGAAACATGGACCAAGAAAGTTTGAGTATAAATATACATAGTAGAATACCTTGAGAATATAAAGGAGAATCAAGATAAAAAATTTTCTCAAACGGATTAATTAGAGATAAGATTAATAGAATAAGAAAACATGGTTTTTAAGATTCTAAATCCTCACAACATAGATCTAAAAAAGTTTTATGCTAAAATAAACCCGGATCACTCCTAACACTACCCCACTACATAACTTCCTTCACATATACATCTTCCCATTATAGTATTAGTAAGGTACATACACCTTGTCAATGAGTGAATTCCAGTCAAGGGGGTACTGACCCCTATATAGGAATCGAGCCTCATCATATAGTTTATGAATCAACAAATATTCTTACTTACTCTATAAGTAAATGAACCACACCCCATCATTAAGGGAGGTTATACTCTATTATGTATATAGAGGAACATTTTTATAGATCCAGTATGCAATGAAGGGGGTTACTAACCCTATGTTGATCTAACAATCAAGCCCATTATCCATAATCATATTAATAAAGATATAGAACTCCATATGATTTAATACCTTAGAAATATACCCTATATGATAAAGATATACACACTATTCCACTCTATATTTAAAAAAAATGGACTACTTAAATATTTTATTTTGACACCCGGGCGAGAAAATATGAAGAACCATAATAATTTTATAGTATATGACATGTAATCTAGTATATAAAACATGTAGGCCTTTTCTATATACACACATAATTTTCCACTCACTAATTCATGTGGTGTGAACCAACATTTCATGTCCCAAGGGGTATATTAAATGTTGGACCTATGGAAAATCTAGGAATGTATTTCTATACAAGTCCATGTCATGTAACTAAAGTAAACCTCATGTAATTTGGCCACACTATGATTTATGCACTGTATGATCTATTTGAGGAAGTTGTTTAAGATATATGGTGTTTTAGTTGGACCACAAGGCATGTGGGCCCAATGTGTTAGCCTGGTTGGAAATCGAGTACATGTCATGGAATGCGGTGATAGGATACATGGGATGTGAATCAAGGGAACATCAAATTTGATATTTATAAAAGATTGTAAAAATTGGAACTTCATGAAATGAAATACATAGTGTGTGACTCATAGGACTACTATCCATGTGGTCATGTTTTCAAAATCTAAATAGTTTGGTCACCCGTCTTTCACATTGTAGACTATGCTACCTTCTTTTACTACAGTTTTTCAACAATTTTTAGTTGATCTTGACACACCTAGTGACATCATATTGCCTCAAAAATGATACACCACTTCTCTATTAATCGCTATCTCCTCCATCCAAACCACCATCATCACCTGAATGTTTATCACTTCCACTACCTTCTCGGACAACGAATCCTTTACACCTCTTCCAACATCTTCCACTACGATTTTTTAGGTCTAGTACTACTATTTCTACCACACATATTCATTAAATCCTTCATCACTCACCTCTTAATCACTCATTGATAAACCACCATTTATAGAGGGGGAAGATATGTAGAAATCAATGAATGATTTTTGGGTGGGAATCTGACCATTAAAGACTAAGTTCACACTCACATTCATCAAATAACATGATGATGGGATTCCCATCAATGAAATAAATAAAGAATCAAGAGTGTCATTCACATAAAAATTTAAGTGATAGATAATTCCAAGATGATATTAATTTGATGAATATCATAAAATAAAATAAAAATAAATTGCTAGTATAAATTAATTAATTTCAATTTGTTGTGTTTATGAATATACCAAATTGGATTCAAAAATAAAATATATAACATCCTGATAATTATAAGAAAAAATTATTTATTGATTAATAAAAAAACTCGAATTTAAGGAATTGAAGCATGATTATAAATTTTTCACGTTTTATGATGGTAATCCATGTTAAGAACACATTCAAATATTATTATCAAATATTTAGATTCTTATTATTATAAATTAAATATCATATATTTTCTATTTTAGAAACTCAACCATGGGAGGAATAAATTAGGTGAACACTAATAATAAATATTTCTTACCTCATTGGTGAATCACCATCATTTCTAGAATTCAGTTTTAATTTGTGACCATTATTGAAACCATGATAAATAATTCCTTGAATCCACTAAGTAAAACCAAATTAACTCATGTTTTATGTTCATTGTTTTTATATAACCATAGATAGGTGATATAACAATATATTTATAGTAAACTATTAGGTTAACAACTAGTATTTTTGATAAAAATATGATAATCCTTATTCTGAACCCCATAGTCAAAAAACAAATATTACACCTTTCTTTATTATAACTCCATTCAAGACACAACTATGGTGTCAAAATTTCTACATGGGACCCAACATAAAAGATAATATTCTTTCAAATGCATGCATCTAAAAATAATATATTAAATAAATTAAATATTTCTCAAATATCTGTGTTATAAGTAAAAATGGACTTACTTCATGACCACATTTCTAAATATTATAAATGATATTCAAAGTCCTTTATTACAAAAATTTGATTAACTATATTCTCCCAATCTTCAAGTATTTTTATCCCAAAAATCACAATTTAATCAAAGAGGTGAGTTTATTGAGATTTCATTTGTCTCTCATGATCCTATATGCACTCGTGAAAATTTCCATGCTATAATAAAAATTGCACCAATGCAGTAACTCACCCATGAAGGATCTTCACCCACCAATCCTCTATATTTTCCTATACTTTATATAGGTGATTTAATTCTTGATATATAACTCAATATAATAAATAATAAGCATCAGATCATGCACACACTGCCTTAATTGTGACAAATGTAAAACATTCTTTACTTGTTCCATCTATGGGGGTAACGCTAGTCAATAATAAACTTCACTCACCTCACTTAAAATTAGGAATTATCTAAAAAATCATGGAAATAACATGCTAACCCAAACAAATATCCTCATGAAATGATATGTAAATACCTTCATGAATGAATGATCACCATCCTCAAACTCAAAAAGTCTTATTCTTCTTTTTGTGTAGAATTTTTAATGGCTATGAGTTGTTTTCATATGCTCATTGGTCATCTTTACATTTTCTATCATCTACCACACTAGCATTGGACCCATGCATTTTGTGTTTCCAATATATATTTGAAAAAAGTATTATCTTCCGGGTCACCTATATAGGGCCTCAAAAGGCTCATTTTTAATAGTATAGTGGAAGCTGTTTTTTTACATAAACTCCACTGAAGGTAAGTGATCATAAAAACTCCTCCCAAAATAAAAAAATCAATACCATAACATATCCTCAAAAACATTAATCGTTTTCTTATTTTGATCATCTATTTGGGGTGGAATGCCATATAAAAATGCATCTAGGTCCCAAAATCATCCTTAAAAATCCTCCACAACCAAGATGTGAGTTGAGTATTGCAGTTAGAGAGAATTATCAAGGTAAACCTATGAAACTATATGATATTATATATTTATAGGAATTTCATGATTTATGAGAAATTGTACTATTTAATGGGATGTAAATGAGATTACTTGGTCAGTTGGACGATAATCACCTAGAAAACATATCGACTCTTCATTGAACATGGAATTCTAGTTACAAAATCCATCAAAAATACAATCCCTTTTACACTCTATAACCTCAATTGGTTGGACCAAGCCCATGGAATCATGGTGCTCAACCTTCACCTAATGAGAGGAAAGACACCTTAAAATGAACCCAACAACACTCTAATTCATGCATGACCACCAAACTGATGCATAAGATCCCAATACATCATATTCACGTCAGGATGCACCACCAAAGGGGAGATGTGAAACTCTCTAAAAAAATCCCCATGAATTAGTTTAAGAACCATTTTTCTCTCATATAAGAGGATAACATACTCCCCACATTTAGAGAATCCATCTAGTGTATCTTCTAAGAAAACACATTCTCGTAGAATCTCACAATAAATATCTCTATTATGGACCTCCCTCACTCAGTGAAAAAGTGTAGGGGACAACATCATCAATAACAAATAAGCAATATATTCTTCCTCCACTATAAATAGATGTAGTGAGGATAACTAATCAAATGCATCATACATTATATGATCACATGATTTCCTACTAAGGGCCTCTTCCAATAAATTTCCCTTTCATAGAGTATACACAATCTCAAAGTTATAGTCTTTCAGGAACTCCATCCAACATATTTTTCCTCAAACTCTGATTCATCTATGAAAATATATACTTGAGACTCTTGTGATCTATGAATACTACAAACCAACCACAAATAATATAATTTCGCCACATATTCAAGGTAAAAACCATAGTTTCTAGCTCTAAGTCACGGTTCATATAATTTTACCCATGTGGTCTCAACTTCTTGGATCCATAACCAATCATGAATCATCCTTGAATCATCATTAAACTAATCATAGACTTAGAGGCACCACAATACACCTCATAATCCATTAATTCCTCTAGAAAATTTAGAACTAAGGTATTCATAATTATCTTCTACAACTCCTCAAAATCTCTTTAGAAAATCTCAAAACAAATGAATGGATACCCGTTTTTGGAAAGAGACATTACAGGAGATGCAATCTAAGAGAAGTATTATATGAATATTTGGTAAAATCCCACTAACCTAAGGAAGATATTCAACTTAAAAATAAACTTGAGTGGCTCAAATTCTATTACAAACTCAATATTTATGGGATCTACTACAACCCCACTCTCTAAAATGACATCCCCCAAGATATGAACTTATCAAATATAGAACTTTTACTTTAAGAGTTATATATATATATATCTTATTCTAATAAAGCATGTTTAGCAAAATTAATAAATGGTCGACATTCCCTTCCTCTATTTGAGAATAGATTTGGAATTTATATATGAAAACCACCATGAACCGGTCTAAGCAGGGCTACAAGATTTGATTTATGAGTCCAATGAACAGTACATGGGAATTCATACACATACTAATAATACTAAGAACTCATAATGACTGTAGAAAAACATGAATGATATGTTTGGTATATCATCCAAATAAACCTAATATTGGTGATACCTAGACCTGAGATTAATCATTTAGCACTATTTATCTCATTTAAACTGGTCAAAGAGATCATAAATTCTCAGAAGAGGGTTTTTGTTCTTGACTATTACCCAATTCAAGTGATAATAATCAATACAAAGCCTCAAAATACCATATTATATTTTAGGGAAGTGTAGAAGAGCATCCTAGGGGGACACATTGGGTCTTATAAATATATCCTCTTAAAGGTCATCTAACTACACCTTCTGCTCTCTGATCTTTTCTAGGGCAATCAAATAATATTTTGGATATATTGATGTCGTCTTAGGGTGAAAATCAATGCCAAAATCGATCTCCTGATGAGGAAAAACCCTAAATCTTACTTTGGGAAGACATCCAGGTACTCCACTATTTTTGGTAAATGCTCCATGATGCAAGTGTCCATAAAGCTATGATTTCCAAGTTATGGACTTATCTATCTTTTCTGAGGGTCTCATTCACTAATGAAGGTAAATATCAACCCATTTTCCCAATAGAATAATACAATTCAATGGTATAAATCTTCATTTAATATGAATATCTATTCCATGCCAATGGTAATGTCGTAAGTATAATCTCTGTCATGATGATATCCTAATACAACATCTCTCAAATGAGTGTAAGCTAACACTAAAGGAAAATGAGAGTGAGGGGATGATCCCCTCTAGTAAGAGTTTCTAGCTAAAGGGGTTGGGTTTGGTTCTATACCATTGTCTATAAATCTTGAAAAATTGATGTAGTAATAAATGAATGAATCATTATAATGTCGATGAGTATGAGATCCAAAGTATAGAAGACACAAATTATACATCGAACCATGTTGGGTGATTCCTGTTTGAAACCCTCCATCACCTGCATTTATCCTATGATAAGAATTCTTGTACCATGTTCCTGATGTAGTTCTTCTAGATGTGGTGTTGATTGATGTGTATAAAATTATAATTTCCTCTCTACTCTCACACTACCAGCTCATTTTCCATTTTTTACACTAAGAGGGTAACCTTGGCCACCTCAGGGAGGTCCCTGGTCTCTACACTATCTTTTCCAGGGAGATCCATCCAATATACAACCCTAACTATTCTATGATTCCCATCTTGTAGGATATACATAAGCCACATGTCTTCTTCCTCCATAAGCATAAAAATCCCTATCTTTTTACTAGGTGGAACCGACTTAGGATTCCTCTTCTCCCCACCTATGAGTCCATAATTGTGAATGCACCTACTTCTAATGATGTAATGCTTTTTACTATCAACAAAAAGATACCACTAATGAATATGCTCAAGGAAACCCTAAAAACTTGCACCTGGTTGTGACTCCACTAGAAAAATATTGATCAATGAGGCATGTTCCAAAACTCTATCATAGGCAGGAATCCATAAAGGTATGGTTCTAGCCAGAATCTCCCACCAAATCCCTTGCTCAAACTTCCAAACATGAAGATAGCTATCATGAATCATATTTTAGGAGTACCTCATTATTTCGTGGAACAAAAAAATGTATTTAAACACTATCATGCTACTCAACTTGAGTTCCAACCACTTTTATACTCATACCTTCCTTAACATTGTTGGATAATACTTCTCTCTACAAAAAAACACAATCTCTAACTAGGGAAGAGTTTCCTAGTTATGAGTTTTTTTTGATCAATGAACACCAGTGGACTGCTTCACTATGAAAAATATTTATAGGAAGAACCATCATATAGAAAAAGGGTGTTCGAAATGGGTGGAAAAAGTGGGGAAAATATTCTAGCTAATTCTCTAGTAATCGATGATCTAGACCATCACAAAAACTAAGATTCATCTGTTTTTAGAATCCATAATGCACACATAACCTATGATCATTCTTATCATGCTCTATAGAGTCTACCATCTATGTTGTGGGTGGGTAAACTCTTTGATCAACTTGTGTTGGATCAACTCTATCCTCCACTAGTGGGACAAAACCTCCATATCATGTATTTATGCAGACAATTATTTTATCAAATATTTGGATGTAGGTTGCTAAATCATATTCATGGGATCAACATGAACCTACCTTTGAATCTGAGATAATTTTCAGTGGGGTGGAATCCTGTATTTGAAAAGATGAACCCGTGACCATTAATTCATATCTGGAGGAGTTGAATCAAGAAGTCCATGAATAAAAATAAAAACTACATGTTACATGATGTATATATCATCCTATTAAAACTTGAATCCAATTTCGTAGAGTTCCACAATGACTAATAAGTTATCAAAGTCTTGGTGAAAGGATACATTGGTTGTATTCACCAATCATTGGGTTCCATAGTTTTTTAACCGAACATAAGTCCCTTTAACACCATTTCTCTACGTATCCTAGACCAATCCACATAATACTACTAACTCTAGTCATCTTCCATCATACTAGATCCAATTTGATACCATTATATCATGTTTCAATCCACTAAGACCTAGCCTAGCCTAATAATAATCTGATTTCCCACCTTAATCCTAACTCTAATAGGCCAGAGGCTGGCCACAAACACCAAGAAGGAATATCACATATATGGGTGGTCCTATCCTACAAACTTGCATACTAACACATTATTTGAAGGAATATATATAATAATAAAAACCATACATATATAACTAACTATATTACGACATACACAAGACATGTGATAAATACCATAAAAATAAAATAAAAAACACTAACACGATTAAATAAGGGAAACCAACATCCCATGGAAAAAACTAATCATAAAAACTACAATTGAAACACTATACTTCATTCTGACACTCACCTAAACACCACCAATAAAAAAACCCACCAATACCCATACACCAACACCACTAGCACTACGTCCATTGAAGTCACCACAAAAATGTGATCATTTTCACCAACAAAATACGTGTGGGCATAATTCACGTGCAAGGATGGGTATAAATATACCTAGAAGGATTCCACAAGAATAGTAAAGAGAAATAAAATAAAAAAATCATCTTAAATAGATTAAACTCGGATATGATCAAGAGAACATGACAATCATGGTTAATAAGGATGTCAATCTTTATAACTCAGCTCAAAAAAATTCAAATACTAAAAGAAATATGAACCAGTTAGGGTAAAAACCTACTACCTAACTTATATCACTTTCACATTGTGTATATATAATATTAATAGGGGAATCCCACCTTGTTGAAGAATGTATGTTATTCAAGGGGATGTCAAACCATATGTTGGACCCATGCCTTATTGTTTTGATCATGCCTCAGATGAGGGGGTTACCTAATCCATATGTGGAGGGCCCACACCCTATCACTATGGGGGGTTACTTACTCTCCTATATATATGGTGCACCCCTCCCCCAGAGTCTATATGCTTCATAGGGGTTACCAACCCCACGTCCACTCCAAATATCTTTCCCATTATCCATCATCATCTATATTAAGCTAAGGAACTCAATCTACTCAGATTCCTAAAATAACAGTGGATAATTAAGAGATACAAAACATCCCACCCAATATGAAAAGATTATTAGAATATACAACTCATATATCAGATTCAGACACTCAAGAAAGAAAATATGAACTACAGTAACCCTTGTTTTCCCATGTGGAAAAATTATCTCGTATTAGACATTTGGATAACCATGACCTTATTAAATAATTTTTTACATTACCACATGTGTTTATATAAATATCTCCTAAAAAATTATATTAGATATTACAACTTCACAGTGGAATCTGGAATGATAAATTTTACTCTCGTGAGGTATAATCTCCACCTTGATTGTTAGGCCCAGGTAATACCATAATGAGTTCTTTTTATTTTATTTATATTTTATTCTACATCCAACACTATTATATACCCATTACACACAAGAGTAATGGAAACCCTTACCTTTATTGATTCCACTAGATCAAAGGTATAGAGAGCCATCATGTGGAGGATATTCACTCAAGGGAATCCAATTAGAGCCATATTGGGACATAGTTTCCATAGAGCACAAAATCTCAACATGAAACCTTGAAACTTCAGTGATTCACCATAAGGTAGGGATTATTATTTTTATTCCCACCATATAATTGATTTCCATTAATGTTTTATTTATTAGTTATGGATTTTGATTTATGTTGGTGGATTAAGGGCCATATAGGGGAGATTTGTGGTAAAACAAGTGAATTGGTAAAGTTTGAAGAGTTTCTGCATCTGAAATTACTGATCACACAACATCTATTACTAGAACACACACTATGTATACCATTGGAATGAAATAATTGAAGAGGGTTTCTACACAACATGTTTTCTATATAGACACAGTGTGTAGGATTTTTAGGTTCACAACTCAAGGCATGACCAAGTATATGGTCAAATACCCCATGTGTGGTACATGACATGTAGATGTATATGGTATGTAAAGGTACACGACATGACTTAAGAAAGGTACATGAGTCAATACCATATGTGGACTAAATTACATGTATTTATTTATAGGATTCCATGTATTTTGGAAATACACCTGAATATAGATAGTGATACACTCCCAAATAGAGATTATGGGTGTACACCCTTTATACAAACACATCGTGTGTAACGACCCGATGTTTTTCAATGGAAATTCCCTTCTTAAAATTATATCATAAAATCACATGAAAACACAACATAATGAACTACTAAGTGTTAAGTGACCTCTAAACATAATTTTGTCACTTGTGTATTGGGAATTTTAAAAATATGACATACACTATTGTGTTCAAGATGATTTTTGAAGTGGAATGAAACAGAAATAATTTTCGGTGAATAGTAACGTACCCTTGTGAATAGTAAGATACCCTAATGAATAGTATTATGACCCTTATGAATATTAAATCATCCAACATAAGTGTAACCTTACCAATGAATAATTAAATAAAATTTATACATCTTAGAAAGTGACATTTTGACCTTATTAAATGTTTTGGTATTTTGTAAGTCAAAAATAATTAATTATAATTAATTAATTAATTTAAAAGAAAATTTATTTTCATAAATTGTGTTCATAAATTATTGAATCAATGTATTATAGTTTTAGATAATTTTATAAGACCCTACATAATTTTTGAATGCACTATAAAATTAGTTTTAATTTTTAAAAACTGTTTTTTAAGTAAATTGTGAACTTAATTAAATATTAAATTAATAATATTTAGAAAATTATTTTTGAAAAATGGAATTCATTTTTGCTTTCTACACATCTAAAAATGGTTGGGGTAAATTTTTGGGATTTTTCTGAAATACTTGAATTTTTGATGAATAGTGAAATACCATAATTTACCAAAATAAGCTAAATAAGCTAATTATAGAGTCATGTGTGATGTTTTGATGATTTAAGACCACTTGTTTCGGGATCACATGATAACATTAATATTATTGGTCATTAAAGACTCAATATTCCTTGTCTTAGGGTAAATTAATAAATTAATGAATTTTATATTAAGGAAACCCCTCTCACCTCCACTATAAAAACCACTCTTCACACCCTCATTTCCTCACACCTCTCAAGCTCCAATCCTTATCCAAAATCTGCCCAAACATCTTATTTATCCCCTATACCACGTTCAAGAACTTATATTCTTATCAAAAGACCAATCCTAGCTTCTTTAAGGAGGATCTCAAGAGGAGGATTTAAGAGGTAATTTCTCTCCCTCTTCTCCCTTAATTTCCTTTCAAGTTAAAGTTCATTTCTTGATCTCTCCCCAACTATCTTCAACAAAATGGTATTTTAACTCTATTATTATATATCTAATTTAATATTTTGATGATAATGAGATATTATATCATCCAAACCCCTTTCCCACTACCTTTTATTAAAGAGAATGTTGTTCGTGAGGTCTTAATTTATCACCTTCAAGAACGACAAGATTTCTTCTTACATTTCTACCTTAATATCTGGTCATGAAGGAATTTTTTATGGTTTTACCAGAATATATTATATTTATTATCTCCTATTTAATGTTATGGAACTATCTTATGACCATATTTCTAGTATTAAAATAAAACAAGTTCATTATGATCAAAAAATCGCTAAAATTAATCCAAACAATCATCATTTAATTCTTATCTATTGATTCATCCACATGGATAAAATATGATATGATCATTAAAAATCCTGTAATATCATTAATAACATGTAATATCAGTCCTGTATGTTTACCCATGTTTTACCCGAACTTCAATTTAAGAATACAAGTGAACCACTCAAGAAAACCATAAAAACAAACATTCCCGAACAATGTTTTTTAAACTCTATAACTCATCCAAAGGCACATAAAGTCACTTGATAAAACCATAATGATGAATATTAATGTACACAAGGTTATTTATTTATAATTAATGAATATAATTTCATTATACAACACATTAAAGAGAAGGAAGCATTCAGATACAAGGTAAGGGGAAATTCTCGAACCCAACTTTCTTCCATCGGGTTCTCCCTCTTTCACTCCATTTTTTGATTTGGTTACTCCTTAAAGATAATTTAATCATATTTGTATTTCCTTTTATGGGATATAAATGTTTTTACCTGGTATTTATGTCAAAAAAAATTCTTTCCAAAAGAACTCTTCTTTTAAAAACACACCTTTTACTTCTCACACAAAGTGGACAGTTCTTGTAACATGTTTGTTATTCCCTCTTTCTTTTGGGAACCCAAAGTTTCTGAATGTGTTATTATGATATGTAACCCATTATTTTACATGGTTTAGTTATGTGCACTTTTGATATATGTTCTATGTGGAAAGCATGATAATGATAATGTTATGAAGTGACAGGTGTGCCCGAAATTATATAGTGCAATATGAATGTTTCAACGTGACGGGTGTGCTCGGAATTATACAGCACTCCGATGAATTGGTTAAAGTGATGAATCTCATGAGTAAATTTGAAATGTTGTGTGAAAAAGAATCTAGCTTGGTTCACAAGTATGTTTGGTAGTTAACCACTAAGACATGATGTTTCATTTTTTATGCATTGCCACATTTCAAGTCTTTTATTCATGATTTCTTTACCTATGTCATGATTATCCTCACCCCATTCTATATTCTTCTTATCTATCGTCTTAATAGGCTTTTATCTCACCCCTTTTGATGTATATACTCAGGTGGATACGTGTACTAAGGAGAGGATAAGTGCCAATAAGAAGCTAGAGAAGAAGAAATTAAATAAATGTTTATTCTTGATGTTGTAATTGTTATGTATGGTCCTAGATTACCCTAGACACTAAACCTTTGGATCCTATATGTGTGGTACTATTATGTTTTTTATCTTTAAAATGATGTAATAGTAATGTAAGAAAAGGTTGGGTCTCTATATCGTGTACCCTCCCAGTGATGGTATTTTGCATGTTTTCTCACCCCAAAATCATGATTTGACTAGGTAATTTATCCATTATTGAGTATCGTTCCAAATAGAATGTGATGGTGGATATCATATTATCTATTAGAGGTGATTTTTGACCTGATCTGGGTATGATTGTGGATCATTAACCTATAGCAATGATGATGTGTAATTGGTCATCTAGGGTGTGTGCAAGGATGATAAACCCCTTGAAGATAGTCTAATTCTAGGCCATGGTGCCCACACATTTATTTTAAGATCAATGTATTTTGAGAGTTTATTGGTGGATGAGGATACTCAAAGGGTGGAGTGTCATGAATGCAGAAGTTTAATCTAGTATTTAGTGGTTCCCTCTATGCAGTAGGGTAGTCCAATGGGGATTATTGATGAATGTGGAACTCATTCCTCTGTACCTTAGAGTTAGAGTTAGTATATATGGTTTGCATTAGAATATAGACATTTTACCATTCACTCCCTTTTAATGGTGGAATTCATGGCCAGTGTTCATGGTAGATAATATATGACCTCTCTCTTCCATGTTTCACCCCGGGCTATTACTGTGAGAGATATAGAGTAGTGATTACAGAGTATTATAGGTGTCCATTTCATTAGAACACTTATTCCAATGATTACAAGGTGATAATAGTTTTGCGTAATCCATTAGGCTTGAAATGTTTTTTTAACTATGGGTCATACCTATCATTTATGGAGTAGGTACTCCCCCAAAGGTGTGGAGTTTAGGTCCTCTATGTTTTTTTACTTTTCTAGGATCTCCCTTATTGAGGCATGGACCACCCAATAGCTTTTATATTGGTGATAATATGGTTATGTATGTTGATTAGCAAGGATATTTTAGATGAACAGGTTTGATAACCCCCTTGGCTGGTCTATTCACTCCAGTGAGGCATGGTTCCTCTCATGTGGGCATAATATTAGTGGTATGATGATGGTGGTGGTATTCGTATTGTGTGAATTGTTTTTGGTTCTTAGGAACTTATAATTCTCTAGATTCTCTATATACCCTTTAAGTATGCCCCTCTAGTGGATTTAGGATGAGTGGGCGGGGGTCAACCTTACGGGTGGTTGATCTCCCCCTTTTGAGTATTCTTAGGTAGCATGACTCCTTTATACATAGCACGGTTGAGGATGTGTGCATTCAATATTGTATAATGGGGGTAGAAAACTCCCTTATGGAATGGGGTGTAGGTCACCCATCATTGGAGTCGATTACCACTCAATAATCATATCCTTCTCATGGTGAGGGTTCCCCAATTCAATCATACTCTTGATTCTAGGATCCATGTGTGAGGTGTTAAAATGGGCCTTTTGTGTAAGGAGGCATTGTTCCGAGAACATCGATGAGCTAGTAGGGATAACATGTCACTCTACATGGTGGGTGTGGGGTGGTGATGATGTATGTAGTGTAGATTATGGATAATGATTCTCTTCAATTTGGTATATTCCAAATTAAATCCCTTAAGATCAACATAATGGTTTGGGTGGTGGTATCCTCATGTAGACTAATGTGGTTTGATATGTTGTGAGAAAATTGTGAAGGTAGATGTTTTCCTTTTGGTTGGATAAATAGGGAGGTGTTTTCCCCTAAGTAATGAGGTTTTTTTATTGTATACAAGTAGGATTTTCTAATACCTTTATGTATGAGATGTATTTATTCAATCCTAGTCTAATGGGATGAGTATACTTTTTTGTATCTTATGGATTCCCCCATGGGACTGACTTAGGGTTGAATTGGAAGTGAAGATTTAAATTATTCAGTATTTTTGTTCTCACGTTTTTCTTATTATTAGAGGTTGTATCATTTGGCCATGGGATGTGTGTCAACCTAAAACCATGTTTAACTTTATTTTTAGGGTATCCCACTGAGTATTTTTATACTCACCAATGCATGGTACATGTTCCCACACATGTTATGTTTATACAGATGATGAACAGGTCAGTGGAGACTTTGATGGGCATAGAGCTAGTGGGGATAGATATTAATAGAGCTTGGTGGGACTCATGGATAGTGTTTCTTGGGATTGGATTTGATGTGATATGGTGATCCCCTTCTTCCCAATTGCTCATGGTTGGTGTTTTACTTTTGGATTTTGGGCCTTCTATTTTTTTCCAACTTATACTTAAATTTTTTTCACACATCTCAAAGATATTAAACAGTTGAAAGCATGGATATTTTATTATCATTTAGATATGTACTTCCTACATGGTTATTTCTGTTTTTTGATGGATATGTATATCTCCTTCAGGTTTTATAGGCTAAGGTCTCCCATTATGTGTTACACCTTCTTGGTGTGAGTCACTAAACCCTAGGCTATTGGAGGATAACTTAGGGTGGAATAGTTGGAACATCATTGAACTAATAAAGTAATTGGTGGGTCAAGCCCTGTAAATTTATTATCAAATCCAGTGCATCTAGGGATGGATTTTTGAGATAGGCGCCTCATGGGCTTGGTTTGCAACATGTGAGGTGTCAGCGCTTGAATGTTGTTAGGTTTAGTTAACAACCCATCTAGGATGTCATGACTAATGCATTCCTACAAAAGGAATCTAATAATATATTAAATAACTTAAGTAATTAGGACATTGGTTGCAGGTTACAATTGATTAGGTCCATACATCATGTAACGCCTAGTACATTTTCAGTTTTGTGGCATGAAACCCTACTTTTGAGATGTCATCATGTAATGAGGATGCTAATTTCCACCTAAAACCATCTTTACTAGAGGTGTGACATAGACCTTATATGGATTATGATAGAAATATGATTACTCACTGACATGTGAACTTCTTTGTTTATTTTATATTGATAACTTAGTGGTTATATCTTAAAGAGTTTTCTCAGAGTGACTATAGTGTTGGGAAATATATCCTAATTGTCTTCGATTTTTGGTTTAGATGGGGCCAATAAACCTCTGTGGTGTATGTTTGAATACATGGGAGAAGGTTACCCATATGAGATGGTGGATTTTGGTGATCCACCATGAATAAAAGGGTGTATACTACCATATATGAGGTGCAAGACCTAAATCTATACATGGGGTCAACACTCCCTTGATATTGATGAGGTGTGGGTCCCCCATACTACAATGTAGTTGGTTACCCCTATGTGACAGAGTTAAGAT
Organism: Viscum album; assembly: GCA_963277665.1. Taxonomy (NCBI): domain Eukaryota; kingdom Viridiplantae; phylum Streptophyta; class Magnoliopsida; order Santalales; family Viscaceae; genus Viscum; species Viscum album. The sequence goes on along the minus strand of OY728153.1, from coordinate 183,425,842 downwards.
ACTCTATTTATAACTATTTATGTTCATGATGATATGGGATATGGTTATTTCATCCATGAGAGTTGGTAATTCCCAATGGGATGGGTGCGGGTCCTCTATAAGATGGGTAAGTTCCCCCTCAGCTGGAATGCATTCTGTCCTGTCATGGGGTTAATACTCCCTCAATCATAATGAGGTGTGGGCCCTCCATACTATAGAGGAGTCAATATCCCCTAATATAGGAATCAATTTCACCTGTACAGGTCAATGTGGTGAAGATTCCCCAATAGTAAGGAAATTACCAACTAAAAAAGATTATAGACACTAAAAGAGGTGCAAGTCCCTCATCATAGTTCAATGAGTGGTAGGAGTTTTGCTGTTTGAACACATTAGATTATGATATTATATTTAAGAGTTATACTTTATGATGATCCATAAAAAATGGTTAGTGTATACTATCAGGAACTTTCATACAGATGATGATGAATATGATAAGATAAATACCAGGATTGGGAGAATTTTCTAGATGTATTGTTCATTATCGTGCATGTGAGGCATCCCTTGTTTTGTAATATTTTCTCACAGGTGATTGATCGATGATGGATGATGATCATTGTGATTATTGTATCATGGTGTGATCTATGGATGTCCTTAACATGGTAGTGCATAATGAGAAGTGAGGTGCGATCTGTGGCCTATATACTTTGGTGAACCTATTTGTTAGTACCAACATGTTATTTTCTTTTTTTTCATCATTGAATGAAGTTTAGAAATCCAAATGGAGTCTTTCTACCAGTGTGATATAATGTATACTCTTACAGGAGTTTTCCATCTATCACCCTTTTATCCATTAGTGTGAAACAATTTTAGTAGATAGGTTTTCATATGATACTTGTATAGTGGATTGAGGCATAGTGATGATGCTGTTGGTGACAAGAGATAACCCGTAGCCTGAGTTTGGGTGGATAAATATCCTATTAGAGTGTTTTTTAGTCAGTTATAAGGTCTAAAATTTACTTTCAATAGGAAGTGGGATCCAAAATATGAGTAGGGAGAACCCTCAAGAAGTTATAATCGGTTCTTTCACTAGTTGGTGAGCATTGATTTATATTCCATAGATATTCTGAAGGATTAGTCCTATGGTTGTAGAGCAAGGGATAATCCTTTCCCTAAGAGATTCCTTAACTGAGCTTGGTTTGTTGAGTTTGGATCCTTTGGGAATAGAATACTTTAGGAGTTTTGAGGATTTGAATCAGTGATTAAGACATAATCCTATTTTTATTTTTGTAGAGAAAGTATTTTTGAGTGAATTTATTTATGATGTCCTTATTATGAGGATTGTGTATGTTCTAAGTTAGAGGAAGGATAGATGGCATGAGTTCATCTGTTATAAGAATCCGACTAATTGAAAATCAACCATCTTGGCATTTTGGCCACTTGGGTGGTGTGGAGAGAGTTTTTGTGGGGGATACCTTGTGGCATATCAATATGTGTGATGAGGTGTTTCACTTCATAGGGTCATAGTTAAAGATATATTGGGAAGATTTCAACATTGGGTTCTAAAGAGATAGATCATGTCATCTACAATGAATGATAACTTGACTTATGTCAGTAGAGTGGGTGTTTACCTTTTAGTTGTTGGAAAATAATGGATGAGGGGATTGATTATATCCTCATTACCTATGCTAGAAAATGTTGATATATATTCATTATGGACTATTAATGAGGAGTATTGAAAGGATTTTGTGATATGTTGCAACATTATTTTTGTGGTTCCTGTGATTGGATACTCTTATGATTATATTGTATTTATATTATAGTCTTCAAGGTCACCCTTCATGCTAGTTTTGATGGGAATCCCATTATTGGAGGAAAAATTATTTAGTTGGATAGCATTGATGAGATTCATGAAAGGTGAGTCGTGATGGTGTTAGGAGCTTACCCTATGGTGGTTTGAGACTGTTTGGTTTTCATGGAGGAATGATAGTCTCAGATGTGTTATCATTGATTTTCATGATAGAGAAGGGCTATGTTCTTGAGTGGGGTTGTGTGTTGGATCTCTATGGATTTATAGGCCCTCAAAAGTTAGAGGAGATTATGAACGAGTGTTTTATATTCTTGTATGATGATTGTTTATGGGATTCTTGGAGAGATGTTTGGGATATTCTTTTTTCAAGGTTGAAAAGTCTTGATGGTATGGAGGATGTACCAGCCCCAGTTTTCCCATGTGGGAGACATAATTTGTTTTGGATCTTAAGATCCATGATACCTTATAAGGGGTAAAATGATAATTTCTTGAAGAAAAAAAACTTGGAAAAGTTTTTTGATGGTCATATTGGTCATTGGATAGGAAAATTACCATTGATATAGAATTTGGTGAGATTCCAAGTGAGGCATATTTTTTATGATATTTATTATTTATTAAATAAATATTATTTATTCCCATATGCATTAATGAAAATATATCCTAAATAAATCATAAATTATAAATTCAAACTTCAAGGTTGAGTTCATAATGGGTTATTTTACCCAGTTGAGCTATAGACTTCATTCAGGTTTTGGACCGCAGGCTGGGTGTTAATGGGTCAATTTATTTATTTTTGTTTTTATTATCCTATAAATATATTATATACCAATTATCCATAAAATTAAGGGAAAAACTTCTCCTTTTGATGCCTATGGACCCAATGGAAAAGGTGACATAGGTATGAGGAGATTCACTCAGGGAGGTTGATTAGAGTTGGAGCAATATGCATCAACCATGAAGCACTGATCATCAACATAAAAACATGAAGATTCAATGTTTCTCTATATGGTAGGTTTTGTTATTCTAATTTACACCTTTCCTTTTCTTGGCCTCTTTCATTTATTTTTATGGATTTTGATAGTTTATATAGATTAAGTCCCATAGAGTGGTGATTTGTGGTAAAATAGATGAATTAAACTAGTTTACAAAGTTCCTATATTTGGAATTCCCAATCACATGATGTGTATTGTTAGAAAATATTTCATTTACACTATTAGGTATAAAACTCAGGTTGTTTCCACGTACATGAACATACACCCCAAGTATAGTAAGTGGCATATAGAAGTATATGTTCTTTCGGGTTACATGACATGGATTGAGATGGGTACATGGCTTAGTACCCCGTGTATATTAAATATATTTATATAATTATAAAATTCAATATATTTGTGAAATAAATGTTGATAAGGGAATAGTTACACACCTAAATAGATTCTCCAGGTGTACACTTCATGAACATCATGGTAAACACCATGTTCCCACCTTATGATGGTATTCTGCATGTTTTCTTTCCCTAGAGATATGTTTAGTCATGTAATGGTCCACTCCACGTATCATTCCATGTAGGACATTATGGTAGGGTCCCCTTTTCTATCAGAGTCCATTTATGAGATAATTCATGACAGTTTACATATCATAGGTTCGTGATGATTATAATGGGTTCAATGTGATCATCCAGGGTAGGTTAGAGGATGGTAAACACCCTGATAGTAGTTCGATACTAGGTTGTTGGACCCTCACATGTATTCAAAGATTGGGTTCCTTTAAATTTTTATTGGTGGATTTAGATTCTTGGAGGGTGGAGAGTCATGAACAAAGAGTTTAGGCTAGTCCTTAGTGATTACCTTTATATATCAGGGTAGTATGATGAAGCTTATAGAAGGATGTGGAACTCAAAGAGATTCCCTCATTCCCATGCACCCCAGAGTTAGTTTTGGTGCATGAAGTTTATATTGGAAACTGAGGAGTTGGTCATTTAATTTCTTTTAAAATTGGACTTTGTGTCTAGTATTCATTATAGATGGTAAATTTCCTCTCTCTTCAATGTTTCACCATGAGGTATGACTTTGGGAGATAGAGAGTAGATATTGAAGAATATTCTCAATGGCCCTTTCATCGAATCATTATTCCTAATGATTATGAGGTGAGAACAATATGGAGATTGGTTTTGTGTACATCCTAGGTCTTGGTATTGTTGTCAAATTTTAGATCATCCCTATCATTGATGGAGCCTATACTACTACAAATACATGGGGTGTAGGTCCTCCATACTTTATAGTTTTCTCAAATATCCCTCAGAGAGGTGTGGGTGCCCCAATTCATTTTTAAGGGGGGACATGATGGTTATCGTGATCTAGTAGAAGGGATGTTTTTGATGTTCAAGGTTAGTAACTACCTCGGCCAATCTATGATCTCTAGCGAGGTGTTGGTCCCCTATGGGGGAATTAGATTAGTGGTATAATGCTGGTGATGGTTTTTATACTATGCGGATTTCTTTATGTTCATGGGGACTTGTGGTTATTAGAATTATCCAAGGTCCCTTTGGGTATGATGATCTAATAGATATAGTCTAAGTGGGTGGGGGATCCAAATTGCAGTTGGTCGATATCCCCCATTTGAGAACGATTAGGAAATGAGACCCCCTTTGGTCCTAAAGTGATTAAGAAGGTGTGTATTCTATCCTATTGGATATGGTAGAGAACTCCCTCCTGGTATGGTGCACAGGTCACCCATTTGTGGGGTTGATATCCCCTAGAGTATTGTATTATTATCAAGGTGTATGTTCCACACTTTTTTTAGAATATCGATGATGGGCTTTGAGTGTGAGGTGTTTAGATGGGACTTTTATGTAAGGAGGAATTGTTTTGGGAACAAATTTTCACCGAAAAATCCAAAATATTTTCCTATATGGTGGGAGAGGGGTGGTGATGATGTGCGCAATGTGGCTCATGTATGATGAGCCTCTCTAGGATGTGATCGTACAAAATATATCCAATGGGTTGGACATGGGTTTTTGGGTATAGGTACCCTAATTTAGACTCATGTGGTTTGATATTATATGATATGTTTGAGAAAAGTTTTTTTCCCCAAGGTAAGATGAGTAGGGGATGTTTTCCCCTAAGGTGTGAGGTGTATTTATTTTGGATGAGTAGGGAGGTGTCTACCCCTAATGTGTGAGGTACATTTGTGGAGTTATCATCCGGTGAGACTTGTAGTCTTTTTGGTATCTTATTTTTTCCTCTTCGGGGCTAATTTTGGGTTGATTGGGAAGTGAAGATATAAATTATTCCCTATTTATGTTCTCCCATTTTGTCTTGTGAAGAGATGTTGTGTGGTTTGAACATAGGATGTGAGATGAACTATATCCCTTCTAACCTTTATTTTCAGTGTATCCCATGGGCCTTTTCCCAAACATTTGGTGTCTATGCATATCACACACAAGTTGGTGGGGACTTCAGTTTGCATTGAGAGAGTGGGGACAAATCTTAGCAGATCCTGAAGAGTTTCATAGCTAGTGGTGTTTTGGATTGGAGTTGATTTGGCATAGTGATCCCCTTCCTCCCTGTCACATGAGATTATTGTTTTAATTTAGAGTTTTGGGACTTATATTTTTCCCCTATCAAACTAAAATTTATATTTTACACCCCTGGTATCTTTAGAAGATGTATGAATTCATATTTTATTCTAAGTTAGATGTGTATCTATAATGTGTTATAGATATTTTGTTGAATTGAGATGTATATATTGTATGGTTTTTATAGGTTATGTCCTCCTATTGCATGTTGGGCCTTTTAGTTCTAGTCACAATCCCTTTTCCTATTAGTATTGGGCTTGGGGTGGCACACTCAACTAACCATCAGCCCCAGTGGTGATCCAGTGTGTCGGGTCATGTCAATAACACTAAGAATTAAATAGTATAAGAAATTTACTATAGTGTATATAGTTTTTATGCCTTAGTTGTATCTAGGACCAATCCACCATAGTTCAATTCACATATAGAAAACCTACATGGTGTTTCTTAGGAGGTACATGACATGTGGAACCCACCATAAAGTTAGGAGAGTGTTATTTTAGAAGTACATGTCATGTAATTAAAAGACACATCATGTACTCTATCCACATGGTGTGTGTGTGTGTTATTTAGATGACTCTTCCATATATTGTCAGTGTTTCTCAATTTTGGTTGTCAAAATACATGGGTTTTCAGTAGGACTACATGTCATGTGGGGATTTTTAGTGCTAGGGCATGCAACAAAAGCCTATGGGTTTGGAATTTAAAATATTTCATCAATGGAGGGACACAAATTCATTATATCTAGTGATCTGAGCCTCCGTAATTCTCCTAATATCTATAATGAATTTATTAATTAAAAAAATTAAAATAATGGTAACATCATTCAATTTGAAAGTGTATTCGTCTGTAACTCATAACCAGTGATCATTGATAAAATAATTTGAGGCTGAATCCATCTATATTTTCCACAAAATCTTCAAGAGTATTTATAAAAAATGATCATCGAATCTCAAGTTCAAGCACATAGCTCCAAAAATCCTTCAGCATCATGATGATCACCATGATCCCTTTCCTTCAATCCAAAGTTGTGATTGAAGATAAAACTCCATGAATGAGTATTTACCTCACTAGGATGTGGGAAGTAGGAGTGAAAAAATATCAAATTTGTGTGTGCGAATAGTCCCATTGAAATGAGCTCCTCTTCGCTTATATAGAAAAGGTTAAACACCTGGAAAGGGTTCCCTGACCCCCGTATATAAAAAACCTTCTAAATAAGTAGAAAATGAAATATTATGGTGAACTAACTGCATCATAATATCGTTTATACTTTTTAACGTACATATAATATATAATAAACATATTATTTTCTTAAACTGAGTAATTAACTCGACTCATAATTCCCACAATATTAAATGAAACTTTGATAATAAAATAGTATTAATTCATATAATATTATTCAATGTATTCAATTAGTACCTTGTGAACACTTTGAATAAATAAATTCAACCCAATTATTCTATACTCAAATAATAATGGATATATTTTTTTTGATCATTTATTTTCAAAGTTTTCTTGGACCCCATGGTGGGGCCCTCCTCATTCTATTTCTTATTCATCAAAATAGGGTAGAATTTTGAATACTCTATTGTGTGTGACCCTATATGCCTCTATCTCTATTGAAGTGAATATCACTCACAGACTAGGGGTGGAGCCTAACAACCCATCAAGGCCCCTATGGAGAAAAACAATAGTCTTAGAAACATCAAATTTCTTACGAACAGACTCCATGAAATATAGTCTATTATCCCATGATATCTCATAAAGAAGTATTCACATCTTGTGTCATCATTCATTCTTAACCTAACTGGATGGACTTACATTCTTCTACCATGGCCATGGATTTAATGAAGGTACTACCATACTGATCAAATAGTCTTGAGATAAGACTTCACAACTTGGAAGTTAATTTTTTATCTTGATCATTTAACCAATGCCACACCACTAATGTTGCACCATGACTTCGATATCATTGTTTTTTCCTTGCATAAAATTAGGTGATAAATTGGTACACATTGATAATTATTTCAATCCATGAGACAAATACAGATGTTCCTAGATAGGAATAAACCTTGACCCTTAAACATGTGGTGTTCTTATTGGAGGGTATATCCTAATTATATCATCTACTCTAGATCACCAAGTGAAAAATTCATGAAAATATGCCTTAATAATTATGATCCCGAATACCTAATGGCCACACATGATCTGTGTCTTTTTAGTTTGATGTATATAGACCATAAAAAATAATTTTAATATTTTTTTCATGGAATCTCTAGGTTCTCATTATAGCCTATAATCAACTATGTCCTTTTGATATTACATGTAATCTTAGGGAATTACTATAAATATAGTGGATGAATAACTATCAACACTATTATGGTAATATAAAAACATGTATATATCAAACTAAATACATGTAATGGTAATCAAAGTACATACATAAGTTGGGTCGTTGGAGCCCCCTTATAACACTCCCACTTACACTAGAGCCAAATGCTAATAAGTCTCAATCTACTTTCTCTCTTGTGAGAATCATGCGTCTTTTAAGATATGTATTTAGTCAGGGTTATACCAAATTATCCACTATGGATACTTATTAATTATGACTTCACCTATATAAGTAAAATCCATGAATATATTAAACTTATAAAGTATATGATTTGTCCTCTAGTCTGTCCAAGGATCCTTGTCTAGCACCAATACATTAGTATTATCATAATAAACTAGAATATGGCCAAAATTTCTAGGCATAACACTAATTTTTAACACAATGTAATTTATTTGGAATGATTACTTATCAGCACCAGAATCTATAATATACTTTGATTATACTATAGAATTCGTGACCACATGTTTCTTCAATAATCTTCATCTCATTTCACCACCATTCAGGTAAAATTTATAGCTTGACTGTGATTTTAGAACCTTAGGATCTATATAGAAACTAGCACCAGTGTATCCTCTCACTAATAGTTCCTCACAACCTCTATTCACTAGGAACATATCCTTTTAACATCTCAAGTACTTTAGGATAGTTTTTATAGCTTCCCAATGTAGCTCTCCTTTATTATCTTGATATTTTCCCACCACGCATAAAGAAAAGAAAACATCAAACCTACACCATAGCATGGAATACATGATTGATCCCATTGCTAATGAATAAGAGATTAAACTCATTCTTTCAATCTCCTCATGTGTTTTTGGACACATTTTATTAGAGAGATTGATACAATGTGACATTGAAAACAAACCTCTCTTTGATTTTTCCATAGTGTACATTTTGAGTACCTTATCAATATATATACTTTCACTTATCCCAACCAGCCCGTGAGATCTATCTTGATAGTTCTTAATCACTAGAATTTAGGCTACTTCATCTTATTATTTCATGGAGAAGAACTCATTTAACTATGTTTTAAATGACTATAAGGATTTCACTGCATTTCCCCTAGTTAACATGTCATCAACATATAATACAAGGAAAACGATGGAATTCCCAATAACCTTCTTCTAGACACAATGATATCTTTCATTATTAATGAAACCAAATTCTCCTATGACCACATCAAAATGAACATTCCATGATCATGATGCCTACTTCACCCTATAAATGTATCTCTATATATTTCATTATTTATTGGAAATCAAAAAATTTATGAACACTTTGGGTTGAGTTATGTAGACATATTTAACTAAATTTCTATTTAGAAAATGTGTTTTTACATCCATTTTCCAAATAACATAACCACATAAGGCTAATATTGTAAGTAATATTCTGATGGACATTAACATCATCAATGGTGGGAAGGTTTCATCATAGTCTATGCCTTGATATTTTCTAAAACCCTTCGGAAGCAGTTATGTTTTATAAGTATTTACTTAATCTTCTTACCAATATTGTTTTCAACTACCTATTGGTATTCCTTAAAAATATGAAATAAATCTGACTTATACCACATTATGTTGATATAACTATAACTTCTATAGTCATCAATAAAAGTAATGAAGTATGAAAACTCACCCATTGAATATACTATAAATAGTACACATAAATCAGTATGAATCAATTAAAATAATTTTGTGGCCCTTACTCATTTCTTAGAGAAGGGTGCGTTGGTCATTTTACCCTATAAAAAAGAATGACATACATCCATAGGTTTTGAATCAGTTGAGTCTAAAACCCCCTCTTGATGTAATTTTTTCAAATGCTTCTTATTTACATGACCAATCCTAATGTGCCAAAGGTGGGTGTTATATGGGTTATTTTCGTTGGTTTTTTCATTGATTTTAATTCTAGGGTTTTCTAGTTAAAGTATATACAGTCCGTTATTAGTAATCACAATACCATAACATATGTAATCCTTATGAAAGAGACAAAATTTGTTTCCAAAGTTAAAATAAAATCCCATGGAGCCATACTTGACACTGTTTTTATGTTTCTAGAAACTCAAGGAACATAATAATAGTTATTTAATACAAGAACCATACCACTGGGAAAAGTCAAATGATAATATCCCACTTACAATGCTTCTAGTGTCACACCATTTGTAGCTTGGAGATATACCAAACCCTTTGAAATCATATAGAATCTACTTGGTTCATGTATACGAATACTAATGTGTGATCCAAATGTTGTATCTAATACCACACCTATATAAAAAGACATATTGGTTTAAATGATAGAAATAACTAAAGTATATGTATCACATTGATTCTTCTTCCCATCTCTTCAATTTTTCTATAAGTTCCCTTTCTAACCACATGAAAAGTTTTCAGATTTTTTATTATTTCATTCCCTTTGTATCTTTTGTTTTTTGAAGGATGGTGCATCTGTGTCTTTGTCTTGGGATTAACCTTATACCCCTTAGTCTTTCCCATCCTCCTTCTATTCACTATAAGGACTGAATAATTTTTATTCTTCATATCCTTATCATCTTAGTAAACTAAAGCTAATAAATCATGGAGCAACATTTCCATGTTGTTGATATTATATTTAAAAATAAAATATGAGAATATTTGTGTTAAATATGAAAGAACGAGACCGGTCTCTAGTTCTTGGTTTAGCATAAACCTAAGGGCTTCAAGTATCTTTATGTACCTGGTCGTATTGATTATATGATGCCCTTATTAATTAAATTATGCTAGTACACACCTATATAGTGCACTAGATATCTCATACCTTTCTAGCCTTTTTATCTCCATGTATAACTCTTGTATATGAGTTACCATATTGTAGTAATCTTTTTCCTCGTGCATTTTCATCAGTTAATTGGACATTGATAACATCATGATACACTATAAATCTAGTGAATCATCTACATTATTCTTTTATTTATCTTTATTTTCTTTTCATTATCCTTGAGATGGATTATTAGGAAGTAAGGACCACAAAAAATAAATCCTTATCTATTGGTGTAGTTCTAGGCACAAGAGCATGTACCACTCCTAGAAGTTAGGGATAGATCATATATTTTCTTTATACAAAAATGATATCAGTGATAATGAACTGGTGGTATTATTGATATCCATTTTAATCTAAAATAAATAAATTTTTGAAGTTATTACTTTATCTTTATTACCTTTTAGATATTATTGATTAATTAATTAAATCATTAAATGTCTCCCACTATTTTATCAAACAACAGTATCCCTCACTATTAGATTCAAAATACTCTATCTCTTGAGTATTCTAGTGGAAGGGATCATTGAATCCCCTCATCATAGTCCAAGGTATGTATATTACACTACTTGGAGAGTTTTATGGTTGTCACTAGTCTAGAAAACCAGGTTGACTCACAATTCATTGAACTATCGAGTGATGTCTCGGCTTCTTGGAATCATAACCTTGATTTCCTTAACACTTTGCCTCTAAAGATCTAGTAAGATAGATATGGATACCTCTTTTCTGCCTGATTTAGTTAAGTTAACCCATCCTTTACATATTAAATGTCCTGTAGTAGTAGACACCCTCAAATAGGGTTGATGAGCATCCTATACACCCATCTTTTTTCAGATGTAAATGATGGAAAGCACTCATGAGTTAATATTACTTTGAGGGGTTTTATTGTTTCTCAATGAATGTAATCCATTTCTATTAAATATGTTCATACTATGTTGTCACACTCATAAATGAACATTAATTAATAGAAACACATTCATCTTACTTCTATTCAATATTTTTTTAATTGTTTTATGTGTTTCCATAAAACATGACGATATATAAAATAATAAAAAATGCATAAAATAAATAAATTACTTGAATGATCTTGATAATTTTCTACTGGTTTATCCATTTAAAGTTATTGAATCAACCATGAGGTAGAGGTATAATACCCAAGTCAATTATTTAATGATATTGCAGCTCACACCCCACTTTAGTGTTTTCACATATCTTCTTGGATTCTTCCCCATCTTGGTGTGGTCCACATATTATAGGCTCATTTTCACAATACAAATATACTAATGCATAGGTGAAGGGGTCTTAGAAACTGAAAATTCATATAGAAAAATGTTGATGGATGTAAAATACCTTATATATATTTAAATGAAGAAAGATGATGCACATGATATAAAAAACTAATTAAATATTACAAGAATTTTATATAGTTGTAAAAATTAATTAAATAAAATAAACCTAGAAAAATAGGGTCATTCAATGTTAAAGGCTAGTATGTGGATAAAATAAATATACGATAAAATTAAATTTTATGAATTTTATGTTCAATGGAAAATAAATAAATTAAAAGAATTAATATTACTGATATAATTTATTTTTTTTACAATCCCAAAATTAACTTAATTTTGAACCAAAAAAATTAAATTGATTTTAAATGTAATTATTTTTTAAATTCTAAATAAATCAATATTTTAGATATTTTAAATTTTCCATGAGTGTTGGAACCAAACCCAGGCTCATTGTGCATCCAGTCAACCCCACTCGGACCCATTCTGAGTTGGGCGGAACCCATGCTGGGCGTTTTTAGGTCCAGCATACCCATGCAGGGCAGTTCCAGTTCACGCAGACCCATGTTAGGATATTTTAGGTTGATAAGACCCCACCTTAAACCATTTTGGGTCAGGAATACCTGATTTGGATTTCTTGTTGGCCAATCATCCGAAGGGGTCACACAGGGGGATGAGATAGGAAGGCCTGTGTGTCTTTGGTACCTGAACCATTGGTTGGGAGCATTGTGACAGGTGGTGGCCAGGTAGGATGACTGGCAGAGGAACATGGATGGTGCAATGATTGTGGGTTCCTATGGTTTCTAGAGGTGACGTGGTAGTCAATCTTGATGAGGTGGCCAAGCAGGGGTGGTGTCCATTTGGTGAATGACACGACAGTGTCCATTAGAGAAGGTGACAACTAGGGGAAATCTGTGTTTATCTAGGGTGGCCAGCTGTAGTGGTGGTTTAACAAGATTTGGAGGAGTCACTAATGGGGTTATGGAAAATAGGGGTGGTTCCCAATGAATGTGAATACAGCAGGGGGTCCCAACCCTTTAGCTCAAAAGTTTTTTTAGGCGTGCTTCCAATGAAAGTTTTTTTTTGTTTTTTTTAAATTGTTCCAAAGTCATCACCCTATAAATAGTTGGCCTCTACTTTTTTATATATTATTTTGTTATTATTTGATTAATAATACCCCCTTTAAATTTGTCTTCAACCCTAGATAATATGCCTTTTTTGTTTTAACTTCCACCGTTGTGTTGAATCTATCACCACTACCCAGAAACATTATTACAACAAGAAACATAGAAGAAATAATTGATTTTTCTAGATATTTCTAGTAAAACAACACACACACACATGTGCATTAAAATTAACCCACATGTTGATCTATGTTAGTTTATTTGGATAGACGTAACTTGGGTATCCGAGATCAGATTGATGCGAATTCAAAACCATTAGAACTAAAATGAAACATTATAATTAAATTTAAGGAAAATAATTTTATTCATGTTTTAGAAAATTATTGTGATCCCATTGATACCAATTACTAGTATTGGGGTGAGTGGAAGAATCTAATGGATTTGGGATTTAAAAACTTTAATCATTGGAGTGATGAAACTTCATTTTATCTGGTGATCCAAGCCCCAATAAAGGTCTGAGGATCTTGTGTGAATTTATTAAGAAAAAATTAAATAAATAAAGGATTTTTTCATTCGATTAGAAATCACGTTAATTTATATATCATCACCGATGAATGTTTCTTGGATGATTTAAGGTCACAATACCCTAGACTATCCATTCATGATTCAAGAGTTCATGTGAGTGTCGATCATCGAATTCTGGGATCTAGTGTAGAGATTCGATGAATCCTTTGGCATCATGAGTATCACCATGATCTTGATCCTTCAATCCTCAATGACGATCAAAATCCCTGAAATGATTTTTCTCTCTCTAGTATGTGGGAAGGAGGATAGAGGAGATCTCAAGTTCATGATTATGAATATTCCCCTATAAAAAATCTCTTCTTTGCTTATATAGTGGAGGTTAAACACCAAGAAAGGGTTCCCAGACCCATGTATATAAAATTCCCACTAAATAAGCAATAAATGATATGTTATAATGAATTAAATACATAAAAATATCATTTATATTTTATTATATACTTGTAATATATAATTAATATATTACATGATAAAACCAAGTCATTAAATTGAATCATAATTCGCACAATACTAAACGAACCTTGAATATTAAAACAATATTTATTTGTATAATATTTTTACACATATTCACTTAATACATTGTGAATAATTTGAATAAATAAATTCAGCGCAATTATTCTATACATGAATAATAATGATTTTTTTTATTTTTGGAGGTCATTTATTCTCAGACATGTCTTGGACCCCATGGTGGATCCCACATTGTCTTATATTCAAATTTATCAGAATAAGGCAAACTTTTAAATATGTGATTGTGTGTGTAACCCTCTATACCCTTATCTTGATAGAAATGAATACCCTTCAAAAACCAGAAGTGGATTCTAAAAACTTTTCAAGGACCCTAAGGAGTTAAGGAATAGTTATAGCAACTAAAAACTTCATATGAACACACTCTGTGTAATATAATATCTTTTTCTCATGATATATTACAGATTAGGATGCATATATTGCATCATCATTTATTCCTACTTTATTCTTTGTTGGCCTAATTGGACAGAATTACCTTCTTCTACCATGGCCTTGGATTTAATGAAGGTACTACCCTCTTGATCAATTAGTCTTAGGAAATCACTTCCCCAACTCATAAGTGAAAAATTATATCACGATCATTAATCCAATGCCATACCACTAAATATTCCCCCAACACAAGCTACCTCGCCATGACTTCAATGTTACGGTTTTTTCTTTGCATCAAAGTATGAGATTAAATGGTAAAAATTGAAAAGGTTATCAAGATAGGAGGCATATATACCTGTTTCTAGATAAGAACATCTAATGTAACCTAAAACATGTGGTATTACTATTGATGAGTTTTTTTCTCATGATCTCATCTTCTCGAGATCTCCAAGTGCGAACTTCATGAGAAGAAGTCTAAATGTTTATGTTCCCCCAGCACTGGATGGACATACATTATATGTGTCCTATCAGTATGATGTATATGAACTATTGGAAAAAACATTAATATTTATTTCAAGGTATCTTTAGGTTCTAATTATAGTTTGGGAATTTCTATAACCTTTTCATACAACATATAATCAAAGGAAATTACCATAAATATCATGGATGTATACGTATCAACACTATTGTGGTATGATAAACACATGTATATATTAGGCTATATATATGTAATCATAATCAAAGTACATACATAAGGTGGGTCAAGGGAACCCACTTAGAATAAGGACAAAACATTAGTCTGGTGTGTAAACAAGTGCATGGTGAGGCACATGGTTCAGTATAGATGTCATGTGATTTGAGGTCAAACCCCATGTGATATTTATAAAAGCATGTAACACCTAGCGCCAGATGAAATGGAGGAAATTATGTGTGACATGGAGGTCTATAGACTATATGGTTAGGTTTTTATGACCTAGATAACCTATTCAACTATGTTTCACACTATTATCAATGCCACCTCCTTTTCATCTAGTCTCGCCTTTGGTGTTTCTCAAGCCGGACACCCCCAGTTTCATTAGTTCGAATCTCCATAGTTTTGTCGACTATCCATCATTTATCTATTTTTTATTTTCACCATTTTTTCTTTGAAACATTCATCATCAATCAAATGTTTTTCATCATTACTACATTCTTTAGTAGTCGAGTCATTGTCTCCCCCTCTAATATATTTCACTTCCATTATCTAGGTCAAGTACCATTATCACCGCTATCCCTATTCATCGAAGCCTTCCCCACTCACCTCTTCGTCAACTATGGAATAAAATCCATGGGTATATGGGAATTATATAGTTAAATTGATTAATAATGGTCAAGTATTAATCTAACCATTGAATATTGAGTTCACACTCACATTTATCAAATAAATAAATTATGTGATTCCTTTTAATGAAAACAAATAGTGAATGAAGGGTATTTCTTATAGAGAAATTAAAGTGACATCCAATCCCAATGAATGTGATAGGGATTATATGAACAACATTAAACATAATGAAATTATATTATTATCATAAATTAATTAATTACAATTATTTATTTTCCATGAATATTCCAATTGGGATTCTAACAGAAAATATCTAGCATTATGATAATTCCATGATAACATTGTTTATTAATTAATAAAAAACAAATTAAGGTAAGTAACTTAATTATAATGACATTATATATATGTTTTGGATAAATGTTCATTAAATATATCCCCTAAAATTCAGTAAATAATCCCCTCATGTTGTCTCATTGGGTGGTTGTAAGACATAAGTTTCAAACTATCACATTGGTTTTTATATTTTTGAAAATAAATACTGTAAATTTGGGATTTTGATTGATTGAAGATGATAAAAAATGAATGAAAAATAGATTCAAGAAAAAATTAGATTTTTTGAATTTAAATATATTGAATATAAATTTTTGAAGACCAAGTTTTAGAAGTAGTAGTTGTTGGCAAGTGTGGCTCCTTTGAACTCTCCCTAATTCTTTGTCTAAACCAAATATCTAATTTTTATTTCCCAATGATCACCTAAATAAATTTAGGTGAAAACCTAATCTTTCTTAGATACAAAACAAATACTTTTTTATAGGTGTGTTTCCCTTTATAAAAGTGATTCTATTACCTAAAGAACACTATGTTATTGAACTTGATCAAACTCACACTACTCAATAGAAAGACCATTATAAAGAAGTTTCAATAATGAGAAAAAATAATTTTAATTTTATAAATTAAACAAAAATATTTCATAGATTATAAGAAAAAGGATTTGATAAGGAAAAAGAATTATTCATTCTAAAACATAGTTTTCATAAAAAAATTAAAAACAGTGAAAAAGAATAAAAACTTGGAAGGGTTTTTCCATGGATCACACTACCACAACCTCCTAGAATTTTATCCAAGCATTTCTAAATATTCTTCCATATTCATATTTCCCCACAATTATAAAAAACTTTGATCCAAACTATAAACACAACACAACTATAGTGATGAATCCCCATATCTTATACAAGATTTTCTATTTTTTGGATTTTTTTCTTTCACAAAATTAGAGAGAAAATTATTTAAAATTTATTCTAGAATTCAATTTCTTCTTGGGAATAATCTTATGCATGAAAAAACTCATCCATGAATTCTCTTAGTGTCAGCAGCAACAAAAAATCTCTCATCACATGCATATGGGTTCACAATATTAAATATTCATGTGCATTTCACAAATTTGTTCTTGTAATACCACTGGAAAAGTGAGACTTAAATGGATAAATTTTACTACCCATGTCAACAAGGTGCACCTTCCTTTTCCGGAGACTACCTGATTAGAACTTCATAGTTAAGCATGCTTGTCCGGAAGTAGTGATCATGATGGGTGGGGCCCAATAGTTACATTTGGTATCAGAGGTGGTACCCAACTTTAAGTGCGTTGCACAACCTGGGTTGAGATATAGGGCCCACAACAAGGACGTTGTGCTCTAAGGGGGGGGGGTGATTGTAACACCCCCGAATGATAAAGGGTTAAATTGATAAATTATATGACTCATTTCAACAAGGTGCACCTTTCTTTTCCAGAGTCTACCGGATTAGAACTCCATAGTTAAGTGTGCTTGGCCTGGAGTAGTAATCAGGATGGGTGACCTTTTAGGATGTTTCCCAGGGTGTGTGTGAGTGAGGAAAAAACACACTGAAAGAACTTGTGTTGGCCTATGGGGATAGTCATTTGTCTGATAAGCGACCCTAGTGAGTAATAACCTATGGTGTACTGGGAAGGAAACCAAGGTATTACAGGAGACCCATGGGTTCAGTTGACAAGGTTCATGGCCCGGGGAGGCGGGTTGTGACAAATGGTATCGGAGCCAATACCCAACCGATAGTGCTTAGGCACAGCCAGGGTTTGAGGCTTGGGGTGCACAACGATGGCGTTGTGCTTTAAATGGATGGATAATGTAACACCCCTAGAAAAGTGAGACTTAAAAGTCTAAATGTTACTACCCATGTCAACAAGGTGCACCTTTGTTTTCGGGAGCCTACCTGATTAGAACATCACAGTTAAGTGTGCTTGGCCTGAAGTAGTGATCTGGATGGGTGACCTTCTGGGAAGTTTACCAGGGTGTGTGTGATTGAAGACAAAACACACTAGAAAGGACATGTGTTGGCATGTGGGGAAAATCATTAGTTATATGACCTGTTCAGACACATGGATGGGCCCAGGATGGGGACCACGTGTCTTCGGGGCAACTGGTGGGTGGGGCCCAATTTTTACATTTGGTATCAGAGGTGGTACCCAGCCTTAAGTGCGGTGCACTTCCAGGGTTGAGATATAGGGCCCACAACGAGGACGTTGTCCTGTGGGGGGGGGGGGGGTTATTGTAACATCCCCGAATGACAAAGGGTTAAATGGATAAATGATATGACTCATGTCAACATGCTGAACCTTTTTTTAGGAACCTAACTGATTAGAACTCCATAGGTAAGCATGCTTGGCCTGGAGTAGTAATCAATATGGGTGACCTTCTTGGAAGTTTCCCAGGGTGTGTGTGGGTGGGGACAAAACACACTGAAAGAACATGTGTTGGCCTCTGGGGACAGTAATTAGTCTGATAAGTGACCCCAGTGAGTAATATCCTATGGTGTGCTGGGAAGGAAACCAAGGTATTACAGGAGACCCATGGGGTGAGTTGAAAAGTTTCATGGACATGGGAGACGGGTCGTGACAGTTCTCTTTTATTATTTCTTTAATTATTCCATAAGAAAATATTCTCTATATCCTCTTTAAATTATCCCATGTGGATTAAACTTCATGGATGCTTCAAAGCAACCATGTGAAATACAATCCTTATAATTTTACAATGTTTCGAGCTTAAGGATTTAGAATATTCATTGTATAAATTCCTCCATCATGAGAAATTTATAAAGTCTTATGATGGAATAAAAGTCATAAGGTTGGGTCAAAAAATTTCATCAAATTATAGGTTTCTTATTTTTGGTAAATTCCAAAATTCATACAATGGTGGACAAAATACAATGGACTCAATAGAATTAAAATCACGGATTATGAAATTTTAGAGAAGTCTTGAAGTCATACGATGTGACCAGAAGTCTTATAATCAAATAGAAAATGTCTTACTATCAAGTTTTATTTTCAATACTTAAAGCAAATTTCTCATTTCATGTTCAAAAAAATAGTTTTTTCTATAAATTTCTAAAAATTAAAAGAAAATTCATGCATTTATTTATTTATTCAAGAAATTATTAAAAAACTAAAAAATGAATTAAGAAATTTTTCTTAAAATTCCCAAAATAACCTTCTAAACTAAAAATGCTTAAATCATTGAAATTCACATGAAAGGTATTAGAAATACAATATCTATCATATGATTACCAATTTTCTATATGTCATGAAGATAATCCACATGGAGAACATAATAAAATATCACAATAAAATATTTGAATTGTTAGTATTATAAATTATTTATCTTTTTTAAAATTTGAGAAATTAAACTATAGTAAGAAGAAATAAGGTGAACTCTAATATTAAATATGTCCTACCTTGATGGTGAATTATTACCACTTCAATAATTTTACTTCAATTAATGACTTCCATTGATGCCACCACGATGAATTCCTCTAAATCCACCAAGAATGGTGAAATACTTTCTAGGTTTATAATCATTTAATTATGATAGATATCATTATAGATGAGATATAACCATATATTTGTAGTAATATAATATATTAATAAATTGAAATTTAAATAAAAACCTTATAATCCTTAGTCCGAACCCCAAATTCCAAAAACAAAGATTATACCCCTCATAGGAAAAGACCCCCATTTCAAATATATTAATGGTGTTATAATTTCTATTCAAGACTCCAGTTAGAAGATAGTAATCATTCACATATATGTATCTAAAAATAATATATTAAATATATTAAATATTTTTTATACCATTTCAAAAATAAAAACAAATCAACTCCATGAATACCTTTCAAAATATTAATAAATTTATTTAATGACATTTATTATAAAAATGTAACGACCCAAAATTTTGAATAAATATTGTTTCCTAATTTTATGTGTTATTTTATTTTTTATACTCAACAAAAATGTTTCATTTGATTGCATGATTATAATTAAAATGAGACCGATGGGTTTTGACTGTTATATGACCATTTGTCAATATGACCGCTGGAAACTAAACGTTTTGATTATTGTCTCTAAAGACAAGTAATCTTGGTTAATTAATATAGAAAGAAGATTCCATGGCCTCACCCAGTAGTCTTGTACCGATCGTAGCCCATCTAACAGAACTTGGGAAGGAGGTAGCACCACTGGTCTTTGCTCTGGACCAAACCCAAGCTGAACTTAATCGTTTGAAGCTAGAATGGGATTGCCTTCGCGAGAAGTTCACACTGATAGAAATTATTACTCGTGCGATGTTGTCCGAGCCTCCCTCAGATTCTCTCACCTTAGCACACCTTACACTTAGGTCCTATGCTGGTGTGATAAGGGGCTATGTAAGGAGACCGTAACTGCCTTGTGTAATCCTTTGTTTTAAATAAAAATTGGGATTTCTTCTTATGATGAAGTTTATGAATATTCAAATGACCAGATAAATATAGTATGCATATTTATGATGAATTTTTGAAAATGGATATTTTAAAAATGGTTTTTTAAACCTTAAATAAGTAAAAGTGTGTAATGATTTTCGAAAAATTGTCTTCTACAATTATGTTCAGTAAAAAATTTAGAGTCTAATAAGATCAACTTAATTTTTTATGAATAGTAAATTATGAATAGTGATTTTATGATTAGGATTAGTAATGTGTTGAAATGGATTAGTAATCTCACTTAAAGAAAGTATTAATATAATCTAGGCACCTTGATTAAGTAATGTGATTCAATAAAATGGTTAAACAACGGTTTCATAAATTATTATTCATGTATTAGTTTTTTTCAAGTGAATAGTGTTTTTTAATTAAAAATCTAATTAAAAATAAATATAAAATTATTTTTATAAAATGGATTTCATTTTTTGAACTCAGAGCACCAATATTATGTTATGGTAATTTTTGGGCTTTTTTCGGAAAAAATGAATTTTCGGTGAATAGTGTATTTATTTAAAAAATAAATTAAAAATATTTAGAAAATTATTTTTATAAAATTAAATTCATTTTTGAAATCAGAGCATTGATAATTGGTTAAGGTGAAATTTTGGGATCTTTTTGAGAAAGGTGAATTTTCAGTGAATAATAAAAATGCAGTTTTAGGGTTTCGGTATGTCTAATGACATCATAACTGTGTCATGATGATGTCATTAGATATTTTAAGGGTTGGCCGGCCAAGGGTGGTGAATTATTGTTTTGGGGGCCCTATGTGGCCTAACTCCATGGTAAATTCCAAGGGAGGGCACATGGTTTTGAGAAAAGCACATGTGAGGTGTCCCTTGGCCATTAATGTCTTTTCCCCTCACTTTCCCTATAAATACCAAGCCATCCTATCATCCATTCGACTCCCCACTCTCCCCCAACGATGTTCTGGTCTCATTACCTCCCAAGGAGCCCTCCCATGGTGTCCACAAGCCCTCAAGGTCCCAACCTTTGAGTTTTAAGAGTTATGTTTTAAGGTAAGGGATCTGATCTCTCTCTTTCTTTTCAAGAAATCTATTTTTTGTAATTTCTTTTATGCTACATGTTCTTATGTTAAAGGGTGTTATTTTATACTCCTCTTACTGCCCTTTTCATGTTCATATAATTAGAGATCCCCTGTTATTCTCATTATTTCGTTTTATGAAGTTTTAAGTGGCGTCGTCAGGCTGCCGAATATTTTTTAAAGGATTCTTTCTCCCTTCTCATTTTCAAGTTCTACTTTCATGTCAAGTATTTCAAGTTCCTTTTTATTATGTTGGGGTATGATCTCTATATCTATCATACTGATCTTTTATGATCATATTATGAGAGACCCCATTTGATCTCTTCAATTCAGTATTTTGATGTTTTAAGTGACGCTGTTAGGCTGCCGAATTTTTAAGTGTTTCTTTCACCCTTCTCGTTTTGAAGTTCTACTTTAATGACAAGTCTTGAAAGATTCGTTTTATTATTTTGGGGTATGATATCTATATCTATAATACTGATCTTTTATGTTCATATTATGAGAGACCCTATTTGATCTCATCAATTAATTTTGGTTGAATTTTAAGTGACGCTGTTAGGCAGCCGAATTTTCATAAGAGAAATCTTATTTTTGTCTCACTTCCATGTTTTTCATTTCATATGGTATATCTTTCAAATTTCATTACCATGTTATTAAATCTCTTATATTCTGTCCCCCTACTGTTTTATGGATCATTTATTAATGTTTGACCCATGTCCCCTCTCTTTTCAATGTTTTCTAAAAACCTTGTAACATAGCCGTTATGCTGCAGAATTTTCGCCTCAAAATGCCTCTCTCTTTTCTCAAAATTATTTTAAATTATAAAGTGAATACTCAAAGCTCTTATTTCTACAAGGGGTATTCACATGTATATCAGAATTTTTTATTTAAAATTCTGGGATTTACATACATGAGACCCGCATTCCCTTTCCGTGGGTTTAAAGTGACGTAAAGATCATGTCTTTAAAGCATTTTTTAAAACTTTATGATTATGAAATGAGACCGATTTATTTTATTCTATATGGGTTATTTATGAAATGTTTGATGATGATATATGTGGCTCACATGATAATAAAGGCAAATTTAAGGTTTCTCCCTGATAGAGATCCAATGCATTGGGTAATGATGTAACCACTAGAGATTACAATTTTCACGATACCTTGGTGAATAACATTGGTAATTTTCAAATGACACCTTGGGAATGGACCTTGGTGATATGGTAATGATTGTCTTTGTTAAATGATGTAGACACATCTTCAAGTTATGAAAAATGTTATTTTTATTATGATATGCCTCATGATTTTATTCTCATGCCTTAAAGTTCTTTTCATGACTTTATGGATGTATATCAAGTTCATATGTAAAATTTTTCGCTTGTTTCCCTTACTGGGCCTTCTGCTCACCCTTTCTTTTGATGTATTTACCCAGGTTATGAGATGCAGTAATGAACCTAGGATGAACTTAAGTAGAAGCCTTTCAAGTGTTTAAGAAGAATCTTTTATGTTGATTTCATGTATTATATTCCTGGTTTCCAAGACACTAAACCTTAAAGATCCTTAGTTTTGTGTAATGTAATGAAAGTTTATGTCATAAAAATGCGGGATGATATAGTGGGTATCAAAGGATGGTTTAGTTATTTGTGGAAATTAGGATTTGAAAACTCTAGAAAGAACCCTATAGAAAAGTTTAAATATAGGAAATCTTCCTGGTATTTTGGTGAGTATTGAGTAAGGGGTTACCAAGAAAATACATCCCTGTCTGGATACGAGCAGGTAGTGGCGGCTCTGGCACAGATGTACATAGGGGTAAAACCTGAAAACACAGCTTTGAGCTAGACTCAAACGAGAACTGGTATACGACAATGGGCCTTGCTGCACTCTTTGTTACGACACTCCCGGGGGATATGATTTGGTAAATTCATAAGCTTATTATGAACCATTATTAAAGGAACAAGGATAAAATAAAATAAAGATTCACATAAGGATATATGATCATGTATAACCTAGTTTGAAAGCTAGGGATCACAAGTTAGGGTATACTTTTCTTCTACAAGTTATCCTTATATGATTTAAGTTCCTTTTCATGATTATTGGCTAAGTGTTTAAGCCCCTAATTATACTTTCTCTTCTTAGCTAATGGTGGGAAATGGAAGAACATGTCCAAAAAACCAATGTGATAGAAAATGTGACGATTTCCGTATTAATATGACGGAGATGATTAGGGGATTAAAAGATGATTATCATTTTGGAAGACATTCACGACATTGGGAACCCTATATGATCGAGGTAAATAGATTACTACAGTATTTTCATTAAGGAGTAAGGTTGAATTATATTTTGAGGAATCGATGAATTTAAGTCGAACTTATGGTAATATAGGTTACTTGTGGAAATGATTAACCTATCTTGGGGAAAATTTGATTAGGTTAGCTACTTTTGTTATAAGATGTTAGGTTTGGTTGATGTTGTTTGGAGATGAACAGTGAAGTTTATTTTTGAAGACTATGTTATCAAATCATTCCTGTATTTGGGTTTCAATCTTAGTTTGGTTTATTTTGAGGAATTTTATGGACCGTTATTTATGGAATGGTCTATGATGAACTTTCGGTAGTACCATAGAAATTTGAAGATTTAAATGTAGTTTCCATTCCTATGGGATTATTTCCATTTTAAGAGTTGTTTTACCTTACCCTTTCTGTTTTTGGAAAAATGTTTAAAGAGAGAAGAAATAGATAGTTAATCTTTTGTGGATTATGTGATTCTCTAGAAGATGATTCTTGTGTTTTGATGAGACCAAGTAGTTTTGAATGCTCATATTTTGGAGAAAAGATTAGTTTTGGGTAGAAACTTATTAAAGGATGAAACTCTACATGAAGATAGGTATATTTTCTTATGTTTTTGTTTTATGTTGTAAATGAATTCCTCAAAATTATGAAAAGGAACGTAAAACAAAAACGTTGTTGGTTTACGTTTCCTACTAGGTAATCAAAGACCGTTTATACACATCATAAATTTGGGATTTTCTTATGCTTAACTTCCTCCTAATCATGTTTTCTATCACTCTCCCTCAGAACATGACCCTTTGTTTTCTCCTCCATGTCCATGTTTTCCTACATGGAATCCTAGTGTGGGTTAACTCGGGTGACCTTTGTACTTCCCTTTCTTTCTTTTAAAGTAATAGTTTCACAAACACCTTTTCCGATGTGGTACATTCAATGAAATTTCTAAACAAATTTTTTTAAAAATTGCGAGGATGCAATTTCTTAAGGGGGGAAGATTGTAATGACCCAAAATTTTGAATAAATATTGTTTCCTAATTTTATGTGTTATTTTATTTTTTATACTCAACAAAAAATGTTTCATTTGATTGCATGATTATAATTAAAATGAGACCGATGGGTTTTGACTGTTATATGACCATTGGTCAATATGACCGCTGGAAAATAAAAGTTTTGATTATTGACTCTAAATACAAGTAATCTTGGTTAATTAATATAGAAAGAAGATTCGATGGCCCCACCCAGTCATCTTGGACCGATCGAAGCCCATCTAACAGAACTTGGGAAGGAGGTAGCACCACTAGGCTTTGCTCTGGACCAAACCCAAGATGAACTTCATCGTGTGAAGCTAGAACGGGATCGCCATCACGAGAAGTTCAAACTGATAGAAATTACTACTCGTGCGATGTTGGTCGTGCCTCCCTCAGATTCTCTCACCTTATCACACCTTACACATAGGTCCTATGCTGGTGTGATAAGGGGCTATGTAAGGAGACCGTAACTGCCTTGTGTAATCCTTTGTTTTAAAAAAAAAATTGATTTCTTCCTATGATGAAGTTTATGAATTTCCAAATGACCGGATAAATATGTATTCAAATTTTTGATGAATTTTAGAAAATGGATATTTTAATAATGTTTATTTAAACCTTAAATAAGTAAAAATGTGTAATGATTTTTGAAAAATTGTCTTCTACAATTATGTTCAGTACAAAATTTAGAGTCTAATAACATCAACATTATTTTTGATGAATAGTAAATTATGAATATTGATTTTATGATTAGGATTAGTAATTTGTTCAAATGGATTAGTAATCTCACTTAAAAAAAGTATTAATATAATCTAGGCACCTTGATTAAGTAATGCGATTCAATAAAATGGATAAATAACATTTTCATTAATTATTATTCAAGTATTAGTTTTTTTCGAGTGAATAGTGTTTTTTAATTAAAAATCTAATTAAAAATAATTAGAAAATTATTTTTATAAAATGGATTTCATTTTTTGAACTCAGAGCACCAATATTATGTTATGGTAATTTTTGGCGTGTTTTCTGAAAAAATGAATTTTCGGTGATTAGTGTATTTATTTAAAAAATAAATTAAAAATATTTAGAAAATTATTTTTATAAAATGAAGTTCATTTTTGAAATCAGAGCATTGATATTTGGTTAATGTAAAATTTTGGGATCTTTCTGAGAAAGTTGAATTTTCAGTGAATAGTAAAAATGCAGTTTTAGGGTTTCAGTATGTTTAATGACATCATAACTGTGTCATGATTATTTCATGAGATATTTTAAGGGTTGGTCGGCCAAGGGTGGTGAATTATTGTTTTGGGGGCCCCATGTGGCCTAAATCCATGGTAAATGCCAAGGGAGAGCACATGGTTTTGAGAAAAGCACATTGAGGTGTCCCTTGGTCATTAATGCCTTGTCCCCTCACTTACCCTATAAATACCAATCCATCCTCTCATCCATTCGACTCCCCACTCTCCCCCAACAATGTTATGGTCTCAATACCTCCCAAGGAGCCCTCCCATGGTCTCCACAAGCCCTCAAGGTCCCAACCTTTGAGTTTTAAGAGTTATGTTTTAAGGTAAGGGATCTGATCTCTCTCTTTCTTTTCAAGAAATCTCTTTTATGTAATTTATTTTATGCTACATGTTATGATGTTAAAGGTAGTTATTTTATACTCCTACTACTCCCCTTTTCATGTTCATATAATGAGAGATCCCCTATTACTCTCATTATTTCGTTTTATGAAGTTTTAAGTGGCGCCGTTAGGCTGCCGAATATTTTGTAACAGATTCTTTCTCCCTTCTCATTTTCAAGTTCTACTTTCATGTCAAGTATTTCATGTTCCTTTTTATTATGTTGGGGTATGATATCTATATATATCGTACTGATATTTTATGATCATATGATGAGATACCCCATTTGATCTCTTCGATTCAGTATTTTGAAGTTTTAAGTGACGCCGTTAGGCTGCCGAATTTTTAAGTGGTTCTTTCACCCTTCTCGTTTTGAAGTTCTACTTTAATGTCAAGTATTCAATGTTACTTTTTATTATGTTGGGGTATGATATATATATCTATCATACTGATCTTTTATGTTCATATGATGAGAGACCCTATTTGATATAATCAACTCATTTTGGTTGAAGTTTAAGTGATGCCATTAGGCTGCCGAATTTTTATAAGAGAAATCGTATTTTTGTCTCACTTCCATGTTTTTCATTTCATATGGTATATCTTTCAAATTTCATTACCATGTTCTCAACTCCCTTATATTCTATCTCCCTACTGTTTTATGGATCATTTATTAATGTTTGACCCATGACCACTCTCTTTTCAATGTTTTCTAAAAACCTTGTAATATAGCCGTTATGCTGCAGAATTTTCGCCTCAAAATGCCTCTCTCTTTTATAAAAATTATTTTAAGTTATAAAGTGAATACTAAAAGATCATATTTCTATAGGGGTATTCACATATATATAAAAATTTTCTATTTAAAATTCTGGGATTTACATACATGAGACCCGCATTCCCTTTCCGTGGGATTAATGTGACGTAAAGATCATGTCTTTAAAGCAGTTTTTGAAACATTATGATTACGAAATAAAACCCATTTATTTTATGCTATATGGGTTATTTATGAAATGTTTGATGATGATATATGTGGCTCACATGATAATAAAGGCAAATTTAAGGGTGCGCCCTGATAGCTCTTCAATGCATTGGGTAATGATGTAACCACTAGAGATTACAATTTTCATGATACCTTGGTGAATAACCTTGGTAATTTTCAAATTACACCTTGGGGATGGACCTTGGTGATATGTTCATGACTGTCTATGTTAAATGATATAGCCACATCTTCAAGTTATGAAAAATGGTATTTTTATTATGATATGCCTCATGATTTCATTCTAATGCCTTAAAGTTCTTTTCTTGACTTTATTGATGTATATCAAGTTCATATGTAAAATGTTACACTTGTTTCCCTTACTGGGCCTTCTGCTCACCCTTTCTTTTGATGTATTTCCTCAGGTTATGAGATACAATAATGAACCTAGGATGAACTTCAAGATAATCCTTTCAAGTGTTTAAGAATAATGTTTTATGTTGATTTCAGGTATTATGTTCCTGGTTTCCAAGACACTAAACCATAAAGATCCTCAGTTTTGTGTAATGTAATGAATTTTTATGTGATACAAATGCGGGATGCTATTAAAAATTTGGATCACTACACATATACAGAATTCCTAGATACTATATCTCATACTATCCTTAGGAAAAATCACTTAGGATGATCACCTTCTCCTCCTATTAGCAATAATAAGTGGTAACCCACTTACCTTCTCATACCACATCCCAATCCATACTGAGGACCATCACAAAATTGGGACTTCTTCCCATGAATTTGGTCTTATCATTCAATTGACACATCACTAGGAAAATATATAACCTCAACCACTGAGGTCCAATCAAAAGATAACTCCTATAAGAACCAAGGAGGCTAATCAGTCGTCAAAAATTGCAAAAATTACCAAATCATTATGGTGAATAGATTCACCCATTAATCGATCAATATTAGTGACATAAAAAGTTAAACAATAGTCACCTTGAACCCTTAACAAAACATACCTTTGATCACTCAATCAATGTCATAATGAAATCCATCTATCACGATAATAAGTCAAGGTAAATCAATATTCCCATACATGATCATAATAATAGAGAGTACCTCCCAAGGTTTCATAAATAACCCATCATCAAAGTCTCATTAGGCATTCCAACCTAGTCTAACTAACTCATCACCTATCATGTTTCATCATGAAATAAGAGATGTTGTATAAGGTAACCATAATAAAGAGTATCACACAAGTATACAAGCTCTAGAAAATAAGGAACTACCAACACAAAACCAATTACACGCAACCATTTTATAAAAATCCTCTATTTTCTTTCATTTAAAATATAGGATAAACACATTTCTATAAAACATTTGGAAAATAAATCACATTTAAAATTTAAGAATTCTATAAAATAGGATAAAATATCAATGAAAAATCTTTTTGAAAATCCATACTGTGTTTTTTAAATCCCATTAAAATATTTTCAGTTAAACCAAACCATCCCCTTTTAGAATTTCCATTTAAATAATTCATTAATAAATTTAAAAGTAAAACTAATTCCTTTTATAGAATCAATTAAAATGATAAAACACACAAACCAACCAATTTACTTTTAATTCCAAGCCAAATTTCAATTCACATCACTAAGAAACAGTATAAAATAGACCACGGATACTCGTCTGACCAAAACACCAACAAAAAACCATTTTCAATCTATATAGTCCATTAAGACTATTTTGAATAATTGAGATCACACTATTTATAAAGAAATACAAGAGAACATTATATTCCATAAATATTAATAATATTAATCACAAAAATATAGAATACCATCATAAAAGTTTACACAATCCAGTAAATAATTATTCACAATTAATATAGGAAACCTAACTCAATTATACAATCTTATAAATAATACAATTTTATAGTGAACACCGTTATAACCATGAGAACCTATCTCATCAGAAGATACCCACAAATCATACACAAAACCATATAATAACAATTTCTATAATTGTAATAAATATGGTAAAACTCATTGGGTAGTTTGATGATGTCGAAACCATGAGCAATGAGATATGTCCCACTCATGATGCACCTCCATACATATGCCATGTAAATTTCCTAATTTATCAACATTAATTGATGACCAATTAAATTTAATTTCACCAAAACCATAAACAAAATATTCATGAAACATACCTTAAGTTAAATGTCATTTAAACTTGATAATAAAAGCTTCCCAATACTCCTATGTACATTGCACATGAAATCTACATCATATCGAAGTGTTTCCACCAATATCCAAAGGAACCACTCCGAAAATCCATGTTAAAGAATAATAAAATTATCGGAAAAGAAAGGAAGAGAAGAAAGAGGATAAATGGGAAAGTGTTACCTGGAATTTATGTGAGGAAATATCAATATACTAGTTGAATCAAGGATGGAAAATTAGAATAATGAGAGGGAAGGGGCTCCAACTATTCCCCATTTATGTTCCCCACCAAGAAGAAGAACCTATTGTGTGATATTTAGTAGAAAATTTAGATAATCTCCATTTTAACCTAAAAAACTCAGACTTCACCAAAAGTTTGGTGGATTTCATTGGACCCCTAGTCAGTTCCCCACAGTCCCAGTGGCTTGCCACTAGGCTTATGATAGGCTGAAATCAAGTGTCGAGTAGGTTCTTACTATAAATTATTGTGTTTTAGTGCTCCCAGTAATGAAGAAAATCTATAAATGAATAATCAATAAATAAAACTACTTTTAAAACATCTAATCGCACATCTAAAAATATGTATAAAATACCCCCTCTGAATTAATTTCCAAAAAATCAAAATCACATGTCCAAAATGTTAATAGAAACCCAATCCTCCATCTTGTTCACCAACACCTAAAGGTGTGAGTTGTTATATTAAAATTGTGAATAAATTGATGGTTACTTTATGATATAGGGAAATTCATGAAGATTTCTAGATATCTCAGATGAGGAGGTATGAGACAAACCCTTTGAATGTGATCAACTGTAATGAACTAGAGTTATAGGAAGACACCTTGTATGAGGAGGGACTTATATGAATATTGGATTGGAGTGAGAAGGCTCTAAGGCGAAACATCATATCTCTAGTTTATGTTTTGTGCTAGAATAGCCTAATCTAGGTGGATACATGGGGAAATGAAGTGAAAATGGGGTTACTGTTCGAAGAGTTTTTCATTGGGGATTCTCAATGACACTTCTTAGGGACAAAAATCCCCACTGTGGGGAGTTCAACCTCATGTAATGGTTTAAGTTTGTGTGATTTTTTTAGTTTACATATTTTGGGTTGGTCTTTGTATTTTTTTTACTGAAACATCATGGTTTTTGGGTCCATAAATTGAATAGGTTATGTGACAGATTGGGGGTAATATGGGAATCTATTAAGGACTACTTAGTATAGGTTTAAATCCTCATTTGGATAGATCAATTCTTTTAAAATGATTTCACTTAGTAAAACTCATTTAATAGGGGCTTTTTAGTGAGAATTAGTAGAATAGATTTGAATGAAGGGTAGAGTTTTTCCACATTTATTTCATGTTTATATAAGTGAGTACAAGTAATATAAATTTTTTTGCGACCCAAAAGTCAATATTAGTGTCAAATGGGGTGAACATATGAAATAAATGATTTTTGTCTGAAATTCTTATTTTGGATGCACGATTATATAACTATACATCTTAGTCTAGTGAGTTTGTCATGTTTTGGTGCATAATTATTTAATCATACAACCAAACCATGAAACCCACTAAAAAATGAGTTTTTTCATTTTCTAAAGGGAGATGTTTATTATAAATTTAGTAGACTAATCACATATGATCTAGGGTTGACCATAGGATCTTCTCATCTAGTTTTTATTCTACTTCCCTAATTAACATATTTTATATTCATTAGTGTTGGTATTACACCCTTGATAAGAAAAAGGATAGGTGTTTCCGACGCTTTCGCCGGGGTGCACATCTTTATCTGGAGGACGCACAACTATTGCCCCACATTACCGCTTTCCAAAGGCAGGAGACATTCATCGCTTATTCAAGGATGTTTTCTCCTGAATCAAAATGGGATAATGGGATGTTGGTCTCTCCTCCAATGGATTCCTCCTTATAACTCATTACCCAGTCTGGGTCACCCTCATAAACTTAATACATTTTTCTTCAAACTCTTCCCAGTGCCATGTCTTCATGGATTCCGGTTAATTACACTACTTCTGTCAGGAAATTCCATGGGGTATAGTTAGGGAAGCATCCTTTGGTTGGAGGAATAGTCACGTTGGACATCGCTGGTGTGTTTGACGTTGGAACACGGATGCATCTGGGTTTCTTTTCCTTATGATAGGGCTTCTTGAGGGAACAGAAGCTCGAGGCATCCCATGTCGAATGTGGGAAATTTTATTCCATAGGCATGTCTCGGAGGTTTTCCTCAACTTCCCATGTTTAATACAAGATCATCCACAAGCTTAACATCTATCGAAGATGGATCAGACTGATCAGAACACTAATAAGAGTGGATAAAATGGGTGTGACCCCAGGAGGGAACACTGATGCTGGAACTAACACTTGGTTAGTTACCCGATTTCTGGTAGTAGTAGTGATAAAGTGGGAGACATGATCTCATCTGGATGTGGCAGCCCGAATAAGAATCAGGATGGATAATAGTGAGTTGAGAGTGAGATGAAGCCAATGCAAGGGTGATAGTGATGTTGGTATTGATCCTGGAAGAGACTTCCTACGTATCCCCGTGGCGGGGAATCAAAGTCCATGTAGTTCTGCAGGGGGATGGGAAACCTAAGGAGGTTACCCTTGGAAATAGACACATGGATAGGACCCATAGGAAGTAGAACCTCAGGGTTGGGGCATGACCTTCCTAAACACATAGTCTTGAGAAAGAGAATCCACTATGAGACATGGGTGATGGGATTGAACCTCAGGGAGGCTTCCAACATCTCCCCTTGGTAGAGAATCAAAGTCCATGTAGTTAAGGATGGGGGTATAATCGGGGTGTACACATATGACACTGACCCGATGATTTATAGGTCCTTACACGTGTTTAGCATCCTAGGTATGGTCTGATGCTCGAGGGGCGGACCAGAGAGGTGGGTCCCAATAAGTGGGACACCAAATCTTACCAGTGTTTTGGGTTGAACCTCAGGAAGTCTTCCTACGTACCATGTCTAGGAAATAGGGATCGAACCCATATAATTTATCTTATTATCAATTACTATCATGTGTGGATGACAACAGATTACCACTGGTTGGGGTCCCAACGGCTTACCGTTGATTGGGAAACACAATGGCTTGTTTTCGATTAGGGAACACAACCGCTTACCATCGATTGGGGAACACAATGGATTGCCGTTGATTGGGGAACACAATCACTACAATCGATTTGGGAACACAACGTCTTACCGTCGAATGGGGAACACAACAACTTACCATCTATTGGGGAACACAAAGTCATACCATCGATTGGGGTACACAACGACTTACTATCGATTGGGGAACACGATGGCTTACCATCGATTGGGGAACACAATGACTTACCATCAATTGGAGAACACAACGACTTACCGTATATTGGAAAAAAATGACTTACCGTCCATTGGGGAACAGAATAACTTACCATAGATTGGGGAACACAATGGCTTACCGTTTATTGGGGAACACAACAGCTTACCATCGATTGGGGTTGGACCTCAGGGAGGCTTCCTACATACCTTTTTTGGGAGACAAGCATCAAATCCCACGTAGTTCAAATGGGTACAGTTAAATGTCTTGCAGGATGAAGATGAACCGAGATGAAAGGGGGTCGGAACCAATGGAAGAGTTGGGCTTGAACCTCAGTGAGGATTCCTACGTACCATGTCTTGGAGACAAGGATATAAGTCCACATAGTCAGATACGGTTTGGGGATTACCCGCTAAGGCGGACCAAGTAGGATTCCATAGTCAAGGATTACTCTAAGCCCACATGTGTCATGCTTGGTGTGAGAAACATGAGACATTAATGACCTGAAGACACATCATGAAAGGTGTGTTCATGAGAAGTGGAATGGGACATACACATGGTTAGCAACCCAAATAGTATACAAGGGATTACACGAGGATATGGGCCTAGGGAGATAGAGATTGGGACTTACTCCAGGATGGAGGCTCGATAGTGATAAAGCCCGGAGGGAGAGAGACAAGATGAAAAAGGTCCTTGTTCCCATCTCTCCAATGGTCTTTTTCACGGATGAATAGAGTAGGAGCATGGATACAACCTCCCGCAATAAAGTCTTGGGGCTTACACCAGGATGGTTGCGTTTCCCCACGGACAGACGCCGCTCTAGGAAAGAGAATTTCATTCCATGTGATGAAGATCTCACTCCTGTGGAGACGAACGTGGATAAAGAATTTCTGAGATGGGGCACCCTGCGTGTGTTGCATGGGGAGATGCCACAATTTAACATCATTTATTGTGGATGATGGTACATGGCAGTTTAACGTCATGTAGCTCAGATGAGGCAGGTTCACTCTCCACCCCCAGGACTTACATAACTAGCACACTTTAACCCTTGGTGGAGGGAAGGCACCAGCAATACTGTGAAATTGGGGGTGTTGTGGAATTATCCATTGAGGGGCCCACATTTTCATGGATATGAGAAGAAGTAATATCCATTTGTGTGCCTATGCGAAGAAGCGTAAGTCTAAGCAACACAACATGAAGCACCATCCAAGGGACCTTGAAATCACTTCGCATGAACGTGGAGGGATACACATGAGAAGCGTGTGTACAAAAGAGGTTTTTTATAAGATGGGATCGAACATGGTGCCTTAGGGAAAAAAAGACACATGGAGCACACAAGGATCATGGATTGAACACAAAATAAGTGGTTTTCACACAATATGCGCATAAATGGGAACAGATGTGCACAAAAAGTTGGGTTGCACGGATAAAGTAGGTGTGCACATAATTGGAGGAGGTTTACGCGCAATAGAGGAGCTTCCCACGCAAGAGGCCAAGGTTTGCGTGTTAGTAAAGGGAATTGAACACAACTGGACAATCAATGAAGGAACTAGGTGAGGTTCAACCCCTAAGGGTTTCGTGCAAAGGAGGAGCCTTGGGATACCTGTCATGGAGAATCCTGTACCAGAAAGGCATTTTTTTCACAGAAGAGGTGTATTGAATGCATGGGAGTCATTTCAAATTCGTTATCCCAAAAGGGAGGGGGTTTCCTTATATTTATAGGCGATTTGGAGCCACAGGTGCACGTGGAATTTGGCATGCGTAGAAAACCCAACCCATCCATTGGCCGCACACAACATTCCACATGACGCACAAAACTTCTCTTGGGTGCATAAATTTGCATGCCATTGGGGTGGCTTTATGTGCACTTCACCGATTTTCCGTGCAACCTTTCATCCAGTCATGGACCAGTTTGATAAATTGATATCCGCCTTTGGTTTTCCAAAAATGTCAGCCCGAGGCCTTCGGTGGATTTCAGAAGTTACAAATTCCCCCCTCAGAATCAGATCTATGAGGGGGTGAGGAGGTCAGATTCCAAGGTAAATGTCGAGATGCCTGGCTCCCTGGATGCAGTGCACAGAAAATGGAACCTTTAGCATGTAATCATTTTTTGCGCATGAGAATAACCCAATTCCCACAAATATAAACCCTTGGGGGTTCCCATGGTCCATCCAGGATTTCTCGCGCGATAATCTCCAATGATCTCATGCATGTAAATATCACCTACCTTTGCACATAATCTGAATTTGTTGCTTGGAATTCCATAACTTTGGTTGCAATTTTCTGCGCAACATCTGTTTTCCACACTACTTCCTTGGTTTTTTTCCCCACCATTTGACTTTTCATACAACACACTGGTCGTTTTTCATGGGATCTTGGTTTTTTCCAGACATTACTAAAAAAGATAACTGTTGATCAGGGAGACACTGGGAGGGAAGCTATGTATACCGATCGAGGGACTGAAATAATTGAAAACCCTGAGGTTTATGGTTCCAAGAAAGTTGTGTCCAACAACCAAGCTCTTTTCAACATGATGACCCAAGTCTAGAAGGATTACGTGCTATCTTTTAACCTATCGATATGGGATTTTGGTATTTTAGATGAGGTACCGATGTCGAGATTTGACGTCGATACACCGAGGTTATGGGTGACATGTTTGGATGATATTCCATGATACAAAATCACAAAAAATGGACATACTGTTATATAAACTGGGCACATGGACATCTGTGTCCTGAATCCACAGACTAGAACCCTCTTGGGAAGTAAGCCGGTCACCGAGGATTCTCTAGCCAATTATGAAAGTACCTTCTGATAGAGAATCCCTGACGAGACCAAGGGCTAGATACAGGACTGAGATATGAGGTATGGAGACAATTTCACAAGTGATGGGACTGGGTGTATTGGGTATTCCAATCATGCGATCAATTTAGAGTAGAATTATGGCTAATTGGGCTGTTCTAGGTGGTGCAGACGTTGCAGTTCCATTTCTACCACCAGTAAGAACTTAGGGCGGAGCTGTTTAGCTGATGGTCCCTAGATACCAATACTTTTCATCTTTACCATGGGGAGGTTGGGGTTAGTCTTTGGGATGTTCATTGTATCATGGCTATCCCTTTGTATGGGCATCAGTACGATAGGTTCCTTCCCGCTGAGAATATCTGGGGGTTGTGGAATCCGATTTTGACAAAGAATTTGTTAGAGCTATGCAAGGAGGGGCTGGGGGATAAGGAATTTCTGAAATTCATCATCTATTCGAAGTGGTTCATCCTGTTTTTGTTTAAATACCTTGATATAAAAAGAGGGTCATATTAGAGGATCTGGGAGGTAGGGGAATATCGATCATGGGGCTTCAGTGTTGATGAAAGTTGATACCAGAATGTCCAATATTCTGGATTTCTTGAAAAATTCAT
This sequence comes from Viscum album, assembly GCA_963277665.1. Lineage (NCBI taxonomy): Eukaryota > Viridiplantae > Streptophyta > Magnoliopsida > Santalales > Viscaceae > Viscum > Viscum album. The sequence goes on along the minus strand of OY728153.1, from coordinate 183,389,365 downwards.
GAGTGGGTGGCTACTTCCAGTAAGGGACCTGAGTATGGGAGTCTTCCCAACAACATTGGTGATGGCCATGATTATTTCAGCCAATCAGAGGTTTAACCTAGGGGTACCAATGCTGGCCTGACTATACACCATTCTTGGGCTTATTTCAAGAGGGGGGTCAACAAGGAGGATTTGTGTCCCGTTCCAAATCCTTCATAGTTGGATCACAGCTCACTGTGGTGGGTACACCTTCTTGAATTCCATTCATCCCCCAGGTAATGGCCTTTGACCTTCCTTGTTAAACATTTCTGGGGTCATGCCACTGACGCTCAACAAAGAAGGGATAAGGTTCTTGATCAGCAATCACACTAATTGTACGTTTAGTCTATTCCCAACCCCGAATGGCCAAATGATAAATGACAGGAAAGGATCACTAGAGAAAAGATAATACTTGTAGATCATTAGAGGTGGGGTATATGTGGCCTGGGTTGATGGGAAGATTTTTTGTGATCCCTATGTATTGTCAAGGTTTTCCAGACAATTTGAATGCCTCTAGCGGATTCCAAAGAAGGTGTATACAAATTTATGGGGGAGAAACATCCTTGCGTTCTTCGTAAAATGTGGATGATTTTCAAAACTTACGACTCTGATGAGGTAATTACCCTTCCCCCCACTGAAGTTGACACAGGCCTCTCAACAAAATATGTCGAACATTGGGTGGCGACATATCCAAAAGGGCTCCTGCGGAAGTGAGTCTGACATCTCAAGGTGTCTAGTGTGGAACATGGGTGGTGAGAGAGTAGAAAAGGAGCCACTGGGGAGGAAATTTCAGGAACAAGTTGGGAAGCCGGGTCAGTATAGGTCAGATCTTCAGCAGCGGGGGCATCACATGGTGCGACCATACCCCCATCATCCAGAGGTAGAGGGGCTCGTGAGAAAACTCATGGAGCATGCAAGGATATTCCAAGGAATCAGATAAGGTATCTTCTTCAACCTTATGAGGACACAATCTTCCCTGTGTTGTACTCATCCTGGTTGACCTTATAATAGTCAATGAGCACCAAATCCCTTTGGCAAAAAATGGTGCGATATGGAATCGAGCTGCCTAGAAATTTGGATTATCTGAATTGATAAAAAGTAAACTTCCATCGTTGACACACCTATTTGATGGACATGGATGTATATACACACCACCAAGGGCGGCATGAGGAACCATATCTCCTGGTGAAGGTAATTCTCATCCAAGAGCTTGATCTAGAAAGAATGTTGTCTGAAGATGATGACAATGATGAGGAGATAGAGGACATTGATTCAGAAGAAGAAGAGGATGAAGAAATAGGGGAATATGGAGAGGATCTTGGAGGTGGAGGGTCTAAGGGGACATCCCTCTAAGGGATTCCTCCGGAGAGAAACATGATTTATGGTTCTGACATGGAAATTAGTGAGCTACTCGAGGTATGCCTCAATTCTTATCCCAAGCATTCCTCTTTTACCCATCTCTAATCATCAATTGGATTTTTCATCCTATTCAGATGAATATTGGCACTGGTCCTGAAGCTCCATCTGAGGGGGGTGAGGATGCACTGATACAACAAGGTGGGGATATGACACCCATTATTGAACTAAAAAGCATGGAAGGATCACTTACAGTGACAACTACTGCAATGACTGAAATTCCATAGGATGATGCGCTGAACACTTGTAAGTTTCATTACTCAGATGCCCATATCTATCATCAGAGATATCATCTTATCAGGGAATTCATTGTTTGTGCAGTAATCACGATACTGGAGGCTAGGCAGACCACTATATCTAGACCATCTGTAGAGAATCCGACGAACACCAGACCAACCCAATCAGAACCCGCTTCTCAAACTAGGCCGGTCAAGGCACTTGGAGAGCAAGGGGTTGTGAACACCGATGATGTCATTGTCAGGGTGGGGTATAAAGTCAGCAGCGGCGAAATTGAAGAAACAGATATGGGCAAGGAAGGTCTCTCACATATTGAAGAGCCTAACCCCTTGGGAGAAATTCTAGAGGGATACCCCACCATTGATATTCTTACTACATTCCCTGAATATCGGCCTACAGACCCTAAGGAGATGGATGATTCTAATCCTAAAGCAGCCGAAGAAAGCCGTATGACATGGCAAAAGGGGTGGACGTGTATTGGTAACTTCCTAAAACATCCAATAGTTGAATGGGTTCCTCAAATAGGATCAATGAGCACATGGTTGCACCTTATCTACACCAAAGGGGTGGATTCTCATCACCTCCACACACTAATTCGAGATTACATGGATGAGAGGGTGTGGGAGGGCAGCCAGCGTATTACCATCGACTAGTGTCGGAACAGATCTGTGAGCATAATGAAGTTACATGTGGATGAGAAATAAGTTATTCACCTTGAGGAATTGGAAAATGAGCAAGCCATATTCATTACAGAACAATCTAAGATCATCGAGCAACTGAAGGCCCAACTAACCAAATCCCAAAAGTAGGTAGCACAAGCAAACAGTCAAATAGATGGATTTCAAGATGAGTGGGAGAGAATGAAGATCAGAGCTAATGAACTATTTTACGCAACTATTAGTGACGACAGGGATCTCATGGAGCGGGAAACAGTCTTGGAGGCCACAAGATAGAGGGTGGTAGCACTGTAGTAATCCATCAAAGGGGCAGATCCATAAGGACCATCTTTTGGAGAAACCTATAAACACTTCTCCCTTTGTTTTGTTATTCCGATATGCATGCATGGACTTATTATATACATTCTTGTTTATTTTTATAATCTCATCTATATCATAATTGTGGAGTAACTATAAATCAATCCCTGAGCTCACATGGGTTGTGCCTGATGTGAGAAACAAGCGAAGGCTGTATCATTACTTAATCTGAATATGAGAGTGCCAAAAAATCTTTGGGAATATGGGTTAGGAATGACTAGTATAGGCTTCCAGGAATAAAGAGGTAGGCATAATTAGAGAATAAAGTTCTCATAATAGTTGAGTTGTTTTCATTCCAATCTGCTATAGTGCACGAGCGGAGTGATGCAGGGGGAGTTAGAATCAATCCGAACAATGGGGAATAGAAAGCGTGAATCATGATAACCAAAATTCTGAACACTATGGAAGGGGTGAAAAATAAGGATAAATGTTGACTGTGTCAAAAACATAATATCCCTATTGAAATATCCATAAACGGGGATGAAAAATGAGGGCTGACCGCTGACCATGTTCGAAACACGGGACATGACTCAAAATGTTATCCATTATTCTTTCAGAACGTTGGCCCAGAACAGTAGGCGGGGAATAGGATGAGCATATGTACCATTAGGGGGGGGGGTTCTTATAGATGTAAAATAGGATGAGGGTCTAAATAGAGAATGCACAAAGCGTGGAGGGTGGAGTGAGGGGTTGTTCGAATGGATTAAAACACACTTGAAATTACACCACTATGGTGAAAAAACATTAGGTGGAAACATCTATTTGATCAGGGATCAAACTTACTTCCAAATAGTACCTCTCTGGTAAGAACCTAGAATGATTTATAGTTTTACGACACACCAATATGTACAATAAACACATAGTTTAATCATTGTACGGTGAAGACGGTGCACATAGTTTTAAGGTCATACTTCCTGGACCAAGATCAGGGTCGAGGGGCCAGAAGGGTTAATGGCCCTAGGGCTGGGCCCTAGGAAAAAGGACTGGACATTGCTACATATCCCATATGGATGAGAATCAAGTCAAACATAGTTCTGAGATTAAAATTTTATGTCATGCAGGATGAAAAGCCCGTGTGGCAAAACTACACCAGTACACGCCCCACCAAAACTACTAAGCTAACATGGGTCGTGTTCGATGTGGGAAATAAGGAGTAGTGATGGGATTTCCATAGTGCAGGGAGGCACACCTTAGGAGTGATGGGCCACTAGGTGAGTGAGATTCCACTATTACTGATCCTCCTTCATAATGCACATACATGCACGAGGGGGGGGGGTAAAATTGAGTCTGTTGGAATTCCACTAGAATATAAGGGAGTGGAATGATGAGAATCATGGCGCCTGATATTTGGATCACAATGGTGGTGGTGTGACGATAAATCGAAGATGTTGACCATGTTCGAAACACAACATCCATTTCGCATTAGTCTGGAATGGGGACAAACAAATGAGGGTTGACCACTGACTATGTTCGAAACATAAGACATGTCGCAAATTTTGAATGAGGTCTTCAGGGGCATTGGCCCAGGACATTAGGTGAGCCAATGTGGCATGAGACAAGGCCGTAAAGGGGGTCCCTTTATACATCTAAGAGGATGATGATCCAAATAAAGGGATCATGAATCATGTACATGAAATGAGAGAATGTCTATGTGAAAATTCTACACTTTGGGCTCTTTTTCACAATGCATTTGAGTACGACAATGAGGTGCATCATATAGAGGGAGTGAAATCCCTTTTTTGAGGACAATGGTCCTAGGGTCACACACTCCTAGCTTAAGGTTATAGAGTGGACCATTAATAGGGGACTTGGTTTATTGAAATTCTTGCAGGGTGGTTAAGTATTCAAACCAGATGCGTAGTTACCATAGAGATATCTTAGTTTAGGGTCATATAAATTAGACTAGGATGGAAAGAAAAAAGAAAGAAACATGGTGCAGTTTTCACAAAACATGATGCGAATGAGAACCTAAGAGGTGATCACCACACCACATGCTACCAAAGGAGTTAGAGACAAGGGTCCGAAAAAGGGGGTCATGATTTAGGATTCCTAGGGCCAGACCTGTAGACAGAATATCTGGGAGTTTTTACATATCCTATGAAGTTGAGAATCAAGCCAATCATAGTTCTGGAATATGTCGCACAGTTTGGTGTCCTATAATGAGGATGACCAGATCTTAGGTTAATGGTCTTAGAGCTCAGAACATAGATAGAATGTAGGGAGGGATACACATGGTGTGGTAATTTTAAAACTCTATGTGATTGAGGATATAGGCCCATACCACACCATGTTCTTCCTTGGGAGATTTTGGGTTGAGGGACCGAAACTGAATGTTGGGATGGGCCTGGGGCCAAGTGCCTGAGTGTTCCTATGTACCCCATTATAATGGGGATCAATCCATATGTCGTTCTAGAAGTGGAATGGAAGGGTACCAATTCCAGAGACAATACTGTCGTATGGGTCCAACCCACACACCAAAAGAAGCAGAATTTGATAGATCATGTTTGTTATTTAGGATGGGTGTGTTTTTTTGTGAAGTAATAAACCTATAACGGAGAATCCCAGAATCACTATAGGAATCAAGCCATATTTAGGCATCGAAAAATTGTATGGTGGATAACCACTACCATACATGATATCCCCTCATGCGAGGACATCAAAATGCAGTGCCATTTTTCTTCGTGTGGCCAGGACGATAATATCATTGTTTAGGGTCGTATGATAGGACCAACCCCTGCATTTTAACGTCTTACAGTAAATACATAACAGTTTAAAGTCATGTGAGACTAGGAAACATAGATTAATTTCATATGGATTAGAAAAATACATGAAAAATGGGGTTTTAGGGGGGAATGTGTAGGGCGTGATAAAACATACCCGATGTGAATGTGGACAAGGTCCACACGACACTGCGCACAATTCCGAGGAAGAAACCTTAGGACAAGGGGACAGAAAAGGTCAGAGAATATGGGGTTGGACCCAATGTAAAAATGTCTAGGTGTTCTTACGTTTCCCATGAAGATGGGAATCAAGCCGTATGTAGTTCTAGTAGTGTAGTTTTATGTCATACATTACAAGAGGAAGGAGAGACTTGCTCCTTGAGGGGGAGTACGTGGTGTAGATATAGAAAACCCAATGCAAGTGAGGAAATAATCCCATACACACCACACCACACAATCCTGTGAATGTTAGGGCCAAAAACCTGAAAAAACAGGTAATTAGTAGATCCTGAGCTGGACCTGAATAATAGATGACCGGGTGTTCCTATGTATCCCATGAGGATGGAAATCACGCCATATATAGTTCTAAGGTATGCGGCTCTTACACCTTGTGGAAAAGACATAGAAAGATCTCATTTTAAGGACTTAGGTCTCGGACCATAGAGAAGTGTGACTCTTCCAAATGGGTGAAAACCTTGACCAAACCCCTAAGACCACTTGAGCTATGATCGATGTGGGAAACAAGGGCAGAGAAGGTATTTGTAAAACATGGAATACACATAAAGGGGAATTTTTTGTAGATCCCTGAATGATGCCTCACCATGGATTTGTACTCCTAACATACAAATGTGCACTGAGGTATAGTACCAAGAGTGTTGAAATTCTACTTGTACATGATGGAGTGTAAAATGATGTGAATCATGTAACCAACATTTAGGGCTTGATGGAGTTGGTGTGACGATGGAGGATAACTGTTGACCATATTTGAAACACAACATCTATATCGTGTGACCTGAAATGGGAAAAAAATGAGTATTGACTGCTGACCATATTCACAACCCGAGACCTGTATCAATTTAACGTTTAATATTCTTGAGGGCATTAGTCCAAGATAGTAAAAGGGTGCTGGGGCCGACCATCCATTCTTATCGGGGGTCCTTTTGAAAGTGAAATATGGTGAAAGCACAAATGAAGGGGAACATGGAGCATGAGGATGGGTGATAACATATCTATGAAGGATCCAACACTCTAGGTCCTTAACCAGAGTGCTCTTCGGCACATTGGTGAACTGGCAAAGAGGGTCGAGGGGCCTAACTTAAGAGCAACTGACTCGAAAAGATGAGTGTTGAAGAAGGGGACCAAGAAATATCAAGATAAATAGGTATGTGGCATGGTTGTTACAAACCCGAAGTGAATGAGGACATAATCCCATACAACACCGTATACCACTATCCTGAAAGAACTCAATCCAGGGGGCAGGAAGATAAGGGGGTTTCTAAGAAATGGGGAAGGAACCAAAAGCTAAATGTTTGTGTGGTCCTACATATCCCATAAGGATGGGAATCATGCCACACATAGTTCTTGGGGATGTTGTGTAGTTTTACGTCAGGCGATAAGGACATAGGTAGGTACAAGATATCTTGACGAAGAATGTGTACGACATGGAGAGTAACCCGACATGAATGAGTACGTATGGATTCTGCACCACATCGTACAATACTAAATGAAAACTTGGTCCAAGGGGGAGACAATGTTTAGGGATCTAATATGGGACGTCCCAACTAGTTCATAGTTTAATGTCTTGCGGTGAGGACGATAGTGGTCTTAGTTTAAGGTCATTGGGCTCAGACCATAGATACACAACCCTTTATGTGGGTATTACCTTACCAAATCTCCTAATCCCACACGAGCAATGATCGGTGTGGGAAACAAGGAATAGGATCAGGCTCTCCCCAACATATAAGGGTATGACAGTGAGGGGAATAGATCTGATAGGGTCGACCTAGACCATAAAAACACTCCTGCTCAAGGCATACTGACGTTTTAAGGTATAACAGAACAAAATGAATCACTGCACCCAATATTTGGGACATACGAGGGTGGTTCTAATGATTGAGGATGGTTATTGACCGTGTTCAAAACACAACATTCACATCATGTGACCTGAAATGGGAAAAATAAATGAAGGTCAATCACTGACCATATTCGTAATGCGGTACTTGCATTATTTTTTTTATTAATATCCTCAAGGACGTTGGGCCAAAATTGTAGGAGGGCCCTAATTCCTTGTATCCATGCTATTTGGGGGTCCTTTTAGATGTAAAAGATAGTAAAGACCCAAATAAAGGGGATGTGTGAAGCATAAATATGCCTGTGCAGTTTAACGTCATGCAAGAGAGTGAAAGAGGAATAGATCTCTAGGGAGAGGGATACATGGCACAGTCATGATGAACTCGATGTGAATGAGGGAAAAATCCTGCACCACATTATTTATTTTGACACAAAGGGAGATCCTAATGTTTGGGGATGGGCCTACGGACAAAATTTTTGGGTGTTCTTTTGTATCCCATGAGGATGGGAATCAAGCCATATATAGTTCTGAAGGGTCCATGCAGATTAAAGTCATGTGGTGAGGATGTGGGAGGATAGAAGAACGAGGAGGGGCACATGGTGTGATCATCGTAATCCCAACATGAGTGAGGGCCAAAGAAGCCTACACTACACCATGCAGGATCCTCCAAGTAAACTACACCAAGGGTGGATAGTAAAAGAGAAGAATTTAGGGGCTGAACTATAAGACGAGGCATCCGAGCATTCCTAAGTATCCCATGAGGATGGGAATCAATCCATACGTAGTTCTTTATGGGGTTGTTTAACGTCTTGCGGGACAGAGGATATGGGGAGATCTTAGTTTATGGTCATAGAGCTCGGACCATAACATTATATTAGCCGCTCACAGTTTAAAATCATGTAGGACAAGTGCATAGTAGTTTTACATCATTTATCTTGGACAAATCACACATTTTAACATCATGTGGTGAAAATGGAATAGTTTAAGGTCATGTAGGACCATATAGATCTTAGTTTATGGTCTTAGATCTCAGACCATTTTGCAGTTTATCTTTATGTGGGGTGGAAAATATGTTTAATTTCATGAATGACATAATTGTTTAAGATCATGCAAAACCCTACATTACTTAGAAAAAGTACTGCTTGTGGAATTTTGAATTCGTGGGAGGAGTTATAAGCTCACCATCCATGGTAACTAGGGAGTACGCGTCATTGGGGTAAACCTTGGGAATGATATAAAGTCCATCCCATTGGGGCTCTATCTTGGGTAGTTTCCTACTGGGTATCATCAATGTTATTAGGGCCAACACTAGGTCACATTGAAAGAAAGAGACGAGGATAACTTTCTTGTTGAAAGCTCTAGCAATCTTGTTCTGATGCCTTTCCAGATTGTGCAAGGCACAAAGCCTGTTCTCGTCAAGAACATCCAATTTAGCTAGATGGATTTCAGCAACCTTATCTGGTGGTTCCTAATCATAGAAATCTGTGTGTAATAAGGGAAATTTAATCTCAATGGGCAGGACGACCTCCATCACACACACTGGGGAATACGAGGTCACTTGGGTGGAATTACGAGTCGTCATCCGATAAGCCTAGAGGGAATTGGGGATTTTGTTCAACCAACCTTTCTTATTCTGACCAACCATCTTCTGCAGAATGTTAGTGTGGGTTTTTTTGAACGCCTCGATCTTCCCATTTTTTGTGCGTTATAGCGGGAGGTATGGTTAAAACAGATGTTGTACTTTGTGTCCAATTTATTGAACTTGGCTGCATAGAAGTTGGTGTCATTATTTATGAGGATGGCGTGAGGGAATCCAAATTTTTAGATGACATTAGAGCTCAAAAAATCAACAATAGAACAGGCCTTGACTTCTTTGAGAGGAATCGCCTCTTCCCACTTAGAAAAGAAATCTGTAGTGGTCAAGATGAATCTGTACTGGCGAGCTGTCGCTGATGGATATGGTCCCACAACGTCGAGTCCCCAGACCGCAAAGGGCCAAGACTACTTGGTAGTATGGGGAGGCTCTGGTGGTCTATGCACAAAGTTAGCATGAATTTTTCACATGTGGAACATCTTGGAAAACACAATATAGTCACAGATCATAGAGGGCCAAAAATGCCCCATCCTCTAGATATGGTGAGATAGTTTCAGCTCAGTATGATAAGCCCTGCAGAAACTATCATGAACCTCCTGCATGACCTGAGAGATCTAAACTACTTGAAGGCAACATAGGAGAACCCCATCAAACCCATGCTTGTAGAGGATCTTCTCAAGACCAGGACCACTCTAGAGGGGAAAATATAATGCACAACGCCAGATTCTCTCATGATAGAATTGATTTACTAGGAGATTATCGTGTCAGAGGTTCTTGATAAAGGGGTTCCTCCAATCAGGATTCACTTCCATCACTACATTAGGGGGACCTGGGGGTCTAAAAATGGAGGTGATGGTAGTAAGGTGGCTTACCAGCGAGTTATAATCATCGTATGGAGTGATAGGGATGATGAATATTCAGTGTGCCACATGGATAATCATTTCATCTAGATCAGGCTCTGCAGGAGATGCCGTTAGGCTGACAAAGGATTTAGCTTGACTGTTTTGGGATCGAGGGATATGGGTAACCTCTGTCCGAGACTAGAACAGGCCATCTGTTGGAGGATAAATTTCAACAGTGGTATGAGCTCTGGATTTTTTATGACATTGTCAACGTTGATCTATTTGATGACTAGTTTGAAGTCTCCTTTCAAATGAATGTGGGTAACATCAATCTCGAGGTCCTACTCGAGGCCAGTGATGAGAACCTGGTACTCAACCTCATTCATGGTACAACCTTCTGAGAATAGTAATAAATATGGTATAATGACTTATGATGGCATAATGAAGATGATACCTAGGACCACTCTATTGAGTCTAGGGTCGTTGAGTCTTCTGCTGGAAGGACTTCGGGAAGAACTATAAAAGTGCATCTGCCAACCTGGAACGACTTATTCTACCAAGATGATTACCTCATTGGGAGAATTAAGATCCAGAGACTGGTCAGTGGGGGATGGATGGGTAGAAAGGAGGTCTGCCATTTCCTTCCCATTAATAGCCTTCTGGGGAACAAACCTAATGTCAAATTACTGGAGGATCACTACCCATCGAGCTACATGGCCTGTCAACATGGGGCTGTTTAGGATGTACTTCAGCAGATCCACTCAGGACTCTAACTGTATCTCATAGTGCTACATGTAATGTCACAATTTCTAGATTCCGAATAATAGTGCAAGGTAGATTTTCTCGATAGGGGAGTATCTGGTCTCTGTATTGAGGAGCATGCAGCTGAGATAGTATATATTTTTCTCTGTTCCCTCGTTGTTCTTCTGGGTGATAAGGGCTCCAAGAGATCATTCCAAGGCAGTCACATAAAGGACCAATGTATTTTCAAGAATGGGTGGAATCAAGACCTATGGTTGTAGAAGGTACTACTTTATTTCCTTGAAAGTAGTCTAACATTTCTCTTCCCACTGATAAACATTGACTTTATTCAGGATTTGAGAAATGGTTTTACACTTGCCTGCCAAATTCGCAATGAATCCGCGTATGTAGGCCAAGTGGCCTTGAAAGCCTCGAAGCTCCCGAATACTACTCGTATGAGACATCTGACTGATGGCCTTAATCTTTTTCGGATTGATCTTGATGCCTATATATATGAAAACAAAGCTAAAAAACTTTCCAGAGGTAACCCCGAAGGCACACTTCAATGGGTTCATATTTAGGTGGAAATAAAAGAGTAAGCCGAAAAATTTCTCAAGATATTTGAGATGGTCCTGACCCTAGTGATATTTGACCACCAGGTCGTCTACATAGCATTCCACCAATGTCCTGAGGATCAGCTTAAAAATGTGGTGCATGACACGATGATAGGTGGAACCTACATCATTTAGACTGAAGGGCATAACCTATTACCATAAAATACCTTGGGGTGACCTGAAGGCTATAAAATCTTCATCCATAGGGGCCATTCAGATCTAGTAATACATGGAAAACCCATCCATGAAGTAGAGGTCCTGAAACCTAGCAGTCGGATCAATCAACAATTCTGTGACAGGAAGAGGAAAATCATCCCTTGGACAATGACAGTTGAGATCCTGAAAGTCGATGAAGAATATAATCTTTCCATTCTTCTTCTTAATGGGAACAATGTTGGATAACCATCTAGGGTACTGGACCACCTTGATAGAATTGGATCTGATGAGCATATTATCTTCAGCCATGACCATGGAACCATGAGAGGGGTGCATCTTTCTGGGAGGTTGTTTGAACCCGCCGTGATTTGTTGGAAGACCGAGGAAGTGTACAGAAACCTGAGGATATATTCCTAGAATCTCATCATAATTCCATGAAAATACATCATGATGTTGCTTCAGGAATTCCACGTACTGTTATTGTTCTTCAATAAGCATATCGACACTGATTAATGTGGGTTTCAAATCCGTCTCACTACTGAGGTTCACCTGTACCAATTCATCGACCGTGGTGGAGACACCCTCCTCAAATGTAGAAGATGTGTCCTCTAAATCCTCTTCTTCACTTATGGAGGAGAGATACTTGGTGAGAGGAGTTTCCTCCGAGTCAACAGATCCCAATGGGAAGCTGGTTCCATCCTGAGCGGCAGTAGATACTGCATCAGGGGACTCCTGCGCTGCCAAAACCATAACGATAAAAGTCGTCGACCCGATCCCATCTGGTCTTTGTCCAAAGGGGACAATCTTGATGATATAAAATCAATAGTGGTGAATTGGTTTGATATTGTTTATCCTACCCTAGAGAAATAGGAAAGTATGGCGTATTTCCGTTTCCATGGGACGAACAACCCGATACCTTATGTGAGTAGGGGGCTCTGGGATCACCTAAGCCTGATTCGTGTAGGAATACATGGTGATATTAAAAATTATCTTAGACATGGGAATGTTATTACAACTTATTCCTGAAACAAAATAGAATTTCCCCATATTCAAGGTTGTAGCCTCCAATCATTGGATTAGAAAAATGTAGGCATCGTCCAGGTCTGTCCATAGGTTGATCACAGTCGTAGCATGTTCAACCTCATTAGCCTGAATCTACTTGTCCTTTCTCTTGTAATAATATGAATCCAAGTAATAGTCTTTAAAAATGAAAAGGGAGACGAATCACCTTGGAGTACACCCACTCTACTATTAAATGAGTACTTAAGGAACTAATGATATGATGAAGGGACCTCCACATGCAGGTGAATCCATGGCCTACCCATCAACGCGTTATAGGCGGTGTCCTAGGAGACAACCATAAACTCGGGGCTGGATACCAGACCACTGAACTGGGTCTTCAAGTGGATCGTTGGGACTGGTGTCTATTCTGTTCAATCATAACATTGAATTTTTAGTTCAGAGGGACTCAGGTCATCCTTGGATAACCCTATTTTTTAGAGTGCCCGAGTTGGGATTAGGGTGATCCCAGAGCCTGTGTCGACAAGACAACAATAAATCTCCACACCATTGAAGTTGACAGTGATATACAGTGGGTGAATGTGCCCCTATATGAGAGAGCCTTCAACTTCTACATAGAAATAGATAATGGCCTAGAATTCAGCATGCTCGACTACCTCAACATGGAAATCTTCTGCAGCTACTATCTCCATTTCAAACTGGAGGGGGATTCTTAAAGCTTTGGTGAGGGATTCATGCATATCAATTGATAGGATAAGTGCCTCAAGGATAGAGAGCCTTGTGGGAATGCTGGAAATATGATTAAGGTTATCATACCTTTGTTCCAAGTGTGAGATTATTCTTATAGGATGTCGTTCTGTGGTAGGGGTATGACATGACCTTCCAACTGAACCGGTAGCTGATTGGTGTTGGGAATGTCATGCTTCTCGCTAGTCAAAGCTCGTGGAGAAACTATCAGATGTGGGATAAATGATTGAGGCTGGTTTGTAATAGAAAGTGGATGATCGCGGTGTGATAGAGGCAGCTCTACCTGATCAAGTAACACAAACAGCGGTGAAGGCGGACTTGATGACATCAAATGAGAAGGCTGCTCCTGTTGATCTCAATGTTGGGCCTATTTTCTGGTTTTGGTGGCATGCATTGGCTGGCTGGAAGTACTGACCGAGGCACACCAATGACCCATATAGCCATGACCCCATCGACGCTGGCGATGGCTGGGGACATTGGGAGGATCCATCAGTCACTCCTCACCGTCAGAAGTCATATAAGGGTTTACCAGCTCCATGGAGTTAACCAAAGCATACCCTTGATCATCACCTAAAGAATCCTCCACTACTAAACTGATTCTGGGGGGGGGGGGATATCCCTCTCCAAGGTTATGAATTTTTCGAGAGTATGGGATGACAACAACATTGGTGGGGGTCTTTTTATTCCCTTGAGTCGCCGATTCATGCTCTTTTGAGAAGTGGGAGGATGAGTCGTTGATGCAGAAGTAATGGCTATGGGTGATGCAACATTTTCTAAAGGATTGTGTCGATTAAATCCTGCACAAATAATACTATGGGAATGTTCCAATGTCTTACGAGACACCTAATCATCATACTTATGGGACCCATGGTTAAGAACATAATGCCACTCATGTTTGCTATCATTACCGCTGTCTAGATTCATGAATACACATGTCACTTGTGCCGGAGCTGGGCCTAACCTGACTATGTTGTTATCAAACTGCTCTTGAAGCCAATATTTAAACACATAGAGCTATTTGAAGGTGTTCCCCAGGATTCGGTGATAGGGTTATTAATTGGGGAGATCATTGAGATCTTCTTATTCGGGCCTCCTGCATTCGAGAGACCATAGAAGTCCTTGTTCCAAGGCACTTTAGAAATAACTGGGGAACTGATCCTCATTGAATGATTAGGTCTAATTAATCTTTTCCTGGAAGGTGGATATGAGAGCCTGGCCCTAAAGAGGGCATGGAGGAGCCTATCGAGGAGGGGAGATTTCGTTATCTCACCTGGGTAGAGGTGGTGCATTATGTTGGGGCACCTGTCGATTCTGAGGTGGGAGCTACTAGGCCAGAGGCTGTTCCTGAGGTGGTGGGACTCTGAAAGGATGTGGAGGTGGCTCCACTGATAATAATTGTAGCTACCTAGGGGCCACTATTTGGGCCACAGCAGCAGTCTCGGCCTTAGAGGCCCTTCTCGGGGGAACTGCAGGAGGCAGCGAACATGCCTTCTTGGACTACTGCAAGGCTTCTTCTAGACATAGGGCCTTGTTAGAGAAATCCCAGAATCCCCTAGGGTAATTCTTAGTAACGAGAGAGGGAAAAGTTCAGTCTTGACATTCACCACACACATTATCTGTAGCTATTCTTGAATCAGGGAGAAGGTGGGGTTTCCGAAACCTAGGGGTGCTGGCATATCGTCGACCCGCACCGGATATGGCTTGGCATTAAGAATAATTTACACCTGTCATGTTTCCAACACCTCATGGAGAGAAATGATCACTTCCATCAGTTCATATGTGCATATATTCCTATATTGATGAGGGCCCCTGACCACCAGTGTGTTGGTAGGTTCTTCAACATGATAAGCATGCCCAACGGCTAATGGAGCGACTGGTGTGTTAAACTGTGGAGCAGCTAGGGGAACCTGAGATAGGTATTGGGGATTATCATGCTGCTCAAGTGGATTTGGTGACACATACCGCACCCTCTTTCCATAAGTTTGGGCCTATATTCTATCTATATGGGTAGGATAGCCAGGGTCACCTGGAGGCAATTCGCTGGGGGACTGTTGTACATTCCCCTGCTGCCCCGACTGAGGATCGCCGTAGTCTACCTGATGCTCCACGACACATTTAGAAAGGATGCCATTGAACATCTTCTTATAATCTGAAATTTGTTGGCACAACATGGATTTCTTCGGATCATCCTTCTTCTTCTTCACTGAGCCAGATGGGTTAGACGGATTGACGGCTCTTAGGTGCTCTTTTCCCTTATTAGGATTTTGCCTGAGGACTAATGCCTCAATGGGAACGGGAAGACCCATTAGATTTCTCTTCTAGTGGGTAACACTTCCCAATAGATCCAATAGTTATGGAACACCCCCAACGTGGAAGTTCTCTTCTATATGATCTATCTCATTCTCCCCCTCTAATGGATTGACCATGTTAACCATGGATCTACCTAGAGGCATATCCTCAATATTTCCTGGCATGTTGGGATGGCGCCAGATAGAATTGAAACGGAGGGAAACATACTACCCCCAACCACGAACCTGAATGTAGAGGGAAGCCTCCTTGATAATCCTATAGAGCACTTTAAGGCTCGGAACGCATCATTGCTGGAGGGTCTGGTGGTGACCGGGCGACTCATGGTGCTGGGCCATAGGGAGCGCTACCATGTCAAACATACGACATTGTTGGCCAATGTACTAAAAGTTTTATTGAATCTTGGGGTAATCCACTCGTTGATAAAAGAGATAGAAGTGCGTCTCCTAGAGGGTTTGGTGAAAGCACGTGACTTCCTCCTGAGTAAATGATTCCGATGCACTGAAGTTTGCGGTCACAATTGGCCAGAACATATCTGAGAAATGATCCACTGCAAGGATGGCCCATAATCTACTTGGATCAGACTCGTGATCTAGTCCTTTCTTACCCCACTCATCTACTGGGGGAAGCTGCAGGACCGGAAAAGGCACTGATGTGGACCACTGAGATGGTAGACTGGACGGTGGAGAATATGGCAAACAAGCTGACAAGACACTCCATCTTGGGCTCTCCTATGATGAATGCAACAACTGTGCCACCACAACTCAGTAAGACGGGTTGTAAACATCAGCTTTTGGTGTAGGGGATGCGGTCACTGATGGTGGGCCATGTTGTTTTTCATCCATTATCATTCCCCAGAATAACACTCCATGATCTCTGGTGGAGGTATAGAATGACCCTGTTGATGATAGGGATACTTTCACCACTAGGCCCTGGGAAGGGGCCAAATCTTCCTCCTCCTGGATGTATCTGCAGAGGGAGGCGGGAAACTGGTGGATGTCGCATTCCAAAAGGGTGAGGATGATACATCACGTCCCTGCACTGAACCTCAACATAGAGGATCGAGGTTAGGGTTACATTACAGAATCACATTCCTCCTTGGAATCTAAGAAGCATATGGTCCTAATTGCAATCTGAATCTTCTCAGTGGTCTTTTTATTGCAAAGACGACATGCCCTCTTGCCCTGGGATGGATCTTCGAGACAAGGTATATTTTTGGATTGAGGTGGGCCTTTGGCCGAATTGATGATGGGGCGGAGAGGACTTCTTCTTGGGTGAGATGGGTTGCGAGTAGCACCTAGATAGATGTCAAATGGAACACGAGGAGGACCTCTCTGTCCATTGGCTGACGCACGGAGGGAATCTCCGCGGGAAGTGATGGAGTGGGTAAGACCTTTACTAGAGATGGTGGGAGCATGGGTAGGGCCTCCATAAGTATTTACTTTGGTATCGTCGGTACAAGGAGGGTCCTCATACTGGTTGAGCCGAACATGGGTAGGACCTCCGTTTCGGTTTCACATGAAACGAGGAAAACCTACACTTCTATGATTTATAGGATGAAGAGAACCCTAGACGGTTGCTATAAGGACATGGGGAATACCCCATGTTGATGGTTGACTGGACAAAAAACATCTTTACATAGATGACCTATGACAGGAGGGACAACTCCATACCTGAGGTCGTTGGTGTGGAAGAAGTTTCTGTACTAGGTGTTAATGTAGTAGGGCATACCCTCATTTGGATTAATGATTGCATGGGGAGGACCTCCACGCCGAGCATGGGAGTGGGGAGGACTCACATTCTCATTGGTGGTGGTACAGGTATGACCTCCGTACTAGATGGAAATGCCATGGGTCGACCAACGATGGGCGACATCAGTGTCAGTGACTAGGAGAGTTGTCCCAGCCTAACCATGGGGTGGTTGGGGCCTTGATCTTGGCCAGTCATATGAGTGCAACTACTCATCATTAATAGGCAACTGATAGTATATGTCAGTGGTGGCATGGTCCACGATAGTCATTGATATTGACTCCCCTTAGTGAGTATCCTTGTCAGCCTATGCCCGACAATGGCATCGAGTTAACTGGACTTAGGCTGGCAGTGTAGGCGCATATCTCACCTGCTCTTAAGCCCGTGGGGCTGGGTGTCGTTGCTGACACGACCTGGTGGCAGCCCTCCTTGGGATCCTCTAGAGAGGGATTCAGGCTGGCCTAACTTGGGACTCCCTCACATCATTGGAATAGGGGAGGGAGTCATCAAAGCGTTTTGGGGGAAGTCTCCCAAAACGATTATACATCAGAGTGGGGAGAAGTGGCTCCCTGTGCGGACCTTGGGGGAGGTGGTGGTGAAGAGGCACATAAGAATCTATGTCTTATTAGGCCATATCTCGGGTTAGGATAATTCAATCCTCCTCATATCATCGAATAAGTTCATTAATCACCCTTCTCTGAACGATTTCAGATGGGGAGATGGGGTGTGGGAACCCAGAAGACGTGGATGTAGAGGCTGACATGGGAGAGATGAGGCCATGTAGGATTTCTGCGTTGATGTTTTCCATGCCCCTACTTCGGTGGGTGGGCGGTGATTGGTTTCCTATCATGATAGCCTGGGTCTTCAAAAGCAGTAAGATTTAACCATTAGTGTTGAAATAAGTAAAGAGAGGTTTAGTGCCCCAACCTCATTCCATCTTCCATGTTTGGTAAGGGTCCACGCTGAAATCATTGTTGAACGGGATGTACAACGTTCAACTGCCCCAATTTCTGGTGAGTTTCACACTAGTAACACTACTTTCTTAGAGAGACCTGGCACCATATACATGGATTCGGTGACACGCTAATCCACTGATGTCTCAAATGTTACTAATCTCCACAATGTGGAGAAGACATTCATGTTAGGTTCACCATTTATATTTTTGATGCTTTCTCCGAGGCACACATCTATCTGTGGAGGATGCCCAACTGTTGCCCTGCATTCCCACTTTCCAACGGCAGGCAACGTCCGTCACATATTCAGGGAGGTTTTCTCATTGATTGAAATAAGATGATGGTATATCAGTCTCTCCTTCCATATATTCCTCCTTGGGACTCATTACATATTCTAGGTCTCCATCATATACTTAGGATTTTTTTTGTGAAACTCTTCCCAGTTCCCTATCTTCAAGGATTCCAGTTAATTACGTTGCTTCTGTCAATAAATTCTAAGGGGTCCAGTCCGGGTAGCAACATTCGGTCAGGGAGTAGTCACGTTAGACATTGCTAGCATTTCTGATGCTGGAACACTGATGCATCATGGTTTCTTCTCCCTATGACATGGATTCTTGAGGTTGCGGAAGCCTGAGGAATCCTATGTCAAATGTGGGCAATTTTATGCCATATGTATGTCTCTGAGGTTTTCCTCAGTTTCCCATGTATAACATAGGGTATTCCACGAGTTTAACATCTAGAGGAGATAGATCGGACTGATTGAAACACTGATAAGGGTGGATTAGATGGGTGCGACCCCCGGAGGGAACACTGATGCTAGAGATAATTCATGGTTTGTTAACTGATTACTTCTAAGAGCAGTGAAAATGTGGGTTAAATGATCTCATTGGGATGTGGCGACCCGAATAAGAATCAGTATGGATATAGATTGTTGAGAGTATATGGAGAGTGAGAAGAAGCCGGTGCGAGGGAGACACTAATGTTGGACTTGATCTTGGAAGAGACTTACTACATATCGATGTGGTAGGGAATCAAAGACCATGTAGTTCAGCAGGGGGATGGGTCACCTGAGGAGGTGAACCATGGAAATTGATGCATGTATTTGACATAGAAGAAGTAGAACCTATGTGTTAGGGCATGACCTTCTCAAAACACATAGGCTCGAGGAAGAGAGGCCGTGATGAGACATGAATGATGGTCTTGAATGTCAGGGAGGCTTCCTACGTATCCCCGTGGCAGGGAATCAATGTCCTTGTAGTTTTGGATGGGGGTATATAATTGGGGTGTACACATAGGAAAACGACCAAAAAATGTACTAGGGCTTACATGTGGTTAGCAGCCTGGGGCTGGTCTGATGCTCGAGGGGAGAACTAGAGTGGTGGTTCCTAATAGGGGGACACCAATGTTTACCAGTGTTTGGGGTTGAACCTCCTGGAGGCTTCCTAATACCATGTCTAAGAAACATGAATCAATACCACATAGTTCATATTAAAATAGATTACCTTCATGTGGGTATGAAAATGGCTTACGACTAGTTGGTTTGACAATAGCTTACCCTTGATTGGGGAACACAATGAGCTACCATCGGTTGGGGAACACAATGACTTACAGTTGATTGGGGAACACAATAGCTTTCCATTGATTGGGAAACAAAATGGCATACCATCGATTGGGGAATACAACAGATTACCATCGATTGGGGAACATAATGAATTACTATCGATTGGGGAACACAATGGATTACCGTTGATTGGGGAACAAAATGGATTACTGCTGATTGGGGAACACAAAGACTTGACATCAATTGGGGAACACAATATATTATCGTCAATTGGGGAACACAACAGCTTACCATCGATTGGGGAACACAAAATCTTACCATTGATTGGGTAACACAATGGATTACCGTCGATTAGGGAATATAGCAGCTTATATTTGATTGGGGTTGGACCTTATGGAGGCTTCATACAAACCTTGTATGGGAGACAAGGATCAAAGACCACATAGTTCGAATGGGTATAGTTTAACATCTTGGGGGATGAAGATGAACCAATGTGAATGGGGGTCAGAACCAATGGAGGTGTTGGGCTTGAACCTTAGTGAGGATTCCTTTGTTCCATGTCTAGGAGACAAGGATCAATGTCAACACAGTTCGGGATGGTATGGGGCTTACATGCTAAGGCATCCTAGGTAAGATTCCATGGTCAATTCTTACTCTAATCCAACGTGAGTCATGATCAGTATGAGAAACAAGAGGAAGAAAAGACCTTACAATCACATCATGAAAGGTCCATTAATGAGAATTGGAATGAGGATTACATGTGGTCAGTAGACCAAAGAGGATACTGGGGCTTACACGTTGTTAGCATCCTAGGGAAATGGATATTGGGACTTAATCTATGATGGAGTCCCAATGGAGAAAAATCCCAGAGGGAGAGGGATGAGATGAAGAAGGTCCCTATGCCGTATCTCATCTAGTATTTGGCACATAAGAAGAGAGGAGGAGTAGGGGTCTTACCTCCAATAAGAAAGGCTAGAGGATTAAGCCAGGATGGTTTCCCTTTCCTGCAGATAGACGCTGCTCTAGTAAAGAGGATCTCATTCCATGTTAGGAAGATCTCACTCATGTGGAGACGATCAGACATGAAGAATGTACAAGATGGGGTGCCCCAAGTGTGTTTCATGGGGAGAGGACACAATTTAAAGTCATGTGCTGAGGAGGATGGTACTTTTTAGTTTAACGTCCTTCAGCTCGGACGAGGCGGGTTCACTCCACACCCTTAGGAATTACATAACCAGCACACTTTAACCCTTGGTAACAGGAAGGCAACGACAATGTTGTGGTGTTGGGGTGTTGTGGAGTGATCCATTGAGGGGTCCACATTTTCATGGTCATGCGAAGAAGAAATATCCATTATCATGGATATGTGAAGAAGCATAAGGCTAAGAAACGCAATGTAAAGAACTACCCAAGGGACCTTGAAATCACTTCACACAAACCTGGAGGGCCGTATGGGAGAATGAAGTGTATGAAAGATGTGTTGAGTATAATAGGGGATCAAACATAGTGCCTTAGGTTAAGGAAGTCACATGGAGCACACAAGGAGTGAGGATTTCATGAAAAATAAGGGGTTTTCACGCAATATGCATGAAAATGGGAACTGATGAATGAAAAAAGTCATGTTGCATGGATAAAGGAGGTGTACACATAATTGGAGGAGGTTTACGCGCAATAGAGGAGATTTGAACACCAAAGGAACAGGGTTTCACGAATGTAAAGGGACTTGCGTGCAACTAGCCAATTAATGAAGGAACTAGGCAAAGGTTAAGCCTTAGGGGTTTCCCGTGAAGGCGGACCCTTCGGAGACATATCGTGGAAAATCATGTACCTCAAAGTCATATTTTTCACACGGAAGAGGTGTATTGAGAATAGGGGAGATAGTTCAAATTATTTAGCACAAAGGTAGGGGTGTCATTCTATTTATAGGCGACCATGGGCCTCGGGTGCACACGGAATTTAGCCTATGTGGAAAACCGACCCATCAGTCGGCCGCACAGAACTTTCCACGCAGCGCGAAAAAACTCTCTTAGGCACATAAATTTGCACGCTTTTGGGGAAACTTTACATACACTTATACTATTTTCCTCAAATACTTTTTTCCAGTCATAGACCAGTTCGCTCAATCAAAATCTGCCTTCAGTTTTACCAAAATGCCAACCCAAGGCCTTCTGCAGATTTCGATGGCTATAATAGGTAAGTTATTTTTTTGGTTTCTCTAATCAATTGATGGAAATTCGTCTAAACATCTATTTTCACCAATTTTTTAGGATTTAGTTAGGTCTATTGTTTTATTTTAATTAGGTGATGATTATAAATGATTAAATCGGAGATAGTATATGATAAGAGTCCTCTAACTTATTCTATATTTTATTATGTGATTCTTGTATGGTGTGGTATACATGTATGGGTAAAAATGATTAGGGGAACCTAATGAGAATATGAAGAGTTCATAATTAAACTAGATAATGGGAGATTCCTATTTAGAATATGGTGAATGATCCACACATGATACTTTTATTTTAGGGTCACAAGAAAACCATGTTATTTTTGTTGGATACATTCCCTATATCTATTTATTGTATTGTATGATATAGAAATTTCATACAATACAACATATAAAACAAATGAAATTTTTTGTTTATTGTCATTGGGAATGTATTTGATTATGATATAATGATATTTTAGTCCATTAACTTAGAATGATAGTGAAATGTTAAAGGTTAATGTTCACAGAGCTCCTATAGTGGCTATCAATATTAACCATGTTTCAATTGATGAAAACCATGAGAGTTAAATCATCTATGGGTTGCAAAATATTTGTAACCAAACTCATTTAATTGTATGATTAATAATGTATAAATAAATTCATGGGATTCATGGAGTATCCTTGAATCCTAAAAAAGGAGATTATTACCATGGGATAAGATCATATAAACTTTCCCAAGACTTAACTAAATTACTCATTCTCTTTCTCACTCTTACTCTCAAATCTATTCTTATTCCTCCTACTATATTGAGTGAAGAACTAGAGCCATGGTGGGAAGAAGAATCACACCCATATGATGGTTCATTCAGTTTCAATCTATGAATACACCATATAGGAGGGATTACTTAAACCACCTCTAAGGGTTCTTTATCAAGTAAATGAAATGAATATAGTTGTGAAAGCACATTGATGTATGGTACATGATTATTTAAAATTTTATATATACATGGTTTCAGTTATCAAGCATGATAGATATTGGTTTAAAGAGTTTTTTTTCATTTTCGGTGTATTTTGTGTAAATTTATCCTTAGAAATAAAAAAGTGGTATCATAGAAAATCCATGTGATTTAATTCATGAAATCATGTTAAAATGAAGAAAAAATAAATATTTTTTTAAATTCATATTTGGAGTATTAAAAATGATATAGAGTTTGAAATATGGTTTGTCTTATGATATATGATTTTGTAAGCTATAATGAAGTCATGACTGTGGGATATTGTAAACAGTAACTTAATTGTAATTCTTAAGTTTTAATATGTCATTGGGTATGACATACAGAAATCATGTTGTACGATGTTGTTTTCACTAAAAGTTTATGCGATTGAAAAATAGAGAATTGTAGAATTGTTATGATGTAGGTGATATCATAAATAATGATTCCAAGGATCCAAAGGTTAATATTATATTGGCCATGTCATATAATAGTATAGTTTACACCATTAAATTCCACCACATGTAGGTTTTATCTTATATAGGCTATATTTTGTAGGATACTAGTGGCTGCACCATGATGTTTATTCTTACAAAGGACCCCAGAAGATTTGTTAATGTTACATATGACATATCGTAAGCTTAGAATGTGGGATAAATACTACATGGGCTATCAAAACATTAGATTAATCTCATCCAGTATTTTATCATAATATGTGACTAACAAGTGCTAAGAAATATCTACACAGGTGCAAATTCATGTTGTTTGATATTATGTAGGGCCTATCATAACTTTTAATAGCTTACACTACATGAGTTATTATTATGTAGGGCCTCCATCAGTTTTATCCCATGAAAGAAATGATTATTATTTATATTTTTTAATTTATAGAACTAAATGGGACCATGATTTATATTTTTAAATATTATATATGTATTAACTTGAGTTTTTAAAATAATACTATACTCGATACCTTTCTTACCACAGAAAACAAATCTTCATACGAATTGGGATATACTATAAAAATATTATTATTTACATATGATAGTTATAACCTAGATATTAAATTAGTCGGTATGAATAAGATTCACAAATTTATGAAATATATAAAGGTCCCACTCAATATAAATGTATTGATAACATCATAGTAAATAATCACTCAATTTATAGCAATTTCATTTTATTCGTTAAAAATACATTTTCTTCAGAAATGGTTTTTTTCTTTTTGTGAGAAAATATTATAATTAATTTATGGGAATTTTATAAATTTTAATTTATAAAAAGATATATTTTTTAAAATCATCATATTAAAATTATCTTCTGGTCAGATTTTAATATTTTTCTGAAAAGATTTATTTTTCAATGAATAGTGAAAATACTATTTTTTATTAAAAAAATTATTTTCTTTTAAAGTATTTAAAAAGTTAAATTATATTTTTGATTACTTTTAAAATTTCATTAGTTCCTTTTGATTAAACGTAATCCAATTATATTCTTTTGTATTTATTTTTGAATTTAATTTGGTATAAAAACATTTTGATACTTAAAAAGGCATTTTTCTAAAAAACTGTTTTTCATTGTATTTTGAATTTTAATTTTAAATAAATTTATTGCAATTATATAAATTGGGTCTTGAAAAATTGATTCATAATTTTTAATTAGTATGTCCAAATTTGGTAAATATATCTCTTTTATTTTTTGTCATTATGAATAGTAACCATAGTATAAAAAACATATCACCATATTAAGGGTAAATCGGGTAATTAAAGTAAAAAATAATATTATGAGGACTAAAACATGACCCTAAAACTTTAATTTATCCTAATTTATGAGTGTATATTTTTTATTTGTATCATGTTTTATAAAATATGGCAACTTGGTGTCTTGTTTCTTTGTTTTTTACCATTAAATTATTTTATGAGAAGAAACATAAATATTGTCACTCTCTTTGTTTTATTATCACAAAATTTTGGACATAAGAATAAAAGAGGATATTTTTTGTTATAAATGTCTATTTTATATATAAATGATTTTATTTTCCATGGGAATTTGTTTTTATTTTTTATTGATGAAATAATTACCTTAAATTCTTACATAACACCGACACAATATTTATTCAATTAATAGAAAACTAAAATAATTGATTTTAAAAATATTAAAATTAATATAATTTGAAGGAATTATTGAGTTCAAATAATTTTTTAGATAAAAATATATATTATAGATTTTTTAATGAATTATATTTTAATTCTATTATTTTCATGTTGTGTTCAAAGTCAAATTAAATGAATAGTTTTAAAAATGAAAATTATGTTATTTATAAAATAAATAATATTTTATTAAAGGATTTAAAATTCCTAGATAAGATATTATATTCATCCAAGTTATATTTATTTCTTTTTAAATAAAAAATATGGTCCATTTATGGACTAATTTTTCTTTTATAGTAAATATATTGACCCTGAAATAGTAAAAACTTTGTTATCATGGTAATTTTCAAAAAGGGTTAACATAGGTTAAAGCAAAGTGTTAAGGGAAGAAAACTAAGCTAAACTTGTGATACTTTTATTGGATTATTGGATATATACCCGTAATAATCACATGTTCAAATTTTATCATTCTGAATCCTTTTTTCTTCGAAAATTAATTTATATTGATTTAATATTTTATATAATTCCAAGAGTGCCCCTCCCCTCACTTATAAAAGTGAACATCATCTACTATTCTATACACAAACACACTTAAAAAGATTTTTTTTTCATTCAAGACCAACCCAAATAACTTCCTAACAAACTTACCCATGTTATAGAGGTCTTGGATATGAAATAATACCAACCTGAGCGGGTTTGTGGTGTAAAGGAATGAACGTTGTCCGAAGAAGAGGTATAGTATTTAACTGAATGTTTTAGTTGTACCTCCTTACAAAATTCATAAAAAATGATTAAATAAAAAAAAAATATTCCATATAATTATATTTTATTATTTTAATATCACCACTTCCATTAAATTAGAAAAAAAAATTCATTCATGTGTATGGTGGACTACCGCCTCACGAACTAATGCAATTCATTTCTCATCATCGCCTCCTATGGATGGTGATAATGATGGATTTATTAATTATATATTTTATATATGATATTATTAATATTATATAAATATGAATTATTATTTATATTTCTTTCATTATATATATCTATAATGGAAACAACATTCATGAGTACGTACAACCTTTCATCACCATGAACGGTATAATTTATTTTCCTTATCTATACCTTTTATGGGTGAATATAAATATATATGTAATGAATATATATTATACTAATAATTTTTTTAAAATTAAAGAGATTATGGAACCATTATCAATGTATAAAGACCGATACTGCTGAATTAAAACCTGCATGAAAAATGAAGCAATTATCAACCTGAATAGTGATTTTAATAAAGAGTTGTCAATACATAGGTGGTAAGATGTTATAGTAAAATAATATATGGTATGATATACATGATATGGTTTTTTAAAATATATATAATAAATATATAATTATTATACATGAATTTATAATGTGTATGATGAAATAAAAGATTTATGGTAAGGGATCTCTCTAAACCACCCTTTTTTTCTTTAGGTTATGACCTTTCTATGTCTATATTAATTTATCTATATCTCTATTTAATTTTATGGAATTATTCAAAAAAATTACATATTTACCTCACATATATACCTATCTTATTCTGCCTTCCTTTTATGGGGTAATACACACATTATGTTCATTTCTCAAATGTATTCGTTATGAAATTTTATTTGATTATGATATGAGGAAAGATCATGTAACCCATTTAAATTAATGGGTAATTAATATGATTATGAATTATGATTTATTTCCCTTTGTGTCACAAATAATAATAATTATATTATAATAGGTTTTCCCATATAAATCTCAAATGCATTAAAAAAATCTTTTGTCTCATGAGACGTTATGTATAGGATTAGGGAGTAAACCAAATCCACAATGGGACTTTTTCCACCATGTGATGTTGTCTTGGAAGTTAGCATTGAATTATGATTATGTCATGTTTTGTGTCATTTTCACATTTCCTATGATTCAATGAATTATAATACCATGTTATTAATGTTATGCTCTAATTTGATTATTCCCGACCACTCTCTTTTATGATATCATGTTATGCCATTTGACTCAATTGTTTGGCCTCATTACTATGTTTATTCCATTACTGGTCTTTATAGATCAACCCATTCTTTTATGTATTACCAAGTTTATCCTATGAAATTTTAGGACCTCAAAGGTATTTTTGGGCAATTTATGAAGATTAAAATAATGAAGTTTTATTTTAGTTTCATATTGTTATTTTATGTACAAAGTCTTTTGAAGACACTAAACCTCTCGATCCTTTGGTTATATTTAATATATATTTACATTAAAAATCATATAACAATATGTGTAAAAGTATTTTGTCACTATAGTTTGTATTATAATAAGGATTAGTTCTTATTAGGGGATTATGACTAGAATATTTTTGTGATAATTCTAGGGATAAGTCCATGTATAGGAAAATATCCTGGAATTTTTGTGAATTATAGAGAGAGTGGCTTCTAAGAAATGACATGCATGACTGGATTATACAAAGACACTATGCTTTAAAATATTATGGGATAGTATTATGTGTATATTTATAAAATTAATCATGAATTAAGGTGTATTAAAAATATGTATTTACATAGTTGGTAACAGAGGGAAGTCAATTTATTTTTTGTGATTAGTATTAGAAAACCTTATTCAAGACATAGGAATAAGACTAAACCTAAGAAAAAAAATCCCTAAATTGTGTAAAACTATTGAGTAAGTGGTTTCTATGAAACAAAATCCATGTCTAGATACAACAAGTTGATGTGGATCTGGCACAATTGTACATAGAGGTAATAAAAATTTAACGGGATCATTGGTTATTAACTCAATCATCACCTACTTCACAATAAAGAGGCATTGTTTCACACCTAGTTTGTCACTCCTAGGTGATATGATTTAAAAAATTCAAAAACAGTTTATGAACCGATATAAATGACTTGAAAAAACTATTAGGTTTGAAAACCTAATAATGAAATGATCATGGATAAACAAGATTGAAATCTAGAGACTCATAAGTTAGGATATAATTTTTATTTACATTTTATTTCTTCTAAGTTTATAGTTTCCATTTTATATTCTTATTAGATAAAGTATTCTCATACCTAACTATATTTTGGATATCATAAAGGACTAGAACCAAGATCAAATATTGAAATTTGTGCTCATTATCCATTCATGAGATTCAAATGTCCTATATGATTATAGTTTTATACATCCTTTAATATCTTGCATGTTTAACATAACTATTCGAACACCACCACAAAACATTGGGGATGCGCTATCTGTAAGAATAGTAAATGAAGAAATTATTTCATCCCAAGTATATAAATCCTCCCCAGTCAATGTTTGTGGACTAAATTTTATATAAAATCTCATCTTACTTCCTTTAGTAGAGTTTGATGATATATTGGGTCGGTATTGGAGGCCATTATATGAAGTCAACATCAAATTTTAGAAGAGGGAGATCAATCCTCACATCCCAAGTCATCCTCCAATTCTATACAAGTGTAAGGAGGAGGATGAATCTCCCTTGGAATATTCTTCTCAAGCATGAATATTATTTCCTTATGAGAAAGCATATCTAAATCAAATGATTAAGGAAAAAGAGAAAATAATTTTTAAATAAATTCCCATTGTGAAGGATTATACTGATGTATTCCTCGATGGATTTCATAGTAATAATCAAGGCAGAGAGGTTGGGTTATCAATAAAACTTATACCTAAATCTTTTCCTATATCCAAGACTCGTTATATAATGGATACTGTTTAGTGAGAGAAATTGAAAAAGAATTTTCAAGAGAATCTTGAAAAGGGTTTTATGCCAAAGTGCTTCACCATGGGGTGCATTGATCCTCTTTGTCAGGAAGAAGGATGGGTCAATGTGCCTATGTATTAATTATCATGTACTCAGAAAAATCAAAATAATGAACATGTATCCCCTACCATGGATAGAAGAATTTTTTGATCAACTATGCAGGGACCAATATTTCTCTAAGGTGGACCTTCAGTCAAGATATCACTAATTAAAGTTGAAGAATGAATATATTCACAAAATTTTCTTTTGAACAAGGTATGAGAACTATAAGTACAAAGTAATTCTACTTGGGATCACTAATTCCCCAACAATATTTATGGACTTAATGAATATAGACTTTAGAGATTACCTTCAAAAATTTGTGGTAGTCTTTATCGATGATAATATGATATACTATTAAGTAAGGATGAGCATGATAAACATTTTAATACTATGTTAATTATGTTCATATATGATAATTTATTTGAAAAGTACAATAAATGTGAGTTCTAAATGAATAAAATATCATTATTAGGGAATGTTATCACAAAAAATGGGATATCTATGGACCCTTCTAAGACAAGGGAAATTGAGGACTGACCTAGAAAATAATATGTAACATATATCTATAGTTTCCTTAAACAGGTTGGGTATTACCGATGATATTTATGAAAATTCTTATGATTTTAAAACCCACTAACCAAGGAAACTTATAAGGGACTTAAGATTTGCTGGACAAGTGAATGAGAATATAGCTTCAGGGAATTGAAAAGGAGTCTTATCACTATACTAGTACTTAAACTACCCACAATTGGGGAACTTTTTATGGTATACAATGATACTTAAAAGAAATGGTTGAGTTGTGTATTGATTCAAAATGATAAAGTTACAGCATATTCCTCAATATAGTGGATATTTCATGAATAAAACTATGCAAAGCATGATATAGAGTAAGATACAATGATATTTTCATTGAAAATACAGTGGAATTATCTTTATAGGAAGAAGTGTAAAATATAAACGGATTATACGATCCTAAATTATATATTCTCACTGAAGGATCTGAATATGTGCCAACAAAGATGGTTTGAGCAGATTAAGGGTTATGCCTAATTAATCCATTTTTGTCCTACAAAATAAAACGAAGTAGAAGATGATCTAATTAGATGAGATCTTAAAGCATTATCAATGATGAGAATTGATAAGGATAAAATCTCCTTAGACATTAATAGGGTGTACATGGGAATTATAAAAGAAAAAACATCACCATTACTTTCTCAAATAAATGCTTGACTATCCCTTCTATAGATGGTAAAGGTTTCCCAAAGAGATGATGCACGAATTTAGAAGAAGTTAAACAATATAAGAATAGGTAAATCGTTGGAGATCAAAAAATTTTAAAAAGTATTTGTACTATTTGGTTCATGACAATGTGTACCATCAAATCTTGAGATAAAGAAGGATTTGTTGAATGATGCACATAGATAGACCATATCTATACACCTAGGGATCATAAAGATGTATCCAAATATCCGAGAGAACAATTAGTGGGATGTTATTAAGTAGTACATCATAGAATATACATCAAAGTATCTGGTATGTTATAAAGTGAAGCTTGAAAGGTAAAATTATAAGGGGATGATGCAACTATTACATAAACCTACATGGAAATGGGGAAAAATAACCTTGGGATTTATCAATGTCCTTATGATGAAATTAAAATAATATAATGATGTATGGGTTATGGTGGATCATTTTACAAGAACTACTCACATACATACAAATATATAGGATATTTCACTCAATAAAATTGCAATAATATACATCAAATATGTGGTGAGGCTACATGGAACACCACACTCAATTGTATCTAATGGAGATATGAGATTTACCTCTAAGTTATAGAAGATTCTAAAATATTTTCTAAATAACTAGGTAAAATTTAGTATAAATTATCACCCCGAACTAATGGCCAATCTGATTGGACTATCCAAACACTAAAATACTTGTTTTGATCATGCTTTATGGGTTTAAAGGGGGATGAGACCTTAGGATGAGTTTTCATATAATAACAGATTTCACTCAAGCATCTAAATGGCTACTTATGATACCCTTTATGGAAAGATATGTAAAACACTAATGTGTTAGAATTACGTTTTCGAATGCAAGATATTATAAATTAAAATGGTTAAGGAGATGGTTGAAAATATCAATACCTTTCAGTAGCACAACAGGTATTTCCAAATTTAATAGAAAAGATGAGACTTGGAGTTTGAGTTCGAAGATAAAGTGTTTCTATAAATATATCCATGGAAGAGAGTCATGTGATTTAGGAAGAAGGGTAAGTAAATTCTTAGATACATCATCCCCTTTTATATTTATAATCACATCTGAACTATTTCATATCAATTATCACTATCAATAACCTTTTCTCAAGTATATAATGTGTTCTATGTATCCCTCTTGAGAATGTAAATACTGGATACCTGACATGTACGGAATCCAAAGGCAGTATATATAATTTTTTTATCACTTATGAGAAATTCCCAATGAAGATCTTGGAACATACAGATAAAGTTCTATGCAACAAGAAAAATCACCTAGTCAAGGTATTACGGAAAAACCATAAATACGAGGGGCGACATGGGAACTAGAAGAATCCATGAAGCATAAGTACCATCAAATGTTTTCACCTAAGTATATAATATAGAATTTATAAGGATAAATTTATTAATGGGGGATAATTTAAAACCATGAGTTTTTAAAGGATTGTTATTATTGATAACTTTCTTAACAAGCAACAGTGAGATTTATGTGAATTGGGATATACTATAAAATTATTATTATTTAAATATGACCATTATAACCTATTCGTTAAATTAGAAGGTGTGAATAGGATTAAATGCATCATGAAATATATATAAATTTTTTACTCAATATAAATATATTGATGACTTCTTAGTAAATATTCAATCCAAATTTAGTGAAGTCATTTAATTCTATAAAAACAAATTTTCTTCTAAAATGGTTTCATTGATTTTTGTTGGAAAATATTATAATTAATTTATGGAATTATTAGTAATTATATTTTATAAAAATTATTTAATTTTTGAAATCATCATATCAAAATTATATTATGGTGAAATTTTTATATTTTAATGAAAAGTTTGATTTTTCTATAAATAGTGAAAATATTTATTTTTATTGAAAACCGTATTTTCTATTAAAGTATTTACAAAGTAAAATATTATTTTGGATTAGTATTATTTTTAATTTAGTTCATTTTTATTAAAAATAATTCAATTATAGTCTTTTGAATAAATTATATAGTTCAACTTGGTATAAAAACATTTTGATACTTAAAAAGGGTTTTTTTAGAAAAATTATTTTTCGTTGCATTTTTCATTTTAATCTTAAATTTAAATTTTCCTATTATAGAAATAGAATATTGAAAAATGTATTACATATTATTAATAAAAAGGCCCAAATTATTTAAATATGTCCCTTTTCTTTTTGTTCATTATGAATGTTAACCATAGTAAAAAATTATTACCATAGTTAGGGTAAATTAGATAATTAAGGGTAAAAATAACATGATAAGGAATAAAGTGATCCTAAAAATTTCATTTATCCTATTTTATGATTGTATTATGTCCATTTACATCCATTTTTATAAAATATGGAAACTTGGTTCCATATTTCATTGATTTTGACCTTTATATTATTTTATTTAAAGAAAAGTAAAAAATGCCATTCTCTTTGTTTTATTATCTACAAGTTTTTGACATAGGGATAAATAGATGATATCGTAACTTATAAATGTTTATTTGAAATATAAATTATTATTTTTTCATGGTAATTTATTCCTAATTTTTTGTGATTAAATAATTATCTTAAATTCTTTTATGACGTTGACACAATATTTATTTAATTAATAGATAAATTAAATAAATGATTTTAAAAATGTTTAATGTAATATAATTTAACATAAATATTGTGTCAGATGATTTTTTTATAAAAATAAAATATTATATAAGTGTTAATGGATTATATTTTATTTTCTTTTTTTCATGATGTTTTCAAAAACAAATTAAATGAATTGTTTCAAAAATGATAACAATTTTATTTTATAATAAAGATATTTTATTAGATGATTTTAAATTAATAAAAATCCTATATTTATCAAATTGGTTATTATATGTTTTAAAAAATAAACTATGGTCCATTTATGGACAAATTTCCCTATTACAGTAATTATATTGACCTCTAATGAGTAAAAACGTTTTTATCACGATACTTGTCAAAAAGGGTTAATGCTGGTTTAAACAATTAATTGATGGTAAAAAACTAATATAAAACTCTATAAATTTTATTGTATGATATTATTTATACCCATAATCATCCTATATTAAATTATATTAGTTTATATTAGTTTATTCGTGAAAATTAATTTATATTAATTTAATATTTTACGTAATTCCATGAGTGCCACACCCCACACTTATAAAAGGGAACCACATATCATCTTTAATACACAAATAAAAATCATTTTTTCAACCAATATTTTTCTAAATTCCTTACTAAATTTATTTACTATGTTCTATAGTTCTTGTTTTGGGTATAATACTAACCTTAGAGGGGTTAAGGTGTAAAACAATGGAAGTTGTCTTAAGAAGAGGTATCGTCTTTAATTGAATGTTTTAGTTTTAACTCATTAAAACATTATTAAAACTTTCTGAAATAATATAACAAGTATATAAAAATACTGATATGTTTAATATCATCACTTAAATCTATCTCCTCTTCCATTTGATGGGAAATTAAATCAACGTTCGTGTGTATTGTGAACTACCACCTCACAAACTGATATAAATCATTTCCAACCACCACCTTTAAAAAATAGTTATAATGATGGATATATTAAATATATACGTTATGTATGATATTACTATGATTATTTAATGGTTAATTTTTATTTACCTTTATTTCATTTCATCCATCAAAATAGGAAACAACGTTCATGCATACATACGACCTACCGTCTCCATGAACAATGTTATTCATTTTCATTATCTCTTTATTTTATGGATGAATATATATATATATATATAATTAGAAAATATAATGTTAATAACATATTTAAAATCATGGATATTATGAAACCATTAAAAATGTATAAATACTGAGATCTCTGAACAAAAACATGCATGAAAAATGAAGCATTTATCACCCAGAAAAATGATTTTAATAAATATTTTTTAATAAAAGGGTGGTAAGATGTTATAAGAAAATAATATATGGTATGGTATATATGATTAAGGTTATATAATACATGTATAATGAAACTATATTTATTATACATGATTTTATAAAATCATATGAGGAAATACAACACATAATGTCAGGGAAATCTCTGAATCACCCTTTTTCTTTGTGTTAAAACCTTTCTCCCTATAAATCCATTTTTCTCTCTCATTAATGATATATAATGATTCTAAGATATGTATACATTACTCTAAAATATAAACATATATTATTACTCCAAATTTTTATAGGGTAATACATGCCTTATGTTCATTTCTCAAATACCTTAATTATGAAATTTCCGTTGATTATGATATGAGGTAAGATTATGAAACCCATTTATTTCCATGGGAATTTATAATTATTATTACTTGTGATTTATTTACTCTTATGGAACACATAATCACAAAAATTTTATTGTGGGTTCACCTAGATAATGCTATAATGCATTAGGTAAAGTTCTTGTCTTATGAGATTTATGTTTGGGAAAAGGGAGTAAAGCTAATCTACAATGAGACTCTATCCACCATGTGATGTTGTCTTGGAAGTTATCCTTGACTTATTATTTTGTCATGTTTTGCATTGATTCTAAATTTCCTATGTTTCCATGATCTTATGGTACCATGTTCTTTTTGTTATGATTCTATTTGATTATTCACGAGCCTTCTCTTTTTTCAAATCACATAATTCCATTTGACTCACATGTTATGCCTCATTACAATATTTATTCCATTACTAGGGTTTATATATCACCGCTTCATATTATGTACTCCTTAGGTTATCCTATGTAGTTTTAGATCAAATGAATTTTGGATCTCACTATGGATATTACAAAAAAGAATTTTTATTTTAGTTTCATGTTGTTTTTATATACCTGGTCTTCTAAAGACACTATCCCTCCCAATCATTTGGTTGTATTTGAAGGATATTTATTTTAAAAATTATTTAATAATATCTGTAAAAGGATTGGGTTGTGATAATATAGGCTTAAAAACTCGAAAAAATGAATTTTCATAAATTTCAATTATAAAATGATTAAATTAATTTATAATTTTTTTATAAATTAATAAAAAATTTATTTTAGGATATTTATTTAATTTAGAAAGTAATTATATATTAAATAATTTTAAAAGGATATAATTATTTATTAATAATTTATAATACATTAAATTAAAATTATTTTATAATATTAAATTTTAATAGTAAAATACATTTTTTTAAAAATTATATAGAATGAATTATAATTTAGATGTAAATTTTTTATATTAAAATTATAATTGTAATAATAATCTGTATAAATTACAAAAAAAGGATAAATATATAAGAGTTTATATTTAATATTATGAATTATTCATAAATTTTTTTTTCAAATTAAAAGTGCCTTATTTGATTAATTATTTAAACCATATTAGAAGGTGGTTTGATAATTGATATTATGAAAGTTAAAATTATATTAAATATATGCTATTTAGATTACGTAATTTTTTCATATAATAAAATTTGAATATAAAATGTTATATTTAATTTAATATCATGTGTTTAAAAATAAATACCATATAATAATTAAGAAAAAGTATTTCATATTAAAAAATATATATAAAGAGTTTATGTTTATTTTTTATGGAATTTACATAATGTATGGATAAATTATAAAGTGTTTATAAATTTTTTATTTATAAACTATTTATAAAATGTTTATCTCATGTCTAAATTTATGAAATTTTCATTTATTTTATTTTATCCCTTATTTTTTATTCATGATAGTAAATTATTATTATCTTTGACTGGCTTCGGTTTGCATCGGCTCTGTGTGCTTCAGATTTGGGGGCCCGGTCGGTGCTTGCCATTCCAGATTTGGGTTCTTTTGTGGCTTCGTGAGCTTGGTGTCAGGCTTGGTGTTCTTGGTGTTGGCTTTGGCACTCCCAGGTCCTCCGGATCTGGTCGTGGTTTCTGTGCACACGTCGCTGGATCCCAGTTGTTCGTTACCGGGTGCGGATGGTTCCTCCTTGGCTTTGAGATTCAGTCGTGAATTTGGTATTCTTGGCTTCTGGAATCGCTATCCCCACCCAACTTCTTCTCAGCCTGATGGTGGTCCAGGTGTTCTTTTCTCTACCCGGACACGAATCTACTGGTTGGGGGGTGGAGGCCCTACCTTTCATTTTATTTGGATTTCTATGCTTCTGTCTTCTGTAGTTGGTGATTTGTTGTGGTATTTTGGTGATATGTGGGTTGCTCTAGAAATCGTATCGGAGTTGTATGCATTGATTTGGTGGATGGTTCCTTGCATCCCTGATTCAGTGTCGCAGCATGGTGATTTTCTCTACTAGAATAGTTTTTTGTTCGAAGGAGGGATGTTTGTGATCTGGATGAATTCATGAACAGACTTTAGAGGAGGTTTCAGAGCTGGCGCTTCATCTTTGAAGAGGTTTTTTTTGATCTGATTATTTGAGAGGGTATGGCGTCATGCATCAGATCGAGCATGTGTTAGACACAAGTCACTTGCTTGCCGATTGGCCTTGCAATGGTGGAGAACTTCTTCATGTTCAAATGCTGAGGAGGAGCAGTTCAATGATGTCTTTCTGGTTTTTATTCTTTTTTCCTTCGACTGTATTGTCCTATGTCCATGATGTCTTTGGGTTTCCACCCCCTTCATCCCTTAAAAGGGGGAATTGTCTTATAATAAAAAAATAAAGGCATTCGGGCCATTGGATGGACTGTTAAACTACTATTATAAATTTTCATACTTTCATTTATAGTGTTACATGCTAGGTATGATAACTGATTTAGTATTTTATTAACTTGATATTTACTTACACTAGGATATTTGCTTGAATTAAGTAGTTAATTATGATTTATACATATTAGGTTTTAATATTATGATGTATTTGAGATCTCTTTTGTGTAAAGTATCCTTAGGTAGAGGGACTTTGAGTTAGATTTTTCACTGGCCTTAAGTATTATTCCATAGGGTTGGATATCAATCACACCAATCATAATATTATAGACATTATTTATTTTCTATGATTTTAATCCTTTACATGAAATATTTTCATGTACCTTATTAATTATATACACTTGAATGTGTGCAAATATAGTTGGATTTTAATTTTCGTTTTTAAAACAACCCATGATTTCTATAACGAGATACATGTCAAATATGTCTAAACATTTTTATTTAGTGGAAGCACTATGACTCTAAAAATTAAAAATTAAAATAATTTATATATTTAAAAGGAATAAGATGAGATAAAATTATGGGATTGAATCCCCTTTAATAATAATATTTGTTATATTCCTTTCAAAGTTAAAAGTTTTTAGTATGGATCTTGGACCACTAATGAATACAATGATTTTAAAAGGGGTAATCATTTAATTTGAAGAATATTTAATATAATTATTTATTATTTTAATATAAGTCATGATAATTATTTTATAATATATTTTATTATATATTAATATCATGATCATCATCAAACATAACTAGGATATCAATCTCGAGAAGGAGAAGCCTAATGTAAACAACTTCTTAGACTAGTACAAACCATAATAATTTTTATTAAGAAAAAAATTAAATGTGTTAAGAGAAATACCTTCCTATGTAACTTAGTATTGAAGTTATTCAAAATAGGATTATAATTTATTGTGACAATCATATAAGGATTCAGTTATTGTTTCAATGAAATTAGCTAAAAATTTACTTAAGGAACTTCAGTCTTTACACGTATACTCGACATGATTGGGTGTTAATGAATTATAGAGACTGAATGTTTCATTATGTCTTATTTAGGATTTGGAATAATTTTTTTGTTTTTATTGGATGTGTTCAAACAATGTGAATGAGTTTCAATTAGTGTTTTCCAAATTATCTCCAAGTGTTGAGGGTTGATGAACAAGGGCATGTGATGTCCATGTTATGTTACTGTAATTATAGTATATTTTTGTAAAATTTTAAATCAAAAGATAAATATTTAGTTTAGTGTCCAAAAATGTTTCATTAAAATTATAGTCAAGGTATTTTAATCCTATAGGTATTAGGAATAAAGATATTGATTCTATAGGATGGAATTTTTTAAAACACCTGAAAGGAGTTTGGGAAACTCCATTGAATTTCTATGCCAGGAATTAATTCTATTGAAATAAATTATTCATTTTTAAAGGTTTTTGATAATAAATGTATATTTTAGATATTTTTTAAGTATACAAGAGTTTATAATCAAGTAAATAATTTTAATTGATCATGATTTGTATTCAAATATTGAAGTAAATACTTTCTTAATCATGGAATTTAATTCAAAAGAATTTTTGAAGTTCAGATAGATATTTATAAAGTATGTATATTTTTATCTTATTTATATTATATGATAAGAGATATTGATTGTTAATGAAGTGTTTTTATGGAAAATATGATAGTGATGGTTTTAATACACTTGATTTATGATTTATAATATTCTATAACATACTTGAGAAGAAGATAAGGATATTTTTTATCCAAGATAATTTTTTGTATCCAATTGTTTATTAAAATAAAAGGGATATGATACAACTAACCATTAATCAATAATTTAAAATAATAAAATATAATTTTTAGAATAATACTCCAAATTCATAGAATACCATATAAAATATGGATTTCATAGTTTATTTTTTTAAATATTTCTGAAAGAAAATAATATTAATTATATCCTAAAAAAAATGAGTTCATGTATCTTAACAAGGTATTCTAAAGAGGATATAGTGTCTAAGAGTATAGTGGGCGTATGTTTGGACTTTGTGAAGTTAAATGTTAACAAATAAAATATTATTCTGGTCAAAAATTAAATTGAATGTCAGCTACTATCCTAAACTATTTATCGTATGTCAATAAAATATTAATGTAAAGAGTTACATTGGTTACAAAAATATTTTAAAAAAAAATTTAATTTAAAGGGTTCTATGATTTATGATGATGAAAAAATTATAAATAGTTACAAGTACATATTAAGAGTTATTAACATATTAGCTTTTGATGTTGTGAAGTGATAGAGATTTAATAATTTTTTATGGATTTGAACATTAAGAATATGATTCATACCTCTCATAATTATGAAAAGTATTTTCTTCATATATTTTACTCACTAAAGAGTTTATTGGGAGAATTTTATCTCATGACCACATATATATATGAAAATAATTACCAAGATATGAAATGAGTCTAATAAAAACCCTAAAAGTATAGCAAACAAAATTCTAATCTGGAAGTCTATCAAATATGATATAATAAAACATATAATTCTATATGGTTTTATTATTATTCTTAAAAGAGTTCAAGGATATGAAATATATAATGTTATATAAAAGGAAATATACACTTTATCATTATTTAATGTTGGATATATATATATATCATGAAGTGAAATGATAACCGACCTCTCAATGTATGACTATGAGTTATCCCAAAATGATGTTTTTCATTCATTATAATTAAAGATATGTCCTAAATCCATAAATCATATTGTTTGATATTGTAATTTCATACGGTTTTTCAAAAAAAAAATTCACATTTCTTTTTATGGTTCTTTTTTATTTCATTGTCTATGATATAATGATATCATTGGCCCCTACCTTGGTATAAAAGTGGGAGTTTTTGGTTAAGGTTTAAACAAATCATGTGTTATCTATCATTATAATTTGTGTTTCATTTTATGAAACACAAGGGTGGTGAGTTGGCTATGGGTTTAAAAAAAATTAACCGAATTAATTTACTTGTATAATTAAAAACACATAAGTAATTTCATGGAATTTGTGTAGTATCCATAGAACCTATAAAAAGAGATGATCACCATGAGATGGGATCATCCAAACTTTCCCAAGCCTTATTTGAATTAGCCTATAACTCAAAACTATCTTCTTATTTATCCTTTATTAAGTGAAGCATTACTGTCATGCGGTGAGAAGATATATCCCACCCATATAATGGGTGATTAATTTTTTTACCAATGGAAAAAACATAGAGGAGGGATTATGTCAGTTGTCTTTAATGGATCTTCATAAAACATATGGAATGAAGATGGTTGCAATAGATCATTAGTTAAAAGTTATTGATTATTTTTCATTTTTATGTGTACAAGGTTTCTATTATCGATCATGGTAGATATCATGTTAAAGGATTTATTTTTGTATCTTTTATAATAATTAAGTGTTAATCAATACTTATAAACCCATCATGTTTTGTTGGGACCAAGTTGTTAAGAAATTGGTTTTAGAAACTAGAAGAAGTTTGTGATGAAAGTATTATCTTTTTTAAAATAAAATAAGTCAACTAAATCTGTAAGTTTTGAGGACAAAATGAAAAGTATGAAAGGTTACATAGTATTCAAAATATCAGATACAAAATTCATAAGAAATTATATCTATTTGTGAAAATGATTTCTGGGAGAAAAGGTTCATCAGACTCACCTTGGGTCCAGAATGCATGTTTTGATTGTAATGATAAGATTTATCAGAGTCTATATGGATACTATATAATTCTGATGATGATTTTATGATTTTTGAGTTATCATATATAATAATTTTTCTAAAAACTTGTGATTCTATCCTTTTGAAGGAAAGGGGGAGAATAACT
The DNA here is from genome assembly GCA_963277665.1 of Viscum album. Classification (NCBI taxonomy): domain Eukaryota; kingdom Viridiplantae; phylum Streptophyta; class Magnoliopsida; order Santalales; family Viscaceae; genus Viscum; species Viscum album. The sequence goes on along the minus strand of OY728153.1, from coordinate 183,348,542 downwards.
GGTTCTATTCGGTTTTAGTTTTTATTGGAAAGGAAGAAGTTCTTAAATAATGGGAAGTTATAATAATTTTAAATATAAATTAGTTTATTATTTGCTAATCCCAAATGATATCACAGTCATGAGGAATTCATGATTACAAGAAAGGTCCTTTGGAAGAATAAAGTTTATAAAATTCACGATTTTTAGTCTCAGTTCATCGATGTGAGAACACCAGATGCATAATTATTTGAAGGATGGGGGGTTTTCATTGAAATATGAGAAGATGAAGATGATGGTTTTTAGTTTGACGAATAAGTGACAAGATACAAATATTTGGAGAAAGAAGTTAGTGAATGGTGGGAGTTTATTTGTACTTTAATCAGAAAAGGAAATACATTTCTAATGTCGAAGTTGTTGATATCGACTCGTTGGATGTAGTGTGTCGTTGATCTATCGAAGGAAATTTTTCTTTTGCTGGAGGTTTTGGGACCAATTAATACGAAAATATTTGGGATTTTTTGGGATCTATCAATTAGATGAAAATCAAAAAAAATCAACCATCTTCATTAGGTTGAATTAATATATCAATTGGGACAATAACAAAAGAAGAACTCTGATATTCAATTGGGTCATGAGTTATTGGATATGAAGTGGTGATGACTTATCAGAATAACATTGATAATGATCCATTAGAGTGAATTAGAAACTGATCTATTAGACACAAGTTGATATTAATAAATTAATCATACATAAGATCATCGGTAGGAAGAAAAGAATAAAATGAGTTTTGAAGTTTTGTTAAAGTACTTCCAAGAAATGATGATATCATTAAAAGTTGATACTTTATTTATGTTAGAATGGTTTTAATGTTTTATGACTAACAATAGGTTTAGAGCATAAAAATGATCATTTTTATCAGTTGGTACTGAGAATCGTAATGAGAAGTCATTTGTTTCAAATGATCAATTAGTATGAACCAAAGTAATGAATAATATATTTTCGTACATATGTTTTCTTTATAATAAAGTAATCATAAGGAAAATTATAATTTGAAAGAAGAGTAGTTAGAAATAATAAAGCAGGATGAAGCTTTGAGAAGATTAAAGACGTTTTGAGAAGAATCGAGGAGAGTAGAGAAGCACCGAATAAGTAAAATATGGGGTCTAAATGAAGTGTAAATTGTAGTTTTGGGAAATTTAGGTAAATAGAAAAAAAATTATATTAACACCTAAACCATTTTTTGGAAACCTATAAAAGGAAGAGTACACAATACTTTCTGACAAATTAGAACACTGGTCACGTGTGGATGAAGAGAGAGAATATCTAAAGTTTTAGAGAGAAGCGGTTTCCGAATAGAGCATTCCTATAGAAGTTTTATAGATACAAGAAGAATAAAGAAGATCGTATTTAGATGTTATCAGATCAGAATGGGTCATCAGACAAGGAAATCATACAGATTATTCTAGAATGAGCGAGAATTAATTTATAATTGTTTTAGTGGTATTCTAGTATACGTATATTTCCAGACCGAGCAATCAAACCAAATAATCGGATTGGGTTATCAGACTGAGTATCATTATGAAGTAAAAATAAGTTCTTAACTATTTTTGGGTAAGAATGCAGAGAATTGTTTTTAAAGGTTATCAAAAGATAAAGTTGATTAAGAATCATAATGACATGTTTAGAACTATCTTTTGAAAGTTTCATTACTTATTACACAAACATGTATTACATCATTTGGGAAAGAAGAAGAAGAAGAACTATTTTATTGATCATAGTCCTACACAAGTGTAAGGGAATATCCTACTTATTTTTATTGATATGAAATGATTATTTTCTGAAGGATTGTGTGGTATTGGATTATTTTCAAACCATACCAAGGACATATATACTCTTATTGTGTAGTGAACCTTGTAAATTTGTGTGTTACTATGGATTTGTGATTTTTTTTTATTTCAGGAAAGTGATGAATATTTAACATGAGTAACACATTGTTTCAAAAGAAAGGAAACTGAAAAGAAAAAGGTATAACTGAATCACCACTTCCCCTCTCAATGATACATCGATCTTGGCTGGGAAAAAAATTTTCATCAGAGAAAATATTCCCTTCATTTACACTTTGATGATGTTTTTTGAAAGATAAGTTATGATAGAAAATCTAAATTGCATGAACAATAATGTGACTATGTGCTTCTATGGTAAGAACTATCATATTTGAAAATATAAAATGTTTCCTTTTCATATGTTTCTTGGGTATGATGTTTTGGAAGTAGCAACATATGGATTTCCTCATATTGATGAAAATGTTTCACTCATATCTCTGGATAAGAATAATCTTTAGAATGATGGAAGAGCTAAGAATTAATTACCCTTACTACTTTATGAATGTGATTTTCTAATATTGAAGAGTGTTAACATTTAAAAATGTATATTGGATAAGTCGAATAACATTTATGAATGCAATACAAAAGAAAATAGGGAAATGTTACAAATCTAGATATTGAAGTATGAAGATTTCAAGATGGGTGAGCATGAATCAGTTGGTGAATTCTTTACCATGGTTAATGACATTGTTATCACTATTAGATGTCTTATTGACAAGTTATAAGATTTTACTATTGTTGAAAATATCATTAGAATTCTTCCTGACAAGTTTAATGCCAAAGTTTCCTCATTGCAAGATAGAGATACAAAAAAAATTATATTTGGATTATTTTCGTAGTACTCTCATCACTTGTGAAATGAGAAGGGATAAAGTTATTAAAGGTAAATAAAAAGCTGATAGAGAAATTTATTTCAAGTTTTCCAAGAAATAAAAACCTAAGAAGATTATAAAATAATAAGAAGTTTGAGATTATAATTCTATAAATGAGTTATGTAAAAATATTGATGAATTTTTATCCTTGTTTTCCAAAAATGTGAAAATAGGTAAATGAGATTATAAAGGTAAACTTCCCTTAAAATTATTTGAATGTGGAGTTGTTGGGAAATTTGCTATAAATTTCTCATGATGAAAGAATGAATATGACATTGATGAATATGATATACGGAAGAAAAGGCCGTAGAATAAATAGAGTGATAAGGCTAAATATTATTCCAAAGGGAAAGATAAAAAAAATCTCCAAATACAAAGGAGATGTTTTTTTCTAAAGATGATGAATAATATGGAAGTGAATATAAATATTAAAAGTTTAATAATAATGTTGGAGATAATATTTTCATTTTAATAGTTATCTATAAAGAGTTTGGAAGTTTCATTTCTGATGAAGAAGAAACTCGATTAGAATTTCATTTTAAAGAATAATTAAATGAATGTCTGAGAAAGGTTAGAAGGATTGAGAAAGAAATTTTTAAATTGAAAAATAAAAGTTCCTTAAAAAATAATTAAGAATATTTATTTGATGATAAAGTTATGATGTGGGAAGAAATTTATGACTAGAATAAATCTATTAAGAAAGAAAAGAATCAAAATGAATATATGGAAGTCAAACCCAAAGTGAAATAATAAGAAATGGAACTTATTCAAAAAAACCTTGTAACACTGAGCAAAAGTTCACATGTTTCAATAAATATATCTCTAAAGTTATTAATATATATGGAATGTGTGAAACTGTTAAGGATCAAAAGTTACCTTCATAGGCCAATAAGAAAATTGGAATTTTTTTAGAGAAGAATAAATCTAGGAAAGTTGTGTATATGGATAAAGTCAATAAAGTGGAGAAGCCAAAAGTTTCTAAAACTTCCATGTCTGAAAAAGTTCCAAAAACTTCGTATTTGAATAAGTTTGAAGGGAAAATTAATCTAAAGAGGAAGGTTCCATTTTATAATAGAATATTTGGGACCAAATAAAGTTATGTTGTTAAATAATAGAAGGTTGGTAAGAAACATACTCACAACTCCAGGCAGTATGGAATTTATAGAGGTAAATATTATTTCTATGGGTACAATTGGTATTGTTGTGGATTAAATCAAATGAAAAATATATATTGGTTTAATAAATTTTTTTAAAAATATTCCGAAAATTATAGAAGTAAATATTTGAGGGGGAGTCAATCCTTTCAAAGGAAGAATCCCGAGAAGGTAGTTTTGAAGAAATATGAGAAGGTTGGTGTGAAAGTTGAAAATATATTCCAAACATTGGAAAATATTTTAGAAAGATGTAAAAAACCTAAACATATTTCAAAATAATCTATTGTTTTGTTACCATCACAAAAACTTTTATAACAATTCTTAGCAGTTATATGTGAATAAAGATAAAGTGAAAAAAATATCATGTTGTATAAACCTATTTCAAAGATACAGAAGGAGAATAATCTTGGGTCTTGGATAGTGGGTGTTGTTCCCATATGAAAGTATACATAAAATTATTTAATAATGTGAAATGCCTTAAAGAAGGAACATTGACATTTTCTGATGATTAATACCTTAGAATCAAAGGTGTTGGATATGCTATTATTGGGGAAACAAATTAAAGTCCAATAAATATTTGTGTTTTAATGGGATGAAACATAAATTTCTATGTTTTTCCCAAATTTTTAATGCATGAAAAAAATACATTTTCAAAAAATATGGTTTTATTTTGTAAATAGATGAAGATGTAAAGATAGTTATAAAAGGAAAACATAAAAAAGGAAAATTTTCCAAGTTGGTGAGGTTTAAAAATATTTTTACTTAAGAATAATAGAAGAGATTCCGTTATGGAATAAAAGGATGGGAAACATGTGTCTTAGAAACATGAGAAAGGTATCAGAGAGAGATATTGTTTCTGGAATTCCTTATATTTCAATAAGAAGATATTGGTGTTTTAGAATTTTTTAAAAAGGAAATATTATAAACATTGTGGATAAGAAAGTTGACCTTTGTTCAAAATGCCCCTGAAACTTATTCATTCAAAAATCTATAGGCCAAGGAGAAAATAATAAACTCATGGAGATAAGTATATCATTACCTTAATTAGTGACTTTACTTTCATTACTTGTGTTATATAAAAAATAAGTTATATGATTTGAAAATGTTTAAAAGTGCAAGGAGAAAAGATGAGAAGGAATGTGAGTATTCAGTGAAGAAGCTGAGAAAAGACAATGGTGGTGAATAGAAAAATGAATAATTTTAAATTTATTTTGATAATCATGTAATTCATCATGAGTTTAATACACTATAAACTCATAAAAAATGGTGGTGTTAAAAGAAAAAATAGATGTCTAGCGGAAATGGGATGAACTATGTTACTTTAACATGGTCTTTATCGTTACATTGGGTGGAAATCCATTAACACTACTATTTATATTCAAAAGTGATGTTTATATATGAAAATTTCATATATCAATACATATGTAATGTTTTATTAAATATATCCATGTTTTAAACACTTAAGAGTTTTAATGTGTCCATGAATCATAATGAAGAAAGGTTGAATCCTTGGAATGTTTGAGGAGAGAGGTAAAGATGGATTTTTTCTTGGTTATTCTCTAGAAATAAGAGGACATAAATGTTTCAACAAAGAGACAGGTTGATTAGTTGACTCTGTTGATGTGAAAGCTATTGAAATATATATATGGAAGATTCTAAATAAACTTATATAGATAATGAGGATGAACAAGATGAAATAATTTTTTATAAAGAGTTCTGATAAGGATGAAAACAATTATTATCCTACTCAAGAAGAAGAATCAAACTCTATTGTTTCTAATGACGAGGAAGAATCTCAAAAATATCATCCCAGGATGAATAATCAAGTGGATTCTGAAAACATAATTGGTGATCAATATCAAAAAGTTTAAACAATAATAATATCAAAAGATATTATCATACCTCTTTATATTCAAATGTTGAACTGAAATATTTGAGTGAAGCTTTTGATCATCTAGAATTGGTTTAGGATATGAATAAAGAGTTGGATCAAATTGAAATTAATGACACTTGAGAACTCATACATAATACAAATAATAAATATTTTATTGCAACAAAATAGGTTTTTTAGAACAAGTTGAATGAAGATGGTGAAGTGATAAGAAACAAAGAATGGTTAGTGTGTAAAGGTTACTCACAAATTAAAGACATTGATTTTGATGATACATTTAATTTAGTGGAAATGTTAGAAATAATCAGAATCTTTCTTTCTATTACTGTGCAACAAAATTATTATTTTTTTCAAATGGATGTTAAATAACCATTTTTTAATGGTGAGATTGATGAGTAAGTTTATATGGAACAACCATGTGACTTTGTTGTTGGTAATGATGAATGTTAAGTTTTCAAACTAAATAAATCCTTTTATGGGATAAAAAAATCTCAGAGGTCATGGTATTTCACATTGGATACCTTCTTAAGAAATATGAGTTTTAAGAAAGGAATGGTTGATAATAATTTTCACATCAAAAATGTAAGAATTCATCCCACATTGTAATTGTTTGTGTTGATATCATTATCTTTTATGGAAATGATGAAATAAATTTCAAAATATTTACAAAAGATATGAAAAACTTTTTTGATATGTCCATTTAGGGTGAAATGAAATACTTTATTGGGTTAAAAATATCACAAAATAAGGGGCATGTATTTATTTCCTAAGAAATGTGTGATAAGGAACATCTTGATAAGTTTAGAATGGAAAATTTGAAACCGATTTCGACACCAATTTCAATGCGAATAATGTTTAATAAATATGGATAAGGTATGAAAATTGATTCTAAATGGTTTTAGAATTTGATTGGAAGTTTTTTGTATATGACTTCCTCAAGACCAGACATTGTTTATGTTGTTACAATATGGGTGAGATTTTAGAGTTCTCTAAAAGAGTATGAGGTGTAGAGGTTTCCTGATGGAGATCGGCGACGACTCCTATCGATGGCAATCAGTGAAGGCTCTTGGTGACAAGCCATAACTCATGACTGAAGACGAATTCCCCCCCCCCTTCCTGAAGGTGGGTGGGGGGCGAAGGTTCTCCCTCGACCTCTAATTCCACGGTTGACTTTTGTACATCTCTATAACCCTAGATTTCTTCCTAATTTTCCGTCGATCTCCTTGAGTTCGAAGGTTCCAGATTTGCATCTTGGGGACCATCAACTTATGATCTCTTCTTCGGAGTTCTCTGAGGATTCAAATCTCATGAATTTGACTATGGTGGCTCGCTTCAATCACCGAAGACCTTTAGTTGATGAGTTCAATAGATTTGTGTTTAGCAATTGGGATCTGCAGGATCACGCGATGGAGGGTTTTATTGATAAGTGTCATATGATGATACATTTTTCCTCGTAGGAAGACTTAATTTGTGCCTGGTCTAGAGCTCCTCGACGCTGTGGTGGATGTATGTTCTTTCTATTCTGATGGAAATTTTATCTCTACATGAATTGGGACTCTCCCTCTATCGCCAATGAGGTAAGCTTTCCCCACCTTCCATTGCCCATTCAGAATCCCGCGATTATCCGTATGTTAGGATATCTGGTGGGGAATTTTATTTTCTCGGATGATTTCATGTCTTCGATAAGTCACCCTATTAACCCGGATCTATGCATTGAGGTGGACTCTTCAAAGTCGCCAGTTGAATGGATTTTGAATACGGTTGGTGAGGAGTTTCGCTGGAAGCAAGCAGTGGTCTTTGAATCCTGGGTTGACTACTGTCTGAGATGTCATCATCTAGGTCACCGTGATGATCAATGTCACAATGGAAGCATTCCAGTTCCAGTGAAAAGAAACGGTAAAACTACTGGACAGGGACCGATGACTGTCGATGATTCAAAGACTGTAAATGGAGTGGGTGGCTCGGACTTGAGAAACATAGCTGTTGATGTGGTGTTTGAGAGATTGAAGCAGGACCTCAGGGCTGGTTTGAGTTATGTGGATGCTGTTTCTCCTGAAAGTGGCGCGTGGCAGGATACTGCAGTGGCACATCCTAAGGGATGGTGTGCTGTTAATGCTGGGCATGGGGTCTGTGGTCTTAAGCAGTGTGTTGATGGTGCTGGGTATAACCTTACTGGTCCGAGGGGGGGGGGGATTATTTCAAATTTAGATGGGTGTGGGAAAATTTTGGATGCTAGTCCATGTCTGCATATCCAACCTGCTTCTTTAGGGAGTACTGTTGAAACTTGTAACCAGTTCCAAGCCTTGGCGCCTGATGTGGTTTGTCAAGTGGAGGTGGGTGATTTAATACAAGATGGTACCAATATGCAGCGCGTTTTAGTTGATGTAGAAAAGGAGATTGATGTTAGAAAAGAGATGGAGGGGCAACCTGAAGAGGTATATCAATTGGAGGTGGGTGATTCAATGAATGAAGGTAACAATATACAGTTAGTTTTGATTGATGCACCGATGGAGGTGGATGCTAGCCAAGAGATTGAACGGAAGCCACCATGTTTGGAACTTCTTGACTGTAACAGGAAAAATGAACAGGCCAGAGGGGTGGATGATGGCTTCTATAACGTTCTAGTTGCTGGAAGTTAGGGGAATGTCTCAGACAGTGACAAGGAAAATGTGACGGTTAAACCTTCCTATTGTAAGGTTCTCAAGGACGAGAATATGAAATCTGGAAAGGAGGTGTCCACCACAACAAGCCGAAGGACGAAGAAGGAATTCTATGAGTTACCAAAGTCATTGTCCACTAGATCCTCTTTCAAACAATCTCCACATGAGTTGATCTCATTAGAAAAATTGAACCTTAGAAGGAACTATGGCAAGATCCTAAGACATTATGAAAGCGCGTAATGGGAGACAGCCACTGCGGAAGGAGGCTCTAATGGGGGTTGTGATGGGTATGATGTTTGTTATATGTAATAGGTTTTTTAATTGCGGTATGTGCATGATTTACTTTTCTTTTTCTGTAATAAATAGTCAGGGGCCTACCTCTAACAGACATTCCTAGTAGAGTTCTCTAAAATAATCACATCTATTGGATAGAAAAATAATTATTAGATATATCAAACGCACAACAGATTTTGGAATCAGGTATAGTATCTTAGAAAGTATTGAATTGCTTGGATATTCAGAAGATGATGGGGTAGGAAATGTTGTTGATAAAAGATCCACATCTAGTGGATTCTTCTTTTTGGGAAAATGTTGTATTAGTTTTCATATAAAAAAACAAAATTCAGTAACCCTTAGCATACTGATGTTGAGTATGTTGCTGCAACCATGCTACTACCCAAATTATGTGGATGAATAGTTAGTTGGAAGACTTACTTCTTGATGTAAAATTACCCTTTCTCTTGGGTTGTGATAATAAAAGTTCCATTAACCTTACAATAAATACAATACAACATTCTTGTTCAAAACATATTTATATAAAATATCACTTCACGGATGAGAATATTGAAAAGAATGTACCCAAGCTGAAGTATGGTCCTACAATGGAACAAGTTACTGATATATTCATAAAACCATTACTCAAGGAACCATTATTCACACAAAGGTTTAACATGTTCATCCAACCTATTTCTCATCAAGGTTTAACTATATGTTTTTCCCCTCTCTAATCTAGTATTTGGATAATGTTTTCAAGGGGGGATAATTGTTTTATAAATCTATCCATCGATATGTGATAAATATTTTAAGGAAGACTGTATATAGGGGGAGTAGTGGGAAAGCATTAAACTCAACATGTAAGGGTTTAAAATATTATAATAGTTTTTTGGGAGTGGTTTTAGGAAACATGTGTTTATATGTAAGTGGAAAAAGTAAGGAAATAAGTGAAGAAAGAAGTGAAGGAAATTTGGAAATATAAAAAAGTTTCACGAGTCACTACTTTTGGACAACATGGTTTTGTTTCCAATTATTATTATTTCGTACAATGAATTAAATCTTGTTGGATTATTATTGTTGACATGTAATCCATTTCTTGAGGTTACAAAGTTAAGTGATTTATGAACCTTAGTTGATAAAAAAATCTAAAGGGGGAGCTTGTAGGGAACAAGTTGGAAAAAGATGTTTTTGGAAGATGGAAGAAGTTTGTGATGAAAGTAATTTATTTTGTTGTCAAAGAAATGAAATAAATTAACTTTTTAATTATTGATGATCAGATGAAAAGGATGAAAGGATGTATCATATTCTGAAGATCATATACAAAATTCTTAAGAAAGACCATCAGTTTGTTAAATCATTTTTTGGGAGAAAAGGTTCATCAGACTCTCCTAGTCTGGTATGAAAGTTTTGACCATAATGAGAAAATGTTTCAATGAATGGATGGATCCAATGTAAATATGAAGTTACTTTTCTGATCTTGGTGTTCACATATATCATATTTTTTCTGAAAAATTATGATGTTATCCTTATAAATGAATGGGGTGAACAATTTCTTCCAATCAGTTTGAGTTTTGATTAGAAATAAGGATGTTTTAGAAGGATTGAATGTTATACAAATTCCCAATATAAGTCATACGATTCTATTCCAATTCAAAATGTTATCACAGTCATGAGAAAGTCATGATTACAAGCAGTAGTTTTTAGAAGAAGAAGTTTTAAGGATGTCAAGATTTTCAGTCTCATCTCATCGATGTGAGAACATCAGATGCATAATTGATTGAAGGATGGGTAGTTTTGTTTGAATCCTGAGAAGATGAAGATTCTAGGTATTAGTTAGACCAATAAGTCACATGATAAAATTAATTAGAGAAAGACGTTGTGTAATGGTGAAATTTTATTTGTACTGTAATCAGAAAAAGAAAGAAGTTACTGAATTCCAAGTTACTGATACCATCCCATAAGATGTGGTGTGTCACTAATCTATCAGAGGTAGAATTGTTTTTAGTGGAGGTTTTTTGGACCAATTAATAAGAAAATAATTGGGATTTGTTTGGACCAATCAATAATATGAATATAAATAATTTTGTTAACCATCTTCATTAGGTTGAATTGATTTATCAATTGGGTCAAGAATGAAAGAATAACTCTGAAATGTTTTCAATTGGGTTATGTGTCATTAGATATGGAGTAGTGTTGAATAATTGTACAGACACTAACACTGATTCAATAGAGTGAATTAATGACTGATCTATTAGAAATAGGGTTTGTCGATAACTTCATCGGACATTGGATCATCAGTCTGAAGAAAAGAAGAAAATAAGGTTTGAAGCTTTTGTTAAAGTGACGGAAAAGTAGTGATGATATTTTTAGAAGATATTACTATGCTTATGGAAGAATGATTTCAAAGTTTCATGAATAATAGTTTTTTTGGAGCATCAAAATGAGCAGTTTTTTTCAGTTGGTACTGATCATTGTAATGAGAAGTCATTTGTTTTTCAAATGATCAATTGGTATGGAACAAGGTAATTAAGAATTTGTTGTCATACATATGTTATCATCATAATGAGAAAATTATAATGATAATTGGAAGTAGACTAAATAATTTTTATAAATTCTAAAGGATGATTAAGCTTTGAGAATATTTGAGATATTTATTGAAGAATCAAGAAGAGTAGAGAAGTGCTGAAGAAGTCAGATATAGGGCTGAAATAAAGGGTAAATTCTAGTTTCATGAAATTTTGTTAGGGAGGAATACTTTTCAGATTCCCACCTAAACCATTTTTGGCGGACCTATAAAATGAAGAGAGTACATTGTACTTTCTAATGGATTAGATCCCTACTAACATGAAGATGAAGAGAGATAAGGCCTTAAGTTTTAGAGAGAAGAGGTTTCCAGATAGATAATTCCTAAGGATGTTTTCCAGACATACGAAGAAAAAGGAAGATCATATTCCCAAGTTATCAGATAATAATGGTCATCATATTGAGAAATCAAACCGAGATTTCCAATTTGAGGTAGAAGCTATTCAGAATTGTTTCAGTAGTATTATGGAAGACTTATATTTCTGGACTGAACAATCAGACTAAATAATTAGACTGGGATATTGGACTGAGTACCATTATAAAGACCATAGAATTTCTTACCTGCTACTGGGTAGGACATTGAGTAATTGTTGTGAAGGTTACCAATAGTGAAAGTTGATTTGGCAATATAGAAACATGTTTGTATCTAACTTGTGAATGTTTCATTACTTGTTACTCAAACTTGTATAACATCATTTGTGATTGAAGAAAAACATACACTATTGTATTGATCATACTTCTTCACTAGTTTAAGGGTATATCATATTTTTTTTCCACATAAAATGATTATTTTCTAGTGGATTATGTGGTATTGGATTGTTTCCAAACTATACCAAAGATATTGCTATTCTTATTGTGTAGCGACCCTTGTAAATATTTGTGTTCTCGTGGATGTGTGTTCGTTTTGTTTTTAGAAAAGTGATTAATATTTTATATGAATTAGAGGTTGTTTCAAAAGTAAGAAACATTAAAAGAAAAATGTTTCACTAATTCACACCCTCTCCCTCTCCGTGATGCATTGACCATGAATGGGGAATATCACTATTGTACTGATTGAGTGTTAATAAATACTTCTAAATCCATCTTGTTTTATGGGATATGGCCTAGAATGATGAAAGAAACATAGAATGATGTTTTAATTTAAGTTTAATGAATTATACCTAGTGAATCCTTAAGTGGTTATGTTTAATTACTTATTGAGGGTAGATTATTTTACTGATTCTATAATAATTTTTTCTCCTTCAGAGTTGTTCTATTGAAAAGGAGTGTTTCAATATAAGGGTAATAAGTTCATCCAAGAGTTGATTGAGGGCTATATTGAGTTATTCCTTAGATGTCTTATTTTTATGAAAATTATGTTGGGGGAATGAATTTTATGAGATATAATGTGATATATTTGAGGGATAGAGTATTAGAGTACTTGGAAGATAATTATTACCATTTATTATTTAAACATGTGATATGTCATGATGCCTTGATGATACTTTTATTCCCTAAAGTCTTGAATAAGTGATTCCCTAACTTATTATTTAGAGGACACTTCTCAAGGGCTCGACTACTCTATACTTACAATGATGATCCATGTAATACTTCCATTGGGATTGACTATTTTATTCCTAGACCCATGATTTGAAGGGAATGTTACTAACTTAGTGGGTTGAATTGTTATGTTAAGGTACCACTTTTATGTGGATTTTTACTGACTAGATGGATCAATTTGTTATGTCATGGAACCACCACGGTGGTGATGAACTTGAAAATGTGGGTGAACATATTATACTATAGTACCACCATGGTGTGTATTATTATGGATTAGGTAGGCTGGATTGTTATTCCATGGCATCACCCTAATATATATTTTGATTGATTGGCTAAGAATGAAGCGTTTAGATTTATGGTGTCTTGATAAGATAATGTTCAATCGACTTGATTAATTATGTGCTGAGTGTTAATGTTTTCATGCTAGATTGAACACACACAAATACACATATTAGAGAGTATATTAAGGGTTTTTAGTGTTCTTTTACTGGGTTTTATACCCAAAACATACACACACCCACACTCACCATGATATATTTGTACACTTGTTTGTCCATGGTGTAAGAACGGCCAAGATCTTGATGACAGGTGATTGATTTGGAGTATCTTGACATGGCGGTAGAGATAGTGGTGAGGTGTGATCAAGGACCAATTTTATTATTATTTTCTACACATAATTTTGATATATGTTTCATACTAATATGTATATGATCAACCCAAAATGGGTGATATTTTAATGTATGACCTATATGGCATGAAATGGGCTGCATATGATATTTCATGGTGATGTGTTATTGGTTATGACTATATTTTCACTATTATTCCATAACTTTGTTATGATGATTATATATTATGTTTGGTTTTTTATTTTTATAATTTTATAGAATCATATTGAGGAAATGATCTCCCAAAAAATCATAACAGGTCCTCTCTATGACTCCCCAGCTCCCGAGTACCCGGAGCCAGTGCCATACAGAAGATCGAATTTGGTTCAGGCTCTAGGAAACCAGCTACTACTAAAATGTTTCTTCTGATAAAAGACGTTACCTAAAATTTTTTAACAAAAAACGTAGGGTGAGCTTAAGAATTCCCAGTGAGGGTTTTTAAAATAAATCAATATAACTTTTTGAAAACATTCTTTAAACCATTTCATAAGACAATCTTCTTAAATGAAAGTTGTAACACATGTAAAAATCATAAAGGTGCTCAATTTAAAACATGCTAACAGAATCACAAAGATACACGATTCGAATATAGGCATGCTGAATAAAAGAAATTCAAAACATGCATGACATATTAATATGTAAGCACAAATAAAACAGCTAAGTGTAATGAATATTCAGAGTTGCGCATAATGGTAATCACTTCAATTTCATACATCAAATACTAAAATCAATGAGTGTTATACATATGTCAGGCTATTTTACTTTTCTAAAACTCATAAGTAATGGCTCTTAACCATGGATATTTTAGTAGTCTAATATTCATTTGGTTAAAAAATTAACATACACATGTTGTATAATGCTAGACATTCTGAAACATATTGTCAAGGACGTGGCCGAGACATCTAATGATTAAGGCCTCAGCCAAAATCCATAAGCTCTTTAACCAAATATTCTACTAGTTGAATATGTTTTTGGATAATTAAATTACATAGTCATAATGAGGGAAGTGGATATACCGGACTGTGTCACAGACATGTTCCAAGACGTAGGGGAAAACTGTAACCGGACCCCAACCCGGAGAGCCTTTGTAACCAAACTCCAACTTGGAGTGCCTCTAATAACCAGATACAAACCCAGAGTGCCTCTGTAACCGAACACCAACCCTGAGGGTCTGCTGTAACCAGAACCCAACCTGAAGGGCTTACTTTTACCGGTCTCTAACCCGGAACATACTAGGTCCAATGCATTCCTCATATCTCTAAATAAAAGTTCACATACCACTTTAATTTATTAAATCACTTATCATTCCTAGTACACATATTACTTGGTTTCCTAATTCACATTATTCAAAGTGTCCCATACCACCTTGGGTAATTAAATTATTATCTCATAAATTATTAATAAAAAATTGTTTAATTATCACATAAAATAATAACTTTACAACTCTTCCATAGTAATAATCTTTTAACGCAATAAAAAACATTCTTATTATTCATACTCAATTCATGGGCTGAAAAATGGAAAGGACGTTGGACAAAATTATAAAGTGTAAGTTATTATTTAGGTAATGAATTTCTCAACGACATGCAGTATATAGTAAATGTTATTTTCACATGTGATATTGATTCAAAATACGTATGTAATAAATGGATTTGGTTACTACATAAAATGATAGTTCCTTAGTTTTCAAAATCATTGATTTATGGAGACGGATATTTATAGTTTAAAATGATTAATTTTTAATCAAGAAAAATGTCATTTGTGCACAAAACATGTGCTGATAAATGGTCATGTCTTAATAAATAGCCCTTCCTTATGTTACATGGCATATAAGGCAAATTAATTTGCAGCGCATCATTCATTTTATATAATGCATATATTAAGATAAACATATCAAAAATATACATTAACCACTGAAGTTTATTTTAGCCAAGTTAATTTGGGTTATGATTAAAACTTATAGGTGCATACACATGACTATATGTATATACATACATAAAATATGTACATGTCACACCCTTTATAAATTATGAAAACTAAAATTACATATATATATATATATATATATATGTGTGTGTGTGTGTGTGTGTGTGTGTTTGTGTGTGTGTGTATGTATATTAGAATCCTACAAGATTGGAAATTTGTTTAATTTCCAACCTTAACATCATAAAAGTAATTCATATTTTAATCAAATGAACTCCCTTACGAGAACCAGAAAATTAGATAGTATAAATAAGTAAATAAATTTTCTTTACATCATTTGAAAATTAACTGGGTCGATTAAAACTCCATGGGTGTTTGTGTATTAAATATGTCATTCCATTTGAACCCAAAACATTATTTTCATCCAAGTATCTATTTAAATATTGTAATTAATCTTTTATAACATCAAATAAAGATAAATTGTATTATGTATGTATGTCCGAATATACACTAAGAGTATAACAAAAAATAATTATAAATTAAAATAACCATTAACTTATGTACAAATAAAATAATAATTTATATATATGTATATATATATAAATATGTATATACACAAATATAACTACCATAATTTGATCAATATAATTAAACTCATATAAAATATATATTTAATGAAAATATACAAACATAACCCATAAAAGTCATAAGATAAGAAACATTCGAGGAAAAATATAGTGAACCCTTACTTCAAACATAGTTTCAAGAAATTAAACACAATTTAAATGAATGCGAAAATCTTGCTGAAATAATAATGGATTTTCAAAGAAATTTATAAAAAAGTCCCTTGAAACATTTATATTATCCGAACCCAAAACTCGGAGGTCCAGATTCAACACAGAATAATTTTTAAACTAAACTGTAAGTTTATTCTTTCATGAATATATATATATATGTATATACTCTCAACAAAACAAAAAAAAGGAAATTAAAAACCCCTTACCATAAACATGAACAGATTACACCACAGATGGTGCAATGATAGAGCAGAGTATGCAAGATTCCCAGTGTGTGTGCATGACATCCACAAGTTGAAGAACAGAGGTTGTGTGTTTAAACAAACTTGTCGTGCCATTGTAGTGTACATAGAACAATAGACAACCCCATCTTCACATATTATAGCGATACAACTAAACATATATATAAAAAATCAAGTTGAATTTCTCAAATATTTTTTTAAATAACGGTTTGAAATGGATGCTTTCACATGAGAAAATGTGTATATATAAAAAATAATGTCTCCATGTTTATCTTCATTTAATTACATTCATTATTATTATTATTTTATTCTTTTTAATTATTTATTTTTGTTTCACATTTTGCCTTGTGTAACCTTTTATTTATCTTATTTTATTATCATAACACACCTATCTAATCTTTGACATATAATTTTGTCTCTTTTGTATCTTTTCTCAAAATAATAATTACTTTAGTAATAATCTATCAATATATTAAATTTTTTTAACATTTTGATTTGTTTTTTTTCGTTATTTCATTTCACAAAATATGTTTTTATGTAATGTTTTATTTATTTGATTATTATTTTTTAAAATATCAAAACCCCTTTTTTATCATATTTATATCATCAAATTTTTTTAAAAAATCATCTTTATAACATATATATATATATATATTTGTTTTTATTTTATATTAATATATATATATATATATATTAACCAAAACATGTAATTTTTTATATATATTTAAAGTCATTTTTTTCAACAAAATAAAAACATATCATTTTTTTAGTTTTCCCACGCCCCGTAATTACTACCCATAAAAGAAATTAAGTTTTTAACTTTTTTTATCCCTTGCAAGCCTCTCTCATGTTTTCATAATTGTATATTATTTATTATTATGATTTTCAATCACTTCACCCTTTTTAATATTAATTGGTTACACCATTTTGGTGACTTTTGTTTTCGTTCTCTTTTTTATTCTCATATTCCCTTTTTTTCTTATAAACACCACATTTTCATAGAAACCATTATATTTATATAAATATATTAAAATTTTAATATATATATATATATATAATTTTTAGTAATAATATGATTATATATATTTATAATTATAAAAAATGATCATATTTTGATATATATATTAAAAATAATAATTCTCTAAAAAAATGTTACACAAATACTTATTACTACTACTATTATTATTATTATAAAAATATTAAAAAATATATATTTATTTATTTCAAAATAATGGTATATTATAATTAGTATCACACATCACATTATTTATGTGTTAAAATGTAAAAAATTTATAATTCAAATAATTTTGGTTATTTATTTCCTATATTTGTATAAAATAAAGACTAATTAAATTTATTTACATTAAAAAACTCTTTTGAATAAATTAATACCTTATTAAGAAAAATTGTGTATAATAATATATTTAAAATGTTTAATAAAGAATATTTTTTAAAGTAAAAAAATATTTCATGAAATGAATACTTTGGTTTGGAAAACCCATTCGTTAAAACATTTCTTAATATATAGAAACAATAATTAATTAATAAATTAATTAATATAAATTACTATTTAAATGTCATGGGGTGTCACATTATTACCCCCTCCAAATAATTGCATCCTCGCAATTTATTTAATTGGATTTAATGAATCCAAAATTTCCTTCTTCAGGCAAAAAAACATAGAAATAAAATACAATGATTTCAATTTGCTTCCTTGGTAAAGATGGAGGATATTTGGGAGATTCGACACCTGATGTAGTTGTTTACAGGACAAGCTAAGGTTTTCTAATGTCTTGTAGTCCCATGAACAAGACTTTACCACTATAGTTTCGACTATCTCTGTTGGGAGAGACAGAAGGCGTGATGCATCAGCCATCTGAAAATTTAAGGAAAATACCATTTAGTAACACATAACCAATTTTTTTGTATTGTTCTAATTTTATCGGTTGTCTCCGTAGAGACACAAGACTGGTATATATTTTTTTCTAAGAACATCATACATATTAATGCTTAAATAAATTAATCTTCATTCTGTTCTGGTTTTCTAGAGTTATCTAAACTGAATCCTCTAATACCAACTATGATGCCCCAGCTCTCATGTACCTGGAGCCGGTGCCATACAGAGGATCGAATTCAGTTCAAGCTCTGGGAAACTAGCTACTGCTGAAATTTTTCTTCTGCTAAAAGTTATTACCTGAAAATTTTTAACCAAAAACGTAGGGTGATCTTAAGAATGCCCAGTAAGGGGTTTTAAAATAAACCAATATAACTTTCTGAAAACATTATTTAAGACATTTTATAAAACAATATTCTTAAATGAAAGTTTTAACACATGTACACATCATAATGGTGCTCAATTTAAAACATGCTAACAGAATCACAAGGATACACGATTCAAATATATGCATGTTGAATAAAAGAAATTCTAAACATGGATGGCATAAGAATATGTAAGCACAAATAAAAAAGCTAAGTGTAATGAATATTTAGAGATGCGCATAATGATAATCACTTCAGTTTCATATATCAAATACTAAAACCACTTAGTTCTATACATATGTTAGGCCATTTTACTTTTATAATACTCATAAGTAATGGCTCTTATCCATGGATATTCTACTAGTTGAATATACATTTGGTTAAATAATTAACATACACATGATGTATAAATCCAGACATTCTGAAACATATTATCAATGCCTTGTCCGAGACATCTAATGATTAAGGCCTCAGCTAAAATCCATAATCTATTTAACCAAATACACTACTAGTCGAATAATTTTCTGGTTAATTAAATTACATAGTCATAATGAGGGAAGTGCATATGTCGGACGATGTCATGGCCTTGTCCTAAGACCTAGGGGCTAACTGTAACCAGACCCCAACCTGGAGAGCCTCTGTAACCAGACTCCAACCCGGAGTGCCTCTAATAACCAGACACCAACCTGGAGTGCCTCTGTAACTGGACACCAACCAGAGGGTCTGCTGTAACCAGACCCTAACCCGGAGGGCTTACTTTTACTGGTCCCCAACCCGAAACATACTGGATCCAATGTATTCCTCATATCTCTAAATCAAAGTGAACATACCACTTTTATTTATTAAATCACTTATAATTCCCAGTAAACATATTACTTGGTTTCTTAATTCACATTATTCATAGTGTCCCATACCACCTTGAGTAATTAAATGCTTATCTCATAAATTATTAATAAAAAATTGTTTTATTATCACATAAAATAATAACTTTACAACTCTTCTATAGTAATAAACTTCTAATGCAATAACAGACATGCTTATTATTCATACTCAATTCATGTGATGATAAATGGAAATGACATTGGACTAAATTATAATGTGTCAGTTATTATTCTGGTAATGAATTTATCAACGACATGAAGTATATAGTAAATGTTATTTGTACAAGTGATATTGATTCAAAATACGTAAGTAATAAATTGATAGGGTTACCACATAAATTGATCGTTCCTTAATTTTAAAAATCCTTGATTTATGGAGATGAATATTTATAGTTTAAAGTGAATAATTTTTAATCAAGACAAATGTCATTTGTGCAAAAAACATGCACTGATAAATGGTCATGTATTAATAAATTTCCATGCCTTATTTTACATGTCATATAAGGCCAATTAATTTGCAGTGCATCATTTGATTTATATAATGCATATATTAAAGTAAACATATCAAAAATATACTTTAACCACCGAAGTTTATTTTAGCCATGTTAATTCGGGTTATGATTAAAACTTATAGGTGCATACACATGACTATATATACATATATACACATAAAATATGTACAAGTCGCACCCTTACTTTATAAATTCTAAAAACTATAATTACACACACACACACAAATATATATATATATATATATCTATGTATATATGTGTATGTATATTAACATCCTACAAGATTTGAATTTTTTTTAATTTGTAACCTTACCATCATAAAAGTAATTCATATTTTAATCAAATGAACTCCCTTGCGCGAACCAGAAAATTAGACAGTATAAATAAGTAAATAAATTTTCTTTACATCATTCGCAAATTAACTGGGTGGATTAAAACTCCATGGGTGTTTGTGTATTAAATATGCCATTCCATTTGAACCCAAAACTTTATTTGCATCCAAGTCAATATTTAAATATTGTAATTCGTCTTTAATAACAACAAATAAAGATAAATTGAATTATGTGTGTATGTCCGAATATACACTAAGTGTATAACATAAAATAATTATAAATTAAAATAACCCTTAACTTATGTACACATAAAATAATAAGTTATATCTGTGTACATATATATATATATATACATATGTATATACACACATATAACTACCGTAATTTTATCAAATTAATTAAACTCTTATAAAATATATATTTAATGAAAATATAAAAACATAACCCATACAAGTCATAAGATAATAAACATTCGAGACAAATTATTGTGAAACCTTACTTCAAACATAGTTTCAAGAAATTAAACACAATTTAAATGAATGATAAAATCTTGATGAAATAATAATGGATTTGTAAAGAAATTTATAAGCAAGTCCCTTGCATCATTTGTATTATCTGAACCCAAAACTCGAAGGTCCACATTCAACATAGGAATTTTTTAAAGCTAAACTTTAAGGTTATTATTTCATGAGTATATATATATAGATGTATATACTCTCAATGAAACAAATCAAGGAAATTAAAAAACCCTTACCATAAACATGTGTAGATTAAACCACAGATGGTGCAATGATTGAGTAGAGTATGCAAGACTCCCAGTGTGTGTACATGACTTCCACAAGTTGAAGAAGAGAGGTTGTGTGTTTAAAGAGACTTGTCATGCCATTGCAGTGTGCAGAGAACAATAGACAGCCCCATCATCACATATTATAGTGATATCACTAAGCATATATATAAAAAATCAAGTTGCATTTCTCAAATTTTTTTAAAGAACGGTTTTAGATGGATGATTTCACATAAGAAAAGGTGTATATATAAAAATAATAATGTTTCCATGCTTATCTTCATTTCATTTCTTTCATTATTATTGTTATATTCTTTTTAATTATTTATTTTTGTTTCACGTTTTGTCTTGTGTAGCCCTTTATTTATTTTATTTTATTATCATAACACGTCTATCTCTTCTTTTATATCTAATTTTGTCTATTTTGTATCGTTTCTCAAAAGAATCGTTACTTTTATAATAATATATCATTATATTAAATTTTTTAACATTTTTATTTGTTTTTATTTCTTTATTTCATTTCACAATTAATTTTTTTATGTAACGTTTTATTTATTTGATTATTATTTGTAAATATCAAAACCCCTTTTTTTAACTTATTTACATCATCAATTTTTTTAAACAAATCGTGTTGCTAATATATATATACATATTTGTTTATATATATATATATTACCCAAAACAAGTAAATTTTTTATATATATTTAAATTAGTTTTTTTTTCAATGAAATAAAACATATCATTTTTTTAGTTTTCCCACGCACCATAATTACTACCCGCAAAAGAAATTAACTTTTTTGACATTTTTGTCCCTTACATGCCTCTCTCATGCTGTCATAATTATATATTATTTATTATTATTATTTCCAATCATTTCACCCTTTTTTTATATTTATTGGTTACACCATTTTGGTGAATTTTTTTTATTCTCTTTTTTTATTCACATATTCTGTTTTTTTCTTATAAACACCACATTTTGATAAAAAACATTATATATATATATATTAAAATTCTAATATATATATATATATATATATTTTAGTAATAATATCATTATATATGTTTATAATTATAAAAACACGACATATTTTGATATATATATTGAAAATAATAATTCTTGTAAAAAAATGTTTCAAAAATATTTATTATTACTACTATTATTTTTATCATAAAATTTTTTAAAAAAATATATATATATTTATTTCAAAATAATTTTAGATTATAATTAGTATCATACATCACATTATTTATGTGTTAAAATGTAATCATTTTAGGATTCAAATAATTTTAGTTATTTATTTCCTATATTTGTAAAAAATAAAGACCAATTAAATATATTTATGTTAAAACACTCTTTTGGATAAATTAATACCTTACTAAAAAAATTGTGTATAATAATATATTTAAAATATTAAATAAATAATATATTTTAAAGTAAAAAAAACATTTCATGAAAAGAATATTTTAATTTGGAAAACCCATTCCTTTAAACATTTCTTGATATATAGAAACAATCACTAAATAAATAATTAATTAAGATAAATTACTATTTAAATATCATGGGGTATCACACTCTCTGCTAGCCAGCATCCTTTTCTTTATTGGGAGACATGGTTGAGTCACATTGCATTCCTATTTTAGGCTTGGAGGTTCATCCATGAGTCTAGTTGTTACCAAAGGTAGTGATAAATGAGATTGCTATTTTGATATTATGTACAAAAAAGGGACCAAATTCTATCCAAATGATTTTTGACTGTATGAAAATACATTTTTATGAAAATATTTTTTTTATGTTATTAAAAATTATGATAAAGATATGTATGATTTATTTATTTACATATGAAAATATTCATGAATATGAATTATTTATATTTTTAATTATTGTATGATTTAATTTACATTTATTAAATTTATTCTAATAAATATTATTTCATGTATTTAAGAAGTTTCATGCTAGAAAAATCAATCAGTTTTATTTTATAAGAAGGGAGTTCTGAAAAAAAAAGGACTGGGGGATCAGGAAATAAAACAAGGAATCATAAGGCATGAAGTAGTGCAACCCAAGGGAATAACCTCCCACTAGTTCCACTCCCTCAAGAGGAAGGGAACCAAGACTCATGAAGCATGTAATAGGGCCAGCTTGGACCTCCCTAGAAGAGATAAAGTTTACCACTTTTTTCCCTCCTATCATGTGTGAAGGATTTCCTTCTATTTGTTGATTTAATATTGTCACCTTTGGATAATATAAAAAATGCACCAAGGTGAAGGCGCATGACCAGTTATGGAATCATGAATAAAATTAGAATCAGTTTCAATTTCTCTTAGATGAGTGTTACTTTGGGAACAAAGGGTGATCCTTATAAGGATGGAATGAGCTTAAGCCTTAAGGGAGTCCCTCCTACCAAAACATTATGTGAAATAAAATATGAAAGACCCCCTTGAATACCAATCAACCCCAACACCTCGCATAACTACCATACTGTAAGATCTATTAGTGTTGATTTTGAATTCATTCGGGTTTGGATTCCATCATATCCATATTCCTTGAATGGGGTTTTGAACTAGGAAGTCAGGGGAACAAACATGGAGGAGAAAATGTATGGAGAGGGTATCTACTTAGTTCTTGATACAACGAGTGAGATTGATCAGCAAGGTCATAGTTCTCAAAGATATGGTGGATCTTCTACATAGAGGTATTTCATGACACACATTGTTCTTTTCCGTACATATGCACCATCATCCCACTAAAAACATCAGACCTCTTGATTTCATTTCTCAACCTTCATTTTACACTCCTTGGATGAATTGGTGGAAGGAGGGACCCATCAAATAAAGAATAGAAATACTTGTGAAAATTCCAGAAAAAGTCCAAATCAATCTTTCCCAATCTCCCTCAAATAATAGGTGGGAATTTGTTTCTTCCATAGGATCACTAAAATAGGAACATCTAGAATCCATGCGGATGCCATGATGCTTAATATTATCATTAGTCGAAAGGGTGTGGTTCATGACATGCTAGGTAATAAAATTAATCTTGGAAGAGATCGCTTTGTTCTAAAGGGATTTACCCCAAACATCCATGTAATTTATATTCAATATGATATTAAAAAAATACTTCATAGAAAAGAATCCCAAAGTAGTCTCGGTGACGAAAAATATGTCTTATTCTAGAGACATCTCAATCATCCAGTAATTATGCCTTTGGTCCTCATCCCAAATAGAATGAATGAAACTAAGATGTAAGATTTCTTGTTGAAACATGATATTAGGAACAAGGAAACATGGAAAACCCATCCTACTAACAATCTAATTTTGAATCTAGAAACTAATCTCCCCTCTAACCACAGTCGAGAAAGTGTAACTTTGGAGGGTCGATAAATGTGGTTTCAATGCCAGTCTGAAAGCTGAAGGATTACCATACATAAAATCCCCAATATTTTAATACTTTACCATCATAATTATACCCTGCAGAGTCTGGCCCTCAATAATTTCCCATGCCAACTTCTCTTGTAATAATTTCATTGTGCTAATTGAGCTCCTGACATTAATCCCCCCCTCCACCGTAGGTTTGTCCAACCGCCTCCAAGAAACCCAATGGTAATTTCCTTTTAAGTGAGCATCCATTATGAAAGAGGCCATTTTTTCAATATTTGATCAAAACCCTTTTGGGATATTGAGTGCTGAGAGAACATGTATGGGTATGGAAGAACAAAAATTGTTCACCAAGGTGATTCTTTCGCAGAAAGATTGGAAGTGTATTTTTCCAGTCTGAGATGTTGTCGGTGATCCTATAAATTAAATTTTCATAGTGATGCTTACAGATCCAATTTGTAGAAATTGGGGCTCCCAAGTATTCTATTAGAAATTTCATTCTTTCATTTTCTTGCTATTCTCGAGAGTTTTAATGCACTAGTTTGAGAAACTGGTTGAAACAAGAGGATACTCTTCACATGATTGGCCGATTATCCACTCCATTTGTGGTATTAATCTCGAATAATGATAAGTAAGGATGCTACCATGCAATATTCCTCTACTGATAATGAATATAAGAGAGTATTGGTTTAGAATGAAGAGGGTCAGGGAGATGAGATCACCTTTTCTTAGTCCATGAGATTATTTGAAGAATCCACATTGCTTTCCCAAAAAATAAATGGAGAGACATAAATAACGGAAACACCTGAATAATAAATCTAATTCCCAATAAGAGAACCTCATGCAAGTAAAAACCTGAAGAATTTATTCCATTCAATTCTATCATATGCATTACTCATATCTTGCTTGATATAAATATTTGATCCTAGAGAATTTTGGTTGATATCACCAATAACGTATTGTGCCTGGACAATACCTCCTTGAATCTATCTCCCTTTTATAAAGTTGTGATGTTCTCTAGAGATCCGTCAAGGTAAATAATGGGATAGTCTTCTATTAATGACACTATATATAACCATTTAGGGTAAGTTGCACATGATTTTAGGTCCATAGTGCTGTATGGACAAAGGGTATTTGGTTTTGGAAATAAGAACCAGAGTGGTAGCATACACCACTCTTTCCAGGAAACCTCCTCAAAAAAATATTACACTTCATTCACCATATCACACCTGCTAGGTTGCAAGAGGACCTATAGAAGGATCCAATGAAGCCTTTAGGGCTTGAAACACTCTCCAAATTTAGAGACCAAACAATATCACTTATTTATTATGCATTCGGTATCATCTCAAAGTGCTCATTATCAATGGGAGAAACCACATGCAACCTCATCACGATTGTCAGTATATGTTCTATTGTCCACTAGGATGTTAGTTCTCTTGATACATATTTTTTTCCTTGATTAATGCATGAAAATAAGTCCTATTCTTATCACCTTCTTTCATCCATTTGATTCCAGACTCCTCCCACACCTTGAGTTCATACTTTAAAAGGATATCCTCAAGAGAGATATTTCAATGTACTATATCAGGAAAAATATTTTCATCACAGATGAATTCAAGGATGGATTCCATAATTTTAATCTCTAGTTTCATCCTTTCCATCTACCAATGATTATGGAACTAATTTTTCTCCAATAAAAAATATCATTTTCGAGTCACCTATGTTTATTAATTTTTCCTATCCATGAATGACCCTAGGAGTGTATCAACCAGGACTCTCAAACCGTTTAGTGATGCCCTGGGATGTCGAACCACATATGGGAGAACCTGAAGCAATTAGCTAACTATTTTATAGGGAATAAGACCATATGTAGTGAATATTGATCACAAATACTTTGAACAAGGTTAGAAACCATTGCATCTTGGAAGGAGGATATTGCATAGCCATTGGTGAGATAGAAGTTGAGGAAGAACTAATTTTAGTGGTCACCTCTTTAATTATTACACTCGGTGAAGTGATTCCTGGGGTATCTCATGTCTAGGAGTACTAACCTAGCCATGAAAGTGAAAAAATCCTTCATTCCTTAGCAAGGGAATCTCCTTCGAAACTTCTTTTCCCTAGAATTCAATATTATTTTGAAGTCTCTACCCACTAGTTAGGGTGAATCTTCTGGGTTGAAGATCTCCCAATCAGTCTACATAGAAAATATTTCCTAAGAATCATACTTTACATAGATGAAGGATATATAAAAATAGTGAGATCTTGTGGTCACTTTGGTTATAAAATGTTTCTCTAAATCATCAACCAGATCAACTGTGATGTTATGTTACCAAAAGATCAATATATTAATGTTGCGAGGACCAACATGTAAGGAGTTGGTGACCTTAATCCTAGGTGCGAACTCAAAAATCTTCGAAGAACACTATTTTGGTTTGATCATAGTTTTTAGGGAAGAATTGTTGGAATGAAGAACACATGAAATGAAATTAGTTTTGACCCCAGCCCCATGGCCTCAAGAATTCTTTATAATGAATGGGATCATTGAATGTTGTGTCACTGGGGTTTTTTCCTTAGTGTTGAGACACTTTGGACTAGGGATGTTGAGTTCAACTTGGAACCTTTGGAATGATCTCTGTTTTATAAAAATATTTAATTTAATTCAACCAAATTTAATGATTTAATTTGTTATAATTTCAATGTCAAAGTTTATTATAATTATTTTTATATATATTTGGAGTTATTTTTTTTTTGAAATTTAAAATCATTATTGTGTAATGATCTATGGATAGTGGGACTTTTGGTTTGAATTCATAGTAACTTGGGGTCTTAAGATCTATACATATGTATAGGTTTTCAATCTATCATACCATACTTGCTCTTGGGTAAGATTTTTTATTTATATGATTTTAATTCATTACATGATAGTGTTTCATATATTATTTTCATGTGATGAAAATGGATATATTTTTAGCTATTATAATTAAATTTTTACTACAATTGTGTAATATAAGTCATTAGTTGTTTAAGAATTATACATTAATATGACTGAAACATATTGATTTAGTTAAATCCAGGAGATGAATAATCCAAATCATTAGAAATATGCATATATATAGGGAATTCATGTGATTTAGGTAGAAAATGGTGTGATATTTAAATTCATTAAAAACACCAATGAGTGATGTTATTATAATGTCACCACTCATAAAAACATCGATTATTCTATATGGTTGACTCTAATGGTTATGTTTTCTTGGTTATCTTGTTTAAGGTTAGTATAATATAGGTTATCCTAACAGTTTTATGTTTATACATGATGTGATATTTGGAACACAATTGGATGGGTGATCCTGATAATAAGGTATCCTAAATAATGATATTGAGAAAATTTATTATATGAATTTTTGAAAGGTATTTTGTATAACTATTCAAATGTTATACATTATATAATTGAAATGATTTTCTACCTACATAACTATCTGATTAGAGAAGCACTAAATTTAAACTAGAGAATAATAAAATAGGAATTTTGGTGCACTAATAAATATGATACATACGGTCATCATTTTAGTAAAAATATATTCATTAAATATCCTTCTTGGTTATTTATGTAAATTACAATATTCACTCAATAAATTTATTTTAGTTTAGATTAGAGTTATATTAATCACAAAATTTATGATACTAAGATCTATCCTAGATTGGGTTTAATACTAAAATATTAGTATTTTGATTTCTGAAGTATCACTACTTATAAAAATAAGCACCACGAAAAAAAATAAATTTAATGTCATATAAATATTTTTTTTCTAATTTTTATTCATGGTAATTAGATACCAGTTATGTATCTCAAAGTCATGTCGAAGTACATACACAAAAAAATAAAAAATATTTGGTTATGATTGTAGTAAATATATGTGGTGTAAATAGATTAAGGGCTATTGAAAAGGAGGAAAGAATATATGGATTACTTATATTCAGTGTATTTGTTCTAAAATTAGAAAATTGTTATATTGTTCTAGTTATATGTTGATTTTTTTATTTTTAATAAAAAATTTATTTTATTTCATAATTTAAAGAAAATTATATATATATGAATGAAAAATTTAATGGAATTGGACAACTGATTAATTAATTATATATTCTATGTAACGCCCTGACCCTAGTTACCCAGAGTCAGTGCATTATTACGTATCATTTTCATGATCACAAAAGATCAAGTCTCGAAAGACCGATTAGATTAGTATCCTTGGAAGTTCTAGATACATTCATAAGGTTTACATTACATCATAAAATGGAAAACTAAAATAGCATTGTTTCCATAGACAACACTGAGATCCCATAGACTATCCCTGCAGGTCAGTCATAATATACTTCTTCACATCCTGGGAAAAATAAAATATAGAAATGGGTGTGCTCAGATGCTCAGTAAGGATAACAATATTGCAGAAACTTTCATAAATAAGCATAAACATTTAAGGAAATTTATAAAACTAAAACAAAATCCTTTTAAACATAAACATTGTCATAATATGGAAAATCTAAATCAAAATAATTCTATTTACTTACTCACATGGATATTCTACTAGTTGAATAATCACATGCAATATCAATAGCCACTTTCATAATGATGGAATGCATAATGCCAGACTTTATTACCACATATTCAAGGCCTTGTGCAAAGACTACAAATAACATTTTTTCAAGGCCATGTTCCATGAAACAAGTTTGTCTCATGAGACCTACCGATGCTTCGAGGAGCTATAGCGGGCTCCATCCATCACATACTAAGTCCAATGGATTTCTCACATGAAAAGGTTTAAATATAACATAAACATTCATATTAAAACTTGCATACAAAATGTCAATAATTTATCCATAAACCATGAATGGTATAAAAATAACACATCCACAGTCAAACATAACACAAAACCTTCAATACAATATGGAAGTTTTGTATCATAATAAATCAACTTCAAATAAACTTAAAATCCATCAAAGGATGTTAACATAGATGAAATCAAAACCTTTTTTAGAGAAATATATCTTTCTATTTTGAAATAATTTAAGAAAACATTTATTTTGAAAATATTCTTATAAGACTTGAAGGGAAGCTTCGACGATGTTATAACGGCAGAAAATAGCCACACCCACTGTATAAGTTATAAAAACATTCTTACCTTAAATTTGTCGAAAACGTAAAAAAGCACCTTGTTTAGAAAACGATGGAAAGGTTCCTTTCAAACCATTTTATTAAAAGTTAAAAAAGGGTATAAATGACATTAAAAAATAGTATATTAAATAGTAAAAAAATTTCAAATACATTTTTATGAAACATGGATGTGGTTGATAAAGATATCCCAGTAGATAATCACGTATAAAAAACCTCAGATAATAAAGAGATTGTGAAATTAACCCTCACCGTGTACTTTTCCTTGGTCGAGGGTAGGTTAAACTCCTGTATAATGGTGAAATAATTGTTATTAAATTATATAAGAATCATATACATTAATATTATATCATATATGATCTTTTAACATTGATTTATTAATAATATCTTAGTATTATCGTCGTTTCAGGTGTGAATTGATTCGTTTTCCTTTATATGATTTGTTACATAAGCAATGTTTGTTATAGATAGGATATATCTTATTCATATTCATAACTTTATTAAGTCTTTAAACATTATTTTTAACCATCTCATGGAAATTATTCTTGAATGGATATGATGGGGAATGGATCTCATCGTGTTCGTGGAGACGGTAATCCGTACGTACGCATGAGGAACAATATCATTCTTTTGATATTAAAATAACATATAATTGGATGTTATATCATATATAAAGAATAATTATCATGTTATATTTATTATTTACATCAATTATTCATCATTATTATACCCATCTAAATAATAATGTGTTGAATAACAATTACACCTCGACGCGGAGATGGTAAGCCGTATGTACACATGTATGGTGACATGTCATTAAAAGGATGGATAGAATAATGAATTTGGTTGTACCATATTTATAATAACATCACAGTATATAGAAGATACTGGAGTTATTATTTTAGAATTTAAACAACAAATAAATAGGATGTGGAAGAAGAAAGGAACTTGAAAGAGGTGATGAAATATTTACCTCTTCTTCGGGTTCTTCCTTTTGATTTGATAAAAAGGGATCCTTAGGTTAAATTAATGACTAATGTAATGCCTCTAGGTTGAATTTAGGACATTTGAGATGGTATTTGGGCAGGGTTTGGTTGAGGTAAAAGGCTGTGAAGGTATTAATTTGAGGGAAGGGGGAGTGCCCTTTTATAAGAGGGGTGAGGGGCACCTTAGGAAAAGCTAGAAATATTATTTTATAATAAAATAATATTAGAATTATAATGGCTAAAAAATAGATTATTTAAAGGATATGGTTGGGATGGGTTGAAAACCACTCAATAAATAGGTTTTAGACAGGTTTTGGTCATTATATTAACTTTATCTTCTAGATTTAACTCTTAGTTAATTAGTTTGACATTTACCATGTCTCTTTGTATTTTTATATTATATGGTTAATAAACATACTATAAAATTCCAAGAAAACATAAATTGGTTAATTAATGGCATATATTAAATTATTTATGACATTTTCCAAAACATATATTTTTAGGAATAGAATATCAATTAATAATATAATATTTATTTTAAAAACTCTTTTATGTCAATTTTGACACTATTTTCTATTTTGTTTTTTTAAATTTAAAACAACATTATTACTTCTAAAAAAATAATTTAATCAATTATAACATGTCACATTGTCCTAGAAAATTCATGTATGTCATAGAAACTTTCAAATTATATTTGTTTTAAGATCTATAATACTATTTATTTTATTCTTTCATTAATAAGTAAAATACTCCATCATCATTGTGTCATAAATAAATTTAATTATTCAATGTATAAAAATTATAAATAAAATAAAATTATGTAGGGAATATTTTTATCTTTCTAATAAATATTTATAGGCTAACAGATAACATATATAACCCTATGTGATATTTTTTTACTAAAAGATATATGCATGTCATTTTTGTATTTACATTAACTTCATTAATATAAAGTGTCATTATCACTTACAAGTGGCTCAATGGGGTACCCAAATAGACCCAAGTATGCCCATGGTCGAAAATGTGTCATCCAATATGGTTAGAATACATGTTAGGGTAATTTAATATTATTATAATATTATTATTTTACCTTTATTTACCAGATTTACCCTTTAACCATGGTAAATAAAATATTTACCGAAGTAATTATTCAAAATGTCTAAAAGTAAATGTTACATATTTATAGAATTTGGACCTACTGATTCTAAATATGAAATCCATTTTTCTAAATTAAAAACATAGAAGTGACAGAAATTAATTTAAAATTAATTTCTATTGTCAAAACAAAAAAGCGTGTTTTTAAGAAATAATAACTATCAAAAGATTGACACTTGCTTATGTCCAGTTTAAATGAGAAATTACATCCAATGACCAACATTTTATTAAATGGTAAAAATATAATATAATTATACTTGAAAACTACTCAATAGTATAATTTATCACTATAAATTATTTTGATTAAAAAAGTGGTTTTTAATTAAAATTTAGTATTTTTCTCTATTCATTAAAAACTGAATGTTTTCAGAAAAATACCAAAAATTCACCCTAAGATAATTTCAATATTCCGAACCCAAAAAAGAAGTCCATTTTCAAAGTTAAAAATGATAATAATTTAAAAAAGTGTGTATTATTATTCATAATGGCTTTTTTGATTGGTTGCGATGTGTTAGAATCTCGAAGATTCGTACAACACACGCTACTGTATTATTCAAAGAGAAACGTACCGTGAAATCTTGTGGTGTTAAATAATAGATATGGATAATCTATTTTATAATATTAAAAATAATAAGACCAATGTTAATTATTATAACTTCACTTATCTTTGACATTTCCTTTTAGGCCGGATAAATGATAAGCATATCCAAAATATTTATAAGGATGGATTATTAGAATTATTTGGTTATGAATTATTTGATACATGTGAATAATGTGTATTTAGAAAGATGAATAAAGATACTTTTTATGGAAAAGGATAAATTTCTAATAGGATATTAATATTAATACATACTTATATATGCATTTCAATGATCACATAATCTAGTTTTGGATATAAATACTTCATAACTTCTACTAATGAATTTAGATAATATGAATATATGTATTTTATGGAATGCATTTTTAAAATTGTAGTTCCCCTGGATTAATGTAGTATCATTGAGGGGGGGGGGGGGGGGGTGAATCAATGATCATATTTTATTTTATAGAAAAGTTTATTTACTTTGTAAGGAAACTTTTACGAACCTCTATAAACTTTTTAGCATTATGATCCACTCGAACGTAGATATCAACCTAGCCTATCATATGAAATAACAATAAAGAGATATCAACACATGATATTTACAAGTTTTGATACAAATAACTAATCCTTTATATATTTTTATTCCCCATAAATTTATTCTTTTAATAATATTCATGAGATTAAAAAGTCATATGATGCAACTAGATCTGCACCCCAGTAATAATTCCTCTAACTAACCCTAATTATACCTCCCAGTAATCAGCTCTTCTACCATAATTGATTATAACCCCAACTATCCTAATTGTATCCTCTTTCTTCATAGTTGGTTATAACCCCAGCCAAAAATACTTTTTGTAGCAACTGGTTGGTCTCCATCCAATGCATCTCACTCTGATTCAGTCCCACATGATCTATTTTATACACCTTTGCCTGATGTTACAAGTTTATTACTTATTTATCTGATAAAGCAAGTTCGTTTTGGTGCACCTCCTTCATTTTTGACAGAGTAGGAACTCAATTAGCTACACTAATTTCACTTATTATTTTTCCAATTATTCTCTATTTGATGAAAATATTTATCCATCTAATGAAACTTGGTATGATGTAACTATTCTTCAACTAGGTAGAAACCTTTTTTGGAAAGTCATGAACCAAATATTCCTACAATTCATCTTCTATTCACATGAACATTGTTCCACATATATTATATACTATTTCACCCCATAATATAAGCATGTTTATAGAATTTTGGGTGGAAAACCAAATAAATTTCCCACTCAATTAATTTCACTCGGACACTTAACAAATCTTTTAGAATCTTCTTGAGTCTTATTTATGTTTCCTGAAAGATCTCCCTTTCTTTGAACATTCTTAAACTAAATTTTTAGGAACTTCTGAAAACATTATTAACATCAACAAGATAAATAAACGTTGAATTTTCAACTCAAAATCATCATGTTAAGAAGGTTACATTATTTATTTAAAGCTCCTCAGTTATCTTCTATTTTGTGTATGTCTATCCAATTACTTCATTAGGAAATATATGTATAATGGTACATCTTTATCATTCTCTATCTGATCGACCTCTATTTGGTTTCCATTCATTAGGAAACCTCCATATGTTAATATTATCATATTTTTCTCTGATTAAATCTCATATCATTATCTGTTGTATCTTCATACTTCTCTCTAACCAGTGTTATTCACATTCACCCTCTGATTGATGGCTAGGAAATCTAGTGTCGGATCATTCTACCTTAGAAACATAGGCTGATGTATCTTCATAATATCATACATCTAATTAAATCATGTACCTCAACCCAATTTTCATCCATATAATGAAAATCAACATTATATCAAACATTTTACTCCCTTTACAACTTAAGGATCCTTCACATTTATCCATCCCATGACATTACAAAGCTCTGTCTGATAGCTTTGACAAGTTATCCTTCAAACATGACACCTTTAAATTGTTAAAATTTATGTATATCATGTAACTCTACCACTAAATTTATACACAACCTTTGATAGCTTTACTTAAGTAATTTAATTAATGAGTTTCCTTTACGTAACCTTCAAAATTCTCTTTACATAGTTGCAACTTCATCCTTTATAAGTCAGACCTCAGTATAATAAGAACGTATCTGACCCTTCTGTCTAGTAATTCTATATCTGAACTTTGTAAAGAAACACATCAATTGAATAAAATTAATTCACATGTTTCTTCAATCATTAGGGATCATACTTCATACAATTTTCCATATGATTATACCGAGTCTAGTCTATCTGATCACGATGTTCTGTCTATCTGACCACATTATTGAACTTTTTTTAAATAGTTCGGCTGATAAATCCATTTTGAGAATCTTACAATCAATTTTATAATGGACTTATCTTACTTTTTAATTCTCCCTTTCCGCTTCTATAACATTTTACAAAGTCATACAAAATATTCTTTAATAATGAGAAACTTCATGATGTTAGGAACATGAAGAACAACACAACATCATCAGAATATGTAAGGAAATTTTCCTAATATTGTTATGTAAAATTTCATACACTTCATAAGGAAATTTCCACATATATCTCGTCTAAAAATTCTCCAAATTTCTTAAGTTACATTCAATAAAAACACATAGTTATTTTTTTACAATAAATTCAACCCAAAACACTTTAGATCAAAAATATACCCCTTTTGTGTGTTGTTATTATCCACATAAAACTTAAAACATCTCCAGAGTCAATATGTGTTCTAAATATTTTTTTTATGATGTCTTCATATCCCCATATGTAACTTCTCACCCATATTGGAAATAAAATAAAAAGTAACATAAGGATCATCTCTTGTCATCTTACTTCATTGTGGAAACTAGAAAAATTTTCTCAGGAGAAAAATAAAATCAAATGAGTGTCTTAACAAAGAGTCTTTATCTAAACATCTCTATGTTTATATGGGAAAAGTAAGCATATAAAACAAGGATGTATAATCCTGGTGATTGAGGTTTTCCATAACAGAACTTCTATTTAATACTTTCCTCATGCTTCTACCAATATTGTTGTGTAAGGGGAAATCTAAAAAAATTTGATTAAGTGAAATCCTGAATCTATCTTAACAAACATATAAACAATTTTCAGGTTTATAAACATAATTCCCCAAATATCTCATATTTTTAGACACCACATCTTTAATTTCAAGAAAAGTTTGATACGTATACCTCAGCTTCAACCTTTCTCCCCCTCAAGGTAAACACTTCATTCTTCTCTAGTTTGGGAAAATGTTCCATTATGGATATCTTTTTTTCTATAAAAATAACTACAACAGTCAACCAACTTTATTTTAGGGACCCAGGATTCTCATATATAGATATTACATCTTTTTAGATGAATATTCATTACATTACATAAACACACACATGATGATCATAATGGTTTGGTGACTTTGAAGACTAGGTGAATAATATTTTTATTTAGTGAAATATATTAATTGTTTCCAAAAAAATATCGTCCCATTTTGTACTCTTCATAGAAATACCCTACTTAAAAACTTTCTTCATAAACCAGGGAAAAGAAACATAATAAAGGTGAAGCTCATAAGATTATTAAGGGTAAACAAGGGTAAATAGATAAACATAACATGAGCATAAGTGTATTTGAATGTGATAATAAGATATGATAACCATACACTGCATATCAAAGATCAAAATATTGAGTCATATAAT
The DNA here is from genome assembly GCA_963277665.1 of Viscum album. Taxonomy (NCBI): domain Eukaryota; kingdom Viridiplantae; phylum Streptophyta; class Magnoliopsida; order Santalales; family Viscaceae; genus Viscum; species Viscum album. The sequence continues at coordinate 183,312,325 of OY728153.1, read as the reverse complement.
AAATATTGGCAGTTAAAAAGATATGAATTATAAGGAAATCAAATAACACGAACCATGAGAGCATAACATTGACATACAACATGAAATTGTGGTATAAACCTAAGAATATAAAATCATTTTCATATAAACCAAGTCTCTTTTAAAAGGTTATCATTATAGAGTGGGTTCACACTAAAAAACATCATAATTTCATGGTTCACTCCAAATAACATCATAATAGAAAAATTCCATAACTGAATCAAGTTCACTCACCATTCCAACTCTATCTATCTCAGGAGATATAAATTTTTAATCATTGAATTAGAGGTAGATATATGTCCTGCCGATAATATAATGAAAACCATATATATTTGTGCCACAATATCATAACGAATTAATCATATCACAACCCATGAAATGAAATGGGTTTCATAAACATTTCATTATATAATAATTTTTGGTAAAGAGATAGGTTTTATAATAATTTCAAAATTTCATCATTGCATAACCCATGAAAAGAAATGAGGTTCATAATAATTTTATCATGGTATAAATTTTTTAAAATAGTTTTTTATTAAACATATATTCATCATAAGCAAAAACCATATAGGGAAAGAATAACAATGATATCCTTTGATCATATACCTAGTAAAGAATATGTAACATCAATGAATGTCATCTTAGATGGAAAATGATTTTGAAAGATCATTTAAAAAATTTATTGAGGAACATAAATTTTATTTGAATGTATATTTTTAAATCTAAATATTCATGAAATATTTTGTAAATAATTTTCTTTGAAAATAAACTTTGAAACTTATAAAGGAATATTTAAAAATCATTAGAAACATTTCATGAGGAAAATAAACTTTCTAATTTGAAAAACAAAATTTGAGACATATTTTTTTAAATCCTTTTATATGAAAATAAATGAAAGGTGCTGTCGTGGGTGGCCTCAAATTATTAGTGGTTTTTGGGTACTTAGGTACAGTAGAGTGTCTGACCAAGGTCGTCTCTCAAAGGAGGAAGTAAATGAAAACAATTTCATAAAGGTATTATAAAAATAAAATTGAATGTAATTAAAAACCTACATGAAAGGATGGGGGTTGTTTATCGTTTATAAAACTTGAAGAAGTTTGCTGGAAGAAGATTGAATTTTTTTGTTTTTAATTCTGAAAAGAAGTTTGATTAAAAAGATGCAACAAGAAGATGTTTTTTAGAAAATATTTTTAAATGCGTATTCGATCTAACTATACATCCCAATTTAGTTATTAATAATTATCATTTAAATCAATATCCACTTAATTATGATCCCCTAATTTGTTAACCCTCTAACCCTATGAGAGTTAACTTAACTACAACGATGAAATTACTTAAACCCTAGGCTAGTTTCGGAACACGCAATCGCAGCACCCTGATTTGATTTTTGTTATGAGGTTAGCTTATGGTAAGTGGTTAATTAGAGAAAACATTCATTATTTAAATGAGGATGAATTTTGTTTAGAGATTATATTTGAACTCTACAAATTTATATCATGTGGTATTGTATTACCGATTAAGATCACGCCCTCACAATTTACACAAAATCTCGACCATGCATGTTATTGTGTTAATTGTTCAATTGATTTCATAGATTCTTATAATTTAAAAACAAAATTAATGGATTATATTAACTGAATTAAAGTAGCTAAATGATTAAAAATAATTAAATGACGAGGGTAGAAGATAGATCGATCACTAAGAAAACTACTCTTCTATGGGCGGTGTGGTCATCGTGGATAAATTTTACATGAGCAAGGATTGAAAGGGTAGAACCCAATATTGTCTCCAATCATGATTCCAAAACAATTAGGAAGATAATGATAATAATAAAAGGTAATAACACAGAAGATTAATTGAAGAAAAATTCAAGATACAAACATGAAATAAAAGAAATACAAAGAGGAGGCAGGAGAAGAGAGCCTTTTTGGAAGAGATGTTTTCACAAATACTTACTTCTTACAAGAGTTTTTAGGGGCTCCGAAGAGAAACCCCTTCGGAAAAACCTTCACAAAGACTATAACAGTCCTATAAAAGAGTGAAAACATCCTTTAAATAGATTTGGGGGAGGGATAGGGTTACAAAACATTATTAAATGTGAAAGGTAAATTATGCCAAATAATTTAATCCCAGTTCCACCGCATAGTTGACCTCCAAAACGCGTGCATTGGCCACCCATCTAGAAGGGTTATTTGTGCATAATCGTATCCCAGAGCTTCCCTCAAATTTTGGGCCCAATAAAAGTTCATATGAAGAAGATACGGCCCAAATGGTAAAGAGATGTTCAATCTGAATAGTTCAGTCCATCGTTGTCTTCATGGCCAATTGACTAAACTCAAATGCCTGATCCAGCTCACATATCCTTAATATAATTTGTATCCCGTTAAGTCAGGAACATAATTACAAAATATTAAGTCAAAATAATTTATATAAATATATTTATTCTCAAAATACTACAGGGAATTTGAAAAGGGTAAAACTGGAGTTTTCATCAAATTTGAAAATGAATGATATAATCCCAAATATTTCATAATTGATCATATTTAGCATAATGTGAGGAAATTATATCATTTATTATCAATAAAATATTCAATAAAATTTGTTTTATAAACTCCCCCACAATTACCCTTTTGCACTCCTGGACAAAACCTCATATCAAGTAAACATAAATATCAAATCAAAACCAATTTTAAAACACATATCCTTAAGATACAACAATTACACACCAAGAAACAAAAGATATCATGCCTCATAAAAAACCATTATTTCAAGTTATTCATTTATATAATTCAATATATTTCCACTTCATTCATCCTCCCATGCACAAACCACTTACCTCACTTGAGTTTTATCTTATCACACAAATGTCAATTTTTAGCACTGTTTTTCTCATCCAAACTCATACAAGGGTCACCATAGGATTGATAAATTTCTACATCACCACCCGATGTGTGTCAAGGACTTATGTTTATCATGAGTATTTTCAAGGTTGTTCTGTGGCCTTCGGTTGGTAGGATTTATATGTGAAAAACTCTGAGGCTGAATGAAGAGAGCTTGAATCTATTTGAAGAAAAATTGCATTAATCTAATATTTACTTAAATATGGTCTCCTCATTAATCCCCTTATCGTCAATTCAGCTCCATAATCATGAAATGTCATGGAATGTTTACAAAATTCATCATTTCAGCAATAAAAATTTCAATCTTCTCTAAAATAGTTTTTCATGAAAGCTCCAGATAGGCACAACTTTCTTTCTTTTTATAAGCTTCATAAAGGCACAACTTCACTTGTCATGAAAGCTCCAAAAAAGGCACAACATTCAATAGAATGATTTTTTCACCAACAAACACATCTCTTCAGAATTTAAATTTCCACCCGAAGTATCACAGAATGTCGTATCACAATACAACATAGCTTCCCCCACACTTAAGTTCAACTAGATTATGAAATTTTACTTCATGAGTTGGTTAGATAGGAAAATTTGGCTTGTAATGTGGCTAACCTAACTGTCTGTTCATGGATTCTAAGGTCTAAAAGGATTAAATGTTCACATTAGGCCATTATAAAAAAGTATTCTTTGAAATATGGGCTTTGATACCAAATAAATGTCTCAATCATTTAAACATAAGTACCTCAAACCCTAAAGTTTTTATAGGAATAAATCAAATTCTTGATAAATCAAGCATGGTTTTGTTCTCTCAAGAAGTAAGTTGAATGTGAAGAATATGAAAATAATTGTTCAGAAGTCTCACATGAAAGTGATTTCAAATATAAAGACAGTGATATGTGGTGTAGGATTCAAAACTCAGAGTAATTTTCATGAAATTACTAATGATTTGAACTTGAAACAATGTTATTTTCATCATTTATTTAATCTTGATTTCGTGGGATAAATAGTTTTGCTTATTGATATGGATTTAAAAATGGTGATGAGAATCATTTCAGCTCAAAAGTTTCAAAAAAACACAAAAAACTGAAAAATAAACTCCCAAAATTTAAAAAACCCATTTTTTTTTATTTTTGTAAATCAGGAAAACAATTGAAATTACTAAACTAAAAGGTTCCCTACCCCACACATAAAATATTGAATTGTTCTCAATGTCAACCTATGAGATGATATATTCACATTAAATGTATAATTTTAAATAGGACAAAGAATAAAAAAGTTAAAGGGTTTGGAACAACATGATATGCTCATGTGATGATGGGGGCATGCAATGTGATAAAATCCACTGCATCAGTAGAAAGTCCCTCAATGTATCTCTTCAAACGTTTCCCATTGACTATAAAGCTCATTTTTGTGTCCTCTTGTGTGATCTCCACTGCACCATAACTCAAAACATTAGTCACAACATAAGGACCTAACCACCTGGAATGCAACTTACGTGACATCAACATAAATCATGAACTGTAGAGGACTTTCTCTCCAACATGAAACTCCTTTTTTGGATCATTTTTTCATGAGATACTTTGGATCTTTCTTTATAGAGCCTTGAGTTTTCATATGAAGACGATATAATCTCCTCAAGCTCTTGAATTTCTATCCTCCTTTGGATTACATCTTGGTCCAAATCCATGTTGCATTTCATTATAGCCCAATAAGCCCAATGCTCAACTTCCACAGGGAGATGGAACGCTTTCCCAAAAACAATCCGAAATGGGGACATATCAATGGGAGTTTAGTATTCTGTCCTTTATGCCCATAGTCCATCATTCAAGAGCTTGCTCCAATCCTTCCTATTTGGCTGTACAGTTTTCTCCAAAATCTATTTCAACTTACGATTTGAAACCTTGGCCTGGACATTTTTTGGGGGGTGGTATGGTGTGGATGATTTGTGTGTCACCCCATACTTCTGAAGGAGGGAAGCCAAATTACAATTGTAGAAGTGTTTCCCTTGAACACTGATGATGGCCTTCGGTACTCCAAACCTGTAAAAAAATTTCTCTTTGAAAAAGTCCACAACTACATGGGAATCATTAGTCCTGGTGGCCTTAGACTCAACCCATTTACTCACATAATCAACAACAACAAAAATGTACAAAAAACCTAAGGAACTAGGAAGAGGACCCATAAAATTGATGCCCCATACATCAAAAATCTCACAGAATAGTATGGGTTGTTAGGGCATCTCATGTCTCCTAGAAATGTTCCCAGTGTGTTGGCAACGAGAGAATGACTTACAAAACACATGGGCATCATGGAATAAGCTAGACCAATATAATATAGATTCCAAAACTTTCCAAGATATCTGTTGGGGTCCAATGTGTCTACTACAAGAAAGTGTATGGCAGAATTGTAGAACTGACTCAAACTCATGATCAAGAATACTCCTCCTAATAACTTGGTCACTAAACATGCACCATAAATAGGGATCATCCCACACATAAAATCAAGACTCACTCTTTATCTTTTGGACTTGAAGTTTCTTTAAATTTTTAGGTATTTCATATGCAAAAAGGAAATTCACTAAATCCGCATACCAAGGATGCATACCTGAGATGGAATAACGATGCTCATCAGGGAATATGTCTCGAAGTGGTACCTGGTCCAAGGTGTCATCCTCCAGTGTGTGAGTAATCCTACTCGTGAGGTCTTCCACTAGCTTTCCTGACCCCTTTTTTCCATTTATCTCAATGTCAAATTCTTGAAGAAAATGTATCCATCGGATTAGCCTGGGATTTGCGTCTTGCTTATTCAAGAGGTACCTCAAAGCTGCATGGTCAGAAAAAAACAACTACTTTAGAGCTTAATAAATGTGAATGGAATTTATCTAAAGAGAATATAACAGCAAGAAAATCATTTTCCGTGTTTGTGTAGTTTTATTGGGCTGAATCCAGTGTCTTCATTGCATAGGCCATCACATATGAACGTCCCTCCACCCTCTGAGATAAGATAGCTCTAGCCACGAAGTTGGAGGCATCATACATAAGATCAAAAGGAATATCCCACCATGGGGGCTATATGATCGGTGGAGTGGCTAGACACTTCTTTAGCTCAACAAAGGAAGTCCTGCAATAATCATCAAACACAAAATTAGAATCCTTTTGAAGTAATCGTGACATAAGAAGAGCAATCTTACTAAAATCGTTGATGAAGCGCTGATAAAATCTTGCATGCCCTAGGAATGTTCTAACATCATGCACACATGAAGGATATGGTAATGATGAAATAAATTCTACCTTAGATCTATCAACCTCTATCCCATGTTTTGACACAACATGCCCTAAGACAATGCCATTCTCTACCAAGAAATGGAAATTTTCAATGTTCACGACCAGATTCTTCTCAATACAACGATTCAACACCTTTCCCAAAATACATAGACATTCATCAAATGAAGACCCATACAATGTAAAATGATCCATGAATACCACCATGTAGGTTTCAATAAAATCAGAAGAAATACTCACCATGCATCTCTGGAAGGTACCTGCGGCGTTACAAATTCCAAATGGCATCCTTCGGTAGGAAAACATGCCAAAGGGACAGGTGAATGTAGTCTTATACTGATCCTCTAGAGATATAGGAACTTGAAAATATCCAGAAAATCCATCCAAAATATAATAGTGTGTCTTCCCAGCTAGTCTCTCAAGCATCTGATCAATAAAGGGGAGGGGGAAATGGTCTTTGCGAGTGGACTATTTTAGTTTCCTATAATCAACACACACACACCAACTATTTTGTAACCTCATTTGAACTAACTCCTCTTTATCATTTTTTACAACGGTAACACCAATTTTCTTAGGCACAATCTGAATAGGTCTCACCCATTGGGAATCTGAAATGGGATAGATTATACTTGCCTTGATCAATTTTTCAACTTCTTTTTTAACAAACTGCAAAAGTGTTGGATTGAGTCTCCTTTGTGGACTCCTAACCAGTTTAGCCCCATCCTCCAAAAGAATCCTACGCATGAAAATGGAGGGGCTAATACCAGATATGCCAGCCAAGGTCCACCCAATTGCCCTGATGTTCTCCCTCAAAAGATTCAATAAAATTTCTTCATGTTCAATAGGGATATTTTTAGCAATGATAACAGGTAATTTCTCACCACTTAACAAATATGATTATTTGAGATTTGGTGGCAATGGATTGAGATCCAGTGTAGGGGGGTGGTGTATGGATGAATACATAGAACGAACTAAAATATTTGCACAAAGGGCATCAATATCAGAATATACATCATCAAAATCCGAGAATAAAGCATCAAATTCATCAGTATACTCAAAAGCCATGTCATAATTAGAGTTAACATGATCAAAATCAGAATATGACTCCATTTCAAAACTAAATATAAGAGAGTCTTGTGCAATAGAAATAATTGTGGAAGTACTCTTAGACATCAAACTAGAACCAATACTAAAAATATCCCTAATCATAGAACAATCGAATTCCTTGGGGTTTATATTTTGTGGTTCAAAAAGGGAGATAACAAATGCAGAATGAACCTCTGAGGGGTAATTCATGGAATCCATAACATTAAATATCATAACTTCATCCCCAAATTCCATGGAAAGTGTACCCTCGTTAACATTTATGATTTTTTTGCAGTTTTGATGATGGTTCTACCTATGATAATGGGGGAATGAGAACTTACCTGATTATCCTCCATGTTAAGCACATAGAAATCTACTGGAAAGTTCATGTCTCTTACCTAGAAAGGTACATCCTCAAGAACTCTCACTGGATATGCCGTAGCTCTATTTTCCAACTGCACCACTACTCTCATCAGTTTCAGCTCACCAACTCACAAATAAGAGAATACAGAGTGAGGCATCACATTTATGGAAGCCCACAAATCAAAAAGTGCATCAGAAAAGTGAAACTCCCCTATGGTGTATAGGATGGTGAATGTCCCTAGATCCTTTCACTTTGTCGGCATTTCTAGAGTTGGTGTAATGAGTTCTGACACATTCCTTCCAAGATTTATCCTTCATTTCCCTTAATCCCTCTTAGATTGGTACAATGTTCTTTTAAGAATTTCGTATACCTTGGGATTTTTTAATGGCTTCAAGTAAATGGATGTTGATCTCCACATGCATGAATGTATCCAAAAATTCTTCTTTGCATCGCCTCCTCAGCCAAATTCTTGGTTTATAGAACCCTATTTGGAAATGGAAGGGGTTTAGGAGGAATATTATCAATATTTTTCTTATCTTTATCTTTCTCCATGGATTTCTCATCAGTTTGTTTGAAATGTGGATTCTCCAGAGTTGAGGTGAATCCCTGTGCAATGGTAGGTGGAGAAGCATCGGTTGTTTGCTTACCGCTTCTCAATGTGATGTAACTGACATTACCCTTTGGATTTGGAGTAGGTTGGGAAGGTAGATTTCCGGAATTCTTACTTACTGGTTCGTGGAGGGCAGTGGACATCTGGCTCATTTGAGTCTTTAACTCCCTCAGCTCTGAACCTTGACTCTTCAGATCATTCTGTTGATTAAGAACAATTTTTTTTCAAAATATCATCTGTGTTATAATCTACCTTGGGTGGGGGATTCCCTTGTTGATGACTTGTTGATGCTTGGGATTCAAATCTCTTTTTGGGTTATTGGAAACCCTACGGGTAAGGTGGAGGCTATTTGAAGTTTTGTGGAAATGGGGGACTTTTTTGTTGTCTAGATCCATAACTCATGTACTATTGATCCTTCCACCCTTGGTTGTATGTTGAAGAAATTGAATCAAAATTTTTTGGTGGTATGTCTGTTGTTGATGCTGATATGGTCTCCCTAAGAATACTACTGCGCAATCCTCTGTCTCTTGTAGTTGTGGGCAACAGTCATTTGGTTGGCTTGTCGCAGTACAAATGCCACAAGGCCTTGAAAGAGGGGGTTAGGATTTATTTTGTGCCAAAGAAATATGCCTCACTATAGTTGTTAATTATTATAACTTGGTATCAATCAAATGAATCTCAAGAGAAGAAGGACTTACCTGATGTACTCCCCTGACATGTGGTGTACCTCGATCACCAAATTGTTGGGTGTTTTGGGCCATTTTGTTGATCAACGGATGTGATGCTACTGGTGTCTTGTCCACCAATGTTCCTCCATCAATGAAATCCACCATGATCCTCTCCATAAGTGTGAGTTCATCATAGAAGTATTGGATGAGGAGTTTCTCATTGATTTGGTGATGTGGGAAGCTTGCACACAACTTCTTGAATTGCTCATAGTACTCATACATTGACTCCCCTTGGGATTTATTAATCCCTAATATCTTCTTATGAATGGAAGTGGTCCTTGATGCTAGAAAAAATATCTGCAAGAAATGATGTTTCAAATTGTTCCATCAAGTTACATCTTTAGGTTGTAAATAATACATCTAGTCTTTTGCAGCTCCATCAAGTGAGAATAGGAATGCTCTTAGTTTGATTTGATCTTCAGAAACATTTTCGGGTTTTAGGGCTAATCTAAACACATTAAATTATTTCAAATGTTTGTTTGGATACTCACCAGATAATCCATGAATCTTTTGAAGAAGATGACTTAACCCATATTTTATTTCAAAGTCCAATTCGAGATTCAGGTATGCAATATAATTTTCTTGATAGTTAATATCTGGTTCAGCCAATTCTTGAATAGTTATATTGAGTTCATTTCCATTATTTTCAGCCATTGGTTCTTGCTTTATGTTGGAATTAGAAGTGTTTCCAATTTCAATGTTCTTGGATTGGAGAAATTCTCCAACAGATTGAATGTTAAAACTTTCTGTAGACTAAGAATGTCTGATTGAAGCCCTAAGGTTGCATTCAATCTCAGGGTCAAGATCTAAGAGGTATTCAGGATTAGTTTCTGTCATAAATCAAATAAAAATGAAAATAAGGAAATCAGACCATAGTAAAATAAAAATTTGAAGTTTGATTTGATGGTCGAAAAAGAAGTAGAAGAAAATAAAAGAAGAAAAAGAATAGAAAAAAAATCAGATTAGGTAAAGAAGGAAGAAAGAAAAGAGGAAAAGAATAAAATATAAAATAAAATAAATACCTTTAATTGGTTTAAATAATTACATGTCTCCCCGGAAATGATTCCAATTTGAAAGGCACTATTGTGGGTTCCCTCAAATGATTAGTGGTTTTTCGGTACTTAGGTGCAGTAGAGTGGCTGACCAAGGTCTTCTCTCAAAGGTGGAAGTAAATTAAAACAACTTCTAAAAGGTATTCTAAAAAATAGAATAGAATTAAAACAATACATGAAAGGATGGGGGTGGGGCTGTTGTTTATCATTTATAAAACTCGAAGATGTTTTCTAGAATAATATTGTATTCTCTTGTTTTTAATTTTGAAATGAAGTTTGATTAAAAAGACGCAACAAGAAGATATTTTTTAGAAAATATTTTAAAATTCATAATCGATCTAACTGTACCTATCAATTTAATTATTAATAATTATAATTTAAATCAATATCCACTTAATTATAATCCCCTAATTTGTTAACCCTTGAACCCTATTAAGGTTAATTTAACCACAAAGATAAAATTACTTAAACCCTAGGCTAGCTTCGGAACACGCAATCGCAACACCCTAATTTTATTGTTTTTGTGAGGTTATATTATGCTTAATGGTTAATTATAACACATATACATTCTATAAATTAAGATATATTGTGTTTATATATTATATTTTTACTCTAAAAATTTATCTCATGTGGCCTTATACTACCGATTAAAATCACACATTCACAATTTACACAAAATCTCGATCTCGCGTGTTTTTGTGTTAATTGTTCAATTGTTTTCTTAGTTTCATATAATTTAAAAACACAATTAATGGATCATATTAAGTGAATTACATTATCTTAATGATTTAAAATAATTAAATGAATAGGGTAGAAGATAGATCGACCGCTAATAAAACTACTCTTCCATGGGCAGTGTGGTCATCGTGGATACGTTTTGCATGAGCAATGATTGAAAGGGTAGAACCCAATCTAGTCTCCACTCTTGATTCCAACCCAATTAGGAATATTAAAAGAAGAAGAAAAGGTAAGAACACATAAGATTAATTGTAGAAAAATTCAAGATACAAATAGGAAATAAAAGAAATACAAAGAGGAGGTGGGAGAGGAGAGCCTTTTTGGAAGAGATGTTTGAACAAATCCTTACTTCTTATAAGAGTTGTGAGGGGATACCAAGAGGAAACATTTCAGAAACACCATATAAAATCCTAGACCAGACCTCCAAATGAGTTAAAACATCCTTTAAATATATTTGGGGAGGGCTAGGTATACAAAACATTATTAAATGTGAAAGGGAAATTCGGCCAAATATTTTAATCCCACTTTCACACAAATAGTTGAACATTAAAACGCGTGAATTGGTCGGCCTTCTAGAATAATGATTTATGAATAATCATATCCTAGATCTTCCCTCAAAATATGGGCCCAATCCAATCCTATATGAAGAATATACGTCCCATATGGTGAAGTGATGTCCAATCTGGATAGTTCAGTCCATCTTTGTCTTCACGGCCCATTTACTCAACTCAAATTCCCGATCAAGCTCACATGTCCTGAATATAATTTCTATCCCATTAAGTCAGGAACATAGTTACAAAATTTTAAGTCAAAATAAATTATATAAATATATTTATTCCCAAAATACTACAATGAATTTTAAAAGGGTAAGACTAGATTTTTCATCAAATTTGAAAATGAATGATCTAATCCCAAAAATTTCATAATTGATCATATTTAGAATAATTTGAGGAAATTATATCATTTATTATCAATAAAATATTAAATAAATTTGTGTTTTATCAACAAAAATGAAAATATTTAAAGTAATATTCAAATAAAATAATTTTCATGATAATAAGAAATTTTTTCATGTTGTACGCATTTAAATAAAGATTTCTTTCACATTTTTGATAAAATCCAGACACGAATTGTTTAGAAAATGATATGAATATTCCTTTACAAAATTTATAAATTAAAATATGGGTAAAATATTATTTAATAATCATTTGGATATTGATAAAAATAATTAAAAACATTTTTAGCAGACATGGTTTTTTAAGAAAAAAGGTTTTTGATTAAAGAGAAAATTAATGATAATTCTTCATAAAAATATTATTTTGGTCACTTGAGTGCATAAATATTGGAAAATAAAAGTAAAATATTTTTTCTAATTAAATAATTATAGGATAATAAAAGTCTTGAATTTCTTGAAAGATGGATCGAAATATTTTATCATCAAAATTATAATCGTAAACAATTCTGATAAATGATGAGATTGTATCATAGATCTCTTACCACTTTGGTAACATTGAATCGTAATCCCCATAACAAAATAACATTAAATGGGGATTAAAATATAATTATAATAAATATATTCATGATATAAAATGTCAAAGGGGCTGTATATACACCTTGTAAAATAAGATAGGTTCATAACATATCTTATGTATTAAAGAAACATGAGACAAAAATCCCTTACCACTTAAACTTTTGAATCATAACCCCCATGAAAGATATATACTCAAATTGATATTTAAATCCAAACAAATTCAGGATAATCATCATAAATATAAGGTATCTATATACACCACATAAATTAAATATGTGGTAAATAAGACATTTGTCTCACAGAAAATAAAACTGAGATGGAAATCCCTTACCTTGAGTCTCGACTTCTATAATACACATCAGAAAATACTTCATAATAAATATATGTTTATTATAAATATATTACCAAACCATAATCATATCAATATTACCATATTTTATTTACTTATGACCATTTATTACCTGTTTATAAATAATTCTTTGTTAAAATCACGTTTCTGGTATTAATTACTTTGTTTTTCATGTATGTTTTGATTTGTTTTTTTCTGGTCCTATTAAATTTATCATGGTTAGATAATCTACATAATTTAAATAATGTTATAAATATCATATATATTCTGTATATATGTATTTATTATAATCCATAAAAGTTAAAAATAGAAAATGAAATACCTTGTCAGTTGATATGATAAGTCGTATGTACGAATGAATGTGGTTTCCATTTTCTTTAGAAAAATAATGAAATAAGGGTAAATGATCTATTACCATTATAGAATAATATTAATTTCATATATATCACATATTTTTATTTAAACCTATCGATATCACATTCCATGTAAAATTTACATGAATAATGAATCAAATCGTTTCACGCGATAGTAGTCCACCGTACAAACGAACAATGTGATCGTATCCCCCACAGAATGGATAGTAAGAAATTACATGTTATATAATAATTAAATATGTATAATTATATTAAAAAATATCATATTTATTCATTTACTCTATCCTTATTATCATCAAAGAGAAAACAAAATTGAAAAAAACATCACATTGGCTCGTGAGGCGGTAGTCCACTGTACACACGAGCAACGTTATTATTCTATGAATGGTTAGGAGGTAAGAATATAGATCTTATATTATAATTATAGAGTTACAATAATATCATAAATATCATATATAATCATTAATTATATCATTATATTCATCTATGAGATGTGGTGATGGAAAATGAATCAGATTGGTTTCCAAGGCGGTAGTTTGTCATACACACGAACGATGATTTTGTATCCCATTTGATGTAATATGATATTTATATAGGTAATACCACTAAAATAAAAAATATAATAATATTAAAGATAATAAGGTTATAATATCATCATTGTTTAATAATAACCGAAGGATTAGTTTGAAGAAATATTATAAAACACTTCATTAGGGACGTTACCTCTTCTATAGACAACTTCTTTTGGTTTTAACCAAAAGGATTATTAGGTTTGACTTTTGACCAAACTAAGTATTATAATATTATAGGATATAATTAAGGAATATATTTGGGGATATATTTTCCAAACCAATTTATTTTGGAAGTATGAAGAGGAGAGGAGAGGGGGTGGCCTTTAATAAGTTGGGTGAGTGGGACACTAGTAATTTTTTAAAGGGAAAAAGGTATACCCACATTTTTACATGAAAAAAGGATAAAAAATGTGAAATTATTGATAATATAATATATAAGGTAGAAATATGTATACCCAATGTGTCTTATAAGAGTTTTGAGTGATTTTAACCCTTTTTTAGTTTAACCCCCCAAAGAGACCAATTTTTACCTTAACCACAATAAATATTTTTTTCTTTTTTCTTCTAAAAGTTAGGGTAAAAAATTTAGTTCAAATTATTATATACTATAAATTATTATTATTAAAAATATGGAATCCATTTTTCCAAATTCCATTTATATCAGTTGAAAATATTAATTTAAAATTAATCCAGTAGATACGATGAGAAAGGGGTTTTAAAGAGAAAATGTTCAAAAGTTTAAAAAGTTTTTATATTAAAAGTCAATATGAAAGTGATTAAAATGTCATAAATTGTATTATTAGATATATATAATTTGACAATTAGTTCTTTTAAAACAATATTAAAAATTTTTAGGTTTTTAAAATATTTAGAACAAATGACAATTCTTAATTCAAACTTGTATTTTTCACTCTTTATAAAAAAAGTTATCCCCACAAACAATTCTGAAAAATAAACCCTAAGATAAATTTGAAAAATTTATTTCAGAAATAAAATTTATATTTTCAAATAAATTTTCTAATAATGTAAAAAACTAGGTTTATAATAAGTGTTCAAAATGCAACAAAACGTTTTTTTAGAAAAATACATTTATTTAAGCAAAGAATTAAATTTATTCTTATCTCTTATCTAGAAAACATATAAGATGAATGTTAAAATTTTGGGTGAATATATATTATATAAATTTTACTAAAATAATTCAACAAAAGTGTTTTTTAATTTATTTATGTAAAACATGTTTATTTTCATAAAAATAGTTTTTTTATAAAAATATTTCATTTATTTTCAAATTGTTTTAATTTTCATTTCTAATTAATTGGTCACCAAAGAATTTATTTTATATACATGTTAAAACCATATATATTAATAATTTATTTAATCCTATTCATACCCACAATTCTAATGAATAGGTTAAATCAATGAAATTAATTAATAATATATTAATAGTATGTGATGTTTTGTTTAAAATTGGTGTTGCATGTAACAAAAAATATAAAAAAGATTAAATTAATTTGAAAAAAAAAATTCGCAAAATATCGAGGTGATACATTTTACCCTCTTAAATAAATTTATTTCTCACAATTTGAATGTGTGATCTATAATCTAGGGTTTGACATTTGAAAACCCCATTGTGGGATACCCACATCATAAAATGGGTTAATCAAACTTCTTCTTACAAAGAGAGATATGGGTGTGAGAAGGTCATCTAGAATAAAAAATACTAGGTTTTGAGATAGGAGGACATAGGTGGGATGTGAAAACATGGACATAGAAGAGTAAAATAACACTAAAATATTGATAGAGAGTGACAGAGAACATTTTCAAGAGAAATCTAATAACCCAAAAGACATAAACCAAAAAGTTGTAAAATGGTCATTGACATCATAAAAATGATAATAATAGGACAACATTTTATTTCATGATCCTTTTCATAATGTTGGAAAATATTTATGAGAATATATACTTACTTGGTCTCTTTCCCTTTCATAAGAACAATCTCATCCTCTAGTTGTGCATTGATCACTTTTCACTTCATCTATTTCTATAAGAGATGAATTTTTCATGTCCTAAGCACTAAATAAGATCCATAAAATAATGATAAATCATTCCTTATATCTAAAATTATTATAAAAAAATGGATATCATAAGTTATTCATAAAAATTTATATGGTGAAATTATACATCAATCTCTATAAACTCATCCAAAAATTCAACTTAAGACATTCCATAAAAGGTTATCCTTATAACCCTTACAAAATAAAAAATTTATAAATAAGGTCATTAAATTTGTTAACATTAATCCCCCAAATATCATAAAGTATCTCTTGCTTTTCACATACCCAAATGTGAATACCTTAGTCTTATATTTTCATGAATAATTTTAATAACTAGAATTACCATAGATCCTTAAGGAAAACATATACTTCATAAATCATTGAATAAATCCATAGATTATTGAATATATTCCATAAATCCAATAATTATATATATGAAATCAAGGATAACATAAGCCAATTTTTCCACAAATTATTAATCTATTCCAAGTTTATCAATACTATCTAATTTAATTTGTTAATATCAATAATCTATTTATCCAAACTAAACAAAATTTTCTCAACATCATGAACATATTAAGTGTTATATTACCTTAATAAAAAAATTACCTTACTATTAATTCACTTTTCAAGGTCAACAACCCCATTTAACATATTTTTCTAAATCCTAAAAAAACTTATATTCAATAATCCTTAAATATTACATGATTCATATACCATAATTCTTGAATTCAAAAACTCATAAACCATACCACTTTCTTTTTCAAACCATTAAATAGGCATCCTCTTCTTATTCCTTAATATATCTTTCCTATAATATGAAATATAAATCATTCCTTAAAATTAATCAACCTCAATTTAATCATGATTCTCACATTTAATAATAATAATTCTTTAAGAATAACCCATACCTTTCATTTTTTATTCATAATATCCTCATAATTATTAGTATAACCATTAATCATACCACCTTACCAATTCTATTCATGATATTTCACCTTAGGAAATAAATTTTTATAATTCCCATACTTTTGACATTTGAAACATTCTACTATTGATGATATATTAGGAAGACCATTATTGTCATCTATTTCATTAACCAAACATTTCATTTATACCCTATAATTAACAAGGATTTGTCCTTATTTTACACACTCAAAACATATTCTTGTTACTCTATGACATCCACTTGGGAGATTACTCCCACATTATAAACAGTTGGGAAATTAAATCATCTTTCCTCTATAGTCTCCACCACCCAAACTCTCAAAAAATTAAATCGTTGTATTCTTTGGTGAGTTCAAGAGTTGGTTAAGGTGAAATTTATTAGAAATATATTATGATAACTGGTTTTGAATAACCAAAATATCCATCACACAAGTTTTCATCCCATTTGGTTTCTCATCAACATATTTTATTTCACATTGAACGTTGATCTGGTTCCATCTAGTTCCCTCCATTGAATAAAACAAAAAACATAGTGTATTAAACAATAATCATAGTGGGGAACCATATAATCAATAAAAAATAGTTATAGGATGTCTAAATCATGACCCCGTATTTTTAATCTATGACAAATTATTTTTATCGTAGGTAATTCATGTTTATTATTTAAATACTTTATGATGGGTCTCAAAGAGTTTTTAAATTTATAAAGAATGTCCCCTTGGACTATAAAGCCCAACATACAACAAGGCCCACTATTGTGCACCAAGTGATGATCAAGTGCATCTCAATACACCCCTTTTGGAGTTATTACCCCTAGGTACTTTTATTCTAGATCCAAATCCACTTATAGTATCTGGAAAATGATAAAATTTCTTAGAAACCACTTTCTCTATACTTTTATAAAATTATAGGACATTTTCCTATACAGTGAATCATTCATAGACTTATCATTATAGACATACCTAGACACATCCTTAGAAATATCCCAATGGATCTCACTAAATTTTTCTCATCCTATCTTCTAAATGTTAACTAAAACATTCCTATGATACCAACTACTGTGATCTAGGATTCTATGGTATTGATATTAAATCTTTTTAGATGAATATTCATGACATTATACAAATAAATGTTTGAGGATTATAATGGTTTAGTTTATTGGCAGACTAGGTGAAAAATATTCTTATTTAGTGAAATATATTCAATGTTTCCACAAATATATTACCATTTAGTACTCTTTATAGACATACCATACTTAAAATATTTCTTTATAACCTAGGGAAAAGAAACATGAGAATAGTTGAGAATAGATTCTTAGTAAGGGTAAACAAGGGAAAATACATAAACATAATTTGTGTATAAGAGATTGAGAATGTGATCATAACATATTAAAATAATACCCTATACATCTAATATCAAAATCTTAATTTATGGCATAAATATTGGTAGTTCATAAGACATGAATCATAACGAAATCAAAGAAAATAAAGAATTAGAGAATAAAATTTATATTAGACACAGAATTGTGTCACACACATAAGAGTATAAAATAATTTATATAATAGTAATGTATCACTACAAAGGATATCATATTAGAACATGTTCACTCCCCAAACCATCATAGTAGTCATGGTTCACTACTAAGACCATCATAACAAAAAAAAGTCCATTATTGAATTGAGTTCACTCCCTGTTCTAGTCTTATTTATGTAATGAGGTATTAATATTTACCTAATGAATTAGAGGGAGAGATAGGTCACTTCATCACAAAATGAAAATAACTTATATGTGCACATGAGCCTTAGACCGGTTGGTAAGGACTCCATAAGTTCATCCAAGCGACCAGGGATCAAATCTAGGTGGACGCAGAATTTCCGGGTACTGTAGAAGCACTGTAGCGGGAACTGTAGCAGACACTATAGCAGTAGGGAATATGCCCCTGTTTGGGCCTTCGGGACACCGATTTTGTCCCTGAGTCCTTTAAGGCCTTCGGGCCACCCATGCCTTCGGGTCAGCAAGGCCTTAGAACCACCTCAAGGCCTTTGGGCCACCTTTAGTGTAGATTCAACCCAGACAACCTAAAAGGAACAAGATCTACAAGAAGGATGAGCAAGGAGCATTCACCATATCAGAGCTAAACAGATTTCAAGAATGATAGGGTATGGCACCCGCCATCGGGACAAGCCTGTGCATGCATGGGAATGCCTAGCCGAACAGCAATGCGAAGGTGGAGAGATGATTTCATGATGAAGATTCTGGGGAGGAGCAGTTCCAAGTAGTTAGTATGGGTTGTATGTAATGTTTGAAGCCTACGGGCAATGAATTCCCTTAGGGCCTATGGGTCATGTGATACTTATTCCTACAGGCCTTATAAAGGTTCCACCTCACCCCTTGAAAGGTCGATTATCAAAATCAATAAAAAATGAAGGCCTTCAGGACATTGGAAGAAAATAACTTATATTTGTTCCACATGATCATAAAAAATTCATCATATCATAACCCATGAAATTAAATAGGTTTCATAAACATTTAATCATAACATAACCTATAGAAAATATATAGGTTTCATAATCATTTAATCATTTAATCATAGAATACCCAATGAAAGGATGTCAGTTTCATAAGAACTTTATCATGTTATAAACCAAGGAAGAGAAAAGCGTTTCATAATCATCTTATCATAATAAACATAAACCATACAAAGAAATAATAAGAATGATATCCCTAGATCATATCCCTAACATACCATAGGTAACATCAACTGATTCTATCTTAGATGGAAAATGATTTTGAAAGATAATTTAAAACATTTCATGAGGAAAATAAACTTTCATTGAAAATAAAATTTTAAAAATAAAAATTTACAAAACATTTTGGAAATCATTTTATTTGAAAATAAACTTCAAAACCTACAAAGGAAGCTTTAAAAATGATTTTAAACTGAGGAAAATATCCTTTAAACTTTCAAAAAAAAAATTTATGAAATAATTTTTTTGGAAATTATTTTATTTGAAAATAATACTGAAATATTATGAATTAATTATCAATTTAAATAATGTTTATAATGGTAGGAAATTCTGTTTATATTATACACGTTAATACAAATATTCATTTCACATTTTTGTTAAAAATAAAATGGGAATTATTTAGAAAATGATATGAAGATTAAAGTAATTTATGTTCATAAAAAGTAAACTAGAGGTAAATTGTTATTTAATAAATCATTTGGATATTGTTAAAAACATATTTGAAAACATTTTTAGAAAACATGGTTTTAGAAGAAAAAAGGTTTTCCACCGAAGATAGAAATTACGATGATTTTCCTTAAAAACATTAATTTGATCTCTTTAGTACATAAATAAGGTATAATTAAAGGGAAATATGTATTATTATGAAATAAATATAGTATAATAAAATTCATGATTTTATTGAGATATGGATCATAATATTTCATCATCAGAAATATAACCGTAAACAATCCCAATAAACGATTAGATTATATCATAAGACGCATACTACTTTGATAATAGTAAATAATTATCCCAATTAAATAATAACAAAAAATTAAACTTAATATATCATGAGAATAAATAAATTCAGGATATTATATTTCAAAGGGTCTGTAAATACACCTCATAAAATAATATCCGCACATAAAATAACATAAGTCTCAAGGAATGAAAATTGAGAAAAAAACCCTTCCTACATTGGAAAATTTCAAATCACAACCACAAGAAAGAAATATAATCAAATGTATATTTAATGAAAATTAATTTTCTAGATAATAATAATAAAAAAATTCAAGGAAATATGTAAACCACATAAAATAAATATAAGTAAAATATGATATTTGACTTACAAAAAATAAAAGTGAGACATAAATCCATTACATTAAATATCGTCTTCCTTAATAAAAATTAAAAACTCGTTTATAATAAATATTATTTTATTATAAATCTATTTTATAACAAAACTAATGTCTATAATACCATAAATTATTTAACTATGACCTTTTATTACCCATTTACCATGAATTCCTTGTTAAAATCACGTTTCAGTTAGTAATTGCTTTGTTTTCCTTGTATATTTTGGTTTGTTTTTTTGTCCTATTAATTTGACCATGGTTGGATAATACCCCTAATTTTAAAAATAAAATAAATATAATATATATTTCATATATATTTATTTATAATAATCCATTAAATTTATCGATAGAAAATGAAATAGCTTGTTCATGGAGACGGTAAGCTGTACGTACACATGAACACTGTTTAGATATTATTAACAAAAATAAATAAACAAGGGTAAATAATATATTACCATTAAAAATAATTTTTATATTATATATAACACCTATTTTTATTTAAACCTATCCTTATTACAATCCATGTAAATCGTACTTGTAAAATGAATAATATCGCTTCGTGAAGCGGTAGTCTTCCATGCACATGAACGACGTTATCGTATCCCAACCGAATGTAAAGTTAGAAGGTATATGTGAAATAATAATTAAAAAAGTATAATTATATTTAAAATATCATATTTATTTATTTAATATATCATTATTACCATCAAAGTAAAAAAAATGAAAAACACATCACATCAGTTTGCGAGGCAGTAGTCCTCCGTACACATAAGCGATGTTTTTGTTTTCCGATGCGTTAGGAGGTAAGAATTTATATGTGGTATTATAAATATATAGGTATAATAATATTATAAATATCTTATATAAACATTTAATACATCATTTTATCCATCTATGAGAGGTGGTGATAGAAAATGAATAACATCGGTTCGTGAGGCGGCAGTGTGTTGTACACACGAATGATGATTTAAAATCTTATTGTATAAAAGAGAAGAAGAATATATGTCATTAAATTAACATAAAACATATAAGTATATTTCATATTATGAGGTTATTATATCATCATGGTTTAATAATAGTTGAAGGAGGTGGATGAAGAAATAAAATAAAACACTTGATTAGGGATGTTACCTCTTCTTCAGAAAACTTCTTTTAGTATATACCAAAAGGACTCATAAGTTGGATTTATAAAGAAAATAAGAATTATAGGATGATAGGAGTGAGTTACAGAATTTATTTAGGTATTCATAAGAAGAATAAAATGGTTTTGGAAGTGTGAAGAGGAGATGAGAGTGGGTGGCCTTTTACAAGAGAGGTGAGTAGAATACTTGTAATTTTTGAAAAGAAAAACATGTACCCACATTTTAACATGAAAAAATGATCCAATTAGGAAATTATAGAAATTATAAGAGTTAAGGTCAAAATATTTCTATAAAATTGGTGTTGGACATGATTTATGTTATTTTTAACCCTTACCATTTTAGTTTAGCCATCCGTAAACCCATTTTAACCTTAATCGTAGTACTTAATTTTTATTGTTTTTACTATTAATTATAATAAAAAATAAATTTAAAATTATTAGGTAATATAAATTATTTTTATTTAAATATTTAATACATTTTTAAAAATTCCATTCACAAAATTGTAAAATTTAATTTAAAATTAATCCCATTGACGCGATAAGAAATTTAGTTTTCAAAGAGAAAATATTCAAAAGTTTAAAAGGTTTTTATAAACAATTCAATATGAAAATGGTTAAAATGACCTAAATTTGATTAATATACATTTAATTGAAATAATTTTTCTTCTAAAACCATATTAAATTAATTTTTTTGTTTTTCAAATCTTTACAACAAATGAAAATTCTTAATAAAAACAAATACTTTTCACTATTCATTAAAAAATTATCTTCTCTAAAAATTATATAAAATTCACCGTAAGATAATTTTATAAATTATGATCTCAAAAATCAAATTAATTTATTTCAATTAAATTTACTAAAATTTTCAGAAATTAGTTATAAAATGAGTACACAAAATGAGACAAAACTGAATTTTAGAAAAATTGAGTTTTAAGTATAAAATTTGATTTATTCTTATATATTGTCTAGAAAACAAATAAGATGAAATTTAAAATTTTTATTGAATATATAATATATAAATTTCATTAAAATTATTCACAATTTTTTTTTAATTTATTGAGGTAAAACATGTTTTTTTGTATAATAATAGTTTTTTAGAAAATGTTTTCCTTTCTTTTCAAATTGTTTTTATTTTCATTTATAATTTATTGGTCACCAAAGAATTAATTTTATATACATGCATAAACCTTATATTTTTATAATTTATTAAATCATATTCATACCCCCCATCCTAATGTCTAGGTGATAATTATTATATTAAATAGTAATATTTTTGTAGTATATCATTTTTTGTTTAAACTCTGTGTTGCATGTAACACAAAATATGAAAATGATTGATTTCATTTTAAAAAAATATTTCAAAAAATCTTTGGGTGTAACATTTATTACTTCTTATCCTGTGATTATCTTTCTTTTAGTACAAATATGAAAGTATATTGGGAATAAAGAGGAACCATAATATTCCTTATAAGTAACATTCAGACCAAGAATCTTATCTCAGTGTCAATTCCATCATATTCTTCTTAGATTTATAATTAGATTTAATTTATTTCTTTTTACTAGATTCCATAGATTTAGTAATTTAATTCTTTTCATTTATATAATATTTATATAAAGCTATAGTCTTCTCTCCATATTTCATAACATATTTGATACCTTGATTTTGTAACATCTTTTTCATGCATTCTTCTTAGGTAGGTAAGATGGTTTTTCAATGTTCTTATCATTTCCTAAAATCTATTTTTCACATTTTCTTTAGAAAACTTTTGGTATTCTACCATATTTATATCCATGACAATTTATTCTATCCAAATAACTATGCAATATTTCTTTTCCTGATTAAAATTCCTACCCTACTCAAGTTTCTCGAGCTCCTTTATTTTCTTATCTTCCATAAGATTTACATTTTTCATTCTTAAAGATTTAATATTATTCACCTTCTGATATTTATTTTCTTCCTTATCATACTTTCTTAAGTTTATTCTTTTATAATCATTATAACCACCCTTTATTCATACCTATTTCTTGATATAGAAATGTTATACCAACATGAGTCTGCTCTATGCCCAGAAACTCCACAACATTATCCTTAACCTATGAATATTTATCTTTCATACTAATAGTATAACTACTCTAAAGTTTGTTGTTATTTGATTTTTATAAACTATATGTTACTTTTTTAGGGAGATAATTTCGTGATGAATTCAATTATTTCTTAAAAGAATATGATTTCTCAAAAATATCATCATTTGAATATGAATTGAAAATATATTCAGCTATACATTGAGATTGTTTGGGTAAAAAATAAACCTACATTTAGCGACCTTCTTGTTTAATATAATTAGAATATTAACCTTTAACATCAACTACTTTGGCGAAGTCTTCTTTCACATTTCATAACTCACTCTACGTTGTAAGAAACAATGATTGTGTTTATTATGTGAGCCTACTTTTTCAATGTTTTTAATTGTTTTCATTGATAATAAGCCCATTATTGATTTAAATACTAGGTAATTAATTAATTTTTTTATACTATTTGAAAATTTGGAATTTATTGAAAATTTTATTAAAACATGTTTTTACTGATATATTCATCTTTGATGTTAGTATTAAATCTATATATTAATTTTGATATTTGAAATAAAAATGTTCAAGCTCAAATTGGAATTAAATTATTAATAGGTTTAATTTTTGAGTTTTGATTCATTCAATTATTTTTGAATTAAATGGAATTCATACATTAACATTGAAATTGAAATTTAAATTGTGGGATTCAATATGGCCCTGATATTATTAAATGGATTTGTTTTTTTTATTTTAATAGAAGATACATAACTTTAAATTTTTTAGAAAATAAATTGTGATTTTATTTTTGAAATAAATTTTTTGAATTAGTGGATGCCATTTTTAAAGATGAAAATATATTTATTTTTAAAAAATATAATTTTAATTTAATTTATGTAAAGGAATTTGAAATTATTTATTTGAGGAAGAAATTCAGTTTGTCAAATGTTTTATCATTTTTTTATAATTAATAATTTATTGAAATATGTTTTTTTCTAGGTTGAAAAAAATAAGTGTTTAAGTAACAACATATTGAAATTGAACTTACTGTGCACTAGAAAAAAGAAAATATAAGTGAACGTGCATAAAAATTTTAAGTTACCCTACAATAAATACAATATAGAAAAAAATTCACTATCAATTTCAAAGTGTTCTCACTTGGAAAGAAATAATGTTACCTCATGAGCACCCTCCCTCACAGTAACTTCTAAAGTCATTATGAAAATAATTATAAACCTAATGTATGGACCACAGTCACTTACTTCCCATGTGTCCACATGACCATACATCTCATGGTTAATATACTGACCAGGATCCCTACCTATTTATTAACCGTGCCTCTCCCTCTTCAACCTACCATGAACCCAGAATTATCTTGGTAACATTTTCTACCCATACCATCTGCAACTTATGGTGCAACTTCCGTTAAAACTAACAAAAATAATAAAACCTCACCATTCCACGCCTCTCTATAGATCCCTATATAGAGGAGGCCACGAAATCATTTTGTACTACTCAATTCTCCAGCTAAACCCACTATCACTGAGGTTGAATACAAGTAGAGTAGGTACATCTACACACAACCAAGGATAAACTATCACACTCTAGGAGGATTGTTGAAGGTTTACAATGCTAGAACTATAAAATATCTATAACCAAATGCTTCCACCTTATATTTTTAAGAAAAACTAAACCCATGCATCCCATTCTCACTAAATATTAAACCATTAACCGTTTTTTGGCACTGAGGATAAGCACTAAATTTTGTTGACTGTTGTCATACACTTATTGAGATATGCCACTAGACAAGCTCATCTTTCCACTAAAGACATTGGCTCTTCTTCTATAGATATGGGCTAGTATAAATACCATCCTTGAAAGATCCATGATGAATATTGAGGATCTTCCATCATCACATCACAAGATGAATTGAGACCAAACCATGTCGATGAATCCTATGATGAAGAAATCGATATATATTCCCATTGAAGTAGAAGGAGCTCACCAAATCCTGATTCATTCCACCCTGATAATAACAAATGTAGTATTCATAAAATATTTGGGGAAAAATACATCCCCATACCCTGGATTCTTTATTGAATGTTCCCACATGCTACTTTCTCAATCAAATTTCTAAATTAGATAGCAATTAAAGAGATCCAATTGAAGAAACAATTCCCACTCTATTTAAATTATAGACTATCGAAAGAATAATTTTTTTATGAATTTTTGTTTTCCCAGTGTAAATTAACTGATGAATAGATTGTGATGTAAATTAAGACTACAAGGTTGGTGAATAGTTGTTTTAAAAATATTATGAGAAAATTATAAGAGTTCATAAAATTAAAGAATTATAGTGAGTGCAGTGTTCTTGAAATGAGTTTTAGAAGAAATAAAAAAAAGAAAAATTGCCCAGATTTATAGTGGTTTTGATCATAATGATCATAATCCACTCCTCAACCTTCTCTACTCCTTGAGAATATTGGCACCCACTAAGAACCTAGCTTTTAAAGGTTCAAGAACCTTATTATAGTCACTTTCTTTTGTAGGAACCCGAAGTCACAAACCAGTATTTTACCTAAGACCTGCCTAGTATATTTACCTTCCTTTTTATTGAGAGTCAAAACCCATACATCCTTTTTGGGGGAGAAATAAAAAGATGATTCAAGAATTTATTTTGAATGGGAAAAGAATAAACCAACCTCAAAGAATTAAAAATAGAATAATAAAGATTACATGAAGAAAAAATAAATTGAGAAATTAAAAAATGATCAAAAATGTCAAAGATGTAGAATATTTATGATCATTGACCACTTGAATGGATAAATCCCAAAATATGAAGTTCTTATTTGATCACAACTAGATTACAGAAGTCACATACAATTATTTATCAAAAACAAGTGCAGTAAAGAATGTTGAAGTTCTATCACAAGTCATTTATCAGATGATCTTTACTGGAATTGTTTTTATGCCTTAAATATGTATCCCAAATCATTAAAACAAAGACCCTCTAGGATCATCTAAAAAACCAATATCTACATGATACTTTTTAATGTATAACAATAAAATAATGTTATCATTAACTTTGTTAGTTAACATCACGTTGAAAAATAGAGAACATTCACTCTTTATATTTCTTCATGAAATATTAATACAAAACAATTAAAATAATATGTATAAAAAATGTATATGATTCATATTTAAAAAATAATAGAAATAAAAAATGATATTCTTGATTATTAAGATAGTAAAATTGTTGTAAAATAAATCATTAGAATAAATACAACTGCAAGTATTTGTGTACATAGAAAAGGATCACAATAATATTTTACAACACATTCAATTATATTTTAACAAAAATATACTTCAAATTGTAACAAAGAAATAATTTTAATAAAATAAATTAAATAAATAATTATCTTTTTATAAATGTTATTTTGAACTAACAATGGATTAAAATTATCTGGCAGTTGATCGATCATACTACCGTTGGTGAAGATCCACAATTGAAATATAGAGTTGTAGATTGATTTTTCGACTAGTTAAATAGAGAGTGTCATTATGATTTTTCTACCAGTGAAATGATGTACCAATGAATATCCAATGGTGGGAAAATATATAATGATATATTATTTTTCTATCAGTTGATAATTTAACTAATGATGACCAATCAGATAAAAATTCAACTAAAGAAATTAAGAAAACAATTTAAAACAAATTAGAAAAACCTACTATACTCGATGAGAAGAATAGGAGCTCTAATAGAGCTTAAAAAAACTAATACCATGACAAGGAGAAATAATAAAAAAAATAGAGCCAATGAATAAGACTACATTAATTCAACTATGAAACTGAAGTCTGAGGAAGTGAACAACTATAGGAAAAAAAACTGTTGGTGATAATGGATCTATTAGTGGAAGAAATAGGTGCTACCATCATAGAAGACACCAGAGGAGGCTTCGAACTAGTACTGCATACCAAGTTGAATTGTGAAGTGTGAGAGATTGGGTTTTGGATGAAGGTAGAAAACAAGGATTTGTGAGATATTAGGTGAACTGAAGAAACACAAGCGAGGAGGATGGTGATAAAAAAATTCAAATATGATAAGAGTGGGAGAAGAAATAATATAGGGGAGAATAGAAACATATAAAACTGTTCATGGGGAACCAATCAGATGGTTGTTTTGTTGTTCTTTCTTTTAAAGGATGAATAATAAAAAATAGAATGCATCCCACATTGATTATGGGATACAAGGTATAATAAATATATCAATCAAGATATTCTTCTCTATCATTTGTGAAATCAATCACGGTTCATCATCGGTTACACATTACACAAAGGCATGGGCTTAATCCCATTGAGTATACCAAGACCGACCCATGAACCTTATGGGCGTGTTATATAGGGCTTATAAATGGTCCTCCCATAGTAAGCCTACACTATGCAAGACCTGCCAATATGGCCCAATTCCTTGGGCTCCCCTACCATGAGGGTTTACCTGAGGCCCCCCCATATTGTGGTAGTAGGATGGACCATAAGGGTTGGCCACTGATGGCAAATTTTTTTTACGTAAGTCGATAAAAAATTAAAATTATAAAATTATTAATCAGTTAACAACACTATTTTTTTAAAATTATTCATTTATTATAACACAATTATTTTTAAAAATAATAATAAATTAAAAATTAAAAATAATATATGCTATAAAAACATGAATTTAGCTAAATGTGATGAGACAATAAATTATCAAAACAAATAAATTTGATTAAATTAATAAAACCAATTTCAAATAAAAATATCTCCCCACATTTTTTAAATTCAAAACATAACATTAACAAAAGTTTCAAAAATAATCTCCCCCTTTTTAAAATTTACAAAAAAGTACAATAATATTCAATCACTAAAACAATATCCCTTTTAAATAAAAATAAACTACTTTAAATTAGCTATTTAGTGTTTTTTCATAATCGTTACTCTGATATTTAAAAATTCAAGTAAATAAATAATTGAAATTGAGTAACATTGTGAATAGTGTTATCAAAATAGAACATTTACACACAAAAACGTTCTGCTTCTTGCATGTTAAGTTCAAACACAACCATATTAAAAAATAATTTTATATTTGATGAAAAAATAAAACTAATTTCCATAAATATATAGATAGAACAATTTTCTTCCCAAAAAAATGAAAATTCAATTTTAATTTAGGGTTTTAAAAACAAACTCCCCCTGAGTTTAAGCATTAAAAAAATATTAGATTAAAAACATATCAAAAAATAAAATTTAATTGTAAAAATTATTTGAAAAAATTTATAGAAATAACATATATTTTAATAAATTAGAAAAAGGTTTAAATATATGAGTTTGTCAAATAATTTTTTGTTAATTTATGCATTAATATAAAATTCACCTTTGTTGAATTAAATCAATTTTATAATAAATTGATTTTTTAAATCAATTAAGAATTATATAGAGATTTCAACTAATAATTATGATAAAAAAATTACAAATCACAGAAGATATTTAGAATATTTTAAAAGACTTATCTAGATTAGAGATGTTTAAACTTTAATTTTAAACAACCACAAAAGTAAAAAAACTATTAAAGTGTTTGGAGATTGACTGAAATAATGGAAACACTTATTTAAAAAATATATAGAAGTATATTATATTAATTAATGAATGGTTAAATCTCAATAAATTCATTCTTCTCTAAAGATAGAAATATCACTACTATTACAACTCTTTATAGAAAAGAAAACACAAAGTCATCATATTCATAACTAAAATTTTAACTGTGTAAACTATAAAATTTTACTTATTAAAGAAAAAATAGATTGAAGATAATGCACATTCCTAAAAACTATAAATAAAATGATTATCCAAAAGATATTATATATATATATATATATATTCCATTTATCAGATTATTTTATACAAGATATTATGTATTTTTTAATGATAGAAAATACTAATAGTGGCATGGTGATTAGCTTCGGTTTGATATGATTTAAGTTAAATACTTTTAGTTCCCATGGTATAATAAATTCATCATAATTAATAGAAGGTCATTTAGATACCCAAATAGATATCAAAAATCTATTTTTGGGTAAGTATTTTTTAGATAAAATAGTTCTAGTATAACCCAGAGATTGATTAAATATTAGTTAACACTCATTGGTATAATTTCATTTCATTCTACATTTAAAATAGGTTACACTATAAATACTTCCATTTGATATTTTAAGAAAGATAGTTTTATTTAAACTTGTTGTTAAACTATTATATCCGAAATAGTTTTTATTTGTGTTTCATTTCAATAAGGACATCAATTTTATTTGTCTTTACTTTCATCGAAGGTATCATTTTATAAATTTTTTATAATATATAATCTTTTTATTTTACAATTACTATTATTGTTAACAAGAAATGTGTTATAATCATTGATTTTTCTGAAAAAAATAATGTTGTTAATTGATCAATGATTTTTATAATTTTAATTTCTTATCTACTTAAGTAATGTTTTTGGACAACTATGGACAATACTTAGGGGTTATCCCTACTACCACACCAAGGGGGGCTTGAAGGTTGACCCCCATAAGATAGAAGCCCAAGATTTTGGGCCATAGATGCAAGTTGTTCATAGTGTCTGATTACTGTGGGTGGGATCATGTAGAAGGCATGGACAACGTGCTCAGAAGGCACATGGGTTGGTCTCATTAAGTCCTATATTCATAATCCCATGCGTGGGTAATGTGTAGCCAATGATGATACCCAATATCTAACTCAGATGATTGAGAGACACAACTTGTTTGGTATACCACTCATTTTCCCACATCCCATAATATTTGTGAGACACATTTTCTGTTTTTTACTGTTCATCCTTTAAAAACACAGATAGATCCTAAACCATCTAATCGGCGCCCTATGGCCCATTTGATCTCTTTATATTTCTCACTGTATTATTTTTTCTCCTACGCTTATCCTGTTTTAATTTTTTTATCACTTTCTTCCCCGTCTATGTTTCTTCAGTTTTCCAAATATCTTATCTAGGATTGATTGCTACCTTTAACCAACAACCTATTTCTCATACATCACGATTCGAGTCAGCATGCGGTACTGGTTCGAAGCCTCCTCTAGTGGATTCTATGATGGTATCCCATACTTATTCCCCCAGTAGATCTATGATCACATGTAGTTTTTTTATCTTATAGTAGTTCACATCCCGAGTCTTCAGTGGCACAATGGCATTGTATTGTTCTTAATCATTGGATCTTATTTTTAGTTATATTCTTTCTCCATGGCATGGAAGTAGTTCTTTTTTAGGCACCACATGAGCTCTTCTTCTTATCATTGGTTGAAATAGGTTTTCTAACTAGTTTTAAATTGTTTTATTTTTTTATTCAGTTGATTTGTCATCATATTCATCATCAGTAGATCAACTATCCACTGGTACCAAAATCATCTATCATTGTTTATTTTACCACCATTTTGTATTCACTCATAGATCATTTAAATGGTAGACAAATCATGTTATTATTCTCTAATTAACTAATAGCAGAATCAAGCTACCACTCTCTATTCAACAATGGATCTACACCAATGGGAGTAGGATAAATCTACAGCTAGATAATTTCAATCCATTTTTAGTAAAAACTTACTTTTATAAAACCATTATTCTTATTTTTATTGATGTTTTTAAAATATTTTCTTTGTTAATCATTTAAGTATATATTTTTTGAAATATAACATTATGTTGTATATACGATTATTTCAATCATATTTTATGTACACATATACTTGTAGTTGCATTTTATTAAATTCTATTTTTATAAAAATTTTAATATCTTTATAATCAAGAAGATTATTATTTCATTTATATTATTTTATAAATATGAATTGTCTACATTTTTTATTCTTATTATTTTATTTTATTTATATTTACATATCATGAAGAAATATAAAGTGTGAATTTACTCCATTTTTTATATAATATTATTTTGTTATACTTAAAATTAGGCGGAGTTTGTTTTTAAAACCCTTAAAGAAAATTTAATTTTATTTAAAGGTTTTAAAAACAAAATCCCCACAAGTTTAAGCATCAATGAATAATATTAGTTTAAAAAAATATCATCAAATAAAATTTTATTGTCAAAATTATTTGAAAATTTTAAATAACATAGATTTAAAAAATTAGAACAATGGTTTAAATAAATGACTTATTCTAATAAATTTATTTTAATTTATGCACTAATACTAAATTCATCTTGAAATAATTAAATCAATTTTTTAATAAATTGATTAATTAAATCAATGAAGAATTCCAAGAAGATTTAAACTTAGAATTATGATAAAATAAATGATAAAGCACATAAGATATTTAGAAGATTAAAAAAATTCTTCCCTAGATCAAATGTGTTCAAAAATGAATTTGAAACACCCAGTAAAGTAAAAAAACTATTAAAGAAATTGGAGGTTGACAGAAAAAATTTCAACACCTATATAAACATCAATAATAGTATATTATTTCAATTAACAAAAAGGGGTAACTCCCCATAAATTAATGCTTCTATAAAGATTTAATCAATACTTTGACAACTCTTTATAGAGAATAAAACACTTAGTCAATATATTCAGAACTGAAATTTTAATTTTGTAAACTAAAACATTTTACCTATTAAAGAAAAAATAGATAGAAGATAAAAAAATGCCTAAAAACCAGAAATCAACGTTTATAAAAAAGATATTATATATATTTTATTCCAGCATATTATATTATTTATAGACGATAGTATACATGATGGATCATAGAAAATAATGATATGGGCATGGTGATCAGCTTAGGTTCCATTGGATTTAAGTAAAATCCTTTTGGTATCCATTTTATAGACCCTCACTTTTAATTCAATAAAATTACATAATTTGTTTTGGAATACTTAAAATAATACACAAACGGATGCCCCAAGACTACATTAGTCTAGTGCCTTTAGAGACATGAAAACATAAACACAGGTATATAAGTGAGTTACATTATCTCCCACTAGGTTCTTCATGACTATTACCCTTCTTAGACACAACATATATAATACATATCTTCATAACCTATGGAATTAAAACATAATAAGGGGTGATCTCAGATACTCAGTAAGGGTAAAAAATGGAGATATGTAAGCATAAACATGAGCATAAGGGTATGATAACATGATCATAATGTTAGAAGATCATAACCAGAATATCAAAGATAATAAACATGAATTATGGAATAATGATTTATAGTTCATAAGAAATGAAACATAAGACAATAAAGAGAATAATTCATGAAATCATAACATAGGAATTGAATTTTGGCAGACACATAAACATATAATATCATTCCCTATAAGTCAAGATACATTTCTAGAACTTATTAGGAAACTTGATGGGGACTACACCTATTAGGAGGACATGCCACCATCCATAGTCACATTACTTTCCTTGTAAGGGATATTGTTTCCCAATATTCCCATAGTGAATCAGGTTTCCCCATTTTCCCTTAGTGGAACAGGTTTCCCTTTCTTCCCATAGTGGATTGGGTTTCCCTATTATAGAAACCATACTCTTTATTATATATTTAAACATTATTTATTACATAAACTATCACCTAAGGCAACTTTGAGGATTGAAATGTCTAGTATCTTGGGAATTTATTAACATTACATAACAACTTAAGACATGAAATAAAAAATATTTATAGAAAACTAATTTTACATGACCACAAAATTCCTTTGTAGTTAGAATTGCATGGGATAACCTGTGGATATACATAAGAAAAGGGTAAGCTATAAAGACTAGTAAGAGAGTAAACAATGAATACCATAGAGAATACAATACATGTTAGAAAATATGAATATCAATGGAGCACAAGAGAGACATGTACATAAATGAATGATAAAACATGATTATCAGAAAATGGAAAATGTGGAAACAACATACAACATGATATTAGCATGATCCATGGCTCATTGCACATGGATTAACATGAGTAGACCCTCATCTCACATGAATTTTCATGATTAAACCCTCATTGAACATGAATTATCATGAGTAAACCCTCATTGCACAAGGTGTATCATGATAATAAACATTATCAAATGCATTGGAGTGCAATCAGGGTACACCCTTTATAAACATTTCATTTCATGGAAAAGTGTGCCACATGGATCATATGACATGGAATCATTAAACTTAATAGTTTATTCCAGGATTAGGGAATGTGGAATACATAAATTTAAGTACCATTAAATATGTATATTTGCATAAAAATGAATACCCTTGATAGAGAAAAGGGTATGGTATTAACTATATGATGATTTTGTCCTGGAAAATCGCGATGCAATTTCGGCAGTATAACATCAACATATGGAAATTCATAACATCGATTGATGAGAGATAAAGGGGAATATCATAATTTATAAATGAAATATATAGTAATGGTATCATATAACAAAATATCCCAACATATGAAATGGAATTTAGATTCATAATATGGGAGAAAAACTTAAATATAAATAAGAAGAGAGAAATTCCTTAAGGAATTTCCGCATGGTAACAGGTGTACAAGAAAGGTATTAATGAGAGATAAATGCGTTTATCATCATTTAAAAAGAAGGAGGTATGTATGGGGGATGTGATAAATCATACCCCAACATTTTTAATTGAAATTAAAAGGTTATTACAACATAAAGAAACTTGGATAAAATGAGAATGAATGGAATCCCTTGCTGAAATTTGGCATGGTAACAGGTGCACATAAGGGTTCATAAGAGGAATAAATGAGAGTGAAAGGGGATCTAATAATTTATAAATCAAATGTGATGTATGTAGGATATTTATTAAGATATCCTAATATAAAAATAAAAGGAATTAAAATACATAAAATGAATAGAATGCTTGAATAAAGAGGAGAGTGGAAGATCCCTTACGAAATTTCGGCATAGGAACAGATTAGGTAAGGGTAAAACTGTGGGAGGATAAATAATACCACATTAAAATAACATAAAATGTACAGTAATATAATGATTATAAAATAATGAAATTATAACCATTTGAAATTACAAAAACTACTTTAAAATAAGAAGATTGAATTTGAATGGAGAAGAGGAAGGTGAGGATCCCTTACTTGGATGTGTGATCCCAAAGGCTTGAGAGAGGATTATTGGGAGATTGTGTAACCTTAGGTGGATTATAGAGAGTATGGTGAAGGGGTTTTTCACGTTCCAAATGGTTTGAGTGAAGAGGAATGGGAGATTGGGTGGATTTATATAGGAAATGATAAGGAATTGTTTTTTATTTAGGCAATGGACACTACACAATAAAATATTCCAAACCACAAACCATACCATAGTTTTTTCCCATGGTTTCTGAAAAAGTGGATTAGTGTAAAATATTTTATAAGGAAAATGGAAGAAAATATTAAAATATTAGACTTTCTTATGTGGAGGTGCGTCACACTCAAAAAGAAATCATTTTAAAATGTTAAAATATTTTATAAGTCTTGGAGGGTCCACCAAGGCATTATAAAATTTAAAAAAAAATATAAAATCACATTAAATTAATGGTAAAAAATATATTGGATGAATATTTCTTTTATATTATTTTATTACATCACTATTGGTTCATTATGATGTCATAAAACACAATATATATTTATACGGTATTTAATTTTTACCCAAAAAAAATTGATTGTCTCACAAAATTATGAAAGATTCACTGTTGGATAATTTTGAAGTCCTAATTCCAAAAATAATATTAATTTTATCTAAATAATTTCTTAAATATGTGAATTTTTATTTTTAAAATGAAATCTGAAATTTATTGAAATTTCACCGGTTTGACAAAAACATTTTTCAAACCTAAATAAAAAGGACAATTATATTCATAAAAATTATACGATAATTTATATTTAATAAAAATTAATTTATTAATTATATTTTATTAAAATATTATTTAATTAAAAAATCCATTAATTCATCAAAATATATTTCTTAATTGAATTTTCATATCAACTAAAAATATTATTCATTCATTAAAACCCATTTACAAAGTAATTATAATAAAATGAATGTATATAATTTATTCTATAAAACATAATGCATATAATCCTAATACTAGGGTCTTGTTACATATCCCTTTATTACACCATCATATTCCCTAAGAGTATGGTGTGCGATGGTGGGGATTTCTTGGGGCTGTTTGGTGAACATGGTTTGGGGTGTCATCTCGATGAGCTTGAAATTTTCTCATAAACCGTTTTGATCATGCTTAATTTGTCAGATCTCAACTTGGGATGGTGAAAGGAAAATCCCAGAAATGTTATCTCCCTAAAAAGATCCGATAAATGGGATTCAAAGGGAATGATCCTCCTAGTTAAGGCCATCACTTCCTTTGTCTATGTCAATAGGTTTTGTTACAACCCTATAATTATACCAGTCATGTAATTACTGTTCATCGACTATATTATTAATGGTAAAGATACTTAACCGTCATTTAAACCCAATAATAATAAAAAAGAGTCCATGTTTTTCAATAAGACATTAAAATAAATTGAATTTTATTCATAAAATATTGGGTCATTACCACATTCCCCTCTTAAAAAAAATTTCCCTCAAAATTTCGTTTTCCCTCACTATAATAGACAAGTGTAACTCTCCCTCATCACTTCCTCTGGTCCCCATGTTGCTTCTTCAAACTTGTTGTTTCTCCACAAAACTTTGACGAGGGGAATTATATTATTTCGTAGAACTTTTTTTTCAATGATCCAAGATCATCACCATATTCTCTTCATATGATAGGTAATTATCTAAGGGTACCACCTCTAGATTGAGTACATACAATGGGCCTGTTATGTACTTCTCAAGAGTGATACATGGAATACATCATGTACATGAGACAAGTTTGGTTGGAGTGCTCGTATATAGGCCACTTCTCCAATGCAATCGAGGATATCAAAAGGGATGATGTAACTTGGACTAAGATTTCCCTTCTTACCAAATTTCATAACTCCATTACATGGTGATTTATAGAGGAATACCATGTCTCCAATATCAAACTCTAGGTCTCGTTGATAGTTGTCAGCATAGCCCTTTGGCTCACTCTGAGTAGCTTTGATGTGTTTCTGGATAGTCTTAACCTTCTCCACCATTTATTTGACCATGTCTGGACCTAGATATTTTCTCTCCACAACCTCATCCCAACATGAAAGTGTTATACACCTCTTCCCATAAAGGTCTTCATAAGGAGCCATTTGGATTCTTGAGTGTATAATATTGTTGTAAGAGAACTCATCTAGAGGAAGATGTTAATCCCATCCTCATTTGAATTCCATTGACCATGCTATCAACATGTCCTCAAATGTTTGGATAGTCTAATCATATTGACAATCAGTTTGAGGATGACAATCCATACTAAAGTTCATCTCAGTATTCAGATCATGTTGGAGACTCTTCCAAAACATAGAGGTGAATCTTGGATATCGATCAGATACAATCAATAGTGTTAATTCATGCATCCTTATCACTTATTTGATTTATATCCATGATAGTTGATCCAATGAGAAATCCTATCGATTTTCAATGAAGTGTACCATCTTTGTAAGATGGTCCAAAAAAACCGAGAGAG
This sequence comes from Viscum album, assembly GCA_963277665.1. NCBI lineage: Eukaryota > Viridiplantae > Streptophyta > Magnoliopsida > Santalales > Viscaceae > Viscum > Viscum album. Next base: position 183,275,003 of record OY728153.1, on the reverse strand, counting down.
CATTGTTTCCATTGGATGTCTTCGGAAGTACAATGACAAAGTCCATGGTGATGTTCTCCAATTTACATATTGTTATGGGTAATGGTTGCATCATCCCCTTTTACATCGACCTATAAGCCTTCACTTGCTGAAATACCAGGCACTTTGATGTATACTTAGTGATCTCTTTATTCATATTATCCCACCAATAATGATCTCGGAGATCTCTATACATCTTTGTGTTTCTTGGATTAATGGAGATATTCACAATTTGTGCATCATACAAAAGTTCTTTCTTTAACTCCGTATTTGATAGAACATATAATCTTGACCAAAATATCACAATTCCTTCTTCATTAACATTAAACTTTGAGGATTTTCCTTTTTGGTATTTCTCACTTTTTACTAAATTACCACATCATCCTTTTGAGAATCCTCTAACCATTACAAAAGACATGGTTGAGAAATAATTTGTGAAAGTATTGATGATTTATCCTTCATTATGATTCGCATGTCCATCTTCATCGATATAAGCAGATTGGATCCTTTTTAGTTCCCATAAACGATAGAATTGCTATGTCCTTTCTATTTAGATCATCTGCCACCTTGTTCATTTTCCCAGGGTGGTAATGGATTGAGCAGTCGTAGTATATGATTAGCTCTAACCATCATCATTGGAGCATATTAAACACTTTATATGAGAATATATATTTGAGGCTTTTTTGATCTATATATATTTCAATCTTCTCCCCAAAGAGAGAATGTTGCCTAATTTTTAATGCAAAGATCACTGCTTCCAACTCCAGATCTTGCGTGACATAGTTTTGCTCATGAATTTTCAACTTCCTTAAGGAATAATAAATAAATTTTGCTTTTTTCCCTCAAATTTCATCAAAGGGATACTTATAAAATTTTCATGAAGAACATTCACACAAACTTCATCATTTGATACAAGAATTATATAAGTTTTTCCGTAATGATTTAATTTCATTTCTACTTGGGACACAACGTTCTTATAAAAAATAAAAGATATAACAATAGGACATGAATTGAAATACATTACGACATACACTACTTTGAATTATTGCTTACATTTAATTCATTCATAATTATCCATCTTAGCATAGGACTTCCCATGCTCCCCAGATCGTGGAGATTATTGATTCTCATCATGCTTCTCAGCCCTTGCAATGGAGAATTGTCTTGGGTAATGCCTGAATTCTTTAAATTTATAGCATATAACAGTGTAAGATGCCATATATGGAAATTTGTTTCCATCCAACAAATTATTCATTCTTTCATGGAAATTGGATAATTTGTGCCCTTCCTTCCCACAATTAAAACATCTCCCAGTCCCTTTGTGACTTTTCTCTTGGTTCCTCTTTCCACACTTGTTGCATGAATGAAATTAGGTATTATTCCCCTTATCAACTTTATTAGATAGAATTTCACGAGGCATCATCTTCCTCTTCCTTAATTTCCATTGGAATTCAACAAAGTGGAAATTGTTAATCATGATTTCTGATATCTAGTTTGGCATAATCATAATATGTTCTACTTGAGCTCCCATTTGATTGAAAAAATCACTGGGATATTCATCATGTTTCCCTTTGAATCGTTTCTTAGCCATATTCCTCATATTACCGACCATTGACTAGAATAAAAGGAAAAATAGGGATGCATAACTTAAACATTTTAACACATAAAGGTGAATCCAATGAAATTAAATGGATAACTTATAAATTATAATTATCTTCTTAACTTATAAATTCCTAGGCTTCAATCTATGTTATTCATGATCTATCACCTAATGTATATTCTTATGGGATTTTTTTCTCCTTTAATAATGGTTTATACAAAACTTATGAATTTACCAAAGAATATCCTCTGGTAGTGTCAAATCAAGCATGAATGAAGACCAATTTTTGTGCACCATTTCTTATTCGATTCTAGCTCAAAGCAGTGTTTTCGGGTTTTACACCTAGATACATCGATGCAAGAGATACCTATACTTGTTTGCGCCCAGACATGGATGTATTTTCTTGATAAACCAATTAATATATAACCACCAAAATTATGGTATGTTTTACTTATACTTAGTCTTCTACATAAGGCTTTCACTAGAGTTTTCTAATCCAAATCCCAAAAGTAACTAAACATATACTTTGATACCAACTCTAACAACCCTAATCTTTATTTCATATTTAAATATTATTTATTACATAAAATTTCACTTAAAATTCCTAGTATTGACAGGTCTAGTGTCTTGGGAAATTAGGAATATTATATGACAAATTAAGATATTAAATACAAAATCATTATTGAAAACTTATTTTAGACGACCACAACATTCCTCCGTACTTATCATTCCATGGGATAACCTGAAGATATACATAACAAATGGTTGAAATATAATTCCCATTAAGGGACTAAAAAAAGAATAACATGAATAATATAATACATGTTAAGAAATAGGCACGTCAGTGGAGCACAAGAGAAACATGAACAAAAAGTCACGATATAGCATGATTATCTGGATCCAAGGCTCATTGCATATGGATTAGCATAAGTGAACCCTCTTTTCAAATTAATTATCATGATTAAACACTCATTACACATGAATTATCATGAGTAAACCCTAATTTCACATGGAGTATCATGATACTAAACATTACCCAAAGCATTAGAGTGCTATCAGGGCACACCCTTTTACAAACATTTCATTTCATACATAAGTGTGCCACATAGATCATATAACATGAAATCATTCCACATCACAAGTTATTCCACGATTTGGTAATGTAGAATAAATAAATTTAAGTACCATTAAATATCTATATGTGAAAAAAGATGAATATCCTTGATAGAGAAATGGGTATGGTATTCATTACACGATGATTTTGGATTGGAAAATTGTGGTGTAATTTCAGCAGCATAACATCATTATATGGAAATTAATAAGTTGGTTTGATAAGAGAGAAATGGTATATAATAATTTACACTTGAAATATACCGTAATGGTATCATGGAACAAAATATCCCAACATTTGAAATGGAATTTTGATTCATAATATGGGTTAAATATTTGAATGGTAATGAGAATAGAGAAATCCCTTATGGAATTTCATCATGGTAATAGATGTACATGGAAGGAATTAATGTGAGAGAATTGAGTTTCTCATAATTAAAACATAATTAGGGTAGTATGGGGGAAGTTATAAACCATAAACCAACATTTTTAATTGAATTTAAAAGGGTATTACAACATAAAAAACATTGATAAAAATGATAAAGGAAGGAATCCCTTACAAAAATTCGGCATGGTAACAGGTGCACATAAGGGTTCATAAGAAGAATAAATAAGAATGAAAGGGGATATAATAATTTATAAAAAATGGTAATTAAGTAGAATATTTATTAACATATCCTAATATAGGAATTAAGGGAATTAAAATACATAACATTAAAATGATGCTTGATAAAAGAGGAGGGTGTAAGATACCTTATGAAATTTCGGCATTATAATGACTTATGTAAGGCTAAAAATAAGGGAGGAAAAATAATAACTCATTAATATAAAATAAAATGAATAGTAATATAATAATTATAAAATAATTAAATTATAAACATTCGAAATTAAATTAACTACTTTCAAATAAGATGCTTGAATTTGAAATGAGAAGAGGAAATTGAAGATCCCATACATGGAAGTGTGATCCCAAAGGCTTGGGAGAGGCTTGAGAGAGGCTTCTTGGGAGTTCGGGGAAGCTTTGGGGGATTATATAGAGTATTGGTAAGATGTTTTTTGAGCTCAAAATGGTTTGAGTGAAGATTAATGGGAGATTGGGTTGGTTTATATAGGAAATGAGAGAGAATTCTTTATTATTTAGGCTTTGGACACTACACATTAAAATATTCAAAACCACAAACTATACCATAGTTTTTTCCCATGTTTTCTTCCAATGTGGAGTGGTATACAATATATTATAATGAAAATTGACGAAAATATTAAAATATTATTCTGTCTTATGTGGAGGTGAGTCACACTCTAAAGGAAATCATTTTATAATGTTAAAATATTTTATAAGTCTTGGATTGTCCACTAAGGCATTATAAAATTAATCAAAACAAATATAAAATCACATTATTATAAATTTAAAACATATATTGACCTAATAACCCTAGTATATTATGTTATTATATCACTATTGGGTCATTATGTTGTCATAAAACACATTATATATTTATACGGTATTTCATTTTTATCCAAAAAATTCAATTGTCTCAGAAAATAATGAAAAATTCATAGTTGGATAATTTTGAGATCCTAATTCAAAAAATAATATTAATTTTATCTAAATAATTTACTAAATAAGTGAATTTTTATTTTTAAAATGCAAACTTACATTTATTGAAAATTCATGGGTTTTACAAAAATAGTTTTCAAAGTTTAATAAAAATGAAAATTGTATTCATAAAAATTATACGATCATTTATATTTAATAAAGATTAATATAGTGACAATATTTTATTAAAATATTATTTAATTCAAAAATTCATTAATTCTTAAAATTATATTTCTTAATTTAATTTGAAAATTAATATAAAATAATATTTGTTCTTAAAAAACCACTTACAAATTAACAATAATAAAATGAATATATATTATTTATTATATAAAAAATAACCCACTTAATCATAATTCTAGGGCCTTGTTACATATCTTTTTATTAAATTATAATATTCCCTAAGAGTATGGTTCGTGATAGTGTGGATTTATTAGGGTTGTTCGGTGAAAATGGTTTGGGCTGTGATCTTGATGAGCGTAAACTTCTCTCATAAATGATTTCTCCCGTGTTTAATTTTTTTGGATCTCAGCTTGGGATTGGTCTAGGGAAAATCCCAAAAATGCAATCTCCCTTAAAAGATCTGATAAATGTGATTCAAAGGGATTGATCCTACAAGTCAAGGCCATCAATTACTTTGTCTATGTCAAAAGGTTTTGTTAAAACCCTATAATTATATGAGACATTTAATTACTATTAAAAAATCTATATTTTCAATGGTATTGATACTAAATTGTCATTTAAAACCAATAATAATAAAAAAATAGTGCACATGTTTTATATAAGACACTAAAAGAAGGGGAATTTTATTCATAAACGATCAGGTCGTTACACCCATATTCTTATAGTGGATTGGGTTTCCACATATTCCCATATTAGATCAATCTCATTGACTTTATTCCCATCATTATCTAAATATATATAAATAATTACCTTATTCATTTGAGGGAGATATAGGTCCCACCATTATCATATTGAAATCATAAAAACATGTTCCAAAAATTAATAAAGAATCAAATCATAAACCATGAACATTAATTAGTGTCATAAACAGGTAAACACATATTATACTATATAAAAATAAATGTTTCATAATCATTTCATCGAATCCTACCCCATGAAAAGAAGCTGGTTCCTTAAACATATAACCCGTGAAAGAGAAACGAGTTTTAAAAAAATCATTCCATCATAACATAAACCATTAAAATACAGAATATGAATGGAACATTTGGATCATTCTTCATAGAGTAATGAGTCACACCAATGGATTTCATATTATAAGTAAAATAATTTTGTAATATCATTGAAAAACCATTCATGGGGAAAATAACCTTTCTATAATGAAGAACTCTTTTGAAAACATTAAACATTTTCAAAAATATATTTCTTTGAAAATATATTTAAAAGAATTTAAAGTAATATTGGAAACTATATTTTATTAAAAAATCCCATTCCATTAAAAATTATCTTAAAATATAATTTTTAAAACATTTTTAAAACATGGTTTTTGAAGTTTATGGCATGTGTCTCAATGAAGGAAAATTGAGAAAAAAATTAAATTATCAGTTTGGTAAATTTTTAAACATAAACCCCATGAAATATAGATAATAAAATGAATACGTAAATAACTATATTTTAAGGATAAAAAATCTAATAATATATTTAAGGTTAGTATATACACCACACAATAGAAATGAGTGGTGAATAAGGAGAAAATCTAACAGAAATAAAAGTGAGACTAAAAATCCCTTTACCTTATGTATAAACTCTCATTATACTCATTTGAAACTCATGTATAATAAATATAAGTTTATTATAAATGTAACACATAACTATATTATTATACCTAATACCATATATGAATTTATATTAACCTCTTATTAACACTTCCATGTTAAGTTTACATTTCGGGTAATATCTGCTTTGTTTTTCGTATGCATCTTAATTTGTTATATATTTTTTACTAATACTTATGTAATTATTTAAATAATGTAAAAAATTATATTAATATAATTTATATTAATTATATATCTATTTATAATAATATATTAAATATAGAAATATGAAATAGAATACACCTTCCATAACGATGGTAGGTTGTACGTACGCATGAACGTTGTTTCTATTTAGTTATCATTTCATAAGAAAGAAAATAAATGACATATATGGATAAATATATAATAATTAATGTGTAATTATTATTCTAAATATATCATATACATTTATTGAACTCATCCATAATACATTCCATGTATATTGTGAATGATTCACATCACTTGAGGAGGCAGTAGTCCACACTTCCCCAACCAAATTATCATATTTTTAGAAAATTGAAAGCATGAAGGTATGTGTTATATAATAATTATAGAATCAAAAATAAATCCTAAATAACATATATATCATATAAAAAATTATATTTTCAATAATAATTACCAACCATGAGAGGTGGTAAAGGAAAAATGAACTACATCGTTTCATAAGGCGATAGTTCACCGTAGATAATAACGTTAAGTTCGTTACCCATTAGCTAGAAGTGTGTGTAAGTGTAGGATGAAACGTTAAAATAAAAAGACATTAGTATTCTGAGTATAATATTTTTATTATATAATCTTTTAATAATAATATTTTAGGGGTGTAGAATGAAAATAAACCAAATGTTCTTGAGGAAGGATGTTACCTCTTCTTTGGGAAACTTCTTTTGGTTTGCATGAAAGGGATTCCTTGGATGGATTTATACCCAAAGGGAGAATTCTAGGATGAAGGTAGGGGTGTTTGGAGGAGATTTAGGTGTATTTTTTTGAGCCAAATGTCTTGATATGTGTTAATAAGTGGGAGGGTTGAGTTGGTTTTTTATAGTTGAGGAGGAGTGACATTCTTGTAAATTTATGAAAAGGAAACTCCATCCATGTTTTTCCTATGAAAATTGGATCCAATAATAGTCCCAATCTGATAAAATGTAGTATTGGGTATAAATATATTCATATAATTGTTTTTGGACAAGTTTATTTGTCATTTGTGCCTTAATTTTATGGTTTAGTCCTTTGTTAAGCTAATTTTTCTCTTAATCGCTATAATTAATTTTTATCACTTTCATTAATATTTTTGGTGAAAAACTAAATTGACCTTATTAGAAATTATAAATTATGATAATTAAAAATATGGAATCTATTTTTCCAAATTAAAATCACATAATTGTTATAAATTAATTTAAAATTAATCTCATAGACGTTTCACCACAACGAGTTTTTTAAGAAAAAATGTTTATATATTTCAAATAATTTGATATCTAATTTCAATGTGAAAATTGTTCCAATTTACTAAATTAGAATAATTTATGCACCATTAATATTATTATACTTTAAAAAAAATTAAAATATAATTTAACTATATAGATAAATTAGATGAAAAAGCAGTTTTGAATAAAAATTTAAAATTTTTCACTATTTATCCAAAAATGAATTTTTTAGAAAAATCACTAAAATTATACCTAAGATAATTTTGAAATTATTAATTAAAAAATTAATTTTATTTTATAAAATAAATTTTCTAAAAGTGTCTAAAATTATTTTTATTATTTTTCATAAGAGATAGAAATCTGTTATTTTCAGAAAATAGTATTTTCAAACTTATAATGACTTTTATAAAAAATATATTTCATATTATGAATAACATCTCTATATATAAAAACATTATAAATAATATTTTCATATTAGTTATTACTATTCATATTACTAATTTTAATGACTATGTTATAACTATCCCATTTAAATAATAATAATAATAATAAAATGTTGTTTCGTAGAAACCCAGTGTTTCTTATAACACATGAATAGTCAATGTTGAATGTAGAACAAGATTATATTGGTATAAAATATAAATAATGTTTTGATTAGTGTAATGTGAAATCCAATACATCAAATTAAATTAATTTATTTGAGAAAAATGGTTCATAAAAACTCATGGTGTTATATTCTACGCCCCTTAAAAGAAATTTCACCCTCAAAATTCATCACTTTGAGTCAAAAAATAAGGATAATTATGACTCATCACATAATTAACTTCCCATGTTGCTTCCCCTAACTGGTTATTTCTCCACAAAACTTTGACCATGTGAGTTGTCTGGTTTTGTAGAAATTTCTTTGTATGATCCTCAATTTCAACTGGTTGTTCCTTGTAAGGAAAATACTTCTCCAACAGTATGACTTCTACATTTAGTACATGGGAGGGTTCAGGTATGTAATTCCTCAATAGAGAGACAAGGAACACATTATTTAATTGAGAGAGATTTAGAGGAATTTCCAAGTGATATTCTACCATTCTGATATGATCAAGAATCTCGAAGGGACCGATATACCTAGGGATTAGTTTCCCTTTCTTCCCGAACCTCATAACCTTTTTCCAGGGAGAAATTCATATATAAACCTTCTCACCAAATTCAAATTATAAGTCCCATAGATAGTTATCGGCATAAATTTTCTTCCAACTTTGATCTGCCTTGATATATTGTTGAATGGTTTTAAGAATCTCTATCATTTCTTCAGCTATATCAGGTCACAATAGCTTTATTTATATAACATTATCCTAAAAATATTTAGCACCACATTTATTACCATAGAGGGATTCAAAAGGATCCATACAAATTCTTGTGTGAAAGATATTGTTGTAAGAAAAGTCTACTAGAGGAAGGTATTGGTCCAAACCACCTATGAAATCTATTGAACATGATCTCAACATATCCTATGGGGTTTCAATTGATCTTTTAGACTGTACATACATATGATAATTATAAGTAGTGATGAAACTCAATTTTTTTATAAAGTTCTTGCTGAAGAATTCTCTCAATCTTTTAGGTAAGCCTCATATCCCGATCAAATACCATAGAAAGTGGTACTCCATGAAAATTTACAACTTAATGTATATCCTAGAAATATGATCAATAGAGAAGTATTATATTATAGAAATGAAGGGTTATGACTTAGTAAGGCTATTGACTACCACCCATATATCATTAAAACTTGTAGTGGTTTTGGGGAGTCTGAGGACAGAATCCATTACAATTTTCTCCCATTTCCATTCTGGTATAGGTAATGGATGCAACATCCCCATAGAATTTTTTATTTAAAACTTATCTTGATTTCATACCAAGAACTGATATACATAATATACAATTTCCCAATTCATTCTATCCCACCAGAAGTATTCCTTCTAATCTATATACATCTCTTCACTTATTCGATGAATAAATAATGATGAACTATGAACCTCCTCTAGTATATCCTTCTTCAAATCCGATATGGAAGAGAAACATATTGGGTTCCTGAACCTTATCATTTAATTCTAACCAAGATTATGATCAATAACATTTCTAACCTTCTTTCATAGATCTATATCTTCCTTCGGAACATCTTTAATGTTCACATGGATAGAGGGTTGAACATTCAATTGAGAAAGATAAGATTTATCTCCTTCCTTTAGTATTTATAGATCTGTCCTCTAAAAATCCATAAATATTGGATCTTTGGTGATCCTCATCATGGATAAGCTATCATGATCCTTTTGACTCAAATCATCATCCAAATTATTGTAATTCCTGAGGTGGTAATGTATTGAGCAGTCATAATTCTTTATCATCTCCAACCATGTTCTATAGAACATGTTCAATTCCTTCTGTGTGAATATATATTTTAAAATTTTATGACCAGTATATATATCAAAATTTTCTCCATAAAGATAATTCCTCCATATCTTAAATGAAAAAATTACCGTTTCTAACTTCAAATCAAGAGTTGGGTAATTTTTCTCATGGATCTTCAACTATCATGGGGAATAAGTGATAACCGTGTTATTATATAAAATAACACATCCTAATCCATTATTGGATACATCACTATAGATTACAAACCCTTCTCCACTATATGTTAATGTAATCATAGGTGCACTAACCAACCTTATCTTTAGTTTCTTGAAATTTTCTACACATTCATCTATCTGGAGGATCTTGGAACCCCTCTGAGTTAACCTAGTCAGAGGATTGGATAATCATGGGAGATTATCAACAAATCATATATAATATCCCGCTAATCCAAGAAATCTATAGATCTAAGTCAATATGGTTGATCTAGAAAAATATTCAATAGCCTCCGTATTTTATGGATCTACATATATACTGTCTCTTGAGATTATGTGAGACAAAAATGAAACCTTTGTATCCATAATTCACACTTTTTAAATTTTGAATACAGTTTCTCCTTCGTCATGGTGTTTAGAACAATTCTAATATAGTCTCCATGATATTCTTTTCTCTTTGAATAGATAAGAATATCATATATAAAGACTAACACAAACCAATCTAGGTAATATCTAAAGACTCTATTCATCAATTACATAATGATAATTGGGGAATTAGTAAGACCAAAAGTAATCACTATATATTCATAGTGACCATAACTTGTATGGAATGTCATCTTGGGAATATCCTCTTTCTGGACCCTCAATTGACGATATCCAAAATTATGACCAATCTTGAAAAGGTATTGCTCTCTGTGTAGTTGATTAAACAAGTCATAAATATGGGGAAGAGCATAATTGTTCCTGATCCTGATCTTGTTCAACTCCTGATAATCAATGTAGAGTCGTATTAATCCATCATTTTATTTTCATAATGAGATTAGGTGTACCCTAAGATGACACACATGGCCAAATGAGTCCTTTATCATGGTTTTATTGGAATTTATTCTTCAATTCCTTCAACTCAACTGGGTCTATTCCATAAGGAGTCTTTAATTTTTGTGGAACCAGGTACAAGTTATATCGAGAACTCAACATCAAATTTTATTGGATGACTAGAAAACTATTATGGGAACACACAAACAAATTCCCAACCAATAGGCACATCATTGATGCCGAGTTTATACCCAACAATTTGAGACCAATATGCCTTATAAATGGGAATTAAGACCCATAAATTAGATGTAATAACCATAGGAAGTTTATACATATCATCACATAGATAGATTATCATAGGTTGGTTTTAAATATCAAACATAACTTCCTTTCGTCAAAAATTGATGTGGGATTTATATAGATAAATCTAATCCATGTCTAAGATGATATGAAATTAATCCAGGGAAAAATTTCAAGATTTGCAGGAAGTATATTCCCACAAATGTCAAATGGAGTGTAATCATGGAATTAAGAAGAAATAATCATATAGTTAAGGAATTTCACTACTAATTCCATATATACTAATTTTTGTGGAATATTAATACCATTAGAAAATTATTTATATATAAAATATTTGGTAGATCCAGAATCAAATAATACATTAGAAGTTATAGAGTGGATGGTAAGTTTACCTTTCACTACAACGTTATCACAATCGTCATTAGAAACAGTGATCACATGTGATTTCCCCTTGTCCCTTGGTTTAATAGGTTTCTAACAATGATCATTATAACCAAACCATGGGTTTGGGAACTAGTTAGCATAATTCCCATCTTCCATACACTTAAATCACTGAAGTGTGGAAGGTTCATTTTGTATAGATTTTATTCTATTTACATCATTTTCTAACTTATTACCATCAATGCGATAATAAATTACTTGATGGCCTTCCCCTCTACACTTAAAAAAATTATTATACCCCATAATACAATTCCCCCAATGATTATTTCTATACTTTTAGAATAAAGGAAGACTCTCCTTCTTCTCTCCACTATTCTTATATTTTACTTTGAACTCCAACTTTATTTTCTTATTAAAACCATTAGATTGATATGTAACTCCATCGTCTATTTTAACATTGATTTCACAAAAAAAATCTATTCATAGGTACTAAATTCTCTTATGGTCAACTCCCTTCTCAGACTTTTCTATAATCCACCGAAGAACCTATCAACATTACATAATGATTGGACGATAATACCAGAAGCATACCATAGAAGTCTTGTGAAATTATCCTTATAGGCACTGGAAGATTCAGAATCATTTAGATTCAACTAAAGGAGATACTTTTCCATCATTATATGAAGAACATAAAGTTTATGAATAATTTCATGAACTTTTCCCAATCCATAGATTCAATTTCATCTTAATTCATTGTGTTCTTAATTAGATTACACCACTAGTATGCTTCCCCTTCTTACTAATAAATAACCATAATGACTTTCTCCTAATCTGAATACTAGATAATAGGGAATATATTTTCAATGGTATTGATCAAGTGTTCAATAAAAACTAGACCAGAAGACCTTTTGAAAGAATGTAGATATTTCCTCACGAATAAATCAACATAACATCGTTCCCTCCTTCGCATGTTTAGAACCTCATCATGATTCATATCTTGAGAAAGTCATGTGAGCATAGTAATGAGGTTTTTTCATTCTAGATCCAAGATTATTTAGATGATCAGAAGAACAATCATTGAATTATTCATCACAATAAATATTAATGCGGTTCTTTTTGGTTCCATCCATTGACTAAAACAAAAAATAATAGAGTAAGAATTTATTTTAATAGTTAGGAACTACATAATCAAGAAAAATCTCTCACAGGATGTCTAAATTATAAAACCTTACTTAATTTATAATAGACTATATTTTTCCTAGGTTATTAATATCCAAATTATTTTTAAATCGTTCATGAGGGTTTGTGAAGAGTTTTTAAATTACCAATGCATATCCCCTGAGAGTGTCAAAATAGGTGTAAAGTAAGGTCCATTTTCATGTACCGGGTTACCCTTGAGTCAATCCCAACACAAATTGATGGATTTGTTACTCCTAAGAACATATATTCTAGAAACACATCTACTTATAGTATCCAAATAGATATTTATTCCTTTGAACCCACTCACTTTATCTGTAATGTCTGGAATTTTCCATGTAATTTTTTTGAAAATTAAATGAAATTATTTCAAGACTAGGTACTGAGGCGACACAGGATTCTGAGGCCCAAGGTTCCCAGGATAAATGTTTGAACTATTTTTAAGTTTATTAAAAATAGTGTGAATGCCTATTTTTGTATATTTTGAATGAGTTCTCAGATTTGAAATATGAGGGAACATTTTTGTTTTGAGCATCGAGTTTTTCTTAGGAATGATCTAACATCTACCAGTGGGGGTTGAATACAGAAAAGATTTTTTGAACGTTTTAAATATGAATAAAAATAAATTTAAAAAGATTATTTTATTCTGTCTCTTAATATTTTGTTGCGATGCAGTGATGTTGTGACACAGTTATAAGGAATCTGTTTCCTTCCATAATGGAAACAGCATGGCGACACTGCAACCTAGAGAAATAGCGATGCTAGAAAACATTTCATCAATTAATATCTTATTAGGGATATGGGATGAGAGAAATTCCTGAAGAATTACTTGGTGGCTTTGAAGAGAGAAAATTCATTGTAAAAACCTCTCATTGGTGAGCGATGAACGACAAAGAGATGACGGATCGAGATTATTCATTGATGTATCTCCAAAAATAGTGAATTCTATTCACTGATCAATCCATAATCCAGGTAGTGGGTTTAATTTCTCTGTGATTTTTTCCTCGTTCGTGTTTCCAATGATGAATGCGGACCAACCCTTGAAAAAGTTGATCTGTGGTTCGATTGTTTATATGGGATGGTTAAAAATGCAAGATTAATGTGATAATTAGATATTTGTGATTTTAATTCCTTTTTTGTGATCCTGATAACAAGAATGAATTCGGTCCAACACGATAAAGGACTGGATCTATTCTAGAGGGTGCTCTTGGTTCCATTCCAGGCCCCGTTATTGCATTCTTCATTGACGGACCCTTGTGGTCGTGTCGGCCTTTTCCGGGAGGTTCCAAATGTGATTAGATCCCCAGAGTGATGGTAAGATGATCATTAATCCATGAAAATGAAGACAACCACCCAAGGATTGTGGGGGTTTCCCCTGTTTGAAAAATGATCCACCATAGCGACAGTGTCATCTCACGGAAGAGAAGATAGCGGCGGTGGCATGTGGCGATGCGACCACCCGGAAGTAGCAGTCACCAGGTCGACTGCTGTTGGCGGAGATCCATGTGAAAAATGTTGTAGTGTGGAATATAGGAGCCTCTGGAAATAAAGTAGGTGGTGGGCCTTGCTAGATGCGGTAGTGGGTCGTGTCATGTGGTCGAGGGGTCACGGTACAGCTGGACTATGGAGGTAGGACCCCGTAGACACCACCATAGGGTTGTCACGTGGCAGACCACCACATTAAATGCAGTGGTTTCCCTGATTTAATGGGGAGCATACATGGAAGCTACCGCATCCTGGTCATTCGAACTGGTCTGCTTCAACAGACTGTGCTAGAGACGACGGACCAGACCGACAGTGGGCCAAGCCAAGTTGGGGCGGGACAGACCTAGAGTGTCAGACCTGGTAGGTCAGGTCAGGAAAGACCTGAACCCAAACAACTCCTTTTTACTTAAACACATATAACTCTCAAATTTCTTGTCCATTTGACAATACATTTGTGGTTTTGGGACCCTTGAAATGAGGGGATCTTTTTGAGATACTCTAAGTAAGTTTCTTTGGAAGTTTGTGTATGACCTATTGGCTCGACGAGTAGGTTCTCTTGAAACGAGCATGCTAATGGTGGAATCTTGTGGCTATCTCTGACCTAGAAGCTATGTGATTACCTAGAATGCGTGTCTTACCTAGACTGTGTGTATTACCTAGTCTGTGTGCCATACCTAGACTCTGTGTCTTACATTGACTGTGTGCCTTACATGGATTGTGTGTCTTACCTAGACTGTGTGTCTTACCTCGACTGTGTGTCTTACCTAGACTGATTAAGTACTGTCCTATCCAACTAGGGTTAGGGTCCTCTAGTATTTTAAGACATGATGTGTGTTACCAAAACTCCAAATGTTATCTACAATTTGTGTGTTACTACCACTCTATGTGTTACCTACACTCCATCTGTTACTACTTGAGGGTACTATGGATTCTTATGACAATCCTGTTTATGTACTGTATACCTATACTTGGCGTGATATGACTCGAGTGACTCTCTTGATTATAAATCTTATAGCCTACACTTTGTGCACCTCTTTGTTATTCTGGAGAGTGTATTTCTTAGTGATTCCTTTATGGTATACTTCGTGTGATTACTTTATGGAATTCTATGTCTGATTTCATGGTGGTATAATTCTTAGTAATAACTTTGTGTTTTGGGGTCCCTAATGAGTGTTGTTTTACTCACCGTTTCACAGGATTCACCCGCACATATCATGTCCTGTGAAAATGTCCAGATGATTTGATGGAGTCCTTGGTAGATTGAAGATAGGGGTGCTTCAAGGTGACCTGACAGACATAGTAAGCTTCAAAAACATTCAAATAACTTACTATACCTACACTTCATGTAAGGTTTTATGAAAATAAGATATAGGTTCTTGTAATTTTCCTTTTCAGTTTCTCTTGTATTCTACCCCTTTTTCTTTTATTTTTGCACCTTAATCTAAGTGGGTTTCCTTAGTGATTTTCATCCATGTTTACTTAGTGTTTTCAGTTTAATGTTTTTCTTGTAGATGGGTGCATACATATAGGTACTAGGTCAAATACCTCCCACTTGTGGCATATGACTACTAAACACTAGTCACCAGCCCCTGACCTATGGGAGGTGGGCTTGGGGTAGTCACATCATGGCCCTTAGTGGACGAGTTGTGACATTATCCATTACCAAAATTCTAGGAAATTTTCCTATAATTTTACTTATCCTTAGACATATCCTTAGAAATTTCCTTTGAGTTATCACTAAGGTATTTTCATCCTATTTTCCAATGTTTAACTAAAAAAATGGTTTGATACCAACTATAGTGACCATCACTTTTTATACATTAACATTACATAATTGTTTTTTTGGAATACTTAAAACATTACACAAATGGATGCCCAATGACCGTATCGGTCTAGTGCCTTTGGAAACATGGAAACATAAATACTAGTATATAAGTGAGATACACTGTCTCCTACTAGGTTCTTCATGATTAGTAGCCTTCTTAGACACATTATACATAATACATATCTTCACAACCTGGGGAATGGAAACATAAAAAGGGGTGAGATTAGATGATCATTAAGGGTAAAAAAAGTGATATTTATAAGAATAAACAGGAGCATAATGTTATGATAATGTGATCGTGATGTTATAAGATCATACACTTCATATAAAAGATTATAAAAACTAATCATGTCATAAATATTAGTAGTTCATAATGCATGAATCATAAGTAATCAAGAGTATAATAAATTAAATCATAAAATAGGAATTGAATTGTGGAAGACACATAAAAATGTAATATCATTCCCTATAAGTCATGACTGTTATGCCTAAAATGGTATTAGATATACTAAGGGGGTGGGAGGGTGAATCAGTGTATGGATATTCTTTTCAAAATTCTTCCCACCCCAATGAATCTTGACCTCCTTATTATAAGGGTCTCTTTATTTTCTCTTAAGTGTTTATGATGATATTATTCTTTTCTAATTTATCTAATGATGATTCCTCGAAAGTAAAGAGGGGTAGAAAAAACAAGGACACATTGATTTTACTAGGTTTACCCTCTTTGAGCTACGTCTATGGAACATACAATGGTAATGTGTCGATGTACCAATTCCACTAAGTCTCACTGGAAAATGATTTTTGGGCTAGATCACTTCTATGCCCAGGTTCACTTCCATTATAATGTTTAGGGATAGATCATTACTTTCCAAGGGTCATACCTTGAACCTTTCTTCTATGGATCACTACTGGTGGAAAGGATCACCTTATTCCTCTTCTGTTGGTCACTGCTCAATAAAGAATCCACACATGATTTATTGATATGTAGGTGCCTTCATTAAACATAATGAATACATTCTCAGTTGTATATAGATTCTCTGTTGAAGTAAAAATGGAATCCACCTGATGAATACTAATTTTACAATAGAATAACCTAAAAATCCCTTATTGGTTCACACAACTTTTTCATGAAACCTTTTGATGGATCACACATAATTCTACCTCCTTGCATTTACTATTTGTTCTTTGTTGTAGATATCCCAATCTTCTGTGAAACATTTTCTTTGTCATGGAACTTCTTCTTGGTCAAAACTCTTATAATTTGTGTACAAATACATTGTCCATTCAGACCCAAGTTATTTTCTTGCGCACAACAAAAATTTGAGTCATTGCTTCACAAAACAATTCTTTCACACAACTTTACTTCCTTGTGCATAAATTCTTACACGATTTTAATCCTGAATATTTTATATGGTTTTAGAGGTACTGAATTATGGGGGGGGGGTAGTAGCATAATTATAAACATTGATGACCCTGCATGTACGTTTATTTCCTTCCAGCTACCCTGTGAACAAAATTGAACCCAGCATGGAAGCCCATATTTAACGTCTCATTGGGAGCGTAAGTATCTTTCACAATGATCACATCGTCTTTATTTCAAAGACATGTGAAACTCTTCCTCTCTTGTGCAAACCAACCTTTTAAAACCATTAAATATTTCACACACTTTTTTCCATAGCCATATTTTGATGTGATGATATCAAAAATAATATTGTGAAAAACATTAGTATTCACCTTCAATATTTAATTAAATTTCCTTTTCCAAATACACATCTTTTTAACCTCAATATTTTGGACCCAAATATTTTGGAAAATCCTAGGAATTGGTACCACCTTATATAGGTATCGTTATGTACCTCCTCCATATCATCCATCCCATTTTCCTAGATATTTTTAATATACCTTGTCAATAATATCTATAGAACTTTGTAAATTACCTTAGAAACCTACTTTTTCAAAAAACACAATCAGCCCAAAAAGACTACAGTGTTACCTTGAGGGATTTTTTCTCAATACATACGCATTGCTTGAACTTATTAGGGAACTTAATGGGGACTAAACCCACTAGTCGGGACATTCCACCTCCACCAATCGCAATCCATTTCTTGTAAGGGATCAATCTTCCCTATATTTCCATAGTGGATCATGTTTCCCCATCATTCCCTAGTGGATCAAGTTTCCCCATATTCCCATAGTGGATCAGGTTTTTCCATATTCTTATAGTGGATTGGGTTTCCCAATATTCCCATAGTGGATCATGTTTCCCCATATTCCCATAGTGGATTAAGATCTTCGACTTGATTACCATAATTATCTCAGGAGATATAAATCGTTACCCAATGCATTGGATAAAGATATAGGTCTCACCCATCTCAAAATGAAATCATACATACATGTTCCACAAATTCCAAAAAAATTATATCACAACCCATGAAATGAAATGGGTGTCATAGACATGTAATAATGTCTTAACCTATATAAAAAATAGATTTCATAATCAATTATTCAATGTATAACTCATGAAAATAAGCGGGCTCCATAAGCGTATAACATGTGAAATAGAAACGAGTTTCATAAAAATCATTCCATAGAAACATAAACCATTCAGAGAAAAATATGAAAGGAACATTTGGATCATTTACACATAAATGAATGAGTTACTCCAATGGATGTTATCTTAGACGGAAAATAATTTGGGAGGATATTTGAAAAACCTTTCTTGAGAAAATAACCTTTCTACTTTGGAAAATTGATTTTTAAACATAAATTTTTTTTAAAAACTTATTCTTTGAAAATTGGTTTGAAAATTTATAACGGAAGCATGGAAACCATAAAAAATTTTCAAAAATAAATTTTCCTTAAAAACGAGCTTAAAATATTATTTTTTAAAACGTTTTTGAAAAAATGGTTTTTGATGTTCATGTAATGTGTCTGAATGAATTAAGATTGAGACAAAACTACCTAACCTATTTGGTAAATTTTGAAACATAAACCTCATTAAAAATAGATCATCAAATGGATATGTAATTAACCATAAATTTAAGGATGAAAATCATAGAATATATTAATGTGTATACACCATAAAAAAGAAACAAGTGGTTAATAAGGTGTAAGTCTCACAGAAATAAAAGTGGGACTAGATACCCCTTACCTTATGTCTTGACTATATTTATACTCATTCAAACCCACTGTATAATAAATATAAGTTTATTATACATCTACCATAGAATGATATTAATATATCTAATACCATATATGTATTTATATTACCTGATCATTAACACTTCCATGTTAAGGTTACGTTTCGAGTAATATCATTAACACCCCAAGATTTTACGATATGTCACTTTTTAAATTTATCTTCTTTGATAGTGTAAATTATAGCGAACAATGAGCTTAAACTAATGATTAAATATTATTATGATAGTTATTACCTATCCATTGGAATTGTCCTAATGAAAGAAATTATGTAAATTATGAAAATATGGTTTACACATATTTATAAATTAATTATTTGTTTACCAATTAATTAGAAATGAAAATAAAAATCAATTGAACATAAGAGATGTTTTTTCATAAAAATACAAATTTTATGACTACAATGGTATTTTATATTAATAAATTGAATTAATAAATATTAGTTAAATATAATAATGAAACATATATGTTACATATTCAATCAAATGTTTTTAAACTCAACTAATAAGTTTGATAGGTTTAATATAAGAATGAATTAAATTTTATGCATAAAAGACTATATTTCCTAAAGACAGTTTTACCACCTTTTATTTGCGTACTTGTTTTAAAACTAAATTTTGATACTTTTGTTAATTATAATTAAAAAATAAACTTTTTTTTGAAAATTTTAATTTCAAAATTAGCTTAGGGTTATTTTTTTCCGAAAATAATTATTTTCAAGTGAATAGTAAAAAATCCATATTTTTATAAAACTAACATTTTATTTATATTAATAGTATATTTATAACATTAATATTAACCTCAGATAAAAAATAACAAATAAATTTTAGGTATATTATAAATGAAAATATGTTATATTTATATCAAGAAATAAATGAATGAATGCTTTAAAACTGATAAATTAAGTGTTGGTATTTATGTGAAACATAAATGTTTATTTTTAATTTTATAATAAGTAAAATAATTTAAAAGAAAATTTAATTTCATAAAATATATTAATAAATTAATTTTCTATTGTCTTATTATTTTAATATAATTTTATGAGACCTTAATTAATTTTTCAAGGTGTCATGAAAACAATTATAATATTGAATTCATTATTTTTATATTAAATGATGATTTTATTTAAAAAAATAAATTTATCATAATTATAAAATTATTTTTATTAAATGTAATCCATTTTGAAACTCTATAAATTGAAAAATGGTTATGGTTATTTTTGGGATATTTCTATAATAGTTGATTTTTTTGTTACTAGTGAAGTACAGTAATGTATGATATTTAATAAATACACAAATTATTTAGTTATAGATGATGTATTACTGATGTAAAACCATAATATCAAAATATAATTCATTATTTTAATATATTTATTGATAATTTTCATACTATTTATAGGTTTGAGGTAAAATAATAAACTAATGAATATAATAATGATAAAACAGCCCTCTCCTCCATTATAAATACCACCCCTCACCACCTATTCTCATTACACCTCTTAAGCCTTGAATCTTGTCCAATACGTACCAGATACTCTACATAAGCCTATTCAATGAATCTAGGAGCCTTTTTATCACCAAAAGACAAAACTAAAGACCCTTAAGAAGGTTCTTAAGGAGAAGATATTCAAGAGGTAAAATCCTCTTACGTTTTCATTTATTTTATTTTCAATTTCTTTTCTTTTTTTATAATTTATTTACCTCATCTATCCAAAAAGAAATTATATATCCAGTATATTATACATACTATTATTTTATTATTATAATGGGATACCCTTCATCAATTATTTTCTCTTCCCCTTTTTATTTCAAAAATGAAAACATCGTCTGTGAGGTGCTGATTTTCCACCTTCACGGATGATGAGTTTTTGTATTTCAATTATGCCTTCAAGTATGGATATAAAAATAATTTTATGGTTAAAAAATATTATAATAAATATATTATATCCATTTTAATTTTATGAAACTATTATATATACATGATATTAATTAACAATACAAACTAGTTCGTGATGATTGAAAAAAAGCCAAAATAATCCAAACAGTTACCATTAACATTTCTCTAATAAATCATCCTCATATCTAAAAAATGATATATAATACCATTATTCCATATTCAAATTTATTAATAACATATAATTTCAATTTTGGATAATTATTTCAATTTTACATGATCTTTCATACATGTATACAAGTGAACCAATCGTAAAAACCAAGGAAACGAACACTTTCAAACGATGAAATTGAATATTATAAATTATCAAAAAGACCATAAATGAACTTAATAAAATGTAACTAATTAAATTAGTGTTTAATAGGTTATTAACTAATTTATTAATTAATATAATTTCATTATCATGTATGTTAATTATATGTATAGAATGCTTTCGTACATAAGGTAAGGGTTTTAACATCTCAATTTTATTTATGTGAGATATGCCTTATTCACCACTATTTATTGTGTGTTGTGTATGTATACTTCCCATTGATGTATAATATCATGAATATATTTATCTTAATGATATTAAATGTATTATTTGATTATCATTAATTTTATGGGGCATATGGTTCGACTATTTTCAAAGTGGTAAGGGATTCTCCCCAAACATCCATTTTTAATTCGGGTTATGATTTCTCTATCTTTACCCAAATTTAATTCTTTATTATTTTTATATAAATCTTATAAATTATGTACATATTTTACAAACTCGTTTATCTAGATTATTTACTCTTTATTTTATGGTTAATACATGTTTTATAAGGTTTCTTTTTTTAATTCCTCCTAATAAATAAGCCCAATTAAGGGGAACTTCCCAATTTCTTAAAAATTTTCAAGAAAGATCCATAATATGTTTTAGGATACCAATATTTTTCTAAAATAACTATTTTTATCATGAAAAAATATCTTAGTTATTTTCGAGTTTTATGTAAACAACTAAGCCTTCATCCACTTTAAATAATAGTTTATATTTTCACTTAAACTGCACTGAAGTGGCTCTTTTCTAAAGTTTCTTAAATACCATTTTTAAATTGTTTTCACTTTATTTAGAAATAATTTATTCCTTAAATATAT
Source organism: Viscum album (assembly GCA_963277665.1). NCBI lineage: Eukaryota > Viridiplantae > Streptophyta > Magnoliopsida > Santalales > Viscaceae > Viscum > Viscum album. The sequence goes on along the minus strand of OY728153.1, from coordinate 183,252,557 downwards.
TTTCATTGTCACTAACTTTTCTTTTATCGGATATTAATGTTTACAATCTGATTTTATGACAAATGAAAATAATTTTACAAAAGAACTCTTCTTTCCAAAGTAAAAGGGTATTTCTATAAAGAATTTATAACTAATTTTATTACAGTATTTTTATCTATGATTGTGTTTCAAATATTTTAAAGTTATATGGGAAATTTTGATTTAAATATATATTTTTAAATTTATTATTAGACATATTAGGAATGCACTTGACTTATTAGGTGATGGGTGGGTCCTGCTATAGCCGCTCGATGAATCGGTAGGACCCATGAGAAAAACTAGACCATGATTTGGCCAAGGCCTTAACCATTTATATAGAATTCTTGGATGAGGCCTTAATGGTATGTTTATGATGTCCAACATTATGAATTAACTCATTATAATTTTTCTAATTGAGAATACATGTAATTATTCGACAAGTAGAATATCTATGGTCAAGTTTAATTCTCATATGATTATTTATATGGACTTATTCAATAATTTTTTATTCCTTATCTATTATACTCAGGTTATTGATTAAATTGAATTTGTTTTAGTTGATCACCTTTACCTACTCGTTTGTGTTTTTTATGATATCTTCTATTGTATTTCTTACCATTACTGAGAATCTGAGATCACCCCTTTCTTATGTTATATTATTCCCAGGATTCCAAGATGTATATTATTAATGACTTGTAGGGATAATTGAAGAGTTTATTGATGATTCCAATGGATTTTCTATGTGGTTTTTTTCATTAAAGTTGTAATTTAAAACTTTTTCTTTTATATGGTTTTCCAAATCTACAAAACTATTTGGTCCTTTATGATGTCAAAACAGGTTCATAGTACCAATGTTATAATTTAAGATACTGGATCTAGGCTACTGGGGTCGGGGTCCTTATAATATCCAATTTGTTTTTCATAGGTGACTTAATTTGTTATATTTTTGGCCCTGATACTTATATCATGATTTAAAAAGTGTAAAATTGATATAAATATCATATATATTTAGCATATATGTATTTATAATAATCTATGAAAGATAGAAATATGAAATGGAATGCACCGTTCATTGAGAAGGTAGGTCGAATGTACGCACGGATGTTGTTTCTATTTAATTATCCTATTAAAATAAACAATTTCATTGAAATATATATATATATATATAATAATTATAGTAGAATTATTATTAAATATATTTAAAATATTTTTACCAAAACCATACTTTATATATTCCATGTGGAATGTGAATGATTCACATCACTTTGAGGAGGTGGTAGTCCACACTTCCCCAAACAAAGTTATCGTATTCACACAAAATAGAAAGAATGAAGGTATGTGTAATATAATAATTAAAGATGAATAAATGAAACCAAAATATAATATATATCATATAAAAAACATATTTTACATCATAACTTCCAACCATGATAGGTTTCAAAGAAAAAATGAACAACATTATTTTGTGAGGCGATAGTTCTCTGAATAAAAGAACGATAAGTTTGTTATCCATTAGATGGAAGTGTGAGTACGTATACGTCAAAAAATTATAATAAAAAATATTATTATATTTAGGATATAGAATATATTATATAATAATGGAATATGATGAGTTTATGGGGGTTTAGAATGAAAATAAAACAAAAGATCTTGAGGGATGATGTTACCTCTTCTTTGGGTAACTCCTTTTGGTTTTCACCAAAAGGGATTTATTGGATAGATTTATGCCCAAAGAGAGGATTATATGATGAATTTAGATATTTTGGGAGGATATTTAGGAATATATATTCTGAGACAAATGGTGTGAGAGGTCTGAATAAGTAGGAGGGGTGAGTTCCTATTTATAGTGGAGGAGGAGTGACATTCTTGTTAATTTTTGAAAATAGAATTCCACCCACATTTTTCCTATTCCAAGTGGCTAAAATAATGGACAGAATATAATAAAAAAAGGGTATATGGTCGAAATATGTCCATAAAAGGGATTTTTTGTATGTTTCATGATCATTTTGGGCCTTAATTTTAAGGTTTACTCTTTTGTAAAGCTTATTTTTCTCTAAATCGCTATAATTAATTTCAATCACTTTGATGAATATTTTTGGTAAAAAACTAATATTACCTTATTATAAATTATAAATAATTCTGATTCCAAATATGTAATAATTTTTTCCAAATTCAAATCACAAAATTGGAAGAAATTAATTTAAAATTGATCCCATTGACGTGCTGTGACAATGTGTTTTTTAAGCAATTTTTTTTAAAAGTTTGGAATATTTTGATATCCAATTTTAATGTAAAATTGGTTACAATGACCTAAATTGGTTTAATTTATTTAAAATTAATTACATTAAACATAAAAATTTATATAATATAACTATATAGACAAATTAGATTAAAAAGTAATTTTGAATTAAAATTCAGTATTTTTCAGTATTCTTCCAAAAATGTTGTTTTTCGGAAAAATCCCTAAAATTAACCCTACCATGAAATTAAAATTATAAATTAAAAATGTTGTTTGTTTTATCATATTAAATTTATAAAAGTGTTTGAAATTAATATTATTATTTTTCATAGAAGGACATAAAATGAAATTCAATAAAGAAAATAGTATTTTCAAACATATAAATCCTTTACTAATAATTGTATATCTTTTTATCAATATGAATTATATATATATAACCATTATAAATAATATTTAAAAATTAGTTATTACTATTCATATTACTAATTTTAATGACTATGTTATAATTATCTTGTTTAAATAATTATAATAATAAAATGTTATTTCGTAGAAACCCAGTGTTGCATGTAATGCAAGCCAAGTCAGTGTTGCTTGTAGTGAAATATTAACTTGGTATAGTGTATAAAAAGGTTTTAAATAGTGTATAGTTCAATGAAATACATCAAATAAAATTAATCCATTCAAGGAAAAAGGTTCATAAAAACTTGGGGTGTAACACCCATGTTGTCGTCAATTCAGCATAATTCATAGAAGGTATTTTAGACACCCAAAAAGATTTTAAACATATATTTCTGGGTAATTTTTAATAAATTTTTTTCATAAAAATGTTCTAATATAAACAAAATATTATTTAAATCTTAGTGATCACTTATTGGTATAATTCTATTTCATTCTACATTTCAAATATGTTACACTAGAAATACTTCCATTTAACATTTTAAAAAAATTATTTTTATTTAAACTTACTGTTAACCTTTTATATCCAAAATAATTTTTATTTGTGTTTGGTTTTATTAATGAAATAATTTTATCATATTTCTATTTAACTTTTACAAATTTATAAAAATAATTAATCAATAAACAAAATTAATTTTTTAAAACAATATAATGATTATAACTCAATTATTGTTTACAATAAGAATAACTATAAAATCAAAAATATAATATATTGAAAAATAATGACCAAAAAGACCTCACTCAGACCCAAATCATTGGATGTGGCTTAGAAAAAATGTTCTCAATGTAGAACCAAATAAAATTAAAAAAAATGAATTCTTCAATTTAGATTCTTGATATTCATCCTTGTAATGGAGGACAAACTTCATATTTGATTTCCTTTTTGATTAAAAAATTTCCAAGACCAAAAGACATTTAAATTTCATTAAAATTTGGAATTAATTATTCTTTAAAATTGTTTCAATTTACACGTTTAAATTTGAAGACACCAAGACCTTACCTAATTGTACAGATATCCTAGGACTAATCCTAGCCAATCATATTCAAAATCAATAGAATCTGAAATTTGAAGTCTAAATAATTCATCATATTCTCAATTAAATAATTCCCTATATGATATGCCACAATAGAGAACTTAAATATCAAATTATACAGATATTGATCATGGGAGGATCATGAATTAATTTGGGAATATTCTTTATGACAAAAAAATTCCATTACAACCTTTAAGATAGAGACATGTTGATCATCCAATGAAGAATAAGTCATTGTTTAAATCTAAAATTGGAGAGCATTCATGAATAAGTTTAAGATACATGTACTTCTTATATGAAATTTTTTTATGCATGCTAAGGAACTCTGAGTATTATTCTGTAAAAAAGAACTATTCACTATACTGAGTAGGCTAATTCTCACTCATTATCGAATGATACTTCTATAATAACTGATATTGTTGTTTACTATTATCATTTAATTTATTTTTATAATAACTCATGATTGAACACTAATCCATTACTAATTATGTTTAGGAGATCCCCCTACACCATTTTCTTGATTAATTCTGCATTTTATCTATTTGACCTCTTCTATTTATCTCTTAGGATTTATTCAAAAATATATTTGAAATATGAGATTTATTATTCCTCACATTTAGAATTAATCATCTATTGTTCACTGAATCATGCATTGATGCCACTTAGGTCTTCTACATTACTTTTATTAGGAGAAGTGGGTTAATTTAAGGGTAATTCAAGATCTCTAATTACTAGGATAGGTGAGATTGGGGGTCTCATGATCATTTCATCCCTCCAGTTTAATGAAAAAATATAGTAAAGTTTAATTGAGTGAGACTTTACTGGATTAGAGATAAAAAAGATATTAAAATGGAATAATTATTTAACAGGTTCAGTAAGGGGATATACAAGATTATGAATCTTCTTCTAAATTGAGTTAAAACCAACCACATTTAATCTTCCTTTAATATTTATGATAAATAAATCCATTAAAAAATATTTTAACACATCCACAACACTATTTTATCTAGAGAAAACCGGTGTCCCACTAATAGTTCAGTTATTATTAGGTTTAAAAATTGATTTCCTAATCACCCCATGACAATAAACTCATCAGCTTCTGGAAAATATTATTCCTTATTAGGAAAACATTATTTGAAAACATTCACCATATTCTCAAGTTTTTCTAACTTTAATATATTCTTTTTAATTTCCTCAACAAGTGTTATTTCTACCATGTTGATATTCTACATCCATATTGATGTTTCTCCATAACTTTTTGCCTTTATCTCAATCTCAGTAAATTTTATTTTCTAATCTCTAATCACATTGAGGTTTGTCTCACCCTTTTTGAATCACTCATCATTCTAAAAAAATTGTTTCCTTAACTTATTTCTTCAAGTTAATCTTTTTCTTCTTGAGTTGTGTATTTATATCAAGTGTTTCATCCAAATTATATTTTAGAATCCATTCAAATTTTATTATCTATTCACCAGAATCATCAATATATAATTAAGAACTTCTTATTCTTATATAATCTACAAAACTGACATGATTATGAGATTCATTTCTGGATGAAGAATTATCTTACTCTTTTCTACTCATTAAAACTTTTCTGGTTGTTTTTGGGTATATTTTTTATTTTTTTGACACTTTTATTTCAAATAATTCTTATATTCTTCTCCAAATATAGAATATTCATACGTATTCCTAGGAAAATTTTGTGAAAAATTTCTTTTATCATTACATTTATAACATTTAAGAGAAATTTTACCATTCCACTTTCCTTGATTGTATCTCCTATAAAGAAGAGAATTGATTATGTTAAAGTTTTCTTCATTTTCCTCATCTTATGAATCAATTTATTCATCTAAAAATTCATTATCTATTATATTCCCTTTTAAAAAGTCATTGAAATCCATTTACTCTTTTTCATTCCTTTTAAATATAGTTGATTTTCTTATCTCATAAGCCACAAGAATAATCTAAAGTTCAACTAGAGATAAATATTCAGGATCTTCTAAAGGTGATACGTTGGCATCAAATCTATCTAGAAATTTTCTCAACAATTTATTAACAATATTAAAATATTCTCACTTCTCATAAAAACCTTGGATTTTTCTTAAAATATCATTACTCTTGTAATGTATCCATCAATACTTTATTCATTATCCATTTTAATATATTCAAACCTGATCCTCTAGATTTGTAGCTTAACTTCATTAACTTTTTCATTTCCTTCATATCATTTTCTAAAATTATTTCACTTTTTTGGCCATTATAAACCCTATAATATTGTATTAACATTCTTTGTGAGATCCATCAATATGATATTCTGAGACTTTCCATCAACTTTCAAATTGTTATTATCAGCTGTTATCATAGAAACAATATCAATGGGAGGAAATCCAAGTATTTATATATCTAAAAAATCATGGAAATGAGTGATAAGATAAATTAACATCATATTATTCTAACTATGATATTTTATACTATCAAATAATCGAACACCCAAGTTGTTCCCAGAATTAAGATTCCCAATTATTAGTATTTGTATATTTCAGAGGTAACCTAGGATCTAATACCAATTGAAGTTCCCCCAAATCAATGTAAGGTCATTGGGGGTGAATCAGGGATTAATTTTCATTTTATAGTAAAGTTTCATAACTTTGAAATGAAACTATTAACAACCTGAAAAAATGTTTTAGAATTATGATCTACTCAAATATGAATCTAAACCTCACCTTCCATATGAAAAAATATAAATATAGATCAACACATGATATTTACAATGTTTGGTAAAACTCCCTACTCCTTAACATGTTATTTATCCCCCAATATGGATTCTTTTACTATTCTATATAGGATTACAAAGGAATATGCAACAACTGGTTATACTACCTTGAAATTGTTCCTCCTGCTAACCCTAATTCTACCCCCAATAATCAGCTCTTCATCCACAATTAGTTATACCCCCCAACCATCATAATTGTATCCTATTTATTTATAGCTTGTTATACCCTCATCCAATGGGCCTTTTGAAATACTAGTTATACCCCTCACTATAATCTCTTAACTTCTTCTATTCCAATCTACTAGAGAAAGATATTATCTTTCTCCATATGAAACTTAAACCATATTTATCTGTATAAAATCTTTAAGAACTTTAAAAACTCTATTATGATTTTTTTGGCCTTAAAATTTCATCATAATCTTTGGAATACCAGGATATACTCAATCACAACATTCCAAAACATTATTTAAAAAAATAATTAGAAATGTTCATCTGATATACTTCATCTAGTATACCCTCTATCTAATTTCTCCATCTGTGTCTCCATATAATGATTCTCACCATGCTTTAGTCCAATATTTTTTTTTCATTCACCTTCTTCCAATGTTCCCAGTACGATGCTTATATATTTAATGAAGCAATTTTGTTCTAGTGTTCTTCTTGATTCTTGTACTGAGTAGGAACCTAATCGACTACTCTACCTTTATTGCCTCTTCATTTGATGATTTTGTGTTCATTCCAAGTTCTTCTTCAATTGATGATACTTGATATGATGTAACTCTTCTTCAAATAGGTAGTAACCTTTATTGGACACTTATGAAACAAATATTTCAGAAATTCATCTTTTCCTCACATGAACAATGGTCTATATATTCTATGTACTACTAAAAACATTTATATAGGTGTGTTTCTAAAATTTTGGGTATGAACTCAAATGAATTTTATTGATCAATAAATTTTACTAGGAAACTTATTGATTCTTAAGGAGTATTTATTAGGATTCTTGAATAACTCCATTTCATTAAAATTACATAAACTTAGTGTGAATGAACTATCACAAACTTCCTTAACCTTGACAAGACAAACAAAAATTTATTTTTGATGTCATCATAGTCATGTTAATGTCTTTAAATTATTTATATAAACACCTTAGTTATCATATTTCAGGTGTATGTATATCGATTTCCATCATTAGGTCATCTTTGACTGATGGTACACCATCATCAGTCCCTTTCTAATGGGGCTTTGTTCAGTTTCCCTTTGTTAGGAAACCTCTATTTATTAATATCAGTATATATTTGTTTGATGAAATATCATATATCCATATAGTGGATCTTCATACTGTGATCCAACAGGTGATCATAATATGAATCCTCATAACAACGGCTTGACAAGATTCTGTATGATCGTTCAACCTTAACAACATAGGCCAATAAATCTTTACAGGATATTTTTTCTGATGACATTGTATACCCCAGTCTGATGTATGTCTATCCAATGAAACTATACTCCATATCAAAAAATTTTATGCCTTTAATAGTATGAACCATCTTCATATTTTTTATACAATGACATTATAATGATCCATATGATAGCCTTGACAAGCTATCCTTAATAGGAAACACCTTTACCTAGATAACCTTTATGTATCTCATGTAACTATCCTGGTATATTTATGAATCAATTTTCATTCCTTTATATAGGTAATAAAAAGAACATGTTACCTTTAGTTAACCTTAAAGAATATATTCAAATAGATGAAACTTCAACCTTTCTACCATAAACTTTCATCTGATAAGAACCTCGATAAATCCTTTATTTTGTCATTCTGCATCAAGAATTTATATAGACACAAAACAATAGATCAATCTTCACTCAACTGCATCATTGATCTTCATAGCTCAAACTTCATACAACTCTCCATCAGATAATATTGAGTCTGTTTCATCTGATAAAATTTTTTTATACATCCAATCACAATGTGAAACATTTTAAAATAGTCTAACCGATTACTCGTGAATAAACTCTATATAGGCACTTTCATCTTGGAATTCTCTTATTTTTTACTTCTTACATTATACATCTTTCACTGTGTATAAAAGGACATAAAGTATTATTGGATTATGATAAACATACTAATATTTGTAACTTGAGTGACAGCACAACATAATTAGAATTTTTAATGAAATTTTCATTAAAAGTTTTCTTGGATCGACTCACATTTCGATTCTGATCAATGGGTCCCCAGAAGGATATTTTTAGTTCTTCAGAGGAGTAAGGCAAGGTGACCCTCTCTCAGATATTATTTTCTCCATTTCTGAAGATTACCTAAGGATGATTCTTGCAACATACGGGCGTCTAGAGAAACTTTCGTACCATCCCATGTTTAGTTTACTAATGATATCATCATCTTTTCTCAGGGCCATAAGAAAAATATTAAAAATATAAAGAAAGAAATTTCACCCTATGAAAGTGTGTGAGGGCAGGAAATAATTTGGAATAAATCCTTAATTTACTTTCGAAAGGTATATTCTATCCCAAGGAAGACTTCCAAAATAAATGAACTGAGAATAAGGGAGGGCACACTAACATTTACATATCTTGGAGTCCCCCTCTTTTGGGGAAATCCTAGGGCTTCACATTTCACGGAAATATTGAGTCAAGTCAGAAAAAACCTTACTTCCTAGAAAGGTAAATAATTTTAAATGGTGGGAAGGGTTTGCCCTGTTAAGAATGTGGTGATTTCTAAACCGGTCTACTCCTTTATTCTATACTCATGGCCTTCCTCAATTATTAAAAATGTCAATTCAATGATGATGAATTTTTTTTGGAGTGGAACAATCTTAGAAATAAAGTCCATCACTACCCATTGGAAAATTTGTTGTATGCCTCACCCATATGGGGTCTTGGAATTAAAAATATTCTTCTATTTAACCAATATCTTCTTGAAAAATTTATCTATAAAATCATCAACAACCACTCGGAATCTCTAAAGCTTCTCAGATCAAGGTTTCTTGATAAAATGATCACAGTGAGCTTGAAGTACATGGAGTCTTCTATATAGACTGGATTGAGAGATATATCCCAAAATATTGTGGTGTCTTCACACTGCATGGTCAGCAGAAAATCACCTCCCAAATTCTGGTATGACTACTGGTTGGGCACCCCATTGGTTGAGAATATTACCTCAACTATCTAGTCTATATACATGGCATCACTGTCAAGGATCAGATGGAAGACATGGAAACTCTAATTGATGATATTATAGATCTTATATCTAATTATGAATTTCTAATGTAGGAAGACATGCTCATCAGGGAACCTACTCCCAATGGAATACTTGATTCCATGAACTTCTATCTACACCTGATTCAGAAAAGTACCCACCAGATTGGAAGGTATAAAAGATGGATTCTCCCCTCAAGGTGTACACTACTATGGAGGCTTTCCTAGAATAAGGTTTATATAGATTAAAACATAAAACATGTGTGCATTTTCATTTTCACGAAATGCCCCCTCTGCCATCAACACAGAGAGGATGCGAATCACCTCTTCATAAGCTATAAAATTACAGCCTCTCTATAGAAAATGGTATTTGAGATTTTTGATCTGAATTCTATCCTGATTGCCTATCTTAAAGATTTTTTGAAGACCTTTCGTTGTTTACATTTCTCAAAGCAGGTCTCCATGCTGTTTTGGGTTACCTATGCAGAATTGCTGCACACCATTTGGTGAGGTCGTAACTAGGTTATTCACAAGAAGAAAAAATTCAGTATCCAAGGTGTTGTTGAATAGATTCTTGAGGCTGTCCGATTTGCAAGAAGAACCTATGATGTGAACTGTAATAACTCGGTTAGTGATCAAATCATCTTTTGAAGGATGAATGTTAAAGGGAAATTTTCTTCACCCTGAGGCCTTGATGAGGTTTTTTGGAATTCTTCCTTCCTTGGCTGGATAAAGTGTAACATAGATGGTGCATCTAGCGGTAATCCAGGACCTGCAGGTTTCAAAATAATTTTTAGAGATCAAAATGGAGATGTTGTTGAAGTTATTTATGGTCCATTTGGACATTCCAGTGTTCTTGATGCGGAAATGACTGGATTCATCAAAGCGGTGTGCATTGAAAAGAAACATAACTGGGACATGGTATGGTTTGATTTAGAATCTTCTACCATCATGCAAGTGGTCAGGATGGGTGTGATACATCTATCATGGAAGCTGACAACATGATGGGATAACTACTTACACATGATGTCTTCCATAAACTATATTATAACACATACTTATTTGGAGGTGAATTATATTGCAGATGCTCTTTCCAAAAAGGGAGTCACTATAGAGGTTTTTCATCACTCTAGCTCATTATCTAATGATAATGATTCCTTTTTATAATAGGAAAAGTTTAAGACTATTTATTTTCGACTTTTGTACGACTTTTACTTTTATATAAGAGCCTTTGCGCACACTTTTATTAAAAAACCTCCCTTCTAAAACGTATCTAAATTTCTTAAGTAAATTTCACTACAAACATATATTGACATATTAAAAACAAATGAAACTAAACACACTTTAGAACAAAAAAACTTTTGAAACTATTAATTTATTAAAAAATGAGGTATATTCAAAAATTTAAAAGATTAATAATTTTTTTGATCTGATCATGGTTGATTATAATTAATTTATGAATTTAAGGATCATCTTAGTGAATGATTATTTTTTTTAAAACTCACTATAATATGTAAATAATAATGGAATGGTTTAACTAAAAGGAGGAATCACACATTGTTTGAAATGTTTCAATTTATGACGAGTCAATATGAATTTCATATATAATTTTAGTATTATTATCTTTAAATTGATGGTTTCCAACATAATTTCATTCTATATGAGGTATTTATAAAGTCCACATATGAAATATGAAATAAAAAATCACCCTGTTTTTCTTTTATGTGAATTGGATGTTGAAAACATTATATAATGCATAATGTTTTACATAATTTATCTCTAATCTGATAAATGAATATGTGTTTCAGGTTCTAAATAAAGTGACTTATTTTTTTTATTTCGTTAGATAATAATGTGTTTATGGATCGATATATTTTATTTCTTGATAAAAAAATATATTTATCAAGGAATCAATGGGAGAAATATAAACTTATTGAAGTTAAATATTACAAATCAAGAATAGTTTATGATACAAAAAATTATATGGCCTTGTAAGAAATTGTTGAAACTATATTTACTGAAGTAATTTGAAAAAAAACAAAGTTTTAGTAAAATTTATCAAAATTAAAAGAGATGTGAATTTATTTTAGTAAATATTAATGAAGTTGGTTCATAAAATATGAATCTACTTCCTATCATAATCCCTTCAAGAATTTTTATTTTAAAAAATGGTTATAGGCTATAAAATATTAAATAGACTCCATGTATACAAATATGGTTTGTAACATGCTTGATTTGACAAAAGGGGAAAGAACCATTGGGTTAAAATGGGTTTTGAAAATATTTGTCATAGATGGTAGGGTATCCATCTATAAAAATTTATTTATAATGAATGGTTAAATATAATTCATGTTATTAACTATGAAGAAAAAATATCCCAAATATCCATGAAAAATTTTGATATCCTATTTTAAAGTATAGTTTTAATTCGTGTTTCATGGTTACATTATGTTAATATTGATAGACTATTGATGTTTTTCAACATTTTTTGTATAGAAATTTCAATATAGAGATGAATTGGAGTACTTTGAAATAAAGAAGAAGAGTGAGAGTTAACTAAATCGTAAAGCTACGTTACAATACGTGAAGCGTTGTTGGAAATAGGGAACTAAGATTAACTTTTCCATAGAGGGGTTAACTTGTTTTATATAAGGATTTTAAAATGATTAAATAATGAATGAAATGCTATGCTGGGAATGTTGTATGTTGTGGAAGGCGTTTGAAGACGAGGGTGTTTGATGCATGGAAGAAATAACTACCAAAACATATAAATAACTGATGATACATCATAGTGATGTGTGATATCATATTAATGATGTTTGAAAACATTGATTGCTCTAACATAGAGTATGTTCTTGCAGATGATAGGTAAAGTTAGGATTCAAAAAACCTAATGCTTCAATGTGTCCTTATTCATGGTTCTGTATGTGTACATGAGATTATAAGGGGATACTAGAAACACTCGACATTTCATTGTGGTTATAGAATTCAGAGTAACATGACCTAGTATACACCATGGTGAATTTAATTTATCCATTTTGACTATTTGATGCTAGATTTGAAGAGGTAGATTTTTTTTGAAATTCCTATCATTTTTCTTGAAGATTTATTTTTTTCACTCACCATAGGGAAACCAGGTCTACCATGCTTGTTTTTGTGGTCATTTTGGATCATGATTATAATGAACCATTCCTTTTACACATTATTATATTCATTTTAAACAAAAATATCAGATATGTACAACCCCAAAGATTGTAAGGCATTGCATCTTAAGGATACTTGGTTCACAGTACATCAAAAGGAAACTTAAATTTTTTTAATCCTTATATTATTTTCCATAATGTGATCCTAATCCATTTGATATCCTAAAAATTCATAGGATAACCATGGTAATACATATAATAAAGGAGTGATCTAAAAATCCAAGGGAATAAAGATGTTAAGGAAACATAGGAAGTTAGTCAAAGGCACAACATGATATAATAAAATAGGATGCTAATGAGTAATCACATGGAATAATGAAATAAAGAACATGATATTATAAGATCATGGTAACATAGGAAATGTGGTGGAAACACAAAAAATGACATAAACATGAGTCAATGATAACATCCTAGATAATATCACATGCTAGAAAAAGTCCCATAATTGATTATGTTTTCTCCCTAATCCCATACACAATGTCTCATGAGACTAAAGCTTTAACCAATGCATTGGAGTGCTATTTTAGTAACCTAGAGTTTATATATGTTTTTTTTCTTTGAAATGAATGTGTATTATATTATATTATATAATATTATACAAATACAAAAAATAGAGAAACGAAAAACAAATTATTTCATTAATTAAAATAGTTACATTAGTTAATGAATAAAACAATTATAATTATAATTATTATATGGGGACAAAAAATGGAAAATATTATAACTACAATGGGAAAATATGGATCACATCAATCTGTTAGAATCATTCATCCCATGAAAAACAGTATAGAAAATAAGAAATATTAAGATGGGAATCAATTTTATTAAAAATGGAAATATAGAACTTTGATATGAATTGAGTTTATAATTGGGTGAAAAAATAAAGTTATCTTTATATGAGGTAATGTGATCGTTGGAATATTAATCTAACCATTGAGAATAATAACATGGTCATTAGGAATAGTAACATAACCGTTGGAATAGAAATTTAACCAAAAAATAATAAATTTACATATAAATAATATTTATAATGATTAATTTATGTAAATATAAATACTATACTTACAAAAAAATATCATGATTAAAAAACACAAATAAAATAGAAGCACGTTTTAAAAGAACTATATTTTAAAGTATTTTTTAAAAAATAATAATTTTATTATTAGAAATTAAAATGAATGATTTTAAAAGTTATTTCTATTAAATGAATATAATTTTTGAAATCATCACATCAAAATTTTCCAAGGGTGATTTTTTGGTAATTTTTTGAAATACTTCAGTTTTTGAGTGGATAGTAAAAATACCGTTTTTTACATAACCAGTGTATCTCAACTTACATTATTCATGATTTTATAATGACCTAAAAATTCCTATAACTTTAGGTTTGGAAAGAAAATATTTATTTCATAAATTATTAATTAAAATAATATTAAAATAAATTCTAAACCTAAAAACAATTTTTCAAAACCTAAAGTCAAAAGTGATCCCTTAAAATAACATTTTTTATTTTTTTCCAATTTAATTTTTAATAAACTAATGAATTCGAATTGTAAATATGTTTAAATTATTAAAATATTAATAATATTATTTTTATATGATTTATATTGTAAAAAATCACTATTATATGTTGTACCTTTGATATATTATATTATTTATTATTTTATTCTAAAAACACCCCTCTCTTCATGTATAAATAACCCCTCTCCCCCTTGGAAAATAACTCACCCCACTCTTAGAAAATCCAATAATCTGAAATAATAATCCCTAAAATTCAACTTATAATTCCTAGGGATATTCTAAATTAAACCAACTACATGCATCAAAGGAGTATAAGTGTCGTACAAGAGAAGCAACACCGATGATTATGTAAGTTTCGATCAACTCTTCTATTTTTCACTTCTTATTCTTATTCTTCAATTTATTTTATTTCACCCCTTAAAAACTTTATAATACTTATTAGGAATTAATTTAACATTAAATCGATTATTTTAACCTAATTAAAGTACCATATCTATGATATATAAAAATTTCAAACTTCTGTTTCCCACTTTCCCGAAAATGTCTCATCAAAGTTCAATTAACCACCTATAGTGACATTTTCGTGTCAAAATTTATCAAAATAATCATGGATGAATATTATGAATTATATATATTATATAAAATTTAATTATATGTGTTATAATATTCTTTAATTTATTATACTAATGTATAACGACTTTGAACAAAATTAGAGAAAACGAAACAAAACGGGAAAATTTAACGAAAACACGATATCAAAACAATTAATATTTAATAAATTATATTATAAAATAGATTAAAATAATTATAATTGATAAATAGTGGAAAAAATGAACCTAAATAAATTTTATAACTATGTTTCAATAATCCTATGTTTATTATTCAGGAGGTGGAAAAGCGAACAAATATAGCGGGGATTAAGCTAAGAGGATTCTGGAACCAAACTCATTTTATTTGGTTTATCTCTATTTCAGGATATCTTCAGTACATATATTCCTATAATATTCCATAAATATAATTTCAATATTATTCCATTTTATTTTTGGTGATATACATGTTTCAACCTTTATTTTTAATCCAAATACAAATATTTTTCAAAAATACTTTTCTTTCCAAAACCCATCTTTTACTCTCTAGTTGTTTCTCCTTCACTCAAGAATGATGATGTTTATACCAAATATTTTTTTAATTATTTATTTAAGAAACCAATTTTTATTCATGAAATTATTTTTGATGACATCTTAATTAATACCTTTCCTTTCCTAGGGTTATTTCATGACTATGATTGTTATACATTCTAAGTGGAATGAATGATTATGTAAATATTATAATATGATGGTGGAATTGGAATTATATATCCTTCCAATGAATTGGGTAATGTGATGTATCTAATTATATAGTGTTTATTATGCATTAAATTTGTGCTATATTTTTTCACAAAGATGTTGTTAAGATTATGCAGACATGTTATGAGTGAAGATGATGATATCTTTGTTCAAAACTATGTGTGGTGTTTCAACACTCTGACACGATGTTTCATTTTTATAAATTTCTCCATCCCATGAATTTATAAAATGTTTCCCTCATTATGTTTATTATTATACAATGCTTATTATATAAAGATTTTTTTTATAATCACCCATTTTATATTGATTCATCTCCCTTATTCATGCTCTTATTGGGATTTTATCTCACTACTTTCTTTGTTATATTCCCTTGGGTGAATTCATGTACTAAGGATAACATGATGTTTTATATAGATAAATAAGAAGGATTTAAATAAATTTTTTTCTTTTTATTTAATAGTGATTTATGATCCAAATTTTCCCAAGATACTAAACATTTCTATCTTTGAATGTATAACTATTTTGTTGTTTATCATTAAATTTATGTAACTGTAATATCAGAAAATGTAGGGTCGCTGTAGCTATCTCAGTGAACCCATATTAACATTACATGAATTCTGTGTGACACAAAAATTAAATCAATAATAATGCATAAAAATTATAATTACCCATGGAAATAAAATGGGTTGCATAATCTTGCCTTATATCATAATCAAAGGAAATTTCATAATGATGATATATGAGAAATTAACATAAGGATTATATTAGACCATCAAAGGAAGGGAGAATAAGATAGGTATATTTCTGTGAGAAACACACACACACACACACAGATATATATATATAGTTTAGGATAATTCAATAACTTTGAGAGATAGAAAGTGAGTTAGAGAAAGAATGGTTGTAACCCAAAGAATAGGGTGGTTTAGAGAGATTCCTTACCTCAAGCTTGATTCATCACAAGAATTATTTATCTTATTGAATAATAAAATTATGTTAGTTATTTAATTTCTTAAGAACCTTTTTAATGTTTATTATTCCTTTTATTTTACTTATCATCATGTTATATTAAATTACTTAATAATTTTGGTTTAAGTCGGATGTCCTAACGATGGTCGGCTCATACGTCCCAAATCCCTTTGGAAAGATGACTAAGGTCAAATAAATTATTATTTAATGATAAAAAAATAATATTGAAATAATTATAAATTTTATACATAAATTATACCTTTAAAACCAATCATGAATGATTGTTATGAATAATTAACCACATTACAATCATGGTGATGGTAGGTCGTACATACACATTAGTAACGTTTCCATTTTTTAACAATAATGATGGAAAGAGGGTGAGTTTTATTTTATAACTTCACAATGATAATTATATCATAAATAAAATATTATTTCATTAAATACACTTATATATATTCCATCCATGTGATGATTTAATTAAAAACAAACCATATCACTTTGTGGAGGTGGTAATCCACACGTACACACGAACAACGCTATCATTTTTCTATGAGTGGAAAGGTAAGAAAATATATGATATATTACCATTATAGAATGATAAATATGTTTTTAATATCATATATATACATTTAATCCATCATTAAAAACCCCCATGAGAGGTAATGATGGAAAACAAATTATATCGCTTCGTGAGGAAGAACTCCATTGTATACAAGAATGATGCTCTAATTTACCATTTTATGGAAGAAAAATGGAGTTAGGTCATGAAATTAAAATAATAAAATCCTAGTGTATAACAGATACTAGTTTTATAATGTCATCATGGATGAATAATAATTTAAGAAGGTGGACGAATAAATAAAACAAAATGCCTGGTTAAGAGGGATACCTTTTCTTCAGATAACCTCTTTAGGTTTGCACCAAAATAATTTCAAGTAGGGTTTTATAAACGAACCAAAGACTCTATTAAGTGTTAATGGAATTTTGGAATGTATTTAGTTTGGTATTGTATGATCAAAATGGATTTGGAATTATTAATAAAACAGGATAGTAGGTTTCATTTTATAAGTGAGAGGGGGTGACTTTTTGGTAAAGATCCAAAACTCCTCAATAATGGGAAGTCAATCTCAAGAAAATTTCCAATAAAAAGGTAAATAATTGATTGGAGTGGTGATATTTTCAATAAAAACATGAAAAATTAAAAATTAGACATATTTTAATCATGTAATTCCATTTACCTCAAAGGTAACTCACTTTTACCATTTTCATTTTTCACCATGGTAACTAGTTTTTTACTATTTTACTATTCATTATGACAAAAAATAATGTTGGAATTATTAAATAATAATAATAATTATGATTAAAAATATTTAATCCTTTTTATAAAATTCAAATCACACAAGTGGCATAATTCAATTTAAAATCAAACCCGAAAAACATGTCGAAAAACAGTTTTTCAAGAAATGCATTTTTCAAGTAATAGATGATATTATATTAACTATGTCAATTAAAATCATCATTATATCAACATAAATTCCTATAAATATTTTTAAATTATATTAATTTAATTTTAATTTAATTAATGAAAATTTTTAAGCTTTATGCACTTAAAATAGTTTGAAGAAAACTGTGTTTTTAAGCATAAAAACAAACTTATACCAAAATCATGAAAACTGTTGATTGAAAAGAAATTAAATATATTATTCCAATTCAAATGGATAATTTTTCATTTTAAAATCAAATTAAAAATATAAAGGTAATTTTAAAATACTTTATTTAAGGAAAATAAATGATAGTATTTGAAAAATCAATAATTTTCACTATTCACTAAAAATCAGTCTTTTTAGAAAAATACCAAAACATTAACCTAAGTAAACATTTATTTTTTTATTAAAAGTATTATTTTCAACTTTATAATTTTAAATTTATAAAATTTCAATAAATCAACTATAATATTTTCTATCCAAATGCAATAAAAAACATTTTTGACGAAAATGTATTTTATTGAAGAATAAAATGTGGTCATTAAACATTGAGTACTTATTTCAAAGGAAATTATCAATAAATTTATATATATTAGAAAATTTATATATATTTAATAAATTAATTAATACTATTAATACTCACCAATTTAATGGCTTGGTTATATATGTAAAAAAATAATCATGGTTAATTTAGGTTTGCTATTGTGTGTCACTTACTCTATCGAATGTAGTTTTCTTCTTAAAAACATGGGGTGATTCAATGATAAGAAGATATAAACAAATATTGATGTCTTTGAAAAAATTTCACACTATTAATTAGATAAAAACATCACCACAACTGTTTTCCAACCAAATATGTCTTGGTGAGTTGGAGGTAGTAAAAGGGGATATTGATGTTTTTAGGAACTTTTGGAATTTATATGGGATAATATTAGTTTCTTTTTATAATTAACAAATATTTTATTTAAAATACTATGTTCTTGGTGTTAATTTTTTTATTTCATGTAATTTTCCTTTCTTGTTCATGCGATTAGTTCAATCATTTCTTTCTTTCTTTTTATCGATTATTAAGATAAATATTCATGCATGATGGAACATTCTTTCATAATGAATCATTAAAATTATCAATTTTTTTGGGATTTATAGTAGAAGGATGAATTATTAATGAATCAATAATCTAAATAATGTTATTTTTCATTGATTAATAACTAGCTTTAGTACATATTCAAATTGTATTCTGTTACTAAAATCTGACTAAGAGGAGCGTAGAAATAAGGACTCCAAGCTAGTGGAGTGAATTGAGTTGTGATCAATAAAAAACATCCACTTTAATAATCATGTGTAAAGTGAAAAAGTTTGTGAATATCTCATGATCAAGTGATTTTTAGTATCCTAGGTAGAATTAACCAAATGGGATATAGACATTTAATGATTATTGAATGACTATATGAAGAATGATTCAACTAGTCCATGAATGATTGAAGTGATATATTTTTATAAAAATCCATTGAAATTGATTATGAGACCCTAATTTTATTAATTTTTCCACTTCAATATAATTTTTATTGTTTTTATTAATCATTTTTCATAATTAATAATTGAGTCAATATCTTGGTTAACCAACTTTAAAGGCTTATGGTTTCAACTTATTCATGGGATGATCATAGCCTTCCACTATCTATGAAATTTTAGTTAGTAGTAGAATGAATGGATTTATAAATTTCTAAATTGAGACCGCACATAGGTAAGTAACAACACCTCTTGGGTGATAAATTTTTGGTGTTGTTGTTGGGGAGGCACAATGACCTTTATAGAAAACGAATTTAGTTGATTAACTTATACTATCCTCATCCCATTTTTTGTTTTAATTTTTTATTCTTTTTATATGTAAGGGTGTTCTGACTCTGTCATTGTAGGACCTATAATGTATGATAAGGACTCTAGATACTCATCAATGGATCTTGGATGCTCAAGATCCACTTGAGTTAGAGCCTGAGATAGAGAGAGTTTTTTTGAATGATGAGAGTTATCCATGATTGACCAATGATACCCTACTAATACCACTGATGGTTTGAATGATAAATTCTCCCAGATGGAACAATATAACACAGGATAGAATATAAATTTGGAATGTACCATATTATATTATATCCTACCCTCTATCAATGGTGTTACCCCAAGAATTATTCCCCCTATTATTCGGGAAAAAACATTTAATATCATATCCAACCTCATCTAAATGATTTAGAATATGGCGAAATATATTAGATTACAAAGTGTAGGTCCACACAAGAACCTCTCAAATTTAAAAGATATATACATCACCTTACATCAAAATTGGGGTTTTTCAAATACAATATTAATGAGGGTATTCCCATTTACCTTATTGAATTTTGCTAATGATTGGTTAAAGTAAAAATCCATTATATTAGACACAATATGGGAAAAAAGGTGTCTAATAAGTTTTTGGATAGACATTTCCCACCTCCACATGCTTGGAAACTAAAGATAAACATTAAAAACATCACTCAACTTCAAGGAGAATTTCCTAGGGAGGTGTGGGATTGATTTAAGAAGATTATATTGATGTATCCACACTAAAGAAACAATGTTTTGATCCCAATAAAAATGTTATTGATTAAAAAATAATGTGAGAGTTGTGGTGAGAACCTCAACTGATGGAACCCTCATGATGAATACCCTAGTGGTTAGTAGAGATATTCTTAATAATATATCATACAACTCCATATTTTGGAAAAGTGATCAGGAGACCACAAGGAGAGGCATTAAAAAAGTAGAAGAGACATCTTACCTTACATCCGAAGTAGAGGACCTTAAAAAAAATAGATTCTTTTTAATCCCCCACCATAGAAAGAACCTCTTTTGGCCCCTATTATAGAAGTAAAATAATGAAAAAATGTAGAGGCCCATGCGTTTATCAAGAATTGTAAGAGGGATTAAAATAGAATTAGTCCTTGGATTATAACTATGTGATTTAAAATTGATGCTCATAATAGAACTAGAGAACTACTCTTATCCAAGACCTATCCAGCTCTAGAAAGTTAGAAATCAAGGGTGGAACCAACATTAGAATGGAAAATATTACCAAATAAATGAAGGAACATCTATCTATCTACCCTAACTATACACCCCAAAACCATTCTAGACAATCCTAATATATATAGCCCAACATTTCCCACCTTAAAAACTATACCAACATCCATTTTATCCCAAACATTAGCTAATAATACAATCCAAACCATCAAATCTTGTGATTCTTCTATCTATATTTAATAACAAGGATGACTAGTGGATGGATACCAAAGAGACCAAAAAAATTATAAAGATACGCTCTAAAATATCTAATTTTGAAATTATATTATATGCGGATAATTTTTTCAATCTTGGATATTGAGTGGGTGAGTCAGCTTAAAGTGGTACTGAAGAAATCCAGCATAAAAAAGGATGCCAATCTATGGTTGATCTAATGTATCTTATTACTATAAGAGTTTGAATTTATAACTAAGGATTATAAGAGCTCTATGAATATTATTTATGACTATTTTTCAAGGATTGAATTGAAAACTGGAGAGGAATAAGAGGAGATAGATGTTCTATAATAAGTATTAGGTGAAACACTATTTAATGTGGATTTTCATGACAAACCATGGTTCAATGAAATAAAAAATTACTTAGACAATAAGATGTTCTTACTATAATTATATTAACATAAAAATAAGGTGTTTTAGTTTGATACAAATCACTTTTTTTAGATGAACCTCATCTCTTCTAATAATGTGGAGATAGACTGATTTGAAGGTGTATTCCCAATTAGGAAGTACTAAGTGTTGTGGAAGTTTTTCATTCATCAAATAATTGAGGAAATTATATAACTAATCATATTGTGGATAGGATCCCCCAAAGTGGTTTACTTTTTCAAAAGGTTCATCAGGATTCTAGATAGTTTGTGAAAATTCAGGATTAGTTTCAAATGATGGGTAACATTGGGAAGAGAAATAAAATTCCAAAACATCCAATTCTTAAGGTTGTGGTGTTCGACCTATGAGGAATAAACTTCATGAACCCTTTCCGGAAATACTTAAAAAACACATATATTCAAATATTTATGGATTATGTATCATAGTGGGTGGAAGTGGGTATTATATCTCTAAATAACACTGAAGGCAGTGATGTAGTTTTTGAAAAAACATCTTTTTTTTGGTTTTGAATTATCGATTTATTATAGGTGATCTATGTAATCATTTCAATAACTACTTAATGAGGGGATTTTATGAGAAATATGGAGTCAAATACAACATTATCACCTCTTATCACCTAAAAAATAGTTAGAAAGTGGAATTTTTAAATTGAAATATAAATAAAATTCTATAAAATTTGATTAATATAAACTAGAAAGATAGGAGTGGGAAAATTGATGATTCCCTTTGGGAATACAAAACTGTTTATAAAATTACCATTTTTATGACCCCATTCAATATTTTATATGGTAATCCTTTTCACTTACTGGTATATCTATAACATAATTTTTGGTCAATAAATAATATTATTATAGAAACACAATGTGTGTAAGGAAGGAGAATAATGTAACTTGAGGAGATGAAAGATCAAAGATGGGATGCTTATGAGAATACTAATATTTAAAATGAGAATACTAAAAAACTAGTCTGTATGATGCATAACTTGGAGAATATTTACACTAGGAGAAAAATTAATTTTATTTAACTCATTATTGAAGTTACTTCCATGTAATTTAGAGTTTCGATGATTGGGACTATTTGCTGAAAAGCTGGTTTTAGTCGAAAAATATGGTTTTCAGGAAACTTGAATTTTTTTGAAATAAACATTATATAAGAATGTCATAGAAATTTATAAAACATTTTAACTAATAAAATATTAAATTTATGAAAAACATAATTCATTTTAAAATATTCATTGAACTTAGAAAACCCATAAATTTTTTTTACTAATTAAAATGTTACTTTAATATAAAAAATCTTTTTAGTATACTCAATGAATCAGATATTTTTCAAGGTAAATTCTTTTTTTTATTTCCTTAGAAGCCTTGTATTATTTATTTGTTTTATAAAAATTCTATTTATTTCATTATAATTAGTATCCAAGATAATTTTACCTTATATAAAAATTTATAGCTTAAAAATGTTATTTCTCTAAAAACTGATTTTACACTATAAGTGTATTTATTTTAAAATTAGATTTTCAAACCATTAGAAATTTCATTTTATAAAATTAATTTAAAATTTGAAATTATAATTTTCAAATTTTTTAAAAATATAAATCTTATTATTTTATAATAAAATTATTTACTAAGTTTAAAAATTAATTACCAAGGTAAAAGTATGTTTGGGTAAAAGAAAATAAGTTAAAAATAGCCATAAAACACTAAAAGTTGTCTAAAAAGAAGTAGTTGAGGTTATTTTAGACCCCAAATCATTTTAATCTTCTCTTTTTTTCATTTTTTTCCTTCAACACTTGAATAGTAAACTTATAATACTGAAAATGTAAGGGATATTCCCAAAACTACCATTCCCTTCACTTATAAAAAAGTAAAATATTTACCACTTCAAGACTCACATATTATTTAAATTTCCTCTTGAAACACTACAAATTTTCTCCTCAGATAACCCTCTCCCTTATTCCAAAGATTCTTCTCTCCATTAGTAAGCATAAGTCCTTCATTTCCACAGAAACTGGTAGGGGGAGTTCCAGTCCCCGATGTGAGTATTGTCAACAACTTAATTTTATTCTTAATTATATTATTTGAAATTTATTATAGAAACACTAATATAATGATATTAATATAATTTATGCACTTTAATGTTACAATATTATGGGTATTTTTTTTCATTTATTCATATACCCCCATCCATTAATAAAAACAAAACCACAATTTGTGAATTGTATAGACTATAACCTCCACTACGTAACATGTTGTGTTTTCCTTCACCGATATACAGGGTTGGATAATGGTATCTTATTTATAAGAAAAGTATTTATATAAATTATGGTATCTTTATAATCCTATAAAATTATGAAATATCACACTAATTAGCACCAAATCATATCATTATTCTTATGGTGTAATGATAATTCAACTAAACCATCCCATAGTCATCCATTAAACATGGTAGGATCATGTTTGGGTTGGTTTAACCACCTACATGAAAAATACAATATATTTATGTCATGGATGACTATTAGAAAATTCTTACTTGTATAATATAATATAAATATGAAAATATGTTTTTTTTTCATTTTAGTATGGTTATATAAACATTTAACTCATTAACTAAGAAAATAATTTTCTTTCAATAAGAATCACCAAAACATGATCATTGATGATTTCATATTCAGGGTTTGTAAACAAAAATACCATTGAATGAACTATAAAATTTATGAATATCATGGAACATTTAATATAGTAACTTCAATTATCTTTAAAAGAGTATCTTTTTAAAAAGAATGAACGCCAACAATGTTTTTTAAACTAGTTCAAAGTGGTGAATATAACTTACACCTGGTATTGAAAAATAGGTAAAAACTAACTAACATATATGTTTATATAATGATTATAAAAGGTGAGTATACATTTTTATAGTTGTTAATATGGTTCATGGGTATGTATGTAATAATCATTATTAAATTATTAAAGATTTTTGGTGTAAGTGGAGAATGAATTAGGACCAAGGTAAGGGTTTTCATCTCAATTTCACTTCATTGAGATTATTATTGTATTTATTAACATAATTTCATTTATGTAGTGCATATACTACCTATTTGATATATCATATAATGAATTATATTTTAATAAGGCATTTTAAGTTCTTTTTCAAGACCTCTCTTTTAGGGGGTTTTATTCTATTATTTTTAAATTCATAAGGGAGTTCTTGGTCTCAATTTTTTAATCCTTGAGATATAATATATTTTATGCACTATGTTTTATTTGTATGGTCTATTAAATACCCATGGATATATTTTTATCATACTATTTGTATTTCATGTTATTTAATAGAAAAATTATGTTCCCTTATTCATGTGACTTTTGATTATGTTTTGTCCCCAGTAGTAAATATTTTTGGTAACTAAACTTTAATTCATTAAATTATGATCATTTTCTTGAAATTATTTTATATAAGTCGAGGACATTATTCCCTTCAATTTTATTTTGTGGTATTATATTATTAATTTTTAGTATATAAATTCATACCACATAAACACTTTGATAAATTTTTCTCACCTTTTTTGATATATTCTTTTGAAACCATCCACTTTATTTCTCTATATAGATTATGATAATGTTATTACAGTACCGAATTATCTAAATACTCATTGATCTAAATCATGTGAAAATCTAATTTTAAATAATTCATATTTGATTATGTTCACCTAGAAAGTATTTTATTATATTATTTTGGGGAAGACAAAATGTATATTGTTATTCTAATACATATAATTATGGGAAAGTTGATTATGTATTGTTTAACCATCCACCTTATTTCTCAGGATAATTTATGATTATGTTATATATTTTATTTAAATGAGGAAAGTAATTGATATTATTTATGACTATTAACTACTAACATTTTTTTTATCATGTATAATTTTTTTATCCTTCATTATATTGATATCGATGTTTTTATTCAGTAAAAGGTACCTTAATGAATGGAATAAATAGTATAGTTGACTCTGATGGTGAATGCATTGGGATTAATTAGGTGAAGGGTAGGGAGAAAAATTATATAGTCCCTCTATACATTGAAGTGTTTCATGAAACAAAACATATTTTTGTATTTCGAGTATGCATTCCCAATTCATCAAGATGTCTTCACTACAATCTTGAAGAAAAGTAAAGTGTCTTGGAATAAGGCCTTGGCTATAGGTTCTTGATGTTTGGAATTATACATTTCATTAGTATGAGATTAGAATTATTTATATATTTGTTTTCATTTATTGCCATGGATATATAATGATCCCAGTATCATGTTGATTATGGCTTCATTTTGTTTACATATTCCTGTCATAATATTTATACCTAGTTTGTGTCATTATTACTACAGTTATATGTTCCCCTTAATTAGAGTTTTATATTACCCCTTTCTTATGTTTTCATTCCCCATGTTATGATGAAAATTGTTATATGTGAAATATTTAGAACGATAACACATTCGTAAGAGTTTCTGGGAGATGCTGAAATATTTATCATGAATTTAGTAGTTTCCTATATATAATTGAAAAAATTACATTAGTTATGAAAGGAAAGGGTTTTATTAGTTTATTATTTTTACTAATTCACTAAATCTATAAACCTAAGAAGATACTTTGGATGTAAGAGATTTAATGATCATTATTTTATTTGAAATTGTGGATGGTTATATTCAGGCATTTATAGATGGTATCAAAGTAATCATATAAATTTTGAATTTATGGAACTAGATCTTCAAGTGTGGATCAAGAGTGTCAAAATTTGTATCAAAGGAATGTTTTAGATAAATTATAAGATTTTTATGTTTGTTGGAGATAATTTAAGTGTTGACAAATTAGTATTGATCATAAGCTAAATGGTATAGACAACCCTTTGGGATAATTATGTGATTTAATGTGAAGGTAATACTATACATTTTATTTGAGTATCAGGATAAGATATCTTTAGTGAAAATACTAGGAATACGTTTAGGTATAGAATGACGACCTAATTTTTTGGAAAACCCTTGACTATGTGGTTTTCCTAGAAATTAAATCCATATCATGATACTACAAGTGGATGCAGGATGTAGCACAGCTGTACCTAGGGGTAATAAACTTAAAAGGTCCATTGGGTATTAACTTGATCATCACCTGGTGAATGAAAAAGAGGCCTAACTACACACCTCTTTTCACACTCTTGGGAGATCTACTTTGCGTAATTATATTTTCTTTTTAAACCATTATGAAGGATTTATGAAAAATGCTAACTAATTAGGTTAGAGAACCTAATATAAAAACAACTATGGGTACCCATGTATTGAATAAATAGATTCATAGGTTAATCCTAAAGTATCATATGATAAAAAAATGGTGTCATAAGGGAATAAATATTCATATTGGTATTTTTATATTCTGGTTTTTGATACTACCATAACCATTTTTTCATATTCGGATAAAATAGTATTATGAAAATGAAACTGAGAAAGGTATATATCTAGAAATTACTATGTATTATAAAATAATAATATAGAATATGTAAATGGTAATTAATTTTAGTATATTACTATTATAGTGAAAAAGGTGATTTTTCTAGTTCTTTCTAATATAGTGAGACTAATATTTTAATAATCTTGAAACCACAAGATATTGTCACCAGTGAGTGATATTTATTGATGATATTTTGGTATATTTTAAAAGTTATGAGAATTTTGTGAAATTTATAAGGATAGTTCTTAATTAGTTATTATTAAAAGGATTTCAAACATAAATGATAGGGTATTAGTAACCTTGATAAGTGATTTTAGCTCAAGGTTGATTTTTAGTGATAAATAATAAAGAAAACTTGTTTCAGATATGGATAACTCTTAAATTTAATATACACATGTCGTTGATATAATAATGGGATTCATGATCCTGAAGAAATAAGTTCTATATTTATTAGTAACTTTGGGATTGGTAATTGATTCATGATATTTTTTTAGAAGTTTATATAATTTTTGGAATTAGGATATGACTAGTGTGTGACCTTATTAATTAGTGGTTAATACCATTTGAGGCTTAAAGATGATGTTGATTTTTTAGAGGAATGTATATAATCTTTTTGTGGTTTAATTTCTTTATGATTCAAATAGTTTTTGGAAAAGTATTTTTGTTGAGTGTATATGATTAGGGTATACACATACTTGGGTATATGATTATAAGAATGACTAATGTTGTTTAAGTAAGGATAATTTTCATTTTGAGAGAATATATTTCAATGATTGTTAGGTTTTGAATATTTTAACAAAGTTCACTGTTATTTTGGATATCTATGATAGGATTAGGTTAATATGTATGAGAGAGCCCAACTCAAACTAACCTATGGTGAGTTATGAATAATATATGATAAGGTATGTTTGAACTATGTTTGATTAAAATTGACTTGTAAGAACTATAGGCTAACATGATAGTGCTATAAAGTTAGACATATTGAGGTTAAATTTTCCTATGGTTATTTATGATAATTCACTTATAATGATCATTACTCAAATTAACCCTTTTGGTTTTAGTAAATGCTAGAAATAGAAGGAACTATGGTTGTGAGGTACGATACAAAGATTACCTCAACGAAAAACCCAACAGAATGGGAGAGGGAGTGAGAAAACTTGTGATCATTCCAAACTAACTAACATGAAAAATGATTGATAATGTGAATATAGTTGAAATAACAAACAAACTAAGGACAATAAGTATAGAGTCTTATTAAATACCAGCTGATGAAGATAATGAAGGAAAAAAATATCCATTTTACTATTTATAAAAAATTGGGAAGAAAAATGAGGGAATGTGACTTAAAGTGATGGTTAAATTCAATAAATGTGTAGTTTAAGGTCATAAAACTCTCAAGTGTAAGAAAAATGTATAGCCTATAAAAATTTGTTAGTTCAATTGCTAGAGAGTAGGGAATCTTTTGAATCAATGTCTCAATCAAAGGTTCAACGAGGGAGATAGTAACCAGCAACAAGGTAAATGAGGAAAATCCTATGAAACTAATACTAATTAATATAATATTTATTTTTCTCTCTCTATTTTATAGAATCAAATTTCATATATATTAACACCAAAAACTAGATATTGAGTTATAAATAAACACCATTAGTGGTATTATTATCATATAAATTATTTTTAGGGGTTGTGGGAAGTAATTATTTAGGGAAATAGATCTTAATTGAAATCTATATGAAATTTGGAATGGTTTAGATCCCTCTATAATTCCTTTATAATTATTTTTAATATATAAAAATTTATTTCCACGTCCTAAATAAACCTATGATCACCTATTGTTGTATGGTTAATTATGAGGGCACTATAGAAATTACTCTGATCTGATGAGTCAGGTTGCAAGGATGATTTTTATTTGGGGAGGGGTGAGAATGTAACACCTTGAAATTATTTAAATAAGTTAATTTTTTAGATAATTTTCTCTACATGGAATACCAAACATAAAAAAATATGTGATATATTTAGATAAAATATAAATATTTATGTATAATAATTAAAAACAAAGATCTTAAATTAGTGGAAATAGATAGGGGTGACCACATTATGAATTAAATTTATATACAAAATAAAGGATATTTTTTATATGAATTAAATTCAATTAGTTTACCAAAAATTAAATATAAGATAATTTATCATGGCCATCACCGTAGCTGAGTTGTACATGGTAGTGTCACTATACCTAGGTGGTTGGGGATCAAATCCTGAATTCATCACATTTATATGACCCATTTTGGGGGTAGTGTATTTTTGTCCCACATGTGCAGTGGATGTGGGGGTATGATGCTGGCCTCTAGTAGGGGGACAATAGGTGAGCATGGATGGGTTTTATCCTAAACTTGTGAGGATGGTTGGTGAGCGTGGTTGGGGGTGGTAAATGGTGGCCTCCAACATGACAGGAAAGAACAATAAGGGGATGGTTGATGGTGGTATCTATTATGGGGACGATAGGTAAGTGCATGGCAAGTTGTAGACGTTCAGTAGTGAGATGACGTGTGAAGTGAGAACTTAAGGTGAACTCTTATAGCTAGACGGTGGGTGAGCGTGATTCCAGGGGTGGTGGTGAATTATGCAACACAGGATGTTGGTTATGCATAAGCATGGTGTAATGTGGCCCAGTTCAGGGTGGGTGAAACCATGGCTCAATTTGGTCTGTTTTGGGTCTATGAGTGAGGGCCTTATGTCCATCTTCTGGGCCTACAGGCCTTGGGTTTTTTGAACCATGTAATGTCTATTTGGGCTTGGTTTCTATTGGGACATTGTACCTCTGGTCCTATATTCCATATATTGGGTCTCCCTCTATTGAATAAGAAATAGATTTTTCCTTTGTTTCTGAATAAAAGTGGCTTCAACCCCAACTTAAAAAACACTAATAAGATCCTTTATTATTTAGAAAATCATTTTTATAAAAAAATTATCTTTTATGTGATATGAATTTCTATTTCAAATAAAATATGATTTATGATAAGTTATGTTTGATATTAATAATTTATTATCCCCAATTTTATTAGTACATGATATGGAACAAGAATAAAAATAATAACAATTTAAATATGAAAGTTCCATTCTCCAATTAAATTGAGTTTTCAATTATTCATTATGATTTTTTTCGAAAAATATATTTATTAATTTTTGAAATTTTAAATTAATAAAAACTAAATTCATTTTCTAATTCCCCTTATCAAAATTGACTTAGTATTAATGTTTGATCTTTTTTGAGATGGTGATTTTTAGTCAAAAAATACGGTTTTCTTGAAACTTGTAATTTTTATGATTTTACCTTTATATAAGAATGGACTAGAAATTTATGAAACTTTTTATGTAATAAAATATAATTATAAGAGTCAAATTATTCATTTTAAAATATTATTTTAACTTAGAGAACCTATGAAATTTTGTTATAACTAATTAAAATGTAACTTTAATATAAAAACTATTTTAAGACTTTTCTAGGAATTATGTATTTTTGAAAGGAGATTCACTTTTAGATTGAATTTTAAGCCTAATATCCTTTATTATTTTTTATAATAAGTCAAATTATGTCATTATAATCAGTACCTAAGATATTTTTTCCTTATATATAAATTAGAATCTTATAAATGTTATTTCTCTAAAAAATGTATTTACATGACTAAGTGTATTTATTTTAAAATTAAATTTCAACAAAATTAGAAATTTAAATTGATAAAATTATTTTAAAATATGAAATTATAATTATAAAATTAGGAAAAAATTTCAACCTTAATATTTTTCATTAAAATTAATTACTAAGGTTTAAAAATTAATTACCAAGGTAAAAGTAAGTTTGGGTTAAATGAAAAAATTAAAACAAAAAGACATAAAATAATCAATGTTTTATAAAAATTGGTGGTTTGGTGAGTTTATACCGACACTCATTTCATTCTCCTCTATTTTTCCATTTTGTGTCATTTGATGCATGAATAGGTACCTTACATTATTTAAAATGTAAGGGTTACTCCCAAAACTACTCTTCGCTTCACTTATAAAAGGGTAACATATTAAACAATTCAGGATTCACCTATAATTTTTATTTACCCTTAAAAATATCTTGTTTCTATCCCCCTAGATCCATTTTCGATGTTCAGAAGCTTCTAGTCACAATTAGTTATCATAAGCTTTCATTTCTAAGCAAACTTCCATGGAAAATTCAAGTCCCTAACATGAGAATTGTCAAATATTTAGTTTTATTCTTAATAATATTCTATAAATTTTATTCTATACACACTGATATAATGATACTAGTTTTAATTATATACTATGCTTTTACTATATTAATGGTATTATCATTTTTTTTCCATATACCACGTTTATTAAGAAAAAAACTTTTGTTCGTGTGTTGTGCGGGCTACTGCCTCTTTGACGTAACATGTTTCATTTTCCTGCACCACCATAAAAAGATTTATCTAAGGATTATATTAAAAGAAAAATATGATTTATATGAAATTATAAAGTTTATTTTTTGAAAAATTAGTGAACCTATTAATGATAAGATTAAAAAAATTCATCATTATTTTAATAATTTAAAATAAGCCTACTAAGATGGTAATGGTATCTTCATTATAAGTAATGGATTTATATAAATTACATTCTCTTTATATTAATTTAAAACTATAAAATATCACACTAATAATAATTTAATAATATCATTATTCTTCTATTATAATGATACTACGACTCAACCACCCCATAATCATCCATTAATCATCGTAGGATCACGTTTGGGTCGGTTTAACCACCTATATGAATAATACAATGAATTTATTTAATGGATGATAATGAGAAAATATTTACTAGTATAATATGATATAAATATGTAAATAAAGGTTTTTTATATTAAGATTATATTAACATAAAAATCATTAATTAAGAAATAACCTTTCTTTGTTAATAATCACTGAAACATGATCATTGTCGATTTCATCTTCATGGTTTGTAATGAAAATATCATGGAATTAATTATAAACATTATAAATTCATGAAAATATATCTAGGAAGATATATTTATTTTGTAATGGTTATCTTTCTATGAATAATGAATAGTAACACAATTTTTATGAAACAATTTCAAAGCTATAAATATAACTTACACTCTATTTTGAAAATAGGTTAAAAGTAACTAATATATATGTATATAATGATTATAAATGAAGATTATAAATGGTTATAGTTATTAATAAGTTTATTTCATATGTATTTAATGAAATTAAATTAATTATATAGGATGTTTGGTTCATGTGTAGAATGAACCCAGACTGAGGTGAGGGTTTTCATCTCAATATCCCTCCATTAAGACAAGTATTGTATTTATAAACCTAACTTAATTTATGCTATGTATATACTACCTATTTGAGACACCATATCATGAATTTTATTTTAATAATGGAAATTTAAATTCAATTTTAGTCCTTATCTTTCAATGGATTTTTATTCAAACCTTTTTGTAGTCGTAATCATTTTCTTAGTCTCAATTCTAATTCTCTGAGACATAATAAATTTTGTGCATCATGTTTCCTTTATATGGTGTATTCAATACCCAAGGATATATTTTTTATCAAAACCTTTTTATTTCATGGTATTTATGATCCAAATAATGTTCCCTTATTCATGTGGCTATTAATTCAATTATTTCCCAAGTAGTAAGATTTTTTTGTAACTCAAAATTATTTCATTAAGTTATTATCATTATATTGAACTTATTTCATATAATCTGGGTACATTATTCCATTTGATTATATTTTATAGTATTATCTCATTAGTTTCTAGGATATATATTCCCACCACACACACCCTTTGACAATGTCTCCTCACTTATTAGGATATGTTCTTTTGAAACCATCCACTTTATTTCTTTGGATGACTTATGATTTTGTTACAGTATTAGCATTGTCATATAACTATTTCTATATATGGAATGAACATAAAATTTTAAATAATTCATCTTAGATTTTTTTCACCTAGAAAGTAAATTATTCTATTAACATGGGGAAAAATATTCACATATCATATATTATTATTCCAATACAGATGATTATTGGCAAGTTGATTATTTATTATTTGACCATCTAACTTCGTTCTTATGATGGATTATGATAATTTTATCCATTTTATTAATATATTGAAATTTATTGAAATTTTTTATTATTTTTGATTGCTAATACAGGTTGATTGTGTATTGAAATTTTGTATCTTTAACTATATAGATAACCATGCTTTTATCCAGTAAGAGGTTTCTTAGTGGATGGTATAAAAGGTATCGCTGAATATTATGGTGAATTCATTTGAAATAATTAGGTGATGGTGGGGACTATAATTATATATCTTATAAATTCATTGAAAGGTCTCATGTGAAAAACAAGTTTCAGTATTTGGTGTATGTGTTACCAATTTAGAAAGATGACTTGACTATGGTATATTTGGAAAGTAAAGTGTTTAGGAACAAGGCATTGAATGCTGGTTTTTGATTTATGAAATTATGAATTCCATAAGTATGGGATCCTTATTATATATATCCATGTTATTATTTATTATCATGGATATATAATACTCTCAATTTCAATTTGATTATGGATTCATGTTATTTACCTATTCCTGCCATAATATTTATGCCATGTTTATGAAATTATTGATTCCTTTATATATTTCCCTTTTTAATTTTATGAGGTCACCCCTTTCTTATGTTTCCATTGCCCAAGTTATTATAAAAATTTATACATGTAATGTTACATCTTGGCTTGGGCGCCACTAACTCGGTACCAGGAGCTGGTTAGTCGCATGGCCTCAAGTATGCCTCTATGTAATCAAGAGGCTCTTAACTAGTAGAAATGTTATAATAGAGATACATTGGGGATATTGTACCCTCTGGATCAGTATCAAATGCAATAAAATCATAAAAAAGGAATATAATAAGAATTCAAATAATAAATTAATGGAAGATAATAATAAATAATATTAAATAATAATGAATAAATGACCATGATTG
Source organism: Viscum album (assembly GCA_963277665.1). Lineage (NCBI taxonomy): Eukaryota > Viridiplantae > Streptophyta > Magnoliopsida > Santalales > Viscaceae > Viscum > Viscum album. The sequence goes on along the minus strand of OY728153.1, from coordinate 183,218,028 downwards.
AACATGGTATAATGTACAGAAATAGACATACAACAGGGGGAAAATGACTTGATAGACAGAGAATAAATATATAAAAGACTTCATCCCCGGAAGGTAGCACGAGTACATGCTCGACCCCCAACTCCATGTCAACCCCAGTCCATGTAGAGTAACTACAAGTAAGCACAATCCATGATCCTGATCTATAACCATTAGATCTTTATAGGTACTAAATTGTGGCCAGAATATGGTGTGAGAAAAACATATTAGGCCACCAGCAATGACTTATAATGAAATCTAGTCCATGAATATAAAATAATGTAGTGTGAATATATAATCAATAATCCGTGAATAAATAAATATAATAAAGTTGGTCTCAGGTTCCTTAGGGACACCTATTGGACCATACCAACTTCATCCTTATCTATAATATTTATGAACATTTTATCATGTATATATATGTATATATTTAAACATATATATATGCAGAGATATACATGCAGTGATGAGGACCCAGGGTGTAAGACCCATGCATCCACATAATAATAATATATTTATTTTCATATTTAAAATAAGGGACCTAATTACCAATGATCTAAAATTAAATTATAAGGGATGTCAAGCCCAATAGCTAGATAAAGATAAGGGATTCTATGAACAATATTATCAAAATAATGATTAGCGAGTCCATGACTACCAGTGTCAATAATGATAAGGGGTGTAATTCCTAATGAGAACTAGAGAAATGATGAGGATTGTTGTTCCTAATAACTACCCGTGAAATGATGAAGGATGTCATGCCCAATAATTACCATAGATAAAAGTATACTTCAAAATTTAATAATGGAAAATATTTTTTAACCATTTATCATTTCATTCTTAACATTAAATTATAGTGAAATAAACCAAACCCATCTTATCACGTAGTTTGGTAACATGGGTAGAAGAAAGGGCCAGGTGACATGGTGTCACCATTCACTTTTCACTTATTTTATTTTAACATCCAAATAAATGGTAAAAAAACATCTTCAAGGTAATTAATTTAATTGGAAATAATATTCTTAAATAATACAAGAATTCTTATAATTCATTAAGATCCAATAAGACATCATGAATATATTCAATTAACAATGATTTAATTAACCAACAAGGCCCAATTCCATTTACATTTACGCCAATAATAAATTCTTTAGTGAGATACCAAACAAAAAAATGATGACATTTAACCTTTTAGAAGTTAATATAATTTAATTATGAGTCCCACTAATCAGTTGGAAATGTCAACACACCTCAAGGATGACTTAATTACACAATAGGGAAAAAATACTAAAGGAATTTATAATAACACACTTGAAGGGGTGGTTTTTGTTGAGTTATACAACCTAAATATATGTTATTGGGTATTATATATAACCACGTCTTAGTAAGAGAAATTTATATAATTAATTTCACAATTTATAGCTAACACACAGAAGGTCTGGTATGTGTCACAATGACACTTTTGATAAACAATTCAACATTAAGGAAAAATTATACAGACCACCTACCACATACTTTGGAGGAATCACATGTCCATCATCATGATTTGATTCGAGCTGGAATGAGATAAATCGGAAGAATAGACAAACACCCTAAAAATAGGGTATACAAGGTCACATGGAAATAATCTCTGATATGGCTAGATAAATATAGAAAAAATGAATAGGAATGATAGACTAAATGAGGGTGACCAAACGTGACTAACAATGTTTTATTCTAATTATGAATGATGGAGATCCATTAAATCACAGGAGTTGCTCAATAGAGGGGATTGAGAGATTAGAGTTGAGTGATGTGCATGGACAGGGAAGGAGAAAGTAAAGGGAAACCTCAAACGTGGATGGGAAAAATTATCCATTCCAACTCCTATAAGAGATACGTGGTTTGAATGCATGGTTTGGGTAATTGTGTGACAACTGTAAAATGCCACTATCCAAAGGGTCACCCCCTCACATGGCTAGGTGAATGGATAATCAAACCATGTGTAACTTGTGCAGTAATACTTCCCAATATGTACACTCCCTCACACAATTGTAGAACACATTTAAACAAACTATGCACCAACTGTGAAACTTTATCTGAGGTTATTCACCATCTCACTTCGATTTCGAGGCCACCTCACATGGTTCAAATAACCATGCTTCACCTATTTATGGGCCACACAATTGAACAATATGGTGAATACTAATAGTGTTCCAAAAGTGTGCCTTACTCCATTTCACCTAAAAATGATTTTTTGAAGCTCAACACACATGAAGCTCATTCGAACACCCAATAACCCACATTGGACCTTAAACCCTATCTGAAAAAAACATTTTAAGTATTAAAACTCCCTAAATTAAATTCTGAGGCTCATTTTAATATTTTTATCATCCACCAAATGAAAAGACCAAATTCCTTTAGAGATTTCAACTAGTTTAAAACACAAAATCATATAATCTCCCCACCTTAGAAACTTATTCCTTGATAAGCCTTTGAGGATATTGAAATGAAAAACCTAACCAATTTGGGTGGGTAATCCTCATTAAAATAGATGTTCTAAATTTCTCACACCCAACGCACCCCCAAGAATTACATTTAATACATGGCACTTAAGTCATCAAAACAAAGGAAAACACTCACAACTATCAATGAAACATCAAGATGATGCTTAACAAAGCCTATATAACTTGATACATGATTACATAGTGTCCTATTTCATCATCCATTCTATGGTTCTCCCCACCATAGGTTCTAATGAATAAAGGACAATTCAAATCCATGAGACACCCCACCATTAGAATAGCCTAATAACACAATCTCTTAGAATTATAACAATGCTCCCAATATGATTTTAAACTTATGACACCCAGTTTATCATGAGGACTCTAATACTAGTCCTTTATTAAAAAAATGGTTAAAACCCAATCAATCATACAAAATATGACCATGATGAATTTTACTTGAGATGTATCAGTTGACCCTTGTATTTAACTCATCTCCACCTCTGACACGCCTAATGCAGTTCCTCCACAAACAGAATCAAATGATCAAAAGAAATAAATTTTAACAACTTCCTACCAACCATTCTCTAATAGATCATATTTAGGAGCCGATGTTCTATTTAAAATAGATTACACTACCTTTTTAACCAAGGAACATCGAGATCATTTTGAGCATTCTCATTGATCCCATGTACAAAACTATACCTGAAATTCACAAAGGAATATTGTTTACCCAGTTCCATTTATTTAAAGGAATTGAAGTTCCAAAATAACAACCCATTATAAGTTTCAAGATAAAAACCCTTCTGCAAGGGTCATCTACCAATGAAAGTGGTGGAAACCCCACCACAATGCTTCCTTTACCTCACTCCTTGAGAGAAAAATTCAAGGCTTTCATTCCAACAAACTAGAAAGTTACTCAATTATCATGGTGTATAACCAATTCTCTCTTAGAATACCCAAAATTAGGTCAATGTATTTGTAATTCCCATCCTTAAACTAGGAGTACCCTATGATGTAATTAAGGGTTAATATCGCAACCCATTGATTTTTGAGTTTTCTTGCCTTTCCATGAGAGGCCTTCAACCAAATCCCAAATTAATTCCCTCATATAAAAAATGAAGTTCCCAAAATTGATTCCAACCAAACACTTCAAATTCCATAAGATAAGAATAGTTGAACCATCTCTAGAAGACTCTTATAAGAAGGCTCGTTTGTTTTTATCAATTCGTCGTCATCACCTGACCACTATAAGTTACCATTTGAGGCATACCATGATCGTCCACATTCTCCTCAAGTATCATACCCATCTCTAGATATAAATTCTTTATCAAAACATACTTAATTCATCCCATTGTGTCTAAAGAAAAACATCAGCTTCATGGATTTATGTTGTCCAGTTCAACAACTCATACATTGTTAAAGAGTTTGATCATGGAACCTTAGGCTTCCCAGGGTAACCATGACCGTTGGAATAACCCACCATACTAAAATCCCAACACATGGTTTCTATAAAGGTTTTATACATAACCAACCATCTCTTCATTGTTCTATTTTTCAACATAAACATGCCTATGAAGCATTGCATTCACTAGTTCGATCACACATGTTGATTCTCGAGCATGAATATAGTATCTAGACTCCTCCCAAACCCATAAATAGGTTTTTATATCAATAATAATCTATAATACTATGAAAATTCAATCTCATTGGTCTCATAGGATTGTAAAAGAATTTCTAACCATTTCCTACTAGTCCTCCATGATTTTGTTTTCTCTACCTAGAAAGACACAATTATACACAATCGATGCGATGCGCCCCACCTTAAGAGTTTCCTTGTCATTTAATTTCAAAAAACAGGAACTCATCCAATGACATACTTCATCATCCACCAATCGTGGGTCCTGGGTGTGGCTAACACAATCACATCAAGATCCAATATGAAGTGAAAAATAAACTATCCTCTTAAAAACACAATAAATTAGGTTTAATTTGGAACAAGCCTAATTATCCTATAATCCATGCCAATGAATGTAATTAGAATCGAGTATAATATCCAACCAACTTTGAATGGAATATTAAAAATACTGATCCTTTTTGTAATTTCATCCGGAGTATTTGGACATACCAGATTCCTTTTAATGCACATGTCACTCTACTATAGAGATGAACTATGAACATAGTGTTATAGCTCAAGTATTATATTATTACCACTAAACTCATACAGTTCGATAAACAATTTTTCAACATCAAAGGTACCACATGTGTTAAGACGTACAACCATAAAAGAAAAATTACACCATTGGTACTGCCATCTATTTTTAATTTATTGTCCCAATAACACTACATATCTCAAAAGGGAGGGAAGATTACAAGATCAACAAGTAGATAACCATGAACTAGTCATGTATATACCACGATAATGGAACATTACATAATTATATCACCCATAAGAGGTTTAATTTATGACATGACCACCTGTCCAACTCAGATTTCTTTTCATAAACTAATAATCCTACTCGAGAAAACTAAAACCTGATTGAATCCTCACATCTGAAAATTAAAAACAAAGATTTAACAATTCTAGTATACCTCAGTGAGAATAACCTATACCAGGATATCCCCTAAAATATATAAGGAATCAACCATAAATAATGCCGTGACCAAAAATTTCACTTGGCCATACCGCATATCCTCTAGGAAAAACACCACTTAGGAAGAAGTCAATCGGGATATACGAGAAATGTCGATATTCCAATCCCAAGGATCTCAACGAATTTATAAATCTAACCCTTAAACAAGGGTTCAAGTGGTCAAAATACTTATTGATTAATTTTATCCATTTCATAACTTTATATTTAGGTTAAGCATTAAAGAGTTTTAGGCAAATGTAATGTCAATAATCAGTTATAAAGAAAAATGTTTACCACTGTACTTAACACTTTATATATCTGAATCCATGTAAAATAAGAGGAAAATTATCTCATAATTTCTTTTTAAAAATATTTCCATCATTTAATTAACCATGAAATTATCCCAATTATATTAGTTAAAGAAAATTCACATCCCATGATATAGAGAAAATCACCCTTTAGGTTGTAATTGGAATTTTAATTAATGGAAGCCTGATAATAATAATGTTCTAAATAAAATTACAAGTTTTATCAATTACAGGGAACCATTTTAGTATTATGACTCCATAAATTTATGCATAACTCATATAAGTGGTTTCTTACACATTAAATAACCATTCCAGTTAGCATGAATATACGCCCATGGGGTCAGGCACTAAAGAAAATAAAAATAAAGGTGACCTACAAGGGCCCTATCATTTCATCCAAGGTCTCTTTAAGTTTAACCCAGTAATATTTGTTTTCATAAATATTAATTTTACCTTTAGTGGGTTTATCATATAAGAATATCATGTCATGACCATCTAACTTGGGTTGAGTCCAATTTATCTCATATGCATAAAATGTAATGATTGACCTACTATAATTAAGTCAAGTCTAAGATCCATAAAAAACTAAAACACTTTATGAGACATATATCTAATAGATTATATATTTATACAATGGTCCATTTAGATTAAATTAAATTCCCACATTATAAAGATACTTTCCATTATAAGTTATAATTGGATTTCATGTTACTAATACCAGATTGAAACCTTCGGTCTCAAAATATAACAATACCATATGTGGTGGTTCAATTATATTGGTCACACTTTCCAATTTATAAAGGACCATAATCTTTATAAATTTATATTAGAACCAATTTATTCACAACCACTAAAGTTTCATCCCAAACAACCAATGGTCCATGGCTCAAATGCATCATAATTAACTAATTAAGGTTCCCCTATAAAGCTATATGGGAAAACACAATTTACATCATTGAAGACACTTTAATAAAAAATTATATTTCATAATTATCACATGGAATGGAAATTTACTACATAAGTAGAGAATAGAAATATTCATGACATTAAACACTCAATAATGGTATATAAGTATGCATGTTAAATAATCCCAGCAGCATGGTACACAAAAAAACATGAAGTAGTCTAGAAATGAAACCCACATAGCATGGAATAGACCGGGCATGAAAATATCTATGCACCTATAATGATTCATGTAAAAATACCTCCTTTCTATTCCAGTCCAAGGGTAAAGTCTTATAAGTTAATAAATCCAGTGGATGTACAACAGTCACTCAAGGTGAGATGATAATCAACTTTAATAACAAACCAACACGAACTTCAATCCCTTCATTTGAAACTTGATCATTCCTTTGTGTGAGGGTTATTCATACACAGAAACCATATTTTTTCCATGTGATGACATATTTATAGTATCCTTTATACTATCCTAAATAATGAATAAGAAGGAAAATAATGTCCTGATACCACTTTGTAACATCCCTCCCCATGATATATTATCCCAAAAGCTCGAGTTGGTTGGTCACATAGCCTCAAGAACAAATATTTATATTCTAAAGGATACTGATTGGTATCAAGGGTATAATGAAATTATATGGGGAGACTATACCCAATGGATCAGTATCACATAAAATGGATTCATAAAAAAGGAACATTAGAAGAGGAAAAATAAGAGAGTAGTAGAAGATAATAATAACTGGCAATCAATATAATGAATAAATGACCAAGCATGAATGTGTTACAACGTACAAAAGAAATACATACAGTATGGAAATAAAACACGACTATAAAGGATGAGAATAAATATATAAAATACTCTACCCTCTAAAGGAATCATGAGTACATGCTCTACCCCTAGATCTATGTCAACTCTATTCCATAAGGTGTAACCACAAGAAAGCACAAGCCATGATCAGGACTTGAAACCATGAGGTATGTCTATGTACCAAACTATTGACGGAACATGCTGTGAGATAAACTCAGTAGGCCACCATAAACAACATCTAGTTTAATCCAGTCTATGAATATAAAATAAATTAGTGTGCATATATAATCAATAACTAGTGAACAAATAAATATAATAATGTCGGGCACATGTTTCTTAGGGACACCTAGACGACCATTCCTGCTTCGACCTAAGACGAAATATCTATTAACATACCATAATGTATATATATGAACATATATAAACATATATATTCATAGATATATATGCACTGGTGAGGACCCCATGTGTAATACATGGGAATTAACACAACAACAATAATATGGTCAGATTCATGTTTAAAATAAGGGATTCCATGGCCAATGATCTCAAATGAAGTGATAAGGGATATCATGATTGATATAAAAATGATGATAAGTGATTCTATTCATAATAGTCTCAATTAAATAATAGTGGACAACATTTCCATCAGTCTCAATATTGATAAGGGATGTCTTTCCCAATAAGAACCAGTGAAATGATGAGGGGTGTTGTGTTAGAAAACTACCTATGTAATGGTGAAGAATGTTCTTAACAATAATTACCATAGTTTCAATTATACATCATAATTTAATAAGGTAAAATAGTGTTTCGACCATTTCACATTTCATTTTTACATTAATTTATTGTGAAATAAACCAAACACACCTTAGAATGTGGTTTTTTCACATAGGTATATGCATGGGATAAGTGAAATGGTGTCACCATTCAATTTTAATTTAATTTATTTTAACATATAAAAAAATGGAAAAAAAATCTCAATGGTGTGTCATTTAATAGTAATGAATATTCCGAAATAAGCCAAGCATACTTATAATTCACCATGATTTAATCAACCAGCAATTCCCAATTCAATTTTAATTTACACCATTAATAAATTTTTTAGTGAGTTTCCTAAAGAAGTTAGTGATGAAATTTAACCATTTATAAGTTCTTACAATTCAATTATTAGTCCCACTAATTAGGTGGAAAATTATAAATTCTTTAAGTGAATTTTAATTACATAATAAAGTCATAATGTTCATTGACTTTATATCAATACACCTAAAGATGGGGGTTCTATCTTGGTAGACAACCTCCAATGATGGTATTGGCTCTCAAGGAAAACCAATTCAAGGTACTAGTAATCTATTTAATATATTTTGAAATATAGAGGTTATAAATGGAAGGTCTCGTGTACAACACAATGAAACTTTTTATAATGGACACAACATTAAGAGAAAATAATACATAACACCTACATCATAATTAGGATGCTTCACTCATCCATCATCAAGATTTGATCTAATTTGGAATGAGAAAAATTGAAATAATCAAAAAAATCTATTAAAATAAGGAATATGACCTTTAATGGAAACAACATTTGATATGGTAAGATAAATAAATAATAGAAGGAAGAGGAATAATATACTAACAGTGGGAAATCAAATGTGACCAATGGTATTCGATTCTGAGTTTGAATGATGTAGATCGATTGAATTCTAGGAGGAGGCCAAGGGAGAAGCTCAAAAAGATGGAAGGGGTGATATGTTTGGATGGGGAAGGATAAAGGAGGATGAAACCTTGAAGGAGAAAAGGAAAAAACATTCTTTTCTAACCACATCAACAACTATATGGTCTGGATACATAGTTTAGATAACAATACACTAACCATTTGGTGATACTTTTTGAAGTTTCTCCTCATTTAATGATTAGGTGCAGGTTTAATCAAACCATACATATCCTGTGCGATGCTATTTATCAATAGTAACTCCCCCTTATATTCTTTCAGTGAATAGTTAAACAAACCATGTGCCAAACATGTAACTTTCTTTGATAGTCTACACCATCTTTCATGACAATTTAGGACACTTCACATAGCCTAACTTACTATTACATACTTTTTAATAGGTAGTATGGTTGAGCCGCATAATTACTACTAACTATGCCCCAACTGTGCACCTCATCCCATTTCACCTAAAAATGATTTTGTGAATATCAACACTCTTAAAACTAAAATAAACACTCAATACACCTTTTGAGACATAAATCACATCTAAAAACAAAATTCATAACTTTTATAACTCTCAAAATTGTGTTGCAACTCTTAGTTTAAGATTTGGATCATCCAAAAAATGAAAAACTCAAATTCCTTTAGAATTTTCTATCTGTTAAAAACATAGAATCTTACACGTGAAATGTTTATAAGGATAGCATACATGAATGAATTTAAGAGAGATGTTAAAATTATGTATTTACTTATATATAATGGAAAAAATGTCCACTAGTTTAGAAAGACATGAAATTTATTAGTTTATGATGTTTACTAATTATCTAAAGATCCAACCCTGAAAAATATCCCCTAGATGTAAGAGATTCAATAATTATTATTAATTTTATAATTAAAGATGGATATATATATATATATATATTGTTTTATAGCTACTATCAAATAACTTATGTAAAGTCTATGTTTATAGAACTAGATATGGGAATATCGGTTCAGGGATTCACATTTTCACTGAGAGAAAATCTAAAATTTCTAATATGTAATATATTTTATGGAATCAATAATAATATATAATATGATATCCCTATAATAATTCCTTTAGTATCAAAATATTTTAATAAAAGAATAATAAAAATGAATATTAAGAAAAAATTATTAAAAAGAATAAATAATAAAGATAAATTGTAGAAGATATAAAGGAAATGTATAAATATCAAAACAAATATATGAATGTAGTCAGGATCCACTCAAAAAAAAATTATATATATTTTTATCATCCATATTATTATATTATTATTTGATTATTTATTTAATATGTTTTGGTAATATAATATCTATGTATAGATTTTTTCGGTTACATAATTTTTGGAGCTTCATTGGATATAGAAATCTTCTCCATGTCTATCTTTAATTAACGAGGGATAAGTTACATATTATGCTACATTTTATTTATACTTCAAAAAATACCATGTAAACTAACTAATTAAAAAAACTAAATAACACCCTTGTAATTTTTTAACCCACATGTAAACTATTGCAATTTCCTAATAACATAATCAAGGATATAACACTTGTGTCCCTGGTTAGTATGTGCACCTAATTCCTGATAAAATTGATTTTATCATCTATACCATAATTTAGATGATTACTGATATCATTCCATGATTTGATAATTTTTTTCTAAAACTTTTTTATTTATGAGACACTTATATACACTCTTGATCATTAATATTGTCTTAATTTAAATTACATACCCATAAGGAAACTGGACCCTTTTTACATCACTTTATTTTTCTCCCTTTTAAGGGAATATCAACCATGTTATGTTTTATAGAACATTCCATGTTTTTTCATCGAAGTGATAGGACTTTTGAAAGTTTGATTGAAATAGATGAGGTAATTTTTTATTTTTCGCCTCAATACATTTTGTGAAACATGGATATTCACTATTATATAGCCTGTAGAATACATGAAGGTTTATATTTTAGGATGATACCATAATCGATATCATTCCTTACCCATATTTTTAATATTTTCATGACGATTTTTTATCTAAGCATGGGTGAGTGATTTATTCGTGAAGAGGGTTTCTTTAGGGATAGTGAGTCATTTGATAAACATGGATAAACATTTTCTCATCTTAAAATATGTATTCTTTTTCATTGTATCTATATTAATTACATATATATATATTTGTATGGGAATATATATATATTTTTCAAACAGTGAGTATATTTTTATTTATTACATGGTAAACCTCATCTTTAGGGATAATGATACCCATTATTCCAAGAACTAAAGAGATTTTATATGTCTTAATTTCACTGAGATTCTATAGAGCCTGAGTTAGTTTTGTTCTTTTTTTATAATATTACGTAATATCTATTTCATTAGGTTTTGGAGTTGATTCTCACATGCTTGTATTATGATAATATATGAGAGATTTATTCCCCCTTGTTTGTCATGTACATTTTGATATTATCATTTACTCAAGCATAAGAATCATTTTAATTATGGGCTACTGAGATTTTTAGGGAGACACTTGGATTTAAATTCATCATGAATTTTCTTCAATATTCCACATTATTAATTTCCAAATTATCAATGATTTATGACCCACCATTCCACAACCTCATAGATTGTTTGATCCTAATGTGATGTACTCACAATCGGTTAATTATTTTAATTTTTTCTACGGGATATGTAAATTCATTTCAATAATCTATTAATATTAATTTTTTGATAATTATGTATAGATTTTATCATAAATTGTATTGAGTGATGAGAATGACGACAAGGGAGGTCACATGATACATGATTATAGATACTAATTTTGAAAAAACAAATTATTTTAAGATCAATTATTTTTTAAAATTAGTATATTTAATGAATCATGATAGTTTGTGGTTAAAAGGAATGAAAAAATGAACATTTAATTATGTTTTTTGACTTGAATAAGGGTGCATTCTGGTTTTGTTTTCTAATTTTTTTCATGGAGTAAAAACATTTATGTGTGGGGGATTTGATTAAAAAGGAAATCATTAAAAAGAATTATTTTTACCTTTATTTTAATTTATTTTTTTGTCACTTTTATTATTTTCTTTTTATTTTCATAGTTTTTTATTTTTTGAAATATTTTTTATAATATTAATTATTTAAATATCAATATTATTTATTAATATTACATTTGAAATTGTATATTAGTTTTAATATTAGTATTATTTTTATTATCAACTTATATTATCAATTTTCAGTTGGATTATTATTATATTACAATATTTTGTATAGTTTTATAATTCAACAAACTTTATTTTTCATTCAACCCTAGCATATATACTTATATATATGTAATAGTAACTAATTAATTATAAAAACTATTATTATCACTATTATCTTAATAACTTATTATTATATTTATTATCATTATTTTTTTTAAAAGATTACATTTTTTGTTTTTTACATTGTTTTTTTTAATTTTAAAAGTCTTCATGAATCAATCTGAGTGCCACTCCCCTCCCATTTGTTGATTCCTCCTCCTTTACAGAGATCTTTAGGATCTCCTTAACCACCTTCATCATAATCAAAAGTCGTTAAAATCCATATTAGTAGAGGGGGGGGAGAAACATCAATCTTCCCTCATTGTGAGCTACCTCTTGCATACTATTAGTTGTGCACTAGGACAAGCATAACCTACTTCATTCTCTGTATATCTCTACTGCTCCTCCTTAGATAAAATCCTCCCTACATAAACAAACTAGCCACCTATCATCTTATAAACCAAAGCATCCACATGACACCCATCACACTTTCACATTCACATCCTTTTTTGACACATCCACCAATCTCTCATGCTCACTTCATCCTCCCTACATGTGGTAATGATTCCTAACTAACATCGTGAACCACCACCTATGCATTAAAACTCTACACCACAACCCTTTTCATGTATGTGAGAACTCAATCAGTTCAAAACCAACTCTCCTTCAACTAGCATATGATGTACATAGTGATATCCCCAAATAACAATGTTAGATCCTCTAAGTCAAATAAATTTATAAAATTATAGAGTATGACAACATAAATCACTAAAGTTACTAAATAGTAGTATAATATTGATGAGTTCTGAGGTCAATACTATGAAGAACATGGAAGTGTAGTGAGGAATCGTTGCTAAATTCTAGGTCATCATGATATTGTCAGGATCATGGAACACAATTTAAAAAATTTAAATAAATTAATTAATGAAATTAAATAATTCAACTGAAATAAGGGAAATAAATAAGAAGAGATGGGAACCGATTTATAAAGGCGATTTCTCAAAATAAATTAACCCAAATCAACTTTTAAAAAATAAAATTAAATATTTGTTCAATCATAATTTTATTCAATAGAAACTTTGTCAATTACTATAAAAACTAATTTAGTAACCCAACCCTATTGACCCCAAAATATAGAATAACTAACATGTATTATGTTGATCGCAAAGTTAGAAGGATAATCTAATACATTGGTCATGAATTAAACCCCTTTACTACACCAAGATTAATTTATTATTAAACACATTTTTTCAGTGATCCAATAAATAATAAAATAGATACTTTCATAAAATCATGACATTTATTACATCAAACAACTGAATGAGTAATTATAGAACTAGAACATATTGGTACACACCGACTTAAACAAGAACCACTCTCACCTATGGGTTATCCAATCATCTCTGAGTGATCATAAATGATTAATATTACACAGAACATAAAAATAGAATAGAAAATATAGAATAACTAATCGATAATTACATTTACAGATGAAAATAACCAAAATTAGAAAATTTTAAATGAACCAGGAATAAAAAAAAGGAGGAAAAACCTATATATAAACTTCACCAATGTCAAAATCCAAAGGTCTTATCTCTGATGGTCAATATCATTTGAAAATGGGAAAAATCACATTACTAATTTCCTTCTGATCATTTATCAAATATCATGGTGACATGGATTAAAATATACCAAAGATAGTGAAAAATCAAATCTCTTTAAATCTGTAAACTCGCACTGTTCGCATTGTGACAAGTGATTCAAGATGTGAAATAAAAATATCTATGTTAAAATATCTAACTATTATCAATGTTCATAGTTGGAAATAATTCTAATATAATCGAAGACATGATACCTTTTATTATGGACTAGGGGATTTATGGTGCGATGATTTCTGGTCATTCTTCTAGGAATTTTATCTAGCTTTTGTCGCATTGTAAACAAATTTTCACATCATGAATAATGTTTAAACTAGTTTCAAAATGACCCTTATAAAGTACTATTATGAGGACCCTTATGAAAAACCTTTATGCACAATAATTTCTTACCCATTTTTATGTTTCCCATATGTGTCATGAATGAACCTTCATGATGTGAATTGTGTTTTCACATTTTCTACCTAGTCCTCTATATCTTAAATTATAGCATGAATGCTGGTTCATGGCACAAATTAAAATTGGATCAAACTATTCATCATCTTTATATTACTTCCTCTAGTGTCATACTAAAACACTTAATTCCCAAATTTTAATTTCCTATAGCTCACTGTATAATCCCCTAGATTCATTAAGGGCACATTATGAATAGGCAACATGAGTTAACTTCCCAAAATTCCATCTTTCTTTATTTTTCTTCAGGTTGCTCTATTTATTACAATAGAACATCCATAAAAGGATATAAAAAATATAATAATATAGGAATGTACTATTTCACAATCAAAATATAATGGGACTATAAATAAAAACTCATGAAAATACATATAAAAAATAGTGATATAAAATTCCCCCACACTCAATCTTTTTCTCATCCATGAGAACAATATAAAAATATAGTCATAAAGGATACATACCCTAACAATGGAAATATTAAAATTATCATGTGCATAATTTACAAGTTATAACCGAGGATTCTAATAATATAAAACATACACTATAAAGAAGTTCTAAATCATAACTCTTCTATAATTCATAACATAATACAATTTACTACTTTCACTTGCATCTTTCAATATCACGTTAATATTCATTCCATTTATAATTTACCACACCAAAATTGATTTTCAAAAATTAATCAAGAATATATATAATTTAGTTATGTTTAATCATATGTAATATATACTCTATCTATAGGCTTGCAAGTTATTTAAATCTCTACTTAGAATTCAAACCAAAACAATCAGTAGATATTTATGTTTTGGTTCTAATGAATCTAAGAATAAATTTTGGAAGGTTATGATTTAAAAATTGATATATGAGTTTGAAATATGGGGAGAAATTATAAAAGAATAATACATGGTATTCATAAAAAGCTTCCACAATTATTTCTCTTATTTCGGAATGAGGTTCACAAGAAAATCTGTAAAACAGTGATAAAATAATCCTTTTCTCTCTGAATGTTTTCCCTCTTAATTTATTAGTAAAATGTTTGAAAGGAAAAATTGTGCACCGTTAGAAGTAAAACCCAATATAACCTTGATCTATACCATTATTCTCACACTGACACTTATTGGAATAGTTAGTGTAAGAAGATGAGGTGTTTCTAGCTATAGTTCAATCAAAGGTATCACACACGCTCACTTTTTCATTTTTTTATATTTTTTCAAAACACATAAGATAAAAGGAAAGAACAATCACTAAATGTTTTGAACCATTTCCCAACATAACCAATAGATTCCACACACTCACTCACATCACCCTCACTCAATGGTACTATGAAATACCTGAATCCCACTTCAAATCTCAAATGAAAAATCATGAAATTAAACTTGAAGAATAAGGGTTGGAAAGAAACATAGGCTTCTAATATGGATTGTTATCATGGTATTTCATGGTTTATATGGGTTTTACATGGATCTGATATAGGTTATCTCTCAAGATCAAATGGGATACATAAAATTAGTATATAGACTCAATAATTTTAATGTTATTTAAAAATAATCATGCTCCAAGAAAACTAGGAGGAATGATCCAGTAGATGTGTATACCTTGAGTATAGAAACACAGGATAAACAAGCCATTATTTTAAATCCTTTAAATAATGTAAAACATTACATTTCATAAATAATAACATCCCAAGGGCTGATAAGTTCAATTTATTTGAAGACTACCTAAAAAATAATCTTATTTTACAATAATCTATATCGTTTCTCCTCAAAGGCACTATAAAATACCATATTCTAGAAATCACATTACTAATACTCATCCACGTGACCTGGGTGACTGAAAACATAAGAAAGGGGTGAGACTAAACACTCAATAATAGGTGAATCAATATTTCATCAATGATGAGTTCATAAGAATAAGTAAAAAACATGTGCATAATATAAATATCATAAAATCATGAATGATAACCATAAAATATAAGTGATCCCCAAACTACATTTCATAAGAAAATATAGACACATATTATAAACAAGGAAACATAAAAACAATAACATGGATTAAAATAATTTAACATAAACCATGAATCATGAGAGCATAAGATCATAATAAATAACATACCTTAACTATGGAATAAACATTAGCATAGAGAAGCATTACATTCATGAGACACCCCATTAGTTCCCATTATTATAAAAAACTAAAATTTAATAATGAATACTTATCTCATGAGATATAAACTATTATCCAATTCATTGTAATGTGATATAGGACCCAACCCTTAATTCATCCATACTTATACGTGCCACTTAAAAATCATTCACTTTTCATATCATTAAGAACCTATGAGAATAAAAATGGGTTTATAGAACATATAATTGAAAATAATTCTATTTTTATAAAAATAACAAGTAAATTAAATATTTTCCCTGAATCATCCAAATGAAAACCATTCACATTTCCTAAATAACCCATGAAAATATAATGGGTTTCATAAAACATCCAAATAGTTTAAAATAACATCATGAATTAAATCATTCATTACTGAAAACGTGATCACCCAAAATAATCACATAAAAAAAGAAAATATATAGTGAAGCATGAAACATAACTCCAATAGAGATAAATCATTTGAAGATAATGGAAACCAAATCATTAAAAAATATTTTTGAAAACATTTTTGTATTAATTATTGTAAAAATTATAATTATGAGTCTTTTTTCAGAAAGTAACCTTTATTTTTTAGAAAAATAAAATAAAAGTCGTGAAAATAGATGTGGTTCAAAAAATAATCTTCCATAGAAGCATATATGTAACATCATTTAATTTTTATTGTCTTGGATAAATGTTTCTCAATAAGAAATTGTAAAACTCAACGAAAGGAGTTTGAGTTACAATGTCCCTCACCATTACCATTGATATCTATGGGAGAGTTATTTGAACTTATGCATAATAAAGATAAAAAAAATCAATAGCCTATTTAATAACCTTATTCATATACATTTTTACTTATACTCTTCATTAATAACAATTATCATTATCTATTAGATTGTTATAATATCTTTTCAACATTGGGTGATAATAATCCTGACCATTTTAAATTAGGGTCATGAAAGAGGTTTAATTCTTCCTTTTTATCCAGAAGATCATCATTTAAAAATGATTAATGTTACCAGATTTTTTGTTTTATAAAGACTTATAATTTAATAAAATCTTTACATGAGATTTTTAGTTATGTTTCTAGAACATGAAAATAGTAATGAACTAGTTTCATGTTATTTTCTGATATCGACACTTTACCTTATAATGATCATTAATTTTTTGTGTTATATAAAACGAATAGTGTAGATGATATACATTAATTATATAAACACCATGTATAATATTTCAATATAAAGTAAAACTATCCATTTGTGTATGTGAAAGAAAAAAACATGTTTATTCATCGAGCCGGTAGTCTGCACAACACATAATTCATGTTTTCATTTTTTAATGGAAAAGGGGAGGGTAGTTAATTCTCATTCCATCATTATAATAACATAAATGTATAATGATATGGTGAAATGTTATTTTAAGAATAATAAAACCACATAAAGGAATAAAAAATAGAAAGTTTCGTTAGGATGTTATAACTCAGTTGTTGGATTATCTCATTTGAGAAGGGAATTATACCTTTGAGGGATAGTCCTTTGAGGAGACCAAAACCTCATCAAGTTGTATAAGAGTGGGTAGTAGAGGGTCTTTTATATTTCTGGAAGATATTAAGGGGTTTTAGTGTATGTTTATGTGAAGAGAGGAATGCGTCTTTTATATGTGAAAATGAGTGACATTTTTGTAAATACAAAAAACATTTCAATAATGGATGGTCACTCTCAAGGAAGATGGATCCAAAATTGAGAAATAATATATAGGAGAATATATAAGGTCAATCCACTCCTCTAACTCTCAATTAATCTTTTTTTTACATTTTAGGCCCTTTACCTCCAAGGTTACTCTTTCTTACCTTCTTTATTTCCCCATAGTAACTTGTTTTAACTTATGTAATTTATCATTTATAAAATAAAATAAAATGGTCCTTATTATATAATTAATTCCTAATTATTATAAATTTGAAATCCATTTGGTTTTATTTAATTTTTAAAATTGAAAAAACTAATTTTAAAAATACTAAAAGTATAATATATTAATAACAATATTTTTAAATATATAACATAAATTATAAAATGAAAATATGGGTTTATAAATTTAAAAAAAAATTAAAATTATAAATTCACTTATAAAATACATATTTGTTCTTAAAAAAGGTTTATTAAATTTAAAATTCATAATTATATACTAATAATGACATAAAATCCACAATATTATAGAAATAATATATTACACAATTCACCTAAAAAATAAATATTTTATATAAATAGAAAACAATAATCTTAAGATTATATATTTTCTTTATTCCAAAAAATATTTTTATTTTATAAAGTTAAATTTTTGAAATTTGTGAAATATAATACCATAACATAGTGAATAATGTTCGTATTGAAAAATATATTTTTATAATGTTAACTATTCATTATTCTTATTTATTATCCTTTAATAATTAATTTATTGGGAATGTATTATTAATATTATAAATATATTTTATTAATATTTAATCATAATATATGACAACCCTGCTTTTTATTACAACTTAAACATGATTTATTACATAAAACTTCACTTGATACAACAAAAAAGATCGATAGGTTTAGTGTCTTTGTGGCTTAGGATCATTACATAAAAACTTAAAGCATGAAATACAACATCTTTATTGAAAACTTCCTTTTCATGACCACTACATTCCTTCGTACTTAGCATTGCATGGGATAACCTGAGGACATGCGTAAGAATAGGGTGAGCTATAAAGCCCATTAAGGGAGTACACATGGAATAACATGAGGAGTACAATACATCTTATACAATAGGAATAATCAATAGATCATAAAATAAACATGAACATTAAGGCATGATAAAGCATGATAATCATAACATGGAGATGTGGCAACAACACTTATCATGGAATTAGCATGGGCCAAGGCTAATTGCACATGGAGCATGAGTAAACACTCATTGAATATAAAGCACGAGTAACCCCTCATTGAAATTGAATTATCATGAGTCAACACTCATTGCACATGACGTATCATGATATTATACTTTACCCAATGCATTGGAGCGCTATAAGGGCGCACCCTTCTTAAACATTTCATTTCATGCATAAGTGTGCCACATGGATCATAAAACAAAGATTCATAAAGCATAATCATTTATTGCATGATAAAGGAATGTGGAATTCATACATGAAACTTTATAATCAATAAGTAAATGTGCATAAATGTGAATACCCTTGATGGAGAAATGGGCATGGTATTCACTACACAATGACATTGGCTTAGAAAATCGATATGATTTCAGCAGCGTAACGGCATGACATAAGAATTCATAAAAAGGTTTATGAGAGAGAAAGGGGTTCATAATCATATTTACATGTAATGGACAGTAATTAGGTAATATAGATACATGTCCCAACAATTTTAATTGAATTTAGATTCATGATACAAAATTATTTGCTTGAATGTAAAAGAAGAGAGAGAAGTTCCTTTCGGAATTTCGGCATAGTAACAGGTGTACATAAGAGGCATTTAATGAAAGAGAAATGGGTATACCATCATGAAAACAATAAGAGGGAAGTATGGGGGAGGTGATAAAGCATACCCCAACATTCATAATTGAAATTAAAAGGGCAATACAACGTAAAAAAAATTGACAAAAATGAGAAAGGAAGAGAAAACCTTTACTTGGAAGTGTGCTTCCAAAGGCTAGAGAGAGGATTGTGAGAGGCTTATTGGGAGCTTGGGGAACCATGAGAGGATTATAGAGAGAGTTGGGCATATGTTGGACGAACTCCAAGGGCTTTGAGTGAGGAGGAAGTTGGAGATTGGTTGGGTTTTTATAGGAAAGGTGATAAAATTCTTTATTATTTAGGTTTGGGTCCCCTTACATTAAATTAATCCAAACCACAAACCATCCCATGGTTTTTGCCCATGGTTTTTGGAAAATGGAAGAGGGAAACATTATTTTATAAGTCCAAAGTCCTAAATTCTTAAAATATTAGGGTTGCTTATGTGGAGGTGAGTCACACTCCCATGGAAATTAATTTAAAAAGGCAAAGTGTTGAATATGTCTTGAGGGGTCCTTTAATGATTTGAAAATAAGTAAAAGAAACCCAAAATCACATTATTTTGATGGTAAAACATATATTGGCTGAACATAAAGATTATAGTATTTTATTACATCACTATTGGTTCATTATGAGGTCATAAAGCATATTATATATTTAAACGGTATTTAATTTTTACCCAATCATTTGACTATCTCAGAAAATTATGAAAAATTCACCGTTGGATAATTTCAATGTTCTGATTCGAAAAATAACATTTATTTTATCTAAATAATTTTCTAAATAGGTGAATTTTCACTTTTAAAATAATAACCAACATTTTTCGAAAATTCACGGGTTTTGACAGAAATGGCTTTCAAACCTTAACAAAAATTTTAATTGCATTCATAATATTATAAGATCATTTATATTTAACAAAAATTTATTTAATAATAATAATATTATTTTATTAAAATATTATTTAATTCAAAAAATAGATATCTTAATTAAATAATATTTAAAAACACCATTTGTACTTTAAAAACTATTTACAATGTATCAAAAATGACTAGAAATTATATTCATTATTATATAAAAAATAATGTAAATGAACATAGTACTACTTATTTGTTACATAAACCATTAAAACAGACGCATAAGACCTAAGGTTAAGGCATGTGATGGTGACAGACTCTTGGGGTGGCTCAGATAACATCACTCGAGTGGTAATTTCAATCAACATCCACTTTTCCTGTAGACGATCACATTCGAGCTTGAAATGATGAAGCTCATCTTTTCTTGGTCAAGAGAGAATCCCAAGGATGCCACCTCTTTTTCGAGCTCCGAAAAATGGGCTTCATATGGGGTAATTCTAATGGACGAGGACATCACTTATTTTGTTTGAGTAAATTGGATTTGTTAAAGTCCTATATTTATACTAATCATGTGATTACTGTTCAAAGGCTATATTAGCAACGGTCAAAATTCATAACATAAAACCAATGAAGTTGACACATTATATAAACACAAAGATACATTTAATTAGATCAAGAGGGATTTTCATTAATGAAACTTTGGGTCGTTACAATATTCCCCCATTAAGAAATTTCGCCCTCAAAATTTTTTCTTTTCCCACACTAAAATAGATGTGGGTAACTCAGCTTCATCTTTTCCTCCGATTCACAAGTCCCTTCTTCAAACTTGTGGTTTCTCCATAACACCTTGACGAGGGGCATTGTCTTATTTTGTAGAACTTTTTCTCTATGATCTAAGATCTTCACTGGTTGCTCCTCAAAAGAAAGATCATCTTCCAATTGTTCCACCTCAGAAGAGGGTACACATAAAGGGTCCAGTATGTACTTCCTTAAGAGGGATACATGAAAGACATCATGTACTTTGGCTATAGTAGGTGAAAGTTCTAGTCGATAGGCCACAGCCCCGACACGATCAAGAATCTCGAAGGGGCTGATGTACCTTGGACTTAACATACCTTTATTTCCAAACCTCATGACCTTCTTCCATGGAGATATGTGTAGAAAAACCATGTCTCCAACTTTAAACTCAAGGTCTCATCGATGGTTATTTTCATAACTCTTCTATCGACTCTGAGCTACCTTGATATGCTGCTGAATGGTTTTCACCTTCTCCACCATTTCTTCGACCATTTCTGGTCCATGCAGCTTACGTTCATCGACCACATTCCAACATGCCGGTGTTCTGCACCTTTTCCCATACTGGGCTTTATATGGTGTCATTTGGATGCTCGAGTGGAAACTGTTATTATAAGAGAACTCAACCATAGGAAGATGTTGATCTCATCCTCCTTTAAAGTCCATTGAGCACGCTCTCAACATATCCTCATGTGTTTGGATAGTCCGCTCGGTTTGGCCATCAGTTTGAGGATGATAGGTTGTACTAAAGTTCAGTTCAGTATACAGAGAATGTTGAAGACTCTTCCAAAACTTATAGGTGAATCTTGGATCTTGGTCAGATGCAATAGATAGTGGTACTCCATGAACCATTACCACTTCCCTGATATATATCCATTCCAGTTGATCCAATGAAAAATCATCCCGAATAGCAATGAAGTGTGCAGTCTTTGTAA
This sequence comes from Viscum album, assembly GCA_963277665.1. NCBI lineage: Eukaryota > Viridiplantae > Streptophyta > Magnoliopsida > Santalales > Viscaceae > Viscum > Viscum album. The sequence goes on along the minus strand of OY728153.1, from coordinate 183,195,397 downwards.
TATGACAACCCTGCTTTCTATTACAACTTAAACATGCTTTATTACATATAACTTCACTTGATACAACAAAGAAGAGAGAGAGGTTTAGTGTCTTTGGGGATTAGGATCATTACATAAAAAATTTAAACTTGAAATACAACATCTTTATTGAAAACTTCCTTTACATGACCACTACATTCCTTCGTACTTTGCATTGCATGGGATAACCTGAGGACATGCATAAGAAAAGGGTGAGCTATGAAGCCCAGTAAGGGAGTACACAATGAATAACATGAGGACTTCAATACATGTTAGGAAATAGTAATATCAATACAGCATAAGAGTAACATGAAAATAAAGGCACGATAAAGCATGATAATCATAACATGGAAATGTGGCAACAACTCTTAACATTGAATTAGCATGAGCCAAGGCTCATTGCACATGAAGCATGAGTAAACCCTCATTGCACTTGAAGCACGAGTAAACCCACATTTCACTTGAATTAGCATGAGTCAACACTCATTGCACATGACGTATCATGATACTATACTTTACCAAATGCATTGGAGCGCTATTAGGGCGCACCCTTCTTAAACATTTCATTTCATGCATAAGTGTGCCACATGGATAATAAAACATGGATTCATAAAACATAATCATTTATTCCACAATAAAGGAATGTGGAATTCATACATGAAACATTATAATCAATAATAAATGTGCATAATGGTGAATACCCTTGATGGAGAAATGGGCATGGTATTCACTACACAATGATATTGGCCTAGAAAATCGGTGTGATTTCGGCAGTGTAACGACGTGACATAAGAATTCATAAAAATGGTTGATGAGAAATAAATGGGTTCCTCATCATATTTAAATGTAATGTACAGTAAGGAGGTCATATAGATACATTTCCCAACAATTGAAAAGGAATTTAGATTCATGATACAAAAGTATTGCTTGAATATAAAAGAGGAGAAAAAAGTTCCTTTCAGAATTTCAGCATAGTAACGGGTGTACATGAGAGGAATTTAATGAGAGATAAAGGGGTCTCACATCATTCAAACTGTAAGAGGTTAGTATGGGGGAGGTGTGAAACAATACCCCAAAATTCATAATTGAAATTAAAAGGGCAATACAACTTAATGAAAATTGACAAAAATGAGAAAGGAAGAAAAAACCCTTACTTGGAAGTGTGCTTCCAAAGTCTAGAGAGAGGCTTCTGAGAGGATTCTTGGGAGCTTGGGGCACCTTGAGAGGATTATATAGAGAGTAGGGCAGAGGTTGGACGAACTCCAAGGGCTTTGAGTGAGGAGGAAGAGGGAGCTTGGGTGGGTTTTTATAGGAAAGGTGAGGGAATTCTTTATTATTTATGTTTGGGACCCCTTATATTAAAATAATCCAAACCACAAACCATCCAATGGAATTTGCCCATGGTTTATGGAAAAGGAAAGAGAAAAACAATATTTTACAAGGCCAAGTTCCGAAATTATTAAAAAATTAGGGTTGCTTATGTGGAGGTGAGTCACACTCCCATGGAAATTAATTTAAAAAGGCAAAGTGTTGAATAAGTCTTGAGGGCTCCATTAATGCTTTGAAAAGTAAGTCAAACAAACCAAAAACCTCATTATTTTAATTATAAAACACATATTGGCCGAATATAAGGATTATGGTATTTTATTACATCACCATTGGGTCATTATGATGTCATAAAACACATTATATATTTAAATGGTATTTAATTTTTACCAAAAAATTTGACTGTCTCAAAAAATTATGAAAAATTCACTGTTGGATTATTTCGACGTCCTGATTCCAAAAATAATATTTATTTTATCTGAATAATTTTCTAAATATGTGAATTTTCACTTTTAAAATAAAAACCGACATTTATAAAAAATTCACGGGTTTTGACAGAAATGTCTTTCAAACCTTAATAAAAATTTTAATTGCATTCATAAAATTATAAGATCATTTATATTTAATAAAAATTAATTTAATATTAATAATAATATTTTATTAAAATATTATTTTATTCAAAAATCCATTAATTTAATAAAATATAATTCTTAATTAAATAATAACTAAAAACACCATTTGTACTTTAAGAACTAATTACAATGTATAAAAAATGACTAGAAATTATATTCATTATTATATAAAAATAAAAATGTACATGAACATGGTGCTACTTATTTGTTACATAACCCCTTAAAATAGCCGCATAAGACCTAAGGGTAAGGTGTGCGATGGTGACAGACTTTTGGGGCGGCTCAAATAACATCACTCGAGTGGTAATCTCTATCAACATCCACTTTTCCTGTAGACGGTTCCGTTCAAGCTTGACATAATGAAGCTCATCTTGGGCTTGGTCAAGGGAGAATCCCAAAGACGCCACCTCTTTTCCGAGCTCTAACAAATGGGCTTCGTAAGGGGCAATTCTACTGGATGAGGCCATCGCGTCCTTTGTCTGAGTAGAAATGGGTTCGCTAAAGCCTTATATTTATACTACTCAGATGATCACTGTTCAACGACTATAAAAGTAACGGTCACAAATCTTAACGTAAAACTAAAGAAGTTGACATCTTATAAAAACATTTTTCTTAAAGAAACATTTAACTGGATCAAGATGGATTTTCCATTAATGAAACTTTTGGCCTTTACAATATTCCCCCCTTAAGAAATTTTTCCCTCAATATTTTTCTTTTCCCACACTAAAACAAATGTGGGTAACTCAGCATCATCATATCCTCCGACTCCCATGTTGCTTCTTCAAACTTGTGGTTTCTCCACAACACCTTGACGAGGGGCATTGTCTTATTTTGTAGAACTTTTTCTCTATGATCTATGATCTTTACTGGTTTCTCCTCATAAGAAAGATCATCTTCCAATTCTACCACCTCAGAAGAGAGTACATGTGAAGGGTCCGGTATATACTTCCTTAAGAGGGATATATGAAAGACATCATGCACCTTCGCCATAGTAGGTAGAAGTGCTAGTGGATAGGCCACATCCCCAACACGATCAAGAATCTCAAAGGGGCTGATGTACCTTGGACGTAACTTCCCTTTCTTTCCAAACCTCATGACCATATTCCACGGAGATATACGTAAAAACACCATGTCTCCGACTTTAAATTCAAGGTCTTGTCGACGATTATCTGCATAACTCTTCTGTCGACTTTGGGCTTCCTTGAAATGCTGCTGAATGGTTTTCACCTTCTCCACCATTTCATCGACCATTTCTGGTCCAAGAAGTTTACGTTCACCGACCTCATCCCAACATGCCGGTGTTCTACACCTTTTCCCATACAGGGATTCATATGGTTCCATTTGGATGCTCGAGTGGAAACTATTATTATAAGAGAACTCAACCAGATGAAGATGTTGATCCCATCCTCCTTTAATGTCCATTGATAACGCTCTCAACATATCCTCAAGTGTTTGGATAGTCCGCTTGTATTGGCCATCAGTTTGAGGATGATAGGCCATACTGAAGTTCAGTTCAGTATTCAGAGCTTGTTGAAGACTCTTCCAAAACGTAGAGGTGAATCTTGGATCTCGGTCAGAAACAATAGAGAGTGGTACACCATGCAACCGTACCACATCCCTGATATATATCTGTGCAAGTTGATCCAAAGAGAAATCCGCTCGAATAGCAATGAAGTGTGCAGTCTTTGTAAGACGATCCACAACAACCCAGATTGCATTTTTGCCTTTGGATTTCCTTGGAAGTCCAGCGACAAAGCCCATGGTGATGTTCCCCAATTTCCATTCTGTTATGGGAAATGGTTGCATCATCCCCTTAGACTTCTGCCTCTCTGCCTTCACTTGCTGACACACTAGGCACTTTGATGTATATTCAGAGATCTCCTTCTTCATATTATCCCACCAAAAGTTTTCTCGGAGATCTCGATACATCATTGTGATCCATAGGTGAATAGAGAAATTTGAACTATGTGCATCATCCAAAAGTTCATTCTTCAGATCCGAACATGATGGAACACATAATCTTTTCCCAAACCGCACAATTCCTTCTTCATTAACATTAAACTCTGAGGATTTTCCCTTTTTGATAGCTTCCACTTTTTCTTGGATTCCCGCATCATCCTTTTGAGCATCCTTTAACCTTTCCAAAAGAGATGGTTGAGCAATCATTTGTGAAAGGATTGATGATGTTCCATTCTTTATGATTCCCACATCCATCTTCATTAAGTATTAGAAGATTGGATCCTTCTCAATTTTCATCATTGACTGAATCGCTGGATCCTTTCAACTTAGGGCATCTGCTACCTTATTCTCTTTCCCAGGGTGGTAATGTATTGAAATATCATAATCTTTGATGATCTCTATCCATATTATCTGGCACATATTAAGTTCTTTATGTGTGAATATGTATTTAAGACTCTTGTGGTCAGTATATATCTCACATTTCTCTCCATAGAGATAATGCCGCCAGATTTTAAAGGCAAAGATCACCACCGCCAACTCCAGATCATGCATTGGATAGTTTTTCTCATGGATTTTCAACTTCCTTGAGGCATAGGATATCACTTTATCATTCTGCATCAGCTCACATCCTAAGCCCTTCTTCGAAGCATCACTGAATACCACAAAAAGCTCCTCACTTGTGAGTAAAGTGAGCACGGGTGTAGTGATAAGCCTCCTCCTCAACTCCTTGAAGCTTTCTTCGCATTCATCACTCCAAGAAAACTTTACTCCCATTCGAGTTAGCTTGGTAAGAGGGTTGGACAATCATGATAAATTTCTCACAAATCGTCGATAATATCTAGCTAACCCCAAGAAGCTAATGATATCAGTTTCTGATGTTGGCCTCAACCATCCCTCAATTGCATCTGTTTTGGAGGGGTCCACAGATATCCCATTGCTTGTGATGATATGGCCCAAGAATGAGACCTCCTTCAACCAGAACTCACACTTGTTGTACTTGGCATAGAGCTTCTCCTTGCGCAAAGCCTCCAGTACAGTTCTTAAATACTCCTCATGGTCCTCCTTGGTTTTGGAGTATATTAGAATATCATCTATATAGACTACCACAAATTTGTCAAGGTAATCTCTAAAGACTCTATTCATCAAGTCCATGAATATTGTTGTAGCATTGGTGAGTCCGAAAGGCATTACTATGAATTCATAGTGCCCGTACCTTGTACGAAAAGCAGTCTTGGGGATATCTCCCTTCTTCACCCTTACTTCATAATATCTCGACCGCAAGTCCACCTTGGATAAGTATTGTGCTCCACATATCTGATCAAACAAGTCATCCATTCTTGGGAGAAGATACTTGTTCTTTATCGTGATTTTGTTAGGTTCACGATAATCGATGAAAAGCCGCATTGACCCACCCTTCTTCTTGACAAAGAGGACTGGTGCACCCCATGGTGATGCACTTGGGCGTATAAACCCTTTATCCAGATTCTCCTGTAGTTGTTTCTTCAGCTCTTCAAGATCAACAACAACCACTCTATATGGAGTCTTGGATATTGGTAGCGCCCCAGGTATATGTTCAATTGAGAACTAAACATCTCTTCTTGGAGGAAGACTAAGAAGTTCCTCGAGAAATACTTCAGCGAATTCCCTCACAATAGGCATTTCTTCAAGAGTGGTTTCTTCCTTGGACTCAATCATCTGAGCCAGATATGCATGCTCATAAGGAAGTAATATCCATGCTTGAGATGATGGAGCTAAAGGAGATTCATCTTCCTCCTGACACTTGTAAAGAATCGGTGGTCGATTCTCCATATGGAGTGTGATTTCCTTCTCCCGACAATTTATGTTGGCTCTATATAAGGAAATCCAATCCATGCCAAGAATTGCATCAAATTCCACCAAAGGGAGTATGATGAGGTTTTTCGGGAAATTCAATACACAGATTATAATAGGGGAGGACTTATACTAATGGGATGCAATGATTTCCCCATTTGTCGTACTCACCGACATCTTTACTTCCATGATTTGTGGTGGTGCAGGGATTGTTCTACTAAACTTTTGAGATATAAAATAATGCGTAGAACCTGAATCAAAATGTACCTTCAGTATTCTTGAATGAATAACCAGCGTACCTGTCACCACTTCGTTGTCGGGGTTCACTTCGGCAGAAGTGATGGAAAAAGTTCTTCCTTGCTGTCTTGGAGGTTGCCAGTTGCCTCCGATAACCCTTGGATTAGGGAACTATTTTGCAAAATGACCCGGTTCTTTAAATTTGTAGCATTGACCAATGCATTGAGGTTCGAACGGAGCGTTCCTCTCCTCTGTCGCAGCCGCGGGTCCTTCTTGCTGACAGTTAAAAGCTAGGTGCCCTTCTCTTCCACACCTGAAGCATTTTCTTGTCCCCCTAAGGCAATTTTCATGGTGCTTCTTTCCACACTTTTGGCAAGTGGGGTGCTGGAACTTCTATAGCGCCGTTGGATTTATCCATCGGACCACCAGCATTGAATTCCACCTTACGCTTCTTGTCCCCATGATACCCCTGTGATTCTCCGATCTCCATTTCAACCTTGAGCGCACATCGGACAATTTCCTCATAGCTGTCGAAGTCACGGATCGCTAATGCTTTCCGCAAGATAGGCTTCATCCCACCAAATAAGCGGCCAACCTTGCATTTGGGGGTAACGACAAAGCCAGAAGCGTATTGTGCAAGCCTTGTAAAGTTTTCCTCATACACTCCCACAGATTCTTCATCTTTCTACTTGAGGGAAAGGAAGTCCCTTTCCATCTTAAGACGGAGGGTGCATGTAAAATATTTATCGAAAAACATCTTCCGGAATTCCTTCCATTACAAAGCCTCAATCTCCTCCTCAGGCTTCGTATTTTTGATCAACGTCCACCATTGATCAGCTTCACCCTCCATACGATAAGCCGCCAGGAGAACCTTGTCTTGTTCAGAACATTGAAGGATAGAGAAGATCTTTTCAATGGAGGTGATCCATTGCTCAGCGATCGTGGGATCAGATGATCCACTAAAAGTAGGAGGCCTTTGTCTCATGAAGCTCTCGATAGCGACTTGTTATTTCTTAGGGGGGGTTGAACGTTCCTCTTGACCCGTGTTTCTATTCAAAACTTGAGTTAGCTGAGAGAGAAGCATGACAAAGTTCGTGATTCCTGCTCCCATTGTATTGGGAATCTCATTAGTACAATCATCACACTGATCATCACAACGGTTGTTAGCCCGAGTTCTCCTATTACCGGCCATTGGCTGGAATAAAATGAAAGTTTGGGGTAACATATAAAGGGTAATCCAAAGACAATAGTTGATGAATTATAAATAAACTTTAATCTCTTTAACTCATGAGTCTATAGGATTCAATCCAGGCTTTTCATGATCTTCCTTCTAACATATATTCTTAGGGGCATTTTCCCCTTAATAAAGGTTCATACTAAGATTGTGAATTTATCAAAACATATCCCCTGGGAGTTACGTAACCAAGAGTGCAGCAAGGCCCATTGTCATTCACCAGTTCCCGTTCGAGTCTAGCTCAAAGCGGTGTTTTCGGGTTTTACCCCTAGGATACATCTGTGCCAGAGCCGTCTCTACCTGCTCGTATCCAGACAGGAATGTATTTGCTTGATAAACCACTTACTTAGTATTTACCAAAACTTAGGGATGTTTTTATTATACTTAGTCTTGTATCTAAGGCTTTACTAGGGTTTCCTAATCCCAAAAAGAACTAAACCTATCCTTTGATACCAACTATGAAAACCCTGCTTTCTATTACAACTTAAACATGCTTTATTACATATAAATTCACTTGATACAAAAAATAAGATGGAGAGGTTTAGTGTATTTGGGGATTAGGATCATTACATAAAAACTTTAAACTTGAAATACAACAAATTTATTGAAATCTTCCTTTACATGACCACTACATTCCTTCATACTTGGCATTGCTTGGGATAACCTGAGGACATGCATAAGAAAAGGGTGAGCTATAAAGCCCAGTAAGGGAGTACAAAATGAATAACATGAGGAGTTTAATACATGTTAGGAAATAGGAATATCAATAGAGCATAAGAGTAACATGAACATAAAGGCATGATAAATCATGATAATCATAACATGGAAATGTGGCAACAACACTTAACATTGAATTAGCATGAGCCAAGGCTCATTGCACATGGAGCATGAGTAAACCCTCATTGCACTTGAAGCACGAGTAAACCCTCGTTGCACTTGAATTATCATGATTCAACACTCATTGCACATGAAGTATCATGATACTATACTTTACCCAATGCATTGGAGCGCTATAAGGGCGCACCCTTCTTAAACATTTCATTTCATGCATAAGTGTGCCACATGGATCATAAAACATGGATTCATAAAACATAATCATTTATTCCATGATAACGGAATGTGGAATTAATACATGGAACATTATAATAAATAAGTAAATGTGCATAAAGGTGAATACCCTTGATGGAGAAATGGGAATGGTATTCACTACACAATGATATTGGCTTAGAAAATCGGTGTGATTTCGGCAGCATAACGACATGACATAAGAATTCATAAAAATGGTTGATGAGAGAGAAAGGGGTTCCTCATCATATTTACATGTAATGGACAGTAATGAGGTCATATAGATACATGCCTTAACAATTGAAAAGGAATTTAGATTCATGATACAAAAGTATTTCTTGAATATAAAAGAGGAGAAAAAAGTTCCTTTCAGAATTTCGGCATAGTAACGGGTGTACATGGGAGGCATTTAATGAGAGAGAAAGGGGTCTCCCATCATTCAAACAACAAGAGGGAAGTATGGGGGAGGTGTGAAACCATACCCCAACATTCATAATTGAAATTGAAAGGGAAATACAACTTAAAGAAAATCGACAAAAATGAGTAAGGAAGAAAAAACCCTTACTTGGAAGTGTGCTTCCAAAGGCTAGATATAGGCCTGTGAGAGGCTTCTTGGGAGCTTGGGGCACCTTGAGAGGATTCTAGATAGAGTAGGGCAGAGGATGGACGAACTCCAAGGGCTTTGAGTGAGGAGGAAGTGGGAGCTTGGGTGGGTTTATATAGGAAAGGTGAGGGAATTCTTTATTATTTAGGTTTGAGACCCCTTATATTAAAATAATCCAAACCACAAACCATCCCATGGTATTTGCCCATGGTTTCGGGAAAAGGAAAGAGGAAAACAATTTTGTACAAGGCCAAGGTCCGAACTTATTAAAAAATTAGGGTTTCTTATGTGGAGGTGAGTCACACTCCCATGGAAATTAATTTAAAAAGGGAAAGTGTTGAATAAGTCTTGAGGGCTCTATTAATGCTTTGAAAATTAAGTAAAACAAACCCAAAACCACATTATTGTAATTATAAACCACATATTGGTCGAAAATAAGGATTATGGTATTTTATTACATCACCATTGGGTCATTATGATGTCATAAAACACATTATATATTTAAATGGTATTTAATTTTTACCCAAAAATTTGACTGTCTCAGATAATTATGAAAAATTCACCGTTGGATATATTCGACGTCCTGATTCCAAAAATAATATTTATTTTATCTAAATAGTTTTCTAAATATGTGAATTTTCACTTTTAAAATAAAAACCGACATTTATAAAAAAATCACGGGTTTTGACAGAAATGGCTTTCAAACCTTAATAAAAATTTTAACTGCATTCATAAAATTATAAGATCATTTATATTTAATAAAAATTATTTTAATATTAATAATAATATTTTATTAAAATATTATTTAATTCAAAAATCCTTTAATTTAATAAGATATAATTCGTAATTAAATAATAACTAAAAACACCATTTGTACTTTAAAAACTAATTACAATGTATCAAAAATGACTAAAAATTATATTCATTATTATATACAGAAATAATGTACATGAACATGGTGCTACTTATTTGTTACATAACCCCTTAAAATAGCCGCATAAGACCTAAGGGTAAGGTGTGTGATGGTGACAGACTCTTGGGGTGGCTCGGATAACATCGCTCGAGTGGTAATCTCTATCAACTTCCACTTTTCCCGTAGATGGTCCTGATCAAGCTTGATATAATGAAGCTCATCTTGGGCATGGTCAAGGGAGAAGCCCAAAGATGCCACCTCTTTTCTGAGCTCCAACAAATGGGCTTCGTAAGGGGAAATTCTACTGGATGAGGCCATCGCTTCCTTTGTCTGAGTAGAAATGGGTTCGTTAAAGCCTTTTATGTATACTACTCAGATGATCACTGTTCAACGACTATAACAGTAACGGTCACAAATCTTAACGTAAAACTAAAGAAGTTGACATCTTATAAAAACATTTTTCATAAAGAAACATTTAACTGGATCAAGAGGGATTTTCTATTAATGAAGCTTTGGGTCGTTACATGTAAGATGATCCACAACGACCTAGATTGCATTGTTGCCTTTGGATGTACATGGATGTCTGGTGACAAAGTCCATGGTGATGTTCTCCCATTTCCATTCTAGTATGGGCAATGGTTGCATCATCCCCTTAGACTTCTACCTCTCTACTTTCACTTGCTGACACACCAGGCACTTTGATGTATATTCAGTGATCTCCTTCATCATATTATCCAACCAAAAGTTTTCTCAGAGATCTCGATACATCTTTGTGCTCCCTGGGTGAATAGAGAAATTTGAACTATGTGCATCATCTAAAAGTTCATTCTTCAGCTCCGGACTTGATGGGACACATAGTCTTTTCCCAAACCGCACAATTCCTTCTTCATTAACATTAAACTCTGAGGATTTCCCCTTTTTGATAGCTTCCACTTTTTCTTGAATTCCCACATCATCCATTTGAGCATCCTTTAACCTATCCAAAAGAGATGGTTGAGCAATCATTTGTGAAAGGATTGATGATGTTCCCTTCTTTATGATTCCCACGTCCACTTCATCAAGTCTAAGAATATTGGATCCTTCTCAATTCTCATCATTGATAGAATTGATGGGTCCTTTCTACTTAGGGCATCTGCCACCTTGTTCGCTTTCCCAGGGTGGTAATGTATTGAACAGTCATAATCCTTGATGAGCTCTATCCATCTTCTCTGGCACATATTAAGCTCTTTCTGTATGAATATATATTTAAGACTATTGTGGTCAATATATATCTCACATTTCTCATCATATAGATAATGCCGCAAGATTTTCAAGGCAAAGATCACAGTCGCCAACTCTAGATCATGCATTGGATAGTTTTGCTCATGGATTTTCAACTACATTGAGGCATAGGATATCACGTTATCATTCTTCATCAGTACATAACCTAAGCCCTTATTTGAAGCATCACTGAATACCACAAAAAGTTCCCCACTTGTGGGTAAAGTGAGCACAGGTGCAGTGATAAGCATCCTTTTCAACTCCTTGAAGATTTCTTCGTATTCATCACTACAAGCAAACTTTACTCCCTTTTGAGTTAGCATGGTAAGAGGGCTGGAAAATCCTGAGAAATTTCTCACAAATCGTCGATAATATCCAGCTAACCCCAAGAAGCTATGGGTATCCGTTACCGATGTTGGCCTCAGCCATCCCTCAATTGCATCTATTTTGGAGGGTCCAAAGATATTCCATTGCTTGTGATGATATGGACCAAGAATGAGACCACCTTCAACCAGAACTCAGACTTTATGTACTTTTCATAGAGCTTCTCCTTGCCCAATGTCTCTAGTACAGTTTTTAAATTCTCCCTATGATCCTCCATGGTTTTGGAGTATATTAGACTATCTTCTATAAAGAATACCACAAATTTGTCAAGGTAATCTCTAAATAATCTATTCATCAAGTCCATGAATATTTCTAGAGCATTGGTGAGTCCGAAAGGAATTACTATGAATTAATAGTGCCCATACCTGGTACAAAAAGATGTCCTGGGGACATTATCTTTCTTCACGCTTACTTGATAATATCCCGACCGCAAATCCACCTTGGAGAAGTATAGTGCTCCACGCAGCTGATCAAAGAATTCATCGATTCTTGGTATAGGATACTTGTTCTTTATCGTGATTTTGTTAAGTTCACGATAATCGATGCAAAGCCGCATTGACCCATCCTTCTTCTTGACGAAGAGGACTAGTGCGACCCATGGTGAAGCACTTGGGCATATAAACCCTTTATCCATATTCTCTTATATATGATTCTTCAGCTCTTCAAGCTCTACAACAACCATTCTATACGGAGTCTTGGATATTGGTAGTGCCCCAGGTATAAGTTCAATTGACAACTCAACATCTCTTCTAGGAGGAAGACCAGGCAGTTCCTCGGGAAACACTTTAGCAAATTCCCTCAAAATAGGAATTTCTTCAAGGATGGTTTCTTCTTTGGACTCAATCATCTGAGCCAGATACGTGTGCTCATAGGGAAGTAATATCCATGCTTGAGATGATGGATCTAAAGAAGATTCATCTTCCTCCTGACACTTGTGACGAATCAGGGGTCGATTCTCCATATGGGGTGTGATTTCCCACTCCCAACAATTTATGTTGTCTCTATATAAGGAAAGCCAATCCATGCCAAGAATTGAATCAAGTTACACCATAGGGAGTATGACGAGGTTCGTTGGGAAATTCAATCCACAGATTATAACAGGGAGGACTTATATTCATGGAATGCAATGATTTCCCCAATTTCCATACTCACTGACATCTTTACTTCCATGATTTGTGGTGGTTTTAGGATTGTTCTACAAAACATTCGATATTTAAAAGAATGTGTAGAACCTGAATCAAAAAGTATGTTTTCTATTCTTGAATGAATAACTAGCATACCTGTCACCACTACGTTGTCGGGGTTCACTTCGTCAGAAGTGATGGAAAAAGCTCTTCCTTACTGCTTTAGAGGTTGTTGGTTTTCTCCGAAAACCCTTAGATTAGGGCACTGATTTGCAAAATGACATCGTTCTTTGCATTTGTTGCATTGAACAAGGCATTGAGGTTTGAACGGAGCGTTCCTATCCTCTGACACAGCCGCAGGTCTTTCTTACTGATAGTTAATAGCTAGGTTCCCTTCTCTCCCACACCGGAAGCATTTTCTCATCCCCCTAAGGCAATTTCCAGGGAGCTTCTTTCTGCACTTTTGGCAAGTGGGGTGCTGGATCTTCTTAGCACCGTTGGATTTATCCATCAGACCACCAGAATTGAATTACACCTTATGCTTCCTATCCCCGTGATACCCCTATGATTCCCCAATCTCCATTTCGACCTTGTGGGCACATCGGACAATTTCCTCATAGTTGTCGAAGTCACGGATCGCTAATGCTCTCTGCAATCTAGGCTTCAGCCCACCAATGAAGCGGTCAACTTTGCATTTGGGGGTAACGACAAATCCGGAAGCGTATCGTGAAAGCCTTGTGAAGTTTTCCTCGTACGCTCTAACAGATTATACAACTTTTTGCTTGAGGGAAAGGAAGTCCCTTTCCATCTTAATTCGGAGGGTGAGCAGAAAATATTTTTCAAAAAACATATTTTGAAAATCCATCCATTCCAATGCCTCGATCTCCTACTCAGGCTTCGTATTTTTGATGAACATCCACCATTGATCAGCTTCACCCTCCATACGATAAGCTTCCAGGAGAACCTTCTCTCTTTCAGAACATTTGAGGATGGAGAATATCATTTCAATGGAGTTGATCCATTGTTCAGCGATTGTGGGATCGGATGATCCACTAAAATTAGGAGGCCTTTGTCTCATGAAGCTCTCGATAGCAACTTGTTTTTTCTTAGGGGGGTTGAAATTTCTCTTGACTCTTGTTTCTATTCAAAACTTGAGTTAGCTGAGAGAGAAGCATGACAAAGTTCGCGATTCCCTCTCCCATTGGATTTTGCATCTCATTAGTACAGTCATCACACAGATCTTCACAACGGTTGTTAGCCTGAGTCATCCTATTACCGGCCTTTGGCTGGAATAAAAGGAAAGTTATGGGTAACACATAAAGGGTAATCCATAGACAAAAGTTGATGACTTATAAATAAACTTGAATTTCCTTAACTCATGAGTTTATAGGCTTCAATCTTGGCTTTTCATGATCTACTTTCTAACATATATTATTAGGGGCATTTTTAATTCCCTTAATAAGGGTTCATACTAAGCTTTTGAATTTATCAAAACATATCCCCCGGGAGTGTCGTAACCAAGAGTGCAGCAAGGCCCGTTGTCGTGCACCAGTTCCCGTTCGAGTCTTTCTCAAAGCGGTGTTTTCGTGTTTTATACCTAGGATACATCTGTGCCAGAGCTGCCTCTACCTGCTCGTATCCAGACAGGGATATATTTGCTTGATAACCCACTTACTCAATACTCACCAAAACATAGGGACGTTTTTATTGTACTTATTCTTGTATCTAAGGCTTTACTAGGGTTTCTTAATCCCAAAAAAAACTAAACCTATCCTCTGATACCAACTATGACAACCCTGCTTTTTATTACAACTTAAACATGATTTATTACATAAAACTTCACTTGATACAACAAAGAAGATAGAGAGATATAGTGTATTTGGGGCTAAATATCATTACATAAAAACATAAAACATGACATACAACATCATTATTGAACAAATCCTTTTCATGACCACTACATTCCTTCGTACTTAGCATTGTATGGGATAACTTGAGGACATGCATAAGAAAAGGGTGAGCTATAAAGCCCAGTAAGGGAGTACACATGGAATAACATGAGGAGTACAATACATGTTAGACAATAGGAATAATCAATAGAGCATAAAAGAAACACGAACATTAAGGCATGATAAATCATGATAATCGTAACATGGAGATGTGGCAACAACACTTATCATGGAATTAGCATGAGCCATGGCTCATTGCACATGGAGAATGAGTAAACCCTAATTGAACATAAATAACGAGTAAAACCGCATTGCACTTGAATTATCATGATTCAACACTCATTGTACATGACGTGTCATGATACTATACTTTACCCAATGCATTGGAGCGCTATAAGGGCGCACCTTTCTTAAACATTTCATTTCATGCATAAGTGTGCCACATGGATCATAAAACATGGATTCATAAAACATAATAATTTATTCCACGATAAAGGAATGTGGAATTCATAAATGAAACATTATAATGAATAAGTAAATGTTCATAAAGGTGAATACCCTTGATGGAGAAATGGGCATGGTATTCACTACACAATGACATTGCCTTTCAAATCGGTGCAATTTCGGCAGCGTAACAGTGTGACATAAGAATTCATAAAAAGGTTTATGAGAGAGAAAGGGGTTACTCATTATATTTACATGTAATGGATAGTAATGAGGTCATATAGATACATGTCCCAACAATTGTAATGGAATTTAGATTCATGATACAAAATTATTTTCTTGAATGTAAAAGAAGAGAGAGAAGTTCCTTTCGGAATTTCGGCATAGTGACGAGTGTACTTGGGAGGCATTTAATGAGAGATAAAGGGGAATCCCATCATTAAAACAATAGGAGAGCAGTATGGGGGAGGTGAAAAACCATACCCCAACATTCATAATTGAAATTAAAAGAGCAATACAACTTAATGAAAATTGACAAAAATGAGAAAGGAAGAAAAAACCCATACTTGGAAGTGTGCTACCAAAGGATATAGAGAGGCTTGTGTGAGGCTTCTTGGGAGCTTGGGGAACCTTGGGAGGATTCTAGAGAGAGTTGGGAAGAGGTTGGACGATCTACAAGGGCTTTGAGTGAGGAGGAAGTGGGAGCTTGGGTGGGTTTATATAGGAAAGGTGAGGGAATTCATTATTATTTAGGTTTGGGTCCCCTTACATTAAATTAATCCAAACCACAAACCGTCCCATGGTTTTTACGCATGGTTTTGGGAAAAGGGAAGAAAAAAACATTATTTTTTAAGTACAAAGTCCAAACTTCTTAAAATATTAGGGTTGCTTATGTGTAGGTGACTCACACTCCCATGGAAAATAATTTAAAAAGGCAAAGTGTTGAATATGTCTTAAGGGTCATTTAATGCTTTGAAAAGTAAGTCAAACAAACCCAAAATCACATTATTTTAATGGTAAAACATATATTGTCCGAACATAAAGATTATAGTATTTTATTACATCACTGTTGGGTCATTATGATGTCATAAAACACATTATATATTTACACGGTATTTAATTTTTACCCAAAAATTTGACTGTCTTAGAAAATTATGAAAAATTCACCATTGGATAATTTCGAAGTCCTGATTCCAAAAATAACATTTATTTTATATAAATAATTTTCTAATTATGAGAATTTTGACTTTTAAAATAAAAACCGGCATTTATCAAAAATTCAAGGGTTTTGACCGAAATGGATTTCAAACCATAATAAAAATTTTAATTGCATTCATAATATTATAAGATCATTTATATTTAATAAAATTTAATTTAATAATAATAATATTATTTTATTAAAATATTATTTAATTCAAAAAATAGATTTCTTAATTAAATAATAATTAAAAACACCATTTGAACTTTAAAAACTGTTTACAATGTATCAAAAATGACTAGAAATTATATTCATTATTATATACAAAAATAATGTACATGAACATAGTACTACTTATTTGTTACATAACCCCTTAAAACAACCTCATAAGACCTAAGGGTAAGGTGTGCGATGGTGACATACTCTTGGGGTGGCATAGATAACATCGCTCGAGTGGTACTTTCAATCAACTTCCACATTTCCCGTAGATAGTCATATTTGAGCTTAACATGATGAAGCTCATCTTGGGCTTGGTCAAGAGCGAAGCCCAAGGATGACACCTGTTTTTCAAGCTCTGACAAATGGGCTTCATATGGGGAAATTCTACTGGATGAGGCTATTGCTTCTTTTGTCTGAGTAAATTGGATTTGTTAAAGTCTAATATTTATACTAATCATGTGATCACTGTTCAATGCCTATATTAGCAACGGTCAAAATTCTTAACATAAAACCAATGAATTTGACAGTTTATATATACATAAAGAGACATTTAATTAGATAAATAGGTATTTCCATTAATGAAACTTTGGGTCGTTACATAATATACTTATTTTCATGAAATAAAACCCCAATTTTAGTAAGATAAATTTTTAAGAATAAAATGATTTTATTAGTTTTTTTATCTATACTAATTTAATTTAATTAGTATTAAAATCAGTCTTTATTTTCGTTGAACACATATTTCATATTTTTGTTTCTCTTATTCATACCTACTAATTCAATGGCTATGTTGTAACAATCATATTTAATATTTTTATTTTACCTAAATATTTCAAGGTTTTCATTTTATTTTGGTGTTGCGTGTGGGGTAAGAAATCATGCATAGTATTTATTTAATGAAAAAAAGAGTCATTAAATTCTAACCCCCTTATAAATAATTATAAACTTTAAATTTTATTATGTGTAAGAAAAAAAGTGAGTGTTTTTTCCACATTACATCCTCAGGTTCCCACATGAATTCTTCAAACTTATGATTTCTCCATAAAACTTTGACCTGATGAGTGGTTGAGTTCTGAAACACCTTTTATCATTGATCCAAAATTTCCACTGGTTATTCTTTATATGAGTGGTCATGTTACAATTTCATGGCTTCTGAGTTTAGTTTATGTGAAGGGTTTGGTATGTACTTCATCAAAAGTGATACATGGAACACATCATGTACTTAGGAGTGGTCAAGTGGGATATCTAAGTGCTAAGCTCCAACCCAAGTATGATCAATGATCTCAAAGGGACCAATAAACCTTGAGACCAGCTTCCCTTTATTCCCAAATCTCATAATGTATTTCAAAAGAGATATTTTACAGAACACCATGTCACCATCTTCAAACTCTAGATCTCATTGAGGATTATATACATATCACTTATGTTGAATTTAGGCGACTTTTATAAGTCACTGAATAGCTTGAAACTTCTCTTTCATTTCTTTGACAAGGTTAGGACTGATCAACTACTTTTCTCCAACTTCACCATAGCATTTTTGAGTTATATATATCTTCTCATAGAGAGCCTCATATGGTTCCATCTGAATGATATAATGGAAACTGTTGTTATATGAGAACTCTTCCATGGGGAGGTGTTGATCCCAATATCCATGGAAAAATATAGAATAAGATCTCATCATATCCAATAGAGTTTGAATTGTCCTCTCATAATTAACATCTATTTGAGGATGATAAGCAATGCTAAAAATCATCCCCATATTTAATGATTTATGAAGACATCTCCTAAATCTCTATGTAAACCTCGTATAACTATTAGATACAATGGAAAATGGTACTCTATGAATCTATACCACTTACCTATTATAGCATTTATTTATTGTAGGGATTATTATAATGAATACTATGTTTAGGTTTTCCAATTTCAAAACTAGTATGGGTAATAATTGCAACATACCTATTTAATTTTATTTTTTAGGATTAACTTTCTAGAATACCAAGAATTGAGATACATGTTTTTCAATATATCCTTTGATAATATCCCATATTTTTTAAGATCTCTATAAATATTATTACTTCAAGGATATATAGACAAGGAAGAACTATGAGCATCATTCAAAAGTACCCACTTTATTTATGGTTTCGATGAGGCACATATATAGATTAAAACCTTATAACTCCAAAGTTATCAAAGATGAACTCCAGAATATTAATTAACTTTTTATATAGCTCTACATCTTATTTTTTACTTCTTTTAGCTTCACATGAATGGATGGTTGAGTAGTTACTTTGTAAAGATATGATTTCTCACCTTACCTTATGAATTCTAGATTCATCCTTTACAAATACAAAAATATTGGGACTCTTTTAACCTTTATCATATAGAAGGTATCATGATATTTACTTCTTAAAGAATTATCCATATTGTATTCATTCCCTATGTGGTAATATATTGAGAATTTATAGACTTTGGTTAGTTCCATCCATCTCCTTTGGCACATATTTAACTGTTTACATGTGAGTATATACACTAAGTTCTTTTTAACAGTATAAATATAAAAATTCTCACCAAAAAGATAATTCCAAGAAAAATAATTTAAAGATCACCACCACTGGCTCTAAATAATTTTTTGTGTAATTTCTCTAATGTTTTTTAATATTCATAAGGCATAAGAAATTTTATTTTCATTTTTCAGGAGGACCCATCCCAAGAACTTATTTGACTAATCAATTTATATAAAAACCCTTTCACACTGTAGGGTAATGTAAATATAGGTGTTATGACAAATATCTTATTTATTTCCTTACAAAATTCTTCACATTCCTCCATAAAAAGGAACCTAACTCCCTTCTATGATAACATGGTTTGTGGATTCAATATCTGTGAAAAGTTTCTTATAAATAATTGATAATATCTAACTAAATTAATAGAACTATGGGTCTTAGTTACTATAGGTTTTCTAGGAAATTATCCAATAACATTATTTTTTTAAGTATTTATAAATATTCCCTTCTTGGTTATTACGTGACCCAAGAATGATACATTTTTTCCAAAATTCACGTTTTATAAATAGGTATACAACTTCTCTTTTATTAAGGATATTAACACAATCCACAAATTATTTTCATGATATTCATTTCTATTTGAGTATATAAGAATTAATTCTATAAATAAAACCATAAACTAATCTAGAAACTCTCTGAAGACTATATTCATTAGATATGTAAAGATAGAGGGGTTATTATTCAATCTGAATGAAATCACTATAAATTCATAGTATCTATACCTAATTTGGAAATATTTATTTGAAATATTCTCCCATTTAATCCTTAACTGATGATATCGAAATCAAAGATTAATATTTAAGAACATATATGGTAATTGACATTTATTATTAATTTTAATCTTATTAATCTTAAGATAATAAATGTAAAGTCACATTGATCCACATTTCATCTTAACAAAGTGAACTGGTGCTCCCCATGACAAATTACTAGGGTGAATAAAACAGCTGTCCATAATCTCCTTTAGAAAATTATTTAATTCTAAATGTTTAAAGGTTACCATTATATATGGACTCCATAACATTGGAATAGATATGGGTGTAATTTCAATCAATAACAAAATCTCACACTCAAGGGGAATACTAGGTAGTTCATCGAGAAATATATCTGTATATTCATATGTAATTGGAATATCATCAATGTTAACTTCCTACCTAATCATTTGAGTTAATAGTTCCTAATTTCTAGGTATCATAACTCACATTATATAATTTTCATCTGATCATTGTTATATTGATATTTGAGAATATGATGATCTGTAATACGAAATGAGATATCCTTATCCTAACAATTGATATGTGCTCTACATAGGGATAGAAAACATGTAACACCAATGCCTAAATTATATTAAGTGAATATTATAGTTTAATATAATTTAAAAAAACTATAATCTAAGGAACATTATAATATTTCATAGAACAAAAATTCTAATTTTATAGGATGAGTATTGATTTTGAACTTACTTGGTCAAAACCATCCTAGAATGAATTTTTGAAATTTTCCCTTATAAATAAGATTTTATAAAAAATTAAAAATTTATTATTTAATTATTCCTCATTTAATTTATAATAATTTTATATAATCTGTATAATTAATAATTTATTAAATATAAATTTTATAGATATAATGATAAGAAAATTTGGACGTAAAAATGATTATTTTTCAGAAAACTGTCTTAAAAAAGGCATAATTTCTTACCAATTTAATTAATTAAAATGATGTTTAATTGTTAATTATATAGATTAAATTTATATATTATATAAATAAATATATTAATTTAAATCTATATAATTATAATTAATTTATATAGTTAATTTAATATCATCTTATTCTTGAAAATTGAATTTCGAAAAACCATTTTTTAACATGTTTTGTGGGTTTATTTTTAAATTATATTATCATCTTATATGAATTGAATTTAATAAAATGGATTCCATATTTGGAATCAAAAAAATTAATATTATTTAACATATTTAACATAATTGTTTTCACAATTAATAGTAAAAATAGTACAAATTAATTATCGCGATTAATATTAAAACAGGTTTACCAGGGGGTTAATCTAAAAAGATAAGGTTCAAAATGACAAAAAGTTTTGTTGAACCCCAATTGGTTGGTTTTATTAATATATTTTCCTCATAAAATTAAAATATGATCTATTTTTGATGTAGTGACTTCGACCCCAATATCCTGGAGCTGGTGATGTGCTACCATTACGTTGGCAAGATTACTAGGAGTCAAATCCTAGATGGACGAAGTGTTCATTAGTATTGGTAAACAAAATAAATACATGTGTATCATATTAAAATTAAATAAGAAAATTAAAACATAATTTTTTTAGGGTAACTTTATCCTCACATAGTAGTTTCCTACATATCAATCATAATAAACATTATGGAATCCTGAAGAAGGGAAACAAAATAAGGGTGATCTCAAATGCTCATTAAGGGAAAAGTGCATTAGAAGTAATGATGAATCAAATAGAATAATAAATATGGTAATTTAATAACTGAACACACATGACTTATAATCAATATATTGACAATGAATTTCAAAAAAAATATAGCAAAGTAAATAACTTGAAACACATTCCATTTATTCAGTAAACTGTGAATAAAATGCATCCATATATTTTTTTCGTAGTTAAAATACCATAGATAATAATAGATGAATATTAATAAAGGAAATTATTAATTATTATATTTCACGATTCTTAGGTACATGATACCTTTATCTATAATACCTTTCATAAGATAGTTTAAAACATACTAGGTGAAAATCTAACTAAGGCTAGCAGGAGAAATCGTCCCATGAGACTAATAATGCATCGAGTGGAAATCTATAACCAGGACCCACCCATGTCATACCTATCCAAATCATTCCTCAAATATCAAAAAATTTATTTAATTCATTAACAATGTTCCTTATAAAATATCCTCATTGAGTAAAAGATACAGATTTATCACTGTTTCACCAAATATTAAATAACTTTAAAATTAAAATCCATATGTAAAAAAGGTATCAGTTTTAGGAAATAATCACATCCCTGATAAATGATATGGGTTTTAGGGCAAAATTTACATACAATGATCACTTGAAAGTGAATATTTCAAGGGTACTACAAAAAAGGGTCAAGGAAGTGAATTTCAATATTATATTTAGAAAAATAAATCATAAACCATACATAGGAATAATAAGGATGGTATAAATACAATATATCCAAAGTAGATTAAAAATAAAAGGTTGTTGTCATTGGTGAATATAATTATTGTAAAAAAGATATTTAAATTCATTCTTTAGGAAAATATCCTTAAACATTCCAAAGTGTCTCATACCTTTTTGAAACTTTTGAATCACAATCTCCATTAATATACTAACATTAAATGAATCATATAATATCATTATAAAACTAATATTCATGATATAATATGTCAATGGATTAGTATATACACCACATAAAATAAGAAAGGTTTATAACATGAAAACCATCTCAAATAAGGAAAAGTTTGACAAAAATCCATTACCGCTTTGGTGGCTTTAAAACCCTAAAACCTATGAAATAAATAACTTCAATTTAACTCTAAATACAATAAATATAAATTTATTCATGATATAAAATACAATAGGGGAATTATATATTTCACACAAAAGAAATAATTGGTAAAAATGGTGTATACATCACGAATGAAAAAGTGATATAAGAATCCATTAACTTAGGTTGGTTTTAGATGAACATGATTTGAACCACCTGTATAATGGTTTTAAGAAAGTTATTAAATTATAATAGAACCTTATTAATATTTATAAAATCATATATGTTTCTTTTATAATATCTTATTACCCATCCATTAATAAAATTTCTATATTTTCAATGTTTTGGGTAATAACTTCATCGTTTTTGAGTATTTTTTACTTTTTATTTTTTCCTATTACATAAATCATAAAATAAATCATTTATAGAGAATATTGGTTGTACATATGCATGAGCATAATTTCCATTCTCTTGTTGTATTAAAATAAATAAAATTAAATGATATAAATATATATATATTATCATTACATTACCATATTTAGGTCATATATATCACATATTTTTATTGAAACCATCATGTATAAATTACATGTGAAGTGTTAATGAGTCACATCGCTTTGATTAGTTGGTGGTCTACACATCTATAAACAATGTTATTTTATTAACATAAAATAGAATTTATAAAGTTACGAGTTATATGAGAATTAAAAAATCATAGAGACATTATAAATATAATTAATATAATATATAAACTATAAATACAACAATATTTCAAATATTCAAAGGTGGTAATGGAAGAATAAATGACATCGGTTTGTGAGGCGATAGTCCACCGTAAACACAAACGATGATTTTGTATTCCATTTTATGGAAGTGTGTGAAAATATAGGTCATTCCCGAACATAAAAACATATAAGTATATTGAGGGTAATGATTTTATTATAAAATTAATATATAAATATATAATAATAATTTAATACGTGGATAAATAAATAAAACAAAAGTTCTCATTGAATAAAGTTACCTCTTTTTCAGGTAACTCCTTTTGGTTTAAACCGAAAGAATTTCTTGGTTTCCATTATGCCCAATGTGATGCTTATAGGATGAGTGTATGAATTTTGTGAGCTTATTTGGTTAGGTTTTGGATGATCCAAATGGATTTAGAGGTGTAAATAAGTGATGGGGGTGTGAAAACCCTTTTATAGAGGATGGGCAATGGCATTCTTATAAATATAAAAAGGTAAACATGATTAGGATGTCTCCCTTACACCGTGTTCCTAAAATAATGAAAAAGAATAATAAAAAGGGAGGATATGGTGTTAATATGTCAATAAATTATGTAGTATACATGTTAATAGGTCATTTTGTTCTATTAAGTTTAAGGTTTAATCCCTTGTTAAGCTAGTTTTTCTCTTAATCTTTGTAATTAATTTTAAATTATTTCACTCATATTTTTGGTCAAAAAATAAGTTGAACGTAATTTAAATTATAAATTATTGTAATTCAAAAATTTTAATCAATTTTACCAAATTCCAATCACATAAGCGGCAGAAATTAAAACCACTGATGGGACGAGAAAGCGGGTTTTTAAAGTGAAAATATTCAAAATATCACTAAGTTTTTATATCTAAATTCAATATAAAAATGATTCTAATGAACTAAATTGGATTAAATGATATAAAAGTTAACTAATTAAACTTTTAAAAAAATTAAAAATATATTTTAACACTATAAATTATTTAGTAGAAATTTTATTTTTCAATTAAAATTTAGTGTTTTTCACTATTCATCAAAATATGAATGTTCTTAGAAAAATAAAACAATTCACGCACAATTCATTTTTTATATTCCAATTTCAAAAAAATTTAATTTTATTTTTTCGTAGAAATTTTTTAAATGTTCTAAAATTTAGTTTTAAAATCGGTGTTCTATTAAATGGTGGAAAAGGTATATTTAGAAAAATATTGCTTTTCTCCATAAAATTGGATTTGTTCTTATCTTATTCTTATTAAAACTATTGAATGAATGTAAAAAATAATTTATTGATTATATAATATATATATATATATATTTCATTAATATCATTCACTAATAGTAATTAATTTAATTTATTAATACAAAATTCCTTTGGTGCATAGAAATAATTTTTTTATTAAAAAATTTCCTTTACATTCAATTGATTTTTATTTTCATTTCTAATTTTTTGATAACCAGTGAATTAATTATATATTTTTGTAAAAAATCTATTATCATATGTTAGTTTATCCAATCCATAAATACTAATTTAATTTCTAGGAGGTAATTTCCATTTTAAATAATATTGTTAATAGTATTTAGTAAAACTCAGTCTTGCATGTAACACATGCCATCGAAGAAAGTCATTGTTGCATGTAACACAAGCTAAACTCAGTTTTATATATAGAGTAAGAAAAAATTTATGTTATGTGTAATGAAAGTTAAGATCAACGTTGCGTGTAATATATTTTATTGGAAATATTAAATTTATCTAAATATAAATATAACACAATGTCTCTGATTGTTATTTTAATTTTTATGCTTGGTGTTGCGTGTCATATAGGACATCAAATACAATATCCTTATTTTAGAATTTTTGGGTGTTAAATTATCCACAACTTAAATAAATTTAATCCTTTAAATTTAACCTTGATCTTGGTAATATAAGGTTTGACATTTGAAAAACACCATCATTAAAATCCCACATCTTGAGAAGGGTTGATAAAATATCCTGTTAACAAGAGATAAATTAGAGTAACAAGGTCACATGACTAGGTTTCTATGTAAGATAACATTAATGGAAAGTGAAGATATGTAATTTTAGGAATATTATAAATAATTGTAGGGAGTGATTTATGTCATTGTTCACAAATAATTCAATGATTAATGGAAATTTGAGGTCCTTAAAACCAAAACATCTGTGATGATTTAGAAGACCAACAATTCAACAAATATTAGGGTATTAAGATAAAAAAATTAGATCATTTTCTAAATATTGATTAATTATTTAATTGCCTATATATATAAGGAAATATACTTACGTTATATTTTTTTATAAACACAATTTCATAATTTCTTTGTGCTTTAATCAATTTAAAATTTATACCTTTACACTCAGAAATGAATAAAAAACATTCTGTCTAAAGCACTAAAATTCACTTTTAATGGATTATAAGATCCATAAAGAAAAAGATTTCTATCTATATCTAACTATTTTCTAGAAAAAAATATTGATAATATATTAATCTATAAACCCATAAAATTAATACTATTGGTTCATCATAAATATTTATTTCTTAAATTGTTTAATTAAAAACAATGACATATTAACTCAAACACTTTGTAGGCCAGTGGTAGGTGATAAAATCTTATCAAACCTTGGCCATGGGTTCAGGCCCCATCAAATTTTTGGATGAAATGTTTTGTTATCCTACATGTTTTTTTTCATTTTCATAAACTATATTAATATAATTCCTATGATATTCCCAAAAATGTGATGGAAATCATAGAAATTTAGTCATTAAATATCCCTTTTTCTATGGTTTTCAAATTTTTTTTCAAAGTCTAATAATATTATTTTAATATTACTAGTATTCCATTACTGATCATATAAACCCTAAAATGTATCAATTCCTTTAAACATACATCTATGTAATGTAAATTCAATATTCTACAAATAAATTTTTCCACTAAAATTTATACTTTCCATAATTTTATCTAAAATATACTTAATCTTAGTAGACTCCCATTACATAAAACCTAAAAGGTGGAATTTAAGACTTGGAACTTATGATCGAACATAATATCACAATCTTTTGATGGTATCTATAACTCTTAATATAATGAAGAAATATTTTTTTCTATGATAATCCTAAAATTCAATTTTAGGGTTATATTCCCTAATCTAGGTTTTCCCAAATCTAGTTCATAAGGTTATTACTAAACTTACTTTGTTACCAACTATAACCACCCTGACCCCAGAATCCTGGAGCCCGTGTTTTGCTACCATTACATTGGAATGATTATAAGGAATCAAATCTTCTAGGTCTGAATATTTTAGAATTATTTGTAAACCAAATATATACTTGAGCCAATTATTATAATTGAATAAACAAATTACAACCTAATTGTTTTTTAAGGAATACTTTATTCCTACTTAGCATATCCATGCCTATTAGTAATAATAAAATTCAAGGAATCTTGGGGAAATAAAAAAAATAAGGGTGATATAAAATGATCGGTAATGGTAAAGTACAGTGTAAGTAATAAATAATTAAAGAAAATAATTAATATAGAAAGGTAATTACTAAAAGATGACATATAATCAATATAATCATAAATAAATAAATAAATAATATATCAAAGTAAATAAATGGAAACACATGTCATTTAATCTATAAAATGAGAATAAAATGCATCCATATATTTTTTTCACAGTAAAAATCTCAGGGATAATTATAATTGAATCTGAATAAAGGTAATTCTTAATTATTGGATTCCATGTTTCCTAGGTATATGATACCTTTACCATCAAGACATTTATAAATAATTTTAAAACATACTAGCTAAAAATACCACTAAGGCTAGCTAACTGACTCCTCTCTTGAGACAACTGATGAATTGAGGAGATATCTATAATCATGCCCCACTCGTGTCATACCTCTCAAAATCATTCATCATATATGGAATAATATATTTAATTCACAAACAATGTGCCTTATTAATTATCCACATTGACTGAAACATATAGATCTATCAATACTTTCCTAGATATCATATAAATATTTAAGTAAACACCGTATGTAAAAATGGAATATGGTTTAGGTAATAATCATATCCATGATAAACGATAGGGATATTTGGGGGGGATTTAATTTTAAATGATCACAAGAAAGTGAATATTTCAAGTTGTTAAAAAACTAAATGAAGGAAGTGAATGGAAATACTATACATGTAGAAATAATGCATAAAAACATAATGGAAGAATAAGGATGGTATCTATGTGATATATCCCAGGTGAAGTAAAAATATAGGGTTGTTTTTTATGAATATAAAAACTATAAAAATAGTTTAAAACATTCGTGAGGAAAATAACTTTAAACATTCCAAAGTGTCCCATACCTATTTGAAACAGTTGAATCATATTACTCATTAATAGAATAACAATAAATGAAACATATAATATAATGATAATAAGGTGATTCATGATATAACATATCAAAGGAGTAGTATATACACCTCTTAAAAGAATATTGGTGTATAACATAACAATCAACTCAAAGAAGGAAAATTGTAACAAAAATCTATTACCACTATGGTAAATTTGAAATTGTAAACCCCATGAAAGAAATAAATTAAAATGATACTCTAAATAATAGGAAGATAAATCTATTAATGATATAAAATAATGTTTGGGCAATATATACACCACACAAAAGAAATAAGTTGTGAAAATGGTGTATGCCTCGTGGATGAAAAAGTGAGACAAGAGTCCCTTACCGTATGCTTCCTTTAGTAGAACGTGCTTTAACCTCTAGTATAACGGTTTTAAGAATGTTATTAAATTATACAAAACCTTATTAATATTTATGATATCATATGTGATTCTATTATAATATCTTATGACCCTTCTATTAATAATATTTCCTTATTTTTATAGTTTTGGGTAATAAATGATTTATTTTTTGTGTGTGTTTTGACTTATTATATTAAGTTCCTATTAAATATATCATGATTTCATTATTTCTACAATTTGAAGATTGATTTAAATATCATATATATTTAGTATATATTTATTTATAGTAGTCCAGAAAATTTGGAGATAGGAAATCAAACACACCATTTATATAGACGGTAGGACGTATGTATGCATTAATGATATTTCCATTTTATTGTTGTATTAAAATAAAAGAAGTAAATTATATATATACATATATGTATATTTTTATTATAGAATCATATTTATTTTATATATATCACATAATTTTTAAGCCATCCATTATACATTCCTTGTAAAGTATGAACAAATCACATCGCTTTGAGGACTTGGTATTCCACATGTCCAAAAATGATGTTATCGTATTACTAAAAGATGGAAATAATAATGGTATGTGTTATAAAATAATTAAATAAGCATAAATAAATTTTAAATTATTTAGAAAAATAGTTAGTTTTGAATTAAAATTCAATATTTTTCATTATTCATAAAAATATAAAAGTTCTAGGAAAAATAAAAAAAAAATTATCCAAGGTAAATTTTAATATTATTATTTCAAAAAATCAGTTTTTTTTTCATATAAAATTTATAAAATTTCAAAAATTTAGTTTTAAAATATGTACATCATTAAAAGGCGGAAAAACTGCAATTAGAAAAATATAGCTTTTATTTGCATAAATTTCAATTTGTTCTTATATTATGTCTATACAACCTATTATATGAATTTAAAAAATAATTTATTGAATATAATATATATATATATATTCCATTAATATCATTCACTAATATTATATAATTTAATTTATTCAAACAAGATTTCTTTGGGTGCATAAAAATCGTTTTTTAATAAAAATTATTGTAACATCCCAGGTAAATAATGAATAAGACATATTTCATATTTATTAATGTTTTTGAATTAAATATTACTTTTACTTTAAAGGGGTTGCTATGTTGGATAGCGTACCGGATACGGAACAACGTGTTTCTTTGAAATCTTACGTTGCACACTAAAAATATAATATTATTATTTTAAATGGTAGTAAACTCCTTGACGTTGTATTGGAGGGAATTAAAAACACTAACTACAATATGATTATACATGTTTGTTAAAATTATTAACATTTATCCAATAAAAGTTAGAACCTTAAAATGTGAAGGAATCAAATTTTAAGTATAATTTACATTAAAAGGACGATTTACCGCCTTTTAATGGAGAACCCTCTTTAAATATAGTTTTTTTCACCTTAATACATTATATTTGACCAAATAAAATCTTTCTTTATAATGGGGACATCAAAATTTACTTTTTGTAACGTTTTGGAATTTTTTTGATAAAGTTCATTTTTTTATTGAATAGTGAAAAATATTGTATTTTAATTCAAAACTATGTTTTAATATAATTTATTTATATGGTTATATTATCTTTTTAATTGGTTTTAAATTTTAATTAGAATATATTTTTACCATTTAATCCAATTTTGGTCATTTAAATAAATTTCACTTTGAAATTAGTCCTAAAAAAGTATCAATCTTTTGATAGTTATTGATTCATAAAAACACACTATATGGTTTAACAACGGGAATTAATTTTAAATTAATTAATATCACTTTTATGTTTTTAATTTGTAAAAATAGACATAATTTTTTAATTTGGAATATAAAATATAGCTTAGGCTAAATATTTGGTAGTTTTCTGAAAAACTACAATTTTTGATGAATAGTGAAACCACTTAGTAGTGTAGTTAAAAAAATGAATTTTTAATTTAAATGAAATTTTATGACTTCTGGGAATTGAATTTCAAAAATCTGACATACTTGGTTGTTATTAGTAAGTAAAATGTGGTTAAATAAGATAAAAATATTTTTTAGTGAATAGTAACTTTTGACTTTTATTTACCGCGTTTAAATGTAAATAGAGTAACATAAGGTAAAAAGAATATTATAATAATTCAAAATTACCTTAACACTTGTCCTAACTTTATTGGAAGAGTAATGTCCGACCATGGGAATACATGGGTCGATTTTGGGACCCCATTGAGCCACTTATGAAAGATAATGACACTTTATTTTAATTAACTTAATGTAAAGGAAAAAATTAAATAAACAAATATCTATTTGTAAATTAATTTTTACATAGTGTTATATAAGTTATCTATTAGACAATAAATATTCATTTGAAATATAAAATGATTTCCTACATCATGGTATTTTTTCTATAATTTTTATACATCGAATAAATTAAATTATTTATGACACAATAATGATGGAGTGTTTACATCATTAATAAATGATTTAAATAAATAAGATTATAAATATTAAAATAACATTTAAAACCTATCCAATTATTATTGGATGAATTTATTTCTACTATGAGTCATCTTATATTCTACTTTAAAGAGTTTTGGACCTTTAGAAACTGAATATCATTATATAATAAAATAATATCATCAGAGTTTCCTAAAGATCTCCTTCTCCCAATTATAAAATGCCTTCACTTGTAACCAATTCTTCACACCTCTCAAGCCATTTGGCTTGTCCAAAATCTGCCCAATTAATCTCCCTACATCCCACACCTCCTCTTAGAAACATTACTTTGGCCAGAAGGCACTTCAAAAAAGTTCTTTTGGTTCAAACCAAAAGAAGATACCCAAATCAGAGGTAACATTTTCTCTTAACTTATTTTCTTTTATTTTACTTCTCCGGCCCCCAAACTCTTTTTATTACTTTATTTTATAACAAAACCAGTGTCCTTAATATAATAGGGTGTTTTTATGAGAAGTATTCAAACTACACTTACACACATCTCCATCTAATGGGTGAAGAACATACTGTTTCTATGGATGGAAAACTAACGCCTCATGAGATGATGATTGTTCGATTATCTCCTATCGCCTATCATGGTGGCCATTAAGATGAAACTATATTTATATATGATATATATTATTTTTATTTTTTTCTTTATGCTTCTTTATTTTTCTTTTATAGAATACCTTTATGGTTTCCATTATGGGTAAACATGACAATTTCATTTGAAGATGTGCGGACTACCGCCCCCTCAAAGTGATATGACACGTTAATGCCATATGTGGGGCATATAAAGGATGGAGTTAATGAGATTATATATGATACTATACTTGAATTATAATATACCTATTTATCATTATGTTTTCATTCCATTAAAATAATAAATAAAAATGAAAGTAGTGTTCATGCGTACGTATGACTTACCGTCTCCATGAACGGTGTATTTCATTTCTTACCTCTGAATGATATGTACTGTTATAAATATATATATATATATATACTGGATATAAATGATATATATGATATCTAAATAATGAATATAATTTTGGATATAATAGACTATTGACCACATAGACAACTTGTAAATATAAGGTGTTCATTTTTTACTCAAGTACCAAATATGGAAAAAACAAATGTTATTAACATAAACGATTACATAATGTTTATAACATGGTAATAAGTGATTTAAAAGGAATAATAAACTTTAAAAGGGTTCTTAAGAAAGTATAAATTAACTTTAGTGTATTATTCATGAGATTAAAGAACGATCGAGTCATGTCGGACATGAGGTAAGGGACTTCATCTCAATCTCCTTTCATTAAGGCATATTTTTTTTAATACCCAATTTTCATTCATTCGATGTATAAACACCTTTGAATTTTCATTCCAATCAAAGAGAATATTTTCTAGGAAGTGTTTTTCTAAAAAAAAGAATGCTTCTTTTAATGTACGTGGTGACAACGACCTTTCCACCACTACGAGTATTATTTGATCTTTGGCTTCCTTAACAAGCCGTAATGTTTTTAAAAATAAAATAAATAACATATAATCTTTTATGTATTTTGGTATTGAAAATGGTTTTGATAATGTATTTGTTATGTCAATATATTTAAATGATTTATTTTGATTGAATTGGGGAAATATTATCTTTCTTTTATGTTTGTTTTATGTGTTATGAACATGTTATGGTTCTTGGGACTTGTTACATATATGGGTGGTTCCATGATAATCCTAGGGTGGGTGAGCCTGAGATAGCTCTCCAATGCATTGGGTAACATGACGGAGGTAAACGTGAATGTTTCTCCTAAGATATTTAGGGAATATACTGTAATGGGTATTCCAATGTAACTCCATATGTAGTTGTGATAGCTACAATGTAACTATGTTATGCTTTCCACAAGTTACCTTTATGATTTATGATTTCTGTGTGTTATTCATAAATATTGTGATTTCATTAGGTAAGTAAAAGTGTTTATGTTTTGTATGGATTTATGAACTAATATTTTCTTTCTTTGTTTTATAACCCTTACTGAGATTTTTATGCTCATCCCAAGTTTTGAAATGTTTTCACAGGACTTAAATATTAATAGGGTCAAGGATGAGATCAAGGAAAAATCATGTTGTCTAAAACATGGAACTAGACATGACTCTTTTTTTCAAGAGTTTTTATTTTAGGTAAAAATGGAAACTTAGTAGAAGTGTCTACTTTTTAATCTTTTGAGATGTAATAGTTATGTCCTAATTCTATAAAATTGTATACCTGAAAAGATCCTCAATGTGAATTATTCATTTAATTCAATATTATGTAATGTTTTATGGCCAGGTCCTTATAGTTGGTATCAGAGGTCGGTTTAGATAACCTTTGGAGTTAGGGTATTGTTTAATTAATATCCATAAAGAAATTTATGTTAATATGGAAATTATATAGCATTTACAGATTACCATGTTACTTCACCTAAGATATTTCTGTGTTAAGAATGGTTTTCCACAGAGGAAACAAGGCAGCTATGTCGGGAAAACATTAGGAGGAAGACAAGCTTCAAAATTAGCAACCTGAGATGGTTGGAATCAGAACTTAATAGATTTTTTGTAGTGATGGCATAGTTAACTCAGGATATAAATGGTGGTGTTATCCTTGCACGAGATCATCCAGATCAACCACAAAGGAGCATTTCAGTAGAAGAGCATTTCATGAGGAAACATCCGCCATTATTCAGAGGATCATCTGACCCTATGATAGCATAAGCGTCGATTGAAGCACTTGAGAAAATTTTAGATGTCATGGGGTGTTCAGATCATCAAAAGGTTAGTCTTTATGTTTACCATTTTGAAGGTGAAGCTGATCAGTGGTGGTCGTTGGTGAAAAATATTAGTGATAGTGAGGAGAATGATTCTCTTGATTGGGATGAATTCAAAGGTATGTTTCTTGAGAAATATTTTCCTACAGTGGTTAGTCTTAGGATGGAAAAACAATTCCTAGAATTGAGGCAGGAGGATGAATCAGTGGATGTTTATGAAGAAAAATTCACTCGACTGGAAAGGTATGCTCTAATTTTAATATGAGATCTTGATAGTAATATCAACCGTTTTACTCAGGATTAAAGCCAAAGTATTGAATGGATTTATCTTCTAGTGAGTTAAAAAGTTATGAAAAACTTGTTCATTGTGTGAAGAAGGAGGAAATGGAGTTTGTCGATGATCAGGTGTTCTTTAAAAAGAAACAGAATAACAGGTTGAGGTGGAAGGAAAAAGGGAAGAACTCTCCAAAAAAGTTTGATGGTATGAAACTTAAGTTTATAGTTTGTGAAAATTGTGGTAAAGAGCATACTAGGGAATGTCTTTTGAATTCTGGTAAGTGCAACCTATGTTGTCAAATGGGACATAAGGCTCGTAATTGCACTAAAAAAGATCAGGGTAATGGTAAGACAAAACCTGATTTACAGTAAGTTAAATGTTTTAAGTGCAACAAAATGGGTCATTATGCAAATGAGTGTCCAAAAAAGAACTCAATTGAGGGAAATCAGCCAAACTACAAGCAAAAGGGGGTGGTAAAATCTTTTGCAAATACTTCTGTAGATGTTGGGCCATCAAATGAAGTAGTATCTGTCACACTGTTTGTTTTTTCATATTATGTCAATGTGTTGTTTGATTCAGGGTCTACACAGTCTATCATTTCTAAGAAGTTTTATAGTAAATTGGGATTTCCATCTCAAGATATGAATATAGAAATTATGGTAAAAACACCTGGAGGAAATGTTGAGACAAAATGAAAACATAAGAACATTCATGTCCTTATGTATGGAAAGAATCTACCTGTAAACATTATTGTTTTTCCTCTAATAGAGTTTGATGTTATTTTGGGTATGGATTGAATTTTTTTATCATGCTAAGATTGACTGTAGAGATAAAGAGGTTTCTTTTCAGAATGATTTTCCATTTGTATACAAGAATGAACCCTTACATATGACAATATATTAGGAATCTCAAAAACTATTCAAAGATGGAAATGAATGTTACCTAGAACATATTGTTGAAAAAAAAGGAACTGTTCAGATTAATGATGTTCCAGTGGTAAATGAGTACCTTGATGTTTTTCCTAATGAGTTTCCTCATATTATACATGATCGGAATGTTGAATTTACTGTTGAATTAGTTCCCGATTCTAAGCCAATTTCAAAACCCCCTTATCAAATGGCTCAAATAGAACTTTTAGAGTTAAAGAAGATATTGCATGAGTTTTTAGATAAAGGTTTCATTCGACCTAGCACATCACCGCGGGGTGATCCTGTCCTGTTTGTTAAAAATAAAGATGGTTCAATGAGACTTTTCACTGATTATAGATCATTAAATAACATCATTGTTAAGAACAGGTATCTATTGCCTCATATCGATGATTTGATTGATCAGCTCTAGTTAGCTTAGTATTATTCGAAGATTGACTTGAGATCATGGTACCATTAGTTGAAAGTAAAAGAAGAAGACATTCCACAGATCTTGTTTCATACTAGATATAGTAATTATGAATTTGTAGTTATGCATTTTGGTTTAACCAATGCACCTTTTGTATTCATGGATCTTATGAATATAATTTTCCATGAGTTCTAGGATAAGTTTGTGGTTGTATTCATTGATGATATTTTTGGTTTATTCCAAAAGTAATGAGAAACATTAATGTAATTTAAGGGTTTTATTGCAAACCATAAAATAAAATAAACTATTTGGGAAATTCAGAAAGTGTGATTTTTGGTTGCAACAAATTTCTTTCCTTGGTTACATTATTTAAAAAAATGGAATAACTATTGATCCTGCTAAAACAAAAGTCGTTGAATAATGGACAAGACACACAAATATAATTGAGATACATAGATTTCTTGGTTTGGAAGGTTATTACCATAAGGTTGTTGATAAATTTTCACAGTTATCTAATCCAATGACTAATTTAACTCTAAAAGGTGTTAAGTTCCTTTGGACAAACGAATGTGATGATTTATTTTTTAGAAACGGAAAAGATATTGGTGAATGCTCCAGTTTTGGCACTGCCATCCAGAAATGGCGAGTTTGTTATCTACAGTGATGTTACTTTGAAATGACTTGGTTGTGTCCTAATGCATAATGATCATGTAATGACTTATTCTTCAAGTTATTTGAAACCGCGTGAGTTATATTACACTACACATGCTTTGGAATTAGCTGTTGTTGTTTTTGATTTAAAAATTTGGAGGCATCATTTGTATGGAGTAAAATGGGAAATATATACTGACCATAAAATTTTAAAGTATATATTCACTTAGAAATAATTAAACATCAGACATAGGAGAATGATGGAATTAATCAAGGATTATGATTGCATGATCTATTACCATTCAGGAAAAGAAAATAAATTGGCTAATGCTTTGAGTCGAAAAATTAATGCTTCATTAACCATGTTATGTTTAGAACCAGATCCTTTGGTTTTTGATTTGATAAACTTTGGAATAGAAGTTGTTGGTTTAGAAAATTCGTTTGTTTTGTATCATGTGTCAGTGAGATCATCACTATCGGATAGAATTAAGCAATCACATAAGGAAGTCAATTAGTTATAGAAAAACGTAGAGTTGGTTTATAAGGGTATGTTTCCTGAATTTAACATTGATAATTATTGCGTTTTGAGTTTTGGAAAGAGATTATATGTGCCTTGTGATTCATAGATGAAGAATTAGTTGTTATGTGAAGCTCATAGTTCCCCGTTTTCAGTTCATCCTTGCAGTACTAAGATGTACAGAGATCGTTGGGAGTATTACTGGTGGAATGGAATGAAAAGTGATATTTCTGATTTTACTGTGAAGTGTTTGACTTGTCAGTAGGTTAAAGTAGAGAAGTTGTTACCAAAAGGGATGCTTTAGTCTTTACTAGTGCCAGAGTGGAAATGAGAAAATATATCCATGGACTTCGTTGTGGGATTACTGAAGACATCTTGAGGTAATAATTTAATCTAGGTTATTATAGATTGATTGACTAAATCTCCTCATTTCCTTCCTATTAGAGATACATTGTATCTAGATCAACTATCTCGGTTGTATGTTAAAGAGATAGTCAGGTTTCATGGAGTTCCCCTCTCTATTGTATCTGATCGCGATCCAAGATATACTTATAACTTTTGGAAAGGCCTTCAGAAGTCGTTGGGGACTGAATTAAATTTTAGTACAACTTTTCATCCTCAATCAGATGGGAAATCATAACGAACAACTCATACCCAGGAGGATATGCTACGTGCTTGTTCACTAGATTACCATGGAAGTTGGGACCACCATCTTTATTTGGTTGAATTTTCATATAATAATAGTTTTCAATTCTGTATATAGATGGCTCCACTTGAGGCATTATATGGAAAGCATTGTCGAACTCTAGATTTTTTGGATGTAGTAGGTGAAAGGAAGCTGATGGGGCCAGAATTGGTAGAAGAGATGGAAGAGAATGATCAGTTGATTCAGAAGCACATGAGAACAGCTCAGAGCAAGAAGAAAAGTTATGCAGATAAATAGAGGAAGGATCTTTCTTTTGAGGTAGGTGATCATGTCTTTCTCAATGTCTCTCCATGGAAAAGTGTGATGCTTTTTGGTTAAATGGTAAAGTTGAGTCTGAGGTTCATTGGACCTTATGAAATCCTAGAGAAAGCTAGATCAGTTGCGTATATAATGTATTTAAATCCAATTTTATCCTAGGTACACAATGTTTTCATGTTTCGATGTTGAGAAAGTATATTCCAGATCCATCTCATGTTTTAAGTCCAAAGGTAGTTCATTTGGAAGATAATCTCTCTTATGAAGAACAACCAATCCAAATTCCTGACCGTAGAGAGAAAGTGTTGCGGAATTAGGTAACTCACCAGGTAAAGGTTTTCTGGAAAAACCATATGGTTGAAGAGACAATGTGGAAATCTGAAAATTCTATGTGGGATAAATACCCCCATATATTTTGATACGTAAAATTGTGAGGATGCAATTATCAAAAGGGGGAAGGATGTAACATCTCAGGTAAATAAAGAATAAGACATATTTCATATTTATTAATATTTTTGAATTAAATATTAATTTTACTTTAAAGGGGTTTTTATGTTCGATAGCGTACCCGATACGGAACAACATGTTTCTTTGAAATCTTACACTGCACAGTAATAATATAATATCATTATTTTAAATAGTAGTTAACTCCTATATTTTTTATTGGCTGGAATGAATAAAAATATCTAAAATATGATTATACGTGTTTGTTAAATGTATTTACATTTATCCAATAATAGTTAGAGGCTTAAAATGTGAATGAATCTAATTTTAAGCATAATTTACATTAAAAGGTCGATTTACTACCTTTTAATGGAGAAGCCTCTTTGACTATAGTTTTGGTCACTTTAATATATTCTATTTTACCAAATAAAATCCCTCTTTAGGAGTTAACAACTATTCAAAATAGTGAAAATATTGTATTTTAATTCAAAACTACATTTTAATATAATTTATTTATATAGTCAAATTATCTTTTTAATTGGTTTTATAGTGTAATTAAGATATATTTTTAACATTTAATCCAATTTTGGTAATTTTAATTAATTTCTCTTTGAAATTGGACATAAACAAGTGTCAATCTTCTGATAGTTAATGTTTCATAAAAACACACTATTTGTTTTAAAAACAAGAATAAATTTTTAATTAATTAATTACACATATATGTTTTGAATTTGAAAAAATATAAATTATTTTTGAATTCGGAATATCAAATATAGCTTAGGATTAATTTTTGGTAGTTTTCTGAAAAGCTTAATTTTTTGATGAATAGTGAAACCAATTAGTAGTAGTTAAAAAAATGACATTTTCATTTAAATGAAATTTTACCACTTCCGTGAATTGAATTTTGAAAATCTTACATACATGGTTGTGATTAGTAAGTAAAATTTTGTTCAATAAGATGAACATATTTTTTGGTAAATAGTAACTTTTGACTTTTATTTACCTCAGTTAAAGGTAAATAGGACAATTCAAGGTAAAAAGAATATTATAATAATTAAAAATTACTATAACACTTGTTTTAACGTTATTTGATGAGTAATGGCCGACCATGGTAATATTTGGGTCAATTTTGGGGCCCCATGGAGCCACTTATGAATGATAATGACACTTTATTTTAATTAACTTAATGTAAAGCCAAAAATGAAATAACCAAATATCTCTTTTTAAATGAATTTTTACATGGGGTAATATAAGTTATCATCCCTAATATAAATATTCATTGGAAAGATAAAACGATTTCCTACATCATGTTATTTTTTCTATAATTTTTAGACATCGAATAAATTAAATTATTTATGACACAATAATGATGCAGTGTTTACCTCATTAATAATTGATTTAAATAAATAATATTATAAATATTAAAATAAAATATATAACCTGTCCAATTCTTATTGGCTGAATTTATTTTGACCATGAGTCATCATATCTTCTACCTTAATGAGTTTTGGACCTTTAGAATCTAAATATCATTATATAATAAAATAATATTATCACACTTTCCGAAAGAGCCCCTCCTCCCCCTTATAAAAAACCCTCACTTATAACCAATTCCTCTCACCTCTCAAGCCTTTTGGCTCATCCAAAATCTACCCAATAGATTTCCATACATCCCTCTCATACTCCTAGAAGCCTTAACTTAGGCTTAAGTCACATCAAGAAGTCCATTTTGTTCAAACCAAAGGAAGTTACCCAAATTAAAGGTAACAATTTCTCTTAACTTCTTTTCTTTAATTTTAGTTCTCCATCCCCTAATCTATTTTTATTACTTTATTTTATAAAAAAAATTATCCTAAATATACTAGGATGTTTTATGAGAATTATTATAACTACTCTTACACATACATCCTTCTAATTGTGAAAACATAATGTTTCCGTGGATGGAAAACTAACGCCTCACGAGACGATGATTGTTCAATTATCTCCTACCGCCTATCACTGTGGCCATTAAGATTACACTATATTTATATATGATATATATTATGTTTGTGTTTTTTTTATGCTTCTTTATTTTTCTTTTATAGAATACCTTTATGGTTTCCATTATGGGTAAACGCGATAATTTTATTTGAGGAAGTGCGGACTACCGCCCCCTCAATGTGACATTACTCGTTAATGCCATATGTGGGACATATAAAGGATGGAGTTAATGATATTATATATGATATTATACTGATATTATAATATAACAATGTATAATTATGTTTTCATTCCATTAAAATAATAAATAGAAATGAAAGTACCGTTCAAGCGTATGTACAGCTTACTGTCTCCATGAACGGTGCATTTCATTTCTTACCACTAAATTATATGTACTGTTATAAATATATATATATAATAGATATATATTATGTATATGATATCTAAATAATGAATATAATTCTTGATATAATGGACTACTGACCACATTGACAACTTTTAAATATAATGTGTTTATTTTTGACTCAAGTAACAAATATCGAAAAAATTAACATTATTAACTTAAATGATTACATAATGTTTATAACATGGTAATAAGTGATATAAAAGGAATAATAAACTTGAAAAATATTCTTAATCAAGTATAAATTAGAATTACTTTATTATTCAGGATATTAAAGAATGATTGAGTCAAGTCGTACATGAGGTAAGGGACTTCGTCTCAATCTCCTTTCATTGTGGCATATTTTGTTTTAATTCATGATTTTATTTTATACGTTGTATAAATGCATTTTAATTTCCATTTCATTAAAAGGGAATATTTTTCAACAAGGCATTTTACTAAACAAAAAAATAATGTTTCTTTAAACATTCGCGGTGACAATGACCTTTCCACCACCGCGAGTATTATTTGATCTTTGCTTCGTTAACAAGCCGTAATGTTTTTAAAAGGAAAATAAATACCATATACTCTTTTTCTGTATTTTGTTATTGAAAATGGTTTTGATAATGGATTTGTTATGTCAATATATTTAAATGATATATTGTGATTGAAATGTGGAAATATTATCTTTCTTTTATGTTTGTTTTATGTGTTACGAACAAGTTATGGTTCTTGGGCATTGTTACATATATAGGTGGTTCCGTGATAAACCTAGGTAGGGTGAGCCCGAGATAGATCTCCATTGCATTGGGTAATGTGACGGAGGTAAACGTGAGTGTTTCTTGTGCGATATTTAGGGAATATACTCTGATGGGTATTTCAAAGTAACACCCTATGTTTCTATGATAGTTACAATTTTAGTATGTTTGGGATGCAACAAGTTACCTTTATGATTTATGTTTTCTATGTGTTATTCATAAATCCTATGATTTCATGAGGTAAGTAAAAGAGTTTATGTTTTGAATGTATTTATGAACTAATGTTTTCTTTCTTTTTTTTATAACCCTTACGGATCTTTTTATGCTCATCCCATGTTTTGAAATGTTCTCACAGGACATAAATATAAATAAGGTCAAGGATGGGATCAAGAAAAAGTCATGATATCTAATACATGGAACTAGACATGACTATTTTTTCAAGTGTTTTTATTTTATTAAAGAAATGGAAACTTAGTAGAAGTGTCTACTTTGAAATATTTTGATATGTAATATTTATGTCCTAATTCAATAAATCTCTAAACTTTAAAAGATCCTCAATGTGAATTATTATTTTAATTGAATATTATGTAATGTTTTACGGCCAGATCCTTATAACTATCATTTAAGTTCAATTGAATTTTATTTTCATTTATAATTTTTTGAAAACAAATGAATTAATTTTATATTTATTTAAATAATATATTTTCATAAGTTAGTTAATCCTATTTATAACTACTAATTGAACAACTAGGAGGTAATTTTCGTTTTAAAAAATAATATCAATAGTATTTGGTAAAACTTGATCTTGTGTGTAATGTGAGACATTTAAGAAAGTCGTTGTTGTGTGTAATTAAATAAAACCTCGATGATATGTGTACAAAAATATAGAATTTATTTTGGGTGTGATGAAATCTAATCTCATTGTTGCATGTAATATATGATATTAGAAAGATTGAATTTATCTAAATATAAATATATCATAATCTCTCTCTTTATTATATTCCTTTCTACATTTGGTGTTACATGTCATACAGTCCATAAAATAAAATATCCTTAATTTAGAATTTTAGGTAATGTAATTTGTTCCATATGTATAATAAAGTGACATTACATTATTGAAAAGCTTTAAAAAATTACAAGTGTGCCACTTACCATAATTATAAAAAGGGAACCTCCTCCCCTCACTTATTCACACATCTAAATCCATTTATCTTAACCAAACCCTACCAAAATATATACTGAGAATCCTTATACACATTCTATAGGTTCTATTATTCCCAAAAATACCAACCTAGGATCCTTAATATGATTTCCAAAGGAGGTTCTTCTAAGCGAAGATAATTATATTCACCATGCACATTCATTTTTACTTATTATTTTACCACCTGTAGTTATGTATCAAAATTATAATATAAAAAACATTATTCCCATATAATGAGATTTTATTTTGATTATGGAATAATATTTGTCCTTATACTTCTCCATAAAATGGGAAACAAAACAATCACTCATACGTAAGACGAACTACCACCTCAAACACCAATGTAATTTATTTTACATCACCGACTCAAATGG
Organism: Viscum album; assembly: GCA_963277665.1. Classification (NCBI taxonomy): domain Eukaryota; kingdom Viridiplantae; phylum Streptophyta; class Magnoliopsida; order Santalales; family Viscaceae; genus Viscum; species Viscum album. The sequence goes on along the minus strand of OY728153.1, from coordinate 183,153,192 downwards.
ATAATCATAATGATGAAAATAAATAATATATAAGATAATTATTACATGATAGTGTTTTTGGAAAATTCATATATCATACACCCCTAATGCTTTCCCCCATTGATGAAAGGAAAACATCACTCATGCATACATATAACCCATCGTCTCCATGAAACATTGTGACTCATTTTCCATGTTCAAATTTTAAGGATGATCCTAAAAATGTATCTAATGAATAAATATGAAATTTATAAAATTATTATTATTCCAAATATGATGAAATGGTATCCTATTATCAAGAACTAGATCTTTCACAACAAACATGCCTGAGAAAACATGGTCGTTGACACCAGAAACAATAATAACAATGAAATATTGTTATCAAATGGTGATAATATTTTATAAAAGGATCACTTAAGATATTATAAATACGAAAATGGTTTTATTATAAAGAAATAACACATATAATACTATTACAAAGTAGGTTAAATTACCTCCAACTAAAGGGAATCATGAGGTAAGGGATTTCATCTCAGTATACACTACATTGATATATATTTGTTATTATGAATCTATACACTTATATGAAATGTATATGTTTCCTATTTTATGAATTTAACATTAATTCCTATTTATTAATTATGATTAATGTTTATATTAAAGTCTATTATTTCAATGGGTTTAATTTAAAATTTTCCAACGAGTTATGAATTTCTTTTAGAGTCTAAATTTTTGGGATTTATATTATTTTATTTGAAGGAAACATATAAAATATATTTATTAAACTCCATATATTTTCTTATCATATGGATATTTAAAGAGTTTACTTATTTTATTCCAAATTTTCCTATATTTTTTAATTTAATTAATAAAATAAATGTTTAAATGAAAATGATATTATTTCTCTTTTAATCGGGTATATTTTTATTCAATGATCATACCACAGAGGCAGAAATCAGTGCTCCAAAATTTATTAATAAAAAAGTAAAAGTTTGATAGTTGATTACATGAGGTACAAAGATCTTGTTCCAGCAAGAGAAAAAATGAAAAGAGGAGAAAAGTTGAAAAGGAATACCTACAAATCATTCCTGAAAGGTCATGGGACAAGCCCCAATGTCCAGAACTCCATTGAAAGAAACAGATCAGTGAAAAAAAATAACAGCAGCAATCCAAAAATAAGACTGAACTTTAAAACCCTGTAGTTTATGTGCTATACCAAAAAGAAAACCATTTCTGAAATTCATCCTTCTAATGTTTTATAAAAAATTATCTTTGAAATTTCTTTATAAAAATTTAAAAGGAATATTTTTTAACATATACATACTTGCCTTCCTTCATTAAATTATTAAAAAAATCATCTTCATCAAGTGTTTTTGATTTTATTAAAAAGATAAAAGTTTAATTAAATATTATTTTAATATTTCAATTACATTTTCAGAATTTATCAAATTGTAAATGTTCTTATTATGAAACCTATATTTCTGATTAAGTTATGGATTCTCTTATCCCTTAATAAATTTATAGTCATATTTATCTTGAAAAAATCACTTTCTTAAAATCATTGAACATTACATTTCTCTTAAATATACATATTATTTGTATCATGGATATAATTATTTTTTAAACCATATAGCATTTTTATATATGGTGTTTTATTATAAATGTTATTTGGTTGCTGGGAAAAATCAATGTAAATCTATATTTTTTACTCAATATATATATATTTATTGATACATTATATAGTTTATGAATTGAATTGATCATTAAATATATGATGAAAAAATTGTGAAATTAGTAAGGGGTGAGGCATAGTTATTTATATCCCCTTGATGCATCGACATGTCCCATGAGAAAAATCAGTTGGATAAATTAAATAGGTTTTGTGTATATAGCTACATATAGTTTTCAACAGTCTTGGAACAAGGTCTTAACAGTATATATAACATGATGACTAAGATTATGAATTTAAATATTATGAATTTCCTTAATTGATAATTAAATTATTATTATCCCATATATTATTTCATTGATATTATCCATGGATACAATTCATGCTCATGTTATCGATTAAATGTAATTTGTTTTTAGATATTTACCTTTCCATATTGATTATGTCTTATATAATCATGATAGATTCCACTGTACACAACCTTATTGATAATTTGATATTACCATTAGATTTTTTCATTTCCATAGGTTATGAAGAATAATTATTTTAATGAGTTTAAGGATGGTGAATATTTACTTTTGTTATAATGTTTTGTTTATTTCTAATGTAAAATGGGTATCATATATGTATATTGATCTCTAATTATACTAAAATGATCTTTCCTTTGGGATTAGACCTCTTGTATCTATGATGATTTAACAAATTAACCACTGAATTTGGGTTACTGGAGTCAGGGTTGTTATAGTTTGTATCAGAGAATGTTTAGTAGAATACTTGGGAACTATATTTGGGAAAACATGGACTAAGGAAAATAAAACAACGATAGAATTTGAGGATATGTCAAATTGTGGAATAACATCTTAAATTTTTGGTAAGGTGTATATTATGTGGTTTTTCCTAAAAATACATCCATGTTTCGATACTATGTGTTGAAATGGTTTTTGGAAAAGATTTATTTAGGGGAAATTACCCCAAAAAAGAGTTGGTTTGAGTATATCTCTGACATCAATCTTTTCTTGGTGATTTTTCCCTTACAATACATATAGTTTGAACCTCTAGAGAGATATTCTTTGGATAATACATATTTTATTTATAAACCATTATAAAGGATTCGAAAATAGTAATATAATTATTATATATTCACTAAGAAACAAAATCTATGATTCCCATGTAAAAGATGCATACATTTTCAATTTATGCTATTTGTTACATCAGATAATATTTATACATTATGTTTTAAAATTAATAACTTCATAAGATAATCTTGTATATTAAATTGTTTAGGAATAGAAACTATAATAAATAATGGTATCAATACTAGTGGTAAATATATAAATTTTCCCGCTGAAGAAGCCAATACAGATGGTATTGGAATTGAGTAAATCATGGCTATATTAAGACAGTTAATTTGGTTATGATTATTAACCTTGACCGAATGGAACAACTGGTTGTTCCATTTCATGATAATCTTATACTATATTGTTTTATATGATAGAACCCACCACCATTTGGTGAAACTACTAATCCATAGGTATCTGATCATTGGATTAAGTATCGTGAAAATATAATTATGGACATAAAATGTGATGAAAACGAAAAGGTTATTATAGCGACCCAACATTTTATTAAATTTATATTACATAATTTTAAAGATAAGAAACATAATACTATTTCACATAAATGATAAAGAGGTTTAGTTTCTTTGTAAAACTAGGACCATACATAACAATTACAATATCAAGCCTAAAAATTTATTTAATTCCTTCTTCTAAAGCTTTTTATTGGCACATGACTTCTCCTTAGTATATGTAGTCACAAAAGGATATACATCAAAAGGGGTGAGGTAAAAACATAGTAAGAGTATAGATAATAATAATATATCATTGTGTGATCATAATCATAACATAGGAAAAAATCATGAACATGAGAGGAATCATTAATAAAAGAGTTGAAATGTGGCAATGCATAAAAACGAAACATCATGTCTTAGTGGTTAACTACCAAACATACGTGTGAACAAAGCTAGAATATTTTTCACACATAATATCACATTAAATTATGAGATTAATCAATTTACCCAATGCTTTGGAGTTCTATATAATTCTGGGTGCACCTGTCACATTGAAACATTCATATTGCGCTATATAATTCTTGGCGCACCTGTCACACATAAAATTATCATTTATCATACATGCCACAAAAAACATATATCTAAAATGAATATAAATAAACCATGTAAATTAATGGGTTTCATCTCATAATAACACTTTCATAAACATTGGGTTCCCAAAATTAAGTGGGAATAACATACTTGATATGATAGCCATCAATCTTGAGTGAGAAGTAGAAGGTGTGTTCTTGAAATAAGATTTCTTTTGGAAAACATTATTTTGACATAAACATCAATGGAGAACATTTATATCCAATAATAGGAAACAAAATTATGAAAAAAATATTTTTAAGGAGTGACCATACCAAAAATAGAGTGAAATAGGGAGAACCCGAAGAATGAAAGTTAGGTTTGAGATTTTCCCCTTACCTTGTATCCGAACGCTTTCTTCACTTTAATGTCATGTGTAACCACATTAGATTCATCAATTAACAATTCCATAAATTTTTTTACATTAATATGGTTCATTATGTTTTAATTAAGTTATTTTATGGGCCTTTGGATGAGTTATAGAGTTTAAAAACATTGTTCAGGAATGTTCATTTTTTATGGTTTTTCTTGAGCAATTCACATGTATTCATAAATAGAAGTTCGTGTAGAACATGGATAAATATACGAAACTTATCTTTCATGTTATTAATTATATTTAAGATGTTAAGATTATATTATAATTAATTAATTTATATACTATGTGCATGAATCATTAGATAAAAATAATATAATGATTTTTTTTTAATTTGGGCGGGTTTTTGACCACAACGAACTTGTTTTGTTTTTATAATTTAGTAATACGTACATAATTTAGATACAGAACTTTAAATAGTACATAATAAATATAAAAAATTATTTTTCAACCATAAAAATGGTTTCATGACCAGATCTGAAGGTAGAAATGGAAAAAGAAAACATGTCATTCCTGAAGGTGATAGATTAACACCTCACGAACAACATTTTCTTTTATAAAAAAAAGAAGAGAAGAAGGGGGTTGGTTGTTATAATATCCCATTAGTATCATAAAATTAAATTATATGTATGACACTATAGTTAATATAAATTTTTTTTAAAGATAGGTGGGGAGAGAATAAGAAAATAACTTTAAATTGAAATGAAATTAAAGGAAAAGAGAGAGAGAAAGAAATTACCTCTTGAATCCTTCTATTGAGATCCTTTTTAAAGGACCTTGGCTTGGTCTTTTGATGAGATCATATGCTCTTGGACATGGGGGAGGGGTTAGGGAAGATTATTGGGAAGATTTTTGAAAAGGCTTGAATCTTGAGAGGTGTGAGGAAATGAGGGTGTGAAGGGTGGTATTTATAGTGGAGGGGAGAAGGTATTACTCAATATAAAATTCATTAATTTATTATTTCCCCACAAGACAAGGAATAATGAGTCTTCCATGAACAATAATAGTAAATAGGGAATGTGAGTTTGAGATTTGGGTTCTTAAATCACTATTGATGCCAGGCATAGTGTGTTTAAATTATAATGTTTTTATATAGTAAATTAATGTATTTTACTAATCACTAAAAATTCAAGTATTTCAGAAAAATCCCAAAAAATTACCACAACCATTTTTTGATGTGTAGAATCCAAAATTAAAGTCCATTTTTCAAAAATAAAATTCTAAATATTATTATTTTAATATTTAATTAAAATGATAATTTATTATCAAAAACTCATCTTAAAACATTCATTTACTTATTCTAAAATATAGGTATATCGTACTTTCAACTTGAATATTATTTATATATTATCATAGGTAAGGTTTATATTCATTTGGGTATATCACTATTCATAAGAGTGTGTTACTATTCATAAGGGTATGTTACTGTTCACCAATAATTATGTTTTTCTTATTAGACTCCAAATAACTAACGGATTGCAACTGTGTATGTCAGGTCTTTAAAATACCAAACACATAAGTGAAAATAATAAGTTTAAAGGCCACTGAACCCTTATTTTTTCATTATTTTGTGCTTTAATGTGATTATATAAAATATTTAGAAGAGATAAATTTCCATTAAAAATATGGATCGTTACATTCTTCCCCCCTTATGAAATTTTGCCCTCAAAAATTCTCTTTACACTAACTAGTGAGGGTACTTATAATTTATCTCCTATTCCAGTTCCCAAGTAGCTTATTCAAACTTATGTTACCTCCACAACACTTTGACACGGTGGGTTGTCTTGATCCGTAGAACCTTATCTCTCTGGTCCAGAATCTTTACTGGTTGTTCCTCATAAGAGATATCATCTTCTAGTTGTACCACCTCTGATTTTAGTATATATGTGAGAGATTAGGTATGTACATCCTCATGAGTGATACACGAAACACATCATGAACTTGAGCCATATTCGGTGAAAGTGAAAGCCGATAGCCCACAGATCCTATGCGGTCAAGGACCTCCATGGGGACAATGTACCTTATTATTATCTTCCCTTTATTTCCAAACCACATGACTCTATTACATGGTGATATTTGAAGGAAGAATTAATCTCCAACATCAAACTCCAATTAACTTCGAAAAATTTTAGTATATGTCTTTTGCCGACTCTAAATAGCTTTGATGAGTTTCTGGATGACTTGAATCTTATCTATCATCTCTTTCAAAAGATTTGTTCCAAGTAGCTTTTTCCCCTAACTTCGTCCCAACAAGTTGGAGTTCTACATCACTTTCCATATAGAGATTTATATGGATCCATCTGAATACTTGAGTGGAAGATATTGTTGTTTGACAAATAAACCAATGTAAGATGCTGATCCCATCCACCTTTGAATTTTTTAGAGCAAGATCTTAGCATATCTTCAAGTGTTTGAATAGTAATTTTAGATTGGCCATCAGTTTGGGGGTGATAGGTCGTGCTGAAATTTAATTAAGTACTCGAATCACATTGAAGACTCCTCTAGAATTTAGATGTGAACCTTGGATTACGATCAAAGAAAATTGAGAGTGGAACACCATGCAGTCTCACCACTTACTTCATATATATCTTTTCAATTTGTTCAACTGAGAGGTCTTACTAAATAGCGATAAAATGGTCAGTCATGGTGAGTCAGTCAACCACAACCCATATCACATCACTTCCCATCGACGTCTTCGGGAGACCTGTGAAAAAGTCTATAGTGACATTCTCCCATTTCCACATGGGTATAGGCAATGGATGCATCATCCCTTTGGACTTTTGTTTCTCTTCTTTAACTTGCTGACACACCAAACACCTTGATATATATTCTACAATCTCTTTCTTCATGTTATCCCACCAGAAGTGTTCTTGGAGATCATGGTACATAATGGTACTCCTAGGAGGGATAGATAATGTTGAGCTATGTGCATTGTCCAATAGCTTCTTCTTTATCTTAGGTGATGAATGCACACAAATCTGCGTTCCAAAATGAATCACACCATCATCGTCAATATGGAAATCTTTCTACTTCACTTCCTTTATTTAATTTACCCTCTTTTGTACCTCCACATCATCCCTTTGTGCTTTATTAATCTTCTCTTGGATGGATGGTTGCGCAATCATTTGGGCAAGGTAGTATGTATCCTCTGCCCTTATGATTTATAAATCCATCCTTTTCATATCAAAGAGGATATGGTCTTTCTCAATCCATAGCATGGATAGAGTAGTAGATTCTTTTCAGCTTATAACATTAGCTACCTTGTTTTCCTTTCTAGGATGATAGTGAATAGAGAAATCGTAATCCTTGATTATCTCTATACATCTCTTTTGATGCATGTTGAGCTCCTTTTTAGTGAATATATACTTTTGGATCTTATGGTCGGTGTATATGTCACACTTCTCAACGTAAAGGTAGTGCCGCCATATTTTCGAGGCAAAAATCACGGATGCTAGATATAGACATTCTTCTGATAGTTCTACTCATGTATCTTCAACTGGAGTGAGAATTATGCTATCACATTATCATTTTTCATGAGTACGCAACCCAAGACTTTTTTTGAAGCATCACTGTATATCACAAAACATTCACCACATTTTAGTAATGTGGGTATAGGTGCAGTGATTCACCTTATCTTTAGCTCTTTAAGCTTACCTCATATTCTTCCATCCATACATACCTTACCCATTTCCTTGTTAACTTAGTTACAGGGCTTGACAATCGAGATAAATTTCTCACAAAACATCGATAGTACCCAGCTAATCCAAGAAATCTACAGATTTCTATGACACTATAGGTCCTGGGTCATTCCTCAATTGCCTTTGTTTCTGAAGGGTCCACAAAAATTCCCTCACTTATGATCACATTTCCCAAAAATGTGACTTGATTCATCCAAATGTCACAGTTGCTAAACATTGCGTACAACTTACCCTTTCACAATGTCACTAACACAAGTATTATATGTTCTTCATGTTCCTACTTTCTCTTGGAGTAGATGATAATATCATCAATAAAAACAACCAAAAATTTGTCTAACTAATGTCTAAAGACTCTATTAAACAAATCCATGATGACTCTAGGGGAATTAGAATGTCTTAAGGGCATCACCAGAAACTCAGAGTGCCCATACCTTGTATGGAAGGCAGTCTTCTGAATATCTTCCTTCTTCACCTTTAGCTGATGATATCTAGAATGCAGATCCACCTTTGAGAATTATTGAGCTCCTATTAACTTATCAAAAAATTCTTCCATCCTTGGAAGAGGATACTTGTTATTTATGGTGATATTGTTGAGTTCTTGATAAAATATACACAACAGCATTGTTTGATCCTTCTTCTTCACAAAGAGCACTGGCACACCCCAAGGTGATGCACTAGGGCTTATGAACCCTTTGTCCAGATGCTCTTTCAGCTTCTTCTTTAACTCCTCTGGTTCTATTGGAGCCATCATATAGGGACTCTTTGAGATAGAAGTATCTTTGGGTATGAGTTCTATTGAGAACTCTACCTTACGATATGGGATAATTCAGGGTTACTCTTTAGGAAATACATCACTATATTCACTCACTATGGGAATTCCCGCAAGGTTGGTACTATAATTTGACCCAACCATTTGGGTGATGTTTGATTCTTCATAGGGGATCAAAACCCACATCATTGAAGGATTTTTCAAAATAGATTCATTGTCTTACTCACATTTGTAGAGGACCATGTGATGGTTTGGAATATGAAAAGATATTTACTTTTCCCAACAGTTGATACGTTCTCTATATAACGAGAGTCAATACATTCCCATTATAGTGTCTAATTCCACCAAGGGAAGTATTACAAGATCCTATGGAAGAATATTCCCACATAAACCAATAAGAGAAGAGTCAAACACTTGGGTTGCAATGATTTCACAACTTGTGTGTTTTTATATATATCTCTACTTCAATGTTTAGGGGCTTCGATTCTATAGTTCTAGAAACTTGGGAGATATAAAGGAATACATAGAACCAGAATCAAATAACAATTTTTCCATTTTTGAGTGAATATGAATTGCACCTTGTACAAATTTATTATCTTTCCCCACTTATGCAGTAGTGATGGCATAAGCCTTCCCTTGTTCCTTTGGATTTGGTATCTGTTGACTCTAATTAACCTCGAGAACTCGAGGTTTATTGCACTGGATTGCATAGTGACTTAGCTCCCTACAATGTAGCATTAAACCATGGGTGGTTCTCTCATTTCTTCCAAAACATTATCCTTACTTTTCATTTCATTTCGACACTCTTGAGCATGGTGTCCTTCTTTGCCACACTTTAAGCACTTCCTCATCACTTTGAGGTTGTTACCATGGTGCAACTTCCCACATTTTTGGCATGTGGGTCATTGAGTTTTCTTCCCACATTTGTCATTAGATATTCCAGCTTGAAACATCACCTTTTGTTTCTTATCCCCATAGTCATGGGACCATTCTCCAAACTCCATCTCCACTTTGAGAGCATAATGAACAACTTCTTCATAACTCCCAATGTCTAAAATTTCAAGATCCTTTAAAAGGTGTGGTTTTAATGCACTAAAAAATCTATCAATGTTTCTATCATTATTGATAACAAAACCCGAAGCATACCTTGAAAGCCTTGTGAATTTATCTTCATAGGTTGTGATAGATTCTACTTCTTTTTTCTTAAGTTCTATGAATTCTCTCTCCATCTTTATGCGAAGAGTTCTTGGAAAATACTTTTTATGAAAAATTATCTTAAACTCTTCCCATTCCATCTCTTCAATTTTTTCCCTTGGATTGGTGTTCTTAATCAAATCCAATCATTTATCAGCCTCTCCATCGAGATGATAAACAACTGGAGTCACCTACTTCATCTCAGAATAGTGATGCACATAAAAGATATTCTCTATGGAGTTGACCCACTTCTCCCCAACTAGTGGATCAGAAGATCTAATAAATGTTGGAGGTCATTGCCTCATAAAACATTCGATAGACAGTTGATCCCTCTTTGGTGAATGAGAAAATTCACCATTATTATGGTTATTATTCATAACCTATGATAGTTGGGTAATTATCTCTGTGATGTTCTGAACTCCACCTCCTAAGTCATTGTGGATGCCATTCAGTCAATCGTTGCATTGGCCCTCACATGAGTTGTTGGCATGGTTTCTCATGGTTCCCACCATTTTCTAAAATAGAAAAAGTTAGAACAGTACATAAGTGAACAATTCATGAATAAATTATTCATTTGAACAAATTTCACTAAAATCATAACTTATGGAATCCCTATGTAGATATTATAGTGTGCATTTTTGTACTTAGTCTCATGCTAGAGGTTTTATCTATGGTTTACTAATCCTAATTCCCAAATTAACTAAACATTGCCTCCGATAACAACTATAGAGACCCAGCCTTTTCTTACATTACTATTACATCATTTTAAAGATAAAAAACACAATAGTATTACCCATAGAGGATCCAAAGGTTTAGTGTCTCGGGAAACTAGGACCATACATAACAATTACAAAATCAAGAAAAAATATTTATTTAATACATTCTTCTCTAGATTATTATTGTCACTTGACCTCTCCTTTGTACATGTAGTCACTTGATGGTATACATCAAAATGGGTGAGCTAAATTTCCAGTAAGAGGATAGATATGAACAATATAGAATGGGGTGATCATAATCGTCATATAGGAATAATATCATAAACATGAGAGGAATCACTAATAAAAGACTTGAAAGGTGGCAATACATAAAAATGAAACATCATGTCTTAGTGGTTAAATACCACACATACACCCATAATTTCACATTAACTCATGAGATTCATCACATTACCGAATGTAATGGAGCACTGTATAATTCTGGGCACACCCGTCACATTGAAGCATTCATATTGCGCTATATAATTCTAGGCACACCCATCACATAATAACATTATTATTTATCAGGGATGGCATAACGAAAATATATCGAAAATGAACATAAATAACCAATGGAAATTAATGAGTTTCATCGCATATGATTACATTCAAAAAAATTGGGTTCCCAAAATTATGTGGGAATAACATACTTGATACAATAGCCATCAATCTTGATTGAGAAGTAAAATGTGTGTTCATGAAAGAAGAGTTCGTTTGGAAAAAAAATTTTTACATAAAATTAAGTATAAAAATTTTATATACCATAAAAGGTAAGATAATTATGAAAAAATTATTTTTAAGGATTGAACATACCAAAAATGAAGTGAAAGAGGGAGAACCTGAAGAAAGAAAGTTGGGTTCTAGATTTTCTCCTTACCTTGTATCCGAATGATTTCTTCGCTATAATGTCATTTATAACCACATTATATTTATTATTTAACAATTCCAGAACTTTTTGTACATTAATATTGTTCATTATGGTTTAATTAAGTTATTTTATGGGCCTTTTATGAATTACATAGTTCAAAAATATTGTTTAGGAATGTTCATTTTATGGGTTTTCTTGAGCGGTTCACATGTATTCATAAATGGAAGTCTGGGTAGAACATGGATAAACATCCATAAATTATCGTTGATGTTATTAATAATATTAAAAAATTTAAAATTGTATTATAATGAATTATATTAATTACCATGTGTATGAATCATTAGATAAGAATTAAATGATGATTGTTTGGCTTAATTTGGGCGGTTTTTTGACCCCAACAAACTTTTTTTGTTTAATCATTTAGTAATTTGTACATAATTTAGTTCTAGAAATTTAAATAGGACAAAATACATATAAATATTTCTGTTTTAACCATAAAATTTTTTTCATGACTAGATATGAATGTTTAAATGGAAAAATAAAATATGTCGTTCTTGAAGGTGATAGATTAATACCTCACGAACAACGATTTCTTTTATAAAATAAATAGAAGAGGAGAAGGGGGTTGGATAGTATAATATCCCATTAGTATCATAAAATTACAGTATATGTATGATAATTGAGTTACCATATCATTTTTATGAATATAGGTGGGGAGAGAACAAGAAAAAGAACATAAAATTGAAAAGAAATTAAAGGAAAATAGAGAGAGAGAGGAATCACCTCTTGAATCCTCCTCTTCAGATCCTCCTTAAGGGACCTAGGCTTGGTATTTTTATGAGACCAGAAGCTCTTGGACATTGGGGAGGGGATAGGGAAGATTATTGGGTAGATTTTGGAAAATTCATGATGCTTGAGAGGTGTGAGGGAATGAGGATGTGAAGGGTGGTATATATAGTGGAGGGGAGAGGGGATTTCTCAATATAAGATGCATTAATTTATTATTTCCCCACAAGACAAGGAATAGTGAGTCTTCCATGACCAAGAATATTAAATAGGGAATGAGAGTTAGATATTTGGGTGCTTACATCACTTGTAATGTTAGGAACAGTGAGTTTAAATTATAATGTATTTATACAGTAAATTAATGTATTTTACTATTGTCCAAAAATTCAAGTATTTCATAAAAATCCAAAAAAAATCACCCTAACCATTTATTGATGTGAAAAATCCAAAAATGAATTCCATTTTTCAAAAATAAATTTATAAATATAATTATTTTAATATTTAATTAAAATCATAATTTATTATCAAAACCCAGTTTTAAAACATTCATTTACTTATTCTAAAATATAGGTATATCGTACATTAAACATGAATATTTTTTATATATTATCATATTTAAGGTTACAATTCATTAGGGTATATCGATATTTATAAGGGTATGTTACTATTCATAAGGATAGGTTACTATTCACCAAAAATTATGTTTTTCTTATTTGACTCCAAATGACTTACTGATTGCAACCGTGTATGCCAGGTCTTCGAAATTCCCAACATAGAAGTGACAAACTTATGTTTAAAGGTAACTTATCACTTAGTAGTTAATTATTTTTTTCTTTCATGTTATTATATGAAATATTTATAAGAGATGATTTTCCATTAAAAACTTTGGGTCTTTACAGTTATACTAGTTTTGTATTATCTCAAGTGAGATGTTGATCAGTGGTGGTTGTTGATCTAGAATTCTAGGGAGTAATATGAAATAGAAAAAATCAAATGGAGATCTTTTAAGGTAATATTCTTTGAAAAATATTTCCCTCATGAGAAACAAACTCAAATGAAGATAATGTTACTTGGTTTAAATAAAAAGGAATAAGGAAGTTTTGTGGAGTATGAGGCTACCTTTATAAGACTAGAAAGGTATGCTATGAATTAAAAATACACTAAAGAATTTAATATTTACCATTTATTTGAAGGTCTTAATTGAAGTCTCTGAAGCGAACAGGTTTGTTAGACTTTTTCATCATATGATTAAGTAGTTTTGTGTACCATCAAAACAAATAAGGAATTATATAAATCCTATATATTCAAGGGGAATAAATAGAATAATAAGTATTATCAACACTAAAAAATGGAATGAATCAAAGGAAAAGAAGAAAATGAAGAAATTTCCATCATGCAAATATTATGGAAATAAGATTCCTAGAAAATGATTGAAGGGAATGGATGTGTGTTACAATTACAGAAAAGGGTTATCTATCTTATTAATATTAGGTAAATAAAGTTACAAATTCTATCTATTGATTCAACTATAAATTAATAATAATTATTCAAACCAATGTCCCAAGCATCAAGTAAATATACCACAAAAGAGGCCAAGGGGAGAAGGCTATGATTATGAAGTCATTACAACAAAGTTTAATGATCTCAAAGATATAGTCGAAGGTACTTAAATAATAAACTAAAATTTATATTATTATTTATTTCATTCTAGATACTCTCTCTATTTTATATCCTCCATATTTTCCAATAAAATTAGATATTTCCCTAGCACCATAATATGTGATTTGACAATCAAAACTCCCAGTGGAAATAACACTACAACAAAGATGTGTTAGGAAGGTCACATTATGTTACATAAATGTTCCCTATTTGAAGAATTTATTGTTTTAATTATGGTTTAATTTTATATAATCCTTAATATGGGATGGATTTCAAAAACATGATGCAAAACTTTATTGTATAGAGAATTAAATTATGACTTTTGATAATGATGTAGAATGCCTTATCGATAGAGTGGAGACTTCATCATTTTAGTCATATTTAGATCTACCCATAATAATACTTCTATATAAGATTCTTGGGGAAGAATATAAAAACAATCTATAAATTGGGAAGGTAATATTCAAATTGAGGATATACCTATTTTATAGGAATTTATTAATGTAATTCATAATGAATGACCTTGATATCCACCTGACTAAGATGTTGATTTTTCCTTTAATTTAATTTTTGATGCACGTCCTATATCAAAGAATCCATATAGAATGGACACTATGGAATTAGTGGAGTTAAAGAAACAACTAGAGAATTTTTGTGATAATTGATTTATTCTCCCTAGTGTTCCACCTTGTGGAGCCCCTGTTCTTTTTGTTAAGAATACATATGGATCCATGAGGTTGTGCATTAATTATAAGAAAATTATTGATATTATAATAAGGAACAAGAATAATTTACAACATATTGATGAATTATTTGATAAAATTCAGAGAGCTCAAAATGTTTAAAAGATTAAACATCATTCCAGGTATCATCTATTATGATTAAAGAAGGATGATATTCCCAAGACATCCTTTTAAACAAGGTACGAAAATTATGAGTTTATAATAATTCCATTTGGATTGACTAATGCACCTTCTATTTTTATGGATATAATGAAAATATTATTCCAAGAAAATGTTTATAATTTTTTGTGGTATTAATTGATGATATATTTCTGTGTTCTATTTGTTATGAGAACCATGAGAACTAATTACATATAATTCTTGAGACTCTTAAAGAGAAAATTGTTTTAAGGAATATTTCTTAAGTGCGAATTCTAGATTCAGGGATTTTATTTTATTGTCTATATTTTATTTAAGGTTGGAATCTCAATTGATCATATGAAGACAATGGAATTAAAAAAATGGCCTACACCAATTAACATAATATAGGTAATAGTTTCATTAGTTTTGTTTTTTACTATCAGGGATTTCTTCAAGATTTTATTGATTGGCTAAACCATTAACCAAACATACACGTAAAGGGGTTAATTTCACTTGGACAAAAAAAATTTAATTTTTTTTTAAGAATTGAAGTGGAAATTATTTAATTCTCTTATTTTGACTATACCATCAAAAAATTATTGATTTGTGATAGATAGTAATTCATCGAATAAAGGTATTAGTTTTTTACTTATTCATAATGAATATATTATTTCACATACATCATGTTTTTTATAGAATAATGAACAAAACTATCCAACTCATGATCTTGAGTTGGTAGTTGTAATAATTACATTGAAGATATGAAAACATTATCTCTATGGCGAAACATATGATATTTACACACACCATAAAATCCCAAAATAAATATTTTCATAGAATTGATCAACATGAGGAAAATGAGGTTGCTTAAATTACTCAAGGATTGTGATTTCTCAATACACTACCTCCCAGGGAAGGATAATAAAGTAGTGGGAGCATTGAGCATGAAAGATCATGGAGTTATAAACTTTCGCTTAGGGCACTAAAATTGTTCTTTGAAGAAGACCAGGACCTCTAGGATGTTTATAGGGAAGTGGAGAAGAAACTTTGGCAGGGTTTGGCCGAGAATGAAGGCTAAAATTGGTGTTAGGAGGAGAGGGAGGAGTTTCCCTTTTATAAGGGAGGAGAGGGGCACCTTTGGAAATATAAGAAATATTAGTTTATATTAAATCCCAAACCCACGTAAAAACTTCCAAAATGACTCATATCATAATATTAGATGATATTGGTTTGTAAAATCATCAAACAAAAAATTTTAGAAATGTTAGGAATTTATTTTAAACATTATCAACTTGGTTTTTGTTTATTTATCAATTTAATTTTATTTGTGGTAATAATATTCTAAATTTTAAATTATTATAAATAATTATATATGTGTTGTTAATTTTCCATAATTTTACACTTTATGGAATTTTAGACCATATAAATTTAAATTTATAATTTTTAAATATTTTTGTGATTTTTAAACAATTTTATAATATGTTATTTTTATAAAATTACAATAGTGACAATTTTGACATTATTCATTTATTTGAATTTAAATAAACAATATAAAGAATATATGTTTGAAATAAAAGATTAAATAGATTCATAACATGTCATATGTGTCTATAAAATTAGTGGAGAACATTAAATAGTTCATATAATATTTATTTTAATATTTTTAAAACCATTTATTTCATATTTCTCTTAATAAAACAATTTCAACATCACTATTATGTCACCTTTCATGATAATTATTTATTCCCTAAAAATTATAAATAAATTCATATGATGTAGATAATTTTATTATATTTCTAGAGACTATTTATATAAGAAGATTAATTAAGTTTATCACTAAATTAAAATTATTATACTTATAAGATTTAAGAAAGTGACATGTTGTCACTTTCTTTGGTTTTAATAATAATTAAATTATTTTCATGGGAAAAAGTCCATTAAATGAATCTAATCCGACCCATAGGTGATATGGGTCGACTTTTAGTCATAAAATAGATTTTGGCAGGTGTTAGGGTAATATTATAATATTATATTAACCCTTAATTACCTGATTTACCTTTAACTATGGTAAATAAAATTTACCGTAGTTACTATTCATAATGCCCAAAAAAAGTAGCCTATTAACATAATTTGGACCCACTAATTCCAAATATGGATTCCATTTTTCAAAATTCAAAACACATAAGTTGCAGTAATTAATTTAAAATTAATCCTGTTGTTAAGAAAACAGGTATTAGATGTTAAAACATCGCCAAAGATTGCAATGTTTTTACCTATGAATTCAATGTGAAATTAATGCTATGAAAATATATTATATTAAATGGTAAAAATATATTCTATATATACTTAAAATCCATTCAATATTATGATTTAACCAAATAAATTATCTCAATGAAAAAAGTTGTTTTTAAATAAAAATTAGCGTATTTTTACTATTTATCAAAATATGAAAGTTATCAAAAAATTATCAAAAAATTATCCAAAGTAAATTTTTATATCCTGATTCCAAAGAAGAATTTTATTTTTTCAAATTTAACTTATAAAAAAGTCTAAAACTAGATTTAATGTGGGTGCGCCATCAAAAGGCGGCAAAACTGCATTTTTTGAAAAATACTTATTTTACCCGAAAAATTTATTTTGTTCTCTTACCATGTTCTAGAAAATGTGTAAGATGAATAATAATGTTATAAAATTCAAATGTTGTTAATACTATTCATAACGTCTAGTTAGTGATAATATTATAACCATATATCGTTGTTTAGTGAAACCCGGTATTGCGTACAACACACGCTATCGAGGAAGGTCGTGATTGCTTGTAATGCAAGCCAAGTCAGGGTTACGTGTTGTGCAAGATTCCTTCGATGTTTTGTATAATATAATCCAAACATATTTCATTTATACATTGAATATATATATATATATACACACACTAAATGTTGCGTAGAATGATTATTATAAAACGAACTTGAAATTGTGTGTAACACAATCTAAGAATAGTGTTGTGTATACTTCAAGCTAATACAGTGTGGCGTATAGCACAAGATAATCTTCTAGTATCATAAAACACATGACATCAAATAAATTAAAAATAATATTTATCATAAAATATCAGGTTGTTACATTCTACCCCCCTTAAAATGAATTTCGCCCTTGAAATTCATCGGGGTTATACATGGTTTTCTACTTGAAAGTTTCTTTAATTGCAACACACATCGTAAAATGACATACCAAAACTTAACTTTAAAAAAATAAAGTATGAAACGTAATGGTTACCCAAATTAACTCATCACTGGGATTCCACGTAGTAGAACATAGGTGAAAATATGGATATGGAAGAAAAATCTAACCATCAAGTTCTGATGGAGAGTGGTAGAGAACATGGCTATGAAAAGGCCAACATTCACAAAGACATAGATTTGTGATGATCTAAGGTACCATCTGAATCATCATATATGAGGAAACTAGGACAACATTTTTGGTTTTTAAGATCATTTCCCTAAATTTGATGAATTAAAAGAAATACTTACATGATTTTGGTTCCATCTCACTATTGTTCGTGCCTTGAACAATTAACACTTAATCTCTTAAAGAAATGAAGTTGAATTTGTTATTCGTGAAGTGTTAGCAGATCATGTGATAGAACGAAGGTTCATTCCATCTGTCTCAATCAAAATGTTATCAAATGTTATTAAATATACAAATGTCGATTTATCATACATGGTTCTTAAATGGACTTATACATCATATCTCATACAACATAAAAAAATTAAAACTAATTTATACTAACCAGGAACATCATGTACGCCAGTGGTAGGCGATAAAGGCATGTCACACATCGGTTGTGGGTTCAATTCCAATAGCCTTGTCCGACGCGATGGGTTGTTGCCCATCCTACAGGTTGTCCTTTTTCTAAAACTACAGTACTATAATATCCCATCAATAATATCGAAAAAAATTCTGTCCTTAAACAATACAAACTTATGTCCAACATAATCCATTCCAATATTTATGATTATCTGAAATACTTCAGTCCAAGCTCATAGTATAAAGAAAATGATTACTTGAAATTCCACATAACAATCACGTGAATGCCATCATTTATCCCCCATATATCATAAGATATATCTTGTTGGTCAAATTACAAACATGTGAATACCTTAATCATGTATTCTCTTGAAGAATGAATACCCATTGAACCTTAGTGAAAGCATGAATGTTGTTAAATTTTAACACTTTACACATACCAAAATCACAAAAATTCTATATACTCAAACCATAATATCACTTAGTCCTTATATCAGTCATGTGTTCATGATTACTATCATATTATTTTCTCCTTATCCCTTCATTATGCGCATTTCATATACTTTCCAAAAATATTTCAATCTGTTTTTCATGGTTACCGGTACCATATAATTATTGAAAACCAATACATAGATATTCCAAAATTCCACAATACCAAAAATGAGATTCGATGATAATATTTTTGAAATCCCATTACATAAACACTTAATCATTACACAACTTCATTTTCATACTCAACATCACAAATAGTGATCACATGAGACTTCCCTTTATCCTTTTATTTAAGAGGTTCTTCATGTTGATCATCATTAACCCGTGGATTAGGGCATTTATTAGCATAATTCCCCATTTCCTTGCACATGAAGCATTGAAGTGTTGGTGGAGAGTTCTCTATATTCTTTTCTCTATTCACATCATCAGCGACCTTTTTCCCATTACATCGACAATCAACTGCTCGATGACCTTCTTTTCCACATTTAAAACATTTTCTAGTACCTTTTAGGCAATCTCCACCATGCTTCTTTCCACAAAAAATTGCTATGAGTGAGAAAGGATATGATCTTCCTAACTAGATACCACCAGAATATGCCGATCGTATTTGTTTTTGGGATGTTGGGATATGATACCACTCCCAGATATCTAGTGATTTCCACTCCCAATGTGACTTCCATGTTTCTCTACATGAGAATCATAGGTTGAAATGTGTCAGGTAGTTCTATTAGTATGTGAAAGAGGGGAACTAGAGGGATGGTGCTGGTGATGAAAGTTGAAAGGATCCCTCCTTGGTGGATCCTAATTCAGAATGGATCCATAGTTGACTCATTGATCTACCTTCATCATATATGGTAGGTAGTGATTTTCGTGTTCTGGGGATAATATTTTAATGCAATTGGTGATGGAAATGAGTACCATTGGTTTCAATACAACTTTTTTTGGATGATATAGATTCATCAGTTTCAAATTATGGAGACCCTTGTATGTATAATCAAAGGTCAAGATCATACCATGTGGATGGTATTCCCAAACCATTTTGTTTTCCAGCCAACATTGAAGGTTCTAGGTCGGTGAGGTTGTTATGCACCTAGCAGGCGTTGCAACCATAACTGATTTTTTGGAATAGTCTCTAGATGAAGACATGCTCTCAGGTCAGGTATTTTTTGTGAGAGTAGTCTTCATTCTTGAATAAAATAAGGAAAAGTTCACTAATTAGTGCACCATCACCAAGATAATATGTTCTTAATCAGATATGCACAGGTAACACAATTTTCCTTTTTTATTTTGGATTTTTCCATTTTACTCAAACATAATTTTTACAATGAGAATGGAATATTTCATGAAAACACCAATTATATAGGATTTAGCCTGAGGTATTTAGTATTTTTTTTGTAATAGTAACAAAATTAAATGGCCCGATGCATGGTCAACTAATCAATTTTATTATTTAATATATTCATATCAGGTTCACTATGTTAGTTTCGTGGAAAGACAATGAATGGAGGGAATTAAATAGTTTAATAGGAGTTGGGTAGTCTATCCCTTTTAACCTGTGATGGGGGTGGCATAAATGAATGAATTTTCATTGAGCATGTTATCTTCATATTTCATAGAAACTCCAAACTGTTCCCACATCTATAATTGAGTATAGACCTTCCTTCCAAAGATAATTGGCCAATTGGGGTTTCAGAACTAATGATGCTTAGGAACCCAAATAGGTTGATTAAGATGTGAGTTTAGTCTTATCACACCCCTTTTGGGGGAATTATAACATACTGAAGGATTCTATTATATATTTAAGATACATTCAATAATCTCTTTCTAATCCTGATACGAGACCCGTTACCCTAACATAATGATCAAGTGTTGAATCCTTCCATATGTAATGATGGTTTATTAATGTGTCTATCTGTATGTATCTGAGGTTATTCATCCATTTCCCATTCATGGGAAGTTGATTATATTTTTGATCCATACAATAAGGAACTTTGGAGTTTATTTCCATCTATGGAGTCAATTAATATCTCACGTATGGGAATAAACCTTTAGGAGGCATTCTAAATATCCTATTTATAATAGGAATCAATACCAACATAGTTATTTGAAACCGTGTAGTTTAAAATAATGTGGAAAAGACATATATGAGGGTACATGGTCACAGAGTATTGATCTGAAGCCTAATGGAGGCTTCTTACATATCCCACTTATAATAGGAATCTATGTCATTGATGTTCGATCATGCCCGTGAGAATTACTCTAAGGTGTATTCCATTGTACGAGGTCAGAGTTATTATGAAAATGAATAGGTATTACATACAAAGTCTTCCCTATCTGGGGGATATTCATGATTCTAATGAAATAATTATTACATTTCCCTAATCCTTCATGATCAAAGATTGGTGCGAGAAAGAAGGGATAGAAAGTGATCGGTCTCATTGCATAGGGATGTGAGGCTTACACCCAATGGAATCCCTTATTGGGTGTTTGATATAGAGATCAGGACTTAGGAAGGATTCCAATGTATCTTGTATTTGGAAGGAATCATATTAATCATAGTTCAATCATATTCTCAATCCACTGGTGGATGAGGAAGAATAAATTAACACAAAGGAGAGTTTGGGTCCCATTGGTTAAAATGTATGAGATATATAGGGACATAAACCGAGGTGGATTCCCATTTGATATAGGTTCTTATGAATGTGCTCTATGTATACTATTTATAATAATAATTAGATTTCTCATAGTTCAATTTGAGGTTTACTCGAATATGTACACTTGACAAGGTTATAATGTCCTAGGACGTTTTCCTAACACATCCTGATTGTCTTCATAACATGTCTATAGTGTATTTACGTCATGTATTAGGATGAATACATGAAATTTATAAGGATTTATAGAAATGTATGATGATTTATTCATTAAATGTTTGAGGATGTCTATAAATTCACTTATTTCCTAGAAAACATGTCCCTAGAAAAGTCATGTGATCCAGTTTCCTTATTTAGAGGACATCGCATGATCTAGATGACATGTCTGGGAGGGTGTCATGTGATCAATTAAAACATATCTTGAGGATGTATTATGATGTGAATGACATTCTTGGAGGGTTTTGCATGACCTGGATGACATGCTCAGAGGGTGTCACATGATTTGGATGACTTTTCTGGAGGTCATCGTAATACATAACCGACATGTCAAAAGGGATCAGTGAGACTTGGGTGACATGCCCTGATGCTACCACATGACTGGGGTGACTTGTCTGGATGACATCACAATATCAGGCTTCAAATCCTGGAGGAAATTTCATGACTAGGGTGATATGCCCTTCCACCACTTCAAAACTTGGGATACATGTCTAAGGGACATTGCATGATCTAAATAACATATGTGGATGGTGTCACATGAATTGGGAAACATTACCTGATTTTGTTGCTCAATCTAGATAGGTAAATATGATCACCTGAAAATTAGAATATATGTCTTATCTTAATCATTGCTTTTCTATTTAGTCCTTTTAGATTCATTTTTTCATACGTTTCTAAATGTTTTTCAAGAGTTATCTCATTTTTAGTTTATTGTGACCCAATCAACATGCAAGAACTCATTTACATAATCTAGTAGAAACACTAGAAGTCATTGGTGTGATATATAGAGTGATAAAATGAAGTTCATATTCATGTTGAGTGATCCCTTAGGTCATTCCCTAGATTTTACCTGGAAAAATACCTTTTCAATGACCACTTTCTGCTTCAGGAAGTCTACTCCAGCACTCCCATTTAGTAGTATCCATTTTTTCTTTTTTGTGTTCTATGGGAGGGATTTATATGTCTCACCACTTTGGTTATATAAAGCTCTATGTAGTTCATATCTCAAAAATATGAGCTGGATTCTGTGAATGGATTATTGTATCACATGATACACAAGATCCTTCCATGGTTCATCCACAAAACCACATGATGATCAGTGACCATGGGAATATTATTACATTTCTATGTTTATTGGAACCCATTTGATCAAAAGGATTTCTCACAACCATGCGAACATGTAAAATATCATTAAAAAGGTTTGGTCGACATATCGAGAAGCTTCTTGAGATCAGGATGCCTGTAGAATGGATTTTATGTGATCAAAGATGACTTTTGTGGATTCCTTCAAGAGACAAAGGTGGTTTGTCAAGGGGGACTTCACAGGATCAGGCTGACATGTCAAAGGTCCCTCATGAGATCATGTTATCTTTTTGAGTGGTCTTCACATGATCAATGGTGATCTCTCATGTTGAATAATCATCTTTTGCATGAATATTAGTGTATCTTACCCTAGTGAGAAGCTTCCATATTTTACCATTTTATTTCCTTATTGAACAAAGGTAGAAGATCTCATGAAATCATGAGACCATTGTCATGGGAATCTACTATACTTGTTTATGGTGCATCACATGATTGATGATAGGCCTCATGATTCTATATGAGCATTGTCATGGAATACCATTCAATTTTCCCATAGTGCCTAAGGTTCATTTCATAAATTAATGGACATGTTGAGGTGCTTTGTATAATGGAGATGGAATTCCAACACATTCTCACATGATAGGGACAACATATCTCTATGGGCTTGATGAGGTCTTGTGGATCTCATGAACATGTTTCATTATGATCAATGTAACTCTCCTTAACAAGAGGCTACCACATTTCTCCACCTTTATTTTATAAAAAGTTTTAGCTGATTTTTAAGCACTCACAAGCTGATAATTCACATGATTCGGAGGGACTCATCAATAATCCTCTGTATTTTTATTAGAACTTGTCAGGATTGCCTCCCAAAAACAATAGGGCTTGTCAAAGGGGATTTATGTGATCATAATCATATCATCCACTATGCATGATGTGTTGGTAAAGGGGAGTTTTAGGGAATCATATAGAAATATGTGTCTTTGGATCCCTATGAAGTGGTGATGTTTCCATATTTATTTTTCACCCCAAATGATGTATTTGTCATTTTCAATGACTATTTCATGATAAATAAACAAGTAAAATAAGTGTATATGTGAACTTTTTTCATTATAGGTGTCCTTTGGCTTATATAAGTGTGATAAGAACCATCATAAGGGTAATTATCTACCTTTGTTAGGTGTAAATTTCAATTACCTATTTACCATGGATGGATTTATGAAATTCAGTTTAAGATAAAAAAATGGAGTTTGGGGGACTCATATAAACATATGGGAAACGCTATTGGATAATATATCAGTACTCATGCATCCATTAAAATGAGACCACATGGATAATAATATAAAAATATATAGATCAATGAAACATAGAATGAACCCATAAATTTTATGGAAGACAAAATAATGACATAGTAAATTCAATCAAAATTAAAAATGAATGGCTAAATATATAAAAAGGGAAAATATCTAAAATGATTTGACTAGGGAACAAAGGGGGATTTTTTGAAACTTTGATGAATATATGGAAAAGACTCCAAATAAGAATAGGGAAAATGATAAAGATAATATTTTCATTCATTTTAAACTGTATTTAAATTATTATAAACCCAAAATAGTGTTATTTTATAGTAAATTGTCACATTTTTTGGTTTTTTAAGTTTTTATCTTAATTGCTAAAAGGCCTAATTTTGAGGTTTAACAATTTTAATTTATTTAGGTATTTAAGCCATAAAATTTTCTAAACTAATTAAAATTGTGAAATTTTTATTTTTAGGTTTCCTAACATCTTGGGCCTCATTTAATCCTTTTGAACCCAAAGGAAAATCCATCATTTGGAGGCCCAAAATCATCTCACAATCCGGACCTCAAAAAATGTGCACAAATATGGAAACATTTAAAGATGAGATTATATATCGTAGTTAGATGACCCCAAGAATTTAAAATGGTTTAATGATATATATAATGATATGGGGAACTAAATTAATGAATAATTTCATGAAATATTCATCCTTCTTCATGGTCATTAATGCATGGTAAAGTACGGAACTGGAATATGAAAAGTCACCTGGACATATTAAATGTCCGAAGTAAAAAAACTATATATCTCTAAACATTTGGCCAATGAATATTAGATTTTTTGGATATAAATGGAAGAAACAATAAAACAACTTTAAATAATAAAACCTGTCCAAATTTATTTACTAAAGTGGGATAACACGAGGAAAATTTTTGAGGAATATTTTGGATACATTTTTTCACGCCCTATCCCTATAAAAATGCATTTCTTATTCATTTTAAAGGGCCATAAACAAGGGGGTAGCCTTTTGGCAATTATAAGTATATTTTTATTCTTTTAATTTTTTTAGAATAAGTTTAATTTTAATAAATCATTCTTCTTCTTCAGACCTCACTTCTTCCAATCTTTTACTTTATGTATTTCTCCCACCATGTTCCCTTCTCAACTCCAATAAAAATGGAGAACTAACCTCAACTCTTGATCAAGGGAGGGAATGGTGGATTGAATGAGTTTTCTTATGATTTAATTTTTTTTCTATTTATTCAATTCTATGAGTTTTTTAGCCATTAAAATGATTATGGGGAGCACAATCTCCCTATTTTTTCAACCATTTAATTCTTCTTATTACTTTTCATTTATTCATACCTTCACAATATAAGTTATGCATATGGTGGAGTATGATTTGGGTAGTGATGGTAGGTAAAGAGGTATCTTATATGATTATTGGAAGTGGATATACCCATATAAAGAGGTCCTGGTATGGGGTAATCACATTTAAATGAGAGGGTGTAGTGTGGTATGTCTTGATCACAACATTGAATTAAATATTGAGATTCTTTTTGACAATGACTTCAACCACCGTAACCTCCTAAGAATAATTGTTTACATCATTATATCTAACATAATTATGTATTTAATATTAATTTATATATATCATTTTATAATTAATGCATTTAATATCACCCCATATATATTAGTTAAGTTAGTTTTAAATTATTTATATTTAAATTGAGATAATAGAAAAATATGTGTGTTGTAAGTGACCTCCTTATGATTGAACCTATGTTAGGACATTATGGTTCAATATTTGTATAATAAGAAATTAATTGAATAGTGGTTCCTTGAAAACGTCTATCATTAATTTGGCACCATTTATAGGGAGGCCAAGCGCTTACGTGCACTATTTTTCATAAAAAACA
Organism: Viscum album; assembly: GCA_963277665.1. Taxonomy (NCBI): domain Eukaryota; kingdom Viridiplantae; phylum Streptophyta; class Magnoliopsida; order Santalales; family Viscaceae; genus Viscum; species Viscum album. Next base: position 183,126,918 of record OY728153.1, on the reverse strand, counting down.
AAAAAAATCAAAATTCCAAAAAAGTAAAAAAATATGATCATTGATTTTTTTTCTTTAGGTAAAAATGGATTATTTTATTGTTTTTTATTATGTTTATCCCAGTTATGATCTACGTATCAGGGGGGATTTTTTTAATAAATAAGGTGAATACAAGCTTATAAGAGTGGAGGAGCTGATGAATAAATTGAATAACCTTTCAACTTGCATTAATCACTCCAATGTCCAATTGTCAGAACAACAACCCCAAAAAGTAATTGAACCAGAAGAGATAAATATTTTTTAACCTACATATGGAGTTTAATAAAGCAATTAATACATGAATATGAATCTTGATGTTCTAATCATCTTTCCCTGTCCATTACATGAAGAGGTTTTTGAAGATGTCATGCCAGCTGATACAATTGTGGGAGAATAACACAATTTTGGAGAACATTTGTTAGATTATGTTAAATAATAAAAGGTAATTGATAATAAAATATTTCATATTTAAGAATCAATAACTCTTCGCCTTTATCTTTATTTGGAAGAATATAAAGATGATTCCCCTACTGAAACCAAGACTTTCGTGCTCTTTCCTAAAGAAATTGACATTCAATCTACTTTAAATGAAGGGGAAGATTCCATTATTGATTCTAATTGTTTTAATTATATTAAAAATTAAATCCTAAATTAAATTACCATTAAAAAACTATTTATGTAGTATATTCACCAACGCATACCATGGACGAAGTCATCAAATTTGTGTTTGAAGAAGAAGAAGACTCATTCTTTATCCTTCCCCCATAATTCTAGTTGTAGAACATTGAAATGGGAGAGGAGATGATTTAATAAATCCATGGGTTCCTCCAAGAAGTTTAAAAGTTTAAGATAAATGGAATAAATAATTTATGTTGTTTTATAAGAAAGAAACCACAACCACCTTTTTATTGGGGATAATACACTACTACTAACTGATAAAGGATAATAAAAACCTAGAACTCACTTGGGGGGTCAAACCAAGCATTATCCTCTCTTTTTTCCCATTTATATATATTTTACTCATGTTTTATCACTTAATTATTGTATTTTTAATGTGGTATCATCTATAATATTAACTCAAGGATGCCAAAACAAAAATAAATAAGGTTTTTTCTTTCCTTTTATTTATTTTGATGGTTATCCAATAAAAATTATGCATAAAAATATTTATCTGAATTGAAAAAAATGAGGGTAGTAAATGTAATAAGTGTGGGGGGAATTCAATATGTTTTTATGAATTTTTTTTGTGCTTCCATTTTTTTCATGTTTTATTGTTCTGAATTTTTTATGTTTTGTTTTTTATTTTTTGTTTATTTTTAGGATTCTTGAGATGAATCGAATAATTGGGAAAATTAAAACCATATTGTTATTTTTAGCACATAATCTGATTTCAATGTTTTAGGATTTAAATTATTTATTACTTTATTTTTTTTATTGATTTATAATATTTTGATTTGATGATGTTTGACTGATTGTGAAACTCATGTGCACTAGTATTGTTCAAAATTGATAATCTTTCCCAGCCCGAGAGGTTTTTAAACCCTTTATTCATCTTCGTACATTTATATTTATATTTAGAGTCTTGAAATGTGTTTTTTATCTATAAATTGATGTTTTACAATTTTTAAAATCTTTTAGAGTTCATGAAATATTTTGAGTATGATTGAGGCATCACATTGAAAGCCTCTTTTTCATTTAACTCTTATTTTGACCTACCTTTACATCTAACCTTTATTAATCCCTTATAAGCCATTAAATACCTTATTAGGAAGCCAAATTAAAATAAATTCATCCCTTTAATATCTAATATAGAAGTAAAAAATATGATTAATGTTGAACTCTAGTGTGGGGGAGGGAGAAGTTAATATATATTTTTCTTTCCTGAAGAATGTGTTTGAGATGAAATGGAAAAAAGTGTTACTATATTTATTGATGAATATTTGGGTTAAATTTCATGATTTAAATATGTAATGGAAGACCAAATATCCTTATAATTTTGGGTGGGGAGTTCACTCGTGGCATCCTGCCTTTTTAGTACATAACTTTTCATTACATTTTACATACAGAGGATCTTTGAAGTCTAGTGTCTTGGAAATCAGGAACAATAAAACTTGAATAAAACATAAAACATTATTCTAATACACTTGTAAGGAGTCATAATAAGATAATACTAAGTAAAATTACTTCCTTTCTTATACTGGAGACATACATCAAAGGAAAGGGTGAGCAGAAGGCCCAGTAAGGGCGATCAAGGGAATCAATGTACTTGTGATATCAATAAGGACTTGAATAACAACATAAAGATACGAGAAATGGAATTATAGGAATATCATAATGAAAATAAATTGAAACATAACTTGAATATGTGGCTACATAAATTCATTTATACATTCATGAACACATCACCAAGGTCCATCCCCAAGGTGTCATAAAAATTACCAAGGTTATTCACCAAGGTATCGTTAAACTTGTAAGATCTTGAGATTAAATCATTACCCAATGAATTGGAGTGATATCAGGGAAAACCTTTAATATGTATTTAATTTCATGTGAACCACATATATCATAATCAATCATTTCATAAATAACCCAAATGGAATCAAAGAAATGGGTTTCATGTCAAAATCGTGACATTTAAAAAGTGCTTAAAAATAAGATCATTATGTCATTTATAACCCATGGAAAGGGAGTGAGGGTTATATGTATGTCAATTACAGAATCAAATATATCATATTTATATATTTATGAACACCCATGGAAACGAAATAAGTCTAGGTATTTACATAAATAAACTATAGAATTTCTTGAGAGAAAGAGATAGAAATTTTGAGATGAAATTTCTGCAGCATAACAGCTATATAACATGGTTTTAGAAAATATTGAATAGAGAGAGGACAATGGTCACCCAATCATAAATAATTCATAATAAAGTATGGGTACTGAATAAGATCATGGTATGGGTAATTGAATGGAATACCACATGAAAAGGAAACATGAAATAAAAGAGAAGATGTGATTTCTTTTACGAGAAATTTGGCAGCCTAACGACGTCACTTAGAAATTAAGAAAACAAATTGATGAGAGATGAAAGGGTATCTCAAAAATTATACATGAAATGGACAGAAATTAGAAAATATAATAACATACCCTAAACATAAAGAGATGGAAATTAGAAGATACAACATAAAGAAAGTCATGACTTAAAAGGGGAGGGTGAAATGATCCCTTACCTTCAAGAGTAACTTCGAAAGCTTGAAGTTTGCAACCTTGGAAGGCTTGAGGGATCCTTTGGAGGACTCCTTCGGAGGTAAGGAGACCAGAACTTTGTTGAGGAGGATTTGGAAATGAAAATAATGAGGTAAAGTCTTGGTATTTATAGGATAAGTGAGGGGACAAGTCATTAATGGCCAAGGGACACCTCATCGGTGGTATTGGAAAAACTATGGGCTTGCCCATGGTATTGGCCACTTGGGACACCTCATAACTTATCTTAATATTCATAATTATACTAGAATTATTACATAATTATTACATCCTTAATGATGTCATTAAACACCTGAAACTAAAAACTGTATTTTCATTATTCACTAAAAATTCATTTTTTTCAGAAAATTTTTCCAAAAATAACCTTAAACTAATATTGATGCTCTGAATTCATAAATGAACTCCATTTTATAAAAATAATTTTCTAAATATTTTAAATTTAATTTTTAATTAAAATACTATTCACTCAAAAAAACTAATACTTGATTAATAATTTCTGAAACATTTATTTACCTATTTTATTGAATCACATTACTTAATCAAGGTGACTAAATTATATGAATACATTATTTAAGTGATATTACTAATCCATTTGGTCACATTACTAATCCTAAGCGGAAAATCTCTATTCATAATTTACTATTCACCAAAAAATTAATTTGGTCTTATAAGATTCTAAATTTCTTTCTGAAAACATTTCTAGAAGACCATTTTTTGAAAATCATTGCACATTATTAATTATTTAAGGTTTACATAAATATTTTAAAATATCCCCTTTTTCCAAAATTCATCAGTATACATCCTATATTTATTCTAATATCTGATGAAAAGAAAAAGCCTCACCAAAGAAAGAAATCACAATTTTATTTATCTCAATGGATTCCACATAGTAGCTACGATCTCGTTACATATCACCTTATAACCCTAGAAAAGGAACTAAGTGTAAGGTGTGCGAAGGTGAGAGAATTTGAGGGTGGCTCGACCAACATTGCCCAAGTATTGATTTCTATAAGCTTGAACTTTTCCCAAAAACGATTCTTCTCCAGCTTCACATGATGAAGATCGGCTTGGGTTTGGTCTAGAGAAAAGCCCAATGGTGCTACCTCCTTCCCGTGTTCCGTCAGATGGGCTTCGAACACCCCGAGTCAACTAGAGGAGGCCATCAAATATTATTTCTGTATTAATTAACCACGATCACTTTTATTTAGAGACAACAATCACAACATATAGTTTTCAATGGTCATATTGACCAATGATCATATAACAGTCGAAACCCAATGGTCTCATTTTAATTATACTCACATCAATAAATAAATAATATTGTTTTGTTGAGTATAAACTAAAATAACACAAAAATTTAGGAAACAAAAATTAATTCAAAATTTCGGGTTGTTACATTCTTCCCCCATTAAGAAATTTTTTCCCCAAAATTTTAACTCATATCCACAAAAAAGAAAAGGTGTCGGTAATTATACCTCATAGACTCCTCTAGTTCCCACGTGGCTTCTTCACATTTGTGGTTTCTTCACAACACCTTAAAAAGGTGGGTAGTCATGTTGCGTAGAACCTTGTCTCTACGATCCAAGATCTCCACCGGCTACTCCTCATAAGAGAGGTCGTGTTACAGTTGTACCACCTATGGGTTTAGTACATGTAAAGGGTCTGGTATGTACTTCTTCTAGAGGGATACATGGAAGACATCATGAAATTGTGCTAGATTTGGAGGAAGTGCAAGCTGATAGGCCACTGCTCCCACGTGATCAAGAATTTCATAGGGGCCAATGTACCAAGTGTTGAGCTTCCTTTTCTTCCCAAACCTGATGAATCTCTTCCAAGGTAAAATTCTAAGAACGTCCTTTTCACCGACATCAAACTACAAGTCCCTTTGACAGTTTTCAGAATAGCTCTTTTTCGGACTCTGATCAGCCTTAATGTGTTGCTAGATGGTAGGGACTTTCTATCATCTCTTGCACAAGATCAGGCCCAAGAAGCTTTCTCTCACCAACTTCATCCCAAAAAATAATAGTTCTACATAGCTTCCCATATAGAGCATCATAGCTTTCCATTTGAATGCTCGAGTGGAAGTTGTTGTTGTAATAGAACTCAACTAAATGGAGATGTTGATCCCTTCCACCCTTAAATTCCATTGAGCACATTCTCAGCATGTCCTCGAGTGTTTTAATAGTACTTTTAGATTGGCCATCAGTTTGCGGGTGATAGGCCATACTGAAATTCAATTCAATGCTCAGATCTTGTTGAAGACTTCTCCAGAATTTTGATGTGAACCTTGGATCATGATCAGATATAATATAATGTGGAACTCCATGCAGCCTTACCACTTCCTTCACATAAATCCTGGAAAGTTGATCAAGAGATAAATCTTCCCAGATAGAGATAAAATGGTCAGTCTTGGTGAGACGGTCCACAATAACCCATATCGAATTGTTTCCTTTGGGAGTTCTTGGAAGACTAGTTAGGAAGTCTATAGTGATATAGACCCACTTCCATGCTGGTATGGGTAGTGGTTGCAATACCCCTTTAGGAAGTTGTCACTCTGCCTTCACATGCTGACATACTAGACACCTAGAAGTTTAGTCAGCAATCTCTCTTTTCATGTTACCCCACCAATAATGACCACGAAGGTCCCTATACATTTTTGTTCTTACAGGATGTATAGAGAAAGTAGATCTATGAGCTTCATCCATCAGCTCCATCTTTATGTCCTAAACAGATGGAACACACAGTCTTGTACAAAATCTCAGTACACCTTCTTGATCGAGATTGAACTCAGGAATCTTTCCATCCTTTACAGCCTCAAACATCTCTTGTAACAATGGATCTTGTTTCTGATCCTTCTTGATATTCTCTAGTAATGATGGTTGAGAAATCATTTGGGTTAGGGTTGATGATATCCCATTCCTTATAATTCCCATGTCCAGCTTTAAAGGTTATTAATCAAAGGATCTTTTTGAATCCTCATAATGGAATGAACAACTGGGTCATTCTTACTTAATGCATCATCAACTTTGTTTTCTCTTCTAGGGAGATAATGAATTGAATAATCATAGTCTTTAAGAAGTTCCAACCATCTCATTTTTCTCAGGATCAATTCCTTTTTTGTGAAAATATAATTCAAAAATTTATGGTCTATGTATATATAACATTTCTCCCCATAAAGATAGTGCCTCCATATAAGTAGAGCAAAAACGACTGCAGCCATCTCCAGATCATGCATAGGATAATTCTTCTCATGAATCTTCAACTGTTGAGATGCATAATCAATTACCTTGTGATTTTGCATGAGGACGCACCGAATCCCTTTTATAGATGAATCACTAAAAATAATGAATACTTCTCCACTTGAGGGTAGAGTTAACACAGGTGCAGTAACCAATCTCTTCTTCAGCTCTTGGAAACCTTCCTCACGCTCATTTGTGCTGATGAACTTGACCCCTTTTCAAGTTAACTTAGTCAATGGATTAGAAATTCATGATTTTGTTTCACAAAACTCCTATAATATCCTAATAATCCAAGAAAACCATAAATCTCAGTTATCGTTATAGGTTGAGGCCACTCCTCCACAACTTTTTTCTTTGCAGGGTCAACCATGATTCCTTCATTGGTTACAATGTTCCCTAAGAAAGTGACTTGTTGTAACCAGAAATCACATTTACTAAACTTTCCAAAAAACCTCTCCTTCCCCAGAGTTTGAAAAATAACCCTTAGATGATCTTCATGATCCTTGATACTTTTGGAATATATCATAATATCATCAATAAAAACTACCACAAAGTTATCAAGGTAGTCCTTAAAAACTCTATTCATCAAATCCATAAAAATAGCAGGTGCATTAGTCAGTCCGAAGGGAATAACAACAAACTCATAATGCCCATATCCTGATCGGAAGGCAATTTTCGGAATATCTTCTTTCATCACCCTCAATTGATGATAACCAGATCAAAGACAAATGTTAGAGAAGAATTGAGAAGCACGAAGTCGGTCAAATAAGTCATCAATTCTTGGAAGAGGGTATTTTTTCTTCCCTGTGATCCCATTCATTTCTCTATAATCAATTCATATCCGCATAGATCCATCCTTCTTCTTCACAAAGAGAACAGGTGCTCCACAAAGAGACACACTTGGTCAGATAAACCCCTTCTCCAAAAGATCTTGGAGTTGTTTCTTTAATTCATCCAGCTCCACATTTTCCATCCTATATGGGGTCTTTGATATCGGATGAGATCCAGGTATGACTTCGATGGGGAACTCCACCTCTCTTTCTAGGGGAGGTCTAGGAAACTCCTCCAAAAATACATAAACATATTCATGCATGATGGGGACATTTTCTATCATCAAACTCTCATCTCCTTCTTCTTCTTCACCGATCAACTCTATAAAGAAGGATATAGGGGGTTCTTTTAGACAAATATGAGGTTGAGATATATCTCATTAGATTATAACTTTATGTCTTCCATTCAAGAATACTGATATTTCCTTACTTATGTAATTGATCTTAGCATTATTCTTTGAGAGCCAGTCCATCCCTAGTATATTGTCAAATTCCCGCATGGTAATAACTACTAGATTTGTGATAAGATTGTGCTCACTAAAGTAAATAATAGAATTTATAAACACTGAAGATCCTTGGATAGTCCCACTAGGAGTATTTACTGACAACTCTACTTTAAAAATTTGAGGGTTGATTCTAAATTCCTTGCAAACTTGGAGGAAATAAAGGAATGTGTAGAACCAGAATCAAAAAAAGTACCTGCTATGTTTGAGAGGAAAATAAGAGTACCTACTACCACATCATTATGAGCATCAACTTCATCTGTTGTGATAGAAAAAGCATGACCTTGATCCCTTGGCCTTTGCTAAGGCAGATGGTGGTTCCCCTCCACTACCCTCAGATTTGGATAGTGATTGGAAAAGTGCCCACGTTGTCCACACTTGAAGCACTAGACATCAGGTAGGGCCTGCACCATCTTTCCCTTGTCGTTTGTGTTTGGTAGTTGAGGTTTCACCTCACAATGACAATTCATCCCAATGTGGCCATCTCTGCCACACTTCTATCACTTCCCACTCCCGAGCAGGAAGTTCCCTGAATGCTTTTTCTCACATTTATTACACGTGGGAAGTTGCACTTTCTTTTCTCATATTCCTTGATCAAAAGTCCTCCCTAAACTGGGTTTCATCGATCTCTTCTTCTCATTGGATTTATGAGACCACTTCATCTCACCAAACTCTAGGTCGAATTTCATCACACTCCGCATGATCTCCTCATAGCTATCATAATCTCGGTTGTCTAGATTCTTCTGCAGATAAGGTATCAATCCACCGAAGAATCTATCAACCTTACCGTTTGGATCCATGACAATGATATAGGTATATCATGAAAGCCTTGTGAAGTTCATCTCATAGCTTCCCACAAATTCATTCTCCTTCTACTTCAGCTCAAGAAACTCCTTATCCATTCTTGTTATCATGGAAATAGTGAAATACTTACTGAAAAAGATCTTTTTGAACTCTTCCAACTTCATATCTTCTACTTCCACTCATTGCCTCATGTTTTTGATCTGTTCCCACCACTGATTAGCTTCTCCCTCTAAGTGACAGACAACCTGGGTGACTTTATCTTGCTCTGAACAACGTAGCACAGAAAAGATCTTCTCTATAGAGCTGATCCACTTCTCAGCAATCAATAGGTTAGTCGATCCACTGATGTTTGGTGGTTGTTGGTGCATAAAAGACTCAACAGAATGAGGTTCCCTTCGTGGTGAGATTGGAATCTCAGCTTGATTCAAGTTATTACTCATAACATGAGTCAGTTTGTTCATTATTCGCATGAATGATTCCATTCTGGTTTCCATCAGAGGGTCATTAGCACATGGTCCATTGAGGTCACCATTTTCCCGGTTCCTCCTATTGCCCACCATTTTCTAAAAGAATAAAATCTTAGTGAGAAACTTGTTTCATTTACGAATCTTTTAACTATAAAAGATTCTACGTCTTAGAACTTCATGCTTAAACAATGATATTTCTTTATAATTCCTTCATAATGATTCATAAAATGCATGTGATTAACCAAAAATATCCCCCAGGAGTGTCCTAACCAAGAGTGTAGAAAGGCCCGTTGTTGTGCACCAGTTCCCGTTCGAGTCTAGCTCAAAGTGGTGTTTTCGGGTTTTACCCCTATGTACACCTGTGCCAGAGCCACCTCTACCTGCTCGTATCCAGACATGGATGTATTTGTTTGATAAACCACTTACTCAATACTCACCAAAATAGTAGGAAGTTTTCCCTATATTTAATCTTTTCTATAGGTTTCTTTCTAAAGTTTTCATAGCCTAATTTCCATAAATAACTAAACTATCCTTTGATACAAACTGTGGCATCCTGCCTTTTTAATACATAACTTTTCATTACATTTTACATACAGAGGATCTTTAAAGTCTAGTGTCTTGGAAATCAAGAACAATAAAACATGAATACAACATAAAACATTCTTATAATCCACTTGTAAGGCTTAATCATAAGATCATCCTAAGTACAATTACTGCCTTTCATATCCTGGAGACATACATCAAAGGAAAGGGTGAGAAAAAGGCCCAGTAAGGCTAAACAAGGGAATCAGTGTACTTGTGATATCAATAAGAACTTGAATAACAACATAAAGATATGAGCAATGGAATTATAGGAATATCATAATGAAAATAACTTCAAACATAACTTGAATATTTGGCTACAACATTTCATTTATACTTGCGTGAACATATCACCAAGGTCCATCCCCAAGGTGTCATAAATATTAACATGGTTATTCACCAAGGGATCGTGAAACTTTTCATCTCTAGAGATTAAATCTTTACCCAATGCATTGGAGTGATATCAGGGCACACCCTTAATATTTCTTTACTTTCATTGGAGCCACATAGATCATAATAAAAAATTTCACAAATAACCCAAATGGAATCAATGAAATGGGTTTCATGTCAAAATCGTGACATTTAAAAAGATCTTAAAAATAAGATCATTATGTCATTTATAACCCATGGAAAGGGAGTGAGGGTAATGTAAATTCCAGAATCAAATACATCATCTTTATATTTTTATGAACACCCATGGAAACGAAATATGTCAATGTATTCAAATAAATAAACAATAGAATTTCTTCAGATAAAGGGATATAAATTTTGAGACGAAATTTCAACAGCATAATTCCAATGTAACATGGTTTTAGAAAATATTGAAAAGAGATGGGACAAGGGTCACCCACTCATAAAAAATTCATAATATAGTATGGGTACTGAATAAGATCATGGTATGGTTATTTGAATGACATACCACATGAAAAGGAAAAATGAAAGAAAAGAGAAGATGTGATTTCTTTTACGAGAAATTCGGGAGCCTAACGACGTCACTTAAAAATTTAGAAAAAAAATCGATGAGTGGAAAGGGTCTCTAAAAAATTATAAATGAAATGGACATAAATGATAACATATAACAATATACCCTCAACATAAATAGATTGAAATTAAAATACACAACATAATGGAAGTCATGACTTAAAAGAGGAGGGTGAAAGGATACCATACTTTTGATAAGTAACTTTGAAAGCATGAAGGTAGGGACCTTTGGAGGCTTGAGGGAACCGTGGGAGGACTCCTTGGGAGGTAAGAAGACCAGAACATCATTGAGTAGGATTTTAAAATGAAACAAATGAGGTAAATGATTGGTATTTATAGGAGAAGTGAGGGGACAAGTCATTAATGGCCAAGGGATACCTCATCAGTGGTATTGGAAAAACCATGGGCTTGACTAAGTTATTTGACCATGGTATTGGCCACTTGGGACACCATATACCTAATCTTAATATTAATAAGTCTACCAGAATTATTACATAGTTATTACATCCTTAATGATGTCATTAAACATCCGAAACTAAAAACTGTATTTTCACTGTTCACCGAAAATTCAATTTGTTCCGAAAAATCCCCAAAAATCACCATAACCGAATATCGATGCTTTGAATTCATAAATGAACTGCATTTTATAAAAATAATTTACCAAATATTTTAAATTTAATTTTTAATTAAAAAACACTATTCACCTAAAACAACTAATACTTGACTAATAATTTCTGAAATAGTTATTTACTTATTTTATTGAATCACACTACTTAATCAAGGTGCCTAAATTATATTAATAATTTCTCTAAGTGAGATTAATAATCCAGTTGGCCACATTACTAATCCTAAGCATAAAATCACTATTCATAATTTACTATTCACAAAAAATTAAGTTGATCTTTTTAGATTCTAAATTTCTTACTGAACACATTTCCAAAAGACCATTCTTCGAAAATCATTACACATCATTAATTATTTAAGGTTTACCTAAATATTTTAAAATATCCCCATTTTCCAAAATTTATCAATATACATCCTATATTTATTCACATATCTGAAAAAAACACAAGCTTCACCAAAGGAAGAAATCACAATTTTATTTATCTTAAAGAATTACACATAGTAGCTACAGTCTCGTTACATAGCCCCTTATAACCCCAACATAGGACCAAAGTGTAAGGTGTGCTAAGGTGAGAGAATCTGAGGGTGGCTTGGAAAACATTGTCTGAGTAGTGATTTCTATAAGCTTAAACTTTTCCCGAAGGCAATTCTGCTCCAGCATCACACAATGATGTTCAGCTTGTGTTTGGTCTAGAGCAAAGCCCAAAGGTGCTACCTCCTTCCCGAGTTCCCTCAAATGGGCTTCGAATAGCCCAAGTCTACAAGAGGAGGCCATCAAATATTCTTTCTGTATTAATTAACCAAGATCACTTGTATTTATAGACAACAATCACAACATTTAGTTTCAAACGGTCATATTGACCAACGATCATATAACAGTTGAAACCCAACGGTCTCATTTTAATTATACCCACATCAATAATTAAAGAATATACTTTTGTTGAGTATAAACTGAAATAACACACAAAACTAGGAATCAATAATTCATTCAAAATTTTGGTTCGTTACATCACTAACATTTAAAAATCAAAATATACCTATCTTTTTCCTAAAACATTTGACTTTGAATAGAAATTTCAGATTTGAATTCAAGATGAAAAAATTCTAAAAATAGGGAAAACATGGAATAAATTTAGCATTGATTCTTAAATTTTTAGTGTGAAATTACCAAAAAAAATCAAGAGGTATTTGGTGTTGATTCATTTTTGAGCTGATTGAGGATCACACTATTCTTGAACAAAACTATTTTCATGCATTTACATTACTTTAGAGCTTAACCCTCCTCATTCTACCTCTAGTGTTTTTACAATTTAAATCTACCAAAACTCACCCTTAGAACAACCTATGTAAAATAACTCATGGTTGAAACAATTTTGACTTTGTAAGTGGAAATATTAGGATGGCATCAAGCATATGGAAATTACCCATGTTCATGGGAATGAGAAAAAATCTATAAAAAATCCTTGTGTGGAGAGAGAAATATTTTTCTGTAGAGGTAGGTATGACATGTATATAAGAAAAGACATCATATTGAATGGATAATTATTATTTTTTAGGAGTTAGGGAATTAATATTTATGTAATAGGCATGATATTTTCCTTGATATGATAATTGATATGTGTTGTCATTTATATTTTGGGTTGTTTATTTTGAAATTGGTATTAAATGATTTCCTAGGAGTGAAATGGTTAAGTGTGGGGGAGTAATTAAGCTAATATTTTAATAAATTTTATACTATATATAAATGTTTATAATCCCAAAATAATGTAATTTTATTGTAAATTTTCACATATTTTGGGTTATATAAGTTTTTTGAGCTTAATCGATAAAATGGCCTAATTTAGGTATTTAATAGTTGTAATTTATTTATGTATTTCATAGTTAACATTTTATACACTAATTAAAAATGTGAAATTCATTTTTTATGATTCCTGACAACTTGGGACTCATTTAATCTTCTTAGACCAAATCTCAATCCATCCTTTGGAGGCCCAAAATTTTCTGACAATTCTAACCTTGAAAACTATGCACAATTCTAGATACATTTAAAGATGAGCTTATTTTTCATAGTGGGATAGACTAAATGATTTAAAATTCAGTAAGGAGATATAAAATTATCTAGGGAACAACTATTATATGGTATTCCATGTGATATTATGCCTTTTTAAAGGCCATTATTTCATGGGAAAGTGGATAATTTGAATATAAAAATTCACCTAGCTAGATTATATGTCTGAAGAAAAACATCTATATATCTCTCCAAAGGTGACCAATGAAGCTGATATATTGTGGGATTAAATTGATGAAAAATTAGAAAAAAATTAATTAATATACATTTTCTAATTTTTTTCATTAAAGTGTGATAACATAGTAAAATTTAGGAGGAATATTTCAGATCCAATTTTCACCACCTCCCCCTATAAAAATGTGTTTCTTTTTCATTTCAAAGGGTTGGGAACTAGGGGGTATCCTTTTTTATCCATTATCAATATATTTTAAGTTTTTTAATTTCTGTAATATCAGTTTAATTTTAATATCTTCTTTTTCTTATTCATACCTCACTTCCTCCATTTCTTTTATTTTACGTGTTTCACCCACTCTGTTCCCTTCTGAACTCCAACAAAAATAGAGAACTAACCTTAGTGCTTGTTCAAGGGAGGGAATGGTGGATTGATGTTTAATTATGATTTAATTTTATATCCATTTATTCTATTTTGGTATTTTTTGTGGTGTTTATAATGAATATAGTGAGTGGTCACCCCATTTTCTCTACCACTAATTTCTTCTTCTCATTTTCATTCATTTTCCCTTCACTATCTAAGTCATGCATACAACGAAGTATGACTTGGGTAGTGATGGTCATAAAAGAGGTATCCTAAATGATGATTATAAGATTATTTCACTATATTCATAGGTATAAGTATGGGGTAATCAAATTTAAAACTATAGGGTGTAGTGTGATAGGTCTTGATCACTTCGTTGAGTTTAATATTGTGATTCCTTAAAATAATGATTTCAACCACCGTAAAATCAAAAGAAAAATTTATTCCTTATTTATATCTAATAAAATTATATATTGAATATGAATTTATATATAGTATTTTATATTTTTAGCATTTCAAACCCCCTATATATTTTAGTTAATTTAGTTTTAGATTAGTTATATTTAAAACAGTGACAATAAAAAATATCTGTGTTGTAAGCAGTCTCCTTATTATCAACCCTAGGTTCCTCCAATATGGTACAATCTTAGTATAATAAGAAATTAATTGAATAGTTATTCATTATAAACTTATATCAAAATTATGTTTCGTTTCCATGGAGGTAGAGCACTTATACACATAGTTTTTCATAAAAACCCAAAAAAAACTCAAAAACTAAAAAAACGATTTTCATTGAATTTTTTTTTCAAAATGGATTATTTTAGTGTTTTTTATTATTTTATTACTAGTGATGATCTATTAATAATGGTTTAGTTTTTCAAGAAGCAATGTGAATACAACATTAGAATAATGGAGGAGTTGAGAAATAAATTGAACAACCTTTCATCCTTCATTCAAGAATCCAATGTCCAATGGTCGAAACAACAACCCCAAAAGGAAATTTAAATAGAAGAGACCAAAATTATTCCACCTAAATTTGAAGTTAAATAACCCAAGGAATAAATTAAGATGAAACTTGATGATCTAGTCATCTCTCATTGGCCATTGATTGAGGAGGATTCTGAAGATGTCATGCCAACTAATACAATAGTTAGTGAACATCACAATTTAAAAGAAAATTGTTTTGTTTTTGTTGAATAACAAATGATAAGTTGTCATACCATATTTTACAATGAATAATCAATACCTCTCCACCTATATATTTCTTTGGAATAAGATAATGATGATTTCCTTGCTGATACGGAGTCTCTAGTGCTCTTGCCTAAAGAAATTGACATTCAATATGATTGAAATGAAGGGGAAGATTCCATTATTTATTTTAATTATTTTCATTCTATTGAAAATAAAAATCTCACTGACATTCCCCTTCCTAAAATTATTGATGCAGCAGATTTACCCACACAGACCCTGGATAATGTATCAAAGTTGTGTGTGAAGAAAAATAAGACCCATTATTTATCATTCCCCCGTCATTCCAGTTGTACCACATTACAACAGAGGAGGAAATGATTTAATCAATCCATAGGTTACTAAAAGACCTGTAAAATTTTAATAATAATGTAAGAAATAAATTATGGTAGTTTATAATAAATAAACTACACCCACCTTCTGATTACGGATAATGCACTACAACTACTTCACTAGGGGTAGTAAAAACCTAGCGCCAACTTGGGGGGTCAAACCAAGAATTATCTATTTTTTCCCCTTTCTATTTCTTTTTATTTATTTTTCTCATGTTTTTTAATTTATTTATTTTAGTTTTAATGTGGTAGAATCTAGGATCTTAATTCAAGGATGCCACATCAAAAATAAAACAGGCTATGTCTTTCCTTTTATTTATTTTGTTTGCTACCCAATTAAAATTATGAATAAAAATATTTATCTAAGTTGAACTAAAAATAGGGTAAAAATGAAATAAATGTAGGAGGATTTATTTTTTGTATGTAATTTTGTGTTTACTTCCATTTTGTTTTTCATTTTTTCATTTTTTTTGATTTTTAAATATTTTGATTTTTATTTTTGTTGTGCTTTTAAGATTCTTGAGATGAATCGAATACTTGGGAAAATTTAAAAAATCTTGGTATTATTTGAAAATAGCTTGGTTTTAATGTTTAATGATTTAAATTATTATTTAATAAATTTTTTTCTTAATTTATGATATTTTCATTTGATGACGTTTGATTGATTGTGAAACTCATGTGCACTAGTACTATTCAAAATTGAAAATCATGCCGAACCTGAGAGGTTTCTAAACTTTTTTTCATCTTCTTATTTTTCTATTTTTCTTGAGAGTCTTGGGGAATGTTGTGTGGTACATAAATTTATAATTTCCTATTTTTAAAATCTGTTAGAGTTCTTAGAATGTGTTGAGTATGATTGAGTCACCATTTGAAATCCCCTTTTGCATTTTACTCTTATTTTGGCCTACCTTAACTTCTATGATTTATTAAGACCTTATAATCCATGAAATAACTTCTTAGGAATCCAAATTACAATCCATGTTTCGATTTCCTACCTGATATAGAAGTAAAATGAATGATTATTGTTAAACTCAAGTGTGGGGATTGAAGAAGATGACCTATATGTTGTTTTCCTAAAGATTGTAATTGATCAAAAATGAAAAAAGAGTTTCTATATTTATTGATGATTTAGGGGATGAAATTTTATGATTTAAATATGTAAGGGTAGACCAAATATCATTATAATTATGTATGGGGTGTTCAATAATTTCTGAAGATCAAAATATACCGCCCTTTTTCCTTAAAATTTTGATTCTAAAGAGAAATTCCATATTTGAATTCAAGATGAAACATTTCCACAAATGGGAAAAAGAAGGAATAAATTTAACATTTATGATAAAATTAAAAGTGTTAATTTTAAAAATAAATCAATAAGTGTTTGTAGGTTATTCATTTTCATGTTTATTAAGGAGCACACCATTCTTGAGCAAAATTGTTTACATGCATTTATTTCACAATAGAGCCTCACTAACCTCATTTTTACTATGACGTTTTTACATTTTAAATCTACCAAACCTAATACTCAGAAAAAACCATGGAAAATACCTCATTATTGACACATTTATAACTCTATTAGGTGATAATATTATTAGAACATAAAGCCTACGGAAATACCACATGTTCTTGGGAATGAGAAATACTATATAAAATCCTTGAGTAAAGAGAGAAATATTTTTCTAGGGAGGTAGGTAAAACATGCATGTGAGGATTAACATGAGATTTAATGGATGAATATTATTTTTAAGTAGTTAGTGAATTTATATCTATGTAGGTGGTATGATATTTTTCCGGATATGATAGCTATGTTATGTTGTCATTTATATTTTGGGAATTTTGTTTTGACCTTGGTATTAGATGATTGCCCAGGAGTGCAATGGTTAAGTGTGCGGGACTGATGAAGCTAATATTTTTATAAATTTTATACCACATTTAAATGTTTATAAACCCACTATAGTGTTATTTTATGTTAAATTGGCTCATTTTTGGCATTTTTATGTTTTTTTGATTAATTGCTAAAATAGACTAATTTTGGGTTTTAAGAATTTTAATTTATTTTTTTTAAGACATAACATTTTATACACTAAATAAAATTGTGAAATTCCTTTTTTATTATTCTTGACATTATTTTCTCATTTAATCATTCTGTACCCAAATCTCAATCCATCATTTAGAGGCTCAAAATCAGCTCACAAACCAGACCATGAAAACTATGGACATATATGGACACATTTAAATACAAGATTACATATCATAGTAGGATAGACCAATGAAGTTGATATTTTTTATATAAATATAAGAAAAAATAGAAAAACATTAAATAAGACACTGTATCCATATTCAATCATTAATGTGGGATAACATGCGACAACTTCCCAAGGAATATTTTGGAGCCAATTTTTCACCCCCTCTCCCTATAAAAATGTGTTTTTTCTTCATTTTAATGGATTGGAAACTAGGGGAAATAATTTATTGGTTATTATAATTATATTTTTAATGTTTTAGTATCTATAATATCAGTTAACTTTTATTATATTAGTCTTCTTCTTCATACCTCACATCTTTCATTTCTTTTATTTTATGCATTCCCCCATTGTGATCCCTTCTCAACTCCAATGAAAATGGGGAACTAACCTCGACTCTTGTTCAATGGAGGGAATGGTGGATTGAATGTGTTTTAATATGGTTTTTTAATTTTGTATCTATTTATTCAATTATGGGAGTTTTGTTGGTGGTTAAAATGATTATAGTGAGCAGTCTCTCAATTTTCTCTACCACAGAATTCTTCTTCTCGTTTTTCATTTATACCCCCCTAAACTATCTTTGTCATGAATATGGTGGAGTATAACTTTGGTAGTGATGGTCAGAGAAGAGGAATCCTAAATGATGACTAGAAGAGGGTTTCCTTGTATATAGAGGTATCAGTATGGGGTAATCACATTTCAAAAGAGAGGGTGTAGTGTGACAGGTCTTGATCACTAAATTGAGTTTAATATTAAGATACTTTTTAAACAGTTATTTCAACCACCATGATCTACTAAGAACAATTACTTCTTTATTTATGTCTAACATAGTTATATATTTAATATTAATTTATATATAGAATTTTATATTTCATTCATTTCAAATCCCATATATATATTATATAATTAATTTTTATATTAGTTAGATCTAAAATAGTGATAATATAAAAATATGCGTGTTGTAAGAATCCTCCTTGTGATCGACCCTAGGTCATGACAATATGGTACACTCTTAGGAGAAAAATAAATTATTTTAATAGTGGTTCATGAAAAAATTCTATCATCATAATCAATATTGTGGGCATCATCTTTTACACTAATAAATCTAGATGAAGTATTGCTACTATTGTATTGTTTTTAATTCTATTATAGAATGATGTAGAGTTTTAAAAAGGTCTCTCATTAATCTTTCATAGTTTCTATATTTCTATCTTCTATCTCATATTATATCCCTTTTACATTCTTCACTATGATATCATATGCACACAATAATGATTGACCAACCCGTAGACCCACCTTGTGAGATAAACTAGTGTTTGAACTTAAATCTTCATGCATCCATGATTAATCTTACTTATATACTTGGGTTTTATTCTAAGTTTCCTATAGTGAGAGAATATATTTTTATTGTAGTTATCTAAGGATCTTCTTTCTACACTATTTTCACATTAATGAGTAGGAATTTATGTTTTGTAACATTGAATGCAATTTATATTAACAAATAAGATAGAAGATGATATTCACACATATGGTGGATTGTGTAAATTTACTAGTTATGAAACTAATAATAAGAAGATAAAGGTTCTCTCTAGAAGATTCCATTGGGAGGGTTTCCTTTTATTCTGATAATTTATTTTATCTATATTCACTCTATTTACATTTTATGTTTATTTTTATGTTTTTAAATTTAAAATCAAAACAATCCATATATATTTTAATTAATAAATGAAAATTATATAATAAGTGAATTGATAATAATGAGTGATTTAATTTGAAATATCCTCAAGTGAGATGACCATGGTCAACCACTATTCTACACTAGGAAAATAAATAATAGTTTTTGTACCTCCCTATGATAGATTCATCACAAACATAAAATTCTAGGAGCATTACAGATGCTTCTATAATTTTATTATACCAAGTGTGAAATTTTTACGAACTGGAGTCACCATTTCTTAAGTAGACTTATACGGAGGCTAGTCAGGAGGAACATTATTCCTTGTGGAAACATGTTAATGATTAATTGTATGTGTAATGCCTCATAATTTCATCCATGGATAATGATATCCAGTATAAGTATAAATTTGTGGCTACATTCACCATGTTTTCCCACATCCATGATTATTATTAGGAAAAGGAAATATTTGAGAGGAGTGAGATCTACAAGGAAATTTTTATGTGAAATCTTATTAAAGGTTTATGAGTTGTACCTCATGTAGTTATGATAATTGGAAATATTAAACATTTTTAAATTCTAGGTTTCACGCTACCCATAAAATGTTTTATATAACTTGTTCCTATATCACTTCCTCATAAATTATATAGTTTTATTTTGAATTTTAAAATGATAAACATTAAGAAGAAACACTTAGAAATACTAACATTGATCCTACCATTGATAAGAATATGAATCTTTAAAAACCATTTATCCTTATGGTGAATAAGAGGAAGTCCAAGGTGAAAGTAACCTTGACTAACAAAAATTATATATCACATTAATACCCATGGGACAAGAGAAGTAGGATCAAGGGGAAAGATAAGGAAAATATGTAGTATTTTTTTCATGCGGTAAGAAGGTTCACTGGAAGAAGAACTACACCTTTATGATTATGTAAGGGGAAGCATCATGTTTGTTCATTATCAAGTTTATTCATTCAATTTCTATAAATTAGGTAATATATACAAATTTTGTTACTCATGTTTTTATCCAAATATAGGATCCAAGTAGATCTTGGAATGTTTCCAAAGGTTTGGAAGATCCTTAATTAATCAATGGAGAAATACTAGCTACAACAGATATTATAGACTTCGATATAACTTTGCTGGCTGATTTAATTATAGTTTTAAATAATTGCAATTATGTTCTTATTATAACCAATAAAATTATTTCTATGCACTATTTAGATATCTATGGACTTATTTTAATGTTCAAGAATAACATCTGTTATTTTTATAAAGACATTATATATTATTTGACATAATTTCTTAATAATGGTATTCATATAGTAGATTATTAAATCTAGGTTTTGTAAATTGTTAATGAATCATGATTAAAAAACTCATATTATATCCTATTGTAGTTTTAATAAATTTTTCATGTAATTGGAAAGAATTTAAAAAATCTAAATCATGTAGGATATTTAGATTCTTTAGAACTAAACCCTTTAGATTCATGTTATTTTGTGGGAAAATATATGAATCACATAGTAGGAACAAAATGTTCCAATGAGAACCAGACATTCTATCCTTTTTATACTATAAAGGAGATGTCATGGTTAAATGATTCCACATCAAGTTCACCATTTTATTAATGAGAAAGTGTATTTTTGGAGATATCTTGATGGTTTATTGTGAGTGGGGTTAAAGTTTCTACAAAATTCTTCACATCGAGTTAACCATTTTTGTCATTAATAGAAACTCCCAAAGGATCCCACATCTATAACTGAGTACAAACCTGATTTCCAAAGGCATGTGTTCAATTGGGTTTTTTTATCCAATGATGCTTAGGAACTCACATTGGTACAGAGGATGGGAGTTTGGGCTAATCACACCCTGGGGGGGTTATTTATTACTACAAGACTCTCTTATATATTTAAGATATTTTCGTTAATCTCTTCCTAATCTGGATACATGATCAATTAAACTAACAAAATGATCAAGTGTTGAATCCCTCCATGTGTGTTTGTGTGTGTGGGGGGGGGGGTCTATCAATGAGTCCATATATATTTATTCTAAGTTGTTCATACATTTACTGTTAAGGGGTATCCTCCTATATATTGAATCCACATAACCAGGCACTCCAGAATTTACTCTTATCTAAGGAGATGATTAATATTTTGAGGATAGGATTTAACCATTATGAGGAATCCTATGTACTATTTTTATAGTAGGAATAGAAACCCACATATTTTTTTACACCCTTGAATTTTAATTTCATGTTGAAAGGACATATATGGGGGAACTTAGGCACTGAGTATTAAGCTTAAGCTTCAGGGAGGCATCCTAGGTATCCTAGTTATAGAAGGAACCAAATTCATTATTGTTTGATTACACACATGGAATATACTCTGAGATGGATTTCCTTGTATGGGGTAAGTCATGTCATTCCACTGATTGAGGCATACACACTGAGTTTTCCCCAGTTGGTGGAGATTCATGATGGGAATTATATGATCATTACAAATAATTAAGACCATGTGAGCTATGATCAGTGTGGGAAATACGGGAGAATAAGTAATTTTTTCTCACATTATATTAATATAGAACTTATGTGCTAGTGAAACCCTTATTGTAGGTTTGATATGGAGCTCAATCTTTAAGAAGGCATCCTATGTATCCTGGGTATTGAAGGAATTAGATTCATCATAGTTCAGTTTCTTTCTAAACTACTGGTGGATGAGGAAGAATGATAAGCCAGTGGGGGAGATTTGGTCTCTATGGTTGATATGTCGGAGACATAGGGGGATATACACCGAGGTGGATGAATATTTGAGATTGGGCCTTAGGAAGTAATCCTATATATCTTGGTTATAACAGGAATTCGAGTTATCATAGTTCAGTTTGATTAGGGCTTACACACTGAGGCTTCCCTTATATATCCACTAGAAAAGGTTATCATGTCCCTATATGTCTTCTTGACATGTCCAGATTGTCTACCTCACATATTTGAGGATGTTTGGACATATTTTGGTTACCAAGTGGACATGTACAAAGATAATCACATTATCTAGTACACTTGTTCAAAGGATGTTGCATAATCTGAATGAAATTTCTGGTGGACATCACATGATTAGGACCAAAACGTCTAGAGGACATTGAACGACTAGGATGACATGACTGGAGGATACCTCATGATCTAGATGGCTTGTCTAGAAGACACCACATGATCAATGATGACATGTCTTGAGGGTTCCATGTAACCTGGATGACTTGTCCAGAGGACATTGCGTGATCAAGGCTGACATGTCTAGAGGGTGTTGTGTGACCAAGGATGGCATATATTAGTAACATCATTAGACCTGTATGAAATTTCTTGGTGACATCATGAGACCAAGATGACATACCATGGTGTCACCATATAAATTGGGTGACATATTCGGAGTATATCAAAAGACCCAGATGGAATGCTCGAAGTACATTGCAAGACTTGGGTGGAATTCTCAGAGGTCCTCATGTGACTTGACTAACATTTCGATGGAAAATTGAGTGATCAAAATGGCATGTCGAGGGAGTGTTTCATAACTTTGGAAACATTTCCATGTGCTGTCACTTGGTATGGATAGGTCGTGTGAAGTGCATAAGTACCATCATATCCATCTTCACATAAGTCTCTTATCTTTCTCAGTATTTATTCCAACCTTTTTTGAATACGTGCTTTAGGTTTTGTTAGTGTTTTCTATTTAGGTTTCACATGATTCTGTCAACATATGAGACCTATATTTCATGATCCAGAAGACACATTCTTATCCCTTCACATAATATTCAAAGCGATCACACGAATCGTGTATTAGTTTTGTGTGTTCCCTTAGTTATTTTTATTAGTTTTACCTGGTGGATGACTTTACGACCTTTCACAATGTGTATCTTATGTATTTGATCTAGAGTTGGTAGAGGGTTTTGGTGTCATGCATTTTTCATGAGCATTCCATTGGTCATTCATGGTGCCACATGATGAGTAATGACCATAGGACAACTCCACATCAACATATTTAATGGGACCTGAATGATTAAAGGGATTTTTCAAAACCATATGGGCATGATAAAGAGCTTTTACAAGGCCAAAAAAATATTTCTAGGGATATTTGTAAGATCAAGATGCTTGTGGAAAGGTTTTCACATGACTGAAGATGACATGTCTGGGGTCTTCCGTGAGACAAAGGTGTCTTGACAAGGGTGCCTTCGTGAGACTATATTAACATGTCTAAGGGACTCTGTGAGATTATGTTGTCTTATTAAGGGTGGACTCATGTGATAAATGGTGATTGATCGGGCATATGAAACCTTTCACATGAAGGTTATCCTACCTTCCCCCATAAGAAGCTTTTTTCTTTCACCCTTTTTTATTTATTTCTTTATTCTACAATGATAGGAGAAATCATGCAGCTGTGTGAGTGTTATTGAATAAAATAACTCTACTTTTGTGTGATGCATCACATGAAAAATAATGGGTCTTGTGTTGATACATGATAATTGTTATGGAAAACACCTAAAATTGTCTATGGAGTTATAGGGTAAGCCTATAATCAAATGAACATGTCTGAAACACATCTCACGATGAAGGTGATATTCCGATCATATTTTTTCATGTCAAGGTGGACATGTCACCAGGGTTCTGTGGTGTCATGTTTCCCACATGAGTGAATTCAATGAATATCAAATGTCATATAAGGTCACTATATTTTACATATTTTCATCCTTTATTTTACATGTTTTTTCGCTGATTGTCAGGCACCATCTGGTCAAAAAGTCAAATGACTCAAAGGAACACATCTGGTATCATCTACATGATCATATATTCTTGTCCAGATTCATTTTAAAGAACAAGGAGGCTTGTTAAAGGATTTTTACGTGATCTCAATAAGATCATGCAGTAGACATGACCCATTTGAATGACCTTTCAAAGATCATGTAATTGTGTTTTCTTTTCAAAGGTTACAAGATCTGAATGTTTTGGCCACTTTCCCATCATTTTTTTATTGAGAAAATAATACTCATGCTTTAGGTATTTCTTAACCTATAGATTTACTGATTCTAATTTAGTCGTCATCAAAAAACCCCCCTCAAGATAAATGTCATTAGGGATAAGGACTCAGTTATGAGGAATATATATGCTTACTTAAGTCTTTGAGACTAATTCTAATTACTGTCTTGGGAAACATTTGGTCTACCAGGTGACCATTGGTATTCCAATGAGTTCCCTATAAATAGGGGAGAAAAGGGTATCACATTCACCAGATACTTAAAATCTTTAAAGAACCTATGATATTCTTCTACTACGTTACCCCTTCATGAGACCTTTCCATAGGATATCGTTTGTAAGACCTCTTCACAAGATCTGTTCACAATATCTATTTTGAAAAACAACTTCATGGGATCCATTTTGTGAGATCTTATCACACGTTTTCACTACATGATTTATCTATCCTAGCACTTATTAAAATCGACCATGAGTTGATTCTTGATAATTTATTTACCTTTTTCCTAGAAACTTGGTTGTATAGCTATCTTGTAGGTTTCATAGGATCCACTAGTTCTGTGGCATGATCAATTGACCATCATGTTGTTCACGTGACCATATCAAGTTGATGTGATCTAAAGTCTTATGACTGATCATGTGGTGGAGAGATACCATGTGCGTCATGCAATTTTTGAGACCTGTATTAGGTCATGCGATCATTAATATCTTCATGGTTCATGTGATTGTCAGGATACTGATAGGATTACGCATCTCTTTTGACATGATTTTTTTTCACCTGACTTATAATCATTTATTTTGTATAGATGAATTCTTTCTCCTATACGACTTCAAATAAAGATTCTAAAGAAGTGATTCCTTTCTAGAAAACCATCATAGAATGTATTGATGATAATTATCTCCTTGTTGTTGAGTCATCATAGATAAGTATAATGAACTTGATGGGAGTGAGTCATAGGGAATATTCCCTTTCAAAATTCCAACCCTCTACATGTTTTTTCCTACTAAGGATGGTCCCATCCCTACACCGTGGTAATATACTGTACATCCCTCTCGGATTCTGAAACCCCATAATACCTTTTGGGAAAACATATCCAGTATTGGCCATTTCATTATTGAGGAGAATCACACAGATGGGTATATACTAACTTTTATGCCCACATTCTTTGATGGGAACCATCATGAATCTGGCCTAGATATCCATATGTACCATTAAATAATGTGGGTGTTTTCCACCAACTAGAGGTTTGGGTAGTGGCCCAGCTGAGACCTTCGATTAGGGTGAAATTTCAGAATAGATTGGGGAATGCCTTTTTGGGTGTAGTATATTGGTTCTATATTTTCCATGGAGCTAAAGAAAATCAGGATATATGAGGATGTCTAGATCGTGAAAACCATTACCTTCTGTAAAAGGTCTTTATGGATGATTGTTTCATCCACAAGAGTCCATAAATGAACAAATCGCACCTTATGCATGCTGAGGTGGATATTAGTCTTTGGAAGATCAAGCAGATTTGCAACACCCCCATATTATAAGTGATATATGAAGAGTTTTCCCCCATCACCATCTATATGGGATTACATGAAGAGGACCCCTCCTCTTCCATAGGATTTAATTATGTTGGATAAAATGCCCCTAAGATGGACTCACTTTTTGGGGAAGATATCATGTTCAATTAGTGAGCAAGATTATTCATCAGGAAAGCCCATACAGATCCACATTCCAAGAAACCAAAGGCTTTCCCTATGAAGGAATCCCACAGTGCCGAGGGAACCTATTGATCCATAGTTGAAGAAGGGAAATTTATCAACCCTGGGTGCGAGGTTATCCCCAATATTGATCAGTATGTTCACCTGATTAGTTTTATTACCGTGTACCTATTTGGGTACTTACTCCCAATGAAGGAAAAGGGTAGAGTTTGGGTCTCTGATTTCATGATGAAAACCTCTGTGATAGGGTCTATGCATATCAGTTTAGTTAACTATATGTTGTGCAAACTATATCACCTCTTGTTCCATATTTATAGGGGAAGTGGCCAACACAAAATATCTGGACCCTTTAAATTGATATAGTGTTGGATGGGGGCTCATTTAGGAGGATATGAGTACCTAAGAATCCCAAACATCCCAAAATTTCATTTCAAACCATTTTTGTAGTGCATCAGTGTGGTAAGTCCCATTACACTTAAAGATTGAGAGGCAGGGGACTTCCCAAGCTGTTATGACCGCTTATCCTTAAAACTTGACCGTGTTGTCATGACACGTCAAATTTATTATGCTTCTAAATTTGATTTATAGTCTGGGAAAGACCATAGGTCATCTCTCAAGGAGTTTTAATAGGTTTAGAGTTTGTGTTTTTAATATAAGTACTAAAAAGGGGGTGATTTTGTAAACAATTATAAGAACATAACTTAATGTAAAGATTCTAATGTTGGAAGACAAAGTGGATTTTAAAAAATATGAGATAAATAAGTGATCATTGCTAAGTTACTACAACAATTGAAGAGTTCCTTATTCTCAATTTGTTATTAGGTTTTGTTGTAATCCTTGGGCTGAGGGATGACCAAGATCTTGGTTCCCATTTTTCCTCTTAAAACGATGCACAAAGAACCACCCCTTGAAAAAAAATCATGATTTCAAGGTTTAGACCTCAATAACAGAGTAATTTCTACAAATTGTACTGAAATCTAATGTATGTGTGAGATAAAGAGGATTCTTGTGTTGTCCAATCATAAAAACCCAATATTCCCACATGAATCTCAACCCAATCGGTATTGAAATGAGAAATGTTTCACTTAATTAAAACAAATCAATGAATTCAGAGAAGAATCGTATAAAGATTAAGCATAACTAAAATAATTAAAACAAAAATTACACAAAACCAGTAGAATATAAGGTTCTAAAACTCCCTCTTCAAGTGTGTATCTCTCTCGCAATGATCACACGCCGTTTTTCTCAACATCGTGAGGAGGAGGAAGCTCGGGTGGAACTCCTTCATTATTTCCCCCCCTATGAGGATTGGGGCCTCCAAAACTTACTGGATGAGGAGGATACTCCTCTAGGACTCCAAAATGGCAAATATGCACTTTTGATTCGAATATACTAATGAGGTTCCCATGGTGGTTTTTTATATCCAAAAAGGGACATGGTTTTGAACACCCATATTTTTATTAAACATTTGGATTATGGTATTTGGATACTAGAAAGTAGAATATCACTTTTAACAAAACTAGAAAATTGTATCCCCATTTCCTTAGTATCGACAGAGAATGTTTGGCATCATTTGGACAATCACATCTTGAGATATGGACATATTACACAACACAATCTTTGACTTTGTGAAGATTCAGTGTCTTGGAAAAGATCAGTTAGGATGGTCCCCTTAAAAGCCTAATCTGGATTGGGTTCCTTGAGATTAAATGTAGCCAATTATATTTTTGGACCGGACCAAAAAAGTTCCGTCCATTTTGATGCACGTTATAGTAGAAGTGCGTATATTAATACACTGGTGTGCTTGGATCCTGTGCAGTTTGGCCCATTTTTATTGGACTTCATCATGGGTCCTCCAAATAACCTCCACCTTCAAATAAATTATCAAAATAAATATCATTTCCCTTTCTAATAGTTAAAAAAACAAAATAATTGATTAAAAAATGAAGTGCATTTTTTAATATATTTTTAATTTACAATACAAATTCAGTTTAATAAAATGGTGTAAGGGTGAAAATAAAATAGTGAATCGTGGTACGATCACACCCATACACCTAAACATTTTCACTCCTTGGAAAGGTAATATTTTCAAAAATTATGCATGTAGATATTTCTAACTTCATAAATATTTAACATTCATTGGAAATTTAATTCTTTATAGAAATGTGATAAAGGATAAAAAAACACTGAGGAGTTATTCTCAATGATCATTGAAAACGATGTCTCAAAAATTGTATCCAAATGAAATTCCAAGATATGCATGATACCAATCAAAGAAAATAATTCAAAAGTTGATCATGTCACTAATTCTCCATGTGTGTGTGTGACAACCATTTCATACTATTCTTTCCACTTTCTATTGAGTAAATATATGTTATTTTAATAATTGTCTACTTATAAGATCCTTTCCACTGAACTTGTCCCACATCCTTTACAATCAAATTTCAAGAACCACTAACTTAATCATTCCCAGAAGTCAAACATTAAGCTCCTTACCTAGATATCCCCAAATGTTTTACATGTAATCAATCCCTCATTTTTTTCAAAAGTTTCTCTTGGTACAAATCTCACACTCTTCTCCCAACCCACGTTTGATACACTCACAACACTAATTGTAACAGTTATAATAAGATCAAAGGTTGAAGAAGGGTTGTTTTTGAACTACCCAACATACAACCCTTTATTAGGGCGTACGTTATTCAGATAACTGGTACATACCCATAGGTCAATCTGGTAAAGTAATGAAATAGATCGGATAAGGAATGAATGTTTGGAAAAATAATTTTGGAAAGTAGAGAGAAATAAACCAAACATATATTTACCTTCCATTAAGTAAGAAATTTTCACACTTCATGGTTTGGTGCAAAAATATATGGAGAGATTAAGTGAAATAATTTCCCCTTAAACTATTCACAAAAAGGGTACCATTCTTCTCAAAGGTTTTGAAATGATACAACTATTTATATCATCGACAAAGACCTAAATTTCAAAAGAATGTCACACCATAATATTGAATTCTTGCTAAAATGCACATTTT
Source organism: Viscum album (assembly GCA_963277665.1). Classification (NCBI taxonomy): domain Eukaryota; kingdom Viridiplantae; phylum Streptophyta; class Magnoliopsida; order Santalales; family Viscaceae; genus Viscum; species Viscum album. Next base: position 183,097,742 of record OY728153.1, on the reverse strand, counting down.
ATATGATTTTTTTGAATATTAAAACAACATGAAATACAGACATTCCACATGAATTTTTAATAACTTGCATGATTAAACGAGAATCATTTTCCGTGATAAAGTGGACATAAAAAAGTAATATTCTGATGTAAAGGTGAGGGGGAGGGAAGGGAGAAGTAAAAATAAAATTTGGAAAGAGAAAAAGAGAAAATGAAGAAAGAAGATGTAAATTACCATCTCACCCAGGAATATACCCGTCCCCCACACCTAAAGTGTAAAATATCCTCACTGTAATAAAAGAGAATGTGGGAAGGAAGGATAAAACCTATTGAGTTTCATTCATATATTGCTTCTTGAACATGGAGTTCCTCCATCAGGGACTTTGTAATGGATTCATGGAAGTGCTTCAGCCGCTGCCCATTGACAGTGAAGGTTTTCTTGGTTTCTTCATTTTGAACATGAACAAAACCAAATAAAAATACATTAGTAAAAATGTATGGGACAGTCCAACGGGAATGAAGCATACCTAGATGCAACTTCAGACTTACATTATAAAGGAGGACATTATGCCTAATGTGGAACTGATGATGAAGGATAAGATGGTCGTGGGTAGCCTTGGTTCACTCCTTATAAATCCTAGAGTTTTTATATGCATCTCTTCTCATTTAATCCATCTTCTGAATCTACAACTTCCTTTCACCACCTGCACCAGAATGATTAAAATTGCATTGTTTAATGGCCCAATAAGCCTAGTGCTCAATCTCAATAGGTCAGTGAAAACTCTTTCCAAACACTAGTTGATATAGTGACATGCCAATGAGAGTTTGGAAAGCAGTATAGTACTCCCAAAATGAATCATCAATTTGAAGACTCCAATATTTTCTACTGGGTTAAACCGTTTTTTCAAGAATATGTTTTACCTCTATATTTGACCCCTCGTCTTGACCATTGGTTTGTGGGTGATATGATGTAGACACTCTATGACCGACCCCATACCGATGCAAAAGTTATTGCATTGTTCGTTTGCAGAAATGAGAACCCTGGTCACTGATGATGAACCTAGGTAATCCAAACCTACAAAAGATCTGGGTTCTAAAAAATCTTACAACTACCCTAGAATCATCAGTCCTTGTAGCTTGTGTCTCTACACATTTTTACACATAATCAACTACCAAAAAATGTACAATTTCCCAAAGGAATTGGGAAATTTCCCCATAAATTCAATACCCCAAAAATAAAATATTTCATAAAAGAGAAATGGTTGTTGTGGCATTTCATTTATTTTAGATACATTACCCTTTATTTGAAAATGAAGACATGATTTAAAAAAACCATGGGAATTGCAAAAAAGTGTTGGCCAAAAGAGACCAGAATCAAGGACTTTGTGAGCAGACCATTAGGGACTAAAGTGGACACCACAAGAAGGAGTGTGGTTGAATCTAAATTCAGACTGAAACTCTCTATCAGGAACAAATTTCTAAGGAACTGATCACTATATGTTCACCAAATGTAGGGGTCATCCCAAATGCACTAACAAGACTCATGTTTTAGATGACTGGCTTGGTTTTTGTTGAAATCAGTAGGAATGCATGATGCTACCAAAAAATGTACTATTTCAGAATACTAAGGAATATCATCTTGCACTCGGTACAATTGGTCGTTTGGAAACATATCATTTATAGGAATACAGGGGGATGAGTCAATGTCTAAGGATGGGAAAATCCTACTGATATGGCCAACCACCAAAGATTCTACTCCATTCAATATCGAATTTCTAGATTTAATTCTTAAAGGAGGAGTATCTAGCAAATGAGATGCGATTTGGCTTCTGGTTTCATAAGGAGATACCGGAGGGATGCATGGTCTGAGAACACAATGATTTTAGACCCTAAAATATACAAACTTAATTAATCTAAGGAAAAAAATGGAAGGAAACTATTTTTCAGTTGTGGTGTAGTTTTATTGGGCATGGTCCATTGTACATGAAGCATAGGCAATGACCTGTGGATATCGACCGACCCTTTGTGATAATATTTTTCCAACTGCATAGTTAGAGGCGCCACACATGAGCTCAAATGGTAAATCCCACTGAGGTGGTTGGATTACCAGGGGTAATGTGAGACTCCATTTTAACTTATTAAAAGCTTCCTCACATTCATTATCAAAAATAAATTCCTTTTCTTTTTGAAGTATATGAGAGAGGGGAAGTGAAATCTTACTAAAGACATGAATGAAATGATGTTAAAATATAGAATAAACATGGAATGACTTCTCATCTCATACATTTTTGGGGAATGGTATGGAAGAAATGACATCCACTTTTGATTTTTCTACTTGGATACCATCCCTAGAAATTAAATGTCCCAAAACTATCCCTTTTCACACAATGAAATAGAATTTATCATAATTTAATCTGAGATTACTTTCAAAAAATTAACATAGGACAAAACCAAGACTAATCAAACATTCATGAAAATAGGATCCATAAACAGTGAAATCATCCTTGAATACTTCCATGAAATTCTCCAGTTAATCTAAAAAAATACTAACCATGAATCACTGGAAAGTACCTGGTGCATTGCATAGACTAAATGGAATCCTACTATATGAAAATATTCCAGAGGGTCAAGTGAAGGTTGTCTTTTCTTGATCCTTAGGTGAAATATGGATCTAAAAGTATCCAAAATACCCATCACAGAAACATTTGTGGGACTTACCCACCACCCTCTGTAGAATTTAATCAATGAATGGAAAAGGGAAATGGTTCTTCATAGTGTGTTGGTTTAGTTGGTTATAGTCTATACAGACACGCCAACTATTCTGCACACAATTTGGAACCAATTCATGGTTTCCATTTTTGATTACTATAAGGCTAGTTTTTTTAGGAACTACTTGAACGAGACTGAACCATTTACTGTCAGATACGGGGTAAATGATTCCAACAACCAATAATTTTTTTACCTCCTTTTCCACAACTTGTAGGAGGTTTGGGTTTAGTCGATGTTGTGACTTTATCACTGGTTTAGACTCATCATTTAACAATATATGATGTGTGAAAATTTAATGGCTAATACTAGGAATGTGAGTAAGTTTCTATCCCAAATCTTTTTTATACTCCCTCAAAAGTTCAAGCATTCTCAATTCATGCTCAGGGGGGAGTGAAATATTAATGAGGATATGAAACTTGTTTCGATTCTCAAGATATAGATATTTTAAATCTTGAGGCAGTTGTTTCAGTTCCAATTCAGGTGGATTTTTGATTTATGGGAGTGTGTGTGAAAGTGAGAGGTCACTGATCAAATCTAACTGTTCAATGGTATCATCCTCAATAGAGGAATGAGAATTTACAAGTTTAGTAGTATAATAGATGGTAATTAGATCCTCAGTGTTCAAGAAATTATTAATTAATAAACATGAATGACACTTTTCTATACCACTACAACAATCAATGCATGATTAATTACCAAGAATTACAATCAAGGATAAAAACTCAGAAAGGGGATTAGCAAAATTATAAGATGTGTTTTTAGGGGAAGGGAGTACATGAATTGAATTAACAAAGAGAGAGGAAAGTTCTTCTGAGGGGTGCATCATAGCATCATGGTTGTTGAAATGGACTATTTTACCACCAAAATCTGTATATAATGTTCCATTATGGACATTAATTATGGTTTTGGTGGTTTTCAAGAATGTTCTCCCCAATATAATTGGTGCATGTCCATCCATCCTATCATCATCCATTATAACCACATAATAATGAATAGGAAAAATTAAAATTTTCACCCTCACAAGAACATACTCTAACAAACCATAATGGTGTTCTATATTCTAATTTTCTATCTGAAAGACTATCCTAGTTGGCCTCAATTCTCCAACCTTAAATTAAGATTAAATGGAGTGAGCCATCACATTTATGGAAGCACCTAAATCAAGGATAACATTAGAAAATGAATAATTCTCTATGGTGCATGGTATTAAGAAGGTTCCAGGATCATTGCATTTGGTAGGTAGTGAAGGTTCTATCAATGTTAATACATTCCTCCCCAAGATTACCTTCTCATCACCATGAATTATTCTTCAATGTGTACACATCTCCTTAAAAAAATTTTCATATCATGGAATTTTATTCATGACCTCAATCAAAGGAATGTTAACCATAACTTTTATTAAAGTCTCCAAAAGTCCCTTATCAAATTCATTTTCCTTTTGTTCCATGGTTGGGTGGCCCTTTTGAGAAATGGAAGCGGAATGACTGGGCTAGGTGACTCATCAAAAGACACAGTTGTTCATTTGGAAGGGATTTTCTCAGGACAATTATTTTCTTCTCTTGGACCATTTTTAGCAGTGGTTGGGATGGTGGTTTCATCAGGAGGGGATGAATATATTGGATGGGTCATTTGGATTATAAGTTGAGTTCCACTCTTAAGGGTAATGGATCTAACATTTCATTTATCCCTAGGGTTAACTACTGGTTGAGAGGGTAGTTTACCCAACCCATGACTTTGACTTTCCCCCACTAAGTTAGCTAGTTGGCCTAATTGGTTTTTAGCTCTTGTATGGTATCTTGGGTGGTTTATATTAATTGGAGATTGTTAGCAGCCATTTCTTTCATCATATCTTCTAGGCTATGCTCGGGTTTGGGAGGGGTGGTTGGAAAGGCCATTGGGGTGGTTGAGTATTTTTTGGTGGTGGTGGTAGATGACTATTCCTCCTTTGTAGGTTCTATGGTTGATGAGGGTGGTTTGAATACCCAATTTCCTATAATATTCGTTTTCTTTCCACCCAAAGTTGGATTGATAGTATGATTCTTGTCTAAAGGGATGGTTATAGGGGTTTCCTGGGAAGATTTCCTCACAACTCTCAGAAGTCTCTCTCAATTGGGGGAATTGGTCAGAATAATGGGTGTAAGAAGAGCATATTCCACAATGGATGAGAGGAGGAGATTGAGATTTCTTTTGGGAAAGTGAAAGTTCTTGAAGAAGGGTACTTACATCTTTGAACACCATGTCCATCTTCTTCTCAAATTTCGCAATTTGCAGCTCATGGACACCTCGAATGGGAACACTAGACCTTGAACCAAACTATTGAGTGTTCTGTTCCATTTTCTAAATTAGGATTCTTCCAACAATTGGGGTCTTATAAACTAGTGCACCACATGTAGCAACATCAATCATATTTTGATCAATATGATTTAAACCTTCATAAAAATATTGTATTAAAAGTCGATCACTTATTTGTTGGTACAGACAACTTGAACATAATCTTTTAAATCGTTAGAAATATTCATGAAGTGTTTCCCCTTGTGATTGTCTTATACCATATATTTATTTCCTTATTGTTACAGTTCGAGAGTCTATGAAATATTTTTCAAGAAAAAGGTGTTTCATTTCTGCTAAGCATCTTATTGGGGAATTAACATAATATAACCAATCGTTTGCTGTATATTCTATAGAAAATGGGAATAATCTAATCTTTAATTTTTCTTAATCCAAATTAGTAGGTTTTAATGTTGAACTAATTGTATAATGTTATTTTAAGTACTTATGTGGATCTTCTCCCATGAGTCCATGAAATCTTGGTAATAAATGAATTAAACTGGATTTCAGTTCAAAATTGGGTGCCTCAACTTGCATATTAATGTTAGTGGGTCGAATATCAACATTAGGTGAGGTTAGTTATTTTAATGTCCAGTTATTTTAATCCATGTTATACAAGTTTATTTCACTTTTCACATTGGTTCCAGAAGAATAAGTGGAAGGATTAGGAAGAGTGTCGATGTTTTGTGTGTCCTCCTTTGAAGGGTTCTCCTGTGAATCTCAGTGTCGCTGATGTAGGATCCTCTCTAGTTCGGGTTAGAAAGGTAGTAGGTCACCCAGAGTTGAAAGTGTCATGAAAAAAACCAACAAAAGAAATAAATTAGAATACAAAAATATAGGTAGAGTTATAACATTAAACAAATAAAAATTCAAAAAATTTATAAAAAACTTATCACAAACACGCACTAAAAACCAAAGCGCTCACCGAAAACGATGCCAAAATTTAACCGCGTTGTCATGACATGTCAAATTGATTATGTTTATAAAGATGATTTATATTCTAGGGTAGTCCCAAGGTCATCTCTCAAGGATAGTTAACAGGTTTATAGTATGTGTTTTTAAGAAAAAGTACTAAAAAGGGGGTGATTTTGTAAACAATTTTAAGAAAGTAACTTAACATAAAGAGTTGTAAAGTTGAAAGACAAAGTGGATTTTGAAAAATATGAGATAAATAAGTGATCATTGTTAAGTTACTATAACACTTTAAGAGTTCTCGGTTCTCAATTGGTTCTTAGTTTTTTTTTGTGATCCTTTGGTTGAGGGATGACCAAGATCTTGGTTCCCCTCTTTCCTCTTAAAATGATGCACAAATAACCACCCCTTGAAACAACAATCGTGTTGTCAAGGTCTGGAAATAGAGAATAGAGTGAGGTCTAACAAAGAATACTAATATCTCATGTATGTGTGAGAGAAAGAGGATTCCTGTGTTGTCCAATCAGAACAACCCAAGATTCCCACTTGAATATCAACCAAATCAGTATTGAAATGAGAAATGTTTCACTTAATTAAACCAAATCATTGCTTTCAGAGAAGAATAATATAAATATTAAACATAATTAAAATAATTCACACACAAATTACACAAAACCATTATAATATAAGGTTTTGGAACTCCCTCTTAAAGTGTGTATCTCCCTCGCAATGATCACCCTCCATTTAGCTCGACATCGGGAGGAAGAGGAAGCTCGGGTGGAAATCCTTCTTAATTATTGATCCCACCATGAGTATAGGGGCCTACATAACTTCAAGTATGAGTAGGAAAATAATCTAGGACTCCAAAATAGTATAGATTCACTTTTGGTTCGAACTTACAAATGAGGTTCCCATGGTTCTCTTTTATAGCCAAAACGGGTCATGGTTTTGAGACCCCAGATTTTGATAAACCACATAGAGGATGGTTTTAGGCTACTAGAAAGTCTAATATAACTTTATAAAAAACTATAAAGTTATATCCCCACTTCCTGAATATCACCACCGAAAGTTTGACATCATTTTAGCAATTAAATCATGAGATATGAACATATTATAGATCCCCACTTTTGACATTGGGAAGATTCGGTGTCTTGGACAGATTAGTTTGGATGGGCCCCATAGAAATCAAATATGTATTGTATTTTTTGAGATGAAATGTATTCTATTATATTTTGGAGTGGTACACAAACTTTCATTCCATTTGGATGCACGGTCTAGTAGAAGTGTGGAGATTAATACACTAGTGTGCTTGGATCCTACACAGTTTGACCCATTTTTCTTGGACTTCATCATCGGTCCTCCAAATCACCTCCACCTTCAATGAAATTATCAAAACATGTAAAATTACCCTTTTTAACAGTGATAAAAAATATAATTTATTCACACATGATGTTAATTTTGTTATTATATTTGTAATTTATAATACAAATTCATTTTAATTCAATGGTGTAAGGGTGAAAATAAAACAGTGAATTGTGGTACGATCAAAACCATATTGGCCAGTGCCTATTGGTAGTATGGTTGATAATAGTAGGGCCATCCTTGAGGCTCGAGACTATATGTTGTTACTTCATGAAGGAATCCTCTTCACCTGCATCAATTAGAGTATTCACTATGAATAGTATGCACCTTTTTGGTTTAGCTTCCAGTTTCAGTGTGTTTAGTTGAGATTTACTCTCTCCATTCACATTTTCTATAAGAATAATCCAATGGTGGGTCTCTCATTCATAATAATGTTCACTAGAGAGGTGAATCAAGTCAATATATTCTTACAACCCATGATGGATAGATTAGTTTATCTTGAAATTATGCTTAAATTTGGATCCTCTCATATCCCAATGAGCAATTATCCACATTGGTATTTGAAGCTAGTAGATTGACACAAACTATTGATGCCAATACAAGGCCTAGAAAGCTGTTATTTTTGAGATTACTGACATCCCCATAAGTACCTTTCAAGTAATTGAGGCATTTACCATTACTTTTACTTCAATTAGAAGCATCAACCATCATGACCACAATGAGCATGGTACCAGTGAGTGAAGTTGGACTAACATTATTATTTCCTATAACATTTTATAAGTGGATGAAAAGATTCCCTTGACATCATCACTTTTTAGGGGTATTTATTAATTCTCTCTTCATTGATACCTTTTGTATATCCTACCCCAAAGAGAAAAGGGAAAATTAAGCTCTCTAAATTTTTAGATCCGTCTGCCCAAGAATCCTCAAGTAAGTGCAGAATTTTACCCTTTTCCTATTTTAGACTATTCCAATAGCACATCCCAATTCTTCAAAAATTAAAAGGTCCCTACCAATCCTACTTGGATAAGCATGTATATTCCCTTTAGGATGTGTGTGAGAATTCAGTTTCATTGGTAGAACATTCACAATCAGGCCTAGCCTATCAATACATAGGGATAGACAATATACCTGCCCAGTTAGGAATGATTCCTATTGAATATGTTCTAGTAGTTTTTCCATGTTATCCAGAATATGAAAATGTTCTTTTTGAAGAGACTGATATAGGTATCTATTCTTCTACTGAGTTAACTTTTATGGAGGCACTTTTTGGAGAAGCTGGATACTTATTTAGAATATGGAAGCATAGTTCTCTTTGTTTTATGTCTCCTAAAAATTATATCGTTCTTGTATCCCTCAAGTGTGGTGAGAAAAGAATGTATTTATAAAAAGAACTACTGGTTCCACTAAGCCACTCATTATAAGAAGGTGTTGCCTCCTCACCAAAGGATATGGATGGGGCAATAAACATTTCCATTGATGCAACCCAGAAAATTATTTTTCTAAAATTGGTCACATATATTGGTTACCTAGTGATATCATGTAATTTATCCTTTGAATGATAAACCATTATGCACCTTGTTATAGAGACTTTTACCTATATATTTGAGGTTTGAGTCTGTGATCCCTTGGGAATTCCTCTGAATGAGTCTACCAATATAGAGACCGTCTCTGTACCTACTTCATCAAAGACCGTGAGCATGACTCCCTCACATAGAGACTTAGTCCCAGAATATATTCCTATTCCTAGGATGGTCTTGGATCAAGGTTTGGAGTCTGCATCACTTTACCAGTCTATGTGGTGAAAAGTTTGTAGAGATATTTGGACTTTAATTTTGTGGGCCCCTTTGGAAGGGATGAATGATCAATTAGGTTATCTTTGACTTATGTTCACCACCCTTGGTTATGAGGGTTTTTATTATACCACCCTTCATGCTTGGTTGAAGGAGGAGATCTATATGAGGGAAAAAATAGGGCTCTTGAATTAAACAAACTAGCAACTAAGGCTTCATCTTCAGTAAATAAAATCTAGGATGTGGGATTAAATGAATATTCACAACATGTAGTGGAGGAGACAAATCACTAGGACATATTCTGTGCTGGGATGGTCAAAATCAACCATCTATAGTACGAAATTAGTCATCTTCAAGAATATCAATCTCAGTTTCCACATGCACTCCAAATATCAAAGAGAAATTTATTGATGAAATAAGGGCTCTTTGATGTGGCAGATAAGGCTATGCTCAATGCTGTTACTAGGGAAGAGGAGTTGTAGTGGATTGTGGTGGTGGAAACCAAATCTGTTGATCAATTACATCAATCCATTACCTTCATATAGAAGAATTATGCTGAGATTAATGACTCCTATTAGAACATGTTGTGATGGGATTGTAATTTCATGACTTTTCCTTTACTTTTATACTCATGGGAGAGACTCTGATATGTTGAGATTCCTTCTTATGTATGCTATTAATGAACATATCTTTTGATCTTTATATGTCATTATCAGATTTTATTTCATTCATGATATGTATGATTTTTTTACCTGATGTTGTATGAATCATCAATGATACCCAACCCTCAGATAATATCACGAAAACCTAAATACCTATATTTTACTGTTTAAACCATAAAATATTTTTTCCAATAAATTCTCACAAATTCCCATTAATATGAGATTCTTAATTTATGTATCTACTCCAGTTATCTTGAGATTACCTAATTCAAAAAAATGATAATTTGGGTAAAATATATGTGTAAGTAGGAGAATTATTTATTTTTTTGATAAAGTCATTGGACTTAGAGATTGATTTTTTTGTAAGGCCATATGTTGGGACCTACAATAATTGTGACTCTTTATTTTATATTTCCTTAATTTTATCCCAAGATTCATATGGTGGAAGGCTTAGTAGTACCACAAAACTAGGTTTCCATAGTGCAACCCTTTATCAGTGCTAAAAAAAGCACTGATAAAGGAACCCCATTTGTTATCAGTTTTTTTAGTACTGTTAAAGGGGCCCTCTTTATCAGCACATTTTTTCGTAGCACTGATAGGGGGGATTTATTAGTTCTTTTTCCTAGCGCTGATAAAGTGTATATTTGAAAAAACTATTTTTAGATAAAAAATAATATATTGATATATAATTATATTTATATTGATATAAATATAATATATATATTTTTAAATATGTTTTAGATAAGTATAAATAATCATTTTCAAATAATATGTAAGATATGTAGTGAAAATGGATTATAAAATATATTAATTTTTTAAATTAATAATTTTCTAATTATCATCGATTACTAATTATTTAATAAAAATTTGAAGACACAAAAAATAAAAAAAAAATTCAAAAATCAAAAAAAAGTTGAAAATTCAACTCTAACTTCAAACATCCATAACTTTTGATTTGGGTGTCTATTTGAGCTCTAAAGCATATGAAATCGAATCCTTCAATGAGATCTAGGTGCTAGTGACCAAAGGGAACCTTTTGCCACATTTTTCGAGGCCAAAAAGGCCCATAAGGATTCTAAAATTGAGTTTTTAGTCTGGATACCTGGATTTTTTAACATTCAAACAACTATAACTTCTGATATGGATGTCCATTAGGTATGTACCATATAACATATCTAAGAGAATTTTATTTTCTTCGATTTGACTGGTTATCGATTGAAACAGATTTCTTGGATTAGAAGTTATGGTAATTTTAACATTCTATGGATTTTCAGATACATATATATATGTATTTATTCATATATATATATATATCTGTGTGTGTGTGTGTTGTATATATGTATGAATGTATGTATGTATGTATTTATTTATTTATAAACACACATAAGAAAACATATTTTATAAATCTATTTAAAACTAATCTTATAAATATATATTAATATGCTAATAAATATACGGATAAAAAATTATAACTAAATAAATATATATTAGTATCAAATATATATATATATATACGAATAAATATATATGTATATATATATATTAATATATGAATAAATAAATAAATAAATATATATTAAAATAACTAAATTTATTTATATTAATATACAAATAAATATTAATATATGAATAAATATATTAATATATAAATATAGCGATATGTATATATTAATATACAAATATATATATATATATTAATATAAAAAAATATTAATATTACAAAATATATATATTAATATAACTATATATATATTAATATAACTAAATATATATATATATTAATATAAATATATATAAGTTAATAAAAATATATATATGTTAATATAAATATATATTAATATACAAGTAAATATAACTACATATATATAAATAAATAGATATATTAAAAAATGAAAAGTAATTTAATATAGTGGAGTGGTAATGGCTTAGGCGCGCAGGCAACAAGTCCCCAGTTCAAATCCAGGGGGAGGTAGGTCACGTGTGTGTGTGGGTAATTATGGCTAGTGGTGTTAAAGGGGGTTGGGGTGCTGTTAAAGGCTTTGGGGGGTCGCTGGGGAATACAGGATGAGGTGGGGTGGCAGGGCACTGTAAAAGGGTGCTCCAAGAACTGTTGAAGCCCCTTCCCAAATTGCAATTTTTTTAATGGTTTTTTCAACTTTTATCTGCGTTAAAAAAAGCACTGATAAAAGACCCATCTATCAGTTCTTTTTTTAGCACTGATAATATACCCCTTTTATCAGCGGTTTTTTTCACGACTAAAATGGGTCTTTATCAGTGCTTTTTTTTGGCATTGTTATAGGGGACCTCCTCCTTTATCTTCGCCTCAATTAACAACACTTTTTTTGCTGTAAATTCCCTCTTCTTGTGCTGATACAATCCAAATTTTCAGTAGCACTTGTACATGGATTTTATTGATTAGGATACCCTCTTACATGTATTCGACCTAACATGTTTTTTTCCTTTCCATTTTATGAGTGCTCAATATTTCTTGGATCACACAAAGTGCATTTCCAATGTGTACATGCCCAAATTTTTCCTAGGGTTCCCTTATCAGGTTTTCAACCTAGAAAGAATTATGTCTATTTTTGTATTGCAATCTAAACCATTTCTGTGTTTTAGTTTAGGGTCTTCTTGCTCAGAACATCTGTTGTTGTAGTTGAGGGTGTTTTGTCTTGGACATTATATTGATTTATTTTAGGGTATTTTAGCTCATAACTTCTACCACATGTAATATATCTTCTAAGAAGTGTCATTATTTGTTCATTTTAATTTCATGTGGCAATGAATTATTCCTTTGATTTTAACATCATATAGAAAGGACGTAAATATGATCTGCAGTTTAATGTCTTACTTATAGGACATAAATATACTATGCAGTTTAAAGTCTTGATATCAGAATATGATTGTTGAACATTGAATATGGGGAAGACATTCTAGGAATGACCCAAAACACCCTGAGGTGCTGTGTTCTACAGTGGTGTTGCTAGGCCTAATTAGGAATGGTGTTCTTTTCCTTCAAGGAGGATATGCCTCTGGTTGGTAGTTCAAATCCTTTATGTGTCACTATAATGTTGAAAAAGAGGATCCCCTAATATTTTCCAAGGGTCATGAAAGATTTTGTAGATGGTATGGGTGGATGAAAAAATACTAGGAATCTGAGTCCAACTAGATAGTTGTAATCTGGGTTGAGTAAGTCATAACCCAAAAATTTGAGTCAATCAACATGAAATGGGCCAGACATGTTTAGGATTGCCCATAACACCATATGGTTTTGGGTTCTACCATAATGTTACCATGGGTAAAAAGTTTCAGAGTTCCTTTGTTGGATGGAGGAGATGACTCTAGTTGGAATGTCGAAGCCCTTATGCATCGATGACATGGAAAAATAGAGAGTTACCCACACTTTTCCAAGGGACATGAACATTTTTGAATTCTCAAACATTCAAATGATTAAGCTGGATATGGAGAGAAATCTATCCATGAAGGGTTCTGTCATCCTCATGAAATTTAGCTCATTGTTGGTAAGCTCAACCCCTATTCCCTATTGTTTTGAGTTAGGAGGTATAGTCCATTAAAAGGTTTGGGAGCGAAGTGTCACATTCCTACTTTGTGGAAGGGTACAAAACACGGTGAAATAACATTGATTATGTTAAATCTACTTTAATTATTTGGTAATGGGGATTTTAAATCAATGTCCAAAGTTCTCAGGATATGAGGATGATATGGGAAAATCATGATGGGTATGACCCAAAACACCCTAAGTTGGTATGCTCCACCATCGGGATGTTAGGTCTCACATGAGTCAGAAAGAACATTTTAAAAAGTATGATACATTTGGTTGATGATCATAGACACATATGAAGGATACATATGCATACATGCATATTCAATCAAAGGGTCTCTTGAAGCCATGTATCCTTTTACAAGATCCATGGAATGCTTGTGGTGATCTGAGGTGCTCAAATCATGAAGTGTGATTTGTGGAAAATATAATATTTAAGAAGGATTTGGGCACCCAAAAGGTTGTGTCGCCACCCAGTGAACACCTTTTTGTGGTGAGGAGATATGAAAAATCATTCCTATAACTTTTTCCTAGACCAGGGGGTTGATTAATCATGGATCAAATTTACTAGGGTCACAATGTGGGACCTATAATTTTTATGTATTATTTATTTTCTCTCAAATTTTGGGCTAAAATCTAGATATGAAGAGTTTTGTGAGAGAATAATTGAATCTTAATGAAGCCTCCCATTGTAGATTTTCAACTAGAAATGTTTTATATCTATTTCACTAGAACATTAAGGTCTTTCAATTTGGACCATAAAAGGATAGATTTTAAGGTCTTACAACTTTTACCAAAGTACATGAAGTTTAAGGCTATGAAGAACATGGACTTGGTATGAGGGTAATGTTACACAAGATCCTAATTAAGATACCCAGGGTCAAGAATACTCCAACATCCTTCTAAGTGGGATATGAGAGTATTGTAAATCAAGGACCAAAGTTATCAAATTATGATTAATGATGTGGAAAAATCATACCGAAGATGTCCTAGAACAACCTAAGGTTCTGAGTTCCACTGCAGTGATGTTAGGCTTACAAGAATATAAAATGCCTTCATGTAGGGCCAATATGTCTCTTATTGCTAGGTCTTATACCTTATGAATTGATATCAGGGTCAAGCATAGATATTGTTTTCCATTTCAAGGGCTATGAAAGCTTTTAAAAAACCTGAGGTGCTTAATACTTGAAGTGTGATTTTGGGGATGAGGTGCTCAAAGGATGATAGAAGAACCCATACTCTATTTGAACATTGTCAAGATCTAGTGGTCCTTTGATAAGGTATAATGATGGGTGATTTTCTACACACTTTAACATCATATAATGGAAATTTATTTTTCATTTAGTTTTAATATAATACAACCAAGTCATTTTACCTACTGTTTAACATCATGTAATGAGAACGTTTTACATTCCTTACAGTTTAACGTCACGCGGTAAGGAATATTGGCACATAAGTATATACCATATGTTATTAGGGGTGAATATTTATCATTTTATATGTTATAGTTGAACCTAGGATTTTTGGTTTGAGTGTTACTATGTATCCTTTTATGACAGGAATCAAGCCCCACATAGTTCTTGTATGAATGTTCCATGCGTTGGTCTAACCCATACACAAGGATGTGGGGAAATTTTTTCTTATCACAACTAGACCTAATAATTGAATATTTGAGTATCACTATATATCCTATGATAATAGTAATCAAGCCACATGTAGTTCTAATATGGTTAATTATCTATGTAGGGCTGATTCATATGTAGATGGGGGAATTATTCTGGTTGATTTTCATAGCTGGGCCTAGGATTAGAGATCTAAGAATCACTATATATCTTGTGATGATAGGAATCAAGACACACGTAGTTTATAAAAAAAGGTGTGTTGGGAGAAAAACACCAAGGGTTGGGGTCCTCTTGAGTAAGGTCTAGTGTAATGCATAGTTTTTTGTCATACAAGGGACAATAACAATGCAATTAAATGTCATGCGCTGAGGAACCATGGTATGCCTTTTAATGTCTTTCATCCAGGACTATATAAACCCTAGTATTAACTGATATGTATCAGTCATGTGGGGAATCCATTATGAAAATTACTAGGCTCTCACGATCCATGATTGGTGTGATAAAAAAAGAATGGTAAAGGTTTCTTTCAAGACATGGAGGAAATTATAAAAAGGATAGGGTGGATTTTTATCATATGGTGGCAGGGAAAATATATAAAATCTAAAAACCCATATGTATCTCATTAGAATGAGAATAAATCCATATATAATTCTGGAAAACTATGAATTCTTATTTCATGTGGGTAGGACATCATCTGTGATGTTTTGCGTCTTGCGGTAACGATAAAGGTAGATCAATGTGAATGAAGAGGAATATTATGGTTGAGCCTAAGAATTGATGTATGGTTATCGCTGTGTATCCCATGATGTTAGTTATAAATCCACATGTAGTTTTTGGAAACCATGCAGTTCATTTTCATACAATGAGGACATAGTTTAATATCATGTTGTAAGGATGACGGTCACTCAATATGGAAAAAAGTCTTGACCATTTTCGCCCAGCCTAATATATTGTGAATGGGATAAATATATTGTGTTTTGTATTAGTATTTGAGTTACATGCATCACTATATACCTTGTGATGGCAGAAATCAATCCACTGATAGTTCGTGGATGATATATTCCCTATATGGATCTGACTCACACATAAGGATATTGGTAACTTCATTTTTCATTTTCAGAAACCTATCTTGTGTGAGATGAATCTTTAGAGAGAGGGTGATTCCAATATAGTTTAATATCATGTGGTTAGGAATTTTCCCATTCAATTTAATGTCATGTGGTAAGGACATGTTCGACATAGTTTAACATCATGTGGTTAGGATGAGTTTTTGTAGTTTAACGTCATGTGATCTGGATGAGTTCTGTACAGTTTCATGTCCTGTGTTTAGTACATATTTTTTAGTTTAATGTCATGAGACCTAGAAAAGTTCTATATAGTTCAAAGTGATGTGTTTGGGACATATTTGTGCGGTTTAACATCACTTGACTTGGACAAGTTCTGTACCGTTTAAAGTCATGTGTTCAGGAAATATTTGTGTAGTTCAATATCATGTGACCCAGATGATAATGGCGATTGATGGAATAAATTAAAATTATTTCTTATGAATCCTAGAATCGGTGGGGGGAATCACATTTTCCCCATCCATTGTGGCTAGTGAGTAAGCTTTGCTGTGAATGAATTTATATATGATATAAGGAAATTCACTTTTGGGTTCTATCTTTTGAGGCTTATTTTATGGTATCATTGGGGATATGAGATCCAATAACCATTTTCCTTGAAGGAATGAAAGTATTTTAACCTTGTTATTAAAGGCTATTGTGATCTGATTCTGATGGACTTTGAGGTTGTGAAATGTTGCGACCCTTTCTCATCAAGCCACTCCTATTCATAAAACCCATTTTGATATTTCTCATCATCAAAGAGTTGTCTAAAAATATATTTTCAAAGGGAGGGAAATTGAAATTATATGGTGAACACTACCTCAGTTACATACACCAGTGAATATAGGGATGTTTGTGTATAAGTGCACGTGGTGGTAGGATAATCCCATAAGTAATGGAGGATCTTTTCCATCAAGGAAATCTTATATTTATTCACCATCTTCAGGAGTATACTGGCAGAGTCTTATTGATTAATATACTTTTATTTTTCCACTTCATGATAGTAGGATTAATGGTTGGACTTGATGCTTTACTCCTTGTAAAATTTCTTCAATTCTATAGAATAGATTTTTCTTCCATTGTCTGTCAATATCGGATGAGGGAATCCAAACCTGGTGATAATATTATACTTCTTGAATTTTATGATATTCTTTATCTCTACTTCCTCAAGGGTTATTTCCACAACCCATTTAGAAAATAAGTCTGTAATAGTAAATATGTACTTATAATTCTTAGTTGTGGCTGGGGGATATGCCCCCACAACATCCATTAACCAAATGGAAAATGGCTAGGAATATTTACCTATATCTAGAAATTATGTGGATTTATGGATGATTTTTTCATGAATCTATCATGAATGAAATTTCCTAGAGAATTCCACACAGTCCTATATCATTGTATTCCAGTTATAAACTAGCCTCCTAATTTGGTGGGAGAGCCAAGTCCCAGACTGATGAGCACTACACGAGTCTGAATGGGATTCTTCTATTACAGTGATAATATATCTTTTTATATGAATTTTAGGTGGATTGCATCAAATCCTTTCTTATAGAGGTCTTTTTTCTCATTTTGACCATCATGAAGTGTAATGTTTATTGCTCGGTGTTGAACCTATTCCCTTATGGATCGGTTAGCTAGGATGGTACCATCATGGAGATAATTTAGAATGTGTTTCACATATCTAGAGGGGGATATCAATTTATCATTGTATGGGGTGGTGTTTATATGACTTATCCCCTCCATT
Organism: Viscum album; assembly: GCA_963277665.1. NCBI lineage: Eukaryota > Viridiplantae > Streptophyta > Magnoliopsida > Santalales > Viscaceae > Viscum > Viscum album. The sequence continues at coordinate 183,079,907 of OY728153.1, read as the reverse complement.
TCATAAATTATGATCTATAAAACCATCCTTTGGTGCATGATGCGTAAGATTACTTTCTCATAATCAGGGTCAGCTAGAAACATGGTTGTATTAGATAGTGAATCGGTATGAGCATTCTCTGATATGGGGATATAATGCAATGTGGTTTCAAAAGGGAACTATTTCATTAGTCCTTTTATGTAGCACTGGTTTTCTTTAACCCAAAAGGAATGAAGATATAGAAGAAGACACACTATGGTACTATGAATGTAGTGGGTTCTTTATCTCTAGTGGACATATTTATCTAATTTAATGTTGAGTAACCATCCATGAATGAAAGGGTTTAGAAGCCGACAGTTTTATTTATAAATATATATGTGATTGGAAATGGGAATTCATCATTTGGTAATTGTTTCTTAAGGTCTTTGAAATCTATGAATAGCCCAATATTCCCATTATTTTTCTTTATAGGGACGATTTTGGTAATCTATCTTTTGTATTTCACTTACCATAAAAAATTGATTTGATCAATTTTTCAACATTTGACTATACATTATTATCTTCAGAGGGGTGCATCCTCTTGACTATCTTCTTAAAACCTCGACGGTCATTAGGTAATCCTAGATGGTGTGTAGCCACATCAGGGTTCAGTCTAGTCATTTTTATATAATTACATGTGAACACATATAAATGTTTCTTTAGAAATGAAATATACACATCTTGATACTCTAGAGGCTTCAAATCAATAAATAATGTAGGTTATAGGTATTCTTTCATTCCATGATTTAACATCCTAATCTCATCAATGGTAGTGGAGATGCCTTTCTCAAATGCAGGAGGGGAATTCTTGAGGTCATTATATTATTCATCCACCTCTATGTTTATGGAGGAATTTTTGGATGAAGTAGAAAATATGAGGGAATATTTTTCACTATTGGTGTGAGAGAGGACATGGGAAGAGACATTTCCCTCCCCTACTGCCAGCATTGTTATAGAGAGACTCAGGAGTTGATTATTTTTTACACCATCTATTGGGACAATAGGAGTTTGGACATATGGTATTAGGTTTATTTCCTCAATAAGATTTATGGAAAATACATAATCACTATCAAGCATACTCTATAGATTTTATGGGATGGTCCTCAAGCCATTAGGGAATAAAACTTATGTATTATCATCCACCATTGGTTGTTTGACTTCCCTTTAATAGAATCCTACCTTAGTATATGAGGCTTCCTAAAACTCAAAGGGATCACTATAACCATGTAGAATGTCGACATTCCCATCAATGGGGTACCTCATGCATTGATGGAATGTTGAAGGTATCACTGCACGGATATGAAGACAAGTCCTTCTAAGAATGACATTATATGTAGTGTCTTATTGGATAACCAAGAAATAAACATTCTATATGAGATCCTAAAACTGATTTATGAGCTTGATATCCCAGATAGGTCTTTTCTCACTCTTATCATACCCTTGAATGATCATCTTTGTGGGGGATAATCCTCCATTGTTATACACTGAATGTCAGAGGGACTGAATTAGGATGGGGTTTATCTCAAAAAAATTATCAATTAGATTCCTTTAGATGCTGACATTATCAATTCTCCCTATAATATATAGGGTTCTGACGGTTCCTTGGATGAACACTTCCCGATCCTACTCTATGAAAGAGACAGTGACATGACATTCAGATGGCAAAGTCTCCAATCGATAAACCTCAGCTAAAACAATATTTATCTCAAATTGACATGGTCTATGGATGTATTAAATGAGTTACTCTATGATTTATTTTAAAATATGGAGTTTATCTAGGATTGAGATATTGGTCCAGAAAAAAATACAGATTCTTTATAATGTCATATTTTTGTGCCAGAGGTCGGCGCTTCTCTGGGGGGGAGGGGTTTGGTCCTTATTATGTAGTTTGGGATCTAAGGTATTTTAGGTGGATGGGAATGGTGCTTGTAAAAAGGTAAAGGGAGTATCTTCTACTTGTGGAATGGCTTGTGTCTCCCTTCCACATTTTTTGGGATGATTAAACAATCACACCCTAAAAAGTCACGCGTGTAAGCTAACTGGGTTTGGATGACAGCTGGAGGGATCTAGGACACCTCCATGTTTTTTTTTGGATTTTTGGAGTGTTTTACTTGGGGTATCAACTATATATATATACTCTATGGGGATGTGATTGAGATATTGGGTCTGACTATGACCATATTGTCCTTTGTACCCTAGATTCATGTGCCTGCAACCTCTGTCTCCCTGGTCAGGTTTGAGGAACTCATACTTGGGAACATATTCATCATCGGTGAAGGGGTATTAAAACTTTATTGTTTTAACATTACCAAATATGATATCTTAATATGATGAGGGTTCTGTTTTTTGGGGGTGGTTCACATGCTTTGGATGTCGTAGGAAATAAGTCTGCAAGAGTTAAAGCTTTGTGTTAGAGTTGAATATGACTCTTTATATTCAGTCTCTTCTTGTGTATGATGATAAATTCTACCTCTAGGAGGTATATTTTATGTCGCCTCCTTAAGGTATGGGATAATTATGGGCTTGATAAGTTGTTCTCTCAGGGTAGCATGAGCTTGGTCAACTGTCCTTCAAGTCATCCAATTGTTGAACTTCTACTCATGCCTGGCCGGAACATATTTCTAATCACCTTCTTCTTATGTTCAAGTGATAGTTACATAAGTTACCTATGTTGTGGAGTTTTACAACTCCACAAGTCTAGAATAAAATATGATTTGGGGGATATATTTTAAGAAGAAGAAATGCTGGATGTTTTAATCAAACCATATATGAAATGGGAAGGATTTAGGATGATTGATGCGGTCGACCTCATTGGATTTCCTAGGCTGTGGATGCTTGAGGTCATTTTCTATGTCTTAAAGGAAGTAAAGTGGGAATTTGTCATTTCGGATGGAGTATGATTTATTCAACCATTACTCAAATCTCATATGACCCTGATATCTTTTTCTTCTAGGTAAGAGAGATTTTGTTATTAATGTCACTCAATAGGAGGTGTTGAGCAGTTCGATACCTACCTGGGTTCTTAGATATTAATCGTTACTAGTTTGAGAGTAACAACAATAGTTTCTACCCCACCGATCCTTTTCCCCAATGTATAGGGTATGAGTTGGGACTTAGCTTGGGTCCACTAAATGGAATCTTCTAGAAGTTGTTCTATTTCTTCAAACTCATGAAATCAACTTGGATATTTCATTGGGATCATATGTGTCTATAGCTCATCTCAAAGATTTTAAGCATAGAGTTCAAGTAATTTATCATGTGGGAGAGGGACACTTAGTTAAATAGGTTAAAACTCTCTATCTAGATATAAATTTAGAAACATTATATGTTTTATGTTTATTGAAATGTATATAGTTGACACTTTTTGTTTTCTTTAGTGTAGAGTTGATATGATAAAGGAATTGGAAAAGAAGTTCTTCCCACCCTACAACAGATCTAGCTGAAAGACTATAATACCAAACAAATACCAGTCCTATCAAATCATACACAAAACAACTCATATTGGCCTCCTCTTGCTGATGTCAAGGGCCCATCATTAGAAACAATCAAGAAAAAAATTGTGTGAGATGCTGTTCTGGGTTTCCAATGCTATAAAATGTTGAAAAAGTAGGATTACCAAAATTGGGTTGGGGAAATGTGCTATCCACTAAATCTAGATATGGATTCTTCTCAAGATACATAGGTGCACATCTCCATTCCATGGATTCCATTCAAATTTATAGGCAATCAATGGTGTTATTAAGTTCCAAAGGTACTATTATCTGAGCTACCTTCCATCTGTTGGGAGAGGGTAGGGTTTTATGAGGTGATCCCACATTCATTTCATGATGATTATCGAGATGTGATAAGAATGAATGATCACCCTAGTGAGGGAGAGGATATCACCATAATAAAGTTAATTCATTGTCATCATTGACTTCCTCATTTATATATACCAGTTGGCTGGATTTGGAGCAGGTCTGGAGCTCAGATGTTGCTCTTACAAATGGATCAGATCTTTCTTAATGTATAGGAGGAGGGATATTCATCTCTTTACAAAGGAAATACCATGTGGAAAATTTTCCTCTAAGTAAACCCTCATTGATTTTTCTGAGTGTTTGTATCTCATTCCCATATTGTTCAAACTACTCCTATCTGGAAGAAATTTTGGCTCTTCTGGGTGAGTGGGATATTGCAATTTCTTTCCCTTTATATATGGTAGTATTCCTCCATAGAGGTGGAAAATCAATATTCATAGGTTCTAGGATTTGGATTATTCTCTAGTTAAATGTATGTGTAACCTCAGTTGGTTCATCCATTTCAGCCTCCTCTTGAGGAATAATTTCCATATTTCATGCCTCTATATTTTTATTATGACCTATATTTTCTATTGTGTTGAAGGTGACTACATTCATAGAGGTATATCAGGAAATGGAGGTCATCTAATTCCTCTCAACGTAGTATTATGATCTAAAATTACATTATCATGGTCATTTTTCAAACCCTTTTCCATATTGGACCTTTTTATCTTATGACCCCCATGGGGTTTGATTGCCTTCTCCATAAATTCCTCCCTAATTGGCCTATGAGTAGTGAACTTGAGAGAGTTTCTGATCATGATTTCCAAATAGGCCCTGAACAGTATAGGTTTTTCATGTGGTAGGAGGAATAGATTAAATTCCAACCATTGATATTTACCCCCCAACTTGGAGAAGAAAGTCTCTCGGTAATGATGATGATGATGATGATGAAAATCCCCCAACCCAGTAGGATAGGGAATATTCAGGACCAGAATTGGAATTTGTTGATCCTCTTGTTGAGGATTTAGTGATTCAGATAAATTATTTGATGAATCCATATCATAACCCCTCTCTCCAAAGAAACCCCTCCTAGGATGGTAATGAACAAAGGTAGAAATGACCCCCGATTCCTGCCACTTGTAGGCCCCGGGTTGGTGACTATCACCATGGGTGTACCAATCTTACAATATTGGAAGAATTTCCCTTTATACGTAACAAGATCAAGAGATAGAATGAACTATCAACAAAAAATTCCAAGACATGCTATAAAATAAATCCCAAAATCCATACCACATTTATGTATAAAATAGAACTGATACAAAACAAAAGTCTCCAAAGTAATGTACTGAACGTAAAGCTACGAAGTGACCCAAAAACTATCAAGATCTGAGCTAGTAAAGTCTTGTACAGTCCACATAATTCTCCTAGAAACCTAAAAAAGTTTTATGTACATAGGGTGAGCATACAAATATACTTATTAGGAAAAAAAGGCTCTCGTGCAGTTGTGAAAGAGGCATATTAATGCACCCGTGAGAAAACCGAAGAACCAAAAAACACCTAAGTATGTATACTAATAATCACAAAATCAGTAAGGCACGTTCACCAAATAATTCGTGTGAAGTAACATAATATAGATAACATTGATAATAGGGTACCTTGCAACACTTTCCCACTGGTTATTCCGATGTTTCCTAATGACAAACATCCTCGCGCTTCCACCTCTTCCGAAATTACCACATCACAACCCAGCCTGACACACTTGGTCCTCAAAAACCACCCCACATCCACCCTATAGACACCTGGGCCACAAACCACATCAAATCCTATATTCATAAACCTGGGTCACAAACCACATCACATCTCCCTCATAGACACCTAAGACACAAACCATTTCATCCCAAAGACACATGGGAAAGAATAACTCACCCGCACATACTTGGGCCACATAAACCACAACCGCCAAAAGAATCTTGGGATATAACTACATGGAAGAAGGAGTACGGGAGAGAAGGTGGCCAACCATCAATCCTTCCACTGGGATGTTTGGGAAAGTCAACCTCCCATGTGATGATGGGGGTGTTCAGCACATAGTTCTCAACTTGAGTGGGGTGCGTATATATATCAAAAAGAAAAATACATGTATATGTATATATGATACCAACCACTCATACCCATCCTATGGGTTATCAAATGGACCACCAAGTCACAACACTGCAAACTTTTCTTCTACCTCTAAATGAACACACCACACAACAAATCACAAACCCAACTCACATTCTCAACCGATATATTTAACCACTTTAATTATTAATTAGAAAAATAAATTTCACCATTACATCACTATTTGGGAAACTAAAAACATAGAATAAGTCATTCCAAAAGGTGAAGATCATGATAAATAATGGTAGCTTGACAATAAAGACGCATCATTCCACAACCATCCCATTTAAGACCCACTCAAAATATATCATATATCTCTATCTACATGCCGGGTAAAGCTTTATGCATGTTTTCAATGGAAAATCACCCATACCAACCACTAAAATCATTCTTCAAAGTTATCCTATCCAAACCACCATTCCAACCAAAACAATCCCCACCTCACAACCACATCCAACAACACATTAAACCACAACCAGGTCTACAACCCATGTGCACAAACATACCATGACCAAATCACAAAATCAAAAAAACTAAATCCATATGCACAACTGTTCCCACCAATTCATCTCCACATGAAAAAAAGAAAGAAATATTCAGATTTAACATGACATACCTTCGTTAATTCCACTTAATTGTTTCTTGGGGGTTATCATAGAAACAATTTGATCCTAGGGAATCCATTTATTAGCCAAATATATGTGGTTAACAATTTTCATATAAAGTGTTTAAAGAAAAAATCATTCATCAAATAAAATATAACATGAAAAAAATGGCCCCCAACAACCATGATTTTAAGTGTGTAATTAGACTATATAAATCACAATATAAACAAAACAAATTATAAAGCAAGATCATGTGACACTTCCCCAGTCCCATGCATTTGGATTTAAAGATGAATCAATTATCTTTATTAGTCTGGAAAAAACTATCTTCACATGAGTAACATCTATATACCCATCCCGCATTATTAAAATTAGGAAAGATAAAGTAAAATATACCTAGAAGAAGAGAAGATTGATACATCCTGGTTACAGGAAAATAGGGGTACACATGTAGTAGTAAAAACCCTATGGAAATCATGAACCAAAGGTTGCAGTCAAACCACCAGACTCCTATGGAAGGAAAGGTTCAGGGTGTCCCATAATAAATATAAAGAAATAAGGAAGAACAAGGGAAATGATATCTCATGTTTGGAAATATCTAAAATGAATCACATGTTTTGATATGTTTTGATTTTCCAAGTAAACTACGAACCTATGCCACAATATTTGGTTCTTACCAAGAAACAACTACTTCAACCTTAGATGCGACTACTAAAAAACCTTACCTAGACACCACATTCTTGAGGTAATGCACCTATCATGTCTACAACATACACTTGGACAAATTTCCATAGAGCTAGTGGCATCAAATAACCTACAAAAAATCATGGAGATTCTCGGTGTTCTCCTCCTCTAATTTCGAGAATATTAAGATATCATTGATGAACATTATGAAAAACTGATCCAGGAACTCATGGAATATATAATCCCCATGAACACATCTGGTGCATTCAAAACACCAAACAGAATGACTACAAACACGAAGTTCCCATGCCTGCACCTAAAGGTAGTCTTCAGCATATCACCCTCAACTGGTGATATCCATACCATATATTGATCTTGAATAACAAAGTCACCCCTATCATCTAGTAAAAAAGAACGTATATCCTTGTAAGAGGGAAATGTTTCTTGAATGACACCTGATTCAACCTCTGGTAGTCTAAAGACAACCTCAAAATACCATCCTCCTTCTTTTAGAACAACACTAGAGAACCCCACAGTGACACACTAGGCCGGATAAAACCCTTCTTCATCAGATTGTCTATATGAATCGTCATCTCCAATAGCTCAAAAGGTTCCATTAGACAAGGATCCATAGAAATTGGAGAATAATCGGGAAGCACTTATATCTCAAACTCAACATCATATCGAGGGGTTATTATCACAACCACATTGAGGAAAATGTCCAATAAATCCAAATGCACCTAGGAACCTCTAAAATCCTAGAATCCACCGATTCAACTAACATATCATCCATCAAGGAAAAAAGATACTCTACATGCTGACTACCCACATGACAAATATTCTCTCCAATGAAAAATGCATGCTGGCCATCTACATCTGAAAAATGACTCTCCTCTAGAAACAATCAACAATGGCATGCACGAAATACAACCAATTGATGCTAAGGATGACATCGTATGGTTTTATCTATATCAAGAAGAGGTCCCCATAGGACCGATGTAGTCCTATATTTAGTCTACATCCTCGAAACACATCAAACAAACTGGTCAGGCCCCCAACAAGAATACTCAACACTAGGGTCATGAGAATCCTATATATGTCCAGTACCATTGAATGGGCTAGAGTAGGTTCAAAAAAGGAGTGAAAAGTTCCTGAATCAAACAAAGTACAAGGAAGTGTACTAAAAAACTGATCACACCTCTGATGATTTCTGGCCCTACTGGAACTATCACCTCCAACATGTGCAACTGACCATGAATATCTCCTCTTCCCCTCTTTTTATGACCGCCATGATGAACATGCCCGATTTAAGGCCCCTAAACACAGGGAACATCCTGATGTTGCCCTCTACCTACTCCATCTCTCCTTGGTGGAGCCAAAAACATGTAGCCCATGTTACTAAAATGGTCTCACCGAAAAATTCTACTAAGGATAGCACTGAACCTATCATCCCCCATAATACTGAGCTTGAATAGCTACTAGACACTAGTTTTCAATATGGCTGAAAACTATATAGAAGAAACACCTCATCCCCAAGCCCATATGAAGGGCACGAGGACCGAAAGGTTGAAAAGGAAACTATTGAGGTCATCTCCCAATCGGTAGAAACCTCGAAGGTCCTAGTCCCTAAGGCCTAACATTGGTAAACCTGACTTTAAAAGAACTCTTCTATATCCCATATAATTGTATACCCCCTCATGAGTGCATCCACTCAATCTCCTATTCCTTTTTCTAAACTTAAAAGTACATTAGAAATGTAAATGGTGTAACCGTGTACTGGATAGAAGTACATAGCACCTCCTCGAGTTGTTATAGACCAGAATCCTTATCTGGAAAGAAATCTTATGAAAAACAAAGTAGGTCCTTGAAATTGATCCAATGCTTCCACACTTACATACTTCATTGTAGAAGAGAGTGTAAATCCTTCCTCTTTTCATCCTTTATGGTCGATGAAAGGAACTCTTCTCAGAATTACTTCTAAAATTTGACCCACAAAACTTCTACTTCCTTCCACTCCCCTAGATAAAGGTTCCAACACTGACGCACAGATCCTTGCATCTGACTGACTACCAAATGATCCCAATACTCCGTTGGGCCCTAAATCAAACTAAAGGTGATCTCAAGCTCCTCAAACCATCTCTCTATCTCCTTGTCTGAAACACTACCATCATACATTCCCAAATCCTACTGATAGAAATCATAAAACATCCTTTACCACTGGTCATCATCCTCAACTAGATCAACCCTCCGATGATCAACTTAATCTACCAGATGAGCCGCAAATACGCGAGCCACTTGCAGATGACGGCTAGGAGGCATAAATGAAAGGTAAACAATGAAGTCTTAAACCCATGTATTATATAATTTTACTAAGATTTATTTTAACTCATTTCATTCAATTTATTAAATATTTAAACTTTCCCAAAACAAAATAATTCAAACAAGAACACAAGTAATTATGATTCATGTACCTTTACTACATATCTACCCTGAAAACAGGCCCATCTCACATAGCAGTTCAATTAGCTCAGAGTTCATGCGATGGATCACAGGGGTACCTAAAATCTCATGTCCTAGCCGGTCTCCCTAGACTATGTCACACACCAAGGGTAAATGGGACTATTGCCATACCAACCCATGAAATTCTGATTGTGTCTAACCCCAAACTCTATTCTATCTCTCAACCATCATCTCTGATACACTCTATCACAACCCCCTCCATCCAAAGATACCCCTCCTGAGCTGTAAATGAAGAAAGGGAGATAATGGTCCCAAAGTCCCACCTCCTGTAGGCCCCAAGATGGAGACTAACACCAAGGGTGTAAAAATATCACAATATGGGAGGTATTACACTTTATACATAATAAGACTAGGATATAGAATGAATCATCCACAAAAAATCAAAGACATACTATAAAATAATCCCAAAATCTATCCCACATGAATGTGTAAAATAGAACTGATATAAAATAGAATTATCCAAAGTAAACTACCAAAAGTAAAGCTAAGAAGAGACCCAAAAACGATTGATATCCAAGCTAGTAAATTCTAACACAATCCACATAATCCTCCTATAAACCTAAAAATAGTTTCATGTATATAGGTTGAGCATACACGTATACTTAATAGGAAAACCAAATTCTGTCGTGCACATGAAAAAGATGCATACTAATACACCTGTGAGAAAAAAATAGAACCAAAACAACACCTAAGAAGGTATACCAATCATCCCATATTCACCAAGGCACACTCACCAAATAAAAAAATTCATGTATTATAGAAAACATCAATAATAGGGTACCCCACACCACTATCCCACAAGTTATGCCGCTCTTTCCTAAAGAAAAACGTCCTCTTCCTTCTAACTCTTCAAAAATTACCACATCAAAACCTCCCTAGAGACACCTGGGCATCACAAACCACACCATATCACTTCTGTAGAAACTTGGGTCACAAAACACATCACATCCTTCACCCAGACACCTGGTCCACAAATAACATCACATCCAACTCATAGACACCTAGGGAAAAATCCATATCATCTATAAGACACTTGGGAAAGAACAACTCACCCACACACACCTAGTCCTCGCAAACCACAACCTATCCAAATAATATTGGGCTATCACTTCCTTGAATAAGGAGTAGGGAAGTGCTGGTGGCCAGCCATCCATCCTCCCACTGGGATGTTTGGGAAATACACCCTCCCCCAAGATGATGGGTGTGTTTAGAACATAGTGATCAACTTGGGTGGGGTGCATATAGAAATGATAAGGAAAACTAAAAGAATATGCATATATGATTCAAACCACTCATACCCAACCTAGGGGTTCTCAAACAGAGCACCAAGTCACAACACTACCAACTCTTTTGCTACCTATAAATGCACACACCACACAACACTTCACAAAAACCCACTCATATTCTAAACCAATTTATTTAAACACTATCATTAATTATAAAAAAATTCATTCAACCATTCCATAACTATTCAGGAAACTAAGAAACATAGAAGCAGTCATTCCAAAAGGTGAAGAGACTAACAAATAAAGGAAGCTTCACATTAAAGACACATCATTCCATGACCTCCCCATTTAACACCCATTCATGATATATTATTTATCTATATTTAGATATGGGGTGAATATTTATGCATGTTATCAATGGAGAACACCCATACACCCCCACTACCATAATTCTTCAAATTCATCATGTCTAATCCACCATGCCAACCAAAAAAATCCCCAACACACAACCACATATAGCAAAAAATTAAACCATAACTAGGTCTGCATCCCCACTTCACTAACATACCATTACAAGATCACCACATCAAAAAAAACCCTTGTGCACATTCATTCACACCAATTAATCACCATAGAAACCAAAGAAAGACATATTCATAATTAACATGGCATCCCTTATTTAATTCCACTTAATTGTTTCAAGGGTTATAACAGAAATAGATTGATCAGGGGGCATCCATTTATTATTCAAATATACATGGTTAACAATTTTAATATAAAGTGTTCAAAGAAAAAAATCATTCCATAAAATATCCCATGAAAAAATAAGTCCCTCCAAAGGACATTATTTTTAGTGGTTAATTAGCCCATACAAATGACTATATAAACAAAACAAATAACAAAGAATGATCATGTGCCACTTTCCAAGACTCCTGTGTTTTGATTTGAAGCCAATTAAATTGTCTTTATTAGTATAGAAGCTAATATATTCATAAGATTAACATTCATATACCCATCCTACATGATTATTAATTAATAAAGATGAAGGGAAATTTACCTGGAAGAAGATATTATCAGCACTTCCTGGTTGCACCAAAATAGGGGTGCACATGCAGCAGGAAAAAATCTAGGGGCATTACAAACCAAAGGATATAGTCGGACCACATGACTCCATTGTAAATAAATTTTTGGTTCAAACCGTACCAAAGATATATAAATAAGGGAGAACAATTGTAAGTATAGTTGGGTTTGGAATTATCTAAACCAAGTCACGAGTTTAGATACATTTTGATTTTCAAATAAAGTAGGATCTAGTCAAGACCACACATTTTGACCAATTAATAGCCTCATCACTCTTAGGTAATATAAGATATGGTTATGGAAATCGAATCAGTATCAAATCCTTTCAAATAAGTCATTACAAATATTTTATGTCCAAGGATATGTAAAAAGGTCGGAATTGGAAGAAGATCAAAAAACTATTTACGAGACACCACCAGACAAGGCATTGATCAATGACACACCCACAATAAAGAACTTATAGATGAGTGATTTCCAAGATGACACCACTAGGGTTACACTACTAGGGTGACACGACCTTTGGTGACACGACTAGGGTGACACACCTTTGGTACTAGACACCATTTGAAAACATAGAAAACTAGATTTTTTGGAAAAGTGTTGAAAAGTGTCAACTTGAAATCCCAGAACACATCAAACACCAAGTTTATCACAAACTAATTTACTAGAGAGGTATGAGACATTACATCATGGGATAGTAATTGAGACATAAGTTCCCCTATCCCAGCAGGCTGGGGTTGTTCTGAAAACACCATGGATTTCTCCAAGACCCTCTCAAGGGGTGATGAACCTAGCGATATCAATTGGAATAAAAATTCCCCCAGCCCAATGGGTTGTGGTTTATTTGTATAAGCTACTGATATGTCTTGAATCCTATTAGGTATCGATGATTCAATGCATGGAGGTGGTGGTAAATATTCCCCCAACTCAGTGGGATGAGTTTTCTCTTGGAGAACTACTATGGAAGATACTAGTACAACATATTTGATTTTGAGTAGTTATTCTTGTGTATGAGCTAGATGCAATGGAATCCCATGAACAAAGTCATTTTCTATCCGAATTTATCATGATGAATGAAACTTTAGATTCTGTGTCTGAAATTAATTCCCATTTCTTCAAGGGGCCTAGTTCAATGATCTTTGGTTAGTCTTCTCCCTATGTTCGTGATGTATTGGCATGGTTAAATTGGGGTAATTCCATTATAGTGACCAACTGGATCATGCATTACCTAGTACCCTGATATCATCGGAGGCTATGACATTATAGGATGTATTATATAGAGGGATTTATTATTCTAGATTCATAGTGAAGTGTAACTCTCCATAATTACCCTATCCTCAGATATGTATATTTTAATAGTCTATAGAAATAAATTGATAGAGAGTTTTTGAAATGAGAAGAAAAATACTATGTATGCGTTTTTCATGCTCCTCCATTCCTAGGTTTCAGGCTATGGAAAAGGTGGTCATATCCACCTATAAAAATATTATATTGATGATCTAAAGGTGATACTTATATCTTGGATAAGGGGGATGTCAATACTTCAATCACTAATGAGTTTCCCACATATTTTGATGTAGGTAGGGCATACACTCCGTTTTTAGTTAATCTAAGATCTCATAGTCGGAAGTGGAGAGGGGCCAAAACTTGGATGGGAGGTTGTTTTCAGCTAAATCTTTCCAAATGTCCATGTCAGCTTCCACTTCATAAGCCTTATATGACACCACTTATTCAGACCAGAGAAGTTTCTTCTCGGGTTCACCTACTAACCACGATGAAGGGTTCCTAGTAGATCATGGGGACCTATATACTATTAAAAATGATGTGTTGAGAACCTGTCTATATGAAGGTGTTTGATATTTGAGCACCACTCTATACACTGGTGTTTATGAAATTGGAGGATTTCCTTGTATGTATGAGATATGACAATGGGGAGGTTGACCACAGTAGATATCAAGAGTAGATCCCCTGTGATCCATCTCCAAATTTTCACAAGGAGGACTATCATGATAATGATTGCCTTTAACTTCAGTTTAAGAGTTGAAAAACCATTGGGGTATTAAGAATATGTCTCAAACGACCTCAATGAAATTGTAATTGATAATTAGGGATATGAGAATCATTCTGAAATGTGACTGGAATATGATGACCTTCCTTTTTTAATTTTATAGGGATATGAGCCTACTATATAACAACTACAAAAATATTTTAATACTATTTTGGTGTTGTGGGTGTATGAATTCACTACCGAGAATCTACTGCAGTTTTCAAATGAACGTATTCATTGTTTGCAGGAATATGAACTTTCATGTGGGTGGTCACCAAAATTTGCAGGTAACCCTGGATGAATCAGGGATATGTTATAATTTCAAATATGGATTCACTATTGGAACATGGCGACATACCTTATGAATAGGAGAATGGATCTTACTCTCCTATTTTATGGCCTACAAATGATGTTGGTGTATTCGTTAATCGATAGATGTAGGTATATGAGCCTATCTTCCATGAACTATTGGAATATTCAAAGTAACTTCATTGATATGAATATGATTTTGTCCTGAGGTATGTTCAACTCTCACTTCATGATCTTTAGTCCGAACAGGGATATGATCTTGATCCTGAGCCTTTGGAGTATACCTCCAGTCCTTTTAAATAGGAATACGAGCCTTTCCTGAGGCATATACCACTCTCACATGGTGAGTCCCCGCTAAAACAAGGATATGATCCTGATCCTGAGACATTACAGTATGCCACCGGTATTTTTTGATAGGAATGTGCACTTATCTTGAGGAATATTCCTCTCTCACTTGGTTATCCCCAGTTGGAATGAGAATATGATCCCGATCTAGTGTCTCATCCTTTACCAAAACATGATAATAATACTTTTGGATATGATAATGAATTTGCAATTGACCTAGAGTAACTACTTGTTCATGATGATCAGAGTGTTGTTATACCCATGTTTTAAGGATATGAATGTGTGCATACTCATATATCTATACTACCGTTAGAATATATTGGTGGAGTTTTTATCTATTTCTAGAATGTATTGATATTTTATTATAGTGTGTTGTAATATATGCCTTCATATTTTATATCTCTATTATATAATGGAAGATATCTTCTATTGAAATGGATATATGAGCCCACTTATTTCCTCCTTTTTCCATTTAAATATGCCGATGTGATTCATGAATGGGTGTAGGGATATGCACCTCACCCAAGGTTACTGTGGGAATATTTCTACTGACATGCTCTGAGTGAGTAGGGATATGTGCCTGCTCGCTAGCTACTATCATAATATGCCTAATGGAGTTGTTGGTGGAAGAGAAGATATGAGCCCACATCCAGTTATCTATAACTTTTTATGCTCGACGTGTCTTCCTTATTTCTCATTCATGGGTGTTAGAGGTGGCAATGTGTCAGGTGGTTCCGTTAGCAGGAGACTGAAGGGAATAAGTGGGATGGCGCTGGTGATAATGGTTAACAGGATACCTCCTCAATAGCTCATGAACTATAAGGGACCCTTAGCAAACTCTTTAATCCACCATCATTAGATACTAAAGGTGGTGATTGTCACGCTCTAGGGACAATCATCTAAAGTGGTTAGAAGTGGTAATGAGTGCCACTAGTGATTATGAAACTTTTTTTGGATGATGTATTCTCATCGGTTTCTATGTTTGGATACCCTTGAGTGAAGCCTTATGAAATGTACTGTGCCAGTGTTATTCACATACCATTACATTATCCACCTTATGCTAAAGATGTTGGGAGAGTGAGTTTGTTCTATGATTTGTAAGGGCTACAGTCATAGGTGATTTTTTAGAATGGTCTCTAGATGAAGACATGATCTCAGGTCAGGTGTTTTTTAGAGTAGTTTTCGACATCATGAAGACAATTTGGAACAAGGTCACCAATATATTCATTATTGTAGGCATGATAAGTTCCCAATCAGATATTCATAGGTAACACAATTGTCTTTTATTATTCCTGGTTTGACCATTCTGATTGCATGGATGTGTCATAGTGTGGATGGAATTATTCTATGACAACCCAATTTATATTTTTTCAAACAATCACTTTATTATTTGAGATATTCATATCTAGTTTACCATTTTTGTTTTTATAGAATATACAAAAAAATACCAATGCATGGTCAACCAATCATTTTTTTTGAATGTTTCATGTTGGGTTCACTATTTTTGTTTCATGTGAAAATATATCATCCACATGGTAGGATGAAAATAGTATGAAAAGAAATAAAAAGTCTATCCTTATTATCCAGTAATAGTGATTCCATGGTAAAATGATTTCATGTTGGGATCCCTTTTTATATGCAGGAAAGTGGGTATTTGGAGATGTACTGATGGTTTATTGTGAGTGGGGTTAAATGTTCTATACATTTATTTTCACTGGATTTACCATTTTTTTCAGAAAAACTCCCAAAGGTTCCCACATTCATTACTGAGTATGGATCTGATTTCCAAAGGTAGACAGTCAATCGTGGGTTCAAACCCAACGATGCTTAGGAACTCACATTGGTTGAGAGGATGGGAAGTTGATCTCATGAAACCCCATTTGGGGGGAATTTTTTCCTACTGTAGGACTCTCTAATATATTTAATATATATTTATGAATCACTTCCTAATCCTTATATGAGATTGGTTACCCTAACAAAATGAGAAAGTGTTGAATCCCTCCATGTGTAAAGGGAGGGTATATCAATGAGTCTATCTATATATATCAAAGGTTATTTATCTATTATTCATTAATAAATATCCACTTATATATTGAATCCCTATAACCAGGAACTCTGGAATTTTCTTTTATCTAAGGAGTTGATTAATATTATGAGGATGGGATTGAACCTTTATGAGGCACCCTACGTACCCGGGTTATAATAGGAATAAGAAACCACATAGTTCATTAAACATATGTAGTCTAATATCATTTGAAAATTAAATGATTGGTGGGGATTAGGAATTGGGTATTGAGCTCAAGCCTCAAGGAGGAATCCTACGTATCCTGATTACAGTAAGAATTATTGTCATCATAGTTCGATCACACCCTTGGGAATTACCTTGAGGTTGATTCCCTTGTATGGGGGAAGTCATATCATGCCACTAATTGGGGATTACACATTGAGGTTACCTTGGTTTATGGATATTCATGATGTGAATGATTTGATCATTGAAAATCCCTAAGTCCATGTGATCCATGCTTGGTGTGGGAAATAATGAATAACAAGTAATAAGTCTCACTGCATATGGATATTGGACTTAAATCATAAGAAAACCCTTATTGTATGTTTTATATGAAGATCAGGACTTAGGAAGGTGTCCTACATACCCTGGGATTGTCATGAATCATAGTCATCATAGTTCAGTTGCTTTCTCAATCCACTGGTGGATATGGAAGAATGATAATCCTAATGGAGTGATTGGGACCCGATGGTTGAAATGTTGGAGACATGGGGGGAATTACAATGAGGTGGATGTATGTTTGTGCATGTGAATTTGCAATAAATCTAATGTATCTTGGTTATATCAAGAATAATAATTCTCATAGTTTAGTTTGATCAGGGATTCCATGCTGAGGTTTCCCTTATATATCCACTCGACTAGGTTATCATGTCCTAAGATCTTTTCTTAACACGTCCTGATTGTCTGCCAGACATGTTTGAGGGTGTATGGAAATGTATTGGATTCCTATGTATACATTTACAAAGAATATAAAAAGATCCAAATGACTTGTCTAAAATATTTTTCATAAAATTAATTCCATGTATGGGGGCTATCGCATGATCATGACCAACATGTCCAGAGGAAATTGAACAACCTAGTTAACATGACTTGTGGGTGACACGTGATCTGGATGACTTGTCTAGAGGAAATAAAATGATCATGGATGACATGTCTAGAGGGTTTAATGTGAACTAGATGGATTTTATAGAGGAAATCTTGTGATCAAGGCTAACATGTCTGGAGGGTGCCACATGACCGTGTCTGGCTATCTTGGTGACATTGTGAGACCTAGACAATATGTCTTGGTGACATCATGACACCTAGAAGACATACCCACCTATAGCTTCATAACATGGGAAATATGTTTAAAGGACATTTCAAGACCTAGATGGAAAGCCTAGAGGACATCAAATGTCATGGGTGTCACGCCTAGAGGGTATCACATGACTTTATTGGCATGTCAAAAGGATTTTGCCTGATCGAAATGGAATGTTAATGGAGTGTCACATAACTTGGGAGACATGTCTCAGTGTTGTCTCATGGTCTAAATAGGTAATGTGAAGCACATAAGGATCATTGTATCCATATTTTCATAAGTCTCCCATATATCTCAGACTCTATTCCAACCTATGATTCATATGTTCTTCGGGTTTTGTTAGTGTTTGTTTATTTAGGTTTCATGTGGCCTATCCGACATGTGGAACCTCATTTTCATGATCTTGACGACACACAACATGTCCTTCACGTGATCTATAAATTGATCACATGAACCAAATATTCATGTTTTGTGATCCCTTAGTTCATTCTTTAGGTTTTACCTGGTGGAAGACCTTGCGATCAGCTGACCTTTTACTATGAGACGTCAACTCTTACACTCTCACCATCATTGATGTGTTGTGTGTATTTTGTGTTGAGGGAGGGAAGAGGTATTTATAGGACCCTACACCCTTGTGATATGCCACCTGGAATGAAATTTACCTCATATATTTGAGATGAAATTTGCGTAGGGATTTAGTGTCATGTGTTTTTCATGAGCTTTCCACGGGTCCTTCATCATACCACATAATGATCAACGACCATGGGAACACTCTTCCATCACTATGTTTAATAAACCTCATATAAAAAAAATGTATTTTTATAACATTGTGGGAATGTCAAGGAGATTTTACAAGGATAAAATTACGTGTTTAGGGGTCTTTTCAAGATCTAGATGCTTATGGAAAGGATGTTGCGTGATTAAAGATGACTTTTTGGGTTATTTAATGAGATAAAGGTGGATTTCCAAGTGAGCCTTCATGAGATCAGGCCAATATGTAAAAGTTCCCCCACGAGATTATGATGGATTTTTGAGGGGGGCCTCACATAATCAATGGTGATCTCAAAGTGAGTATGCCCCCTTTTGCATGAAGTTCAACATACCTTCCCTGCCTCAGGAAGATTCTATCTTCCCCCCTTTTATTTATTTCTTTATTCAATAAGGATGTTAGATCACGAAAAACCATTCAAGTGTTATCGAAGAAAATCAATCTCATTGCCTATGATGCATCACATGACCAATAATGGGTCTTGTGGTGATGTGTGAGCACTGTTATGTACAACCACTCTGATTTTATATGGATCTAGAGGGGCAACATATAATCGAGTGGAAATGTATGAAACCCTTCACATGATAAAGGTGAATTCTAATAATAATTTTTCATGAAAACTTATACATGTCTCTTCGGCTTTACAGTGTCTTTTGAACCTCATGAGAACATCACATGAATATTAATAAAAAATAAGGTATTTGCTTTTATATATTTTCATCCTTTATTTAATGAGCTTTTTGGATGATTTTTAGGAACCTTTTGGTTAACAAGTCATGTGACTCATAGAAACTCATCTGGTAGTATCCAAATGATATCCAAAGATTGTCAGTATTCCTTTGTAAGAATAAGGAGTCTTTTCAAAGGGGCTCATCATGATCTCAAGAAGATCATGCACTGCACGTGACACATTCTCATGAAATTCCTATGGGAATGTGATCACATTCACTTTTTAAGGTTACACAATTTGTGTGCTTTGGCCACCATCTCATACTTTATTTTGCTGAAAAAACCCATGCCTCAAGTATTTCTTTCCCTATAGATTTTCTAATTCCCATTTGGTGGGAACCAACACATGTTATGTTTTTTTTCAATAAAAATGACCAAAGATCCGTTTAGTGTAAATTATTAAAGGATGAAATGATTCTTGAGTTGGTTTATAAAAATGTTTGTTGTCATTTTCTAGATAAATCTAGCAGAAAATAATCCAACATTCTAGATTTTACAGGATAATTTTGATGATATGGATCTATCAAATTAATGAGTTAAATATATAAATTTGCTTAGGATTTTAATTATTTCAAGAATTATGTAGAGAATCATCTTGGTAAAAAGATAACAAAACTATTTCTAGACCATGGATAAGAGTATCTAAACTATGATTTTGGAAATTATATCAGGGAATTTGGGATATTATCTCAAATCACTCATCTTTATAAACCATAATGGAATGGTGTTAGTGAAAGGTGGATCCAAACCATTTTGGACATGTTTATATTGATGATGAGTCATGAGAGTCATCCATTATCCTTTTGGGTGTATGGATCATTGTCTTATCCACATACACTAGTCCATGTTCCACTAAAGTAGAAAAAAATCCTACAAGTTTAATAATGTGGGAGGAACTTTTTGTTTTCCAATATTCATGTGCGGGGACCTAAAGCATTTGTGAAGGAATATTCTTGTGACAATCCTTCACATTGAGTAAAAAAGTGTATTTTGATAGGATATACTATGAAAATATTGTTATATTACCTTTATGAACCCTCAGAAAAAAGGGTGATAGTGTTCATACATGACATGTTCCTTGAGATTGAGCATATCTTAAAAATAGTCTATGAGAGAAAAATTATCTTCGATGAATTCAAGGCCCAATATTCACAAGAGTTGGAACTATAAATAATTCAAAAAATCATTAGAAAATATGTTTCTCTAGAGATACCAGTACTATGTAGGAGATCTATATAGGTTAGAGAACTATATTTATATTTTTTTTCTACTCAATAAAGATGACGACCCATTATTAGCTGATAATGATGAACATTTTTACTAAAAGGGAGTAGTTGGAAGATTATAAGTTAAAAGGTGTCAAGAATCCATGAATTATAAAATGGATTCCATGTACTAAATAAAATTTTGTGATTCAATATATCCTAAAATATATGTAATGCCTATTGGGTAAAAATGGGTATTTAAGAATAAGATAGAAAAGGATGGTAAATTCAGTACTTTAATAGTATAAATGGTGGTTAAAGGTTTTAGGTAATGTCAAGGCATAAAATAGAGTGAAACCATTTCTCAACTCCCTGTGTTAAAATCCATAATAATTTTACATACCATATAATATTATAATGATTACGAAATTTGAAAAATTGATTTCAAAACATCCTACCTTACTAAAATCCATGCAAGAATATTTCTATATGACATAACTAGAAGGTTTTGTGAATCCAAAATAATTGAATAAGGTATGAAATTTTCAATGATCTATTTATGGGTTGAAGTAAGAATCCAAATCAAAGAAAATTTATTTTGATGAAGATATAAAATAATTTGGTTTCATACGGAATGTAAGTGAGACATGTTCATGTAAGAGGTTTAGTGGTAGTTTAATCAATTTACCAATAAAATATGATAATGAAACATTACATTCAGAAAATGAGATACTTGTCTTACAATTTGTTGATACATGGTTAAAAAATTCTTCCATATGAAATATATAGGAGAAGTAAGCTACATTAAAGGGATAATGATATTTTTTGATAGATCTAATAGGTATCTTGAACTATGTCAGGTTACATATTGATAATTTCACTTATTGTATAAATTTTCTGATATTAAAATTTAGTTATTTTGATAATTTAATTGTTAATTCATTCATATGTCCCTGATAATTTTCTCATAAATTTTAGGATGCAACCAGTTATGGAAATCGATTAAAAGGAGCTAAAAAGTTTAAATAAATCCTTAAAAATAAAGTTTTGCACAAATTATGATGATCATGGAACAATTATAAGGCACATAATTGAAGAATAATGGAAAAATAAGGCTTCTATATCTAAAACATGACTTTACATGTTGTGTACCCATTGGACATCATGAACAAATGCATGTCATGAAATTAATACACAACATGAAGTGGAGGAATGGATCCTAAAGTGAATTTGACATGTGAAATGGTGTGAAACATCTATGTCACACTATGAAACTTGTGAAGTATTCTAAAAAATCTCACATTTCATGATTTTGATACATGTGGTTCAAGATTTACATGTTAGGTAATCACTAAATGGTGTTTAATGTTTGAGAGCAGAAAAATGACCAAGTTTGGTGTATCTTGAAGTTTTGACATGTTTTAAGACTTGAGACCCACCAATAAACACATTTTTACCCATCCTTAATTCTATTTATTTCTACATGATCACATCTATTATATATAAATAGAGATCTAGGCTGTTGCTATTAGGAAGATCCTAGAGACTAAAGATTTATGTGAGAAGTCATGTTTTGCAGGGTCCTCACTAGTTCATCTATGTTTGCTAATTATGATTTATTTTTATTTACGTACCTCTTAGTATCTCATCTCTATGATTAGGGGGAAACCTTCCTTATTCTTGGGTTATGTAGCCAAAGTGGAAGGTGTCGTTGGATTTATTCCATTTTCATTATTCATGTATTTTGGATCGCTATAGTTTATTGAATCATATTAAAAGATCCTTATTTTTAATTAAATCATAAAATTGGTATTTGAATATGAACGAAAAATTATAAATTGTGTAATTGGTTACCCTGAATCAAGGAATGACCATTGTCATATTCAGGTAGACCAGGTTTAAAAATTGTTTCAAGGCAAACTCGATAAAAAAAATCATAAATTACTAGCATGAATGGAAATAGGGGATTTCCACATCAAGGAGGTGATACCATAACCACTGAATCTCCCTCATCTCAACATCAACACCAAAAATTAATTAATCAATTTTTTTTATAAAAATACAATTTCACTTGAACCCTATAACCATAAAACCATGACATACTTTAAAATATGATTTCAAACCAAACAATCATTCTACTTCATCTTCGTTCCATTTTATTTAAATTAATCAAAAAAAATATTATTCTTCACCTCTTTATTCAATTTATATAAATCAAATAATTTGAAAACATAAATAATCCAATTCACCATCTCCATGGGTTCGACCTCAAAATTTCTTAAATGCTACATTTTAATTAATCGAGTTGCATAATTTGAGTTCTTATAATTTTTTTATTTTATTAGACCCATATGGAATTAAGAATGCCCCTATGGGATTTCAAAACTGCCACTGTTTCTAGGGATAGTTACAAGTTAATTTTTAGGTTTCTTTAATTGTTTATTTTATTTTATTGATTTATTTCCATTTCTCTATATACACTGGGTGTGTTCATGTTGTGGATTTAAATGTTTTAAATTTTAAATTCAAGACCACAACACATGATAAAAAGGTAAATAAGTTTTTTACTTCAATATAGAACTAGAGAAAATATTAAAGAGGAATACGGTAGATACAATCTTGGCTAGTGTGGAGAAACATCTAGCTACTAGAGTAGTTCTTGAAAGAGACCCTGGGCTGCTGAAGCTCACCGACTACGTGTACCCATCAAATAAAAGAATGAAACTAATAATCCTATCACCCCAAAGTTTAGAAACCACTTATAGATCAATATTTTGATTATTTAAATGATCTCAAACGATGTTCATTTTAATGAACCACCACACGAAGATCCAAACACAAATAAGGTAAAATTACTTAAGATCTATGACACATTTTAATTCCACAACGTTTCAAGTGATGTAGTAAGACTCTAACTTTTATGACATTCATTATATGAGAGAGATCATTATTTGATCCAAATCTTGTCAATACATTCCATCACTACAAGGAATGAGATTTCCATGAACTTTATTATGCGATTCTTTCCATATTCAAAGTAAATGGACATATGGGTAAACATACTAAACATCTATCAATTTGAGGATAAATCACTTTACTCTACATGGTAAAATTTTAAATATGACTCGTAAATCATCCCATTATGTTATAGATCAATGTATTATAATAAAAACTTTTTATAAGGGGTTTTCATATAGAAACTAATCAATTTTTAAAGCTAAATTTGGACGATAATTGATTAAGATGTATCCTAAATAGAGATTCAACTTTTTAGATGAAATGGAAAGCAATAGTTTCCATTGTAAAAGAAAAGGGATGCAACAAAAAGACATTCACACAATCAACAAGAAATTACAACTTGGTGGAATAACAAAAATCATTAACCAAGAAGAGATGGAAATCATGATGGGAAAATAGGAAAACACCAAATGTATGTTTATATAAGTTTAAAATTATGCTGATTATAATCATGGTAATCAGGTTATGGTTGGAGGCCTTAACAACAATATAGATAAGGATAACACAAAGGATACAAGGGTATGAAAAAAAATCCCCCAAGGGTCCCAAATGATAATCTAGTTACTTATGTTGGAATAGACATTGTCTACATTCATGTCCATAAACGGGGTTATACTCAATGAAATAAAATAATAATAAATTAAATAAAAATCCCCTTTGTGGAATCTGGAGCATCAAGTTGCAAAAATTTCTGAACAGATCATAGATAGACCTATAAGAGTACTTATAGTATTCCTTGAATTACACCACATGAAGACATAAAAGATATACTACATAGAGGTGGGATGAATATAAAAGGAATTGGTATAGAATTTACAAGACATCACCTATTGGAAAAAAGTGAAGAAGAAATTAAAAATAGAAAGGAACAAGTAGCTAAAGAAGTTGAAGAAGAACCACCATGGTACAACCCAAGAATTTATTTTTCAAACTGAATGGTTTAAGTAAAGAAAAACATGAAAAGAGATAATTTTTTGGAAAAATATAAAAAATTGAATATTAATATTCTATTTTTAGAGGCACTTGTGAAAATTTTGACATATAAAAAATTCATGACAATGTTGATAACAAAAAAGAAAAATCTCAAAGATATTGGAGCCATTTCACTCAAATTAGAGTGTTTAGAAGTGGTATAAAAGGGACAACATAAGAAAAAACATGATCCTGGTATGTTTTATATTCCCATCTTTATCTGATCTAACAAATGTGGAAAATATTTGTGTGACTTAGGTGCATGTGTCAATATCATGTCATACAAGAGTTTAAATATTTTTGGACTAGATGTCCTAGAACATATGAGATTAATTCTTTAATTAGTAAACTAAATAATAAAATACACAACATTAATGATAAAATACATTCAGATAAAAGATTATAAGTTTATATTTCCTGTATACTTTTTAGTTCTAGACATAAAAGAGGGGAGAAATCCACTCATTATATGGAAGCCATTTTTAGCCACTCGGTGTGACATGATCGATGTCTAAAGTGGAGAACTCTATCTATAATTTTTTATTGATCAAGTAAGGTTCAAAATCCCTAAGAAATGAAGAACTATGACTTGAGAGAGGAAAATGAGGCTAGAGAACGCAAAACACTCAAAGTTGAGGGCGTCACTTAAATTGAAGAGGTACACAAGTTAGGTGTTATTGATAAAGTGGATGATCAATTAAATAAGAAATATAAGATGAGGACCATTATTTCTGATAGTAAAAGGGAAATTGACTCCACCATATTTGGGAAAGGATAAAAAGTATGGATGGTATATGACCTTCCATTTTGTTCATCAGGATTGAGGAAGAAATGGTGGATTAATCCAATGGTGATCACTAAGGAACTATAATAAGAAATGATTAAGGTGTTTAGAGAGAAAGGATAGGGGATGACCTATGTGGAAAGGATATGACTAATACCATTCATTAAACCCAACTAGGATCAAAATTTTCGATCACCCTTCATGTGAGTTGAAACTGAAAGAGGTAGGGTCAATCCAATGATGGTAAAAAATAGCACTTCTAAGAGGAAACCCAGGTTTATTTTGTTTTTAATTTATTTTGGTTTATATGAATACATGCTCTCACTTAAAATATTTAAAAATTCCTTAAAATGGACAATTATTTCACATGTTTATTTTTAAATTATAGGACCATCAAGACCCATGTCAGTAAAAAGTATCAAGAAACAGAAGAAGAGGTTGTAGGACAATTACACATCATGAGAGAAGTACACGTCATAAACCAATATAGGTAGAACCTGTGAAGATATTTTTGATGAACCAA
Organism: Viscum album; assembly: GCA_963277665.1. NCBI lineage: Eukaryota > Viridiplantae > Streptophyta > Magnoliopsida > Santalales > Viscaceae > Viscum > Viscum album. The sequence continues at coordinate 183,053,772 of OY728153.1, read as the reverse complement.
TTTCAAGGGTATTATGTGTTTAAATTTTTTGTATTGATTTCCCCACAATTAACTATCTTAGATCTTTAATTGCCATGTATATTCCCTCACTTGAATCATTATTTAATCCAATGAATTGGGATACATAAACCACCAAGGATAATTATAATTCCATGAATTTAAATTTAATTATCAATAAATTGTAATGATTAAAATGGAAATAGAATTATTAGAGAAAATCATGTTTTTTGGGATTTGAAAGTTAATGATTTAGGGAGAACATTATTAAATTTAAATGAAATTTTTCTGAGATTTTACCAGGATTTAAATTTATGATATTTTCATTAATTAATTTAATTATTCATATAAATTTCCATGAGTAGTTTTTTCAATCATTTTTATCATTATCGAGACATCCTATGAGTGAATATTTTCCAATATTTCTATATTATATTTGTTGTTAAACTTGGGCATGATTACTTTTAGAAGTTTATTTTTATGTTATCAAATATATGTCTAAAAATATAGATTTTTAGTATGATTGAGGCATATTTTGTTAGACCATTTCCTCACACCCACTAAACCTTAATACATTTTAACACCCATAGAATCCATGGACCACATTAATAGGGAAGATCCATGATTCAATCCCATCTTATCCTTTCCTTCCATATTCTAAATATTTTTCATGATTATCAAAAATAAGAGTTGGTGAGATAGAGAATGGTGTTAGGGATGCATATTTTGTAATGAATATGTTTGGGGGAAAATTTCATGAAATTTGGTGAATTCATATTCATTGTATTTATTTCACACCCTCATTTAAAAAAGGGTTGTCTCTTGGGATATTAAAAAATAACCATAAATTGATTAATGTTATTGTTATAAATATTAAAAATAGCGTCATGATGATATCATTTGGGGTTCGGTGGTGGATGTGGGATTTTCCCAATAAAAAATTTCAAAAAATAAATAAAATAAAATAAAAAAATATATAATAATAAAAGAGGGTGTTTCATTTATTTCATTTTATATATTTATGAGTGTTATATGAGATATCGGGGGAAGATGAGACATTTATTGAGTTGTTCTTGATTATCATGAAAATTAATATAGAGAAAAACCTCCTTTTTGAGCCTTACCTTATTTACAACATTCATATACCATAACCAAGCCTCAAATTCATTTTATCCTAAATGGTGAATCCCTCATGATTATTTTTTATTTTGTCTTTATGCGATGGAGATGTTAGATTCCTTTCAAGGATATGGTAAGTGACATGTTATTGAGTTATGCATATCACTATATTCATTCATACCTTGATGATGAGTGGAAAAAATCATGTGAGTTAAATTAAAATAGTAATACATATTTATAATGAGTTAAAAAATTAAAATGGATAAATGAAAATACTTCGATCTTTCAAAAGATGAAAAGTAAAATACATTATTGATTTTTATTCTTTCCAAAATGTGTCCATGATAAATTTTTTACTTGTGATGCTAAAACATTTAATTTCCAATTTGATCAATTGTTTTTTTCTCCATTTAATTTAAATAATGGTAGAGTAATCATCTATTGTAGCATGTTGAGATTACATCCTTGAGGAAAAGTATGAATTCAAGTGTGTGTGTGTGTGTGGGGGGGGGGGCGGGGGTTGATAAGTGCACTTATTATATATATTTTTTATATTAAATTGAATTGTTTTTTATTATTTATTTTTCAATTCATGCGTATTTCCCTGATGTTTTTCTCATTTTTTTAGTATGTAACAGTTTATGGAAATTTTGTAAAAGGAGATAAAATGAAAAATAATTCCATAAAAATAACGTTTTCCCCAACATATGATGATCATGGAACTATTATGGGGTATGAAACTGAATAATAGAGGCAAAAAAGGATTATAGAGCTGAAAAACGACCTTTCATGTCATGTACCCATTACACTTCATGAACCAGTGCAAGTCATGAAAATAATACATGTCGTAAAGTGGAGGAAATTATAATTATATGAATTTTACATGTGTCACGATGTGACACATATGTGTCACGCAATGAAACTTGTGAAGTATTCCAAAACAATATCACATTTTCTGAATTGGATACATGTGTGGAAGATTTACACGCCACATAATCACTACATAGGGTGTAATGTTCGAGATGAGATAAAAACTACCAGATTTGGCATATCTTGAAGGTTTAACATATTTCAAGATATGATACACACCTATAAACACCTTTTGAACCATACTTAATTCCATTTATTGCAGCATGATCACATTTGGAGTATATAAATAGGGATCCAGGTTGTTGCTATTAGGAACACCCAGGAGACTAAATCTTGGAGTGAGAAGATATGGTGTGTTTGGTCCTCACTAGTTTATCTCCATTTTTTCATTATGCATTATTTTTCATTCCTTACTTTTTTTTCTATCATCACTAGGATGAGGGGTAAACCTGCATTATTATAGGGTTATGTAGGAAAAGGGAATAGGTACCGTTGGATTTATTCCTTTTTCTTTATTCACGTATTTTGGATTATTTCTATTGATTGAGTTAATTTCCAATCTCATTATTTTACTTTTATCATGACCACTAGTATTTTAATATGAAATAAACATTATTAATTGTGGAACATTTTACCCTAAATCAAGGCATGACCATTGTCACATTTAGGGAAACCGGGTTAAAAAATGGTATCCAGAGAAACACAATTTGAAAAAACCCTAAATTATTAGTGTGAAGGGAAATAGGGGATTATCATGTTAATGAGGGGATTCCGTGACCATTTGATCTACCTCATATCGAATCCAAAACCAAACATGGATTAATCAATTTGTTTTATAAAAATTTAATTTCACTCGAAACTTGAAACTATAAAACCCTAGCATGCTTTTAAAAATGATTTCCAAACAAACAATCAATCTACCTTTTATTCATTATTTTTTATTTAAATTAATCAAATAAATATGATTATTCAACTATTTCTTCAATTTAAATAAATAAAATCTTTTGAAAACCAAAATAAACTAATTCACCAGTTCTATGGGTTTGAACTCAAACTTTACAAAATACTAAATTTTAATTAATGAAGTATTATAATTTGAGTTTTTATAAATTTTTTATTTTTATAAGACCTATAGAGAATTAACAAACCCCTTTGGGATATCACATGAATTGATAAGGTGATAAAAAAATTAAGTATATTGTATTCTAAGAGGGTACTTTTTCCAATGTCACATAAAATACAAATTCTTATGAAAAATCGTCTATAGAAAAAAGAGGAAATATTGGGTATGAGTAGAATCTCTTGGACTTATATAAGAGGTTCTATAATGTATTTCATGCTATATAATAGGATTGATGTTTCTTATTCCTTGATAATGGTATAAAAAATATCAATAAGGCCGATGTGGGATACATAATAAAATAAAAAATAATATACTTAAGTATTTGTCTTGTAATAAGGATTTTTTTGTTATTTATGGAGGAGATCAGGAACTAATCATCAAGGTATGCATGGATCCTAGTTTCCAAATCGGAAAAATGATCTAAAATCGAAGTCAAATATGACTTATAACTTAATTTAAGAGTTGTGATTTAAAAAGACTCAAAAAAATAGTAGTATCCAATGATATAGTATCATTAGAGTATAATGGGGACTTTAATGTAGCTAAATAAGTAGTGTGGATATGAATCATCATCTTGTATCATGATACAATTAGCAGTTGTAATGACGTTATCTAACCATTTTGTGATAATCTATAATGATAGTCCTAACTGAGGAGATAAGGTCACATATATGAATGAAGAGTATAATTCATAAGTATCACCTCTTGGGGGGGGGGGTCTCTAGGGTCTTAGGTGATAATAAGTGGAGTTTCTTTGGAAGATAATGTGGTAGACACTTTTACTACTGCCTTATCTTAGTAGAAGCATAAATATCAGGTGAGGAATAATTGAATAAATGTTGTGAGTAGTTTTATCAAATGAATATGGGAGTATATTGGAGCTATTTCACTATAAAAAGATTAATTATTACATTTGATTACATATATATTGAATGACGTTAATTTTAATAAATTATTTATCAAATGATGAGTGTTTTTCTACGTAACATTAATATGATAATTTCCTTAGATTATTTGTCACATAAAAAATTAATAATAGTTCTTGGATATGATTAGAAACTAGAAATTACATTACATTACTCTAAAAATATATAATAAGATCTAGATGAAATGTTCTAATAAGACACAGATTATTTTTTTACTATCAGGTGTTGGATGATCCTAATTAGGTGAGGAATCATATCATGATGTTTTGTATAAGGTAATATCTAAGAGAGGAGGTTATGAGGGAAGAATATCTAATATTAATTTCACATGTTATATATTTCATTGTATATTGTTAACTGATAACTTGAATATTGGTTTTTAGACTTGAAATTAGTATTAATGTATGTCATGAACCGTGTAGTTTGTTTTATTTTGAAAAAATATGAAGACATATTCTCATAGTTTAGTAGGATATGTTTAATGCATAATGATTGATATGAAATTAATAAATAACCATAGAAATGATTTTTTCCTTCCCTATGTATAATATTAAATCTTATTCCCTTTTATTTAAATGAAACTATCTGATTATATCCATATCCATAGCAGTTTTTCAAAAAATTTGTTTCGGAGAGCCAAAGAAACACATTCAATAATATAGGTTGATGAAAAAAGTATAAAACTTTCTTGATGAGATTTTGAGGAAAATGAGTTATATTAAATCATAATAATTCATTATGGTTTTCTTCATTACAAAATTAACTACTTTCACTACGGGTGCCTTAACATGTTAGAAGATGTTTATATTGGACATAAGGCTAGATTGTCTAATTCTTTAGATAAAGAGACATAATGTAATCGACATAGAGTTTATCTAGAATCATAATTAAAATATATTTAAATTTAGTATTAAAATAAATATAATTCACAAGAATGAGGAATAATAATTATTCAGGTGATGTTGATGACATAAATCCATTCCCCAATTATTCAAGTTTTAAATATTAAATAAATATTTATTCTATAGTTAGTGACTATAATATTTATTTCTTTATTGAAAAATATAATCATATGTTTTTATTTATTTATATATTTATTATTCATGGTTTGAAAAATACTGAGGATGATTGAAGGGGCCAGTCAAGGGCCAGATGGAAATTATATGTTTAATTTAATTTAATTTAAATAAATAAACTATTTGACATTTAATTAATTAAAATTAAATATCAATGACCTGACAAAAATCATGAAATATATCAAATATAATAACAATTTTAACATTAGGTTTAATTTGAATAATGAAATAATTAACGGGACTTTGTGCAATATTTAATTTCAAATACTTAAGTATAAAACCCAACTTATATCATTTTTATGGAAAGGAACCAGTTTTAAAATACAAATTTTACCTCTATAGATTTATCTCAAGTTTGAAGATAAATCTCTTGAGAATGAGTTCAAAAATAAGATTTTATCATCACCCTCATCCCTATAAAGACCAAGAGAAGTCGGAAGAATTCTTCATGCCTAATGGAATTCATGTTATGATCAACATTGAACAATGAAAGGCTATAAATACCTTCATGATAACACCTTGAGTTATATCTTCATCATTTGAAGGTTTTTTTAGCATGTCTGGATACTATAGAGGAAATCTACTTTGGATTATTCATTACAATGATTGTATGAAAATAAGGTAAACTAAATTCATCAATAAAGGCTGAATTATAAGTAAAATTTAATTATTATCACATATTATTTATAAATTATATGTTAAAAATCCTCTCTATGAATATTATAGGGTCATGTTCATCCATATATGAGGATTTATCACAATAAGTCAATTAAAAACATTATTGGGCACAATCTCTACTACTTCCAATTATCCTCAAACCCAGAAGAGGTGTCCGATTATATTTGTATGTCATAAGGATGAAGGTTGGAATTTTTTAGCATTATAATTGTTAGGGAGATTAAATAGGAGTCTAAATCATATATAAAAGGTCTACTGAGAACCTGTCCATGAATTTGAACTCTAATATCCTAATGTAAAAAAATAAAATCCATCCAAACATTGAATAATAAAAAACCCACAGTGATAATGAATCCTCAAGCATCAAAATATATTTATTAAAATATAGTAAAGGTATTGGACACTCAAACTAGATGTGGAACAATCCTAAAACTTTAATCATTTTGGTTTTAACTAGTACACCCAGATCAAACCTGGGCTAGGGTTCCTTGAATCCTATCCATCTAGTTGAATCAGGACAACCACCTTTTGAATAAAATGTGTAATAGAAAATAAGACAAATCCAACCAAAATCAATACATCATATATCAATGTGTCATGGGTTTATATAGAACAAGTTCAATTACCCTAAAAATGATATTAGGCAAAACATATATTGTTAGTTTCAATAAAAAAATCATTTTAATTCAAAAAGAGATCACAAAATGACATATCAATCACTAAATTCTCAAAAATCCCAATATTTAGAACACTTGTTCTAAAATTAAATGTTCCATATTCATTTGAAAATATAATTTCTATTGGAATAAATAACAAAGAAACTAAATTTTAAATTGAATTTGCAATCAATCCATAAGAATTTGGATAATTAATTCGTTCCTTAATTTGAAACCATAAAATACATGTATTATTAAAAATAGTGTACAAATATAATAAATCCAAAGAACCTTTTATCTATAAATCACAATGATATCTCCAAAAAATAATGTTAAAAAATATATACATGTAAAAATTAAAATATATTTTTCTATGAAGAACATAAAAATTATATTTTTATGTGATTCTCAAATTGATTGACACTTTTGTCATGAAATACTCCAAACAAATGATATCATGTATAAAAATTGGATTTTGATTCAAAAAATACCCACAATTGTCTATATAAAAATACATTTTTAATTTATATTAAATGAAATCACATTAGATTTCTAATAAAAAATAAAATTATGGAATTATCTACTAATGTAAAATTTGAGGAGATAGATCTGTACATAATAAAAAATATTTTTGAGTCTCACTCCACGGTTGAGAGTTCACTCCTAGTTTTTTCCTAGGGTCGGTGTCTCCATACTTCCTCGGAGTTCTGGATCTGTGACGTCAGTTCAGTTCACTTCAAATCTTCCACGGCAGCAACATTTTCTCTTCTGCCGCATGCGCACCCCCATCTTTGGTGCCGCTCCTCCTTTCCCCATGATGAATCTACTATTTCTGTTTGGCCCCCCCTGGAGTCTCTGCCTGTTCCCGGAACCTCTGGTGGCGCAGAAGGAGTTGACGCCTTTCCTTGCTTGTAATCTCTGTCCGGCGCAGGTTCAGCCTTCCAAGAGGCCGTGCAAGCTCTCCCGGCGCCGTAATCCCTCGTGGGTTATAGATCGGGAAGTGGGAGGAAGATTCCATTTTTCATTCATCTCAAGCTATTCCTTCTTCACGGATCCGAGACTTTGGAACCATCTGCTCTCTGTTCGGGGTTTCCTCTCGCGCCAGCGCTGCGAAGTCGGAAGAGGATTGGGGGGCGGGACTCAACATACACTATGTTGAGAGTTTCCGACAATTTGGGGTTTAATTTTCGCACCCTTTCTAGCGTTGGATCAACACGTTTGAGCGCTCGCGAAGGGGTGTGTCGTGAAGCACCTGCTGCGAAGGAGATTGTTCTGCGAAGAGGCGTAATTGCGAAACATACGACCGCGAAGGAGGGCGTTTTGTGTTAAGGCGGCTTCGTGAAGCATCTTCTCGCAAAGGGGGTGTGTTGCGAAGCATTGGAAGCGTTTTGAGCGCTCACGAAGGGGGTGTGTTCACACTGTTTTGATCCGCGAAGCACTTACCGCGAAGGCCTGTGGCGGTGGGAGTGCGCAAATTTACCGGTTCGCGAGTTTATGCAGAGCTTGAAGTTGCGAAGGCCTGACCCGTGGATTTGCCCCGCGAAGAGCCTGAAGTTTTGTGAAGCCAAGAAGGACATTCACGGCGTGTCACACCGTGAAGACTGGGGGGGGGGCGACTCGGGTCCTTGGACCGGGTCGTGTTTTTTGTAAGGGTGGTTTGGATTCTACACAGGTGCTGACCCCTATAGAGGATAGTGTTTTCACCTTTTCATTTTCACTATGGATGCTGACCTGGTTAATCAATGGGCGAGACTGTCCCTAACAGACAAAGAAAAAGCGGCGGTCGAGGCACGGAGAAATGAATACCAAATCTCGGTAAAACGCATGTCTGTGCTCGTGGTGGGAAACTTCGTTGAACACATTCCGGTTAATCAGGGGGCTCTCAAAAACACTATTCAGAACATCTGGAAACTTGATGCAGGAGTGGCTATTTGGGAGGCGGGAACTAATCGCATCATTTTCAAGTCCTTTAACGAGAGAGATAGGGACAAACTTTTGCGTGGCAGACCGTGTTCCTTCGATAATCAGCTCCTCCTCATGGAAGAATTCAAAGGGGTAGACGATGTCCAGTGGGTGAATTTAACCCGCTCCCCCTTCTGGATACAAATCAAAGGAATCCCTTTCCATGAAATAATGGAACACATAATGAGGGAAATTGGGAACAACTGTGGACACTTTCTGGAATGGGACTGCTCAGACCCAATACAATGGGGCCCTGTGGTTCGAATCAAGGAGGAAATTGAGGTATCAGAGCCCCTAATGAGAGGAATGTTCCTAAAAATCGATGATTTCAACTCCTGGATATCATTCGAATTTGAGAAACTCCCACTCTTCTGTTTATTCTGTGGTCGTCTTGGCTACCTTGAAAGAACACGCTCCACAAAACTGAAGAATGGATCAGCTGACATCACACTCCAATATGGCCCTTATCTCCATGCAATAATGAACAAATCAACTTTCATCCCTGAGACGGAAAAACAAAAAGACCGCGCCCGTCTCATGTGGGCACGTACCAATCGGGTGGAACCCACACATGGACAAGGCATTATGTTGGGGCCTCCGGAGTTCTCTAATGCTGGTCATCCCACCCAGAGAGAAGCTGGAGTTCATCATAACCCCCTGAAGGACAAAACTCAATCATCCACAAGGTCGGAGATGATGTACAAAGAACCACCACGACAATGCTCAATGCCAAAGCCGTCGAACCTCGAACAACCAGACCTAGATCCGGATCCAGGTCCACAACTATCCGTAATCGACATGCCACCAATAGAGTCCCATGGAATGACCGAAACTCCAATGCTGGTCCCAATCACCCGTCACACATGGAAAAGGGTGCAACTTAGAGGAAGTTATGATCGATTGGAAGACCCTAACCATGGCGCCAGGAAAATACAAACTGAAACATGTCAATCGGGGGGGGTGGGGGAGCCCCACCAAAAGATGGAAAACGAAAAGTGGCGAAACAAGTCTTGAGGAACCAAAGGCAGCGGCGGGCGAGACCCAACACCGCCTAGAGCAATGATTTTGTTATGATGTAACTTTCGTGGGCTTGTAAACCCACTAACGGTTCGCATGCTTCAGCGCCACTGTGCTCAAAGTCTCCCCGATATGGTGTTCATGTCCGAAATTATTCTGGAAACCAAGGACACCAATGGTATTTCCCTGAAGTGTGGTTTCCAAGGCTGCTTTCTGGTGCCCAGACAAGGCCGTTCTAGGGGCCACTGTTTCCTTTGGAAGGACAATATTAACATAACAATTTTTTCTTTCTCTTCACACCATGTGGCTGCAACTGTTCAAACAGACTTGCACCCACCCTGGACTTTTGTGGGATTATATGGCTGGCCGTCCCATGCTGATATGGAGCGATCATTGGACATCCTGGGCAAGCTGTGACATGATATTCCTAGCCATATTCTTTTCGGTGGTGACTTCAATGATATCATGTTCCATAAGGAAAAAAGATGTGGAAGAACTCGACACCCAGCCTCGATGTCTAACTTCAAGGACACAATCACTAGGGCAGACCTGGTCGATCTGGGGTACATAGGTAATCCTTTTACATGGTTCCGCGACAACACTAAAGTCACCCGCATCGCAGAGTGGATTGATAGATTTCTGGGTTCTGCTGATTGGATTAATTTGTTCAACATGTTTCATGTGGGCCACTTGGCCCTTAAATGTTCAGATCATTGCCCTATTCTCGTTGACTGATTGCAAGGAGAACGACATCAAAAACTCAGCAGACCCTTCAGATTTGAGAGCTTCTGGTCAAAAGACCAGGAATGTGAAGAGGTGATCTGATCATGCTGGGAAAGTTCTCACGAAGATGTTGGCTTCAATATCCAATAGGATGCATCTGGTCTGAGACCTTGGAGTTACAAGAAATTCCACCAAACTAATAGGCATTGCGAAATCCTTGAAAAGAAGTTTCATAAACATCTCAGGAAACCCTCTTCCAATGGAAATATCTCCAGGATTGGTGCTACTCAAAGAGAGCTGGATGTTACCCTTCGTGTTAAGGAAATATTTTGGGCTATGCAAGAGCGTGACAACCACATTAGAGAGGGTGACACTAATACAATGTATTTCCATCTGAAAGCGTCATCTAGACGTCGAAAAAAATCTATCATGAGCCTATCGCGGCCTGATGGAAGAAATGTTTCTAACACTTGCGGCATTCACAAAGCATTGGTAGGCTATTTCTAGAACCTCTTCTCCACAGGTACCCCTTCCATGTTGGCTGAAGTGGAAGAATTCATCATACCCGTGATTACCGATGAGATTAACCGGTAGCTTACAAAAGATGTGACGAATGATGAGATTCTCCAGGATCTAAAATAGATCCTCCCCACTAAGGCCCCGAGACAGGATAGTTTCCATGCCCTTTTTTCAACCTTTACTGGCACATTATCGGTCCCGACATATGCAAAATTATTAAAAACATCTGGGAGGGGAACACAAGTATTTCTACCATAAATGAAGTTGTCCTCTTCCTCATCCCCAAAATCAAGAATCCTCAGGTGATCCCGGATTTTACTCCTATCAGCCACTACAATGTCTCTTATAAAATCTTCTCAAAAATCCTGGTTAATCGGTTGCGTCCTTTTCTTCCTGATATTTTCTCAGAAAACCAGAGCACTTTTGTGGCCAAGCGGCTGATTACTGACAATGCTATTGTAGCCCATGAAGATTTCCACTATATGAAAATGCGAACAACGACAAAAAGGCAACCATGGCCTGGAAACTAGACATGACCAAAGCCTATGATAAAGTGGAATGGCAGTTCATAAGAGGTGTGTTGTTGAGAATGGGATTCTGCACTAAATAGAAAGATATTGTCATGAAATGCATCATGACTGTCTGCTTCAGAATCAAGGTCAATGGGGAGCTCAACAGAGGATTCTCCCCATCCCAAGGCCTGCGCCAGGGAGATCCTCTCTCCCCTTTTCTCTTCATCATGGTGGAAGATGTTTTCTCTAACCTTATCTCTAGGGTGGAATCCGCTAGGTCTATTCATGGAGCAACAGTCTGCTGTGAGAGCCCACAAGTGTTACATCTCTTCTTCACCGATGACTGCCTCCTTTTCTCCAGATCCACTTTTAATGAATGTCAGGTGATCAGCCATGCGATCCAGCAATATGAGCGGGCTTCTGGACAGTCTATCAATCACGAAAAACCAGAGATCTTCTTCAGCGCAGGGGTGCCTCTGGCCAAAAGAGTTGAGATTTGTGCTTATGTAGGCATCCATATGGTCGATAAACACCAGAAGTATCTCGGACACCCTATGGTGATCGGCCAGTCCAATAAAGAAAATTTTTAAGCTCTGGTGGACAGAATCAAGAAAACAATTCAAGGATGGACCCCAAAAAAACATCTCTAAAGCTGGTAAAGGAACCCTCATTAAAGCTGTCATCCAGTCTATCCCCAGCTACTTTATGTCTATGTTTAGGCACCCAGCGGCCAGCATCAAGCTGATCCGTTCTCATACTACCAACATCTGGAGGGGGAAAACGATGGAAGAAATAGACCCCATTGGTTGGCCTGGGAGAAAATCTGTCAACCCAAGTCGACGGGAGGGATGGGATTCCAGAATCTTCCTCTGTTCAATGATGCACTGCTGTCCAAGCAAGGATGGCACCTTTTGAACCGTCCTTCATCTCATTGTGCGAGAGTTCTCCATGCCATGTATTATCCCCACACGGACCTCCTTGGATCCTTCCATGGCCCCCGTCCTAGCTTCCTTTGGAGAAGTATTTTGGGGGGGCCATAATCTCCATGAGAAAAGGGTTGGGCGGGAGGATTGGTAATGGATCATCTTTCAATTTCTGGACCGATCCCTGGCTTGTCGACAAAGATGGTATGCGGGCCACATCCCCCGCCCAACTAGGTATTGAGGCCGCCACTGTCAACTGCCTCTTCTCAAACAAGGGTCTGGGATGGTGCACGGAAAAGATCCAGGAATGGTTTAATGAAAGAGACCAAAGATTTATCTTGAGAATCCCTTGTGTCCCTGATGCAGGCCCCGACCATCTTTTTTGGAACATTGATGCGTCAGGCGACTACACGGTGAGATCCGGATACAGACCAGATCTTGGTTTTCACGCTCTCGACTGGGATGAGGGACCATGGAATGCGCTCTGGAAGCTCAACGTCCCCCAAAAAATTCTCCAATTTTGGTGGCAGGTATACACGGGCACCATACCTACCATGAGTCTCCTTGTTTACCGCCATATGACCAGTGCTGACTCCTGTCCTTTCTACCCGAATATCCCAGAAACCCCCTGGCACACCATCTTTCACTGCCCGGGGGCCAAAGAAATATGGAATAAATGGGGCTCAACTCCGGATTCTTCTCTGGACATTGCTGATGATCTCCACGATCTTCTTATGCGTTGGTGTTTCTCTCTCTCATCGTCTGATGCAAGCTCCCGATGCACCCTGGCCTGGATCAGTTGGGTCCGGCGTAATGATTCAATTTTCTATCTTGTCCACCAGCATCCCGATTTCTGGATGGAACGAGCCACTTCATAGATTGAGGGATGGAAGGACTGCGAAGGAAACTTTCTTCCAGGTGTTGCCCCCTCCCGGTCCCCTCAATGGATCCCCCCAAATGAATGGAATCTTAAGATTAACATGGATGCCTCTCTCCCCAAGGATGGGCAAGCTGCTCTCGGCCTCCTGGCTCGAAATCATCTGGGAAAGATCATTGCTGCAAAATATGAACCACATTATGCCTTCTGGGAACCGACTGTTGCTCAGGCCTTCGCTATACTTGCAGGGATGATGCTCATTGTGGAACGCGGATAAGCCGATATCATCATCGAGTCTGACTACCTTTCGGTTATCAATGCTATTAACCACAGTGACTCTAGACTCCAGGCCTTTGGCATTATCGTTATAAGAATCCGCTCGCTACGCCACGACTTCTCTTGTTCCACCTTCTCCTTTACCAAAAGGGAAGGAAACAATGCATCCCATCAGCTGGCGGCCTCAAGCCCCTTCGATGTCAACCAACTATGGCTGGACAATTTTCCCTCTTGGCTCTGTTTATGTACGGATGCTGATATTCACCATTAATATAATCCTTCTTTCTTCAAAAAAAAAATAAAAAATATTTGTGAGAACCTAGAGGTTAATATGTAAAATTATTATATAAATAAAACCACTCTGAAGCATGAATAATCTATTAATTATGTTTAAAATCCTAAGAACATTTCCATCAAGACTCCCCTAGCCATAAATTTGAAATAGAAAAACCATGTACATCATTACTTAGGACCTTTGAAGACCATATCTTTTATATTGTTGTAGGTGATCTTGATAAACAAAATCAATCCTAAGACACATTGGGAAGCCAACATTAATATAATGATTAAATATCATAACATAAACAAAATAACAATATTGATTTTATTTTTGATGAAAATTTAGTGATTTATATATAAGATGAGTTGAACTAGTTTAAATGATACATCATATAAAAATTAATGGACACTACCAAGTACATTATTACTATAGGAAATAGGTGGATGTTTGGAAATAATGTTCATGAGTTTAGTAATATATTTTGAAGGATGATTAAATTTATTGCACAAGGGTATTTTTTAGAAGAAGGTGTTGATTATGAAAAATCCTTCACACCAAATTCAATATCAAAATTTGTTAGAAATATTTTAGAATATGAATCGCATCAATATTTAAAACCATATGAAATGGATTTCAATAATTATTTTTTATAGATTTTTTTATGTTGATATATTATAAAACAACTTGGATTTAAATTTAATCTTTTCCAAAGTTTTATTTTAATATTTCTCAATTCTTATATTGTTTTAGTAATTATCATCAATCTTTGTAAGAAATGATCACATATATTATTTTGTATAAATTATTTATAAATAGTTAAATAATGCATTGAAATTTTATTTATTCCATTCTAATTCTATTTATTTGATTTATTTAGTAATTTAGATGATAATCATGGTGGATGTAAGTTAAATAATTAGAAATTATAAAACATGACACATATTAGGAAAGCCTATTGCTTTATGGTATAGTAAAATAATTTAAGTCAACAATACTATCTACCAGTGAATAAGAATACATTGTTTCATATAACATTTTTAATTGGTTTCTGTTACTTCTTAAAGGGAATTATGAGAGATATACCCTTAGAGTAGGGTGAATCAGGGTATACAATTCTTATCTAATTAAAACATTTTTTTTCTTAATTTATCACTATAACGACCAAGGATTTTCATACATAGATATTACATCTTGATAGATTAATATAAAATATATTTCACAAATAAATGCCCAAGGATCGTAAAATTTTAGTTTCTGTGGAGACTATATACACAATATTATTATTTGATAAAAGATATTCAATAAATACGATAAATATATGACCATTTTGTATAATTCATAAACATAACCAACATAATCATTTTTTCATAAACTGGGGAAAAGAAACATAAGAAATGGTGATATTAGATTTTCAGTAAGGGTAAACATGGATGATATCTACCGAATATCGTATGGAATAAGAAGATATGCATATAGGCATGATATTATGAATATAAATTAAAAAATTAAAACTATTTTATCATGGATTATAAATATAATAAATGACATAAAACATTTTAATTTAAAAATACATGGACTATAAGATTTAAAAATAATCATAAATCAACAATGAACAATAAATTCATGTCATATAAGTGTGGCACTATCATAAATATAAAAACCATTTCATATGTTATGGTTCACATCTAACACCATAAAATCAAAACGAATCAGGAATCAGTACCAATTTCATATTTCATTATAGAGCAAACATCATCACCTATTTCCCATAATGGATAAAGCACACTGAATTTTTTCTCATAGTGGATCAACCACATTGTCTTGTTTCCAATAGTGGATAAAACACATCTTATTATTAACAATAATTATCTCATGAGATATAAATCATTACCCAATTAATTTGAGGAAGATATAGGTCCCACCCATCACCTAACTAATCCATTTTTAAACTACATGTTCATAAAACATTCATCATTTCAAAACCAATGAAAAAGGAAATGGGTATCATAAAAATTTCATCCACTACTGGAAATCTGACCTTTCCCAATGCATCTATACCAACGGTTTGTAAAAACTGTTGGTATAGGTCCCCTATCCCAACGGTTTGGCCAAACCGTTGGGAAAGCCCTCTTTGAGGCCACCTTTCCAAAGGGTTTTCCAAAAGTGTTGGGAATGGGTATGGATTTCCCAACGGTTTGGCCAAACCGTTGGGAAAGGTGGCCTATAGGATCTATACCAACGGTTTTGACAACCGTTGGTGTAGATCCTTTAATTTTTTATTAGATCTTCTTACCGAGAACATTATATAAATCAAAATTTAAAATAATTATAAGAATACATATATATAGATATATATATATATTTATGTAATTATGTACACAAAAGTCATGTTAGGTTAGTGGTTAAGTCATACAATGATAAACTACGGGTCCTAGGATCAACTCCTAGTGAAGGTTTTTATTGAAATAAATATACCAACGGTTCCATAACTGTTGCTATAGATTTTCATATTACTTATACCAACGGTTTCCAAAATCATTGGTATAGGTCTATACCAATGGTTTTCCCAAAACCGTTGATATAGATCTATCCCAACGGCTTACTTGCCAACGGTTCTCCAAACCGTTATTATAGGATATACCAACGGTTCGGAGCCCTATACCAACGGTTCCAAACCATTGGTATAGGTTAGTTTTCAAGTAGTGATCATGACATAACTAGATGAAAATAAATGGATCTCATAAACATTTCATCAATTCATCATATAATAATTTGTCGAAAAGTAATAGGTTTCATAAATACCTTTTCATAATAATCGTAAAAATAAAACATCCAAATAAATAATAAGGATAGTAATGTTGGATCTTATCCTGATTAAAACATCACCAACACCAAAGGTTGTTGTCATTGATGAATATAAATACCATAAAAGGTCATTAAAATATTCTGGAGGAAAAGATAATGTTCATTTGAAATCACTTATTTAAAATATAAAAATTTACCTAATATTAAATAAAAAATTTATTTTAAAATAAACATGAAATATTTTAGAGTAATATTCAAATATTTAGTGTTCATTATAGTATAAAATATTTTTTATTCTACACTAGTTAGTAAAATATTCCTTTCATATTTTTGGTAAAAAGTCAAAACTAACTCTTTCGGAAAATAATAAGATGATTCCTTTTAAAATATTTTGTGAAAAGTAGAACATAGGTAAAAATTTATTTACAAAATAAATGGAGAATGGTAATAATTTCTTTAAAACATTTTTAGAAAACATGGATAAGGAAGAAAAATGCTTCCCGACCAAAGATTGAAATAAATTTAGTTTTTTCATAAAATTATTATTTCATAATCTTGAGTATATAAAGAGAGTAAAATGAATGGAAAAAATGTATTTTTATGAAATAACAATAGGATAATAAAATAAAAAAGTTTTTTGAGATATATATTATAGTATTTCATCATCAAAAACATGATCATAGTAATCCTAATAAACAATCAGACTGTAACATAAAAACAATTACCACATTGTTATCTTTTGAATTGTAAGACCCATGAAATAAATAATATCATATTGATATGTATATCACATATTTTTATATAAAAATAATAATAGTAATTCATCTTATATATATACCCCACCCAAAGAAATAAGTGATGTGTATTCATTGGTTCCATAAAATAAATGTGAGACGAAAATCCCTTAAATCAAGTCTTAACTTCCTTTATACTCATTTAGACATCCTATGTAATAGATATAGGTTTATTATAAATATATTATAGACCCTTAATCATATATGTAATATCATATATGGTTAAATTATGACTTTTTATTGCTCATTTTTAACAATTCCATGTTAAAATCACATTTTTGGGTAATAATTCCTTCGTTTTGGTGTATGTTTTGGTTTGGTATTTTCATTTATTCTATTTTGGTCATGGTTACATAATATCCAGAATTTTAACCATGATATAAATATAATATATATTCATTATATATATATATTTATAGTAACACATAAAAGTATATATATATAAATATATAAATGAATTACACCTTTCATGGATATTGTAAGACGTACCTACACATGAATGTTGTATTCATATTCTCAACCAATAGAATGTAGGAAAGTTAGATAACAAGTCACCATTAGAAAATAATTATTATCTAATATATATTACATATATTCAGTAAATATTTCATTACTACCTTCCATGTAAAGTGTATGTGAAAATGATTCACATCGCTTCGTGAGGCAGTCCGCTGTACGTGTGAGTGATCTTATCATATTCCCCTAGAATGGAATGAAAGAAGGTATATGTGATATTATAATTACAAAAGTATAGTTATGTAATAAATATTATATAAATATGTTACATATGTCTTTATATCCATCCTTTAGAGGCGATGGTGGAAAAAAATTCATTGATTCGTCTGGCGGTAGTCCACCGTACATACGATCAATAATTTTGTTTCACATTTTATGGTTTTGGAGGTGAATATAGGTTATAAAATTAAAATAATAACAAAATTGTATATGGGAGATATTTTTATATTATATAAATATAATTGAGAATTATTTTAAGGTGTTGTAAGAAAAAATAAAATATAAATTCTTAGTTGACAATGACAGCTCTTCCTCGGATAATTTCATTAGGTTTAAACCAAAGGCCTTTATATGTTGGATTATTAATAAAAAATGTCTCTAGGATGTGAGGAGGGAATTAATAAAAGTATTTCATCATGTATTTTCTGAACAAAGGGGTTTTATAAGTGTGAATGGGAGAAGATAGGGGGTTCCCTTTTATAAGTGGGGGAGAGGACGCACATGGAATTTTTTAAAATAATAGTGCACCCACATTTTTGACATTATACAAGGCTCAAAATGGGAAATTATCAAACCTTTTATGATATAAGGTCCAAATGTGCATATAATATTAGATTTGGACAAGTTTTTTGGTAAATTTAGCCCTTGTCTTTTTAGTTTAATCCCCAGTAAACCTGTTTTAACCTCAACCGCATTAATTAACTTTTACTATTCATTTTGACCAATAATTAAGTTGAATTTATTATATAATATTAATCATGAAGGTTTAAAGTATATAATATTATAAATTCAATTGTTATAAGTGTAAAATTTTAATTTATAAAAAAGATTTCACTTGTAATAAAAAAATGGTTTCCTTAGAGAAAGGTTTCATAAGTATAGATGGTTTTAAAATCAAAAGTAAAAAATGAATTTTATTTCAATTAACTAAAATGATTTAATAATAAATAATTTAATTTAATTTTACTTTAATTTTTTTTAAATAATGTTTTATCTTTCAAATGATTTAAATGAGAAGGAATTTTTTAATAAAAATCACTACTTTCCACTATTCATCGAAAAAATAAACTTTTCAAAAAATTATCAAAAATTAACCCCATGTTAATTGTGAAATTATGATTACATAAATGAAGTTAATTTTTTAAAATAAATTTTATAAAAGTTTCAAAAAATTAATTTTTTTATTTGTTTTACAAAAAATTCATATCATTTTTGAGAAAACAGTATTTTAGAAGAATTTAAAGTCTTTACTGAAAATTGAGTACATATTAATACATATATTTTATTTATATAAATAATTTATACATAATTTTAAAAAAAAATTTATTTGTATTCATTCTTTAAATTTTCAGAGTAATGTTATAACATGTATATTTAAATAATAATATTTATAGTATATCATAATTCCTTAAAACTCAGTGTAATGTCTACGCAAGAAATCAAATCAATTTAATTTATTCAAAAAAATCATAAAAAATGGTGTAACAAACTATGTAAAAATATAATAAATCACATTCATGTTTATTAATATAGTTATATTTATTATAAAAATATAAATTAATTTTTAAATTAAAAAGGAAATCGTATTAATTAAACAATTTTTTACAAGTTTTTATTTAAAATATTAAATTATAAATAATATAATTTTAATTATAAAAAATTAATATAATTTCTGAAATAATGATATTAAACTTTCCATAGGGTGAAATTTTGGGGGTTTTTAAAAAAATATTGATTTTTCAAGGAATAGGTATGAATACTAATTTTTGTAAAAAAGTCTTTTCTTTTTAATAAATTAAAAAAATTAAAAGTCATATTATGTTTTAAATATGATTTAAAATAAAATAATTATTTATTTTATATTTATTTCACTTAAATTATTTTATTATTCAACATTATATTGGTTTTTAGTATAAGTTTGGTTTTGGGTTAAAAATGGGATTTTTCAAAAAATCGTTTTAAAATGTATAATGTTAATCAATTTAAATTAAATAAAATAATCCAAAATGAGGAATGTTTTAAAGAAAATTTATATAATATATATTATTAAATATTAATATAGATTCATAAAATTATTATTATTAATCATAGATTGTATATAAAATCATATTATGCTTGAAAAATTCACTTCTTGAAAACCTTCTTTTTCATCACATATGCAGGTTTTGTTTTAAATTATAATTTTCCACTTCTATGTATAAAATTTTATAATGTGGATTCAATATTTGAAATTAAAATAATTTATATTATATAATAATTTTAAATTAATATTTCAAAAAATAGAAAAGTGAAAACCTTAAAATTAATTACAATAGTAATAGTAAAAATGGATTTACTAGGGGGACGAAACTAAAAATGTAAGGGATAAAATGACCTAAAACATGTATCAAATATATTTTATGAAACTATTTGAAAATTTTAATGTATAATTGTAAATAATAATCCATTTTGGACCCTTTTGGATGTGAAAAATGTGGGTATGCCTATTTATTTTCATAAATTATAAGTGTGTCACTCACCTCAATTATAAATCATCATACCCTCTCCTCTCTTCATCACACATTAATTTTTTTAAGAAATTAACTACCCAATTTAATTCAAAAATTCAATAACTTCATCTTCGAATCATTATTTGGTGCTTAAATATATTCTAGTAATACATTAGGTATAATCCCAAAGAGGTGGTCTGAAAAGAGGTAAAATCCTTAACTATGAGTTTTTATATTATTTATTTTTCCACAACATTCAAATATTATTCATTTATTAATATATAATAGAAATAATATCTAATATATACTAATATGTTAGTTTTTTATGTCCATGATCTATATCCATCTCATCCTCCCTCAAATGGGAAATGATAACGTTGCTCTTATGTATGACAGACTACCGCCTCATGAACTGATGCGACATGTTTTCCATAAAAACCTCTAAATGCTGGGGATGATGATGGATATAAAGTTTATATTTGATTTTCATAAAATAATTATACCTCTATAGTAATTATATAATATATATCATTTTTACAATCCATTCTTAAGGGAATACCATAATGTCACTTATGTGTACATCACACTGCCTCCTTGCAAAGTGATGTGATTGTTTTTCTTTAAAACTTTACATGGAAGGTAATAAGGATCATATTAATGAATATATGTTATATTAATTCTTAAATTATTATATTAATGAAAAATTAATCATTCTAAAATAATAATATATAATTTTGTTTTTTACCTTTTCACTCATTGAGAAATGATAACATCGTTCATGTACTTGTGGAATACAACGTTCAGGAAGGGATGTGACTCTCTTTATATCACCACACCACATGGATGATATATATAATTATATTTAAAGAAATAATATGTTATATATAATATTCTTATCATTAGTTAAAGATAAAATATTACCTACCTCATTTTCATAATGATTATTGAAAAATGGAAATTTTACTTATGTGTACGCATGACCTACCATCTCTATGATCACACCATAGTTCATTTTTCATAATAATATTTAGTGATTGGACATAAAATTATAATTTATTTATAAATATTACAATTATTTTATGATTATTATTCTTTATATGTTTAAATATTTACATATTTTACCATAGTTAACCTACCAAAATCATTTTTTGACACATAAGCCGAATATGGGAAAAACATCTCACATAAACCTAATTGATTATGTAATCATATATAAAATGGTAATAAGTTAAATAAAATTTATAATAAACATGAAAAAGTTTCTTAAAAGTAAATAATTAACATAAGATTTTTATTAAGGAATAAAAATAACATACATGATGAATCGAACCCAAGGTAAGGGACTTCATCTCAATTTTCATTCGTTGAGTCATATTTTGATGTTATGCACATATAGTCTATTACAAGTCGTATATAAAAACCCTTTGAAATGATATATCATGAATTTACCTATTATTATAATATTTAATCTTTTACTAAAGTTATTATTTCATAGGAATTACGATTCAAATATTTCCAAAGTGATAAGGGACTTTTATTTTTAAAAATTATATTTTAAATATTTCCTTCAAACTCTCTTTCTCTTTAATAACCATGTTTTAACAAAATTACAAACTTTTTTATTTGGAAATAAATTTTTTTATAAATTACATTTTATATATGTTTTTACTTTATTTCATATATTTTAAAAATGAATATTTTTTATGTTTTTTATACAAAGAATTTTGGAAAATGAAAAAAAGGAATGTATTATTTTTAACGTATAAAACAACATTGACATTTCATTCCACTATGAATATTATTTTATTTCTATATTCCATTCCAAAATTTCCTATTTTATTAAATTAAAAACACTATTTCCCTTCTTTTGGGTAATTTTTTATTGAAAATGGGGTTTTATATTAAAAGTTCATTTTGATATCCAAAATGGTTTTCATATGGGTTCAAAAGTGTTGTTCAAAGGGTTTTGTGATGAAAAGTTGCAAGCTTTATTTTTTCATGATATGTTCCTTAGAAATCATTTATGATGTTTTAACCCAGATATACCATTCTGATCCCGATATATCATATATTATGGGTGCTTCCAGATAGCTCTCCGGTGCATTGGATAATGATTATGTTCTCTAGAAAATTATATTGAAAGTCGGCTATATAGTTATTCCAATTTGTTTGGGTTCTAGAAGGGTTTTGTAATGGTTCAATGAGATGATTTCCCAAGGAACCTATATAAATTCTATATACTTTATATTAATTTTTCCTAGGAATCATATGTTTTAAAAAGTTAATATAACATATTTATTTAGAATAATAATAATTCAATTTATTCATAAAAATATATGTTTTTAAGAAAAGGTTATTCATGGGGTTTGATTTTTTTCACTAGAATTATGGTTTTCTCCTTTTTTATGTCCCTTAATGATATTTTTATGCACATCCCATGATTTTAAAATTTTTTCATAAAATTTAAGGATGGGAAAGGGAATGAAATAGGTCATGTTGAATGTTGTGAAACTTTTTCATGAAAATAATTCATGTTTTATTTTAAAAATTTCATATGGTGGGAAAAATAGATGCTGTTTAGAATCATCCACTTTTTTATTATATGGTTTTGTTATGTATGAGTTATGAACAAATTATATAACACTGAAAAACTAAAAAGATGATCAAATATATGAGAATAAATTCATGAAATAAAACTCAAGACTATATAATGTTTAATTATAGGTCCTTATACATGAGGTGTTACATTCAACCACCATTAAAATGAATTTATCCCAAAAAATTAATCAATATGGTATAAAAATAGGGATAATTATGCCTTATTATATCCTTAGGTTTCCATGTAGCTTTTTAAAATTGGTGGTTTCACCCTAAATATTTGAAAAAGTGAGTGGTATTTATTTGTAACACATTCTCTATATAATCCAGAATCTCCACTAATTTTTTCCAAATAAGAAAGATCTTACCCATATGGTTGTTAAGTACAAATGAATGTTAAGGATTGTATGAACTCATGGGAGATACATGGACCACATTATGGAATTCAGAGAGGTTTAGTGGAAGCAACAATCTATAAGCTACCATCTTGACACAATCAATAATTTCAGAGGGACCAATATACCTATGACGTTGCTTTAATTTCATTCAAAATATCATAACTTTATTCCATGTATTAATTAATAGATAAAAATTCTCCTAAACTTCAGACACTAGATCACTTTGATGATTGTAAGAATAACTTTTATGTAAACTTTTTGTCACGATATGTGTTGCTGAATTGATCTAACCTTATCTTTTATTTATTCCACTAGCATTGGTCCTAATAGCTTTATTTTATCTAACATCATCCCAACACATTGGATTCCTGTACATTTTATATAGAGGGCTTCATAAGTATCCATCTGAGTGCTCGAGTGAAATATATTTTTGTATTAAAACTAAAGTAGAGGAATATTTTTATCCCTAACACCTTTAAATTACAGCGCATAATATTACAGCATGTCCTATAGGGTATGAGTTGTTATATTAGACTAACCGTCTAGATGAGGATGATACACGGTACTAAAACTCTTCTCAATAGCTAGGGCCTACTAAAGACTTCTATAGAACATCGAGGTAAAACTCTGATCACGGTCAGATATAAAAAATGTGGTACTCTATGAATCCTTGAAACCTTATTAATTTATATCCTATAAATTTGATCTATATATATAAGTCCTCTCTGATATAAATTCTGTTTTTACTTTATAGGGTGATCAACTACAACCCATGAAAAATTATGCACTTTTGACTTTTTGGGGTGTCCAACGACAAAATCCATGGGGATGTTTTAACATTTCCATTATGGTATGAGTAGTGGTTATAATATCACATTATAATTTTTTCTCTCAACCTCAAATTTCTAACATACTAATCAATGAGATAAAAACTCAATGATATTTCTCTCCATACAAACCAACTATAAAAACTATTTCAAATACATATACATATTTTTAATTCTATGATGAATAGATACTTTTGGATTATGAGCCTATTCTAACATATCCTTATTCAAATTGATTATGGATAGAACAAATGCATGGTTTATGAAACTTATTATTCCATTATAATCAAGGTTAATGTTAGGAAAATTTATCATCTTCTTATATAGATCTACATATTCTTTCCATACCTATTTAATATTTACTTATATTAAAGGTGGAACATTTATTTAAGCAAGATAATGGTTTACCACTAATTCATGATTTATAGATCCATCCTTTTTAAATCAATTAATTTTGTATCTTTTGTGATCAACATTATATAAAATATAGAATGATCCTTTTAACTCAAATCATCAACCACCTTGTTCTCTTTCCCAAGGTGGTAATGTGTTGAGCAGTCTTAATATTTAATAATTTCCAACCATATTCTCTGGAACATGTTCAACTATTTCTATGAGAAAATATAATTTAAACTATTATGACCAATATATATATATATATATATATAATTTCTATATAAATATAATGTATTCATATCATTAATTTGAAAATTACAATAGAAAAATCCAAATAATGAGTTGGATACTTTTCTCAAAAACCATCAATTATTATGGGTTACAATCTATGACCATGTCATTATACATGATAACACATCCCAACCCATTATAGTATTCTTATATATAGTTTAAAAACCCTTCTCCACTATAGGGTAATTTAAGAACATGTTTGTTCTCTAATCATCTCTTCGATTCCTTGAAAGTTTCCTTATATTCATCTATCTAGACGAACTTATCTCCATTATGAGTTAACTTGGGGAGTTTATTATATATTTGTGAGAAATTATCCACAAATCATCAACAATATCCAACAAAAAAATAAATATATAGATACCAATCACATTTTTGGTCTAGGACAACATTTAATAGCCTTCAACCTTGATTGATCAACAAATATACACTTACTTGGGATTATATGACAAAAAAATGCATCCTTTTGTAGACAAAATTCACATATTTAAATTGTTTCATTTATTTTATCCCTCCTTAGATTATTCAGCACGATTATAAAGTGATATTCATGCTCTTCAATTATCTTTTATAGATAATAATATCATCTATAAAGACTATAAAAAACTGATCAATATTTTCTCTAAAGACTATATTCATTAAATCAATGAAGATAGAGGGGGAATTTGTAAAACCAAATGATATCACATTTTTTTAAATATTGAGGTGCAGTGACCTCTATATTGAAACAAAAAGTCCTGGAGAGGAGATTACAAAGAAGGACCATGAGGTACCTCATAAAGACAGAATAATAAATGTTACCATGTTCTAGAGCGGGTGCTCATACGGTGGTAAGGAAGGCACCCACCTTTTCCACGGGGGTGTTGACCCCTTCTTTCAGTCCTTTCATGTATCCACACATTACCTTTATCATCCGAAGGTTCTTCTGCATCAATAGGAGGCATGATAGACGTAGATGGATCATCTTTTGATCCAGCTTCATTACTATAGGCAGACATCATAACAAATGGGTTAAAAAATGCTAACATTATAAAGTACTCTCTCATGAGGAGATATCATGTTTTTCATGTAATTCAGTCCTTCATTTTTCATGGAAACTTCAGGCTTGTCTATCTTCTTCTTGGCCACCTATTCTATGTTGAAGTTACTCGAGGTTGTTATGTTGGCGTGGGCCTTATTTGATGGTAGACTCATACTACATTCATCCAGTATTCGTATAGAATGTCTGGATAGCAAAGGCACATTCCGCAGTGAAGGAGGGTTGTCATTGCAACATGTGTCCTTAGCAATGCTAACAGGGACTATAGAAACAACTACTTCATGTGATTTGGAACGACAGTAATATTTAAATTTAACTTTCTCCGAGGTCGCAACATCTAGCACTATCTTAACTTTTCTCCATTTTAGAGCTTTCATCTCTTGCCAAACCATATCATCGGCCATTACTTGGGCTGAGATCTCTCTCTCCATTTGACTATCCTTTGAGTTAGATTCTTTCCCTTCACCTTCTATGCACTTAACCATAGCATCCCTGAAAGAAAGGCCAATTTCATATTGGTTATTACATTAAAAAATATCATACCAACTAACTTTTCTTGGTCCATCCAATTGAGTAGTGAAAGCCAATACATTATCCTCTAGAAAAGTATGAGCTACAGTATGTCCTTGAGTCTACAACTCAGACTGAGCCATCCCAACTTGGACATTTTTAGAGGGATCAATTTGTCAAGTAGGAGCCTGAGGATCACCTGGGTGCTGTTCCAAATTTGCAGCATTCCCTTTAGAGGGTTTGGGACTCTCTTTTTTCTATACTGGGACTCATCGTGCCCTTCAAATCATAAATTTTACACACTCTATGTTTGATTTATAAATGGACCTGGAGTGTCCTATCATGCAACACATTTCAAAAAATAGAGGCAGTTTTTCATAGATAATTCTCAAGTTTATTTAATCTTGATAAGTGAAAAGAATCACCTTGTCAATCAATGTAGATCCTAAATAAATTTCAACTAAAATTCTGAAAAAATGTCCCAAACTAGCATTCTCAGTGGCTAGGTCCATTCTGATTGGAATACCTATTGCGGATGCAATGTCAAATAGAATCTCAGTGTGCCGTAAACCTCAATTTAATCCATAAATCCTGATCCAGACTTGAGAAAATGTTTCCTTAAAGTCATAAAGGCTAAAATTTGGGCTCCATTCCTAAATCCTATGTGATGCTCGTTTAAGGTTTACTGATCCAAAACCCCATGCTTGAACATTCTGTTCAGAAGAAGGGAAAATCAAATGAAAAAATCCCCTCCCCAATGAGACACATTTGAAATCACTAAAACCCCATATCTCAGATAGATGAACAATAGGTTGCGAAATTTTCCAGGGTTGCATATTGTTGGATAAGTATATTCAGGTGATTAAAGAGTTCTTGCAGAGTTCTAATCTTTGAGATATCTTCCCATCTAAAGCAGAGACATGTTCCGTAGAACCCTTTCTAACAATACGTTGTGCAATGCGATTTTCTGGGAAAATGAAGGAGCTAGTAGGAAATCCCGAAGGAGAGAGAACGCATTGCTTTTCTTCAAGAGTCTGAAATATGTTCATGCCCTTCAAGATATGATGAGATCACAGATGTCAGTAATCATAAGAGAAGAGGTTCAAACCTCTGGAGTGGGATAGATCTACCCAGTCGCTAGACAGTGAGGGTTTCATCTCTCCTATTGTCTCACTTTCATCCATCCTTCTTTCCTTAACCAAATGATATCACTGTATATTCCTAGTGTATATACCTTGTTTGGAATAATTAATTGGGTATATCATATTTATTGAATCTCAATTTTCAATATCCATAAGGAAGTTCAATCATGGAAAAGTATTGATCTCCATATAGTTGATCAATCAAGTCATTAGTATGAGGTAGAGGATACTTGTTCTTGATTGTGATCTGGTTTTGTTTATGATAATACAGTGTCTCACAGATCCATATATATTCATAAAAAATAAATGGTGCATTAAAAGGTTATAAAATCAACTGAATGAATCCTTCTCAAGGTTCTCATGGTGTTTCTTCTTCAATTCTTGCAACCTGATCAGGGTCATTCTATAGGGAGTCTTCAAAACAGTTGAGGCACTAGGTATGAGTTATACTGATAATTAAACTTAATGATTTGATGGAATACTTGGAATTATTATATAAAAACATACATAAACTCCCATATAGTAGGAATATTATCAATAATTGAGTTTCTACCCCATCATCTATGATAAATTACCCTTTTGATTAGGAATAAAACCCCATAAAATGGATGTGATTTACATCAAATTTTCATATTTATCATCACAATATTATATGATCATATTTTGGGTTATAATATCTAATTTGACTTCCTTTCATTGAAAATTAATGATGTATTTATATAGAGAAATCCAATCCATGCCTATGATAACATCAGATTCAACAAAATTGAGAATAAAAATATTTGTAGGAAGCAAATTCCCAAAAATATCAATTGGAGATGAATCATAAACTTGAGATATGATCATTATACCATTAGGGGTTCTCACTGATAATCCAACATCCAACTATTGAGGATAAAAATGAACATACAAAGATAATTTTCATGATATAAGGGAATTTATACAACCCATATAAAATATTAAACTTCAATACATGAGCATAATTGTCACCACCCCAACTTCACTATTCTATATTCAATCCCTTAATCAAACCAAAATAGCCAGTATGAACCCCAATAATCATTGATAAGAGTGACCAGTCATTCATATGATATCAAAATCATGAAAAAATCATTTCAAACTATGACACTATAGGTTTATCCTTGTCCATTAATGATATATATCTATTTAAATCCTTTATAATGGTTTATAAAATTTTTGGAAATTTCCAAAACAAATCTCCTGAGAGTTCCAAAATAGGTGTGCAACATGGCCCATTACCATGAACCAGGTGTTGAACGATTCTAGCTTAATGTTATTTTTTGGAAGTTATAACCCCTAGGAATAACTGTTCCATATCTACATCAACATTTAATATCTACACATTAATGCAATTTATTAGAAACCAGTAGCTATATCCTTCAAAAAAATTAAAGGATATTTATCTATACATGGACTTATAATTATTGTTATCAATAATCTTTTTATCCTATATTCTAAAGGGAAAGTAAACATTTTCTACTGATACCAACTATAATGAATCAGTCTTCTCATACAAAAATATTTCAACATGATTG
This sequence comes from Viscum album, assembly GCA_963277665.1. Lineage (NCBI taxonomy): Eukaryota > Viridiplantae > Streptophyta > Magnoliopsida > Santalales > Viscaceae > Viscum > Viscum album. The sequence goes on along the minus strand of OY728153.1, from coordinate 183,024,658 downwards.
ATGAATATTCAATATATTTTATAAATATATGCTTGAGGGGTAAAAAATTTTAGTGTCGTTAGAGATAAGATATACAATCGTCTTATTTCATGGAATATATTTTTTGGAACCAAAAAACGCATCCACAAGATATTCTAAATGCTTCCATAAATGATGTAAGAGTGTATCCCATTTTCCAAACATCGAATTGACTAGTCATAGATCCCAAATTGAAGTTACAAATTAGGAGTTATGGACACTAAAAGTTGGGATGGAAAACTGGTTCATGAAGCCCATTCGTGGAGCTCCCTCCATAATCACGGAGTACGGGAACTTGACCAGAGCCTCTGTAAGTGCTATGAAATCCATGACAGAATCCTCTAAAAGTCTTAGGATCTTTACTGGTGCCTCTGTGAGTGCCAAAAATACCGTGATGGTAGCCTCCGTGACTTTGAGAAACTTGAGGGAACTACCTCCGGTTGCAGAGCGTAATTTCCTTCGTGGAGTCATTTCTCTTCATAGTGCACATTTTTTCACCACAGCATGCTCTGGAAACCTCCATCGCTTATAAATAACGAGATCACCCCCTTCATAAGGATGGTTATACTTCCCCTTTGGCAGCCAGTCTCCCATTTCACGGTTCTCCTGAGTATCGTGATGTGATGCCCTTCACTAAGGCCTCTGCCCTTTGGGAAGGAGGGAGACCCATTCATGTTGCTCGAGGCTCCATGAGCATTAAGACTTCATAGATAACTCTCCTAATAATGCGCCATATACTAAGGCAAGACAATGCTCTATGAGCACCTTTCCTTCGTGAACCTGCTTCGTGAGACCCTGACCTCTGCGAAGCCCCATGCTCTACGAGATCCTAAGCTCCGTCAGCCCATGTTTCGTGAGACCCTGAGCACTGTGAAGCCCCATTCTCCATGAGATGCTGATCACTGAAAAGATCCATTATTTCCAAGAACCTAATCTCAGTGAACCCCATTCCTTTGCGAGGCCCTATCCTTCGCGATGCTCCTACCTTCATGCCTAATGGTCTATACCGTGGAGGTTTCTCCCCCACACCCCAACTTGGGATCATTTCTAGGCTACGGACCTGGCCCTCTCGGTCGATCCCTTCACTATCATCACCGACCCCATGAAAAAATGGAAATTTTCACTGTGAAATTTTCATGCCAAGATGTCAACATTTTCCAGTACTCCCTTATACGCATCCACCTTCCACCTATGGAATACCATGATTGAAGATACTCCTACACACTCCATAAAATAACTTGAGTCGACTTATTCCTCTTGTTCCCTTTAAAATGTCATGAGTTGAGATTCTCATCTTTAATTCCATAAGTACCTTGAGTCGAACCATTCCTCAAGTAGCTCCTCCAAACCCAATCATTTGAATCCTATGCCAAGTTGAACCAGAAAGGGTTGTTGTTGCGTAAGTCCCAAAACTAGCCATTTCTAGGCACCTTATGACTAATAGTCCTATCTATATGACTCTAAAATTTAGTAAACCCTATTTGAAAAACATAGTATGCCTCTTGTTCTGAATAAGAGATACCTTAAGCACCAAGGATAAGATGCCAATAGTCCTCTCTACATGACGTTAAATTGTAGTACACCCTATATAAAAATCATAGGGTGCCTCTTATTCTAAATAATAGATTTATTATGCGCCAATACTAAGATGAAAATATTCCTCTCTACGTGACTTTAAACTTTAGTCCACTCTATATGACAAACATAGGATGCCTCTTGTTTTGAATATGAGATGCCTTATGTTCCAAGAAAAAGATGCCAATAGTCCTTTATACATGACATTAAACTGTAGTAAACCGTATATGATAGAAATAGAATTCTTATTGTTATGAATAAGAGATTCCCCATGCACCAAGCATATGATTCCAATAGTCCTCTCTACATGAATTTAAATTGTAGTACACCTTATAAGACAAACATAGGATGCCTCTTACTCTAAATAAGAGATGCCTTATGCATCAAATATAAGAAGCCAATAGTCCTATCTATATGAATTTAAACTGTAGTACACCCTTTATGACATACCTAGCATGCCTCTTACTCCAAACAAGATATTACTTATGCTCCATGCGTAAGATGCCAATAGTCCTCAATACATGACTTTAAACTGTAGCATGCCCTATCATTTAATAATCGGATGCATCTTGCTCTAAACAAGTGATGTCGTATGTGTCAAGCATAGGATGCCAATAGTCCTATATATATGAATTTAAACTATAGTACACCATATATGAAAAACATAGGATGCCTTGTTATTTAAAAAAGAGATGCCTTATGCACCAGGCATAAGATTCCAATAGTTCTCACTACCTGAATTTAATCTGTATCATACCCTATCATTCAATAATAGATGCCTCTTTCTCTAAATATGTTATGTCTTATGTGTCAAGAATAAGATTCTGATAGTCCTATCTAAATGACTTTAAACTATAGTATTCCCTATATGGAAAACATAGGATGCCTCATTCTCTAAATAAGAGATGCCTTATGAACTAAGAATAAGATAACAATAGTCCTCACTACACGACTTTAAACTATAGCATTTCATATAATTTAATAATAGGATGTCGCCGGTTCCAAATAAGAGATTCCTTGTGTGAAGGGAATAAAATTCATCATTCCATGATTATAATGGCGTAATTCCTAGAGCATTGGAATCTATTCGAGCATCTCATAACTCCAACTCATGCTTCATGTGTCCTTTATTCAGATATTCATCCTCTTTCATGTCTGAGGGGACCATATAATAGCCTGGTCCCATGCCACGTCAGCTCACCTACTATTCTTGGCCAATGCCCCAAAAGACTTTGGGTGACACTTTGAGTTTGGACCCATGTTTCTAAAATGGTCAGCGGTTGTACCTTGTTTGTTTGATTCCATCTTAGGCTAACACAATGTGGATGTAGCATTTAAAATATGGCCATTAGTTATCCTCATTCATCATGCTTCCCTCATAATGTTATGAATATTGGTAATATGATTCAAACATTTCATCTCCCATTTTTCAGACTGAATCCAACACCCATGGTGTTATACCTCTTGTGCACTAGTGCATTGCTGTATGCCTCAATTATATGCCTCATCCCACCAGTGAGTTGGGATTCCCTCATGGAAAAACATGAAGAAGTAATTACGGGAAGATTCTATGCTTAAGTCCCTTCCACCATTTCCACTCCATAGCGGCACCTGGGCTGCTACCACGAGCAAGCCCCATTCACCATTGCCACTCTACAGCAGTACCTGAGTAGTATCCATGCATAATATCAATCCACCATAACAACTCCATGGTAGCACCCATGCAATATCCATGTGTAATCCCCATCCACCATTTCCACTCCATAGAAGCACCCGGGAGGCTTCCATGCATAAACCTCATACACCATTGCCGCTCCATAGCGGTACCTAGGAAACATCCTTGTGTAAGCCCCATCCACCATTTCTGCTTCATACTGGCACCTGAGTAGCTTCCATGCGTATGCCCCATCCACCATTTCCACTCCATAGTGGAACCTGGGAAGCTTCCATGCGTGTTACCCATCCACCATTTCCTCTCCATAGCGGAACCTGGGATGCTTCCATGTGTATGCTCTATCCACCATTGTCAATCCTTAGAGGCACTCCCCAGATTACCTCCTAGAGTAATTCCCAATTTGTATCTTGTGATGGGCCTCTAATCATGCATAATACCCATTCCATTTCTCATAGATGCACCTTTTTCAATGCAATAGTCAGGTCTTTGTTACCTCTTGTTTCTCTCACTGAGCATGACTCATATGGGCATAGAGTAATCATAGACCATGACATCCTCTATGGGCCGCCTTAGTGTGTAAGCCCCATCCACCATCCAACTGAGCTATGTGGACTTTGATCCTTTCCCTATCTAGGAAAGGTACATAGGAAGCCTCTCTGAGGTTCAATCCCATCATACATATGTTGCTACCACTTCATGTCAATTCACCCTCACCCCGCATGAAATTAAATAGTATTCCCTTTTCCTCTCGCATGATGTAAAAATGTATTCTTTCAAACTATGTGGGTTTTGATCCTTTCCTCCTAGACATGGTACATAATAAGCGTCACTGAGGTTCAACCCCAAACACTGACAAAGTTTGGCATCCCCTATGTTGGCACCCATACCCTTGGTCCACCACTTAGTGGTGTTAAAGTAGCTCTTGGGAATCTAACCATGTGTTATCCCCACACTCAATATATATTCCTCCAACTAAGAGTGTCCATCTTGCAATGGGTTTCTAACCATATGTAAGCCCTATCATTTCTCTGGGTTTCTTTCCCTTGTGTACAACCCGATTCTATGAACCATACTGAACTACATGGACTTTGATTCCCTTCCATGGGGATACATAGGAAGTATTAATGAGGTTCAAGCCCATCATCCATGTCTCATCCTGGTCTTTCCTTTGAGCCTTTGTGTTTTAAGAATGTCATGCCCTTGCCTGAAGGTTCTAATTCCTTTCGAGTCCCCATCCATGCAATATATTCTTATAGGACACCTCTTAAGGTGTCCCATCACCCCACCAAACTATGTGGACTTTGATTCCCTACCACGAGGATATGTAGGAAGCCTATCCATGGTGCAAGCCCAGCATCACCATCATCTTCACGTCGCTTCCATCCCCACTCACTCCATCCTTCAACACTCCATCTATATTCATCCTGATTCCTACCTGTGCCACCACATCCCGGAGGGATCATTCCATTTTTATGGGTAGCTAACCATTCATAATCCCCACGCAAAACATATCCATCGAACCAAGAGTATTCCTCTTGTGATGTACCTCTAACTATACATAAGCCCCAACATGTCTCTGGGTTGTTGTCTTTTGTGTACACCCTGATTCATCACCACCTTCAAACTATGTGGGTTTTTATCCCTATCTTATACACATGGTACATAGGAAGCCTACCTGAGGTTCAATCCCAGCCTATGGTAAACCTTGGTGTCCCCCTTTCTACGGTGAACTCTTTCTGATCTGCCCTCTATGGTATCGAGATCAACCATCATGGTGTGATATCATCCTTTTTTGGGACACACCACCATTGGTCTGCTCTTATTAGGTGTTCAGAGCTATCCACCTAGTGTTCCCCATTCTGGGGTGCACTCTCTTTGATCTTCCCTTTGTGCTGTCTAGATCATCCCTCATGGTGTGATATCATCCCTTTTTGGGACACACCACCCATGGTCCACTCTCATTGGGAATTATGATCTATCTATCCAGTGATCCATCCAAGGGATGTACCCATCCAATCCACTCACATTAGTGTTTTGATCAGTATGATCTGCCTCCTCTAGAAATTAAACTCACGACATACCCCATGTAAAACATTGTAAGCTATGAAAAACCTCATAGAAATGCCTCAAGCATAAGATACCCCATGCCCGACGTGGGATGCCTCAGGTTCTGAAACCTTGAGATTCCATCTTATGAGAAATAATACATGTTTACCGATGTCCATGCATCTAGATATGCCATTATATGCATGATGTTACCATTTACTCTAACCAAAGGTTACTGCCATATCAATACCCCTTGGAATTTCTAGATAAAAGCGGCCTAATTAACCAGCATCCACAATAATATGGCCCCAAGAATGAGATTCATGAACAACGTCTTAATCTTTAAGGGATAACCAGACTAGGTGATAAGTTCTGAGGAGGAATCCAAAGAAGTAGGAATCTATATCCCATCATCTCAATTCGATCATGGAGAAAATTTCCTTGAATAAGCAATGGATGCAATCCACTTTTGGAAAGCGGGAATGCGGGGAAACAACCAACGAGTCCCCACAAACAAATGTGCACCCTAACAAAAGCATTAGAAACAATATTAAACATCTACCCAACATATCTTCACATATAGCACACTTCATAAATGTACCTTAATTAAACCATTCTCCATGACCTAGGAAAAAGAAACATAAGAATGCGTGATCTTAGATACTACACAATGGAAAACATAGAAGATATGAATCAATGATCATATTAATGAATAAGATAATAAAAAGGGTAAAATATTATGAATTTAACATAAATAATTGATACCCAATATATCTTGAATCACAAACATGTGCCATGTAATAAAACATTATCAATTAAAAATATATGAACTGTAAGAGTGAGAAATCATCATAAATCAATCATAAACCATAACTTCATGTCATATAAGTTTGGATCCATCATAAGTATAAAAACCATTTCATTTGTAAATGTTAACATATGAGACAATCAAATCATAATGGATTAGGCATCAAAACCTCTTTCACATTTCAAAATTGACCAGGAATCATCAAATATTTTCCATAGCTGATCAAGAACAATGACTTGTTTCTCATAGCGCCTCATGAACATCACCCTATTTCCCATTGTAGATCAAGCATATCATATTGTTTCTCCTAATTATATCAGGAGATAGAAATATTTACCTACTGAATTGGAGGGAGATATAATTCCCACCCACCACATAATCTATTAATTTTTCCCACATTATCATAAAAAACAATCATACCATAATCCATAAAAAATGAAATAGGTATCATAAACATTTTAGTATATCATAACCCAAGTAAAATAAATTAGTTTCATAAAAAGTTCATCAATTCATCATATCATAACCCGTGGGAAAGAAATAGGTTTCATAAATATATTATCATCATAATAATAAACATGAAACATCCAAATAAAAAATAAGGATGGTACCATCATATCGTATCCCCAAAAAACATAATCTACATAAATGGTTTTTGTAATTGATGAATATAAATTCTATAAAATATCATTAAAATATTCTTGAGGAAAATATCATTTTCAATTGAAATAATTTATTGAAAATTTAAAAATTTACTAATATTAAGGAAATTTTTTCATTTAAATGTGTCTTGAAAAACTGTAAATGATATTTCAAATAATTAACATGCCGGAATGGCATAAAATCTCATTCTTTCCATAGATGTTAAAATAAAGACTCCATTCACATTTTTGGAAGAAAGTCAAAAATACATTATTCATAAAATAATTATAAGAGTCATTTTATTTTATTTTTAAAAAATTAAACCATGGATAGAATTTTTTTTAAAAAAGAATTTCATAATGGTAAAACTTTCTTTAAAACTTTTTTAGAAATCATAGACCTTGAATAAAAAGGGTTTAAAACCAAAGACAGAAAAAAAATATTTTTTTCTATAAAAAATTCTTGTTGAATATTGAGTCTATAAATATAGCAAAATAAAATGAAAACATGTATTTTAATGAAATAACCACAGGACAAAAAATTTAATGAGTTTATTAAAATATATATTATATTATTTCATCATTGGAAAATTAATCGTAAACAATCTCGATAAATAATGATATTGTGAAAGAAAACCTTTTACGACTATGTTATCTTCTGATTTTTATGACCCATAAAAGTAATAAAATTATATGGATCTATATATAATATAATTTTTTGAGAATAATCATAAAATTAATTCATGGGAAGTATATACACCATAAAAAAACAAGTGGTGTATATGGTATGTGTCCCATTGAAATTAAAGTGTGATGATAATCGCCTACCTTATGTTTTAATTACATCATACTTATTAAAACATGAAATATAATAATAAATATAGGTTTATTATAAATAGATTACATAACATTATCAATTAGAGTCAAATATATTATAAGATTTTCTCATTGGAAACTTAATCATAAACAATCTTGATAAACAACAAAATTGTAACATAAAACATTTTACGACTATGTTATCATATGAATTGTAAGCCCCCTGAAAGTAATAAAATTATATGGATATATATATATATATCCCATAATTTTATGAGAATAATAATAAATTGAATTCATGGGAAGTACATAAACTACACAAAATAGACAAGTGGTGTATATGGCATGTGTACTATAGAAATAAAAGCAAGACAAGAATCACTTACCTTATGTCATTAATTCCATCGTACTCATTAAAAACTCATATATAATAAATATATTTTTATTATACATATATTATTTTACCATTATAAATTATTCAATATCATATATGATCTATTTATGTCCTTTTATTGCATTTTGAGAAATAATTCTTTAGTAAAATCACATTTTAGGTAATACATATTTCATTTTTTATGCATGATTTGGTTTAGTATTTTTTGTGATTTTATATTCATCATTATTAAATAATATAGATAATGTTAAACATGATATAAATATCATATTTATTCATTATATATGTATTTATAGTTATCTATAATATTATAGATAGACAAATTAAATAAATCTTCTATAGAGATGGTAGGTTCTACGTACGCATGGTCGATTTTTCAATATTATTAATGGATGCAATGATGAAATTGTAAAAAATACTTCACCTTTTATGAATAATTATTATTTCATGTATATGACATATATTAATTAAATTTACCCTTACCACATTCCATTTAAATCACAATTGAAAAATGTTTCACATCACTTTGTGAGGCATTAGTCTGCAATACACATGAGCGATGTTAACATATTCCACTACAATGGAAAGTATAATGTTATATGAGTTATTATAATTATAAACATATATTTATGTCATAAATATAATATATATATGAAAAATCCATCATTATATACAATCCTATGAGGTGATGATAGAGAATGAATTTCGTCAGTTTGTGAGGCGGTAGTCCCCCATACACATGATCGACAGTTTCATTTTCCATTTGATAGAAGAGGATATGAATATAGGATATTACATTAAAATAATTAAATATTAATATATAGGATATATTTGTATTATTATATGGGATATATTGGTACTATTATATTCACCTAATTAAATAATATTTGATGGATTTGGAAGAAGATATAAAATTGAAAAACTAATTTGAGAATGATACACCTTCTTATAATTACCTCCTTAGGTTCATAGAAAAATCCATCCTAGGCTAGATTCATGATAAAAAAATGCGAATGGGATGTGAGTATGGAAATAATGAAAGGATTTGTGATGTTATTAGATAAAAAAATATGTTCAAGAATAATTAACCAGATAGGATAGGGGGAGCCCTTTTATAAGTGGGGAAGAGGACAAATATGGAATCTTTAAAATGAATAATGTGTACTAGTATTTTCTACATAAAAAGGCTAAAAATAGATCATTATCAAACATTATATGATATATGGTAAAAATATGTCCATACAATGGTATTTTTATAATATTTTAGGTCATTTATATCTTATCTATTTAGTTTGACTCCATGTAAACATGTATTAACCTTTACCATGGTAATTAATTTTTATTACTTTTACAGTTAATTTTGAAAAAAATATTTTGAACTTATAATATTATCTTAAATAGGATGATTCGGAATTTTGAATCCATTTTTCAAAATTCCATTCATATAATTATAAAAATTTAATTTATAATTAATCCCATGGATGTAATAAAAAAGAAGTTTTCTGAAGATGAAATTTTAATAAGTACAAAAAGTTTTAAAATCAAATGTCAATATAAATTTGTTTACAATGACCTAAATTGGTTTAATGAAAATATAATTAATCAAAATTTAATTTTAAAATATTTTTATACAATATGTATCTTTTTAAATTCTTTAAATAAAATGTAGTTTTTAAAAAAATTAGTATTTTCACTATTCACTGTAAAATTAATCTTTTCAGAAAATTTTAAAAAATTCACACAAAGATAATTTTGACTGTTTTATTATAAAAATTTGTTTTAATTTTTGCCAATAAATATTATAAATTTATTACAAATTATTTTTATAATTTATTCAAAAAAATTAAAAAAAATATTTTTTTAGAAAAATGATTTATCAAATCATATAATGACTTCAATAAAAATTAATTACTTATTTATAAATAATTTTTTTATATGAAAAATCACATGTTTATTTTTTGAATATGTTTATTCCTGTTTATATAACCATATTTAATGAATATGTGATAACAAATATATTTAAATAAAAAGATTATTAGTATATCACAGTTTGTTAAAACTAGGTGTTGCATGTACCACAATCTATCGATAAAATTTAATTTATTAAAAAAAATATTTCATAAAAACTCTGGGTGTTGCACTCATTTTTACAATGCATATTTTAATCCTACATAGATGGGTCACTAATTTTATCTTTTAATTGATGTTAATTTGATTAATATTTCTTTTCCCCATCCATTATTATATACTCTTCATGGTTTCTTTTTACCCAGATTTGTTGTGCCTGAAGAAAGTAAATAATAAAAAATTTGATTCTACTTGCTTGACCACTATGGGATAGTTCAAGGAGAATTCCATAGATAATGGTTCAATGCACTGAATCACTAAATCTCACTACTCATCAATGGGGTAAGAAACTACTGATTAGGTCCCCTCCCTTAAAAAATCTCTCCCCAAGGGTCACTCCCTCAAATTTCCTTCCCCGGGTTCACTTCACTAAAATAGATCACCTTTAAATATATTATCTACATATAGGCTAATCCACTAGAAAATTTAATGGTTACACTGGTTATTTAATTGTTATAGTAAATTATATTGTATTACCCTCTCATAATTTGTGAACAACTACTTTATTTTAGAAATTTATTCTTTTAGAATGAAACTGGAACTTCTCCTTATAGTGAAATTCCTAAAATATCATTCTTAATTTTTTTTAATTAAAATATCATTTTTCTTATGTATTGGAATGATCTTAAATGTGAGTGATGTATTAAAAAAATTTCTATTTATATGTATTTAAACCCTTTCTATTGTCCTCTTAAAATTGATATAACGGTGTATTCTCTTTCACTCTTTTCTCCTAAAAATTTCAATACCCCCTTTTAAAATAATAGTATTTGAAGAACATAGTTTTTCAGTTAGGTATGGTTCCTTTAAATTTAGGTATAATTATATATTTTGGAACTGGTATGGATGCATAATGAGTTAGTGAAGGTCCCGAGGGTGTCTGAGGCTTGTTTAGAGCCCAAAACCCATCTTTTTGGGGAAATGGACCTATCACATGGTTAGAGTAAATCTTGTTGTAAGAGTTCATGGTTAGATCTAACCATGTGGATGGTCTATATTTTTGGGTAGATCCATTCCATATGGTTGGTTCATAATTTCTCTAATCATGAGGCCTAAATGTGTGGTATGATACTTTCTCCAGATACATGTTCAGGGCTTCCACACGGTTTGGAAAACCATGTGGGAAAAATGTGCACATGCTAAATTTTGGGTAATCTTACCCTTTTCCCTTAATAATATTATTAAGCCCCTCCTTCTTCCCTATTATAATTTCATGTATTATTTTCAAATTTTTCTCTCATTTTGGATCATTTTGAAGTCCTAATCTGGGTATCAAGAGATCTCCATCATATAAGATCCATTAAAGCTTCTATTAATCACGTTGGTTATGATATGATATGCACTCTAGTTCATTTGAGCCATTCCTTGTCTCTCTTTCTCCCTACCTAGTTATTGAGGTGTGACTGTTTCCCCCTATTTCTTAGATCTACTCCATTCCAAGACTTATCTGAGGTGGATACTGGATGAGGAGATTCATACAAGACTAAGGTGGGTGGTCTATAACTCATCCCTCAAGTTCGCTGATTTTGGAATTGTTTTGTGGGACCCACTGATTTCATCGGGTACCATTTATTGAATATATATTTCATGATTATAATCATTAGAACTATATGTTTATGATATTTCCAAATATGTGATTATTTGTTAGTATTTACCCCCACCACTCCAGCCATATCAAGTAGGATGTTATGAAATAATTTTCATTTTAATGTTTGACACGTTTGATCCACCGTTTGGGTGTACCATAGCTCTGCCCTTCTAAGGGTAAGTTTTTTTATATTAAATAGATTGATTTAAGTTTTTAATTGTATAATGGAAAGTATGATGTATGATCACCACTTTACCTACCTAAGGTAAGTGCTTCAATTTGATAATTAAATGTGAAATGGAAATTGAAAAGTATACTATGTATATGACTTGACCTTTTTAAATGTAATTGAATAATAGGATGCATGTATGTATAACCCCTTACCATGTTAATGTAAGTTAGTGGAGTAAACCTTGATATATGAAAATGTATTAAATATATTAAATGAATGGTTTCACGCTAATTGGCCCTATCACACTAATGAGAGGAAAGGCTTGAACCAAACAGACTTATTGATTAATTATGACTTGATTAAATGGTTGCATTCTTAGTTAGCCTTGTAACACTATTGAAAGGAAATGACGTGAACCTTATGAATTATATATAATTATATTATCAAAAATAATAGTGACCTTACTCGAGACTGCCTTGGAATCCTAAGAGAATTCCATTAGCACTCGAGGACCCCATTCCGAATTCAAGGAGTTAGCTTTCATAGGTTGAGACCCACCTAGAACCTGATATTTGTATAACTTTGGATGCCCAGTATGAAACCGTAAGAACCCCTCATGTCGTACTATAGGATTACTTTGATACACTCCTTGGATCCAACATTGAAAAGTAGGTTTCATGGTTAAATCCCATTAGGCCTGGTCCTTGTTTAGACCCATTTTACCATAGATGAAATACTTGGACTCAATAGCCATCTTATTGTTGAATGAATTAGATTGTTCTCCTAGGATTACACTCTTACCACTAGCAAGGCTACATTAATTAGTGAGTCGGAGACCCTTGAGACTATGTTTCCTTGGTTATTACATTGGACATGAATTATAAAATATCATTATAGGTTTCCTTATTACAACTTGGAAACTTCGTTATTGTTATCATGTGACTTAATTATAATATGATAATAATCAAATACAAAACTGTTTACATCTTCAGACACCAGCTGAGGATTGAAGGTGTTACATGGATATTTAGTTACATTACACTAATTTATTTTATATATGCATGATTACACAATATTACATTTCTATTACACGTGTCATGTGTTATAGACACAATTGGTGGTGGCCCACTAAGATTTATATCATGAACTCTCTAGGCGCTGTTTGGTACCTGAGGTAGATTACATGAATACAGGTGTTGATAAAGGGAATAATACGACATAAAACACTTAATTTATTACTCTTTTGGATGGATCTTGATAGCAGATGACTATGCCAGAGATGTGAATGATTTGGATAGTCATGTTATTTCCTTTATACTTTTATGGAAAAAGTTATTCCTTCTTTTTTATACCCAGGTTGTCTAGTTTTCTGGTTAGATGACATATCATCATCAGTTATTCCAATTGATATAGTTATTTTTATCCTTTTCTATCTATTACATTTGTTTGATTCAATTGTTCATTTATATTTATTCCTTTATTTACATTTGTTTATATTTATCCACATTTCTACACTTCGTTAATGAGGGAAGATTCTCCCCATAGACACATCCTAGGCCCTCACATCTAGTCTCCAGCCTCTGGCATTTGGGGAGATTCACTTGAGGTTATATGGCCCACCGGGCTCGGGGCAACTATTAAGTGGAATCTAGATTTTGGACTTCAAAAAGTGGTATCAAAGGATTTTACTTTATTACTTTAATACATGGAGATAAAGGATTGGAGATTAAAAATTTTATGGGACTTGGTTATAAGTCCTGCTTGGGCATCGTGAACCTAGGTTTGGGGTAAAATCCAAGATAACCAAAATATAATTGTTGTTCTATTTTTCATATTACAGTTGAAATTATATCACCGTTGGTTGATGTACATGTTATGTTTGGTTATTATTATTACTCTAATTAAGGATTACTTCCATTATTGGCCCGATTTTATGAGGGAAATAGCACTATTACGTGCATCATTATAGGCACCTACAATTCCTGTGTCATGCATATTGCCATGCCATATATGAAAATTTCACTACATATCATATCTTGGTTTGCATGTGATTATTGAGTGATGTTGTGATAGTTAGCTTATGCTTGTGATATTCCGTGGATGCGATTGGGTGATTATCTATCTTAATTCATGAGGTGTATGAGCCCTCATGTGTCGGGGTGATTAATTTATCAATTCAATCCATTGTGATATAAATAAAGGAGTTTTATTTTCAGTGATCAGTTCTATGAGCACTAATTCAATGGGAATGAATATCCATTATAAAGAAAAAAATCGCATCTAAAATGAAATTGTTGCACGTCTTTATCCTGGATTTTCATGTTTATGAAAGGTAAAGGAGTGAACCTGGTAATTAAATATAAAATGAAATGAAACTTATACATGAGAACTTACTAGTACCTGGATGTCTAAGTATGTAGTTGGGGTAGTATACCATGGGTAGTGATCACTTCCTTGTTTATCTTCTATAAGTGTTGCTATCTATATTCATAAAGCTTGTTTTGAGTTGTGTTCTTTGCATTTGTAGACCAATGATGCCAGGACGTCCTCGAATCATAATCTAGGAAGGTGGCGACGATTATGCTCCAGACATGGCGGGCACTGAGTCTCCAATCTTACCAACAAAAGTGACACTTTAGGAACTAACTTCTATACCTGATTTGGGAATTGAAACCTAGTTTCGTGATAGTTTATTCTGTCTAATGTAGTCTATGCATGGTGCTTCATGAATTGTACCTATGATTCATGATCATACTCGTGAGTTCCAGCAGTAATATACTCATACTTTCTTAGAGGATAGTGGTCCATAGGCTTCTGAGTCTTGGATAGAGGCATCCTTTCTATCTTTGACCATTTGGAAATGCCTCCAGAATGGAGGGTCAATCTCAATACATGAATTCTTCAGGATTCAACCAAGTGTTGGTGGGATGTGGTTGCCTAGGATGATCACCACCAGGACTTGATATGTGATGACTTCAAGAATATTTTATATGATTATATCTTTCCTCAAATGTTGAGAAGTAACAGATCCAAAGAGTTCATGGATCATGAGAAATGTTCTAGGTTAGTTATGGAGTATTCTCTGTGTTTCACTAAGTTATAACACTTTTCACTACTTCTAGCCAGTGATGAGATTTCACGGGGTAGATGCTTCAAGGATGGGATTGTGTATGCCACCCATAAACAAGTGAATATCATTCAGCAGAATAATTTTTCTTAAATAGTCAATCAGACTCTTATTATTGAGAGACACTTGAGGGATGATAATAGTACCAGGCATAGAGGATTAGTATCACGGTAGGCCATTAGTTCTTCTGGTGGTAGTTAAAGTTTCCTCGAGGATTCTCGTCAGGGTAGTGGAAATTTGAGTAAATGTTTGGATAACTCCATGGTGTTTCATTAGTGTAGATGATGGGGGAACCTGAAGCCGCAATGTGATAAAGGCCCAATGGAGTGTCGATCTTGTGGTTTTATGGGGAATCTTCAGAGATTCTATAGGACCTTTCCACCAACTTTGAGTAGAAAACGATCAGCACCTTCTCCTTCTCCACCTTCAAGAGTGGGTTATTTTTCAAGGACCTCGGAACACCATGAGAGGGTAGGGGTGAATCAGGGTGTCAAATTTTTCTTTTAAATTGATGGATCTTGTTCCCACGTTAGTAGGAACCTGTTAAACCTGTTTGAAGAGGATGTGCAGAAAAAAACAAACACATGCAATGCAATGACACATTGATTTTACTTGGTTCAACACTAAGGGGTACATCCAAGGAGTATATGATGAAAGTGTGTCGGTCAAACCAGAAACCACAAATCGTCACATGTTTTGGATTACAATTGTTTAGCATAGCCACTCTATGCCAGATTCACTGCCTTTACAAGGTGTTAAGGATAGCACAATGCGTCCCCCAGATCACTTTCACTGACCCCCCCCCCCCCCCGCTCATTGAGTTGGAAGAATATTCACTCAGTTTATTGACTTCAAGGTCACTTCATTGGTTTAACATTAAACAATACATCAGAAACATTAAATGGATGATCTATTGAAGTCTATTAATCACCGAATTATGTTGTTTATTTTTCCTTATACAGATATGTTATTGAACTTAATTTCGAAAACTAATTTGGTTAATTTTTAGGCATCCATGGGTGTTTCTCATACTGTGTTCTGTGTATGGTGCACAGACCACCTCCTCCACATACCACTACTTTTTCCATGTACAATCCAGCTCCTCAGCGAACTGCCCTACTCTGCGTACTACCTTCCTCAATGTACTGCTTAACATCTCCACGTATTGCCCTACTCCATGTGCTGCCTTTCTCTATCGCGTACTACGAGAGATTCCTCCATGAACCAAACTTTATTCTATGGACTGTTTTCCTTACGCGGATGGTTCTCTCCATGTACCATCTTCCCCTCCATGTACCACATAAATCTTTACCAGATTTCTTCCCAAAATTTTAATCTCTAATCCCGTCACATAACAAAGGGTATTATTGTTCCATAAATAGTCTTGTACCTCCAAAAATTTTGCTAATCTGATTTGCCCAAATTTTCAACATGGGAAAATATTCACGAAATACAAAACTATATCTGTGTATGGTTAGCCTCTACCATGTACCTCTCCTATTTCGTGAACTGTAGCAGTCCTGCCCACCTTCATCACTCCACATAATGCGTTCCTTCACCACGTACCATCGCCATGACCTGTTTTTTGTTTCAACCTTTAGCATTCTGCATACCACATGCCTTCACCACGTATCGATGCTGCAAAATATTTTCAGTTCCGCACACCACTCCACACACCACTCTGCACACCATTATCACTTCCTAGAATGAAGCCGCGAACTATTCCCGAAACATGGTACGCATTCCATGTTCTAAGGTATGCGGTTCCCTTATTTTTCCGATTTTCCTTTTCATTTTGGCCTTAAACGTATGAACTCATTCCATGAAAACTCCATAGTCATCCATGTGTATATTGGAAACAAACCCAGACCAAAAACCATTATTATCAACAAATAGACTTGGTTCCAACACTTTTTCACTTTGTCAGGTGGAGAGTAGGAATAGAACTAGTAGGATAGGTTGAGGAGGAGGTTGTGGTCATGGTAGCTAGACCCCATATCACCATTAGCACCAACCGAGCAGTTATTATCGTGGTAGTCCAGCTGTTGCGCAGGGCCATAAATCATGCCAGTTGCATGTACTACATCCAATACCTAAGGATTAGGCTACAAGACCATCTACAATATGAGGTACTATTCTAGTGGAAACTGCTATAGTATCTACTTTATTTGTTATAGGTGATTCAAAATCTTTTATCTCTATATCTATTGTGGAAGGTCTCGGACTAGATATACAATATTACTGTGGTGTATTGAACCTAGATACACTGTTAGAAGTGCGATCAGAGGGATTACACCAATGTAGGGATTGTCCCCTTGAGGTAGATAGTTACCCTTTCTTATGGAACGTATTTATTATTGAGATTATAGGCTTCTATGTCATTATCGGGATCGATTGGTTGGTTTAATATCACGCTTTTGTATACTGCAATCACCATAGTGTACCATTTACATCATCATGTGGTAGCAGTTATCTATATAAGGGTGAGTATTATGTATAGGCTGTTATAGAAGGACTACAACATCATCATCTAGGTGGAGTGACTGACCATATTTCAAATATCTTCATGGAGGATCACAGTTTATGTCAACCTAATTTCCCTCTAGTAGTAAATCGATTCAAGGATGTTTTTTCAAATGATTTTTTGGCTTTCCTCTTGTGAGGGAGGAATATTTTATGATTGTTATTTTTTCAGGAGTATATCTAGTGTCCATTCCTCTTTATATTATGGAACCTACTGAGATCTAGTAACTCAAGTAGTAGTTAGAGGATTTAGAGGTCAAAGGTTTTGTATTGACCAGTACATCCTCTCAGGGTTCACTTGTTATTTTCACAGAGAAGGTAGATGGAACCTTACATCTATGTGTGGATTACATAAGGTTGAATTGGGTTACGATGAAGAACCCATATGAACTTCCTTGAATAGTTGATCTCTTCGACCAGATCCAAGGAGCTAGGGTCTTTTCTATGATTGAACATAGGTTGGGATGTCACCATGTTCAAGTAAGGATAGCAGACATACCTTTTACAACTTTTCCTTGTAGTTATGGTTTGTATGAGTACCTAGTTATGTCATTCAGTCTTATGTATGTGCCCTTTATTTTCATATATTTGATGAATTGGGTTTTCTAACCCTATTTGGATTATTTTGTCGTAGTCTTTGTCGATGACATCTTGGTTTATTCTCACACATGTAGAGACTATGTTGAACACCTTGAGATCGTTCTGAGTACACTGATAGAGAATAAAATTTACACCAAGCTTCATAAGTTCCACTTATGCATCAAAATTTTCACTTCTTAGGTCATATTATATCAGAATGAGGAGTCTCTATTGACCCTGAAAAGTATAGTGCTGTAGTTTCTTGGGAGAAGACCCAAAAAACGTTTTATATAAAGATTTTCTTGGGGATGGATGATTATTATAGGTATTTCATATAGGAATTATCATGTCTTTCTTCACCTATTAATGACATTACAAATAAGGGAGTTTAGTTCCTGTGGTTAGAAGCATGTGAGAAACCCTTTTAGGAGATGAAAGGGAGGCTTGTCTCAACACCTATTCTGATCCTTCCATCACTTGGTAGAGGTTATACCATATTCTATTATGCATCAGTAATTTGTATTGGAGTAGTGATGATGTAGGATTACATACTAATTTCATATGGATCTTGACATTTGAATCCTCATGTGAGAAATTACCCAAAGAACAACCTTTAGTTTTTAGCAGTTATACATGCCTTACATTGCTGGAGACAATATATATTTGGTGAGAGATTTGTGGTGTACAGGAGAAAAATATCCTCAAATATATCTTTTCACAATGTGACTTGAATCTCAGAAAGTGAAGATAGGTCGAGTATCTACAATACTTTATTTTTGATCTTTCATATATGTCTGGAAAGGGAAGTAAAGTTACTAATGAACTATGTTGGAAAAATCAAGAACAAGTCATATGGGAATCTATTGTTGAATGGAAATTAGTGGAATTATTCTTTGAGATGAATATGGAGTTTCATTATAGTTACAATCAGACTTACCTATCATCCTTTACAATTACCTCTTCCCTCTTTGAGAAGGTTAAGGATAGAAGATTTTCAGATCCTGAGGGATTGGTTCTACGTGAGGGTATATCAGGAGATAACCCACCTCAATATTGGTTTGTGGATAGTGAATGAATTCATTTAATACATGGATGTGTCTGGGTTGCTATAGAAATGAGAGAGGAGTTGACTCATGAGTCCCATGATTCTCATTGGGTAGTTTATCTAGGAATCTCCATGATGTATCAGGATATGTGATGCCGGTATTGGTGCCTTGGGATGAAATTTCAAATAGTCGGATTTATCCTTGGGTATTCCACCTGTAAGTAGGTGAAGGTGGAGCACCAGATACAAACAGGATTATTACAGCCGCTTCTAGTCCCAGAATGATAATAGAAATATATTACTATGGATTTTGTAGTTGGATTACATAGGCCACCGAGAGGTAGAGATATTTTATGGGTAGTTATTGAACAACTAATGAAATAAACCAAATTCATTCCTATTTGAGAAACCATCTAAATTGATGATCTAGGAATACTATGTGTTTGTGAGATCATACAACTATATGAAGTCCCACATACAATCATTTCAGATAAGGATTCTCACTTCACATCATATTTCTGGAAGGGATTGCAGGAGGCTATAAAAACCTAGATTTTTCTAAGCATAGATTTTCACACACAGACCGAAAAAAATTGAAACTGACAACATAGGTTCTAGATGATATGATCTAAGAATGTTTCCTTAAATTTAGTAGTTCTTAGGATAAGTATATCCCTCTCACTGAGTTCACCAATTATAATAGCTTCTGAGAGATGATTTAGATGGATCCTTTTGAGTCCTTGTATGATAGGTTATGTGGTTCACCCCTATGTTGGCTAGAGGTTGGTGAGGCCGAACTACTAAGTCCTTGTATCATTTAGGAGACTTTGGAGTAGTTTTAGATACTCAGAAGGTACATGACTACTACTCAGTCTATATAGAAATATTATTCCAATCATCATCGACGACCTATAGAATTTGAGATCAGGGATCATGTTTTACTTCAGATATCACCCATGATAGGGCAAAGATGGTTATAAAAGAAAGGTAAGTCGTCATCTAGTTACATAGAACCATTTGATATTATAGAGAGAGTGGGATGGTAGCCTATCGATTAATACTATATCAGAGGTACTATGCCATGCATGAAGTCGTCCATGTTACATAAATTCAACAATATCATGCTGAATTGTATCAGACCTTTGATCTTAAGGAAGATGACTTTGATGCCGAAGCTAGCTTTGAGGAGTACCCGTACACATTGTTGTCTAGAGCACGAAGGATCTCTGAGGCTAGTTTGTCCCTATAGTATGGGTGTTATGGTATCAAAACTGTGTGCAGGACGAGACTTGGGAGTGGGAGGCTGACATACCTACCAAATGGCCATAGTTTTTATCATATAGTATTTCCACCCTTGGAAGGTGAACTCAGGGATGAGTTATTTTAAGGGGAAAAGATTACAAGAACCCATTTTTTCAATCTGGTAGGGATCTTGTAAATTTTGTTTTTATTATTTATTTTCCACCTAATATGGATGCCTAAGGAGTTAGTAAATGTTGCACTGGTGTCTTGGGATTGTTCAGAGCCCTTAACACATCTTTTTAGGTAAATGGTCCAATTGAATGGTTAGTGTAATCCACACTAGTAGGATGCATGGTAAGATCTTGCCATGCAGATGGTCTACATTTTTTGGTAGAGCCACCCCACATGGTTGGCACATGGTTTCCCTAATTGTGGATCTGACTGTGTGGTATTACCCTTTCTCTAGGTACCCATGCAAGGTTTGTGCACGGTTTGGCAAACTATGCAGGCAAACCATGCACAAGCTAAATTTTGGGTAGTTTTACCTTTTTTCCCTTAATGATCTAATTAATCCTCTCCTTCATCGCTATTACAATTTCCATCAGGATTAGACACTTTTTCTCTAATTTTGGATCCTTTTGAAGGCCTAATCTAGGGATCAAGAGATCTCTTTCATCTGAGATCCGTTCGAGCTTCCCTTTGTTACATTGGGTGCGCAATGGTAAGTACTCAAGTTTGTTCGAGTCGTTATTCGTCTCTCTTGCTCTTGACCTAGTTATCGAGGTGTTAGAGTTCTTCCATTTTTCATATATATACTCAATTAAAATCCAAATCAGAGGATAATAATAGAATAGGATAGTTGTAAAATCATAAGTTTGGTGTTCTATAACTCCTCCCTCAAGTTTGTTGATTTTGGAATTGTCATGTGGGGCCTTACAATTTCATCAGGTTCTATTTATTGAATATATATGTCAGGATTATAATCATTAGAACCATATTGTTATGATCATTCCAAATAGGTGATTATTTGTTAGTGGTTACACCCACAACTTCGTCCTCCACATGTAGGATGTTATGACATAATTTTCATTTTAGTGTTCTGACATGTTTGAGCCACCGTTTAGGTGTTTCATAGCTTGACCTATCTAAGGGTAAGATTTTCTATATTAAATGGATTTCTTTAAACTCAGAATTTCAAAATGAAAATTAGCATGTCTGATCACCACTTGACCTACCTAAGGTAAGTGATTCAATTTGAAAATTAAATGTTAAATGGAAATTGGAAAGTATACTAATTATATGACTTGAACTTTTTCAACGTAATTGAATAATAGGTTGACTATCTATAGCACCTCTTACCATGTTAATGGAAGGTAAAAAAGTGAATCTTTTTTTATAAAAATGTATTAAATTTATTAAATGAGTGGTTGCATGCTACTTGGTCTTGTCACACTAATGAATGGAAAGGCTTGAACCAAACAAACTTATTCATTTTTTATATATTGATTAAATGGTTCCACGATCAATTATCCTCATCACGCTAATGAAAGCTAATGGATTGAAGCTTATGAATTATATATGACTTAATTATCAAAAATAGGAGTGGACTGACTTGTTCTGGACTATGATTCTTGAGGTAATGCCTTGAACACTCGATGAACCAATTCTGAATTCAAGGAATCAGCTTACTTATGTTGAGACCCAGCTTGAACCTAATATTTTTCTAACATTGGATTCCTAGTATGACACCATAGTATTCCTCATGTAGTACTACATGATTCAATAGATACACTCCTTAGATACAACATTAACAAGAAGGTTCCATGGTTAAATCACAACAGGCCCACTCATTTCTTAGCCTCGTTTTACCTTGGATTAAATCCATTGACTCAGTTGGCATCTTGTTGTGAAATTATTCGGACTATGATCTTAGGATTACACACTTACCCCAAGATAGGATATATTTATTACTGAGTTGGAAACTCTTGAGGTCTATGTTGCCTTGGATATTAACTTGTAACTTCATTATAAAATATCATTATATGTTGTCTTATTACAACTTAGAACCCTCACTATTTCTATCATTTGACTTAATTATAATCTGGTAATAATCAAATTATAAAATGGTTACATATTCTGAAACTAGGCAAGGGTTGAAGAATGTACATGGGTATTTAGTTATATTATATTTCTTTAATTTATATATGCATGATTTCACATTGTTACATTTCTGATATATGGTCCGTATATTATAGACACTATTGGTGGTGGCCGACTGAGATTTATCTCACACCCTCTTTGGCACTGTTTGGTACCTGAAGAAGATTAAATGAATAAAGGTGTTGATAAAGGGAAGAATAAAACTTTATACACTTAATTGTTTTTTTTGGATGGATCTTGATAGAAGATATCTGAGTCGGATCTCGGGATGCTTTAGATAGTATTTTGATTTCCTTCATACTTTTATGGAACCTGTTATGCCTTCAATCTAGTATGTAACAACCTGAGATTTTATGAGAAAAATTTTGTTTTTATGTATCATGTTATACGCAACACCAAATGAATCTTTCACTATACACAACACTATCTTGTCTTGCGTTACACACAAGATCAACCTTCCTTGATAGCTTGCGTTGTACGCAATACTGAGTTTCACTAAACAACGATATGCTATTAAAATATTACATAAACTAGCCATTATGAATAGTAATACCCACTTTTTAAAATTTTATAAATTTTATCTTTTAAAATGGACTACATTTTTGGATTCGAAATATCGAAATTAGCTTATGGTGATTTTTTTGTATTTTTTTGAAAACTTTCAATTTTTGATGAATAGTGAAAAACAATGAGTTATAGTTTAAAACAAAATTTTTATTTAAATAATTATTTAATTTATTTAAATTTATTGTAGGTAAAAATAGATA
Organism: Viscum album; assembly: GCA_963277665.1. Classification (NCBI taxonomy): domain Eukaryota; kingdom Viridiplantae; phylum Streptophyta; class Magnoliopsida; order Santalales; family Viscaceae; genus Viscum; species Viscum album. The sequence continues at coordinate 183,001,355 of OY728153.1, read as the reverse complement.
CATAATACTTATATAAGTTCAATGTAATTCATTGGAGTCATTTTATAATAATTATATATATATATAATATTTTTTGAACTTTTTACCGTCTTTTACCCACCTCCTAGGAGCATTAGCAAATTTACATAAAACATAATTTTACCTTTATTGTAAGTTTAATTTTGAAAATCCGAGAGACACGGTTAATATCAACGAGTAAAATGTGGTTCAATAAGATAAAAATAATTTTTTATGAATAGTAACTTTTTACTTTTTGTATCACAGTTAAAAGTAAATTGGGTAATTAAGGGTAAAAATGATATTATTATTACCATAACACATGTCCTAATTCTATTGGATAAGTATAATTCGACCAAAAAAAACCTTAATAATATACTATTACCCTTTAGGTCCACTTGGATAAGATTATGACACTTATTATTATTTTATTTAAAGAAGAGTTAAAATAGTGAAAATCAATGTTTAATAACTAAGTTTTTTTTTAATATAGGGTTATATATAAGAAACATTCGCCTATAAATATTCATTAGAAAGAAAAAAAATATTTTATAAATAATTTTATTTTATTTATATTTTTTATACATTAAATAATGTAATTTATTTATGAGACAATGATGATGCAGTAATTACCTTATTAATGAAATATTAACATAATTGAAATTATAAATACTCAAATAAATGTAATTTGAGACTTTTTATGAATTAAACTAATTTTATAGGTTAATATAACATATTAGGGTTTGTTAGATGAATTTTTTTTGAAATAATAATGCTATTATGAATTTAAAAAAAATACCAAATAGTGTGAAAATTGACAAAAACGTATTTTAAAAAACATATTATATTATTAATTGATATAATTGTCCTACAAATCTAAGGTTTTTCCAAAAGACTTATATAATAATATATATGAAATTAATGAACAAATTGGGGTTCGATTTCCATTTTATAGTAAGTTTATTAACCATATAGTGTAGGAATCCAAGAAGACACCGTAAAAGTTAAATTATTTAACTTACAGTTAAATATAAATGACAAGGTTACAATGGTAAGATAAACATGTATAAAACCTATTGGTTGAGATTATTTCGACCCATCCCCACCCTATAATTTACATAAGTCACTTTGGAGCCATTATAAACCAAATATGAATTTATTATAAAATAATATTTTATGTTTTTCCTAAGGTGCCTCTCACCCCCTCTTATAAAAGTGCACTCCCTCTTCTCTCACATTCACTCCTCCAATGCCATTTTTCTCGGCCAAACCCAGCTAAAATACCCTCTCAACTTTCATAACTTCATCCTATAGGCCTTACTTTAGTCAGAAAGCAAACCTAATGATCCCTTTTGATCAAATCAAAAGGAAGAACCAGAAGTAGAGGTAAATATCTCACAACCTATTTCAAGTTCCTTTCTTCTTCCACTTCCTCCTTCATTATTGTTTCCATTATAAAATAATAACTCCAGTATCTTCTATATACTGTGATTTTATTATAAATGGTACAATAATATTACTTATTTTATCCATCCTATGAATGAAAAATTCACCACACGTGCGTATGTACGACTTATCGTCTCCACGTCATGGTGTAGTTTGTTACTCAAACATTTCATCATTTGGATGGGTATGATAATGAGTATAAATGATATAAATAATAAATATAACATTGTTATGATTCCTTATATATGATATAAAATCAAATTATATACGATTTTGATATCAAAAGAATGATATCATCTCTCGTGCATACATACGACCTACCGTCTCCACGATGTGTTGCAACTCGTTCTACATGATCTTCATTGAATAATGATTATATGAATGAATTTAATGAATAAATATGATATATATTACATTAATACTATTCTTTAAATGAGTTATTTATAACCTAAAAAGATGAATAATAATTTATTCGACAAAACATGCATAACAACATAAAGCAATGAACACCTGAATAACAAGTAGCAATGAAATATTACTAATAAGAAGATAAGAATATGAACATATATGATATCATAAAAATGAATATGATTATGTAATGAGTCAATGAAATTATTTAAATCATTATACATGAGGTTAGGATACGTATGAATCATATCCGACATAAGGTAAGGGAAAATCTCACAATCTCTTTTTGATCCGAGATTGTTTATACTTTAGAATTTACAGGGGAATATTTATCATCAACATCCATGTTCTCTAAATATGTAATATTATTTATATCCTCCAAAAATTTTTAATTACAATGTTACCTAATGATTAATTTTTAGTAAAAGATATGAAAGGAATATTTTGTTGTTTTCAGTACGAGATACTTTTTTACTTTTCCAGCCAAAGTACGAGAAGAATGTTTTTTAAACTTATATGACATGAATGGATTTTTATGATTTCATAGAACATTATTTCCATGAAGATTAATTTACATTTTTTTCAAGGTTATTTTTAATTGACATCTTTTAGTTTAAACTTTTATGACATGTTATGAAACGAAAAATGTTTTCGAAGTAGAAATGATATTTTTTTTCAAGAATGGAGTTCAAGTGTTTTATCAAAATTATTTTCCATATAATATAATATAGGGTTCTATTTCTATACCTATTTTTACATTGATTTGATTATGTAATGGTGGAATTATTTTTATGAAGTCCTTTTATATTATATGGTTTATGTTATGACGGTATGATGTTTAAGAACCCCATTTTTATTACATGGGTTATGCTGTGATATATGCATTATGATTTTGTGGCACACATAAGAATGGTTTCATTATGAGATGGGTGGAACCTATATCTCCCTCTCATTCATTGGGTAATGATTTGTATCTCATGAGATAGACATGGATGGAAAGGCATGTTAATCCGGTTTAGTGATATAGGAATGGAACGAGGAGTGAACTCGGTTCAGAAATGGACTTTGTCCACTATGATAGCCATGGAAATTAGTCTTGACTAATAAGAAATTATTTTATATGTTTGTGTGTGTATGACACAAAGTTTCGTGTTTTATGTTATTATTATTGGGATTATATTTCACTATTATGATTTATCCCATGTTATGATATTATGATCTCTCTTGTAGGTAATGATTTTCATAATGTTATGTTCTTATGAATGTGATATGGTTGATATTTCCTTTGTTTACCATTACAGATCATTTGAGCTCACCCTTTTGTATGTTTTTGTTTCCCCAGGTCAGGAAGAAGGGTATCACATAGGATATGCCAAAAGGGAATTTAGATATGATGAAATAAACAGGAGACAATGTAGATGCTTTATGAACCAGTTGTTTATGTTTTCCAGTTTCTAAAGACACAATACCTATACGTTACTATCATGGTTTTGTTATATGTTGTAATAAGTATGTTTCATTTATAATGTAATAACAATGTATGTAAAGTATGGGTCATTATAGTTGGTATCAAAGGAAAGGTATAATCAAACATTGGAATCTAGGAAGTTAAATCCTTAGTCAGAACCCTAAGGATATATCTAAGCATAGTACACAATATTAGTGTTTTAGAATTAGCCATGAATAACCCATGATAAGACATTAAGTGTGAAATTTGTTTCATGATTATGTGGTTTTACTATTATGATTAGTGTTTCTCACACTATGCTTATTGGTTTTAGTAAATGGCTGGAACCCGAAGGAACCATTTTAATGTTGAATGTGACGGGAAATGAAATGATTGTCCCCTTGAGCATCCAAATGTTATGGGAGCTGCAATGAAAAATCATGTAGCCATTATCACACAACTTTCTCAAGCTATGAATCATGTAGTACTTCCAAAAGAGCAAAGGAAGGAGAAAAATTCTGTTGAATCCTTCGCAAGGCATTGGACACCCTCATTCAGTGGGTCTAATGATCCATTAGTGTCTAAACAATGGATCAGTTCCAATGAAAATATATTTTCAGTTTTTCAATGTTCTGAACATGATAAAGTCATCTTAGCAGAATATTGTTTGGAAGGTGAAGCTGATCAACGGTGGAATGTTATCAAGAATATGAGTCAAAGAGTCGAAATTGAGTCCATGTAACGGGATGAGTTCAAGAACATATTTTTTAATAAGTACATCCCTCGTATTATTCGAACAAATATGGAGAAGGAGTTTCTTGAACTAAAGAAAAAGGATGATGAATCTGTTGGTACCTACGAAGCAAATTTTACAAGACTTGCATGGTATGCTTCTGGAATTATTATCAAACCTGGGAGTAAGATCGATCGATTCTTTAGTGCCATAAAACCAAGTCTTCCAAGGGCATTAGCCATAAGGTACTTCAATAACTAGGAGGAAATTGATCGATGTTCCCTCATGGTTGAGATGGAGATTGGAGTAACCCATTAGTCATATGGGTTTGATAAGAAGAGGAAAATGGAATTCAAAGGGAATTATAAAGACCACACTGAAAAGAATATGAGTTTTCCCTTACGCTCAAAGTGTGGAGTGAAACATGGAGGGAATTGTCTTAAAGGGACAAATAAATGTTTCAAATGTGGAAAATAAGGTCATCGAGCATTTGAATGCCGCAATAATGGGAAAAATATGTCTAGTGATGCGAACAAAGAAAAGGCTACACAGAATGCACCTCCTGCACTTCAATGTTACAAGTGCTATGAAATGGGGAATTATGCTAATCAATTCCTTAATCCAAGGGGTGTTGATGATGATCAACTTCAATAAACTCTTAAGGCCAATGACAAAGGAAATTCACTTGAAATTTCTATCGGCGATGTTGAGTTTGATAACGAAGTGGTGAAAGGTATATATACCATCCACTATGAAGTAGAAAATGTTTTATTTGATTTTGGATCCACCCACTCATTTATTTCTGAAGAATTTTCCAAGGGTATCGTCGTACTACCTCAATAATTAGCTTTTGAGTTAGCTATAACAACTGCTAATGGCACAATGGGTGTATCAAAAGTTTATAATTCTTCTCCAATTGATGTTTGTGGTAAAGTGCTTCCTGAAAATATTCTGATCCTTCCTACAGTTGAATTTGATGTGATTCTTGGCATGGATTGGCTTTCCTTATATGGAGATCATATTGATTTCCAAATAAGGGAAGTCACATTTCATATTCCCGATCAATCTATTATCATCTATCAATGCAAGGATGAATATAACCATCCAGTGGAAATTTATTCCATCTTATGGGTCTTGAATCCAATAAATGAAGGTTATTTATATCAAATGGTTGGAGAGAAACTCACGATTAAGAATATGACCATTTAATTGGAGTTTGATGATGTCTTTCCAGAGGAATTGCGAGGTCTTCCACAAAATCGTGAAGTTGTGTTTTCAAAAGAAATCATACCAAGTGTTTTTCCCACTTCAAAAACACCTTATAAAATGGAACCAATTAAGTTTCAGGAATTGAAGAAGAAACTCGAAGAGAATCTTGATAAGGAATTCATATGCCCTAGTGCATCACCATGGGGAGCACCTATTCTATTTGTTAAGATGAAAGATGGATCAATGAGACTCTCCATTGATTATCGAGAACATAACAAGATAACTATCAAGAACAATTATCCTCTCCCACACATTGATGACTTGTTTGACAAACTATGTGGAGCTCAATACTTTTCCAAGATAGATCATTATTTAGGGTGTGATCAATTAAGGGTCAAAAGGGAGGATATACCAAAGAAAGATTTCCATACAAGGTATGGACACTATGAATTTATAGTGACAATATTTAGTCTTACTAATTACCCTGCTATCTTCATGGATCTAATGAATAAACTCTTTATAGACTATCTTGATCATTTTGTGGTAGTTTTTATAGACGATATTCTTGTCTATTCAAAGAGAAAAGAATAACATGAAGATCACTTGAGAATTGTATTAAAGACCCTACGAAAGGAGAATATTTATGCCAATTTTACCAAGTGTGACTTTTGGCTTCCAAAAAGTTTCATTTTTGGGTCACATAATCTTAAAAGAGGGGATATCTGTGGATCCATAAAAAATAATGGTTATTGATAGATGGTTGAGACCAACAAAAATAAGTGAGATCTGAAGTTTTCTTAGTTTGGCTGGATATTATCGACGTTTTGTGAATGATTTTTCACAATTATCTAATCCACTCACCAGGTTGACTCGAAAAGGAGTTATGTTCTCTTGGATGGAGGAGTGTGAAGAGAATTTCAAGGATTTAAAAAGATTGTTATCCTTTGCACCTGTGATCACACTGCCTTGTAGTGGATAAAGGTTTATGATCTATAGTGATGCATCCAAGAAGGGATTGGGGTGTGTTCTCATGAAAAACAGTATGGTGATAGCATATGCCTCACGATAGTTGAAAATCCATGAGAAAAATTACCCTACTCATGATTTGTAATTAGCTGTTGTAATATTTACATTAATGATTTAGAGGCATTATCTTTATGGTGAAAGGTGTGATATTTATACTGATCATAACAGTTTAAAGTATATTTTCACAGAAAAGGAACTGAATATGCACCAAAGAAGATGGTTAGAGCTGATTAAGGATTACGAATGCTCAATTCATTACCACACTAGTAAAGAAAACAAGGTGGTAGATGCATTAAGTCGACAAGACCATGATAGCTTGTCCATGATGAGAATCACAAAAGATCCAATATTTATGAATTTACAAAGGATGGCTCTTGGAATTATAATGGGAGGGGAACATCTTCTCTTTCTCAAATAAATGCTCAACCATCTATACATGTGAAGATTAAACATGCACATAAAAAAGATGTAGAGTTACAAAATAAGGTGAGAAATGTTCCTGAATTCGACATTGATTTTGATGAAATAATAATTTTCAGGAATCGGGTTTGTGTTCCTCCCATCCTAGAATTAAAGAAGGAAATATTGGATGAGGTTCATAGTTCTTAATTCTCTATTCACCCTGGAAGCAAGAAGATGTATAGGGACCTGAAATAGTACTTCTGGCGGGATTGAATGAAAAGAGATGTTGCTGAATATGTCTCTCAATGCTTGGTTTGTCAGCATGTTAGAGTTGACAGATAGATGTCTAAGGGGATGTTACAACCATTACCTATACCAGAATGGAAATGGGAAAACATCACTATGGAAATTTTCATTGGACATCCTAAAACATCCAAAGGCTATAATGCTATCTGGGTTATAGTTGATCGTGTTATGAAGTCAACACACTTCATTGCTATTAGAGAAGATTTCTCTCTTGATCAGCTTTCCAGGATATATGTGAAGGATGTGGTAAGATTTTATGGGGTACCACTTTCCATTATATCTGATCAGGATCCAAGGTTTACCTCGACATTTTGGTGATGTCTTCAGCATACTCTAGATTCAAAGTTGAGTTTCAGCACTACTTATCATCCTCAGACATATGGTTAGTCTGAGAGGACAATTCAAACTCTAGAAGACTGTTGAGATCTTGCTCAATGGATTTCAAAGATGGTTGGGATCAACACCTACCTTTGGTGGAATTTTATTATAATAATAGGTTTCACTCCAGTATTCAGATGTATCCTTATGAAGCTCCCTATGAAAATAAATGTAGAACTCCAACTTTCTAGGATGAAGTTGGGGAAAGAAAGCTATTAGGAACTAATCTTGTTGATGAGATGGCAGAAAAGGTAAGATCTATTCAAAAACACATAAAAGAAGCTCAGATTCGACAAAAAAGTTATGCTGACAACTGAAGAAAAGACCTAGAGTTTGATGTGGGTGATAAAGTGTTCTTACAAATATCTCCTTGGAAGAGAGTAATGAGATTTGGAAAGAAGTGCAAGTTGAGCCCTAGGTATATTGGTCCTTTTGAAATACTGGATCGTGTGGGGAAGGTGGCTTACCGATTGGTGCTTCCACCAAATCTCTCTCTTGTTCATGATGTGGTCCATGTATCTCTCCTGAGAATGTGCATACCCGATCCTTCAAATGTACTTCGCTCAGAAATTGTACCGCTGGAGAAAGATCTTTCTTATAAAGAACATCCAATAGAGATTCTGGATTGTAGAAAAAAAGTTCTACGAAACAAGACCACTCGCCTGGTTAAAGTTTTATGGAGGAATCACTAATTAGAATACGCTATATGGGAACTTGAGGATATTATGAGGGAGAGGTATCCTCATCTGTTAGTTACGAAGTGGCGAATTTCGAAGGAAAAATTCTTTTTAAAGGGGGTAAAATGTAACACCCTGAGATTTTATGAGAAATATTTTTTTATGTATTAGGTTATATGAAACACCAAAGGAAACATTTACTACACACAACACTTTCCTGGCTTTCGTTACACGCAAGAGAAACCTTCCTCGATAGCTTGCGTTGTACGCAATACCAAGTTTCACTAAACTACGATATGCTATAAAAATATTATATAAACTAGCCGTTATGAATAGTAGTACCCACATTTTGAAATTTAATAAATTTTATCTTTTAAAATGGACTTCATTTTTAGATTAGGAATATCAAAATTAGTTTGGGTGATTTTTTGGTATTTTTCTGAAAACTTTTAATTTTTGATGAATAGTGAAAAATACTTAGTTATAGTTTAAAACCAAATTTTATTTAAATAATTATTTATTTTATTTAAATTTATTTTATCTCAAAATAGATACATAATACCTATATAAGTTCAATGTAATTCCTTGGAGTCATTTTATAATAATTTTAGATATATAAAATTTTTATTGAACTTTTTACCGTCTTTTATTCACCTCCAAGGAGCATTTGTAAATTTACATAAAACATAATTTTACTGCTTTTGTGAGTTGAATTTTGAAAATCTGAGAGACGCAGTTAATATCAAGGAGTAAAATGTTGTTCAATGAGGTAAAAATAATTTTTGGTGAATAGTAACATTTTACTTTTTTTACCCTGGTTAAAAGTAAATAGGGTAATTAAGTGTAAAAATGATATTATCAATACCATAACCCATGTTATAATTCTATTGGATAAGTATAATTTGACCAGAAACAACCTTAGGAATAACATATTACCCTTTAGGTCCACTTAGATTAGATTAAGACACTTATTATTATTTTATTTAAAGAAGAGTTAAAATAGTTAAAATCAATGTTTAATAAATAAAACATTTTTAATATAGGGTTATACATAAGATAAATTTAACTATAAATATAAATTAAAAATATAAAAATATTTCCTACGTAATGATATTTTAGTTATATTTTTTATACATTAAATAATTTAATTTATTTATGACACTATAATGATACAGTAATTACCTTATTAATGAAATATTTACATAGTTGATATTATAAATACCCAAATAAATGTAATTTGATACTTTTTATGAATTACACTAATTTTCTAGGTTTATATAACATTTTAGGGTTGGTTAGATGAATTATTTTGGAAATAATAATGTTTTTATGAATTTAGAAATAACAAAATACCAAATATTGTCAAAATTGACATAAAAGAGTTTTTAAAACAAATATTATTTTATTAATTGGTATAATGGTCCTAAAAATCTAAGGTTCAGCCAAAAGACTTAAATAATAATATATATGACATTAAGTTACCAATTGGGGTTCTATTGTTAGTTTAGTGTAATTTTATTAACTATATACTGTAAGAATACAAGAAGACACGGTAAAAGTTAAATTATTTAACTTAGATTGAAATCTAAATGATAAGGATAAAATGGTAACCTAAACTTGTCTAAAACCTATTGTTTGAGAGGATTTTTACCCATACCCACACTATCCTCTAAATAAGTTACTTCTGAGCCATTATAATCTGAATATGAATTTATTATAAAATAATATTTTAAGTTTTTCCAAAGGTGCCCTCACCCCCTCTTATAAAAGGGCACTCTCTCTTCTCTCACATTCACTCCTCCAAAGCCATTTAGATCGGCCAAAACCTGACCAAATACACTCTCAACTGTCCTCAATTCATCCTAGAGGCCTTTCTTTAGTCAGAAAGCCAACCAATGGATCCCTTTTGATCAAATCAAAAGGAAGAACCTGAAAACGTGGTAAATATCTCACCACCTATTTCAAGTTCCTTTATTCTTCCATTTCCTCCTTCTTTGTTGTTTCTATTCTAAAATAATAACTCCAGTACAATCTATATACTATGATATTAGTATAAATGTCACAACCATATTAGTTATTTTATCCATCCTATGAATGTGAAACTCACCACACATGCGTACGTACAACTTACCGTCTCCACGTCGTGGTGTAGTTTGTTATTCAAACATTTAATCATTTGTATGGGTATGATAATGAGTATAAATGATATAAATAATAAACATAACATTATTATGATTCTTTATATATGATTTAAAATCCAATTATATACGATTTTGAAATCAAAAGAATGCTATCATCGCTCGTGTGTATGTACGGCCTACCGTCTCCACGATGGGATGCGACTCTTTATATATGATCTTCATTGAATAATCAATATATAAATGAATTGAATGAATAAATATGATATATATTAAACTAATATCATTCTGTAAATGAGGTAACTATAACCTAAAAAGTGGAATAATAATTTATTCGACAAAACATTTATAAGAACATAAAGCAACGAACACCTGAATAACATGTAGTAATGAAATATTACTAATAAGAAGATAAGAATACGACCATAAATGATATCATAACAATTAATATGATTCATTAATAAGTAAATGACATTATTTAAATCATTATACAGGAGGTTCGGATACGTATGAAGCATATCTGACCTATGTTAAGGGAAAATCTCACAATCTCATTTTTATCCGAGATTGTTTATACTTCAGAATTTACTGGGGCATATTTATCATCCACATCCATGGTCTCTCAATATGTAATATTATTTCTATACTCATAAAATTGTTTAAATCCAATTTTACCTATTGGTTTATTTTTAGTAAAATATTTGAAAGGAACCTTTTTCGTTTTCAGTATGAGATACTTTTTGACTTTTCTGGCCAAAGTACAAGAAGAATGTTTTTTATCTTATATGATATGAATGGATTTTTATGATTTCATAGAACATTATTTACATGAATCTTAATTTAAAAGTTTTCATGTTTATTTTTAATTATCTTCTTTTAGTTTAAAATTATATTACATGTTAAGAAAGGAAAAAAATTTTGAAGTAGAAAGGATATTTTCCTCAAGAATGGAGTTCAAGTGTTTTATCAAAATTATTTTCCATATAAGATAATACAGGGTTATGTTTTTATACATATTTTTACATTGATTTGATTATGTTATGGTGGAATTATTTTTATGAAGTCTTTTTATCTTATAAGGTTTATGTTATGATGACATGATGTTTAAGAATCCCATTTTTATTACATGGGTTATGCTATGATATATGATTTATGATTTTGTTGAACACATAAGAATGGTTTCATTATGAGATGGGTGGGACCTATATGTCCCTCCAATGCATTATGTTATTATTTATATCTCATGAGATAGACATGGCTGGAACAAAAAGTTAATTTGGTTCGGTGATACAAGACTAAAACGAGGTGTGAAATCAGTTCAGAAATGGACTTTGTCCACTATGATAGCCTTGGAAATGAGTCATGACTAATAATAAATGATTTTCTATGATTATGTGTGTATGCCACAAAGTTTTGAATTTTATGTTATGATTATTGGGATTACATTTCACAACTACGATTTATCCCTTGTTATGATATTATGATCTCTTTTACAGGTTAAGAGTTTCAAAATGTTATGTTCTTATGAATATGATATGATTGATATTTTCTTTGTTTACCCTTACTGAGCATTTGAGCTCACCCTTTTATATGTTTTCTTTTTCCTAGGTTAGGAAGAAGGCTATTAAGTAGGATATGCCAAAAGGGACTCTAAATATGATGAAATAAACAGGAGACAATGTAAATGATTTATGAACCAGTTGTTTATGTTTCCCAGTTTCTAAAGACATTATACCTATACGGTCTTATCATGGTTTTGTTATATGTTGTAATAAGTATGCTTCAATTCTGAAGTAATAAAAATGTATGTAAGGTATGGGTCATTATAGTTGGTATCAGAGGAAAGGTATAGTCAACCTTTGGAAAAACTAGGATGTGAAAGCCTTAGTAAGAACCCTAAGGATATGTATAATCATATAACACAATATTAGTGTTTTATAAATTCCCATGAATAACCTTTTATAAGACCTTACGTGTGGAATTTTATTCTTGATTTTGTGGTTTTCCTATTATGATTAGTGTTTCTCACACTATGCTTATTGGTTTGAGTCAACGGCAGGAACCTGAAGCAACTGTGTTAAAGATGAATACGATGGGAAATGCAATGATTGTCCCCCTGAGCAACCAAACGTTATGGGAGCTGGAATGAAAAATCTTGTAGCCATGATCACCAAACATTCTCAAGCTATGAATCATGCAGATCTTCAAAACGAGCAATGAGAGGAACAACATTCTATTGAATCCTTCATGAGGCAGTGTCCACCCTCATTTAGTTGGTCTTCTAATCCATTAGAGGATGCATAATGGATCAGTACCACTGAAAAGATATTTTTATTTCTTCAATGTTCTGAACTTGATAAAGTCTTCATAGTAGTATATTGTTTGGAAGGTGAAGTTGATCAATGGTGGAATCTTATCAAGAATATGAGGCAAAGAGACAAAATTGAGTCCATGGAATGGGATGAGTTAAAGAACATAATTTTCAATAAATACTTACCTCGTATTCTTAGAACTAAGATGGATTAGGAGTTTCTTTAACTAAAGCAAAAGGATTTGAATTTGTTCATATACGAAGCAAATTTTATAAGACTTTCAAGGTATGATTCCAGAATTATTATCCAACCTAAGAGTAAGATCGATCGATTCTTTAGTGGCTTAAGACCAAGTCTTCGAAGGGAATTAGCCTTATGGGACTTCAATAGCTATGATGAAATTGTTCGATGTGCTCTCAAGGTTGAGATAGAGATTTGAGTAACCAAACAGTCATATGGGTTTGATAAGAAGAGGAGAATGGAATTGAATGGGAAATATAAAGACCACACTGAAAAGGAGATGAGTTTTCCCTTACGCACAAATTGTGGAAATAAACATGGAGGGAATTGTCTTAAAGGGACAAGTAAATGTTTCAAATGTGGAAAAGAATGTCATCATGCATTTGAATTCCGCAATGATGGGAAAAATATGTCTAGTGATGCGAACAAAGAAAAGGCTACACAGAATGCACCTCCTACACTTCAATGTTACAAGTGAAAGGAAATGGGGCATTATTCTAATCAATTCCTAAATCCAAGGGTTTCAGATGATGATCAACATCAACAAAATATTAAGGCCAAAGACAAAGTAAAGTCACATGAAATTTCTATCCGTGATGTGGAGTACGATAATGAAGTGGTTAAATGTACACTTACCATCCACTCTAAAGTAGAAAATGTTTTATTTTATTCTGGATCCACCCACTCATTTATTTCTGAAGAATTTTCCAAGGGTATCGCCGTACTAACTCAACAATTAGCTGTTGAGTTAGCTGTGACAACTCCTAATGGTACAATGGTTGCATAAAATGTTTATAATTCATCTCAAATTGATGTTTGTGGGAAATTGCTTCCTGCAAATCATGTGATCCTTCATATAGTGTAATTTTATGTGATTCATGGAATGGATTGGATTTCCTTATATGGAGCTCATATTGATTTCCAAAGAAGGGTAGTCACATTTCATATTCCCGATCAATCAATGCTCATCTATCAATGCACGGATGAATATAATCATCTAGTGGAAATATCTTCCATCTTACGGGTCTTGATTCCAATAAATGAAGGTTATTTATCTCAAATGGTTGGAGAGAAACTCATTATTAAGAATATTCCCATTGTACGGGAGTTTGATGATGTCTTTCCAGAGGAATTTCAGGTTTTCCACCATATTTTGATGATGAGTTTTCAATAGAACTCATACCGGGTGCTATGGACATTTCAAAGACACCTTATAGAATGACCCAAATTGAGTTTCATGAATTGAAGAAGAAAATCCAAGAGAATCTTGATAAGGGATTCATACACCCTAGTGCATCCCCTTGGGGAGGACCTGTTCTGTTTGTTAAGAAGAAAGATGGATCAATGAGACTCTGCATTGATTTTTGATAACTTAACAAGATCAATATAAAGAAAAAATCTCCTCTCCCACTAATTGATAAATTATTTTACCAACTACATTGAGCTCAATACTTTTCCAAGTTTGATCTTCATTTAGGTTATCATCAATTAAGGGTCAAAGGGGAGGATATACCAAAGACGACTTTCCGTACAAGGTATGGACACTATGAATTTATAGTGATTCCATTTGGTCTTACTAATTCCCCTGCTATCTTCATGCATCTAATGAATAGAGTCTTTAGAGACTATCTTGATCATTTTGTGGTAGTCTTTATAGATGATATTCTTGTCTATTAAAAGAGTAAGGAAGAACATGAAGATCACTTGGTAATTGTATTAAAGACCCTAATAAAGGAGAAGCTTTATGCCAAATTTACCAAGTGTGAATTTTGGCTTCACAATGTTTCATTTTTGGGTCACATAATCTCAAAAGAGGGGATATCTATGGATCCAGAAAAAACAAAGGTTATCGAATGATAGTCGAGACCAACAAAAGTAAATGTGATCCCAATCTTTCTTGGTTTGGCTGGATATTATCGACGTTTTGTAAATTATTTTTGAAAATTATATAATCCACTCACCAGGTTGATTTGAAAAGGAGTTAAGTTCACTTGTATGGTTGATTGTGAAGAGAATTTCAAGCAGTTAAAAAGAAGGTTATCCAGTGCTCCTGTGGTCACACTGCCTAGTAGTGGAGAAAGGTTTGTGATCTACAGTGATGGATCCAAGAAGGGATTGGGGTGTGTTCTCATGAAAAATTATATGGTGCTAACTTATGTCTCACGACAGTTGAAAATCCATGAGCAAAATTACCCAACTATGGATTTGGAAATAGCTGCTGTAATCATTGCATTAAATATTTGGAGGAATTATTTTTATGTTGAAAGGTGTGATATTTATACTAATAATAAAACGTTAAATTATATTTTCACTCAAAAGGAGCTAAATATTTGCCAAAGAAGATGGTTGGAGGTGATTAAGGATTACGACTGCCCAATTCATTACCATCCTGGGAAAGCAAACAAGGCGGCAGATGCATTAAGTCGACAAGACCATGCTAGCTTATCCATGATGAGGATCACAAAAGATACAATATTTATGGATTTACAGATGATGGATCTTGGAATTATAATGGATGGGGAAAAATATTATCTTTATCAAATGAATGTTCAACCATCTATACATGTGAATATTAAAGAGGCACAGAAAGAAGATGTAGAGTTACAAAAGAAGGCGAGAAATGTTCCAGAATTCCACATTGATTATAATGAAATAATAAGGTTTAGGAATCGGGTTTGTGTTCCTCCCATACTAGAATTAAAGAAGGAAATATTGGATGAATCTCATAGTTTTTCATTCTCTATTCACCCTAGAAGCATGAAGTTGTATAGGGACCTAAAGGAGTACTTCTGGTGGGATGGCATGAAAAGAGATGTTGCGGAATATGTCTCTCGATGCTTGGTTTGTCAGTAAGTTAGAGTTTAGAGATAGAAGTATAAGGGGATGTTACAACAATTACACATACAATAATGGAAATGGGAAAACATCACTATGGACTTTGTCACTGGACTTCCTAAAACATCCAAAGGCAATAATGCTATCTGGGTTATAGTTTATCGTCTTACGAAGTCAGCTGACTTTATTTCTATTATAGAATATTTATCTCTAGATCAGCTTTCCAGGATATATGTGAAGGAAGTGGTAAGATTTCATGGAGTATCACTTTCCATTATATCTGATCAGGATCCAAGGTTTACCTCGATGTTTTGGAGAAGTATTCAGCATACTCTAGATACAGAGATGAGTTTCAGCACTGCTTACCATCCTCCAACAGACGGTCAGTCTGTGAGGACAATTCAAACTCTAGAAGACATGTTGAGATCTTTCTCTATGGATTTCAAAGGTGGTTGGGATCAACACATACCTTTGGTGGAATTTTCTTATAATAATATCCTTCACTCCAGTATTCAGATTGATCCTTATGAAGATCTCTATGGGAATAAATGCAGAACTCCAACTTTCTGGGATGAAGTTGAGGAAAGAAATCTATTAAGACCTGATCTTGTTAATGATATTGAAGAAAAGTTATGATCTATTCAACAACGCATAAGAGCAGCTGAGAGTTGAAAAAAAAAGTTATGCCGACAACCGAAGAAACAACCTAGAGTTTGAAGTGGGTGATAAAGTGTTCGTACGAATATCTACTTGGAAGTGAGTAATGATATTTGGAAAGAAGGGCAAGCTGAGCCCTAGGTATATTAGTCCTTTTAAAATATTAGATTGTGTTGGGAAGGTGTCTTATCGATTGGCGCTTCCACCGAATCTCTCTCAAGTTCCTGATGTGTTCCATGTATCTCTCCTGAGAATGTAAATACCTGATCCTTCATATGTACTAAGCTTATAAGTTGTACCACTAGAGCAATATCTTTCTTATGAAGAACATCTAATAGATATTCTGGATTGTAGAGAAAAAGTTCAACAAAACAATACCACTCACCTGGTTAATGTTTAATGGAGGAACCACCAATTAGAAGAAGCTACATGGGAACTTGAGGATATGATGAGGGAGAGCTATCCTCATCTGTTTGTTACGAAGTGTCGAATTTCGAGGGAAAAATTCATTTTAAGGGGGTAGAATGTAACAGCCTGAGATTTTATGAGAAATATTTTGTTTTTATGTATTATGTTATACGCAACACCAAATGAATTTTTCACTACACACAACACTGTCGTGGCTTGCGTTACACGCAAGAGCTACCTGCCTCGATAGCTTGAGCTGTACACAATGCCGAGTTTCACTAAACAACGATATGCTATTAAAATATTATATAAACTATCTGTTATGAATAGTAATACCCAATTTTTGAAATTTTATAATTTTTTTTTTAAAATGGACTTCATTTTTGGATTCGGAATATCGAAACTTGATTACAGTGATTTTTTGGTATTTTTCTGAAAACATTCATTTTTTTATGAATAATGAAAAACACTGAGTTATAGTTTAAAACCAAACTTTTATTTAAATAATTATTTATTTTATTTAAATTTATTTTATGCCAAAATAGTTATATAATTACTATATATGTTCAATTTAATTCATTGGAGTCATTTTATAATAATTTTAGATATATAAAATGTTTTTTGAACTTTTTACCGTCTTTTACCCACCTCCTTGGAGCATTTGAAAATTTACATAATACATAATTTTACCACTTCAGTGAGTTGAATTTCAAAAATATGAGAGACACAATTAATATCAAGGAATAAAATGTGATTCAATAAGATAAAAATAATTTATGGTGAATAGTAAATTATAACTTTTGTTTACCACAGTTAAAAGTAAATTGGGTAATTAAGGGTAAAAATGATATTATTATTACCCTAACACATGTCCTAATTCTATTGGATAAGTATAATTTGACCAAAAAAACCTTATGAATTAATTATTACCCTTTAGATCCACTTGGATTAGATTAGGACGCTTGTTATTATTTTATTTAAAGTAGAGTTAAAATAGTTAAAATCAAAGTCTAATAACTAAAACATTTTTAATATAAGGTTATACATAAGAAAAATTCGACTATAAATATTACTTAGAAAGATAAAACTATTTTATACATAATGTTAGTTTATTTATATTTTTTATACATTATATAATTTAATTTATTTAGGACACAATGATGATGGATTAATTACCTTATTAATGAAATATTAACATGATTGATATTATAAATACCCAAATAAATGTAATTTGAGGGTTTTTATTAATTAAAATAATTTTATAGGTTAATATAACATATTAGGGTTGGTTAAATGAATTGTTTTTGAAATAATAATGCTGTTATGAATTTGTAAAAAAACAAAATACCAAATAGTGTGAAAATTTATATAAAAGAGTTTTTAAAAGAAATATTATATTATTATTTGATATAATGGTCCTAAAAATATAATGTTCTTCCAAAAGACTTATATAATAATATATATGACATTAATGAACCACTTGTGGTTATATTGGTAGTTTATAGTAAGTTTATTAACCATATAGTGTAAGAATATAGGAAGACACAGTAAAAGTTAATTATTTAACTTAGAGTTAAATCTAAATGATAAGGTTAAAATGGTAACCTATACTTGTCTAAAACATATTGGTTGAGAGTATTTTGACCCATACCAACCCTAGACTCCACATAAGTCACTTTGGATCCATTATAAACCAAATATGAATTTATTATAAAATAATATTTTATGTTTTTCCTAAGGTGCCCCTCACCCCTCTTATAAAACTGCACTCCCTCTTCTCTCACAATCACTCCTCCAAAGCCATTTGGATCATCCAAAACCTGACCAAATACCCCCTAAACTGTCCTACCTTAATCCTAGATACCTTAATTTATTCAGAAATCGAACCTAATGATCCCTTTTGATCAAATCAAAAGGAAGAACCCGAAGAAGAGGTAAATATCTCACCACCTATTTCAAGTTCCTTTCTTCTTCCACTTCCTCCTTCATTTTTTCTTCCATTATAAAGTAATAAATCTAGTATCTTGTATATACTATGATTTTATTATAAATTTTACAACCACATTAGTTATTTTATCCATCCTATGAATGAAAATGTCACCACACGTGCGTACGTACGGCTTACCGTCTCCACGTCATGGTGTAGTTTGTTATTCAAACATTTCATCATTTGGATGGGTATGATAATGAGTATAAATTAAATAAATAATAAATATAAATTTATTATGATTCTGTATATATTATATACCATCTAATTATATATGATTTTAATGTCAAAAGAATTATATCATCGCTCATGCGTACCTACGGCTACCGTCTCCATGATGTGATGTGACTCGTTCTACATGATCTTCATTGAATAATGATTATATAAATGAATTGAATGAATAAATATGATATATATTACACTAATACCATTCTTTAAATTAGGTATCTATAACCTAAAAAAGAGGAATAAGAATTTATTCGACAAAACATGCTTAAGAACATAAAGTAATGAACACCCGAATAGCAAGTATCAATGAAATATTACTAATAAGAATATAATAATATGACCATATATGATATCATAACAATGAATATGATTAGTTAATAAGTCAATTACATTATTTAAATCATTATACAGGAGTATCGTATATATATGAAGCACATCTGACCTAAGGTAAGGAAAAATCTCACAATCTCATTTTTATCCGAGATTGTTTATACTTCAGAATTTACTAGGACATATTTATCATCCAAATCCATGTTTTCTCAATATGTAAAATTATTTCAATACTCCTAAAATTTTTTAAATCCAATTTTACCTATTGGTGATTTTTTATTAATAGATATGAAAGGAATCTTTTTTCGTTTTCAGTACGAGATTCTTTTTGACTTTTCTAGCCAAAGTACGAGAAGAATGTTTTTTTAACTTATATGAAATGAATGGATTTTTATGATTTAATATAACATTATTTAAATGAAGATTCCTTTAAAAGATTTCTGGTTTTTTTAATTAACTTATTTTACAATAAAATTTTATGAAACTTTAAGAAAGGGAAAATGTTTTTGAAGTAGAAAAGGATATTTTCCTCAAGAATGGTGTTCAAGTGTTTTATCGAAATTATTTTCCATCTACGATAATATAGGGTTCTATTTATATACCTATTTTTACATTGATTGGATTATGTTATGGTGGAATTATTTTCATGAAGTCCTTTTATCTTATATGGTTTATGTTATGATGGCATGATGTTTAAGAATCCCATTTTTATTACATGGGTTATGCTATGATATATGATTTATGATTTTGTGGCACACATAAGAATGGTTTCATTATGAGATGGGTGGGACATATATCTCCCTATAATGAATTGGGTAAAGATTTATATCTCATTAGATATACATGGTTTTAATGACAAGTTAATCTGGTTCAGTGATACAGGACTAGAACGAGGAGTGAACACGGTTCAGAAATGGAATTTTTCCACTATGATAATCATGGAAATGAGTCTTGACTAATAAGAAATGATTTTCTATGATTATGTGTGTATGCCACAAATTTTCATGTTTTTTTGTTATGATTATTGGGATTACATTTCACTACCATGATTTATCCTATGGCATGATATTATGATCTCTTTTTCAGGTTAAGATTTTCAAAATGTTATGTTCTTATAAATATGATATGATTGATATTTCCATTGTTTACCCTTACTAAGCATTTGATCTCACCCTTTTGTATGTTTTGTTTTACCCAGGTTTGGAGGAAGGGTATTTAGTAGGATATTACAAAATGATGTCTAGATATGATGAAATAAATAGGAGACAATGTAGATGCTTTATGAACAAGTTGTTTATGTTTCCCAGTTTCTAAAGACACTGTACCTATACGGTCCTATCATGGTTTTGTTATATGTTTTATTAAGTATGATTCAATTATGAAGTAATAACAATGTATGTAAAGTATGGGTCGTTATATAGTAACCATGTATTCTATTTTTCAAGTGACATTCCATATCATCATTAGTTATTCCAATTGATACCGTTTTTTTATCCTTGAATATATATTATTTTTGTTTGATTCCACTATTTACTTGTATTTATTCATCTATTTACCTCTATTTATATTTATACACTATGCTACAATATTTTAATGAGGGAATAGTGTCTCCACATACACAACCTAGGCCCTCAATTCTAGTCAGAAACCTCTGGAATTTGGAGAGATGTGCTTGAGGCCATGTGACCCACTAGGCTTAGGGAACCTATTAATGGCATCTGGGTTTGGGAAATCATAGGGATCATATGAAATTAAATTTACACCATTCAAACCATTATGTTACATAAAAATTAAATATAAATATTCAAAAACTTCCATCACAATGCAGTCAAAAAATAACTATAAGGTGGATCCATTTATCACACTTTTAAATATGAAATTTATTTACACATTATCCACCCTTCATGTAAAAGTTCATGTCCTAGAACCAACTATTTTTAATTTGATTACATGAATATTTAATATATTAAAATATTAAACATCTTATTACATATTTTTCATTGTTCTTCATGACTATAGTGTAATAATGTCATGGAGTATTTGTCACATTGACAAGATCAAAACAGTTCCCTTCTATGATGAGAATGTTGAAGTGTTATTAAAATATTATTAAATATAGTTATATGGTTGGACGATATACTATGATGAGAAACATAGTATACACACTTTCAAGTGTGAGTACTCATAAGAAGATGAGACTTCTTCTCATGAAGTTTTCACTTGGTAATCTCCAAGATGGGAGATTATGTGAACATATATGCTAGTAGGAATTTTTCATGTTTTGGTGTCATCATATATTCTTACCTATGAGAATGTGTAATGGACCTTAGACTTTAAGATTATTATTAATATGTATCATGACTCATACACTTTGATTTACTGACGAGAACTGTCACGCAGATAGTTGGCAAGAAGTAGGGTACATTAGGTGCATCACGAATGACATGTTATTAAAGGATAAGTCATGGAAGGATTTCTCCCTTACATTTATGGAAGTTGATATCTCGGCCCTTTGATTGAAATAGAACCATACACAAAATTCCATGGCCATAATGCAACGACAAGTTTATTTCAGGTAGTTAAAAATGACATATCAAGAATAAATTTTGATGACACTATCATGAAACCAGCTTGATGAGATATTAAGATAAAGAGATTTTATTACTCAATGAGCGTTCATATCTGGATGTAGTTATTGCAACTTTAAGTTCATTCGCTTGGGATCCTTGACCCATTTTTAGACAGTACTCTTGGACTTCATGCAAGCTCACCTAATGCCAACAAGAAAGAATCCTAGAGGGTCACACACTATGTGTTTATGGTGGTCTCAGTTAACTTCTATTAGAACTTATTTAATGGAATAAATATTATTCTCAATATAGTAGAATATTTTTATTCAATTTAAAATTATTTCATAAATTAAATAAATATTTATTTGTCGAATTGTGAATAAAAATATAATTATTTATTTAAGGGAATAAATAAATTATTTATTTATTCGAGTATTCAATAAATGAAAATGGAGTTTGAGTGGACCAAGGACAGTCTTATAAGAAAATAATGATTTGTAATATGGTAAATAATTCTTTAAAGAGTTGGCACAAAACCAAATAATAATAGTGTAGTTTTGATTATTTGGAAAGGTATTTCATTTATTATTTTGTATTGTGCAAGTTGGTGTACCACAAATAAGGGCACAATTATTGTTATTATGTAGCATGGGTTTTCTCCATGGTTATGAATGTATTTTATTGTTCTTACACAATTAAATGTTATAAATGAATCCCCATACTGATAAATAGATAGGTACGCCTATTGTGCCATACATGGGAAACTGATGATGAAAGAGAAATTCCAAGATAAGAATTTTCTCTCGCCTCCTATCCTATATCCCTCTCAAGAATGAGTGACATTCTTCAATATTGAAGAATAAGCGATCAATATCAATCGACACACGACATTTTCTTCACCGTGATAGCACCTATAAAGTGAGTGGCATCAATCAGAGAGCATTAGAGCCTGTTGGGATCACCACTAGGGGGATTCTAGTTTGGATCCTCACAAGCGCAACAATAAAATTTAAAAGGTTCATTCCAGATGATAAACATTATCAACAAAGAAAGTACTGAATAACTAGGTGTCTTATTTATTTAGAAATAAAATTTAAATTAATTATAAACATGATGTGAAATATCTTATATAAAGGTTTCAGGACTCTTCATTATTTATCTAAATATTTGATTCTATTCTGTGGAGACTAGCATTCATCGTCGTATTGATCCTGGAATAATCATTGATCATGGTAAAAAATAAAGTTGGGATTCGGCCCAACTATGCTTCCACTATGCCCAAAACCTTCTAGTGGTATCAGAGAGAGGTCATTATAGTTTATAATTATTTAAATAATTCATTGATGATATATAGTTTAATAATTTAGTTTTTAAATTCAAGGTTAATCGTTCTTGTAATTTGGATTTCAAGACCTGTTCTCCCTCTTTTTGTTTCTCACAGATTTCACAGAAACGAATAATTTTTTGGTTGAAATTAAAACATATAACTCATCAGAAGGTTCCTTCGATTCATCCCAGGTGACATGAAAGTACATGCCATGTGTTTGGACATACACACCGTGTTCTCGTCCATACATGCCATGTAATCCCAACCACATGCCATGTTGTCATGTTCAGCGCATCGAGAGTAATTCAAAAATTACTCCAAGTCGTGTGCATTTATTGCATGAAGTGTAGTTAATTATACTCTATGTGTTGACAGTGATATATAGGCACATGCTTACCAGATTTCAAGCCATGTGGCCCACTGCACACGGCGTGTAGTCCCTTCGGTTTAGGGGCCAAACCATGTGGACCATACACGACTAAGCAAACTGGAATCCATGTAATGTGGAGACAAAACATCGTGTAGCCCACTATACAAGACGGTTACTCCAAAATTTCTAATGTATTCTTCACAATCCGAGTCCCTAGGTGTGTACTTCAGGAAAGAAGATAAAGGTAGTACACGTCGTGTAGTCGGAACTACACGACGTGTACTTTACCAGATTACACAAAGTTGAAGCTTTAATGTTTGTGTAATGTTTAGAACTACATATCATGTATAAATCATACTAAAGGTTTTTACAATATGCACTGAAATATTTATATTACATATGTCATAAGAGTAAAATAGTATGCGAATATAATACATTTTTGGTAGATTCGAATGAGTATTCACCAGGATACCACTAAGGTGCATTTATTTAGTAGGATGAGAATCTAAAGAAAATTCAGAAAATGAATATGATAAAAGGATTCATTATTTAAAGATAATAATTAATCTATTTGAGTGAAATATATCTTAATAATAATTATTAAATAATTTAATGCATGTTTTATTAAATGTGTAACTCGTTGCATGTATGTGGGTGATCATGAGATAGACAAAGACCTTTGTATGTGATTGGTTTCCTTTTAATTTATTTATTAAATTAATTGTTGTCTTGTGATCCATCTCTCCTCATTAATATGTAGGTCCTTCATGCCAATGGTTTCTTTTATGTAAACCCACATTTTACCCCTCACCTGCATGTGAGTTAAAAAGCATATGTAATGGATGGAGCTCCCAATCTTGTGGAGGCGATCCAAGTCACGTGCTGAGGTGAAAACAATCCAAGGAGATACAAATATGGACATGTGGAATGTTGTGAACACAAAGGTGTTTATCCCCTAGGTCAGGATTAGTTTATCAACTGATAGATAATCTAACCATTACAAAAAGGATCATGATCATGCCCTTTACTGTATTTTACTTTTATCTGTTGCATGGTTTTTCATTATGGATGTGTTGTTATGACCACATAATTACTAAACTAGTAAACTAACAAGATAGACCTAAAATAAACCAGGATTGAGCATAAATATTATCAAAACATGGTAAATCGCTTAAGTAAGTTCCACATAATTTTAACAAGCATGTGATAAATATAATAAGGAAATTTATGCATAACTGATAAAAATCCCTCAACAAAATATTATGTTAGACTATTACATATGTTACTTGATTAAGGGAAAGACTCAATAAAACTATGTGTTTGACCAACACTTATTGGGACACTTAATTTTATATAGGAATTCTTAATTAATGGTTTCGGGTTGACTTAACCATATTTTATCAAGATGAGTATACCTTTCTTGATATGGTATAATATTGGAGGAAAGTGTTGACGAAATCCAATTCAAGATTTTAGGAATGGGAAGTCCACTCAATGGATCAAGGAGCTGCAATCCCACAGTTGGAAAAGACCTTCCTGCCTAAATAACATAAAATATCTTTACAAACACTTATTGGGGTTATGTGAAGGGAAATATGGATCCTTTCCACTAATATCATGGAAACTGGACATTCCGACTTCAATGGTGAGGGCCATTGGGGCTTGATAATATAGTGGGGGACTTAATAAAATTAATTTATTATTTCTCATAAAATGTAATCATTAAATTAATAATCGTCTACTCTTTTAATTATAGAATAAAATAACAAGCTCTTCAACCACACTATACCTTCCATCAATTCTAGATAAAGAAAACATACTCAATGGTAGTATTCGGAAAAAATATCTCAAGATATCATTGAATAATTTTTGAGGTGATTATGTTTGTTGACAATGTGGGCCTCCGTGATGTGTTTGTTGACAAAGCAAACCTTGACGTAATTTTTTTTTTGAAAAAGTGGATTTAATGGTGACATGTTGAGTTCAAGTAATGTTTTTAACGATCCGTGATTGATTCAATAACGTCGAAAAAGGAATGGACAATTTGGAGGCGGTTCTAAAGGAGCACATATAAGGTGGTGTCGTTTTCCAGTGTTGGCCAAATTTTTGGACCTCAAAATCGACATATGGAGAAAAGGGTTTCTGGAAAGGGGACTTGTGCTCCAATGTCTTGGTGGCTTGGAAACATGGGCGCCATATGTTTTTCAAGATCATAACATAAAAATATGTCAATGGAAAAAGGGGTTCCCAAGTTTTAGGTTTGGTCACGCATGTGTCTTGGGCGACAGAGACCTGGGTGGCAAGACTTGCGCGCCGAGAGGAAACTTGCACACTCTTCACTCAGGGTGTCCAAATGACTATAAATACAGGTCAAGTCCTCCTCATTTGGGGTGAGTTCAACACTTCGAGAAAATCATAGCTCCCATCGCGTAGGTGTTGTGGTCACACAAGTATAAAGATATTCAGATGTTGCGCGCCAGTTGATAGTTGCGTGCCCAAAGTGGTTTGGGAAAAAAAGGTGTGAGTCACGCAAGTTTATAGTTGAATAAGGGGGTGTTGCATAGGTGGTTTGGTGACAGTTGCAAGCTTGGTTTTGAATAAGCGTGACGGTTTATAGTTGTGCACCAAAATTGGTTTGGGTGTAATAGTGTGTGAGTCATGCAAGTTTAAAGTTGAAGAATCAAGTGTCGTGCATGTGGTTGAGGTGAACTTGCTCACCATCTTGAACTTACGCACCGGAACTTGTGCTCCGGCTAGGAGAAGCGCGCCAGGTATGGTAAAAGCACGATAATCATTTTAGGGCACTGTGAAAGCTAGAAGACTGCCCGATACCTTCATTGCATAGTGATATTCATCTACGGGTGAAATATGGGATTCAACAAAGAATCTACATACAATAGCAGATGCATTGATTAGTGATAAGGAAGATAACTACAGGTCTATAAACAGTTAGTGGATACTTTCTAGAGCAGGGAGCAAAGGAAGAGGAAGATGGTGATCCTTTCCACTAGCAGTGAGCCAGAGAGAGAGAGAAATAGGGAGTGACCCTTGGGAAAGCAGTGAGCTGAACCTAAACATTGTAAAGGTAGTGAGCCTGGGAATAGAAGTGATCTATCCCGAAATTTGCAAACAGCAGTGTCATTTTAGTGGATTTGGTACATCGACACATCTTCGGTGTATGCTCCTTGGACGTACCCCAATGAGGGTGAACCAAGTAAAAATATTTGTGTCTGCCTTTTTTCATCCCTACATTGCATTAGAAGCATCATCATCAGATAGAGAAGAAAACAAGTGATCATAATAAACACATACGTGCAAGAAAATCGACCCTTGTAATAAAGAGGTCAAGATCCAGTGGGGTAGGAATAATTTAGAAAAGAATACCCACACCCTGATTTACATCCCCTCTCAGGGTATATAGGCCCCTATAGGTCCTAACATGTAGTAACTTCTAGGAATAGTTTAGATGCCTTCGGTTTATTTTGTGCCATGAAGAGAAGTCTTACATATTGGATTCAGCATTACCTGATTTTCCTTCACAAGAAACAAGTGACAAAGAGTTCATGGTCTATGATAAACATATGAACGATGAGATCAATGTTCAATGTTGTATGCTATCATCAATATCAAATGAGCCCATGAAGTCTCACGAAAACATGGATGCCTATAGCATGATAGAGACACTTTGTTGGAATTACTAGGATAGAGAAAGACAATAATAATTTGAGATATCCAAGGTAGTCTTTCAGAGTAATCATAGAGAGGGTCCCCCATCTGGGCCTCACATAGTCATGATTATTGGCTACATTGAGTGCATAGAGGTTCTAGGGTTTAAACTCCATAAATAATTGGGTACCAATCTCATTCTTGCATCACTCCCTCAGAGATTCTCCATATTTGTTGTTAATTTCAATTTGAAAAACATTGAGAAGTCTCTATCCGATATTCTTATCCTCATTATCCAAGTGGACAATGATATGAAGCGAGAAAATCCTTCTATCCTTATGGTGAATAAGAGGGAATGGAAGGAGAAGATATTTTTGTCCAAATATTCTTCACGCCCTTCCAAGAAAGGGAAGATCAAAGGGTAGGTAAGGGAATAGGAAGCTATTTGTCTCGCATGTGTCAAGAAGGGCTACTGGAAGAAGAAATGAACATAGCCTAAGAAGCGAGGGGGATCTTTAGGTGTGATTTTCATCAAATGAAATCAATCTTTTTCTACAAATTGGGTATTTGATACCACTTGTGGTACTCAAAAATGTATCCTAATGAAATAACTCAATAGATTCAATAATATTGACCTAGGGAAGGTAGATCTATGAGTAGCCAATGGAGCCAGACTTGCTGCTGTATTTTTTGGGGACTACCACCTCATGTTTCTAGTTGAAATGATCTTGGTGTTAAAGGGTTGTTATTATTCTCAATTTTTTACTAAAAACATTTTTTATCTATCCAAATTAGATACATATAGATTTGTCTAAAAATTTCGAAATGAATGTTTCTTATTTTACAAAGATGGAATTTTTTTTGGTAGGGAACATTTATACTACAATATTTACATGTTTGATTACGCAAACCAAGTAATCACAATTGATAAAAAAGATACATCACATGACTCATACTACACCATACTTTGGCATCACCAGATAGGTCATGTAAATGAGAAATTCTTATCAAATTTATATCAATATGGATATTTAGATTCTTTGGAACTAAACCACTTGGAGTTTGTCATGCAAGTTTAGAAGGAAAAATGACCAAAACCCAATTTAGTGGAAAATATGAAAGGGATAAATAGATTCTTGAATTGGTTCATACCGATGTGTGAGGATAATTTCCAGTTGAAGAAAGGGTTGGGTACTAATACTTTATAACTTTTACTGATGATTTTAGTTGATATGGATATATCTATTTAATGAGGTATAAGTCATATTCTTTTGATAAGTTCAAATAATACAATAAATGATTCTGAGAACCAGCTTGGTAATAAGATTAAGAAACTCCACTCAGACTGAGGTGGAGAATATCTTAATCAAGGCTTCATTGATTACCTATAGGATTTTGGGATCCTATCTAAACTCACTCCACCTAACACACCCTGGTGGAATGGTGTGAGCGAAAGGAGGAAACACACCTTGTTGGACATGGTGAGATCAATAATGAGTCATGAATGTCTTCTATTATCCTTTTGGGGATATACGTTACAAAAAAATGCACATAATAAACCAAGTACCATCTAAATCGATAAATTGTATTCCATATGAGTTCTGGAGTGTAAGGAAATCCATCTTATCGAATTTATAGGTGTGGGGAAGTGAATTATTTTTTGAGTCCTCTTCAGGTAACAAACATTCACCCTGAGGCACAAAGTACCCCTTTATAAGATAACACAAGAAAACAAAGAGATATCATCTATACAACCTCGTAGAAAAAAAGGTTATAGTGGAAATACATTCTATATTCCTTGAGAGGGAGAACAACTCCAAAATAGATTGTGAGATCGAGATAGACTTCGATGAAGTTGAGGCTCAAGTTACACAAGAGTTAGTATAAGAACATATTCCAAAAAAACCCTATGGAAAAAGAACTATTCCAGAGACACAAGAACTGAGTAGGAGTATAAGAGAGGTTAGAGAACTAGAATGATACCATTTTCTAGTTATCAGGGATGGTGACTCATTATTTGTTGATAATAATAATCCTCTAACATACAAGGAAGTATTAAGTGGGTTAGATGTTTCCAAGTAGAAAAAATACATGAATTCTAAAATGGATTCCATGTACCAAAACCATGTTTGAAATTTGTTAGATCCTCTAGTTGATGTAAATTCTATTGGTTTAAAATAGGTATTCAAGAAGAATATGGAATTAAAGGACAAGTCAATACCTATAAGGCATAAGCATCAAAGAATTAACTAAGAAGAAGCCTTTTCACTAGTTTCAATGATGAAATCCATCATAATTATATTGGCCATTTCTACTTACCATGAATATGAGATTTGACAGATAGATGTCAAAATAAACATCCTTAACAAGAACCTTCAAGAATTTGTCTACATGAAACAAGTTGAAGTATTTTTTGACTCCAAAGGATGCCAATATGGTATGCATGTTGTAGAAATGAATTTATATATTAAACAAAGAATCCAGGTCATGGAACATTAATTTTGATGAATCCATAAAGGAATTTTTTATTATCAAGAAATAATGTGATCCATGAGTCTATAAACAGTTCAGTGGGAGTGCAGTCATTTTTCAAATAGTATATTTTGATGACATATTACTTATTGGAAATGAGATACTAGTCTTATAGTCTGTTAAGGCATGGGTGAATCAATGTTTCTTCATGAAGGACTTGGTAGAGGTAACATATATTATTGGGATCAAGATCTATTAGGATAGATCTAAGAGATTGTTGGGCCTAAGTCAAAGTACATACATTGATAAGATACTAAATAGATTCATTATGGAACAATCCAAAAGGGGATTGTTTCAAGCATCACATGGTATTCATCTATCCGAGAAAATGTTTCCTCATACACATGATGAATGAAATAGAATGGCAAGGATTCCATAGGCATCAATGATTGGTTCAATCATGTATTCTATGATATGTACTAGGCTGGATGTCGCATATGCATTTGATGTGGTAGGAAGATATTAAGCTGACCCTAGTGACCATCATTGGATGGTAGTAAATAATATCTTAAAGTATCTATGGCATACGAAGGATATATTCATGGTTTATGGAGGATATGAGGAACTAATTATTAGAGGATATACATATTCTAGTTTCCAGACTAATGAAGATGATATGATGTTGAAAATGGGATACATCTTCACATTGAATGAAGGTGAAATGTTCTGAAAGAGATCAAATAAAAGTGTGGTCCTGGATCATATAGCATAATCTGAATATATCCCAGCTTCTGAGGAAACTAAATAAGTAGCATGGATGAATATCTTCATCTAGGTGATGGATGTGTTTCCTAGAAGTTAATATCACATCACACCGTATTGTGATAATATTGTAGTGGTTGCTCTCGCAAAAGAGACAAGGCCACATCAGCGGATGGAGCACATAGTTTGGAAGTATCATCCCTTGAGATATTTTTCCCTGAGAGGTGAAGTTGTAGTGAGTTGTATTTCCAAGGAAGAAAACATGGCATACCCCATGACTAAATACTTGACTCAACAGAAACATGATCATCATGTGAGGTCTAGCAGATTGAAAGTCATAGGTAGCTGGCTATATTCCAAGTGGGAGTTTTTAAGAGTTGGTCTCTTATAACCAACTGTTTGTACTTTGATTACATGAATATTTAATATATTAAAATAGTAAGAATCTTATTATATATTATTCATTGTTATGAATGACTATAGTGTAACAATGTTCTAGAGTTTTTGTCTCATTAACAATGTCATTATAGTTCCCCACTATGATGGGAACCTTGAAGTGATATGAAAATATTATTAAATATTGTTCTATGGTTGGATGACATACTATGATGAGACACATAGTATATAGACTATCATGTGATAGTACTTGTAAGTTGATAAGACTTCTTCTCATAATTATTACACTTAAAAATTTATAAGTTGAGAGATTATGAGAACATACCTGCCAGTAGGAATTTCACACGTTTTGGTGTCATCAGATATTCCTAAATACGAGCATTTGTAATGGTCCTTAGACTTTTAGATTATCATTAATACGTTTCATGACTCACACACATTGATTTACTGACAAAAACTGTCACACATACATTTGGAGGGAAGTAGGGTACATTGGGTGCATCATGAAGGACATGTTATTAATGGAAAATTCAATGAAGAACTTTTCCCTTCCAATTATGGAAGTTGATATCTCAACCCTTTGATTGAAATAGAACCATCACATGAAATTCTATGGCCACAGTTTAATGACGAGTTTATTTCAGGTAGTCAAAGAATCACATATCAAGCATAAAGGTTGACAATTCTATCATGAAACCAACTTTATGAGATATTGAGACAAAGAGATTATAATACATAGTGACCGTTCATATGAGGATGCAGTTTTTGCAAATTTAATTTCTTTCCCATGGTTTCCTTGACCCGTTTCTAGATAGTACTATTGGTATGAAAGTTATTTTTTATTAATATTTTAAAAGGGAAACGAGGGAAAACAAGGAAAACCCCTCAATGGGGCCTAAAATGGTGAATTCCCAGGGTATCCCCTTGAACCACACATAAACACTCCATGGGAAGGGATTGAAGACTATCATAAATAATAAGAGGATCCTCCTGTCTGCCCAAACGAGCCAACGAGTCAGCTGCAAAATTAGCTTCTCTCCAGCTATGATGAATAGATCTTCCATGTCGAGTTTCTTCCTTGAACCTTTGAATAATGTAGGTCAGGTCCCAAGGCATCCCATAGCATCCCTGCACTGCCCTAACCAGAACCTCTGAATCCGATTAAATCTACATCACCTTCAAGCCCCTCCTCTTGCAGACCAGAAGGCCTGAAAAAAGCGCTCGGGCCTCAGCCCTCAAGGAGTTACCAGGACCATAAAAAGAACTAAAGGCAACAAACACCAAGCCCCAACAGTCTCGAAGCAAAACTCCACCTCTCATAACTCCCTCTATACAAGAACCATCGATATTAAGTTTCAACCCTTGGAACGGTGGCTTCCATTTTATCCAAATGCCCTCCCTTCTTTGAGGCCTGCATGGTTTCCTATGGAAATTACATATCTCTACCGAATCCCTCCCCCCTTTCACCAAGGATGTAAGTTCCACAATGAGCGTTTTGAGCCTGGTCAGTAGGAAAATAAGGGACCTTTTAGACCCTAGTCTAACCTGGTTACGCGCCTCCCATAGGACCCAGCAGACAGCCACCACGACGATGGCCCTGATCGACTTTTCCAAGGCCCTATTGTGTGTCCTTGAGAACTAGGCTACCACAAACTCCGGATAGGTCATATGCACTCCATATTTAAGCGGCGAATTGGAGAATGAGGACCAAAGTAGAGTGGCCCATTGGCCTTGGAAGAAGAGATGCACTGTTGATTCCATACAAGAAACTTCACAGCAGTAGCAACGGGACGCCAAACAGATCCATTTCCTCTAGATATTCTCCTCCGTCAGGAGTGCTCTGTTAATGACTCTCCACACCAAGAAGATCATCTGCTTCGGGATCTCCATGCACCAGTACTCCTTCCCCCCTTCCACCATGGGTCTCTCTCTTTGATGTAACCTCCTGTAGTCGCGGACCCTAAACCTCCCAGAAGTAGCCTCCATGAAGCAGAAAACATCCAGTACCTCGCTCATCACAATTTCTTCAAATAGAATCAACTGGGTGGAGTTCAGCACTGCATGGATAACATCATACCTATTGCATGCTTCTCTAAAAGACACATCAGGGGATGGGCATCCTTCAAAGACCAGCTTCCCACCCGCCCAGTTGTCATGCCAGAAGCTGATATTCCCTTTACCAATAATCCACCTAGAGTTATCATGAAACACCTCCATATGATCCATCATACATTTGGCCAGCGTCGTCTCACCGTGCATGTTGAGTTCCTCACCCCAGCCATAACGACTTCTGAAGATTTTTTCCCAGAGAGTCTCCCCCGTGATAATCTCCCATGCAAGACGTGCCTGTAAACCATGAATAGACTCTTGGATGTCGTGCAGGCCAACACCTCCCTCCTCAACTGGACGGGCCATTTTCTTCTATGATGCCCAATGGAACCGCCCTTCTGTCTTGGTGTCGCAAAGAAATGCTGTAAGAATGGCTTCCATTTTCTGTACCGTGCCCTTCGGTGGTTTAATAACTACAAACACATGCATGGGAATAGAGGGAAGAACATTGTTGATAAGCATAACCCGACCTCCGAACGAGAGGAGTTTTTTTTTCAGTTAAGTATCCTCCCAAGTATACGATCCATGATACCATTGAAAAGTTGTTTTTTGTCCCGGCCAGAAGACAAAGGCACCCCAAGATACTTGATCGGTAGTTGTTTCTGATTGCATCCAGTAGCCCTCTGTATATATCTCTGCATCTCTTTCTCGAAGATTTCTCTGAGATAAAGACATTACTCTTCGAAAAGTTGATCGATTGTCCACTAAGCCTGTTGTAACTGGACATAATGACTCCGAAATGGTTTAATGATCCACATCGGCCATTTAAGAAAAACGGAACTTCGTCAGCAAACATTAGGTGGATGACGTTCCCCGAACTCCTCTTGCCCGTGTATGGTTTCAGTTTTCCCTCTAACAAACCTTTATTCATATTCCTAGAAATCGCATCCTGAGCGATGACAAACAAGGCTGGAGATAATGGATCTCCTTGTCTCACCCCACGAAC
Source organism: Viscum album (assembly GCA_963277665.1). Taxonomy (NCBI): domain Eukaryota; kingdom Viridiplantae; phylum Streptophyta; class Magnoliopsida; order Santalales; family Viscaceae; genus Viscum; species Viscum album. The sequence goes on along the minus strand of OY728153.1, from coordinate 182,967,573 downwards.
AGTTTTGAAAAGTCCAAAACTCTTTCCCATCATAGCCACCGAAAGCCACAGTGAGGAGTAGCACCGGAAACAAAAATCACAAAACCGCTCCTGGAACCCTAACCCCCTCATTACCTTGATGATGAACCGCCATTCCATTTGATCATAAGCCTTGTTCATGTCGACTTGGGGAATGACATTAGACCTAACTGTACGCCTGTTGATGTCTTGTACCAGCTCACTCGCAATACCAACCGCCCCTTGAATATTTCGACCCTATATGAACCTATGTTGTTCATCCGAGATCACTTTGGGTAAGACTTTTGAGAGTCTTCTCCAAATCACCAGGGCCAGGATCTTATAAAAAACGTTATAGAGGTAAATGGGGTGAAAATGGTTGATGAGGCTGGGGTCCTTCACTTTTGGCATAAGTACCACCCTTTATGCAGTAACACCCATGTTTAAGGACCCCCCCTAAAGATGTCTTGAATAGAGAACACAACGGCTGTGCCAATAATGCTCCAGGAATAAATGTAGAATGACATCGGGAATCCGTCTGGACCGGGGGCACTTCCCTTGGGCATTCTCGACAAGGCCTCCATGATATCCTCTTCCTGTGGTAATGAAGAAAGCCCCTCATTATCTTTGTCATTCATTAATAGTGGAATTCCACTTAAGAACCTACTGTCATCCATGTCATCTCTCACAAAACCGGACACAGGTTCTCCTGCCAGAATACTCTTGAAATGTTTGAGAGCCATAGATCCAGCAATATTCACATTCGACGTGAAAGAGTCGTCCTCCATCTTAATATTAATCTTCATGCTTCTTTTTTACTTAATGAAAGCTTGGAAGAAGGAAGTATTACGATCTCCTTCTCTGAGCCATCTGACCCGAGACCATTCCTTGAAGACTCTTTCCATCTCAAGAAGTTTTTCCTCTAGAGCAGCATTCTTGTCTCAAAGGGCGATAAAGTCATTCTTGTCCCAGGCCACCTGAAGAACACCCTCCAAACTCTCAATGTCGTTCTGCATACTAACAATCCCGGTAGAGTTTTCTTGTTGATTATTCAGCGAGTCTCTGATATCCTGTTTCAGTCGCTTGAGGCGATTCACCATCCCAGCCCAAGAGCACTCTCTCTCGTCCTTAAGCCAAGAAGTTTCCAGCAAGTGAAAAAATCCCGGATCGCGATGCCACTCCTCCGAGTAGAAGAAGGATTTCCTCGTCACCACTTATCGTCTGATATCCACAAGTATCAGAGCATGATCTGAAAGAATGCAAGGAAGATGAGTGACCGAGGACATAGAGAACAGGTCGAGGCCTTGCATGTTGGTGAGGCATCTGTCCAGTCGACTCCATATGCGACCCGAGCCTTTACGATTATTACACCATGTAAATTTTGGACCCATGAATCCTATATCCATGAGTCCTGCATTACACCATGAATTCCTGAAAATCCACTAAACTTTCCGGATTAACCCATGTTCCGCCTTTCCTTTCTGAAGGAACCACAACCGTGTTAAAGTCTCCTCCCACAAACCATGGCAAAGAGCCGGAATGAGTTTCTTTTAAATGATGCCATAATTCCCTTCATCCGCTAGCCATAGTACTCGAATAAACCAACGAAAACAATAAGTGAACACCACTAATATCAATCTTGGTATCAATACACTGTGGTAAGATACTCACCACCTCTAACGAGACATTATTCTTCCATCCAATCGAAATCTGGGAATTAACATCACCTCCATGCAGGGAATTCAGAAACCCCAACCTCCTAGAAAACCCATACAACTTTCTTGACGCGTGTTTCGGTTCTAAGATGACCACGACAGACACTTTAGCTTTCCTGCCTTCTACAGCAAAAAACGCGCATTTGGCTTGAGCGCCAAAACCACGTACATTCCAAATGATAACAGATAACATTACAGATTTCCCTTACGGGCCTTTGAAACAGACGAACGGCTTACTTGGGATAGAAGTGAGGTAAGGATACCTTTCCCCTTAGTCATGGAGCGGGTAAGAGGTCCCGACACACTCATTTCACCTGAGATCTTCTTTGGAGAGATGATCACTTTCTTAAAATAAGCTTCATCATCTTCCATAAAGGACGTACTTCCAGAAGAATGAAAGCGCATAGTTTCCCATCCACCATCCCCTTGGGCTAACGACACCAAAAAATTTCGATGGGGAGAGAGGCGGGACCTTGCCAGTTCCTTTTCCACTCCATCCGCCATGCCGCTCACGGCCTCCTTCTCCACGGATTGCATAATCAGATTACTCACCAAGGATTTCTGAAGAAGATCCGGTGATAGTTGAGAAGAAACCATGATAGGGGTCGTAGGGGGAGACAAGACCCGCATCGGACCACCCATGGAGAAAGCAAGGCAGACCTCTGATTCCTTATGAGGCTCACACCTATCCTCCCTAGAAGGCACCACGTCCTGAACATCCGACATCGGTGACCAGGAAATGAGGTCCTTACAAACCGAAGAAAAGACGAACGCAAGGGAACAATGTCAGAAGCTGTCTCGCTGCCCACCAAATTCGGCGTACTGTATTTCTTTGTAAAATTTTAATTTGAACCAAGACGCGGGGTAAAGGTAACCTCAACATTTCTCGCTCCGGCCAGGACAGGCGGGTCAGGATCCGGAACCACCTTCGGACCCTGCTGAGAGGTACCCGCTACCTCCTTACACCACTGGGAGGAAATCTCAAGATGAAAATGCAAGCCGAAGAAGACGCAAAAACATGGAATCTGATGAAAGAATAACCTCTGTTTCCCGGAGAAACCATCACAAGTTTCTATCAAAACCGAGGAGGGACGTCACAAAGCCAAATCTAACTGGAAAAAAATTCTAGGATTCGCCGCTGCTTGAAGGGTTCTAGTTTTCTCGTCAGCACATAGGAAGGTCCCAAACGAGTTACCCACTTCCCGGAGTATCGCCGGGTTGTGAAAAGGAAGTGGAAGCCCTGGGAGTGAGATCCAAACAGCATCTGAAGATGATTCACGGCCAAAGTGACAGTCCCATGTCCATCTAGTTAGAGGAAACCTCCAGGAACCCCAACGCTTGACCTCTCTAGACCAAGCCTTGATAAAATCTTCCTTGGACACTAGGTGAATGTGGAAAGCCACCCGGGACAGCTTGGAAACCACCGCAGGTCAAGAAATGTCCCAAGAATATACAAAACTCTGGAAAAAGGCCTAGGACGGTTTGTTGCGACCAAAAGGGGATACCATAGTTAAACCATGGAAAGACTCTGCCTCCCTGAGCTCCTGGGCCGAGAGACTCATAACTGGCATCCCTTCGAGCTTCTTAGTCGGGCGGCTCTCCACCGTAACAGGCGGAATCTCTGGGAACGAAGCTGACAGTGAAGAAGAGAACCCAACATAAGTCTTCGAAGCGTCACCGCCAAAAACCTCTTTGAAGGAAGGCTTTGCATGCACGCCAACCCCGTCTCCAGGAGCACCACCACCAGAAGTCTTTGCGACCATGTCACCCCGGTCTCCAGCTACACCCCCTTCGGACGCCGGATGAAACGGAAAATATGGAGCAGAAGAAGAGCCTCCGGAAGCCATCACCATGATGGTTATGGGATAGTACTATTGGACTTTAGGAAAGATCTCCTAATTCCAACAATAAAGAATCCTTGACAGTCATACACTAAGTGTTTATGGTGGTCCCAGTTAAATTCTATTGGAATTTAATTAATGGAATTAATATTATTCTCAAGACAGTGAAATAATTTTATTCAATTTAAAATGGTTGCATAAATTAAATAAATATTTATTCACCGGATTGAGAATAAAAAAATATTTATTTATTTTATTGAACATTTAATAAATATTTATTTACTATTTTTAAATAAAATATTTATTTAATAGAATAAATAATTTAATTCTGTATTCGGGTGTTTAATAAATGCAAGTGGAGTTTAAGTGGACCAAGGATGGTATGATAATAAAATAATAATTTTCCATACGGTAAATATTTATTTAACTAGTTGGCATAAAACAAAATAATAATAACACAGTTTTAATTATGCGGCATGGGTTTTCATTTATGATTTTGTTTTGTGCAAGTTAGACCACCACAAATAATGACTCATTTATTGTTATTATGTAGCATGGGGTTTCCTTAGGGTTATGAATGTATTTAATTTCTATTACGCAATTAAATATTATAACTAAATCCCCATATTGATAAATAGATAGGTAAATCTATTTTTCCATACATGAGAAATCAGCGACTCAAGATAAATTCCAAGTCATGAATTTTCTCTCAACTCCTCTCTTCTCCCCCCTTCTAAAAAACGAGATACATTCCTCAAGATCGAAGAGTATGTGATCAAGAATGATCAATGGAAGACATTCAATTCACCACGTTAGAACCCAGAAAGCAAGTGGCATCAATTAGACACTATTGGATCATGTGTGGATTATCCCTATAGGGATTCTAGTTTGGATCCTCTCAAGAACAATGAGACAATCCGAAAGGGTCACGCCTAATGATCAACATCATCAATAAAGAATGTATCAATGAACGAAGTATTTTATTTCTCCAGAAATTAAATTTAAATTAATTGTAAACATGATGTGAAATATCATCTATAAAGGTTTCAAGAGTCTTCCCTCTTTATCTAAATATTTGATTCTATTCCATGGATACTAGCATTCAACATCATATTGATCTCTAAATAATCATTAATCATGGTAAAAATTAAAGTTGGGATACAGACCCACCGCGCTTCTACTGCACTTGGAACCTTCACTTCAATCACTTAAATATCCAATCGTTTTTAGATAAAATAAATGCATAATATTGAGGACCATGACTGTCGAATCAATAAATAACCCTTCAAGAAACACATTACATCACACATCTAGATTTTCCATATCTATAACAAAAACTATTTCCAAAAATGCATTGCATCCAAACACTACATAGTGGTTTATTAATACAATATGAAAAATGAACATCAAAACACCTACCTACATGGAATTTTGGTTGTTTTTTTCCTTTTATTGAAGAAATCAAAATTCCACTTCCAAAAACCGTAACAAATACCACCACCATTGTCATATCCAAATATTTTTTGGGTTTACTATTTCTCAGAGGTGATAATCCAATTAAAAATTCACAATTAAATGATAATTTTTTTACCATGGTATAAGGGTCCTTCATAGTTTCTATTCTACTAAATCTTCCATGTATATATTTACACCCATGGTTGAAATATTATTTTATATAGTTGAATTCATAGAGAATAATGATATGTTAAATGGGATGGTCCTTCTCATATTGGTTTTTTATCTAATTTGACTGCAATAACCATTTTTGGATCAGCTATTTTATACAGGAATATGCCCAATGCACCAAACTAACAATGTACATTTCCATATTCAAAATGAATTTACCAAAATCCCAATGGTGAAGTCCAATACATGGTGATGTTTTACTTCAACCACATGTTTTAGTAAATCATGTAAACTGGAACTCAATTTTGTGAACACATTTCAGATTCCAATCCAATATCAATTTGAGATTTCAATGATCTCTTTTTACTGATGAATCTTTAGACTTCATTACTTTGTTTGAAACTCCTAAAACACCAATTCCAATTCCACTTTTTAAATGTGGAGAAAAAATCCCTCAAAAATATATTCAACAAATTCTTCTTTTAGCATTAAAACTTATTGTTAAAAAATTAAAATCAATCCTTAAGTGTTCTAACAATCTTCCCCTTTGTATTTTTTTTATAGTGACCAATAAAATTTATAATGTGTATTCTTCCACCTATTTCTAATGAATGTAAAATGGTTCATACCTAATAATCTTTTGGAATTCTCTGGTTAGACTTCCTAATTCAAATATCTCATCTTCTAAATATGATAAGACAATGTCCATTTCCATAGTATTTTATAAAGTGATTTGTTTGAGTGACTTTACCACTTAGACTTTGGGCATTCAAAAAATCTTCTAATCCTACTGATCCTGGGATTGGTATAGGAAACAAGATTCTAAGTTAACATTGATATAATGTTTTCTATGTCACTCATGAATAAAAATAGACATATTATAATTTAAATTTTTATTTCCAAATACAACCAATGATATTTATCACTTCCTCTCCAAATAGGTACAACATAAAAAATAAAGAACTTAGTAGTGATGATCATACGACATGTTAGAACAGATATAATTTAAGAAATAAATAATGATGCCAATTCAATCTAATGTTATTGAAATTATTCATAAGATTATTCAATATCTATATAAGGATATGAAACCTTTTATTTTTAATCCTTAAAACCCCCTAAATAATCGAGACATTACATAATAATATACTTAGTTGGGGAAAACCGTTTTTTGGGAACAACTTCATTAACTCAATATCCTTTGCGATCTTATATACATGAACAAATAATACCCAAAGTTAGAAAAAATATATATGATCCCAAAATTCATCCATGATACAACATACCAATTGTTCTTTTCATATAAGTGTCATAACATAAATGTTTCTGTAAATTGGAACCAATTATTAAATTCTAGATTAAGTATTATACCAATAGTAACAGATGATGTTCATGTAACACATTTTTTTACTCTAATCAGGCCATTCACCATATTTTTGTAGCACAAAAAATTCTCCTATTACATGCATCTTAATTTTTTATATTAACTGATATTTGAAAAACAACAAACTCCATATTTTTTATGAAGTTTATAACTTTAAGATATTTTTCTTCATTTTATATTTAATATTCCTTTGAGAACTCTTAACCCATGTATATTCCTCCCACAACATTCAATAAAACATAAAATAGATCAATTTTTATACATATGGGGGGAAGGGTTCCTAGAAAATCCTAAAGCATAGGAATTGGGATTGTTAATATAGACCTACCATTCACTTACCACTATTCCTTTTCTAATTTTCAGATTTAGGAAAAGGAATTCCATCACTTATGTAACCTCATTTTATTTAATGGACTTCTCGAACCACCAAAATTATTTATACATTTTCAAATTAGTCGTATATATGTTAAACCACTTATATATATGTCATCATGGATATGATAATTTTTTATTTCCATGGCTTTGGAATTTCAACAATTTTGGAGTTGATTCCACTTGATAAGATTTCTACATGTGTTTTATATTTAGTCGATCATCCTTCTAGATTAATTACCAATTGATAAACTCTTCCTATAAGCTTCAACTCTTTCCTTTATTTTTTTAGGACAACATAAGAATTATTATTCCTTGATGTCTTTAGTTCCATCTTGAACTACATATTTTCCTCAGTGGATTCTCTTTTCCATTATCATCAACATTCTCACCACTGGTATAACCCTTTGTTTTTATATTCTCATTTACATTATTTCATTATAATAGAGATATTTTTAGTGAGATAATTTTAGTTCTTGATGAACACATTGATGATATTTATTCCTATTATCCAAAATATCGAAACCAATTTCTAGCTCAATAATTCATTTATTTTTATAAACTCTTCCTTTCTATGTCATAAGAGTATGGTGTCTTCTTATATCATCTTTACCATTCAATTAATTTGTCCAACATCAAACCATTTCAATATGACCATGTTTAGAGCCTAAAAACATCTATTATATTAATCATACATTATATGGTCTTTCCATGATTGGGTTCTATGCATAGATGGAGTTCTTATTTCAAAATTGGGTTTCTAGGACTCAATGCATATGCTCATAATGTGCCCATGTATTCCAATATAGTTCTATTTTTGTTTTACCATCTTATATGGATCCTATATTCTAAAATTTTCATAGGTCTCCCATTTTCTTATGTATTTAATATCTAGATTTCTTCTACATGTTGAAGCTTATATGTTTTCTTCTTATTTCCATTGAAATTTTTTATCTTTACCTAAATCCATTTAATTTCATCATTCTTATTCTTCCATTTTACTACCATATTTTTCTAGATTTAATAATCATCCATCCATAAACATTTTCTTTCACCATATTTTAATTTGGTTGGAATGATGGTTTTCTTCAATTAATTATCAATGGGCATTTTATTTTACATTTATTAGGATATTTCATCAAGAAAATAATTTTTAATCTTTCATTATTGTGCCCATATTCATCATATAGAATCTCAAGGAAAATTCATCACTTTTTAGTATTTTATTTTCCATGTAAAATTTATCAAATGAAGAAAGTTACACTTTATGAATTAATTTCTGTCAATACACCACTTTTTGTAGGGTTTTGAAGTTGTCTTCATGAATACATGAACATAATTTGGATTGGAATCATGATGATGTTTCCATTTCAAAAAAAAAATATCTTCTTCATTTCAACTTCATGAATGAGTTTAAAATTTTATTTAAGGAAACAATATCAATATTTCTTTGACTAGCCTCAAAGATAATTCCATGTATGTAATGCAGGATAATCCCCAACTCCACAACATTTGGAGGGACTCTAAAAGAATAATCACTATATAAAATAAACTTATTATCCATTTTTTATCATTATTTACATAAAATGGATCTTTCATTAGACATAATGATATGGCTAGATAAATAACTGAAGCATGTTCCATTTAAATAATCACATAGGCTATGAAACTTAACCATGCATGTTATACTAGTATAATAATCACCTGGAATATCGATAACTAATTTCCTAATGATTGAATGCATAATTCTGTACATTTTAAACAAACTTTCAAGGCCTCGACCAAGTCATATGAAAATAAATTATTACGGCCTCTTACAAATCCACATCTGAAAATAAATAGGCAAAGCCTCCTCCAAGTCCATATTTGGTTTGTCTCATGAGAACCACCAATGCATCGAGGGGATATATCAGGCCCCTCCAATAAATTAATAATTAAAATACATTCCCTATATTAAAATATTGAAATATAAACAATATAAACTTTCATATTGAAATACTAACATACGAAATCCGAATACTTTAACCGTAAACCATGAATGGTGTCAAAGTAGCACATCCAAAATCAAACTAATCATAAACCCTTAAATAACATATGATATATTGTATCATAAGAGATAAACCTCAATGAATTAAAATATTTTAAAAATTATATTGACCTATATTAAGATAATTTTAAATGATACTTTTAATAAATTCATGAGGAAAATAATTTTTAACCTTACAAAGTGTCTCGTACCTCTTTAAATCAATTAAATCATAATCCATGTTAATAAATAACATTAAATGAAACTTATAATATCACGATAATAAGGATATTTCTTATATTATATGTCAATGGTCAGTACATACACCAAACACAAGGAATAAGTGCTGAATAGGGTATATAACTCACAGAAGAAAAAGTGAGGCGAGGAAACCCTTACATTGAGTTCAATGCATCACATATGTTATTGATCATATTGAATAATATAATTATTAAAATTATTTAACTTATTGAGGATTTTTTTAAACTTTATTATTCATTTTATATCACTTAATATCATGTTATAATAATTACTTTATTATATAAGTTCACTTTGTACTTTTTGACCATATTCAATACATGATTCCAAAATGAATATTGGTCGATGTATATAATCAAATTGGTATGAGTAAATCATCTCTAGAATAATTTTCATAAAATAATAATTAATTTTAAACATCATTTATACTTTGAAATACAACCATTTCTGTATGGTTATGGAAACTAAACAATGATATAATCATGGAGATGGTAGGTTGTACAGATGCATGGGTAACATTTTCATTTTTCAATGATCATTATAGAAAAAAGGAAAGTATCATTTTATATTTATAGAGTGATCATAATATAATTAATATCATAATAATAATTTAAATTTAATCATATATATCATCCATTCTATGTGGCGATGAAAAACAAATAACATCACTTCATGGAGGTGATAGTTCACACATACGCACGAACGACATTATCGTTTTCATGTGCATGGAACGGTATGAATGTAAATGATATATTATTTTTCAATAATTTTAAATATTTCATTAAAATAATATATAAATATTAATTCCATCATCTAAACGAGTCTTTAGATATGGTTATGGAAAAAACTTATATTGGTTCATGATGTGGTATTCCACTATTTAGACGAATGATTACTTCTTTTCAAATTTGATGGAATTGAAGATGAATTTAGAAAATGATATTAACATAATAAAATATAATTATATTTATGATACTATATTTATTATTTAATTATATTTGAATGATATTTTAAGTAGGTTCAAATGGAAATATAATATAAATAATTAATTAAGTTTGATACCATCTCTATAGACAGTTTATTTTGATTAACACATTAACAACTCTAAAGAGGTTATTTTGACTAAACTAATGACTCAATAATATGCTAAGGGATTATAGGAAGGTATTTGGGTATAAATTTGTGAAACAAAATAGGTTTTTAAGTGTGAGTAATAGAGAAGAAGATGTGCCTTTTTATAAGAGAGAGGATAGACACTCTTGGAAATCTTCAAAATATTAAAATAATATAACTTAATTTTATAATAAAAATGGCTCCAGAAAAATTAATTTCAAAGATAAGATTATTTTGGGTAGAAATAACTTCATATAATAAAAATTAAATAAGTTTTAACTATTTTTTAGTCCTTATATTTTATCATTAACCGTTATTTAACCTTTTAAATTTTACAATGATACCATGTAATTTGAAATTTGTGGGTTAGTATAATTACTGTAAAATAAAACAAGACTGATAAATGAGTAGTTGATAAAATTTTAAGATTTATCCCAATAATTTATCCAAATTTTATATTTTTTAAATTTTAGATCATTTAATAACATATTATTTATTTTAAAATATCATTAATGTCAATTTTGACACTATTTGTAACTTGACTTTTAAAAAATATCAAATAAACATGATATCTTCAAACCAAATATTTTAACTCACAAATAACATGTTAAAATAATCCAAATTGTTTTTATGATATTAATTATATCAAATTATATTTATTTTAATCTTTTAAATTTCTTTCATTTGATACTTCCATTTATTAAACAATTAAATCATCATCATTATTCACCATTTAAGATAATTATTTTATCACTAAAAATTATAAATAAATTACCATAATGTATATTAAAATTTTATATTTATAAATAAAATTTATATTCGAACATATCCCATATATAATTCCATATTAAAAATAATTCTCTTGTTAAAAACAAAAGTATGACATAATTGACTTTCCATTGAATAACATTTTCGAAAGGTTATATTCTCAACCAAAAGGCCATAAATGGTCTACTAACTAATCCATTAATTATTAGGGACAAAAAATACTCATCCAATAAATGTATTACAAGTGTTAGGGTAATTGTTTAATATTTATAATATCATTTTTACCCCAAATTACCTGATTAACCCTTAAATGTGTTAATAAAAGAATTACTAAAGATAATATTCATAATGTACAAAAAGGGAAATTTTTTACTAAATTTTGATTTTATTATTCCAAATATGGAATCCATTTTCAAAATTTAAAACAAATAAATTTTAGAAATTAATTAAAAATTAATCCTGTAGATTGATCGAGAAAAAGAGTATTTAAAGTAAAAAAAACCAAAAGATTGAATTTTTCTTTATAAAATTCAATAAAGAATTTTTTAAAATGATATTAATTGGATTAAATTATTAAATATTGATCTAATTATACATAAAAAACAAAAAAAAAAATATTACATTATAAATATTTCAGAAGAAAAAACAGATTTCAATTAAAATACAATATATATTTTCACTATTCATCAAAAAGTAACTCTTATAAAAAAATAAAAAAAATCCAAAAAATTAACTTTTGACACTAAAATTTAAAAAATAAGTTTATTTTTTCAAATATAATTTATAAAAGTGTCAAAAACTAGATTTAAAAACATGTTTTTTATCAGAAGGCGGTAAAACTGTCTTTTTATATAAATACATATTTTAGGCGTAAAATTAGATTTTTTTCTTACATCATGTGTAGAAAAAACATAGGGTGGATTTTAAACATTATATTAAATTTATTATATATATATATATATCATTAATATAATCCAAAAGTTTTATTATTTACTTCATTGTCATAAAACACACTTATGCGCCTTTAATTAGTTTTTATAAAAACAGTTTCTTTATGTTAAATTGTTTTTTATATTTATTTATAATTAATTGGTAACAAATAAATTCAATAAAATATTTTCATAAGTTAGTTAATCTTACTCATAACCACAAAATTAACAACAAGTGTTAAAATAATAATATTTAATAGTATATCATGGTTTGTTTAAGCTCGATGCTGTGTGCAACAAAAGATATCAAAGAGATTAAATTTTAAAGGAGAAATAACTTAAAATATTAGGGTGTTAAATTCTACCCCCCTTCAATAAAATTAATCCTCATAATTTTAAAATGATGATAAAAAATCTAATGTTGAAACAAGAAAGTTCATTTGTGGGAAATCCACATCGAAAATAGGGTTAATAAAACATCCTCTTAATAAGAGGTAAAGGGAAATGTGATGGTCACCAGAAAATTAGGATTTTGAATAGTATAAAATTAGTGAAAAGTGAAAAATGGAAATGGAATAGAAATATAAATATCAAGTTCTGATGGAGACTAATAGAGAACATATTCATTAGAAATTTAACCAACACAAAACTATATATCTTGTAATCAGTTACAAGACCATTTATATATTAGTAAGAAAAATAAATAGAGAATTTTTTTTCTAAATCCTTTTCCAAAAGTTGAGGGATTCTTTTACTATCTAGATAAATCACTTAAAAAACCTTACATAATTTCTTTCCTTGTCATAATGTCGTGATTTGGTTGTTATTAGATCTATTTTTACTTCATCCCTTAAAACAAGAGATGGATATTCAAGATGAATTTTATGACTAAAGAACCTTTATCAAAAGATACATAAGTCATTCTTTTATCCTTTAAATATTTACTGAAACCAAAATTGTCAGAATATATTATTCAATAAATCAAACATTAACCTAAATCCATAATATCAAATGTTTAACTTAATCCATTCCAACATTAAAACTCATCCAAAATATATCTATCCAAATTCAAAGTCCAAATAATTATAAGGAAGGTCACTAAATTTCCAAAATCAGCATAATATCATATTTTCTCCAAAACAAAAAATTTAGCTCTATTATCACATACCAAAAAAATTGATCACATTAATATACTTAATGATAATTTACATTCATCCAAATATTATAGGAATAAGTACTTCATTATAGTCCTTATATGTGTCATGATTCTTATAACTAGAGCATTGTTGATAAAATAATACTTTAAACCTATACACAAGAACCTTAATCATTCTAATTCATTCTTAAGCCATTAACTATGATTCATCATATTATTCCATAACACCTCACTCCTCTCATTTTTCTTTTGTAGTCTCTTCATTATCAGCAGTATAACTATTACATCTATAACCTTGCTGATTCTAACCATTGACCAAAACTCAAATCATAATGTGAGAAACACTAATCATATTGATATAGTAAATAATAATAATAATAATTTATAGGATGTCAAAATCATAACACATTCTCAATATGTGAATCCCTAGGTTTAACTTAGGTTATGTATGGTATTTATAAATCTATAATATGATATCCTTTACTTAGACTTATCCTCAATGTTAGTCATATGGTTTTGCTTTCTAATATATGTTTTCATAAAAATAATATTAGTGGATACTGTTAAACATTCTTTAATACTAACTATAATGACCTGACACCAGAACCCCGAAGATGAGGCATTATTTTATTACATTGGCATGATTTCAGGGAATCAAATCCCAAAGTACTGAATAGTTTATAAGTTTTGGAAAAACTAGATTACATGCACGATTTTTGTATTATAAAAGAATACTCTAATTATAAAATAACTTTTTTTGATAATAACTTTATTCCCAATTAGAATATACATTCATATATCTCTTAGTATAGTTTCTGGATTCCTAAAGAAAGGAAACAAAATAAGGGTGAGATAAAATTCTCAGTAAGGGTAAGCATATAGTGGAATCTATGAGCAAATATAGCATAAAAAACATGGAAATGTAAATAACTAAAACAAATTCCATTTAAATAATCACATGAGCTAGGAAACTTAACCACATTTATTATAGTAGTAGAATAATTACATATAATATCCAAAAATAATCTCACAATGATGGAATGCATAATGATGGATATATGAAACATACTGTATTGGCCTCAGGAAAGAAATCTGAAAATAAATGGTTAAGGCCTCGACCAAAACCTTACATGAAAATAAATGTTCAATGCCTTGACCATGTCCATATTTGGATTGTATCATGAGACCTACCAATATATTGAGGGGATATATCAGGATCCAGCAATCACTTATTAATTCTAACACATTCCTTATATGAAAATGGAGAAACATAAACAACATAAACATTTTTATTGAAAAAATAGAATAAAAAAAATGAATAATTTAACCATCAAATATGAATAGTATCAAAATAGCACATCCATAGTCAAAATGATCATGAACCCTTAAATAACATATGATAGATGGTTGTTCCGCCTCCAAGGTGACACATTTCCATGCGGTGCGGAAATGGAACAATAAGGATCATCACCCATCCCTTTTTCTATAGAGATGGGTTCTCTTCAGATCCCCCATTCCTTTGGTTTTGACCCATTCAATGTCATTATCTTTTAAAGATGGTTGAATTAGCCCTGAGGGAGATGTTGGTTCTATTAGAAGATTGCGTGGGGGGTCATGCACTTACGAACATTGTCCTTCTTGGATATAACATCTTCATATGGTCTCAAATGAGTTTGTTCATGGATCCAAGAATTCACAATGGCCCTAGTATACATGATTCATGGACTTTATTTTCAAATGAAGGATCTCGTTGACTGATGATTCAACCAATGACACTTAAGGACTCTTTTGGTTGAGAGATTGGGAGGTTAGACTCACTACACTTTTCTAGTGGAGGATTGTTGCCTTTAATGGGACTCTCATTTAAATTAAAGTTTTGTTCATATGTTTGTAAATCCTTAGATTATTCCCAAAGAGTGTGTCCACGGGCTACACTTGGTTTGCTGGATTGTCATTGGCATGAAAATATTTGATTTTATAGAGGTGAGGCTGAATTGAGCCATGTAATAAGGCACTCTAGAGTTTATCATAATATAGGGAGGACGAACGATGACTTGATGTTGGGATCGGGCCCATAAGGAGGGATTCCTATGTATCATCAAGAGAAGAATAATAACCCATATAGTTTGGATTGTGTGGTGCTTATGTGTGGGATATTCCCAATTGAGGGGACATGGTTGGGTGTATACTTTCAGATGGGAACCCTTTTGAGATCAGGCCTTCTGGTAGGCATCTTACGTATCCTATTTATACCAGGAATCAGAGTTCTCATAGTTCAGAACGTGTGGATGTTGTAATCTTAAAAAAACCACTTTGACCATGTGTTTCATGGTCGGTGTGAGAAACAAGAGGATGTGAATGGTTCAACATTTCACATGCCTCCTCCCCTGTTGGTGGGGGAGGGATAGCTTTCAGAGGAAGAGGTTGGGGCAACCGTGGGTGAGGGTGTGGTGTACTTAACCCTTCAATATGGAATGAAATTGAAGGTCATGTGGCATAACCCTTAAATATTGGGGAATTAACTCATTGGGGGCCCCCAGAGCACATTCTAGAAAGGGGGGAGGGAGTTTCGTTCTCGTTAAGGGGGGGGGGGTGAACATAACCCCTTTGACTGATCACTATTCCTCATTGAATGGAAAATTGAGTGATCACCCTTAGTCATGAAAATGGGGAGGTTTACGTCGGTGTCCCAAGGTTGGGCTACATGTTACCATGGGAATGTAGCCTCACAAGAATTTCGGAAGCCCACATCTTTGTGGGGAGATCCTTCGTGACTCTGCTTACCATGGGTATGTAGAATCAATGGGGCGTATTGATGCACTCAATGGTATGATCATATGGGTCTGGTGGAATTAGAGGAGTCTTTTGACTGATGTCGGAGTACAGTTTAGTAGAGGGATCATAGAGGACTGGACGATAATGGAGGGGTGAGGTTGGAATTGGTGGATACAATAGCCAAAACACCCCATTCTGTGTACTGGTTTCCCATGCGAGATGGGGGAGGCTCCGCATAACATAGTGGTATGCGGGCATAGGGGTCATCCCTGTACCACAATGGTATGTGAGAATGGGTATAGACAACCATGTACCATAGTGGTACACAACCCATCACACTTCTTTGGGTTCTATCCACATACAGATGCACTACGTGGCGCCGGGTTCAGTCTGCATAGCGTCATGCTACGCGGAGCACCATAATGAAGGGGGTCTGAGGGATTATCATTTGTGGGGAGTTAATCCATGAGAAGCCTTTGGTTTTTAGTTCAACAGTTAGGTTCTCAGTTCTATTATTATTATTCAACAACCCCACTTTATGGTTCTTGTCCGACTGTACCTACAGAGGTAGTGGTTCATGGTTCAGGCTTTGCCGATGAATCAAGACGGAAGCTGATGTACATCCTTTTAGTATCCCTCAATATTTTCATCATTATTCCTTCTCTTATTGTGTCTCACTCTCTATCTCCTTGTTCTTCTATTGTTCTCATTTTATAGAATGTTAGAGCAATCGTATCTATTGGGCACATGGAACCATTTACATAGGCCCATTGAAGCAATATCCTGACCCGTGGAAGACTCGGTCAACTGGGGTTTGTAGAGGATTCAGTTAGCGATAATGGTTCACATATCCCTAATGGTTTTCTTCATCCTCTAACTGATGAGTTCGAATTATGGTACACAAATAGTCCTCACACATATGAATCTATTGGCGACATGGTTCACAGTTTATCTCATTCATTGGCCATTGCTCTGCGGGCCAACAGTTCATGTATCATTCCGCTTACATGGTGGTTTGAGATCTAACTAGTCCGCATACCTTCCCCGATGATGGTATGCGGTCACTATAAATTCCTTGTAAACTTTAATTCGTTCAAGTTTCTTCAGAATATGTTAACTCAATTTGAGTATATTCAGCAGTTTAGACTTGTAGAAGTACTTGGTTCCTTCTACAAAGCGATTGTGGGGGTATTTTCCTCTGTTGGATGAATTTTCAGGACCCCAAAATGGTATCATAAGAGATAAATCTCAATTAAGTACAAAATTAAACAATGTATATTGACATATATGAAGATACTTTTAAATGAGACTATTGAAAATTTTGTGAGGAAAATGGTATTTAAATATTACAAAGTGTCCCATACCACTTTGAAAATTTTAAATCATAGTAACTATGAATGAATAAAATTACATGAAACTTATAATATCCTGATAATAAGTATATTCATGATATGATATATCAAAGGGTATTACATATACTAAACATAAGGAATAATTGGTGAACAAGTCATATATCTCACAAAAGTAAAAGTGAGAAGAGAAAACCCTTACCTTGAGTTTGATTCATCTTGTATGTTATTTATATTCCTAAATAATAAACTTATTTCAATTATTTAATTTATGTATAACCTTTTAATGTTTATTATTCCTTTTATATCACTTAATATCATGTTATAAGAATTACATAATTATATAAGTTTATATTGGACGTTTTGACCATATTCGGTACATGAGTCCAAAATGACTTTGGTTTGATGTCTATAGTAAAAATTGTATTAGTACATTATCTCCAAAATAATATTAATGAAAAAATAATCACTTTTATACATAAATTATACTTTTAAATCAAACCATTTATGTATGGTTATGAAAAATAAACAGCGTTATAATCATGGAGACGGTAGGTCGTACATACAAATGAGTAACATTTTCATTTTTCAATGATCATTTTGGAAAAAAGGTAATTATAATTTTATATTTCCAAAATTATAATAATTTAATTAATATCATATAAATAATTTAAATATATTCTTATATATCATCCATTTTATGTGGTGATGAAAAATGGATCACATTGCTTCATGGATGTAACAACCCGATATTTTATGATAAGTATTACTTTTAATTTATTTGATGTCTTGTGTTTTAGGCTACGACAAGATTATCTTCTACTATAAGCAACACCGTATTAGCTTTCAGTAAACGCATCACTATTCTTAGATTGTGTTACACACAGTTTCAAATTCGTTTGATAATAGTCATTATACGCAACATTGAATGTACATATATATATATATATTCAATGTATAAATGAAATATGGTTGGATCCTATTATATGAAACAACAAAGTAGTCTTGCAAAACACGCAACCCTATCTTGGCTTTCATTACACACAATCACGACCTTCCGTGATAGCGTGTGTTGTACGCAATACCGGGTTTTACTAAACAATGGTATATTATTATAATATTATTATGAACTAGCCGTTATGAATAGTATTAACTAAATTTTTAATTTTATAACATTATTATTCTTCTTAAACATTTTCTAGATCATGGTATAAGAAAAAAATAAATTTTTCAGGTAAAATAAGTATTTTTCAAAAAATGCAGTTTTCCCGCCTTTTAATGGCGCACCCACATTAAATCTAGTTTTTGAAATTTTTATAAGTCCAGTTTTACAAAATAAACTTCTTCTTTGGAATCAGGATATAAAAATTTACATTGGATAATGTTTTGATATTTTTCATATAACTTTCATATTGTAATGAATAGTAAAAACACGCTATATTTTAATTAAAAACAACTTTTTTCATCATAATAATTTATGTGGTTAAATTATTATATTTAATGGTTTTAAAGTATAAATAGAATATATTTTTACCTTTTAATACAATGTATGTCATTAGCATTGATTTTTCCTTGAATTCGTAGGTTAAATCAATTCAATCTTTTGCAATGTTTTAAACAAAAACCCATTTTCTTTCACAACGGGATTAATTTTAAATTAATTACGGCAACTTATGTGTTTTGAATTTTGAAAAATGGATTCCATATTTGGAATCAGTGGGTCCAAAATATGTTAATAGGATACTTTTTGTTTTTGGGAATTATGAATAGTAACTACGGTAAATTTTATTTACCATAGTTAATGGTAAATAGGGTAATTATGGTTAAATATAAGATTATAAAATTACCCTAACACCTGTCAAAATACTATTGGATGACTAAAAGTCGACCCATATCACCTATGGGTCGGATTAGAATCATTTAATGGACTTTTTTCCATGAAAATAACTTAATTATTATTAAAACCAAATAAAGTGACAACATGTCACTCTCTTAAATATTATAACTATATTAATTTTAATTTATTGATAAACTTCATGAAACATCAAAAATGAATAGCCTCCAGAAATATAATTAAATTATCTACATCATATGAATTTATTTATAATTTTTATGGACTAAATAATTATCATTAATTGTGACACAATTGAGATGCAGAAAATTGTTTATCTAGTGAAAAATCAAGAATATAGTTTTTATTAAACTAATAGTGACCATAAAAGGCACAAAACCCTGACCAAAACATATCATCCATGTAAATGTAAACCATAATCATCCAATGGTCGAATATTTTACCATTTTGAGCCTTATAAAATCGATTATGACACTTATATTATTTTATTTTGAATGATGCCAAAGTTGTCACCTTCATAATTTAATAAATATAACAATTTAAATATTATGATTTTAAGATGATGAATTCGAGTAAAAGTATTATGTGAAAGTTAATAGATTTATCTTCATCATATTATTTTAGTTTTAATTTTTATGCATCAAATAATTATATTAAATAATTATACAAAAATGATGTAGTAATTATTTTATTAAGAGATATACCAAATAAATGGTTTTCAAAATAATAAATAAATATTATATTAACTATTTAATGTTCTCCACTAATTTTCTAGATATATATGACCTTTTATGAATCTATTAAATCTTTTAGTTCAAACATATCATATATATATATATTATTTATATTCAAATAAATGAATAATGTCAAAATTGACACTATTGTTATTTTATAAAAATAAAATATTATAAAATTGTTTAAAAATTACAAAAATATATAAAAACATTAAATTTAAATTTATATGGTCTAAAATGATATAACGTATCCAATTATGGACAATTCACAACAAATAAGTAATTATTTGTTATAATTTAAAATTTAGAATGTTATTACCACAAATAAAATTAAATTGATTAAGGATAAATCAAGTTGATAATGTTTAAAATAATTTCCTAACATGTCAAAAGTTTCTTGGTTGATGGGATTACAACCGTATCTAATCTAATATTCTAATATGAGTCATTTTTGGAGGTTGTTAAGTAGGGTTAGATTTATTATAAATTAATATTTTTTAGATTCCCAAAGGTGCCCCTCCCCTCCCTTATAAAAGGGCACCTCCTCCCTCTCTTCCTCACACCAATTTGAGCCTTAATGCTCAGCCAAACCCTGCCAAATTTTCTTCTCCACTTTACTAGAAATAGCCTAGAGGTCCTGGTATTCTTCAGAGACCAATTTTAGTGCTCTAAGAGGAGGTCTCAAAGAGGCGCTTCAAAGAAGAGGTAATGTTTGTTACCGATTCTTTCCACTTTATTTCTTCTTCCACTTCTTCTTATTTAGTTGTTTCGTTATGACGTAATAACATAAGTATCAATCATATAATGATATGTTATTATAAGTATGAAACATCGCTATTTAACCATTTATCCATCCTATGGAATACGAAATCACCGCACGTGCGTACTTACGGAATACCGTCTCCACGCCGTGGTGTAATCTATTTCCCCACCACCACCTTATATTGATGAGTATAATGGTGCAAATAAATAACTATATATGATTATTGTAAAGTGGTATGGATTCTGAAATTTTATACATACAGTCCAATAGAATTCCACGACCATGGAAACGATATCATCGCTCGTGCGTACGTACGGACTACCGTCTCCACGACGCGATGAGATTCATTCTCCATGTTAAACATTTAAGAATGATTATAAAGTATATATAAGCAATAATAAGGAAACATATGAAATTATTAAGCTACTAGATTTATGTATATATATATGCATGTCATCTACTTAATTCCATTCAACTCAATAAGGAAATGAAAACAGCGTTCATGCGTACGTACGGCCTACCGTCTCCATGAACGGTGTATTTCATTCCATTTATCAATCTATTATATATATGTATATTCTGAATATATATTATATATAAATAATGTTTTATATTCTGGAATTAAGTAATCATGATCTATGTAATCCTATAAATAATTACAAGTCAAAACATGGATGACAAATGAAATGATTTTACCCAAAACGCTCTTTAACATGGAATTTACAAAAGAACGGTTAATATAAAGTAATAAGTGAACCACATATGATATCATAACAATGAATATGATTCTGTAATAAGTCAATGACATTATTTGAATCGTTATACATGATTTGTGGATACATACAAAGCGTATCAGACATAAGGTAAGGGATAATTTTGCAAATCTCATTTTTATCCGAGATTACTTATTCGTAAGTATTTACTAGGGTTATTTCTATCATCCATGTCCATGTTTTATAAAAGTGTTTTCATGTATGTTTAAAGTCCTGTTTACCAATTTTTTACTTTTACTACATGGTATGTAAGGAATCTTTTTTTTACCATACGAGGAACTTTTTGACTTTTCTGACAAAAGTATGAGAAGAATGTTATTTTTTAACTTATACTGCGTGAACGGATTTTTACGGTTTCATAACGCCTCATTTTCATGAGGCATAATCTACAAGATTTTATGAATATTTTCAACAAAATAATTTTATTTTAAAATTTCATGGCATTTTGTGAAAAGAAAATGATTTTGTAGAAGGAAGGATATTTTCCTCAAGAATTCATTTCAAATGATTTATCAAAACCATTTTCCATCTAAGATGACATTATTTCATATGTGCATGTTTAAAGTTTAATGTCTCTATTATTTACATGGTTTCTCTTTTCTTATGATGAAATTTCTATTTGTTTTATATAGATTATGAGATGATGTAATGATGTTTATGAAACCCATTTTATTCTTTGGGTTATGATGAATGTTTTAAGTTTATTTTGTGGAACAAGTAAGAATGATTTCATTATGAGATGAGTGGGACCTATATCTCCATCCAATGAATTGGATATATATTT
Source organism: Viscum album (assembly GCA_963277665.1). Taxonomy (NCBI): domain Eukaryota; kingdom Viridiplantae; phylum Streptophyta; class Magnoliopsida; order Santalales; family Viscaceae; genus Viscum; species Viscum album. The sequence goes on along the minus strand of OY728153.1, from coordinate 182,945,358 downwards.
ATATCTCATGAGATAGACATGGCTGGAATTACAGGTTAAACCGGTTCAGTAATACAGTACTGGAACAAGCGGTGAACTCGATTCAGAAAGGGACGTTGTCCACTAAGATGGTCTTGGCAGCAATGCCTTGGCTAATATGGAAATCATATCATGTGCTTAGTGGTTTCCACAATTACATGTTTTATTCCCATGCTATTTTATCATTCTTAATGATTCTTTATGATCTATGCCTTACGTACTTCCATGTTTTATGTCATTGCTCAATCTTTTGATGTTTAAACATTATGTTCATGTTTTTAAGTTCAAATGTATATGGTATGTTTTATTTTATACATGCTTACCCTTACTGAGCATTTGAGATCACCCATTTTATGTTTTCTTTTCCCCAGGATATAAATAATGATTTTAGGTAAGAAAAAAAGGGAAGATATTTATGGGAGATGTTGAAGATCTTTCACGATGATTAGAAGATTACGTTACAGGTTTCCAAAGACACTAATCTATTACGGTCCTTCTGTCTCTGTTTTTGTTATGTATTAAGTATTCCAAAAAAGTAATGTAATGTTCACGTACGTCAAGCTTCGAGTATCTATAGTTTTTATCAGAGGAAAGGTTTAGTCAACCATTGGAAATTGGGATTAGAAATCATTAATGAGATCCCTATATATATTTCTAAGGTATGTCTAGGGATGTCCCTATGGTTAAGTATATGTATAGGTTATAGTCCTAGAATTGCGCTAACGATCTTAGAATTAAACCTAAGATGTTTATTATTAAGGGTACTCCCCCTTTACTATGTTTTTTCCCTATCATGATTTTTTCCTCTCACACTATTCTTTTTGGGTTTTAGAAAATGGCTGGAAACAGGATGATTCACGATAATGGAGGATATAACCGACAATGGAATGATATTCTTCTTGAGAAACCAAATGAAACGGGATTTGGAAGTCCAAACATCGTTATTATGCCTAATCAGCAATCAAATAATATGATCAATAATCTCAACTTTGGTATGTTTTCCGACTCAGATAATAAGATAAAGATGGAGTTTCACGATGATCATAGAGGAAAGAAAGTTCAATTTCCCTCAGGTAAATCATGTGGGAAGAGGCATCGGGGAGATTGTTTCAAAGCAACTGGAAGATGCTTTGGGTGTGGAAAATAAGTACAAAAAGCCAATAAGTGAAAAGGAAAAGGTTCCGTCAACACCATGGACAAGGATAATGGTTTTTCTACGACATCAACAGTGATTATATGTTTTAAATGTGGAATGTACAGGCATTATGAAAACCAATGTCCTAAGGGAAAATCTCATGAAGACAATTAGCATGGTCATATGTGTAGTATTTATGTGGATGATGATGCGGAGACTACAAATGATATATGATATGGAAAAAGTGTTGAATCTTAGTCAGTTATTTAAGAAGGTAGTGGAATGATTGTACGTTTATCAAGAGTTATGTTGTAGAGTAAATGGTACTATGGATTAAAAAATCATCTAAGGATTGTTACACTATTTTTTTTCCAAAAGTATTTGGAAGTATATGTTGAATGGTACCAGTAACCATGGAAGGTTATTCAGAAATTTTTGAAAAGTAGATGATATGCGCATAATGAAGGGATAAAAAGATAATGAGATGTTTATTGTATTCATGAGTTCATGACTGATATAAGGACAAAGTGATATCATGGTTTGAGTATATTAAATTTTTGGGATTTTGGTATATGGAAAGATTTACCTTTTGACAGCATTCATGTTTTCACTAAGGTTCTATGGTAATTTATTTTTCAAGATAATACATGACTAAGGTATTCATGAGTTTGGAATGTAACCAACAAGTTATATCTTATGATATAATTGGGATAAATTCTTGTATTCACATTCCTGGTAGATAACCTTTCTAGTAATTTTTTTCATTATACTATGAGCATAGACATAAGTATTTTGGATAACCCTAAAGATTTGAAATGGATTATGATGGATATAATTTAGTATTGTTTAAGGCTATAACTTTTTTCGATATTATTGATGGGATGTTATAGTAATGTAGTTTTATAAAAAGGAAAACCTGCAGGACGTGCGACAGCCCATCACGTCGGACATGGCTATGGGAATTTAACCCACAACCGAAGTGCGACTGGCCTTTATCGCCTACCACTGGCCTAGAGAAAGTCCCTGGTTAGTAGAAACTAGTTTTATTTTATTAAGCGGTATGATATATGAAGTATAAGTTAATTTTTGGAATCGTATACGATTAACCTCACCAAAGATGGACTTATGTATATTTGATAACTTTTGCTAACCTTTCGTTTAAAAAAGATGGAATGACCCTTCATTCTATCACATGATATGTTAACACTTCATGAATAACAAATTCAACTTCATTTCTTTAAGATATGAAGTGGAAATTGTTTAAAGAACGAACAACAATGAGATTGTACCAAAATAAAGAAAGAATTTATTCTAATTCAAATTATTCAACTTTAGGGAAATGATCTTGAAAACCAAAAATGTTTTCCTAGTGCCCTTATATCCGATGAATCAGATGGTACCCTATATCATCACAAATTTATGTCTTTGTGATTGATGGCTTTTCCATAGCCATGTTCTCTACCACTCTCCATCAGAACATGATGGTTAGATTTCTCTTCCATATCCATAATTTCACCAATATGGAAACCTAGTGATTATTTTATTTAGGTAACTGTTAAGTTTCATACATTAGTTTTTAATGATTGTGTTTGGTATTCCTTTTTACGATGTGTGTTTCTATTAAAGAAACTTTCAAGTAGAAAACCACACATAACACCGACGAATTTCGAGGGCGAAATTCATTTTAAGGGGGGTAGAATGTAACAACCTGATATTTTATGATAAGTATTATTTTTAATTTATTTGATGTCATGTGTTTTATGATACAACAAGATTATCTTGTGCTATACGCAACACCGTATTAGCTTTCAGTATACGCATCACTATTCTTAGATTGTGTTACACACAATTTCAAATTCGTTTGATAATAGTCATTCTACGAAACATTGAACGTATATATATATATATATATATATATATATATATATATATATATTCAATGTATAAATGAAATATGGTTGGATTATATAATATTAATCAACAAAGGAGTCTTTCATGACACGCAAACCAAACTTGGCTTTCATTACACGCAATCACGACCTTCCTCGATAGCATGTGTTGTACGCAATACCAGGTTTTACTAAACAATGGTATATTATTATAATATTATTATGAAATAGCCATTATGAATAGTATTAACTACAATTTTAATTTTATAACATTATTATTCATCTTACACATTTTCTAGAACATGGTATAAGAACAAAATAAATTTTTCAGGTAAAATAATTATTTCTCAAAAAATGCAGTTTTGCCACCTTTTAATGGCGCACCCACATTAAATCTAGTTTTTGAAATGTTTATAAGTTCAATTTTACAAAATAAACTTCTTATTTTGAATCAGGATATAAAAATTTACATTGGATAAAGTTTTGATATTTTTCAGATAACTTTCATAATTTAATGAATTGTAAAAACACGCTATATTTTAATTAAAAACAACTTTTTACATCATAATAATTTGCATTGTTAAATTATAATATTGAATGGTTTTAAAGTATAAATAGAATATATGTTTACCATTTAATACAATGTATTTCATTAGAATTAATTTATCTTGAATTCGTAGGTTAAATCAATTCAATCTTTTGCAATGTTTTAAACAAAAACCCATTTTCTTTCGACACCGTGATTAATTTTTAATTAATTACTGCAACTTATTTGTTTTGAATTTAGAAAAAATGATTCCATATTTGGAATCAGTAGGTCCAAATAACGTTAATAGGCTACTTTTTATTTTTGGGCATTATGAATTGTAATTACGGTAAATTTTATTTACCATAGTTAAATGTAAATCGGGTAATTAATGGTAAATATAAGATTATGAAATTACCCTAACACCTGTCAAAAACCTATTGGATGACTAAAAGTATACCCATATCATCTAAGGGTCGGATTAGAATCATTTAATGGACTTTTGTCCATGAAAATAACTTAATTATTATTAAAACCAATGAAAGTGACAACATGTCACTCTCTTAAATATTATAAGTATATTAATTTTAATTTAGTGATACAATTCATGAAACTTAGAACATGAATAGTCTACAAAAATTTAATGAAATTATATACATCATATGAATTTATTTATAATTTTTAGGGATTAAATAATTATCATTAATTCTAACACAATAGAGATACAGAAAATTGTTTATCTAGTGAAAAATCAAGAATATAGTTTTTATTAAACTAATAGTGACCATAAAAGGCACAAAAACCTAACCATGACTTATTTTTCTTGTAAATATAAACCATAATCATCCAATGGTCGAATATGTGACCATTTGGAGCCTTATAAAAGCGATTATTACTCTTATATTATTTTATTTTAAATGATGCCAAAGTTGTCGCCTTCATAATTTAATAAATATAACAATTTAAATATTGTGATTTTTAGATTCTAAATTCGAGTAAAAGTATTATTGTGAAAGTTAATAGGTTTATCATTATCATAGGATTTTATTTTCAATTTTTATGCAACAAATAAGTAAATTAAATAATTATACAAAAATGATGTAGTAATTAGTTTATTAATAGATCAACCAAATAAATGGTTTTAACAATATTAAAATAAATATTATATGAACTATTTAATGTTCTCCACTAATTTTATAGACACATATGACCTTTTATGAATCTATTTAATCTTTTATTTGGAACATATCTTCTGTATATATTTTATTTTAATTCAAATAAATGAATAATGTCAAAATTGACACTATTGTTATTTTATAAAAATAACATATTATAAAATTGTTTAAAAATAACAAAAATATATAAAAATTATAAATTTTAATTTATATGGTCTAAATTGTTATAAGGTATCCAATTATGGAAAATTCACAACAAATAAGTAATTATTTTTTATAATTTAAAATTTAGAATGTTATTACCACAAATAAAATTAAATTGATTAAGTAAGGATAAATCAAGATGATAATGTTTAAACTAATTTACTAACATGTCTAAAATTTTATTTTTTGCTTGTATTACAACCCTATATCATATAATATTCGAATATAAGTCATTTTTGGAGGGTTTTATGTAGGTTTAGATTTATTATAAATTAATTGTTTTAAGATTTCCAAAGGTGACCCTCCCCTCCCTTATAAAAGGGCACCTCCTCCCTCTCTTCCTCACACCAATTTGAGCCTTCAATATCGGCCAAACCCTGCAAAATTATCCTCTACACTACCCAAGAATCATCTTAGAGGTATTGGTATTCTTCAAAAACCAATTGTAGTTCCCTAAGAAGAGGTCTCAAAGAGGTGCTTCAAAGAAGAGGTAATGTTCGTTACCGATTCTTTCAACTTTATTTCTTCTTCCACTTATTATTATTTAGTTGTTTCCATATGAATTAATAACATCAGTATCACTCATAAACTGATATGTTATTATAATTATGAAACAATCGTATTTCACCGTTTATCCATCCTATAGAAAACGAAATCACCGTGCGTGCATACGTACAAAATACCGTCTCCACGTCGTGGTATAATCTATTTCCCCACCACCACCTTACTTGGATGGGTATAATGGTTCAAATAAATAACTATATATGATAATTGTAAAGTGGTATTTATTATGAAATTGTATACATACACTCCAATACAATTCCACGATCATGGAAACGATATCATCGCTCGTGCGTACGTACGGACAACCGTCTCCACGACGCGATGAGATTCATTCTCCATGTTAACCATTTAAGAATGATTATAAAGTATATATAAGCAATAATAATGAAATATATGAAATTATAAAGTTACTGGATTTATGTATATATATATGTATGTCATCTACTTAATTCCATTCAACTCAATAAGGAAACGAAAACAGTGTTCATGCGTACGTACGGCCTACCGTCTCCATGAACGGTGTATTTCTTTCCATTTATCAATCTATTATATATATGTATATTCTGAATATATATTTTATATAAATCCAATTTTATATTCTGTAATTAATTAATCATGATCTACATAATCATATTAATAATTACAAGTCAAAACACGGACGACAAATGAAACGATTTTACCCAAAATGCTTTTTAACATGGAATTTACAAAAGAACGGGTAATATAAAGTCATAAGTGAACCATATATGATATCATAACAATGAATATGATTCTGTAATAAGTCAATGAAATTATTTAAATCATTATATAGGAGGTTTGGATACATACGAAGCATATCAGACATAAGGTAAGGGATAATTTTGCATATCTCATTTTTATCTGAGATTGCTTATTCGTAAGTATTTACTGGGGTTATTTCTATCATCCATGTCCATGTTTTATAAAAGTGTTTTTGTGTATGTTTAAATTCCTTTTTACCCATTTTTAAATTTTAGTACATTGTATGTATTGATTCTTTTTTTACCATACGAGGTACTTTTTGACTTTTTCGACAAAAGTACGAGAAGAATGTTACTTTTTAACTTATACCGCATGAACGGATTTTTACGGTTTCATAACGCCTCATTTTCATGAGGCTTAATCTACAAGATTTTATGACTATTTTCAAAAAAATACTTATATTTTAAAAGTGCATGGCATTTTTTGAAAAGAAAATGATTTTGAAGAAGAAAGGTTATTTTCCTTAAGAATTCATTTGAAATGTTTTATCAAACCCATTTTCCATCTAAGATGACATTATTTCATATGTGTATGTTTCAAGTTTAATGTCTCTATTATTTAAATATTTTCTCTTTTCTTATGTTGAAATGTGAATTTGTTTTATATGGATTATGAGATGATGGAATGATGTTTATGAAACCCATTTTATTCTTTGGGTTATGATGAATGTTTTAAGTTTATTTTGTGCAACAAGTAAGAATGATTTCATTATGAGATGGGTGGGACCTATATATCCCTACAATGTATTGGGTAAAGATTTACATCTCATTAGATAGACATGTCTGGAATGACATGTAAAACCGGTTCAGTAATACAGGACTAGAACGAGGAGTGAACTCGATTCAGAAAGGGACGTTGTCCACTAAGATGGTCTTGGCAGCAATGCCTTGGATAATATGGAAATCATATCATCTGCTTAATGGTTGACACAATTACATGTTTTATTCCCATGCTATATTATCATTCATAATGTTTATTTATGATCCATGCCTTACGTACTTCCATGTTTTATGTCATTGCTCAAGCTTTTGATGTTTAAACATTATGTTCATGTTTTTATGTTCAAAAGTATATGGTATGTTTTATTTTATCCATGATTACCCTTACTGAGCATTTGAGATCACACTTTTTATGTTTTCTTTTCCCCAGGATATAATGAAAGGTTTTAGGTAAAAAAAAGGGATGATATTTATGGGAGATGTTGAAGATCTTTCACCATGATAAGAAGATTATGTTCCAAGTTTCCAAAGACACTAAACAATTATGGTCCTTGTGTGTTTGTTTTTGTAATGTATTATGTATTCCGCAAAAGTAATGTAATGTTCACGTACGGAAAGCTTCAAGTCTCTACAGTTGGTATTAGAGGAAAGGTTTAGTCAACCTTTGGAAACTAGGATGCAAAATCATTAGTGAGATCCCTATAGATATTTCTAAGGTATGTCTAGGGATATCCCTAAGGTTAAGTATACATATAGGTTATAGTCCTAGAATTGTGCTAACGATCTTAGAATTAAACCTAAGATGTTAGATATTAAGGGTACTCCCTCTTTACTATGTTGTTTTCCCTAGCATGATTTTTTCCTCTCACACTATTCTTTTTGGGTTTTAGAAAATGGCTGTAAACAGGATGATTCAAGATAATAGAAGATATAACAGATAATGGAATGATATTCTTCATGAGCAACCAAATGAAACGGTATTTGAAAGTCCAAACATCGTTATTATGCCTAATCAGAAATATCATAATATGATCAATAATCTCAACTTTGTTAAGTTTCCCGACTCAGATAATAAGAGAAAGATGGAGTTTCACGATGATCATGGAGGAAAGAAAGTTCAATTTCCCTCATGTAAATCATGTGGGAAGAGGCATCAGGGAGATTTTTTCAAAGGAACTGGAAGATTCTTTGGGTGTGGAAAATAAGGACACAATGCCAATAAGTGAAAAGGAAAAGGTTCAGTTAACACCATAGACAAATATAATGGTTTTTCTACGACATCAACAATGATTAGATGTTTTAAATGTGGAATGTACGTGTATTATGAAAAAAATGCCCTATGGGAAAATCTCATGAAGAGCATCAACAAGGTTATATGGGTAGTATTTATGTGGATGATGATGAGGAGACTACAAATGATATATGATATGAAAAAGTGTTGAATCTCAATCAGTTGTTTAAGAAGGTAGTGGAATGATTGTATGTTTATCAAGAGTTATGTTGTATACTAAATGGTACTATGGAATAAAAAATCATCTAAGGATTGTTACAATATTTTTCTCCCTAAAGTATTTGGATGTATATATTGAATTGTACCGGTAACCATGGAAGGTTATTCAGATATATTTGAAAAATAGATGATATGAACATAATGAAGGGATAAGAAGATAATGAGATGTTTGATTGTATTCATGAGCTCATGACTGATATAAGGACAAATTTATATCATGGTTTCAGTATATTAAATTTTTGGGATTTTGGTATGTGGAAAGAAATACCTTTTGAAAGCATTCATGTTTTCACTAAGGTTCTATGGTAATTTATTTTCCAAGAGAATACATGACTAAGGTATTCATGTGTTTGGAATGTAACCAAAAAGTTATATCTTATGATATAAGTGGGATAAATGATTGTATTCACTTTCCTTGTAGATACCATTTCTAGTAATTTTTTTCATTATACTATGAGCATGGATAGAAGTATTTTGGATAACCCTAAAGATTTGAAATGGATTATGATGGATATAATTTAGTATTGTTTAAGGCTATGACTTTTTTCGATATTATTGATGGGGTGTCATAGTAATGTAGTTTTAGAAAAAGGAAAACCTACAGGACGTGTGACAACCCATCGCATCAGACATGGCTATGGGAATCGAACCCACAACAGAAGTGCGACAGGCCTTTATCACCTACCACTGGCCTACAGGAAGTCCATGGTTAGTAGAAACTAGTTTTATTTTATTAATCGGTATGATATATGAATTATAAGTTCATTTTTGGAATCGTATACGATTAACCTCAACATAGATGGACTTATGTATATTTGATAACTTTTGCTAACCTTTTGTTGGTAAAAGATGTAATGACCCATCATTCTATCACATGATCTGTTAACACTTCATGAATAACAAATTCAACTACATTTCATTAAGAGATGAAGTGTAAATTGTTTAAAGTACGAACAACAATGAGATTGAACCAAAATAAAGAAAGTATTTATTCTAATTCAAATTCTTCAACTTTAGGGAAATGATCTTGAAAACAAAAAATGTTGTCCTAGTGCCCTTATATCTGATGAATCAGATGGTACCCTAGATCATCACAAATTTATGGCTTTGTGATTGATGGATTTTCTATAGCCATGTTCTCTACCACTCTCCATCAGAACATGATGGTTAGATTTCTCTTCTATACCCATATTTTCACCTATGTGGAAACCCAGTGATTAGTTTATTTAAGTAACCGTTACATTTCATACTTTAGTATTTAAATATTGGGTTTGGTATTCCTTTTTACGATGTGGATTTCTATTAAAGAAACTTTCAAGTATAAAACCACGCATAACACCGACGAATTTCGAGGGCGAAATTCATTTTAAGGAGGGTAGAATGTAACAACCCGATTTTTTATGATAAGTATTATTTTTAATTTATTTGATTTCATGTGTTTTATGCTACAACAAGATTATATTGTGCTATATGCAACACCGTATTAGCTTGCTGTATACGCATCACTATTCTTAGATTGTGTTACACAGAATTTTAAATTCGTTTGATAATAGTCATTCTACGCAACATTGAATGTATATATATATATATCTAGATATATATATTCAATGTATAAATGAAATATGGTTGGATTAAATTATATGAAACCACAAATGAGTCTTTCACAACACGCAACCCTAAATTGGCTTTCATTACATGCAATCGCGACCTTCCTCGATAGCGTGTGTTGTGCGCAATACTAGGTTTTACTAAAGAATGGTATATTATTATAATATTATTATCAACTAGCCGTTATGAATAGTATTAAGTAAAATTTTAATTTTATAAAATTATTATTCATCTTACACATTTTCTAGAACATGGTATAAGAACAAAATAATTTTTTCGTGTAAAATAAGAATTTCTAAAAAAATGCAGTTTTGTCGCCTCTTAATGGCGCACCCACATTAAATCTAGTTTTGGAAATGTATATAAGTTCAATTTTACAAAATAAACTTCTTCTTTTGAATCAGGATATAAAAATTTACATTGGATAAAGTTTTGATATTTTTCAGATAACTTTCATATTTTAATAAATAGTAAAAACACGCTATATTTTAATTAAAAACAACTTTTTTCATCATAATAATTTATGTGGTCAAATTATAATATTGAATGGTTTTAAAGTATAAATAGAATATATGTTTACCATTTAATACAATGTATTTCATTAGCAATGATTTTACCATGAATTCGTAGGTTAAATCAATTCAATCTTTTGCAATGTTTTAAACAAAAACCTGTTTTCTTTCGACAACGAGATTAATTTTAAATTAATTACTGCAACTTATGTGATTTGAATTTTGAAAAATGGATTCCATATTTGGAATTAGTGGGTCCAAATTATGTTAATAGGAAACTTTTTATTTATGGGCATTATGAATAGTAACAACGGTAAATTTTATTTACCATAGTTAAAGGTATATCTGGTAATTAAGGGTAAATATAAGATTATAAAATTACTATAACACCTGTCAAAATCCTATTGGATGACTAAAAGTCGACCCATATCACCTAAGGGTCTTATTATATTCATTTAAGGGACTTTTTTCAATGAAAATAACTTAATTATTATTAAAACCAAAGAAAGTGACAACATGTCACTCTCTTAAATCTTATAAGTATATTAATTTTAATTTAGTGATAAAATTCATGAAACTACTAAAATGAATATTATCCAGAAATATAATGAAAGTATATACATCATATGAATTTATATATAATTTTTAGGGATTAAATAATTATCATTAATTATGACACAATAGAGATACAGAAAATTGTTTATCTAGTGAAAAATCAAGAATATAGTTTTTATTAAACTAATAGGTACCATAAAAGGCACAAAAACTTAACCAAAAATTATTGGTCATGTAAATGTAATCCATAATCATCAAATGGTAGAATATTTGACCATTTGGAGCCTTATAAAAGAGATTATGACACTTATATTATTTTATATTAAATGATGCCAAAGTTTTCACCTGCATAATTTAATAAATATAACAATTTAAATATTTTGATTTTAAGATGATAAAATCGAGTAAAAGTATTATTGTGAAAGTTAATAGGTTTATATGCATCATATAATTTTAGTTTTAAATTTTATGCAAAAAATTAGTATATTAAATAATTATACAAAAATGATGTAGTAATTATTTTATTAAGAGATAAACCAAATAAATGGTTTTAAAAATATTAAAATAAATATTATATGAACTATTTAATGTTCTAAACTAATTTAATAGATACATATGACCTTTTATTAATCTATTAAAGCTTTTAGTTGGAACATATCTTCGGTATATATTTTATTTAAATTCAAATAAATGAATAATGTCAAAATTGACACTATTGTTATTTTATAAAAATAACATATTATAAAATTGTTTAAAAATAACAAAAATTTATAAAAAATAAAAATTTAAATTTATATGGTCTAAATTGTTATAAATTATCCAATTATGGAAAATTCACAACAAATAAGTAATTATTTATTATAATTTAAAATTTAGAATGTTATTCCCACAAATAAAATTAAATTCATTAAGTAAGGATAAATCAAGTTGTTAATGTTTAAAATAATTTCCTAACATGTATAAATTTTATTGGTTGATGGGATTACAACCCTATATCGTCTAATATTCGAATATGAGTCATTTTTGGAGGTTTTTATGTAGGTTTAGATTTATTATAAATTAATATTTTTAAGATTTCCAAAGGTGCCCCTCCACTCCCTTATAAAAGGGCACATCCTCCCTCTCTTCCTCACACCAATTTGAGACTTCAAGCTCGGCCAAACCCTGCCAAATTCTCTTCTCCACTTCCCTAGAAACATATTAGAGGTCCTGATCTTATTCAAAGACCAATTTTAGTGCCCTAAGAGGAGGTCTCAAAGAGGCCCTTCAAAGAAGAGGTAATGTTCTTTACCGATTCTTTCAACTTTATTTATTCTTCCACTTATTATTCTTTAGTTGTTTCATTATGAAGTAAAAACATCAGTATCAATCATAAAATGATATCTTATTATAAGTACGAAACAACCCTATTTAACCATTTATTCATCCTACGAAAAACAAAATCACCACGCGTGCGTACGTAGGGAATACCGTCTCCACGTCGTGGTGTAATCTATTTCCTGACCACCACCTTACTTGGATGGGTATATGGTTCAAATAAATTACTATATATGATTATTTTAAGGTGGTATTGAATCTTAAATTGTATACATACACTCCAATACAATTCCACGATCATGGAAACGATATCATCGCTCGTGCGTACGTACGGACTACCATCTCCACGACGCAATGAGATTCATTCTCCATGTTAACCATTTAAGAATGATTATAAAGTATATATAAGAAATAATAATGAAATATATGAAATTATAAAGCTACCGGATTTAGGTATATATATATGTATGTCGTCTACTTAATTCCATTCAACTCAATAAGGAAACAAAAACAACATTCATGCGTATGTACGACCTATCGTCTCCATGAACGGTGTATTTCATTCCATTTATCAATCTATTAAATATATGTATATTCTGAATATATATTATATATAAATCATGTTTTATATTCTGGAATTAAGTAATCCTGATCTATGTAATCATATTAATAATTACAATTCAAAACACGGACGACAAATGAAACGATTTTACCCAAAACGCTCGTTAACATGGAATTTAAAAAAGAACGGGTAGTATAAAGTCATAAGTGAACCATATATGATATCATAACAATTAATATGATTATGTAATAAGTAAATGAAATTATTTAAATCATTATACAGGAGGTTTGGATACATACGAAGCATATCAGACATAAGGTAAGGGATAATTTTTCAAATCTCATTTTTATTCGAGATTGCTTATTCATAAGTATTTACTGGGGTTATTTCTATCATCCATGTCCATGTTTTATAAAAGTGTTTTCATGTATCTTTAATGTCCTTTCTACCCATTTTTGACTTTTACTACATGGTATGCAAGGAATCTTTTTTTTACCATACGAGGTACTTTTTCACTTTTCCGACAAAAGTACGAGAAGAATGTTATTTTTTAAATTATACGACGTGAACATATTTTTACGGTTTCATAACACCTCATTTTCATGAGGCTTACTCTAAAATATTTTATGACTATTTTAAAAAAAATACTTTTATTTTAAAAGTTCATGGAATATTGTGAAAAGAAAATGATTTTGAAGAAGAAAGGATATTTTTCCCAAGAATTCATTTCAAATGTTTTATCAAAACCATTTTCCATATTAGATGACATTATTTCATATGTGTAAGTTTCATGTTTAATGTCTCTATTATTTACATGGTTTCACTTTTCTTATGATGAAATGTCCATTTCTTTTATATAGATTATGAGATGATGGAATGATGTTTATGAAACCCATTTTATTTTTTGGGTTATGATGAATGTTTTTTGTTTATTTTGTGGCACAAGTAAGAATGATTTCATTATGAGATGGGTGGGACCTATATCTCCCTCCAATGCATTGAGTAAAGATTTATATCTCATGAGATAGACATGGCTGGAATGGCAAGTCAAACTGGTTCAGTAATACATGACTCAAACAAGGAGTGAACTCGATTCAGAAAGGGACTTTTTCCACTAAGATGGTCTTGGCAGAAATGCCTTAGCAAATATGGAAATCATATCATTTGCTTAATGGTTTCCACAATTAATTTTTTTATTCGCATGCTATTTTATCATTATTAATGTTTCTTTATGATCTATGCCTTACGTACTACCATGTTTTATGTCATTGCTCAAGCTTTTGATGTTTAAACATTATGTTCGTGTTTTTAAGTTCAAATGTATATGGTATTTTTATTTTATCCATGCTTACCCTTACTGAGAATTTGAGCTCACACTTTTTATGTTTTCATATCCCTAGGATATAAAGAAAGGTCTTAGGTAAGAAAAAAGGGGAAGATCTTTATGGGAGATGTTGAAGATCTATTACCACGATTATAATATTACGTTCCAAGTTTCCAAAGACACTAAACTATTACAGTCCTTGTGTGTCTGTTTTTGTTATGTACTAAGTATTCTACAAAAGTAATGTAATGTTCATGTACGTTAATCTTTAGGTCTCTACAGTGGATGTGATAGTTCACACGTAAACAAGAACGACATTATCATTTTCATGGGAATGGAAAGATAAGAACATAAATAATATATTGTTTTTAAATAATGATAAATATTTCATGAATATAATAAATAAATATTAATTCCATCATTATAACCAGTCATGAGAGATAGTGATGGAAAACGAATTATATTTGTTTGCGAGGTGGTATTCCGCCGTTCACATGAACTATTAATTTTTTACCATTTGATGGAAGTAGAGATAAATTTATGTAATGAAATTAAAATAATAATATATAATTATATTGAGGTTACTAGATTTATTATTTCATCATTCTTGAATAATATTTTAAGAAAGTGTAAGAAGAAATAAAATAGAAATACTTAATTAAAATTGATACCTTTTCTTCAGACAGTCTCCTTTGATTAACACACTAAAACCTCGAATGAGGTTTTTAATCCTAAAACTATGACTCTATAATGCGGGGAGGGATTATAGAAATTTATTTAAGTAGAACTGGTCTAGATAAAATAGGTTTTTAAGTGTGATGAATAAAGAAGAAGATGTTCCCTTTTATAAGAGTGGGGATGAGCACTCTTGAGAATCTTCAAAATATAAAAATAATATAAGTTAATTTTATAATCCAAATATGTCCAAAAAAATTAATTTAGAATATAGGATTATTTTTATTCTATATAAATTCTTCCAATAAATTATAGATAATTTTTTACTATTTATTAATCCTTATCTTTTGGCTTTAACCGTTTAAATTATTACTCCGATTCCATGTAATTTACACTTTGAGGGTAAATATAATTAATATAAAATTATAAATGACTTATAAATGAGTTATTTAGGAAATTTTAAGACTTATCCCAATTAGTTAGATGAATTTTATATTCTTATAAATTTTATATATTTTAATAAAAAATTATTTATTTTAAAATATCATTAATGACAAATTTAACACTATTCATAACATGGCTTTTTAAAAATATCATAACAACATGATATCTTTGAACCAACTATTTTAAATCATAAATAACTTTTAAAAGTCATTGAAAAACGTAATGGATTATATTAATTATATAAATCATATTTATTTTAATATTTTATAATATTTTGAACAATTATTCCATCGTCATTGTGTCACATTTTAAGGTAATTTTTATCACTAAAAACTATAAATAAATTACCATGATGTAGATTAACATTTTATATCTCTAAATAATATTTATATTCAAACATATCACTTATATAACCCCATATTAAAAAATTTTATCTTTATTAATAACAAATGTATGAAATAATTGACGTTCTTTTGAAAATAATATTATACAGGTTATATTCTCATCCAAAATGCCATAAATGGTCTCAAAATCAAAACATTAATTCTTAGGAAAGGAAACTATTCTTATAATAAAATTATAAAAAGTTTTATAGAAGTTTTATAATATTTATAAAATTAATTTTACCCTTAATTAACTAATTTACCCTTAGTCGTGTTAATAAATACATTATTAATGTCACTATTCATAATGTACAAAAATAAAAGGGGCATATTTAGAAAATATGGAACTTATAATTATGAATATGGAATCCATGTTTCAAAAATAAAAACAAATAATTTTCAGAAATTAATTAAAAATTAATTCTATTGACGGATCGAGAAAATAGGTTTTTAATGTAAAAATGTCCAAAAGGTTGAAAGGTTCTTATATCCAAAAAATGAAATATTTATTCCAAAGTCCTAAATTGAATTAAATCATAAAATAAATATATAATTATACTTTAAAATAAATCTAAAATATAATCTAAAAATATAAATATACCACACATAAACATAGTTTTCAATTAAAATACAGTATATTTTTCATTATTCATAAAAAAGTGAATCTTAGCAAGAAAATACCAAAAATTAAACCAAAGTAAATTTTGATAATCTAATATAAAATAGGAAGATTATTTTTTTCAAATTTAATTTATAAAATTTTCAAAAACAATATTTAAAATAAGTTTTCCATCAAAATGCAGTAAAATACCTTTTTATAAAAATACATATTTTTTGCATACAATTGGATTTGCTCTTATATAATATATAGAAAACACATAGTATTAATTTTAAACATTATATTGAATATATTATATATATATATCCTTAATATATTCTGAAAATTGATATTTGTTAAATTTACTGGTATAAAGAAATACTTGTGTTCCTTTACAAAGTTTTTATAAAAACATTTTATTTATATTAAATTGGTTTTTATATTTATTTATAATTAATTGGTAACAATTTTTTTTAAAATTAATGTCTTTTATTATTGTATGGAAAAAATTCACAACAAACAAGTTTTAATGAAGGAAATTGGTAAAGTGGGAATGAAACAAGGGGATTAAGGGGTGAATATAATGCAAGCCAAGGGCTTCCACGCGAATAAGATAAACACATTCTGGAGGAAGGATTCTCATGATATAGAAAATATCCTAAATATCATCCTATAACCAATAAATTCATTAATATATTTTCATATGTTATTTAATCCTATTTATAAGCACTAAATTACTAGTTAGTGTTAAAATAATAACACTTAATAGTATATCAAGTTTCGTTTAAGATCAGTGTTGCGTGCAATGCAAGTTATCGAAGAGATAAAATTTAAAATGAGAAATATCGTAAAATATTTTGGTGTTACATAAGTAGAATGCGATCAGTAATTTTTAGATGCACTAAATCACTAAATATCACCACTATTCAATGGGGATTAGGCTAGGTCACTCATACATATGAACACTCCCTTTATATGATTTTTCTGGAACCAGCCTTGGTCGACCTTGAATCGGTCACCTGAGCTGGTCCGCAAAATGTCCAGAGGGGCATTCGTGATTCCCCCAGGATGGAAACCAGTGCTGGGAATCAAAATTCAACCATTGGGAATAATTTTTCCCAAGAACAAAAGACAAATAGATAAATAAATACTCATGATAAAAATAAAAAAATAGCAGTGAAAATAAAATAAAACTGCACATACCTCCAGGTGAACTTCTAGGTCACCACCCAACCAAATACCGACCTTGCTCCAATAATGAGAAATTAATCCCAGAGAACCTACAACATAAATGATAGAATATGTGTGAGTATTAAAATTCATAGTAGGGTTTCCAAGATAAACCACAGAATCCAAGAATCTCACTTCCCAAAACAATCCAATGACACAAGTTTCAAATAAAAATATAAAAGTATTTTTTTTCACATTTTAAAATAAGTAAAAAAAATTTCCATTTAAAAATCCAACACACGCTACATAACATTTCCAAAACCATTTTTCATTTTATAAACAAAACCCCCAAAAAAGATACCCAAGTTGGGATAAATTAGTACAGGTAAAGAATACAAGATGGAACTAAACTAGTATAACAAAACGTTAACAATTAATGAAAATAATCATGTAACCATGGGTGATCTTAGACATCCCTAGAATACCCCTAGAAGTACTCTATTCAAAAACACCTACCGACATATGGTGAAGTTCCCAAGTTTATAACCAACTGGCCGCCCCAAACTGACCAAATATAGTGGAAAAGCCCACATGACCTAACAACCAATCCAAGGGGTACCAACCCATCTAATCGGGGTTGATCACCAACCATCACTCAATCATACAAAATACACCTAGGAACCCACGGTCGTAAGATTAAGGTTATATAAGTTGGAGGCCCTCGCATGCGTGACTCACCTTACCATGTCGTCACCACACTTGCCTACCCCAGACACAGATACTCTATACAATAACCCATAACGGGATATCCCCTATAGAGGTGCCCCAAAATATATATTCATACACACATATATTATATCATCAAAGGTTTCAATCGGGCCATTATGCTATAATATAATTAAAACCATTTGATATTTTTTTACAAAATACTAAAGTTGTTAAATGGGAACACAGTAAACAAAACACCGTCTTTTAAAATGATCAACACAAACATTACACTAAAGTTGTAATTTACAAATGGAAATTTACCTCGATGTAACTATAAAATTCACCAAAACATCACAGAAACACCATTTCGCATTTATAAAGACAAACAGGTTCTTAAGTTCCAAAATGAACCCCAAATCATTTTGAAACTACCGAACGATCCTTATCATTTTGAAACTCATGTCAAAACACATTTCAAAGGTAAACAACCCTACTTTGAAGAAATCATTTAAATAATTCCATAGAAATCACAAAATGGGAGCAAACATTATTTGAAAAATAAAAACCATTTAATCCACTGATGTTTAAAGATAAAACCACTTTTCAAGTGTTATATTCATTTGAAAACACATCCAATGGTACACCAAACACCAAAGAGAATATTTGAAAACCATTTCCACAAATTCATCACTTGATTTAGAAACCAAACCCAACCATCCAAGACATTTATAAAATACAAAACAACACCAATAAGACCATAAAACCCCCTTTCCAAGATTTTTGACACACAAACAAGCTATAACATTATCCAAACCAAATTCTCCTACCAAAAAATATCATCACAACAACCAAAAAGAGAATTTTTTTTCATAAAAGGCCCCTCTCTAATTTAAAAGAGAAAAAAATATTTTCAATAAGAATTCTAGGTACCTAAACCCTTGGAAATTCCCACAAATCACAATAAAAATAAATTTTTAATAAATTTAACCAGCACAAAACTACCTTTCACATCGAAATATAGATATATCAGAGGTGAAAATCATATTTTAGAAATTTTAAAAACAATATTTGGCACCTAAATAAAAAAATTCCGCATAGCCGCATATATGCATTTAAATCAAACACAGTAAATGAACAAATAAAAAGGAATAACTGATGAGTCACATCAAAATACATTTTTAAACAAATTATAAAGAGTTATAAATGTCGTACATGTATAATTAGGTATATGAAAATGAATCAAATCAAATAATCAAATAAAAATAATATTAATTAAAAGAACCAAGTGCCACATAAATGCATCATGAAGGAAAAATTTTGGATTCACCTATCTCAAACCAAATGTGGACGTGACGAAACTCCAATGGAAGGTAGAACAATATCTTGCGGACTAACAACGCACCCTAAACAACGAGAAAAAATCATGATACACAACCCATAGTGTTAGGATTTAGCCAAGTTAAATTAAAACACCAAAGATGGAATGAAAGGAAATAAATAAATAAAAAAATATATCGTTGAAGGGGGTTCAACACACAAAAGGTAGATAGAGTAGGGGGTTCATCATGCATAATTGGAAGGTCATTAGAGTAGGTAGGAGAGGTCGCTGGAGCAAGCCAAATGAAGGCCGGAGCTGGGGGTCGAGATCACTAGATCAAGGGAGAGGAGCAAAGGGTTTGACGTGCACAAGGGGAAGATGGTTGGATTAATCTTGAGCAGCCGTTGGAGTAAGCAGGATGGAGGCTGGAGATGGGAGACAGGATTGCCAGAGCAAGGGAGAGGAGTTCGGGGTTCAACCGGTGCAATTCGCAAGAGAGATCAGGGGGTCCGGGCTAGGGATGGTTCGTAGGCGGAGGGGTGAGGGTCGGCAGGTGTAGGAAGAGACCGTGAGTGCCGCAAGGGGCGAGTCCAAAATGGTGTGGGGGTGGACACATGAGTGGAGAAAGGCAGGGGTGGCTGCGCTGTGAACGAGGTAAGGGGCGCTAGGGTTCTGTTTGTTTGTTTTTTTCATTATCTTATAATAGTAATAATAATAATAATATTATTATTTTTATAATAAATAATAATAATAATATTACCAAAATTAATAATACCAACAATAAAATAATAATAATTCCAATAAAAATTTTATCCTTTTAAATCATAATAATAGTAGTAACAATTTAATAGAAATAATAATAATAATAACCATTTAATAATAATAATATCAACCACATTTTTTATAAAAAATAATAATAACACTTCTTATAATAATAGTATTATTATCTATACAATAATAATAATATTATTATTAGAGTACAACCATTTACCATAGTTTATTTTTATCAAAATTTATTTATTTTAAACATGAGTCAACAGTATGGGAACCTGGGCCAATCGCGCTACTACCGCCAACCATATAGTGCCTGCACACTGGTCTGAAACCCACCAAAGTCATTAAATGTCAAAAAATTTATACCATGACCCAGCCCAAACCTCGATGTGAGTAACCAAAGGAAAAAATAATAAAATAAAAATTATTTTAAAATTTGGTGTGTGACAATTCTTCCCACCATAGACATTTTCTTCCCCTAGATTGTTGTTGAGTTGAATGATAGACAAAACTTGAATCCATTCCCGATTGAAACCGAATGATACCATAACACAAGAGAACATGAGAATATGATATTGTTCTCCCCACCGCAAGAACTCAATAAGAATGGAATTTTAACACCTAAACATATCACCCTGGGAAGGGGGGCTAATGTAGGAATTCCCAACCGATCCATC
This sequence comes from Viscum album, assembly GCA_963277665.1. NCBI lineage: Eukaryota > Viridiplantae > Streptophyta > Magnoliopsida > Santalales > Viscaceae > Viscum > Viscum album. The sequence continues at coordinate 182,924,213 of OY728153.1, read as the reverse complement.
AAACTTTTATAGCATGAGTGAAACAACCCCTTCGCTAAAACATGGAACTCTCGACCCAGACAAAAAACCTACAATACTGGAGAATTAAAATCTCTGAGAAGAAATTAACCCAAGCGCTAAACCCAAGAATAACAAAAAACATCGAATCTTCCACAAGCACTTACATCTAAAAATGAACTCAACTAAACTGAGATAACCCCATACAATGGTCAAACACACTTTAAAAAAATTAACAATTTAAAAAACCATAATAATAAAAATGAAACTATTTGGATTATAATATAACATGTCTATAATAACTTCATGACAAAACAATGAACTCAAAACAATGTCAAAACTTTAATAGCAAAAAACATTAACGAAAAGTCATTAAACGCTCCACTGCCAACACAAAACACAAATCCCAGACCAAGGCTTCACACCCCCAGAAACTTCTGAATGCGCGTGAGAATTACCCCCAGACATGTGGATGGGGCTCTCATGGATAAATAATCTCCTACCTCATAGTTAGGAACTGGAATCCTTTGGTCACAATGTCTTCTTCAGGTGATGCTTCTTACAAAACTATTCTAGATGACCCAGAAACCCACAAAAATGGAATGTCTTCGAAGGGATGTGACATGATGGATTCGTGTTCCCTAAATTTCCAAACATAGGGCACACCATTGAGCGGTCCAATGAACTGGAATCTAGAACCATTGTAGAGGACTCTTTAGGAATAGGTCCCTCTGGGACACCCTGCTCTCCAGATGGGGAACCTTCACATGCAATTGGATACACTGGATTTCCAACAATCCGTGCTCTAGAGACCAACTCAGTTAAGAATGTATCATCCACCAACTTATCAAAAAAATGGTCCCTTGAAGGGAGGTCCATCCCCTTGATCTCTAGATGAAGGACCCTGATGAAGAGAGAAGTCTTCATCAAATCATCAGATGCTACCTCTGGAGAATAGGATATAAGTTCCTTGAAATGGTCGACATATTCTTTCACCATACACTATACTTTTTGAATATGCATGAGATCTTTCCTTTTTTTCTTCTTTAAATATTTAGGTATAAACCATCAGATGAAGATGAATTTAAATACATCCCACATCATCCCAATTTGTATTGATGGCAGGGTGAATAACACTCATTCATCTATTGCTGGACCTTCCAACAGACCCAAAACGACACACACTATGACATCTTCAGGAGTTCCTAATACCATAAATATGCACTCGACCTCTTCTAAACCACTCTTCTACTTATAACAGACCCCTACCAACTTAAATGATAGGAAAAATCCGAGAAGGAACAAAAACTGGTAATGACTTATCAGAAACCTTGGGGACCTTTTGGGGTGAATGTTTATGAACAACATATAAAACACAAATCTGAAACCAATATCAATTCAAAGTATAACTAAAATTAACATCTTGAGCCAAAATGACCAGATCAAAAACCAAGAAAACATAAACATATACAAAAGCATCACTTTCAAAAACCACCTCATGAAAATAAGGTTGAACCTTTAATTTCAAATAAATGCCCATGAAATCCCATGAACTGTCACATATGTGTCCATCCATTCTATTTCTTCACCAATATAAAACAATTTTCAAATTTTCAAGGAAAAACATTTTTCTTTTAAAACCAATTTTTACCAATCTCAAAACCATTTAAAAGAAAGAATAATCATTTCCAAAATCCTTTTCATTTTCCAAAACACACTTACACCAAGCTATAGGAGAGAGGGACTAGTGTCTATACCCAACTCAGTGACATGGTAATGATCCATGACCCAGGTAGGCAATTAAACTAAGACGAACATGAACCGGGAACTTGGTTATCACATGGGTCACTACTCCATGCGAAATTACAACATGACACTAGCTCACCTCCATTGTCATCCCTCAATCTGAAACAAACCAGAAAAAGACAAGGACTCAATTCCCATACTACCCATGGAGACTCGATGTTCTGAATGAGTGAGGGTTCATGAAGACTTTCCCGTACCTATCTCCAAATTCTCAATAGTCCTAATATCCATCTATAGGGCACCAAAATCCCAAGGGCCTCCATTGATACTATTTTTTCATGGACTAGCATGGGTTGACCTTGAACTAGTTTCCTGAGTCGGTCCACTACATGTCCCGAGGGGTGTTTCCAATCCCCATTGGATAGAAACTAGTCTCTGGCATCAAAATTTAACCATTGGGAATTAGTTTTCCCATGAACAAAGGATAAAAAGATAAATAAAGGTTAAAAATAAAAATAAAAACTAACAACGGAAAGAAAATAAAACTGCACATACCTCCATGCGACCATCCATGACACCACCCAACAAAAGACCGACCATGATCCAATAATGAGAAACCAATCCATGAGAACAAAAGAAATGGGAACTAGAAACAGAAATGATAAAATAGGCATGAGCATTAAAATGCTCAGTTGGGTTTCCAAGATAAACCGTATAATCCAAGAATCTCACATCCCAGAAAAATCCAATGGCACAAGTTTCAAATAAAGATATAAAATTAGGGTTTTCATGTTTTAAAATAATTAACATGTTTTTCCAATTTAAAAATCCAACACATGCTACATACCATTTCCCAAACCATTTTTCATTTTATAATGAAAACCCAAAACAAAAGATACCAAATCTATGCTAAAGTAGAAGAGGTAAACAGTGCAAGATGGAAATAAACTAGTATAAAAGAAAGTAAACAAGAAATTAAAATAATAAAGTAACCATGGGTGATCCAAAACATCTCTATAAGACCCCTGGTTGTACTCGGTTCGGAACCACCTGTAGATGTATGGTGAAGCTCCTAAGTCTTTAACCAACTGGCCACCCAAAACTGACCAAATCCAGTGGCAAAACCCACCTATTATAATAACCAATATATGGGGTACCAGCCCATCTAATTGTGGTTTGTAACGCCCCGACCCCAGCTACCGAGAGTCAGTGCATTATTGCATAACATTGTCATGATCACAAATGATCAAGTCTCTAAAGACCGATTAGTTCAGTAGCCTTGGAAACACTAGATACATTCATAAGTCGTACATTACATCATAAAGTAAAACAAAACTACAACAACATCATGTCTTCATGTCGCCTCATACTATCCCTGCAGGTCATTCATAATATACCTCTTCACATCCTGGACAAATTAAAACATTGGAAGGGGTGAGATCAAATGATATGGAAAAAGTAAAATGAGATAATGCCATTTACTTATTCACATGGATATTCTACTGGTCGAATAATCACATGCAATATCAATAACCACTTTCATAATGATAGAATGCATAATGCCAGACTATCATAACCACGTAGCCAAGGCCTGGTGCCAAGAACACAAATAAGATTTTCTCAAGGCCTCGTTCTAAGACACTAGTTTGTCTCATGAGACCTTCTGATGCATCGAGGAGCTATAGCGGGCTCCACCTGTCACTTATTAAGTCCAATTCATTCCTAATATTAACAGGTTTAAACATATCATAAACCATAATATAATCATATCACATAAAACATGCATAATGGAAACATAATATTTCCACACTTCAATCACAGGATATCAATATAACACATTGATATAATAAAAAAATTATCAAAACCATTTTCAATACCAAAATAAAAGAAAAGTAAAACCTGGTATTTATTTTTCTTTTTTTTAAAAATTTATGGCTTGTAGAGGATTCCGAAACTCAAATAGTGCTCACAGAGGCAGAGAATTCGTTGTTGTCACATACGTACGACAAGAAAAACATTCCTTTTTTTTCAGTAAAATGCTTCGTATAAAAAAAGATTCCTTTTGAATAAACGTAAAAGTCAATGGGGTTTATACACCGTATATGAGGAATTTGTGTATAAAACAAAATACGCCTCAATGAATAGATATTGAGACGAAGTACCTTACAAAGATCATTTTCTAAATAAAATAGTTATATTATGTGTATTCACTTTAGGTACACATAATTTAAGTATAAATATAAGATAGACCATAATAATATCATGATATAATTTGAACGTAGGAGATTAACCCAATGAATAGAAATTTGGTTAAGAAGTTCCCTTACCTCGTGTCCGACTTGACGTGACCGCTCTTTAACCTCCTGAATAATAAACTAGAGTTAATATCTACCTGCTTAAGAACCTTTTTCATGTTCATTATTCCTTTTATATCACTTATTACCATGTTATGAACATTATGTAATTATTTAAGTTAATAACGGTCGTTTTGTCGATCTTAGGTACTTGAGTCAAAAATAAACTTCTTATAATTACACTTTGTTCATGTGGTAAAATATACATTATATCCATAATTATATTCATGATTTAGATATCATATACATTATATATATCCATCATATACATTCGTTTATAATATTACATAACATTTAGAGGTAAGAAATGAAAGTCACCATTCATGGAGACGGTAAGTCGTACGTACGCATGAACGCAACATTCATTTCTATTTAGTATTTAATGTAATGAAGTTATAATTATATAAAGGTATAATATAATTCCAGTATAAAATAATGTATAATACCATTTACTCCATCCTTTATACATCCCACATATGTCATTAACGATTCAAATCACTTTGAGGGGGCGGTAGTCCGCACTTCCTAAAATGAAAATATCGTGTTTACCCATAATGGAAATCTTAAAGTTATTCCATAAATGAAAAATAAAGAATCTTATGTAAAACATAATCATATTATATATCATATATAAATATACTGACATCTTAATGTCCACCTTTGAAGGTGTTATATGAGTGTTTAACAATCATCATTTCGTGAGGCAGAAATTTTCCATCCACAGAAATAGTATGTTCTTTAACCATCAGATGTAGGTTTGTCTATGTGTATCTAGAATCCTTCTTATAACAACATCCTAATATATTTAGGATACTGGTTTTGTTACAAAATAAATGAATAAAAAAAGTTTAGGGGGTTGGAGAATCAAAATAATACAAAATAACATAAGAGAAGACATTACTTTAAAATCAGTTAACTCTTTTTGATTTGAGCCAAAGGCTTCCTTGGGAAGACTTATGCCCAAAGTGAGGCTTCTAGGAGTAAGATAGGGAAGTTGGGAGAGTATTTGGGCAGAGGTTGTCTGAGCCAAATGGCTTGAAAGTGTGAATAATTTGGTAGAGGTGGGGGCCTTTTATAAGAGGAGAGGAGGGGAACTCTTGGAATGTAATGAAATGTTACTTTATTATATAGTGAGTTTCGGAATTTAAAGGTGCCACACTAATATATTTAGAGGATAAGGTGATAAGGGTTAGAAATATACTCATCCAATAGGGTTTTGACATGTGTAGGTCTTAGATTTTACATTATCTATTCATTTTATTTAAATTGTTAAATAATGATGTAATCACTGCATCATCATGGTGTCATAAATAATTTAATTTATATAATGTATAAAAATTATATAAAAATTATCCTGATATAGGAAATCTTTTTATATTTATAATGAATATTTATAGTAAAAAATATGACTTGTATAAACCCATTTAAAAATTGTTTTAGTAAAACAAATCATGTTTGTGACATTTTTATTTTAACATTAAATAAAACGTTTTTAATGTCATGTTTCTACCAAAGTGGCTCCATGGGGTCCCCAAGTTGACCCATGGATCTTCTTGGTCGGCCATGACTCATCCAACAGGGGTAGGAAAAGTGAAAATGTATTTTCATACTTTTATAATATCATTTTTACCTTAAATTTCACTAATTACCTTTAATCACGATTAATTAAACTTAAAAGTTACCATTCAACAAAAAAATTATTTTAATCCTATTGAACCACATTTTACTTCCTAATGACAACCATGTATGTTGGATTTTTTAAAATCAAATCACATAAGTGATAATGTTTCATTTAAACAAAAAATCAGTTTTTTAACAACCACTTAGTGGTTTCACTATTCATCAAAATTGAAGTTTTTCAGAACAATGCCAAAATTTCACCCTATGCTATAATTGATATTCTGAATTCAAAAATGATGTCTATTTTATGAAATTCCAAACATATAAGTTTCATTAATTAATTTTATAATTAATTCCCTCTGTCACAACAAAGATCATGTTTTTATGAAACAATATATATCAAAAGATTGACAATTGTTTATGTCCAATTTCAAAGTGAAATTAATTATAATGAACACCATTGGATGAAATGGTAAAAATATATTCTAATTATACTTTAAAACCACTAAATAGTATAATTTATCACTATAAATTATTTTGATTTAAAAAGATGTTTTTAAGTATTTTTCACTATTCATAGAAAATTGGATGTTCTCAGAAAATTACAAAAAATAAAACTTAGGATAATTTTGATATTCCGAATACAAAAATGAAGTCCATTTTGAAATATAAAATTTATATAATTTCAAAAAGTGGGTATTACTATTCATAACTACTACTTTGATTAGTAATGGTGTGTTAGAATCTCGAACTTCTGTATAATGCAAGCTATTCCATTATTGAAAAAGAAGTGTATCGTGGAAGCTCGGGGTGCTATATTTTCCCCTACTTCAATAAATTGAGTTCTCACAATTTGAAATTTTTCATTAAAAATAAATTGTTGAAAATATAAAATAACTTTGTGGAATACTCACATCAGAAATAGGGTTAATAAGAATATAACATTAAAAGAAAGAAAGAGAAGTACAAAGGTCACCTGAGATAGCCCATACAAGGATTCTATGAAAATATGGATATGGAGGATAAACAAACCATCAAGGTCTGATGGAGAGTTGTAGAAAATAGGATAGGGAGAAATTTAACCACAAGAAAATCACAAACCTGTGATTGGTTAAACGGTCATTGAATCCCTAGTTGGAAAAGTTAACCGACAATGTTTTTGTTTAAAGTTACCTTTCATAAAGTTGAGGAATTTATTTAAGAGATTTACTAAGAACGTAAGGAAATATAATTACTTGTCATGTAGACTTTCATTCTTTAATTAATTTTTACCACAAACCCATCTTTCACTCAAAAATATAATAGAACTCAAAAATATTATATTTATCCTAATCGTACAATGTTCCAAATATTAACACATACCATTTAGATTAGGAAAACTATTTGGTAATAACGAGGGACTTCCTGTAGGCTAGTGGTAGGTAATAAAGTAATGTCGCACTATGTTTGTGGGTTCGATTCTTGCAGCTTTTTCTGACGCGATGGGTTATCCCCCGACATGCAGGTTTCCCTTTTCCTAAAAATATAGTATTATAGTATTCCAAAAGTAATCTTCAGAAATGTTTTAACCTTAAACAATACTATCCAAGGTTCAACTTAATCCATTCCAACCTTTATAGTTATCCAAAATACCTCTGTCCAGACTCTCTCTAAAAGGTCTTTAAATTCCAAAATCAATTGTAACCTCAGATTCCCCAAACAAAGTAAAGTTTCTATTATTGTCACATACTAAAAATATGATTACCTTCATCATATTAAAACCTTAATGAAAACTACAAGTACTTCCGTACAAGCCTTAAATATATCACATTATTCTTATAACCATAATATAGTTCTTGAGTCCAAAAACACAAATGAAATAATTATTCAACTTCATCTGTAGTAACAACATAAGCTTGTCCTTGATCCGTTGTCATTTTCGGAGGCATGTTTCCTTGACACTTAGGAAATTCATTTGCATAATGCCCCATTTATCTACAATTGTAGCATTCAACATTGATAGCCTCTTTCTTTCCCTTGCAATCACGAGTCTGGTGACCTTTTTCTCCACATTTATAACAATCTCCCATTCCTTTCAGGAAAGTACTGGGATGATTCTTCCCACAATTATTACATAATGGAAAATCCTTCTTTCCCTTTTTCCCTTTATCTGTCTCTTGTACCACTGTTCTCTTCTTCTCTTGCTTTAAATTGTTGTCATAAGACTTAGAGAATTCCTTTTCTATCTTGATAGCACACGAGACAATATCTTCATACGATGAGAAGGATTGTGATACTAAAGCTCGACGGAGAAATGGTTTTAACCCATCAAAGAAACGATCAATCTTAGTTCGTGGGTTACGTATATAATCTGCAGCACACCTCGCTAACCTTGTAATGTTGGCCTCATACATTGCGACATTCTCATCCTCCTTTTGTCTCAAACTCAGAAATTGCCTTTCCATATCTGCTCGATGGTCACGAGGATAGTATTTTTCTAAGAAAAGATCTTTGAACTCTCTCCATTACATACATGATACTTCTTCATCTTCTTTTGTATTTTGAATCAATGAACACCATTGATCAGCATCTCCAGTGATGCGGTAAACTGCCATGATAACCTTCTCCCTTTCGCTACTCCGCAAGGCGTGGGATATTTTCTCTAAAGAGTTTATCCATTTCTCAGCTACTAATGGATTTGTACCCCCATTAAATGTTGGTGGTTGTTGCCTCATGAAGCAGTCTAACATTGATCCTCCACGTTGTGGATCAGGGTGCTCCATACGAGTAAGGTTATTATTCATAACCTGAGTGAGTTATCCCAGTATGGTAATAAGTTGATCAGCACCTGTTGTATCTTTAGCTCCACAATAATTATCTTGAGCTGGAGGGAAATCCCTACACGGAGTGAGTGCATTGATACAATTTCCATTCCTTCCACTAGGCGCCATTTCTAAACAATTTCATAAACTATATTATTTTATGAATCGAAATACATAATTCCATACTTGTAAAACACTTAACATAAATTGAACTATTTATGGATACAATCCATAATCATAAAAAGAAATGTTTTCTTTGAATAAGTATGTACTCATAAACGCTTCATAATTGTTTGAAAAGAAAATTAGAATTATCCTAAGCATATCCCTCGGGAGTGTCGTAACCAAGAGTGCAGCAAGGCCTGTTGTCGTGCACTAGTTCCCGTTCGAGTCTAGCTCAAAGTGGTGTTTTTGGGTTTTACCCATCGGTACATCTGTGCCAGATCCGCCTCTACCTGCTCGTATCCAGACATGGATGTATTGCTCGAACAACCCACACAATCTCTACATCAACAAAATTCTAGGAAGTTCTTCTATACTAATCCTCAATGTCTATCTTATGGCGATGCGCTCTAATCAGAGTTTTTCTAAATCTAGCTTCCAAGGTTAGTACTAAACTGCTTCTGATACCAACTGTAACGCCCCGACCCCAGCTACCCAGTGTTGGTGCATTATTGTGTAACATTGGCATGATCACAAATGATCAAGTCTCGAAAGACCGATTAGTTTAGTAGCCTTGGAAACACTAGATACATTCATAAGTCATACATTACATCATAAAGTAAAACAAAACTCAACAACATCTTGTCTATATATCCCCTCATACTATCCCTATATGTCATTCTTAATATACTTCTTCACAACCTGGAAAAATTAAAACATTGGAAGAGGTGAGCTCAGATGCTCAGTAAGGATAACAATATAGCGGAAGCTTTTATAAATAAACATCATCATTTAAAGTAATGTATAACTAAAAAAAGCCTTTTAAACATGAACTTCAACATAATATGGAAAAAGTAAAATGAGATAATGCCATTTACTTATTGACATGGATATTCTACTGCTCAAATAATCACATGCAATATCAATAACCACTTTTATAATGATGGAATGCATAATGCCAGACTATCATAACCACGTAGCCAAAGCCTGATGCCAAGACCACAAATAAGATTTTGTCAAGGCCTCGTGCCAAGACACTAGTTTGTCTCATGAGACCTGCCGATGCATTGAGGAGCTATAGCGGGCTCCACCCGTCACTTATTAAGTCCAATTCATTCCTCATATGAACAGGTTTAAACATATCATAAACCATAACATAATCATATAACATAAAACATGCATAAAGGAAACATAAGATTTCCACACTTTAATCACAAGATATCAATACAACACATTGATATAATAAAAACTTTATCAAAACCATTTTCAATACCAAAATAAATGAAAAGTAAAACATGGTAATTATTTTACTTTTTAAATAAAAGTTATGGCTTGTAGAGGAAGCCGAAACTCAAATAGTGCTCACGGAGGTGGAGAAGTCATTGTCGCCGCATACGTATGACAAGAAAAGCATTCCTTTTTGTCGTTTAGTAAAATGCTTCGTATAAAAAAGATTCCTTTGGAATAAACTTAAAAGTTAAAGGGGTTTATACACCGTATAGGAGGAATTTGTGTATAAAACAAAATATGACTCAATGAATGGAGATTGAGACGAAGTCCCTCACAAAGATCATTTTTTAAATAAAATAGATATATTATGTGTATTCACAGTAGGTACACATTATGTATGTACAAATATAAGATAGACCGTAATAATATCATGACATAACTTGAAAGTAGGAGATTACCCCAATGAATAGAAATTGGGTTAAGAAGTTCCCTTACCTCGTGTCCGACTTGACTTGACCACTGTTTAACCTCCTGAATAATAAACTATAGTTAATCTCTACCTGGTTAAGAACCTTTTTCAATTTCATTATTCCTTTTATATCACTTATTACCATGTTATGAACATTATGTAATTATTTATGTTAATAAGGTTGTTTTGTCGATCTTAGGTACTTGAGTCAAAAATGAACTTCTTATAATTACACTTTGTTCATGTGGTAAAATATCCATTATATCCATATTTATATTCATGATGTATATATCATATACATCATATATATACAGTATATACATTTATTTATAATATTACATAACATTTAGAGGTATGAAATGAAATGCACCGTTCATGGAGACGGTAAGCCATATGTACGCATGAACACTACTTTCATTTCTATTTCGTATTTAATGGAATGAAGTTATAATTATATAAAGGTATAATATAATTCCAGAATAATATAATGTATAATACCATTTACTCCATCCTTTATACATCCCACATATGGCATTAACGATTCAAATCACTTTGAGGGGGCGGTAGTCCGCACTTCCTAAAATGAAAATATCGTGTTTACCCATAATGGAAATATTAAAGGTATGCCATAAAAGAAAAATAAATAATCTTATTTAAAACATAAACATATTATATATCATATATAAATATAGTTACTTCTTAATGGCCACCATTGAAGGTGTTATATGAGTGTTGAACAATCATCGTTTCGTGAGGCAGAAATTCACCATCCACAGAAACAGAATGTTCTTTAACCATCAAGTGTAGGTGTGTGTAAGTGTAGCTAGAATACTTGTTATAACAAAATCCTAGTATATTGAGGATACTGGTGTTGTTACAAAAGAAATGAAAAAAAATAGTTTAGGGGGTTAGAGAATCAAAATAAAACAAAATAACATAAGAGAAGACATTACCTTAAAATCAGGTAACTCTTTTTGATTTGAGCCAAAGGCTTCCTTGGGAAGACTTCTACCCAAAGTGAGGCTTCTAGGAGTAATAAAGGGAAGATGGGAGAGTATTTGGGAAGAGGTTGGCCGATCCAAATGGCTTGAATGTGTGAATAATGTGGTAGAGGTAGGGGCCTTTTATAAGAGGATAGGAGGGCCACTCTTGGAAAGTAATGAAATGTTACTTTATTATATAGTGAGTTTCAGATTTTAAAGGTCCCAAACATATATATATCGATGATAAGGTGATAAAGGTTCGAAATATACTCATCCAATATTTTTTTGACATTTGTAGGTCTTAGATTTTACATTATCTTTTCATTTTATTTAAATCGTTAAATAATGAGGTAATCGCTGCATCATCATGGTGACATAAATAATTTAATTTATTTAATGTCTAAAAATTATATAAAATTTTATCATGATATTTTAAATCTTTTTAGACTTATAATTAATATTTATTGTCAAAAATATGACTTGTATAACCCCATTTAAAAATTGTTTTAGTAAAATAACTCATGTTTATGACATTTTTATTTTAACATTAAATAAAACGTTTATAATGTCATATTCCTGCCAATGTGGCTCCATGGGGTCCCCAAGTTGACCCATTGATTGTCTTTGTAGGCCATGACTCATCAATTAGGGGTATGACAAGTGTAAAGTTATTTTCATATTTTTATAATATCATTTTTACCTTAAATTTCATTAATTACCTTTAATCGCGATTAATTAAACTTAAAAGTTACTATTCACCAAAACATTATTTTAATCCCATTGAACAACATTTTACTTTCTAATGAAAACCATGTTTGTTGTATTTTTGAAAATAAAATCACATAATGGGTAATTTTTCATTTAAACGAAAAATCAGTTTTTTTACTACCACTTAGTTGTTTCACTATTCATCAAAAATTGAAGTTTTTCAGAACAATGCCAAAATTTCACCCTAAGCTTTAATTGATATTCCGAATTCAAAAATGATGTCTATTTTATGAAATTACAAACATATAAGTTTCATTAATTAATTTTATAATTAATTTCCCTTGTCACAACAAATAGCGTGTTTTTAAGAAACAATATATATCAAAAGATTGACAATTCATTATATCCAATTTCAAAGTGAATTTAATTATAATGAACACCACTGGATAAAATTGTAAAAATATATTCTAATTATACTTTAAAACCACTCAATAGTATAATTTATCACTATGAATTATTTTGATTAAAAAATTTGTCTTTAACTATTTTTCACTATTCATATAAAATTGGAAGTTCTCAGAAAATTACAAAAAATTCAAATTAGGATAATTTCGATATTCTGAATACAAAAATGAAGTCCATTTTGAAATATAAAGTTTATATAATTTAAAAAAGTGGGTATTACTATTCATATCTACTACTTTGATTGGTCGTGGTGTGTTAGAATCTCGAACTTGCATACAATGCAAGCTATTGCATTATTGAAAGAGAAGTGTATCATGGAAGCTCGGGGTGCTACATGGTTGATCAGAAACCATCAATCGATCGTCTAAAAGATTCCCAAGAAACCATGGTAGTAATAGTAATGTTGTGTAGGTAGGATTCCCTCACATGCATGACCCACCTTACCATGTTGTCATCGTACTTGCCTACCCCAAACATGAACACTATATATGCTAACCCATAAAGGGATATCCCCTTATAGAGGTTTCCCAATAATATATATACATACATACATATGTCATATCATTAAAGGTGCCAATCAGGCCTTCATGCAATAAAATCATTAAAACCATTTGATATTTTTTTACAGAATATTAAAGTTGTTAAATGGTCACATAGTAAACAAAACATCATATTTTTAATGGATCAATACAAACATTACACAAAAGTTTAATGTGCCAAATCAGCTTTTACCTCAAAATAACTATAAACATCAAAAAAACATCACACAAACACCATTTCACATTTACAAATCCAAACTGGCTCTTAAGTTCCAAAATGAACTCCAAATCATTTCATAACTACAAAAAAGAGGATTTATCATTTTAAAACTCGTGTCAAAACACATTTCAATGGAAAACATACATGTATTAAAGAACATATTTATATCCTTCCATGGAAACCACTGAAGGGGATCCAACTTTATTTGAAAACTAAAACCCATTTAATCAACCGAGGTTTAAAGAGAAAACCACTTTTAAAGTGCTATCTTCATTTGAAAACACATCCAATGGTACACCAAACACCCAAGAAAACATTTTAAAAACATTTCCATAAAGTCATATCTTGATTTAGAAACCAAACCCACCCATCCAAAATATTTGGAAAATACAAAAAAAAAACAACAAGACTATAAAACCCCATTTCCTACATTTTAACACACACAAGCTATAACATTATCCAAACCAAATTTGCCTACCAAAAAACATCATCACCAAAATCACAAAGAGTAAAACATTTCATAAAAGGCCTTTTTCTGATTTAAAAGAGAAAAAATATTTTCAATAGTCATCCTAGGCCCCTCAAACCTAGGAAATTCTACCAAATCCCAATAGAAATCTATTTTTAATAAATTTAACTAACAATAAAATACCTTTTTCATCAAACTATAGATATATCATAGGTACAGATCATAATTTAAAAAAATTTCAAAACAGGATTTGGCACCTAAATAATCAAATTTAGTATGGCCGCATATATGCATTTAAATCAAACACACTAAATACACAAATATAAAGGCACAACTGAAGAGTTACATCCATGCCATTTTGAAACAAATTCTAAAAACTTATAAATATTATACATGTCTAATTAGGGATATGTAAATATTTCAAATCAAATACTCAAATAAAAAAATAATAATTGAAAGAACCAAGCACTCTAAAAATGCATAGGAAAGGAAAAATTATGGATTCCTCTTCCTCAAACCAAATGAAAACGTGACAAAACTACAATGGAAGGTAGAAAATTTTCTCACAGACTAACCGCACACCCTAAATAATGATTAAAATGCATGAAACACAACCCAAGGTGTCATGATTTTTCCAAATTAAATTAAAAAACCAAATATTGAATGAAAGGAAATAAATAAATATACCGGATCAAGGGGGTTTAGCATGAACAAGAGAGATAGATATGGGGGTTCGGTGTGCACAAGGGAAAGGTGGGTGGAGTAGGGCAGAGCGGTCAATGGAGAAAGATGGACAAAGACTGAAGTAGGGGGTCGGGATCACCGGAGAATGGGAGAGGAGTAAGGTGTTCAACGCGAACAACAGGAAGGTGTTCGAAATAAGGCGGAGCAACCGTAGGAGCAAGATGGATGGTGGCCAGAGTTGGGGGTCAGGATTGCCGGAGTAAGGGAGAGGATAAGGGGGTTCAGCTAGTGTGTGTTGCAAGAGAGAGTATGTGGTCCGGGCTGGGGTTGGTCAGTAGGAAGATGGGCGAGGGTCGGCAGGCGGAGGGGCGAGTGTTGGCAGGTGGAGGGTGAGAATGGGAGTGTGGTGAGGGGTGAGGCTGAAACAGTTAGGGGGTGGTCGCGCCAAAGGATAATGACAGGGATGGGGGATGCGGGGTGGTTTCACTGCAAACCGGGTAGGGGTGGCTATGCTATGATCTAGGTTGGGGGAGGGGGGACTACGGTTCTGTTTGTTTGTTTCTTCATTTTCATGTAATAATAATAATAATAACAATAATAATAATATGATAATAATAATAATAATAATAATAATAAAACTAATAATAAGACCCACACTAAAATAATAATAATTCCAATAATAATTTTATCATTTTAAATAATATTAGTATTATTAAAATTTTAAAAAACATAATAACATTAATAAAAATTTTATAATAAAAGTATCAATAACATTTTTAATAATAATAAATAATAATAATAACACTTCTAATCATTTTTTTATTATTATCTACACAATAATAATAATATTATTATTATTACGTTATAGCAATTTAACCAAGTTTATTTTTATCAAAATTTATTTATTTTAAACACGAGGCGAATACACGAGCACTCAGGACAATTGTGTGGCTACCGCCAACGGTGCGGTGCCTGTCACCAGTCTGAAACCCACCAATGTCATTAAACATAAAAAAAATTAAACTAAGGCCCAGCCCAAGCCTCTATGTGAGTAAGAAAATCCACTAAATAATAAAATAATTTTAAATTTAAAAGTATGGGGGTGACATGATTAGGGAAAACTCACTACTTCCCTAGAGTCACTCAATGAAATTTTCTTCCTCTCAGTCAATACACTAGAAAACACCACCATTATCTTTTATATGGACATACATTCCCCTTCACCAGTATCACTTCCCTAGTTTTACTGGGTATTTATTGGTTTGTTGGAGGTCTAATAGGCTTCTCTTTCAAAATATGTGAACAAAATCATTATAGTAGAAATGTATATTTTTAGAATGAAATAGGAACTCCTCCTTACATTAAAAATAATGGAACATTTCTCCTATTCTAATATTTTACTATAATATACGTCATCTTCAACATTTTAAATGAATTTATTAGGTGATAAATCTTCTACTTCTTTTCAACTCATTTTTTGGAGGTCTATATTATTCTACTTTGAAAAAAAGATATTGAAATGAATTCTATATTTTTTATTTCCCCCAAAAATTTTGATCTACAATTTTAAAATAATTGGATCATTTGTAATTAAATTTCTACATGTCACACAATTATAAGCCATAAAAATCACCCATAACGCCTTTAGGATTTCCATTATCATGTAGTAAAAAAATATAGCTTCCTCATGGATCCATTTCTCCCCCTTATAGTGTAGATTTAATTTAAATTTAATCCCTCATTTAATCACTACAATGTCCCTTTTATTTCATATTTAATCATGGTCTAAAAAATAGGAAACATGATTCTTTAATCATTAAGAACCATTCAAGAATATTATGACATTTAATATTAAATTTTGGATAATTTGTAGCTGAAACACTAGCTAAAATGATTTAATTATGGGTACTATGACATGGCAGGTTGAATATCTAAGAAAAAATCCCTTTTAAAATCCAAGATTAATTTATTTTGTTTACTTATTAAAACCAAAACACCATAATTGATGTCAATAAATAATCCTCCACCATGATCATCTTCACACCCATTTGGGTTTCACAATTACATATAGTCAAAATTGTAATTCAAAATGGCCAATAAAAGTTCATTTTTATAGTCACCATGATGTATGGGTCCCTCAACGTTTCTATTTAACTGAGTCTTCCACGGATCTTTTATGATTGTTTTTGAATTCCTATTTTATATAGGTAAAAATAAGGACCACCAAGCCATATAAAATATTGTGATCCTTTTCTCATTGACCTTTTAAGGAAATTACTCCACAACACCCTTTTTAGGATTGGCTAGTTTTTAAATGAAACATCTCTAATGCACCATGCCCTATGGTGTGTTGATCTCTAGCTAGCCATTTTACATCTCCAGATCTTCCATGCTATTCATGCCTCAACCATGATCACCTAAACTACTATAGCTATATCCATTTCAAGATTCAAAATTTCATGAACAACATCATTACATCGATGCCAAATACATGGTTATGTTTTCCACCACTGACTTTCTTATATCGATCTTTTAATCTAAATTTTCATTTAGTAAACACATTTTGTATTCCACTGATGTAAATCCCATCCTTTTACAAGCTCTTATTTTGGTTGACATTTCAAAATTAATATATTTGGTGAAAAATTCAGCAATAAAAATTCCAATTACTCTTTCCAAATGTTCTGAAGAAGATAATTAAATATATATTCCCCTTATTATTCTTATTCTTTTGGAATAAATAATTAATGTTAACAAATAAAACCAAAAGTTTCTAGGTTTCTAATAGTGTCTATTGATGAAATATACATTACTATAATATGGTTTCCAATTTAGATAAGTCCAACTAAAATTTTAAAACAAAAGTTCAAAAATAATTTAAAAAAATATTTATCTCATTCATGGTCTTACAATATTTATATAATAATTCATATATTTAGACATCATTAATAAGAATGTTATATTGATCTAGAATTCAGTGGTACTTAATTTTATCATACTAATATATTTATAAAACATTTTAATCATTGATAGATCAACCATATTTGATAATAAATAGTGATGATTAAATATTCATGTGTGGTTGAGATTTATTTTCTATTTATTTATGTTTGTTTAATTATTTGAGAATATCCTACGATTTATTTTTGGCTTAGATTGTTATATTATTATTCCATTGAGAAATATTATAGAAAGGGAAAACATTGATCATTTATTTAATTTTAAACCAAAATGAGGCATCTATATAATTTTCATTAATTTATTTACCTATTTTATTTAGTTCAGTTAATTTTTTTTAATGTTGTTTTTGGAATTTTTCGTTATTTATGTTATGTATTTTATTTTCTCCTCAGGATTTAAAATTATATAATATAATATGTTAGGGATCCTTTTAAATGTTAAATCAATACCTATAGCTCTTTACATTTGAAAACAATTGAATGCCTAAGCTGATCCACTAATCTCATATACTAAATTAGTTATTCCCTAAACCTCCATATAATTATTAAATTCCATGGCTAGAAGTAAGAATGTCATTTTATCTCTATGGTTGTGGAAGGTCCTCGAAAAAATGTCCAGATATTTCGTGTCTACATATTTGAGTATGTTTAATTCACATATTCTTGATCATATTAAGACAAATGAGATGTGTCCAAGATGAATTTGATAAAATCGAGTTGCTTAGTGGAAGTTGAAACCATGAACAAACATGGATGTGTCAAGGTTGTTGGGGAGATGTTATTAAACACTATAATTTTACAGGATTTCAATTTAAATGACCATTATTTATTTGAAGATATTAGTATCTTTTTTATATCATTTGTGGTTAAGGTTGAAATATTACTAAATTCAATGGAATGGTCTAGTGTATTAAATGTCCCCCAAAAAGTAGAGTTTTAATATTATTCTTCCAGATTTACTCTAAAAATTAGATACAACATTGTACTTGAATCCCTATTCATTTGGATTTGTAATAATGTTTTGAATAAATCCAATGAATCTAGAGATAAATAGAAAAAACAATATTTATATTAAATTTATTCATCATGTTTTAACTCCTATAAACATATTTTTTCAATAAGACATGGAGACATATATTTTTATGTGTCTGAAGACAAAGGGAAATACCATTTAACTATTTTTATTTTTAATATGGTATATGGAATTAATCTTCTAATCTACCTCAAAAATTGTAGTACCTAGGCTCTCTAAGATCACTGAGAAGGGAATAGGGGAATCATTAACACCTTTTCTTTTTAAAAGTTTAGTATTTTAATCTAAAATTGATGATCAGTTATGATCTCAATCCTCTCATATCATGTCCCAAGGCCTCGTCTAGATGATATATTATATAAATTTAATAGAACAAACATATTTATATGTTTCGTATTTGAATGAATACTACTTATTGAGATTGGTTAAATGCAACAATAATACTTTCTTCTACTATTAATGCATGCAGTTATGTTGAATAGCATTACATCATACTTACATGGAATCTCACCATGTTTTCTAGCATCACATGAGAATTATTTAGAATATTTTACATTTTTTAAGCTCTTATTAGTTATTTTTTCTATTTCACATAGCTCAATGCTTTCAAATAGGGTGACTACCTCAAATAGTCAGTGTTCTCCTAGGTGTACCACAACCTCCATGAATTGTTATTCGACTACAACCTTCTAATATCTAGTTCTCATCAATCATGTTACTGTATCAAACATATTATATGTTTTCCTAAATTATCATTTTTTGCTGTATATGAGGTCTTGATGTCATTGAATTCCTTTTCATTAACACATAGGTTCACTCTTCAGTGCATTTGATTCTTCTATTTTAATACAAGAAGGAGTTATCATGGAATCAGTATCTGGTTCTCTCTAATTATCCACCTTTCCATCACTACATACAGATTTTATATTCTTTTAATTTCTTTTGAATATTATTTCCATAAAAAATATGAAATTTTATTTGTCATGAACAACATATTTAACATTCAAATTCTCATTCAAATCAGATTTAAGGTCCTCTTTAATTTAGTATAACACATAGTCTTCTTCCATTATTCATGCAATATTCAAATTATGACATCATTAATTCTCACATAAAATCAATGAATTGAATTTATTTTGTTATCCAATATAAGGTCAGGGGACTATGATATAAAACTAACAATATACCATGTGGAACTCTCATCTCCTCATATTAATGATTAAATCATGATCTAGGAGATAAATCATGATGATTAAGTCCATTGAAGATCAATTCATTCATCATTTTAATTACATCCCCATTTCATTAGAATATAAAGTTAGGAATTCTCTGAGGGTGACTCATACGTGGATCCTTAGTTAAATTATATCTGAATACACCCATATGTTGTAATCTCACATGTTGATGACTCATACATGGATTTACTCCAACGTCGAGATTCACCCTTATGTAGATCATCATACATTGTCCACCACTATTATAGTGATCTTATTATGTGGTGGGAATCTGAAAACACACTAACATTTATTTTAATACTTGGTAAACTCATCCCCAGATATCATTATGTCAACAAATCCATTATGGATCCCAATAAATCGATGATTGTGATAAGGATGTCCTTATTTCAATACACATTACTTTTCCAAACTCATACATTACATTTATGAAATGAATTATAACTCTTATGAACTCAATTTTGTCTCTTATAAACTATGATAATTTTCCAAATTTCAAGTATAGAGTCAGAATTAATCTTATGAAGTAATTTTAATGACTCTTCTAAAGTCTTTCTAGTGACTCTTATGAAGTCACTATAACTAATCTTTCAATTTTTCAATTTTAATTTTTCTTCAATGCACCCTAAATCCAAACTCTACTCAAATAATATCTAGATTAATTATAGCATTAAGTAGTCTTTCTCATGAATTCCAAATCCCCTCATAGTATTCACATGGGAATTCTATAGTCATTGTCTACATCATTAATAGGATTTCTTTCAATGGATGGGTTTTACCTTTCAAATTTATCTAATATTCAGGTAATATTTGTTCTTAAATATATTCACATTATGTAGATTCTTATAATTAATTTCATACTATATTAAATAGAAACCCATCATCAATTAACAAGTGTCTTAGTTTTCTAAGAATAAAATAACATTAATTGTCACATTTAAATGGATTTCTAATTAAATCAACCCAGTCATGATATTAAAGATATAATAAGTAGTTGTCTCACATATTTTTCATTAAATCATGGAAAATAACTTCATTAGCTCTAATAAATATTGTTTTATTCTTCTCTTATGAGCATCTAAACTTATTGATGAAAAATACAATTCATCTGTTGGGTGCTTTAATATCACTATTTGGATTTTTTTCAATATCACCAATTTCATAAAATTTAAATATATGTATTTTTATCTCCTTTTCACGTCCCACTTATTGACAATAAACACACATGTAATATAGGGGTGTAACGATACTCATATGCATCATATTTTTTCTTGATAAAATAGATCTTTTATCACATATTATGATAACTTATTCTCTCTATTTTCAATTATGAATTATATCCTAAAAACTCTTTGAGAGAAAAATGGAAACACAAAAAACTTGTACAAGAGACCTTAGTTAGTCACATATAATTATATGTGGGCTAAACTAGTGTAAAAAATAATATTGATTTCACAATGACAATAAGGTTGTCCATTTTCAATTTTAACAAGTGATACCACTTTCAAACATCTAAATTTATGGGTTTTATGATATATTTATCAATAATAATATATCATTCACTCAAATCAATAAAATTATCATAAAATATAAGGTGTAATATAAATTATTCTCTTTCTTTAACTAAATATATTAACCAACACTCCCTCTTTGTGAACATATTTTTCAATAACAAAAAGAAGACAAAAGGTGTTATTTTACTACCTCAATATTTAACTTTTATAAATTTTTCTATAATTATAGATTTAGATTAGAGTGATGGATTTAACACACTTTTTCATGTTTTCTCTCCCTTAAGGGATTTAATCACATAAACTTATCATCATTATTGATTTTAATCAAAGGAACTTCATGATGGGATATTATTTTTGATGTACATGCCTTATAATATTCATTTAGATCCCCATTTATTCTATCTCCATTAATTACGTATGTAAGTTTAAATTAACATATAGATAAGGGAATAGTGGGGGGGGGGGGGTTAAACTCTTTAAATGGAGATATGGTCCAAATCTCTATTTCTCAATCTAGAACACATTTTATTTGATGAACCATGTATTTTACTCATGTTGACTTACCTATCTTTCCATTTTTTATTTTCCTTATTTATTATAATGAACTTATTCATTTAAATTGATTAATTTATGAAAAAACATTATTATAATGATCCATAAAAGATCATGCATCCTCAGACACTTTTTTCTTCCCTTCCTTTAAATAATATTATTGTGAGGGTAGAAGAGTCATATAATCCTTGTACTCATGAATGAAATACCTATATATCTCAAAAAACAATATATGAATATTTAAGTTATCAATTTTATAAAAAATTATTTTTATATTTGAGTTCCTTTTTATATTGAAGTATTTTACTCAATAGAATTGGAATTAGCCCATTCAATTGGCTCAACAATGATAACCGACTTATTTCATAAAGTATAATCATCTCCTTTTATTGGAATTTTATTTAGAAAAAAAATGTGATGATTTTTACTTGGAAATATGTACATGAAAATCATAGAATTATGGTCTTATGGATCATATGTTTATAGGTTTCTTCTACTAATAAAAATGTCTTCAAAGTGGACAATTTTTTTGATTTATTTTACTAAAATTACTACTTTTTTATGTCCATATTATTTTATAACAAATATGACTTTTTATTTTAATCGTTTCTCACCTGATATGTATCAAATTTACAAGGATGTGACATATTATGTTAGCAATAAAAGTCATTGTGCAAAAAATCACATCAAAACCAGTAGTGTCCTTTATAAATAATTATTTAAATAAACTAATTATTCTTCTTATGAAAAATAGTTTTTTGGTTCCAACCAGTCATTTTTTATCTTATACAATGTTTATTTTAAATTCTCAAATCATCTCAACATCTTATTGATTGTGAGGTGGAGATTTTTTAATTTTTTCCATCCCATATATCTCCATTTTGAATTTCAAAACCTATATAACTTTGAAATGCAGTTTCCATATCACTTGATAAAAAAAGGTTTTGTTTATATATATTTCCTTTGGTTGATCCTCAATATATCTTTTAAGTACCTTTAATGAATATAAAATATTTTTTCATAACATGCATTCATCTTATTCAATGTATCATTAGATTTACGGTTCCTAGATCACATCTCATTAGTATCTTCTTCTTTTCCTTCCAATTTTCATTTAAAATACATTATTATTTTCTCATGTAATGTTATCATTACATTAGATGAATTGATATCTTTAGAGATATCATTTTTCTTATCATCCATCTCCCTTTATTATTTATCTATATGCCTGATGTTTTTTTGAGTTGAGAATTTTTCTCTTGGGATACATCATGTTTGGTCTTCAGTATATATTTTTTGTAGGTATCTTATCCTTACTCATCACTTATTAAAGTATATGCATGGTTTATAATATAGGATATACATGTTTTATTCTTTTGAGAGATATATTTATCATTAATTTCACTCCATGTTAAGGAGTCTTCATAACCATAACTTCTTATCATATTTTTATCCTCTCTTAATTATCATTATTTATTTTAAGATTCACCATTTATGAATATTCTATATATTCATCTTGTGTAATCCTCACTACTAGAGGTTCAATTAATTTGTTATTTGTGAATCATATTCACCATTCTTTATCTCTGGGATGTTTTATGCTTTGCAATCAATTTTTATGAAATTAAAATTCCTTGGTGTATGTTTTCGTGTATATATACCTTTAAACTTATTGAATATCTATGACATAAGAGACATTTTCCTTTTATAGCCTTCATCTTCCTCTTTACATTAAAATATAACTAAATCCACATCTTATTATATTTTCATTTTATGTTTTCTAATTACCTCAAAATCTATTTCTTTATTTTCATTCTCTTTAAAGACAGGGTTTTTCCTCATCTTATAATTATGGAGGGTAATATGTAACTCATCCAAAGATTAATATAAAATTTATTATAGGTTCGATATTTTAATATTAAATAAATGATGGAAATTAATCATTAGTTTATTTATAATAATTTAATATTCTAAAGAATCACAAAATCCTT
Source organism: Viscum album (assembly GCA_963277665.1). NCBI lineage: Eukaryota > Viridiplantae > Streptophyta > Magnoliopsida > Santalales > Viscaceae > Viscum > Viscum album. The sequence goes on along the minus strand of OY728153.1, from coordinate 182,900,481 downwards.
ATATATGATTTAATATCTCATTATCCTAAGAAATTAACAAATCCACTACATAATTACAGGTAATTCAAATGCCTTTAATTTTTTTCCCTTGACTGGGAGTTAATATTATTTCATTAAATAAATTCCCTAAAAAAAGATTTTCCAAATTATCCCACATATAATTGTTTCTTCTTATTCACATAATCATGGGACACTATTATAAATGCATTTTACCACATTGGGATTTGGATACTGAGTTTTTAGGAACTACTGTAAAAAGTGGGATTTATGTCATTTTTTAAAAAAATGATGTTAAATGTATTAATTTAATTTGAGTTTTTTTAAAAAAAAATTAAAACCAATTTTCAACAAAGTTTTTAAAAACTAATGGATTTATAAAATAGATTTTAAAAAAGCAGATATTAAATGTTTATTTTTAGAATTACTTGTTTTTGAAAATGGATGTGAAATGTTTGATATAAAATTTTATAAAATGATAATTTTTGTGATTTTCAATTTTCTCACATCATGTGTTAGTGATTTTTAATTTCGTATTATCAGTTTTTTTTAAAATGATAGTAAAAGTCTCAGGTTATGGAGACCATTAATTCCGATTATTTAGAAAATTGATATTAAATGTGAGTTTTAACATCATTATAAAAACCAATGTAAAAAGGCTACTGTAAAATTGAATTTTCATACATATTTTTAAAAAAGGAAATGTTAAAAGTGAGTTTTAACACCATTTTTGGATAAAACCAATGCTAAAAATGAGTTTTAGAATTAGCTTTTTAAAAACTGGTGTTAAAAGTCCAAGGTGATATTTTTTTTAAAATTCATATGTAAGTGATTTTAATTTTTTTCATCATGTTCTTGTAATTTTTATCCTCATACATATTAAACAATTGTTATTTGGGTTCCCAAATATAAATATTTCCATCAAAAGAAAATTAATCATTTTTTTGTTACTTTTCAATTATATATATTTTTTATTCCTTATTCTACTCTCATTTCACATTTCCATCAATCCAACATAGTAATCTATCATTATTTCAATTATTTTTACAATTTTCTAAATCAAATAATTATTTCACTATTTGATCTTGTTTGTGAAAAATTATAAATTCTAAAAATGGATAATATTATCCATGTTTTTCAAAATCCAAAGATTAAAACCCCTCATGAATTTTTCATTAGGAATTAAATTAAGTTCAAAATGTATCATGAGTTTTTTCATCATGAAAAAATAAATATAAAAAACTATATCTTATTTTAGGGAAAATAAGAACACATATGAAGAGGAAGGATAAATATAAAGTTTAATTTTGTATTCATTTGATGATTTTAATTTTCTATTTGTTATATATAGTTTCTATCAAAGTAATGTTATCTGTATTGATATTTTATTTTTTATTTTTTTTGGAATATTTAACACCTGTATTTAATGTAAAATACACGGAAATGAACTTATAATTTTGGATTTAAAAAATGAATTTTATATGTTTCTTTTAGTAAAAAATATGATGTGGTATACCATTCCATGTTGGTTATATATATCCAATATTAAAAAATATTTACAACATTGACAACAGTTACATTGGTAAAAACCCGATAATAAAATATAAAAAAATCAAGTTAAAAATTTCTTTTCTGCTAATAGTTTATTATTTATTATAAAATTATGGAAGTATGTAGTTCCTTATTATCCCATATACTTATAGATTTTTGTTTTATAAGTCTTAGGATTATATGTTCCAAGTTGAGTAAAGTATACTAAAACTACATCACTAAATCTTGTACATGTGATAGAATATATGAAAACATTTTAACATTCAATACATACATGTTAATACCATTAAAGATATTAATGCTTTAACTGTTAACTAAATTCAGGTTGTCCATAAATAACATTAGTCATGTTTGAATCTTTTTTATGGAAAAAAGATTAGCTTTTATACCACTTGTAGTACCTAGGATCTCTTATATCACTAAGAGGGAGAATAAGTGAATCATCGATCCCTTTTTCTTTTTACAAATTTCTTCTTTTTATCCAACCTCTCTAACTAGTAAAGATATTTATCCTCCCTTCTTTTGTCTCAATGTGTCAACCTAATGATGCATAATGTACATTTAATATAACACAAGGATTTAAAAGGATCATCCTTGAAATCATACCCCTTTTCATGATTGGATATACAATCCAATCATGTATTCTTAAACTATTAAATCATGTATTTACGGGGAATACACTCACACCTTTCTTACATAAAATATCAGGCATATGGTCTGACATCACACTAGATGTCTTTATAATTCCTCACCTTTTTCTTCCTACCACTAATTTTGGTTGTTGTCTCACAGATATTAGTCCTTCCAACTATAGTGAATGAAAATCATAGTCAGCACTATCTAAGGACTTCCAAAACCTCCATGAACAAGTCATTAATAATAAACTTCTTATGTATGATACTCACCAGTCAAGTTCTCTTATCCTATTTCTTTTATAGTGCTATCACAACTCATTCTTCAATGTAAAATTTCTCATGGATGCTATCGAATTATTATTCTCCAACATAATGTTGCACTACTTGATGAATTAGATTCTTCTTCTTTGATAACAGTAGGTCTTAAAATGGAAGAATTATTAGGATCTCTCTAACAATATAAATTTCTTTAATATTCAGTATCTTTTATGTTTATATAATTTCATATTAATCTTATTTACATAATAGATATTGAAAATCCATTGATCCTTGGAGGGATATTTATAATTTATTTTATCAGCCAAATTTGAGTCAAGTCCCTCATTTTAATTATCCTTAAGACTCAAGTTTATTCCCTTTTTCATGTGATATTTAAAATATCACAATATTATTTCTTCTATAAAATATGTATATTTATAAAAAAAATTATACACATGCTTTAATTTTTAGATGTACAGAATTAGTATTCCAATATTAATGATTACTCTTTTGACATTTGGGATATTTCCAAATTTTGAGTTGATTTTTAGAGTGAATATTATGAAGTCATTTGAAGGTTTCTTATAATTTTGTGTAGAAACTCCTATAAATTTAGGGGAACTAGTCATCCAAAGTTTCCTTTATCATCTTATACCTCAGTACACGTAATCCAAACTCTACTAAAATAATCTCATAATTACCTCCACCCTAAGGATGAATTTTAAAATCATTAAAAAACACCTCATACTGTTGTTAATGTATTTCTTAATATTGTTTCACTTCATTCAATGGTTTTCCATTAATTGATGGATCATCTAACTCCATGTTATATTAACTTCAATTGATATTAGTTATTCCTTATATCCACTTTATTAATCTTCTTCTAAACACATTAAAAATTGTAGTAGATATTTTCCCTTTACCATCAACAAATATATTAGGTTTTCATGAACAAAAACACATAAATAATCCTTTTTAATGGGTTTTATACTTTAATATACCCAGTGTTGAAATTCCAGAAGTATTAATCATTTATCCAAACTAATTTCTCATAAAATCAAAAACAATAACTCAATAATCAGTAACACTTATTGGTTCATTTTTAAGATACTATAAGATATACTAACTAAAAAATAATGTATTCCATACCTCGCTCTCTTAATTGGGTTTTAATGATCAAAAACACATTTTGGTTTTCTACCCATTTTAATTGAGTGTATTTTATGTATTTATATTCAATCATGAATATTGTATGAATATGTACAAATAAAAGGATTCTAATTAGATAAATAATTCCAAGGGTGGTTCTCCCACATTCTATCACCACTAGCTACCCATTGGAGTTCACCGAGAAGATAAAAAAATTAGGCGGTCACTTAGAAACTGAAACCTCACTGAATACCTAGTGGAATGTCATTGTCCATCTGGTGTAATTTGATAAAAGGAGAAGACATACGGGTAGTTCATAAGCAACCAAAATGTTTCTATCAGATACCTAATGGTACAAATCATTTACCTAATGCTAGACATCAACTACCATACCTACATAATAACTAATGGAACTGGGTGACTAGCTAGTGGTGTTGAGATAGTAGGTGAAATCCTCCATTGATGATAGTATTTTTTTCCCTTGACATTAAATCCAATAGATTCTAGTAATAATTTTCACCACATAGACCATAAATGAAAAAATAAAGACTAATAATATAACCTTATGGAGGTTTTTTATCACAATTAGCTCACAAATCTTTATAAAATCAACTCTTATCAATCTATAAACTCTTTCTATCCATTCTACATCCTTCCATAATGACTTCCCTTTTGATTAATCATAAAACCTCTTTTATATCCCTTAAATTCTTCACATTAACCCTAATCCATTATTCTATTATTTTTTGAGAATTTGGAGTTTTTATTTCGTAAGGTTTTTACATAACAAACCTTCTATTATTTCTTTCTTCTGGGTACTTTTAAAAGATCTAAAACCATGGTTCTTTTAGCTTCTTACTTTCTTATAGTAAAAAAATTGAATCTCATTTTCATACCTTCTTCTAGTAATTTTTTTTTTAGTTTTTTTATGTTTCAAGGATACAGCTAATGTTAAGGGATTTATTTCATCAATCCTCAATTAATTTAGGTGAGAGATGTAGGGGATCATAATTGAGATATTATTGAATATTATTAACAATTTTTTTCCTTTTAATTTATTTACATTCTAAATTATTTTTTTATTCATAATCACATTCAATTAATTAATTAATTAATATTTAATCATTTCAGTGACTTAATCTCTTAAATCTTATAAATAAATCCCACACTTAATTATTATTGGTATTCCACTGCGTATATTGTTTTAAATTTTGAACAAACTTACTATTTTAAATTACTCACTATAATTACTTTTATTATTTTAATCTGTCAATAAAACTGTATATTTAATTGATAATCACATTGTTTTGATTTATTTTTTAGAAGAAAATTCACCCCATTTTCCATATTACACCAACACACAATTGTTATCAAAGGAGAACTGGTTTTCAAAATATGTTTAGATCCTATTTTCAAAACTAATTTTGGCCATGTTTTCAAACCTTTTTTTGACCAATTTTTCAAAAATATATTATAAACTTTTTACAAAACTTATTTAGACCAATTTAAAAAAAATTAATTTATTTCATTGAATGATATTTAAAATACATGTTTTACTTCATATACCCATGGTTCTCTGAAATGGAAATCTAATGTTCATGCACCTTATTCTGATGGTTTCAACAATAGTTACTCGAACAAACATATGTAAAGCATTCTTAGAAGTATTGTATATCTTGTATAAAAAAATTCCATGCCTAGTTAAACTTTTAATAGTGGTAAATAATAAAAATGGTCACCTAATGATATTTCTAAATGTGAATTATCTGATATATCTTAAAAAATGTTCCATTATTTTTTAGAATAAAATGGTTTTAATAAAATATTGAAATGGATGTAGTTGGGTCCTAGACTAGTGGTTAAGGTCATCTCATAATCCTATATCAACCAGGGATAGATCCCATGCTTCTCCAAAATTGGAGAGTCATTAGCTCCACTTGTGTATATGGTGTAGTGGTCCACAATAGTGGCAAGGGGTCATGGAGAGAAATCGATGTTGGCAGACATTGAAGGAGGAGAATATAGTACTATCTAATTTAGGCTGGTATGATTCATCATGGAAGAAGGAGGATCTTCAGTGTTGATGGAAGATGTAGGAAACAAAGAGTTGTGTTAGTGTTAACATATGGTGGTGAGTGAATGGAAGCTTGATGACTTTTGGAGTCTAGTAAACACAATGTTTGTGGGCTTCTGAGAGGTGAAAATTTGGGAATCTATTATGGGGTAGTAGTGGGGAACTTCACGATGATGGTTTTGGTGAACTAGGTATTGCACGGGTGTGGCTTAAAAAGTATAAACAATGACTGATGTATGAGTTTGGGCCTCTAATTTATGTTATGTTGGGGTCTAGTATATAAAAAAATTACAATAGTGTTAGAGCTTGAGTGATAAACCCTATAAACCTTCATCCAAATGACCGCAGTTCAAATCCTGTAAATCCCAATGAGAGATTTATGAGGTATGTGATGATGCGTGTGCTAACATTATGGGTCGTGACCTCGGTATGAAGTGGATAGTAAGTGATGAAGGCATGGCGTGGGCATGCAATGACGCTGGCATGATGTAGGAAACTTTTCCATGGACCTACAGGTTATGTATTGGGTCTCCCTATACCCAGATATAAATAGGACATTCTTTCATAATAAAAATAGTATTTGGATCCAACATTACAAAAATATATCTATATTGGATGATTATCATAAAATCCAGAAACTATTATAATTCACTAATGAAAAATTAGAAAAGGATAAATATATTAGACTTGATATGTATAGGCAATACTATGAAAGTTTTTTATGAGTCCAAATGAATCTATTACTGATATGTTTATACATTTTATTGATATATTTAATGGCCTAAATTCTCTCGGTGATAGTTTTTCGATAGAAACCTTTTTAAATAAAATCCTTTGTGTTTTACCAAGAAGTTGGACACATAATCTGACAATGATCTAAGAAGCTAATGACATAAAGAACAATATAGTCAGGGAACTTATCAGATCCCTCATGACCGATGATATCACCATGAAGTGTTAAGAAAAAAAAGATATATCAAGGATGTTAATAATTCTATTACATTAAAGGCTATCAATAATGACTCATATGAAATAGACACAGATATTTCACAAAAAGATAAGTAATTAAAAAATGATGAAAAAGATGAGGAAATTATTAAACTATGATAAGAAATATAATAAATTGAGGGAGACTGATATAACATGATATAATTGAAACAAAATTCTCCACATCCAACTAGAGTTCCCTGCATACAAAAAATGATGAATGAAAATAATAAAGGTAATAAATACCTAAAAATATCTACTTGGAGTGTAAGTGATGATTCCCTCACTTATTCTAACTTAATTGATGATGGATAAAAATGTTTTAAGAACAAAATTGAGGTAAATGAAATGGTTATTTCACCCACTTATAATTTTTATAATAATTCTATTCCTTCTATCCATTTAAAATATGAAGATCTTAAATACACTAAAAATAAACACTCAAATGTTTTTTTTTTGAAAATACCACTATATTTAAAGGTCTCAAAAGGAAATATAATAAATTAGTTTTTTAAAAGAAATAACTTTCTAAAGGTAATGTAGAGTTATCTTATAAATTTAAAGTGAAACCCAATATTAAAAAAATTATAATCATCTATTAAGGATCACAATAATTCCTTTGATAAATTTTCCTAAGGTGAAATAAGTTTAAATAAAATTTTGGGTTCTCAATGATATGTTAAAAATCACTATGGATTATATTTTTTTTCAATCAGCCTTGAAATTGAAAAAATACTACTCATTTTTAAGAAAATCATTCTATGATATAATTTTCAATTATTATAGAATGATTGGGAATATTATTTATTAATGTTATCATAATAATTTACATTATTAAAGACCTACGTCAATTCATCTATCTTCTAATACATCATTTAAGAATTATTTTGGAAACTAATATGATAAAAAAGAATAGATTCCAAAATAACTTTTGGTTAACATAGGTATACCAAAATATTTGGTAAAAACATCTTTAGTTTCTTAATTATTTTATTAAAAAAACTAATGTCAAAATACCTTGTAGATAAATGTTAAATGGATAGAGAATGTCAAAGATAGAAGTATGGTGGCTACTCTTAATTTAACTCAAAGAGTATGATCATTGTAAAATGTACTATTGGTTTTTAAAATCTTCATTTAAAGATTTATTATTTTAAAAAAAGTTTGAACATATTTCTTGTGGTCATATCATAAAAACCATATTTTATAACCTATTGATTTTATTAAGGGGGATCTAGGTATGTCTCTTTTATGTCTCTAATCTTTATAACTAAGTCAATCTTGAAATTCATTAGTTTTATCCTTTACGTTATTTTAAAAGTGTAATAAAAATTTATTTTATATTTTATTTTATAATATATATTATTTGAAGAGGATATTGTTTTAAATCATAAATTATAATGATTTTTTTTTATTTTTTTAAAAATTTATTGTCCTGACCTAGATGAACATTAAATTGGTAGTCGTACCAGTCTCTATATATCCTTAAGCGCACCTCCCCAGATGCCAGAGTGTGAGAACTAGTAGCGAGGGTCTAATGGAATTATGGTGGGGGGACTATATCCTCAATAAAAGTGTACAAAAATTGTATATAAAGTGTAAATAAAAAGACAGAAACATAATTAGTATAAATAAATAAGATAAAGCATCGGAAGGTAATCATAATAACTAAGTAAAAGTGACCCAAGAAAATATACAGCTACAATACATGCATGAACATTTGATTCTAGAAGTACATAAAAGTAAGGTACAATACTAATTAAAATAAAACAAAAGAATAGAATCATAAAGGCTAAATCCATGAGCATCCTAAGAACTAACTCTGTCGTATGCTCCTAACTCCTGGGTACAAGCATGAAAACATAAGAAATAAACATATGATCTTAATCCTGCAAACAAGGAGGTTTTTTGGGTACCCCAGTGTAATGGGGTCCTGAACAAGGCATGAGATACACTCATTAGGCCACCACCAATGGTATTTAAGGAATAATTTATTTCATGCATATAAGATAAGAAACATGAATATATGTAAAAAGTAAGGTAATAATGGGAAATAAATAAATAAAAATGTCAAGCTTAGGTTCCTCAAGGTCACCTAGCCCATCAATATCAGCTTAGGCCTATGACGAATGTTTATAAACCATATGAAATTAATTCAAATGAAATATTGGAAAAATGATAATAGAAATGGCATTAAATAGATATCATGAGATGGGATGACCCCAATAATGGTGTTTGTCATGTAGGATACATCCCATGGATAAAAATATATACTATCATCCTTTTCTATAAAATCATGTATATATTTTAAATAAGAAGCACCTCCGGCCTATTCAAGGTGAGCCTTATCAAGGAACCCATGTATCACACTAGTAATGCCATAATGCTCACTGTCGTAGGAATTTGATCCATGAATAACCTAAAAAGTGTCACTCCCAAACTAATGTGAGACAACATCCTCTCATCCCATACCTAGCACATATGGGACCAAGTCTCACTCACGGCATTGTAAAACCATCTCACCAATGAGCCCATCCAAAGTGTCTCCCTATGGAATGTGTATCTCTTAAAATGAGGTATAAGAAACACATAGTGAGATCATACTATCATACCAATATCACCCTTGACGTATACATGACCCAATTAGTGTATCTGATCATAAGCATAATGATTACATCATTATAATTCCATGGAAGGAATCCCAAGTATTAATAAATGAATTCAAAATTCATTTATTTGGATTAATTAAACAATATGAAAGGCTAAGTAGTGAGCATGCCATATCACATAAAAAGGAAAAATTAATAGGACCATGCCCATTTTCCATTTAAATATAGATTTGAAAAGGGTCACACAAAAAAGTAAGCCAGATCACATCTCATAGTAATTAATTAATATTTCCATCACATTAAACCAAAAATCCAATAAAGTAATAACACATATATCACTTTCCAATTGAAGACATCACACCTCATCAATGGGTTTTATTAGAAAACATGATATTTTTATTCAAAATAATTATTTGTTTAATTTAAATAATTTAATTTCATTATAATAATTAATGGAAACCAGTACAATGGTTGTTTAAAATAGTTAGAGGCTCAATTCAATAAATGTATATACATATATAAATGACACACCGAAGGGTTGGCTCATATATAAGATAAAAATAATTAAACTGGTGTTATTTAACATTCCTATAAAAATGGGTGGTTTGGGTTGAGTTTATAACCTCAAAACATACCAAAGAGGGTTCAAAAACATCACAAGGCAATCTAAACAATTAATTAAAAGCAATTTGTCATTATAAAGTAACACCGAGTAAGTACAGCATATGACACAATGATGATATTTTTAACATGATGAAACGTGATGGAAATGATATATAACACCTACCATCTACCATGGATGACTCAATTATCCAATATTATGGTTTGATTTGGACCATTTTGAGAGAAAATAAAGATGAATACCTAGAAAATAGGGTGAGCTTGCTCACACAAAGATGTCATAGATGAGGAGAAAATAAACTAGGAAAAGAAGAGTCCTAGTCTTACCGAGACACTTCCAATGCACTTGAAGACACTAAAATCAGCAGACTTATAAGGGTGTTATCCTCATATATAGAGGTGCAGAAGAAAATACGTAGAGGTGGTGGCTGTGGGTAGAGGAGGAAGGAGAAATAAATGAGGAAAATGAAATAATGATGTAAGGGAAACCAGAATTTCTCCACTTCAATGAGGTGCATGGTTTGGCCACATGGTTGGCTATACCATGCGACATCCATGTGAGGGATGATGCTTAAGGGGAGGGGGTTGCATGGTTTGTTCCTATGGTTTAGCCAAACCTTATGCCAGCCGCTTGAAAAACATCACACATGTACTTCCTAAATGGCACTAAGCGTGTAGGATTGGTGCATGGTTTGGAAAACCCTGTATAGTACACATGAATAAATTATTCTCACCTATAGGTTACATATATCTCTCACTAGTTGTATGCATTATTTTAGACAAACCATGTACCCTTACTAGTCAACTAAAACATGAGTTTTCGGGACCCGACATTCCTGAAACTCAAAAAACCACTAGAGACACCTCTCTATCCCTCAACCACATCCAAAAAACATCACATTAAAGTTTTAAAACTCTTGTAATTACATTATGAAGCTCATTTTAAAAAAGGTACCTTCCACTAAATGATTAAATTGAAATTCTTTATAATTTCATTCATTCCAAAAACACGAGATACTACACTATCCCCACATTAAAACTTATCATCCTTGAGAATCCTTTGGGGAATTAATAGGACATCTCTTGATATAACTAGGTCATGATATCTAGCTAAAATGGTCACATTTCATTCCTGAAATCCAAACAAACCACCACGAATCACCTTAATATATGATACATGAGCTGTACAAACTCAATCGAATTCCTGTTTCTCCAAACTAAAGCACCAAGATGGTGCTTACCTAATACCATCTTACTTGAGATGTGAACAAATCATCATCTCTTTCACCACTATGTTCCTACATTTTAAGGCCAATACTGAGTCACAATATTCCACGTATAGAACTACCAATTAAATCATTCCCTTAACACTCAAATGGTTCTCCTAACATGATTCATAGCTTAACCAATCAATCGACTCCCAATGAACTTGAGAGGCCTAATCAGGATGACGTCCCATGAAATTCTTGTTCGACATTCACCACACTTGAATCAACCCAAAATCATTCCATTAATAGCTTCCTCACCATCCGCATATGAAAATAGGGATAGATAAGCATTCATACCATATGTGGTTGACTATTCTGAAAACACAAAAATTAGAAGGCTAGCGTACACCAAAACAAAATCCAATGACATTTTAATACAGGCACCTCAACTATTTTGAGAATGTTCAGTAATGCCTATAACATACACTTAGTGATGTGTCTAGCCAAAACACCCACTTTAAACTATCATTCCCCAACACAAACATGGGTTCATTCCCGATCTAGGATTCTTGGATCATTACACATACAAACATCCCGCCTGAGACTGACTAAAATTTGTGTAAACCTCGGAATGATCAATTCAAGATCAAGGATCTCATCCATGGAAAACAATAATCAGAATTCACAACTGGGATTTTGATAAAAAGATAAAAGAATGCTGATTAAACCCCACGTGAAATATTCCTCGAGATCAAGTCAATGTGAAAAAATTGGTTTCCATAATCCCATCTAAGGCATTCCAACTTAGGAACATAGGTATCACTCATGACTAACCACACCTCCAAAACAACCATGCTTCAAGCTTGATACTCTGATAGAGACCACTTATCAATCCTATAAGCTTTTAAAACTTAGCAGGGCGTATAACCGATTATCTCCTAGCGTATCCATATGATTTTAAGATAAGGGACATGATCATCATTAAGACAATGTCCACTGAGAGGATAAGGAGATTCACCTGATATGATAGATACACTCTTTCCATAACCAATAGGAAGAGCCCAATATGGTTTTGAATTAACCATACCAAATCACACATAAAACGATAGAAAATTAAAACCACTAAAGGTTTATTTTTTCTGGAAAATATCGGCTTCACTGGCCGACACATCAACACTACCCGACCACTATGTCTTACCACATGAGGCATCCCATGGTTTCTTGAGCACAACTACCATAGACCATCCCTAACCAATGGTGTCCCCAAAGGTTGTTTATACAGCAAAAAACAACATCATTTTTCTCCCTTGTAAGAACTAACTTAAATAATGAAGCTACCATCCATAGGTTCATTTTAAGAAATACTTACCATTTTTAAATTTTACTTTTTTGGTTGTGTTCCTTATACATAAAAGGTCATGAATTTCTTGGATTCACATGACTCTCCCCACATTAGGAGTGTAAATATTGTCAGATTTATAGAAAAACTAAACTTTTCCCATGACATGTGCTCCATTGACCACTGACTGATGTTCAAAGAGGTTTCTAAAATGATTTAAAAGTGTTTAAATGAAGAGGTAGAAAACGAGACACTTAAAATAATTATATTAGATTCACATTAATACATACACATTTATCACATGTTTCATTACATCCTCACATTTTATATCATTAAGAGAAAAAGCCAAAATGATTGACCAATGTGCCAAAACACTGGATCCTATTATAACATCATCCCAAGAATTAGTACGATTTTGAATTCCTTTAATTTCTGGGTCACTCTACTCCAGAGATGACCTATGATCAAATATTAAAAGATCAAGAATTTTGTGATTACTAAATAACTCAAGAAGTTCGCCATACTTTTCTAAACCCTATAGGTACCATGTGTGACATCATATACTACCCAAGGGATTCTGAATCATATAAACACATCCTTGAAACCATTCCAAGGAACAAAAAGCCTAATTAATTCAAGTATATAATGGTCCACTCAAAAGAACTAGATTAGAGTCACACTACATGACATGACTGTCAAAATGGATGATAACCTCTAGAGAATTCTGTCACTGATGAGAAAGAAAAAGAGGGTCACACAACCAACCAATTATCTAACCATTCCCTAGGTATGTCTAACCTTCTGAAACCAATCATTACATGATGCCCATACATTTAAAAAGGATCAAATAATTAAACAAGAACCCATTATGAAACGGGTGTTACATTAAAGGATAAGAGTTATACGAGGGGAAAACGACACTTGAACAATACCACACAAGAGAAACTGCTCATGAGTAACTAGTATGGGTTTTAAAGATTAGAGGGTGTTACCCACAATGGGCTATCCATATACGTAATCTCAAAGCCTCATCCCAAAATGGATTCATTACTAAGAAAGTTACTAGTATTAAGAGCCTCTCATTTAGGTCAAAATGATAAATAAAGATTACTATAGGAAGTAATATCATTCATATTTCAAGGCATCTACTCAAGGAATTATCTAAACTACCCTTACACAATGGTTAAGGCTCAGAACACCCCTTAAAATTTCATTTTTAAGTCATTAAACCAAAACTCATTTAATTATTTAAACATTTTAGGGTGTAGTTTTAATGGAAACTAATACCCATCATAAGGAAAAGGTATCTAGGTAAGGCTACAAGGAAAAATAGTTATGTAACATTAAACTTCTTTTTAAACATTATCATTTATTTGTAAGCTTTCACAATTGTCTTAGTAAAATAAGAGGTTAATTTTAATCAATAGAGGAAAACACCCTTTAGGACGTAATTGGAATTTTAATTAACCAAGGCATCATACAAAAACAACTCAAAAAAGATTAAAATGTCTTCTATTAATTAAAGAGGTACTAGTAAAGTAATATTCCACCATACACTTATATGTAAAACCATTTAAAAGGATATGGTCACTTTAAATGGCCATCACTGAAAATCATGAGTATAAACCCATGGGCTTAAGAACTGTGGAATATAAAAAAGTTAACCTTCTTGGGTATAGTTGTGTGTGTATAAATTTAGTCATATGGTCATAATGCTCAAGTAATAGGGGTTTATTCCCTTTTATAGGAAAAAATTTCATTTACTGTCTAATTAAGCAACTTGTATTTTAAATCATCAGTTTATAAATATATAAGTCTCATAATAGATGGTTCGATTACATTGGTTACAACTACCCGATTTATAATGTTACCATCCAATTTAAAAATTATAGGAGACTCCCATCTAACTACAACCATTTTATTTAATATTAAGAAGAATATTCTATAGCCTTAACAGTTACAAAAAAGCATTTTATTATTTAATGTGAATGAACAACAATTCAATTATATGTGTTGTCAGTTCACAATTTATAAGGTGACCATACACCTTACAAATAAGAAATTGAATCCCATATAATTGTAACCAACATGTTTCAACCCATGATATCCAAGAATATAATAATAATAATTAAAATAAAATAACATTAATTAGTCACCTAAAATGGTAAGCAATCAGATATGCTAAAAGAATGACTAGTCATGCTAAATAAGAACAAGAATGTAAAGTAAGAATGGTGATAAAAGCAATGAAACATTCTGATTACATAATGCGGATAAATTATTTAACATGTTCTAATAATAAATTACCTAATAAGGTGAATACTAAACATGTTATTTATATTTCTAACATGGTATAAAAATCCAGGAAAATAAAATACCAAAGTCACATTAACAATTTCAAAAAATCATATCAATGCAATCTACATGGAATGGAATATGTATGATGTATGAATTTATATGTGCCTATAATGATGCATGTAATGATTTATAATTTCCATACCAGGCCAAGGGTAAAATTCAAATATAACAAATCAATAAGAAACAAAAAATACACGGACCACTCAAGGTGGAATAAAAATCAATTGTAATAAAAAACTGCATGAACCACAGTCGATCCCTGGACACTTGGAATTTTCACCGTATGTGGGTTAGCCACTCCCAGGAACTACTATTTATAACGTACCAACACATTTCTATTCTCCTATCTATAAGCTTAAAACAGCATGATAAGGATAGAAATATCTAATACCATTTTTTAGCATCCCAACATGACTTGTTATTAAAATGATAGTTAGACTGGTCGCCACATTGACTCAATAGCGCCTCCCTGTATTCTAGAGGCTACTGATTAGCAGAAAGAGTCTAATGGAGGTACAGTGGAAAGACTATACCCTCGAGATCAGATTAGCACAATGGTATATTACATGTAAATCAAAATACAACATCAGAATTAGTGTAAATAAATAAGATAAAGTAGTAGAATATAATCATAATAACTAAGAAAAAGTGACCTAATACAACATACAACTATATTGCATGCATGAAAAGATGATACTACAATTACATGAGATGGAAGGAACAATAGACATTACAATACAACAAAATAATAGTAGCCTAAAGTTTAACTCATGAGTATCTTGGGAACCAACTTAGTCCTGTTCTCCTAACTCTCAAGTACGAGCATGAAATTATAACCAATAAACCAAGGATCATGATCTAGTAGCCAAGGAGGTCTATTTGGGTACCCCTACACAATGGTGTTCTGAATAGGGTGTGATATATACTCAGTATGCCACCACCAAATGTGTCTAAGGAACAATCCATTTATTGTATATAAGATAATAAGTGTGAATGTATGTGAAAATTAAGACAACATTGGAAAATTAATAAATAAACAAGTTTACCTCAGGTTCCTCAAGGTCACCTAGCCCAATGATACCTACTTCAGCCTAGTCTAGATGTTTCTAAACCATAGAAAACCTCTAAAAATTAAATTAAGGGAAAATGATAATGGAAATGGGATGAAACAAATATCATGAGATGGACCAAACCCAAGCACGTGGCTTGTATTAGCGAACACATCCCATGGATAAAAAATATAATCCCTTAGAATTTTCTATAAAATAATCTATATATTTTAAATAAGCATCATCCTGGGTCAGTCCAAGGTGAACCTTATTAATGAACCCATGTATCATACCATGAATTTCATAACGCTCACTACCGCAAGAGTTCGACCAATGCGATCCATGGATGGACTCATAATTATCACTCTCAGCCTAATGTGATACAACAATCTTAGATCCCGTACCTAGTATCTCATGTAGGGGACCAAGTCTCACTCCTATCCTGGTACAACCATCTTTCTGAAAATCCCATCCAAGGTGTCCCACCAATGGAACTAGTATCACTCACAATGAGGTAAGAGAAACACATGGTGAGCCCATCCTGGTATACTTGTATTAACACCGACATATATACAATCTTGTCAGTGTATCTAATCATAAGAACAATGATTCCATCCTTATAATTCAATGGAAGGAAACCCATGTATCACTCACGATATTCATAATTCATTTAATTAGTTTAATTAAACAATATTATATTCCAAGTACGGTGAATTCCATAACATAGAACAAGGAAACATTAAGAGGACCATGCCCATTTTCCATTACCCTTTATAATTTAAACGGGGATCATACAAAAGTAATACACATCAAATATAAAAAATATTAATTAATAATTCCATTTCATTAAACCAAAAATTCAAGAAATTCCTTGAAGATATATCACTTTCCAATTGAAGATGAGCACCACCTAGAGGGGTTTTATTTGAAAAAATGACATTGTTATTCAAAAAATTCAAAAAATTCAATTTAAATAATTCAATTTATTCACAAGGATTAAAGAAAACCACTAAAATGGTGGTTTAAAACATGTAGAGACTCAATTAAATAAGAGTATGTACATATATAAAAGGTACACCGAAAGGGGTGGCAAATACATAAGGCATACATCGCTCAACACATGCTATTTAACAAACATACCGAAAAGGGGTAGCTCGGGTTGAGGTCGTAACCAATACCCATAGAGAGGAGGTTTCAAACACATCAAAAGGAAAGTTAAATAATTTAATTTAAATCAACTTATTATTATGAAGTGACAACGGGTAAGTCTGGCACACAACACAAAAATGATATTTTATAAATTTATGAAACATGAGGGAAAAGAAATAGACCACCTACCTTATATCATTGATTACCCAATCATACAATATAAATGCTTGATTTGGTTTGGTTCGAGAGAAAATGAAGAAATAGAAGAACACATTGAAAATATGGTGAATTATCTCACATGAAGATAACAAAGATGAGGAGAAAAGAAACTATGAAAATATAAAGAGGAGTCATATTCTTACCCATAGGCTTCCAATGCACATAACAACACTCAAATCGGAGGTTATATGAGGAAGATAACCTTATAACCAGTGGAGGAGAAGAATATCCATAGAGGAGGATACTGCACACAGATGAGGAAGGAGAAAGAAAGGATGAAAAATAAATGAGGAAGGGGTAGAATTTGAATTCAACCCTCTAATGTGGTGCATGGTTTGGATGCATAGTTGGATGAAATGTGTTCCATCTATGCAAGGGTTGTTGTTTAAAGGGAGGGGGTTTCATTGTTTGACAGCACGGTTTGGCTAAACCATGCACCAACCTTGTCAGAAATAGTACACACATATTATCTTAATGGCACTAATCATGCGGTCTAGGTGCATGGTTTTGGATACCATGCATAGCGTATGCTGATCACTTCTTCTCACTTGTAGGTGCTACACAGTTTTCACTGGTGGGTCGTGTGGTTTCAGACAAGCTGTGTTCCCTTACCAGTGCACCCAAAATTTCATTTCCAATACCTGGTGCTCTTGAAACTCAATGGACCACTTGATACTCCTATGAGGACCTCAACCACATACAAAAAACACATTGATGTTTCATAACTCTCATAATTACATTTCAATGATCATTTTTTAAAAACAGACTTTCCAAAAAATGATAAAATTAAAATTTCTTTGAAATTTAATCCAGTCCAAAAACACGAGATACTACATATAATATATTTCTAAAATTATAAATTTATTTATTCTATGTGATTTAAAATCATTTTTATTTCAATATAAACTTTTTTCAATCAAAATTTTCTCCTTAAATTAAACATAATTTAGAATCTTATGTTCTTTATTAGATAAATATTTTAATCCTATATATTGAACATAATGGTCAATATTTCTTATTATTTTCTCTTTTTAATCTAAATTAATGATTTGTTACATTTATATGAATATTTTTCAAAATTCATTTCTTATATATCATTATCTGATGTCTTTTTTAAATCCTTATTATGCAGTTTCTTAGATTTGAATATCAATTCAAGGCTTTGTTCCTAGAACTCTATTATTATATGATCCATTATTTACAATGAGTAAAGTCCTTTAATAAGACATTTTCATAGAGTTCATTCTCAAATTAATTTTATTCGATATGCATTATCCATCTAACCCTATTTTTTTGATGATGTTCATTTTTTATAAAGGTAAAAAATGTTTGGTTTCTCCAAACGGGAATAATGGAATAGAATGGCTGTTTATTCACTAACGGTTTTTTAGGATTATTATTTAAATTACTCTTATGCATAAATTTTTTTATATAGTTTTTGAAACCTATGAATTTTTTTAATCTCAACCTGAAATACTATATCAATTATTTTATTTCATTAATTGTTTCTTAAATCCTTTTTATTGAACTTATTTTTCAAATTCCCACAAATCATGAATTTATTTACAAATTTCTTATCTCTATAATTTATTGAAAATTATCTTAAATCATGAATTTATTTCAAAATAACTTATATTTAATTTGTTGTAAATTATTGTAAATACTAATTCATTTCAAAATTCATTTTCTCATGAATTTATGGAAAATTATCCTAAATATTGAATTTATTCTTTTAAACATTGATGCTATTTTAAACATTCCATTAAATTTGGTTAAGTAAATTTATTGTAATATTATATTAAAATGAATTCCTATCTAGGTACAAACAAGTGGATGTGGTTCTA
Organism: Viscum album; assembly: GCA_963277665.1. Taxonomy (NCBI): domain Eukaryota; kingdom Viridiplantae; phylum Streptophyta; class Magnoliopsida; order Santalales; family Viscaceae; genus Viscum; species Viscum album. The sequence continues at coordinate 182,881,434 of OY728153.1, read as the reverse complement.
CATTATATGTACCTAAAGGTATTTACCTTAAAAAAGGACTTGTTATATTTTTAATCTGATCTTCACCGTAGGCATGAGTAGTTGGACTTTACTACACACCAGGTTTGACACACATGTAAAATATACTCTAGATTATTCAAATAATCATTCTAAATCTAAATAAACTATTATATTTTCAAATTTCATTTAAAATAATTCATTTTAAAAATGTTTTCATTCCTTATTATTTTAAAGGATTTTTCATTTTTGATCTTTAATTTAATTATTTTTTGAAAAATTTTATTTGAATCAATAATGGTTGTGGGGATAAGAATTTTATATATTCAAATATTTTCATAGTGGAAAATAAGGTTTGATACAATTGTAACCTTATTGAAAATATTATTATTTTTTGTTGTCAAAAGATTTTAAAACTCAAATTCTATTTTTAGTTTTCAAATCATAAAATTTGTTTCTATATATCTAATATAATATATTATTTTTATTTTATAATATATATATATATATTGTATTTCTTAATCTCAAAGGGGGATAAGATTTTGGTTTTGAGGAAATTTAGGTACTCTTTAAAATTCAATTATATTAATATATCTTGATTATTGAAAATTATTTTATCATAAAATTTTAATTTCATTATAAAATATATCTTATCATCTTAAATTCAATATAAAAAATTAAAATTCCTATTGAAGTTTTATTTTGTATATTCCTTGAGTTAGTAATCTTGAAAAGGGGGGATATTATTGTAACTCACTCTCTTAAATGTGTTTTATTGATCACAGAACATTTTGGTAATTATAGCCTATTTAATTGATTATATTTTCATTATTTATGTTTGAGAATAACAATTGGTTGAAAATGGAAAATTTTAAGTATTCTAGTTTTATGAAGAATACTAAGGAAGGTTATCTTATATTCTATCATCACCGTATACCTAGTGGGATGTCATTATCCAATTAGTGACATTGGAAAGAGCCTCCTACATATGGGATCCTCATCAACGACCCCATGAAATTTAAATAGCCAACCATGTTTGTTTGGTTAAATATGGAGGGGGTTAATTTCATTTTATAATCAAATTAAAACTTCAATGTATACTAGATGAGATTAAAATAATTAATGTGAACAACTAAAAAATATGAATTAAAAAATAGATGAGATATAAAATCAAAAGACAATGAACAATATATTAGTAAAGGATATGTTAAATAATAAAATATTTATCCATATTGTAACATCCCAAGTATGTAATGAATAATAGATATATTTATCTATGTCTATTAATGATTAATATAGTGTTTTAGAGGCTTAAAATGAAAATAAATACAATCTTATGCATGGAATACACTAATATTCTTAAAAGATTGTTTTACTGCCTTTTGATGGAAAACCATTTTTAAATCTATCTTTTGAAAATTTTATAATCTATGTTTGTAAGAATAAACTTATTCTTTATTATTGGGACATCAAAATTTACTTTGTGTGATTTTTTGGTATTTTTCTGACAATGTTCATTTTTAATGAATAGTGAAAAATACTGCATTTTACATTAAAACAGCTTTTTCATTTAATTTAATTATATGGTTAGATTATCTTTTTAATTGGTCTTAAAGTGTAATCTGAATATATTTATACCATTTAATCCAATGGTGGTCATTAGGATTAATTTCACTTTGGAATTGGTCATAAACTAATGCCAAACTTTTCATAGATATTGTTTCAAAAAAAATCCGCTATTTGTTTTGACAACGGGAATTATATTTAAATCAATTATTGCAATTTATTTGTTTGGAATTTGGTAAAATGGATTAAATATTTGGAATTAGAAGGACCAAATTATGTAATTAAGACTCTTTTATTTTTGGACATTATGAATAGTAACGATGGTAATTATCTTTAATTATCATGATTAATGAGTAATCAGGTAGTTAAAGATAATAAAATGATTTCATAATAAAACAAAAAGACCACAACATGTGTCCTAAGTCTACTTGTTGTCTCATGGAATACCATGGGATGCCTTGTGCCAAACTTGGGGGCCCCATGGAATCACTTTTGTGAGAAAGTGACTTTTTATCTATTTATTTTGAAAGAATGTTAAATGTGACAAAGAATGTATCACCTAAGTAAAATATTTTTAATTTTGTCTACATAAATGATATTTTGGACTATAAATATTCATTATAAATATAAAAATATTTCCTATATCATGATAGTTTTTTTATAATTTTTCGACATTAAATTTATTAAAGTATTTATGACATCATGATGATGCAGCGATTACCTCATTAATAAAGGATTAAAATTAAATGAAATAATAATGTAAAATCTATGACCTACACATGTACAAGACCTATTGGATGGGTGGATTTCGAACCCTTATCACCTTACCCTAGAATTATATCAATGTGGGACCTTTTGAATCCGAAAATCATTTTCAAATAAAGTATCATTTCTTTACTTTCCAAGAGTGCCCCTCCTCTCCTCTTATAAAAGGCCCCCACATCTACCTCCTTACCCACACATCCAAAGCCTTTGGCTCGGCCAACCCCTGCCCATTTTGTCTCTACACATCCCTATATTACTCCTTCAAGCCTCGCGTTGGGAAGAAGTCTTCCCAAGGAAGCCTTTGAGCTCAAACCAAAGGGAGTTACCCGATTTTAAGGTAATGTCTTCACTTGAGTCCTTTTGTTTTATTTTGCTTCTCCACCCCCGTAAATATTTTTATTCATTACTTTTGTAACAACTACAGTATCTTAAATATACTAGGATGTTGTTATAAGAAGTATTCGAGCTACACTTACACACACCTACATCTAATGGTTAAAGAACATACTATTTCTGTGGATGGAGAATTTATGCCTCCCGAGACGATGATTGTTCAACATTCTTTCAACACCTTCAAAGGTAGCCATTGAGATATCACTATATTTATATATGATATATGATATGTGTATGTTTTCCTTAATAATATGTATTTTTCATTTTGGGCATACATTTATGGTTTCCATTATGGGTAAACGCGATATCTTCATTTAAGGAAGTGCGGACTACCGCCCCCTCAAAGTGATTTGATTCGTTAAATACCATATGTGGGACGTATAAAGGATGGAACTATGATATTATATATGATATTATACTGTAATTATAATATACCTTTATATCATTATGATTCCATTCTATAAAATATGAAATAGAAATGAAAGTAGCATTCATGTGTACGTACGGCTTACCGTCTCCATGAACGGTGCATTTCATTTCTTTCCTCTAAATGATTATGTAATATTATAAATGAATGTATATACTGGATATATATGATATATAAATCATGATTATAATTCTGGATATAATGGATACATGAACAACTTGTAATTATAAAGGGCTTATTTTTTACTCAAGTACCAATGATCGTTAAAATGACCGTTATTAACTAAAATAATTAAGTAGTGTTCATGACATGGAAATAAGTGATATAAAAGGAATAATGAACTTGAAAAAGGTTCTTAAGAAAGTAGAAATTAACTCAAGTTTATTATTCAGGACATTAAAGAACGAACCAGTCAAGTCTGACATGAGGTATGGGACATCGTCTCAATCACCTTTCATTGAGGCATGTTTTGTTTTATACACAACCTTATTTTATATGGTGTATAAACCCCTTTGAATTTTTCTTTTATTCAAAAGGAATCTTTTTATATGAAGTGTTTATTAAACGACCAAAGGGAATGTTTTTTTCATACGTATGCGGCGACAACGACTTCTCCGCCGCCGTGACCATTATTTGAGTTTCAGCTTCCTCTAAAAGCCATACCTTTTTTTAAAGAAAAATAAATACCATGTTTTACTTTTCTTTTATTTTGGTATTGAAAATGGTTTTCATAATGTTTTTATATCAATGTTTTGTATTGATATCTTGTGATTGAAAGGTGGAAATGTTATGTTTCCTTTATGCATGTTTTATGTGATACGATTATGTTGAGGTTCTTGTGCATTATTATGAAGACGGGTGGTTCCGTGATAAACTAAGGGCGGGTGAGCCCGATATAGCTCTCCAATGCATTGGGTAACGTGAAGGATTGAAACGTTAAGGTTTCTCTGAAGAGATTTATTGAATATATTGTGATGGGTATTCCAAACATAACCAAGAGGGTTACTCCCTACGTTAGAATGTTATGAATGCCTCAAGTTACCTTTATGTATTATGATTTCTATGATTTATTCATGATTTTATGAGGTATGTTAAAGTGCTTATGTTTTATGGGTAAAGTATTATTTCATTCTTATGTATATATGTACACATGTTTCCTTTCCATATTTTTATATCCCTTAGTGAGTTTTTTATGCTCATCCCAAGATTTTTTGAAATATTTTTCACAGGTCAAGGGAAAGGTACATGATATGATGATAGTGTCAAGGAAGTGTCATGAAAGAATCCATGTTTTATTTTAAATATGTTTCCATTGATGGGAAAGAAGAATACTATCTTTATGTAACCACTTTGTTTATATGTGGAATGTAATGCAGGTTTAATTATCTAATTTTCTAAAACTCTAAACCCGAAAAGATCCTCAATGTGTAATCTTGTAATAACTCAAGATTAAGTAATGTTTATGGTTGGGGCCCTATAGTTGGTATCAGAGGTTAGTTTAGATAACTTTAGGAGTTAGAATTATATTAAATTATTATCCAAAAATATTTTTTTATGGTCAAATTGAAGTGATATAGTATTTGAAGATTACCATGTTGCTTCATCTAAGACATGTTTGTTCAGAATGGTTTTCCACAGAGGAAACAGGGAAGCAGTGCTTGGAAGGCATGTAGAAGGAAATAACCTTCCGAATCAGCATCCTAAGATGGTCAGAATTGGAACTGAATAGTTTGTTGCAGTAATGGTGCAGTTGACTCAAGCGATAAATCGTGGTTGTATTCATGCAGGAGATCAACCAGATCGACCGCAGAGGAACATGTCAGTGGTGGAACATTTCATGAGGCAACATCCCCCATCATTCAGAGGATCATCTGACCCTGTGCTAGTTTAAGGGTGGATTAAAGCACTGGATAAGATTTTCGATGTCATGGGGTGTTCATTCAATCAAAAGGTTAGTCATTCTATTTACCGTTTGGAGAGTGAAGCAGATCAGTGGTGGTCGATCGTTAAAAATATCAGGGACGCCGATGAGATTGATGCTCTTGATGGGGATGAATTCAAAGGAATGTTTCTTGAAAAGTATTTTCCTAAGGCTGTTCGACTTAAGATGGAAAAACAATTCATGGAATTGAGGAAAGAGAAAGACCTTGTGGCTACCTATGAAGAAAGGTTCACTCGATTGGCAAGGTATGCTCCAAATTTTATCAGAGACCTTGATAGCAAAATGCATCGTTTTTACTTAGGATTAAAGACAAAATACCGAAGGGCATTAGCTTCTCGTGAATTTAAAAGTTAAGAAAAGCTTGTTCGATGTACTGAGAAGGTGTAAATGTAGTTTGTCGATGATCAAGTGTTCTATAACAACCAGCAGAAGAAGAGACCGAGGTGGAAGGAGAAAGGGAAGAGTTCTTCAAAAAAGTCTGATGGTAAGAAATCTAAGTTTCTAGTTTGTGATAAATGTGGTAAAAGGCATGATGGGGAATGTCTTCTGAATTCTGGGAAGTGCAACTGATGTGGTAAGATGGTACATAAGGCTCATGATTGCACTGAAAAAGATCAAGGTGAAGGTAAGACCAAATTTGATTTATAGTTGGTGAAATGTTTTAAGTGCAATGAGATGGGTCACTATGAAAACGAGTGTCCAACAAAGAGCTTGGGGTGACAGGAAGTAGTTAGTCTACAAGCCGAAAGGGGTGGTGAAATCCTTTGCAACTACTTCAGCAGATGTCAGGCCATTAAATGAAGTTGTATCAGGTACATTGTTTGTTTTTTCATATTATGCCAGTGTGTTGTTTGATTTGGGGTCCACACATTCTTTCATCTCTGAAACCTTTTCTAGTAAAATTTGAATACCATCTCAAGAAATGACTCCTGAACTTTGGGTAAAAACACCTGGGGGAAATGTTGAGGCAAAAATAATTTATAAGAATCTTCCTATCCTTATTTGTGGAAGGAACCTACTTGCAAACCTTATTGTTCTACCTCTAGTAGAGTTTGATGTTATCATGTGTATGGATTGGCTCTCTATTTACCATGCTGAAATTGACTGTAGAGCTAAAGAAGTTTATTTTCAGAAAGACATTCAGTTTGTGTACAAGAATGAACCCTTACTGTAGATAACATATCATGAGGCCAAGAAACTTGTAAAAGATGGAAATGAATGCTACCTTGCACATATTGTTGAAAACAAGGGAACTGTTCAGATTAATGATGTGCCAGTGGTAAATGAGTATCCTGATGTTTTTCTTGATGAGTAGCCTGGAATAATACCAGATCGGGAAGTTCAGTTTACTATTGACTTACTTCCTGATGCTAATCCAATTTCAAAAGCCCCTTATCGAATGGCTCAAATTGAAATTTTAGAGTTGAAGGAGCAATTTCAAGATTTATTAGAGAAAGGTTTCATTCGACCTAGCACATCACCATGAGGTGCTCCTCTTTTATTTGTTAAAAAGAAATATGGTTCAATGAGACATTGCATTGATTATAGATCCTTGAATAAAATCACTGTTAAGAACAAATATCCTTTGCCTCATATCGATGATTTGTTTGATCAGCTCCAGGGAGCTCATTATTTTTCAAAGATTGACTTCAGATCGTGGTACCATCAGCTGAAGGTAAAGGAAGCAGATGTTCCGAAGACTGCGTTCCGTACAAGATTTGGCCATTATAAATTTGTAGTAATACCTTTTAGGCTAACCAATGCACCTGCTGTATTCATGGACTTAATGAATAGAATTTTCCATGATTTCTTGGATAAGTTTGTGGTGGTTTTCATTGATGATATTTTGGTGTTTTCTAAAAGTAAAGAGGAGCGTGAAAGGAATTTAAGGGTTATTTTACAAACCTTAAATGAAAAGAAACTTTATGGAAAATTCAGCAAGTGTGAGTTTTGGTTGCAACAAATTTCTTTCCTTGGTCACATTGTTTCTAAAGATGTGACAACTGTTGATCCTGCAAAAACAAAAGTTGTGGAAGACTGGCCAAGACCCACAAATGTAACTGAGATTCGTAGCTTCCTTGGTTTTCCAGGCTATTACTGAAGGTTTGTCAGAAATTTTTCATGGTTATCTAGTCCAAGGACTAAGCTAACTCGGAAGGGTGTCAAGTTTATCTGGACAAAAGAATGTGATGGTTGTTTTCAGGAATTGAAAAGAAGATTGGTGAATGCTCCAGTTTTGGCACTACCTTCCAGGAATTGTGAGTTTGTTATATATAGTGATGCTTCATTGAAAGGACTTGGTTGCGTCCTAATGCAGAATGATCAGGTAATTGCATATGCTTCACGACAGTTCAAAACTCAAGAGGTAAATTACCCTACACATGATTTGGAATTAGCTGATGTTGTTATCACTTTAAAAATTTGGAGGCATCATTTGTATGGAGTAAAGTGTGAAATATATACTGATCACAAAAGTTTACAGTATATATTCACTCAGAAATAGTTAAACATGAGACATATGAGATGGCTGGAATTAAACAAGGATTATGATTGTACAATTCATTACCATCCAGGAAAGGCAAATAAAGTGGCTGATGCTTTGAGTCGAAAAAGTAATGCTTCATTAGCAATGTTGCGTTTGGAACGCGATCCTTTGGTTAAGTATTTGATGAACTTTGGCATAGAAGTTGTTTGTGCAGGAAGTTCTTCTGTTTTGTTTCAGGTATCAGTGAGATCATCTCTATCAGATAGAATCAAGCAAGCACAGAAGCTATACAGTGAGTTGCAGAAAAAGGTAGAGCTGGTTCAGAAAGGTAAGTTCCCTGAATTCAACATTGATAAAGATTGCGTTTTGAGATTTGGGAAGAGATTATGTGTGCCTTGTGATTCATAGTTGAAGAATGAGTTGTTATGTGAGGCTCATAGTTCCCTGTTTTCAGTTCATCCTGGCAGTACTAAGATGTACAGAGATCTGCGGGAGTATTACTGGTGGGATGGAATGAAAAGAGATACTGCTGATTTTACTATGTAGTGTTTGACATGTCAACATGTTAAAGAAGAGCGGCAGTTACCGAAAGGGATTCTTCCTCCATTACCAATTCCAGAGTGGAAATGGGAGAATATATCCATGGACTTTGTTGTGGGATTACCGAAGACATCTCGAGGTAATAATGCAATCTGGGTTATTGTTGATCGCTTTACTAAATCTGTTCATTTCCTTGCTATACGAGATACTTTTTCCCTAGATCAACTTTCCTATTTGTATCTTAAAGAGATATTCAGGTTACATGGAGTTCCCATCTCCATTGTATCTGATCGTGATCCCAGGTTCGCTTCTAACTTCTGGAAAGGCCTTTAGAAGTAGTTGGGTACTGAAATAAATTTTAGTAAAAAATTTCATCCTCAATCAGATGGGAAGTTAGAACGAACAATTCAGACCTTGGAGGATATGCTATGAGCTTGTTTGATGGATTATCAGGGATGTTGGGACCAACATCTTTCTTTGGTTGAATTTTCATATAATAACAGTTTTCATTCCAGTATACAGATGACACCATTTGAGGCGTTATATGGGAAGTGGTGTCGAACTCCAGCTTTCTGGGATGAAGTGGGTGAAAGGAAGTTGATGGGACAAGAATTGGTAGAAGAGATGTCTGAAAAAGTTCAGCTGATTCAGAAACACATGAAAACAGCTCAGAGTAGGCAGAAAAGTTATGCAGACAATAGGAGGAAGGATCTAACTTTTGTGGTAGGTGATCATGTTTTTCTCAAAGTCTCACCATGGAAAAGTGTGATGAGATTTGGTAAGAAAGGAAAGTTGAGTGCAAGGTTCCTTAGACCATATGAAATTCTAGAGAGAGTTGGATCAGTTGCAAACCGGGTGGCTTTACCTCCAAGTTTATCTCAGGTACACAATGTTTTTCACGTTTTGATGTTGAGAAAGTATATGCCAGATCCATCACATGTTTTGAGTCCAGAGGTAGTTCAGCTGGAAGAGAACCTATCTTATGAGGAACAACCGGTCCAGATTCTTGACCACAGGGAGAAAGTGTTACGATATAAGGTAATTAATCAAGTAAATGTTTTTTGGAAAAACCACATGATGGAAGAGGCAACATGGGAATCTGAAAATGCAATGAGGGATAAATACCCCCATTTATTCGATAAGTAAATAAATTGTGGGGACGCAATTTTTTAAATGGTGGAAGGATGTAACATCCCAAGTAAGTAATGAATAATAGATACTTTTATCTATGTCTATTAATGATAAAGATAGTGTTTTAGAGGCTTAAAATGAAAATAAATACAATCTTCTGCATGGAATACACTAATACTCTTAAAAGATTGTTTTACTGCCTTTTGATGGAAAACCCTTTTTAAATATATAATTTGACAATTTTATAAGCTATGTTTGTCAAAATAAACTTATTATTTATGATTGGGACATCAAAATTTACTTTTTGTGAATTTTTGGTATTTTTCTAACAATGTTCATTTTTTAATGAATAATGAAAAATACTGCATTTTACATTAAAACTGCTTTTTCATTTAATTTAATTATATGGTTAGATTATCTTTTTAATTGTTCTTAAAGTGTAATCTTAATATATTTTTACCATTTAATCCAATGGTGGACATTAGGATTAATTTCACTTTGGAATTGGTCATAAACTAATGCCAAACTTTTCATAGATATTATTTCAAAAAAAAACCCGCTATTTGTTTTGACAACGAGAATTATTTTTTAAAAAATTATTGAAATTTATTTGTTTGTAATTTGGTAAAATGGATTACATATTTGGAATCAGAAGGTCCAAATTATGTAATTAATACTCTTTTATTTTTGGACATTATGAATAGTAACGATGGTAATTATCATTATTTATCATGATTAATGAGTAATCAGGTAGTTAAAGATAATAAAATGATATCATAATAATACAAAAAGACAACAAAATGTGTCCTAAGGATACTGTTTGTCTCATGGCCTACCATGGGATGCCTTGTTCCAAACTTGGGGGCCCCATGGAATAACTTTTTTGAGAAGGTGACTTTTATCTTTTTATTTTTAAAGAATGTTAAATGTGACAAAGAATGTATCACCTAAGTAAAATATTTTTAATTTTGTCTACTTAAATTATTTTTTGGACTATAAATATTCATTATAAAGATAAAAAAATTTCCTACATCATGATATTTTTTTTACAATTTTTAGACATTAAATTTAATAATTATTTATGACATCATGATTATGCAGCGATTACCTCATTAATAAAGGATTTAAATAAAATGAAAAAATAATGTATAATCTATAACCTACACATGTCCAAGACCTATTGTATGGGAGGATTTCGAACCCTTATCACCTTACCCTCGAATTATATCAATGTGGGACCTTTTCAATTTGAAACCATTTTCAAATAAAGTAACATTTCATAACTTTCCAAGAGTTCCCCTACTCTCCTCTTATAAAAGGCCCCCACCTCTACCTCCTTACCCACACCTCCAAAGCCTTTGGCTCGGCCAACCCCTGCCGATTTTGTCTCTCCACATCTCTCTCTTACTCCTTGAAGACTCAATTTGGGCAGAAGTGTAACGCCCCGACCCCAGTTACCCAGAGTCGGTGCATTATTACATAATATTGGCATGATCACAAGAGAGATCAAATATCGAAAGACCGATTGGTTTAGTAGCCTTGGAAACACTAGATATATTCATAAGTTTTACATTACATCATTTAACGAAAAACTACTACAAAAACATATTGTCTCCATAATCCACACTCATATCCCCACATAATATCCCTGCAGGTCATTCATAACTTACTTCTTCACATCCTGGGAAAAATAAAACATAGAAAAGGGGTGAGCTCAAATGCCCAGTAAGGATAACAATATAGCGGAAACTTTAATAAATAAGAATAAACATTTAAGGCAATGCATTACTAAAACAAAAGTCTTTTAAACTTGAACTTCAACATAAAATGGCAAAGGTAAAAATGAAAAAATGCCATTTAGTTACTCACATGGATATTCTACTAATCGAATAATCACATGGAAAAATCAATAACCACTTTCATAATGTTGGAATGCATAATGCCAGACTATCATAACCACATAGTCAAGGCCTCGTGCCAAGACTACAAATAAGATTTTGTCAAGGCCTTGTGCCAAGACACTAGTTTGTCTCATGAGACCTACCGATGCATCGAGGAGCTATAGCGGGCTCCACCCGTCACATATTAAGTCCAATGCATTCCTATATGAAAAGGTTTAAATATAACATAAACATTCGTATTAAAACTAGCATACGAAATGTCAATACTTTCACCATAAACTATGAATGGTATAAAAATAGCACATCCACAGTCAAACATATCACAAAACCTTCAATACAATACAGAAGTTTTGTATCATAATAAATCAACTTCAAATAATCTTAAAATCCATCAAAGGATGTTGACATAGATGAAATCAAAATTCTTTTTAAAGAAATATCTCCTTTTATTTTGAAATCATTTAAGATCCATATAAAATAAAACATTTTCTTTTAAAATAATATTATAATCTTGTAAGGGAAGCTTTAAAGATTTTTATAACGGCGGAAAATAGCCGCACCCGCCGTATAAGTAAAAAAACATTCTTACCTTAATTCTGTCGAAAAGGTTAAAAGGGACCTTGTTTTGAAAACGATGGAAAGATTCCTTTATAAACCACTTATAAAAGTCAAAAAGGGTATAAATGACTTTAACTCATATTCTAGTAAATAGTAAAAATGTTTTGAAATACATTTTTAAGAAACATGGATGTGGATGATAAAGAGATCCCAGTAGATTATTACATATAAACAACCTCGGATAATGAAGAGATTGTGAAATAACCCTTACCTTGTACTTTTACTTGGTTGGGGTAGGTTAACCTCCTGTATAATGGTGAAATAATTGTTATTAAATTATACAAGAATCATATATATTAATATGATATCATATATGATCTTTTAACATTGATTTGTTAATAATATCTTAGAATTATCGTCGTTTCGGGTGTTAACTTACTCATTTTCTTTTATATGATTTGTTACATAAGTCATGTTTTTTGTATCTTATTCATATCCAAAATGATATCAAGTCCTTAAACATCATTTTTAAATCATCAAATGATAATTATTCTTGAATGGATACGATGGAGAATGAATCTCATCGCGTTCGTGGAGACGGTAGTCCGTACGTACGCACGAGCGACAATATCATTCTTTTGATATTATAATAATATATAAATGGATGGTATATCATATATACAGAATCATTAACATGTTATATTTATTATTTACATTAGTTACACATCATTATTATACCCATCCAAATAATAATATATTGAATAACAATTACACCACGACGTGGAGACGGTAAGCCGTACGTACGCACATATGGTGACATGTTATTCAAAGGGTGGATAGAATACTGAACATGGTTGTACCATATTTATAATAACATCACAGTATATGTGAGATACTGGAGTTATTATTTTAGAATGGTAAGAACAAAGTAAGAAGAAGTGGAAGAAGAAATGAACTTGGAGAAGGGTGGTGAAATCATTACCTCTTCTTCGGGTTCTTCCTTTTGATTTGATCAAAAGGGCTCCTTAGGTTGGCTTTCTGATCAAACTAAGGCCTCTAGGTTGTAGTGATGGATGTTGGGAGAGTATTTGGGCAGAGTTTTGCCGAACCAAAAGGCTTTGAAGGTGTGAAGAAATGGGAAGGAGGAGTGCCCTTTTATAAGAGGGGTGAGGGGCACCTTTGGAAAAGCTAGAAATATTAATTTATAATAAATTCATATTCGGTTTCTAATGGCTCCAAAGTTGATTATTCAAATGTTAAGGTGGGGATAGGTCTAAAACCACTCAACAAATAGAATTTAGACAGGTTTGGGTACTTATATTAACCTTATCTTTAAGTATTAACTATAAGTTAATTAGTTTCACTTTTACAATGTCTCTTTGTATTTTTATATAATATGGATAATAAACATACTATATACATCCAAGCGACCCCCAAGTGGTCCATTAATGATGAAACTATCATGATATAAGTCTCTTGGCCGAACCGTATATTTTTAGGAATTTAATATCAATTAATAATATAATATTTGTTTTAAGAACTCTTTTATGTCAATTTTGACACTATTCAATAGTTGATTTTTCTGAAACTCATAACAGATTGATTACTTCGAACAATGTCAATTAAATCAATCCTAATATATCATATTATCCTAGAAAATTAGTTTAATGCATTAAAAGGTTCATATTATATTTATTTGGGTATTTATAATATCAACTATTTTAATTTTTCACTATTATAGTAATTACTGCATCATCATTGTGTCATACATAAAATAAATTATTTAATGTCTAAAAATTATAAATAAACTATCATTATGTAGGAAATCTTTTTATATTTCTAATGAATATTTATAATCTAAAATCCAACTTATATAACCCTATGTAACAATTGTTTTTCTAAAAGATATATGCTTGTGTCATTTTTGTATTCATTTTGACTTAATTAGAATATAGTGTCATTATCACTTACAAGTGGATCCATGGGGTCCCAAAATAGTCCCAAAGATGCCCCTGGACGACCATGTATCAACCAATAGGGTTAAGACATGTTTTAGGGTAATTTAGTATTATTATAATATTATTTTTTTAACCCTTATTTACAGGATTTACCCTTAACCATGGTAAATAAAATATTTACCGCAGTAATTATTCAAAATGTCTAAAAATAAAAGTTACCTATTTACACAATTTGAACATCCGGATTCCAAATATGGAATCCATTTTTCTAAATTCAAAACACAGAAGTGGCAGAAATTAATTTAAAATTAATTTCCGCTGTCAAAACAAAAAGCGTGTTTTTAAGAGATAATAACTATCAAAAGATTGACACTTGTTTATGTTCGGTTTAATTGTAAAATTATGTCCAATGACCAACATTGTATTAAATGGTAAAAATATATTTTAAATATACTTTAAAACCACTCAAATTCATAATTTATCACTATTAATTATTTTGATTAAAAAAGTTGTTTTTAAATAAAATTTATTAATTTTCACTATTCATAAAAATATGAAAGTTATCCGAAAAGTACCAAAATTTCACCTTAGGCTAAATTTGATATTCCGAATCCAAAAATGAAGTCCATTTTAAAATATAAAATATATATAACTTCAAAAAGTAGGTATTACTATTCATAACAGCTAGTTTGATTGGTTACGGTATGTTAGAACTCGGTGTTGCGTACAACACACGCTAGCGTACCGTGGAAGCTTGGGATGTTTCATTTTAAATTTTTGGTGTCCCCATTTAGTCAAAAAGTTTAAAATATAGTATCTATAAAGGGTTCACTATTAAAATATGGTAAAAGTGCAATACTGAAAATGAATTTGTTCTTACATTATGTCTATGAAACTCATAATATGGATTCTAAAATTATAAGGATTATATAAAGTTTAAAATTTAGTTAACACTATTCATAACCTCTTTTGAACAGCTTGTTTGGTAAGTCATGGTGCGATTGAACTTGGTGTTGCGTGTAGTGAAAGTTATTGAATTATTTTGAAGAAATAACACACTATAAAATCTTGGGGTGTTACATTCTCCCCTCCTTCAATAAATTGCGTCCTCGCAATTTGAAATTGTTCTTCGAAAATTAAAGGTTGAAAATAGAAAATATCTTTGTGGGAAACCCCACATCGAAAATTGGGTTACTAAAATTTAGTCTTAATATGAGGAAAAGAGAAATGAAAGGATCACCACCAAATTATGATCTCTATTAGGAGAATATTGGTGGAAATTAGAGACATATAATTGGAGGAAAAATGTAAATATTTATAGGTAGTGATTGAGGTCATCAATCACAAACAAGTATAAAATTAAGGTCCTTAAATTCATCAATCTATGATGATTTGAAATACCATCGGTTCAACAAAATATAGGGTATTAGGATAACACATTTTTGACGTTTCAAAATATCATAGTTGAAATCCCACATCGAAAAATGAATTAACGAGGCCTCTATTTAAAATAAAGAGTGGAAGGTATGAAGATTACCGAAAATAACACATACTAGGGTTCCATGTAGGAAAATATGGATATGGAAGAGAAATCTAACCATCAATTATCTGATGGAGAGTGGTAGAGAACATGGCTATGAAAAGGCCAACAATCCCAAAGCCATGAATTAGTGATGATTTAAGGTACCATCTAGGAAAACATTTTTGTTCTAAGTTGCTTTTCTTAATGTTGAGGAATTTATTTATGAGATGTGCTAAGATCATAAGGAGATATAATTACTTTATAATTAGAGTTTTATCCATTAATAAATTTCAACCACAAACTCATCTTTCACTCTAAAACATAATAGAATGTAAAAAAAATTCTATTTACACTATTCGTATAGGGTTCCAAAATAAACGAATTTATAATTCATCTACAAGATCTTTTAATAAAAACTACATTATTTAATCCAGCACATCTCATGGGCCAGTGGTAGGTGATACACCCTTGTCGCCCTTCGGTTGCGGGTTCAAGTCTCGCAGCCTTGCCGGACGCGACGGGTTTCCGCCCGACCTTCGGGTTGTCCTTTTATGGTAATCCAAAATAATCCAAACTAGAACTATCCAAAATACTTCTGTCCAAACTCACAGTACAACATTTATAAGGAAGGTAAACATAATATAGATCCCTTTTACCCCGTAATAGAATATGAATACCATCATCATGTATTCTTTTAAAACATTGAAACATCCTAAATTACCATAATACTTATTGGTTACATTCATGCTCCCTTATTCCATATAGAATGCTGGATATACTTCATCAATCCAAAAATGTTTTAAATCCCAATAATGATGGAATATACAAATCATTAATCATCTTCAAGGTAGTCAAGAATATCCAATATAATTTATCCAAAACAATCATGTATTATTCCAAAATCACTACTTCGGTATCAGAACTATATTATGGTTTATCATTCTCTCAACCATATATTTTCCAAAAATTTATCCTGCTATTGAGTCACTTTTCTTTGTTCCACATAATCTCAAGTCCTTAATTAAATAGTACTCCAGTACAATCCTTATATACTCCATAATTATTATAACAAGTACATTGTTGATACAACACTCAATTGACATAATCAACATACGAACTCTAATCATTCCTCTTCATATGTGGTAGTATCATAACTTGATTATTATCCAATAACATCATTTGCGGCATAGTCTGATGACTGGGACATAGGTTCGCGTAGTGTCCAAACTCCTTGCAAATGAAGCATTGTACATTTGAAACCATTTTGTTACCCTTGCAGTCATGTACTTTGTGCCCTTTTCCTCCACACTTATAACAAACTCCCATTCCTTTCAGGCAAGTTCCAGGGTGTTTATTTCCACAGTTACCACATATGGGAAAATTCTTCTGTTCCCTCTTCCCTTTATCCATCTTTCTCTCTTCTATCCTTTTCTTATCTTGCTTCCCTTCAAATCCATAGGACTCAGTAAACTCTTTACTTATCTTATCAACACATGATATTATTTCTTCATATGATGATAATACATGGGAGAATATTTCTCTTATAAATTCTAGCTTAAGACCATGAAAGATATGATCCTTCCTTCTCTTTGAATCATGTGTATTTCTGGAGTTCTCATTCCTTCTACTGGGCTCCATTTCTAAACAATGGCATAAACTAGATCAGTTTATGAATCAAAATACATAATCCCATACTTATAAAACACTTAACATAAATTGAACTCTTTATGGATATAATCCATAATCATAAAAATGTTTTCTTTGAGGAAGTATATACTCATAAACCCTTCATAATGACTTGTAAAGAAAATGAGAGTTATCCTAAGCATATCCCCCGGGAGTGTCGTAACCAAGAGTGCAGCAAGGACCGTTGTCATGCACCAGTTCCCGTTCGAGTCTAGCTCAAAGCGGTGTTTTCGGGATTTACCCCTAGGTACATCTGTTCCAGAGCCGCCTCTACCTGCTCGTATCCACACAGGGATGTATTGCTCGGAAAACTTACAAAATCTCTACAATACCAAAATTCTAGGAAGTTTTTCTTATACTAATTCTCAAATTTCATCTTAGGTCTACGTTCTCTAATCAGAGTTTATCTAAATCTAGCTTCCAAGGTTTTTACTAAACTTCCACTGATACCAACTGTAATGCCCCGACCCCAGTTACCCAGAGTCGGTGAATTATTACATAATATTGGAATGATCACAAGAAAGATCAAATCTCGAAAGACCGATTGGTTTAGTAGCCTTGGAAACACTAGATATATTCATAAGTTTTACATTACATCATTAAACGAACAACTACTACAACAACATATTGTCTCCATAATCCACACTCATATCCCCACATAATATCCCTGCAGGTCATTCATAACTTACTTCTTCACATCCTGGGAAAAATAAAACATAGAAAAGGGGTGAGCTCAAATGCCCAGTAAGGATAATAATATAGCGGAAACTTTCATAAATAAGAATAAACATTTAAGGCAATGCATTACTAAAACAAAAGCCTTTTAAACTTGAACATCAACATAAAATGGCAAAGGTAAAAATGAAAAAATGCCATTTAGTTACTCACATGGATATTCTACTAATCGAATAATCACATGCAAAAATCAATAACCACTTTCATAATGTTGGAATGCATAATGCCAGACTATCATAACCACATAGTCAAGGCCTCGTGCCAAGACTACAAATAAGAATTTGTCATGGCCTTGTGACAAGACACTAGTTTGTCTCATGAGACCTACCGATGCATCGAGGAGCTATAGCGGGCTCCACCCGTCACATATTAAGTCCAATGCATTCCCATATGAAAAGGTTTAAATATAACATAAACATTCGTATTAAAACTAGCATACGAAATGTCAATACTTTCACTATAAACTATGAATGGTATAAAAATAGCACATCCACAGTCAAACATATCACAAAACCTTCAATACAATACAGAAGTTTTGTATAATAATAAATCAACTTCAAATAATCTTAAAATCCATCAAAGGATGTTGACATAGATGAAATCAAAATTATTTTTAAAGAAATATCTCCTTTTATTTTGAAATCGTTTAAGATCCATATAAAATAAAACATTTTATTTGAAAATAATCTTATAAGCTTGTAAGGGAAGCTTTGAAGATTTTTATAACGGCGGAAAATAGCCGCACCCGCCGTATAAGTAAAAAAAACATTCTTACCTTAATTCTGTCGAAAAGGTTAAAAGGGACCTTGTTTTGAAAACGACGGAAAGATTCTTTATAAACCACTTATAAAAGTCAAAAAGGGTATAAATGACTTTAACTCATATTCTAGTAAATAGTAAAAATGTTTTGAAATACATTTTTAAGAAACATGGATGTGGATGATAAAGAGATCCCAGTAGATTATTACATATAAACAACCTCGGATAATGAAGAGATTGTGAAATAACCCTTACCTTGTACTTTTCCTTGGTTGGGGTAGGTTAAACTCCTGTATAATGGTGAAATAATTGTTATTAAATTATTCAAGAATCATATATATTAATATGATTCATATATGATCTTTTAACATTGATTTGTTAATAATATCTTAGAATTATCGTCGTTTCGGGTGTTAACTTACTCATTTTCTTTTATATGTTTTGTTACATAAGTCATGTTTGTTGTATCTTATTCATATCCAGAATGATATCAAGTCCTTAAACATCATTTTTAAATCATCAAATGATCATTATACTTGAATGGATACGATGGAGAATGAATCTCATCGCGTTCGTGGAGACGGTAGTCCGTACGTACGCACGAGCGACAATATCATTCTTTTGATATGTTAATAATATATAAATGGATGGTATATCATATATACAGAATCATTAACATGTTATATTTATTATTTACATGAGTTACACATCATTATTATACCCATCCAAATAATAATATATTGAATAACAATTACACCACGACGTGGAGACGATAAGCCGTACGTACACACGTATGGTGACATGTTATTCAAAGGGTGGATAGAATACTGAACATGGTTGTACCATATTTATAATAACATCACAGTATATGTGAGATACTGGAGTTATTATTTTATAATGGTAAGAACAAAGGAAGAAGAAGTGGAAGAAGAAATGAACATGGAGAAGGGTGGTGAAATCATTACCTCTTCTTCGGGTTCTTCCTTTTGATTTGATCAAAAGGGCTCCTTAGGTTGGATTTCTGATCAAACTAAGGCCTCTAGGTTGTAGTGAGGGATGTTGGGAGAGTATTTGGGCAGAGTTTTGCCGAACCAAAAGGCTTTGAAGGTGTGAAGAAATGGGAAGGAGGAGTGCCCTTTTATAAGAGGGGTGAGGGGCACCTTTGGAAAAGCTAGAAATATTAATTTATAATAAATTCATATTCGGTTTTTAATGGCTCCAAAGTTGATTATTCAAAGGTTAAGGTGGGGATAGGTCGAAAACCACTAAACCAATAGAATTTAGACAGGATTGGGTACTTATATTAACCTTATCTTTAAGTATTAACTCTAAGTTAATTAGTTTCACTTTTACAATGTCTCTTTGTATTTTTATATAATATGGTTAATAAACATACTATATACATCCTAGCGACCCCCAAGTGGTCCATTAATGATGAAACTATCATGATATAAGTCTCTTGGCCGAACCTTAGATTTTTAGGGATTTAATATCAATTAATAATATAATATTTGTTTTAAGAACTCTTTTATGTCAATTTTGACACTATTCAATAGTTGATTTTTCTGAAACTCATAACAGATTGATTACTTCGAACAAAGTCAATTAAATCAATCCTAATATATAATATTATCCTATAAAATTAGTTTAATGCATTAAAAGGTTCATATTATATTTATTTGGGTATTTATAATCTCAACTATTTTAATTTTTCACTATTATAGTAATTACTGCATCTTCATTGTGTCATAAATAAAATAAATTATTTAATGTCTAAAAATTATAAATAAACTATCATTATGTAGGAAATCGTTTTAGCTTTCTAATGAATATTTATAATCTAAAATTCAACTTATATAACCCTATGTAACAATTGTTTTGCTAAAAGATATATGCTTGTGTCATTTTTGTATTCATTTTGACTTAATTAAAATAAAGTGTCATTATCACTTACAAGTGGATCCATGGGGTCCCAAAATAGACCCAAAGATGCCCATGGTCGACCATGTATCAACCAATAGGGTTAAGACGCGTTTTAGGGTAATTTAGTATTATTATAATATTATTATTTTAACCCTTATTTACCGGATTTACCCTTAACCATGGTAAATAAAATATTTACCGCAGTAATTATTCAAAATGTATAAAAATAAAAGTTACCTATTTACACAATTTGAACATCCTGATTCCAAATATGGAATCCATTTTTATAAATTCAAAACACAGAAGTGGCAGAAATTAATTTAAAATTAATTCCCGCTGTCAAAACAAAAAGCGTGTTTTTAAGAGATAATAACTATCAAAAGATTGACACTTGTTTATGTTCGGTTTAATTGTAAAATTATGTCCAATGACCAACATTGTAATAAATGGTAAAAATATATTTTAAATATACTTTAAAGCCACTCAAATTCATAATTTATCACTATTAATTATTTTGATTAAAAAAGTTGTTTTTAATTAAAATTTAGTAATTTTCACTATTCATCAAAATATGAAAGTTATCCGAAAAGTACCAAAATTTCACCTTAGGCTAAATTTGATATTCCGAATCCAAAAATGAAGTCCATTTTAAAATATAAAATATATATAACTTCAAAAAGTAGGTATTACTATTCATAACAGCTAGTTTGATTGGTTACGGTGTGTTAGAACTCGGTGTTGCGTACAACACACGCTAGCGTACAGTGGAAGCTTGGGATGTTTCATTTTAAATTTTTGATGTCCCCATTTAGTCAAAAAGTTCAAAATATAGTATCTAAAAAGGGTTCACTATTAAAATTTGGTAAAAGTGAAATACTGAAAATGAATTTGTTCTTACATTATGTCTAAGAAACTCATAATATGGATTCTAAAATTATAAGGATTATATAAAGTTTAAAATTTAGTTAACACTATTCATAACCTCTTTTGAACAGCTTGTTTGGTAAGTCATGGTGCGATTGAACTTGGTGTTGCGTGTAGTGAATGTTATTGAATTATTTTGAAGAAATAACACACTATAAAATCTTGGGGTGTTACAAGAATTCTTCCCAAGGAAGCCTTTGAGCTCAAACCAAAGGGAGTTACCCGATTTTAAGGTAATGTCTTCACTTGAGTCCTTTTGTTTTATTTTTCTTCTCCGACCCCCTAAACTCTTTTTATTAATTCCTTTTGTAACAACTCCAGTATCGTAAATAAACTAGGATGTTGTTATAAGAAGGATTAGGGCTACACTTACACACACCTACATCTAATGGTTAAAGAACATACTGTTTCCGTGGATGGCGAATTTATGCCTCCTGAAACGATGATTGTTCAACATTCTTTTAACACCTTCAAAGGTGGTCATTGAGATGTCACTGTATTTATATATGATATATAATATGTTTATGTTTTCCTTAAGCTTCTGTATTTTTCATTTTGGGCATACCTTTATGGTTTCCATTATGGGTAAACGCGATATCTTCATTCAAGGAAGTGCGGACTACCGCCGCCTCAAAGTGATTTGATTCGTTAAATACCATATGTGGGACGTATAAATGATGGAACTATGATATTATATATGATATTATACTGGAATTATAATATACCTTTATATCATTATGGTTCCATTCTATAAAATACGAAATAGAAATGAAAGTAGCGTTCATGCGTACGTACGGCTTACCGTCTCCATGAACGGTGAATTTCATTTCTTACCTCTAAATGATTATTTAATATTATAAATGAATGTATATACTAGATATATATGATATATACATCATGATTATAATTCTGGATATAATGGATATATGAAAAACTTGTAATTATAAATGGCTTATTTTTGACTCAAGTACCAATGATCGTTAAAACGACCGTTATTAACTAAAATAATTACATAGTGTTCATGACATTGAAATAAGTGATATAAAAGGAATAATGAACCTGAAAAAGGTTCTTAAGAAAGTAGATATTTACTCAAGTTTATTATTCAGGATATTAAATAACGATCGAGTCAAGTCGGACCCGAGGTATGGGACTTCGTCTCAATCTCCTTTCATTGAGGCATGTTTTGTTTTGTACACAACCTTCTTTTATATGGTGTATAAACCCCTTTGAATTTTACGTTTATTCAAAAGGAATATTTTTATACGAAGAGTTTACTAAATGAAAAAATGGAATGTTTTTGTCATACGTATGTGGCGACAACGACTTCTCCGCCGTCGTGACCATTATTTGAGTTTTGACTTCCTCTACAAGCCATACATTTTTTTTAAAAGAAAAATAAATTCCATGTTTTACTTTTATTTTATTTTGGTATTGAAAATTGTTTTCATAATGTTTTAATATCAATGTGTTGTATTGATATCTTGTGATTGAAAGGTGGAAGTGTTATGTTTCCATTATGCATGTTTTATGTGATACGATTATGTTGAGGTTCTTGGGCATTATTATGAAGACGGGTGGTTCCGTGATAAACTAAGGGCAGGTGAGACCGATATAGCTCTCCAATGCATTGGGTAACGTGAAGGAGTGAAACGTTAAGGTTTCTCCAAAGAGATTTAGGGAATATACTATGATAGGTATTCCAAAAGTAACCAAGAGGGTTACTCCCTACGTAAGAATGTTATGAATGCCTCAAGTTACCTTTATGTCTTATGATTTCTATGATTTATTCATGATTTGATGAGGTATGTTAAAGTTCTTATGTTTTATGGGTAAAGTATGATTTCATTCTTATGTATATATGTACCCATGTTTCATTTCCATATTTTTATATCCCTTAATGAGCATTTTATGCTCATCCCATGTTTTTTTGAAATGTTTTTCACAGGTCAAGGGAAAGGTACATGACATGATGATAATGTTGAGGAAGTGTCAAGAAAGAATCCATGTTTTATTTTAAATATGTTTCCATTGATGGGAAATAAGAGTACTATCTTTATGCAACCACTTTGTTTATATGTGGAATGTAATGAATGTTTTATGATCTAGTTCTCTAAAACACTAAACCTGAAAAGATCCTCAATGTGTAATCTTGTAATAACTCAAGATTAAGTAAGGTTTAAGGCTGGGGACCTATACCTATGTTTCCTCTTCTCAATATCTTTAGATTTCCCATTCCCCCTTGGCTTTATCAGTATCCTAGAAACTCATTTACAAGAAGCAAAAACTATTTTTTAGCAATTATAGTTAGAAAACCATTTAAAAAGATATAATTTTAGTGAATATGGGTAGAAAATAAATACCCACACTTCAAATTGTAGTGAGAACTAACCCACTAACTCTTAATAGTAGTGAGAACAAAAATCATCACAATCAATGGTATTGATCACTCATGAAAAGAAATAAATAATAGGTTATCTTATGTAAATATTTTGAATAAAAATAATAATACTCTATTAAGAATATTGAATAATAATGTAGGGAGGTTGTAATGAAATTGTATGTGAGCAATAAAATTATAGAATGAATGGAATAATAGAGAATTAAAATGATTTTCATGGTAATTGGTTCTATATAAGGTTTGTAAGAGGTGTATTAATTAACTCCAAATAATTTAGGACCATTTTTTAACCTCTGACATTCATAGAGAACCATTGGGAGGCCAATCATGGTACCCAATTATACAAAAAACTAGGTTTTTAATCTTTATAGAGACCACCTGGATGCCGATGGAACTTGGAAAAATAGGATTTCTCTCCATAGAACACTGGCTATCCAATGTTGTATTCTAGACTATTGGTGGAACCTCAACAGAACATGTGTTTTTTATAGATTTTATCAACCATCTGTTGTACAACACTAGGTTACCACCAGTACTTGTAGGTAAAGTATGCCAAAAATTTCCTCCAAGAGCCTCTCAAGCACTCTATTTTATCCAAAAAATTTATTGTAATCTCCCTAAAATATAAAAACTAAAATAACTCAAGATAAATATTTGAGAAAAACAATTTTGTTTCTTGATCATTAAAATCACTTGAGGGAGTGAGGTATAATATTCTCACATTTTTTATGATCAAGAAAACAAAAAATATTATTAATAAAAATATAGGAATGATTCATTTCTCTATAATATAACCAAAATGAATTCTAATATTTATTAATAAAATCAAAAATTAATTTTATGAATATTTTCAAAGTTTAGGAGTAAACAAATATTTGTTTAAAATAAATTTTAAGTCTTTTCCAAGTTTGAAAACATTCTTCCAAATTTACCTACAAAAAAATAAATAAATTCACATTTAATGCCATAAATAATATATTTTTCCACTTATTATTATAAAAAATCCATAAGAACATAAAATCCCCATATTTTTTAAATTACATTCATGGAAAATGAGATTAAAATTCCTTGAATTTCAAAAATTAAACCTAAAATAAAAAATGAATCTTTTAAATAAAAACATTTTACCTTATACTCTTTTAAATTCTCAAAAACAAACTTACCATCCAAAATATATATAACATTAATATCATCAATATCCTCTCCCCATTTGATATTATTAATAATCCCATAAAATAGGGGTAGAAAAATAATGGTAATTTATTTGTAAAGGTGTTTATGTATGAGAAACCAAAAATCGTTAGAATTTTATTAAGTCCATCATTTATTTTAAACAAAATTTTATGATTTCCATAAAATACTTTTTAAAAATCCAAAACAAAAAAAAATTAACATTTCAAAATAGACTTTTGAAAAAATATACAGAACATTCACTTTTTCATAAAAATGAATCTTTTAACTTAATAATAAGGTCAAATATACTTTTAAAACAATTATATCTCTTAATAAATTTTATTTTTAGGATGGTTTATCTCCACCTCAATTAATGCATTCATTTAAAAGTTTATGATTCCATAAAAAATTAAATCAATAGTTATAAAAACAATGAAAAAAACAACTCACTAATGAGAGTGAAAAGAATTAATAAATCAATTCATGATTTAAATAAAGGAGATAAATGCATTAATATCCTCAAATATAAAAAAATTGATTAATTATTTCAAGATAAACCAATACGATTAAATATTTAATGTAAAGTATATAATTTATTAATACTCACGTTTAAAATTAAAATGGTATAAAATACTCATTATTTCAAAAACTAAATAATAAAATTACAAGAATACTGTTCCTAACTCACCCTTAATAAAATAAAAATTGATTAACCATAATGTTATTTGTGATGATATCATAAAATTAAAGATTATTATACAAAATGTATAGCATTATATCACCCTTTTAGAAATTAAATCTATATGTGTTGTGCTTATGGTCAACGTGTTTAGTGTAAGAGTGTCAAATTGGATACATTGAAATAGAAATCGAAGTTTTTTTCAAAACTAAATTGTCATATGATCATAATTTAACCTATAATCTAGATGATTATATTTCAGCAGAATGATTTGGGAGATACAACTTCCCCTGATAATAAATTTCAGTTTGTTCATATAAATTATAACAAAATATTTCTTTTACTACTCCATGAGACAAGTGGTTTTCCAAGTATGTGGAATGTCCCACTGATAATTTTCCAATCTACTTTGAAGCCCCAAAAATATATAGCAAAATAAATATTTTTTCTATTTTTATGTGGCATTCAAATAAAAAACCAATTTTTTTAGATTATTTTAAATATAAAAAAATTATTTTTGGAGATTTTAAATAGGATTATCTTATATTTACATAAATATGGGAACAAAGGTATAAAGAATTGATGTATGGTCAGGTAATGGTAAGATATAGATGGATCTTAATCATACCCTTATAAAGATTTTTATTCACTAATTTATTGGCATCATCCAATGTAATGTTAAAATTATTAATCATTAGAATTATAATATCCTTTAACTAGTCTAATACAAAAAATTTAAAAATATCATTATTTTATTTAATTTGGATAAGAAAACTTCAACCCAATATTTCAGAAAAATGAAAACTAAGGAGAAGCTAGAGCTTTCCCATAAAAACACATATAATTTTTTAACAAGTAAATTAGAAAAATATTTCCAAAGGTATTATTTGGTTGAAACAAAATAATGTCAACAATATAAATTCTGAAATTCAAAATATTATTTAAAATCAAGTTGGAATAATATTTACCCATTTTAAAATTATTTTCTAAACTAAATTTTTCTAACCATTCATACTAAGACACAGGAGAATGTTTTAATCCTTAATGTTATTTGGATAGCCTGAAAACCTGAACCGGAAATTTTATATCCTTATAATTGTGTGGTTGTTCCAAAAATACCTTTTTAAAAATAAACCCATTTAGAAATTCATTTTTAAAATCCATTTCAAAAATCATAGAATTTAAATGAGAGGAAACATGCTACAAGATTATATTGGATTATACCCTAAATATTGGGGAATGGTTATCAACATATTCAATGTCCTCCTCTTGATTATATAGTTTAGATTTTAGGTGGGACTTGTTATTGGTGATATTACCTTTCACATGTAATTTTTTCTAAAGAACTATTTGGTTCCAACAATGATATGATCAATGGGCCTCTATATAGGGGTCTAAAAAATATTATGTGTAAACTAATTTAATTACTATTTCTAAGAAAAAAATAAATCTTCATATTTAATGGTATTATAAATATTTTGGATCTCTAGGTGTGACACCAAAGCATAATGTTTTACTTAATTTAGAATGGTGACACTTTTTTGAGTTTTTACTTGAAAATAACGGATAACACATTCAATAGGATTGTATTTAGATTGTACACACTCCTTGGGTAATGAATTAGGTTCCTTTTCAACTTCAATTTATTTAGTAGTATGGTGTTTACATATTGTGATATTATCTCAGTCTACCTTAACATAATCAATATGAGGATGAGGTTAGTGAAACTTTTCATCAAATTTTATTGGAATGGTCTCGTTATTGTTATTGGTCCATTTATTAAAAAATCATTAATATTTACATGATTAATAATATCAAAGAAAGATACCTTCATCATATTTAGGGTGATATTTTCCAATATTATATTTGGTGTTATGAATTAAAATTTACAAAAAACCCTTAAGATAACCAACCTTAGGTAATTTAGAATTCTAAATGTTATAAGGGACATTTTTATGAATGGGTCTAATGAGTACATAAATAATGGTATAACATTAAATATTTACTACCTCAAATCACAATATTTAAGGGTATTTAAATTCAATAATGGTATTTCAAGAAATTTTATTTAATGTTCAATTAATTAATTCTAAACCCCTATTTTGTGGGGATTTATAGAAGAGGAAAAAGAATGGTGATAACCTTATGAAACATAAAAATCACCAAAATAATTATTTTCAAACTCCCCCTATAACCACTCCTAATAGAAATGATTTTATACTATTTTTCATTTTCAACCTTCATGGAATATTAAATAAATACAATATAAGACACACTTTTTTGTGTTAAGAAATAATCCCTAGTAAATCATGTAAAATATTGGAAATTATAAAGGTGTAAGGTTTACCACATATACCTGAAATTTAGGTTGGTCCAAAAATATTTACATGTACATGCTCAAGGGCCTTATAGGTAAATACTAATTATTTAGATTCAAAAGTTGACTTGTGTTTCTTATTATATCAGCGAGGCTCTCACATAACATCATTTTAGAAATAAAATTTTGGTGAATCAAATAATAGAAGATTGTAGTTAACGTTCAATGTCGAGCGTGTAATAGAATAACATATTAATCTATGCCATATTTATGACTAGCTATATTGCTCACCCATGAATTAAAAATATTTGCAAAAAATGGATTTCAAATCAATGATATCTATAATTTTAAATCTATAAGTGGAAAATAAAATCATTTCCTGGGAATCAAAAGCATTGGAAAATTTATTTTCAAATTATACTTTAATAAAATAATAAAAAAATTGATTCATAATAAGATTTTTTTTTTCAATAATCGATCATATAAAACTTCCCTAATAAGAGAATAATTTTATAAACATATGGTACTTATATTGATGATCTTTCTCCTTAAGTCATACCAAAAAGTGAAACCCCCTCTATCAATATTCTCAAGGGGATGAATTACGTGCAGTAACCACACATATATCTCGAGCACCTTCTATCAATGTACCGCATACCTATTTGGGTTTTGATATATTTTTCAAATAGAACAATCAAGGTAATAATACTTTTGTAACTAAAATTTTGGGTACACTAGTGTAAGTTAAATATTTTTTAGGAATCCACATTTGTTTTGAAAATGATTTTATATAAAGAATATTTTATGAAATATGAATATATTCAGGCCTAATATATCAATAAGTTTTACAATCATAGACATAAATCAGGTGCCTTGTCTTTTTATAATAATTGAAAATTTTATAATGATAAATACCTATAATAAATTAATTCCTTTTGAAATTAATTCTGAAGATTTCAATATAACCCAGAGAATAATTACATTTACCATTCCATTGAAAACACAAAATTAAATTTAAATCCTTCCCACTTTTGGTGAACATGTCAAGAGATTATTTAAGTTCATTATTTATATTTATAATTTTTCAACATTTGGATGGTCCTTTAAAAACCCTTTTATTTTTAACTTTATTTAATATTTTTTTCATCAATTAATTTTTCTCTAATAATAGATTTTATATTATTGATTGATATTCATCATTTTTAGAATGAAAAAAATTTCAAAATTAATTTTCCTCTATTGGATTATTTTTTTCTTTAGTAAGTTAATATTTTATAAAATAACGTGATTGAATTTATTTTTTACGATCTTTGAATTTCACGGTATGTTTAGAAAGGACTTCTTGTTATTGATCTCTAGTATATCTAAAATCTTCATTGTCAAAATGGATATAAGTGAAAGATAAAGGGGAATAATTTACCTCTTTATCTACCTGAATGATAGCCTTGAGCACATGGATCTTCCGCTAGTTGAGTCTGGTAGGGAGAGGGCGTCATTGCTTGCACTCTAGGTTTCCACCTTGAAAGAATTCCTTATTTCATTCTTATTATTTGTTTTCTTTTTTAGATTAGGGAAATATAGTTTCATATGACCCTTTTTGTTTCATTTATTGAATATTCCCTATGATTTACCTTTTTTTCTTTTCCATTTTCTTATGAATGGAGGATTTCTTATTCTAAATAAATTTGTACATCTTTATAAAAAGATAAATAATCTCACAATCTATTATATATGATTACTCATTATTTTATATAAATGTGATTGTATTATTTTTATTTTCTTCTTTAACCTCCTACTATAATTTTCTCTTCATTTTAATCTCATATGACATGATTGACCCAATGAGTTCTTCAGCAACCATATTATTTATATACTTTTATTCCTATATTTTCATCACTTTGGGTTCCAAAGAACTGGGGGAGACCCAAAGGATATTTTACATAATCATTTACCTTGTAATAACATTTCGAAAAGACTTCCTTCCATTACAAATATGAATGAACCAGGTAAACATTTCAGTTATAGACTCATTAGGATTCACACTAAATCTTTTGAAATCATGGTGATACATATCTATCCTAGTATTCCTTACTTTATCATTCCCTAATGAGTAAATTCAAGCAATTTAAATATATCAAGATAAATTTTACACATTTAAATTATATTAAATTCATTCATATATAACAATTAATATAGATTATTCATGGTTTTAACATCAATATAAAGAATCAATATATCATCTTGTGCCTATTTTTATTCTTTTTCTTGAGTGGGGGTATAATTATGAACGACTATTTCCCAAAACACCTATCTCATACTTATAAGAAATGTATACATTATAGTTTTCAAATATCTACAGCTGGTTGCATCAATATAAGGGCATCTTCCAAGATACTTTCCTTTAGGAGTACATTCTGAATTCTAGGTAGAGTCCATCCAAAAATTATTGTTCCTTAAAATCAATAAATATCGTAAAATCAAGGCTGGATCTATTAAAATATTTAGAATAAGTAAATATGGATATGGGGGGTGAATTTCAATTTAAAATATTATTATAAATTCATAAAAACACCGATGAAATTAAAAAATATAGTGAAAAACTAAAATATAAGAGTAAATTCCTAGAAAAAATATAAAATTAAAAGAAAATTCACAATACATTGATAAAGGAGTTTGGAAATAATCTGATATGATTACCAATGTCTCATCCCCTGAATTTCATTATATTTAGCATAAACCATTGGATTTATAGGTATATAGAATCTTTTTTAAAAGATATAGTAAAAAATATACTTAGTTGTTGTTATTTGAAACCTATTTACAATACTGTCCTTATAGTGGTTTTGAATAGAAACCCAATATCGCCACTTTTGATGGTACATTTCACCGACACCCTCACACTAAATAGCAGTTAGAACCCAACCCCAAAAATTTATTTGTAGTGAGGACCAATAATAATGAAAAATAATAGTTTTCTTGTTAAACCTCAATGAAGTACACTCAAAGTCCTCTAAATCTAATTTTGATCAAGAATGAGTAGGAGGATGTGGGATAATTATAAGAAAGTAAGTGAATGAAAAAATAATGACATAATAGATATATAAAATGTTCTTCAAGAATATAGGTTCCATTAAAGAGTCATAGTTGGTGTATTTATAGCCTCCAAATCCTATATAATCATTCTATAACTCTTGAGGGTTATACAGATCCATTGGGAGGCCAATTAAGTCACTAAGGTCCACCACAAATGGTATGATGTTTTCTATTTCTGGAGTCCATTGGGTAACCGTGGGGTGTCAAAAGTGACCTAATCCAATAATGAATTAAATAATACAATAATATCATCTTTTAAATAATACATCCCACAAAAATCACACAGACCAAGGGACAAATGATTTAGTGTCTTGGAAATTGTCTACATAAACATCTTATATTACTCCACTTGTGATCATTTATCAATAATATCACTCCCGAAAAACCATTTCTAGGTATATCACATCATAAAATCATCATAATAAATTTAGAATTACAAACACAAGAAAGGGGTTATCTTAAACACTCAATATGGGTAAGTCATAACATAAAATGAAGGAAACAGAAGGAAGACCAAAATATCATAATAAAAGATTAAAAACATTAGATGATAATCATAAAAAATGATAAAATAATATTAGATCATAAAAACATCACTAATTAATCATAACTGATTTTAAATGGATCAAAACACATCTTCATAGTCCAATAACATGAGATAATGAAATAAATATAGGGAATACATTAAAAATAATACATAATCTTGAAAACATGGAATTTTATGGAAATGTAATGCATCATGAAAATTTGGAATAAATTGATGAAAATTTTTTATGTGTGGAATAACATGATAAAAAATTCAAAATATAGAAAAACCATAATCATGGGGAATATGTGTGAGAAAACCCATTATGGTCACACATATGTGAACAAACTCATTATGTCTATGCCTAAAAATGTGAGAAAACTCATCATCCCCATTCCTATTTGAAAAAACTCATTATTTATATTCCTAACTATATCAGGATGTATAATATCAAAACAATGAATTATAGGGTGATATAATACATAACCATCATCATATATAGATATTTTTCCACTTAAATTCAGTCATATCATATATAACCCATGGAAAAGGAAAGAGTTTCATAAACTTGACAAGAAAAATTATATATCATGATTTAAGAAATCATTTTAGATATAAATCTAATTTTTCAAAAGGATTTATATCATAATAAAAAATAAATATATGGTGATAAAAATACCACTTCATAAATTATATACATTCGAAGGTAAACAGATATGAAAAAACAATTTTTTTTTCACAAAACCGTTTAAAAATTAATTTAAAAATTAATTGAATTTTTTTTATGAATTTAATGGGAAGTATTTATAATTAATAAACATAAACATATCAAAATAAATGGTCCTTGAAATACATAAATTTCTCAAAATATGATAAGTGAAAATACTTTGAAAATTTTACTTTTAAATGAATCTTTAATAAATTAAAAATTGAAAAGACAAAATTTTATCAGTAAAATAAGGGTAAATACATTTAAGAAATTTACATTAAAAATTTATATTAATGTAACCTTAAAAAAATCATAATATGTATCAAAATAAAATGTGTATTGGATGGTAGAACCTATTATTTTGAAAGGAGATAAAAATCTTTTGAATATTTTGAAATTACCTTATTGATAACCCACATTTTTTTAAGGATAAACAATATTTAATTAAAAATAATTTACAGGTATAAAAAAATAAGTTGAGATAAAAAAATTAAGTCTCTAAAAGTACAATATTTTTATGATTTATAAATATGATCATTGAAGAGAAATCCATTAAAATTAATGGTATTTATTTGTAATGAAAATGAATTTCAATAAAATATTAAAATCATCATGGAATAATACCTTCCGATGATACAAGATTTACCCCTAAAATATGGTTTAAATACGTTAAAAATCATTATACATTATAATACATCGATATGTAATGCTAATATACAAAAAATGAGTGATTAATCCCCAAGGAAGATAATTGAGTCACGAAAACCACTTACAACTTGAGTAGTACTTAAATATAATACTTATGAATGATATAGATTAAAATTGAAAATAAATTTACATGAATAAAATTTAATTTTTTATATAATATATCAAATTTGAACTATATAAACTATATAAATTAAATTAGGTGCATAATAAAAAACATGTCTCAAAGAGAAAAATTTGACACGAAACCCCTTATGGCTTAAGAAACTTCTTAATAAAAATAAATTGAAAGAGAGGCATCATGATGTTCAATTTAAATTACAATGAATAAAAATAATATATGATATTTCATAACCTTTTTTTATTATAAATAACTGTTAAATAAAATTAGTTTCATAAAATAACATTTGTCTCAAAGAAGGATGTTTTAAAACAAAACTCTTACATCCTTTATATATTATGAGTCATAAAACCAAGAGAGTATAAGCATGTAATAAAAAACTTTACATCATTAAATATAGTAAAATCATGATATAAAGTTAAATTTTTTTAGAGTTTAAAATATTGAAAATTAAATATGGGGTGTAACATAAAGAAGTCTTAAGGGATTCAAATTTGAGACAAAGAACCCATACATTATTTCCCTGCATTGTGGAATGCTATATAACATCCTATAAGAAATCCAATCCTGTTAATATAATTTTTAGTAATCATATTTAAAAATATTATTATTTTAAATTTTTATTTATAATCATTATCAATATGTATATTAGTTATTTTACGTCTATTTTCACACATCACGTGTTCATAGTTTTTACAGTTTTTAGTAGTTTCATAGGAGAAGTGTGAATGTTCATTATTCATACAACTTTCACCATTAAAATTACACTAATTTTAATTAAATGTATGAATAATAATGATTTATTATGTTTAAGTTTCCTTTTAGGAGTAATTTATTATTTATCCTCAAAGATGAAATCAAAAGAGAATAATTTTTCTGTGATTTTCAATCTATGAATGACGTTTTCTTAATTAATTAGTTAAATATTGATGTATCAATTATAGAAAAAAATAAATATTTAAATATTTTTTTTCATATTATATTATTAACTATTTTTTCATAATCATCCATTATATAATTTCATTTAATTATTCAAGTATGTTGTCAAATAGACCCAATCCTGAACACGATTTATCTAGATTGGTGAGTATGGTTATGGTGGTGTGTCATTTAAAATAATATCAATATAATAGAATAATAATTATTTTATGTTGATATTTTATGTTTTTTAAAAAATATTTGAGGATTTTGTTATAAATAAATAAATCTATAAGTAAAACGAAATTATTGTTCTTCATGGAGGCGGTAATCCACATAGTAGACAATTTGTGTTTTTGTTAATCAAATAATTATAAGGGTGAATGTGGATAGTGAGTGATCATTTTATAATAATTAATAAATTATATAAATCATATTTATTAAAAAAAATACCATCATTAAGACTATCCATAATGGGTGGTGACAAAAAACTGAAAGCATCGCATCGTAGAGGTAGTTTTCCACGCAAACACAAAAAATAATTATTCATTTTATTCTTAGTAGATTGAAGGGAATAGATAATGGTTTTTAAATTATTATAATAACATATAAACACACTAATTATTAGTATTTTATTATTAAAAATTTGATATGGCTATTTTAGAATGTGAAGAGTATGAACGAAAGTTTATGAAAGATGTGATACCTATATTGAGGCCTTGAACTTCTTCTTGATAAAGTCCTTAGATTTGAAAGGGATAGGAAACTTTTTGGTGAACCGGGGAACTAGGGAATGTAAATGATCTAATTCATAGTAATTTATTATAGGTTTCAATGAAATTTAAAAATAGTATTGGAGTATTTAATGGGTGCAACTGATCCCCATTTTTTAAAGGAGGAAGAGGACCTTTTCCAGGAAAATGAATAGTAAGGGCTAAGAATTGAAAGGGATTAATGTTAGGTGATTTAGGCGAGGTATGTTTAGTATAAAATATATGTAATACTTTAAAATCTAAAAAATTATTTCTGTATGGTATAATGATCATGTTAATTTAGTAAAATTCAATCCACCTTATGTTAGTCATTTAAAAACTTTTTAGTCTTAATTTTAAATTAATCATGTAAATTATTTAATTACTAAAAATATAAGTAGACCCTTATTAACAAATTTTTACAACATAATTAAATATTTGGGATTTATTTAATGTAAATAAATTTATGAATATTTTAAATAATTCTTTAAATTAAAAAATAGAATGCGTAGAAAAACGGTTATAAAAGAAAAAATAAATGTTTACCATTATGAATTATTCTTCTTAATTAGAGTTGATCATCAATTAAATAGAGATAATATATTAATTTATGTGTTTATATATCATATTAGATTCAATATTTCAATTATTTCAACTTAATTGATTTGATATATATTCATCGATTTTTTTAAAAGGTAGGGACGACACACCTTTATTAAATGAGATAAAAATATAGAAAGAAAAGGATGAGGATAGACATAGAAATACAACTCTCATAAATGAAAAAAAATTACAGACCAAGATTTTATGTTATCCCATACCTTATTATTCAATACTAAACATTTATTTCATTTAAATTAATTCTACTAAACCCATGACCTCTACCTCTAGGATACAGACCTCTCCTCCATGTCTTCACCTATTGTTTGGGACCTTCAATGTTAGTTCTCTCTGAGTGTTCTCTTCCATCATCTGATTGAGAATATACGTTCTTATAAGGGTCTAAAATCAAGGTTTATTCATTTGGTTTGACCACATGGATCTTTACTTATCCTAAAAAACCTGTGAATCTTTCTCATTGGGTACCAAAGTACACCAATCATTGAATTATTTCACATCATTAGAAGAATCAAGCACACCAAAGAGTTTATGAGTAGACACATGCACAATTAATAACACTAAATTTTTACCTTGTACATATTTTCTTGACGGGTCACATAAGAATTCAGTTAGGACATAACTAACCTCATTTAATATAGGTGAATATAATGGAGGCTTCCCACGAAGAGGGTTCAAAACAGTAGACAAAGGAAGAATACCAGAAGAGACATTAATGGAATCATAAACAGTATTAGAGTAAGGAGGAATGTATTTATTTAAAAGAACTAATTATAAGACTTATTCATCCACTAACATGGATTAATATTATTTTTTCCCTTTCATACAAAAGCCCATTTGGGCCACCACACTTTTATTGGAAGCTCTAGAAGTATAATTACCTTTAGGGGGAACCAAATTGGAAGGATCCCATTTACCAGGAGTGGATATATTCAAATACAAGTATATTCTACCTTTTCTACCATCCAATTCATAACCCTTAATGGTAGGTTCATTCACCTTAGTTTTAGTCAAATACTTCTTGGGTGAATGAGAGGAAACCACAACCATCTTGGATTAACAATTAATGATTTCAAGAACTAAAGCATGTTCCAGCCACAATTCTCTATCCACCTCATATTTTATTTCATCTTTTTTACTTATAATATTCGTTGGTATTATAACTAGTACAAATATATGCCTATGATAGAGGAATTAACAACTCCTCCACAACAATTTTATCCCAAGACATCTTTTCCAGAGTTGAGGAAGTGACATACCAGATATTGTCACCCGCAGCCCTCACAACATTATCAGAATATGTATAAGTTTTCAGGAAAGTGTCAATACTTATTTAAATAAGGTATATCCTATATATAGAGTATCATTATTATCCTTATCCATACTAGGTGATTGTGGTAGTGTAGACCGGTTCAATTCAATAATATCCCCCCTATCCACACCCGAAGGACTATCGAGAAGTGAATTAGTAAATTTCTCAAAAACATCAGGTTGTGAAACCAAATGGTAAGAGTCTTCAAGATCACTTACCAACACGGTCTTCCATAAAGATGACATAATTAATCCACTCTAAATCATATCTTTCTACAAATTCACATTTCGACCAGGGTACATTAAAAATCGAACCTTATTATTATAAGAACTTTTGTCTTGCCCATGGGATAAATAGAAGACACTGGTCATAGCCCTTTTACAGTTCAATATATCATGGAAAATCATTTTAATTTCACACCGAATCAGGAACCTTTAGATATTAAACATTCAGTTTGAACTCATCCAAATTGTTGAAGAGGAAGATTTTATCTACCAAAGTGGAACCAAATTGACTTCAACCAGAAAGAAAGAAAATTTCCTAAAATGATCCACATTAGTCTCCTTTTATAGCATTATAGGAATCCCAATTATAAGAAAAATGTCTTAAAGTATCTTTAGATTCCAAAATAACCAGTTTAGGCAAAACAAATTGACCCACAATTGAATAGAGGAATTGCATACCTCTATTGGATTGAAGTTCAAATCCCACTTTCAGATGACCATGACAATGGGCTTGAGGGAGATCGAGTTAATACCCCACACACAAATCTTTAAGTATAATATAGGGAAGAGGATATTAAAAAATCCTCAAACCATAGAAATACATCTCCGGTTATTAAATCCGCTCATAGTAGAATGCTACACAAGTAGATCTTCAACTTTCTTATTTTTTAAAATGTTTCTTTTTAAGAAAACAATTTATGATAGGATTTTGTTATCAATTCCATTGATTGAAATTGATTAAAATTAAGTATTATATATTTATTTAATAATAAAAAATCATCATGATACAATTAATTTAATAAATAGTCAATAAACAGTTTTTATTTAAACACTACAAAAAATTTCAAATTATTGAGAATGAGTTTTTAAATAGAAAATATTATTTAGAAATTACATATTATAATTTATAATAGATATTTATAAAGTAAAATGGTATAAAAGACATTCATTGTATTTATATAATGAAATAACTTCATAAAAGTGACAATATTAACAAAATCGATATTTATTCACTATTCAGATAAAAAAAATTATTTAAGAAAAACCTGGAACATTAATCCTATGATAATTCATTAATGAGGTATTAAAAAATTTAATTCTTATTTATTTAATTTCAAATATTTTTTAATAAATTATAATTTGAAAATAAAATATAAAATATGAAGATATTGAATTTTATTGGAAATAACATTTTCAATATTAACTCATATTATTTATTTACCTTTTATAGGTAATAACTATTACCAAATTTCAATTTTATTGATTACTATAGATTTATCAATAAAATATTATTATTATGTTGTGATTTATTTATGTTGGCCATATCATCTGACACAATTATAAAATATAGTATATATTTTAAATGATCTAAAATATTTTGTCGTTATATCTTTCCCCATAAATAAATTGTATCCTCACAATTTGATTATAATTTACTTGTGGTTATAGCTAAATGTGGAAAAATATTGACATATCTCATGACATTATCTCTAATGAAATATGACCCTCAATATCATAGGGAATACTAGAAAACACTTATTTTCCCTAACCATTTTAAGTAAATGTACCTCTTAACAATGTATTAGGCCCTATGTAAAGGATTATATTTTCTAATTAGATATTTCATAGTTTAATTTAAACTAATAGTTGGTCACAATTGATTTCAAATTTGATTTTACATGTTCTATAAATTAATGAGTATTCTAAATAAAGATTTAAATTCTATTTCAAAAATTGAATAAACGTTTTTAGAGGAAGATATTATTTTTTTCATAAATATTATTTCCATAATAATAATATTCATACCATTAAATGATTTCATTAAAATAAAAACCAGGGAAGGTTGTGAGTCTAGATTTTTAAAAGAATACTAGATACAATAGGGTTGATAGATGCTGATTGCATCAACTAATTTGGGTTGGAGTGCAACTAAAAACTAATTACCACAATTATCTTCAGCAATGGTCATTTAATAGTCTGATGCTTTATCCCTAGGTTTAGGAGGGAATCAATTCCTTCCATCCTCAATAATATTTGGATTATGAAATTGAATTGGATATTTCTCAAGTTCTCTACATAGAATACATTGAAAAATCAGTGGTTCCCTTGGAATAGTTATAACTTCTTTCCTCATGATAACTAAACTCTTAAATTTCCCTTTATGGTTTGATGGTTAATGGACTCCTTTAATGAATGTAAACTATATTCCATTCCCCTTGAGGAAATTTCCTTCATCATGCATCGTATATTTTTGACATATAGGTTTTTGAATATCATTTCATATATAATATTTATTACCTAAATTTTCATGAGCCTCGGATATTCTTTTCTTTGTTGCACTTATTATTTTTACTATGGATACATTTTTAATCATGTTTAGTGATCATTGGTTGGGTATAATCACCAAAATTTTTATTCTACCTTCCGTTTCAATGGGCCAATTGATGTGTTAATCATCACATTATCCTTCATACCCATTATTAAATCAGTTTATTCTAGTTCTATCCATCACAAAAAATACAAAGGGTTGACAATAGTGAAAAAACATAACAATACAATGGAATTAACATATTCATAAAATAAATTTTACCTTAAAATGTATTATTATTTTAGATTATCTTATTTTATTATAATTATTTTAGTTTGAGCTATATTTATCTCAGTTTGACATATTCTATTTTAAGTTTGGTTATCTTATGTTTCTTAACTAAATCCCTAAAACAAATAAGGAATTAATTCCTTTCTAGTGGTTAATAATAATAACCTAAAAACTATATTATACCCCCAAGGAGTTTCAAACATAGTGTACAGTCTTAGGCTCACACATCATGTATCAGGTAGATGATTGAGTCAATTCTCAACCAACCTTTTTTGGGGTGATTACCCATAGGCAAATCAATATCATAGATTCATCCACATGTAGTATAAATATAGGGATGTATTTCTAGGGAAAACCATCTATTACTAGGTTTAACAATATTTTATGATATCAACATATACAAAGACTCATATATAGGGTTTTTACTAAGGTTATCTAAACCAAACACCAATGTTAACTAAACTAATTTACCAAAATAACTAAACTAATATAAAAAATTAATAAAACCTCATATGATACCAACTAAAGTGACCCAATATAATAATTTCATAAATAATATAGTAATAAAATAACATAAATAATATATATCAAATATGTTCAAAAACAAAATCATGAAAGGTTTAGTGTCTTGGAAATTAGAAACATAAACTTCTTATTTTTCTACACATTTGAACATTTTCCAATAATACTTATTTTATAAATAATTTTCTAGATACCTCACATTATAAAATTAGATTCATTAGGTAGGTATTGGAAACATAATAAAGTGGTGAGATTAGATTACCATTAAGGGTAAATAATAACATAACATGAATAAACAAAGTGAGGAAGGCGTAACTATCATAGTAAAATATGAAAGACACTATATGAAAATAAAAAAACAAGTTAGAGTTAAACATTATCCTAAAAATATAATTACGTAAGAATAAAGGATATTTCTGGGATTAAAAAATATATAAAGTCATATAACATAAGGGTATAAAATTAAAGTTCTCAAATTACAAAAAATTTGATATAATCCTAAAATCATATCATTTTTTAGAAATGAAATGAAACTTTAAAATTTAGAATTTTTTGATCAAAAAATTTTGATGTGTGGAATAACGTGATAAAAATTAAAAATTTAGAAAACCATAATCATAGGTAAACATGTATGGGGAGACCCATTATAACAACACCTAGGTGAACAAACTCACTATGAATATGCCTAAAAATGTGACAATACCATCATTACCAAATAAATTTAAAGAAACTCATTATATCCAAATATTATTATGTCATGGGATATAAGATTAAAATAATTATTTTTAGGGAGATACATGACCCCCAATCATTATCCAAAAATTTTCATGCTACATAAAATCAATCATATCATAAATAACTCACGGAAAAAGAATGGTATTCTTAAAACTTCTAAAAAATCACATTACATGAACTTAATAAATTATAAAAAATAAAAATTTCATTTTTGTAAAATATATGATATCATAATATTTATTAATATATATAAATATATGGTGATAGAAACATCAATTAATGAATGATAAACATTGTATGGTAAATTTATGTGAAAATAAAAATGTTTTCAAAAAAACATTTAAAACATTGAAGTATAAAATAATTTCAAAAAAATATGTGAAGGGAAATAAAAGTACTTTAAAATACTTAATATAAATATTTTCAAATAAATTTTTATTAAAAGACATAATGGTTTCGAAAAACAATTTGTATAAATACTTTGGAAATGTTTTATTTCAGAGGAAAACTTAATAAAAGTTACATGGAAAGGGCATAATGATTTAAACAAAAATGTGGAAATTATTTAAATAATTTCACTTTTAAAAAGAACAATTATTTATAGAACCATAAAAAATAACTAAATGGTAAAAAAAATAAAATGTGTATGGGTTGATAGACCTTTGATATTGAAATGATAGAAAACCCATTTGACTAATTTGAAATAACCCTATCAAAAACCCACATCATTAAAAGTATAATGAAAACGATTCAGTAAAAGGAAATAATGGGAGTAAAAGAATCACATGAGAAAAAATAAAATTGAGTTTCCAAAAGGACAATAGTGGTAGGAAGTAAAAATATTGACATGGAAGATAAATTTAATAAAATCAATGGGAATTATTCTTAATAAAAATGAATTTTAAATAAACAGTAAAATCATCAAGGAAGAAGGATATAATGTGGAACATTATTTACCTATAAAATTGGGTTTAAATAGATTATAAAATCATAATTTTTAAAATCTATCAACCATTAAAGATACTAAAAATTTATTGATTATGATCCAAGTAAGATAATTGAGTCATTAAAACCACTTAAAACATGAGGAGCATTTAAATCAAACACTATTGAAAAAATAGATTAAAATTTAACTTTAATTAGAATTAATAACATTAAATTTATGATATAATATCTCTAATTTCAATTATATATGCCATATAAATTGAATTAGGTATATAACACAAAACTTGTCTCAAAGAGATAAATTTGAGATGAAAACCATTACAGGTTAAAAAGTTTATAATAAAAACCACATTATAGAGAGAGATATGGAAGTTGAATTCCAAGTTCCATAAAAATGAATAATATATGATATTATATATATAATTGGTATCATAAAAACATATTAATTTAATGTTGGTAAAGAAAATAATATGTGTATCATATGAATAAAAATCCAAAGAGAGTATAAAAATTCAATTAAAAATAGAAAATAATGAAAAATAATGAGATCATTAATAAAAATTAAAATTGATTTGTATTTACTCTATCAAAAATTACTCATAGTTTATAACATATAATTTATCATGGGATTCATGTTTTATACAAGGAAACCCTTACACTGTTTCTCCACATAGTCGAATGTGATCTAAACTACTATA
The DNA here is from genome assembly GCA_963277665.1 of Viscum album. Taxonomy (NCBI): domain Eukaryota; kingdom Viridiplantae; phylum Streptophyta; class Magnoliopsida; order Santalales; family Viscaceae; genus Viscum; species Viscum album. Next base: position 182,839,175 of record OY728153.1, on the reverse strand, counting down.
AAAATATATATTAATATACTATATCTAAACCATATTAATACCTAATAATATTTACATGCTTTGTTTATAATCATTATCAATGTACATGCATTAGTTTTTTCCTATTTACCCATATTAGGTGTTTATAGTTTTTACTGTTTGTTGTAGTTTCGTAGGAGTGGTGTTAGTATTCATTATTATTACAAAGTTAATCATTAAATTTTCATTAATATTATTATAAATTATTATATATATTGATTTATTATTGTTAAATTTCAATTCATTAGTACTTTAGTCTTTTTCCAGGAATATGAAATTGATGAAGAACATTTGTTTCATTGATTTTCAACTTATAATGGGTGTTTATTTAATAAGGTGTTACATATTGATGTATCCATTATCAAAAAATGATTATTTAAATATTTAGGCTTTATTATATATTAAATTATGTTTTCATAGTCACTTATGATATAATTTCATAGCATTATATAAGTTGGTGGTCAAACCCGCTCAATCATGAGCACTAGTTAACTCAATTTGTGAGTAGGTTTAAGGAGGTATTTATTTTCATATAATTTCATTATAATATTAGGTTAATGATATAATTTTTATATTTTTTTTTAAGTTGAACCAAATTTGAGTATTTTTAGATAAATAATGAAAAATTTAATGAAAAATGAAATAATGATTCTTCATGGAGAAGATAGTCTGCACAACACAAAATTAGTGTTTCAGTCACTCCATGAATGAGAGGGGTGAAGGTGGTTTATATGTGATAATCTCAAAATCATTAATAATTTATATAATTATATTTAGTCATAAATAATATCACTATGTCTATCAATTATGGGTGATTACAATAAAAAAATCATCACTTTTTCAAGGTGGTAATTCATGCACACGCACTAAAATGAATATTATTTTTCTTATTAGATAGTAGAGAATAAATAATGGCTACGCCATTATTAGAAACAAATATCAACACAGTAATTATTATGATGTTATTATTATTCTATTATTATGACTTTTTTAAAAAAATGAATGAATAAGAAATAAAATTTATGAAATATGTGATATCTATATTGATACCATGAAATCCCTCTTGATTAGGGCCTTAGATTTATGGGAAATATTCCAATTTTTGGTGACTAGGGAAATTATGGGATGTAAATGAATTTAGGGAGAGGAAATATTGGTATTTATTGAATAAATATTAAAAATATTAGTGGATTAGTGAAAGGGTGGAAGTGATACCACTTTTATAAGTGAGATGTTGGGACTTTTCCATGAAAAAATGGAAAGTACGGGGTAAGGATGAAAAATTAAGAATGTTAGCTGATTTAGGTGATGGAAGGCTAGAAATAAATGTAGGTAAGACATTTAAAGATAAAAATTGTTATATATATGGTCTAATGGTCATGTTAATTTAGAAAAATTCATACTACATTAGATTAGTCCTTTATTCAATTATTACTCTAGATTAAATATTAATCATGTCAATTATTTTATTACTACAAATATATTTAGACCCATATTACCAAATGAAGACATGATGAATATGAATTTATTATATATTTAATATATTTCATTTTCTAAATATTATAAAATTTTCTTCTAATTTATAAAATATAATGGGTAGTAAACCTATGTTAGTATAAAAATGAAAATTTTATCATTATAGATTCTTAATATTATTTAGTATTGATTACCAATTCAATATTGTCAACATAATTATTAATAGGATTATAAATCATATCAGGTTCATTATTTAAGGGATTTAAATCTAATTTATTTGGTATAAATTCATTGGTATTAATAAAACAATAATTTGAAAATAATTTATTTACCATTATTGTGTTAATTATCATTAATCCTTGAAGTTAAATATTATACCCAAAAATTAAATCGGCCATATTAAATAATATGATAATTATTCTCTTAAATAAAAGAATAATTTTAGTAAATTTAATTTTTATATCACTCAAAATTAATCATAATGTGAGTGCATGTAACACCTAAAATCCTTATTTTTAGAAAAAAATTATTTTTATGAAAATATATATATATATATGATTAGGAAAGGTTTATCAATTACATTAATTAAAATGAAGTTATAAAAACTATAATAATTAAAAAAATTATTTTATAATAAATGTAATAAAAATATTCATTTTACCATGTAAAAAAACAGTCAATATAGTTTTCATTAAACCACAATATATTTTTTCAAATTATTGAACATGGATTTTTAGATTAAAAATAGTATATCAAAATTATTTGTTATAAGTTATAATATATAATTTTATATATAAAATGTTTTAAAAATTTCAATGTATTTATATAAAAAAAAATTTGCATAAAATTTATAACATTAATAAAATTGGTATTTTTCTCCATTCAACGAAATATCATTTATTTTAGAAAAACAGAAAAAATCCAACTGAAGTGAATTTTTTTATAAGGAATTAAAAAACATTATTATCATTAACAAATTTATTTGAAAAATTTTTAAATACATATTCAAAATATATATATATATATTATAGAAAATAAATTTCATTGGAAATAATCATTTCAATATTTAATCATATTAACTATTTTTCTTCTAAAGGAAATAACCATCAATGGTTTTCCATTTTAGTGTTTTCTATTTCTTTATTAATAATTTATTATTAATATGTTTTTTTATGTTATGTTTAGAATGTGACCCAGGTTATAGAATAATGTATATATTTTAAAGGATCTAAAATCTTATGTTGTTATAGTGTAACCTTCTCACCGGTGGCACCTAGTTAAAACATATGTTCTTTCCAGATCACACTGAACTAATGATGGAACCTATATAGACTTAGTTTTATATCCAGATCCCACTGACCATCTAGTGTACTCCACTAGGTGGCCATGGGTACCTATAGGTGGAGGACTCAAAAAGTATCACACATGAGCCTCTTGAGCCCTCCATTTCCTCTGTCAACTTCATATAATTTTTTTAAATACAAGTACTAAAATACAAAAAATAAAAATGATAGAAATATAAATTTTTGTTATTGAACATTAAAAAAATTAAAATATTGAGGAACTATAAGACAATGTCATTAGATAGATACATAACACATTTAGTTAGCTCACTAGATACCTAGTGGTAGCTTATGGGAACTAGATGGAGTCTAAAATAGAAATTAAGTCTATAACATGCCTTCCAGCTGGACAATGTCATTGAGAGGTTACCCATTGTTAGAAATACTAAATGTAAAATACTAAATTAATTATGGAATATGTTTATGAGACTCAACACTTGAAAAATACTATTATTCATTGATACCTTTTGGAACAAGAAGATATATATAGAGGTTATAAATAGAATCCTAGGGAGGCTTGAACAACAATAATGATGTGAAAAATATTCAGGAACTCAACTATGCTCAATATCTAAGAACATTTGTTCAATTATCTATTATTCTATAGAGACATACCTTATGCATACATTTAAAAACTCATTTGTCTCTCTTCCATTACTATCTTTCTCTCCCAAATATTCTTTTCTTATATTCCAAGAATTAAGAGTTCATATTTCATCGGGCCCTTGCATAACAAACCTTATCTTAATTCATTCACTTCAATTATTGGAAAACCCTAAAAATCAAGGTTCATTGGGTTTTTTTCTAGTCAAAATAAATGGAATTTTAGTTTGTTTCTTTTAAAAATTTAAAATAAGGTGTATTCATTTTTATAGTTTTCTTCGTTAATGCTAATGTTAAGAGATTTATTTTTATTCTTAATCACTTTCATTCAATTAATAAATTAATTATTATTCATATATGCAGCATAATATATTAACTAATATATATAAATAACTTATTTAATTATTATTTTGTTTCTCTATGCTAGTTGTTCAGAATTCCAAATATCCTTATTGTATTGAATATGTTACAATACTTACATTGAATATTTTAAATTATCTATCCATTGAATATTTACCATTACATCACATTATTACATTTTAATTTTCAAAGGGTAATTCATCGTTTTGGTGTGAAGGTATTGGTTGGTAGAGGAGAAAATATCTAAGTAATCCCCTAATGTTTACAGAAGAAAATAGATGAAAAACTAAATGAGGGATGGTTGGAACCTTTTGAATATATAGTATACCAAATATGGGAATAATCTATACAAGTCATATTCACTTATGCTACAATGAACCATTTTGAAGGGAATTATTCATCTGTTACATGGGAATAATTAAATAGTTTAATATAAATATTTATGTGTATTTAATCAGGAGTTAGATGAAGATGTTGGTCTCTATGTCAAGGAGAATGTGGAATATATTTTGAAGGAACCGGTAGAATTTGGACAATGTAATCTATTTATGTTATTGGTAGGACTAAACCTTTGGTAGAGGAACATGATATATATGAAACTTATAAAGATATAATTAGTAACATAATTAGAGTGGAAGCTCAGAGTAAGGGGGAATAATTCTATTGGATCAAATAATTCAATTAGTTTACCCATTAATTTTTAACTACCAAAATTTGACTGTTTAGATCGAGTTAAGATAGAAGTGGTCGAATATATTATTGGTAAAAAACATACTGATACATTAGAAAGGAAATTATAGGTAAAATCTCTATATATTCATATTTAGTTATCAATGATTGAGAATATTTATGATAATAATCTCATTGAGTCTCCTCAAATATATGATTTCTGATTTTAAAGAAACTACACCCATTAATGAGGATGACTCACCTATAAACATTATTGACTAGGACTGAGATGTTCAATGGATAAACCTACTAAGAAGATTATACATGTTAATAAAGGTGATATTTTAGTAATTTTTCCTCTTAATATTATACATTTAGTCATTGTTTATGATATTGATGAACCTATACATGTATTGGTGGAGATAACTAAAATTATGTATCGAAATTTTATTATTAAAAAAGATTCAAAAGAGACTAGATGGAGTATGTTTATTATGATATTAATAAATCTAAACCAATTGATTTACATCTGATATTTAAATTAATATAATAAGAATTTATCATAGATGAAATTTTATATTTTTCATGTATTGAATCGTCAAGCCCGATAAAGTAGTTCGATTGTGTCACATTTCACATGGATGAACATTTATAGACACAATATTCACTCATTATATACCCATCAACTATAGAATAAGTCAACAAAGGAAAAAAATTGATCCTCTAAATATACATATTCAAGAATAAGAAATTATATGCGAAGAAAAAAAATCAAAGGATGAAATTATACATCAAAGTTATTTTTATCTATATATAGCCTATATTATTTAAAAATTATAATATAATATGTAAACTTTTGATCAAATTGGAAGAAATATTGGATATTTTGAATTTTACATTGTCCTATTAGATTGGATTCTATTTCAACACCAGTATTTGTACATGAATTTTATAGAGCATATACATCATTTGATTATAATAATATCAGTATAGTGATAAATAAATTATTTCACTTCAATCTTTTTACATTATTATACCCCTCCACCTATATTTTAACTTGATAAAATTAAAGGATATGTTCATAATGAGGTTAGGGTGAACCACACACAATATATGTTCAATCCTATTTTATTTTTTTCACTAAATTCCATTTCTCTTGAGAAAATATAATTTGGGAAATAATATTTAAAAGGCCACATTTAAAAAAATTTAACAAGCATAGATACCTTTCCTAGTGAGCTAAATAGTCATACCAATAGAAATGAGTAAAATTATTATTTCTTTCTTAATCAGATAGACACACAGATTATTACATTATGTAATTAGATTTATGTTATATGGTAAAACGTTTAAAAAATATAAGGTATTTCTATATGAAGTTTGATATAAAGAATCAGTTTGAGGTATTGAAATACAAAATCAAAATTTATAAGGTTATAAATTCATTTGTGTTGAATGTGGTAGAAATGGGTAACACAAACCACACATTAGAGAAATTTATTTTGATTATGGTTAAATTAGAGAAAACCATTATTACTATATTTTATATAATTCAAAATTTCAATATCATTATTTATTTGATATTGGATGAGATCACCGTACTAATATATGTTCTCCTTTCATCCCCTCATAGAATCTTTCCCTTTATGTTGGGGAGATTTTTATCTACCATATGTACCTATACTAATACATCTAGATATATGTTTTAATTTTATTTTAAATTTATATTGGAGAGAGTAAAAAAATGAATAATATATTGAAGTGATGTTATATTAAAGTTACAGAAGGTGGTTTTATTAAAAACATGGGGCTTGTAGGTTGATACTGGGTATTATTTTATTCAAAAAAGTTTTAGGAATTTATTTATTTAGTAAAAAACTAGAAACATGGAAATATTTGTGAGTGTGGGGAAGGTAGATTTTGTCAATATGTAGTTTTTTGAGAGAGGAGGGGGAATGGGATTCACCAATGCTGAAACTCGTAAAAAGAAGAAATGATGGTGCATAAAGAGATCCATGATAGTGACATGTGTTAAAATTATTCATGATACTAGGATGATCATGTAGTGTGTCCTAATTATAAATATTGGTAGTATACAAGTTAGATATAGATAAAATTCTTTTGGTGTTAGAAATTCCTCAGGGTGAGAGAAATTATTCCGCTATTAGGGTTAGAGGATTCAATATTTTAAAGAATGACCATTCTAAAATATATTTATAATTTTGATTACATGAATCATATTTCATATTTATTTAGTGGATTATGATTCATCAGACAACATTTATTCTAGTATTTTGTAATTCTTTTGACTCTAGTCTCCCACCCAAAAAAATAGTATCACTACTTTATGGTTCCCACTTGAGATGATGAACATGGAACAATGTATTCTCACTGAGGTGTTTTTCAATGTTTTGAAAATATGACAACCATTGTGTGTTTGATGAGTCATATCACTATAACCATGTATGATCCAATGCTGATAGTGATCAATTAAATATGGAGTTGATGATGATGGAGTCTATGATAATAAAGGAGATGGTCAGGGTGATGATGATAATAGAGATTATGATAGATGAAATTCAAAATTTTAATTTTCCTGAAGATTGTTAAGATATTATTATAGTATATTTTAAATGGAGTGAGAATAAATATTCAGAAAATATTTGGCAATGGTTTAACATGGAATTTGAAGCAGGTTGTTTTATTAAAAACACATGGATTCCTTGTTCAGATTGGGTAGTTTTTTACAGAAAAAATAGTGGGGATTTTTTTATTTTATAGTCACCATGATTCATGAATAGATATAATGAGAATGAAGAAGATAGATTTTTCTAAGCTATAGTTCTCCGAGATAGGAGGAAGGAGTGTCGCATATATGGTAACTAGAAAAAAGAGTCAATTAAAGACATGTAAATATATCCATAATGGGTTCATATATCAAATGTATCCCTAATTCTATTATTATCATTTTTTGTTTCTCAATTATGAAGAATAATGGTACAAATGATGGTAAATAATAAAAATATTTTAGGTGTCAAAATTTACTTTGGGTATCGTAAATCCTTGAATTATGTGGCGTGAGAGACTTAGAGTGTTTTCAAGATGATCTATCAAAGTGATATTTTTTCTTTTGGATAATAGAATAAGATTATAATTTTTTTGATGGATTAATATTTCAATAATGCAAGTTCCTTTAACTGTTTTTCAGTCCCTTTTAATGAAAAGTTTGTATCCAAAAAGTTCATTTTTATCCATAGAAAACCAAGGCATCCTTAGGTTTTCACCCCACAAAAACTATTCTATATATATCCATTATTGCATCAACTATCATCAGAATTATTTTTCTACCAAAATTTCAAAATCATATAAGTAAATTTCAAATTTATGTATGCATCACTTCTTTATCGATTGGTTTCCATTTATGAATAACGGTTTTTTATTTTGAATTTTTTTTAATATAATACGGATTTTCCATTTACAAAATTTCGTACCAAAATGACTTCAATAATTATAATTGGGTTCCATTTTGATTTATTTTATTTTTTATTTATTTCAATTTTTTTTATATTATATATTATAAAATCTTTACCAAAATATCTTTAATGAATTACTATGTAATAGAAATAATTCAGAAATAACATATTATTTATAAAACTATACTTGTGATATTGTTTGGATTATAATATTTTCATCTTATACATGTGAATATTACATGGAAAGTCATTTTAATGTTTAGAAAGTGGGGTAAAATTTAGGGATATGTGAGGAATGTTTTTATGATTTTTTCTCATATTATGATGCTAAAATTTCATCATAGGTTATATGCATATTTATATTAAAATGTAATGATTTGGAAATTTTATTAAATGATATATTATTGGAAATGGATATAAATTTCATATTATAGTGCTCATAAATATTGCGTATTATGTTTATAATTTGTTTTATTTGATGAATATAACATTTTACGCATATACTATAATTATTTCCAAATTCCCCATAGCCAATTTTTTGAGTTTTTCATTTCATGGTCACCCATGTAGAATAAACAAGGTGGTTTGGAATAAATTTTACAATTTTTTATATATGATCAATCAACTGATAATAACAGTGGGGTCGACTACTATTCTATTTTATAGTATGTATTTTTAATAAATATTACTAAAAGAGGGGGTGATTTTGAAATTTTTTTATAGAAAATAACGTAATAAAAAAAGTTTAAAAGTTAAAAGACCAAGTGGGTTTATAAAAATATGAGATAAAGGGGTTGTTTTGATTTCACTACACACATTTTATGTTCATTTTTCTTATATATTCATTCAATTTTGGAGTAGTTATTTGGTTTAAATTAATTAGAATCCAAATTAATTCCTAATATTTTATCTCAAATCTTAAAGAACCAAACCATGATGTAACAATCATATTTTTAGGGTCCAAAACATTTCCATTGACTAAGATATTCCAAATAATATTGAAATATCAAGAATGTGGTTATGAAAATTATTCTTGTTCTTTCTAATCGGAAGAACACAATACACACAATCAAAACCTCACACCAATCAGTTAGAAATTAAGAGCATAACATTCACTTTCATCAAAACAAGCATCGAAATATTAAATCATGTAAGATAACTATAATGAAATGTTTAAACACCCAAATTAATCCAAAACTGTAGAGAATATATGTGTTGGAACTCCCTTGACATGTGTCTAGCTCCCTCACAATGAACGCCCGCCGTTTAGCCCGACATCGTGAGGAGGTGGAAGCTTGGGTGCATCTCCTTCCCCATTTAAACTCTCCCTATGAGCATAGGGAGATCTAGATACTCAAATGGGATGAAATGAATCCTATGTAACTTCAATTTTCTATGACATTACTCTCTTGTTTTAACTTATAAATGGGGATCCCAAAGTACCATTTTATAAGAAAATTGGAAAGTGGTTTTGAGCTCCCTGATTTTGAGAAACAACTTGGAACACGGTTTTCGATGGCCAATAATTATTATCCCACATTTTAACAAACTAAAATTTTTTATCCCCACCTCCTGAATATCTCTAAAGAATGTGTGGATCTATTTTTACAATAACATCTCAAGATATTTACAGAACACATAACACCACATTTGACTTTTGTGCAGATTCAGTTGTTTGGATAGATTACTTTGGTTGGAATATCAGATGGCCGAATTGGGGTTGGGTTCCTTCATAAGAGTTTTATATAAATAAATTTTGGACCATATCACTAAATATTTACCCATTTGGATTCCCATTTTATTATAAATGTGTTTTTGAGTGCACTAGTGTACTTGGATCCTGCGCAGTTTTGACCATTTTTCTTAAACTTCGTCATCGCCCCTCCAAATCACCTCCGCCTTCATTGAAATTATCAAAAAAAAGTAACATTAACCATTTTAACAGTGATAAAAAAATAAATGATTCAAACATGAAGTTAAATTTTTTATTATTTTATAATTTTCAATATAAAACTATTTTAACATAGTGGTGTAAGGGTGAAAATGAAACAGTGAATTTCTGTGCGATCACACCCCCACACCTAAACATTTTCACTCCTGCGCAAAGTCATATTTCCCAAAATTATGCACGTAGATATTTCCAACTTCATAAATATTAAACATTCAAGGAAAATTTTATTCCAGATAGAAATGTGATCAAAGAAAAAATCACACCAAGTATTTATTCTTAGGGAGCATGGAAAAAGACGTCTGAAAAATTGTATCAGAACGAAATTCAATGATTTTCATGATACCAATAGAAGAAAATAATTAAAGAGTTAACCATGTCACTAATTCTCCACTTGTGTGTGTGAAAACCATTTCATCACATTCTTTCCACTTTCTATCGAGTAAATTTAAGTTATTTTAAAAATTATCTACTTACATGATCCTTTCCCCCAAACCTACCCCACATCCTTTGAAATAATAATTCAAGACCCACTCAGTTAATAAATCCTATAAGTCAAACCATAAGCTCTCATCCTAGATATCCTCATATTTTGAACATTTCAACACTCCCCCATTTATTATTTTTTCCAATGTTTTACTTGGAACAAATATAACACTCTTCTCTCAACCCATGTTTGATCTCCTCACAACACTAATTATAATAGTTATAACAAGATCGAAAGTTGAAGAGGTGTGGTTTTTGAACTAGCCAAGACACAACTCTTTTTTATTTTTTAGAGTGTGTACAACAGTCAGATAACAAGTTCACATGCATAGGTCAATCTAGGATAGTATTGAAATAGATCAGATAAGGAATAAACATATGGAAAAATCTTTTTGGAAGATAGATAAAAATTTACCCTACTTATATTTTCCTCCAATTAAGTAAGAAATTTTCACACTTCATGTTTGGTTGAAAAGATGTGTGGAGATATTTAGTGAAACAATTTTCCCTCAAACAATTCACACAAAGGGTGCCAATCTTGTCAAAGGATTTAAAATGATACAACCATTTATATCATCTACTAATAAATAAATTTTAATATAAATTCACAAAAAAATATTGAATTCTTACTAAAATGCACATTTCATCAAAAAAAAATTGATTGTTTAAATAATATGAAATAGAGAAATTACTCATGCATTATAAAAAACATCCATGATTAAATGGGTATAATTTTCCATGATAAAGTGGGCATAAAATGTAATATTCTAATACAAAGGTGGGGGGAAGGGGTCAAAGAAACATTAATATTCAATAATCTAAAAATAGAAAAAGAAGAAAGATGATGAAAATTCCCAACCCAAGAATATACCCATAACCCTATACCTAGTGTGTGTTCTTTCTTCATAGTAATAAAATAGAATGTGGGAAGGAAGGATTAAACATGGTGGGTGTTATTTTTATATTTCTTATTGAACATGGAGTTCCTTTACCAGGGACTCTAGAATGGATTCATGAAAGTTCTTAAACCGCTACCCATTGACAATGAAGGTTTTCATGGTTTCTTCATTTTGAACCTGAAAACAACACTAAATGGAGAGACGTTAGTAATTGTGTATGGTCCAAACCACCGATAATGAATCTTACCTAGATGCAATTTTCTCCTTTCATTGTATAGGAGGACCTTCTACCTAACATTAAATTAACGATAATGGATGAGGTAGTTGTGGGGTGCCTTGGTTCGCTGCTTATAAAAATGAGAGTTCTCATATGAATCTCTATGCATTTCCTCCAACTCTTGAATTTGAAACTTCCTTCGAGCACCTGCACCAAGAAGATTAGAATAACATTTTTTAATCGACCAGTAGGCCCATTTATCTATATCAATAGGGAGTTAATAACTCTTTCCAAACACAATCTAATAGAGTGACATTCTAATGGGAGTCTTGAAAGCAGTATGGTAGGCCCATAATGAATTATCAAGTCTAAGACTCAAATATTTTCTATTGGGTTGAACCATTATTTCAAGAATTTTTTTACTTCTCTATTTGACACCTCATTTTGGCAGTTGGTTTGTGCATGATAAGCATTAAACAATCTATGATGGACCCCATATCAACCCAAAATAAATTTCATTATTTGGTTATATAAATGAGAACCCTGGTCACTAATGATGAACCTGGGTAATTAAAAACCTTAAGAAGATATTGGTTCTCAAAAACTCCACAACTATCCTGGAAGCATAATTCTGTATGGATCATTTCCCTACCCTTTTTTAAACATAATACACTTTCAAAATAATTTACAAGTTCTCAAATTAATTGGGGAATGGTCACATAAAGTTGATGCCCCAAACATCGAAAATGCCATGGAAGAGCTCGGGATGTTGTGGTATCTCATTTATTTTAGATACATTCTCCATTATTTGATAGTGAGAAAAATATTTATAGATGTCATGGGAATATTGAAACAATGTGGGAAAAAAGATACCAGAATTGAGGACCTTGCGAGCAGTCCATTGGGGACCAAAGTGTCCCCCACAAGCAGGAGTGTGGATGAACCTAAGGATAGACTAAAACTTTCTATCTGAAACATAACACCTGAGGAAATGATCCCTACATGTGCTCTAAAGGTAGGGATCATGCCAAATTTACCAACATGACTCGTGTTTTAGACGGTCAACCTAGTTTTTGTTGAAATTTGTATGAATGAAATATCATACTAAATAATTTACGATTTTAGCATACCAAGGAATAACATCATGCAATTGGTAAAATTTCTCATCAAGAAACATGTCAATTATTGGAATATATGGGGATTAGTCAATGTTCAAGGATGGGTGAATCCTACTAATATTATCAGCCACTACATTCTATGCTACATTTTTATCATTAATTTCTAAATTGAATTCTTGAAGGAGTAGCATCCAGCCTATGAGATGTGGTTTGGATTTTTGATTACTAAGGAGATAACAAAGGGCTTCACGGTCTGATAACAAACCAAATTTGGACCCTAAAAGGTATGATATGAATTTATCCAAGGAAAACACAGTGGCAATAAGTTCTTTTTCATTTGTGGTGCAGTTTTATGGGATAGGTTCCAATGTACGTGAGGCAAAGGCAATGACATGTGGAGCTCGGTCGATCCATTGTAATAAGGCTTCCCCAACCGTATAGTTAGATGCATCACGCATTATCTCAAATGGTAAATCCCATCGAGGTTGTTAGATTACCGGGGTTTATGTGATACTCCATTTTAATTTATTAAAATCTGCATCACATTTTTTATCAAAAACAATTTCCTTTTCTTTTAGGAGAAATCAAAGAGAGTGGAGTGAAATTTTATTAAATACACGAATGAATTGATGGTAAAATCCAACATGAACTAGGAAAGACCACACATCCCTTACATTTTTGGGGAATTGTAGTATGAAATGAAATCCACTTTTGATTTATCAACTTGGATACCATCACTAGAAATGACATGTTCCAAAACTATACCTTGACGCACCATGAAATGGAATAATCATAATTTAATGGGATATTATTATCAGTACAATGATGTAGGATGGAACTAAGACTACTCAAACATTCATCAAAATGGGGGCCATAAACGGTAAAATCATCCATGAATACATCCATGAAATTCTCTTAGAAATCCAAAAAAATACTAACAATGCATCACTAGAAAATTCTCAGAGAATTGCACAGGAAAAATGGAATCTTTATATATGAAGATGTGACAAAGGGGTAAGTAAGGGTTGTCTTTTCTTGATCCTTAGAGGAAATATGAATAAACAATTATCCAGAATACACATCAAGTAAATATTAATGGTACTTCCCTGCTATCTTATCTAGTATCTGGTCAATTAATTTAAATATTAAATAGTCTTTCTTAGTGAGTTGTTTTAATCAGAGATAATCTATATAGACACACCAACTATTCTGCACATAAGTAGGAACCAATTCATTGTTATCATTTTTTATTAGTGTTAGACCATTTTTTTGGGAACCAATTGTACTAGACTGGCCGATTGGCTATCAGAGATGGGGAAAATGAATCTTGTTGCCAATAATTTTGTTACCTCCTTTAATTAAAATCTAGGAGGATTTAGTCGACATTGTGACTGCCTTAATATTTTATCCTAATCATATAACAATATATGATGTGTGAAAATTGATGGGATAATACACCTAATTTCTACAAGTTTCCATCCCAAAGATTTTTATAATCCCTAAAATTTTCAAGCATTCATAATTCATGCTCAAGAGCCGGTGAACTAGAAATTATGATAGGAAAATTATTTCGATTCTTAAGATAGGAATATTTTAAATCTTAAGGTAGTTGTTTTAGTTCTAATTTTGGGGGATTTTGGATTTATGCGAGTGTGTGTGAATGTTTTAGGTCACTAATATCATCTAACATCTCAATGGAATCATCTTCATATGAGGAATGATCTTTTACAACATTAACACAATTTTCGATGGTCATGTGATCCTCAGTGTTCAAGAAATCATCAATTAATAAACATGCATGACATTTTCTAGAAAGGTACAACATTATATGCATGAATCATTTCTCATCATTTCAATATAGGATAAAAACTCACAAAGGGGATTAGAGGAACGAAAATAAGTTTTTTCAGGGTAAGGGAGTCCATCAATTGAATTAACAAAAAGAGAGTAATATTCTTCTGAAGGTTTCTTCATGTAATCAAGGATGTTTAATTCGACAGTGTAACCACCAAAATCCATAGATAATATACCATTTTGGACATTAATTATGGTTTTGTGGTTTTTAGTAAAGTTATCCCCAATATAATTGGGGCATGTCCATTCATCTTAAAATATTCAATTTTTCGTATATAAGAATCAGTAGGAAAAATTAAAATTTTCACCTTCACAATAACATACTCGAAAACACTAGAGGGGTGGGGCGTACTCCATTTTTCTATTTGCACAAAAATTCTAATGGGATTCATTTCCCCGACCTGTAATAAAGAGTAAATAGAGTGAGGCATCACATTTATAAATGCACCCAGATCAATCATATAATTGAAAAAGGAATACTACCTTATGGTGTACGAAATTGAGATTGTTCCTGGATCATGGAATTTGGTGGGATGTGATGGCTCTATCAATGATGAGACATTCCTCCCAATATCATATTATCATCACCTTGAATTCACCTTCGATGTGTACACATCTCCTTTAGAAACTTGACGTATCTTGGGATTTTCTTCACAACATCAGTCAAATAAATGTTCACCAATATTATTTGTATAGTTTCCAATATTTCATTATCATGTTCATTTTACATTTTTTTCTTGGTTGGGTGGACCTTTTGGGAAATGGAAGAGGAATGGTGGGGCTTGGTGTCTCATCAATAGACACACTCTTTCCTTTGGAATGGATTCTCTCAAGACAAGGTTTTACCTCATCTAGGGAATTTTCAGTGGTTGGGATGGTGGTTTTATTAGGAAAGGACGACTCTAGTGTAAGGTTCATTTGGATTTTAAGTTCTGTTCCACTCTTAAGGGTGATGACACTAACATTTCCCATATCCCTAGGGTTAACTACTATTTGATAAGGTTTTTTGCATGAACCATGACATTGAATTTACACCATAGAGTTGGAAAGTTGTCCTAATTAGGTGTTTAGGTCTTGTATGGTAGATTGGGTGGTTTGTTGGAATTGAAAATTTTTGGAATCCATTTGTTTCATCATGTCTTCTAAGCTAGGCTTGGGTTTTGGAGGAGTTTTTTGGAATGACCTTTTGTGTTTGAGGATTTTTGGGTTGGGTGGATGAATACTCTGCCCTGGTTGGTTCCATTGTTGTTGAGGTTTGTTTGAATACACCATTTCCTATAGTCTTGGTTGTCTTTCAACCCAGGGTTGGATGGATAGTAAGGTTCTTTCTTAAAGGGTTGGTTATATGGTAGTCTTGGAAATATTGTCTGACAACTCTCAGGAGTTTCTCTTAATTGAAGAAATTGGTCATAGTACTGGGTTCTAGAATAACATATACCGCAATGGATGGGAGGAGGAGATTGGGATTTCCATTGGGAAAGAGAAAGTTGTCAAAGAATGGTACTTACCTGTTCTAAATTCATGTCCAACATGTTCTCCAATTCAGTACTCTGCACCTCATGGAAACCTCGAATGGGTATACTAGACCTTGAACCGAATTGTTGCGTGTTTTTCTACATGTTCTCAATCAGGGTTATTGTAACAATTGGGGTTTAATCAACTAGTGCACCACCTATAGCAGCATCAATCATATTTTGATAAATAGGAATTAATCCTTCACAATAATAATGAATTAAAATTTGACAAATTATTTGGTGTCATGGATAGCTTGAACATAACCTCTTAAATCTCTCAAAATATTCATGAATTGTTTCCCCTTATTATTGTCTTATCCTAAATATTTATTTCTTTGTTTTTGGGGGTTTTAGATGCTGGTAAATATTTTTTGAGAAAAAAGGTGTTTCATGTCTACCCAACCTCTAATAGGTGAATTAACATAATACAACCAACATTCCACAATGTCTTCTAATGAAAATAGGAATTCCCTAATATTAACTTTATCTTTATCCGCATTAGTAGTTTTTAAGGTTGAACACACAATATGAAATTCTTTTATGTTTTTATGTGGACCTCTCCAGCAATTCCATCAAATCTTGGAAATAAGTTAATTAGACCAGATTTTAGTTCAAATTTTGGTGCCTCTATTTTTATTTGAATATTTGTGGTTTGGACATAAACATTAGGTTAGGTTAGTTATTTTAGTGTTATATTGTTTTCATCCATTTTATACTTGTTAATTTCAGGATCTAATTTGATTCCAAAAGAATAGGGGTTTAGAAAAGTCCCAAGTTGTGTTGTGTCCTCCTTCAAAGGGGTGTCTTGTGCATCTCGGTGTCGCTGACATAGGATCCTCTTAGGTTTTCATTTGAAAGGTGGTAAGTATCCAAAAGTACAATGAATAATGAAAAAAACCTACACAAGAAATAAATCAGAAAATATATATATGAAAAGGTAGAAGATAAAACAAATAAATATTTACAAAAAATAAAAAAATCTTATAAAAAATACACACTAAATTCCAAAGCGCTCCTCGGAAATGGTGCCAAAATTTGAACGCTTTTTCATAAAACGTCAAATTGATTATGCTTTTAATATTTATTTATATTCTAGGGAAGACCCTAGGTTATTTATCAAGGAGTGTTTTTAGTTTATAATATGTATTTTTAATAACGATTACTAAAAGAGGGTGTGATTTTGAATACAATTTAATGAAAATAACTTAACAAAAGTAGTTTAAAATTTGAAAGGGAAAGTGGATTTTGAAAAAATATGAGATAAATGGGTCATTTGTATTTCACTACACATATTTAAAGTTCATTTTTCTTAGATATTCATTCATATTTGGAGTAATTTTTGGTTAAATTAATTAGAATCCTGATTAATTCATAAGATTTTATTTTAATGCTTAAAGAACCAAACCTTGACATATCAATCATATAATCAAGTTACAACACTTATTCATGGAATAAGAGATTCAAAATAATATTTAAATCTCATGAGGGTGCTTATGAAATGGATTATTGTGTTTTCCAATCCGAACAACACAAGTCATGCACTCAAAACATCACACTGATCGATTAGAAATTAAGAGCATAACATTCACATGCATCAAAAAAAGAATTCAAAAATTAACTCACGTAAGATACATGGAATGAAATGTTTAAAAACCCAAATCACTCCAAATCAGTAGCTAATATATTTGTCGGAACTCCCTTGAAATGTGTGTAGCTCCCTCACAACGAACACCTATTGTTAGCTCGACATTGAGGGGAGGAGGAAGCTCAGGTGCATCTACTTCTTCATTTCAGCTCTCCTTAGGAGGATAGGGAGCTCTAGAACCTATATAAGGATTTAAGGTATCTTTAGGGACATCAATTTGGTATCACTTTCCTCTCTTGGTTGAACATACAAATGGGGATCCCAAGGTGCAATTTTATTGAGAAATTGGAAGGTGGTGTTGAGCACCCTAATTTTGGGAAACCACTTAGCCCATGGTTTTGGATGGAGAGAAAGTATTATATAACTTTTAACAAAACTAAAAATTTGTATCCCCACCTACGGAATATCTCCATAGAATATGTGGCACCATTTGGACAATCACAGCTCATGCTATTGACAAAATATAGAACGCCACTTTTGACTTCGTGCAGATTCATTGGATTGGATAGATTAGTATATATGGGATATTAGATGTCAGAATATGGCTTTAGATTATTCATAAGAGTTTTATATAATTAAATTTTGTACCATTTCACCAAATATCATTCCATTTGGGTGCAAAATTTAGTAGAATTGTGCGGTATATTCCACTAGTGTACTTGGATTCTATGCAGTTTGGCTCATTTTTCATTAACAACATCATGGGCCCTCCAAATCACCACCACCTTCAATTAAATTATCAGAAAAAGTAACATTTACCTTCTAAATAGTGATAAAAAATCATTGAATAAAACATGAAGTTAAATTTTTGTTTTATTTTTATAATTTTCAATACAAAACAAGTTTGGCACAATGATGTATGAGTTAAAATGAAAAAGTGAATCATAGTGAAATCAATTAATGAAACAATATCAAAGTTTTTATTGACTAATATTGAACTTTTTGTACTTATTTCAAGTTAATAATACTCCTTTTCAATTATCAAAATGAACTAGAAATGAAAATTGAGGAGAAAAATTAGAAATTTCTATTTTTTATTGTTATAAAGATTTAGGGTTTTTTGGATCAAAAGTGAAGTTATATAAATTAGTTGATATTTTACTTAAGTGGAAATTTATTTTCATTCATGAAAAATTAATTACAATATCCAAAACTTGTTAGTGTATGTGATATGAAATGAATAT
This sequence comes from Viscum album, assembly GCA_963277665.1. Classification (NCBI taxonomy): domain Eukaryota; kingdom Viridiplantae; phylum Streptophyta; class Magnoliopsida; order Santalales; family Viscaceae; genus Viscum; species Viscum album. The sequence goes on along the minus strand of OY728153.1, from coordinate 182,820,368 downwards.
TAAATGATAAAAACTGGTAGAGGAATTTGGATTAAAAATTAGAAATTAAGAACTCAAGGACTGTGTAAAATATGAACACCACATCATAACCAATGTTCCCTAGATCGATTTTCCCAGGTAATATATTCACAAATAAATCAACATCACATAGAAGAAAACAATTCATTGATATAGTATGAATAAAGGAATAAAAGAAGGAAGAAAATAGAAATTTCCCTTTTAGGGATCTTGAATAACCCTTCTAGATATGAGTGGATTCCCCTTATATCATTGTTCTAGTTTTATACTCCTTAAATAGTCCTTATATCCCCTTTTTTAAGAGGTAGAAATATAAAAAGCATGAAAATAGGACCCCACCAATCCAATGAAACACTGCAACTCTGACACACTTTTAAGTGGATCCCAAGAAAGCATAGCATTGATCTTCACTAGGTCCACAACCAAACCATGCTCCGAAATGATATTTCATAATAATTAAACATCATGAATCCATAAAATTCACTTTGATATATTTCTATAATGTTGGTTCTCCCAAAAAATCTAGGACCATCCTAAAGTTCTCTGTAGTATCCTCCGCTAACACAGAGTATATGAGTATGTATTCAATGTGGAAAACCAAAAATTGGTCCATGTAAGGATTGAAAATCTAGTTCATCAAATCCATAGAATTAGTAGGGTAATTATTCACATTTAATGGAATCCTCAGAAACTTTTAGTTTCCATAGCGACATCCGAATTCCAGATTTAGAATATCATCCTTATGAACCATCAACTGGTGGTAGTCGAACATGAGATCATTCTTTGAGTACCATCTTGCAACCTATAACTGAAAAATATAAGTCTTAAATCTATAGAAAGAGTTAATTTTTCATTATCATGACTAGTTTCATGAGAAAATAATTGACACAAAACTATAGGCTCCCATCTAACTTTCTAAAAAAAACACCAGAGCTGCCTAGGGGGACATAATAGGTCTGATAAAACCCTTTTATCGAAGGTCCTCCAACTGCAACTGTGACTATTGGAGCTCAGTAGGGACTATCTGATATGTTTTAGAAGATATTAGTGTGGTACCAAGTTGAACGATTTGGGACCAGTTTTGTGTATGAGTGGTATTTTTTCTCAATAGTTGTCAATACTGATCAAAATGGAGAAGTATCTCCAAAGTTAATGGAGGTTGGTTGAAGTGATGACTCCTGGAGAAATTGTTTTAGATTCATAGAATTTGATTCCATGATTAGAAAATTCTCCATGTTGTCCAAATTAGATAATTTTTTTACTTGTCTAAATTTCTAATAACTTTCATTAAAAGGGACACAAGGTTTACAACAATGAAGAATCATCTATTGAGGATTATTGAAGTTTGTGTTCTTTTGAATTCATAATCAAAAGAGAAAAAATAATAAGGTTGATGGTTGAAGAAGTGGTTAGTTGGTCTTATTTAAAGAAGGTGGTCATTCATTTTTGAACTACTAAGTGGACATAAAATTTATACATAGATGTCTTTTTATAGGCTTACCTAAAATTATGGGCCAACTCACCAGGCAGCCAGCCAACCTCAACCCAAGGCACATGAGGGACTTAGTCGTCTGTGCCCAAGGGGAAGCCATCCATGCCAACCCGCGAGTGGTAGGGCCTTGTGTTGGCCTGGAGGAGTGCACGGGGAAAAAACTATGCATAGTTGTGCTGAAGTCCATGCATGGAGTGGGAACAGAGTGCACCCGCAGAGAACACGGTACTTGGCGGTACCGTGGAGGGAGAGGGAGAATTATAAAAAAATGTTGGGACAATATGATACTTAATCTGTAAATCTCTACATATCTGATTCGTTGTGGTACAAGTGAATATGATACAATTCATTATTTAAAAAAGATATAATTGAAATCAGCCATACATATCATTCATTCTCGTGATCTAATCAGGGACATTTATCCATCCATGCCATATTATTTTAAATAGGAGTCGTCCGATCCTATCGTACTAATTGAACCAGCCAGTGTCATTTTCTTCCACCTCAAATGCACACCGGTGCCACTGCTATCCAACATATATGATAAAGAACCACATCTTGACCACCATACCTCATCCTTGTGACATTGTGAAGACTAGTTGATCAAATTGAGACCATGCAAGAAACTTGCGTTGTGGAAGAATGTAGATTAATCAAAGAAGAGGGTTCGATCGAGGAAAATGAAGTTTCCGAAGGCCACATGGATTAGATAGAGGACTCAAAATGAGATACAAGTGATCTTTATTACATGAACAGTATTTTCTCAAGATAAATGAGGAGCTCGTGTGCATGAAAAGGAAACAAATGAAATTATTGGCATTTCTTTACATATTTTTGAAGATCTTGGCTGATTCAAGAGGAATATTTGAAGAGCTTATCATGTGAGACTTGAATGCGAGAAAATATCTCATCCCGATCTATAAAAGGATAAGACCTGGGGAATAATGCGGTGTTGCTCCGATATTTTGATAGCTCTCATTTTTCTTAAAAAACAAAGACTCTTCGTACTTTCAGTTCACAATGGGACAACACAGAATTGTAGACCACACTCGGTTCACAAATAGAAGAGTCCCAAACCATTTCAGTTCAAAAATAGAGGATCCTATAAACATTCTATGTTCATCAAGACTGATCCTCAAACCATACTTGTTTTTCAAGGAGACCCACACTCTTTGTGCATAGAAGTTCCATGTATCCCTTGCATGAGGAGGAGGTGAAAATTGTCCTAGTTATTAAATGATACATTCACACTCTATTAATAAAATAACTTCACACCATCAGTGTAAAAAAGTATAACACTAACACTATAATAAAATTTATACAGTGTGTGTGTTTGAAGAACAACGGATAATACATGCATGATGCACATTAAAATCAAGTGCATGATTTGAGTCACCCGCGTGTGCAAGAACAGCACAAATAGTGGACTACCACTATTTGAGTTTGAATAAGATTCATAGATAAATACAAACATGGCACATAAAATTTAATGAACTAAATAAGACTTTGGGTGTGTGTTTGTGAGGAAGATAAGGAGAAGAAGTGGACAATGCAACCACTCCTGCATGCACATGCATACGTGAATACATTTGAAGAATGAGTCACAACTATGGGTGCATGTGTGAGAGGAAGAAGAAGAAGAAATAGAAGAAAGGGAGGAGTTCATATAAATTCCACATGAATGTTTTCATGCATACATATCAAGAAGAAAGAAAATATAATTGATTATGATGATGCCTAGTATGTTGATCTTCATGGCCTGAATAATAACAGAGGTGCTTGTGATTTTAGTCGAGAAGAAGAATAAGTTTTAGTGATTTTATTTATTGCACTAAACAAGAAGGTAGAATATAATTGCATCAATTCGAGACTTTGATGAAAGTAATGTATCATGCTGAACAAAGACAAATAATTCCATGAAAATATATTGAAGAGACATTCAAGTCTATAAACTGAGTGATACCAGTCCCAAGGAAGTGAGCAAGGGGGGCTGTGGAAGTGATCTGAGGAAAGCAATGAGCTATCCTTGAACCTTTGTAAAGGCAGTATTCCTGGGATAGAGTGACTATGATCAAAAATTTTTAATCCAAAACTAGTGAAGATTAGTGGACATTGGTATGACCAGAAACATATCAGTGTATGCTCCTTGGATGTAACCCTTAGTGGCGAACCAAGAAAAAGTGTTTTGTTGTCCTCATACATGTGAATGATTTAATTACTACACATATCCATCATACATGGATAAACAAGTTCCAAACAATGTGGGAATAAGATCCATCACTTTATGAGAAAAATGTGACACCTTTATTCACCCTCCCCCCCCCCATCTTAGGGTGGTCTTGGGTCCTTCGATTGGAATCAGATCCAAAGGTTCACATATTTTGGATAATATACTGCAATTCTATCCACTGGAGGATTTGAGTTTTTTTCCCAGATCAACAATGAAGTGCAGTTTTGATAATGAATCAGTTATATTTGTGGAGAAGTCTATATCTAGTAAGAAAATGGAAAATAGGAAAAATAAAGTGATGTGATGGATTAGGAAGTACCTAATGTCTAAAGAAAATGTATTATCTGGTTCTCTATGATATTCTAGTAATAAAGATGTATCTAGCTTGTAAGGTAAAGAGAAGGTGTCTCAGGTATTCACCAATTATAAAAAAACCATTATACCTCATGTAAATAAAGTGATCAGGAGGTATGTGTATTCACATTCCAAATTTGTTCTCATAAGAAGGATTCTAGTAAAAGTGGTGATATTGATCAATCTATAACCTCACAAGATCTTTCAATTGAGAAATTAATAAATTATCTAGATGATATTGTAGAAGAAAGAGTTGGCTTTGTTTATAGAATCTTACAATATATGCTGGTATAAATCGCCCAGTTTGAATGGGGTGTAAACAATATGGAAAAGGGATTGGAAGAAAAATTTCTTGAATGTTAAAAGCTCTCTAGATATATTGAATCCTTTGAAGAAACAAAGTGAAAACATGAAATTAATACCTCAAAATGGATCAAAGAATTTGAACAGAAATAGGGAGTCAATAAGAATCTTGAAGAAAAGATCCATTCACATTAAGATTAGATGAATAAGTGCACTGATGTTAAGATTTTATATTTTAAGGAAACTTCCATGAAATTCAAGTAACATTACACTTTATTACAAAACAAAGTTAAGTTTCATAAAGTTGAAGTTAAAAGAATAAACTAATCTTGTAAAGAGAAACAAATTATTATTGGAGATCAGAAAGTCATCCTTAATAAGAAATATCTAGAATTGGAATATTGGCTGACCAATCTTTATAAGATACATATTGAAACTTCACAGAAGAGGAAAACAATAGATTTTGGAACTCAATGCTCATGGGAGGATTATAAGGTTTAATGACCTCTAACATGTGATAATAAGATCATGAATTCATCCAATGATCTATCACAAGTAACTGAGAAAGTAATGGTACCATCTAAGACATCTTGTACTCATGTTTCTACAAAAAGTGAAGGTTGGAAGAAAAATTATAAACATTTATGGGTGAGAAAAAGTGATGAGATACTTACCACCATAGCTAGGGTGGATAAGAAAAAGAGTATGAAATATGGTTCACCATAGATAGAATAACACAACAAGAAGAAGGCCCAGTAATCTAATGAAAAAGAAATCAAGAAATCAAGATCTGTGGTTCAATGTGGGTGCTACAATAGGTTTAGGAATTGTGAATTAAGTTTTTATTAAAATATTAAAAATATAAAAGCAGAAAGGAAGCCCATATAAAGGGGTAGGAATAAAGAGAAGAATAAGAAATGTCCATAATTTTAGAAGAATCTTGTATACTGCAAACATATTTGGAAAACATGACAACATCTGAGATGTATGCAATAGTATTGGCCACATGGTTGATACATTTTTATATCAACATGTTTACAAAGATGATAAGAAATAATATCATAAATTATGTCTTGGAATAAATATGTTTCCATGGGAATAAATCATAAGAATGATGTGAAAAAAAATTCTCCTAAGAAGATTACAAGAAGCAAAGGTGAGAATTCCTTGGATTCTAAATACAATAAGCTGAAAGGTGGTTCATCTAAATGAACTACAAGAAAATATGACACTCAGAAGATCACATATGGAAAATCCAAACTTGTTGCCACATTTCCTAATGACATATTCATTATCAAGACAAATAATTTGGAATGAATAAGGGAAATGTAATAATTAATGAAATCCACACATCTAAAGTCTAAATTAAAGACTAATGTGCAAGTGTGAAGTGTGGATAAAATGGAGCATCTGGGTTGAGAAAACCATCTCAACCATGATGTAATCATTGATAAATGAATGAGGATCCACCTTATTCTATTATATCTTTTGTGCATTGTATTTTTTTTATAATATAACGAATTGGAGGTGAAGTAAGATCTCAGGAGGAGAACCTGAGCCTTTAGGGGAGACAAATGAAGAAGTTGCTAGGGTTTGTGTTTCAATTAATATCAAACTCAATTACTCTGTAAATTTATTTAAGATCATGACATTTGAAATGGTATTTCATTTCCTTATCTCTCATTCTTGGTCAGTCAAAATAAATATCATTCTACAAAGGGGGAGTAACTAAGTTAATCAGTGACATAAGAAGAATGGAAGTTCCCTAAGGACACATATCCTGTATATTTCACTTGAATGTTTTTGATCCATTTGATTAAGTGAGTTAAAGAGTTATAGGTTGAATATTTAATATCACTTTTATTATCCTCAACCTAGAATGAATGTTGAAACCCCTTGAAGATATGAATACTGGTTCCCATGTCCCGAGGTATTGCGATCAGTGGATAATGGGCAGCTTTGTTGTCTAGATCAAATCCTCTTGTTTTTTACACCGACCATTGCTCAAGTATACATATAGTGAAATTATTAATGGAACATCACTTAAGTATGCACTGATACCTGCCCTACCATGAAATTTGTATTTATTGTCCACAAGGGGGAGAGAAAGTGAATGCAAGTTTGAAAAGTGAAAGGGGAGACATAAGATTCATATTTTGACATTGACATGTTCATTTGGATTGAACTTTGATTTATTTCCAACAAATAAAAAAGGTATATTGTTTGGACCAATTTTATATATGGATTTATTTTTTTGTCAATAGTTGTCAATATTGATCAAAATGAAGATGTAGCTCCAATGTTAATGGAGGTTGGTTGAAGTTACGAGGCTTAGAGAATTATTATGGATTCATAGAATTGGATGCCACAGTTGAAAAATTATCCATGTTGTTAAAATCAGATGATTGTTACACTGGTCCTATGTTCTATAAACTTATGTCAAAAGTGACACATGGTTTACAAAAATAACGTATCATCCATTGAGGATAATTGAAGTGACCTAAGTGTGTTCTTTGGAATTCATAATCCAAAAATAAAAGAAGAAAAAGGACGATCATTGAAGAAGTGGTTATTTGGTCTTATTTGAAGAAGTTGGATGCATGTTTAAACTAATAAGTGGCCATTCACATTATACTTGGTAGTATTTTTATGGGTTTACTTAAAAATATAAGCCAACTCACAAGGCAGCCAGACAACCTCATTCTGAGGCACATGCGGGACTGAGTCGACCACACCCAAGGGTAGCCAGCCAAACCAGCTCATGAGCGATATGGCAGTGTATAGGCCTAGAGGAGCACACGAGACAACACCCATGCATAGTTGGGATAAATCCCACATAGAGAGTTCGTGATGAGTGTCCCCATAGAGAACATGGTATGGGGAAGTACCAGGGAGAGATGAGGATAATTCTGAGTGAATGCTGGGACAACCTAATACTTAAGCCCTGAATCGATGTATATTATATTAGATGTGGGACAATGTAACACAGTATTGTTCATCATTTAAAAATGTGGAAGTGATCTCCACTGCACATCTCATCCATGCTCATAATCAAATCACAACCATTCATCTATCTACACCGTGAATGTTTGAACATGAGCCGTCTTATCCTCTAGTGTAATTTGAAATAGCTAACACCATCGTCTTCCACCAGCAGTGCATGTCTGTTCCAATTCTATCCATTGGAGATGATGAAGAGACACTTATGTACCACCATTCCTAGTCTTTGTTACATTGTGAAGACTGATTGATCAAACCAGGACCATGCATGCAACTTATATTCTGCATGCATTAATATTACTCGAAGAAGAAGGTTTGACCAAGGAAAATGAAGTTTCTGAAGACCATGTAGATTGACAGACAAAAAATTCCCTTTTTTATTTTTTAAAAACACTTTTTGGTTAAGTGAGAACTGAACAAGAGAAACAAACTGAGAAAATATGTCAAAGGGAATCCACCATTGCAAACACAATTGTGATGAAGTGAGAACTAAACCCAAGATCCGTCAAGATCCAGAACATCATCATCAGATCCACCAACACTGTCCCAATTATCCAATGAAACCTTCAACCCATCTCAAAATGGGGTCGTGAGTGAAGGGAAAATCCAAAAGAGAAGTGGAGAGTCATAAAATGAAGTTATCTTACCTTAGAAAACCAAACATAACCTCAAAATGGAAAACATCAAAATAGGGGAGAATAGGGATAACATAGAACCGCGAACAACTCTTGGTTCATGAAAAGAACATCTGTGAACCATTCTAGGTTCTTGAGGAGTGATCCAAGAACCATGTTGGTTTGTGAAGGAGGCCCACACTCTCTTTGCATAGAAGATCCATGCATCCCTTGCATGAGTAGGATCCTTAAACCATCCTAGTTTGTAAAGGAGACTTGCAGAGTCTTTGCATAGAATAAGTTCACACCCTCAATGTGAAAAAAGGATATCACGAACACCATATTAAACAAAAGGTAGTGTGTGTGTTTGAATAACAGTTTAGAATAAATTCATGATGGAAATAAAAATCATGTGCACAATTTGAGTCACTCGAGTGTGAAAGAACAATACAAAAGTGGATTACCTCCCTTTAGTTTTGAATAATATTCATGGATAAACACATACGTGAAACATAAAATTGAATGAACTAAATAATACTTTGGGTGTGCGCTTGTGAGGAAGAGAAGGAGAAGAAGTTGACAGTGCATGCACTCTTGCATGCACATGAATACATGAAGACATTTAAAGAAAGAGTCAAAACCATGGGTGAATGTGTGAGTGGAAGAAGAATAATAAGTGCAAGAAAGGGAGGAGTTCATATAAATTCCAGAAGCATGATTTCATGAATACATGTGAAGAAGAAATAAAGGATAATTGATTATAATGATTCCCAGTGAGATGATCTTCATTTTCTGAATAATGAAAGAGGTGCTTTTGATTCTGTTCGAGAAGAATAAGAAGTTTCAGTGCATTCAATTATTGCACAAAATAAATAGGTTCAATATATGTTCATTAATTAGGGACATTGATGAAAGTAGTGTCTTTTGATAAACAGAGACAAAGACTTCCATTCCAATCTATTGAATATACCTTCATGTTTATAAACTGATTGAGACCTCTCCCAAGTCAGTGAGCTAAGGGTAGTTTAAAAAAGTGATCTAAGGGAAGCTGTGAGATATCCCTGATCCTTTGTAAAGAAAATGTTCATGGAAAATAGTGACTATGCCCAAACCATTATAATCCACATATAGTGGAGATTAGTGGAATTTGTTATTACTAGATACTTATCAGAATATTATTCTTGGATGTATCCATTAGTGGTGAACCAAGTAAAAGTGTTGTTTTTTTCTTTTACATATGAAAGTTTTAATTAATTCAGATATCCATCATACAGTGATAAAAAAAGTTCCTAGTAATGTCAGAACAATATAAATCACGTAATGGAAAAAAGGTGACACCCATATTCACTTCCTCCCCCCTCTTAGGGTGGTTTGGGGTCCTTCAGTAAGTCAATACAAAACTCTATCTACCACCTCAAAGTTAGTCTTATAACATTATCAGGGAATAAATCAATAAAATACTCTTTTACTGAAGGAATACAAATACTTGAAGAGACTACTACACCAAGGGATACACTCTCCAACTAATGGTTGATGGGATATATCCTCTTACTCAAAAAACCCACTAACCCTATTATGAAATCTATCTCACCCAGATAGAAGAATCTCGTCCCATCAGTGCAAATAAATCTAACTCATCTAAAGTGAATGTCCATCTAGGATTGGATCATTGAAAACCAATCCAAAAACAAGATGACATAATAGGGTTCCATCATGATGACCAAATTGTCTTACGTGAACCTCTATACACTAAGAAATAGATCACACTATAATAAGATAACATATATAGTATAGGAATTCCCCATTGGAACCTCAAGAGAAATCATCTTGGCTAGCGGCTCAACTAGGTGATCTAGATCTAACACTTGGAGTAATGATATGAAGGAATGAATCAATCCTGTGTCAAATAATACTGAGGTAAGTGTATAATAAACATGGATTGTACCTCTAATCATCTCATGTGCCACTGGGTCATAAACCTCCATCGCTTGTAGCTTTCTACGACCCCCAATGCCAGCTCTCTAAGTATTATGTGGGTCACCTAGTGGTGGGGACAAAAGGATCTCATACCCTCATCCACCACAAACATCTCCTCCTCCTTGAGATCTGCATAATCCTTTTCACTCTCGAACTTCTTGGGGGGCCACCATACCATTACCTAGGATATCCCTGGTCATGGCATTGTCTCTTCTCGGGTAGTGCATATGTTATTTATCTATGCTCTTCAATATATCTAGTCATGAATTCACACAACATTTTACCTCGCCCATAAAAATTATAGCACCACCCCTCGATAGTATTCTATGGTCCTATATGCTACAAGTGAATACATTCCTAAGATAGATATTGGGAAGATATCATGGGCTAAGATCTTGTCGATTGGCGTCTGCTAGCTGATGTATATGACTCATCCCTGTAACTCCCAGTACTAGATCCATCTACTTGGAATCCATTTGAAAGAATGATATATATCACTACTTACCACTCCAACAAACCATCATATGTGGGAATGAAAAATGGCACCACATTCATACAAATTTCTCCATGGGGTCCTTGATCAATAATTAATTCTTAGAAGTATCCATCTAGAATCATAGCAAGGGAGTATTGTGTAAGGTGTGTAAACTAATAGCATACTTAGAAATTATCATCTCTCCCTACTGATGATCCAAAATCTATTGATTTTGAACCGATAATAATAAGGAGAGGTAGTACTCATCATGGAACAACTTATAGAAGTCAGTCCATGAGAGTGTTGATTCATCATGTATCCTTGTAATAAGACTTCACCAATTCCCAGCTGATGTATGGAAAATTCTAGATATTAGGGAAACCACCTAATCTATTAGTATATGGAAATCCTAAAAACATGGACCACTGGATCTAGATAATACATAACTTATTGGGAACAACATATCCAAGAAAACTTAGTGGCATCTCATTATATAACTTCTAGATTGCACTAAAATTGTATGCATCCTCATCCTACTCGATTGGCATTATCTTATACTTAAAAGGTGGTGGTTCTGGAACCAGTCTACCTAGAGGAAGGAAATTTCTAGATGGAACCTAAAATGTGGCCTCATCACTCATGGTAAAGTCGCATTAATCTAGAACTATAAACTTGTCTGACTGTCATCACCAAGGAATCCTAAAAATTTAATCAAGACATGCCACAATCAAATCAGAATACATATATATATAATGTGTATTTTTCTCGAATAGGAAATTAAAAGACTAGGACCTATATAAATCATGTACCATTGTTACCTCCAACCAATATATTAGTATTCCATGTTGATAAGATGGTATTAAAGGTTCTAATGAATGGATACACTGACCATGACATCAACACTGGATTCCGTAGTCTGAAAGACGCATTAGAAATGCCTTGAAATATTTCCATAATCCAAAAAAAATCCTTGTAAGGGTAGTGATCCATGTACAATACCAGGGAATGAACTTCTCTGATACCAATTTATCATGACCCAACCCAATAGGGATCAAGTCACAAAAAACCCTAGGCCAACTCCATAAACCAATGGGTGGGAACAAGTGCAGGAAGGCATAGTCTAAATGGGAGGCTTCTCCTAATGTACCAATACAGACACACCCAAATATGTCAATACATAAGTGAAGAGTAATACGGATAAAAATTTGAAATATATAGATTAAAACACTTTCATGAAAAACCTTTAGGGTTCATAATAGTAAAAATATGTAAACTGAAAGAAAATTGGGAAAAATAAACTACCAACTAGAAATATACCCAAACATGAAAGAACTAAAAAGTAAAATACTAAGAGAGACCAACTCTGGATCTCCAGTATCTGACCAGAGTATGTATCCCAATGAACCATGTATCCCTATGATCCTATATAGTCATTGAAAACCTTTTCATTTTCTACATAAGACACAACACATGCAGGAAAATCCCATGAAGAGGTGGGTATATACATACCTAGTAGGTTCTCCCAAAAGATGAAGGGCAGGGGGAGTAAGATACATGATAAGAATATATTGATAGAAGAAAGCTCAATTCAAATCATGTCAGTAAAAAAATAAAAGATCATGGATTCATATATATATATATATATATATATATATATTAAACCAAAGAAGATCAAATAATAGAGAACGATGATCTCTATCTCACAGCCCAACATAGAAAAAGATTTCCACCCGTTCTAGAAGTCAATCAATGATGCCCAACATCTGGTGCATTTGTAAAACAAAAAATCCAATTCAAGAAACACCTCACTACTATGCCACATAGTCGAGGGTCCATATATACTAGGTAGAGGACCCATTCCCTAGTACAATAGGTGGGTTCCACTCAGATGGTTGGGGACCCATGCCCTGATGATATAGGAGGGTGCCACTCAAGTAAATGATATAAAATCCATGCTCACCTTAGATGGATGCTTCTACTCTATTATTCAGTATAAAAACAATTCCTACCCCAGTTGAATGGTTTCACTATAGTATTCAAGGACCCATGGCCTAATATAATAGGAGGGTTCCACTTGAATATCAGATATATGTCCCATAGGAGGGTTCTACTCTCATAGTTAATGACCCATAACCTGACTCCACAAGAGGGTTCCACATGGTTCATAGCTAGAAGAACCATACCCCATACCATAATATGGTTTCAATTTGAATATAGATAGAGTTATAATTACCTTTCTTGTATGAGGGTTACACTCTATAGATAGACAGAGGACCCATTCCCAGCCCAGCTAGAGGGTGCCAATCTGAAGCCCCTGGTGATCTGTCCGGATCACTGCCATCATCGACCATCAACTAAAGAAAAATAAAACTCATAACCTCTAGAATAATATATCATAATCTACTATGGAGGACACCATCATTTTATATCTTATAATAACACTCAGGATATGCTACTCACAATCCAAAATCTAAGTTCAAATGAAGGAGATATGAGAGGTTGAAGTTTCCTTAGAAGGAATAATGGGGTACATGATGTATAAGGGGACCCACACAGTGTGTTCCCTCTCCATAAACTATAAAAATCCCTAAAAATAAATTTATTTCTTCACATGTATCCCCATATGGTGTTTAGGGATTATACACGGTGTGCCTCAACAACCCGAGGTTCTACCTGTGCTCCATGGTCATGTCCGTATTTTCTACCTATGTCCATGTACTTTGGTTCATGGTGTATTATGGACTATTACTATGTACTACCAAAGTACATAATGGGTTTATAGTACAAGTTTCACAAGGTGTGTGGTGGTCCCACATTTTGTGTGACACTTTTCTCACCCAAAACCCTATCCATCATAGCCAAGCGCTAACACACCATGTGTTCTTGTAAACTACACGACATGTATTCATGATTTTTATAGAATGTCTGATCCATATAAATGAATATATATATAAGAATTATTATTTAGATCTCTCCTATGTGCCGCACAAAATTGAATTGGAATCCCTAGATTCATCATTTTTGACCATCCATTGGCTGGAAACATATTTTTGTCGGGTTTTTTGTTCTGTGAACGCACCATGCCTATATCCCAGCACCCACCATCACTGTCTCGGATCCCAGATCTAGTACACTATCCCTATATATTATTTTATTCACCCAAGATTGTCTTTTATTACACAAAACATTCTTTTCATGCGCATCTACCGTGATTTTGGGGGTCAATCAGACTCTATCTCACTTGGAAAAGATGAACTGATACCCCTTGGGCCAATTAGTGAAAACCATAATGAAATTTTTGGATACATTTACATGAACCAAGGTGAAACGATCATTTTCCAATAATTATTGGTCAAAAGCACAAATCTTGATGTACAAGAGTGTGAAAATTGAGTGAACAATTAAATCTATACACAGGAGCACGATAAGTCTTGTAATTCGAATGCGGATCAAGATTCAATATGATCATTCTCAATCAAGTTAATAAATGAGGGAATAATATATAAAATTGGTGATACTTACATGTATATTGGATAATTTAGTGATGAAGAATGTTCTTTAAACAAAGAGAAGGATTTATTTCTTTTGTTGCAGATCGATCTTCCTGGATCTGAAGTTCTATCGTTGTCGTATTTCGATTCACCAATGGTAGAGTAGAAGAATGACTATCAATTATCCTAGGGTTTATGCCACTAAACCCAAGGAATTTACATAATGGAATAATTAAATATAATTCTAAATTAGGATAATTAAATTAATTAAATAAATTTAATTATTTTTTTAACTCAATGCACCCGCCATGTACACAATTATTTCAAACGCCACACGTTGACCTATTTTAGGTCATGCGTGGGGTAAAAATCATGTTTCAGACTCAACTATGGTCTTGGATTTATAATATGAAATTAAATTTAATATTTATCCCAAATTATTTATGAATCTTATTCATCTAATATAAAATATATTTAATATTTTTATAAAATTAAATCTGGGCTCACTAGGACCTTGAATTGCTTGTTTTCATAGTTCCTGGATCTGAAAATATATTTAAAAAAATTCAAAGTATTACAAGACAAAAATAGAATATCTAAAATATAAAATATTATATAAATTCAAGAATAATCAGAAGAATCATGTTTAACACATTTTAAATCTATTTTTCCTAGGGAGCACTTTCATATGTTTCCTTGGATTGAAAAGAAGGTGGTGGATAAAATAGGAAATTTAGATATAATATCTATTGTACTTTACAATGTTTAAATGTGTGCATAGAATAGTAATATTGAATATATAGATTTATTAAAGTAATATATGGGATAAATTAGGAAGTGAACATGACCATGATGTGTTTTACTATAGGAGGATACAATATTCAAGATGTGTTCTTTATACCAGTCAAGAATGAAAATATTCCATGATGTAGAATTTACACATTCATGGTCTTTATATGAAATTATTCTATAATTTTATTAACTATGATTGTATTGATTTGAAAAGTGATCTATGTTTTGTGCACCTAGAAAAAGTTAATTTGTCACTTTTTTTGGGTAACATGACCTTTATAATGTTTAGAAAAAGTATTGTTGTGTTCCTATACTTCATACTAAGTAATCATTTCTCCCATTGTGATTATTCTTGATTTTAAATTGATAAATGAAAAGAAAATTGATATGTCAGTTTTTGAATTATCAATTACGTAATAATGATAATTTTGATCTATATTAGTTTCTATTTTATTCCTAAGTTCTATTTTCCTCCTACAAAATTTGTGTTGATAATGTCGCGAATGTTTAATATAACTCTAACTTATTTGATAATCAATTTTATCATTGCAATTTCCCTCGATACTTTGTTCAAACCATCATTTATAAGTAATGAGATCTTTTTAATAGTCCATCAAGAGGTGTGAAGGGAGTTGGGGAAGGGGTCACTTCCATGGTCGGTCCAAATACATATAGTAGGCCTCATAAAACATTTTCCCCTCATATTGCATGAATTAATTATTATTTTTTCTTTTCTCCCTTTCCAACCTCTAGGGGTGATATTTAATGGTACATTAATTATATAATTTCTAAAATGTGTTGAATATGTTTTCATAAATTTAAGGAAACTAGATTACAACACCATTCACTAAAAAATGAAAAAAATTCATATAATTTCATTATTTCATTATCACTTTAAGATTTAGTTGCTACATGTTACTAAAAATCCAAAATAAATGACAATAAAATTTAATGGGAATACAATTGAAATATGGTAGTGAGGGTAAAAGAGAATATTTATTCTTACAGTCCTATCTCTTTGGGAAAAGAAAATTTAATATGGGTTTCCAAAAGTTAAAATTCAATTGGAAATCTCATTGACTAGGACTCTCAATTTTTTCTTCATTTTGAATAATTGGTTTCTAAGGCTATTCAAAATACACATCCACTCTCTCTCATAACCATTCCATATTTTCATTGAGTTTTCCAATGGGTGATATAATGCTTATCAACACCAAGAACTACTGAACATAAAAAAAGTAAAAATTTATTCGTAGTGTGAATATAAAAAAGTATAATATCTTTGTAATCCTCATCTCAAAAAATAAACACAAATAAGTAATAGAATTTCTAATAACTGTAGTTTGAACACATAAAATCACAACATAAAGAATTTAGTTTTAATGATTTTAAATTAGTTAATAATGAATTATAGTTAAAAAATTATTTAATAAGACATAAGTAAAATTTTCAAGTAGTTTTTATCACAATAAAATAACAAAAAATAGTTTATTAGAGGTTATTTATTTTATTTGTATAATTTTTAATGTTTTTTTTGAAAAATAAATAAATCTGGAGAAATATTATTCATTTTCTTAAAAAATTTACTAATTTTTTTATGATGTATACCATCAATGAATGATAAAAAAGGATCTACCTATATAAGTATTGAGTGAAGGGTCAAACCCATAGGGTAGTGGGTATTTTCATATTCTTTATTTCATTTTTTCCAATAATTATGTGGGTAGTAGATTTAGGGTGATTTTTTTATGGTGGAACATAATTATAACAAAGTGAAAATGTAAAAGTGGATGATATAATAGGCATGGAAAAATAAAAAGGTTGTGGAAATTATAGTTTGGAATGCTATAATGAATTATAGAAACTTGAAAGGTGAGCCAACAAGAGTGAGAGAGTAAAATAGTTAACACGTAAAATTCATTGTATAATCAAGATAAAAATTATTGAAATAATACTATGGGTTCCTTAGTTCATCTGGGTTATTTAAAATAATTTCCCATTCGCATAATTAACTTCATGGATTAACCAAACCATCACCAAGTTATTGGTGGTCCCTGTTCATATTCTCTAACATATTACTAGTTAATGATACAATTTTTCAAGAAAAATTATCAACTAGAAATTAAAATCGAGGTGATAAAAAATAGATAATAACTACTTTATATTTTCAATTAAAATAAAAAATATTTGACTCCCATGTGAACTTTTCTGAATCAATATATATTTAGATTAGTATATAAGTGATTTTTATAGTTGAAAAGTTAATTACAATAACCAATAATTTTCAATGAATGGGAATTAATAGAATTTTAGGTTCTTAAAAAATGGTAAAGGGATTCATGTTTTAAATTATTATCACTCCCGCTAATAAGAATGTCTTGAAATGGAAATAAAGTAAGAATAATTGAAAAAAATATATCAAATCATTTTACACTAGTGGTAGGGGATATAAATATAATTACATTGGTATGTGAAGTAGTGGGTGTAACATAAGATGATGAAGAATGAAGAATCCCTACAAATGAACACTTCCCCAAGGCCAAGTAGTGAACTATGAAGTTTAATCCTCCCATGTACATCCATGAATAAGTGACTAAAATTAATCATATCCCTATCCCATATAGTCATCCCCAAAATTATGACCCCACCTTCCCAGCCAACCACCCATCCTACTATAGTTGACCTAACAACTTATGGAATGAAAAAGAAAATACTACCCATTCCAAATTGAACAAAACTACCTTCCTATACATGGATTGGCCTCACTTGGGTAGCACCAGCATGCAACAAAGCCCTAAAATTCACCCCAATATAAAATCAACCTTTTACTCCAGGTGGAATACCAAAATTTCACATCAATTTATTTAACACTGGAATGGTATGAAAACTCTTGGTCCAATATTTATATCAATATCAATGAATTCCTAACACTCGGATTTAAACAAACCTAAATCCCTATAGGTAGACCCTATTTTTTGGAATGATTTGAGATAAAAATCATCCAAATCATATAATTTTAATCTCTAGTTCATTTTAATACATAATGATTTCTTTTTCTAACACAATATAGAATGTCAATTACCAATCCCTCTATAGTAGTTCTAATGAATAACATCTGTTCTCAATCTGAAATACATATTGATACAATTCTTTCAAATCATATGATGTATTCAACAAGTAACATTTTTTGTTCCCTTAATTTCGCCGATAAAACAAGACTAACTCCCAGATGATATTTGACTAAAAGATGAATACTATAACCATACACCATCTCATAAAGGATGGGAAATTGACCTTATGGATTAGTTGTCCTTATGAAGTGTTGGGATATTTGTATATTTCCACCCACCCTATAAATTTTAGTCCATCATGTTACATCATAAATTTTCATTCTTATTTCTAAGTTTGCGGGACTAGGTCTTTCTGAACAGATGAACTATAAAAAATTACATCAAAACATACTAGTTTTTATCTATTTTAGATTTTGTAGATAATTCATATAAAACATCAGTAATGACTTCATATTCTTCAAATCTATAAGGAAAAACTACCAGATGTAGGAAAAGAGATTTATCATCTTGAAAAAATATATCATCCCTAACACCATGATATTGATCAAGGTATTTTATAGATGAAATTTCTATCATCCCCATATGACTTATGAAATAGAACACTATAAAATTATTATCTTTTAACTTAGTTCATATTTGATATCAATTTCTTCAAGGTCATATGAAATGTATCGACGGTTCCTTTGAATAATTTTCCACAAAATTAGGATCCCCAATTTTCTCATTTACATGGAAAATTCCATGTGTTGTATCACATGTTTCAATCTTATTATTCTATTTATTAAAAAATAACACCAAGTTAAACTAGTTACAAGGTTTAATAGAGGACGGGTTGAGTTATTAAGAAACCCCAACAATTTGGTTTTCATTATTCCTTAATCTAAATAATTCCAATAAATTAAATTTAATGTGAATAACCATAGACATGGATGATTTCCTCATCATTTAGCTAGTTCAGGATGGAAGATAGGCCATAAATTTTAAAATATAATGATTGTTTTGGTATTATACATAAATGATACAAAAGATATATACATGATTTGTGTTCTAGTTACATAGGATCCCCTTTTGTCTATGATATCTGTAACCAATTTTTCCACACCAATACTTGCATGGGCTATATAATCAGTCCTAGATATTCTAGTACAAGATTCTATATTGTCCCCACCTTACCAAGAGACCTAAAAAGAAATATAGATATTATGGGATCCAAAGTGTTCTCAATGATATTTCAATAATTTTACTATAATCTATAATAATTTAACCTTAGAAAATGATAGATTCACTATCCCCACATCACAATTCTTGACTCACTTCATGAAGGATGAAAAAAAATACACTACTGCTAAAAGTAGTTGATCTGGAAAACAACATTATTTCCAAGATCATTGGTCTAATAGGTAGTTCAGTAGGACTTAATACAACTCTATAAAAGGGTTCCAAATTCAAACAAAAAACTTACTATACCCCACATAGAACACCATTACATCCTTTTCATGTTATAACATGGATAAGATAATTCATATAGATTTGACACTTGAGAAGGACTGGCTTACACAATTTTTTCACATATATCCATTATGTATTTTAAAACTGTGTGAAAATTTAAATACTCATACAATGAATTTTTTTTACCATATATCATGAATATGGTGATGGATCAACTTTCTTCATTCCTTGTAAATCTGGTATAGCTGATGAAATCCTTAAAACTCACCGCCTCCTTATTCAATGGTTTCAAACTCTTACCTTGTAAAAACTCATTCTCTGTACATTTAACCAATGTTGGAAAGGAAATATGATTCTCCATAGAATTCAATTTCTTCTCTTTGTTGAATGAAATATATCAAGAATACCCTCTTCAATTATACACTATTCATGACTTGATAGAGGAATACTCAAACTCTCTATTTTCCTAGCTTGAGGTTTTGACCATACATCAGGAATATAATTTCCTACATCTGCAGTTATTTATACAATTTGTACCATAACTATTTCTAAATCATCAAATGTAATTATCATTTTGAGATGATCAATAATCTCATATGAAACCTCATCTACATGCTTCTCTCATAACAAAACCACTACATGTATTTCATCATTTTTTTGAAAAACTATAATTTATAAATGAAACATCTACTTTAGGGCATTCCAAAATAGATTCAATTTTCGTCTCACAATTGTATTGGGAATACTCCAATTTATCTTTGCTTTTTTCATACCTCACTATGAAGGTCTTATTCAGCCACTCCCATGAAAATCATATATTTTTAAAAAATCACTTACAATACTTGACCATAAATTTTTATTCTATAACATTTTCGAATAATTATATGGATTTAGATAGATGAAAAAAGTAGACTCTATGGGGGTGATTAGTCATTAAAAAAAATTCTAAAACGAATTATCAATCAGATTTTATTATTTTATGAATCGACAATGAAGTCCATTGTTTGTATTATAATGAAATAGATGTAAAATATGAACACAATATTATTAGAGTAGTTCTGATAAAAAATGTCATAATTTATTCTTTGATCATCTGTAAGACAAGATAATATTGAAATACACTTAGAAACTTCAATTTTTAAGGTTTTATAACCTATTTAAATACACTTCCTTTTATTGTATCAATATGAACAACTAGAACATGACTTTTCATAGGATTCACAAGATAATTTCACCTGAATTTTTATCAGGAGAGACATCACAATGACCTTTATTTTGGTTGGTATAATAAAAAATATCATGCTTTCTATTTATTTTGTAATGAATAAATTAATTCTTATAATTAAAATAGATGAAATATGATATTTAATAAAGAAATAATAAACATATGTCAAAACAGATGAGAAAAGGTATCGGATGCTGATGTAGCTCAAAAATCTACAATCACTTCAGTAGATGATAGTTGAACATTGATGTAAATTTTTTATTGAAATAATAAAATTTTAGTCATATAATATCTCAATCATATATCATGAATGATGTATGATATATTTTTATTTCATTGTATCACATGATCTTTATTTAATAACAAATATCAAATTTTCATATAACTCCCTTTTTTGATTCTTGTTGTGCATTATTTTTCTATACTCATCACCACCATTTAATGGATCGAAATATATAAATGCAAGGAATCATATAATTACCCATTTATTTCATTGTTCTTTAATTACTATAATTATTATATTATTATTTTTTCAAATATTTTTTTAGTACATATGATAATATGTCAAATAAATAAAATAATAAAAAATATTCTATCATAATTGTAGTAAATCATCAATGTCATCTGTGAATTCTATGTATTCATGTAGTAGGCTATGTGATTTACTTTGGTTGTATCACAATGTGGATTTGTTTCCTAATCATTTACAAGGAATACATTATACCTCAACTACATGGATGTGATAGTTATATTTTATGATGATCTATAGGAATAAAATCTATGCTACTGTCAAAGTATTACCTCTAATACTTTTAATGAAATATTTTCGTGAAAAATTTTAAATAGAAATGTTTCTATAATTAATATAAGGAACACACAATATATTTTATATAATTTTATTAATGGTTCTTCCATGCATGTGTAAAGGTAATATGATGTTTCAAATTTATTCATAAATGTAAGATAAACATTCAACTAGTTTTGTAAAGGCATGATAAACATTCAAATCATTGTATAAGGGTAAAGTAAACTTTAATACCATTTTATAAGGGTAGATATATTTCTATGTAATGGTACTGAAAAAATATAAATATTGTGTAAAGGTGTGGAAAGATTATTATAAATGTAAAAAAATTATATAAACCGTGTTTATTTATACAAGATATTCTAAATAAATGTAAAAAATGAACATGAAAAGTTATGTAAGGGTACATGAGAAGATACAAAAGGGTATATGAAAATGTTTAAGAGCTATATAAGGGTAGACAAAGACTTACGTATGGGTTAACAGAATATGACATATGTAGCGTATGAGTAGAAAGAATCTTATGAAAAGGTAAGTAAAAAAATAATACTTCTATAAAGGTATATTAGAAGTTATGTAAGGTTAAAGAATATGTTCTAATACTCTAGTAATGGTAACTTGATATTAAAACATGTTATTTAAGTATATAAAATACATAGAAAATTAAATTTTTACAATTTTTAATGAATAATATTAATAATGTATGACAAAAAATGAATAAAATAAGATATAATTAAATTTAAATATTTGAGAGGAATAACACATAATTGAAAAATACTATTTCGAGTAAATAATACGTAAAATATTGATATTCAGTTGTAATATGAAAAACATAAGAAATAAATTCCATATAAATTTATTTTAAAAATTTTATACAAATACACTCCCACTCTCTAACAAACACCCCCTTTTTAAAATTAAAAAAATGAATAATATTTTTCAAAAATTCAACAAGTTTTATGAATTCATAAAAAATAAATTTACTAAAGATTTAAATTAAAAAAATTAATTATCCACCATAATAAAATATAAATAAAATAGTATTTTCAAACTAAATTTCTATTATTACAACTTCAAATTTAATTTATTCAAATCAAGAGAAATCCATTAGTTTATTAAATATTTATGAAGAATTTATTTTTATTTAAAAAAAATATTTATTAATATATTCTTTACTCTCATGATTCATCAAAAAATGAAATATAACATCTAATTTTATTCATAATGTGTTTAAAGGGATTTTTATAAATTGAAATATAACTAAAATTATTCTAGAATATTGGAATTTTATTAAACCCAATATTGAAATCACCTAATGTTTATTTAATTCAAATACATTGAGAGTAATTTCTAGCAAGAAAAAAAATCAACCTAAACTATAGATATAACTAATTATAGTTGTTTTTAGAACTCTATAAAATAAAAATCATACCCAGAAAATGAAAAATACCTATTGTGATGATCCAGTAAAGCCTAAAACCTCTAAAATCATATTCATAATATAATATTAAATAAAAAATATTTTTTAATTAAAATAAACTAGTATTAAATTTTCCTTTGATATATCTAATAACTCTCTTAATAGATTTATGATGACTTGTCATGGGTTTTTATATAAATCTAGTACATAAAAAACTAAAAACATTATATTCAGTCTAGTTATAGTCAAATAATGTATGATGTCTATCATGCCTCAATCTAATTGATCATCAATACACTTTTCATATTAATATAAATCCAATTTTTTATTTATACTCACTGATGTTTTAATAGAATTTCTTGAATCATGGCCCTAAAATTTAAAAAGATCCGTAATATACATCAATTGATTTTATAAAACACAATCAATTCATTGTTTAATTTTTAATCCTACAAAAAATATAATTTCACCCATTAATAACAAGTAAAACTCAATAGTCTTTAATTTTCACAGATCATTATAATGTAAAACATTTTTATAACTTAGTATTATATAATCAAAATATATTTTTAAAATGAAAATATCATTTGAAACTTTCTTTATAAACAAGGTAGGATCAACCATTCCATTGGAAAAACATTTCACAAAAAAAATTAATTAATCTCTTATATCAAGATCTATGAGATTTCTTTTGAACCATAAATTGATTTATGAAATTTTAAAAAAGGATTCATAAATTTATTATTTCATAATTCTAGGGATATTTTAAAAAAAAATTAAAAAATTATTCCATTTTAAAATGTAATATTTATATTCATTTGAAATAATCTGATATTTTGAAAGTAAGAAAATTATAATAAAATTCATATATCCTCTATCCTAGAAATAGGACCAAAATAATATTCTATGTAAATTATCTCTTCCTATGAAAATCCCTTAGGTAATAGTCCAGATTTATTTTTAACTATGTTACCATGTTCATCAAGTTTATTATGAAAAATTTGAATAGTGCATATTATTTGATTATCATTTGGTCATTAAAAATAATGACACACTCTACTTCTTTAAAAATTGTTTGATTCTTCAGGAATAGAAATAATCATTTATGAATCATTTAAAATATCATCAATATGTATAGGCAAAAAGTTAATAAAAAATAAATAATTAGCATATTAATGTACAGTAAATTTATGTGTTTGTATTCCATATTCAATATTTCCAATTATTATTTCAAGGGGATGTTGTTTAAGAGTTTTATAATCATTAATATTAGTCTGATAAGAGGATTTCTACCCCTCAACTGATGTATCCAAATTTTCTTGATTATTGTATTCACCAAAATTGAATTCCCCTAGTTCTTCATCACCTTTATTTAAATTTAAATTCTACTAGTTACTATTATATTAATCAAATTTATCAAATATAGACTCCTCAGAAAATAATTTTCTCTTATTAAAAATCTCTCTATGTATTAATAGTATTATAAAAACCTAAAAATATCCAATCATCATATTTGGATTCAATCTTATCTAAGTAATATTTTGTTTTTCAAAAAAAAATCAACAAAAAATATAAATATCCAATTTTAAGTTTAAACCAGTTAATCAATTGATAGTGTGTTTTATTTAAAAATGGTCTAGTAAAAATTATATTTCAAACATGAAATGATGTATTAATTTATTTGTCCCAAAAATATTTAGAAACATTAAACTTAGTAATCACTGATCTATTCAATTCTTGATTTGACCTCTTCTTTCTTTCCACAACACAATTATATTGTGATGTCTAATGGCGATGTAATACATTGTTTATATCCATTATATTTAGAAAAATTTTCAAATTATAAATTAAATAATCCAACACCTATATAACTTCAAATACTGAAAACTGAATGATTTTTTTAAATTTTGAATATTTTTTCAGAACGAAATAAAATTGGTTATATTTTTTTACTTCAGTGTGATTTGAACTAAATTCAGATTAATCTAATATAATTATAAAATATTAAAAATAGGTACATCATTCCACCTAAACCGGTAGTTTTAATAGGAAAAATTAATTCAGGATGTAGTAGTCCAAGACATCTAGTAGCACAAACAAAATTGATAGATATATACCTTTCTTTATGTTACTTTCCCATTAAACATGAATCACACAAAAAATAATTAAATTTGATTATCATTAGAAAATATAAAACCAATCCATGTTTTTAAAAAATGTACTCCATTATAATTTTTTCATATCCAAGTCTTATATGCCACAAAATATCATCCATTTCTGTTTCATTTAAACACACACCTTTCCATTTGGTTATATCATAAAAATCAATTTTTTGAACAATATGTATTCTATTTGAAAAAAAAATATTTTCTAAAAATATACATTTAGATTATCAGAGAATGAAATTTAATATGTAATCATATAACTATGATATAATTATTAAATTTTTTTTAAAATTTATATAAATAATACCTTTGAAAGGATAACAATTTTAGAAAACCCAACTTATTCAATTACTTTAATAAAACCTTTAGAGTTCCCTCCAAATGTGACTAGGACTCCATCACTTGAATTAAATTATATAAAAATTGAAATATCTCTTATCATGTGTCTAGAAAACCCACTATCTAGATACCATGAATCTTTGAGACTTATAAGGAAGAATTATGGAAATGAATCAATCAAGTAGAATGTTTCATTTCCCATAAAAAATTGGGTCTAATTTTATTATTCCCAAAAACTATTTTAATCCCAATAAATTTAAAACTATTATTTATAGGTTATTTAGAAAAAAACTTTAAGAATAAATGATTTAGTATTCAAAAATGGTTGAGTAAATCTCAAATATAAATTGATGGAATAATTCCATTGTATTCAACATTTAATACATGTAGCACATTAATTACTCCATTTTTAGTTTCTAACATATGTAGTCATATTCATCCATAGTGAAAAGATATTATAACCATAACCATTCTTCTTACATTTTGGTTTAATTAGAAATTATTTTATCATAATTCCCTTTTCCTTAAACAAAATTCGATATAATTTTTGTATAATTAGAAACATCCTTTTTCAAATAAAAATGTTATTTTTAAATAAATAATAAATATTTTTAGAGTCTTTCATTAGACTAGGAAGTTTTCATTTATGAAATTTTATTTTCCTGATTTGGTTTCTTAAACACATTTACAACATTAGTCATGTCCTCTGAGAAATAAATAAATCTTCATTCATGATCTTTCTAATTTATTTACAATTTTTTATTATTCTATTTTACTTTTAATGTTTTAACATCTCATAATCACAATACATTTTATATTTCATATTCTAGGAAACCCTGATAATCATATATTCACATTCCATTTTCGGTTTCTCATTTTCTATAAGAAACTTCATACATTAAATTTTTTTCTAGTATATTTTTCAATAATCCTAACACTATGACTACTTACATCCTCATTACATTTATATATATGATTGAAATTAGATTTAAAATAATAAGAATCAGAAAAAGTATTAGAATTAGTTGTTTTTTTCATCTACAGTGATTAAATTATGATCAAAATTATTAGGAGTTATCAATTTAGAAACAAAGGAATCATGGACCTTATAATACATATCCATAAATCAAGGTTCTCTACATCCAATTCATTTTATGTGTCATTACATGAATTTAAAAAATCTAAAAAATAAAATCCTCTCAAATTGGATGCCTTTTCTTTATACTTTTTACTTTTAATTTCTTTGAGTGTTTGAGTTTGGGATAATTTGTCCTGAGGTGACCTTTCTTCTGGAACACATAATAGTTTATATCTAAAACATCATTACTATACCTAGTGTTACCTCTATTTCACTCCATTTGGTTCTTTATTTTAATTTTTCTCTTACCTCCTTTCTTTTTAATAAATTTATAATGTTTTTTTCTAAATTGTATAATATCTTTGTGACTTTATCGTAAATCATATTCAAAAGATTTATAAGATTCATTAATATATATATTTAAAATCAATAAATTTATTCCCTGTATACTCCTCATTGAATATATTTTTCAATTCATGTTCATACTTGTTATAACCCGTCCCTCAAGGCCCGTTCCGTGACAACCCCAAGCCCGCCTTCATAGGCCAGGGGCTTGTGACTAGTACCGAAAGGCATATTCCATAAAAATGGGAAGGCATTGACTTTATATCCTGTAAACACTTTCAACCAAGCTCACAACAAGATACAAACACATGTAAACTGCATAGCAAAAAGAGTGTTGAAAGTAAGATGGTTCAGAATACAAGCCCAATAGTTAAGGTACAAGTAAAACTGAAATACAATACAACTGAAGAAAGAGAAATATATTTACCGGGTCAACCTCTGAGGTTCCTATGTGAAAGGTAGGTACAGATCGTCTCCTCAGTACTCCATATCCGCCCATCTCCCTTGCGTACCAACAGACCGTATGGTCCACCTTCGTGCAACGTCTAGTCCTGGTACCCTCAGCCTTGATCAGCATTGTCCGACATCTACACCAAACACAACAAGGTGCATGCATAGCTCATGTAGGGGTGAGTATGACGATACTCAGTAGGGACCCATAGACCCTAAAGATCTCACAAAATCCACAAAGGATAAACCACAAATCTTGAAATGAACTGAAAACCCTACTTAGTTATATGCCCATACATATACCTAAGTTATCAAGTATACCCATCTCAATTATGAGGAAACACAGCGTCCAAACCAAAATCCCAAATCTTAACTATTCCACAAAGGAAGGAATACCACAAAGGTAAGTACCACATAGGTGCACCAAACAGAAGAATACCACCAAGGTATTACCACAATGTAATGTACCACACAGGTACAAACTCACCTCACACCAGGTATAACATAGGTACAGTAGTATAGATGATTAGATGTGTCTACTAAATCATCTTACCCTGTTAAGAGGCAAACCCATGAGGGATCCCAAATTACCGACCCACACAGGATCCTAGTACAGTGTCATACCCACATAGGATCCTAGTACACTGTCAGACCCACATAGGATCCTAGCACATCGTCAGACCCACACAAGATCTTAGTACTCCGTATGACCCACACATGATCCTAGTACATCGCCCGACCCACACAGGATCCTAGTACATCATCAGACCCACACAGGATCTTAGTACGTTGTCAGACCAACACAGGATCCTAGTACTCTGTCAAACCCACACAGGATCCTAGTACATCATCAGACCCACACAGGATCCTAGTACATCGTCAGACCCACACGGGATCTTAGTACATCTCCAGACCCACAGAGGATCCAAGTACTCCATAAGACCCACATAGGATCCTAGTACATCGTCATATCCACACATGATCATAGTACATCGTCATACCCACATATAATCCTAGTACACCGTCAAAGATAGCTATAGGGTTACCGAACTATGCTCGCTTGTCTCTGGGAGGGTCCTCTCCTCAAGCCACTGGTCGATACACTAAATTCCATGAATTCCCATGAAGAATTATCCCAAAGGACAGCAATTCCATATGGTTCTCAACGCAACAGACGGTGTGTCAATCAAACACCTAGTCTGTAAGTTATTAGCCTTTTAGTCCCGAGGGCCCAATTGAATTTGTGCTTGATCCAAACTAACCATACCCAAAATTTATCCAAAACTCAAGTGGGGTATAACAAAAGGACCATATCTCTCAAAGGATTTCGTTTCCATAGACAGTTCATCAAATGAACATCTGAAGCTCAAGATATGGCTAGAAGAATGCAAAGGTTGAAACTGGTCCGGGTCCAGTCTCACCCGGCCCGACCCGCTGGGTCCGGCCCGGCCCGCGGTGTGAACCGACCTACTGGGTCCGGTCCGGCCCATGTTGTGACCCAACCCATGGTGTGGTATGGCCCACTGGTTGGCCGGACCCTCTTGGTCCGGCCCGGCCCGCGCTGGGCGGCCCGGCCTGGGAGGGGTAGTCGTAGTGCGGCGGGGTGACCGTGATGCTGCAGGGACGGTGTGGTTGGGAAGTTGCGGTGCGGTGGTCTTTCGTGGCTCTCCAGATGGATATTCGTCATCTCCATGTGGCGTAGTCGCGCACCGCGCCTTCACCGGTGGCCAGCTCGGCCGGCCGTCCTCCCTTCATTGTAGCAACACAAGCTGCAGCCCTTCCTCACCTGGCGGCGCAGATGCATGCCGCCATCCTCGTCAGGCGGATACAGCCTCTCTTGTTTCCAACTAGTGCCAATATCTGGCACCAGTCGTCTTTTTCCTCCATCATGAAGATCACAACAAAAATTAGAAAAATATTTGTGGAGTGTTTGGGCCATGTTCATTTGTCCTGCACCCTCCGCTTTAGAATGATAGCTAGCAGCTCCAATACTTCTTGAATCATGAAGAATTGTCCAGAATGGGTAAGGGGAAAAATTCACAATAACTACCCTACCACAGAGGTTCTTTGATTTATCACGAGATGAAAAATAGTGAAGGTGAATAGGGTGCCAACGATCGTCACCTCCGCAAAATGCTTCCAAAGTTGGGCCCGTGCATCGTCCTCTTTCTTGGCTCCGAATAACGTTCTTTGATTGAGATGATCTTCCAAAAATTCTCCCCTTCTCCTTTTCTAACGAATCCTCTTAAAGAAAAGAGGTTCCAAAAATTTAAATTAATTCTATCAATTTAATTATTGGCACAATTAATTGTACAACATTGGCATAATTAATTGTTTCAATTTAATGGGAGGAATGAATTAATGGGTAGTAGAGAGGTTTCTCCCCCATTAAGAGGGTTTGAGTGGTCCCTGCCATTACATTCAAAATTGGGGGTTTTAGGTTCGGTGGTCCCCACCTAAATAACATTCACATTGGAGGTTTGAACAAAAAAATAGATGTTTATTTTATATTATTTTTATTTCCATTAAAAAGTGAAAAACTATCTTTCACCCTCAACCCACTTCAGTCGAGGTAAAGGTCTCCTTACGTGAATACTGCTGTTGCAAGTTCAATGGTGTCCTCAGATTTCAACTCCGAGCACTGATTCAAAAGATACAAAAACTCCCTCACACGTTTACTGAACGTACTCAAAAGAAAGTTCAGAAATTCATTCTGGGCACAACGAGCCTCAAAATCATGGGCCATCAATTTTTGCAGACTCGTAAAATTACCATAGAATTAAAAAATATTACATGGAACTTTTCGGTCTTTACATTCTCCCCACCTCAGGGATTTTCATCCCCAAAAGCCACATCACAAAACTAGGAAAAAAAGTGGGGGTACTGGGAAAAAAATCTGAGCTTCCCGCTCCCATGTGGCCTCCTGAAGGTTCCCGTGCTACCAGCGAACACACACCATAGGTATCGACCGCCCACGAAGAACCCACTCTTGTCGATCCCCAATCTCTACTGGAACTTCCCTAAATGTCAACCCATCTTCGATGTCAAGATCATCGTGGTCGATGATGTCAGAATGGCCGTGCATGTATCTCCTCAGTTGGGATACATGGATTACGTCGTGCACCCAGTGCAACTGAGGGGGTAGTGCTAGGCAGTAGGCCACCTCACCAACTCTACTGAGGACCTGGAAGGGTCCAATAAACCTCAGAGAAAACTTTCCGCCCCGACCAAATCTCCACAAACCTCATCGGGGTGAGACTTGTAGAAAGATGTGGTCGCCATCATCGAACTCCAAAGGTCACTGTCTCCTGTCGGCATAAGAATTATGCCTACTCTGGGATGTCTTCATCTGCTCCTAGATGATCTGCACTTTCTCTATGGTATCCTATACCATCTCTAGTCCCACGAGTGCTTACTTCCCAGGGTCATTCCAGCACAAAGGTGATCTTCAAGTTTTCCCGCACAAGGCCTCAAATGGTCTCATCCCAATGGTGGAGTGATAGCTATTGTTTTATACATACTCCACCAAAGGTAAGTGATCCTCCCAAATACGACCGAAGTCGAGGATGCAAGCACATAGTATGTCCTTGATGGTTTGAATGGTCCCCTCAGTCTGACCATCCGTCTAAGTATGGAAGGCGGTGCTCAAATGAAGTTCTGTCCTGAAAGCCTACTGAAATCCCCTCCACAGTCCGAATGTAAAATGTGTATCATGATCATAGACAATCATTGATGGTACTCTGTGTAGCCGCACAATCTCTTGCACATAGAGGCGTCCCAAGATCTCTACTGAATCCAGATCTCTGATTGGAAGGAAGTGGGCCGACATGGTGAGTCGGTCGACAATCTCCACGAGAAAATCATGACTCATGGATATACGTGGAATTCTTGTCACTAATTCCATGGATAACCCTTCCCAATTCCACTCTGGGACCTCTAAAGGCTGAACTAATCATGTTGGTACCTTTTGTTCCGCCTTCACTTGCTAACAAGTGAGGCAGCGAGACACAAACTCGGATACTTCATTCTTCATTCTCGGCCACCAGTGTTGTCGTCGGAGTTCCTGGTACATCTTCACCACTCCTGGATGTACTTCTAGAGGGGATGTGTGGAACTCCCTCAACACTTCCTCCTGAAGTGACACTGGTACCATAGAACATCCTAAGAAGATAATGATGTGCTCCCCACCTTCATAAAATCTATCAGTTGCATGTCATGTGGATATCTGACAACATCGAGCCTCGCAGCCTGTATGCCCACATTGTGCCTCTCTGACTCACTGAAGAAGTGGGGGAGTGACTATAAGAGACTGAAGAAAATATGATCCATCTTGATCCACAAAGGATATCATTATAGAGGCCAACTGCTCTGTCGCCTCGCCTAGCAGCTGTATACCAGATCTCCTTCTACGTGCATCTGATAAAACTTTTCCCTTACAAGAATTATAGACTATCTCTAAGTCGTAGTTCTATAGAAACCCAAGCCAATATCACTATCTCATGTTCAGGTCCTTCGGTGAGAAGATATGCCTGAGACTCTTGTGATCTGAGTAGACTGTAAAACACCCACCCATCAAGTAATGTCACCACATCTTCAAGGTGTAGACCACTATTTCTACCTCCAGGTCATTGGTAGCGTATTTCTATTCATGTTGTCTCAGCTATCGAGAACCATATGTGATCCCTGCTCACACTTCCATCAGGAAACCTCTGAGCCTAGTCCCTGATGTTTCACAGTAGACTACGTACCCTATGCCCTCCCCTAGAAGCCTCAAGATGGGTGCACTAGTCAGCCTCTACCTCATCTCCTGAAAAGTCTGCTAGAATCTCTATGACCACACAAAGGGTTGCCCCCTCTTCATCAACACTGATAAAGGTGTTGCAACTCTGGAGAAATCTGGAACAAACCTCTGGTAGTATCTGGCTAAACCGAGGAAACTCCATACCTATGATATGACATGTCCAAGAAAGTGAGCATCTTGGATCCAGAATGGGAACTTCAAGAGCTTACCATAAAGATGGTGCTCTCAGAGTGTGTCTAGAACTATCTACAAATGATAATCATGCTCCTCCATAGTAGCTGTGTAGATCAGAATGTCATCAATGAAGATCACCACAAAGTGATCAAGGTATGGCTGAAAGATCCTGTTCATGAGTCCCATGAACACTACTGGGGCATTGGGTATGTCGAACGACATAACCAAGAAATCATAATGGATATAATGACATTTGAAATCTTCTTCTGCACATCCTCATCACGCACTCTGAGCTGCTGATAGCCAGATCTGAGGTCTATCTTAGGGAACCACCATACTCTCTTCAGCTGATCAAAGAGGTTATCAATTCTCGAGAGTGGGTACTTGTTCTTCACAGTTACCTAGTTTAGGCACCGATAGTCAACACAAAGCTTCAAGATCCCATCCACCTTCTTGGCGAACAAAATCAAGGCTACCCAAGGAGAAACACTGGGCCGAATGAATCCCTTCCCCTGTAAGTCCTCTAGTTGTACCAGTGTCTCACGAAGCTCTGTGGGAGCCATCTGATACACTGGTGTAGATATCGGTTTCATCTCTAGGTACTAGTCAATGTGAAATTCCACATCTCTGTTAGGAGGTAGACTCAGAACATCATCAGGGAAAAAATCAGCGTACTTTTCCACCACTACAGGATATCTCGAACTCTCCACACCAACCTCTCCATGGTTAAGGCTATCAAACTGATGCATAATCGGCTACACACTCCTTTGAGTAAGTCCACCTCATGCTAAAAATGCTTCCTTCCCACTGGTGAAGGTAAACCTGGTCCTATCCATGCATACACACCGCACTTTGTGCATAATACAGTCAATCTGAGGACGGACTGTAGATATCCATTCCATACCCAAGATGACGTCATAAGGCCTCGATGCCGCTACTAAGAGATCCAAGATGAATCTATCACCTCCTATAGTAAGCTTACACTATTGGAACCAGTGTGTAATCGTATAATCCTCTCTTGTAGGAGTCTCTAGCCGTAAGGATCGAGCCAACAACTACTTCAGAATCTCTGAGCTTCGAACAAGGGTAGTGGCAATAAAAGAATGACTGGAACCTATGTCTAAATTTACTACAGCTAAGGTGGAGTAGAAACAGATCGTACCTCGTGTCATCTACGGTGCGCCATGGTTGTAGGCCTCATATTCCTAAAGCCAAGCTCGCCCATGTCCACCTACTCCTTACAATCAGGGTGGACCACCTAGTGGTGGTGGTGATAACATCTCAAATCGTCTCCCACCACTAGCTACATGGTCAACTCCTCTGCCACGTCCACCTACTCACTGCGAACCTCCTAAGTCGAACCTTTGTGACTACTAGGGTGGTCTTTCGACCATATGCTAATCATCTGTATGGCGGGTCGGACAGTCACATGCCATGTGACCTTGCCCGCTGCATGTGAAACACAACTTGTTCCTCGCATGACTGGATCAATCTCCGATACCCCTCACAACTGATCATGATTCATGCGGTCATCCACCTATAGTTATGGTCCTCTTGGACCTCTGTGACATCTGTCTGCTTCCAGCTATATAATACTCTGCTACCTGACGACTCGTGGTGGATCTCACTACTGGTGAATGCTCAGCAAGAGAACTCTCCACTAAGAGGGGTCGCTCTAACAGCCCCACCTGCGTCGGAATGCTGAGTGAGATCATCGATACCCTGATCTCCCGTATGATTCCCTACTTGAAGGTTTGGCCACTGAAGAACCGGTCTCGTACCATATCAGGGGATTAGTGTGAGAGGCCAGTGAACCTCTCTTAGTATTGAGCCACAGTTATGCTACCCTGCTGAAGATGAAGAAGCTCCTATATGTGCACTGTACGAAGAGTCTCTGGGAAAAACTCTGCCCAAAATAGGCTCTTGAAGTCTTCCCAGAGAAGCGTCACCTTGTCGTGAACCTGGTGCGTCAAGCTCTACCGTCTTCCTTCTGCTGCATGTAGAAGGGTGGTGGAAATGATCACCATAAGATCAGATGGTGTCTCTACCAGTCAGAAGACTCTCATGAAGGCCTCCAACCAATCCTTAGACGCCTGTGGGTCCTTCTCTCCCATGAACATGGGTGGCCTCTGGCAATGGAACTCATAAAACACGCTCAAGCGGAATGCACCCTCTACTAATGGAGCTAGTGGAATCGGTGCCCCAATGGGTAATGGTGCCATTGGTGCCTCCACTGGTGCCTCTGCTAGAAGAGGGCCCTACACTAAGGCCTCGTCGCTCGATGGGCTATCATTGTGTACTATACCTATATCCCTAGTTCACTATCTACGTAGAGGCATCCTAAAAAGAAACAGGTGCAGCATAGTCAAAAATTTATACCTAGTGAGCTGATTCAATGAATTCACAAAGAAAACTCTTGAAAACACACACACAAACAATGTTTTCATGCACTGAGGCAGAAATCAGACGTCAGGGTCTTGGTGTATGGATACGGAGGCTACTGCACCAACACTAGATTCCCTAAACTGATAACCACACTCATAAAAATTGACATTATTACTGTTAAAAAGATCAGAGTCATATGTTCTATGGTATAAGAAACTCATCTGATACCAATTTATCACGACCAATCCACAAGGGCCCATGTCCTGGCTACCCCAAGCCCACCTTCCATCGGCCAGGGGCTGGTGACTAGCATCGAAAGGTGTATTCCCTAAAACCAGGAAGGCATTACTGTTATATCTTGTAAACACGCACAACCAAGTGCACAACAAGACATGAAAACAAGTAAATAGTATACAAAAAAGAGTGCTGAATGTAAGAGGGGATGAAATACAAGCCCAATAGTAAAGGTACAAGTACAATTGAAATACAATATAGCCGAAGATAGAGAAAGATGGTTATTGGGTCATCCTCTGAGGTTCCTACCTGAAGGGTAGGTATAGATCGCCTCCTCAGCACTCCACGTCCACCCTTCTCCTCTGCATACCGACACACTATATGGTCCACCTCTAGGCCCCGTCCGGCCCGGGTACCCTCATCCTCGATCAGTGTTGTCTATCATCTGCACCAAACAAAACATGGTGCAGGCATAGCCCAGCTAGGGGTGAGTATAACTATACATAGTAGGTACCCTGACACCCTCAAGGTCTCAAAAAATCCACATATGATAAACCAAAAATCATGAAATCAACTAACAACCCTACTTAGGTAAATTCCCAAACATATACCTGAGTTCTCACCCATCTCAATAATGAGGAAACACATTGTCCAACCCAAAATCCCAAAGCATAACTATTCCACAAAGGAAGGAATACAACAAAGGTAAGTACCCCATAGGTACACCAAACAGAATAATACCACCACGGTATTACCATATTGGAAAGTACCACACAAGTGCGAACTTATCTCCCACCAAGTATAACTTAGGTACAATATTAGAGATGATTAGATTTATCTATTGAATCATCTTACTCTGTTAAGAAGAAGTCCCATGAAGGATCCCAAATTACAGACTCACATAGGATCCTAGTACATCGTCAGACCCACATAGGATCCTAGTACACCGTCAGACCCACACAGGATCCTAGTACAGCATCCGACCCACACAGGATCCTAGTACTCCATCAGACCCACACATGATCCTAGTACATCTTCAAACCCACATACGATCCTACTACATCATGAGAACCACAAAAGATCCTAGTATATCGTCAGACCCACACAGGATCCTCGTACTCCGTCAATCACACACAGGATCCTAGTACATCATCAGACCCACACAAGATCCTAGTACATCGTCAAACCCACACAGGATCTTAGTACATCGTCATACCCATAGAGGTTCCTAGAACTCTGTCAGACCCACAAAACATTCTAGTACATTGTCAGACCCACACATGATTTTAGTACATCGTCAGACCCACACAGGATCCTAGTACTCCGTTAGAGCCAACTACAGGGTTCCCACACTAAGCTCGCTTGTCTCCAAGAGGGTCTTCTCTTCAAGCCACTGCTTGATACTCCAACTACCACAAACACCAACTAAGAAGTATCCCAATGGACTGCCACATCATTGGGGTCTCAATGCAACAGATGGTGTGTCAATCAGACACCTGGTCTGTATGTTATTAGAATTTTAGTCCCGATGGATCGGTTGGATCCGTGCATGATCCAACCCGACCATACCCCCAACTTTATCCAAACCTAAAGTGGGGTATACAAAATGGATTGTCTCAGTCCAAGGTTTTCGGTGTCAGAGATGGTTCGTCAAACGGATTCCCGAAGCTCAAGATATGGCCGGAAGAACGCGAAGGGTCGAAACTGGTCCGGGTCCAGTCCAACTCGATCAAACCGACCCGGTTTGGGTTGACCCATACCGACCCTCAAGGTTCGACCTGGCTCACTGGGTGGCCCAGACCGCGCTGGGTGGCTCGGCCTTAGCGGGGTAGCCGCGGTGCAGCGGGGTGGTCGTGGTGCGGCGGTCCGCCACGGCAGGACAAATGGACATCCATCCTGTCCGCATGGCATGGTCGCACACCACGCCTTTATCAGTGGCCATATTGGCTGGCCGTCCTCCCTTCGTCACCGTGGCACAAGGCGTGATCCTTTCTCACTGGGCGGCACGGACGCACGCTACCGTCCCCATCGTGCGGCCAACCGCCGCTCTTGTGTCCCACGGGTGCCAATCTCTGACACCGATCATTGTCCTCCTCCATCGCAAAGAGCGCAAAAAAATTACACAGAGATTTTCAGAGTTGTTAGGCCATGTTCATTTGGCATGCACCTTCTGTGTTAGAACTGTAGCAAGAAGCTCAAATATTTCTTAAATGATGAAGAATTGTCCAGAATGGGTAAGGGGAAAAATTCACAACAACTACCCTACCTCGGAGGTTCATTGATGTATCATGAGATGAAAAACTGTGAATGCGAAGAGGGTGCCAATGATTGCCACCTCTACAACACACTTCCAATGTCGGGCTCGTGGGTCATCCTCTTTCTTGGCTCTGATGAACGTTCTTTGATGGAGATGATCTTCCACAAATTCTCCCCTTATCCTTTTCCAACAAATCCTCTCACAGAAAACAGGTTCCAATAATTTAAATTAATTCTATCAATTTAATTGTTGGCAAAACTAATTTTTGGCACAATTAATTGTACCACATTGCCAAAATTAATTGGCTCAATTTAACCAGAGGAATGAATTAATGGAGAGTTGAGAGGTTTCTCCACCATTAAGAGGGTTTTGGTGGTCCCCGACATTAAATTCAGAATTGGGGGTTTTAGGCTCGGTTGTCCCCACCTCCATAACATTCACATGGGAGGTTTCAGCAAAAATAAAATAGATGTTTATGTTTTTTTTAATTTCCACAAAAAAGTGAAAAACTATCTTTCACCCTCGACCCACTGCAGTCAAGGTAAAGGTCTTTTTAAGGGAATATTGGCGTTACGAGTTCAATAGTGTCCCCAGATTTCAATTCTGAGCACTGGTTTAAATGTTAGAAAATCCCACTTGCATGTTTACTGAACATACCCAAAAAAACTTCAAAAATTCATTCCAGGCACACCAGGCCTCAGAATCTCGCACCGTCAATTTTCACAGACTCTTAAAATTCCCAAATAATTAAATAAAATACATGGAAATTATGAGTCTATACAATACTACAACAAAGAACTAATAATTTCTTATATAGTAAACTTCTTAAAATTTATACTTTCACATATTACAAAATTATTTGTATTCCATAATTTGGGTGATTATCTCAAGATTTTTTCAACTATAATGTTGTTAGATAGTACTTAACCTAGTGAATTCATATTTTTTTATTAATATTAAACTGATGAAACATATGTTTTAATGACTCATCTTATCCCATATTGAAATCATGGTATTCTTTTTGAAGCATTTTATCCATAGTTATTTTTATATTTTATTTCCCATAATGATTAACTTGTAGGATTCACCAAATATCTTGATATGTCTTACATACTGAAACATAGATATACACACTTTTAATTTTAGTAGAACACAAAATAATATTAACATTACAGTTTAAAACGTATTTCAACATATCATTACTTATAAGTGTCTCTGGATTAGAATTAGGTATGTTATATGGTTTCTTCATGATTATCCAGTGATCTCTTAATTTTTTCAGGTATACCTACATTCTGCCTTTCCATTACTCGTAACCACTTCAATCAAAAGATGATGTATTTGAGGTATATAATCATTATTTACACTAAAACATGTAGTCTAATAGAGTTGATCTTATTCCTTAGACTAATAGGTCTAGGATTTTATGGTTATAATGATAGTTAAAATAAACACAATCTATATCCTGAAGGATTTCCCTATAATACCAATTTTTAGATCAAGATAGAGGAAAATTATATACTAGAGGATGAGGGGATAATCCTTTAATACATTTAAAATAAATAAAAAATAATATTTTATTATTTTATGTGTCAACAATGTAGTTTAGTGTTCATAATACAGTGTAGTGAAAATGAATTATGAACATGGTATATTTTTATAGTAGTTCGGATCTCCAAAATAACACTCTACTCTTCAATATTTAAAATTTGGTTAGAAGATTTATAATCACTAATAAAACTTAATTTTAAATGTGTGATAACATATATATCGACATTTCCTTTTACAATACCTAGTGGAACAACCAATACCAAAAATCTTATAGAATTCACAACCCAATTAAAACTACCTTTTCATCAATAGTCACATCCTAAGGACTATCTTATCAATTTTTATAATATAAAATACCACACTATATTTTGATTGAAAAAATCATAATCCAACTATTACAATTAAAAATATATGAAATAAAAGATTTAATAAGAAATAATTAACATAAGTTAAAATAGATGAGGAAAGGATATTTAAATTTATGTATCATAATGATCTATAATAACTTTAGTAGTAATGATTAAAACATTTATGTCGACTTGTGATCACACCAATGAAATATTAGTCACAAAAGATATCAATCATATATGAAGAAAACTTTATGATCTCTTATTATTGAATTATATAAATAGATATTTATTAAATAAAAAATATCTAACTATCATCTAGATCTTTTCATTGATTCTTATTTCGCAAGAGTTTCCTAAACTCATCACCTCCATCAAACGATGAGAAATATTTAAAAATAATGAAACATGCTAATTCCATTTATTTATCCTTGAATTAATTCTTAAATTTAACTGATTACAACACTTTAAAATATTATTATTATTACATATAATTTTTATTCAAATAAATAAAATAGTAAAAAATATTCTATCATATATCCCTTAAATATTCAGTATTATATGAGAATTTCAAGTATTCAAGTAGTTAGATACATGATTTACTTTTTCTATGTAATAATTTGGATACATTTCATAATAAGTTACATAGATTAATTTATACATCAACTATTTGGACGAAATGGTTACATGGTAATACTAACTAAGTTAAGGAAATTCATACTACTATTGAGGTTTTACTTTCATTACTGTTCATGAAGACTATTTATTACACCATTGAAACAAATATTCTATTACCACTGATAGAAGGAACACAAAAAATATTTTATATAGGTTTTATAATGGTAATTACATGAGTGGATAAAGGAAAGATAAAGTTTCAACTTCATCAATAAAGGTATGGTTAAATTTTAATAATTTTTATAAAGGTGAGAAAAACATTCAACTAGTCTCATAAGCATAAACTAGACTTTCAACTAGTTACATAAGGGTAGTTATTATATTCCATAAAGTCAAATATAAAATAAAAATGTTTGGTAAATGTAAGTAAATTGTAGAGTAATGGTAAAAAAACTTATACAACTTGTGTAAGGTTACAATTAATGTTATATATAGGTAAACATGGAATTTTCAAAGCAATGAGAGGGTACATGAGAAGCTACATAAGGGCAAGGAGAATGGTTTAACCACTGTATATGGGTAGACAAAGACTTATCTATGGATAAACATAATATTTCATACACTATGTAAGGGTAGAAATATATTTATGTAAATGTATAAAATAAAAATTATTACTTCTGTAGGGTTACATTAGAAATTAATTATGGGTAAGGTGTAAATTATAATACTCAAGTAAAGGTAATGATAAATTAAATATTATTATGTAAGGTTAATAATCTAATTTGAAAATTAAATTTTGAAAAGGTTTACAAGAAAATATATATGTTGATTAAAATTAATAAATTATAAAATATATAAATAAGAATATTGGGAAGCATAAAATATAATTTAAAAATATCTTTTTGAAGAAAATAAGAATAAAAATATTTTTATTTATTTTTATTATTCAAAACATTAAAAATAAATGTCAAATATATATATATTCCAAAAAAAGTTAAAATCTTTCCCCAGTATTAGAATAATGAACATTCATGTCTTCTTCATTATAAATTATTAAAAATATGATTTTTCCTTAGAGATCCAGCTCTACGGATCCTCCCTATAAATTGTTATCATTTCAACACCCACTCGTACATTTTTCAATTCCTCTTATTTTAAAAAAATTTTAGGTATCAACATTCATCCTGAATCGCCACCCAACATTGAATTTTCATTTCTACGTGTTCAAAATTCCACATACACTACACTGTGTTGATCATTATCAAAGCCAAATTTAACTTACATCCCTAGTCCATTGACCTTACTATTCACTTAATTCTCCACTCCTTGTGACATGTGTTGGGAATAAATTAGAAACCTTGAATAAACTATAGAATTTTTTTGATCCTCTTGGACGAGATTTATCCCACAAAATAAATTCTTGATCACCACCTATCCCCTAAAAACAGTTCTAGAAATTTATGAGGCTTCATCCAAAATTTTTACCATGTTTCTTCTTTTTAGAAATATATGGCAACATAACCTTCCCATTCCCCAAGTATATTTCACTAAATATATACAATTTCTTAGCCACTTCTCACGATTAGTATTAATGTGTTTTAAATTATTACCAATGATCAACTAGATCTATATGGACCCACAACATGCACAGTTTTGATCATCCTTATAGTAGCCAGAATATCTCCCCAATGATAATCATCTTCCCCAATTGCATACGTTCTAATGAGTGTGACACATAAACAAACACCATAAACTATTAAATCCTATGAGTGACCATATCTAATTTAATTTTCCACTCCATGATATACATATCTCAATGAATGTGTAATATTGTTATCACTCTAGCTAAGAATATTGTCTTAGAAAATAAATAAGGTAAGAGGAATAGAAAAAATAACATATCAACTACATTTATTCTAGTATAATGGGGTAAAAATAGAATTACAATAGTATATATAGGAGTGGTTGTAAAATAAAAAAGATGATGAAGAAGGAAGACTCCCTTGGGAATGAACACTTCTTCAAGGCCAGGATGAAAATTTCAATTTCATACAATTGAGTTTACTATTCATAAAATGAATCACATACGACTCTCTAATATTTATCCCCTTATTTATGACACCACCTACTTATCCAACCACCCAAACTACTATATATGACAAAAAAATAATAAAATCAAAAAACAAATAATACCCTCCTTTTAGTGAGCACCCTTACCTTCCCATACATGGACAAGCCTAGTATGGATATCCCCAATAACCCCCATGATCCTAAAACCAATCATAAAGTAGTAATTAAATGCTGGTATTAAATATGAACAACCCATCACAACCAATGTCCCCCTTTATTAGTTTAACCAAGAAAAATATTAATAAATAAATAAATTTCATAAGGATATATAGTGATTGTGGAGACATATGTAATTAAGGGAAAAATGATGAAACTATAAATTCTTCCTTTTATAAATCCAGGATAGAGCATCTAAATTTGAGTTTTTTATCCCACCTTTCATGGTTTAAGTGCCAAACTCCTCAAATAGACTATCTTATTTCTTATTAATGAGGTAAATAAATTATAAAAACTAGATAATAGAAAATGAAAACATATAGCAATACTGAATAAATATATTTTCTTGAAAAATCATCATCTCTTGGTTCATTAGTTTCATCTATATGTAAATTGGTTGAAAGCAAAATAATCCACGTCATAGTACCTTATCAAGCTTTCCAAACCTCTTGGATGATTTGTATAAGTATCTGGAGATGTAAATCACTTCTTCTCAAATCTGGGTGTACAAGGGACCTCTCTTATTCATTACCTTGGACTGATACTTATGTACTACTAGAAATAGGAAATTAAAATCTAATATTAGTATTAAATTATTGGGATTTTATGTAGGCCTATAATATTAGGCTTCAATATAGGGCTATATGAAAATAATATATATTTGTAATTGGGTTTTGGACATGAACCTAATGCGATAAACTCTAAATTGATCCAAAATGATTTTTTTCTTCTTACTGGTGTGTGGTGAGGCTTATAATGATTATTAATGAAAACTAGTTATTTAATATGAATCTTGGACCTATTAATTGGTTTTTAACAGTAATGGTTCTTCTACATTATGGGTAACATTATCAAAGTTTTAGCAACATTGTTCATTAAGGTGCAACAAAGAGTAGAAAAAATATGAAAATTCTTTATTGGTGGAGGGATGTGTAAGTTAAAATATTATTGGACTAGATAAAATCCATCTATAGATGATGAAAAATAATGGAAGATGGTGTTTACCTAATCAAGAAGGTGAATACCACCTAACAGTTGTCTTATATTTTTCAAGAGGTAAGTTCCATGATAGTCTAATCCATGGTGTCGAAAAAAGGATGAAACTCAAGTCATTCACATGAGAATGAGATAACA
The DNA here is from genome assembly GCA_963277665.1 of Viscum album. Lineage (NCBI taxonomy): Eukaryota > Viridiplantae > Streptophyta > Magnoliopsida > Santalales > Viscaceae > Viscum > Viscum album. The sequence goes on along the minus strand of OY728153.1, from coordinate 182,777,488 downwards.
TAATCTAGGACATAAATGATGGGATCTATGATGAATAAGTGTGAGGAATAAATATATGCTTAGATCATACTTAAATATATCTATAACATTAATAATAAATAAAACTTTTGACAAAAAAACTCCAAATGCATGAAATAATTCATTAAAGTGAATTTTTTTCTCAAAAATAAATTTTAATATTTAAATATCAGCATGTGGTAATAACATAATGTAATGAAATATCATATATTTTAAACCATAATTTTAACAATTATTGAAGGTGAATGTGTAGTTTAACATAGTCAATCAGTACACTTTAATGAAATAAGTTTTACGAATTAATTATGTGATCGTGAATTAGATTAAAAGTGACCATAAAGGTGAAACGAAGTGATTAATATTGATTATATAAGGAATTTGAATTAATTAGACATAGTGTTCACTGAAAACATATTATATTCCATTAACTACAATGTTCAAAGAGAGAATATATCCATGATTAATTCATCTTTATTATCCTAGAGGAATATTTTCATGATAATTTTTCAATAGAAATTTCTAAAAAATAATTATTCAAATATAAAATAATGTTTCATGTGTAAAAAATGTATAAAAACATTATTATTCAAATATTCACTATTATATTTTTTTAATTAAAATACATTAAGGAATATAATGATTTTATATAATAAATCAGTAAAAAAGGACATGATTCACTTTCTTGTGAAGTGAAAACAAACAGTTATTTTCTGAAGAAATATTGAGGTTTTTTGTCTACAAGATTAGATAAGTTACAATTATTTAAATTATTTTCCTCACAAATAGATAAAGAAAAAATTAAATACCATTATTTTATATTCTATATGCTTTTTTCCTTACATAAATTTTTTATTTACATTATATTTTATTTTATTGAAACACTCTTTATATTGTAATAATGGATTCTATAATCCCTTTAATATATTTTTACATTGAATTTGTTTTATATGTATCAAAATCAAATACATTCATTGGTTATAAAACTAAAAAATGTTATCAATTATTGGAGTTGGTTCCCAAGAACCATATTCTATGTACCTGATGATTATATATATCCATCATCTTGAATATTAATGAAGTATCTTATCACATAATGATTGTTCCTATACATGAAATAATATTTGATAATTTGATAATAGTATATGTTATTCTGAAAGGTCATAGTTGTCCCCTACTATAATGAGAACCTAAAGGTGCGACAATAGAATTATCGAATATATGTATTATAGCTATATGATATCAATTAATGGGAAAAAGTGATATAGGCTACCAGGGGAGGATACTCAAAGGATATTTAAGAACCCCCATGTCGTGATCCCTTATTAATTTCCTAATAAAGTCAATATAGGAATGAGAAAAACTAGTATTAAATCCAATTTTTTATGTTTTGTAGGATGTTCTGATATGTGGGCTTGTGTATCAGTCCTTAGACATTAAGATTATCATTAATAAATTTTATAAGTCATGTAATTTGATGTATTGAGGAAAACAAGGATGACATGTGCTCATAGAGAATTAAGATATGTTGAGTGTTTCATGAGTCATATTGCATTAATGAATAATTTGAGAAAGGATTCATCCCTTATTTTCCATGATAGATGTTGATATATCATGCACATTGCTGGGAATTGGACTACCTAGATAAATCCATGGTCATAGTGTTCTATAGGAATGTCCTTTTATGAAAATTCAAAGATGGTGACATAAATATCATTAGTTAATAACCCCATTATTCATTATAATTTATTATAGATATCATGATAAATTGATAATATTACATAGTGATCATTTGTAAGTGGTTCAATTTCATTTCAACATTAACTAATTTCTCCATGGGAGTCTTGGAATAATGCTAGATTATAATCATGGAATTTAGGTTTCTTTTCTTATTGTCACTGAGAAATAGTCTTAGAGTGTCACATGCTAAGTGTATTCATAATCTCAATTAAATTTCATGTTGATTTTTAAAAATTAGAATAATTATGATTCTATCATTGTAGTTTAATAATTATTTGGGTTTGGGTGATCACAAAGATTTAATGAAAATTTATTCAAAAGATTATATGAGTAATATAATAAAATATATTTATTTTCAAGATTTATAAAATATAAATATTTGTTTTATTTATTTATGAATAGTGGAGATATATTTATTTATTAAATAAATATTCATTATACAATGTTCGGTAAATGTTGAGGACGATTAGAAGATTGTGTTTAATGGTATTATTGTAAAAAATAAAAATGATATTTATTCATTCATAGGTTATGTAAATTTAATGTAAATAATAATAATATTATAAAAATACAGCGTTTAAAAGGATTAAGGAATTGGTATTTAGGACTTATATGAAAATAGGAAATCATAATCATTCCTTAATTTATATCTAGTTATATCTCTTTCCTAAGGGTGTTTTTTTGAAAAATGCATAGATATAGTCACTATAAAACCTTAGAGAGTGTTTTAGATATATAGAGTGTTTTCTCTACTCCTCATCCCCTATTAGTCTATCGAGATAACACTATGAATTATTTTTCCTCAAAGATAGTGTTTTTGTGATCTTCCACCAATAACGCAAGTGATCATGATTGACCATGATAACACTCAATTACTCCACATCGATGTTCAGAGATCATGGGTGAAATATGAGTAATTTATAGATGGGATCTTCACTTGGATCCTTTACACAATGATTGTATAATGAGTTTGAGTCAAGAATATCACCAATGATGAAGTAAATACATGTTTATGTAATTCTAGATATTCTTATAAATTAATTATAAATTACATGTGAAGATCCTCCCCTTTTGGTTTTAGCCTTTAAATAAGACAATTAATATATTATTTAAAAACATTGGTCAAGACATCATTCATCATGTGATTATTGTATTATTAATAAATTAATACTGATAGTTGAGTTGTCTCTATGCAATTGGAGTTTCCTTTATACTTGGAAACGTCAAGTGGTATCAAATAGGTCACATAGTTAATTTATAATTGTTTTTTAATAATTGATTGAATGTAATGTGTTATCAATTTATTTTTCTTTATATTTTTTTTCTTGTTTTATTATGAAAAACATTTCTATTATCCTTCTCATTTCTTTCTCACATAACTAGTAAATATTATAAATAAAAATAAAGAAACATGTGAAAATATCGTCTAGTGACTCCAAGCATTCTTGTGATTTTCAAATTTTTATCATATCCATATGATGATATCATATCATATCGGATAAAATAATATCTATATAGACCTGGACCTAAATTAATTAAATTTAAAGAAAAAATTTCCATTTAATTAATGTAAACAACACGTGGGACCAAACATGTCATGTATCTCATACATTACAAAGGGAGTAACACAAGTGAATCATCAAGTCCACACATAGTTTTTGAAGATTACATGTATTTCTCTTTATACACATCCATGGTTGGTCAACATGACTAATCCTTAGGCATATGTCACAAACATGGGTAGAAGATATCACATGTTATTTATCCTAGAAAACATCATATAGTCTATTGCATCTAGTGTTATTGATTTTACAAGGAGAGAAGAATAAATTATATATTTGACTTTTTTTCATGTGTCATGTGTATCAGTTATTTGAATGTACACACCATTTCATAGTATTTTTTGTTATATAAAAAATTAATTTCCATGTTAAATTACAAATCTAGAAGTTGTATACGGTTCATTATTATTGTTTACTCTAAACTCATAAAGAACAGATCATGTAGTGTAATTCAAATGTTTTTTATTAGTAATTTTTTTAACATTTGACTCCATGTAATTAAATACCACAAATAGATGTTGGTTTCTAAGGGAATGTAGTAGTACAAGGATCATTCCAAATAGATTTGATGAGTACAAGTTGTTGCTTATAAGTACACTTGTGTAATTTAATCAATTTAAAAAAATTAGTTTTTTAATTTGATTAAAATTATAGATGATGGAGATTTTGGGATTCTTGGATTGAATTAAGTTAAATTGGAATTTTTTTTAATTTTTGATGTTTTATCATAATTAATGGATGATTAAAAGTAATTTATGACTAGATTTCAAATTTTTGACCATTTCCTACTCTGTGGATTATCAAGAAAATAGACTATACTTATCCATGTGATTGGTTTAATTTTAATTTATTATTATTAAACTAAAATGGTGGTGTGTGAGTCAACCCTCCTTCTTATTATGATAGGGAATGTGTACCCATGAATTATTTTATGTAATACCTCCTTGTCTAATATATTTGATTGCATTAAATACATGTGAGTAAAAGCTTATATAAGGATAGAGATCCTATGTCTAGGGAGGTGGTTTGAGTGTTGGAGCTAAGGTTAAACCAATCAAGGTGATACATAGGAGATTAGGTGGAATGCTTCAATACAAACCAAGCTATGGTTCAAGGTGATTTCTCCTATGGTCAAATTTTAGTTTAGCATATTCTAAATAAACAAACCATTTGAGAAACTAATGATAATTTAAAGTAAATTTTATTTCTATCAATTGTATCTTTTATTATTTATGTCTATGGATGCTACATGATCACATAAAAATGAATTAACATGCATGAAATATGAAATAAAACAAAACTAGATTATTTTTAAATATTTTCATACTTGGTTAATCACTTTAGTAAAATCAACTTAATATTAGTAAAACATGTGATTAAATAAAGCTATGATTTTAAATATAAGGATAAAAATATATAAACTATGATTTTATGTATGTATAGACTTCCACTACTTCTCTTAAATTTAAACCCATAGTTCAATGAGATTGACCGACCCATTTTGGTGCTTTCAATTGTTAGGGAACTCTTAGATTGATGTTTTGGGGTGAGATAACATGGTTCACATCAAGGGTTTACTAACCACAGATGAATTATTGTTACATAGAGGAAAGGATTTAAAAAATCATTATCTATGGTTTCAAGATTATGGAGTCCATTCTATATATTAAGGAACTGGAAACTGATACAATTGGAAAGTTATGCCTTCCTAAAACACCTCAAATAACCTGTTAGGAACATTTCTAGGTTATGAGAAGATAGATATCAATCTATTCCACTAAAATATCCATAAATACAGATATTCAAAAACTCATTCTTATAGCTATTAGGTTTTTGAGAAAATATATTGGGGTAGTAATAAATTTTAATTTTAATTTTTTACATAATTTGGTGATAAAGGAAGTACTAATAATATACTCTAAATTTTTTAGAAATTTGAAACCACACAAATTCAATTATATCATTTTGATCTATACTAAAAATGTATAACCTTGTCACTGGAACAAATATCTAGGAATTTCATAGATGATAATTCATTATATTACTCCACGAATAGAAATTATACGTGCTGGAAAATCTACTTCATGTGTCTCTTGAAAAAAAAGCCAGTGGGGAAAAAGTATATGTATACCTAAAACTTGTGGATGATATAATGTATGCCCAATGTTTTATTTTTCATTCCATGTCTGGTGATCATCTAAATTAATATTAGATTATGGATTCATTTAGAATCATATCTCCCCATCCTGATATTTATCATGAGAAGTCAATATAAGAGAGATATTTAATCTCTAACACCTTGTTCACATGCATGATTTGAGTGAAAACACCTATTTGGATTCATATATTAAATATGATTTGATACATAGATTTCATAGACATATTAAGGTTTAAGATACCTGATGAATCATGCATAGATCACATTATATTATCACTACCTAAAAACGTCTCTTGTTTCATTATGAATTGTAATATGAGGAAAAGTGAAAATACACATTCAAAACATCTTACCCATCTTTTCAATGATTATTAAGACCTGATTCCTAAAAAATATTTGGTCATTATGGTGAATAATAAATGTAATAATAAATAAAATGGTCCACTAACTAATTCCATGTAAACAGCTCTACAACACTATCCTTATAAGAAAAGTAAATTCCAATGATATGAAAATATAATGAATGAAGTGTTGAATCGAGAATGCATGGCCACTATAATAGGAACTTTGACCATTAAAATATGTTGTTAGAATCATTAGGTGCATTTTTTATCTAGTGTAATCCTTTCATATCTTCATGTTGGGAATTAGATAATACATGTTCTTATATATGTGTCCTGATTCCCAAACCAAGTATCTTTCCTAAGGTTTATAGATGATAAGAGGAACTTTTGGATGCTAATAGATTAAGGAATGCTACTCTAGACATTGGATACTACCACCTCACACTACCAATAGAAATGATTTTTGTTTTAACAAACTATTATTATTTTCCTAGTGTTACTGAGAAAACACTATTATAAATTCAAAGTATATCCACTATTTATAACTACGACTATAGATACAAAAACTGTGTCTATAGGTTATAACCACGGTTTGGGGAATTGTAGCCAATATTGGTGTGTCTATAGAGCCACAATTATATCCATAGTTCACAAATTTAGTTATATCCCTATAGTCATGGTTCAAACCATGGATATAAAACTATAACAATGGTTTTAAACTATGCCTCCATACCTATATCCTTGGTGAAAACTGTGGTTGTATCTCAATTGTCATGGTTTAAAACTGTTGCTATAGGCTTCAGTATCCTAAAAAAACCTTGCTTATAGCTTCATACCAGCTGCCAGTTTCCTTAGATCAGCTTCTTAAAGCCTAGAGTATAGCCTCAATACCTAGCAACTACAAAATATCAGCTTCCTATAGCCTATAATCTATAAACTCAATACCTATAATATACAAAATACCATCTGTCTACAGCTAAAAATCCCCCAATACTAAATCATTTCATTGAACCCCTATCTTAGTAGTCAATTTCTAGCGACTTTGAAATTCATGGATGTTGTCTTAGTAAATGATCAAGCATTGACAATTGATTCTGCTAAGACAGAAATTCAGGCATGGCCCCAAGCATCAGGAATTTGGAGAAAATAATAGAATTCAGATGTAAGGGATCACACAAACTAGCTTAATTAATCATCTTAAGATTTAAAAAAAAAATATATTTTGAGCTGAATAGGGTGTGTACCCTTAGAGTTATACCATCAAATAGTATATACAATGAAATGCCCAGTAATGAGTGTGTATACAACAATTTATTTGAGGTATTGGGCAGGGGGTGCCAAAGAAGAATTGTCTATGAATAAATGATTATGTTACTTGAATGCAATTGAAATCTCATTTCTGAATTTGTCAAGAGCTCTGTCAAAAATTGTTTCTGACGCTTTCACAGAGGTGAGCACGTCCGTCTGCTTGAGTACGATGAGTGCGACTTTTGTTACCCCACATTCCCACATTCCAAAGGTGGGTGTCATTCACTCATTGTTCAGGGAAATTTTCTCCTTGATCGAAACAGGATGACGTGATGTCAGTTCTTCCTTCCGTGGATTCCTCCTTGGAACTCGTAACCTAGTTTGGGTCTCTCTTATAGATTAAGACATAGTATGTTAAACACTTCCTAGTGTTATGTTTCCATGGATGTCGGTTAATTACATTGCTTCTATCAGGACATTCCAAGGGGTACGGTCCGGGCATCAACCTTCAGTTGGGGGAGTAGTCACGTTGAGGCATCACTGGCGTGTCCGGACGCTGGGGAATTAGTGTGTCTATCTTTTACCCCTTATTATAGGTCTTCTCGAAGGCACAGAAGCCTGAGGAATCCCACACTGAATATGGGTAATCCTATGACACAGGCATGCATCTGAGGTTTTCCTCAGCTTCCCATGTTTAACATAGGGTATGCCGCAAGTTTAACGTCTAGCAGAGACAGATCGGGCTGATCAAAACAATAGCTAGAGTCGATCAGATTGAAGAACACCCTTGAGGGAACACCGATATTGGGGACAGTACGTGGGCGGATTCCAGAATTCTATTGAGGGTAATGGGGTGGCATGATCTCACCGGGATGTGGAGGACCAGGTAAGAATCAGGATGGAAAAAGGTTTTGGTCTTGAGCCTTGAAGAGACTTCCTACGTATCCCCGTAGCAGGGAATCAAAGTCTGTATAGTTCGGGTAAAAAGGGTTCTTGGCACACTGGAATGGAGGTGGTCGGGGCCAATAAATTTTGGGATTGAACCTCATGGAGGCTTCCTACGTATCATGCCTTTACATGGATCAAAGTCCACGTAGTTCGGGAATGGATTTGTGGGGCTTACGCGCTAGGCTACCTTGGTGTCGGTGAGTCAACGTGAAGGAGGTCGGAATGACTGGGTGGTGGGCTTGAACCTCGTGGATGCTTCCTATATACCGTGCTTTGACATGGATCAAATTCCTCATAGTTCGAGAATGGATGTGTGGGAGAACCATCGTTAATAAGGACCTTGGTCCAGGTGGATGATGGGTTTGAACCTCGGGGAGAGTTCTGACGCACCTTGCCTTAGCTAGGATCAAAGTCCCCATAGTTCGGGAGGTGACAATGTCAGAGAACCGACATGAATAAGGACCTTGGTCCAGGGGGATGATAGGTTTGAACCTCGGGGAGGATTCTTACGTACCTCACCTTAGCAAGGATCAAAGTCATAGTACTTGGGGTGTACAGTTTAACATCATGCATGATGGGAATGGTGCCGGTGAATCGACGTGAATGAGGACCTTGGTCCAAGTGGGTGGTGGGAATGAACCTCGCGGAGGCTTCCTATGTACCATTCCATGACATGGATCAAATTCCCTATAGTTCAGGAGTGGGCATGTCGGCGAACCGACGTGAAGATGGACCAGGGTCCAATAGGTGTTGAACTTGAACCTCGTGAGGTTTCCTATGTACCATGCCATGACATGGATCAATGTACGTGTAGTTCGGGTGGGTCACAATGACTTACTGCTAGCTTGGAATGCAGTTTAACGTCATGCGGGACGGGGATGGTGCCATGGTCGATGCTTACTCTAATACCACGTGAGTCGTGCTTGGTGTGAGAAACAAGAGGTAGCAAAGGCCTGACAACACATCGCGAATGGTGCATCCATGGGAAGTGAAGAGGAGTGGGGATTACACTCTGAGGTGACCCATGGTGATGGGACTTACTCTAGGTTGGAGGCCTGAGGGAGACACAGCGTAGTGGGAGAGGGACTTGGGACCGATGGAAGGAGGATCCTCATTCCCTATAATGCCCTCCACAGCCTTGTCACCGAGGAAGTGAGGAGGGGAAGGGGTGCCGCCTCCTACAAGAAAATATAGGGGGCTTACACCAAGGTGTATGCCTTTCCAGGCAGGAAAACACCACTCCAAGAAGGTGAATATCATCCCCTATGGAGACCAGGGGGCATGAAGAATGCCCAAGGCGGGGGACCCTATGTGCGGGGCATGGGGCGAGGTCATAGTTTAACATCATGTGTTGAGGATGAAGGCGCCTGGCAGTTTAACGTCCTGGAGCTCGGAGGAGGTGGGTTTACTGTGCACCCCCAGGACTTACATAACTAGTAACCTCTGCTCCTTGTGGGAGGCAAGGTACCGAAAATGTCGTAGTGAGGGGGTGTTGCGGAGCAAACCATCAAGGGTTCCATGTTAGCGTGGCTATGAAAAGAAGCAACAGTTGTCATCATGCCTATGAGAATAAGCATTAGGTGAAGCAACACAATGGGAGGTATCATCCGGGGGACTTTGAAATCACATCGTGCAAACTTGTAGGGTCGTACGGGAAAAGGATTTTCCAAGCAGAGGGGTCCATAAGCAGGGTCCTTTTGGAGATGGGTTTCTCTGTATGGTGTAGGGAACTTGCGAAGGGGTGTGTTTGGCGAAGTGGGGTGACTTGGCCTTAGCATGGGACAGAGGTGAAAATGGGAGGTGCTTCACGAAGTGGAAAGGCATCCATAGAGCACTGCCTCACGGAGCACAGGCGCCTCGCGAAGTAAAGTGTCGTGAAGCAATGTTCTTCGTGAAGTACAGTGACTCTGCCTTGGCATGTGGATCACATGTACGTGAGGGGTACTTTGTGAAGCATAAATGCTCTGCGACAACCTGGGTCCCCTTTTGTATCCCCTTCCTTCGTGAAGGCCCATAGGCTTTGTGAAATGAATCCATCTCAGAATAGAGGATTAAAACGAGGCACGAGGGAGGCACTTCATAGAGAAAAGGTACCTCACGTAGATCATGATTCGCAGAGCAAAGGGTGCTTCCTGGTTTGGGATCTAGGAAGTTGGAAGGTCGTATTGTCCGTCCGTTTGGCTTGGGGGGAGCCCCGTATTTATAGTAAAGAGGCACCGCGAATTAGAGCTTACGAGTTGCAATGATGGCTTTGGCTGCTTCACAGTGGGCTTGCGAACGTCAAATGTGTTTGCATAGCGTCCCACCTCCAGGGCTTTGTGGCAGCCTCACAAATGTCAAATGCGTTAACAGAGCGTACCACCTCCTTTGATTCTCGGTAGGCTTGCGAATGTCAAATGCGTTCGTGGAGCCTACTGCCTTCTTTGCTTCACGGAAGGCTCACGAATGTCACATGAATTCACAGAGCATACAACATTCTTTGCTTCACAGCGGCCGCGGTGCTGGGGACTCCGTGAAGCGGCTTCATGAGGCAGCCTGAGGGGGCCGTCTTGGGGCCTTTTCTTCATTCCAAGTTTTTGTGCAAACAAATTCCCCCCCTCAAACATGGAGCCACAGAGGGATCAAGAGTCGAAGTCTGAGGGAAATCGCCCAAATCCTCGGTCGTTTGCAGTGCTGACTCGCAAAGAGGGTTCGCGAGGTAGAAAGGGGCCCCATGGGCCGGTCGTTCTTTAAAGCTCCGCGCAAACTGGACGTGCCATAATGCTCTGAAGGCCATCGCCTATAAAATAGGATCCTTACATCTCTTTTTTCCTTTCCGTTCTCCATGATATTGTGTTCTTCTTCTCTCGATTTGAGAAGATCTATGTACTCCGCAAGTGATCTCTTAGAATCGAGGCTTCACGGAGCACAATGAGTCTTAGACTCTGCGTTTGAGTTCCATGATCCGACTTTGAACGCCAAGTTAGTGCTTTCTCGAATTTTCTTCACAAGTTGACTTCGCGAACTCAGTTCGAGAATAATCTTCATGAACCATCCCAGGAAACATCCAAGTTCCAGAACTAAATGGCCCACTGAGAAGCTGCCCAGGGGGTCCTTGTGGATGTATCCCGAAGGGACGAAATGGAAAATAGTCTGGGGCTAGGAGATCTGGTCCAGAGCCACTCGGACCATAGTTCTTTGGTGGAGCTGTTGTTGGAGATCCAGAAGAACTAACCATTGTGTATGATGTTGTCGTTGTATTGATTTGGGATGAGGGATGACATCTTCATCCCTACAACGGATCAGGATGATCCAACTTACTGGTTTCGGAGCACGCCATGTCAGCACCGATGGTTCAGGGCACCCGATGGTCATGCCTAGGAGGATTTCATGTCAGTAATTACCAACTGCCTATACATTCATTAGAACAATGTAGATAGGGGGGGATTGTAGCCAGAGACGTCCCCTCCACTATACCCAACCATCCTTAGGCGGCGCTGGGGAACCCAAAGAAGGGGTGTTCCGAGGAATTGCACCTGAGCCCGGGGTGGAAATTTCATGGATGATTGGTCTTGGGCCTACTGGGTAGGAACCTCATGCGAGGAGTTTGGGGTAGAGCTGAGGATAGTGGGCCAATATGAGGTAGCTTAGGCTTCCTAGTTCCATATCTTCCAGCAGAACCAGTTAATGCTGGAGCTGTTGAGCTGGTGGTCACCGGGGACCAATACCTTTCACCTGCATCACAGGGAGGTCAGCATCAGCCTATGGGACGTGCATCATATATCAGGGGTCCTGATACTGGGGGTGATGTATGACGAATTCCTCCCAGCCATGGGTGCGTGGGAGGATCCAAAGTAGATGTCGTGTCTGGTGATGGCATTGATGGAGCTCGTGCCCAGGGAGAAAAATTAGGTCGTGAGGGATGTCCACATCAATAGCTGGTTCAAGAAGTTCTTGAACTTTCTAGAAAAGAGGCAGTTCCTGGTGAGGCCTCGAACTTGCCTCAAGGGTGCGCGGAGTAAGGAAAAATCGTACTGTCGGCTGCTGGAAAATAGCCAATGGAAGACCTGGGGGTTTAGTGTCAGCACTAAACAAAGAGAAATAGTCAGGCTGGTGGAATTCATTACAGCCCTCATATGTGGTTGGATCATACCAGTGAGGGATACAAACATGGGAGTGCGGCCAAGCACTTTCATCATGGCATCCACTTTGGCGACAAGAGGGAAGGTCAACCTGGGAATCTCGATGCTCGCCAAGTTGTACAAAATGTAGTGGCACATCAGCTATGGTAAAATGACACAAAGGGTATGCAGGCCATTCCACCTTCTATACGGGTGGATGGCGGTGCACATCAGGGGGATCTATGAGTATCTGAACCACATCTCACCTCCTGGGTCAAACTTTCATCCCTTGATTTTGAACGTCGTAGGGAGCATTCCGACCAAGCTTATTGCACCATCTTTTCTAACCCAGGTGTGCAAGGTGGAGGAATTCACTTTCCACCCATTCCCATTGCCAACAGGGGCCTTAACGGGGTGTTTTCTCTTGAAATGGGGATGAACTCATTGATTTATGGTTCAAATATACCAAGCGGTTTCTAACGGGTTTGTTCGTAGAACCGGAAACATACAATTATTCTATACCCATTTGGACCTACTTTGCAGAGGTAGGATCTCATTAGTTATAGACTGATGAGGCTTATGAATTTTCATTGGTAAAGAGGATGGGAGGTCAGACTCATCACACCTTTTTGAGGGGAATTATTGTCTACTCCGGGACTCTCTTTATAGATTTAAGTTATGTTCGTGAAACCATATTAAATTACCATGTTTGAAAATGAGATTTCCTATAGATATGACTATCAATTATTAGTATGTAAGAGATTTAAAGAATCTTTTATATGTATTCGAGGTTCTTCATCAATAGAGAATCATCTGTATTTGTTTAGAGATTCTTAGTCAATGGTATCCTTCGACACATTATAAAAAAATCTCTTTGTCATTATGATAACCATACAGGTTTTAAAGCCACTCAGCGGGGCACTTGTAGTTAATTGTCATTCAGAAGGACATAGATTATTTCAGAGTTGGGATCATACCCGCAGATGTGCTACCTACGTATCCTTTGTTTTAGAAAAGGAATCAGAACCCACATAGTTTGAGTAAAGTAGTATGAGGTTTATGTATGATTGATGGCTTAAAGAAAGGTGTCATAATCACTTTTACGCTCTAAGCTCATGTGAGTCATGCTCAGTGTGAGAAACTAGAGGTATTTGTAAAACCAGACAATTGTGCCACAAGAGATGCAATCATAAGATATAATATGGGGCTTATGTATGTATGGCTTCCCAAATAGATAGAGATTAGGACTTATTTCAGAGAAGAAGTCCAGGAACAGGGTCCCTAAATGTATATGTGCTTTTATGGAGATTTGGATACTCTATATTGGGGCTAACTCCTGAGGAAGATTCCCAAATTAAGAGGGGACTTCGGGCTTTTACTTCTAAGGAGGATGCCCAGATTTGGGAAATTATGACTCGTTAAAAAGAATTATGACTGGGGATTATTCCTGAGAAGGAGGCCCAGGTTAAAGGAATTTAGAATTTGAGAACCTGGGGCTTACTCCTAAGGAGGATTCCCAGATTTGGGAATTTGTGATTGGGACTAAATCATAAGGAGGAGGCCCATGAATAGGGGACATGAAGACTGGGGCGTACTACTGAAATGGAGGCCTAGGTTTGGGGACATGGGGATTATTCCTAAAGAGGATGTTTAAATAAAGAGAACTTGGACTGGGGCTTACTCTTAAAAAGGAGGCCCCGGTTAAAGATCCTCTCATCTTAATGCATGAGTTTGAATGAATGAAATCTCTAACCTTAGTGATATAAAGATATATAAATCACTAGGTTTTAAGAGATGTTCCACATAATTCATTTCAGATAAGGAATCCAACAAGGTAGCCATGAAAAAAAAGGATTTGAAAAGGTTTTTAAAGTCTGAATCATGAATAGGAGAGGTGGATAGGCATAAGAGAGGTGAAATAGGCAAGAGGGGCACCCAAAAAGAAGTAGGCGCACAGGTCCTGCGTGGGTGCGCAGGTATTGGTCACACAAGTGTACCTGCATGACACATGGGTACTTATGTTACGGTCACCCCATGGTTTAATACTTGGGCGATACGTGGCTCAAGCCCTTAGTAATATCACAAGAGGCTTCCAGAAGAGTGGTGTGTGTGTTCTGTTGAAGGGGTAAGGTGGCGCGCAAGTTTCTTCATTTCCCTTAAGGGTAAGACACTTAGGCGCGCATTTTTTGATGAATTTCAACACTTAGGCCTTCCACCCCCCCTCTTTAGATCTTCCGATCTAGGTATGAAATTACCTTAGAAGTTTTATGAAGCTTCGAGAAGAGACTAGGGCACCAGGAGAACAAATATGAGTTTCTGGAATTTTTCCTCCTCGAAATGGGGGGCCCACCGGGGGTATTAATAGGCTGATGAAGACCCCGACTGAGAATCAAATAGGCCGCGAAAGTCACCTGCGTGAACACTAGAAGGATCACATGTATAATTGTGTGACCATGATGAAACTTGCACGACCCAAGAGTGAAGAAATCCTTGTTCATGCCTTTGTCAATTGTTGATGTTTCATCAAAGGAAGAATCACTTTGGACCAAGGTATTCCCCTTTTTCAGTCTTTAGACTCAGTGACGGAAAGGAGTGTCAACACAGTTGATGGCCAGGGAAAGGAAGAGCATCGAGCCTACATCTTGGCCTTTTGGGGAGGAGTCCTGGGGGCTAGGGTAGACCGAGAGCGTCTCTGCGAGCCATACACCCTACACCAGTTTGCCGGGAAATTCTGGTGGCAGCAGCGGCTAACCCCGAAGGTCTATCTGGTGGTGCGCTATTAGGATCACCCGTGTTTGATGAGGAAGATGTGGCTCATGTTCACACATGAAGATGGGAAGATGCAGAATGTATTTCCTCCACCGACCGCCATCCTTGGGCTGATAAGAGAATACAACCAAAGCTGGGATGAGGCCTACCCAGGGGAGATGCCAATGCATCCAACCGTCTTGGTCAGCGAGGGTGAACTTCCTCGATCTCGAGGCTGAGGCTGGAAGGAGACAAGGGAATCCCATAGTGGAGGGGCAACTATAGTGGTGGAGCCTGCACAGGTTGAGGAGGGAGCAGTAGAAATGGATCCAGCAGCAGAAAATCCAATAGCGTTAGCAGAGCCAGTGGTCCCAAGAGAACAGAGTCATCTAGAGGGGCAGCCACCGAGGGGATTCCATAGGATTTATACGCAGGCCCTAGGGAAACGGCTGCTTTACATTGACATGTCGGAGAATTCTCTCTTCCTGGAGGCCTGAGACATCTGGGAAGTAAACTGGAAATTCCTTGGACCATCCGAATTATGGCAGCACCTTAACTGCCTCGGGATGGACTTTCCGTGGATTTGACCTATTAGAGCCGAATTTGCAGTATCCCAGGTGGAGGCTGAGTAATACATCGCCAAGCTAAAGTACTTCATCCATTCTTGAGGCGCCCTACACTCGATGATAGACTGAGTCAGGGAGCTTCTAGGTTGCATGGTCCCTCCACAGCTATTAGCTGCTGATCTGAGGGAGCACTTCCCCCTTCCGGATGTATTAGACGAGTCCTCCTGGGGAATGAGACTGGTAGGGAGAGTCCGCCGGAGGCGGGTGAAATCGGCGACCAGTCCTCAGATCTCGAAGATTTTGCAGAGCTTCTCAAGGTAAAATTCCATGTTCTATCTTCAGAGTCTTCCCATAGGTTACTCTGGATTCTTTATCAGTATTTATACTCTACAGGAGGATCTTGTGCAGAGACCTCGTTCTCTCCCCTCCGCGGGTGCCGACACGGGACCTTCAGGATCCACGCCTGTGGCTGGATCAAATTCCATGTCTGGTGGGGCTGGGATAGTCGAGGTGGATCCCTTGGAGTCTACAGACCTACCATCTATATATGGGGGGCCTTGTCTCGGGGTTCTGATGAAATCATCCAAAGCCGATACCAGGGATTTGACCTCTGTAAGTCCTCTCATCCCCATTCACAACTGCTATC
Organism: Viscum album; assembly: GCA_963277665.1. NCBI lineage: Eukaryota > Viridiplantae > Streptophyta > Magnoliopsida > Santalales > Viscaceae > Viscum > Viscum album. The sequence continues at coordinate 182,761,413 of OY728153.1, read as the reverse complement.
CACTAACCAAATTAACTGACATCTATATCCCTTTATTGGTGTGTACAGTACTCAAATTGGCCTGGGATGCTGCGGAAAAGTTGGTTGGGGCTTCTGGTAGCACTCTTCCCAGGGGCATGTTAATGGTCGTGGAGGTAAACATCCATCTTGACCAAACTACAACACTTTTGATCACCGGTGGGGGAACCCGTGGGACGTTTTTGTGAGATCATAGAGGTGTAATCCGATGATGAGGATCAACCAGACGATTCAAGTCCCACCACACTCGATCCGACGCCAGACATGGACCCGACCGAGGAGTTCCTAGGGGAATTGCCTTCACACAAGCCCGTCAATCATGCCGACTAGGACGAGACATCCTCTAACAAGGAGGACAGTAAGATAGTCTGTCGCCGCTCATGGAAACTGATCACACACTTCATCAATGACACCCCCAAGCTCTATGGTTGAATGATATGGACAGACTTCATTCATGACTGTGCGAACTGTGTGGTGGGGGAGTGGATACCTGATGCCCTCACATTCTCATCCACGATCTTATGGAAGAAAAGATTCGGGAGTATGACCGAGGGCTTGGTGTAGGCTGGCAGCGGAGGAATGCGGTAAACATCCAGAGGCTCTAGAAGAATGAAAATGAGGTCTAGCGGCAATAGGATCGGTCAGACGAGTACCTAACCACCCTCAATGCACAATCTGAGCTAATATCATGATTGACGGCCCATCTGATAGAGGCTGAAGTGGGATTGAGGCAAGCTTCTGGGGAGATGAGCACTATCTGGGCCGACGTGGAGCGAGCCCAGATTGCGACTAATGAATTACACCCTCTTTCTGCCGAGGAAGAGTAGGAGGTGAACAAGCAGCAGCATCTCTTGGATGCCACCTGCCAGAGGGTTGAAGAGCTGCAACGTTTCTTCGACGAGGTCAATCCGTCAATGGGGGGAGTCGACCCCCGGGTACTATAATGATTATAAACCCTTAAAAGTACTTTCATGATTTTATTGTTTTAATGATGTAGCATGCAAGAGTTCTTTTGTTTACATTGGTTTATTGCATCCTTATGATGTTCGCGGAATGTCCAATGACCATTCCCTAATCTCCTGTGGTTCGACCCTGATGTGAGAAACAAGGGACATCCACCTCATCGCCCCATCTAAATGTAGGAGTGCATACCAAGATTCGGGCATCTGGGGTTTGGAAAACTGCTCTAGATTTTCGGGAAATGGGACAGTCCTGACTAGAGAATTATGTTATCAAAACATTTGAATTACCATTTTTCTAGTGTGCTCTTGTGCACGAATGGTGTAACCAATGGGGAACTGAAATAGATCCAAACATATGGGAACGGGAAGTGTGAATCACGATACCCAGGATTAAGAAAATTTTGAGGGTGGCATAATAATAAAGAATAACTATTGACTGCATTCGAAACACAGTATTATTATTGTATTAGCCTGGTGTGGGGACAGACAAATGAGGGTCAATCGTTGACCATGATTGAAACATGGGACCTGTCACAAATTCCATCCATTAGTCTTCCATAACGTTGCCCAGGAAAATAGACAGTCTATAGGACGAGTGTCGACATAGTGAGTGGGTTACTCAAGACATGAAAGAGGATGAGAGTCCAAATAAGGGGCACGCAAAGCGTGGGATGTGGAGTGATGGTTTTTTAGATTACACACCAACAATGACAAAATTATTCTACTGTGGTGGGAGTATACTAGATAGGTGCATGGATTGACCATGGATCTTTCCTTCGTTCAGATAGGGCCACTCTGGCAAGGGGGGCTATCGCTTCCCAATGCCATCGTGGGGTATCCTGAACTTGTTCGGGGAAAAATTGCAGTTACATGGTTCCTCACAAGGGGTCAGTCCAGGGGCCCGAAATGGAGGGGAATAGGACTTATGATTCTTGTGGCTAGACCCTAGGTGAAATATCGAGGTGTATCTATGTATCCCATGAGGATGGTAATCATTCCGTACGTAGTTCTTGGGGCACATCTTAACTTCATGTAGGATGATGAGAAGTCTGGTTGCACTGATACACATCCTACCCAAACTACTAATCCCATGTGAGTTGTGCTCGATGTGGGAAACAAGAAGTGGTGGTGGGACTTTCCTAATATAGGAAGGGACATGGTAGGGAAAATGGATGCCCCATAAATACCCGTCTAATGATTCTAACCCATCTCTGTAGCGCACCTAGACGCACGAAGAGATAAAGACGAGTATGTTAGAATTCCACTTGAACAAATGGAAGTGGAAATGCGTGAATCACGACGATCGAAATTTGGATCACAATGATGGCGGCGTGATGATGGAGGATAACTTTTGACCATGGCAGAAACACAACATCTATATCACGTTAGCCTGGAATGGGTACAGAAAAATGAGGGTCAACCGTTGACCATGATCGAAACATGGGACCTGTCACAAATGTCATCTGAGATCCTTAGGGGAGTTGGCCCAGGATGATAGGTGAGTCGATGCGACATGGGAACAGGTCGTTAGGGGGTCCCTTCGGATGTAGAAAAGGATGAGGATCCAAATAGCGAGCTCACGAAGCGTGGTCATGGAACAAGGGGTATGTCTCCATGAAAATCCGACACTTCGGGATCTTTGTCAAAAGCATCCAAATACAACAATGAGATGTATTAGATAGAGGGGGTCGAGCCCCTTTCCATATGGAGATCTTAGTTTAGGGTCGTAGAACTCAGACCATGGATGGGAGGAAATGCAGGAGACTCATGGTGAGTAATTACAAAAACCCGACGTGAATGGGAATCGGGGGTCCCAACCACCACGTGTTCCTTGGGATAGATTTTAGGTACAGGGACCAAAAATAAGGGTTGAGTTGGGCATGAGGCAAACTGAAAAGGCATTCTTACATACCCCATGTGGATGGGGATCAAGTTGCACGTATTTCGTGAGGTGGGGCACAGTGAGGTACTAGTGCCAGGGATAAAAGGTGTGTGTGGGCACGGAACATGCACCAAAAGAAGCAATATTTGATAAATATTTTTTGTACATTAAGGAGAGTGATTTTTTTGTTAAGGGACAAGCCTAGGGAAGCAGGCCTTGGCATCACCACAAGAATCAAGCCGTAGTAGGAATTGAAAAATGGTATGGTAAAAGACCGATACCCAACGTGATGTCCTCTATGATGAGGTCATCACAATGCAGTGACGTTTTTCATCATGCAGCCAGGACGATAATGTCACAGTTTAGGGTCATGTGATAGGACCAAGCATGTGTTTTAACATCATGCAGTGCAGACATAGCAGAGACGATACTAGTCTGTGAATGTGTTAGGTGAAATAAAACATAACCGAAGTGAATGGGGACATGATCCCACATCACACCATATGCAATTCCGAGAGGGGAACCTCAGTCCAAGGGGCCCAAATAGGGGTGAGAGTGATAGGGTCCGGAGAAACTAGCTCCCAGCGGAGCTGGACTCGAAAACGAGATGTCTGGGCGGTCCTACGTATCCCATAAGGATGGGAATTAAGCCACACGCAGTTTTATAGGGTGCCTTTTAATTTCTAGTGGGACAACATATAGTTTAATGTCGTGCGGGACATAAAACATGATGGGTACTTTTTATAACAGGGTGCACGTTGTGCGACTATTGCAAACCCGATGTGAATGAGGAGGTACTCCCATACAACACCATGTTGTCCCATATTCAAGGTCCAAAAGGCAGGAAAAAAAAAGAAAAATTAGTAGAACTCAAGCTGTATCCAAAGACAATAGGCTTGGGCATTCCTACATATCCCATGAGGATGTGAATCAAGCCACACATAGTTCTGAGGATCTCTTAGTTTATGGTATTAGAGCATGGACCATGGAGGGATGGAAACCATCCAAGAAATCGTGGACCTCGACCCGATCCCTCAGCCCATGTGAGTCAAAATCGGTGTGGGAAACAAGGGAGGAAGCTCTTTATTGAAATACCTGGAATGCCCGTCAAAGGGAAATCAGTGCAGAGCCCCAAATGGCGCCCTTACCATGACTACGTTCTCCTAATGTGCAGATGCACACTAAGGAATAGTTTCAAGAGTGTTGGAGGTTCAGTTGGACATGATGAGGTGGAGAAGGATGTGAATCATGTAACCGACACTTTGGGATTAATTAGGTTGGCATGAAAATTGAGGATAACTATTGACCGTGGCAGAAACGCATCATCCCTATCATGTTACCTAAAATGGGAACAATAATCGGGCATCCACCGCTGATCGTATTTGCAACGTGGGACGTGTATCATTTTTTTGTTTGAAACCCTCAAGGACATTGGCCCATGATGGTAGGAGGGCCCTTGGGCAGTGCATCCATGCCCTTCGGGGGTCCCTCTGGTTGTGAAAGGTGATGTAATCCCTAATGAAGGGGAACTCGAAGCCTGGGAAATGGTTGGGAGCATGTCCGAGTAGAACCCAACATTCCAGGTACTAAACCAGAATACCCTTTAGACATGTTGTTTATTTGCCGAAGAGAATCGATGAGTGGTCCTTAACTTGAGAGTAACCGATTTGAAGGGATAAGTATAGAGTAAGAAGATAGAGAACTCTAAGGAGGTGGTAAATGGCATGGTCATCACAAAGGATGTGAGTGAGGACATAGTCCCATACCACACCATATAATCCTTTCCCTGGGAAAGGGTAGGTCAAGGGGGCCAGATAATAGGTAAATCTCTATGAGATGGGGTTGGACCCAGTGTTTAGACATTCGGGCATTCCTTCTTATCCCAGAAGGATGGGAATCAAGCCATTTGTAGTTATATAAGGTACACAGATAGGGGTAGGATTCCCCAACACAAGAGCTGTACGACGTGGAAAGTAACTTGATGTGAACGAGGACATGATCCCCTATCACACCATACATCCAACGATAATTTGGGCCAAGGTCCCAAAAAGGGGCCAGGGGGCCCGAGGATAGACTCTTGAGTTTGGTCAGGGCCAATAGGTGAACCGCATGGGCCATCCTACATATCCCATAAGGATGGGAATCAAGACAGACATAGTTCTTGAAGGTACACGAGGGTAAGATACCATACTGAAGGGGGGGGGGGGGTGTACGGAACGATGAACATCCCGACATGATTGAGGACATAACCCCACACCACACCATATAATCCCATAAGAGATCCCGGGCTGGGGGCTTGCGAAGGCCATGGGGCCTGAGGCTGGGCCTCAGTCAGGAAGACTTGAACAGATCGCAGTTTAACATCTTACAGTGAGGATGGGGGCCAGGGGCCCAAGAAGGCAAGGGGGCCTAAGGCTGGGCCTCGGTCAGGAATGAGTGACCAGCTCGCAGTTTAATGACTTACAGTGATGACGGGGGACAGGGGCCTATGAAGGCCAAGGGGCCTGAGGCTGGGCCTCGCTCAGGAAGGCCTAACCGGATCACAGTTTATCGTCTTCAAAAGAGGATAGGGGCCAAGGGGCAGAGAAGGCAAAGGGGCCTGAGGCTGGGCATCAGTCAGGAAGGCTTGGCCAGCTCGTAGTTTAACGTCTTTGTGTGAGGATGGGGGCCAGGGGCCCGAGAAGGCCAAGGGGCCTGAGGCTGGGCCTCAGTCAGGAAGGCCTGACCAGCTCGAAGTTTAACATCTTGCAGTGAGGATGGGGGCCAGGGTCCCGAGAAGGCCAAGGGTCCTGAGGCTGGGCCTCAGTCCGGAAGGCCTGACCAGCTCATAGATTAATGTCTTGTAGTGAGGATGGGGGCCAGGGGCCCGAGAAGACTAAGGGGCCTGAGGCTGGGCCTCAGTCAGGAAGGCCTGACCAGATTATAGTTTACCGTCTTGTAGTGAGGAAAGGGGCTAGGTTCTAGATAAGGACATGGGTCCTGAGGCTGGGCCTCAGTCAGGAAGGCCTGACCAGCTCGCAGTTTAACGTCTTACAGTGAGGATGGGGGTTAGGGGCCCGAGAAGGCAAGGGTCCTGAAGCTAGGCCTTGGTCAGGAAGGCCTGACCAGCTCTTAGTTTAATGTCTTGTAGTGAGGATGGGGGCCAAGGTCCCAAGAAGGCCAAAGGACCTGAGGCTAGGCCTTGGTTAGGAAGACCTAACCAGCTCACAGTTTAACATCTTGCAGTGAGGACGGGGGCCAGGGGCCCGAGAAGGCCAAGGAGCCTGAGGCTGGGCCTCGTTCAGGAAGGTCTGACTAGCTCGCAGTTTAACGTCTTTCAGTGAGGACGAGGGCCAGGGGAGGTCTCATCCGGGGATGTGTACGACACGGTGAGAAACCTGAAAAAAATGATGAAATAATCCCACACCACTCTGTACAATCCTGGAAGAGAGAACCCGAGCCAGATGGAAGGTCATACGCCCTCTTGTACGGGTACTACCTCATCACATCTCCTAATCCCACGTGAGCGATGCTCTGTGTGCGAAACAAAGATCTAGTTTTGGATATCTCCATCCAACGGGGCCTGATAGCTCGCATTTCCCAAAGGGAGTCTGTTGCTTAGATACAATGGGTCATATTGAATTACTATACTATATTTTTGGGACATCTTGGGGTGGTCCTAACAATCCAGGATGATTGTTGACCATGTTCGAAACACAGTGTCCATATAGTGACCTGAAATGGGAGCAATAAATGAGCATCAACCACTGACCATATTCCCAACGCTAGACTCATATCAATTTTTTTATTGACACCCTCGAGGGCGTTGGCCCGATGTGGTTGGAGAGCCCTTAGGCTGAGCATCCTTACCATTCAGGGGGCCTTCCTGACAAGGAAGGTGATGGAATCCCAGTCAAGGAGTGGGTGAAGCATAGTTGTACCCACCTATGAAAGAGGCGAACATCTCCAGAGTGTGGGATGTATGGCCGGGTCGAGGCTAGCTCGATGTGAATTAGGGAAAAAGTATGCACCCTGCCATAAGTATTGACCCGAGGGGATGATTCTTGTGTTTGGACTGGGCCAACAGAATAAATGTCTTAGCGTTCCTACGTATCCCATCTGGATGGGAATCAAGCCTTATGTAGATCATTAAGGCCATGGAGTTTAACGTTGTGTGGTGAAGACGTGGGAGGAAAGAATAATGGGAGTGGGCACATTGTGCGACCATTGTAATCCTCATATGAGTGGGAATAAGGAAGCCTACTCCATATCATGCAAGGATCCTCTGAGGAAGCTGTTCTCAGGGGGAATAGTCAAAGAGAAGAGCTCAGGGCTGGGCTCAAGACGAGGTGTCTGATCATTTCTATGTATCCCATGCGGATGAGAATCAAGACACACATAGTTCTCAAAATGAAGTTTAACGTCATGAAGGACGATGTACAGTTTAAATTCATGCAGGAATAGACAGATTAAGGTCATGAGGGACCGGCATGTAGTTTAGGGTCATGCAAGGCCATACATTTTAAGGTTGTGTAGGACCATAAGGCTAATGCAAAGTATTTATTGATGAACGTGGAATTGGTGGGAGGAGTTATGCGCTCACCATCCATGGTCACCAAGGATTATGCTTCATTGGGGGTAAAACCTATGGACTATGTAAGGTCCTTCACACTTGGGCTCCAACTTGGGTGGTTTCCTACCAGGGATCATTTGCACTCGGAGGTCCAATACTAAGTCGCCTTGCAGAAAAGAGCAGAGGAGAACCTTCTTATTGAAGGATCTAGCTATCTTATTCTGATGCCTTTACAGATTGTGAAGGGCACATAGCCTATTTTCGTCAAGTGCTTCCAATTCATCAAGACAGATTTTGGCCACCTCATCTGGCGCCTACTAGTCATAGACCACAGTGTGTAACGATGGTAGATGGATCTCGATGGGCAGGATGGCCTCAGCCCCATACACCATGGAATATGGAGTCACCTGGGTGGAATTGCAAGTCGTCGTCCGATAAGCCCAAAGGGCGTTGGTGAGCTTGTCCAGCCAACTCTTCTTGTTTTGGCCAACTATTTTACGAAAAATTTTACAGAGGGTTTTTTTGAATGCCTCAATCTGTCAATTTTCCTGCGCGTGATAGTGGAAGGTATGGTAGGAGAAAATGTTGTACTTGGCGTAAAATTTCTTCAACTCAGCTGCTCAGAAGTTTATACCATTATCGGTGGGAATGACGTGAGGGACTCCAAATAAATAGAAGATGTTGGAGCTCAAAAAATCTACAATGGACCAAGCCTTGACTTCCTTGAGTGGAACTGCCTCTTCCCACTTGGAAATGAAATCCGTAGCGGTCCGGATGAACCTGCACTGGCGAGCTATCCCCGGTGGGTACGGTCCCATGACATCGAGTCCCCACACCGCAAAGGGCCAAGAGAAAATGGTGGAGTGGAGAGGTTCTGGTTGCCGATGTAGGAAATTAGCATGAACTTGGAATACGTGACATCTCTTGGAAAAATCGATACAATCTTGGATCATAGAGGGCCAGAAGTACCCCAGTCTCCGGATTTGATGGGACAGTTTCGGCCCAGGCTGGGGGGCACCACAGGTACTGGCATGAACCTCTTGCATGACCTGTGGAATCTTGACCCCTTGGATGAAACAGAGGAGAAAACCATCAAAACCGCACTTATATAGGATTTTCTTAAGACTGGGACCACTCTGGAGGGTAAACTGCAGCACGCGGCATTAGATTCGCTCACACTCGGCCCGATCAGCCGGGAGGAAACCATTTTGGATGTACTCAACAAAAGGGGCTCTCCAGTCGGGAGTCAATCCAACCACTGCATATGAAGAGCCTAGTGGTTTTGTCATGGAGGATCTGGTGGTAAGATGGTTTACTCACAGTCCGTCGTTATCCTCTAGGGTCACAGGGGCAATAACTCTCCCGTGGGCCACATGTATAATCAGATCATCATGCTCGGGCTCTGCAAGTGATGCAGCTAGGCTGGCTAAAGCATCCACTCGACCATTATGTGACTGAGGGACATGGGTAACCTCCAGCTGAGCAGGGAACTGGTCCATTAGATGGAGGGTGCACTCCTACAATGGAGTGAACTATGGCTTCCTGAAAACGTAGTCACCGTTGACTTTCTTGATGACTAGCTCGGAATCCCCTTTCACATGCAAATGGGGCATGTCGATCTCAAGGGCTAGCTCGAGACTGGTAATTAGGGCATGATTCCTTACCTCATTGTTGGTGTAGCCTTCTGACAAAAATAATGAGTATAGTAGAACGTCTTGTGCCGGGGTGATGAAGATGATACCCAGGCCCACTCTGTTGAGCCTAGGATCGTTGATCCTCCTACTAGTGGGGCTTCAGGAAGCACCGTCGAAGTGCATTTTACAACATGAGATGACATGATTGACTGAGAGGATTTCCTCATTAGGAAAATATAGGTCCAGGGATTGATCCACAGAGGCTAGATAGGCATCTTGGATGTCGGCCAATGCTTTCCCCTAGATAGCCTTATGAGGCACGAACCTGATGTCAAACTGCTGTAGGATTACCGCCCATCGCATTAGTCGGCCAGTCAATATGGGGCGGTTAAAAATGTACTTTAGTGGGTCTACCTGAGAGACCAACTGTACCTCTTGGGGCTATAGGTAATGTTGCAATTTCTATAAGGAAAACACGAGCACAAGGAAGCTCTCCTTGATGGGGGATTATCTAGTCTCCATATCGAGGAGCATGCTTCTGAGGTAGGAGTAGCTGTTCTCTGTCCCCTCATTGTCCTTCTGGGAGAGCAGGGCACCGAGAGACCGTTTCATGGTGGTCACATAAAGGACCATCGACTTTCCGACGATGAGTGGCATCAAGACCGGACGCTGCTGCAGATACCGCTTGACTTCCTCAAACGTGGTCTAACACACTTCTTCCCATTCATAGGTGGTTCTCTTCTTCATGATCCGAGAAAATGGCTTACACTTTCCAGCCAGATTCGCAATGAATTGGAGTATGTAGGCTACGTGGCCTTAAAATCCTTGAAGCTCCTGAATATTGCTTAGTGGGAGATCTGGCTGATGGCCATGATCTTCTCTAGGTCGATCTCAATTCCCCAATATCTGACAACGAAGCCGAAAAACATTCTGGAGGTGACCCCGAAGTTAAATTTAAGCTGGTTCATCTTCAGGTGGCGGGAAAGGAGGAAACCAAACACTTTCTCACGGTCCTTGAGATGGTCCGAGAACTGATGAGATTTGATCACCAGATCTTCCTCATAGAATTCCACCAATTTTCTGAGAATTGGATTTAATATGAATTTCATGGACCGCTGATAGGAGGAACCTACATTTTTCAGGCTGAAGGGAATAACCTGGTAACAGAAAGTACCTTGGGGGGCCCTGAAAGTGATGGGTTTCTCATCTTCAGGGGCCATCCGGATCTGGTTGTACCAAATATACCCATCCATGAAGGAGAGGGATTGGAAGCTGGCCGCAACATCAATCAACAATTCCGTCACTGGAAGGGGAAAATCATCCCTCAGATAGTGGCGTTTGAGATCACGGAAGACGATACGGACTCTGATCTGCCTATTCTTCTTCCTGACTGGCACAATTTGGCCAGCCACTTGGGGTACTGGACCTCCTTGACAAAGTTGGCTCTAATGAGCTTGTCAACCTCGGCCTCGACCATGGAATCGTGAGAAGGGTGTATCTTTCTGTGAGCATGCATGAACCCACGATGGTTTGTTGGTAGACCAAGGCGGTGGTAGGCTACCTGGGTATCTATTCTGGGCATCTCTTCGTAACACCAGGGAAACACATCATGGGTCAGCTTAAGGAAGTTCACATACCGCTACTTCTCTTCAAGGGACATGGCGGCACTGATCAATGTGGGTCTCGAATCTGCCTCATTACAAAGGTTCACCAGTACCAGTTCATCGACCGTGGTAGAGACGCCTTCTTCAAAGGCAGGGGGAGAATCATCTAGATACTCTTCTCCACATATGGAGGGATCTTCTGTGGGGGAAGTTGATTCCGAGCCACCAGACCCCGATGGGAGGCTGGTGCCGGCTTGAGTGGTAGTGGTCATCATATCATGAGATTCACGTGCTGCTGAGACCATGGCGATGAAGGCAGTTTATCCGATCCCATATAGTCTTTGGCCCACGGGTCCATGCTTGATAACATCAAAGCAGTAGTGGCGAGTCACCTTGATCCGGTTAAATCCAGCCTGACAAAAAAGACAGGTATGATGTACCGCCATTTCCATGAGCTAGACGTCCTGATACCGTATGGGGGTAGGATTGTGGCATCCCACCTTTTTATAACATAACTTTTCATTACATCTTACAAAACAGAGGATCTTTAAAGTCTAGTGTCTTGTAAATTAGGAACATAATACATTGAAACAACATAAAACATTCTTCTTAAACACTTGAAAGGATTCTTCATTGTTCATCCTAAGTTCATTCCAACATCTCATAACCTGGGATCATAAATTAAAGGAAAGGGTGAGCATAAGTCTAGTATGGGAAACAAGAGAAACATTTTACATGTGAACTTGATATACATCAATAAAGTCATGATAAATAGCTTTATGGAATGAGAAAGAGATCATGAGGCATATCATAATGGAAAGAACATGATTAATAACATGAAGATATGGCTACAACATTTTAATTAGTCAATCATGAACATATCACCAAGGTCCATCCCCAAGGTTTCATTTAAAAAAATTACCAAGGTTATTCACCAAGGTATCGTTAAAATTATAATCCCTAGAGATTACATCGTTACCCAATGCATTGAAGCGCTATCAGGGAGAAACCTTAAATTTTTCTTTATTATCATGTGATCCACAAAGATCATCATCAAATATTTCATAAACAACCCATATAGAATAATATAAATGGGATTCATTTAATAATCATATCATTTTAAAAACGGCTTTGAAGATGTGATCTTAATGTCACTTAAAACCAATGGACAAGGAAAGAGGGTATCATGTATGTAAATCCCAGAATTTAAAATAGAAAATGTTGATATATATGAGAATACCCCTGTAGAATAAAGAGTTTTGAGTATTCACTTTATAAAATAAAATAATTTTAGAGAAAGATAGAGACTTTTTGAGATGAATATTCGGCAGTATAACGACTATGTTGCAGGGTTTTAGAAAGCTTTGAAAAGAGAGGGGACATGGGTCACCCACTCATAAATGATCCATAAAATAGTAAAGGGATATAATATAAAGGGTATAATTACATGGTAATTAAATTTTAAGGACATACCTTATGAAATGAAAAACATGAAAGGAAGACAAAAATAAGATTTCTCTTATGAAGAATTCGGCAGCCTAACGACGTCACTTAAAACATCAAAAAAAATGAATTGATGAGATTAAATAAGGTCTCTCATCATGTGAAAATAAAAGGACAGTATTAGGAATATATAGATAATACCCCAACATGGAAAAAAAGTAACTTGAAATACATGACATGAAAGTAGAACTTTGAAAATGGGAAGATTGAAAGAATCCCTTAAAAAAATTCGGCAGCCTAACGACACCACATAAACATTCATAAAATGAAATGATGAGAGAAATAGAGGCACTCTCATTATATGAACATGAAAATGATAGTAATATGAATATAAAAGAACACCCCAAACACAATAACATGGTGCTTAAAGGAAATGACATAAACGAGATTACTTGAAAAGGAAGTGAGAGGTAGGATGCCTTACCTTGAAGAGTTACCTCGAAATCGTGAGGTTTGGGACATTGGAAGGCTTGAGAGAACCTTGGGAGGACTAATTGGGAGGTAAGGATACCATAACTTATTTTAGGGTTATTTTAGAATGTAATGGATGATAGAATGACTTGGTATATATAGTGGAAGTGAGGGGACAAGACATTAATGGCCAAGGGAAACCTCATTGGTGGTATTGGAAAAACAATGGGCTATCAAATGGTATTTACTCATGGTATTGGCCACATGGGAAACCTAATACCTTATATTACTATTCATAAGTTGTCCAGAATTATTTCATAATTATTAATTCCTTAATGATGTCATTAAACACCCGAAACTCTAAACTGAAAATTCACTATTCACCACAAATTCAACTTTTTCCGAAAAATCCAAAAAAATAACTTAACATAATATTTATGCTCTGAATTAAAACGTGAAATCCATTTTATAAAAATAATTTTTTAAATATTTGTAATTTAATTTTTAAATAAAAAACACTTTTCACTCAAAAAAACTATTACTTAACCAATAATTTCTGAAACAGTTATTTACCAATTTTATTGAATCACGTTACTTAATCAAGGTTCCTGTATTATATTAATACATTATTTAAATGAGATTACTAACCCATTTGGTCATATTACTAATCCAATGTGTAAAATCCCTACTCATAATTTTCCATTCACCAAAAATTCAGTTGATCTTATTAGAATCTAAATTTCTTACTGAACACATTTGCAGAAGACCATTTTTTTGAAAATCCATACACCAAATTAATTATTTAAGGTTTAAATAAATATTTTAAAATATCCCTTTTCTTAAAAATTCATCCATAAGGTACATCCTATTTTTATCCAGACACCAGAAAATTCCAAAACTTCACCATAGAATGAAAACACAATTTTATTTATCTCAAAGGATTACACAAAGTAGCGATGGTCTCATTACATAGCCCCTTATAACACCACCATATGACCTAAGTGCAAGGTTTTCTAAGGTGAGATAATCTGATGGAGGATTGGATAACATTTCCCTAGTAGTAATCTCCACTAACTTGAACTTATCCCGTAGTCGATTCCGTTCAAGCTTGACACGGTGGAGTTCGACTTGGTCTTGGTCCAAAGCGAAGCCCAAATATGACACCTCTTTCCAAAGATCTAATAAGTGGTATTCATATGGTTCGAGTCTACTAGATGAAGCCATCGACTCTTCTTTCTGCATGAACCATTAACATCTCAATTAAATCGTTAAGAGTATATTAATATACTATTCAAAAAGTTTGGGTCGTTACATTCTCCCCCCTCAAGAAATTTCGTCCCTGAAATTTTAATCCAAAGGCCTAGCCAAAAAGGTGAGGGTTCTTTTGATTCATTGTTTCCTCAGGATCCCACATCGCTTCTTTATACTTATGATTCCACAATAACACTTTCACAAGGTTGGTAGTCTTGTTTCTTGGATTCTTGTCTCTATGGTCTAAGATCTCCACTAGGTTCTCTACATAAGAGAGGTCATGTTCCAGCTGTACCGCCTCTTGGTTTAGTACATGTGAAGGGTCGGGTATGTACTTTATCAAGAGAGATACATGGAAGACATCGTGAACTTGAGCTAGGTTCGGTGGAAGTGCTAGACGATAGGCCACTGCTCCTATACGATCAATTATTTCATAGGGGCCAATGTACCTAGGGCCAAGCTTCCCTTTCTTCCTAAACCACATGAATATATTCCATGGAGAAATTCAAAGGAAGACTTTGTCACCAACACCAATCTCCAAGTCCCTTTGAAGGTTTTCAGAATTGCTCTTCTACTGACTCTGAGCAACCTTTATGTGTTATTGGATGGCATGAACCTTTTTTGTCATCTCTTGCACAAGATCAGGCCCAAGAAACTTTCTCTCAGCAGATTCATCCCAACAAGTATGAGTTCTACATTGCTTTTCATAGAGAGCTTCATAGGGTGCCATCTAAATACTCTAATGGAAGTTGTTGTTGTATGAGAACTCAAATAATGGGAGGTGTTGATCCCATCCACCTTTAAATTCCATTGAGCATAATCTCAGAATGTCCTCAAGTGTCTTGATAGTCCTTTCATATTGGCCATCAGTTTGAGGATGATAGGCCGTACTAAAATTTAATTCAGTACTCAGAGCATGTTAAAGACTTCTACAGAATATTGATGTGAATCTTGGAACACGATCAGATACGATGGATATTGGTACACCATGTAGACTTACCACTTCCTTTACGTATATCTTGGAATGTTTATCCAAAGGGGAATCTTCTTGAAAAGAGATAAAATGGGTGGTCTGGGTTAGACAGTCCGCTATAACCCATATTGCATTGATCCCTTTGGATGTTTTTGGGTGACTAGTAACAAAGTCCATAGTGATATTATCCCACTTCCATGCTGGTATTGGTAGCAGTTGTAATACCCCCTTAGGAATTTTTTGTGTTTCCTTTACTTATTGACACACCAGGCACCTTGTAGTGTAATCATCAATCTCCCTCTTCATTTTATCCCACCAATAATGACCACTAAGATCTCTATACATTTTAGTGATTCCTAGATGTATAGAGAAAGCAGAGTTATGAGCTTCATCCATCAGTTCTTTCTTTATCTCCAGAATAAATGGAACAAATAGTCTTCCATGAAATTTCAATACAAATTCTTAACCAATATTGAAATCAGGATACTTCCCATCCTTCACAGCCTCAAACTTCTCCCACAAAAAAAGATCTTCTTTTTGAGCCTTCTTGATCTTCTCTAGTAATAAAGGTTGATAAATCATTTGGGATATGGTTGATGATGTCCCTTCCCTTACAGTTCCCATGTCTAGCTTTACTAGATCCTTAATCAAGGGATCTCCTAGGGTCGTCATTATTTCCAAAACAATAGGGTCTTTCCTGCTTAACACATCCGCGACATTGTTTTCTCTTCCAGGGTGATAATGAATTGAAAAATCATAGTCTTTAATAAGATCCAACCATCTCCTTTGTCTCATGTTCAATTCTTTCTATGTGATCATATACTTTAATCTTTCGTGGTTGATTTATATATCACATTTCTCCCCATAATGATAGTGCCTCCATATCTTTAGAGAAAAACAACTTCTGCTAGCTCTAGATCATGAGTAGGATAATTTTTCTCATGCTTCATCAGCTGGCGAGATGCATTGACAATTACCTTGTCATTTTGCATAAGGACGCACCCAAGCCCTTTCAGAGATGCATCGCTAAAAATAACGAATCCTTCTCTGATAGATGGTAGTGTTAACATAGGTGAATTAATCAATCCCTTCTTTAGATCATTGAAATTTCCTCGCATTACTTTGTCTAGATGAACTTAACCCCTTTTTGAGTCATCTTGGTTAGTGGATTAGAAATCCGTGAAATGTTTTTCCCAAACCTCCTATAATATCATTCTAAACTAAGGAAACTACTAATCTTAGTCACTATTGTGGTTTGAGGACACTCCTCCACAACCATTGTCTTTACAGGGTCAACCGACATTCCTTCATTTGTTATGATGTGCCCCAAGAAAGCCACTATTTGTAACCAAAACTCACACTTGCTAAACATTCCAATGAGCCTCTCCTTCCACAGAGTTTGAAAAATGACCCTCAGATGATCTTCATGCTCCTCACGACATTTTGAATATATAAAAATATCATCAATAAAAACTACCACAAAGTTATCAAGGTAGTCCATAAAGACTCTATTCATCAAATACATGAAAATTGCAGGAGAATTAGTCAAGTCGAAGGGCATAAAATTAAACTCATAATGCCCATATATTGATCGAAAAGACGTCTTTGGAATATCTTCCTTCTTCCCCCATAGTTGATGATAACCAGATCAAAGATCAATCTTGGAGAATAATTGAGCCCCACAATGTTGGTTAAATAAATCATCAATTCTTGGAAGAGGGTATTTTTTCTTCACTGTAATTCCGTTCAGTTATCTATAATCAATGCATAGCTTCATTGATCCATCGTTCTTCTTCACAAAGAGAACTGGTGATCCCCAAGGAGACACACTCGGTCGGATAAACCCCTTCCCCAACAAGTCTTGGAGTTGTTTATTTAACTACTATAGATCCACATTTTCCATTCTATACAAGGTCTTTGATATTGGTTGAGATCCAAGTATGAGTTTAATGGAGAAATCTACCTCTCTTTCTAGGGGAGGTCTAGGTAACTCTTCTAGAAATACGTCCATGTATTGATGAACAATTGGAACATATTCTATTTGTATACTCTATTTTCCTTCTTCATCCTCACCAATTAACTCCATAAATAAGGCTATAGGAGGTGCCTCTAGACAAGGATTATATCAGGATATCTCTCCTTAGAAGATAATTGTAGGTTGTTCATTCAAGACTACTGAGACTTCCTTACTTCTGCATTTTACCCTAGCATTATACTTTGAGAGCCAGTCCAACCCTAGTATAACGTCAAATTCTATCATGGTAATGACCACTAGATTTGCGATAATATTGTGCTCACTACAGTAAGAACTAGAGTCTCTAAACACTGTTGATGCATTGATAATCCGACTTGGAGTTTTGACTGACAATTCTACCTCTAGTAGTTCGGGGATTGATTCTATATTATTTGAAATCATGGAGGAAATAAAGGAATGCGTAGAACCAGAATAAAACAAATTACTTTTTATTTTTGGGAGGACAACAAGAGTACCTGCTACCACGTCATTCAGAGATTCAACTTTAGTTGTTGTGATAGAAAAAGCACGACCTTTCTCCCTTGGCCTTTGCTGAGGTTGATGGTGATTCCCCTCCACTACCCTCGAACGTGGGCAGTGATTAGAAAAGTGCCCATGTTTTCCACACTTAATGCATTGGACTTCAGGTAGGTCCAGAACCATCTTTCCTCTGTCGTTAGTATAGTGGAGTTGATGATTCACATCACTACTACAATTTCGAGCAATATGTCCTTCCCTTCCACACTTGTAGCACTTACCACTTCCAATCATGCAGTTCCCTGACTGCTTCTTCCCACATTTATTGCATGTGGCATGTTGTATTTGATTTCCACCTCGTCCCTGATCAAATATTCTTCCCAGTATTGGTTCTAGAGATCTCTTCCTCTCATTAGATTTGTGAGACCACTGTGTCTCACCAAACACCAGTTCTACGTTCATTGCACTTATAACTATTTCATCGTAGATGTCACAGTCCCTGTTGGCTAGATTCTTCCACAGATGAGGTCGTAGTCCACCAAAGAATCTATCAACCTTCCTATTAGGGTCTATGAAAAAGCTTGAGGTATAATGGGAAATCCTTGTGAAGTTCATCTCATAGATTCCAACAGATTCATTCTCCTTTTGCTTCAGCTCGAGAAATTCTTTCTCCATTCTCGTTCTCATCAAACGAGGGGAATACATATTGAAGAATATTCCCCTGAATCCTTCCCACTCCATAGTTTCCATCTCTCCTCTTGGATTCATGTTTTTTATCAGTGACCACCACTGATCATCTTCTACCTCTAGCTGGTAAACATCAAGGGTGACTTTTTCTTGTTCCGAACAATGAAGTACAAAAAAGATCTTTTCAATGGAGCTTATCCATAGTTCCACAACCAATGGGTCAGTAGATCCACGGAGTGTTGGTGGTCATTGATGCATGAAGGAATCAATAGAATGGTGTTCCCTTTGTGGTAAGATTGGCATCTCAGCTTGATTCAAGTTATTACTCTTAACATGAGTCAGTTGGTTCATCATTCTCAAGAATGTTTCCATTCCGGCTTCCATCGGAGGGCCGTCAATGCATGTTCCATTGCGGTCACCATTTTCACAGTTCCTCCTATTGCCTGCCATTTTCTAAAAGAATAAAATCTTAGTGAGAAACTTGCTTCATTTACGAATCTTTTAACTATAAAGTATTCTGCGTCTTAAAACTTCAGGCTTAAACAACTATATTTCTCTATAATTCCTTCATAATGATTCATAAAAATATTGCAATTAACCAAACATATCCATCGGGAGTGTCGTAACAAAGAGTGCAGCAAGGCACATTATCGTGCACCAGTTCCCGTTCGATTCTAGCTCAAAGCAATGTTTTCAGGTTTTACCCCTATGTAAATTTGTGCCAGAGCCGCCTCTACCTGCTCGTATCTAGATAGGGATGTATTTGTTTGATAAAACACTTAATCAATACTCACCAAAATACAAGAATGTTTTCTTATATTTAACCTTTTCTATAAGGTTCTTCTTAAATTTTTCATAGCCTAATTCCCATACATATCTAAAATATCCTTTGATACTAACTGTGGCATCCTGACTTTTTATAACATAACATTTCATTACATCATACAAAACAGAGGATCTTTAAAGTCTAGTTTCTTGGAAATTAGGAACATAATACATGGAAACAACATAAATAATTCTTCTTAAACACTTTAAAGGCTTATTCATTGTTCTTCCTAATTTCATTACAGCATCTCATAAACTGGGATCATTCATCAAAGGAAAAGGTGAGCAGAAGGCCCATTAAGGGAAATAAGAGAAACATTTTACATGTGAACTTGATATACATCAATAAAGTCATGATAAATAGCTTTAAGGCATGAGAAAGAGATCATGAGGCTTATCATAATGGAAAGAACATGATTCATAAAATGAATATGTGGCTACAAAATTTAACATAGACAATCATGAACATATCCCCCAGGTCCATCGCCAAGGTTTCATTTAAAAAAATTACCGAGGTTATTCACCAAGGTATAGTTAAAATTGTAATCCCTAGAGATTACATCATTACCCAATGCATTAGAGCGCTATCAGGGTGCACCCTTAAATTTTTCTTTATTATCATGTGATCCACATATATAATCATCATACATTTCATAAATAACCCATATAGAATTAAATAAATGGTATTCATTTCATAATCATAACATTTTAAAAACTTCTTTAAAGACGTGATCTTTATGTCCCTTTAAACCCATGGAAAAGGAAAGTGGGTATCATGTATGTAAATCAAAGAAATGAAAATAGAAAATTTTGATATATATGTGATTACCACTTTAGAATAAAGATTTTCTATTATTCACTTAATAAAATAAAAGAATTTGAGAAAAATACAGAGACATTTTGAGACAAAAATTCAGCAGCATAACGACTATGTTACAGGGTTTTAGAAAACATTGAAAAGAGAGGGGACATGGGTCACCCACTCATAAATGATCCATAAAATAGTAAAGGGATATATATAAAGGATATTATAACATGGTAATTAAATTTTAATGACCTACCATATGAAATTAAAAACATGATAGGAATACAAAAATAAGATTTCACTTATAAAGAATTCGGCAGCCTAACGGTGTTAATTAAAACATCAAAAAAATGAATTGATGAGATTAAATAAGGTTTATAATAATGTGAAAATAAAAGGAAAGTATTATTAATATAGATATAATACACCAACATGTAAGAAAAGGAACTTGAAATACTTGACATGAATGTAGAACTTTGAAAATGGGAAGAGTGAAAGAATCCCTTACAAAAATTCGGCAGCCTAACTGCGCCACTTAAACATTCATAAAATGAAATGATGAGAGAAAGATGGTGCATGTAATCATATGAACATTAAAAGTAAATAATATGAATATAAAATAACACCCCAACACAAGAACATGGGGCTTAAATGAAATTAAATAACCAAATGTACTTGAAAATGAAGTGAGAGGTAGGATCCCTTACCTTGAAGAGTTACTTAGATATCAAGAGGTTTGGGACCTTGGGAGGCTTGAGGGAACGTCGGGATGACTCCTTGGGAGGTAATGAGACTAGAACATAGTTGAGGAGGATTTTTGAATGGAAAGGATGAGATAATGTCTTGGTATTTATTGGGGAAGTGAGGGGACAAGGCATTAATGGCCAAGAGACACTTCATTGGTGGTATTGGAAAAACTATGGCTATCCAATGGTATTTAATCATGGTATTGGCCAATTTGGAAACATAATACCTTATATTACTATTTATAAGTCTAGCAGAATGATTTCATAATTATTACTTCCTTAATGATGTCATTAAACACCTGAAACTCTAAACTAAAAATTCACAATTCACTGAAAATTAAACTTTTTCAGAAAAATCCCAAAAACTAATCTTAACATAATAAAAATGCGATGAATTCAAAAATGAAGTAAATTTTTTAAAAATAATTTTCTAAATATTTTTAATTTAATTTTTATATAAAAACACTCTTCACACGAAAAAACTATTACATAACTAATAATTTCTGAAACAGTTATTTACCTATTTTATTGAATCAAATTACTTAATTAAGGTTCCTAAATTATATTAATACTTTCATTAAGTGAGATTACTAATCCATTTGGTCATATTACTAATCCTAAGAGTAAAATAACTATTCATAATTTACTATTCTCCAAAAATTAAATTGATCTTATTAGGCTATAAATTTCTTACTGAACACATTTACAGAAGACCATTTTTTAAAAATCCATACACATCATTAATTATTTAAGGTTTACCCAAATATATTAAAATATCGCTTTTTTCAAAATTCATCCATAAGATACATCCTATTTTTATCCGGACATCTAAAAATTCCCAAACTCAACTGTAGGAAGAAAACACAATTTTATTTATCTTAAAGGATTACACAAAGTAGCTATGGTCTGGTTACATATCCCCTTATAACACCAACATATGACTTAAGTGTAAGGTGTTCTAAGGTGATAGAATCTGGTGGAGGTTCAGATAACATTTCCCTAGTAGTAATCTACACTAACATGAACTTCTCCCATATGCGATTCCTTTCAAGCTTGACACACTGGAGTTCAGCTTGGACTTGGTCCAAAGTGAATCCCAAAGATGCCACCACCTTCCCAAGATATGATAAGTGGGATTCATATGGTTCGAGTCTACTGGATGAAGACATCGACTCTTCTTTCTGCATTAACCATTAACATCACTCTTAATTCGTCAAGAGTAAATTAATATACTATTCAAAAATTTTGGGTCATTACAAGGAGGTTCCGGGATCACCTGAGCCTGGTTTGTGTAGGAGTATGAGGTGATTTTCCACAGTCGCTTGGACTTGGGAATATGCCTTCCTCTCACACTCAAAATGACAAAGCATTTCCCCATTTTGGGGGTCATAGCCTCCAACCTATTAATCGAGAAGATGTGGGCATCATCCAGACGTACCTAGGGATCACGTGTGACCATGGAGGGATAAATCTCTCTTTCCATAATCAGCTTATCCTTTCTCTTGTAATAGTCAGTGTTCAGATAGTGGGATTCACAAAAGGAAAAAGGAGACACATCTCCTTGGAGCACGCCTACTCGACAATTGAGGGAGTATTTGAGTCATTGGTGATACGATGACAGAACCATTTCATAAAGGTGGATCCATGGACTGACCATAAATGCATTGTATGCGGTGTCCTGGGAGACAACTATGAATTCAGTACTAGCAACTAGGCCACTGAACTGGGTCTTCAAACAGATCATGCAGACCAGGGTCTTCTCGGTCCTGTCATATCCCTTGATTCGTAGGTCGGAGGGAGTTAAATCATCCTCAGACAACCCCAGCTTCCGCTGTGTCTGAGTCGGGATTAGGTTAATCCCATAGCCCGTGTCAACAGGACAGTGGCAGAATTCCACGCCATTGAACTGGCTAGTGATGTACAATGGATGAATGTGTCCCTGTATGGGAGGGTCTTTTTCTTAACCAGATAATGAGATAACTTCATGGCCTTCTACATTCTCAATTGTCTCTGGGTGGAAGGCTTCTACACCTGCTACCTCAATCTCAAACTTGAGGGGGATCCTTAGAGCCTTAGTGAGCACCTCACGCATGTATGGTGACAGTCAAAGAGCCTCAAGGATAGAAATCCTCACTGGGATGCTAGAAAGGATCTTGAGAACATCATACTTCCTCTCCAAGCACGAACATCTACTTACAGGAGGCTGCTTTGCAATTGGAGGCATGGCGGGCCCTGCAGGCTGGACCGACGGCTGGCTAGTGCTAGGTACATCACATTTATCACAAGTCGAGGCCTGAAGAGTAGCTACCAGATGAGGACTAGACAACTAAGATCAGCCTATAGCAGGGCGAGACTGGCCGTGGTACGAACGAGGTAGCTCTGCCTGATCTATTACCACAAATGGTGGTGGAGGTAGATATGAGGACACCATATGAGGAGGTTGCACGTGCTGAGCTCTGCGCTGGGTCTTCTGTCTAGTCTCAGTGGCATGCATGGCCTAGCTAAAGGCTCTAGATAATGTGCCTTGATGAACCAAATGGTCGCGGCTCCGCTGACGTTGGCATCGGTTGGGGACGTTGGGGAGGGTCACCTGGCATTCCCCCTCATCGGGAGTCATATAGGGATTTACCAAATCAACGGTATTAACCGAAGAATACTCTTGAATATCACTTGACGAATGATCCACCACTGGGCGGATTCTGGGAGGTATCCCCATCTCAGGGGGCATCAAGTCACTGAGAGTGAAGGATGATGATGGCGTCGGCGGGGTGCGTTGCTTCTTCTTGCGCCGTCGGTGCTTTCTCTTTTGGGAAGAGGCTGGCTGAGATGACGATGCAGAAGTGGTGGCTGCCACTTCTAAAGGATATTGCTGGTTCAAGCGTGCATGGATAATGCCCTGGGCTCGAGCGACCATTTTAAGAGCCATCCAGTCATCGTACTTCTGGGATCCGTGGCTGGAAACCTACTGCCACTCACCTTCGCCATCTCTACCACTTTCTGAACTCAAAAAGTCACCTTCCAATTGTGTCAGGGTCGGGTCCAGCCTTACTATGTTTTTATCGACATTGTCTTGGAGGTAGTCCATAAACACATAGCACTGCTTTAGGGTGTTCCCCAAAATCCGATGATAGGGGTAGTAGTTGGGGCGATCAGTGAGATTCGCCTCTACCGGCCTTCTACACTCAGAAAAGTGTACAATCCCATGCTCTATGGCACTGCGAAAGTAACCGGGGACCTGATTCTCACTGAACTAGTACGGCTGGTGTCTTTTTTCTGGATAAGGAGCCCTTGGATCCTGGCGTTGATGAGGATCGTGAGGGGCTTGCCAAAAAGGTGGTCCCTGAATGTCCTGCCTGGGTGGTGGCGGCGCATTATGAGGAGGCGCATGCCGATTCCGAGGACGCTGCGGAGCCAGAGGCTGCGGCTGAGGCAGAGGGCCTCTATGTGGCTGCAAGGCTAGTGTTACTGGTAGCATTTCTAGCTAACTGGGGGCCTCTATCTAAGTCACCACAGTGGGCTCACCTCTGGCAGATATCCTTGATGGGATTGCAGGGGGCAACAAATGTGCCTTCCTATCCTGTTGTAGGGATTCTTCGAGGTACTAGGCCTTATCCAAGAAGTCTCAGAACCCTCCAGGATAATTCTGAGTAATCAGGGAGGGAACCAGTTCTGTCGTGAAATTTACAATGCACATCGTCAGTAATTTCTCTTGAGTCAGTGGTATTTCAAGGAAGTATGTGAGCCCCGTGCACCGGGCGATGAAGTCCGCAACTTGATCATCATGACTTTGTTTTCACTTGAAGAGGTCTGTGATGCTAGTCTTCTGGGTGGTAGAGCTGAACTGGTAGAGGAACTTCCTGTGAAGGTCCTCCCAGCTAGTCACGGATCCAACGGGGAGTTGGCTGTACCAGACGAACACCGACACCTCCAGCGTCTGAACGAAACAACGGAACATGGAGGCCTCCTCCTGCACTGGGGTCCCTAACATAGGCCAACACCTTGATTTAAAGTGGGAAAAATGTTTTGGCGGGTCCCCTGTCCCGTCAAAGGGAGAGATGGTGGGATTCTCGAAACCTAGAGGCGCCGTCATATCATCCACCCAAGCCGGGTATGGCTTTCCATATGGAAGGATCGCCACCTACCGCGTTTCCAATGCCTCAAGGCGGGAAATGAGTGCTTCCATAGGATCATCTAGGCTAGGGTCCCTATCTTGATAGGGATCACTAACCATGACTGCATTTCCAGGCTCTTCAACATGGTAGATGGGTTAAACAGCTCGTGGAACGACTGGTGGAGCGGCCTACGGGGTAGCTGGCGGAACTCGGGCCAGATTCCTCAGATTGTTGCGCCGTTCGAGAGGGTTTGGTGAGACATATCGTGCCCCCTTTTTATGAGATCTGGCCTCATCCCTATCAGTGGGAGCAGTATGATCAGGGTTTCATGGATGCATCTCGCATGGAAAAAAATTTTCCTGCCCCTGCTGCCCTGGCCTAGGATCACCATAGTCGGGTTGTTGCTCTACTGCACATTCATCCAGGAGTTCATCGACCAACCTCTTTTGATCAGAAAGTTGCTGG
Organism: Viscum album; assembly: GCA_963277665.1. NCBI lineage: Eukaryota > Viridiplantae > Streptophyta > Magnoliopsida > Santalales > Viscaceae > Viscum > Viscum album. The sequence goes on along the minus strand of OY728153.1, from coordinate 182,736,492 downwards.
TGCAACGCAGACTTATCAGGGTCCTCCTCCGTCTTCTATACTATGGCGGACAGGTCGAAGTGCTTGACAGCACCGACATGCTCTTTTCCCTTACCGGAATTCCGACTGAGTACCAATAACTCGGTGGGAACAGGGAGACCTAAGAGGTTCCTCTACTGATGATTAATCCTCCCTGATGGGTCCAACAGTGGTGGCCTGACCTCAGGGGTAAGTTCCCATAAAGAAATTCCATCTCATCCCCCTTGTATACAACGTTGGCCATGTGGACCGTGACCCTTCCCGGGGGCACGTCCTTGATATAGCATAGCGAGTCGGGATGTCTTAGGATAGGGATGAAGAGGAGGGAAGCATACTACCCCCAGCCATGGACTTGCATGTGGGGGGTAGCCTCCCTGATAATTTTGCAGAGTACATTAATACTCTGAATTCACTACTACTGGAGGGACTCACAACGACCTGGTGACTCAGGGCAATGGGCCACAGGGAGTGCGGCATAATCGTCTAGACGACACTTCTTGATAAAGTCTTAAAAATGTGGTTGACTCCTTGGATACACCACACAATGATGAAGGAGACCGAAATACATCACCTAGAGGGTGTAACAGAGACACTCAACTTCCTCTGTGGTGAGGAAATCGAGTATGTAGAAATCTCGTGCTGCTGCGGTCAATACATCTCGGGGAAGTGGTCCGCTGCAAGAATGCTCCAGAAGCGCCTCGACTCAAATTCAGGGTCTGGCCCTTGAATGCCCCAATTGCCAACTAGGTGTGGTTGAGGACCTGGAAACAGTACTAAGGTAGGCCGTTGGGACAGTAGGTTGTGTGGTGGGGAATACGGCTAGCATGCTGATCGGCTGCCGATTCTCGGGCTATCCTCTGAAGAGTGGAGCGACCTGGCCGCTATGTCGCGGTAAGACGGGATAACAGACGTCGTTCCGGGTGCAGTGGCTAGGGCTACTGGTGGTGGGTCGCACTACTAATTTCCTACCATTGATACCCAGAATATCTCTCCGTGATCTTTTATGGAGGTAGAAAGAGCTTCCGTCGATGATGGTGGTGACTACAAAACGTAACCTGTGGGGTCGCCAGATCATCATCTTCTGGGATAAATCTGCGGAGGGATGCGGGAATCCTGTGGACCTCACACTCTAGGAGCACCAGGCTGATGCACCTCATCCCTGCCCAGGCTCTTGACTCAGATGAGCAAGGGGAGGGTTCCTAAGCTAAGTTTCACTCTGCTTAAGAGTCTAAGAAGTGGACCGATTTGATCTCCATATAAAACTTCCCATGATTCTTCTTGTGGTGGCGATGAACTTCCCTCCTGCCCCTGGGTGGATCCTTAGAATAGGGATGATTTCCGACATGTGGTCCTTCAGCAACACTGATGCCAGGGTGGAGGGGATTTCCACTTGAGACAGCCGATGTGCGAGGATCACCGGGATAGATGTCGAAGGGGACATTTGGAGGACCTCCATGAACAGTACTAGTGCGTGAAAAACCTCCACTGGAACCAACAGGTGCATGGGGAGGACCTCCATGATTGGTGCAGATGGAACGAGGCTGGCCTTCACCCCTCTAGTTGTCGGGGTGAGGAGAACCTTCGCCAGCTGCGGAGAGAACATAGGGAGGATCTCCACGTTGGAGAGGGACTAGATGGGTAATGTCTCCACATACACGGTCGGGGCAGGAGTAAGGGATCCATACTCGGTGTGATGGGCACGGGAGAGGCTTCCATACTGAACATCACTAATACAGGGCAAACCTTCATTTAGATTACGGGTAGCACGGGGCAGATAGTTGTGCCGAGCCTCGAAGAGAGGAGGATCCACGCTCTCTGTGGTAGTGGTATTGGGAGGACCTCCGTACGGGGTGTCCCTGCTTTGAGTTAGTTCATGGAGACCCCCATTTGGGCCTGTGACCCAGAGAGTCGACCCAGCCTGCCCGTGGGGCTGCTGGGGCCCCGATCCTGGTTGGGCGTATAGGCACCCCTGATTAGTGTGTGTGGGGAATTGATGATATGTGTCGGTGGTGGCTCGGGCCATAGGATCTGTCAATGTTGATGCCCCTTGGCAAGCGTCCTCAGCTCGCACTCGATACTGGCATCGGGACAAACGAGCCAGTGCTGGTGGCATAGGTGCATAGCTTTCTTACTCCTCCGGGAAGGTTGGGCAACGAAATTGGCACAGCAGAGTGGTGTCCCTAGCTAGGAGCCCTTGGAATGAGACGCTGACTGGGATGGGATGGACATCACCCACCTCATCAGTGTAAGGAAGGGTGTCGTCAAAGCGCTTCGAGGACAGGCTCCCGAAACGATTGAATGTTGGTATTGGGATCAGCGGCTCCTTACACGGCCCTCAGGGGCTGCGTTGACGGTGGGGCCTGGACGCCTCCAGGTCCAGGCGGGCCATATCCCGTGTTGAGATTATTCCCTTATCCTTATAAGGATGTATGAGGTCATTAATCGCCCTTTGTTAGATGACTTTTAATGGGGAGATGGGTCGTGGGTGCCCCATGGTCGTGGACGCAGATGCCGTTGCGGAAATAGTGGATCCACACGAAGTGGCTATGCTGGGGTTGACCCTACCCCTACGTATGCGGGCGGGTGGTGATCTTGTTCCCATGGATGCAACCTGATTCTTGGAAGCATGGAGATTAGCTCGTCAGCACTGCTAAGAAAAGAAATCGACGACAAGTGCCCTAGCACCATTCCGTCTTCCGTGGACGGTAAGAGGGATCCATGATGAAAATGACACAGAACGGGATATCGAACATTCTACTACCCCAACATCTGGTGAGTTTCATGCCAGGACTGTTATTAGCTTGGTGGGACCCGATGCTGGATAGCTGGATCCGGTGACATGAAATCCATGGATGCCCTGAGCGTTTCTAATATCCACATTAAGGATAATAATTTCACGCCAGGTTCACCTTGTCTGTTTCCAATGCTTTCACCGGGTCGTGCACGTCCGTCTACCTGAGTACGATGGGAACAACTATTGTTACTGCACATTCCCTCTTTCCAAAGGAAGGCATCATTCTCTCCTTGTTCAGGGACGTTTTCTCCTTGATAAAAACAGGATGATGGGATGTCGGTTCTTCCTTCTGTGGAATCCTCCTCGGAAATCATCACCTAGTCTGGGTCTCCATTATAGATTAAGACATAGTTTGTGAAACTCTTCCCAGTGCCATGTTTCCATGGACGCCATTTAATTACACTACTTCTATCAAGACATTCCAAGGGGTCCGGTCCGGGCAGTAACCTTCAATTGGGGGATTAGTCACATTGAAGCATCACTGGCATATTTGGACACTAGGGAATTGACGTGTCTTTCCTTTTACCCGTATTATAGGGATTCTTGAGTGCATGGAAGCCCGAGGCATCCCACATTGAATGCGAGGAATCCTATACATAGGCATGTATTTGAGGTTTTCCTCAGCTTCCCATGTTTAACATAGGGTATGCCGGAAGTTTAACATCATGTGGAGATGGATCAGGCCAACCAGAACACTATATAGAGTGGATCATATTGAAGAACCCCCTTGAGGGAACACAGCTATTGAGACCAGAATGTGGGCGGATTCTCGAATGTTGTGGAGGGGAATGGGGTGGCATGATCTCTCTGGGATGTGGCAGCCCGGTTAAGAATCAAGATGGATGATGGTTTTTGTCTTGTTCCTCGAAGAGACTTCCTACGTATCCCCGTACTAGGGAATCAAAGTATGCGTAGTTCGGGTAAAAAGGGTGCTTGGAACATTGGCACGGAGGCAGTCGGGGCCAATGATTCTTGGGAATGAACCTCATGGAGGCTTCTTATGCACCATGCCTTGACATGGTTCAAATTCCACGTAGTTCCGGAATAGATGTGTGGGGCTTAAACTCTAGGATTCTCGGGTGTTGGTGAGCCGACGTGAAGGATTTTGGAACGCCCAAGTGCTGGAATTGAACCTCGTGGAGGCAACCTATGTACCGTTCCTTGACATGGATCAATGTCCTCATAGTTTGGGAATCGATGTGTGGGAGAACCGTCGTGAATTAGTACCTTCGTCCAGGTGGATGATGGGCTTGAACCTCAGGGTGGCTTCATACGTACCTCGCCTTAGAAAGGATCAATGTCCCCATATTTCGAGAGGTGGAAATGTCGGAGAACCAATGTGAATAATGTCTTTTGTCCAGAGGGATAATGGGGTTGAACCTCATGGAGGCTTCCTACATACCTCACCTTAGCAAGGATCAAAGTCTCCATAATTCGGGTGTACATTTTAATGTCATGCAAGACGGGGATGGTGCCGGTGAACTGACGTGAATGGGGACCTTTCTCCAGTTGGGTGGTGGGATTGAAACTCATGGAGGCTTACAACGTACCATGCCTTGACATGGATCAAAATCCTCATAGTTCGGGAGTGGGTGTGTCGGCGAACCGACTTGAAGATGGACTGGGGTTCGATAGGTGTTGGGCATGAACCTCGGGAGGCTTCCTATATACCATGCCTTGACATGGATCAAAGTCCTCAATGTTCGGGTGGGTCACAATGTCTTACCACTGGATTTGAATGCAGTTTAACATCATGCGGGATGGGGATAGTTCCATGGTCGATGCTTACTATATGCCCATGTGAGTCGCGCTCGGTATGAGAAACAAGAGGCAGCAAAGTCCTGGTGACCACGTCGCGAAAGGTGCATCCATAGGAAGTGAAGAGGAGTGGGGCTTATGCTCTGAGGTGGCCCATGGTGATGAACATACTCCAGGATGGAGGCTTTAGTGCAACAAAGCACATCGGAGAGGGACTTTGGACTGAAGAAAGGAGGATCCTCATTCGCTGTCACGCCCTCCACCAGCCTTGGCACCGAGGAAGTGAGGAGGGGAAGGGGTGCCACCTCCTGCAAGAAAATTTTGGGGGCTTACACCAAGGTGGATGCCCTTCCCCACGGGAAAACGCCACTCCAAGAAGGATTATATCACCCCCTGTAGAGACCAGGGGGTGTTGAGAATGCCCAACACGGGGGACCCTGCGTGCGGGGCACGGGACAAGGTCATAGTTTAACGTCATGTGTTAAGGATGAAGGAACATGGATGTTTAACGTCCTGTAGCTCGGATGAGGTGGGTTTACTCTAAACCCTTAGGACATACATAACTGGTACCCTCTACTCCTTGTGGGAGGGAAGTTACTGGCAATGCCGTTGTGAGGGGGTTTCACGGAGTGAAACATCGAGGGGTCGACGTTAGTGTGGCTATGTGAATAAGAAATATCCATTAGCATGACTATGTGAAGAAGCCTTAGGCAGAGCAATGAAATGGGAGGTATCATCTAGGGGAATTTGAAATGACATCGTGCAAACCTGGATGGTCAAACGGGAAAAGGATTTTCCAAGCAGAGGGGTCCATATGTAGGGGCCTTGTAGAGCTAGGTTACTCTGCATGGTGGAGGGTACTTGTGGAGGGGTGTGCTTCGTGAAGTGGCATTCCTTAGCCTTAGCATGATGTGGAGGTGAAAATTGGAGGTGATTCATGAAGTGGGAAGGCATTCGCGGAGCACTACCTCGCGGAGCACAAGCACCTCACGAAGCAAAGTGTCGTGAAACAATGTGCCTCATGAAATACAGTGACCCTGCCTTGGCATGTGGATGACATGTACATGAGGGGTGTTTTGCGAAGCATTAACGCTCCACGACAACCCGAGCCCCCTTGGGGATCCCCTTCCTTCGCGAAATCCCTTAGGCTTTGAGAAAGGCATCCCTCTCGGAAGAGGGGATTAAAACGAGGCAGGGGGGAGGCACTTCACAAAGCAAAAGTACCTCACGTAGCTCATGATTCATAGAGCAAAGGGTGCTTCGCGATTTGGGAGGTAGGAAGTTGAAATGTTTGATTGTTTGTATGTTGGGCTCGGGGGGGGGGGGGGGGTATTTATGAGCAAGAGGTGCCGTGAATCAGATCTTACGTGGTGCAAAGAGGGATTTGGTTACTTTGTGGTGGGCACGTGAACGTTAATGGTGTTTGCGGAGAGTCCCACCTCCGGGGCTTCGCGGTAGGATGGCGAATGTTCAATGCGTTCGAAGGGCCTACGACCTCATTTGCTTCATAGCAGGCTCGCGAATATCAAATGCGTTCGCAGAGCCTACCGCCTTCTTTGCTTCGTGGCGGGCTCTTGAACGTCAAAAGCTTTCGCAGAGCCTACCATTTTCATTGCTTCGCAGTGGCCGCAATGTTGGGGACTCTGTGAAGCAGCTTCACGTGGCAGTCCATGGTGCCATCTTGGGTCATTTTCTTCATTCCAAATTTTGGCAACGAGAACAATTTCAAGAGAAGACACATGTTTGAGACTCTTCACAAGTACCTCATAATCCTTCAGGTATGCTTTCTTATCTACTTCAACAGAAATCATTAAAAGTTACCCTAAACTTCAAATCAAAAGTCTATCTACAATCTATAGGGAACTTTAATGTATTATGCGGGATGAGACAAGCCTACCAGGGATAGAGATAGAGGCTGCAAGTGGAACAATTGAATCTCCATGTCTAGGTTCACCATTCAACAACATCCTCAAAGAGTATCTCTGAGAATGATTTAAAACCAAAATCCATATAAGTGTGTGATCTGATGGCCAAAAATGGTAAATATTATCAGCTAGGGAGGGGGGAAACACACCAAAACAAGACAACCATGTTCAAATACAAATGTTTTTTCTCAAACTCAATTAAGGAGCCATAGACTATAGGCACAGTGTTGCATTGATTATTTAACCTATAATTGAACACGATTAGTCATATATTCACCCATTAAAAGGAAGGAATATGACTCTTATCACATGGACATAAATGTTATATCCTTCACTGTTAAATAGAGATCAACTATTTGGGTTTTGATTCCCCTCACTACGGTATATATGAAGCCCCTATCACATTCCTGATCTCAGCTAAAAACCAAATTATTCCTAACTACAACCCTTAATACATAATTAATGGTATTAAAACTCCATCATATACCTATAAGTTAATATCATCTATAAGGAGGAGTTTTTAAAAAAATTCTTTTATTGGTGGGAAGATAATAGAAACTTGATTCCACTGGTGATAAGATGATGAACCACCTTTAAATATTTAATGATTTATAGATAAAACAGAACTCTAATATAGGATATGAAATTTGATATCCTCACGAATGAATACCTTGACTAAAACTATACCCTTAATGGATATTAGATGATAAATAAACCTACTAGGGATGATCCAATGAACATATACAACTATTGGTGATGAGAGAATAAATCAATTCATTGGTGATAATCAAGTTAAATTAAATCATTATTAGTGAAATGATAATAAATCAACCCACTAGTGAAAATACAATAAGTTTATACCATTATTTGTTATTAGGAAATAAATGAATGCACTTTTGAAATGAATGTACGCTCACACCCATGTTAGTGATGATTTAATAAGTGAACTCACTATTAGTGAGATAGTGAGGTCCAATCCATATTGGTAATGATATAATAAATCAACACACTATTGAAGAGTGAGTGAACCCATTCCCTTATTAGTGATGATCTAATAAATTGATTTGACTATGATGATATAATAAACTTTAAACCTCATATGTGATGATTTGAACGATTCAATCACCTTCCTGAATATAGTTATATTTTATATTTCCCTCTTATATGGATTTAAAATATTAATTAATTCTATAAACATACCAATTTATGAAATTAACAAGGGTGGTGTTCAACACACTGAGCTAGCATGTTATATAAAACAAACCATTATTGTTAAAATAAGTATTGCATGAATATTTTTTAAATTCTACATGAGATTACTAGAATATACAATATGATCCGTTGTGATATCAAATGACCACATATATTCTTGATTTTAAAAGAAAAAATATGAATTACTATTAACTAAATATAATATCATCCAACTATTGGAATTCTGGTCCAGGAAATGTGAGTGTAGGGAAACCAAGATAGAAGAATAATGATCTAGATGTAAAATTTATTTCCAAATATATTGATTCATCATTCATGATTGACTATTTATGATGTTTTATATATGGGTATCTCGTTGTACGTGATATTATTGAAAATGTATAGTGTTTTCATAGATTAAGCTATAAAAAAGAGGTAATATTATTGAAAGACATTTCTTATATTGATGTAATGATGTTTTGACTAGTTTTTTAAGTAATGGAATGAACTATAAATCCCATGTGCTTACCACAGGGATTCCATCTAATATAGATAACTAAAATCGTGAATTATAAATCTCCACTATTGGAACATGATGTTCCAATACTGACATGCACCTAGTAAGAATTAAAATATTTTATAAAACTATTTAGTATGGCTAGACCTATGAAAAATATATAATAAAAATAGAATTCACAAATTTGGTTCATCATACATGAATCAAGATATAGTATTATTAAGGGTTATATGGTTGGATAAACCCTGATAATTCTCTTATAATCTATCTACCACCACAAACAGCGAAAATAATTCTACTATTATAAAATTGTTCAATGGTTTTCCTAGAAACTCTCATTATATTGTATGAAGTTCCATGAATCATGTTCTGTTACTGTACAGTTTATAAAATGGTAAATATATTATAAAATTTGGCTATTATAAATTTATATTTTTAAGAAAATAATGTCTTTCCTTTTATCAAAGTTATTTGTAAGATCTTTTCAGAAAAAACAAAGAAAAAAATAATATGAAGAAAAAAATAGTTGCACCCACTACCCCCCACCCCTACACCCTCACTGCCCCCACCCCACCCCCACTTCCCCCCACCCCTACACCCACTAACCCCTACACCCCCACCCCCAAAACCCACACTACCCTCCCTGCACCATTCAACCCCCCCCCCCCACCTACACCCCCACTTCCCCCCACTCACCCTCACACACCCTTCACCCCCACACCTCGCACCCTTCACCCCCACCTTCACCCCCAATCCCCCCCCATCCCTACACTCCACTACCCCTTCACCCCCTACCCCCAACACGTTCACGGCCGCTACCTACTTCACTCCAGCCCATACACCCCCACTGCCCCTACACCCCACCTGTACCTCCACTGAACCCCCCAGACTCACCACTACCCCTACACCCACACTACCCCCCCAATATCCCTTACCCCCCTTCCCCCCCCCCACCACCAAACTGCACCCACCAGCCCCTTCCCCCCACTCTTCAGCCTTAATTACCCCATCACCCCCACCCCCACCTACACCCCCTACTATCCCCACCCACCCTGCACCCCCACCCCAACACTCTACTATAGATTTTCTAAGTCCAATTCAATTCTAACTATTACTGACCAACTCAGGTTACCCCTAAGGAAGATACCCAATCCAACCCACAACATACTCAAGGTGAAATCTTGATCATTTGTGGATGTAGAAAAGATCCATGGTATCAAAAAATAATTGGGAATGATTTCACCCTTTGAAACCAAATAAGTACATAATGGTTTCCACTAGGAAATCCATCATGTCCCATCCATACATTTGAAATACATTTATTAAAGTGAATCTCAATAACAATACAAAACTAATAAGAGTATAAAAATATTAAATCAATTCATACATGGGGAAAAAGATAAACAACATCACATGAATAAACCAAAATATAACTGAGCAGTCAAGTCCAATACAACAGCATACCAAAATAATAATAATAATAAACTAGGTCTATCATATCCTTATTACCAATGACCTCACTCCACATCCCATAAAAAAATAATGAAAAATAACACAAAAAGCATAAAGGAAACCAATACCAAGTCAACTAAAAAGAAAACAATAACGGTTTCATATATTGGATGATGTATATAAGGTGAGAGTAAAACTAATCCTGGTAGGATATCACAAAGGATCTAGTCAAATTCCTTTCAAAATAACATCCATTAATGATTGTTTGAAATAAATTTATAAATTATAATTTCATATATCATAATATGAAGACCAAATATCATACAAAAATAATTTATACAAAATTTCCACATAGTTCTCATAAAATGTAAAAAATAACTTTGAATTTTTTTAATCCTAATCCACCTCTAATGAAACCCTTATATGAAATATGAATTTAAAACTACTTTAGAAATGAAAATTTTAAAAAAACATGTGGAATTAATTAAATAATACAATCCTACACACATTAATGTAAACAAGAAGTATGAATGATTCATTGTTTTATATACATCAATCAATATTGGGAACAAAATGGGTTAGTGTTCCCTATATAAGTCATCTAGAATCATGGTTAACCCACTAAGTCATAAGGTGAGATAGTTCCCAACATTACCAAATTCATAATACAACCATTAAACATATAAAGCATCAAAAAAACACAAACCATATTTCTATATTTCACCAAGCCATCATCGAAGTCACTCCCCACTAGTCTTAATAAAAAACATGACTAGAGGACACTTGTATCATGTGACTATCTTGTTTATAATAAATTGAGGCCCCTTAAATATTTCTTATGTTCACATTAATATGGTAATATGAGGTGATCAATCAAAGAAGAAACAAGATTTAAAAATAATTATAATATAAACACCACCTCACCTCTAACACCCTCATAAGAAAAAACCCCAATTACATTATCTGTATCATAGTGATAAATAAAATCCCTCTTTAGGGTCATAATCCTTATTAAACAATGGTAATAATAGGGTATCATACACACACCATGTAAAACCATTTCAATGTACACAATAGTATATATAGAATACTAACTATGGATTTCTTGTTACATTGTTTTCCAGAAGAAACCCCATTTTAAAAACTGTTTTTTGGAAAGAATCATTTAGAACCATGTTCAAATCATTTCAATCTCCAAACCCTTTTATTGAAAATATTCCATAACAAAACAAACCGTTATATAATTCACATAATAAATAGGGTCGAAAACGCTTTGAATATATATATTTATATATATATATTAGGTAACTGGAAACTTTTTCTACAAGCATTTTTCATTCAATGATAATTTTAGAATTAAAAATCCCATGAAAACCCTTTATTCTATATGAGAAAATAAACCCAAATGTTTATAAAAACCATTTTAACTATTAAATATATATAGTTTTTTAAGTGAGGCACATAAAAACATTAATCACTAAATGATATTTCATTTAGAGTAAACAACCCATTAGACCGACCTCTTTCATGTGGAAATCAAGTTGAAATTTGTAACCTTCAATGGTCAACAATCAATCAAGTGAAGTGGAAATCTCTATAATCCTTAGAAACCCAATACCCTATGGTTTGACCACCACAAACATGAAATACAACCCTAGAGGCCAGAAGAGTTCCTGGGAGGGGAGGAAACCAATGAATAAAGGGAGATAGGGAAGAATGTGATGAAAACAATGAAGAAATAGGGCCTCTCTTTGAGAAATCTGCATGGAATTGGGATAGAGAAGCTTAAATACACAAGATCTTGTGAAATCTCCTTAAAAAATTCAATAACAATTATGAATGGAGAAACATAGGTAGATTGATACTTGGAGTAGTTCCCCTCAAAATTTTTAATTATTATAAAATTGAATAAAATATGAGAGAAATATACCTCAAAAAAATAAAACTTTAAAAATCACAATATCCACAGAAAACCTAGAAAATATATAGTCACCCAAGAAACCAATCTAAAACACCACAAAGATAACACAATTCAAAATAAAACCATATTTACGTGATTAGAACCATCACAAGGATTGACTAAAAGAAATAGATGAAATAGAACAAAACAAGGCTGACTACAAAAAAATATAGGCTTTAGATGTTTTTCTACAAAACCCAATAGGTAAATTCAGACCTTCTACATGGAACATCACCCCATAGTGAACCAAAAAAAAATGATCCCTGATAAGTTCTTAAATTATTCAACTTCGTATTGGTCATAGTTACTGAATCATTGGACCAATGGTATCTCATATTCAAACCATCATGATATAAAACATGAAAAACCCAGTTTACAAATGTACACCCACACCTAAAAAAAATAAACATAAATAAAAAGAGAAAACACAGATCTTGAATTCACTAACATCTAAAAAATAATTCTAATAAACTTAAAAAACACCTCATAAAAATCCCAAAATACACCAATCACCCAAAAGCAATATAAACCCAATACTTACCTTAATGATAACTCAACTTACGAAACTTATATATATGAAAAAATCTACCCACAAAATAAAATCCCTTGGTTATTTCATGCAAGGTGACTTATAATTACATGTAACTCCATAGAAAAGGAAGACAATATGCCCCTACCCCTACCGCACTAGCCCCTCACCCCCACCCTCCCACCTACTGCACCAACCCCTCCCCCTCCCCCTACACTGCATCATCCCCTCTCCATCTCCCTGCTACACTATCCCCTCCCCCTACTACACTAGAACCTCCACCTCCCCATACTACACCAGCTCATCCTCCTCCCCCTACCCTACACCATCCCCTCCCCTCCCCCTTGTACTACACTTGCCCCTCCCCCTCCCCCATGCACCAGCCAGCACCCCAACACTAACATCCCCCACCTACCCCTGTTGCACCAGCCTCCCCCCAACCAGAATCGAACAAGGTAACAGTATAAAATCAGTATAAGAAGGAAGTGGAAGGAGAAGAATATGACGATGAGGAGGACATTGTGGTGATGTGTGTGTGTGTGAGAGAGATAGGGATGTAATTATTCTTGGTTATGTTCCATGATAATATAGATGTGATGGTGATGTGGAAATGATTATGAAAATGTGGATGTAATTATTCTAATGTGGTATGTGTTGATATGGTTTATAGGGGGGATGGGAGTTCCAGGTTGTTTGACATTGGGGTTTAGCGTGCCTTGTTTAGTGGGAAATTTAAGTGAGGCACCATTCTTATTATATATCATTTTAATACAATGTTACATGGGATTCTATGATATATATGGTGAGAAATATATAGTGATGATACAAACTTATTTGACTTTATTTTGGTACCAAGGTGGATTCATTCCTTTTCATTTTTTCTTTAAAATGATTCTCCTATATTTAAATGAGAAGTATTTGGCAGGATACTACTAATTAAAATTGTATGATCACTCATATTGTGTGTGTGTGTGTATTTATTTCTAGCTCTATGGGAGGGAGTAAATAATGGGATAAGATTTTCTAACCTAGAGATATTAGTGGAATTATTCAATGATATTTTATTTGTTTTCATAGGACTTTGAATTTGGGTATTTCACTTTTTGGTTTTTTAGTTATACACAATATTGAATGCATGTTTGGATGGATTTCCCATTAAATTATGTTGCCGATTAGAGGTTATTTTTTATTCCTATGAATTATAAGGTTAATTGTTATCATATATGCCTATTTTATACCCTTGGATCTTGTTTCTAACCCATTCCCAATATGAGGTGGGCTTTAGGGGCTACACTTGTCTTCACAGCTAACCCAGTTGGAGTCCCAGTCGGAGTAGGCCATAACACATTAATTGAAAATTTTATAAGGTAAATATTTTATTACCTCTATATTTATCACTAATAAAAATATACTTTTTTCATCACTAAAAAATGAACTAATAAAGGTATGGTTTAATAAATTTTTATAACAACATTGAAAAATGCTTACTTTTATTAGTGCTCATCTGTAGCACTAATAAATGTATTCATTTATTTATTATATTTAAAAGGACTTATAATATTCATCTCTTTTTATAACTATTTATGTAGTTTTTTATCAACAATTTATGTGATTTTGTGAAAGAACACTACTCTATAACTTCAGGAATAAATTCATATACACTTGGAAATGTTTCAAGGAATGTCCGACCATAATAACATCATGAGAATATGTTTTTGGGAGGAAAACACAATGAAATTCTAGATTTTGGGAAATATTTTAATGAAGAGGAAAATGAGGAAATGATCATTGAATTTATACATTTGGAATCAACTGCTCCTAGATAATAAAATGAAGAAAGAGGGGTTGAACATCTATAAGTCAAGTAATACTCTAAAATTTAATTTTAGGAAGGGTTAAAACATAAGAAAGTAAAAAGTGGTTGGAATGAGGTGGATATCTTAAGAATAATATAGAATATTTTAGACCCCTATTCATATTCAATGGATCTTAAAAATATATCAAGGAGAATGAACTTGATTTATAAGAAACTTTACAGCTAAAAAGTATGAAAAAATTGTTGGGAATAATTGGTAAATAAAACCCAAACAAGTGTAAGTAGGAGACTCATTCCTATCATGAGATAAATAGTACAGGGTTTGTATAACACTATTTTCTACATTAAATGAAAACACAAAACAAAAAATCGTGTTTATAATTATTTGAAAGTTAATTTTTTAAGGAATATGTTAAAATAAACAGTGTCTAGATCAAATATTAAATATAAGTACATTAAGAGGATAGACATTAGGAAAATTCAAAGAAGGACATAAGAGAACTTGGTTAAATTAGATACAATTGAAATAAAAATTTCATAAATTCTAAAGGAAAATTGTCAATAATGATTAAGAGTTTCAAATAATTATAAATTTTATTCATAAATTTTAGTACAACCTATGAGTAAATGTAAATATGTTAATGAAAATTGTAATTAAATGCATATCTGGGGAATTGACAAGATTGACTTTATTAAAAAGATTCAATGACAATATTATACCCTATTATAGTGATCATTGATTAGGTTATTAGAGATTTTTTTTTGAAAATTTATTGTGACTCCCATTTTATAATGAAATATGGTTCAGATTATATTTTCTTATAAACTAGAGTAGTATTTTTTCCTTTTTACAATGCATGATCACCCTTTTATTATTACAATATCCTATGTGTCTATCACTTCATGGTTTTGGATCATACATGTTCTCTGTGACTCATCATAATAGTATTGGATTTTATTTATATGGGAAAATTGTTTTCTAAAAAAATTGATAACTCAAAATTCAATTTATTAAATCCTCCAAACATTAATTCTAATCACCAACTGCACCAATATCATGATATGTCATTTATTAATCACTATGAAACATAGGTTTATATTAACCAATGTAATAATAATAAATTAATACTATATATTTATTAAATATTATTTTAGAACTCACCATATACCATTCATCTATCATAAAATCACATCATCATAACTTATGATTTCTAGAATTTGTTGAATTAAACTCTCTCAACATCAGCTTGTTTTATAGATCCTAAATTCTCACTTAAACAATAACTTGAACATGAATCTTTTAGTATCATTTTCATGATTATGAAAGAAAATCCAAAACATATATTATATTTTCCATAATATACCCTTTAAATTAAATCAATATCATTGATCAATACATCACCAAATCCATATCTTCTACACTTCTCAACATCATAGTTTCAATTCATCACATCATCCACATGACTAAAATCATGATATCATATACCCAATATAAAAAGTTATAATAGTGAATTCTTTAGATTTTCCATTTATTAATAGTTCATTAAACTTTAGATTTAATAATTAGAACTCATATTTCTATTATCTAAAATCCCAGACATTGATATGAAAATCAAACCTAATAAAAATTAGACAAAGAATCCAAGAAATAATACCTAATGAAATAAGTGAAAAAACCCTATCAATGAAAAATGTGACAATTAAGAAGACTATAAATAGAAATAAATAAATATTACCCAATTAAAATTGAAGAGGTTGTGGATCTAAAATAAAATAAACCCTTATTTGTGTCCAAAATAAAAGGGAATGTGAGGAATTAGAACTATCCTGGTTCATATGTTTTATTATTATGCCACTATGTATTGGAGAAAAACATAGTTAATTGAAAATCTAATAGCATAAATTGAATAGAGACTTGAGTACATAGCAAAACAACCCTAGAACACCGTACCACAGGCCACTCAGAAGTTGTGAGTCATGGACCACAGGTGAGATGTGGAGGGGCACCTAGAATGTGTGAAAACTGGAAAAACATTATACAGTAGTTAGTCAAGGAGGAGAGTGGTCCGAAGGTGGATGTGGAGGGGGAGTTGCAACAGAGATGCGTTGAAAGAAGAAGATCACGAGGAGTATGGGTGGTTGCGTCATAGTTGGAAGATCGTCCTAAGGTTGGGTAGTCGCGTCATCATCGGAGGATAATAGGAAGTTGTGTGACAACATCAGGCAAGGAGGTTCATAGACTCGCAGGGAGATTAGATCACAACCAGGGCATGATTGGGGCTGGAGAATCATGATAATGGTGGGGGGTGTAGTTACAAGAGTATTTTATGACCCGTGGGTGTATTTTATGTTGTATCCCTAGTTTTTATACATCGTGGCTATATAACTACAACTATAAACTAAATTTCTAGTAGTGAAGTGATCTATGTTTTTTATTTTGATATAGATTTATTTATTTTTATTTTTATAGATAAAAGTTTCTACTTTTATGAAGATAATGTATGTTATAATATGAGATAGATATATAATGGTCTTTATTTATAAATTTAGGAAAATCAAATATTGGAAATTGATAACAATTAAAATTCTTGTGACTAATTTGATACATAGTTGGGGCATCACCATATTGGTCACGTAAAAAAAAGTTTTTGATGATGCCATATCCATATGGATAGAATGACTCTATTGATCTTGAAGCGCAAGAAATATTTCATGCTCATTTATATGGAAAGATGGCCAAACCACAATTTGGGGGTCTAGGTGAATGTTCTACTGGGCATATAAAATTGTTACACACTGATATGCACAAAACATTGAAATTATAAATAAGTGGTAGAAACTCATTCTTTATGAATTTTATCGATGTATTGAGAAAGTAGGGTTACTTATACTTGATGAGGTATAAGTATGAATCCTTAGAGAAGTTCAAGGTGTTTAAGAATTAGGTTTATAATTGCCTCTATAAAAGGAAATGAAACCTCGATCGGATTGAGGTAGTGAATATCATAACCAAGGGATTATAAAAATTCTATAGGACTATGAAATTTTATCTCAAACCATCCCTCCTTGTACACCACAATGGAATATTGTTAGTGAAAGGAGAAATTGTACATTGATGGGAATGGTAAGGTTGATAATGATTCATAAAAATCTACCATTATCCTTTTGGGAATATAGACTACTCATAGTGGGATATAAATTAAATTTATTACTAACAAAATAGGTAAAATTTATTACTTTTGAGTTATATAGTAGAGAGTAACCCATTTATTCTCATATACATGAATGGGGGAGTGAAGAATTTATTAAGGCTAGATTAAGAAATAAATTAACACCCTTAGTCATGAAGAGTATGTTTATAAATAACCTTAATGAAATAAGGGGATATTTCCTATATGATCCCGAAAATAAAAATGTTATGCTTTCTATGAAAGAAACATTCATAGAGAGAACACATCCTTTAGAAGGATGGTCAGAGAAATATCATCTTCTAAGAAGTTGATTCTCAAGATACACAAGATTTGGTATGGGAATAGACTCAACATGTCACTATGGAGAATATAGTTCATGAAACACAAGTACTATTCAGGGGAACCTGAGAGGTTATAGAATGAAATATATATCTTTTTCTAGTAATATAATATAGTAACACACTATTGAGATGAAAAATGACCCTTTGTCCAATAAAAATCTAGTAGAGATATCAATAGCTTTAAAATCTCTTGAATCCCTAAGATCTTATGAAGATTCCATAGGCCAAATTTTTGGGTGGGTTTTGGTTGATCCTTCTCTAGATTTAAATCCCATTGGGTGAAAATGGGTATTCATGAGAAAGATAGACATGGAAGGTCATGTTAGTAACAGTAAGAAAAGGCTAGTGGATATAGGGTTTACAAATTTTAAAGGCATATATTATCATGAAATATTTTCACCAGTCTCTATACTTATTTCCATGAAAGATATAATTTACATAATATCATTCTATGACACTACTATTTGTCCAATGAAAGTAAAAATTAATTTCCTTAATGGGAAACATGAAGAAGAAGTTCATATGACACAATAATAAGGGTTCGTGACTCTACAAAATGGAAAAAATATGCATGTTTTATAGATCCATTTTTTTTATAGAAATATTATATGTCTTCGAACATTGAGTCTGAAAAATCTATAAAAAAATTTAATTTCATGAATAGATAATGTGAGTCATGTTTTTATAAGAGGTTTAGTGAGAGTATGATAATTTTCATAGTAGAATATGTTGATGAAATATTTCTAACTGGAAATGAGTTACTATCCATATAATAGGATAAGAAATGGTTGAGAAAGTTCTTATTCAAAGAGGAATTAGGTGAAAAATCCGACATTATAGGGATAAAGATCATGTATTAATGATCAAATAGGATTCTTAGACTTATTCAAATTATATAAATTTACCTTATTTTGAAGATATTCGGTATATAAAAATCCATGTGGAAATTAATTTTACTGTCATATGGTATACATAATTCTAAGAAGATGTTTCCTTAGCTACCACATGAAAGAGATATAATGAGTAAAATATCAAATGATTATATGATAGGATCAATAATTTATTTCATGTTATGTAAATAGATTGATGTTACCAATGCTTTGATCATGGTATAAAGGTATTAAGAAACATTAGGTGGATAAAATTAGACTACTATTAGGCTATCATTAATTATATGGGTTAAATAAGGATATATTATTATTGTATGAAGGATGAGAAGATCTAATCATTAGGGGTTATATAGATCCTAGACTTTAGATAGAGCATAATGATTTGCATTCATATTCATGATATGTATTAAGTATCAAAAGAGGATCTGTGCGATATAGATGTTCAATGACGACAATTATTAACACTTCTACAGTAGAGTTTGAGTTCATTGAGGCACCTGATGTAGCAAAGGATATTTTTTCGATTCAAAAAAGTTTTCCAAGGGCTTTTAATTCTTCTATATAGTCAAGAACATATCATAATTTACTATGATAACACTATAGTGGTGGATATTTACAAGGATCCAAGCTTATATAAAAAGAAATATAGTATACATTGGATGTTTATTTTATTAAAGGTTTTTTCTCAAGAGGTGAAGTTTTATTGAGAAGTGTTTCAACAGAGGAAAACATGGTGTTCCCCATAATTTAGGAATTATCTCAGAAAATTAATGAGTATCATTTGAGAGAAAGTTTATTACTGTTGTTAATAGTTGTCTCTAGTGAATGTGGGAATCTGTTGGAGTTAATTCCCAAGAATCCACTTCTATTTACTTAATGAATTCCTGCATTCATTTTCTTGAATATTATTGAAGTTTCTTATCACATAATGACTATTCCTGAATATGACATGGTATGTGATAATATCCTAAGAATATATATCAAATTGAATGGTCATATAAATTCCCTGTTATGTTGAGAACCTAGAGGTTGTATGACATTATTCTTGAATATATTTTTTATAGAAAATTATATTATTTTATAGGACATAATTGATATAAGACATTAGGGGTAGACACTTATAGAAAATTAAAGAACTACCTCATGGTGTTCACCCTTGGTATTTTCTAGAGCATAATATTTTGATAATGATACCCACCAATAGTAAATATACATTTATATTGTTTCATTGGATGTTCCTATGTATGAGTGTGTGTATTGATCCTCAGACATTAATGTTATCATCGATGAATTCAAGAAGTCACATAATTTGATGAATTGATAAAAATAGTGATAAATTGGCTCACAAATAAGCATGAAACATTGGGTTCCACAGAAGTGATATTGCATTAACGGATAATGGGGAAAATGATTTAACCATTTTATCTATTGATGATAATTGATATCTCAGGTGATTTGATGGTAATGGGACTAGCTAGATAAATCCATGGATATAGAGTTTTAGGGACACAATATTTTTACAAAATTAAATGAATGAGAAATCATGTACATAGGATTGTAAAACTATTATGAAACCTGCTTGATTAGAGATATCATGATAAATAGATTATTTTATATAATGAATATATAGAGAATGTTGTATGAAATTTTGACATTAAATTATTTCTCTATCGGTGGCTTAGTGGTTTTCTATACTCTTACCTTAGAATTTAGGCATATCCACCAATTTCCACTAAGAAAGTGGCCTTTAGGGTCACCCATTAACTTTATCCAAAATCTTAGTTGAATTTGATATTGAATTCAATGACTTAGAATAAATATTATTCTTTATTTTTGTTTTAATAAATATCATGTTTTTGTTGATCACCAAGATTTAATCAAATGTTATTCAAAAGTTTATATGATTTAAGTATAACAAATATTTATTTTCATGGAATAGAGAATATTATATTTATTATATTAATATATAAATAATTAATTGATATTAATTATCTAAATAAATAGTGTTTATTCATGATACTAAAAATTTCAAGGAGGTTTAGAGGGCAGAGTTTAAAGGTAGTATTCAAAATGATATAAATGATATTTATTTATTCATAGGTGATTCACATGCCACTTGAATAATAATTATATTATTTTTAATACATGTGGTTCACTATGAATTAATTAATTAATAACGGGTGTTATAATAAAATAGGAAACCCGAAACTTTCCCTAATATATAACTAGTTACATATCATTCCCATGAGAAATGTTTATGCATGATGGATAGATAGAAGATCTATAAAAACCTTGAGAGTGTTATAGAGATCTAGTATGTGGAATATCCTTATAAAATCTCATTTAATCAAGATAACATTGATAATTATTCAACCTCAATGAAAATTCTATTACGATCCACCACAAATGATGTATGTGATGAAGGTCAACTATTCTAGAACCTAATGATTATACTTTGATGTTCATAGATTATTCTGTATGTGTTGATCACTACTAGAGGGATTTATTACATGGATTCTATGAAACAAAGATTTTATAACGATATTAATTCAATCATATCATAAATAAATAAATAATACCATGTTCAAGTAATTATTGATCTTCATATAAATTTGTTATAAATTACATGTGATGATCCACATATTCTTGTTCCAATGTTTAACCAAGTCAAGTAATCTATTATTTAAATAAAATAATCATAAATTCAAACATCATATAAACCTTATATTATTTATAAATTAATACTAAAATCCAAGTCATCCATTCTTAACAAGAGCTTTCCCTACACCTAAAACCAGCTGTTTCCGTTAATGATAATCAATGTTATAGAGTCATACCATGGATGAAAACTACTCTTTATGAATATGAGTAGGATTAGTTGTGGGTTTTTATTATGTATTGGGTTATTATATACCATATATTTTAACCATTATTTTATTCCATTTTACATTATGATTTTTTATTACTTCAAATATTATCATCATCCTACTTAATGTTTTATTGTTTTACTTGTTAAAACCATTCCAGTGTTTTTCTTTTAAATTAAACCATATTTATGTAATGATATTTTACAAAACATGTTTAAAATAAAAAAAATTACCATAGTTTCTTCCTTCTTATAGTGTGTCCTAATATTTTTTCCATGGTGAAATATTTGAAAACAATTTATATCTTATTCGATGTACATTGCTGACTATTAGTAATTGTTTTAATGAATCTTTATTAATGTGATGTTATGATCTGAATCAATCTTAATTGACCTCAGGAACACCTCTACGTATTTCAAGGGTTTCAAAATATACTTGAAGGTATCAGGTGAAATCATTGGGATACTATATCCTCATATCAATGTAGAAAAAATAGGTGAAATATTATATAACTAGTCATGAAAGTATCATAGTGAATAAAACACTATTATATCCTAGCCATCTAAAATAAATAACATAGTCATGCTATAATAAAATAACTACCCAAAATTCTAGATGAACCAAAAAGGCCTTAAAATTATCTTAAATTAGAAGATCATATACATACCAAAAAAATTAAATAAGAGAGAAAACCCACAACCTTTTTTCATGTCCCCTTATAGTCTCATCCATTAACTTTGTTAAAGATATATAGTTAAACCAACCAATGCTGAGACTCTACCCCACATGAACCTATGATCACATGATCTTATTGGGTATCATTGTTTTAGATCTACCAGATATGGGTGAGAGTAAAATTTAATAGGCCTCCATTAATGATGTCCCTAAAATAACTAGTAAATATTATGTATGTGTGTAGTGAAATGACTAGAATAATAAATATAAAGACTAGGAACATAATAAGAAACATTTTCTATCCTTGGTTACTATGGTTAAACCTGAGATCGACCATGCCTACATTTCCTAGTTCTAGATTTCATTGAACATGTCACATGAACTTTTGGGAAAATAGATGACCTCCATGGACACATACGTCAACATCATCATCTGGGGAAAATAACCCTCCACCCTAGAGACATATATCTTATCATCATAAAGAGGAATAATATTACCCCTTGAAAAATAAATATCAACTCATCATCAAGGAGAATATCACCACACCCTAGAAAAAAAATCATAACATTATCAAGGGATACAATAGAAAAATATATATCATCATAATCAAGGGGGGACGTTCCCCACCCAGAAAATTATTTCATATCACCATTAAGGGGAATAAATCTCCACTATAGAGACATATATCATATCATAATTAGGTGGAATAGTTCCCCACCCAAAAAATATATATCATTTCATCATTATATGTAACAAATAACCACCCTATAATGATATATCATATCATCATTGAGCATGATGGGACCCCTCTCTAGAAACATATATTATATCATTATTAAGGGGAATATCTCCCCACCATGTAAACATATATCATATCATCATTGACAGGGATATATCTCTACCCTAGAAACATCCATCCAATCATTATCTGGGGGAATAATGCCCCAATCAGGAAAGAATTATCATATACACTTGGGGGAACAGACACACCATAGAACCATAAATATATATAACAGGCTCCAGGGTAATGTTTCTTACCCCACAATACTCATCATATATCATAATCAAGGGGAACGACACCCACCCTGTAATGTAATCATATATCATTTTCATATGCGTTGGCTACTCACCCAAACCTGACACACATTTCCTCAGTTATGTTTTCATAAATACGACCTATAATCATTACTCTACTCATACTAATAAAAAACATGATATCCCTCCTATAATAATGAAACTCAGAGTTGAAAAAAATGGGGGCCTCACTATGGTCCACCAGTTCACAAAATGGTCTTGACACCTCACATGGGTTCCTTTATCTCATTCTGTACTCTAGGGTTAATACGAGTCACATGGAAGGAATAACATCCATAAAAATGACCACAATCACATCAAGGAATAATTTTCCATACAGATAAAGTAATATAGGTATCACAAAAAAGAGATAGAAACAAACCAATTATACTTCAAAGGTAAAACAAGGTAAGTCCTCTCCTCAAATCTATACAAAAAACCATCCCATGGTGTCCCGAATTAGATCATAAAGGTCTGGGGTCAAGCCCCTTTATTAAAATAAAAGAAAAAGGACAGTAAAACTATTTTAAATTTATCACTCTTCATCAAATATAAATGACTAAGGGAACCTATATAATAGTTCAATACATTAAATTATTAAATTTAAAACTATATGGGGACATTATATATCAAAGAAAAAATTTATAGTTTAACCCTCGACCATCGATGGTTGAGGTGTCAAACTAGGGTTAATGTATCCACCAAGGCATAAGACAATCCAAAACTACTAATGGGATTTTTTGGGAAAAAATTATTTAATTAATGATTGATCATACGAGTTTTGTGAGAATACATATCACATGAACATAAAAATAATATAATCTATTAGGAGTTGTTGGGGGACCACCCACCACATTCAAAGTTATTCCATTATAAAAAATCTCAACCACATTCTACTAAACTCTTCCAAACCCGACCTACCATCTCTCATCAACACAAGGCCT
Organism: Viscum album; assembly: GCA_963277665.1. Taxonomy (NCBI): domain Eukaryota; kingdom Viridiplantae; phylum Streptophyta; class Magnoliopsida; order Santalales; family Viscaceae; genus Viscum; species Viscum album. The sequence goes on along the minus strand of OY728153.1, from coordinate 182,712,550 downwards.
TATTTCTATCTACAATAAAATATAAATAAAATATTTTTTATTTAACCCCATAACAAATATTATTTTTAGAATAATTTTTAGGGAATAATTCACAACTCACTTATGAAAAACCCTATATGACCACATCCTTTATCGAAGAAGTTTAAATCACACCTGATATCCACCGAAATCATTAGCATAATTAATCACCCAATTATAATTTTAATTTATCCATTAATTTCAGATGATTTAATAAAAATACCTAAATATTTTAAAAAATACATACCTCTACGAATCTAAACAATACATTTCGTGTTAAATATACTAGAATCTCCTTTATCTAAGTGAAGAAAAATCCCCTCCATATTAGATTGATTCCATTATTATACATATGGAATTTCCTCAAACCTAGGATAGATTTATAAAAAATAAATATAAACTCAATAGAATGAATAATTTATCAAAAATAAGGGAGTCTTACCTTAACTGATGAAGTAACCCATGTCCTATCACCATGAATTCAAGAGGTTGAAGGTGGGAAAAATGAAGAGGGATTATCATCCCCTTAACTGCATAACAGATAATGAGAGAAAACTAAAGGGGGTTATATAATTTTAAAACCCCAAAATAAAACTTATTCTATTTGAGAACAACCTATAATTTATCATGATGGGACCCTAATGGTCATGGAATAATTCACCCATGCTGGAATACATCTCGGTGTGGCCCCTCTCTATCATGACTTAACTACCCCTAGATAGAGGAAGTGGATCCTTAACTTTAGGTAGAACCGTCATCCTAGAATAAATACATCATGTAATGTCCTTACTTATCCTTGGAATTTCCCCTTCCATATTCACAACAAAACAAATCATTATGACCCTAATCACAACCTAACCCTTGTGTTTAGGGATTGACACACATTTTTCAATGAAATTTATAAGGCAGTGCATAAAGGTTACTATAACTATAATGTAAGGGTAACTTGAAAAAATACATGATGTTCACAACCTAAAATGCATAAGGTTATTCTCCATGTCATGATGTTGTATACTATAGTGTGACCTCCCAATATGAGTGTTTTTTCTTTAGTGAAAAACCTCATACCAAATACACCATGTTGTGATATCCATAGGTCACAACATGTTCTGGTAACCTCACACATTATTCCATCCCAAGTCAATTGTGGGATCCATAATATTCCCCTCATCTAGGTGTGACCCTAATCCTCCTTACAATAATGAGTTACTAGTAGCAAAGAACATTATATAACCACCACAACCTAGCTCCAATGTCTATCTAAGAAAGATAATCACCTATTAGATCTCTAAATGCGTCTGAAAACACATCTAAAATGTATTCCAACACTTGTAATGTTGATCTAAAACATAATTATTCAAAAATACCCATTCATAGACAAGAAAATATAATTAAATCATAATTTCACAACTTGTATGATATTGATCTGAAAAAAAAAACTCTAAAAAATGATTCCCCTCTTAGAGAATCCTCATCATGAATCCCTCATGAACTACCCTATATACTAAATTTGAATCCCTGACCCAAATACCATTCCCCTCATCAGTCATGGTCATACTAAAATAACACTCAAAACAGTTTCATTACTCATATAAATACCCACCAACATATTTTAGTGAAGATTATTTCTTGCAATTCCATCACAATGCCCCGCCTTAGGAAGATTTATAGAATTCACAATTTACTGATATTAAATGCCTTAGTTGTGTTAAAAGTCTAAACCAGACCATCACTTTCTTGGCATCTCACCCAGGCACCACTTGATAATTCTCATTACATTCCTCCATCTCAAGCCCAAGACAATATCGACAACATGAATCCCCAATTCCACACACCAACCATTATACTACTTTATGTGTATGGACATTCGAAAGGCCCAGTCACCCATTCAATATTTTTATTTAAAATCAATTGTGGTCATACCACAAAACAATCGTCTCACATCAATCAGATGTCAGTTATGAAACATACTAACTCAATCCAAATATCATAGACTAATACCCACGACTATTTATTTTCCATCTACCATACACAATCTAGCCACTTATATATAAGATACCTCACAAAAACTTCAACCACCTCTGGGTTGGGTGCATCCACACATCACCATTGATAATTAATGAAAACTAATCTAAATAATAATTATAAAGTAATATTATCTATAGTTTTCTCCTCACCATGGGAACATTATATTTACCAATCCATGAGAACCATGGCTTAAAAATCCAACATTACACATGTATCATTCTTCTCAAGCCACACACATCACATTCTTGTAAACTCTAGTAGAATCATGGTTGAGGCGCATTATTTGTTTTCCTTTATCCCCTATAATTTCATCCCCTAATAGAGGAGTAATAACTCCCATGATTATACATCATTTCTTCTTTATACATACACCTCCTAAAAATATTATTGATAACCCTCCATAATTGAATTGAGTCCTCCAAAAAATATTGGTGAATCATTGAAATAAATTTCTTCCCTTGATTGTGATTATGCTTGGATGGGATATCATTAGAAACTAAAGAATTAATACAATCAAAAAATTAGGGAGGCTTTTTGGGTTATACGTCATGTAATCTTTCTTTAATAAATATAAAATTTTTCTCTCTTGGGCTACTATTTTCAGTGCAAGAATGCCAATAAATATGGTCAACAATAATATTTTCAAAACCTCTTTTATTAATTAATTTAATTTTAAAATCTTGAATAAAAAATATCCACATAATTACCCATATTTAGAGACATTTTTATCTGAAAATAACATCAATGTAGCATGGTATATGAGAATAATGACCTTGGAACCAAGAAAATACTTCCTAAACTTTTATAATGAAAACATTACAACCATGATTTTTTTTATGTTTTGGTCTAATTTTTATGATCTTCATCAGCTATTTTCTATCATAGTATACCCAATTCATTTTTTTGTTTATTTTTCATTATCAGAAAAACAAAATCAATAAAGTAGCTTCATCATTGTGGTACATCAACACAAATGGGATTTTCTATTATATGGATATTATGATATGTGATGTTTTAAATTTTTACATTTCAAGGATGAATGAATCATGAAATTTCTCATAAAAATAAACAGAGTATCTTTAGAAACTGATAGACATAAAAAAATTATGATTTTATATAAATCATTAATGAAATTACTTTTAAAATACTAATAGCTGCGTAAAATCCTAAAAACCATAATTGAATTATGAGGGGTAAATTTTTTGACTACATTTACCATGGCCTTATCAACATGAATACCTCTATAAGAGACTTAATTACAAGAAACTATAATCTTGTAAAGAATAAATTGGAATTTCTACCACTATTAAAGAATAATCCATAAACACATCTACAATAATCTCAACCATATCATGAAAAAATAAACCATCAAACATTATTTATAGGTTGTTGTAGGTCTAAACTGTCAAAAAAATAATCCAATGGTTGGTGAATGTATCAAATAGTCATGATAATGTTGTTTCCTCTTGGTCCATAAGGGCTGTAGTTATTACAATATAACCATAATATCATGTAGGTAAATTATAAATGTAATTTCCATCTAACCTATATAACATTTGGTCATTCAATGGAATTATAATGTTCTATTTTCATGTAGTTGACTTTAGCTTCCTATAATTAATGAAACCCATCTATTTTTTCACCTTTCTAGTGTAAATGACCAAATTATTTTCAATAAACACCAGAATCAAAACACCCTTTTTAGGAACAACTTGAACTAGATTCATCCAAGGGTAATGAGAAATAACTTAAACAATCACAACATTTAAAATCTTTATTACCTCTTCCCAAAAAACCTAATTTATGTTTGGATTTATTATTTTTTACTCTCCACTCAATATTCATTCACCACTTCTATGGGGATCCAATTCATGAAAAATTTTATAAGTTATATGATATGAAATACGATCAAAGAAATGGTAGTCTATATGTTTATCAGGATATCATGTAGACATTCCCTTAGTAAATCCTCAAATATATTAAAAATATCATAGGGAGTGCCTCATCCACACCCAAAAAAATAGTTTTTAAGTGAAAATGTATGGGTTAAAACAATATAATAGGTGTTTAATATAATAAAGGACGTTTTTTAGATTTAGGAATCCAAATATCCCCAATAGGAGGCGTGTTGTATCATTTAATGACAGAAAATAGTTTTTCAACTTTTTTCCCAATGTGGCCATCCACTCAAAATCTTACTTGGAATCATTTATAATGACGATATTCCTAGTTAATTCATTGATAATTTCCAAAATTTCACCCATAATGTCATTTTTTGGCGAGTATCCCTTAAACACAAAAAATTCAAACAATTATCATCATGTTTAGGATCTTTATAGTTTTAAAGAATTTATATTCCTCAATATCATTACCAATAATAAAATATAAATTTTCATTTGGATACATCTTAAATAGACACTTCACCAGTTAAAAGGGTATACCTAAGATGAGAACCATCTTCTTATCACACATAGTATAGAATTCAAAAATTAGTGGACTAAAAGAGATTTTCCACTCTAGCTAGTAGGCCATCAACTGCCACTAATGGGTGTGATATTGACCTATTAGTTGGAAAACATTCAAATTTAGTGGAAAGGAATTCTAAAATACACAACTATCAATACAATGATAATGGTATGAAATTTATTCTAAATATTAATATAAAAATAATATTTTACTGTCTTGTTCGTTTAATTTAATAATGAATGAGAAAAATTCTCAAATATTTTGGTTTTAGATGAATATTTTTTTTATTGAAAAAAATATTTTTTAGCGATAAAAATTATAGTAATGACCTATAAATTTTTATTTTATTATTCATTTTAAATTTATTATAAGACTTTATTTGTGAAATTTTCAGTGAATGAGATGTTCTCACCATTATTTTTGAACTTTTATAGAAGTTGAAAATTTTTAATCATCATTTTTGGGTTTGATTATTTGTGGGAAAAGGATACATGGGGAAGTGTTCAAAATATTTTTAAGTTATTTCATTATTTCATTTATCTCCATTTCTGTCATTATGCATGATCTATTTCATTTATATTTTATATCAGTTTCTATATGTAAAAGTGGAATCCACTCTATTTTATAATAATTTCTAACATTTTCCATTCCATCATTACCTTTATTTTAATTACTAGAACTAAAAAACTATTTTCCCATAAAGGGAATTTTTTTAGATTAGATACCACACCCAGTTTGGAAAACCGTGACATTTTCCATAATATTAAGTTATATTTTGTTAAAAATATTCCATTCACACTTTAAATAATTTTAGATATGTTTTTCATTGATGTAATTCTCTATTATATAATATTGACCATTAGGAAAGAATTTTAGTTATAAATTGGTTGATAGACCCTTCTATAATCATTTTTAATATGATACTCTAGAATGGTATTATAATTGATGCCTTGGATGGTTTAAAAAATTAGTGTAAAAAAGTGAACTAATCACTTGAGGGGATTATTATTAAATACTTTGAAAAATATTATAGCTTGGATCGAGATAATTTGGAAAATAATAAATTATTTTTGTACTATACCCCCAAAACAAGTGATGTGAAAACATTTTTGGGGTTTTATGATATTTTTAGTATTTAGAAAAAATACATCTATGTGTCTATCCATCATATTGTGCTATAATTTCTCCCAAAGTGACTGTTCTTGATTTTAAATTAAAACATGAAATGAATTTTGAGACATCAATTTCTTATGTTTTTGTTAAATTTTAACAAGTTTATCACTATTATTTTGAGCTAAATAAGTGTTTAATTAATTCTAAAGGAATATTCACCTCCAAAATAATTGAGCTGAAAATGTTGATAATGTGTATTTTAATACCCCCCTATTTTCATATCAAATTTTCTAGTGTAATTTACACTAGTATATTGGTCAAATAGTTTTTTACAATAAGGAATGAGATCCTAAAAGGATTCCATTAAGTGGTTTAATGGGAGTTTTTATGGGGAAACTTCGTTTGTAGAAATTTAAAGAAATCCCATGCCTCATGAAATAATTCCCCCTGATATTGCATGAATATGTTGATTTTTTTATTTACCACCTAGTCAAAAAATTTGGGTAATATTTTTTTATAAATTCATTGCATATTTTTCTCCCATGTGTTAAGGATTTTGTTATTCAATCGAAGAAACCCATTTTCAAAATATTTCTTTAAAATTGAAAAGAACAATATCCTATTTTTTTCATTGGTAAATTTTCAAAGAGGTATTTGATATATATTACCAACGATTCCTTTAATGAATTCTAATTGATAATTTTTTGGAATTCAATTGAATTAAGGGAGTAAGGAAAAATGCAATTTTTATTATTGTAGTTCAAGATATTTTGGAAAATTTAATATATGATGGGTTCCTAAAAATTATATTTAATATAAACACTCTTAAACTAGGTCCCTCAATGTTTATTTCATTCCAAAAAATAGTTGTTCATTATATTTAAATTATGTAGCCACTATCTGTAGAGACCCTAAGCTTAACGTACATGGACATTACATTACTTTTTCGGAATACTTAGTACATAACAAAAACACACACAAAAGGACCGTAATAGTTTAGTGTCTTTGGAAACTTAGAACGTATTCTTCTAATCGTGGTGAAAGATCTTCAACATCTCCCATAAAGATCATTCCTTTTTTTTCTTACCTAAAACCATTCTTTATATCCTGGGGAAAAGAAAACATAAAATGGTGAGCTCAAATGCTCAGTAAGGGTAAACAAAAAAATTATCAATGACATCATATTCATAAGAACATATCATTTTGGAAATCTTAACCTACAAAAGAGATCATAATATCATAACATGGGATCAATCATAGTAGTGAAATGTAATCCAAATAATCATAACTTAAAACATGAAACTTTGTGGTGTACACAAATAATTATAGAGAATCATTTCTTATTAGTCAAGACTCATTCACAAGACTATCTTAGTGGACAAAGTCCATTTCTAAACCGAGTTCATTCCTCATTTCAGTCCTATTTCACTGAACCAGTTTAACCTGCCATTCCATCCATGTCTATCTCATGAGATATAAAATCTTTACCCAATGCATTGGAGGGAGATATAGGTCCCACCCATCTCATAATGATGCCATTCTTATGTGTGCCACAAAATCATAAACCATACATCATAGCACAACCCATGTAATAAAAATGGGATTCTTAAACAACATGACATCATAAAACAATTCATATAAGATAAAGGATTTAATAAAAATATTTCTATCACAAAATAATCAAATCAATGTAATAGTAGGGATAGAAACAGAACCCTATATTATCTTAGATGAAAATAATTTTGATAAAACACTTGAACTCCATTCTTGAAAAAAATTATCGTTTGTACTTCAAAAACATTTTTCCTTTATTAACATGTCATACAATTTTAAACTAAAAGAAGTTGATTAAAAATAAACTTGAAAACTTGTAAAGGAAGATTCTTGGAAATAATCTTTTAAAAATTCATTCATGCCATATATGTTAAAAAACATTCTTCTCGTACTTTTGTCAGAAATGTCAAAAAGTACCACGTAACGTAAACGAAAGAAATATTCCTTACATACCATGTAGTAAAAGTAAAAAATGGTAAAAAGGAATTAAAAAATACAAGAAAACACTTTAATAAAACATGGACATGGATGATATAAATAACCCCAGTAAATACTTACAAAGAAGCAATCTTGGATAAAAATGAGATTTGCAAAATTATCCCTTAGCTTAGGTCTGATTTGCTTCGTAAGTGACCAAACCTCATGTATAATGATTTAAATAATGTCATTGAATTATTCCAAAATCATACTCATTGTTATGATATCATATATGGTTCACTTATGATATTATATTACCCGTTCTTTTGTAAATTCCATGTTAAAGACTGTTTTGGGTAAAATCGTTTCATTTGTCGTCCGTGTTTTGACTTGTAATTATTCATATGATTACATAGATAATTATTACTTAATTCCAGAATATAAAACAAAATTTATATATAATATATATTCAGAATATACTTATATATGATAAATCAGTAAAAGGAAAGAAATACACCGTTCATGGAGACGGTAGGCCGTACGTACGCATGAACGCCGTTGTCGTTTCCTTATTTAGTTGAATGGAATTAAGTAGATGACATACATATATATACACATAAATACAGTATCATTATTATGTAATATATTTAATGATTACTTATTATATATACTTTATAATCATTCATGAATGGTTAGCGTGGAGAATGAATCTCATCGTGTCGTGGAGACGGTAGTCCGTACGTACGCACGAGCGATGATATCATTATCATGATCATGGGACTGTATTAGAGTGTATGTAAACTATTTTAGAATCAATATCACTTTAAAATAATCATATATAGTTATTATTTAAACCATTATACCCATCCAAGTAAGGTGGTGGTGGAAAATAGATTACACCACGGCGTGGAGACGGTATTCCATACGTACGCACGCACGGTGATTTTGATTTCCGTAGGATGGATAGATGGTGAAATAGGGTTGTTTAATACTTAAAATAACATATCAGTATATGAGTGATACTGATGTTATTACTTCATAATGAAATAACTAAAGAAGAATAAGTGGAAGAAGAAATAAAGCTGAAAGAATCGGTAACGGACATTACCTCTTCTTTGAAGCCCTTCTTTGAGACCTCCTTTTAGGGAAGTAAATTGGTCTTTGAAGAAGACCTGGACCTCTAGGATGTTTGCAGGAATGTGTAGAAGGGAATTTTTCAGGGGTTGGATGAGCTTTAAGGCTCAAAGTGGTGTGAGGAAGAGGGGGAGGAGGTTCCCTTTTATAAGGGAGGAGAAGGGCACCTTTGGAATAACTAAAAATATTATTTTATTATAAAGTAATATTCGGTTTTTAATAGCTCCAAATTGAGTTATTTAGAAGCTAAGGTGGGGACGGGTCGAAATCCTCTCATCAAATAGAATTTAGACAAGTTTATGTGATTATATTAACCTTATCTTTTAGTTTTAACTCTTAGTTAATTAGATTGACATTTACCATGTCACTTTGTATTTTTATATTATATAGTTAATAAACATACCATATACATACAAGAGACCCCCAATTTGTTCATTAATGATACACCTATTATGATATAAGTAACTTTGACGAACCATAGATTTTTTGGAATAAATTAACAATCAATAATATAATATTTGTTCTAATAATTATTTTATTTCATTTTTGACACTATTCAATATTTGATTTTTTTGAAACTCATAAAAGATTGATTACTTCGACCAATGTTAATTAAATCAATCCTAACATTCCATATTAACCTATAAAATTCGTTTAATTCATAAAAAGTCTCATATTATATTTATTTGGGTATTTATAACATCAATTATTCTAATTTTTCACTATTACTGTAATTACTGCATCATCATTGTGTCATAAATAAATTAATTTATATAATGTCTAAAAATTATAAATAAAATATTATTATATATTAAATCTTATTATCTTTCTAATGAATATTTAAAATCGAATTTATCTTATGTATAAACCTATATTAAAAATCATTTAGTAAATACACTTTGAATTTAACTCCTTTAACTCTTCTTTGAATTAAATATTAATAAATGTCCTAATCTAATCCCCGTGGGCCTAAATGGTCATATTTTATTCCTAAGGTTGTTTTTGGTCGAATTAAACTTATCCAATAAAATTAGGACATGTTTTAGGGTAATAATAATGTCATTTTTACCCTTAATTACCCTATTACTTTTAACCGTTGTAAAAAAAGTAAAACGTTACTATTCACCAAAAATTATTTTCATCTCATTGAACCACATTTTACTTACTGACATCAACCGTGTCTCTCAGATTTTTGAAATTCCACTCACAGAAGCGGTAAAATTACGTTTAATGAAAAATTCCTTTTTTTTAACTTCCACTTAGTGGTTTCACTATTCATCAAAAAATTAAAAGTTTCAGAAAAATACAAAAAATTAGGCCTAAGCTATATTTAATATTATGAACTGAAAAATGATGTCTATTTTACCAAATTCAAAGCATATCAGTTGCATTACTTAATTTGAAAATTAATTCCCGTTGTCAAAACAAATAGCGTGTTCTTAAGAGATAATAAATATCAAAAGATTGACACTTGTTTATGTCTGGTTTAAATGTGAAATTACATCCAATGACCAACATTGTATTAAATTGTAAAAATAAATTCTAAATATACTTTAAAACCACTCAAATTAATAATTTATCACTATTAATTATTTCGATTAAAAAGGTTGTTTTTAATTATGATTTTGTAATTTTCACTATTCATCAAAAAATGAAAGTTATCCGAAAAGTACCAAAATTTCACCCTAATCTAATTTCGATATTCAGAAACCAAAAATGAAGTCCGTTTTTAAAAATAAAATTTACAATGTTTCAAAAATCGGTTATTACAATTCATAACTGCTAGTTTTAATAATATTTTAATAGCATATTGTTGTTTAGTGAAACTCGTTTTTGCGTACTACACACACTATCGAGGAAGGTCGTGATTGCGTGTAATGCAAGGAAACTCAAGGATACGTGTTTTGCAAGCTCCTTTTGGTGTAGCGTACAATACAAGACATTAATTAAATTAAAAAGAATATTTTTCATAAAATCTCGGGGTGTTACATTCTACCCCCCTTAAAATGAATTTCGCCCTCAAAATTCGTTGGGGTTATAGATGTTTTACTACTCGAAAGTTTCTTTAATAGAAACCCACATCGTAAAAAGGAATACCAAAACCAATCATTAGAAACAATAGTATGAAACGTAACGGTTACCCAAATAAACTAATCACTGGGTTTCCACATAGGTGAAAATATGGATATGGAAGAGAAATCTAATCATTATGTTCTGATGGAGAGTGGTAGAGAACATGGCTATGGAAAAGCCAGTAATCACAAAGCCATAAATTTGTGACGATCTAAGGTACCATCTGATTCATCAAATATAAGAGCAATAGGACAACATTTTTGGTTTTCAATATCATTTCCCTAAAGTTGATGAAATTGGAATTTGATGAAATACTTTCGTGATTTTGGTATAGTCTCACCATTGGTCATTCTTTAGACAATTTCCACTTCATATCTTACTGAAATGAAGTTGAATTTTTCATTTGTGATGTGTTAGCAGATCATGTGATAGAATGATGGGTCATTCCATATGTCTCAAACAAAAGGTTAGAAAAGTTATAAAAAAATACATAAGTCCATCTATAGTGAGATTAATCATATATGCTTCCTAAAATGGACTTATACTTATTATATCATACTGATTAATATATTAAACTAGTTTCTACTTAAATAGGGACATCTGGTAGGCTAGTGGTAGGCGAAAAAGGCCAGTCACACTTCGGTTGTGGGTTCAATTCCCACAGCCTTGTCCGACGCGATGGGCTGCCGCCCGTCCTGCAGGTTGTCCTTGTTCTAAACCTATATTACTATAACATCTCATCAATAATATTGAAAAAATTTCTATCCTAACTTATGTCCAACATAATCCATTCCAATCTTTAGGCTTTTCTAAAATACTTTGGTCCAAGATCATAGTTTAAAGAAAATTATTACTTGAAATGTCACATAAAAATCACGTGAATGCCATCATTTATCCCCCATATATCATAAGATATTTCATGTCCGTCAAATTACAAACATGTGAATACCTTAATCATGTATTCTCTTGAAGAATGAAAACCCATTGAACCTTAGTGAAAACATGAATGAAGTCAAAAGTTAACTCTTTCCACATACCAAAATCCAAAAATTCTATATACTCAAACCATGATATAACCTTCTCCTTATATCAGTCATGAGCTCATGAATACGGTCAAACATTTCATTTTCTCGTTTTCCTTTCATTATGCGCATATCATCTTTTTTTCCAAAAATATCTCAATCACATTCTATGGTTATCGGTACCATTGAAAACCACAATAGACCAATAAATAAATATTCCAATATTCCATGATACTGTATACACCATTATTTTGGAATTCCATTACATAAACACTTAATCATTCCACCACATTATTGTCATATTCAACATCGCTAATAGTGATCGCATGTGACTTCCCATTGTCCTTTTCCTTAAGTGGTTTCTCATGTCGATCATCACTAACCCTTGGATTAGGGCATTTATTAGCATATTGCCCCATTTCCTTGCACTTTAAGCATTGAAGTGTTGGTGGTGCATTCTCTGCAGTCTTTTCTTTATTCACATCATTAGAAACCCTTTTTCCATTACTTCGACACTCAGCTGCTCGATGACCTTCTTTTCCACACTTAAAAAATTTTCCAGTCCCTTTAAGACAATATCCACTATGCTTCTTTCCACACTTTGAGCATAAGGAAACATTCATCTTCTTTTCACCATTATTCTGAGTTTTCAGCATGAACTCCATCTTTCTTTTCTTGTCAAAACTATGAGATGGATAAGTAACACCAACTTCCATTTCTACCTTGATTTCACAACACAAAATTTCTTCATATGTACTGAAGTCTCTTATAGCTAATGCCCTTCTAAGACTTGGTCTTAAGCCACTGAAGAATCGATCAACATTACTTTCAAGTTGGATGATAAATCCAGATGCATACCTTGCCAGCCTTGTAAAATTCGCTTCGTATATACCAACAGATTCATCATCCTTTTTCTTTAGTTCAAGAAACTCCTTATCCATCTTTGTTCGAAGAATACGAGGGAAATACTTATTGAAAAATAAGTTTTTGAACTCTTCCCATTCCATGGACTCAATTTCATCTCTTGGCCTCATATTCTTGATAATATTCCACCATTTATCAGCTTCACCTTCCAAACGATATACTACTAAGATGATTTTATCAAGTTCAGAACATTGAAGAACTGAAAATATCTTTTCAGTGGTACTGATCCATTGTTCAACAATAATTGGATCGGAAGACCCACTGAAGGAAGTTGGATGTTGCCTCATGAAGGACTCAATAGAATATTGTTCCATTCTCTACTCATTTGGAAGTCCATAATGGATCATAGCTTGTGTAAGTATAGCAATAAGATTTTGCACTCCATCTCCCATAACATTGGTTTGTGTAGGAGGACAGTCATTTCATTTTCCATTACATTGATCAACACGGTTCCTTCGGGTTCTAGCCATCTTCTAAAACCCAAAAAGAATAGTGTGAGAGGCAAAAATAATGCTAGGGAAAACAATATAATAAAGGGGGAGTACCTTCAATATCTATCATCTTAGGTTAAATTCTATTATCTTTACCTTAGTTATAAGACTATATCCTATACGTATACTTATCATTAGGGACATCCCTAGACATACCATAGAAATATATCTAGGGATCTCAATAAAGTTCTCACATCCTAGTTTCCAAAGGTTGACTAAACCTTTCTCTGATACCAACTGTAGAGACCCTAAGGTTAACGTACATGGACATTACATTACTTTTGCGGAATACTTAGTACATAGAAAAAACACACACACAAGGACCGTAATAGTTTAGTGTCTTTGGAAACTCGGAATGTAATCTTCTAATTGTGGAGAAAGATCTCCAACATCTGCCATAAAGATCTTCCCTTTTTTTTTCTTACCTAAAACCTTTCTTTATATCCTGGGGAAAAGAAAACAAAAAAGGGTGATCTCAAATTCTCAGTAAGGGTAAACAAAAAAAAATATCAATCACATCATATTCATAAGAACATAACATTTTGGCAATCTTAACCTGCAAAATAGATCATAATATCATAACATGGGATAAATCATAGTAGTGAAATGTAATCCCAATAATCATAACTTAAAACATGAAACTTTGTGGTGTACACACATAATCATAGAGAATCATTTCTTATTAGTCAAGACTCATTCCCAAGACTATCTTAGTGGACAAAGTCTATTTCTGAACCAAGTTCATTCCTCATTTCAGTCATGTTTCACTGAACCAGTTTAACTTGCCATTCTAGCCATGTCTATCTCATGAGATATAAAATCTTTAACCAATGAATTGGAGGGAGATATAGGTCCCACCCGTCTCATAATGATACCATTTTTATGTGTTCCACAAAATCATAAACCATACATCATAGCATAACCCATGAAATAAAAATGGGATTCTTAGATGGAAAATAATTTTGATCAAACACTTGAACTCCATTCTTGAGAAAAATATCCTTTCTACTTCAAAAACATTTTTCCTTTCTTAACATGTCATACAATTTTAAACTAAAAGAATTTGATTAAAAATAATCTTGATAACTTGTAAAGGAAGATTCTTGGAAATAAGGTTTTAAAAATCTATTCATGCTGTATAAGTTAAAAAAACCATTCTTCTCGTAATTCAGTCAGAATAGTCAAAAAAGTACCTCGTAACGTATACAAAATAATGATTCCTTACATACCATGTAGTAAAAGTAAAAAATGGGTAAAAAGGACTTTAAAGATACATGAAATCACTTTTATAAAACATGGACATGGATGATATAAATAACCCCAGTAAATACTTACAAAGAAGCAATCTCGGATAAAAATGAGATTTGAAAAATTATCCCTTACCTTAGGTCTGGTTTGCTTCGTAAGTGTCTGAACCTCCTGTATAATGATTTAAATAATGTCATTTACTTATTCCAGTATCATACTCATTGTTATGATATCATATATGGTTCACTTATGAAATTATATTACCTGTTCTTTTGTAAATTCCATGTTAAAGAGCGTTTTGGGTAAAATTGTTTCATTTGTCGTCCGTGTTTTGACATGTAATTATTCATATGATTACTTAGATCATGATTACTTAATTACAGAATATAAAACATGATTTATATATAATATATAATCATAATATACATATATATAATAAATCAGAAAATGGAAAGAAGTACACCGTTCATTGAGACGGTAGGCCGTACGTTCGAATGAATGCTGTTTTGGATTCCTTATTGAGTTGAATGGAATTAAGTAGATGACATACATATATATACACATAAATCCAGTATCATTATTTTTTCATATATTTAAGGATTACTTATTATATATACTTTATAATCATTCATGAATGGTTAAAGTGGAGAATGAATCTCATCGCGTCGTGGAGACGGTAGTCCGTGCGTACGCACGAGCGATGATATCGTTCTCATGATCGTGGGACTGTATTGGTGTGTATGTATACTATTTCAGAATCAATATCACTTTAAAATAATCATATATAGTTATTATTTACACCATTATACCCATCCAAGTAAGGTGGTGGTGGAAAATAGATTACACCACGGCGTGGAGACGGTATTGCGTACGTACGCACGCGCGGTGATTTTGTTTTCCGTAGGATGGATATATGTTTAAATATGGTTGTTTCATAATTATAATAACATATTAGTATATGAGTGATACTTATGTTATTACTTCATAATGAATCAACTAAATAAGAAGAAGTGGAAGAAGAAATAAAGTTGAAAGAATCGGTAACGGACATTACCTCTTCTTTGAAGCGCTTCGTTGAGACCTCTTTTTAGGGAAGTAAATTGGTCTTTGAAGAAGACCAGGACCTCTAGGATGTTTCTAGGGAAGTGGAGAAGGGAATTTGGCAGGGGTTGGCCGAGCTTTAAGGCTCAAAGTGGTGTGAGGTAGAGGGGGAGGAGGTTCCCTTTTATAAGGGAGGAGAGGGGCACCTTTGGAATAACAAAAAATATTATTTTATTATAAAGTCATATTCGGTTTTTAATAGCTCCAAATTCAGTTATTTCGAAGATAAGGTGGGTATGGGTCTAAATCCTCTCATCCAATATAATTTAGACAAGTTTAGATCATTATATTAACCTTATCTTTTAGTTTTAACTATTAGTTAATTAGATTGACATTTACCATGTCACTTTGTATTTTTATATTATATAGTTAATAAACATACCATATACATCCAAGAGACCCCCAAGTGTTACATTACTGATACACCTATCATTATATAAGTATCTTTTCTGAACCATAGATTTTTAGGAATAAAATAACAATCAATAATATAATATTTGTTTTAATAATTATTTTATGTCAATTTTGACACTATTCAATAGTTGATTTTTTTGAAACTCATAACAGAATTATTACTTTGACAAAAGTTAATTAAATCAATCCTAACATTACTTATTAACCAAGAAAATTAGTTTAATTCATAAAAAATCCCAAATTATATTTATTTGGGTATTTATAATATCAATTATTCAAATTTATCACTATTATGGTAATTACTGCATCATCATTGTGTCATAAATAAATTAATTTATTTAATGTATAAAAATAATAAATAAAATATTATTATGTATGAAATATTATTATATTTCTAATGAATATTTACAATCGAATTTATCTTATGTATAATCCTATATTAAAAATGTTTTAGTAAATAAAATTTAATTTTAACACTTTTAACTCTTCTTTGAATTAAATAATAATAAATGTCCTAATCTAATCCATGTGGTCCTAAATGGTCATATTTTATTCCTAAGGTTGTTTTTGGTCGAATTACACTTATCCAAAAAAATTATGACATGTGTTAGGGTAATAATACTATCATTTTTACCCTTAATAACCCTATTTACTTTTAACCGTGGTAAAAAAAAGTAAAAAGTTACTATTCACAAAAACTTATTTTCATCTCATTGAACCACATATTACATACTGACATCAACCGTGTCTCTCGGAGTTTTGAATTTCCACTCATAGAAGCAGTAAAATTATGTATTATGAAAAATTCTTTTTTTAACTACCACTTAGTGGTTTCACTATTCATCAAAAAAAATGAAAGTTTCCAGAAAAATACCAAAAATTAGGCCTAAGATATATTTATTATTATGAACTAAAAAATGATGTCTATTTTACCAAATTCAAAACATATCATTTGCATTACGTAATTGAAAAATTAATTCCCGTCGTCAAAACAAATAGCGTGTTCTTAAGAGATAATAACTATCAAAAGATTGACACTTGTTTATGTCTGATTTAAATGTGAAATTACATCTAATGACCAACATTGTATTAAATTGTAAAAATATATTCAAAATATAATTTAAAACCATTCAAATTAATAATTTATCACTATTATTTATCTCGATTAAAAAGGATGTTTTTAATTAAAATTTAGTAATTATCACTATTCATCAGAAAATGAAATTTATCTGAAAAGTACCAAAATTTCACCCTAAGAAAATTTCGATATTCCGAATCCAAAAAATAAATTCCATTTTTTAAAGTAAAATTTACAAAATTTCAAAAATCGGTTATTACTATTCATAACGGCTAGTTTTAATAATATTTTAATAGCATATTATTGTTTAGTGAAACTCGTTATTGCGTACTACACACGCTATCGAGGAAGGTCACGATTGCGTGTAATGCAAGGCAAGTCAAGGATGCATGTTGTGCAACCTCCTTTTGGTGTAGCGTATAACACAAGACATTAATGAAATTATAAGGAATATATTTCTTAAAATCTCGGGGTGTTACACTCTCTCATAAACCTTCCCTTTTTTGTTGAATTTTCTTAACATGCTATAATGTCTATCAGTTGTAGGAATAATATGATTTAGACTAGAAAAAAAAAATTTCCAGAATGTATACATAGGAATAAAATTCTTTTAATACTCACCTCAAAAAATAAACTAGAACTAATATACTTTCCAAAAACAATAGCCTGATCTGTCAATAAGATAATGAAAAACTAGTCAGTTTCAAGATCCTAAAATAGATTTTAGTGAATATTTGTGTATAAAAAGTTTTTTTTTAAAATTTTATGTAAAAGTTTCAAGTAGTTTTTAGAATAATAAATTTATAATGATAATTTTATAAAATGGTTTATTATGTATTTTATAGATTTTATGTTCTTTTTTAGAACAATAAATAAAATATAAAATATATTCTTCCCTTTCCTGATGTCGGTGTAGAATATTTACAGATGTATGTCATCAAATAATGATAAAAAAGTTTATTTACCTACACTTGTATTGAGTTAAGAGTCAAATACAAAAGTAAGGAAGTGTTTTCATATAATTTATTTCAATTCTATAACCAAATCAAAAGTGGGAATCAAGTTAAGTGTTATTTTTTATTATGGTGTGTGATGATAACATTGTGAAAATTTAAAATATAATTATCGAAAAATAAATGGAAAATATTTGGTTAAAATTAAAGAATGTGGAAGAAAATGATGACAAATGGAAACTTTCCTAGTGAACAAGAAATAATGTGGGAATAAAATAGTGAACAAGTAATAGTTATAGTGTAATCATTATTAATATTAGTGAAAAAACACTAAGATGAATTTTGTTAATTTGGTTTCTTTAAAATTTTTAATTAGTACCAAAATTAAATTTGTAAATTAGACAACCCATCACTATGTTATTGGAAATCTCTATTTATATTAATTAAATTATTAATAGAAAGTGATATACTTTTTCAAAAAACATAATGAACTAGAAATAAATATTGTGGTGAAAAAGAGTAAAAATACTAATTTTTATTTCATATATATTCAATGGTGTTTGAATCCCATGCTCACTCATCTAAATCCATCGATTGTTTTAATAGGAATGTGTTTTGGATTCATGATAGATTAATTATCATGCCTAATATTTTTCATCATATGATATTTGAATATAATTTTATGTGCTTGTAAACTGGTTGGCGGATTATAATAGGAAATAATAAATTAAGAATGCAAGGTTTGTATTAAATGTGAATAACCATCACAAAAAATGCCCCCAAAGATTGGTTTTTATGATAATAATATTCATAAATAAATCAATATTATAGGGACATAATATATTATTGGATATGAAATGAACCATGAAATGATTTTTTTTAATAAACTAACAATTTTACCTTTAATGAATCTAGAGAAACCTTTCCAAATGTGAGTATGACAGAACCCCTTTTTATTGATTCTTGTAGTAATAACCATAAATATCCCTTCTTCCTCATTTTTTAAAAGGTAAAAAATGTATGAAACTTGAAAATATAAAATGATAATTTATACCCCACCTAGAAAAATCATCTTCCACGCCCAATCATCTTCTTAATTAAATATTATCTTAAATATATAAACTAGTTTCAAAATAAATTAGTTCATTGTGGTCTCTTCCCAGTCTTAATTAACCTGTTGGTTGTATTCTAGGAGAATATGTGGTTATAATTCACTAATTCATAGAGTTGGGTGAAATATGGATCTCTCTAATTAGTTCCATTTGTTTGGGACATTGGTATAAGAGAAAATTGGATATTCATATTTAATATCAGTCTTATACTTTTGGGATTTTATATAGGAATATACTAATATTATTCTATATTTGGATTTATTAAAAACGGTGATGGGTTTAATTGGGTTTTGGATTTCGACCTAATGTGATAATCTATGAATTGGTAATATGTGTACATCATACATGTAATGATTGAGGTTGTTCAATGTTATGGAAGTTACATAAATAACTATAATCACATCTACAGATTCAACCATAGTAAGTGATGAAAATTGGACTTTTTAGCTCTAAAAAGAGTTGATAGTAGATGAAAACTAAAAATCACATGACCTTTATCAGTTATAAATAATCCCTGATAGAGGTGCATACTATCACCACTAAAAAATGATGACAAAGAAAACATTTATTTTTACCAAAAAATAATTGATAAATACATCCTTTATCTAAGTTATTTAGCACTAATAAATACTCACTTTATAATTGATAAAAATGAATATATAATAGTGTAAAATATTTTGATTTTTTCTCTCTCTTATTCCACATATCATCAGTTGACCCCCCTAATCCCCATTAGGTCTCTCATACATCTCCCACCCACAGACACAAGATGCAAACCAATAACTCATTTTATATGTGCTCATGACCCTTCTTTGATAACGCTCAACCATTTCCACACAACCTATACACCCCTTCATGATTGGACTCAATACTGGGACCACAATGTATAAAGTGAACCCATTTACCACTTCCCTATCATTTTTTCTTCTGTATTTTATGATATTTATATTTAATTTAAATATTCATATACACCATTTTTATCCATATTTATATAATTTTTTTAAATAAAATTATAAAATTTATATTTGTGTGTGTATGTATTTATACATATGTTTCTCTATGTATATATATTCTATATATACTAATATTTATTTAAGTATACTATATATTTATATTCATTTACATATATAAGAATATTAAAATAAATATATTTCAGTATATTAAGACACACCCATATTTATATATAAACATTATATATTCATTTTTATTAGTATATATATATTAAATTTATTTTAAAATTAAAAAAACTAGTATATCATGTTTTAAATAAAATGGTTATTAATTATTTCAATATTATTTATATATTATTAAATATATTTATGTGTACAAATTCAAAAAAATCATTTATACAATTAAAATGTTATATGTAAATATGTATAAATATGTATGTATATATATATAATTATAAATAAAACTATAATATGAAAAATATAAAATTTCAAGACCCTAATATTTACATGAAAGTAATCCTTGGTAATAAAATAATTCTCCATAGAAAAAAAATATTTCTTTCAATAAGGATGAAATTCAATCAAATGTTAATGAATATGGGTACCCCATGAAAAACTATATTTTGGAGGCATTACGATCCTATTTAACCTCTATAAAACATTGAATTAAATATACTAATTCCAACTCATAATATATCATTTTACAATCTTTGATTTTTTATGTCTTATTGGTCAAATGGACACCCATATCAAAATTTATGGCAATTTGAAGTTCGAGTCGTTTTTTATCTTATTTTAGACCTTTCATTAATTTATTGAACCCTTATATACTCAAATTTTTATTAAAAGACTATTACTCAATAATAGTTGGAAAAATTCTAATTAATGTTAAATTTTATTTATTTTATAAATCATTTCTCAATAAATATATTATGTATTAATTGTAATTACATATTTATTATTATATAAATATTAATCGATAATATATATTATATTTATTTCTATATAAATATATAAATATATTATTTTTAATAATATATGATCTTTTTTTAAATATAAATTTCATCAATGATAAAAAAATCGATAAAAATCAATCATTATTAGTGCTTAAAATAGCACCGCTAAAACTAAACTTTATCAGTGCTAAAAAAAGAACTGACAAAGCCTTGGTTTTATGAAAACATTTATCTAGTGATAATAATGCTATCCTTTATTAGCCCCAAAAAAGGAATGTCATTTATCATCACTTTTTTATCAATGACAATGAGTAGCATTGAATATACTAAAATCTATCACATTGAATTAGAATTAATGAAAATTGGGTGTTTCATAGTCAGTTTAGACATACATGTTTATGATGAATGCTTATGTTTTTCCTATATTATGTAACAATTTGGAAAGGATTTTGAATATTTTTTCTTGAATTTGCTTCATTTAGTTACTAAAATCTAAAAAGTCTAGTACGGTGTAGGTATTTGGAAGTGTCAATGCAAGAGGACTAGATCAACACTATATATAGATAATGAGATGCAGTGGCTGGTGGTGTCTACATTATTTGGTAGGTGATTTTTTACTCCTAGTAGGATGGTGAAAATTAAAATAGCGGGAGTGAATTTTTTATCATAAAAATAAAATAAAATCATTTACCAAATTTTTTGGACGATCAATAATAAATAAATCAAACCCAAATGATTAAGTGCAGTGAGTGTGAGAGTGAATGATAACAAAATAAAAAGCTTTAAATTAAAAAATTTCAGTGGTTTGGATACAAATGGTCATAATCCTATACTTCACACTCCAACCAATAGAGTATGAAACCCACTAAAATATTATATACTATTACATCGGTGTAGACTAAACTCAAACTTTTACTATGAGATAAATCCCATCCAAGAAATTTAATCAAGATAAATATTAACCCATTAATTTTTCTAAAGTATCACCCCCACACCTATAGCCATTTTTTGGAGTAAAAAAACCAAGATATTTCTATAAGGAGTATCCCCAATTCAGTGATTTATCAATATGATCAATCAAATCCTGTGTACTCCCTTTTGGTCAGGTGAGCATAAGTAAGTGTTCTTTTTAAGACTGGATAAACTAATAAGTGTTATTGTATTGTTCATAAAATTTCCATACCTAAAATAAAATAAATTCAATAATGAAACTCATTTAATAGATATGTATGGAAATAATAGGGTATAAATATTATTCTTAACCCTTCAATGTATTTGAAATATAAATATTGTATGTTCCAATAGTTTACATCTATGGGTTGATGTGAAGGATGATGCTCTTGTTTAGGATGTCATAAGGTTCACATATAATTTTGGTAATAGTCGTTTGATCACATTTCACTACATTGTTAAACCACACTTTAATAGAAAAAACTTCACTAGTTATCTTCTTCTCTTTAAAATCCATGATCCCACATAATATATTATAAGGATAAAAACCAAAAAGAGTGGGAACACAAAAATATTTATATTCTAAAAAATATAGAAGCATTATTATTTTCAATGAGAGAGAATATAGTTTCCTTTGAAAACTCATGTATGAATTTATTTGATCATCCATAAAAGAGAAAAATAATAAAATATTTAGTTGGATTCTACATTAAAATACTTTGATACTTTATAAAATATTAACCACATGTAAAACAATTTATAAAATTCAATAACTACCCTATGATAATTCCCATTAAATAATGAGAATGATATCCTTCATATTTAAATTTTATTTAATCTTTAATATATCTTTATGAGGAGTAAAACAATGAAATAATAGGTCTTTAAAGATAACTTAATTCTATAACTATTGTTTTAGAAATTCAAAATTCCAACATGAACATTGAGAATGTTGTGTTGTCCAACTCCAAGTTATTTTTACTACATCGAATACACCTTAGGAACTGAGCACAACATAGAGGAAATAAGTTGGCCATTTTTCGTAGAGAAATAAAAAACTCAAAGAATCCACCAAAACGATTAATCCTTTCAAAAACAACTATTTCAGAAAGTCATTTTACTACAACATTAAACCTCCATAATCAAAATAGAACCAAGGTTTTCCAATATTCAAAAATAATTTCTCATAGTATATATAAAATTAATATGTATTTTAAGATCAAATAAATCAATAAAAATAAAAAATATACATATGTATGATTTCATGATATCAAAATAGTCAACAAAGATAATATTTCATAACTATATACGTGTAACGGTGATGTTAACAGGCTTTGTAAAGGTCATTTTCATAGGAAACATAAGGGTAAATTTTATATTCTATATAAATATAAAAATTAAATACTTATTTAAATGTAAACTATAAATATCATTCACCACATAAAGGTAACATGATAAATCTAAAGGTTTCATTAATGTTAGATGTTGATTGCATGAATTGTATGGGTAATGTGTAAATTCAATTTTGAACATAAATGTAAAAGTGAAATGCCCACATAATGATAGTTTTATGTTTCATAAATGTAAGAACAATTCTTCTGTATATGGGAAATATCCCCATGCATAAACATAAACTAAACTCATATCAGGCTATGTAAGTGTATAACCAAACTCACATAAGTGTATAATTATGTATTTAGAACATATATAAAGGTAAAATAAACATAGAAGAACTTAATTTTTAAACAAATTAAAAAATAAATAATTATAGAATAATTAATAAATTAGTTAATAATGAAATCAAAAACATTAATTCCAACCATGATATAAGAATATCATTTAATCTATCTCAAGTTTTAGGTAATAAGTGATTTAATAAAGTTGTGTGAAATTATAATTGTCCGATAATGAAATTATGAGACATTATAATTATTGAAATATAAATAAACCAAGTGGTTCAATGAGACTCTTGAAAATTATCCATCTTTTTTATAACTAAAAAACATAACATCAATTTCATAAATTACCCACTTTTTCTATGGTTTAAAAATATTAAAAAATTTAAATAAATAATTTCCCCTTTTAAAATTATTTCCTAAAATGTTCTCTCCAAGTAATTTTTCATCAAATTAAATTAAACGAAAAATATGTATTTTTAAAACAACTACAACTGTTCATGAATCTATTCAAGAGAAAAAAACTGAACAAATTTATAGTCCAAAATTCATGCTTTATTAATGAAATTAATTCCCCATCAATGAGTCGTATAATCATCAGGATTAAAAATGGATTTAAAGGATAATAATAATAAATCTACCCCTTTAATTAATGCTACACATAATTAAAATATTGAAAAATGATCATATTAAAATTCTTTAAATGGACAATGAGACAAGAATCAAGTTATATTATATTCATGTATTTTAATAAAATTATTTTCTATGAATTTTAAACGTAATAAAATTTTATACATGTTAATGAAATAATGTTTTCAAAACATTTTATTTGCATATTCATAGGAGGGATGTTACATGTTAGTCTGATCAATAATGATGAATTAAGAATGAATATTGTTTCATTCACAATGAGAATGTGTTAAAATAATATCAAATGTCTAGTTTTGTTATCTATGATGATTGAGTGTGAGTAATGAATTGAATAATACTATGTGTTAAACAACACATTACTAGGTACTCTACATAATTGAAATTTATCTTTATATCTAGTGTGTGGTAATATGAGATTTGGAATATATTTGGTGGGAAAAGATACAAGGAATTAGTTTAAAAATCACTTATATATGAAAACTAGTACAAGGTAAAGGATAGATTTTATTCTAATTTGTGATCCAGGCTTGGATGAGTACCATTAAACTAGATCTACATTTGGATGCAACATGTGAGGAACTAAAACATATATAAATAGGTGCAAATTTTTATAACATTGTTATAGGACTTTTATTTTCTTATGAATAATGGATTCTTGTTGCATCATGGAACTAGAGGGATCAAACTAGTTTCCATAAAATATACTCCACATATATTCATTTCACCAAATCCATGTCAATGTACCAACAACATCCATTGATGATAATGAGGATTGTAATGTGGTGGGAAAGCGGTATGCTGAGTCTAAAAAGAATCTTCAAACTGTATTAGCTACCTCATACACATTTTTCAACATAAAATAAACTTAGTTATTTTAAAGTAAGAGATAATATTAATATATTTCTTAACAATCATTGACTATCAATTAAATTTTAAAACACCCAGACAAGATGAATAAACAATTATTTTTGTATTTTAGTTCAAATGAAATTTAAAATGAATTTCTATTGGACGAAATTAAACCAATTAATAAATTTATTACATATTAATATGGAAGTTAAAATTTTACGCTTAAATTCCAAATTCATGAAATCAGTCATTATATATATGTTTTTCCCATCAATACATAAGAATTGTTATAAATATGAATGCGGTTATTTCATTAACTAATGACACATAATATACTTAAAACTATATTTTAAGCAATGTATTTAATTGACTAGGTAGTTCAACTAAGTCAATATGATTATATCAAAAAATTGTTTGGAAAAATTATCTATTTGATTATAAATTAGATTCTAAGTGACCATAAATGTGTAATTACGAAACTGTGATTGTTCTTATAATTTCTTTAAAATAATTTTCCATAATGGTTATTGATATCATATTATAGTACACAAGATTTTATATTAAAATATATAATATGTCAATGATAATATTAACTTATCTTTCCTATCTAGGAAGTGAAATTTAATGATAAATTTTGAATATAAATTTTGAATAATATGATGATTTAATTATAAAATAATGTTTCATTTTAAATGAATTTATAATTTGTTTAAATATTATGAAATTCAATCTTATAATTTTTTATTAAAATACATGATAGTCAGAAGATATTTTACTTTAAAATCATCAATCAAATAACATGTTTCACACTACAATAAAGTGGAATATATCCATCAATTATTTAATCCATAACATGTTTTTGAGATTGAAAAAGAATAAAAAACGAATTCTTTTAATCATTTTTTCATAAATAGTGGAAGGAAACCTGTAATACTATTATTTTCTATTCCCTTTTGTTTTACGTTACATAAATTTTATATTTAATTTTTATGATTACCCTCTTGTAACTCTATTTTTTCTCTAACAAATACTTTTTTAATCCCTTTATACCTTTATTTACTTTGAGTTGTTTCCCCATATTAATATAGAAGAATTTAATTAGTTATAAAATAAGAAAATGTTATTCGTTGTTTCTATTAATTCTAGTATATATTTTTAAATCAAAACAAGGATGAAAAACACCTCTTTTTCAATAATAATTTTTTTGTTTATGGTTTTTTAATCATGATGCTGTTATGACATACCTTTAGTTATAACCCCTTGTCTAATTCCATTTTACTTTAAGATAGTTTATTACATTAAAATTTATATTCTCTATGAATGGTTTATTATTATTAATTTCTATATAAAAACCTTCCATTATTTATATTTTAAACAAAACTATGTATATTTAATGATATTTTACAAGAGATTTTTAAAATGTAAGTAATGTTTTACTATGGATTCTTTATTCTTCAAGTTTGGTTTTTTTTGGGAATTTTTTTTTTGAAATTCCATATATTTACATGGATTTATATTATTGTGTATTAATTATTTCTTTAAAGAAGATTTAATAAATCTTCAAATGGGTCTCTTATAATATTTTATTAAGAAAATGAGATTTAGCTTAGGTGAATTGAAAATTTGTATAATGTTTTATTTAGTTCTTCAAAAAAAAATGCTCAATTCATCCATATTCTTAAGAATTTATGGGACAACATATATAAATTTAATTTTATGATTTGGGTCATTTGAAAAGTAATTTAGATTTCATTTTCCCAAAACATTGAAAAATATATATTTAAATCATATTAAATAATAATGTAAATATCTTATAAAAAACATATAAATAGAATTGATAATTTGTTTTATAAACCACTTATTACATCAACTAAATTATCCAAATATTATAAAACTCATGAAATTAATAGTTTTAAATTTTATATACATATATATAGAGTGTTATATAAATAAAATAATATTGGTGTATATTATAAATAGAATTTATCTCATGGAATATGAAGTAAAAATTTCTATATAGTGGATGAAATAATTGAGATATCTTATATTAGAAAAATTATGTTTAAATTACTACATATTATTAATTTGAATCTTATAGAGTGTAATGACAAAACTCAAGATATACATGATCAAATTTGAGATTTTTATAGATCAAAACATTCTTATTCATAATTTAGAGGCTGTCAACTAGCTATGATAGTTTACATTAAAATGGTGATATGATAACCTTGATAAACAACTCAAATGGTGTGTTTTTATAAATATATTCAAGGTTATGGAAAAGAAGGTAGTTAGATTATAATTTTCAATTTTAAATAAATTAACAAAGAAAAAAAGGGAAAAAATTATAGTGCTCGACCAAAAAATATACTCCATTCTTCACATCCCCTGTAACTCCTTGATATGGGAAGATCATATTATGAGACCATTAAATTTTTTTGTGAGACAAAACCCTTCAAACAAGATATTTTATAATGAAGGTGCAATACGGTCTTCCTACTTTTTAATAATGTATAAGAACTAATTCAATATGAGTGTTTTCTGGCGGTACAAAAAATCATTAAAAACTAGCTTTTGGAGTGAAAAACATAAACTAGGATTGAATATAAAGAATATAGGAAATAATAAAGAAATAAAATATACTGAAGAACTAAAATTAAAACATTATATATTGAATATGAATATAACATTTAGAATACATTATCACAGCATCAATGTATTTGAATCAAATCGTATTAATCAATCACATTTTAGACTTATTTTTTTTACAAACATATCTTTGTATCAGTTTTCTTTATTTGGTATCCTAATGAACATAATGATGAAATTAACATGGTTTCCATAAAATTGTATTCCCATTATTGTTTTTTCTCAATTGAGAGAAGTGTTCTTGATTCAATTTTATGATAAATCAAAATAGAGTGTTAGATATATTTCTTCTCATTATTGGAATTTTCTAAAATGATCACTATTTAACTATTACTACTTTGGGTTTCGATAATTTTCCCACATTCCATCATATTCAGTGTTGTTAATGTGAACATTCTATTCATTCTTCAAAAATATTTAATTTTTTCTAGGTAGATTCTTGACTTTTTGATTCTATCTAGGTTTCTTAAAGAGTAAGGCATTAAAAACCTATCATAGTTTTCATTGGATTATTGGAAAAGCAACCTTAGATTCACTTTTTATTTAAAATATGATAATTTATTATCTACATTATGATATCTTATAAAACCATAAAACTATTAAAAATAAGTAAATTCATGAAGAATCATGTTGACATTGTTTCTAATTAGTTCCCAATGAAGAATTAAAATTCCCTTACCTTTTTAGCTCAGTTGTCCATATTCTACATCATATCATTATATGTATAAAACCTATGGAGTTTCCAATGAAAACTATTCACTTGAAAACATGATAATGAATTAAAAACAAGAGTTTAAATATTTAATAATGTTTATAATATAAAAAACATCAAAGTGAATGTAAATCCATGAATAAAAGAAACTGATATTCATGGTATATACAACATTGTCTATTTAGGCTTTTATGAGTATCCATGTAGCATCCATTGGCTCGAATGATGACTTATGATTTGAATTGTAGGTTATATAATCCAACACTTGAGTTTCCCAAAATTTAACTTAAACACGGTATAAAAATAAGAAAACAAAATTATTATAACTAACGAGTGTTGTACATATCTAAAAAAGAACAATTTGATAATATACCTAACAATTGTTCCCTTTTAGATTAATTTAATACAAAAAAATCACATGGAATATTTATAAATAAAAAATTAAACATTATAACTAATTAAAAGAGATAATAAAATAAAGGCAAACTTATCAAAAAAATAGTGTATTCAAAAGAAAGTCATTTATATATGATTCATTTCTCAAATTATACTTTTTAAAATAACCAACAAGAACGGATTAAAAATATTAGTAAAGAAAAGTGAGTCATTTTATAATTAAATAAGTAATAAAAATGTTAATAAGTAAGGAAGTTCAAATTATAAGAAGGAAAATTAGATAGTTATTCGTTATTATCAACATTCTAAATATTTTTCTCTTCTATATTGATTTCCCTTTCATGTTTAGAAGCTTTTTTAAAAAAAAATTTGGGGTCTCTTGAACATCGTTTGGATTTTCTAGAACATCATTTCTCTATATAGTCTCCTCAGAATATTTCTCTTTAAATTATTAAAAATTATTTTCAATTTTTCCTTCCAATAAATTTTTAATCTAATATATATTTTTAAAATAAAAATTTCCACTTTTAATGATGAAAATTTACAAATTTATTATTTTTATGTTAGATGGTCTGCTAGAAATTTTTATGAAGTAAGTGAAATTATAGATTCTAAAAAATAACTAGTCACAGAATCACATTAAAAGATAAAATATTTTTTATTCTTCTTCTTGATATGAAATATCATTCTTAATTAACTTCTCTTCACAATAAAAATAAATTCAAATTGATAAGATTGTTCTACATCTTCCCCCCTCCATCACTTTAGTAATATTTGTAATATTCTTATATTACATATCTTTTAGGAAAAAATCTATATTATGATATTCTTTCAGAATATTTACCTTATCTAAATGTTTCTATTTATTTTATTATATCAGTTTATCAAAAGGTTTTTTTATAATACTAATCCTTTTTATGTGATTATACTTCCTTTATTTTACCAAGAGGTTTAAATAGGAAACTTCTCAACTATTCCTGTTTGGATGGTGAAATAGAAACAATTGAATATCTAGATCAATTCTTGAAATTAATAAAATATATAATTCTAGTAATTAATAACTTCATTAGAGAAAATTAAATAAAATATACTTCCATATTGAAGCTAATTATATTTTTAGTATTGAAAAGTATCTATTCTATATGAAGCATTAAAATTTCTACCATTATAAAAGACATATACATTTTACTATTGAGCATTTTATTCTCTTTATGACATATTACATTAAATTCATATTTTTTCAAATAAAAATATTCCAAAAAATGAATCCCCCAAAAACTTTGAATTTCTCACTTTGTTATGGTTTCTTCCACTTGAGGTGTTGGTGATGAAATAATCACTGACCTTTGATCTTAAACATGATGAAATTCTATACTTATCTCTATTTCATGTATTGTTGTGGTTTACATTGGATTTAAATCCTTGAATATCTCAATATGGAAATCAATGCAATCATGTGATGACGAATCTGATTATATTGGAATCATTCAAAGTTTCTATTCACCAATATAGTTCTCCTCATATTTTATCTTACATTTCTTTTTTTTCAATAGGGTATCCAAACCATGTATGACTTTTAACACTAATATTATATTTAAAAAAATTCATAATATCCACTCCCTTTATTACAATCAATATAATTTACCATCCCCATAAATTTTATAAACTTCTTTAACAACATGAAATTAAATAGATAAATATCAAGAATATTCACATTATTATAATATCCTAATTATAGGTAAATTGATAATTAAAATAAATTTAAAATGTATATATATTTTGCGTTGATTTGTAAATTTTTTCCACTTATATGCAGATGAATAAAATATATAATTTCTAAATGAAATTTAGAATAAACTCTTTATTTGAATGTACCTTTAAAATGACTTCATAATATACTTTATGGTCTATTTGTACATATCAAAAGTCTTTATTAAAGATTTTTTAATGTATAATACATTGACTCCTAATGTCATAACATCCTGATATCTATTATCTTAATCATTCTAATGATCATAATATTATCTTAACTCTCTATTAAAAAAACCCATTTTATTTTCTTCTATGACTTTAAATCATATTATTGTACAAAAAATCTATATCACCTAAAATTATAATTATTTTAACCATTATTGGTTGAATATTATATCAAATATAGACATCCTTAAACCACAATTCAAATTATAATATTTTATAATACAAAATATTCAAAACATTTCACATATCATAAGAATGAGATCATTTTTATATCCTCCACTTAGAATATTTTATCTCTAACTTTTCTTTATATTGTTTAATAAGTGTAAATAAGGAATCCTTTTTGTGTTTCTCAAATGTCTCATATCATAATTAAATTCAATTTTAATGGATCCATCATAATATAAATGATGAATATTTTACTAAATCAAATAATTATAAAATCAATCTCTAATTAAATTCATAAGATCCAATGTATGTCTAACTATGGATGAGAAAAATTACAATGATGACTCCTGAAAAAATTTGGAACAATAATAAAATATAATTTTCTAAGAAAATTTTAAAAAATTTTAAAAATAAGAAATAAAAATTAACTCTAATTTTAGCGGTTGAATGTATTTCATGAAAATTTGATTTTTATTTGAGATCCACACATCCTAATATAATTTTTTAATAGTCTATAAAGTCATCATTGAACCATATGTGCTTTCATGAATAAGTGATAATGTGTTTACATATTGCACATTTCTTTGTTATGTATCATGATTTTATTCATTATAAATGAGTTATGTCCTCTTATAGTACTCATTACACGTCACTATTTTGAGTTTATCAATATATGGTTTCGAATAATTTTATTTTCTAATGGGTGTTATAGTCGATGAATGATGTGATATAAACAGTAACACTTTCCCATGGTGTAAAACATATAGAGGAACCAATTTATTTTCTAATAGATAAAAAATTATTATATTCTATATCCATTCAATTCTATTACATATACAACCTCAATTAAATGTCTCTATATTCAGTTTTGATGGGTAAAATGTCTGAATAATATCATAGTATGAAGCAATAATGAATATAACATTGATATACTAATTCAAGGGAATGTAAAAATAATTTAGTATATTTAAAACATAGATATATCAATTCATTAAAAAATTGTAATGAATTTTCATAAAGTATTCTTAATTCCAAAATATAATTTAATTTATATGAACATTATTTTTTCTAAAGGCCTTGTAAATAAAATCCTTTAATAGATTCAAGGTGGGAATAAATTATAGACAAAAATATATTTTTTGAGAATGATCTCTTGAATGGTGATATCTAAATTCTATAATATTTTTCATTGAAAGTTATAATGGGTTATTTAAAATATAAATTGATTATGATTTATCATGTATGATGATATCCTTATCGTGGAAGACTCTAAAGTCATTCAAGGTCTATTTAATGCATATTTTTTTAACACAACATCTAATTGCAATAAAATAATCAGACATAATTATATGAAATGAAAGTTTGTTCTACATATTTATACTCCAAAAATATAATCTCATTCCATGAATGATACACATTCTAATGGTTCTCATTTTTTCAATTTTATATACATTGATGTTTGAGTCTGGGTGACTTAATAACTCAAATGAGGATTTATAAAGAAATAACTAACCATGATTCAATATATATTTTTAATACATAGTAATTCTCTTTATTGGAGTCATATGTGACTCCATTGGGTTAGCTTGAAATCTTTTATACATGAATGAAAGGAACATGAAGTCAGGAATGTTACCTATCATGTATATATATAATATTTAAAATAATTCCAAGATATTAATGATTCGAAAGATTATAATTTTTGACTTTTCTTTCCTTAATATTTAAAATCATAAACACTTTCTTAAAACCTTATTTTACTATAATTTAATGTCCTAGATATTTTATATTTTTTTGTAATAAAAATTTCTATCGAAAGTAGAAATAGTTCGTAACTAAATGAATATAAACTATATATTATTAATTTCTAATACATCAGACCAACTAAGAGTTCAGTCCGTTGGACTGACAAGTTGAAAAATGTTCTATCAATTTTCCTGGAAAAATATTATCCATCAGGCTGACCAAATCTCGGTTCATCAGACTAACCATAGTTCATTTCATTGGACTGACATCAGTATAGTCCATTGATCTGAAAAATGTTTATAATCAGAGTGTTATAATTTTTTCACTCTAACTTGGATTATTAAAAAATTATAATGGTGCTACCAAATGAAATTATTTGAAGATATAATTTGTTGAGATTTCAATTGAATAACATTCAATTCCATTGAAACTATCTCCAAGAATCACATAATCATGGATATTGGATAGAAACCTATAAATAAATTTTAATTTGAGGAGAAGGGAGCTGATTCATTTTCAAATAAACATCTCTGGTATAATCTCTTCCTTAACATCTCGTTATTAGGCATTAAAAATATTTATAGTGTTTTTTATATGGAATCTGTATGAGGGTTGTAAATTCATTAGAAAAGTTTTCTTCTATATTCAGTGATTCTGATCTGGGATTAGATTGAGGGCTTCTGGGGATAAGAAAACAAGTGACACCGATCTGGATGATTGAGGGCATCCAAGGTATTGAAAGGCAGATTTTTTACTGATATTCTCATCAAGGGATTTATTATTTAAGAAAGATAGTGTTTTTCTGATATTCTTATCAAGGGATTTCCTACTGCAGAAGTACATACATTACTATTAGGCTAAAAATGTGGATATGTAAAGTCAATATTTATGACTTCATTAAATCATGCGGTAAAATATGATAATATATTTTATAAAGCTTTTAATTCATTCTTACATTACTATAAGATCTTATACTACTTATTTGAATATATTTTATATTTCTCTATGTAATTTTTTGCTTAGAATTGTTTTTACAAAATCATTCTAAAATCTATTTAACTAGACTATTTGTACAACCATTTAGTTACTCCAAGTTTTCAAATAGCTTATGAGACATATACAAATACTTTTATCATTAGAAGATTTCTATGTTTTTTCTTTACAACAAAAGTGGTTTTGGGTTTTTTATGTTAGTTAAAATTTTTAAACTATAATTGACCCACTCTTGTAGACATATTATACTCTTACGATTCAAAAGTATTTATTAGTGAAGGTTCTACTACTTTATATACAGGTTTTTACTTTTTTTATTATAATGAATGTTTTTAAAATATTTTACAACTTTTTTTATAAACTGATTGTTTATAATTTTAATTACACTGACTTGTGAATTATAGAATGATTTTGTTTCTATAATATTTTATGTTTGAATAATATAACTCTCAATAATTTTAATGCTAGAAGGCCACAAAATTTTTGATGGTAGCAACTGTCGATATTATAGAGATATTATGAAAATTCTTTTTATTAATAATAGTGTTTAAATTTTTTTATACTGACTCATAATTTCAAGATTCCATAAAATATGTTATTAATTTTACTAATAAATAGAAATTGGAATATTAGTTAAATTATAGAGTTACTAATTATCTATTATGTTCTATAACTAGATAAATTTATAGTCAAATATCATCTTACGAATTCACAAATAACGTATGACATAAGATGGAAGTAACTCATTTTAGAACATTAAAATTAATTGAGACAAGAAGTTCTATTTGTCAAGATAATTATCAATCTTTCAATTTTCTACTGTGAGAAAATATTAATGAAATGAACCAAAGAGTTATTATTATTATAAAAAATTTACATTATCATGGTAAGAACGACCTTATATATGAAATCTTTGTGGAATATACTATTAAGAGAATGAATGGGAATCAAGAAGAACTAATTTTGGATGATACAAGAAGAATTAATCATCTTGATCATGATGATTCAATTAGAACCCTTATACAGTACGAGGTAATATTGAAAATAGATTCTTGAAAACTGAAAAAATAGAGGAGTAAATTCTACAACAAATTCTAATATTATGAATAATGTTCAATCTACTGATAAATTTTCAATGTCCTGTAAAAAGATGAAATTTATAGTTGATTTATATACTATTTCATGATAATAATATGAAAATGAATGAGATAATCTTGTGAAAATGATGAACAAGATAGTTAGAAATAAATATTTCCAATATAGATATATGAAGAATCACAAGGAAATAAGTGATAAAAATTATTATTGATAATTTATATGTTATAAATGTAAAAAGGTGGGACATACCATACTGGATTGTACTAAGCTGAAAATAAAGGATAAGAAGCAATAAAATTCCATTAGAAATTCCAATAAATAATACAAGCACAAAAATAATAAGAGTCTTAAATATTTAGATACATTGAATTCTATTAGTGGATAGAGTTCATCTGAGGCTTCATATGATAATGAATGTATATGATATACAAATAACCGATTTTAGGTATAAATTCATGTGGTTATAAAATGCTTCATAGTGAAGGTAACAAATAGAATCCCTAAAAAATATTACTGTAACTTTATTTTATCCTAATATAAATGACGATAATTGTTCTAAATATTCTAGTGATGAATCTTATTTATCTAAATAACATATTTCATTATCATATTTTGATAATGTTTCTATATTTTATAATTTACTAGAAAATAAAAATTGTAAAATTTATAAAAAGCATGATGTTGCTAAAGAAAAACATGTGAAATAAAAATAAAGTATATCTACTTTAACTACTGAGATATCACATCTTTCTAAAGATTTAGATAATTTTAATTTTTATAAATATTATATTTTAAAAGAAATTTAAAATTCTAGTTTCTAAAAAAATATTTTAATAAACAATATCAAAAAACATTGTTTGAATACAACTTTTATCAAGGATAAAAATTTAGTTGTAAAACTAAATTCTAAAATTTTTAGTTTCAAAAGGATTTTTTCAAAGTTTACCTCTGTTAAGTAAATCCTTGATAAGATGTATAATCATATTATACCGAATAGAGATGTTTCTGGAATGTATTTTACTAAAATAAAACATATTTTTCAAAATAATTACTTTATTATGAAAAGTTCTCCATTTTTTACTTAGTTTGAAAGTGGGGGTATCTAAATAATAAATGTTCATTAAAAGCATTTCTATTCTTATTATTTAATAAATATTATTTTTAAAAATAATTAAAATTTTCTCAACATGGTAATTTTGGAGAAATGTGGACTCATAAAATTTTACATTCTAATAATATTGTATCCAAGAAAACATGGGCTATGAAATGGTAATTTTTTTTATTTTCAGGAAAATAAGGAATGAACCAATAATAAAAATATTTGGTACATGTCTATTGGTTTCTTCATACACATGGTAGGAAAAAATAACGTCTTTCTGAATATTATAAAAATGAATTATGGTTTATTTAGTTGAATTTTATTTGGAAGGGGAGGCTTACCTTCTATCTCACAAGCTTTTAGAGAAGCTAGGATCCTTTAAGAAATCCAAATATGAATCTTCTATGATATTTTATTACGAGAACATGTGAAATGTATATCATCTAAATCTTAATACAAGCGTTGTTACTTTTTGGATGCATGGTTATCTTATTGTAAGAGAAGGAGACATGGATATGTTGAAAGTTACTAATATATTCATATTGGATTTCATTATCAATATGTAAAAGATAAACTATAATGAACTAGCTTGAGTACCCTATATTTTGATACCTAATCCAAAACATACATAGCCTAATGGGAATTCTTGATCCTTGTAGGTTAGTGACTAGCACCTAGAATTATATAATATAATAGTTAGAGTGAATTTCCCAAAAAACATAAAAAGATGATAGATACATATCAGTATTCTCAAAAACATACAAAGGAGAAAGTAATCGAAACCTATATGTATATAAAAACCCGGAACAATACATCATTAAATTACTCAATGTTTGACAATATCAATCTCAAACATCCTAAAGCTATCATCATTCCAATTCCAAATGGTTGGAAACATCCACCTCCATCAAGAGGTGATTTCCCTTTACTCGTACATGATAGAATAAAATACATAGTCTCTAAAAGGAAAAGATAGTATTGGAGATAAAAATATCAACAAGGAATCACCATGTGTTCTATAGTAATATTCAATTATAATAAACAAAATAATTATTTCAATTTTAATAAAAATAGGAATGGAAGTGCATTTTTATATCTAAAACAAATATTGATAGAAAAACATTTCAAATAGGGATTAAATAAAAACTTATTATAAATTAGTTTATAAATCACTAGCAATGAGTAAATAAATTTCAAACTTATTAGAATATATTAAAAATTAATTATAATATGCACCATGATCATCTATCCTACAGTATGATAGTTTCTAGTTATAAGAACCTTATACATCTAATATCAGTGATCACGATAAGTATGTGTACACACGTCCCTCGGGATTATGCTGAATAGGACACATAAACATCCCATTTTGGATAATATATACTAAACTAGGTTTTTATTAGAGTTGTAATCAGCAATCCATTTTTATAGAATTACCATCCTATAGTGCTTATCCCAAATAACCCACTAACTTCCCAAGATTTCATGTGCCCAATCAATCAATAAATAATGGTAAAATAATTTCAAATCATTTAAAAAAACAATTTCAATATTTCTAGTTTCAATATTTAAATTTCACATTCAAAACAAAATCATTGTTTTTTCATCATTTCATTCCTTTATTTAAAAAACCAGTCACGTGTTTTTAAAAATTCATTTTAATCCATTTTTCTCAAAATCAATTCACCAATAATTTCAAAATTTCAACATTTTCAAAAGAAATCCCAATTTGCAATTCTATTAGAAATTTAGGGTTTTCCGAAAATCTCATTCAAAGAAAAATCTAATTACAATTCACATTGAATTGGGTTTTCACAATAAATTGAAATAAATTTCAAACATAGAGGAATTAAAGGTTTAATAAAATGGCCAATCACAAATAGAACCACCTACCTTTTTCACAGAATCACAACACCCACAAAAGACTCTCCAATGAAGGAATAAGCCACAAAAGATCAAGGAACTCAACTTAAAAACAAGATTCAAAAACATATAGTTTGGATCCATCAACCCAAATATGATCTATCAAAATCTATGGAGGAAAATGATAAATCCACAGAAAATATAGGAAGGCTTCTTACCTGGAGAGATACACCACAACCAACATGATGATCATTCACTAAATAGATGATCCATAGGGATTGGAAATCTCCCAAATTTCCTAGTAAGAACCTCTAGGTTGAGAGAAAGGAATCCTATAGGAGTGAAGTTATAATTTCAACTGATCATCCTTCATAAATCCAACACTCATTATTTTACACTAAATGTAACCCAATGACATTTCGAGTAATTATTGAGTCACAAATATTCTAAAAAACCTATCACTTTTTATTAAAAATATTATTTTTAATATTTATATGGAATGTAATCCATACACTACTTATTACCTTGAATTTTGTGTATTCAATTCACAAAATCTTCTATAATATGACTATACATCATGTAACCCTATTACACGACATGTAAATCCATAAACTGTTGAAAAAAACTGTAGTTTTTATGCTTAAATTTACAAAAAAATCCACAACTTCACCATTATAGGTATCCTCCTAAATCCTTATCTGCATCACTAAACCAATGAAAAGGTAAAACCAAAAAAAAGTTTAAAACATACATGAATGGATGGAAACATGGTATTATAATCTCCCCAACATAAAAACATTTTGTCTCCAGAAAACCTATCATGAATCTTTTATATCGAAAATGTGAGGCCACTTCTCTCTCATCAGTTCCTCAATATCCCATATCTCATGAGAATCAGAACTGTGATTCCATAGAAAACATACCAAAGGTATCATCCTCATATGAAGTACCTTGGACTTAGAATCAACAATCCTGACTGGATTCTTGATCATTGATAAATCATGCTCAACATCAAGATCACTCTATCTAAAAAAATAAATGGATTAGAAAGATAATTTTGTAGATATGATATAGAGAAGTCATTATGTAATGATTTAAACTGTGGAAGAAGTGTTAAATTTTAATACACTTTCTCCACCTTATTAACAACCTTAAAGGGTCCCACAAACTGAGGATAAAACATACAATTCCACCCAAGCTATCGATGACCCAAACAAGGTGATATGTTCAAGAAAACATTTTCACCAAGTGAAAATTACAACAGTCTATAAAAGAAATTCACAAATGATATATTAAATATATGTTCCATCAATATTATTTTATGGATTAACTGAATATTTGTTGTCATATCTTGAACCAATATTTATCTAACCAAGTATCTTTCACCAATATCCAACCAATACAATAGATATTTAAAAGGCTTATTATACAAATCCTTAAATGATCCATTCTGATTGCGTGCCGCTAAATATTGTTATAATTAAACTCAACCTGTCCCAAATGGTCATCCCAAGATCTAAAAAAATCAAGGATTTAGGCATGAAGGATATCCTTAAGAATCTATATAGATCTCTATATCTTTCCATCTGTCTGTGGGTGAAATTCTATACTCAAACAAATATGAGATTCCAGTATCTCTAAAATGACTCTCCAAAATAGATTAAATAAATGGGGATATCTATTAGATACTATAGTATATGTAATTACATTAAAACAAATAATATCTCTCAGATAAAGATTTCCCATCTCCTCAAATTTGGTTATTCAATAATGGGTATAAAGTGATATGATTTGGTTATCTTATCAATCATAACTCATATCAAATTATTCTTTTTATGGTTACGTGGAAACCCACTCAAAAAATCTATAGAAACCTCATCCCACATCCATGCCAATAATGGAAGTGGTTAAATAAAACCCAATGGTCTTTAGTAATAAAAAATGACCTATTTTATATTATAATAATCAGAAACTAAAACAGAAATGTCTTATCTCCAACCTATCCACCAGAATTTTTACCACACATCATGGAACATCTTTTTGGTTCTTGGGTATTCTTTCCACTGAGAATTATGGAAATCACACATCACAACTTTTCTCATAGGTAATGGAACAACAAAATTATTATAACAAAATTGAATAATCTCTATGGAGAATGACCACAAAGAAACTATCTCCCCACCATATGTAATTCTTTATCAAGAAACTATTCTTGAAAAATCAACATGAGAAGAGTGTAGGTCAACTGAACACTAGACAAAACAACCTCAACCCATGTTTTAAGAACATCTATATGAAACTATGAAAAAATATCAATCAATTTACAATCATTAAATGATTCATTCAAAACATGGGTCATACGTTTCATACTCAAAGCACCAGTGATGATATTACATATAACTAAGGTATAAGAAATGAAGATAACAAAATACTACAAGTAATCCACCCAATTCATCTCGATGATATTAAAATATTATTAAGAGAAGATTCAACTCAAGCTATTATTGCAGGAATACGTGGTCAACCTTTCCCTAAAAGGTAATTCTTCCAATGCTCAAGAGTATAGATCAAAACTATGAGTTCAAGATCATGGGTTGGATAATTCTTCTAATGTGGCCTAGGCATCTAGGATCTACAAGCAACTATGTGATCACCCTGTATAAGAACATAGTCTAAACCCAAAGATAATATGTCACAGAAGACCACATAGCCATGTCTGGCCTTTGGAAGAGTCAAAACCAGTATATAAGTCAAAATACATTTCATCTCAAAAAAATAACATTGAAATTTATCATCCCAAGAAAAAATTACTCCATTTTGAGTTAGGACAGTAAGCAGAGAAGCCATCTTTGAGGAATCCTTTATTAACTGGTGATAATTTCTAGCTAAACCCAAAAATATTTGAATATTAAAAACATTCCATGGTTTTTATCATGTCATAATAGCTTTTAACTTCATAGGATCAGTTGAGATAACATGTTTTGACCCCATGTGTCTAAATAAATTCACTTCCCGAATCCAATAATCCCATTTTGATAACTTGGAATAATTTTTTTTGGTTTCTAAAAAATTCAATAACTACTCTCAAATGACACAAATGACCCTCCTCATACATAGAGTAAAATAGAATTTCATCCACAACAACCACCATGAATGAATCAAGATACTTATGGAAGATCATGTTCATCAAATACAAAAAGACTAAAAGATAATTTCTTAGACCAAAGGCATTAAAAGGTACCCATAATGGCCATACCTACCACAGAAAGAAGTTTGTTGAATGTCTTATTTTTTTATTCTAAAATAGTTATAACCAAATTTAATATCAATATTTGAGGTTCACTTAACCACTTTTATCTGGTCAATCATATCATCAATACATGGAAAAAGAGACTTTTTCATTATCATAACTCGATTTATTTTTGATTAATCAACACATAATAAATTCTTTCCATCAACATTCATAGTAAAGAGAATAGGTGCCACCCAATGTGAAACTCTTGGGTGCATAACGACTTTCTCTATCAGATCATACAACCAAGTCTTAAACTATTTCAATTTAGCTAGTTCCATGTGGTATAAATGATTAATTACCATCTGAGTACCAAACTCTAAATCAATAAAATAATATACCTCTCTTACTATTGCAAAAACAAATAAGTTAGAAGGGAAAACATCAAGAAACTTTATTACAGTTGGAGGGAGATAATCACTCAAATATTCCCTTTCTAGAGTAAATGAAAACACTGGTATTAGTTTCCCCAATTGCTGTATAAAATGGTTTGGATATTCTTGAACTCATATCCATTTCTCCCAAAAAGATATGGCACACACCATCAGACACATTAAACGTGACCCATCAAAGATAACAATAAATTAAAGGTTTATTACCAATGAGATAATCCATCCCAAAAATAAAATAAAGAGGTTAAACATTTAGAAATAGATAATCCCAAGAAATATTAATCTCTTATAAGGAGAACACACAAGAAGGAAAATGAAGACCCTTTCCTCTCTTCATTCCGAGGGGTGTAGTAATATCCATCACATAAGATAAAATATAAGTAAAGAGATTTAAAATATTCAAAAAATGAGTAGAAATTAATGAGTGAGATGCACTAGTATTAAATAAAGTAGTCACTATATTTGAATCTATAGTGATGGTACCTCTCACAGGAATTAGATATGTATAGGCTTCTTCTAGATACTCTTCCACTACGTGTATAAGCTTCGTTTCGAATTTATGGGGATGGAATCCCTTAGAACCTGAAGAATTTTATTTCACCATAGTAATTTTTGGATTTGATGAGAATATTCCACTATATGGGGATGTAACGATAAAACAAGACATCATAAGGGGTCCGGGATGACCATAGGAACCACAAATCTTTGGTGCCTCAGTGAATACCTCTTTTGAATGCCCAGGATTTCCACACTAGTATCAAGTGAAAGGGAATATTCTAGAAACTATATGAGGTCTATAATAACCTCATTATGGAGAATAACTATGATACTCATCATGATTTATATTCCCTTTACGGGAACTCGTAGAACTGTCACTAGGAGAAAAAAGAACTCCCACCTACTCTGAATTACCATCCAGATCAAGTTTGACCATTCTAGCACATTAGAATAAAAAGAGATATTCAACAAGAAAACCTAAGAGAAAATATAATATTGAAATCCTATATCAAACCATCGAGTATTTATTTTATCATTTTATACAATCTCAATTCAAAACTGCACAAGCACAGTTAATCGTTTCACATACTCTTTCATGGTCTTGTCTGCCTACTCGAGTTTGAAGAAGTCTATATCCTTGGACAACCCTATAGACTCTAGATAGAACTGGATGGTGAAAAAAACCTTGAATTTATTACACTCCATATTATTGATAATTTTCATGGTTAACATCATTTCCCACCATCTCCTTCTAGGTCTTTCCATCTTGAAGGTGGAATATTTCACCTTGATTGAATCAGGCATCTCCAGTAACTCAAAAAAGATCTGAATATTTCTCAACAAATCCTCTGCAAATTGAGGATTATTAGAGCATTATAATGCTTGTGGATTAAATATAAAGAACTCTTGAGTTATATTATTAGATTAATCCCATTGATATTCCACATATATAACTTGAATATAAATGGGTACAGGTACCTGTCTCGGATCTTGGACAACACACATGATAATCCCAACAAGATTTTGGTCCATAGGAGTATTTTCTTGCTATGGTTCATCAGTAGCTTCCTCCAAGATCCTATTCACATGTCTTATCGATGACATGATGCTACACAACATCAAATAACATCATTTAAGAAATATAATACTACTCAGATCATCAACAAAAACAAGTGGCATAGGGAAATTAATCCCATTAGATAGACAAACAAGATTTGGATTTCAAAATATATAAATCAAAATAAAGGGAAAATAGAACTAATCATAAATATGCCTTTCCCAAACCACCCATAGTGACTTGTGGAACATTAAAATTAGATATTATTAGGAACTCACTTGAAACTACCTCATAAGTCCCAATAATATATTTCAAACTACATACAAACATCAAAGAATGATGCTCAACCCGCACCTTTGATTCCACATTATCTTGAACCAGCCAGGATACCTAGGTACCTTGATACCCAAGATGAAACTAACATAGCCTGAAGATCGTTCTCGATCCCCAAGGGTTGGTGACTAGCACCTAGAATCATATAATATAATTGAGGGAATAAAATTTCCACAAAGTAGTAGAAGATAATAGATACATTTTTGTATGCTTAAAAACTCACAGTGGAGGTAGTATTTTAAATAGATGGGTATATAAAAACCCCAAATAGTACATCAACAGAGTACATAAATTCTTACATGATCAAACTCAAACATCCCGAAAGTTTCAAAACTCCAAGACCAAAGGGTAAAGAACCTCCACCTCCTCCAAGAATTTGTTTCTCTTTTCTCAAACCCAGAGGAATAAAATTTTAAAATCACATGAAGAAAAATTTAGGGTGTGAGCTAAAAAGAACATTAGTTTCCCCCAAAGTGTTCTATAATTAGATTCCATAATAATAAACAAAATATTGATTTCAAATTAAAAAAACATGCATGGAAGTAC
This sequence comes from Viscum album, assembly GCA_963277665.1. Lineage (NCBI taxonomy): Eukaryota > Viridiplantae > Streptophyta > Magnoliopsida > Santalales > Viscaceae > Viscum > Viscum album. Next base: position 182,668,552 of record OY728153.1, on the reverse strand, counting down.
ATTTACACATTTAAAACAGAACATTCTTCATTTCATATTGATCGAAAAGCATTTCAAACATAGATTAAATAAACATATTATAGAAAACATTTTATATAAATCATTAGGCATTAGTAAATCAATATCCCAATCAATGGTATATATTTTAAAGTAATCAAAATAAACACCATGGTAATCCACCCTATGGTATGGTAGTTTCAAGTTTGGGGATCCACACACATCTCATATCAGTGATCATGGAAGGTATGGGTACACACACCCCTCATGCTAAGGATGAATAGGACTGATCAACATCCCGTTAGGGATAATGTTTTCTGAAATAGGTATTTTTATATTTGTAATCATCAATGTATTTTCAATGAATTAACACCCAAGTGTGCTTTTACCAAATAACACACTAACTACCCTAGTTTTCATGTTCTCAATAATTTATTCCACAATGGGAAAATCAACACAAATTAGTTTAAAATACAATTTCCCCATTTCTAGTTTCAATATTCCAATTTCACATTCGAATCAAAGTAATAGGTTTTTCACAATTTCATCAAATTATTAAATAAAATTAATCATAGGTTTTTAACAATTTAATTTAATCCATTTTTCTTAAAATCAATTCTCAAATCATTTCACAATTTTAATAAATTTCAAAATACACACCAATTTCTAATTTTATTTGAATTGGGGGGTTTTCCAAAAATTACATGCCAAGTAAAATAAAATTCAAATTTTCATCAAATTAGGATTTTACAATCAATTGAAATCAATTTAAAATATAAACTAATAAATTTTTTAATCCAATGGCCAATCTCAAACAGAAACACCTCCCTTTTACATGGAAAAAATATGTCGGCAATGAGACTCACCAATTAAGGATTAAGGTGTAAAAGGTCTAGGAACTCAAACTAGAAACAAGAGAGTTTAGATCCATTAAACATATAATGATCTCTCAAAATATAAGGAGGAAAAATAGAAAGAGATTGGAAAAGATAGGATAACTGATTACCTGGAAGGATGTACCACAATCAGCCCAATGATCAATCACTGAACATATGATCTGGAGGGATTAGAGATCTCAAAAATCTCTTTGGAAGAGCCTCTATCTCAAGAGTAAGGAATATTGTGGGAATGAAATTATATTTTCATATAAAATTAAGGATAAAAGAAAACAATTAGGATTTTAAATGTTTTGTAATTCAATTTTACATCATGTAATTTTTTAATCACACATATGATAAAAAACCCATCAATTTTTATTAAAAAAATTATTTTAAATATTTACACGGAGTGTAATCCATACATGGTGTGTAACATTTCACACTGTGTACTCACTTCAAAGAATCTTCCAAGAAATCACTACACATCATGTAACCCCATTACATGACATGCCAATCCCCAACATATTAAAAATACAATAGGTTTTAAATGATAAATTACAAAAAATTCCTGACTTAACCATTATAGGTATCCTCCCATTTTCTTCTCAACATCAATCAACCAATGAAAATAGAAAACTGACACAAACGTTAAAAAATAATTGAAAGAAATATATTCGGGTGTTACATAAACCTGGATAAGTTTTTCTTTCTCTTTATTGAATATATATAGAAAACCACTTTGAATTTGAAAATGCTTATATTTACATGTTTTATAAATAATATTTTAGTTTATTGTGTCAAATTATAGAAAATAAATAATCAAGGTTATATAGTTGAATAAAGTGATTCATTGATAAGAGAGGAAACCATGGCTTCGGTGAAGCTATTATTTAAACTAAAATTGAAACAGTTAGTATAAAAATTAGATAAGGCATCGTCTGATACTGTATTAGTCGAATAGAAATAATTAGTAAAATAAAAAATGAAAGAACATTCCTATTATCCAAAGCTAAAAAACTGAAAAACTATGACAAATGAGTACATCATGAAGTTGATGCAATATAAGGATTATAAAATTTCAAGATATCTATAGACTGGTATGTTCAAAGAGAATGTTTTGGATTTAAAGAAAAGGAATGATGAAGCAATAAAAGAGGAAGAGAATAAGAAAAGGAAAAATAATCTAATCACAAAAGAAATGGTGATGGAAAACATGATAAAAGGTGTAATAAAAGAATAAACCAATATACCATTATAAATATATCCATTTTCAATAGATCAATTAGGTTCTGGTTCTAGAATACAATCTATTTTCTATCATAATTTTCTAGACCCATTTGAACCAATAGATTTGGATATTGTTGAAACATCACTTGTTCATATTATAATTGAAAAGGTAAAGGGTAAAGATGTGTAAGTTCAACATCAATCACAAAACACGGTTAGGAACACATTTCATAAGGAGGTTACAAGATCTATTTAGAAGTCTAGAAATGAAGATAAAATAATTGGCAGGTAGTTAGATAATTATTTAGAAGAAGAAGGAAAAAAAGATAAAAAGAATAAAGTTATTTAGAGTCATCATCATCCTCTACATCTCTGTTAACCATGTTTGAAAAAATAATGTTTTAGATGTTTCTATAAATGAAAAATCTTCATCAGATGAGAAAGAAAAAGAAAAAATTCCCACAAGAAATTATTGGCAAAAGTAGAGACAGGTAGGGATGTTGATGTAATAAATATTTTGGATGATGAAAATGAAAAATGAAAATAAAATATTGATATTGGATTATATCTCCAATATTTTTTTAAAGATTCCTTAGATTTATCTGATACATCAGTTACCGAAGCTCATATTATAATTGACTATATTTTTTAACAGTTTAACCTAACAATAGATTTGATGCCTTATCTACAAAATATTGATCCCCAGTGTAATAAAATTCAAAATATTCTAAATAGAAAATTTGATTCATTGGATTTTTTGTCTCAAATAATTGTTTAGAATGAAGTTGAGATAATTTGTTTCAAAAATAATTCAAAGTCACATAAAAAGTTGTTTAATTAAATAGTTAAATGGTGGAGATAAGTGGAAATATATTTTAATAATTAATATAAATAGTTTAACAATGTGAAGAAAGAGTCTTTTGACATTGATGATTATTTGTAGAATCTATAATTTAATTTTTATGATAGAATGAAGTTTTTGGAAAAATTCAAAGTATTTTCATATTCATGAAATCATGAAATAATTTATTTGAAATGAGTTATTCAAAATATAAAATATACGAATGATATAATCTGATATTTGGAAGATGAGTTTTAGAGACTAAAGGAAGAATAAAAAAGGATCAGTTCTCTTGAAGAGGAGGTAATTAGTTTGAAAGTATAGAATCTCAAGTTTGGAGTCTTGGAGGAAAAAATAATGAAGCTCATGTCTACAATAGTAGATACCAAGAAGAATCAAGTGGATTTAAAGAATATAAAATAAATATTCAAGAAGATCAATATTAAATAATGAAAACTTTCTTCCTGAAGTCATTATATATTTATAAATCAAACATTTCGAATTATTTCTTATCTGAATGAATTATTCTCAAAATACATTTTTTAATGTTTTCCCATTAAACTTTGATGAATTTTTATTCTTTTTTATCATATATTAATAATTATTCAAACACAATTTTTTGTTATTATACTTTCTAAATTTTTTGGTAAACTATGTTACATTAGCTATTTATTTTGGAAAACCAAAAAGGGGGAGAAATTATTAAATGGGAAAAATTTATTAAGGGTGAGATTATGGTAAGAGATATTTTATTCATATTCATCCAATTTAATAATATTTCTTATTGGATAAATAGTTTTTAACAAAGGAACATTATCAAGATAGGGGTGTTAAGATAAGAAAAAGGGAGATATTTATTTTAAAGATTATCTTTGATGTTTTTAAACATAAAAGGGTGGTAAGTTTTATAAAGTTATTAGTTTTTTATTTTAATTGTTTTGTTTTCTAGTTTTAAAAAAGGGGGATATTGTTGAGTTGAATGTTTATAAATTCTAAATTTCCTTTACTTTTCTTTTAAAATCACATACCATTTATTAAATCCATAATTTAATAACTTTTAATGTATTAAATATTTTAAAAAAATTACAGAAAACATTTTTTATATCGAATATAGAAATGGTTCTCAACTAAATAATTGTAATCTTGATATTATAAAAGTCAGATACATCAGACTGACTGAGAGTTTGTGCTATTAGAATGATGGTGTCTTTTCAATAAAATTGACTAATGTTCTTTCCATCTGACTGACCAAAGTAATATCAATCAGACTGATAATAGTTCAGTTCATCAGACTGAACAAATTTCAGTTCATCAAACGAACCATAGTTATATTCATCATAATGAAAAAAGTACAATCCATTATACCATAAAAGGTTAATTATTTGAGTATTTGGATTATTTATATCATATAGAATTAATTATATCATTATAATGGTGCTACCAAATGATATCAGATAACGATGTAATTTTATAATATCCCAAGTGAAGAAAATTTTAGGCCATTTCAACCAACATTGAGAATAACAAAACTATGACCATTGGAGGGATGTCTATAAATAGGAATATATTTAATTATCTAGGAACTTATGCAATTGAATCTCAATATCTATATATTTATCCTTATCATATCATCTCTTTATTACATATTTTTAATATTTATAGATTTTTTTCTAATGAATCCCTGTGACAGTTTTAAATTCAATAGAGGGTTTATCTTCAGTGTTAATATATTATGGTCTAGGTTTAGATTGAGGTATTCTGAGGATTGGAAGATAAGTTATACAAATCTAAATGGTTAATGGATTCTTGGGTAGTGGAATACAAGGTTTTTTACAATCTGCGGATTGATGGATTTATTTTTTAAGAAAGATAGATAAATTTTTATATTTGTAGTAAGGGTTTTTAGGGTTCATAAAGATAGATCTTATAGTTAATATGAATATTGTGGAAATCATAATATAGGATATATAACTTCATTAACTCTTGAGTTTATATATTATGATAAATTTTATAATGTTTTTAATTCATTATTACTTTTTTATAATCTTTCATATTATCTATTTTAACATGTTTTATATTCCACTATGAAATTTTAATATTATAATTTTTTACTAAATATTTTTAAAATCTATTTAACTGGACTATTTTTAAGTACGTTTAATAACTCTAATTTATTGGATAACTTCTGAGTCTGATACCTATACTCTAATCATTAGTTGACATCAGATTTTTATATTTATATCAAAAGTGTTTTTGGGTTTTTTTGTTAGTTATGTTTTTTAAACTAAAATTCACACACCTATTATAGCTATCATATACTGTTATGATCTAGTTTAATTTTTGTATAATCATCTAAATTTCTAACACATATTCATCCAACTAGAATCCAATACTCATAAAATTTCCCTAATATTTTATTAATTAAAAAGAATATATTGTGGTTAGTTTGAATAGTTTTATTAATTCATAAAGATTTCATAATCTCTATTATAACATCTTCATTATTAGAAATAATTTTAGTTTAACTAAGGGAGACTTATAAAATTCAATGGTTATCAATTTATAAAATTCATTACATTAGGATTGAATTTATTATCCAAAGGTTATGTTATCCATATTAATATATATAATAAAAATATATTTTATGGATATCTTAATATTAAATAATGGATTATCATTCACTTAATCAATTTAATTATAAAATAAAAATAAATAAATTCCCCTATATAGAGATTGAGGAGTTAATTTATTCCATATAAATAGTTTGTAAGATTAAACACATAATTATGCTACTTCTCATACAAAAATATAGGTGGTCATTTTACAAGAACATTCTTATAAATGAATATATTTAGTAATAATAACTTAAAATCCATCTAATAAAACATGAATTCCTTGTGCTCTATATAATATAGAAGAATTAAAATTTCTTTCAATATGTCATGTATTGATAATATCTCTCCATAATAAATTACATCCTATTGGTTATACCATTAAACAATAATTATGGACTTATTTTTAAAAATATTTCTAGATTCATCTTGATTGTTCATGAAAATACATTTATTTCTAACAACATGTCAATCATCAAAAGGGCTCAAAAACAATTCACATATAGTTACTTATGAAATATTACAGTTAATAAACCTCTCTATGATTATTCAATACTTCATAAACATATTTAATTACATTATATTATGTGAAATTTGAATAACCATATAAATTTATTACTTCTTTTCTGGTTTGGATCCAAGAATTCACATGACTAGTAAAATTATTCAGTTAGTTGAATTTTTAGAGTCCTATATACTCTAGGATGGGAGGTATCATTCTAACCATCAACTAAACCATCATATCATTCAAACATATTTACAATAAGATTAGAGTCATCAATATTGTATCTAAAAATTATTTTTCTATATTTTTTGATATTACAAACCAATCAAATGAATTCTTCTAATAAATTTTGAAATAAATATATTTTCTTATAACCAATGTATTTTTGTTATATACTCTATATGGTTTACTTTTGTTGACGTATATAATGAAAACTACTTTATCTAACATTTCAACAAATTTATATTCGATATTTTTTTTATGTACAAAAACATTATAAATCCCCCAAAACTAAAATCATAGATCCTCCGAATATATTATTATATTGGTACTAGATTTGAGTTATCACATATGAAAAGGATTGAATCATTTATGATTCATGGAAAACTAGATGCACAATTTAATCTTACATTTCATTTGAAAACATAAAATATAATATAACATATTATTTGGTAGCATTGTTATTCTAAATAAAATATAATATATTTTTAATTATAATACACATCCAATAATCCTAGGTATTGGAAACAAAATAAAGGGTTAGCTCAAATTCTCAGTAAGGTTATGTTTATAGTAGATGAAAAATAAGGAATGAAAAATATGGAAAGAATAAATTATAGTTAAATAATCCCATATAAATAATAACATGAGTTGAAACTTGTCCATGGATATAATAACTATTTAAATAATAAAATGTATATCAATAACTGATTTCATAATGATATAATTCATAATTCAAGAAAAATTAAATATTCAATTGAGGTCTCATGCCAATTCATCTATATAAATGGTTAAGGACTTATCCAAATACCCAAGTTGTTTGGAATCACGAGACCTAAGAATTAATTTAGGGAATATTTAATTTTATACCCCCATGTATCTTAATAATTCTAAAGCATTCATCAAATAAATAAAGAATATTACATAATCAAAATGCCTTAATATCAATGACTGTCTGTATTCGAAGAACTAACATATGAAATTTCAATACATTCCTCATTCAAACTGATCATAAAAAATTGAACGAAATTTTTTCTATGGTATCATTAATTTATATCCTTTGTAAATAATAAAATTCAAATAAAATATGCTGACTTAGATTAAACTACCTAAAAAGGATCAATTGAATATTTAATTAGGAATATATCATTTTCATTTTAAATTCTATTATTTAAAATTTAAAAAAATCCAAAATATTAAGATAAACCTTATATTTAAAACTATTCATTGAAACTTGTAAAGCCATCTTAAAATTATTATATTTTTATAACTATGGGAAATTTACTTCATGCCTTTTACATTAAAAAAATGATTTCATTCACATTTTTGGTAAAAAAAGGCCAAAGTACCTCATTTCAAAAACAACAAGTTGATTTATTTTAATTATTTTAGAAAATTAAATCATGGATAATAATTTAATTAATAAATCATTACATAACATTAGATACATTATATTAGATATTTTATAGAAATAATAGATGATTAATGAAAATAATCCTGATTGAGTTGAAAAATACATGTTTCCCATAACAACTTTATTTTTGTATCATTAGTACTTTATGTGAGGAAAACATAAGAAAAAAATTTAATTTATATAAATAAGTTGATTATAATAAAATATACAATTTTTATGATTGATATATCAAATAATTCTCCCAGTGGATATACAAACATAATCAATCCTAAATAATGATAAGATTGTGAAATAAACCTTTACCTCGAGCCCAACATCATTTATATCTGTTAAAAAATTCATAATAAGTATAAATTTATTATAATTAAATTTAAAAACAATAATAATATATATCTCAAAATTAATGATTTACGTATAATTTTTTATCACCCATTTATAAACAATTTATCATTAAAGTCATTGTTTTCGGAGATAACCACTTAATTTTTCATTTATGTAATTGTCTGGTAGTTTTGGTCCTTGTATATTGATCATTGTTCCAAAATATACCAAATTTAAATGATGATATAAATATTATATATATTACTTATGTAATTATTTATGATCATCTATAATTATTATAGATAAAAAATGAATTATAACATTCACAGAGATGATAGATAGTACGTACACATGAATGTTGATTTCACTTTTCATCCGATGGAACAAAAAAAGTTAAATAAAATTTATCCTTTCAAGAATCATTATCATATAATATCAATCAAATATATATACATAAAATATATCCCTATTATCATCCATTTAAATAATAAATAGAAACAAATCACATCACTTCATAGAGGTGGTAATCCACATGTACACATGAGAGATATTAACATTATTTGAATGATTGGTAGCTAAAAAGGTGGGAAATATATAATAACTCCATAAGAATAATTTTTTTATAAATATAATATATACAAATTAAACCTTTCATAATACTATATATAAAATATGGTGATGAAAAATATTTTGTATCACTATGTGGAGATGGTAAGTCATACATTTTCATAAGCGATACTTTCATTTCCCATTTGATGGAAAATAAGGTTGATGAAGTTTGTTTCATATTCATAAAAAAATTTCAGAATATTGAGGATAATATTTTTTATTTTATGAAAAATAAAATAGGTTTATAGGAGGTAAGATAAGAAGTAAAAAAATGGAAGGGATAGGTTACAAATATTACCTATTCTTTGAAAGAACTATATTAGATCTCCTTCTAAGGATTATTGGGTTGGTCTTTTGGGAATACCAGAATCTCTAGAACATGGAAAGGTATGTTGAGAAGATAATTGGTCTTGGTTTTCCATGATACATGGATTATGTAAACAATATATAGATAGGATATCCTTTTTTAAGAAAGGGAAAGGACAATTGGAATTAGAAAATTTATTAAAATATAAATTATTAATTTTCAAGAAAAAATGAATTCAATTAGATATAAATTATAAAATAAGAAGAAAATATCTTAATATAATCGTAAAAGAAAATTTAGACATTTTTTGGTGTCATTTTAAAACTTATCTTTTGTTTTAACCCCTAGGATAACTAGTTTAGTCTTCACCTCGGTAATGACTTTTTAAAATTAAAGGGTTATAATTTTACTAAAAATGTAAAAAATAGATCATAAATGGCAACATAATAAAATATTTTACCACATATGAGAAAATTATTATTCCTTGAATATTTTTATTATTTTAAAATATTTTATTAATAAATTACTTTCATAAAATTTCATTAATGTCATTTTTAACATTATTCATTATATTTTACATTAAAGATGTCAATAAAAATATATATAATTAGAATATAAACATTTCGCACATCTTTAATAGGTTATATCTATATGAAAGGTTTAAGGAATACAATAATTAATCAAAATTTTATTACTTTTAATATTTGTAAAATCCTTTATTTTATTTTCCTATTAATGGAATAAATAGTATATCGATGTTGCATAAGAAATTAAGGTAACTAAATAGTCACTAAAAATTAGATATAAATTAACATTATAAAATTATTAGTTTATATTTAAAATAAATATGTATACCCAAACTTATTTAATTTTTATCCCTTTAATAAAAATTCAGATTTATTATATTCAAGAGAGTGACATTTTGTATTTATTCTTTACATAAATTAATTTAAAGGTCAAAATGAAGGAAAAATAAAACAAAATTTTCATATATTTGATATATTGATATAAGCTTCAAATATAAACTCATTCAATAGGATAAAAGAATGTTTTATAGAATTTTAAAAACCTATCCAACAGTTTTAACTCAATTTTACACATTTTTCCCAAACTAAGGCGAGAAAATTTTACCATGGTAACTATTCATAAAAACAAAAACACAAGGGACCAATTAAAAAATATTTAATTTCTTTATTCTAAATATTTTATCTATTTTTCATTATTCAATTTCTATAAGTTATAGAAATTAATTTTAACTTAAGTTTGAAAAAAACAATGAAAACCTATTTTTCAGAAGGGTTCATTTTTAACCATAAAACTATATTTATTCTTATCGTGATCACAATAAAAAAATATAACTAATGTTAAAATGTTTTATTGAATTTATAATAAATATATTTCATTAAAATAACTCGATAATAGCGATTAAAATAATATACTTATATAGAAACACATTGGGTTCAGAAATACATTTTTTTTTGAAAAAGTCTTTCACTTCTGAGTAATTTTTATTTTCATTTATAAAAAAATTATAACTGATAAATACATGAATAAACAAAAAAAAATTTATTTTAATAACCCTAAATCCAACGTCTAAATAATATTTTAATAGTTTATCACAGTTCATTTAAACTTGATGTTTCTTGTAAAAAAGAAAAGAAAATTTATTTATAGAGAACTATATCATAAAATCTTAAGGTGGTATACCTATCCACATTAAAATGAATCTCTCCCATGAAATACTATCTATATGATACAAAACATGTGGATATATATGTTTTATTTCATTTTTAGATTCCCAGGTAGCTTCCTTGAATTTAGGATTCCTCTAGATAACATTAACATTGTGAGTATTCTTCTTTAATAGAAATTTATCGTGAAGATACATAATTTTTATTGGTTATTGTTCATTGGAAATATAATTATCCAGTGGTGACCCTATTATTTCAACAGATGTGAAGAATAAAAAATGTACATCCTCTAGAGAGATATATGGATAATATCGTGAACTTAGGGGAGGTTTTGTGGAAGCACCATGAAATAAGATACAATTCTTACTCAGTCAGGAATCCTAAAATGGGGATTATACCTAGGTCTATAAATTATCATTTTTCAAAATTTAATTACCTTATTCCGTGGATATATTTGAGGAAATACCTTCTTACCCTAATCGAATTATAGTTTTCTCAAATGACTGGTATCGTAACATTTCTGTCAAATCTAAGCTACTTTTATTTGATGATGTATGGATCTAACATTCTATGTCATTTTTTTATATATATTAGATCGAAGTAGGTTTATCTATCCTATATCATACCATCAAGTTGGATTTAAGCACTTATTTTTATAGAATGATTCATAAGGATACATTTTAATACTCAATTCAAAAATACTGTTCTATAAAAAATTTCATCGAAGGAAGGTATTGATATTAAAAACCTTTAAAACCATAGAAAAAGATTTAAATGGTCTTATAGAGTAAGAAGTGTTCTATCTAACTAACCATATTTCTGAAGAATATATGTAGTGCTGAAACTCAAATATTTATCCAAAACATGATGAATGAATCTCGAGAACATTGAGGTTAACATCAGACCCCAATCAGATACAAAATAATGTGGTGTTAAATGAAACTATAGAACTTAATTAATGTATAATATGTAAAAATGATCAATTAATAATTCTTATCTGATATTAATGATTTTTTTTACTTTATATAGTGATCAAAACTACCGAAATAGCATTATGCGCACATGACATTTTGGAGAGTCTTATGAAAAAAAATCTATGGTTATGTTTCCCGATTTCTATTCTGTTATGGGTAATTGTTGTGTCATCCGCATAAACTTTTGTCTCTCAAACTTAATTGAATTACATTCCATGCACTGATATACATAACCTACAATATCAGTTTTCATTTTATACCGCTGTAAATACTATTTTAGATCTCAATAAATACTCTTACATCCAGGATGTATAGGAAATGATGAAATATGAGCTTCATACAACAATTTCAAATTTTATATTGATGGGACACATACATGGTTCGTGAACCTTATCATTTCATCATAATAAAGGTTGAATTCAAGATCATTTCTTACCTTCTTTTACCTCCCCATGTTTTTTGTGCCTCCATAAACATTACATGGATAGATTGTTGAATACTCATTTGAGAAAGACAATATTTCTCCCCATACATTTATATTTCCCAATAAATTGTTTGAAAATACATAAATATTAGTTATTTTTTATCCTTATCATTGATATTATAGAATTATATTTTCATCTTAGAGAATCATCCATATAGTTCATCATGCTAGTGTCATATTGTATTGATAAATGATAATCGTTGATCAACTAGAACCATCTTAACTAGTGCAAAATTAACTCTCTCTATATAAATATATAATTTAATCATTTACGATTAGTATATATAGAACCATTCACCATATGGATAATTCCAATATAAATTGTATTAATTAATTATCACTCCCAAACCCAAATCATGAATATGGTAATTTTTCTCATGAATCATTAACTGGTGAGACGAATATTCTATTTCCATGTCATTCTTCATGGGGAAATATCACAGTCCCTTATTTGATGTATCATAATATATTAAAACCCCTTATCCACTATTTGGTAGTGTAAGAATAGTTTTAGTGAACAAACTTATTTTCAGTTCATTGAAAATATATTCATATTTGCTTTCTTATAAAATAATAACACCATTCTGAGTCAACATGGTGAGTTGATTAGATAGTCATGATAAATATATCACAAAGAATCAATTGTATCCATCTAATCAACGAAAAATACATATCTTAGTTAAAGTTATTAGTGTGGGTAATTTTCAATCTATTCCATCATTGATGGATCTACTGATATACACTCCCAGGAGATTATATGACCAAATAATGAATGTTTATAAAACCAAAATTCACACTTAGTAAATTTATAAAACAAATAATCCTTACTCAAGGTATTTAAAAGATTTATAAAATGTTATTCATATTCTTACTTGATCATTGAATATATAATAATATCATCTGTAATGACTACAATGAACTAATCAAGGAAACATTTAAAGACTCTATTAATTAAATTATTGTATATAAAAGGAGATCTAGTAAGACTAAATGACATCACAATAAATTCATAATGAACATACACTAAATGGAAGTCTACCTTGGGTATATCATCCTCCATGATCCCAATCTAATGATATCTATATTGATGATTAATCATATAAAAATATATACCTACTCATGGTTTATCAAAAATATCATTTATATGAGGGAGAGGATATATTTTATTAATAATTATACTTTTATGTTCCTGATAGTCAATGAGAAAACTCATATTCTAATCAATATTCTTAACAAAAATAATATATGAAACCCATGGAGAAGCACTAAGAAAAATTATTCCCTTTTCAATATTATCTGGTATTTTTTTCTTTATTTCCTATAACTCAATAAAGTTCATCCAATATTAATTATTTGAAATAGTCATATCCTTAGGTATGAGTTCTATTGAAAACTCATCTTATGATTCAAGGTAAGACTAGGAAAGTATTCAGGAAATAAATCAACATATTCTTGATATATATGAACATTTTCAATTTTGATTTTCTCCCCAACTATTTTAGATAAATATCACTTATTAATATTTATAAAACACCATATGATGGATATTATTTACATTGGTTGATCTAGTTATTCCTTGTATAGATTGACATTTAATTGTTGATTTGGAATATTCAATGTAACTTCCCTTCCTTGAAAAATGATACAGTCTCTATAATGGGAGATCTAATGCATTGAAAAAATTAATCCAAATTCAAATTGAGAATAAAATATTAATATTAAGAGCATTACTAAAGAATTCAATCAATTGGGGCCTATAGACATGAGATGTGGTCATACTTCTATTACAAGTTTCCATTAACAACTCAATATGTATACATTGAGGTCGTGATGTAATACCCATAGAAAATTATTTTGATATAAAATACCGGTTATAATTAGAAATAAAATATATGTAATCCTAGAGTTTTTGATAAGTGTACCTTTCACTATGAAACAAGAAAAATTAAATTATGCTATAGTAATTTCATGATCTTTCCCTTATCTTCTTCTCAGGCATTGTGTTATATTCACTTGATTTTTGGAAAAAAAATTTGAATAGTGAACCATCTCAAAGCTGTTAAATAAATATATTTTCATGGATTCTCCCTTACCCTTTAATTCATGAGAATTGTGGACTTTTTCCCAACACTTGAAGAAAACTAATTTCCCATTTAAGTATGTACCATGTTGTTTCCAACCACATGTATCAAATTTTGGAAAATTACCCTTTATCTTATTACCCTTATAAATTTGGTTCTCTACCACACTCCACTTATATTTCTTTACTATTAATCCTTAAGACATAAATAATTATTTCTCTATATTTGTAGTACATGATTGAATATTCTCATATGATGAAAATGTTCGGGAAATTAGTTCCCTTATAAGTATTAGTTTAATATCGTTTAAGAATTAGTCAATTTTTCTCTTTAGACTACATATGTATTTTATAGAATAAATTTATATAATTATGAATTTAACTCAATACATACCCATATTTTACTCTTCTTTTTTCTTAGACTATATAATATTCTCCCTATATCCTCAGATTTTTCATGAGGAAAATATTTTTCCAATTAAAGTATATTAAAATATTTCCACTTTAAGATTTATATTTTATCCTCATACATGTTTTTTAAATCAATGAAAACCATTTATCCACATCTACCATATGATATAATAAACATCCAAGACACACTTATCACATTCATTATTTCTCAAAGAGGTAAATATCTTTTATATGGAACTTATCCATTTTTCAGCTTTAAATTGAATGTTGGTTCCATTAAATTATGGGGTTTTTATCACATTAAATGGTCTAACATTGTAATTTCATGTTTCTAAACAATAATATACTCTATATTGGTATTATTATCGATCAAAACATGAGACAGTTGGCCCATTATATTTATAATTTGTTAACATTTTACGACAACTCTAGATCCAGCTTCATTATCTCTCAAAGTAGGGAAGTCCCTACATAGATTACTTTGAATGATATTATTTCCATTCCATCCATTGGGAACCATATATAAATAATGGAATAAACTATATTAAATCGTAACATTATGATATATAATTTTTAATTTTAAAAACAGTGAACCATTGAATATAAATTGCAAAATTATGAATAACAAATCTCACAATCATAAAATTTATTTCTTTAGGAATATTTTCAAATCATGAAAATATTTTTAAATAATTCAAAATGAATTGTAATTAATGTTTGATTAATGAAATAATATCCACCAGGTGTGTCAAAATAGGTGCATAGTTAGGAAACCCTCACCGTGCACTAGGATGATGGTCAAGATATATCTGAGTAACTCTTTCCATGTTTTTACCACTAGATTATTTTATTCAAAAACCACGTCCAAATTTAGTGTCATGATAGATATTTATTTTTATGGAAACTACATAATCTCTAACTTAAATAAACATTATGATGTTATCCTATACATAGACTTATCTTCAAATTCAGTCATAGAGTCATGTTCCCTAATCTATGTTTTCGTAAATCTATCTTCCAATCTTCTACTACACATACATTGATTATAACAATAAATACCCTAAACATAGAATCATAGAGCTAATGGTTAATTTATTTCATTGGTAAGAGATAATTTTGATAAAATATCAGAGAAAAATAGATTAGTACTCTTATAAAAATATATACATACTTGAATCTCACATTACATTTGAAAACAAAAAATACAACATTTTATTTTTTTTATTTGCTAACCTCAGTATTATACGTAGAATATCCATTCTAATGAATCATATTAAGATGATTAATTTCTTGGGGAAATGATACATAAGAAATGTCAGAGCTCAGATTCTTATTAATGGTATGTGTACAGTGGAAGCGAATTGGGGAATAAATAATATAGATGGATCAAATAATGGGAAAATAATTCTATATAAATAATAAAATGATCTCAAAACATAACCATGTATATCATAACAATTATAATAATAAATTGGATATCATTAACTAATGTTATAGGAATGTAATGTATATTTATAGACATCTTAAACATAACAATGTGGCCTCATTCCAAGGCATCTACATAAATGGGATGGGTATTCCAAGATATCTACATAAAGGGGTAAGGCCTTAGCCAAATACCTAACATATTTTGGGGCATGAGAACTAGTGAGGCATCAAGGGGATCTATAAATATATTCCCAACTCATCACCTAATAAGTCTGATGAATTCATCGTATGAATAAACAATACAACATAAACAATATGGCTTAAAATCAATAACCGTCCATATTAGAAGAACTAGAAAATAGAATTTCACTACATTTCTCTAATAAACTAGTTATAAACCACACAACAAAATATATATGATTGTATTATTATAAATTATACTCAATATTTTATAAGAATCAACAAAATATGTTGAAAATGATGAAAATTATTAAAAAGGATCACTACAAAATTTCTGAAGAAAAATATCCATTTCACGTTGATATAAATTATTTAAAATATAAAAATTTATGAAATATTAAGGAAAATAATTTTTTAAAAGAAAAATTGAAACTTGTAAAGTAATCTTCAGATCATTTTATAGTCATAATTTTGTTAAATTCTGTTCATTTTTTTCTATGTTAAAATAATGATTGCTTCAACATATTTAGTAAAAAAGTCAAAATTACCACATTCCAAAAATTTCAAGGATATTCCATTTCAACCATTTTTTAAAAATTTAATCAAGTGTAAAAATTTATTTAATAAATTATTGGAGAGTAGAAAAAACAATTTTTTGTACATTTTAAGGAAAATATTAAAATGGAATAAACATACATCCATCCATGTAAAATATAAGGCCATTTTTTTCAAAAAATATTTATTTACATATCTTGAGTTATGAAAGATAGGAAATGAAAAAAAACTATTAATTTTAAAAAATAACTAGATGATTAGAAAATAGATTGGGTTTGAGATATAAATATCAAATAATTCCCACAAAGTATACTTAAACATAAAAAATTTCCATAAATTAAATACTTTCTGAGAATACAGTTTTTATTCAATAAAAAGCATACAATCATCTGGGTCAAAAGATCAAGGTGGTGGAACTAATGAAGTAAAAAGGCATAATTTCTTACAATATGCTAACAATAATTAGTAAAGGACCACAAAATATGTAAATGATCAATCTATCTCCATGTCTACTTTTTCTAGCTAATAAATCAGCCACATAGTTCCTTTCATTCCATGTGTGTCTAACCAAAATGTCAAAAAAATAATGAGATTGGGAAATAACCACATACCTCAAGTCCAAAATATTTTATATCTATTTCAACCTCCTGTATAATAAATATAGATTTATTATATATATTCAATAACCGTATACATATATATTATAATATATATTAGTTACTTAAAACGTTTATCCCATGTTTATTAACATTTCTTTACTAAAATAACTTTTCAAAGTGATAACTATTTCGTTTTTCATGTAGGTTTTAGTTCAATAGTTTTGGACCTTTTATATTGATCATGTTTACATAATCTCCATAATTTTTATAATGATATAAATATTATAAATATTCATAATATATAATTTTTGGGACATCCATAAAAATTATAAAATGATAATAAATTATATTGTTTATCAAGAAGGTAGGTCATACGTATGCATGAATGATATTTCCAATTTTAAAAGGATGGAACAAAATAAATGTATATAATAATTATCCTTTTATAGAATCATTAATTTATTATATAAATAATATATATTCATCAAATACATCTTTATTACCTTCCAAGTAATGCATAGATGAAAAATAAATCAAATTTCTTTGTGGATGTCGTAGTCCACACATATGTATGAGTGACGTTATAAATTTGTAATGGGTTGGAATATAAGAAAGTAAACATGATACTATCATTATATACAAATAATAATTTCATTAATATCATATAAAATCATTAAACACATAATAATACCCATCCATAAAATATGGTGTTGAAAAATGAATTATTTCTCTACATGAAGATGATAAGTCATACGTATGCACGAACTATACTTTTACATTCAATTTGATTTAAAAGAGGGTGGATAATGTTGATTTCATAATCATAATTAAATTTTATAATAATTAGGATACTAATGATATTAATTATTAATAAATAGAAAAGATTTAAAAGAGGTAAAAGATATGTAAGTGATCGGTTAAGGAAATTACCACTTTTTGAAAGAATTAGTTTATATATAATCTTAAGGACCCTTTGGTTTGACTTTTTGGAAGACCATAACCTATAAAACATCTATATGGGGTTTTATAATATACATGGGAAGCATTTGGTTGAGATCTATAAATCGAATTGTTTTAAATAAAAGAAAGGACGGTTGTCCTATTATAATGGATTGAAAAGATACACTATGAATTACTAAAAAGATTAAAATAGAATTAAGATATTCTGATGAAAAATGCTTAAAATGGCCTAATATTTGAATAAAATGAGACCATGGAAGAAATATAAATATGTAACAAAATTTATATAGGTTTTATTTTCATTATAAACCTTATCATTTAGTTTAACCCCTTGGTTAACTACTTTTATTATTAAGCATGGTAATGATATTTTAATATTAAAGGGTTATAATATTACTTATAAGTTATAAATTAAAAATAAATTTCCAACATATGAAATTATTTATCACCCTACTTGTCCTGTTGTATGATTTTTATGATTTTTAAATAATTTAATAATATATAACTTTCATTAAATATAATTGATATCATTTTGAAACTATTCATTTAATTTGATTTTAAATAAATAATTACGAAGATTTAATTTGAATACAAAACATTAAAAATACATAATATGATATATTAATATATAAAATTCTTGGAATACAATAATCCATAAAAATTGTATTACTTTTAATATTTTTAAAATCAAATTTTTTTTCTATTAATTGAATATATACTATATAAGTGTTTTTAAGTTATAAGATAATTATTTAACCTATAATTATTATAAATAAATTACCATGTCATAAAAAATTATTTTATCATTCAAATAAACATTTAGAACTGATATTTTCTAATTTTATATCATATCAATAATACTTTAGATTTATTAAAATCAAGGAATTGACATTTTGTATTTATTATTTTCTCAAAATAATAAGGTTATAATTAATGAAAAATGGAACCAAGTGTCCATTTATTACGTAAAGGGATATAAATAAAAGAAATAAACTCATCCAATAGTATAAAGAAAATTCTTAGAGAGTATTTAAAGCCTTTTTGCAAACAATTAACCCCATTTTATCAACTTGACCCTTACTGAGGTGAGAAAAATTTACCAAGGTTAATATTCATAATGAAAAAAATTGAAACGGCCTATTAAAAAAAAATAAAATGTCCTGATTTGAAATATTTAATCCATCATTCATGATTCAAATTCTATAAGTGGAAAAAAATTAAAATAAGTGTAAAAAAGTGATGACAAACATTTTTAAAAAAGGTATATTTTTAATATAAAACCATATTTATTCTTATCCCATTCCTAGAAAAAAGATTATATGGATATTAAAAAAATTTATTTAATATTTAATACATACATTTCATTAAAATTATTTATCAATAGTGATTAATTTAATTTATTTTCATAAAAACACATTGTGCGCCTAAAAACTATTTTTTCGGAAAAATATCTCATTTACATTCAAATGATTTTTATTTTGATTTCTAATAAATTGATAACCAATGAATATATATATAAACCATATATTTTATTAATTTAAATAGTTTTATTCATACCGTCTAATCCATGGATATGAGGTAAAATTCACATTAAAAAATTATATTTTAGTATTATATCATGGTTATTTTAAACGTGGAGTTTGATTATAGAAATGAATCAATGAAATAAAATTTATTTGTAGAGTACTATATTATAAAATTATGGGGTGTTACACACATTGTATCCAAAATAATTAAATAACTAATCCTAGTCTTTATCACATTAGAAAATTATTAAGATTACTTTTTTATAATAGACCATTGTAGGATTTTATTAGGAACATAGAAAGCAGTGCTAACTGATTCTACTTAAAAATACTACTGTTGGTGGTATGCACTTATAATTGTCCACTATATCTCATTAATGTTTTGGTTCCTTCTTTTAACAGCTAAATTATATTATAGAGTCCTTAGAGTATATAAATTGTGTAAATATCTACTCTTACTGCAAAACTTCTCAGATTCATTACCTTGGAACTATACACAATAGACACTCCATATTGATATAATCATTAAACCTTTCTCCCTTTGAGATAAATTATATTAGGTAGAAAAAAATAGAGAATGTATCAAGAATACATAACCAAAAAAATGATTCTTTCTAAATTAAAATTTGGTTGTTTTAATAAATTCATTGGATTATATAATATATACCAACAAATATGTAAATTCATTAACCAAACCATATAAATCACAATAAACAATTTGTTTAAAAACAATTGAAACACTTACATTTTGTAAGTTTGTATCATCATGATTAATAGTGTAAATATTTTCATTATTATGATAAATAAATGAGGTGAAATATTCTTGGAAATAAAATATTTATTATTCATAAATATAATAGATTTTCATTATCACAAAATACATAAATTATAATAAGAATATATTGAAAATCATAGATAAAAAACCCATACTCATGAGAGTATAATCAGTGAATAACACTTAATGTAATCCTTTCATCATGTCATTATAATTGTATTGAAATTAATTTTGAGAGTATAATAAGTGAATAACACTTAATGTAATCCTTTCATCATGCCATTTATTTTGTCTTCCATTATATTTGTTAAAGATTATAAAATTTGATGGGAATTGTATCTTATGACTATAACACCCAATGCTCAAGTTAAAAATATAATTCTTAATATATCGAAGACTTTTTCTCAAAGTAATAAAATAACCTATTTATTTGTAATCATGAATGGTTGTGTCTAACTGGATTAATAACTGAGACTTTGGGTACCTAGAATAATTTAAAAGTAGTATTATATGTGATATTTCTGAATAAATATTTATATTTAACTAGTTTTGTATAATAAAAGAGGGATTATTCCTTAGTGGACATTAAATTTTATAAATTCCCCTCATCCCAAAATTAAAATAGGAAACATAAGATACACTATTAGTAGTTATCATAAAAAATAAATCCGTAAACATATTAGGAAAATGCGGATTATAAAAAATGATATTTTCTTTCTTGGTAGTTATTTATAGATAAATTAACAAACCTATGTTTTCTATAACATTTTTAAATATATACAAGGACTAATTTAGAAAAGTGACCTCATATTTGTTGTCTTTTCAAATTTAGTAACTTATAAAGGTTTGTAAATAAAGGATGTTTTTTTCATATTTTCAAGATCTTGAATAAAATTTATTTGTTACCCAACAACCTTCTTCTAGTTTGATTTTAGTAAAAAATATTGACCTATAATATGATAATATTCATCTTATGTTTATCACATACATCAATTAAATCTTAAATATAGGTTTTTTGAATTTAGAATTGGAATCATAATACCTAACATGTTCAATAATTTACATCAAACTATATTTTAAGGAATCCTTCCCTTATTTAAGTTCTAAAAATGATGGGATATCCTCAGTAAAATTCTCTCATAATTTCATTGAACAATCAATTTTTTTAAAAAAAATTATCCATTATATCATTTTTTGTGTAAGATAGACATGCTTTATAGTTCCTTTTTTCATCCACTCTTAAAAATAAATATCTATGAAATTAAAATTTATTTTATAATAGTTTACTTTATTCTTCATCTTTTATCATTTTCATATTTTCCCTTCTCAGATATTTTTTATAACAATTCATATTTCTCAAATGTACCTTATCAAATTTATATTTTTGAAATAGCTCATCATCACTAATCTTCACATTAAAGTTGGAAGGTTTGGTGAATAATACATTAGTAGTTTCACTTGAAACTCCATTTTCCTTATTTTTCTCTTATTCTACCAAATCCACTTATTCAAAATCATAAATAATTTAACACACCTAGTTTGAGATATTTCTCGATTTTACACTATTTTCTTTTAGTTATGGAATGTATTGGTTGGATAACTGGAAGTGTTTAGAGGAGAGAGGAGAGTGGATATAGAATTTTTATTGAAGAGTCAGTTCAAAATTTAAACGGTTATTCATGGAATGAATCATTTCTATAATGTAATGATTGGAAAAATATTTGAGTACATTCATGTATTAAAATATATATTAATGACCTTAATAGGATTCATGACCTAATGGGTTCATGACCTGTAAGTTATATGCGACTTTTTTTGGGGTACTTCTAATCTCAATGTTTTAAAAAGTGAATGTATATTTCACATCATGAATGATGTTAGGCCCAAATAATTTATTAATTTTAGATCCATTTAGATTTTATTAGTCCCCTTATAATTTACATCAAACATCATTCTACTTCTATGGTATTTTGGTGAACCTACCCTATTTCAATACTATTTTAATATAGTCTTAATGAATTGAAACTAGGTAATCAAATACAATGATTCGGGTTCATCTTCTCCTTTTTATATCTGGAATTTAAATTGGAGAGAAAACAATGAATGATGATTTCATTCTTGGATCAAGGGTTTATTAATTACATTGATAGAATTTACATGGGATTTTCTCATGAAACTTAGAGGGGAACCTGAATCCTCAAATCATGGAATAATTCATCTTGCGAAATACATTTCTTTTAGATAAATTTTACCTCATTCTACTCTTATAGTGAACACGATCGGTTTTTTCCATATTTGATTTCTTGTGTTGTTTTTGGAAACCTTTGATGAAATATCTTAAGAAAACTCCCATGTTTTATTTAATTTTAAATGGATGGGTTTTGGGTGTCACCCACACTATTATTGATTAAATTTTTTTAAATTAGGATTTTAAAATAATAAATAATTTGGGTTATGAGAAATTGTAATTTCCACATCTGGTTTCCATTAATACTACATTGAAGAATAGCCTCACAGTTTTAAATTTAGTTACCTTTAAAAATGGGGAACATTAGATTGTACCACTAAGCAATGGATTGGGCCTGAAAGGATGGGTACTACTTGTGATTTACTATTCGAATAGAGCATTTTCATAAGATATGCATTATGTTGCATATTGTATGTTTTTATTGTTTATATATGGCTTTTTTACTAGTTATTTCATTCCATTATATTATACCACTTGGTAACAAATGTTTTACCCTCTACCCATCTTATGAAAATTGTGATAACATTTTCTGGTCTTAGTAACATGTGTGGGAATATTATTGTGGGTTTCCTACCAAGTCAATGTTCTCATCCCAATATATACACCTTGGTTCATATAAAAAACTCATTTATCAACATTCATGGAAGGTCGTGATTTATAAATTTTCTAGTGGAGCACCATAATACTATAGTCATGAGTGAATGTGTCTTGGATATGGTTGAGTGTCAGTGTCTATATTAGTACCACCATGTTCCATGGGTCTTGTTTTCATTGGATTTTTCTTTAGAAATTTCATTTTATTATCTTATGTCATTAGTAAAATGATCATTTTGGTATAGTGCTGTAGTTTTTTATATTTTAATTCCATCATGATGCCCTTAGTTTAATACCATGTGTCATATTTATTTATGTATACTATATATTTTTTTTATTGCAGGTTTCATGTTTTCAAGGAAAAAACATCCAACATGTTTTGGAAAAAACATAATGAATTATTTTTATCCTTTAGTGTCAAAGGGATGTTACCTAAGAATAATTTAATTTTGATCCTTCCCAATCCAATGGGTTAGGTTGGGATGATAAAAATGGTATCATTTTTTCGAACTCTATCAGTTGGGATTTTATAAAGGATATAATATATATTAGAAAATGAAATTTATAGTATAAAAGGTCATATATAACCTATTTATGATAAATTTCAAGTCACCAGGGTGGTCCAGTGATAAAAAGTGATTTTAATGACTTCTAGAAATTCCATCATCTCATCATCACATGTTTTACTGATGATATTTGAGAAACCTTCATTAGTAAATATACTTTCAACTAGGATTTAATTATCTGTATTTATTTGAAATTCTTGATTTTGAAATTATGTTATTATTTAATTTATTTTGATACTATATAATACATTATAACATGTGTTTTAAAATAATGTAATAAAAAAATAGACATTTATATTTGTGGTAATATAAAGATACAACCATTCAGGAGACTTTAAAAGATGAAAGAGGGTGCATCCGAGATTTTGGTTCCTCCTGAATAAAAGGTGAACCAAAAACATGTATTCAGTATTGTGCATGAATTTTGTGATGTTGATAAGGAAAATAAAACATATGAACTATGTTATTTTTATCAATCATTATAATTCCATAGATAGAACTTGTTGATATATTATAGTGATATGGGATCTAAGAATGTAGAAACATAATAGGGATAGATAAGCATAATCCCTAATTTCTATGGAACTCCAACTAAAATTATGGTCAAACTATTGTTATACAAGCTTGACGACCTGGAAAAACAGTGTTGGGATGTATCTCTTCATGTCACTGGTAGAAAAATACATCATTGGGAACCAGAAGGTAGGAAATTTCCTTTTCCAACCAGACATAAATGGTAAACTAAATGTAGGAAATCAGAGAAGACGGGAGAGCTACTCTGAGGAATATAGGGAACCAGAAATCCATTTCACTAGATTAGTTTCTTTTCTACCATGTTTTTGTTACAAAATTGGTTTCATCCATTGTGATTCATTATAGAATATGAAAAATAATGCATTACACCATCTCAGGAGTGTCTCAATTATTTAAAACAATGAAATCTCAAGATTTAATGCACAAATCATCCAAATTCAAGGGGTGGGGATAACTGAAATTAGACTCATGTCTCTGATTCTAGACCAAGATAATCTCATCAAAATAGTTCTCACCCTAAGAGTCAAGTAAAGAAGGATAATTCTAGGAACATCCAGGTAATCCATCTAACACTGCCTGAGTAGGGTAATAAGGAAGACATAATGGGTACTGACTAACAACTATATGGAGTTGAGTGGAAAATCATTATCGGGAAATCAGGTCCCTCAACAGTTATAGGAACCATTCTCCTCAACTACACAGTAATTCATGACATGTTTGATACTATAAAACCTCAATATTTTATTTATTATCAGGTGGTAAATCAATTGGAGTTTGATGTGGAAGTGATTCCTCATGTACTGATCATCAAAAAACATATTATGAAATAACAATGTAAAGGATTTAAGCATCCAGACTGTTATATAGCCATCAATGAAATGCAATTCCATTGATATTTTACTATCTTAAAGATGGAAATAGTCTAATTAATATTTAAAATGGAATGGCTGGTAGAACTCATATCTTATATTTACTATAATTTCTAATAAGCTCCTTCACATCAAATGATGTTACTGTTCATTTATTCTAGGGGGTTGGGATATAAATGCTAGAAGAGAATGACCTATGGTGACCATGGATGGATCCATATCTTATGATCTCATAGTAATTACCATGTGTGAAATTGATGGAACATAGAGTATAAATATTTCATCCATAGTTGACCAATACCCTAACATCATTCCTAGTTATTTATATAGGTTACAACCAAAATCGTAAATAGAATTTTCTATAAATATACTTCTTCAAAAAAGTCTTATTACACTTCCATTATATATAATTACACAAATGAAATTACTATAATTCAAGGCATAATTGGATGAATTGTAATAATATGGATTTATTAGACATAGTTCAATTTCTTCGGTAGACCTAGTATAATTTGAAAAAAAGAAAGATGATTCAATTTAGATATGTGTCCATTATCAGAAACTAAGTCAAGGCAGACTCGAGAATTAATATCCTCTTTTATGATTTTATTACCTATTAAATAAATTTAATGGATAAAAATTCTTGTCTATAATTAATATATAACCTAAGTACCTCCAACTCTATGTTAGGTAGGAGGATATGCCAAAAATATCTTTCAGAATTCATTTTGATCATTATGGATGTTTGGACATTCCATTTTTTCTTCTAAATAAACTATTAGTTTTCATGGAAATAATAAAATTGTAAGATCCCAACCTTTATAGAGTTTTCTTCGGAACAATTTCAGGTACTTTTTGTTTTTACTTAATTACCTTTGATTGGATTTTTGACATATGGTTAATTTGGCTTGATTTTAAGAATATTTTGGAGAAAAGGGGGTTGTGTACAATTAGCTCATGGTTTTTATAAACTGTATGGTTTCCTAGGGGAAATTGTGCAGTCTCTGGTCATTTGAGGCAGTTGATTTAGCATGGTTAAAGCATGGTTTGAGAGTTCGTGCAAGGTATCCATGCAATGTTCCCCCTTTAAGTAGTGGATAATGCATATATTGCATATAGTTTGTCTAACCATGTGACTAAACAATGAGTGGTCCAACCGGGAGATCCTTAAATTTTGGATCTCACTCATTTTCACTTTTAATGGTATGTTTCTCCTTCTATGTAGCCCTAACTCAGGATTTTTCTTTCCAAATGTTAAGGGAAGGTTCTCCCATCAAAAAGTAAGGATTCCAAGGCCATATGAACTCCATTTTTTAAGATTTAAAGCCTGGATCGAAGATCCTCTATCTACCTGGAAAGTGGATCTCATCCAAATTATTTTTCTGTTCATTCTCCTCTCTATCCTTCATACTTTGGTGGAGGATATCCTATGTTTTCTTAGATCTAAACCTATTTGGTGAGATTTATATCTTGGATAGGATATTTAGATCTATTTTGATTATATATTGATATCAAGATCTTGATTTAGGGATTTAGATCTAAAACTCATATCTACATCATTGTGCTACTCATATTTTGGTAATTTTCATTGAGAAAACATCCATCAATGAATTGGTGTAGGTGGTATAAATCTAATCACCATAGTTGTGGATTTGATATTTATATGGAAAATTTTAGAATTTATATCATCCTTCATCAATTAATTTTCTTGAATTGGGTTAATTAGATTGACCAATTGTTTAATCGCAACATTATTGAAATAGGTGATTAATTGGGGAATTTATCATGATACTGTGGGGTTTCCCTATTAGATAATTAATTTGGGGAAATTTATTATAAGTGGCAGGGGTTGAAATATAGATAATTAATAGGAGATTAATTATAAGTTATCAAAATCATAAGTTGGAATAACTAATTTCGGATTAATTATGTGCCTTTGATTATATAATCTAGATTATTAATGGTGGGATTAATTATAGAATGTTGAGATTAAAATGAGATAATTAATTATGGAAAATTAATTATGGAATATGAATTATGATATTTATTAATTAATTGATGAATTAATTAATGGTTTGAAGAACTTAGTTAATTGTTGAGTTAACTAATGGAATGGATGTGTTTAACTAATTGTTGAATAAGTAATGAGAT
Source organism: Viscum album (assembly GCA_963277665.1). Classification (NCBI taxonomy): domain Eukaryota; kingdom Viridiplantae; phylum Streptophyta; class Magnoliopsida; order Santalales; family Viscaceae; genus Viscum; species Viscum album. The sequence goes on along the minus strand of OY728153.1, from coordinate 182,640,997 downwards.
TAAGTTGGATAATCAATTTATAAATTAATTATGTGATAATGAATGGGAACATGGTCATTATAAATTGAGAATTACAAATGGTAACATGGTCATCATACTTATGAGTAAAGAGAGTGGGAACATGGTCATTCTAAATTGAGAAGTACAAATGGTAACTTGGTCATCATACTTATGAATAAAGATAATGGGAACATGATTATTATAAATTGAGAAGTATACATTATAACATTGTCATTATACTTATGAGTAAAGAGAATGAGAACTTGGTCATTCTATTGAGGAGTAAGCATGGTAACACGATCGTCTCACTTACGTTGTGATATTAGTATCTTTGGAAATGTGGCTTTTAAATGTGAAACTAAAGAATGGAAATAATGGAACTCTGAGTTATGATCTCACGTTGGAATATTAAAACAGCTACATGATTTAAATTAGGTACAGAGATATCCTAGCTCCTTCGAATACTTCATGCTCTGGAGAGTATTAGATATTAAGATATGATATCATATAAGAAAAACATCGGGCTTTAATATAAGACGAAGCTAGTATTGGGGTACGGGTATTCTTGGGAACCCTAGAGTTAATTTAGATAAATAAGAATAAATTAAAATGAGATAAACTATTTATTATTTCATTTTACTTATATCTATATATAACTTCATCCACTATCTTTTTACTGGACTTGTTTTAGACACCATTGGTGGTGGACTACTAAGTTGTACACACAACCTATTTGGTATGGCTAATTGGTACCTTAGTAGTTTATATTATTGCAGGATTGGAAAAGGGAAATGGCGCCAGGATAGGTGGGTGGTTGGGGATGGAGCTTGGAGGAGTGAACCATACATGGGTTGAGACCCACATGTGGAGTCCTAGTGTATTTATTTGAGTTTCTTTATAGACACTTAACACTAATATTGGAATATTGTGTTTTCCCTTCCAATTGAGTATAGTTCTCCTGTTTGATTATCTTGTGACAAGAGTATCGTTCTGGTTATATATGCTTGCACTATTATTTATTTACTTCTAATAGGATTTTACTATGATAAATGAGGGTATAGTCTCCCCATGAATTACTTACCTGACCCTTGCTGCTAGTCGGAGGCCTCTAGTTTACGGGGTGGTCTGTTTGAGTTCATTTGGTGAACCATATCGAGGAATTATCACATGGTACCTGGGTTGGGACATTGCAATGTGGTATCAAATCTATAGTTTTATTTCTTCTCCTTTTGTCTTACTATTTTGGGAATGGTAGATAGGAGACTCGGAAGAGTAGGGTATTGGTAATGAGATCATGCAAGGTAGATGCAAACCCATGTATAGAGAAAAACCAAATTACTCAGGGTGGGATTGGTGTTATTTTTATTTTATGTTACAGTTGAATATTATTTCACCTTGGGTGGCGCACTTGTGGTGTGATGTGATTATTTTTATGAGAATTTTGAGTATTGATTCGTGGCCTAGAATGGCATGAGAGTCAAGTCTGCATGCATCATTATAGGAACTCAGTGTTATAGTTACATGAATCTTTTTAGGAATGCATGAGAAAATAGGTTATGGGTAAGTTTCTAAACTCGAGCTATTTTCCTTGTTTGTGAGATTAAAATTAAAAATGGTTCCTAACATGAATTAATTTTTTTTTTAAAATGATGAAAAATGAAATTAATTGGGTGTCTAAAGGAGAAAATGTATTATGATCGTGTGTTTACCCTTGTTAACCAAAACCTAGGAGTGGGATGGTTAAAGGTAGTGATAGCGTCTTGCTTTTGACCATGTGGTGAGGTGGGGGAAAAAAACCTGTTGTGATTATTTTATCTTATGAAAATGTTATAAGGTTGTGTTATGAGACTTGAGATATGTGTTGGGAATTATAGAGAGTATTCCTCCATGATGCTTGTTTAGGGGATGACCGAGGGGTGTGCCTATGAATATTTTTTGAGTTAGGGAACACGAGGCAATGATCATGCTAGCTAAAGATGAAGGGGATCAGTTTTGAAAAAACTTCACGTGCTTCATGCAATTCATTGAAAGAGACCAAGGGTGAGTTGTGAACAGTATGTTTGATTTGACAAGGGAGTTTCATTCATAACACCCTATAACATTTACTAAAGGTGGTGGACTAGAGGGAGATGAATTTTGGGTTGAGTCCATAGAGACAATACTTGACCATTTGGAAACTCCAGGTAAGAGGAGGGTCAATTTGTCCACTTATATGCAACGGGGATCAGCAATTTGCTAGTGGGACATTCAGGCAAGAACTAAATAGACTGACAGTATGTTATAGAAGCACTTCTTGGAGAGGTTCTTGGAACACTTTTATCCAGAGACACTGAGACAAGATAATTTTTTTGAGTTCCCGCATCTGACGCTAGGGAGAATGTCAGTGATGGAATATGATGGATGCAACAAAGATATTCAATGCTTTGATTCAACGTTAGAAGGAGATGAGGTAGCTATGTTGAAACATTTTCAGGATGGAATTAAGTGTGATATTAAGTCCCAGGTGAATATATATAGGATGAAGAGGTTTACAGAAGTGGTAGATAAAGAATTCATAGTTGAAAGGAACCTGAGAGAGGCTTCCAGTGCTGGAGAGCTAAAGGTTACTAGAAGATCAAAAGGTGTGTCTTCTGAGAGCAGGAAGTGTCATTATGATAACTTTATCCATGTCATTGGGAAGAAAAGTACAATGATAGGAGGCCTGGTTGGACATGACCTTACTGTGGTGATCATTCATCAGTGTGGTAGGTCAAGACACTATCGTTGACATTGTTCCCAACCACCAGGAGAGTGTCGATCTAGTGGAAAGATGGGACATCTACAAAAGTTCTGTAGGTCACAACGATAGAATGGTACTTATGGAGCAGCTAGGTAGAGTCAAAGTATGGGAATAGGATCTTCTCCATCATATTGGGCAAGCAGTTGTATTTCTAATGGCCAAGGTAGTAGACGTAGTGGACGTGGTGCTTCTGGTAAGTTACTCCCTCATTATCATAGTGGTGCTAATCATGGGAGTCAAACAACATCACATGGAAAAGGATAAGCACAGTTACATGCATTATATCCTACACTTGTGGATAGTGAGGATGGACCATCAATAGTAGGAGGTACTATTATAGAGTCTTCTACATTAGGTAGTGCCTTTTTTTATATTGGTGTATCTCATTCCATTATATCTATAAAACTTGTTAAGGGTTTGAGCTTGATAGTGGATTTTGTGAGGGGGTAATGACTGTGGATACACTGTTGAGAGTGAGGTTTATAGATATCTATCTATGAAATGGATTTTCACATGAGATCATGGAATGTCGTTTTCTATGGGATCTCAATGTTCTGGATATGGCAGGCATCGACCTACTTATAGTAATAGACTAGCTAGTCGCCTACAGAGCTCACATTGATTTTTATCGCAGGAGAGTGACCTTTACATCTTCTAAGGGTGACTAGTATATTCATCATGGAGAGTGGGATAACCAGGACGGTTTATAAGGTCCAATTACTCAGCAACTGGGAGAGAAAATAGCTCATTTTTCTAGTTTATTGTTGGATGATGGGGGTGTTAGGAAATATGTCCTTCCACCAGCAGTAGAACTATTTCAAGATATCATTCTTGAAGACTTCTTAGGGATACCACCTGAGAGAGATGTATAATTCACTAGTGATCATATGTCGGGGGATGATCCAGTATTTATTCCACCATATGGAATGGAACCAACAAATCTTCAATATCTTAAGACTCAGTGGGAGGTTGGAGGATAAGTTATTTCTCCAACCAAGTACGTCACCTTGGGGATCACCTTTTTTGTTCATAAAGAATGTTGACAACAGTTTATGTTTATGTGTCAAATACCATAAGTTAAAAAAATGAATATGAATAAGTGATATCCTCTTCCACGTATCAATGATTTGTTTGACCAATTTAAGGGAGATTATGTGTTCTCAAAGATCGATTTGAGATAAGGGTATTCTTAGTTGTGAGTACAGACTTCTTATATACCAAGGACTACACTCAGAAGTTGGTATGACATTTATGATTTTTCCATAATTCCATTTGGGTTGAAAAATTCACCAATAGTGTTTTATGGCTTTGATGAATAGGATATTTCATCCATATCTAGGTCATTTCATGATGGTGTTTTTGGATGACATCTTGGTGTATTCCAAGACCCATGAAGATCATTCCCAACATCCTGACATCATCTTAGGTACACAGAGAGAGCATTAGTTACATGTCAATCTATCTAAGTTTCAGTTTTGGATTGATCATGTATAATTCTTGGGGCACATAATCTCTAAGGAAACTGTGTCAACAAACCTAAATAAGGTTCAATAAGTGGTTTCTTAGTAGCCGCCCAAGAATCTTTTTGACATGAAAATATTTTTGGGGTTAGCTAGATTTTACATGAGATCCATCCAAGACTTTTCCCATTGGGAAACGCCACATTCAGGATTCACATAAAAGGGATTAAATTTTGAATTGTCAGAGTCTTTTGAGATAGATTTTTCGATGTTGAATAAGTGGTTAACATAAAAACCAATTTTGATCCTACCTGATTCAGTTAAAGAGTATACGGTTTATTGTGATGCTTTTGGGATTGGACCTGGAGATGTGATGACGCAGGGAGATATATTTGTTGTGTGTGGGTATCAGCAGTTGAGTCCTTATAAATAGAATTACCCAACACATTAACTCTAGTTAGAAACAGTGGTTTATGATCATTAGTGTTATAGACATTATCTTTTGGGAGAAAAGTTTACAGTCTATATAGATCAAAAGATCTTAAAGTATATATTTTCACAGTGTCATTTGAATATTTAGTAGTGGAGATGTGTTGAGTATATGTAGTCTATAGATTTTGGACTGGTATATACACATGGGACGGGAAATAGTGTGGCTGATGCCTTGACCAGGAAAACTAAGACTCAGATGGTTTGAGAGTTTTGTGCAGAGTGGAAGATGATGACATTCCTAGATGAAATTCAGGTTGTTGATCAAGAGAGTTAAAAGAAGACAAACCTTATTTCAGTTGTAGTGCAGTCTATGCTTTGGAGATGGATCGGGGAAAAACAGTACGAGGATCCAGAGTGCTTATCCTTGAGGGAAAGCTTCGAAGGTGGGGAGACATCTTCGGACTGGTTGATAGATGGAGATGAAATCATCTATGTGAAGAATTAAGTCATGGTACCTATGAGCCTATGAGAGGAATTCATGCGATAATTTCATGCATCAAAATGGGTGGTGCATCTAAGTATATCCAAAATGTACCATGACTTAGGATGACAGTTTTTGAGGAAAGGCAAGAAAAAGGAGATAGTAGGGTTTGTGACAAGACGCTTCACCTGTCCGTAGGTGAAGGCAAAGCATCAATGACCTAGAGGTTTACTATAACTTTTTCCAATTCTATAATGGAAGATGGATGACATGACCATGGACTTTATGGTTGTTATTCCAAATACTCTTAGGAAGAATGATTTTATTATGGCCATTGTTGATCGACTGAAAAATGTAGCGCATTTCCTACCAATAAGGGAAACCTTTATAGTAAAATAGATGAGAGAACTGTAGGTTTGGGAGATAGTCTGTTTTCATGGAGTTCTATGGACTGTAGTTTTAGATCTTGATTCATGCTTTACTTCACGCTTCTATAATGTCTTGTATAAAGTGCTTGATACACTAGTATTATTGAGTATGTCTTTCCACCCATAGATAGATGGCCAGTCAGAATGTACTATATAGGTCCTTGAGAATATGCTATGGGTAGGTGTGCTTAATTTTAATGGATCTTGGGAAAATCACTTGGATTTAGTGGAGTTCTCTTATAAAAATAGTTATTAGGAAATTATACAGATGCCACCATATGAGGATTTTTATGGTAGGCTATGTAGATCACCACTATGCTGGATGGAGGTCGGTGAGTCAGATTTGTTGGGACCGAGTCTCATGCAGGTGAAATATGAACATGTACAGTTGATTTGGAAATGTATTCCTACATACCATAGTAAAATATTTATGCTAATAGATGGAGATGAACCCTAGAGTTTATAGGGGGTGATTGTGTGTTACTTCGGGTGTATCCTAGGTTGGGTTACCACATTATATCAAGGCAGGGCAATTTGGTGCCCAGTTTTGTTGGAATGATTGAGATAGTGGAGAGAATCTGGATCATGTAATAATGATTGTCTCTTTCAAAGATATATAGTTCTATGCATCATGTTTTCTATGTATCACAACTTTGGCGACATCACCCCTACCCTTTTCATGCGATCAATGTGAATGAGGTTGACCTTGATATAGATAAGTCTTTAAGGAGCATCTGATATGTGTGTTAGATCGTAGTGAGACAGTGTTACGGGGAAATATTATGCCAATAGTTCATGATTTATGGAACCATGGATGTGTGCAAGAGGAATGATGGGAAATAGAAGAAGATAGGAGGGCTCAATGGACCGTTCTTTTTGAATCGGAATCTAAAAAATGTATAGAGGTACAACATGAGAACAAGCTATTATAAGGTGGGGATATTTAAAGATCTTCGCCTTTTTGGAGATTTCTTGGGCATGATTTTAGGTAAATTTTTTTACATAGGTACCTTTATGTGGTGTTGTGACTTGGGGTGTTTTTGGGTGGGTTCTAATAAAATTTCGGAAAAAAAGAGGTTATGCACAGTTGGCGCATGGTTTCTACAAACTATGTGACTGCCTAGTGTTTTGAGGTGGTTGATATAGCATAGTAAAAGAACATTTTGAGAGGTCGTGTGAGGTATTTATATGAATATCTCCTTGAATCAGTGGATAATGCATAGTTAGTGCATGTTTTTTCTAACCATGCGCAGTCCAACAGTGAGATCATAAAATTGTGGATCTCACTCATTTTCAACTTTTAATAACCTGTTTCACCTCTTATGGAGCCCTAACTCGGGATTTTTTTTTCCAAAGGGTAAGGGAAGGTTATATAATCTACCTAAAAGGATTCTAAGGCCATACAAACTTATTTATTCAAGATTTAAAGATTGAAGCGAAGATCCACTCTCCACCCAGTAAGTGGATCTCATCCCAATGATTTTTCTACTCATTCTCCTCTCAATCCTTCATCCTTTGGTGGAGGATATCCACTATTTTCTCATATCTAAACCTATTTGGTGATATATAGATCTAGGATGGTAGATCTAAACCTAGTTTGACTATATATTGATATTGTGATCTTGATTTAGTGATTTAGATCAAGAAATCATATCTACATCGATGTGCTACTCAGATTTTGGGAATTTTCATTGAGAAAACATCCATCAACGAATTGATGTAGGTGTTATAAATATAACTCTCATAGTCATGGATTTAATATATACATGAATAATTGTAGAACTAGCATCCTTTAGAAATTTATTTTCTTAAATTGGGTTAATTGGGTTGACCAATTGTATAATATAAGATTTGTTGAAATAGGTGATTAATTGGGGAATTTATCATGAGACTAAGGGTATTCCATATTAGATAATTAATTTGGGTAAATTGATCATAAGAGGTGGGGGTTTAAATCTAGATAATAAATTGGTGGATTAACAATGAGATATCGAAATTGATAAGTTGAGATAATTAATTTTTGATTAATCAGGTGAATTTGATAATATGATCCAAATAATTAATGGTGGGATTAATTAGGGAAATTTGAGACTAGAATGAGATAATTAGTTTTTTAAAATTAAATATCGAATATGAATTATGATATTGATTAATTAATTTATGAATTAATTAGTGGTTTGAAGCACTTAGTTAATTGTTAAGTTATCCAATGAAATGGATTTGTTTAACTAATTGTTGAATTAGTAATGAGATTGAGGTGGATAATTAGTTGATAAATTAATTATGTGATAAATAATTGGAACATGGTCGTTGTAAATTGAGAAGTACAAATGGTAACATGGCAATCATACTTATGAGTAAAAATAATGGGAACATGGCCATTCTAAATTGAGAAGTACAAATGGTAACATGGTCATCATACTTAAGAGTAAAAATAAAGAGAACATGGTCATACTAAATTGAGAAGTATACATGGTAACATGGTCATTATAATTACGAGTAAATATAATTGGAACATGGTTATTCTATTGAGGAGTAAGCAAGGTAACATGGCCATCTTACTTATGTTGTGATATTTGTAACTTTGGAAATGTGTATTTTGAATGTGAAACTAAAGAATGGAAATAATAGAACTCCATGTTATGGGCTAACATTAGAATATTCGAACTCGAGCATGAGTCGAATCAGGTACTGAGATATCATAGAACCATTTAATAATTTATTCTTCAATGAAAAGAAGGTATTAAGATATGATATTACATAGGGAACACTTCGGGATCTAGCATGAGATGAAGCTATTATTGGGGTATAGGTATCCTTAGGAACCTTGGAGTTAATGTATTCAGATATGAATGGATTAAAATATGGTAAACTATTTATTATTTCGTTTCATATATTTCTTTATAGAATTGCATGCACTATATTTGGACTAGACTATTTTTAGACCCAATTAATGGTGGCCTGCTGAGTTATACTCACACCCTATTCGGTCTGCCTGACCAGTACGTAAATTGATTATATTGTTGTAGGACCAGATAAGGGAAAACGCCATGGGATAAGTGTTTTATTGGGGATACAGCTTGTAGGAGGGAACCAGAAATGGTTTGGGAACCTGTTGAGGAGTTATAATGTCTTTATTTTATTTGATTTATAGACACTTGACACATATTTTGTCATAGCATGCTTCCTTTTCAGTTGAGTATTGTTTTCTTGTTTTATTATCTTGTGACATGAGAATTTTTCTGGTTATATATGCTTATGATATTTCTTATTTACTTCTACTAGTGTTTTACTCTAATAAATGATCATATTGTCTCCACATGAATAACTTACCAAACCCTCATTTTTAGTTGTTAGCCTCTAGCATACAGGGAGACTTGCATGAGGTCATGTGGTGAACCAGCTCAAGACACCTTCATGTTGCACCTGGATTAGGAAGTTACATAAATGTATCTTCCACATGTACATTTTCTCATTTATTGTGGTATTTATCAATGTTATCATGATATACTCTCAAAATAGAAATGTCCATCATTGGAAGATGGAGATTTTTTTGAGCACATTGTAGGAACACTTACTATAGGATAAACACTTCAGTATATTGATAGAAAATTTTTGTTTTATTCATCATGTTATTTCTAAAAAATTAATATTAATTGATCCCAGAAAGATAAAATTACACATTTCATGGAAACAAACTAATAACTTATTCAATGTAGGAATCTTTCTATGATTTGTAAAAAATTATCATCACATTGTATAAGATTTAGTAAGACTCTCTTCTCCTATATCTATTTTTATTATGAAATATATTCAATTCAAATTAAATGATGATCCTAGGAGTCCTCTTAGAAGCCTAACACTTTTATATCATCATCATTCATATTATCATCCTTCCAGAATTTGGACTAGCCTATGTGGTATATTGTGATGTTTTGGGATATAGACCAAGTTGAGTTTTTATTAAAGGAGACCATATCATACCATGTGGCTTGAGAAACTTGTGATCACTTGAATATATTACATAAATCATGATCTAGAATTAGCTACGGTGGTCCATGATTTAAAAAAATATCCCCACTACCTATTTAGAGGAAATATTATCGTGTTTAATAATCATAAAAGTTTGAAATAAATCATTTCACGAAGGAACATGAACCTTAAAAACACCAATTAATGAAATTTATATAGATTATTGACTTTTAATTTGTTTATAAAATAAGAATATGTAACTTAGTAGTTGATGCATAGTTTTATAAGATGTATAACCAAGGGGTTCGACAAGCTCAACCTTAATGAAATGGTTGTAATTATCAATATTAACAGGGATTGTATAGAATAGAATCATGATGCCGTTTTTATTTAGATTAAATTTATTCTAGATTCAGTTAACATGGTCACAGTGTCCTAATAATTAGACCCAGACTGACTTACCTTCTAGTCAAACCATAATGGTGGGAAGACCAATAAAGGTTGGGAGGAGGATGAAAACTCTGTTTTGTGATTTGAGGATTGGATAAATGTTCCTTCATAATGACAAGATATTTTCATTTCTTCTTATAACTTTTCAAATTGGGATGTCCAACATAGTATTTGAAAAATATTTAGGGTTATGAAGGACTATTTATGTTTTTCAGGAATGAAATGGAATGTCTCTGACTATGTTGTGATATGTATCACTAATTAAAATGTGAAGGATGAACATGAATGACTAGATAACATGTTATAGTCATTTATTATACACATATAAAAATTGGAGAATATTTTTGTGGAACTTGTCACAGGTCTACCAATGACATTTCCAAAACATGGTGTTATTTGGGTAATTATTGATTAAATCCCCATATTGTAAAATATCATTCTAATTAATGAGTTTAATATATTAGATGAATTAGTAAAGATTTATATTTCATAAGTGGTGCATTTTCATAGATTACCAAATTCTATTATCTCTAATCAAGACCCCAGATTCACCTGACTATTTTTGTGATCCTTACAACAAGACATTGGGAATGTATTGACAATGATCACAACAAATCACCCATAGATGGATGTCTAGTTGAATCATAATATCTAGAAATTAGAAAACATGATTAGAGAATGTGTGATGGATTTAGGTGGTCTATAGGAAGAATATTTATCTTCGATGGAGTTTTCATATAATAAAATCTACTAGGCCTCAATGTAGATGGCCCCATTTGAGGAATTTTAATATTATACATGTCAATATACACATTATTAGGTATATATGGGGGAAACTGAACTAATTAAACCCATTTTTATCCATGCGACTTCAAATAAAATCTGAATAATTAGTAAATGGATGATAATAACCTAGAGCTATTAAAAATCATATGCATATCATCATTGAGTAACCTTATCCTTTAACATTGATTCCCATGTATTCTTGAATAAGTCACCTTCACTAGGTCACCGTATTTTGGGAAATTAAATAATTATGGATCCACAATATGTTGTTCCATTTGGGATTCTATAATGCATTAGTGATATTTCATATCGATAATCCCTATCTATGAGATTCAATATTGTAAGTTTTTATTCTATATGTCATATTTAAAGAGGCACCAACCCGATCATACCTAAGTAATTCATTAAGATAACATTACTATTGAACTAGATGTTAATCTTATCCATTCACTAATTTTTATTAGGGATAGACAAGAAAATATCCCATTAGGAATACATGTATCTTTAGTATGATTATTATGGAATCATGGTCAGATTAAAGAGGATACATGGGAATGGGAAATGTTTATGTAATATAAATGGCCATAAATATTACCTAAAACCTCCAATTACCAAATTTTCAGGGGCAAGAAACCCAATGGTGGGTTGAATTTAACATCTCTAGTTTAATGTAAATATTTATAAAATGTTTTTTCTTTTAGCTATAAAATTTTTGGGAAGGATCACTAGAAGTAGTTAGAGGTGGAAAGAGATAATAAGATAGAATTTAGCTTCATGAATTGGTGTATGATGTGAATAGTTATTCATAGAATGAATAATTTGTTAATAAGATTTAATTTCAACCTTTTTTATGATGTTCATGGATAAAATTAACTATTTATATCATGTATGAAATTCATGTCCTGAATAGATCTCATGCCTTGTAAGTTAAAGCTAACTTTTTTTGGAATACTATAGATCTCAAAGTCTTGTTTCATGAACGGATATTTCATGTAATGAATAATGTTAGGAAAAACCAAAATATCAATTTTTGTTCCCTTTAGTTTTTATAATAATCTGTCTCTTTTCACTTGAACCTTATTCTCGGTCTCTTTCTGATTTTGGTGATACTAATCCCCCCAGAGATATGTTAAATCATGTTTTTGAGGATCATACCAAGGTAATTAAATGTAATGATTCTTTTTCGTCATATACTTTGTATTTATCTCATATTCCTTTTGGAGAAACCATAAACTAGGGTTATTTTTCTGGGATTTATTGTATATGATGATTTTTATATAATTCATTGGGAATGATTATTATTATCAAGAGCTTTTGAGGTAAATGTATTCTCTCCCATTCCACTCTTACCAAGAACATGATGGATTATTTTCAAACATTGATTGTGTATGTTCATTATTAAATCCTTTAATGAAACCCCCTTGTTTTATAGGTTTTTAAATTTTTATGTTGTGGGTGTCACCCACACCATGTTTGATGAATGCTCAAATGGGTATTTATAAGTAAAGAATAAATTGGCTTATGATAAACTTTCATTATAATGTTTTGTGTATATTCACACTCCCTTATATTCTAGCATTTTTGGTTTGGACTTGGTTACTTTTCCAACTGGGTCACACTAGATTATTCTATCACGTGATGGCTTGGAAGGATTGTTTTGATGGGTGATACATTGGGTTGAGTTTTTAATAGGATTTTGGGTTCATCCCATGGGTATACATTTGGTGTGTGTTATTTCATTATTTTTATATTACCACACTTTTTAACTAGTTTTAAGCACTCCTCCAATTTTATGTATATTGTGCTAACTTGTTCTGGACATAGTTTCTTGATTGGGAAGCCATAGGTGAATTTTCGTTTGGGTTGATATAATCACCCCTATATATGGACCTTGGTGGGTATGTAGATGTCAATAACCATAGTATTGGTAATGGGAAAATTTCTTACCTCAATTTTGGATCACAATAATGAAATGTTCGTGAGTGGATGAAGAATATATATAGTTGAGTGTTGGAGTCTAGAAAAGTTCCACCTTGGTACTTGGGTCTTTTTTACTTGGGATTTCCTTTAGACACTAAATTAAATTATATTGTATTGTTATTCTAGTTATCCTCTTGTTATGATATTATAGTTTTTTCTAGTTTTATGTCATCGGGTTGTCCTTGGTTTTAGATCACGTGTCAATATTTTTTATGTGTACTATATAGATTTTTTGATGCAGGTTTCATGTTGTTTTTAAGGTAAAAAATATCCCATGTTTTAATAAATCCATTCACTAATGGAAAATAATCCTGCAAACATAGTTTTCCTAAAAAACATGCCTATAGGTCTTAGTTAACTCATATATCCATTGTTTTCATAAATAACTATTTCTATAAGGCATACATATAGGAATGGTTTTTTAATATGAAGCACGCAGTGGATAATGCTAGTACACTGAGAGGGGAGTGAATCAGTGTACAAAAATATTATCGATATTTTTTTATTTTCTCTTAGCCCTTTTTAATTCAAACCTCTTTAGTTATTAGAGTGAATAGATCTTCCCCATTGAAAAAAAAATCACAACAAATTAATGAAATAAAATAAATAAAGCACAACACACAAGGTTCACCCTCGATGTGGGTGACTACATCCTTTCTGTGGTCGGGATAATCCAAGACACAGATTCTCCACAAAGAATGAATCAACAATTACAAGTGGGTTGGTCAGGTATTACCTAGAAACCATTTTGGGTAGATATAAAACTTTTCACAAATTATACTAGAATGCCACCAGTGTTATTTATACTGTAATCTCATCAAATGTTTATAAACATAACACTAACATAATGAGAAAGATCACAAGAACTTAAATCTACCAATACACCACCAAAATGATCTCCCTCTATGAAACACATAGATTAAACTGATTATGCACTTTCCCACTTCAACTAAAATAGTTGGACTGCCATTGAATGTAATGAATAACACTATATGATCATTATCTCAATATAATATAATAAATTAATAGAATTCGTCACTTCCACTGCATCTAAATACAATATTAGGATGATGAAATGAATATTTATCAATACACTATATGTTTTCTTCTAATACAATTCTAATAATTTGGTCTCAAGAATAAATTTCTCACCTATCATGCAATTTATATTTCATGTGCTTCATGTATATAAAATCCAATGAATAGTCTTATTTATTTTATGCACCCATTATTTCATGTGCATGCATGAATTAATATTGAAAACCCATTGCACAAACTCATTTAATTCTCCATTGCTTAAATGATTTGTGTACCACCTAATAAAATATAAACTATAGTTTCTTTAATAATTCATATCACACACCATCTCTTTGTTGTTATATCTTGTATGTTAGCATTGATTGAAATTATTAATAGTTTAGGAACTCTACTAGATGAATGTACATTGTCCTACTATCTTCAATACATGAGATGCTCACTACACTCATTACTGAATCTTCACTGTTATATGAAGCACACACATACTAAAATCTTTCTCAACCTCATATTCACTTTGAATTCACACAATAACTATCCATAATTCTTGTATAAAAACCCCAACACACACACTTCCTTTATAACACTTCTCATTTGTGCACAATATACACATAATATTCATGCATTCATATTGCTTACATCATGCTTCAGTACATCATATACACCATTGTCTTAATGACTGTTTCACACAAGAAACACTATTGGTGTGTGTCCTTAATTTTTGAAGTAGAATTAGTATCATCATGAAAGTAATGTCACACTACTTTTTGGATTTACAGTGTGTGTTCATAACTCAAAACAATCCTCTGAACAATCACATAATGACCTTTCTTCATGTAAGAATATATTATCACTCTTAAAACCTTGATACAAATATGAAAGTGTGTGAATTCATGATGATCTATGAAAAAGAAAGGGAGACACTTTGTATCTCTGTCTTTGTTTCTTTGGAGATCTCAGATCTTCCCAAAATAGAATGAGTGTGGAAATCACATTTCATCTTTCATGAGGGTTTTCCTCTTCTTCTAAAAAACTAAGAATGTGCAGATCCTCTATCCTTAATGAATCAGAGATATTTGTTTAGTTTTTGTTTCTCTAGAAATGAGATTACCTCACATCCCAAAGTAAATCATCATCAGCACATCTGATATTTATATGGAATCAATACCGCCACACTCTACAAATACCGCCACTAATTTAAAACACAGTGATTCACCATCAATAAAAAAATCACATTTTTTCCCATTATTTATACATGGATTGATAAAATTTTTATCATGAAAATATATTTACTTGATATTTTGATCATATTAGAATAAAAAACACATAAATGAATCTCAAAATAATTATTATATATCATTTATGGTCGATACATGAAGATCTCCCAAAAAACAGAATAATTCAATGCTATATCTCAACGGTTTAATCATCGTTTAAATCATGAAAACATTGTTTCGTGATATTTCAATCATTCTTTAGGATGATAAAATATTGATCAGAATCTTGGTTCAATCCCTCGGAAGACGTTTTATGGTGATCTCCATTGAGATAGAAGCACTTGGACAGATGAGGTTAAAGACAACATGGATGATATGATTGAATGGATATAAATAATCAAATCAAGAGGATCTCACATTTGAAATTCAATACGATCTATAGTAACATGCTCATTGTGATACCACAACTAATATTCCTAAGATTAAGCACTTCTTTATACTACAAGGTGTGAAATACCTTATTCATAAATCAGTTACCGATCCTACAAACATTACACCTTTCACCACCGCATGCCACTGCTCCTATCCACTATGGTGTGCCCCACATGGTGGTGGTTCCACCTATAAATTATCCCATATGGGTATGCTTTTGTATCCCCTAGTTACTCTTCCTCCAGGCTGACTGGTTGAGAGGTATTACCTTGCCACATCAGCAGTGGTGCAGGTTCCACATGGCTGTTCAGAAAGGTTGTCCCTTTTTAATGTACAACCCATTAAAAAATAAACCAAAATACACATCAAATGAAAATCCAATCTAGCTGAATGTAAAAAATGTAATTTCACGGACCTGGCCAGCCACCCGAACAGTGCCAAACGGGTCGGGTGTTAATACCTTAGGCGCACCTCCCCGAACGCCAAAGGCTGCCGACTAGAAGCGAGGGTCTGAATAGGTATAGCGGGGAGGCTATACCCTCTCGGAGGATCATAGTAAGGGTACTAGTCCGATTATAACAGTAAAGATGCAGTGGAAATTATGACTCAGCAGACTCGAACCAGACCTGCATAGCGGAAGCACATACAATAACAATATACAGCGGAAGCAATATAGGAAACAACTACATCAGAAAGCAAGTAGAACCACATGCCAACAATCAACTTCTGTAAACAACCAAGCATGCATCCAAAGTAGGTCATACAGAACTGAATATGAAAGGGGCGCCAATGGCTAACCAACAGTAGCTACAATATGCAGGCCAACACAGAAAGTAAAAAAAACAAAGTAAACCCAGCTAGGCATGACCTCACGGTCCATACCATCTCCATTAATAACTAACGCAGCCCAGCTCCTAAAGCGGGCCTCTTTCCTGCACGTAAATCCATAAAGTCTACACGCTTCCCGAAGGGCCGATGTAGGGTGTGAGACAAATCTTAGTAGGATACCACCCAGCGGTGCATACCAAATATATGTGTTTAATCAGTCATGCATTTACAAGGAAAGCAGTAAACAGTACGATGCACAATTAAACACAAACTACACTGGTGCTCAACAGCCACCATGGAGAATCACCTGCTTCGGCCAATGCCGAAATCTCTGTCGTGTAACCCGGCACCAGGTGCCACCTGACACCTCGTGTCTCATGTACCGATGTCCCGAAGGCACGCCCAAAATAAGAAACCGGCACCATGTGCCTCCTAACACCTCGTGTCTCAAGTACCAACGTCCCGAAGGCACGCCCATTTCCTGAAGGCTCCTCACCTCCCGCGTGGCTTTCTACGACAAGTACCCCCAACCAAAATACCTAACCGCAACTATGGGGTCCCTACCCACACGAGTGGTCAAAACCACCTCATCACGGAGTATCTATGTGTGCACACTACTCAAGGTCCCGGTGAGCGAAAATCACCCAAAATAGTCCTAAGACACCAAAACATCTGACACCTCATGCCTCTGCTACCATGTCGCTCAAGTCTGATGGCATCGCCACCCTAGTATCTCGGGCCATGCCCAACTTTACAGTCGTACTACCTCAAACCGACGTCCATGATGCCAAATCCTGTGGTCAAAACCACCCAAAGTAACCTGAGCAAAGCCCCAACCTGTGATCAGCATCACTCAAGCGTAACGGGTCTAAGCCCAACACAACCCAAAAAGTGTTCAGCAGATGCAATTCACCAATTGCATATATAACATATTTAACCAGAAAACATAACCAGGCAAAACCAACTAAACAGTCGAATTGCACTATACCAGGTGATGTCACATACTAGCACAGAGGTCTTAAAAGCCTCCATCAATTATAACAGGCTTAAATAATTTAATCTAACAGTTTAACACAATAGTATTGCAATTAAAACCATTTTGGCATTCCCTAGACAAAATGCCCCAATGAGCCACGACCCCTCACCCGGCCCCGCTCAGGCAAAACTGGTAACCGGGCATACCCAAAGTCATCCCAGAGGCCCCATAAACAATTCAGTATGCAAAAGCAGATAAAATGGGTCCCAGTCAAAAATACCCAAACATGCACTGAAGCCGCGTTACCCAAACAACCACGAAAACACAAAATGAGGTATGCACCACCTACCTAAGACTCGCACGATGCTACTCCTCCGGTAACACCTGCAAATTCTGTCTAAAACGCGGTAAATCTACAAAATATTCGAATCTCTCAATGGTCTATAACTCGTTCTAGAAAGTAAATCAGACAAAACAGCCAAAGATGAATCGAGGCCTTACCGAGGGGGTTCCAACGCATCCCACCGGGATCAGATAGGAGTTCGAATGAAGAACCAAGAATAAAATGAAGATCCAGCCGACTTGGTTCACCAAACCCGACCAAAATACTGAGGTCCTACCTTAATACGAGGCTACTGCCCATTTTAAGTGAAAAAAATAAAGTCCACGGTGTGTACTTTGGGACTACATGCCATGTATGGTTCATTTAACTGTTCATAAGATGGAATGATTCCGCCGACTTACTTTCTGTACATGCCGACATGAGTACACGGCGTGTACCTTTGGGTACACGACATGTACTATGTTCCTCTTCCTTTCCTCGCCGACGTACTCACACGCCATGTATATCCATCACACACGGCTAGAGTACACGGTGTGTCCAAAGGGAACACGGCGTGTCCCTGGTTCTAACCCGGCCAATGTCCTACACACCATGTATGGCCTCACACGGTTGGCGGTCAACACATCATGTTCAAAACTACACACCGTGTTGTAAGAAAACTCTACATGGTCACCCGCACGGAATGTACTCGGCGAGTACATGGTCGGCCACTCGCCGAGACATAAACGACATGTACTTAAAGTACACGGCGTGTAGTCTGGAAATTTCTAGAAACTTCCCATTAAATCCATTTTCCTTAGAATACTGTCAAAAATTTAAACAGGGTCGGGATTTTGACTAGTTCTAAAAACCTGGGTTCTTACAAACTCCCCAACTTAACGTAGCTCGTCCCCGAGAAACCAAACGAAACCAGGAGATGGCACTGAACACGCCCACCTTAGTTAAACAACCCGGACTACCCCTGGTCTCAAAGGTTCCGGCCAAATTCCTCAAGGGGGATCCCCAGCTTTGGAATTTCCTTACCCAGTCTCAACCCAACAAAACTTAAAACAAACTGGGTTTGCTAAAATCTTTTCCAGAAGCAAAAACATCCCGTGAAATATCGTCACCCCGACACCTCATTGGTGCTCTTGTGTCACTTCCGACACCCAAAGTATCCTGCACCGCATCAGTGTCCACCTCTATGAGGTCCTGGTGCCTAGCACCTCAAGTAACCTGCATCCATGATGCCCCGATGCCCATGAAACCTCAACTAACACGGATCCACGATGAACCAATGCCCACAACACCTCATGTAACCCGCATCAACGATGCCCCGATTCCCACAACACCTCTCTATCTCACACACACACACACACATATATATATATGTATATATATCCCGCACCTGATATGGTGCCAATCCTACTGACTAGCATCTAGTCAGTCCAAAAAGATCATGAGCACCACGTGAACTCAAAACAGACATACCTCTATAGGTCATGCCAAAAAGGATACAAGGAGATCACGGTCACACCACGGTGTACCTCTAACTAGCATTGGATCATCGGCCTGCTCAGCCTCTGGCAGCTCCACGGCGTGCACCTAGCCTGAAACACGACTGCCTGACGGCTGACCTCCCTACGGTGATTTTCTAGTCATCGGCCACTGACCCATGAGATGGGTCCCACTCTCTCTGTAACGGCCTCTACGCACAAATGAACCTCGACTACCCTCTCCGGGTACCAAACCTGAACCAACTCCAGACGCGGCAGTCTGTCCTGGTCCCTGCCTGCTGGCTATCTGAGAAGGCTGCATGCAAAACCTCTCCAGATTATTGTCCTGTCCACATGCCCGGCACTCCTTTGGAGGCATGTCGCACTGCTCCCGAACATGTCCCAGCTATCCACACTAGAATAAAATCAACGAAGAACTCCCATGAGGTGGTCTTGCTAAATCCTTGACCTGACTGCCCTACTGGAACTCATCTCGTCCTCGCATACTACTTTCTGAACCATGAGCTGAAGTTGTCGTCCTGCCCAAGCGATATTTCTCCCCCTCGTTTCCCTCGACTATAAGTGCCCGATTCACCGCCTCAGATAAAGAACTCAGCCTGAAAATGTTCACCTGGACACGAATGGCGTGTCACAAACCACCCTCGATGCGCCTCACCCTAGCTGCATCATCGCTCACCATGGGCGGGTAAGGAGGCTGTGAGGCCGGGATGCCGGGGGGCATGGGTTGTGTTGAGGGGGGGTAAGGGTAGTTGTTATGCACTGCCTTTTACTGCTTTCCTTATCTGCGTAGAATATATTGTTATATATATATGGGTTGTCTGTCCATTTATGGTATTCAGCGGGTTACATTTTCATGGCTAGATGGAGCGTCAAGCAGGAGATGATACAGTGCCGCAGGACTAGGGTCAGACTTCGGTACAGGCTGAGCACGAGCTGTAGGTAAAGGCTCAGGGACAGGAATAGGTTCAGGATCTAGTGTAGGCAGGACAGCAGCCGGGTTTGGCATCGTTCGAGTCATGGCTTGACGAGCATCTCCGAGCTATCCTGGTACGCGTCTTGTAGGGGCTTGACAGAGGCACGCATGGTACATAGCTTTCTATGGCGTATCTGACGCGGGAGTTCCAGTTGCAGCACCCGCCGCTTTTTTAGGGTGAGGGTGGTCCGCAGGTGGCTGAGAATTGGATAGAGAGCATGCAGATGATATTCAAGCAGCTCGAGACGCCTCTAGGGCGGAGGTTCAAGCTGGAGATGTACATGCTAAGAGGTCCGGCGAAGCGTTGGTGGGACGTACAGGTTTAGGCTCGTAGACACGAGGGACTGGCATGGAAGGACTTCAAGGGCAGGTTCTTTGAGCACTTATACCCGGAGACACTAAGGGCAGAGAGAGCTTAGAAGTTCTTAAGTCTTCAGCAGGGGGACATGTCCATCAAGGACTACAAGAATACTTTCACAGAGCTGTCTCGCTTTGCACCTGGTATGATGAGCGATGATGCAGCTAGGGTGAGGCACTTCGAAGATGGCTTGTGACACGCCATTCGGGTCCAGATGAACATTTTCAGGCTGGGTTCATTCTCCGAGTAGGTAAATCAGGTGCTTATTGCTGAGGGCAATTAGGGGGATAAATCTCGCATGAGAAGGATGATAGCTTTAGCTGACTATTCGGACAGAAGGAAGTGAGGACGAGATGCGTTCCAGCAGGGAAGTCAGGCCAGGGATTCAGCTAGACAATCTCGTGGGAGTTCTTTGGTGATTTTCTTCTAGTGTGGACAGCCGGGACATGTTCGGGCGCAGTGCGACAGGCCTCCGAAGGAGTGCCGAGCATGTGGACAGGACGTGCATCTGGAGAGGTTTTGCAGGAAACCTTCTTAGATAGCCGGCAGGTAGCGACCAGGGTAGACTGCAGCGTCTAGAGTTTGTTCAGGTTCCGTACCCGAAGAGGGTAGTCGAGGTTCAGCTCTGTGCGGAGGCCGTGACAGAGACAGTGGGACCCAGCTCAGGGGTTAGTGGCCGGTGACTAGAGCATCACCGCAGGTAGGTTAGGCATCAGGCAGCCGTGTTTTTGGCTAGGTGCATGTCGTGGAGCTGCCAGAGGCTGAGCAGGCTGGTGAGCGAATGACACCAAACCCGGCTGTTGTGCTGCCTGCACTGGATCCTGAACCTGTTCCTGTCCCTGAGCCTGTACCTGCAGCTCATGCTCAGCCTGCACCAAAGTCTGACCCTGGTCCCGCGGCACTGTATCATCTCCTGCCTGACGCTCCATCGAGCCGTGAAAGAGTAACCCGCTGAATACCATAAATGGCCAGACAACCCATATATATTTAACAATATATTCTACACAGAAAAGGAATGTAGTAAAAGGTAGTGCATAACAACTACCCTTACTCCCCCTCACCGCAACCCATGCCCCACGACATCCCGGCCTCACGGCCTCCTTACCTTCCCTCAATAGAGCCAAGTATTAGAAGTACCTTGGGAAATGCCCGTCACGGAAACTCATGTTGCCTCAAACCGACGATTGAGTCGCCCAATCCTGACAGTTACACTGCCTCAGTCATCGTACCTACCTGCTCTCATAAGAGTCAGACCCAAAACCCTGCCACATGCAATTCTACAAAAAAATAAAGCATGGCATACACATTGCAACAACTAGAAATTCTATCAAGAATTTCACCATTTTACATTTCAAAGCAGATAAAGCATGGCAATTGATTTATTTTATTCACATGGTGTTATCACTTCACAAATCATACGTGAAATTATGAAATTGAAATACCCTAGAAATGTTCCTATCAAAAGCCAAGAAACAAGCCTTTCCATTCCGGGCCAAGGCCCAATTCTCCCTTACCACACCGGGTCAAGGGTCACATATCACAATCAACAACATTACACATCAAGTGAGCCACCGAGGTGGAAACCATATAAACCATAATCTGAGCAAAAGAAAACATCAATTCCCACCCATAGCAACTAGGTCCATCCATCATACCTGGGGCTGCAGGCACCCAATAACAATCTAGAAACCCATTTCGAGTTACAACAACCTATCTCGAGTCTACGATATCCCAAATAGTAAAACCAGTAGAAAGAAACGAGAAGCCTCAAACTGATTAGTAGACAGTAAAATGCTGCTACTAAATACTTGCCAATAACTCCTCTGATACCACTTTGTAACGTCCCGGACCCGGCCAGCCACCC
The DNA here is from genome assembly GCA_963277665.1 of Viscum album. Taxonomy (NCBI): domain Eukaryota; kingdom Viridiplantae; phylum Streptophyta; class Magnoliopsida; order Santalales; family Viscaceae; genus Viscum; species Viscum album. The sequence goes on along the minus strand of OY728153.1, from coordinate 182,618,707 downwards.
GAACAGTGCCAAACAGGTCGGGTGTTACTACCTTAGGCGCACCTCCCCGAACGCCAAAGGCTGTCGACTAGAAGTGAGGGTCTGAATAGGTATATTGGGGAGGATATACCCTCTCGGAGGATCATAGTATGGGTACTAGTCTGAGTATAACAGTAAAGATGCAGCAGAAAGTAAGACTCAACAGACGCAAACCAGACCCGCATAGCGGAAGCACATACAATATCAATATACAGCGGAAGCAATATAGGAAACAAATGCAGCGGAATGTAAGCAGAACAACATGCCAACAATCAACTACTGTAAACAACCAAGCATGCATCCAAAGCAGGTCATACACAACTGAATATAAAAGGGGTTCCAATGGCTAACCAACAGTAGCTACAATAAGCATGCCAACACAGAAAGTAAACAAAACAATGTAAACCTAGCTAGGCATGACCTCAAGGTACATACCATCTCCATGAAATAACTAACGCATCCCAGCTCCTAAAGCCGGCCTCTTTCCTGCACGTAAATCCATAAAGTCTACACGCGTCTCGATGGACCCATGTAGGGTGTGAGACAAATCTCAGTAGGATACCACCCAATGGTGCGTACCAAATATATGTGTTTAAGCAGTCATGCATTTACGAGGAAAGCAGTGAATAGTACGATGCACAATTAAACACAAACTCCACTAATTCTCAATAGCCACCATGGAGCGTCGCATGCTTTGGCCAACGCCGGAATCACTGTCGTGTAACCCGGCACCACGTGCCACCTGACACCTCATGTCTCAAGTACCGACGTCCTGAAGGAACGCCCAAAATAGTAACCCGGAACCATGTGCCTCCTGACACCTCGTGTCTCAAGTATCGACGTCCCGAAGGCACGCCCATTTCCTGAAGGCTCCTCACCTCCCATGTGGTTTTCAACGGCAAGCACCCCCAACCAAAATACCTAACTGCAACTACAGAGGCCTCTACGCACACGAGCGGTCAAAACCACCTCATCACGGAGTATCTCTATGTGCACACAACTCAAGGTCCCGGTGAGCGGTAATTACCCAAAGTAGTTCTAAGACACCAAAACATCTGACACCTCATGTCCTTGCGACCATGTCACTCACTTATGATTGCATCGCCACCCTAGTATCCGAGGCCATGCCCAACCTGATAGTCGTACTGCCTCAATCCGACGTCCATGACGCCCAATCCCGTGGTCAAAACCACCCAAAGTAACCCGGACAAAGCCCCAAACTGTGATCAGCATCACTCAAGCGTAATCGGGCCAAGCCCAACAAAACCCAAAAAGGGTCCAGCAGATGCAATTCAGCAATTTCATATATAAAATATTTAACCAAAAAACATATCCAGGAAAAACCAACTAAATAGTCGAATTGCCCTATACCAGGTGTTGTCCCATACCAGCATAGAGGTCTTAAAAGCCTCCAACAATTATAACAGGCTTAAATAATTTAAACTACCAGTTTAACACAATAATATTGAAATTAAAACCATTTTTGCGTTCCCCGGCAAAAATGCCCCGATGAGCCACGACCCCTCACCCGGCCCCGCTCATGAAAAACTGGTAACCGGGCATACCCAAAGGCATCCCAGAGGCCCCATAAACAATTCTATATGCAAAATCCAATAAAACGGGTCCCGCTCAAAAATATCCAAAAACACGCCGAAGCCGCATTACCCAAACAACCACGAAAACACAAAATGAGGTATGCACCACCTACCTGAGACTCGCACGATGCTACTCCTCCGATAACACCATCCAATTTGGTCTGAAATGCGGTAAATCTACAAAAGATTCAAAACCGCTCAAAGGGCTATAACTCGTTCTAGAATGAAAATCAGACAAAACAACCAAAGAGGAATCGAGGCCTTAACGAGGGGGTTCCAACGCTGCCAACCAGGATCGGATAGGAGTTCGGACGAAGAACCGGGAAGCAAATGAAGATCCGGCCGACTTGGTTCGCTAACCCCGACCAAAATTTTGAGGTCCTGCCTCAATACGAGGCTACTGCCCGTTTTATCTGAAAAAAAGAAAGTACATGGCATGTACTATGAGACTACACACTGTGTATGGTTCATTCAACTGTTCATAAGACGGAAATATTCCACCGACTTACTTTCCGTACCTACCGACATGAGTACACGATGTGTACCTCTGGGTACACTGCGTGTACTAGGATCCTCTTCCTTTCCTCGTCGACTTACTCACAAGCCATGTATATCCCTCATAAACGGCTAGACTACACGGCGTGTCCAAAGGGAACACGGCGTGTCCCTGGTTCTTACCCAGCCAACGGCCTACACGCCATGTATGGCCTCACATGGTTGGAGGTCTACACGACGTGTTCAAAACTACATGCCGTGTAGTAAGAAAACTCTACATCGTCACCCGCATGGAATGTACTCGGCGAGTACACAGTCGACCACTCACCGAGACATAAATGGTGTGTACTTAAAGTACACGGTGCGTAGTCTAGAAATTTCCAGAAACTTACCATTAATTCCAGTTTCCTTAGAAACCTGTCAAAAATTTATACTGGGTTGGGATTTTGACCCGTACTAAAAACCCCGGTTTTTACAAAAAAACAAAATTCTCCTATTTAGAATTAAATTCTAAATTCTAACTCCTCTTTTGATTCTTCCAATATTTTAAACTTTTTTTCATTTCAAATATTTCATGACACAAGTTTTTCTGAACATAAGACCAGATCTGCAACCATCACATTTCTTTATGATATATGAAATTAAATTTGAATGGAATCCTTTTAATCTTTAAAGAAATGTTCTAAAAAATGTTTCCTCCTTTGACAAATGTAATTATCATTTATATCACTTCAAACATTATTCATATTTAATGTTTCTTCATTAGAAGCCACTCTTCTAATAAAATAATCCTTTCTAGATTAGGAATAATTCTCAATAATAATTCAAAGATAGACCTTCTATAATTTAAAAAAATAACATTTACATTTCATTAATCAATTCAATTAAAAACAATTAAAACAAAAATATCACATTAATCAATTTGGGGTTTTTTAGTGTCCCCCTTTGGATTTGTTTCCAATAACCATTTCACTTTAAAATTCAATTTTTTATTCTCCCCCTTACTTGACAATAAAATAGAAGATATAAGTGTGGGATAGAATGAAACATATCTCATTCTATTACAATTGAAATTTTATTCTTATCTCCTTCAATCTCAAAATTTCATAAGAGATAACACTTAAGATAAATTCAAATTGATCTTATTAGGAAATTAAATCATCGTCTTTTTAATGTAATGAGACTTTAATTCATCAGCTCCAAGTCAACATGGGCTAACCCAGTGTAGAAAACACGAGTGATCAATTCAGTCCAAAAAAGTTGTTAATAAATTTTTAAAATATGATGCCAACACTGTAACCTTCTTTCAAGGGATTCTTAAAAGGTATTAAACTTATATTCTACATTCATCTCAAAAAATAAATTAAAAAAATATTAAACTACAATAATTCACTTCCCCTTTATTAATCCATTATACTTTTGTCATAAAATTATTAGTTTCTCCTCTTCTGGTTTATAATTTCCATTCATATAGAGATAATAGAAAATACATTTTTAATGAAAAGCTTCAATTTCCATAATTTTCAAGCATAAGATAGATACCTTACCCGAACATCAAATATTAATTTGATACCAATTGAGATTTCAAATCTAATAGTTGTCCAGCTTTTATCCCCTAGAAGGATGAGATTAATCAATATTATTCATCATGATTGGATTTCATTAATAATATATTTCATGAAAAGTTTTAATAGTAATTGAAATAAATAACTCCATGGTGGATAGCCTCATGAATACTGTAAAATAATTTTTGCGATCATATCTTTATAAATCTCCATAAATATATGACTCATCTTCAATTCCATACATATAAGAATCAAAAAAAATATACATGGGAATAAGGTGGTTCATCAATTATTTTTCATCTAGAGAAATAGGGATGGGATTTTTTTCTCTACCCAGATACTCCTTTCAATTCTACTCCAGATTCATGAAGACTCATCATGATTTCTCTTTATTTGATTTTCCAAGTTTTATCACTTAAGTCCATATTGCAGTTCTTGATTTATTCAGATTTCATTTTATATATAAAAATATTCATTACATTAGAAATTAGTTCACATATATTATTATATTCCCACTATAACTTTGTAGAAAATTCCAACTGATCTAGCCATATGACTAAGTACACTATTTGTATTTTATCAAACATATTCTAATGTCTATACTCATTCTTAATAGTATCGTTTTTAACATAATAATCCATTTGTGTTTTTCCATTATTCTTTACTGTTTCTATTTATTTAGGTAACCATGTAATGCATTTTTTAGAAATATTCCTAGACATTTTTCACCTTCCACAAAAATCACTAGTTATCATACTGTTAATCTTTTTAGACAACCCCTCATGAAATTCAAAATTTTCATCTAGTTTTACATGCACCAAATCAATCATGTTATTTTTTATATGATTTATTTATTTTTCCTCTTCATCTTGATACCACTATAATTATTTTTTATGAACCATTTGGAAAGGTCCATGATATGACCTTTTATTCTATAGTTTAATAATATTTTCTCTAATGTGACATTTATTTGATTATTATTCTTGGATGTAGCTTTATTTATAGAATTCTTAACTTTCTTCTCATGGTTATAACACAAGGAATAATTTTATTAATTTTACCTCTTCATTTGTTGTGTTATTTTATTCAAATCATCAAATGCATAGTGCATAGTTGGTACAAAATAGAAGTCATCATAACTATGACCACTTCTATTGCAATAATAAAAAAATCCTTCAAGACACTAATATATATTATTTATAGAAATATTACTCTTCATCTGTAAATTATATTTCAATTATAGTGGATTTTAATTCACATTTGATCTGATCCACCTTAATAACGACATTATATAATTATTATGATTTGAAAAATTATGGCAATAGTCAATAGCCTGATTCCCAAATTTCCAAAAACACCATCAATAGCCAAAAAATCATAATTTCTCCTTCTGTGCTACCACTTAGATAAATTTGATATATATTTTTTTGGAGAGTATGATTCTTCATATTAAATTTTTTTAGGGAAGAAAAATTCACACTCTTCTTCATATCCACCTTTGATGATATGGTGGATTTATCCTCGGTCTTCTTCACCTTTGTTTGACCAGAAATTATTTTTGGAACCAGTACTTGCAGATTAAAAATATTAGAACAAAAAAATATTATAGAACAAGGGTTTCCTATTTCAATGATATTTAAAGAGATTAAACTTTAGATAATATCAATATCTTCATGAAACATGAATGAGTCTTTTCAGAAGTAAGACGCTTTTTAGAATTACACTTGCAAACTTTTCTGATCTCATTAGTTTTTGAAGATTCATCATGAATTTTCTCGATATTTCTAAACATGACCTACAAATAAAGATATTTTAGATTTATAGAGTTCATTTAGTCTTAAATAAATTTCACCATATATTCACATTCTTTCTAGGAAGTCATTAATTTTTTTCCTTTAGTTTTTTAAAATTAACTTCTTATTCATGACTCATCATGTTGAGGAAATTTTTCTAATCTTCAACAACTTTTAGATTTTCTCCCCATTGACTCTTTACATTCTGAACTTGATCATCATTCATTTTATATTTCATTAGGAGATAATTATTAGACTCTTTAATTTTCTTGTCTTAACCTATATCCAGGATTATTTAACATTCATATAGGTTTCATGTAGTTTCTCAAATGCATAGATCACTTCTGTATGAACTATTTTAGTCACATCCTTATCACAAAGAGTAATCTATAATCCATCTTCAATCAAAGTGAATCATTCATTGCAATGCAATATAGACTCTTCATTTTATTCTTCAGATGGGATTAATTTCTCATCCTTGTATTTTATTTCCAATTGAGAATACGTTATATTCATGATAGATTTATGAGATTATTCAAGGGTATGAATCATCTCTGTTAGGACTTTCTCATTTACTTATTTCTCATGCACATTTATCTTCAATTATTCATCAACATAGAAGAAATATTCCTTGTAAAGTGAAATATTTTATTCTTTGGAATCAATAATTTTTGTGAGATGTTTACATATTGGAAACAACCAGGGATTGTTCTATATCCTCATATACCTTTTCATGCTATGAATTTTCATCATATAGTCACTTGATAGAATAAAATATGTATGTGACAACCTCATTAGGAAATTTATTCAGATAATATTTGAATTCTGAATAAAAATTACTGTGTGAGTCAATAAATTATTCTTCACAATAGATTTCCCCATACTCATAAAAAGGATATTTATCAACTAATTTAGAATATACGTCTTACAAACTACCATTTTGACTATATTCTATTTTTTGATGAATCCTTTTTCTTTTTCAAATTAATTATTAGGTTTCTTTCCTCTTTCATTTTCATGTTCTTTATGGTTTTTGCAAAAACCTTATTTTTAGCATAGAAATAGATTGGAACAGAGCATTCCATCTAATACAAATCAATAACTTCTTCAAAATAAAATTTTCAAGTTATATATATCTGATACAAACAACTAGTACAATAATATATATCCAATCATAGGTGTAGCTTCTGCTTTGATAAAAAATGAAGTTCCTAGTGAATCATGTTGGTATATTGAGAGGGGGGTGAACCCATGTACAAAATATTTATCAATATTTACTTTCTTTTCTATTGCCCCTTTTAAATTTGAACTTGTTTACTTTTTAGAGTTAATGGATCATCCCTATTGACAAATAAAATTATACCGCAATAAATATTGAAAGTAAATGAAGAAAAACACATAGTATTTTTAAAATGTTCGTCCCTAATGTGGGTGACTATGCCCTTTATTTGTTTGGCATAATCCGAGGCACATATTCTCCACATATAATGAGTCACCAATCATAAGTGGGATATTCAGGTGTCACCCTAAAACCAATGTGGGTAGGTATGAACCATTTCCCAAATTATACTAGCTCAATCGGTGTTCTATATACTATCTTCCTACTAGTGTTTACAAGCATAACACTAACATAATGATAATGATTACAAGAACTTCAAGCTACCACTGAAATACAAAACTGATCTCCCTCTACGAGAAACTAAGAATAAACTGATTCTGATTTTTCTCACTTCAACTAAACCATGTTGACTACCACTGAATGTAATTAATAACAATTTATACTAGTCATATCAGTATACTATGTTGAATTAATAGAATAGATCACTTACGCTACAACTCACAATAATATCAGAATGAACAAATGAATATTTATTAACTAACTCAAAGTTTCATTCAAATACAATTCTCTAGATTTGCTCTCATGAATAAATTTATCAATTATATTGAAATGTATATTTCATGTTCTTCATTCATATAAAGTTACATGCATAGAATTAATTTATTTATAAACCCATTATTTAATGTGAATGTATGCATTAATAATGCAAGCACATTGGAAAAACTCATTTACTTCTTCACTTCTTAAATGATTTGTTTGCCACCTACGAAAATATACATTTCACTATCTTCATGAACACATATCACACACTGTCCCTTTATAGTACCATAGTGTAGCATAAAATCAACTGAAATTATCCATTGTGTATGTTCTCAACCTGATGAATGTACATTGTCCTACTTCTTTCAATACATGAGATTCTCACTACCCTCAATACTACATCTTCACTATTATATAATGCACATACACACTAATCACTTTATCAACCTCACATCCATTTTATATTTACACACTCACTATCCGTACTTCTTACAAGAAAACCCATACACACACTTCCTTTTGTGCACTTCTCATTGAAACACAATATAAAAATAATCTTTTTCATTCATATTTCATACATCATGATTCACTACATCATACACACCCTTGTGTGTATTAATATTTCACACAATACACGCTTTTAGTGTATGTTATTCCATTGTGTGCTAGAATCAGTATCTTCATGCAAGTAATGTCACACATCCAATTGGATTCACTATGTGTGTGTTACTTAAACAAACACTCTGTAAAATCACATACTCACCATTATTCACACAAGAATATACTTTCACTGTTAAAACCTTCATGTCAATATGAGAGTGTATGAATAGTATATTTTCTACACACAAGCATGGGAGACATTTGGTAGCGCTATCCCGATTGCTTTGCGGATCTCAAGCCTTTCAAAAACAGAATGAGTGTGGTACATGTTGTCTACCTTGAAGGTTTTATTCTTCCTCTTGAAGAAAACTAAGAATGTGTGAAGCTCATATCATTCAAGAAAGAGAAATATTTTCAGTGTTTTTGTTTCTCTTGAAATGAGACTCTCGCACACAAAATAGAAACTCAACCTCAGTGTATCTAATATTTATAAGAAATAAATACCACCTCACTTCACACAGCCCGCCTTTATTTTTTAACATAGTGAATCACCATCAATGAAAAACCCACATCTTCATACCACTATTTAACCACAGTTTGAACATCTTTTTATCATGAAAACAGAGTTTCATGATATTTTGATCATATTGGAATAAAGATAACTCTTAAATGAAGCTCAATAGCATTTGGTTGGATCTTCAATGGTCGTTGCATGTAGATCTACAGAAAAACAAAATAATTCCATGCTATATCTCATCATTTTGATCCTATTTTAAGTCATACAAACATTATGGCATGATATTTTGATCATATTAGAATATTTAGGACGATAAATAATGATCATAATCGTGGTTTAATCACCAAGAAAATGTTTCATGGTAAGCTCCCAAGGAATAAAAACACTCGAATGGCTAAGGTTAAAGACAACATGGTTGAGATGATCGAATGACACCAAATAATCAGATCAAGTTGATCTCATAGTTGGAATTCATTATGAGCTATAGTAACACACTCATTATGATACCACATAGAAAATACCCATGATTAAGCTCCCATTTCTATTACAAGGCACGAAATACACCATCCAGAAAATGGTTAATGGTCACACACACATGAGACCTTCGCACCACCCCATGCCACCACTCTTGTCTGCTTCTATACTTCCCCACACGGTGGTGGGCCCCCCAATACATACTCCACTATGGGAATGAATCAAACTCCACTATTCACTCTACCTCCATGTTGACTAGTAGAGAGGTAGCACCTTCCCACCTCAGTAGAGGTGTAGGTCCCTTGTAGATGTCCCAAAATATTGGCCATTGTTTAATTTAAAACCCATTAAAAACTTAACAAAAATAAACATGAAGTTCAAATACAATAAATACAACATTAAAAAAAAGAATTCTCCTATTTATAGTTCAATTCTAAATTCCAACTCCTCTCTGATTCTTCCAATTATTTAAAATTCCTATCAATTAAAAATAATCAATGACACAAGTTATTCTGAAATAAAGACCAACTCTACAGTCATCACATTTCTTCATGCAAAAAGAAATTAATTTTGGATGGAATCCTTCAATCTTACAAGCAATGTTGTATAAAATGTGTCCTCCAATAACACATTTCATTGTCATTAATATTAGTTCAAATAATAATCATATTTATTATTTATTCATTAGAAGAATATCTTCTAACTAAATCATACTTTCCATCTTATGAACAATTCTCAACAATAATTCAAAGGCAGAACCTCCATACTTCAAACACTATAACATTGAATTTTCATTGATCAAATATATAGAAAAAAATTAAAACAAAAATATCACTTTAATCAATTTGAGTTATTCAATATCCCCCCTTGGTGTTTTTATTAATACAAATTTCACTTTCAAAGTCATTGTTTTCTTCTCCCCCTTACATGATAATCAATCCAAAGATATTAGTGTGGGAGAGAATTCAACTTATCACATTCTATAATAATTGAACTTTTCTTATTCCCTCATTCGATATACTCATTTCATAAGAGATAAAACATTAGATAAATTTAAATCAATCTACTTCAGAGAAGTAAAGCATCACATTTTTTATGTAACAATTTATTAATTAATCAACATCTTGTCTACGTGGGATAACTCTATTTCAAAAAAAGTGATGAATTTAGTCAACCAAGCTATAAATAAATTTTCATAATATGATTCCAACACTGTAACTTTATTGTAGGGGTGTCTTATAAGATATTCTACAAATCTCCAACATTCATGTCAAAATAAAGTCCAAAAAATATTCAATAATTGGAATTCACATCATCTTTATCAATCCATTTTACTTTTTTCATCAAAATATCAATTTATCTTCTTATGATTTTGAATTTTCATTCATATAGAGATAACAGAAATTAGATTTTTAATGGAATGATTTAATATCCATAATTTGAAATCATCAAATAAATCCCATACTAGAACATCAAATATTCATTTGATACCAATTGAGATATTCAACATTGATCATTGTCCTACTTTTCTCCCCCTATAGATATGATCTTAATCCATATTCTTTATCAATATTGGATTCTTTAAAGAATGAATTCCAAGAAATTTTTTAATAGAAATTGAAATAAATAAATCCTTTATGTATTTCCTCATGAATTCTATATAAATTTTTACAACACTCATATCTTCAGGAATCCCCCTAAATATATGCCTCGCCTTCAATTTCCTGCATAGAAGAAAGAAAAATAAAATATATCTAAAAATAAGGTGGTTTCTCAATGATTTTTTAGTTAGAGAGAAACAGGGACAATATTTATTTCTCAACCTAGATACACCTTTCAATTATGCTCCAGATTCATGAAAACTCGTCATTCCTAATCCATATTTGACTTTCCAAGTTTTATCATTTAATGCCAAAATGGGATTCTTGGTTTCTTCAGCTTTCATCTTATATGGAATAAGATTGTTTACTTTATAAATTAGTGCACTTTCTTTCTTCTGTTCATGCTCCAACTTCTTAGAAAATTAATGCTACCCTAGCCATACGACTAAGCACTCTTTTGATATTTTCTCAGAATTATTATAATGTTTAGACTTCTACATCAAAGTTGAATTTTAATATATGAATCCACTAGTGATTCTCTTTTATTCCTCACTTAGACTATTTTTTCCTCAACCATGACATGAATTTGTTAGAAATATGCCCATACATTTTTCACCTTCCAGAAAAACCTCCGACAATCATAGGGTTATCCTTCTTCTACAAACACACATGAAATATATATTTTACATCTATATTGTCATGAACCAAATAAATCATGTTATTTTTTTTTTCTGAGATTGATTTATTTTTCTTCTTCTTTTTGCTTCCACTAGAATTTATATTTATGAACTGCTTGAAACGGTCTATGATATTACCTTTTCTCTCATATTAGAAGCATATTTTTATTGATGTGACATTTATCTGATCAATGTACTTGGGTATTGATTACTTAATATTTTCCTTAACTTTCTTCCCCTTTTATACCCAATGGAATAATTTTATGCTTTTTTTTCTTTGCCTCTACATTTTCTATAGTCTTTTCATCATTTCAGTAAATACATTGTGCATGGTTGGTATATACCAACAATCATCATAACTATGACAACTTATGTTGAAATAATCACAAATGTCTTCAAGTCACCCAAATATAATATTTGGGGAAAAATTATTCATCATCTATTAATTATTATTCAATTATGAAGTATTTATCTTCACATATGATCTACTCCCCCTTAATGCTGGAATTCTGTAATTATTATGCATTGAAAAATTATTCCAATAATCCATATCCTGATTCCCAAATTCCCAACAACACCAATAGTAGAAAAAAATTATTAATTTCTTCTTTTGTTCTACCACTTAGATGAATTTGAAATTTTGTTGTTTATGGATAGTATGATTCTTTATCTTAATAATTTTTAGGGGAAAATAATTAACAGTCTACTTCATATCCACCTTTGATGATATAGTAGTTTTATCATCTGTATTCTTCACCCATGTTAAACCAGAATCATTTTTGGAACTTGTACTTTCATATTAAAAAATATTAGAACTAAAAAAATATTCTGGAATAAGGGATACAAGGTTCAATGACCTTTTAAACGATTTATCTTTATATAATTTAAATCTCTTCTTTAAAATTGAAATAGTCTTGTTAGAAGTATGTCTCATTTTAGAATTACAATTGGAAGGTTTTCTGATAATAGAATTTTGTGAAGATTCAACAAGAATGTTCTCAAGATTTATGAACTTGACCTCTAACTCATAATATGTCAGATTTAGATAGGAATTCTGGTCTTCAAGTGATTTCACTATATCTTGACATTCTTGCTAGTATGTATTTAATTTTGATCCCTTTATATTTTTCAAATTAAATTCTAATTCAAGACACTTAATGTAGAGGAAATTTTTCTCATCCTCAACAACATTCATTTTTTTCTTCCCATTGAATCATCATTTTCTAAAAATGATTATCATGTATTTTATTTTCCATTAGTAGATAATTACTCGACTATTTAATTATATTTTTCCTAACCTCTATTGGGGCTTCTTTAATATTCATATAGGTTCGGTTTTGTTTCTTCGATGCATGGATAACTTCTGTATGAAATATTTTAGTCCCATCCTTCTTAGAAACGATCCTTTATAATTTATCTTTAATATAAGTGAATATTTCATTGAAAAGAAATAAATATTGTTCTTTTGATTCTTTGTCTGGGATGAATGTCTCATCCTTGTATTTGATTTCCAATTTAGAGTCCTTGATATTAATGATAGATCTATGAAATTCTTCATGTGTATGAAGCATCTTAGTAAGGACCTCCACAATTACTTATTTTTTATAAAAATTTCTTTTCAATTATTATTCAACAATGGATAAATGTTTACTACAAAGTGATATAGATTCTTATTTGGAATCAATAATTTGTTCAAAATTTTTATATTTTTTATAATTCTTTTCTAATTCTTGCTCCATATCCTCACCTTCCTTTTCAATTTGTGAATTTTTTCATTTAGTCCCTTGATAAAAGAAAATATGTAAGTGACTACATTATCAGTAACTTTATTCATATAATCTTTTAATTATGAATAAAAATCACCAACTGATTCAATAGATTCTTCTTCATCCCTGATTGAACCTTTCTCATCAATAGGATATTTTTTAAATTATTTAAATTATACTACTGATAGACTACGATTCTAACTATATTCAGTATATGATGACTCTTATTTCTTCTTAAAATTCTTTCTCTACTTTATTGGCTATTTCTTCTTTATATTCTTTATGGTTTTTCTAGAAACCTCCATGTTAGTACTAAAAGAGATAAGACCCAAAATTTCCATCTAACACAACTCAATAAATTCATAAAATTAAAATCAAAACTTTGTATATGTATGATACACAAAACTAGGACAATAAGATAGATTGAATTAGAGGTGATATGATACTAATTGAAGTTCCAAATGGATCATGTTGGTACACTGAGATGGGGGTGAATCAGTATAAATTTTTTTTAGCAATATTTCTTATCTTTTATCTTAATTTTTTTTAATTCAAACCTCTTCACTTGTTAGAGTTAATGAATCTTCCCTGTTGATAAACATAATTATACCACATGAAAGAGAGAAAGTAAATTAATCAGAACAAACAATATTTTTACAAGGTTCACCCCCAATATGGGTGACTATGTCCTTTGTGTTTGGGATTATCCTAAACATAGATTCCCCACTGAGAATGAATCCCAAGTTACCAATGGGTTGGTTAGGTATCAACCTAAAACCATTGTGGGTAGGTATGAACCTTTTCCAAAATTATATTAGAATCCCACCAGTTTTCATTATACAAGAATCCCACTAATGCTTACAAACATAAGACAACAAAATGATAAAGATCAAAAGAACATTAAGCTACCACTGTAACTCAAAAACGATATCCATCTATGACCCACTGGGAATAAACTGATTTTTCACTTGCTCAATTCAATCGAAACACTTATTATTTAATTGAATATAATTGATAACATTGTAGGCTAGTCAGCTCAGTACACTCTAATAAATAAATTTATGTCATAAATTCCAATAAAGCTCACTATAACATAGGAATGAACAATAGAATATTTATCAAAAAATTGAATGTTGTATTCTAATATAATTTTTCAGATTTGGTATCAAGAATATAGTTCTAACTTATCATGAAATGTATATTGAATGTATTTTATGCATATAAAATTCCACGCAATGTTTTTTTTATTTTATACACCCATTATTTCATGTGCACATATGCATTAATAAAACAAGAACATTGCACAAAATCATTTACTTATTCACTTCATAAATTTTTTTTATACCACCTAAGAAAATATACTCTTCACTATCTTCATGAACACATATCACATACTATCACTTAACTATTCTATCGTGCATCTTAGCATTGATTGAAATTAGAAATAGTGTATGTGCTCAATGAGATAAATGTACATTATCCTACCTCCTTCAATACATGATATGCTCACTGCCCTCAATACTACCTCTTCATAATTATATGATGCACGAACACACTAAAAACATGATAAAACTCATATTCTCTTTGTATGAACACACTCACTATCTATACTTATTTCCTGAAAACCCAAAAATACACATAGTTCCTTTTTCACACATCTCATTCACACACAATATATAGGTAATCTTTATACATGCATATTGCATTAATCATGCTTCACTAAATCATACACACCCCTGTGCATATTACTCATTCATGAATGACATAAGGTCAATTGGTGTTATTTTTTTTCATACTAGAATAATTATCATTGTGCAAGTAACGTCACAATAACTCTTGCATTCATAGTGTTTATGCATAACTTAAACAAACCCTCTACACAATTACATACTCACCATTCTTCGCACCAGAACATATTGTCTCTATTAAAACCTTTATGTGAATATGAGAGTGTGTGGATTCTTGATGATATATGAACAAGAAAAAGGAGAAGGGAGAAGCTTTGTCACACTATATTGATTGCTTTTCATATCTCAGATCTTCCAAAAATAGAATGATTGTGGAAATCACATGTCATCTTCCTTTAGGGTTCTCTTCTTCTTCGCACAAATTAAATATGTTCTGAGCCTATATCTTTTGTGATCCATATAGATTTTTTTTGTATCAATTTCTCTAGAAAAAAGATTCTCTCACACCCAATATAATCCTAGCCTCAATGCATCAAATACTTATAGGCAATCAACACTGCCTCATTCCACATAGACCTCCCCTATTTTATGACATGGTGAATCACCATAAATGAAAAAAATAACATTTTCTTATAACTTTTTATCCACAATTTGATCATCATTTTTTCATACAAATAGAGTTTCACGAGATTTAGATCATATTGGAATAAATATACCTCTTAAATGAATCTAAAAAACATTTGGATGGATCTTCAAAGGTTGTTACATTAAGACATCCTAAAAAAACAGAATAATTACAAGCTATATATCATTCGTTTGATCCTTGATTAAATAAATGAAACATTTTTCATGGTATTTAAATCATCTTAGAATATTTAGGATGATTAAATAGTGATCAGAAGCTCTGTTAAATCTCTTGGATGTTTTTTCATGGTGATCCTCCATGGAACAAAAGCACATGGATGATTGAGGTTAAAGACGACATAGCTGAGATGATCAAATGGCTCAAAATAATTAGATCAAGTAGTTATCATGGTATCAATTCATTCTGAGCTAAATTAATTCACTAATTTTGATCCCATATAAAAAAAATACAAAGGATTGATCTCTTCTTTATATTATAAGGCGTGCAGTATATCATCCATAAATCTGTCACCGGTCCAGCACACATGAAACCATGCCACTGCCCAATGCCGCTACTCCTATCCGATGTCATGGCACCCTACACAGTAGTGGTTCCACCTATACATGCACCCCTATGGGCATGATTCAAACTCATTTAGTCACTATAACTCTATGTTGATTGGAAAATAGGTAAGACTACCCCACCCCAGCAGTGAACTACTAGAAATACACCCTTTAACAATGCTAGAAATGGCCTTTATCACTACTAGAAAAGCACTAACTACATGAGTGATGTTGAAATCCCTTGAATTTTATCACCGCTAAAGAAAGAAATGATAAATGGGACCTTTATTAGCACTTTTTTATCACTAATAAAATGGACCTTTATGAGCGCTTCTATGAGCACTGATAAAGTAGACCTTTATTAGCACTTTTAAAAGAGATAAGAAATGTGGCCTCTATCAACACTTTTAAATGCATTGATAAAGGGCCACACTACAGTGCGTTGTAATAGTACACTACAACACCACTGTAGTGTGCTATTACAGCACATCGTAGCACCAGAAACACACCAAATATCAACAAAACAAGTCTTGATACAGGATTTCAATGAAGTGAAGTTTACAACACAAACACAAGAACAAAACATTGTACTGTAGAAATTTCAAAAAATGTTTCATACAATTACATAATTAAAAATTATTACATACATTAAAAAACATCAATGTTCTTTTATCCTTTAATCTTGAACCGACACATGCGGTTTCTGAAAAAATGACCCATGCTCGAGCAAAATAATGAACCTTTATAAGAAAAAAATTGTTATGTTAGTATTAATATAAATTAATAAATTAACATAAAGTATTAATTTTACTAAAATTGATGTAAATTTTAAATAAAAAGACAAAAATGGAGTCATACCGGTCACACTGTGCATCGGATTGAGGTGTGACTGATTCCATCACATCTCAAATGGATCCCTGCAAGTGTCAATATTGAATTGAGAGTTCACTAAACCATCTTCTTTTCTACATCTGACATTTATTACTCATTTCAAGATCTATCATCTGACAGTGGAAGTTTTTGAATGATTCATCTTTGATTCACGGGGTCTTCCAGATCACGCGACAATTAGACTTCTTGTCTCTAAAAGAATCATGATCTGGTTTGCTTCAGAAGAGGATATTATTTTGGATTGATTGAGTTCCCCTCAATCCTGTATGGGGTTTCATTTCATTTTTTTCAGATGGTATTTTGAAAAACATATGACGTAGGATTCTTCTACCAAGTCTATTTAGGTAAGGCTTCCTGAAATTCCCCATCCCTTTCAGAATCCTTCAATTCATTGCATTCTAGGGAATATCGTAGGTCACTATTTGTGCTCAGATAACAGAAATCGTGCTGTATGTAACCCAACTGTACCTAGGATATGTGTTGAGGTTTATTTGTCTAATCCACCTATTTATTTTTTCTAGATTGTTTTTATTAAAGAGTTTAGGTGTAATCAATTTGATATCTTTGAAAATTGGTATGATTTCTGTCATGTGTGTAAGAAATTGGGAGATGGAGAGAAGGAGTGTAACGCCCCGACCCCAGTTACCCAGAGTCGGTGCATTATTACATAACATTGGCATGATCACAATAAAGATCAATTCTCAAAAGACCGATTGGTTTAGTAGCCTTGGAAACACTAGATATATTCATAAGTTTTACATTACATCATAAAATGAAAAACTACTACAATAACATAATGTCTCCATAATCCACACTCATATCCCCACATAATATCCCTGTAGGTCATTCATAATTTACTTCTTCACTTCCTGGGAAAAATAAAACATAGAAAAGGGGTGAGCTCAAATGCCCAGTAAGGATAACAATATAGCGGAAAGTTTCATAAATAAGAATAAACATTTAAGGCAATGTATAACTAAAACAAAAGCCTTTTAAATATGAACTTTCAACATGGTATGACATAAATAAAATGAAATAATTCCATTTACTTATTCACATGGATATTCTACTAATCGAATAATCACATGCAAAAAACAATAACCACTTTCATAATGTTGGAATGCATAATGCCAGACTATCATAACCACATAGCCAAGGCCTCATGCCAAGACTACAAATAAGATTTTGTCAAGGCCTTGTGCCAAGACACTAGTTTGTCTCATGAGACCTACCGATGCATAGAGGAGCTATAGCGGGCTCCACCCGTCACATCTTAAGTCCAATGCATTCTCATATGAAAAGGTTTAAATATAACATATACATTCGTATTAAACCTAGCATACAAAATGTCAATACTTTCACCATAAACTATGAATGGTATAAAAATAGCACATCCACAGTCAAACATATCACAAAACCTTCAATACAATATAGAAGTTTTGTATCATAATAAAGCAACTTCAATTAATCTTACAATCTATCAAAGGATGTTGACATAGATGAAATCAAAATTCTTTTTAAAGAAATATCTCCTTTTATTTTGAAATCATTTAAGATCCATATAAAATAAAACATTTTCTTTGAAAATAATCTTATAAGCTTGTAAGGGAAGCTTTGAAGATTTTATAATGGCGGAAAATACCCGCACCCGCCGTATAAGTTAAAAAAAACATTCTTACCTTAATTCTGTCGAAAAGGTTAAAAAGGACCTTGTTTTGAAAACAACGGAAGGATTCCTTTATAAACCACTTATAAAAGTAAAAAAGGGTATAAATGACTTTAACTCAAATTCTAGTAAATAGTAAAAATGTTTTGAAATACATTTTTAAGAAACATGGATGTGGATGATAAAGAGATCTCAGTAGATTATTACATATAAACAACCTCGGATAATGAAGAGATTGTGAAATAACCCTTACCTTGTACTTTTCCTTGGTTCTGGTAGGTTAACCTCCTGTATAATAGTGAAATAGTTGTTATTAAATTATACAAGAATCATATATATTAATATGATATCATATATGAGCTTTTAACATTGATTTGTTAATAATATCTTAGAATTGTCATCGTTTTGGGAGTTAACTTACTCATTTTCTTTTATATGTTTTGTTACATAAGACATGGTTGTTGTATCTTATTCATATCCAGAATTATATCCAGTCCTTAAACATCATTTTTAAATCATCAAATGATAATTATACTTTAATGGATATGATGGAGAATGAATCTCATCGCGTTCGTGGAGACGGTAGTCCGTACGTATGCACGAGCGACAATATCATTCTTTTGATATTAAAATAATATATAATGGATGGTATATAATATATACAGAATCCTTAACATGTTATATTTATTATTTACATGAGTTACACATCATTATTATACCCATCCAAATAATAATATATTGAATAACAATTACACCACGACGTAGAGACTGTAAGCCGTACGTACGCACGTATGGTGACATGTTATTCAAAGGATGGATAGAATACTGAATATGGTTGTACCATATTTATAATAAAATCACAGTATATATATGATACTGGAGTTATTATTTTATAATGGTAACAACAAAGGAAGAAGAAGTGGAAGAAGAAATGAACTTGGAAAAGGGTGGTGAAATCATTACCTCTTCTTCGGGTTCTTCCTTTTGATTTGATCAAAAGGGCTCCTTAAGTTGTCTTTCTGATCAAACTAAGGCCTCTATGTTGTAGTGAGGGATGTTGGGAGAGTATTTGGGCGGAGTTTGGCCGAACCAAAAGGCTTTGAAGGTGTGAAGAAATGAGAAGGAGGGGTGCCCTTTTATAAGAGGGGTGAGGGGCACCTTTGGAAAAGCTAGAGATATTAGTTTATAATAAATTCATATTCGGTTTCCAATGGCTCCAAAGATGATTATTCAAAGTTTAAGGTGGGGATAGGTCGAAAACCACTCAAATAATAGAATTTATACAGGTTTGGGTACTTATATTAACCTTATCGTTAAGTATTAACTCTAAGTTAATTAGTTTCACTTTTACAATGTCTCTTTGTATTTTTATATAATATGGTAAATAAACTTACTATATACATCCAAGAGACCCCCAAGTGGTCCATTAATGATGAACATATCATTATATAAGTCTCTTGGCCGAACCTTAGATTTTTAGGAATTTAATATCAATTAATAATATAATATTTGTTTTAAGAACTCTTTTATGTCAATTTTTACACTATTCAATAGTTGATTTTTGTGAAACTAATAACAGATTGATTACTTCGAACAAAGTCAATTAAATCAATCCTAATATATCATATTATCCTAGAAAATTAGTTTAATTCATTAAAAGTTTCATATTATATTTATTAGGATATTTATAATATCAATTATTTTAATTTTTCACTATTATAGTAATTACTGCATCATCATTGTGTCATAAATAAAATAAATTATTTAATGTCTAAAAATTATAAATAAAATATCATTATGTAGGAAATAATTTTATCTTTCTAATGAATATTTATAATCTAAAATCCAACATATATAACCCTATGTAACAATTGTTTTACAAAAATATATATGCTTGTGTCATTTTTGTATTCATTTTAACTTAATTAAAATAAAGTGTCATTATCACTTACAAGTGGATCCATGGGGTCCCAAAACCTACCCAAAGATGCCCATGGTCGACCATGTGTCAACCAATAGGGTTAAGACACGTTTTAGGGAAATTTAGTATTATTATAATATTATTTGTTAACCCTTATTTACCGAATTTACCCTTAACCATGGTAAATAAAATATTTACCGCAGTAATTATTCAAAATGTCTAAAAATAAAAGTTACATATTTACACAATTTGAACATCCTGATTCCAAATATGGAATCAATTTTCCTAAATTCAAAACACAGAAGTGGTAGAAATTAATTTAATATTAATTCCCGCTGTCAAAACAAAAAGCGTGTTTTTAAGAGATAATAACTATCAAAAGATTGACACTTGTTTATTTTCGGTTTAATTGTAAAATTATGTCTAATGACCAACATTATATTAAATCGTAAAAATATATTCTAAATATACTTTAAAACTACTAAAATTCATAATTTATCACTATTAATTATTTTGATTAAAAAAGTTGTTTTTAATTAAAATTTAGTAATTTTCACTATTCATCAAAATATGAAAGTTATCCAAAATGTACCAAAATTTCACCTTAGGCTAAATTCGATATTCCGAATCCAAAAATGAAGTCCATTTTCAAATATAAAATATATATAATTTCAAAAAGTAGGTATTACTATTCATAACGGCTAGTTTGATTAGTTATGGTGTGTTAGAACTCGGTGTTGCGTACAACACACGCTATCACATTATTCAAAGAGAAGCGTACCGTAGAAGCTTGGGGTGTTACATTCTCCCCTCCTTCAAATAATTTCGTCCTTGAAATTTCTAGAATACTTATCACATGAAAAGACTCGGGTGGTTCTTCATCATAAGTTCCTCGGGTTCCCACGTTGCCTCTTCCATCTTATGGTTTCTCCACAAAACTTTTACCAGACGCGTCGTCTGGTTTCTCAGTACTTGTTCTCTCGTATCAAGAATCCTGACGGGCTCTTCACAATAGGAATGATCGGGTTCCAGTTCTAATTCCTCATAGGTGAGTACATGCGTTGGATCAGGCATGTATTTCCTCAACAGAGATACGTGGAACACATTGTGAACTTTGGAGAGACTTGGCGGCATTGCCAATCGGTAAGCTACAACCCCAATTCATTCTAGAATTTAGAAAGGTCCGATGTACCTGGGACTCAATTTACCTTTCTTACCAAAACGTATGACTCCCTTCCACGGAGATACCTTCAGGAAAACATGATCACCAACTTGAAATTCCAAATCCTTCCTTCGATTATCGGCATAGCTCTTCTGCCTACTTTGAGCTGCTTTGATGTGATTTTGGATTACCTTCACCTTTTCCATCATTTCCTCCACCAGTTCTGGGCCTACAAGTTTTATTTCACCAACGTCATCCCAACAGGTTGGTGTACGACATCTCTTTCCGTATAACGCTTCATATGGTGCCATCTGAATACTCGAATGGAAGCTATTGTTATAGGAAAATTCTACCAGAGGTAAATATTGATCCCACATACCCTGAAAGTCAAGTGAGCAAGATGTCAACATGTCTTCTAAGGTCTGAATAGTCTGTTCTGGTTGTCCATCTGTCTGAGGGTGGTAAGCAGTACTCAAATGAAGTTCAGTATCCAGGGATTTCTGAAGACTTTTCCAAAATCTTGAAGTAAAACAGGGATCACGATCAGAAACAATTGATAAGGGTACTCCATGAAGTCTCACAACTTCATTAATATATAGTCTTTCTAGACATTCCAGGGGTAGATCTTCTCTTATAGAAAGAAAATGTGCTGACTTAGTAAGACGATCAACAATAACCCATATTGCATCATTCCTTCTAGGAGTCTTTGGTAGCCCCATGACAAAGTCCATCGTAATATTGTCCCATTTCCACTCCGGTATGGGAAGAGGTTGCATGACTCCTCCAGGCTGTTCCCTTCCAGCTTTCACTTGTTGACAAACCATACATCTTGACACAAAATCAGAAATCTCCCTCTTCATGTTGTCCCACCAAAAATTTTCGTTCAAATCTCTATACATTTTGGTGCTCCCAGGGTGTATAGAGAAATTGGAACTATGAGCATCATCTAGCAATTCCCTTTTTAGATCAGGTATATTGGGAACACAAAGCCTCTTCCCGAATTTCAAAATTCCATATTCATACACAAAGTCTCTCAATCTCCCATCATTCACAGCTTTAATCTTCTTTTGGAATTCTTCATCATCGATCTGAGAACTCTTAATCCTTTATAGTAACGATGGTTTGGCAACCATTTGAAAAAGCATTGATGTTTCACCTTCCCTGGTTATTCCCATGTCCATCTTCCCTAGATCCATAAAAATTGGATCCCTTTCAATTCTCATATTGTTCAAAACTCCATGGTCTTTTCTACTCAAAGCATCTGCCACCTTGTTTGCCTTCCCTGGGTTGTAGTGTATCATACAATCATAATCCTTGAGTAATTCAAGCCATCTCCTTTGCCTCATGTTGAGTTCTTTTTGTGAGAAAATATACTTCAAACTCTAGTGATCAGTATAAATCTCAGATTTTTCACCATAGAGGTAGTGCCTCCATATCTTCACAGCAAAGATCACAGCTGCTAACTCGAGATCATGAGTAGGATAGTTTTGTTCATGAATTTTCAACTGTCGTGATGCATAGGCAATAACTCTATCATTCTGCATAAGGACACAGCCAAGTCCTTTCTTCGATGCATCACTATAAATAACGAACCCATCATTCCCCGATGGTAGAGTCAATATAGGAGCATTGACTAATCTTCTCTTCAGTTCTTCGAAACATTCTTCACACTATTTTTTCCAATCAAATTTAACCCCTTTACGTGTGAGCTTCGTTAATGGGTTAGCCAATCGGGCAAAATTCTGGACGAAACGTCGATAATAACCTGCCAAACCAATAAAACTACGTACCTCAGTTATACTCGTAGGTGCTGGCCATTCTTGGATTGCCTTGGTCTTAGAAGGATCAACAGAGATTCCATCTTTAGATACAATATGGCCAAGAAAAGAAATCTCCTGAAGCCAGAATACACACTTGCTAAACTTCCCATATAATTCATGCCTCCTCAGAGTCTTCAAGATAATGCGCAAGTGATTTTCATGATCTTTGTAGGTTTTGGAGTATACCAAGATATCATCAATAAATACCACCACAAATTCATCAAGATACTCCTTGAAAACTCTATTCATCAGATCCATGAATACAGAGGGTGCATTAGTCCATCCAAACGGCATTACAGTAAACTCGTAATGCCCGTACCTGGTTCGAAATGCTGTCTTCGGAATGTCTTCCTTCTTCACACACAACTGATGGTATCCAGATCGAAGGTCAATCTTTGAAAAGTATTGAGCTCCATGCAGTTGGTCAAATAAATCATCAATACGAGGTAGGGGATACTTGTTCTTTATCGTTATAGCATTGATATCCCTGTAGTCGATACATAACCTCATAGATCCATCTTTCTTTTTAACAAAAAGAACAGGGGCTCCCCATGGAGAAACACTAGGGCGAATAAATCCATTATTACTCAATTCCTCTAGTTGTTTCTTTAGTTCGACTAACTCTACAGTGGCCATTCTATAAGGGGTCTTCGATATAGGCCTTGATCCAGGAATCAAATCAATAGAAAACTCAACTTCTCGTTCTGGAGGATGTCCAGGTAAATCTTCTGGAAATACATCTACAAATTCTTTCACAACAGGTACATCTTCTATTTGAACATTCATTTCCTCCCCTACAGTTATGTCATTCTCTTCCTCCCCAATAATTGAATTAAGTTGAGCTACTGGGGGTGGATCTAAATAAGAATTAGGAGGTGATGATTCTGCTCTAAAGATAAGGTGTTCCTTATCATTATCATCAAGAATTGTAACCTCTTTCTTCTTACAATAAATTTTCGCATCATAGTCCGAAAGCCAGTCCATACCGAGGATTATAACAAACTCAATCATAGGTATGATGATGAGATCAGCAGATAAAGAAAATTTATGTGCTCTAATGGGGACTGATTCACAAAACTTTGTTGCAATGATACTTCCCTTAGGAGTTTTAACTGACAACTCCCTTATTAAATAAAATTGGAAATATCTAATTTTCTTAGGAAACTGGGAAGATATGAAACAATGCGACGATCCAGAGTCAAATAATGCATTTGCTAAACTTGAGGAAACCATTAAATTACCTGCCACCACGTCTTTTGGAGCTTCTACCTCTGAAGTAGTGATAGCATAAGCTTGGCCTTGATCCCTTGGCCTTTTCTGAGGTAAGTTCTCCTGACGCTTAGGACATGCATTTGCATAATGCCCCATCTCCCTGCAATTGTAGCACTGAACGTTGGTAGCTTCCTTCTTCCCCTTGCAATCATGAGCTTGGTGGCCTTTTTAACCACACTTGTAACAGACTCCCATTCCCTTCAAGCAAGTACCAGGATGTTTCTTCCCGCATTTACCACAAGATGGATATTCAACCATTCCCTTCTTCCCCTTATTTCCATTCCCAGATTGATCAGCAGGTCTCTTCTTCTCTTGCTTTTCTTTAAAGTCATAAGACTTAGAGAATTCCTTTTCGATCTTGATAGCACATGAGACAATGTCTTCGTACGATGAAAAGGATTGTGAGACTAATGCTTGACGGAGAAATGGTTTTAACCCATCAAAGAAACGATCAATCTTACTTCTTGGGTTGCGAATATAATCTCCAGCATACCTTGCTAACCTTGTAAAGTTAGCCTCATACTTTGTGACATTCTCATCCTCCTTCTGTCTCAGACTCAGAAATTGCCTTTTCATATCTGCTCGATGGTCGCGAGGGAAGTATTTTTCTAAAAACAGATCTTTGAACTCCCTCCATTCCATATTTGATACTTCATCATCTTCCTTCATGTTCTGAATCAATGACCACCATTGATCAGCATCTCCAGTGAGGCGGTAAACTGCCATGATAACTTTTTCCCTTTCACTGCTCCCCAAAGCCTGAAATATTTTCTCTAGGGAAAATATCCATTGCTCAGCTACTAAGGGATTTGTATTCCCATTGAACGTTGGTGGTTGTTGCCTCATGAATCGATCTAACATTGATCCTCCACGCTGCGGATCAGGGTGCTCCATACGGGTAAGGTTATTATTCATAACCTGAGTAAGTTGTCCCAGTATGGTGATTAGCTGATCAGCACCAGTTGCATCACCAGCCCCACTATAAGTATCTTGATCAGGAGGGCAATCCCTACATGGAGTTCGTGCATTGATACGGTTTCCATTTCTTCCACTAGGTGCCATTTCTCAACAATGGCATAAACTAGATCAGTTTATGAATCAAATTACATAATCTCATACTTATAAAACACTTAACATAAATTGAACTATTTAGGGATATAATCCATAATCATAAGAATGTTTTCTTTGCGGAAGTATATACTCATAATCCCTTAAAAATGATTTGTAAAGAAAATGAGAGTTATCCTAAGCATATCCCCCAGGAGTGTCGTAACCAAGAGTGCAGCAAGGCCCGTTGTCGTGCACCAGTTCCCGTTCGAGTCTAGCTCAAAGCGGTGTTTTCGGGTTTTACCCCTAGGTACATCTGTGCCAGAGCCGCCTCTACCTGCTCGTATCCAGACAGGGATGTATTGCTTGGAAAACTCACAAAATCTCTACAATAACAAAATTCTAGTAAGTTCTTCTATACTAATCCTCAATGTTCATCTTAGGTCTACGTGCTCTAATCAGAGTTTATCTAAATCTAGATTCCAAGGTTTGTACTAAACTTCCTTTGATACCAACTGTAACGCCCCGACCCCAGTTACCTAGAGTCGGTAAATTATTACATAACATTGGCATGATCACAAGAAAGATCAAATCTCAAAAGACCGATTGGTTTAGTAGCCTTGGAAACACTAGATATATTCATAAGTTTTACATTACATCATAAAATGAAAAACTACTACAATAACATAATGTCTCCATAATCCACACTCATATCCCCACATAATATCCCTGCAGGTCATTCATAATTTACTTCTTCACTTCCTGGGAAAAATAAAACATAGAAAAGGGGTGATCTCAAATGCCCAGTAAGGATAACAATATAGCGGAAACTTTCATAAATAAGAATAAACATTTAAGGAAATGTATAACTAAAACAAAAGCCTTTTAAATATGAACTTTCAACATGGTATGGCATAAATAAAATGAAATAATTCCATTTACTTATTCACATGGATATTCTACTAATTGAATAATCACATGCAAAAATCAATAACCACTTTCATAATGTTGGAATGCATAATGCCAGACTATCATAACCACATAGCCAAGGCCTAGTGCCAAGACTACAAATAAGATTTTGTCAAGGCCTTGTGCCAAGACACTAGTTTGTCTCATGAGACCTACTGATGCATCGAGGAGTTATAGCGGGCTCCACCCGTCACATATTAAGTCCAATGCATTCCCATATGAAAAGGTTTAAATATAACATAAACATTCGTATTAAAACTAGCATACGAAATGTCAATACTTTCACCATAAACTATGAATGGTATAAAAATAGCACATCCACAGTCAAACATATCAAAAAACCTTCAATACAATATAAAAGTTTTGTATCATAATAAATCAACTTCAAATAATCTTAAAATCCATCAAAGGATGTTGACATAGATGAAATCAAAATTCTTTTTAAGGAAATATCTCCTTTTATTTTGAAATCATTTAAGATCCATATAAAATAAAACATTTTATTTGAAAATAATCTTATAAGCTTGTAAGGGAAGATTTGAAGATTTTATAACGGCGGAAAATAGCCGCACCCGCCGTATAAGTTAAAAAAACATTCTTACCTTAATTCTGTCGAAAAGGTTAAAAAGGACCTTGTTTTGAAAACAACGAAAAGATTCCTTTATAAACCACTTATAAAAGTCAAAAAGGGTATAAATGACTTTAACTCAAATTCTAGTAAATAGTAAAAATGTTTTGAAATACATTTTTAAGAAACATGGATGTGGATGATAAAGAGATCCCAGAAGATTATTACATATAAACAACCTCGGATAATGAAGAGATTGTGAAATAACCCTTACCTTGTACTTTTCCTTGGTTGGGGTAGGTTAACCTCATGTATAATGGTGAAATAGTTGTTATTAAATTATACAAGAATCATATATATTAATATGATATCATATATGATCTTTTAACATTGATTTGTTAATAATATCTTAGAATTATCGTCGTTTTGGGAGTTAACTTACTCATTTTATTTTATATGTTTTGTTACATAAGACATGGTTGTTGTATCTTATTCATATCCAGAATGATATCCAGTCCTTAAACATCATTTTTAAATCATCAAATGATAATTATACTTTAATGGATACGATGGAGAATGAATCTCATCGCGTTCGTGGAGACGGTAGTCCGTACGTACGCACGAGCAACAATATCATTATTTTGATATTAAAATAATATATAATGGATGGTATATCATATATACAGAATCCTTAACATGTTATATTTATTATTTACCTGAGTTACACATCATTATTATATTCATCCAAATAATAATATATTGAATAACAATTACACCACGACGTGGAGACTGTAAGTCGTACGTACGCACGTATGGTGACATGTTATTCAAAGGAGGGATAGAATACTGAATATGGTTCTACCATATTTATAATAACATCACAGTATATGTATGATACTGGAGTTATTATTTTAGAATGGTAACAACAAAGGAAGAAGAAGTGGAAGAAGAAATGAACTTGGAAAAGGGTGGTGAAATCATTACCTCTTCTTCGGGTTCTTCGTTTTGATTTGATCAAAAGGGCTCCTTAGGTTGGCTTTCTGATCAAACTAAGGCCTCTAGGTTGTAGTGAGGGATGTCGGGAGAGTATTTTGGCAGAGTTTGGCCGAACCAAAAGGCTTTGAAGGTGTGAATAAATGAGAAGGAGGAGTGCCCTTTTATAAGAGGGGTGAGGGGCACCTTTGGAAAAGCTAGAGATATTAGTTTATAATAAATTCATATTCGGTTTCCAATGGCTCCAAAGTTGATTATTCAAAGGTTAAGGTGGGGATAGGTCGAAAACCACTCAAAAATTATAATTTAGACAGGTTTGGGTACTTATATTAACCTTATCTTTAAGTATTAACTCTAAGTTAATTAGTTTCACTTTTACAATGTCTCTTTGTATTTTTATATAATATGGTTAATAAACATACTATATACATCCAAGAGACCCCCAAGTGGTCCATTAATGATGAACCTATCATGATATAAGTCTCTTGGACGAACCTTAGATTTTTAGGAATTTAATATCAATTAATAATATAATATTTGTTTTAAGAACTCTTTTATGTCAATTTTGACACTATTCAATAGTTGATTTTTGTGAAACTAATAACAGATTGATTACTTAGAAAAAAGTCAATTAAATAAATCCTAATATATCATATTATCCTAGAAAATTAGTTTAATTCATTAAAAGTTTCATATTATATTTATTAGGGTATTTATAATATCAATTATTTTAATTTTTCACTATTGTAGTAATTACTACATCATCATTGTGTCATAAATAAAGTAAATTATTTAATGTCTAAAAATTATAAATAAAATATCATTATGTAGGAAATAATTTTAGCTTTCTAATGAATATTTATAATCAAAAATCCAACATATATAACCCTATGTAACAATTGTTTTTCTAAAATATATATGCTTGTGTCATTTTTGTATTCATTTTAACTTAATTAAAATAAAGTGTCATTATCACTTACAAGTGGATCCATGGGGTCCCAAAATCTACCCAAAGATGCCCATGGTCGACCATGTGTCAACCAATAGGGTTAAGACACGTTTTAAGGTAATTTAGTATTATTATAATATTATTTTTTAACCCTTATTTACCGAATTTACCCTTAACCATGGTAAATAAAATATTTACCGCAGTAATTATTCAAAATGTCTAAAAATAAAAGTTACCTATTTACACAATTTGAACATCCTGATTCCAAATATTGAATCCATTTTCCTAAATTCAAAACACAGACGTGGCAGAAATTAATTTAAAATTAATTCCCGCTGTCAAAACAAAAAGCGTGTTTTTAAGAGATAATAACTATCAAAAGATTGACACTTGTTTATTTTCGGTTTAATTGTAAAATTATGTCTAATGACCAAAATTATATTAAATGGTAAAAATATATTCTAAATATACTTTAAAACTACTAAAATTCATAATTTATCACTATTAATTATTTTGATTAAAAAAGTTTTTTTTAATTAAAATTTAGTTATTTTCACTATTCATCAAAATATGAAAGTTATCTGAAATGTACCAAAATTTCACCTTAGGCTAAATTCGATATTCCGAATCCAAAAATGAAGTCCATTTTCAAATATAAAATATATATAATTTCAAAAAGTAGGTATTACTATTCATAACGGCTAGTTTGATTAGTTATGGTGTGTTAGAACTCGGTGTTGCGTACAACACACGCTATCACATTATTCAAAGAGAAGCGTACCGTAGAAGCTTGGGGTGTTACAAGGAGTGTAGGTGTGTAATGTGGGAGTAAGCTGAAGCGACTACTTGTCAGAATGAACTAGTCCCAGGTGAGGTGTCTGCTATTCAAGAAACCTCTTTGGGTGTGAAGTTTATTAGCTTTGATGTTTGTTGTAAGCTCACTCAGACCGAGGGCTCTGAATTGGCATTGAAGGATGACTGTAATATTACTCCTCTGAAGAGGGGTGGACCACATTCTGTTTTTGATCTCCCAAATTGATGGAATTCCAAATACAAGTGATGTTACCTAGGTAAGGTCGAAGCTATCTAATCATATACCTCCAAAACCAAAAGTCAATAGTGTTTTTAGCAGGGTAACGAGTTATCTCAATGGTTCGAATCTTCCAATGTAAATGACTCCTGAAAATGAACTAGGTGTGGGTGTTTGTAGTGTTGCTGCTGATGTCTCTCAATTGGGGATGCCAAGGGACGTAATGCATTCTGAGTGGGAAAGAGATATAGGTAAGATACATTCAACCCATCCTGAGAATGATATATTTAATCTGGATAGTGAAAGGGATTCCAAATTGTTGGTGGCATCACCCATGAATACCTTAGGACCATCATTTGCGGAGGTGGTGTGCTCAGGTAAAGGAAACAGGACACGACCTTGTATGGAGGTGGTGGTAGTAGAGTTGGGTAGTTGTTTTGAACTCTTTCCACTTGTTTGTATGATTAAAGAGATTTATGAATAGATAGAATCTAGTGTTGGAGAAGTAGAGGTGAAGGTTTTGTGAGATAGATCTCCATGCTTGGGGAGAAGCAGGAGCTAGAAGGTAATCCATAAAGAGAAGAAGAATTAATCCTATTTTCCTCCCCCAATAGAGACATGTTTAGTAATGAAGTTTAAAGATTAGAAGAAGAAAATCAATGACTCCTGCCAGCCAAAAAAATCATTTGAGGTGGTTGAGAAATCTTTATAATTCCTTACGATCTTGGAAGCATAAACGGTTGAAAAAACTCTGTTTCCTAATGCTATTAAGGAGGAAGCTGCCAGATTGATTGGGAGGTCTTTAAGGGTGGACCTCAATGAGGAGAAATATAATTGGATCGACATGCAGGACCTAATCCTTGTTGGGGGATTTAACAGTGGCAAGATTAGTACCGAGGAGTATATCCATTCTTGGGACAAGATGACCTTTCATTTTGAAGATTTTCTGAGGGAGGAACCAGACACCCAGGTAACCAACCACTCTTTGAAATTCTTTAAGGAGATTAATTCTTGTAGGCTTAAGTTATAATTCAATAGTTCAACTATGTCCTTTTGTGGTAGATCTCATGGTTTCTAACTTCTTTCCTTAAAAGTGTTTGAATAATAGAAAATTAATTTTTAGTCAAAAATAGTACTAAATAATCTAAATGTGTTTTCTTGGTTTTGAGTACGTCAGTTGTCTTTTTTACTAAAATTTCATTTTATTCTAAAAAATCATGTATCAGTTTAACATGAAATGGATTCCAACATGTCCCAAATGACTTATGAATCGTTATCTTAATTTATCAATAAAATATGAGTGTGTTTAATTTTTTAACTAAAATGTCGATTTTAAACTAATAACAAACACTTTGAGTCATACATGTAACAGTTGGTATCATATTGAGGTGTGGTTGATTCCTACATGTCAAAAATAAGGTATGAATTGTTTTTGAAAAGTATCAAAATAATAATAATGTGTTTCTTGGTCTTGAGTAGTAAATTTATCCATTTTACTGAAATTGATGACAATTTTAAATGAAAAGATGCACTTTGAGTTAAACCAGTTAGACTGTGTGATCGATTGTGGTGCATTTGATTTATATATTCCCCAAATGACTTGTGAATCATTTTACTAAATTATAAACACAATATGAATGTGTTCTTCAGTTTTGAGTATATCATGTGTCTTCTTTACTAAACTGTCATCTTTAAATTGAAACATTCACTTTGACTCATACCGATCACATTTTGTATTGGATAGAGGGGTGGTTGATTTCAACATAAAACAAATGACTTAGGGATAATTTTTCTGAAGTATTTAATCAATTTGAATGGGGTTTCATAGTTTTGAGTAGGTCAGTTTTCCTTTTTAGTAAAATTGTTGTCAATTTTAAATAAAAACATGCACTTGGAGTCATATTGGTCACACCGTGCATCGGATTGAGGTGTGGTTGATTAATACACATATCAAATAACTTCTAGATAATTTTCCTAAAGTATAAAAACAATCGGAATGTGTTTTTTTAGTTTCGAGTAGATCAATTTTTTTTTACTAAAATTGATGTCAATTTAAAATAAAGATGCACTTAGAGTCATATCAGTCACACTGTGCATCAGATTGATGTGTTGATTGTTGGAGTTGCTGGTCTAGAACCAACTATTTTGTACATTATTCATTAAATAAAAAAACCTTATCACATCTTGATTGTTCTTCTGCATGACATGTCATGTGATAATGTCCTAAGGGAAAATGTTTCATTAAAGGGTCGTAGCGGATCCCTACTATGATGAGAACCCGGAAGTACCATAACATTATTCTTGAATGTATGTTCTATGGCCGGATGATATAATTTGAGGGACACAAATAATACAGTTCATTAGGGGTGAGGACTCATAAAACATTGTGGCACCTTCTCATGGTTTGCGCCCCTGTTAATATCCAGGAGGATATTATGAGAACGAGACCCGCCAGTAGGAAATCCACATTTCATAGTGTCATTAGATATTCCTATCTGCGGACTTGTGTATTGGTCCAAAGACATTAAGATTATTATTAATGGGTATTATAACTGACGCACTTAGATGTATTGACGAAAACTGTGACGACACACTGTTCGCAGTGAGGTAGGATATGTTGGGTGTGTCGCAAGTAATACCACATTAATAGATAATGCGTGAAAGGATTTGTCCCTTCCGTTCTATAACGGAAGTAGATATCTCAGGCCCTTTGATGGAATTGACATAGCCTAAATAAATTCATGGCCATGGTATGGTATGGGCAAGTTCAATTCCGGGAAGTCAAAGAAAGAATAATCAAGCACATGGGTTGATGGCACTAGCATGCAACCCTCTTGATTGGAGATATCGATACAAATGGATTCTATTACACGGTAAGTGATCGTAGGAGGTGACACGTCATTGCGGCATTAACTTCTTTCTCTATTGGTGCCTTGGCGTGTTTCTAGACGCTAACCATGGACTTTAGGCAGGCTCAGCCTAATTCCACTGAGAAAGAGGCCTAGATGGTCATACACTAAGTATGTCCATGTATCTCAGTTAAATATTTATTTAACAAGTTGAATAAATATTATTCCCGACTGTGGTTTAATAATTATTTAAGGATGTATGATCACATTTATTTGACACTAGTTATTCCAGAGAATATATTGTGGACAAAATAATATATTTATTAGCGAGTAATGCAGTTAAATTTATTTAAGAAATAAATAGTCATTACTCAAGGTCTAATAAATGTGGTGGAGAAAAATGGAAAATAAAAGTACACGCCATGTATTAATTATTACATGCACTGTAGTTTATCTAGTTCGGATTTTGATGATTTAATCTTATTTTATTAAATGATATTTATTATAATCAGCTGGGCGCATGTCAAGGAATTAATAATTCGACATGGGGGTTTTCAATAAGAGTTAATGAAATAAATAAAATGCGTAAAATGTTTATTTATTGTCATAACTCTATTAACCTCTAGCATGATTATAAATATCCTTTCAACCCCAACAATTTAGAGATCCATTATTGTGCATAATAGATTTGGAAATACTCTCAAGCCAACGAGAGAATTCCCATTCCACCAATAATGCCCTCTGAAGTTCCCAATCAGGATCCAAGTATCACTGAGAGGGGGAGGGGGTGAATCATTTATATCCTTTTCTTTTTAAGTTTCCCCTTTTTGAAACAACCTTCGCCTCCTGTTAAAGAGTTTATCCCCTGCTAAACACACACATCCACAGGAACAAAAGATTTACAAGGTTCACTACTCAACAAGAGTAGCTACATCCTTGGTATGGTACGGAAACAATCCAGTACCACACAATACACTAGAAAACAATCCTTTGATGTGGAATACAATGAGTAGGATATACCCTTACACTCGTGCAGCACTTTGAAAACAATCCTATAGTGCGTGTGCTCCCTCTTAGCACAAATAGGGTAACACAATGTTTCAGTGCTTCTTTACAGTTGAACAGATGTATTCTTTGAAGTACAAATATTCACTTTCTTACCCAGAAGCCGGTAAGAACTCTCTTGCGCACAACTGAATATGTGAGAAGACCACAGATATTTCGCGCAACCTTTACGGTGCCTTGCACACAATTCAAATGGCTTGCGCGTAAAAAACCCCTTTTGGCGCGGAAAAAGTTTTTGTGCAACTTTCCTTTTGCGCGCAACTTTTTCTCTTTTCGCGCAACTCACTTAGAATATAATTTACACGCACCAGAGCTCGGGATTTCTTCTAAGTGTCGAGCATTAACAAATGATAAGGGTTAGCCTCATATTTATAGGCATTTTTGACCCCACGCGAAAAACACTAATCCGAGCATAAAACCTCCTCCATGCACGTAAAAACTCTTTTATGCAACTTCATATTTCGCGCCATGCTTCAATATTTCGCGCACCTCATGCCTGTACCATTTTTCTTCCTTCTAAGCATGAAGCACCAATTGTGCACAAAATTCCGCACTATGTTCCATATTGCGTGCAACCCCAATCATTCCTGCGACATCAGATTTCGCGCACTGCTCCAATATTTCGCACATTTTATGCCTTTTCCAATTATCGAGCTTCTGATCTCGAAACACCTTTTGCGCAAAAACTTCATTCCTCAATTTCACGCACCATGCCAATATTTCGCGCAAACATTTTTTTTCACGCAGCCTGCTGATTTTTCGCGCAACCCGCTACTATTTCGCGCAACCCGCATATATTGCGCGCACTACTTTATTTTTGCGCGCAACATGCCTAAATTTCCGTGCACTCAATTCTTTTGTCATTTTTCAATGTTCTGTCACTGAATAACTCCTTTCACGTGAAAATATAAACCATCTTCAATCTTGCGCGCAACATCCTTTTCCAAACACATTTCTTCATCTCCCAATTTTCATGCCCTAAAATTTGGAAAACACTGGAAAACAGCGCCACCTTAAACTGTGCTTTTCTGCCATCCCCAGATAGTCTATTGCTTTGCCATTTTATCTCTTTACTACTTCCCATAACAATCATTCTTCTCTTATCACGAATACCACTATCGTGATATTTATCATTTGATAGACTAGCTTAAGCATCGTCAGAGTTGCAATGGGAACTGAAACTTTCCTATCCCCCAACAGCATCATTCCTTCCAATCAAAACATTATATGACTGTCATCATCATTTCTTCCCCTTTCCTTCATAAGGCTTGCATCACAAGTTCTCCAAACTCATGATATGTGTGAAATACATACCAGTAAAGCATCGTCTGATTTTTGATCCTTCTACAAAGTGATTTGATTTATCTTCTTTGACAGCAAAATACAACACTCTGCGAAGTCTAACTCTTCAAACTTTCTTCTCCATTCAACATGGTCCCAATAATCTCCCCCTTTGGATTTTGTTGTCAACCAAGATTCATAAATCACTGAAATTTCAAACTTTCACAATGGATTACTTATCAACAATTCTAAGCCTACGTGAGCTAACTCATTGTAGGAAACAAGAATTATTGACAATAAAAACCATGCTGTCCAAAAGTAGTGACTGTGAAATCTCATGAATGTACCTCCTCATACTTCTTCAGAACATCTCTTCACTTCTTCAATAATTCTTCTCAACTGTCTTCAGAACAGCTTTCAAGATTCTGCTTCATCATTCTTCACTTCTTCAATTTTCCTGTAAAACAACATTGTTTCCTACAGCCACTCCAACAAACAGTTAGAATAGTTCACACACATACATGCTGAATTCACAGCTTACCCACAACTCTCCCTTAATACATGCTTCTTTATGGATAGATTTATGAAACAATTCTCCCCCTTGACAACACTATCCAAAGGTAAGACGAGAGAGGGGATAGAAACACGTACCTTAAACTTGATGAGAATGAGGTTGTACACCCATGTTCAACCTCAATTTTGAAAATGGTTCCTTCGGTAATGGTTTTGTAAATATATCTGCAATTTGTTCAGATGTAGGAACATACTCCAGCCTCAATTCATTCTTTTCAACCTACACTTTGATGAAGTGGTACATTATTTCAATGTGTTTTGAACGAGAATGTTGTACTGGATTTCTTGTATGATTGATTACACTCTGATTATCACAACCCAAGAGCAATGGTAGCATTACTTCAACAAGTAGATCTTCCAGCTGAGTCTTCATCCACATTAGTTGAGTTGCAGCTTGAGTAGCAGCAACATACTCAGCTTCAGCTGTGCTAAGAGTTACTGAATTTTGTTTCTTGGTATGCCAACTAACATAGCTTTTTCCTAGAAAGAATACTCCACCAGATGTGGATCTTCGATCATCAACATTTCCTGCCCAATCAGCATCAGAATACCCAAATAGATCAATATTTTTAGAGTCGTCATACCTGATTCCAAAATTTTTTGTGCCTTTGATATATCTGAGAATTCTTTTTCCAGCAATCAAATGTGATTATTTAGGAGCACTCTGAAATCTTGCACATAAAGTAACAGCATAGACGATGTCGGGTCTTGAGGCAGTTAAATATAGAAGACTTTCAATCAGTTTTTGAAAGTCTTTCTAATCAACTTCCTTTCCTTCTCTATCATTAGACAACATGCTTCCCACTGAAATCGGTGTGGAAACTGGTTTCGAATTTTCCATGCCAAACATCTTCAGAAGTTCCTTAGCATAATTTTCTTGAGACAGAAAAACATGATTCTTCTTCTGTGAAATTTGTAACCCATGAAAGTACTTTATTTCACCTAGCATGGACATCTCAAATAACTTCTTCATATCCTCAGCAAATTTTTCACATGATCTTTCATCATTTCCACCAAATATAATATCATCAACATAAGCAATAACGATCAGTGAAAACTCCTGACGTTTCTTGATGTAGAGATTGCTGTCAACTCTCCCTTTCTTAAAGTTCATCTTCTTCAAGCAAGTATCGAATTTAGAATACCATGCTCTCAGAGCCTGTTTTAGCCCATACAAAGCCTTCTTCAACCTGCACACATAGCTTTCATCTTTCACAATAACAAATCCACAAGGTTGATCAATTTAAACATCCTCGTCAAGATCACCATTCAAGAATACATATTTTACATCCATTTGAAAGATTTTGTAACCTCGTTGTGAAGCAATGGCAATAAATATTCTGATTTGTTTCCAATCGAGCTACTGGAGCAAAGGTTTCATCAAATTCAATGCCTTCAATTTGTGAATACACTTTGCAGACCATTCTTGCCTTGTTTCTTATTACATTACCTTCTCCATTCATCTTGTTTTGAAAAACCCACTTTGTACCAATAATGTTCTTGTTGTCCGGCTTGGGTACAAGTTCCCAAGTATTGTTCTTCTCTATCTGATCAAGCTCTTCATTCATAGCATGAACCCATTCCGGATGCTCAAATTCTCCATTTACATCATTCGGTTCAACTTTTGAATAATGAGAAGTATGTGATATAGCATTCTTTTTTCTTCTTGTTTGAACCCTCTGATTTTATCTCCAATAATGTTCTGAGCCTCCACTTGTTTCCTCAACCTAGGATGAGTTGTTTGAATTTCATCCTCATCACTTGATATTTCTGAGTCAGATTCCTCTTCTTGAGTTGGATGAACAAAGTCTGCAACATTATCAGAATTGTTAACAAAATCTTCTCTATCCCGCTCGACTTCCACATCAACATATGACTGCTTTTCTTTCTCAGCATTTTCAACAACTTTTAGATATGAAGAATCAATAATTCTTCTTGTTTCTTTTTTGAGGCGTCTATATCCTCTTCCTTATGAAGCATAGCCAAGAAAAATTTCGTCATCTCCTCTTTGTTCAAACTTTCCCAGATTTCCACCTTTCATCTTTATAATACATGGACTCCCAAAGACTCTCAAGTGTTTCAGACTAGGAGTTTTTCCATAGAACATTTCATATGGAGTCATATCTGAGTTTGGGCTATAGAAACACCGGTTCTGAATATACACAGCAGTGCTCCTGGCTTGCCTCCAATAATAATGAGAGAGACTATGTTCAAGTAACATAGTTCTCCCCATTTCTACCAGACTTCTATTCTTTCTTTCAGCCACCCCATTTTGTTGAGGTGTGTATGGGTAACTGAACTCATGCTGAATTCCATGTTTCTCAAGATAACATTCAAACTCTTCATTCTTATACTCACCACTATCATCAGTTCTCAACTTCTTCACTAAATACTCAAATTCTTTCTCTTATTTCCTTTTGAAACTCTTAAACATTGTTAGAGCATCTGACTTATGTCTCATGTACATAACACAAGTAATGCGAGTAAAGTCATTAATGAAAGTAATGAAGTACTTATCTCCATTTGAAGATTGCTTGCTCATTTGACCAGATATATCTGAGTGTATGAGTTCTATGGGTCTTTTTGAGTGAATTTCAACTCACTTGTTCATAGAATTAGCAATCTTCCCTTGCTCGCAAATAGTGCAGCACCAATCTCTTTCTCTTGATAAATCAGGCATATCCCGAACACTTTCTCACTTTGATAACTTGCACATATTTCTCTGACACATGTGCCCCCTCCTTTTATGCCATAATTTATTTTCATCCACCACACTCATGTAACAAGAGTTCTGCACATCCCCAACTTGGAACAAATTCCCTCTTGTACGTGGCCCCCTTTTAACTATGTTTCCATCATTTTCACTTTTCACAACAAATCCATCTTTTCTGAAGATCACTTTGTTGCCCTCCTCACAGAGTTGTGACACACTTAGCAGGTTATGTTTCAGTCCATCAACATATAGTGTTTTTCTGGATTTCATCTTTTCTTTTCCAATGATGGTCGATCCAACACCTTTGATCCTTAAAGATTCATCATTTCCAAATGTCACAGTTCCTTCATTAAAGTCATTCACATTCTTCAGTAGCTTTAAGTCTCCAGTCATATGAGATGAACATCCACTATCAAGAATCCATGGATGTTCTCCTTTCATAGATTTCAAAGCAATTTCAACAACAAGTGCTTTTTGTTCTTCCTTTTCCTTCACTTTCTGTTGTGCTTCTTCCAATTTCCTAGCCAAATCAATGTGTTCTGGCCAGAGAACCATGAATTATTTCTTTTCAGACTTATCAGACTTGTCCCTTTTGGATTTTAAAAACTCTGTCTTATTAGGATTATTGACAAACTGTTCTTGCTCTGGTAACACACTAAGGCAGCCCTTAGCAAGATGTCCAGGTTGATCACATCTTTCACAATAAGTTTCCAGTGGTTGGAATCTATTCTCAACTTTCACACTAGTCTTCTCAAATATGTTCTGAAACTTATTTGGAGATCTTCTATTTTGAAATCTTTGACTCCCCCTCAATCCTTGTCTATCAAAACTTTTGGAATAGTTGTAATGTTGTTGGTCGAACCAACACATACTTCCCATGTGTCGGAATCCACCACAATACCAGCAGTAACCATAGAAAGAATATTTACCACTGAAACTTTTATACTGAATGTATTTGTGAACATGCCTCTCAAAAACCATCATATTTTAATTTGTAACTCTCTTCTTCAGCTCAGATTCATCAGTACCCGAAGTATTAGAAGTTTTTTTTGACTCATGATTTTTATGGACTTCTGATTTTTCTGCCTTGCTGATTTTGACCACATACTTTGTCTTTCCACCCTTGTTCTTATCAGAACCAGTTTTGTCTTTCATTTCAACCATTTAAGGTAAGTTTTGTAGATCCTTGTTTGGTTAATTCTTACAGGAACATTCCCCAACTTCAGAGATAGAATTTTTGGAACTGATATTCATTTCATTAACTTTATGCAGTTTTTGTTGGACAAGTTCCAACTCTTCTTCTTTTGCCTTCAGCTTCACTTCAAGATGATCATTATGATTCTTTGTATTCTCAACGGAATTTTTCAGATCATCAATCTCCTTTTCCATCTTGATTTTCTCATCAGTAAAACCTTATCGATTGTTTACTTTGGAATTTTCATTTATTAACTTCATGTTTTCTTTCTCAAGTTTTCTGATCATCCTCAAACATTCCTTCAGCTCTTCTTTTAGATACTGTTTATGTTGAGTCTCTTCTTCTTCAGTACTACTACTCTCATAATCATCATTATTCACTGTTGCAAAAAAGGTACTCTCTCTAGTTTTTTCAGTAGCAGATTTTTCTGATTCAGTCTCGCTATCATCATCTTCTTCATCTTTTGACAAAAATCTTCTTCTTTTTGATTTAAAGAACTTTTTATTCTGACTTCTACCAGAATATTTATCTTTTCGACCATGATTCTTCCATGACCTTCTTGGTCCACTGTCTTCTTCATCACTGACGATATCTTTCCGTTTTTGAGGGCAATTAGCCGCAAAGTGACCAACTTCTCCACATTCAAAACATTTCAAAGGGAGTTTCCCTTTGTATTTCCCTGTGCCTCTTTAAACATTTTTAGAAAACAAGGATATAATTTCATCAAAATTTTGACATACCTCATTTTCAGAGTCGGATTCACTGGATTCTTCATTAATAAGAATTTTCTTCGACATCTATTTCTTTTCTGCCCTAAAAGACATTTCTATATCAGTTTTTGCTTTGCTCTTCATGGTATTCTCTATTCTCATCTCATAAGTGAAGAGAGTACTGCGCAAATCATCAAGAGATAATGTTTCTGGATCTCTGTCTTCTAGTGAAGAAACTTTAGCATCAAATTTGTCAGGCAGAATTCTCAGGATCTTTTCAACAACTGTAGCATCTTCTAACTTTACACCAAGACATCTAATTGTACAGAAAATGTCATTAACCCTGGTAAAGAATTCCCCAACAAATTCAGATTCTCCCATTTTCAAGTCTTCATACTTCAGCCTCCAGATTTTTAGTTTTTCTTTCTTCACTTTTGTATTTCCTTCATATATAATCATTAGCTTATCCCAGATGCCTTTAGCTGTAGCGACACCTTTCACTCTTAAAAAATCACTCTCAGAAAGTGATGGGAGTAATTCATTTTTAGCTCTTCCATCATTCTCAAGATTATTCTTATCGACATGAGTAAGAGGGACCCTGTCATCAATATCAGGAAATCCATCTGTTGTATTTTCAAGAATTTCATATCCAAGAGACATAAGATACTGCATCATTCTGTCCTTCCAGATGTGACAGTTCTTTCCATCGAAGATTGGAATCCCCTTACTGTTCATGCAATTTAGATTCTCCATCACAACTTCTCTTCAAACACTTCAGCAAAGAATAAACGAAGGAACCTGGCTCTGATACCAATTGAAGTTCCCAATCAGGATCCAAGTATCATCGAGATGGGGAGGGGGTGAATCAGTGATATCCTTTTCTTTTTAAGTTTCCCATTTTTGAAACAACCATCGCCTCCTGTTAAATAGTTTCTCCCCTGCTGAACACACACATCCACATGAACACAATATTTACAATGTTCACTACTCAACAAGAGTAGCTACGTCCTTGGTATGGTACAGAAACAATCCAGTACCACACAATCCACTAGAAAACAATATTTTGATGTGGAATACAATGAGTAGGATATACACTTACACTCGTGAAGCACTTTGAAAACAATCCAATAGTGTGTGTGCTCCCTCTTAGCACAAATAGGGTAACACAATGTTTTAGTGCTTCTTTACCGTTGAACAGATGTATTCCTTGAAGTACAAATA
Organism: Viscum album; assembly: GCA_963277665.1. NCBI lineage: Eukaryota > Viridiplantae > Streptophyta > Magnoliopsida > Santalales > Viscaceae > Viscum > Viscum album. The sequence continues at coordinate 182,576,956 of OY728153.1, read as the reverse complement.
TTCAATTTCTTACCCAAAAGCCAGTAATAACTATCTTGCGCACAACTGAATACCAGCTAAGACCCCAGATATTTCGTTCAACCTTTACGGTGCCTTGCACGCAATTCAAATGGCTTATGCGTAAAAAACCCCTTTTGGTGCGGAAAAAGTTTTTGCGCAACTTTCCTTTTGCGCGCAACTTTTTATCTTTTCACGCAACTCACTTAGCGTATAATTTACATGCACCAATGATCGGGATTTCTTTTAAGTGTCGAGCATTAACAAATGAGATGGTTAGCCTCATATTTATATGCATTTTTGACCCCGTTCGAAAAACACTAATCCGCGCTTAAAACCTCCTCCATGCGCGTAAAAACTCTTTTATGGAACTTCATATTTCGCGCAATGCTTCAATATTTTGTGCACCTCATGCCTTTACCATTTTTCATCCTTATAATCTTGAAGCACCAATTGCGCGCAAAATTCCCCACCGCGTTCCATATTGCGCGCAACCCCAATATTTCCTGCGACATAAGATTTCGCACACTGCTCCAATATTTCGCGCATTTTATGCCTTTGCCAATTTTTGAGCTTCTGATCTCGAAACACCTTTTGCGCAAAAACATCATTCCTCAATTTCGCGCACCATGCCAATATTTTGCGCAAACTTCTTTTTTTGCGCAGCCGGCTGATTTTTCGCGCAACCCGCTACTATTTTTTGCAACCCGCATATATTGCGCGCACTACTTTATTTTTGCGCGCAAAATGCCTAAATTTCTTCGCACTCCATTCCTTTCTCATATTTCGATGTTATGTCATTGAATAACTCCCTGCTCGTGAAAATATAAACCATCTTCAATCTTGCGCGCAACATCCATTTCCAAACACATTTCTTCATCTCCCGATTTTCATGCCCTAAAATTTGGAAAACACTGGTAAATGGCGCCACCTTAAACTGTGCGTTTCTGCCATCCCCAGATTGTCTATTGATTTTCCATTTTATCTCTTTACTACTTCCCATAACCATTCTTCTTCTCTTATCACGAATCCCACTATCGTGATATTTATCCTTTGATAGATCAGCTTAAGCATCGTCAGATTTGCAATGGGAATTGAAACTTTCCTATCCCCCAACAGCATCATTCCTTCCAATCAAAACTTTATATGACTGACATCATCATTTCCCCCCCTTTCCTTTATAAGGCTTGCATCACAAGTTCTCCTAACTCATGATATGTGTGAAATACATACCAGTAAAGCATCGTCTGATTTTTGATCCTTCTACAAAGTGATTTGATTTATCTTATTTGATAACAAAAAACAACACTCTGCAAAGGCTAACTATTCAAACTTTCTTCTCCATTCAACTTGGTCCCAACAATCTCCCCCTTTGGATTTTGTTGTCAACCAATATTCATAAATCACTGACATTGAAAACTTTTTCAATGGATTACATATCAACAATTCTAAGCCTACGTGAGCTAACTCATTGTAGGAAACAAGAATTATTGACAATCAAAACCATGCTATCCAAAAGCAGTGACTGTGAAATCTCATGAACGTACCTCCTCATATTCTTCAGAACATCTCTTCACTTCTTCAATAATTCTTCTCAACCGTCTTCAGAACAGCTTCAAGCTTCTGCTTCATCATTCTTCACTTCTTCTATTTTACTGTAAAACAACATTGTTTCCTACAGCCACTCCAAAAAACAGTTAGAATAGTTCACACACATACATGCTGAATTCACAGCTTACCCACAACTCTCCCTTAATACATGCTTCTTTATGGATAGATATATGAAAAAATTCTCCCCATTGGCAACACTATCCAAAGGTAAGATGAGAGAGGGGACAGAAACACATACCTTAACCTTGATGAGAAGGAGGTTGTACACCCATGTTCAACATCAATTTTTCAAATGATTCCTTCGGTAATGGTTTTGTAAATATATGAGCAATTTGTTCAGATGTAGGAACATACTCCAGCCTCAATTCATTCTTTTCAACCAGCTCTTTGATGAAGTGGTACTTTATATCAATGTGTTTGGAACGAGAATGTTGTACTGGATTTCTTGTAAGATTGATTGCACTCTGATTATCACAAACCCAGAGCAATGGTAGCTTTACTTCAACAAGTAGATCTTCTAGCTGAGTCATCATCCACATTAGTTGAGTTGAAGCTTGAGTAGCAGCAACATACTCAGCTTCAGCTGTGCTAAGAGTAACTGAATTTTGTTTCTTGGTATGCCAACTAACACAACATTTTCCTAGAATGAATACTCCAGCAGATGTGGATCTTCGATCATCAACATTTCCTGCCCAATCAGCATCAGAATACCCAAATAGATCAATATTTTCAGAGCCGTCATACCTGATTCTAAAATTTGTTTTTCCTTTGATATATCTGAGAATTCTTTTTCCAGCAATCAAATGTGATTCTTTAGGAGCACTCTGAAATCTTGTACATAAAGTAACAGCATAGAAGATGTCGGGTCTTGAGGTAGTAAAATATATAAGACTTCCAATCAGTTTTCGAAACTCTTTCTGATCAACTTCCTTGCCTTCTCCATCTTTAGACAACTTGGTTCCCACTGAAATCAGTGTGGAAACTGGTTTCGAATTTTCCATGCCAAACTTCTTCAGAAGTTCCTTATCATACTTTTCTTGAGACAGAAAAACATGATTCTTCTTCTGTGAAATTTGTAACCCAAGAAAGAACTTCATTTCACCTAGAATGGAAATCTCAAATAACTTCTTCATCTCCTCAGCAAATTTTTAACATGATCATTCATAATTTCTAGCAAATATAATATCATCAACATAAACAATACCGATCATTGATAACTCCTGACTTTTCTTGATGTAGATATTGTTGTCAAATCTCCCTTTCTTAAAGTTCATCTTCTTCAAGCAAGTATCTAATTTTGAATACCATGCTCTCGGAGCCTATTTTAGCTCATACAGAGCCTTCTTCAACCTGCACACATAGCTTTCATCTTTCCCAATAACAAATCCACAAGGTTGATCAATGTAAACTTCCTCGTCAAGATCACCATTCAAGAATGCAGATTTTACATCCATTTGGAAGATTTTGTCACATCGTTGTGCAGTAATGGAAATAAATATTCTGGTTGTTTCTAATCGAGCTACTGGAGCAAAGGTTTCATCAAATTCACTGCCTTCAATTTGTGAATACCCTTTGCAGACCAATCGTGCCATGTTTGTTATTACATTACCTTCTTCATTCAACTTGTTTCGAAAAACCCACTTTGTACCAATAATGTTCTTGTTGTCCGGCTTGGGTACAAGTTCCCAAGTATTGTTCTACTCTATCTGATCAAGCTCTTCATTCATAGAATGAACCCATTATGGATGCTCAAATGCTTCATTTACGTCATTCAGTACAACTTTTGAATAAAGAGAAGTATGTGATATAGCATTCATTGTTCTTCTTGTTTGAACCCTCTGATTTTTATCTCCAATAATGTTCTGAGCCTCCACTTGTTTCCTCAACCTAGGATGAGTTGTTTGACCTTCATCCTCATCACTTGATATTTCTGAGTCAGATTCCTCTTCTTGAGTCGGATGAACAAAGTCTGCAACATTATCAGAATTGTTAACAAAATCTTCTCTATCCCGCTCGACTTCCGCATCAACATATGACTGCCTTTCATTCTCAGCATTTTCAATAACTTTTACATATGAAGAATCAATAATTCTTCCTATTTATTTGTTGAGGAATCTATATCCTCTTCCTTCTGGAGCATATCCAAGAAAAATTCCGTCATCTCCTCTTTGCTCAAACTTTCCCAGATTTCCACCATTCTTCTTTATAATACATGGACTCCCAAAGACTCTCAAGTGTTTCAGACTTGGAGTTTTTCCATAGAACATTTCATATGGAGTCATATCTGAGTTTGGCCTATAGAAACACCGGTTCTGAATATACACAACAGTGATCATGGCTTGCCTCCAATAATTATGAGAGAGACTATGTTCAAGTAACATAGTTCTCCCTATTTCCACCAGACCTCGATTCTTTCTTTCAGCCACCCCATTTTGTTGAGGTGTGTATGGGGAACTGGACTCATGCCGAATTCCATGTTTCTCAAGATAACTTTCAAACTCTTCATTCTTATACTCACCACCATTATAAGTTCTCAACTTCTTCACTGAATACTCACATTCTTTCTCTACTTTCTTTCTGAAACTCTTAAACATTGTTAGAGCATCTGACTTATGTCTCCTGTGCATAACACTAGTAATACAATTAAAGTCATCAATGAAAGTAATGAAGTACTTATCTCCATTTGAAGATTTCTTGCTCATTGGCCCACATATATCTGATTGTATGAGTTCTAAGGGTCTTTTTGAGCGAATTTCAACTCACTTGTGCATAGAATTAGCAATCTTCCCTTTCTCGCAAATAGTGCAGCACCAATCTCTTTCTCTTGATAAATCAGGCATATCCCGAACACTTTCTCGCTTTGATAACATGCACATATTTCTCTGACATATATGCCCCAGCCTTTTAGGCCATAATTTAATTTCAACCACCACACTCATGTAACAAGATTTCTGCACATCCCCAACTTGGAACAAATTCCCTCTTGTACGTTGGCCCGTTGTAACTATGTTTCCATCATTTTCACTTTTCACAACAAATCCATATTTTCTGAAGATCACATTGTTGCCCTCATCATAGAGTTGTGACACACTGAGCAGGTTATGTTTCAGTCCATCAACATATAGTGTTTTTTCTAGATTTCATCTTTTCTATTCCAATGATGGCTGATCCAACACCTTTGATCCTTAGAGATTCATCATTTCCAAATGTCACAGTTCCTTCTTTAAATTCTATCACATTCTTCAGTAGCTTTAAGTCTCCAGTCATATGAGACGAACATCCACTATCATGAATCCATGGATGTTATCCTTTTGTAGCTTTCAAAGCAGTATCAACAACAAGTGCTTTTTGTTCTTCCTTTTCCTTCACTTTCTGTTGTGCTTCTTCCAATTTCCTAGCCAAATCAATGTGTTCTGGCCAGAGAACCATGCATTATTTCTTTTTAGACTTATCAGACTAGTCCCTTTTGGATTTTAAAAACTCTGTCTTCTGGGGATTATTGACAAACTTTTGTCGCTCTAGTAACACACTAAGGCAGCCCTTAGAAAGATGTCCAGGTTGATCACATCTTTCACAATAAGTTTCCAGTGGTTGGAATCTATTCTCAACATTCACACCAGTCTTCTCAGATATCTTCTAAAACTTATTTGTAGATCTTCTATTTTGAGAGAATTGACTCCCCCTCAGTCCTTGTCTTTCAAAACTTTTTGAATAGTTGTAATGTTGTTGGTTGAACCAACACATACTTGCCATGTGTCCGAATCCACAACAAAACCAGAAGTAACCATAGAAAGAATATTTACCTCAGAAACATTTATACTGAATGGAGTTGTGAACACGATTCTCAAAAACCATCATATTTTCATTTGTAACTCTCTTATTCAGCTCAGATTCATCAGTACCAGAAGTATTAGATATTTTTCTTGACTCAAGATTTTTATGCACTTCTGATTTTTCTGCATTGCTGATTTTGACCACATACTTTGTCTTTCCAGTCTTGTTCTTATCAGAACCAGTTTTGTCTTTCATTTCAACCATTGAAGGTAAGTTTTGTAGATCCTTGTTTGGTTAATTCTTACTGGAACATTCCCCAACTTCAGAGATATAATTTTTGGAACAGATATTCATTTCTTTAGCTTTATGTAGTTTTTGTTGGACAAGTTCCAACTCTTCTTCTTTTGCCTTCAACTTCACTTCAAGATGATCATTATGATTCTTTGTATTCTCAAGTGAATTTTTCAGATCATCAATCTCCTTTTCCATCTTGATTTTCTCATCAGTAAAACCTTATTGATTGTTTACTGTGGATTTTTCATTTATTAACTTCTTTTTTTCTTTCTCAGGTTTTCTGATCTTCCTCAAACATTCCTTCAGCTCTTCTTTCAGATACTGTTCAAGTTGAGTCTCTTCTTCTTCAGTACTACTACTCTCATAATCATCATTATTCACTATTGCAAAAAAGGTACTCTCTCTAGTTTTTTCTGTAGCATATTTTTCTGATTCAGTCTCGCTATCATCATCTTCTTCATCTTTTGACAAAAAGCTTCTTCTTTTTGATTTAAAGATCTTTTTATTCTAACTTCTACCAGAATATTTATTTTTTCGACCCTGTTTCTTCCATGACCTTCTTAGTCCTCTATCTTCTTCATCACTGATGGAATCTTTCCCTTTTTGAGGGCAATTAGCCGCATAGTGACCAACTACTCCACATTCAAAACATTTCAAAGGGAGTTCCCTTTGTATTTCCCTATGCATCTTTAAACATTTTTAGAAGACAAGGATAGAATTTCATCAAAATTTTGACATACCTCTTTTTCAGAGTCGGATTCACCGGCTTCTTCATTAATAAGAATTTTCTTCAACTTCTCTTTCTTTTCTGCCCTGAAAGACATTTCTCTATCAGTTTTTTCTTTTCTCTTCATGGTCTTCTCTCTTCTCATCTCATAAGTGATGAGAGTACTATGAAAATCATCAATAGATAATGTTTCCGGATATCTGCCTTCTAGTGAAGAAACTTTAGCATCATAATTTTCAGGCAAAATTCTCAGGATATTTTCAACAACTGTAGCATCTTCTAACTTTTCACCAATACATCTGATTGTACTGACAATGTCATTAACCCTAGTAAAGAATTCCCCAACAGATTCAGATTCTCCCCTTTTCAAGTCTTCATACTTCAGCCTCCAGATTTGTAGTTTTTCCTTCTTCACTTTTCTATTTCCTTCATAGATATTCATTATCTTATCCCATATGCCTTTAGCTATAGCGACACCTTTCACTCATAAAAATTCACTCTCAGAAAGTGATGAGAGTAATTCATTTTTATCTCTTCCATCATTCTCAAGATTCTTCTTATCGACAGGAGTAAGAGGGACCTTGTCATCAATATCAGGAAATCCATCTGTTGTAGTTTCAAGAACTTCATATCCAAGAGACATAAGATACAGCATCATTTATCCTTCCAGATGTGACAGTTCTTTCCATCGAAGATTGGAATCCCCTTACTGTTCTTGCAATTTAGATTCTCCATCACAACTTCTCTTCAAACACTTCAACAAAGAGTAAATGAAGGAACTTGGATCTGATACCAATTGAAGTTCCCAATCAGGATCCAAGTATCACTGAGAGGAGGAGGGGGTGAATTAGTGATATCCTTTTCTTTTTAAGTTTACCCTTTTTGAAACAACCTTCACCTCCTGTTAAAGAGTTTCTCCCCTGATGAACACACACATCCACATGATCACAAGATTTACAAGGTTCACTACTCAACAAGAGTATCTACGTCCTTGGTATGGTATGGAAAAAATCTAGTACAACAAAATCCACTAGAAAACAATCCTTTGATGTGGAATACAATGTGTAGGATATACCCTTACACTCGTTTAACACTTTGAAAACAATCCAATTGTGTGTGTGCTCCCTCTGAGCACAAATAGGGTAACACAATGTTTCAGTGCTTCTTTACAGTTGAACAGATGTATTCCTTGAAGTACAAATATTCAGTTTATTACCCTGAAGCCAGTAAGAACTCTCTTGCGCACAACTGAATACCTGTGAAGACCCCATATATTTCGCTCAACCTTTAGGGTGCCTTGAGCGCAATTGAAATGGCTTGAGCGTAAAAAAACCCCTTTGGGTGCGGAAAAAGTTTTCGCGCAACATTCCTTTTGCGCACAACTTTTTTTCTTTTCACACAACTCACTTAGCGTATAATTTATGTGCACCAGAGCTCAGGATTTCTTCTAAGTGTCAAGCATTAACAATTAAGAAGGGTTAGCCTCATATTTATAGGCATTTTTGACCCCGTGCGAAAAACACTAATCCGCGATTAAAACATCCTCCATGCGTGTAAAAACTCTTTTATGAAACTTCATATTTCGCGCCATGCTTCAATATTTCGTGCACCTCATGCCTTTTCCATTTTTCATCCTTCTAAGCATGAAGCACCAATTGCGCGCAAAATTCCCCACTGCGTTCCATATTGCGCGCAACCCCAATCTTTCCTGCGACATCAGATTTCGCGCACTGATCCAATCTTTCGCGCATTTTATGCCTTTGCCAATTTTCAAGCTTCTGATCTCGAAACACCTTTTGCGCGAAAACTTCATTCCTCAATTTCGCGCACCATGCCAATATTTCACGCAGACATCATTTTTCGCGCAGCCCGCTGATTTTTCGCGCAACCCGCTACTATTTCGCGCAACCCCCATATATTGTGCGCACTACTTTATTTTTGCGTGCAACAAGCCTAAATTTTCACGCACTCCATTCCTTTGTCATTTTTCAATGTTCTGTCATTGAATAACTCCTTGCACGGGAAAATATAAACCACCTTCAATCTTACACGCAACATCCATTGCCAAACACATTTCTTCATCTCCCGATTTTCATGCCCTAAAATTTGGAAAACACTGGAAAACGACGCCACCTTAAACTGTGCTTTTCTTCCATCCCCAGATTGTCTATTTCTTTGACATTTTATCTCTTTACTGCTTCCCATAACCATTCTTCTGCTCTTAACACGAATCCCACTATTTTGATATTTATCCTTTGATAGATCGGCTTAAGCATCGTCAGAGTTGCAATGGGAACTGAAACTTTCCTTCCCCCCAACAGCATCATTCCTTCCAATCAAAACATTATATGACTGGCATCATCATTTCTCCCCCTTTACTTTATAAGGATTTCATCACAAGGTCTCCTAACTCATGATATGTGTGAAATACATACCAGCAAAGCATCGTCTGATTTTTGATCCTTCTACAAAGTGATTTGATTTATCTTCATTGACAACCAAATACAACACTCTGCAAAGGCTAACTCTTCAAACTTTCTTCTCCATTCAACTTGGTCCCAACACCCTCAAGTTATGAGAGAAAGATCCTCCACTGGATCAAGACGGTTGAAGGCGGACATCGCTGGTGAAGGTTCTTCCGCGCTAGCACCAGGAGATCCCTTCGGCGACATCCAGAGATACGTGACACACATGTGAATCACCGCTAGAGGAATCCTACACTTGGATTCTATGATGCAACGAAGGGTCACCGAATCATGACCGGACACATCAACGAAGAAAGAATTCCAAAGAGGTAATTCTTATGCATTAATTAAATTAATTATAATCAACAAATGATGATCCTTCTCAAGGGTTCCAGGACTCTTCTTTTCTTTTCGTTCTTTGTTCTATTCCAAAGATTCGGTGTTTTATATCATGACAGATCTCGGATTGAACGTTTTTTAAAGATAAAATTAAAGTTGGGAAAACCCACCAATGCGCTTCCGCTGCGCCCGAAACCTACAAGTGGTATCAGAGTGGGTCATACAATTGATTATAATTATTTAGTTTTTCATTTGTAATTTACTCATTTAATAATTTAGTTATTTCAATTCAAGTTTAATCATTCTGGAAATCTGAATATCGAGATCTATTCCTCCTCCCTCATTTCTCGTTCACCTCACAGAAACCGATTTTTCTTTTAATTTTGATTAACATAAAATAAGGGAACTCATCCGGAGGAGCCAAACGTTTTTGGCCATATAACACAAGAATACACAACATGTATTCGGATGTACACGCCTTGTAGTATAGGTTCAATGCATTGACTGATCTGCCAAATCAGACCATGTATTGGATTTTTTATAAGAATTTAAGACACCGTGTGTTGACCAGAAACAGGTGGCACATGGTTTCCGGAATACACACCGTGTGGTCCAATGAACACGACGTGTAGTCCCTTCGGGTTAGGGTTGGGTCGTGTACTCCGTACACGGCCTGCCTGGCTGGAAACCATGTAACGCGGAAACTACATGGTGTGTGTCCCACTGTACATGCCGTGTACTCTGAAAATTTCTGAAGTACATTAACATGCCCTGTCCCCGGGCATGTACTTCGTATGAACGGTGAAGAAAAGTACACACTGTGTAGTCGGAACTACACGCTGCGTACTCACCCAAATTACGTAGATTTATTAAAATTTATTATTATATTATACAAACCCTTGAGACGTGTACCATGGTGCAGGTGTAAATCTGAGGCACAAAACGTGATAGGTGTTTTATATATATGTGTTTAATTTATCATCTGCGTAATAAATGGTAATTCACCGGGTTTCCTCCAAGGTACAAGTTATGTACATGGATAATTTTAAATTAATTCTTTTGATTAAAATTATGATGGATGAGAATCTCAAGGAAGTTCAGAAAAGGGATTTAAGATAAAAGGATTGATTAATTAAAGATAATTAATTGATTCGAGGGTGATTTATCTTAAACAAGAATGATTAAATAATTGAATGCTAGTTTTTATTTATGCATAAATATCGTTGCATGTATGGATGGTCATGAGTTAGACCGAGACCTTTGTATGTGAATGGTTTCTTTTAATTTATTTATTTAAATTAAATTTGTTGGCATGCGGGCCATCTCCTCATTAATATGTAGGGCCTACGCGCCCAAGGATTATTTTATGTAAAAACCACTTTTACCCCTCACCTGCGTGTGAGATAAATGCATATGTAATGGATGGAGCTCCCAGGCTAGTGGAGGCGGCTCAAGATAGGAGCCATAGTGAAACCAATCCAAGGAGATACAAAGGTGGATAGGTGGAAAGCTGTAAACACGAACCCGAAAGGTTCAAGGTGTTTCTCCCCTAGGCCTTGGGTTAGTTTATCAACTGCTAGATAAACTAACCAATAGAAAAGCTCATGATCATACCATTTATTTTATTTCTTTCAGTTTCATGGTTTATTTATTGTGGGTGTGTTGTCACGATCACACAATTAATGAATTAAACGAGCATGCAAGATGGAACTAAAATAAAATCGGCTTATAGGTAAATATTATCTTAGGCATGGTTAATCACTTAAGTATATCGCACTTAATATTAACAAGAAAGTAATCAAAGATAATAAAATGGCAATTTACATATAAGGATAAAATCCCTCAAAATAAATATTAAGTCGGCATAGCCTTCCATAATCTTGGTTAGAATCGAACCAAAGTTCAAAGTGCTTGGCCAACCCTAGTTGGGGTGATTTCAATTATCATAGAATTCTAATTCAAGGTTTTTGGTTGACTTGACTTGGATCGCATAAAGGGTTGACTGCCACAGCAGGACTTGGTGTGACCAAGAAGCAAAGTTTGAGGAAATCCAAAATGGATTTCAGGATTGGGGAGTCCACTCAACGGATCAAGGATCTATGAGTTAATGAAGTTGGCATTTGGAATGCCTACCTAAAACCCTTCAAGTTTCTTGACCAACCCCAGTTGGGGTAATGCGAAGGGCAATATGGATCCTTCCCACTAGAATATCCACGCAACAGAATATTCCGAAGTCAATGGTGAGGGCTATTGGATTTTGATAAAATAGTGGGAGACTAATAAGTATTAATTTATTTATTTGTCTCAATTAATGTAATAAAGTACCAAACCTTTGCTCATCATAATTTCTAGAAACGACAAGAAAATGACTTCAAACATATCATTGTGCACCATAATCGAAAAGGAAAACCTTTTCACCGGCACCAATTTCCAAGAGTGGCAGAGGTGTTTACGCGTCGTCCTTCACCATGAAAGGAAATTATATGTGCTGGAAGAGCCTATTCCAGTTGTGCCTGGGAAAGAGGCTAGTGATGAGAAATTATCTCTCTACATGAAACACGTGGATAATTCCACAGATGTCCAGTGTTTCATGCTATCGGCAATGTATAATGAGCTCTTGAAGCAACATAAAAACATGGACGCGTATAATATGATGTCTCACCTTAAAGATCTCTACCAAGAGAAGGAGAGATATGAGAGGTATGAGATCTCCAATGCTTTGTTTACCATGATGCTTGGAGAGTCTGCGCCAGTTGGGCCTCATGTAGTCAAAATTATTGGCTACATTGAACGCTTGGACATCATAGGGATTAAATTCCCAGATGAGTTGCGTACAAATCTCATCCTATCATCACTTCCCAAGACCTTCTCTAGCTTCATTTTCAACTATAACTTGAGCGGCAATGAGAAGAGTCTATCAGAGCTTCTGACCATGATTCGCCAGGTACATAAGGACATGGGGTGTGACAAACCCGCGGTCCTTATGGTGAACAATAAAAGGAAGTACAAGGAAAAGGGGCCAAAGACTTATAAATGGTCTGAAGCCCCCGAGCACCGTCCCTCCAAGAATGGGAAGATCTAGAGGCAGGGCAAGGAAAGAGAGGTAGTGTGTTTTGCATTTGGAAAGCAGGGCCCCTGGAAGAGGAACTGCACCCAAAATCATGGGGACGCTAAAGGTGTGTTTGTTATCGAGTGCAATCTTTCTATTCCTACACAGTGGGTATTAGATATAGCCTGTGGGGCTCACATCTGTATTCAAATGTAGGAACCAAGTAGATTTAGAAAGATCACCAGAGGAGAGGTGGATCTTTGAGCTGCCAATGGCGCAAGGCTGGCTGCGTTGGCTATAGGAGACTACCACCTCTCATTACCGACTGGGATGATTTGGTTTTACATAACTGTTATTATGTGCCTAGTGTTACCAAGAACATAATTTTTGTATCTTTTTTGGATATGGATGGATTTGTTTTCAAATTTGGAAATAAGGGTTGTCTATTTTATAAGAACAATGTATGTTATTGTATGGAACATTTAAATAATTGTTTGAATGTATTGAATTATGAAAACCAAGTGTTGGAAATCTATAACGAAACAAACTCACATGACTCATTCATCACCCAGTTATGTCATCACCGCCTTGGTCATGTGAACGAGAAGCATTTGACAAAGCTCTGCCAAGATGGATATTTAGACTCCACTGATCTAAAACCACTTGATATATGTCACGCTTGTTTACAAGGAAAAATGACCAAGCCACCTTTTGGTGGACAAGGTGAAAGGGCCACAGAGCTTCTAGGATTGGTACACACAGATGTGTGTGGACCATTTCCAGTAGAAGCTAGAGGTGGATATTCTTACATCATTACTTTTACTAATGATTTGAGTAGATATGGCTATATCTACTTAATGAGGTATAAGTCAAAGTCCTTAGAGAAATTTAAGGAATTCCAGAATAAAGTAGAAAATCATCTTGGTAAGAAGATAAAGAATCTTCGATCAGATCGAGGTGGAGAATATCTAAACCAAGAGTTCATCGATCTTCTACGGGAGTCTGGGATTCAATCTCAGCTCACCCCTACTTATACACCACAGTGGAATGGATTTAGTGAAAGGAGTAATCGCACCTTGTTGGACATGGTGAGGTCGATGAAGAGTCATGCGGATCTTCCATTATCCTTTTGGGGATATGCATTACAAACTACATCATACACATTAAACTGAGTACCAACTAAGGAGGAAAATGGAATTCCATCTGAGTTATAAAATCGAATAAAACCCACATTGTCGCACACATGTGTATGGGGATGCGGGGCATTTGTTAAGGCCTTCTCAGGCATCAAAATAGCACCCCGAGGCATGAAGTGTATCATTATAGGATATCCCAAAGAAACGAAAGGATATTACCTATATAACCCTCAAGACAAGAAAGTGACTATCAACAGACAAGCCGTCTTTCTTGAGAGGGAGAACATCCTCAATAAGGATAGTGGGAGCAAGATTTTCTTTGATGAAGTTGATGCTCAAGATACACACGAGTTGGTACAGGAACAAGTTCCAGAGGTCCCCATGGATGAGGTTCCAGAAATACATGTACTGCGTAGGAGATCAAGAGAGGTAAGGGAACCAGAGAGATTTAGTTTCCTAGTCACCGAGGATGGTGAATCATTATTGTTGTACAATGATGACCCTCTCTCCTACAAGGAAGCAGTAGAAAGCTCAGAAGCTGCAAGATGGCTAGAAGCTATGAATTCTGAGATGGAATCCAAAAATCAGACCCAAGTTTGGGTTCTGGATGATGAGCCAGTTGATGTAATTCCTGTTGGATTAAAATGGGAATTCAAAAGAAATATGGACATGGAAGGTCAAGTTAGCACCTATAAAGAAAGGCTAGTCGCTAAAGGATACAGACATCGTCAAGGAATTGACTATGATGAAACTTTCTCGCCAGTTGCAATGTTTAAATCCATAAGAATCATACATTCCATAAGAGCTTACCATGACTACAAGATTTGGTAGATGGATGTCAAAACAACATTCCTTAACAGGAACCTTCAAGAAGATGTCTATATGACACAACCAGAAGGGTTTGTGACACCAGGTGAATCCAAAAGGGTTTGAAAGTTGCATAAATCCATTTATGGATTTATGCAAGCATCCAGGTCATGTAAGATTCGATTTGATGAAGCCATAAAAGAATTTGGTTTCATTAAGAACTAATGTGATCCATGTGTTTATAAGCGGTTTAATGGGAATGCGGTTGTCATCCTAGTGGTATATGTTGATGGAATATTGCTTATTAGAAACGACGTACCAGCCTTACAGTCAGTTAAGGACTGGTTGAACAAATGTTTCTCCATGAAGGACTTAGGAGAAGCAACCTACATTCTATGGATCAAGATCATTCGTGACAGATCCAAGAGGCTTCTTGGACTAAGTCAGGGTACATAAATTGACCAGATACTAAAGATATTTAGTATGGAAAAATCCAAGAGGGGATTGGTTCTAGTGTCACATGGCTTATATCTTTCTATGAAAATGTGTCCCCGGACACAACAGGAGAAAGATTGGATGAGAAAGATCCCATTCGCTTCGGCTATAGGATCCATCATGTATTCCATGTTATGTACCAAGCTTGATGTTGCCTATGCACTGAGCATGGTAGGCAGATATCAAGAAGATCCATGAGAACAGCATTGGACTGCTGCTAAGACCATCCTTAAGTATCTGAGGAGAACTAATGATATGTTCCTGGTTTATGGAGGAGATGAGGAGCTTGTCATCAGAGGGTATGATGATGCTAGTATTCAAACAAATCAGAATGTTCTGAAGTCGCAATCTGGATATGTTTTCTGTCTCAATGGAGGAGCTGTGAGCTGGAAGAGTTCAAAGCAGCCAGTTGTCCCCGATTCTACAGTGGAGAACGAGTATATAGCGACTTTTGATGTAGCCAAGGAAGCTATATGGATTCAGAACCTTTTCCAGGAGCTTGATGTGGTGCCTAACAGTAATGATCCTATTACATTATATTGTGATAATAATGCACCGGTGGCTATTGAAAAAAAACCAAGGTCCCATCAACGGTCAAAGCACATACTCCAGAAGTATCACCTCTTGAGGGATTTCTATCAAAGGGGTGAAGTTTCAGTGAGTAGAGTGTCCTTGGAAGAGAACATGGCGGACCCCATGACTAAAGACCTATCTCAGCAGAAGCATGAATATCATGTGAGAGATAGCGGGTTAAAGGTTGTTAGTAGTCGCCTCTGGTCCAAGTGGGAGTCTATTGGAGTTGGTGGTCTACAACTAACTACTTTGTACTTTATTCATTAAATAAAAAAACCTTATCACATCTTGATTTTTCTTCTACATGACATTTCATGTGATAATTTCCTAAGGACAACAGTTGCATTAATGGGTCATAGAGGATCCCTACTATGATGAGAACCCGGAAGTGCCATAACATTGTTCTTGAATGTATGTTCTATGGCCGGATGATATTATTTGGGGGACACAAATAATACAGGTCATTACGGGTGAGGACTCATAAAACATTGAGGCACCTTCTCATGGTGTGCACCCTTGGTAATATCTAGGAGGATATTATGAGAACGAGACCCGCCAGTAGGAAATCTACATTTCCTAGTGTCATTGGATGTTCCTATCTGTGGAATTGTGTATTGGCCCTTAGACTTTAAGATTACTGTTAATGGGTATTACAACTTGTGCACTTAGACGTATTTATGAAAACTATGACGACACACTGTTCGTAGTGAGGTAGGATACGTTGGGTGCATCACGAGTAATACCGCATTAATAGATAATGCGAGAAAGGATTTGTCCCTTCCGTTCCCTAATGGAAGTAGATATCTCATGCCCTTTGATGGAATTGATATAGCCTAAATAAATCCATATCCATGGTAAGGTATGGTCATGTTCAATTCTGGGAAGTCAAAGAAATAATAATCAAGGACATGGGTTAATGGCACTAGCATGCAACCCGCTTGATTGGAGATATCGAGACAAAGGGATTATATTACATGGTATGTGTTCGTAGGAGGTGACACTTCATTGCGGCATTAACTTCTTTCTATATGGGTGCCTTTGCGTGTTGCTAGATGATAACCTTGGACATTAGGCAGGCTCAGCCTAATGCCACTGAGAAAGAGGCCTAGATGGTCACACACTAAGTGTGTTCATGTATCTCAGTTAAATATTAATTTAACAAGTTAAATAAATATTATTCCCTGACTGTGGTTTAATAATTATTTTGGATGTCTAATTGCATTTATTTTGGCACTATTTATTCGAGAGAATATATTGTTGAAGAAATAATATATTTATTAGCGAGTAATGCAGTTAAATTTATTTAAGAAATAAATAGTCATTACTCAAGGTCTAATAAATGTGGTGGAGAAAAATGGAAAATAAAAGTGCACGCCGTGTATTAATTACAACACTCCGTGTATTTTTTCCCGTTGGAATTTTGAGGATTTAATATTATTTTATTAAATGATATTTATTATAATCAGCATGGGCGCCTGTCAAGGAATTAATAATTCAATATTGTGGTTTTCAATAAGAGTTAATGAAATAAATAAAACGCGTAACGCGTTTATTTATTATCATAACTCTATTAACCTCAAACATGATTATAAATATCATCGCAACCCCAACATTTTAGAGAGACATTGTTGTCCACAACGGATTTGGAAATACTCTCAAGACAAAGAGAGAATTCCCTTTCCACCAAGAACGCCCTCAAGTTACGAGAGCAAGATCCTCCACCAGATCTAGGTGGTCGAAGGTAGACATCGCAAGCGAAGGTTCTTCTACGATAGCACTTGGAGAACCCTTCGGCGGCATCCGGAGATACGTGACACATGTGTGGATCACCGCTAGAGGAATCCTACACTTGGATTCTACGATGCAACAACGGATCACCGAATCGTGACCAGACACATCAACAAAGATATAATTCCAATGATGTAATTCTTATGAATTAATTAAATTAATTATAATCAACATATGATGATCCTCCTCAAGGGTTCCAGGAATCTTCTTTTTTTCATTATTCATTCTATTCTGAAGATTCAGCGTTTTATATCATGACAGATCTCGGATTGAACGTTGTTTAACGATAAAATTATAGTTGGGAAAACCCACCAATGCACTTTCGCTGTGCTCGGAACCTACATGGATGATTCCTACATATTCAAAATCACATATGGATTGTTTTCTTAAAGTAAAAAATCAATATTAATGTTTTATATGTTTTGAGTACGTCATTTTTATTTTTTATTAAAATGTCATTTTAAACTTGAAAATTGCACTTTTACTCATTCAGATCACATCATCTATCAGTTTGACATGAAACCAATTACTACATATCACAAATGATTTATGAATCAATGCTAAAAATTATCATGAAAATTAGAGCGTGTTTTCACAATTTTTATTGTGTGAAACTTTTTAAATTCAAATGTCAATTTTAAACTGACAATGGGCTCCTTGAGTGAGTTGTATTTTTTACTAAAATTAATGTCAATTTAAAATAAAAATAAGTGCTCATAGTCATATCGGTCACATCGTGTGTTGGATTAAGGCGTGGATGATTCCTACACATCCCAAAGTCTCAAAAAAATCCTAACTATAAATGTTATCATGATTTCTAATGAATTTATTTTCCAAACATCCAACACAGAACGAAAATCTTTAAACAAACCACATCAACATGAAAAAAAGAATCCACATGTATAAGAAAACAATTATTATGAGTAATACTAAAAATAAAAAATTAAACATAATAATTAAAAAATACATTAATTCTATGGACAATGATTGTACTATGAAAATATCAAGATCACTTTTGTGATTGAGTAGTGGAGAGAACTTAAAGGAGAGTGATAAATTTCAACACTACAGGGATGAATGGTTTTGAGGGAGAAACATTCTATTAATGTTTTGGTGCAGAAAGGGATGAAAGATGGAAAGAGAACCCCTGATAGAACAAAAGAAACCACTTTTACAAGAAAACAACTATAATGTGAGTAATACTAAAAATAAATAAATTAAACATAAATATAAAATGACACATTAATTATATGGAAAATAATTTTACTGTGAAAACATCAAGATTACCTCTATAATTGAGTAGAGGCCGCATCATTTCTCTTCCTACAAAGGCAGGGGAGGTAATTTGAATGAAATTGATAAATGAACCACTATAGGGGTGAAAAGAATTTAAGGGATAAGAAGCATGAAAATCGGATAGAGCAACCCAACTCGAACAAAGGAATCTTCTTATATATGAAAAAAAATATTATGTCAGTAATACTAAAAATAAATAAATTAAACTTAAATATGAAATGATACATCAATTCTATGGATAATGATTTTACTATGCGAATATCAAGATTACCACTATGATTGAGAGGAGGCAACATCATTACTCTTCCTACAAAGACAGTAGAGGTCATTTGAAATAAATTGATAAATGATCCACTATAGGGGTGAAATGGTTTTAAGGGAGACGAAGAATGAAAGTTGGATAGATCACCCAAACTCGAACAAAATAATCCACTTATATAGGAAAACAATTATTATGTGAGTAATTCTAAAAGGAAATAAATTAAACATAAATATGAAATAATACATCAATTATATGGAAAAAGCTTTTTCTCTATGAACATCAATATTACATCTATGATTGAGAAGTGTCGGCATTGTTACTCTTCCTGTAAAGGCAGTGGAGGTAATTTGAAAGAAATTGATAAATGAACAACTGTAGGGGTGAAAAGGTTTTAGGGGAGAAGAAGCATGGAATTTGGATAGAGCACCCCAACTCGAATAAAAGAATCCACCACTATAAGAAAACAATTATTATGTTATTAATACTAAAAAGAAATAGATTAAATATAAATATGGAATAATATATTAATTCTATGGAAAATTATTTTACTGTGCAAACATCCAAATTACCTTTGTGATTGAGCAGAGACATCATAATTTCTCTTTTTGCAAGGTATGTCATATAGATAGAAATCTTCTAAAACAAATGAAATCTGAAAGGAAAAATGAAAATTAAATAAACATTTAATTATATAATTTTACGGTAAAATAGATAAAGTATATTGTAACGTTACATTTATATCTTTCCAAAGTGTTTATTTGGTCAAAATATAAGCTAATAACAAAACTAAGGATTCTTTGTAAACTTCATTATGTTTTAGAAGACTATATGGATGTCATGAAACTACAAGAAAATTAATGATATTGATATCTACATTCCTCCATTGATCAATGGATCCAAAACAAGGATCGATTTTGCATCACTCAGAAAGTTAATAACAAAACTAAGGATTATCTATGCACTTAACTACTATTGGTTTACTACCTCTTAAGATATCATCTGACCTGAACTTCATATCCGACATCCTCATAATGCTCTCATCCTACAAACACTCACCACCACCTCTATCATTCACCATTCACCACTAACTTTTCCTAATTTTCACAACATTTTTATTCATTGTTTTAACAAGTGGGAATATTTTTCCATCATAGAATTTTCTGGTTCTCATGTTTCTTTTTCAATCATATTTGTTTTCTACAAAACATTTAAAAAATTAATAATATTATTATTAAAATTTTCTCTCTATGTTCAAGAATCTTATTAATTTTTTTATCTCTATTTGTTGGATGAGAGAATCATGAGGATGCCGGGTAGGATGTTTAGGTCAGATACTATGCTAAGCAGTAGTCATCCAATAGTAGAGAAGTGCATAGAGAGTCCTTGGTATTGTTATTAGCATTGTGAGTGATGAAAAACTAAATCTTTTTTTGGCTCTATTGATCAATGGATCCAAATAGACATCAATATTATTCCAATACTTATGGACTAATTTTTCTTGAATAACAACAATATAAACATGGATAAAAAATTTTAGAAGGTTCATCTGCATGATCTCTTGCAAAATTGATGAACTCTTTAACTCCATCATCATATTTTCTTGTCAAATGATTATAATGAATCAATTTTTGGTTTATATACATCCTATTGGGCTCATAAAATATTAATTTTATAGAAAATATAAATAATTACACATAAGATATTCATTATCAAAAGTGAATGATATCAACAATTCTAATAAGGGAAACTCAACATTTAATTGTTTCAAATAATTTTAGTATGTTGAAAAAATGAGTAATTGAAATTAAGGAAAGAATTACTCCAAATAAAATATTTTTTAAATAAACTAAGAAAATGAAAATATAATATATGCAATTAATGAGTAATACGAAACTCAAATATGATAAAGAAGAATAAAAAACTCTCATTCAATAAACTAGAATATATAAAAATGTATTGAAATAAGGGATGTAGAAACCTATGGAATTATTACATTTAAAATTAATGGTATATCAGTATTTGGAAACATCTCAAGACTATTGGGATGTAAAATCACCACACTGACCCATCCCAAGGTAATTCAAGGCACTCCAACTGGATGTAAAATGTTAATTTACTAATGGATTACACGAATCAAAATTACATCAAACAGAAAGATAGTTTTCTCATTTTTTAATATGAGAATAATGTTTTTAAATTGAAAAGGGTTATGTTTAAATTGAAACAAGAACTAAGATCTTGGTATAGAAGGTTAGATGAATTATTAAATAAATTTTAATTTAAAAAATAAGGAATTGATCATAATCATTACATAAAAAATGCTTTTATTGATAGATTGAAAGTGTTTATCAATGTGGATGACATAATATTTATAGGTTCAAGAGATGAATGATGATAATAATTTTCTACATTAACAATGAAATTTTTTTAAATGTTAATGATTAGTGAGTTTACATTTTCATTCATTTATATGAGACTCATGGAATTCATGGGATATTTATTTCCCAATCCATGTATGTGAGAGAAGTGTTTTATAGATTTAAAAAGGAATATTGAAAACCGATGTTGACACCCATTGATAATTGAATGAAATTTTAAAATATTGTGGTTGTAATGTCAATTTATATCATAATAGTGTCCAATGGACATTCTTGATCCCCCTCAGGCTGGCAACAAGAACCACGAATGAAAATAAACATAGTGGGAATAATTCATTCTCAAAAAAGAAATAAAACTAGTAGAAATAAAATTTAAATAAAAATTGTCATGGTGCATTCATATATTAGATTATCAAACCAACCAAGATAAGTATGAAAAAATAAGATACGAAGCAGTATAATATAAAATAAATCCCTTAACATTCATTCAAATCCCTCATACAAAAATCCCCAGTTTAAAATTATAAAATTTCACATGTTTGTAATACATTGATAAAATAAAGAATGAAAATTATTTATGATAACTTTGGATGATAAATTTGGTAAATTAAAACATAATAAAACAACCAACTAAACTCTATGTGACTCCATGTTTCATCATTGATTCCAAAAATAATAAATTCTCTATTTGTGATCAAGAGTTGAATCAAAAAGAGAAACTGAGAAAATTGGAAGGTCAACCACACTAGTATATAATCACCAGACCACAAATAATGACATCATTGAAGAAGAAATCAAAAGAGAGTCCAAAAATAAACAAAGAAAATTATAAGTACTAGCTCGCTAGGTTAAAGAAAATTCAATACCCTCTTCAGAAATTATATTTTCAATTAAACACCAGATGTTAGACGAGATGTTCGAGCAACTGGAGGTAGTCAAGTGGTGTTATTCGAGCTAGGGTTTATCGAGGATGAGTGCTAGCAGTGGGTATCTTCCATGGAAAGATTCTTGATATCGCGATGGCATTTCAAATGGTTAGGGTTTTTTAATTATATCGAGACACTTTTATCAGCGCTTTTTTATCATTGATAAAGGAAGGTCTTTATCAGTGTTAAAAAGGAACTGATAAAACCAATATTCATAAATGATAAACTTATAACACTGATAAATTTTCATTTTATCAGTGCTTTCTTTAGCACATATAAAGCCTCAATCTTATCAGTACAAAAAAATCAATGACAAAGATGCTTTCACCAGGGCTTATTACATAAGTATTGTTAAAGGATTTATAATTATAATTATAAACAACAACATTGTATATATTTACATATGCTTTAATATATATATATATATATATATAATATTCATTTTTAAAAATATTTATTATAATTTTATAATTATTTTTTTATTATTTTTTTATGATTATTTATTTATAATTATAGAAATATTTTTAAAAAATAATATTTATATCATTATAAATATTTATATAATTATACATATATATATTTAATAAATATAAATATAAATATAAATATATGAAATATATTCATTATTTAAGTAAATTTATTATAAATTTATTAATTGTTTAAATTTGTATAATCATTTATTTATAATTAAATAAATAATTTTAAAAAATTATTTATTTATTCATAATTATAATTATATAATTGCATAAATATAGTAAATGTACATTTATAATTTTTTTTATTCATAAATATTTTTTACAAATATATTTTTAACATTATTAATGAATATATAATTTTAAGTGCATGCATATATGTTAAAAATTCATGAAACTGAATAAATTAAGAATAAGTTCACTTTTACAATATAAAAAAATGGATAATATTTATGTATATGCACTGTATATAAAAATAAATTAATTACGTATTTGTAAAATCAATTTAACATAGATTTGATCTACGTTAAATTGAAAAATAAAACAACATTCAATTATATGTCGAGTAATATGCAATTAGTTAATATTTTTAATTCATATAAATTTTTAATTTTAAACAATTGTTCAATAAATATATGGCTTTTTAATGAAAAGTGCATAAATATTTTTTAATATATAAATCATATTTATATACATTAATATATATCTGTATATTTAATATATAAAATTTAATAACATTAATTATCATAATTATCTAATTAATAAAATGTTTAATATTTAATAATGTATAATAAGTTTATTTATTTATTTTAATAATTATTTAATTAATAAAAATTGTAATTTTTTTAATAAACTCATTTTTTATTTGTATTTATTTAATTTTTTCATTTTATTTATTCGGACCTTTATTAGCACTAAAAAAGCGCTGATGAAATAAATATTTATCAGCGTTAGAAATAACACACTAATAAAGGGCACCCTTTATTTTTACTAAAAAATAAAAGGTTGATTGATGTTACCCTTTACCAGGGCTAAAACTAAAGCACAGATAAAGGATACCATTTATCAGTGATAAAAATAAAGTGATGATAATTGTACCCTTTATCAGTGCCAAAAAATGATGATAAAATGTTATATTTATTAGTGATTTTCTTAGCGCTGAAAAATATGCCATTTATCATCATTTTTTGTAGTGTTGATAAATACCAACATTATTAATGGACATTTTTTGTTGTATTGGTGGTACAGGTTTGTCATGGTTAGATAGAATGATTTTCCATTGTTTAATGTACAACCCATTAAAAACATAACTGAAATCCACATCAAGTGAAAATCCAATCTAGAAAATCACTTTTTAAAAAACAAAACCACAATTCTTCTATTTAGAATTAAATATTAAATTACAACTCCTCTTCTATTTTTCCAATGCAGTAATGTTTGTTTCAATTCAAATATTCAATGATTTAAGTCTTTTTGAACTTAACACCAACTCTTGCATTGTCACAATTTTTTAGGCAATAATAAATGTATTTTGGATGGATTCCTTCAATATTACAAGAAATACAGTAAATAATGTGTCATCCTTTGATATGTGATATTGTCATTAATATCACTTCAAACAAACATCATATTTTATGTTACTTCATTATAATTAACTCTTCCAACCAAATATTTCTTTCTATCTCATGAATAATTCTAAACAATAATTCAAAGGAAAACCCTCCATAAATAAAAAACTATAACATTTAATTTTAATCAATCAAGTCTATTGAATATAACTACAACACAAATATCACTTTAATAAATTTGGGTTGTTCATTATATTCACTATAAATTTCTCATGTGATCATGGGAAAAAATACAACATAAAAGGCATGAGAAGAATTTATGGTTACAATTTTATAGTATGTAGTCAGGAATATATATATATATATATATATTCTAAAAATAATAATTATAATAGTGGTTTAGTACTCTATATAATAATGTGGAGGTATGATGGTCAAAACATAACACTACATTTTTTTGGTAGCCTATAGCCATAGTTTTTAAAACCATGAAAATAGGGTAAAAATAGAGTACCTATAGTCATGAATTTCCAAAACAATGAATATAGTTATAAATTCATGTATCCTCCATCCACATTTGGAAAAACCATGAATATACCTTATAGTCATGTTTTTTATCTATATTAATGGTAAAAAACTACGGATATATCCAAATTTTATAATAGTTCAAGTCATTAATTACTAGTATTTTCTATTCATGGGATGTCACATATGGTTAGTTGAGTTTCGATCCATCATAAGATAATGGGTTTGATTGGAATGTTACAATAAACCAATTAACCAATGATCTCATCCATAAATATTCATTGAAGCTGTTTCTTTAATTGATTGAAACATTCTTTTCATGCTTCATATTTGGTAAAATTATATGAATTCACTCATACCATACTAATGTATCCCATGTTTCTTCTCAGCCACCTAACTCATTAAATATTTTTATGGACATATAAAACATTTAGTCAATTTTATACTTTTCAAACATCTTGAAATCTTGACATTCAACTCTTAAATTCACCAACTTTGTTCACATGAGTTTTTTGTTCATTAATGTGTGGATTGAAGTATCCTAAAAATACCATATGAAATAATACATGTTGAAAAATTAATAAAAATATTTCATCTCATAAAAATGATAAATATTAATAAATATTTAATTTAAAAAATACCAAGCAGTGTCATTACTAGTTAGAATATTAAAATCAACTTCAGAAATTTAATAAGAATTTATAATAAAAGCCTAGCGAGTCATGCATATGTTGTTCAAGAGGGATTATATTCTAGTGTATTAATATCTATAATCATTTCAATCTAAATATATAGGCATTTTAAGTATCCATTTATCATTTATTCCTTAACCGTCCATGAATGTATGATCATTCCCTTGGAAACATTAATCTCTAGGATATGGTTAATATAAAAAAATACCCAATAGTGTTAGATGCTATGATAATATTCTTTTTTCTCACATATATTAACAGTTATATATAAGAGGGGGTGAATCAAATATTATGAAATTTAATTTTATTAAAACATAAATGAAAATAACACACAATTTTAGAGTGGTTTAGATAAAATGTACATATCCAGTTTTAACAATCCCAATATCTCATGGATAGGTGTTGATAACACTAATAGATACTAACATTTTATGGAGGATTACAAGGATTTACACACTTAATTTTATAATGGGTTTATAAAAAGTTATTCATATTTTATGTTAAGGTAGAATAACTAATTATAAATTTAAATTTTATTAATAGATAACCAATCATATAAACCTAGTTTTGTGAGGAAAAACTATAATCCATGTCTACATATAAATCATAGATAAAATAATATGTAATGTAAAAAATAAAATGAATAGTTGAAATTAAAATATTGTATCCCAATGATAAGTAAATCATTTATAATACGTAATCAAAACTTCATTGCTTTGGAATAAAGTAGAAGCAATAACTCACATTATGGTCTTCCTTCTTTAAATATATAGATCTCTTGTAAATTATTTTTACTTAGTTTCTAAATTATATAAATGGTAAAATAATCATGGTTTCTATAAATTAGTATTCCCATAATTTTATTGGCTCATGATCACTTCCTATGTTTACGATCAATGGATAATTGAGTTCTTTATATTGTTTGAAGAGAAATCAAAATTTATCATTAGATAATTTTTTATCGTTATTGAATTTTGGTACATTGAAATCCATTTAACACTATCTATGTTGAGTTATATTAAATAATTTACATTCCAACACTAATAGTGTTTTTTTATGTCAATAATGTGCTCTCATTTAAACATTTTCATACACTTTTTATGGTAAAGCTCCAAAACATTGATGTAGTCTAGGTTGGATAAATAGTTTGGAAGTGAAAAATAATCATATTATACATTGGATTATTGGAAAAATGATCACATGTTATCTATATCTGTTGGAAGAAAAACCTATACAATCTCCCTTTTTTGTACTTGAAATAAAAATCAAGGAATAACAAGTCAATGCATGAAGGATTCTGCTAATGTTGTCACTAGTTATTCCCCAACATGGATTTAAAATGTCATTGTCTTCATAGAGTGACTGTTAAACTTATCTACCGAACTAAATTTAGTATGAAAACTATATAGTTTCTAATGAAATCAATCCTTTTCAACATAATAAAACATTAACGAACGTGATTATAATCATTTAATAATGGTCAATAAAAAAAGAAATTTCAATGTGATGTTCAATTATAGAAAAATATAAATATAGAATTCTTGAATTAAAAAAATTATCTATTAATTCTATTTTCAGTGGACAGACATCATGTTGGGGAGAATCCCAATATTGGGGAATAATATCTTGAGAAACATTTGTGAGAAACCATAAATGATAGAAGTGAAAATTCATAACCGAATAAAAAATGAACATAAATATATTTTAATTTGGGAAAATAATCCAATATTGAGGATTAAAATAATGTGAGGAAAACACAAAAATTCCACTGTAAATTAGAGAGAAAAAAATATGTAAATTCGCATAATTGAATTAAAATTATATCCTAGAATTTTTTTTGGAAACCAACCCTATATATAACCTTATAACCTCTAAAAAAACATTCCCAATGAAAACACCACAATCCTATGGAAAATGTCACTACCTCAATGATCCATTATGAAAAAATATTACCCCTCTATAATAAACATCACTAACTCAAAGCTCAACTATGGAAAATTGTCACCCATTAGAAATATTCATCTGAACATTCATCCATTCCTATACCACATAATTTTTTGTTTGAATCTGAAAAATATTGTTATTAATACTCAATCAATGTTTTTTTGTCTCTAAATGATTTCTTTTTAACATGTAGTACATACAACTGTAAACTCAACAACTACCTTCCTCTTCTAAATATACTATATCATAGAAAAATATAAATTTCTCATTCCAATCACATCCCCATGAGTAGAAGGAATCAACCACGTATTTACTCTCTTAATTTACAAGTATTTATATTCTATCTTTAAAATATGGGTAGTATTTGTGATATTATATATTAAACATAAAAATAATATGTATCTATTATGTGAGGTGTCTAAAAACGACTTTTATCTCAATCAAATATATATAAAATATATATATCCCCAAAAATACAGGCATGTATAAAAGCAAAAACCTATCCATGTGATGAAAAGATGTTGTTGGACATGTATTATCTCAAAAATACTTTATAAATATTATTGAATTTTATTCTCACAAATACCATTGTTTATTTTACTGATGAATTTACTTTAAGTGTTTTTCAGGAATATATTTATTGATATGTTTATATTTTTATGAGTTTAAGTATTTTTAAAAGTATTATGAACATGTTTGAAAGTTTTCAGAAAACATTGTATATACCCTAAGTTTGTTATCATAATGTATAGTTCAAGATCCCTATATTTGAAATAACACATATGGATTATATACCCTATGTTGTGGAAAATATGGATCATCAACCCTATGTTTGGTAGGAACTTTGCGATTGAGAAAAGGGAAGTTATTTTATCAACCCTATGTTTGTAAACAACAATATATTATCCACCATACAATTATAAAAAACCATATATTTCCAACCCTATGTTTTTATTTTGTCATTACTTTAAGGAACCCTATGTTTGAATATTCAATGATGGAGTTTAAAATTAAATATATTTTCTGTGATTACTGCAACGGTCTTGATGGAAGTAAATATTGTTTTAAATATATTTTATGACTAATTAAATGGATTTTATTCATTGGATAAAATCATTATTATTTCTGATAGAAGTTATGACTCTGTTTGTTGATTTAAATTTAGATGATTGCAATTTAACAGGAGACATTCTTGGAACTACTAAATAGAAAGAAAGAAAAGTTATATATTTATATAGAGAGAAAGATAATTTTTTTCCTTTTAAGAGGATCATATAATAGTATATGTACAATATCTTTTTGAACAAGAAATTATATAGAGAAATAAAATAAATACATCTCTATTATTATAAATAATCTACACTTTGGAGACATACATGTTTCAACCTTGTACTGTGTAACTTATTTTATTTGTTTTTCTATTTTTATGGAAGATCATTTACAACCAAGATCTCTTAAAAACTATTATTTATTTTAAAAAATTATCATTTAAGAATAATACTCTAATTATGTTAGTTTCTACTACAACTATGATCAATAACCTGTTTAATCAAATAAAATTAAACTATTTTGATTTATTGGAGTTTGGGATATTTGTAATCAGTTGTAGAAAAGTATCAGCTTCTCAAAATAAGATTTGGAGAATCTAGTTCCCTATAAAATAACATGATGTTTCTAAAAAGAATTATTGTAATGTTGTCAACTACCTACACTCAGTTGTAAGGTCTTATGATATGAGGACATTTCTAGTGAATACCACCAAGCCAGTGGGGATAGAATTTTTGAAGGGTACTAGAGGATATTTGGGCCCCATTCCACTATAAACAACTATTGTTTTATTATTTTTTGATTATGCACTACTCAAACTACTTATAGAATATAATATTTTATATCAACATAAACCACAAACAAATTTAAAATTAAAAACCGATCAACATTATCAAAAAGAAAAAATTCACCCCCTCTTTTGTATCTTTGCATTATTCTGAACTAACAATTGGTATCATAGAATTTATTTTTTTAAGAAAGTAGATAATATCCATCAAGATCAAAATTATATGGTCTATAAAAAGATTGATGTCAAAGGATTATCCTAGATACGTTATGTCCATGATATGTGATTTATACTTCAATTATGATAAATATGGATTTTGGAAATCTCATATGATTGTCTATATAAAAATATTAGATATAAAGTATTTATAAAGATTATTACCCTGTTTGAAATTCCTAAAAAATTAGAAACATGGGATACTACCAACTAATTTTACTATTACATCAATTCAAAATAAATGAATTCTACTATTATTCAACTTGGTCATAAAGAATTCAATCGATTAACTTAATGTCATACTATTTATGAAATGAGGAAGATAATTTATATTGAATATGAATTAATTGAAAATTTTAAAAATTAAGGTATGCTGTTATAAAACTAATTTTTGTATGATGTAGAAAGGGTCTTCTAACTAAATGGGTGGTTGAAAGAAATAATCAATGATGTTGCTACATTAGGAACCAATATTACACAATCATATCAATCACTGAATGTAATAAGAGTACTACCCCCAAAATGGCATAATATATCTGATACTACATGAAAATCATCACCAGTTAAATATTTTACAATTAAATAATAGTTTGGAGCCCTGATTGTTTATGAAGAAGAGATACAAGATAATGTTTAATATCATACGATAATAATATGGAAAAATACTACCGTAAAAGTTGCATATAATAAGTACAAAAAGAAATTAAAATAAGATGTCAAAATATAAAAGGATTTAGATTTCTCTGATTTTGAAATGGAACTGGCTTAGTAAGATAAAAAATTTAAAATGCTCTATAGGAAAAAGAGTTACATCAAAAAATCCTTCAAGAAAGATGAAAAATGATCTAAAGAAATATTATGGTATGAATTCAAATAGATGTTTGATATCATTCTTGATTTCAAAAAATTAAAAAAATATAGAATAATGATGAAATCAAAAAATCAGAAGAAAAATAATTATGATAAAAAAGATAAAATGTCTATGAAGGCTACATGGATTGATCTTGAAGACTCCAATGGGTCATTTAAATATGAATCAGAAAAAGAGCTAGAAAATATGAAATATAACATGTACAGTATTGCTAAGTAATAAGTTAAGGAAGAATGCCACATGAACAAGAATGATGCATGGTATATGGACCATGGATTATAAAGACACATTATTAGATACTATTATAATCTTTATACACTATAAATACTGCATGGAGGACTACTCACCTTTGGAGACAATTCTAAAGAGAAAATAATTAGAGTTGGATCAATTGGAGATCCAAAGAAAATTTCAATCTATAAAGTGAAATATATTCATGGACTACAGTACAACCTAATACGTACTTCTAAACACTGTGATGATGGTTTTGATGATGATTTCTCTAACAATTTAGGCTCAGTTTTTAAAGAAAAATTGCCTAAATTTAGAGCACCTCAAACTGAAAATCTTTATACCTTAGATCAATTTTCCTTTGGTAAAAAAAAGGAATTGTTTAACTACTGAGACAAATGAATCTTGGATCTAACATAGAAGACTTGGACACTACAATAAATTTAATTTATATAAATTTTCTAAGATTCACTTAGTTTCTGATTTACCTAGTCTTAAATTTGATAATTATAGATTATGTGATACATGAAAATTTATAAATAACACAATACACCTTGAAAATCTCTTAACAATGTGTCATCCTCTAAACTATTAGAAATTGGAAATAAGTATTTGTTTGGACCATCAATTTGGATGGAAAATTATATTATTATGTATTAGTTGATAATTTTTCATCATTTACATGCATTTATTTTCAAAAACATAAGAGTAAAGTGTTCATTGTTTTTGAAATATTTTGTTAAATTTTTCAAAATAATTTTTTTTAAAATAATTTCACTATGAAGTGATCATAGTAGAATATATTAGAATTAATAATTTATTTCTTTTTGCTAAAACTTGTGAATTAAAATCATCTTCTCTATATGAAGGACACTTTAACATAATGTAATTATTGAATTGAAAAACATAAATGTTAAATAGATGGAGATGTCTATATCAAATAAATATATTCTTCCTACTTATTTTTGGAAGAAGCTATAAACACATCCTGTTATATGATGATTAGAGTTCTAGTAATATTTCTTTGGAATAATGAAACACATGATGTTAGGTACATTAAAGTATTTGGATACAAGGTGTATATATTAAATATTAAGGAAAAACTTGGAAAATTCACTGTAAAGGTTTATGAAGGAATATTTCTAGGATATTGTACTACTTTTAAATTTTGTATAGTGTATAAAAAGATTCATGGATTGTTGAAAACCATTTCATTTGATATTTGATGAATGTGATCCTTTTGATAAAAGTAAATTTTAAGAAGATGAAATTGTTGACTCTTTAGACAACTTGAGTCTTGAATCACCTAAGACTGATTTTAAAAATAAAATAAATAAGATTCTATCCAGTCTAGAAGAACATGAAGTAGATGAGACTGAAAGTATCTTAACTATACAATCTAGAACCTTAAAAGATCCACCTATAGAAACAATTATAATATATCTATATAGAAGAGTAATAAATTTAAAAAATGTATGAAAATTAGATGAATTTTATTCCTTTTTATCCCAATTAGAACCTAATACTATAGAAGTAGCATTAAAAGAAGAAATTTGGTTGATGGATATGAAAGAAGAACATAATCAATTCAATATAAATAATGTTTGGAAATTAGTTGATAGACTAACCATTTATACAATAATAGGAACCAAATTATTTTTTAGAAATAAAGAACATGATCAGGGGATAAATACTAGAAATAGCACAATATTGGTAGCAAAAGGACACAACTAGGAAGAAGGGATAGACTATGATGAAACCTTTTCTCTAATTTCAATTTTAGAAGATATTATAATCCTTCTATACTATGCAGATCATATGAATTATAAATTATATTATATGGATGTAAAATCATCTTTTTAAATTAATATTTAATAGAGGAAGTTTATATTGAAAAAAATCGGACTTTGAAAATCCTCATCAACCACATTTAGTTTTTAAACTTGCTAAATCTAATTATGGGCTTAAATAAGTACGTAGAGCTTGTTGTGAAAGAGTAAGATCCTTTTTATTAGAAAATCGTTTTTCTATATGGTTATTTGATCCTACTCTTTTTAATAAAACTATTTTTTCTAATATATTATTAGTAAAAATTTATATACATGATGCCATTTTTAGTACAACAGATAAAAATATATTTAATAATTTCTCGATCCTTGTTCCAAAATAATTTGAAATGAGTATGATGGGTTAATTAAATTTAATTCTAGGATTTCAAATCTATCAAGAAGATTATGTAGACTTTTTAATTAAAATAAAATACATTATTAATTTATTGAAAAAGTTTGGAATAGAAAATGATAAGACTTATAAAAATCCCATTTGTAATAAAGTAAATCATGATTTGGATGAATCTGGAAAACCATTTCATAACAAGTTATACAGAGGTATGATTGGTAGGTTAATATATCATACTTCTAGTAGACCATACATAATGATTTTATATGTTTATGTGCTATATTTCAATCAAAAAAATAATAATTTCATCTTACTATTACTAAAAATAATTAATAGATATTTAAAAGTAACTATTTTCAACATCTAATTTAACAAATAAATTATGAAATTAATTTTATTTCATATTTAGATGGTGATTTTGGAGGATGGATATTATATAGAAAAATCAAATTAGGAACCTGTCAATTTTTAGTAAAATATTTAATTTCTTGTTCAAGTAAGAAACAATATGTTTTTCTCTATCAACAGATGAGGAAAAATATATATATGATGGTAGTTGTTTGTAGAATTTTTTTGGATGAAACACTCCTTACTTTACTTTCGAATTGATTTTAATAATATTTAAATTTTATTTCAAAATACAAGTGTAATTAATATTTAAAAAAAAGTAAGTCACTCAAGAACCATGTATATTGATATAAGACATCATATTATAAGAGATTATGATCTTCAAAAGGATATATCATTAGAATTAGTAAATACTGAATATCAACATTATGATATTTTAACTAAACCACTTCCCATTTCTAGTATTGTTGTTTATTAAGGGGGGTTAGGAATATTTAATTTTAAAATTTTTTTTATTAATTTGTCTATATTATTTTTTGTATTGATTATTTTACTATTTTGATTTGGATATTATTTATTAATTAGATATCGTAAATAAAACAATAATTTCTTATGTTTTTGAAAAAGTACATATTTTAAAAATAAATAAATTAATAAATAATGGTAATGATTAGACAGATTAATTGGCTTGATAAACCAGAACCAACACCACCAAAACCATCAAACCCCCTGTCTCTTTCACTCTTATCCTCAATATTCGATCACTTTTAACTTCCAGAGATCTTATTTTTATTAGAAATCATAGAATCTGAACCATCAACCATCAGATTCACAGAAATGTTGATGATTAAGAGAATCAATGAAGGAAATTAAGTGGAACAAAGAAACATCGTGCCACCCACGGAAAAAATCTTCACAAACATCTTATAGATTTGGTATGTATCTATCAGAGAAATATTCTTATGATGAAAGATCTAGATTTTCATGATCTAGAAGTTATTTTTATTGAATAAAATGCTGAATTTATTTTCAATATATAAGTAAAATAATTTTATATAAATTTTCAATTTAGTTTTGGTGACACATAGGTTGTTATCATATCTCAGAAAAATGATATGGATTTTTATATATCTTTTATTGGAATAGATAAAGTTTTTAGTGTACCCAGGGAGGGATTTTTCATTTCAATCTTAAAAAAATTGGAAATAAAGAACAAAATTAATAGGATATTATGTAATTTCTTGTCGACTGTCACCATAATAAGAAAGATATTCGTTAAAGATATTGAGGCCGACTAAAAGGTGTTGGTCATGTTTATTTAGTCAACAATAATAACTAGAATTGATGAGATATAAAATATTATTTATCCCAACATGTATATAATGTTTTTAATGATTAGTGATATTAAGTTTTATTTCAAAAGATACATGTTATGGTACATGCATCACAATTTCTATGAAGATGCTAGAATGTATTTTTATCCGTATAGAAGGATAATTTAATTTATACTATATAAAATATGTATCATTTGAGATATACAGATATACACTAAGTTTCATCCCAATAACATTTTAAATGCTATAACTTTGAGGAAGATATGTTTCTTATATAGTATAGTATAAGGAATGGTGATACTTGATGGTGTAAATGACCAACAAGAATATGGTCTTATTGCTCACGGAGATAAATAAAATTTGAGATATTCTTGTGCAATCTGAATTCAAGAAGAATAAGTTTTATATTATAGAATAGATGATACAGTTCAAACAAAGAGGTGTAGAATCAGATATTATTTCACTAATAAATAATCTACATGAAATTTCCCTCAATCTAATGACGAACATTTTGAAAAACAAAATGATGTGGCCCTTATCATCTAGCCTAGACAAAGGGATAAACTGATTGATCAGACTAATACATCTCAAGAACTATATGCAGAGGCTGTTGTAAATGGTGAAATTTCATAACCAATGTTTCTTGGAGTTTCAGTTATTCATGAGAAACACCAAACTGAAAATCCAGAAGATATTAGATAAGTGTCGGAGTATATTTCTAAAAATCATGATGAAAATCAAGAGAAAGGGGATCCTAATGAAAATTAGAATCAAATTGATCGTTATGAAGAAAAGTTTAAAGAGAATTCTCATGGAAATGAGAAATCACAAGAAATGATAGCTAACCATACAAAATTAGCTAAGAATATGTCAGTTTCTATTATATATGATTATTTGGATAAGGAGATTTCTGAACATTCTAAGAATACATAGGATCTTCAAATTGAATTTTCTTCCCATTGTAACAAAGATAAAGAAAAAAATCTACCCTTGGTTGATAGAGGCCAACAATATCAATCTTAAGAAGAATAATCTTAGGATTCTTTCAATAACCAAATTAAATAATTTTTTGTTATGTTTAACATGTTTTGGGAAGAAAATTCAAGTTTCCAAAGTGAACTAGAGTCTATGAGGATATATTTTGAATATTTGAAAAGTACAACTATTCCTATAGTGGAATTTGAATGTATCCAGAATCAACTACATAATCTCAGATGAAGTTCAGTTTCAAGAATAGATTTTTATTCTTTTCATAATGAAACGTAGAACATTTTGGAA
Source organism: Viscum album (assembly GCA_963277665.1). Lineage (NCBI taxonomy): Eukaryota > Viridiplantae > Streptophyta > Magnoliopsida > Santalales > Viscaceae > Viscum > Viscum album. The sequence goes on along the minus strand of OY728153.1, from coordinate 182,541,547 downwards.
AGCTCCAAACATATTTTGTTTCAAAAATACTTTTAAGAGATTTGAAATAGTATTTAGGGAGTTAGTTTGAATCTATCATAAATAGTTTTACTCAATACAAATCATCTAAATATTCACCTCAGACTTCTCTATATTTAGTTATTAGGTGTGTAGTTATTACTATTTTTGTGTATAATTTCAATGATCGACTTCATAGACTTCAATTGGAAAGTACTCCATTAAATTTTTTGTTGAAAAACCAGAGATATCTCATTGGGAATCTAACTTTAGGAAAACCAGGAATAAGGAATCTACTTAACAAGTTCTGTGGGATACTTACACAATCATTTCATTAAGAAGAAATAGTTCATGAGTTAATGAAGGTGAATTATTTTAATGTTTATAAATTGTTCATCATTCAATTATTTTTATGTTATAGTTGGATGAAAATATTACTGAATGTTTAAGATGACAGATTGAAGAGTTGAAGGAATTTCTTCAGGATGATCATGTTTCACCAGCCATTGATAGAACGTATGAACCTTAAATACCATCCTCATCCATTCCTATTTTTTGAAAAATTTCTCATCCAAAATTATTATTATAATCATCAAAATATTTTTATAAATTTTTTTTGTTTATAATGATTCTATTTATTATTTTATCTATCCAATTCTACTTCCAAAAAACATATATTTTTAAATATTACATAGAATATAACATTAATTTTTATTTATGTGCTACATTGAATATGTTTTAATCCATTTTCATCTACTTTCTTTTTTATATCACAAAAGGGGGATAATTTTTTGTAAAAAGAACATTCATGATTCTATTACCTGTTTCTATTATAATTGAAAGGAATGTATTTTCTATGTAAATTAATTTTAAATAAATATAATTTATATATATTTTTAAAGACATTATCTCATTTGTTTTTAAAATTATTATATTTTATGTATGTTATGTTATGGGTTTTGTGATCATAAAAAAGGGGGATATTTTTTGGAACCTATTGTCTTAATAATACTCTATAAATTTTATTTATTTTTATGCTAACAAATACTTTTGTTTGTTTTATTAATGAAATAAGTTAAAGTATTTTTCCGGAATATATTTTATTGAGAAGTTTATCTTTTTTATGTGTATAAATATTTTTAATGTATTATGAATGAATTTGAAGGTATTTTAGAAGAATTGTTTATACCCTACGTTTTTAAGCATAATTTATGGTTCAACAATCCTATGTTGTAAATAAATGTATGGATAATGTAACCTATGTTGTCAGAAAATTATGGATCATCAACCCTATTTTTGGTTGGAACATTAAATTTTAGAAAATGGAAGTGTTGTTTATCAAACCTACATTTGTAAAATACCATACGTTATTAACCATATATTTTTAAACAAACATAAATTTCCAACCATATGTTTGGATTTTTTCGTTATGTGATGGAACTATACATTTCACTATTCGACGATAGAGTTTAAAATTAAATATATTTTCCATGATTACTACAATCGTCTCAAAGGATGTAAATAACATTTTAAATATTTTTTTTACAATATATTCCAAGGCTAGTTTTCAACAAAGTAAATCATTTATAGTTATAATAGAAGTTACAACCCTCTTGAATGATTTAAATTTGAATGATTGTGATTTATCATACAACGTTCTTGTATTTACTCAACTAAAATAAATCCATGTTTTATATATATATACAGAAAGAATATTTTTTCTTTTTAATAGGATCATATCATATAATATGTAAAATAAATTTATGATTACATAACTACTAAATAGAAACAAAATAAAGAAAACTCTTTTATTCTGAAGAATTTATAATTTGTATACAAACATATTTCGACCTTGTATTGTGTAACTACTATCATTTTTTTTGTTTATATTTTTATTGAAGATCATTCACAACTAGGATCTCTTCAAATATATTACTTCTTGAAGACATTTATCTTTGAAGAAGAAGATCTGTATTTTTTGAGATTCCACTACAACTATGATCAAGAACCTATTTAATAAATTAAATCACACTCTTTTGATTTATTGGATTTTTGGATAGTCAAACTCAGTCATGGAATGATATTATCTTCTCAGACTAAGATATTTAGAATCTAGTTCTTTTTAGAACAACCATAAAGCTCTATAAATTCTTATTGTTAAGGTGTAAACTACCTACACTAAAATTTCAAGGTATTGTGATAAGAGGACCTTTCTAGTGAAAATCACCAAGCTCACATCAAGAGCATTGATGGAGTCGAGTAGGGGATCATTGATCCCTGAGACAATATAAAAATTATTATGTTCTTATTTTCTTTTTATCTTTTTCACAAATTACTTACTAAAGAGAATAATATATATCCGAATAAACTGAAAAGAAGGTTAAAAGTCAAAATCTATCAAGATTATTGAAAAGACACAATTCACCCCTATATCTTTTCATTATACTAAACTAAAATATATCACTAAATAAAATTCAAATGGGTTTAATTCTATCATATAATCTCTAGTAAGTGGATTCTTTGGAGGGACGTGGTAAAAAAAGTTTCACTATAGCATCTAGTAACTGAAGAGAATACACTATGATATTGGTTATCCACACAACATTTGTTTTCTCTAACACTTCAATGAGATGTGATGTATAGGGATTTAATAATATATTACATGAATTCACCAAAAATAAAGTTAAAAAAACATAACAAACTTACGATAAATTAATATTATTGTAATTATCAGAAAACAATTATGAGTTAATGGGTTTAATAAGGTTTAATTTTGAATTCTACTAAAAATAAATATGACCCATCTATATACATAACATTATTACTTATAAACCAAATAAAATATTGGTGTGTAGTATATCCCATATCTTAATCATGTAGGATACTAAAAATTTAATAAACACACATGTAATCCTCTGCAATATAATATAATATTTAGAAGAGAAAACAACATCCACCCGGTTGATTCATGACTCAAAATAAGAAAAAAGAACTATGAACCAACATATATCCTCTTACAAATTTTTACCACTATGCCCCCATTATACATGAAAAATGATATAAATCTAAGATTCAAAACCTAAACATGAACAAAAAATGAAGGTCTATCGTTATACATGAGAAACCATATCATGTGAATGGGTAAGTGGTTCCCACTATAACTCAGTAAGTTTTTTTGTCATCAAATGCCTTGATAAAGTGTGATAAATATGGATGAATGTAATGATTTCAATGGTATGATGCTCAAACCAACCCCAAAATATAAATATTTATAGAAAAACAAATTCATGCACATATTTAATGTAATGTAAAACAACATAAATCAATAAATAATTACCTATAACTAATCAAAAAGGTTCACACACATGCCTCCTTAAATTAATATCTAAGCACATACTCAATCTCACATTTTATCCAAGGTTACCAATAAAAATATACTAATTTTTTTTAGACACTACTAGATTAAACATAATTAGACCATATCATATAAATCTAATTAATTGAGGAAAACTCCCTAATTCCAATCCCTTGCATCATCCATAATGGTTAACTAAAAAAAATATACTAACTATTAACCTATCAAAACTCATACACCTAGAGATATATAAATCATTACATGAATGTCATGTATAAAAAATATATACAAATATAGTAATCACCCCATGATAAACTTCTACCCATAGAAATGCTACATAAAATAGTTATTATGTTGGTCCTCATGATTCGTGATCCTAAAGTGCTAGAAAACCCACACCATGAAATCAGTTCATAAAAACGTATTAATTGACCTCGCTATATAATCTAAGAGTATTTCAACTAAATTTATACCCCAATAAATCATCTATTTTTCAGTACACACATGTGGGATAATCCCACACTCACGTCTATTTCATTGCATTATAAAAGCGAAATAATCCAAGAGCTCCACAGTATACCTACAATGTAAAATCACCTATAAAAAAAGACATAAACCACATTATTTCTATATTATCTATCCTTTGAATGTTCATATATCCAAATGGATTATATCATAGTATAATTGTCAATGTAAAGAACAATATATCTAACCTGGTAATTACTAAAAGCAATAATTCTATAGAATATATAAAACTATAACATATCCTTTTACACTCTTCAAATTATTATGACTTAAACTGGGAAATAACTATTATAAAACTACTATAGTTAAAACACTATTATCTTAATAAATTACGAAAAATAAATATATATACAGGATTAATCAAGCCCAAAATTCATTTTTTAGAACAACCCTTCCATTTGGATGATAAGAATGCAAAAATAGTCGTAATTAAATAGTCACATAACATAGTAAGATCCATAACCTTATTAATGTAGGTAAAAAATTCTTATGCACTATCCTAATGAACCTAGAATGTTAATAACCAATATCTATGTTATTTTTCATAAAAGGAATTCATAATTATATAGAATTATTTTTTTATTCAGGGGTTTTTAACCATAAAACTTAACCAATAATAGTTGTTTCATTACTGTGCAAGAATTAATATTTTTTACAATATAACCAAAAAAATAACATGGACCGACTATCATGGATTCCCAAACCATTCAGCATAATTGTTCCTTTTTCACTATAAATAATACATCAAGATAAAAAAATAACTTAATGTACAATTCTCATAGTTGGAATCTAAAAAACCTCCATAAACCATAAATTATTATAATATATTAATTTTGAATATATTTTAATCCTTATATCCAATCAAACTATTAGAGAATATGAGATCCCAAATGATACATGATTTTATAAATAATAGAAAATAGTAAAAAAAATATAGAATAAGAATAAAATGATTTTTTTGGATTAATAAAAATTCTTACAGACATACAGAGTCAAAAAAATAATTATTTTTAGGAGAAGGAATTATAATTTAATAAAAAATAAAAATAACCTGACCCCAGTCACCCAAAGCTAGTGTATACTTTATTAAATTGGAACTAGATATATGTAATCACATCTCGAAGGATAGAATAGTTTTATAGTCTTAGAAAACATGATAAACACTTTAAATTTATATTATAATTGAAAAAATAAAATACACGGTGTGTTTTCTTTGAGAACACCATATTTCCCATTAACATATCCCTACATATCAATTACAAACCACTTCATGGTATCCTGGGAAAAATAAAACGCATGAAAGGTGTGAGATGAGATGGTCATTATGGGTAAGCATATAGAGAAATCTATCATTAATAAACAAGAAAAATCAATATGGAATGGTGAATATTTGAAACACATGGTATCTAAACAATTACATGATAATAACATGGCAGGAATAAATAATTTTGAAATGAATCCAAATAAATAATAACACAATCATGAAAATTGTTCATTGATATTATAACTAACTAAATAATCGCATACCCATCAATAACTGATCTCATAATGGGGGAATTAATAATTCAATACATCTGAAACATTTTTTTAAGACCTTAATAATATTGTTTAAAACTATGGTTAAAAACTAATTTGATTTGGCCAAGTGATTTTTCTCATGAGACCTATCGATGCATAGAGGGGATATATATATATATATATAATTGAGTCCTACAAATAACATACAAATTCCAATGAATTACTAATATTAATGAATAGAAACATAATAAAAAAACATATTTATTGAAAAACTAGTTTATGAAATATTGATATTTACCCCCAATCAGGTAATCATAATCATAAACCATCGAAAATAATATAGTGAATTGTAATGAAATTGTACATCCTCATTAAAACTGATAATAATCCATAACAGGAAAGAATAAGTATGATATCAGTACAACATATCCCTAGTGTATCATATGTACAATAATTTTTTGATTTCATTTATGTATAGAAATATAATAAAAATGTCATTAAACAATTTTTAAGGAAAATAACCATTTCAATTTTTAAATATTTTAATTCAAACAGTTAAAAAAAATATATTGAAAATACATTTATTTAAAATCATTTTGAAACTTGTAAAATAACACATAAAATATTGAGTGGTCATGTATAATGATTTGACCCAGCTCACCACTAAGAAGATGGCCAGACCAGTGGGTCACATGGTCTCAGGTGCACCTCTTCGTACACTAGAGGCTGCTGACTAGTAGTTTGCTTCTTAAGAGGTGATAGTAGGGAGACTATAACATCATGTAAGTGTAGCACAATAGTTTATCAGATAATAAATAGCATGAAAAAATTGAAGAAATATAATAAATGGAAGCCAACTTGAAGAAGATGAATAATATAACTGAATAAAAATAAAATTGATAACATTAATTCAATATAATGATGCATGTAATTTATGGTGTTACTATAAGCTATAAGAAATAAAAAATAACAAAAGAAAATAAAAATCCAATGGTCAAATCCATGAGAATCTTGAGAAAGAGTCCAGTCTTATGCTCCCCAGCTCCTATGTACACAACACAACATAGGCAATGAATCTAAGTACCTACAAGAAAGAAGATATACTCAGGTGTCAAACAGCACCCGAGTAGGTTTTTAGATAATAATATCAGTAGTCTCGCACCCACAGTGTCTATCCCAATCCATTAATTGATTTATAATATAAAGTAGTGGGCATGTATAAGGAGAAACATAAATGAGTAGTACGGAATGAATAACCTGTCCAGGTTCTTAAGGGACATCAGACGGCTATACCTACTTCAGAAACCTACCACGTATCTATTTCTATTGGTAGATCCTCCTACATCAGGATGGGTCACCCAAATGGGGGATGATTATATGACTGAGGATAAATCACTCAGAAAATACCATAAACATATGGCCTTTACCATTAGGATAACCAAAATCTCTCCCTTATGCATAATTATAATCATGCCCCCAAACATCACGTGACTATGCATCTATCCCTCATGCATACAACATAATCATATACTCTAACCTCATGCATTTAGTACCAGTGAGCTCATCCCTTTGGGTGCATGAAAACATGCATCAATCCCTCAGTTTTAAACACTAATCATGAGTCCTAATACATCCCATTTAATCATAAACTCTACCCTATGGCATCAAGTACCCATGCACCTTTCCCTTATGTAGTATAGAAGAACATACACCAACCCCTTAGGCATCCACATTAGACATGATTTGTATACAGACAAACTAAACATTCCAATCAGTATCAAACCCTCAGGTATCAATCACATCGATATCACATAAGCTCAAAATATAAGCTATAAAAATCATAGTTCTAGTATCAAACACGATTTATTTATCATCAATAAACATAATGATCAATTTATAAAAATTATCATCTGTCAAACCAATTCATTTTATTAATCCAGGTTTCTAATTAACATCATAATTATATCAGACCTATCTAATTAATCATTTTACCATAATGTAGATAATATATTAATTAATTAACCATTTTATTCAAGGTGACTCTACCATAAGAAATCACTAAATTTATTATTATGTAAATTCAAAAGCCTAATATGGAATCCAACAACTTATCCAATTTATTATTGGGATTTAATGTCGAGTAGAACTAGTCTTAATAATGTCCAAGGACGGTACACCGTCTAGGTGGCCATATGTATGAGTCTTCATGCCTATAGACTCATAGGGATCCAAGTTATGGTTTAAAATTAACAATAATAATTTAATATGAATTATTAAATTTATTTTTTTATGCGCGGCATTCCAGCGCGATCAAATTTGTAGTATATACTTTAAATAATTAAATCAGAAAAAAGGTATTTAGTTTATACCACCCACTTGTTGCACCATGTGGTAAGTGTAAAGTGTATATTATGGTATAAGACACATGTTAATATTCATAATTTTATACATTAGGCAAAGTCCTCTTATGTATATCATTATCCAAGGACAAATCTATTAGGGTGTTACATTTCATTATAAGCATTTACTTATGCGTAAGCAAAAAGGAATAGCCATACCATTCCTTGGTTTCAATCTAATAAATACCATTTGATTCATTATAAGAGAGGTATACCTATCATTAATTTTCCATTTATTTTAAAACCACTCATTCAATTTTGTAAAATATTTAAAATTCACATACAAGGATCAATGGGTCAAAGATCAAGGAAGATGTCATTTAAAAAACTAAAATGCCCACTTGGGATTTCAAGTCCAAAGGGACCGAACACCCATGGGGTGTCTTGGGTTCATTGAAACACATATGATACAAGGACCACTTCATTTAAAAGACTATCCATTATCTAAACCTTTACTTCAACTCATAATAAGCTATGTACCAAAAAGGGGAAACTCATTTCATAACTTCAATAAGGCTAAGTATCAACATGATATATACCAAACATACATCAAGGTATAAATGAAGAACCAAGGAAATAAGGTAGTAATGCATAAAAATATACTCAATATATTTTATCTTGAAGATAGTGAACCTCCAATAGAGGTGTTTTATTATAAAAACATTAAATTTCTTATGAATCAGTCATTTATCACATTTAACACTTCCATCAGGAATCATATTCAATTCACATTTAAAAGAAATTTAATATAAATAATTTACATCATTAATTAAAATTTAATGAATGTTCACTAAACAATTAATTCATTCATTCTTTAAAATTAAGGGAAAAATAATGGGTCTTTGCCTCAGGATGTAGACAAAATCCCAGCCAAACACTTTGGAACTTGATAGTTTTACTGGAGGCCACTCAAAATATTCCAAACTTTAATGAAAATACATTCATTTATATATATATATATATATATATATCCTTTAATCTAATTAACATATTCTACTCTCTATGAGAGAATATGTACATGGAATATATATATATATATACATATCTATGTATGTGAGTGCACGCCTTCAAGGAGCCACCAAAATCACTGCAAATTAAACTAGGAACATTAAAAACACGTAAAGATCCTAAATAAAATAGGAGAATCCAAGAAGCAGACATAAATATTGCCCCAAAATCATGACGGAGAGACCAAAGAATCTGAACCACTTCACTTTCAAAGGTGTTTTCTAGAATCTGCATGAATAGGTCTTGAGAGACCGTTTGGAAAAACTAAAATAAAAAGAAAAACAAAATCAGTAGTTTTTCCCAAACCCTATGTTTGGCCAGACATCTCCAGGTGACAAAGAGACCAAATATCAGCTGGAAAAGGGGGGATGGGAGACCTATTACCATACCTTAAAGTTTCAGATATAAATCTTGAGAATATATGGATGAAATTGATGAGCCAAAGGGGAGCTAAGTGGGGGGGGGGCTGCTTTACGCCTAGAGGGAGATGGGGAAAGGGGGGGTTTAATGCCTAGAGGGAGAGGGGGAAAGGGGTGTGTCATGTTGGAGGAATGGGGAGACACCTTAGGTCTTTAAAAAACTATCCTAATAATAATAATATTATTATTATTATTGATAATATTATTATTAAAACCTTTCTTTATTTTTATTCCCCATTTATTTTTCATTTAAAATATTTTCATTTTACATTTGATTTAATTAATTTAATTTAAAAAAAAACATCACAGTCTTCCAACTCTAGAAAAACCATTCTGAATCTTGGTTTCAAAAATGGATCATCTAGAATATGCCAAATGTTTAAAATCCCTTGGATTTTTGTCCAGTTCGAAACACATGATGGTACAACCTTCCCACATTAGAACTTCTTGTCCCAAAGAATCCATTAGGAACAAAAAAATTATCACACAACCTATAGGGGTCATGAAGTATCATTCAAAAATTCATGTTTAAATTTTCAATGCTCAACACACCTTTCAACACTTCTTAAGAACACAACTCATAAGAAGTCAAATCCCGACGTAATGCTCATTTTCCAACCAAAACATCGATACATCACTTACCCAAGCTCGTTTAGCTAGAGACACGATCAATTTTTCATCTAGTTAAACATATAGGAAAAGGTAATTCCACCTATGTCTTTCCCACTATAAAGGGTAAAAATCTAAGACATAGAACCTTCCACTATCATAATTTCCTACAATACATGACCTTAATAATTCTAGTGATGCTTCTCACATGATTTCTGAAATATTTAAAATGTGAATTTCCCAATTGACCTCAAAGCCTAAGTTAAGCCAAAATTACATGAAAATAAATAGTTGAAATAAACCAAACTCATCTCACCTAATGATTTTCTAGAAATGGTCCTTCACTTACTACTCTATTTAATAAGAGAGACAACAATCGAGCCACTCTGGCTGACCATTCAATGAAGATTCTAGGATTAGACTATCGGTGTTTTACAAACTAAACTATAATTCCTTCTCCAAAAGCATCTTTCATTCCCCACGAACATGCTCACTGAAGTCCACACCTAACTTTCCGTGATGTTCCTTGGTTAGAACATCACCTCTAAGCCCATCACCAAGAATGGGATAACCTTGGATTGAAACAAATAGAGTGTATGTAACTAACTCAAGAGGGTCCATACTCCATTCTTACATGTGAGATGTTGGAACAAGAAAAAACATCCACAACTAATCTTTAACTGATACTAGAGTGTCATACATCTAGTAGACGAGTCAATGGAAACTGTTGGAATCTAAATTCCATTCAAGGTGTTTCTGTATAGGATCCCAAGGATCTCCCAAAAATAACCATGGCTTGATAAGAACCATGCATTCAATGTGTAATGCTGGTAGACCACTTAAACCACCAAATAAATTTTAAACTACAGTGTGGTGTAAGACAAACACTCTCTTAGTATATCATGGAATACATTAGGATTGGGTACATGCTTTTCACATAGAATAATACACTAATAGGATTTGAATATTACCAAGAATATTAGTCAAAACAAAACTGGTCTACTTCAAAGAGGAAACTTGGATTCATCAACTAACACACCATCATGACTGATAGCAATTAATTTTTCCACATGAGGAATTACATGATCATTTAGTCTTAACAATGAAAGTCATCCAATTCCAAACGTGCTTCTGAAAGGTTGTAAACAGCCAACCACACCGAGTTGTGTTGCCGAGAAAGCACCGTCTTGATTTAGAATTGCAATCCTGAAAGGCATTTGAGAATAACTGACAATTTTGATTGATATTATTTTTTTATAAACCTTCTACTTGGAAGTACACATTTACCAAAACTTTCATGGTTCTCCTCCAAGACACAAAACATCAATTCATTAGACAAGGAAACCAAAATCGGACTTAATGGCGTGTCAAAACACCAATGTCTCAAGATAGTTCTCCAGAGCATTGGTAAAAACAAATTTATTAAATTCTCATTTCACTCTACTTAGAGATGACCCAAGACTAAACTCAATGGCTCAAGTCGTAATGATTTCACAAAAGTGAACATGTTCATTGCATCAATTAACACTCAACCATCACCACGTATGTGAACGCATACTTCCCTGAGGTTTTAGAAGAAAAAAGATCATCCTGGATAATCACCAAAGGTTTTCTTCCCTATGAATTCAAGTATCATATGGCCTACAATAGGAATTTATCTCAGATTCATATTACCCCTTAAAACCATTAATTAGGATGACGATATACCAAATCTTCCATCACCGAGGAAGAAGAGAGGTTCAAGACACCTACAAAACATCCAACCATGCCTGAGGCATATCTAAGCTGTTGAAACAAATAATTACTCTATGCACATGGTCATATTAAATGCTAAGAAAAACATGAACACCCTTCTAAACAAGGGTGCCTTTTTAAAGAAAAGGGGGTACAACTAGGGACGAAGACACGTGAATGGATCCATACAAGAGAAAGAAAACTATTTTTATCAAGGCATTTAATAACTAATGGTGCTACCTACCATGGGATATCCCTTTATGAGAGCATAATTTTTGACCCTAACACTAGGTTATGCCAAAACAAAAGTCACTAGGCTCATGATCCTACCATCTAAACCATTTATAAAAATAAAGAAGGCCTACAAAAAATTATCACATTTCTATTCCAAGGAAACTCAAAAAGTATATCTCAAGCTACCGTTACACGAGGTTTTAAATGAAGAAAACATATACAGGTTCTATTTTAAATTCATTTCATTTATTCACGTTTTAATCTTTTAACCATTTAAAATATTTTACTAACACTTCGAGGGAAAGAAGGAATGTTTAAACAAATATCATTTTTAAAACATTTTAAACTTCTTGATATTCATTCATAATTAAGAAATTTATCAAAATAAATTTATTTTAATAGATAAAGGGACATAAGAGGGTACCACTAATCCAACCTGGGTTCTTTATAAAGAAACCCAATAGTAGTTTCTTAATTTATTAAAAATTTTAAAACACCCTAATGGGTTATATCATTAGAAACATAACCCAACTAAACTACTTGGGTCCAGTTGTGAATTTTTGAAGTTAACCAAAACATTTCAGATCAAAATTTAAATTGATATAACACTTTAAAACCAATTATCTCTATATATATATATATAAACCTCATGGATGGTTCGATTTCATGGGTTACATTTTCCTAGTTATAAGACACCCATACACCTCACAATTGAAAACTATCTCCCATTATAATCACAACCATATAATTTATCCAATGAAACCAATTATATATCAAAATATTCATGTTATAAAAAGTAGATAACATATATAAATATGCTATAAACATAGAAACATGGAATAATAATCAAGGAACACAATCAACACTAGTAAATATCCTACATAAGCAACTACATGGAATGGCATATGTATAGAATTCGTATTCTCTATGTACTTAATAAGATGCATGGAATGCTTCATCCATGCCATACCAGTCCAAGGGTAAAATTACATAAATTCATAAATCAACATGATGTGGAAATTACACCATTCACTTAAGGTAAAATCATATTAATTGTAACATCAAATAGTATAAACAACAATCACAGCCCGAACCACTTAGTCATTTCCTTATGCATGGGCTGATCAGTCCCAAGCATGACAATTTACTAAGTGCTGAAAAATTCCTATTATCCTGTATACTAGCCCAAAATAGTATTACAAAAGGAAAAAATGGATCTTTGATACCACTTTGTAATGTAATAACCCGGATCACCACTAAGATGATGGACAGAACCCGTGGGTCACATATCCCTAGGCACTCCTCCTCATATGCCAGAGGCTTCCTAATAATAGTGACGGTCTAAAGAGGTTATAGATAGGAAAATATACCCTCATGTATGAGTATAATAATCGGTTATTATATAATAAATAGAAACAAATAATGAAATAAGTATAATAAATGTAACACAAATTGCGGTGGAAGAATAATATAATTGAATAAAAGTAAAATGACCAATGTCAATTCTATATAATGGTACATGTAAGACAGGCGTTACTACAAGGTATAAGCAGTAAAAAATATAAAATAAAAATAAAATCCCAATGGTCTACTCCTCAAGAATCCTAAGAAATATCCTCGTCTTGTGCCCCCAAACTCCCATTTACACAACACAACACGACCAGTGAATTCAAGGACCTACCATAAATAATATCTACATGACTACTAAGCGACTCCCAATCAGGGTGTGAGATAATAATCTTAGTAGTATGGAACCCACAATGTCTAGTTAAATCCATTACTTGATATATAATATAAAATAATGAGCATGTTTTAGTATAAAAATAAATAAGTTATAAATAAATAAACAACCCTCCCAGGTTCTTAAGGGATAGCTAGTGGATATAACTACCTTAGAACCATTCCAGGTATCTATGTCTGTGGGTCGATCCTCTTGTATTTGAATGGATCTCCAAAATCGGTGGAATATTATCCTTCCTATGATGAATCACTCAGAAAATACCATAAACATATAGCCTATTCCCTCAGTCTAACCAAAATATCACCCTTGGAAATAATTATAATCTTTCCCTCATGAGTCATGTGACTATGTTTCTAACCCTCGGGCTTCCAACATAATCATATAGTCTACTTTAGGCATTTAGTACTAGTTCTCATAGCCATTAGGTGGTACAAAAACAATCAACAATCCCTCAGACATCAACATAAATCATGAGTCCTCATACATCCCATATAATCATACAATCTACCCTAAGGTATCAATTAACTGTGTGCTATGTGCTCAGGTGGTATGGAAGAACAGGCACCAAGCCTTAAGGCGACCATGTTAGACATGAGTCGTATCTGAAAATCTCAACATGCCAATCAGTATCAAACTCCCATGTATTAGTCACAACAATATCACATAAAATCAAAATTTAAGTAAACAAAATCATAGTTTTGGTATCAAACATACACGATTTATCATCAATAGACAAAATGATCAATTTATAAAAATTACCATCTATAAAACTAATCCATTTCATTAATCTATGTTTTAAATTATCATAATAATTTTACCAAACCTATTTAATTAACCATTCAATCCTAAATTTGTTGATATATTACATAATTAACAAGTTTAGACAAGGTGATTCTACTATAATAAATAACACAATTTATTATTATGAAAATTCAAAGTCTAAGCATGAAATAAATAATTTATCCAATTTATTATAGGGCTTTAAAGCCAAACAAACCAAGTATTAATAATGTCCAAGGTTGGAACACTAAATACGTGGCCAGAAGTCTGAGTCTCCACACTTATTGACCCAGAGGTATCCAAGGGGTAGTTTAGAATGAACAATTATAATTTAATAGGGATTAATCAATTTATTTGGTTGTTCATGGTGTGCTGACATGATCAAATGTATTGAATATACTTTAAATAATTATATCATAAAATATGAGTTTAGTTTATACCACCCACTTGTGGCACCAAGAGACAATCATAAATTATGGATTAGCTTATAAGACATTTGTTCAAATACATAATTTAATACATGAGGAAAAGGACTCTATTGCATATCATTATCATAGGCCAAATCAATTAGGGCGTTACATTTAATTATAATCATTAACTTATATGTATGAAAAATGGAATGGCCTTAATATCCCTTGGCGTAAATCATTTTAATATGATTTTATTCATTTTTAGAGAGTAAACTATATCATGTGTTAGTCATTTATTTTAAAATCACTCATCCAATTTACCAAAATATTTAAAATTTACATACAAGGCTCAACGGATCAAAGATCAAGGAAGATGTCAAGGAAACAACTCAAATACACACTTGGGAAATTCCATGTCCAAAGCGACCAAACACCCATGGAGTGTCATAGACTCATTGAAACACAATTGAGACAAGGGATACTTCATTTAAACTATAATCCAATAGCTAACTACATGTCAAGTCATAACATGCTATGTATCAAAAGGGAAACTCATTTCTTAACTTCAATAAGTCCAAGTCTCAACATGTTATATACCAAAAATACATCAAGGTATAAATGAATAAACAAAGCAATAAGTCAGGAAAAAATAAAATTCTACTCATTACTTTTTAGCTTGATGATAGTGTTCCTCCCTTAAAGGGGTTTTATTATAAAATCATGAAACTTCTTGTAATGCAATCATTTATCACATTTTACACTTTTTTGAGAAATCCTACTCAATTCACATTTAATAATATTTTAATATAAATACTTTACTAAATTAATAAAAATATAATTAAAGTGAAGTAAGAAATTAATTAATTCATTTGTTAAATTAAAGGGAAAAGGAATGGGACCCTACCTCGGGAAGTAGACTAATGACAAGCCAAAAAATTTGGCACTTGATAGTCTTACCGTCGACCACTGAAAATAGCTCCACACTTTCAGGCACATACATTCATATATATATATATATATATATATATATATCATAACCCAATGCTAGAATTCCCCTCACCATGAGGGAATAAATTGTTGACGCTCCTTTCGTCACGGAATCTAAAGATCGGAAAAGCGGAATATATGAGCTCAATGTGATTCAACCTTTGGACACATATCAAAAATTGACAAAGGAATGAGAAGAATGTTGCACAAGGGTCGCGCAAGTGCACTTGCACGACGCCTAATGGTCACGCATGTGACTTGCATGCCCTGAAGGATAACCACCCGGGTCTTCTTCATCCAATAAATAGACCCTACGGGCCCCCCATTCGGGGAGGATTTTTTTCTAGAAACTCAGATTTAATCTCCCTACGCCCTATTCTATTCTCAAAGCTTCCGAAACACTTCTAAGGTATTTTATTACCTAGAACGGACGATCTAAAGAGGGGTGGAAGGCCTAAGTGTTGAAACACATCAACACTTGCAAGCCTGAGTGGCCAACCCTTAAGGGAAATGGCCACACTTACGCGCCGCCTTACTCCTTCAATAGAACTTGCGTGCCCCTCTTCTGGAAGAACCTCAAGAGAATTCTAAAGGCTTTAACCAAGAGTCGCTCAAGTATTACCCTGCTGGTTAACCAACGCGCAAGTACCCATGTGACGCGCAGGTATACCTGCGTGACCAGGACTTGCGCGCCCATGTAGTACCTGTGTGCCTACCAGGACTTGCGCTCTCCTACCTTTTTGGGTGCCCTTTATGCCCATTTCACTGATCTTAGGCCATTCCACCTCTCCTATTCGAGATTCAATCTTCAAGACACTCTTCAAATCCATTTATGGCATAATTTCATAATTTGACTTCCTTATCTGAAAGGAATTCTGTGGAATATCTCTCAAAACCTAGTGATTTACACATATTTATGTCACTAAAGAGTGAGATTTCATTCATTCAACCTCATCCTTTAAGATGATAGAACTCATTAATTTGGTCCTCCTTTCCAGGAATAATCCCCAGTCATAATCCTTAAATCTGGGCATCCTTCTTAGGAATAAGCCCCAAGTCCTCATTAACCTGGGCCTACTTTTCAGGAATAAGCCCAAGTCATAATTCTCAAATATGGGCATCCTCCTTAGGAGTAAGCCCCAAGTCCTCATTAACCTGGGCTTCCTTTTCAGGAATAATCCCCAGTCATAATTCTCAAATTTGGGCATCCTCCCCAGGAGTAAGTCCCAACCATAATTCTATTAACCTGGGCCTCCTTTTTAGGAGTAAGCCCCAGTCTCAAATATAGGCATCCTCTTCAAGAGTAAGCCACAATTCACTTAATTTTTCAAGTCTCTTAACCTGGGACTCCTTTTCAGGAGTAAGCCCCAATCTAAATTCTTGTTAACCAATCCTAATTTACCTTTGATCTAGGATTCCTTCTCTGGAGTAAAAACTCAATCATAAGTCCTCTACTAATTTGGGCCTCCTTTTCAGAAGTAAGCCCCATGTTAGAGTATTCAAATCTCTATGAAGCACATATACCTTTATAGACACTGTTCCTAGATTTCTTCCCTAAAGTAAATCCAAATATTCATTTATCTGGGTAGTCATACATACATAAGTCCCAGCTTATTTCTTATGATTGCATCATTCATGGAATGATTGTCTGATTTTTACCAATACCTCTTGTTTCTCACACCATGCATGACTCACGTGAGTTTAGAGTGTAAAAGTAATTATGAAATCCTTCTTTAAGCCATCAATCATAAACATCATACTCCCTTACTCAAACTACATGGGTTCTGATTCCTTTTCTAAAAAAAGGATATGTAGGTAGCCCATCTACGTGTCCGATCCCAACTCTGAAATAATCTATGTCCATCCGAATGACAATAAAGTTCAAGTGACCCACTGAGTGGCTTTAAAAACTGTATGGTAATCACAATGACCAAGATACTTTTACGTATCAAAGGATACCATTGAATAAGAATCTCTAACAAATATAGATGATTCTCTATCAATGAAGAACCTTGAATACATATAAAAGATTCTATAAATTTTCTACATATCGATCATTGATTGTCAGATCTAAAGGAAATATCAT
Organism: Viscum album; assembly: GCA_963277665.1. NCBI lineage: Eukaryota > Viridiplantae > Streptophyta > Magnoliopsida > Santalales > Viscaceae > Viscum > Viscum album. Next base: position 182,523,745 of record OY728153.1, on the reverse strand, counting down.
TTTATACATGGTAATGTAATAAGGATTCACGAACATAACTTAAATTTATAAATAGAGTCTCTGAGTAGACATTAATTCCCCTAAAAAAGGTGTGATGAGTCCAACCTCCCATCATCTTGACCAATGAAAATTCCTAACACTCATCAGTCCACAACTAATGAGCGCATACATTTGGAAGGTAGGTCTAAATGGATGTGGAATCATTGGATGTTTCTGATTCTACGAACAAACCTGTTAGAAACCGATTGGAATGTTTGAATCTTCAATCAAGGAGGTCATCCCCAAATTCTTAGGGAAACAAAAAATGGTGAACCCGATATGAATCCTTAACCAAGTTAAAAAGATGTTTTACCTATTTGTTAGGCCCCAATTTAAAACTCAATGAGAGGGCCAACAAAAAAATCATTGACATATGTGCTCATCCAAAAGATGGAGTGGATGAATTTATCTTGATTACGTCTGTTATATCAAACAAGAACTCTTTTCCAAGATCTTTTGCATTTCCAGAATGGATGCTCTCAAGTTCATACCTGTGAATACTAATACTGCAAATGCCACTGCTACTACTCCTGTTGGATTGTCGTCCTCTCTGAGGATGACATCACCTACTCATCGTCTTCAACGCTGGGTATCAAATGTGTTGGTTATGGAGTACCGTCAACATGCTACCATCCCATATCTGGAGGCTGCCCAACAAGCCCTCCAAGTGAACAACTCACATCAGTCATCCGGAAAATGACGACCAGTGATTAAGAAGCAGGTGGTGCTGACTACCATCTCCAACCGTTTCGGGTCGTTATCTATGGAACACAATCACCATTCACTCCTATATTCCGGGGAGGTGAATGAGTAGGTCCCCCAGGGCCTTAATTCAAATAAGCATGAGTCCTTCCTGGGGGCTCCTATCAACAATCGCCACTAGACTCATGCGGTGGTGCGCCCTCAACATGATGAGGGTACAGACCCCAGGCATTCGGCTCAGGTTCCTCGAACCTGAGCAGGCAAGACGAACCGCCAGAGGTGGAATCCGGTCAACAGTGAAGAGGTTCTCATCTCTGCCATCTCCGGAGAAGTCCACCAACCTAACATGGTGGAAAGAAATGAGCGGGCACACACACCTTCCCATTTTAATCTCGTTGTCCAGAAGACTCGTCTGGCAGCAGTACGCCAATCCTATCAGGCAATTCCGGCGGAGTATTACAGTCAGGAACATACACCTGTTTATATGTCATCAGTTAGTCAGCAGTCTCGTGTGACTACATATGATGGGGATCATCAACCACATTTGGAGAAGTGCAATTAGAAGGCACACACACCTGCTATTATTAATTAGTCCTACCAACCGTCACACTTGGTAGCATTCAGAGAAGTTAGTCGGATAGCTTCGACAACTAACAGGAGGCAGACTCAACTCTCTACCCCTACACTTGAGTACTGTCAGGATTCACTAACAGGAAAAGGACGACAGGAGCATGCACACACACCAACTACAAGTATGGAATGGACGTATATCCCCTTTCTGGCAGCTAAAGTCACCAAGCATATTTTATCAATTGTGAAAGAGTATAAGAAAATCCCTGCTCATATTCTGGACGCTTTCCATGATATTATAACAAATTCATCATCATCTTATGGAAAGACACATAAATCTATCTTTACAAGTGGAGTGACAGATCAACAATTCCCTCCGGAATAGACACACACATCTGTTCCAGTCCAACAGGGTTGTGGGGCATACCACCCATATCATATGGACAACCAATTTAGGCACATAAACCTGATTTGAGTGGAGATCATCAGCCTAACCAAGCCATGTTTCCTAATCAGGCACATACACCTGCTCAGAGTAGCCCCTTTCGTCAATAAGTGTTTTCCAAGGCGAGTAAGAAGGCATCTAAGAAAAAGACCTGCCTAGCACAGTCAGGAGATCAAGAGTCAATCTGTAACAAGGCCTTGCTCGATGCTGGAGTTCTTGAAGCCCTAAGACAGTTATTCGTTGGAATTGAAGATTCTGCTCCATCATTTCCCAATAGTGGGAAAATTAATTCTGAAGATCTTCAACATACACTTCCTTATGAAGGCTTGCTATATGACAATTCGGTCGATCTCGAAGTTTCATCTTCAGATGAGAGCCACAGGAACCCTCTCTATGGTTAGAAGACCAAGGAGAATGAGATCTCATCATTTGTTGTAACCCACCATGGTGGTCCTCCACATGATGATGAATTTCGTTGTGAAAGTCCTCTCCGCAGTAGTGATGCACATTGCCCAGAAAATGCTCCAGTTGAAAATGTAGTGCTGAGAAAGCCCTCTTATCTTGAGGCACATGCAAATGAGAAACCAGTCATGTCTGATGCTTCATCGCTATTAGGTGAAATAATTTCTCAATAAGAAGATAGCCCAGGGTGTAGGTCATTCTCCGAACCACCCCTAAGTCATGCATCTTCTAGTTTGATGAGTGATTTCTCTACCTATCCTATTGAATCCAATTTAGCAAAAAGGAAGAACCAGCTCTGGTAAAAATGGGTAGAAGAGTCTTTAGCAAATGATAAATAGGAAATGATGAACATTAGAAAACAACTGGCGAATGGTGATGTGCCAGTCATGTTTTGGCCTCTGGCTAACTCTCAGTATGACATTCCAGAAATGTTGACGGAAGATGGGATTCATGATATTCGTCTCAAAATTTGGAAAACTCTTTGTCAGTTGAAACAGAAAGTATTATCTTATGATGAATATGAAAATCATCTTAAGATAATAGAAGGGTCACAACGTCAGACTAATTTGGGATCTCTATCAGTATCTCGATATCCGAAGGCTGAAAAGAAATAGAGAGCCCTTCAACGTTCATGCCTTGGCACACTAAGAAGATTGTGTCAATTAATTGCCAATTCCCTATCTAGTATTCATGTCATATGATGGGGTGTTCATGGAGCACTACATTTCATGGTGCTCTCCAGTTAGCAAAGCCCACAAAAAACGGTCTCATGCAATGTTATTGCCCATGGCCGGCCACAGTCAATGGGATTTGTTTGTAATCAAAATCTTTCCCAAGAACAGGCCTTAACTAGTTCCTTTCAAAATCAAGAATACAGAGAACAAGTTGTTGAATTACTCCTACATCAATCAAACGAGAATATAGAACAAGCTTCTCGTATGGAGCAATAACATCATCAAGTGACAGAAGTGTCAGAAATCATCCAACGGTCTTTTGAACTAGGTGATAAAAGTGGATATATATTAATGCATCCAGCTTATTTCTGGACTAAGGTTCGCAAGATCAGTAGAGATTTTAAGAAAGTCTCAGACATAGCATGTCATGAGCCATCCCAGGTTGCTAGACTGGGGACTCTTTTAACCCAACCCTCAGAATCAACAAATAGGATTCAAAGAGTTGAGCAGGAACAGCAGGAACATCCCTAGTCCACTAGAATGTGGACTTTTTCAAATCATCAATCCCCTCCTGGGAGAAATTCGGTCTTTTCTCGATTGGGGAAGAAACCTTAAGAGGAATGAAGATCCAAATTATTAGGAGATTCCCTTTAAATTATGGTTTGTCAAGAAGTTCATGAGGGGTCGAATCAACAAAAGGAAATGTCACATCAAAGACATGGAAGAAGACAATATCACAGAAATGCTGATAGAAGGGATGTGATGCGTTATGCATCAATCAATGTCATCAATGCCGCTATTGCTAATCCACTAGATGAGGCTCACTCAGGGGACTTAGATGAAGAGGTTCCTGCTCAAGAAGTTGTACACACCAACACAAATGAAGAAGGGGTGCGTACATGAAATAAACGGGTTACTCAGAACATAGGTAATCCTTCGAGTAACCCACTTCCCCCTCTCCGAAAAGGATCGAACAAAGGGATGGGAAAGAATCAGGTTACATATCCTTCCTCTGGAGAAGTCCAATCAGTCTCACTAGAGAAATGGTTTGCACAACAAGAGGAAGAAATGATGGAATTAAGAAGGTTGAATGTAGAACTACTTCAGAGTATTCTTCTTCTTAAGCGTGCTGGAGTCAGTCAGCCAAAGGAATTTGTTGTAGTTACATAGATAGATCAAGTATATCCTCCTTTATTAGTACAACCTCATAAGTCGAATCCTACGGGTCAAGTGGAACACCAGTTGGAAGTGCTACCATCAGTTGTCGAACCAACTACCACATCTGTCCAAGCTGCAGTCATTACACCTACCCAAGTCCAAGTTCAACCGGATGTTTCTCAAAAGTTAATAACTACTATTGAGTCATTAACAGCTCGGTTAGAAACTATGGAATGGAAACGTGCGTAGGTTCAACCAGAAAAGAATGTTTTCCCTGAATGGGTAGATTCAATCTCTCCTCCCTACAGTTTTAGAAACCCTGTATTCCCTATTTTCAATGGATCAGGTGGCCCTGAACAACATTTGACACATTACATATCTTATTGTGATCCTATGATGGGTACTCCGGAGCAGCAAGAAACAGTAAAACTCAGATGCTTCGTACGGACCTTGCATGGACCATCCTTTTTCTGGAATACAAGCTTGCAATCCCTATTAATTACTGGATGGGAAGATCTCCATCAACAATTCCATCGTCATTTCAGCTCAACTTTTCCAAATACAATAGTTTTTTATATTAAAAACTGTAAGAAAAGGGATAATGAAAGAGTCTCTGATTTCATTGCTTGTTGGAAGGGGTTAACATATTCCCTAAGATTAGCACTCCCTCATGAAAAATTGTTGCCAATCTGTGTGGAAAATTTCCGTGATGAGTTACGCACACCATTGATCCCTGTGAAATACCCAGGAGGGTTTAGAGTCCATACCTCAATCGCTCGGTAGATAGAAGACTCCCATATACAAGATAAGGCTAAATCTCGTGTAATTCCATCAGCTTTAGGAAGGAGAATGAGTAAAGCAGAAACTACTACAATTATGCTTAAACAAGCACCTATACCTGTTTCTACCTCAAAACCTTCATCTTCTCGAAGGGACCCACCTATTGAGTGCGAACAACAAAGACCGTTTCGTCCAGATGATCAAAGATATCAAAGACGAAAACAATTTGAGGATCTGAAGAGCAAAACAAACTCTTTCCAAAATGAACAGGTTCCTGGTTACATCATTTGGGCCCTAGAGAATAATTTGGTTCAGCTGCCAAAGCCCAAGAGGCCAAACAAGGAAGGAGTTGAAGACCATCCCAATTATTGCCCCTTTTATCAAATGTTGGGGCATCCCATCCAGGAGTGTTTTGTCTTCGAAGACCTCCTGAAAAAGATGGTCGACTCGGGACCAGTCAAACTCAAAGGCTCTTCATCCCAAGTAGCATGTGTTACTACTATAGTTCCAGAGAAGGAAGGCGAATGGAAAGAAGTCAAAAGCAAAAATGCATAGAAGTATGATGATTGGATGGTCAGAAAGACAATCAACCGAACTCATGCTATTTTGTAAACAGAATTAAAGAAACTTATTGTGTCTTCTTCCATTAATGTTGTGGAAAAACCCTCTTCATTAGAGGGAAAGTCCTCATTGAAACGACATGATTCAAAGAAAGACAAAGAATCAGAAGATGATGAGATGTGTCAAATCCTAAGTTCTCTTTGACTCTGGCAGACTACATGCCATCTACTTCAAAGCCACGGGCACCACCCCACCAAACGGCACATCCTAAATAGGCTAATCAGGAAGAGTCTTCATCAGACGAAGAGTTAATCATCGGTTCTGTTAATAAGATTCAGTTAACGGATCCATATGCCAATCACAGTTTCGATTTTGATGAGCATGAATTCCCTGTATCAAACAAGGGAGTCAGAGGAAGTTCTAGAGGCTCAGGATACAGGGGAAAACATGGATCTTTTAGAATCCACTATTCCAATTCTACCCCTACTAGAACTGTGTATGCAGCGGAAACTCGTGGTAGATCCCTTCAGCGAGCTCAGCAAGAACAAGCAAGTTCTTCTACCAATAGAAAATTCAGTCCTGGAACAGTTATTTTGGAAGACCTGTTGAAGGTTCCATCTTCTTCCTCTCATAAAGTAAATAGATCTAATCGGTCTAATCTTACATAAACAGGGATATTTCCAACTCCTATCCCGATACAAGATGCATCAACTTCCAAAACATTTGCTTCCAAGGTACCTGAAAAACCAAATATTCCTGTTGGGAAACGCAGACCTCTGGATCAAAAATATGATGTATTGAAACACATGGCCCATGTACCAGACAAGTTATCAATTTTGGATGCTATGAATCTGTCAAAATATCTTTGAGAAGCACTCATCGAGGCTTTGTCAAGTCCTCAAAAGTTTGAAACTGAAATTGTTGTAGCTGAAGACTATCACCCAGAGAATAATCGTACAGAATTCCATGCAATAATATCATTTACTAATGAAGATGAAGATGATGTTGTGCATGGGAATATTAGACCTTTGTATTTATCTGGCAAGGTCAATGGTGTAGATGTTCGAAGATCTTTCCTTGATAATGGTTCAGGAGTCAACCTCATGCCCATTAGTACACATCGTCGATTGGGCCTCACAGAATCTGATTTATCTTTTTCTACCATGATGTTACAAGGATATGATAAAAATGAACAAGAACCACTGGGTGAAGTTACACTAAGAACCCAGTTTGGGGATCTTGTATCCAATTCAGATTTCATGGTTGTTGATCAAGACTCATCCTTCAACATCTTGCTTGGAAGACCCCGGCTACATCAACATGTGGCTGTCCCTTCATCCTACCATCAATGTCTCAAATATTGTTTCGATTGTCAAGTTGGGAAATTTTATGGTGATAAGGCCCAACTCAAGACATGTGAGTCTCAATACATTGAAGTAGAATTCTGTCACATGAAGGGAAGGGAGAAATCCACAACAAATGAGATTGCCAAAGTTAATGCTCCATATGGTTTGGGAAAGATTCCATTAAATCTATTTACACATGTGAGTACAGATTATGTGTTTCTTATCAATCAAATTAACAAGATAGACCCAAATCAAAATACTCTTATGGAATGATCCATAATGTCGGTTACGGAAATCGAGCCAGACAATATGGGAGAAATTTGTAACCCACCAAGTAGTAATGAAGGAACAAATGGTGATGTCTTCATTTCATCTCCTGAAAACCAACAAGTCTATACTTTGCCAATTAGTCCAGAAGAAGTTATAGCAACAACAGAGGTGAACAATGATGTTGATTTTCAATCCATCATCTCCTCTTTATTACACAAAGAAGACCCTACATCATCAATCGGGTCGGAAATGGAAGCTTCTTCTTCAAGATGTGAAAATTTTGACATCTCTTATTATCATGAAAATTCTACTTTATCATCTACTATGAAAGTAGAAATGGAAGAAATAATACATGATGAAGAAGAAGAGGATGATCTCATAGATACTCCTCCAGCATTTGAAGAGGGTATCTCTACCACTGTGGATGAACTCAGAAAAATAAATCTGGATACAAAAGAAGATCCATGCCCCACTTTAATTAGTGCGGCCATGACTCATGAAGAGAAAGAGATGTATATTTCTTTTCTAAATAAAAATAGAGATATATTTTCTTGGAACTATATAGAGATTCCCGGGATTGATCATGATGTTTCTACTAATCATTTGGGTTTACGAGAAGAACATTGAGGATTTAATCATTCCACGAGAAGAACACACCCAAATTATGCTTCTAAAATTGAAGCTGATGTGGATAAGCTTATCAAAGATAACTTCAACAGAGAAGTTCAGTATCCCATGTGGTTGGCTAATATTGTCTCTGTAAAGAAGAAGAACGGAAAAATTAGAGTTTTCATCAATTTCAGAGATCTTAATCGGCATTGTCCTAAGGATGATTTCCCAGTTCCGATTATAGAAATTTTAATTGTTGCAACCGCTGGATATAAAGCACTTTTCTTCATGTATGGATATTCTGGATATAATCGGATCTGAATGGTCGTAGAAGATGAGGAATCCATAGCCTTCAGAGCCCCTTAGGGTGTGTTTTTCTATCAGGTAATGCCCTTTGGCCTAAAGAATGCAGGTGCAACATATTAGTGTTCCTTGCATCATACCTTCAAACCCTTTTTAGGGATGTTTTTCGAATGTTATGTGGATGATTTGGTGGTCAAATCCAAACAAAATTCTAATCACTTGGCTGATTTGGATGTCATCTTCCACAAGCTTCGACAAAATAATTTGAAGATGAACCCCTTAAAATGTTTTTTTGGGGTAACCTCAGGAACATTTCTCGGCTTTGTTGTACGCCATCGTGGTATTGAAGTCGATCCTGAGAAGACCAAGTCAATCCTTGGTATGTCACCTTCTCAAAATTTGAAATAATTAAGAGGACTTCAAGGACACTTAGCCTATATTCAGTGTTTCATCTCCAATTTAGCAGGAAAAAGTTTACCCTTCACCAAATTGACGAAGAAGGGAGTCACTTACCAGTGTATTGAAGAATGTCAAGAATCATTCGATATTATCAAGAAATACCTCTTGAGTCCACCAGAAATCATGCCACCTGGTGAAGGAAGACCACTTATCCTCTATGTGGAAACTCTAGAGCAGTCATTGGGTGCCTTTCATGCTCAAAAGAACGATGCTGGGAATGAAAACAACCTCTACTATCTCAGTCGAACTATGCTTGAAGCAGAAACCCGATATTCAAGTATTGAGAAGTGCTGCCTGTCATTAATCTTTGCAGTTCAGAAGTTGAGAAACTACCTGCAACCTCACAAGGTCCAATTGGTATCTCACAATAACCCGCTCAAATTCATCCTCAGTCATCTAATGCTTACAGGACGTCTGGCAAGGTGGACAGTTATTTTTCAGCAATTCAATATCCAGTATGTGTCTTAAAAGGCGATAAAGGGCCAAGCTCTGGCTAATTTCCTGGCTGAACACCCTTTAGTGGAAGACACATCTTCAGATATTGAACCCCCTGATGAGGATGCCTTCTTTATTCAAGAATTTTCTCATGCATGGGAAATGTATTTTGATGCTGCTTCCAGAAGTCCAAGAGGGAGGAAAATGGAAAATCCTAAATTCAACAAAGTTGGCTTAGGAATTGTGCTCATTTCTACAGAAAAGGCAGGGTTACATTATTCCTTCTTTTTGTGGGAAGGTGTTACCAATAATGAAGAAGAATACCAAGCTCTCATCGTAGGATTGGAATTAACACTTCAAGCACAAGTGAATCACTAAAGGTGAAAGGTGATTCGGACCTGGTAATCAAACAAGTCAATAGGGATTATGCCATCAGAAAAGAAGAACTAATCCCTTTTTATGATTATTTTAGAGAGTTAATGGCGGAATTCCCTTCAGAACCGACATTTTCTTATATCCCAAGATCAAAAAATGCTCATGCTAATGCATTGGCTAATATAGCCAAAGCTCTGTCAGATCCAAATCGGGACGAGACAACCATCAGTATTGTCCACCGTCGTGCAATTTCACCCTATGTTCAAATCAGAACAGATGAAATTAACGAAATTAGTCCCATTCCTGAACCGTATGGCCATACTACATGATGGATGTCACCTATCAGGGAATACCTTCAAAATGGAACACTTCCACCTGATAGAGCCAAGAAAGAACAAATCCAGCAATGTGTGGTCAAATTTACTCTTTATGATAGCCCAGATCATCTAGAGAAAATTCTCTACCAACGTGGTTCTGATAGAGTTATCTTCAGATGAATTGGTGGTGAAGAGACAATGGCTGTCATGAAAGAAGTGCATGCTGGAGTCTGTGGTGCCCACCAGTCAGGACATAGACTTTCGGATCAGATTCAAAGGCTTGGATACTTTTGGCCATCAATGATACAAGAGTTTGTTGATTTCACAAAGAAGTGTCCTTCATGCCATGTACATGCCAAATTCATTCATCAGCCTCCAGAGTTGCTTCATATAGCTAAATACTCATGGCCAATTTCCACATGGGTAATGGATATGGTGGGACCTTACCCTTCGGCTACAGCCAAGCAGTTTAAGTACATTCTTACTGCTACTAACTTCTTTTCCAAATGGGCAAAGGAAATAACTCTTAAGGAAGTCAGTTCTAAATGTGTTGTTAGCTTCATCAAGTCAAACATCATTACCGGATTTGGTGTCCCTCATACCATATTGACGGACAATGGCACCAACTTCTGTTCATCCGAGGTGAAGAAGTTGTATCAAGAATACAACATCAAATCCAACCATTTATCTCGGTATCATGCAGCGGCCAACGTCCAGATATAAGCCTTTAACAAGACTCTTTCAAATATACTGCAAATGATGGGTGATAAAGTTAAGAGGTCATGGCCTGATAAACTCTTTCATGCTTTATGGGATTATCGGACTACCACCCGCACTGCAACTCGGTCTACTCCATATTCACTAGTATATGGAACGAAATCCATCTTGACCATTGAAGATAAATTTCCTTCGCTCAGAGTAGCCATTTGTGATTAGTCATCTATAGATGAACAATCTCAAAAGTGATTGAATGAATTGGAACTGTTAGATGAGAAAAGATTGTGCACTTTGCACCACTTGGAAGTCTATCAGAATCCAATAGTACATGCTTTTAAAAAAAAGTTCGTCTTCGTTCATTCACTCATGGAGAATTGATATTAGTTCTCAAAACTCCAATGAAACCAGGAACGAAACCTCATAATATTGATCCAAAATGGGATGGACCTTACTCAATACATAGGGTATAATCCAATGGACCTTATTCATTAATCTCAATGGATGGAGAACTCATCACTACTCCAACCAATGAAAGATTTTTGAAGAAGTATTTTGTATAAACACAAAATAAATCATAAATGGTCTGGTATGACCTTAAACTGCACAACCGTCCAGCAAGACGTTAAACTGCATAACCAGTGGTCCATACATATGACCTTAAACTATTTGTACTTTCGTCCCACACAACGTTAAACCGTGACCCCTTCATCGTCCTTGATATATGACGTTAAACTTTACAGCAATAATCCATACATATGACCTTAATCTATTTTTACTTTCGCCCCACATGACGTTAAACTGTGAAAAAGTTCCCTAAATGGTCCAGTATGACCTTAAACTGCACCTAGGTCCTGTATGACCTTAAACTACACCCATGGTCCAATATGAACTTAAACTGCAACTAGGTCCTGTACAACCTTAAACTGCATCATCAACAGTCCATGCATATGACCCTAAACTATTTGCAAGTCCCTTGCGTCCAGCAAGATGTTAAACTGTGACGTTCTAACTACATGATGCTAAACTGTATAAAAGTCTCTTACATCCGGAAGGATGTTAAACTACATAATCATCAAAGGTCCTGTATGACCTCAAACTACACCACCGTCCAACATGACATTAAACTACCCCATCCACGGTCCATGCAGATGACCTTAAACTATTCGCACTTTCATCCAACATGATGTTAAACTGTGAAAAAAGTCCCCAATGCATCCAACATGATGCAAAATGGTGTACTATTTTGTCCTCACTGTATGACATTAAACTGCACAGTCCCCCTTTCATCCAACTTGACATTAGACTATATTGTCCCTATTATCCTAACTACATGACGCTAAACTGTACAGAAATTCCTTGATATGTCCTACATGACATTAAACTGTACTTTTTCACTGCTACATGACACTAAACTGTGCAACACAATTATTCCTAACTGTTAGACTTTAAACTGCATTGTCCCTTTATATGTCATACAGGACATTAAACTGTACTTTCTCCCTACTACATGACAATAAACTGTGCAACACCAATAGTCCTAACTGCAAGACTTTAAACTGCATAGCCCTTTTATATATCCTACATGACATTAAACTATGGATCGTTAAGGTTGTTGTTACCTATTGTTTCTCACACCGAGCATGAATCACGTGAGCTTGGAGAAAACCTCAACCACAACACTCTCTCTGGGATACTAACCATGTGTAAGTCCCAACAACATCATTTTTTAGGTCGTTGTCCCTAAGAAGAACTTGATCATTAATTCATTCTTTAATTGAACTACGCGAACTTTGATCCTTGCCTTCCAGGCTAGGTACATAGGCAACCTCCCAAGGTTCAAGCCCAATACCAATCTCTTCACATTGGGTCACCTCCATCTCATACGATGTTGATTCGTGAAACCTCCACTAGAATCAATATCTTTACATTGGTTCACTTTTGTCCTTGTTATACATTGTTAAACTATACATAACTTTTGTCCAGTATGATAATAAACTACAATATTCTTTGATACCCTCACCTGAGAGGGAACCATTATTTACATTTATTTTTCATTCATGTTTCATTTCAATGAGTACGTGCATACATGGAAATTCCTAAATCTTTTATCATTGGTTAAACCATCATTTTACTAAAGTCCCCTTTCACCCTTCACATGTACGAACCAAATTTGTACAGATGGTATTTCTAGAACTACATGCGCTTGATTCCCATCTATATGGGATACGTAGGAACGTTCAGGTGTCCCTCAAATCCAGCCCCAAGTCTTTGGGCCTAACCCCAAATTCCACTTTCAGTCCCTTGGCTGAAAAGTCCCCATGAAAACACACACTGTGTATTTCTTATAATGGCCGAAGCTCTATGACCCTAAACTAAGATCTCTAATCCTTTTATCCCACAAGACGTTAAACTGTAATTTTTGAACTACGTATGGCTTGATTCTCATCCTTATGGGATATGTAGTTAATTCCAACATTTCAATTCAGGACCCAGCCACAACATGATCATGGTTAGAATTGATCTGTGTATCTCTGTATACATTGGAAAATACCCATCTTTATGTGTCATAATCCTAACCTTAAATATTTTTAGATATTCATAAACCTTTTCATGACTTCTAGTCACCAAAATGTCAAACTTATGAGAATTCTTTTTCCTGACTATGCAGCACGTGCCCATAGGCGGCCTTGCATAACCAGTCTACGTAACAGACTTATTAGCCAAAAGATACTATTTTATTTAACTATGCTGCCAATTCCCTCAGGTGGCCCTACATAATTCAACCCCCTAACGGGTTTGTTAAATAATGGTGACTTCATTATTTGGAAGAAAGCCATTTTTGTCCTTATTGGCCTTAAATGACAGTATATAGGGATCCACAAAAATAACCATCCTTAACGTATTTGTCCCATATCCTTTTTCAGGATCTGAAAAGTATTCAAGTCTATGGTTTATATTCTCCTTCCCTATGTTTTGTTGAGACCTTTGTAGGAGTGATATCTATTCAGTTCCTTGATAATCTTGTTTTGAAATATCTTCTCCATATTCATGTACCTCTTTCCATACAGCAAACTCTATACTTTGGAAAATTTGAATCTCCATAAACATTCACTGGCCTTTATCACTAGGAGAGTACATTTCTAAGAGTTCTTTTTCCTGACTATGCAGCATGTGCCCATAGGCGGCCTTGCATAAACAGTCTACATAACAGACTTGTTAGCCAGAAGATAATATTTTATTTAACTATGCAGCCAATGCCCTTAGGTGGCCCTGCATAATTCAACCCCCTAACGGGTTTGTTAAATAATGTCAACTTCATTCTTGGGAACTACTTCATCTAATTACTTTTATCTTTTTTCATATCATTCCTCATATTCAAATATTCTTAATTCATAATTTACATTTTTTCTTCATACTTGAGTATGGTACTAATTTTCAGATAAATTGTCAATGAATTGAGTCAATTCTAATTCATTCAGTCAAAGCTATTTTGACCTTAAACAGTAGCCTTTTTATGTCTGGCGTGCATGCCTTTAACATGCCCACACAAGACAAAGGAACTCTGAATAAAAGTCAAGTTCCAAGCTCACTAAACATACATTTCGTATGATTTATGTAACATTGAGAAATTAAAAGGTTCAAAGTTTTTAGGGTTATTTACATTAATCCTAGTAAAAATAAAACTATGATTACTAGGCCCACTGTCTTAAGTGAAATCTTAAGCATATAGAAAAAGAATGCAGGTACAAATGATTGATGATGAAAGTGTTTTTTCATTGATGAACATGAGTTAGAAGGAAATCCATAGACTGGATTCTCTTCTATTTTTTTAATATTTACAAAATGCTTTCAACATACGTCCTGTAGCCCCTGACCCTAGACAAAATCTTCGGGTAAAATCATAGCATCAGTTGCAACAATCGCCAGAAGCTCTAATGCTGGAGTTGAACCTGAAGTATCAGAGAATGGAAGTCAGTCAGTGTTTCATTCAGCATTTTTAAGAAGCATTGTCGACTTACCAGAAATAGGTTCTTCTCTTCTTGAAACAGCAGCAGGATGGATACTGGTAATAGATGTTAGCTCTTCTCCAGGAGCAGCCAAGTCAGCTTGGATATGTGATTGTTCCACATCACCCTCTGTTGTCCTTGAAGGAAGATCACTCCCTTCCCTCTGGGGGAAATTGAATAATCCCATGCAATCCCCAGAAATATGAGTAACCATGTGGTCATGGGTATAGACTCATGATTACCCGAAGGACATACCACTGCTAATGAAGAGTTTAGCTATGGACTTTCACCTTTTTTGCCTTTTATTATTTGGTTTTTTGGGAGTATTGGAATTCTCCCTTATTGGCACTTGGATTGGTGAATGGAAGCCTATGTCCAATGCCTCATTCATGGCCTGATGTCCTGGAGAGATCTCACTCTGTTCACGAGGAGAATTAGCTGCAACCCTGATGGCAGTACCGCTAGGGATATACTATGGCGAAGGAACCTCAGTTCCTTTATTTTCAAGCTACAAGATGAAGAAAATAACTTCCTTAATTAACATAGCTTTGACTAGAATCAAGTTGCAAGGAAAATAAGGAATGAAAACTTACATCTTCAGGAGCCACATACTCATGCCACTCCTCATATCCAGAACCACCAGCCCCCTCAGTGGCGCCACGATCAATCATTTCCTTTACCCACTGGGTGACAGGAACAGACTCATCAGTGGAATATATGAGAATTTCCATCTCTCTGATGTAAGCCTACACTTCATTGGGGTTATCCTTGTATTGGAGATTTGTAGAATCTAGAAGATTCCCTATTCCAGGAAGTTGTAGGCCCTCACACAAATCCAATCAAGCGGTCTCAGTACCATAGTATAAACTCTTCCATAACTGGACAACCTTTGGTCTTAGATATGAAGGCTACGAGGAAGGTCCTAGAATCTTTGACTTCAATTTCTTCCTAGCTCCAGAAACTACAGATAGAGAATAAGAAAATAAGACTTATTCCTTTATAACGTAGCCATGATTAAATTACTACAATGATGTAACTCAGCAGGAGTTGATGGAGTGGGTCTTTTAATTCTGGCCGGAGGATTATATTCGGCATGAAACCGCTTTGTCGCTGGTTGTGCCTCATTATCCCTATCATGGGAATCCAGTGAATCAGTCCTAGAGGAGGAATCTGTTGAATCAGCTTCATGTGGGGAAGCATCACCTTCATGAGGAAGGGTTTCTTTCTCTACAGTCCTCTTCCTTTTCCCCACTTGATAAACTGGGTGATTCAGAACCCCTTTGGGAAATGATGGTA
The DNA here is from genome assembly GCA_963277665.1 of Viscum album. Classification (NCBI taxonomy): domain Eukaryota; kingdom Viridiplantae; phylum Streptophyta; class Magnoliopsida; order Santalales; family Viscaceae; genus Viscum; species Viscum album. The sequence continues at coordinate 182,508,220 of OY728153.1, read as the reverse complement.
TCTACTGTTCAGCATAATATGTAGTCAAATTATGTGCCACTTTTTCAACTGGTAGATCAAATACTGCCCTAGTCTTCTCCCTTGACGTCAGTAACCATATTTGTCGAGCAACTATCAGATGTTGCTATAACCTGACATGTACTGGAGGAGATACAACAATCTGTTGCAGACATTTGAATTGATGTGAAAATCTAAATGGAACATATGCCTCACATATAATTTCTCCGTCAATCCTGGCAACTAGCACACCATACCTGCAAGCTAGCATGTATGCCCTCAAATCCAAATGGGTTGTTCCATTATCAACAAACCGCCTGGTTGGCGGACTTCCATAGGGAAATAAGTTAAATTCCTTAAACATGCTCAGCCTCACTTTCATGTCATATACATTAACATCTAATGGAGAAACTCCAGAGAATGCTTGCACTGACGGCCTGAAAGAACTTCCAAGAATTTCTAATCCATTCTATACATTGTAAGTCCAGAAGTGAGTGGCGATCCATCCCCATAAAACTTGGAATGGTCCCACTATTCTTAAAGGAGACTTACCCATGAAAACATGATGTAAACTCCTGTGAATATTTGCTAAAATAGGGGTAGCCAACCCAACCATTTTTCACTCAGGTAACTTTGCTACAATGACGAAGGTCCCTGGCCTGATGCCTCCCTTCGAATCCCGGACTGGAAATAGATAAACGCTGATCCACATTGCTAAGAAGCCCGCCAGATGAGTCTTCTTTGGGATCCTTTGATTCACCTCATATCCCCACTTCTCGAACTCTTCTGCTTCTAGAGTTGGATAGAATGTCCCAAGAGCACCCCTCTTCTCAGGTTTTGGGTAGGTGGTAGGACATTTGGGCCTCTTATCCTTGGATATCTTTTTCTTGGATCCTTTTTCTTTTATCTCCTTCTCATTTGGCTCCCTCTCCTTCTTATCAATAAAAAATATATTTATCCATTCCTCCAGATGAATAACTTTTCTAGAATGAGTTAATGAGGTCTCTGAACTTTTGAGCCTATGGAAGATCTTAAATAATTCTCGGGCTAAAGTAGGAGTCTTCTCTGAATCATTCCAAGTCACCTTGGGTGGAATGAATTCATCATACATGTCACCCAAAATTGGAGCCCCTGAGATCTTGTGGACATCTCACAGACTAATGCCGACTTCTCCAGGAGTCAGATGGAATGAATTAGTTGCTGGACTTCAGTGGCTGAGTATCTCCAGCACGAAGTTATCATGTCTGTAAACATATGTTTTCCCAACCCAGACAGCTTCGTATATCGCCACTCCTTTCAGATCCTCAAAAAACTCTGCACAGGTTTGTTGCACCCAGTATGCCCACATCCATGATTATAAGGCCCCAGCCTTAAACCTTACTTAATCTTGAGTTATTACAAGATTACACATTGAAGATCATTTCAGTTTTAGAGTTTTAGAGAATTAGATCATAAAACTTGCATTACATTCCACATTTAAACAATGTGGTTACATAAAGATAGTATTCATTTTTTTCCATCCACGGAAACATATTTAAAATAAAACATGGATTCTTTCTTGACACTTCCTTGACACTATCATCATATCATGTACCTTTCCCTTGACCTGTGAAAAACATTTCAAAAAACCTGGGATGAGCATAAACTGCACAGTAATAGTTATAAAAAAATATGCAAAGGAAACATGAGTTCATATATACATAAGAATGAAATCATACTTTACCCATAAAACATAGGCACATTAACATACCTCATCAAATCATGAATAAATCATAGAAATCATAAGACATAAAAGGTAACATGAGGCATTCATAACATTATTACACAGGGAGTAACCATCTTGGTTACATTTGAAATACCCACCACAGTATATTCCCTAAATCTCTTCGGATAAACCTTAACATTTCACTCCTTGGCGTTACCCAATGCATTGGAGAGCTATATCGGGCTCACTCGCCCATAGTTTATCACGGAACCACCCGTTTTCATAATAATTCCCAAGAACCATAACATAAATATATCACATAAAACATGCATAAAGGAAACATAACATTTCCACATTTCAATCACAATATAACATTTTAGGACATTGAAATAATGAATCCATTAAAAAAAACATTTTCAAAACCATTTAAAACATTTAATAAAGAGATTTTTGAATCAACGTGTCCCATAAAACCTTGAATATTTTAACATTTTAAACCATTAATATCCATATAAATAAATCCTTAAAACCATTTTGAAAACATGGATATTAATAAGAACAAATCATTAAAACATTTAAAGTGATATTTTGGTTAAAGGGTTTTTACCAATATTAGAGACACTTGAATACAATAATTGAGGAATAAAATTTAATCAAAATGTTATAATATCATGAGAATAAATGTATTCATGATATAATATCCCAAATTACAGTATATACACCATATAAGAGTGAATTTGTGCATAAAAACAATGAAGTCTCAATAGAAATGTAAAATGTGATGAAATCCCTTATAAAGAAGGTATCCTTAAATTAAGGATAAATCAATCTCAAAATTTTGTGTGACAAATATAAATACACCCAATATAAGTGGATATTAAGTGTAAAACAATAAAAGGTCATTCACACCTATTCAAAGGATAACATATTCAATAACTACATGTTGAACCCAAAGAAATCGAAATTGGGTTAAAAGTTCCCTTGGTAAAATTCGACAGCCTAACGACGTCACTTCAAAATTAAGAAATGAGTTGATGAGAGATAAAAAGGGTATCTCATCATTTGGACATAAACTTTACTTCAATAAGGATATAGAAGAACATATCCCAATAGAATAGTATGTGAATTAAAAGACATAACAAAAGATGTCTTTTAAAAAGAGGAGGGTGAAAGGTTCCCTTACCGACATGGGTATCTTTCGAAACATACACCCCGTGAAAGAAGGACTATAAAAAATTGATGTAAATACTCATAAATGAAATTATATTACACAATGAGTAAAATAATGGGTAGTACATACACCACTCAAAGGAAATTGTGGCAAATGTATCATAAATCTCACGGGAATAAAAGTGAGATGAAAAATCTCTTACGAAAACTCGGCAGCCTAACGACGCCACTTAAAACATCCAAAATGGATTTATGATAGGAAATAGGGACTATCATCATATCAAACTAATTCATAAAGAATGTGTAATATAAAATAACATCCCCCAACATAACAAATAAGAGCTTAAAAGAAGTGACATAAAAGAGACTACTTAAAAAGAAAGAGAGAGGTTGGATCTCTTGCGAAAATTCGGCAGCCTAACGGCGCCACTCAAAAACTCCAAAATGGATTGATGAGAGAGAATAGGGTCTCCCATCATATGAACATAAAAATTACAGTAATATTAATATAAATTAATATCCCAATAACAAGAAATATGAGCTTCAAAAGGAATGACCTAAAAGAGTGTACTTTAAAAGAAAGAGAGGAGTCGGATCCCTTACCTCAAGTCCAACTTGTCTTGTTCGTTTCGTTATATTCCTGAATAATAAACTTTGGTCAATTTATAATTGCCTAAGGACCTCCTTTAAATATTATTATTCAGTTCATATCACATATTATAATGTTATAATAATTGTTTAATAATGTTAGATCATATCAGACGTTTTTGTCGATGTTTGGTACAAGAGTCAAAAATGAACTTGTTTGAAAAATGATTGTCCATGTAGTTATAAGTAAACAATTTACAGAATAGTATTAATGATTAAAATATCATATATATCCATTAAATATTCATTTTATACTATTCCATATCATTTGGAGATAAAAAACGAAAAGCACCGTTCATGGAGATGGTAGGCTGTACGTACGCATGAACACTATTTTCATTTTTTCTTTTTCATATTAACGAAATTAAAAATAAATTATATATATATATATTATAATTCCAGTATAATATATAAGTTATATAGGTAACATATGTTCATTAATTTCATTCTTTATACGTTCCATGTATTGCATGTACGAGTCACATCACTTGAGGGGGCGGTAGTCCACACTTCCTCATATGAAATTATTGCACTTACACAACATGAAAAGAATAAAGGTATGGTTTAAATATAAAATACAGAAGCATATAGTAATAATAAATACCATATATATCATATATAAAATACATTTACATCATAATGGCCACCTTTAAAGGTGTTAAAAGAATATTGAACAATCATCGTTTCGTGAGGCAGAAAATCACCAACCACATAAACAGTATGTTCTTTAATCATTATATGAAGGTGTGTGTAAGTGTAGATCGAATCCTTATTATAACAACATCTTAGTATATTGAAGATACTGTAGTTGTTACAAAAGAAATAAATAAAAATAGTTTAGTGGGTTGGAGAAGCACAATAAAAAAAAGGACACAAGTGAAGACAATACATTAAAATCGGGTAACTCCCTTTGGTTTGAGCTCAAAGAATTCCTTGGGAAGGCTTCTGCCCAATTTGAGGCTTCAAGGAGTTATAGAGGGATGTGGTGAGACAAAATGGGCAGGGTTTCGACCAGCCAAAGGCTTTGGAAGTGTGGGTAAGGAGGTAGAGGTGGGGGCCATTTATAAGAGGAGAGGAGGGGCACTCTCGGAAAGTAAAGAAATGATACTTTATTTTAGAATCATTTTGGGATTTTAATGGTCCCACATTGATTTTTTTCGATTCTAAGTTGATAAGGGTTCGAAATACACTCATCCAATATGGTTTGGACATGTGTATGTCTTAGATTTTATATTATCTTTCCATTTTATTTAAATCATTAAATAATAAGGCCATCACTGCATCATCATTATTTCAAAAATAATTTAATATATTTAATGTCTAAAAATTATACAAAAACTACTATGATGTAGGAAATCTTTTTACGTTTCCAATTAATATTTATAGTCAAAATTCTGACTTGTATAACCCCATGTACAAATTGTTTTAGTAAAACATATCATGTTTGTCTCATTTTTACTTTAACATTAAATAAAAAGATATTTATGTCATTTTCCAACCAAAGTGGCTCCATGGGGTCCCCAAGATGACCCATGGATTTTCTTGGTCGGCCATGACACATCCAATGAGGGTAAGACATGTGTCTAGGTCATTTCAATTTATTAAAACATTATTCTTACTTTAAACTACACTAATTATCTCTAATCGCGATTAAAAACTTAATAACTTACTATTCACCAAAAAATTATGTTAATCCCATTGAACCACATTTTAATTCTTAATGACAACCATGTACGTCGGATTTTTGAAATTCAAAACACAAATATGGCAAAATTTCATTTAAACGGAAAAATCAGTTTTTATGAGTACCACTTAGTGGTTTCACTATTCATCAAAAATGGAAGTTTTTCAGAAAATTACCAAAATTTCACCCTAAGCTATATTTGATATTCTGAATAAAAAAATGATATATCTTTCAAAAAATTCAAAAAATATAAGTTAAATTAATTAATTTAACAGTTAATTCCCGCTGTCAAAACAAATAGCGTGTTTTTAGGAAACAAAATGTATCAAAAGATTGACAGTAGTTTAAGTCTGATTTCAAAGTGAAAATAATTCCAACGACCACTATTGGATTTAATGGAAAAAATATATTCTAATTTCAATTTAAAACCAATTCAAATGATAATCTAATAATATAAATAAATTAGATTAAAAGAGTTTTTGAATTAAAATACAACATTTTTCACTATTCATTAAAAATTGTACTTTTCCGTAAAAATACCAAAAATTTACACAAATAAAATTTCGATGTCCTAATTCAAAAGAAGAATGTTATTTTGTCAAATATAACTCATAAAATTTTCAAAAAGTGGATTTAAAAGAGGTTCGCCATCAAAAGGTGGTTAATTGACCTTTTAAAGAATATTAGAATGTTTACGCTTAAAATTGGATTCATTTGCATTTTTAATCCTCTAAAATTTATTGTAAAAAGTAAAAATATTTGAAAAACATATATAATAATTTTTTTGTTTGTTCTGTTCATTCCCGCCATTACAATGGCTAGGCGTTAACTACTATTTAAAATAATATTATTTTATTATTAGAGTGCAACGTAAGATTCCCAAGAAACTCGTTGTTGCGTGTTTGGTACGCCATCGAGCATAGAATCCCCTTTAGAGTAATATTAATATTTTATTCACAAATATGGATAAATATAAAAATTTCATATTCTTTATTTACTTGGGGTGTTACATCCTTCCCCCCTTTTGGGAATTGCATCCTCGCAATTTTAAAATTGAGCTTGGAAACATCTTTGAAAGTCCCACATCCGAACAAGAGTCGGTAAAACAGTCACTTTAAAATAATGAAAGATAACTAAAGAGGTCTCCCGAGTTTACCCATACTAGGATTCCATGTAGGAAAACATGGACATGGAGGAGAAAACATAGGGTCATGTTCTGATGGAGAGTGATAGAAAACATGTTTAGGAGAAATTTGACCACAAGAAAATCACAAACTTGTGATGGGTTAAACGGTATTCAATTCCCCAGTAGGAAAAGTTAATAGACAAAATTTTTGTTTTATGTTACTTTTTATTGAGGAATTTATTCATAAGGAAACATAATCACTTAGCATGTTGACTTTCAACTTTTATTAGATTCCTTACACAAACTCATATTTTCTCCAAAATACGAGTACTTAGGAAGACTTGTTCACATTAGGAGTACTATAATAAACATATAGAGAATCACATAATCCACAAAAGAGAACTATATACTTCCCATGTCTTTATAATTTAACCAAAACCAAAACCAAAATGGTTAGTACAAGATCAGATAATCCAGAAAAGGATAACCCTTTATAAAAAGTAAATCTATTCTTAATCTCCAAAATTTGTCCAACAAAACCCAAAGTTCAACGAGGACCATTTGATAAAAAATTTGTCCATAAAATTCTTCAAAGTAAACCAAACTAAGATTGAAAACCAAATATTTGAAGTAGTTAGTCACATAGTCTTCCAAGGTACAGATTAACTTTTATCTCCAAATAACATCAGTGACTCTTAAATTCTCATATTGAAAAGTAATTAACCTAATCACATATCCTCGATGATAGGTTAATCATTTCCATAGATAACCCAAAATAAAATTACTCTTGATTACTAAAATCATCTAACTAAAAATAATTAGTCAAACTAAACAGGGACATCACGTAGTCCAGTGGTAGGCGATAAATACCAGTCGCACTTTGGTTATGGGTTCGATTCCCACAGCTTTGTCCGACGCGACGGGTTATCACACGGTCTGTGTGTTGTCCATTTTCTAAAACTATATAATTCTTAAAACATTCCCCAAAATGAGCTAAAATCTTCAAAAATGATCATAACATATTTTAACCTCATGTTTATCTCATGCCTTTCATTTTCCATCATAACATATAATAACGCATAATTACCTCAAAAGTAAGGATCATATAAACTCTAATGGTTACCTTTATAATTATTACCTGAACTCCCACATCGATTGGTCATCTCGTACATGATGAATTAAAGATCATACCAAGGTTCAAGTGGTTGATCATGACTCCTTGATAGTTGGTTTAGAACAACCAAGAGTTTCTTCATTGAATCCCCCATTTTATCTAGTATCTTAATCAGAGAACCACCATAGTTTCCTTCAAACATGTTGTCTCTTTGGTGCCTGCTAGATCCATCCATTCACTAAAAATAGAAATGTCAGTGTGAGTATATCAAAAAAACCATCATGTACTAATGAGGAAGGTAAACACTAAGATATACTTACTCATTCACATTATCTAAAACTAGGACTCTTTCTGAAATCCTAACCATTATGGTAATGTCACTTGTGATTAGAGAATACCCTAACCTCTAAAGTTATCTAAACCGACCTTTGATACCAACTATAAGCCTCCAGCCTTAAACATTACTTAATCATGAGTTATTATAAGATTTCATATTGAAGATCTTTTGAGGTTTAGAGTTTTAGAGAATTAGATCATATAAATTGCATTACATTCCACATTTAAACAAAGTGGTTACATAAAGATATTATTCATTTTTTCCATCAACGGAAACATATTTAAAATAAAACATGGATTCTTTCTTGACACTTCCTTGACACTATCATCATATCATGTACCTTTCCCTTGACCTGTGAAAAACATTTCAAAAAACTTGGGATGAGCATAAAATGCTTAGTAAGGGTTATAAAAAAATATGGAAAGGAAACATGAGTTCATATATATATAAGAATGAAATCATACATTACCCATAAAACATAGGCACTTTAACATACCTCATCAAATCAGGAATAAATCATAGAAATCATAAGACATAAAAGGTAACTTGAGGCATTCATAACATTATTACATAGTGAGTAACCCTCTTGGTTACGTTTGGAATACCCACCATAGTATATTCCCTAAATCTCTTCGGAGAAACCTTAACGTTTCACTCCTTCGCGTTACCCAATGCATTGGAGAGCTATATCGGGCTCACTCGCCCTTAGTTTATCACAGAACCACCCTTTTTAATAACAATGACCAAGAACCATAACATAAATGTATCACATAAAACATGAATAAAGGAAACATAACATTTCAACATTTCAATCACAATATAACATTTTAGGATATTGAAATAATGAATCCACTAAAGAAACCATTTTCAAAACCATTTAAAACATTTAATAAAGAGATTTTTGAATCAAAGTGTCCCATACCACCTGGAATATTTTAACATTTTAAAAAATTAATATCCAAATAAATAAATCCTTAAAACCATTTCGAAAACATGGATATTAATAAGAATAAATCATTAAAACATTTAAAGCAATATTTTGTTTAATGGGTTTTTACCAAAATTAGAGACACTTGAATACAATAATTGAGGAATAACATTTAATAATAACATTATAATATCATGAGAATAAATGGATTCATGATATAATATTCCAAATGACAGTATATACACCATATAAGAGTGAATTGGTGCATAAAAACAATGAAGTCTCAATAGAAATGTAAAATGTGATGAAATCCCTTATAAAGCAGGTATCCTTAAATTAAGGATTAATCAATCTCAATCTTATGTGTGAAAAATTTAAATACACCCAATATAAGTGGATATTAAGTGTAATACAATAAACGGTCATTCACACATATTCAAAGGAGGACATATTCAATAACTACATGTTGAACCCAAAGAAATCGAAATTGGGTTAAAAAGTTCCCTTGGTAAAATTCGATAGCCTGACGACGTCACTTCAAAACTCATAAAATGAGTTGATGAGAGATAAATAGGGTATCTCATCACTTGGTCATAAACATTACTTAAATAAGGATATAGAAGAACATATCGCAACATAATAGTACGTGAATTAAAAGACATAACAAAAGAAGTCTTCTAAAAAGAGGAGGGTGAAAGGTTCCCTTTCCGACATGGGTATCTTTCGAAACATACCCCCCGTGAAATAAGGACAATACAACATTGATTTAAGTACTCATAAATGAAATTATATTACACAATGAGTAAAATAATGGGCAGTACATACACCCCTCAATGGAAACTGTGGAAAATGTAGCATAAATCTCACAAGAATAAAAGTGAGATGAAAAATCTTTTACAAAAACTCGGCAGCCTAACGGTGCCACTTAAAACTTCCAAAATGGATTGATGACCGGAAATAGGGTCTCTAATCATATAAACTTAATGTTTATATAAAGATTAATATAAAAGAACATCCCCCAACATAACAAAGAGGAGCTTAAAAAAGTGACATAAAAGAGAGTACTTAAAAAGAACTAGAGAGGTTGGATCTCTTACGAAAATTCGGCAGCCTAACGACGCCACTCAAAACTTCCAAAATGGATTGATGAGAGAGAATAGGGTCTCTCATAATATGAACATAAAAATTACAGTAATATTAATATAAAATAATATCCCAATAACAAGAAAGATGAGCTTCAAAAGGAATGACATAATAGAGTGTACTTTAAAAGAAAGAGAAGAGTCGGATCCCTTACCTCAAGTCCCACTCGTCTTGTCCATTTCTTTATATTCATGAATAATAAACTTTGGTTAATTTATAATTGCCTAAGGAACTCCTTTAATGATTATTATTCAGTTCATATCACATATTATAATGTTATAATAATTGTTTAATAATGTTAGTTCATATCAGACGTTTTGGCCGATGTTTGGTACATGAGTCAAAAATGAACTTGTTTGAAAAATGATTGTCCATGTATTTATAAGTAAATAATTTCCAGAATAGTATTAATGATTAAAATATCATATATATCCAGTACATATTCATTTTATACTATTCCATTTCATTTGGAGATAAAAAACGAAAAGCACCGTTCATGGAGACGGTAGGCCGTACGTACGCATGAACACTACTTTCATTTTTTCTTTTTCATTTTAAAGGAATTAAAAATAAATCATATATTTATATATTATAATTCCAGTGTAATATTGATGTTATATAGGTAACATATTTTCATTAATTTCTTTCTTTATATGTTCCATGTATTGCATGTACGAGTCACATCACTTGAGGGGGCGGTAGTCCACGCTTCCTCATATGAAATTATCGCATTTACACAACATGAAAAGAATAAAGGTATGGTTTAAATATAATATACAGAAGAATATAGTAAACATAAATACCATATATATCATATAAAAAATACATTGACATCATAATGGCCACCTTTAAAGGTGTTAAAAGAATATTGAACAATCATCGTTTCGTGAGGCAGAAAATCACTAACCACCGAAATAGTGTGTTCTTTAACCATTATACGAAGGTGTGTGTAAGTGTAGCTCGAATCCTTCTTATAACAACATCCTAGTATATTGAAGATACTGGATTTGTTACAAAATAAATGAATAAAAAGAGTTTAGGGGGTTGGAGAAGCAAAATAAAACAAAAGGACACAAGTGAAGACATTACCTTAAAATCGGGTAACTCCCTTTGGTTTGAGCTCAAAGGCATCCTTGGGAAGACTTCTGCCCAAAGTGAGGCTTCATGGAGTTATAGAGGGATGTGGAGAGAAACAATGTGTAGGGTTTGGCCCAGAAAAAGGCTTTTTAAGTGTGGGTAAGGAGGTAGAGGTGGGGGCCTTTTATAAGAGGAGAGGAGGGGCAGTCTTGGAATGTAAAGAAATGATACTTTATTTTAGAATGTGTATCGGATTTTGATGGTCCCAAATTAATTTTTTTCTAGGATAAGGTGATAAGGGTTCGAAAGCCACTCATAAAATAGGTTTTGGACATGTGTAAATCTTAGATTTTATATTATCTTTCCATTTTATTTAAATCGTTAAATAATGAGGTCATCGCTGCATCATCATGATGTCATAAATAATTTAATTTATTTAATGTCTAAAATTTATAAATAAAACTTCTATGATGTAGGATATCTTTTTAGATTTCCAATTAATATTTATAGTCAAAATTATGAATTGTATAACCCCATGTACAAATTGTTTTAGTAAAACATTTCATGTTTGTCTCATTTTTTACTTTAACATTAAATAAAAAGATATTTATGTCATTTTCCAACCAAAGTGGCTCCATGGGGTCCCCAAGTTGACCCATGGATTTTATTGGTCGACCATGACACATAAAATGAGGGTAGGACATGTGTCTAGGTCATTTCAGTTTATTTAAAGATTATTCTTACCTTAAACTACAGTAATTATCTCTAATCGCGATTAAAAACTTAATAAGTTACTATTCACCAAAAAATTATTTTAATCCCATTGAAACAAATTTTACTTCTTAATGACAACCATGTATGTCGTATTTTATAAATTCTAAACACAAATATGGAAAAATTTCATTTAAACGGAGAAATCAGTTTTTATAAGTACCACTTCGTGGTTTCACTATTCATCAAAAATTGACGTTTTTCAGAAAATTACCAAAAGTTCACCCTAAGATATATTTGATATTCTGAATAAAAAAATGAAGTCTATTTTAAAAAATTCAAAACATATAAGCTGCATTAATTAATTTAATAGTTAATTCCCGCTGTCAAAACAAATAGCGTGTTTTTATGAATCAAAATGTATCAAAAGATTGACACTAGTTTAAGTCCGATTTCAAAGTGAAATTAATTCCAACGACCACTGTTGGATTAAATGGTAAAAATATATTCTAATTTCACTTTAAAACCAATTCAAAAGATAATATAATCATATAAATAAATTATATTAAAAGAGGTTTTGAATTAAAATACAACATTTTTCACTATTCATTAAAAATTGAACTTTTTCGGAAAAATACCAAAAATTTACACAAAGTAAATTTTTATGTCTCGATTTAAAAGAAGAATTTTATTTTGTCATATATTACACATAAAATATTCAAAAAGTGGATTTAAAATAGGTTCTCCATCAAAAGGCGGTTAATCGACCTTTTAAAGAATATTAGAATGTTTACGCTTAAAATTGGATTCATTTGCATTTTTAATCCTCTAAAATTTATTGTAAAAAGTAAAAATATTTGACAAACATATATAATCAAATTTTAGTTAGTTCTGTTCATTCCCGCCATTACAATGGCTAGGCGTTAACTACGATTTAAAATAATATTATTTTATTATTAGAGTTCAATGTAAGATTCCCAAGAAACTCGTTGTTGCGTGTTGGGTATGCTATCAAGCATAGAATCCCCTTTAAAGTAATATTAATATTTTATTCACAAATATGGATAAATATAAAAATTTCATATTCTTTATTTACCTGGGGTGTTACATCCTTCCCCCCTTTTGGGAATTGTGTCCTCACAATTTTAAAATTGAGCTTGGAAACATCCCTGAAAGTCCCACATTGGAACAAGAGTTGGTAAAACAATCACTTTAAAATAATGAAAGATAAGTACAGAGGTCTCCTGAGTTAACCCATACTAGGATTCCATGTAGGAAAACATGGACATGGAGGAGAAAACAAATGGTCATGTTCTGATGGAGAGTGATAGAAAACATGTTTAGGAAAAAGTTGACCACAAGAAAATCACAAACTTCTGATGGGTTAAACAGTATTCGATTCCCCAGTAGGAAAAGTTAATAGACAACATTTTTGTTATAAGTTACTTTTTATTGAGGAATTTATTCATAAGGAAACATAATCACTTATCATGTTGACTTTCAACATTTATTAGATTCCTTACACAAACTCATATTTTCTCCAAAAGACGAGTATTTAGAAAGTCTTGTTCGCATTAAGAGTACTATAATAAACTTCTAGAGAATCACCTAATCCACAAAAGAGCACTATATACATCCCATTTAATTAGACATTAACCAAAACCAAAACCAAAACCAAATTGGTTAGTACAAGATCAGATAATCCAGAAAAGGATAACCCTTTATAAAAAGTTAATCTATTCTTAATCTCCAAAATTTGTCCAACAAAACCCAAAGTTCAACGAGGACCATTTGATAAACAATTTGTCAATACAATTCTTCAAAGTAAACCAAACTAAGATTGAATACCAAATATTTGAAGGATTTAGTCACATATTCTTCCAATGTACACATTAACTTTTATCTCCAAATAACATCAGTTGCTCTTAAATTCTCATATTGAAAAGTAATTAACCTAATCACATATCCCGAATGATAGGTTAATCATTTCCATAGATAACCCAAAATAAAATTACTCTTGATTCCTAAAATCATCCAACTAAAAAGAATTAGTCAAACTAACCAGGGACTTCATGTAGTCAAGTGGTAGGCGATAAATACCAGTCGCACTTTGGTTGTGGGTTCGATTCCCGCAGCTTTGTCCGATGCGACGAGTTTTCACACGGTCTGTGTGTTGTCCTTTTTCCAAAACTATATAATTCTTAAAACATTCCCAAAAATGAGCTAAAATCTTCAAAAATGATCATAACATATTTTAACCTCATGTTTATCTCATGCCTTTCATTTTCCATCATAACATATAATAACCCATAATTACCTCAAATGTAAGGATCATATAAACTCTAATGGTTACCTTTATAATTATTACCTGAACTCTCACATCGATTGGTCATCTCGTACATGATGAATTATAGATCATACCAAGGTTCAAGTGGTTGATCATAACTCCTTGACAGTTGGTTTAGAACAACCATGGGTTTCCTCATTGAATCCCCCATTTTATCTAGTATCGTAATCATGGAACCACCATAGTTTCCTTCAAACCTGTTGTCTCTTTGGTTCCTGCTAGATCCATCCATTCACTAAGAATTGAAATGTCAGTGCGAGTATATCAACAAAACCATCATGTACTAATGAGGACGGTAAACACTAAGATATACTTACTCATTCACTTTATCTAAATCTAAGACTCTTTCTGAAATCCTAACCATTCTGGTAATGTCACTTGTGCTTAGAGAATGCCCTAACCTCTAAAGTTATCTAAACCGACCTTTGATACCGACTATAAGGCCCCATCCTTAAACCTTATTTAATATTGAGGTATTACAAGATTACACCTTGAAGTTCTTTTCTGGTTTAGAGTTTTAGAGAATTAGATCATAAAACTTGCATTGCATTCCACATTTAAACAAAGTGGTTACATGAAGATAGTATTCATTTTTTTCCATCAACGGAAACATATTTAAAATAAAACATGGATTCTTTCTTGAAACTTCCTTGACACTATCATCATATCATGTACCTTTCCCTTGACCTGTGAAAAAAATTTCAAAACACTTGGGATGAGCATAAAAAGCTCAGTAAGGGTTATAAAAAAATATGGAAAGGAAACATGACTTCATATATACATAAGAATGAAATCATACTTTACCCATAAAACATAGGCACTTTAACATACCTCGTCAAATCATGAATAAATCATAGAAATCATAAGGTATAAAAGGTAACTTGAGTCATTAATAACATTCTTACATAGGGAGTAACCCTCTTGGTTACGTTTGGAATACCCACCACAGTATATTCCCTAAATCTCTTCGGAGAAACCTTAACGTTTCACTCTTTTGTGTTACCCAATGCATTGGAGATCTATATCGGGCTCACCCACCCTTAGTTTATCACAGAACCACCCGTTTTCATAAAAATTCACAAGAACCATAACATAAATGTATCACATAAAACATGAATAAAGAAAACATAACATTTCCACATTTCAATCACAATATAACATTTTAGGATATTGAAATAATGAATCCATTAGAAAACTATTTTCAAAAACATTTAAAACATTTAATAAAGAGATCTTTGAATCAAAGTGTCCCATACCACCTTGAAGCTTTTAACATTTTAAAAAATTAATATCCATACAAATAAATCTTTAAAACCATTTTAAAAATATTGATATTAATAAGAACAAATCATTAAAACATTTAAAGCGATATTTTGGTTAATGGGTTTTTACCAAAATTAGAGACACTTGAATACAATAATTGAGGAATAACATTTAATCATAACTTTATAATATCATGAGAATAAATGGATTCATGATATAATATTCCAAATGACAGTATATACACCATATAAGAGTGAATTGGTGCATAACAACAATGAAGTCTCAATAGAAATTTAAAATGTGATGAAATTCCTTATAAAGAAGGTATCCTTAAATTAAGGATAAATAAATCTCAAAATAATGTGTGACTAATATAAAGACACCAAATATAAGTGGATATTAAGTGTAAAGAAATAAAACGTCATTCACACATATTCAAAGGATGACATATTCAATAACTACATGTTCAACCCAAAGAAATCGAAATTGGCTTAAAAAGTTCCCTTGGTAAAATTCGACAGCCTAACGGCGTCACATCAAAATTCAGAAAATGAGTTGATGAGAGATAAAAAGGGTATCTCATCACTTGGACATAAACTTTACTTAATTAAGGATATAGAAGAACGTATCCCAACATAATAGTATGTGAATTAAAAGACATAACAAAAGAAGTCTTTTAAATATAGGAGGGTGAAAGGTTCCCTTACCGACATGGGTATCTTTCGAAACATACACCCCGTGAAAGAAGGAAAATACAAATTTGATGTAAATACTAATTAATGAAAGTATATTACATAGTGAGTAAAATAATGGGCAGTACATACACCACTCAACGGAAATTGTGGCAAATGTAGCATAAATCTCTCGGGAATAAATGTGAGATGAAAAATCTCTTACGAAAATTTGGTAGCCTGACGGCGCCACTTAAAACTTCCAAAATGGATTGATGAGAGGAAATATGGTCTCTCATCATATCAACATAAAGTTTACAGAAAGAGAAATATAAAAGAACATCACCCAACATAACAAAGATGATCTTAAAATAAGTGACATAAAGGAGAGTACTTAAAAAGAAAGAGAGAGGTTGGATCTCTTATGAAAATTCGGCAGCCTAATGGCGCCACTCAAAACATCCAAAATGGATTGATGAGAGAGAATAGGGTCTCTCATCATATGAACATAAAAACTACAGTAAGAGTAATATAAAAGAATATCCCAATAACAAGAAAGATGAGCTTCAAAAGGAATGACATAAAAGAGTGTACATTAAAAGAAAGAGAGGAGTCAGATCCCTTACCTCACGTCAAACTTGTCTTGTTCGTTTCTTTATATTCCAGAATAATAAACATTGGTCAATTTATAATTGCCTAAGGACCTTATTTAAATATTATTATTCAGTTCATATCACATATTATAATGTTATAATAATTGTTTAATAATGTTAGTTCATATCAGAAATTTTTGCCGATGTTTGGTAAATGATTCAAAAATGAACTTGTTTGAAAAATGAATGTCCATGTAGTTATAAGTAAATAATTTCCAGAATAGTATTATTTATTAAAATATCATATATATCTAGTAAATACTCATTTTATACTATTACATATCATTTGGAGATAAAAAACAAAAAGAACCGTTCATGGAGACGGTAGGCCGTACGTACGCATGAACGCTACTTTCATTTTTTCTTTGTCATATTAACGGAATTAAAAATAAATGATATATATATATATATATTATAATTCTAGTATAATATATATGTTATATAGGTTACATATGTTCATTAATTTCATTCTTTCTACGTTCCATGTATTTCATGTACGAGTCACATCATTTTAGGGGGCGGTAGTCCACACTTCCTCATATGAAATTATCGCATTTACACAACATGAAAAGAATAAAGGTATGGTTTAAATATAAAATAAAGAAGCATATAGTAAACATAAATACCATACATATCATATATAAAATACAGTGACATCATAATGGCCACATTTAAAGGTGTTAAAAGAATATTGAACAATCATCGTTTCGTGAGGCAGAAAATCGCCAACCACAGAAACAGTATGTTCTTTAACCATTATACGAAAGGGTGTGTAAGTGTAGCTCGAATACTTCTTATAAAAACATCCTAGTATATTTTATATAATGGATTTTTTAGAAAAGAAATGAATAAAAAGAGTTTAGGGGGTTGGAGAAGCAAAATAAAACAAAAGGACACAAGTGAAGACATTACCTTAAAATCGGGTAACTCCCTTTGGTTTGAGCTCAAAGGCTACCTTGGGAAGACTTCTGCCCAAAGTGAGGCTTCAAGGAGTTATAGAGGGATGTGGAGAGACAAAATGGGCAGGGTTTGGCCGAGCCAAAGGCTTTGGATGTGTGGGTAAGGAGGTAGAGGTGGGGGGCTTTTATAAGAGGAGAGGAGGGGCACTCTTGGAAAGTAAAGAAATGTTACATTATTTTAGAATGAGTTTCAGATTTTAATGTTCCCACGTTGATTTTTTTCGATTATAAGGTGATAAGGTTTATAAATCCACTCATATAATAGGTTTTCGACATGTGTAGGTCTTAGATTTTACATTATCTTTCCATTTTATTTAAATTGTTAAATAATGAGGTCATCGCTGCATCATCATGATGTCATTAATAATTTAATTTATTTAACGTCTAAAAATTATAAAAAAATACTATGATGTAGGAAATATTTTCAGATTTCCAATGAATATTTATAGTCAAAATTATGACTTGTATATCCCCATGTACAAATTGTTTTAGTAAAACCTTTCATGTTTGTCTCATTTTTACCTTAACATTAAATAAAAAGATATTTATGTCATTTTCCATCCAAAGTGGCTCCATGGGGTCCCCAAGTTGACCCATGGATTGTCTTGGTCGGCCATGACACATACAATGAGGTTAGGACATGTGTATAGGTCATTTCATTTTTTTAAAACATTATTCTTACCTTAAACTACACTAATTACCTCTAATCGCGATTAAAAACATAATAAGTTACTATTCACCAAAAAATTATTTTAATCCCATTTAACCACATTTTACATCTTAATGACAACCATGTATGTCGCATTTTTGAAATTCAAAACATAAAGATGGAAAAATTTCATTTAAATGGGAAAATCCGTTTTTATAAGTACCACTTAGTGGTTTCACTATTCATAAAAAATTGACGTTTTTCAGAAAATTACCAAAAGTTAACCCTAAGATATATTTGATATTCCGAATTAAAAATGATGTCTATTTTAAAAAATTCAAAACCTATAAGTTGAATTAATTAATTTAATAGTTAATTCCCGCTGTCAAAACAAATAGCGTGTTTTTATGAAACAAAATGTATCAAAAGATTAACACTAGTTACGTCCGATTTCAAAGTGAAATTAATTCCAACGACCACTATTGGATTAAATGGTAAAAATATATTCTAATTTCACTTTAAAACAAATTCAAAAGATAATCTAATCATATAAATAAATTAGATTAAAAGAGGTTTTGAATTAAAATACAACATTTTTCACTGTTCATTAAAACTTGAACTTTTTCGAAAAAATACAAAAAATTTACACAAAGTAAATTTTGATGTCCCGATTCAAAAGAAGAATTTTATTTTGTCAAATATAACACATAAAATTTTCAAAAAGTGGATTTAAAATAGGTTCACCATCAAAAGGTGTTTAATCGATCTTTTAATGAATATTAGAATGTTTACGCTTAAAATTGGATTCATTTTCATTTTTAATCCTCTAACATTTATTGTAAAAAGTAAAAATATTTGACAAACATATATAATAATTTTTTAGTTAGTTCTGTTCATTCCGGCCATTAAAACGGCTAGGCGTTAACTACTATTTAAAATAATATTACTTTATTATTAGAGTGCAACGTAAGATTCCCAAGAAACTCCTTGTTGTGTGTTGGGTACTCCATCGAGCATAGCATCCCCTTTAAAGTAATATTAATATTTTATTCACAAATATGGATAAATATAAAAATGTCATATTCTTTATTTACCTGGGGTGTTACAATGTTGGCTTCACGCCTCCCCCAAGATGGAAGTCCCAACTTTTCTTCCAGCCTTTGGATTGATCCATCTGTGCATTTCGGAAGATTGAAGGATGACAATGTGGTTGCAGCTCATGTGTATGTTATTTCAAATCTGGTGTACAAGGGCTATGATGCATCATGTGGGCCTTCTCGACTATTCCAGCATTTAGAAATACTCCTCCACCTGAGATATTTTCTGAAGAAATGTTGGTGTAATTATGAAACAACAATAATGGAAGATAGTTCTTGGCTTTTGGAATGGTGACTTCTCGTAGATGACCATAGCCATACAACGACTGATAAGTAATCTATGGGAAGTCACGATGATATTTCTTCAGATACTTATCCAAATCTGGAAGAATGATATCTTTGACAGTATTATAATTGTGGCCAATGATGTTCATCATATTATCAATCCATTTGCTAGCCACTTCATCAACTATTCCGGGTCTAAGAGCCATTGATTCTACACAAAAGTTGAATAAATTAACTTTTAAGTAAGTTGATTTTTCATAAAAATTGTGAAGGAATTTGAAAAAAATGGCTAAGGCATAAATGCGCGCAAGTATGGATGTGTCTCGCAAGTGTTAAATGTGTCGTGCAAGTTTCTGTCGTGCAAGTGTCACCACGCATGTCCTATTACCTTGACAATAGCGCGATAGAGAAGAAACAACGGAAAATGGGAGACTTGCGCGGCGAAGGTGACTTGCGTGGAGAGAGCTCGGGAATATGGAATTCAGATGCTATGCGCTTCCAAGGATAGCGTATTTATAGGGTTGGCTACCCACCTACACGCCTACACCTAGTGCACTCCATCCAGCGAGCTCCAGCCCTGCACGACTCTAACATGCGCGCCAAGTGTTGCATACTGAACACCTGCGCGCCGCCATTCCTTGAGTTTTCTTATTTTCTTCAGAGTCAAATCCTCTATTCTCTCCGGATCCAACTCCTAGGGGGGGTACTTTTGTTGACACTCCTTTCATCAAAGAATCTAAAGATTCGAAAAGGGGAAAATCTGAGCTCAAAGTGATTCAACTGTTGATCAAATATAAAAAATTGACAAAGGAAGGAATAAGATGAATTTTGCACAAGGGTCGGGAAAGTTCTACAATGGTCGCACAAGTGAACTTGCGCAATGCCTAATGGTCATTAAAGTGACTTGCACACCCTAAAGGATAACCACCCGGGTCTTCTTCAGCCTATAAATAGACCCTGTGGGCCCCCAATTCGGAGAGGATTTTTTTCCAGAAACTCAGATTTAATCACCCGGTTCCCTAGTCCCTTATCAAAGCATATGAAACAATTCTAACGTAATTTCTTACCAAGAACGGAAGATCTAAAGTGGTGGAGAAAGGCCTAAGTGTTGAAACTCATCAACACTTGCGCGCCTAAGTGGCCAGCCCTTAAGGGAAATGGCCACACTTGCGCGCCGCCTTACTCCTTCAATAGAACTTTCTCGTCCCTCTTCTGGAAGAACCTCAAGAGGATTCTAAAGTCTTTAACCAAGAGTCGCTCAAGTATTACCCTAATGGTTAACCATCGTGCTTGTACCCATGTGTCGCGCAGGTATACCTGCTTGACCAAGACTTGCGCGCCCACGCAGTACCTGGAACCCTGCCAGGACTTGCATGCCCCTGCCTTTTTGGGTGCCCTTCTTGCCCATTTCATCCCTCTTAAGCAATTCCACCTCTCCTATTCAAGATTCAATCTTCAAGACACTCTTCAAAGCCATTTATGGTATGATTTCTTGATTTGATTTCCTTACCTGAAAGGAATTCTGTGGAATATCTCTCAAAACCTAGTGATTTACACATCTTTTGTCACTAAAGATTGAGATTTCATTCATTCAATATCATCCTTTAAGATGAGAGAACTCATTAATTTGGGCCTCCTTTTCAAGAATAAGCCCCAGTCATAATTCTCAAATCTGGGAATCCTCTTTAGGAATAAGCCCCAAGTCCCCATTAACCTGGGCCTCCTTTTCCGGAAAAAGCCACAGTCATAATTCACAAATCTGGACATCCTCCTTAGGATTAAGCCCCATGTCCTAATTTACCTGGGCCTCCTTTTCAGGAATAACCCCCATCATAATTCTCAAATTTGGGCATCCTCCTCAGGAGTAAGTCCCATCCATAATTCTCTTAACCTGGGCCTACTTTTCAAGAGTCCACCCCATTCTCAAATATGGGAATCCTCATCAGGAGTAAGCCCCAAGTCCCTTAATTTTTCAAGTCTCTTAACCTGGGCCTCCTTTTCAGGAGTAAGCCCCAGTCTTAATTCCTCTTAACCAGTCCTAATTTACCTTTGATCTGGGATTCCTTCTCAGGAGTAAAAACCCAATCATATGTCCTCTCCTAATTGGGGCCCCATTTTCAAAAGTAAGCCCCAAGTTAGAGTATTCAAATCTCCATGAAGCACATTTACCTTTATGGACCCTGTTCTTGGATTTCTTCCCTCATGTAAATCCAAATCATCATTTATCTAGGCAGTCATACATACATAAGTCCCAACTTATTTCTTATGATTGCATATTTCATGGAACAATTGTCTGATTTTTACCAATACCTCTTGTTTCTCACACCGAGCATGACTCACATGAGCTTAGAGTGTAAAAGTAATTATGACATCCTTCTTTGAGCCATCAGTCATAAACATCATACTCCCTTACTCGAACTACGTGGGTTCTGATTCATTTTCTAAACAAAGGATACGTAGGTAGTCCATCTTCGGGTTCGATCCAAACTCTGAAATTATCCATGACCTTTTGAATGATAATTAACTTCAAGTGCCCCACTAAGTGGCTTTAAAAACAGTATGGTCATCATAATGACCAATATACTTTTACATATCAAAGGATACCATTGATTAAGAATATCTAACAAATACAAGTGATTATCCATCAATGAAGAACCTCGAATACATATAAAAGATTCTCTAAATTTCCTACATATCGATCATTGATTTTCAGATCTAAAGGAAAGATCATTTTATACTTGGTAATGTAATAAGGATTCACAAACATAACATAAATCTATAAAGAGAGTCCTGGAGTATATAGTAATTCCCCTAAAAATGGTGTGATGAGGCCGACTTTCCATCCTCTCGACCAATGAAATTTCCTAAGCCTCATCAGTCCACAACTAATGAGCACCTACCATTGGAAAGTAGGTCCAAATGGATGTGGAATCATTATATGTTCCTGGTTCTACGAACAAACCTGTTAGAAACTGATTGGAATGTTTGAATCTTCAATCAAGGAGGTCATCCCCGAATTTTGAGGGAAACATACATACATGGTAGTTGTATATATATATATATATATATGAATACCTATGTATGTGTTTTTGAATTAACGCCTTCAAGGAGCCACCAAATACACTGAAAATTAAACTAGGAACCTTAAATCCACATAATGACCCTAAATAAAGTAGGTGATGTCACGAAATAGACATAAATCTTACTCAAAAATGACGGTGGTGATCTAAAACCATCTGAACCACTTCGCCTTCATTGGTGGTTTCCGGAATCCATACGTATAGGTCCCAAGAGACCATTCACACAACATAAAATAAAAAGAAAACTAAAATCAACACGTTATCCCAAACACTTGGTTTATCTGCACCTCACCAGGTGATGGAGAGACCAAAATTCCTCCAAACAATGAGAGGAAGGGAGACTGGAGACCTTACCTCAATGTCTGGGAGAGAAATCGCGAGGAGATCTGAATGAAATCAACAAGCCAAAGGTGGGCTGTGGGGAGGTTCATCACGCCTAGAGGGGGAGGGGGAAAGGGATGGGTTGTACCTAGAGGGAGAGGGGGAAAGTGGTGTGTCACTCTAGAGTAAGGGGTAGACCCCTTGGGTCTCTAAAAAAACTAAACTATTATTATTATTATTATAATAAGAAACATAAAAATAAAAATAAAAAAAATTATAATAAAAATAGTATTATTATTATTATTAAAAATTTCCTTTATTTTTATTCCTTATTTATTTTTCATTTAAAATATTTTCATTTTAAATTTAATGTAATTAATTTAATTTATTTCAAAAAAACGCATCACAGTGTTCATACTCCCAAAAATGAATTTGAAACTTGGTTTCAAAAATGAATCATCAAAAAGATTACAAAAGATTTAAATCCCTTGGATTTTTGACCGGTTCAAAATACAAGATGTTACATCATGACAGTGGAAGAAAAATTCCTTCCATACATGTTAAAATAATGATTCCTTTCACATTATTTGTAAAATACAAATGGGTATTGTTTGGAAAATGAAATGATGATTCAATTCAAAATATTTTGTAAAAAGTTAACAAATTTTTTAAAAAATTCTTTAAATAATTATTTGTATACTTCTAAAAATATTTTTGAATATTTTTATAAAACACAGTCTTGTATGAAAAATTATTTTCGGCCAAAGAGAGAAATAAAGTTGAATTTTATTAAACATATTATTAATAATTTTACGTACCAAAGAGCGGGAAAATGGTACTATTACTTAAAAATTTCATGAATAACCATTGTATAATGAATTATTTTTAATCTATGATATAAACAAAAAAATAATATCCCTAAGGTAGACTTAAACAAATACAATCCTGGATAATGATGAGATTGTGAAATAAACCATTACCACTTTTGAAACTATTAAGTCATATTCCCCATGAAAGAAATAAATTATAAATAAAACCTAAATACCATGAAAATGTATATATATTAATGATAAAAAATATTAAAATGGAAAGTATATACACCACATAAATGAATAAGCGGTGAATAAGACACATGTATCACATAAGTAAAAGTGAGATGAGAAACCATTACCTCAAGTTCGAGTTCCTACGTATGTTTCCAAAAATAATGCATAATGGATACATATGTGTTATTAATTTATACTAGAACCATTTTTATATTTATAATATCATTTTTGTTCCTATTATAACATTTTATCACCTATTAATTAATAATATTTCCTTTTTTCCATTGTTTTAGGTGTTAATTGCCCTGTTTTTTCATGAGGGCTTCATTATAAAAGATACAGTTCCTATACATAGGATATAGGTCCATAATATCCAAAAAGGTATTAATATTATAAATGTCATATTTAATCATTATATGAATTTTTAGAATCATTTTTGAAGGTTTCAAATGGAAAATGAATCACATATATTTATGGAGACAGTAGGCCATACGTACCCACGAGCGGCGATGTCATTCCTTTAATGGGTGAAAGGATAAAGATTTATATGATATATTAATTTTATAAAATTTATATATTGTTATTTATATCAAATATATACATTAAATTTATCTTTATTAGTGTCCATTCAAAATGTATGTAAAAAAACAAATCTCATCACTTTGTGATGTGGTAGTCCACCGTACACACGATTGAAATTATTATATTTTAAATAAAATGGAATGATATGTGGTATATGTGATATTATAATTATAGAAGTATAATAATATCATATTATATATATACACACACATTAAATCCATCACGATATCCAACCATGAAAAGTGTTTATGGAAAATGAGTTACACTAGTACGCGAGGTGGTAGTTCACTGTACACATGATCGAATATTTCGTTTCCAATTTAAAGAATGTGGAGATTGAAAAATATTATTTAATAAACACAATAACATCTCATTATAGGGTATATATTGTTATTATTATATTTTAAGTGTTAATACATAACTGATGTTGGAAAATAAGAGATAAAAAAGAGAGATACGTTCATTAAGATGATTTGATTCTCTTAGAGAAACATCCTTTGAATCTCTTCTTAAGAATACTAG
Source organism: Viscum album (assembly GCA_963277665.1). Taxonomy (NCBI): domain Eukaryota; kingdom Viridiplantae; phylum Streptophyta; class Magnoliopsida; order Santalales; family Viscaceae; genus Viscum; species Viscum album. Next base: position 182,483,105 of record OY728153.1, on the reverse strand, counting down.
GGATAGTATTTTCAGAATTCTAACAGATCTAGAATTTTCATAATGATATTTGAGGGGGATTTTTTAAGGGATTTTTCATGCCAAATTTCTTGATAGGTGTGATAAAGTGTGGGGAGTTAGTTACTTTTTTCGATTGAGGAGTGATATTTTTTAAATACCCAAAACTATTCAACAATGGGAAGTCAATATCTCCATAAGTGGCACTAAAATTGATAATTAAAGGTTTTTTTGGGATGATATTTTTGATTCAAACCTCCACCACACAAAAAATACAAGTTTTAATAAATATTTTCCTTAACTTCTATGTTTCCTTACTTTTACCAATTTAAATTTTCACTACGTTAAGTAGTTCTTGTAACTAATGTTATTTCTCCATTAAACCTATAATAAATTTACCATTTTAGAAACATTGGAACAAATAATTATAAATTTTAAATGTAAATTTTAAAATAATAATTCTATGTTTTTTTAAAGTTCATTTTTACACAATCACATGTAACGTGTAAAAAAAACTCTTTAACCATTCTATAGTAACAATAATTTTATTCTTTAGTAGTAAATATAATCACTATAAAATAATAATTGGTCCATTATTGAAACATAGTTGGTATTTTGAAAATTTTAAATATCAATTTTAAAAAGATATATTTTTTTTAGAATTTTATATTATTTTATAAAATATCATTTATTATTAAATAACATTAATATTAATTTTGACCTTATTTAGTTAATTTGAATTTATAAGATATGAATATAATGATGGAATTCAAATATATTATGTTCATGACTTTGTAAAATGATATATTATTCAAAAAATATTGAACAAAATAATTCATTACATTTATTTGACATTTAATATTTTTAGTAGCACTTTTTAAATTTTCCAATTAATCAAATAATTACTGCTTTGGCATTGCTTAAGAATTTAATTTAATTATATAAACAATAAAAATTTTAAAAAAATAACCTTATAAAAAGAATTTAATAATCCTCAAAATTAAAATCCATATTCATTATCATCTTTCTCTTGTGCCTATGTGAACACATAATTGAAATTTTGAAGCAAGAGGGTCACATTTTTCCTTTTTTCTTTACATAAATTAGTATATAGATTTTTTTCATTAAACTTTATTCCAAATACTGATAAATATATATAATAAGTTTTTAAGGGTAGAAATATTTATATAAAATTGTAATTGACCATGGTATAATTTTATTTTAACACTTATCATTTTAGATAAACCCCATAGTAAACTCGTTTTAATCTTACGAGTGGTAACTATTTTTAAATGTTTTTACTATTCCTTAAGAGAGAAAATTCAGTTGGTCATATTATATGATATTAATTATTTTTATTATATATATTAAATATATTTTATCAAATTCAATTCACATTATTTGATGTATTTAAATTTAAATTAAACCTATAGACATGGTGAAAAAGTAATTTTCCGAAGAGAATATCCTCATAAAAAAGATGTTTTTAATATGAAAAGTCAATATGATATTGATTTGATAGACCTAAAATATATTTTTTATAATATAATTTAAATAATTTTATTTTAAAAAAATCAAATCAAAATGGAAATATAAATTATTTAAATGAAAAGACAATTTTCCAGAAAAAACATTATTTTTCACTTTTCCCCAAAAAATGATATTTTTTAGAAATATAACCAAAATTCACCCTAAGATTATTTTTATATACTAAATTAAAAAATGATGCTCTTTTTACCAACAAATTTTTTTAAATGTGGTAAAAATTAAATTTAAAATATGTGTGAATGGAACAATGAAACCAAATTTCAAAAGGATACATTTTTTAGAAAACATTTCTTATTCTTTCAAATGTTTTTTATTCTATTTATAATTAAAATATAACCATTGAATTTATTTTATAAATTTGTAAACCATATGAATTTATAATTTATTTTTCCTATTTATTCCCACCAATTTAACAACTAGGTTATAATGGTCATGTTTAAATAATAATATTTTAATAGATTATCATGTTTCATTTAAACATAGTGTTATGTGCATCACAAACTATTGAACTGTTCAAATTTATTGGAAAATAAATATATCATAATGTCTCAAGGTGTTATATTCTCCTTTATTCTAGATTTTCATGTCATGTATATTATGAGACATGATTCTCATATTTTTCAATCTTAGGGTGTTACATTCTACCCCACTTAAAAAAATTGCATCCTCAAAATTTAATCTTGATCTCAGTAATCAAGGGTTTGACATTTGAAAATAACATTGTTGGAAACCCACATCATAAAAATTGTTTATAAAACTTCTTTTTGATAAGATAGAAATGTAAGTATGAATTTCATCTAGAATAACACATTACAAGGTTTCTATATAGGAAAACATTAGTGCGAAGCGAAGATATGGACATAGAATAAGAGATTAAATGGTTATTAAGAGTGATAAAGATCATTGATCTTAAGAAAATGAATGTTCTAGAAAATTTTATGACCACCATGAGATAAATTTTTGGTTTATGAAAAGACAATTGATTCATCATAAATTAAGGTTCAAGGATAATTTTTTTTCAAGATCCTTACCATGGAGTTGAGGAATTATTTTACCATCTAGACTACGAAAATAAGGAAATATACTTAATTGAAAAGTAAAATTTCATCCTTTTATAAATTCCCACTACACTCTCATATTTTACTCCAAACAATTAGTATTCACATTGAATTTGTTCTTTCCCAAACCGCTAAAAATAACTTTTAACATGTCATAAGATATATTAAAAATGAAAATTTCTTCCTCTAATATTTTCCAAAACCAAAATGGTTAGCATGAGTAATCCAGCGACAACCAAATTTCAACATAATCGATTCAATATATAGTTAACTTTAAGAAATTTCCAAAATATTTCTAACCAAATTCAAATTCCATGAATTTAAAAGGTATGTTAATAAATTTATGAAATCATTATGTCACCCGAAAAAATAAAGTCTCTCTTAACTTCACATACAAAAAATGTGAATACCTTGATCGTTATAAAATATTAATGAAAAAATGCATGCATCCAAAGATAAAATCTAATATTTTTGAATACATTTCATAAATCTAGACATTAAGTGAACTCTAAAAAAATAACATTAATACCTCACCAATTTCAAGGTTACCTATACTATCCCATAAAGATATATTTATCATTATTATCCCAACATTGTCCAAATATTAAGGGTGATCCTACCTCAATCATTTGTTTTTCAAAATATGTCAACATTACACTCTATCACATTTCTTGGTTATTGGGTTCATTCAACATTTTTCTTAAAATACTTATTGAAAAACTACAATAGTAAAATATTCATAGTTTATATGAATGATTGATAAAATATTTCTTAAATATAAATATTTAATCCAAATACACATGAAATTTAATCATTCCACTTCATCCATAGTAAAAAATTATCTTGACCTTCATCCCCTAGCTTCATCTATGTTATATCCCCTTGATGCTTGGTTAATTCATTTTCATAGTGACCCATCAACCTACAGTTGATACACTAAAAATAAATGGGTTCCTTCTTACCCTTAAAATCACAATCAGGTAATAACTTCTCTCCACACTTATATCAATCATCCATTCCATTCATGAAATTACCATGGTGTATATTTCCACAATTATCAAATGGTGAAATCCTTCTTTCCCTTCCTCTAATTATCTACCTTTTTCCCTTCTATACTTTTATTGTCTATCTTCCATTAAAAGAAATAAGGCAGGGATACTTATTTATCTCTCTATCTATCTTGATATAAATTTATACTATGTCATTGTATGATGATAATATTTGGGATAATAGTTCCTTTTAGAGGATTGTCTTAATCCCATCAAATAAACTATCATTCTGACTCTTTAGACTACATGCATTGATATAGTTCACATTCCTTTTTCTAGGTATCATTTATAAATAGTAGAATACACTAAATGAGATCCTAACATTATGAAAAATAATGCATAATCCCAAAACTGGTGAAACAGTTAGCATAAATTTAAAAATGTATGCATGGATAATCTCATATTCATAATCATGGGTTGTTTGTGAACATTTTAAAATCATAAAAATATTTTCAAATCCTTTATAATGATTTATAAAGAAAATGTGAGTTATCAAAATAATATCCCCTAGTATTGTCAAATAAGGTTCTTAGTAAGGCACATTTTTTTTACTATATAATTCTTAAGTCAAACCAATTGCTCCTTTTCAAAGTTATTACCCATAAATACATCTGTCCCAGAACCACATCCACTTATAGTATCCAAAAAATATTTATATCTAGGAAAACCACCTGATCCCTACCTTACCAAAAATTATGAATGTCATCATGTACATAAATGTATAGTTAAATTATTATATAGGGTTATATTCACTAATCTATGTTTTCTTAAATCTAATTCCTATGGTTTCAACTAAACATTCCCAAATACCAACTGTAATGACCCTGACACGAGTAACCCAGAGCTAGTGTATACTTTATTACGTTAGAACTAAATACATGTAATCAAATGTCAAAGGTAAAAATAGTTGAGTAGTCTTGATAAATTAGATTAATACATTAAAATAAAATTATAATTGAGAAATTAAATAAATAAATTTTTTCTTTAATAATTCCATAATCCCCCTTAGCATATCCATGTATATAAAATATATAAGTATCAACGGTAAAATAAAACATAATAAATTAATTTGTTTATACGATCAGTAAGGGTATGAATACATAAAAATATTTAAAAAATAAATAGTCATAATAAATAAGTAAATGGGATTCATTGAAACAAATTCTATTTAAACAATAACTTGATAATAACATGGAATCAATAAATGATGATCAAATAAATCCATATAAATAGTCACATGAGATTGAAACTTATCCATTGATATTTTATAGAATCAAATAATAATATGGAAATCAATAACTGATCACATAATGATGGAATTCATAATGTCAATCATCTAAAATATACTTTCATGACATTTCACAAGAATGTTTAAAACTATATGTAAAAACCCATCTGATTTTTCCAAATTATTTGCCTCTTGAGACCAGTTGATGAATTAAGAAGATATTTATAATATTTACCCACCTATCACTTAATAAATAAAATTAATTCATCATATGAAATGTGTAAAAAATAATAAAAAAATCATTCATACAGATAAAAAACATATTAAATTTTAATACTTTCTGTAATAAAATAAACATAATCATAAACCATCATGATTAATATGGTGAATGGTAATAGAATTGTACATCCTCATTAAACCTAATCACAACCCATAAAAAGAAAATAATATGAAATAAATAAAACATATGCTTTTTTAATCATAAGTATAATACATGGATGATGTCATTGATGAATAAAAATTTCAGAAAAATTTCATTAATTTCTTGTAGGAATATAAACTTTTTACCTTGAAATTATTGTTTTTAAAGTTCCAAAAATATTTTTAAAATTCATTATTTACCAAAAAAACTTTTATAACTTTTAAAACAAGTCTTATAACATTTATGACTCATGATAGTGGAAAATTTTGTTCATGCAATAACCCAAAAAACAAAAATTCCATTAATATTTTCGATAAAATCCAAATGGGAACTACATGGAATGTGAAATGAATAAACCATTAAATTTTTTTTAAAGTTAATAATGGGTAAAAATAAATTTAATTAAGGCTTTATTTAATGTTAAAAAAATTGGAGACATTTTTATAAAACATGGTTTTAGAAAAAAAGGATTTTCAACCTAAGAGAGAAATAAAGTCAAATTTTCTTTAAAATGTTATCTCAGATATTTTAAGTAACAAATTGTGTAAAAATGGTAATATTACTTGAAAATTTTATGAATAATAAAATTATAAATATTTTTGATGATAGAAAAAAAATCCATATGGGAGACTTATATAAAAACAATCTTGAATGATGACGAAAATTTGAAAAAAAAAACAATTACCACTTTGTTAACTTTTTAATCATAAGCCCCATGAAATAAATATATTAGAATGAAAATTTAAATATGGTGAATATAAATAGATTCATGATATATCATATCAATATCTTAATTATATAAACCACACAAAGGAATTAGTCAGTAATATAGCATATGTCTCATGATTGTAAAAGTGGGATGAGAAACCATTACCTTATGTTTAAATTCCATTTAATGTGAACCTACTTTATAATGGTTTTAATAATGTCATTAATTTATAAAATTACCATATTAATATTTATAATATCATATATAATCCTATTTTAACATTTTCCATCCTTTTATTATAAATATTCTTTTATTTTCATTGTTTCGAGTATTAATTGCCTTATTTTCTCATGAGTTTTTTGTTATGGAAGTTCAAGTTATTTTACATAGGATAAAGATCCATCAGATATATAATGATATTAATATTATAAATATCATATATACTGATTATATTCACATTTAGAATCATTCTTGATGGTTGTACATGGAGAACGAATTGCATCACTTCGTAGAGATGGTGGGTCATACATACGCACAAGCGATGATATCATTTATATAATTGGGGAAAGAATACGAAATTTTAGGATATATTAATTTTAAAAAATTTATACAATGTCATTTATATTGAATACATTCATTAAAATTTTCCTTATTACTTTCCATGTAAAGCGTATGTGTAAAAAAAATCGCATCACTTCGTATAGCGGTAGTTCACTATATACACGAGAGAAATTATATTATTTCAAATGGAATGGAATGTAATAATCTATATGATATATTATAACTCTAAAAATCCATCATTATATCCAACATTGATTAGTTTTACTAGAAAACTAGTTACATCAGTTTTCAAGGTGGTAGTCCATCAAACACATAATTGGGGATTTTGTCTCCCATTTGATAAAATTGGAGACAAATAAATATTAACATGAAATTATATTTTAGTTATTAGTGTTAATATATCATAAGTGTTAATATATATTTTAATGTTGCAAATATGAAATAAAAAATAGAGATAGTTTCATTAAGATGATTACCTTCTCTTAAAGAAACCTCATTTGATCTCTTTTTAAGAACATTAGGGTTGGTATTTTTGGAATAAAAGAACAACTAGAATATAGATAAGGATTTTGGGGACAAATTTTGTAAGGGTTTAATCAAAAATAAATCTTGATTGGTGTAAATATGTGAGGGGAGTGAGTTCCCGTTTATAATTACGGAGGAGGGACATTTTTGTAAATACCCAAAACTATTCAATAATAGGAGTTCACTGTCATCATCAATGACTCCAAAATAGATAATTAAATGGTTTTGAGGAATATATGGTCCATAAAACCTATAAAAATAATAAAAATTGATTTAAACATGTCTTTCCTTAACATGTATGTTTCATTACTTTTATGATTTTAATTTTTCATAATGGAAAGAAGTTATTTAACCTACATAATTTATCCTTTAAGACTAAAATAAAATGTAACATATTAAATTATTTGGACCCATTGATTATATTTATGAAAAATAATTTATCAAATAATGTTCGACTTTTTAAATAACTTTTAACCAAGCACATATAACGTGCAAAAACACATCGTTAACCTTAACCACAGTAACCGAGTTTTTACTCTTTGAAGATCAATATCGTCACAATAAGAGAATAAATTTTCAATGAATTGACCATGGATTATATTTTATAACACTTAAAAATCACTTGGAAGAAGATATTGTTTTTAGGAATTTTAAATAATTTAATAATATATCATTTATTATTAAATAACATAACATAACATAATTGTCAATTTTAACATTATTCATTTAAAATGAATTTAAAAAATATCAAGAAAAATATAAAATTAGAATTTATTATTTTCACACCAATATAAAATGATATATTTACCTAAAAATTTAATTAACACAATAATTAATTCAAATTATTTTACATTTAATATTTATAGTAATATTTATATTATTTTTATAATAATTAATTAATTAATTTGTTTGTGTTTTTTAAGAATATAATGTAATTATATGATTAATAAAAAACATAAAATAAATTATCTAAGTGAAATTAATTTCATTATAATTAAAATTACCTCTTATATTTTCTCACATTTTCTATGGACCCTATGTGAACACATCATTTTAACCTTTATCTTTTTATTTTAACCCCACGATAAACTAGTTTTAGCATTAACCGTGGTAATTAATTTTTACTATTTTTAATATTAATCGTATGAAAAAATTAATTTGAAATTATTATATAGTATTATTTATTTTTACTCTAATTATGGAATCAATTTTATCAAGTTTAACTTAGAGAATTTTCAATATTCATTTTAAAATTAAACTTGTAGACATGTTGAAAAGGTGGTCTTCCAAAAATAAAATTCGCTTAAGTATAAAAAAATTATTATCAAAATTCAAAATGAAATTGATTTAAATGACCTAAATTGAATTTTTTATAATATAAATAAACTAATTTTACTTTCCAAAAAAAATATAAAAATGGAACTTTTAAATGATTTAATTGAAAAGATGGTTTTCAATAAAAACTAGTATATTGTACTATTCATTGAAAAAATCTTTTAAAAAAATCCAAAAGATAACCCTAAGAATATCTTGATAGGATGATTTAAAAATATAAGTTAATTTTATAAAATACATTTTATAAAATTGATAAAAATCTATTTTATAATATTTGAGAAAGGGGTGATGAAACCTCCTTTTAGAAAAATTCCTTTTTTCCAAAAACATGTATTTTTATTTAATTTTTATTTAATCATTTATAATTAAAATATAAACATTTAATTTATTTTATACATTTTAAACATATAATTATCATAATTTAGTTTTCACTATTCATACCTTACAATTTAACGATTATGTTATAATAGTCATGTTTAAATAATAATATTTTAATAGGCTATTGCGTTTTGTTAAAACCTAATGTTGCGTTCACTGCAAGCTGTTGAAGAGATTCAATATATTCAAAAGGAAATATATCATAAATTTTTGGGGAGTTTCATTCTCTTCTATGTTTGTTGTTTTACTTTTTGAATCATGGGGTGTAACAAACAATACTAAGAACCCAAGATTCCTAATGTTCCGAAGAAGAAAAATACATTTATTACATATTGTATTGGTGTGGATCACATATATTTATAAACCATTCATTTAACAAATTTACCATTTATATATTTTTATATGTACTATTGTTCCACCAAAATTTATGATATGGGCCTTCAGCCCCAAGAGATTCGACCAAGTGTGATGTCACCATATAATTCACAATGACTTCAAATTCAATGGTCATAACAAGATACACCTGAACCGGGTATTAGAATTATATTCTTTCAATTGCCAAAAATTTATTCAATTTTAAAGCATCTATATTTCAAACAATATAAACTTTTATTTCCATACACCCCAATATCAAAATACAATTTCTACCTTTTTAAATATTCCAAATAGCACACATAATATATCAAACATATTGTCTTATCAACTATAAATCAAATCCTCACATCCCATGTACTAATTTAAAACATATAATATACATTTAAAAGATGTATGATTATTAAAAAAACATAGTTAAACCAATATTCCACATATGTTGAAAATATATTACATTTAATTTTAAAGATATTTTATCCAACACTAATCCTTCAACTCACCAAAAACACCCCATAAAAATCTAGAAATAGAAATCTATTTTTCATTTCAAAATAAAAAATATTATCAATAAGATCATATTCATACGCATTATCTTTTAAATTCTATTTTAAAATTTTAATCAAATAAATTTATTTTAAACCCATAATATTTTATAAATACACCTATAAAGAAATCGAAATAAAAATCATCCATCATTGACTTTAATATCAATAAATATTAATAAAATAACAAGCCTCTCTCTTTATTTAAAGAGGATATTTTAAATTAAATAAACTATTTGAAACAACATCATACTTTTAAACCCATATTTAAAAGTTATAAATTCATTTTATAATTTCTCATTTCAATCCAAATATCTTTATGATACACTATTAACAAATTCAAATATGGTGATAATGATGGTGATAAAGATGATATTGATCAAGACATGAATCATGAGTTAGTTTCCAAACTCATGGTTTCCCATAAATTATTAAATAAAAATAAGAGGTATAAGTAATATATGAGGTTTAAGAAGATAGAAGCAACAAAAAAATTATGGGATATAAAAAATATGAAAATTTAAAAAATAGATATGTAACGACTAGGGTTTTTGGATCTATCAGGCTTTGGAATATTCTTAAGAATATGTATAGATCTAGGTGCGAAGGCAATGTGCGAGTCCGAGGCCCAGTGTGCCCAGAATTATTTTTATAAAAATATTAAGTATTTTTATACTATGAATTTGGTAGAGTTGAATTAAATCCTAAACAGTAGCTCAGATCACAAATCTAAGGGCATGGTTGTGTCTGGAGCGTGCTGTTTACACTAGCTGAGGTGTAACCTTTGCGGGTGCAAGCCTGTTGTAGAAAAAGTTGATCAGTGGAATTTTCATAAATAAATAAAAAAATTTATTTATGGGAGTCAGCTCGAATAACTCATGAATGGAGTCTTGTATAACTTTTCTGAGGGTGTGGTTGAGTTCAGAATGCCACGTTTACCCTATGCGTGGTATAAATTTAGTTGGCGCCAGATGTCGGGTCGGAGGCGTGTTGGTGATGAGTTAAAATGAAGATTTTATTAATAATAATTATAATAATAGTAATAATAATAATAATAATAATAATAATAATAATCTATAATCTCTTCTCCCCCCTCCCTCGTTGCTGCACAAGTCTGCTCCCTCTCTCCCTCCTTTGACGAACCAAGGCCAAAGGGTGCTGCCAGGTGTCGTTTTCATCGTCGATCATCGGAAAATCGAGCTTCAGCGCGTCGCAGGCGTTGTTCTGCACCCGTACCTTTGGATTTTCATCTGCATGATAGGAGGTTTGAGTTTTAAACTCTTGAATCCCATTTTTACAATTTTTTTCTTCAAATCATTATAATGGTTATGTTGCTCGGGTCTCGAGCTTTCTGAAACAGGATTCATGTCTGATTTTGGAGCAACGGGGTTCTATTGATGGTTCCTGGAATTTTTTGGTGGAAAACCCAAATTCTAGAAGTGTCCATGGAAGAATCCAGCAAGGGAGGAAGTATTGTGGTTGTTTCTTGCTCTGGCATGGTGGAATCCAGCTCTGGTGTGGTGGTTTTTGATGAGATAGGCGGTGGCCTGGCAAGAATTTTTCGGGGGTTCTTTAAACCCCTGTAACTCGCAAACTAGAAGTCCGATTCGCGAGATGTTTGAGGAGACACCTTCCTTCCATTAAAGAAGAACTTTTTATTTTGAATCATAAATTTTATGAGTCGGTTTCACGGCTTGGGGATATGAAACGTTGAAATAATAATAATATTTTATTATTATTCTGCTTCGACCTGTCGTAATGTCCGCCCAGAACATCTGATTGACACACTCTCATTGGAATTGTGATTCTAATAGTGAGGATATTTCAGGATAGTTTCCATGTACTGGGACTGTTATCAGGGTGTGGGGCCCATGATGCTAGTTTTGGGCATTTATAGAGAAACATGACTATTTCGTCTGGAATCTGTTTTGGACAAACGAGTCGTCAATATCATGGGATTTTTCGAAGGGATCGTATTGGTGAATTCCACTTGATGAGCTTCAAGATCGATGTGTGGGCCTCACCCAAGATTTCTGTGGTTTAATGTACCCTTTCACTAGTTGTCCACTTTGGGTGAGTAAATAGCCTATCTTGTGTGTTTTTTTGCATAACACGCGGTGGTGACCTCTCTTCGGGCCTAAGAGGTGCACAATGTGGTGATATTGTTGGTCGCTTGGGTTAGCGATGTTAGGATGAGCGGTGGTTGAGTGACTCCCTTGGTTTGTTCCTATTAGGGTTTTTGTGTAATTATTACCCTATTTTAGGTTTGTGATACCATCAATAGGATGTTTTCCTGATAGAGTTGTGGAACCCTCTGGTGGGTCCGGAGTGGGATCCTCTAGCTTCGATTCCCTTGATTGGATTCTTGGTATTGTTGGGACCGCTTATACATGGGCAGCGATCCCCTATCTAGTAGTTCGACATCATAGGGTCTTACTCATCATCATGAATATGATCCCCTATAAAGTGGGCCATTTAGTAGGGTTGTGGTATCATAGGTTATATGATCCCCTACTCACCAAGCAGTTTCAATAGGGTTGTGGAATTCTTGGTTATACGATCCCCTACTCAGTGTGTAGCTTTAGTAGGGTTGCAGAATCATTGGTTATATATTCCCCTACTCAGCACATGGTTCTGGTAGGGTTGGTGCATCATTTGTTTAATCCCTTACATCGTGAGTTATACAAGATGGGGTTTCTGGCATTTTCGTGACCATATTCACCAGGGCGATGATCCTCTCTCTGAGTGATGTAATTTGTGGAACAAAAGATCAGGTTTTCGTATCCCCTAGTGGATCCTGGTAGTGATCCCCTATTTGGGAGATCTTAAAGTTACTGTAGTGGGTTCTTGTATCCCATAGTGGACCCTAGGAGTGGTCCCCTATCCAGGTAGTTTGGTGTTTCCACTGTTTCAACGTGATTTTCTTAGTGACTATATCCGATGAGCGTGATCTCTCAGATGAGCATCTAAGATGTTGGTGTTAGACCCGATGGACTGTATCTCATGGACAAGTGTCATCTAGGATGACAGAGCTCATGGAGTTTGTTCTCCTAGTTTTCTGTAGATCCTGTTGTCGGTGATGGGTCGGGACCTCTTGAGGCTTGGTACATGAAACGAGTGTATCTGTATGTTCATGGTATATGTATGGGAATATACCTGAGATATGTTTTATATTCATGTTTTTTGAAGGTTGGTGTTGAGATTAAGTTTATCTCTCATTTGGGTTCCCTCTGGTTGGGATGAGCTGACTGTTTCCTTTTAGTTGCTCTATTTTTTTTGCGTTTTTGGGGCGCCTATTGAGTAGATTTATACTCACCCCTACACGGGATTTTCCCGCACATGATTTGTGTCTTCTTTAAACCACAGGACTTTCGGCGGAGTCCTAGGAGGACCAAGAGTAGGAGTAGCTTAGTGAGATGGACCAAACGAGGTGTTTCTAGAGCTATGTCATGGAGTTTTCCAGTCAGTGTTTTTAATAGTGATCCCCTCTTTGTAAGCATGTTGGACGCTTTTCACAGTTTTCTTTTAATGGCCCCTATTTCTCCATTTGTACTTCTGTTGCACTCTGGTTCAAGATAGATGTATTAATGCATTTTACTTTTAGCTTTTATATATCTATGCAATATTTCATGGAGGTGTATGTTGGTGCGTGTGTATAGGTACCTAAGGTTAATGCCTCCCATGTCTGTGATAGCCTACATGGCACTAGTTTCCAGCCCCTGGCCAATTAGTGGTGGGCTTGGGGAGTTGTGGATCAATCCCCATTGGGTTAGGTCATGACAAGATATTATCACTTTTTAGTTATGATCACACTTCAAATGTCCAACATATTTAATACCCGATAACCAACATCGTATTTAGATGAATTTAGATGTAGTATAAAATTTCTTCATAGGGAATGGTTCCAATGATTCCATTAAAGAAGGGTTGGATTTTATAAAAATAAATAAACTCAAAATAGAGAACTTGATTCATATTACAATCCATACCATTACACATCAATAAAATCATAATTAATATTCATTAGTTTTATATTTATTAAACATGGAAATAATAATATAATCAATCATTAATACTATAACTCCTCTTCAATTAATTTACATTTTTTGTTATAGAAAATAGACCTCCTAATTCTCTATTTGGATTAAAAATTAGTAACTCGACACCCAATAAAACGACATAATATCACAGTTTCTATGAAAGGAATTGATCTCATAAACCCATAGAGTCATTAAAGATATAAATGACTAACCATATAGGAACATTACCATAAAATGGACTTCTCACTAAATAGGGATGCTATAAGTCCCCATCAACCAAAAAATATCAATTCATTTAACACCAAGGTAGTTAATTACTCCATCAAACCAGATGAATATACTAGATAATAAGTGAGTTTATTTTTACAAGATCCATTTAATCAAAATTTATCATTAGTAGAAAACAATGAAATAAAAATAGTTCTCCATGAAACAAAATTTTATTTAGTTCACATATGCATCATTTTATAAATATTTTGACTAATGAAATCCTACAACATATACACATTGATGAATAACTAAGAATGATAAATAAATAGAAAATATCAAACCCACAAAAATCAATAACAATATTTAAAAAAAATGAAAAAATAATAACATTTGAAAGTAACCTAGATAGATTCTAATCCATAAAAAAATCATCATATAAAAAATACCATATTACTAGGGAATTCTTATAAAATAAAAATTATAATAGTGTTCAAAATTAAGATTCCATCATAAAGATAAACTATTCATTGATTTTAATAAATTCATTCATACTAATTTATCCATTTTTACTTTTTTTCAAATATTTATAAATTTTTCCTCAATACATGCATAAATGTAATTAGAAATACCCTATCTAACGAATGAATATTATTGAGTTTTTAAATTCATTCTATACTGTATAGATCCTCTATCTCAGACTAACTTTTTATTGTGAAGTATCCTGAATCCCAACAACTAGGAGGGTACATGAATAAAAATTTTGTTCTCCCAGGCCATTCCTTCATCAATATGAGATCAAATATATCTCATAATCATATTTCTCTCATTTATTGAATATTATTATCATTGTAACGTTTTCATTAAATGATAAGTGGTGAAATAATCTGTATCTATCATTTTTTGTTCTCTTTTATGAAACATGTAAAAAAATGTTTCCTTAATCTACCATTCATTGAAAATAAGTTGATTGATAAAGAAAAACTCTACAAATTCAACTTATTAACTTAACATCTCAACATTAAAATTTGAAGAAAAATCTCTAAAATTATAATTATGTGAAAAAATAATGTATTCATAGTAGGCTACTAATTTGGATATTCATCATACATAGAACAGAAAGTAATTTATTTTTTACTATATTTTCTAAGAAATCATTATTCCCTTGATTTTCATAACAACTAGAAGCCTCATTATCAATAATCTCAACTAAAACATCACCTTTAGATAATTAATTATAACCCTCCTCAATAGAAAATACTCTTTGTGTGTGAGGATGTAAAATAAATGATTGAAAACATGGAAAATTCATAGTAAAGTTCCATATATATTATCCAATTTAACTATAATATATATCTTTACATACATTCACCTCAAAAAATTGACTCCACATTTTGAATTATAATGTCATATAAAAATCTTTTCGAAATATCAACTTGAGTATATATCCATGAAACTGAAGTTTAGGATAGCTTCCTTAGACCTATGTCCAATTTTAAATGATTCCCTTTCCTAATCAAAAAATGAGAAAATAAAAACCTACTTAAATAATACATTATTAATCCATGGAATACTAAACAAAATGTCATGATGGAAGGGTCTATATAAAAAAAGAAATTAAAGGATAATTTTTCAAACATCATAAAAATCCATCAAAGGACTATGAAATCCTACATCAGGGTTGGTAATAGTTTTTCTCATATATATTCCAAATCAACTCATTTGACTTTTTTAGAGGAATAAGATCTATCTTTTAATATCCAATCAATTCAAAATAACTCCTTTGAAATTTTATAATTGTTGAAATTTAAGAAATCTTGGAACCACGAAGATGTAAAGACCAAAAGTATGAAATTTAAATTCATTCCAGGAAAATTCAATTTTTTATAAACCCATGTGGTTGCACTACTTAGGATAAAACCCATCTTAAATTGTAGACACCATAATATTTTAATTATTTTATTTGTTAAAAAATATTCCATATCATTCATTAGTGAAAAATTGATTACTGATCAGTTTTAATTTTCTTATTTGGCCACCCTCTATATTAAAATTATTTCCATAACTCCCCATTATGGATGTTGATGATATTTATGATTACAGTCATGATTTTAATAATATTAATGATTATAAAAAACAATAGTATAGTGCTTCAAATTAAAAGTAATAACATATACAACAAGGGTAAGACCTAGGCCAGATAATACATATCCTTCATGGTTGACCCACAGAAAAGATAATCATAATTAAATTCTTCTACCCAAAGGCCAATTTTAGACAAAAACCCTAAGAGAGCCTATTTTTTAAACAAATTATTTTTTTTGTTTTTTATTAATACATCCTATAATTTTAAAAGAGTAAAAATAACCCTTTTAATTCACTGTGAACACATTTATAAACACAATAATAAAAATTCTAACAATAATAATAATAATAATAATAATAATCTATACTAGGTGGAGCTATTGAAAATCGAAAATACAAACACCCACTCTAACACAAACACATAACTGAAGTGTTGAATCGAATTATATCATACATCCCATAAGTACAGATCCACATCTCACATTGACACTTATTAAATATTTTAATTTATTTGTATGACCCATAATTTTATAAAGCCCTATAACAACCTATTTTAATTCCCTTTTTATAAAGGCCCCTTTTAAATCAATCTTGAAGGTCCCTTTGGGATTCATGATGTATTTCTGTAAGGAAATCCATGCATTTTTCTATTTGTTTCAAACCATTTCTTAAATGGACTATTTATTATCAATTATTTGATAATGATTTACCAATTATATTTTTTACTTTAATAATATATTTAATATATTTAATGTGTATTTTTAGTGAATCTAAATTGTATCATGTCCCTTTCATAGTTTGGAACTCTACTATACAACACAAACAAACATAATAAAGTTTTATGAAATTAATTAAAAAAATGAAAAATACATTAATCACATTTTTTCAAGAATCCATGGAATAAATAGATGTAACATAACATAAATAAATTATATAAAATATTCTATTCCTATATCGACCAATTATATCATAAAAAAACTTCTCTATATCTAATTGACCAAACTTTTTCTAGTGAAAATCCTTAAAACATATTTAAAATATGATAAATGGATGAAATAAACACGGAGAACAAATCCAACATCAACACCTTTTTGAATGTGATGTTAAAAATCATCATAACCATCTGGTTTCATTCTAAGAAGAATTCCCTTCATTTTTTTTGGTTTTATAATGATTTAGTGAAGCACTAATGTTAGGATTTCCAATAATCATGACATTATTGGTCTAGAACATGGAGGAAGAAGAACTGTGGAAAGATATAGAGAACAAAGTATGTTTTATTTGAGTTATAGAAGAAATAATAATGATTAATCCTCTTGTGAGGCATTGGATATAATGGGACTAGGGTAATGGTTTTTAAAGTTAAGAGAGAAGAAGAAGAAAAACAAACAAGGGATAAAGGGATTAATAGTCATGAATGTTTAAAAGTAATTTCATCAATTCATAATTTTACTATATAGTTATTTAAATAATTAAGTCTATTTTTTTGATCTAAGGTATGTTATATATCACTTTTTAGAAACTTGGGGATGATTCAATCTAAAAATTTGTGGTCTAAAACTTCAGTTTTTCTTTTTAACCCTCTTAATACATAAAAAATTCCATTATATTCAAATACTCAATCCCATAAGTTATTTAAAGAATTGGTAAACTCCATCCACCTTCAATATAATAATTTAATTCTTATCAAATGAAAATAAACTTAATTTCCATTTTTACATATTAAATTTATTTTTAAAATACTAACACATGTCTAATTAGTAATAAAATTATGGGGTTTTATAATATCACATCAAAAAATATTTGATAACTCAAAATTATATTTAAAGACAAAATATCATATCACCCCAATCATTCCCATTAATATAAAATCCAAAAATAAAAATCATTCTCATATTGATCATTAAAAATACTTATAAATCTATTAGAATATAATTAGATTAATGATTTCCTGTATAATATATATATCAAATTTAATATATATTATCTTTTGGGGAAAAATCCCTCAAGGCAACATTGTAGCATTTTTTAGGTTGATATTGTTTTTTTTGACAAAGTGTGTTTTGAAGGTATATTATGGATTCCAGTGATGTTATTCACTATGAATTTTGAGAATGGTCCAATATGAAGGGAAGGATTCCCTAGAAGTTGTATATAAAATTGTGTACATAATGTGACATTGTTTCCCAGTTTTTCCATGCTTTTAGGTTCTGATGTTTAGAGTTTAGATAGCATTGAGAAATATGTATTTCCTTTAATATAAAATCAAAATATTGAAAATTCGTGAGTTTTTAGAAGATAGGATTCATGAATAATTTTTCTAAAAGGATCAAAAAATTATGATAGTGATCTCTATGATTATGAGGAGCATTACGAACGATGAAGGTGAAGGGTATTGTGGGTGAAACATCATGGCGATACGGAGTTTGGATAGAAGGCTCCGCAATTACGACCAGTATTGTGAAAGTAAAATATCTGTGGAGCTTCATGAAAAATGGATAATCATTGAAGAAAAGTGGGAGTTATTTGAAATGGTTCTGACATGTCTCGGAAGGTTCTAGAGTCAGTGGAAACACCTATAGATAGGCCTTTACCCCCTTCATAAGAGTGATCAAGACTCAAAGATAATTATAAGTCTATGGATTCCTGAAGGTGGTTCAAAATAGTGGTTGGAAAATGTTTTTTATGTGATGATGTTTGTAAAGGCTATAAAATTCAACCAAATGTTATGAGCATCACATAAGTAAAGGAATTCATGAAGGCTATAAAAATATGATCTAATGTATAGAGCTTCACGAAGGCTAGTTATGATTTTTGAAAGTTTTAAGATTCATGAAGGCTAAGCGAGCTTCACGAAATGGTAGGATCTTCACGAATGTTGATTTTAGGTTTGATAAATAAGGAGCTTCACGAAGGTCGTGTGCATCATGAAATTTGTTTAAAAGGGATTGCCCAGTAAATATGTGGTAAAGTGGTATTCATCAGTCAGATGAAAGTAGAACTATATGATACACTAAATGAGGTGTAAAAATATTTATTAACAGTGATCAAAGAATGATTGTATGAAGAATAAATTATCACACTTCAGTTGAGAGAGCAGTGAGGTTTAAAATTTTTATAGGTTGTAAACCATGAGGGACAGTGAGTCCACTATGGACTTTGTAAATAGTAGCATACTTATAGTGGATTTGGCACATTGGAACATTACTTGTGTATGATCCTTGGAAATATCCATATAAGGGTGAACCAAATAAAATTATTTTGTCTTGTATATGATTCAATTTTATTTCATTCTTTGCATTGTAAAAAATAGAGAAGATAGTTTTGTTTAATAGTGAAACAAGATCAAAAGGGGAATTTGTTTCAATCTGTCATACCCTGATTCACCCCCTTCAGGATATTTGACCTAGTGGTCCTAACAATTTGTATTAGAGGCAAAGGTTTATATATGTGGTTCTATATCAATAGAGTCCATCAATCACATATGGATTTCTATCTTCGATGGGAAAAATTTTCAGTTATGGAAGAATCAAATGAAACACTACTTCTGATCATTTGGAATGTATGTGTTTACCACAAAAATGCCTGGTATTTCGGCCAATATTGATAGTGGTTCTCTATCAAAAGATGAATGAAGAGAATTAAATATCGATGATAAATGAATCGATGCATTAGGGGGGGGGGGCATATATAATTCATTCAAAAAAAGTTTATATCATTAAAAACATCACATGCTATGTGGGAAAATCTATTGAATATATATGAAGGTGATTCAAATATAATAGAGGCAAATCTGCAGGTTCTATGGAATAAGTATGCAGATTTTAGAATGAACCCAAATGAGTCTGTTGATGCATTCTTTTATAGTGTACATTTTTTAGATGAATACATGGATGGTCATGGGGATTCTATTGAAGATATTAAGATTGTAAAGCATATCTTGAGGAAACTGCCACCTTGGTTCAATTTGAAAGTCTCAGTACTGAATGATAATGATCTAAAAGAGTTGATAATGGATAACTTTCATAGTACCCTTGTAGCATATGAAATGAGAAATGATGATAGTGATGTTGTGGAAAAGGGGAAATCAAAAAAGGTTCTATTCAAGTCCAAGAAGAATCTCACCATTGAATATTATCAAGATGAAGAAGATACAAACAAGGTGATTTCATTTTTTTCCTAGAATATTCAAAGAGGCAAAGTAAATTTCAAAGGAAACATCCACTTTATTGCTTTAGATATGGAATGGTTGGTCTTATTACAGCAAGGTTCCCCAAGAAGTTCAAATAAGATGATGAGTATGAAGTTGAAATATAGATGAAGAAGTATTCGACCTATATGAAAGGAAAGAAATATTTTATGAAGAATCTTCTTTCACAAGAATGTGTCTGTTCAGATGAATCTAAGGTTAAAGAGATATAGAACTATGAAGAACGTGGAGAAAACACTATGGTGACAGTTGTCAATAGTTCTTAGTAAAAAGAATAAATCAAAGTTTATTAAGAATAGGTTGAAGGAAGAGTCGGTATGGAGGATTAATTAGAATATCTCTTGAGGAGATTGATGTTTGGAGAGCCAAAATGAAGAAATCCAACAAAGCAGATTGTGACTCCAAAATCTACATGAAGTAGTAATAAGAAGATAAGTATGAGTTAATGGAAGAAATTAAGAATATCAGATCTTCATTTCTAGAGTACTCATAATTAGTTAGTGGGTATAAAATCAAGGTGGAAGAATAAAAATGGGAGATCAATGGTTTGAATAAGATAGAAAAATATCAAATCAAACACATTGAAGAATTAGAAGAAGAAGTTTTCAATGTGCAGAAAAAGGCTACGGATCAAGCAAAATCATGAATCCTAGTGATACATTGGGAAAGAAGATCATTCAGAAGACAAAAAAAGTAAAAATAGAGCATAGAGGGCTATTAGAACAAAAACGACAGTCAAATATAGATGATAAGGTTGGTATGGGGCTTGATCAAAAATAGAAAGTAGTTATGGTTGAAGTCGGACCTAAAGCACTTACTCCAAATTTGAAGGTTGATTTAGGTATAAATTATAATTAGAATATCCATAGAATGTATGGGATAGCCAGTGGTGTAGAAGTGACACAGAGGAATACACCTCACATTAGGTGTTATTATTGTAGAAAGTTGGGACACTCACAAAATATGATTTCTATAACCAAGAGATACCAAATGGCATAAGAATAGCAGTGGTTTCCAAACAAAGATCAATAATATAGAAAATATTTTTTGGTATGTTTCTCTTAGTGTGGAGGATTTGGGCACCTACTCAAATATTGTACATCAACTATGTAGAGGAATGTTCCAAATTAGAACTAAAGTGGTCGCAAGCATAAAATCAAAGAATCAACAGATGTGATAAAAATAAAAAATCAATTTGCAGCTTTCAAAGATGATAATAGTCCATCATACTCTATGTTAGATCAATACTATCATTCTATACCGATTATGAAGTAAAAAACATGTATCAATAATAATATAATAGATAAGGCAGTGGTTGTGGAAATTTCCCTAAAAGAATCAGATCATTATTGTGTATGGATACAAGATAATGGTTGTACAACCAATATGATAGGAAATAAAGATCTTGTTATAGGAAAAAAATATGACAAAGAAGGATTTTTTAAATTTGGAATTGATGAAGGCCTTAATATAATTGGATTGGGAAATGCTTGGTTTGGGGGTAAATAAATGAGATGTGTTGATGTCTTAGTAGTAGAAGGTCTCAGTCACAACTTTCTTAGCATTAGTAAACTATGTGACATGGGTAATTCTATTATATTTACTAAGAATATTTGTATTGTAAAATTAATAGATGGTGAGATTGTTCTACAGGGAAAGGAATAAGGTAAATCTATACCTTGTAAGTGGGGAAGAATATAAGTTCTTTTCATTTAGAGGTGATGAAAACAAGTAGTGGCATAAACGAATTGGTCATCTATGCGAACAATCCCTGAAAGATCTGGTAAAGTGTGATGCAGCTAGAGACCTCCTTAATCAATCATGTTATAGTACTCACACTTTTGATGCATGTCAAAAAGGTATGATCTTTAGATGTACGTACAAAGAAAAGGAATATAAGTCAACAAGAGTACTTGAATTGGTGAAAGCTGGTGTATGTGGACCAATCTCACCAAGATCCTTTGATAGAAAGAGATATTACATTCTGTTAATTGATTGTTATAGAATAATGGAATGTGTATTTATCATTTCTCACAAGTATTATCTATTCAATTTCATAAAATAGTATTAGAGGTAATTTTAAAGGATCCTTCGATAGAAAATTCTTATGTTTCGTACTAACAATTGTATAGAATTCACAAAGAGTGATGTGGAATACTGTAGGACCCCGGGACACCCTGAGAGGGGAGGGGTGAATCAGGGTGACCACATTTTCTTTTATTGTGATGGATCTTGTTCCCACATTGGTAGAAACTTGTTAAACTTTTATGTTGAATATGATCAGAAAGCAATCATTCACATGCAGAGAGATAACAAAACACTTTTTACTTGGTTCACCACTAAGGGCTACATCCAAGGAGAAAACGCCGACAGGTTATCGGTCATACCAAATTTCACTACACTTCACTTTCTTTGGATTACCAAGGCTTGGGCACAGTTGCTCAATCCCAGGCTCACTGCCTTTACAAATGTTCGTGGATATCTCACTGTGTCCCTTGGGTCACTCCCGTTGACTCCCTCTGGCTCATTGCCTTTAGTGAAGTCCCACTCAGTTTATAGATGTGAAGGTCTCTTCATTATTGCAAAAGAATGCATCCTCTATTGTATATAGATTCTCTATTGAAGTCCAACTATCACAAGTAGACTAATCTCACTTTACACCGAAGGTATCAGGAAATCTTTCATCTTTCATGCTGCTTCAAAAAGACGGGTGTACTTCAACAACACCCGATGTCCTTCTCCAAGATGGCACGCAAGTTTCAAGGCCGGCGCGCAAGTTATAACTAGTGTGCAAGTCCACCTCAACCACTTTCGCGACAATCACTTAAAAAACTTCAAACTTGCGCGACTCACATTCCATTTCATTCAAACCAATTTTGGCGCACAAAGAACAACCATCACTCAACTTATACTTGCGCGACCCGCAACCACTTGCGCGACCACTACACATGTGCGACGGGAGCACTGAAGTTATCTATGTATCAAAATTTGTTGCAAATAAGGAGCAGTGGTCCTCTATTTATAGGCAAACTAGACACCCTGTGCGGTGGTACGCAAGCCTCCTCTCTGCGCGCAAGTTCCGGCACACAACTCCAACCGCCCAAGCCTCTGTCGCGCTACTCACTTGAGCGACCAAACCAACACATGCACAACCCCATTTCCATTGCCATATTTTGAGGTTTTGATGTTGAAAAACATATGGCATGCAACTTTCCAATCCTCCTGGGCATGGACGCGCCAGTCCTTTCTCGGCGTGAAAGTCACTTGTGTGACACATGTCCGGTGCGCAAATCCCATTACCAAAAAACATAGTTTTACCCTTTTGTTGAATTTGAGGTCCATAAATTTGTCAAATATTGGAAAATGGTGCCGCCTTCAATACTGTTATCTACTTGACATGTATGAGTAATTTTCTGGCATACATTCTGAACATCCTCTGAGGATTGACAATAAACACAAACCATTCTCCAAATCATGCATAGAAGACCATGGTTCCGACAATTACTATCTTGAGAACCATGGGATAATGAATCAAGTGTCTTCAGTGAGAACACCCCAATGGAATGGAGTGGGTGAGAGGAGAAATTGGATCATCAACAAAATGAATAGAACAATGCTTATTGAAAAATTCCTACCAGAAAATTTTTGACAGGAAGAAGTCTTGACATCGGTATACATTTCTAACAGGGCCCAACTAGGTCTAAAGGAAGGACAGACTCTATATGAGATGTGGTGTGGAAATAATCCAATGTTAAAATACTTTTTAATATTTGAATATAAGTAATTTATTCTCAATAAATATAAACCTAGGAAATTTGAGTCACGTGGAGATAAGGGTATGTTCCTTGGCTAATCAGAAAAAATCAAACCATAAAAATGATTTAAAAAGGTTCTGGGAAAAGTAGTTTAAAGAAATGATGTCACTGTTGTGTAAAATGAATGGAATATTCAACAGAATAGTGAAAATTTTCTTTATGAAAGTGGTGAGGAGGAAAGAAACATAGGGGGAGAAAAAGTGGAAGATGTTGATTTAAAATAAGACACTGATGATGAAAAGGATGAAGTTAAATATGTTTCTACACATAAGCCAAAAAGTTGAGCTGAAATTGATAGGAAAAATATCATTGGTGATTAGAATGTTCGTGTTCAAACAGGAAGAATTAATTCATTATAGAATGCATGTTTCCTATCTCAGGTAGAGCCTAAACGTTTTTTTGATGCAGCAGGATATGAAAACGGGGTTCAAGAAATTAATGAAAAGTTAGACCAGATTGACAGAAATCAGGCATGGGAGATTGTTTCGAGGCCAACAGATTAGAATATCATCGATAGTAAATGGATCTTTCACAAAAATATGAATAAACATGGTGTAGTGATTCAAAAAAAAAAGAATGACTAGTGTTCAAAGGTTACACCTAGATAGTGGGTATCAATGTCAATGAGACATTAGCACCTATTGCAAGGCTAGAGACAATCAGAGTATTCTTGGCCATTATGGTGCAACGAAAATTCAAAGTTTTCCAGATGGATGTCAAGTCCACATTTTTAATGAGGTTCTAAAATAAGAAGTGTATATTGAGAATCCATATGGTTTTCTTATTCATGAAGATGAAAACCATGTTTTTCAGCTAAATAAGGTTCTATATGGGTAGAAAAAATCACTAGAAAAATGGTAATCAAGGCCAGATCATTATTTTAAGATGCTTGGATTTTAGTGTAGTGGAGTTGATTAAAATTTCCATGTCAATAATGATTGTAATCAAAGGATGATGATTCTGGTTTATGTTGATGACATAACATTTGGTGGATCAAATAAACCTAAATGTAGATAGTTTTCTGAATTCATTAAAACTGAGTTCTAAATGTTAATGATTGGTGAGTTGACATTTTTCCATGGATTATAGGTGAAATAATGAAGGAATGGAACTTTAATTTTTCAATCCAAATATTCTAAAGAGGTTCTAAGAAGGTTTGGAATGAAAAATTCCAAGGAGATGAAAACATTGGTTGCTGCGAAGACAAAACTATCAAAATATGATGATGTAAAGGAAATTAATATCATAAAATATATGAAAATCAATGGAGGTTTATTGTACTTGATAGTGGTGAGACCTAATATTTTATTTTCCACATGGAAAGTAGGAATATATCAAAAAAACCCCAAAAAATGACACATGATTACAGTGGAAAGAATACTTCAGTATATTAAGGGAACTAATCATTTCAGTTTGATATATAATTAAAAATCTTAGCTATAGTTATTGGGATATATAGATGCAGATTGAGCTGGTTTAGCTTATGATAGGAAATCAAGTTCAGGAGGTGCTTTATATCTTAGTGGGTTGTGTATTTCTTAGATAAGAGAGAAACTAGTATTAATTTCATTAATCACTACATAATTTGAGTATATTATGGAAAGTCAAGCATGCACACAATTATTGTGGATAAAGTAGCATCTTGATGATATGGGAGTTTATGTAAAACTTCCGACTGGAATCCATTTAGATAATTTATGTTCTATAAATATGAGCAAAAATCTAGTCCATCACTCAAGGAAAAAGCTCATTGAAATCAAATATCATTTAATTAAGGAGAAGGTATAGAAAGGTCTTGTGAAGTTGTATTATGTTCTTATAGAACTACAGGTTGTATAAATTCTGACAAAGGCCTTACCCAAAGAAGCGTTTGAGAGGAATTGACTGGCTCTAGGAGTTCAGCCAACTCCCCGAACTTGAAAAAGTTTCGATGTGGGATCCCCCATCTCCCTGAGGTATGGTTTTTTCCCTAATGTACTGATATATGTTCTTTACCCAATTGAAGTCCAAAAATGAGTGACCTTTGGGTTCATTGAAAAAGGGGGAGAAATTGTCTATTCAAAGGGATAAAATGTCTTAGTCGAGACATGGGGAGAAGCTGATAGGTGGAGTAGCGAGAAAGGGGGAGCAGCAAGATTGGGGGGCTATTAAATCTGAGAATTTTAAAGGTGATCAATCAAATATTATATATCATGACCATTGAGATTTGTGATAATGGTAGTTGAATGGGTTCATAATGAAGTGTTTCATTGATAAAATTGTCAATCCACTATTGTTTCTCATGCCGAGCTTGGTTTATGATGGATTAGAGTATGCGTTGAGTAAATATATGTTCTCTATCTGAATCAAAAGAAGATAATGGTGGTAGACTATGGATGAATCTATAAAGAGATAACATTTTATGAAATATTTTTCAACAAACCCAAAAGGGTATATTGTTGGTAAAAAATCACTCAAGGTAACATTGCATCATTTTTTGGGTAGGTTGTGTTTGTTGACAAAGTGGTTTTTTAAGGTATGTTATGGACTCCAAAGATTAGGATTATTATGAGTATTCAAAAAGGTCCAAGATGAAGGGATGGATGCCTTGGAAGTGGTAATGAAAATTTTGTACAGAAGGTGACGTCATTTCCCAATGTGCCAAATTTTTAGGGTCTAAAATTTGGAGTTTTGGTAGCATTGTGAAATGTGGATTTTCTTGAAGATCTCATAAAAATATGGAAAATGAATTTATTTCTAGAAGATCAGATTCATGAAGTGTGTTTCACTAAGGATAAATGAATTCTAATGGTAATCTCTATGATTATGAGGAGAATTGTGAACGACAAAGGTGAGGGGTATTGCGAGTGGACAATCACGACAGCGTGATGTCTTGACGGAAGTCTATGCGATTACTATAAGCATTGTGAATGGAAAATATATGTGGATCTTCAAAAAAAAAGTGGGAATCATGGAGGAAAATTTGGAGCTCTTCGAAATGGTTCTAACGAGGCTCGGAATGTTATGGAGTCGGTGGAAATGCATATAAATTGGCCTCTACCCCCTTCAGAATAGAGATCAGAACTGAATAAGAACTCTAAGTCTCTGCAATTCCAAAGGATGTTCACAAAGGTGGTTTGTGAATGGGTTTTATGTGAATAAGTTCATGGAGGCTATAAAATACAACCGAATGTTCTGAGCATTGCAAAAGTAAATGAATTTTTTAAGGCTATAAAAATCTGACCGAAAGTGTGGAGCTTCGCAAAGGCTAATTGAGCTTTGTGAAATAGGTGTTCTTCAAGATGGCTAAGTGAGATTCACGAAAAATGTAGGATCTTAACAAATTATAGGTTGCTCATTGATAAATAAGGGGCTTCATGAAGGTAGTGCGCATCACGAAAGGTGTTTAAAAGGGACTACCTGTTAAATTTGTGGTAAAGTGGTATTAATCAGTCGGATGAAAGTGGAACTCAATGATACACTGAATGAGGTGTAAAAAATATAGATTCAAAGGGATCAATGTAGGATATTAAGATTAATAAGTGAGAACACTTTAGTTTAGAGAGTGTTGAGCTTTCAAATTGTGATTTTATGTAAACTAGGAGGGACAATGAGTGCACTCTGAAAATTGTAAACATTAGTACACTTATAGTGGATTTCGTACATCAACATATTGCTAGTGTTTGCTCCTTGATTATAGCCCAGTGGGGTTGAACCAAGTAAAATTGATGTCTCTCATGTATTCTTAAATTTTAGTTTATACTTTTTAGTGGGAAAGAGAGATAAGAGAGTTTTGTTTAATAGAAAATCAAGATCAAAAAGGGATGTTGTTTTAATCTATCATACCCTGATTCACCCTCCCCCTCAGGTTATTTGACCTAGTGGTATTAACATTATCTATCCCATATTATCATACATTATAGTTCTCAATACCAAAAGGACTCTTCAGCATGAAATAATAAAACCATAATCTTCCCATAACCATTATATTCATGAAACAATCCTCTAGTAACTATGTTATTGACATAAAATAATAACTAACTACCATACTTGATAAATCTCAGTTCTATCCAAATGTTACCACATCAAGTTTAAAAAGAGTATTAAATTTAATATAATTATTTTAATTATCTATTTAGAACAAATTTTCTAAAAAAATGGGCTACTACATGGAAAAATAAATATAGTTCTTCAATAGCAGTAAAAAACCAATTATTTGAAAACATAATTGAAACAATTTTTTAAATTTTTACACTCCCCCGTAATTATGATTAATAAATTTTTTAAAAACAAATTGTAATCCAAATGATTTTTAGTAAAATATAATCCCTTACATATTATAATCAAAAGACCACCCTTTAATAAAAATTTATTAACATATTAAAAATTTAAAAAATATTATCCAAATTTTATAAAAAAAATATAAATATTGAATAAAAATATTCAAAATCATCCTTTCCATTTTATTCTTTTAGAATATTATATCTTGAAACCATATTAAATTTCAAAAACTAATTTATTAAAAAAAATAGAATTTACATTCCACTATACATTTAAATGATATTAATCCATTTCAAGTGAATCAAACTTATATAAAGGTTTTTAATTCATTTTTTAATGACCTAATAATTTTCTTCATGTTTGAGGCTTTCCATAGTTATTCAAATCCCAAAACAACATCGATTTTTTAAAAAGTTCAAAAAATTCAATCATACAACAGAAATTAAAATCCACATTACCTATGATGTAATAAATAATACATGAGAAAATGAAAAAATAAACCATTACCTAAAATATATTACTCAACTATTATTCCTTATCACTCTAATATACAAGATTTCAATATTAATTTCCTAATTCATACCTATAGTTCCTACACCTCGTAATAAATATCTCTTAATAAAATAGGTTTTAAAATGGCCACATTAGACAAAACTTGAATGAAATATACCTTCAATGTTTTAACATCATATCACTGCCTCTAAATTAAATGAATTTAAAAAGTATAAACTCACATTGATACAATTTAATAACAAAATCAATTGGGATACTCTTAATATTAAGCTGAATAATCATATAACTCAAGCCTTCCTCCCTATACAATTTAATTAAAAAATAGATAAGTATTTACCTTAAAATTATTAAAATTATTACTGTGGTATTAAATCAAAATGAGTCGGTTAGTATTAAATATAAAATTTGACATGAACTCTCATATTTCCATCATGTAAACATCTATACAAAATATAACATGGGACAGAATTGCATCCCACAAACATAAAATAAAATATCCAAAATCTGAGAGGAAAATATATGAAATTTGGAAAATTAAAACATCCTTGAATAATCATCAAATGAGACAATAAAATTTAGGACCACTTGAACTATATATGATCAAAAATATGTATAATGCCATGTATCCAAATATATATCCTACTATTAAAAAGTTTTATACCCTTACCCCATTAGTTCTGAACTAGGATATCCCAATATGAATAGCTAGTTTAACATGCACATGAAATAAAGGTTAAATTGTAATCAATAGAAATAATATAATTATTTGGTATATGGTATGAGTACTAAAACTCAATGTGATTTCTCCTCTATCTTCACCTCCCCTGGGTGAGTGTAATAAATTGAGATAAATGGGACAATTTTTGTTATAATCAACTTATACTTAAAATATAAATATTTATAATAATTAAAAGATTGATGTAAAATATATAAACCATAATGAAATAACATAAGTAAATAATTAATTACCATCAATTACTCAAATTATCCATAAAAACACCAACTCAAGTCACCCTCTATGAATTTTCATAGTAAAACATATTATATATTGCTACTAAAAATAATAAAATAAATATATTCTATTTGAAACTAGCTCAACGACCTTGATAAATTTTAATTTGAAGCTAATAAATCTTTAAAACCATCCAATATTTGATATGTTGCAACCATAATGTCCAAAACACCATATGATAGGTTAGGGTTGAATTAGTGTGTCACATTTCATTTTCCTCAAATGATTTATATCCTTACCTTAGATATAATATGATAAGTAAATGAAATCATGATGGATTTTAAAAGGCTCAAAAAAGGTTAATATTCAAGGATCAAACAATAATGTTTTTTTGATGTGTCATGGATATCACTACTAAACTATTTTAAATACTATTTTATTTTGTTAGGTCACTTCTAAAAAAGGTTCACTACATTATTCAACATATCCACTAATTTCTTAAATATATAGGCATAAGAATTAAAAATAATAATTCATTAACAATGAAGTTCAATGAAATTAATAAACAAATATTGAATATGGGTTTCTATATATTTCTAAATGAATGATTAAATCCAAATATTAAATAGAAAATTAATACTTTAGAAATATCATATAAATCTTTATAGAACATAATGTTTAAATAGGTCAACACTCTCTACTATGTTATTTCCCAAATTCCCCTAGTAATTATCCATAAATCACTCTATTCACATTAATGTTTTTGTTCATATAATTCCTCACGTCACAAGGCAATTTACCTTAAAAACATCCCTAATGATCAAATCCATTCTCCCAAAGAGGATCATATCTTTCAATATTTTAAAATTTCAAAAAAAATTTAAATTTTAAATATAGGAAAAATTTAGCAAGGTTTGATCCACATAGAATAGTATCATTTTCAATGCTTTATCTCTAAAAAATAATTATATTGAAATAAATATCTTCCAAAAACTAACACAATTTATTCTTTTAATATTTATATTTAAACCATTGTATGGTATGTCTTAGTCCTATTCAATTTAAGTTTATTTAAAACAATATATCCAAATAAAATATTAACATCATTACATTCACCATAAAAAATTATTATTTTTATAAAAAAATGTTTTACAAAATGAAAATAGTTTCATTATATTCCATTTTTACTGAGAACTTTGTAATCCTCTTGTTGTCTTCATGATGACCAGTACATCATGGTCTCCACTAGATCTTGTTTTTACCAAATATGAGATCCATGATCAACCTTTCCTCCACAAACCATGATGAACCCTAATTTTATCAAAATCCATGATAGGAGACATGATGTTAATCAATATCTCAGGATCTAATAGAATTTCAAAAAAAGGAATTAACTACAATTGTTACATGAAAACATTGAGATAATTAGTTTAGTAACATGTTGTTGTATCCTCATAATTTTATTTTTAACTTTTGATCTTCATAATTCATTCTATTCCATGTACCACAACCCCTACAATACCTTAAAATGATGAATTTTTTATAAACACTAAACTATATGACAATATTATAGAATAATTTTCGTTCCACCAATAAAAACATTCCATAAATTCACCATGTAAAATATATACTTCGCTATGATTCAAACCATCTCATAGTTTATCCTCTATAATTAATTTTAAAATAAATTATAATAAACACAACAACCATTAATCATGATTCATCTACCAACACAATTTGATAAATATTGATTTTATCAAACTTCCCTTCAATAAACTATGTTCCAAAATTATCCTCTATTGAGTTTTTTTGATGTCTTCAAATAATTTCATTACTTATTATGATCCATGAATCATTAATAATAATAGAAAAACCCGAGTACAAATTTATTTATATATGAGTAATACTCAGTTTAGAAAACCAGATTTCAGTATGTAATTTTATTCCTACCACAAACAGTTAACTCTATTCAACAACTGGTTAAACCCTAATTTATCAAAACTCCTCCCTTTCCTAAAATTATGCTATGGCATTTCCCATGGATCTAATCACCACCAAAATCATGTAAAAATATTCCCATGAAAATTAGATTAAATTTTTCTATCTTTATATAATTCTCTAATAATTTTTGTCAATATATTTTACCAATTTTCATTACATACTAAACTTTGAGTTCTAATTTTTTAAATTTCTCCTTCATTGAAAATAATCATAAAGTTAAATATATAAAAAAATAAAATACTTTTTAAAAATATGTTTCTTTAAGGAGAGGGTATATAAAAAATATCTTAAATATTTTAGAGGCAATTTAATATAAATATTCAACTAATTATTCTTAAATTCTGGTGTGGCTAATAGTTTTTTAAAAATAGCTCGCACATGTTGATGTGTTTTTATGTGACACACCATGAAATTTACAAATTTAGAAATATATTTTATAAATTGGAACCTTATTTCAATATTTTTTGGAATTTAATGTCGTATTGAGATAATTTTTAGGTTAATAACACCTTTTAAATCATAAACAGTCATTATAGGAAATTTCAACACATCTCAAAGATCATTAATTTGTTCCTTAATCCATAAAAATTGAGTACTTTTCTTTATCACCAAAATAAACTCCAATCATAATGTTATATATCATTGTATATCATTTTTATTTCTAATCCAACCAATAAATTTACATCATACATAGAATACTACTCCACTTGCGTATTCTATTTCCACAACATCTCTTACCCAATCAATATATGAATATGATATCTATTATTCATTTTTACCTTCACGAGACAGTAAACCATAATCAAGGGGACCTTAATCATAAATTAAGATTTATAATGTAATGAGATCTTCTTATTTAGGATTAAATTGAATCCTCAAGGCCAATCACATTGATGAAAAAAATATATGATCTTATTTTTATCAAGAATAAGGGTTAATTTATTCTTTGATAAAAAAAATTTAATTTTTTTCATTTTTTTGCATCCCATGTATAGTTAAAAATATTATTAGAGTTGAAATTAATTTGAAATAACATATTTCAGTCTTTATAGAAACTAATTTGTTAAATTTTATTGAGAAAAAAATGGAATCACCCTTTTGACTTTCTTGAAGTCCATGAAAGTGGGTTATTTGAACAATCATTAATATCACAAAAACCAATCACATCAATTATAAAAATGATTACATATATTCCATATTGTTTTACCCCAAATATGATATCATCAACATACACATGTGCCATGTATTGATATACCTTTGAATATTTCACATATATTTTGTGATAAGTGACACCTTTCTTGAATTTTAGCTTCATCAATGATGAATACAAATGAATATAAAAAAATAATATTGGTTGGCTTTAAGTAGATAAATCCTTACATGAACAAAAGTATTTTATATAATCTATTTTTATAATTTAAAAAACATATTTAATAAATCCATTAAATAATTATATATTTATATTCATTTGATATATCTTTAAGCCCCTCTAAATTATTGCTACTAAAAATAGTTTAATTTAATAAATTATATCACCTAGTTGAAGCATTTATTTCACATATATTCCTTTAATTTTAACATACACATCACATAAAATACTAGATTTATTCTAAATCATATTATCATTATTTTCATATTTATTTTTGAAAACTCTCATTTTTCTAGTGATGTTGTTATCATCCAACCTATTAATAAGCTATTATTCTTAATTTTTCTCTATTTAATATATATTTCCATAGATGGATTTAAACCATTTTTAACTCTTTGATTCATTATCAATTGATTCCAGATCTAATTACAATAATAGAGTAGTGTGTTGAATAATTTTTATTTCATGAGTTTTTATAAAAGTTATCTTATATCTAATGATGTTTGATTTGTCAAATTTAACTATTCTATTACCCATTTTAGTTGATGATTAACTCTAATAAATCTCAACATCATTCTTCAATTCAACATATATGGATGCCTCATGAGATATTATTTGTGGTTATCTTGAATTATCATCTTGATAATCTACTTCCTAACAAATTTCATCTAAGACAAAGTTACTATATTTAATTCAATGTTTATCTTCAATCACATTGAAATGTTTTTATTTACCATATCCTAATAATATGCATATCAAAAAATTTAAGTTATATTTTTTTAAAAAAATAATAAATAAATTCTCTTACATGATCCACATCACCCTATATACCTTGAGATTCATCCATGTTTCAAATAAATAACATTTTCCCCAAAATACTGAATTTCATTAGAGTTAAATTATTTCTTTACCAAATCTCATACTATGTTATATTATTGTAAATATATTACAATATTCTATTTTATGTGTACATAGACACTTTAACCACCTTTGTACTGAATATCCAAGAGGATTGGTGGACCACTGAGAGGGGAGGGGTGAATAAATTTTCATATGAAGCTTTTTTCCAAATTATTCCCTTTTTAATTAAACCTCTATACATTTTGAGTCATGATCCACTATATCTTTTTTCCAATAGACTAAACAACATAATATAGTAAATTAAAGCATAAGACCATAAGTATTTTTTAATTTTGATACTATGACCTACCACTTTATTGATTGGTTATGTGACCTAATTAAGGATTCTATACTATAATCAATAACTGAATAGAATATTGGGTTATTTACACACACAAAAATATGATATTAAAGTATCATGGATAATCTCTCAGCTAAAATCACACCAATCACGTTTTCAGTATTATCTCTAGAACGTCTCATTCCAGAGTTTACATTAGTCATCATCAATTGTTTATCATATAATTTCCAAATATTCAATGTGATCTCCCATGATTCCTCACGTTTTATAGGTTGGATTAAATCCCACCATTTATATGAAAGTGTTTCCTTATATTAATTCTTCTCAACATAAGGCCTTCAATTTAATTCATTTCTTCGTGATAATAAATGCAACTGGGACCCTAAAAAAATCATAGTTTCACAGATCACCTCAATATACTCACAGAATTATCTCATATTATTGAGTTCCTATAGTTATCAAAAATATAATAGCTCCTCACTTATTCTTCATTTTATAGTATGAAATCATTGAATAAAATCACTGAATGCCGGTTAAATTCCTATATTTTTTTAGCTTTGAGGAAAATAAAATCTTCTAATATGTGGAATATCATCTCCCTTCTTGATCATCAAGTCACAAAAACTCAGTTCTTCCAACTAACATCATTTTTTGGTTGGTTTTCCCTTTAGTTTTGTCTTTAGAGGGAATTATTTTTCTGGTTACAATAGTGACTTATTTTTCATGGGGGTATATTTCATTTCTATTAAATTATTTAGTTTAATACATGAAATAAAAAGTCATACATGCACAACCTTTATTTTTCTACACTCAATTATCACTATGATTCTAAACTCATTTTTTAAAATAAATTATTGTCATTTTCTCATCTCAAAGGATATTCCATGAATTCACTTTCTTTTTATTAATTATTATGTTCTATACTCACTAAATAGATCCTAGGTTTTTTATAGAAGGATTGAACATGTTTTATTGTTCTCGAAATAAACGTACATGAATCTCTATGAAAACTTTTGTCTAAACTATACAAATTTTACATAGAATCATCATCATATGGAGATTCTCATATTTTTTTATTTATTGATTCAGCAAGGAGGTGGTATCGACTAAATATTGAATCAATAAAAATTGTAGAAACATAGACAATATTATTTATTCTTGTTCATTATCTCTAGTGGTAATCAAAATCATATATATAATCTTTTAATGTCTATTACAAATCTCTAGCTTTAATTATTTTCCTTCTATATGCCACATGAAAACTAATTTTCTTCATTAATAATATCATTCATGATCTTATTTAATATCAAGATTGAATCCTTGTTTATCCAAATATTCCTGATGTTTTAAACCCTTTAGAACAACTCATATATCATATTTTATTTTATTCTAAATATTTAAATACTAGGACCTCAACTTCAACACTTTAAAAAAGCTATTGAACAAACTCTTTTATTTTATATTCATATCCATTCTTGATTAAAAACTCCCATATTTATCAAGATTGAGTCAAACACCATTATAAGTGTTTTTTGATATATTTATCCTTGTATACCATATCTTGTATCATCCAAAATTGGTCTTGTTCATTATTATATTTGAATCTATAAACTATAGTTTTTGAACTAAGAGAACATATGAATTTTTTAAGGCCTGGTAGGACACTTAAACATAGATAATACCCACACAAGATAAAATCATATATATGCATAGATATATTAGTCATATGCTAAAGTATATGAGTTCTACACTCAACATGAACCACACACACACACACACTAAGAGACTATTTCCAAATTTACTATCCTTATGAACATCAAACATACATTAATAATCAATCACATGTATGTTGATCTGTGTTACACCTACAATACCAAGGATGAAACCTACACTAAAGTGGAATCACCCATATATTTGTATGAATTTAATATAATTTTATGATTACTAATAAACATACGTATTTAGGTTTAGTTTCACGTATATGTTGAGTAGAGGAAACACATAAGTAACTAAATAATGAAACTTATTCTGAAGATTGATGACACATATGTTGGATAGGATGGAACACATTATGAACTCCAAACTTATATTGTTTTTCTAAATTCTATATAGAAATTCTAGAATACTTTTAATTCAATTCTAATGAACTTATAAGTATCTTTATCAATATCTAACCTCCATCAAGAGCATGTAAACACTATATTAAAAATCCAATATGTTATGTACCTCAAAGACGTGTTATCCAAATTTTATTATTGATTATTCTTAATATTGAAACTAATTCATTCCCTTTAAATATTGATTTTAATATTTATAGTATAAGTTTTATTATACATCTCCTTAAACTATTCTACTAATTCATATACATGTTATAGATAGTATTAGAACCTATCCCTTAGTACATGTATTTTTCTTTTTATGATGATCATATCATGCAATATTTATATATTATAGGCTTGTAACTTGACGTAATATAGACATTATCATCAAGAAGCTGCCAAATTTTTATTTTCCAAGTAGAATGAGAAGAACTACTTCTTCATTAGTGGATGTATACTCTAATACATGACCTATAACATAAAATTTTAATAATTATATTGACAAGATGATTTCTATAAAATATAATCAAACACAATTGGGAACATCAATATGTTCTTTTGTGTTTATTCTTAATTCCTCATGATATTGAAAATAACCAAGATTTCAATGTAACCCATGAAACCCAAATTGAAAATAAATTAAAAGGTGAGAAAGATTATTATCACCATTATTACTTTCGAGGGAGGGTTATTCGAGGGAATATCTCTACCCTAATTTATCACAAAACAACTTCCATCATTTGGATTCATTAACATTCAATGTTTATAATTTATTTTCATGAGAGAAAGGAGGAACCACATGATACTTAACAAAGTTTCATCTACCATCCAACTTTATAACTTCATTGGATAACATAAAATGAAAAAAGAGTGACTTATTTGACCATCAATACACTATATATCCATCCTAATTATTCAACCAATACCATTTTCAATCTCTTAGGTCTGATAAAATAGATTATCAAGAAATAAAAATCGACTTTCACTCACATGAACACATGAATAAAAATTGTTCATGTTTAAGGTAGTTCATCACAAAATTATTAGATAATAACACCTTATTATAAATAATAAATTTGAGTCAAAAAATTGATGGGAGAATGAAAATAATATGTTATTCTTTATTTATCATCAATTGTTTCCAGATTTCTAGATTTAAGGGAAATGTAAAAATCCCAATTTTCTTGGACCTTTTGATCGATTCCCCTAAATAAATGCTCTATTACATTTATCATGTTCAATTATCAGCATTTAAACACAACCAAGACAATATGTAAAGGATGTGGGTCTCCTCAACTTCTCGGTTGGAGTAGGGGGATTGATACTTAATTCTCACCCTAATAAATTTCTTCATTGTAGCCACAACACTTATAGAACTCTTCTTGTTTTTTCTTCATATGAATTAAAAAGTCTGATTACCTTTGAGATTCATTTTTTTTATTTTCGATATTATTACTTGTTTACATATGATTATTGACATAATAAAATAGATCAATATCATATATTTTATCTTACTCCGTGTTTCTTGCCTTTCCCAATTGATCTTGTGATATAGTGACACGCTTTCTTCACTGATCAAGTTTTTTTATTGATGTGTTAACTTCATTTTCATAGTAACATTTTTCAATAATTTTTTATTTCCCAAAGTTCTTTAATATATTATATTTTTGTTTCATCCATGTCATACATTAATCTGCAATGTGTCCTACCTTCATGCGCCTTCCACACACACTTTCAATAACTACTAAGCTACTGTTATTTTCCAGCATCTCAACCTCTTCATAATGAGTGTTAGGAACCATTATTATCCTATTATATATTTCATGGATTGACTCTATTTTTTAATCCATCATTCTATATTTTTAAAATATGATTATATATGTCATGAAATGGTCCATGATGTTACCAATTTTTCCATATTAGAAACATCATCTTTAGTCGGTGTGCTATCTCTTTTATAAGGATTTTCAATTATTTCCATATTTTATTTTCTCCTATATTTTGAATTGAACCACTATATTCAGGACTTATTTGGATTATTTAAGTTGACATGTTTTACTAAAAATATATAGTTCTATGTACGAACCTACAACAAAACCAACACATACTAATGAATCCCATTCAACTAACTGTTTGTGCCCTCTGCACAAATTTTCTATATTGTAGCCCTTGATTTTTTTGAGTTTTTTGACCAGTTGATTATGATATATTTTGGGATATTATTTTCCAAAAATTTCCTTCATTTACCTATAATGTTGTGGTGAATTGTTTTCTTCTTTTCTCATCCCTATTTATCTTTTTTTACATTTTTTCATCAATTTTAATAACTAGAGATTTATGGAATTTTGTTTCAATTGAACTATTAAACATTTTTATCAATTATATTAGTTTTTTGGCTTCTCCACAAGGTCATAAGGTTTCATAAACTATTTTGAGGCTTAATTGATTTTATAATCTATTCATATATTATCGTCGTTGTAATTATTCTTTTTAATTGTTGGGAAACTATGGAATTTATAGAATATATATTTTTCAATATCACCATTAGTTAAATACCATACATATTGAGATAGTTATTCTCATCCTTAAAAAATCTCAAACTATATTCCCACTAGTTTTTATTATTTTTGACATTATCCACATGCTTTTGGCTTTTCATAATCTAAGTCATTAGCTCTTCTTATTTCAATACTAGAGGGTAAAATCTTGCATCTGTGAAGAATTAATAGAGTTTATTTAAGGCAATGAATAATTATTTAAAATCATTATAAAACATATATTTCTCAAACTTATCCATTTTCAAATCTTTATCAGCCATCATAATTCATTCTTTTCAATGTGTGACAGTTAATTCTTTGGAATTTAAAATATTTGTTTTATTATTGGAACTAAATAGATTTATTTATAATTATTATTTAAAAAAATTAACAAATTGTTATATCTTGGAATTTTTATTCATTGTGTTCTGGATAAAATTAATTATATTAGTTACGCCCTCAGTATAAACATTCTTTAGATAATTTTATTCAAGTGAGTTAAAGTATTAAACTATTTTGATTTCTTCATACTCCTCAAATTATTCACACCTTGTATTTATATCATCAAAATGATCATTAAAAATTAATTCAATTAATAATAACTAAACACTTTGTACAAACTCAGGTAGTGGTTGTTTCCTTTCCTCATTCACACCTTTTTTTATTTTCCTCAATCATTTTCCAGTTCTTTAATTTTATGTTTGAAAATTATATACTTGCTATGATAGGTAATACTACCATTTTTATAAGGGTATATAGATCTTTTTAGAGGAAACCATTACTCTAATTAATCATTAAGGTCACAAATGATCAATGGAACACTGAGAGTAGAGTGGTAAAGCATTGGTCAATTAAAAAAAACCAAATTCCCCCCTCTATAATTAAACCTCCTAGCATTGTTAAATTTTGATATACTCTATCTTATGTAATACAGCCTCATCCATATATTTCATTAAATAATGTCCCATGAACACAAGTATTTACAAGGTATAGTACACAGAACTACTCATATCATTAATTGGTTAAATGTATCAATCAAGGACACTATAATATAACCAATCCATGAATATAATTTTGTGTGATTCACACAATAAAACAATATTAGAGTAGCATTAATAATCTCATGGATAGAGTCACACTGGTCACCTTTTTTCCTACGTCTCACAAGACTTCTCTTCCCAAGGTGACATTTGTATTTTTTAATAACATTTTAAAACATTCATACTATCAGACTACAATCTCTCTATATTATATAAGTCACATAGTTTATATGGATTTTGAATTTTTATATGAAACTATTCCCTTAATTTGTTTCTCATAAAAGGTTTGTCAACTGTGTTAATTTCTCAATGATAGTGAGTCTAGATTACTCCCTCTATATTGAACAACC
Organism: Viscum album; assembly: GCA_963277665.1. Taxonomy (NCBI): domain Eukaryota; kingdom Viridiplantae; phylum Streptophyta; class Magnoliopsida; order Santalales; family Viscaceae; genus Viscum; species Viscum album. Next base: position 182,442,703 of record OY728153.1, on the reverse strand, counting down.
TCATAGAACTTTTAATTATACACATGTGGCTATCTCAACATGTTGATAACCTATGAGTACCATAAAACCATCAGCTTATCCCTTATTATTCTTTTCGCAGCATCAGATCAATGAATACTATTCCAAAATGTGGGATGGATTCCACTATATCTTATTTTCCTTCAATAAACAAAAAATATTGTTTGATGTTCATTATTATATTCCATAATCTAGGATAACTTCCGGTATCAAAACCTTAGTTTTTTTCACTCACAACATTTTCTAATCCTCTTTCCCTCTAGATTTTTTAGGGGAAATTATTTTCTGTTGTAGAAGTAACTTACCTTTTATAGGGGTCTCTTTATTTTATATTAAAGTATGTATTTAGTAGGTTTTTTACAAGATAAAATTGTACATGAACACAATAATTTTCATACACATTATGATCTCCATGATCCAAAATCCTTTTTTGTTTAAATTATACTGGTAAACTTTTCATAGCATAAAGGATATCCTAGAATAACCCTAATTTTTATTATTTATCATTTTAATTTCCTCAATATAATATACCTATAGTTTTGAACAAAAAGGTCGATATTATCTTATTTTTCTAAAAAGAAACACAATTGAATCATATTTTTTCTTAAGTTCTTTAGTAATACACCTGTACAAATTTATTTCATTTATCTGCAAAAACCTTTAGAAACTCAACCCGTATTACCATCTCATTTTCATTTTCTTGATCATAAATCAAAATTATATTTATTATCATTAATTTTTTTTATAAAACTCACCATTTAATAAATTTACATATAAATTATTGTGGATAAATGTTTTTCCTTATTAAGATGATCATTCACTAGATATTCATCAATTTTAGGATTTTATCATGGAATAAATAAGGCTTTATGATGTTTCAACCACATGAGAATAGCTCAGGCATCATTAGATTTTATTTTATTTTTAATTTTAAAAATTTGGAACCACTATTTTTAGACTTTAAAAAGTCTCACAAGTAATATCTTTTTTATTGATCTTCTCCTCCACACTCAATGACCATCAAAAATAATTATAAAGATTTAATTAGACCCCAATAGAAGTGTTTGTGATGTTAAATCCATGTAAAACAACTCTTCCATCATAAAAAATTGATACTTTTCTTCATCGGATATGAATCAAGAAACATGGGTTTTCATCCAGCAAAACGTATGAATTTTCCAATGTACATAATTAAACTTACACATGTTCTGAATAACACATATGTTGGATAAAATCACACAAATCCTTGAAATATGAATTATACACTAATGTAGATGTCATATATAGCCAGTGTAAAACAAACATATACCGGGTGTCCTTTTCAAACTTTTCCAGTTTTTTGAACATAATAGATATGTTGAAACTTAGATGCATATACACTCATATTTGAAACACCAATTCTATACAAGATTGCACCTACATTAGAGTGGACTCAGATATACACTCATATTCAACTTCTATATTTTTATTCGTTAAAATATATACATGTACAGAAGTTTGGTTTCACATATACTATGAGTAGAAGATGTTGTTATACATCCAAATACAGATACATACACTAAAGAATGATGAAACTTATGTTGTCTAGGATGATACTGTGACACACCCTTGTCATTATATTATTAATTTTTAATTATTTTATATCATATTGAGTGGTTTTGTTTTTTATTAGTTTTTGTGTGGGAATTTCAATTTCTAGATGATTTTTGGGATAATTACATTTTTCCTACATATTTAAGAGTAATTGTGTAGCTACAGTGTAGATATTTCTATCATGGTGAAAGATAAATTTTTCATGGATTTAGTACGGTTTGAAAAACTGTGTAGAGATCCCTAAAACAATTCAGAAACATTGGGCTAGAAATAAGCTAGCATAGAGTTATTGAATCATTTGGAAAATCAAGCAACTAAGCCTTGTATGTTCTCTATGTAATGGAAGTGGGTTGTTCATGGTTGGTGCATGGATTGGGATACCATGAGACTAAACTATTTAGCCTTTCTATGTGTTTAAATGTTTTGGGGATTCCCCAAAATGCACTATCAAATTTAGTGGGGGTTCACCCCTCTTATCACCCACTCACATAATCCAACCCTTTGTATCCTGAGGAGAATATCTAAAATATACCTTTCTTGATTATTGTATTTCCTTTATCAATTTCCAATAGGATATATGTATTTATTCCTCTTTTTATCTATTATTCCCTTACCCCCCTCTCTTTACTCTAGGTTTTTGTGTCCCCCATGAACCATAAAACTCTTTGAATCTATTTCAATTTTTTTGTGGATCTAATGGTGGGTTTTTTTGTTTTTAGTGTTCATAGACACCTTTTTTATCCTTGTGGGTGTGTGTTCTATTGATAGTGATATGTTTTTTCTTAGTTTCTGCTTATTTTAAGTAGGTGTCTCTATGAAATTGTTTCATTTTTCAATTAAAAGTGTTATTATATCTTCTAAATTACTTTTTAGGAAGTTGTGAATATATATGGTATCTTTGTGATGTTTTAAAAACATTTCATTATGTTTTTTTCATGGATTAAAAGTGTTCCAATTTAAAATTACATGATTTCATTTTTTGAAATGTTATGTCTTATTATGAATGAATTTTGTGAAATACATTAGGGGATCATAAAATGTTTATCTTGATGTGTGTTGGGGTTCAAATTGGTTTTGGTTTCAAATAACTAAAATCTATGTTTTAATGTGTATTCTATTTTAAAGGGCGGTGTTAATCTCAAAATGATTTTTAAAGGGGTTATTTAATGGATTTAAAATCGTAGTTTAAAATTATTGTGTGATCTACCCCTTTTGTTAAATTACCTATTAGTTATTTGAAATATATTTGATGGGAATGGATGGGCTCTATCACTTCTATTATTTTGAAGTGTATACCCATGTTTAAGGGTGTCATTGAGTTTATTTTAATGGTGTGTTCAATTTCCATCATTTTATATGAAATTTATAAAATGGGGTTTTGTGAAATGAAAAAGGGATTCATATTCTAAGTCATGTTTCAGTGTAAATGGCCTGGTAATCACTTAGGTTTAACATATTTTATGTGAAATAATCCCCTTGACTTCCCCTTATTCTTACCCATTGTGTGGTCTGATTGTCTGTTTTACACCTTGTGTGGTACATTGATATAGATAATATAATTATTTCCAATATTTTTTGGGTATTTATTTTCCATGTCTTGAGTAAATTATATATATGGGGTTATTCATTTTGGGGAGTTAGAGGTGACATTTATCTATGGTTATACCCTATGGGTTAGACATGTCACACATATTCTTAAGCCTAAATTTCATTATTTCCATGGGAACCAAGGTATTATGTGGTGGGTCTACAGCTATCCCACTTGTGTGTTCACATTCTAAAAGTGTCATTCTTTTCGTTCTTAGTATAAGGGCTACGTGGGGGTGTCATTTCATCGAGGATTGTGTGTGTAACTAGATGACTTCTAGAATAAAATTTAGTGCATTCATGTAGTTGGTTCATGGGTTGGAATAATCTTATATGGTTAGATGATTCACATGTTATGGATCTAGGTTAGATCGCATGATGATTTTTATTTCTTTATATTTATTGATATGTGGGATGTTGATCTAGTGATCGTTGTATCATTTCCCAATATTTTATTGTTGTTGCACCGTTTCTTTATTATATTGTTATATGCATTGTGATATGTATGATTCCTAATTTATTGATATTGACCCATTTGTATCAGATCATTTCCTTTGTAAAGTGAGTTATTAAAGATGTTGAGAAAACCTATTTTTAGTTTAATGACTCCTTGGTGGGTTTTTAGAAGTGTATTTCAAAATGTTTATTTCGTTTTAAGGATGGATTTAGGTGGTGAAATGATTTAAAATAACCATTTTCATTTAAATAAAAAAATGTTAGTTTTTTTAATGATAATGGGAGTTTGGTATTGAAATTTATTCGATTGGTAAGAATATTTTAAAATGATTATTTTTGATTTAATAAAGTAATAAAAATGTTTTGAAATATTATTATGAAATTTTTTAGTTTTCCATAAGTTATATTAAAAAATATTACATTAAAGATTTATTTTCAAATAAGAATTTATGAATTTACCTATGAAAAAATCATTATTTTGGATGTTTTCAATGACATGTCATTATTTTAACTCACACCTACATCTTTCAGTTTCAAGGATTTCAGTTGGGATTTTTTTTGATCCATGTGGACAATATGTGGTGAGTTCAATGGTGGTGAGAAACTGGTGGTTTCATAGAGATGGTATCAGGCTCAAATAATGTTGGTCTGAAGTTGTTTTATTTTAGTTATCACTTTTTCTATTATACATGGTTGTATCCTTCTTTTTATGGATCTTGTTTATATTTATACAAATGTGTCATATCAATATATTTTATTATTACCTATTTGTAATGTTTATTTATTCAAGATTTTGTGTTTATTTTTCACATTATATTTTTTCTCTAATATTTATGAAATCATTCCAAAAGGGATTCTTTTGATTCATAAGCACTAGTTACTAGCCTGTGGGGATCAGGAACACCCTTTGGGTCATATGGTAGATCAGATCGGGTGTCGATTTTGGTGGAATCCTAATCCAAATCATTATAAAATTGTATCATAGGATTTTTGATTCTTTATAAATATCCTAAGATTTTTATGTAGCCCTTTTTATTTGGGGATATCCTAGTAGATATAAGATTAAGATTTTGGAAGATTGAGAGGTATGGTAAGGGAGAGTCAAGAAAGATCTTTCTCATCTGTATCCTTAAACTACAAGCGGAAGTTGGGTTTCAAATTGTGAATTCATGTTTATTTTTAGTTTTTTTAAGGGATTTTTATTTGAATTGATTTTTTTGTCTTGTTTGAGTATATGAGTGATATAGGGGGTTGATATTTGGTGTTGGGGTGAAAATAGATGATAAATGAGAAGAATTGTTATCACTCATGGATTGTGAAACCATTTGGTGCCTATGTGGTTGAGTATAACAATTTTACAAAGTGTATTTCTTGATAGGAACATGACTGACCAACCCATGTCTCAAAGTCATGTGCGTCACTATTTCTCCCATGATTAGCATGTTTTGACTCTTCTTGATTCCTAATTCCTCCTAAAGTGATCTTTAATTTTTTGAAGTGGATTGAGGAGTGTGTTGATAAAATTTTTGGATATGGATATTGTGAACCTTATTTTAATGGTTTTATAGTGCATTGATTGCACCTGGTTTTAAAATATCATTTGGAAAATGAAAGGATTTTTTGAAAAGATTATTTTCATAACCTTGTTTTATAGATTAATAGAAAATGGATTTTCTATTCTTAAAAATTATTTAGGGGTTTTTAAATGGAAGAATATTCGGATGATAATTCATTGGATACATGATTTTTGAAAAAGAAATGGAATATTGAAGGTATTTTTGTGTGGACTTTCTTGTTTGGGATTTGTGTATTCTACCGAAGTTGTTTATTTTTTAATATTTAATTATCCTGGTTTTCAAGAATACACCATTTTAGAGGGTGATTTCAACATTAATTGGTACAATTGGTGATTTCAAACGCAAAGTTTCTTTTCTTAGTGAAAATGTGTGTGCTTTTCTTAATGACCTATTTGGTATTATTATTTATTTTAGATTTTGTGTTTATTTACTATTCCATATTTTATCTCTTATATCGGTGAAATAATGCCCAAAGGGATTCCTTTATTTTTTTTAGAAACATGTTTCTTGCCCTTGGGGATCCAGAACACACATAGGTCCATGAGGCAGGACCAATTGTGTGTTAGGTTTGGTGGCAGCACAAGTCAGTTCCTTATAGATTCAAAAGATAGATTCCAATTATAGTCGACTTTTAAATTCCTTTTAATAAAATTCTAGAATACTTCAAATTCAATTTAGTGTGATTTTCAAGAATATAAGGCCACCTCCAACCTTCATCGAAGAGTGTGTAAGTAGTATACTTTGTAATGTATACTCTATGTACCACAGGGATGTGTTCTCCATATTTTAGGCCAGCTTCTCCTAAACAATGAAATTGATTTAAAGTATATAAGTGAAGATTTACAAGCTATCCTATATAAGTATCCACATCTAGCTTCTTCAACTCTTCAACTTCTTCTTGTACTTGTTTTATATATCACTGATACATATCCTTTAGAACATGTCTTAATTATTTCATGAATATCATCTCATACAATCATTATATGTTTTATCCTAATACATTGATGTTGTCCAACCTTAATCATCAAGAAAGAACCAACACTTCCATTTAAAATTTTCTTGTAAAGAAAAACCTCAAAATTAGTGGGTAGATACTCTAATACATCACTCATAATATCACCTTTTCATGATAACATGGACAAGCTCATTGAAAAAACCTATAGACACAAACACCATTGGGTAATTCATTTATAAAAATGCTACAAAATACCACTATCAATGGTTAATGTTATTTTCATGTTTCCCATCATTACATTTTCATTTTAAATATATAATTTTTATATTGATTTAATTATAATGAAACGATTTTATTTATACCATTTTCTGAAAAAAAAATTCCACATTAATGGAAAATTATTCTATTCTATTTTTTGAATATATAATTACTATCATTATTTTTATTTCAATGTTATATCACCTCAGATACCATTTAGATAATTAAATTACATAATTATTTTCTTATATAGAAATAATATAACTCATACAACAATATTCATCTATAAAAAGGATAAAATATTTTTCTAACGATGTTTTGTAATCTTCCATACAACTACACATATTGGTGTGAATAAAAACAAAAAAAATTGAAGCACAATTCTTCTTTTGTTTATAGAAATTTCTTCACATAAACCATCCCATTTAGGCATCAAAAGTCTTTTCCCAATCCCATGTCATATTTTTAATATCAATAAAATCATTAGGATTTATGATATTTTCCATGAATTATTGATGAAAATGGAAACCTTTTTATTATAGAATATATTACCCTTTATTACTAAGAAAAATTAAGAATTCACTTTGTTCCCTAAGTCATAACGTTATCCTATACTCATGTGGTAATTTCAAAGCCCAAAAATATAAATTAACTCATTGATCTTAGACTGACCACCAGGAAACCATATCATATCAGTGCATTGGATTGTTTAAGCATTATTATTTCCAAAATATATTGATCCATCCAATCAATTATTCAAATTATTTAATTAGTTTATGTGACTAAACTTGTTAGATGAACACAAATTATATCTAATTAATGTACTAATTTTATTTTATTCATCATGTGTTATTTTATGGAATATATAAATCACATTCTTCTTCCATTCCTTCCATGATATCCTTAATTGATTAAATATTAGTGTGGGTCACACCTCATTCATCCAATGGCTCGAAGGCCTTCATTTTTATTGATTCTTATCATCATGGGTAGTGAATTTTTCCATTTACTCATCTAATGGGAGAATTTGTATCCTAATAAAATACATTCCATTAGCCACTTATAAATTCCCCACAATCCTATAATATGTTGTTCAAAATTATTTCATTTCCCAAAATAATATTATTTAGGAAAAAATATAGATAGAAAAAACAGTATCCATGAAAATTATATATTCTTTTAGATTAAGGATATGTTCTTATTCTTCTTTGTTTAATTTTAGGTGCTTATATTTTTAAAATAACTAATTTATTAATCATATTTGGTCATTTTATGACCCATGTATCCAAATAATTAGTACTTCATAAGTGGAAAATCATATCACCTTTCCTCCACTTGAACGCTACCTCGAAATAATTTTTTTTTGGATTTTAAATAATCCTTGATGATTAAGAATTATATTATAAAATTTTACTTTCATTATCTAATGATTTATCTATCTTAGTGATGGATGATCCGCTGTCAAGTATACTTCTAATTTTTTTCAATGTTTATCCTTTAATCATTTAGGAACATCTCAAATAACCTCGTTCCACTTTTAGATTTTTTATTTACATATATATTCAATAATTTAAAAAACCATAGTTTCTTCTTGAAACATTAATTATTAATTATATTTCCATCATATTTTTTTTCTACTTATTCAAGGAATAAATTCCTCTTTTATCACTCCTAAATATAATAATTATGTTCATAGTTTACCTTATATTGATCTAAAATTATCATCTAAAACTCAAATGTTTCAGCGGATATTTCTTGAGAAGTATCTTGATCTTCTAATCATTATATAATAGATTAATGTTGACTATTAATTGGTTGATATATTCTTAAGAATCCTTCAACAGTTCTACAATTTTACTATTTTTATTTCTTTGAATATACAATTAAATATTTTCAACTTCACGAATCACCTTAGGGATGAACACATAATATATTGATTGTATTTTCTCAACCATATCCATTATAAACTCTTATAAGTCAAATTTATACTTCATTGCTCCCATATAAAGAATGATTTCCTCATAGTCTTCCTATTTATAAACTAAATAAATTTTTTGAAACATTATTATGGATGTAATTCATGATTATGAATTCCTTATTTGTGGAAATTTCTTAGTCCAATATTATAAGTAATAATCCTCACCATAATCATGACAACAGAAAGAACCAGGTCAACCAGACCAGTCACACAAGTCAGCCCAACATGGGGTCAGGTAAAATAAAGATAACAAAACTATTCATATATAAGAAAAAAAACAAACCATCAGAGTAAAAAAGTTTAAACCACAAATATAAAATTTATCCAAAAAAGATGAACCAAAAGAGAGAGATAATTCTAGAAAAATTAGTCTCCATGGGACCAAATGTCACTTCTCAACCATCTGAAAATGAAGCAATGACGTATGATGAAAACCTACATCACTAGAAAATGAACTTTCCATTACTCGAATCATGAAAAACAATGCTTACAACCACCCACAGGGAAAATTAGGCTGTGTGAAACATAGAAGAGTAGGATACCACCAAAAGATCCATAAAAGTTCCAAAATTAAACAAATAAAAACACCCATAATGAACAATACACTTACCATCTGATATCTAGAATTTGTGAAAATATATAACAGGCACTCACAATCCAAATAAGACATAAATTTGGATTTGAACTAATGTCAAGGACTTCTATAGACCATTGAGATATATGAGGTTACCTCAAAGTGGTTTTACACACACTAAGGCTACTCACGTCACTATCTCAATGTGCCCAAGGATACGGCTTTGTAGTGTTGGTGAAATATTATTTTAAAAAACATGATCACATTTTTATAAAAAAATTTAAATTCCACAAAAATGTGATTTTGGGTATGAAAATCCAATTTTTATTTCAAATCAAACTAATATAGTTTTCCAAGAAAACCCCATTTTTAAATGTGAACCCATTCCCATTTTCAATTTCCACACATGAAATTATATCTCAAATATCAAGAAAATAATATGAAAAATAATAAATTTAAGAAATTAGAACAATTGAATAGATCCAAATACCTCATTATCATAGAAAACCTAACCAACATTGGAAACAGGGATTAGAAACCACAAGATCCACCTTCAGAATAAATAACGCAACCAAAGACTGAAAATGAATGATAAGATTCATGAACCAATTACCAATCCCTAAAAAAAGGTTCCAAAACAACAAATTAGAGGCAAACTAGTATTAAAGATTACCTGAAGCGACTAATTGCCTAACCTTTTTGATCAATTACTAAATTGATTGATCTATATGGAAGGAAGACCCTCAAAATTTCCTAGGGTAAGATCTCTAGCTGAGAGGAGAAGGATGAAAAGGAATATGAACCCTCAAACACCTGAATGACACTCAAAAAACAAGAAATCCAGGAATTAAATAGTGTGTAATACCTTTATATTTTCTGAATCCTTTTTATTTCAAGGTATGTAAAAAATTTCATTGCCTCATATTAAAAACAAGATTTTCACATTACACGATGTTTAAACCTTTCATGAAATTTAACATTCTCACTTTGTGTAATCTAGTTCACGAAATCCATCCAGTGGCTATTACACATCATGTAACTTCCTAGTAGATAGAATAAAATTCTAGTGAAAGTTGAAAATCCAAAAAATCTACAAATTCCTCATTATAGGTATCCTCCCAATTCAGGGCTAAAAACACTCACCCAATAAAAAAGGTAAACCAGAAGCAAAGATCAAAACATACCTGACAGAAAGGTAATTGGGTGTTACGATCACCCTCATGCCTTCTTGGATATCTTCCAACCATATTTCCATCTTTTAAAAATTAAAATAATAAAATATTATCTTTACCTCAAACATTCCATTACATCATTTTAATTTTATATCCATGAGTGAAAATAATTTAATCATTGTAATCATTTTATTCATGATTATATTTATTTATTTCAGGTTTTACAATAGATTTAAAATCAATATCCTTGAATGGAGAACTATTCATCCCATCCAATCTCGTAAATATTACATAAGAAAATAATCAACATCGAATATACAGAATATATATCTTCACTATTATTAATTCATTAGGATCTAAAACAATTGGATTATAGAGAGGTTAAAATATAATTTGTAACTTCTTCACATCCATGATATTCATTCTCTAATATCCAAGTCCATGAATGGATCTAATGACCTAAATGACATGGTAGAACTATCAATAAATATTTTCATTGTGATACATATTTAAATTATTGAATTTATTATTAAATACATGAAACATTACATCAACATTATATTTCATTTTTAAATAGTTCACAACATTTCCCAAATATCCTTAGTGAATATAAATATCATCAATTTAATATATATTTTATTAGATAAATAAGTGGATGGTGAATTTTATTCCATTTCATTAGTGTTGAGAAATATATTATTTTACTCAAGGAAATCTCAATGGGATTACATAATTGTATTATGTAGATTATAGTGAGGACATAATCAATGACAATAAATTATAAATATGATATCATTATATTATAATAAATATGATAATTGTATCTATCATAGATTGTATCTTCTTTTATACTGAAGAAATAATCCATGTGAAATAAAAAATGAGAGAAATTTACCATGAAATTAACCATTTCACAATGATCTCACATATTATAACCACAAGTCCCAAATCATCTTAAGAGGGAGATGTATTGAATTAGGGTGTTAAATTGATTATTTTAAAACGTATAATTTAATTACATTCGTAATAATTTCATGAACCATTCAGTACCAGTCAATTATCAATAAAATCCAAATATAAAATTAAATTATTAACATGATGATTTAACATGTTTCATCCAGGAAGAAATATGTACATGGATCATACACTGATTACATGATATAGTACTCAAAAAATAACTAATTTATTGTTTTGATTATAATTTTTTCACATTATATCATCAAAAATAAGAATAATTACTATGTCAATCTTCTTATCCACTCACTACATTGTGATTGCATCACAAGAATATATAACACATATTTCAATTAGAAATAAAGTATTAAGGAAATTAATAAAAAACGAATAGATTTTTCTCTTCATCAATTACATTTGATTAAATATGAGTCTTAAGTATTAAATAGATATGAAAATAATTTCAAAATTATATCAATAAATTACCACTTCTAAATAAGTATCTAATGTATACTATTTTCATTTCCAATATCATCAAATATTCTTGTTTAATCTATCTAAAATCATATTTAAAATATTTCATTCATTCAATCCCACATTCTTGAGTCAAAATATCTCTGTCTAACCTTAATTTTTAAAATCAAAACTTGCTATTCAAATATTTTTATATTAATAGTATATTTAATTCTAAATTTATATTGTTTTTTTGAGAAATCTATCTACATTACCAAACAGATAAATTCAATACCATTAGATATATTTATATTAATTATTATGGATAGATGAGTTCCAAGTACATTTCATAGACTTGTAGAAAGTAAATCAAATAATTTCTACTAGATGAATGGATTATAAAGTCTATTGGAAGTATTTTTATGATATCCATTAGAAAAATTCCATCAAATAGAGTGATACAAAGTGCATCAATCAGATTTCATCAAACAAAGACTCATAATGTCTACCAAGTGAAAATGGACTAATCCAACCAGATAGAGACATGTAAATTATACTGGAATAAGTCTTCTCATTTATAGTAGAAGGAATATTCTAATGAATTTTAATGTTTCTACATCTAATGAGAAACTAAAAGAGTGATTCTATACAGAACACAAAGATTAAATTAGATATTTTTCTAATGCTTCCTCAACTATTGAAAATAAGTTTGGGTTTCAACCACTAGAAGATAATCTATAAATAGGATATAAACCCCAAGGAGAAGAAGATTCCGACATCATATGATATAATTTTTTTGTTTATGGTTTTTGAAATATATTTTCTGGGTGTGTTTCTATTTTAATATTTATATAATTTACTTAAAGAATCATTTTTGTGGATTTCATTCTGTATTAATTTCTATTTTTCTATTGTAATTATTGCTTTTACAATCAGGTGATCGAGGGATATTGAGGATAGAGTGAGAGAAGTGTGCCCAATCTGGTTGATTGAGATCGTCCTAGGATCTGGAGGAAGAGATTTTTCCAATATGGTGGATCAAGGGATTCATAAGATTGGAAGATAGGCTATAAGATTGGATAAGTAATGGATAACTAAATATTGGTTCAAAGGATTCCTTAATACTTTAGTAGAATGTGATGATATTTCTAAGGAAGGAATATATATATTTTGTGAAAAAATTTATAAATGGGTAGTTAAATTTTTTTTAATTGTTTGTCTAAGATTCTTATTTATATTGTAAAATATAAATAAAGTCTATACTATGTTGTACAACCTTCCTGATCTAGTTATATTGTATAATGGGAAAAATATTTTTCCAATAGACTTTCATAAATGTGTTGGGAAAATTTTTTGTTTAAGTTTTTATAAAGTGAAATTCACCAACCTCTTATAGTATATTTATTACTCTTAATATATTACATATGGTATCAGGTAAGGTCTATACTTTTTATATCTAGTTTATACTAACTATATTTTTAAGGAATGGTATTTTTGATTCTCCATGTAATATTTATCCATTGGGGATTTAGTGAATATTATTCATAGATTACCACCAATCTATAATTGTGTTGACTATGGATATTCTAGATAAAAAATGAAGAATTTTTTTTTATGAACAAAGGGGTAGATAATATTTTCATGATGATTGTAAATTTTAAAAAACTTAATAGGAGACGCATTTTTCTACAAAAAAAGTGTGAATATCAAATAAACAGTATATTCATGAATAATTTGTTATGTTTTATGATAATAAATATATACTGTCAAATATATCATTGTCAAAATAGTAATAATTTTTGAAGGAGATTAGAAGTTACACATTTTTGATCTTTCAATTATTTTTAAACTCGAAGTGTTATGCTTCATGTGGAACTTCATGCTTCTGGTTTCATAATGGGTGAATTATTTACCTAGATTCATCAATGTTTTATAACTATCATGAAGATTTTAAAATCTCTTGGTGAGAAAGATTTGATAGATGAACTGATTATAAGAAAGGCTATTGATATTCAGGCCAAGTAATAGAAATCTAAGAATACAAAAAATAGATGATATAAAACATTTAATGAAGTTGGGTTTGGATTATTTTATTGGAACACTCATGCAGTACAAGAGAAGTTAGAAAACAAATGCAAAGAATTAAATGAAGAAGAAATTTGTTTATTTTACTTCTATATATACACTATTTGTAAGAATGCTATGTCTAATGAGTGGGTTTTTTAATATTTAAAATTTAATAAAAAAGTGATAGTTCATTCAGATTCTAGTATTATAGAAGATAAAAGTTATAATAAAGATACATCTGATAAATTTTTTTATTATTGTATGAACCCATGCAACATCATGTCATATTGTCCATGGTTAAAAACAAGTGAAAAATAAATCATAGAAGATTAATAAAGGTAATCAAATTAAAATATTAAAAGATTCAGATTCAAGATGTGTGAGATGTAGATATTTGCCTATCGAATGTTATTTAGAAGAAAATAGTTGAAGAGAGAAATTTATGGGGTTTTTTTACTATAATTAAAATGAATAATTCTTTATGCATAATTAAGGGATTCATTTAATCTCTATAAAACTATATATTAATTTATATTTCACTTGATTCATATGATGAATATATTTATAATTTATTAGAAGACTAAAAAATTGTTACATCATATGGTGATGATATTATGCCTAGTTTAGAAGAAATGATTAGATATATAATATTAGATGTGAAAAAAGAACCCAAAAGTCATGCAATTCTATGATTATGATAAGTAATAACTTTAAAGTACAATAATTGAATCTAAAAACATAATTCCAATGTTTATAATCATTCATTAATGTTAGATAAGTAATATAATTCTAGATCAACATGTGATGACATTAATTTATTAGAAAAAATTAATTTAAAAATACTTATTTAGGAAAAACATATCAAATATTAATTCCAGGAAAGAAAAAATTAATATTTTATATATGCTAGTAAAATACATATAATTACTTCTGTAATAGGTTATACATAATGAAAACTCATTTTTAGTTTAACAGTTTTATTCCAAAGAATGTACCATTTTGTATGAAATGTGAAAGAGGTGGAAATTGGGAAAACAAATATTATTTAAGAAATATTAATTTAGTTGGTTTTCGTAGAGCTTATTTATATAAATAGTTTACAAATGTTCAATATAATAAATTTCGGAAGATCTAGAATCTAAAAGTGTTCTTTTCTTATAATTTTACACTTAAGAATGTTTGGGTTCCAAAAATTGAAATGTTTTTATTTTAAAGATTATGTATAAGTGCCACCATACACAACATCTAGTACATGGAAAATAGTTGTTTGAGAAATTTTAATAGTAACAAAAAGTTCTTTCAGAAGATTATAAAGATGAATGGTGGAAAGTTATTTTTACGTGAAAATGATCAAGTAGAAATATATGATATTTTTTAAAATTATTTTCATAGAAATGAATTAATTTATAATGTTTTTTAATTTTTAGAACATAAGAAAAATATCATCAGTATAAGTCAGTTATGTGATAATGTATATCTTGTTAACTATTAGAATAATAACTTTATTTTTCAAAATTTTTAAGGTAAATTTATCCATTATAGTGAATAGAATGAGAGTGATTACACATTAAACATAGAAGACCATAGAAACCATGTTATACCATTCGCAAGTGTAATAAAAGTTAAATCATATTTGGTTTATAAAAATTTAGTTCAATGTAATGTAAGAACATTAGCTAAACATTCTAAAATATTAATTTTTTGGGATCTAACAGAGCTTATGTTAATTTCTTCTAAAGTCTATAACCCTTGTCAATATGGTAAGAAATATAAATTAGGCTTTAAATATATCAATGAAGTATCATTTTCTGAATATTTATAATTACTGAAAATGGATTTAATTGGTCTAACACAAACTATAAGTAACAAAGGTACACACTATATATATGAATCGGTTAATGATTACACCAGATACACATTGTTCTATTTTATAATGAAAAGTGTGAATAAATTTTAAAATTTTAAATTTGTAAAGCCAGTATAAGATATTTGAAAAAAAAATAACTTTGATAATTAGTTATAGTATTCATGGGTAGAATGTTTAAATTTTTTTATTTCGAATCATTTTTTTAGTAATGAAGTCATTGCACACAATTTTCAACTCATATAACAGCTCAACAAAATGAATTAGTTGAATGAAGAAATAACATTCCTCAAGATATTACTTGAACCATATTGTTTGAATACACAATCAATATTTTTTTGTTTGAATCTATTATTATTACATTCAATACTATAAATATTTTTTTACAATGGCCTTTTTATAATAAAACTCATCATGAATTGTGGATAGTAAGAAATCCAAACGATTATTACTTTAGAGTTTTTGGTTATAAATTATTCATTATGGATAATAATTATAACTAACATAAATTTGATCCAAAATTTAATGAGGGAATATTTCATGGTTATTCAATAATAATTAAGGCTTATAGTGTTTTTAAAAAATGAACAAAATTTTTTTAAGAAACAACACAGATTATTTCTGATGAAATTGATCCTTATGTTTTGAAAATTCTATTAATTTTTTCATTGAATGTTGTTTTCAAAAAATATTTTTAAACCTTTTTGGAAAGTTATTTGGATTGTAGAGTTTGTAAAGAAATAGTTTCATAATTTTTTCATCTAGAATCAGTTCAACCTATAATTGTAGAATAACATTTTAATTATACAAAGAATCATTTGATCATAAGACATATAAAATAATTATAATTGAATATCAATGAGTCAAAACACATATTTATATAATATATGAATGTGAACATCATGGATTATAATCTCAGTTTAAACCTAAAAAACATTGTGAGGCTTTAGGGGAGGAATATTTGATAAGAAAAATTTAGGATGAATTCAATTATCTTGAGTGGAAACAAGTTTTCACATTGGTAGAATGAACTAAATATATTATTATAATTGGATTAAAATGCGTTTTTTTATAAAAATCATGTGGAAAATATAATTATAGTTAGAAATAACGAATAAAATTTTTCTATAGGTTATAATCAATAATAAGGAATATATTTTGAGGTAAATGTTTTACCTGTATCAAGACAAGAATATATTCTTATATTTATAGCCATTGCATCAAAATTAAATTTTACTACATATTGAATGGATGTGTTGCGTTCCTTTCATAATAGATATATACATGTGGAATTTTATATAGAATAACTGTTCAGTTTTTAAAATAAAGAATCATCAAATTAAGTGTCTAAACTTACTAAAATGCTTTATGAACTTAAAAAACATGTAATATCCTCATATGATAGGCTTACATTATTTTTACTTGAAAACAATTTTTTTTCAAGGAGATATTGGTCAAAATAATTTGGTAAAATTTTTCTTAGTGATACCATAATTTTTCATAATTATGTTGACGAAAATATATTTGGAATAACTCAAAAATATTATTTTTTATTCCATTACATAATTATGATGTCTATGTTTGAGATGATATTGATGGGTGACCATACTTTTTTCCTTGGTTTTCAAATTTCTCCAAAACCATAATGAAATTCTCTATCCCAAAAAATTAAAAGAAATATTTAATTAATATATTTGGTTGGAAAAATAGTAAAAGAATATATACCCCCATCAGAAACTCAATGACTCTTGATATTAAAAAATCTAGAAAACTAGTTGATAATATATATATATATAATAATTGTTGGATTTTTTTAATATCTTATATCAAGTCAACAAGACCTAATGTTTTCTCTATGACTGTGTGTCAAATTTCAAGAAAATCTAAAATATTCGCATCTTAAATCTATTTAAAAACCCATTATTTATCTTAAAGATACTTTATATGATAGAATATTTTATTCTTATGGAAATAAATTTTAACTAAAATGTTAATAAAACGCTAAATTTGGTGGATATAAAATGGATATGAGAAGTACAACTAGATAGATTCATTTCATAGGAGAGTATTTAGTTTCTTGGTCATGTAATAAACAATTCTTTGTAGCACCTTCTACAACATAAGTTTAATATGTCATGGCTAGATGTTATTGTGTTCAGCTATTGTGGATGTAACTCACTCACACACACACACACACACTAATTTAGGCATGTGTTTAAAGAAAATTATAATTTTGTGTCATTATAAAAGTAAAATAAACATGTTTAATAACTCAAAACATCACTCATAATCAAACAAAATAGATAATAGACACCATTTCCATCAGGATTTCGCACAAAAAAGAATATATTATTTTAAAATTTATTGGAAGACAAGATCAATATGGTGATATTTTTACAAAACATCTCAATTATGATAGAATCAAAAATGATAAAAATAATATTATTGTGATAAAAAAAGTGATCATTTATATTTTTCTTATTTAACTATATTATTAAAGTAAAAAAAATCCTTATGAATGTGAATGGATTTTTTTTATTTCCTAATATTTGATTTTTATTCTTGTTTATAAAATCCATAACAAGCCATTATAAAGAAACTTTTCAGTTTCATCAAACGGATGATTGTTAGAAATTTAATCTGATGGAAACAATACCATTTAATATTTTTTTATAGCCCAGTATCTCATATCACTAGATAAACATTCATAAGAAAATAATCTAAAAAACTCTCCTGTAGTTAATTTTTTCATATCATTTTTTAGAGAAATTATTATTAATGTTTTTTATAAAAATTTCTGTTATATAAGAATGATTTTTGTCTAAAAAACTAATAAAATTTTAATGAATATAAATAGTTAAAAACGTATACATTAATAAAAATTTTAAATAATAATCTTCTAAGATAAATTCTCAATCATTGGATTTTATAGGAAATCAAACTTTCACTCTCTTGCCTATATATTGTGGAAGTGGTTTGATTAATTCTTTCCATTCCAGTTGATTCCTAGAAGAGAAATTACAAGTTTGTTTCTCTTTTATGTTCTTATTTGTAATGTTTTTATATTTCATGTCATCATTATTTGTTAGTATTACATGGTGACTGATACACAGTTTTTTATCATGTTAACCCTCTTTAGTATTTTAATATTCTCACTACTATAATAAATCAACAACCACAGTTGTCTCTAAATGAGACTTTATTTAAGGAGATTCTTTGATATATTATTGAGTATTTACTAAATAAAATATTTATTGGGGGATTTTCGTGGTCGAAAAATAACTAAGATAATTTCTAAAGCTAATAAAATATGATAAGTAATCAAAAGAAAACAGGCAATGAACGAAAACTAGAGAGAAGTCAGAAAAGATTGGTGGTCGTTCCATGTGACTCAACTGGATCATATATTCTTCATTACTTTGAATGAACACATTCAATAATTTTCTTGATACAGAGTCTAAAATCTCTAAAATGTGTGCCTCATTATGTTTTATAAGTCAATCTCATCAACTAAGATCTCAATTTTTACATTTTTTCATTAAGTCTTGGTCAATGTATTCAACGATCTCCAAACACTTTGATAGAGTGGAAGCATTGTTCTCCAAATTCTCGATCAATAATTGGGAAGTTTTAATAAAAATAATTGAAAAACAAACTTCTAACCAGATTGACCTAATAGTCTGCATCTGATGAAAAATACATGATGATGGACAATGTATTATTCAATGAATGGAAGATAAACTAGATCAAAATGACATAGATACAATCATCGAAGAACAATTTCATATCTAAAAATTTAAAATCTGTAGAACATTGTAGATTTATATAAAACATTAATCATCATAAAGAAATAATTAGAAGGAATCATAAGGTTTGGCCACAACAAAATTATCCAATCATGTCTCCAAAACATGATTGTATTTCAATATTCATCTCCATTCTCAATAGAAATTCCTCTTTCAGTTCACAAAATGATCTCTCAACTTCTCTCTCCATCACTCTGCTTTGGTGATGAGAAATATGTTTTCCATGTTGCTTGATTTTTCAATCATAAAATAATCTTGAATCTATTATTTTTCTTTCCATCCCCCATCATAGCCTCTAAACCACCATTGAAAGATCATCAGAAACATTGGAGAATTAATTCTCATACATTAAGTCACAATCTATGTCTCCTTATCAATGCCTCTACAACACCTAACCCTATTTCATGTTAGAAACAGATTATCCAACAACATTATCATATTATTATACAAATATTTAATTTACTTAAAAATAAAATCTTATTTTATTTCTCAGTCCTAATGACCACATGTCAGTGTTTTAAACCTACTATTCAACTGCACCAACACCTAGGCAGAGCATTGTAACAAATATAATTAATCTAAATGGGGCCTCACCATCATCATCAGAATCAAACACCTACAAAACAAATGAATGATAGAGAACAAAAAAATCTCAGATCATCTCCATCAACCCATCCCAAACTATTACATCTATGCACCAACAATAATCTAGTAATCAATTTCTAATAGAAAAAATTGCCTATTTTATTTATTCATGAAAAAAAATTCACCACTAAATAAATACTTTCATTCATCACAACATGTCTTCAACAAAACCCCAATTTTCAGCCTCCATTAAAAACCTATAATCATTCCAAATATTACAATCACATCGATGATGGTTTAACTCAATGGGAGAGGCACTGGTTATCCTCATCAAATGGCTATTGAAATTGACTGCTTCACCAAATCTGGAAACAGTGGCTCCGCAGGCCCAGTCTTAAATGATTTTCAGGCTTATTCGTCAAATCTTACTCTAACATCAACATGCCTAAAAATATATAAAAAAATCTAGAACATCTTATTCATTATGATAATACAATTCCCTAATTCACAACCTAGATCTATCTTCTTCCCACTACAAATGGTGGTGCTAGCAATGTCGTAGGTCATCTCTCTTGAATTGTGATTTTCTAAGCTCATCGACAGTACGGAAAAGTGTGATCAGCTTTAAACAACGACTTTAATCAGTGGCACTGATTGCTCTTTCAAAATCTCAGATGGATTTCTAGTGCGGTGACCTAGTTTGGTTCCAAATTTATTTGATGGTGATGTCAGAAATTTTTTCGGGTTCATCATACTTTAACGAGATTCCAAATATTAGTTTCTCTTCATCCAGTAGATTCGAACTCAACCTTAGATTCACAGTGGTGGTTCTTCCTCGCAAGGTCGTGCTCAGAAATTTTGTCATTAAAATATCTTATAAAACATATATGTAATTAACATTGCTAATCCATTTTACCATATGCACGTTGTATCATGTCTCTTATGCGGGTGGAAAAAATAATCTGTAAGAAGAAAAATGAACATCAAATGAATAATAATAATTTTTTTTAAAAAAAACAATATAACAAATTAATAAAGTATTAAACTATAAGTTAATTTTTAACAACCTATAACAAAAAATTAATAAAATAAAATTAACTTAGAATCAAACAATTTTCAATAAATAAATTTAAATGAAAATAAATGTTTACATAAAATAAAATATAAACTAATTATTTAGATAAAAAACTGAAAAATATTAAAAAAAATAGAAACCAAATGAATTTAAAAGAGTAATTGATTAATTAATTATCAAAATAAATAAATTAAAAAATTTATTGAAGAAAAGTATTAGAATACAGTTCTTCTAATAATTAAATTAATTAATGAATATAAATCCAATGTTAAACTATAATTAATTAATTAATTATAAACGAAAAAGTTAAATTGAATTAGAAAAAAAAAATAATTTAGCAATAAAATTAAAATAATATGTTAAAATAAACATTACATTTAAATAAAATATAGATAGTTAAAATAATTATAATTAAAATATAAAGAATTGTTAAATTAATATAATGTCATTGGATTATTTTCTTTACCATATTTATGCATATGTTTTTTAAAGCATTATTATTTCTAAATTATATTGATCCATCCATACAATAATTCACATTCTTTAATTGGTTTGTATGCCTAAACATGTTGGATGAACACCCACTATATATAATCCTTGGGATAATTTTATTTTATTCATCATTTGTGATTTTATGTAATATATAAATCTCATTATTCTTCCATTCCTTCAATGATACCCTTATTTGAGTATATAATAGTGTGGGTCACTCCACATTTTTATCATCATGAGTAGTGAATATTTCCATTTCCTCATCTAATGGGGAAAATTTTTATCTTAATAAAATATATTCCAATATTCAATTCTATATTCTCCATATGCCTATAATATGTTTATCTACATTCTCTCATTTCCTTAAATTTCATTCCTTATAAAAAATATAGTGATAAAAAACAATATCCAAGAAAATTATATATTCATTGAGATTAAGGATGTGTTCTCATTCTTATTTGTTGAATTTTAGGTGTTTATATTAATAAATATCTACTTTCATAATCATATTAGGTCTTTGTATGACTGATGTATCAACAAATGTGTGACTTCATAAGGGGAAAATTATATCACCTTTCCCCCACAACCGCATAATAGCTTTTTGGGATTTTAAATAATCCTTGATGATTAAGAATTGTCTTCAATAGTTTTATTTTAATTACATAATTATCTATATATCTTAGTTTTGGATGATCCCCCTTCAATTATAATTATAATTTTTCTCAATATTGACCCTTCGATCAGTCAGGAATATCACAAAGAACCTCAATCCGCATTTAGATTTGGCATTTATATATGCATTCAATAATATACAAAACACTAATTTTTTCTTGACACATTAATTTTAAATTTCTTTCCATCAAATATTTTTCTTTTGGTTAGTACTTATTCTTTAACGAATATATTACTATTTCATTTCTCTTTAATATATGCATTATGTTCATTGTTTACCTTAGATTAATATAAATCTATTATCTCAAACTCAAATGATTCAGTGGATATTTATTGAGAAATATCATGATCTTAAAAATTATTCTATAACAGAGTAATTTTTACTTTTAATTGGTTGAAATATTCTTAAGACTCATTCAATTGTACTACAATTTTACTATTTATATTTATTTGAATATCTAATTCATTATTTTCACCATCAATAATCACCATAGGATCAACACTTAATATATTGACTATATTTTCTCAACCATCTCAATTATAACCTCTTATAAGTCAAATTTACACTTTATTTCTCCCACGTCAAGATCACTATATTCCTCTTTGAAAACTGAATAATTTTGTAGAAACTTTCTTATGGATGTAATTCATTATTATGAATTCCTTCATTGTAAAATTATCCCAGTCAAATATTTTGAGTTATCATCCTCACCATCATCACTATAACAGACTGAACTAGGTCAACTAGACTAGTCACCCAAGTTTTCCCATCACAAGGTGGGGTAAAACAAAGATAAAAAAACTAGTCTTGTATATAAGTAAAATTAGACAAACCACCAAATTAAAAAAGTGGAAATAATTTGGGTACAACAAATCCAAATGGGTTAAACTAGAAAAAAAAGACACATCTAGACAACCTAGTCTTCATGGGACCAAACATCACCTCCAATCCTTCCCGAAATGAAGCATCAGAAATAAAGGGAAAGATGTCGTCACTATAGAATGCATTTTCCTTTTCCATAATCATGAAAAACACGATCTACATACACCCATAGGTAGAAGTAGTGTGTGATCAACATAACCTATTAGGATACCACCAATAGATCTATAAAAGTTCTAATAAAAAAATGCACGAGTTTAGGATTAAAAAACAGTTCTATAATCACATTTATAAATATACTATTTGAGATTATTTTTCAAATAATCCTTGAGTTTTCTAAAATTTTATGCCATATTTTCAAAGACAGAAATAAAAAGGTAATGATACTAAAATACAAATGTGTATGTGAGACAACATCCATGAAATAAACTATCATATAATAAACAACCATAGACAAAAATGCATCTACCATCCAAGATCTAGCATATGGGACAACACATTCTAGACACTCACAAGTCAAAAAAGATATACATTTCGATCTGAACTAACATAGAGGTCTTCTATAGACCATCGATATATAAGATTTTACCTCACAGTGGTGTTACACACACATAAGTCTAGTCGTGTCTCTATCTCGACATATCCAAGGTTCCCACTGTGAAATGTTTTTCAATTTATATTTTAAAAAACATGCTAACATTTTTATAAAACAATTTCAAATCCATGACAATCTGATTTGGGGTTTGAAAATCCATTATCCATTTCAATTCAAGGAAATTCAGTTTTCAATGAAAACCCCCTTTTCAAACGTGAACCCATGCCCTTTTTCAATTTAAATACATGAAATTAAATATCAGATATCAATAAAACAATATGAAAAAAAATCATGAAATTAGAATAAATTAATTGATACACTTACATCAATATTATAGAAAACCTTACCGTCTTTTTCAATAGGGATTGGAAACCACAAGATATTCCTTTAGAAGACAAGGCGTGACCAAATATTGAAAAAGTTGATGGGAAACACATTAAAATTACAAATACCTATAATAAAAGGTGTCACAACCACCAATGAGATAGAAAATAAGAGGAAATATTAGCCAGAGAGATGAAACACCTGGCCCTACTGATCAATCATTCAAGGGATCAATCCTGATGGAAGGAAGATACCTAAAATCTCCTAGGGAAAGATCTTTGGATAAGAGAAGAAGGATTCAAAAACAAATGATCCCTCAAACACCCACACGACTCTCTAAAAACATGAAATTGTGGAATTACATGACTTGTAATACCTTTACTCTTTGTGAATCCATTTCATTCCATTTTATACCGAAAAACACATCACCTCATCTTAAAAACATGATTTTTAACATTACACTATGTGTATCCCTTTCATGATGTGTAACATTCTCATGCTGTGTAATCCAGTTCATGACATCTATCCACTGGCCATTACACATCATGTAATCTAATTACACATCATGTAAATTCCCAGGTAATTGTAAAAAAGTCTACTGAAAGATGAAAATCCAACAAATCTGTGACTTCACCAGCATAGATATCCTCCCAATTCAGGGTAAAAAACACTCACCTAATAAATAAGGGAAACCCAAGACAAAGATCATAACATACCTGATAAAAAGGTGATGGGGTATTATAATCTCTTGACTATAAAATATTTTTATACACAGAAAGAGATCCACATCCTAGATCTGAAAACATATAAGACCAATTCTTCCTCATCAATGAATCACACTCCCACATCACATGAAAATCCTATCAACACTTCCATAGTACCCAAATTAAGGGAATTGTTTTAGCACGTAGTACCTTATCCTGTAGATCCATAATATGAACCAAATACTTTAACAATGTGGTATTTTGATAAAAAAACAACATCATCCCATCTAATCACATGGGAAGGATCTGGTACATACCTCCTAAAATGGGAATCATGAAACACCTCATGTATAGAAGTAAATAAAATGGTAATAAAAACATATAAGAAACCATCCCCAGTCTCTCAATGATATCAAAGGGGCCTATAGACCTTTTTACCATGTTACCCTCCTTATCCAACTGACAATGTCCAATGAAAGGTGAAACACTAAGAAAGACTCTATCACCAACCTCAAATTATAGTGGCTAGTGAAAAAGGTCTGTATAATATTTATGATAACTCCATTTCATGATCAAATGCCTATGGATAAAATGAACCACCTCTATCATATAATGGACAACAATCGGTCCATCCAAGTACCACTTTCCCAAATCTACCCATAACAAGGGAGATTTATGAGACCGCCCAAGAAAAGCCTCAAAGTGTGTCGTCCTATTCAAATTCCGATAACTATTATTATAGGTGAAAACTAAAAAAGAAATATGTCTATCCAAATATCCAATGAAATCAAGAACACAAGCCTGAAGCCTATCCTCAAGAACTTGGATGGCAGTTTTTGTATGTACATAAATCTGTGGATGACAAATCGTGCTTAATTTCAACTAGGAACCCGTTATGTTCTGAAAACATTTCTAGAACCTATATGAGAACCTCGAGTCCCTATCAAAAAAAACTATAATGGTAAACCCATGATGCTTCACCATAAAGTAGACATACAAGTCCCCAAGATGTTCCGCTTTCGTCATTTCATTTATTGGTAAGAAATGAACTGATTTGGTGAGTCTGTCAACAATCACCCAAATCTCACCATTCTCATAAGGATTACATGGTAAAAAAATGAATAAATCCAAGTCAATATACTCTGAATTTCATATAATAATGTGTAAAGGATACAATAAACCTGAAGGTCTCTTGTGTTCCTCCTTAACACTTTGACAAGTGAGACACCACGATAAAAAATTTACAACTGACCACCTCATCCCCGGCCACCAGTACAAACATCTTAAATCTTGGTACATCTTTATATCCCCAAGGATTATGGACCAACAAGGTTAGTGTCCACTATTTAGAGTATCCTTTATCAAGGAAAATGGAACAACCAACATACCATGAAATCATAAGTCTCCATTGGGAGACCAAGAAAACTCACAGAAGGTGTCCCCACCGTTTAAGAATTCTCTTATGTTTTAGCTCTCAGTTTATGTCATCTTATTGAGTTAAAATCACTAATAAAATGTGTAACAACCAATGATTTTATGAGAATTATTCTTTTTAATTTCATTTATGTCCTATGTGGTACGCTACACCAAAATTATATTGTGCTATATGCAACACCGTATTAGCTTGCAGTATACGCAACACTATTCTTGGCTCCTGTTACACACAATTTCAAGTTTGTTTTTTAGAAATTCTTCTATGGAACATTATGTATAGATTTTGTTTAATTTATAAATTAAAAAAGATTTGATTATGTTAAACGCAACAACAAAGGTAGCTTTCACTATAGACAACATTGACTTGGCGTGCATTACATGCAATCGCGACCTTCCTCGATAGCGTGTGTAGTACACAATACCAGGTTTCACTAAACAACGATATATTGTAATAATGTTATTATGAACTAGCCATTATATATATTAGTATCTATATTTTGAATTTTATGACATTATAATTTATCTTATACATTTTATATAACATGGTATGAGAACAAAATAAATTTTTTGAGTAAAATAAGTATTTTTCAAATAATGTAGTTTTTCTGCCTTTTGATGGCGCACCCACATTTAATTTGGTTTTTGACATGTTTATAAGTTCAATTTGACAAAATAAAATTTTTCTTTGAAATCAGGATATAAAAATTTACTTTGGATAAAATTTTCATATTGTTCTGATAACATTCATATATTAATTAATAGTAAAAACACGTTATATTTTCATTAAAAAAAAACTTTTTTCATCGAAATAAGTTATATCGTTAAATTATAATATTTTATGGTTTTTAAGTCTAAATAGAATATATTTTTACCATTTATTATAATGCATTTCATTACCATTAATTTTACATTAAATTCATAGGTAAAAACATTTAAATCCTTGACAATGTTTTAACTTTTAAAAACTGTTTTCTTAACAATGGGATTAATTTTAAATTAATTACTGCAACTTATGTGTTTTGAATTTTGAAAAAATGATTCCATATTATAATTCAGTGGTTCCAAATTTTGTTAATTGGTTACTTTTATTTGTTTTGATATTATGAATAGTAACTATGATAATTTTTATTTACTGTAGTTAAACATAAATCGGGTAATTAAGGGTAAAAATATGATTATAAAATTACCCAAACACCTGGAAAAATTCTATTGGATGACTGAAAGTCGACCCATATCACCTAAGGGCCGAAATAAATTCATTTTATGGACTTTTGACCATGAAAATAATTTAATTATTATTTAAAGCAATGAAAGTGACAACATCTCACTCTCTTAAATACTACAAGTATAATAATTTTAATTTAGTGATAAAATTCATGAAACATTGAAAAAGAACAGTATCCAGAAAGCTAATAAAATTATCTACATCATGTGAATTTATTTATAATATTTATGGAATAAATAATTATCATTAATTATGACATAATAGTGATGTTGAAATTATTTTATTGATTGAATTATCAAATAAATTATTTTAAAAGTATTAAAATAAATAGTATATGAACTATTTAACGTGATCCACTAATTTTATAGATAAAAATTACATGTTATGAATCTATTAAAACTATTAGTTCTAACATATCTTCTGTGTATATTTTATTTGAATTCAAATAAATGAATTGTTTCAAAATCGACACTATTGTTATATTATAAAAATTCCATATTATAAAAATGTTTAAAAATCACAAAAATATCTAAAAATTATAAATTAAGATTTATGTGGTCGAAAATTAAATAAAATATACAATTATAGAAAATTCACAACATATAAGTAAATATTTATAATATTTCAAAATTTAGAATATTATTACAACAAATAAAATTAATTAGATTATATAAGGATAACTCCTGTTGATAATGTTTAAAATAAATTCCCAACTAGCCTAAATTTTATTGGTTGATGCGATTAAAACCCTATATCAACTAATATTCGTATTTGAGACATTTTTGAGGTTTTTATGTGGGGTTAGAATTTATTATAAATTAATATTTCCTATAATTCCAATGGTGCCCCTCTCCTCCCTTATAAAAGGGAACCCCCTCCGTCTTTTCTTTACACAATTTTGAGCCTTCAAGCTCCCCCAAACCCTGCACATTTCCCTTCTCAACTTCCTTATAAACATTATATAGGTTCTGGTCTCCTCAAAATACCTACTCAATTTCCATAAGATGAGGTTAAGAAGAGGTGCGTCAAAGAATATGTAATATCCTTTACCGATTCATTCCAATTTATTTCTTCTTCTACTTATTATTCGTTACTTTTTTTCATCATAAATTAATAACATATGTACCACTAATATACTGATATGTTATTATAAATACGAAACAACCCAATTTCATCTTCTATCCATCCTACGAAAAATGAAATCACCGCGCATGCGTACGTACGGAATACCATCTCCACGCTGTGGTGTAATCTGTTTTCCACCAACACCTTACATGGATGGGTATAATGATGTAAATAAATAACTATGTATGATTATGGTAAAATGATATTTATTTTTAAATATTATACATACGCTTCAATAAAATTCTACGATCATGGGAATGATATCATTGCTCGTGCGTATGTACGGACTACCATCTCCACAAACGTGATGAGATTAATTTTCCATGATTAACCATTCAAGTATGATTATAAAGTATATATAATAAATAATCATGAGAAATATTACATAATAATGAAACTGGATGTATGTACATATATGTTTCATTAACATAATTCCATTTAATTCAATAAGGACATGAAAATATTGTTCATGCATACGTACGACCTACCGTCTCCATGAAAGGTGTATTTCATTCCATTTATCGATCTATCATATATATTTGTATGCTGAATATATATTATATATAAATCATGGTTTAAATTTTTGAATTATGTAAATCAGGTTATAAGTAATAATATCATTAACAACATGTCGAAACACATACGATAAGTGAAACGATTTTACCCAAAATGCTGCTTTAACCTGGAATTTACAAAAGAATGGGTAATATAAAGTCATAAGTCAACCATATATGATATCATAACAATTAATATGATTCATTAATAAGTCAATGTCATTGTTTGAATCATTATACAAGAGGTTCGGATACATACGAAGCATATCAGACATAAGGTAAGGGAAAATATCACAATCCTATTTTTATCCGAGATTGTTTATATTTCATAATTTATCGGGGCATATTTATAATCCACATCCATGTTTCCTAAAAATGTAATATTATTTATATCCTCCTAAAATTTTTTAAATCCAATTTTACCTATTTTTTATTTTTTAGTTAATGATATGAAAGGAATCTTTTGTCATTTTCAGTACGATAGACATTTTCTACTTTTCCGGACAATGTTTGAGAAGAATGTTTTTTTAACTTATATGGTATGAACGGATTTTTACGGTTTCATAAAAACATATTTAAATGAAGATAACTCTACAAAATTTTGTGACTATTTTCAAAAAAAATCATTTTCTTTTAATATTGCTCGACATTTTGTGAAAATAAAATGACTTTGTTGAAGAAAGGATATTTTCATCATGAATTCATTTCAATTGTGTTATCAAAACCGTTTTCTATCTAAGATGACATTATTTCATATATGTATGTTTCAAGTATAATGCCTCTGTGATTTACATGGTTTATCTTTTCTTATGATTAAATTATATCCATTTGTTTTTTATGGATTGTGTTATGATGGGATGATGTTTGTGAAAGCCATTTTATTCTTTGGGTTATGATGAATGATTTATGTTTATGTTGTGGAACACGTAATAATGATTTAATTATTAGATTTGTGGGAAGTATATCTCCCTCTAATGAATTGGGCTAAGATTTATATCTCTTGAGATAGACATGGATGGAATGGTAAGTTAATCCTGTTCAGTGATACCGAACTGGAATGAAGAGTGAACTCGATTTAGAAAGGGACTTTTTCCACTAAGATGGTCTTGGAAGCGATGCCTTGGATAATATAGAAATCATATCAAGTGCTTAATGGGTTTCCATAATTACATGTTTTATTCCCATTCTATTTTTTCATGATTGATGTTCCTTTATGATATATGCCTTACGTACTTCCAAGATTTTGTCTTTGTTCACGATTTTGATGTTTTAATTTTATGTTCAAGTTTTTTCATTCAAATGTTTATGGATTTTTTTATGTTCTCTATGTTTACCCTTACTGAGCATTTGAGCTCACCCTTTTTATGATTTCGTTTCCCCAGGATTAAAAGAAAGGTTTTAGGTAAGAAATCAAAAGGGGAAGATCTATATGGGAGATGTTGAAGATCTTTCACCATGATTAGAATATTGTGTTCCAAGTTTCCAAAGACGCTAAACTATTACAATCCTTGAGTGATGGTTTTTTTTTTATGTATTAAGTATTCAACAAAAGTAATGTAATGTCCATGTACATCAGGTTTGGGGTCGTTACAGTTGGTATCAGAGGAATGGTTTAGTTAACCTTTGGAAACTAGGATGCGAAAACTTTACTGATATCCCAAAAGATATTTCTAAGGTATGTCTAGGGATGTCCCTAAGGTTAATTATAAATATAGGATATAGTCCTAAAATTATGGTAACAATCATATAATTAAACCTAAGATGTTAGATATTGGAAGTACTCCCCCTTTATTATGTTGTTTTCCTAGTATGATTTTTTCCTCTCACATTATTCTTTTTCTGTTTTAGAAAATGGCTGGAAACAGGAAGATTCACAACAATGGAAGATATGATGGACAGTGGAATGATATTTTTGTGAGAAACCAAAGGAAATTGGATCTGTAAGTCCACATATAAATATTTTTTCTAATAAGAAATTTTATAATATGATCAATAATCTCAACTTTGGTAAGTTTCATGATTTAGATAATAAGAGAAAGATGGAGTTTCATGATGATCATAGAGGAATGAAAGTTCAATTTCCCCCATGTAAATCATGTGGGAAGAGCCGTCCAGGAGAATGTTCCAAAGGAACTAGAAGATGCTTTGGGTGTGGAGAAGAAGGACACAAAGCCAATAATTGTAAAGGAAAAGGTTCAGTTAACACTATGGACAAGAATAATGGTATTGCTATGACATCAACAATGGTTAAATGTTTTAAATGTGGAATGTGAGGGCATTATGAAAACCAATTACTTAAGGGAAAGTCTCATGAAGAGAATCAGCATGGTCGTATGGGTAGTATTTATGTTGATGATGTTGCAAAGACTACAAATTATTTGTGAACCGAAATAATTGGTGAAGATTGGTTAATGGTTTATTAAGGTAGTGGAATGATTACATGTTTATCAAGAGTAATGTTCTATAAGTAATCTCATGGTACTATGGAATAAAGAGACATCTACGGATTGTTACACTATTGTTTTTCCTTATGTTTTTGAATGTATATGTAGAAAGGTACCAGTGACCATGAAAGGTTTTTCAAATATTTTTGAAAGGTAGATGATATGTTCATAATGAAAGGATAAGGAGAAAATGAAATGTTTGATAGTATTAATGAGCTCATGACTGATATATGGACAATGTTATATCATGGTTTGAATATATAGAATTTTTGGATTTTGGTATGTGGAAAGAGTCAACTTTTGACAGAATTTATGTTTTCACTAAGGTTCAATGGGTATTCAATTTTCAAGAGAATACCTAATTAAGGTATTCAATGACTGCAATGTGACTAACAAGATATATCAGGGATAAATGATGGTATTCAAATGCTCGACAAATGACATTTCTAGTTATTGTTTTCTTCATACTATGAGCTTGTAAAGAGGTATTTTGGATAACCCAAAAGATTGGAATGTATTATGTTGGACATATGTTAGTATTGTTTATGGAAAAAACATTTTTTAATATTTTTGATGGAATGTTATAATAATGTATTTTTATAAAAAGGAAAACCTCTAGGATGGGCGACAAATCGTCGCGTCGGATAGGGCTGTGGTAATAAAACCAACAACCAAAGTGCGAAAGGCCTTTATCGCCTACCACTGGCCTATAGGAAGTCCCTGGTTAGTAGAAACTAGTTTTATTTTATTAATAAGGATGATAGATGACGTATAAGTCCATTTTGGAACCATATCTGATTAATCTCACCAAAGATGGAATTATGTATATAACTTTTGCTAACATATGTTTGGGACTGATAGAATGACCTATCATTCTATCACATGATCTGCAAAAACATCGCGAAAGAAAAATTGAACTTAATTTCTTTAAGATATGAAGTGGAAATTTTTCGAGGCACGACTAATGTTGAGATTTTTCTAAAATAGAGTAAGTATTTCTTTTAATTTAAAAATTATTCAACTTTTGGGAAATGATCTTGAAAACCAAAAATGTTGTCCTAGTGCTCTAATATCTGATGAATCAGATGGTACCATAGATCATCACAAATTTATGGCATTGTGACTGTTGGATGTTTTCATAGCCATGTTCTCTACCACTATCCATCAGAACATGACAGTTATAATTCACTTCTATATCCATATTTTCACCTTTGTTCTCATATGTGGAAACCCAAATGATGATTTAATTTGGGTATCCATTTTATTTCTAACATTTATTTTTTAAAATTAAGTTTTAATATTCCTTTTTACATTGTGGGTTTCTATGAAAGAAACTTTCAAGTAGTAAACCATTTATAACCCCGATGAATTTCGAGGGAGAAATTCATTTTAAGGGGGGTAGAATGTAACAACCTGAGATTTTATGAGAATTATTATTTTTAATTTCATTTATGTATTGTGTTTTAAGCTACACCAAAATTATCTTGTGCTATATGCAACACAGCATTAGCTTGTAGTATACGGAATACTATTCATGGCTCGTGTAACACACAATTTCAAGTTCGTTTTGTAGATATTATTCGACGCAACATTATGTATAGATTTTGTTTAATGTATAAATTAAATAAGTTTTTATTATGTTGTACTCGACAACAAATGGAGCTTTCACTACACGCAACCTTGACTTGGCTTGCATTACACGCAATCGCGACCTTCATCGATAGTGTGTGTAGTACGCAATACTAGGTTTCACTAAACAACGATATATTGTAATAATAATATTATCAACTAGTTGTTATGAATATTAGTATATACATTTTAAATTTAATGACATTATAATTCATCTTACACATTTTATATAACATGGTATGAGAACAAAAAAAAAATCGGGTAAAATAAGTATTTTTAAAAAAATGCAGTTTTGCCGCCTTTTGATGGCACACCCACAATAAATTTTGGTTTTTGAAATGTTTATAAGTTCACATTGACAAAATAAAATTATTATTTTGAATCAGGATATAAAAATTTACTTTGGATAAAATTTTCATATTATTATGATAACTTTCATATTTTAATGAACAATAAAAACACACTATATTTTAATTAAAATCAACTTTTTTGATTGCAATAATCAATATGGTTAAATTATAATATTGAATGGTTTTAAAGAGTAAATAGAATATATTTTCACCATTTAATATAATTTATGTCATTACCATTAATTTTACATTAAATTAATAGGTAAAAATATTTCAATCTTTGGCAATGTTTTAACTTTTAAAACCCATTTTCTTAACAACGGGATTAATGTTAAATTAATTACTGCAACTTCTATGTTTTGAATGATGAAAAACTGATTCCATATTTGAATTCAGTGGGTCCAAATTATGTTAATAGGTTACTTTTATTTTATTTGATATTATAAATAGTAACTACGGTAATTTTTATTTACTGTAGTTAAATGTAAATCAGGTAATTAAGGGTAAAAATAAGATTATAAAATTAACGTAACACCTGAAAAAATTCTATTGGATGACTAAAAGTCGACCCATATCACCTATGGGTCGGAATAGATTCATTTTATATACATTTCACCACGAAAATAATTTAATTATTATTAAAACCAAAGAAAGTGACAACATATCATTTTCTTAAATCTTAAAAGTATAATAATTTTAATTTAGTGATAATCTTCATGAAACAATGAACATGAATAATCTCCAGAAATCTAATAATATTATCTACATCATGTGAATTTATTTATAATTTTTTAGGAATAAATAATTATCATTAATTTGGACACAATAGTGATGTTGAAATTATTTTATTGATTGAATTACCAAATAAATGATTTTAAACGTATTAAAATAAATATTATATGAACTACATAATGTGCTCCAATAATTTTATAGATAAATATGACATGTTATGAATCTATTAAATATTTTATTTTGAATATGTGATCTACGTATATTTTATTTAAATTCAAATAAATAAATAGTGTCAGAATTGACACTATTGTTATTTTATAAAAATTACATATTTTAAAATTGTTTAAAAATCACAATAATATTTAAAATTATAAATTATAATTTATATGGTCTAAAATGTAATACATTATACATTTATTGGCAATTCACAACATATAATTAATTATTTATAATGATTTAAAATTTATAATATTATTACCACAAATTAAATTAAATTGATTATATAAGGATAATTCAAGTTTATAATGTTTGAAATAAATTCCCGACTTTTCTAAATTTTATTGGTTGATGAGAGTAAAACCCTATCTCATCTGATATTCGGATTTGAGTCATTTCTTGAGGTATTTAAGTGGGTTGGAATTTATTATAAATTAATATTTCTTATAATTCCAAAGGTGCCTCTCCCCTCCCTTATAAAAGGGATCCTCCTCCCTCTTCTCTTTACACAATTTTGAGGCTTCAAGATCAGCCAAACCATTCCCATTTACCTTCTCAAATTCCCTAGAAACATTATAGAGGTTCTGGTGTCCTCAAAATACCAGTTCTAGTGCCTTAAGAGGAGGTAAAGAAGAGGCGCCTCAAAGAAGAGGTAATATCTTTTATTAATTCCTTCCAATTTATTTCTTCTTCTACTTCTTCTTATTTATTTGTTTCATCATAAATTAATAACAACTGTATCATTCATATACTGATATGTTATTATAAATATGAAACAACCCTATATCATCCTCTATCAATCCTACGGAAAACGAAATCACCGCGCGTGCGTACGTACGGAATACCGTCTCCACGTCCTTGTGTAATCTGTATTCCACAAACACCTTACATGGATGGGTATAATGGTGTAAATAAATAACGATATATGATTATGGTAAAGTGATATTTATTCTGAAATATTATACATACACTTCAATACAATTCCACGATCATGGGAATGATATCATAGCTCGTGCGTATGTACGGACTACCGTCTCCACGAACGCGATGAGATTCATTTTCCATGATTAACCATTCAAATATGATTATAAAGTATATATAACAAATAATCATGAATGATATTAAATAATAATGATACTATATTTATATATATATGTCTCGTTTACTTAATTCCATTTAATTCAATAAGGAAACGAAAACATCATTCATGCATACGTACAGCTTACCGTCTCCAGGAACGGTGTATTTCATTCCATTTATCGATCTATCATATAAATTTATATTATGAATATATATTATATTTAAATTATTTTTTACATTCTGGAATTATGTAAATCAGGGTATAAGTAATAATTTCAAGAATAACATGTTGAAACACGTACGATAAATGGAACGATTTTACCCAAAACACTGCTTTAACATGGAATTTACAAAAGAACGGGTAATATAAAGTCATAAGTGAACCATATATGATATCATTACAATGAATATGATTCATTAATAAGTAAATGAAATTATTTAAATCATTATATAGGAGGTTCAGATACATATGAAGCATATCGGACATAAGCTAAGGGAAAATATCACAATCTCATTTTTATCCGAGATTGTTTATACATCAGAATTTACTAGGGAACATTTATCATCCACATCCATGTTTCATAAATATGTAATATTTTTTATATCCAGCTATAATTTTTTAAATCCTATTTTACCTATTGGTTAGTTTTTAGTAAAATATATGAAAGGAATCTTTTCTTGTTTTCAGTACGACAGACCTTTTGACTTTTCCAGCCAAAGTACGAGAAGAATGTTTTTTTAACTTATACGGTATGAATGGATTTTTATGGTTTCATAACCACATATTTCAATGATGCTTCCTCTACAATATTATATTACTATTTTCAATAAAATCCTTTTATTTTTAAATTTCTTTGCATTTTGTAAAAAGAAAATGAATTTGAAGAAGAAAGGATATTTTAATCAAGAATTCATTTCAAGTGATTTATCAAAACCATTTTCCATCTAAGATGACATTATTTCATATGTGTATGTTTCAAGTATAATGTATCTATGATTTAAATGGTTTCACTTTTCATATGATGGAATGATATCCATTTTTTTTATATGTATTATGTCATTAGGAATGATGTTTATGAATCCCATTTTATTCTTTGGGTTATGATGAATGATTTATGTTTATGTTGTGGCACATGTAAGAATTATTTCATTATGAGATGGGTGGGACCAATATATCCCACCATTGCATTGGGTAATGATTTATATCTCATGAGATATTCATGGATGGAACGGTAAGTTAATCCGGTTCAGTG
This sequence comes from Viscum album, assembly GCA_963277665.1. Lineage (NCBI taxonomy): Eukaryota > Viridiplantae > Streptophyta > Magnoliopsida > Santalales > Viscaceae > Viscum > Viscum album. Next base: position 182,406,022 of record OY728153.1, on the reverse strand, counting down.
ATACAGTAATGGAACGAGGAGTGAACTCGATTCAGAAAGGGACATTGTCCACTATGATGGTATTGGCAGAAATTCCTTGGCTACTATGGAAATCATATCCAGTGATTAATGGTTTTCCACAATTACATGTTTTATGCCCATTCTATTTTATCATGATTTATGTTCCTTTATGATATATTCCTTACATAATTCCAATATTTATGCCTTTTCTCATGATATTGATGTTTAGATATTATGTTAAAATTTTTGCATTCAAATGTTTATGGACTATTTTATGTTCTCTATGTTTACCCTTACTGGGAATTTGAGCTCACCCTTTTTATGTTTTCTTTTCCCCAGGATATAAAGAAAGGTTTTAGGTAAGAAAACAAAAGGGGACGATCTTTATGGGAGATGTTGTAGATCTTTCACCATGGTTAGAAGATTGTGTTCTGAGTTTCCAAAGACACTGAGCTATTACAATCCTTGAGTGTTGGTTTTTGTTATGTATTAAGTATTCGGTAAAAGTAATTTAATTTCCATGTACGTCAGGTTTGGGGTCGTTACAAAATGATAACTCAACCATTATCAAATCTAAGAACATCTATCAACCATCCTCCTCTAATCTCAAGTTCATCTTGGAAAATAAACCCATCAGAGACCAATGGTCAGTTGATTCCTTCATGACATGTCTCAGTAATTTTCTACTCAACACATTAGTCAGAACATTCCCTTTCTTGGGATATATGCAATATCAAAATCAAAGGTCTGAATATACTCAACCCATAATCTCTATCATATGTTCATATCTCTCAGACAAAAAATATACATCGGGCATTTTTTATAATAATACACCATAAACTGCTCTCCAAAGTTATAGTGATTCCACGTTTTGAGAACATGAATAACTGATTCTAACTCAAGATTAAGAGTAGGTTATTTTTTCTCATGAGGGTGTAACTACTGAGATCCATACGACATAACCCATTTCTGTTTCATCAAGACACATCCCAAACCTGTATGAAAAGCATCACATAAAACATCATACCTTGAACTTAGTTTCAGATGAATCAAAGCTTGTCCTAAATTCAACCTCATTTCATGTTCCTCAAAAGAACTCTAACACTTGTCATTACGTTAAAACATTACAAACTTATGGGTTAACGTTTTCATCAAAGTTGAAATCTTATAGAAGTATAAAAGAACCCTCTATAGTAACCTATAATACCCAAGAAGTTTTAGATCTCAAACTGGTTTCTATGCTTCTCATGAGACATTACTGCTTATAAATTTTTAAGATAAACTGGGAAACCCCTCTCAGATATCACATTACCTAGAAACTTCAATTACCAGATCCAAAACTCACACTTGGAATGATTACCATAAAATTATGTTCCCTCAATGTTCGAAGAATGATATCCAAATGGTCTCCATGATCCACCTTTGACTTTGAGTACACCAAGATATCATATAGGAACACCAAAAAAAGATTCCAAGAACCGATGAATGATTTGGTTCATCATATCCATGAATACTACATGAGCGTTAGTGAGTCTGAATGGTATAACTAGAAATTTGAAATAATCATATCAACTCTAAAATAATATCTTAGGTATATCCTCTTCTTGGACACTCAATTGGTGGCACCTAAACTGCAAGTCAACCTTGGAAAACCAATGATCCCCCCACAACTAATAAAAGAGGTCATCAATTCTAGGTAAATGATACTTTTTCTTAACGGTCACCCAATTTAACTTTCGATAGTCAGTAAAAATTAAAAGGTTTCAATCTGCCTTTTTGGAAAATAGTATAGGTGAATTCCATGGTGACAGGCTAGGATGAATAAATCCTTTCACATCCAGGTTCTGAAGTTGGACTTTATGATCCACCAACTCTGCAAGTTCCATTTAATGGGATAGAATAGAAATGGACATCATTCTAGGTAACCTATAAATAGTAAACTTTACCTATCTTAGTGGAAGAAAGCCAAAAAAATCATTCGGAAATACCTTAGGGTATGAACACACAATATCAGGTAGATAACTGTTGAATCACTGTTCAATTTCATCGAGAAACATTTCTGAAAACTGGAATGTGATTAGACCAGCATAAGGAACAATCGCCCCTTCCCTTCCCGATATAGAGTCCCAGTCACCCTGAAAAAAATGAGTGACCCCATTAGTATATATGAAATATACTTGAAATTGATAATAAAATATCTGGGACTTTATGATAATCATCCAATCCATGTCGATGATCAAGTCAAATATGTCAAGATCAAGCAACAAGAAGTCCCAAACCTCTTCAAAGTCATCTGTCACCACCTGACATGTAGAAAATTTGAATCCTTATTCAAACCTAATTTCTATAAGCATGTAAAGATCCATAAATAATGGTATAATCTCTGAATCAAACCCAACATGCATACCAACATTGATGAAATAAAAGAATGAGTATCACTTGTGTCAAACAAATCTATCTTTATAGAAGAAAAGATAAACATCATACCTCTAATAGTATATATTCCTTCTTCAGATTCCTGAAGCGCACATTCTACTACATAAATCCATACCAACATAGCCATGTGGACATCCCCTTTCTCCTGATAATGATACACACCTCCCCTGGATGCATCAAGATATACCTGCAACCCCTTAGTGAAAGTGTATCCATCCTTACTGGTTTGGACAGTTTATCATATAAATTCTTCATATGGCTAGATTGCCCAAAAATATGAAAAGTTCAGTGACCCTTCATACACTAAGGCCGGGTATGACCCCACCTCCCACATTAGTATAAAATACCCTGTTTATTCCATGTAGAATCCCCTCAAAATGTTCTTGTAAAAAATAAACACTCTTGTGCTTTCTTTTCTGACCATAAGAAGCACCCTGGATAAGTACTGCACCCAATGAAGCTCCACCCAATATAGTTCTTCAGGCTATGTCTGCCTCATCCAAAGATTATTTATCCACTACCTCCATAAAGGTCGAAGGGAACAAAAGAAAAATCATCGACTGAACATCGTCCCTCATCCCTATTTTGAACCTCCAAGCCTTCAGGTAATCATTGGTGACAAGATCTGGTGCCATCACAAGGTAATAACCAATCATCCATGAGAAAAATCCAAACCATTGAAGCATAAACAGCAATCCAAAATAATTCCTTAAAAAATAATAATTTAAAGTAGTCATGAATCTAATAAAAAATGAAACACCTTTTTAAAAGAATAATTCCATCTAATTAAACTCCCTTCTTAGTTTATTCAAACAACCTTACGTGCACCAAGTCCTCGGATGTTGTAGATAGGTTATTTTAAATAAAATTCCCATAAAATTTATTCAATAAACCTAAATACTCGATCCTGGACTTATTAAATAATTTTTGACCACCCATTGAACTCAGATTCACTATTGGGATTGAGGTAGCCAAGACCATTTTCCGCACCTACTATCTGTATTCCAACGATCCTACTCATGTCTTCCCAAGACACAATACTAAATTATTAAATTTCGAAATACTTAAGCATTCATAACCACTTTTATACCAAATTTCAATAGACTAACCTGGTTCAACCAAACCAGTCACCCAAGTCATCCCATCATGGGGTAGGGTAAAACAAATATAACAAAACTAGTCTCATATTTAAGGAAAAAATACATACCACTAGAGTAAAAAGATTAAAAAAAAATATATAGATGACCCCAATAGGATAAACCTAACAAAAAAAGAGAGTAGTCTAGAAAAATATACATGTGACCAAACGTAACCACTAAACCATCCCAAAACAAAATAGCGATGTAAAGAGAAAATCTAAATCACTACAGAATGAACATTCCTTTACCTAAATCCTTCAAAAAAAGATCTATAGATACCAACAAGCAGAATTAGGGTGTGATAAACTGATCCCAATAAGATACCAAAAAAATATCTATAGAAGTTCTAATAACAAGAATGCACAATTTTAGGCTTTAAAACAAAATAGTTTCACAAAACTTTAATAAATAAAAAATTTGAAATAATTTTTCAAATAATCCTTGAGTTTTCAAAAATTGAATTCCATGTTGTCAAGTCTAAAAAAAGTAGGTAAATATACTAAAATAAAAATGTATATATGATCCAATATCTATAAAATAAACTATCATGTAATAAATATCCACAAACAAAAATGGATCTTCCAGTCAGGCCCTAGATTATCAGGAAATATGTACTAGACCCTCACAATCCAAACAAGGATATAATTTGGATCCTAACTAACATTGAGTTCTGCCATAGAACATAGACATATAATAGGCTACCTCCTAATGGTATAACACACTATAAAGTTACATGTGTCTCTATCTTGATGAAGTTAATATTCACACTATGCAATGTTTTCCAATTTCAATTTTAAAAACCATGATTAAATTTTTATTAAATATTTTCAAATCCAATACAATATGCTTCATGGTTTGAAAATCAATTTTCCATTTCAAATTATGGTAACTCTGATTTCAAGAAACCCCCCTTTTCAAACACGAACCCATTCCATTTTTCAATTTCAACAAATGGAATTCCATCTCAAATCTCAAGAAAAAATATGAACAAAAAAAAATTCATGAAATTTGAATAATTTAATAGATACACCTACCTGAACAGAATATAAAACCTAACCACCATTGGGAATGATGATTGAAAACCACAAGATCAACCTTGGGAAGACAAGGCACAACCAATGAATGAAAAGGATCGATAGGAAACACATTCCAATTACCTATCCCTACAAAAAAATATGTCAAAAAAACCAATAAGAGAGAAACTAAGAGGAAATATTACCCAAAGAGATGAGGTGCCTAAATTTTATAATCAATCACTGAACATATTAATTCGGATGGAAAGAATACACCCAAAATCAACATGGGTAAGGTCTCTAGATAATAGGAGGTGGATAAAAAAATAAATGATCCATCAAACACCCACACAACACTCAAAAAACTAGAAATTAGGGACTTACATGGAATGTAATACATTTACATGTCATAAATACAATTTATTTCAAGTTATGGAAAAATTATGTCACCTTGGGTTAAAAACATGATTTTCACATAACATGACATTTAACCCTTTCACGACGTGTAACATTCTTACTATTTGTAATATAATTTGCGACATCTATCCAGTAGCCATTACACATTGTGTAATCCCATTACACGTCATGAAACGTCCTAGTGAAAAACCGAAAAGTCTGATGAAGGATGAAAATCCAACAAATCGATGAATTCACCATCATAGGTATCCTCCCAATTCTGGGCCAAAAACACTCACCCAACAAAAAAGGAAAAACCAAAGACAAAGATTATAAAATACATGATATAAAGGTAAGGTGGATTTACAATCACCTTCATGCCTCCATAAACATCTTACAACCATATTTCCATATTTTCAAAATTAGAATAAGAAAATGTTATCTTTCCCTCAAACAATCCATTATATCGTTTGAATTTTCTATCCATGAGTGAAAATAATTTAATCAATAAAATATTTTTTTATTATATTGATTAATTTCATGGTTTACTATAGATTATAAATCCATATCATTGAATTTGGAACTATTTATCCCATATAATCTCACACATATCACATAAAAACCCAATCAACATTGAATATACACAAGATATATCTCCACTTTGATTATTTTATTGGGATGTCAAACCATTAGATTATAGAAAGGTTAAAATGTCATTTGGTTCTTCTTCACATCCATGATATTCATTCTTTAATCTACATGTCTATGATTTGTTCCAATAAACTCAATAAGATGGTAGCATTGACCATAAATATTTTCATTGTAATACATCTTCAAATTATTGAATTAATTATAAAATACCTACAACATTACATCATCATTATATTTCCTTTTAAAATTGTAAAAAACATTCCCCAAATAGCCTTAGTGAATATGAGAATCATAAATTTAATGTATATTTTATTAAATCAATGGATGGTTAATTTTATTGTATTACATTGATGTTGAGAAGTATCTTTTTTTTCTCAGGGAAACAAAGTGGGATTACTTAATTGTATTCGATAGATTATAGTGATGAAATAATTAGTTCCAATAAATTATAAATATGAAATCATTCTATTATAAAAAATATGTTAATTTTAACCATCATAGGTACTATCCTCTTTTATACTGATTAGATTCCCCATGTCAAAAAAAAGTTAGATAGATTTACCAACTAATTAACCTTTCTCTCTGATCTCACATAATATAACCACAAGGCCCAAATCACCCTAAGAGGGTGAGAGGTTGAATTAGGGTATTAAATTTCATTATTTATAAACATAATTATTTAATAAAATTTTATTTTATTTTATTGGTAAGAATGAAATGAACCATTCAATAGCAATCAATTATCAATAAAACCCAAATATAAAAATTAAATGATCCACATGATCATTTTACTATGTTTATCCAAGAAGTAATATTTGTAAGGATCTTACACGCTTTACATGCTAGTGTACTAAATAAATCACTAATTCATTATTTTGATTACAATGTTTTCACATTAGATCAAAAAAAATAACAAGGATCACTACAACCGTATTCATATCTCACTACTTCAAGATAGCATCACAAGAAGATATAACACCTATTTCAATTAGAATGAAAGTATTAAGAAAATCAACAAACACAATAGAATAGATTTTTCTCTTTATATATTGCTTCATAATTTAATCTGAGTCTTAAATATTAAATAGATAAGAAAATAATTTCACAAAAATATATCTAAATTACCATTTTAAATGAGTCTCTCATTTATTCTATGTTCATTTCTAATATCATCAAATATTGCTCCTTAATATATCTAATATCATCTTCTTAATATTTCATTCATTGAATCCCAAATTCTCAAGTCAAAAAAAATCTTTCTAACTATACTTTTTAAAATCACAACTCAATATTTAAATGTTTTTATATTACTAATCTATTTTATACTAAATTTATAATTTTTTGTGGGAAATCCATAAATATTACCAAACAGGTAAATTCAATACCATCAGATGGATTTATATAAATTTTATCTGATGGATGAGTTCTAAGTACTTTTTATAGGCATGTAAAAATTATATCAAATAATGTCTACCAGATGAAAGGATTATAAATTCCATTATAAATATTTTTATTATTTCCATTGGACAAAGTCCATCAAATAGAGTTATAAAAAGTGCATAAGATAGACTTCATCAGATAGATACTTACAAAGTCTACTAGTTTAAGATTTACTAATCCAACTGAACAAATACATATAAATTATACTAGAATAAGTATTATAATTTATAGAAAATGGAATATTCTAATTCATTTTAATAGTGCAACATCGAATGGTGAGTGGAAAGTGTGATTTTACACTAAAATCAAGGAGTCAATTAGATTTTTTTCAAATTTTGTTACAACTAATTATAATAAGTTTGGATTATGACCCATGAAAGAACATCTATAAATAGGATAGATACCCCAAGGAGAAGAAGAATCTAACATCATACAATCAAATTTTTTGTTGATGGTTTGAAACATCTTTTTACAATGTATGCTTCAATTTTAAAATTTTGATAATTTCCTTAAAGCATCATTTTTTTGGGTTTCAGTCAAAATTAATTTTGGTTTTTATATTGTAATTGTTACTTCTCCAATCATGTGATTGAGGGATATTGGGGATAGAGTGAGAGAAGTGTTCCTAATCAGGTTGATTGAGGGAATCCTGGGATACAGAGGTAATTATTTTTCAAATATGGTGGAACAAGGGCTTCCTAGGATTGGAAGATAGTCCATAAGACAGGTTATGACATGGATATATAAAGATAGGTTTGAAGAATTCCTTATCACTTTAGTATAAAATAATGATCTTTCATAGAATTGATTATGTAGGATTTTTTAAAACTTTTATAAATGTGTATATTAATTATTTATACTTGTTTGTACAAGTTTCTTATTTATAATATGAAATATATTTAATGTTCATACTGTATTGTACAACCTTCATACTCTAGTTATAATGTATAATGGGAAAAAAAAATTCCAATGGACTGTCTTAAATGTGTTGGGAAAATTTTAAGTTTACGTTTTATAAAGTACAATTCACCACCCTCATATAAAATATTTATTAATCTTACAATCATACTTATGGAATCTGATAAGGTGTATACTTTTTACATCTATTTTACATTAACTATTTATTTATGGAAAGGTATTGTTTTTATTTTCTATGCAATTTTTATCCATTGAAATGTTAGTGAATATTATTCCTATCAGACCACCAATCATTGATGGGGATGACTATTAATATTATAGAGATAAAATGAAGATTTTTTTATGAACAAAGGGGCAGAAAATTTTGTCATGGTGATGGTAAATTTAAAAATTATTAATAAGTTACATGTTTTTCTAGAGAATAAAAGTGTGAATATCGATTAAACTATATAGTTGTGAATACTTTATTATGTTTTATGATAATAATTATATACTATCAGAAATCTTATTGTGAAACTACTAACAATATTTTTAGGATATTGGGTGTTACTTTTTTTTTTAATTTTTAGGTTTTGTAGACTATAATTTCCTTGTTTTGTGTGGGTTATAATGCTTCTGATTTCTTAATGGGTGAATTTTTTACCTGGATACATCAATTTTTTTAGTTATTAGGAAGTGTTTAAAATATCTTGGTGAGAAAGATTTGATAGATGATCTTATTATAGAAAATATTATTGATATTTTGACCAAGTTGTAGGAATCTAAGTATACAAAAATAGATGATAAAAAAATTTAATGAAGTTGAGTTTGGATTATTTGATTGGAACACTCATGCAGTACAATAGAAGTTTGAAACGAGGTGAAAATAAGTAAATAAACATGAATGATATTTCTTTTACTTCTATATATACACTATAGGTAAAAAGATATGTCTAACAAGAGAGTTTTTTAATATGTAAAATATAATAAAAAATTTAAATTTAAATCATATTCTAATATTATAGAAGAAACTGAGAATGAGATTGCTCGGTTAACTAAGTGGAAGAATAAGATTGTTGGGAAGAAATATTTTCACTATATGTACAAGAATAATCAGAAAGATAAAAATTATAATAAAGATACATATGATCTGAAATTTTATTATGGTAAGAATCTAAAATATATCAGGCCATATAATCGACGGGTAAAAAGAAAGGAAAAAAACTCAATGAATATTTAGAAAGGTAAAGTAATAAAAATCTTAAAAGCTTCAAATTCATGGTGTGAAAGCTTTAGATATTTCTCTATAGAATTATCTCCAGAATCAATTAGTGATAGAGAGAAATTAATGGGGTTTTATACTATGATTCCAAAGAATAATTCTTGCTTCATAGAGAAGGGATACATTGAATCTATATCAAACATTATTTTAAATTATATTTATCTTGATTCATATGATGAATAAATTTATGAATTAAAATAAGAATAAAAATAATTACATAAGATGAGGAGGATATTATGCCTAATTTTGAAGAAATTACTACATATATAATATCACATGAGAAAAAAATTCAAAAGAACTGAAATACTATGATTGTGATAAAGAATAACTTTTTAAATAAAATAGTTTAATTTAAAAACATAATTCCAAATTTCATAATCATTCATCAATGTTTAATAAATAATATATTTCAAGATCAACATGTGATGAAATTAATTTAGTTGAACAAATTAATTTAAAAATACTCAGTTGGAAAAAAAATATCAAATATTACTTCTAAGAAGAAAAAAATTGATATTTTATATAGGATGGTAAGACCATGAAGAATTACTTCTATTATAGGTTATACCAAATAAAATTTCATATTTAGTTTAGCTATTTTATTCTAAATAATGCACGATTTTGTATGAAAATTTAAAGAGCTGTAAATTAGGAAAAAAAATATTCTTTAAACTATGTTTAGTCATTTGGTTTTCATAGAGCTTATATCACTAAATAATTTATAGGTATTCAATATAATAACGTTAAGAAGATGTGAAATCCAATAGTGCTGTTTGCTTATAATTGTACACCCAAGAAAGTTTGGGTACCAAAAACATAAATATTTTTATTTTATAGAGAAGGGATAAGTTCCAACATCCAATAAATCTAGTACATGGATAGTATTTTTTTGATACATATGACTAGTAACAAAAATTTCTTTCATATGATTATAAAGATGAAAGGTGAAAAATTATTTTTATGTGAAAATGATCAAGTAGAAATATATGGAATTTTCAAAATGAAATTCTTGGAAAAGAATGAATTTATAATGTTTTATATTTTTTAGAATTAATGAACAATTTCATCATCATAATTCAATTATGTGAGGAAGGATATATTGTGAACTACAGGAATAATAAATTTATTTTTCAATGCTTGTAAGGTAAATTTATTCATTCTACTGATTTGATTGAAAATGATTACACATTAATCATAGAATACCATAGAACCCATGTTCTACCATTCCCAAGTGAAATAAAAGTTTAATCTTAGTTTTTTAATAGATGTTTAAGACACTATAATGTGAATCAAATTATTTAAAAAATATTAGATAGGTCTTTTTAGGGATCTACCGAAGCTTATGTTTAATTCTTATAAAGTATGTGACCCTTTTCAATAAGGTAAGAAATATAATTCATGCCTAAATGGCCCGAAGGCCATATTTTTATTTTATTATGGATAATCCACCTTTTAAGGGTTGAATGGGAACCCTTACATGACCCATAGACCCAAGGCACATGGTCGGACATGACCCAAAGGAAAATACATGACCCAAAGGCTCAAAGACGTACTATTTATATTACATCACCCATAGGCCCAACCCACTAGAACTGCCCCTCCCCATCTTCTGCATTATTGATCACCTAGATCCCCACCTTGAATTTTTGATCGGATAGAATTACCTCAAACAAAGCTTCACAATTCCCAGTCTTGATGGTAGTTTCCATACCCTCTCATTCTTCCAATATGGTTAGCTATGCTTCTGGTGACTATTACTCTTTGCTCTGATCCTCTTATAGGGACTACTCGATTAGAACTAGGTTACTACATGGTCTTTGTGGCTTTAATTCCCTGATGCCCGAAGTCCATTGATGACCCGAAGGCCCTGAGACCCGTAGGCCCAAACCGGTGGGCCGAAGTCCCAAATAGGGTGAATAGTTCCTATTGCTACAATACCGAACATTACCTGCTATAGTAACCCAGAAATTTTCCGCCACCTGGTTCCAAACATGGGTCTCTTCGATTCCATGTTGGAGCCCTTACCACTCGGGTATAGGATTGTTGGAAAGAAATATAATTCATGATTTAAATATATTAGTGAAGTATTATTGTCTGAATATTTATAGTTAATGAAAATGGATTTAGTTGTTCTAACACAAACTGGATGTAACGAAGGCATACATTATATATATTTCCTGGTTAATTATTACACTAGATACACCTTGTTCTATTTTCGAATGAAAAAGATTGAAGGAATTTTCTATTTTAAAAATTTTGTAGCCAGTGTAGGAAATTTGAAAAAAGAATAACTTTGATAATTATTCATAGTAATCATGATAGTGAGTTTTGATTTTTTTTTGAAACATTTTGTAGTAATAAAGACATTGGGAAGAATATTCAGCTCATATAATAGCTCAAAAAATGAATTAGTTGAATAGAGGAATACCATTTCTTAAGAAATTAATAGAACCATGTTGTGTGAATACTCAATCGATAAACATTTTTTGGATGAATATATTAAGACTAATTGAAATGATATAAATATTTTTTTATAATATCCATTTTATAATAAAACTTATCATCAGTTGGGGATAGTAAGAAGTCCAAAAAATTCTTACATAAGGGATTTTAGATGTAAATTATTCATTATAGATAATAATGATAACTAACATAAATTTTATACCAAATATAATGAGGAAATATTTCATGGTTATTCAATAATTATTAAAGCTTATTTTATTTTTAATAAATAAACAAAAAAATTTAGGAAACAATGAATGTTATATTTAATGAAATTGATCCTTATGTTTTCAAAATTATAGAAATTATATCTTTTAATGATGTTTTCAAAATTCATTTTTAAACCATGTTGTAATGTTATTTGGATAGTAGAATAAGTAAAGAAATAGTTTCATAATTTTTACCTCTAGAACCAGTTCAACATATAGTTGTAGAATAAACTTTTACTTATAAAAAGAATCAGTTGATCTTAATACTGATAATTTCATCAGAAATGAAGATTAATGAGTCAAAACTCATATTTTCATAAGATATGAATGTGAATATCAATAATTATAATCTCATTTCAAACCTAAAACACATGGTGAGGCTTTAGGTGAGGAATATTGGATAAGGGAAATATAGGATGAACTTTGTGGTTTTGAGTGGAACAATGTTTAGACATTGGTAGAATGAAGTAAATATCTTATTTTAATTAGATTAAAATGAGTTTTTTGTTAAAAAAACATGTAGAAAATGGAATTATAATAAATAATAAATAATAATTTTTTATATTGGTTATAATCAATAAGAATGTATATATTTTGAGGAAATTTTTTTACCTGTCTCAAGACTTGAATCTATTATTATACTTATAGCCTTTGCAACATAATAAAATTTTACTATTTATTGAATGGGTGTGATGTGTTCCTTTCATAATAGATATATACATGAGGAAATTTATCTAGAATAAATGTTGGGTTTTTAAAATAAAAAATCATCGAATCAAGTGTCTAAACTTACTAGAATTATTTATGAACATAAAAATCCTTCAATAACCTCATATAATATACTTACATTACTTTTTCTTCAAAACAAATTTTGATAAGGGAGATATTAGTCAAAATTATTTAGTTAAAATTATTCTTAGTGATACCATAATTATTTATATTTATGTTGATGGAATTATATTTGGATCAACTCAAAAATATCATTTTGATTCTATTATATAATTATTATATCTAAGTTAGAGATGATCATGATTGAAAAGAAGACTTTTTTCCATAGTTTTCTAATTTCTCTAAAACCATAATGATCTTTTCTATCACAAAAAAATTATAATAAATATTTACATGATATATTTGGTTGTGAAAATGATAAATGAATATGTACCCCCATCAAAATATAAAAGACTCTTTATCTTTATGAATCTAGAAAAATAGTTGATAAAAAAATAGAATAATGATTGGATTTTTTTAATATGTTATAGCATGTCAACTAAACCTAATGTTTTCTCTATGATTGTGTGTGAAATTTCAAGAAAATAAAAAATAGTCACATCTTAAATCTATTTAAAACCCCATTATTTATCTTAATGGTACTTTATATCTTGTAATATTTTATTCTTATTGAAATAAATTTTAACTAAAATGTTAATAAGTTGATGAATTTGATGGATAGAAAATGGATATGGGAAGTACACCTAGAGAAAGTCATTTCATAGGAGTGTATTTTGTTTCTTGGTCTTATAATAAACAATTATTTGTAGCAACTTCTACCAAATACGTTTAATATGTCAGAGTTAGAAGTTATTATGTTCAGCTATTGTGGATGTAACACACACACACACACTAATTTTGGCTTGTGTTTTAATAAAACTATAATTTTGTGTCATAATACAAGTAGAATAACATTGTGTAATAACCCATAAAATCACTCTTGATCAAACAAAATAGATATAAGACATTATTTCTAGTGAGATATCGTGTTAAAAGAAGATAATATTTTACAATTTATTGGAACACAAGATCAATATGATGATATTTTTACAAAACCTCCCAATTATGATAGATTCAAAAATGATAAAATAATATTATTATGATCAATAAAAATTGATCATTTATATATTTTTTATTTAACTATCTTCTTAATGGAATAAAACTCCTCGATAATTTTGATGGAAAAAGTTTCCTTCCTTTTTTTTATTTTTTTTATAAAATCTTCTAAAATATAATATTATGAAAAATTTGTATTTTCATAAAAAGGATGTTTGTTAAAAATTTAATCAGATAGAAAATATTCCATTTAATTTTCATTGGAAGACCGATATTTTATATCATTGGAAAAACATTCATAAGAAATTAATCTACAAAACATTCTTGAATTTAATTTTTTTTTCATATAATATTTTGGAGATATTTTTTTTATGTTTTTTATAAAAGTTTCAGCTCTATAGGAATTATGTTTGTCTAAAAAAACTCCAAAAATTTCGAATAAATTTTTTTATGAATATGAAGTGTTCAAAACCAATACATTAAAAAAATTAATTCATAGTATTCTAAGATAAATTCGCAGTTGTTGGATTTTTTAGGAAATCAAATCGTCACACTATTTCCTATATATAGTTGAAGTGGTTGAATTAATTATTCATTTCCAATTAATTACTAAGAGAGATCTCTCCATATTTTTTCTCTTCTATGTTCTTTTTTATATAGTTATTATATTTCATTTCATCTTCATCTGTTAGGATTACATGGAGACTGAAACATGGGGTTCTTATTATGTTAACCCTCTTTAATATTTTAATCTCATAATTATTGTAGTAAAGCAGTAACCAAGGTTACCTCTAAATGAGACTTTATTTAAGGAGATTCTTTGTCACATTTATATTTATTATTAACTATTTACTAACAAAAATATTTATTGGGGTATTTACAAGATAGAAAAGGAACTAAGATAAATCTAAAACTAATAAAACACGAAAAGAAATCAGAAGAAAAAAAGAAATGAATGAAAACATGAGAGAAATCAGAAAATATTAGTTGTCTTTCCATTTGAATCCACTATATCATCCATTCTTCATTACTTTTAAAGAATTAATTCTATAATTTTCTTGATAGACATTCTGAAATCTCTATATCGTGTGGCACGTTATGTTTTATAAGTCAAGTCCGTCAACTAAGATCTCAGTTTTACCATTTTTTTGTTAAGATCTGATTAATGTATTCAATGATCACCAAAAATTTGACAGAGTGGAAGCGTTGTGCTCACAATTCTCGATCAATAATTGAGAATCATCAATAAGATGAATAAAAAAACAAACTCCTAACTGGACTGAACGAATAGTCTGCATCTGATGAAAAATACATGCTGATCGACAATATATTTTTTAAGGAATAGAAGATAAAATTGATCAAAATGATTGAGATAAAATCATGAAACAACAATTTCATATCTAATAATTTAAAATATAGAGAAAATTTCAGTTTGATAGAAAACATAATTGCTCAGAAAGAGATAAATAGAAGGAATCATAGGGTTTGGACACAAAGAAATTATCCAATAATGTTCGTAAAACACAATTGACTTTTGATCTTAATCTTTATGCTAGGAAAGAGTTCTTCTCTGATTTCAAAAAAATATCTATCATCTTTTCTCTCTATAACTCCACTCTAATGACGAGAAATTCATTTTGAATGTTGCTCAATTTTTCAATCTCAAACTAATTTGAAATATTTTATTTTGTTTTTCAACTTACATCATATCCTCTACACCACCTTTGTAAGGTTACAACCACCATTTGACAATTAATTCACATACCTTAAGTCACTTTCTATATATCCTTATCAAATCTCCAACAAAACCTCACCTGATTTCATGTGATCAATAAATTATCCAACAACATCAACATATTATTATACAATGCTTGAGTTTTATTAAAAATATTATTTTATTTATCATACCTGATGACCACCTGTTAGTGTTTTCCACTTACTATTCAACTGCACCAACACCTAGACAGAGTATCATAACTAATGAAATGAAGCTAAATGGGGCCCCACTATCATCATCCGAATCAGAAACCTACAAAACAAATTAATTCTAGAAAAAAACAAATCTCAGATCATATCCACCAACCCATCCCAACATATTCCAGCTATGCACCAACAATAACTTACTAATCAATTTCTGAAAGAAACCATGTTATCTCCTTTTTTTATGCATGCAAATGAAACTCATCACCAAAAAATATACCATCATTCCTCACAACTTTTTTTCAACGAAAATCCAATTTTCTGCCTCTATTCAAAACCTAGAATCATTACCCATCCTAAAATCATCTCAATGATGGGTTGGCTCAGTGTCGGCAGCACTGGTTATCCTCTTCAAATGGTAATTGAAATCGTCTGCTTCACCAGATCTGGAAACGACAGCTCCATAGGCCAAGTCTCAAATGATTTCCAGGCTTCTTCCTCAAATGTTACTCGAACATCAAAATGCCTGAAAAAAAGTTAAACAAAAACCTAGAACATCTTCTTCAATTTGCTCGTCTGAGTCCTTTAATCACAACCCAGATCTAACTTCTTCCCACTTCAAATGGTGGTTCCAACAATGGCGTAGGTCATCTCTCCTAAATGGAAATTTTTTGAAGCTCATTAGTGGAATGGAAAAGTGTGGTCGGATTTGAACGATGTCTTTCATCGGTGGAACTGATCATTCTCAAACAATATCAGATGGATTTCGAGTGGTGGCCTAGTTTTGTTCCAGCATTAGATGACAGCGATAGAGGATCTTCTTTCAGGTTCTTCATACTTTAATGGGATTCCAAAACATAGTTTCTCTTCATCTGGTAGAACTGGACTCGACCTCAGATTCACAGTGGCAGTTCATCCTCATGAGGTCTAGCTCAGAAATGTTGTGATTAAAATATCTTATGAAACATATATTTATTTAACATAGCTCATCAATTTTATCATATGCATGGTGCATCATTTCTCTTACACAGGTGGAAAAATAATCATTAATAAATGAAATGGACTTCAAGCGAATAATAAAAAATTTAAATAAATAAATAAATGTAAACAATATAACAAATTAATAAAATTTTAAACTATAAGTTAAATTTTAACAACTTGTAAAAAAAATTAGTGAAATGAAAATTAACATATAATCAAACTAATTTCATTAAATTAAATTAAACAAAAATAAATGATTAAATAAAATTAAATCTAAACAAATTACTTATTTAAATGAATAAATTATATTAAAAAATAGAAATCAATTTTATTTATAATATTAATTGATTAATTAATTATCAAAAAAATGAAATTACAAATTTTTTTTATGAAATAAATTAGAGTACAGTAATCTTAATTATTAAATTAGTTAATGAAATTAAATCCAATGTTAAACAATAATTAATTAGCTAATTATAAAAACAAAGGAAAAAAGATAAATCGAATTAGCAAAGCATAATATTAAAAAATGACATTAAAATAATTTTTTAAAATAAACATTAAATTTAAATAATAAATTGAATTTTAAACAAAAAATATAATTAAAATATATAGAATCATTAAATAATTATAAAATCATTAAATTAATAGCATTATTTTTTTAACAACAAAATAACACCGAAATAAATTAACTAAATAAAAAATTATTTTAGAAATTAAATATAATTTAATTAATGATATTATCTGGAAAAAATGTATCAAAATATAGTCACCTCAATTCCTTCATAGTAGGTTTTTCCTTTTTCTGAAGAAGATAATTAATAAAATCCAGTGGATTGAAATAAACCTTATGTTTGAAATACGGGGTTGCTACAAAAAATCAGTTTTCAAAATTATTTTCTCCTTGGATTTCTGTCAAATAGTGAAAAATGTTTACCCTCAAAAAATTAAGTTTTCTATAATTGCACAATCAATTCCTACTTGACAAAAAATAATTGACCATAAAAATTTGAACCTAGATTAAAACCACTTCAATTATCATTCAAATGAAGTTCCAATATTCTTTTTTACTTCCAAAAGAATTGACTCACATAAATTAACAATCAAATAATTTATACACTCTCTTTGGATGAGCGAACATAATAAATTAAAAGGAGTATAAATAACTCATCTCATAGCTTGTAGAATGAAAAACAGTTCAACATGGATTATGATCCTAATTTAATATGCATATCTTATGAATTTGAATCCAAATTAAGAGATTTAATAAAACATTATAATCGTAAAACATTATCATAATTCATACCAAAGTACATTTCCTTTCAAGAGGGTAATGAAATATGAATTACTCAATTATATCCAAGGTGTAATATAAAATTAACCTCTTTAAAGTGAATACACAACACTCAAAATTATGATAAATTTAAAACCACTAAAAAAGATCCATGGAAACTTGAAAAATAATTAAATTTGAAACAAATTATGGTTTTGATGGGATCACATTGTGGTATAATTTAGAACATTGAAAAAAACTCCCCCCACACACTAAAGTTCAACACTATTCCAAATGCTGAACTCATGGTGTATAAAACATGTAAATTGATTTTTATGTTTCAAAATGATTTAAAAATTTTGTAGATTAGAGTCACGTTTGAATAGGGTAACAAGAAATATCAATGAAGTAATTTTCCACAAAAAATAAATTATAAACAACATTTCATTGCAAGGTGAAAAATTCACTACTAGTTACCTCTTCAAAAATTTCAACTTAAAGATGAGTTTTGTATATGAGTTCACTTCCAAGAAGTGATAAAAAAATTTCCAGCACAACATGGGATTATTCATCACTAATTCATATCTAAGTAATCTATTTAATGGAATAAAAAAAAGGTTAAATCACAATATTCCGCATAAAAAACATCCTTTAAAAAACATTCAATCAATTAAAAAAAATGTATCAGCATCAAACAGATTTTTAGAGCTTGAAAAAGTGAGAAAAATTGTATACTGAAAAACTCCATAAATTGGAAGCTTTATTCTCCTTTTCAAAGATTAAAATACACCCATCCATTCATCGATGATGCTTCTAGAACCCCCTATTTCTGGTATGTAACCCTTTATTTATTATTTTCTTGTATATTAAGTTTAAGGCTAATGTTTAGGAGAGTTTAGAGAATGTTTGGAGAGTTTGGGGGGATAAAGGGGCGGTGAATAGGATTTTCATGGGTTGTCCAAATCATGCTGGAGCCTAGTACGAACCGTGCACTTTGAAAAGTGGTTTTGGAAAATTTGAGGCATTATCTTTGGCACAATTTGTGCACAGTTACTGATAACGTGCGAGGAGGTCATGTGAGGGTCTACCCAGACAGTAGTTAATACATGGTTAATGCATATTTTGTCTAACTATGCAACTAAACCATGTGTGGGGTAAATGTGAGATCCTAAAAAAGTGGATCTCACAAATTTTTTACTCTAAGTGGCTTGTTTTTCCTCCTATGCAGTCCTAACTCGATATTCTTCTCTCATAATGATTGGAGAACTAATATCGAGAAAATTGGAATCGATCTGGAGCCTTTCCTTAGCGTTTAGAAGCTCGATTCTTACAGTTAATGCTTGTTGTTCACCGTTCTTGTCACGTTTTTTGATATCTACTTCGACCCACTTCTCAGATTCTTAGATATACACTAGATGTGGTTAGATCGATGATTATGGATGCCATATAAGTTGATATATGGTATTGATCACATTAGGGGAAGAGATCTAAGGAAGTTTCATGGAATTCTTATTCGGTTTCGTGAGTGTTCTTCGTCTATTTACCGTTTTCTTCAAAATGATTGAGGTCGGTGGCTTCAGTCTCGACTCCTCTAAGTATAAATGATTGGAACAATTTCAAATTGATTTTTTTCTGTTGAAATGATGGTGAATTGTCTATTTGTTGATTGTTAGAAACATTCTTGAATGAAGGCTTGTGGAAATAAGGAAAATTATTTTTCTTGAATAAATTTCTTGATTCTAGATTTTAAAACAAAGGTTTGTTAGTGGTATTTTTCTGGAATTATGGTAAAAGGATTTTATTAAAGGGTTTTCAAAAAAAGGGATGATTTTAATGAAATGGAATGGCTGTTTGGAATTGGTTTGTTTAATGGTTTTCAATAAAAGAATGGTTTTATTGAAATGGGATGAAATGGTTATTTGAAACGGTTTTGGAATACATTGGGTTTTGTGTGAGTTCATGTTTGACGAGCCATGAATAAGGGATGTGTAACAGTGGGGTACAATGTATGTGACCCTAGATTAGGGGCATGTGTTAGTGGGACACAAGTTGACTAGACAAGAGACCATTCATGAGTATGTAACATTTGAAATGAACCATGCATGGTTGGGTGTGTGAAAAGGTGAAATAGAATGGTTATGCCAAAATGATATTTAGAAATGGTTTTAAAGGATTATTTGGTTTTTTATTTAAAAATGTGACTTGTTGGAAAATTGGTTGATAATATCACTTGTTTACTCTTGGTTACAAATGATTTTAGAAGCTGTTTATCTTTAGTTATAAACAGTTTTGCAGAATTGTTTTATATAAATGTTTTTATATAAATTTTTTTAACTTTTCTATCCTAGTGGCATGAGTAGGGAATTATTTGGGGAAAAACTAATAGGTTTTATACTCACACATGCTTTGGAACTTTGGTATTTTTAAAAATTCAATCTTTTGGGACATGGGAAATGGTAAAGTATCACACGTCTATAGTACCACCTTGTGATACTTGGGATGTTTGGTGATTGGAGTATGGAGCTTGTGGAGCATGGAGTCTTATTGTTGTCTTGGTGTTTATTTATGTCTTTCTAGTATTTAATTTGATACTAGTTTGGCTTCCACTATAACACATTTTTTTTGGTTTGGTTATAATGGAAATGGTTGATTTGTCTTGGTTTTATCATGCATCATATAGTGATTGGTCGGTGATGTTTGGTTGGTTAGTGGTTTGATTCTTTAAGGTTAAATCATCCCCCACATATATTTGAAACACTTCTCCATTTATTTCCATCCTTTGGCATCTTGTAGATATCGCATAAGTCCAAGTAATGATTCACCACCCTATAAAACCAATGAGAATAAGTGGGTCATTAAAATTGGTATCATCTTGTTCGATCCTTTCCAAATAAGTGGTATTTAGTTTCTTGATCATGGAGTTTAATTCATTCTTATCTATTCCTTGGGTTGGAATCTTAGAAAGGAGTAGGATCATCAAGACATGAAATTTGGAGTATAAAAATATATAGCTAACCTTTTTATGTATAACTTCATGTTACCAGGTTGTTCAGTACATAAGTGGTTTGGAGAGACTTTTAAGAAATTGGAATCCCATTTTCATGGGTTTAGCTAATGAGACGAGCATGACATTCATCAGAGAAATGACTTCCCACTAGGATTTCATATTTCATTTTGGGAAAATGTTATTTGATGTGATTCATTTTCTTGATTTTTGAAAAATTTTGAAATTGTTTTCAATTGAAAGATTTAGAAAAGGGAATAGATGGTAAATTTTATAAATGGGTTGATTTTCAAAAGAAATAATGGATTTTTTTCAAAAATAGTTAAACTTGTTAAAGGTTGCATTTGGAAAGAAATGTTGTGATAGTGGATGTGATAGAATTTGAAATGTAATGTCTTCAGTTGCTATAGATTAAGCCTTATAGAGTTTGTTGTTGGTTTAGAATATGGCACATGGTAGGTGTCGTTGAAACCAACATGAAGAAGCTATAGAGAATGTGGTTTCACCTGAGCAACAGGTGAACCAAGAACTAGTTTAGAGTATCGACCAATCATTTCAATCTATTTATACATGGAACCAGAGGGATGATCCAAGACCTGTGGATCATTAAATCTAGTTCATAAAGATAAATCCACCCATTTTCTGGGGTGATTCAGAACCCAAAAAGGATGAGGTGTGGATGAATAGGATGAGTCGTATCTTTAGTTTAATCAACACACCAGCGGATTTGAAATTCAAAATGGAAATGTATATGCTTGAGGATCGTGCACACCATGGGTGGGACCTAGCGGTCCATGCTAAACAGTATCAAGGCCTTGGTTGGGATGATTTTGGGGAATTTTTCAAAAAACAATTCTATCCTTACATGTTCAGGATCCAAAGGAAAACATACTTCTTTATCCTTAGGAAATAAAATCTATCTGTCATAGAGTATGAGGCTAAATTCATGAATTTAGTGCACTTTGCACCTGATGTTACAGTGAGTGTGGCCTTGAAGGCACACATCTTTGAATCTAGGATATTCCAGAAGATTCAATTGAAAATTATGGTTCTCTGTATTACAGATTATACAGAGATTGTGAAAAGTGAAACATTGGCTGAATGTGATATCTCAAGAACTATGGGAGGAGGATGTATGATGATACCTACGGGAAATGGTGAGAACTCGATTGCTGGGAGCCAGCAAAAGAGGGATACATATTTTCAATGTGGGAGAGAGGCTCAAAATTAGATGACTGGATTAATGAACCTTCTTCCATAACCTAAGAGAAAAATGAGTTGTTTGCAATGTGGTTTTCTTTACCACATAAAGTGAGAGTGTACAGAACAACCTAGAGCATGTCATGATTGCAAGAAGATTAGGCATCTTCATCACTATTGTCGTAGTTCTTCGAGGTCAGGTGCTCGAGACACTTTTCAGGTGTCACAAGCATCATATGCTTCGATGAGGTGAGGGACATAGAACCAGTCACGTTAGCAGAACAGAGCTATCCATGGTGATTCTAGGAACACCATGACACCCCAGAAAGGGAAATCTCAACAAGGCAACAAAGAGAAAAGTTCAACAATAAAGCAATTGTATTGAGCTGAGTAGGTGATTGTGGATGACCAGGCTGGACTATCTATGGTGAGGGGTACAATTCAATTAAATTATACCCTTATGCAAGTTTTGTTGGATATTTCTACATTTCATTCTTTCATTTCTTCTCATGTAGTTGATATTCTATGTTTAAAACATGAGATGATGCCTTCGATTTTAAAATATCAAACTCTTCTTTGTAAAAGAGAATGTCGAGAATTTTTATGTAGAGAATGTTCTATAATTGTTGATGGAGCTGAGTAGTAATGGTATTTCTTGGTGTTGGGAATGGATGTCTTTGATGTAGTCCTAGGTATGGATTGATTGACAACTTTCAAGTATCACCTCAAATGTTATAGACCAATAGTTAGTTTTACAATTTAGGATGATGTCGAGCATCTCTCCATAGGACAAAGGGTTGTAAAGATAGATGCAAAAGGCCTGTTGGCACCAGTAGTGGGAACGATTTCTTACCTGTTGATGGTGCTGACCTTAGCATCGATAGAAGAGATCGAGGATATCAGTTTTCTAGCAGTTGTGGATCAATTTCCACATTTTGTCCCAATAACTTCTTAGTATTACCAAAATAGTGGAAGTGGAGTTTATGATTGATATCCTCCTAGGGATCAGACTTATTTCCCTTCCATCTTATAGGATGTCACCAATATAGTTAAGGGAATTGAAAGTGTAGTTGGAAGAGCTGTAAAGAAAAGGTTTCATTCAGCGGAGCACATATCTATGGTTATCACTAGACTTTTTTGTGAAGAAAGAAGATGGAACTCTAAGGTTGTGTGAGGATTATCGTAAGCTTAACCAAGTTACGATAAAGAATAGATATACACTTCCACACATTGATGACATGTTCAAACAATTAATGGGATCTCAGTGCTTTTCTAAAATTTACTTGCGCTCAAGATAGTATGAATTGAGAGTCTGAAAGGAAGATATTCTGAAGACAACATTGAGGAGAAAATATGGCCACTATGAATATATAGTCATGCCTTTCGGTCTTACAAATGCACTAACATTATTTATGGAATTGATGAATCAGATATTTAAAATATATCAAGATTCTTTTGTTGGAGTGTTTGTGGATGGCATATTGGAGTACTCAAGGACAAGGGTTGAGCATGATAAACTCTTGGCGATGATGTTAGGAATCATGATAGATTCTCAGTTGTATGCCAAACTATCTATGTGTGAGTTTTGGATACAAGAGGTATGCTTTCTTGGACATGTAATTTCTGAAAAAGGTGTTTTAGTGGATCTTAAGAATATTTAGGTTGTTAACTCTTTGAAACCGCTCAAAAAATTCATTGAGATACAAAGATTCCTTTTTCTAGCTAGTTATTACTGACACTTTTTTCGTAACTTCTCACGATTAGCTTCACCAATGACAACTTCGAAAAAGAAGAATGTTCCATTTCAGTGGAGTGAAGAGCTAAAATTTCATCTTAGATCAACACCAATCTTGATTTTCTAGAGTTATGATTGGGGTTTTTTGTGTATTGTGATACTTATGGAACTGAGTTGCGATGTATTCTCATTCAAGGAGACCATGTGGTTTATTATGGTTCAAGGTAGTTGAGAGTGCATGAGAATAATTACCAACCACAATATTTGGAGTTAGTCATAGTCATCCGTGTTTTGAAGACTTGACGTCACTATCTCATTGTTGAGAAATTCACTATGTTCACTAATCATAAGAGCTTGAAACATATTATCTCACAACGAGGATTGAATCTGAGGAAAAAATAGGGATTAAATAACTCTGGATGTTTGAATTTGACTTGATGTATACACTAAGAAAATGTAATTTGGAGGCCGATGCATTAATTAGAAAGTTATGTGCTCAGTTGGAAAAATAAGCTTTAGATGAGTGGTAGTAGATGTCAGTCTTAGGCAATATGCATGTGGAATTTGAATACCAAGGTGATGTTGTGGTTTTCATTTAGTTTTCCACGATTTCTAATTTGGTAAATATGGTTAAAGAGGCGAAAAAATCTGATGTGGAATTCCTAGTTATGATTTCAAAACTCAATGGTGGGGAGACCATTAAGAGATAGAAACTTGATAGGAGTTAACTGTTGTGGTATAGAAATCATATGGTTGTACCTAGGGCTTATTAAGAACTAACTCTTCATGCGTACCACCACTCACGATGGGTTGTACATCCAGGAATACATAAGATGTATAAGGTGTTGAGGGTGAAGTTTTGATAGATCAACATGAAAAGGAGGGTGGTTGAGTTCACTTCATAGTGATTAACTTGTCATCAAGTAAAAGAATAACATCAACAATCATAGAGTATGTTAAAATCTTTACCTATTCCAAGGTCAAAATGGTAGAAGATAACAATGGATTTTATTATAGGTATCTCAAGAATGGTTCGGAAAAATGAATGTCATATGACTGATAGTGTATCAGCTTACCAAGTCGGTAATTTCATCCCTATTTGTGAGACTCATATGGTGGAGGATCTATCCAAAATCTATATCCAAGAAGTGGTAAAGAGATATGGAATACCAGCTTTGATAGTCTTAGATAGAGATCGGAGGTTCACA
Source organism: Viscum album (assembly GCA_963277665.1). Lineage (NCBI taxonomy): Eukaryota > Viridiplantae > Streptophyta > Magnoliopsida > Santalales > Viscaceae > Viscum > Viscum album. The sequence goes on along the minus strand of OY728153.1, from coordinate 182,380,912 downwards.
TCTTGTTTTTTGAAATCCTCACAGAAAGCTCTTGGAACTCAGTTGACTATGAGTACGGTGTATCATCCACAGACGGATTGGAAATATAAAAGGATGATACATATGTTAGTAGACATGTTGTGGGCTTGTGTAATGGATTTGATGGTTCATGGGAAGAGAATTTCCATTATTGGAGTTCTTGTATAATAACAACATCCATGCATCGATACATATGGCTCCATTGGAAGCGTAAAATGGACGTCCTTATCATTATCCACTATTTTGGGTGGAAATAGGTGAGATTTCATTAGTAGGGAAGAACCTTGTCCAAGAAATGATGGAGAAGATTCAGTTGATCAGAAAGAGAATGTAAACAGCTCAAAGTCATAAGAAATTGTATGCAAATCATTTCCAAAGACCATTATCATTCATAGTGACTAATCATGTTTTATTAAAGATCACTCCAAGGCTTCAACATCGTCATTTTGGAAAGCAGGGAATGTTATCTACTCAATACATTACCCATTTTGATATACTATAATGGGTTTGAGAGGTGGAATATCAGTTGGAATTGCCACCATGGTTCAGTTCGGTGCAAAATGGGTTTCATGTATCTCAGTTGATAATGTATCAGCATGATCCTGACCATGTGATCTAATGGGATCACATTGACCTAGAGCCATATGCTCTGGTGTGGATTACGAAATCACAGGATAATGTCTTGGGTGGAAAAATCATTGGCCTAGTGTGGGTTTTATGGCAACATGGTCAGATTCAGGAAGACACTTGGGAACATGAGAAGGAAATGAAAGAGTAGTGGATGGAATTATTTCAGGGCAAGGATGGGTTTCTACTATTTGGGGGTGAAAAGGACAATGGTGGGGAGAATTTAACACCCCCAGTTTCTAGTATGTAACCCTTTATTTATGCATTTCATGTATATAATGATTAAGGGTGAATGTTGGGAGAGTATGGAGAATGTTTGGAGATTTTGTGGGGTTAATGGGGAGGTGCATAGCCTGCGCACAGGTTGTCCAAACCGTGCAGGAGCCTAGTATTAATCATGCACTTTGAAAAGTGGTTTTAGGAAATTTGATACAGTATCTTTGGAACGGTGTGCACACGGTTAGGGAGACTGTATGAGGAGGTCATGTGAGGGTCTGCCTAGGCAGTAGCTAATGCACGGATAGTGCAGGGTTTGTATAACCATGCAACTAAACAGTGTGTGGGATCAAAGTGAGATCCTAAAAAAGTGGATCTTCGAAGTTTTTGACTCTAAGTGGATCACTTTCCTCCCATGTAGCCCTAACTCAGGAGTTTTCTCTAATGAAGGTTGGAAATCCTCTCCCATGAAAATTGGAATCGATCTTGAGCCTTTCCTTGGCGTATAGAAGCTCGATTCTTGCGATAAGTTCTTGTTATTCACCATTATAATCAGGTATTGTTAGATCTACTTTTCCCCCCTTCTTGTATTCTTAGATCTACACCTAACATGGTTAGATCTAAGATTATGGATGCAAAATAAGTTGATATTTAGTCTTGATCTGTTTAGGGGAAGAGATATAAGGCAGTTTCATGGAATTCTTACCCGGTTTCGTGAGAATTATTCATATGTGTACCATTTTCATCAAAACTCTCAAGGTAGGTGTCTTCACTCTCGACTCCTATTAGTAGAACTGATTGACATGATTTCAAATAGATTAATTTGTGATGAAATGATGGTGAATTGGTTGTTTGTTGACTGTTAGAAACCTTCTTGAATTATGGTTTGTGGAAATCCGGAAAATAAGTGTTCTTGAATAAAGTGCTTGATTCATTATTTTAAAATGAATATTTTTAAATGGTATTTTTCTGTAATTGTGGTAAATGGATTTGATTAAAGGGTTTTCAATAAAAGTAATGATTTTATTGAAATGTAATCGGTGTTTGGAATTGGTTTGTTTAATGGTTTTCAATAAAATAATGATTTTATTAAAATGGGTTGAAATGGTTATTTGAAATGTTTTTGGAATACATTGGCTTTGTGTGAGTTCATTATTGACGGGCATTGAATAATGGACATGCACCAGTGGGGTACAAGGTATGTGACCCTGGATCAGGGGCGTGAGTCAGTGGGACATAAGGTGATTTGACAAGATACCGCCCATGAGAATGGAACTGTCGAAATGAAGCATGCATGGTTGGGTGTGTGAAAAAGTGAAATGGAATGGTTATGCCAAAATGATATTGAGAAATTGTTTTAAACACTTGTTTGGTTGTTTTTCTGGAAACATGACTTTCTAGAAAATTGTTTTAAAATAACACTTATTTACTCTTGGTTATAAATTGTTTTTGGAACTTGTTTATATTTAGTTATAAAAATTTTTTCATAATTGTTTTATAAAAATAATTTTATATAAATATTGTTAACTTTTATATCCTAGTGGCGTGAGTGTTGAGGTCATTGGGGAAATCCTAATGAATTTTATACCCATCCCTGCTTTGGCACTTTTGTGACTTCACAGATGCTATATTCTAGAACATGGTCAAAGGTATTGTATCACATGTCTTTAGCATCACCTCATGATACTTGGGCCGTTTGGTGATTAGAGCGTGGAGCATGTGGAGCATGGAGTCTTGCTGTCATCTTGGAGTCTATTTGTGTCTTTTAGCTGTTTACCTTGATTTTGGGTTGGCTTTCGCTATAGAACACTTTGGTTTGTTTTGATATAAAGGAAATTATTGAGTTTTCCTGGTTTTATCATTCATTATATAATGATTGTTCGGTAATTTTTGGTTAGTTAGTTATTTGTTTCTTAAAGGGAAAATCATCCCCCACTTATATTTGAAACTCTCTGTCATTTATTGTCAGCCATTAGCGTCTTGGGGATGTCACTTAAGGCCAAGTAATTATTCACCACCCTCTCAAGCCAATGAGAATAAGCGGGTCATTAAAAAGCACATCTAGTTAACATAAAAGATCCTAAAAATAAAATGAGATCAATATTAAATCCTAGAACAATTTTAGCTTAAAAAAAATAAAACAATAGTTGAATAATTAAGGGTGTTTGTCCAAGTTTCATCAGGTTTTAGCTTTGTTTGATTATAGATATTTGTAAGGGTCATGCTAAAAATGATAGAGAATAACCCCAAGAAGATTCCTCATATTGAATCATTGAGCTTAGCAGATGGTTTAAAACCTTTTAAAAATATGTACATAGTGTCTCTCCCTGTTATTTTCTACAATAAAAACTAGCAGAAAATTTTAAATGTTTATTGAAATTGAAAAATAAGAACTAAAAAGTGGTGAAAATAAGTAATGGGATGAGAAATATTGGGTTAACCCCCCCCCCCCCCCCCCCCCCGAGGTGCTACAGTTTAGGTTATCTATAGCTGGAAAGTGTGTTGTTCATCCCCAATCCATTAGTGGAAGAAATTTTTATGGTAAAAACTACCACATATTCTCTTTACCACAGTCGTGCAGCTTACGTTCTTTATGGGGGTTGCCATTAAAATAGTATGACGTACATAGCCCCTTTTTATTGTGGTAGAATATTTTAGTCTGAGTTGGATAAGCAATATAATGGACCCCTCTTCGACTTCTTTGGAGGGAAATTTGTCCCCATGTTCATCCATAACATCTTAGGACATCATTAATAAATGAAGACTTTTTTCCCTTAATCGGACAACCTGCTCTTCTCATTCCAGATCAAAATGCTCTTCCTTATAGACTTCCTCTATACCCTATCTCTAACTCCATTTCCCCCCTTCACTTCTCTATACAAAGTGAATTATTTCATAAACACATGAAAATTTTCCTAAGCTAGTGAAGTGGATGCCTTTACTAGAGTATAAAAACAATAGAATTTAGTTGAAATCTCTTATTCAGAAATATCTATAGAAGAAATGTCAAAAATATTAAAATTTTCATGAAGTGAAAACATTGGAAGCCCATTTTATTCCACTGACCATCAAAAAATCAATTTAATTAAGAAGGTAAGGGTTATACAGTTCAACTTCAACCTCTTGTATTTCTTCATCACAAGTTGAAAAGTGAAGCTATCCTACATGAAACGTAGGGTTAAATGTGAGAATTCTTTGGGTTCTTTAACTAAAACTATAAAGACTTGGATTTAGATGTTCTTTATATTAATCCAACATATTTTTAAATTCATTTTCATTTAATGTCTTGAATAATATTCTAGTGTTGTAGGAAAAATATCTTACAAATCCATCATAGGATAGGTCAAAATCCATTTGTTCTTATTTTTTTAAGTAGTTTTTTTTCAAAAATTCTAAATAAAATATATATATTTTTGTTAAACTCCTTGGAAGCCACCACAGAAACAACAATAATTTAAACCTGGTTTTTTTTCACGTTAACCATTTTATATATATCTATCTTCTAACTACTCCAGTAAAGCAACAACCAGAGATATCTCCCAACGGGACTGCATTTAAGGACATTATTTTTCACAATTATTATTATTATTAACTTCATAATAAGGAAAATATTTCATGGGGGATTTCTATGATTGAAAAAAAACTATTGCAATTTCTAATATTGAAAAAACATGAAAATAAATAAAATGAACACAAGAGTAGTGAATAAAAACTATAGAAAATTCATACAAGATTGGTGGTCTTCCAAATTAGATCATCCATTTTTTATTAAGTTGAAAGAACTCATTTCATAATTCTATCTACACACATTAATAAATATCTAAACCATGTGTGTCATTATGTTTGAAATGTCGAGGTCATCAATTAAGATTTTAGTATAACCGTCTTTCATTAAAAGCTTATCCAAATATTCAATGATCCAAAAACACTTTGACAGCGTCGAGATGTTTAGCTCACAATTCTCGATCATGAATTGATAAGCCTAAACAAAAAAAATCAAACAACAAACTCCAAAACAAAGTGACCAAAAATCTGTATTCAATGAAAAATAAATCCGATTGAAAATGTGTCAACAAATGAAAGAGAAAATGGAACAAAATTATGGAGATGCAATTATAAAACAAAAATCTCATGTATGACAATTGAAAATCTGGAAAAAATTACAGTTTTATAGAAAATATAAAAGTTGGGAAAGAATTCAACAGAAGGAATCAAAAGATTTGGCCTCAGGAAAATTAGCCAATCATGTCCATGAAATGCGATCGATGTTTGATCTTAATCTCCACGCTCAGTAGCCTCTACACTTCCTTTGAAAGGTGACAACCCCCATTGAGAATTAATTCTCATATCTTGAGTCTTGTAATACTTAGAAAAGACCCAACAAGCCCCCGACATGTTTCATTTCTTGCATGCGTTGTGATGCAAAATTTTTTTTAGCACCCAGATAGAGTATCGTAACCAATGCAATGAAGGTGAACGAGGCCTTACCTTTACCATTAGAATCAAACACCTACAAAACAAATTAATTCCAGCAAAAAAAATCTCAGATCATCTATTTCAACACATACCAACCTATTCCACCTCTACACCATCAATAATATGACAATCAATTTATAAATGAAACCAACATGTCTTGTACTAAATATGCCTATAAATGGAATCCATTGCCAACAAAAATACCAGCATTCATCACGGCTTGAATTCAATAAAACTCGAATTTGAAACCTCCATTAAAAACACATAATCACGCCACATCATCAAGTCAGCTCGATAATGGGTTGGTTTGGTTGTGCATGCACCAGTTATCCTCCTTATATGGCGATTCAAATCTTCTGCTTCACCAGATCCGGCAGCGGTGGATCCGTAGGACCGACCTCTAATGATTTTCTGGCTTCTTCCTCAAATATCCCTCAAACATCTATACGCCTTCAAATAGATACAAAAAACCTAGAACCTTTTCTTCATTATGCTTGCGATGGCAGTGGAGGTCAAAAAGTTGTCTAGAGTAGGCAAGAAAACACATAAAAACAGGTGCAAAATCAGAAATCAAGAGACCATAGAACTGTTACTGCATTTTTATTATTTACTTATGTTATTGAACTAATACTTTTTATGTTTTCATGACTAAATATTGTTATAATGCTATTGTAGGGAACAACTACAGAACCACCAAATAGTGGTTGTAATGGAAAAACTATCACATATGACAATGTAAGTACTCTATAGTAGGTTAAAAAATGTTTGATATTGAAACCCACATCATAATACTTTATAGAATGTGATATTTAAAACCTTATGCAATATAAATGGTTATGTGTAACTCTCCGTGGTGGTTTCATGGTTGGACACTCCATATAGCTCTATAACATATTAATAATAAATTATGAAACCACTAGAAAAATCAGACCCTCCACATCATAGCCTATTTGACCACAAAGTAGAGTCCTGGGATAAGAACGTTTTTGTATAAAAATCAGACCCTCCACCTCATAATTTAACTTCCACCATTCAATGTGTAAAAACATGCATGAACCCCCTATCCTGGATCCACTATTGTTTCCATATCATAGTCTGAATCCACCTAGTTAACCTCTGGTTCTTCTGAATATTCATACTCTTCTATCTCGAATTATTTAACCAGCCAAACTCTCTACAATACTAGCCTAGTGTACCTTGTGCCAACCATGAAACCTCCATTGAGAGTTACAATGAAACCCAAATCATAGAACTACAAATAATGTGATGTTTAAAGCCTTATAAAACATTTATGCTATTATTTTATTATGTTACTGAACTATTTCATTCAATGATAACATGCATAAATAATGTTATAATAATGTTTTAGGGAAATGAAATAGAACGGTTGAATACTGGTTACCATGATGATAGTGTTACAAATCTCAATGTATGTACATATTGTTCCGTATCTTTAAATCCTAAAAATTTAAAAACAGTTCATAGTAGTTGATATGTTTTCCTACTTGAAATATTATGCAACATTTTTGTTAGTTATCATTGAAGATGTTAATATATAATTATTGATGCAATTAGAAGCCAACAAGGAGGATTTTTCCACCATTGAAGATGCAAGATTCATAAAAGGCTACAAATGGGAATGAAAACATAAATATGCGGACCGAGAACTCATTTCAAGAATTTCAGAATTCAATTGATACACCGCTTAAATTGCAGATGTCATCACAATATGAAACTTCTTTTGAAAATCAGTTTTATATTTGAATTTTTTGTTGTAGATAGGGAAATTGTAAGAAGCATCTTGTACATGATCAAACTAGAAATGTCCCCTCCAATTTTACAATCAAATGTCTAGTGGAAAATTCCAATTTGAATTCCCAGTTTCAATTTGTATGCAAAACAAGTTACCATCAAATTGACAGAAGAGAGTGCAAATAAAAATGACACTATGACAGTTATAATACTATAAAATATATATTCAATATCACCCTAACCAAAATCTGGATCTGAATTTTAAAATAACTATTTTCACCCCACATGTACCAACCAATAAAATTATGTAAACAAAATAGAAAATTTCCACACCAACTTTTGAGTGGGCGTTCCCACTGGAAATTCCCTTTTGGAATTTATATCCAAAACCAGTTTCCATTAAAAGAACTGACCCACACTTTATAGTGCGAAATTTCACTGGAAATTTCCAATGAAAATTCCCTGTTGGAATGTATATACACAAACTGTTTACATTAAAACAACTGACCCACAATTTACAGTATGAAATTGCAATGGGAATTTCCAATGTAAATTCCCAGTTGGAATTTTTACTCAAAAACAGTTTCCATTGAATGATGTGACTCTGGAGACTAGAAGTAGAAATACCAGTTTAACACACTTCATACTTTTAAAGATTAAATAAATATAAGCTATATGAAAATTGTTATCCAGATAAGCAAATTACCATTTTCACCATATGTAACACCCAAAAAAGTGATGAAAACCAAACTAAAAAATATAAATCAACAGTTTACAGTGGGAATTTATACTGGAATGTTTCAATGAAAATTCCCTGTTAATAATTCTATACAGAACAAGTTTCCTAGTCTTTCAAATAAAATAATGCATACTAAAAAGAAAATTATCATAGAAACACTTATCATAAAACCAATGTATGTTCATCCTAAAATGAAATTTCCAATTTCCACTAACCAATCACCCACTGAAACATTCAAAAAAATTCACAGAAGTTATGTTTGTTACAGGAAAACCATATTTATGTTACAATAAAAAGGTCAATTAACAATCATCATTACTTCTGACAGCAACTAAATACTTCTGTCTGTCATCATCAATCTCCATTTTCATCCTGCCAGGATTATTTAAGAAGTAATGCACCATAAACAAGCACCGCTCAATAAGTTCTATTTCCATCAAACATTGTGGTACTTCAACTCCTACACCCAAATATTCCATGATATAACAAATGATGACACCACAATCCAAAGTCGCATCTCCCGGTTGTGGTGTCATCTCAATTATCATGTCCTATTTACATATCTTAAACTTTTTGGCATGAACCGTGCTGAAAACATCCTCCAAATATGATTTCATTAAAAAACATCAATGACCAGTCCATCTATTAATATATTCAAAATTATATTGTAAACTGTATAATAACATAACATAGTAACTACATCTTCAAAGAACAGATCGCTTTCTCTCGTGAGTCGAATGAGTTGCATTGAGTTATAATTTCAAAACCCCTTTTTTTCAAATCCATGACTAATAAATCCCAATGAATATTATCAGAGTATACTAGGAATAATAAAATTTTGAAGTTCCTCAAATCAGCAACAACTAGTCGCTTCAAAAATGTGTCCTTTATTTTTTCATTTTTTGAACACAGAACTCCCTATAATCGAATGAAAAAAGGAAATGTATGAATGTAGTACCCATTAACTATAGAAATATTTTCTACATGAAAACTGAAAAAATATGATCATAATTGTATGAAAAATGAAGTATAGTCTTACTATAAAGGTGATCGACATGAACAAACATCTTTCCATGTCAGGAATGCTAGCCATACTCTGAAGTCGACATCTTTCCTCAATTATCACCGTATATGAATTTATGATCTATATTGAAAAAATTAACTTAACAAAAGAGAAATAAGCACTAATTAAAGAAACTAATCAAAAATATACCTTACATGAAGTGAACCTCTTATTTAAAAAATCACTAATGTTTTTCATTTTTATTTGCTGTGATTTGTCACTAGATTTCCATACCACACTAATGTCGTCATGCAAGGTCATTTTTAATTTTAGTACAATGTAAACTATATGAAAAGAAGTTAAAAAAAATTAAATAGAATTAATTTTCCCCATCAGCATCAACCAACATTTGCATCAGTCTTCTATCATTTATTGTCACTATATTATATTGCATCACTCAATTAGGAATTAATTGGGAGAGCATTACAAATATTGTTGGCCTCTTCGTCACAGTCAGCTATGGATATATATATGAAGACTAAATTTTTTTTCCTCATCCTACTCTTGAAACCTCTAATCAAATACATTTGTATCTTAGAGGCAGAAGAGACTATAATAGACTGGTCAACACGTTTTGGGCCTTCATTGACCAATTCTTCAATCATATCTTCCTCCTCACATTCCTCCAAAAATAGTTTCTTCCATCCTCTATGCATCATGAATATCCTTTGTGCTACATTCATTTACCACAACTAAATTTGTAAGATTTTCCATTTCAATATCTTCACTCCTAATATCCTCTAAAACAATTTATTTCTCCTCATTAAAAATTGTTTTAACATCTTCCTTACCCTTCAACTTTGCTTTCAAACGATGAATTTTTCTATTATACAGCATTATTTGGGGGGCGAGTCTCTAGACCCGCTTATAAAGTTTCACATTCTACACGTAGCAGCCTAAATAGTCCTCCTTTGAAACAACAGGCATGTGTCTTCTCATACTAAATGGAACTTTTTTTCATCAACCACCTATGGACCAGGTACTGTAACATCAGAAGGCCTTCATTACAGCCTAGGGATCTTCCTAGACTTGTTTGGAGTCTGGATTACATAGTACAAACATAATTACAGATGTTATAAAGTATTCTAAAAGTAATGGACTATTTGGTAACATATTATACTAATAGTGCCTTGGTAGATTCTTGTACAGCAGTGTCAACATCTTGAAAACTGCACCGAACATATAAAGGAGCACCCTCTATTTTGGGTGAAACATTTCCAATCTTCTCAACATACCAAAACTGTAATATTTAATATTATTAAAAAATATTAAACCAACATGGAAAAATTAATCGGCTAAATAATGATTAAGACCTTACCAATAAGATGACAACAGAGCCAACAACTTTTAATAGGAAAGGGTGATTTTTTTCACTATCATGAGAAGCTGGTCATGAATTCTAGTAGCCCAAGAAAACCACTTCACCTTTGAGATATCATCAAAATAAGTAACAAAATTCCAACCGACATATGAACTGGATGTGGGGAAAATTTATTTTACACATGAAAACAAGAAAAGAAAACATGAAACATCGAAGAAATCTTGCTCTTCCCTTGCTTCAATAATTTCAAGAGTAGTTGTCCATAAAACACCCTGTGTTAATAGCCAGGCCACATGTGCAAACATACCCCTCAAAAGGGATGAGTTATTTAGCCGTAATTTGCCTAGAGATAATAATGGAAACTCACCATCCTTAATTCCAAATATATTACGGATGTCATAAACTATTAATTCCATCATCCTACCACATATATCAAACCTTTTTAATTGAACGTTGTACTTATTTAATAATAATGAAACAAAACCATCTGTTTTTTTACAATCATCAAAAAAAATCTATTATCAACAAAGACTTTAATCATTTTCCAAAATGGAATCTTCTGAAGCAATTTAATTTGATTTTCAGTGATCTTAGGCCTAATCTCATGAAAAAATTTCAATAACACAATCATTGAACACCTGTAGTGGGAGATAGATGATATTGATGCATCATCTGCCATAAAAACCAGTATCCCAAAAAATTATCTTTTTCAATGTTAATATTAACATAAGGAAAAAAAGTGATGACATTACCAAAACAAGTTGTGCAATTTCAACTCATTCGGAAAAAGGATCTGTAGTTCAAAATTAGAAATGAATTTCATAGGGAATTTCTAAAGGGAATTTTCAGTAGGGATTTCTATCGGGAATTTCCATTGAAAATTTTTAGTGGAAATATCCATACCAATATTAGGAAAATATGGTATACAATTTAAACTCATTTTCATTATGCTTTTCAGTTGGAAATTATAAATGAATTCCATTGGGAATTTGTAGTGGGAATTTTCACTGGGGATTTCATATGGAAATTTCCGGTGGAAATTTTAACTACTAATTTCTAGTAAAAAATTCGAGTGTAAATATCATTGCCAGCAATAGGAAAAGACAGTGTACAATTTCAAATCATGCTAATCATGGTTTGTAGTTAAAGATTAAAAAGGAATCCAATAGGGAATTTATGGTGTGAATTTCCAGTGGGAATTTGTGGTGCGAATTTTCAGTTGGAAATTTGATGGGAATTTCTTGTGGGAATTTGCAGTGTGAATTTCGAGTGGGAATTTACAGTGAAAAATTCCATTGGAAATACCCATATAGATAGTAGGAAAATAAGGTGTACATTTTCAACTCATTCTAGCAATGGTTCTGCAGATTCCATAGGAAATTTTCAGTAGGAATTTGCAGTGGGAATTTACAGTGGGAATTTGCACTGGGAATTTCAACTGGAAATTTCTAGTAGAAATATAAATGCCATCAGTAGGACAAGATGGTGTATAATTTCAACTCATTCTGATTATGGTTTTACAGTTGGAAATTATAAATGAATTCCATAGGGAAATTCCACAGGGAATTCTCAGTGACAATTTATACTGGGAATTTCCACTGAGAAATTCTAGAAGGAATATCACAGCCCAACATAATGAAAACATGATGTAGATTCTAAAAAAGGTTTTTCAGTTCGAAATCATAAATCAATTCCACATGTAATTTACATTGAATTTCAGAATTCCCAGTTCTAGTTGGACATGGAATGTCTACTAGGAATTTCCACTGGAAAAATCCTACAGGAAATTTCTACTAGGAATTCAATGCCAAATGTGCATTAGAAATTCTCAATTAAAAAAATAAGTGATTAAAAATCTAATTGTTCAAAAGTTATACACTATAAATGAAGTTCAATATGACTTCCCAATTGGGAATGAAATTTTTTGCCTGAAATTCATGGTCAGAATTTCTAGCGGGAATCCCCATGGAAATAAAGGCAATTCACAGAGTAAAATTTCAACTAAATTCCAAAAAATGTTTCGTAGTTGTAAGTTATGAATTTATTACCATTTGGAATTACCACCGAGATAACTGGGAATTACCACAAGGAATATCCTACCGAAATTTACAAGGGGAATTACCAATGGGAATTTCCACTGGAAATCAGCACTGATTGAGCATTTGAAATTGTCACCAGAAAAAAAATCAGTGAGTACAAGGGAATTACCATTGGAAATTACCACTCGGAATTACCACTAAGAATTACCACCATAAATTTCCAATGGGAATTTCTTCTAGAAATTTCCATTGAGAATTCAGCACCCAATGAGCACTGAAAATTGTCACCAGAAAAAAAATCAGTGAATAAAATTTCCCATTTACCTGTAAGAAATATCCATTTGGAATCCACAGTGGATAATAGGAGGAATTTTCAAAAACAATTCAACCAATAATTGGAACTGAAAATTTCAATCGAAAATTTCAAATTTAAATCAATTTAGAATTAGAAATAAATCCATTTGATGAAATAAATATTTCTAGAGAAAAATGGAATGCAATTTTTTAATGAAAATACCTACTGCAAATTAGAATTTAAAATTCCAACTAGTGACTTCTGGAGGAAACAACACACAAGTAGTAAACAACATTAAGGAAAATAACTAACAATACAAATTAGAACATCAAAGTTACTATGATAATGTCAATAAAACATTAACAATTTGTGTAATACTTATAAAGGAAAAAAATCCCTAATAATTGTATCATTACAACCAAAAGAACAAAGAAAAATAAAAATATAAATTATTTTATCCCAGTGACAAATTAGAACTACGTAGTTACTTTAAAATTGTCAAACAAACATTAACAGTTTGTGTAATACTCCTAATGCACAAAAATCCCTAATAACTGTATCATTTCAACCAAAAGAACAAATAAGAAGAAAAATAGAAATGACTGTATCCCAGTGGAAAATTTGAACTACAAAGTTACTATGAAAATGTAAAACAAACATTAACAGTTTGTGTAATACTCCTAAAACACAAAAATACCTAATAAATGTATCATTACAAAAACAAAAACAATGAAAAATACAAATAGAAATTATTGTATCCCAATGACTCACACAAAGAACAAAGAAGAAGACAAATAGAAATGACATAAAAAACCTGACATCTTCTGTCGTAATCAGTTGAAAATACAGAAAGGCTTGCCGATAACTTCACTGATTCCTTCATCAAATTGATGTCTGAGGGAGTTGAAGAGGGTTAAACAAAGGGTTTCACCATAAGGTTGTGAAAAGATACACCAAAATGATGCAGGTTGTGACAAGATGCACCAAAATGATATCAAACGAATTGACATATAGTTTCTCTGAAGGAATCACCTAATGATTCCTCATTGAGGGTTTCGCTGAGGTGTAACGACTTTCACATCAGTGTGACGATGTAGAATGAATCAACCTGTAGTTTCTCCAATGACTTTAACCGAGGGTTTTTCTGAACCATGGGTGTATGGTTCTGCCGAGGTGCGACTATTTTCACCGAGGGGTTCACTAATCCACTGAGGGATACAACCAATGAATTTTTTCAACCCTCATTTCACACTCGTTGATAGATCCATCAAATCAAATGGTCCACCCATGTATTAACCACATGGTATCCATCCAACGGGCAACCTAAGGGTCAAGTTGAGATCCCAACCTGAGACGATAATTTTCACAGTACTTTGGTGATATAACAAATTAATAAAGTTTTAAACTATAATTTAAATTTTAACAACCTACAAACAAAAATTAGTAAAAGAAAATTAAATTAGAATCAAATTAATTTCGTTAAATATTTTTAAACAAAAAATATTTAAATAAAATAAAATCTAAAATAATTATTTATTTGAAAGACTAAAATATATTAAAAAATTGAAATCAATTTAATTTAAATGATTAATTTCTTAATTAATTATAAAATTTATCAATGAAAAGAATTTGAATACAATGATTCTAACTATTAAATTAATTTGATAAATTAAATCTAATGATAGACTATAATTAATTAATTAAATATAAAAACAACGAAAATGTTAAATTGAATTAAAAAACATAATATTAGACATTGAAAATATTTTAAATTAAACATAAATATTCCATAATAAATTCAGTGTTAATCAAAAAAATATAATTAAAATATTAATAATCATTAAATATGCCTAAAAATATTAAACATAGTGTTTTATTATTTTAACAAAAAACTAACAATGAAGAATTTTATCTACAGTATCTGAGTAAATTGGATGAGTTTTATATTATCACGTAGTGTAATGAATTTAATGGGTTAATGAATATGTTGTTCAAAATTTTTTGGGAGCCTTATATTCTAAAAATTAAAATAGTTTCTTGTCTTGTGATGATTTATTAAGAAGGAGAAGGTTCTTTGTAACACATATGAAACCTGAAAAGGTGAGATTGTTTGGAAGATCCATAGCTAGGAAATCATTGTTTTCATCATGTGAGAGGGTAAAAAACTTTTCTCATCTTGAATTGGAAGTAAGAATAGAAACCTTGTGGATTCAAAACGATATTTTGGGATGTAAAGGGGACATAGAGTCATTAATGGTAGAAGATATATATTTTTCAGATTTCTTATTCTATATGAGAAAGTTAAACCTTGTTATGTTCATATGTAATTACATTGAGGCAATCAAAAATGAAATTTGCAAGCTAAAAATTATTTTGTACCCAATGATTACCGATGGGTTTCTTGTTAAGTTCATGGATGTTTAGGGTATCTAGAATGAATCTTCCCCCATTTGAGATAAAGAATCCTTTTTTGGTTATGAATAAATTATGAAGATAAGGATAATATATTTTCTTCCTAGTAAATAGTTGAAAGGAAATTAAATGAAAGATTATTTAGTGGAAGAGATAGAGGATATTAAAAATAAAGTGGATAATAAATGGAATGTTCTAGAATATTCTCATAAATTTCCTAAGCTACCAAGAAAGGAGACTTAGGATATGTCTGATCAAGCTTTCTCATAGTTTATGAAGAAGATAAAGTCATAGAATGAAGAATTTTGATCTTTTGTCTTGGATGCTACTGAAGAAATGGCCTTTTTTAAATCCCGCAAATTGGGCATAGAAAATTCTAGGATTGATGAAATACCAAAATCATAGGTATTATTTTCACTGAAAAATAATGGAGCATCATGGCTACATGAAGATCAGGTGACTAGGTCACGTGGATTGCATGAGCCCCAGGAGGACACATGATCTCATGACCCCCAAAAGGACACACAATCAGATGACCTTAGGAATGTCACATGGATGGTTTTCTAGTTTTTTGTGATCTAATAATGATCACAGAAATACCCTTTTGTGAAACCTTTTAGTCAGACAATGCCCTATCAGACATCCTGGTTCATTACATGAAGTCCTTCTGAAACGTCTTCCTGAATATACAAACATCCATCATACATGTTTCTCCAGTCATGTGACATGTCAAATATCATATTCTTAATAATCATCCAAATCCCCTTACAAAATAAAAAATAACAAAGTTGAAATATTTATGTGATGAAAGTTATGATGATTTTCAAGTGAAGGGATTATATGACTCATGTGACCGATTCAACGATCAGACAAGTTGCTTAGTGGAATATCATCTATGCCAAATGAAATCCTTTGGGAATGTTACCTTCACCATGAGAGGCCCCTAAAACACATCTAGTCGATCATGCAACACCCTGATGAGAAATCAATGGGAGAATGCTGAAATCCTTGTAAAATAAAGAACAAAAGCTAAAAAAGTTTGTACCCTCATGTGAGGAAATGTTATGCTGTTTTTATGTGAAGGGGTTATGCGTCTCATGTTCATCTCACTGATAACATTATGGTCCTTTTACATTCCAACTTAATCTCAACGAAGGCCTCTAAAAAGATAGTTTGATCCCATGAAGGACCCCAGACAAGGCTTCATTGATCATATAAAAGCATCTTCAATATGCAACCTGATTTCATGAAGACCCCCATACATATAGGCCTGATATTACAAAGGCCTATTAACACATGAAAATGAATATGAAAAAGCCTTTGAAAATCCATGGGTATAATAAATATGTCAATGAAATTGTGTTATCATAACCATTGTTTATCACACAACACAATGATGACACTATAGATGACCCACGATAGGTTCATGAAAAACACATGATGCTCCATCAAATCAATCCCATATCTACAATATATGCTCCATATGAAGAGAAATACATATGTAGTGGTGAGGCGCATAAATTCATCCCTCTCTGAAAAAAACACATATGAGGCCACAGAGGTGAGAGAAGTCTTCTCAGAGTGGAGAGCTATACAATTATAGGGGTCTTCCACCAGGTAAATTCACAGAACGACTTAAGGGATTACACAAAATGTATATATGAATCATGTGATCACACTATTGATCATGTGAAGGACATAAAAATAACCATTTAGTTTAAGAAAGGTATCTTAATAATATCTACTTGGTCGTGCGATGTCTCAATAGGGAAATGTCTAATGAAAATTGACGAATTTATGTGATAAAGGATGAGAAAGGAGGAATCCTTACACAAGGATGGATACACTAATTTTTATGAGATGTGGTCATATGAATTGTGTGATCTATTCATTAGTCATGTGAAAAAATATGGTAATGTCACCCAATTCAAAAAAAATTCTCCATACATGTCAGCCAGATCATAGGAAATCTCTATGACATGTCATCCAGATCATGTGGCAACTCATCGACTTGTCAACCAAGTCATGCGAGGTCCACCAAACATGTTACCCAAGTCACAAAAAGTCCCCCAAAAATGTTATCCAAGTCATGTAATGTCCTCAAAACATGTCATACAAGTCATAAGAATTTATACAGACACATCATCTTGATCATTCAGTAGCCCTCCATCAATTTCATCCTTGATCACATGACACACTTGGAAGTATTTGCATCAATCACATAATGAGTCCCTAGAAAAGTTTGTTGTATCTCACAACCATACATAGACATTTCTATATGTCACATAGGAAATTTAAGGTTTAAAATTATGATATGTTAGGAAGACACTTCAGACCTGACCGAAGAACACCCCCAGACATGTTAGCCTTGTCTAGACGGAGTACTTGGGCTTGTTCCCTTAAGCTATGTTAACCCCAGACCATTAGTCTTTGATTAGGAATTCATATATCAAATGATAAGTGTACATAATGGTTTAGTAATGGATACTCATACAATCCTATGGGTATTGTGGGATCCACATTCCATACATACATGCTCAGCTAGCCACTCATGTTTCCCACTCTTTATCTGTCAGAGGGTAAGGGTCAGATATCTTCCAATGGGAATCCACCATTGTGTAAGCCCCTCATATCTCAGAAAAATTAAACCATGGTGGTACATCCTTGAATGAAAAATATATTTTGATCTCTAAGAGTGAATTTTTTATGGTTTGGGGTGAAGCTTTCAGTTTTAGAGTTTGGGTCTCGATGTCTGGTCTACCATAAGGTAAAGCTTGTGTACCATAATCTGAGTGGTTTTCTCTAGCCTCCAGATGTACCATATTTGTAGTGGGAAGACATTTTTATGGGATTCATTAGTGTTTTACCGCAATATTAGGGATTATTTTATTTTATATAGGTGGTAGTTTATTTTTTAAAAAATAATCCCACTTTATAATTGTTAAGGAGTCAATATTATTAGACATTTTGTTGAGGTAGTATCTAGTGGAGGTAGTGAGACCCCAAAAATTCACAACGATGATCATCTTAGATTATGATCCTTGTTTTACCTCTAGGGTGCGTAGTGGCCTGCATCACATTGTTGTCTCTTAGTTATACATTAAAACCACTTCTCATCCATAAAAGTATAGTAAAATAGAGTGGACCATAGAAAATATTGAATAAATTTTTCATTCTTACATCTTAGATTTTAGAGTTTCATGGATGTGGCACTTTTATTTGGTCTAGTTTTATTAAAACAATAATAATCACTCAACCATTGATATTGAAGCATTTTAGGCTCTATATGGTTGAACATTGTGTTTTATATTTTTATGGGAAAGGGTTTTAGAGTCATCACTTCATGGGCCGATGTTGGTATAAAACATGATAGAGTTAGTTTTGGTAATTCATTATAGGGTGAAGGTTGTGAAAGATCATTATAAATAACATGCTAATCATTGGAGGAGACCTATGGAGTTTGATATTGGAGATAATTTGTTCCAAAAGGTGAATCCTAATCATGGTCTATAAATGTTTGGTCATGGGATTAAGCTTTCTCCTCGGGTTTTGGGACATTTCGAGGTGTTGACTCATGTTGGATATATGTCATATTAGATAGTACATCCCATGTAGATGACCTGGATATACAATATTCTTCACATTTCATAGATCTTCCATTACCTTCCTAATGAATCACAAATCATTGATTTTGGAAAGATTGATGTTGATGAAGATGCGACCTTCAAGGAGTGACTAGTGGAGACCCAAGACCACCAATAGAAGGTGTTGCACTGCCTTTATATTCTATTGGGTCATGTCATGTGGTGACATGGTGGAATGTAGAAGAGCATCGGAGAATCTCAGTTGCAAATTTTTTCTCAATACCATGATTTTTTGTTTAAATATTCTGTCTTTTTAATGAAAATTTATGGTTTTGATCATTTCAAGTATATCTAATGGTTTTCTATTGATGCTTTATTTGTTAGTAATCAGGCACGTTTTTTAGTGGTATCTCTCCTAATATAGTTTTTTAGATTTTTTTTGTTTTTATGTTGTTTTATTATTTTTTTCCTCTATGTGTGGTGGTTGAGATCATGTGATAACATGATCCTTAAGAGGTATATCAGGGGTTGGATGTTTGAATAACAACATTTTTTCATTCTCTTTAGGTTTAGTTTTGAATTATAGAGGAAGAGAATGGTTTTGGAGGTATCTGATGTAAGAGACCGTACCCTATTAACCTTTACATTGTGATTTTTCGGCATTGGAGGCGTCTAAAGAAGGTTCCAATGTGTTTTTGAGGGAAAATATGCAGTTAAGATAAAAAACATGCTTAATAGAAAATTATGGGCTATGGAGCTCTATAATGAACTATAAGGGTGGTGGAAGCAACATAGTGTGGATGGATAAAGTATTGGAGGTCCTGGGGGAGGATTTTATTACTATTTCATATTTTGTCATAGTTTCACCATTGAGGTAGCTTTTAGCATAACCCAGCTAACTATTTTTCTGTAGAGTGGGGTTATGGTATTGAACAAATTACTTTTGTGGTGTTGATTGGATGACTATGACATAAAGGCCTCAGGGTGGAAATTTCTTGATTTTTCAAATTTCAAAACCCCTATAGTGTAGATCTCAACTATAATGTAATAACCTTTTCAACATGTATGGTTCTTCGACATGGTGGTCTTGGATATGTAGTAGTTCCTCCCTAGGTAAATAGGATATTTAATAGATCTGTGTCGTGGTTCTTAAAGGAACCTTTGATAAGGCGGTCTGTGGTGTATTATCCCACCCTAGACCGTAATGTGTCCAATATTAGGAAGATTTGTAGCATAGTCTAGAGGGACGCACTATGGTATTTAGTATTCATGTTGGACCATAGATACTCGAACCCTCGTCTAAATACACTTTCCTCCCACTCATTCTAATCTGACATTTGGAAATAAAACGAGTTTTTTGAATTTCCTTGAACTCCCTTTAAACAATGATTAATCACCAACTTCACATGATCGATCTGTAGTTATCTAAGGTGTGTTTCTCTTTATTTATTATAATTTCTTCTTCATTTAGTCTCATTTCCTCATGTTTCTTCTTTTGTTTTCTTTGTAAAATGATCTCCATCATTATAATGTGGTTTTAGTTTTCTTATTTTGGAGAATTCACAGAACAATGACCTTAAGGGATTATAGTTTCCTTGCCGAATATATGATCAAAGATTCACATTTTTGAGTCATTAACATTAAATAAAATTGAACTTTTGAGGTAGTGGATTTGTTTCAACACTTTTTATTGACACTAAATTATTAATTAACAATGGTTTAGCCCATTGTATATAATTTCAATTAACCAAATAATGATAGACCCAGATTAATGAATGCAATTAGTTATGGTTAGGGATCTCATGTTCTTCCACCATGATATCAGTTTTCCTCTTGAATTACTAGATAGATTCATATCTCTGTTATTCTTATTATCATGTGTGTTATACTTGTTCGATCTTGCTTTATGGAATTGGTTAAAGAGCATAACACCAGAATTAGTTTTGTTGGATAAAGAATTAAATATAAAGAGTCATGTTTAATGAATCCTTAGATTCTTATAATTTAATGTTAATAAAATTGATGCTAAATGGTAGGCTAATTTTTGTGTTTTTTCATCTATAAGTTAGTGTAAATAGATAAATAATATGAATATGGAATTCTTGTTCATGATAATGGGATAAAAATCCATGTTAAATGAAAATTTTTAATCTATAATCTTGATAAAGATGGAAAATAATAGGATATATGTTTAAATAATTTAATATCTTATTATATATGGTTCTTTATGTTTCCCATAATAATAACATATCACGAATAAATCATTTAATTTAATAAGGAATAAAAACTGGTTATTTGATAAAAATATTTATTTGGGGATGAGTGTTCCTATTTTCTTAAGAAGGATGAATGCCTTTTGTTTTGTGATAGATAAGACCATTTTCATAGAGAGGATAAAGGCATTGTTTTAAGGCCAAGATTCCCTATTGAATTTTTTGGTTGTTTGTTTACTTATATGTTTCTCTGGATGTGATCCTTTCTTTGAAATTTGATTTGATCATGTGATGGCTGATGAGATATGGGTGGGGAGACCTGAGGATGTAGAAAAATATGACACCAGTGATGATGTGACAGATAGTGATATGGATGAGGGAGTTGGGGATGATCTAGAGTTAATGGAACAAGTTAAATATTGGCTTACCCAATTTTGTGATGAGGGATATATGATTTCTTGGTAATGAATTTATTTATATACAGGATGTCTAGGTTTCATGTTTATCAACATTCGTTTTCACACCCCTTTTGGCAGCTGGATGTGCTTGGTTTTTCATCTATTTTGATGGTAGGTTAGGATTTTTCATAGAGTACCTAGAATTATGGAATGGTAAATGATTAATAAATTCTATAACACATGGGGTTGGTTTAGCTAGAATGAAAATGTTAATGTCAAATACCAAGAAACTGTAGACTTGGTTGTATTATACCTGGAGTACATAGAATTCACTTGAGGAAAACAATGCGTGGTTTAATCATGTTAATTGATGTTTTATAAAATGTAATTAGAATAATGTTTATTAATTGATAATGAATTAATAATCTAATGGATAATAATAAAAATGAAATAAATTATTTAAATGTATCTCATTGAAATCTTTTGTGCTTATACGATATCTTGTCCTTAGTAGTGGAATTCGGGTGTCTTGAGTGATGTCATCTACATTTATTCCTAAGACTAGATTATTATCAATAGTGTGGTTGTAAGATATAATTTATCCTCAATGTTTTTTATTTAATAATCTACCACACCAACATTGGTAAGGAAACTAACACAAAGGGGACTATGTTAGTGTGTATTCCCCAACATCTATGTTGGAATGGTACGGACAGATGACTATCCCCTCTAGCCCAACTCCCTTCTTTTGGTTGTATATGTGTTGGTGCACATGGAGGTTAGCTTTTCCCATATATGTGTGAAGAGGGTTGTAATGGATTGTGCCTATTTCATACACACATATCCTTATATATAGTATCTAAAGGACTATTATTTGGATGACATTTATAGGTTGTGATGGCATGAGGTACCATATGCTGTGTATGGGTTGTGGTGGGTTGAGGTATAATACTGGATTTATGATATACATCATATAGGCTGTGGTGGATCCTAGAAATGACTAGGTTTTTATATGGAGATTTGGTATGGTATTTTGAGGTTATATGATTCATGTGACAAGTTTTTTGATAATTTATCTTAGTTGTCTTCAAGATTGCATACCTTCAGAAACAGATAGCTCCGGACATATGACATTTGGGAAGGGTAGCAAACTAGCAGCGAAGCGATTTCATGGTACCCATATTTTATTACTATAATATGATCTCTTATATGTGATACTTGGTTAGATATAGCCAGGATGATTAAATTAACACAGAATACCTATTTAGTTTTCAAGTTAGTCTCACTTTTTGTTGACTGGGATTTATTATGATTTCTTTTGTATTGAACGAGAGGTTCGGGGGAGGATCCTACTGAGTATACCTTTTAATCTCACCCTATATATATATATAATATATTTCTGGTTAGCTATTGGAGGTTAGATATTGGGTGGTATATTATATGGTCATGGATGTTCAAATGCTATTTTGTATTTGTGGTGGCTACTGAGTTTAGCTTATGGAACTTTTGGATATTTTCTTATTATTTTAGTATTTTATGATATTAATTATTTGTACATGGGATTTATTTTATCTATCTAAGAAGGAGTGGATTAGAGTATGTTTCTTGCCTCTCTCTATTTTATATTTTCTAATAGACCAATACGTCCCATTTTTATATTCATTATACCCTTGGTGATTCTAACCAACCTGTAGCATATTGGATTTTGGAATTCGTCGGTCATAATCTCATTTCTCTCATTTACAGATTAGGAGGGGTACATTTGGAGGTAGGGGTTTATCATATTAATATTATTCTCCTAATTTTGTTTATATGGTATATATGTTTCGTATTCGATTCATTACACAATTAATTCTATTTCATTTATGGTATTAGAAGTTCAATTTCAGGCTCTCTATCATCCAGGGGGTTTATATTTAAATGTTACCTGAGGTGTAAAAATTTTATCAATTCAAATTCAATCTCCTTGAGTTATATATTCTTTACTTGATTATGATATCCTAATTCCCATTTATCCTTAAAATCCATTTATTCTATGATATTTTCTCTTTTTATCTAAGAACGTTACATATTTTCATCGACATCATCTTCCTTTATGAAATATCTTCTTAAATAAAACATTTAAGCTAAAAAGAATAAATCTCATTCTTTCCAATGTATATCTTCCTCAATGTGAATACTTTTCTTCCCTCCAATGTTCAAATTTTTGGAATTATAATATGGATGTTTTTTTATTATAGTCAAAATTATTTTTAACAATTTTTATAATAAAAATATAAGACTCTTTTTATGATTTGGGTTTATAAAAAAGATATTTCAAAATACAAGAAAGGTTTTCCATCCTTTCAAAATAATATGTTTTTTATTCCACCCCATGTTTTATCTTTTAAGAATATATGAATGATTAAAGAATATATTTTTATTTATTTTGAAAAATTCAATGTTTTAATAGATATCAAATGTTTTGTTTTGAAACTTTTTGAAAATTATTTTTAAACAGAAACTATTGCCTTTATTTCTTAGAAAATATTTATTGAAATAAGAAAAGAAACATATTTTTAAATTAGTTTTAGAAGAAATATATTTCCATAAATTTTCAAATTATTTCCCATGTTTCATGACTTTAATAATAAAATTATTTCCCCCTTCTTCTATGATTTTTATTTAAACATTTATTCATGGAAAATTTTTCATTTTCATCATGAAATTCAATGTAAATTCTAGTATTCATATAAAACTATTTTCAAATACCTATTGAATCATTACTTATATTTCCATAAATTATCAATTTTAATTTTTTTTAATAGAAATGGTCATTCTCCACCATTTCCTTATATAATAAACTTTGGGGTATAACTGTTATTTTCTCCAAATCCTTCACTAAGAGAATACCTTATTTTTGATTCATTTGATAGATGGTTGTCCACATAGTTACCCATATTTTCGATTTATTTTACAAGTATTTTATAAACAATATAAACTTTATCTATACAGTGTAAATGCCATGTGTTATCTTTTTTTAAGGGTATTCACCTAGAGAGTCACATATTGTCCTTGGATACCCATTTATATTACTTACATTGATCATATTTATTGATGAAATTATGAATGTTTTCCTTATATGATTCCATTAGAATGGGATGGGAATCTAGTATTCATTCCATAGGATCCATATGGTAAATGAACGATTATGGAACACATATTTAAGGATGATTATTTGTGGTATCCTATATCACCCTTCAATTCATTGGTAAAGTTTGTATCACCCGAGCTCAAAAGGGTATAGAGGAGGATTTGTCCCATGATAAAGGGTACATTAGTGGAGTTATCAAAAGAAAAAGGGAACATGAGATGATTTATCCTAATACCAAGGATATACAAGAGTATTATCCCAATCCCATGATAGTACACGGGTGATTATCCTAATACTATTATTTGATTAATGTCTAAGCAGGTAGCCGAGACATAATATTTCTATCCTTATGTTTCTACCATGACTTATGAATCATGATTTTTGACCTATGATTTATTTTTTATGATTTTAATTAATATACTGATTAAACACATATTCACATTTTATGATAACTTAATCTATTTTATTGTTATATCTTATGTTTACCAATACAGAGCATCTGATCTCACCACTTTATTTTGATTTCATTTCCCTAGGTTATAAAGATGATTGTAACCTATTAGATGTATATAAGGGACTCTAGTATGATTCAATAATAAAGGAATGATCATAGTTTTTTAAAATATGTTTCATGTTAAAATACAATATTCTATTAAATATATATTTTTCTAATAAATTAAATCTCTTGGATAACTTGCATTACACAGTACATAAAGTTTTAACGAATCATGAAAAACTATTAATATTTCTATTTAAATAAGACCATTATAACATAGCTGTTAAACACGGTGGAATTACTAAAAATAATCAAATTTTAAATAATAAGTTTAGTAGTTTTATATAAAGAAAAAATATTGGAAAAAATACTTAATTTTCGGTAAAGTCTTTATATGTTTCGAAAATACTATTTTCAAAAAAAATTATTTCTTTTTTTTGTGAACAATAATAAAATTAGTTTTTGATTCTTTAATAAAATTATTTTTATAAAATAAAACTCATTTTTTAAATCATTATTTCAAAATTATATTAGGGTGATTTTTTTATATTTTTCTTAAAAGGAAATCTTATTGATGAATAGTAAAAAATACAGGTTTTTATTGAAAACAACCTTTTTATTTAAAAAACATAAAAGGTTCTATTTTATTTTTAAATGGTATATAAATTAAAATTAGTTAAATTATATATCAATTGATCCAATTTATTTTATTTTAGTGACTTTAATTTTTAATTTCTATATAAAAACTTTCTAAACTTTTGAACATTTTCTCTTTAGAAAACTGCTTTCTCACCGCCACAGTGAGTTTTATTTTAAATTAAAATTTTCAACTTATATAAATGGAATTTTTAAAAATTTAATTATATATTATTAATAATAATAATTTATAATATATAATAATTTTAACTTAAATTTCTACCATAATTTATAGTGAAAATAGTAAAAATTATTCACCATGGTTATAGTAAAAATGGTTTTAACAGGGATGTGGGTGGTAAATGGCAAAAAACATGTATAAAACCCATTTTATGGATATATTTAGACTTTAGAATGTATAATTATTTGTAATGGTACATTTTGGATCCTTTCGGCATGTGAAAACCCAGGATACACCTTTTTATTTCTAAGATTTACCAACATGCTACTCACCCCTGTTATAAAACGCCGCCCCTTACCCTCCCCACTTCACACATACAATAACATTTGGTTCATATATTAACTAACCAAATATATTCCTCAATTCACTCCTCTAATCCTAGAATACTTATTTTTACCATAATTCCAACCTAGGAAGGATTTTGGTGAAATCATAAATAATTTACCTGAAGAAGAGGTAACATTCTTCAATGAGCATTTTTATATTATTTGTTCCTCCACCTACTTCAATTCATATTAAACCATGATGATATAATAACCTCAATATCTTAAATATTATGATATTTTTAGTTTATATTAATGGAATGACCTATAATCATATACACTTCTATCAAATGGGATATGAATTCTACATTCATGTGTGTGGAGAACTACCATCTTTCTAAGTGATGTTATTCAATTTTCATCACAAACTCTCATGTATGGATATAATGATGGATTAAATGTTTATATATATATATTATATTTAGGATATTATTATTCATATATAATAATTATAACCCATATAACTTCTTACTTTACCTTATTTGGGAATATGATAAAGTCACTCTTGTGTACGATGGACTACTGCCTAGTAAAGTGATGTGATTCTTCGACGCATTACATAGAAGTTAATTAGGCTGAGTTTTAATGAAAATATGTTAAAACAATGACATAAAAATTTTTTATTTAATGTCAAAATATTATTTACCTTGATTTCTATCAATATATTTTGAAAATGGAAACAACGTCCATACGTATATATAACCTACCATCTCTATGAATAGTGTATTTAATTTTCAATATCTAACTTTTATACATTACTCCAAATACATATATACTACATATATATGATATTTAAATACTTTTAAACATTATTAAGTTAAAGGAACCATAATCTAAGAAATAAGAGCAAAAAAATAAAACCATATATGAAAAAAAGTAGTTATTCCTCGAACGTGACCTTAACAAGGAATTTTTAATAACTACGTAATAAAAGGTCATATGTAAATAATATATGGTATAATATATATGTATTTATGTATTTATGTTTGTATGTATGTTTTAATTTTTATATAATATATGTATAATAAAATTATATTTATTATACATTAGGTTTGAATGTTTACAAAGTAAGCCGGGACTTCAGGGATGATTTTTTTCTAAATTTTCCATCTTTGAGACATATGTTATATTATGAACCTATATTAATTTATAAGGTTTATATAAAACCCATTTTACATGTAATATCATGAATTTATTTATTATTATGATATTTTATGTTTTATTTATCATTAATATTTTTTGGGGCTTACGATTCAAATTTACCGAAGTGGAAAGAGTTTTATGTTACAAACTCATCATTTATCAGCATTTCTCATGATTATGCTTCTAATGATGAAATATTATGATATATATCTCAAGAAAATAATAATAATTTTTCTAATATATGTTTTTCTAAATAATACATGTTTTCCCTTATTTTTTCTATCTTTATATAATCAAGTGTTTTAAATTATGTTTTAATGAAAGAACATATTTATCTCTCTCTTTGGAAGAAAACACTTTTCCGTAAAAAACCTTATTTTATAAAAATATTTTCCTAAAATGTCTATAAAATCCACCAAATAATTTATTAAATAATATTTTACCCATGTTTTACTTTTTATAAAATGTTTTGAAAATAACCTTCTCATAGTTTTTCAAATAAGTCCCATTTGGGATTTACCAAAAATTTGAATGAATATTTGTTTTAACATGTACTACATGAATGGAAATTTCCTGATGCCATGACCATTATTTTAATTGAATACCCCTTTATATTTTTCTAATGTTACTTTCAATGAATATTATCTCCCAAATATAATATGAATTTTTTATTTTAATATTATATTGTTTTGAAAGAAATGTAATTTTCCTCAAGAAAATCTCCATGTGATTTTTATTCCAAAATAATTTTCCATCAAAGATTAAATCCTTTGATGTTAGATAGGATTTAATAGGGATATGATCCAAGGATAACATTATTATCCCTTCTATAAATGTTTCCTTTTTTTATTATGAAAATATTTTTATGGAACCCTTTTCTCTTCCATGTGTTATACCATTATAAAATTATTATGAAACACACTTATTTTTTCCATGGGATATTATTTTATAAAATGATGAATTGATTATTAAATATATTTATTTTTCATAGGTCATGCTATGATGAAATGTTTATTAAACCCATTTCATTTAATGGGTTTTGATACGCTGAATGTTTTACGATTTTGTGGAATACATATATATTATTTTCATTATATTACAGGTGGGACCTATATCTCTCTCTAGTGATTTGAGTAAAGACTAATATCTCATGATATAAATAGGTATAGAATGGGGAGTAACCCCAGTTCATCAAGGACCTATGTTCACTATGAATGTCTTGGGAGTTAACCTTTAATACTATGATAGTTGGTGGAGTGAACCCAATCTACTATGATATTCTTAGAAATGAGACTTTAATTAGAAAGGAAATGACTTTCTATGATTATGTGTATTACAAAAATCTATGTATTATGCTAAGGTTATGATATCCTGATATATTTTCCTCAATTTCATTATTATTTTCTCTTACAAGCATCCAAGATGTATTCCCTGAAATATGTTTGTTCTCTTCGATATGTAGGGTATGGTTTTCAAATGTTTTTGTCTTTTTCTCGTCCCCTAATCCTCATTATATGCTAATATATCCCTTATTTACCCTTAATTCGAATCCTAGCTCATTATTTCTTATGATTCTTTTTCCTAGGTAATAATGAAAGATAATCTGTATGATATTTATAAAATGGGTGATAGTAATGAAAAACAAAGAATGATAAGACATAACTCACCTACGGATCAGTTGTTTATGTGTCCATGTTTCTAGAGTAACTATACCTTTATAATAATTAGGTGTTTTTTTGTATAATTTAATGAATATTAATCTAAAAATATGTAATATCTTTATATAATAAATTTGTGTTTTTATAGTTGGTGTTAGAGGACAGGTTTAGTTAACCTTTGGAAACTACAATATGAAATTTTTAGTGATAAATTTATGGATATGTATATGGATATTTATGAGGATAAGTCTAAGGATGACTCAATGTATAGAAAAATATACTATAATTTTGGTAAGGGGTAGAGTGAGTGGTTTACAAGAAATTATATCCCTACCTAGATACTAAAAGTGGATATGACTCTATCAAAGAGGTACCTAGGGGAAATAAATATGAAAAGGGCACATTGAGCTAGACACAATCATCACCTAGTGCATGATAATGAGCTTTATTAGACACCTGGTTTGACACTCCTTGGGGATATGATTTGTAAATTCACAAACTCTTTATGAATCATCATTATGGTTATAAATAGACGGTGACTATGAATAATCTAGGATAAACCTAAGGTTTAATAGATTAAAAATAAGGCTCTTTAATTTATACATCCTACATGTAGTGTTTTGTGATTATATGGTTTCCCACTATGATTATTGCTTCTTACAATATTTTTTTGGTTTTCTTCAATGGTTAGAACCTAAAAGAACTATATTAATGTTGGGTGATATAGAAAATTAAACAATTTTCCAATGGAGAAGCCAAATGTTATGGGAACTAGAATGAAAAATATCATTTCTATACTCACACAACATTCTCAAGATATTAATCATGATGAACTTATAAATGAGAAATGGAGGAAATAACAATTTTTTTTATTCTTTCAGAGTAAATGTCCACCTTATTAAAGTGGTCCCACTGATCTTCTAGTGGCTGAATAACGGATTAGCACCACTAAAAAAATATTTTCTATTCTCTAATGTGCAGAACATGAAAAATTCATTTTTTCTATCTATCTTTTGGAATGAGATGAAAATAAAATGTGGAATCTCATCGTGAATAGAAGGAAAGTTGATGAAATTGACTCTATTTAGTGGGATGAGTTTAAGAGATTAATTTTCAATAAGTACTTCCCTTGTATCCTTCATACCAAAATGGAGAAGGAATTGTTTGAGTTAAAAAATAAGGATGATGAATCCATTGGTACATATGAGGGAAATTGTAATGGACCTATGAAGTATGATTTTGACATTATCATCCAACCTAAAAGTAAGGATGATCAATTATTCAGTGGCTTAAAACCATGTATCTGAAGGGAATTATCCAGAAGTGACTTCAGTAGCTAAGAAGAAATCGTTTGATGTGATCTCACGGTGGAAATAGAGACTAGAGTTAACCATAAATATCAAGGTTTTGATAAGAAAATGAGGATGGATTTCAATAGAAACCCTAACAACCATAGAGAGAAGAAGATGAGTTTTCCACCATCCTCAATGTGTAGAAGGAAAAAATGGAAAACAATTTCTTAAGGGGAATAATAAATGATTTAAATGTTTTAAGGAAGATCCTAAAGAAATTGATTGCTGAAGAGATGAAAATAAGTTAGCTAAAAATGTTAATAGAGAGAAATCTAAACAGAATTCCCCACCCATACACTAGTGTTTCAAATGAAAGGAGTATAGGAATTATGATAACAAGTGGTCAAATTTTAGGGTTAATGATAATGATTTATGTCAAAAACCACTTAGTCCAAGGGAAAGAGTAAATCTCATGTGATCACTATTTTTGATGAGTGGTTAATTAATGACATGGTAAAGGGTTCACTTACCATCCACTCTAGAACTACTAATGTCTTATTGAACTCATGATCTACCCCTTATTTTATATATGATGAATATTATAATTTTATAAATATTCCATTGAAAATATTAGTTATATAATTATCATTGAAAAATCCTAATGGTATGATTATCACATCTCAAATATATGATTCCCCTGGTTGATGTTTGTGGGAATGTTCTTCCTTCAAATATTATTATTCTTCTTCTAATTTAGTTTGATATTTTATTAGTACTATATTTTCTTTATCTACATAAATCACACATAAATTTTCAAGGAAGGGATGTTACACTGTATATTCTAATCCAACATATTATTTCCTATCAATGTAATGATATGTAAGAAATTATGATAGAGATCATTTTAATTGTATGGGTCTTGTTTCCCTTTTTTAAAGAGTGTTTATCTTAGATGGTAGGGAAGAAACTAAAAATCAATTATATGCATTTTTGTGACATAATTTTTTGATGTCATTATAGAATAGTTTTATATTCTGCCACCAAATCATGAAGCCGTGTTTTCAATAGAACACATACCTCATGCCACATCAATTTCAAATATTTTCTATATAATGGCCTCGATTAAGTTGCATGAATTGAAGAAGAAAATCTATAAGAACCTTGAAAAGTTATTTATTTAACCAATTGTGTGACCTTAGGGTGATCCTATTAAAATTGTTAAACATAAAGATATATCAATGAAAATCATCTTGGATTATAGAGACCTGAACAAAATCTCAATCTAGAAAAATTATCCTCTACCCTATATTGATGACCTATTTGATTAATTGTGTAGATCTAAATAATTTTCCAAGATTGAACTTCATTATGTTTATTATAAATTAAGAATGAAGTATGAGGATATATCTAATAAAACATTCCATATTCTGAATGGACACTAGGAATATATATTGACGCTATTAGGTATTAATAATTCCCCATATATCTTCATGGATTTAATTAGTATAGTATTTAGATATTACCATGATAATTTTGTTGTAGTTTTTATATATGATATTCTTATCTATTCAAATATCAAGGGCATGAATATCGCTTGAGTATTTTACTAAAGACCCTAAGGAAGGAGAAAATATATGAAAAACTTGAAAAATGTTAATTTTGGATGATAAAGGATTCATTTTTGGGTCATATAATCTCAAGAGAGGGTATATCAGTTGATCCCTCAAAGATGGATGCTATTGAATGTTATCTAAAACCAACCACGGTGACTATGATTGGTAGTTTTCTTGGTTTATTAGGATATTATTAATTTTTTGTGGATAATTTCCCATGATTATCTAATACACTAACAAAGCTAACATGAAAGGGATCCAAGTTCCTCTAGATAGATAAATGTGAGGAAAATTTCTGGTAACTAAATATAATAGTAGTCATCACACATGTTCTTAAATTACCATTTCTTGGAGAAGGATTTATAATATATAGTAATGCATCCAAGAAGGTTCTAGTAAGTGTTATTAAGAAGAATTATATTGTTATAGATTATGACTCAAGACAATTGAAGGTTCATGAGAAAAATTACTCAACTCATGATTTTGAGTTAGTTGTATAAATTTGTGCATTAAATATATATAGGCATTATATTTATGGTGAAAATTGTGATATTTATACTGATCAAAAGGATCATTCTAGTTTATACATGATGAGGATAAATAAATATCTAATATTTTTGGATTTGAAAAGGATGAATCTATAAATCCTAAAAGAAGGGGTGAAATATTATCTTTATCAATTTAATATTAAAGCATCTATCCATAGGATGATTAAAGTGGCACAAAATGAATACGTAGAGATATAAAATAAGGTTAGAAATATACCTGAGTTTAACATTGATCATAATGAAATGATAAGTTTTAGGTACCATATATGTGTTCCATCCATACTAGGTTTAATGAAGGAGTTGTTAGTGGAAAATTATAGTTATTCATTCTCTATTAATCATGGATGTACAAAAATATATTCAAATATTAAATTGTATTTCTGATGGTATGGAAAAAATAGATATCACAAAGTTTGTATCTTGATGCTTGGTATGTTAGAATGTTAGGTATGAAAGGTTATAATGCTCTATTAAATTTATTCCAGGTATTTTATGATATCTGTTATTGGTTTCCTTTTTTTTTGGATGAGTATTTCTTACCCTCAATTGGGAGGATACCTGTAGTGGTGAATTCAGAGATTTTTTGGAATTTCAACATAATCCTTTGGTTTCTTCTATTCACTGGGAAGTTACACAACATGTAATGGGGTTTCATGATGCGTAATTCTGGTCGGACACATCCAATGATTTTAATTCACTACATGAAAATGTACACATTGTTTAAGGGTTACATGTCTTGTAATGTGAAAATATGATTTTTAATTAAGAATGATACTCATTTTTTGTGTAACTTAAAATAAAATTGATTCATGATGTGTACAAGATTACATGCCATGAAATTCCCTTAGTTACAGTTTTTAGGGTTCCGTACGGTTGTGTGAGACTTCATTATCTTTTGTGGCCTTCTTCTCTCGGCCCGAGCGATTACCCTAGGCATTTTTGGGTAAACCACTTCACTTAGAATCACTCTATTGAGGGATTGATTAGAAGTTTTTGGTCATTCAACTCTCCATGAAATCCTTCCTCTCAGTTTATCTTTCATTTTTGGTTGCAACACTATTTTATATTGGGATTAGTAATTGGATGGTGTTTTATATCAATCGTTTTCAGTATTTCGTCATGCCTTGTCTTCCAAAGGTAGATCATGTGGTTTCCAATCCCCATTTTCAAAGGAGGTTAGATTTTCTACATCCTTGTGGAAGCTGGATCTCATTATTTTTTCAAATTAATTGAATTTATTGTCATTCATATGTACTTCATGAGATTTTAAGTGGAATTTAATGTGTTGAAATTGAATAGGGCATGGGTTCACAGTTTAAAAGGGGGTTTTGTTTGAAAATGAAATTTCCTTGAATTGAATTGGAAATGGAATCTCAAACCCCGAAGTTGATTGTCATAGCTTTAAATTTTTTTAAAAAAATGTGATAATGGTTTTTAAAAAAGAAATTGAAAATCATTTCACATTGAGAAACTTGGGTACGTCGAGAAAGAGACAGAGATTGTCTTAGTGTTTGTGACACCACTAGAATGTAACCTCTTGTATGTCGATGGTCTATGGAAGGACTCAATGTTAATTGGATTTAACATTATGAATTTTTAGGCTTGTGAGTGTCTATTATATATTATACCATAGTATAGATCCCAGCAAGTAGGTTCAGTGTTGTTTCAAGATGTTTATTACATGATAGTTTCTTTCATGAATGTTGGATCATATGTATATTTATATTCAATATCCTTACCTTTTTTTGATTCTAGATTGGGTAACATGTTATAAAATTTGTGAAAACTCATGGATTGTATGAAAAAGTATTTGAAATTGATTATTTATAAAAATTATTGTAATTTGTCTTTGTTTTAATGTATAAACTTATGAATTCTTATTGTTAAAACTTTTACAGATTCTTTGGTGGTATCATACTCGGATTCGTTTCCCACACCCTAATTTTTTTATTGGGTATCTATAAACCTTGTTTTACGGGATTCAGTTGAAGGGAAGATCATTTTTTAGTATGCAGGATTCAATTTATGTTGTTTTTTCATAATGGGATAGTTTGGGGGTGGAGTTTGGTTACACGGAGGCTAGTTTTTTCAAGAACATTATTTCCTCATGGTTTAGCATATTTGGATTGGTTGTATCTACCATTGTCTGATGATTGTACTCTGGTCATATTTCTTGTTTTCCATATGCGTGAAACCTATTTTGTAATCATTGTTTTACCCCACACTATGATAGGATGACGTTGGTTACTGGTCTCGGTGACCCTGGTTTGTCTGTTACAATTTCATATCGAAGGGGTTCACTTATCCTGAAATGTGTCAACACTACCTCAGTGGGATCTATTTCTTAGGTATATATGAGTAAGATCATCAGAATTTAGATATTAGTTATAAAATATGGACCTAGATAGTTCACTGCCATTATTGAATATGAATTTTACATGGGTGGTCAGGAAAATCCTTACTAAGTTCAAGATCAAGTATTTAAGTTCATTTGAATAAATTTTATGGGAAGTTTATTTAAAATATCCTATAAAAATTGTATGAAAACTTGGTGTGTATAATTTCATTTGAATATACTATGTTGGGATTTTATTTAAATAGAATTATTCCTTTAAAAAGGATTTTCCTTTTTTGAATAGGATTCATAATTTATTTAAATTATTATCATTTTAATGAATTATTTTGGATACTTATTTTTAGTTTGATTATTTTTGGATTTTATCATGGATGATTGGTTATTATTTTTTGTTTAATAGAAAATTCCTCCTATAAGAGATCTTCCAAATATAAGACGGGATGCCGCAATGTAGGTTTCGTAAGTGGATCCCCCAATGGACCCTTCTTTGGTCGAACCAATGATATATACCATTCAGAATCCAAGGCCAATAGGTACAGTGAACCTAATATGGGTAGTGGATCATGGTTCAAAATTTACCAAGAAGAATCCACCTATATTCCATGATAAAAAGTTACCATAAGAGTTAGAGGAGTGTCATGAAAATAATGATAGGATATTCAACTTTTTGAAGACTCCTAAGGATTATCAGGTGGGTTTTTCGACATATATGCTCGAATGACCTGGAAGAAGATGGGAGGACTCGATAGTCCAAGATAATTTGCACAAAAGTTTCACCTAGGATTCTTACAATAAAATATTTAATTAGTAGTTTTATCTTGATAATTTATGTTCAAAAAATACCCATGAGTTTCTGGTGGTGGATTTAGGGGATCATACCATTCTAGAGTAATCCACCCGGTTTGCTGAATTGGTGAATTTAACACTAGATCTTGTCACCAATGATTACTTGAAGGCTCAGAGGTTCGATATGAGACCAAGGGATGATGTTCTATCGATGATAGTACTTTTTTTCCTTCAAAACATTATGTAAGTAGTGGATAATGAAGATTTGGTTGAGCGGGACATATCTGGAAGGACAAGTTCCGATAGAGATTCAGTAAGTGCAGTGGTTAGCCAGAGTACTTCTTATGGTCAGAAAATAAAGCTCAAGAGTGTTCACTTTTCTACAGGACCTTCTATAGGTTATTCTTTAGGGAATAAATAATTTATTTTCTACTAGTGTGGGAGGAGTAGCCATTCCAGGCCTTAGTGTATAGAGGCTCTTATAACTTTTCATCTTTGTGGGTGATCTGTCCATATGAAGCATTTTTGGGACAAGATGTCCCAAGGAATTAAGGTGGTATCTACTTTCACTAGGGGTCACAAGATCATTTTGATTCTTCCATGGGTGGGGTCTCATTATTCGGACAAGGGGGACGTTTATGTGGAAAATTACGGATGATTTTATGTAGTAGAGTGTGAGAGAGATGAATCTGAAGAAGATCCAGCTATTGTTAAATGGTCAATGTTTATTTAATCTTCAATGGTAATAGTTTTTTTATAAAGGTGCTACTCATTCTTTTATATTGTCAAATTTGGTTGAAATGTTGGGTTTGTGTTCAAAGGTTATTCCATTCTTGTTATATCTTTCCACAATTTTTGGAAATTGGCACAAATAAGGTTTCAAATGTCTGACATGTCGGGTGGTGATAAGTGACATTGAGGTGGTTTGGGACTTCTTAGTGCTTGATCTTGACATCATTGACTTGAAAATTATCATGGATTATATGATTAGTGTAAAGGAATAGATAGACTATTATTACAATCGGGTATAGTTATCTTCTACTGATGGGGTCACTCATGTTTTTTAAGGGAGATTGGGACTCTAAATCTGGAATGGCAGGGCCAATTGTCCCTTATGTCGGTTTAATATCATGCCAGTTTCCATAGATAGTTCTTGATGTAATAAACTCATGATTAGGAAGTCAGCTACCTACTATTGTGTGTTGATACCCTGAGGTCTTTTCAGATTATTTTTTTGGTCTGCTACCAAAGAGAAAGGTCAAGTTTACTATGGACCTGTTACCTATAATGATGCCCATTTCTATACCATCCTATCAAATATAACTACTGATTTTGTGGAAAATAACTTCTAGCTTGAGGATCTGGAGGTGAAAGGATTTATTCATTCTAACATGTCACCATGGGCCTCGCCTATATTCCTTTCTAATAAGGTAGACTAAAGTCTTATACTTCATATTGATCATCGGAATTTGAATTAGGCTACTGTTAATAAAGAGTATCGTTTACCCAGAATTGATGATCTCTTTGATCAGTTGAGGGGGGCTCAATGATTTTTTAAAATTGAATTGAGTTCATGGTACTAGGTGATGAGATTATGAGAAGAGGATATACCTATGATAGTTTTCCAATTCAATATAGTAATTTTGAGTTTTTGGTTATGCCATTAGATATCTCTAATTCTCCTATGGTGTTTATTGAATTAATGAAACAAATATTTTATTAGTTCTTGGACACATTTTTTGTTGTGTTCATATATTATATCTTGGTGTAATATATGAAATAGGAGGAGCATGAAGAATATTTGGATAGCATTCTTTGAACCTTGATGGAACTCTGTATGTACAGTAATCTTTCCAAGTATATGTTTTGGATCTGAAAATTGAAGTTTCTAGGGAATGTGATATCTGAGAGGGGAATTTTAGTTGGTCTGGAAAAGGTACATGCAGTCATTTATTTGGAGTATCTCAAAAATGTGTTTGAGATCTAATGATTCTTGGGTTTGACAGGATAATATATAAAGTTTGTTCGGGACTTCTTCAAAGCCCACATATTTTATGGCATCTTTAACCCATAAAGGTGTAAATTTTTAATTGAATTATAGGTGTTAGAGATCATTTGAGGAGTTGAAGATGATTTTGACTTCATCAGTAGTTTTGATTCTCCTAGAACTAGGATCAGGTTAAAATGTTTTCTTCTATGCTTATAGTATTGGTTTTGGATGTATCATGATGCAAGGGAAATAGGTTGCAGCTTATGGCTCACACCAATCACACCCTCATGTGAATAACTACCATACAAATGATCTTGAGTTGGTAGCTATTGTTCATGTGCTCGAAAAGTTGAATCACTATTTCTTTGGAGAGTAATTTAAGGTACATTCTGATAAAAAATACTGAAGTAAATTTTCACTTAGAGAGATATGAACTTGTAACAAAGGATTTGGGTTGAGTATATTCAGACTTTTTATATTTATATTTTATATACCCATGAGAAATGGAATTTGGTGGACAATTCATTGAGCATAAAATTACTGACACAATCTATGATGAAATCAGTTGAAAAGTGGTCTCTGATGAGTTTTTTTTTCTGAAATGAGCTTGGGAGTAGAGGATTTTGATGGGGAGGTTTTTGATAAAAGTCGAATCCTATTTTGATGAGTGATTTTGAATTGATTATATGAAATACCCCTAGAGCCGACACTTTGGAGAAATCCTATACGGTGGGGGGATATTGCGTGAGTTATCTCAGTCTCCTAGTGGATATTTGTGCTTCTATAGTAGGTTGATAATACTGTTTTCATTGAAACATGTGTTTCTAAAAAGTGTACACTAATCATTTTTGTCGATGCCCCATGGGGATACAAATATTTACTATGATTTGAGATGTTAGTATTGGTGTATAGGGATGAGGTGGTTAGTTTCAGATTTTTTATCATGGTGTCTCACTTGTTGAAGAGTTAAGGAAGAACACCCAAAACATATAGGTTTATTGAAACTTACAACCATTCTGATATGGAAGTATAATGACATTTTAATGGATTTCGTCATTTTTTTACAATGAAATCCTAGTGGGAAGTACGAGATTTGGGTGATTTTTGATAGACTCACTAAATTAAAGAACTTCTTACCAATAAAGGAAATGAAGAATGTGGAACAACTAGGGGACTATTATGTCTATGATATTTTGATACATCATGGGGTTTTCTCTATAGCTGTTTCTGATAGGGACTCGAGGTTCACATCCAGATTCTGGAATGGTTTGTAGGAGGTAATGGGTTCATAATTGAAATTTAGATTAGATTATCATCCATAAATGGATGGATAGATAGAGAGGGATATCTAGGTTCTTGATGATATTATCTATGCTTGTGTTATTAATTTGGTGGATCTTAGGACATTGATTCTACTTTGGTCATGCTCCTCTAGAACAATATTTATCAGGATTCGATCAAAATGGTTCCCATTGGGGCTTTGTATGGGTGTCCATGTCGATCTCCCATGTGCTAGGAAGAGTTGGGAGGGCAGTCCTTGATTGGGATGAGTGTAATTCATGAGATGACAGAGGTGGTTTAGTTGATCAAGATTCATTTGATCATGGCACAAAGTCATCATAAATCTTATGCGGACTGTTGTCATTGGCCACTGGAGTTTGCAGTTGGTGATAAGGTATCTCTTAGAGTTTTACCTCACTTGGGACATCATTGGATGGGTAGGTAGGGTATGTTATGTCAAAGGATTGTGGGCCCCTTTAATATCATTGAGAAACTTGGGAGGGTATCCTATCAGTTGATTTTACCATATGGCTTTAATTTTATACCTGATGTGTTTCATATTTCCGAGTTGAGTATGTATATACCTGATTCTTCCTATGTGATTAGATGAGAAGATACTATTATTGAGACTGAAACCATTTTGGATTATAAACAAGTTAATATTATAGATCACTAGGATGAGGTACTACATCTTAAAATGATCCCCCTTATCTAGGTATTGTGGTAGTGCAGACAAGATCGCCATGAGATGTGGGAGCGGGAGTCATTAATGAGGTAAAAATAACCTTCTTTTTTTGTAGATCTAGGATATTGTGATTCTTCTAGGGATAAAAGGATTTATGATGTGGAGATTATAATTCCATATTACCTTTCTATTCTTTATGTTTTGATCTCTAATTTTGGTTTCCCTTTTTTTTGTTGGGTGAGTGTGTTCGACCCTGGATTGGGAGGATACCTATCATGGTGGAGTTAGGGATTTGCTGGATTTTCAGCATAAAACTACAGTCTCTACTATTCATTGTATAGTTACATGAGGTGTAATGGGGTTTCATGACATGTAATTCCAAACAAAATCATCTCATGAGTTGAATTCATAGTGTGAGAATTTACCCATCGTGTAAGATTTTCTCATTGTTTAATGTGAAAATCCAGTTTTTAATTAAGAAAGAGATGCATTTTTTGATGTAACTTAAAATAAAAGGGATTCATGACTTGTAAAAGATTAAACACCATTTAATTCCCTAATATACAGTTTTAAGGGTGTCGTATGATTGTGTGAAGCATTATTCTCTTTTTCATCTGTCTCCTATCATCCATAGCACTTAACCTAGTTATTTTCTATGACTCTCTTCCCAACAAATCTCTCTATTCAGTGATTGATCATTAGGGTTGGGTGCTTCATCTCTATGGGTAATTCTTACTCACATTTTCTCTCTAATTTTCAGCTATTACACCATTTTTTGTAGGGATTAGTAATTGGATAGTGTCTTTTATCAATCCTTTTCAGTGTCTAGTCATGCCTTGTCATTCAGAGGAAGATCTTGTGGTTTCTAATCCCAGGTCTCAATGGCACTTAGGTTTTTGACATGCATGAGCTAGGTGGATATATTCAATTATTCGAATTTATGTAATTTGTTATCACTGATATTGACTTCATGATATTTCATGTGGAATTTCATGTGTTGAAATTGAAAAAGGCATGGATTCACGTTTGAAAATGGGATTTTCATTGAAAATGGAACTGCCTTGAATTCAAATAGGAAATGGATTTTTAAACCCCGAAGCATATTATCATGGATTTGAAATTGTTTTATAATAATTAAATCATTGTTTTTAAAATAGAAATTGATAAACATTTCACAATGGGAACTTTGAGTACATTAAAAAAGGTACACGGGTATCCTTAGTGTGTGGGACACCATAGAGATGTATCCTCCTGAATATCGATTGTCTATGATAGGGCTAGATGTTAGTTAGATCCAACATTATGCCTTGTTAGTATTGTGATTGTCTAGTATATATTTTCCCATAGGATAGAGACATGATGGTAGGTGCATTTTTTTCTCGTTTTTTTATCACATTATAGTTAATTTCATGGAAGTTGGATCACATGTATATTTATATTTCGTATCATTACCTACTTTGTTTATAGATTTGGCAACAATTCATTCAATTTATGAAAACTCAAGGATATTTTTGAAAATGAATTTAACATTGATTATTTATAAAAATTCTTCTAAAACTATTTTGTTTTAAATCATGAAGTTATGTATTCTTGTTATTATAAATTATATAGATTATTTGGTGGTATCCTACTGGAATCTGTTGCTCACACCCTAGTTCTACCAGTGGGAATCTATAAACATTTTCTTATAGGATTCAGGTAAAGGGAAGAGAATTTTGTAGCATGAAGGATTCCCTTTCCATTGTTGTTATCTAATGGTATAATTTGGAGGTGACGTTTGGTCACATGGATGATATTTTTTTAGACTTGTCTTCCTTTTTTGTTTAGCCAGTTTGGATCAATTCGATCTCCTTTTGTTTCCACTTTGTACTCTGGTTGAATGTATTGTTTTCCTTATGTAAGAGACTTGTTTTGTTATTCTTGTTTTACCCAACCCTGTGATGGGTTGACTTGGGTGACTGGTCTGATTGACCCTAGTTGGTCTATTAAAGAGACAAAATTCTAAGGGGTTGTTACATCCATTACCCATACTAGAATTGAAATGGGAAAAAAACCGTGAATTTTATTATTGGACTCCCCAAAATTTATAAATGGAATAATCCGTCATGGTTTGTAGTAGACCACCTTATAAAGTTAGCACACTTCATTACTATTTTGAAAATTTCTCTCTGGATCATCATTCATGAATATATATTAAGGAAGTTGTAAGGATAAATGGAGTACCACATTCCATTGTGTTTGGTTGGGATACAAGGTTTACCTCAAAGTTATGGAAAAGTCTTCCACAAGATACTGATACAAAGTTGAATTTCATCGTTGTATATTATCCTTTTACAAAAGTATATTTGAAAGAATAATTCAAGCCTAAGAATATATATTAAGATCTTACTCTAGATATTTTAAAGGTGGTTGGGATCAACACATTCTTCTACTTTATTTTCACACAATAATAGATTTCATTCAAGTATTTAAATGGATCCTTATGAAGCCCTCAATGGAAATAAGGGTAGAGATCCAACATACTGAAATGAATTTGGATAAAGAAAACTATTGGGACCTGAAATAGTTGAGGAAATTATATATAAGGTTAGATATATTCATTACCACTTATTGGTGGGACAAATTCAATTGAAAATTTATACTGGTAATCATTGATGTGATGTGAAATATAAAGTTGGTGAAAAGGTGTTTCTAATAATTTCTGCATGGAATAAGTTAATGAAATTTGGAAATAAGGGAAAACTAATCCCTAGGTATATCAATCTCTTTGAAATTATTGATTGTATGAGAATTATATCCTCTTGGTTAGTGCTTCCACCAAACATCTCTCATGTTTATGATGTGTTCCAAGTATCTCTCTTAAGGAAGTACATACTTAATCCTTCACATGTACTAAACATAGAGGATGCACCACCAATGAAAGGTGTTTCTTTTGAGGAACAACTAGTGGATATTTTGGTTTCTATAGATATTTTTTATGAAAAAATGCCACACATTCTATCAACATGTTGTTGTGAAACCTTGAGTTTGAGAAAGCTATATGGGAACATGAGGATATGATGAGAAAGAAGTATCATCATCTATTTCTATTAGAGTGATGTAATTTTGAGGGTGAAATTAATATTAAGTGGGGTAGAATATAAAATCCTTAAATTTTATGAATTTATATTGGAATAAATTAAATCTCTTTGATATCTTGCATTACATTCAACATTGAGATTTAATAAACTACCAAAAAATATTAATATTATTATTTAAATAAGACTTTTATTACCTAGACATTAAAAATGGTTAAATTTATAGGAATAAAAAAATTAAATATTATTTATATTGGTTTTTATAAATAAAACATATTGATAAAAGAATACTTAATTTCTAGTAATGTATTTATATGTTTTTAAAAACCATTTTCTCAAAATTTTATTATTAATTTTTGGAAGCAAAATTAAAATTAATTTTTTAAGATTTTATAAAATTAATTTTATAAAATAAACATCATTTTTGAAATAATCATTTCAAAATTATATTTGGGTGAGTTTTTGGGATTTTTCTAAAAAGATTAATTTTTCAACGAATATTGAAAAACAGTGGTTTTAATTGAAAAAGTATTTTTCATTTAAAGAATTTATAAATTTATTTTTTGTTTAAAAATTTGAATTAAAGTAAAATTATTTCAATTATAAACCAATAAATCCAATTCAGATCATTGGAATTATTTTCATATCTAATTTTGATTTAAAAACTTTTTTGACTTTTGAACATTTTTTATTTGGGAATCCACTATCTCGTCGTGTCTACAAGTTTAATTTTAAATTAAAATTTTCAACATATCTAAATAGAATTTGAAAAAATTGATTAAAAATTATTAATCAGAAAATTTTATATTATCTAACATGTTAAACTTAATTTTTGACCATAATAAATTGTAATAATAATCAAAATTATTTACCGTAGTTAAGGTAAAAATGGGTTTACCAAGGGGTTAAACTAAACTAACATGGGTTAAAAATAAACCAAAACATTTAAGAAAATAATTTCATGGCCATATTTATACCTTATCAAGTATAATTATTTAATAATGTTTCATTTTGAGACTTTTTTCTGGTGAAAAATGTGGGTACACAATTTTCATTCCAAAAACTACAAGTACACCAGTCACCCCACTTATAAAAGGCCACCCCTTCTCTTATACTACCCACACTTACAAACCCATTTGGTCTGATCAAAAATTAGGAAAATATCTTACTTAATTCCATAATATCATCCTAGAATACATATTTTGGTCCTAAATCCATCCTAGTATGGTTTTTGGTGAAAAGATAATGAGGTTACCTCGAAGAAGTGGTAAAGTTGTTCAACAAGCTATTTTATTTTATTTATTCCCACAGCTCCTTAAATTCATAATAAACCACTATGATATAATAAAATACATATCTTATATATACTGAGATATTTTTATGTCAGGTTCCCGACCAAAACCATCTCCATTTCCATTGAATGGTTTACAAAATAATCATTCATGTGTACGACAGATTACTGCCTCATGAATCTATGTTATTGATTTACTATCACCACCTATCAAGAATGGATATAATGATGGATTAAAATTTTATATATGATATTTATGATATTATTATACTTATGTAATTATTATATCACATATACATTCTTACATACCATTATTTGGGAATATGATAACGTCACTCATGTGCACGAAAGACTACAACCATGGAAAGTGATGTGATTAATTCATGATTTAAACAGAGGGTAATAAGGATCAGTTTTAATAAAAATATAAGACATATATGAAATTAAAACATTTATTTAATATTAATATATTATTTACCATTATTTATTTCAATATTTTGGGAAAATAGAAACAATTTTAATGCGTACGCATGACCTACCATCTCAATGAACAATATATTTCATTTTCTATCTATAAAATAAATATATTACAATAAATATATATATAATGAATATATATGAAATTTATGTAATGTCTCAGATTTTCCGTATATTATTTTCAAATATTATATAGAATTATATCGAGATCGGGCGTGAAGAAGACACAACATGCTGAGGCCGAGTGAGCCCTGAATGGTGGTT
Source organism: Viscum album (assembly GCA_963277665.1). Taxonomy (NCBI): domain Eukaryota; kingdom Viridiplantae; phylum Streptophyta; class Magnoliopsida; order Santalales; family Viscaceae; genus Viscum; species Viscum album. The sequence goes on along the minus strand of OY728153.1, from coordinate 182,336,469 downwards.
TGAACTTTTTTTAAGTTAAGTGAGTAAGCACATGTGCGCGGTTGTAGCAGTTTCCAAAAGGATTCCCAGATTAAAAATCTGAGGTCACCGTTGCATCCGGGGAAATGACTTTACCTATGAATGAGCCTGACCTCGACTGGTGCGGGTCGAGGGAAGAAGTTAATTTTCAGAAATTTTAAGTAAAATAAAATAAAATAAATTTGAAAGTTTATTATATTTATTTTATGGAAACATCAGCTGTAGCACAATGACATGTCAGTTGTTTCCTAAATAAATGGGATGTCATAATAACTCAATAATGGAAAGTTGGACTCAATAATTCTACAGCGTATTTTGAATTCCTAAATATGTTTCCTTTTTTTTGGGATAATCAAATGTCGAGCATTGGTGAACGATTGAGAGGAAACCTTGGAGAAAACTCTCAACGATGAACAAATATTAATCAAAGCTGTGAATCGTTGTGCCAACGAGGTTGGAGGATAATGAAAACGATAGACTGACCACTTCATTGGCGATTGTTCCTTTCTAAAAGTTAGGTGTTTGTTATTTAATTTTCTGTTTACCCCATTTTTAAATTTAAACAACGAATGCGGATCAACCACGAACATGTTGATCCGCAGATTCGTACGTTCTTGTGGGAGTGATTTCCTTGGGATGATTATGGGGGAAATTAATCCATGTTGATTTTGTTATTGGTTTCTGCTCCATTTATTACCATTAAAGAGAACAGATCAACGCCGTGATGAACGACAACAGAGGTTCGTTCCTCAAATTTGTTTTATTGGATTAATTCCCTTTTCATTTAGACGTTCCTCACGTTCTTTGTGTTGAAATGAACAATGGATCATTGCGTGTCCATTTTACCATTAAACGATACCAAATTGAAGAATCGACAACATAACTACCTTGCAGAGGTGCGACGACGATGGCAGACAACAAATCAAACCGGATCGGGAAGGTTCGTTCATTGAGAATTCATCACACGGGAAGATCAAAGAATGTTTTCAAGGATGATCAGAGGTTCGGAAACACTGAAAGTAGCATTGTGGCATCGGGATGACCAAAACCTGGGAGTTTCTTGGTGATCGGACAACCAGATCGACAATCGGGGCAGCACGGGAGGCGCGCCGGCGAAGAGCGTCGTTTTGGGAAATTTCCAGAATACATGGAGTGTACTTCTGAAGAACACGCTGTGTAATACTAGCGGTAGTGTCTAGGGTTTTGGGGGCCATAGAGGAATCACACGGCGTGTGACCCTGATCACACGGTGTGTTAGACTTCCCCCGAAGCTCGGCGTGTACATTGGGATGTACACAAACACAGGATGGACTACACGGTTTCAGGCGACACAGCGTGTACAACATGGAAGAGGTGGCTGTGCAGAACATGGCGTGTATCTAGGGGGAACATGGACACAGGATAGAGTACATGACCATGTTCTCCATCACATGGCTAGGAGAGGCCACTAACGTGGGTCACCCCATGTACCTATTATACGGGTTGGTGTACACTGTTTGATGACCGTGTATGGGCACAAGGACCGTGTACATAGAGCCAACCCCAGTTACTCAGACAGGACATGTATATCATACTACACCCCATGTACTTGATTTTTCTACACGACCAGCCTTACAACATAGGCCATTGTACACAGGTAGTAACCGGGGTTAGACAACACAACGTGTAACCTTTCTACACACTATGTACTATTTGTAAAATCGAATGGTCTTCTTGTTCACCGTATCTTGGACATCTTTCATTTTGGTTAGTGCCCATTCTTCCCATTCCCATGAAGGTCAGACATTGTTTCCTTCTACGGGAGTTTGATACCCTCAGCAGAACATTCTGTGATAGAGGCAGGCATCCATCTGAGAAGCCCGGATCGAGATCCTCTATCCATTCTTGACCCTAGGTAGATTCCGGAATCTATGTGACCAACTCCACCAGCAATCAATCATGAATTATGGATGAGTCACGGTATCCGCCAGGGCTCTGTTAGTGATCCTCATCAGTGTATCGTGATCTTTCCCACTCAGGAGTGTGTCTCCCATAATTAGTGCATCTATCTATCGTAAACTTCTCACTCAGAAATGTGTCTCCTATAATGAGTGTAACTACCTCTCATGACATTTACCAATGTATAATACTTCTCGTACAGATTCCATCAGATCTGTAAGACTCATGGTGTGTGTTCTTCCAGAATGAGTGCTTTGTTAAACCTTCGTACTGAACCCCTAGTTGGGGCTATGCGGTTGGGTGAATTGTCTCTAGACTATGGGTCTAGGTTTTGAGTATATTTGGTTTTTTCTATATGTTTTGTAGACATATACTGTTCATAGTTGACTGTACATTTACAATGTGTATTGTTTTGTGGTTTTCGGGGTCCTCTACTTAGTATTATTATACTCACTACTGCACGGGCTTTGCCCGCACGTGTCATGTCTTGTGTAGACGAGCAACCTTTTGATAGAGCCAAGGGAAGACCAGGACATGACTGAGCTTTCTTAGTTCCCAACAGGCCGAGGAGTTCCTATGGCTATGAGCAGCAGTCCCAGTACCTTTCTTTTTACTGGTTGGACTTTGCAGTTTTCAGACTCTTGTTTTGGTGGGCTTGTATTCTGGACGAGTTTACATTCAGTACATTACCTTCGGTCGTACTATGTTGGTTGGGTTTAGTTTTATGAATGCATTTTGTTCCTTAGTGTTTTTTTCATTTCATCATTTGTGGGGTTGGAGATGTGTGCATGTGTTCAGGTACTTAGGCAATGCCTCCCATGTTAGTAGTATGCCTACTCGGTGCTAGTCACCAGCCCCTGGCCTATTGGAGGCGGGCATGGGGAGTCACGGCACGGGCCGAATAGGGACGGGTCATGACATAGTGGTATCAGAGCTTGTCGGTTCTACCTTAGGACCAATAGACTTTGAGATTGGTTTGGAGTAACAATGTTTAGTGTTTCGAGTTCGGCTTTCAGGCCAGAGACTACACTATTGGTGCAGAGGCCGACGTATCCATACAACAGGACTTTGGCAACCTTCTTTTCGACTCGGTATGTGGAAAGACAGGATGCGGTAAAATAAAATAAAGCTACATGGATCATATCGGAATGGGTTGTGTTTTCCATGTCCCTTGTGTCAGCTATCCAGATATACTCTTTGACCATGGTACATCTTTTTTCCTTACAGGATGCCTCCATAATGCATACCCGCTGGGATTCAGCATCGTGATCAGGGGGATGACCCACTCAGTGATGAGGCTTCGATAAAGGGACCAGTTCCCCAAGCGTTGCCGCCAGGTGGTGCACTAGTTATTCATCCACTTGTGGAGCAGCCTATGGTACCTGCAGTACCGACCAACGAGGAGCACAGGCTGAGCGCGCTCCATGAGTTCCAGAGATAGAGACCCCTTGTGTTTCGAGGTGAGCCTAAACCTCATCCGGCTGAGGAGAAGCTTGAGGCGGTGACTAGAGTTTTCTGTCTATTGAGGACACCAACATACCAGATTGTGATCCTAGGAGAAAGCCTTCTTCAGGGTTCAGTAGGACGATGGTGGAGTCTGATCACATAGACTCACGATGAGGAGACTCTTTCATGGACAAAGTTCAAGCGACTCTTCATAGATGAGATCTCTCCGGTTACGCTGAGATCTGTGTGCATTCAAGAGCTTCTTCAGCTCCAGCAGGGCAGTATGACAGCAGCTGACTATTCATCTAGGTTCACCAACCTCGCCCAGTTCTCGTTGGATATGGTTAGGGATCAGTACCTCAAAGCTTAGACCATCGAGCGAGGTCTACAAAGAGACTTATGATCTAGTGTTGTGCCTCTATGAATTTTGACTTATGCTGGAGTTATTGAGTGTTCCTTGGTGATCGAGAGCTTATTGACGGAGTAAAGGTAGTCGACGACAGTCAGGAGAAGGCAGATAGGTGCGGAGCCCCCGGCAGTATGTAACTAATGTCAGACACAAGGATCTAGATGTGGGAGGCATCACAGGAGTTCCCAGGACATAGGATCAACCGTCTAGGGCTCTCAGGCTAGATCTAGTCAGCCTAGAGGGAAGCGATTCTATGCATCAACGGTTGGGGACATCTCACTAGAGATTTCCCAACCTATTGAGCTGCTGACAGGGAAGCGGTGGATGGACCACCGATGTAGAGGCATAGAGTGGAGCAGAAAGACCCGCCAGGTGGCAGAAATGGTAGAGGAGTAGGGAGAGTTGCGGGTGGTGGAAGACGCTTTGACATTCTTCCACCACCTCCCCTAGGAGGTCCGCACCAGGCTGTGGGAGCTAGGGGATATGGGTGGGGACAACTGCATGCGGTCAAGGCATACGACCCACGGGCTCTAGGGATGATTCAAGGTACTATCTGTGTCTTTTCTACCTTAGCTTATGTACTTATAGACACAGGTTCCAGTCATTCCTTCATAGCCACATGTCTTGTACGAAACCTCGAGATTCTAGTAGAACCGTTGACTCGAACCTTACGCTTGGAGACACATACAGGAGGAGACTCAATGATCACACACCATTGCAGACAGTGTGATCTTAACATTGGAGGTGAGAGTTTCGGTTATAACCTCTTGGTGGTAGCATCGAGGCCTTACGACGTCTTTCTCGGTATGGATTTGTTATCTTCAGTCCATGCCTAGATTGACTATTGTAGGTGAAGAGTGCGGTGTGTCTGCCGTGATGGAACAGGGTTTTCCTTTTTCGGAGAAAGGGAAACCCAGGTAGCACAGAATGAGCTTATACATTGGAGGGTGCAGCTAATCGCTCATGAGTTGGCTATAATTTCCCTCAGAGTAGTGGATGTTGTGATCTCCTAGTTCCCAGAAGTAGTGGCAGAGTATGAGGACATCTTTCCCAAAGATGTTCCAGGATTACCTCCCCGACAAGAAGTCGACTTCTGCATCGAATTATACCCCGGGATAGCACCAATTTCATCATCAGAATATCAGATGGCTCCCGTAGAGCATTGCGAGATGAGGGTGCAGTTGGGGGATTTGCATAGAAAGGGTTTCGTGAGACCCATCGTTTCACCCTGGGCAGCCCCAGTCTTGTTTTCCAAGAAGGAAGATGGGAGTCTGAGGTTGTGCGTGGATTATCGGGACCTGAACTAGGTGATGGTGAAGAACAAGTATCCACTGCCAAGGATCGATGACATCTTCGATCAGCTAAGAGGGGCATAGTGGTTCTCGAAGGATGACCTTCGATCAGGCTATCACCAGCTACGAGTGAGGGACGAGGATATACCGAAGACAACTTTCAGATGCCGCTACGGTCACTATGAGTAATTGGTTATGGCTTTCAGTGTGACGAATTCCCATGCAGTGTTCATTGGACTGATGAACCAGATCTTCCAGCCTTTCTTGGACCGGTTCATAGTGGTCTTCATCGACGACATCCTTCTGTACTTGAAGTTAAAAGAGGATCATGCGAGACACCTGTGGATGGTTCTAGAAATACTTCAGGAGCCCAAGCATTATGGGAAGCTCTCAAAGTGCTAGTTCTGGATTCTATAGTTCCACTTTCTGGGACATGTAGTCATAGTAGATGGAGTAGCTGTAGATCCATCCATGGTGGATGTTGTGTTAGCTTGGGACCCTCCTCAGAGAATGACGGAGGTGTGGAGTGTCCTTGGGTTTTCAGGATATTACCGGAGATTAATTCATGATTTCTCCCGGATATCAGCACCGATGACAGCCTTGACCAGGAAGGGGAAACCCTTCGTGTGGACAGAGAAGTTCCAGCAGGCTTTCAAGCAGTTGAGATAGAGTTTGACGAGCGCCCTGGTCTTGAGATTTCCAGAGGAGGGTGTCGAGTACATAGTTTTCTACGATGCATGAGGTACTGGGCTTGGATGTGTCCTGATGCAGATGTAGGCGGTGATTTCTTATGGTTCACGAAAACTTAGGACACATGAGAAGAACTATGTGACCCACGATCTCGAGTTATCAGTTGTAGTCTTCACATTGAAGATGTGGAAACACTACCTTATGGGTGAGCGGTTTATCGTTTACTCTAACCACAAGAGCCTCAATTAAATCTTCTAACATAAGGATCTAAATATTTGGAAAATGCATTGTCTAGAGTTCATCCAGGACTATGATTTCAAGATCATCTATACTCCTGGGAAGGGGAAGAAGGTGGAAGATTCTCATAGCATAAGGTCGAGCTCACAGCTCTTGAGTGAGGTGAAAGAGCAGTTAGCCATTTGTAGATATCCTTTGTGGATGGAGAGGATAAAGCTTGCCTACAGTCGATTGTTATCGCCCCTCCACTCTTACAACGGGTTAGGGAGGCAGAACTAGGATATGTTGACTATGTGGCCTTAAATGCTCTGTTATCCATAGACAAGTTCTTGATGGATATTCGCAAGGTGGGGAGCACATACTTCTTTTCAAAGGATGCACTATTGTAACAGTGGAGTTGTTGGAGGAGGACCTGATAGAGTATCATATATCTCCTTTGGAGGTACATCCTAGAGTGAAAAAGATTTACCAGGACCTCAGACGATAATTCTGGTTGTCAGGCATGAAGAAGGCAGTAGCAGAGTTTGTTTCTCGATGCCATACATGCCAGCAGGTGAAGGCCAAGCACCAGGTTCCAGTGGGATTAACTCACCCCTGGAAGTTCCAGAGTGGAAGTGGGATGCAATATAAATAGACTTCATGGCAGGATTACCACGAATGTCCTTGGGGGATGATTCCATCTGGGTGATCATTGACCGACTCATCGAGTCGGCTCACTTCCTAGCTAACAAGGAGCAGAGTACCGTAGAGAGATTGGGAGGAACTTACGTGCAGGAGATAGTTCAGATTCATGGAGTTCCCTCGAAAATAGTCTTGGACCGAGACACCCATTTCACATCTCGGTTGTGGAAGGGATTGCTGGAGGCTTTTGGGACTCAGCTACGCTTAAGCGCAGCATTTCATCCCCAGGCTGATGGTCAGACGGAGAGGACCATTCAGGTTCTGGAGGATATGTTCCAAGCCTGTGTCTTGGACTTTGGTCGCATTTGGGAGGACCAACTACCACTGGTGGTGTTTTCATACAAAAATATCCATTACTAAAGAATTGGTATGGCACCGTTCGAGGCCTTTTTTGGGAGACCCTACCGGTCACGACTTTGCTAGACCGACCCTGGAGAGTCAGCACTCATGGGTCCAGTGTTGGTGTGAGCTACCACCGAGAAGGTGCAGATCATCTAGGAGTGGATGAAGACTACACAAAGCCAGAATAAGTCTTATGCTGATAGACGATAGAGACCTATGGACTTTGAAGAGGGAGACCATGTCTTTCTTTGGGTATCACCTCGACGAGGATTACAGATATTTTGCCGGGGCAGAAAGTTATCTCCAAGGTTCATCGGACCTTTCCAAATACTGTGCAGAGTTGGAGAGGTGGCATACCACCTATCTCTACTACCACTGTTGCATCGAGTACATGATGTCTTCCATAGGTCGCAGCTGAGGAGGTACATGCATGACCCATCACACGTCATCGACTAGAGCGAGCTGGACATTGAGGATGGAGTGGCCTTTGTTGAGTACCTGGTGGAGATCGAGGATCAGAAGGAGAGGATCTGTCGTGGGTGATCGATTCCCTTGGTGCGTATCCAGTGGCAACACGAGAATCGTCAGGAGAGCATGTGGGATCGGGAGTTCCAGATCCATCGCCAGTACCCACATCTTTTTGAGTAGCCATTGTTTTGGATTTTTGGGGACTTAAATCCCCAAGGTGGGGAGAATATAATGTCTTGGAATTTCTGGGTATTATTTTTAAATATTATATGGAATTATTTCGCGACCAGGCATGAAGACAACACCTCATTCTGAGGCCCAGTGAGCCCGAAATGGTGTTTTAAACTTTTTTAAAGTTAAGTGAGTCGACACTTGTGTGCAGTTGTGGCAGTTTCCAAACAGATGCCCAGATTAAAAATATGAGGGCACAGTTGCATCTGGGTGATGACTTTACCTATGAATGAGCCGAACCTCGACCGGCATGGGTAGAGGAAAAAAGATTGTTTTTTGGATGTTTTAAGAAAAATAAAATAAAATAATTTCGCAAGTTTATTTTATTTATTTTATGGAAACATCCGCCGCAGTGCAGTGACATGGAAATTGTTTCTTAAATAAATAGAACGTGATAATGACTCAAGAATGGCATGTTTGACTCATTAATACTGTAATGTATTTTGAATTATAATATACATTTCCCTTTTTATTGAGATATTCGAACGTTGAGCGTTGGAAAAAGCTCAAGAGGAAACGCTGGAGAAAACTCTCGGCGACGAATGACGACGAACCGAAGCTGCGAATCGTTGTGCCAACGAGGTAGGAGGATCACGAATATGATAGCCCAAACTCTTCATTAGTGATTGATAATTTATAAAAGGTAGGGGTTTGTTATTTAATTTTTTGTTTCCTCAGTTTTTAAATTTAAACAACGAACACATATCAACCATGAACATGTTGATCTGTGGATTCGTACGTTGCTGTGGGAGGGATTTCATTGGGATGATTATGGGGGAAATTAATCCACGTTGATTTTGTTGTTTATTTCTGCTATATTTAAGCCCATTAACGGGAGAGGATCATCATCGTGACGAACGACGACGGAGGGTCATTCCTTAAATTTGTTTTATTGGATTTCATCCTTTTTATTTCGTGCGTTACTCACGTTCTTCATGGGGTGGTGAACAATGGATTGTTGTGAGTCCATTTTGTGATGAAGTGATACGAAATTGAAGAATCGACCCCATAACTACCTTGCAGAGGTGCGATGATGATGGCAGACGACGAATCGGACCGGATCGGAAAGGGTCGTTCTTCGATCGTTCTTCGCGCAGGAAGATCAAAGATTGTTTTCGGGGCTGATCGGAGGTCTAGAAAAACCGGAAGAAGCTTCGTGGTGTCGGGGCGAGCAAAACATGGGAGTTCCTTGGATATTGGACAACCAGATCGACGATCGAGGTAGTACGGGAGGAGCGCCGGTAAAGAGCGTCGTTTATGGAAATTTCCAGAATACACGGCATGTACTTCCAAAGAACACACCATGTAGTACTGGTGGAGGAGGGTAGGGTTTTGAGGGACAGAGAGGAATCACACGGCGTGTGACCTTGGTCACACGGTGTGTTAGACATCCCTAGAAGCTCGGCGTGTACTTTGGGATGTACATGGACACGTGTTGGACTACACGACTTCAGGAGATACGAAGTGTACAACATGGAAGAGGCGGTTGTGCAGAACTCAGCGTGTATCTAGGGGGTACATAGACACAGGATAGAGTACACGACCGTGTACTCCATCACACGGCTAGGCGAGCCCAGTAATGCTGGTCACCCCGTGTACCTATTACACGGGTTGCTGACCGTGTACGGGCACATGGCCAGTGTACACGGAGCCAACCCCAGTCACCCAGACAAGGGGTGTACATCGTACTACACACTGTGTACACAGTTTTTCTACACGACCAGCCTTACAACACGGGTGGTTGTACACGGGTAGTACCCGGGGTCAGACAACACGATGTGTAAGCTTTCTACATGCTATGTACTTTTTGGAAAACAGCATGTTCATCTTGTTCACCATATCTTGGGAATATTTTGTTTGGGTTAGTTCCCCTTCTTCACATTCACCTAATGGTCAGGAATCGTTTCCTTCTACAAGATTATGATCCCCTCAAAATATCTTTCTCTAATATAGTCAGGAATCCATCTGAGAGGCCCATATCGAGATCCTCTATCCATTGGTGACCCTTGGTAGAGTCCGGTAACAATAAGACCAAATCCACCGGGCTTTGATCCTATACCTAGAAAGTGAATTCTAGATGATTCGCGATATCCACCATGGCCTTGACAGTGATCCTCATTTGTGTATTATGATGTTTCCCACTTATGAGTGTGTCTCCAATAATGAGTGCATCTATATATCGTAACCTTCTCACCCCGGAGTGTGTCTCCCTAAATGAGTGTAAGTATCTTTCATGACATTTCCTAACATACAATAATTCTCATACGGACGTCATCAGAGCTATAAGATTCATGGAGTGTGTTCTCCTGGAATGAGTACTTTGTGGAATCTTCGAACTGAACCCCTAGCTGGGGGTATGCGGTTGTGTGACTTGTCTCTAGACTACGGGTCTAGGTTTTGAGTATATATGGTTTGTGCTATATGTTCTATAGACATATACTATGCATAGATGATTATACCTTTACTTTGTGTATTTATTTGTGGTTTTCGGGGTCCTCTTTTGAGTATTTCTATACTAACCACTGCATGGGATTTTCCCACACATGTTTTGTATCGTGCAGATGAGCATCCTTTTGACAGATCCCAGAGCGGACTAGGAACAGACCGAGATTTATGAGTTCCCTACAGGTGGAGGCATTCCTATGGCTACGAGCAGCAATCCTAGTACATTTTTTGTTTACAGGATGGACTTTTTTGTTTTCAAACTCTTATTTTGGTGGGCATGTATTCCTGCCCAGTTTAATTTCAGTACATCACCTTCTGTCATACTATGTTGGTTGGGTTTTTTTGTATGCATTCATTTTGTTCCTTGGTGTTTTTTTTCATTTCAGAATTTGTGGACTTGGATATGTGTGTGTGTGTGTGTGTGTGTACAGGTACATAGGCACTGCCTCCCATGATAGTAATATGCCTACTCGGTGCTACTTACCAGCCCCTGGCCTATTAGAGATGGGCTTAGGGAGTCGCAGCATGGGCCCCACTGGGATGGTCCTAGAAATTTATATCCTGGTTAAAATTATATAGATTATTTAACCATGATCAAAGTATGAGTACCCAAAAAAATCAAAACATACATGAAAAAAGTAGTTATTTTATGAAACTTGACTTTATCATAAAATTGATAATAAATGGGTAATAAAATGTCATAAGTAAATAATATATGGTATGATACATATAGAACTATAATATAAGTATAATAAAATTATATTTAAGATATAGGAGGATTGATCCCAAATGAGGGAACTCAATACTTAAGGTCAGATATTTTTGTCTCAATTTGGCTTCTTTGAGACATATGTTATGTTATACACATATGTTATTTTATAAGGTGTATATACATCCTCATTGACATATAATATAATGAATTTATTTATTCTTGTGATATTATATGTTTAATTTAATGATATTATTTCATGGGGATTTCAATTCAAGGTTACTAAAGGGTTAAGGCTATTATGTTACAATCTCATCATTTATGAGGATTGCTCATGATTATGCTTCCAATGATGAAGTATTATGATATATCTCTAATGAAAACCATGAAATTTAGTATCCTATTTTTATTTCTAAATAATACATGTTTTTTCTTCATTTCCCTCTTTTATGAACTCAAGAGTTCAAAATGATTTTTTAAGAAAAATCATATTTATTTTTCTCTTTGATTGAAAACACTTTTTCTTCCAAAACCATGTTTTAAAAAAATTTCAAAAAATGTTTTTACCATTCATAAATTTATGCATTAATTAAATTTTTACCCATATTTTACTTTTTCATTTTGTTTGAAATGAAACTTCTTTCCATATAAAAGAAATGCTTATTTGTATTTTACTAAAAATATAAAGGAATTTTTGTTTTAATGTGTATAGAATGAATCGAAATTTATTGAAGTCATGAACATAATTTTATTATAATAATACTTTATATTTTTTAGAATTTATTTTTAAATAAAAGTATTTCCATGATATTGTATTTTTTTCTTAATTTAATTGAATGTGATTCTCAATGAAATAATATTTTCCTCAAGAAATTTTCCAAGTGATTTTTATTTCAATACCATTTTCCATATAAGATGACATCATTTGACATTACATATGCTTTAATGGGGATATGATATAAGGATACCATTAATATTTTTTATTTTAATATTTTTTATTTATGATGAAAATATGTTTATGAAACCCTTTTCTCTTTCATAGGTTATACCATGATAAAATGATTATGAAACCCACTTATTTTTCCATGGGTTATGCTTTAATGAAATGTTGAAATGATTATGAAGCCTTTTTATTTTCCATTATTATAATAGGAAATGTTTATCAAAACCATTTAATTTCATGGGTTATAGTATGATGAATGGTTTATGGTAATGTGGAACACATATGTGTGATTTTAATTATGTGATGGGTGGGTCCTATATCACCCTATAATGAATTTGGTAAAGATTGTATCTAATGAGATAAATAAGAATGAAATGGGGAGTTAACACTATACAATAAGGGACTTTGTCCACTATTATTATCTTGGGATTGAACCTAGAGTACTATGATAGTCTTAGAAGTAAACCCAATATACTATGATAGATTTGGAAATTAGACATGAACTACTAAGGAAATGATTTTCTATGCTTATGTGTATTCCATAAATCTATGTCTTATTCCAAGGTTATGCTATTATAGTGCACATCATTTTATTCTATTGTGATTCTTGTATTATGAAATACCTTTATTTAAACCAGGACTCATGTCTATTATCGATGATAAGTAGGTTATGATTTTCAAATTTTATTATCATGTTCTCATACCACCATGCTCATGGTATCTTGATATCTTCCAAGTTTAACGTTACTAAGAATCTGATCTCATCCTTTATTACAGTTCCATTCCCTAGGTTATAATGAATGGTATTATGTATAATATGCCTAGGAAGGGTAATAGTTATAAAGAACATAGTGGGAGATGACATAGCTCACTTATGGACTGGTTTTTATGTGTCCATGTTTCCTAAGGAACTACACCATTATGTTCCTCAGGCGCACGTTTGTGAAATGTTATGAATATTCATTTAAAAAGATAAAAATATCTATGTAGGTGAATTTTGGGTTATTACACTCCCTTTATAACTAGTCCTCAATGACAATAAACTAAATTATTATTTTAATTGTTTGAAATTATTATGAGATATAACAATATTTAATTTTTTTCCAAGTTTTTTTCTGATCATCTCACTCAGTATCAAAGTTATAAATATATGTATTTTTATAGACCTCAAAGTATAGTCCCAAGGTGCCTTAGTTGGTATTAATGTAGAGATTAATTATTTTTTGAATTAGTTTTGTTTTTTTTGGGATTATGATGAGAGAAAATTATTGAAAATTGTTGTCTTAGTCTAGTGACTCCATAGTTCAGTGCTACCAAATCATGTTTATTATGTTATTAATGAATTATATATTTTACGACAGACACATGTTTTTCATTAAATAATATTAAAATAATCTCAGTCTTGAAGTGTCTATATCAATATACCATATGAATTATTTCAAAAAACTATGAACATCAATTCACTGTATAGATGTAACTACATGAACAACTCCATGTGACTACAACAAATAACAAGAAACCATTTTTGAGATAAGAAAAATATATGTAAGTCTAGAACTAATTGTATAAGTACTAAATTGATTTTATGAAGTTTTAATGTGATTGAATGAAGTATTCAAACTATAAAATTAATAAACCAACCAACCATGCATATATACAATAGAAACTTGGAAAATTATTATATCTACCTGGTGAGGAAATTAAGTGACCACGTGAAAGACTCAAGTGACCACATGAGGATATCAAGTGACTATATCAAGTGATAGTGTCAAGTGACTATGTCATGTGACCACGGGTAGAAGAGATCTTGTAATGTGACTATAAGATCAAGTAACCACAAGATGAAGTGATCATAATATGATGTGATTGCAAGGCCAATTGACCGCAAGAGAAATTGACTATGTCTATGTAAAGACTAAGTAACCGTGTTTATTATAACAAGTATGTAATTTTTAAATTCACAAGACTATATTTTAAATCATTTTTGGAGAATTCTAAGAATTTAATAATTGATGATAAAATTAATCAGTAGGAGTATTATATTATGAATATTTTTCAATGTCCAATTATAGAAGGATTTATATTTAACGAAACAAAATTTTCATAGACTGAAGGGAATGCATTTGTGTGATATACTGAGAATACAGTAAGATAAAATGACTACTTGATGCTTTAATTACACTTTTTTCTTCTTCATATCTAGGAAAGATATGTTTTTAATCATTTTCCAGGATAATTTTAAAGATAATTTATAAACGAAATATGATTAGGGATTGAGAAACTCTAAACTCACTTTTCATGAATTATCAATCTCTTGGTTTTTAGATTACATTAGAGCTATTTTTATATTAATTTGTATATACATTAGAACATGGTATTTTACTATATTAGACATTATTAGATAATGAAACCTTATTATTTTAATAAATTTTTCCCCATGAATAATTGTGTAAAAGGATGAGTGTAGTTTAGAATGTCTACTAGGCAGTTATACATAAAAAACCCAATCGAAGTTATGGATCCTCTTTATTTGGGTTTAATAAACATTCTTGGAAATAAGTGACTATAAATTGTATAGGACTAACATAATTTTAACTAAAACTCTAGTTTAATATTCCATTATTTTTTCTTATATTTTTGGACAATATATTTTTTAAACTATTTTCATTATTTATATCATTAATATACTTTTCTCTTATTATATTCTAAACTGTAATTTGAAATGCAAATATATGATAAATAAATATTATATGTGATATAATCTATTTTGTGTGAGTTAAATATTATAAAATGATAAATCTATTTCAAAATATTTTTAACTATTTTTTTATCAGACATTTGAGAAACAATTTCAAAGAATATGGTTTTTTATATCTAAATTAATTGTTATAGGGATGCTTTTATTGAAGGGATTCAAAATTTAATTTTAATAAAAATTTATATCAAGGTCATTTAATGCCCTCTTGAGCTATCCACTAGGTCCAAAATTTAGTATTAGAGTACTGTTTTTGTTATTTTTTCCTTGATCAAGATCATAAGATGATATTTTAATTTTCTATTTTTTATTTCTTTGTAATTATGGATACTATGTTTGAGGTTTATGCTACAAAAAAACCTTTTTAATGGTTAGAACTATTTTATGTGGAAAATAAAAATGAAAATTCATTTTTAGAGCCTGGGTCTTCTCATATAGGGATCTATCTAAGATAAATATCCTAACATAAAACTGTTAGAAAATAACGGGATGCTCTAAATAAAGATGATTAGGATTGAAATTGTAAGGATATGGGTACATTGTTTTGTTCCCTAGGATATGATGATTTTATTATAATACTTTCCCATTATAATAATTATAGAATTTGGGATACTCTTTCTATGTTTCATAAAGGCACATAAAATATTAAATAAATGATATTAAATGCATATTTTATTAATTTTGATTCTTTTAAAATTAATCCTGATGAATCTATATCTTTGATATATCTTATATTCAATGAAATATTATACAATATGATTACACTTGGATAAAATTTGGATGATAAAGATCATGTACTAAGGGTATTGAGTTTCCTACCTCATTGTTGGAGAAGATCTGCTATCTCTATTTGTGATCCATGTGACATTATCAAACTAATTGTAAAAGAGTTAATTAAAAAAAGATGATGTATGAAGAAGAGATAAATTTGAATACTGATGATCATGAACCAGAAAGGAAATATATTTCCTTTAAATAATCAAAATATAAACCAAAGAATGTTTTCAAACCCAGCATTACCAGTTGAATAGAATCTGATACATAATGTGATGATAAAATGGATTAGTTATCCAAAAGATTTAATAATTCATATAAATATAAAAATTTATTCCATAAATCCATTTATAATAGAATGTACAACAAGGATGAATGCTTGGAAATGTGATGACTCCTATAATGAAATTTCTTGTTATGAGTGTAGAAGGAAAGGACATATAAAATTTACTATATAAAGATTAAATATATGAATAATTATGAATATAAAGATAACTGACCAATTAAATAAGCGATATATACTTGGATTGCATTTAAGGATAGATCTAGTGACACAAATGCTAGTCGAGAAGATGAAAATGAAAATGAAATTTTATGTTCTATACCACAATAATTATTTTGATTTTATTAATGAAAAAAAGCAAACAAGGAAAAAGGACCAATTACAAAGAAATAAAAAAACAAGAGTAGGGAACTATGGGGGTATGAAATAGTGAAGACTAGGGGAATCCACTTAGATGAGGTAAACACCATCAAAATGAAATGATCCCAAGATGGAGAAGCAGGTGACATGAGGGGAATCTATAGAAGCTAGAAAGTCTATATGTTTATTATCTTCATTCCAAGTGTGAAAGATCTATACTCTATTGTTGATGAGTCTCTTACATCTGCAGATGTGGTAAGTTATATTTCAAGGTACTTTACTGATCCCAAGTAATGAGTTGTGAAGAATTTTGGAATCAGTTTCCATCGCTTTGAAATCAATTTTCCAGCTAAAGAACATCTCTAGACCCAATATAATCTCCCTTTATTCTACCTAGAGAGAATCTCCACCACCAAATGATTCATAAAAATAAAAAACAACATATCCTATGATATCGTGAACAACCCCACCTCCCTATGTCATACCCATACTGCAAGAACCATCCACATTGATTTTTAGGACAAAACTGTGTAGACGTTAGCAAATTCATCATCCCTAGGGACTGTTAATAGTACTATGAGAGGTATTAATGTGAGGGAATGCCCTTAGCAATGGATCTTCCTTCTAGTTGGGAATGAGAAAAACCACATATTGTAACAAGAATCAGACTCAAAATACTAGATCCAGTTTAGAGAAAGTTGTACCCTCATAGCAAGACTTTTTTTCTGGACTCCCATATACTCCAACAACCCACCACTGTAATTTATGCTCTTTCCTTCCACTCCATATTATTATTCTCATAACCTTGAAAACACCATGTGAGAAAGGAATCACCTAATGAAGCCTACAAATTGTAACCTGTGAATTGGCCAAACATCTTCCAAACATCCCGAGCCCAGTCACTCTCTGAGAAAAAGTGTTGTAAAGACTCTTCCTAATGATTGATATAGAAAGAAAACTAGGAAACAAGCTATATAATGATACACTTCAATAAGTAATTAGTGGGTAACACATCATTTTAGATACTCCATACCATGTAATACAGTTTAGCCGGTATATATTTTCACTAGAGGAGTTCACCCCAGGAATCTCACTTAGTTGGAGGAGATAGAGTCTTGTTGTATACTCTCTATGAAAAAAAAACTCGACAAATTACCTATAAAAATGAATCTATTAGGTTCAGGGGATAAATCGATGAGGTTGAATAAGGTGAACTAATTTTCATCTAGCATTTCTTGGGTGAAGCCTGAATGATTTTTGGCTTTCTTTAATGACATATCATGAGTAGGGAATCTTGGGAATCTAAGGATGGCACACAAAAATTGGGATTCTATAAATTATGATCTCCCATACCCACAATCTTATGAGAAAGATGATGTAGGTGCTGAATGTGAGGTTGTACAACAGTCCATAATAGTGAGGGGGAGTTGTTTACATGATTCGGACTGGTTCGATATTTTTGGTCCATCAGTTGTCCCTACAAACTATGACCCTATATCAACTACCATGATAGTTTAGCATGTAGCCTGATGCTCCTAACGTTGATCCCTCCCTCACTAGATGATATTTCCATTATAGACCAAGATTCCCAATGATTTTTACCATCCGATTCGGAGTCCCAAATTAAGGTAGTAAGATTATTTTCAATACTTACGATGACGCTCTTTGGGAACTTGATTACAAAGAGGACATGCGTGGAAATAGAAGTTAGTACACTGTTCAGTAGAGCGATATGACCACCAAAAGATAAAAATCAGGTTTTCATGTTATTGATGCGACCTATGATGTTTTCAACCACCTTGTTGAAGTGGTGGATGTTTGTTCTTCCTACAGAAATCGAAGATGCATGATAGACCATCAGGAAGTTCCACCTAAAAATTCCCAAACTTATTTTAATTTTTCTAGATCTTCTCTCTAGGAACAAGGAAGAGATGAAAATACTACTCTTTTCCCTATTTATTACTTGAACACTCTACTTACGATATTCATCCAGGATATTATGGATTCTATAAATGGATCTTTTACTACCATTCAATAAAATTATAGTATCATCAGCGTATATCCAGTGAGAGACTCCAATGAAATGTAGTTTTCACATGAATGGGAGAATAGAACCATAAGAAAGGATTTGGAGATATATCTACTAAGGTAATTCTTCATGAGAATAAATAATATGGCGGAAATAAGATTACCTTTATGAAGACAGTGCATTGGCTTAAAGAATCTATAGGGTATCCCCATAAAGTACAAGGCTAGCCAAGAGGAACTGAAACACCTGAACAAAATATTTAAAAACCAAGCAGAGATCCCCATTCTAGATAGAACCCTAAATATGAAATTCCATTAGAGCCTATCACCAGCCTTTTCCATGTCTATCTTAACAACAAAGTTGGATCCCACCATTTTAAGGTTGATATCCCTCACCATTTCCTGAGCTAGATGAATAGATCTCTGAATCGACCTCCCCTTAATGAAACTGTGTCCCTCACCCACAATCCAGGAGGGTATGAAGGTTGTTAGATGTCTGTTAATGATACTAGATATGACCTTATATGGGATGTTATCCATGCTAATTGGCTGATAGTGTTTGAGCGGTGATGGGTCTTTGATTTTTGGGATTAATACCAATCTGTAGCATTGGCCACACACGATAGATAACCACATCAGAAGTAATCATGCCAAACCTGAGCAATGTCACTCATAAGAAAAATCCTAGGAGGAAATCTAGAAAGAACCTAAGAACCCATTCGGACCCAAAGATCTATCTAGGTTGAGAGCATGAACAACTTCATACATCTCCTTCTAGTCCAGGACTGATTTAAGAAGAGCATTGTCTCTATCAGAAACCATTCAAGGAATTAAATCAAGGAACTCATCTCCTCACCCAGGTTATACCCCTTTAATTAAATAATAAAAATAAAAAACTAAAAAAGATTCATGTGTTATGTGTTGTTTATAAATAAAATCTATTTACTAAAAAGAAAAATAATTCTAACATGTTAAAAGAAAATGTTGATCTATAAATTGAAAATGAATTCTTAAAATGAATTTGTAATAGTATTTTAATTTTAGAAAACCATTTTGTATTATACTGGGTAAATAATAAAATCATAAATATTATTCTATAATTTGGTATGGATCATAAAATTTATAGAAGTTGTATAATTTTTTTATTCCTAGTTCAATAAATAAGAGATTTTTATCTATAACTAATGAAACTTCTAGATTTTGAAAAAATTATAAATATTTTATACATAAAATGGTTTTTTTCTAAATATGTTATTTATATTATCATAAATACTATGAAGAAAATGTGGATTCCAAAGTATTTATTTTTTTAACCTCTCTAAACCCAAGAAAATATGGGTTCCAAATTCTTTCATGATTAGTCATTTCTTTGGAAAATGATTGAAAATATCTTGCAAAAATATATGATATTTGGACAGTGTATGTCCTATACATATATTTATGGATTATTCAACCTTGAAGAACCATATAAAACTAGATGGTGTGTAATGGCCTGGGTTTTTTGGGTCCATTACATTGTGAAAATCTTAGGTTGGGTTTTTTGGTCTGGGAATCTCAGTGATGTTTGGCCTAACAGCAGGCCTACCGATAGCCTTAGCCTACCTGTAGAAGGCATACAAGTAGCTCGATCTACCGGTCGCTATAGCATACTGGTAGATCTCTACTACCGGTTGTTGTCAGCCACCGGTAGTTCTCAGCTACAGGTGGCTCTCGCCTACCCCCACGAGGTCTTTTCAGTAGCGCTCTTTTTTTGCGCAAATTGGGTTTTAAACCCAATTTTGTACCGTTTTTTTGTTTTAAAGACCGTTAATTCCCATAAATGTTTTAATTAAATATTTAATGAATTAACCTATGTGTGCGTTGGTTTAAACCGCCTGACCCTTTAATAATGTGTGGGGCCACGTGGTCAACCCACGACTCTGCTCCTTACGTGGTTTCAAGTTCTTATCTCAACCGTCCCCGGCCTTTATAACCTAAGGTTCTCCTTCGGTTTCTTTTCTCGATCACCATGTGCTAGTAGTACCTTTCGTTCAGATGAACCGCTTTTCGTTCAGGCGATCCACATCGCTATCCGTGGAATTCCACGCCCAGGCTCAACGTCGATCATTGATCAACAAGTAGGGAATTTCTCCTTCGTCTCTCCATTTTTGTGTATCTTGAAGGGTAGGAATGCTTTTGATTCTGTAGATTAGGATGAACCAAACAAAAATATTGATAATTAACAGATTCTATAAAGAAGGAAGGGGGGGTGTGATTGAGGACGCTACTCTATTTTTATGATCTTATTTTCTGAGTTTTTGAGGGCTTACGACCTACTTAAAATCATGGCTATTGGTTGTCTTTCTCTGTGCACTAATGAACCCATGGTGATATTTTAAATGGCTTGTTTTGTGGTTTTGAACTCCTACTGTGAAAAGGAAATTGTTTAATCATGTATATCCAACTAAATAAATTGAGGAACCAGGATCAATTCTCCGGTGATAACCTTAGTTAAAGAACACAGATATTGAAATCATGGAGTGTGTTAAATCTTATAAATTTCAAAATACTGCCATGGGCCTGCTTAGTGGTGGTGGTTTGATTGTTTTTCTTTCACGGACCATTTTTGGGTGATGTGGGTGGGGATGGGATTCCTTGTTGTTATGGATTCAGTGGTTGTGAATTTTAAGACAGGGTGGTTACCTTGTTTATATCACGAATTGTGGTGGAATCCTCTGTTGCTGAGAAACCTTTTGGCTCCTGGATATTAGACATGGGGCTGAACCTTGGGGTTTTCATTGGTTTTTGTGGATTTACAAGAGAACCAGGTGTGGATGTTGTAGTTAATGCTTGACTGTTTACCTTCCTGGACTTGTGCCTATGCATACTAGTTGCCCAAGTAGGTGAAAAACTTAATTAAACATCACTACTGAACATGAAAACGAATGGAATAAATGGGTTTTTTTGGTGAGAGTCGTGACTCAGACTTGAGTGCTATTTTTGTTCATTAGGCTGGCTGAAAAAAAAACTAAACTTGGTAGAGATCCTGTTACCTATATATACTTGTAGTTTTGTGTTTCTTATCCGCACCCCACCCAAGTTGAGGACTTATTACCGAACACCCCTTTTCATGGGGGAGGGTGTTTTTCCTAACACTATTATTAGTGGCTGGTTATTGGCTCCTTTTCTGATCCTTTTCCCGAACAGCCCAAGTATCTTCGGGTAGGCTGTGATGTCCTGAGGTCCATTATTAGCCCACGAACCTTCAGGTGGTGTAGTGTGGTGGTTATGGCCCAGGTGTGTGCGGGTAGGCAGTTTCCCATGTATATTCAGGATGAGGCCCAGGTGTCTTCGGGCGTGGCAGTGGATCTTCTAGCCCAGGTGTCTTCGGGCATGGTGGTGGTTGTTCTGGCCAAGGTGTTTGCAGGCATGGTTACATGTGACAATTGTGGCCCAGGTGTGCGTGCGTGGGGTTTGGCAGTGGGACTGCGTGAGGTTGTGGCCTAGGTGTGTGCGGGTAGGGTGTTGCTGTGGGACTGCGGTGAGAATGTCGTGATTGGTTCGATGCGTAGGATGTCTTCAATAACCAGTGGGAAAGTGGTGTAGGGTACCCAAACATTGACGTGCTCTTATTATATATATTAAGTGACATGCGTTATTTTGGGAGTGTGACTTGGTGAGGGTTGGGTGGATAGTTTACCTTGTTAGGTGTTTGGTTTACTCCTTTTCTCACGAGACATTAGTACGTTCCCCCAATTGTGGATGAGTTTCTTTGGTTTTCCCTACTATGTATACTTGTATACTCACCCTACGTATTTAAAACTGCTTTCAAGTTTCTAGGAGGACTTCGGGGATTGCGCGGGACCATACTAGCTCAGACCTTTGGGGCAGTTATAGTTGATACTTTTCATTCATTGGTACTTTACCCTTGTAGTCACTTTGTACTTTGTGGTTTTTAATTTTGTAACATGCATTGGGAATGGTTCTTGGCTTTACTTTTACGTTCTGCTTTTGGTGTTGTTGGGATTTACCATCTTATCACCCGATCCTATTAAAATAAATAAGGTAATGCCTTAAATTTAGTGTGTAAATCTATACCCTTGGTGCTAGTCTCCACTCTAGGACCAATTGAGGGTGGGTTTCAGGGGTCATTATATCTCCTTAAACTTAAAGAAGGAAGGTCCTGGAAATGTGCTGACCCTTCCCTCCTTTTGTTGAAGGTGAGTCATGAAAGAATGGTATCAGAGGCAAGGTTGATAGATAGGATGGAGTCTGGAGTTAGGCATAGTGAGGATTGCATGGGATGGTAGGGAAACAGTGTTGGGTGACCTTGGTGCATGAATTGGGCCAGGGAATACCGGCTAGGACATGGGATTTTAGGGCCCCCGTGATCCGATGCAAGGACTCTGGACCTACCGAACGACCAAGTGAGGCTGCGCTGATTGCAGTGTTGAGACCCTAGGAAAGGTACATGCATCATAATGACTTGTGTTCTCATGTTTCTGGGGTGTCTTGGGAATTGAGAATAAATAAAACGTTTAAGAAGTTTTAAGAGGAATATTCTGCACTACCTGGGCTTAGGCATTCCTTGTTTACCTTGCAGTTATGGAACCTGGAAGGCAACCACATTTGGTGCAGACGGTCGAGGCCCCGGAGACTACCTTGGCCGATCGGGTTGGAGCTGATCGAGTGGAGGAGGACGACCAGTGGGAGAAGACACTTAGGGACTTCCAACGACAAACCCTCGAGAAGTATGATGGTACCACCTCTGATATAAAGACGGAGGGCTGGCTAGAGGAGCTAGTGATAGACTTCGGTTTGATCCGGGCTCTGACCGTGTACTGGGTTCCTCTGGCCGTCAGCCAGATGTGGGGAGCGACATGTCAGTGGTGGAAACTTTACCTGGGGGAGAGGAGAGAGGCTAAGGTGGCAACAGCTGATTTCGAGTGGGAGTTCCAGGCAGAATTCCTCTCTTCAATGATGAAGGATGAAAAGAGACAAGAGCTACTCTCCCTTCAGCAGGGGAGTAGGTCAATGAGGGAGATAGGAATCAGGTTCAAGGACCTCCTATGTTTTTCTCCATACCTCTTTCCCGATGAGGAGTCTCGGGAAAGGCATTTAGAGGAGGCACTCCGACCCTCCCTCCAGTATACTGTTACCCCCTTTACCCTGCCGACATACTTGGAGGTCCAGAAGAAGGCCGAAGTGGTGGAGAGGATGCACGCTCTAAGACCATTTGGCCTCCCAAAAAACATCCCTTAGAAGATGTTATAGGTGACATGGATAAATTTAATAAAACCCAAGCCTCACTGAGAAACCTGGTTGAACATCAAACCATTTTTACCTATCTTCAACCTAAGAACATCAATAATGAAATCAATGATGAGTATTAGGTTATAGCCACAAAAGACGAATTGAATTAGTTTGAATGAAACAATGCCCAAAATTTTGTTGATATACAAAAAGAATACCAAACATTAATCACCATGAGGTTATATAGAAACAATGTTGTTGATTCTAGAATAATAATAATAATCAAAGGTGGGTTGGTTATAGAAGGAAATATTTAAGAAAAGTTATTGATTATAAAGGGTAATTTTCACCAATATCAAGAACTAATGAAATTAGAATAATTCATTCATTTACGACACATTTAAATATCAATATATATCAGAAGGATGAAAAGAGTTCATTTATTAAAGATTAAAATGTAGAGGAAATTTTTTAAGAAACCTAATAGAATTCAAAATACCCATTTTCCAAATAATGTTTTTAAACTTTTAAAATATTTTTATTGTTTAAAATAGGCTCCTGGAGCTTGGTATGAAGGGTTAACTCTTTTTGATTTCAACTATATTTTTTAAAGATATAGTTGATCCTACACTTTTTATAAAAATAATTTAAAAAAATGATTATTAGTTAAAATTTAAGTTGATGATATTATTTTCTGTTCATCTAATTACTCATTTTGTGTTAAACATTCTTAAATAATGTATATTGAATTTGAAATGAGTTTGATGGGTGAGTCCAAATTCATTCATGGTTTTCAAATATTCTTAATGAAATTTGGAATTGTCATAAATGAATGTAAATATAGTAAGGATCTTGTAAAATGTTTTGTTACGGATAACAAGAAATGTAGTTATACTCCTATAAGTATAAGCTATTAGCTAAATAATGATGAAACAAGAAAGTTACTTGACCAGGATACATATAGAGGTTTGACTAGAAGTTTAATGTACATAACTTCTAGATGACCTGATATTATGTTTAGTGTATGCATGTTATCTCATTTTATTTAAAATTCAAAGTAATAACATTGGAATGTTGTTAAATGTTTCTTAATACACCAAGAATACAACCAATTGTGGAATATTTTACTATAGATGTTATGAGTTTGAATTAATTACTTATTATGATTCTAATTTTTGTGACTATAATTGATATAGGAATGGAACCTATAGAACATGTTCTCTTTTGGGAAAACTAGTCACTTCTTATTGTAGAAAAGAGAGGAAGTATGTTTCATTATCTACTGTTGTAGCTGAGTACATAGATTCAGGAAGTCTTTGTGCACAAATTTTGTGGATGAACCACACATTACTAGACTACAGATGTCAGTTCCAACATATAAATATAAATTGGGTTAATAAAAGTGCTATTAATATTTCTTAAAATATTATATCACATTCTATGACAAAATGTATTGATATAAGACATAAATTTTTGAGAGAACAATTTCAAATGGGTGATATTAATCTTTAGTTCATTAGAATTTAACCTTATTTTGTTGATATTTTTACAAAGCCTTAGAATATGAAAATATTGAATTATATATTACATGAATTTGGAATGATTAATTAATCTAAAACCTCTTATTCTTATTTTCACCCATTGTGTTTATTGAATTCACAATGTTTTTTTAATAGCTAATTATATTATATTAGTTAAAATATATATTAATTAACATTTAACTTTTTTTAAATTTATTAATATGATGTTTGTGCCTTGGAAAAAAGTTACTATAAGGAAATGTCATACATTTATTTAACCAACCATGATAATTTTTATATGGTATATACCGTAACCGAGGGAGTTTCAGTCTTGTGGTAAATTAACCTACCATGAGAACCCAAGTTACCAGAAGGAATTTCATATGGTATGTATACTAATACTTACTTATTTATTTTATTTCAAACTTGATATTATGGTTGG
Organism: Viscum album; assembly: GCA_963277665.1. Classification (NCBI taxonomy): domain Eukaryota; kingdom Viridiplantae; phylum Streptophyta; class Magnoliopsida; order Santalales; family Viscaceae; genus Viscum; species Viscum album. The sequence continues at coordinate 182,311,226 of OY728153.1, read as the reverse complement.
TTAACCATCCTTGTCCACTCAAAATTTAAGTAAGTGTTTTAGAGGAATTTAATTTCAATTTATTATTATTTTATTCTTGGTTATCTCCAAAATGATTAAATGAACTCAAATATGAATTCAAATAAACACACTCCACTTTATTTTTCTTTTAAATTCATATATGTCATATCTTTTAAATATCTTTTTTCCATGCCTCTTCTTCTCTTGAAAAAAAACCGGAGCATCTGGAATTTTTTATCATAGTAGAAGAATGGATATTATGAAAAGATAACTCAAGGAAACATCTCATGGTGTTCCATATACCTTGAATAAATCAATGGAAATAAAATCTATGTTAAGTTCTATAGTCAACCCTCAAAACCATCATTGGTTAAATTGGACTATGTGTATAGAAAAAGAAGTGGATGTTGAGTGGCTACACTCTATCAAGTCCTTGATTTAGAAATATTTTTATGGAGTAAGGATGAGGTGATTGGTTTATTGAAAATGGTAAACCATTTTATCATAAAATATTCAAAGTGATTTATGATAATATAGAGTTTTAATGTAGTGATTCAAGGGAAAATATTATAATTTTTATAAATGGTGATAAATTGGTATTTTCTTAAAAATATTGGTGGAAAGGACCAAATGTTACCTATGTAGGATAATATGTGTATTGTAAACATCTATATCCTATTATGCATTATATATTGAGTTTATAAATGATCTTGAGAAACTAACAGGGAAAAAAATCTTGAAACCGTACTACTAATTAATTGGATGGAGAATACAGATTGTTTGTGATGATTATCCAATATTTGATTAGTCTAATGAAAGGGGTCTTCAATATTCTAAGGAATCATGAGCAATTATTTCTACATCTAATGAAGAATTATGTTATGATATTTATTTTAATTTATATTATGAGGTACATGGAAATTTTGTGTAAATCCACTTCTATATTCATCTAATTTTCGTATCATAAGTATATCTTAGCCCTACTAGATTAAAAAAGGATTAGTTCCCAAGGAGGATGTAACAATAGATTCTTCTAAATGGATTTTCCTAAATCATATTATTTTTGGGCATATTATGATCAATTATAACTCATGGAATAGAATATGGATTGAAGATAATTAGAAGATTTATGACATATTCAATCATGTTAAGGATTTAGTGAGATAGAGGAACATAGTGGATCCCATACTAAAACCTAATGACAATGTTGAATATTCATTAGATTAAATGAAGTTGAAGCTACTAATATTTATGATTAGGAAAGGTAAACACATGATGATGTCAGGGATATATCTCCCGTTGTAACATTTGGTTCTCCTGATTCTCCCCTACCTCTACAATCTCAATATGTGTAATTTAGAGAAAAATACATTGATGATAAATTAGAATCATTAAAAGATATTGATAAAGATATTTTGTTATAAGAAAATGGATAAGATGAAATAAAAAAATAATGATATTATTGAAAAATATTCTACCTTGAGTCCTATGATAGGGAGTACTACCATCTATAGTAGAAAAAAACACCTAAGGGAGTGGAATATAATGATATTGATTATCAAGGATGTAGTCCATATGGACATACTATACCTTACCTCCCTTATATATAGAAGTTTCATGAAGATTCCCCAATTTCTCTTATATACATCGAGAATGTGTTGAGGTGAAACCTTTCAGAATAATAGGTTATCAAGAATTTTAAGAGATGTTGGGCCAAACTCGCACTACTATTTTTTATAACCAAGGTGATAGATGTGGTACAAATCCTCTTGGATCAACTCAAATAGATCTCTGTGAAGGTGTGGAAGAAGAAACATGTCATGTTTTATAATTCTAGTCCTTGATACAATGTTCTATGATATTTGGAATAGAGTTTTATGGTATGTAATATTCTCATGAGACATATTTACTTATACCTCATTCAATTCCTTCATCCTTAGTGACTAAGTTGGGTCTTGGTGAGTATAATAATTTTTTTTATTAATAGAAAAATTCATTTGTTTTAGGAAGTCATTTGAAATCATAGGGGAAGATAACACCACTATTATAGCCTCTCTTATTATCTCTAATTTTTAAATGAAGCACTATCATAAGGTAAATAGTATGTAGAATAAAATTGGATTATATATGAGCGCGATTTGGATCCTTTTAAGTATACCTCCATGAAATGTTACTAAATTCATAGCAAAGGTATTTAGTTTTTTTCTTTATCCCACTACCTAAGATGATCCTCCTCTATAAACAAATCTTATTGTATCTCCTCCTACAATGAGAAGTAATTTTAATGAATATCAGTTCAAAAAAATTATGATAGATGAGTTTAATTTTTTCCTTGGATAGATTTAATAAGATCAAAGAAATAGTTTTTTATGTATTTCAAAATCATACTATAAAAACATTGTACTTAGTCAAAAATGACATGAAATAGGAATGAATGGATAAATTTATAATCAGAAATGATATTGACTACAATCTGAGTATAAATTTCACCAAGTCGGTTCTAAATAGCATGTTCATATACTTTTATTGTGATATTTGAATTACAACTCAAACTCATTACTTAAAGAGATATGTCAATATATTTAAGGTTATTACTCCCATTCTATAATCCCTTTTGAAAACAAAGAAGATAATTTTCAATACATAGATAATATATCCCGACTTATGAAATATTTCCCCAGAATTCTAGAGCCATATCTCTATAGTGATTATACTTCCATTATGACCCCTCTATACCTCCCTTGACCTTTATCCCATACATCTACCACTTCCTTTACTAATTATTTCGATTTTTCTCCAAAACAAGTTGTTTAACATCATCACCCTATTTCTAGGTGCATAGTTATTCCAAAACCTACTTCCATATCATCACCATAGCCTAAAAATCATATATAGGACTCCAAAAATATGTAAATTCTCATATTATACCTTCTAAAAAAAGAGATGTTTCCTCATATTATTATTATGATTAGAGTGTCTTATAGGTATTTTTTTAATATTTTATTTTTAAAGATAATTTAATACTTTATTTCCTTTGTATAGTTTATGTTATGAATTTTTTAATATATCTTGAATAACATCATCTAATTTATATTTTATATCTAAATTATAATTTCTCCATATATCATGAACATTTTGATAATAAAAAAGTTGGGAAATTCTGTTTTAGATCTTTTCATTTTATGTTAAATAATATATTATTCATTAGCGCTAATCTTCCATGATTTTTGATCATCCTAAAAGTATAAATTGATGAATAAGTACATATAAACTTTACATTAATTCTCACAATTCATGTGTCATATATTATTAATGAAATCTATATTTTAATATAGACACATGATTTGTAGTAAAGTATATGAAAATTAGAAAATTTGTGAAGTGAGCGCATCAACCAACCATATGAATTATTTTAACTAACCATGAATGTCATGTGACTATAATTAAGCAACCACAAGAGGATATACAAGTAACCACATGAAAAATCATGTAAAAGTTTTTTTATAATAGGAGAATTTATTTAACACTTTCATTGACTGTACGAGTACTAAAATGACCACATTAAGTGTTCAACTGAAAACATATAGTATTACAACTACGAAATGAATACTTCAACCAATTGTGTAGATTGATAGTAATAATTTGGATAAGTGTTTTACCTGCCACATGATGAAATTTAGTGACCAAATGGAGGAAATTAGTGACCACATGATGAGTTCAAGTTACCATATCGTGTGATAATGTCAAGTGACCATGTCATGTGAGCACACACTCAGGTGACTGTGTCAAGTAAACATAAGATCAGGACACCATATTTAGTGACCGTAATCACATGATACTATAAGATGAAGTGATCAAAATATGATGTTTCCAAAAGGTGTATAGACCACATTCCAAAGTAATTATGCATAATTAAAGACTATGTTATGGTGTCTATTTCAATCTGCAATTAATTTATAAATTACAAGTTCAATTTTTTTATGTGTTTATTGAGAAGCCAAATAATTTAATAATTATATATGAGTTTATTTAGTATAGGTATTATTTTATGAATATTCTACAACTTATAATTAAATAAGGATTTCTATTTTTGATGAAGTGCCTCTTGATGAAAAAAAGGGTGCACTTTTGTGACAAATACTAAGAATAATTTGAGATCAAACTAACTACTTGACACTACCAAGAGAATATTTTATTCTACTTCTATATGAAAAATTGATTTATATGAATTTTCATGGTCATAATTAAAGATATTTTATCAACTTAATATAATCATATATTGAGTGGATTCAAAACACACTTTCCATATTTCGCAAGTATATATTTTTTAGTTTGATTTTTTGATTTTTTGATTTGAATTTTTATATCCATTATTACAAGATAATGTACTATATTAGAGAGTACTAGATATTATAACCATGTTTTTTCTATATTTTTTATCCAATTAATTACTATGAAGATGGTTGGGTGTATCATAGACTGTCCTGTGGACAATTATACCTGTAAAACATGATCTAGGTTTATGATTAATTTTAATAAGATTTAAAAAAAATGTTTAGCTACATTTAACTTTCAAGTGGATAATATTATGTTACATAAGCTCTTGTTTTAAAATTTGTTTTATGTTCTATTTTTTTTATTACTATATTTTTTAAACTATTTTCATTGGTCATGTATTCCATTTTATTTTATCTTATTATATTCTAAACTGTATTTTTCAAAGAAAATATATACAAGTTAAATTTTACATGTTATATATTATATTTTTCTGTAAAATATTTTCAAATGTTAAATCCTCTTCAAAAGAGTATTAACTAGGTATTGATCGGACCATTGATAAACTATTTAAATTAATCATATTGTAAAAACCTACTTTAATTATTAGTTTGGTTGTTTTGATTGAGGATATTTTAAATTGGTCTTAAAAATAAATTTTATATTGGAAGATCATTTCACCTCTTTTAGATATGTCTACCAGGACAATTAAAAACCTTTTGGGATAAGTATAATGGTAAAATTCTATATAAAGGATGACACTCGAATGTATTTATAAAGTAGTCATTGGGATGTTATCTTAGAAATTACATTCTTGTATAGATACTAACACTTGGATGTGGTTGTGGAACTAATGCACTAAGGGGGAATTATCCTAAAAAAGGCCAGTTGAGTATCAAATAAATATTTTTATGGAGAAAGATTAGTGATCATAAGGATCCACACCTAGTTACACACTCCCAAAGGGTATTATTTTGTTAATGACATTCTATTTTAAAACCATTTTGAAGTATTTTTAAATAATTATGATAGAAAAACTATTAGGATATGACTATGGATAAAATATATTAGAATGTAAAAATTAATGAGTTAGAGTATATATTAATTGAACTTTTTTATAGATAAATTATATGTATAATGTATAGAGCATAAATTTCAATTATTTTTGAGATAATAATATTATATAAAAGTTGATGGTAATTTTGGGAAATTTTTTGGGATTAGGCTGAGAAGTAAAAGAGAAACTAAATTAATGAAATTTACATTAAATTGGAAGAATGAAAGGATGAAATTAATCTATAATGGAATAATTTATCTTATGATTGGGTTTTTATATTCAAATGATCATTTAATCTAATTTTATTGAAAACTATTTTGGGTTTTGGAATTTGATTAAAACAGGATCACATAAATGCATATGAGAAAGTAATGTATATATAAACCACTATGTATTATAAATGAATAAGGGATCTTACTTAAATGTTTGTGAGTAATAATATTTTCTTGTTATGATGGAAAATGTGAGTTTATGAGTATTAAATTGGGTAGTGAGGTTTATATTTTAATAGAAATGAAATCATGACACTCTAAACTATTTTCGTTAGTGGGTGATATTTGTCCATGATATTCTTGTAAGTTATAAAAACTTATGATTATTACTTGAAACATCTATGATTTTTTAATATATATATTTCTTTAATGCTTTGGGAATAATATTTAATGGTATTAATAGAAATTAATTTTATTTTATGAAAATGTTATATTTTCTAGTGTAACTTATGGAGAACACATGATTTCTGTATGGAAAACTATAAGTTTTAATATATTCAAAATGTTAAGGTAACCAAGGGATGTTATATTTCTTGAAAAGTGTTTTAGATAGTGTTGATAGACTTGGAATTCCTTATTGATTTAATGGAAATTTAATTCATGATAGTTTTGTTGAAGTTTATCTCATTTTTAAGATTATGATATATATTGACTAGTGTGTTACTTCATGAACAAGTGGTTAATAAATTTTAGTTTAAAAGATATTGGCTGATATTTTATGGAATGTATGATTATTTTTACTCTCTTGGAGATTAAAATGGATTTGGTAAATGTAATATATGAAGAATAAGTTACTATAGTATATATAACAGGGTATATGATTTTATGAATGATTAATGTTGTTTGGAGAATGATAAGTAACTTGATATAGATAATGAGAGTAAAAGATATTTCACATTAGAAGATATATCCCAAATGAAAAAATTTAAATAATTCCCTAACATGATTTCATCAGTAAGTTATAATTAAAATTTTGAGGATGCAGTTTATTTAAGGGGTTGAATGTATCAACCCAAGATTTTAGAATATATTTTAATAAAAATTTGATATATATATATAAATTAAAAATTAATAAAAATTCGATATATATAACAGGGTGTATGATTGTATGAATGATTAATGTTTTTTGAATAATGATAAGTAACTTGATATAGATAATGAGAGTAAGAAATATTTCACATTAGACGTTATATCCCAAATGAAAAACATTTAAATAATTCCCTAACATAATTTCATTAGTATGATATAATTAAAATTTTGAGGATGCATTTTATTTAAGGGTTTGAATGTAACAACACAAGATTTTAGAATATATTTTAATAAAAATTCGATATATATATATATATAAATTAAATATTAATAAAAATTCGATATATAAATTAAAATTCATGTAAAAGCGGATTTCTTTATATATATCGAACTTTTATTAAAAATTAAATTTATACATTTTATAATTTTAATTTAATAAAATGAAAATTAATTTTTAATTCAACATATCAAAATTATCTTTTAGTGAATTTTTTATATTTTTCAAAATCAATTGATTTTTGGGATAATAGTAAATAAATATTGATTTTCCTAACATCATCATATTTATAGATTTATAATAATAAAAAAATGAAATGATTTTTTTGAAAAATTTTATACATAAAAATATATTTATAAAATTAAAAAAATATTTCAAAATACTCTATATAATCAATTAAACCCATGTCTAACATTTTCTAGACGTAGGTAATATTTTACTCAAAAAACAATTTTATTCGATTATATTAAAAATTAGTTTTCATGAGTTATAGAAATTAATTATATCAAAAAATGGATTTAATATTTTATATCCAAATTTTAATATTATATAATAACTCTAATTAAATTTTTGGGCATAAAATTATTATTATTGAGATACAAGTAAATGACGATGTTAATTTTAAAATTGTAATTTTTGAAGAATTGATTTAACAATATTGTGTAAATTTTATATAATAAAATAAATGTATCTATTATAAAATATTACTTTAATATATTTTTTAAACATATATATAAATATATTATCATTAAATCAATTCATAATAAATACTAAATAATATTTTAAAACATAATGGGAAAAAATATTTATCTACAAATTTTTTTTATATATATTAAATGTTTTAATTTAAATGTTATTTTAATATTTTTAACATTATGATGGTAAATATTCCTTTATTTAACATAAAATATTAATCATATTTTAAATACTGGCCTAATAGAAAACCCATTACATGACACAGAGGCATAATAGCCTTACAAAAACATAACCTAAAGGCCTAAAAATGGTCCCAAAAGTCCAAAGGGAAGCATAAATTACATATTTTTTGTAATCCATATATTACATAGTATAAAACAAGTTACCAATATAAAAACCAAAATTGTAAAATTTAAAAACCAAGTTGTAAAAGGATTTATAAATGTTTAAAATATATCATAAAATTAATGGTGTAGGATTTATTGACATTTTATCACCCCACACTACATTATTTAACACTTTTGGGACCATATGCACTTGAATATATTAATTCTATTATAGAAAAATAATGGTTATTCAAACAAGATCCCTTTTTTTCACTTATTAAAGATGATCACTTCCACAAATTCAATGTTACACATCCCTTTCAAAATTTCCTTAAACCCAGGAACAATTTTTCTCTCATAGAAGTCCCTTTCATGGCGTAAATCCCCTAATGACCCTAATTTATCATAATCCCATCATTTTCATGGAATCATTCAAGATAATGTTCAAAGTTCAAATGAAGTTAGATACATTTGCAATGAAAATTAGGTCGAAAGAAGTTATGTGAATGCATAGGGAAAATCAAGACCTTGGTAATGGTTTATTATATAAAATGAACTTCCATGAGTTATATTTTTATTATTTACATAATTTTATTTATACTATATAAATTACATATTTGATTCATAAAACATGAAAACTATTTCACTTATGGTATTATAAGTTCAATTTCAAGATAACTTTAATTCAAGAGATTTCTATTTAAATGTTACTTGAGTAGTAAAATTCTTATCAACTAGAATTATTTCTTCTTGATTCCTAAATTATATAACAAATTATGATCTTCAATTCCCATTTTATCCTTAAAATTCCTTTTCTCAAAAATATTTTCTATAATTCTATGGGGAAGTATCATATTTTCATTGATATCATTTTCTTTGAAAACATACATTCTCAAATTAAAGTATGAAATTATAATTAATAACTCATATTATTTCCATTGGATATCCTCTTTAATATCCATATTTTCCTTTCTTCTAATATATCCTCTTTTTTATAAATATAATATCGATTATTTTTTATGTTCCCCACAATTATTTTTACCCATTTATAGATAGAAAATACAATGATGTTTTTATAATTTATGTTTTCAATAAAGTTATTTCAAAATATTGAACAATTTTTTCCATCATTTCAAAATAATTGTTTTATCTTCCACCCCACATTTTCACTATGAAACCATTACATATTTTTAGGACCCCATTATTATATATTTTTGGGAAAGTAATGTTTTAATAAATATATTTTTTTCTTTCTATAAATATTTAAAAATACATTTCAAAATAAACAAGGGAATTACTTTCATAGAATTTCATTATAAAAATAAGAAAAGAAACATCTTTTTAAAACCTTATTATAATAATGGATTTCTTATAATTTTAAAACTTATTTACCATTTTTCATGTTTTTACATCATAAATTTTTGTCCACTTATTATTTTAGTTTTATTTAAATGTTTTATGGAAAAATTGTAATTTTCATCATTCATTTCAATGTAAAATTCTACCATTATTCTAAAATTACTATTCAACAAACCATTGATTCTTAACCTATGTTACAAAAAATGAGCAATGCTAAAACTATTTATGAGAAATGATCCATCACTATATTTTTCTTGCATAATCATCTTTGATGTATTACTATAATTTACATCAATTTCCTTTCAACTATGAATATCATATTTTTAATTACTTTTATTGATGGGTTTTCACCTAGTCACCCATAAATAGATTTATTTGGGAAGTGTTGGATAAACCATCTAGCATTTAACTATATAGAGTAAATACCACATGTAATATTATTTGAAGAGTATTTACCAATAATGTGGCAATTTTTAATTGGATTCCAATTTATATTCCATTGGGTTATCATGTTTGTTGAATTAATTATGAATTTTTTCCTTATATGATTCCATTTAAAATGGATATGAAGCCAATTTTCCTTACATGGGTCATTTATGCGAAATGATTGATTATGGAACACATAGTTATTGAAGATAATGGTTTGGGACAAATATATCACATCAATTCATTGGTATTGTTTATATATCATGATATAAAAAGGGTATAATGGAAGTTTTATGCTAATACAAAGTGTTCACGGGAGGATTTATCTCAAGGTAAATGGTACATGGGAGGATTTATCCCAAGAAAAAGGGTACACATGAGGATTTATCTAATTTAAAAGGGTATAAGGGAGGATTTATCCAAATCCAATGGGGAACATGAAGGGGTTTATCAAAAGCCTGAGGGTACATGACTGGATTATCCCAAGCCTAAGAAAGTACATCATTGATTAGCCCAAGACTAATTTGTGAAGAGTGTCTTAGATGGTTGACATAAAATATGATTTCTAAACTTTTTTTTTGTTCCATGAATTACAAATCATGATTTATAATCTATATTTTATTGGGTATGATTTTCTTATGTTTCCTTATTATACCCACAAGCTCATATTTTGTTCACTTATGATCATTGATTCTTATAATTTAGGATTATCTGAAATGAGAATCTAAGAAAACATGATTCTTATGATTCTACTTCCAAAGGTTATGAATATGAATATAACATATGATAAGTTTAAATGGGATTCCATTATGTTTTTATTTTGGATAAATGTTCACATTTTTTGTAAATAACATTGCCTTTGCAATGAGTCCTCAAATACACTAAACTAAAAGGTTCTCTAATTAGTTTGAGAATTCTTTGAAATGTAATGATTATATGAAATGTTTTCTTGTTTATCATGGATCATCCCACATGGTGTTAAAGATAATTTATAACAGTATGCGTATTTAGCACTAGACCTTGGAGTATAGTTATAGGGTGTATCGAATTCCAAGGGGATTCTACTATGATCATTGGAGGTTTATGGAACATGTGTAGATCACTGATATATGGAATTTTCTATTGATTCCTCTAATGCAATGATGAAATGGCAAGAGTTATTTGTATGATTATTTACTATAATGAAATAATTCAAAGAATATTTTTTTAAAATTAAATAATTATAAGTTATATTTGAAATTTTATGAGAATCCTGGTTCTTAGTCTTTGTAAAGTAATCATTATTTTTTTTGTTTTTCATGATGTTATGAATCATATAATCCTTAAAATTATTATTTATGGAAATAAAAAATATAGTGATCAATGAACCAATAGGTTCTTCTACTATGACTAAAACCTTCAAGTGGTTTCATAACAAACACCTAATATATTTTAATTATATATTATTCAGTAATTGATTATAGAAAATTGTTGTTATTTTTTCACTTATTATTTGTTCGTTTATTAATTTTTATTATAATTAACATTTTTTTGACATATTAATATGATATTTTTATGTTTTATATGGTCTAAAAAATATTAATAATTGATAAAAAATGATTGGATATTCAATTGAGAGATTTTAAGGATTATGATTAGTGGACATAGATACACGATATGTGACAAAAAGTACACACCCTATAATGATCTTCACTTCATATAGATGTTTCATGAGATACACAATGCAGAAAGCAGTAAATAACATGCGGAAAATTTAATACAAACCATGTATTGACCATGTCATTATTACTAATAGTCTACAGGACACTCAACATGTGGTTGGAATACAAAGTGTGTAGTCAACATGGTTTAGTAAAGAAATTAATGCAAATTTTGTGGTCAAATAAACTACATATTCCAGATGAGATTTATGGGATATAACATTAATAAGATATATATTGTGTATATAGCTTATAGATTGTGTAAAACCGTAATCTCTTCATCTGAATAATAATCTGTTCCAAAATAGAGATTATATGGACATATGGAATGTGTAACACTCGGTGTGTAGCTCATTAGTACAAATCAGGTATCCCGAGAAAGATATACATGGAGTCCCTAAGAGTTTATCATAAATAAAGGTTATGTGACTATCATGATGAGTAAATAATTTTTACACACTATGTAGTCACCGAATATTGAAAACAATTAAATTATATAAAAATAAATAAATTGTATCTTTAAAATCTAATTACATTATTATAATCTACTGTGTTGACTATGTGACTAGGGTTTTTAATTAATAATTTACCATTTAGTTCCATGTGATTTTCTATAAATTATGTTTAATAATTTTATATTCTATTATTTCATGACCCATCCCAATGGGGCCCATTTCGCAACTCCCCAAGACCACATCCAATAGGACAGAGGCCGAAGTCTAGTGCTTTGTAGGCATATCACTAACATGGAAGGCCTTAGACTATGTACTTATACACACACACACACACATCTACAAGCATATAAAATGATGAAATTTAAAAACAACTAAGCAACCATGAATGCATACATCTAAATCCCACAACAAGAGTCCAACAAGAAGTAAAGTAAAGTAAATAGGGCCAAATAAATGCCCACTCTAAAGTGTTTGAAAACAAAACCAACCTAAAATTAAAACTGGGACTATTTTCAAGATACCACATGAACCCAACTCTGTTTTTCCAGTCTCACTAAGAATCGTCTAATCCTAGTTTGTCTAGGAATCTTTAGAAAGATCGATCATATATATAAGTCACAAAATTTGCAAGAAAATCCAATGCAGGGGTGGGTAAATAATATTTAGCAGGACACCCCAAAACTATAAAGAATACAATAATGAAAATATAGTCAACTCCACATAGGTATATGTCTATAAAAATATAAAAATAATATCTACATATAATTAAAAAATACGCCCAGTAAAAAGGAACGTCACAATCATATTCTTCCATCCCAGGATTCTAGCTCAAATATTCCCTATAACACTCATTTGGGGGAACACACACCAGAGTTTGATAGCATTAATGACATCCATCCAAGAGTAAACGCTCATCAGGTCTCATCATTATAAGTACACACTAATGGTTTGAAAAGATATGATACATAGATAAGGATCACTCCCAAGGCCATGGGGTATACCAACAAATCAATATGGATTAACCCACTAAGTAGAGGATCGACGCCCACGTAGTGTTGGTCACGACAATAAAAAGAACTTCGCCTATGGAACTAATAGGAATAAAGGATCTCACTTCTGGCCTCACAAAATGATTACAACAACTATATCTAAGCGTTCTTGCTGAAGGGATCACTTTATAAGAGTAAGAGGTGATTCTATACTAACCCTCATTGAAAGGATATGGGGAAGACACCTGAAAAAAATTATCCAAGATACATAGGAAAAGGGCTTGAAGGAATAATTTCAAGAGTACACAAAATTTAGTAGGGTTACACACCATATCCCTTAACCCCAAGTCCTCCCCATGTAAATGTCTCGTGTACCGTGTCTATGTAATAGTACATGACATGTGATTTTCTCATGTACTCTTCTTGTGTATCAGTACACGGCTGAGGCCTTATACTTATCTAGGTCGTGTCCATATAGGGGAGTACATGGTGTTCACCAACCCATGTTTCTAAACCCTCAGAGGTATACAATGAGTTATCGTGGAGAGTTCAGGCACCATGTGATAAAGTCATATGTCGTGTGATACTTAAATATCCCCTGAAACACTATCACCCTTATAGGGTGGACCACACAGTGTGTGGCTCTATATTTCACAATGTGTAGTATATAATTTTTAAGAATTCTAGATCTGGAATTTGTACTCATTCTAGTGCCTCAATCTATTGATCCAGAAACCATATCACATGGAAAATCAAGGAACCGCCTTGTCTGAGCTCTTCCATCAACAAACAATAAGTTTCTCCCATCAAATCCATTTAGAAAAAAAAGAACATTTTTTTGTTATTAATTATGCACCAAAGAACATGAAATTGGGTATCCAAGACTATCTGATTCTGTACCGCTTCTATTTTCACACCAGCATCATGTCATGATGATCCTAGATCTATGATATGAGATTTTTGCACAAATAAATGTGTGTGAAATGATCAATTCACCAGGAAATGTCGAAACGCAGGACAAAAAATGAACACCCATGATGAACAAAGAATCCAGGGAGAAAAGTAAAAAAATAATCAAGAGGAACAAAACTCAATAAATGTTCATTTCAATCATGATTCATTTACATTATAACAACAAGTGAGGAATGAATAATCATGAATTAATTCTCCCAAATATTGATTAATATAACCCATCCTACAAAACGACCGATCTGTGAATGTATCCATTGGTTGACTAAATCAAGTTCATCAAAGTAATTAATAACGGGGAAGAATACAATAAAAACACACATCCAAATTTTATTAGAATCAATTGCTAATGAAGAAAGGAGTTGTGTCATGATCGTTGGTGAGATCCTTTTATTCTATCTCACATTGGTCATTGATCCTCGATCCGGTTATCATCTATCAATAGAATCTCATTCAATGCTCTATAATGGATCTCCAATGATTTTTAGGGATATATGGCTAACCATGAAAATTTTAGATAAGTGTTTATTTAAATAATGAGATAATTTTTTGCTTCAATGAATGAATAAATAAACTTATGTAATTTATTTTATTCATTTTTCACCTTTAAATGTTTTTCTACAAACACCCCGCACTAACTAAGGTTAGGTATTTCCTAGGATAAACCCTACATCTTGAACTCAATGGTTCCATTATATTTCTAATCTAGGCACCCATTTAAGAGTTATTCCACTTTTCCAAGAAAATAATGGGTGCATGGTATTTTTAATATATTTTAAACATTTATTTAGGGCACATTGGGTCTTAGAATAAAATTCCATCTTAACACTTGATATAAAAAATTATCCCTACAATATCCAGAAATAATACCTGGAAAATTTGGGTCATTAAATTCTCCCTAACATGGGGCTTTACATCCCTAAAAAATAGAACAAGGGCTACACAAAGAGATATGGGTACTGAGCATGAATCCAAGCCTCCCGCTCCCATGTGTTCTCAAGGAGATTCCCGTGCTTCCATAAGAGACGAACTAAAGGAATCTATCACACATGATGGATCCCCTCCTTCCTATCAATATCTCTATCAGTTACTTAGTAAAGGTATCTTCATTCTTGATATCTATATCTCCCCAGTTGATAAAATGTGATGGTTCATGCATGTACCACCTCAGCTGCCACAGATGGAAGACGTTGTTTAGTTTGTCTAACTGTAGAGGTAGAGTTAAGCAGTATTCCACCTCGCCAACTCTATGCAATATCTAGAAAGGTATATTGTACCTCATATATAAATTTCCATCCTAGATAAATCCCCATAATCCACATCGAGGTGAAACCTATAGGAATACATGGTATCCTTCTTTCAACTCAAAAGTCATCTATCGTCTATCCGCATTAGACTTATGAAGGCTCTGTGCGGTCTTCATTTTCTCTAGATGATCTAATTTTTCATTGTAGTTTCTCGCACAAACTGTAGGCCCATAAGTGATGAATCTCCTGGGTCAGTCCATAAAATAGGTGACATGTAGTGCCTCCCATTAAAAGATTTGGTGGGTTCCATACTAATGGTGTAATGTTAGTTGTTGTTGTATGAAAAATACACCAGTGGTAGGTTATCCTCCCATCTATGACCAAAGTCTAACATGGAATCTCATAGCATGTCCGAAAAAACCTGAATGGTCTACTTAGTCTGACTATCGTTTTTTGGGTGAAATTCTATGTTCAAGCATAATTGAGTCCCAAAAACCACGTACAATACCTTCCACAATAATTATGTGAAGCAAGCATCACGATCAAAAATGATTTTCAAGGGAAAACCATGGTGTCGGACTATCTCTTGCACATAGGGGCATACCAAGACCTCTACTAAACTCTACTCCTGAATAGCTAGGAATAAGGCAGACATGTTGAGTCATTCTATGACCACCTAGATATAATCACATACCCTGGAAGTATATGCTATGAAAATCATGAAATACATGGATATCCCATCTCACTTCCATTCTGAAACCTCAAGGGGTAGAGCTAAACCCGTCAGAACTTAGTGCTTAGTCTTCACTTGATAACAAGTAAGGCATCGAGAGGCAAAATATGAAACTCCCTTATTTATCCTTGCCCAAAAAAATGTTGTTGGAGGTCTTATTACATATTTTCCACACCTGGAGGTACAACCTATGGAAATGTTTAAAAATCCATGAAAACATCCTACTAGAACATCGCTAGTACCACCATGCATCCCATGAAAATAATGGCATTCTCCCCCCTTTTAGAAAATCCAGCCGGAGCATTTATAGTGGATATGTGAATATGTAGTGCCTTATAGTCATTACCCCAATCTGTGGCTCCCTGAATCCCTACAAGAGTGGAGGGGAAACAATCATTGACTGTAGGTATGTTTCTCTATCTCCATCCACAAGGGATAACTATAATGAGTCTAACTATTCTGAAGCCTTATTCAATGAATTTGACCATGTTCTCTTATTTAGGGAATATTCTACATCGTTATCCTTACAAATAGTATAGAGAATTTTTAAGTCATAATCCTGGAGGAATTCTAGTCATTTCCTCTGTCTCAAGTTATGTTCCTTCTGAATGTTCCTTCTGAATGAAGATATACATGAGGATCTTATGATCATAATAGATGATAAACATTTCACCCATCAGGTATTGTCACCACATTTTTAGTGTGAGGACGACCACTAATAACTCAATATTTTGTATCATGTATTTCTGATCATGTGGTCTCAACTGAAATGAACAATAGGAAATCACTACTTGGATATGAATTAGAACACAACCAAGTCTGATTCATAACACATCATAGAACACCCTGTGTTTGACACCCTCCTCCGGAAATATCTTGATTGAAGTACTCATCAAACTCTGCCTCAAATTTTAAAAATCCCACTAAAACATCTTTATCCACATGAAAGGTTTCCCCTTATTGGTCAAAGATATCATGGCTGCTGATATTCTAGATAAATAATATATGAATCTCTAGTAGTATCCTACCAACCCAAGGAATCTCTACACCTCCATCACACTCTTAGGTGGTTCCCAAGATAACACTACCTCAACCTTTACCGGGTCTTCTACCACTCCATCTATTGAGATAATGTGTCCCAAAAACTGGTCTACCTAAATCTAGAATTGAAACATAGATATATTACTATAAAGTTTGTGCTCTTGGAGTATGTCTAGAACAATATTCAAGTGTATCAAACGATCTTCCTTAGATGCCAAGTATACAAGGATATCTTTGATGAATATTATCATAAACTTGTTTATGGAAGGATGTAATATTTTGTTTATGAGTCCCATAAACACTATTGGGTCATTCATCATTCCAATGGGAATCACTAACTACCCATAATGACTGTAGCAACATAAAAATGTTGTCTTTTGTATATCCTCATCTTGTACTCACAACTAGTGATATCCTAACCTGTGTTCAACCTTTGAGAACCATCATGGCCATCTCAAATGATCAAAGAGTTCATAAATCATTGGTAGTGGATACTTATTCTTTACAGTCACCTAGTTCAAGCACAGGTAGTCCACACACAACCTCAAGCTACCTTTATCATTATTGGAGAAAAAACAAGGGTTTCCCAAGGTGAAACGATGGTTTTAACAAATCCCTTCCACTATAATTATTCTAAATAAAATCTCATTTTTCAAAACTCATAGGGAGTCATCAGATATAATGGCATTGATATTGGGGCCATCCCATCATGTAGATTAAGGCAGAACTATATCTCATGGAGGGGAGGTATGCTTGGAATATCATCAAGGAATATATCCTCATACTCCTCCACCACCATTGGAAATATAAAATTAATAACATCTATTTCACCATGGGTAATTCTATCAAACTGATGAGTAATTGACTGAACCATCCTATGAATGAGTCCATCATGTGTTTCATGAGTTTCCTCTTCACTCACAAAGGAGAACCTAGTTTTTCCAATGGGGAAACTTTTCATCCTCTACATGAAACAATCAATCTAGGAATGAACCATAGATAGATTGATCATACCTAGTATGACTTCCCAAGGCCTCATCACTTCTAAAAAGATATCCGAATAGAAACATTCAACTCCAAGAGTCAGGTCACACTACTGGAACATGTGTGTGATTTTTGTGTAATCTCTAGTAGGATTCTCCAAGAAAAATGGCCAATCCAAGGGTGCAACCAAAATCACAAAGTCTCGAAAAATATATGTGGAAATAAAGGAATGACTAGAAAATATGCCTATCAGTACTATATCTAAGGTAGAAAAAACATAGATCATACCTCGAATAACTCCTAGAGCCTCTAGGTCATAAGCTTAGACCACCCGAAACAGTCCCTGACCATGTCCTCCAGCTTCAAGAGCTTGGAATGGACAACCAGGGGGTGGTGGTGGTAATAAATCAAAGCGTCCAACCCATCTCTCTAGTCTCCTAGATCATTTTCCACATCTTCCACCTTGAAACCTACCTGATCCAATCACTTCCTCAACCTCAGCGGCCTATCCATGATCTCTCTATTAGTAGTACAGTGGGTCAGAAAATATGGGACAAGATTTCCCCTACCGTCACATGAGAAACATCACCTCTATATGGGTTGACTAGACCCACCCTGTGAGCCATGAACCACAGATCCTATGTCTGGATACCTCCTCCTAAATTTTATTACTCATCCTTATCCCTATGATAGACTTATGCTCCTTAATTTCAAGGTTTGTACTCTTTCTTTCCCACTACAAGAATCCATTGGCGGTATATGATTAACCATGAAAATATTTACCAAAAAATCCCTCTATATCACCCCAACATAGTTAGGAATGATTAGAGGGATAAGACTAGCTTATATTTATATACTCAGACCTCTCTTTAAGGTTCAATCCTTGAAGAACTGGTCAGGAACCATATCCATCCACTACATAGAGAGGTTGGTAAAACTTGATGAATACCCAGCTATTGTCATATTTCCCTACTAGAGTTGTATAATCTCTTAGATATGTACAACCCAAACTGTAGCAGGTGTGATCTCCTCTACAAAAAGTTACTCAAAATTTGACCATGATAAAGTCACCTTATCATAATACTATGTCCCCAAACCCTACCATCGTCCTAATGATCCATGAAGAAGGTTCCCCACCAGGACCACCATTAGAACTACTAGTGTCCTGACCTGATGAAAAACTCATGTCATCTCTTCATTCTATTCTATAAATTTTTTGGGACGGGAACTCCTCAATACCTGAGGGGTCTCTGTCACTGAAACTCATGTAGCGTTCTTAGCCTGTGCACCTCATTTATTGGTACCATGGGTACCATTAGTTTCTCATCATGTGGTATAGATGGTACATCACCTATATGTATAATCTATAAAATTGGTCCCTATTTCAATGCCTCATCACTAAGGGGATCATCATCATGATCAAGATTCTGAATCCTTGCTAGAATACACCACAGAGGCATTCTAAAAGTGAACAAGATGTAGAATGGTCAATGAGTATAACTGGAGAGATGAATCAAGAAGGGAATGGAAACCACAATCCATTACTATATTATGAACATACCATTGTATTCCCTACAACCAATGTTCTCATGTACAGAGTTGAAAAGAAAGTGATTAGAGTCTTGGTGTATGGATATGTTGGACGCCACACAAACACTAGAGTCCAAACACAAAACACTCGTGTCCTATGGTAAAACCAACTCCTATAATACAAATCTCTCATGACCCCTCCCAAGAGAGATTATGCCAAGGATCCCCAATGCCTCCTTTAATAGGATAGTGGTTGGACACTAGCACTGAGTAGACTTATCACTAACAAGGGAGGCCTTGGCCTATGTACCTGCACACACACACACACACACATCTTTAAGCTTATACAATGTTGATATGAAAAAATAACTGAACAACCAGGAATGAATACATATAAATCCCACAACCAGAGTATGAAAATATGTAATGGGAAGTAAGTAGGTCCAAATACACGCCCAACACAAAGAGTTTGAAAATAACTCCAACATGAAAGTAAAATTGGGACTACCGTCATTATACCGTAGGAACACACCTTTGTATGTTTGGTCTCACTAAGAACTAGATGGTCCTGGTACATCTAGGAATCTTTAAACTGTTTGATCTTCTTCACAAGACATGACACATTCATGAAAATACCATGACTGGGTGAGTATAAGAATACTCAGTGGGACACCCAAAAACCATAAATAATATAATAATGAAAATATAGTTATCTCTACAAAATTTTATGTCTAAAACACATATAATAAGAATATATAGATATACTCAACAAATACCCATAGTAAAAAGGTAAGTCACAATCATAACATTCCATCCTAGGATTCCATCATTAAGATTATACATAACACACATATGGGAGAACAAACTCCTGAGTCTGGTACCATTGATAACATCTGTTCAAGAGGTAATGATCACCATGTCTCTATATTAGAAGTACATTTTAATGGTCTGAAGTGATATGATACAAAAATTAGGATCACTCCCAATGACATGGGGTATACCAAAACATAAATTTGGATTAACCCACTAAGTATAGGATCAATTCCCCCATAGTTTTGGTCACCATGATACCATGAACTCAAAGAATGGTGTGAAGATGAATCGAGGATCTCACTCTGGGACTCATGGAAGGATTTCAAGAATTCTATCCAAGAAGTCCTTTTTAAGGGATCACTATTCTATGAGTGGGAGGAAACTCCATACTAATCCTCAGGGAAGTATATGGGGAACAAACCATAACTAATCTTTTCCATGATAGAGAGGAAAGTTCCTTTATTAAATATTTTAAAGAGTACATGGAATGTAGTACGGTTACATGTTGTGTCCCTTGACCCTAGGTCCTTTCTGTGTTAATGTTCCATGTCCCGTGTCTCTGTAATCATACACAGTATGTGGTTTTCTAGTGTACTTTGCTTGTGTACTTGTACATGTGTGTGTTTATGTACTTTTCCAGGTCGTGTTCGTGTAGGGGAGTACATGGCAAGCTCCAACCCGTGTACTCTGACCCGTGTACGTGCAACCTTCAAGGTACATGCTATGTTACCAGGGAGAGGTAACACATCATGTGATAAGGTTACACATCATGTATTACTTAACTATATCCTGAAACCCTAGCCACAACATAGGGTGTCCCCACATGGTGTGCGACTACTCATTATATTCCGCGTAGTGTAGGATTATCCAAAAAATCCATATCTAGAATCGATGTTCATTATTGTGCCTCCATACTTTGATTTGGTGACCGTCTCACCCAGAAAATCAAAGAAATACCTCATCAAATCCTATCCATCAATAAAAAACAAGTTATATCCTTCAAATAATTTAATAAAATGGGATCATTCATCATTATTTATTGTGTTCTAAAGAACATGAAATCGAGTTTCCAAAACTGTTTGATTCTCCACTTCTTTTATTGTCACACCACCATCATTTCATGCCAATATTGGGAATATAATATCATGTATTTTTTCCAAGAATAGGGTATCTAAGGATGGATTCATTATGATAATCAAACCATGGGCCAAATGAAGAACACATGTGATTAACAAAGAATTAGGTGATAAAATCACAAGAAAAATAGAGGGGAACGAACCTCAATCAATGTTCGTGTTGACCTCTTTTATTTTCTATTATAACGATTAGAAACTAGTTAATAATCATGAAGAAATTTTCCCAAATTTAAATTAATCTAACCCATCATGAAAAATGACCGATCCAAGAATCAATCTATTGGTCGATTGATTCGTGTTCATAATATAAATTAAGAAAGAGTAATAATATAATAAAAAACATCCTACCTCGATTCAGATTAATCACTAATGAAGAATAGTGTTGCACCTTGATTGTTGGAAATATACTTTAATTCTGCCTCACACCGGTCGTCGATCATTGATCTGGTCATCATCCATCAACGAAATCTCATTCCACACTCTCCAATGGCTCTATAACAATTTTCAAGGTTATATAGATAAACCTATAAATTTTCCATATGAGTGTAGTTAAGGAATGGGCAAGGTCATTGTGTCAATGAATAAATAAATAAATTTATTAATTTAATTTATTCATTTTATTCCCATGAATATTTTTTTACAAATTCTCTATTCAAACTAAGGTAATGTTATTCCTAGGATGAACCCCACATTTTGAAATCAAAGGTGTCCTCATATTTCTGATATGGGCCCCCATTTACATGTTATTCCACTTTTCCAGGAAAAGTGCATCTGTATGCTATTTAATATCTTTAAAACATTTATTCTAGGCACACCAGGCCTCAAAATTTCATTCCATATTAGTTCCTACTCTAAAAAATAATCCATACAATATCCAAAGATAATACATGAAAATTTTGAGTCATTACATATTAGGTTATGAGTATCCCTATGAATCATCAAATAAACATTACTATTAAGGAATTAATTGATTAATTAATTGATTGATTAATTGATTTAATTCAAGCACATTTATCTTAATAATAAATAATGATTCGATGTGATTTCCTTCCAATACACTTTTTCATATTCATTGCATGAATGTGGATGATTATGGCTATAGAGAAAGCTGTGCATGTGATTAGTTTGTTTAATTTATAATTATTACATGGGCTTTATGATAATTTAGTAAATTATATAATAGTTTTTATGTCTTTAATTTATTCATATATTTTTATTTACCCCCTTTAATTATTCTCTATGAAAAGTTCATAATTGGTGTGAAATATTCATGTTTAAATATTAAATATAATTTTTGAGTATTATTTGAATTAATAGAGAATCAAGTCCGTTTATTGTTTTAATAATAACTCTCATCTTTCTAATTAAAATTGTGTGATTCTTGGAATTTTAGTCTCCCTATCAAATTTAAAATATATTAATAGAAATAAAGATTTTCCAATTCTTCCATTTGAATGGTCATATGGTCCACACAAGAAGACGCAAAGAATTCGTGAAAAGATGGCCTATCCGTAATACTTGAGTTTCTAGGATCAATACAGAAAATGTTTTTTATGAGAATCCAAAAGTATATTCTTTATTAACAAAATTAGTCATGGGTAAAACTTTAAAGTCCCAAATCCAACAAAAATGATCCCAAACGATGCTTTGATGTCCATCCCACCATTCTATACGGAGATTATAATTAGCACAAATTTATTCACTTTTCTTCTGATATAAAATCCATTATAAATTATATTTTTTAGTGTGAATGATAAGATATAAGAGGAAGAATTTTTTGAAGAAATGGTTTGGATTTGAGGTAATATTTCTATAAAAAACCCATTCACATTTCGTACTTCAAAAAGGTCTGGATTGAAATAGATAGATTAAAATTGTTTAATCAAACTACCATAACTTTGGTTCCTTAAGTGAAACGGCCACCAAATTTTGATATTATATTTTAAAAATTAATATATACAACTTTAAGGAATACAATTTCTCCATATTTGGCTGTTTGGAGTATCAAATTGGTGACCTAATTGAAGGGGTATATTTAGAAATAAAACAATCCACCCCTTTGGGATATAAATACATTCCCCTCTTCTCCTTGAAAATAGATGGAATTTCAGAGAAAATTAGGATATTTTGGCACAACCAAGGATATTAAAATGTATTTAGAGGATCATCCATACTCAAGTTTTACTTGAGATACCATTCCTCTATTCTTCTTTTGATTTACATTTTCATTTTTCTTCGTTTGTAATCTTGTAATTGTTTTTATTTGTAATTATGTTTTAATGAATGTTTAATCTTCTTTATCTATTTTAATCATCAACCATCTATTATTAATAAATATTAATTCTTTTAAAATAGTTTAAATCAAGTTGAAATACTATTCCCCATTCAATTGAACGTCCGTTTTTAATTCTCAACATCGTTCGTGTGTGGGTTCTACACACAACTCTTTTCTTATCCTGTTATTTTCATTCTATTTATTATTAATCACCATAAACACATATTACCAGATTAATAAACATATAAATGGATGAGTAATTTTACTGTTGGGGTGATTCATAAATTGGGGAATATTAATCAATTGAGATCTTTTTCTTGATGAACAATATTTTGGTTAACATTGTGTATGATTAACTCAAAATGTCATGGATTAATGAAATATTTTATTTAACATGTGGATTCCATAGATTATTGGAACCATAAATACACTAACATAAACATGTTTTTACTGAATAAAACCTTATGTTAATTGAAGGCTTGGATTAAAGCCTTAACACTCATGAATTGTGATCAAAGTCATCTTTTGATGTGGGTGTTAATTTAATGAAATATAAAAACAATATTAAGGATATCATAAGCATAAATTCCTAATTATAAAATAACCCCAATCATTATTAAACTATTAAATAAATATTCATTAATCTATAATTTCATCTAAGCTCTACAACCCCCCCCCCACTCAATATAAAAATTACTCAAAAGCAATCGACTATAAAAAATATAATCGTCGAGGATTCAACCCATGTGCCACTATACACATTAGCATAGCATCAAACCGTTGAACGGTTGATAGAAAATAGTTATAAATGATTAAATTGGTGTTATTACTAGGTATTGGGTGTTAATTAGTTGTTATTTTTTTGTAAAAAAAACTAAAAAAATAAAAACCAAAAAAATCAAGAAAAAAAAATTCCGAGAAAACAAAAAGAAAAAACCTCGTTCTCATAAAAATCAAAAAAAAAAGAAAAAATTACCTTCCAAATCCATCTAAATTTTATCTGAATGCCTCATAGAATCCCAAAAAAATCCATCAGATTTGTTTGGCCTAGAAATTGAGCGAACTCTTTGCCAAATTAGGATGACCATTTTGAATAATAAAATCACTCATGAACCATTTTTTATAAAATGACTTGAACAAGAAATTGATAATCCAAGGGAAAAACCAAAAAATTACTCATTTACCTATATATGAATTACCATACCGTTAGTGTTGAATATACAAACATTGAGGCTGATTTCAAACTCAAATCGGGTTTGTTTCGTCTTCTACCTCATTTCCTCGAGCTAGCTAGTGAGGATCAATATATTCATCTCAAGGAATTACAAGTGGTGTGGTATACCATGAATACTCAAGGGGTTTATAAAGAAAAAATAAAACTTCAAGCATTCCATTTCTCCCTAGCTGACTCCGCCAAGTCATGGCTCTACTACCTCCCTCCTGGTTTCATAAACTCATGGATCGACAGGAAGGGTCTCTTTTTAGAAAAATTATTCCCCGCTTCTCATACCAATTCTATCTAAAAGGAAATAAGTGGTATCCATTAATTCCCTAATGAATCACTCCATGAGGGCTGGGATAGGATAAAAAAGATTATGGAAACCTACCCACACCACCAAATCCCTGGCCGACTCTTGATCCAATACTTATACGAGGGGTTATTGGATATAGAGAGAACACACATTGTTGCTGCAACTAATGGTTCTCTTGTTGACAAAAACTTCTATAGCTTCATAACATCTTATAAGAGATATGGCAGCAATCACACAACAATTCCATACATGAGCACATTCTCAATTCAAACAAGTATAAGAGAGTCAATCTATAGATCCAAATAAGAAGACTGAGTTGATGAGTGAACTTACAGGTCTTGTGAGACAACTAGTGGTGGCTTCCAAAAACCCAACCTTATCTTATCCACAATATCTATTCCCTAGAACTATCAAGAACTATGGAACCTGTATCTCATCATACCATCCAACTGACATATGTTCAAACCTTCAAGAGGAACCATCTGATTCATCCAGACCAATGGAGCTCAATGCAGAATATGCTAAAAGAAACACCAACCCTCAATAATTAGGTCTGTTCAGTAGAAACATCAACCAACCCTAATCTGAGCCATCCTCTTCAACCTTTAACCCAATATTGAGGTATGGTAATCCAATTTCTCATCCCCCTCAATTAACACCTCCAATCCCAAACCAATTCCAATATGGTCAAGGTGTTGGTAACTTCAAATAACTTTAACCTTTTGTTCCTCAACCTCAATGTATGAATCCTCCTCTTACTATTCCTGGATTCCACAATCCTAATGATCCTTCTCAATTCACAACCCATTACAAGCACATTCCCAAGAACCAAAATCAAGGAAATCCCAAATTTTTAAAAGCCTCTTATTCCAAGAAACCATAGGAAAGTGCTGTGGAAGATCATTCCTCATTAACTCATTCTAGCCTTAAAAACATTGATATCCAAAATGGTCAACTTGCATCCCACCTAAGGTAGAACCAACAACCAAATTATTCCCAACTCATAGCTCAATCATTACCCAACCCCAAGGGTAAGGAAAGTGAAATTACACTTAGATTAAGAAATCATATTTCTATGCCTCATTATGAGACCTCCAACTCTCCTTTACATTTTGAAATAGAAAATGAAAAGGAAAAGAAACTAGAAAATGAACCTAAATCCACTCCCTCACCTCAATCCATTCCTCTAAAGAAACCAATTCCTTTTCCTCAATCCATTTCTATGCTAAGGAATTCCTTTGAATCCGATCTTGAAATGATTGACATGTATAGATGAATTGAAGTGAACATACCCCTCTTAGTTTCCATAAAAAAATTCATAAGTATGAAAAGTTAATTAAAGAGTTTTACACCCATAAGAGACAACTTAAGACCACTAAGAATGTTTCAACCCATTAGTACATACCCATGAAGTGAAAATATTTAGGGAATTTTACGATTCCATGCCAAATAGGGAGTTCCAACTTTGATGATGCACTCATAGACATAGAAGCCTCAATAAATGTAATGCCCAAATCCGTATTCTCCAACCGTGGTCTTGGTCCCTTGAACCAAATGGGTGTTTTCATCCAATTGTCTAATCAAAGTACAACCAGTCCTGAGAGATTAATTAAGGATGTACTTTTCTGAGTTAATGATCTTATAATAAAAGTTTATCTCTATGTCCATAACACGGAAGGTGAGATGAAATCTTCTTGATCTACCCTAATTCATGGGATAATATTCATCCTGGCATCTAGAACTAATATTGATGTCCATGTGGGTATCCTATCCATGGAATTTGGTGACCAATTGGTCAAGTTCAACATTTTCCAAGACATGAGATACCCATATGAGGATCACTCTACCTTCTCAATCCATGCTTATGAGGAATTTTTTTAGAGTCAATTGAACCACATTACATCATGTTCATCATGTTCTAATGAGAGTGAATCTTGTGAAAATTTCACCATGATTAACTAGGCCATTAATGGGGAAGTCTATGATGAACTTTCATTTATTGACTCCATCAATCTAGATGATCTTGAAAACTCTCTTGAATCCCATATCAACTCTGATGTCTACTACTACACCATGGGAAGTAATGAATAAAAATCATTTGAAATACCTTCCTCTAATACCAAGTTATGTAAACCAAAAATGAAATATGAGACTAATATGAAACATCTTCCTGCACACCTGAAATATGCATTCCTCTTCCATGATCACTCTTATATTGTCATTTTATCTGCCACACTTACTAAAACTGAGGAGTCCAAACATTTTTAGGTGTTAGAAGAAAACAAATAATCCTTAGGTTAGAACCTAGAAAACATAACTGGAATCAACCTTACCCTTTTTTTGCATCATATCCATATTGAGGAATCATCTAAAACAATCAGACCACCATAATGAAGACTAAATCAACTCATACTTGAGGTTGTTAGGGAATATATTAAAATGTTCTTCAAGCTAGTATTATCTTCCCAATTTATGATATGTAACGGGTTATTCCGATTCAATTGGTACCTAAGAAGGGTGGGATAACTGTTTTCACAAATGAACTTGGAGAGGTGGTAACAACATGGGTGAAAAAATGGAATGTGTGCATCGATTAAGGAAAATTGAATGCCGAAAGATGAAAAGTTCCCTACCATCTTCCTTTCCTTGATCAAAATCTAGAACTATTAGATATAAATTCACACTAATTATTTCTTGACGGATACACTAGATACTTCTAAATCCCAATTGTACCACTAGACCAAGAAAATTATACTTCCACCTACCCCTTTGGAATATATGCATATAAGAGAATGACTTTTGTCCTTTTTAATGCTCATGTAAAATTCCATTGGTGTATGATGGGTATATTTTCTGAATTCATTGAGCATTTCATGGAGGCATTCATAGAATTCATTAAAATATATGGTGATTCATTTAAATCCTGCTTTCATTCACTCTCTCTAGTCCTTCAAAAGTGTGTCAAATGTAACCTTGTGTAAAATTATTAAAAATGCCACTTCATAGTTACTAATGAGATTAATCTAGGGCACATAATTTATAAAGATCATATTCATGATGATCCTGCCAAAATTGATGTGATCCAATCTCTTTCAAAACCCACAATAGTTTGACACATCTGTTTATTCCTTCGTTATGTTAATTTCTATCGGCGATTCATCCATAACTTCAGTAGGATTTTCCTCTGACTCACTCGACTACTCCAAAAGGATGGTTCATTTCATTTTGATGAGGATTTAGTGATATAATTCATTAAACTCAAAACCATTCTTACAAATACCCCAATAATCTAACCCCTATATTGGTACTTATCATATGAATTGAGGTGTGATGGTTTTGAAGAGAAAGTATTTCTCATGTAATCTATTATGCCTCAAAATAATTGGATGAAACTCAATATCAATACACTATGATACAAAGGGAACTTTTACCTCTGGGTATTTCATTAGATAATTTTCATCCATATCTCTCAGGTTCCGAAATCATCATCTTTACAGACCATTCTACTATAAAGTTCTTACTCAAGAAAATTTAATCCAAACCGAGTATAATAATATGGACATTAATTCTCCAAGAGTTTTACACGTTGATTAAAGATAGTCCTGAAAAAGAAAACCTTGTGGCTGATCAACTGAGTAAAATTTCTAATTCTTCTCTTTTTGAAATAATTGATCCTGAATTTCTAAATGAACACCTATCATCTATAAATAAAAAGATACCATGGTATAACCTAATTATAAATTACTTGGTTTCTAGTGTTTTTCCTATTTTTTTCCAAAAAACAAAAACTAATGTTGAAAAGTGATTCATAATAATATTTTTGGGAAGATTATAAACTTTGAAAAAATTGGGCTGACATGGTAATTAAGAGATTGTCGATAAAGATGAAAATTCCACTATCTTGTAATTTGGTCACTCAATGCCTAGTGGTGGCCACTTTGGCCCAAAAAAGACTTCCCTAGAGGTCCTTGAATCATGATTATTCTATCCTTCACTCTTTAAGGACTCACATGAGTCCAGTAAATCATGTCCCACTTTCCAAAATTCTGGCACAATTTTAAAATGAAATGAAATTCCTTAAAGGCCTTTAATTTTTTATGAGATCTTAGATGCTTGGGGAATTGATTTCATGGGACCATTTAACCCTTACAATGAGTTATCATATATTATTATAGTTATTGATTATGTTTCTAGGTGGGTTGAGGCCAAACCCACTATAAAATATGATTCACATACTGTTAGTGAGTTCCTAAAAACCCACATTTTCCACTAGTTTGGAACACCACATTCCTTGATAAGGGAATTAGGAACTCATTTCTGTAATTTGACAATGGAATATCAATTGAAAAATAATAAGTTTGTACATAAAACATAAAATTCATATCACCCCCAAATAAATGGCACAAATGAACTTTCTAATAGAAAAGTGAAGAGAGTGCTTGAGAGAATTGTAAATCCCACTAGAAATGACTAGCATGAAAGACTTGGTGATGGGATATGGGATTATCAAACCACCTATAAAAAACTCATTTGGATGTATCCTTTTATGTTAGTTATTTTTAAAGAATGTAATTTATTAGTTGAAATCCAACATAAGACATTTTGGGCTGTGAAAAATTGTAATTTTGATTGTTAAAAATATAGTGAAGATATATTATTGTAGTTAACAGAACTGGAGGAGCTTCTAAATGATTCTTATAATAATTCCAATATCTAAACAGAAAAGGCCAAGGTAATCCAAGAATAACACATCCTAGGAATGGTATTTCATGAAGGTGAATAGGTAATGCTCTTCAATTCCCGATTTCGACTTCACCCAGGTAAGCTTAATTATCGTTGGGAAGGCCCTTTTATTATTAATAATGTTTACCCATTTGGTAAAGTTCATGTCTAAGACCAATTTTCAAAAATGAAATTCATAGTTAATGGTCATTGATTAAAGCAACACCATGACAGGTCACACAATCCAAGAATGAAATTGATTTCCATCTAATCCACAACTCCTACAGTAACCCACCACTTGAAAAGGATGGTGGCCCACCAAATCCAAACAAGGGGGAACCTCTTTCCCTTTAACTCTCTATATCTTCCTCTCTCTCCCCCTTTCTTCCTCTTCTTATATATTTCATTTTTACCACTTCCTTCATCAAACCATTTCTTTTTCTCTTTATATTTTGTGTGGGTGTGTTTGTTAAAAACAATAAAAAATAAAAAAAAATTAAAAAAAATGAAAAAAAGAGTCATCCCTACCCACCATCCACTTTTGAAGTTTTGTCCAAGAATTTTGGGGAGGTAAAAAGAAATTTTTTCATCTAAATGTTTTTTTATTTTCTTGATGAATGTGGATAAATATTTTTTTTTTCAAGAATAATAAATTTTGAATGCTTAATTTTAGATTTTGAAAATGATTATTCCACAACCATTAGGAACAAAATTAGCTTTCTAGACAAGGTCACCTCTGGACATATTTTCATTTTATGTGTTTTTAACCCCCAATTGGGAGTCTTTAGTTTGTGGACCATTGAGTTGAATATCCTACGTTGGTGTCCATTAATATGATATAAGCATTTTCTGAACCACATGAGAATCACAATAGCCAAATATCTTCCCATTAACCTTACATTATTCCTCATTTGGAAATCCCCTTCAAGCATATGAAAACCTTTTATTTGATATCCACATTACAATCCCAATAACTTGTCCCACCCAACATATACATGTAATTACATTTCATAATGTATTGAAATTTAAGTGTGGGGGGGATGGAATACATTTTGGGTTCAATTTCATTGATTTTTAATGCGTTTTCCTATACTTGATGGAACACAACAATTTTAGTATGGGTGAGAGGTTACAATTCAATGAAATTTGGGGAATAGACTTTCATTTATTTAATTTAGTAAATTTTATTGACAAGCGTTTAATTTTTAAAAAAAATAAAAAAAGAACAAAATAATAGGTTGTGTATTGGGAAGGTAAAAATTCACTGTTCCTCAACCTTTGATCTTGTTATAACTATTACAATTAGTTTATTGAGGATATAAAACATCGGTTTGGAGATGAGTGTGAGATCCATTTCATGTTCAACTTTCAAAAAAATACACAATGAAAAAAAATACTTTCTTCATTGAGAGAAGTTATGTGTTTTGTAAATATTTCATCTTTTCAACCCCTTTAAATATTATTACTCTTTTATGTATTTCTCCACAAAATCATTCCCTTGTAAATATGTGTTTTAATTTCCTTCCATGTTACATTTCAAAACAAATTTTCATTGTTTTACCGATACTGATGTCTTACCCCGCTTTTCCTCTCTCTTGGACATTAAATTCCAATTGTCCCATAGAAAAAACCCCCTACCAAATAACTCTGGATTCTTTTGGAATTTAGGATAGGTAATAGAAGTTGTGAGATATTTTTAACTCTAATATTTTCAATTTTGGGTGGTCAATGAGTGAACCACCCAAAATAAATTTATATCATCTTGAGAGGAGTAAGATTTTAGTGCCTACCTTTTCCATTTATAATTTGAGCATGAAAAATTAATTGTTTGTGGAATATTTTTTTTGTAATAATTATTGGTGGAATTGAATATGGATGAGTGAAGTTTTATAATCCTCCCCTAATTATGGAAAAAAACTAATATTTGTGGGGGAGTGAGAATGATGTAGTTATGTTTATATATTTATTGTACATGAGGAAATTCTCAAGAATAAGTGTGTGGGATGGGGGGTTGTTTCATTAATTTATTCACAACTTATTATTTACCCCCTTTAATATTTTTCTATGAGAAGTGCATAATTGGTGTGAATTAATCATGTTTTAATATTAAATATATATTTTGATCATTATTTTAATTAATATATATATTAAATTAAGTTTGATGTTTAATCATAAATCTCATACCACAAATCCAAATTGTGTGATTATTGTTTTTTTGGTCTCTTTTGTAAATTTTAAACATATTATTAGAAAGAATATTTGGACAATTCATCCATTTGAATGGTCATATGGTCCACACAAGAAGACCCAAAGAATTTGTGAAAAAACTGGACCATCCATAATGCTTGAATTTATAGGATTATTCCAGAACTCCAAAATATGTTCATTGTTATCCAAAGGAAACATGGATAAAAATTCCAAGGGCCAAATCCAAAAAAGGGGCCTAAATGATTCTTTGAAGTCTAGACCACCTTTATGTCCAGGAATTAATTTCAAAAGACAATTATTCACTTTTTTCCATATATAGACATCCATTCGAAATGATATTTTACAATGTGAAAGATAAGATAAAGACAAATTTTTTTTATAAAAAATGGTTTGAATTTGAGGGAATATTACTATTCAAAAAGCCATTCACATTTCAGACTTCAGAAAAGTATGGATTGAAATGGAAAGATCAAAATTGTTTAATAATACTGCCATAAAATTGACTCTTTAAGTCAAATTTTAGAATTATTTTTAGGGTAGACTGTAAATATTCACATATATAACTTTGAAAAAGGCAATTTCTCTATATTCATATTTCTGGAGTTACAAATTGGCAAACTAAATGGTGGGGAATATTTAGATAGCAAATAGTCCACCTCCTTGGGCTATAAATACATTCCCCACTTCTCCTTAAAAAGAGTTAGAATTCCAGAAAAAAAGAGTGTAGTATTCCATGACAATGGATTTGAAAAGGGATTTGGAGGATATTGCATAATCAATTTCTAATTTAGATACCATTCCTCTATGATTCTTTTGATTTACTTTTTCATTTTAATTTATTTGTAATCTCATAAGTGTTTGTATTTGTAATTTTATTTTCATGCATTTTTTTTCTTCATATATTTTAATAATACACCCCATGTTCTTAAATATTAATTCTATAAAAATAGTTTAAATTAACTTAAAACACCTTCCCTTCTTTTTCTTCCTCATTCAATTGAAATTCCATTATTTAATTCTCATCATCGTTCGTGTGTGTGTTCAATGCAATAATATTTTCTTATCCCATTCTGATCATTTTATATATAATTAATCCCCATAAACACATATTACCACATCACTAACCATATCAATTGATGAGTAAATCTACAATTTTTGTGATTCATAAATTAAGGATATTTAGTGATTTAGATCTTTGGATCGATGAATATTCTTTAGGTTAACATTATGTATATTTAACTCCAAATTTCAGGGATTAATGACATGTTTTGTTTAACATGTTGATTCCATGGGTTATATGAACCATAAATAAACTACAATAAGAATTTTTTTACTGATTATAACCCCAAGTAAATTTAAGGATTAGATTAAGGCCTTAACACTTGGTAATTTTAATCAATGTCATATTGTGAAGTGGTCGTTAATTTAATGCAATATAAATAAAATCTTATGGATATAAAAAGATTAAATCCATAATTATGAACTCACCCCAATAATAATTAAAATGTAAAATCAATATTCATTAATAAATCATTTCATCCATGATCTGCAAACAACCCCCACTCAAAATACAAATTAATCAAAAGAAATCAACTATAAAAAGTATCATCACTGAGGATTCAACCCAAGGGCCGCTATACACATTAGTAGAGAAGCAGATAATTGAATGGTAAATAGGCAAAAATCATCTATTCTTCAAGTTTGTGTTTCATTCTCCTCCCCTCAGTATGTAAGGGATTTTGTGCCCACAATTTCTTTTATTTAAACCATTAACCAAGTATTTAGTTTCCATTGTTTGTATATGATTAAAAGTATATGTACTAGATGAATCTACCTAGATAGTGAAGGTTCATCAATTTCAAATCACAAGAAAAACCAACCCATGATGTACATATGAGCATATTAGAAAGATGAAACATGAAATACACAATGTTCCAGGAGTTTATTACATAGGGTCAAGGGTTGCTTTATCATCTTCTTGATAAAATAACCATTTGAAATGCTTATGAAATATCAACATTTTTTTTTCAGTTTCATGTTTTATTTTTTATGGTCGAATAATTATTAAATATATTAACAAGAATGAAAGTTGGAATTAAAATTAAAATAAATTTTTTTTTATTGATATGGTTAGTCACTTAAATAAATTTCACTTAATATTTTCAAGAATGTAATGTGATAAAAAAGGATGTTTTCATATAATGATAAAAATACCCCAAATCAAATATCAATTTAGACAATAATTTTATTACTTTAATAATAATACAACTATATAATTATGTGTTTTCATTGATAAAGTCATGAAATTTACTTTAATCAGGGGATTCTTATATATAAATTGGTCTAACTTAACCAAATTGGTATTAGGTGTATGGGAAATAATCTATCAAATCCCATTTTGGGGGAATATGTTAAGTGAATCCAAGCCAAGGATTTTAGGATTAGGGATTAAAATCAATATATCTATGCGATATGAGTTAATATTGTTGTAATGTTATGCATACCTAAATCTCATTGAGTAAATTTTATTGAAAATGTTTGGGTTATAAAAATTAATGAATGGACCCTTGACACTAGAATATCCAAGAAATAGGATATTCCAAGTCCAATGGTGAGGGAAATTAGATTTAGATAAAATAGTTGTGGATTAATAAATTAAATTAAATTAAATATATATTTTTTAAAAAAGGTAAAGTATTAAAAAGATAAACTAATTTATTATTGAAATGGAAACCCATACGACATTGAAAAGATCATTGAGATCCATATTATATAAGGATAACATTTTCATTGTCTCAAATTTTTAGGGATGGTAAAACCACTTGTGCATTATATTATTCTGTTAATGAAAATTATATATACTAGGAAACTCTATGCTTGAGACACCTAAAAAAGATTTTAGTGAGGAGGAACAGTCTAATTATAAAAAAATTTGGATGATTCCACTTATGTCTAATGTTTCATGTTGTTTTACACATTTAGTGGTGATATAAAGAAACATGATGACATAGATGTCTAAGGGATAATATCTCACCATTGTGAGCTCTATCAATATAAGGCTATAAAAGAGAGGTATGAGATCTCCAATTCACTATTCATGTGAAATCTTATAGATTCAACACGATTTAGGCTACATGTGGTCAGAATGATTTACTACATTGAGCACTTGGAAATATTTAGATTTAATATCCCTAGTGATATGTGTATAGATCTCATTTTTTGATCATTACACAAGATCCTCTCATGTTTCAATGTTAATTATTACATAATAAATAGTGTGTAGTGTCTCTCAGAGTTCTTTATATTGATTCTCTAAGTTGACCCAATCATAAAGCATGAAAAAATTGAGGTCCTTATGGTGAATGAATAGAAGAACAAGGAAAAGGGACCCATGAAAAATTGTATGTAGATG
This sequence comes from Viscum album, assembly GCA_963277665.1. NCBI lineage: Eukaryota > Viridiplantae > Streptophyta > Magnoliopsida > Santalales > Viscaceae > Viscum > Viscum album. Next base: position 182,275,763 of record OY728153.1, on the reverse strand, counting down.
GCTCCCAAGCACCAACCATCTAATAAAATTCAGATCCCAAGTTAGGTGGAATAAAAAAAATAAGTAGTGTGTTTTTCAAGTGGCCAGCTCAACCACTATATGACGAACTTCCCTTAGGTAATGAATCAAGGGGAATCCTCCAGTGATTTCATTATCAAAAATAATATTTATATATCATAGATTAGGTATTAGATACAATATGTGGGACTCAAAAACTATATTAAAATGCATGAACCAAGTAGATATTCAATGATAATATTAATAGAATTGGATTTATATAATTCTAAAGGAGTGAGGATAGATGCACTAGCCATTTGTGACAACTACATCATAATGCCAACCTAGATAATATTGGTTTTAATGGACTACTGTTATGTTCCCAGTGCTACCAAGAATATCATCTTCATTTCATACATTTACATGGATGGATTTATTTTCAAATTTAGAAATAAAAATATATACTTTTATAAAAATTTATTTTTTGTGAAATGAACTAACTAAATAAATGTTTTTTGTGTTTATTTAAATGATATATTAATAATAGATAACAAATCAAGTTCACATTACTCACTTCAAACCTATCTATGGAATCGCTATCAGGATCATGTAAATGAGAAGTGTTAAAAAACTATATAAATATGTTTATTTAGACTCATTTGAACTAAAAAATGGAATATGTCACACTTATTTTCAAGGAAAAATAACAAATACACCATTTAGTTGGAATAGTAAAAGGGTTTTATAACTTATAGAATTAGTACATAATTTTGTGTGTATATGTTTTCCAATAGAATCATGAGGTGTTTATTCTTACTTCATTACATTCACTAATGATTTATATATATGTGAATATGTTTACAAAATGAAGAATATGTATATTTCCTTTGAGAAATTCAAGAGATTCAAAAAATATATAAAAAATCAACAAGTTATGAAGATAAAAAAACATTGATCTAATCAAGTTTGGAAATATCTTAAACAAGAGTTAATTGACCATCATCAGGAGTGTGGGGTATTATCCCAACTCCCTCCTCCTTATATACTATTGATGAGTGGTTTTAGTGAAAATAGGAAGAATTCCTTGCTTGAAATAATTAGTTTGATGAAGATTCATGCAGATATTCTATTATACATTTGGGGATACACATTACAAACTTTTAGATAGACACTAAACCATGGTCCAACTAAATTCTAAATCAACATCTCATACTCTTGTGTACTATAAAGAAACCCATTTTTTCAAACTATAATGAGTGATAATGAAATGTATTTATTATGGTCTTAATATGAACCATAATAACCCCCAAGGAATGAAGTGTATATTTATAGGACAACCTAAATAAACTAAATGATATTACTTATAAAACCCATCATATAAAATAATTATTGTCAATCGATATCCTACCTTTCTAGATACGGAACACATCCTTAAGAAGAATAATTGGTAAAAGATCAAATTCAATGATGATGATTCTAAAGAGACACGACATTTAGTGCGATAAAATATTCCATAGGTCCCTATGGAATAGTATGTTCTTGAAAAACATGTATTTCATAAGATAAACTGAAAGTTTAGATAACCAATGGTTCTCTTGTCTCTGAGGAGGTTGACTCATTAATTTTTTAACAATAATGATTTTATTTTCCACATGGAGGTAGTAGAGACCTCAGAACTTTCTGGATGAAAAAAATCCATGAATATTATGGTAGATTACATTTATAAGAAACACATATTTCAGTTTATTCACCAATTGAAGTAAATTACATTGGGGTAAAATGGGCACTCAATAGAATACTATACATAGAAGGTAAAGTGAGTACCTATAAATTAGGATTATTAAATAAGGGGTTTAAACCACATTAAGTAATTGACTATGATTATTCCTTTTCACCAATTTCAATATTCAAATCCATAAATATTCTATTTATTATAAAATATTTTCATGACTAATGAAATTTGGTAGATTGATATAAAAATGGATTTCCCCAACGTGAACCTTTAAGAAGATATCTATACCACACAACCTAAAGGTTTTACGACTCCAACAATTTCCCATAATTTATGAAAGATTTATATATATATTTATATATTTAAGAAATATTCTAGTCCATGGAATATTTAGTTCAATTACACCATTAATTTTTTTTCATAATGAATTTATGTGAGGCATGTATTTACAAGCGTGTTAGTGGGGAGGTAGTTGTTTTACTAATAGTTTATATTGATGAATTATTAATTATTAGAAACAATATAACATTCTTAAATTTAGTTAAGGCATCATTAAATAAGTCCTTATCCATGAAGGACTTAGGTGAAGTAGCCTAAATTCTCAAGATAACTATCATTCATGATTTATTCAAGAGGCCACTTGGACTAAGTCAAGCTACATAAATTAACTAGATATTGAAGAGGTTTTGTATGGAAAAGTAAAAAATGGGATTAAATCCATTATCACATGGTATAAACCACTCCATGAAAATGTGTCCTCATACACAATAATAGAGTGAGTGAGAATGAGTAGTATCCTATATGCTTTTGTGATAGGATCCATCATGTGTGAAATTTTATGTACTAGGATTAATGTACCCTAATCATTAAGCTTGGTAGGTAGAAATAAATATTACCTTGGAGAAAAAATTGGTATACTATTAAGGTTATACTTATGTATCTCAGTCATACTATGGAGGAAACATCCCATGATTTTAGAATTTATTTCTCTTTAAATAAAATTTAATTCATAGATATGTTGGGCCACACATAACACCAAGTTTAAGAAAAACACAATATACTATTAAAATATTTAAATGTGTCTATTATAACCTATCCATTTAAATTGGTTATATGAATATGATTTTTCTTTAAAACTATGGATAATAATTTTAGATAAACTAAATATATTAGTAAATAAGTACTCGATTTTTAGTAATGTTATTACATGATTCAGAAATATTTTTTTCACAAAAAATATATTTATAGTTTTTTGTGTGAAAATAAAATAATTAATTTATTCCAATTTTTTAAATTGTATTATAAAAAGAGAAATTAATTTTTTAAATCATCATGACAAAATTAAATTAGGGTTAAATTTTAATATATTTATGAAAATATTAATTTTTTTAGTAAAACTGATAAATAATTATTTTTATAATACTTCCATTTATTTTATTAAAAAAGCACCAAAATATTTTGAATATTATCCAAAATAAATAAAAGAATGATTTATTTATAAATAATATAATTAATTACATATCAATAAACCAAATATGTGATCTTTGTATAAAAATACTTTTAGACATAATAAGGAAATTTTTTAATAATATTTTTTTCATCACGCTTTGTGGAATTTCACCTTGGGTATCAATTTAAAATTATTTCACCTTGGGAATCAATCATACTCTTACTGGTTAGGAAGATGAGATCTATAAAGGTAGAAGACATCTGGTACTAGTAATGGATTTCCTTTGGTCGTGGAATGATCTGGAGAAGATAAATGTTGATGACAGTTGGTTTGACCTATCTCTTCTAGTTATGGATTTGTAAGAGAAGCAGTGGAGGTTTCTTGGAAGGATTAAAAGGTTAATCAGTAGGACCCAAAATTCTCTGATATTTTTAACCGTACAAAAATTAATTTGGACGTTGCCTGCTCTTCTGAGTTTTTTTCTTGCTAAAGGGAGTGCTGGGGTCAACAAGATTTCATGTATGGTTCAGGAAGAGGTTGGATACGAGGAGAGGGAGGTGCACTTGGATGCGGATAAGGGAATGAAGCTACATTCATCATATACACCAAATGAAGTTATGGTGAATGAGGTAGTTGACACAGATCTATCCATGGGTGAGGATCCACAAAGATTAATCTTTGAAGACACTTATAAGCTTCTTCAACACATGGGATATGGTTTTGTATAGCCAAGGTGTTCATAAATATCAATGTAGGAATCATAGGACAAACCCTCTTATGATGAGAAGGTTAAATCTGGAGGGAGTATTAATAATAATCAAAATCATATTTTAGTGATAGGAGAAGTAGAGGGTCATGCTATTGGGGAAAGAAATGAGGTAGAGGCTGGCCTTGGTGAGGACCCCACTATGGGATAGAAGGTTATTCAAGTGGATATAGATTCAGCTTCAGACTCCCCTGCTAAGTCCAAGGAAGTGGGCATTGCAAAGGACTATCCTAGATCCTCTTCAAGGAAGGGAAAGAACTCTGTTATGGATTTAGAAGCATTTATCCCACATAAATGGAGGACATGATGAAGAAAAGACTACTCTAACTTACATAGTCATACTGGGAATAGGTCCTCAAGAAAAGGTAAACAACCTTTGAAGGTTCCGAATATTTCAAGAAACAAATCAGTGAGAAAGTGAAAAGGTGCGAGGAATCATGTGGAGGTTGACACCTCTATGGACTTCTAAACTCAAGAAGGGGAATCAAATGGCAATGACTAGGTGATTTCAACTTTTTGAGGCTTCTGATCTCCCCCTAGAGGCTTAGGGTACCACAAATGCATTGATGTCTTCTCAAGGGGATGAAGAAGAGCTGGCTGAGGATCAACATGGGGAGAGGCTCCTTCAATTAGAGGATGTGCATCAGGAAGAGGCTGCACACCCTCCTAGGCAGTTGCGTGAGGCAACCCCCTGAAGACCCTTAATGTCAGATAACTTCGGTTATGGAATACATGTATCTACTTGTGCACTCAGATGAAGAAATGGTGGAGGAAGTTATGAATATTAAGGCATCACAGGAAGTGATCATCCAAATTATGTGAAGATTTATTTTAGTGAAAACTACTAAAGAGAAAGGTGAATGGATTCAAAGGTAGAACCACATTTCGATTAGAGGCTTCAATATGGGGAATATCAACACGGAGGAATACATGAAATCATGGGAGAACATGGCATATCATTATGAAGATATATTATAGGATGATACTTGCAATTAGTTAAATTCTATTCCCTCGATATTGTTTAGGGAGATTGATTCCAATAGCCTCAAAACAAATATGTAATATTTTTCGGTGTTTAAATTGTTTAGTTGTGAGGTTAATCACATTCCCCATAAAATTGTTTGAAAATAAAAATGTTACTTTGGAACTAACTGATAAGGCCACCATTTTTCATCTTAAATCGTATTAGATGAAGTTATTTTTATCCTCATGACCTTAGGATATAAATAATTTTTATAGGACACTTTTCAATGAAAGTTACCTATATAATATTTTATGTAATGAAAAATACAAAAATTCACTTTCTTACATTTAAATATCCCTTATGTGGTCACATTTGGATACGAGAATGTTTTGAGTGAATATTAATAATTATTTTTATAACAATTCTATTACTTTTATGGTGGTAATATATCTCTAATTTTTAGTGATTATATAATTACTTTAAATTTTTATGCAATGCTGACACAAAATTTTATTAATTAATAGAAAATAAAATAAATTATTTTTAAAATATTAAAATTAACATATTTTAAGTGAGTTATAGTGTTACATTATTTTTATATATTAATATATCATAATAATTATGTGTTAAAAGTATATATTATAGCTCTACCATTTCGTTGATGTATTTAAATTCAAATTATATGAATAGTTTGAAAAATGATGTTAATGTTATTTTATAATAAATAATATTTTATTAAATTATTTAAAATTATAAAAAATATTATATTCTACCATGTTGTTGGTATATATTTAAAAATATCATATGTGGTCCATTTATGATCCTATTGTCCTTTTATAGTAACTATGTTGACCGTTAAATAGTAAAAACACTATTATCATTATAATTGTCAAAAATGGTTAATGCGAGCTAAATCAAATAGATAAGGATAAAAATAGATTCTAAAATTTTTAAAATTTTATTAGATAATAGTATTTAACAAATACACATTATATATTATAATTATATTAGTTATTATATTTTCTCTGTGAAATGTAATTTGTATTTAAGTTCCCCTCCCTTCTTTATAATAGGGCACCCACTCTTCCCATTTCATGACACTCCAAGAATGGTTTTTTGAGTCAATAAATAACCAATAACATATTAAAATCCCTTACCCCATTCTATAGGTATTATTTTGGTATTAATTGAAACCTTATATATCTTATAGTGTAAATTAAAGGAGGTTATCCAAATAAGATGTGTAGTTTTTAACTAAATGTTTTAGTTTAATTCCATCTTATAACCCCAAACAATTATTATTCAAAAATTATTAAATAATAAAAATAGTATATTACATATACTAATATGTTTTTACGTCAGTGGAATAACCTATATCCATAAAATAGGAAATGAAACCATCAATAATGTGTACAATGGACCACCGCGTTGCAAACTGATTTAATTCTTTTACCATCACAAGCACTCACATATAGTATTAATAATTAATTTATGATATATATATATATATATATTACATTTATTAAATATATATCATTCTCTAAGGATAATATATCATGTAATTTCATACCTTTCCATTTTTTGAAAAATGATAACGTCATATGGGCATATGTGTAGACTAACGCCTCCATGGGTCGATGTAATTCGCTTTTTCGTCACCAAATAACATAGTTAGTATATATAAGTTTTAAATATAAATACTATGTTATTTATTATATGATGATCATTTTAGTAAGATAAAATTAAAATTATGTTATTTCCATCATGATCGATGAAAAATCGAAATTTTATTCATGAGTAAATCCAACTTATTATCTCGATGAATGTAACATTGTTTATATTTCACAACCATATTTTGTGATTTGTTTTAAAAGTATAATTTATGTATAAAAAGAAAATTATTTCAAGGTTATTATTGTGAAGATGATATAAAAATGATATTTTTACCAAAGTTAACCTACCAAATAATTTTTGGATATATGAACCAAATATCTTCAAAACATCGAATTTAAAATTAATTATTACGTAATTAAATATAAAATGGTAATAAATATAATAAATAAAATTAAAAATTTGAACAAGGTTGTTAATAAAGTTAATATTAATATAACTTTATTATTCATTAAGACAAAGAACGGATGTGATGAGTCAGAACTGAGGTAAGGGATTCCGTCTCGATTTACTTTAATTGAGTAATATTTTTAGGTTATACACCAACTTATTTTACATTTTATATAATGAAATATTAATAATTTATGTTAATTTATGTTTCGATTCAAATCATTTTATCGAATAGGATTTTTCTTGAATGTTACCAAGTGGTATGGGGTTTCTTAACTCAATTTCCATTCATTATGTTATAATTATACTTCATTGAATATGTTATTCCTTGAGTATCGTTGAAATGACCTATGATTGTATTATATTATTTTACACTTTTTTATTATTGATTTAAATTTTTTACAGATAATCACTTCATTGAATACATCTCAAATCAATGATATGATCTTGGTATGGGTTTTCTGTTATAACTTTTATTTCCATGAGACGAAATCCATATTCACCACTTGTTTCTTTAATGTGTTGTATATAAAATTATTTGACATGATATATCAATATTTATTTTGTATTATTGGTATTTAATGTATTAATTTATGGTATTTATTTCATGTGGTTATGATTCAAAAGCAACCAAAGTGATAAGAGTTTGTTTAACTATATCATTATTATTTGAGATTATTTATGTTTAAGTTCCCATTGGGGGAAATATTTTATATTTATATCTCAAACTCAATATATTTTATACTATTATATATATTTAATTAGAAAATAAATTTTTCTTTCATTTACATATTTTTAAGAAATTAATACACTAAAATAATTTTTTTATGGAAAACAAACTATGTTTTTGTACTCAACTGAGAATGTTTTTCTTCCAAGTATATATTTCCCATAAAATATTTTTATGATTGTTTTGAATACCCTCCAATGAGTTATTAAATATATTTTTATCTATATTTTACTTTTCAAAAAATTGTCTAAAATTAAACTTCATGATTGTCCTCTAATGACGTATTTTTTTAATAGTTTATCAAAAATGTGATAAGAATATTTGTCGTAACATACTCAAAGTGAATGGAATATCCTACCCTCATGATCAGTCATTATTTTGAATCATATGATACATGTTTCCAAGATTCAGTTCAAATAAAATGATTTTCCTAATATTTTGAAAATATTTATTTACTATTCATTTTCAATTTGAAAAATTATTTTCTTCAATAATGTATTGAATGATCTGGTTATTATATTCCTATTCATTAATGACAATAACCCATTATTTTACATATAATCCGCTATGAATTTATTATGATGACACCTTCCTTAATCTTTCTTTGGTAGGATTATAATCATTTTGAATGGGAAAATACTAACATTTCATATGATATATTTTTAATATGAATGTTTTTTTATAATGTATTGAATTATTATTCAACCATTTAAAATGATGAATGAATTGGACATAGTAATTGATAGGTGGTTCCCACTATATCCCTTAGATTAATTTGTAGGTCTCATGAGAAAAACTAGGTGGGTATTTGGATGAATCATTATCCATTTATGTAATATGTCTCTACATGAGGCCTTGAATTTATGTTTATGATGTATGCCACTAAGAATTCCACAATTATTATATTATATTATATAAGTCAATGTGATCATTTTAAAATTTATGATATCCATGTATACGTTTCAATTTCATGTGATTATTTATATTGAATTATTTTATCATTAATTATTCATGACATATAATTATTTAATCTCATGTTATTGATTTAATTACATGTGTTTTCAATTATTTAACTTTCAATATTGATTTTTCCTTAATTAATCATTTTAACATCCATTGTATGTAACACATACAATGAATTTGAGCTCATCCTTTTTTGGTTTCCATTCCCTAAGATATAAAGAATGAATCATTGAACGAAATCAGGGAAACAAAATATTTACATTCACAATGTTTTATTTTTAAATTTTCAAATGTAATGTGAGATTCAAGTATGAATTTAAATTAATAATACTACTAAATTATTTACTACTTTAGGATGTGGTACCTTGTATCCTATGCCGATATAATAAAGTAATCACTAGCTCTAGGTTACTAGGGTTGGGGTCTTTACATTTGGAATTATATCATGTTTAGAAGAAACATTGGTAACTAGATTTAAGAAATCATAGATTGGGAATATACCCCTATTACCTTCTTTAGGGATAATCTATGTATAAGATAAAATCCTATTGTTTTGGTAATGTAGAGGTTATGTGGTTTTCCTAGAAATAAATTCCTGTCAATATATTACATGTGGAGATGATTTTGGAATAGATTCATCTAGATGTAATAACCCTAAAAAATATTTGATCAAGTATATCATGACTATCATCCTAGTACACGATGAGTGTGCCCTTATTACACACCTTTTTTGGCACTCCAGGGGTATATTCATGGATTAATTGAAATTTTATTTATGAACCATTATTTTTAATGAGTGAATAGAACCTATAAAAACCTATGATATTCCATCATGATATAGGGTAATAATATAGTTTCATGGGTTTATAAGTATATGGTTGTTCATAAGTATAAATTCAAAGATACCCATTTTGAGTTTTTATGTGATGAGAGTATAACATGATTATAGATATGTTGGGAGGAAATTTTTAGAACACACCCCTTGGTTAATATATGTTTTTGTGAAAAGGGTATTTTATGATTAATGATTTTATATTTTATTGAAAAATGTTTAATGTTATCAATAACATTTCGAGTTAATATGTTAATTAATCTTATATTAATATTAGTCAATTAAGATTTTTTGATTTTGTGAAAAAAGAAGCTCTGTAGAGAAACATAATAGTAAAAATGTATTTAGATGGTTAATTTTATTTTTGAGGATGTACATCATATTTCTATAAATTTTATAGGAATTGTATAGATATAGTATTAGAAGAATGAAAACCCATGTTCTAGGAAATAACCAATGGTGTGTAAAAAGGCAATGAGGCTTAAACCCCCAAATGAAGGGAGACATGGGTGCAATGCCTACTAATGGATTATGTAATGTCTTGGTTTGTATGAAATAGTTTTTTACTTAAATGGTTTGAAAAATAAAAACTAATTTTAATTTGAGAAACATATTATAAGATCAAATATTTTTGAGTTTTTATGATTTTTTTGAATAATTATATTTTTGGAGACATTTTATTTTGTTGAGGTATATATAAAATTTTGGTTTAACATAAATTATTATTTGGAATGATTTCTATTATATTTTTAGGGATGTATACCAAATGATATGAGATAAAATTTGAGGTTAAAACCATCTTCCATGTTCTGTATATTGTGGTTATTTGTAATATGTGATTATTTATTTATTGAATAATATATGTTTAAAATTTATTTTATTGTTTAAATTTCAATAATAATGTATTATTTATTCATATGAAGTTTTATTCATTTCGGGTGTTTTCTTAAATTATTCTAACCACTTTGGATTTATTAAATAATGGAAGAATATCGTGTTATCCTTTCTGTATTATGTGATCTATTAGAGATTGAATTTAGTGCTTTAGGCATAAAAAAACATCTTGAATACTAATTGATTAGAGAAAAAGAAGTGTTTATAGTGGAAATTGATTCGAGGATAAAATTATACATTTCATGTAAGTATAATTCCTTATGTTATTAGTATAAATGGTAAATTAATTCATTATATCTAGGAAAAGGATCATAAAAAATTATCCTATTACCCTTATTTCTGAGCAATTGATGGTTTTTCCACCCCTCACCTACATATAGTCTTGTAGTCATTAAATTTATCATGACCTTGTTATTTATCATAGAATATTAGTCCTTGGAAATTATGCCCCTCTTCTATGTATATGCTTTAACTTCTGATAAAACATAATTTTTTTGAATATTTTATTAATAATAAATGATATAATTTCCTCAAATTGTGTTAAATATGTTCATTTATGAAATACTTGGGACTAGATCATTCATTTGAAAATTTGATGAAAATTCTAGTTTTACCATTTAAAAATTCACTATAATATTTCAAACATAAATTACTTTATTTTAATTATTTGAACTTAATATTCTGTAAATTTCTTTCTGAAATAATTTTTTACAACTTTAATTTAGGACATTGAAGCTAAATCATGCATTTGGTTGGTGCAAATTGGTCATAAAACCAAAGTTTGGCTGAACTCCCTAGATTGGACATGAGTTCTATATTTGGGCCATAACTTCTTCATCCATGCTAGGATTAGGCCCACATTTTGAGAGGATCTTGAGGAATCATTTCAAAAAGAATCATCCTTCTATAAGGATAGATGATTCACGGGTTTTGGTGGTCAAATGGGTGGTGGAAGTTGAAATAAAATATTTGGCCGAGATTCCCCATTCACATTTGAATCCACTTTCAACCTAGCCTCCCCACCACTCTATAAATTGGAATTTTCTAATTTTTTTGGGGTTGTGGGACGTGAATTAGGAATATTATGGTAGAGGAGAAAAGGTTACACTCCATATCACAATGAAATTAAATAAGGGTATCTTTTTATGCAAGGATCCCTTCATCGAAGCCCTATTCTTCTTCCTCATGTTGTAATGTTTGTGTTTTCATACTAAACTTATTTATTATTCTTTTATTTCTTCTCATTTATTCTGTTTTGTTAAAATTTATTCGCTTTTTAATCTTATTAATTGGTTTTGAATAAATATTAGAAATGTTATTTGGTTTTACAATTTCTAAACATTTTTACAAGCAAATCATTTCTACGATGACTACACCACCCATGGAAGAGTAGTTCTTTTTAGTATCCGATCTACCTATAAAATTATTCATTCGTTTATTTTGAATCCATGAGATACTATAATTTACCTAATATGATATATTAATTTATTATTCATTTTAAATGAAACTGTGAATTCAATTTAATAATTGACACAAAAACACGTGAGGTAGGAAGTTGTGTAAATTGTGAGAGTGTGATCTTAATCGGTAATAAAAAATCACACATGATAAATTTGTAGAGTTATAATATAATACCTAAACTAAATTAATGCTCAATTATAGAGTCTATATGATCTATAATTAACTAATGACCATAATCTAACTTACGAACATCAATCCAAACATGGTTCTGCGATTGCATGTTCCGAAGCTAGCCTAGGGTTTATGTAATTTCATCTCTGTGGTTATGTTTACTCCTGTAGGGTTCGATGGTTAAAAAATTAGAGGATTATAATTAAGATGATTTTAATTTAAAGGATAATGACAAATAATTGAGTGAATTTTTATAGTTAGATCGATTATTCCCTTTAAATATTTTTTGAAAAAAACCTCTTCCTGTTTTGTCATTTTAATCGAACTTTATTTAAAAACTAAAAACAAAAATAAAATAAACACTTCTTCCAAAAAACATCTTCTAGATTTAAAAACTATAAATTACCCTATAATTTTAATTAATGTTCTTATTTAATTTTATTTTAATTTCCAAAGTCCATTAATAGGTTGTTAAATTTCCTTCTTCTTTTTAGAGACGACCTTGATCAGCCACTCTACTGCACCTAAGTAACCAAGAAATCACATTTCATTTTAAAGTGCCCATGATAGTTCCTTTCAAATTTCCGTTGTTTCCAGGGAGGAAAATAATTATTTCAACCATTTAGAGTTATTTATTTTATTTTACATTTTATTCCCTTCTTCTCTTCTTTCTTCCTTCTTTACCCAATCAGAATTTTTATTCTTATTTTGTTTTATTATTATTCTTCTTTTCATAAAATCAAATCAAGCTTCTCATATTTTATATAATTATGGTCCAATTTTCATATTTTAATTTCTATTTAATTTATGACATGAACTAATCCTGATGATACATTATATCTTGACCTTGAGATTGAACGCAGCCTTAGGGCTCGAATTAGACATTCTTAGTCTACATGAAGTTTCAACATTCAACCAGTTAGAGATTTACACCACTCTAAGAATATTGAAATTGGAAACAATTTTAATTCCAACATAAAATAAGAACCAATGGATGAAAATACTGGTAATGAACTTAATAGAAGAATTCGATAATTTTATGCACCTGATATTATCTATCAACCAAATTGCTTTGCATACCCAAATCTGAAAGCTGATTTTGAACTGAAATATAGGTTAATTCACCTGCTTCCAAAATTTTATGGCCTCTTGAGTGAGGATCCTAATAAAAACCATATAAAATTTAATGTGGTTTTCTAAACCCTTAAACTAAGAAATGTATATGAAGATCAAATCAAACTAAGGGCATTCCCACTTTCACTTGATGGATCTACAAAAGATTGGATGTATTATTTACAACCTGAAGATGTTATTTTTTGGAACGATTTGAAACTTCTTATCTTGCAGATATCTTTTCCAGCATCAAGGACCACTCCCATTCTTATGAAGATATCAGGGATTAATAAAGACCAAGGGGAGTCAATGTGTGAGTACGGGGACCAATTCTAGAAGTTGTGTGCAAGCTGCCCACATCACAAAATTAGTGAGAAACTCCACATCCAATATTTCTATGATGAAATCACACCTATGGAGAGGAACATGGTGGATGATGTAGCTAGAGGGGCATTGGTAAAAAAGACACCAGTAGTATCACATGTGTTTATTGACAAGATGGAATAAAACTCCCAACAATTTTGCGATCGAGGAACACCAAATTTCAAGGGAGTACATCAGTTAAGTCCTTCCTCTCATGAAAATAATTTGATTGATACTAAGTTTGAAGAATTTACCACTATGGTGAGTAATATTTCATTTGCAGAAAATTCATTCCACCCCCCTCCTTCACGTCCTTGTAGAATTTTCACTATGAGAACCCACCAAACATACTGTTTCCCCCAACTATATGAAACATAAGATTGTGTAGCAGTGTTTTCTAGGAGACCATATCAGCAACGACAATAGAAATATCCCCAAAAAAAGTTCGATTCCTTTTCACCATCATAGAAACAAGGATGGAAGGAACAATCGTACATGAGGAATGGCTCTAGACAACAACAAAGGCCCCCTTTTCAAAAAAACATCAAGCAACCTCCACTTTACAAAAAGGGTTTCCAAAAACCCCAAAGGAATTTGGAATTTCAAGAATCAACAAGTGATCAAGAAGGGAATTCTCAACCAAAGGTAGATTCCAACACTGATGATCTTGTGAAAAACAATTATTCTTAATCAACAGAATGATTTGAAGAGTCAATGTTTGGAGCTGCGGGAGTTAAAGACTCAAATGAGCCAGATTGCCACCGCCCTCCATTAAATAGTAAGTAAGAACTCCAAAAATCATCCATCCCAAACTACTCCAAATTTGAAGGGTAATTTCAGTGCCATAACATTGAGAAGTGGGAAGTAAACACATAATATATCTACACCTATCATTCCACTGGGATTCACCACAACTCCGGAGAAGCCCCATTCAAAACGGGCTGATGAGAAACCCAAGGAGAAAGATAAAGGTAAGAAAAAGATTAAAGGCGTTCCTACTAAACCCATTCCCTTTCCAAACAGGGTTTTTTATACTAAGAAGGTGGCTGAGGAGGTGATGCAAAAGGAGGTTCTGGACACATTCATGCAAGTGGAGATAACCATCGCACTTATTGGATCCATTAAGAATATCCCAAGGTATGAAAAATTCCTAAAAGAACATTGTACTAATCGAAGAAGTCCCAAGGGTAATGAGTGGATCAATCTTGGAAGGAATGTGTGAACACTCATTACACCAACTCTGAAAATTCCAACAAAGTGAAACGATAACGAGACATTCACTATCCCATGCACTATAGGGGAGTTGAAATTTTCTGATGCTCTTTGTGAATTGTGAGATTCCATAAATGTGATTCCTCACACTGTATTCTCTTCTTTAGAGGATAGTGAGTTGAATCTGACAAGAGTTATGGTGAAATTGGTGAATAGAGCTACATCATATCTAGTATGAGTCCTGAAATATGTACTTTTATGGTTAAGAGACAATATCTTTCTAGACGATTTCTACGTGCTTAACATGGAGGCTGATTAGGTAAGTTCACATGCTCCCATTATCTTAGGTAGAACCTTCCTCAAAACTGCAAAAACTATCATAAATGTCAATGAGGGTACACATTACATGGAGTTTGGGGATGAATTTGTAATATTTAATGTTATGGACTCCATGAAGTACCTCTTAGAGGAACACTCTTCATTTTTTATCTCCTATTTTGAACCACCAAATAAAAAACACATGGAATTTGATTGTCCTATACTTATGGAGATTATGAGTATTCGTTCTAGATTGATGTGTAAGAGAACTTACACACTCATTTATAATTAACTTTTCTCTCTTATATTTGATTTTGAAATGGATTCATATTCTGATTTTGATCATGTGAACTCAGATTATGACATGGATGTTGAGTATGCTGATGGATTTGATGTTTTATTCTATGATTGTGATTATTTATATTCTAATACTGATGCTCTTTGTGCACATATTTTAGTTCCTTCAATGTCTCCATCCATACACCACCCCCTACCCTGGAACTCAAGCAATTGACACCAAATCTCAAATACTCATACTTGTTGAGTGGTGAGAAATTACCTGTTATCATTGCTAACAATCATTCTTTTGAACATTAAGAAAAACATTTGAATATTTTGAGGGGGAACATCAAGGATGTTGGGGGGACCTCGGTTGACATATTAGGTATTATCCTCTCCATTTTCATGCATAAGATTCTTTTGGAGGATGGGTCTAAACCTGTTAGGCAGCCACAACGAAGACTGAATCCAACTCTTTTGGAAGTTGTTAAAAAAGAAGTTGAAAAATTTCTCGAGGCATGTATAATCATTCCCATTTCAGATTCCTAGTGGGTAAATCTTGTTCATGTTGTGCCAAAGAAATTTTGTGTTATAGTTGTTAAAAATGATAAAGATGAGTTTGTTCCAATGGGGGTACATGACAATTGGAGTGTGTGTATTGATTATAGGAAACTAAATCAGTCCACCCACAACGACCATTTCCCCCTTCGATTTATTGATCAAATTCATTAGAGAATAGCTGGGAAGACACGTTATTGTTTCTTGGATGGATTTTCTGGATATTCTCAGGTTCCTATTTTCCTTTAGGATTAGGAGAAGACAACATTCACTTGTCCATTCAGTATGGTTGCCTACAGAAGGATGCCTTTTGGTCTTTGCAACGACCAAAGTACCTTCCAGAGATGCATGATGAGTATTTTTTCTGATTTTATTGAGAACATCATGGAAGTATTTATGGATTATTTTACAGTGTATGGATCCTCATTTGATGAATGTCTAACTAGTTTGGGAAAGGTGTTGAATCGTTGTATTGAGAAGAATATGGTCTTGAAAATTGAAAAGTGTCATTTCATGGTAGATCATGGAATTTCCTTTGGGAATGTAGTGTCAAAACATGTGATTGAGGTTAATATATCTATGTTAGATATCATTTCATCATTACCATATCCTTCATGTGCGTGTGATGTTAGATCTTTCTTAGGGAATGCAGGATTTTATTGGTGCTTTATCAAATATTTTAGTAAGATTGCTCTTCCTATGTCAGGATTACTTCAAAAGTATTGTTATTTTGTGTTTTATGATTATTGAAGGACGTTCTTTGATGAGATAAAGAAGTGTCTGACCACTCCACCAATCATACAACCCCCATAGTGGGATCTTCCTTTTGAGCTTATGTGTGACACCTCCAACTTCGTAGTTGGAGCTATGTTATCTCAGAGGGTGGAGGAACGTTCACATGTGATTGGCTATGCATCAAGGACACCAGATTCAGCCCAATCAGACTACAAAACCATGGAAATGGAGTTTCATGCTATAATATTAACATTAGAAAAATTCCTTTCATATTTATTGGGCTCTAAAGTAGTTTTTTTTTCTAACCATGAAGCTCTGAGGTACTTTTTGAAGAAGACAGATGCAAATCCCAGAATAATCTGATCGATGAACCTTCTACATGAATTTGATATTGTGATAAAGGACAATAAGGGGTTATAAAACATGGTGGTAGACCACAAGAGTAGGCTTACTCACACACTAGAGGATGACACCTTGGACCTGGTAACACTTTGGGACAGTTTCCACGATGAGCATCATTATTCCATCTCAGGTACGCATCCTTGGTACGAATATTTAGTTAATTACCTTGTTCCCTCGGAAATACATTCAAATTTAAAGAAACATTATGTCCAAAAATTAAAGAGTGAGTCAAGATTTTATGTTTGGGATGATCCATACCTATGGCGCATGTGTAGCGACCAAGTTATTAGGAGGTGTGTTCCTGATCATGAGTTTGAGCCTGATCTACAATTCTATCATACACTTGCTTGTGGTTGACACTTTGGACCCCAACAGACAACTAAAAATGTTTTAGAGTTTGGATTTTATTTTCCAAGCTTATTCCATGATGGTCATGTGTATTTTAAGTTTTTCTCACATTTCCAACACACTAGGAACATTTCTAGGAGACATGAGATGCCTCAACAACTCATACCATTCTTTGAGATTTTTTATGTATGGGGCATCCATTTTATGGGTTCTTATTCTATTTCCTTTGTTTTTTTGTATATTTTTGTAGATATTGATTACGTGAGTAATTGGTTGGAGGATAAGTCCACTAGGACAAATGATTCTCATGTTGTTCTGGTATTTGTCAAAGTATATATTTTTTGTAGGTTTGGAGTAATGAAGGCCATCATCAGTGACCAAGGGACACACTTTTGCAATCCAAATATTTCATTACTTCTTCAAATGTATGGGGTGACACACAAAACATCAACACCACACCACCCCCATCCAAATCATTAGGCTGAGGTTTCAGATCGTGAGTTAAAAAAAAATTTCGAGAAAACCGTGCATCCAAATAGGAATGATTGGAGCAAGTGCTTCGATGATGCATTGTGGGATTATAGGAAAACATAAAAGACACCCATTGGTATGTCCCCATTTTGGATTTTTTTTGGGAAAGCATGTCACCTCCCTGTAGAAGTTGATCATTGGGCTTATTGGGCTATAAATAAATGAAACAGGGATTTGGCCCAAGCTAGAATCCAAAGGAAGCTGCAAATTCAAGAGCTTGAAGAGATTCAATTTTATTTACATGATAACTCAAGGTTCTACAAGAAAATATCAAAAGAATCCCATGAAAAAATGATCCATAAAAAAGAATTTCAAGTTTGACAGAAATTCTTGCTCTATAGTTCATGACTGAAGCTGATGCCTGGTAAGTTGTGTTCCATGTTGTTAGGTCTTTTTGTTGTGACTACTGTTTTTCCTTATCGTGCAGTGGATATCACACAAGAGGAAACATGAAATATATTTACATTAAATGGGACATGTTTAAAGAGATACATTTAGGGACTTCTTACTGATGTAGTGGATTTCAAAACATTGCATAACCCCTTCATCACTTGATCATATCAGGCTGTTCCTAACCCTTTCACTTTTTTATTCTTTGTCCTATTTAAAATTATACACTTCATGTGCATATATCACCTCATGGGTTCACATTGAGAATAATGATTCATTTTATGTGTGGGGGATGACACCTTTTAGTTTAATAATTTCAATTGTTTTCCTATTTTTCTATTATTTTCAAAAACAAATTGTACGCTTTTTCAAAAATTTTGTGTTTATTTTTCAAATTTTTGTGTGTTTTTGAAACTTTTGAGCTGAATTGATTATCATCACCATTTTAAAATTCATATCAATAAGTGAAATAATTTATCCCATGAAACTGAGCTTAAATGAATTCTGAAAATTACTTTGTTTCATGTTAAAATATTTAGTAATTTCAAGAAAAGTACTATGAATTTTGAATCCCATTCCACATCTCACTGTCTTTATATTTTAAATCACTTTCCTCTGAGAATTTTGAACCATTATTTTCATATTATTTATATTTACCTCAATTCTTAAGCGAACTAAACCATGCATGATTTAACCAGAATTTGATTTATTCCTGTCAAAACTTGAGGGTTTGAGGTACTTATGTTTATGTGATTGAGGAATTTTTTGGTATTAAAGCCCATATTTCAAATATTCCTTTTTTATAATGGACTAAATTGAAAATTTCATCCTTGTATCCCTTAAAATCCATGATCAACTTTTTAGTTTTTCCACATTACAAGCAAATTTTCCCTATCCAAAAAACTCTTGAATTGAAATTGCAGAATCTAGTTAAAGTTAAGTGTGGGCGAAGCTGTCATGTGTTGTGCTACCACATTATATGATACTTTGGGTGGAAAATTAAAATTTGACGAGATGATTTTGATGTTGAGGAAAATAATTAGATTGAAAATTGTTCCTTTTCTGGAGCTTTCATGATAAGTGAATCCATGCCTTTCTAGAGCTTCCAATAGAGATAGAAAGTTGTGCCTATCTGGAGCATTCAAGAAAATAATGTTTGAGAAGATTGAAATTTTTACTACAGAAATGTTGAATGGTGTGCCCATTCCTTTATTTTTTATGATGATGACCATGAATCGATTCTATTGAGATTGAGGAGAAGACCATATTTAAGCGAATATTAGAATAATGAAATTTTTATTCAAAAAGAGTCAAGCCCTCCTCATTCATCCTCAGAGCTTTTCACATCTAAATCCTACCAACCGAAAGCCATAGAACAACCCTATAATGTCCTCATGAAATACATACATCCTTGACTCTCATCGGGTGGTGATGTAGGAATTTATTAAGCCTATGGTGACCCTTGTACTAGTTTGGATGAGAAATATAATACTGAAAAATTGACATTTATGTGATAAGAGAAAATTTGAGTGAGGTAAGTGTTTTGTGTGCATGAGAGGATAAATGAAGTGAAAATAAATTGAATGATATAAATAGATAAAATGAAATAATGATTTTTATGAGGCATAATATCTTTTGTTTCTTGTTGTGCAATTTTTGTATCTCAATGATATGTGTTTTAATTTTTTGTGATTTGATATTGTTGTTTACTTGTCAAAAATTTTCGGAATACATGATATGGGGATTTTCTTGGGAGTGAAAAAGGGTAAGTATGGGGGAGTTGATAAAACACAATTTTATTGAATATTTTATTTATAATAAATGATATAATTTCCTAACATTGTGTTAACTATGTTCATTATGGAATATTTTGGATTAGATCATTCGTTTGAAAATTTGATGAAAAATCTTATTTTACCGTTTAAAAAGTCACTGTCATATTTGAAACATAAATAATTTTATTTGAATTAAATTAAATTAATATTTTTGAAATGTGTTCTTGAATTAATTTTATAAAACATTAGATTATGACATTGGAGATAAATCATGCATTTGGTTGGTGTAAATGTGTCATTAAGTCAAAGTTGGGCTGAACTCGCTAGATTGGACATGGGTTCTATATTTGGGCCTTATATTATTCATCCTGGCTTGGATTAAGCTCAAATTTTTACAGGATCTCTAGGACGCATTTCCACACAAATAATCCTTCTGAAATGATAGCTGATTCACGGTTTTTGGTGGTGAAATGGGAAGTGCACGTTGGAATAAAATATTTGGCCGAGATTCCCCATTCACACTTGCAATCACTTTGAACCAAGCCTCCCCACCACTATATAAATTGGTGTTTTTATCATTTGGTGGGGTTGACGGATGTGAATTAGAAATTTGTGGGTAGCAGATAAGAGGTTCCACTCCAATTCTCCAATAAATTCAATAAGTGTAGCTCTTGAAGCAAGGATCCGTTCATCAAATCTCTCTTCTTATTCCTCATATTTTAATGATTGTGTTTTCATAATAAACATCGTTGTTCATCTTTTATTTCTTATATTTTCTTATTTTTTTTAAAAAATTATTCTTCTACTAATCTTCCTAATCGGGCTGGAATAAATAGTAGAAGTGTGATTGGGTTCTACCATTTCTAAACCTTTGCACATGCAAAACCTTTCTACGATGACTACACCGCCCATGGAAGTGTTGTTCATTTTACTAATTGATATCTCTCTAAAAATATTCTTTCATTTATTTTGTATTAATGAGATAATTTAATTCACTTTATATGATCTATTAATCATGTTTTTAATTTAAATGAAACTAAGTAAGAAATTAAAAAATTGACACAAAAACATATGAGGTCGAAAATTGTATAAATTGTGACAGTGCGAACTTAATCAGTAATAAAAGATGACACGAGATAAATTTTTAGAGTTAAAATATAATACATATACTAAATTAATACTCATTTCCATAGTGGATTTGTTCTCTAATTAACTATTGACCATAAGAAAACCTAATAACATCAATCAAAGTATGGTGCTACAATTTCATGTTTCGAAGCTAGCCTAGAGTATAAGTAATTTAATCTTTGTGGTTAAGTTATCCACCATAGGGTTCGAGGGTTAAAAAATTAGAGGATTATAATTAAGTGGATATAATTTTAAAATATAATGAAAAATAATTGATTGAAGAGGTAGAGTTAGATCGATTACACCTTTTAAATATTTTCTAAAAAAGAATATTCTTGTATTGTCATTTTAATCGAACTTCATTTCAAAACTAAAAAAAATACAATATTCCTCCAGAAAACTTATACTAGATTTAAAAACTATAAACAAACCCATAATTTTAATTAATGTTCTTATTTACCTTTATTTTAATTTTAAAATACCTTTAATATTTTGTTAAATTTACTTCCTCCTTTGAGAGACGACCTTGGTTGACCACTCTACTGCACCAAAGTAACCAACAATCACATATCATTTGAATGCGCCCATGACAGCACCTTTCAACATCCAATAATTTTTTCCTTATCATGTAACCTAAATAAGTGATATTTCTGGAATCCTTTATGATTTCTAGTTTCTTTTTTAAAGAATTTAAATATCCCTATGAATGTTTTTGGTTGTCCAAAAAGGAAAACCTTTGATAACCAAAATAGAATTTCAAGGGAGAAATTTATTTAAAGAGGGTATAACATAGTACCATAAAATTTATAATATATTTCTCCTAAAATAATTTTTTTAGATATCTCATGTCACAGACAACACAAAGTTTACACAAACCTAGATACACTATTGTATATATATAAATATGTAAGTTATAACCTATAAGATAAAATTAAATGTATGAATAGGAACAATTTTTTTATTTTTTAAATATATTTTATATTAATAAAATATATTTTTAAATTAGTACTATTTTTTAATGTCTTTACATGAATCAAAAATATATTTTTCATAAAAAATGTTTTTGTTTATTTATTATGATCACATGATAAAATTAATTAATTTAATTTATAGAAATTTAATGGTACAAAATGAAATTAATTTTTAAAATTATCATTTCAATGTTAACTTAGGGTGAATTGTTTTTAAAAAAATTTATTTTTCATTGAAATATAAAAAATACTGATTTTTGTAAAATAAATAGTTTTTCCATTGAAAATAACAATTTTTTTTATTTTTATCCAGATTTAATATAAGACTCTTTTAGTAATAAATAATTTAATTAATTAATTATGTATCAACATTATATGTGATTTGAGTATAAATTTGTTTAACCTCAAAATGTTATTTTTTCAGAACACCATTTTTGTCATGATTTAATGGATACTTATAAATACAATTTCTAAAAATTATAGGTGTTTTATTTTTTTTAAAATGGATTATAAATTTTTAATCAACACAATTAATTTTAGTTAATATGGTCAACTAATTTGTTGGTGAAAATGAAGGGTCAAAATTGTAAAAATGCATCACTACGCTAAAAGGGTTAATCAAGTTAACATATGATACAACTATGTGATACGTCCACCATTCTTCATCATAAATATTATTGGATAAAGGTATTTAAACCCTTACTCTATTAGGATAAATATATTTTTTAATGAGAGCCTTATACATTAAAGTGTCCTATATAATGTTTTATGTAAAGAAAAATAAAAAATATCACTTTATACTTTAAAATATCTATTCTATATTCCCATTGGGAAAAAAGATAGCTGTGAATAAATATTAATTAGTATTTTTATTACAATGAAATTTATTTTATAATGGTAATTTATTTATAATTTTTAGTGATTATGTAATTACCTTAAACTATTAAGAAATGCGGAAAAATATATTCCATTAAATAATAGAATAATAAAATAAATTATTTTTAAAATATTAAATGTAATAAAATTATAGTTATTTATTGTGTTCTACTATTTTCGTAGATGAATATATCATATTATTGATGTGTAAACTATCTATATTCGAATTCAACCTTTTTCATGTTGCATTTAATGTCATATTAATTGAATTTTGACAAAAAAATATATTAATATTATTTTATAATAAAATATTTTTACTAAATAATTTAAAATTAAAACGAATATTATCATCATACAAGTGATTGGTATATGTTTATAAATATAAAATATGGTGCATGAAAGGCCCAATTTTCCCTTTTATAGTTAATATCATGACCCGTAAATAATAAAAAAATCATTAACATGGTCATTGTAAAAAAATTTAACATGGGTTAAAACAATGAAATAATGGTAAAAACCTAATATAAACTTGTCCATATTTTAATGGATGATAGTATTTAAACTCATAAAATTTTTATATATTAATTACATTAGTTTGGATATTTTTTTATGAAAACTAATTCATATTTATTTAATAATTTATAAAATACCAATTTACCCATCCCCTCTCTTATAAAAGGGTACTCCATATCATTCTTTACTCAAAATTAAGGAACAAATTTGTTTGTCCAATACCTAACCAAATATAATTATAATAACCATTAATAGAATGTGGAGGTCTTATTTTGGATAGAACAATAACCATATATTTCTTAATGTGTAAAATAATCGAGGTAGTCTGAAGAAGAGATATAGATTTTAACCGAATGTTTTTGTTTTATTTATTCTTCTAAATACATAAAAAAAATTTCAAACAAGATTAAATGATAAAAACTTATATTACATATACTTATATTTCATTATACTAATGTAAGACCCTATATCCATATCCTCTTCTATCAAATGTGAAATGAAACTGTTGTTCATCGACTTACTACAACCTCATGAACTGATGTAATTTGTTTTCCATCAATAGTGGTCACATGTGGTTTGAATGATAGATTTAATATATATATATATATATATATTATTCATGAAATATTTTTCATTGTATAAAGATTATATATAATATAATATCTTACGCTTCCATTCATTGAAAAATAATAATGTCGTTCAAGAATATATGTGGACTACCACCTCTATAAAGCAATGTGATTATTTTTCTCACCGCATCCCATGCATGGTATATATAAGTATTATTACATAAATAATATGGTATTTATGATATATTTATAATTATATAAATATAAAATAAATCTTATATTCTTTCCATCATGATCCTTGAAAAATGGAGTGATACTCATGCGTATGAAAGGATTACCGTCGTTAGCATCATCATCATCATCATTATATTATTATTAAAGAGAAAAAACATTCAGTACAACAAATAAGAAAGTAGAAAACAAGAGGCTACAAAATCCTGATGTGATGAAGCCCAAGGGAATCCCCTCTAATGAGATTCTTCCCCTCATTAAAGAAGGATAACAAGTCTGTTGGGAGAAAGATGCTAAGACCCTGGGACGCCAGAGAGGCAAGATGATCTGAAACCATGTTACCCTCCCTCCAAGTGTGAATGATGTCAGTTCCATCACTAAGAAGAGATTTTCACCTTCTAATAATATAAGAGATTGACCAGAGAGTTTTGCGGTTTCCATGAAAGGAGTCGCGAATAATGAGACAATAAGTTTCAATCACAACGAGTTCTATACTCCTAAGCCTGCAAATCTACAGACCAGTCATCATTGTAAGATCCTCATCCATGAGAGAATTCCCTCTACCAAAGTGAATGCTAAAGGCTAGAAAAACACTACCTCATGATTCCCTGACCACGCCACCACCTTTCATTTCATTCAAGCAGTAGGAACCATCAATATTACGCTTATGTCCGTGATGATTTAGCAACCATCTAACCTATTTACCAGTATTCCATTGACATTTGTCAACGACCCCCACATAGAAGGTTCTGAGGGAAGGAGCATCAGTACGGTTCCTACAGGAGAAGATCATATCAACCAGTAAGAACTTCAACTGTTCCACCAACGTCTGAACCAAGCATATAATTCCTTCATGCCTAGCCTTATTCATTACCAACCAGAGACACCAACATATAGTCACTAGGATGACAGCCCGTGGTTTATTATATGAACCAGCATCCCCCACCCCATGGAACCAACAATCCAAGAAAGTATAATCCCTTAATTCTGGTACTGAGAATCCAGTGAAATCACTAAAGGATCACCACACTTGGAGTTCCCAATCATTGCTGAAAAACAAATGCTCTGAGATCGCCTCATTATATCCCCTACAACACAAGAAACACAAGACCAGACACACAACAATATTATTGAAATTCTCATCCACTAGGAGGGAAATATTCTTGATGTGCCACACCAGAAAATTAATCTTAGTAGGAATCTCCTTGACCCAATAAACTGAATCCCAAGTACCCTGTTGAGACACCGTACTGGTCGCCCTCTGAAAATACTTGTCCGAGAAAGCACTTGAGGATGAAGCAGTAAAAACACATCTATCCAGTTCATTCGTGAGCTCAATAGTGTCAAATACAGTACGTTGGTCCCTTTCAGCACAACATTGACAAAAGATGAAAACATACAAGCTTTCTTGAAGGTGATGTTGGTAACCAGACCACCAGGAAACACCAGAGGAACACCATACCATCATTTATGCCAAAAAGAAAGCTCACTACTACCCACAATCTATTTAATATGGGGCTGTATGGATTGAATGAGGGAGGAAACCACAAACCATTATGAATACCAACTCCCGTTATCTCTTCTACTACCACCGATGATTTTATTGGCCATGAATTTACCAAACATGGAGTGGCCCTCAACAACCTCTCATGCTAGCTTCGCCCGCATCCCTTGCAGTGTCTCAGAGATACTCTTCACTTCGATACCCCCCTCTTGAACAGGTCTTGAATTCCTGCTCCACAAATCCCAATGTCTCCTTCCTTCCTCATGAAAATCCCATATAAAATTGGATAGAATAGAGTCAAGTTTGTTGATCACACCCTTTGAGACTTTGGTGGTTGATAGGTCATGACACGAGATAGAAGACAAGACACAGTTGGCCTAGATGATTCTCCTTCCAAAGGATAAAAAATGATTATTCTAGTTGTGAACATGAACAACTAATTTCCCAATAATCTTATCAAAGTATTGAATATGAATACTTCCACGAGAAATTAGAGCACCAAGATATTCCATGGGAAATAGGCTATGCTGCATATCCAGCCTACTTGTGAGGGAGCCAATCCTTCTGTTTGGGAAACATCTCAGTAGATAGAAGTGGATATTACCCCTGTTAATCATTTGGATACTCAAGAGGTAGTAATCAACCAGAATTTTATTAATCCCACGTACAGACCTCAAACCAGCATTCATAAAAATAACTGTATCATCAGTGAACATGATATGAGAGATACCATAAGGCCTAGAATTGTAGCGTTATTGAAGGATGGATCCCTGCATGATACCTTTATTGATGAGGCAACTGAGAACATCCTGAGCAATAACAAAAAGGATTGTACATAGGGGATCCCCTTACCTCAACCACCAAACTTCATTGAGGAATCCATGTTTCCTTCCTGTGAAACGAACAACCAACCACGAGGAGATGAAACACCTAAAAAGTGGGTCAACATCCCGAGAGGAAAATCCCATACATGTCAAGACTTTGATAATGAGGTAAAACTCTATCCTATCATACAATTTATCCATATCTAGCTTGATCACCATATTGGATCCATGGAATTTAGTATTAAGATCATCAATGAACTCTTAGAAAACAACGATAGACCCTTGTGTTGATATTTTATTGACAAAACCATGTTATTATGGGGAGATCCATTGAGGGAGTAGGCGACTTATTCTGGTGTTGAGGATACTGGAAATGACCTTGTAAGAGAAGTTTCAAATACTCAGAAGATGATAGTTCTATAAGAGAGAATGATTTTTAACCTTTGGGATAAGAACTATAGTGGTTGCACTAGCTGGCCGAGGTAGGGGCCCACCACAGAGAAAATCCTGAATAGCCACCACCACGCCAGCCTTAACAATGCTCCAAGTGGATCTAAAAAAGGATCCAGAGAACCCATCTAGGCCTGGAGAACTCTCCTTTTTGTGACTTCTCACAGCCCCTAAGATTTCATCCTCATATGGCAAGGCTACAATCTTCTCATTATCATACAGAGACACCATAGTAGAAACAACACTCGTAACCTCTTCATGACCCCTTGGATAACAATTCTCCATACATAGATTGGGACCAGCAATAAGATCCTTGAAAAAGGATTCTTCCATGCTACCAACCATGTTGACCTCATTAGAGTAGGAATCATCTTCCAATTGGATATTGGGCTGAGGTAGCCACCAGTTTTCCATTATACATTCATGGAAATATGCTGTGTTCCAATACCCCTCACCCAACCATCTAACTCTAGACTGATCGTGAGCCAAACATTCCTGTCATAAAATCATTTCAACAATCAAGTCCTTCTCAATAGCCATCTCCCCAAAGATGGAATAATTCTAGTCTGACTCTGACATGGATTCAAGATGATCAATTTACAATTGGACCTCATCCAGATCATGTGAAGGAGGCCGTTGGTTATTGACCCATTCCTAGAGATCAACCCTGACACGGTGAATCTTATTATGAAAACGATCCCAATAATTCCCCTACACTAGTTTATTCCAAGACTGTTCCACTATATAGTGATAAATCAGATGGCTGATTCACAGCTGGGATAATGTAGTAGAATCCCCCTGGCCTGGCATGGTGATATGTCAATAAGAAGGGGGGAATGGTCTGAAACACTGCGACCCAGATGAGAGACTTTGGCATTCTGGTAATTTGAAACACCATGAACATTTGCAAGACACCTATCTAGATGACTCCAAGACCGGTTCACACCTCTCTGATTATTGCATCAAGTGAAACGCCTTCCTGAGAAACCCAGGTCTAACAACCCTGAGAAAGACGTGAATTGTGATAATTCCAATCTAGCTTCGTGATAGAAGGATCCCCTACCTTTTTTAACATAGGGATCAAAAACCATGTTGAAATATCCCCCCACAAACCAGGGGAATCCTTGGAATCAAATGCTTTGAGTTCATTCCCAAAAAGGTTGTGTTCCCTAATATCAAAACTTCCATACATGAAGGTGAAGAAGAAAGCTTCAGTTCCATCCCAAATTTCAGTAGTGGTACACTGATCCGAGGCCTGAAGCAGACTCACACTAATGCTCAAATTCTAGAAGATCCAGATGGAGGGGTTTTGAGACTCATCTTGCATGAAGCCCATAATTTTAATTCTGTGGAAAAAATGAGCAATCCTGGTTCTTCTTTGTTTGGGTTCCAGCACAACAAGAAGAGACACCGATTTGGACCAAAACAAATTGACTATATAGTCAATTTTAACCCAGGCCCCCAGGACATGGGAATTCAAAATATGGAAATATAACATTAAAAGGGATAATGTCTGGCTTTGAACCCAGGTTTCTTGGACACATTTCGCTGAAGATAGGGAAGGCTTCGATGCTTTGATCGAGATTAGGTTCTTTCACCAATATGGTCTGAAGGAGGAGGCCGAGGAGGATGGGTGGACAGATTCCCAGTACTGGAATAATGGATGGGAGGACTATTCGATGAAGTGGATAGGGCCTTTTGGCTACTCAGAGGAAGACCTACTGGGGAGGCCAGAACAAGAGAAGGAGGGGAGATGGAGGGGAGAAACCTGATTGTGGGCCAAAGAAACTAGGGAGAATTCAGAGGGGGGGGGGGCACAAAACTGAAGCAGGGGGTTGAAGATAAGTGTCCTGCCTGAAGTCCATAATCTCCTTGGGAAAGCCCAAGGTAGGGCACTGAGAAGGGGTGTCCTCATAAAAGGGGGTCACCCTAGTGAGTGAACCCTCAGCCAAGGAGGATGAAGGAGGAGCTAAAGGGGAACCAAAAAAGAACATACCTTCAAAGAGTTGTGGGATCTTGGGACAAAGGAGGTCAGCTGAAGTTGGAGCACTCTGGCTTATCAACGGAAAATAGGCCATGTAAGACTGCCTACAAGCCTCCCTAGAGGTAGAGGCAATCAAGGCCAATGGCTCCCTTAAGTAGCCGGGGCAGAATGATCCAGAGGGCCAGACAAGGGGGAGCTAGAAGAGGATGGAGGCACCGGATCAGCTAGTAGACCAGACGATGAGGCACTGGAACCATCCCTAGGGATCGGGCTTAGGGAGGAGGGGATGCACTTCCCCTTATCCTTAAGAGGCTTCTACCTGTAGATGGGTAGATAATTACCTTGGAGGTGACAGAAGGAAAAAAACCTGGGAAACAAAGTGTAGACCAGTCCTTGGCACCAATTGAAAGAATCTTGGACACGAAGGGTGATCTTCGCCAGGGGTGGGGAGGAAAAGTCCATGTCAACACAGATACGAGCCATTGACACCTCCTCTAGAAACATGGTTCGGTCATCCTTGCACAAAACATTCCCTAGAGAGTTACCAATGGCACGAAGAAAGGCACCATTCTGGAAGGGAAGAGGAAGCCCAGGAAGCGACACCCACACAAGCGCACGCAAAGAGTCCCTTCCATGATGGATCTCCATTTACCACCGCATCAAGGTGAACCGCCACTACCCCATGGACCTAGGAGCCTTTCACCACACAAAAAAGAAATCTGACTCCGAGTTCAGAATGATGAAGAAGGACTTTAGGTTCAAAGAAGACACTTTTTCCAAAACATCCAGATTCCATGAGCCAATAAAGGAACGGAAGGAGGCGAGTGGCGGTCGATCAGTGCTAAATCTCACCACCAGTGTCCACTGGAGGAACTCTGAGGTAGTAATGAATTAATTTGACGGAATAACTAGTGATAGGCTAGAAACATTTCATGAGGCCACTCGAGCAACAAAAGGAACATTCGGGAAGCAAGGCTAGTGATGCGCCTGTGGCATACCACAAAGCGCATCTCTGAAGGAACTTCCCTTCTCAGACGGGATCAAGATAACAGCTGGTGGAAGGAGAGAGAGAGAGATGTGATGTCAAGGAACCCAGATTGAAGGTATCTAGAGGAGGAAACACTACCTTCACAGGAACTAGCAGAGAGGGGCCCACGGATGAGAAATTCAAAAATCCAGGAGGCACGTTCTGCGTGTTTGATGTAGCAATGAGGACCATTACTCCAAAAACAAATTCTTCATCTATCGCCTCTATGATTGTAAGATATTTTATTTTTCATAACCATATTTAATTGTTGGTTTTAAAATTAATATATATATATATATAATTGATAATTATTTCTTAATTATTATTCTAGAGATTATGTCACAATAGCCTATTTTGTGATAGTCAATCCACTAAAGTCATTTTGAACATATAAACCAGATATCATCAAATTGTGTGACATGAAAATAATTATTTAAGTGTTAAAATACAACACAATAGTAAATAAAATAAAAGTAATAATAAACTTGGAAAATTATCCTATGTGGGTAAATAATTAATTTATGTTAATTATTATGGAATATAAAGAATATTTGTGATGAGTTAGACCTGAGGAAATGGATTCCGTATTAATTTAATATCATTGATATATATTTTAATGATATACATAAATTTATTTTATATGTTACATCATGATTTCATCTTATTACTTGGTACTTTATGTTTCATTTAAAATCATTTCATCTTTGGGGATTTTCCTTGGATGTTACCAAGTTGTAAGTGGTTTCTTAACTAAATTTCCATTCATTGGGTAATACATCTACTTGATTGAATATATTATTAATTGATTACATATTAAGTGACCTTTTATTTTATTTTATTTTCATTATACCATTTTTTTAGTTTTTTTATAGATAATAAATTTATTGAAAATTTTCCACTTAAATGATATAAACATTGTATGGGGTTTCTCATCTCACTTTTGTTTCCCTGAGACACATGCCATATTCACCATTCACTTCTTTCATGTGGTGTATATAATCCCACTTCGATACGATATATCATGATTTATTATTTATTATTGGTATTTAAAGATTCATTTGATGTTTTTTATTTCACGGGGGTTATGATTCAATAGTTACCAAAGTGGTTAGGGTATATTTAATAATCTAATCATTATTTAGGATTGATTATGATTAAGTATCCATTAGGTGAATTATTTGATATTTATATCTTAAAATAAATAAATTTTATAATCATTTATTTATTTATATAAACTATAATTTTTCCATTAATTTTACTCTTTTTAGGAAATCAAGACACTGAAATAATGTTTTTAACTAAAACTAACATTGTTTTTCTACTCAGCCAAGACTGTTCTTCTTACATGTCCATATTTTCTATAAAATGATTTAATGATTTTTTTTAATAATATTTAATGATTTATGTAGTATAATTTCACCCATATTTTAATTTTTTAAAAATGGTTTAAAATGTATCCTATTTTCATTTTACGAACACAATATTTTAATACCATGTACTAAAACTTTGAATGGAATCATTATTTTAATGAACTCATCTTGAATGAAATTTCCAAAAATCATGAAAGATAAATTATATGATGCTTCCTTTAATGTTTCCATGTATCATTTCCAAGAAAATTTATCGCATAATTTTTTTGAAATATTTAGTTATTAATAGTGATTTTCAAAGTAAAAACGGTATTTTCATCCAATATATTTTATTGATATTTTTATAGAATTTATCATCATCAACAACACCAATGATTTATTTAATATATACTCCAATAGGAATATGATGTAATTATTCCATCCTTATTCTCTCTTTGGATGGTTTACAATATGTTTTCCATGGGAAATATTAACATTTCATATACTAGTTTTTCAATATGAATGTTTTGGAGATTATGTGTTTGATTTTTATTCTTCCCCTTCAAATTATGAATTAATTGGTGTAACGCCCCGACCCCAGCTACCCAGAGTCGGTGCATTACTTCGTAACATTGGCATGATCACAAGAAAGATCAAATCCCGAAAGACCGATTGGTTTAGTAGCCTTGGAAACACTAGATATAATCATAAAGTTTTACATTACATTTCAAAGTGAAAAAAACTACTACAACAACAAAGTCTTCATATCCACACTATTAACCCCTCATAATATCCCTGCAAGTCATTCATAATTTACTTCTTCACTACCTGGGAAAAATAAAACATAGAAAAGGGGTGAGCTCAAATGCCCAGTAAGGATAACAATATAGCGAAAACTTTCATAAATAAGAATAAACATTTAAGGAAATGTATAACTAAAACAAAAGCCTTTTAAACATGAACATTCAACATGGTATGGCATAAATAAAATGAAATAATGCCATTTACTTATTCACATGGATATTATACTAATCGAGTAATCACATGCAAAAATCAATAACCACTTTCATAATGTTGGAATGCATAATGTCAAACGTTAATTTCATTGTCTAGGCCTCATCCCAAGACCTAGGGTTACTTCTAACCGGAACCCAACCCGGAGTGCCTCTAATAACCGGACACCAACCCGGAGTGCCTCTAATAACCGGACACCAACCCGGAGTACCTCTAATAACCGGAGACCAAACCGGAGGGCTTACTTTGACCAGTCCCTAACCTGGAGGGCTTACTTTAACCAGTCCCCAACCTGGAGGGCTTACTTTTACCGGTCCCCAACCCGGAACATACTTGTTTAGCACATTCATCTGAAGAAAAGTTTGAAATATAACATAAACATTCGGGTTAAAACTAGCATACGAAATGTCAATAGTTTCACCATAAACTATGAATGGTATAAAATAGCACATCCACATTCAAACATATCACAAAACCTTCAATACAATATAGAAGTTTTGTATTATAATAAATCAACTTCAATTAATCTTAAAATCCATCAAAGGATGTTGACATAGATGAAATCAAAATTCTTTTTAAAGATGTATCTCCATTTATTTTGAAACCATTTAAGATCCATATAAAATAAAACATTTTCTTTGAAAATATTCTTATAAGCTTGTATGGAAAGCTTTGACGATTTTATAACGGCGGAAAATAACCGCACCCGCCGTATAAGTTAAAAAAACATTCTTACCTCAATTCTATCGAAAAGGTTAAAAAGGACCTTGTTTTGAAAACGACGGAAATATTCCTTTATAAACCTCTTATAAAAAGTCAAACAAGGGTATAAATGACTTTAACCCATATTCATGTAAATAGTAAAAATGTTTTGAAATACATTTTGAAGAAACAAGGATGTGGATGATAAAGAGATCCCAGTAGATTATTACGTATAATACAACTTCGGATAATGAAGAGATTGTGAAATAACCCTTACCTTGAAATTTTCCTTGGTTGGGGTAGTTTAACCTCCTGTATAATGGTAAAATAATTGTTATTAAATTATACAAGAATGATATACATTAATATGATATCATATATGATCTTTTAACATTGCTTTATTAATAATATCTTAGTATTGTCGTCGTTTCGGGTGATAATCGATTCGTTCTTCTTAAATGTTTGGTTACGTAAGACATGTTTTTAATGGATAGATTATATCTTATTCATAATCAGAATGATATTAACATTATTTTTAACCCCAAAATTAGAATAAGACTTTAATGGATACGATGGAGAATGAATCTCATCGCGTTCGTGGAGACGGTAGTCTGTACGTACGCACGAACGCTACTTCCATTTAATTTTTATTTTAAAAGAATCGAATCCAAATGATACATAGGTATATTACTATTCCAGTATAATATAATATTTTATATATGTTACTTATGTTCATTAACACCATCCTTTATATGTTCCATGTGTGGTATGAACGAGTCATATCATTTTAAGGGGGCGGTAGTCCGCACTTCCTCAAATGAAATTATCGTATGTATATACAACAGGAAACGAATAATGGTATGAAATAAAATGGAATTAAATAAGCTTATATATAATATATATATCATTAATATCATTTTTAATTACATTTCCATCATAATGGCCACCATGAGAGGTGGTAAGATGTATTTGAACAATCATCGTTTCGTGAGGCGTTAGTTTTCCATCCACAGAAACATTATGTTCATCATCCATTAGATTGAGTTGTGTGTATGTGTAGTTTGAATCCTTCTTATAAAAACATCCTAGTATATTGAGGATACTGGTTTTGTTACAAAGGAAAGGAAATAAAAAGAGTTTGGGGGTTGGAGAAGCCAAATAAATGAAAATAATTTAAGAGAAATCGTTACCATTAATTTAGGTAACTCACTTTGGTTGGAACCAAAGGACTTCTTGAAATGCTTTCTGCCTAAGGGGAAGCTTCAAGGAGGAGGAGAGGGATGTGGGGAGCTTATTTGGGCAGAGTTTGGACGAGACAAGTGGCTTTAGAGGTGTGAAGTAATGAGAAAGAGGAGTGCCCTTTTATAAGAGGGGTGAGGGGCACCTTTGGAAAAGCTAGAAATATTAATTTATAATAAATTCATATTCGGTTTCTAATGGCTCCAAAGTTTACTATTAAAAGGCTAAGGTGGGGATAGGTCGAAAACCACTCAGCCAATAGAATTTAGACAGGTTTGGGTACTTATATTAACCTTATCTTTAAGTATTAACTCTAAGTTAATTAGTTTCACTTTTACAATGTCTCTTTGTATTTTTATATAATATGGTTAATAAACTTACTATATACATCCATGCGACCCCCAAGTGGTCCATTAATGAGGAACCTATCATAATATAAGTCTCTTTGCCGAACCTTAGAATTTTATGAATTTAATATCAATTAATAATATAATATTTGTTTTAAGAACTCTTTTATGTCAATTTTGACACTATTCAATAGTTGATTTTTGTGAAACTCCTAACAGATTGATTACTTCGAACAAAGTCAATTAAATCAATCCTAATATATCATATTATCATATAAAATTAGTTTAATTCATTAAAAGTTTCATATTATAATTATTTGGGTATTTATAAGATCAATTATTTTAATTTTTCACTATTTTAGTAATTACTGAATCATCATTGTGTCATAAATAAAATAAATTATATAATGTCTAAAAATTATAAATAAAATGTCATTATGTAGGAAATCCTTTTAGCTTTCTAATTAATATTTATAATCGAAAATACAACATGTATAACCCTATGTAAAAATTGTTCTTCTAAAAGATGTAAGCTTATGCCATTTTTATTTTTATTTTAACTTTATTAATATAAAGTGTCCCTACCACATACAAGTGGCTCCAAGGGGTCCCCAAATTGACCCAAGGATGCTCATGGTCGGGTATGTGTCCACCAATAAGGTTATGACACGTTTTAGGGTAATTTTGTATTATTATAATATTATTTTTTAACCCTTATTTACCGGATTTACCCTTAACCATGGTAAATAAAATATTTACCATAGTAATTATTCAAAATGTCTAAAAATAAAAGTTACCTATTTACACAATTTGGACATCCTGATTCCAAATATGGAATCCATTTGTCTAAATTCAAAATACAGAAGTGGCAGAAATTAATTTAAAATTAATTCCCGCTGTCAAAACAAAAAGCGTGTTTTTAAGAGGTAATAACTATCAAAAGATTGACACTTGTTTATGTTCGGTTTAATTGTAAAATTATGTCCAATGACCAACATTATATTAAACGGTAAAAATATATTCTAAATATACTTTAAAACCACTCAAATTCATAATTTATCACTATTAATTATTTTGATTAAAAAAGTTGTTTTTAATTAAAATTTAGTAATTTTCACTATTCATCAAAATATGAAAGTTATCCGAAATGTACCAAAATTTCACCTTAGGCTAAATTTGATATTCCGAATCCAAAAATGAAGTCCATTTTCAAATATAAAATATATATAATTTCAAAAAGTAGGTATTACTATTCATAACGGCTAGTTTGATTAGTTGTGGTGTGTGTTAAAACTCAAGGTTGCGTACAACACACGCTACTGTATTATTCAAAGAAAGCGTACCGTGGAAGCTTGGGATGTTTCATTTTAAATTTTTGATGTCCCCATTTAGTCAAAAAGTTTAATATATTGTATTTAAAAAGGGTTCACTATTAAAAGTTGATAAAATGGCAATACTGAAAATGAATTTGTTCTTGCATTATATCTAAGAAACTCATAATATGGATTCTAAAATTATAAGGATTATATAAAGTTTAAAATTTAGTTAACACTATTCATAACCTCTTTTAAACAGCTTGTTTGGTAAGTCATGGTGCGATTGAACTTGTTGTTGCGTGTAGTGAAAGTTATTGAATTCTTTTGAAGAAATAACACACTATAAAATCTTTGGTTGTTACATTCTCCCCTCCTTCAATAAATTTCGTCCTCGCAATTTGAAATTGTTCTTCGAAAATAAAAGGTTGAAAATAAAAAATATATTTGTGGGAAAACCCACATTGGAAATTGGGTTACTAAAATTTAGTCTTAATATGAGTAAAAGGGAAATGAAAGGGTCACCACCAAATTATGTTCTCGATTAGGAGAACATTGGTGGCAATTAGAGACATATAATTGGAGGAAGAATGTAAATATTTATAGGTAGTGATTGAGGTCATCAATCACAAACAAGTATAAAATTTAGGTCCTTAAATTCATCAATCTATGATGATTTAAAATACCATCGGTTCAACAAAACATAGGGTATTAGGATAACACATTTTTGACATTTCAAAATATCTTAGTTGAAATCCCACATCGAAAAATGAATTAACGAGGCCTCTATTTAAAATAAAGAGTGGAAAGTATGAAGATTACTGAAAAGAACACATACTAGGGTTCCATGTAGTAAAATATGGATATGGAAGAAAAATCTAACCATCAATTATCTGATGGAGAGTGGTAGAGAACATGGCTATGAAAAGGCTAACAATCCCAAAGCCATAAATTAGTGATGATTTAAGGTACCATCTAGGAAAACATTTTTGTTCTAATTTTCTTTTCTTAATATTGAGGAATTTTTTATGAGATTGGCAATGATCATATGGAGATATACTTACTTTATAATTAGAGTTTTATCTATTAATAAATTTCTACCACAAACTCATCTTTCACTCTAAAAGATAATAGAATGTAAAAAAAAATCTATTTACACTATTCGTATAGGGTTCCAAAATAAACGAATTTATAATTCATCTAAAAGATCATTTAATAAAAACTACATTATTTAATCCAGGACATCTCGTGGGCCAGTGGTAGGTGATACACCCTTGTCGCCCTTCGGTTGCGGGTTCAAGTCTCGCAGCCTTGCCGGACGCGACGGGTTACCGCCCGACCTCCGGGTTGTCCTTTTATGGCAATCCAAAATAATCCAAACTATAACTATCCAAAATACTTCTGTCCAAACTCACATTCCAACAATTATAATGAAGGTAAACATAATATAGATCCTTTTTACCCTGTAATAGAATATGAGTACCTTCATCATGTATTACCATATTCCTTATTGATTACATTCATGCTCCCTTATTCCATATAGAATGCTGGATATACTTCATTAATCAAAAAATGTTTTAAACCCCAACAATGATGGAATATACAAATCATTAATCAGTTCCAAGGTAGTCAAGAATATCCAATATAATTTATCCAAAACAATCACATATTATTCCAAAATCACTACCTCAGTATCAGAACTATATTATGATTTATCATTCTCTCAACCATATATTTTCCAAAAATTTATCCTACTATTGAGTCACTTTTCTTTGTTCCACACAATCTCAAGTCCTTAATAAAATAGTACTGCAGTACAATCCTTATATACTCCATAATTATTATAACAAGTACATTGTTGATACAACACTCAATTGACATAATCAACATAAGAACTCTAATAATTCCTCTTCATCTGTGGTAGTATCATAACTTGATTATTATCCAACAACATCATTTGCGGCATATTCTGATGACTGGGACATAGGTTCGCGTAGTGTCCAAACTCCTTGCAAATGAAGAATTGTACATTTGAAACCATTTTCTTACCCTTGCAGTCACGTACTTTGTGCCCTTTTCCTCCACACTTATAACAAACTCCCATTCCTTTCAGGCAAGTTCCACGGTGTTTCTTTCCACAGTAACCACATATGGGAAAATTCATCTTTTCCCTCTTACCTTTATCCATATTTCTCTCTTCCATCCTTTTCTTCTCTTGCTTCCTTTCAAATCCATAGGACTCAGTAAACTCTTTACTTATCTTATCAACACATGATATTATTTCTTCATATGATGATAATACATGCGAGACTATTTCTCTTATAAATTCTGGCTTAAGACCATGAAATATATGATCCTTATTTCTCTTTGAATCATGTGCATTGTTAGAGTTCTCATTCCATCTACTGGGCTCCATTTATAAACAATGGCATACACTAGATCAGTTTATGAATCAAAATACATAATCCCATACTTATAAAACACTTAACAAAAATTGAACTATTTATGGATATAATCCATAATCATAAAAATGCCACCTTTGAGGAAGTATATACTCATAAACCCTTCATAATGATTTGTAAAGAAAATGAGAGTTATCCTAAGCATATCCCCCGGGAGTGTCGTAACCAAGAGTGCAGCAAGGCCCGTTGTCGTGCACCAGTTCACGTTCGAGTCTAGCTCAAAGCGGTGTTTTCGGGTTTTACCCCTAGGTACATCTGTGCCAGAGCCGCCTCTACCTGCTCGTATCCAGACAGGGATGTATTGCTCGGAAAACTCACAAAATCTCTACAATACCAAAATTCTAGGAAGTTCTTATATACTAATCCTGAAAGTTAATCTTAGGTCTACGTGCTCTAATCAGAGTTTATCTAAATCTAGATTCCAAGGTTTGTATTAAACTTCCTCTGATACCAACTGTAACGCCCCGACCCCAGCTACCCAGAGTCGGTGCATTACTTCGTAACATTGGCATGATCACAAGAAAGATCAAATCCCGAAAGACCGATTGGTTTAGTAGCCTTGGAAACACTAGATATAATCATAAAGTTTTACATTACATTTCAAAGTGAAAAAAACTACTACAACAACAAAGTCTTCATATCCACACTATTAACCCCTCATAATATCCCTGCAAGTCATTCATAATTTACTTCTTCACTACCTGGGAAAAATAAAACATAGAAAAGGGGTGAGCTCAAATGCCCAGTAAGGATAACAATATAGCGAAAACTTTCATAAATAAGAATAAACATTTAAGGCAATGTATAACTAAAACAAAAGCATTTTAAACATGAACATTCAACATGGTATGGCACAAATAAAATGAAATAATGCCATTTACTTATTCACATGGATATTCTACTAATCGAGTAATCACATGCAAAAATCAATAACCACTTTCATAATGTTGGAATGCATAATGTCAAACGTTAATTTCATTGTCTAGGCCTCATCCCAAGACCTAGGGGTTACTTCTAACCGGAACCCAACCCGGAGTGCCTCTAATAACCGGACACCAACC
Source organism: Viscum album (assembly GCA_963277665.1). NCBI lineage: Eukaryota > Viridiplantae > Streptophyta > Magnoliopsida > Santalales > Viscaceae > Viscum > Viscum album. The sequence continues at coordinate 182,236,154 of OY728153.1, read as the reverse complement.
CGGAGTGCCTCTAATAACCGGACACCAACCCGGAGTACCTCTAATAACCGGAGACCAAACCGGAGGGCTTACTTTTACCAGTCCCTAACCTGGAGGGCTTACTTTAACTAGTCCCCAACCTGGAGGGCTTACTTTTACCGGTCCCCAACCCGGAACATACTTGTTTAGCACATTCATCTGAAGAAAAGTTTGAAATATAACATAAACATTCGGGTTAAAACTAGCATACGAAATGTCAATAGTTTCACCATAAACTACGAATGGTATAAAATAGCACATCCACATTCAAACATATCACAAAACCTTCAATAAAATATAGAAGTTTTGTATTATAATAAATCAACTTCAATTAATCTTAAAATCCATCAAAGGATGTTGACATAGATGAAATCAAAATTCATTTTAAAGAAGTATCTCCATTTATTTTGAAACCATTTAAGATCCATATAAAATAAAACATTTTCTTTGAAAATATTCTTATAAGCTTGTATGGAAAGCTTCGACGATTTTATAACGGCGGAAAATAACCGCACCCGCCGTATAAGTTAAAAAAACATTCTTACCTCAATTCTATCGAAAAGGTTAAAAAGGACCTTGTTTTGAAAACGACGGAAAGATTCCTTTATAAACCTCTTATAAAAAGTCAAACAAGGGTATAAATGACTTTAACCCATATTCATGTAAATAGTAAAAATGTTTTGAAATACATTTTGAAGAAACATGGATGTGGATGATAAAGAGATCCCAGTAGATTATTACGTATAATACAACCTCGGATAATGAAGAGATTGTGAAATAACCCTTACCTTGAAATTTTCCTTGGTTGGGGTAGGTTAACCTCCTGTATAATGGTGAAATAATTGTTATTAAATTATACAAGAATGATATACATTAATATGATATCATATATGATCTTTTAACATTGCTTTATTAATAATATCTTAGTATTGTCGTCGTTTCGGGTGATAATCGATTCGTTCTTCTTAAATGTTTGGTTACGTAAGACATGTTTGTAATGGATAGATTATATCTTATTCATAATCAGAATGATATTAACATTATTTTTAACCCCAAAATTAGAATAAGACTTTAATGGATACGATGGAGAATGAATCTCATCGCGTTCGTGGAGACGGTAGTCCGTACGTACGCACGAACGCTACTTCCATTTAATTTTTATTTTAAAAGAATCGAATCCAAATGATACATATGTATATTACTATTCTAGTATAATATAATATTTTATATATGTTACTTAAGTTCATTAACACCATCCTTTATATGTTCCATGTGTGGTATGAACGAGTCATATCATTTTAAGGGGGCGGTAGTCCGCACTTCCTCAAATGAAATTATCGTATGTATATAACATGAAATGAATAATGGTATGAAATAAAATGGAATTACAGAAGCTTATATATAATATATATATCATTAATATCATTTTTAATTACAGTGCCATCATAATGGCCACCATGAGAGGTGGTAAGATGTATTTGAACAATCATCGTTTCGTGAGGCGTTAGTTTGCCATCCACAGAAACATTATGTTCATCATCCTTTAGATGGAGTTGTGTGTATGTGTAGTTTGAATCCTTCTTATAACAACATCCCAGTATATTGAGGATACTGGTTTTGTTACAAAAGGAAGGAAATAAAAAGAGTTTGGGGGTTGGAGAAGCAAAATAAATGAAAATAATTTAAGAGAAATCGTTACCTTTAATTTAGGTAACTCACTTTGGTTGGAACCAAAGGACTTCTTGAAATGCTTTCTGCCTAAGGGGAAGCTTCAAGGAGGAGGAGAGGGATGTGGGGAGCTTAGTTTGGCAGAGTTTGGACGAGCCAAGTGGCTTGAGAGGTGTGAAGAAATGAGAAAGAGGAGTTCCCTTTTATAAGAGGGGTGAGGGGCACCTTTGGAAAAGCTAGAAATATTAATTTATAATAAATTCATATTCGGTTTCTAATGGCTCCAAAGTTTACTATTAAAAGGCTAAGGTGGGGATAGGTCGAAAACCACTCAGCCAATAGAATTTAGACAGGTTTGGGTACTTATATTAACCTTATCTTTAAGTATTAACTCTAAGTTAATTAGTTTCACTTTTACAATGTCTCTTTGTATTTTTATATAATATGGTTAATAAAATTACTATATACATCCAAGCGACCCCCAAGTGGTCCATTAATGAGGAACCTATCATAATATAAGTCTCTTGGCCGAACCTTAGATTTTTAGGAATTTAATATCAATTAATAATATAATATTTGTTTTAAGAACTCTTTTATGTCAATTTTGACACTATTCAATAGTTGATTTTTGTGAAACTCCTAACAGATTGATTACTTCGAAAAAAGTCAATTAAATCAATCCTAATATATCATATTATCATATAAAATTATTTTAATTCATTAAAAGTTTCATATTATAATTATTTGGGTATTTATAAGATCAATTATTTTAATTTTTCACTATTTTAGTAATTACTGCATCATAATTGTGTCATAAATAAAATAAATTATTTAATGTCTAAAAATTATAAATAAAATTTCATTATGTAGGAAAACATTTTAGCTTTCTAATGAATATTTATAATCGAAAATATAACATGTATAACCCTATGTAAAAATTGTTCTTCTAAAAGATGTAAGCTTATGCCATTTTTATTTTTATTTTAACTTTATTAATATAAAGTGTCCCTACCACATACAAGTGGCTCCAAGGGGTCCCCAAATTGACCCAAGGATGCTCATGGTCGGGTATGTGTCCACCAATAAGGTTATGACACGTTTTAGGGTAATTTTGTATTATTATAATATTATTTTTTAACCCTTATTTACCGGATTTACCCTTAACCATGGTAAATAAAATATTTACCACAGTAATTATTCAAAATGTCTAAAAATAAAAGTTACCTATTTACACAATTTGGACATCCTGATTCCAAATATGGAATCCATTTTTCTAAATTAAAAACACAGAAGTGGCAGAAATTAATTTAAAATTAATTCCCGCTGTCAAAACAAAAAGCGTGTTTTTAAGAGGTAATAACTATCAAAAGATTGACACTTGTTTATGTTCGGTTTAATTGTAAAATTATGTCCAATGACCAACATTATATTAAACGGTAAAAATATATTCTAAATATACTTTAAAACCACTCAAATTCATAATTTATCACTATTAATTATTTTGATTAAAAAAGTTGTTTTTAATTAAAATTTAGTAATTTTCACTATTCATCAAAATATGAAAGTTATCCGAAATGTACCAAAATTTCACCTTAGGCTAAATTCGATATTCCGAATCCAAAAATGAAGTCCATTTTCAAATATAAAAAATATATAATTTCAAAAAGTAGGTATTACTATTCATAACGGCTAGTTTGATTAGTTGTGGTGTGTGTTAAAACTCAAGGTTGCGTACAACACACGCTACTGTATTATTCAAAGAAAGCGTACCGTGAAAGCTTGGGATGTTTCATTTTAAATTTTTGATGTCCCCATTTAGTCAAAAAGTTTAATATATTGTATTTAAAAAGGGTTCACTATTAAAAGTTGATAAAAGGGCAATACTGAAAATGAATTTGTTCTTGCATTATATCTAAGAAACTCATAATATGGATTCTAAAATTATAAGGATTATATAAAGTTTAAAATTTAGTTAACACTATTCATAACCTCTTTTGAACATCTTGTTTGGTAAGTCATGGTGCGATTGAACTTGTTGTTGCGTGCAGTGAAAGTTATTGAATTATTTTGAAGAAATAACACACTATAAAATCTTGGGGTGTTACAATTGGAATAATTATGTGATAAGAGGGGACCAATGTATCCCTTTTATGCATCAGAAGGTCTCATGATACAAACTAGATTAAGTATTTAGTGAAGACCTTACCCATTTATGTAAGATATCTAAAAATGAGGATTTGAAGTTAATCTTATGACATACAACATTATGAATTCCATAATTATGATATTTTTTATTAATGTCCATGTGATTATTATAATAGTTACAATATCCATTTATATGTTTAATGTTTATGTGACTATATATATGAAATTATTTGATCATTATTTTATCCTTACAAATTATTATTTTTTCTAATGTTATTGATTAAATGACATGTTTTTTCAGTTATTAAATTTTCTGTATTAATTGTTCCTTATTTATTCCTAATAGATTACACCGTATATAACCATTAATGAGAATTTGAGCTCACCACTTATTTTTTATCATTTTACAATTATATAAAGGATGAATCATTGAATAGGTTCAAGAATTAAAAATATTTACATTCACTATGTTTTATTTGTTTAATTTACAAAATAATAAGTGATTAAATTATATATCTAGTTTATAAACACTAATAAAATATTTAGTCCATTGGAATGTGATATCTTATATCTTATGACAATATAATAATGAAACATTGAGATTTAGGATACTGGGTTCTAGGTATTTACAAAGGACATCTTATTTTTATATGGAAGAGATTATGATCTAGTTCAAAGACAATATACTGATGACAGTTTAAAAAAACTGAATGATATGAAGTAATAGTCAGGATATATCTTAATTATAAATAAAGGATCTGTGTACTAGAATAGTTTAAAGAAGCCATTCCTCACTGATTTTATAGTGGAGCCCAATTATATAGTGTTTTTAAATGTAGGCAAAGATTTATATTTGGATTCATAACATTATCAAAGATATTTATGTGGTTCCATAAAGTATAGATCCTATCAAATTTTATTGTGATAATACTATAGTGGTGGCTCTAAAAAAGGATCCATTTTCACACCAATAGAAGAAATACAAACTCCATAAGTATCACATATCGATGTATTTTTCATATATTTGTATTATAATTGTGAGTGGAGTTTCTATGGATTAAAACATGGTGGAACCCCTGTACAAGGATTTATATCTACATAATCTTGAATATCTTGTGGGAGTTAAAAGACAAAAAATTGTGAGCAGTTCTCTCTAGTGCAAGTGGGAGTCTGTTGGAGTTAGTTCCCTAGAAAATATTTATATTTACTTTAGTATTACTTATATTTATTGTTTTGAGTAATTAATAAATATTTATTACATAATGATTTTTATGATGTGTGACATAGTATTAACATTTTCCAATGAATACATATCATACTAAAATTTCACAACAGTTTCTCACTTTGATATGCAACTGAATATGTCATGATCGTATTCTTAAATTGACATTCTAATTCATGATGATATCATTTTACAAGACAAATATAATATGGGCTATTAGGGGTAGGGGGTGCATAAGTCTTTGATACTTATTCTCATAATTTTCTTCCCTAATCATCTCAAGAAAAAATATTATTATATTTTGACCCACTATTATAAAATCCACATTGATATGTGTCACAATTTTCTTGTATATGAATATGTTTTCTATGGTAATTAGATTTTAATAATATTATTAATACATATCATTATTGGTGTACATTTATTTATTATCATAAACCATGATGATAGATGTTCATGGAAAATTTGGGTATGTTGGGTGCATCATGAATGATTTGATATTAATGAATAATGTCAGACAAGATTTTTTACTTCTATTCACGAACAGAAGATGATATCTCAGGCCTTTTATGGGAATGAAACATCCTAATTATGTCCATGTCCATGTTGGATTTATCAATATGTTTATTTTTGTAATGTTAAAGAAAAAAATCATAATCATAGGTGATGAAACGTGCATGTAACTAACTTAATTAGAGTTATAAAAAAATGATTATATTAAACAATAATAATTTATATAAGGTTCCATGTTTTTGGTAAATTTTCTTCATTATCTATAGGAGCATTAACATGCTTTTGGACACTAACCTTAAACTTTTGGAAGAGTAGCCTAATTCCATGGACAAAGAGGCTTAGAGTGTCATAGACCAAGTGTATTTAGAACTTCAGTTAAATTCAATATGAATTTAATATGTAGTATATATATATATATATATATATATTTCATTTTGTGGTTTAATAAGTATTCAGGATAGTTTTATTGAAAATATTCAATCACTAGTTACTATAGAGAATTTATATGTTAGTTGAATAATATATATATATATATAATAATCAATTATTCACTATGATTTTTTTTACTTAATTATATGAATACATAAAATTTATTTATTATGATTTATTTACAAGTTAAAAATTTATATTTATTTGGATACATGAAAATTTAATAAATATATATTCACTTGAGTTATGGATTTATTATTTATTTATTTATTGTTGAATAATTTAGTGATAATTATATAATTTATTAATTACTCAATATTCAAGATTCGATAAATAATGACGAGGGTTAGAAGTCTGAGTTTAATGGTCTGAGGAGAAATTTCTTATTAGGTATTATATAAATAGATATTAATTAATGTATTCAAAAAAAATATTATATTTATCTTAATGTTTATCACATGTTATGTGAATAATAATAATAATAATATTATTATTATTATTATTTATATATCAGGTTCATCATGGATTAATAAAATAATAAGCGCCCTTTAGAAATTATTATTCTTTAACCTCAGCTCAATTTAAACATTTTAATGATAATTTTTGAAACTCTATGCAAATTTTATTTAATTTTAACAATGTTACCAAGATAAAATTCCCTCAATCCCTAGAGTGTTCCTCCCCTATAATGGGATGAATAACATAATTAAATTATCCTTCTATACCAGATATATTATTACCAACTTGAATGATTCAATTGCAATGAACATTGATCCCATAAATTATTAGATCCAACCATGTAATCACCTAAACGATTCTATGGTGATGATCAGAGGTTATCAAAACACATGTGGATCACCCCAAGAGGGAATATATCCTCAACTCCTTTGAAGCAATGGAAACACAAAATGAGATCTTTATCCTATTATCGATAATAATGAATTAATTTTACAATACAAAAAACTTAATTTAAATTAATTTTATATAAATTTTATATGAAAGGGCCCCCTCTTCTTGGATTTGGGTTTCAATTAATTAATCATTGAATTATTTTTTAATGTCGTTATTCTACATGTACACATCAAAAGTACCATTGATTTTGAAAAAAATATGAATTGGAAACCACCCAATTAACACTTCTTCTACACCTATAAACATCATCTAGATAATCAAATAAATATTCAAGAAAAAAACCATGTCCATAAAAATAACATTACATGTGGAAGCCATGTAATAGAATTTCAACCCTTTATATTATATTTGTCATTTAAATTTTAGTAATTCCAAGGGGCACACCCTAAATTAAATACATCCATGTAAAATAGTATGTCATGTATCTTATTAATGTTGAATAATGTATAAATAATACTCCAAGGTCAATAAACTATATTATAGAAGAAGATAAGCTGTATTTATCACCCAAGGAAATCTCTTATACTTGGAGAGTATCTAAAGGAAAGGAAATTGTGAAAGTATCTTTATAAATTATATTTAATGTGAGCTAGGAAACAATGATACGAGTTCCCATATTAATGACTTGTTATATTTGAATAATTTATTTATTAAAATTATATTATATTTATATTTTTTATTGATGTTTTTGTCCATTGAATTTCACTATAATATATATCCTTCAAGTCCATAGAGGTATAACATAAAGGGTTACTCCTAATAGAAATATAAATGTCTCCTGGGCCTATTTCTCATTTCATTTTCTCTTAACATTTCTAATGTCCAAGGACATTGAGTTAGAGGTTGGTGATGGTACCTCTTAACTTAGTGTTTTATGATTTTCTTATGTGATAAAAAATTCATTTTCTCTCATATAAATAAAGTCATGTTATATAGTGGAATAAGTTTTTGAGTGATCAATTGGGATTCATTTCATAACCATTTAAAGTTAATTAATGTTTTTTCACTCATTCTACATGCTTCCTTATAATAAATCCACCTGAATATTTCATGTAATGTACATAGGGTCCATATGTGTAATATATGTGCACATAACATATGAATTAAGGATGATTGTTAGTGTGGTCTAGAATTGATCATAGATCATCATTTTCAAATTATTTGGAAATTACATTTATAGAACAGTAGGTTATATTTAAAAACATTAGTATTGGTAAGGAGGATGGGTGGGAGTGATTTCTTTGAAAATGGTGGCCCAACAAAACCTTAGGTCTAACATCATCCATAGTTCAGATCTTCCTCATGTCATGGTTTGACCAATCCTAGGATATATTTATGGATCCCTCAAATTTGGTCAATGATAAGATTACCCTAGAAATGGAGTGGGACCCCACTCTAGGATCCAAAGGGGTTCCTTCACAGATTCATTTCGTATAGAACCCTTACTTGTTAATAATGATTTCTCACATATGTTTTCATTAAAAAAAATTAGATAATGGTGTTTTAATAGTGGTGTATGATTCATAAGACCTTATATAATTAATGGATCTCAACATGTTTTCTTCTCTGACATGTATCATTCTTTCTAATATTGAAAAATTGTGGAGTAAAGATGACTTCAAGGTCATGCTCTGTCAATATTGGGGCTCAAATAATTAGAGGTTTTTTTTATTTTTGAGGATATTTCCAAATTATATTTACCATTAAGGGTGGTCTATGTAATTCATGGAAAGTAGGGGATCCTCCTCAAACTAGGAATCCTAATATTATTATATTGGGATATTAATTTCAATCCTTTCACATAGATAGGGACAAATAATAACATATGGATTAAAATTCATAATATTAGCTAGGTTTTTTGGATCCATAAGATCCTTAGTGATATTGTCTCTTGCACGGTAAAACCATTTATGAAAAATCAGCACACCCTTGATGGTGAACTATGTTTCTATGAACACATTCTGGTTGAATGCAACATGGGGTTCATGTTTATTAATTTGTTAAAACTTGTTTTAAATAATAATAAATTTAAATTCAAAGTGGAATATGAATACCACACTCTCTTTTATCAATTGTGAAAAATCATTGGCCACTCTATTTATAACTATAAGGTCATACAAAGGAAATACAAGAATCCTATATTATACAATTCAAAATATTTTAAACAGGTGGGGATGGTCATGAAAGGTATACCCATTAATCTTGATAAGGGTTTGAATTTTTGAAATGAAACCATAGAAAATATGGTGATTCAAGCACCCATTCTACTAAAGCACCCTTGTACATGTGAGTTGGTCAATTAAAACCCTATCAGGATAGATGGTTTTAGATGAAAAGGTTTCCTCTAAGGATAAACCATATTCTACTAAGGTGGATGGGGTTTCTCTTAAGAAAATAGGAAAATCATCCGGAAATGATGAATCTTCTAACACTCCTCAGTTACCTTCAGATGATCCCCCAGTCCATATACCTATAACTTTATATATTGGGGATTAAATAACTAACCTTTATTCACTTGGGTGAAAGTACTGAACTATACTGAACATCAAAGTATAAAATCTTATAAATGGCGTTGACCTTATTGAATTTTCATATGAATCATCTGGTGGTGATGAATCTGATCATCATCCTTATTCATCACCAAATAATCATCATATCTCCAATTATTTTTTTTTGAGTGTTTGTGAAAAAAAATATGACCTTACATATTTTGTGGGTCAATACTTATCTACACCCAAAATGTCGAAGGGATTTGATTCATCAAGTACCATTGACCTCCTAAAATTTTTAGATACTCTTCCATCCAATTTTTCATCAATACCTAAACCAAATATGATTTGGAGTATAATGGTCAATGAGTAGGGGTAAAAGGAGGATCTCCATTCTTCATCCACCACATACTTGATCTCCCCAATAAGATATCCCATTTTTAAGGGAATAAATTGGATGTTGTAGTAAGAACTCCATATGAACCCTATGATAAGGATAATGAAATCTATAGGAATCAATTGATAACCATGAGATCAAACCATATTTCTATTAACTCAAATAAGTCCTTAGAAAAATCAAGAAGAAGGAAATTTAAGGGAAACCCTAAATATCATTATAGTTCTAAATGAATATTCTATTCTGGAACATTCTAGGAATGGATAATTGATTGACTTGAAACTCTATTCATTGCTATATTTAGAATAATAAGACCAATCTCATGGAAATTATTGAGCCAAAAAATAATAATCTATTGGAATTGTTGAACAAGAAAATATTATTTACCAACTAGTTGGTATCAATAGTAGTTCAACACTACTGTAAGTACATTAGGTCTTTGATCAATCTTAAATGAGTAATTTGTATGCATATAACATTAATTATGTTTACATGTGATATCCATAATTATGATTTTCAAATGTTCATAACTTTAATTTTTACTAAGAATAAATACCGAGAAAGAATAGGGATATGGAAATAAATTTAAAAGATTATAGGAAGAATCATTTACCCATGGATTATCCTTGGGTAAATTATTACTATTCTCCATCTAAGTGAACATGTTGGTGATGTTTGCTCCTCCATCTCTATTAGTGTGTTTAGAATCTTCATGGAAGGAGTTTATCTCATGGAGATCAACCTGGTTGGTGCTAAAAACACATGGTAGAGAAGGATACATATAAATATAGATTCCTTCAAGCTTGAAAAATCCTTCACTAATGAGTTGTATCCTAATAAATGGAATTTTAACTCTAGAATCACAATACTCATGCTCAATTATGATCACTATCCCATCCTTTTCATTCTTATGACTTGGATATGAATTTATCCTTCCCTTTTAGATTGAATAATACAAGGGCCTACCATTTATATTATGAATGGAACATCTAGGAGTTATAAAATGACTTGAATTGTGTTAGTGAAACAATGTATATCATTTTGAATTTGAAACTTTTGTAAATACAAGATCCATAATATGATTAATTACAAATTTATTAGTATTGATAAGGAAATTTACTCTCTTTAGGTCACACTCTAAATGTTGTATGAGGAAACCACTAACATGGACTTTAACATGGATTTATATCAAGATATTGGGAACACCTAAGAGCTAAATTCCCTTCTATCAGTGAATTGAAAGGTATAAAAAGAAATATTCAATATTAAATTGATCAACGATGGAGATAGGAATTAAAAAAACTTCTATTCCCTTCAAAGGGACTAAAAATATTATAGGCCTCTTTCTTTCCTAAAATTGGATGCCAATGTCATTCATAATAAATAAAGCCTCATAGATTATATTACTTATTATTACTCCTACCTTTTCAATAGCAATATTAATAAGGGGGACTTCACTAGGGTAATAATCCCAAACCATGTTAGCTTTGAAGAAAAATCCATACTCACCATTTTTCCTCTGGAATTTGAAATTAAGGACACTGGCTTTAGGATTACCCTATTGGTTCTCTTAGACCTGAGGGATTTACTAAATTTTCATCAATAAATATTTGGATGTTGTACAAGATGATATATTCATGTTGTCTAGTTCGTTCTTTGTTAATGTCTCCATCCTTTGGGGCATCAATGCCAAATTTCTCACATTAATTCCTATATTTTAAAATAATTTTAAAATCTAGTTTTTTAGGCCCATTTCTCTTTGCAACGCTATAAAAAATTCAATTTGAAAAAATAGTACACAAAATCTTTCCTTGATTTCAAATAAAATCATCTATTATAACTACTTTGGATTTATTAAAGGAAAGTGCATTCAAGATTTCAATGGAACCACCATAGTGTGTTTCAAACTCATTGTAAAATAATACATATATCGTATAATTACTCTCAAGATTGATATTAATAAGTCCTTTGATTACATGTATTGGAATTTATTTTATATGATTCTATAATGATTTTTTTCAATTTCACCTTTATTGGCTAGGTGAAATCTTTTTTTGATTCATCCAAAATTTTAGTGATTATTAATGTCTCCCATAAGGGATACATTATGTTATCTCAAGGGGTAATTCAAGGTGATCACCACTCAACTAATTTATTCTCTTTTGATAAACATTATCTTATTAGACTCATTACTCACATGGTTAACCAAGAAAAGATGAAGCATATAAAATATTTTCAGGGACTTTCGATTCCAAATCATCTTCATTATATAGATGTATTTATTCTCTTCCTATAGTTTAATAATGTTAATATTAATCACCTAAAATATATTCTCAATAATTATGAAGTAATATCAGGATAATCCATCAAATGGAATAACTCTTTCTCTTAATTTTGGAAGATGTTCCCTCTCACGAGAAAAAATATAAACTTTGAACAAATGGGAATAAGGTAAGGGAAAATACCCTTCATGTATCTTCTTGATCCTTTCTTCTCTGGGAGACCAAAATTGTGCTACTTCTCTAATCTTTTTCATCAGATTAAAAACTAACTCTCCTATTAGAAAGGGAAGGCTCTCTCAATCGCTGGTAGGATTTTCCTGGTCAATTCTAATATTGTTTTCAAGTTTGTTCATTCCTTTATGATTTATAAAAGAGCTATGGGTGTAAAAACACATATTTTTTAAATTATAAGTGTTTCCTAAATAAATTTGTTCTATATTATATTATAAAGGTATTATACACACCTAGGGAATATATAGAAAACAAAAACACTTTAATTCACTAATGATAATAATTGCATTATTCAATGAATAAATACAATAAAATTATAAATATTACAAGGGAAAAATATAAAATATATAGATAATATGATGGGAAAATTTGGATCACCTCAATCTACTAGAATCATCCCTCCCATAAACAACCCTATAAGAAAAATAGTAAACGAACTGACATTATAGAAAATTGAAATGTAGAACCTTGATAGGAATTTAGTTGAACAATAAATAAAGAAATAAATTGGTATTTATAAGAGGTAATGTGACTTTCGTAATAATAATTTGATCATTTGAATAGTAAAATGACTTTTGGTAATAATATCTTAACTATTGGGAATAGTAGCATAACTATTTGAATAGTAAGTTAACCCCCAAAAAATAATATTTTTAAAAATTAATATTTATAATGAGTCAATTATGTAAATATAAATAATATAATTCTAGAAGTTTATATCATGATTCAGAAAATTAAATTAAATATAAGAAATATTTTAATAAATGGTTTTAATGTATTTCGTAAAAATCATGATTTTTATATTAGAAATTGAAATTACTTATGTAAGAAAATTATTCTAATAAAATCATATCATTTTTGCAATCAGTATATCAAAAGTTTCCTAGGGTGATGTTTTGATAATATTATGAAATATATCAATTTTCATTTGAATAGTAATAATACAGTTTTTCTGTAACATGAGTAAATTGAATTACTTTGTTCATGATGTAATAATGAAAAAATAATTTATACATGTTGAGGCTTGAAAAACATATATAATTTGATAAATTTTTATTTAATTACAATTAAAATTATTTCTAATCCTAAAAAGTACTTTTCAAAGTATAATATCTAACGTATTACATTAAAATACTATTTCCCCTTTTTCCCACCATTTCTTTTGATTATACCACTAAATTAAAATTATAAAGTGATTAAAAGTAATAAATTAATGTTATTTAATTAAAATATGGTTTATAATGTGATAAATATCACTACTATAATTTTTACCATAGAAATAGTATTTTACTCAATATTTTAACTCAACAATACCGCTCAACTCAATTGTAAATAACCCATTTCGCTCCAATTAAAATACACTTATACCATACTTACCAAATCCAAACCTCTTCAAAATATTCTTACTAAAGCCCCTTATCATCCTTAGGGAAATTCCAGACTAATGAAAATCAAATCTTTCAAGTGTTTGATAATTGTATAATATAAAAAACTTCAAGAAAGAGGCGACAAAAAAACAATAAAATAAAGTGGGATTTATAGTAAATAGATTCATGAACCCAACCACCATTTATTAGGTTTTACCTATTTCATAACATTTTGGGTATAAATATTCTTCTAATGTTCCTTAAATATCCATTCACTATTATTACCTTTTTAATGAATATACTTGTTTTCACATTGATATATAATCAAAATACATAGATTTTAAAAAATATTTTCCTTTACAAGTGACAACTTGAATCCTCTTGAGTTGTTTTTTATTACTCATGAATGCTGATGTTTTTTTCCAAATTACCTTTCCCTTATTAATTTTGGAACCCCAAAATTTATTAATGAAAGTATGATTTATGAAATAATTATAAAACCCATTCCATTCCATGGGTTATTTCATGACTATGATTATTATACATTTTATGTGGTAAGCATGATTATGTGAAGATTATCATGTGACAGGTAAACCCAAAATTATACAGTTATTAAATTCATTATTTAATATGATATATCTCATGACATTATGTGTATTAGGAATGAAAATGATTCTATCTTTATTAACAAGGATGATATTATTATTTATGAACATATGTTATGCATGAAAATGTTGATATCCTTGTACGTAACTACAAGTGGTATTTAACCACTATGCAATTATGTTTCCTTTTTATGTAATTACACATTCCATGCCTTTTTAAATTTTTTTACAGATTCTTATGATGATGATCCCATTAATATTAAATGATTATAATTATTATTGTCACCAATGAACTATTGATTAATATCTCTTATTTCTGAATTTTAATCTGTCACCTTACATGGTGTTTATCTCACCCTGTTCTTTGACGTATATCCTCAAGTAACTATATATACTAATAAGAACATAAGAAATTTTATGTGAAAAAAGAAATATTTTATTAATTTATGTTTTATTATGTATAAGTGATGTATGATCCAAATTTTCCTAGTATATAAAACCTTACGATCCTTGAATGTATAAAAATTATGGTGTTAAAATTAAAAATGATGTAATAGTCATTTAAGACAAATTAGGGTAACTATAGTTGGTATCCATGTTTTGTTTAGTTAATTCGGAATTAGGAATAGAGAACATTAGTGAAAAACCTTAGGATATGACTATGTATAGGTAAAAATAGAAGAATATTTGTTTTAGAATAAGTCTAAACAAATGTATCCCAAAAGATATGATTTTAGACTTGATATTCACATAGAAATAAATTATTTATTCATTATTTGTTAACTTATATAGTGTTAAATCATTTTCTATTTTAGAAAATTTTAGGAACTATGAGAAACTAGTACAACAACTTCTGTGAGGGATAATGAAACAATCTTCTGAATGAAATCCCAATGCCATGGGAGGTGGGGTTAAAAAAATCATGGTGATTCCAATAAAGTTGTCTTAGGCTATGAACAATAACCCATACTGTGTGGAACATGTGACTTGGCCCATGAAGGATAAACAAGTCATTAAGTTCTTTATGTGGCAACAAACACCAATATTCAAGGGGTATTTTAATCCACTTATCTCTGAATAGTAGGTTAACTCAATGGAGAAAATGTTTTTGATGCTCCAATATTCTAAGAAAGAGAATGTTACTATATTCATCTATCATTTAGATGGATATTCCAATAAATTGTGGGTTTTGATAAATAACATTGAGCCAAAGGATAAAATTTAAGTGATGGAGTGGGAAGACTATAAGAAAATATTTCTTAATAGGTATTTCTGATGAACTCTTCGAACAAATACGGAGAGATAATTAATAGAGTTCAAGAAAAATAAATGGGAGTTTTTTATGGATTATGAGGAAAAAATCAAAAGTATTGAAAGATATTACTAGGGGTTTTGTTATCAATAATGATAGTAAAATAGATAGATTCTTTACTTGTATAAAACAACACCTTCAAAAGGTTTATCTATCATAGAATTTGTGCATTTTGAAGATATAGTTTTTTGTGTTATAAATGTAGATATGTAGTTTAGATATCAGTCATTTAGAAATGGGGATAATAAGTGATGAATGAATTTTCTATCTAGTGGGTCAAATGAAAAAATATGATAGAGGATCCAACCACCCATGTGTCAAAAATGTGAAAATAATCATCCTGTAAATTTCCACAAAGGGATGGGGAAGTGCTTCAAGTGTGAGAGAGAAGGACGAAAAGCTCATGAATGTTGGAGAGAAATGAAAAATTTGACCAATATGATAAATTAAAGGAGGAATCCTTATAATGAACCACTCATGGTTCAATGATTAAATCATATGGATAAAGGTAACTATGAAATATAGTTCAATAAACTATGGGTCTTTGAGGTTCATAAACATCTACGTCTACCAATGATAAAGGACCAAGGGAAAGCCTATTATATCAGTACTACAAAAGTGGAGCTTTAAAATGAATTCGTACATGGTATAATTCTTATTCAAACAAGAATGGAAAAAGTTTTAATTTTTTTTATGAATTCTTTTATATCCTATATGTTTTCTAGAACTATTGAATCGACAGCCCAAATCCCTGAAGTAAAGGTATATTTAAAAACACATTGTGTTCCAATCATTACAACCAAAGTATTGGACTCTTGTCCTATTAGAATATGTGGAAAGATTCTTCCATAAAATATTTTTATACTTACCTTGGTGGAATTCAATGTTATATTGGGCATGGATTGACTCTTAAGACATAGATCACACATCAACTATTGGGAAAAGGAATTCTCTTTTCATATTTCAAACCATCACAAGATCCTATAAAAATGCAGGAAGATCATGATTATCCTTTGGAAAATCCCTCAATGGTGAGGCTATTGTTGCCCTATGAAGAAGAATACCTTTCTCAAATGTTTGAGTCGAAGGAAAGTATTAAACTCATTGAAATTCCTATTATTATGGAATACACTAATTTATTTTCAGAAGAGTAACCTGGACCTACCCCATATAATGGGTTAGAGTTGTCAATATAGCTTATAACATGAGAAAATTTTATCTCTAAATGCCTCTACAAGATAGTGTCGATCAAACTTGTGAATTTAAAGAGGTATCTGGAAGAGAATTTGGAAAAAGGCTTCATACATCCTAATTCATTTCATTATGGTGAATAGGTTCTCCTTTTCAAGAAAAATGGTTGGATCAATACAGTTTTGTATTGATTATCAAGAGCTTAATAAGATCACCATAAAGAACAAGTGTCCACATCGAAGGATTAATGACATGTTAAATAAACAATGAGGATATAAATAATTCTCAATTTTGGATCATCATTTTGGATATAATCTTATAAAGGTAAATAAGGAAGATATTTAGAAGAAAACATTCTATACAAGGTATGAACACTATGAGTTTACAGTGATTTCCATAGGACTTACTTATGCCCATGAAATCCTCATGTATTTCATGAATAGATTCCATAGATACTATCTCAAAATATTTATTATAGTTTTTATCAATGATATTCTCATTTAATTCAAGAGTAAGGATGAATATGGAGATCATATAAGGATTGTGCTGGTAATATTAACGAAGAAGAAAATGTATGATAATTTCACCAAGTGTAACTTATGGATGTAAAAAGTCTCATTAATGGGAGAAGAGATCACATGAGAGGGAATTTATATAAAAACTTCCAAGACAAAAAAAATTTAGGAATGGCTCAGACACAGTAGTGTCAGAAAAAGTTATTGTTTTCTTTCCATAGAAAGGAACTACTAATGTTTTGTAAGAAATTTCTCACGATTTTCTATCCCACTAACTAAGTTAACATAAAAATGGGTAAAGTATGCATGGATGGATGAATGTGAGGAAAACATTATGGAATTCAAGAAGAGGCTATTTACAACACTTTTACTCACAATACTAACAAGTGGATATGTTTTTCCAAATATAGGGATGCATCAAAGAAAAAATTAGGTTGTGCACTCATGCAGAATGATAGATTGATAGCCTATGCATCATGAAACCTAAATATCCAAGATAAAAATTAAATAATAAATTATTTAGAGTTAGCTAATATTATCATTTCATTTAAAATATTGAAGAACTACTACCACGGTGAGAAGAGTGACACACACACACACATCTATCAGAAGAGTCTAATGTAAATATTCACTTAGGAGGATCTCAACACGAATCATATAAGATGGTTAGAGATAATCGAGGAATATGATTTCTATATTCACTACCATATAAGTAATGTGAATAAGTTAGATGATTATAATATTATAAATGAACATGCTACTCTATACATGAAAAAGACTGATAAAATCCACATTGATGTTCTCAAAAGGTGTCATTAATTTTTCTAGGCGGGGGTAAAATTAGAAATTTATATTGTCTCGAACCATACTAAATATAAAGGAATAGTATCATAGAAGTATGGGTTCAAACCTAGATAGAACATGGAGTATGATGATAAAAACTCAAGAATTAAGTTTAGGTCTCTCCAATTTATGTTTGAATTTATTAAACTACTGAAAAAAATTGAAATATGTTAATTTATATAGAAAAAAATAAGAGAGTGGAATCAGTTTCCCGGGGTAGTTTTTTCTAATTAGTTCATATTTACTCTCAAAATAATAATATCAAATCGTTGTGAAACCAAAAAATTACATCGATAGAAGAAATGAAAATTTCCTATAAAAGTACCCATGAATCCCAACTCATCTTGGTCAAATGAATCAAAATATCTAAATTTTATTTAGTTAAGATTACTAAAAGAAGAAGAATAATTCAATTCAATGTTCATGAACAAATTATCTCAATCATATTGTGGTTCCATCATTATTGAAAACATATGGTCGATGAATCAATAAAGGATAAAATATAAGTGCATTAACAACATGATATTATCACATAAAATCATCAATACAAGAAGAGAAAATTCAGTCAATGATGGAATGCACCCCCTTTTAACAATTCCTCTCTCCCCTTTGGGTTTTAGCCAACTATCATTGGGTGATCTCCGATGACGATTAAACCCAAATCCATAGGGAAGAGATTAAGAAATAAATAATGATAAAATAATAATCAAAGTAATGAGAATGGTATTAAACTAAATAGTATTAAAAATTACATGGAAGATAAAGAAATAACAGAAAAGTAAAATAGAATGAAAAAACTTTCTAAGATAGCATCCTCATAGTCACACCTCCATCATTGAATGCAATGTATTTCTCTTAGAAGGAGTCCTCATTTTATATGCCTCATGGTCATTAATAGGGTTCCACCAGTTAAAATATGGAATTAAATGGCCATCTGGGTCAAACTATTTTAAGAAAACCCATTGGAAGATATGTTGGTAATCAACCTTTTTTTCGGTATCGTGTTTTTATGTGACATGTATTATTCTTTCACGTTGTGTAATCATTATTACTATATGAGGTTTATGGATTTCAATTTCACATCGTGTAATGACTTTACATGACATGAAATTATGATTTTAGCACCATAATCTCCATTTTATCTAGTTTCTTCAATTTTTTACCTTAAAAGTTCTCTATGATCATCCTCAAAATATGATGGCACGCCATTTTTCCTCGTTCATAGTGCAAAGTTTCATTTTGTTCCCCAATTTCCATCTTTTCCTAAGTATTTATCCAAATATAAATCCTGTATATGAATTTGAAAAACATTAATATTAGGAACATATATTTTGTTAAATAAATTAATATTTAATGAATTCACATTAAAAAACCCATAAAAATATGTATAGAAAATAGATATATCACATATCTTTATGGATATGAAGAGTACGGATTTGGAAATAGTAAAGGATGGTAATACATCCTACATTACACAAATTATTTCCAAATAATCTATGAAGGGTAAGATTAAGTAGGAACGAAGGGATGATATGGATATTCAAAGGAAGGTAAAAATAGTAATTAATGGATTATACATATGTTCCACATTTCATAGGATGGTATCATTATATTTAGAGCTAGAATTTGTGTGATTACAAACCACGAGATAAATAATGATCTATTTAAAAATACACATTTATCATCATTCTCTATCTATCATTGAAGTACCAAGATATACCATGATCCTCAAGACACCTTTTGGAAGGGAAAAATGAAGAAATTTGTCACTAATAATATCTCAAGGTTCTTGGTTTGTCTGTAAGTTAATGTATAGAGAAAAAAATTATAAGGGTATGATGAAACCGCTTCCTATACCTATGTGTAAATGGGATAAAATCACTATAGACATTATCACTAGTCACCTAAAGAAATCCAAAATAAATAATGTGATATGGGTTGTGGTGGGTTAAATCACCATGAATTCCCACTTTATCAGTATTTGGGAATATTTCTCAGTTTAACAAAATTCCAAGATAAATGTAAAGGAAGTGGTGAGGATACATGGGGTACCACTTTCGATTTTCATTGATCATTATACAAGGATCACATCTAAATTATGGTGAAGTAATAAAATTTATTTGAATACTTAATTGAACTTTAGTATGGACCATCAACCCCAATCTGATGGCCAATCTAAAACACTATTCATATTCTCGAGGATCTACAGAGAGTCTCATTAATGGAATTTAAAGGATATTGGGATCCACATCTCCCAATATTTGACTTATCATACAAAAAATTCTTCCACCCAAGTAGTAAAATTTATCCATATAAAGCTCTATGTGGAAAGAGATGTAAAACTGCTTGTCAGAATAAAGTTGTATAATTGTAGCTACTTGGACCTAATAATTTGAAAGAGATAACATAGAAGGTTAAATCCGTCCAACAATATATAAAATATCCTTAGATTCAATTGAAGAGATATGTTGACAACATTCTAAGGGATTTGGAGTTTTTAGTTGAATAATTTTTTCCCTTTGAAAATAATTCTGTAAGAGAGTCATGTAATTTGGAAATAAAGGGAAGCTTAGCCATAGGTACATTGTCCCTTTTGAGATCCTTGACAACATATGAGTCCTGTAATGATGCAGTCTTTCTAAATGATTATTGTTTCCAAAATAAATTTGTGTAATATTATATTATTTATATATTATACACATAGATCACATTTAGAAACTGACAAAACATTATTTCATTAATGATAATCATTACATTATTAAAAGAATAAACCCTTTAAAATTATAAATATTAAAAGACGAAAAAAATAGAAAACAAAAATACTAAAATCGGAAATTTTGGATCACCCTAATTGACAAGAATCATCACTTCCATAAAAAAATACTATAGAAATGATAAAAATATTAGTATAACAATTAAAATCTTAAAAATATAAATGTTAAACCTTATGAGGAATCGGGATGAATATTGAATTAAGGAATGAATAATTACTCATAATAGGTGATGCGACTGTTGTAATAGTACGGTGACTATTGTAATTGTAACCTGACTATTGGGAATAATACTCTGAACATTGGGAATAGTAACTGAACCATTAGAATAATAATTTAACCTCAAAATAAAAAATTGTGATAAAAATAATATTTATCATTATTAATTTAAGTAAATATAAATATTATAATTCCAAAAAATATTATGATAAAAATCAATAAGAAAATATGAGAAAATTTTTAAAATATTTATTTTATGGTATTTCATAAAAATAAATTTTTTTATATTTAAAATTAAAATTAACTATGATAGAATTTTTTTTTATAAAATTAATATCATTTTTTAAATGAGCATGTAAAAAATTTATATGGTTTATTTTTCTAAAATTTCTGAAATACATTAATTTTTTGGTGAATTGTAAAAATATTGTTATTTCCATAATTGGTGTATCTTGAATTGCATCAATTATTATGTACTAATAACCTAATAATTCATAGAACATGATACTCTAAAAAACATATTAAATTTGAGAAGGTTTTAATTAAAATAAATTAATATTTATTTCTGAACCTAAGAAGTAATTTCCAAAGTCAAAAATCTAAAGTATTACATAAAAAATTATATTTTATCTTTTCTTCCACCATTTAATTTCATTAAACTAATGAATTTGAACTATAAAGTGATTTAAAGTATTAAAATATTGTAATTTAATAAAAATATGGTTTATAATGTAAAAAATATAACTATTATAATGTTTACCTTAGATATAGTAATTTATTCAACATTTTATCTCAAAATACCCCTCTCCTCAACTATGAATAACCCCTCTCCCTCCCCTTATAAAACCCCTCCTCCCATTCATACCATAGCCAAAACTATGCCAAATCCTTTTCATAAATTCCCATAACATCATTAAGGAATATATAGAGTAATAAAACTACAATTTTTCAAGAAGAATAGGATTGTATAAAAGGAATCACTTTAAGAAATAGGTGAAAAAACTAATGAAATAAAATATGTATTTTAGGAAAGGGGATTCTGGAACCCAACTCTCATTATTTGGGTTATCCATATTTGACTTCATTTATATATGCATATTCTCTAATGTTCCTTAAACATCCTTTCACTATTATTCCATTTCTATTTCAGGGATATACATGTTTCCACCCTGATTTATAATCCAAATGTATTGATTTTCCAAAAAATATTTTTCTTTCCAAAACACATATTAACTCTTTTTTTTCTATTTCAAATTTTCTCAAAAATGATGATGTTTATGCCAAATATTTTTTCCATTATTCATCTAGTAACCCCAATGTTTATTAATGATAGTATAATTTATGAAATACTTATGAAACCCATTCCTTTCCATGGGTTATTTCATGACTATGATTGTTATACTTTCTATATTGCTTGAATTATTATATGAATATTGTAATGTGATGGGTGGGATCAGAATTATACATCCCTCTAATGAATTAGGTAATATGATGTATATCATGAGATTATTTTTATAATACGTGAACATGATGAAATATTTTTTTCACAATTATGATGTTATGATTTATGCACTTATGTTATGTGTGATCATGATGAAATATTTGTTCCCAAATATGGGTGGTATTTAAATACTAGGACAAGATGTTTCATTTGTATGAACATACACATTCCATGCATTTTTCAAATGTTTTCCTCGGGCTTATGTTTACAAAACCATGATTTTGAAATGATTATAATTATTACGCGCAACCTTGTGCTATTGATTCACATCTATTATTTTTTCTATATTATCATTCCCCTTACTGGACTTTTAGATCAACCGTTTAATTAATTTATATCTTCATGTGGCTATATGTACTATAGAAAAAGTGAGAGGTTTTAAGTGGAAAAAGAATAAGTATTTTAATAATGTTTATGTTTTTTATTTATAAGTGATGTATGATCCTAATTTTCACAAGATACAAAAATTTTCAATCGTACATTTTGTAACAATTATATTGTTTATCTATTAAATTATGTAATAATCATGTACGAAAAAATAGGGTTGATATAATGGAGATTATCAAAAATATCAATACTAGTATTAAACATTTTGTTTGCATTGGTAATATTCAGGAATGAAATATGGTCACTGTACGAAGGAATTTTTTTGTAAAACACTCACTAATTGAGGTATGGATACTAATAACATCAAATTATTTAATATATTTCTCCATGATCGGTTCCCTTGGAACACAATCAGTAATAATTTGAATGCACTACACTTACATAGATGTAGATTTATGGAAATAATGAATTACAGAAACACTATATTACATAAAACCATTTCGAGGTAATTATTAAACATTATGGGACTCTCTTATAAATTTAAGATATGTTTCTCAATATCTTATAAATCCAGATACAGGACTGGTTACCCTAATAATATGATCAGATATGGAATACTATTATCTATAAAGGAGAATTCTATTTATTATACCATCTGTACATATTCAATGTTATCTATTTGTTTCCTACAATTTCTTAGATATGGGTAGCTTCTTATATTTTAAATCCATATAACATGGAACAATAGAGTTTACATCCATCCAAGTAGGTGATTGGTATTTCAAGGATAATATTGAGCCTTCTTGAGGCGTCCTATATATCATGTTCATAACAGAAATCAAATACCACATAGTTTTTTAATCCTTATAGTTTAACATCTTTCAGAAAAGACATATATGGGGGAAATTAGGAAATGGGTATGATATTGAGTCTTAGGAAGGCTACCTATATACTATTCTTATAAAAGGAATCAGATTCATCATAGTTCAATCTTCCCTCAACCTACTTGATATAAGGTGAAAAATAATTAGTGCATGTGAGGGTTATTCTACTTGGATTTACCAATATAGAAATGGCTTCGATACATACACCATTTTATGGGGAAATTTTATCAGGCCATTAAACAGGTTTTACACACAATAGTTTTCCTGGCTAGCGAAAATTTATGATGTTGTCGATATAATTGTTTCTAATCTATAATCCCTCACGAGTCATTCTTTGTGTGAGAAACAAGGAAAAAAGAGATCAGACTGTCCTCGTGTGGTACATGAATTATAAACTTGATCTTACCATATGGGGTGCTTGATATGGATATGAGGTCTTGGAAAAGAGTCCTACATATCATTCATACAATAGGAATTAGAGTCCTCATAGTTCAATTGTATTCTAAATTTCCTAATGGAGGAATAATAATGATAAACTCATATGATATTTTAGTCCCCATGGGTTAGTGTTTCTAAAATATTGTTGGGAATTATACTGAAGTGGATTCCCAAATGGATATTAATCCTTAAGAAGAATTCATATATATCCTATTTGGACTTGAATATGAGTCCTCATAGTATAATTTTTTCCTAACCCTATAATGTGTTTGATGTACTTAAGGGCATGGCCGATGCTTACACTTAAGAGGATGCAAGAAAATAAACCCAACTCCCATCCGTTTATGGATGAGGAAATATGATAGACTCATAGGAAGAATCAATGTCATCATAGTTTAGTATGGTGTATGTAAGTGTGTGTCTACTGGAAAAGGATATTATATTCTAGGTTGTCTTATTGACATTCTTGATATCTCAGAGGGTCCATATCTGACATATCCAGAGTGTGTGTCTAACATGCCTTGAGTTTCTTCCGGACACGTCCTCATTTTCTACCTGGCATATCTTGATTGTTTATCTGAAATTCCCTAAGTATCTGTCTAATAAGGATAATATGTCCTAGGATATTTCACATGATTGAAGCATAAATATTATAGGTCTTTAAGATTATATTGATATCATGTCCAAATGATGGTCACATGGCCCTATCTATACATCTGAGGGTCTTCAAATGACAAATAATGACACGTCCAAGGGTGTTTCATGATCATGGTTGATATGCCAAAAGGATATCTCATGATCTAGTGGGTATATCTGGAGTAGTTTGCATGACTTGGATGATATTCCTGGAGGTATTCAAAAGACATTACCAATATGTATGGAGTACTTATCAAGACTTAGCAGACCTGTTCGAGTGCCGCCACATCATCTGTATAGGTAATGGAATGCACATTATTCCTTCACATGAAAATCAGTTATCCTTATTTGTGCAAGGATTCCATATTTTTATGATATTATTTTATATATGCCTCAATTTTTTTCATGTTTTAGCCTGTTGATGTTTCACAAGACTAAGCCGACATACGAAAGTTCATTCTCAAAATATGGAAGGCACGCCGAATGTAATTTACTTGATCAATATGGTGATCATGAGAAGCACATATACTTTCAGCATAATTCCTTAAGTTGTTCCGTATATTATACCTAGTGTAATACCCTTTTAATTTCATGTTTTCCACTCCTAGAAGTCCTCTTTTACTTTTTTTCCTCTCATGGGTGTGTCTTGCATCTCATTTGAGTGTGTGTGTGTGTATTGAGGCATATTAATTTATATGTCTTACTGCATTGGCTCAATTATTCCTTATTCAGTTCATATATCACTGATATGGGATTGATTCAATGGGTTAAGTATCACATCATGTGATTTTCATAATATTTCAATGGGTCATCCATGGAATTATATCTATGTAACATGATAGAGAGACCACAATAACACTCCTTTATCATCATATTTTTTGGACCCGTGAAATTTCAAATAGGATTTTATATAATCTTGTAGATGTGTCAGAGAGACTTTACATGAATAGGATTACTTTTCAAGGAGTCTCCATGAGGCTAGGACACCGATCAAAGAGGCTTTCTCATGATCAAGGGAGGCTTGTCTGGGGCCCTTTGTGAGAAGATGTTGTCTTATCAAAAGGGCTTCCATGAGATCATGTTGACATTGCAAAGGGCCTTTGCATAATCAATAGTGATCACACGAGGAATATAAATACTTTACATTAAAAATAGCATAACTTATACTGCTTGAAGCCTCCTCCCTGTTTCATATTTTATTAATTATTTTATAAGACTATCATCCTTCTCCCATTGATTTTCAATCATGGAGTCACATGACCAATAAAGGATCTTACAATGGTGTGAGAGCATTATCACGGATAGTCACTCTTCTATTATGTCAAGTGTTCCACGATCAAATTGACTTGTTAAAGTGCCTCTACAAAACTAATATGAATTATTTGGGGGTCTTCGCATTATCTATTACTATTTAAGGGGCCTTCACACGATCAAGGGGGACTTTTCTAGGGTCCTTTGTGAGATCAATATAGATTTTTTAGAGATCCCTCACAAGATCAAGATTATAATAATATATGATTGTAATAAATGTATATTACAATTATATAGATCAATATTCATTACATTACATGAACACATGCCCAAGGTACATAATAGTTTTGTACCTTTGAAAACTTGGAACACAATATACTTAATTCATGAATAATCTTCAATGACTCCCATAATTATATTACCTTGTAGTACTCATAAATAATTTTTTATAACTTGGGAAAATGAAAAAAAGAATGGGTGATATTATATTATCAGTAAGGGTAAAAAATGGATATAAGTTAGTATAACATGAACATAAAGGTATCATAACATGATCATAACATTTAAAAACTATAACTTGCATATTAGAGATCATAATCATTAGTCATGACATAAATATTGGAAGTTCATATGACTTGAATCAAAAGGGATTCAAAGAACAAGAGCCACGAGAGCATAACATTGAAAAAATTCATACTATTGTGGTATAAAAATAAGATTATTACATTTTGAACATTCTTAAATAGAAATAGGTTCACTCATTAAGTTATGGAAATTAAATGAGATCCTCACATAAACTTATGAACATGAAACTAGGCCCACTCATTAAATTATGGACATGAAAGATAGATCCATGCATAATACTGTGAACATATATTCAGGTTTACACATAACATTGTGAACATGTAATCATGTTTACACATAACATTGTGAACATGTAATCCGGTTCATGTATAAAATATTTACTCAGGAGTTATCTCTCTTTTCCAAATGCATTGGAGGGAGATATAGGTCCAAAACATCTCACAATAAAAAACATATTTATGTGTGCCAGAAGTTCATAAAAACTCATCATGTCAAAACCCGTTAATTGAAATGGTTTTCATAAAAATTTTATCATATAATAACATGTGGAAAAGAGAAATGTTTCATAATAATTTCATCATAGCATAACCCATGAAAAGAAGCAAGTTTCATGAGAGTTTTGTCATGGTATAACCCATAGAAGAGAAGAGGGTTTCATAATGATCTTTTCATGATAAACCATTCATATAATTAATAATAATGATATCATTGTTTCATATCACTATAAAATCATAAGTTACATCAAAGGATATCCTCTTAGATGGAAAACTACTTTGATAGATCATTTATGACATTTCTTAAGGAAAATATCATTTACTCTTTGAATTTTTGTTTTAAAACATAAAAAATTTTGAAAATATTTTTCTTTGAAAATATCCTTGATAACTTATGAAGTAATTTCCATATTAAATAATCTTCATGATGATAGGATGTTTTGTGCATGTTGTTCACATTAAAAAAATATTCCTCTCACGTTTTCTTTAAAATCCAAAGAATCATTGTTTGGAAAATGACATGAATATTCCTTCCATATTTTAAATGTAAATCATGGGTAAATTTTTTTAAAAAAAATATGATATTAATAATAAAAATGTGAAAACATTTTTAGAAAACATGGTTTTGGTAGAAAAAATATTTTCCAACCAAAGAGAGAAATGAAGTCGAGTTTTTTTAAAATATTTTTCTCAATTATCTTAATTACCAAAGACTCTAAAAATGTTAATATTATATGAAAATATCATTAATAACCAGAGAATAATAAAATATATGAATTTATTTAGATATGACTCATATTATTTTATCATTGGAAACACAATCATAAACAATCATGATAATTGATGAGACTGTAATATAAAATCATTACCACTTTGGTAACATTGAATCTTAAGCCCCGTGAAAAAATATCATTAAATAAAATATAAAATATAAATATGATAAATAAATTCATTATACTATATGTCAAAGAGGATATATATACACCTCCTAATATATTATTGTAACATAACATAACATATGTATCAATGAAGGAAAATGTAGACCAAAATCACTTATCATATTGGAAACGTTTTAACCATAAACCCTGTGAAAGTGAGATATTAAAATATATATGTAAATAAAAATTATTATATTTAGGATAATAATAAAATAAATAAATTTTCAGTTTACATACTATCTAAAATAAATATATGGTGAATATGGAACCTGTCTCACAGAAAAAAAAGTGAGACAAAAATATCTTAGCGCTTTGGTAACATTTTCACCATAAACTCCATGAAATATAGATACTAAAATGGATATTTAAATCATAATAATTATTATTATATGATTCATAAAATACATTCATGGGTAGTATAAATACCAAAAAAATAAATAGGTGGTGAATATGGCATGCGTCTCGCAGAAGTAAAAAAGCGAGATGGAAATCGGTTACATTAAGTCTTAACATCCATCATACATGATCAAACCTCCTATATAATAAATATAATTTTATTATATATCTATTATATAACCATTAATATATATATAATAAAATATATTATTTACTTATGTCATTTTATTACCCTTTTATTAGATATTCTATGTTAATGTCTTTTTCGGGTAATAATCGATTTGTTTTTTATATATGTTTTTATTTGTTATTTTTGGTACTATTAATTTGATCATGGTTACATAATATAAAAAATAACAATAAGTACATAATTATCATATTTATACCTAAATTTTAATTTTAATACCAATCATGAATTATGGTTTTGAGAAATGAAGTATGTAACAATCATAGAGACGGTGGGTCATACATAAGCATGAGTAACATTTCCATTTGTCAACGATCATTATGGAACATAGGTAAGTAATATATTATATTTATATAATGATCATAATATCGTAAATAACATATTACTGTATTAAATATACTTTTACATATCATCCATGTGGTGCCGTGATAGAAAGAGAGACTCATTGCTCAGTGAAATTGATAGTCCATGAGTATATGAACGATGTTATCATCTTTCAGTAAGTGAAATTGTAAGAAAGAAAATGAAATATTATAATTCTATAATTATAAATATTTCATTAATATCATAATTATTTCATTTATAATACTTAAAGTTTCCTTATTATTTTTCATGTAAATTATTAAACAAATCACATCACATCGTGAGGAGGTAGTTTGTCATACACAGGAACAATGTTATTGTATCAAATTTGGAATAGAAAGTAAAAAAATGATATAATTTCTAAATTGGTAAAAAAATATTTTATATATAATTTATATACATTAAATCCATTTTCATACCCAAACATAAGAAGTGGTAATGGAAAAATTAATGACATTAGTTCATGAGGTGGTAGTCTGTCGTAGAAACGAATGATGATTTTGATAACCCATTTGACGAAAGTGAAGATTGTTTTAGGTTATTAAATCAAATTAAAAACATATAAATATATGTAATATATTTATTTTATTATATAATCATGTTATAATAATAATTTAAGGAGGTGTTAAAATAAGTAAAATAAAAATTCTCATTGAAGAACATTAAATATTCGTTGATTATTCTCCTTATGTTTTCACAAAAAAAACTTCATAGGTTGGATTTATTCACAAACTAATACTTATGGAATGATATAAGGGAAACTTTTAAGTTATTTTGGTATGGTTTGGTCAACACAAATTTCTTGATATGTGTGTATAAGTGAGGGGAGTAAATTACATTTTATAATTGAGGAGGAGTGGTATTCTTGTAAGTACCCAAAAGTACTCAATAAGGAGGTGTATATATTACCACATGTGCCTAAAAAATTGTTCAATAATAGAGTTTAGGGATAATAGTGTCGACATACACCTCCAAAACACAAAATAAACACATTTTTTTATCAGGTCATTCCTTATTCATGAAGTTTACTCAATTTTACCATTTTTATTTTTTTTACCATGGTAACTTGTATCTTTTTATTTACCCAGGTAATCTATCCATTAATAATAAAACAAATATTATATTTATTAGATAATTTAGAACTAATAATACTAAATATTAAATATAATTTATAAACTAAAAATTCCTATGTGTGTGTAAAATTAATTTTATCATAAGCACATGCAATAAACAACACCACATTCTAACCGTAATCATGGTAATTAATTTTAAATATTTTAATTAATCATTATGGTGAAAATTATTTTTAAATTATTAGATAATATATATTGTTATAATTAAAAATATTGAATTAATTTTTCTAAATTCCATCCCAAGACGTAGAATTATATAATTTTAAATTAATCCCACAGACTTGATGAGAATAAAAGGATTCAAAGAGAAAGTATTGAAATATTTAGAATTTTTTTACATAAAAATTCAATATAAAAATGATTCCAATTATATAAATAGATAAATTTATCTACATTTGAACTAATTTTATATTAAAACAAATTATAAATATAATATATCATTACAAAAAAATTTAAATAAAAAGCTGTTATCAATTAAAATCTAGTATTTTTCACTATTAATCAAAAAATGAAACATTTCAGAAAAATGAAAAAACAATTAACCTAATTTAATTTATTTATTAAATTTTCAAAAATTCAGTTTATTTTGTTAAATAAATTTTATAAAATTGTTAGAAAATAATTCTAAAATAATTCCTCCAATGGTGAAAAACTAATTTTTAGAAAATACAGTTTTATGTATGCTGTTGGATTTATTCTTATCTCTTATCTAGAAAAAAAATAAAATGAATATTTAAACATTGATTTAAAATATAATATTTCAATTTCATTAAAATAAATCACAAATATTTATTTTGGTAAAAAACATTAATGTGCATAAAACTAGTTTTTTGAGAATATGATTTCTTTTATTTTCAAAAGGATTTTATTTCTATTTATAATTAATTTGTCACCAAGGAATTTATTATATATAATTTATACAATATATAT
This sequence comes from Viscum album, assembly GCA_963277665.1. Lineage (NCBI taxonomy): Eukaryota > Viridiplantae > Streptophyta > Magnoliopsida > Santalales > Viscaceae > Viscum > Viscum album. Next base: position 182,204,962 of record OY728153.1, on the reverse strand, counting down.
TTTCATAATTTAGTTAATCATATTCATACGTTTCATTCCAATAGATCTGTGATAACTAACATATTAAATAATAATAGAATATCATGTTTCCTTTATAATCAGTGTAGCATGTGTATCGAAAGTTATGCTCAGTACTGTATGTAACACAATCTAAACTCTTTTTTTCATGTGATTTAAAATATAAAAAGTTTAAATTTATTTGAAAAAATATTTCACAAAATATCATGTTGTTACATTATAACCCCCTTAAAATGATTTTCCCTTAAAATTTGTTAATTTTGTGCCAAAAATTGAGGATAATTATTCTTCATTATGTCCCTAGGATCCCACATTGCTTCATTAAGATAAAGGTTTCACCAAAAAACTCTGACCAGGTGAGTGGTCACATTTTGTATAACTTTATCTATTATATGCAAAATATCTACCAGTTATTCCTCATAATAAATATCATGTTATATTGTTATGACCTCTGAGTTTAGTAATGTGATGGATCATGTACATACTTCCTCAAGAGTGACACATGTACCACAGCGTAAACCTGAGAGAGGTTTGTTGGAAGGATTAAATGATAAGCTACTATCCTGATATTATCAAGTATTTTAAAGGGACCAATATACCTTGTAATTAGTTTTACATTATTTCTTCCATGAATAAATTTATAGAATTGACTTCTTAGAAACTCCAAATTCTAGATCTTTTCAATGATTATCATAATAAAATTTCTAAAATATTTGTTCAGTTATTACATTTTACTGAATGGATCTAACCTTCTATATCATCTAATCAACTTTCTCCTCTCTAAATATAATTATGTATGAAAATTCATTACAATACGTTTTAGTTCTATACTTATTCTCATAATAGTATTTATAAATATTCATCAACTTTCTACATTGAAATTTATTTTTTTGAAAAAACCACTATAGATGAAGGAGTTGATCCCAACCACCTATTAAATCCATTGAACAAGAAGTTATTTTATCCTCTAGGGTATTAATTTTTCAATTATATAGAATATATATATGAGGATGATACAATGTTTTGAATCTAAAATTTTTATTAGGAGTTTGATGAATATTTTTCTAAAAAATTAAGTTAAACATTGGATCCCAATCAGATATAATTGAATGTGGTACTCCATGCAATCTTACCACTTAATGTTTAGCTAATAACAATTATCCTTGGATAAATATTCTCTAATACATATTATGTTTGATTGATTTTTATGATGATCGACCACAAACCATGTAAAATTATTACCTTTAGATCTTTTGGGGATTATGATGATACAAACCATGGTGTTGTCTACCCATTTCCATTATAGTATGGAAAATGTTCATGGTATCCTTTTGGACCTTTGTCTCTTATACATGACATTATAACTTTTGAATCATACATACTCAATAATATCTCTCTTTATTTTTCCCACTTTAATTAATATTTCATATATTCTAAGGGTAGGTTTTATAACCTTTTCACCCTTTGGATGTTGGTATAATCCCTATATACTTTCCAGATGCAACCAGTTGTCACCCGACATAGAAGTTATTCTATTCCCAAAAGTGTATTAATAAAAAAATCAAGGTGAAAAAATCCATAATAATCATGACATAAAAGATAATATAAACCCTAAATTTTACCAATAACTTTAATCATATGTCCATAAAATGTAATTCCTCCTCAAAACCAAATGGTTTTATTTCCAAATATGTTTCCTAAAATACCCTTAATCATGATAAACTCTTATCCCATACAAAATCAGGAGGTGTGTCAAAGTCATTAAACTTATGATCAAACTCAATATTACAAACTCATGAAGTAATTAATAATTCATAAGTTATTATTACATGGATACATACATTATACCAAAAATAAAACAACCCTTAGATGGCATATGATTCTTACGACACAAATACTATTGGGAAAATATATCTACAACATAATCCTTGAATACTGATAAATAAATAATTCAATCCTTCCACTTCAATTATTGAAATTGAATAGGTCCGTCCCTGGTTTGGAAGTTAATTCCAATTTGAGGGTATTTATTTATATTATTACCATGTTCTCCACATTTAATAAATTGAAATCCTCAACAATATGTCACTCTATTTTCTTCTATTAAAAATAGATACCATTTTTCTTACATTTTATGTATTCTGTTAGGTTCCTCTTCCCACCTTATTGACATTTAGTAAGATGAATATTATTTACTCTATGTTCAGTACTGCATGAGATTTCATAAAATTTCACAAACCACTTTTTTGATACATTATAAATATTATCAAAGTTCAATGGTGTTAGTCATATATCATGATAGTTGATTAAGGATAATCACAATATCTATCTCTCTAGTACTCATATAATTTACTATCTCATATTCATAGAATTGTACATTAGATTTAGTGTTAACATGATTCCTTTTTTTACAACTATTGACTAAAACCAAAAATAATATTGTAAAAAAAATTAATCATAATGGGAGACCAGATATTTATGAAATTTTACTTATATGATGTCTAAATAATGACACCTCATTTGTAATATATGACATATTAAGATTATCCTAGGTCATAAATGATCATAATATATTTAAATCCTTATTGGTGGTTTATAAAAAGTTTCTAGGTTTCTAAATCATATCCCCAGGAGTATTAAACCATGTGTGTAGAAAGACCCATTTTTTGCACTAGGTAATGATCGAGTCCATCTCAATGCTCCCATTTCAGATTTATTACCCCCAGGTACCTCAATAAAGGAGCCACATCCACTTTTAGTATCCATAAAGGGATGAAATTTCATTGAAACCACTTTCTATATCCTTTAACAAAATTCAAAAAAAAATTCCTATACATTGAATCATCAGTTTACTAATCCTTAGATACATCCCTAGACATATCCTTAAAAATATCCCAAGGAATTTCTATAATTTTTTCTCATCCTAGTTTCTAAAGGATAACTAAACCTTTCCTATGATACCAACTATAAAAACCTAGGCATATAATACAACTATATTACATATTTCTAAATGAAAATTCATTATATCACACGAACACATTTCTAAGGACTATAATAGTTTAGCGCCTTTGGAAACATGGAACAAAATATAGTCATTTCATGTAATATATTCAACGTAGATCATAAAGATCTTCCCATTTAGTTGTCTAAGATAAACAAAAGTTTTCATAACCTTGGTAAAGTAAACAATATAAAGAATAATATAAAATTATTAGTAAGGGTAATCAAGGGAGATACATAAGTATATCACGATCATAAGTCTATGATAACATGATTAAAAAATTTGGAAACCATACCTTGTATATCAAAGGTAACAATCTTGAGTAATGGAATAAATATTTGTTTTTCATAAGGAATAAATCATAATGGAATCACATAACATGATACATGAGAGTAAAACATTAGAATAATACATGTTATTGTAAAATACAAACAATATTATAACATTGGTAACATGTTTAAATAGAAATAGGTTCACTCATTAAGTTTGGGGAATGAAATTAGGCCCTCGCATAAACTTATGTACATGAAAACATGACTATTCATAACATTATGGACATGAAAGACATGTACAAAAATAATAACGTGAACATATAATAATGTTCACACATATAATTATGAACATTTAGTCATTATCACATATATCATCATTAACATCTAATTGGGTTCACTCATAACATATTTTCCAATGAGTTATCCATCTTTACTAAATGCATTAGAGGGATATATAGGTACCAAAAATCTCATAATTAAAACCTTATTTATGTGTACCATAAGATCATAAACATTCATCATATAATAACCCATGAAATTAAATGGGTTTCATAAAAATTTTACCATATCATATCCTATGGAAAAGAGACATGCTTCATAATAATTTCTTTATTTATTCATAGAATAAGCCGTGAAAAGAATCGAGTTTCATGAGAGTTGTATCATGGTATAACCCATGTAATTGAATATGGTTTCATAAACATATTATCATGATAAACCATTTAAATGATGAATAAAAATGTGATCCTTGGTTCATATACCCATAAAATCGTATGTTACATAAAATGATATCATTTAATATGGAAAATTATTTTGATCGATCATTTAAATAATTTATTGAGGAAAATTCCCTTTTATCTTTGAAAAACACTTTTTTAAAACATAAGATTTTTTAAATATTTTTATTTTAAAATAACATTGAAATTTTTTAAAGGATTATTCAAAAAATAATAATGTTCATGATGTAAATAACTTTTTTTCATGCTATACACATTAAAACCTATATTCCTCTCACATTTTCTGTAAAATCCAAATAAGCATTGTTTGAAGAATGACATGAAGATTCCATTGAGAAAATATTTTAATGAAGTGAAAAATGGGTAAAAATCATTTTATGAAAATAAAAAACTTTTCAAACATTTTTAGAAAACATGGTTTTGGAAGAAAATGAAATTTTCAACTGAAGATCGAAATAAAGCAGGGTTTTCATAAAAACATCTTTTAAATTATCTTATGTAAAAAAGAGTGTGAATATCATACTATTACATGATAATATCGTTAATTACCATAGGAGAATAAAATTCTTGTGTTTCATGTGATATGGATCATAATATTTTATCATCAAATATATAATAATAAAAAATCTTGAGAAACTATAAGATTGTAACTTATAATATTTTCCACTTTGGTAAATTTGAATCATAAGAACCATACAAGAAAAATAATAAATAAAAATAAAATTACATGATTATAAATAAATTCATTATATTACATGTAAAATGGGATCTATATGCATTTATTAAAATAAGATAGGTATATAGACTAATATATTTCATAAATAAGGAAAATTGAGATAAAAATCCATTACCGCTTTGGTAACGTTTCAACCATAAAAACCATGAAAAAATAATAATAATATGGATATGTAAATCCAAATAATTATTAGTATAAGAAAAATTAAATAAATTCTATTTTAGAATACACAACAAATAATAGAAATGAGTTGTGAGTATGGCATATGTCTCCGAGAAGAATAAAAGTGAGAACCAAATCTCACACCAATTTGGTAACATTTTAACCATAAAATCCATGAATGAGAGATATTAAATGGGATATTTAAATTTAAATAATTATCAAAATTATAATATTAACAAATTTCATTATAATTATACAGAACACATAAAAGAAATATGTTGTGAATAAGTCATGTTTCTCGTAGATGTAACAAGTTAGACAAAAATTCCTTATCTTTAGTCCTGACTTCCATCATTCATGTTAAAACATGTTATATGACAAATATAAGTTAATTATAAATATATTAAATAACCATAACTATATATATCATACCATATATTATTTATTTATGTCCTTTTATAACCTTTGTATTAACAATTCCATGTTAATTCCTCATTTTGGGTAATAAAAACTTTGTTTTTTATATATGTTTTGATTTTTTATTTTTGTTACTTGTAAGTTTTTCATGTTCAAATAATATAAATAATAATAATAATGAAATAATTTTCATATTTATATGTTTATTAAACATTTAATAACTGTAATGAAATAGGGTTTGAGAAATGAAGTGTGATATAATCATGGAGACAGTAGGTTGTTTGTACGTATGGGTCATGTTTTCATTTTTCAATGATTATTATGAAAAGGAGGTAAGTAATAAAATATAATTATATAATCATAATAATATAATAAAGAACATATTATTTCTTAAAATATACTTATACATATTATCCATTTAGTGTGGTGATAAAAATATAATTGTATCACATCGTGAAGGTGTTAGTCCACACGTACATGAACGATGTTATCATCTTTCAGTTAGTAAAAATGTAAGAAATAAAATGATATATTATACTTTCATAATGAAAAATATGTCATGAATATCATAACTATTTCATGTATATCACATATATTTATCCTTATCATCTTCCACATAAAGAGTTAATGGAAACAAATCACATTACTCCATAAGATGGTAGTCCACCGTACACATAAATGACATTATCATATCCCTTATAGAATGGAAATAAAAAAATTAATATATGATATAATACCTACATAGGTATAATAATTTTATAAATATAATATATATAAATTTTATCCATCGTCATACCCAACCATGAAAGGTGGTAATGAAAAAATGAATTATATCAGTTCGTGAGGCAGTAGTCTGACGTACACATGAACGATGATTTCATAAAACATTTTATATAAGTGGATATGGTTATAGGTAATTAAAATAACATGAAAAAATCTCATTATATAAAATTTAATAATTTTATTATATCAACATGTTATAATAATAATTAAAGCAGGTGGAGGAAGAAACAAATTAAAAATACTTTGTTGAATAACGTTTCCTCTTCTTTAGGTATCCTCCATAGGATTGCACCAAAAAACTTCATGGGAAGGATTTTATCCCCAAATAAGGCTTATATTATGAGAGGATGAAATTTGGTAACTGATTTGGGTTGGGTTTTTTTATCCAAATTTATTGAGAGGAGTGTATAATTGAGGGGAGTGAAGGTCATTCTATAATTGAGGTGGTGTGGTATTCTTGTAAATACCCAAATGTATTCAATAATAGGGTGTAAATATTAAACCATGTGCCAAATAAATTGATCAATAATGTAATATAAGGATTATATGTTCAATAAAAACCTCTATAACACAAAATAAACATATTTTATCATGTTATTTCTCAGTATTTTAGTTTACTCAATTTTACCCTTTTAGTTTTTTTACCAGAGTAACTTGTATTATTTTATTTACTGTCGTAATATAACTTTTAAGAATAAAATTTTATTGATATTTATTAGATACTTTATAAATAGTTATTATATATATTAAATCTCATTTATTAAATATATAATCTTATGTGTGTGGAAAATTAATTTTAACATAACCACATGTAACATGAAAAACCATATTTTAACCATAATCATAATAATTAATATGAAATTTTTTCATAAATAATTATGGAAAAAATAAATATTAAATTATTATATAATATAATTAAAAATATTTAAATCATCTTTACAAATTGGATTCATAGAAGTGATAAAATTTAATTTAAAATTAATCCCACAATCTCGATGGGAAAGCGAGTTTTCTAAGAGAAAATCCTCAAAAGTTTAAAAAGATTTTATATGAAAATTTAATATGATAATTATTAAAATTACCTTAATTGGTATAATTGATTTGTATTTTAACTAATTTTACTTTAAAACCAATTAAAAATATAATTTAACATTTCAAATAATTTAAAAAAAGGAAGTGTTCAATTAAAATCTAGTATTTTCAATATTCATCGAAAAATGAAACATTTCAGAAAAATAGAAAAATATAACCTCTTGTAATTTTGATATTCCAATTTCCAAAAAAAATAATTTTTTTGATAAATGGTAAAATTTAATTTTAAAACAATTGAGCCAACGAGAAAATACTACTTTATAGAAATTACATATTTATATTTAAAATTATATTTATTCTTATTTCTTCTCTAGAAAACATATAAGATTAATGTTAAAAAATTTATCTAATATATAATATATATTTCTTTAAAATCAATCACAAACAATGATTTGTTTACTTTCTTGAGGTAAAAAATGTCTATATTCATAAAAATAGTTTTTCAGAAAATTATTTCATTTATTTTCAATAGATTATTATTTCTATTTTTATTAATTGTTCACTAATGAATTCATTATATATACTTGTGTAATCCATATATTTTTATAACTTATGTAATACTATTCATAACAACAATTGTAACGGCTAGGTGATAACTATCATATTAAATAATAATATTACATCATGTTTTGATTAACTTTAGCTTAGTGTGCATCGCAAGTTAGACTCAGTATTGCATGTAACTCAAGTGAAATGTAGTGTTACATGAAACATAAAATATCAAGAAATTAAATTTTTCTGAAAAAAATATTTCAAAAATAATCAATGTGTTACAAAGATAACATGCCAAAGGACCTCCACATGATCAATAGTGATCACACGAGGTGCGTAAACCCTTTTATTGAAATATTTTGTAAGCTCAACCACAAGAATCCACCACATTTTTATGATTTATTTATTTATTTTAGTAGGGTATTTGGGTGATTTTGAGGCACTTGTTTCCTGATATATCACAGGATTGGAATATCTCATTAGGAAACCTTCATATGACCACCAATGCTTGTCTGTACACCTTTGCAAGAACATGTGGTCTTGTTAGTGGGAAATCATATAATCATAGGGACTATAAAAAGGGGACTCACATTATCATGAACATATCATGATAGGTGCATGACCCCTTCACATGACCTTCCCAGAGTCATGAAATCGTGTGTCTTCTTGGGGGTCATGCGATCCTCATAACCTAGTCAATTATTCTCCATGAAACTATGCCAATCCTTAAATTTTCTTCTATATAAAATAATACCCATGCTTATAGTATTTTATCAAATCTTGAATTTCCACTGCTCATTTGGAAGACATAATCAAATTCCCCTATGAGTGAAGTTCGTAGGGACAAGACATTGTTTTGAGGAGATTAAATTTCCTCATGGGTCCCTAAGGTTTTCAATGATCAATGTATGGAGCAGTGTTTAGCCTTCCAGGTGACCTTTGGTATTCTGTAGGACATTCTATAAATAGAGGAGTAAGGGGAGGATTATTCCAATGGTGAAAATGACTTCATAGTTCTTGTGATTTCTAATATCACATTACTACTTCTCAATACTTCTTCACAAGAACCTTTTAACAAGAGTGTATCATTTTATTCAATATTATAATATAACTATATGAAATCCGTCATCCTAATGACTTGATCAAACAATTTTCAAATCAAATTTTGGTAATTTTATTGAACCTTGACCCATGCTATTGACCACATGGTTGTCCTGTGAGCTTTGCATGATCTTCTATATCCATTGTTTGATCATTTGATAATTACACAATCATTATGAATAACTCATGTTCACAAGACCAAAATTCTTTAAATGGGGCATGTGATCATGAGATTCTCTACGGGTCACACAATTTTTGAGACCGAGATAAAGTCATGCGATCATGAATCCTTATGTGGTCATGCAACTAAAATGATGTTTTCAGAGTCATGAACCTCTTTTTGTAGGGTTTAATTCTCATCTGACATGTTTTTCTTATTTTGTATAGATGGATTTCATTTCTAAAACATTTTCTAATACAACTGACCAAAGGGCTATGAATTCTAGAAAATACAATGTCAACCCTCAAAATCAAGTTTTCACTAACAAAGATGATTTGATGTGGATTCTCCTACTTGAACATCAGATATATTATCTTTATCCCTGATTTCCTCTATAGTGATTCAATTTCTAGATGATACCCCCAATTTTTCACTTGAATATAATATTCCATCTCACCAGCTATTTTCTTCCCTTGACTGTTTTTAAATGAAAATCTATTCATATTTTTAATTTGTTGATGCCCAGCTCCATGGGTTATCTCATGTGTTGGATAACTACGATTAGGGTCTATATGGTTGTAATCTACCCCATTATCTAATTTACAAAAATATATTCGACCATAGTAATCTCATCATTAAATAATATGATAACTGTTTGGATCTCAAAGTGGGACTTCTGACCTGATGAAAACTCCTATAATGATTGGGAATGGATATTCTAGGTGAGATAGAGCTACTCATAATTCTCCAAGCAGTTATATACTATTCATCTTTATGAGGTAACATGGAATTCTCATTATGTTGTGTACCATTTGTTAGAACTCATTGAAGATATGATTATCCACTAGCATCCCTACACTAACTCCTTCTATTTTCTCATGGATAAGTAGGTATTATCGTTTGATATATTTACTAGATATGATGGATACCTCCTATTGGGGATATATATGATGAATTTATTCTTTCTATGGATGTTTGGGATCACCCTGCACAAACTCTAACATTATAAAGGTAAATTATCACCATAATGAAGTAGAAGTTGAGGAAGGAACTGAACTTATTCCCACTACTTTATTTTAATGAGTGGATCAATATGTTCCTCTATTGTAGATGGATTTGGAAAACCATTATACACCCTCATCAATGTCCTAAATATTTTTTGAAAGATCATGTGATCTTATTGGTCCATTATTGAAGTTGGGGATTATGCCTCTTAGGGATATAGGTTGATACTCGAGGGATCCCCAAGCCTTCGACTAGTGGGGTTTTTATCTATGTTTATGAATGGATGGATTTTCCCAATTGGGGACACAGAATTGGTAATATGTGTATGAAATTTCGTGATGACTTTCCGATTGTAAGATGGGTTCCCTCTTAATATTTACATGCCAAGTCTTACTCACATTTATCCACTATGGTCATATCCAACAAGGCCACATCAATTTTCTTATTGTTGGACACTTCTAGTTATTATTTGTATGGATAAAAGATCATTTTTATTGTTACAAATATCACAACACTACTGGAATCCTTAATTCTTAATTCTAACCCAATATATTGAATGCTTTAGGGTTTGAGGTAATGAAACATGGTTCAAATGATGTTAATGATATGTTGATCCAACATGATCATTTCAACTTCATTGCTTATCATACACCGATTAGGCTAATTGTTGATAATAGAGTGGATCTCTTAATGAGAGGTTATATAAAATCTCTCTCCTAGATGGGGTTATTGTAGACCATGTAGAAAAGTTTATTATATATGATCTACATAACCCTATTAATTGTCTCATTATTTTTGTTGTATTCAAAGTGTTTCTCCTCTTCCCATAGTTGGTGTGTAGGGAAAGTGACATCCTAGACTTATCGACCAATTTTTTATTATGTTTTCATGTGATGATACAAATTCTGAGATTATTCTTCTGCTTTTCGATGCCCCAATCTATTTATCATATGAATATACCAAGGATTCGGTGATTGGAATATCCCTTAGGTTGAAAAGAACTATGCTTTATCAAACCCTTTATATGTGGTAGAAATGGAGACGATTCAAGACTTGGGGAAGCCTTCAAGGAAGCTTTCTAACCATATTGAAAAACATATCATTGGTTGGGAAAAGTTTATTGAGGAGGCTAGACCTTCGATATCAGTGATAGATGATGCACTGGCTAAGAGGAGAGAAAATGAAACTTCTCATTTTACTTAATTATGTTAACAAACCACTCATTCAATAGATTCAATGTTTAATACCCTCCAATATCAGTTACTCCTTTCGATGTACCCTCTCCAATGGTTGTGGAGAACCAAGTACCATAAAAGATAGTATAGAATATAATCAAAACTATCTTCACCAAGACTCCCATGTAAAATTTATGTGGCCAAGAGGAATTCTTCATTGACTATTTTGTTATTGGGGGACAATTGATTTTATTTTAATCCATTATATTAAATCATGCAAAATATTTTCCTTGCCTAAAAATAACTTCCCAATAGTGAGAAGGAATTGTGCACCTTTGATGAAAAAAAATTATCCGACCCATTCAATAAAGGAATCATTAGAGATACTTGGGTGGAGACATAAAATAGTCCATAATCTACTCACTATGATGGAATTATTGACTACAAATATTATGTCCCAGACCTCTATGGTCCATTACTTTTCTGAAATAAGGTGTCTAAGGTATTCTGGGAAGTCATGGTGACTTATCCCCAACAATTTTTCAAATTTCTAGTTTTGTGAACAGTTTTTACAGAATAGATAGGTGTAAAGTGTTTTCTAGCATTGATAGGTGTACAATGTATATAGCATGAGTAGGTGTATAGTGTTTCCAGCATCAGTAGGTGTATAGTTTTTATAGCATCGGTAGGTGTACTATGTTTCCAGCATCAGTAGGTGTACAATGTTTCTAGCATCGGTTGGTGTATAGTGTTTCCAACAATGGTAGGTGTATAATATTTTTAGCTTCCTATAGTTTCAGCCCTTTAATGTTTTTTTAACGTTAAACACATTTAAGGCCTTTTTAAAGGATATAAGGACGTGTCAAAGCCAATAACTCCTATATTAATTTTCATATGACTCGGGATTCCTTTACATTGTCAAACCATGTGGCTTAATGCGATTCTATTTTAATAAAAAATCCAACTCATCTTAAATTGTTTCTATGTAAATATTCTAAAGGGAAAAAATATCTTACTACCTTGTTCTACCATCCTTTTTCCCAAGTGTTAGATTCTCGAACCATTCCTCCTTACCATAGGAGCGGTGTGATCGAACCTAAAGCCTTAGATCGTTCCCCTTGATGTTTTTTCCTACTACATGAACAACCCCTATTTTGGTGTAAGTAGTAAGTGTTGATCCATCATCAATAAAATCTATGATCTCCCTCTATTATTTTGTTTTATTTGATACTTATTATCCCATTTCTCTATGTCATGTTATGGAATGTGATCTCCATGCTTCTAATGGAGATTTCTTGGGTGTCAGTTGGTTTAGTCGTGCCGCAACGTCCTTAGTGGATGCAGTTGTCATGGGGGAGGAGATCGTAATCTGTTGTGGGGATCATTCATGTATAAAGAACATCATGAAACTTTTATGTTATGGGATTCATTGCTTCTCTATTATTTTACATTCATTCATAGAGTTAGGATGATTTATCCAATAGAAAAAAATGTAATTGACATAATAAGTATTTGAACTGTATAAATCAATTGGTATTGATTGTATGTTATTGCCTGTTGATTTTCTAGATAGTGTGATATATATTCATGCCTTGTTTAGCATGTCGTTCTTGAAGAAAATTGGTAAAAAATGTAAACTGGGATTAATTATAATTATATTTCAAAGATAAAGATGCATGTAAATGAATCTGTTTGTTATTTATGTAATTTGATGTTATTCAAACTAATGCAGTAAGAATGTATAATTATTTGTGATAGCTTAATGTTTAGATTTCCCATAGTTGGGACCTACGAATAATAAATCGATTAATTCCAAATGTATTACATAAAAAAATTGATAAAAACGTAATGCCTAGTAGGGTTCTAAGTTACACTCTTGCGTTTAAGGCCGAGTACCATGTGCATTGGAGCCAGGAGTGCTCATTATGTTTGTAGGTTGGATTCCTTATTTAATGGCGAAGAGACCAGTGGATATGATGTTTTTTCGCACTTCTTGTGCTGTGATGTGAGCTTGGATGGGTGTTGTGATATGTTTGGGTAGGGAGGCCCATTAGTTATGGCAGCAGTAGATGCCTACAGTGGTGAGTTGTGTCGATTTATGCATGTGCGTGTCGGGGAGGACACCGTAGGTGATGAAATGGGTTGGATGTGAATGTTTGGATGCTTAATAAGTCTTGTTGTTTGTTTATCTATATTACATTCCCAACAACTCAAGGTTGCTAGTCTTTCTTACCCTCCATCCAAAAGGGGAGAATACACATGGGGTATTTCACATGCTTTTTGTGTTTATCCTCTCGACAGAGGATGGGTCTACACTCTTACTATAGGTGGAAAAGACATTTTGGGTAGTTCAACTACCCACCATGTTGATCCCCATTATTTTTAGTAACATAGAATTTTTTTTCTACAATGCATGGGAATATAGGAACGTAATTGTTCTATTAATAAATTATTGAATGAATGATGTCAACCCATGGGATTAGAGCTTGCTGGGATGAAATTTCAAGTTTAAAATTTTAAGGAACAATAGACTTTGGGTGTGATACTAATAAAATGTATTGTGGAATTGATAATGGTTAATTAATGTTTAAATATATAATCAATGTAGTGTTTAACATATAAAAAGGGAATTAAGTAATATAAGAAATCTCTTTAAATGGTTGTGTGCTTATAGGATACCTAGTCTTAGCAGTGGCAGTTAGCAGTTTCAGAGATATTAGCTGCAGTTGAGTCTAAGTCTAGGTTTTTCCCATAGTGTGGTTGTGAGATATATTATATTTTGTACTTTTTATGATTTTATACTCTAATACAATGTTATATTTAGGGAAACTGATACCCTAGGGATTCTGAGCCCTAGGGGGTGTTTTCCCCAACATTATAATGGGAGGATGGATGGATGACTACCCCCTTTGGCCCCACTCTCTTCTCTTGTTAGTTACTTGTGCTGGTAGGCACAATGGTTATTTTTCCCTAAATTTTTGTGTAGAGGGCTATAGTGGCTTTTGATTATTCACACACATATATTATATATATAGTTTTATCTAGACTACTATAGGTGTAACGTGTATAGGATGTGATGGATTGAGGATCCTCACCCGATGTATGTGCTCTAATGACTTGAGGTATAATGCCCGATGTTTGATACAAATTATGCGAGCTGTTGTGGCTCCCAGAAACTACCTGGTAATTTTGGGTGTGTGGACGTGGTGGTTGTGATGCATGAGGTTCATGTTGTGGTTCTTTACCTAGGTGTCTGCAGGTAAGCCTTTTGGAGAGAGATTATTAGGACGTGCGAAGTTGGGGTAAAGCGGAAAACCAGTGGAGAAATAGTAGCGGGATACCTTTGATATTATTTATTATATACTCTTGTATGTGATACATGGTGAGAGTTGCCATGGTGATTTTGGGAACATAGTATACCTATTTTTGGAATGTGTTAGTTTCACTTGTTATTTACTGTGCTTTAGCATGCTTTCTTTACTTTTACATGAGAGGCTCCAAGAAGGATCCTACTGAGTATACTGTTATACTCACCCAATGTATATATAAAATATTTTTAGGTCACTTAGAGTAGGTTGGAGATCAGGATGGTTACTACTAGATTGGGGTTGCATGATCTGTTTAGGCTTCATGGTTGCTTCTATTTTTACTTTCCTTTGGTAATTGCAGTTTTCCCTTTCAATTGTAGTAGTTTTTTCATGACATTACATATGTGTACTTGGGAATTGATTTATATTGTAGTTTGAGATGGATTTGGTTGATGTATGTCCTATCTCTCTCTTTCGCATGTGTTCTCTTAGAGGGTAATTCCACCCCTTTGTGTGGTTACTTTACCCTAGGTGTTAGTCTTTAACCTAGGGCCACTTGGAGGCAGGACTCAGGGGTCACTATCTTCTATCTCACATTGCTAACCCAGTTGGGGTACACCTTATGGGGAGAGGGCCATGAAAGAGTGGTATCAAAGGTATGGTTAAGGGATAGGATGGAGTTTGGTGTTAGACATTGGTGAGGTTGCATTGGTTGGTAGGGAAATAGTTTCATCCATGTTTAGAAAGTGATGTAAAAATTAGAGATCAGGTAAGATAAAGGTGTTTAGGGCCACATGTTATCTGATGCATGATCCTTTAAGTTTTCAATGGCTACTAAATGAGGTGACACTTGTTGCAGGGTAGAAACCTAGGAAAGGATCATCCATCATTCATCTTTATGCATGTGTTTGAATTATTAGACCTTGATATAGTTTAACATAAAAAGAATAAAAGAAAAAAATTATTTAATTAATGTCGAGTCTTCCATATTCCAGGTTTAGGAGCTCTAACTATTTTTTGTTATTCCAGTATGGATCTAGGAAAACATCCTCATCAGTTTCATGCAGAAGATGTTGGAGTTGGTGGCCTAGAAATAACTACTTTGTACTTTATTCATTAATAATTACCTTATCACATCTTGATTGTTCTTCTGCATGACAATGCATGTGATAATGTCCTATGGATAACTGTTGCACAAAATGGTCATAGTATATCCCTACTATGATGGGAACCCGTAAGTGCCACAACTCTATTCTTGAATATATGTTCTATGTCTGGATGATGTTATTTGAGGGACACAAATAATACATTCCATTAGGGGTGAGGACTCATAAAAATTTGCGGCACATTCTCATGATGTGTTTCATTGGTAATATCTAGGAGGATATTATGAGAACAAGACATGCCAGTAGGAAATCCACATTTCATAGTGTCGTTGGATGTTCCTATATACGGACATGTATATTGGTCCTTAAACAATAATATTGTTATTAATGGATATTACATCTCGCTCACTTATATGTATTGACAAAAAACCGTGAAAACACACTTTTCCCAGCGAGGTAGGATATGTTGGGTGCATCACGAGTAATACTTCATTAATAGATAATACAAGAAAGGATTTTTTCTTTCTTTTCCATAACAGAAGTAAATACACCAGGCCCTTTCATGGAATTGATATATCCTTAATAAAACCATATCCACAGTATTGAATGGGTAAGTTCAATTCCTGAAAGTCAATGAAATAATAATAGATCACATGGGTCGATGGCACTAGCATGCAACCCACATGATTCGGGATATCAAGACAACGAGATAACATTACACGGTAAGATTTCATAGAGGTGACACATCATTGCGGCATTAAATTATTTTCCTATGGGTGACTTGGCATGTTTCTAGACACTAACCTTGGACCGTAGGAAAACTCCCCCTAATTCCACTAATAAAGTGGCCTAAAGGGTCACACACAAAGTTTGTCAAACTATCTTAGTTAAATATTAATTTAACAAGTGGAATAAAGATTATCCCCGATTTTTGTTTAATAATTATTCAAGGATGCCTAATCACATTTATTTAAGCACGAGTTATTTCAGAGAATATATTGTGGGTGAAATAATATATTTATTAGCGAGTAATGTGGTGATATTTATTAAAGAAATAAACAGCCATTATTCGAGGTCTAATAAATGTGTTGGAGGAAATAAAGAAAATGGAAAAAAAGTACATGTTGTGTATATTAATATACACACAGTGTAATTTTTCTAGGTATTTGTGAGAAATAATAATATTTTTTTAATTAAATATTATTATGTGGAATTTTCTGTATGCATTTCAAGTATTAATAATAGTCAACTATTATTATTATACCTGGGGCTTACTATGAATTAAATGAAATGAATAAATGATTTCGGGTAATTAATTTATTCTATTATTCTAAGTAATTAAAATCTGAATTATATAATTCTCATTAGGCTATCCATTTTTGGTATTTGTTCATAAAGTACCTAGGTAATTCTCTCAAGACAAGATAAAATTATTTTTCTTCTAAGAACTCACTCAAGCTATGATAGAGATCCTCCTTCACCAGATCAAGGAGAGCACTTTGCAAGAGGCTCTCAAGGAGATCAAAGGCGGACATCGCAAGCAAAGTCTCTTCTATTCTAGAAACTGAATATCACTTTGGCGATGTCTAGAGGTACGTGGAGAACATTTTGAGGACTGCTATAGGAATCCTACACTTGGATTCTATGATGAAATGACGAATCACATCAGATCATGACTGGAAACACCAACGGAGATAGAATTCCATCAAGGTAATTCTTTTCTTTTAATTAAATTAATTATAAAAAACATAGAATGATCCACTCTATGGTTATAGGACTCCCTACCTTTTTTCATTATTTGTTATATTCTGAAGATCTGGTGTTTTATTATCATGACGAATCTCATATTGATTGTTTTTAGTGGAAACAATTAAAGTTGTGTACACCCACCAAAACACTTCCAATGCGCCCGGAAACTATAGAAGATGTACAGTAGGCTATGCCAATAGATCACCATTGGGTAAAGGATAACGACCAAGATTCTTGGAGAAGGACACTCCTTGAGTTTTAGTGGAAGAGTTTACTGAATAATGAGGGCTTTGTTTTAGATGGAGTCACAGAAGACTGCTTGGAGGAGGTTGAGATAGCCTTTAGATCAATCCACGCTATGAAGAAGTACTGGGTGTATTTGGTTCTAAATATACTGAGTGAAGAGGCAGGGTAGTAGTGGTTCTTGTTCATTAGGGATCGTGAGGAGGCAATGATCTCATGGGAGGAGTTTCAAGAGAAGTTCAGAGTTGAGTTTCATTCTTTGATGGTGAAGGCGTATAGTCACAAGGAGCTGCATACCCTTTTAAAGAGTGATCTAGTGCTGGAGATTTTGGAATCCATTTTAGAAACCATTTACAATATGCTTCAGACCTTTTTCTAGATGAGGAGGCCAGAGAGAGGTATTTAGAGGAGGCTTTGAATCAATAGATCCAATGCAAGGTCACCTCGTTTAGGCTAATGATATATCGTGAGGTGCTGGAGAAGGAAGGGGTTTTCCAGGGGACATTGGCTAGAACTAGATCATTATGAGAGGGGAGCATTCATGATTTATCATGAAGTAGAGCAGTGTTTTGGGGTTCCCAATTTTTAGGGAAGAAGAGTTTTCGTTCATCCAGGGGTACGTCATAGCCCTCAAAAAAAATTTCTCCATGGGAAGTGGCTCTCTGTCCTATGCCAAGGGGTCAAGCACTTGTTTTTATTGTGTAGGATGATGTCATTAGCATCGAGTGTTCCTGAAATTTTAGAGAAATCATCATGTACGAGGTGTTCCATTCTATGTTCCTATATTGGTTAAGTTCCAGTTGAGGCAACAGCAGCAGGTTTCACTAGATTTGGATCAGAAGATAGCATATTTGGTAGGCAGAAGACAAACCTATAATGTTCCCCATCCTCAGAGAGTAGAGCGTGACCATGGTGGTGGTCATCATCAGGGTCAGAGAGGTCATGGAGGAGGTCATGGTCAGCTTTATACTTTAGCATTGCAGGCACCAGGAAAGCTAGACATCGTTCGAGGTACCCTTTTCTTGTTTTCTTCTTTGGTGTATGCCTTGTATGATTCAAGAGTGAAACACTCTTCATATAACCTTCCCTTTTTCATGCTTTGGAACTTGAGGTAGAGATTCTTCCAGTTCCCAGGACATTGGGCATGCCAGTTGGAGGTCGAGCTAACTTGTTTGAAGTATGCAAAGACTGTCAGCTAGTAGTGGGGTATCACTACTCTTGGGGATATTTTTTATGATTACAGATACAACCATATGATATCATCCTCGGTATGTATAGTTTTTATTCAATTTAGGATATCACATATTGATTAATGGGGTAAGTGGTGTTCTTTGATGCTGATGGATATCCAGTAGTGTTTTTCTTTGAGTGAGACCCTCAGATGGGTTAGAAGCATGTTATGTCCTTATCATCCTTGATGGATGATCTAATGATGAGTTCTTCATAGGTTCAGTAGTTTGTGTTTCCTAGGGTCTTATAATAATACCCTGATGTATTTCTATAATAGGTTGTAGTATTACCCACTTGATGAGATATCGAGTTTGGGATCGAGCTGCGTCCATGATAATCTTCTATCTCTATGTCTCTATATAGGATGGACCCTTATGAGTTATGAGAGCTATGTATACAGCTTGATTTTCTGTAACATTGTGTTTTTTGTTCGGCCGAGTGTGCCACTGTGGGGTGCACCAATTTTGTTTGTGATGAATGCTGACGTCATTTTGCGGTTGTGTATCGATTATCGTCACTTAAAAAATGTGACAGTGAAGAATCTATCTTATCTTATATGGATTGATAATTTATTCGATCAAATGAAGGGTGAAAGTTTGTTATCAAAGATCGACTTATTGTCAGGATATTATTAGATGTCTATGAAGGACAAGGATATACTAAATACTACTTTCTGTTGTCGTGATAGGTATTATGAGTTCGTTGTAATGCCGTTAGGTGTGATGAATGATCCAGCTATGTACATGGGATTGATGAATTCTATGTTCCATGAGTTCCTAGATAAGTTAATGGTGGTTTTCATCGACGACATCCTTGTTTACTCCACATCTGAGGAGGATCATGTAGAGAATTTGCAATCCATTTTGGGAGTAATTCAATAGAAGCTATTTGGGAAGTTTTAAAAGTGTGTGTTTTGGGATATAGAAGTCTGTTTCTTAGGGAATGTGGATTTCAGTAGGGTGTATCTATGGATCCATCGAATATTGAATTAGTTGTGTGTTGGGTATCCCCCAAGATATTGGCAGAGGTGTGAAGTTTCCTTTTTCCTGTAAGCTACTCTAAGTGGTTCAAAGCCGATTTCTCTTGGGTTGTGACTCCCCTAACAACATTGACGAGGAAGGATAATAAGCTCTTATGGAATTATATGTGTCAATAATCTTTTAAGTATTTTATGGAGAAGTTAGTAAGTTCTCCAGTTCTTTGTCTTCTAATAGAGGGAGTTTAGTTTGAGATTTTCTACATGGATTCTCATATGGGTTTAGGCTTTATTCTCATATAGCAGAGATCAAGTGTTTATTATGGGTATCGATAGTTGTGTTTCAATGAACATAACTATTCCACCCATGATCCTGAGTTGGAATCTTTTGTGTTTTCTATGAATTTGTAGAGACATTACCTCATTGGTGTGTGCTTTGTGGTTTTCACCAATCATGCCGGAGGTATGACTTCGCCCAGTGTGACTTGAACTTGCGGAAACATCAGTGGATGGAGTTATTACAAGAATACGACTTCAAAACATCTTATTCACATGGAAAGAGGAATTTTTTGGCTGATTCACTATGCAGGAAGTCAAATAGTGATGTAGTTCATGAATTTGTTGACAATTGGAGAGATGGAAGAACTTTCATCATTCCATCTAGATATTGGAGATGTTGGGAGAAGAGGTTGTCTTTTTCATATGATGGTGCAGTTATCTCTAGTGCAGCAGGTGGAAGAGTCCCAGTTGGGGGATCTAGAGGTGGAGGTCTCTAGAGACAATGTTTTTTGTAGTGAGGCCCCTGATGGTTGGGTTGAGTACAAACAACACCGAGTGTTGCATCAAGGAAGGATTTCTGTTCCATTGGAGATGCATGAGACATTTCTCAAAGAGTTCCATTATTTTTCTATAGTGGTATATCTTAGTGTTACAATGATGTACCGAGCTTTGAGGAGTCAATTTTTGTTTCCTGGGTAGAAGTGTGAAGTTGCAGAGTTTCTGTCTCGATGTTTAGTCTGTCATAAGGTAAATGTCGAGCCCCTTGTCTGTAATTGATTTTCCTAACCATTATATACTCCTTAGTGGAATTGGGAGGACATTTCAATGGACTTTTTTACTGGTTTACCTCGAGATTAGGGTGGAAGTGACACTATTTAGGTGGTATTGGATCATTTAACAAAATATTCCCACATTATAGTGATCATGGAGTCGAGCTTGGTGGAATTTTTTTCGAGGCAGTATCTGGAGCATGTGGTGAGACTCCATAGACTCTTGAGGATGATCATTTTCTGTTGAGGTCCAAAATTTTACCTCTAGGGCATTAAGTTTTGGTGGAGTTTTCTTAATACAATAGTTTTCACTCCACTATTGGTATAGTTCCATTTGATGCACTGTATGGATGACCTTATCATTATTCGTTGTGCTGGAATAGGATTGGGGAGTCAGCATTTCTTGGAAAAGAACTATTTTAGAATATGATGAAGTTGGATCAGGTGATTCGTGAGAGGATGGAGGTAGTGCATGATCATCAGAAATCATATTCGGATCAAAGGAGGAAACCATTGGAGTTTCATATTAGGGATCACAGGTTTCTGAAGGTGACTCACCATCATGGGAAACGAAGGTTTGTTCATTGTAGTATGTTGTCTCCCCGATTTTTAGTCCTTTCAAGGTGTTGGCTCGTGTTGGAGCCGTGGCATATCAAGTACCACTTCCCCCCACAGATGATCCATATATAAAATGTTTTTCATGTGTCACAACTCTGTCATTATCTTCATAATGAATCTCACATCATCGATTGGGGAGAGATCAATTTTAGTGATGATGTGAACTTCGAGGAGAGACCTTTGGAGAACCAAGACTACAAAGATATGGTTTGGCACGAGTGTCATATCCCCTTGGTTCTTGTCTTGTAGCAACACAGTGGTGTGGATGAGAGTACCTATGAATGTGAGTTGTAGATACCTTATCAATACCCAAAGTTGTTTGATGTTTAAATATTCTCATGTAACTATGTTCTCATTGTGGTTGTAGACCATTCATTATTATGATATGGATTTATTTTTTTTTCTTCTTTTTTCTTTCTCACTTTTGAGAGGTATCTTTATGGGTGGTTGTTCAAACCCCCTTTCGGTTTCCTTTTAGGTTGGTTTTGAATTCTCGAGGACAAGAATGTTTTGAGAGGTATCTGATGTAATGGAACATACCACTCTAGTCCATTCATTTGCTGAAATCAGGTGTCTGAGATGTTCTTGGAAGTCAAGGTATCTTATACCCAACACTTTTCCAAATTTCAAGTTCTATTAATTGTGTTTCCACCATCGGTAGGTGTATAGTGTTTCTAGTATCGGTAGGATTACACTATTTATAGTATTTGTAGGTGTACAATATTTCCTGCATTCGTAGGTGTACAATGTTTCCAGCATCGATAGGTGTACAATGTTTCCAGCATCTGTAGGTGTATAGTGTTTCCAGCATTGTTAGGTGTACAGTGTTTCTAGCATCGGTAGGTGTAAACTGTTTCCAGCATCGGTAGGTGTACAGTGTTTCCAGCATTGGTAGGTGTATAGTGTTTCGAGCATCGATAGGTGTACAATTTTCCCATATCTGTAGGTGTACAGTGTTTCCACCATCGGTAGGTGTACAATGTTTCCAGAATTGGTAGGTGTATAGTGTTTCTAGCTTCCAATACTTTCACCCCTTTAACATTTTCTTTGACGTTAAACACATTCAAGGCCTTGTTTTAAGGGATTTAAGGCTAATTCAATGCCCATAAATCGTATATTAATTTTTCCTAAGGTGTGGGATAGATTTACTTGGTCTACCTTCATGGTTTAATGTGATTCTCTTTTAAGGGAAACCCCATCGTATCTTAAATCGCTACTCTGTAAATCTTCTAAAGGGATGAGATATCTTCCTCATTTGTTCTACCTTCTCTTCTTGTTCCATGGTGCATGATTCTCGAAACATTATTTCATTCTCTATGTTTTTATGTTCAGTCGTAGAGTTAGCAAGATTTATCCACATGACCAAAATGGAATTGACATAATAAATATTTGAACCGGATAAATCAATTGGTATTGATCATATGTTATTTCCTATTGTATTGCTTGATAGTGTTATATCTATTCCTGCCTTGTTTATCAAGTCTTTATTGATAGAAATTGGCAATGAATGTAAACTAGGATTAATTTTAATTCTTTTTCAAAGATAAATATGCATGTAAATGAATCTAGTTGTTGTTACTATAATTTTATGTTAATCAATCTAATGTTGTAAGCATGTTTAAATATTTGTGATAGATTACAATTTATGTTGATCATAGTTTGATCCTAAGAATAATAATTCTGTTAATTCTATATGGATTAACTAATTGGTTATTTGACAAAAAGATAATTCCTGGTAGGGTTTTGAGTTACCCTCTTGCTTGTAAGGCTGAGTGCCTTGTGCTTTGGAGCCATGAGTGCTCATTATGTTTGAAGGTTTGATGCCTTGTGTAAGGGAAAAGATCCCAATTGATATGAGGATTTTTTTCTACTACTTGTGTTGTGACGTGAGATTCGATGGATATTTTGATATGTGCGGACAGGGAGGCCCATTGGTTCTGGAAGATGTTGACACATAGAGTGGAATGATTCAACAGTTTATTCATGTTGGTGTTTAGGAGGAGACCAGAGATGATGAAAAGGGTTGGATGTGAATGTTTGGATGCTTACTAAATCTTTTTAGTTGTTTATCTACATTAATTTTCCCACTACTCAAGGCAGCTAGTCTTTATTACCCTCCTTCCAAAAGGGGCGAAGACGCATGGGGTATTCCACATGCTTTCCTTATTTATCTACTCGAGGATGGATGTGGGAATGCTTTTTCTATAGGTGGAAAAGACTTGACGGGTAGTTTAAATACCCACCATGTTGACCCCCTTGTGTTTAGTATCATAGAATATTTTTCTAGAATTCCTCGGAATATGGGGAAGTAATAATGCTATTAATAAATGATTTAATGGATGATGGTTACCCATGGGATTGAATATTGCTGAGAAAAAATGCATACGTTACAATTTAAAGGAACAATGGACTTTGTGTGTGATTCTAATGAAATGTATTGTGGAATTGATAATGGTTAATTAATTTTTAATGATTTAATGAAAGTAAAGTAAAAATTATAAAATGTGAATGAAGTAATATAATAAGTCTCATTAAATGGTTTTTGTTTATAGGAAACCTAGTCTTAATGGTTGCAGCTGGGAGTCTGAGAGACGTTAGCTATAGTTGAGTCTAAGACTAGGTTATTCCCACACTGTGGTTGTGAGATATATTACATTATGTACTTTTTTTTGTTTTTATACTCTAATCCACCCCATAAGTTAGGGAAACTAACATCCAAGGTATTCTGAACCCTGGGGGTGTTTTACCCAACATTCTGATGGGAGGATGGAAGGCTGACTATCCCCTTGGGTGGCGCTCTCTAGTTTTGGTAGTTACTTGTGCTGGTAGGCACAATTGTTAGTTTTCCCCATATATGCATGTAAAGGGCTTTAATGTATTATGGTTATTCACACAAATATATTTTGGATATTGTTTCCTATGGACTACTATAGGTGTAATGTGTATAGTCCATGATGTCTTGTGGATCCTTACCCAATATATGGTCTACAATGGATTGAGGTATAATTACCAACATTTGATACATGTTATGTGAGCTATAGTGGCTCCTATAAACTACCTGGTTACTTTGGGTACATGGACATGGGGGTTTTGCTGCATGAGGTGCATGTTGAGGTGATTCACCCAGGTGTTTTCGAGCAATCCTTTTTGGAGATAGATGCCAAGGATGAGCGACATTAGGGAAAAACTACAAACCAGTGGTGAAGTAGTAGTGGGGTACCCTTGATGTTCTTTATTATATAATCTTGAATGCAATACTAGGTGAGAGTATCCATGGATAGGCTGCGAATTTTTTATACCTGATTAGGTGACGAGTTTGTTTCACTTGTTATTCACTGTGCTTTAGCATGCTTTTGTACTTTTTCATGAGAGGCTCAAGGGAGGATCCTACTGAGTATACTATTATACTCAACCTATGTATATATAAACTATGTTTTGGGTCACTTGGAGTAGGTTGCAGATCAGGCCGGTTACTACTAGCTTGGGGTTGCAATATCTATTTAGGCTTCATGGTCGCTAATGTTTTTACATTCCTTTGGTACTTGTAGTTTTCCCTTTCAGTTGTAGTAGATTTTTTTGATGACATTACATATTTTTAATTGGGATTTATTTTATATTGTAGTTTGAGTTGGAGTTGTTTGGTGTCTTTCTTATCTCTCTCTTTTTGATGTTTTCTCTTGGAGGGTAATGCCTCATGTTTGTGTGGTTACTATACCCTCAGTGCTAGTCACCAACACAAGGCCTACTTGAGGGGGGACTTATGGGTTCACTGTCTCCCGTCTCACATTTCCGGCCCCGAAGGGGTACACCATGTGGGGAGGGGGTCACAGTAGTGTGGTATTAGAGTTCTGGTTGAGGGATAAGAAGAAGTTTGGTGTTAGGAATATGTGAGGTTACATGGGATGGTAGGGAAACAATGTCAGTCAATTTTATCAAGTGATGTAAAGACTGAAGACCAGATAATACATAGGCATTTAATGCCCCCTATGATCTGATGCACAAACCTTTATGTTTTTTCTATCTACTAAACGAGGTGATACTAGTTATAGGGTAAATACATAGGAAAGGATCATGCACAATTATTCATTGTTTCTTTGTTTGAATGGGTAGACCCTGAGTTAGGTTAACCAAAAATGAATAAAATAAAACAATTAATTAATTAATGTTTAGTCTTCCATATTCCTACTTTAAAATCTCTAATTTTTTTTTATTTTGCAGGTATTGCTCTATGTTGGTGTCCACATCAGGTTCACTCAGAAGACATCCAACAGGTTGTTCCAGAAGATTGTCATAGGATAGAGGCTGATTATGAAAACACATGTAGGAGGACACTTCATGAGTTTTAGAAGTAGAGTCTACAGAAGTACGTGGGCTCAGTTTCAGAATCCATCACTAAAGACTGGTTGGAGGAGGTGGAGATAACCTTCAGTTCGATCCATTATTGGAAGGAGAACTGGGTGTGTTTCGTTTTGATGATGCTGCGTGGAGCAGCGAGGTAGTATTGGTTCTTGTTCTTTGGGGATCGTGAGGAATCAATGATCACATGTGAGGAGTTTCGAGACAAGTTCATAGTCGAGTTTCTTTCATTGACCATGAAGGCGTCCGGTTTCCAGGAGCTTCTTTCCATTCGATAGGGGAGCTCTATTGTGTGAGAGTTTGTAATCCATTTTAGGAACCTTTTACGATAAGCTTTGGACCTGATGCCAGATGAGGAGTCTAAGGAAAGGCATTTCGAGGAGGCTTTACATCCAGAGATACAGTGCCATGTCACCCCATTTATACTGAAGACATATCTTGAGGTGCTAGTGAGGTAAGAGGTCATCAAGAGAACATTGGATAGAGCTGGATCATCCTGAGAGGGGACTCATCATGATTCCTCATGAAGTAGATTTATGGTCCGGGGTTTCCAGTTTTCAGGGAAGAGGAGTTTCTGTTCAGTTGGGGGAAGGTCCCAACCCATAGCATCTCATTTATCTAGGGGAATCGACTCTCAGGCCTATACTAAGGGATATGAATCTTTTTTTTATTGTAGAAAATGAGGTCATTGGAAGCAAGATTTCCCGAAATTTTAGAGCAGTCATCGTGCACCAGGTGTTCCACTCTAGGTTACACCATTTATGTAGTACCATCCAAGGTAGCAGCAGCAGGTTGTACCAGCTTTGGATCAGCATAGAGAGGATTGGTTAGGTAGAGGAAAACCTCGAGTCATTTCCCTTCCTCAGAGAGTAGATCCTGACCATGGTGGTGGTCTTCATTTAGGTCAGAGAGGCCATGGAGGAGGTCGTGGTCAGCTTCATGCTTTAGCATTTCCAGCACCTGGTGAACCAGATGTTGTTTGAGGTATCCTTTGCTTGTTTTCAACTTGGGTGTATGCCTTGTTTGATTTAGGAAGGACACACTCCCTCATATAACTTTCCATTTTCCTTTCCTTGGGAATTTAGGTAGAGAGGCTTCCAGTGCCCATGGAATTTTCTACACCAGTTGGAGGTTGAGTTGACTTGTTTAATGTATGTAGAGACTGTGAGCTAGTGCTGGGGAGCACTGATCTTGGGGATATTTCCAATGTTGACCGATGAAACCATATTATGTAATCCTCTAAATGGATTGGTTGTATTCGGTGTAGTCTATCATGGATTTCTTCAAGAGGTGGGTGGTTTTCATTGATGCTGATGGAGAGCCAGCAGCGTTTGTTGGTGGGTGAGACCCTTGAACAAGTTAGAGCTGTGTTCCATAATTGTCATACTTCCTGGATGAGATGATGCTGAGTAATTCAGAGGTTTAGCAGTTGGAATTTCCCAAGGTCATAAATGAATACCCTGATGTCTTTCCAGAAGAGGTTGTAGCATTACCCCCTTAATGAGAGATAGAGTTTGGGATCAATATACACACAGTAGTGTCTTTTATATAAATTTCTTGATAGAGGATGGACCTTTATGAGTTTCGAGATCTTTGTATACATCTTGATGGTTTATTATAGTGCAGTTTTGTTCAGCCGAGTATGACATCGTGGGGTGCACCAATTTTGTTTGTGAAGAAGGTTGACGATAGTTGTTAGTTGTGTATCGATTATCATCTCTTAAACAATGTGACAGGGAAGAATTTCTATCCTCTTTCATAGATGGATGATTTATTTGATCAACTAATGGGTGGAAGTTGGGTCACTAAGATAAAAATGTGGTTAGAATATCATTTGATGCGTGTGAATGATGTGGATTCCCCGAATATAACTTTCCTTTGTCATCATGGGCATTATGAGTTCATTGTAATGCCATTCGGTTTGAAAAATTCTCTGGTTGTGTTCATGGGATTGATAAACAATTTGTTCCGTGAGTTCCTAGATAAGTTTGTGGTTGTTTTTATCGATGACATCCTTGTGTACATCACATCTGAGGAGGAGAATTCAGAGCATCTGCATGCTCTTTTGGGAGTTCTTCGTCAACTGCACCTATTTGGGAAGTTTTCAAAGTGCGGGTTTTGGGATATAGATGTTCATTTCATGGGTAATGTGGTGTCCCAACCTAGAGTATCTGTTGATCTGTCGATGATATAAAAAGTTGTTTCTTGGGAATCCCCCAAGATAGTGGAAGAGGTGCAAAGTTTCCTTGGTCTTGTAGGCTACTTCATGAGGTTCATAACTAATTTCTCTCTAGTTTAGACTCCTATGATAGCATTGACTAGGAAGTATCAGGTTTTCATGTTGACTGGTCAGTGTTAGGAAAAATTTTAGTATCTGAAGGAGATGTTGGTAAGTGTTACAGTTCTTTGTCTTCCAGCCGATGGATTTTAGTTTGTTGTTTTCGGCAATGCTTCACAATAGGGGTTAGGCTGTGTTTTGATGTAGTAGAGATCAATTTTTTCTTATGGGTCTTGGTAGTTACGTCCTCATGAACAGAACTATGCAGCCCATGATCTTGATTTCGCAACCATGGTGTTTTCTATAAAGTTGTGGAGACATTACTTCATTGGTGACCGTTTTGTGGTTTTCATCAATCATAAGAGCATGAGGTATGTTTTATTCCAACATTACATGAACTTGTGGAAGAATTGGTAGATGGAGTTATTAAAATAATACAACATCAAAATATCATATACACCTGGAATGTTGAATTTTGTGGCTCATACGATTTGCAGGAAGTCACATAGTGATGCAGTGCATGAATCTGGTGATTCCTGGAGAGTGATGAAAGAACATTCAGGATTTCATCTCAATATGGGAGAAATGATTGGAAGATTTTGTCTTTTTAGATGACTCTGCAGTCATCTATGGCGTAGAAAAATGAAGAGTCCCAGTTGGGTGATCTAAATGTGGAGGGCTGGAGAGACCAAGTTGCTTGTGGTGAGGCCCATAATGGTTGGGATGAGGACGTACCAAATCGAGTGTTGTATCAAGGAATGATTTTTTCCCTTTGGTGATACATGATATAGTTCTCATATAGTTCTATAGTTTTCCATTATAAGTATATCATGGAATGAAAAAGATGTAATGAGCAATGAGGAATTAGTTTGGTGGTTTGGGTAGAAATATGCAGTTGTGGAGTTTTTGTCTTGATTTTTGGTCTGTCAGAAGGTAAAGGCTGAGTACCATGTCCCCGGTAGATTGCTACAACTGTTAGATATTCCTCAGTGGAAGTGGAAGGAAATCTCACTATACTTTGTAACTAGTTTACCTCGAGCTCAGGGAGGACATGATGCTATTTGGGTGGCAGTGAATCATTTAAAAAAAATCATCCCACTTTATAGTGATCATGGAGTTGAGCTTTGTAGATTTTTTGTCAAGGAAGTATCTGGAGGAGGTGGTGAGATTCCATAAACTCTCGAAGAAGATCATTTTCGATCAAGGTCTTCATTTTACCTCTATGGTGTTGAGATATATCCAAAACGATTTTGGTTCTCATCAATTCCAAAGCACTACATTTCATCTATAGATGGGTGGCTAGACAGAGCAGACTATCCAGACTCTTGAATACATGTTGCGCTCTTCTGGCCTAGACTTAGAGGTTCATGGATGCGGCACTTTCCCTTGGTGGATTTCGCTTACAATAATAGTTTTCACTCCACCATCAATATGGAATTGTTTGAAGCCTTGTATGACTAATATTTCCATTCTCCATAATATAGGACTCGGGTTGGGGAGTCAGCAATTCTCATACTGGAACAAGTACAGAATATGAAGGAGATGGTTTAGGTGACTCATGAGAGGATGAAGGGAGCACAGGATCATCAGAAATCACATGCCAATCAAAGGAGAATACCTATAGAGTTCAATGTTGGGATCACATGTTTCTAATGGTGACTCCCTTGTATGGGAATCTAAGGTTTCGTCATGGATATAAGCTATCTACCTATTTTTTTGGGCCCTTTGAGGTATTGGATCGTATTGAAGTTGTGGCGTATCGAGTAGAACTTCCCCTATAGATGAGCTAGATACACAATGTTTTTCCATGTGTCACAACTCTGTCATTATGTTCATGATGACTCTCATGTCATGGATTATGGATAGATCGATGTTGATGATGATGCGACAACTGAGAAGCGGCCTATGGAGATCCAAGACCGCAAAGAGAAGGTGTTTTGTGGGAATTATATTTCCTTTGTTCGTGTCTTGTGGCGATATGGTGGCATGGAGTAGATTATTTGGGAATGTGAGTTGCAGATATGTGCTAAGTATCTAGAGTTGTTTTATGTTTAACTCTTTTCCTGTAATGATGTTTTGTTTGTGGTTGTAGAACATTAATGTTAATGAGATGGATTTATTTCGTGGCATCTTGGGTCTTGCTCTTTTTTGAGAGGTATCTCGATGGGTGGTTTTTCAGACCCCTTTTCTATTTTCTTTTTAAGTTGGCTTTTAATTCTCTAGGATGATAATGTTTTGAGAGGTATCCGATGTAATGGCCCACACCTTTCTGGTCTATTCCTTTGCTGAAATCTAGTGTCTGTGGTGTTCTGGAAAGGCATGGTGACTTATGCCAAACACATTTCCAAATTTCCAATTCTGTGAATAGTGTGTCCAGTATCGATAGTTGTACAATGTTTCCAGCATCGATAGGTGTACAATGTTTCCAGCATCGGTAGGTGTACAATGTTTCTTGCACCAGTAGGTTTAAATTTGTTTCCAGCATCGTTAGGTGTACAATGTTTCTAGCATCAATATGTTTATAGTGTTTCAAGAATAAGTGGGTGTATTGTGTTTCCAAAAATTGTAGGTGTACAGTGTTTCCAGCATCAGTAGTTGTACAGTGTTTCTAGTTTTTGTAGGTGTACATTGTTTCCAACTTCCTACAGTTTCACCACTTTAATGTTTTCTTTGACGTTAAACACATTCATGGAACTGTTTATGGGATATAAGGATGATTCAATTCCTATAACTCCTATAATAATTTTTCTTAAGGCTCAGGATGCCTTTACTTTGTCAAAATGTTTGGTTTAATGTGATCCACTTTTAATGTAAAATCTAGCATATCTTAAACTAATGCTCTGTAAATCATCTAATGGGATGAGATATCTTCCTCCGTTATTCTCCCTTCTTCTTCCCTGGTGACAGATTCTTGAACCATTCCTCCTTCCCATAAAAGCAGTGGGATCAAACGTAAATCCTTGAATCGTTTCCCCTTGATGTTTCTTCCTACTACATGCAAACCCCCTATTTTGGTGAAAGCAACAAGTGCTGATCCACCATCGATAGAAGGTATGATCTACCTCTGTTCTTGTGTTTTATTTGATATTTCTTCTCATGTTTATCCTTTCCATGTTATGGAATGTGATGTACATGCTTCTAAGAGAGTTTTTTTTCAGTTGGTGCGGTCGTGCTGCGGTGTACTCAGGTGGATGTACTTGTTAAGGGGAGGATATCGTAATCCGTTGTGTCGATCGTTCTTGTATAAAGAACATCAAGAACATTTTGAGGTAGGGGATTCATTTCTTCTCTATTATTTTATGTAATATCATATAGTTATTGTGATTTAGCCATTTGACCACAAATTAATTGACATAATAAATATTTTAATAGGATAAATCAATTGGTATCGATCATATGTTATTGTCTCTTATTTTTCTAGATAGTGTGATATCAATGGTTACCTTGTTTAGCATGTATTTCTTGATAGAAATTGGTAAATAACATAAATTGGGATTAGTTGTAATTATTTTTCAATGATATAGAGGCATGTACATGAATTTAGTTGTTGTTTCTTTAATTTTATTTTAATCAAAATAATGCAGTAAGGATATTTAATTATTTTTGATAGCTTATTATTTCGGTTAACCATATTTGGAACCTACAAATAATAAATATGTTAATTCCATATGGATTAAATAAACAGCTGTTTGATGAAAATATAATTCCTAGTAGGGTTTTGAGTTTCCCTCTTGCTTGTAAGGCTGAGTACCTTATGCTTTGGAGCCCTTAGTGCTTATAATGTTTGAAGGTTTGATGACTTGTTTAAAGGCTAAGAGTCCTGTTGATATTGTAACGACACGAAATTTTGAAAAAATCTTGTTTCCTAATATTTTGTATTATTTTATATTTTATTTATATACTCGACAAAACTATTTCATTTGATAACATGAGTATAATTAAAATGAGACAGTTGAGTTTTGACTGTTATATGACCATTGGTCAATATGACCACTGGAAACTAAACGTTTCTATTATTATCTCTAAATACAAGTGATCTTGGTTAATTAATATAGAAAGAAGATTTGATGGCCTCATCCAGTAGTCTTGGACCGATCGAAGACAATCTAACAGAACTTGGGATGGAGGTAGCACCACTTGGCTTTACTTTGGACCAAACCCAAGATGAACTTTATCGTGTGAAGGTAAAACGGAATCGCCTTTGTGAGATGTTCAAACTGATAGAAATTACTACTCGTACGATGTTGGCCGAGCCTCCCTCAGATTCTCTCACCTTAGCACAATTTACACTTAGGTCCTATGCCGTTGTGATAAGGGGCTATGTAAGGATACCATAACTGCCGTGTGTAATCCATTATTTTAAATAAAAATTTGTATTTTTTCTTATGATGACGATTATGAATTTTCAAATGTCCGGATAAATATAATATGCATATTTTTGGTGAATTTTAGTGAAAGGATATTTTAATAAATGTTTACGTAAACCTTAAGTAATTAAAAATGTGAAATTATTTTCAAAAATGGGTATTCTACAATTATGTTCAGCACGAAATTTAGATTCTAATAAGATCATCTTAATTTTAGATGAATAGTAAATTATGAATAGTGATATTATGCTTAGGATTAGTAATGTGGCCAAATGGATTATTAATCTCACTTAAATAAAATATTATTAGAATCTAGGCACCTTGATTAAGAAATGTGATTTAATGAAATGGTTAAATAATGGTTTCATAAATTATTAGTCAAGTATTAGATTTGTTAGGGTGAATAGTGATTTTTAATAACGAATAAAATAATAAATATTTATAAAAATAATTTTATAAAATGGATTTCATTTTTGAAATCAGATAATCGATATTTGGTTAAGGTAAAATTTTGGGATTTTTCTGAGAAAGTTGATTTTTTTTATGAATAGTGAAAATACAGTTTTTAAGTGACGAGTGTTTAAAGACATCATTAAATGATGTATTAACTATGTAATCAATATGAACGACTTATGAATAGTAATATAAGGTATTAGGTGTCCCATGTGGCCAATACCATGGGCAAATACCATGGTCAAGCCCATGGTTTTGCCAAAACAACCAATGAGGTGTCCCTTGGCCATTAATGCCTTGTCCCCTCACTTTCCCTATAAATACCAAGACATCCTCTCAACCATTTGACTCCAAAATCATCCTCAAAGAAGTTCCAGTATCCTTACCTCCCAAGGATTCCTCCCAAGTTTCCCACATTCCCTCAAGGTCCCATCCTTTGAGTTTTAAGAGTTACGTTTAATGTAAGGGATCCGACCTCTCTCTTTCTATTCAAGTAATCTCTTTTATGTCATTCCTTTTATGCTCCATGTTCTTATGTTGGAGGATGTTATTTTATATTCATCTTATTTTCTTTTTCATGTTTATATGATTATAGACCCCCTATTTCTCTCATCAATTCGTTTTAAGAATGTTTAAGTGGCGTCGTTTGGCTACTGAATTTTTAAGGGGATTCTTTCACCCTTCTCATTTTTTCAATGTTCTACTTTCATGTCAAGTCTTTCAAGTTATTTTTAAATTATGTTGGGGTATTATATCTATATTTATCATACTTAAATCTTATTTTCATATTATGAGAGACCCTATTTTATCTTTCCAATTAATTTTTTTATGTTTAAGTGACGATGTTAGGCTGCCGAATTTTCATAAGAGAAATCTAATTTTTGTCCTCTTCCTTGTTTTTCATTTCAAATGGTATATCCTTCAAATTTCATTACCACTCTCATATAATCATCATATGCGGTCCCTCTACTGTTTTATGCGTCATTTATGACTGTTTGAACCATGTCCCCTCTCTTTTCAATGTTTTCTAAAACCCTGAAACATAGCCGTTATGCTGCAGAATTTACGTCTCAAAATGTCTCTCTCTTTTTCTAAAGTTATTTTAATTTATTAAGTGAATACTCAAAGCTATATCTTCTATAGTGGTATTCACATATATACCAAGTTTTTCTATTTTAAATTCTGGGATTTAAATACATGAGACCCGGTCTCCCTTTATGTGGGTTTAAAGTGATGTAAAGATCATGTCTTTAAAGCTGTTTTTAAAACGTTATGATTATGAAATGACACCCATTCATTTTTTGCTATATAGGTTGTTTATGAAATGACTGATGATGATATACGTGTATCACATGATAATAAAGGCATGTCAAGGTTGCGCCTTAATAGCGCTTCAATGCATTGTCTAAAGACTTAATCTCTAGAGATGACCATTTTGATTGTTACCTTTGAGAATAACCTTGGTAATTATTATTGACACATTTGGGATGGACCTTGGTGAAACGGAAATGATTGACTTTGTTAAATGTTGTAGACACATCTTCAAGTTATGAAAAATGTTATTTTTATTATGATATGCCCCATGACATCATTCTCATGCCTTAAAGTTCTTTTCATGACATTATTAATGTATCTCAAGTTCACATGTTAAATGTTTCCCTTGTTTCCCTTTCTGGGCCTTCTTATCACCCTATCTTTTGATGTATGTACCCAGGTTATGAGATGTAGTAATGAACCTAGGATGGACATAAGGATAAGCCTTTCAAGTGTTTAAAAAGAATGTTTTTTTGTTTCATGTATTATGTTCCTGGTTTCCAAAACACTAAACCGTAAAGATCCTTAGTATTGTATAATGTAATGAATGTTTATGTGACAAAAGGCGGGATGCTATAGTTGTTATCAAAGGACGGTTTAGTTATTTGTAGAAATTAGGATATGAAAACTTTAGGAAGAACCCTATAGAAATGTTTAAACAAAGGAAATCTTCCTGGTTTTTTGGTGAGTATTGAGTAAGGGGTTTCCAAGGAAATACATCCTTGTCTCGATACGAGCAGGTAGAGGTGGCTCTGGCACAGATGTACATAGTGGTAAAACCTGAAAACACCTCTTTGACCTAGACTCGAACAGGAACTGGTACACGAAAATGTGCCTTACTGTACTCTTGGTTACGACACTCCCGGGGGACATGCTTTGGTAAATTCATATGATTAGTATGAACCATTGTTAAAGGAACAAAGTTAAAGTAAAATAAATATTCACATTAGAATATATGATCATGGATAACCTAGATTGGGACCTAGGGGATCACAAGTTAGGGTATAATTTTGTTCTAAAATTTTATCCTTATATGCTTTAAGTTTCCTTTTCATGATTATTGAATATGTATTTAAGCCCCCTAATTTTACTTTATTTTCTTAGTTAATGGCAGGAAATGGAAGAACATGTCCCAACAACCGATGTGATAGGAAATGTGAAGATTGTCATATTAATATGATAGAGATGATTAGGGGATTAAAAGATGATTATTATTTTGGACGACATTCAATATTTTGGGAACCATATTTGATCGAGGTAAATAGATTACTACGGTATTTTATTTGAAAAGTAATGGTTGACTTATTTTTTGAAGAATCAATGAATTTAAGGTGGAGTTATAGTAATTTAGGTTACATATGGAAATGATTAACCTATATTGAGGAAAATGTGATTAAGTTAGTTATTTTTTTATAAGATGATAAGAGTGGTTGATGTTGTTTAAATATGAAAGATAAAGTCTATCTTGGAAGACTTTGTTATAAGATCGTTCTTATAATTGGGGTTTCAATATTAGTTTGGTTTATTTTGAGTATTTTTAAGGACACTTATTTTCGGAATGGACTATGATGAACTCTGGGTAGTACCATGGAATTTTGATGATTTAAAGTAGTTTCCCTTCCTATGGGGATCTTTCTTTTTGAGTTGTTTTATCTTACCCCCTCTGTTATTGAGATAATGTTTAAAGATAGAAGAAATAGATAGTTAAACGTTTGTGGATTATGTGATTCACTAGAAGATGATTCTTGTGCTTTGATGAGACCAAGTAGTTTTCTTTTGGAGAAAATATTAGACTTGGTAGAAACTTATTAAAGAATGAAACTCTACATGAAGGTAGGTATATTTCTTTATGTTTTTGTTCTATGGTGTAAATGAATTCTTCAAAATTATGAAATGGAATGTAAAACAAAAACGTTGTTGGTTTACGTTCCTACTAGGTAATCAATGACAGTTTACAACCATCATAAGTTTGTGATTTTCGCATGGTTAACTTTCTCCTAATCATGTTTTATATCACTCTCCCTCAGAACTTGACCCTTTTTTTCTCCTCCATGTCCATGTTTTCCTACATGGAATCCTAGTGTGGGATAACTCAGGTGACCTTTGTACTTCCCATTATTTCTTTTAATGTAATAGTTTTACTAACACCTTTTCCGATGTGGTACATTCAATGAAATTTCAAAACCTAATTTTTAAAAATTGTGAGGACGCAATTTCTTAAGGGGGGAAGATAGTAACGACCCAAAATTTTGAAAAAATCTTGTTTCCCAATTTTGTGTGGTATTTTATTTTTTATATATATACTCAACAAAACAATTTCATTTGATAACATGAGTATAATTAAAATGATACCGTTGAGTTTTCACTGTTATATGACCATTGGTCAATAAGACTTATAGAAACTAAACGTTTCGATTATTGTTTCTAAATACAAGTGATCTTGGTTAATTAATATAGAAAGAAGATTCGATGACCTCACCCAGTAGTCTTGGACTGATCAAATCCCATATAAAAGAACTTGGGAAGGAGGTAGCACCACTTGGCTTTTCTCTAGACCAAACCCAAGATGAACATCATCGTGTGAAGCTAGAACAGAATCGCTTTCGCGAGAAGTTCAAACTGATAGAAATTACTACTCGTGCGCTTTTTTCCGAGCCTCACACTAATTCTTTCACCTTAGCACACCTTACACTTAGGTGCTATTATGGTGTGATAAGGGGCTATGTAAGGAGACCGTAAATTCCACGTGTAATCCTTTGTTTTAAAAAAAATTTCTATTTTATCTTATGACGATGTTTATGAATTTTCAAATGTTTGGATAAATATAGTATGCATATTTTTGGTGAATTTTAGAGAAAGGATATTTTAAAAAATATTTATGTAAACCTTAAATAATTAAAAATTTGTAATGATTTTCAAAAAAAGGTCTTCTATAATTATGTTCAGCACGAAATTTAGAGTCTAATAAGATCAACATAATTTTTGATGAATAGTAAATTTTTGAATAGTGATTTTATGCTTAGGATTAGTAATGTGAACAAATGGATTAGTAATCTCACTTAAATAAAGTATTAATATAATATAGGCACCTTGATTAAGTAATGTGATTCACTAAAATGGTTAAATAATGGTTTCATAAATTATTAGTCAAGTATTAGTTTTTTCGAGTGAATAGTGTTTTTTAATTAAAAATTATATTAAACATATTTAGAAAAATATTTCTATAAAATGGATTTCATTTTTGAAATCATAGCATTGATATTTGGTTAAGGTGAAATTTTGGGATTTTTCTATGAATGTTGAATTTTCGATGAATAGTGAAAATACAGTTTTTAAGTTACAGGTGTTTAATCACATCATTAAATGATGAATTAAGTATGTAATAAATATGTTCAACTTATTAATAGTAAATAAGGTATTAGGTGTACCAAGTGGCCAATACCATGGCAAATACCATGGGCAAGCCCATGGTTTTGCCAAAACTACCAATGATGTGTCCCTTGGCCATTAATGCCTTGTCCCCTCACTTTCCCTATAAATACAAAGACATCCTCTCATCCATTCGACTCCAAAATCATCCTCAACGAATTTCAGATCTCCTTACCTCCCAAAGAGTCCTCCCAAGGTCCCCCAATCCCTCAATTTATCAACCTTTGAGTTTTAAGAGTTAAGTTTAAGGTAAGGGATCCGACCTCTCTCTTTCTTTTCAAGTAATCTCTTTTATATCATTCATTTTATGCTCCATGTTCTTATGTTGGAGGATGTTATTTTATATTCATCTTACTTACCTTTTCATTTTCATATGATGAGATACCCCCTCTTTCTCTCATCAATTCGTTTTAATAATGTTTAAGTGGCACCGTTAGGCTGCCGAATTTTTAAGGGGATTCATTCACCCTTCTCATTTTTTCAAAGTTCTACTTTCATGTCAAGTCTTTCAAGATCCTATTATTATGTTTTGGTATGATATCTATATCTATCATAATGAACTATTATTTTCATATGATGAGAGCCCTATTTGATCTTCTCAATTCATTTTTGTTGACGTTTAAGTGACGTCGTTAGGCTGCCGAATTTTCATAAGGGAAATCTAATTTTTTCTTCCTTCTTTGTTTTTCATTTCAAATTGTATATACTTAAAATTTCATTACCATTTTCATATATTCTTCATATTAAGTCCCTATACTGTTTTATGGGTCATTAATGATTGTTTGACCCATGTCCCCTCTCTTTTCAATGTTTTCTAAAACCCTGAAACATAGCCGTTATGCTGCCGAATTTCCGTCTCAAAATGTCACTCTCTTTTTATAAAGTTATTTTATTTTATTAAGTGAATACTTAAGGATCTCTCTTATATAGGGGTATTCAAATTTATAACAATTTTTTCTATTTTAAATTCTGTTATTTACATACATGAGACCCTCTCTCCCATTCTTTGGGTTTAAAGTGACGTAAAGATCGGGTCTTTAAAGCAGTTTTTAAAACGTTATGATTATGAAATGAAACCCATTAATTTTTTGCTATATGGGTTGTTTATTAAATGATTGATGATGATATATGTGGCTCACATGATAATAAAGACAGGTCAATGGTGCTCCCTGATAGCGCTTCAATGCATTGGGTAATGAATTAATCTCTAGAGATGACCATTTTGACTGAATCCTTGGAGAATAACCTTGGTAATTTTTATTGACACATTGGGGATGGACCGTGGTGAAACGGAAATGATTGTCATTGTTAAATGTTGTAGCCACATCTTCAAGTTATGAAAAACGTTATTTTTATTATGATATGCCTCATGATTTCATTCTCATTCCTTAAAGTTATTTTCATGACTTTATTGATGTATCTCATGTTCACATGTTAAATGTTTCCCTTGTTTCCCTTACTGGGCCTTCTGCTCACCCTTTTTTTATGTATGTACCCAGGTTATGAGATGTGGTAATGAAGCTAGGATTAACATAAGGAGAATCCTTTCAAGTGTTTAATAAAAATGTTTTTTTGTTTCATGTATTAAGTTCCTGGTTTCCAAGACACTAAACCTTAAAGATCCTCAGTTTTCTATAATGTAACGAATGTTTATGTGACAAAAAGGCGGGATGCTATAGGTATGATGTTTTTTGCCCTGCTACTTGTGATGTGATGTGATCTTGTATGGCTGTTGTGATTTGTGGGGGAAGGGATTTCCATTGGTTATGATAGCGGTTGACGCCTAGAGTGGTGAGATGCATCAGTTTATGCATGTGGGTGTCGGGGAGGAAACCATAGATGATGAAATGGATTGGATGTGAATGTTTGGATAATTAATGAATCTTGTTGGTTATTTATCTACATTACTTTCCCCACTGCTCAAGGAAGCTGGTCTTGCATACCCTCCATTCAAAACGTAAGAAGACGTGTGAGGTATGCCAAGTGATTTCTGTGTTTAGCTTCTCTGGGGAATATGGGAAATTAATTATGATGTTAATAAATGATTTAATAAATGATGTTAACCCATGGGATTGGAGATTACTTGGACAAAATGATGAGGATGCAGTTTAAAATAACAATGGTCTTTGGGTGTGGTGGTAAGGAAATGAAATGTGGAATTGATAATGGTTAATTAATTTTTAAATATTTAATTAATGTGAAGTTAACCTTATAAAAAGGGAATAATGTAATATAATAAATCTCTTTAAATGGTTATGTGCTTATAGGATACTTATCCTTAGCAGTAAATGTTGGGAGTCCGAGATACATTAACTAGAGTTGATTCTAAGACTACGTTATTCCCATAAAGTGGTTGTGAGATATATTATATTCTATAATTTTGTGTATTTATACGCTACTCCACCATATCAGTTAGGGAAACTGACACCCCAGACATTCTGAGCCCTAATAGGGTGTTTTATCTAATATTTTGATGAGAGGATGGATGACTGACTACACCCTTTTTCCCCGCTCTCTTCTCTTGGTAGTTACTTGTGATGGTAGGAACAATGGAATGTTTTCCCCATATATGTGTGTTGAGAGATATAATGGCTTGTGGTTTTTCCCACACATATATTCTATATATAGTTTCCTGTGGACTACTATAGGTGTAACATGTATAGGCTGTGATGGATTGAGGATCCTTACCCGGTGTATGGCCTATAATGACTTCAGGTATAATGACCGACATTTGATACACATTATGTGAGATTTGGTGGCTCCTGTAAAATACCTAGTTACTTTGGGTTCATG
Source organism: Viscum album (assembly GCA_963277665.1). Taxonomy (NCBI): domain Eukaryota; kingdom Viridiplantae; phylum Streptophyta; class Magnoliopsida; order Santalales; family Viscaceae; genus Viscum; species Viscum album. The sequence goes on along the minus strand of OY728153.1, from coordinate 182,164,542 downwards.
GATGTGGTGGTTGTGTTGTACGAGGTGCATGTTTTAGTGCATCACCGAGGTGTCTGCGAGAAAGCCTTTTGGAGAGAGATGCTTAGGACATGCGATGTTGGGGAAAAGTGGAGAAACAGTAGGGAATTAGTAGTGGGGTACCCTTGATACTATTTATTATATACTCTTGTATGTGATACTTGGTGAGAGTAACCATGGTGAGGCTGGGAACATAGTATACCTATTTAGGTGATGAGTTACTTGATCTTGTTGGTCACTATTCTTTAGCACTCTTTTTTTACATTAGAATGAGAGGCTCCGGGGAGGTTCCTTCTGAGTATAACTTTATACTCACTATATGTATATACAATCTATTTTCAGTTCACTTGGAGCAGGTTAGAGATCAGGTCGATTACTACTAGCTTGGGGTTGTAGGATTTTTTTCGGGCTCCGTGGTCACTGCTTTTGTAACTTTATTTTGGTACATGCAGTTTTACCTTTAAGTGGTAGTAGTTTCTTCAAGACATTGCATATGTGTAATTGGTACTTATTTTATTTTGAATTCTAGTTTGGAGTTGGTTGGTGTCAATATTATCTATATCTTTCACATATGTTCTATTATAGGGTAATGACTCCCATTTGTGTGGTGATTATACCCTTGGTGCTAGTCGCCAACCCAGGGCCTACTGGAGGCGGGACACAGGGGTTACTATCTCCCTTATCACATTACCGACTCAAGAGGGGTACACCTTGAGGGGAGGGGGTCATGACAATAGAAATAGTAGAATTCAAAGAGTGTATAGCTACCACAATATCCCATATTTTATCATCGTCATCATTATTATAGACTACTCATCAAGGAGATAAGGATATATTTTATTTAATTAATGCTATTTTCTCAAGTAGTAGCAGAAGAGATATAGCTGGCGACACTTAAAATCTTAATTGATACCTCTCACTTTAATTTGGCTGATATGAAAAAAGCATCTGACCAACTTTTATTATGACCCAGCTATGAGTTTACATGTTTCTGTCTCTTTATTCTTTCATTTTTTGAATCAATAAGAGAGAATAAACAATGTGGATACCCCTCTTTTTTCACTTTATCAGTGAATAAATCTTGTGATCTTTACATGTCATTTTCAAAAAATCATTAATTTATAAATACAATGACATTTCATTGATTTGATATCAAATGAATCATTGAAGATACCCATCCATTGTATAAAACCCATAAAACCTATACATTTGGATTGAATTATTGAATCACAACATATTCCTTTTGATAATTTCTCATGAATGAATGACTACATGAGATTAATCGTTGATGTATCTACTCCAGTATTACTGAGACCACATAGATTACAAAAGGATAATTTTGGTGAAATACATGTCTTAGAGGGAGAAAGATATAATTTTTTCCTAAGTCAGTGGACTTAGTGAGAATAGTTTTATTTTTATTTTCTAGGGACATGTAATGATCCTCATAGGACTGGAATGTTTTTTACATTATCCTAAATTTTTCCTAAGTTTCATCTGGGGAAAGATTAGTGAGATTGGACTTGGGTTTTGTTCAAGCCGACCTCTTACGGGGTTTTTACCTTATAATTTTTATAACTTTTCCATTTTATGAGTTCTAAATATTTCTTAGATCACAAAATGTGCATGCCTAGTGAACATATATTTGACTTTTGGATTGGGTTCCCTTTTTGAGTTTTAGTACTAGAGAGAATTCTGACAAATTCAATTTTTTGTTTTATTGTCATTCAAATTAGACCATTGATGTGATGTAGTTTAGGGTCATATAGATTGGACCATCTAATTCTATAGTTTAATTCATCTAGATTGGATCTTATACTAATAGTAGTATAGTGTTCTTGATAAAACATTCTCTATGTAGTATGATATCATGCTATAAGGATGTATTCCATGAATTTTAATGTCACGTGGTTAGGAAGTCTTATATGTAGTTTAACATGAGGTAAGGATAAAAAATGGTGAGCATTATAAAGTCTTACAACCATGAATTTATATGTTGTGTAGTTTAGAGCCTTACTACCATGTCTTGTGATGCTGTGTAGCTTAGATTCCTTTTAACATGACATGAAAAGAATAAGGAAATAGGGTAGACATGGTGAGAATTACCCAAACCAACCTAAGGTGCTTAGTTCCACTAGATTGTTGTTAGGGGTCATGATTAGAATGAAGAAAAAATAAAAGGATAAACCAAGACAACCTAATGTGTTGAGTTCTTATGTGGTGTTTTCAGGGCTCATAAGGATTGTAGGTTCATTCCTACAAGGACGGGTTGCCTATAGTTGGTAGGTCATATGACCTTATGCATGGGGCGAAAAATATTAAATGAATGTTAAATTAAATGGGATCCCCAATATTTTTAAAGGTCCATGAATTATTTATGAAGATGGTATTAGTTGATTGTAAAATATCAGGGAAGTAGAGTTTACTAGGATAACTGGAATATAGGTTGTGTAAATCATGTTTCCAAGAGATTGAATAGATGAATATGTAATTGGGAATACATAACAGTAATGACCCAAAACACACTAAAGTGCAGAGATCCAAAAAATTGTTGTTTGGGATAATGATTATAATGGGAAAGACATACCACATATGACCCAAAACAACATAAGGTGATGAGTTATGCTATGGTGTTACTGGGGTACATAAGGTTTATAGTTCCTTTCCCACAAGGAGGTGATTACTCTAGTAGGTGGGTTGTATGACCTTATGCATGGGCCCTTAGAGATTACATTCATGGTAATGTAGAGATGTCCGCACTCTTTCCCATGGGCCCTGAAAGATTTTTGAAGGCTCAAATGTATGTACAATGATGTTGCGTATGGAGGAAAGAGATATCCTGGAGGGTTATGGAACCCTAGGGTAGTTTATATTTATGTTTGGAGTCTCATTCCCTATGCTATTTGGTTTAGAGTAGAGTGGTGTTGGCCATCAAAAGGTTCCAGAATAACATTTTATATTCCTGTATTGATAATGGGTACAATACATGATTATGTAACATCTAGGATGTCAAAAACACTTGAATAATCTAGTTATTGGGACTATAAATCATATAGAAATAATTTCTCAATTAATTGGAGTTAGGAATAAGTGGGTACAAGTCAACCATTGGTAATGGTGGAAGCCCATATTCCATACAATTAGGATAATATCTCTTGGATTTAAGTTTAGCATTTTGGGGCCAAAGGGTCTATTTCTTTTAGCCTATCCCCATTAACAATTTTATAGAGGGATAAAATAGTAGCCTAGATTTAAGGGGTTCTTTTTAGGACCAAAGGGTCTCTTTATATTTTCCATTCCCTGTTACTAGTTTTCTATGCGGAAGAACTAGGAGAAATGGATTCCAAGGTCCATGGGGTTCCATGAAATGGATACCGACTCAAGTAATTTGTTTTGTTATCTAAAGATTAAAATAAATAAAGGTGTTTTTATGGATAATTTAATATTCTGGAATGGTTTTAGCTCCATAAAAGATATTTTTCCAAATGGTGAATATGTTATCATGGTTAGGAGATGTGAAAAATCATTACAATAACATTTTCCCGGACCAAGGAGTCTTGAATGCATGGATTTTATTTTATTAGGGATATAATTTTGGACCTCTGTACTTTACTCCTCATTAATTTACACTATAACTTTTTTTTAAACACTAGAGATGAAGAGTTTAACAAGAGGTGACTTATATTTTTCATAGTAAACCCTTTAAGGGTTTTAAACCTGACATGTTCTATGTTTTATTCACTAGTAGTTTAGGGTCTTTTTATTTAGACCATCAAAGGACAATGTTAAAGGAAATAAAACATTGAACAAAGTGTATATATTTTTAGGTCATGATGCATGTGGACTTGGTATAAGGGGAATGTTAAACAATGACCTAATTATGATTTCTAGGGTTAATAGTAATCTATTATCCTTTTATGTTGGATATAATAATTTCGCAAATCATTTCTCAAGCTTTTCAGGTCTAGAGTAATGATATGGGACAATCATTTTGAGGATGACCCAAAACACCATAAGGTGTTGAGTTCTACCTTGGCAACGTCTTGAATCCACAGGGAAAAAATTCTTTTTTCAAGTTAATGACACATTTGGTTGATGGTTAGAAGCACATATACAGGAAGTATGGGAATACAGTCTTAGTAAACGGGGCCCCTTATCCTTTTCCAAGGGCCATGGAAGGTTATAAGTGATCCAAGACACTCAATACATGATGTGTTTTTATGGGTTGAGGTGATTAAATGATTATGGAAGCACACCATACTCTGGATGAATAGGGTTAGGCTCTTATGTTCTTTTGATAAGAAATATTGATGGGTTACAATTTTTATAGTTTAATATCATGTAGTGAGGATGTATATGTCATGAATTTGAAAGTCATATAACAAGACTAGTTTTCCTTTTAGTTTAACATATTACAGTAATATATTTCCTTTTAGTTTAACATCATATGATAAGGATGTAGGAACCATTGTGAAATTAAGAAATATATCATTTGGGAAAAATTGTAATAGTCGGGTGCATGTAGATTTGAGAAAAAAAATTTATCTATGCATCGGTTTATTGATGTTTGGCCATATTCGGGATCACTTCTTGAACACATTTATCTTGTGTGCAAGCGAGATGTATGCAGATCTGACTCATGTGCATGTAGAGAATGTATATATGAATTGGTCCTCTTTAAACAAAGGTATATTCAATTTTTATATCTAGGATTCCCTGGGAATCCCCATGGATATTGTAAGGGAAGGAATAAATATATAATCAGCTCCCTTAAAGAGATTACTCTACATAGATATGACTCATATACATGGGAGAGGGGAATTATATCATCTTCTATTAGTGAGTCCCCATATCTTGGTTAGCTATGGGGTCCACTAAGATAACTGGGAGAATACATAGGGATAGTCCATTTCCTTAATTCATTATTTTATGGAGGTGAAAAATTAACATGAGAGGACCAGATTGGGATACATCTAACACGGGGGGGTGAATCAGTGTTGGCGACTTTTTAATCCAATTTCATCTTTTTATCTCTGTACCTCTTAGACCTATTAGGATCTTGATTATCTTATTATATTTTACCTATCACATGAAAGTATATGAATGTAATAAATATAGCACATGATATTTTACAAGGTTCACTAGTCAACATGAGTATATACATCCTTGGAATGATTGGAATTAATACTGACCACACAAATACTAGAAAAAAAATCCTTTTATGTGGTTACAATGAGTATGATATACCCATACACTTGTGTGGCACTATGAAAACAATCTAGTAGTGCATGTTTTACAGCTCTTGGCTGGATCTTTATACTACCTCTCAAGGCAGTCCTCTCATTGTTGATAAGGATTTGAAACACCAATATATTCTTCTAATTGAGACCTGTTGGATGTCACAATACTTATTTGTTCTTACACATCCTTCTACTTCACTTGGTTACTTTCACAACTATAGGAAATAAATTATTAATACTTCTTCTCAGCAGAAAACGTAATAGTTACACTATATTCTTCTTCTATCAGGATAATAATACGAGTGTAGTAGAATGATTAACAATAATACATCTGATCAAAATGATGATCAACTGATATCAACTTGGTTTCTCAGTTCCTCTTCTCTTCTCTTTCTACTTCAGTAAAAGAACAACTATAGTGAGATATCTTATTCGTCTTCTTGATGGAATCACAAACTTTCTATGTTATTATTAATCAATGAAGATCAACACATCATAGAATCATCACAATTGATATGTCCTAAATAAATGAATATATATTGGAAACTCTCTTTATCCTTCTTTGACACAGAATACCATGGAATAGTGTAGTAGTGTCTTGATCTCTCATTATTCTTCACATTCAAACACATAAGCTAGTAAGAACTTTTGGTGCAAATGACAACTTACATAAAACACAATAAATGGGAACCACTTCCAGGTTGCGTGAAACTCACCACTTATAAATATATAATTGAGTGAAAATATCTTCTTTCGCACCACTTATTTCTTGTACGAAACTCACTACTCACGTGCCACTCTCTTCTCGAACACCTCCTTACTTGCGCACCACTCACTACTTGCGCGCCACACTTCTGTGCAACTGAAAACTTGTGTTCCACTTCTCATTTTACGCTACTCCCTACTACTTGCACAATCCATAGCTCAGATTTTCTCATAAGTGTTGAGCCTCACAAATGAAGAGGGAAAGCACCTATTTATAGACATTTCACCATATACATAAATTTATACTTGCGCAAAACTTACTACTTGTGCGCCACTTCCTACTTGCACACCACAACCTTAACTCTCACACACTTATTTCCATTATCATATTTTGATGTGATGATATTTAAATATAACTTTCACACAACATTAAAAAATGAAGTAACACTTGTGCACAACATCCATTTCAATAACCAATTCCTTCCGTTCTACAATTTTTAGACCCAATAAATTGTAAAACACTAGAAAATGGAACCATATTATATTTTTCTTCATCAAAACCACTCAAAATGATTTGTGATCATATAAGAAAGCCTATCTCTTGTAATATTTATTCTTTTATTGATCACATTTAGCATTGTTATATTTTCAAAGAAAAGTATTATAACTTCCTTGTCTACCAGCAACATCTCTCTTTATATTCTAACCTGATTATGATTGGCACGACATGTACTCCCCCAATCCTTTATAATGATTACATCACCAGTTCTCCAAAAAACTTTTGATATGTGTGGAAAAAAATCATAAAATCATCATCATATTCTCTAGGATAATTATTCAATCATGATATCAAATGTCATCAAATGAATCTGTAACAATTCTCCAGGAATCACCATGAAACTCAACGTCTTCAAACAATTCACATATTTTCTTGGAATATCAAGACTTCATGACTTCATTAAATCTCCATTATCTTTGTAAATAGTTCATCATATTAGAAATAATGAGATCTTTATATCTTATTGAACACTATTGAAATCTAATGATAATTACTTATGAAAAAGACAATCCATACACAATGTGGGCACAAAAATCTCCCCCTTGGTATTTGTTGGCAATACCTTTAACATTATTCCCAAATTATTGTGTCAATATGTGAAACTATTATCTTCTCTATCCCCTTTACTTTTAAAAACAATTCACTTTATCTATCCATTATTTATAATAAAGTTCATGGGAAAATGGTATCAATCCATACTTAAGAAATTTTCCATCCATCATTTCACTCTATGTCTACTTGATATATGCTCGATGTGGATTACAAGATGATTTGATTTAGAAAACAATGATGTCCCTTACCATTGATCACGATACATCATGATCCGAGAACTCATGTACTTGTATTCAATGGTTTTTTCCATTCATTCCAGACTATAGATAGTTAATGTGATATGAAATCATTTTAAAAATAATTAACTTGAAAATCCTACACTCACATCAAAAAAATAGATAAAAAACATTCATGTGAAATAGGAAGGATAAGTGACCATGGAGCACTTTTATTTTTCTTATTTCACTGAATAATTAAATTGATCCCCATCCAAAAGTTTTTTATTTTTAATAATCAAGGATGAGATATTAATATAAACATATCTTTTCAAATTACATGATCTTCAAGCAATTTCCAAAATATTTAAATTTAATAAAAATTGAAATGAAAATTCTAGAAGCTTATTCTTTTGTATTACCATAAAAGGAAACAATTCTCATTATCTTCATAATGGTGAATCTCATAGTGGATGGATTTATAGAAATTATAGTATTCTAAATACACCAGAATGGGTCGTTAACTTGTGATAGTCCAGGTTGGAAAACATTCACAACTTCATCAAGGGTGATCTTCTAGAATATTTGTTCTTTAGAATTCCAGGAAATAAGATCAAGAAAAAATGGAAACTCCTTTTTATTAGTTATAAAGGTATCAAAATAATCAGGAATGATCCTCAATCATATTAATATTTTAATATCAATTGATGAATCATTCAAGGATGGTAAATTCTTCAGCTTTGCAATCATGAATTGAGAGCACTCACTACATGTTAGGTTCTCCCCTTAGAACTTGCTTCACCTTAAATTCCATGTATTATAAATAAAAGTAAAATAAACAATTATTTAAGGGGATATGGTGGATCCTCCTTAATTCATTAACATGAACATCAATGTTGAGATACTTTCCTCAAATAATTTTCTCCATTTGATCCAGTATTTATTCTTTCAAATATGAAATTGTTTTCAAATTTATGTTGAGGTAACATGGATTTTTTCACATCGTATTCTACTTTGTGTAGTGAATTTTTCTTTTTAAGAGCCGTCATGGATTATACATTATTTATCTTCTTGATTAATACTTCTTTCTCTAGTAGTATGGTTAGAAAAACTGTGGAAATGTGACTATATTTCTTACATCTCTCACACAGAACTTCTTTTACACAGGATTTCCCTTTTGTTTGCAACCTCTCATTAAATTTTTCTCTATCATTTGGAATATTTTAATTTCCTATTGATTTATTCTTAGCTTTTGAATATTCATGTTTCCTCATCCTTTCCAAATCATAAGCCTAGATATATAACATTTCATTAGAAATGATGACAACACATTTTTTTCTTCCACATGGGTTCTTTTGAGTGTCATCCCTCATGGTAGCTCTTTTAGATTCACCAAACATCATCTTCATGGATTTATAATCCTTGGTATTTTCACTATTATTCTTTGAAATCTTCTTGGGAGATTTTTTTTCACAATATTATTCTGATTTCTTCACAAGGTAACTTCTTCATTCATGGCCAACATCTATGATCATATTTTCTTATCATCTTTGGATACATGTTCAGAAGAGCATGAACAAACCTTTGGACCACTACAATTGTATACATCACAGATTTTATCAATAATTCCAAATTTGTTTGCAGTATACAGAAGATTATGTACTTGTGGATATTGCTTCTTCTTCTCTGTAATTATCCACCTTGAGATAGGCTTCCTTTATGCTTCTAAATTTTGAGGATTGTACCAACAATTTAATTCACAACGCCCAATTCCATTACAACACCAATATTGACCCATAAATCTTAATTTATTGATATATTCTATATAAGGTTGTTGGGAATTCTTCAAGACATGTTGTCCTCTCTATGAGAAACTATCTTCCACAATCTTTATCTTACGCACCCAATATAATGACCCTTACTTTACATACATTGTTATTACTTGAAAATTAAATAAAAATTATTAAAACACATAACAAAACCTTGGTAGGACCATATAGGTATAGTGTCTTTAGAAACTGGGAAACATAAACAATTGGTTCATAAATCATCTACATCGTCTCCCTTTTATTTTATCATATCTAGTGTCCCTTTTGGAACATCTTAATTAATACCCTTCTTCCTGACCTGGGGAAAAGAAAACATACAAAAGGGTGAGCTGAAATTATTAGTAATGGTAAACAAAAGAATTATTAATCACATCCTATTCATAAGAGCATAACATTTTGGAAATCTTAACCTGCAAAAGAGATCATAATTTCACAACATGGGATAAATCATTGTAGTGAAATGTAACCACAATAATAATAACATGAAACTTTGTGTAATACACAAATAATAATAGGGAATCATTTCTTAGTAGTCAAGACTCATTTCCAAGACTATCCTAGCGGACAAAGAGCATTTCTGAACTGAGTTCACTCCTTGATTCCGTCCTGTATCACTGAACCGGATTATGCTGCCGTTCCAGCCATGTCTATATCATGAGATTTAAATCTTTACCCAAAGCATTGGAGGGATATATAAGTCCCACCCATCTCATAATGATACCATTATTATGTGTGCCACAAAATCATAAATCATTTATCATAGCATAACCCATGTAATAAAAATGGGATTCTTAAACATCATGCCATCAGAACATAAAACATATAAGTTAAAAAGGATATCATAAAATTATTTCCATCATAACATAATCAAACCAATGTAAAAATAAGGATAGAAACATAACCCTATATTATCTTAGATGGAAAATAATTTTTGATAAAACACTAGAACTCTATTCTTGAGAAAAATATCCTTTCTACTTCAAAAACATTTTATCATTCATATCATGTCATATAATTTTAAACTAAAAGATTTTGATTAAAATTAAATGTGAAAACTTGTAAATGAAGCTTCATGGAAATAATGCTCTATGAAATCATGAAAACCCATTCATGCCGTATAAGTTAAAAAAAAGACATTCTGACATTAATTTATCGAAAAGGTTAAAAAGGTCCTTGTTTGGAAAATGACGTAACGATTCCTTTATAAACATCTAAAAAAAGACAAACAAGTGTATAAAAGACTTTAACCCATATTATGTAAAATAGTAAGAATTTTTTGAAATACATTTTTAAGAATCATGGATGTGGATGATAAAGAGGTCCCAGTATATAATTACGTATAAACAACCTCAGATAATGAGGAGATTGTGATATAAACCCTTACAATGATATTTTTGTAAATAAAATAGATCACTTATGTATATTCACTATAAGGTCGCATAATGAAATCATAAATACATGATATGATATAAAAATTCATTTCTTACATAATCAAAGAACGACATAAACAAAAAGAGAAGATCAACCCAAAGAACAGAAATTGGGTTAAGATGTTCCCTTACCTCATGCCCGACATGACTCGATCGTTCTTTATTCTCCTGAATAATAAACCAATGTTAATTTCTACTTTCTAAATAAACTTCTTCACGTTTATTATCCCTTTCATATCACTTATTACCATGTTATGAACATTATGTAACTATTTAAGTTAATAACATTCGTTTTGTTGATATTTGGTACTTGAGTCAAAAATGGACTTCTTATAATTACATGTAGTTCATTTTGTCAAAGGTTCATTATATCCAGAATGATATTCACGATTTAAACATCATATATATCATATAATATCCAACATATGAATTTATTTATAATTGTATATAACATATCGAGGTAAGAAATGAAATGCATCGTTCACGGAGACGGTAAGTCGTACGTACGCATGAACGTTACTTTCATTTCTATTTCTTATTTTAATGGAAGTAAAACATAACGATACATAGGTATATTATGATCCAATTTTAATATCATATATAATATCATTAACTCCATCCTTTATACATCCCACATAAGGCATTAGCGAATCACATCACTTTGAGGGGGCGGTAGTCCGCACTTCCTCAAATGAGATTATCGTATTTACCCACTATGGAAACCATAAAGGATTTGTAACACCCGAGACTTTTATGAGAAATATTTTGTTTTTATGTTATATAAATCATCAAAGGAATCTTTCACTACACACAACACTATCTTGGCTTGCTTTAAATTAAACTGCGACCTTCCTCGATAGCTTGCGTCGTATGCAATACCGAGTTTCTCTAAACAACGATATGCTATAAAAATCTTATTAAAACTAGCCGTTATAAATAGTAATAACCACATATGAAAATTTATTACATTTTATTTTCAAAATGGACTTCATTTTTGGATTCGTAATATCGAAATTAGCCTAGGGTGAAATTTTTTTATTTTTCTGGAAACTTTCCATTTTTGAGGAATAGTGAAAACACAAGGTTAGTATTTAAAAACTGAATTTTTATTTAAATAAATATTTATTTTATTTAAACTTATTTTAGTTAAAAATTGATACATAATACCTATATAAGTTCAATTTAATTCATTGAAGTAATTTTATAATAATTTTAGATATATAAAAATTTTCTTGAACTTTTCACCGACTTTTACCCACCCCCTAGGAGAAATTGAGAATTTACATAAAACATAATTTTACCGCTTCTGTGAGTGGAATTTCAAAAATCCGAGAGACACGGTTGATGTCAGTAAGTAAAATGTGGTTCAATGAGATGAAAATAATTTTTGGTGAAAAGTAACTTTTTACTTTTATTACCACGGTTAAAAGTAAATAGGGTAATTAAGGGTAAAATGATATTATTATTACCCTAACACATGTCCTGATTCTATTGGATAAGTCTAATTCGACCAAAAACAAACTTAAGAATAAAATATGACCATTTACACCCACTTGAATTAGATCAGGACATTTAATATTAATTTATTTAAAGAAGGTTTAAAATAGTTAAAATCAAAGTTTAATAAGTAAATAAGTTTTAATATAGGGTTATACATATGATAAATTCTACTATAAATATTTAGTAGAAAGCTAAAACGATTTCCTACATAATGGTATTTTATTTTTAATTTTTAGACCTTAAATATGTTAATTCATTTATGACACAATGATGATACAATGATTATTTTATTAATAAAATATTGACATAATTGATGTTATAAATACACAAATAAATGTAATTTGAGACTTTTTGTGACTTACATTAATTTTCAAGGTTAATATGAAAAGTTATTATTGATTTAATGAACGTTTTTAGAATTAATCATTCTGTTATGATTTTCAGAAAAATCAATTACTAAATAGTGTCAAAATTGACATAAAATAGTTTTTAAAACAAATATTATATTATTGATTTTTATTTTATTCCTAAAAATCCATGGTTCGGCCAAGATACTTATATCATGATAGGTGTGTCATTAATGGACCACTTGGGAGTCGGTTGGATGTATATGGTATGTTTATTAACTATATAATATAAAAATACAAAGTGACATGGTAAATGTCAATATAATTAACTAAGAGTTAAAACTAAAAGATAAGGTTAATATAATAACCTAGATTTGTCTAAATTCTATTGGATAAGAGGATTTAGACCCATCCCAACCTTAGCTTCGAAATATATCAATTTGGTGCTATTAAATACCGAATTTGACTTTATAATAAAATAATATTTTTAGTTATTCCAAAGGTGCCCCTCTCCTCCCTTATAAAAGGGTACATCCTCCCACTCCTCCTCACACCAATTTTAGCCTTCATGATCGGCCAAACCCTGCCCATTTCACTTCCCCACCTCCTTAGAAACCTACTATAGGTAATGGTCTTTTCAAAAGACCAACTCTAGTGCCTTAAGATAAAGTTTTAAGGAGGCACTTTGAGAAAGAGGTAATACCTTCTACTATTTTCTTCAAGTTCCATTCTTCTTCAACTCCATCTTCTATAGTTGTTTAATTATTAAGTAATAACATCAGTATCCATAATATACTGATATGTTATTATAAATATGAAAAAACCCTATTTCACCTCTTATCCATCATACGGAAAATGAAATCACTGCGCGTGCGTACGTACGGAATACCATCTGCACGCCATGATGTAATCTATTTTCCCCCACCACCTTACTTGGATTGGTATAATGGTGTAAATAATGAATATATATGATTATTGTAAAGTTATATTGATTCTGAAATAGTATAAATACACTCCAATACAATTCCATGATCATGGGAATGATATCATCGCTCCTGCGTACGTACGGAATACCGTCTCCACAAAGTGATGTGATTCATTCTACATGGTCTTCATTGCATAATGATTATATAAATGAATTGAATGAATTAATATGATGTATATTACACTAATAAAATTCTGGAAATGAGGTATCTGTAACCTAAAGAGAAGAATAAGAATTTATTCGACAAAACACGCATAAGAACAAAAAAGTAATAAACACCCGAATAACAAGTACCAATGAAATATTACTAATAATAAGCTAAGAATATGACCATATATGATATCATAACAATTAGTATGATTCTGGAATAAGTAAATAACATTATTTAAATCATTATACAGGAGGTTCAGACACTTACAAAGCAAATCGGACCTAAGGTAAGGGAAATATCACAATCTCATTTTTATCCGATATTGTTTATACTTTGAAATTTGCTGGGTTGTATATTATCATCCACATCCATGTTTCCTCAACATGTAATATTATTTCCATCCACCTACAATTTTTTGAATTCAATTTTACCCTTCGGGGAGTTTTTAGTAAAAGATATGAATGGAATATTTTGTCGTTATTCGTACAAGGTACTTTTTGACTTTTCTATCAAAAGTACGAGAAGAATGTTTTTCTAACTTATACGGAATGAATGGATTTTTAAAATATTATTTCCAAGAAGCTTCCTTTATATGTTTCAAGTTTAATTTTAATCAACTTATTTTAATTTAAAATTGTATGACATGTTAAGAAAGGAAAAAATGTTTTTAAGAAAAATGATATTTTCCTCAAGAATGGAGTTCAAGTGTTTTATCAAAAAAAAAATCAATCTACGATAATATAGTGTTCTATTTATATCCCTATTATTACATTTATTTGATTATGTTGTGATGGAATTATTTTTATGAATTCCTTCATCTTATATGAATTGTTTTATGATTTCACGATGTTTAAGATTCCCATTTGTATTACATGGGTTATGCTATGATGTATGGTTTATGATTTTGTGGAACACATAAGAATGGTATCATTATGAGATGGGTGGGACCTATATCTCTCTTCAATGCATTGGGTAAAGATTTTATATCTCATGAGATAGACATTTCTAGAATGGCAGGTTAAACCGGTTCAATGAAACGGGACTGAAATGAGGAATGAACTCGGTTCAGAAATGGACTTTGTCCACTATGATAGTCATGGAAATGAGTCTAGACTAATAAGAAATGATTCTCTCTGATTATGTGTGTATTCCAAAATGTTTCATGTTTTATGTTATGATTATTTGGATTACATTTCACTTCTATGATTTATCCCATGGTATGAGATTATGATTTCTTTTGCTGGTTATGATTTCCAAAATGTTATGATCATGATGTGATTGATTTTTCTTTTGTTTACCCTTACTGAGCATTTGAGCCCACACTTTTTTACGTTTTCTTTTCCCCAGGTCAGGAATAAAGTTATTAAGTAAGATATGCCAAAAGGGACTATAGATATGATGAAATTAATGGGAGACAGTGTAGACGCTTTATGAACCAGTTGTTTATGTTTCCCAGTTTCTAAAGACATTATACCTATACTGTCCATACATGGTTTTGTTTTATGTTGTAATAAGTATGCTTCAATTTTGAAGTATTAACAATGTATGTAAAGTATGGGTTGATATAGTTGGTATCAGAGGAAAGTTATAGTCAACCTTTGGAAACTAGGATGTGAAAGCCTTAGTAAGAATCATAAGGATAAGTCTAAACACAGAACACAATCTTAGTGTTTTTGAAATGCCTATGATTAACCTAGGATAAGACCTTAAGTGTGAAATTTTATTCTTCATTATGTGTTTTTCCTATTATAATTAGTGTTTCTCACACTATTCTTCTTGGTTTTAGTCAATGGCTGGAACCCGAAGAAACCGTGTTAATGAGGAATGCGATGAGAAATGCAATGATTGTCGCCCTGAGCAACCAAACGTTGTGGGAGCTGGAATGAAAAATCATGCAGCCATGCTCACAAAACTTTCTCAAGCTATGAATCATGTAGGAATTCCAAACGAGCAAAGGAAGGAGAAAAATTCTGTTGAATCCTTCATAAGGCAGCGTCCACCTTCATTCAGCGGGTCTACTGATCCATTATTTTCTGAACAATGGATCAGTACTACTGAAAAGATATTTTCAGTTCTTCAATGTTCTGAACATGATAATGTCATCTTATTAGTGTATCGTTTGGAAGGTGATGCTGATCAATGGTGGAATCCTTTTAAGAATACGAGTCAAAGGGATGAAATTGAGTCCATGGAATGGGACGAGTTCAAGAACTTATTTTTCAATAAGTATTTCCCGCATATTCTTCGAAAAAAGTTGGAGAAGGAGTTTCTTGAACTGAAGAAAAAGGATGATGAATCTTTTGGTACCTACGAAGCAAATTTTACAAGACATGCAAGGTACACTTCCGAAATTATTATCCAACCTGAGAGTATGATCGATTGATTCTTTAGTGGCTTAAAACCAAGTATTCGAAGGGCCTTATCCATAAGGGACTTCAATAGCTATGAGGAAATCATTCGATGTGCTCTCAAAGTTGAGATGGAGATTGGAGTATCCCATTAGTCATATGGGACTGATAAGAAGAGGAAAATGGAATACAAAGGAAAATATAAAGAGCACACTGAAAAGAAGATGAGATTTCCCTTATGCTCAATGTGTGGAAATAAACACGGAGGGAATTGTCATAAAGGGACAAGTAAATGTTTCAAATTTGGAAAGGAAGGTCATCGGGAATTTGAATGCCGCAATGATGTGAAGAAGATGTCTAATGATGAAAACAAAAGAAGGGATACACAGAATGAAACTACTACACTCCAATGTTTCAAGTGCAAGGAGATGGGGCATTATGCCAATAAATGCCCTAATCCAAGGGTTGTTGATGATGATCGATGTCAACAAACGCTTAAGGCTAAAGACAAAGGAAAGTCACATGCAATTTCTATCAGCGATGTGGACTATGATAACGATGTGGTAAAAGGTACACTTATCATCCACTCTAAAGTAGAAAATGTTTTATTTGATTCTGGATCCACCCACTCTTTTATTTCTGAAGAATTTTCTTAGTGTATCATGGTATTACCTCAACAATTAGATGTTGAGTTAGCGGTGACAACCCCTAATGACACAACAGTCGCATCAAAAGTTTATAATTCATCTCCGATTGAAGTTTGTGGGAAAGTGCTTCTTGAAAATCTTGTGATCCTCCCTATAGTGGAATTTGATGTGATTCTTGGCATGAATTGGCTTTCTTCATATAGATCTCATATAAATTTCCAAAGAATGGTAGTCACATTTCATATTCCAGATCAATCTATGATCATCTATTGATGCATGGATGAACATAACCTTCCAGTGGAAATTTCATCCATCTTATGGGTCTTGATTCCACTAAATGAAGGTTATTTATCTCAAATGGATGGGGAGAAACTCATGATTAAGAATATTCCCATTGTATGAGAGTTTGATGATGTCCTTCCGGAAGAATTGTCAGGTCTTCCACCAAATCATGAAGTTGAGTTCTCAATAGAACTCGTACCGGGTTCTTTCTCTATTTCAAAGACACCTTATAGAATGGCCCCAATTAAGTTGTAGGAATTGAAAAAATAACTCCATGAGAATCTTGATAAGGGATTTATATTCCCTAGTGCGTCACCTTGGGGAGCACCTATTCTGTTTGTTAAGAAGAAAGATCGATCAATGAGACTCTGCATTGATTATCGAGATCTTAACAAGATCACTATCAAGAAAAAATACCCTCTCCCACGCATTGATGAATTATTTGACCAACTACGAGGAGCTCAATACCTTTCCAAGATTGATCTTCATTCAGGGTATCATCAATTAGGGGTTAAAAGGGAGGATATACCAAAGATGGATTTCCGTACATCGTATGGACACTATAAATTTATAGTGATGCCATTTGGTCTTACTAATGCCCCTACTAAATTCATGGATCTGATGAATAGAGTATTTAGAGACTATCTTGATCAGTTTGTGGTAGTCTTTATAGATGATATTCTTGTATATTCAAAGAGAAAGGAAGAACATAAAGATCACTTGAGAATTATACTAAAGACCCTGAGAAAGGAGAATCTTTATGCCAAATTTACCAAGTGTGAATTTTGGCTTCAAGAAGTTTCATTTTTGGGTCACATAATCTCAAATGAGTGGATATCTATGGATCCAGCAAAAACATAGGTTACCGAAAGATGGTCGAGACCAACAAAAGTAACTGAGATCCGAATTTTTCTTGGTTTGGCTGGATATTACCGACGTTTTGTGAAAGAATTGTCAAGGTTATCTAACCCACTCACAAAGATGACTAGAAAAGGAGTTAAGATTGTTTCGACAGAGGAATGTGAAGAAAATTTCAAAGAGCTAAAAAGAAGGTTAGCCAGTGCACCTATCCTCACACTACCTTGCAGTTGAGAAAGGTTTGTGATATACAGTGATGCATCCAAGAAGGGACTCAGATGTGTTCTCATTAAAAATGATATGGTGATAGCTTATGCCTCACGATAGTTGAAAATCCATGAGAAAAATTACCCAACTCATGATTTGGAGTTAGCTTCGGTAATCATTTCATTAAATATTTCGAGGCATTACCAATATGGTGAAAGGTGTGATATTTATACTGATCATAAAATTTTAAAGTATATTTTCACACAAATGGAGCTGAATATGCGTCAAAGAAGATGGTTTGAGCTGATTAAGGATTATGACTGTTCAATTCATTACCACCCTGTGAAAGCAAACAAGGTGGCAGATGCATTAAGTTGACAAGACCATGCTAGCTTATCCATGATGAGGATCACAAAAGATCCAATATTTATGGATTTACAAAGGATGGATCTTTTAATATTAATGGAAGTGGAGAAATCATATCTTTCTCAAATGAATGATCAACCATCTATATTTTTGAAGATTAAAGAGTCACAAAAATAAGATGTAGAGTTAAAAAAGATGGGGATAAATGTTCGTGAATTCAACCTTGATTGTGATGGGATAATAAAGTTCAGGAATCGGGTTTGTGTTCCTCCCATCCCCAAATTAAAGAAGGAGCTGCTGGATGAGGTTTATCATTCTTCATTCTCTATTCATCCGGGAAGCACGAAGATGTATAAGGACCTAAAAGAGTACTTCTGCTAGGATGGCAAGAAAAGAGATATTGCTGAATATGTCTCTCGATGCTTGGTTTGTCAGCAAGTTAATGTTGAGAGACAGAAGTCTAAGGGGATGTTAGAACCATTACCCATACCCGAATGGAAATTGGAAAACATCAATATGGACTTTTTCACAGGATTTCCTAAAACATCTAAATGCAATAATTCTATCTGGGTCATAGTTGATCGTCTTACAAAGTCTGCACACTTCATTTCTATTAGAGAGGATTTCTCTCTAGATTAACTTTCAAGGATATATGTAAAGAATGTGGTAAGATGGAATGGAGTACCACTTTCTATTATATATGATCGGGATCTGAGGTTTACCTCAATGTTCTGGCGAAGTTTTCAGCATACTCTGGATACAGAGTTGAGTTTCAGCACTTCTCATCATCCTTAGACCGACAGTCAGTCTGGGAGGACGATTCAAACTATAGAAGATATGTTGAGAGCTTGCTCTATGGATTTCAAAGGTGGTTGGGATCAACACCTACCTTTGGTGGAATTTTCTTATAATAATAGCTTTCACTCCAGTATTCATAGGGATCCTTATTAAGCTCTATATGGAATGAAATGCAGGACTCCAACTTGGTGGGATGAAGTTGGGGAAAGAAAGCTATTAGGACATGATCTCGTTGATGAAATGGAAGAAAATGTCATATCTATTCAACAACACATAAGAGCAGCTCAGAGTCGATAGAAAATTTATGCTGACAACCGAAGTTAAGACCTAGAGTTTGATGTGGGTGATAAAGTGTTCTTACGAATACCTCCCTAGAAGTGGTTCATGAGATTTGGAAAGAAGGGGAAGTTGAACCCTATATATATCGGTCCTTTTGAAATACTGGATCATGTTGGAATGGTAGCTTACCGATTGGAACTTCCACCGAATCTCTCCCAAGTTCATGATGTGTTCCATGTATCTCTCCTGAGAAAGTACATACCTGATCCTTCACATGTACTCAACTCACAAGTTGTACCACTGGAGCAAGATCTTTCTTATGAAAAACAACCGATAGAGATTCTGGATCATAGTGAAAAAGTCCTACGGAACAAGACCACTCGATTGGTGAAAGTTTTTTGGATGAACCACCAATTAGAAGAATCTACATGGGAGCTTGAGGATATGATTAGGGAGAGGTATCATCATCTTTTTGTTACAAAGTGATGAATTTCGAGGGCGAAATTCATTTTAAGGGGGGTAGAATGTAACACCCGAGACTTTTATGAGAATTATTTTGTTATTATGTTATATAAATCATCAAAGGAATATTTAACTACACACAACATTAGATTGGCTTTCTTTACACGCAACCGCAGCCTTCCTTGATAGCTTGCGTCGTACGCAATACCAAGTTTCACTAAACAACGATATGCTATTAAAATATTATTAAAACTAGCTGTTATGAATAGTAATAACCACCTTTTGATGTTTTGTACATTTTATTTTTCAAAATGGACTTCATTTTTTGATTCGGAATATCGAAATTAGCTTAGGGTGTAATTTTGGTATTTTTCTGGAAACTTTCAATTTTTGATGAATAGTGAAAGCACTAGGTTACTATTTAAAAACCGAATTTTTATTAAAATAATTATTTACTTTATTAAAATTTATTTTAGGTCAAAATTGATACATAATACCTATATATGTTCAATGTAATTCATTGGAGTAATTTTATAAAAATTATATATATATATAAAAATTTATTGAACTTTTCACTGACTTTTACCCACCTCCTGGGAGAATTTGCAAATTTACATAAAACATAATTTTACCACTTCTGTGAGTGGAATTTAAAAAATCCGAGAAACATGGTTGATGTTAGTAAGTAAAATGTGGTTCAATGAGATGAAAATAAATTTTGATGAATAGTAACTTTTTACTTTTATTTACAACGTTTAAAAGTAAAATAGGGTAATTAAGGGTAAAAATGATATTGTTATTACCCTAACACATGTCCTAATTCTATTGGATAAGTGTAATTAGACCAAAAACAACCTTAGGAATAAAATATTAACATTTAAGCCCACTTGGATTAGATTAGGACATTTATTATTAATTTATTTAAAGAAGGGTGAAAATAGTTAAAATCAATGTTTAATAAGTAAATAATTTTTAATATATGGTTATACATATGATAAATTAGACTATAAATATTAATTATAAATATAAAACGATTTCATATATAATGGTATTTTATTTATAATTTTTAGACATGAAATAATTTAATTTTTTTATGACACAAATATGATGCAGTAATTATCTTATTAATGAAATTTTGACATAATTGATGTTATAAATACCCAAATAAATGAAATTTGAGACTTTTTATGAATTAAATTAATTTTCTAGGTTAATATGACACGTTAGTATTGATTTTTGTAACTTTTTTCGAATTAATAATTCTGTTATGATTTTCACAAAAATCAATTACTAAATAGTGTCAAAATTGACATAAAATATTTTTTAAAACAAATATTATATTATTGATTGTTATATTATTCCTAAAAATATAATGTTCGGCCATTATACTTATTTCATGATTTTTGTATCATTAATGGACCACTTGGGGGTCTCTTGGATGAATATGGTATGTTTATTAACAATATAATATAAATATACAAGGTGACATGGTAAATGTCAATCTAATTAACTAAGAGTTGAAACTAAAAGATAAGGTTAATATAATGAACTAAACTTGTATAAATTATAATTGATTAGAGGATGTAGACCCATCCCCACCTTAGCTTCGAAATATATCAATTTGGATCTATTAAAAACCGAATTTGTCTTTATAATAAAATAATATTTTTAGTTATTCCAATGGTGCCCCTCTCCTCCCTTATAAAAGGGAACCTCCTCCCACTCCTCCTCACACCAATTTGAGCCTTCATGCTCGGCCAAACCCTGCCCATTTCACATCCCCACTTCCTTAGAAACCTACTAGAGGTACTGGTCTTATCAAAAGACCAACTCTAGTACCTTAAGAGAAAGATTAAAGGAGACACGTCGAGAAAGAGGTAATACCTTCTACCATTTTCTTCAAGTTCCATTCTTCTTCTACTCCCTCTTCTTTAGTTGTTTCATTATGAGGTAATAACATCAGAATCACTCATATACTGATATGTTATTATATATATGAAGCAACCCTATTTCACCTCTTATCCATCCTACGGAAAATGAAATCACCGCGCGTGCGTACGTACGGAATACCGTCTCCACGCCGTGGTGTAATCTATTCTCCCCCTCCACATTACTTGGATGGGTATAATGGTGTAAATAATAACTATATATTATTATTGTAAAGTGATATTGATTCTGAAATAGTATACATACACTCCAATACAATTCCACAATCATGGTAACGATATCATCGCTCGTGCGTACGTACGGAATACCCTCTCCATGATGTGATGTGATTCGTTTTACACGATCTTCATTTCATAATGATTATATAAATGAATTGTTTGAATTAATATGATATATATTAAACTAATACCATTCTGTAAATGAGGTATATATAACTTAAAGATAATAGTAATAATTTATTCGACAAAACACGCATAAGAACAAAAAATTATTAAACACCCTAATAACAAGTAGCAATGAAATATTACTAATAATAATCTAAGAATATGACCATATATGATATCACGTAAATGAGTATGATTCTGGAATATTTCAATAAAATTATTTAAATCATTATACATGAGGTTCGGACACTTACGAAGCAAATCAGACCTAAGGTAAGGGAAATATCACAATATCATTTTTATCCGAGATTGTTTATACTTTGAAATCTACTGGGGTTTATTTTATCATCCACATCCATGTTTATTCAATATGTAATGTTATTTCCATCTACCTACAATTTTTTAAATCCAATTTTACCTTTCGGTGAGTTTTTATTAAAAGATATGAAAGGAATCTTTTGTCGTTTTTCGTACGAGGTACTTTTTGACTTTTCCGACAAAAGTACGAGAAGAATGTTTTTTTAACTTATACGACATGAATGGATTTTTAAAAAATTATTTCCAAGAAGCTTATTTTACATGATTCAAGTCTATTTTTAAAAAAAATTATTTTAGTTTAAAATTGTATGACATGTTGTGAAAGGAAAAAATGTTTTTTAAGTAAAAAGGATATTTTCCTCAAGAATGGAGCTCAAGTGTTTTATCAAAATTATTTTCCATCTAAGATAATATAGGGCTCGGTTTCTATCCCTATTATTACATTGATTTGATTATGTTGTGGTGGAATTATTTTTATGAAACCGTTTATCTTATATTAACTGTTTTATGATGTCACGATGTTTAAGATTCCCATTTTTATTACATGGGTTATGCTATGATGTATGGTTTATGATTTTGTGGCACACATAAGAATGGTATCATTATGAGATGGGTGGGACCTATATATCCCTCCAATGAATTGGGTAAAGATTTTATATCTCATGATATAGACATGGCTGGAACGGCAGGTTAAACCGGATAAGTGAAACAAGACTGAAACAAGGAATGAACTCAGTTCAGAAATGGACTTTGTCCACTAAGATAGTCTTGGCAATGAGTCTTAACAAATAAGAAATGATTCTCTATGATTAAGTGTGTATGCCACAAAGTTTCATGTTTTATGTTATGATTTTTGGGATTAAATTTCACTTCTATGATTTATCCCATGGTATGAAATTATGATTTCTTTTGTAGGTTAAGATATCCAGAATGATATGTTCATGATGTGATTGTTTTTTCTATTGTTTACCCTTACTGAGCATTTGAGCTCACTCATTTTTATGTTTTTTTCTCCCCAGGCCAGGAAGAAGGTTATTAAGTATGATATGCCAAAATGGACTATAGATATGGTGAAATAAATGGGAGACAATGTAGACGCTTTATGAACCAGTTGTTTATGTTTCTCAGTTTCTAAAGACACTTTACCTATACGGTCCTTCCATGGTTTTTTAATATTTTGTAATAAGTTTGCTTAAATTTTAAAGTATTAACAATGTATGTAAATTATGGGTCACTATAGGATTGATATAATTAGAAATTAAAGAAGAATAAAAAAATCCTTAACTTAATATATATCATATATAAATATAGTGTCAACATAATGGCCACCATGAGAGGCGGTAGGAGAAAATCAAACAATCATCGTTTCATGAGGCATTAGTTTCCCATACACAGAAACATTATGTTCTAAATCCACTAGATAGAGTTATGAGTAAGTGTAGTTTGAATCCTTCTCATAAAAACATACTATTATATTATGGATACTTGTGTTGTTACAAAATAATGGATTAAAAAGAGTTTAGGGGTTGGAGAAGTAGAATAAAAGAAAACAATTTAAGAGAAACCGTTCACTTTAATTTGGGTAACTTCCTTTGGTTTGAACCAAGTGGACTTCTTGGAGTTCCTTATGCCTAAGGTAAGGCTTCTAGGTCGAGGTGATGGATATAGGGAGATTAATTGGGCAGTGGTTGGACGATCCAAATGTCTTGGGAGGTGTGAGGAATTGGATAGAAGTTTTCTCATTTTATAAGTAGGAGGAGGCGCTCTTTTGGAATGTGTGAAAAAAATATTTTATTATAAACTTATCTTCAGTTTCAAAAGGCCCAAAAATCATTAAAGATGAAGATAATATGACTCATGGTTGAAATTAAATCATCCAATCAGAATGAGACGTTTTTTGGATAATATTTTAATCACTATAATCTTTATTATTTAAATCATTTATTAATGAAGTAAATAGTACATCATTATTGTGTCATAAATAATTTAATTTATTTGATGACTAAAAATTAAAATTAAAATACAATCATGTATGAAATAGTTCTATCTTTCCAATTAATATTTATAGTCGAAAAGATAATTTATATAACCCCTTATAAAAATCAATTACTAAAGGATTTTTGTTAATGTCAATTTTGTCTTTACATTAAGTTAATTAATCCAAATTGTCATTATCACTACCAAATTACTCAATGGGGTCCCCAAATCGACCCAAGGATGCCCATGGTCGGCCACTACTCATACAATAAGTTTATGACAAGTGTTATGGTAATTTTTAATTTTATTAATACTATTTAACCTTGAATTTCCCAATTTACATTAAATTGTGGTAAATAAAAGTAAAAAGTCACTATTCACCAAAAATTATTTTTATCTTATTGAACAACATTT
Source organism: Viscum album (assembly GCA_963277665.1). Classification (NCBI taxonomy): domain Eukaryota; kingdom Viridiplantae; phylum Streptophyta; class Magnoliopsida; order Santalales; family Viscaceae; genus Viscum; species Viscum album. Next base: position 182,139,725 of record OY728153.1, on the reverse strand, counting down.
TACATCTTGATATTAACCATGTCTCTTCGGTTTTCAAAATTAAACTCAAAAAAGTGGTAAAATTATGTTTTATGAATAATTACAAAAGCTCCTAGGAGGTGGGTAAAAGACAGTGAAAAGTTCAATAAAATTTTTATGTATCTAAAATTATTATAAAATGACTCCAATGAATTAAATTGAACTTATATAGGTATTATGTATATATTTTGATCAAATAAATTTAAATAAAATAAATAATTATTTAAATAAATATTTGATTTTTAAATAGAAACCCAGTGTTTTCACTATTGAAATAAAATTGAATGTTTTTAGAAAAATACCAAAATTTCACCCTAGGCTAATTTCGATATTCTGAATCCAAAAATGAAGTCCATTTTGAAGGATAAAATTTATAAAATTTTGAAAAGTGGGTATTACTATTCATAATGGTTAGTTTATATAATATTTTAATAGTATATCATTGTTTAGTGAAACTCCGTATTGCGTACAACACATGCTATCATGGAAGGTAATGTTTATGTGTAAAGCAAGACAAGCTGGTGTAGTGTGTAGTGAAAGATTCCTTTGATGTTGTGTATAACATAAAAAAAATATCATTCTCATAAAATACTGGGGGGTAAGATTCTACCCCCCTTAAAAAGAATTTTTCCATTAAATTTCGTCAGTTTGTAACAAACAGATGAGGATACCTCTCCCTCATCACCTCCTCAAGTTCCTATGAAGCTTCTTCTAATTTTTGTTTCCTCCATAAAACTTTAACCAAGCTAGTGGTTTTGTTCCGTATGAATTTTTATCTATGATCTAGAATCTCTATCAGTTGTTCTTCATAAGAAAGATCTTGCTCATGCGGTACAACTTCTATGTTGATTACATGTGAAGGATCAGGTATGTACTTTCTCGGGAGAGATACATGGAACACATCATGAACTTGAGAGAGGTTTAGTGGAAGCGCTAATCGATAAACTACCTTCCCACCATGATCCAGTATTTCGAAAGGACCAATATACCGAGGGCTTAAATTATCCTTCTTTCCAAATCTCATTACTCTCTTCCAAGGAGAAATTCATAGGAACACTTTATCACCCACTTCAAACTCTAGGTATTTTCTTCGGTTATCGGCAAAACTTCTTTGTCGACTCTGAGCTGCTCTTATGTGTTGTCTAATAGATCGAACCTTTTCTGCCATCTCATCTACAAGATCAGGTCCTAATAGCTTTCTTTCCCCAACTTCATCCCAACATGTTGGAGTTATGCATTTCTTTCCATAGAGAGATTCATAAGGAGACATCTGAATACTGTTGTGAAAGCTATTATTATAAGAAAATTCCACCAAAGGTAGGATTTGATCCCAACCACCTTTGAAATCCATAGAGAAAGTTCTCAACATATCTTCTAGAGTTTGAATTGTCCTCTCAGACGGACCATCTATCTGAGGATGATAAGCAATGATAAAACTCAACTCTATATCCAGAGTATGCTGAAGACATCTCAAAAACATTGAGGTAAACCTTGGATCCCATTCAGATATAATGGAATGTTGTACTCCATGCAATCTTACCACTTCCTTCACATGTATCCTGGAAAGTTGATCCAGAGAGAAATCTTCTCTAATAGAAATGAAGTGTGCCGACTTCATAAGACGATCAACTATGACCGAGATAGCATTATTTCCTTCAGATGTTTTTGGAATTCCAGTGAAAAAGTCAATAGTGATGTATTCCCATTTCCATTCCGGTATGGGTAATAGTTGTAACATCCTCTTAGATTTCTGTCTCTCAGATTTTACATGTTGACAAACCAAGCATCGAGAGACATATTCAACAACATCTCTTTTCATTCCATCCCACCAGAAGTACACTTTCAGGTCCCTATACATCTTCGTGCTTCCAGGATGAATAGAGAATGACAAACAATGTGCCTCATCTAGTAGCTCCTTCATTAATTCTGGGATGGGAGGAACACATACTCGGTTCCTGAACCTTATTATCCCATCACAGTCAAAGTTGAATTGAAGAACAGTTCTCACCTTGTTTTGTAACTCTACATCTTCTTTTTGTGCCTCTTTAATCTTCACATGTATAGATGGTTGAACATTCATTGGAGAAAGATAATATTTCTCCCCATCCATTATAATTCCAAGATCCATCCTTTGTAAATCCATTAATATTGGATCTTTTATAATCCTCATCAGGGATAAGATAGCATGGTCTTGTCAACTTAATGCGTCTGCCACCTTGTTTCATTCCTAGGGTGGTAATGAATTGAGCAGTCGTAATCCTTAATTATCTCCAACCATCTTCTTTGACACATATTCAGCTCCTTTTGTGTGAAAATATACTTTAAACCTTTATGATCAGTATAAATATCACACCTTTCACCATAATGATAATGCCTCCAAATCATTAATGCATAGATCACCGCAGCTAACTCCAAATCATGAGTTGAGTAATTTTTCTCATGGATTTTCAACTATCGTGAGGAATAAGCTATCACCATATCATTTTTCAGGATAACACACCCAAATACCTTCTTGGATGAATCACTATAGATCACAAAACTTTCTCCACTACAAGGCAGTGTGAGCATAGGTGTTCTGGATAACCTTCCTTTTAACTGTATGAAATTCTCTTCACACTCCTCTATCCAAGAGAATCGTGAAAAATCATTCACAAAACGTCAGTAATATCTAGCCAGACCAAGAAAACTTCGGATCTCAGTTATTGTCGTTGGTCTTGACCATCTTTTAATAACCTCTATTTTTGCTGGATCCACATATATCCCCTATTTTGATATTATATGACCCATAAATGAAACTTTTTGAAGCCAAAATTCACACTTTTAAAATTTGGCATAAAGCTTCTCCTTTCTTAGGGTATTCAATACAATTCTCAAGTGGTCTTCATGTTCTTCCTTGCTATTTTAATAGAAAAGAATATCTTCTATAAAGACTACCAAAAACTGATCAAGATAGTCTCTATAGACTCTATTCATTAGATCCATGAAGATAGTAGGGGCATTAGTAAGACCAAATGGAATGACTATAAATTCATAGTGTCCATACCTTGTACGGAATGCCGTCTTTGGTATATCCTCCCTTTTGACCCTTAATTTATGATACCCTAAAGGAAGATCAATCTTGGAAAAGTATTGAGCTCTGTGTATTTGTTCAAATAATTCATCAATGCATGGAAGAGGATATTTGTTCTTGATAGTGATCTTTTTAAGTTCTCAATAATAAATGCAGAGTCTCATTGATCCATATTTCTTCTAAAAAAACAGAACCAGTGCTCCAGAAAGACATCATAAAACTACCGTACAATGGGAATATTCATAATCATGAGTTTCTCTCCAACCATTTGAGATAAGTAACCTTCATTTAGTGGAATGAAGACCCATAAGATGGATGAAATTTCCACTGGAAGGTTATGTTCATCCTTTCATCGATCGACGATCATATATTGATCTAGAATATTAAATGTGATTCATCTTATTTGTAAATTGATATGAGCTCCCTATAAATAAATACAATCCATGCCAATAATCACATCAAATTCCACTATAGGAAGGATCACAAGATTTGCAGGAAGCACTTTCCCACAAAACGTCAATCAGAGAAGAATTGTAAACTTTTGATGCAACTGTTGTGCCATTTGGGGTTGTCACAGCTAACTCATCATCTAATTGGTGAGGTAATACGGCGATACCCATAGAAAATTCTATAGAATTAAAAGAGTGGGTGGATCTAGAATCATGTAAAACATTTGATACTCTAGATTGGATGGTAAGTCTACCTTTTACCACTTCGTTATCATACTCCACATCACCAACAGAAATTGCATGTGACTTTCCTTTTTCTTTGGCCTTAAGAGATTGTTGACATAGATCATCCCCAACAACCCTTGGATTTGGGAATTTATTGTCATAATTCCCTATTTCCTTGAACATGTAACATTGAAGTGTAGGAGGTTCATTCTGTGTAGCCTTTTCTTTGTTCTCATCACTAGACATTTTTTCCCATCACTACGGCATTCAAATGCCCGATGACCATCTTTTCCACATTTGAAACATTTACTTGTCCCATTGAAACTATTCCCTCCATGTTTTTCCACCCTTTGAGCATAAGGGAAAACTCACCTTCTTTTCAGTGTGGTCTTTAGATTTCCCTTTGAATTCCATTTTCCTCTTCTTATCAAACGCATATGACTGATGGGTTACTCCAATCTCCATCTCAACCTTGAGGAGAGCACATCGAACAATTTCAACGTAGCTATTTTAATTTCTTATTGCTAGTGCCCTTCAAAGACATGGTTTTAAGCCACTAAAGAATCGATCGATCTTACTCTCAGGTTGGATAATAATCCCAGAATCATACCTTGCAAGTCTTATAAAATTTTCTTCGTATGTACCAACAGATTCATGATCCTTTTGCTTTAGTTCAAGAAATTCTTTCTCCATCTCAATTCGAAGTATACGAGGGAAGTGCATATTGAAAAATATGTTCTTGAGAATCCCATTCCATGGACTCAATTTCATATCTTTGCCTCATATTCTTGATAAGATTCCAGCATTGATCAGCTTTACCATCCAAATGATATACCGCTAAGATGACATTATCTTGTTCAGAACATTGAAAAACTAAAAATATCTTTTCAGTGGTACTGATCCATTTTTCAGCAACTAATGGATTAGTAGACCCGCTAAATGAGTATGGACACTACCTCATGAAGGATTCAACAAAATTTTGCTCATTCCTTTTCTCGATTGGAAGTCCTGCATGATTCATATCTTGAGAAGGTTGTGGGAGCATGGAAACAAGATTTTTCATTTCATCTCCCATAACATTTGGTTGCTCAGGGGGACAATCATTGCATTGACCGTCGCATTCAGCATTAACACGGTTCCTTCATGTTCCAAACATTGACTAAAACCAATAATTATAATGTGAGAAAAACTAATCATAATAGTAAAACCACATAATCAAGAATAAAATTTCATGCTTTGGGTCTTATCATATAGGATTAATGGCCATTTCTAAAACACTAATATTGTGTTCTATGCTTAGACATATCATAAAAGTTATTACCAAGGCTTTCACATCCTTGTTTCCAAAGGATGACTATACCCTTCCTCTGATACCAACTATTATGACCCTTAATTTCCATACATTGTTATTACATTAAAATTGAAGCACACTTATTACAACATATAACAAATCTATGGTAGGACCGTATAGTTATAGTTTCTTTAGAAACTGGGAAACATAAACAACTCGTTCATAAATCATCTACATCGTCTCCCTTTTATTTTATCATATCTAGAGTCCCTCTTCGCATATCTTACTTAATACCCATCTTACTGACCTGGGGAAATGAAAACATAAAAAAGGATGAGCTCAATTTATCAGTAAGGGTAAAAAAATAAATATCAATCACATCATATTCATAAGAACAAAACATTTTGGAAATCTTAACCTGCAAAGGAGATCATAATTTCATAACATGGGATAAATCATAGTAGTGCAATGTAATCCCAATAATCATAACATGGAACTTTTTGGCATACACACATAATCATAGGGAATCATTTCATAGTATTCAAGACTCATTTCAAAGACGATCCTAGAAGACAATGTGCATTTCTGAACCGAGTTCACTCCTCATTTCATTCCTGTATCACTGAACTAGATTAACCTGTCGTTCCAGCCATGTCTATCTAATGAGATTTAAATCTTTACCCAATGAATTAGAGGGAGATATAGGTCCCAACGATCTCATAATGATACCATTCCTATGTGTGCCACAAAATCCTAAGTCATATATCATAGCATAACCCATGTAATAAAAATGGTATTCTTAAAAATCATGCCATCATAACATAAATCATATAAGATAAGAGAGACATCATAAAATTAATTCCATCATAACATAATAAAATCAATGTAAAAATAGGGATATAAACAGAACCCTATATTATCTTAGATGGAAAATAATTTTGATAAAACACTTGAACTCCATTCTTGAGTAAAATATCCTTTCTACTTCAAAAACATTTTATCTTTCTTATCATGTCATACAATTTTAAACTAAATGAAGTAGATTGAAAATAAACTTGAAAAATTATAATGGAATCCTCATGGAAATAATGTTCTATGAAATCATATAAATCCATTCATGTCGTATAAGTTAAAAAAAGACATTCTTACCATAATTTATCGAAAAGGTTAAAATGGTCCTTGTTTGGAAAATGACGTAAATATTCCTTTATAAACTTCTTATAAAAATTCAAAAAAGGGTATAAATGGCTTTAACCCATATTCGGTAAAATAGTGAGAATGTTTTGAAATACATTTTCAGGAAACATGCACTACTAGAAAGCAGGTTCTTCCCAACACTTATATACCAACGGTTATCTAGAACAATTGGTATAAGTGTTTTTTTCCAACAGTTTTAACAAACCGTTGGTAAACAATGGTTTTGTGAGGGCTTTCCCAATGGTTTAAAGAAACCGTTGGGAAAGCCAATGTTTTTATCTTTTCCCACTGGTTTTTACAAACTGTTGGGGAAATTCATTTTTCCCGACAGTTACAAACCATGGGGAAAGTTCCCCTCAAATACATCCAATTCCAGAGGCCCCCCACACGACACAACATTCCGCAATTTTTAGAAGTCGCGGCGCCCAGTGAACCATAACTCGATTTCATTCATCTGACCGGCTGCAACTCCATCATCCAGGTTAGATTATTTAAACCTCTTCCCAAATACAAGCTCTCTTCCTCCGATATCCACATTTATTTCAATATCTTGAAATATCATGTCATTTTTTCCTATTTTAGGGATTTTAAAAAAATTTATGATTCAGTATATTTGATAGTGAATCAATGAATAATATTTGGAAATTGATGTTTTTAACAAATTTCATTGAGTTGTGTATAAGTAAATGTTGAGTTTGAGTGATGTATTAAATAAAACCATAACGTGGCGTTCATTGTTTCGACCTTCATTTAAGGTATGATTAAATTCTTCTATAGGTAGATTTATCAACCTAATAGCATAACATTATTTCTAATTCTTTATGAATATTTTCAACATATAGGTGTCATTATGATACCATTCATACCATGTGAGAGTTGTTTTTTCTAAAATGTCACCAATGATTTATGGGTCTTCGTTTTATAAATTGAAACTACATAAGGGTTATAGATTCATGGAATTCACTGATTTTGTGAGTTATACATTCCTAGGGAATGGTTGAAAACATAGAAGGTTACATGAACCTTATTATTAATCATTGATCGATGAATCAAGAAGTAATTAGCTAGATTAATAGTCATAATAGTTAATCAAACTCTAGAGAAAAATACTTGTATTGGATATTATATACTTGGCTTCATAGGGATGATGATCCAATATAATGTAGTAATTGGTGTGAATCTATGATAGTGAAATATAGAGCTAGAACACATTTGTTCATGTGGCACCTATCATGTTGTTAAACTATTGAAATGAATTATATTTGTTTGGTAGAATTTTTTTATATGTGAGATTTAAAATGACATTCATGGGTTATTTAATATTTATAACGGCCTAAATGTATAAATAATACATAGTTTTTCTGGTTTAGGGGGGATTACATTACAAAAGGACCATGTCATTTAACACTAATAATTAATTTATTTTTTTGATAATATTACTATATCCAATGAAGTGTGTGACTGTGAATAGAGAGATCATCACACATTAATCTAGTGTAAATATATTTTAAAAAAATTTCAAGTTGTTTCATTCTCCTATATATTCATTTTGGTGCCTCGTAAATGTATTTTTTGGATACATCTTCTACTCATATTCAATAGTGGGTTTAGATTGCGCCTTGGGATGAGTTATCCTCCCTAGTAAATGAAGAACAAGTCACTTATAATATAGAGAATGTTCTATTGAATGTTTACTAGTGAATCCTTTCATTTGAGGGATCATAACCAAAAAAATAAATAGAATATGGTTAAAACATTTTATTATAGCTCGTGATGATATCAGTTAGGAATCCTGTTCATTTAGACAATGATGATGATAAAACCGGTTTATAGGTTTTCATTGATCCCCAAAAATATTCTATGAATTTGAGTGTGTGATAGACCCATAGGTAAAAATACGTCGGAGGCATTTCATTACTAAAAATTAAGTATAATGTTTTAATATCAAGATACTTAAATTTTTTTAATAGAATTCAATATATTGGATTGAATTCCCTGATTTATCAAGATTTATCATAGTGTTCTGTGGTAGTAGAAAATTACGTTTGGTTAATAATGACATGCCAATATGAGAATCTATGCTATTTCAAAAGAACTCATCTATTAAAGGTTTGAAAATTCCCCTTGGACAGCCTGTACCCCCCTGGACAGCCCCCCACCCTTGTTGACAGCCCGCCCACCCCACCCCGGGACACCCTCCCCCACCTGCCGGACACCCCCATCCCCTCGGACGCCCCCACCCGTAGGAACCCCCCCACCTCCCTTGACACCCCTGACCCCACTGGACAGCGCCGCCACCCCCATGGACAGCCCTACCACCCCCCGTGGACAGCCCGCTCACCCCCCTGGACAGCCCGCCCACCCCCTGGACACCCCAGACCCCCTGGACATCCCCGCCACCCCCCATGGGTATCCCTCCCACCACTGGACACCCCGTACCCCCCCCCCCCGGACATCCCCACCCACACACTGGACACCCCACTCACCTCCTTGGACAACCCGACCACCCCCCTGGGCTCCCCTACCCCCTTTGACAGCCTGACCACCCCCGCGGACAGCCTGCCCACCTGGACACCCTGACCCCCCTAGACAGCCCCCACCCCCTGGACACCTCCGACCCCCCAGACGTCCCCACCACCCCCCTAGACACCCCGCACCCCCTGGACACCCAGCACCCCCCTTGGACAGTCCCCGCCACTCCCCTGATCCTCATCCTACTCCTCATCCTGATCTCATTGAAGAAGTTAACGTATAAAACTCATGTACTCCCAAAAAGATCATTAAGGATTATGTATTCCATGATCCAATTCCAATATCTTACTGGGCAATCCTTGAATATAGGCATTAGAAATTCTGTATCTTATTTTCTTATATACACTGTATTTTTTTTATTTCTTAATATGATTCTCATTTAGTGTAATGTGTCATTTATGCTTTTATATAAAGTAAACAATTTTCATTTACCTAAATATTTTTTTTGATTAAACTTCAATATTATTGAATTTCTTTGAAATGACTTATTGTGATTTTTTTACAGAATGGACAGAAGTTGGAAGTACGAAACTGATCAGATTTCAACCGATTCTCAAAATAATTTGAACAGCTTTCTCGATTTTGCATTTGACAAGGCTTCAAATAGTTGTCGCATACACTACCCATGTTTTAATTGTGTTCGAAGACCTTGGTTGTGTCGTGAAGCAGTTAGCTATCATATAACCAAATATGTTTTCCAAACAAACTATTATATGTGGTATCACAATGGAGAGAAAATATAATCTAAAAATATTGATGATCCAAATGAGAAGACTGAATTGGAGTGTTTGATATACGATTAGTTTCCATTTATTTAGCATCATGAGAAGGAAAGGATGTCCAGCCAACAAGATTTCAATGCTAGCACGCATGAATCGTCCAATGAAAATGATGATGATAATAGGGTGAAAAAAGTGAATGATGATGCGATGACTCTAATATATCGGAAATGTGGTAAAATGAAAAAGTTGGAATTTTTAATCCGATTGATTCATGGGAAAACTATGTATGGGATTTCAAATACTGTAATTGATTACTTTCTTACCTTCTTGAAGGACTTACTCCCAGATGATTCAGATATTCCCTCAAACCACAATATGGCATGTAAGTTTTTTGATGAACTTGGATTAAAAAAAAATTCATTCTTGCCCGAATGATTGCAGCTTATTTTGGGAGGAAACTGCTGAAATAAATGATTGTATCAAATGTGGAACCTCCCGATGGAATCCAAAAGATGATGGAACTCCATCTTGTGTGCCACAAAAAGTAATGTGGAACTTTCCATTGATCCCCAAATTATATAACCTTTTCATGTATGATGAAATATCCGTTAAAATGTGATGGCATGACACAGAGAAAAAATAATAATAATGATGAGTTGGTTCACCCTGCAGATGGATTTTCATGGTAGAGATTTGATGCTCAATATCTTGAATTTGCAGCTGCCATGCGTAATGTGAGACTAGGTCTTTCATGTGATTGTTTTAATCCATTTGGGCAGAGGCTTACTTCGCACAGCACATGGCCGATTTTCATAAACATTTATAACCTTCCCCCTTGCTTGTGTATGAAAATCCTTACACTTTCTTGAGTATACTGATATCTGGACCTTTTGATCCCAGAAATGATATAGATGTATACATGAAACCTTTAATAAAAGAGTAGAAACTTATTTGGGATGTGGGTGTGCCCACATACGATGCATGTTCAAAAGGCATATTTCAGATGCATGTTGCGCTTATGTGGATGATCAAGGATTTTCCTTCTTATACAATGATGTCCGGATGGAGCACAAAAGGAAAATTGTCATGTCTTATTTGTATGAAGAATACTCGATTGAGAAGACTCAAATATCGTCGTAGTTTTAGCTTTGTGGGGCATCGGAGATTCATTCCAATGAACCATGGATATAGAAACAATCGTCGAAGATTTGACAATACCATGGAGAATGACGATCCACCTCAGCATATGTCTGGAACTGATGTTCTTAATTAATTGAAATATTTCAGTTATTCATTTTAGAATTGTGTAATGAAATATAGAATTAGGAAAAATGTTTCCAATGATACCTGTTACAATTGGAAGAAGAAGATTATATTCTTTGTATTGTCGTATTGGTCATCCAACTTGTTACGTCATTGCTTAGACGTAATGCACATTGAAAATAATATATGTGAAATGTTGCTTTCGATTCTTCTAAATGTCAAGGGGATGACAAAAGATGATTTACGATCTCGGTGTGACATGGTAGATTGGGGGATCACACCAGAATTGCATCCTGCCTGTATCAGTGAAAATAAATGGAAAGTTCCATGTGCTTCTTTTGTGATGGAACCTGCTGAATGGAATCAATTTCTGGAAGTGCTAGAGACTATTAATGTTCCTGATGGCTATTCAAGCAATATATCAAAACGGGTCAACAGAAAAGAGTTGGAGCTGAAATATTTGAAGACTCATGATTATCACTTCATTTTTCATGATTTGATTCCAATAACAATCCCTCATCTCTTATCCAATAATGTTAGAGTCTCAGTTATTTGGTTGTGATATTTGTTTAGAGATTGCTGTGCTAAGAGGTTTTCAAAATCCTTCATGCAAAAATTGTTGGCAGAGACACCATTAATTTTTTGTGAGTTAGAGAGAATATTCCCTCCATCATTTTTTACATGCATGTTGCATCTGACTATCCATCTTCCGACCAAAATACTTCTTGTAGGACCCTTTGATTTCTGTTGGATGTATCCAACTGAAAGAAACATGTTCACATTGAAATCATATGTTCGGAACAGGAATTATCCCAACGGTTCTATTATGAATGGTTACATGGCTCAAGAATGTATGGATTTCTGCGCAATGTATTTGTCTGATCTTACTACGAGAATAAACAGACCAATGAGAAATGAAGAAGGAAAATATGGGAAAATTGAACCAAGATTTCCATCACTTCCTCAGGCATGAAGAATTCTGGGATCATATACATTGACGACATTAAGCCTTGAAGAGCGAGAGATGGCACATCGCACATTGTTGTTAAATTGTGATTTGTTCGATGAGTATATCAAGTAAGTAAATTGTACATGTATCTCTTATCGTATCTCTTGTAATTTTAAATATTTGTTAAACTATTATTATTTTTATCTACAGGGAACATAAATAATTTATATATAGAAAGCATCGTTCTTTATCTTTTAGAAGGAATGAGACTTTCCATAGAAAACAGTTTTCTACTAGGTTGAAATTGAAGGTAAAAATATTTCTGTAATAACTAAATAAAAATAATATTTAATTAACTTTACTATTTTTTTATATTTTAGGTATCAAGTTTGCCTGCAGACTCTGTTTCTGAGGAAATAAGAGCTTTCTCTTTTGTTCCTAAAACCATGGTTCGTGCTTGTAAATCAGTTGTGATCAATGGATAGAAATTTATTATCACTGAACGAGCAAGAAACATGAGAACACAACATAATGGTGCTATTCTAACTGCCACAACAGACTGTTATGCCAGTTCATCGGATACTAGACCTCGTTCTGAAAATGTTGCTTATTATGGAGTCGTGGAGAAAATAATAATTTTGGATTATTACTCGCATGGTCGAGTCACAATGATGAAATGTCATGGTTTGATTCAATGACGATGCAAGTCACCTTTATTGATGACTGTGGATTTCGAGTTATTGACATGACTCGCACTCTTTCCACTGATGTACCATATGTATTGGCATCAATGGTGAAACAAGTTTTTTATGTCAAAGATCATCATCATCCTAATTTCGGTGTAATTATTGAATTAAATCCCAGACATGTTTTTGATGATGGTGATGATGAAGTTGACACTATCCCTAATGCAATTGGAAGCAATCCATTTATTACTTATGATGACGCCAATAGATCAATTGTCAGAGTTGATTGTAAACAAAATGTTGTGGTGGGAAATATATAGAATCATACATTCGTGTTCTCACCTACATGTTTCACCTACATCATTCATAGTTTGTAACATACTACTTACCTTCAAAACACCATAAATGTTCTTTTACATTATTTTTTTTATCAGAATGGTTTTTTAATTTTTCTTTTTGGGTTACACATTAGTTATCTGTTTCTAATTACATCCATATTTGTTTTTATTGCAGTAAATGACACCCATTGAAGATAGGCGATGGAAAAAAGATGGAAGATAATAATCGTCGCATGATACAGATGGGTGTTCCTCCACTCACCCCTATTGTGTGTATTTTATTTCAAATATAAATATTTAAATAACTTATAATATCATGTGTTTACATTTGTGTTAAACATTTTTTCAGGATCGACCCCCTAGACGAGAGATATCTGACGAGGAGCCTGATATTTCTTCCAGTAGAGAGGCTGGTGGTAGGAGGGGGGTGGTGTCAGAGATTGATGATCATCTAGTGGTCCCGGTTCTGAGGCCGGTGGTACGAGTGCTTGTGGGGGGAGAGTTAGATGATCCACTGCCGCGGACGTATCTTCCTCACCTCATTTTGATCCTGGCATGTCTTCAGGGACACACGAGATATTTAGACCTCCGCTGTTTACACTACTAGTTAGTCAGACGTCTATTCCATCATCTTTTGCTTCTGGTTCATTATCTTCGAGCTATCATATTCCACCTTCTTCAACTGCTGCTGTGACACAGTATGTGAATGAGGAGAATACACTAAGGGACACTCCACCTATATAGGATATTCCTTTAGCTTCTGCACATCCAGTGACGCCCATTGATCTGACTACCACAGGTATATTTATATAACTTTATCAAAATTTTATACCAAAATTTATTTTATTATAACTTGTACTGATATTATTTTTCTCTAATAACAGATTTATCTATAGATAGGAGGCGGGGGAGGGGAGTACTTGCTTGCGTGTGGTATGGAACCGCCAGACGCAGTTAATGGTTGAATACAATGTTGATGGAAAAATTATTGAGAAATCTGGGCGGGAATGTCGGGGTTTTTTGGCGACGCTAGCAAAATACTCTGATATCATTCCGGTCGGCCCTCTATCATAGAGACATCTACCACACGATGTCAAAGATAATGTGTGGGCACAAATATGGGTAAAAATCTATTGGATTTAATGTAGAATTTTTTTGTATTTATATGAACTAATCTTTTGGGTTTCAGCTTCGGTTTAACTTCCCTGATGGCGAAGGTGTATTACCAGCGCATTTAAAAGATTTAGGAGAGATTTGGAGAGCTTATAAGAATGACCTGTATGTTGGCTGGTGTGATAGAGTGGGAATGAATTTAGACACATTACCTATCGTGTATGACAGACTGATAGAGAAATATCGCCAAATGATTACCCATTGAGAGATTTCCAAATTTAAGGTATTAATCTCATATGATGTATTACAATGAGAGTTTTCATATTTTTCATAAATATAATGTTATTTATTATTATACATTATTTAGGAATCTTCTGATGAAAACAAAAAATCATTGATTTAAAATAATACCTCCACACTTTGGGGTGCACAACTATGTCAGATCATGAGAGGCAGCTGGTACGATATAGTCGTTTATAATTTTTTTTAGGAATTTCCCTTTTTAATGTTTCCTACTAAAATTATATGATTTATTGAATATTGAATATATGATTATACTTGCACTTTATATTGTTTCAATTTCATTACAGAAGCACAAGTTGAATATTGAAGGACCTATCCCTTGAGCAAAATTGTCTTGCTCGAGTAGAAGAAAAAAAGATGGAACTACAGTAAATGAATCAACCCAAGAAAAGATTGTAAGTTTTTATTTGTTTATTTAAATTTTTATTATCTATTTTGAAATTTATTAATCTATTAATATTTTTAACAGGCTACTTTAGAGGCTCTTGATGCCCAGGAGCCTGACAATTTTGGGCCACACGATCATTTATATCAGGTTGTGGGAGAAGAGCACTCTGGTCAAGTACGCTACTGACCTGGTAAAAATATAGTCCCGATGAGGTTTTATTCCTCTCCGGGTATCCATTCTAGTACCACCGAGTCAGAATAGTTCAAGGAGCATTCAAGACAGTCTGATAAAAGGGTCATAGAGTTGGAAGTACAAGTTCAAACGAGGGACGAAGAATTTATGAAACTGATGAAAGATTTATCTTCATCACTTCCACCAGAGGCTAGCGTGGCTTGTCATACTTTTATGTCGTCGATGGGTGCATTATCAAATTCACCAGGCAGCAGATCTAGTGGCAGATGAGATGATTACGTTCCTGGTGATGACGAGGATTATTAAGAGGACGAGGGAAAGGATGATGATGAGGACGAGGGCGAGGATGGGGCCGATGGCAAGGATGGGGTTGAGGGCGAGGATGGGGCCGACGATGAGGAGGGGGCTGACGATGAGCATGGGGATGATAACAAGGACGACGACGAGGATAGAGATGGTAGCGAGTATGCGACCGATGATGATAGTGGAGATGTTGATGGTGATCATGGGCAGATTGATCCATTACATTTTTGAATTCGGTATAACTCTATATTATTGATCCTGGTTTTCCACTCTGGGGTTATCCTCTTCTTCATAGGGATGTTGTTATCAGATATCTTTTTTGCACTTGATTCTTATTGTATGATTATTTTACAACCTAGAACATTAGTATTCCTTGGTACTGTGATACCGATTTCTCTATTTTGTATTACTTAGCTTTCTTAGTTAGCCATGTATTTCATGTTTATGTCATTTCCCCATAGAACTGCATTTTATGTCATATATGGCTGACAGTTTTAAGCCTAATAGTAACATGCGTGGAATAATCAGATGGAAATAAATGTGCTTTTGAAAGTAGTAATTGTAAATTATTGATTATGTTCTTATTTTTGTGTTTTTGAAGTGAATCGTGTTGTTTTTGAATTCCATTCTGTTTAGGGGATTGTTTTTGTTTTAGTAATGGTGGACCTTCTGGGGGAATAGGTTGGGCAGGGGGGAGGGGAGGGAGTTATTGGGTGAAAAGGGTGGGAAGGAGGGGAGGACCAGGGGGCTACTGGAGGAAAAGGGTGGGTAGGGGGGAGGGGAGGGGAGGGAAGGGGAGGCGGGGAGGTGAGGGGAGGAGGCTGCTAGGTGAAAAGGGTGGGCAGGAGGGGAGGGGCAGGGGGATGCTGGAGGAAAATGGTGGGCAGGGGGGAGGGAAGGGGAGGGTTTGGGTGATTGTAGGAGGGCGGGGGTGGTAAAGAAAAGGACAAGTCTCTTCTACTGGGATTTATGATATGAAGTCATCACATAATGGTTATTGCTGAAGTGGAATCTCATTTGGGCCAACTTGTGAGTTTTAAACAAGTTATAAAAAATTAACCTTAGTTAGAAAGTAATATTGTTATAATGTGCTTAATATTGATCATTCATGATGTCCTCTTCAAACAGAAATTTAGGGAGGGTGTCTTCGTTGCTGATGCATTTGGTTCTCAAAGTGTCTTTCTTTTCTTTAAAATGGATGCACTTTTAAGTAAAATAAACAACATAAATAAAACCAGCCAAACACATTAGGATTGTGTTGATACTTTAGGAAAATGATCCATGGGTCATTTGTAACATGTACGAGTTACCTCTTCCTCAATATGAGGCACGGTGTGGCCGGCATCACTCAAAGTGTCTCACTTTTCATTGAAATGGTCAACAGTTTAAGTCAAAACAACAACTGACATACGAAAAAAAGACCAAATGCATTCATATTCTATTTATACTTTAGGAAAAGTTTCCATGGGTCATTTGTGACCTGTACGAGTTAACCCCGCCTCAATCTAAGGCACAGTGTGGTCGGTACCACTCGAAGTGTCTCACTTTTTATTTGAAATGGACATGATTTTAAGTGAAAACAACAACCGGCATACGGAAAACTGACCAAACACATTTGGATTTTGTTGAAACTTTAGGAAAACGATCCATGGGTCATATGTGATGTGTACGAGTCAACCCTTCCTCAATACGAGGCGTTGTGTGGACGACACCACTCAATGTGTCTTTCTTTTGTTTAAAATGGACGCGCTTTTAAGTAAAATTAACGACATATAGAAAACTGACCAAATGCATTTGGATTGTGTTCATACATTAGGAAAATGATCCATGGGTCATTTGTGACATGTACGAGTCAACCCTGCCTCAATCCGAGGTGCGGTGTGGCCGAAACCACTCAAAGTGTCTCATTTGTCATTGAAATGGACAACAATTAAAGTCAAAACAACAACTGACATACGGAAAACAACAAACGCATTTGGATTCTATTTATAAATTAGGACAAGTATCCATGGGTTATTTGTGACATGTACGAGTCAACCCCGCCTCAATCTGATGCACGGTGTGGCCGGTACCACTCAAACTGTCTCACTTTTATTTGAAATGGACACGATTTTATGTGAAAACAACAAACGACATACGGAAAACTGACCAAACGCATTTGGATTCGGTTGATACTTTAAGAAAAGTTTACATGGGTCATTTGTGACATTTACGAGTCAACCTTGCCTCAATCCGAGGGCTGGTGTGGCCGTTACCGCTCAAAGTGTCTTTATTTCGTTTAAAGTTGATACACTTTTAAGTAAAATAAACAACATACGGGAAACTGACCAAATGAATTCAGATTGTGTTGATACTTTAGGAAAACGATACATGGGTCATTTGTGATTTGTATGAGTTAACCCTGCCTCAATCCGAGGCACAGTGTGGCTGACACCACTCAAAGTGTCTCACCTTTCATTGAAATGGACAACAGTTTAAGTCAAAACAACAACTAACATACTGAAAACAGACCAAACACATTCGGATTCTATTGATACTTTAGTAAAAGTATCCATGGGTAATTTGTGACGTGCACGAGTCAACCCTGCCTCAATCTGAGGCACAGTGTGGCTGGTACCACTCGAAGTGTCTCACTTTTATTTGAAATGGACATGATTTTAAGTGAAAATAACAACCGACATACGTAATACCAACCAAATGCATTAAGATATTGTCTAAACTTTAGGAAAACGATCCATGGGTCATATGTGACAAGTACGAGTCAACCCCGCCTCAAACTGAGGCGCGGTGTGGACGGAACTGCTCAAAGTGTCTTTCTGTTGTTTAAAATGGATGCGCTTTTACGTAAAATAAACGACATACGGAAAACAGACCAAACACATTTGTATTATATTGAAACTTTAGGAAAACGATCCATGGTCCATATGTGACGTGTAAGAGTCAACCCCGCCTCAATCTGAGGCACGGTGTGGACAGAACTGCTCAATGTTTCTTCCTTTTGTTTAAAATCGATGCGTTTTAAGTAAAATAAACGACATACAGAAAACAGACCAAACACATTCGGATTGTGTTGATACTTTAGGAAAATGATCCAGGGGGCATTTCTGACATGTACGAGTCAACCCCGCCTCAATCTGAGGTGTGGTGTGGCAGACACCACTCAAAGTGTTTCACTTTTCTTTGAAATGGACAATAGTTTAATTAAAAACAACAACTGACATATGGAAAATGGACCAAACACATTCGGATTCTGTTGATACTTTAATAAAATTATCCATGGGTAATTTATGACATGTACGTGTCAACCCCGCCTCAATATGAGGCACAGTGTGGCAGGTACTACTCGAAGTGTCTCACTTTTATTTGAAATGGACAGGATTTTTAGTGAAAACAACAACTGGCATACGGAAAACCAACCAAATGCATTCGGATTCTGTTGAAAAGTTAGGAAAACGTCCATGGGACATATGTGACATGTACGAGTCAACCCCACCTCAAACCGAGCCGCGGTGTGGACGGAACTTCTCAAAGTGTCATTCTTTTGTTTAAAATTGATGCACTTTTATGTAAAATAAACGACATACAGAAAATAGACCAAACACATTCAGATTATGTTGATACTATAGGAAAATGATCCATGGTTCATTTGTGACGTGTACGAGTCAACCCTGCCTCAATACAATGTGCGGTGTGGCTGGATCCACTCAAAGTGTCTCAGTTTTCTTTGAAATGGACAATAGTTTAAGTAAAAACAACAACTGACATATGGAAAATGGACAAAACGCATTTGGATTTTGTTGATACTTTAGGAAATGTATCCATGGTTTATTTTTGATGTGTACGAGTCAACCCCTCCTCAATATGAGGCACGGTGGGGCCGGTACCACTTGAAGTGTCTCACTTTTATTTGAAATGGACAGGATTTTATGTGAAAACAACAACCGACACATGGAAAACCAACCAAACACATTCGGATTCTATTGAAACTTTAGGAAAATGATCCATGGGTCATATGTGATGTGTACGAGTCAACCCCACCTCAATCTGAGGTGCTGTGTGGACAGAACTGCTCAAAGTCTCTCTTTTGTTTGAAAAGGACATCATTTTAAGTGAATACAACTGAAATTTACACTCATCAGCGATAGTTGCAAACTCTTTTTCATGAGATGGGTAGTTTCACTCATGGGGTAATAAGTGAAGAGACTCCTAAGAAAATACTGTTTCACCATATATTATAAACAATACAAGTTCAATGCAAAATTCATCACAAATCATTATTTAACCAAATCTAGGATTATAAAAAAAAAGGATATGAGCCAATTTCAAACTCTTATTCAACTCTAATAGGTATTTCTCACACTATTCTACCTATTAGAATTTGATGGGGAGGTGGGGGGCTGTTCGGGATTGGGGGTTGTGCAGGGGTGAGATGAATTAATATCGGATGATTATTGTCATATGAAGATTGAAATAGGGAATTGTAGTACGTGACATGGTTGGAAGAATTTGATGGTTTTATGTGACTTTTGTGGGTGCTATTTTAGGTGTTTTTTATACCGTTTTAAGTTTGTATGTGGTTTTTTTGATATTTTTATGCAGGTGTAGGTGTATAGTGGAGGGGCTACTGGAGGGGGCTGCTGTGCAGCAGTTCTGGAAAAACTCAATACCAATGGTTCTAAACCGTTGGTATAAGAGTGTTGGAATTCTGGGAAAGCACTATACCAACGGTTTATAACAGTTGGTATCGGTGTTCTGGAATTCTGGAAAAACACCTATACCAATGGTTTAGAACAGTTGGTATATGTTTTCTGGAATTTTGGAAAAACACAATACCAATAGTTTAGAACCGTTGGTATATGTGTTCTGGAAAAACACAATACCAACGGTTTAGAACCGTTGGTATATGTGTCTGGAAAAAAACATTACCAACGGTTTTCAACCGTTGGTATAACAATTCTCAAATGCATTACCAACGGTTATAAACTGTTGGTATACATTGGGAGAGATTTAATTGAACAATATACCAAGGGTTTAGATCAAACCGTTGGTATAAGGCTTTCCTCACGGCTTACTAGCCAACGGTTCTCCAGCCTATACCAATGTCTTAAAACTGTTGGTATAACCTTCTTTTCCAGTAGTGATGAATGTGGATGATAAAGAGGTCCTAGTAGATAATTACATATAAACAACCTCAGATATTGAGGAGATTTTGATATAAACCCTTAAAAAATATTTTTGTAAATAAAATAGATCACATATGTGTATTCACTATAAGGTCACATAAAGAAAGCATAAATACATTAAATGATATAATAATTCATTTCTCACATAATCAAAGAACGAAATAAACAGAAAAAAAGATCAACCCAAAGAGTGAAAATTGGGTTAAGAAGTTCCCTTGTCTCATGTCCGACTTGACTTGATTGTTCTTTAATCTCCTGAATAATAAACTAATGTTAATTTATACTTTCTTAATAACATTTTTCAAGTTTAATATCCCTTTTATATCACTTATTACCATGTTATAAACATTATGTAACCATTTAAGTTAATAACGTTCATTTTGTCGATATTTGGTACTTGAGTCAAACATGGACTTCTTATAATTACATGTTGTTCATGTGGTTAAAGGTTCATTATATCCATAATTATATTCATGATTTATACATCATATATATCATATATATCCAGAATATACATGTATTTATAATAGTACATAACATATGGAGGTAAAAATGAAATAAACCATTCATGGAGACGGTAAGTCGTACATACGCATGAACACTAATTTCATTTTTATTTCTTATTTTAATGGAAGTAAGACATAATTATACATAGTTATATTATATTCCCATTATAATATCATGTATAATATCATTAACTCCATCCTTTATACATACCACATAAGGCATTAGCGAATCACATCACTTTGAGGGGGCGGTAGTCCGCATTTCCTAAAATGAGATTATCGTATTTACCCACAATGGAAACCATAAAGGATTGATATAATTTGGCAGTAAAGAAGAATAAGTAAATCATAAATATAATATATGTCATATATAAATATAGTTCCATCATTATGGCCACCATGAGAGGTGGTAGGAGAAAATCAAACAATCATCGTTTCGTGAGGTGTTAGTTTTCCATCCACAGAAACATTATGATCTTCAACCATTAGCTGGAGATGTGTGTAAGTGTTGTTAGAATACTTCTCATTAAAAAATCCTATTATATTGAGGATGCTTTTTTTTGTTACAAATGAGAGGATTAAAAAGAGTTTAGGGGTTGGAGAAGTAGAATAAAAGATATCAATTTAAGAGAAACTGTTACCTTTAATTTGGGTAACTTCCATTGGTTTGAACCAAAAGAACTTCTTGGAGTGACTTATGCCTTAGTTAAGGATTCTAGGGGAAGGATAGGGATGTAGGAAGCTTAATTTGGTAGAGGTTGGATGAGCCTAATGTCTTGAGAGGTGTGAGGAATTGAATATAAGTGGTCTCCTTTTATAAGGGGGAGGAGGGGCTCTTTTGGAATGTGTGAAAATATTATTTTATTATAAACTTATCTTCTGTTTCAAAAAGACCAAAAATATTTAACGATGAATCTAAGATGAATAATGGTCGAAATAAAATCATCCAATCATTATTGGACATGTTTTGGACTATATTTTAATCATTATAATCTTATTTATTTAAATCATTTATTAATGAGGTAAATATTGCATCATTATTATGTCATAAATAATTTAATTTATTTTATGTCTAAAAATTATAAAACAAAAATAAAATCTTGTTGTAAATAGTTTTAGCTTTCCAATGAATATTTATAGTCTAAACGATAATATATATAACCCCTTATAAAAATTAATTCCTAAAATATTTTTGTTAATATCAATTTTGTCTTTACATTAATCTAATCAGTCCAAATTGTCATTATCACTACCATGTGGCTCAATGGGGCCCCCAAATCGACCCAAGGATGCCCATGGTCGGCCACTACACATACAATAAGGTTCGGAAAAGTTTTAAGGTAATTTTTAATTATTTTAATACTCTTTTAAACTGGAATTACCCTATTTACTTTTAACTGTGGTAAATAAAAGAAAAAAGATACTATTCTCCAAAAATTATTTTTATCTTATTAAACCACATTTTACTCCTTGATATTAACTGTATCTCGGATTTTCTAAATTTAACTCACAGAAGAGGTAAAATTAAGTTTTATGAACAATTGCAAAAGCTCATAGGAGGTGGGTAAAAGACGGTGAGAAGTTCAATAAACATTTTATGTATATAAAATTATTATAAAATGACTCCAATGAATTAAATTGAACTTATAAAACTATTATTTATCAATTTTGACCTAAAATAAATTTAAATAAAATAAAAAATTATTTAAATAAAAATTCGGTTTTTAAAAAGTAACCCAGTGTTTTCACTATTCATTAAAAATTTAAAGTTTTTAGAAAATTACCAAAATTTCATCCTAGGCTAATTTCGATGTTCTGAATCCAAAAATGAAGTCCATTTTGAAAGGTAAAATTTATAAAATTTCAAAAAGTGGGTATTACTATTCATAATGTCTAGTTTATAAAATATTTCAATAGCATATCTTTGTTTAGTAAAACTCGGTATTGCGTACAACACACACTATCGTGGAAGGTATTGATTGAGTGTAAAGAAAGCCAAGCTAGTGTTGTGTGTAGTGAAAGATTCCTTTGATTTTTTGTATAACATAAATAAATATCCTTCTCATAAAATATCAGGGTGTTACACCCTAGTCATGGTGGTAGGTTTATTATCACATTTCTTTATCTCTACTTGTTTGGATTGAGTTTTCCTACATACAGTATGTGTAGAAACATATTAAGAAACATTACTACAATATGGTATGGATGGTACCTTTCATTTTCAACTTCTTTTGATAGATTAATGAAAGATTTCATGATCTTATTATCACATGTTGGAGGTATTTCAGCCATAGAATCCTCCAATGAGCATTGAGTACTAGTAGCAAACATATCCTTTTTTTGTGAAGTGTCAATATGTGTCTTCTCAATATTGGAAAACTGATCTTCCAATTCTAGACATTTCATATTGAGGATGACTTTATGATATTCAATTATAATCATCTTTTCTTCAAAATGCTTCTTCATTTTTTTCAATTTCATCCTCATGTAGCTTAACTTTGTTTTGTAACAGAGAGTAAAGTTCCTTGATCCTCTTTGAATTTTCTTCCAAATATAAACCATTAACATTAGTGCTATTATTTATCTTATCTTCAAGAGAAAAAATATTTTCTTCCAGATTCTTATTGAATCCCTCTTTCTCTTCAACTTCTTTTAAGCCATCTTGAGGATCTTACTTCAAATTCCCTCTTTTTTACTACAATGTCTCAAACCTATCTAGAGATCTTTAAAAGTTCAACAATTTTTTCTTTTAATACCTTATCCAAAATATCAGTTTCTTCTTCTAGATGGGTGACATATTCCTTTATACATTGAAATACTCCAAAAACAAGTGATTCAATTTATTTCATAATACCATACATATTAACTCTTAATCTATCAACTCATAACTCTTGAAAAGTTGTAGATCAATCATCATCACCACATATGCTATTATTTCCATATTTGGTAATGATTTTGAATGTAATAACACATAATGATGTTATTGAATTAATCAGAAATTATTATATACTCCCTTTACTGATTTTATATGAAATGTGCATAATTTATGTGAAATATTAATGTTTAAATATTAAATATAATTTTTGAGCACTATTTGAATTCATTCAGATTAAAGTATGTTTAATATTTTTATAATAATTATTACCCTACTGATCCAAATTGTTTGTTTCTTATTTTATAGGATTCCTTATTCAATTTACAACATATCATGAAAAGTAATCAGTGTAAAATTATTTTATTTTCAGTGTCATATGTTCTTCACAAGAAGGCCGAAAGTATCGGTGAAGAAACAGGACCATCCATGAATATTGAATTACTGGGTTCAATCCAAAATTCCAAATTCTATTATTCTCATACAATGTTTGGGTAACAATTCAAGGAGTGATGTAAAAACCTTTTAAGGAAAAATATACAAAAAAGTTTCCCAAATTAATATTTAATGTCTGGCTCACAATTCTGTATGGGAATTTAGATCAGCACACCAAATTTGATATGCATCCTGATAGAGACATCAATTGAAGCCAATATTTCTTACTGTTATAGAAAAGATATATGTGGCAGAAATTATTGAATAAATTATTCATATTTGAAGGCATATTACTATTGAAAAATCCATTCACATTTAGGCCAATGAAAAAGTTTGGATTGAAATGGGCAGATTAACTTTTTTTACTCAAACCACCATAACCTTGCCTCCTGAAGTCCAATGGCCACCAAAATTTCAAAGTACACAGAAACAAGTATATATAAAAATTTGAAGAATAATATTTCTCCAGATTCGTCTATATGAAATATAAAATTTGTGATGCAAGTGGAGGGGTAGTTTTGGAATGAAAACAGCACACAACATTGGGCTATAAATACCTCCGCTTCCTCTCCTTGCAAGAGGTTTGCAATTAAAAATAGTGGAGGATCCATTGGCATGACCAAGGATCTCCCACAATCCTAGGAGGAAATTCTAATCTCGTGTTTTCACTTGAGAGACCCTTCTTACTCTCTTTTTTCATTTACTTTTGTGTTCCTCTCATTTGTAATTGCGTAAGTTGTTTTTAATTTCGTTTGAATTTTAATGAAAGTCTATTATTCATATTATGTTTTACTCATCCACCCTATATTCTTAAATAATAATTCTATTAAAATATTTGAAATCATGTTGAAATTAATTCCATTCTTTTGCTTCCCCATTCAATTGAATGTCCTTTTATAAATCTCATCACTATTCATGTGTGTGTGTTCGATGCATAACTCTTTTCATATCACGTTCTTTTAGTTATAGTGATAAATAATCAACATAAACACATATTAAAAAATTAATAACAATATTAATGTTTGATTAAATATACCATTGGGGTGAGTCAAAGTTTATATATTTTAAGTGATTGAATGTATTTTCATGATGAATATTCATCAAATTAACATTGTGTATGTTGGACATAACATGTCATGGATTAATGACTTGTTTTTTTAATTTGGGGTTTCCTTGGATTATTGGAACCATAAATACACTACCATAAACATGTTCTAATTGATATTTGAACCATATGTTTAGTAAAGGCTTGGATTAAATCCTTAACAGTTAATAATTACAGTAAATTCCATCTTGTGAAATGGGTGTTAATTTAATGCAATATAATACAAATCTCATGGATATCACAAGATTAACTCCCTAAAAATGAAATGAGCCCAATATTTATCAATTTGTTAAATCAAACACCAACCATTAATCACATCCTTTAATATTTTCAAACAAACCCTCTAATCAATGTACAATTACATTAAAAACAATCGAATATTAAAAAGTATCATCATCAAGGATTCGACCAGAGTGCTTCTATACCCATTAGCATAGCACCGAAACCTTGAACGGTCGATATGTGACAATATTCCGCATATATAAATACCTTATTATCACAAGAGGTATGAAGCTTATCCATCATTTTGGTGTAAACATGATCCACATGTTCCTTAATTTCTGAGTTTGATACGTCTTCATTCTCAGCAAACCATGGGGAAATAGATACTTCTTCTTCAGTAGATACTTGGGAATTATTCTTCACTTTTATCTTCTATTTATTTTTCCTAATCATCATGGTATTGGTATATATAGAATTATTCTCAAATATGACTGAATCTTCACCAAAACAACACTTCATTGTTCAGTCAAGAAAGAAACTCAAGTCTTCAAAAGAGAAAAGATTTATTGTAGAGAATCTATCATAGGTGAAACATTCCCTCTCATACCAATTGATAGGACCAATTTAGGATAAACCTAACAACGAGGGGGTGAATCAATGTTATGTACTTTTTATCAAATTTCATATTTTTTATCCATGTACCTCTTAGAACTGTTAGGATCTTTATTCTCTTATTCTTTTTTCTCTATTGCTTGCCAGTATATGAAAGCATTAAAGATAGCACATGAAAGTTTTATAAGGTTCACTAATTATTAAGAGAATATACATCTTTAGCGTGGTTATAAATAATCTTGAACACACAAAAACTACAAAAAAATCCTTTTTATATGGTTACAATGAGTAGGATATACCCTTAAACTTGTGTGACACTATGAAAATAATCCAATAGCATGTATTTTATAGCTCTTGGTTGGATATTTATAATTAATCTCAAGAAATTAATCTTATTATTAATAAGGGTTTGAAAAATAAATAAAGTATTCTTATTTAGATGTGTTGGATGTCCCAATACTACATTGTTCTTATAAAACCTTCTACTTTACTTGGGTACTTTCATAGTAGAAGACATTCATATCTTATTAATTTTTCCCAGTAGGAAACTTGATAGCTTCACTATATTCATCTTCTATCAGTCACAATAATAAGAGTGTAGTAGATTGATGAACTGTATTATCTCAGATCCAAATTACGATCAACTAATATCAACTTGCTCAATAACTTACTCTTCTATTATCATTATCCATCAGTAGAAAACGACTAGACTAAGATCTCTTCCTCTTATTCTTGATGGAATCATAAACTTCTTATGTGATTAATAATCAAGGAAGATCAACTCAACATAGAATCATCAAAATTTATATTTCCTGAATAACAAAATATAGAGTGGACACTATATTTCTTCTTCTTTAACATATAAAAATATGGAATATTGTAGTAGTGTCTTGATATCCCTTCCTTCTTAACTTTACTATCCAAAATCTAGTAATAAATTTTGGTGCAACTCACAAATTACATGACACTCCCTGCTTGCGCACTACTCCGTATTTGTGTGCCACTTCCAGCTTGAATGAATCTCTCTACATGAAACTCTCTACTTGAGTGAAATTGTCTGCTTGCACACAAAATCCAAATTCTGTGGAACTCACTTATTTCCCCCCCTCAATGCTTGTGCACCACTCCCTTCTTGTATACCTCCTTGTTTGTGCACCACTCACTGCTTATGCACCACTCTTGTGCACAACTCAAAACTTGAGCACCACTTCTACTTGTGCCCCACTTTCTAGTACTTTCATGATATAGAGGTCTGATTTTCTCTTAAGTGTTGAGCCTCACAAATGAGGAGGGTATCCACCTATTTATAGGTATTTCACCCGGTGTGCAACTTATCACTTGCGCTCAACTTACTGCATGTGCATCACTTCCTACTAGCACTCCACCACCTTAACTTACACACACTTATTTCCTTTATCATATTTTGATCTAATGATCTTGCATTATATAACTTTCACAAAAAATTACAAACCTCCATAAAAATTTCACTCAACTTACTTTTCCCAAAACACTTCATTCCATTCTCCAATTTTTAGACCAAAATAATTGGAAAACACTGTAAAATGGTGCCATATTAAAATTTTCTTCGAAAACACCACTCAAACTAATTTTTGGTCATATAAAAAAACCCATATCCTGTGATATTTATCCTTTGATTTATCACCTTTAGCATCCTCAGATTCTCATAGGAATGTATTGTAACATCCCTATCTTCTAGAATCATCTTTATTTCCAATCAATCCTAAATACAATTATGACCACATATACTCCCCCATTCCATCATAATGCTTTTATCACAAGTTTTAAAAAAAACTTCTGATATTTTCAAAATAAAAAACATCAAAGAATTATCATATTCTCTATGATAATTATTCAATCATGAAAGCCAATGTCATAAAATGAATCCATAACAATTATCCCGACATCACCATGAAACTCAATGCTTTCATAAAATTCACATGTTTTCTTGGAATATCATGACTTGGGGACTTCATTCAATCTCCATTAACTTTGGAACTACTTCATCATATTAAAAAAATTGAGATCTCCATATCTCATTGGATACCATTGACATAGAATGAAAATCAGTTGAAAAAAATATAGTTTATATACAAGGTGGGAACAACACCACCCATAACACTGATTCATCGATAGGATAGACTTATATATATAATTTTTGGTTTTGCAGGATGTACCATATGTCATATAGTTTAATGTCATGAAACTAGTGTGTTTTCATGCATTTTCATGTCATGGGACCAGAACATGGTCATGA
This sequence comes from Viscum album, assembly GCA_963277665.1. Classification (NCBI taxonomy): domain Eukaryota; kingdom Viridiplantae; phylum Streptophyta; class Magnoliopsida; order Santalales; family Viscaceae; genus Viscum; species Viscum album. The sequence goes on along the minus strand of OY728153.1, from coordinate 182,111,476 downwards.
TATTTAATGTCATGTGACTAATAAATAGTTCCCTATCAAAGATCTGTCCTTGTAATGATGGAAAAAAGTGGTTTTCCAAATTCCATAAGCTGACATGAGCTACGTTCATTGTGAGAAACAAGGGATAATTGTGTAGTATATTAGGTTGTTCATGAGTACTTAATGGGGAATACATGAGGGGATCCATAATTTATAATGGAATAATACCTCTGTAAGGATCTGAATCTCATGGAGGAACATTATTGGGGGAGACGGAAACCCATGACTTGGCCTAAAATAGGGAATCCTAGAATCACTATGTATCCTATGATGGTTGGAATTAAGCCACACATGTTTATTAGATAGTTTCTGGCATAGGTACAGACCATATGTAGGGATGAATCATTATTATTATATATGTTGTAGTTAGACCCAGGGTTAGAGATCTGAGTGTCACTATATATCATATAGTAATAGGAATCCATCCAAATATAGTTCTTTAATGAAAGTCATATGTGTAATTCTAACCCGTGTATAGGGACGGGGAATATTTTTATATTGCAACTAGACCAAAGATTAAATTTCCAAGCATCACTATGTATCCTATGATGTTAGGAATCAATACACACATAGTTATTTAATGGAAAAATCTTCATGTAGGTCTGAATCATATTCATAGGGGAGCATTAAGCCAGTTCTGTTGTTCTTGGATCCATGATTAGTGATTTGGGTATCATTATTTATCCTGTGTTGGAAAGAGTAAAGACACACATAGTTCATCAATGGAAAACACTCTACCTAATCCTACCATATATGCATAGGGTAGTATGTTTTCCATTTATGTTGTGGTTATACCAAGTATTGGAGATCTGGGAATTACAACATATCATATTATGGAAGGAATCAAGACACATGTAGTTCTTGAATTAAAAAAATCTCCACATATGTCTAACCCACATGTAGAGAAAGTAATTGTTCCATTTATGTTGAGATTATACCTAGGTTTGGAGATCTGGGTATTACTATATATCCTGTGATGGTAGGAATCAAGTCACATGTAGTTCATTAATGAAAAACTCTACACACATGTCTAAACCATACACATAGCGGGGAATGATTTCTTTTTTATATTGTAGATGGAACCAGAATTAGAGATTCATATGTCAATATATATCTTATAATGTAATTAATCAATACACATGTAGATCTTGAATGGAAGACTCTCTATACCGGTCTAACCCATACAATGAGGGGGGAATTGTTTTCCATTTATATTGCTGATGGACCTAGGATTAGAGATCTAGGTGTCAATTTTTATCCAGTGATGGTAGGGATCAATCCATATATAGTTTCTTAATGGTGGTGTGGTTGGATACCCACAAAAAATATAGCTATACTCTCAAGTATGGGCCATAGTAATTTATTGATTTATATCATGAAAGAGATATCATCCATAAAGTTTAACATCATACAAGAAAAGAGTTTGGTTCTCCTTTTAAATTCTTGAATCCAAGACCATGATAACCCTGATGTGAACTAATATAATTCAATTGTATGGTGGAGCCCTTTCCAATAATCTTAATCCCATGTGATCTATACTCGGTGTGAGAAACAAAGAATGGAAAAGGTTTCTCTCATTATAAATAAAAAATTAAAATAAAGAAGAGGAGAATTTTTATCATCTAGTGGATGGTCCAAGACACATGTTTTATGAATATCAATGTATCTTTTAGAAATGAGAATAAATCCATATGTAGTTTCGTGAAACCATGTAGTTTAAAAAAATGAAGCAAGGATGAAGGTTACCCAACATTGAAAAGAAGGCATAAATCCCCATAAACTCTATTCATTCATTCAGTAAATAATCCCATGAGAGGAATCCTATGGTTTTGACAAGATGCTTCTTATATGGTTTCCCAAGTCATATTATACTTGGAATATAACGTAAAACTACATTTTGAAATCATGTGGTGAATTCATTATCATAAAGTTTAATGTCTCGTAACATGGAAGATATAGGTCATGCATTTTGGGTTCATGTGAAAAGGACATATCAATGTAGTTTAGAACCATGTAGTAAGAAATAATAATGTCTTTTAGTTTTTGGTAATATGAGTAGGACCATATATTGCATCCACACCTTGGATATAAGATCTAGGAATCATTGATAAGCTTGTGATGGCATGAATCTAGGCACATGTAGTTCTTGAATGGGGAGATTCTATACGTGGAGCTAAATCACACAAAGGGATAGAGTAAAATCATTTTCATTCACATATATCTATCTCATTTGTGTTGAATCATCTGTGAAGTTACATTCTCTATGTAATTTAACATCATGAGGTAAGGATGTAAGGAACTATGTAGTTTAAAGTCATTCATTCAGGAAACATCTATTTATTTTAACATCATGAGGTATGGATATATCATGCAGTTGAACATCATGAAACTAGGATGAAATGATGTCTTATAGTTTTAAGTTATACAACAAGGATCATGGATGTTGTACAGTTTAATTCTTTTCTTCCACGACATGGGATTTTTTGTAGTTTAAAGACTTTCTTCCATGATCCATCTATTCAATTTAACATTATACAGTAAGGATACTAGAAACTATGAAGTTTAAAGTATTTCTACTAGGACATAGGATATTGTACAATTTAAATTCATTCTTCCAAGACTCCTTCCCGGTAGTTTAACATCATGTGGTAAGGACTTTAGACACTATACAATTTAAAGTATTTCTTTAAGACATGGGATTTTGTGCATTTTAATATATTAATTCTAGGTCTCCTTCCATGTAGTTTACCATCCAATGTTAAGGATGTACATTCATAATGAAATACATTCAATGTAATTTTTGAGAAACCATTATTTTTTACAGGTGTATTGTGTTCCACATCCATTGTGACCAATGAGTATGATTCATTATAATAAACATTACATATGATGTAAGGGAATTCCGACCTGGGTTCTAGATTTAGAGGTTTATTTCCTGGTATCATCGGTTATCTAATAGCCAATACCAGTTATCCTTTATGGAATGAGCAGAATAAAACTATATTGTTGATGTATCATGCAATCCAATTCTGATGGACTTCTAGAATGTGCAGTGTATTCCACTTTTTCTCATTGATCTATTCCAACTCATATAGCCTCTTTCATGATTTCTTATCATCTGAGAGTTTTTCATAGATATCTAATCAAATGGAGTGAAATTGTACTTCCATGGGAAACACTTCCTTGGTTCTATACACTAATAAATATAGAGTTTCTTGTGTAACAGTGCACATAGTGGTATGGTAGGACCATAATCCTTGAATGTGCTTGTTCGACTAGGAATTCATGTCCCTTTCCAAAATATTCTAGATTATATTTGAATAAGTCTTATTGAAGGACTCTATTTTTTCATTTGATGCTACATGATATAGGGATGAATGGTTTTATTCTATTTTGTGCTCCTAGTAAAATTTCTTCAATTCAATGGAAGATAAGTTGCTATCATTGCCTATTAATATCATGTGAGGGACTCTGACTCTAGTGATGATACTGGACATTATGATGTTAATGATATTCTTCATCCCAACATCCTTGAAGGGTATTTCCTTAGCCCATTTATAAAATAATTCAATAGCTCTAAGGATATAATTAAAATAATTAGTTGTGGTTGGGGATATAGCTGCACAAAATCCATCTCCCATATGGAAAATAGCTATGAATATTTAGTTATATGTAGAAACTATTGGGGTCGATGGATGAAATTTTAATGAATATATAATTCATGATATTTCTTAGCGAATTTTATATAGTCCTATATAATTTTTTTACAGTAGTAACCATGACTCTTAATTTTATGGGAGTGTTTAGTCTTAGAATGATGAGCCTATGGGTTCTTGCATGGACTTCTTCTATAATGGAGAGAATCCCTCCTGTAGCTATGAATATGAAGAGGATTTCATAAAATACTTGTATATAGAGGGATTTGTTTTCTTATATGTCCCATCCCTAAGGGTAAGGTTCATTGATCTTCATTAAATCAAAACCCGTTCAACATGATTTTATTGGAGGGTACCATTTTTTGGCAATCAATTATAGGATCAATCTATCCAAGGGTGGATATTGGTTCATCATGATCATGGGAAGTGTTTAATTGATTGATTTATTCAATGTTATAGATGATGATTTATGATACCATCCTTCAATTCATGATATAAAAAACCACTTCACCCCGATCAAGGTTGGCCATGATTGTGGCTACATTATGCAGTGTGTCGACATGAGCATTTTTGTAATCAACGTATATGATGAAATTTGGGTTCAAAATGGAACTCTGTCATCAGTCCACTAATGTAGTTGATGAGAGGGTAAAATTATTCCATATTGATAACATATTCACTACTAATTTGATAGATTACTATCTTTGAATCCCCTTTAACATTCATATATATTATCTGCATCTGTAGGGACAGTTCCATGACATCAATGAGGGCATTCTATTCTATCTCATTATTAGTGATGCCTTCAAATAATGAAAAGAATTAGGGGAAAAAAATTCAGTGAAATAAATACAAGCTCATGAAAAAATGAATTGAGCGTTGTGTTTTCCATATTCATTAAAATATGGATTTTGGAGGTAGCATCAAAATACATCTCTTATGTTTGGGGAGAATCATGGGCATAAAAAACCTATTCTTCTAGAAGTTTTCTGACACTGGTGTGCTTTTCGGGGAGGGATGCGCAGCAAGGAAATCATATAGGTACTTCCCTTTAATTTACTATTGTAAAATGAACTTTATGTCATATTATTCTAGAATAAACACATATTGGAATAATTCATTGTCAATATAGGGAGACCAATGAGAGAATCAAAAAGAGAGACCAAGTGGACTTCACAGTTCTGTGACTAATGTATAAACTTTTTCAATGAAAATATATGTGTGAAGAAATTCCCATTGACATAAAAATACCAGATCTAGGTACCTATCATCATTATATTGAGTTAATATTGACTATTTTCATTCCCCGTGTCATTTTTCTAGGCAAGAAGAGCACGAATGTAACATTCCATGGTAGCCACATATAAGATAATTGACTTTCTTTCATAGGAGGCATCAAGACTGGTGGGTACAAAAAGTACTACTTGAGATTCTCATAGGATCCTTGGATGTCCTCTTCCCTCAGGAAGGTGACTCCCTTCTATATTAAATTGGTGAAGGGGTGGGATTTTTTATCCTTATTAGCTATGAAATTCTGAATATAAGTGTGTTTCCATTAGATACCACTCAATTATTTGAGATTCCAAGGATTTAAAATTTCTATAATTTCACTCGTATTTTTTGGTATGACCTCGATGTCATGGTGGAATACCATAATTCCAATGAACTCCCCTAGCATTAACCCAAAATTTCACTTAAGTGGAATCATATTAAAAATGTGTTGTCACAACATGATGAATATTTTATGAAGATCCATGAGGAGATCATATCAATATCAATATTTTACTACAAGTTTATCGATGTAACATTCTAATATTTTTCCAATTAAGGGATCAATGATATATGGTATGGCACATTGGGAAGTAGTGCGACAATTATTTAATCCTAGGGAATGACATGATATAAAATGATCCCCTAAGGTGGTGTAAAGGTAGTGTATTTCTCATCTCTAGGGGCCATATTTATCTGATTATAACCTGAAAACCCATTAATGAAGGAAAGGGATTATAATCCAGTAGTTATATCAACTAAAATTTCAATGATCATCAATGAGAAGTCATCCTTCAAGCAGTTTCAATTAAGGTCTATGAAATCGATTCAGACCCCGATATTTAAGTTCTTTTTCTTGAGGGGGAAAATCTTGTTGATCCCTTTTGGTTATCACACTTCCTAGACAAAATTCTGTGTGCTAAATTTTCCAACATATGATTCTAAATTAGTATCATGAGAGGGGGAATCCTCCTGGATGCATGATTAAATCCTCGATGGTCTTTGGGTAATCCTAGGTGATGTGTGTACACATAAGTGTTCAGTCTAGGAATTTTTTTTGTAATTACCAGAGAAAATGTATCGATTCTTATTTAGAAATAAAATATACACATCCAATCTCCTTAAAAGGCATGGAAAAACTAATCAATGTAGGCCACATGTCAACTCCTTTTCCCAGATTCACATATCATATCTCATCAATGGTGGTGGTGATTCCATCCTCAAATGCGGGAAGGGATTTCTGTAGGACATCCTATTTTTATTCTTCTATCTATGATTCCATGGAGGAATTTTCAGACATGGTTGGTTATCTGGTGGAATCTTTGTCACTATTAAGCTGAGAGAGGCCATGGGAAGAGATGTTGACACACTCAATTACTAGATTCATCGAAGATAGAATTTTGAGATGATTGTATTAGTTTATGTTGTCACTGGGGACAAGAGGATCCCATACATATGGGATTAAGTCTAATGACATAATAAATTTTATAGGTTTCACATACTCACCATCAAGCATACACTAGGGATTCAGAGGGGCGATCCCCAAGACATTTTAGGCTGCAAACTATATATCATCATCCACCATTGGTTTTTTCCTTCCCTTTTATATAACCCTTCCTTATAATATGTGTATTTGAAATACATAATAGGTGATTCATCCCCAGGTCATATTACTACCTTTTCATTGATGGGGCATTTTAGAAACTAATGAAATGTTAAAGGAACATCTATGTGGCTATGAATCCATGGTCTTCTAAGAAGGATATTATATGCTCTTTCTTGCAGGATAACCATTAACCCAATGTTATATGTGAGATCATGAAAATATGTATTGAGATTTATCTTCTCGAGAGGCAATTTCTTTTTTCTTAACAAACCCTTGAACGGTTATATTTTTAAGAGATAAGTATCCCACACCATATCAAATATGTTGGAGGGTCTGAATCAAGATAAGGATGATGTTAGAAACATTTTCAATTGGTTCCCTTTATTTGAGGACATTGTTGAGTTTGTCTAAAACATATATTAGTCTAATTTTACCCAAGATAACTACATCATAAAACTCTTTTGTGAATGATATGGCAAAATGGAATTATGATGGCATAGTCTCCACTCAATAAACCTCCGCTACATTGACTTCCATTTTGAATTCTTATGGGATATGGAGGAAATCAATGAGTTTATCTCTGATTTATTTTGAAAGATACAATGTATCCTTGAGTGAGATTTTGTATGGGACAACCAACAATAGTTTTAGAATGATTTATTTTTGTGCTAGAGGTATGTACTTCCCTAGGAGGAGAAGCTCCCTATTACATGGCTCGATAGTATAGGTGTTTGAAGTAGAAAGGTCGGGTGGTTGAGTAGAGGTCGATGAATTATCTACTGGCCATGACATGATTCATGAAAATTATCCCATTTTCGGGGATTATCAGATTATCTCACCCCCACTACAAGGTCATGTAAGATAACTAGGATTGGATGATCATATAAGGGCCATTAGGAATATCTATTTATCTCTTGGGCACGATGGAGTGCTTTCACATGGGTCCCAAATTCATATATGTCCTTTATGGTGATGCGACTAAAATATTTACTTTAGAAACAACCATTTCATCCCAAGAATCATCAGTTCTTACATCCTAAACCTCCAACACCCTGGTCAGGTACATGGAACTTTTACTTGGTGATGTATTCTTTAACAGAGAAGGGATCTATTAAGTGAACTACATTAATAGAAGAAAAAATGATCTCTTCATCTAATGGGTATTCCATTTGGTTGGGCAGTGCCTGTTCTCTAGATGTTGAAGGAAAGAAATATGCATGAGTTGGATCTTGTGAAAGAGCTTTATATGACTCTTCCTGTCATGTAATTTCTTATGTATGATGATTTTGTACAACTTTAGGAGGTGTATTGAATGTAACCTCCCTAGGTTATGGGGTTGTTTTTGTTTTTCAAAGCAGTTTACTTAGGATGGTGGGAGCTTGATCATCTGTCATTCAATTCATCCAGTTAATAAACTATTTTCATGCTTGGTTGTAAATTATTTCCAGTCACCCACTTATTATTGTTGGTAAATGTCTATACAAGTAACCAATTCTATGTAATTACCTAAAAAAAACTTTTTAGAATCATTCATTCCTTGGATAATGTCTTTGAAGATGATGAAATCCTAGATGGTGTGGCCCAACATCCTACTAAAATGTAATTAGTTAGGATGATTAGTGAGGTTAACCTCACTGGGTTTCCTGGGATATAGTATCATGATTATGTTATTTTTTGTTGATTCATGGAAGTAACTAAGGACCTACTCATTCCAAAATGAAGACACTTTATTCACTCATCCCCCAAATCACGGGTGACTCTGATCTCTTAATTCTTCTAGTCGAGGGGGATTTTATTGCTACAGATGCTTAACAAGAGGAACTGAGCAGTTTAAGGCCTACCTGGGTTCTTAAATAAGAACTTGTACAAGTTTTAGGGTAATAATTACAGTCTACTCCTTTCCAATTAATATTCCCCGTGTTTAGGGAATGAACAAAGATTTAGATCAGGTCTATTTAATTACATTTTTAGGTGTTTTTCCAATTAATAAACCTCATTTAATCCTCCTGGATACATTATTTTTTCCAAAGGTGTTTGTAGTCAATCTAAAATATTTCTAACATATAGTTATAGAAATTAATCTTTCAAGAGAGTGATAAGGAGTGAATATGAAAAACCATTAAATCTAGAAATGAAGTTATAAACCTTCTCATTTTCAGGTTGTTTGTTGTTTTTGAGGTTGAGAATTATCATTTTCCATAACATATAAATGAAATGATAACGAAATTATGGATAAAGGTATTTCCATTCTACAAAAAATCATATTGGAAGGATACTGTAAAAAATAAAGGTTGGCCTATTTGAGGTTGTAAAAAACTTTTCATCTTAGTTGCCACCTACTAATAATGAGGGCCCATCATTGGGATTCATTGAGGCATGGTGTGTGCGAGACGTTGTTATGGTTCACCCACAACATTAAAAGATAATAAGATAGGATGGATGAAATGGGGCGGGGGAAGTGTGATCCCACCATCGTGATATGGCTTCTTCTTAGGATACATGAGTGTCCATTACCCTTCCATGACTTCCATTATCTTAGCTAAAGATTCAATGGAATTAAAGAGTTTTAGAGGTACCACTATCTGGGCCACCTCCCATCTATAGGGAGCGAGAAAGGATTGATTAGGTGGCCCCATTTTTATATCTCATTGATTCTCAATTCATGCTAGGATAGAAAGATATATCTAATATGGGGGAGGATATAATCATAGTGGATGAATGTCATGATCATACCCAACTTCTTAATTTATATAGACTAGTTTCTTATATCTAGAGCTAGAATGATACTTAGATTCTACCCTTGTAAGAATATTATCTCTCCCCTCATATGTGGGTGGATGTATATTTGTGTCTGTCTACGTAAGATACCTAGTGGGAATTTTTTCTCTAACTATCTCCTCATGGAGTTGTTTCAGATTTTTCATATCATTCTCATAGAGTGCCATGAGTTCCTCCACGGAAGGGATTTCTGTACCTCTGGGTGGTAAGTGGGATATTACAAAACCTTTCCCTTTATCCTTGGTGGTGCTTCACTATATAGATAGAAATTAATTATTTAAAAGTACAAGTTTTTGGTTCATATCTGATTCCACATACATGTAGCCTTAGTTGGGGCATCCAAATGACCCTCCTCTTGAGGTATGTTTTCTATATTGAATCCCTATATATATTTTTTCATGATCCACATAATATTGTGTGTTGATAGTGATGAATGTTAATGAATTTTATCTATATAAAGTATTTATTCCATTGTTTTCAGTGAAATGTGGTGATTTTGCACCACTTACTACTCTTTTCAGGGTTTTATCAGGGTCATTTTTTCAGCCCCTATCTATATTGGAACATTTTGGATTATGAACCTTTTAATATTTGATATAATTCACCATATATTCATCCCATATAAATATATGAATAGTGACATTAATTGGGTTTCCATTAACGTTTCTTGAATAGGCGTCGAATAGAATAGGTGTGTCCTATAGTTGGAGGAACGGATGGGGTGCCATCTATCGATATTTTCCACCCAACCAAGAGAAAAATTATTCTTTATGGCGTGATGATTATGATGAAAATTACCAACAACCCTAAGGGCTGGGAATAATTTGGGGGTACTATTGGCACAATTTGATTTTTTTTGTTGAGGAATTAAAGATTCTAGTTGAGGATATCATGGCTCCTAAGATGAAAATTGAGATATAAATGCCCCTAGACCTGCGGGTTGAGGTTGTTCTGGAACCACTGCTAATTTCCACAGGAACATCTCATGATCTAATGAACCTGGCGATGGATATTGAGATAAAAATCCTCCCATCCCTATGGGATGTGGTTTGTTTATATTTTACTCTGATATTACATAATTCTTCTTAGGGTTTTATTACCTGAGGGTTAGAGGAAGTGGTAAAAATTCTCCCAAATATGTAGAATTTTTTCTCTACTAAATGACTGATATGGAAGTTAATTTTTCGATCATTTTTATTTAAAACAATTACGATCATGTATGTGATGGGTGAAATGTAATCCCATAATGGGAGTCACTTTATATTTGAATTTTTCAGGTTGGTCACAGCTTCATCTTTGATGTCTAAAATGAATTCCCATAATTTTGAGGGGCCCAAATTAAGAATCTATCAGTAGCACTCTCTCTCCATCCATGAATTCATTTCATCTTAAATGTGGGAGGATTTCACTATATTGACCTAATGGCTCATCCGTTATGAGATCCCTAGATATTTCTTTTGGATATGACCTTATATGATGCCATATCTAGGGATTTATATTGATCTAGGGTTGTCGTGAATTGAAATAATCCATATTTCCCCATCCTTGGATACAGATGTCTAATGGGGATCTAATAATCTATCGAAAGAGAGTTATTATGACATAGAGACAAAGACCATATAGGTGTTTGTCATTCTTTTCAATCCCTAGGTTCTGGGATATAAAGAGTAAGTCTATTTCTAGCTGATATTATACTGTATTTATTATCTAGATATTTCCCTCATATACTTGACAAGAGATGTTTTTATCCCTTAACCATTGATGATTTTTCCACATATTTCTGAGTAGTTAATACATGCACTCATTCTCTATCTCATCTAAGATCTCATAATCGAAAGTGGTTATGGAGAAAAACATGGTTGGGAGGATTTTTTGGATAACTCTCTCCATACATCAATGTTAACCACTTATTCATTAGATTTACATGCCTTGACAAAGACCACTGAGGTTGCTTTTCAAGGTATCCTATAGTCGATGGTGAAGTGTTTCTGATAGTTGATGGGGTACTATATATAGGTATCCCAAGTGTTTTGAGTACCTATCTATATAAAGGCGTATGAGATTTGAGAAAATCTCTATATGGAGGTGTCTAGGAAAGGGGATGATTTTCTTTTTCAGAGTGATATATCATCATGGCTAGGTTGACAATGACAAATGATAGGAGTAGAGTCCCGGTAATTTGTCTCTATGCTACTACAAGGAGGACTATCGAGGCAATTATTGTCTTATTATTTGGTTTAAGAGTCGAAGAACCATTAAGGTGTTGTGGATATGCATCAAACAAATTTACGGATACTGAAATTTATCATATTAGGGATATGAGCCTCATTTTACATTATGGCCAAAATATGTTGACCTACCTTTTAGGATTGAGCTGGGATATGAGACTACTACATAAAGGCTTCCATAATATATTGATAACTATCTGGTGGTGAGGGGATCAGAGCCCTCTACTAAGAAGGTGATGGAGTATGTTGGTGATCTTATGTATCATTGGCATTAATATAAGAATGTCTATAGGTCTTTTCCGTAAGATGTTGGTAAATCCTTGATGATGTGAGGATATAATCCTTGTTCAAATATTCAATCAACACTAGAATATTTCAATATACATCCAAAATTGGAAAAAGGAGATATGTGCCTCCTCAGGTATTTACACTAAAGGATGTTGGTGCAGTCTTTCAATTTCATAAGTAGGGATATGAGCATGGCTTCCATGAGTGGCTAAAATATATAAAGCAACTTCATTGTTAGAAATATAATCCTAATCTAAGTTTATTTCCATATTATTATAAAAAACCTTAATTCATGTGGGGATATGAGCCTGATCGTATTTCTTTGGAGTATTCCACTAGTCTTCTTTGATAGAAATATATTCCCATCCTAAGGCATGTGCCAAACATACCTATAAACCCCTAGTTGGAATGAGAATATGATCCAGATCCTATTCCATTAGAGTATTCCATCATTAGTTTTAGATAGGAATATAAACTTATCCCATGATATGTTTCAACTTGATTTACTGATCCTAGATTGGAATGGGAATATGATACAAGTCCTATGAATCGTCCTTTACCAGAATATGCTAATAATACTCATAGATGGGAGAAATAATGTTCAATTTCTCTAGAGTAGAAAAGTATTGGTACTGATAATGGTGATGGGATACTCTGGCTACTAGAATAAGAATATGTGCTTGTCCCACTATTTTTACCATTTATATAATACACCGATGAAGCTCTTAATATATTTCTATAATGTAGTGACTCTATATCAAAGCGTGTGCAGGAATTAATAACTACAAATTTTCACTCTCCAAAATATATTAGAAGATAAATTTAATTAATTTGGGGTTATAAGCCAACTCTTACCCTCCTTGTGCCATTGAAATATGTCAATGGGTTCATGTGTGACGACATGAATATGTGCCTCCCCCATTCATTCTATATGAATACAAATAAATATTTTATCCAAGTGAGAAAGGATATGAGCCTTCCATTCCACCAGAATATATTTATGGGCTACATCAGTGAAGGGGGATATGATCCCACTCCCATTTATCTGTAACTTGTCGTGCCCAATGAGACTTGGTACCCGTGCATGAGTTTCTTGAGTGCAATTTTTTTGGGTGGTTTCTTGAAAAATTGGGTATGGGGATCTGATAGGATAATGCTGGTGATGGGGGTTGAAAGTATCCCTCCTCAAAATCTCCTAAATTGGCATGGATTCGTAGTCGACTCCTTCATCTGCCTTCCTAAAATATATATGGTGATGAATATCGTGATATGGGGATAGACTTCTAAATTTATTAGTGGTGGAAATAATTTCCTTTGGTTTCACTACATATTTTGGTTAATGGGATGAAAGTTTTGACATCAGTGTTTTGAAACCTTTACATGTAGTCTCGAGGGTTGGGAATATATTATGTTGGTGGTAATCTTGAACCCTCCAATCTTATACCTAAATCTGAATGTGTTAGGTGGGTGAGGTTGTTTTTGAATCTTATAGAGTTTACTGCCACAATTGAGGTTCTGAAACATTCAATCAATGAATATATGGTCTTGCTTCAAGGTGTTGTTAATGAGATCAGTATCTGATTTCATGAAGGGAACAAGGAACAAGTTTACTGATCATTTCATCATCACAATTGTGAAACATGCTTAATTAGCTATGAAAATGTAATTTTTTTCTTGTTCCAGGTTTGTCTATGTTTCTCATGTGGACTAGTCACCAAGAAATGGACTTATTTTATAGGAATCTCATTTATAAAGGCATTATGTCGTGTGTAACATTTTCATTCGCAGGTGATATGAAAAAAAAGGAACAACGTATGGTGTACTGATCATTTTTATTATATGAGATACTTACAGTGGGTTCACCATTTTAGTTTCCTTCAGATGATTATAAATATAAGGTTATCCCGAGGGTTTATGATACATAAATCCCAATTCCTATAATTATTCAGTTATTTTATCATTAAAGGATTTAATAATGGGGTTACAAGATTTTATTTTTGTATGAGGATTGATTGAGGGGGGTTCAAGTATGGTTGCACAATAATTTACATTGGGTATACCATTTTATATTTTATATAAACTCCCAATTGATCTGACATCCATAATTAGGTGTAAACTTGGTTTCCAAATGCAGGCAGTAAATTGGGGTTTCATCCCCAACAAAACTCAAATTGGTCGAGAGGATGGGTGGTTGGGCTCATGCCACCCTGGGGGGGGAATTAATTCATATTCTAAGTCTCTCTTATAAACATAATATATGTTCATGAACCTCTTTAAAATCCCGATACTAGACTGGATACCCTAATAAAATGAGCGGATGTTGAATCCTTCTATCTAGTAACATCTAGAAATCAAATTCCACTCAATAGTACCTCAAGCCTAGTGGGTCATAAGGTTTCAAGCGCATCTAATGAAATTACAGAGACTAACGACTAGCATAAAGGGCCTAGGTGTTTTAGTGGGGTGACTAGTCCCTTATTACTAGAGTGTATCACAATAGAAATACAACAACATACATGTATAAATAGTAGTATAATAACCATAAAATAAGTAAACAGTGGAAGACTGATATATAATAAATTCCAGAAGTCACCTTATATACCAAATTACAATACATGTCATATGTTTCTAATAATATATCCAAATAATTATACAAGGTATATATATAATACTTTTAATAAAAGTAAAAATTCTAAAAGTAAAATCTTCAAATAGCATCACGACCCCCAGCTATTTCATTTACTCCTCTACTCCTAAGCATGGTACAAAGACAAGAATAGAACAAAGGGTGATTGCCCCGATTCCTACCTATATCCAAATTGTCTATTATGGTACCCAACAACATCCCAAATAGGGTGTGAGATTCAATCCTATAATTTAACCACTCAGAGATCTATAAAATTCTAGGATTTGGCATATATAAAGCTAAATAGTGTTCAGGTAAACAGGTTAGTAGTAAATTAATGTAAATTTTCCCATAGAATGTTACTACTAAACTGGTAACACTAAAATAGCATCTCAAATATCCTTGAAAAATATGATCAAACTCTTCAAAAAAGGAAATAACAAACAAATAATAAATAAATAACCCGAACATACCATACATGCACACCTTTCATGTCAAACAGAACCTTTCCATACAACCCCAAGTTCCAGGATATCCATGACCGAGGTGTTCAACCAAGAAAATAATATTTCTCATGACCACGCCATAAAATCCTTGTTTTAGAACACAAAGGGCCATATTTAAGGTGTATAAGACCAAGGTATCATCTTCATGTCCTCAAGGAATCTTGATGTAAACATTGTTAGGAAATGGTTTGATTCCTTGGAGCATGTCAACTTAACAAGTCCTATGTGAGTCCAATCAAGTGAGATCCAAGTGGTAATGAGGCCCAAGGCATCACACAGAATCAAAATACCCAAGGATCATAATCTATCCAAGGTGTTCACTACCACATTCGAGATCTAATGAGCGTCATCCAAGGAATCTAAGGAATCATCCACCATTTCATACCATTAATCAATTCATACCATATGAGTCAACCCACTCATATAACCATTTAAATCCAAAGGAAACCAATGATTATACCCTATCATTATTCAAAATTTACATTTTAACATATCACATGAGTTTACCCACCCATTTCCAAATTTTCCAAACATACCATTTAAGCAATTAAATTTCCATATAACTATTCAACTCAAGAGAATCCACATGAAAAAGAGGAAATACATCTATTAACCAAGCATTTCAATCAAATTTAAATATTACTAAGCTTCTATTTACTATGAAAGCCTAAATCAGATCCCATGAGTGGTTCAACATGTGACATAGGCAAAGGGAGCACCCCATGGGTAGCCTTGTTTTGGGAAACTACCACCAAAACATCTAAAGGGTACCTAATGCCTTCCCCAAGAGGTCCCATTTAATTTAATTTTAATTTGTAATTAAATTTCAAGGTCACGATGAAAATTTTGGTAGGAGGAACAATGAAAGATAGTATAGTAACCAAACTCTAGTGGTATTCTTCAGTGATCAACGTCATATTTCTATCAAAACTATGTAGTATCCATCCGCTTCTAAATCAACTAGACTTGCATAGATGTCTCCTACATGATTCATGGTACCGGTAAATCTACCTCACCTACCTATAACTAGTATATGGACGATTAGTATTTCCTACCATACAAATCTACATAAGGCGCCATCTGTATATTCTCATGATAGCTACTTTTTAGGTGAACACAACCAGGGGTATATGCTTCTTCCAAGGGCCCTAAAAGTCTTGGATTCATGCTTGCAACATTTCCTCAAGCACCTGTATCGTACTATCTAACTAGCCATCGGTCTAAGGAATGTATGCTATGATTTGAATCATCAATGTAACCAATGCCCTCAACAAAATCTACGACAAATGAGATGTAAAGAATGAATCCCTATATTAGACGATAATGTGTGGGACCCTATAAAGTCATACTATCTCACAGATATACAACCCCCAAGCTCATCCGAACTAGAGGTCTCCTTGATCGACATGAAATGGGAAACCTTCATGTGCCTATCTACAACAATCCACAAAACATCATTACCTCAAGGTAAACTCAATAAACCCATCACAAAATCCATTGTGACATCAACCCATTTCCACTTGGGGATATGCAAGTACATTAAAATCATGGTTGGTCATGATATCTTGCCTTAACCTACTGAATGGTCAAACACCATGTAAAAAACCAACTACCTCACGATACATAACCAACCACTAGTACTGAATCCATAAGTCACGATACATCTTGGTGAATCCAGGACGCACTGCCCAAGCTGAGGCATGAAACACTGACATCACCTCATCACGTATGTACATTAGAACCCAAACAAGACCATAGATCTGCAGAATCTCATCCACACCTACAGTCTAACTAGGAGGTGGGTACTAACCTTCCACACTCTCTCGCTGGACTAATCCCTTTGAATATAATTGATGTTTTGTTAGAGGATCTTGACTATCTTTTGTAGGGATCCTAGAGAGGCTATTTCTATGTTACTATTATAGTAGTTACATTCCATAAGAATATATACATTAATTTACTACTTATGTATTTAATTGCACACAATTTATCTTTTTATTTTTATATCTTGGAATTTTATAGATCTTTGGGTAGTTACCTATTGGGATTATATCTCTCACCCCGATCAGGCTACCATTGGGCACCCAAACAGACTATTTGGATGTAGTTAGGGATCAGGGCAAGCACCCCCAGTTCAATGCTTGATTTTTTAATATGATTAAGAACATGAGAGTATAATACTGAGTTGAGACTCATGATACTATTTAGAGATGGAACTTTTGTATTTTTTGTACCTTTGATACATGTATTTATATCTTATTCGTATACATGTTTGGCTTTTTTATTGGAAACATCTGACAGTTGTCATCTTTTTGTATATGAGGTGACTTCTGTCGTTGCTTATATATTAGTCTTCTGATTTTTAATTATTATATAGTTATTATACTACTTATTCTAGTTGTATGCTATTATATTTCCACTTGGCTACACTTTGGTGATTAGGGAATTGTCTCCCCATAGATACATCTTGGCCCTCGTTTCTAGTTGGCAGCCTCTAGGATTTGGGGAGATGTTCTTGAGGCCTTGTGACCCAACGAGATCAGGGAACTATTGAGTGACACTCATGTCCGAGACATTACAAAGTGGAATTAGATCATTTCTTTTCTAGGTTGTTTTCTGATTTATAGAAAACAGAAAGGGAAAGGAAGAAACTGGGATTTGGTAATGAGTTGTTCCCATGAGTAGCCACCCCACATACATGAAAAATCCAAATTGCATAAAACAAAATTTATATTTTCTAGATTTTGGCTGTTATTGGTTATTTGATTCCATAATTGGGTAGTGCACTTAGGATGTGATGTTATTGTAGATATTACCATGGGTTCTATTTTTTTGTAACCTAATGAGATGAGGGTATTCCATCTCATGAATCATTTTAGGAACCTTATAGGAATTATAAATCATGCATTATTCTAGGACATTTAGAATGAATTACTCATTTCATGTTGTTGTGATATGTGTTTTGCTAGTTATACATACTATTGTGATATATTTTCTAGAATGTGTTATGGTGTGAATTAGGTGTATTCCATGATTTAGTTCACGGGGGGTATGGTCCAACATGGATTAGAATTTGGAGAACCATTCTATTTTAACTTTAAATTAAATTGTGATATAATGAATATGAATCTTAAATGAATTTGAAATAGAAACGTGAACTTGAAAACATAGACATGACCTCGACCTGGTTTTTGAGTGGGAATGAGGTAGTGTATCTAGAGTTGTTTGGTGGATATTATTTTTAATTTCCTAGATTTACAAGTAGGTTGTGCGGTATGAACAATTTTTAGGAGTATTTTGACTAGTCCTAATATTTTGACCTATGAGCTTTGATATTGTTATTTTTGAGTCATGTGTTTGGCATTTTATAAGTATTACAACACGAAAAACTCTAGTCGTACACTTGGGGGGTGGTGATGACCATGTTTTGGTGGTGGTGGGACATGGGCTACTAGTGGATCCTCCTTTTGTTCCAGCTATGACACCAATTTTTTCTCATAATGTATGTGATGAGGCATAGTTCCATGATGTATTATATCACTCCATAAAGACTTTCCAAGGAGCAGCGCATCTTGCCTTATCTATGGATGAGTTGATGTGTGCATTCTAGCAGTATAATTCTCCCAAATATTTAGGGGATGGCGGTCTACTGGTTTCTGAGTTGTGTCTTCAGACTACACATTTGTTCTTTAGGAATATGGGGATACTTCTCAATAGAAGATTGAATCCCATGACTTACATGCTACATGGAGTAACAAAGTACTGGTAGAATGTTTTGAACTAGGATTACAGGCTTCGAGACTTGGTTTGGGTTAATTTCCAAACTAGGTTCTATGATTATTTCTACCCCGAGACACTATGGGTAGTGCATTCTAGTGAGTTCATGTATCTGGAGTAGGGCACTAAGATAGTTTTGAAGTACTCATCAAGCTTTATAGAGTTGCAACATTTTTCATCAACTTACCTTAATGATGAGCTATCAGGAGAGAGAAACTTAAAGAAAGGTCTCAAAAATTATATCAGATCTTAGGTGAACATGTTTATATTGACCTCTATTTTTGAAATTGTGAATCAGATGCTGATTAAAGAGCAGAACCTGAGGGAATCTTAAGGGATAAAGAAAAATAGTATAGTCTCTCGACCATGTAGCTAGACTTATGATGGTAGGAAGAGACGTTTTTGATGATTCCCATGATATGGGTACCTTTTAGGATATGAGTAATGGTATATCAGTATTATATCATTGACATGTTCTCAGATCCCCAATGAGTAGGGAGATGGAGCAGTGTTAGTCGATTGGACTTAGGTAGTGGTGGTATTGGCCGAGGCAGCTGGACACTAGTTATACTGAGGAATTAGAGTGCTCCTACTCTTAGCAGTGAAGTTGTTTCAAATGTTCATTGTTCATTACATATCTATTATGTACAACCTGTCCTTAAGGAGAAGGTATTTGGACTATCTATGGTTAGATTTATGATCTTACTAGCATCTACTATTGCATCTTCTTTTTTTATAGGTGTATCACATAGTTTTATATATGTTTTTGTGGTAGAAATCCATGTATTTGTAATAAAGTTTTTAGGGAATTATGTTGTTTTAAACTCTGTTAAGGACTAGAACAGAGGATGTATGCCAGTGTAGGGAGTGATCCTAGACCTTGGTTGGTGTTACTTAGTCTATAATCTTTATTTACTTGAGATGACGAAGTTTGACATCATACTTGGGATATAATGACTAGTAGACTACCGAGCTAACATTGACTACTATCACTGAAGGTTTACTTTCACATCGCTAGAGGGTGAATATTATACTCACAAGGGTGAATGAGATGTTTGGGTGATTCGGATGATCCACAACATCGTGGACTGGACTGGATGACAACACAAATTACTGGTTTGTATCTGGATGATCAGGGATCATGTCTGGCAGACTTCCCTCTAGTGGTTGATCATTTTAGGAATGTTTTACTGAAAGAATTTTTAGTTTTATATCCCAAGATTGTTTGTGTTGTCTATATTTCTAGTTCTAACAATTCCACCAGTATCCATTCCTCCTTATAAGTTAACTATGAGGGAGTTGTAGGATATCAAGAGATATCTAAAGGATTTAGTGGAAAAGTGGTTTATTCGATCAAGTGCTTCTCCATGGTGTTCTCTAGTCCTTTTCTCAAAAAAATGAGGATGTTACCCTTAGGATACATGTGGAATATCAGAAATTGATACAACATATGGTTAAGAACCAGTATCCCCTAGCGCGGATATATGACCTATTTGATTAGCTTCTAGGATATGAGGTGTTCTCAAAAAAAACTTGAGGTTAGGTTATCACTAGCTATGTGTTCGACATACATCATATTTTCTTTCTTAGTAGGTATGGTTTATATGAGTATCATTTCATTCCATTCAGTCTCATGAACGTGCCAATAATTTTCATGGTGCCGATGGGCTGAGTGTTCTATCATTATCTATATTCATTTGTGGTGGGTTTCATTGACAATATATTGGTCCATTCTCACAATTGAAACAACCATGACAAACATATTAATAAAATTTTGGATACACTAAGAGAGAATCAATTATATTCTAGGATCACATAGTTCCACTTCTGGATGGATCAAATTCACTTCTTCGATAAAATTATCTCAAATATTGGAGTATCAGTAGTCCTAGATATGGTGAGACATGAAGTTTCTTGGGAGTATCCAAAGTATTTCTTTGACATATGCTATTTTTTGGGGCTTTCTAGATATGACATGCGTTATATATAGAAATGCTCACACTTAGAAGAATTGTTGATCGGATTGAATAAGAAGGGTGTGAATTTTGTATAGTTAGATACTTTCAAGACATCCTTTTAGGAGATGAAAGGGATATTGACTTTAGCACCAGTCCTGATACTACCAAAGTAGGGCAGGAGCTGCATTGTGTATTATGACGCATCAGGTATCGATCTTGGATAAGTGATATTACAGGAAGATAGAGTCATGGAATATGAGTTTTGATATTTGAGGCCACATTAGAGGAACTACCCGATGAATGATCTTGAGCTAGATGTGGAAATTAATCCAATGCGTTATTGGAGGAACTACTTACTTGGAGAGTGTTTAATGGTGTATACGAATCATAAAAGCCTTAAGTGCATATTTACACAGCATGAGCTGAATCTTAGACAATGAAGGTGGTTTGAATACCTATATTATATTGAATTCTAGATTTACCGAATGCTTTGAAAAGGCAATGTAGTAGTCGATACACTGAGTAGGAGGACTCAGATAAAGATAGATCAGTAGGGCAATGGCGAGTACGAGCTCATGGATTTGTTCTCTATGATGCACTTGGAGGTGGATGATAGTCTGGGGTAGAATTTTATGTTGTCTTTATCTATGACCTCTACCCTTCTAGATAAATTGAGGATGGGGGAATAATCTCCCCACTAATAGACATAGGTTCTCTATTCTAGTCAGCAACCTCTAGAATTTGGGGAGATGCACTTGATGCATTGTGATCGACCGGGCTTGGGGTGCTATTGAGTGATATCTAGGTTTGGGATGTTACATATATGTAAAGGGGGTCTCTATTAATAAAAAAATCTATATGTATAAGAGGTTCTTTATCCACTTCCCACTATTTCATATTAATGGGTAATTTTTTATATTTTGAATCCATATAACTAGGAACTCTAGAGTATTTTACCATCCTTGGAGGAGATAGATATTAAAATAATAAGAGTGGTCATTTATGAGGTACCCTACATATCCTATTTATAATAGGAATCAAAACTAACATAGTTCATTTAAGCCATGTAGTTTAACATCATGTGGAAATGGAATATATGAGGGAACCTAGGAATAAGGTATAAAGATCATGCTTTAGAAAGATGCCTTATGTATCTTTCTTATGGAATAAATTAGAATACTTATAATTTAATATTTATTGCACACACTAATAGAAAGTAACAAATATTTAATTCCCATGAGGGATATTTACACAGGGTTTACCAATATGGGAATTCCATCGGGACTTAAAACATTATATGGGGAAATCGTATCAGGCCATTTTACAGGAATTACAGACTGATGATTACCTAGATGGGGGAAATTTACTATTCCAGTGATATGATAATTTCAAGTAACTAAGCCCATGTGGGTCATGATCGGTGTGATAAATAAGAGAAAATAGACGATCAGACACACCACATGTGGATATGAGACAAATGCATTGGGGATGCCCATACGAGGTGATTTATATATAGCACATGCCTTAGAAAATTACCCTACATATCCTTATTATAATAATGAATAGAGTCCTCATAATTTAATTAAAATCTCAATCTTCTGGTGGAGGAGTAATAACAATAAAACCATATGTGATATTGGGTCTTATTGGTTACAGTGTCTTAGATATTGAGGTACTTACACTGAAGTGGATGCCCAATTTGAGATTGGGTATTAGGAAGGCATCCAATGTATCCTATTTGAGAAGGAATTAGAGTCACCATTTTTTCAATTCACCCCTAACCCACTTATGGGTTTGAGGTACTTAAGGGCATATATGTGGATTACCCCGAAGTGAACACCCTCGTATAAACCCACATCCCATTCTCTAATGGATGAGTAATGATGATATAATAATAGGAATATTTTTTATTCGATGAGTAAATGTAATTCAAACATGGAGGGAATTTCACCATGGTGGATGTCCATTTGAGGTTAGTCCATAGTAAGGTATCCTACATATCTTTTGTGGAAAATAATCATATTCCTTGTAGTTTAGTATTGTGTATATCTTACTGTGTCTGATACACAAGGTTATTATGTCATATGATGTATGAATGATATGCTTGATATGTTTGACTATCTATTCTTGACTTATCATAAGTGTCTATTATACATTCCCTAATTTTATAATTGACGAGTCTTTATTGTCTTCCTGGCATGTCCTGATTGTCTATTTGACATGTCCTTAGTGTTGATCTTCCAAGGATGACATGTCCGAGGGTACTTAACATGATTGAAGCATACATGTCAGAGGTATTCCACATTATCCAACTATAATGTCTGGAGTAATGCAACATGACAACGCTTACACATCTGATGGTTTTCACATGATCAACACAGAAACATCCAAGGGTGTTGCGTGATAAAGGATGACATGTTGGAAGGATGTATCATGATCTATATGGTATGTTTGGATAACATCACATAACATGACCTATTTTTCTAAAGGACTTTTCAGGAATTAACTGATATGTATGGAGGATTTCACAAGACTTGGATGACATGTTCGGGTGTTGTCACATGATCTGGATAGGTCATTCGAGGCACATGATGCATTCATATGAAAATCAGTGTATCCATATTCGCATAAAGAATCCATATTTTTAAGAATTTATTTCATACATGCCTAAATGTTTTAAAAATGTTTTATTGATGAGGTTTTGCGTGACTATGTTGACATGTAGAAGTTTCTTAATCTAATCTGGATGGAACACTACATATCCTTCATGTGATCAATAGGGTGATCACATGAATCCAATATAGATGTTTTTTAATCCCTTAAGTCATAAATTATATTTTACATAGTGAAATACCTTTGAAGAAGTGTGGTTTTCTACTCTAACGTGTTCGCTCTTGCTTCTTCACTCTCATGGGAGTGCCTTGTGTATCATGTGTGTGTGTGTGTCATGGGGGAAGAATTTATAGGCCACTCTATCCTAGATCTAAAATTACTTGCATGGTGTGTATATCAATAATATGGGCTCAAGTCATTGGAGAGAGTATCACATCATTTTATTTTCATGATCTTATTGCGGGTCATCCCCTGCATCATCTCTATGTCACATTATATATAGTTACCAAGATAAATCTATGTAATTTTCATTTTTATTGGACTTTTTATTTTTGAAAGGGAATTTTCATAATTGTTATAACATGTCTATGTTCCTTTTAAAGATAAGTCTGACATGCCTAGTTGTCTCTGTGTGTTAAGGATATATGTCGAAGAGGATTTCCCATGATTAAGGGAGACATGTTTGGGGCTTTGTGAGATCATGTTGGCCTATAAAAGGGACCTATGTGAGATCAAGTTGAAGTTTCAAAGGGACTTCACATGATAAATTGTGATCACATGATTCACATATCCAATTAAAATGAAAAATTGAATAACTTTGACCACGTAAAACACCCATATTTTCATATTTTAATCTTTATTTTACAAAACGTTTGTCCTTTTACCATTAGTTGTCCATCAGGGAAATGCATGACCCATAAAAGATCTTATAGATTCATGTGATAACTTCCATGGAAAATTTGTCTTATTGTCTATTGTTCATCTCATGAACAAATCATTATTTTAATGGCCCTTCATAAGACCCAGATTATATGTCTG
Source organism: Viscum album (assembly GCA_963277665.1). Lineage (NCBI taxonomy): Eukaryota > Viridiplantae > Streptophyta > Magnoliopsida > Santalales > Viscaceae > Viscum > Viscum album. The sequence continues at coordinate 182,087,094 of OY728153.1, read as the reverse complement.
GGGGTCTTCAAGTGATCAAAACCTATTGAAGAGGATTTCGGGTGATCGAGGGGGGAATTTTCTTATACCCTTTTCAAGATCAAAATTTAATTTTTTAGAGCCCTTGTAAGATCAAGATGACATGCTAAAGGATTTCTACAAGTTCAATGGTGATCACACGAGGTGCATAAACCCTTTTCAAGAAAAATCATGTAACATTGACTATATGAATACATCCCCTTTTTAGCTTTATTTAATTATTTTTATGAGGGGCTCCAGGTGATTTTTAGGAATTCTTCACCCGATACGTTGCAAGATCATAGGATATCATCAGGTATCCTTCATATAATCATTAATTCATGTCTAGATGCCTCCACAAGAACATTAGGGCTTGTAAAAGGGGGATTTTATGATTGAAGGGACTTGAAAAAGGGTTTTTCTGTGACTATGAATAGATCATGTAAAGTTCATGACCCATTCTCATGACCTTCCCATGGTCTTGCGATCATGAAACTTCTTGGGGGTCATGAAATCCTCATGACATAGCATCTTGGTCTCCATGAAACCATGATTATACTTCCATTATATTTTAGAGAAAATAAAAACCATAGATCAGGTATTTCATAGATTCTAGATTTTTTAAGGATCATTCAGAGGGGAATCAATAATCCTTATATTCATTAACACTTCTTTCCTTTCATATGTAATTTTTAGTCTTTTCAACATTATGGGGACTAGAGTTGAATTTTTTAACAATAATATGTCAATATGTGTTTGGTAATGTGATAATGAGAAGTGGTTATTCATAGTGAATTATTACGGATTCATTTTATGGAATTGGATGTCACACATGGAAAATTCTCCAGGTTAACTGTGATGATTGTTGAAGTGATCCTTAATTTTTCAAACATGTTCTATATAGTACCACACATTATTTCTTATAAGTGATGGCCATGAAAAAAGGAATTTAGTAATGCATGTTAGGAACTAATTTCTAGACAATGAAAAATAATAAATTGCATGATGTGAAGAAGAAGACTAAAGGTGAGGTGATAAGGAGTTTAATTTGGCATGGAATTACACTTATATATTTGGATATATGTCTATGTATTTTTAATGGACCTAATGTAAAAAATAATCCAACCAAGTGAGCCATCTAGGATATCCATCTACCACACATAAGGGGACCCATAGAGTCTACCCCCATTGGAAATCCTACCATAGGTAGCCCGGTAAGAGGTTGAGGTAGGCCATGTATAATCCCCCACACGGGTCCATGTATAGGGCCTACAAAGTGCATGCTCAAATCCTTGTATAGATTAGACTAGAAGCTCATATGGGTAACCATGGACTATAGTGTGTCACGGATCATGTGGTCATGTTGTGCAATGTATCAGGGTGGACACCCCAATCCCAGCTTGACGTGCAACTGAAATGCTCGAATATAAAAGGTAAATGCCAAACTAGGTGGAATTCAACGTGGGATTAAAACTTGTACATTTATACTCCTCCTTCAAAAAAATGATTGACAGAACATGTGCTACATGATATAACTCATCTTATATTTCTGATCAATCTCTTTGATTTTCATCCTCCTCTGTACTCCTCTAAGATCTCTAATACACTGGAAAAAGGAAGAAAATCTGATGATTTATCAAAAAGTATTCACTAAATCCTAAGGGATATATTTGAAAATATATAACCCTAAACCTTTTATAATTATTATATAGTTATATCTCTTAAATGAGATACAATTCATTATGAAGAACAGATAATAAATTACATCTAAATCCATAGAGAGATATATAAAATTCAGTCAAATTATAGAATGGGGATCCCCCTATATCCCTAGTGATCAATATAGTGAAAAGAGTTGTTCGCCCATGAATAACTTCGTGTTAAGATCAACACTAAAAAATGATAGTTACCGGGATTAACCATCTTAGAAGCCAACGATTCTATGGTAGTGTTATGAGATTTTAATACACTTGTGGATCAAAGAAAGAGGAATTCTACTCCAGGATCCTATGGTGTAATAACAACAAAATTAGATCTCCCTAATTCATTTATCAATGGAGAAATTATTATATGTTATTTTAAATTTATATTATTTATATATTAATTATAAATTACAAGTGATGATAAAACTTTGTTTTTAGCATATAAATAAGTAAATTTATATTTTATTTAAATATGTTGGTCAATAATCATGTACAAATAAAATTATTCATAAATTATTACAAAAATTAGAGTTGGTTATTAACAATAATTTTTTATACTACACTTGGATCCTATAGTATTATTATAGTAGTCCCATGGTTAATTTATAATTATTTATTACCCATTTATTGAATGGTACAGATTTAAAATTTCATTTTACATGTTATGATATTTTCATTATTTGAGTCTTAATATATTTTTTCTATTCCCTTTATTTATTATTGATCACATATCCACCAAATATTTTAATCAAAAAAATGAAACATATAAAAATTCAATTTGGAGATACCGATAATTCTGGTCGAATAACATAAAAATACATGCTATATAATAAATTTTACGTAATGTAACTATGTATATGGGATGTATCTCAAATGGATACCTAATATATTTGATGATATCTGGTCAGATCTAATAAAATAAGATCTACATAGATCTAGACTAAAAGGAATGTGGTTTAATGTACTACATACCATGGAACTCACATATGTGATATCAAGTCCTCATGTTCCTATAGTGGGGAACATGGGGCTCCAAGTGTGTAGTGTATATGAAATATGCACGAGGAATGAAAGCCTATGAATCTTCAAGGACATATTTCCTATAGTAATATTGCACACCAATTCACCAATAAACAAGCATGGAAGAAAAACATTCCCAGTTACTAGGTTTGTATATTGGACATAGTGAAAAGATATCACATGTCACATATCTTAGTAAATGACTGGTAGTATGCTCTATCTAGTGTGATTAATTTAATGTTGATAGAATTATTATTTATATAATTAAAACTATTCACATTTTTTTGTGTATCTTTTTTTTGATAGTAGACAAAATTTTATAAGATTTATGATTATATATTAAATTAATTCCCTTTTTAATTTTAAATATACATGTTTTTTATGGTGTTCTCTTATAGAGTACTTCACATGCATCAATAGCATCACATGAAGTGTAATTAATATGTTTTTATTTTTCATTCATTTGAAAATACATGACATGCAACTACAATCAAGGAAATGAACTTTGGATTGTATAGGAATCCACAATCACATGAATAATTTTGGGTAGTATGGATGAGTATATGTTGTTGTCTCTATGTAAACTTGTGAATATTAATAATTTTAAATAAACCTAATTAGATTTTTTTAAATATAGGTAATGGAATTTCATGGAAGCTATGATGGAATTAATATAAATTGAATTGTTTACCTCAATTAATGTCGTATTATCTTAATTAAATAACTAATTTATGAAATTGATGAATTGATTGAAAATGTATATTCATTGCATGATATGTGGATGATCATTTTTTTAGATCATACCTATGTATGTGATTGGTTTAATTTTTGGTTATTATTATTAAATTAAAATCTTGTACTGTGAGTCATCCCTACCTCCATTTTATGTAAGGACCTAAATACTTGTGGTTTCTTATATGTAAACCCACTAATCTAATCCATTGGATCCCCGTAGCTACATGTGAGTAAAAGATTATGTAATGACTATCATCGATGGTGAGTAGAGTAAGTTTTATTCATAGAGACAAGGTGATACTAATCATGGTGATACATATGAGATGGTGTGGAATGATGAAACATGAACTGGGAAATAGTTCAAGGTGTTTCCCTTGATTTGTGGGATTTTTTATCATCTGTTAGATAAACTAACCATTATTTAATCTCTTTATAATGTCCCTCATATTTTATTTATTTCAGTGTCATGGTTGATTATTTAGTTTTGTGGGATTATAGACCGTCACATAATTAATGAATTAACGTTCCTAAAATATGCTATAAAATAAAACTAGACTATGAGAAAATTATTTCTGACATTGTTAATAACTTATGTAAAATCAACATAATATTAACACGATATTTGATAAGTTAAGAGTATGATTTTTTATAGTATAAAAAGAAATAAAATTATATATTTTGCAAGTATATCCTTACAATACCTATATTAGAATATATAAGATAGTTCTAAGATCTTGACCAACCAATGTTATGGTGATTTCAATTATTAGTGATGTATTATATTTAAGTTTTTTTACTTTACTTAACATAGTTTAAACCATGTTTTCACAGGCCAATTGGGACTTTTTGCAACATATGGGCAAGGGTTGAGGAAATCATAATATATTATTTCAGGATTGGGGAGTTCAATTAATAGATTATAGAACAATGAGTTAATGATGTTTAAAGGTAATGTGTACCTAAAAAAATTAATTAACATTCTTAGTGGAATTTTGGGTTTTGAGAATTGGAATATGGGTCATTTCCACTACAATATCCATGAAACATGATATTCTAAAAGTCATGGTTAGGGATACTAGTTTCAACAGAATAGTGATAGTTTAATATAATTTAATTTAAATTTAATAATATATGTTTTAATAAGGGACGTACTAATAATATGATCATAATTTAAAAAAAATTAAAACAACACTACATAGAAAATATCATTGTGATCAATAAAAGAGAAGGATAACCTTATCATTAGTGTGAATTTCCTAGAATGGTATAGTTTCTTACATTTTATAAAATTCCATTAAAGGAAATGATTCCTAATTGAAACAACACTTCTTATATCTCTTGATAAAGTGGGAACTAAGGAATAATTACATATCTACCTAAAACATGGAAGATTTTTATTTTAATTAATTATTATTAAGTGTCTAGTGTTACTAGGAATATTGTCTCTATTTATTATTTATATATATATGGATCTATATTCTTTTTAAATATAAGATTTTATACTTTTATAAATATATAATTTTTTAGGTTATAGAAAAATTGAATAATGGTATTTTTTTTATTTATGGAAAAAATTATTTGAAATTTGATAACAACAAAAATTCACTTGAATCATTTGACTCCTACTGGTGGCGTCATCATCTTTTTCACCTAAACATGAAGTGTTTGAAAAAAATTATGTCAATATGTTTACGTAAAATCATTCTTGATTAAATAAATTTAATGAGGCTATTATTTCTTATAAGGCAATATGACCAAACCACCATTTTTTTATCGACTATCTTTAGGAGTATGATATTTTATGTCAATTTGGTCCTCATTACACATTACAATGGAATGGTGTTAAGAATTATACCATGTTTAATGTCATAATGTCAATGATGAGGAATATAAACCCTCCATTATCCTTTTGTAGATATTAATTACACAAAAAAATATAAATACTAAACTAAGTACCAACTATATCATAAAAATTTATTCTTTTTTTTATAGTGTTGAAATAATCCTTTTTTCACATATAAATGCATATGGGTGAAAAGTGATTATTATGGAAAGATCATGGAAAAAAATGACCCCTTAGGGAATGAAATTTATCCTTATAGATCACACCACATAAAAAAGGGGATAAAACTTCTATAATCCCCAAAATCAAAAGATTATAGTTCTTATGAAATTTAATTCCATTGAAAGGGAACACTTCACCATGAATAATGGTGCGGGAATGATTTACCTCAAGGATGTTTATGCCCATGTTACCTAAGATTTGGTATGGGAACATACTCCACTAGTCATTATGGAAGATTTATTTCCTAAGACAAGTAATATATACAAAGACCAGAGTGGTTATTGGAATGAGAAGATATGGTTTCCATGTTCTAGAACGGTTTCATGTGTTTTTTTTGATCCTGCACTATATGTAATGATCATCGGTGAGAAATGGTATTTACGATAAATCGAGATATGGAAGGTTATGTTAGTACCTATAATCCATGGCTAGTTTCAAAACAGTTTACACAATCTCAGAGAATAGAAAATAATGAAATAAATTTACTAGTTATCGTGCTTATATATATCAGAATTATTCTTTCTATTAAAGTTTTACATGCCTATAATATTTGGATGATGGGTGTAAAAACATTATTATATAATGGGAACATTCAATAATACATGTATATAGAACAACCGAAAGGGATTATGACTCCATGGAAAGACAAAAAGTGACACATGTTACATAGATAAAATTATATATTAAATAAAACATCCAGGTAATGGATCATTTAGTTAAAGGAAGTTATAAAATAATTTGGTTTCATTATGTAATATTGTAGTCAATGTGTTTACAAGTTGTTTATTTTGACTGCCATCATTTTCTATAGTAGTATATTTTGATGATATATTAATAATTTGAAATGATATACCAGCCTTACATGAGGTTATGTAATGGTTGAGAAAGTGATTCTCAATGACATGATATTATGAAGTAGCCTAAATTATAGGGATCATGATCACACATGATAGATGAAAGATGATTCTTGGACTATATCAATGTAAATACATTGACAAGATAAAAATGAGTTCTAATATCTGAGAATCCTAGAGGGGAATTTAGTGTCACACGGTATAAATCATTATATGAAGATGTGTCCTAAAACATTTCTAGAAAGAGAGAGAATGAAAAATATCCCATACTCATCGGTGATAGTATATATCATATAATCCTTGTTATGTTTAAGTCTTGATGTTGTGTATGATTTGAGTGTGGTAGAAAACCTACTATAAAAGAGGTCCTTAACAGTTCTATAAATGGCCTTTATTAGCTATAGAAAATTGATGACTACATGAACGACGTTAAAATCCTTGGATATTTATCTGCACTTTTAGAAGCGCTTATAAAGGGTCATATTACAGTATGATGTAACAACACACTAAAACAACAGAAACACACAAGAAACAAACAAAATATCAATAAAAATAAGTCCCAATATAGAATTTAAATGAAATGAAATTTAAAAAACAAATACCAGAATAAACTATATTATAGAAATTTCAATCATTTGTTTATACAATTACATAAATAAAAATTATTACAAACATTAAAAGACAATCATAACTATCAATGTCACCATGATTTCCATTGAATTTCTTTATCGAGCTGCCATTATTTCATGAGTATTTTTGAACAAACCACCCCAAATAAAAAAATAATTTACCTATATATGAAAAGAATTATTATGAGTAATTATAAAAAGATATAAATTAAACATAAATAGAAAATAATACATTAATTATATGGACAATGATTTCACTGTGAAAATATCAAGATTACATCTATGATTAGCAGTGGAGAAAACATGAAGGAAGAGGATAAATGTCAACACTATAGGAGGTAATGTTTTTGTGGGAGAAGAAGTCAGTGATTGTTCTGGTGTAGAAAGGGATGAAATATCTACAAAGAGCCCAAAATTAAACAAATCATCCACCTATGTTTGTAAAAAATTATTATGTGTGTAATACTAAAAATAAATTAACTAAACATACATATGAATAAATACATTAATTCTATGGAAAATGATTTTATTATGAAAACATAAAAATTACCTCTATAATTGAGTAGATGCATCATTGTTTCTCTTCCTAAAATGGTAGTGGAGGTAACTTGAAAGAAAGTGATAAATGAACGATTGTATAGGTGAAAAGGATTTAAGGGAGAAGGAATAGGAAAGATAGAAAGAGCACCCCAACTCAAACAAAATAATCTACCTATATAAGAATATAATTACTTTTTGAGTAATACTAAAAAGAAATAAATTAAACACAAATATCAAACAATACATTAATTCTATTCACATGGGTTTCACTATGAAAACATCAATATTACATATGTGATTGAGTAGACAAAACACAATTTCTATTCTTGAAAAGGCATGACATATGAAAAGAAATATTCTAAAATAAATGAACTCTTCATTGAATAATTAAAAATAAATCAAAGTTATATTATATAATTTTTGAGTAAAATAGAGATAGTATATTAGAATATTACCTTTTCATCTATATAATGGTTTCCTTCATTATAGTGTGTTCTTAAAAGGGATTGATAACATCATCATGTGTAGAATACATTATCTTTATGAGTCGTAAAACATTTAATTTATATTAAGTTAATGCTGTAAATAATATATAATTTTATGAGGGAAAACATAATAAATTAAAAAACACTTTTACCATCTGATTGGACTCAATTTTTTAATGGTTTCAAGGATTTGGTTCCACTTTGGGGAATCCAAATCCACTCTTTGTGTTCCCTAGAACATAAAAGACATTTTCTACATTGGGAAAGATATGAAGTTTTTGTGATGTTCCAATGAAAGGGTCATCCTTGATTGAATATTCATCTGACTCAACATTAGTTTTAGTCGCCAACAGGAAAATTGAGCAAATCTTGTTAGCTAGATCAGAGACATAAAATACTTGCACTGAATGTGATGCTATTATGAATGGATCATATTTTTCCCTTCTACACTTAAATTCACCTTCATACAGCTCATTTGATCAACTTTCTCTCCATTATTATTGTTAACCCATTTGCAACAGAAAAACAACACTTAATTGTTATATAATCTAACTCGTTTATCTATTCAATAATTTCAAAATATGACATATATTCATAAATTGGATTTCTATCCTTGGAACCAGATATGTGAATCACTTCATCCACACAAATAACACCACTATTATTCATCATACTAATGTCATCATGTTCTTTTTTATAGAACATATAACCATTTATTACAAAACTATTTTAATATATAACATTTTTATTTTATACTCTGGCCTACCATTTAATTCATTTGGTAATTGAATTTGTATTTTTAGATAACTTATTATATATTTAATCTCTGAACCATCCTATACTCTTTTGATTGTGTGTATTTTATATCCATCTTTCATCCCTTGAAGGATTCAAATCTCTAAGAATTTTTTTGTCGGATTCAATGTATGGATCAACATCTTCACAATTATGTAATATATAATTATGTGATTTCTCACACTCTGTCAAGGTAATTGTAGAAAAATCCCTTTTGGAAATACCTTTTCCATATAGAATTCTCTATGAAGAGACTTTGGGAGACCAATGCATTCAACATCTGATAGTTAATCATTATAAAATTCATTAACTTCTTCAACAATATATCGTTATACAATAAAACCTTCTAGTCGACTTTAATTCCTGAAATACCCTTTCACAATTATTATATACCATTCAATGGGGAACATCTATCTATTATTTACCTAACAACATAGTTTAACCTCTCTGACCAAGTGAACCATCAGGTGGACCATTTTAGAAATTAAAGATGGTAGGAAGAAAATCTCTAATTTATATAATTTGACTTTAATCTCCTTATTGATAATGAGAAACCTCATCGGTACTATATATTTACTGCATATGGCTTGGAAAATAAAGTAGAGTCTGTTAAATTAATGTCATACATTCATTGGAAGAATGCAAAAAAAGAAACATGCATTAAATCTGACATCCAAACAAGATAGTCGTGTGATTTTAGCCCTTTTAACTTCAAATTAGTCATTTACCCAACATTCGTGATATTTTATAAATACCTCTGTAACGACCCAATCTTTTTAAATAGTATATTAACTTACTCTTAATGATTTAATAGAGACGTTAATGGTTAATGCAGAAATAGGAGTCGATGGATTCATCCAGTAGACTCGAACCTTATGAGGCCCACTTATTAGAGCTTGGGAAGGAGGTGGCATCTTTGGGCTTCGCATTGGACCAAGACCAAGCTGAAATCCAGCGTGTCAAGCTTGAATGGAAACGCCTACGGGAGAAGTTCATGTTTGTAGAGATTACTACTAGGGAAATGTTATCTGAGCCTCCCTCAGATTCTCTCACCATAGCACACCTTACACTTAGGTCATATGTCGGTGTTATAAGGGGCTACGTTACAAGACCCTAGCTTCTTTGGGTAATCCTTTGGGATGACTGAATTGAGATTTTTTCCTTTAGTGATGTTTGTGAAATTTCAAATGTCCGGATAATTTTAGGATGTATTTTATTGATGAATTTTGAAAAAAGGATATTTTAAAATATTTATGTAAACCCTAAATAATTAATGATGTGTAATGATTTTAAAAAAATGGTCTTCTCCAAATGTGTTCGTCAAGGAATTTTGATTCTAATAAGATCAACATAATTTTTGATGAATAGTAAATTATGAATAGTGATTTTACGCTTCGGATTAGTAATGTGACCAAATGGATTAGTAATTTAACTCAAATAAAGTTTTAATATAATTTAGACACATAGATTAAGTAATGTGATTCAATAAAATGGGTAAATAACGGTTTCATAAATTATTAGTCAAGTATTAGTTTTTTCAGGTGAATAGTGTTTTTTAATTTAAAATTTATTTAAAAAAAATCAGAAAATTATTCTTATAAAAAGGTCATTATTTTTGAACTCAGAACATCGATATTATGTTATTGTAATTTTGGGGATTTTTCGGGAAAAAATGAATTCTCGATGAATAGTGCTTTTATTTAAAAATTAAATTAAAAATATTTAGGAAATTATTTTTTTAAAATGGATTTCATAAGTTTAATTAGAGCATCGATATTTGGTTAAGGTGAAATTTTGGGATTTTTCTGAGAAAGTTGAATTTTCAGTGAATAGTTAAAATACAGTTTTAGGTTTTGGGTATGTTTAATGACATCATAACTATGTAATGATGATTTCATGTGATATTTTAAGGGTTGGCCAGCCAAGGGTGTTGAATTATTGAATTGGGGTCCCCATGTGGCCTAACTCCATTGTAAATTCCATGGGAGAGCACATGGTTTTGAGAAAAGCACTTGTGAGGTGTCCCTTGGCCATTAATGCCTTGTCCACTCACTTTCCCAATAAATACCCACACTTTCCTCCTTTAGTTTTCACTCCCAACTATCCCCCAACGAATTTATGGTATCCTTGCCTCCCAAGGAGTCCCCCCAATGTGCCCCCAAGTCCTCAAGGTCCAAACCCTTGTGTTTTAAGAGTACATTTTAAGGTAAGGGATCTGACCTCTCGCTTTCTTTTCATGTAATCTATTTTTTGTCATTCCTTTTATGCTCCATGTTCTTATGTGAGAGGATGTTATTTTATATTTATATAACTTCCCTTTTCATGTTTTTATGATGAGATATCCCCTCTTACTCTCATCATTTCGTTTTATGAATTTTTAAGTGACGCTGTTAGGCTGCCAAATTTTTAAGGGATTCTTTCACCTTTCTCATTTTTCAAGTTCGATTTTCATGTCAAGTCTTTCAAGTTCCTTTTTATTATTCTAGGGTATGATCTCTAAATATATCATACTGGTATCTTATTTTCATATTATGAGAGACCCAATTTGATATTTTCAAATCATTTTTTGTTGAAGTTTAATTAACGTTGTTAGGCTGCCGAATTGTCATAAGAGAAATCTTATTTTTGTCTCACTTCCATGATTTTCATTTCATATGGTATATCATTTAAATTTGATTACCATGTTCTTAAATCCCTTATATTATGTCCCCCTACTCTTTTATGGATCATTTATGAGTGGGTGACCCATGTCCCCTCTCTTTTCAATGTTTTCTAAAACCTTGTAACATAGCTGTTATGCTGCAGAATTTTCGTCTCAAAATGCCTCTCTCTTTTTCTCAAAATTATTTCATGTTATTAAGTGAATACTCAAAGATCTTATTTCTATAGGGGTATTTACATATATATATATATCAAAATGTTCAATTTTATATTATGGGATTTACATACTTGAAACCCGCTTTCCCTTTTCGTGGGTTTAAAGTGACATAAAGATCATGTCTTTAAAGAAGTTTTTAAAACGTTATGATTATGAAATGAAACCCATTTCTTTTATGCCATATCGGTTGTTTATGAAATGATTGATGATGATATATGTGGATCACATGATTATAAAGACATGTCAAGGGTGCGCCTAGATAGCGCTCTAATGCATTGGGTAAAGACTTTATCTCTAGAGATGACTTTTTAGACTGATACCTTGGTGAATAACCTTGGTAATTTTTAATGACACCTTGTGGATGGACCTTGGTAAAACGAAATTATTGTCAATATTAAATGTTGCAGCCACATCTTCAAGTTATGAAAAATGTTATTTTTATTATGATGTATCTCATGATTTCTTTCTCATGCCTTAAAGTTCTTTCCATGTCCTTATTGAAGTATCTCAAGTTCACATGTAAAATGTTTCTCTTGTTTCCCTTACTCGGCCTTCTTCTCAACCTTTCTTTTGATATGTGTCCCCAGGTTATGAGATGAAGTAATGAACCTAGGATGAACATAAGGAGAAGCCTTTCAAGTGTTTAAGAAGAATGTTTATGTTGTTTTCATGTATTATGTTCCTTGTTTCCCACACACTAAACCTTAAAGATCCTCAGTTCCGTGTAATGAAATGAAAGTTTATGTTATAAAAAGACGGGATTCTATAGTTGGTATCAAAGGATGGTTTAGTTATTTGTGTAAATTAGGATATTAAAACATTAGGGAGAACCCTATAGAAAAGTTTAAATATAGGAAAACTTCCTGGAATTTTGGTATGTATTGAGTAAGTGGTTTATCGAACAAATACATCCATGTCTGGATACGAGCAGGTAGAGGCGACTCTGGCACAGATGTAAATAGGGGTAAAACCCGAAAACACCGCTTTAAGCTAGACTCGAATGGGAACTGGTGCACGATAATGGGCCTTGTTGTACTCTTGGTTACGACACTCTTGGGGGATATGTTTGGTTAATCAGAATCTTTTTATGAATCATTATGAAGGAATTATAGAGAAGTGTAATTGTCTATGCATGAAGTCTTAGTTAAAAGATTCATAAATGAAATAAGTTTCTCACTATGATTTTATTCTTTTAGAAAATGGCGGGCAATAGGAGGAACCGTGCAGATGGTTACCGCAATGCACCATGTGCTGACGACCCTACGATGGAAGCCAGAATGGAAACATTCATGCGAATGATAAACCAACTAACTCAAGTTATGAGTAATAACTTGAATCAAGCTGAGAGGCCGACCTCACCACGAAGGGAACAACACTCTGTTGAGTCCTTCATGCATCAACGACCACCATAATTTAGTGGATATACTGACCCATTGGTTGTGGAACAATGGATAAGCTCCATTGAAAAAATCTTTTCTGTACTCCTTTGTTCGGAACAAGAAAAAGTCACCCTTGTTGTTTATCGCCTAGAGGGAGAAGCTGATCAGTGGTGGTCGCTGGTCAAAAGCACGAAGCCTAGAGGAGAGACAGACGCTATGGAGTGGGAAGAATTATGGGGAATATTCTTTAACAAGTATTTCCCTCGTTCCATGAGAATGAGAATGGAGAAAGAGTTTTTTGAGCTGAAGCAGAAGGAGAACAAATCTGTCGGAAGCTATGAGATGAACATCACCCGACATTCACGATATACCTCTAGCTTTTTCATGCATCCATGTGGGAAGGTTGATAGATTTTTCGGTGGACTAAGACATCATCTGCGGAATAATTTAGCCAAACGGGGCTACGATAGCTATGAGGAGATCATGCAGAGTACAATGAATGTCGAGCTAGAGTTTGGTGAGACACAGTGGTCTCATAAATCAAATGACAAGAAGAGATTGTTGGAGCCCAGTTTAGGGATGGCTTTTGATCAGGGAAGAGGTGGAAAGAAAATGCAACTTACCAAATGTAATAAATGTGGGATGAAGCATCCGGGGAACTGCTTGGTCGGAAGTGGCAAGTGCTACAAGTGTGGAAGAGGAGGCCATATTGCTCGGAATTGTTGTAGTGAGGTGAAACCTCAACTCCCCAACACTAACGACAGAGGAATGATGGTTTTGGCCTTACCTGAAATCCATTGCATCAAGTGTGGATAGCTTGGGCACTATACTAATATCTCTCCAAATCCAAGGGCAGTGGAGGGGAATCACCATCCACCTCAGCAAAGGCCAGGGGAGCAATGTTGTGCTTTTTCTATCACAACAACTGAAGTTGAATCTCTGAATGACGTGGTAGTAGGTACTCTTGTTGTCCTCTCAAAACTAGCAACTACTTTGTTTGATTCTAGTTCTAAGCATTCCTTTATTTCTCCCATGTTTGCAAAGAATATAGAATCAATCCCCAAATTTCTTGAGGTAGAGTTGTTAGTCAAGACTCCATGTGGAATTATCCATGTATCAAAAGTGTTTAGAGACTCTACTGTTTACTTTAGTGAGCACAATCTTATCGCAAATCTAGTAGTCATTCCCATGTTGGAATTCGACGTTATACTAGGGATGGACTCGCTCTCAAAGTATAATTCTAAGATCAAATTTAGAAGTAAGGAAATATCAGTAATCTTGAATAAAAAACCTACAGTTATCTTCCAAGGAGAGATATCCCGATTTGATTTCTATCTAGATGCACCTCCTATAGCTTTCTTTATGGAGTTAATTGGTGATGATGAAGAAGGAAAAGACAGCATACCAATAGAAGATGTTCAAATTGTTCAGGAATACAAGGATGTAATTCCTGAGAAGTTACTTGGACCTCCCCTAAAAAGAGAGGTAGAGTTCTCCATGGAACTCGTACCTAGATCTCAACCGATATCAAAGACCCTGTATAGAATGGCAAATGTGGAGCTAGAAGAGTTAAATAAACAACTCCAAGACTTGTTGGAGAAGGGTTTTATCCGACCGAGTGTGTCTCCTTGGGGAGCACCAGTTCTCTTTGTGAAGAAGAAGGATGGATCAATGCGGCTATGCATTGATTATAGAGAAATGAACGGGATCACAGTGAAGAACATATATTCTATTCAAAGAATTTATGATTTATTTGACCAACATTGTGGGGCCCAATTCTTCCCTAAGATTGACCTTCGATCTGGTTATCATCAACTGAGGGTGAAGAAGGAAGATATTCCAAAGACTGCCTTCCGATCAAGATATGGGCATTATGAGTTTACTGTTATACCCTTCGGCTTGACTAATGCTCCTGCTATTTTCATGGATTTGATGAATAGAGTCTTTAAGGACTACCATGACTACTTTGTGGTAGTTTTTATTGATGATATTTTGATATATTCAAAAAGTCGTTAGGAGCATGCAGATCATCTGAGGGTTATTTTGAAAACTCTATGGAAGGAGAGGCTATTTGGAAAGTTCAGAAAGTGTGAGTTTTGTTTACAACAAGTGTCTTTCTTGGGGCACATCATAACCAATGAAGGAATCTCGGTTGACCCTGAAAAGACAATGGTTGTGGAGGAGTGGCCTCAACCCACAACAGTAACTGAGATTCGTGGTTTCAATGGTTTAGCAGTATATTATAGGAGGTATGTGAAAAACTTTTCATGACTTTCTAATCCACTAACCAAGTTGACTCGAAAAGGGGTTAAGTTCATCTGGACAATGAAATGCGAGGAGAGTTTACAAGAGCTGAAGAAGAGATTGGTTACTTCACCTGTGTTAACACTACCCTCTATCGGAGACGGATTCGTTATTTTTAGTGATGCATCTCTGAAATGGCTTGGGTGCATCCTCGTGAAAAATGACAAGGTAATTTCTTATGCATCTAAACAGTTGAAGATTCATGCATAGAATTATCCTACGCATGATCCAGAGTTGGCGGCAATTGTTTTTGATCTAAAGATATGGAGGCACTATCTTTATGGGGAGAAATGAGATATATACACTGACCACCAAAGTCTAAAGTATATTTTCACACAGAATGAATTGAACCTGAGACAAAGGAGATGGTTGGAGCTTATTAATGACTATGATTGTTCAATTCATTATCACCCTGGAAGAGCAAATAAAGTCTCGGATGCGTCAAGCAGGAAAGACCCTGTTGTTTTGGCAACAATGAGGATCCTTGGACATCCCTTGATTAAAGATCTAGTAAAACTGGACATGGAAATAATAAGGAAAGGGACATCATCAACCCTATCCCAAATGATTTCACAACCATAAATACTAGAGAAGATCAAGAAGGCTCAAAAAGAAGATCCTTTACTACAGGAGAAGTTGGAGGCTATAAAAGATGGGAAGTTCCCTGATTTCAATATTGATCAAGAAGGTGTATTGAAATTTCGTACAAGAATATGTGTTCCATATATTCTGGAGATAAAGAACGAACTGATGGATGAAGCTCATAGCTCTACAATCTCTATACATCCGGGAAGCACTAAGATGTATAGGGACCTTCGTGATCATTATTGGTGGGATATCATGAAGAGGGAGATTGCTGATTACACTATAAGGTGCCTGGTGTGTCAGCAAGTAAAGGCAGAATGACAACTTACTAAGGGCGTATTACAACCGCTTCCCATATCAATATGGAAGGGGGATAATATCACTATGGACTTTGTAACTGGTCTCCCGAAAACATTCAATGGAAACAATGCGATATGGGTTATTGTGGACCGTCTCACCAAGATAGCCCATTTTATCTCTATTCGGGAAGATTTCTCTCTGGATCAGCTTGCCAAGATATACGTGAAAGAAGTGGTAAGGATGAATTGGGTACCACAATCCATCGTGTCTGATCGTGACCCAAGATTCACATCAAAATTCTGGAGAAGTCTTCAACATGCTCGAAATACTGAATTGAATTTTAGTACGGCCTATCATCCTCAAACTGATGGCCAATCTGAAAGGACTATTCAGACACTCGAAGAAATACTGAGATTATGCTCAATGGAATTTTAAGGTGGATGGGATCAACACCTCCCATTAGTTGAGTTCTACTATAACAACAGCTTCCATTCGAGTATTTAGATGGCACCTTATGAAGCTTTGTATGGAAAGCGATGTAGAACTCCTACTTGTTGGGATGAAATTGGTGATAGAAAGCTTCTTGTGCCAGATCTTGTGAAATAGATGAAAGAACAGGTTCATGCCATCCAACAACACATTAAGGCTGCTCAGAGTCGGCAGAAGAGCTATGCTGACAGCCGTCGAAGGGACTTGGTGTTTGGTGTTGGTGATAAAGTCTTCCTTTGAATTTCTCCATGGAAGAGAGTCATGCAGTTTGGGAAGAAAGGGATGCTCAGCCCTAGGTACATTGGCCCCTATGAAATCCTTGATCGCATAGGAGCAGTGGCATATCGTCTAGCACTTCCACTGAACCTAGCTCAAGTTCATAATGTCTTCCATGTATCTCTCTTGAGGATGTACATACCCGACCCTTCGCATGTACTGAACCCAGAGGTGGTACAACTGGAACATGAACTCTCTTATGAAGAGCGGCCATTGGAGATATTAGACCGTAGAGACAAGTTTCTACGATACAAGACTACCCACCTTGTGAAAGTGTTGTGGAGGAATCATAAATATGAAGAAGCGACTTGGGAGCCTTAGGAAATGATGAAGCAAAAGTAACCTTACCTTTTCAACTAGGCCTCAAGTATAAATTTTGGGGATGAAATTTCTTAAGGGGGGAAAATGTAACGACCGAATATTTTTAAATAGTATATTAACTTACTCATAACGATTTAATAGAGATGTTAATGGATAATGCAGAAAGAGGAGTCGATGGCTTCATCCAGTAGACTCGATCCTTATGTGTCCCACTTATCATAGCTTGGGAAGGAGGTGGCATCTCTGGGCTTTGCTTTGGACCAAGCCCAAGCTCAACTCCAGTGTGTCAAGCTTGAACGGAAACACCTACGGGAGAAGTTCATGTTAGTAGAGATTACTACTAGGGCAATGTTATCTGAGCCTCCCTTAGATTCTCTCACCATAGCACACCTTACACTTAGGTCATATGCCAGTGTTATAAAGGGGCTATGTGACGAGACCCTAGCTTCTTTGTGTAATCCTTTCGGATGAATGAATTGAGATTTATTCCTTTAGTGATGTTTGTGAAATTTCATATGTTCGGATAATTTTAGGATGTATTTTATTGATGAATTTTGAAAAAATGATATTTTAAAATATTTATATAAACCCTAAATAATTAATTCCATGTAATGATTTTCAAAAAATGGTCTTCTACCAAAGTGTTCAGCAAGGAATTTGGAGTCCAATAAGATCAACTTAATTTTTGAAAAATAGTAAATTATGAATAGTGATTTTACGCTTAGGATTAGTAATGTGACCAAATGGATTAGTAATTTCACTCAAAGAAAGTTTTAATATAATTTAGACACCTAGATTAAGTAATGTGATTCAATAAAATGGGTAAATAAAGGTTTCATAAATTATTAGTCAAGTATTAGTTTTTCCGGGTGAATAGTGTTTTTAATTAAAAATTTAATTAAAAATAATTAGAAAATTATTTTTATAAAAAGGACTTTATTTATGAACTCAGAGCATCGATATTAGGTTATGGTAATTTTTGGGGATTTTTCGGAAAAAAATGATTTCTCGGTGAATAGTGATTTCATTTAAAAATTAAATTAAAAATATTTAGAAAATTATTTTTATAAAATGGATTTCATAAGATTAATTAGAGAATCGATATTTGGTTATGGTGAAATTTTGGGATTTTTCTGAGAAAGATTAATTTTCAGTGAATAGTAAAAATACAGTTTTAGGGTTTCAGTATGTTTAATGACATCATAATTGTGTAATGATGATTTCATGAGATATTTTAAGGGTTGTCCAGACAAGGGTGATGAATTATTGTATTGGGGGCCCCATGTGGCCTAACTCCATGGTAAATTCCATGGGTGAGCACATGGTTTTGAGAAAAGCACTTGTGAGGTGTCCTTTGGTCATTAATGCCTTGTCCTCTCACTTTCCCTATAAATACCCACCCTTTCCTCCTTTATTTTTCACACCCAACTCTCCCCCAACGAAGTTCGGGTCTCCTTACCTTCCAATGTGTCCTCCCAAGGTTCCACCAAGCCCTCAAGGTCCTAACCTTTGAGTTTTAAGAGTTACGTTTTAAGGTAAGGGATCTGACCTCTCTCTTTCTTTTCTTGTAATCTCTTTTATGTCATTCCTTTTATGCTCCATGTTCTTATGTGAGAGGATGTTCATTTATATTACTCTTACATCCCTTTTCATTTTTTTATGATGAGAGATCCCCTATTACTCTCATCATTTTGTTTTATGAATGTTTAAGTGACGCCATTAGGCTGCCGAATTTTTAAGGGATTCTTTCACCCTTCTCATTTTTCAAGTTCGATTTTCATGTCAAGTCTTTCATGTTACATTTTATTATGTTGGGGAGTGATCTCTAGATATATCATACTGATCTCTTATGATCATATGATGAGATACCCTATTTGATCTTGTCAAATAATTTTGTATTGAAGTTTAAGTGACGCTGTTAGGCTGCCAAATTTTCATAAGAGAAATCTTATTTTTGTATTACATCCATGTTTTTCATTTCATATGGTATATATTTAAAATTTCATTACCATGTTCTTAAATCCCTTATATTATTTCCCCCTACTGTTTTATGGATCATTTAGGAGTGTGTGACCCATGTCCCCTCTCATTTCAATGTTTTCTAAAACCTTGTAACATAGCCATTATGCAGCAGAATTTTTCTCTCAAAATGCCTCTCTCTTATTCTCAAAATTAATTCATGTTATTAAGTGAATACTCAAATCACTTATTTCTATATGGGTATTTAAATTTATATCAAATTGTTATATTTTAAATTCTGGGATTTACATACATGAAACCCTCTTTCCCTTTTTGTGGGTTTAAAGTGACATAAAGATCATGTCTTTAATGCAGTTTTTAAAACAGTATGATTATGAAATGAAACCCATTTCTTTTATTCCATATGGGTTTTTTGTTAAATGATTTATGAAGATATATGTGGCTCACATGATAATAAAGACATGTCAAGGGTGTGCCGAGATAGCGCTCCAATGCATTGGGTAAAGACGTAATCTCTAGAGATGGCTTTTTTGACTGATACCTTGGTGAATAACCTTGGTAATTTTTAATGACACCATGGGGATGGACCTTGGTGAAATGAAATGATTTTCAATATTAAATGTTGTAGCCACATCTTCAAGTTATGGATAATGTTATTTTTATTATGATGTATCTCGTGATTTCTTTCTCATGCCTTAAAGTTCTTTTCATGTCCTTATTGAAGTATCTCAAGTTCACATGTAAAATGTTTCTCTTGTTTCGCTTACTGGGCTTTATTCTCACCCTTTCTTTTGGTGTATGTCCCCAGGTTATGAGATGCAGTAATGAACCTAGGATTAACTTAAGGATAAGCCTTTCAAGTGTTTAAGAAGAATGTTTTATGTTGTTTTCATGTATTATGTTCCTTGTTTCCAAGACACTAAACCTTAAAGATCCTCAGTTCCATGTAATGAAATGAATGTTTATGTTATATAAAGATGGGATGATATACCTCTGTGGAACTTTTACAATAGTAAGGAAAAGTAAAATTTACAATTTTCCTGTCTAGATAGAGTGTACTCTGCTGGAGGAGGAAAAGTCCTCTTTTTACCCTTCACTGGTTCCCACTCTTCCCTTATTACTATTTCAATAAAGTCCAACCTAGCCTTGTTTCCATTATTTATTTTTCCAAGAACATTTAGTAATGCACCAAGAACACTATCAAAAACATTCTATTTTATATACAATACATAAATAAAATTCATGACATATGAACAATTCAATTATGATAATTCAAAGAAAATTGATCTCTTCTTCCAGCATGATTTTGTAAGTTTTTTAAAAATGGTTTACCAAAAACAGTGTCAATACTTTTTACTTTTTTGTATAGTTGATCAACCGTTTCTGGAGACAGTGTTATAAATTGTTCAATATTACCATCGAATTCTATCATCCAGTATTAGTATTTATGTTGTCAAGATAAAAATTCCTGATTTCCTAAAAAAATATTCATCGAGGAATGTTTCAACCGAACTGAGTTATTGTGTGTTTCACAAATGGGACACCCCCAAATTCCATAAATACGATAGCCTAATAAATTTACATAATCAAGAATTTCATTTATAGTTCCATAAAATATGGCCCTCAATGAAAATTCTTCACTTATATAAGCATCATACATTGTAACAAATGTATCCACATCATTTTTAGATCTTCGATCAGTGGATCCAAATAGAAATCAATATCATTACCAGGTTTCTTTAGTCTATATATGAGCAGAGATAACATAATGTATTTGGGATTCATGAATAACCATGGTAGAAAGTTATAATTTACCAACATGATGGGCCATGTACAATGAGTAATAATATGTACACCCAAAGGATTAATTCCATATGTAGATAGTGCATGATGAAAGTTTCTCAGATCATCTCCAAATTTTGGAAAATCATACTCATTTTTCTTCCACTGAGGATAATATGTTGGATGAAAAAGGTTCCCATATTTAATTATTATTTCTACATGCCATGTTAATTCTATTGAGCATTCCTAATATCCATATAGTTATCTAAACAGTGGAATGATAGTAAATTACCATACAAATTTCTATGGACTTGTTTTATTTTTTTTATATTGATCTACACCACTCATTGGGAATTTAATGAGTGATTCATAGTACTTTAAAAACTATATGCAATAATTTGGACAAGAACATATATTTTTAGAGATCATTCTCATTGAATGTAACATCCGTTTCACATCATATGTTCAGCATGGTAGTTCATTTTCATTTGGTAGTGTATCTTTCAAAAGACCAAGTTGTTCTGTAAAGCTGGTTCCACTCCATCCACTTCTATCTTTTAAATTTTATAACTTCAATAAAGCTGAAAATGTTGTATATTTAGTACAAATGATAAACAATAGTTTCTTGGAATATCTATTTAACACCTCAAACAACTTTGGACAATCATGAAGATCATTTTCAATTTCCATTATCATTTCCTCCAGGCGATCTCCATCAACTTTTACAAATGTATTTATGTGAAATGATTCGTAAATCGTAGTATCATCCCATTCAATGACAAATTTCATTTTTCCCCATGTTTAGTCCATCATTTTTAGCTTTTATCTATTATAAGATTGATCAAATTTTCATCAAAATCTTTCAGACAATTTTTTCTTGAATAACAACAACATAAACAAAGAAACCAAATTTTAGAAATATCATCAGCATAATCTCTTGCAAACTTGAAGAACTCTATAAATCCATATTCATATTAATTTGTAAAATGATTAAAGTGAATCTATTTTCTAGTAATATCCATCCTATTTGGTTAATAAAATATTAATTTTATACAATATATAAATAAATACACATAAGATATTCATCATCAAAATTGAAATATATAGAAAATTTGAATAAGGGAAATATGGATCATTTCTACTAGAATATCTGAGCGCATAGATTTTAAAAATCCAACAATAAGGGTTTTTGGAAATTGAAAAAATATAGGGAGATAAAGGTAGATACTAAATGATATTATAACTAAACTTTATAAGTGTAAACTGAAAGATGGATAGTGTAATGACCCTAGCCTCAATTACCCAAACAATGCCATGTTAGATCATCTTTAGACCTCTAACACACCTCAACGTCCCTAAATTATGGTTTAAAATTTGGGTTAAAAAAACCATAAATGGGAGCTGTCCCCCCCCCCCCCCAAAAGAAATAATTAGTACCAGAGGTCGAACAAAATTCTAGCATGACCCTTAGGGTCAATGGACATGAATACCCAAAATCATCATTACCCAATATAGGCATACCTGTTAGAAAAACAACTATTAAAATAAATGATATAATAGCTATATAGACACACATACATGTCACCCTTGTTTAAAAACTTACTTATAGTCTATAATAAATACCAAATAGAAAAAAACCTGATATTCAAACATAACGTGAACTATAAAGGCACCATAATGATTCAAAAAGTTACGGAATGATGTGATAAAACCTCACATTCTTAGTTTGGAATGACCCAATTGAATCTTATCCATAATAAAACTAAGGACTATAGTGAATTATAAGAGGACCTTGATGATATGATATTTATATCCAATAGAGGAACATACATCACTCCACTAACATGGTTCTTGAAAAATATCATATGAAGTTGCATGTCCAATGAGGTGTCCACAAAAGGTGTCAACATATATATAATCATTAGGGAACCACCAATGTTCCTCAAATAAGTAGTCAATAAACAACGTCAGGTCCCCGAGCCAGCAATTTACCCGTATTTTCTTTGTCGTATTGGGTGTTGCTTTCATGGTTGTACCCAATTTGTAAAAAAAAATATACAAGAAAATTTCAACACATTTTTATACATATATGAAAAATTTATTTCGTAAGAATATATAAAACATAGTAGTAAAACAAAATGAATAATTAAAAGTTTCAATGTTAGATATAAAAAATGGATCATACATTAGTAGTTAATACAAACAACGGACCACAAATTATTCCATAATCATCGGACAAAAAAATCATAAACAACATATCATGAACAAATCATAGAAGATGAAATCAAAAAACAAAACAAAAAATAAATAAAGAATACTGGAAGGTCTACCTCGGTTGGTAGAATAAAATCCAAGACCCTCTATGGAAATTATAACTGCAATCAAACACCATATGTCAGAAGAGATGTTGGAGCAACTGGATGCTGTCGAGCAGTGTGATTCGACAATAAATTCACCAAGGAGGATCACCAGAAGTGTGTGGCTTCTTCGAAAAGCTTCTATATCATGACGATTTCCAAAATGGATACAGTTTTTAAAATAGATCGCGACACTTTTTTCATCATAGTTGAATATTAATTTTATCAGTTTTTTGTTTAGAACTAATAAATCCTACATTTATGAGTGCTAAAAAAAGTTTTGATAAAGATGATTTTATCAACGCTTATTATTGAAGTGCTGATAAATGATTTATAATTATAATTATAAATAAAAAATTCAAAATATTTATATATACATGATGAATATATATAAATATAAATATAGTACATATATTCTTTTTTAAATATATTTATTATAATTTAATAATTATTTATTTATAATTATAGAAATATTTTTAAAAAATAATATTTATAACATTATAAATATTTATATAAGTATACTTATATATAATTAATAAATAAATATAAATATAAATATATTAAATATATTCAATTTTTAGGTAAATTTATTATAAATTTAACAATTATTAAAATATATATAAATAATTTTTAATAATTATATAAACAAATGTAAAAAAATATTTATTTATTTATAATTATAAATATATAAATGTATAAATGTATAAATATAGTAAATGTACATTTATAAATATATTTATTTATAAATATATTTGTTCAAATATATTTTTAACCTTATTAACGAATATCTAATTTTATGTGCATGTATATATGGTAAAAATGAGTGAAATTGAATAAATTATGAATAAGTACACTTTTACAATATTGAAAAAATTGATATGTTTTGTGTGTATCAATGTAATATATAAAAATGAATTAATTATATATATGTGAAATCAATATAACACACATTTTATCTATATTAAATTCAAAAATCAAATAACATTCAATTATATGCCGAGTACTATAAAATTAGTCAATATTTTTAATTCATATTAATTTTTAATTATAAAACATTATTCAATAAATATATGACTATTTATTTTAAAGCACATAAATATTTTTTAGTATTTAAAAAATATTTATATATATTAATATATATCTATATATTTTATATATACAATTTAATAAGATTAATTATCATAAGTATCTTATTAATAAAATGTTTAATATTTAATAATGTATAATCAATCTACTCATTTGTATAAAAAATTATTTAGTTAATAAAATTTGTAATATCTTTTTAATAAACACATTTTCTATTGTTTAATTATTTAATTATTTCAGTTTATTTATTCATACCTTTATCAGAACTAAAAATTCTCTGAGGAAATAAATATTTATCAGCACTATAATTAAAGCGCTGATAAAGGGTAATCATTATCAATGCTAAGAATAATGTGCTGAAAAAGAATACCCCTTATCAGTGCTAAAAATAAATCACTAAAAAAGGATACCCTTTATCAGTGCCAAAAACAACGCTCTAATAAAAGGTTAAATTTATTAGCACTTTTTTCAGGGTCGATAAATATTCCACTTATCAGTAGTTTTTTTCTAATTCTGATAAATACCAGGGCTGTTAAATGCCTTTTTTGTAGTAGTGAAGGTTATAAATCCAATCATGGTGTGCATAATTGGACTGTTGTTAAAGTTATCCACAAGTATCTAAGTTGAACTAAGGATATGTTCTTTATATATAGAGAATTAGATTATCCAAATATCATGAATTATATAGATTATATTTTTTAGATAGATAATATTGATCAAATTCCATAAACTGGACATGTCTTTAGTATCAACAATGGATTTGTGAGATGGAAGAGTTCAATGAACCCAATAGTTGTCAATTCTATAATGAATTATGAGTGCATTGAGATTTTATATATAGAAATGGAAGCTATTTGTATTCAAAAACATTTTCTAAGATATTGATGTGGTTCTTAGAAGTCCATAACCTATCACAATTTACTATGATCACACTATAACATTGGCTCTCTCTAAAGGGAAAGATCGCGCCAAAGGATAAAGCATATAATTCAGATTTCTCATATCTTGATGGATTTTCTCAAATAATTGATGTTATAGTGCCTAGAATCCCCACAAAGTCAATCAATGTAGACCGCATGATGATGTCTCTATCTCTGTAGTGAGAGATAGTGTACTGTATGGTTGTTAACAAATTTGTCTAGTATAAGTTGGATATTATTTGATATATTTCCATACAAAAAAAATCCAAGTATTCAGTGGTGAAAAATATTCATTATCATTAATATTAATTCGGTTACATATCACATCTTGTTTGTTCCTTTGTATGATAGAGTATGTGATAAGATCCTTTGAATATTTATGAAACTGAAACCTCATAGATGCTCTACCTATAATGAGATCCCAAAGGTTCCATTCTATAATTCTTGAATATATATGTTCTATAGCCGAATGATATCATTTGACAGGAAACAAATTATATAATCTATCATGGTTAATGACATGTAGGTTATTGAGGATCCCTCTCATAATGTCCACCCTCTAGAATTTCATATTATGAGATTGTGACACTGAGACCCACCAATTGGAAATCTATATTTATATGTGTCATTAAATGTTCCATCTTACGGATGTGTTTATTGATCCATCAGATTTAGAATTTTCTTAACTGAGTTTCATAAGTCATGTACATTGATGTATTGATGAAAATCATTATGAAATATACTTTTGTAAATGTTGGATACATTGGGTAAATCATGAGTGATATGACATTTATCAATGATGTGAGAAAATTATTCATCCTTTACCTATATTAATGATATTTTAAATTCAAGTACCTTTTATTTGAATGGCGCTGTAAGGATAAATCCTTGGTTAGGGTGTTCTATAGGAAATTACATTTTTGGAATGAAAAAAATTGATTTTAAACACATTTTTCAATGAAACAAACATTACACAAACTGATTAGAGATATCAGAATAAAGTGATTACATTACATAGTAAGTGTTACTAGGATGTTGTATATTTTTTCAACATTATGTTATTTGTATATGGGTGATATGGAATGTTTCTATAAGCTAACATTAGAATTAGGCATCTCCTCCTATTTCTACTAATATATGGGCCAATAAGGTCACATGATAACTATATCTAGAATCTTAGTTAAATTCAATGTTGAATATAACTAGTCATACGACATATTTTTATTGTTTTTTGGTTTAATAATTATTCGAGTTTGGTACATTTCCATGATTTAATCGTGAGTTATTAGAAGTAATATTTGAGTAAAATAATAAATAATATTCACATTCATGGTTTTTAGAATATAATATTTATCAATGATTAATTCAAGGTGATTTTTTTCATTATTTATTCATTATTGAAGGTTGGGATAACACCATACAAGATAAGAAAACAAAGTTTAATTGAATATTAAAAATGATAAGAATTATATTTATTAATTCATAAGTTATGTGAATGTCAAGTGAATAATAATAATTATATTATTATTCTACATTGGGTTAAATATGATTTAAATAAATGGAATGGGATCTATATGAAATTATTTGGAAAAAACCTTCCCTTAGAAATACCAAATTTTTTCTCTTTCTTGAGATACAATTCATTGTGCACAATGTATAAAAAATGTATTCTAAATACCTAGAGATAAAAACATAAAGAACTCCAGATATAGAATATAGATCTCACTAGCCTATCATGTGATTGATAGAGAGAAAGTAATTCCCCTCCCATTATGAACTACTTTCTATGATCAAAAACAAAAAACACAAGCAATTAGGTTCGGCTATATGGTAACCCTACAATTCTACCAGGGGATTCCAAAATTGTGGTGCATGTATGGATCAACAGTAGGGGGATTCAACTGTTGGATCCTAAAATACAATACTAGTATAATGATATCTAGTCAACCAATTCATCAACGAAGAATGAATTTCAAGTCATAGTAATTCTAGTTTTTCTTATTGATTAATTATTAATTAAATTTTATAGTTTTATTTGGTTATGAAATTTAAATAAGTTAATTAATATTGTATTTAAATACATTGGTCATGGAATCATTCATAATGTATAAATTAGATTATTCAATGATTACAACTAAAATTTGAGTTGGATATGCCAAAAATGTACTTCCACTATTCCTGAAACCATTAATAATTTCAAATCAACATCATAAAATTATTTTCAACATTATTAATCACATTGGTTGTCAAAAAATCACAACAGTATTAAAAATAACATCCCTAAAACGTAAGTTTATATTTCAAATTTTGATTTCACAATGTTCTAACTCATTTTCCCGATATAGAAAAACATTATTCCTCTTTGTTAAATTTTTATAAATAAACATGATACCAAATAAATGAAAAAATACAAGAGACTAGATCAAATACCAATTATTTTAGATGAAAAGAACCAAGGAGTTATATAATGTAATTTTTTTTCACATATTAAAAATTAGATAGATAAAATATTAGATAATTATATAAATACACATTGAAATTATAATATTAAAAATAATTCTAGTTACGGTAACTCCCCACTATTATCCTAATGTGAATGGTGATATCATATTCAGAACCACATTTTAAAAATTCTATATGTGAAATTTCTTCAATAAACTATATTAAAAGATTAATTGTCCAATAAATGAACATATTTGAGAAACTCATTAGAAATAGGTATTTTATCATCGTGTTTCTCTTTGATCAAAAGGATCAGCTGTATATCCAAAACCTTAACTTCATTGAACTTCATAGTTCTAAAAAAATTAGGTTCCATTCTCTAAATCCTTGTCAACCCTGAACATTAATTTGATACTGAAATTCCTATCCTCATAATTTCTCTAATAATAAATATTAGAAGTGAAAATTACAACATAAAAAATGTTTATATATTAAAATGGACACCTTAAAATATATTCTCTACGCATCATACTAAAAATGATTTCAAACGAAACACTTAAACACTAGGGTTGTATATGTGTCATTAATGTTTTGGTATGTATTGTGGGTTTTTATTCCTTGAAGTCATAATCATTATTTATATCTACTAGAGTAAGAATATTCTAATGGTAATTCACATGATCATTAGATTAATTTTTATCCAAACCACAAGAAATTTATAACATTCTAATTGCCCAAATTTGGTGTATATAAACAAATATAATGATTCTAATTTATTTAATTCATCTCATGGGAACAAAGTGATTTAAAATTTATATATATATGAAGAAAGAGGTAAAATAATATAAAATTTATGTACTTATAAATAAAGTTGTTTTTTGTGGTTCATTTAAAAAAATATAGAAAATTTAATTTTGGTAAAATGATTCAATAATTAAAAAATAGATAAATCAATATTTATCTATTGAATTATTCCCACTATAGAGAAATTTATACTCATTTTTTATTCCTCAAGCTGTTTTATAACAATATAACCCTGTGGGAAAGTGAGTGGAATCACATAACTTTTATATGATTCTATTTTTTGAACATCCTTTGGTGATTTAGCGGCTCTTGATCTCTTAGATAAGAAAAAATATAAAAAATATCCACATGTAACTTTTTTGAGATATCAACCAATGATCCATAATCCAACTAACACATACAATTTATATCCCACTCCATCAAATATTATATTATCTTTCCCATATAACATGTAGTGTATTCATCATTCCTAATGTACCTATATTTTATTTGAGGGAATGTCTTCCATATGGTGTGTAGGTATGTAGTTAGTACACATTTGTAGGATTTTTTTGCATTCATGAGTGAATTTTTCTATACTCTTATAAATCATAGAAATCAATTTTCACTTAAATTAGTTTGTTTTTTCGTGGGAAAATAAAATAACATAAAATTAAAATTTTTCATTTTTCATTTTTTTGAGAATTGTTCAATATTTGGTAACATGTTTCAAAATATACTATAAAATTGTAATTTTGAAATTTAGGAAATTCATAATCATGTTTTCTTAATTATTAATATTTAATTATTCATGATGAAAATATTATTTAAATTTTTATGTAATATTTTTTTACTTTTTAATAGATTTTCATGGATTTTATAAATCATTTTGTGGTAACTACATATTTTTTAAAATAAATGTTAGTTGGCAAATTGGATACTATAAAATATGTGATGTGGGTTGGAAATGAAATTTTTTTATTCAATGTATTCTCTATTTTGTTGGAAAACCCCATTGGGATTAATATTAGATGGGACGAGCCAATCTAAATCTGCATTCGCCATTTTATGCCACTTTTGATGCTTAGGAAGCCTCCAACATGATCAATTTTATCCCAAAAAAAATTATTTTAAATAATAAAATAGAGATATTGAGAGACAAAGGGAGGGAGGTTGAGATATTCAGTTTCGGGATTATTTATGAAGTGCATCTCATGCAATGGAATAAATAACCTTGCATGAAAATTTAACTAATTTATATAGGAATCAAATTATTTTTAGAAATATAACATTATTTATTTCAATTATTCATAATATTTTCAAACATATAAACTCTTTAAACACATAGTTAAATATTCCTTTAATTCATTTAATTTTTAAATAATTATGTAAGAAGTTCAAACTATGTATAATTAAAATTAAAAAGATGAAAATCATATCATGAAAGCAGTTTGGGATAGTGTAAATTGATTTCCACTAGTTATCGCATAATGTTCATGAGTAAGAATGATCTACCATTCCATAGTGCCCCACAATATGAAATAGTGAACATAAGGATATACCCTCATGACATAATTATCATCATAATGTCTTAGTACCTTTAATGAACAATTCCAAAAAATGTATATGTAAAACTAAAGCATTATAAACATATAAAAAAATCACCCCAAATCATTTTATATGAAATAAATCATCAAATAATATCAAAATTTAATTAATATATATATTCATAAATAGCTTTTTGGAAATTATATCATACATTTGGACCAATTGAATCATATTAGGTAAAAAATTGGAGTATTTATCCAAAACATCTTTAAAATATCCTCCAAAAGACAAATACGGTGACTTTTAGTGTCCTATAATAATGCCTGTCATTCATGAAAATATAAATTGTTACCTTGAATGAATTTATGCAAATGAAAAATGTTATGAATTCCAAAATCCATTCATCCAAGCTAGGAGAGTCCTCTTAAAAAAATTTAATGAAATATAAGCTACAAAGGGTTCTGACATGATCATTTACACATATATATATATTAAAATTTCCACCTGTTTAAACAAATCCATGTATGAAAAATCATAATATCTCTTTTTTGATGATATTGAGAAACTATGGCACATAAATCAAGCTAATTTCTTATAGATTACTCATATGTTCTTGATTCTCAATGCATAGGCTTTCTATGTCCATAAATATAGAACATGCAATTTGTCAAAGAATATGAAAACATCACATACCCCTCGTCTAAATAAAAAATAAATTCATTTTCATTTTATCTATATATATCCATATACATCCTCAATATATTTCAATTCGTGAAAAATATGAATAACTTTTCATGTAACTAGAAAAGATATTTCTTTTTTGTGGATCAATCGATGTTATGGTCACTAAACTATAAAACCACCAAGTTATTTCTTCAATGTTAAGGATTGTGTGAATGGTATAAAAGTTTGGTGGTGTAAGTTACCATCCTTTTTCTAGGTTTAACTATTAAATTTTATGTTGAATATGGGTTGCAATTTTTTGTAATTCATGGTGGGAATTAATTAAAAATCCTTGAATGATTACAACCCCTATAACTCTCATTCACCATGTGTTGACATATTAAGAAATTGAATTACACCATGTGTAATTTAATTGCACTATGTGTAATTAGATTACACCACATATAATCTTCATCAATTGTTTTTTAATAGTGTTTACATGATTTTAATGGGAAAACATTACAATATTTAGATGATGTGAAATGGGAATTTATGTCTGTAATTTTTACCCGGAGAATATGAAAAACACATCTCCAGCATTTTGTAAACCTCCAGACTCTCCTCACCTGCATTGTAGGGATTTGGAACCCTCTCTTCTTCACCATGGAACCTCCTCATATATTCTCCATTAATAGAAACTCCTTATCACACCTTCCCCTTAGACTGAAATTCATTAGTTCACCTTCTCCTTAGCCCAAAATTTTTGAATAACCCTTCTCCATGGACCAAATATCATTAAAAAACCTATTTTTCGACCATATCTCTTACGCACACCACCATCTTCAAACGAAGACAGTCTCCACATCTCCCAGGTATGGGTATCCTTCACGTTTAGATATCTCTCTCTCTATTTTTATCCTATTCCCAGAAAAAAGAAAGTTGTTTATCCATTGTTTAATATAGATCTATGCTTGTTAGACTTATAGAAAGAGTTAAGATAATCTTGTTTTGTTTAATTATGGATTTATATTTTGGACCTATATGGTGTTCTTCATCATGTTATTGATGGATCCGCTTCAAATTGGGATTATCCATTAGGATGCATTCATCGTCGTTATTGAGGTAGGTGGCCAAAACATTAAATCCCATAGTCATAATTTTTAGGTTCGTATATAAAAGTTGTAGAATTTCGATATCTATTTAGAAATTTAATTTCCCAAAATAATTTATTAATTATGGAATCTAAAAATTATTATGATTAATTATGGAAATTAATGATGGAGTTATTTAGATGGTTGAACTAGATTAGTCAATTAATAAATTAATTAATGAGAATGGATTGATTTATGAAATTTTCATTTTTGGTTAAATAATTTCTGAATTAATTTTACTAGGATATAAATGGTCGAGAATGAATAATTAAATAATAAATTAATTATTGTTGGGCTGAATTTAATGAATAGAGATAATTAATTGTAAAATTTATTATTAGAGCTTTTATGATTATTAAAAATTTTGATATGGAAAAATAAATTGAAGAATTTTTTTGGGTAATTGATTTATTGAAGATTGAACAATTAATTGATGAATTAATTGGGGTTATTGAATTGTTTATGTTAGGAAGTAATAGTTGTAAAGTAAATTAATGGGAGTAGAGTTGTTATTTAAATGTTAAATTAAATAATGGGGTTGATTTAGATTAATTAATCATGGGAATCAATTAATAAAATTGACATGGACAATTAATTTGTGAATTAAAATGTGGGTTTAAATAAGATTAATTAATTATGAAAATAAATAATGTGGATTATCACTATGGTGCAACCGAATGAATTGAATTAATTAATCGGAAAATTAATTAATGGTTATCATTGGGATGATTCAAATGAATGAATTGAATTAATTAATTGGTAAATTAATTAATGAGGATTGTTGGGATGGTGTAATCAAATGAATTATATTAATTAAACGGGAAATTAATTAATGTGTATTTTTGGAATAATGAAATCAATCGAATTGGATTAATTAATTTGTAAAATAATTAATGGGGATTATCAGGATGGCTCAACTGAAGGAATTGGATTAATTAATTAGAAAATTAATTTTTTTGGATAGTTGGGATTGTGCAATCAAATAAATAGTATTAATTATTTGGTTAATTAATTAACGTGGATTGTTGCACTACGGGAAAAAGAGGCATTACCGATGGTTCACAACTGTTGGGAAAGGCCGCAGAACCGTTGGGAATATCTATCCCAACAGTTCTTCAAACCGTGGGGAAGTAAGCCATTGGGATATGTTTTCCCAACGGTTTACAAAGAACCATTGGTATAGGTTAGAAAAATCAACCTATCCCAACGGTTTACATTAACCGTTGGCATATGTTTTCTCAACGGTTTTAAGTAAACCATTGGGAAAACCCAACAAAATCTCTAGATTTTCCAAACGATTCACTCAAAACCGTTGGGAAAAATCCAATTATACATCTTTTCCCAACAGTTTGATACCACTGGGAAAGAGTTTATACCAACAGTTCCATCTGAACCATTGGTATAAACCTCCTTAGAAGTCTATGCCAATGGGTTCAAACCGTTGGCATAGCCTATGCTGTGCAAATTGCACAGCATCCTGCAATTTGCACAGTAGCCTGCAATTTGCAGAGGGGGGGAGCACGGTCTCCATTCACCTGTGATTCTTCAATCCCTATCTTCTACCTGCAATAACAAACTAACATATACATATACAGATCAAATTCATATACATTTAACATATAATATGTCCGGAAACTATACACATTCAGAATTAAATCAGAATTCATAACGTAATTATAAAGATACATAATTTAGAATTCATTTAGAAATCATTTTAAAATTTATTTAGAATTAATTTAGAATTAATTTTAAAATTCATTTAGAATTCAATTTCAAATTTAGATTACAATTATATGTGAAATTGGAAATTCAATTCATAATTTGATCAGTTTTTCGTCTACATGTGTTTTTACTATATATGATATCCATTTTAAACAAAATACACGCACTTGGAGTAGTACCGGTCACACCATGCCTCGTATTGAGGCATGATTGACTAGTGCACGTCACACATGACCCATTGATCATTTTCCTAAAGTATCAACATATTCTGAAAGGGTTTCGTTGGTTTTCTGTATGCCATTTATTATCACTTAAAATGTGGATCATTTAAAAAAATGACATTTTTGAGTGATCCCCACCACACCGCGACTCGGATTGAGGTGGGGTTGACTTGTAAACGTCAAAAATAACCCTTGGATTGTTGTCCTAAAGTTTCAACAGAATCCAAATGCGTTTGGTCAGTTTTTCGCATGTCAGTTGTTGTTTTCACTTAAAATACTTTCCATTTCAAATAAAAGTGATCCACATTGAGTTGTGGCCACATCGAGGATTATATTGAGGCGTGATTGAATTTTACACATCAAAAATGACCCATGGATCTTTTTCCTAAAGTATCAACACAATCCGAATGTGTTTGGTTAGTTTTCCATATGTCAGTTGTTCTTTTCACTTAAAATGAAGTCCATTTTAAACTATAGAGAGACACTTAGAGTGATCCCGGCCACACCGCGACTCGTATTGAGGTGGGGTTGACTCTTACACATCACAACTGACCCACAGATCGTTGTCCTAAATTTTTAACGGAATCCTAATGCGTTTGTTCAGTTTTGAGTATGTCAGTTGTTGTTTTCACTTAAAAGGTTTTCCAATTCAAAGAAAAGTGAGTCACATTGAGTTGTCTCGGCCACACCAAGGCTCGGATTGAGGCGCGGTTGACTTGTAAACATCAAAAAATGAACCATGGATTGTTTTCCTAACGTTTCAATGGAATCCAAATGCGTTTTGTGGGGTTTCAGTATGTCGGTTGTTGTTTTCACTTAAAATGTTTTCCATTTCAAAGAAAATTGAGTCACTTTGAGTCATGGCGGCCACACCAAGAATTGGATTGAGGTGCGGTTGACTCATACAAATCACAAATGACCCATGGATCCTTTTCCTTAAGTATCAACAGAATCCGAATGTTTTTGGTCAGTTTTCTGTATGTCAGTTGTTCTTTTCACATAAAATGAAGTCCATTTTAAACTATAGAGAGACACTTCGTGTGGTTTCAGCCACACCGCTCCTCTGATTGAGGCAGGGTTGACTCGTACACATCACATATGACTCATGGATTATTTTCCTAACGTTTCAATGGAATACAAATGCATTTGGTCAGTTTTCCATATGTCAGTTGTTGTTTTCACTAAAAATGATATCCTTTTGAAACAAAAGAGATACACTTCGAGTGGTTCTAGCATCACCACGCCTTGGATTGAGGTGGGGTTGACTTGTTCACGTCACATATGACCCATGGATCGTTTTCCTAAAGTTTCAAGTGATTCCGAATGCGTTTGGTCGTTTTTCTGTATGCCAATTGTTCTTTTCAGTAAAAATGATGTATATTTTAAACAAAAGAGATACACTATGAGTGGTTTCAGCCACACCGCGCCTTGGATTGAGGAGGTTTTTAATTTTAAACATCACATTTGACTCATGGATCGTTTTGCTAAAGTATCAACATAATCAGAATCTGTTTGGTCAGTTTTCCATATGTACTTAAAATGTTTTCCATTTTTAACAAAAGAGAGACACTTAGAGTGATCCCGGTCACACCACGACTCATATTGAGGCGGGGTTGACTCTTACATATCCCAAATGACCCATGGATAGTTGTCCTAATGTTTCAATGGAAACCGAATGCGTTTGGTTGGGTTTCAGTATGTCAGTTGTTGTTTTCACTTAAAATGGGTTCCATTTCAAAGAAAAGTGAGTCACTTTGAGATGTGGCGGCCACACCGAGGTTCGAATTAAGGTGTAGTTGACTCATACACATAAAAAATGACCCATGGATCCTTTTCCTAAAGTATCAATAGAATCTGAATGCCTTTGGTTGGTTTTCCGTATGTCAGTTGTTCTTTTCACATAAAATGAGGTCCCTTTTAAACTATAGAGAGACACTTCGAGTGGTTCCGGCCACACCGCTCCTCGGATTGAGGTGGGGATGACTTGTACATGTCACATATGACTCATGAATTGTTTTCCTAATGTTTCAACAGAATCTGAATGCATTTGGTCGGTTTTGCCTATGTCAGTTGTTGTGTTCACTTAAAATGATGTCCTTTTGAAACAAAAGAGAGACACTTTGAGTGGTTCCGGCCACACCGTGCCTCGGAATGAGGTGGGGTTGACTTGTACACATCAAAAATGACCCATAGATCGTTTTCCTAAAGTTTCAATGGAATCTGAATGCATTTTTTTTGGGTTTTAGCATGTCAGTTGTTGTTTTCACATAAAATGTTTTCCATTTCAATGAAAAGTGAGTCACTTTGAGTGGTGACGGCCACAAAGAGGCTCTGATTGAGATGTGGTTGACACGTACACGTCAAAAATGACCCATGGATACTTTTACTGAAGTATCAATAGAATATGAATGCGTTTGGTCGGTTTTCCATATGTTAGTTGTTCTTTTCACTTAAAATGAAGTCCAATTTAAACTATAGAGAGACACTTCGAGTGGTTCCGGCCACACTGCACCTCGTACTGAGGTGGGGTTGACTCGTACACGTCACAAATGAATCATGGATTGTTTTACAAACATTTCAATGGAATCTGAATGCATATGGTCAGTTTTTCATATGTTAGTTGTTGTATTCACTAACAATGATGTCCTTTTGAAACAAAAGAGAGACACATCGAGGGGTTCCAGCCACACCATGCCTCGGATAGAGGTGGGGTTGACTCGTACACGTCACATATGAACCATGGATCATTTTCATAGTGTTTCAACAGAATATGAAGGTGTTTGGTAGGTTTCCCGTATGTCAGTTGTTGATTTCACATACAATTTAGTCCATTTTGAGAAAAAGAGAGACAGTTTGAGTGGTCCCGGCCACACCGCGGCTCGGATTGAGGCGGGGTTGACTTGTACACGTCACATATGACCCATGGATCGTTGTCCTAAAGTTTCAACAGAATCTGTAGGCGTTTGGTCAGTTTCAGGTATGTCAGTTGTTGTTTTCACATAAAATTAAGTCCATTTTAAACAAAACATAGGCACATTGAGTGGTTTCGGCCACACCGGGCCACAAATTGAGGCAGGGTTGAATCGTACACATCACATATGAGTTATGGATCATTTTCCTAAAGTTTCAACACAATTAGAATCCGTTTGATCGGTTTGGCGTATGTACATAAAATATTGTCCATTTGGAACAAAAGAGAGGCAGTTTGGGTGGTCCTGGCCATACCGCACCTCAGATTGAGGCGGGGCTGACTTTTACACATTACATATGACCCTTGTATCATTTTTCTAATGTTTAAATAGAATCCGAAGGCGTTTGGTCAGTTTCCCGTATGAAAGTTGTTGATTTCACTTACAATTTAGTCCATTTTGAACAAAAGAGAGACAATTTTAGTGGTCCCGGCCACACCGCGGCTCAGATTGAGGCAGGGTTGACTCATTTACATCACATATGACCCATGGATCGTTTTCCGAAAGTTTCAACAGAATCCTAAGGCATTTGTTCAGTTTGGCGTATGTCAGTTGTTGTATTCACATAAAATTAAGTCCATTTTAAACAAAAGAGAGGCACTTTGAGTGGTGTCGGCCACAACGGGCCTTAGATTGAGGGGGGGGGGTTGACTTGTACTTGTCACATATGATCCATGGATCATTTTACAAATGATTAAACACAATCAGAATCCATTTGATCGGTTTGGCGTATGTACGAGAAATATTGTCCATTTTAAACGAAAGAGAGGATGTTTGGGTGGTCCCGGCCACACATCACCTCAGATTAATGTAGGGTTGACTCTTACACATCACATATGACCCATGGATCTTTTTTCTAACGTTTCAACAGAATCCAAAGTCGTTTGGTAGGTTTCTCGTATGTCAGTTGTTGATTTCACTTACAATTTAGTCCATTTTGAACAAAAGAGAGACAGTTAGAGTGGTCCAGGCCACACCGTAGCTCGGATTGAGGAGGGGTTGACTCGTAAAAGTCACATATGACCCATGTATTATTTTGCTAAAGTATCAATAGAATACGTAGGGGTTTGGTCGGTTTCCAGTATGTTAGTTGTTGGTTTCACTTAAAATTAAGTCAATTTTAAACAAAACTGAGGCACATTGAGTGGTGTTGGCCACACCGGGCCTCGGATTGAGGCCGGGTTGACTCGTACACATCACATATGATCCATGGATCATTTTCCTAATGTTTAAACACAATCAGAATCCGTTTGATCGGTTTGGCGTATGTACGTCAAATATTGTCCATTTGGAACAAAAGAGAGGCAGTTTGGGTGGTCTCGGCCACACCGCACCTCGGATTGAAGAGGGGTTGACTCTTACACGTCACATATGACCCTCAGATCATTTTACAATAGTTTCAAATGAATCCTAAGGCATTTGGTTGGTTTCTCGTCTGACAGTTGTTGATTTCACTTACAATTTAGTCCATTTTGATCAAAAGAGAGACATTTTTAGTTGTCTCGGCCACACCGCGGCTCAGATTGAGGCGGGGTTGACTTGTAAACATCAAATATGACCCATGAATCGTTTTCCTAAAGTTTCAATAGAATTTGAAGGCGT
Source organism: Viscum album (assembly GCA_963277665.1). Taxonomy (NCBI): domain Eukaryota; kingdom Viridiplantae; phylum Streptophyta; class Magnoliopsida; order Santalales; family Viscaceae; genus Viscum; species Viscum album. The sequence continues at coordinate 182,048,513 of OY728153.1, read as the reverse complement.
TTTTTCGGTTTGGATTATGTTAGTTGTTGTTTTCACTTAAAATTAAGTCCATTTCAAACAAAAGAGAGGCACATTGAGTGGTGTCGGCCACACCGAGCCTCGGATTGAGGTAGGTTTGACTCTTACACGTCACATATGACCCATGGATAATTGTGATAATGTATCGACACAATCTGAATGCGTTTGGTCGGTTTTCTATATGCCAGTTGATGTTTTTCAATTAAAATGATGTACTTTTGAAACAAAAGGCAGAAACTTTGAGTGGTGCCGACCACACCGTGCCTCGTATTGAGGAGGAGTTGACTCTTACACGTCACATATGACCCATGGATCTTTCTCCTAAATTTTCAATGGAAACCGAATGCGTTTGGTCAGTTTTCTATATGTACTTAAACTGTTTTCCATTTTAAGCTAAAAAGAGGAACTTATAGTGATTCTGGCCACACCGTGCCTCAGATTAAGGAGGGGTTGACTCTTACACATAACATATGACCAATGGATCATTGTATTAATGTATCGACACAATCAGAATGTGTTTGTTCAGTTTTCCGTATGCCAATTGATATTTTTTCACTTCAAATGACGCTTGAGGGGCTATCTGGGGTCCAGGGAGGAGGGTGGGGGCTGTGTGGGGGGTGTTCGGGGGGTTGTATGGGGTCCACGGAGGAGGGTGGGGGGGGGGGGGGGCTGTCTAGGGGGCTATTCGGCGGGCTGGCCGGGGGGCTGTTTGGGGGCTGTATGGGGTCCAGGGAGGAGGGGGGGCTGTCCGGGGGGGGGGGGGGGGGGGCTGTTCGGGGGGCTGTCCGGGGGCTGTCCGGGGCTGTTCGGGGGGCTGTCCGGGGCCCATGGAAGAGGGTGGGGGAGGGGGCTGTCCGGGGGGGATGTCTGGGGGGATCTCAGGGGGGTTGTCTGGGGTCCAGGGAAGGGGGTGGGGGGCTATTCGGGGGGCTCTCTGGGGGGATGTCCGGTGGGGCTGTCCGGGGTCCAGGGGGGAGGGTGGGGGGTTGTCCAGGGTCCAAGAAGGAGGGGGGTTCCCAAACACACAAACAATAAAAGACAAAAACATCTATAAAAATATATAATATATAAAAATAACTCAACTCCAATACTATGCTACGAGTCTAGATAAAACCAACAACTAGAATAGATTAAATATCAAATCTCAGTAATATCAGTCAAAAATGTAATGGATCAACTTATCCCACATCAACATCACCATCATCACCATCATCATCATCACCCTCATCCTCCTCCCCATCATCGTCCTTTCCCTCACCCTCCTCCTCATCCTCTCCCTCCTCCTCGCCCTCGCCACCCGCATCGCCCTCCTCCTCTCCCTCCTCTTCCGCATCAGACTCCTCACCATCATCATCGTCAAGCTAGACATAGTCCTGACCAGCACTAGAACTGCCACCTGGTGCACCGATTATAGAATGTATCGATGACATATACTCATCAAAAGCTGGGTTAGCCTCTGCTGGAAATGTAGGATGTAGAACTTCAATAAATTTCAAAAACACATTGTTTCCCTAGAAGACTGTTCTACCGTCTCTATGGCCCTTTTCATAGCCTGTTCTTCCTGTGCCCTAACTTTTTGCAGCTTGGTGGCACTACAGCTCATACCCGAGGAGGGCCAATACCTCGTCGGGGCTATCCTATGTTGGCAGCATACTCTTCCAGAATGCTCGTCTCCCAATACCTGATGTAAGTGATCTGTTGGCCCAAAATTGTCTGGTTCTTGGGCATCGAGGGCCTCTAAAACAACCTGTTACAAATATAAATATTTCATTATGTTACAAAATAGATATTATAAAATAAATTCAATAGATTAAAAAGTACAATCTGTAGCTGAGTCACTTCATTAACGGCACTTCCATCCTTTTTCCGTCTACTCGAGCAAAACGGTTTCGCTCGAGGCACACATCCTTCAATATGTTGTATTTTCCTCTTCAATGACATTGAAAACTAAAGTTATATGAAAACATTAGCATGCTATTAAATAATTGATAAAACAAAAGAAAGTGTAAGTCATAAAGAAAACTTATAAACAATTGTCATACCTGCTTCCTCTCGTGATCAGGCATCGTAGTGCGTCCCAGTTTGTGGAGGTATTTTTTTCATCAAGGTTCTTTTTATTTTTTCCAGACGATTACTAAATAAAATTCAAAAATTCAATAGATAGTATTAATGAAAAATATGAAAGTTATTATTTAAATACCTCAAATTTTATTAATACCTTAAACTGGGTACTCGTCCAATGAGTAATTATTTGACGATACTGCTCTATAAGAGAATCATCCACCACTGGTACCTCCTCTAACTTAGTGCCAAATCTAGCAACCCAGCCAATATACAAATCATGCTTGTAGGCTCTCCAAAGCTTGCCTAAATCCTTTAAATGTTCCGATCGTGCACCCTCACCATCGGGAAAATTAAATCAAAGCTGAAATCAAAATATTAATTCATATAAATACGAAAATAATTCATGGAATTAAATAGAACAGATTTTTTTACCCATATCTCTACCCAAGCTCTATCCTTGACCTCATGTGGAAAATGTCTCCATGATAGCGGGTTGACGGGAATGATGTCGGAGTATTTGGCAAGCATCGCCAAAAAACTTCGACATTGTTGCCCTGTTTTCTCAACCATTTGGTTGTCTTCATTATAATCCACCATAACCTGTGTCTGGCGGTTCCACACCGAATGCATGCATGTATGCCCCCGACCAAACCTCTTGTAAGTAGATGTATCTGTCATGAAAAGAAAAAAATTATTTTATCAAAACATGTTATAATGAAAATAAATATTTCTATTAAAAAGAATTAGTGTTTTATAAATATACCTATACTGGTCTGATCGCTGAGTGCCGCTGGATCCATAGAAACAGATGGAACACCCTGTCGTGGAACAGGAGTCGAAGACGATGGAATATAGAAGCTCGGGGAGACAGAAGTATAAGGAAAAGAAGATGGGACAGCTGTCTGACTAGATGCTGACTGAGGAGTGGGAATCATCGTGGGATGTGAAAATGATGGGCCAGAAGATGCAGAAGGTAGAGAAAACATGGTAGGCCAAAATATCCCGTGTGTCTCTAACGACACACTGGGATCAGAATGTGGGAAGGATGACATGTCATTGGGAGGTGTAGGGTCTAGTCGGGTACGCGCAGCTACTCATCCACCTTTGGTACGAACCCTCCTCGTACCACCGACATGAGTACTAGGACCAGTACTAGTCTCCTCATCGAATAACTGTCGACGTATAGGTGGATCCTACAAAAATGTTTACAAAACAATTAATCACATGACATTATATATTCTTTAAATATATCAATTTGAAATAAAGTACTCACTAGAGGCACTAATGATGGAATTTCCAACTCCGTCAGTCGATGATTGTTATCCGTCATTTTTTCCCTTCGTCTCTCTTCAATTGGCTTCATTTCCTGCATTATGAAAAAAATTTCTAATTAATTATAAAAAGAAAACTAATGTGTAACCCAAAAAACTAAATATATGAGGGAATAGGGGGATTCATTGGTAATTTAGCTGTCAATTGTTTTAGAAGAGCTTGAATGGATTTAATAAATCATACAAGTTGTAATGTTCAGCTAGTTAGAAATATTTTTTGACTATGTTTGAATACAGTTCAATTCCAAATTAGAAAATGCAATTCAAATAAAAATGCAACCAATAATCATTGAAAATTCACATAATGGTCATTTAAGCTATCAATTGTTTTAGAAGATCTTGAATGGACTTAATAAATCATACAAGTTGTAATGTTCACCAAGTTAGAAATATTGTTTGACTATGTTTGAATACAGTTCAATTCCAAATTAGAAAATTCAATTCAAATAAAACTACAACCAATAAACATTGAAAATTTACATAACGGTCAAGTCATCTATCAATTGTTTTATAAGATCTCTAATGGATTTAATAAATCGCACAAGTTGTAATGTTGACCAAGTTAGAAATATTGTATGACTATGTTTGAATACAATTCAATTCCAAATTAGAAAATGCAATTCAAATAATACAGTAACCAATAAACATTGAAAATTCACATAACGATCAAGTCAGCTAAGACATATTTGTGATCAATACTAAATCAATTTGAATGTTACCAACCTTAACAACCCAACTCGAGGTAAACCAAAATAATTGAGAACATGGATGAATGATTCTATATATTTTCAACCACAACATTAGGTTCACAATCAACTCTGAAAATTGAGCTATTTGAGTCATCAAAATAAATAATGGATGGGTTCCAATGGCACTAGGGACAGTGTCTATTCCATCATCACCATCATAAAAAATATTTCTTGGAATTACTTCAACTATGACACCAAATTCAGGTTGACGTTGGTCTTTGACATAAAAAACATGTTTATCCATTGATGCCAACACATATGGTTCTTCGGTAGCAAGAGTGCGAGTCATATTAATTACTCGAAATCCACAATCATCAATAAATGTGCCATGTATTGTCATCGAATCAACCCAATGTAATTTCAACATTGTGACTCGTCCATGAGAGTAACAATCCAATATTATTATTTTCTCAACAACTCCATAATAACCCACATTTTCAAATCGTGGTCTACTATCTGATGCACTGGCATAACAATCTATTGTGGCAGTAACCATAACACAATCATGTTCGGTTCTCATGTTCTTTTCTCGTTCATTGACAATAAATTTGTACCCATTGATAACAATTGATTTACAGTCACGAACCACGGTATTAGGACCAAAATCCAAAGCTCTTATTTCCTCAGAGAGAGAGTCAGTAGACAAACTCAATACCTGAAATATAAATGACTATTAAACTTAATTAAATACTGATATAATTATTTTAAACATTAATTTTTTTATACCTTCAATTTTAACCAAGCAGAAAACTCTTTGCTATGCAAAGTCTCTCTCCTTCTCAAAGAAAAAGAATGATGCTTCCTATTTATCATTGTTTTATGTTCCCTGTAGATAAAAAATATTAATATTTTAACAGATATATATGTAAGAGATACATAATCAATTTAGTTACCGGATATAGTCATCGAACAAATCACTATTGAACAAAACTGTGCGATGTGCCATCTTCCGCATTTAATGGATTAATGTCTTCGATGTATATGATCTAGGAATTCCTCCTGTTTGAGGAAGTGATGGAAAACTGGGTTCAATTTTCTCATACTGTTCTTCTTCATTTCTCATTGGTCTGTTCAATCTTGTAGTAATATCAGACAAATACATCGAGCATATATCCATACATTCTTGAGCCATGTAACCGTTCACGATAGAACCTTCAGGATGATTTCTGTTTCGGACATAAGACATTAATGTGAACATATTTCTTTCAGTTGGATACATCTAATGAAAAGAAACAGGTCCTCCGAGAAGTATTTCAGTGGGAATATGGACAGTCAGATGCAGCATGCATGTGAAAAATTATGGAGGAAATATTTTATCCAACTCACACAAAATTAATGGGGCATCAGTCAACATTTTTTGCAAGGAAGACTTGGACAAATTCTTAGCACAAAGATCTCTAAAAAAATGGCACAACCGAATAACAGCCACCCTTACATTATTGGACAAAAGATTAAGGATTTCTATTGGAAGCAACTCATGCAGTAGAACGTGATAATCAAGAGTCTTCAATGATTTTAGCTTCAACTCTCTTCTGTTGACCCATTTAGATATGTTGCTTGAATAGAAATCTGGAACTCTAATAGTCTTTAATACTTCCAGAAATTGTTTTTTTCGTAGCTGTCATTACATATGAAGCACATGAAAGTTGCCATTTATTTTCACTGATATGCACAGGATGCAATTCTGGTCTGATGCCCTAATCCACCAAGTCACGCCGAGATCGTAAATCATCTTTTGTCTTCCCCTTTACATTTAGAAGAACCAAAAGAAACATTTCACATATATTCTTTTCAATATGAATTACTTTTAAGCAATGAAATGACAAATTGGTTGACCAATAAGGCAAATCAATAAAGAAACTCTTCTTCCTCCAATTGTAACAGGTTTCAGTGGAAACATTCTTCCTCTTTCCAGATTTCATTTGACCCTTCTCGAATGAAAAAATGAAATCTTTAAATTTATTAGGCACGTCAGTTCTAAACATACGCTGTGGTGGATTATCGGCCTCTATGGTATTATTAAATCTTCGATGATTCATTCTACATGGATGATCCTTTTGCATGAATCGTCGATGTCCCATAAAACTGAAACTACAGCGATGTTTCAGTCTTCTGGATTGTTTATTTTTTATACAAACTGGACATGACAGTTTTCCCTTCGTGCACCATCCAGACATCATTGCATAAGCCGGAAAATCATTGATCGTCCACATCAGCGCAACATGCATTTGAAATATGTCTTTCGAACATGAATCATATGTGCGCACACCCACATCCCAATGAAGTTCCAACTCTTTTATTAAAGGTTGAATGTATACATCAATATCAATGCCGAGATCAGAAGGACCAGATATGAGTATACTCATGAATGTGAATGTTTTTTTTCATACAAAACCATGGGGGAAGATTATAAATGTGTATAAAAATTGGCCATGTGCTGTGCAAAGTAAGAATCTGCCCAAACAGATTAAAACTGTCATATGAAAGAACCAGCCTCACATTACGCACGTCAGCTGCAAAATCACGATGTCGAGCATCAAATCTCTGCAATACCAATCCATCTACAGGATGAACCAACTCATCATTAGTATTTTTTCTCTTAGTATCATGCCATCTCATTTTTATTGATATGTTATCAGACATAAAAATATTCTGAAGTCTGGGGATCAATGGAAAGTGCCACATTACTTTTTGTGGAACGCGGGATGGTGTTCCATCAGATTTTGACTTCCAGCGGGATGTGCCACATTTTATACAATCATTTCGTTCAGCGTTTTCCTCTCAGAATAAACTTCAATCTTTCGGGCAAGCATGAAATTTTTTTTTTGAAAATCCATGTTCCTCAACTAACTTCCATGCCATATAGTGGAATGAGGGAATATCTGCATCATCTAGAAGAAAATCTTTCAAGAGGGTAAGAATGTAATCGATTGCTGTATTATAAATTCCATACATTGTTTTCACATGAAACAATCGTATTAAAAATTACATCTTTTTCTTTTTATCGCATTGTCGATATATTGGAGTCGTGGCAGCATCATTCAATTTTTTCACCCTATCAATATCATCATTTTCACTAGATGCATCAGCTTCCCCCATATCAAAGTCTTCTTAATTCGAAATCCTTTCTTTTTTATGATGACGAATAAACAGAAACTGATAATCTAAAAAATTCTCCATTTCAGTCCTTTCATTTCGATCATCACCAATTTGAGATTTTATTTTCTCCCCATTGTGATACCACACAACGTAGTTTTCTTGAAAACCATTTTTGGTTATGTGGTAGCTAACTTCTTCACGGCTCAACCAAGGTCTACCAACACAATCGGAACATGGGCAGTGTATGCGACCACTATCTGAAGCATTGTGGAATGAAAAATCTATAAAGCTCTCCAAATTGTTTGGAAAATCTCTTGAGATCCGATCGGTTTCATACATCCAACTTCTGTCCATTCTGTAAAAAGAATTTATATAAGTCATTTTGTCATAAACAATTCAATAGGATTGAACTTTAATAGAAAATACATTTAAGTAAATGATAAAGGTAGAAGTTTCTAGTCGATGTAGTGAAAAGAACCCCACCCTCATAAAAGTGAGTATTGGCCAAGAAGGACACATAATATACAACGTACAATGTGAACCATATTTAGTTGACCCTAAAGTTATATTAGTACAGTCAACTTGGGGGAAATGGAATATATAATCCTGGTTAACTGATGAATTCAAAATCTCATATTCCATATGTTGGACACTATATAAGGTAAGAAATCATGTGAGGATGAGTTGACATCACTCAATTTCTTACATGTTAGTGAGAATGAGGGCTTAAATTAATGAATTGAGTTCACTGATACTATGTCAACCGTTATACACACCACGTGAACCCTTATACACACCATATGAACCCTTATCCCATATCGTCATTATTACAACGATTAATAACAACTTATTAAATAACATCACTAGTTAAAGATATTCAAATTGAACATAAATCAATAATAATATTGGATATATCAAGTAAAATGAAGTCATACTATCTTACATCATAAATGACCACCCACAACCATGATTAATGACCACAAAGATCCATTTTTAGCCAAATCAAAAGTGAAAACTAAAACACATAGTTGTAGAAAAAACTTCATTTGTGTAAAGAATAATAATCTCAGGTTCCTAATGATATTTGAACCATGCAGTCATGATTTTCGAGATGAACCTGTATCTATAAAACCATATGAGAAACACGATTCAATACATGCATTTTTCTGATTTTCCCAAGCATTTTGAGGAACCACAAATCAGTGAAAATGGTCATTGTGTTTTAAAAAGGTGATTGAATAACAGATGTACGATGTCGAAGGCAGAATGATTAATGGTTATATTAGAAAAACTAATATTCACTAACATTGTGAATTTGACATTCATTGAATTAGATTCATGGAGAAGGAAGAAGTACTAGTTAGGGACCACATAATATTTTTCAAAGTTCAAGAAGATACTCCATATGTTCTATTGTGCAAAGGATAAGTGAACAGTGTGTCATTATATATATATATAGATTTTGATAGAAACATGATACATACTTGTTATGTAATACACATAGTGTACAAAAATTAAGATGAAGAAGATCTTCATGTTTGGCATGATCTTAATGAAAGGAGTTATTTTCATGAAATAATATCAATAATTATTACAAAGAATATCCTATTAGTTCCTATACATGAAGCTATAATATTTGAAGCAGAATAAAAAACTATGAATCTTCAAAATTAGAACACAATAAAGAGACACCATGCCCTTATAAATGTAAATGTGTAATGAAAAAATTAATTGGACATACACCGTTATAGGGATTTGAGTACACAATTCGTGGAACAATCATAAAATTTTACAAAAACTCTAAAAATTGGGAATAACGAAATCGAAAATAGAAGAATGTGATTTATAAGAGGTGGAACTATATCCTTGATAAAATATAGAAGGAGTCTAACCTGGTAGGTGCTGATCTGATGGAAGATGTGGGGATTGGGAAGTCCTTCTGCCAAGGAATCGCTCTAGTAGACGAGCGGAAGGCTTCTAAAATCGTGGGGGAGGCCGCTGCCTGCATTTTGGTATTTGGGAAGTTTTTCTAAACGGTTCTTAAAAACCATTGGGAAAACTCAGGAAAACTAAATCTTTCCCAACGGTTTTTTGAAACTGTTGGGAAAACTATGTTTTCCCCCACTTTTCCCATCAGTTTTATGAAACCGTTGGGAATATTAATTTCTTGAAGGTCTTTCCCAACGGTTTATAGAAACCGTTCGGAAAGACAACATATGCCAACAGTTCCTTTGAACCGTTGGTATACAAGTTTTGAAAAAACTCCAATTTCCAGTAGTGTTGGGATATTGAATTGATATAATTGGATAATTAAGTAATTAAATAATTACATGAAATTAAAATGGATTATTTGATATAATTAATTGTAGAATTAATAATAATTTATTGAGATTGTGAATTAGATAATTAATTGCTGAATTAATTAACATGAGATATGTGATTAATTAATTGGTGAATTAATTATTGGGAATGTATGGCTAGTTAATTATTGAACTAATAAATAGAAATATATTTTATTAATTAAATTTTGAATTAATTAGTTGGTTTCGATTAATTAATTTATGAATTTATTAATGATTAATAAATAGTGTGTTATACATGATGATTTATGCCTATAATAATATAAAATCATGGATAAAGTGAGTAATTAATTGTATAATTAATTATAGGATTTGGATGACACAATTTGTGAAAATTAATTGGAGAATTAATTATGCGATATATATGCCATGAAATGGACAATTATTTGGTGAGTTAATTATGAGATTTGAGGATATTTATTTAAATAATTAATAATGAAATTAATTAGTGGCCTTTAATGTCATGAATTGAACTTGAGATAATTAATTCTAGAACTAATTATGCGATGCTGAAATGGGTTCTTTGAAATAATTAATTATAGAATTAATTATGTGATATTAAATTGGTTTCCTTGAGATAATTAATTTTAGAATTAAATATGTGATATTGAGATGGTTTCCTTGTGACAATTAATTATATAATTAATTATATGAGATTGAAATTATTTCATTGAAATAAATAATTGTGGAATTAATTATGAGATATTGATTTCATTTCCTTGAGATAATAAATTTTATAATTAAATATGTGATGTTGAGATAGTTTCCTTGTGATAATTAATTGTAGAATCAATTATGTGATATTGATATAGATGCGTTGAAATAATTAATTGTGGAATTAATTATGTGATATTGAATTTGTTTCCTTGAGATAATTAATTGTAGAATTAATTATGTGATATTAAGATGTTTTCCTTGTGATAATTAATTGTAGAATGAATTATGTGATATTGAATTGGTTTCTTTGAGAGAATTAATTGAAGAAATAATTATGTGATATTGAGATGTTTTCCATGTGATAATTAATTATAGAATTCATTATGTGATATTGAAATGGTTGCTCTAAAATAATTAATTCTGGAATTAATTGTATGATATTGAATTGGTATCCTTGAGATAATTAATTTTAGAATTAATTATATGATATTGAGATAGATTCCTTGTGATAATTAATTGTAAAATTAATTATGTGATATTGAAATGGTTTGTTTGAGAAAATTAATGGGCGAATTAATTATTTGATAAAGAATGGTAAAATGGTCTTTTATTCAGAATTATAATGTTATCATGGTAATTATACTTATGAGTGAAAAGGGATTGTAACATAGTCATTCTAGAAAAATTATAAATGGTAAAATGGTCATTATACTTTTAAGGAAGAGGATGATATCATGGTCATCTAGATTGTGTGATTAAATGAATGGTAACATGGTCATTCATTATGAAATACAGATGGTAACATGGTCATCCAAATTGTGTATTTTAGCAAATGGTATCATAGTCATTCGTTATGAAATAAAAATGGTAATAATTGTAATCTGAGATATGGAATCACATAAGAATAGTTATAAATCTAGCATGAGGTGAATTAGTTATTGAGATATCATATCACCTTTGAATACTTCGAGATTTGACATGAGTCAAATATGGTATTAAGATATGATATTACTTAGGAAACACTTCGAGATCCGGTATGAGATGATGTTATAATTGGCGTACTGTTTTCCTCAATAACTCTAGTGTGAATATGAATAAATAAAGAATAAATGATACTGTAATATTTTTTTTATGAATTGTACTTATTTCTTTATACAACTGAATACACTATTTATCTAGATTATTTTAGACTCTGTTGGTGGTGGCCTACTGAGTTGTACACACACCCTACTTTGGTTAGCTGATCGATACCCAAATAGACTTTATTGGTTTCTGGATAGGTTAAGGGTAAAGGACCTAGGTCAGATTGCTGATTGGGGATAGATCATGGATAAGGGAACTGGACGTGGTTCAAGAACTACTTGGAGGAGTTTTCAATGCCTTTATTTATTTTGGGTTTTTTCATATTGACACTTGGAACTTACATTGGAATAATATATTTCCCTTTTAAGTTAAATATTATATTAGTTATTTTTCTTATCCTGCTACATTGGAATTGTTCTGGTTATATATGTTTCCTCTTTCTTTATTTCTGTTTGGGTTTTACTATGATAAGATAAAAAAAGAGGATATAGTCTCCCCATGACTGATAATTGAGCCTCGCTACTAGTTGACAACCTCTAGCATACAAGGAGGCATGAAGAAGGTCATGTGGCTGACCGTCTTGGGGCACTTTTGTGTGGCACCTGGTTCGGGACATTATAAAGTTGTATCAAAAGAGTTTTTTTCTTATTATTTTGTATTTCTATTTGAGGGAAAAGTATACAAGAAAATTGGATGAGCAAGGTATTGATTAAGATCTCATGAATGGGTGTTTCTACCCCATGTGTAAAAGCCATGTTCCTCATGTGGGATTGCTATTATTGATATGTATTGTTACAGTTATCGTTATATCACCTTAAGGGACACACTTGTTGTATGATGTGATTTTTGTTTTGGATTTTTGTTTATATTTACTCATGACCTCGAATGGAATGAGAGTTGAATCTATATGAATCATCGTAGGCTCCTAATGTTATTTTGACGTGCATCATTTTAGGCCCGAATGAGAAAATGGGTTTTGGGGATGTAGTTGACCTGGAACTATTTTTCCTTGAATGAGAAATTGAAATAAAAATGGTGCCTAACATCAACCTGATAAATATTGTAAAATAATTAAAGATTATAACAAAAATGATTCTAAATGAGAAACTAGGAAAAAATGAGAAGGTGATTAACCTTATTAACCATGACCTAGGTGTGTAATGGTTAAGGGAAGTGATAGTTCCTCAGTTTTGACCATGTGGTAGGATAAAGGGGGAAATACATGATATGGTTTTTTGTAAATAACTATTGTTAACTATGATAATTATTGTGAAATAAAAAATCCTTATTTTGTTTATTTGATCCTTCATGTGGGTAGTTTGGGTAGTAAGAATGCTCTAGTTTGAGAACTCAGCTATGAGTGGTGTGAATGACTGTCTGGTTTTGGTTTGTCCTGGTGAGATTATTGGGATAAAGGGAAGCCCGAGACCTTCAATGAGTTAATGTGTTTCCATAATGGGTGGTAACATCTGTAATGAAGGATTTGTCGTGGTATTAATCAACAACATCTTAGTGTACTTTTAATTAGTGATGATCATGCCCCCTACCTTAACATAATCATGGGTACACTCAGAAAGCTTCGGGTTTATGCCTAGCTACCTCAATGAGTTTTGGTTGGATATGAGGCCCCTTGGAGGTTGTTCTTATTAAGAAGTATATATGTGGGGTTTCTGGCATGAGTTACACCATCGGTGGTTTACGGATCTGGTTCTTAAGAGGGATCCAAAACAAATGCACACTATGGGACATGATCCGTGGTGATTTAGATCTTTGAAAATGTGATGTTAATGATTTTCCTAAGGTGGGGAGTGATATGTCAATAGTATATGTGTGGAATAATACCAAGAGGTTGAAATGGTGGCAACAGAATTCCAATGAGGAACCTATAACATTCATGTTCTATCCTCTTGGAGAAAGGTCAGGTGGGACATATAAGTGGTGGATGTATGTCTTTACTATGTTATTTTGATGGAAAGGTTGAGCTCCAATGTTTGATGGAGTTTTTATGGTTATTTGGAATAGTTAGTTAGGAAAATTCATCACGTATGCTTTGGAAGTTAATCTTGGCATTGATGTGTTATTTTAAGAGCACCTAATATGTGGGTTGGATCGTAGTGAGAAGCTATTGTGGGAAAAAACCATGATGATATTATTTATGTTGTGTGAATATGGGCATGAGTTATGAAGGAAACATGGGAGAGAGAATCAGATAAGAGGGTGTAGGGGCCTGACCTTATTTGACATATAAATTAAGTGGTCATGGGTAGTAAATTTTGAGGACAATCTGTTATATGGGTGGGAGATTGTAAAATCATATACTTTTTTTGGTTTTAATCTTATAAAATTTTTGGCAAATATGGGTTTTCTTTATTTTAATTCATGCCGTTAAATAATTAAAAATCCTAGAAAGATTTCACCCACAGTAACTCTCATTCACCATGTGTCGACATATCCTGAAATTGAATGACACCATGTGTAATTAAATTACATCACGTGTATTTAAATTACACCACGTGTAATTAAATTACAACACATGTAATTAAATTACACCACATGTAATTAATTTCAACCACGTGTAATTAAATTACACCACTTGTAATTAAATTACACCACTTGTAATTAAATTACACCACGTGTAATTAAATTACCCCACCTGTAATTAAATTACACCACGTGTTATTAAATTACACCACATGTAATTAAATTACACCACATGTAATTAAATTACACCATATGTAATTGATTACACCCCGTGTAATCTTTATTAATTTTTTTTAAATGGTCTGAGGGGATTTTAATGGGAAAATGTTACAATATTTACATGATGTTAATTGGTAATTCACGTCATGTAAATTTGATTCTCATCATATTAAATACACGTCTCTAGTATTGCATAAACTTCTTCACTCGCCCCACCTCCACTGTAGGGCTTTGAAACCCACTTTTCTTAACCGTTGATCCTCCATGCACCTCCATTGCGGAGCAGACTCATCGATGCACCTCTTCCTTGGATCGATAGTCACTGGTGCACCTTCTCATTGGACCTAAATTTATCGATGCACCTCCACCATGGACTGAAACTCGTTGTTACACCTCCTTCTTAGAACTAATATTTTACTCCCACCACAGTTTTCGAATGAAGAGCATCTTTTCATCTCCCAAGTATGGGTATCCTTCTCGTTTAGATATATCCCTCTCTTTTGATACTCTTCCAGGATAAAGGAAAGTTGTTTATCTTCTGTTGAATCTAGATTTACGATTTTTGGAAATAAATCAAGATTTAAGAGATGTTTTTTGGTTTAATCATGGATTAAGGTTTCATATCTCGACCATGTTCTTCATCACATTCTGGAAGTATCCACTTTAAATTGAAATTACCCATTCGTAAGCATTCATCATGGTTCTTGAGGTAAGTGGTCTAAAATTTAAATCCCATAGTCGTAATTTTTAATTATGTGTATGCAAGTTATAAAATTTCTAGATCTATTTAGCAGTTTTATTTCCAAAAAATGAACTAAATAATTTGGTGAATTAATTAATTATTGAATCATGAAATTTTGATAATTAATTACAGGAATTAATTGTGGAGTTATTAATATTGTTGAACCAGATTAATTAATTCATAACTTAATTAATTAGAATGGTTTGATTTTTGAAAATTTGTTTTTGGATAAATGATTGTCGAATTAATTATACCAAGATAAAAATTGGTGATATTGAATAATTAATTGATAAATTAATTATTGTTGAATTGAAGTTATCCAAGAGAGATAATTAATTGTAGAATTAATTATTAAAGCTATTATGATTATTAAATTAAATGAAATAGAACATATAATTGGGGTAATATATATATTAGAGATAGAACATTTAATTGATGAATTAATTGGGGTATTGAATTGTTTAAGTTAGGAAGAATTAATTTTGGAATTAATTAATGGGAGTAGAGATGTTATTTAATTGCTAAATTAAATAACGGGGTTGCGATAGATTAATTAATCATGGGAATTTATTAATGAAATTGACATGGACAATTAATTGGTGAATTAACTAGTGGGTTTGAATTAAATTAATTAATTATGAATTTAATTAATGGGGATTATTAGGATGTTGAAACCAAATGAATTGAATAAATTAATGTGTAAATAAATTAATGGATACTGTTGGGATGGTGAAGTCGAATGAGTTTGATTAATTAATTGGTAAATTAGTTAATAGGGATTATCGGGATAGTCAACCAAATAAATTAGCTTAATTATTTAGAAAATTAATTAATGGTGATTTCCGAGATGGCATAATCAGATGAATTGGAATAATTTATCACTGAATTAATTAATGTGGATTGTTGGGATATTGAGTTGATAGAATTAAATAATGAATTATTGAATTAAGTTTTTAATATTGAAATAGATTATTCACGATAATGAATTGTAAATTAAATTATAAATTATTGAGATTGTGAAGAGAAAATTAATGATTAAATTGACTAACATGATAGATGTGGTTAATTAATCTGTGAATTAATTAATGGGAATGATTTGTTAACTAATTGTTGAGTTAACTAGAATGGATGTTATTAATTAATTGTATAGTTAATTAATAGATTTGGAATAATGAATATATGAATTAATTGATGATTGATAAAATGTGTGTCAGACATGGTGATCTACACTTATAATAATATAAACTCATGGATGAACTGAGTAATTTAATGTGGAATTAATTTTGTGATTTGGATGAAATAATTTGTGATAATTAATTGGTGTATTAATTATAGGATATTGATTCCATAACATGGATAATTAATTGGTGACTTAATTATGATATTTGAGAATATTTATTGAGACAATTAACTGTGAAATTAATTATTCTCCATTCATTTCATGAATTGAACTTTAGATAATCAATTGTAGAATTAATTATAGGATGTTGAAATGGGTGATTTGAAATACTTAATTATAGAATTAATTTTGTGAAATCTGATTGGTTGTCTTGAGACAATTAATTTTATTATTAATTATGTGATATTCGGATGGTTGCATTATGGTAATTAATTACATAATTAGTTATGTGATATTGCAATGGATTCTTTGAAATAATCAATCGTGAAATTAATTATTTGATATTAATGTTGTTTTATTGAGATAAATAATTGTAGAATTATTTATGTGATATTGAGATGGTCTCTTTGTGATAATTAATTATAGAATTAATTATGTGATTTTGAAATGGTTTCTTTGAAATAATTAAATATGTTATTAATTATGTGATATTAAATTTTATTCCTTGAGATAATTAATTGTGGAATTATTTTTGTGATATTGAGATGTTTTCCTTGTGATAACTAATTATAGAATTAATTATGTGATTTTGAAATAGTTTCATTGAAATAATTAATTGTTTAATTATTTATGTGATATTGATTATGTTTCCTTGAGATAATTAAATGTAGAATTAATTATGTGATATTGAGAGGGTTGCCTTATGATAATAAATTATTGAATTAATAATGTGATATTTAATTACATTCCTTGTGAAAATTAATTATTGAATTAATAATGTGATATCGAGATGGTTTCCTTGTGATTATTAAACATATAATTAATTACGTGATATTGAAATTGTTTATTTGAGATAATTAATTGATAATTTATTTATTTTCTAAAGAATAGTTACAAGGTCATTCTATTGATAATTAAAATTGTAACATGATCATTATACTTATGAGTGAAAAAGGATGGTAACATGGTCATTCTAGGAAATGTACAAATGGTAACATGGTCATTATACTTTTGAGAAAAAGTATGGAAACATGGTCATCCAGATTGTGTGATTAAATGAATGGTAAAATGGTCATTCATTCTGAAATAAGAATGGTAACATGGTCATCCATATTGTGTGATTTAATGAATGTTAGCATGGTCATTAATTGTGAAATAATAATGGTAATAAATGTACACTAATACATGGCCTCACTTTAGAATAATTCAAACTTTGGAATGAGGGAGATCAGGTGCTGAGATATCATATCACCTTTGAATATTTATAACTCCAATGTTAGTCATAGAAGGATTTAAGATATCATATTCCCTATGGAACTCTTCAGGCTACGAAATGAGTAAAAGATAGTATTTGGGTACGGGTGTCCTCTGGAACCCTAGAATTAATATGATTCAATAAAGAGTAAAATATACTGTAATAACTATTTATTTTTGGATTGTAATTATTTCTATATACAACTACATACACCGTTTGACTGCAACTTTTTAGACTCCATTGGTGGTGGCCTACTGAGTTGTACTCACACCTTACTTGGGCTTCCTGATCGGTACCCGAAGAGACGTTATTTTTTTCTAGATAGGTTAATGGAAAAGTTCCTGGGATATATTTTTTATTAGGGATAGATAATTGATGAAGGATCCAGATGTGGTTTTGGACCTACTTGGAAGAGTTTTTAGTGTCTATTTATTTTGGGTTTTCATATTGACACTTCACACTTACATTGGCATAGCATGTTTCCCCTTTCACTTAAATATTGTATTTGATTTATTGGTTATCTTATGACACTGGTATTATTCTGGTTATATATATGAATATGATTTTTATTAGTGTATGTGTTGGTTTTTTACTCTGATAAAAGAAAAAAGGAGGGTATAGTCTCCCCATGATCAATAATTGGCCCTCGCTGATATTCAACAACCTATGGCATATGAGGAGGTGTGCCTAAGGTCATGTGACTGACCGACGTGGGGAACTATTGTATGGAACCCTGGCCAAGATGTTATAGGTGGTAAACATAATAGCTCTATTAAAACCCTTATGTATAAGGATTCAATATGAAACATGCACCCAATCATACAAAATACCTATTGTGTGACACACCATTTGGCATACTTGGTGGGTTACTAAGAAAAAAAATTAATTTTCATATAATAAGAATATTCCATCTCTGTATATAAAATCTTCCACACATCAACCTTAACATTTCAAAAAATATATAATACTAAATAATGAAAATCAGTTATAGAGAAATCAAATTTATACATTCATATGTAAATAATCAATATAATTCTGATAGTTTATGCAGCCTTTATGAAATAATGATATTGTGGATAAGGTATTATATATTTCAGGAAAAAATATAAATTTATATATTATTATAAAAAGATAAACAATAATATACATATTCACCAGCCTCAACATATTCTATAGGATAAATCACTTGAAATTCCATATAATTACTGCATTTTTCAAGTTTTTTAAAAAATATTATATTTATATTTATATTTATTTATTTGATAATAAATCCAACAATTTCTATATGAAAATAACCTCCCAATAAACCATTTTAATAATTAAAATATATAAATAAATTTTATTTTGTGTAATGATGTGAAGTTTGAATAATATTTCATGTGTTCAACTCTTAGAACATTGAATTTAATGTCTATCACTTCCAACATACCTTGTAAAAATTTCAAAAAAGTTTTATTTTCTAATTAGATATATTTACATGGAAATTATAATAATTTCAGCTCATTTCTGTAATTATTTTTCATTTAAACAAATTGGTAACAAAATATATCACATGATATTGTTTTTCATTTTTACCAATATTTATAAACATCATTATGATGTAAATCATAATTAACATAATTATATTAATTAGTTGTTAATATTAATAATTTATTTATTAATATACCCTAAAATCCTATTGTATATTAATTGATATTCACATAAATTTTAATTTATATAGTCATATTTATTAACCTCTAAACATATCATACTCTATGAATAATCCCATTATCCTTTAAAAATGTATTCTATCCTGAAAATTATGAAATGATATGAAAACTCATTTGTGATTATAAACAAAACATACTTCCTTTAATAATATTATTTTACAAATAATTTATTACCAACCATATCTTTGTAGTTATTCTATGTGTTTGGAAGAATATTATTAAAAGATGATTATTTAATTTAAAATATAAAACTAAAGGTGGTGGTAAATCTATAAATCACATTTTAACAAATATTTGAGATAAATGTTATTATAATAGATAAAAATCCTTTAATTTATTCATTACTAAAAAATGGTAGAATCTATTGAATAAAAAACACGTTTTCCATCTCATTTTATTCATAATAACTATTTTTTGACCAAAATATATCGTAAAAAATAAGAAAAATAATATGAATATATGAATAATTTATTTATATCCATAGGATAAGGAAATAATATTTTTCATTCCAAATATTTATTATATAAACCACATAAAATTTATTTGAAGTCAATGTAAAAGATCTATTAATTATTTTCATAATTTTGAGCACTAATATATTTTCAAAAAAACATTAAATTCTATTTTGATATCCTATAAACAAAACAATCTATGAAATTGTCTATATAACATGAATACAAAACATTTAATTACCATAGTTTTTAATAAATCTCTTCCACATATCCCTAAAAATTATATCATATGGACACATTTATCCCCTATCTTTATACATCATTTAGGATTAAAAACATATGTTATCTACTCAATGGGGATTTTTTGAAATTTCCAAAAACCATTTATCATTTTTAATGATATTTTAACTAATAATTGTAATTATATAACACTAAAACATAAATATACTAATCCACAATCAAATACCTTTAACACTTTTGTGAAATAAGGAAATGTTTTATTTAATTCATCTACACTATTGAAACATTAACAATGGTATTATAGAGTGAATTATATATTTAGACTATGTCAAAAAGGGAACCTATTTTTTTACAAGTTATTAACATTTTAATACATAATGTGGTATAATAAAAGCGGTGAATATTGTGAAAGATATTATTATGTTAAATCTTACCATAATTCTATAAATCCTTTAACATAAATGTAATATGTGTATGTAATTGATCTAATATTTCTATTTTAAGATGTATGTTTTGGATGTATAAATTATGTTTTTGTTTTTTCATTAAATCTTTATATGTAAATTTTATGTATTTAGCACGAGATTCTAAAATTCTAGTTCAAGGTAATTATAGTCCACATCATAGAACTTTTTATATAACATTGGATTTTATGATGATTTAATGAGATATTAACATAATATTTATGGACACCATCAAGGGTTTAAAATTTTACGCACAATCACATTTTAAATGGCATGGACACCCCTTTTGTTGTTTTAAGTTATGTGATTTTAATGGATTAATGAAATTTTTGGAGATATTAATTGGGTTGAAATATCTTCAAACCTTAGGTTTACATGAAGTATTATTTTAGAATAATTATATAAAAATCATGGGGATATATGTTGAAAGTTTTGAGACAACATTTTATGATAAAAAATTATTTAATGTTGAAGTTATTATAGATAATTGATATATAAGTTTGTTTATTTATTTGATGATCTATGATGAACCTTTTTGTTATTTTGGAAATGTTTTATTTTAATGGATTAATTATTTATATAAAATTTTATTTATTTTAGGTAATATGTAACATTATTCTGACAAGTATGTATTGAGTAAAAAAATTATTGTTTTCTTTTTATCCATGTATGTATCCAGTGATCTATTAAAAATTGATGCTTTATGAATGAGAAAGATTCATCCTAGACACCTGTAACAGGGAATATATGATGAGAAAGAGGTGGAAACATGTTCAAATGTTCTACTAAAAGATAAATTTTTATTTATATATTTAAATAAAAATATATAAGTATTTTTTTAAATATGATTACTCGGGATAAAAAATGGTCCTTCATAAAAGAAAAATGTTATCCTTTTATAATCATTTCCGATAAATTCATTGTCTTCTTTCTTTCTTAATAATTCCCAATTTTTAACTCATTTCTATTCTTCTGATCAAATTATCTATAATTCCCTATCCTTTTTTGGGCAACAATTTCCATATCCATGTCCATATTTTCACATGAAAAAAAAGTTCTCCTATTTTAAAACTGATTTTTTTTATTCCAAATGAACATAATATATCCCTTTCCTATTTTATAAAGTAATATTTACTAAGAATTTATATGGATTGGGTTCTCAAAAAATGTATTTTTATATATTATACCACTAAATTACAAATATCAAGTTAAAATTTAGATTTAGTCATTTTTAAGGGGTGGTGAAGATAATTACCCCTTTTTAAGATAATATTATCTTCGGTAGTGTACAAGGAATGAAAAACTAACCCTTAACTATTGAGAAATAATATTACCTTAATATTTCATTATAATATAGTTTTCAAATTCATTTGTATTAAAAAAAGTAAACAAATTATAAAATATATTTCTAATGTTCTAACTGAAAAAAATATATTGATTAATTCTTAGAAAATAAAAACTCAGTATTTATAAAGTAATTAATGCTAAGAAATATTTCATCAAAATTTACTTTGATTAAGTTTTATGAGATAGTTTTTTATTAATTTATTTCATTTTAGTAAATTTATTTTAATAAAAATGGTATCAATTTTGAAATTCTCATATCAATGTTTTCATAATATGAATTTTGGGATTTTTCTAAAATGATTTAATTCTTAAAGAATTTCAGTATGTACAAGGACCTTTTTTTAATTCGATTATTTCCTTAAATGAAAAATAATCCAATTAATGTCATTTTAATTTAAAGTATGCTTAATTTTGATATTATTATATTTTTATAGTTAAATATTTTTAGAAACTCATTTTTCATCATGTTTTGATGGATTATTTTAAACGTAATTTCATCCACCTATAAAAATAAATTTTATAAAATGGATAAAATATTTAAAACCAAAATTTCCAAATTTTATAAACAAGATAAATAAATTTATTACAACAATGAATAATAATCATGGTAAAATTATTATCACTAAAGTAAGTGTATTACAACAAGATGATGGTTAAAACTACGAAACAAGGCTTCAAAATCAAATATACAATTGATTATATTTCATTTGATGAGTTTAATTCAAAAATAGACTTCAAATCATTAAATGTGTGATATTTTTTTGACATTTAGCTTGTATAAATAAATTTATAATTGTTTATGTATAGAATGATTCTAAAATTCCACTTTTATGATTTTAATATCTCTAATATGTTTTTGAATGGATAAAAACATGCCATTATATGATCTAAAAAGTTATTTTGAGTATGATTGATATTTTATAATATTTATTTATTTTTATTTTATAGTGACGATATAATTAATATAATTTCTTATAAAGCACTGAGAAAGTGATTCTTTAGGTAGTCGAAAAATCAACATAACTATTTTTTTTGTAATTAAAAAGTAATATATTTTGTGTGTTTTATGGTGCTATAGGAATTATGTATATACATAAACAATATTATTGATGTGTAAAACATTAAATTTTGATCACATCACTATCTTGATATTTTTTCAATTCAAATTATTAATATAGTGTAACACCATAACCAAAACTACCAGGTCTTAGATTGACTGACACATGACCTCATGTGTGCCAACCGATACACAAAAGGATTTTTAATAGTTGTGAGATCCAAGAGTGACATCGTAGATTTACTATAACCTCAATACATATTAAAAATAATATTATATAATTGAAAATATATCATATGAATAAATATTAAAGAATAAATAAATAAATCATTGGATTAGAAACATACACAGTATGTATTAACCAATGTAATTGATGAATTTTATATCAGCCACATAACCAAAAAAAATAAAAGGATAAAAACAAGTGGAGTTTCAAAGAAATAAGTAAACCATCTGAACAAAATAATCCACAAACATACATATCATCGTCCATCCTATAATGCCCCCATCAACCTGTAAAACTTAATCAATCATCTACCGTATGGACCTTTGCCTTTATCCAATTTTTGGTTTGGAAATTTATAGGCACACTGATATTATAGAATAGGATGTGACTGAATGAACTAGTAAGATAAAACAATCAATCCTTAACAGTAGTTAATATGTTAAAATAGTGAATTCTATGAAGAGTAAATAGATTTCCAGTAAAAAAACATGTATATCACAAAATAATTAAAAAGGTGTTGTGTCCTTAGAGACTAGCTCCACGAGATCTATCACTATTCTAGAAGATACATAAACCATATGTCTAACACATCAACCATTGATAATATAACACATAGATTTTTTTGATGTAAACCTCTGGAAGGGATAACCCAATAAGATATCAATCAACATCATACCACACCCTCTCAAGGGGATAGTCCATGTGGATCAACTATTGATGTTAGAGGAAACAGTGCATGAAATCCATAGGTACAAGATGATAGATAAACCATCACATCATATCAATCAAGACTCACATCTATAAGAAAATAATATGTTAGAAATCATCAGTCATTGGTTTCAAAAGATACACATGCACACATCATGTGATCCAAATCAAACCTAGGTCTAATAGGGCAGTAAAACCACACCAAAAAATTATTCTATAAACCTATATAAAAAATTTATAATGATATGGAATGCTAATCATAGTTTAAACAAAACTCAATTACACAATTTCAATATTGAATCCAACTACACCACTAAACCGTGAATCGTCATGGTATTCCTTGATAATAACTTTATGCTAAATATTGGGATAAAACCACACCCAAATATTAGGACAATACACAAGTATAAAAATAGGGTTTTGTGTTTTTTTATTTTTTATATAGATTTGTAACAGATGTTTTTTTCCACTGATGTTAAAAGTGGGACTTTCCATGTTACTTTTTCTAATTTTTTGTAAAATTGTAAACTTTTGGCATTTTTATGTTGGTTTTTTAGAAAAATGATGTTGAAATTATGATTTAATATGATCTTTAACATTAGTTATTGATAGATACTAGCATTAAAATGATTCAAGGAAGGGTTTTAACACCATTTTAGTAACTAATGTTAAAATACTACTTTTTTAAATTAGTTCAGGAAAAAACAACATTAAAATTCCTAATAAAAAGATTTTAATATCTGTTCCTGAAAAAATAAATGTTAAAAGTCATTTTTGATATATTTTTTTCAAAATAATAACATTAGAAATGTTCACTAAGTGTTAGTAAATTTCCAAAGATTCTATTTGATTGTTGATGGTGCTAAAATAGTGTTATAGATCAAAGGTTATGGATATGGAAAGTTATAATTCTATAGGTCCTGATAGTTATAAGTCATTTCATAGATAAAATGAGAAACATGAACTCAAAATTAAAAAAAACCATTAGAAAAATATAAACATAAATAATAGAAAATTTTCATTACATTTAGAAATTTTCTCCAAATTTATAAGTTATTTACCAAAATCTCTCCTTTTTTTAGGGATGAACTCATGCATCAATGAAAATGGCGATAAATAAGTAATTTTTTACCTAGGTTGGTAAATCTCATGTTGGTGTTCTATCTTCATAACATTATCATTATAATACTTATTCATTATAAGACAAATAATCATGATTTTTAGTGATAATGGGAAGTAATAGTAATGAAATTAAATGATTAGAATATATACAATGATCAAATGATCAATTTAAGATGTGTTGAAAATTTTATTGGAATGAGGTTTTTGAAAATGTTAATTAAAAGTGAATATGAATTCATATATAATAAAATAGAATATTTTATATGGCATTTTATTAATATTTATGTAAGATTTTAGAAATTTAAAAACCAATCCTCTATATTTAAAATTTTACTTTTAACATTAGGTAAATATAAATCCAAGTTAAAAAATTTCATGATTTGGGATTATAATGTCATTTCTTATAAAACTAGTGTAAAAGGATCTCATAATCACATTTAATACTAGTTATTTTTAATAGATGTTAAAAGGATAATTTTAACATCATTTCTTGAAAAAATGACATTAAAAGTCCTCATAAAAGGATTTTAACATCTATTTTTTCAATAAATTATTTTAAAATTCACTTTTGATGTTGATTTTTAAAAAAACCAATCTTAAAAATATTGAAAAAGTGTAAGTTCATTTCAAAAGATTTGATTATAATATTCATTTAGCTCAAACAGAGATACAAATCAAAAGTTATGGCCATCAAAAGTTGGACTTCTCTAAGACTTTTCTTAGAGATTTTGAATTTCTGACATCCTTAACATGTTGTCCATAAGTCAATTTTATATCAAGGACTAGTGAAATCCAAACATGTGAAAAGAACTAAAATATTAGCAACCTTTTAAATATAGTTTTATTTGAGAAATAGACATCAAAAGTGACATTTAACGTTGATTATTGAAAAACAAATTGATGTTAAAAGTGCTATATATGGAATTTCAGAGTATGTTTTTCATGAAACGATACTAAAAGTAGGCTATTCTAATCAGTTACAAAATAACCAACATTAAAATTACTCTTTGAGGACTTTTAACATTAGTTTTTCTAGAACTAACATTAAAATTGGGATTTTAACTTCATTTAACAGATAACTAACATTAAAAGTCCACATGGAAGAATTTTAACATTAGTATTGAAGAACCGGTGCTAAAAAAATAATGTTAAAGCCCATATTTATACTTATGAGACCAGTCATGCTCAAGAAGGCATTATATTGAAAATATTCTAGGTCTAAAAGATGTGAAGATGATAATTTCCTAAATCTGTTTGATGATTCTATCAATGAAAAATAATTTCCTTCATAACCCTATGATCTGATCATGAAATCAATGCTCTAATTTATTTTTTATCACCGAGAGTATGATATTATTGATCATGATTAGTATATAACTTAATAGTTTGGAATTGTTGGATCAAACCATTGATCGAGTGTCTAGGATATGTTATAGAATGGGAGGAGAGTACCTAATATCACCAAAGAGATATCTTAGAGTACTACGATTCAACAGAGTTCCTAATCAATTTGATAATTTAATAGGGGTGGTTTTTAAAAAAAACTACATATAACAGTGTGTGGTATCTAAGAATTGAACACATCCATAGATTAGCCGAGGGTCAGTAAGAAGAACATATTTTTTTCCAAGAGACCCATCTGTTAGATGATGGTTTCCCATTGTCCATATGGTGGATTCCAACTAGCATGATGGTTGGGTATTTAGTGAAGATATAGATCTTTCGGACTCAACCGGTTGGCTGAAGGAGCCCACCGGTTAGCCGGTGGGGTTACTGTAACTTCATCAAGCTACAAAATTCCCACCACCCTAGACCTTTGTTGTTATGGGCCACCAAAACAAATATATCCAACCTATAATTACTTTAATTTTTTTTGTAAACAATTCACAAGATAAAATTAGGCATTCCATAAATTCCGGGTGACACGAATAGTCCTGAAAATGAATTTAATGCTATTTTAAATTAGTTAATAATTTATTAAATGATTTAAAATTTATAAAAATAAAGTATGTTTCCTTTTTAATGGAATATGGTCTATAATATAAACCATTTTACAATTTTGTGTCACTTAATATTTTATAGTTTCTTTCTTGACCCCTATGGAGTAAAAAACATTTTTATCGCACTAATTGTTAAATGGGTTAACATGAGGTCGACACTATGTGATAAGGGTTAAATCATCACCCAAAAAAGAATAAATTTTTTTGGATTAGAGAATTTATGATCATACTCATCCTATATTTTAAATATACCATTTTAATTCCATAATAATATGAATGAAAAGTAATGTTAATTTAATTATTCATGTAATTCCAATGGAGGCATACCCTCAGTTAAAAAAATACACCACCCCACCTCGCTTCCATAAATTTATTAATCCACTTAGATCAACAATACCCTAACTAAAAGTATTATTAACTAATTTAAATTCATTATATAGGTTCTGGAATTCCTACAATACCATCACAGTGGTCTTTCAAAGATATCTGAATGACGTTCTTCAAAGAGGAGGTAATAATCCTAACTTAGTGTTTCCATTTTACGTATTCTAATATCTCATTTAATATTATTATAAATATTAAAATTTAACAAAATCGGAATATATCATAAAACAATATTTTATTATATTAATTTAATAACCTTATTTATATCCTTTTTCATAAAATGGTAAATGAAACAATCAATTGTGTTTCTTATAAACCACCACATCAAGAAAAGATATATTTTGTCTCCCATCATTTCTTTTCATGACCAATTATTTTTATGAATTATATATATATTTTATATTAATGACATAATTTTGATTCATTAATTATAATACATCATACATATTTATTACAATCCAATCATTACAAATTTAATCGTTTCACGTGCGTACATATAGGATACCATCTCCATGAAGCCATGTACAGAATTTTTAAAGAACTACCTCTCATGGATGGTTAATTATGTTATTTTATTCTAATAAGATGTTAATGATTTTATAATGACAATTTTTAATTTTATTTATTTATTTTCCAAGAAACATATAGTAAAAAAATTAACTCTTGTGTAAGTGTGGGATCATACTAATGAGACGATGTATTTTCTTCCCTTACTAATTTTCATTAATGGATCTAAAATTTTATTTTATGCATTAAAATTATTAAAATTTATTGATTATTATTCTATTAATAATGGATAAAATACCCCTTTGACTATTATCAACCAATAATCGTCATTATGCAATTAGGAATCAAACATCCACAAAACACACTATGTGGACTTCAAAGATTATGTAATAAAATTTGATAATGTAAACACTAAAATTTTTTTACTGATAAGTTAGTAAATTTAGATTTTTTTAAAAACATAAATAGTAAATATATGTTTATTATAAATGATTTGATGAATATACATAGAATGTTTGGACTCGAGGTTAGAGGTTTATTAACTCAATATCTTTTCATTAGGTTATACCACTTATTCATTAAAATTTGTAATCATTGTTTATGTGTGAAGTTTAATATAAATTTTTATATGATTTACTTACACTATTTGGATTTTTATATACATATATATTAATAATAAACATGGTGATAAATTATCACTTCTAATTTTGTGACCTTCTAAATAGTTTTCTTTGTCTAAATATTATTTTTTTCAGAAATGTTTCATGAAATGGACTATGATTTAATTATAGGGTGTGATTATTAAACCATGAATCAATTTTGAAATATTAGATTATGTAATTCATGGGATTTATAAATACATATCATATTCCATAATTCAATGACTTTTTATTCAAAATATACCAATGTGGTGGATTCTTTATTATAACATTTCATTTCATTTTGAGATTGTATAGGTTAAATGTTCCTTTTGGGGAATTTATATGATGTTAATTTATTTACATAAATAGATTCTTATCCTATCTTTATTTATTAGCATTATAATGTTTCCTTTTATATTACTCTATTTGGTACATAAGGATATAAAAAATGATTTTATGTTCAAACCAGCCTTATTTATCTTTTTGTGAAGAAAAAATTTGTTTTCCATATCCATAATCATTAATAAGTTTTCTAGAATAATCTTTCATATGAATGACTGATTTTTAAACAAATTCTAAACTATATTTTACATTATTTAAAATATTTTAACATAATATTTTATTATTTTTAAAACATGGTTCTTTTTCTTTTATCCAAAGAGTAAAAGGGAGCTGTATTTTTACATTTACAAAAAATATTATATTTGCATACCATCAAAAAAATTATATTCAATGATCTTTATTTTAATTTTTCATTTTTAAATTTCAATGAAAATACTCTTATAAATATTAAAATATTTTTTATTTAAAATTTCATACAAAGAAAAATATATATTTATTGAAATATATCAAATGTTCTTTTAAATATATTCATCATCTATGGAAATATATAATATTATTTTCATTTCTTATTTTGGGAATATTTTCCAATGAAGCTAACATTATAATTTCTTTGTATTATATTTGATTTTTAGGAAGATATATTTATGGAACCCTTTTCCTTTCTATGATTTAATAATGGAAGAAAGGAGGGATGATTATATTCAAGGGTGGTCTGTTGAAAAGTGAAAGCTTCAAAAATATTTTTTTCGTTATGTAGTACTTATTCACATATATGGCGATTGATGGGTATTTAAATTATAACCCCATGATATGTGTGTCTATTATAAAACTGAAATGTGTTTTTTAGGTGTCAAAAATTATAATTTTATATTACTCCAAAGAGATGATAGAGTTAGATGATGAATGTTACTCCTAAAAGAATGTTGGAGTTATCTTGTTTGGGTGGTTCCATGATAAATGTTTGATATTCCATGTTTCTAGAAAAGCATCATTATGTTTTAAAAATTTTCTAATGTTTCCTTTAATTAATTATTATTTTCACATGACTTAAGATGTTTGACTCATATGACTCTCTATATTCTCTAAAATTTGTATGCATTGTCACATTGTTTATGTTATAAGTACTTATGGATTTGAATTATCTTATTATATGATAATGAACATTGAATATTCATACCATTTTACAAAAACAATTAACAAAAAAATATTAAATTTTAAAATCTATGAATACCATTACTAAGAATTTGAGATCACCCATTCTTGTGTTTCCACTTCCCCAAGTTATGAATAATGATAATAACTGAGTTATATCTAGAATGGTTATAGTAGAGGAAAATTTTGTGGGAATCATTGAAGACGTAATATAAATTATAATAAGAGGGTAATATAAAGAGAAATTATTATTTAAATAAATGTATATTTATATGTAATATTTTGTATTAATTATCTAAAAATCAAAACCAAAGTGGTCTTTGTATATGTAAGTGATACAATATTTTCCTTTGACGTTTTAGGTTTTGGATAGTAAAATCAGGTCACATTTATCAGTATCAATTCTAGACTATAAAAATTATGTTTTTATCACTGGATTTTTTAATGAGGGTTGGCGGCTAGTATAACACCTATATTAATTTGATGATATTATTTTTTTTATATTGGGTACAACTCCGAAATATCAATCATAGTGATCTGGTCAAAATCATGTTCATAGTATCTATAAACACTTGCTGCACCATATATTATTTCACATAATTCAATTCATCCTGATTGAAAAATGGAGAATGATTTGATATCTCCAATATCCCCTTAGTTTAAATTTACTATCCTTGATCTCCAAAACAATTATAGACCTCTATCTACTATCTCATCCTTGTATAAGTGGATGATTATTTGTCTACATCATAATAAGTTGATGAATCATTATATTAAAATTACAATTAATTTGAAATTATATCATTTTTGGAAATATTCTAATGATTATCAATAAATTCTACATTAATAAATTAATTCTAGAACATTCATAATGTTATAAAAAATAACATATTATAACACCGAATAGTATTTTTGTATGTATTTCCCTATAAATAAATACTTGGTATGATATCTTGTGATACATGAATCTCCAAACTAGAAATATCTATTATTTAATTATTATAGTAGAACATTATACAAAAATGAAATACAATTTGAGAATAACCAATTAAAATTAGTTTGTAAAATTCTAATCAATTAAAAATAGAAATAAAAACTATTTTACAAGTTTTCAATTCCCATTATCATGGTCTGTTATAATTATCATACCACTAATAATAATAAAAACAAATAATAATAAAAGTTATAAATATGATAAATATATTTATTAATAAATTAGATATTATGATAAATGATTCTAGATATATATGTAAGGATGTATTTAAGAATATAATAAGACTGTGATATATATATAGTCACTCAACAATGGTTATTTGATATATATCCTTGGATATACGGTTGGTTAATAAACAAGTGGGTATATTAATGTTTCATAATTATTTATATATTATTTAAAATATTATAAGTCACAAATAATAAATAAATCTATAATGAAATTAAAATAATTAGTAAATCATTTTATTATTTAAAAAATATAATTATATTATCTAAAAATTATTATTAAAATTATAATTAATTTGAAAATATTTATTTTCAATGTTTTTATAATTGAATAAATTATTCTGACACTAATTCATTGATAAAATTTAATGTTTGGAATATGCATTATAAATTTTTTTTTGATTTGATTATAATTATTTAATGCTAAAATGTTATTTTTTAAAGAATTCCTTTTAACTAAGTGTTTTCTATTTTTAAGAAATTAAAATTATTGAATTTAAAGGAATTTTATTTTAAAATATAAAATTTTGATGTATAAAATAATGGATTAAAACACATTTAATTAATTGATTTGAAATATGTTCAATAATACTTAACGATTAGAATGTTATTTGTCTATAAATACAATGTTTTTATATTTTTTCCTATAAAATATTAATTTATCATATATAGGAATTTAATTTAATTAAATTTCAAAAATATATTCATCATTTTAAAATTATGTAGGAAGTATATGTTCAGTTTTAGGCATATAACTTGATTATCATGGTAAAAGTGAATCACCGCGATAAAGGATAAAATTAGGAAAAATGAGAAACTAAATGTGTAAAGTCATAATATATACTTGAAAATTATCTCTAAATGAGTATATGAATGAATTATAGTCATGTAATTCTTTTTTGTTCAATTATATTTAAATTTTGGTTCCACTTTTCTTTGAAAATGACAACCTTAAACAATAATTTATAGGTTTTTTTGAAAATTCATGTCATGATTAACAATGAATGTACCCCTCCTCTACAAAGATAAACCCCCAACATTACTATTTTTTTCATAGATATCCATTCCAATATTTTCTCATTAACATTCATATCTGATGTTTGAGAACCTTTTGTATTACAAAGGAGTCAAAAATCTAACTTTTCCAAGTAGCTCTCTATGTGAAGAATCATGTGGTACAAATTATTGTTATCTTCTCCTTAATAATTCATCATTATATTATTCATAAATAAATTCATAAATATGATTTATCAATTTAGTAGAAAAATTTGAAAAATGTATTTTTTTAAATAAATTATATTGTTACTACGAGATAACATGTTACCAGTTCAGTCATCAGGTTGTGCTCTTGTGTTATGTGATGTTTCAACCTATATGAATTTTTTATACTATTAATGTAATGAATTCCTTTGAAAACATAAATATTTTTAATATTGTCTAATAATGATTTATCTAATAATATTTTATAACTTTTGAGTTTTATTATTCAAAAACATATTCTCTTATAAATTAATTTTATAAATTAATTAAAATAATCATTGAAAATGATATTTATAAACATTCTATATGATTTATCACCACATGTTTCATGAAATAAATATTGTAATATGGAACTTTATGAAATATACATATTTAAACTTCATTATAATTATTTAGATGATAAACCCATTAGCAATTAATAAGGACCATGACCTCCAAACTGGATCAAACATGAAAAAAATTCAATTAACATAAGAAACCATATTTTCTAATAAAAAGTTAATTTATGGATAATAAATATTTAAATTATAATATTATGTAAAATAAATATGAAAATTTTATTATTCATATGTATAATAAATTTAAATTAATTATTAATTGATTTAGGGGGAGTTTGAGTAAGAAGAATATATAATTAAGGGTTCCTCATCGTAGTTTCCCTTAATTTCAATGATTACCATATTTAATACATATTTATTTTAGTTGTGTATATACCACCCCATGGATTATATTTTAGAATATTTTTATTTTAATTGATATTATTTAAAATCCATCTTAGGTTCCCTCTTTTGATATATTTTAATTCTAATGTTACCAAAAAATAAATGTATTTCATTCCAAATCTCATACTGAAATTAACATTGTTTATGAAAAAAATTAAATGTTAGAAGTTAACATATAATTTTATAAACCTAATATATTTTTTAATAAGTTTTTTTCTAATCATTAAATATATTCTTACAAATTTCGTACCGTTTGGATTATAATTCAACAAAAATGATGCTTGAATGTGAAATAAAATTTATCTATTCTTTTTTTGATAGAATCCATTATCCTCTCCATCTATAATCATTATATATTTTTAAAGATAAAATTATTTATTCTTATGTTATTAAATAATTATTGTTTTTATTGAATTTTAATTTCATTAAAAATTTCTGGAAGGAATCTATTTTTACATGTTTTCTATATTTGTAATTTTCTATTTACATAGTAGTTTACTACAAAAGCAATAAATGAATATTTTTTTCAACATTTTTGAGATGATCTCCATCTCTTGATATTTTTTATATTTTTTTATTTTTCCTACATTCATTGTTTTTAATGTTTTTAGTTTTTTCATTTTCCAATTGATTTAAAAATTACATCCTATCTAAAGTAAATGTTATGAAAAATTAAATGATATTTATATTTATTTTTCAATAACATTTTATAATTCCCCTAAAATTTATTTTAAATTTTTTTCATTATAATTTGGAATTTATTATAAATTACATTATATATGATGTAATGATTCCATCAATTTTCTTCCTATAGAAATATTATGAACATTTCCTATGAAATCTGTTCATCAAAACCATTTCTTTTAATTTTGTTAATTAGTTTGTGATATAATTATGAACAATTTAATATTTTTTTGGAAGACATATATATGTTTTTCATTAGGTGATTCATTGGTCCATAATTATATATCCATCATATAAATTAGGTAATAAATTATATATCATGCGAGGAAATTTAGGGGATTGGGAAGTGAACCAAATTCACCATGGAACTCTGTCATTTACGTTTATAAGAATAAAGAGTGAACTAAATTAACTCTAGGACCATTTCAATTATGATTTTTATGGTATTTAGACTTCATAAAAGAATTATTTTTTCATGGAATATTGTGGTTTCATTTTTTATTTTATAAATACATGTTATGAAATAATTATATGTTATGTTTCTATTACTCATGAATGTTGACTAATGTTTCATCATCCCTTTAACTCATTTAATTTCTTAAGTCAAAGTATTATTATATTTCTTAATGATTTATGATCTCTGTTTTATTAGGATTGATTTAATTATATTATGTTCATACACCTTTATTATTTCCTTATTCCCACACGTTTATATTATTCCCATTTATGATCTTAGACTTTTAAATCATATGATTAAAATTATTGAGTCTCTGATGTCAATTTTTTATTATGTTTTTATTACCATTTTTTTCATTTATGGTATAATGTATGAAATTATTATTTATATATCTTGTGCGACTGATAATTTTAAGTTATATTAATTAATTTTTGAAAAATTAGTTTGATTTTTTATCTAATATCTATATACATTAAATGAATAGGTTCAAAATGTGTGATTTATTGTGAGATGAAAATAATATTCTTATAAAATAACTTAATTTGTATATATGTTATAGTTGTGTTGTCTTAGTTAATATTAGATCAAGGGTCATTTATTTTTACAGAATTTTTTATGAAGATCAAGATGATGAAACTTATATCAACCTCTGTTATACTAAAAGGGATATTGGATGAGCCTAAAATTTCCTAGGTAAAAAATGAAGATTTGATTGATTTTGATGTCACAATATTAATATTATGTATGGTATGTTATAATTATATTAATATAATTATATAAATTTCACAATAAATTTTTTTTTAGTGTGGACCTAATTATAAAAAAACTAGAGTAGTAAAAGGTATGTTAATTATTTAAAATATCTTCATTTATCCTAGTACAATGAATTACATAATATCATTAAGAGTTTCCAACAATATTATTTGTACCCCATTTTCTTGATAATGACTAATTTTGGAAATCCCTTTGTGGAATATTTATTTTAGTTAATTTTTATAACTCAATTTCAATAGAATTTCCTAGAAATAAACTTATTATTATTATTATTATTCACTATATTGTTAAAATTGATTTCATTTTGGGCATGGATTGGCTCTCTAAACATATTTCCAATATTGATTTCAATGATTGGGAAGGAACATTTAGTATTCCAAATAAACCAAAGGTCATCTATCAATGAAACCATGAATATGAACTACCTATGGTAATAAATTTAATTATATGGTTCCTATTAAATAATCATGTGTAGTATTTTGCTCAAACGGATTGGGAGAATCTCAATACTTGTGATTTGATTATTCTAAATGAATACATTGATTTTCTTTAGAATAATTTTATAGTCGTCTACCAAATTGTGATTTTGAATTTCCCATTTAACTTATTTTTTTTCATATATCAAATAATCAAAAAAGAATGACCCTGATTGAATTTAAGGAATTAATGAATACAATCAATGATACTATGTATAAGGTACTTATGTTACACTTCAGTAACCATGATGTGAACTATACCTCTTTTTTAAGAAGAAATATTGATTAATTCACCAAAACATTGATTATCATAAACATACCAAGATCACTATAAATAACAAGTATCCTAGGAACTGTATTGATTGGTTGTTTGATAAATTTTTATGGTCCCCATGCTTATATAATATAGTCCTTCTTTTAGATATAATCTATTTTAGGTATAAACAATATATCTAATAAAAACTTTTTTACAAGATAATGGCACTATCATTTCGTAGTGACTCTATTTAAAAAAAATAACCCCAAATCAAATTTTTGGATCTGATGAATATTGTATATAGTGATTTTATATATAAATATATTTTAGTTTTTGTAAATTATATTCTCATATATTCCATTAATAATGATGAATAAGATGATCCTTTGAGGATTTTTCCAATGATCATGATAAATTATAAATTGTACACATGACTTAGTAACTGTATGTTTTAGTTATTTAAAATATCATTCTTGGGTCATGTAGTCACATGAAATAATATATATATATATATATACACCATCAATGATATAGATGAATAGGGTATATCGATAACCAAACATTAAGATAGAGATCCATTTAGTTCTTAAAATTAATGGATAGTATTTATTCATTAATATAAATTTCTCATCGTTATCAAATCTATCATTCCAACTAATTCAGAATGGAGTCACTATCCATTGGATAAATGACTATGTAGATAATTTCAAGGAACTAAAGTGATTTATTACACCATAAAAATACTCACACTATCCAAAAACAGATAGAGTTTTTTGAAAAATATTTATATAAAAAATTAGTGATTGAGATGAGACCTCATGAAAAATAACATGTATGTATCTTATTCCCCATTTTAATTATGGTTTCATGAGGTAAATTACGAAAAAATATGATTTATAATATGATGAGGTAATACTTTATTTAATGATATAAGAACATTATCTATATAGAAAAAGTTGACATAAACATATGATCATAAGAAATAAAAGTATATAATTATTGAAATAGGTTAGAACAATTTCCAAAGGAGATGAAATGAGTTGATTGAGGATTGTTAATGCACATTACATTACAAATTTATAAAGGCAATCAAGGTGGCTTACGATCTTTGTTGAAATGATCATGATACCTTTTACATGTTGGGGAATGAAAGAGATTAAATACCCATATATTTTCAAATTATGGAAATTGAAATACTATGGGAAGATCATAAATCATATATTAACGAAAAAAATAATCAACCATCCACCCATTTGAAAATCATGAGGTAAAGAAGGATGATATGGATCTACTGTAAAAGGTATATAATATTAAACTTCTAAATAATGAAAATGAATGCATTATATGATTTAAGAAATTAATGTATCTCTCTTTAATAATATTATTCAATATGGAGCTATTGGATAATACAACAGAACCACAATCGCTATTGATGATGGAATCACTATGATGTGTAATGGTCCTATGAATTATTTCTAGAGGGTTCAATATGAAAATGGAGATTCCAGAGAATATATATATCAATTTTTAGGTTTTTAATAATCTATGTTCAAATAAATGTTTTCTAATGGGATGATCCAATAATTGTCCATAGCAATATTGAAATTGATGAAAAATATCATAAATTTTATTCTTAGATTTGATAAGACTCAAAAATAAAATAATCTCCTTTTTCATATCTATAAATACCCCCTAAAATTTTCATATATTAAAACATTTTTCATTTTTTAATATCACTATATGAGACTCCGTATGGAAATTGATATTGAACACCAACATGCTGCAATGATTTTTGATAGCGTAAGGAGTTGGTCCAAAATCTCATAGCAACACCCATTGATTTGTTAATATATTTTTCATTAAAAAAATTTAAAAAAATTTGTTATATTTTAATTCAAAAAACACTAAACAAATGTCTATAATCATTTACTACAATAATAATGGTTAAAATTAAATGATTATTAATTGAAATTGATAAATATATTTCTTTGTAAAATAAAAGGTGTCATATTCACTTATGAACAAATTGATTCTAAAGGGTATATTTTAAATTTGTTTGATGAAAAATTTATTTGTTTTTTTAGAAATTAGAATGATGTAAATTAATACTATTAGTAGAATTCAATTATTAATTATTAAAATAAATTATGGCCATCTGTGAAATAATTAAGAAAATATATGGAATTCTACTCTAATAATTCATCAAAAAATAGTATCTATTTACTTATATATATCAACTTATTAAACATTTTTATTTTTAATTTAACTTCCCATATTTATATAATTAAAATTTTTGGAGAACTATATTTTATATATATATATATAAATGATTGATCAATCCTCCATTTATTATTAAATCATTCAAAATAAAGAGTAATTCATTTTAAGGTAAAAAGGGATATTTTTAAAAAATTATATTTTATCTTTATTTTGTATTGTTATTAATATCTATTGATGATTTATTTTAATAAAATATGAAGATAATATATTTAGTTAATTAAATTATAAGCCACATAATGGTTGTTAGTAGTTATGTAATTATAATTAATTCATTTTATACTTCTAAAATAATTGTTTTTCAAAAAAAGATAATTACACATTTTTTGAATATATTTTAGAAATAAAATTGGAAACCTATAGAAATTAAATTTGAAAAAAATAATTTCATATTTTGAATCATCATTCCATATTTTTTTATGTGTTTAATTTCTTTTTTATAAGAATAATTCACCATGATAAAGGTTAAGTCATCCCTATAGTTGGATAAAATAGTCAAATTGGGTTAAACATATGCTTATTTCTCAAGACATCACAAAAATATAATATTTATTTTATTTAGTTAGTGAATTTTGACCTCAATTAATCATATATTAGTTAATGGCCTTATTTGGTGCCACATTCCCAATAAAAAGTATTTTATTTTATTTTAATGTTTTGTGTATTTAAATGATTGTAACTCACCTCACTTATAAAAGGGAACCTTCTCTCCTCAATTATCCACACACATGGAGAACCTCATATTGACCAATATAAACCTAAATAAATTCCCAAATCTCTTACCCATGTCTTAGGGGTCCTTTTTTCACAGAGAGTCCTTAGATGTCTTAATGAGATATCCAAAGGAGGATACCCAAGGTTGAGGTAATCATCTGGATAGAGTTATTTCAAGTTTATTAGTTAATAAAACACATCCAAATATCATATAATAAGATTTAAATAATGATATATTTATTATTACATTTCTATAATTTACTTATCTTTATTTAACAATAATTTTCTACCTTTTATCTGTCTAATAAAAATGAAAACATCTATCCTGTGTACATGTGGACTACTACCTACATGAAGAGACGCACTTTATTTTTATTAAAAAAGCCACAGGTATTTTCATAGATACGAATTTAATGGATAAAAATGATATTTATAAAAAAAATATTTTATTTAGTTGATAAAAACCATATACCTTATATACCTTCAAGCTAAGGGAAAATGAAAACATTTCTTCTGTTTACATAACGACTACCACATCCATGAATCTATATGTTTCCATTTTCAGTACAACTTTATATTGATGGTTGAAAGGATAAATTTAATTAATAAATATGACATATATAACATAATTTTGATTCTATAAGGATAAACTATTTTTTAAATTAATTTCATTATTTCCATTAGGAAATAATTACATCAACCATGTGTATTTGAGGACCACATCTTTCAAAAATCAAAGTATTTCATATTAATCACCACATTAAATTAATGAATGTAAAGAATATATATTAATTAAATATTATATTTAATATATTATTAAGATTCTAGAATCCCAACCATGGTTCATGGAATAGAATGATCAAACTGAAACATGGATGGAAAGGGAAGAGTTTACAGTAGAATAGTTATTTGAGAAAAAAACTAATAATAAATGGGTGATGAGAAATTTTAAGTTAATGTTATATAGAGTCTTAAATATATATACCATTTTGAAACATATTTATAATAAATATGAAATTATTCTATACTTCTTTTAGAGAATTTATGTCTGAAAAAAGTATGAGGAAAGTGTTTATGATGTTATCTCAATTTAAATAGAGAATGTTCTTGTTTAAATTTTATGTAATGAAATTATGTTCTATCTCTTTGTCTCCTTCTTTATCTCTCTAGAAACACATGAATTTTATTTACCAATTTTTATTAATGAGAATCACCCGTCTCATTATTATTTAATTCCAAATTGGTTCAAAAATCAAATGAATATAATTATTATGAGAGAAACCGACCATATCCCATATTTGAGGTAGGGAATAATTTTTTAATGTTAATATTATTTATATAATTTCAATAATGTTTATCGCATTAATAAAAATATTTTTATGTTCATTTTCAACCATCCATTACATTCATTAAAATGTGTCAAAAATGATTCTTTTTTCCAGTTGATGCCATCTTAAATGAGCATCGGTAAAATCACAATGAAAAACAAAACATAATATGGGTATTATTTTCCACACAAATAAAATGAAGAATAAGGTGGTCAGAATCACATAGATTACTTAAGTCTCTAATAGACATGCAATCACAATAAAATCATAAAATAACACAAAGAAGCCATGCATAGCGCATGACCTATAGAATATCTCACAAGGACCCTTGGACACATCCATATTTTCTTAATAATAAATACCAGACAATCATTGATCATATAACGATTATGAGATGAGAACCTCGAGGACATAAAAATTGTGAGGTG
Organism: Viscum album; assembly: GCA_963277665.1. NCBI lineage: Eukaryota > Viridiplantae > Streptophyta > Magnoliopsida > Santalales > Viscaceae > Viscum > Viscum album. The sequence goes on along the minus strand of OY728153.1, from coordinate 182,008,168 downwards.
GAAGATGCCAAAAAATCCATCCAAAAATCATTGGAAAATAGGGAGAAGATACCAAAAAGGAGGTAGAATATTTTTATGGTAAAATTCATGTGATGCATGTAACGCCCCGACCCCAGCTACCCAGAGTCGGTGCATTACTTCGTAACATTGGCATTATCACAAGAAAGATCAAATCTCGAAAGACCGATTGGTTTAGTAGCCTTGGAAACACTAGATATATTCATAAGTTTTACATTACATCATAAAATGAAAAACTACTACAACAACATAATGTTTCCACAGTCCACACTATAATCCCCTCATAATATCCCTGCAGGTCATTCATAACTTACATCTTCACATCCTGGGAAAAATAAAACATAGAAAAGGGGTGAGCTCAAATTCCCAGTAAGGATAACAATATAGCGGAACATTCAAAAATAAGCATAAACATTTAAGGCAATGAATTACTAAAACAAAAGCCTTTTAAATACGAACATTCAACATGGTATGGCATAAATAAAATGAAATAATGCCATTTACTTGTTCACATGGATATTCTACTAATCGAATAATCACATGCAAAATCAATAACCACTTTCATAATGTTGGAATGCATAATGCCAGACTATCATAACCACATAGCCAAGGCCTCGTGCCAAGAATACAAATAAGATTTTGTCAAGGCCTTGTGCCAAGACACTAGTTTGTCTCAGGAGACCTACCGATGCATCGAAGAGCTATAGCGGGCTCCACCCGTCACTTATTAAGTCCAATGCATTCCCATATGAAAAGGTTTAAACATAACATAAATATTCGTATTAAAACTAGCATACGAAATGTCAATAATTTCACCATAAACTATGAATGGTATAAAAATAGCACATCCATAGTCAAACATATCACAAAACCTTCAATACAATATAGAAGTTTTGTATCATAATAAATCAACTTCAAATAATCTTAAAATCCATCAAAGGATGTTGACATAGATGAAATCAAAATTCTTTTTAAAGAAATATCTCCTTTTATTTTGAAATTATTTAGGATCCATATAAAATAAAACATTTTCTTTGAAAATATTCTTATAAGCTTGTAAGGAAAGATTTGAAGATTTTATAACGGCGTAAAATAACTGCACCCTCCGTATAAGTTAAAAAAAACATTCTTACCTCAATTCTGTCGAAAAGGTTAAAAAGGACCTTGTTTTGAAAACGACGGAAAGATTCCTTTATAAACCTCTTATAAAAAGTCAAAAAAGGGTATAAATGACTTTAACCCATATTATTGTAAATAGTAAAAATGTTTTGATATACATTTTTAAGAAACATGGATGTGGATGATAAAGATATCCCAGTAGATTATTACGTATAAACAACCTCGGATAATGAAGAGATTGTGAAATAACCCTTACCTTGTACTTTTCCTTTGTTGGGGTAGGATAACCTCCTGTATAATGGTGAAATAATTGTTATTAAATTATACAAGAATCATATACATTAATATGATATCATATATGATCTTTTAACATTGCTTTATTAATAATATCTTAGTATTATCGTCGTTTCGGGTGATAATCGATTCGTTCTTCTTAAATGTTTGGTTACGTAAGACATGTTTGTAAAGGATAGGTTGTATATTATTCATATCCATAATGATATCAAGTCCTTAAACATCATTTTTAAATCATCAAATGATAATTATACTTGAATGGATACGATGGAGAATGAATCTCATCGCGTTCGTGGAGACGGTAGTCCGTACGTACGCACGAGCGACAATATCATTATTCAGATATTAAAATAATATATAAATTGATGGTATATCATATATACAGAATCATTAATATGTTATATTTATTATTTACATGAGTTACACATCATTATTATACCCATACAAATAATAATATATTGAATAACAATTACACCACGACGTGGAGACGGTAAGCCGTACGTACGCACGTATGGTGACATGTTATTCAAAGGGTGGATAGAATACTGAATATGGTTGTACCATATTTATAATAACATCACAGTATATGTAAGATACTGGAGTTATTATTTTAGAATGGTAAGAACAAAGAAAGAGGAAGTGGAAGAAGAAAGGAACTTAGAAAAGGGGTGGTGAAAACATTACCTCTTTTTCGGGTTATTCCTTTTGATTTGATCAAAAGGGCTCCTTAGGTTGGATTTCTGATCAAACTAAGGCCACTAGGTTGTAGTGAGGGATGTTGGGAGAGTATTTGGGCAGAGTTTGGCCGAACCAAAAGGCTTTGAAGGTGTGAAGAAATGAGAAGGAGGAGTGCCCTTTTATAAGAGGGGTGAGGGGCACCTTTGGAAAAGCTAGAAATATTAATTTATAATAAATTCATATTCGATTTCTAATAGCTCCAAAGTTTATTATTCAAAGGTTAAGGTGGGGATGGGTCGAAAAACAACTCAACCAATAGAATTTAGACAGGTTTGGGTACTTATATTATCCTTATCTTTATGTATTAACTCTAAGTTAATTAGTTTCACTTTTACAATGTCTCTTTGTATTTTTATATAATATGGTTAATAAACTTACCATATACATACAAGAGACCCCCAAGTAGTCCATTAATGATGAACCTATCATGAGATAAGTCTCTTGGCCGAACCTTAGAATTTTTGGAATTTAATATCAATTAATAATATAATATTTGTTTTAAGAACTCTTTTATGTCAATTTTGACACTATTCAATAGTTGATTTTTGTGAAACTCATAAAAGATTGATTACTTCTCACAAAGTCAATTAAATCAATCCTAATATATCATATTATCCTATAAAATTAGTTTAATTCATTAAAAGTTTCATATTATATTTATTTGGGTATTTATAATATCCATTATTTTAATTTTTCACTATTATAGTAATTACTGCATCATCATTGTGTCATCAATAAATTAAATTATATAATGTCTAAAAATTATAAATAAAATATCATCATGTAGGAAATCCTTTTAGATTTCTAATGAATATTTATAATCTAAAATCCAACATGTATAACCCTATGTCAAAATTGTTCTTCTAAAAGATGTAAGCTTATGCCATTTTTATTTTTATTTTAACTTTATTAATATAATGTGTCCCTACCACATACAAGTGGCTCCAAGGGGTCCCCAAATGGACCCAAGGATGCCCATGGTCGGGTATGTGTCCACCAATAAGGTTAGGACACGTTTTAGGGTAATTTTGTATTATTATAATATTATTTTTAACCCTTATTTACCGGATTTACCCTTTAACCATGGTAAATAAAATATTTACCACAGTAACTATTCAAAATGTCTAAAAATAAAAGTTACCTATTTACACAATTTGAACATACTGATTCCAAATATGGAATCCATTTTCCTAAATTCAAAACATAGAAGTGGCAGAAATTAATTTAAAATTAATTCCCGCTGTCAAAACAAAAAGCGTGTTTTTAAGAGATAATAACTATCAAAAGATTGACACTCGTTTATGTTCGGTTTAATTGTAAAATTATGTCCAATGATCAACATTATATTAAATGGTAAAAATATATTCTAAATATACTTTAAAACCACTCAAATTCATAATTTATCACTATTAATTATTTTGATTAAAAAAGTTGTTTTTAATTAAAATTTAGTAATTTTCACTATTCATCAAAATATGAAAGTTATCCGAAATGTACCAAAATTTCACCTTAGGATAAATTCGATATTCCGAATCCAAAAATGAAGTCCAATTTCAAATATAAAATATATATAATTTCAAAAAGTATGTATTACTATTCATAACGGCAAGTTTGATTAGTTATGGTGTGTTAGAACTCGGTGTTGCGTACAACACATGCTATCACATTATTCAAAGAGAAGCGTACCGTAGAAGCTTGGGATGTTTCATTTTAAATTTTTGATGTCCCCATTTAGTCAAAAAGTTTAAAATATAGTATTTAAAAATGGTTCACTATTAAAGTTGATAAAAGTGCAATACTGAAAATGAATTTGTTCTTGCATTATATCTAAGAAACTCATAATATGGATTCTAAAATTATAAGGATTATATAAACATTAAAATTTATCTAATACTATTCATAACCTCTTTTGAACGGCTTGTTTGGTAAGTCATGGTGTGCTTGAACTTGGTGTTGCATGTAGTGAAAGTTATTGAATTATTTTGAAGAAGTAACACACTATGAAATCTTGGGGTGTTACATTCTCCCCTCCTTCAATAAATTGCGTCCACGCAATTTGAAATTGTTCTTCGAAAATAAAAGGTTGAAAATAGAAAATATATTTGTGGGAAAACCCACATCGGAAATTGGGTTACTAAAATTTAGTCTTAATATGAGGAAAAGAAAAATGAAAGGGTCACCACCAAATTATGATCTTGATTAGGAGAACATTGGTGGCAATTAGAGACATATAATTGGAGGAAAAATGTAAATATTTATAGGTAGTGATTGAGGTCATCAATCACAAAAAAGTATAAAATTGAGGTCCTTAAACTCATCAATCTATGATTATTTGAAGTACCATCGGTTCAACAAAATATAGGGTATTGGGATAACACATTTTTGACGTTTCAAAATATCTTAGTTGAAATACCACATCGAAAAATGAATTAATGAGGCCTCTATTTAAAATAAAGAGTGGAAAGTATGAAGATTACCGAAAATAACACATACTAGGGTTCCATGTAGGAAAATATGGATATGGAGGAGAAATCTAACCATCAATTATCTGATGGAGAGTGGTAGAGAACATGGCTATGAAAAAGCCAACAATCCCAAAGCCATAAATTAGTGATGATTTAAGGTACCATCTAGGGAAACATTTTTGTTCTAAGTTGATTTTATTAATATTGAGGAATTTATTCATGAGATTGGCTAAGATCATAAGGAGATATACTTTCTTTATAATTAGAGTTTTATCCATTAATAAATTTCTACCACAAACTCATCTTTCACTCTAAAAGATAATAGAATGTAAAAAAATTCTATTTACACTATTCGTATAGGGTTACAGAATAAAGGAATTTATAATTCATCTACAAGATCTTTTAATAAAAACTACATTATTTAATCCAGGACATCTCGTGGGCCAGTGGTAGGTGATACACCCTTGTCGCCCTTTGGTTGCGGGTTCAAGTCTCGCAGCCTTGCCGGACGCGACGGGTTGCCGCCCGACCTTCGGGTTGTCCTTTTATGGAAATCCAAAATAATCCAAACTAGAACTATCCAAAATACTTCTATCCAAACTCACAGTCCAACATTTATAAGGAAGGTAGACATAATATAGATCCTTTTTACCCCGTAATAGCATATGAATACCTTCATCATGTATTACCATATTCCTTATTGATTACATTCATGTTCCCTTATTCCATATAGAATTCTGGATATACTTCATTAATCCAAAAATGTTTTAAACCCCAACAATGATGGAATATACAAATCATTAATCAGTTCCAAGGTAGTCAAGAATATCCAATATAATTTATCCAAAACAATCACATATTATTCCAAAATCACTACCTCAGTATCATAACTATTTTATGATTTATCATTCTCTCAACCATATATTTTCCAAAAATTTATCCTGCTATTGAGTCACTTTTCTTTGTTCCACACAATCTCAAGTCCTTAATGAAATAGTACTGCAGTACAATCCTTATATACTCCATAATTATTATAACAAGTACATTGTTGATACAACACTCAATTGATATAATCAACATAATAACTCTAATCATTCCTCTTCATCTGTGGTAGTATCATAACTTGATTATTATCCAATAACATCATTTGCGGCATAGTCTGATGACTGGGACATAGGTTCACGTATTGTCCAAACTCCTTGCAAATGAAGCATTGTACATTTGAAACCATTTTCTTACCCTTGCAGTCACGTACTTTGTGCCCTTTTCCTCCACACTTATAACAAACTCCCATTCCTTTCAGTCAAGTTCCAGGGTGTTTCTTTCCACAGTTACCACATATGGGAAAATTCTTCTTTTCCCTCTTCCCTTTATCCATATTTCTCTCTTCTATCCTTTTCTTCTCTTGCTTCCCTTCAAATCCATAGGACTCAGTAAACTCTTTACTTATCTTATCAACACATGATATTATTTCTTCATATGATGATAATACATGGGAGACTATTTCTCTTATAAATTCTAGCTTAAGACCATGAAAGATATGATCCTTCCTTCTCTTTGAATCATGTGCATTTTTGGAGTTCTCATTCCTTCTACTGGGCACCATTTCTAAACAATGGCATAAACTAGATCAGTTTATGAATCAAAATACATAATCCCATACTTATAAAACACTTAACATAAATTGAACTATTTATGGATATAATCCATAATCATAAGAATGTTTTCTTTGAGGAAGTATATACTCATAATCCCTTCAAAATGATTTGTAAAGAAAATGAGAGTTATCCTAAGCATATCCCCTGGGAGTGTCGTAACCAAGAGTGCAGCAAGGCCCGTTGTCGTGCACCAGTTCCCGTTCGAGTCTAGCTCAAAGCGGTGTTTTCGGGTTTTACCCCTAGGTACATCTGTGCCAGAGCCGCCTCTACCTGCTCGTATCCAGACAGGGATGTATTGCTCGGAAAACTCACAAAATCTCTACAATACCAAAATTCTAGGAAGTTCTTCTATACTAATCCTCAAAGTTCATCTTAGGTCTACGTGCTCTAATCAGAGTTTATCTAAATCTAGCTTCCAAGGTTTGTACTAAACTTCCTCTGATTCCAACTGTAACGCCCCGACCCCAGCTACCCAGAGTCGGTGCATTACTTCGTAACATTGGCATGATCACAAGAAAGATCAAATCTCGAAAGACCGATTGGTTTAGTAGCCTTGGAAACACTAGATATATTCATAAGTTTTACATTACATCATAAAATGAAAAACTACTACAACAACATAATGTTTCCACAGTCCACACTATAATACCCTCATAATATCCCTGCAGGTCATTCAAAACTTACATCTTCACATCCTGGGAAAAATAAAACATAGAAAAGGGGTGAGCTCAAATGCCCAGTAAGGATAACAATATAGCGGAACATTCAAAAATAAGCATAAACATTTAAGGCAATGAATTACTAAAACAAAAGCCTTTTAAATACGAACTTTCAACATGGTATGGCATAAATAAAATGAAATAATGCCATTTACTTGTTCACATGGATATTCTACTAATCGAATAATCACATGCAAAATCAATAACCACTTTCATAATGTTGGAATGCATAATGACAGACTATCATAACCACATAGCCAAGGCCTCGTGCCAAGACTACAAATAAGATTTTGTCAAGGCCTTGTGCCAAGACACTAGTTTGTCTCATGAGACCTACCGATGCATCGAAGAGCTATAGCGGGCTCCACCCATCACTTATTAAGTCCAATGCATTCCCATATGAAAAGGTTTAAACATAACATAAACATTCGTATTAAAACTAGCATACGAAATGTCAATAATTTCACCATAAACTATGAATGGAATAAAAATAGCACATCCATAGTCAAACATATCACAAAACCTTCAATACAATATAGAAGTTTTGTATCATAATAAATCAACTTCAAATAATCTTAAAATCCATCAAAGGATGTTGACATAGATGAAATCAAAATTCTTTTTAAAGAAATATCTCCTTTTATTTTGAAATTATTTAAGATCCATATAAAATAAAACATTTTCTTTTAAAATATTCTTATAAGATTGTAAGGAAAGCTTTGAAGATTTTATAACGGCGTAAAATAACTGCACCCGCCGTATAAGTTAAAAAAAACATTCTTACCTCAATTCTGTCGAAAAGGTTAAAAAGGACCTTGTTTTGAAAACGACGGAAAGATTCCTTTATAAACCTCTATAAAAAGTCAAACAAGGGTATAAATGACTTTAACCCATATTCTTGTAAATAGTAAAAATGTTTTTAAATACATTTTTAAGAAACATGGATGTGGATGATAAAGATATCCCAATAGATTATTACGTATAAACAACCTCAGATAATGAAGAGATTGTGAAATAACCCTTACCTTGTACTTTTCCTTTGTTGGGGTAGGTTAACCTCCTGTATAATGGTGAAATAATTGTTATTAAATTATACAAGAATCATATACATTAATATGATATCATATATGATCTTTTAACATTGCTTTATTAATAATATCTTAGTATTATCGTCGTTTCGGGTGATAATCGATTCGTTCTTCTTAAATGTTTGGTTACGTAAGACATGTTTGTAAAGGATAGGTTGTATATTATTCATATCCATAATGATATCAAGTCCTTAAACATCATTTTTAAATCATCAAATGATAATTATACTTGAATGGATATGATGGAGAATGAATCTCATCGCGTTCGTGGAGACGGTAGTCCGTACGTACGCACAAGCGACAATATCATTATTTTGATATTAAAATAATATATAAACGGATGGTATATCATATATACAGAATCATTAATATGTTATATTTATTATTTACATGAGTTACAGATCATTATTATACCCATCCAAATAATAATATATTGAATAACAATTACACCACGACGTGGAGACGGTAAGCCGTACGTACGCACGTATAGTGACATGTTATTCAAAGGGTGGATAGAATACTGAATATGGTTGTACCATATTTATAATAACATCACAGTATATGTAAGATACTGGAGTTATTATTTTAGAATGGTAAGAACAAAGAAAGAGGAAGTGGAAGAAGAAAGGAACTTAGAAAAGGGGTGGTGAAAACATTACCTCTTCTTCGGGTTCTTCCTTTTGATTTGATCAAAAGGGCTCCTTAGGTTGGCTTTCTGATCAAACTAAGGCCTCTAGGTTGTAGTGAGGGATGTTGGGAGAGTATTTGGGCAGAGTTTGGCCGAACCAAAAGGCTTTGAAGGTGTGAAGAAATGAGAAGGAGGAGTGCCCTTTTATAAGAGGGGTGAGAGGCACCTTTGGAAAAGCTAGAAATATTAATTTATAATAAATTCATATTCGATTTCTAATAGCTGCAAAGTTGATTATTCAAAGGTTAAGGTGGGGATGGGTCGAAAAACAACTCAACCAATAGAATTTAGACAGGTTTAGGTACTTATATTATCCTTATCTTTAAGTATTAACTCTAAGTTAATTAGTTTCACTTTTACAATGTCTCTTTGTATTTTTATATAATATGGTTAATAAACTTACCATATACATACAAGAGACCACCAAGTGGTCCATTAATGATTAAACTATCATGATATAAGTCTCTTGGCCGAACCTTAGAATTTTAGGAATTTAATATCAATTAATAATATAATATTTGTTTTAAGAACTCTTTTATGTCAATTTTGACACTATTCAATAGTTGATTTTTGTGAAACTCATAACAGATTGATTACTTCTCACAAAGTCGATTAAATCAATCCTAATATATCATATTATCCTAGAAAATTAGTTTAATTCATTAAAAGTTTCATATTATATTTATTTGGGTATTTATAATATCAATTATTTTAATTTTTCACTATTATAGTAATTACTGAATCATCATTGTGTTATCAATAAATTAAATTATTTAATGTCTAAAAATTATAAATAAAATATCATCATGTATTAAAACTTTTTATCTTTCTAATGAATATTTATAATCGAAAATCCAACATGTATAACCCTATGTCCAAATTGTTCTTCTAAAAGATGTAAGCTTATGCCATTTTTATTTTTATTTTAACTTTATTAATATAATGTGTCCCTACCACATAGAAGTGGCTCCAAGGGGTCCCCAAATTGACCCAAGGATGCCCATGGTCGGGTATGTGTCCACAAATAAGGTTAGGACACGTTTTAGGGTAATTTTCTATTATTATAATATTATTTTTAACCCTTATTTACCGGATTTACCCTTTAACCATGGTAAATAAAATATTTACCACAGTAACTATTCAAAATGTCTAAAAATAAAAGTTACCTATTTACACAATTTGAACATACTGATTCCAAATATGGACTCCATTTTCCTAAATTCAAAACACAGAAGTGGCAGAAATTAATTTAAAATTAATTCCCGCTGTCAAAACAAAAAGCGTGTTTTTAAGAGATAATAACTATCAAAAGATTGACACTCGTTTATGTTCGGTTTAATTGTAAAATTATGTCCAATGATCAACATTATATTAAATGGTAAAAATATATTCTAAATATACTTTAAAACCACTCAAATTCATAATTTATCACTATTAATTATTTTGATTAAAAAAGTTGTTTTTAATTAAAATTTAGTAATTTTCACTATTCATCAAAATATGAAAGTTATCCGAAATGTACCAAAATTTCACCTTAGGCTAAATTCGATATTCCGAATCCAAAAATGAAGTCCATTTTCAAATATAAAATATATATAATTTCAAAAAGTAGGTATTACTATTCATAACGGCAAGTTTGATTAGTTATGGTGTGTTAGAACTCGGTGTTGCGTACAACACATGCTATCACATTATTCAAAGAGAAGCATACCGTAGAAGCTTGGGATGTTTCATTTTAAATTTTTGATGTCCCCATTTAGTCAAAAAGTTTAAAATATAGTATATAAAAATGGTTCACTATTAAAGTTGATAAAAGTGCAATACTGAAAATGAATTTGTTCTTGCATTATATCTAAGAAACTCATAATATGGATTCTAAAATTATAAGGATTATATAAACATTAAAATTTATCTAATACTATTCATAACCTCTTTTGAACGGCTTGTTTGGTAAGTCATGGTGTGCTTGAACTTGGTGTTGCATGTAGTGAAAGTTATTGAATTATTTTGAAGAAGTAACACACTATGAAATCTTGGGGTGTTACAATGCACCTTTGCAGCCCATGAGTGATCGAAGAATCCCCGATAACATTTATTCCTGGTTTCACAAGAGGCTAATGGCATGTCACCCCCATAATTCTAAAGTATTAGGACATGTACAATAATTCTCATCCTCCCCCATTAGCAAAAAAATAATAATAATGGTTTTTTATTATAATGATTATGCATCACCACAATACCATTTGTTGGTCATGCAACACATCACTGGTGGGGAGATTTACTACCGTTGTAAAAACATGTTCAATATCAAATGATCTCAAGCCATTGAAAAATAAAAGATGGAAATAAAAGAGAAAATTTGGGAGCCTCTTGTGGTTGTAAACATCATTTGATGAGATTGTGTGCTCCAAAAGACCTCATGAAATCCCTTCAACATGATGACCTAGTCTTACCAAATCCCTCTATTGATCCACCTTTGTCTTAGGGAATATCCCTTACAAAGAATCAGGAACACATCAAATCATTTTAATAAGTTCCATGATCTCTTCAATGTATTGAGACATGTTATCTTGACAATATGGAATTATCTTGTAATGTCCACATGATTTGAAATGACCAATTTAATTAGACATAATCTAATAAATATGGCATTGTCTTGATGATCTCACCATTTTTCAAAATCATGTGACGCCCCCAGAATGACCAACAGTATGATCTCATGAAACACATGACATAAAATCCATTCACCAACTCTATCCAATATTAGCATGATATGTTTCGTGCAGAGAATTGAATAACTGGGGTAATGAGTCCTATAAATACCCCACCACAACATCAATAAATGTAGCCTTGGATCCTTGAATTGGTTAAATGAGGGATCAGATAAAATTTCTTGGATCATCAAATCATGTGATTAAAATGTTTTTTAAGCATGAAAAATATGGTTAACCCCCTATGAAAATCATGTTACATACATAGGCATTTCACGTGATCACTCATAGATCACATGAAAGACATAGGGCAGCTTATGTGAAGGACGTCACACATACCTGATGAGTCACATGAGACTTAAAAAAATTAACATTGAAAAAACATAAGGAATATTAAATAAAATTCTAGAACAAAGACTAAAAATATAAGAGACTTATGAGAAGAACAAATATGCTGATTCTCATGTGCATTGATGAACCACCTAGGTTATTTGAAAAAATGAGGACATGTCACATAGATCATGTGATGTTCCTTTGGAAAACATTTTGGATCATATAAAGTCCTATGGAAATTTTAGAGCAAGTCATATGATTCTCTTTTGGTATACCACCCAATTCTTGTGCAATCCTCAGGGATCTCCATCTAATCCACATGATAACCTCTAGAAATGTCACCCAAATCATATGGTATCACTAGAATATGTCATCTATGTCTTGATATGACATCAAGACATGTCTACTGGTTGTCACAAAACCCTCAAGACATTCCATCATGATCTAAAAACTCTCTCTAGTTATTTCAGTTGCCTCTTGATAAATCCCAAGGATGTCATCCAATATTCGTAATGAAACCTAGAAAAGTCAACCAAGTCATTATGCACCCTCTATAATTGTCACATTGACTATCATGACACCCTCAAAGTGTGTCATCCCTATTTCATGATGACATTGGTGAAAGATATCTAGATCATGTGATTCCCTCCAAGCATGTTAGTCATGATCATGTGATGGATTCTAGGATCAACCAGCTAGGTCTTGCAATGTCCTTTGGAAAAATCAATCCTTTTTCATACGATGAACTCTATACCAGCCATCAAGATTATTCTACATCCCTTGGTCATGTTAAATAGGACATGCAATTTTATTTAGAAATGTCATGTAGATATTATCTAACATTTCAAAAATACAATCAAGTCATATTATAAAGACAATAGACACATGTCTGTCATATGAGAAGACCGTGCCAAGTTGGATTTCCAGGACATGATAACCCTATCCAGCCAACATATAAGAGAAATATTTGTGTGTAATCCTTGATAAACGTCATAATATGATATTTCCCTCATATAAGGGAAACCATAGTCTGTAAGACCAGATCATCAGCATAATATGATATGTCCCACATATACGGGAAAACTTAGTGTGTAGTCCCCAACATAAACAACTATAAATACTCTGATTTCTAACATAACCAGGATACATATTATGCCTTAAAAAGGCTCATAATTTTTATAAAACTAAAAATGGGATGTCCTAGTGCATAAATCCTTCATCCATATGAAATGAGATATATTATTTTCCATCCCTTGTTTCTCACATCGAGTATAGCTCACATGGGATTAAGGAGTCGCAATGATCTTATCATTTATCTCATAAGCATCTACCTAGATAAGGGAAGCCTTAGTGTGTAAGCCCCAATCAATAGAATTATATGATATTCTTGGTATATAAGGGAAGACTTAGTGTGTAATCCCTAACATAATGACCTATGGAAACTATGATTCCTGTCATAACTAGGACATATTAGACACATTTAAATTTCTTGGTCTTAAATGGGGATCCAATTTTGTTTATGTCCATTCAAGTCTCACAAATTCCAACAATCGAGACCCAATATCTCCAATGGGATGATCATCGTTTCTCATCCACCAATAAATTGATAAATCACTAATCTACAATGACACTAATTCTTACCATAACCATGACACATAGGAAAACTTCTAATGGCTAGATCTCTCTATCAAGAATCAAATGGCATGCACCATCATGTAATCCACAAATCCATATGTAATAAGGATGAATACATTCTATTCCCTATTTCCCAAACTGAGAACAACTCATGTGAGATTAATGAGTTTTAATGATAACATCATTCGAATCATGAATCCACACCTGCTAGGGAATCCTCAGTGTGTACACCCCAACTAGTGACATGATATAATCATCCATTACATGAGGTATCTATGTTGTCTTAAGTACCAAGGGTGTGAATAAACTATGATAACTTTAATTAATTCCATAATCATGATATGTTGGAAATCTCATTGAGGATTTATCTTAAAAACATGGTGACCAAGTTCCTACATATAAGCCCTTTCTATATTATTGTAAACTACATCAGTTTAATTAAATTCATGGCGGGTTTTTCCCTTTTGTAAAATTGTATATGTAGGATGAATCATAATGGATCAATCCCATCCTCAAAATAATAACCACCTCCCTCGATAATAACAAACTCCAGAGTTATTGGTTATCCAAATTAAACATAAAATCAGCTACCCACTAAAGGGAAATGGATTAAGAACCTAAAATACATACAAATGTATTCACCAACAAGCCCCATTCTCTCTGCTGTTAGTTTTCAGGGCCCACATCAGAAGCTGGTGGCCCAAGGATTTTAAAATTTTTTGTCGGCGGGAAGACGGAACTTGTCATCACCAACAATCTGATCCCCCGAAAGGTCCGAGGATCCTGCATAAATCATAATGCACACAAAAATAAAATGAAAACGTACCCATTTCAAATCCGAAGTCGTGGTCAACTGAAACTAGTCGATGGTGATTGTTGCTTGAAGGATCCAAATCAGGATCCCTCTAGACTATCCACAAATGCTCCAAAAATCTTCTAGAATGTCGATCCCCGAATTCCAGGTGCTAGCGCGGTGATATGATGATGCTTTCAAAATCTCAATGACCACCACATCGAGATTCCTTTGATGCTAAAGAGAGATCTTGATCCAAACATCTTGGATCAAGAGCTTCTATCTCTTGAGAGCGGGATGAGAGAGTGGCTATCAAATTTCATTCCAAGAATGAATGAATTGTGATTTTCACACAAAGGGAGAGAGCATCCTCTACTATTTGTAGTAGAATTATAAAATACTCGGTTGGGTTACCCAACCCCTGTTTATTTCAACATCCACTAAATAGATAATTTTCATGAACTAAACCGCACCAATACTAGTTATTATTTTATCACATACATGTAATATATATAAAATATATTACGTGATAAAATTGAGTTATTTAACTCGACTCGTTTTCCCACTTAATATTAAATGAAATTTGAATATTAAAATAATATTCGTTCGATTAATATTTGCTCATATTTACTAAAATTGAAATTACATTAAATAAATGAAATACCAAATATTTATAACCTGAATAATAATGAATTTATTTAATTATTTTTGGTGATCATTGACATGGAAAACGCTCGGACCTCGTGGTGGGGCCCACCATGTCCATATATATATTAAACTGAATAGGGAATATTCTCGAATACGCTATTTTTTGTGACCCTCTAGGACCTTATCTCAGTAGTTGTGAATAAAATCCACAGACCAAGAATGGAGTCTGGCAATACATTATGGCCCCTAAAAAGATATGGATTGTACTAACAACAACTACCATCCTACGAACACTGGCTGTGTACTATAATCTCTTTCTCATTAAATATCTCATAAAGTAGGAAGCACTCTTGTGTCATCATCCTTGTCTTGAATTATTATTTGTTGATGTATCCAGATTGATTTGGATTTCTATTACTTTGGCCAAAGACTTATGAAGGCAACACCATCCTGATCAACCAAGCCTGAGATATACAACTTCATGAACATGGAAGCGACAAATCCTTTTACGATCATTCAGCCAATGTCATACCACCATCGATGCACTTAACACAAAATACCTTACCACTACTTCATTTCCATGGTTTTTTTCTTGCATCAAAGTACGTAATCAAATAGTACACATTGTTAATGGTCTTAAGATAGAAGACCAATACACATGACTGTAGATAGGAACAATCAATGACACCAAAAACATCTGGTGTTCCTATAGGAGGATCTATCCTCATGATCTGATTACTAGAGATCACCAAGTGTGAACTTTATGAGAAGAAGTCTCAATGCTTATGAGCCTCTGACACCTGATAGTCAGACATCTACAATGTCCAGTCAGTAAGATTAATCTAGACCATAGAACATTTATTTATGATTAATGTCAAAGTGTCTTGAGGTTCTCATTATAGTTTAGGATTAGTTATAACCTCTTGACATGACAATTAACCATTGGACATTACTATTATAATAGTGGATGCAGAAAAGTATACACTATAATGGTAAGATAGCATCATGCATATCTACCCATACACATGATATGGTAATCAAAAGTAATGCATAGTAGGGTCTAGGGCACCCACTATTTCAACACTCCCACTTGAACTAGAGTCAACTTGCTAACTAAACTTGTTATCTACTAACATGATGCTTCTAATGAGTAATGGATTTAAGTACTGGGCCTGCCATATTTTCACCGCATGGTATATTTTCTATAGGTCACCTCATCTCCTTGTGTAAAACTTCTCAAGATAAGGTATCCCCAAGCATATCTCTTTTGTCCATTTTGATAACTTGAAAACTTGGCTAGTAAGAATTTCATCATTTACATTATGGAAATAAGTTTTCTCACTAGGTGAGAATCCAAGAACTAGAAAAAATATTTTTTATTTATAACTGCTTCCTAGCTTCCTTGGAAGCTGCAACATACTTGTTATTTGTTGGTATAGCTACCACTATCTTTTATGAGCTTCACTCGCTCATCTCCTTTTCCAAACTGCAATACTAGATAAAATTTATCTAAGGATTACTAGTTTGTGTCCCAAAAAAACTACTATACCTTCCTCTCCATATTCCAGGTACATATCATTTTTACTTTTCGAAGTACAAGATGATAGTTCTGACTACACCACTTGCAGTGCTCCTGGAAATAATTGATATCTACCTAAAATAATGTATATCCTGGTAATATCTGTTATTGTACATAATATGGAATATTTGAATGATCCATCACTGAATCACATGGAACACAACTCACAACATTAATCTCTTCCTATGTCCCGAACATGATAACTTGAAGAGATTAATCTATCTGACATAGGCAACAATTCATCTCTTGAATTGTTCCAACTTGTATTTTTCAATGCAATTTCACTATATGTACGAGATTGATTAGGACCAAGAAACCTATGGATATACCTTAGTAGATCCTATTCCCCAGAACTTAGGTTGCTACATTAAGTCAATCATTATAGAATTTCTTTTATTCTAATCTTATCTAAATTTAAGATCAAGATCTATTTTTCAAATGTTTCTAAACATATTTCACTTGGAAAACATTGGTGGTCCCACTAACCTTTTGTAGACACAAGGCAATGATTCATTTGAAATGAATGCTCTACGATCTTGTCGCTTACTTTAATCCAGAACTAGATTTTAGTAATTTTTAACATTCATTGGCATCATATGATTTCATCATCTCTTTATTGTTATGTCGTATAGACACCTTCCAAAAAAGATGATCTTGACACCCAATGACCAATATAATGATCTTAGAAGTTAGTTATGACAAGTAAAATTCTAATAGATTTAGGCATACCATCATGGTATAACCAATCAATCCTTATTGGTACCAAGCTTTTACCATCCATGTATCTTCACATTTGAATACCCACCACAGTATTCAATTTATAATCCCCTTTGTAATTTGATACATATAATCCATTATTGAATTTTAATTAATCTTGTCAATCATAGCATATTTCCATATAATGCTTACATGAAGGAATTATTATTCTTAATGAATAATTTATCATCAACCATGGTGAATATAAAACCATCACCATGGTTTCATTTTTCCTATGCAGTATGTTTCACTAGAACATTCCTATTCCATATGTACTTGTGGAACATGTTCCCATGCCAACTATTTGTGCATCTCGATCTTTGACTAAGTCCAAGTCAATTCAAGTCCCACTATATCTAATTGAGATATTCACCCTTGTATAGAAAGGTAGTCTAATACTTGACTACATGTTTTCTATATTAGGGATTTATGTAATATCGAAAGAAACTTTTAGTATAATTTCCAAATATGCACAATGTGTTTAACATGATGCAGGTTTGTTTGTTTTTTCCTTAACAAATTCTTTGAATCCTAAACACATGTCCTATGAAAAAATTTACTTTCATCATGCTATGACTCGTATTATATCCATTTTTCATTTTACTTGTCATATTGGTTATGGGTTTATGCCGTTATTTGGAAAGAACATCTTGAAATATAATGGATGTTCTTGGATGTTTTAATAGTGATACAAATTACATCATAACTTTGTTATATAAAATGTGCATTTAGGAATTGCTCCATGCTACATTTTTTTGATCAATGTTAACATGTAAAACATCATCATCGATCCTCCTTAGTAACATCAATACATTGATATAGATAAGGTAACATGCATTTAAGAATTACTCCATGCTACACTATCATGATTGATGATTGCATAGTCAAGATATTTTTCGGCATGATGATCTGATGTAACTCATATCTTCTGACCATGAATATATTTCACTATTACATTCCTTAATAACATAAAGAAATTTTATGAAGTTTTTTTACCTCTAGATTTCTTTAGAATAGTTCACACTATCTTGTTGAGCTAAACTCAGATGCTTTGTGGCATACCTTTATTTCTAATGGTTTCTTTTTCTAAATTAAGGATTTAAATAATACCAAAGGTGTTTATCTATGCTAAGCCAAAATACCATACTAGGTATATAGTTGTCGTCCATTTTTAGTTTTACATAACAATGTATCATATTACCACAACTTCGTAGCTCCTAAAATTTTATATTCATCATGTATTGCATTTGATTCAAATATGTCTGAACTATTTGTTGAATATATTACCAGAAAAAAATTCATTCCCAAAACATGGAATGATGTATCAATATGTCCACAGTGCATGAGAGGTAAATATTGTTTTTATACTCAACAACATGTTTAGTTTGAGTCAATTACTTGTCAATTTGAAGATATGTGTTTCTCACCGCTGACTTATGAATTACCCTTTCTCAACACCTTGGAGAAGACACATTACTTTTAGTAATGTTTCTATAGTCAGTTGGTTCTTGTGTTTCAATACATATATGTGAAAATCATTTTTTATCTTGATACCCAAGAAGTATGTGAGAAAACAATAATTTTATTTTATGAATATATACTAAATGAGAAGCTGGTACTTGCTTCTGGTATTTTAGTTCATTTCATTTTTTAACATCCAAAAATTTATATCATTATGTGATGAAAATAACTTTTTGGTAAATAACCATCCACCTTTTCTTTGCAGGACACGATGAATATTCCTTTGGCATAACATTCCATAGGCCTTTATGCCTTGTCATTCAATTTATTCACTATAAGAATAAAAGATGTCATTATCTCTAATATTCTTATTACATAGAGAATGTTACCTTAAAGTTAATGAATCACTTACTCTATACCATTAAATTGAACCCTTAAACGAACGAGTGTAATTGACTGCAAAATGTATAATAATGGGAGGACATGAAAGATTGTAAATTGTCGTTCACTTTACACAAAATGAGTGTAATCATCACATTCAAATCTTGCTTCGCTTTCTCCTTGTAAACTTCTTGGAGATGAGATTACATGAAACATCATCTATGTCATGATGTAGATATCGTAAGTAACATCAGAAGATGATGATAGAATTATGAAAAAACCATCATATGATTGATTCATGAGTCTCCTGTAAGCAGTTTTACACCCTCACTTGCTGAGGTGGCTTAATAGGTTGGAAAACAAGCAACAATGAATATCCGTTATAGTAGTAATGTGCGCAAGCGCCTATACCACTCTTTGGAAATTCGTGCCTAGTTTAGACATTAAAGTTATCTAATATTTATCCTAGTCTTATTTTGGTATTTCTTTACATTCTCTGCAAATAAACATTAGAAGATTTTACTTTAATGTGATTACCAGTTTAGACATAATTGGTCATTGAATGTCTCCCACTAATTTTTCGAATTCTAGGAACCATATGTACTAGGATCAGAATAATCATGAGTATCATAGTGGCAAGGATCCTTGGACCTACCTCACATTCTGTAATCTATGGCTACGCCACTACTTAGAGGGTCTAAGGTAGGCTTTTTGAGGGCCAACTGCATTAACTTGCAGTTCCTTGATCTGTTGAGTGAAGTCCCAGCTTCAAAAATAATTTATTTATTTACTCAATGCTTGCCTCTAAAATTACAAAAAGATGGCTATGTCTATTTATTTGTTGCAATTTTAGTTAATTACACCCCCACGTGAATAAGAAGTCCCCAGTAGTTAGAGGCACCCTAAGCTAAGGAATGACTGTCACTTCGAACACCCAGTTTTGTTCAAACCTGAATGATGGAAGGCTATTTGTGAATTAATATTTTCTTTGAGGGTTTTATTGGTTTTTCTCTTTTGATGAATGTAATCCATTTCTATTAAACTAGTTCATATATGTGGTCGTGCTCACAACTAAACTATAACAGAAAAACACATGCCGCTTATTTATACATTTTATTATCAGTTGTTTTATGTATTTTTCCTACTGTTCTAAAATGCATAAAATAATAAATAAATACAAAAAATTAAATTACTACCCAAATAGTCTTGAGCATCTAAATGACCTAAGGGCATCATACCTGAGTCGGATTCTTGACCCTTGATGCAGCATTGCCTATCATGTACGTCCGCTTCACGTATAGAACATCACCCAATCTTAGCAGGGTCCACCTCATGTCTTGGTGTACCGCCTCATCTTGGTTGGGTCCATGTTTAGTTTTGCATCTTCTTGATCAATGTGGACCGCCTTGTCTTGGTGGGGTCAACATCGTTCATTGTCTTCGTCCGAAGTAAAAAATTACTCGGCGTAGGAGAGGGGAACTCGAGTATAAATGTACATCATATAAATATTTGGCATGCATGACCTTATACATTTTCAACAAAAAATAAATATGATACGCATACCATCTATTTAATTAGTTACAATCATCATACACAATTAAAATAATTAATTAAATAATAAGAAACACACACGGGTCGATGCTCACGACCAGCATGTGTGTAAAATGAAGCGCGATAAAATTAAAATGCATTAAATAAGTATGAGGGTTTATTTAATTAAATTAAATAAAATAATAAATTCAAATAATTTAATTATTTATCTGTCCTCTAATAAATTTAATTTTTATGCCAAAATTAAATTAATAAAATAATTTCATTTCTGTTCAAAATTAAATTAATTTATATCTCTGGGTATCCAAGATTATTATTGGGGAACCCAAAAATTAATATATTAATTAATTAATTGTATTAATTATGGAAAAACTAGCCACCACAACACCGAGCAAGCCCAAAGTGGGTCACACTAATCCCGCGAAAACCCGTTTTTGGGCCATGCAATGCCTACGCTTGGAATTTCAGTGTGATGCAAGTCTATTCAAATTCGTTTTGAATTGGACAAAACCGTCCAAGCCATTTACGTGCTAAACTGGGTCGATCCATTTCTAGGTACCTAGCAGCGGAGGAGTGTGGGGATGCACTAGGACTGCTGAGGGAGACTTTAGGGAAACCTGTGCCTGTAATGGGTGTGTGACATGAGGGAGATGCCAGAACCGAGTGGCTTGCGTTGCGGCTTGTCTGAAGAGGGGTTTGGTCGGCAGTAAGGGGAGGTCCAGGTATCATATGAAGAGGGCGGTAAGGCCCAACGTTGTCTTCGGGAGGGCAGTGGGCTACTGTGAGCCGCTACAGGGAGTCAGACGTTGGACCTTGGTAGAGAGATGGTGGGAGCAGGGCGCACAGGAAGTTGGGCCGCCTGCTGGTCAGGTGGTAACTCACGGCAAGGGAAGGTGAAGCCTTCAATGGGAGAATGCTGAAGCCAGAGGCGAGCCGAGGTGGCCTTCTATGGAGGTGGGACCGGCTCGGAGGTGGCCCCCGGGGCGCCAGCGCACTGGGTCTGCAAAATGGCCTAAAAATTGGCCGAAGGAGGAGGAGCCCACTGGGGTGCTTGCTGCTACATGGAGCCAGTGCAGCCGGACGCTACATGCGGTGGGCCTGTGTGTAGGAGAAGTTGGAGGCCAGGGCGGCCGGGGTCGCGGAATCTCCAGGGATGGTCTACGCTTTTCGGGAGGTGTGCTGCCAGTTGGGTGGAGGAGCCGGCTAGGGTGCGACTACGACGCTGGGACCTGGGCTCTCCTGAAGGAAGAGGCGCCAAAGCTAGGGAGTAGGCAGTGCCTGTAGAGTGCAGCGCCAGGCAGTCCGGGCAACTCTCAACTGCGCCGTGCAGGGGACACACAGTGGGTCTGCTCGGACCACTGTTTTCCTTTTTTTGCCTTTCATTTCCACATGCCAGCCCCCCCACTTTTAATGTTTTTTTATTTAAAAATTCATTTTATGTCTTCTTCCACTATCCTTTTTTTATGAGTCAAGTCTCCCCCAAAATTTTGTAAGTCATGGTCTTCTAAAAAAAAATTCCAAAGGCTTAATGATAGCATTTCAAATTTATTAATAAATTAATTATTATAATAAAATAATAATTCATTATTATTATACTAATATAATAATTAAATAATTATTATAACAATAAAAAAATTGGGCTAATTATTTAATTGTCCAAATAAAAATTGAACATTGTTGGAACTAGTTCCAATTAACCAAAACCGATCAAAACTTGATCGGTTTTTATGGTATGAATTAAAATTTAATAGTCGAGATCAAAATGAAAATTTGATCCAACTAAAAATTTCAAAGGGATGTAAATTGGTCGTTCGAGATCGGATCGACGCGTGGTTTAAACCATTATAATCGTTTTTGAACCCTATACATAATTATAATCCAAATTTAATTTTCTCTGGCTCAGAAAATTTATGTGATCCCTCTGATACCACTGTTTGTTTTCAGGGCTCACAGCGGAAGTCGAAGGGCTGGGGATTTTAACATTTTTCATCAGAGGGATGAAAGAACTTGTTTTCATCGACGATCCGAGCCCCAGAAAGGTCCGAGGATCATGTGTTAATCATAAGGAGCGTAGAACTAAAATTAAAACGTACCCGTTTCAAATCCGAAGTCTTGGTTGACTACAACTAGTCTATGTAGATCGTCACTTGAAGGATGAAAAACTGGATCCCTCTAGATCTTCCACACATTCTCCAAAAATCTGCTAGAATGTCGATCGTTGAATTTCGGGTGCTAGCGCGGTGATCCGGCAATGCTTTGGACATCCCGACAACCACCGCATCGAGATGCCTTCGATGATGAAGATAGATCCTGATCCAAAAATCTTGTATCGAGATGTTCTCTCTCTAGAGAGTGGGATGAGAGAGAGGCTCTCAATTTTCATTCCAAGAATGAATGAATAGTGATTTTCACACCAAGGGAGAGAGAATCCTCTCTTAGTTATAATGGAATTCCAAAATACCAGGTTGGGTTCCTCGGCCCCCGTTTATTTCAACATTCAATAAATAAATAATTTTGATGAACTAAATTGTGCCATTATTATTTATTATTCTATCACATACTTGTAATATATATAAAATATGTTACGTGATAAAACTTATTCATTTATCTCGACTCGCTATCCATCTTAATATTAAACGAATCTTGAATATTAAAATAATATTCATTCCAATAATATTTTCTCGTATTTACTGAACTCATAAATAAATTAAATAAATTCAATCCCAAATATTTATAACTTGAATATTAATGAACTTATTTAATTCTTTTTGGTGAACAGTAACTTGGACAATGCCCAGACCTTGTGGCGGGGCCCACCATGTCCATATACCTATTCAGCTGAATAGGAAGGATTCTGGAATATGCTATTGTGTGTGACCGTCTTAGCCCTTATCTCAATAGCAGTGAATAAAATCCATAGAAAAATAGTGGATTATAGCAACCCATAGTGGCCCCTAAAGAGATAAGGATTGTCATAGAAATGACTACCATTCTATGAACACTGACAATGTACTATAATCTCTTTGTCATTAAATATCTAATAAAGCATGACGCACTCTTGTGTCATCGTCCTTATATTGATTTATTATTTTTTGATCTATCCGAATGGATTTTCCTTTCAATTGCTTTGTCCAAAGAATTTTGAAGGCATCACCATCCTGATCAACCAGGCCTGAGACATACAACTTCCAGAACATGGAAGCGAAAAATATTTTCTTAACCATTCAACCAATTTCATACAACCAAAGACACACCTAACAAAAACTAACACACTAATACTTCATTTCCATGGTTTTGTTTCTTGAATCAAAGTACGTAAACAAATAGTACACATTGGAAATGGTCCCAAGTCATGAGACCAACAGAACTGTCCATAGATAGGAACTACCAATGACACCCAAAAATGTGGTGTTCATACTTTTGGGTCTGTCCTCTTGATCTCATTATAATAGATCACCATGTGTGAACTTCATGAGAAGAATTCTCAACTCTAATGAGTCCCCAGCACCGGATAGTTAGATATCTAATGTGTCCAGTCAGTAAGATGTATCTAAACCATAGAACATTTATTTAAGATTAATGTCATAGTGTCTTGAGGTTCTCATTATAGCATAGGATCTACTATAACCTCTCAACATGACAATTAACCATTGTAAATTACCATTATAATATTGGAAACAAAAAATTATACACTATAATGGTAAGATAACATCATGTATATCTAACTGTACTCATGATATATTAATCAAATTTACTGCATCGTTGGGTCTAGGGAACCAACTATTTCAACATCTGTTTATAAAGAGACTTAATCTATGATCATATTGACAGGTTAACCCATTCTATAACATAATTAGGAAGATATTCTAGAAGAAATAGTAAATATATAAGAGAATATCGTAGTAGTAAACAATTCCCCCAACAATGGTGTGATGAGTCTGACCTCCCATCCTCTCAAAATATATGAGTTCCTAAGCTTAATTGGGTCAGAAAACCAAATGGACCACCTTACTTTGTAAAGAGGGTATGCATATTGTTATGGATGCGAGAATGATTGGGATTTTTTTTGAGAGGTTTAAAAATGTGTAGCCCAATTTGAATGATTGTAGAGAACATTGAACCCCACAAAATCAGGTAACAAGACAAAATCCATCCAAATATTTATGAAGAAAAAAATAGTGAACCAATGTGAATCTTTGAAATTAAAAAATGATTGGGTTATTTTTAATGAGGTTATTTTGTTTGAGTTTATTACCCAAACAAAAATATAGAAATCAACATGAAACTCTCAAATATAATGATGTTTGGTTGTCTATGACATGGATCTTAGAGGTGATCCTCTATAGACTAGGTTCATCATGAAATAAGTCCATCGTCACTTTGGCAAGTACCTATGAGTAGCATGGTCAGATTGGTAATAAAAGGAAAATTCTGTTAACCAAGCATATTTAATTGAGCACAAAACATGCTTACAATTGTGCATTGATCGATGACCTTTTTCCTTGTTGTTTGGATGACTTCATATAATACTCTCATCTAAAACATCATAATCTAAGATAATGTATTCATATAGTGACCATTATATCAAATCATCTGAAACTAAAACACATGTGGGCCTCAGATTGACCCCACCCACCCGACATCATCATCTTTGGGTAGAGAATGAAATGGTACGGTAATACCATTGACATGGATACAATCTCAACCATCCAGGATACCCAACAGGGTCTTCATGTATATAAATCAACAAGTACACATCTTTCAATGAATGATTTATCAAATCTAGTGTCCCTCATTTCCATATCCAACCACTTTGGATGTTTATCCTTAAATAACACAAAATCACCAGATTCAATATTTGATGGATAAGGTTCAATGGGATGACTATAACTACCTTATGATTCGGTGTCCAATGAATAGGACACCTATCAACTTCCATTTCCATCTCTATCCCACATGTACCCATCAGTAACCTACTGAAGGTACCACCCAACAACATTCTACCACTGACTCCAATCCACAAGTAATAAGGAAGGAATATCAGGCACATAAGGCTCTGGATAATCATGTTTGGGATTATATCCCCACTCCCTCTGATGATATATGTTGAATTATTATCTAAGTAACCATTGAGTAGGATCATATCCCTACTCACTTGGAATAAGTCTGTGATATGAAGTAGGAATTAGGGGGTGTATATTCCTGCATGAAGTCCATCAACATTTTCTGGTGGCATCAGGAGGGAAAAGTGGTCTCATATACCTATTTCAATTGAAGATATCTGATAGTATATAGTGGAGATAGAAAATATAATGGATTATATCTACATGAAAACTTTTCTAAAATACCATCACATCATAGAAAAACATGACGAACTTATCCATAATATTTCAAAACAGGTACAAGTACAATGATAGACACATATTCAAATCCCAACAGCCAAGGAAACTCACCATTCTAATGATTATAAACATGAGGTTACTTCAGAGAAAGCATACATTATTTCTCCCATCCAGGGGGATTATCATCATACTCCAAAAAATCATGATGCATCATACTAGGCCCATATTCCTTTTCCAACTAGGGCTCACTAGCTGAGAGAGGTACATACCTCGGTACAGGGAACATGCGTATCGAAAAACTCTAGTGGTATATTCCAAAGGCCGGGGATAGGGATCATATCTCCATTATGGCCAGGGATAACCAAGTGAGAGGGAAGCATGCCTTTGGAAGGGCTCATATTCACGTTGAAAAATACTAGCGACATACACCAAAGGATTTGGATGATGGTTATATCCCCATTCTGACCGAGGCTCACGAAGTGAAAATGGAACATTCCTCAGGATAGGTTCATATTCCTATCAGTAAATCTGCATATAATACTCTGGTTGATCATGGAAGCATGGTACATATTATTAATTTTGTCGATGAATGGATACATCGACATTATTATAGGAAAATATAAGAGGAGGCTCATATCCCTTGTCCCATTTGGAGGTCCGTCATTATATTATGACGAGAAATAAATAATCGAACAAGGATCATATTCATGTTACAATTGAGGCTCAGTAAGTGAGAGTGGTAAATTCCTTGGGACATTCTCATATCCCTACCTCAAAATACTAGTGGCATATCCTGAAGTCTCAACATCATGCTCATACTCCAATTTCGACTGAGGATCACCAAGTGAGAATGGTACATGCCTCGGTTGGGGATCATATTATTGGAAATAATGAAGAATCACATTGGCATATTCCAAAAATAGGATCATACTTCTATAGCACCATAAATTTTTTTAAAATATCTTCCAACTTCCATACAGTTTTCTCATACCCTAGAACAATTCCAGAGGGAAGGTTGGCATATTCCATCAACGATAAAGAATGAGGCTCATATCAATAATATTATCAATAATTGTGTCATTGATGTTGTTTAAGACACATTATCAACTCCCCAAGGATCCGTAAAATCTTCAACTAATGTATAAGATGGAAATTGCCACAACATTCCTCATAAAGGTACTCTAGATATAGATTTCAAGTAATCTACTCATAACATCCACCATGGAAAACTTCCCTATGGTGATATATCCCATGGAAACATAAATGCTCCCGTTAGCCAGAAACATCTATATAAGTAGGAGTCCAAAACTAAGATGCCTTATTATAGATAGGTGCTCGAAACATCAGGTTCAACTACATATGGTTCCCCATCAACTTCCAGAAGCACAACACTTCCGTCAGTAGGAATCCCCAAGAATCACATTCTGTGTTCTGATTGGATGGAGGCATGTAACCCTGATGAAGAGGAAGTCAAAATTTATATATAGAGAGTTATAAAAAACATCCTTATCATTTTCTATCCTCTTTCAACTTATATCTATGAACTCCTAAATGAGACATAATAGGATTTGATGCCTTATCTACACCAAAATATACGGAAAACTCATCAGTGACAGAAGACTATACTCCTCCCTTATCCAGGATATGATGGTTACCTTTAGACCATCAAGATATGATATTGGAAGTTGGAAATTCTTTCAAAATCCATTGCCTGAGATCCAAAATGGGAAAAGAAAAATGAAAATCTACTACATTCCTTTCACCATTTCATTATTGATCGTTGTGAATTGGTAAAATAATCCATGTCATGTTTTGGAATTTAAAAAATGGGGAAAGTATGGAGTGTTACACTTCACCAGATACCTGGAATTGAAGTCCCCATCAAATATGAAGTTCTAATGTTATAGACTCCAGTGAAACTGTGGGATTGGGTAACAATAGGGCCATTTGTTCACAACAACATAATTCCCTATCATAAAATATTGCACAGACATCATGAATTGTGGAAGAGGATAGCCAAAATGTCTTTGAATTAGGCCCCTCAAAGCAACGATAATGAATTTAAAACACAAAATCCAAAGTTTCAATCATATTGATAACATGCTATAAAAATGACTTTTATCATGGGATAGAATTACACACATCTGCTACATGATCACAACTGTGACACATCAAATACGATAGAATATCAGCTACCATAGAATCCATTTAGGAGAGGACCCATCTCATCGGACATGGGGAATATCTACCACTTCCTCCACCTCTCAAATCATCAATTCCTAGAGGATTAATGACATATCTTTATTAACTTCAAACAAAAACTATACCATTTGTTTGGAGGAATTTATATATCAAATTCCATCACCATGTTCTTCGTCCCATGAGTGAGTCCTAGGGAAATCAGTAGTATAAGGACATGTTCTTAAACATTACATAATCTTGAATTAAATGGATAATTCACATTGATGATATTTTCAGGTTTAGAGTTTTAGAGAATTAGGTCATAAAATTTACATAACAACACGAATATGACATGTATACAATTCTAATCAATATCCAATTTTTCATAAAATAAAAAACAATTGAAAAAAGAGACATGTCTAGTTCCATGTTTTAGAGAGCATGACTTTTCCTTGACACCATCCTTGGCCCTTATTCAACATTAAGTCACATGGAAAACATTTCAAAAACTAGGGATGAGCATAGAAAGCCCAGTAAGGGATATAAAATAAGGAATGAAAACATTAGCACATTAAAAAATACAAAACAATGAAACCATAATTTTCAATCATAACATACCTCATGAAATGATAAGATTTTTGAATAACACACAGAAATCATAAATTATAAAGGTGACTTGTGGAATGAATATCAAAACTACATTGTAGATATCACAGCTACATAGGGAGTCACATTTGGAATACCCATCATAGTGTATTCCTTAAATCTATTAGGAGAAACATTTACATTTACCTTCGTCACTTTACTGAGTGCATTGGAGAGCTATCTCAGGCTCAACTGCCCTAAGTTTATTACAGAACCACCCATATACATAAACAATTCCTAATAGCAATAACATATTCATAACCCATAAAACAAACATAATGTAAATATAACATTTCCACATTGCAATAACAAAATATCCTTTCAAAATATTGACAAAATCAAAATATTTTAAAAACCATTTAATATATATTAAATAAAGTGATTTTTTGAATCAAAGTGTCCAACACCACTTTAAAGCTTTTGAAATAAATTTCAATTTCAAAAAATTCATGTTCATATGAGTAAATACTTAAAACCATTTTTAAAACATGAACATTAATGTAAAATTTTTATAAGAATAAAACATTAAAACGTTTAAAATGATATTTTAGTTAAATAGTTTTTAACAAAACAAGAGACCCTATAATACAAATAATTGAGAAATAAAATTTAATAAGAACATAACAATATAATGAGAATAAATGTATTAATGATATAACATTCCAAAGGATAGTATATAAACCATATAAGTGTGAATTGGTGCATATCAACAATGAAGTCTCAATGGAAATGTAAATTGAGATGAAATCCCTTATAAAGAAGGTATACTTAGATTAAGGATAAATCAGTTACATATTAATGTGTGAAAAATAAAAAAACACACAATATAAGTGGATATTATGTGTAAAACAATCGAAGGTTATTCACACATATTCATAGCACGATATAATCAAGAAAGATATGTTTAACCCAAAAATTTAAAGTGGTTTAAGAAGTTTTCTTATCGAATTTCGACACACAAACAACATCACTATAAAATCAAGAGAAACATTTGTTGAGAGAAAAAATGATATCTCATTACTTGGAAATAAAATATTCTTCAATAATGATATATAAGAACATATCCCAACATAATAATATGTAAATTAAAATATATAAAAAAAATAAGACTTTTAAAAAGAGGAGGGTGAAAGGTTCCCTTACCGATTTGGTAACTTACAAAACATTCAACCCATGAAAGAAAGATCATGCAATAAATATGTAAATACCCATAAATTAAATTATATTACACAAAGAATACAATCATGGGCAGTACATCCACCACACAAAAGGAAATAGTGGCTAATATAGCATGAATCTCACAGGAATAAATAGTGAGATGAAAAAAACCTTACCACATTGTATTCAATCGAGTCATATGGAAAAAAGTTAATAACCATCCAATTAATCACAAAATACAATGAAAATAAATTTAATCATGATAATATATATCAACTGTATGTACATAATACACCACATGAAATAAATAAGTGGTGAACAATGGAAATCTTATGGAATTAAAGGTGAGATAAGAAATCTCTGACCTAATGTCCAACTTGACTCGTATATTCCTTGTTCATCCTGAATAATAAACGTAAGTTAATTTCTACTTGACTTATAACCTTTTTAATTTTTATTATTACTTTTATATCAGTTATTACCTTGAAATATCATTTATTTAATTATTTGAGTTCATATCGGACATTTTGTCGATGTTCGGAATTTGAGTTAAAAAATAAACTTGTTATAATTACAATTTTTCCATGTGGTAAAAAATACATTATCTCCAGAATTGTATTAATTATTTAGATATAATATATATCATATATATAAAGTATATATATATATATATGTATGTATAATAGTACATAACATTTGGATATAAGAAATGAAATGCACCGTTCAAGGAGACGGTAAGCCGCACGTATGTATGAACACTACTTTCAATTTAATTTGATATTTAATGGAATGAAAACATAATGATACATAGGTATATTATAATTCCTTTATAATATCATATGATATATATGTTACATAATTTCATTAACTCCATCGTTATACGTTCCTTGTATGTCATGAACGAATCATATCACCTTGGGGGGTGGTAGTCCGCACTTTCTCAAATGAAATTATTGTGTTTACACATATTGAAAAGCATAGAGATATGTTTGTAGATAAAAATTAAATAAGAATATAAAAAACAAAAACAATATATATATATATATATAATATATAAATACAGTTCCATCATAATGGCCACCAAGAGAGGCATTAAGAGATAATTAAATAATCATCCCTTCGTGAGGCGTTAGAATTCCATCCACAAAAAGAATATGTTCTTCATCCATTAGATGGAGGTGTGTGTAAGTGTAGTTAGAATACATATCATAAAAAAATCATAGTATATTGAAGTTACTGGATTTGTTATAAAATAAAGGAATAAAAAATGTTTAGGGGGTTGGAGAAGTAAAATAAAACAAAAGAACTTAAGAGAAGATGTTACCTTTAAATCGGGTACCTCCCTTTGGTTTGAACCAAAAGGGTTTCTTAAAGTGATTTATTCCTAAATTAAGGCTTATAGTATGAATATAGGGATCTTGGGAGATTATTGGATCATAGTGTGTGCGGCCCAAAGGCTTGAGATGTGTAAAAAATGGGTAGGATGTGATGGATTTTTATAAGGGAGATGAGGGGCACTTTATGAAAGTTTGAAAAAATCATTTTATTATAAACTCATCTTCGGTTTAAAAAGTTCAAATAATCAGTAAAGTACATGTTAAGATGAATCATGGTAGAAATAAAATCATCCAATAATAATTTGACTAGTTTTGGATATTGTTTCAATATTTATAATCATATTTATTTAAATCATTTATTAATGAGGTAAATATTAAATCATTATTATGTCAAAAATAATTTAATTTATATGATGTCAAAAAATTATAAAACAAATACCATGATGTGTTAAATATTTTTATCTTTCTAATTAATATCTATTGTCTAAATGATAACTTATATAAACTTGTTTAATAATTGATTTTCTAAAAGATATTTGTTTATGTCATTTTTCCTTTACCTTAAATTAATTAATATAAAGTGTCCTAATTTCTCCCATGTGGCTCCATGGAGTCCCAAATTCGACCCAAGGATGCCCTTGTTTGGCTAGGTATCCAAAAATTGGATTAGGACACATGTTAGCATGATTTTATTTTTATTATAAAATTATATTTTACCCTTATTTACTATATTTATCCTTTAATCATGGTAAATAAAATATTTTCTTAAGTAAAGATTTAAAATGTCTAAAAATAAAACATACCTATTTACAAAAATTTGGACCTACTGATTCCAAATATGGAATCCATTTTTCAAAATTCAAAATAGAAAAGTGGATGAAATTAATTTAAAATTAATTCCTACTGTCAAAACAAAAAGTGTGTTTTTAAGAAATAATAACTATTAAAATATTGACACTTGTTTATGTCCAATTTCAAAGTGAAATAAATTCCAATGTCCATCATTGGATTAACTGATCAACATATATTCTAATTACACTTTAGAACCAATTAAAAATATAATCTTACCATATAGATATATTATATTAAAAGAAACTTTAGAATTAAAATATAGTATTTTTTACCATTCATTAAAAATGAACCTTATCAGAAAAATAAATATTTTTTTACCCAAACAATGTTTTTATGTCCTAAATCGAAAGAAAAATTTTATTTTTTCAAATATAAGATAAATAAATGACCAAAACTAGATTTAAATAGTGTTCTCCATCAAAAGGTGGTAAATTGACCTTTTAAAGAATATTAGAGTTTTTATGCTTAGATTCATTCACGTTTTAAGCCTATAAATTTTGTTGGATAAATTTAAAAACATTTTACAAACATGTATAATAATATTTTAGTTATTTCTATTCATTCATCCCAATAAAAAAACTAGGAGTTGACTACCATTTAAAAAATAATATTATATTATTAGTGTGCAACGTACGATTTCAAAGAAACCCATTATTGCGTATCGGGTACACCATCGAACATAACATCCCATTTAAAGTAGAATTAATATTTAATACATTGATATTAATAAATATGAAAAAATTATTGTTCTTTATTTACTTGGGATGTTATATCCTTCCCCCCTTTTGGTAATTGCATCCTCGCAATTTTAAAATTGGGCTCGGAAACATCATTTAATGTCCCACATGGGAAAAAGAGTCAATAAAAATATTACTTTAAAAGAAATAAAAAGAAACACAAATGTTACCTGAGATAACTGATACTAGGATTCCATGTAGGAAAACATGGATATGGAAGAGAGAAAAACCATCATTTTCTAATAGAGAGTGATAGAAAACACGATTAGGGGGAAGTTAACCATAGAAAATCACAAACATGTGATGTGTTAAGCGGTCTTTGATAACCCAGTAGGAAATGTAAACTGGCATTGTTTTTAATTTAAGTTATTTTTCATAATTTTTGGAATTTATTCACTACATAGAATAAGAACATAAGAAAATATACTTACCTACAAGTAGAGTTTCATCCTTTAATAAGTTTCTACCAAAACCTAATCTTTTCTCGAAATAATGATTATTCAAAAAGACTTTGTCACATCAGAAGCACAAGAATCAACTTCTAGAGAATCACATTATCCACAAAAGAAGAACTACATATTTCTCTTGTATTTAGACATCAATGAAAACCAAAATGGTCAGTAGGAGATCATATAATCCTAAAAAAAGATAATCATTTATAAAATGAAATACTACTCTTAATCTCTAAAATCCAAAAAAGTACCCGAAGTTCATGAAAGACCATTCAACACACAATTGACCATGAATTTCTTCAAAATAATCCAAACTAATATTGAAACCCAAAACTCATAAGTATTTAACCACATAGTCTTCCATAGTAAATCTAAACTTTTAACTCAAAAAACATAAACTAGTCTTAAAGTCTCATACTGAAGCATAATTAACCAAATCAAATATTCTCTAGGATCGTTTAATCATTTCCATAAATAACCCAACTCACAATATATCCACACAAAAAATATTCTTCCAAAATAAAATTCCACCATTACTCCTCAATTGAAATTCCAATGTATTCTATTTTCCATAGGCATATAGTGTTTCCCCAAAATAGATAATAACTTCCTTTATCAATTAATCACCAAATCAATTTATTATACTAAGGATATCCATTTGATAAAACATAAGATCCCAAATCAACTTATTCTTGATCAATAAAATCATTTAACTAAAAATAATAAGTCACACTAACCAGGGACTTCACGTAGTCTAGTGGTAGAAGATAAATCCCAATCGTACTTTGGTTGTGGGTTCGATTACTACAGCTTTGTCCAATACAATGGTTGTCACATGGTCTGTGTGTTTTCCGTTTTATAAAATTCAAAAATAACCCTAACATGTTTAAACCTCAATTTTTTCCTTATACCTATCATTTTACTCCCAAATCATGATGATCTACACTTATTAATTCTTGATGTCTTATGTATATTGCCATTTTTTGAATTTCATTACCATATGATAAAATGAAACGATCCCCATAATAAAGAATATCATACCTTGATCATGATGTCCACTTGGTTTCATCGTTATATTGTTCACGTAGGTAAAAGGTCCATGCATTGCAACAATGATTTAGGGATCCTTCAAAATCATTTTCTTCCTTCATTAAAATTGTAACGCCCCGACCCCAGCTACCCAGAGTCGGTGCATTATTACATAACATTGGCATGATCACAAGAAAGATCAAATCTCGAAAGACCGATTGGTTTAGTAGCCTTGGAAACACTAGATATATTCATAAGTTTTACATTACATCATAAAATGAAAAACTACTACAACAACATAATGTCTCCATAATCCACACTACTATCCCCTCATAATATCCCTGCAGGTCATTCATAATTTAGTTCTTCACATCCTGGGGAAAAAATAAAACATAGAAAAGGGGTGAGCTCAAATGCCCAGTAAGGATAACAATATAGCGGAAACTTTCATAAATAAGAATAAACATTTAAGGCAATGCATTACTAAAACAAAAGCCTTTTAAAATTGAACTTCAACATGGTATGGCAAAAGTAAAATGAAATAATGCCATTTACTTATTCACATGGATATTCTACTAATCGAATAATCACATGCAAAAATCAATAACCACTTTCATAATGTTGGAATGCATAATGCCAGACTATCATAACCACATAGCCAAGGCCTCGTGCCAAGACTACAAATAAGATTTTGTCAAGGCCTTGTGCCAAGACACTAGTTTGCCTCATGAGACCTACCGATGAAATTTTTTTAGAAGATACTTACGTTTAAAATTGCTAAAATACACTCCAGTGTTTTTCTGAAAACATTATGCAAGCTTCTGAAAACAAAATAACTAATTCTGAGACTTCTCGACTAATTACAGGCCATGATGGGTCCACTCCCAATCCCTTCCTGTCTACCAAACTCGAGAGTCAGGTTTTCCGAAAACATTTTTAAGCTTGCGTTAAATACGTATACATTTGCACTGGATTTTCATATATTTGAGAGAAATATATATTTTTTTGAAATCATTTAAAAATCACATTATTATAAAAGAAAACCTTTATTTTGAAAATATCCATACAAGTGTGTAAGGGAAGCTTCAAAGTTATAATAATGGCAGATAATAACCGCACCTTCCATATTAGTTAAAAAAAACATTCTTAACTTAATTCTGTCGAAAAGGTTAAAAAGCACCTTGTTTGGAAAACGACGGAAAGATTCCCTTATAAACCTCTTATAAAAAGTCAAACAAGGGTATAAATGACTTTAACCCATATTCTTGTAAATAGTAAAAATGTTTTGAAATACATTTTTAAGAAAACATGGATGTGGATGATAAAGAGATCCCAGTAGATTATTACGTATAAACAACCTCGGATAATGAAGGGATTGTGAAATAACCCTTACCTTGTACTTTTCCTTGGTTGTGGTAGGTTAACCTCCTGTATAATGGTGAAATAATTGTTATTAAATTATACAAGAATCATATACATTAATATGATATCATATATGATCTTTTAATATTGATTTGATAATAATATCTTAGTATTATCGTTGTTTCGGGTGTTAACTTACTTGTTTTCTTTCATATGTTTTGTTACGTAAGACATGTTTGTAAAGGATAGGTTGTATATTATTCATATCCAGAATGATATCAAGTCCTTAAACATCATTTTTAAATCATAAAATGATAATTACGCTTTAATGGTTACGATGGAGAATGAATCTCATCGCGTTCGTGGAGACGGTAGTCCGTACGTACGCACGAGCGACAATATCATTCTTTTGATATTAAAATAATATATAAATGGATGGTATATCATATATACAGAATCATTAACATGTTATATTTATTATTTACATGAGTTACACATCATTATTATACCCATCCAAATAATATTATATTGAATAACAATTACACCACGACGTGGAGACGGTAAGCCGTACGTACGCACGTATGGTGACATGTTATTCAAAGGGTGGATAGAATACTGAATATGATTGTACCATATTTATAATAACATCACAGTATATGTGAGATACTGGAGTTATTATTTCAGAATGGTAAGAACAAAGGAAGAAGAAGTGGAAGAAGAAATGAACTTAGAAAAGGGTGGTGAAATCATTACCTCTTCTTCGGGTTCTTCCTTTTGATTTGATCAAAAGGGCTCTTTAGGTTGGCTTTCTGATCAAACTAAGGACTCTAGGTTGTATTGAGGGATGTTGGGAGAGTATTTGGGCAGAGTTTGGCCGAACCAAAAGGCTTTTAAGGTGTGAAGAAATGAGAAGGAGGAGTGCCCTTTTATAAGAGGGGTGAGGGGCACCTTTGGAAAAGCTAGAAATATTAATTTATAATAAATTCATATTCGGTTTCTAAAGGCTCCAAAGTTGACTCTTCAAAGGCTGAGGTGGGGATAGGTCGAAAACAACTCATCCAATAGAATTTAGACAGGTTTGGGTACTTATATTAACCTTATCTTTAAGTATTAACTCTAAGTTAATTAGTTTCACTTTTACAATGTCTCTTTGTATTTTTATATAATATGGTTAATAAACTTACTATATACATCCAAGCGACCCCCAAGTGGTCCATTAATGAGGAACCTATAATAATATAAGTCTCTTGGCCGATCCTTAGATTTTTAGGAATTTAATATCAATTAATAATATAATATTTGTTTTAAGAACTCTTTTATGTCAATTTTGACACTATTCAATAGTTGATTTTTTTGAAACTCCTAACAGATTGATTACTTCGAACAAAGTCAATTAAATCAATCCTAATATATCATATTATCATAGAAAATTAGTTTAATTTATTAAAAGTTTCATATTATATTTATTTGGGTATTTATAATATTAATTATGTTAATTTTTTACTATTTTAGTAATTACTGCATCATCATTGTGTCATAAATAAAATAAATTATTTAATGTCTAAAAATTATAAATAAAATATAATTATGTAGGAAATATTTTTAGCTTTCTAATGAATATTTACAATCAAAAATCCAACATGTATAACCCTATGTAAAAATTGTTCTTCTAAAAGATATATGCTTGTGTCATTTTTGTATTCATTTTAACTTAATTAAAATAAAGTGTCATTATCACTTACAAGTGGATCCATGGGGTCCCAAAATTGACACAAAGATGCCCATGGTCGACCATGTATCAACCAATAGGGTTAAGACACGTTTTAGGGTAATTTTGTATTATTATAATATTATTTTTTTAACCCTTATTTACCGGATTTACCTTTTAACCATGGTAAATAAAATATTTACCGCAGTAATTATTCAAAATGTGTAAAAATAAAAGTTACCTATTTACACAATTTGAACATCCTGATTCCAAATATGGAATCCATTTTCCTAAATTCAAAACACAGAAGTGGCAGAAATTAATTTAAAATTAATTCCCGCTGTCAAAACAAAAAGCGTGTTTTTAAGAGATAATAACTATCAAAAGATTGACACTTGTTTATGTTCGGTTTAATTGTAAAATTATGTCCAATGATAAACATTAAATTGAATGGTAAAAATATATTCTAAATATACTTTAAAACCACTCAAATTCATAATTTATCACTATTAATTATTTTGATTAAAAAAGTTGTTTTTAATTAAAATTTAGAAATTTTCACTATTCATCAAAATATGAAAGTTATCCGAAATGTACCAAAATTTCACCCTAGGCTAATTTTGATATTCCGAATCCAAAAATGAAGTCCATTTTGAAATATAGAATATATATGATTTCAAAAATTAGGTATTACTATCCACAACGGCTAGTTTAATTAGTTGTGGTGTGTGTTAGAACTCGAGGTTGCGTACAACACACGCTATCGAATTATTCAAAGGGAAACGTACCGTAGAAGCTTGGGGTGTTACATTCTCCCCTCCTTAAAATAATTGCGTCCTCGCAATTTCTAGGGTATTACTGCATAAAAAGACTCGGGTGGTTCTTCATCATAAGTTCCTCGGGTTCCCACGTTGCCTCTTCCATCTTATGATTTCTCCACAAAACTTTTACCAGACGCGTCGTCCGGTTTCTCAGTACTTGTTCTCTTGTATCAAGAATCCTGACGGGCTCTTCGCAATAAGACAGATCGGGTTCCAGTTCTAATTTCTCATAGGTGAGTACATGCGTCGGATCAGGCATGTATTTCCTCAACAGAGATACGTGGAACACATCGTGAACTTTGGAGAGACTTGGCGGCATTGCCAATCGGTAAGCTACAGCCCCAATTCGTTCTAGAATTTCGAAAGGTCCGATGTACCTGGGACTCAATTTACCTTTCTTACCAAAACGTATGACTCCCTTCCACGGAGATACCTTTAGGAAAACATGATCACCGACTTGAAATTCCAAATCCTTCCTTCGATTATCGGCATAGCTCTTCTGCCTACTTTGAGCTGCTTTAATGTGATTTTGGATTACCTTCACCTTTTCCACCGTTTCCTCCACCAGTTCTGGGCCTACAAGTTTTCTTTCACCAACGTCATCCCAACAGGTTGGTGTACGAAATCTCTTTCCGTATAACGCTTCATATGGTGCCATCTGAATACTCGAATGGAAGCTATTGTTATAGGAAAATTCTACTAGTGGTAAATATTGATCCCACATACCCTGAAAGTCAAGTGAGCAAGATCTCAACATGTCTTCTAAGGTCTGAATAGTCCGTTCTGATTGTCCGTCTGTCTGAGGGTGGTAAGCAGTGCTCAAATGAAGTTCAGTATCCAGGGATTTCTGAAGACTTTTCCAAAATCTTGAAGTAAAACGGGGATCATGATCAGAAACAATCGATAGGGGTACTCCATGAAGTCTCACAACTTCATTAATATATAGTCTTGCTAGACGTTCCAGGGGTAGATCTTCTCTTATAGCAAGAAAATGTGCTGACTTGGTAAGACGATCAACAATCACCCATATTGCATCATTCCTTCTAGGAGTCTTTGGTAGCCCCATGACAAAGTCCATCGTAACATTGTCCCATTTCCACTCCGGTATGGGAAGAGGTTGCATGACTCCTCCAGGCTGTTGCCTTCCAGCTTTCACTTGTTGACAAACCATACATCTTGACACAAAATCAGAAATCTCCCTCTTCATGTTGTCCCACCAAAAATGTTCTTTCAAATCTCTATACATTTTGGTGCTCCCAGGGTGTATAGAGAAATTGGAACTATGAGAATCATCCAGCAATTCCCTTTTTAGATCAGGTATATTGGGAACACAAAGTCTCTTCCCGAATTTCAAAATTCCATCTTCATACACAAAGTCTCTCAATCTCCCATCATTCACAGCTTTAATCTTCTTCTGAAATTCTTCATCATCGGTCTGAGAACTCTTAATCCTTTCTAGTAAAGATGGTTTGGCAACCATTTGAAAAAGCATTGATGTTTCACCTTCCCTGGTTATTCCCATGTCCATCTTCTCTAGATCCATGAAAATTGGGTCCCTTTCAATTCTCATCATGTTCAGAACTCCATGGTCTTTTCTGCTCAAAGCATCTGCTACTTTGTTTGCTTTCCCCGGGTGGTAGTGTATCGTGCAATCATAATCCTTGAGTAATTCAAGCCATCTCCTTTGCCTCATGTTGAGTTCTTTTTGTGAGAAAATATACTTCAAACTCTTGTGATCAGTATAAATCTCACATTTTTCACCATAGAGGTAGTGCCTCCATATATTCAAAGAAAAGATCACAGCTGCTAACTCAAGATCATGAGTAGGATAGTTTTGTTCATTAATTTTCAACTGTCGTGATGCATAGGCAATAACTCTATCATTCTGTATAAGGACACAGCCAAGTCCTTTCTTTGATGCATCACTATAAATAACGAACCCATCATTCCCCGATGGTAGAGTCAATATAGGAGCATTGACTAATCTTCTCTTCAGTTCTTCGAAACATTCTTCACACTCTTTTGTCCAAACAAATTTAACCCCTTTACGTGTGAGCTTCGTTAATGGGTTAGCCAATCGGGCAAAATTCTGGACGAAACGTCGATAATAACCTGCCAAACCAATAAAACTACGTACCTCAGTTATACTCGTAGGTGCTGGCCATTCTTGGATTGCCTTGGTCTTAGAAGGATCAACAGAGATTCCATCTTTAGAGACAATATGGCCAAGAAAAGAAATCTCCTGAAGCCAGAATTCACACTTGCTAAACTTTCCATATAATTCATGCCTCCTCAGAGTCTTCAAGATAATGCGCAAGTGATTTTCATGATCTTCATAGGTTTTGGAGTATACCAATATATCATCAATAAATACTACCACAAATTCATCGAGATACTCCTTGAAAACTCTATTCATTAGATCCATGAATACAGAGGGTGCATTAGTCAATCCAAACGGCATTACAGTAAACTCGTAATGCCCGTACCTGGTTCGAAATGCTGTTTTCGGAATGTCTTCCTTCTTTACACACAACTGATGGTA
Organism: Viscum album; assembly: GCA_963277665.1. NCBI lineage: Eukaryota > Viridiplantae > Streptophyta > Magnoliopsida > Santalales > Viscaceae > Viscum > Viscum album. Next base: position 181,967,367 of record OY728153.1, on the reverse strand, counting down.
TCCAGACCGAAGGTCAATCTTTGAAAAGTATTGAGCTCCATGCAGTTGGTCAAATAAATCATCAATACGAGGTAGGGGATACTTGTTCTTTATTGTTATAGCATTGATCTCCCTGTAGTCGATACATAACCTCATAGATCCATCTTTCTTTTTAACAAAAAGAACAGGGGCTCCCCATGGAGAAACACTAGGGCGAATAAATCCCTTATTACTCAATTCCTCTAGTTGTTTCTTTAGTTCGACTAACTCTACAGTGGCCATTCTATATGGGGTCTTCGATATAGGCCTTGATCCAGGAATCAAATCAATAGAAAACTCAACTTCTCGTTCTGGAGGATGTCCAGGTAAATCTTCCGGAAATACATCTACAAATTCTTTCACAACAGGTACACCCTCTATTTGAACATTCCTTTCCTCACCGATAGTTACTTCATTCTCTTCCTCCCCAATAATTGAATTAAGTTGAGCTACTGGGGGTGGGTCTAAATAAGAATTAGGTGGTGACGATTCTGCTCTAAAAATAAGGTGTTCCTTATCATTATCATCAAGAATCGTAACCTCTTTCTTCTTACAATAAATCTTCGCATCATAGTCCGAAAGCCAGTCCATACCGAGGATTATATCAAACTCAATCATAGGTATGACGATGAAATCAGCAGATAAAGAAAATTTATGTGCTCTAACGGGGACTGATTCACAAAACTTTGTTGCAACGATACTTCCCTTAGGAGTTTTAACTGACAACTCCCTTATTAAATCAAATTGGAAATATCTAATTTTCATAGCAAACTGGGAAGATATGAAACAATGCGATGATCCAGAATCAAATAATGCATTTGCTAAACTTGAGGAAACCATTAAATTACCTGCCACCACGTCTTTCGGAGTTTCTACCTCAGCAGTAGTGATAGCATAAGCCTGGCCTTGATCCCTTGGCCTTTTCTGAGGTAAGTTCTCCTGACGCTTAGGACATGCATTTGCATAATGCCCCATCTCCCTGCAATTGTAGCACTGAACATTGGTAGCTTCCTTCTTCCCCTTGCAATCATGAGCTTGGTGGCCTTTTTCACCACACTTGTAACAGACTCCCATTCCCTTCAGGCAAGCACTGGGGTGTTTCTTCCCGCACTTACCACAAGATGGATATTCAACCTTTCCCTTCTTCCCCTTATTTCCATTCCCAGATTGATCAGCAGGTCTCTTCTTCTCTTGCTTTGCTTTAAAGTCATAAGACTTAGAGAATTCCTTTTCGGTCTTGATAGCACATGAGACAATGTCTTCGTACGATGAAAAGGATTGTGAGACTAATGCTCGACGGAGAAATGGTTTTAACCCATCAAAGAAACGATCAATCTTACTTCTTGGGTTGCGAATATAATCACCAGCGTACCTCGCTAACCTTGTAAAGTTAGCCTCATACTTTGTGACATTATCATCCTCCTTTTGTCTCAGACTCAGAAATTGCCTTTCCATATCTGCTCGATGGTCGCGAGGAAAGTATTTTTCTAAAAACAGATCTTTGAACTCCCTCCATTCCATGTTTGATACTTCATCATCTTCCTTCATGTTTTGAATCAATGACCACCATTGATCAGCATCTCCAGGGAGGCGGTAAACTGCCATGGTAACTTTTTCCCTTTCACTACTCCCCAAAGCCTGAAATATTTTCTCTAGGGAAAATATCCATTGCTCAGCTACTAAGGGATTTGTACTCCCATTGAACGTTGGTGGTTGTTGTCTCATGAATCGATCTAACATTGATCCTCCGCGCTGCGGATCAGGGTGCTCCATACGAGTAAGGTTATTATTCATAACCTGAGTAAGTTGTCCCAGTACGGTGATTAGCTGATCAGCACCAGTTGCATCACCAGCCCCACTATAATTATCTTGAGCAGGAGGGCAATCCCTACATGGAGTGCGTGCATTGATACGGTTTCCATTTCTTCCACTAGGCGCCATTTCTAAAAAATGGCATAAACTAGATCAGTTTATGAATCAAAATACATAATCCCATACTTATAAAACACTTAACATAAATTGAACTATTTATGGATATAATCCATAATCATAAAAATGTTTTTCTTTGAGAAAGTATATACTCATAAACCCTTCATAATGATTTGTAAAGATAATGAGAGTTATCCTAAGCATATCCCCCGGGAGTGTCGTAACCAAGAGTGTAGCAAGGCCCGTTGTCGTGCACCAGTTCCCGTTCGAGTCTAGCTCAAAGCGGTGTTTTCGGGTTTTACCCCTAGGTACATCTGTGCCAGAGCCGCCTCTACCTGCTCGTATCCAGACAGGGATGTATTGCTCGGAAAACTCACAAAATCTCTACAATACCAAAATTCTAGGAAGTTCTTCTATACTAATCCTCAAAGTTCATCTTAGGTCTACGTGCTCTAATCAGAGTTTATCTAAATCTAGCTTCCAAGGTTTGTACTAAACTTCCTCTGATACCAACTGTAACGCCCCGACCCCAGCTACCCAGAGTCGGTGCATTATTACATAACATTGGCATGATCACAAGAAAGATCAAATCTCGAAAGACCGATTGGTTTAGTAGCCTTGGAAACACTAGATATATTCATAAGTTTTACATTACATCATAAAATGAAAAACTACTACAACAACATAATGTCTCCATAATCCACACTACTATCCCCTCATAATATCCCTGCAGGTCATTCATAATTTACTTCTTCACATCCTGGGGAAAAAATAAAACATAGAAAAGGGGTGAGCTCAAATGCCCAGTAAGGATAACAATATAGCGGAAACTTTCATAAATAAGAATAAACATTTAAGGCAATGCATTACTAAAACAAAAGCCTTTTAAAATTGAACTTCAACATGGTATGGCAAAAGTAAAATGAAATAATGCCATTTACTTATTCACATGGATATTCTACTAATCGAATAATCACATGCAAAAATCAATAACCACTTTCATAATGTTGGAATGCATAATGCCAGACTATCATAACCACATAGCCAAGGCCTCGTGCCAAGACTACAAATAAGATTTTGTCAAGGCCTTGTGCCAAGACACTAGTTTGCCTCATGAGACCTACCGATGAAATTTTTTTAGAAGATACTTACGTTTAAAATTGCTAAAATACACTCCAGTGTTTTTCTGAAAACATTATGCAAGCTTCTGAAAACAAAATAACTAATTCTGAGACTGCTCGACTAATTACAGGCCATGATGGGTCCACTCCCAATCCCTTCCTGTCTACCAAACTCGAGAGTCAGGTTTTCCGAAAACATTTTTAAGCTTGCGTTAAATACGTATACATTTGCACTGGATTTTCATATATTTGAGAGAAATATATATTTTTTTGAAATCATTTAAAAATCACATTATTATAAAAGAAAACCTTTATTTTGAAAATATCCATACAAGTGTGTAAGGGAAGCTTCAAAGTTATAATAATGGCAGATAATAACCGCACCTTCCATATTAGTTAAAAAAAACATTCTTAACTTAATTCTGTCGAAAAGGTTAAAAAGCACCTTGTTTGGAAAACGACGGAAAGATTCCCTTATAAACCTCTTATAAAAAGTCAAACAAGGGTATAAATGACTTTAACCCATATTCTTGTAAATAGTAAAAATGTTTTGAAATACATTTTTAAGAAAACATGGATGTGGATGATAAAGAGATCCCAGTAGATTATTACGTATAAACAACCTCGGATAATGAAGAGATTGTGAAATAACCCTTACCTTGTACTTTTCCTTGGTTGTGGTAGGTTAACCTCCTGTATAATGGTGAAATAATTGTTATTAAATTATACAAGAATCATATACATTAATATGATATCATATATGATCTTTTAATATTGATTTGATAATAATATCTTAGTATTATCGTTGTTTCGGGTGTTAACTTACTTGTTTTATTTCATATGTTTTGTTAAGTAAGACATGTTTGTAAAGGATAGGTTGTATATTATTCATATCCAGAATGATATCAAGTCCTTAAACATCATTTTTAAATCATAAAATGATAATTACGCTTTAATGGTTACGATGGAGAATGAATCTCATCGCGTTCGTGGAGACGGTAGTCCGTACGTACGCACGAGCGACAATATCATTCTTTTGATATTAAAATAATATATAAATGGATGGTATATCATATATACAGAATCATTAACATGTTATATTTATTATTTACATGAGTTACACATCATTATTATACCCATCCAAATAATATTATATTGAATAACAATTACACCACGACGTGGAGACGGTAAGCCGTACGTACGCACGTATGGTGACATGTTATTCAAAGGGTGGATAGAATACTGAATATGATTGTACCATATTTATAATAACATCACAGTATATGTGAGATACTGGAGTTATTATTTCAGAATGGTAAGAACAAAGGAAGAAGAAGTGGAAGAAGAAATGAACTTAGAAAAGGGTGGTGAAATCATTACCTCTTCTTCGGGTTCTTCCTTTTGATTTGATCAAAAGGGCTCTTTAGGTTGGCTTTCTGATCAAACTAAGGCCTCTAGGTTGTATTGAGGGATGTTGGGAGAGTATTTGGGCAGAGTTTGGCCGATCCAAAAGGCTTTGAAGGTGTGAAGAAATGAGAAGGAGGAGTGCCCTTTTATAAGAGGGGTGAGGGGCACCTTTGGAAAAGCTAGAAATATTAATTTATAATAAATTCATATTCGGTTTATAAAGGCTCCAAAGTTGACTATTAAAAGGATGAGGTGGGGATAGGTCGAAACCAACTCATCCAATATAATTTAGACAGGTTTGGGTACTTATATTAACCTTATCTTTAAGTATTAACTCTAAGTTAATTAGTTTCACTTTTACAATGTCTCTTTGTATTTTTATATAATATGGTTAATAAACTTACTATATACATCCAAGCGACCCCCAAGTGGTCCATTAATGAGGAACCTATAATAATATAAGTCTCTTGGCCGATCCTTAGATTTTTAGGAATTTAATATCAATTAATAATATAATATTTGTTTTAAGAACTCTTTTATGTCAATTTTGACACTATTCAATAGTTGATTTTTTTGAAACTCCTAACAGATTGATTACTTCGAACAAAGTCAATTAAATCAATCCTAATATATCATATTATCATAGAAAATTAGTTTAATTTATTAAAAGTTTCATATTATATTTATTTGGGTATTTATAATATTAATTATGTTAATTTTTTACTATTTTAGTAATTACTGCATCATCATTGTGTCATAAATAAAATAAATTATTTAATGTCTAAAAATTATAAATAAAATATAATTATGTAGGTAATCCTTTTAGCTTTCTAATGAATATTTACAATCGAAATTCCAACATGTATAACCCTATGTAAAAATTGTTCTTCTAAAAGATATATGCTTGTGTCATTTTTGTATTCATTTTAACTTAATTAAAATAAAGTGTCATTATCACTTACAAGTGGATCCATGGGGTCCCAAAATTGACACAAAGATGCCCATGGTCGACCATGTATCAACCAATAGGGTTAAGACACGTTTTAGGGTAATTTTGTATTATTATAATATTATTTTTTTAACCCTTATTTACCGGATTTACCTTTTAACCATGGTAAATAAAATATTTACCGCAGTAATTATTCAAAATGTGTAAAAATAAAAGTTACCTATTTACACAATTTGAACATCCTGATTCCTAATATGGAATCCATTTTCCTAAATTCAAAACACAGAAGTGGCAGAAATTAATTTAAAATTAATTCCCGCTGTCAAAACAAAAAGCGTGTTTTTAAGAGATAATAACTATCAAAAGATTGACACTTGTTTATGTTCGGTTTAATTGTAAAATTATGTCCAATTATAAACATTAAATTGAATGGTAAAAATATATTCTAAATATACTTTAAAACCACTCAAATTCATAATTTATCACTATTAATTATTTTGATTAAAAAAGTTGTTTTTAATTAAAATTTAGAAATTTTCACTATTCATCAAAATATGAAAGTTATCCGAAATGTACCAAAATTTCACCCTAGGCTAATTTTGATATTCCGAATCCAAAAATGAAGTCCATTTTGAAATATAGAATATATATGATTTCAAAAATTAGGTATTACTATCCACAACGGCTAGTTTAATTAGTTGTGGTGTGTGTTAGAACTCGAGGTTGCGTACAACACACGCTATCGCATTATTCAAAGGGAAACGTACCGTAGAAGCTTGGGGTGTTACAAAAATACACCATGTACAACTTGGGTCATAACGGTGTTCGCAGAAAAATAGGTTTGGAAAATAATCATGTATGACATATAATTTCAAAACATCTGATAAAACTTGTTTTTTATTAAACAGTCAAACTAAGATTGAGTTGAAAATTTCAATCAGTGGTCCTTTTAAAAGACCATAAGTATGTTCTGGGAGATTATATTTTAAAAAGAAATATAAATAGGTTGCGTAAGGTATTCCTTCTTTAGTAACTTTTTCAAAATCATAATATGCTTCAAAATCATTTGATAAGGTAAAATATTTGATAATTCATTTAATATATTTACCTTTCTTGAAAAGATGAGAATGTTGTAAAAATATGATTTGATTAAATACAACCCATGATCCACAATGATAACAAGGTATAGTGGAGGTGTTTTATATCTCAAACAACTACTTCAAAGTGAGTTGTATGATCGAGAGAGTTTCACAAAAATCCGAACATGACTTTGAAATAATTATAGCAAGCAAGTCATCAGGTAGAGATAAGAATGTCGTTTGAGATCCTCCTCCTTCCATCTGTAACTAACTTTCCATGATCTGAAAAAACTTATAAAATAATGATTTAACTGAAATAATATACATAGGGGCTAAACATTTGTTCAAAAAAAACTCATAATCCCTAAATTTGCTTAAACTGACATTTGATACCAACTATAAGGAATCGTCCTTAAACATTACATAATATTGAATTAAATGAATAATTTACATTGTGCATCTTTTCATGTTTATATTTTTATACAATTAGATCATAACATTTACATAACAACTTGAATATTACATGTAGACAATTCTACTCAGTATCCATTTTTTTCATAAAAAAAATCATGAAGAAAAGAGTCTTGTCTAGTTCCATGTTTTAGACAGCATGACTTTTTCTTGATCCCATCCTTGACCCATATTCATCATTAAGTCATGTGGAAAACATTTCAAAATCCAGGTATGAGCATAAAAAGCTTAGTAAGGGATATAAAATAAGGAATGAAAACATTATCCCTTAAATAAATACAAATAAACGAAAAAATAATTTTCAATCATAGCATATCTTATGAAATAATAAGATTTATGAATAACACACAGATATAATAAGTCATAAAGATAACTTCTGGAATTCAAATCAAACCTACATTGTAGCTATCACATCTACACAGGGAGTCACATTTGGAATACCCATCACATTATATTCCCTAAATCTCTTAGAATAAACATTCGTGTTTACCACTGTCACGTTACCCAGTGCATAGGAGAGCTATCTCGGGCTCACAGGCCCTAGGTTTATCATGGAACCAACCGTATACGTAAACAATGCCCAATATACATAACATTTTCATAACCCATAAAACAAACAAAATGGAAAGATTACATTTCCACATTTCAATCACAATATATCATTTAAAAATATTGACAAAATCAAAGCTTTTATCAAACAATTTTCAAAACCATTTAAAATATATTAAATAAATTGATTTTTTTAATCGAATTTCCCCATACCACATTGAAGCATTTGAATGAAATTTAAATTTCAAAACATTCAAGTTCATATGAATAAATCCTTAAAACCATTTTCACAACATGGACATTAATTTAAAATATTCAGAAGAATAAACTTTTAAAACATTTAAAATGATATTTTAGTTAAAGAGTTTTTAACAAAATGAGAGACCCTAGAATAAAAATAATTGAGGAATAACATTTAATGAGAACATAATAATATCATGAGAATAAATGTATTCATGATATAATATTCCAAAGGAAATTATATACACCATATAAAAGTGAATTGGTGCATATCAACAATGAAGTCTCAATAGAAATGTAAATTGAGACACAATCCCTTATAAAGAAGGTATCATTAGATTAAGGATAAATCAATTACAAAATTATGTGTGAAAAATAATAATACACCCAATATTTGTGGATATTAAGTGTAAAAAAATAAGAGGTTATTAACACATATTTATAGAACGACATAATCAATAAGTAGATGTTTAACCAAGAAACTGAAATTGGGTTAAGAAGATTTCTTACAGAAATTTGACAGCCTAACAACGCCACTTTAAAATTCAGAAAATAAGTTGATGAGAGAAAAAACGATATCACATCACTTGAACATAAAATTTAAATCAGTAAGGATATATAATAACATATCCCAACATAATAATATGTAAATTAAAATATATTACAAAAATAACTCTTTTAAAAAGATAAGGGTGAAAGGTTCCCTTACCGATTTGGTAACTTATGAAACATACACCCCATGAAATAAAGATCACACAATTAATATGTAAATACCCATAAATTAAATTATATTACAGAAAGAATACAATCATTTTTATTAAATCCACCACACAAAAGGAAATAGTGGCTAATATATCATGAATCTCACATGAATAAAAAGTGAGATGAATGAAACCTTTCCATGATGTAATCAATCGAGTCGTATGAGAAAAAGTTAATAACCACCCAATTAATCATAGAATACCATGAATATAAATAGAATCATGATAATATATGTTAAATTAATGTAAAAAATACACCACATTCAATAAATAAGTGGTGAACAATGGAAAACTCACAGAATTAAATGTGAGATAAGAAATCCCGTACCACATGTCCAACTTTACTCGTATGTTCCTTGTTCATCCTAAATAATAAACATAAGTTAATTTCTAATTTCGTAATAAAATATTTAATTTTTATTAATACTTTTATATCACTTATTACCTTGAAATAAAAATTAGTTAATTATTTGAGTTCATATCAGACATTTTGTCGATGTTCGGAATTTGAGTTAAAAAATGAACTTGTTATAATTACAATTTTTACATGTGGTCAAAACTCCATTATCTCCAAAATGATATTAATGATTTAGATATCATATATATCATATATATCCAGTGTATGAATATATATATATATTTATAATAGTACATAACATATGGAGATAATAAATAAAATGCACCTTTCATGGAGACGGTAAACCATACGTATGTATGCACGCTACATCCATTTCTGTTTAATATTTAATTGAAATAAAAATTAATGATATTGTAAGGGTTGGTGTTCTAAGAACCAACTACTTTTTACTTTTATTACATGAATGTACTCTTATGATATATTGTTAATTGTTCTGCATGACTATAATATAATAATGTCCTGGAATATTTGTTGCCTTAATAAGGTCATCGAAGATCCCCGCTATGATGAAATCCTTGAAATGCTATAAAAATATTCTTAAATAATGTTCTACGGTTGGATGCAATACTATGATTGGACACATAGTATACTGACCGTCATGTGTGAGTACTTGTAAGAACATGAGACTCTCTCTCATGGAGTTTTCACCTGGTAATCTCCAAGATGGGAGATTGTGAGAACAGAACCGCAAGTAGCCATTCTACATGTCTTTGTGTCATTAGACATTGCTATCTACGAGTGTGTGTAATGGTACATAGACGGGAAGATTATCATTAACTTATGTCATGACTCACACACTTAGATTTTCTGATGAAAACCGTCACGAAAGGAGTTGTCAAGAAGTATGGTACGTTGGGTGTGTCATGAATGAAATGTTGTTAATGGATAAGTCGAGGAAAGATTTTTCCCTTCTATATTTATGGAAGTTGATATCATGGGACCTTTGATTGAAATAGAACGGTCGCACAAATTCCATCGCCATGGTGTCACGACGAGTTTATTTCTAGAATTCAAAGAATGAGAGATCAATCATATAGGTTTATGACACTTCCATGAAACATGCGTGATGAGATATTAAGACAATGGGATTAAATTACACAGTAGGAATTCCTATGAGGTTGACATGTCAATGTGGCGTCAAATTCTTTATCTTGGGTTCCTTAACCCGTTGCAAGATAGTAATCTTGGACATTAGTCAAGACCTCCTAATGCTAATGAGAAAGAGGCGTAGAGGGTCACACACTAAGTGTATCAAAGTATCTCAAGTAGAATAAAGATTATTCCTATAAGTGGTTTAATAATTATTCAAGGAATCCTAAATCTTTTTAATTTTGGAGAAAGAATAATATGAAAACAAGTACACGCCGTGTATTAATGATTACACGTCGATAATTTTTTATTTTGAAAACAAGTACACATTGTGTATTAATGAGGACACACCTATGATTTTTAATAAAAAACAAGTACATGTCGTGTATTTATGATTAATTGTCGTGTAGTTTCTCCAGTCAGGATTTTGAGGAAATATTGTTTGATTAAATGATATTTATTAATATCAGCATGGGCGCATGTCAAGCAATTAATGATTAAATATGCGGTTTACAAAAGAGATATTGAAATAAATAAAATGTGTAAAGCGTTTATTTATTTTCATAACTCTACAGCCTCAAACCCGATTATACATATCCCCACAACCCCAACTCATTTCCTAATAATTGTTATGAACAACAATTATGGAGAATTCTCTTAGGACCGAAAGAACACTTTCCTCCAAGAATACTATCAAGACTGAGAGAGATCCTCTCCATCAGATCAAGACGATCTAAGTCAGGAAATCCATGCAAATGTTTCTCCATGCTAGCACTCGGAGACACCTTTGGCGACGTCCAGAGATACGTGGTGCACATGTGGATCACCGCTATAGAAAGTCTACCCTTGGATTTTGCAATGAAATGATGAATCACCTCGGAACGTGATCAAGAATATCAACGAAGAAATAACACCCAAAAGGTACTTCTTGTCAATTAATTAAATTAGTTATAATCAACCTGTGATGATCCACTTTTTTGGTTCTAAGACATTTCTTCTTATTTGTCTATTTCCGTGAATCGATCCGTGGACACTGGCGTTTATCATCCTATTGATCTTGAATTGATAATTTCTAATGAAAAAAATCCAAGTGAGTACATCCACCCAGGAGCTTCTGTTGTGCCCAGATCCTTCAATTAGTATAAGAGTGAGGTTACAACATTGATTATAGTTAATTAATTTTCGTTGATAATTTATGAATTTATATTGGATTCAATTCATGATAATTATTTCTATTAAACTGAATGAACGAGATCAATTCTTCCTCCTTCATTTCATGATTCACATAACAGAAACGACCTTTTAATTTTAATTTTGATTAAAATAAAAAAATGAGGAACTCATCTGGAGGATCCTCTCATTCTTTCTTTACAACAATGGAATACACAGTGTGTAACAAAAACTATATGATGTGTACTTAGGTTCAACAAACTGGTATTGGTCCTCCAAACTATGTCGTGTGAATTGAGTGTACCTGAGTTTTGTTACATCATGTTGACTATAAATGAAAGGCACGTGGAACCAGAATACACGACATATATGTTGAATCAACACACCATGTAGTCCAATCTGGTCCTAGTGAAACTGTGTACAAGGAGAAGCCGTGGTCCGCGTAAATGGGAATTCCAGGCTAGTAGCTGCGTAATAAGGAAGTACATGCCATGTTAGATTAATCTACATGTCGTGTTCTCCAAAATTTTCAATGTAGAGAAAAAATTCAAAAGCCCCCAGCGTGTAATTTGTATAAATGGTGAAAAGAAATACACACAATGTAAATATAATCTACATGTTGTGTACTTTCCAGAAATGGAATTTCAACAAGTTTCCTCCAAAAGTACAAAGACATGTACTAGGGATATGGATGAGAATAATCTCAAGGAAATTCAGAAATGAATTTAATATAAATAATTGATTAATTATTAGATCATAATTAATTAATTTCAAGTGCGACTTATCTAAAATAATATAATTATTAAAAGAATTTGAATTGTAAATATGTGTAAATGTCGTTGCATGCTATGGATGATCATGAGCTAGTCCAAAGACCCTTTGTATGTGTTTTGGGTTTCATTTAATTTTTTTTAATTTATATTCATTGGCATGCGAGCCTTCTTCCAATAAAATGTAGGGCATGTGTGCCCATGGTTTATTTAATGTAAACCCCATGTAATGGAGGATCTCCCAAGCCAGAGGAGACGGTTCAAAACCCGAAGCTGAGGCGAAACCAACCCAAGAAGATAAAAAGGTGGACAGGTGGGAACTGCAAAACACGAACCATTGATTAAAGGTGTTTTCCCCTAGGTCAGGGTTAGCTTATCAACCCGGTATATAATCTGACCAATAAAATCTCATGATCATTCCATCTTATTTTATTTCTGTCTGATTTCATGGTTTATTTACAATTCATGTGTTGTCATGATAACATAGTTAATAAAATGAACAAGCATGTAAATATGGAATAATGATAAAAACTGGACTATGCGTAAACATTATCGAAACATGGTTAATCACTTAAGCAATAATCACTTAATATTAACAAGCATGTGATAAATGCGAAACTACGCATAAAAGATTAAAATCACTCAATACCATATTAAGTCAAACAGAGTATTTCGTTACTTGATTAAGGTAATGGATCAATAAATCTATGTGTTTGACCAACCCTTGTTCGGACACTTACTTTTATAAAGTAATCCCTTATGAAAGGTTTCAGTTTGACTTAATGAAATTAAATAAATTGGAGTATCCCTTTCAAGAATTGATGTAATATTGGAGGCAAGAGTTGAGGAAATTCAAGTCAGGATTTCAGGATTGGGGAGTCCACTCAACATATCAAGGAACTGTAAGCTCATAGTTGGAAAAGACTTTTCTACCTTAATGCCTTCAAATAGCTTGACTAACCCTTTTTGGGGTTATGTGAAGGGGAATATGGATCCTTGACACTAGAATGTAAAAATTAACTAGACATTCTGGGTTCAATGGTGAGGTCCATTGGGACTTGATAAAATAGAGGGAGAATTAATAAATTCATTTATTATTTTTCATAAAATGTAATCGAAAGGTACTAATAAATCTGCCCTTTTAATTTGTATAATCAATATGAAAAACTCATCAACCATATTTTTTCTGCGATCAATTCTAGACAAAGACAATATCCTCACTGGAAGTAACATTCAGGAAAGGGTTAGGAAACTTCGGTTTATCCTACGCCATGAACGAAAGATTTACATGCTGGAGACCTCACTTCCTGATTTGCCTGCCCAAGGGGCGAGTGATGAAGATTTCTTGGTCTATGATCATGAAGTCTCATGATGAAATGTATGCCTATAGCATGCTCGAGCACCCCCATGGTCTATACCAGGAGAGAGCAACATATGAATGGTTTGAGATCTCCAAGGATCTATTTCAGAGCAAGTATGGAGAGGGTGCCCCGGCTGGGCCTCATGTAGTCAATATCATTGACTACATTGACTGCTTGGAGGTTCTAGGGTTTAAAATCACTGAAGAACTGGGTACCTATCTCATTCATGCATTAATCCCCCAAATCTTCTCAAACATTGTTGTGAACATCATCATGAAAAACGTTGAGAAATCTCTACCTGATCTTCGTATCCACATTCGCCATGTGGACAACGATATGAAGCGTGAAAAGCCTTCTTTCTTTATAGTGAATAAAAGGAAAGGGAAGGTGAAGAGAATTAAGCCCAAAGATTCTTCATGGCCTTCCATGAAATGGAAGATCAAAACGGATGCAAGAGAAAATAAGGCTGTTTGTTTTTCATGTGGCAAGAAGGGCCACTGGAAGAAAAATTGAACCCAGCCAAGGAAGCAAGGGGAAGCATAAGGTGCATTTTTTATCTAATGCAATCTATCTATTTCTAAAAATTGGGTATTAGATACTGCTCATGGTGCTCACATATGTATCCAAATACATGATTCAAGTAGATTCAGAAAGATTGACCGAGGTGAGGTGGATCTACGAGCAGCCAATGGAGCCAGATTCGCTCTTGTAGCTGTCGGAGACTACCACTTCACATTGCCTACTAAGACGGTCTTGGTTTTGAAAGGTTGTTATTATGTAACTTCTGTAACCAAAATCATTATTTCAGTTTCAAGATTAGATATTGATGGATTCATCTTCATATTGGTAAGTGGATGTTGATACTTTTATAAAGATAACATTTTTTTACTAGGGCACATTTATATAACGGACTTTCTGTGTTAGACTACAGAAACCATGTAATTTAAATCGATGACAAAGTTATTTCTCATGACTCATACCACACCCAACATTGACATCACCAGCTAGGTCATGTCAATGAGAAACATTTTACAAAATTACATCAAGATGGGTATTTTGATTCTTTCGAACTAAAACCACATGGTGTAAGTCATGCATGTCTACAAGGTAAAATGAACAAACCCCATTTAGTGGGAAAGGTGAAAGGGCTAAAGATCATCTAGAATTAGTTCACACAGATGTGTGTGGACCATTTCTAGTTGAAGCAAGTGGTGGGTTCTCTTACTTCATAACTTTTACTGATGATTTTAGTAGATATAAATATATTTACTTATTTAGGTATAAGACATATTCTTTTGACCGTTTCGAAGAATACTAGAATAAATTTGCGAACGATCATGGTAAGAAGATTAGGAAACTTTTCTCAGAAAGAGGAGGAGAATATCTTAATTAGGGCTTCATTTATTTCTTATGGGAGTTAGGGATTCTATCTCAACTCAATCCTCCTTACACACCTAAGTGGAATGGGGTAAGTGAAAGGAGGAAACGCATGCTGTTGGACATGGTGAGATCAATGATGAGTCATGCGAGTCTTCCATTATCCTTGTGGGGATATGCATTAAAAATAGCAGCACACATACTAAACCAAGTTCCAACTAAATTTATAAATGGTATTCTATACGAGTTATAGAGTGGACACAAAGCCATGGAATTTAATTTACATGTGTGGGGTAGCGAAGCATTTTTTAAGGCCTCTTTAGGTAAAAAACATGCACCCCGAGGCACAAAGTGTACCTTTATACGATATTCCAAGGAAACAATGGGATATTACCTATAAAAACCCTTAGAAAAAAAGGTTACAATGGAAAGACACACCATATTACTTGAGAGGGAGCACATCTCCAAAAGAGATAGTGGGAGCGAGATATAATTCGATGAAGTTGAGGCTAAATATATACAAGAGTTGGTACAAGAATAGATTCCACAAGGCCTTGTGGAAGAAAAATATGTTCTAGAGACACATGAACTGCGTAGGATCATGAGAGAGGTGAGCGAACCAGAACAATATGGTTTTCTTGTCACCTTAGATGGTGACTAGTTATTGGTAGACAATGATGATCCTCTTACCAACAAGGAAGAAGTTGAAGGCAAAGATGTTGCAAAGTGGAAAAAAGCCATGAATTATAAAATGGATTCCATATACCAAAACCAAGTCTGGATTTTGGTATATCCTCCAGTTGATGTAAATCCTATTGGTAATAAATGGGTATTGAAGAAGATACTGGACATGGAGCGGCAAATTAGAACCCATAAGGCATGACTGGTTGCCAAAGGTTTTAGACAGCATCAAGGAATTTACTATGATGAAACCTTTTCACCAGTTTCAATGCTAAAATCCATCAGAATCCTATTGTCCATTTCCACATACCATGAAAATGAAATACGACAAATGGATTTCAAAATAGAATTCCTGAACGGGAACCGCCAGGAAGATGTCTATATGACACAACCTAAAGGGTTTGTGACTCCAAAGGATTCCAAAAAGGTATGAAAGTTACAGAAATCCATTTATGGATTAAAGCAAGCATCAAGGTCATGGAACATTCATTTTGATGAAGCTATAATGGAATTTTTCTTTTTTAAGAACAAATGTGATCCTTCTGTCTACAATATGTTTAGTGGAAGTGAAATAGTTTTTATAATAGCAAATGTTGATGACATATTACTAATTGGAAATGAAGTACTTGTTTTACAGTCAGTTAAGGCATGGTTAGATAAATGCTTCTCCATGAAAGACTTGGCCAAGGCATCATATATTCTTGGGATCAAGATCCACTGTGATAGATCCAAGAGAATGCTCGGCCTGAGTCAAAGTATAAACATTGACAAGATACCAAAGAGATTCGGTATGGAACAATCCAAGAGTAGATTGTTTCTAGGATCACATGGAATTCATCTTTCCAAGAAAATGTATCCTCAGACACATGAGGAAATAAAGAATATTTCAAAGATCCCTTAAGCATCCGCAATTGGGTCAGTCATGTATGATATGATATGTCTAAGGCTAAATGTTTCTAGTGAATTAAGTACAGAAGGCAGATATCATGCTGATCCAGGAGACCGCCATTGGATAAAAGTCAAGACTATCCTTAAATATATGAGGTGTACTAAGGATATATTCCTGGTTTATGGAGGAGATGAGGAACTAGTCATTAGGGGACATATAGATGCTAGTTTCCAGACTCATCAAGATGACATGAAGTCATAGACTGGATGCATCTTCAGTTTGAATTGAGGTTAAATGAGCTGGAAGAGCTCAAAGAAATGTGTGGTGGCTGATTCTACAGCAGATTACGAGTATATCACAACTTTTGAGGCTGCTAAAGAAGCATTATAGATGTGATGCTTCGTCCAAGATATGGATGTATTACCTAGCAGTAAAGATCTCATCACACTCTATTGTCGTAGTACTGTAGCGGTGGAACCTTCAGAAGAGCCAAGGACACATCTGCGGAAAAAGCACATACATTTGAAGTATTATCTCTTGAGGGATTTTTCTCAGAGTGGTGATGTTGTAGTGAGCAGCATTTCCATGGAATAAAATGTGGCAGACCCCTTGCGCAAAGCCTTGACTTAGCAAAAATATTATCATCATGTGAGGTCTAGGGGACTGAAAGTCGTAGGAAGTTGGTTTAAGTCCATGTGGGAGTTTTTAAGGATTGGTTTCCTGAGAACCAATTGTTTTTTAATTTGATTACATGAATGTACTCTTATTATATATTGTTCATTGTTCTGCGTGAATATAATATAATAATATCCGGGAATATTGGTTTCATTAATAAGGTCATGGAAGATCCCCGCTATGATGAGAACCTTCAAATGATATAATAATATTCTTACATAATGTTCTACAGTTGGATGAAATAATATGATAGGACAGATAGTATACAGACCGTATTGTGCGAGTACTCATAAGAAGACGAGACTCTCTCTCGTGGAGTTCTCACTTGGTAATCTCCAAGATGGGAGATATTGATAACAGACCCGCTAGTGGCAATTCCGCATGTATTAGTGTCATCAGACATTGCTATCTACAATTTTGTGTAATGGTCCTTCGACTGGAATATTATCATTAACTCATGTCATGACTTGCGCACTTAGATTTTCTGAAAAAAACCGTCATGAAGAGAGTTGGCGGGAAGTTGGGTATGTTGGGTGCGTCACAAATGACATGTTGTTAATTGATAAGTCGGGGAAGGATTTTTCCCTTCTATATTTTTAGAAGTAGATATCTCGAGCCCTTTGATTGATATAGAACTGTCACACAAATTCCATGTCAATGGTGTCACAACGAGTTTATTTCTAAAAGTCAAAGAATGAAAGATCAAGCATATAGGTTTAAAACACTAGCATGAAACCTGCTTGATGAAATATTGAGATAAAGGGATTAAATTATACAGTAAGCGTTCATATGAGTTGACACGTCAATGTGGTGTCAACTTCTTTCACTTGGGTTTGTTGACCCATTGCTAGACAGTAATCTTGGAATTTAGCCAAGCTCGCCTAATGCCAAGGAGAAAGAGGCGTAGAGGGTTACATACTATGTGTATCCAAGAATCTCAAGTAGATTAAAGTTTATTCCGATACCTGGTTCAATACTTATTCATGGACGCCTAAATTTCAGTAATTTTAGAGGAAGAATAAAATGAAATCAAGTACATGCTGTGTATTAATGATTACACATCGTGTAGTTATTATTTTGAAAACATGTACACACTGTGTATTAATGATTACACACCGTGTAGTTTTTAATTAAAAACAAGTACACACCGTGTATTTATTATTACACGTTGTTTAGTTTTTTCAGTCAGGATATTGAGGAAATATCATTTAATTAAATGATATTTATTATAATCAGCATGGGTGCATGTAAAGGAATTAATGATTTGACATGGGGGGTTCAAAAGAGTTAATGAAATAAATAAAATGCATAACACATTTATTTATTTTCATAACTCTACCACCTCAAACCCATTTATAAATATCCCCACAACCCCAACTCTTTTCGAAGAATCATTTTGCACAACAATTCCGGAGAATTCTATTAGGACCAAAAGAACTCCTTTATCCAAGAACACACTCATGACCAAGATAGATCCTCTTCATTGGATCAAGACGATCTAAGGAAAGCAACACAAGCAATGGTTTCTCCCTAATAGCACCCGGAGACACCTTTGGCAACTTCCAGAAATATGTGGGGCTCATTTGGATCACTGCTAGAGGACTTCTACCCTTGGATTCTGCGACGCAATGACGAAAAACATTGGAACGTGTTCAAGAATATCAATGAAGAATGAACAAACAAAAGGCACTTCTTTTCAATTAATTAAATTATTTATAATAAACCTGTGATGATCCACTTTTTTTTTCTGAGAACATTCTTCTTCTTTGTTTGTTTCTATGAATTGATCTATGGAGACTGGTGTTTATCGTCGTATTGATCCCGGATTGATCATTTCTAATGACAAAAAGCCAAGTGGGAACATCCACCCATGAGATTTGGCTGCACTCGGAACCTTCAGATACATAGGTATATTATAATTCTAGTATAATATCATATGATTTATATGTTACATAATTTCTTTAACACCATCATTATATGATCCATGTATGTCATGAATGAATCTTATCACATAGTGGGGTAGTCTGCACTTCCTCTAATGAAATTATTGTGTTTACACATATTGAAAGCATAAAGGTATGATTGTAAATAAAAATTAAAGAAGCATATAGAAAACAAAAACAAAATATATATCATTTATAAATAAATTTCCATCATAATGGCCAATGTGAGAGGTGGTATGAGATAATTGAACAATAATCGTTTCGTGAGGCGCTGGTTTTCCATCCAGAGAAACAGTATGTTTATCACAAATTAGATGGAGGTGTGTGTAAGTGTAGTTCTAATAATTCTAATGAAAATATCCTAGTATATTTATTATACTGATTTTCCTATAAAATAAATTAATAAAAAGAGTTTTCGGTGTTGGAGAAGTAAAATAAAACAAAAGAACTTAAGAGAAGACGTTACCTTTAAATCGGGTAACTCCCTTTGGTTTGAACCAAAAGGGTTTCATGAAGTGATTTATGCCTATTGTAAAGCTTATAGGATGAATAGAGGGATCTTTGGGGCTTATGGAAGATGGGTTTTTGTGAGCCAAAGGCTTGAGAAGTGTGAAAAATGGGTAGTAAGTGAGGGCTTTTTATAAGGGAGAGGAGGGGCACTTTAGGAAATTTGAAACATTTATTTTATTATAAACTCATCTTCGGTTTCAAAAGGTCAACTAATAATTAAATTCAATGTTAAGATGACTCATGGTAGAAATAAAATCATTCAATAAGAATTGTATAGGTTTTGGATATTATTTTAATATTTATAATCTTATTTATTTAAATCACTTAATAATGAGGTCAATATTGCCTCATTATTGTGTCATAAATAATTTAATTTAGTTTGATGTAAAAAAATTATGAAAAATACTATGATGTAGGAAATAAATTTACATTTCCAATGAATATTTATTTAAAAAATTATAAGTTATATAAGCCAATGTAAATATTGATTTACTAAAATATATTTGTTTATGTCATTTTGGTCTTTAATTTAAATTAATTAATATAAAGTGTAATTATTACTCCCATGTGGCTCCATGGGGTCCCACATTCGACCCAATGATGACCATGGTCGACTATGTATCATAAAATAGGATTAGGACACATTTTAGGGTAATTTAATATTATTATAATATTATATTTTACCCTTATTTAATATATTAACCCTTTAAGCATGGAATATAAAATATTTACTGAAGTAAATATTTAAAATGACTAAAAATAAAAGTTACCTATTTACACAATTTGGAACTACTAATTAAAAATATGGAATACATTTTTGTATATTCAAAACACAGAAGTGGCAGAAATTAGTTTAAAACGAATTCTCACTGTTAAAACAAAAATTGTGTTTTTAGGCAATAACAACTATCAAAAGATTGAAACCTTTTTATGTCAAATTCCAAAGTGAAATGATTTCCAATGTCCAAAAATAGACTAACTGGTAAAAATTTATTCTAATTAAACTTTTGAACCAATTAAAAAGATAATCTAACCATATAAAAAAATTAAATTAAAAGTCACTTTTGAATTAAAGTACAGTATTTTTAACTATTCATTAAAAAAATGAACTTTATCAGAAAAATACCAAAAATTTAACCAATGTAATGTTTGGTGTCCCAAATATAATGAAAAATTTTATTTTGTCAAATAGAACATAAAAATAGACCAAAAGAAGATCTAAAGAGGGTTCTCCATCAAAAGGCAGTAAATCGACCTTTACAAAAATAATAGAGTATTTATACTTACATTCATTCATGTTATAAGACTCTAATTTTTATTGGATAAATTTAAAAACATTTAACAAACATGTATAATCATATTATAGTCAGTTTTATTCATTCCCACAAATACAATGACTAGGCATTAACTACAATTTAAAATAATAATATTATATTATTAGTGTGCAAAGTAAGATTTCAAAGAAACCCATTGTTGCGTATCGGGTACACCAATGAACATACTGTCCCATTAAAAGTATAATTAATATTTAATTCACAAATATTAATAAATATGAAAAATTCAATGTTTTTTATTTACCTAGGATTTTAATAATAATGATTCTAGATTAATTCTAGACCACTATGCTAGGGGTATTTATATCTCAAGACCATCCAAATAATCATCAAATCCTTGGCTAGAAGCATCCGATCCTAAAAAACGGATTAATCAATTCCAATTTTGGCCCTATATAACCCCCATCCCAAAGGGATGATGAAAATTTCATCATCAACATAATCATAGAAAGAATCAGTCTTTTATATTTTGGGTTGTAAATATCAATAGTTGGTATCCCATCTATTTCTCCTTTCATAAGAAAAACATTTCTTATTTAGGGCCTGTATGGAAATCACGACCGAAAACTCCCTCAAGGTCATTTATCATAGGTGAAGAAAAGAGGAGAACATGAAGAATGAAATCAGACCCCTCTAGGGTCAGAAGACAAAACTATGAAAAATGGCCAAGGGTTTGAGGGATAAAACTAACACACATAGTAGAGAACCACGTTTTTCAGTTTAATGTAATAAGCCAACCACTATTGGTTGATAGACCTCTTTAAATCTCATCACTTTCAAAAAAAATATATGGTGGATCCAGAGGCTTATGTAAGGGGAGGAAATATAGAAGACATACCCAAATTGGATTGTGAAATGGATCCACCAAATGAGGTTGTACGCACACAAATCCAATGAAGTCTCCAAAGTTTAGAACCTATGAATATTGATTTTCCACATCTCTATCGTAACATTTCCAAATATAAATGGAAATATATTGTTATATCCTAATAAAAACCTATATGTGTCAATGTTCCTTCCACATATGAATAGTTTTTACAATATTAGAATGAGATAAAAACTCTTAGACAACTCAATGAGGAGCTACTCATGGGAAAAATTACCATTCGGTATCATCTCAAGGATGAGATGAATGTACTTCCTCCCATAGCTTATTCTCCTACAAAAGAGCAATTTGAGAATCAGATCAGCTCTGGATCCAAGAATCTGGTATATATAAATGATGAAGTTGAACATGATTGTGACTTACCTTCATTATAGAGAGATACACACCCTCACCAGGGTAATCACTCATCTATGAATGGTTCCATAATCACAATGAGGTGAAGACAAAGCCTCCACGCTAAACCTCTCCCAATCACTATAGATGGGAGGTTTCAAAAAAAGTAGAAGCTCTAGAACTACACAATTCGATTGAGTCCCTAGATACTCAATTGGAATCCATAGAAGGTCTATGCACACCTATGAAGCCTTAGATGAATCCATATCCCAAATGCGGGGGATATACTTTTCCTCCACACAATTTTAGAAACCCTACCTTCTCCACCTATGTAACCCCCGACCCCAGTTACCCAGAGTTGATGCATTATCACATAACATTGGAATGATCACAAGTATATCATTTCTCAAAAGACCGATCAATTTATTATTATTGGAAATAAGATTCATACACAAGTTAAACTTTACATCTTGAAGATAAATACAACACAAAATATATTTAATTAAAAACATCCAAGCCTCCTAGATTATGCCTGAAAGTCACTAATAAGTAACTTCTCCGTATCTTGGGAAATATAACATATGAAAGGGGTGAGCTCAAATGCTCAATAAGGGTAAGTAATACAGTAGAAAATGACATAAATATTAGGCATGGTAAATAATGGAAACCACATGCCTTTACAATTAAGAAACATGAATACATTCATGGAAAGAATATGAGCTGAGTAAATAATTCCATAATAAAACATAATCATGGGAATTCTACTAGTAGAATGACCACAGGAACCATCAATATTATTTTCATAATGAAGGAATGTATAATGCCAGACATTCTGAAACATTTTGTCAAGGCCTTGACCAAGTCGTATAAAAATGATTAAGACCTCGGCCAAAACCATAAATCAAATTGGGAAAGGGCCTCATCCAATTACACATCTTGTTGTCTCATGAGACCTACCTATGCATCGAGGAGCTATAGCAGGCTCTACCTATCACTTACTAAGTCCAATTCATTCCTTATTTCAAAAGGTTTAAACATATAATAAACATTCGTATTAAAACTAGAATATGAAATGTCAATACTTTAACCATAAATAATGAATGGTATAAAAATATCACATCCACAGTCAAACATATCACAAAACCTTCAATAAAATATGGACGTTTTGTATCATAACAAATCAACTCCAAATAAACTTAAAATCCATCAAAGGATGTTGACATAGATGAAATCAAAACCTTTTTAGAGGAATTTATCTTTCTATTTTGAAATAATTTAAGATTCACATTATTATAAAATAAAACATTTACTTTAAAATATTCTTATAAGATTGTAAGGTAATCATCGATGAGTTTTTAACGGTGGAAAATAGTACCACTCACCGTAAAAGTTAAAAAATACATTCTTACCTTAATTTTTTCGAAAAGGATAAAAAGGACATTGTTTGGAAAATGATGGAGACATTCCTTTATAAATATCATATAAAAATTCTATAAGGGTATAAATTTCTATAACCCATAGTCTATAAAATAGTAATAATGTTTGGAAATACATTTTTATGATACATGGATGTGGATGATAAAGAGGTCCCAGTAGATCCATGAAATTCCACTAAAAAGATATAATCAAGAAATTCCACTACAAAGTCATCAAGATATTCCTTGAAAACACTATTCATTAGATCCATGAAAATAGAGGGTGCATTAGTCTGCCCAAAAGGCATTACTGTAAACTCGTAATGCCCGTACCTAGTTCGAAATGATGTCTTTAAAAGGTCTTCCTTCTTCACACACAACCGATGGTACCCATATTGAAGTTCAATCTTTGAAAATTATTGAGCTCCATGCAGTTGGTCAAATAAATCATCAATGCGATGTATGGGATACTTGTTCTTTATTGTTATAGCATTGATCTCCTTGTAGTCAATGCACAACCTCATAGATCCATTGTTCTTCTTAATGAAAAGGATAGGGGCTCCCCATGGAGAAACACTATGGTGAATAAATCTATTATTACTCAATTCCTCCGGGTGTTTCTTTAGTTCAACTAATTCCACAGTGTCCATTCTATAAGGGGTTTTCAATATGGTCCTTGAACCAGGAATTAAATCAATAGAAAACTCAACTTCTCGTTCCGGAGGATGTCCAGGAAAATCTTCCGGAAAAACATCAACATATTCTCTCACAATAGGTACATTCTGTATTTGATCATTACTTTCCACACCCACAGTTATTTCATTATCTACCTCCTCGGTAATTGAATTTAGTTGAGCTACTGGGGGTGGATCTAGATAAGAATCAGGTGGTGAAGATTATGCTCTAAAGATAAGGTGTTCTTTTTCATCATCATCAAAAATCATAACCTCTTTATTCTTACAATAAATATTCTTATCATGGTCCGAAATCCAATCCATATCGAGGATTATATCAAATTTAGTCATGGTTATGACGATGAGATCAGCAGATAAAGAACATATATATGCTCAAATGTGGACTGATTCACAAAACATTGTTGCAATGATACTTCCCCTAGGATTTTTGACTGACAAATCCATTGTTAAATCAAATCAGAAATATCTAATTTTCATAGAAAACTGAGAAGATATGAAAAAATGTGACGATCCAGAATCAAATAATGCATTTGTTAAACTTGATAAAACCATTAAATTACCTGCCACCATGTCTTTCGGGGCTTCAACCTCAGTAGTAGTGATTTTATAAGTGTGGCCTTGATCCCTTTGCCTTTTCTGAGGTATGTTTCCCTGAAACATAGGAAGTTCATTTGAATAATGTCCCATCTATCTGCAATTGTTGCATTTAACATTGGTAGCCTCTTTCTTTGTTTTACAATCACCAGCTAGATGACCTTTCTATCCACATTTGTAGCAAACTCCTTTTACTTTTAGATAGGAACCAGGGTGCTACCTTCTACAATTATGACAGTGCGGAAATTCAATTCTTACCTTCTTCTTGGATTCCTTATTTCCTTTCCGAGAGTGTTCAATAGATCTCTTATTCTCTTGCGTCGATTTAAAGTCATAAGACTTTTAGAATTCCTTTTCTGTCTTGATAGCACACGAGACAATATCATCATATGATGAGAAGGAATGTTATTCTAATGCTCAAAGGAGAAATGGTTTTAACCCATAAAAGAAATGATCAATCTTACTTCTTGGTTTACATATATAATATACATCATGCCTCGCTAACCTTGTAAAGTTAGCCTAATACTTAGTGACATTCTCATCATCCTTTTGCCTCAGACTTATAAATTGTCTTTCTATATCCGCTCGATGCTCATGAGGAAAGTATTTTTCTATGAAAATCTCTTTGAACACCCTCTATTCCATATTTGATACTTCATCATCTTCCTTTTTGTTTTGAATCAATGACCACCATTGATCAGCATCTCCAGTGAGGTGGTAAACTGCCATGATAAACTTTTCCCTTTCACTACTCCCCAAAGTGTAGAATATTTTCTCTAAGGAATTTATCCATTGATCCAACAGTAATGGATTTGTACTCAAATTTAATGTCAGTGGTTGTTTCCTCATGAAGTGATCTAACATTGATCCTCCACACTGTGGATCTGGGTGCTCTATAGGGTAAGGTTATTATTCATAACCGGAGTGAGTTGTCCCGGTATGGTGATTAGATGATCAACACCAGTTGCATCACCAACTCCACTATAATTATCTTGAGAAGGAGGACAATCCCTACATGATGTTCTTGCATTGATATAGTTTCAATTTCTTCCACTAGGCGCCATTTCTAAATAATGGCATAAATTATGCCCGTTTATGAATCAAAATACATAAATCCATACTTTTAAAACACTTAACATAAATTGAACAATTTATGGATATAATCCAGAATCATAAAAAAATGTTTTCTTTGAGGAAGTATATACTCATTAACCCTTCATAATAGTTTATAATGAAAATGATAATTATCCTATGCATATCCCATGGGAGTGTCATAACAAAGAGTGCAGTAAGTCTCATTGTCGTGCACCAGTTCCCATTCGAGTCTAGCTCAAAGAGGGGGTTTTGGGTTTTCCCCGAGGTACATCTGTGCCAGAGACGCCTCTACCTGCTCGTATCCAGATAGGGATGTATTTCTTGTAAAACTTAAAAAATCTCTATAATACCAATGTTCTAGGAAGTTCTTCTATACTAATCTTCAAAGTCTATCTTAGGGCTTTGTGCTCTAATCTGAGTTTATCAAAATCTAGTATCAAAGGTTTGTACTAAACATTCTCTGATACCAACTATAACGACCTGACCACAGTTATCCAGAGTCAGTGAATTATTACATAACATAGGAATGATCACAAGGATATCATGTCCCGAAAGAACGATCAGTTTAGTATTATTGGAAACAAGATTCATAAATATGTTCAACAATACATCTTGAAGAGAAATACAACACAAATATATTTCATTAAAAACATCCAAGGCTCCTAGATTATGCCTATAGTTCACTCATAACTAACATCATCATATCTTGTGAAAATAAAACATGTGGAAATGGTGAGCTCAAATGCACTATAAGTGTAAGTAATACAGTGGAAAATGACATAAATATTAAACATGGTAAATAATTAAAACCACATGCCTTTACCAAAAATAAACATGAATACATTCATGGAAAGAATATGAGCTGAGTAAATAATTCCATAAAAAAACATAATCATGGGCATTCTACTTGTTTAATGACAACATGAACCATCAATATTAATTCCATAATGAGGCAATGTATAATGCCAGACATTCTGAAACATTTTTTCAAGGCCTCAGCCAAGATGTCTAAAAATGATTAAGGCCTCATCCAAAACCATAAATCAAATTGGGAAATGGCCTCACCCAATTCCACTTCTAGTTGTCCCATGAGACCTACCGATGCATCGAGGATCTATAGAGGGCTACACCCGTCACTTACTATGTCTAATACATTCCTCATACGAAAAGGTTTAAATATATCAAAAACATTCATATTAATACTGGCATACAAAATGTCAATAATTTAACCATAAATCATGAATGGTATAAAAATAGCACTTCCACAGTCAAACATATCACAAAACCTTCAATACTATATTGATGTTTTGAATCATAATACATAAACTCCAAATGAACTTAAAATCCATCAAAGGATGTTGATATAGATGAAATCAAAACCATTTTTTGAGAAATATCTCTTTCTATTTTGAAATCATTTAAGAGTCACATAATTTTAAAATAAAACATTTATTTTGAAAATATTATTATAATATTTTAAGGTAATCTTCTACATGTTTATAATAGTTGAAAATAGCTGCACCGACCATATAAGTTAAAAAAGACATTCTTACCTAAATCATGCCGAAATGGTTAAGAAGGAAATTGTTTGGAAAACGATGGAAAGATTCCTTTATAAACATCTTATAAAAAGTCTAAAAGGGTATAAATGACATTAACCCATAGTCTATAAAATAGAAAGAATGTTTTGAAATACATTTTTAAGAAACATGGATGTGGATGATAAAGAGGTCCCAATAGATAATTATGTATAAACAACCTCAGATAATGAAGAGATTGTGAAATTAACCCATACCTTGTACTTTTACTTGGTTGATGGTAGGTTAAACTCATTTATAATGGTGAAATAATTATTACTAAATTATACAAGAATCATATACATTACTTTGATATCATATATGATCTTTTAACATTGCTTTGTTAGTATTATCGTCGTTTCGGGTGTTAACTAACTCATTTTATTTTATATATTTTGTATCATAAATCGTATTTGTTATGGATAGGTTGTATCTTATTCAAGTCCAGAATGATATCAAGTCCTTAAAAATTATTTCTATCCATCAAATGATAATTATAGTTCCATATGTACGATGGGGAATCAATCTAATCGCGTTCGTGGAGTCTATAGTCCGTACGTACCAGCGAGCAACAATATCATTCTTTTTATAATAAAATAATGAATAATTGGATGTTATATCATATATACAGAATCATTATCACGTTATATTTATTATTTACATAAATTTAACATCATTATCATACCCATAAAAAATAATAATATTTTGAATAACAATTACACCACGACGTGGAGACGGTAAGCTGTACGTACGCACGTATGGTGACATGTCTTTCAAAGGATGGATAAAATACTGAACATGGTTGTACCATATTTATAATAACATCAAAGTATATAGAATATATTGGATTTGTTATTTTATAAAGGAAATAAAAAAGGAAGAAGAAGTTGAAGAAGAAAGGAACTTGAAAAAGGGTGGTGAAAACATTACCTCTTCATCGAGTTATTTCTTTTGATTTGATTAAAAGGGCACCTTAGGTTGTCTTTTTGACTATAGGAAGGCCTCTAGGATAAAGGGAGGATAGTTGAGAGGGTATTTGGGCAGAGTTTGGCGGATCCAAAAGGCTTTATGGTATGAGGATTTGGTTAGAAGTGGATTCCTTTTATAAGGGGGAGGAGGGGCTCATTAGGAAAAACTGAATGTATTAATTTATAATAAATACATATTTGGTTTATAATGGTTCCAAAGTGGATTATTAAAAGTATAAGGTGGGTATGGGAGGAAATCCTTTCAACCAATTGATTTTATACAGGTATGTGACATTATATTAACCTTATCATTTAGTTTTAACTCTTAGTTAATTAGTTTGACATTTACTATGTCACGTTGTATTTTTATATTATATAGTTAATAAAATTACTATATACATCCAATAGACCCCCAAGTGGTCCATCAATGATACACCTATCATGATATAAGTCATTTGGCCGAACCTTATATTTTTAGGAAGAGAATATCAATTAATAATATAATATATGTCTTAAAAACACATTTATGTCAATTTTGACAATATTTAATAATTGATATTTCTTAATGTTGTAAAAACATTATTAATTAGAAACAAATTAATTTTAAAAGTCATAAAATATCGTATTATCCAATGAATTTTTTTTATGTCATAAAAACATTCAAATTATATTTATTTTAAATTTTATAAGACCAATTATTTGATTCATTCATTAATAATGAAAATACCACATCATTAATGTTTCAAAACAAATTTACTTATTAAATGTATAAAAATTATATCTAAAATACCATTATGTAGGAAATTTTTTTATATTTATAAGGAATATTTATAGTCTAAAATCTAATATATATAACCCTATGTTAAAAAATGTTTTTCTAAAAGATATATGCTTATGTCATTTTTGTATTTACCTTAACTTAATTAATATAAAGTGTCCTTATCACCTACAAGTGGCACCATGGGGTCCCAAAAGCGACCTAATGATGCCCATGGTCGGACATCTATCAATCAATAAGGATAGGACAAGTTTTAGGGTAATTTATTATTATTATAATATTATTTTTTTACCCTTATTTACGGGATTTACCCTTTAACAATAGTAAATAAAATATTTACCGAAATAATTATTCAAAATGACTAAAAATAAAAGTTACCTATTTACACAATTTGGACCTCCTAATTCTAAATATGGAATCCATTTTTCTAAATTCAAAACACAGAAGTGGAAGAAATTAATTTAAAATTAATTTCTGTTGTTAAAACAAAAAATGGGGTTTTTAAGAGATACTAACTATCAAAAGATTGACACTTGTTTATGTCTGGTTTAAATGTGAAATTATGTCCAATAACTAACATTATATTAAATGGTAAAAAAATATTATAAATAAACTTTAAAAACACTCAAATTAATAACTTATCACTAATAATTATTTTGATTAAAAAAGTTTTTTTAATTAAAATATAGTAATTTTCACTATTCATCAAAATATAAAAGTTATCTGAAATGTACAAAAATTTTACCCTAGGCTAATTTAGATATTCCGAATCCAAAACTGAAGTCCATTTTGAGATATAAAATTTAAAAAATTTAAAATCTTGTGTATTACTATTCAAAAAGGCTACATTGATTGGTCACGGTGTGCTAGAATGTCGATGTTGCATACAACACATACTACTATATTATTCAAAAAGAATCGTACCATGGAAGCTTGGGGTGTTACATTCTCCCATCCTTAAAAGAATATATTCCTTGAAATTTCTAGAAAAATACTGTATAAAATGAATCGGGTGGTTCTTCATCATATTTTCCTCAGGTTCCCACGTTGCCTCTTCCATCTTATGGTTCTTCCATAGAACTTTTACCAGACGATTCATCCTGTTTCTCGCAACATGTTCTCTCGAATCAAGAATCCTGATGGGCTCTTCACAATAAGATAGATCGGGTTCCAGTTCTAATTCCTCGTAATTGAGTACATGCGTTTGGTCGGGCATGTATTTTCTCAACAGTGATATGTGGAACACATTGTGAACTTTGGAGAGATTTAGTGGCATTGCAAAATGGTAAGCTACAACCCTAATTCGTTCTAGAATTTCGAAATTTCTAATGTAATGGGGACTCAATTATCCCTTCTTTCTGAAACATATAACTCTCTTCCATGGAGATACCTTTAATAAAACATGATCTCCCACATGAAATTCTGAATCCTTCCTTCGGTTTTCAGCATAGCTCTTATGCATACTTTGAGATGCTTTTATGTGGTTTTGGATTACCTTTTCCTTTTCCATTGTTTCCTCCCCTAGTTCTAGGCCTACAAGTTTTCTTTCACCAACATCATCCCAACAGGTTGGTGTGCGGCATCTCTTTCTGTATAATGCTTTATATGGTGTCATCTAAATACTTGAATGGAAGATATTATTATAGGAAAATTCCACCAGAGGTAAATATTGATCCCACATACCAAGAAAGTCTAGTGAGCATTATTTGAACATGTCTTCTAAGGTTTCAATAGTCCATTCTGATTTTCCATCTGTTTGAGGGTTGTAGGAAGTGCTCAAGAGAAATTAATTATCCATGCCATTTTGAAGACTTTTCCAAAATGATGAAGTAAAATATAGATCAAGATCAGAAACAATAAATAGGGGTACTCCATGAAATCTCACAACTTCATTAATATATAGTCTTACTAGACGTTCGAGTGGTAAATCATCCTTTATAGCAAGAAACCGCGCTGACATGGTAAGACGATCAACAATGACCCATATTACATTGTTCATTCTAGGAGTCTTTAGTAGTTCCATGACAAAGTCCATCTTGATATTATCCCATTTCCACTCAGTTATGGGAAGAGGTTGCAATACTCTACTAGGATGTTGCCTTCCAGCTTTAACTTGTTGACAAACCATACATCTTGATACAAAATCAGCAATCTACATCTTCATTTTCTCCCACCAAAAATGTTTCTTCAAATTTCTATACATTTTGGTGATCCCATGGTGTATAGATAAATTGGAACTATGAGCATCGTCCAACAATTCCCTTTTTAGATAAGGTATATTAGGAACACAAAGTCTCCTCCCAAATTTCAAAATTCCATCTTCACACACAATCTTACTCTATCTCCCATCATTCACAGCTTTAATCTTCTTTTGAAACTCTTCATCATCAGTATGAAAAATCATTATCATTTCTAGTAATGATGGTTTGACAACCATTTGAATAAGCATTTATGTTTCACCATCCATGGTGAGTCCCATATCCATCTTTATTAAATCCATGTATATTTGATCCTTTTCAACTATCATCTTGTTCAAAATTCCATGATCCTTTCGAATCAAAGCATCGTCCACCTTATTTTCCTTCCCCAGGTTGTAGTGTATCATGCAATCATAATCCTTGAGTACTTAAAGCCATAACATTTTCCTCATGTTGAGTTCTTTTTGTGAGAAAATATACTTCAAACTCTTGGGATCCATATAAATATCAAATTTTTTACCATAGAGATAGTGTCTCCAAATCATCAAAGTAATGATTACTACAGCTAACTCAAGATCATGAGCAGGATAGTTTTTCTCATGAATTTTCAGCTATCATGATGCATAGGCAATAACTCTATCATTCTGCATAAGGACACAACCAAGTCCTTTCTTTGATGAATCACGATAAATAATGAACCCATCATTCCACGAAGGTAGAGTCAATATAAGAGTGTTGCATAATATTTTCTTCATTTTAACATAATATTCTTCACACAATTTTTTTCTAAAAAATATTATCCCCTTTACGTATGAGCTTCGTTAATGGGTTAGCCAATCGTGAAAAATTCAGGACAAAACGTCGATAATAACCTTCTAAACCAATAAAACTGCGTACCTCGGTTATACTCATCGGTACTGGCCATTCTTGGATTGCTCTTGTCTTTGAAGGATCAATAGAGATTCCATCTTTAGTGACAATATGGCTAGGAAATGAAATCTCCGGATGCTAGAATTCACACTCGCTAAACTTCCCATATAATTCATGTCTTCTCAGAGTCTTCAATATAATGCGCAAGTGATTTTCATTATCTTGGTATATTTTGGAGTATACCAAGATATCATCAAAAAATACCACTACAAAGTCATCAATATATTCCTTGAAAACTATGTTCATTAGATCCATGAAAATAGTGGGTGCATTAGTCAGCCCAAAAGGCATTACTATAAACTCGCAATGCATGTAGCTGGTTCAAAATGTTGTATTCGGAATGTATTCCTTCTTCACACACAACGGATGGTATCCATATCAAAGGTCAGTCATTGAAAATTATTGAGCTCCATGCATATGGTTAAATAAATCATCAATGTGAGGTAGGGGATACTTGTTCTTTATTGTTATAGCATTGATTTCCCTATAGTCAATGCACAACATCATATATCCATATTTCATCTTATCAATAAGGACATGGGATCCCCACGGAGAAACACTAGGGTGAATAAATACCTTATTACTAAATTCCTCTTGTTGTTTCTTTAGTTCAACTAATTCCACAGTTCTCATTATATAAGGGGATTTTGATATGGGCCCTGAACTAGGAATTAAATCAATGGAAAACTCAATTTCTCGTTATGGTGGATGTCCAAGTAAATATTCTGGAAATACATCCACATATTCTCTCACAATAGGTACATCCTCTATTTGAAAATTCTTTTACTCACCCACAATTATTTCATTCTCTTCCTCCCCAATAATTGAATTTAGTTGAGCTACTGGCGGTGGATCTAGATAAGAATCAGGTGGTGACAATTCTGCTCTAAAGATAAGGTGTTCTTTATCATCATCATGAAAAATCATAACCTCCATCTTCTTACTATAAATTTTCGCATCATGGTCCGAAATCTAATCCATACTGAGGATTATATCAAATTCAGTCATGGGTAGGACGATGAGATCAGAAAATAAAGAACATTTATATTCTCTAATGGGGCAGAGTCACAAAACATTGTTGCAATGATACGTTCCTTAGGAGTTTGGACTAACAACTCCATTATTAAATCAAATCAGAAATATCTAATTTTCTAAGAAAACTGGGAAGATATGAAACAATGTGATGATCCAGAATCAAATAAAGAATTTTCTAAACTTGAGGAAACCATTAAATTACATGCCACCATGTCTTTCGGGGCTTCAACCTCAGCTTTAGTGATTGCATAAGCTTGGCCTTGATCCAATGGTATTTTCTGAGGTATGTTTCCTTGAAACATAGGAAATTCATTTTCATAATGTCCCATATCTATGCAATTGTATCATTGAACATTGGTAGCATCTTTCTTTCCTTTACAATGACCAGCTAGATGACCTTTATGTCCACATTTGTAGCCAACTCCATTTCCTTTTAGACAGGAACCTGGGTTCATCCTTCTGCAATTATCATAGGGTGGAAATTAATTTCTTCCCTTCTTCCATGATTGTTTATTTCCGTTCCCATAGTGTTCAGTGTATCTCTTCTTCTCTTGCTTTGATGTAAAGTCATATGACTTAGAGAATTCATTTCCTTTCTTGATAGCACAGGAGACAATATCTTCATATGATGAGAAGGACTGTGATAATAATGCTCGACGGAGAAATAGTTTTAACCCATCAAAGAAATGATAAATCCTACTTATTGTGTTATGTATATAATCTGTAGCATACCTCACTAACCTTGTAAAGATAGCCTCATACTTAGCGACATTCTCATCCTCCTTTTGCCTCAGACTGAGAAATTTTCTTTCCATATCCTCTCGATGTTCACGATGAAATTATTTTTCTAAAAAAATCTCTTTAAACTCCCTCCATTCCATATTTGATACTTAATCATCTTCCTTTGTTTTTTGAATCAATGACCACCATTGATCGGCATCTCTAGTGAGGCGATAAGCTGCCATGATATCCTTTTCCCTTTCACTACTCCCCAAAGCATGGAATATTTTCTCTAAGGAATTTATTATATTCTCATCCACTCATGGATTTGTACTCCAATTTAATGTCGATGGTTGTTGACTCTTGAAGCGATCTAACATTGATCCTCCATGTTTTTAATCTAGGTGCTCCATACAAGTAAGGTTATTCTTCATTTCCTAAGTGGGATTTCCCAGTATAGTGATTAGCTGATCAACACCAGTTGCATCACCAACTCCACTATAATTATCTTGAGCAGGAGGGAAATCCCTACATAGAGTGTGTGCATTGATAAGGTTTCCATTCCTTCCACTAGGTGCCATTTCTAAACAATGGAATAAACTAGGTCAGTTTATGAATCAAAATAAATAATTCTATACATGTAAAACACATAACATAAATTGAACTATTTATGGATATAATCCATAATCATAAAAACAAGTTTTCTATGAGGATGTATATACTCATAAAACCTTAATAATGGTTTATAATGAAAATGAAAATTATTCTAAGCATATCCCCTGGGATTGTCATAACCATGAGTGCTGCAAGACCCGTTGTCGTGTACCAGTTCCCGTTCGAGTCGAGCTCAAAGCGGTGTTTTCGGGTTTTACCCCTAGGTAAATCTGTGTCAAAGCCGCCTATACCTACTCTTATACTGACAGGGATGTATTGCTTGGAAAACTCAAATAATCTCTACAATACCAATATTACAGGAAGTTCTTCTATTCTAATCCTCAAAGTCTGTCATAGGGTTATGTTCTCTAATCAGAGTTTATCTTAATCTAGTTTACAAGGTTGGTACTAAACTTCCTCTAATATCAACTGTAATGCCCCAACCCTAGTTACCTAGAGTCGGTGCATTATTACATAACATTGTAATGATCACTAGGATATCCTGACTTGAAAGACCGATCAGTTTAGTATTATTGGAAACAAGATTCATACATAAGTTCAGCTTTACCGCTTGAAGAGAAATACAACACAAATATATTTCATTAAAAACATTCAAGCCTCCTAGATTGTGCTTGCAGGTCACTCATAACTAACTTCTTCATATCATGGGAAAATAAAACCTAAGAAAGGGGTGACCTCAAATTCACAATAAGGTTAAGTAATACAGCGGAAAATGACATAAATATTATGCATGGTAAATAATTGAAACCACATTCCCTTACTAATAATAAACATGAATACTTTTACAGAAAGAATATGAGTTGATTAAGTAATGACATAATAAAACATAATAATGGGCATTATACTAGTCTAATGACCACATGAACCATCAATATTATCTCCATAATGAGGGAATGTATAATACAGGACATTCTGAAACATTTTGTCAAGGCCTCGGCCAAGACATCTAAAAATTATTAAGGCCTCGGACAAAACCATAAATCAAATTGGGAAAGGGGCTCGGCCAATTCCACATCTAGTTGCCTCATGTGACCTACCGATGCATCGAGTAGCTATAGCGGGCTCTACCCGTCACTTAATAAGTCCAATAAATTCCTCATATGAAAAAGTGTAAACATATCATAAACATTCATATTAAAACTAGCATACGAAATGTCAATACGTTAACCATAAATAATGAATGGTATAAAAATATCACATCCACAGAAAAAAATATCACAAAACCATCAATACAATATGGATGTTTTGTTTCAAAATAAATCAAATCCAAATAATCTTAAAATTCATCAAAGGATGTTGACATAGATGAGATCAAAACTTTTTTAGAGAAATATCTCTTCCTATTTTGAAATCATTTAAGAGTCACATAATTATAAAATATAGCAGTTAATTTTAAAATATTCTTATAAGCTTTTAAGGGAAGCTTTGATGAGTTTATAATGGTAGAAAATAGTCGCACCGGCTATGTAAGTTAAAAAAGACATTTTTGCCTTAATTTTTTCGGAAAGGTTAAAAAAGACATTGTTTGGAAAACGATAGAAATATTTCTTTATAATAATATTATAAAATTTCATCAAGGGTATAAATGACTTTAACACATTGTCTATATAATAATAATTATGTTTTGAAATACATTTTTAAGAAACATGGATGTGGATGATAAAGAGGTCCCAATAGATAATTACGTATAAACAACCTCGGATAATGAAGTGATTGTGAAATAAACCCTTACCTTGTACTTTTACTTGGTAGATGGTAGTTTAAACTTCTTTATAATGGTGAAATAATTGTTATTAAATTATAAAATAATCATATACATTAGTATGATATCATATATACTCTTTTAAAATTTCTTTGTTAGTATTATCGTCGTTTCAGGTGTTAACTTACTCATTTTATTTTATATATTTTGTATCATAAATAGGGTTTGTTGTGGATAGGTTGTATCTTACTAATATATAGAATGAAATCAAGTCCTTAAACATTATTTTTAATCATCAATTGAGAATTATAATTGCATGGATACGATGGGGAATGAATCTCATCGCGTTCGTGGAGACGGTAGTCCGTACGTACGCACAAGCACAAATATCATTATTTTTATTTTAAAATAATATATAATTGGATGGTATATCATATATAAAGAATAATTATAATGTTATATATATTATTTACATCAATTACACAACGTTATCATACCCATCCTAAATAATAATTTTTTGAATAACAATTACACCATGACGTGGAGACAGTAAGCCGTACGTACGCACGTATGGTGACATGTCATTCAAAGATGGATAGAATACTGAATATGGTTGTACCATATTTATAATAACATCATAGTATATATATGATACTGGATTTATTATTTTATTATGGAAATAACAAAGGCAGAAGAAGTTGCAGAAGAAAGGAACTTGAAAAAGGGTGGTGAAACATTACCTCTTCTTCGGTTTCTTCGTTTTGATTTGATCAAAATGGCTCATTAGGTTATTTTTATGACTAAAGTAAGGCATCTAAGATGAAGGTAGGATAGTTTATAGGGTATTTGGGTAGAGTTTGGCTGATCCAAAAGGCTTTGAAGGTATGAATATTTGGTTAGAAGTGGTGTCATTCTATAAGGGGAGGAGGGGTTCTTTTTTAAAAACATAAAGTATTAATTTATAATAAATTCATATTAAGATTATAATGGCTCCAAAGTATATTAATAAAAGTATAAGGTGGGTATGGGTCGAAATACTTTCAACAAATATATTTTATATAGGTTTGGGTCATTATATTAAGGTTATCTTTTAGTTTTAACTCTTAGTTAATTAGTTTGACATTTACCATGTCACTTTGTATTTTTATATTATATAGTTAATAAGCTTATTATATATATCCAAGAGATCCCAAAATGTTCCATTAATGATAAAACTATCATTATATAAGTCCTTTGGCAGATCCTTATATTTTTATGAATAGAATATCAATTAATAATATAATACTTGTTTTAAAAACACATTTACGTCAATTATGACAATATTTAATAATTGATTTTTTAAAAAGTCATAGAAAATTTATTAATTCAAAAAAAATTCATTTAAAAAATAATAACATCTCATATTAACTAATAAAATTCGTGTATTTTATCAAAACTTTCAAATTGTATTTATTTTAACTTTTATAATACCAATTATTTGACTCATTCATTAATAAGGAAAATACTGCATCATTATTGTTTCATAAATAAATTTAAATATTAAATATAAAAAAATATAATTAAAATACCATTATATAGGAAATAATTATATATTTCTAATGAATATTTATTGTCGAAAATATAACATATATAACTTTATGTAAAATTTTTTTTTCTAATAAATATATGCTTATGTCGTTTTTGTATTTACTTTAACTTAATTAATATAAAGTGTCCTTATCACCTACAAGTGGCTCCATGGGGTCCAAAAATCGACCCAAAGATGCCAATGGTCGGACATTTATCAACCAATAAGGTTAGGACATGTTTTAGGATAATTTATTATTATTATAATATTTCTTTACCCTTATTCACCAGATTTATCCTTTAACCATGGTAAATAATATATTTACCGAATTAATTATTCAAAATGTCTAAAAATAAAAGTCACCTATTTACAAAATTTGGACCTACTGATTATAAATATTTAATCCATTTTTCCAAATTCAAAACATAGAACTGACATAAATAAATTTAAAATTAATTCCCATTGTTAAAACAAAAAGCGTGTTTTTAAGAGATAATAACTATCAAAAGATTGACACTTTTTTATGTCCAATTTAAATGTGAATTTATGTACGATGACCAACATTATATTAAATGGTAAAATTATATTCTAAATATACTTTAAAACCACTCAAATTCATAATTTATCACTATTAATTATTTTGATTAAAAAAGTTGATTTTAATTAAAATTTAGTAATTTTTACTATTCATCAAAATATAAAAGTTATCTAAAAAGTACAAAAATTTTACCCTAGGCTAATTTTAATATTATGAATCCAAAAATGAAGTCCAAATTGAGAGATTAATTTTTTAAATTTCCAAAAGTGGTATTACTATTCATAAGAGATACTTTGATTGGTCGCGGTGTGTTGGAATCTCGAAATTGCGTACAACACACGCTACTATATTGTTCAAAGAGAATCGTACTGAGGAAGCTTGGGGTGTTACAACCTATAATGACACAAGATACCCTAAATAGAATCTCACACACTTAGTATCAAGATTTTGGATAATGATTTGCCTTCAATATCAGCATGAGGTGACTAAGATAAGGTGTTTTGTATAGAATCTGATAGAGACAACTTTTTTTATACATTGGCCTTCGTGTGGGATCTATTGCAAGATGGAAAGGCCTCCATCATCAACTCCCTTACTAGTTCAGCTCTATGATATGGAAAATGAAAATTTCTGAAATAACGAGTTGAACAAATGAATAAAATGAGAGGGTGACTGACTTCATAGCTAGATTGAAGGGTTTAACCTATTATCTCATCATCCCTCTCTCCAAGGAACAATATCCGGAACGCTTTTCTAAAAATATTTGCATTGAGTTATAGAAACCTCCAATCTAAATGAAGTATCCAGGTTGGTTCAGAGAGTTTTTATAAAAGGAATAACATTTGGAATAATCCATTCAGAAAACCAAGGATAAATCTCATCTCATGGATTTAGAACAGGGGAAAAGGCTTGACAAGGAAGAAGCTATCAATATTACCCTCTAACCAGGAGTAGTGCCCATTCAAGCACCCAATTAGGTCCAAAATTGCACAAATTCTCCATTAGAGTGGAAACAACAACAAAAACATCCTTGACCAGAAAAATTGAGAATTCAGAGTCACTTGGGATTTGAGGAATGGATGAAGAAATACTAATCCTTCTAAAATGAACAAGTTCTCGATTATTTTCGTAATACTATAGACAACAACCTACTCATGATACCACAACCCAAGATTCCCAATGAGGTAAATCTCACCAACCATATCAACCACTAAATTTTCAATAGATGGATGGGTTATAAAATATAAGATTACTTTTTTATTTACAGATGTCCTTAAAGGAATGATCAGTTACAAATCGGTGGTGTTAGATAACTCCTTAGTGTAGGATTCCTATAGAACCATTTCCCATTAATAAATAGAGGGTGATTGGGAAAGATTTCTGGCCCAATGTGGATAAATTTTAAACTAATGGATGACTTGAGAATAGTTCATCGAGCTCATGAAACCCTAATATCATTGCCCTGCAGTCCCATAAATAATCCACCACCTAGGGAAGTTGTATCACATATGACTCCCAAAAGAGTCTGTCACCCCAAAATGTTGGGTGTAATAGAAGATGAGTCATTTTCTACCCAAATGCAAGCAATGAATCTTTCAGATTTCTTCCCTGTAATATCCGAAATATGGGTTCTACCCCACAAAATGGAACCCTCATCATATGAATAACTCAATATTGGTTCTGTCAACATGATATACATGGTAGAACACTTTTTTGATGATGAATATGCCTCCGTGTAAGTGTTCCCCACACCCAACTCGGGAACATGAGGTCGCATGTGTAGGAACTAATGATATAGGGGACAACACTGGTGTGGTAGGACCAAATATTTCAGTCATTACCAAGAAAAAATATTTATGCAGCTTAGAACCATAGGAAAAAACTCTATAAAGTCAAACAAAGACAAGAAGGTGTCTCATAAACCATTAACGGTTATCCACACAAAGTTTTCTTACATGACTACCAATAGGGGGTTCGATTAAATGATCATCCAAGGAAATAGGGAATGTTGGAATAACCCATTACACTAGCAGTATATTCTATTTCAACCTCAGTACAAGCATATGGACCATAAACCATAAATTCTTTAGCTACTCATCTACATGATAATGATAAAACCCACCTTAGGAAGTGCCGAACTCTGGAAAAAAGTACAGTATTACAAAATAACTGGAAGTATTCCTTGATAATATCACAATCCTAGATGTTTCCATCTTTCAAAATAACCTAGAGAGGAACATGGTGAAGCCCTTTAAATACAACAATAATTCATGAAAGAAGTTGGTGCAGCTAAGGTCTGTCGAATGGAGAACATTTTAGTAGATTTCCATTTTACCATCTTATTCAAAATCCATGATTAGGAAAAGGTCATCATGGGATAAATCAGACCCCAATATGTTTTTGTAAGGATCAATAATGTCTAAATTTGTAGGTATATGATTAAAAATGGCGTTGAGAACAATATAATGCGGATTTGAATCCACTGGTGTTTGGGATATAGTGAAGGGGATTTTTCTCCCACAAATTTGACTATTATAGGGTATTCTAAGCATGATAAATGGTCTTTTGGGAATATAAAACTCAAAGATCTGTTTGGGGATCTCACATCTAACCCAGAGTTTATGGTTATCTAGAAAGACATCACATACAATGACCAATTCATATGGCCTTAACTCTATAATCACATAAATATACCTTGAAAATTTCATCAATGTCTGTTATACCCCCATCGATGGAACGATTGGAATACAACAAGCTGAAAGTGACCCCTTTGAGACATGAAAATGAAAATATGCTAAAGAAGGTTTCTAAACAATTGGATAAAAAAAACTAATGGTGGATAATGATATATAGGTTGGAATCCCCAATGGCTTGGGGACCACACTTGAAAATCCATGGAGTATGATCGACTGTGACGATGCACTCCCTATAAATATTGTTGTTGTAATAGACCTAGTCATAGAGGTATAATCCCCTCATGTACATAGTGGTTGTGTAAAAGACAATTAGCACTGACATCTCCCTACAATGACTCTGGAATTAGGGGATGATAATACATATTCTCATACCCTCTCCCACCTAGACATTAATAAAGATGCCCCCAGAATTTTTTTATATTTTTTAGAATGAATCCAAATACTAATAGGTTGAATAATAAGAGGATGTCCTCAGTAATTTCCCACCCACATTTGAGGAAGGTGTCTCCACCACCATTGAAGAGCAAAGGTAGGTAAATATGTGTACATAAGTAGACTTGTGGTCCACACTGATTAGTGTCTCCATTCCCCTCAATGAGAAGGTGATGTAATACACATTTCTAAAGAAACACAGATATGTGTTCACATGGAAATATATATAAATTCCATAACTAAACCCCGGTGTGTCTACGCACCATCATGGAATACTTCATGATCGTTAAATATTTAAGAAGGAACCCAGGATGATGAAAACCTTTCATACTACCATTGTAGAGGTGAAAGTTGAAAAATTGATCAAATCATACATTGTATGAGAAGTGAAATACCCTATATGGTTTTCTAGTATTGTAAATATCTTGATAAATATTGGGAAGATAAGGGACTCCATCAATTATAGATACCCTAATAGGAATTACCCAAAGGAAGACTTCCCATTGCTGATCACAAAAACTGTTGATCGATGAAACTATATGCTTCAATGATATTTTCTTCATTCATGGGTATATAGGGAAAAATTAGATAAATATGGACCCTAAAGTTGAAGAATCCACTCCCTTTAGTGTTCCCAAGGGATATTTTATTATTAAATATTTCCCTTCAACTTATAGAAATTTGGATCCACTAATCAATATGCCATGAATTGTATCATCAAGCCATTCCTTGGATGTATATATGAATAATATATCAATAACCTAGATGTCAAATCTTGAAGGAGATGTGATCACGTGAAAAATCTTCAAATAGTTTTCGAAAAGTATCTTTAGAATATTTTGATGATGAATTAAAAAAAATCACTTTTGGGGTTACATCTGGGAAGTTTCATGGATATTTGAAATTCCAATATAGTATCAAGGTTATCCAAGAGAATACTAGTGAAATTTTGGAAATGTCACCCCTAGATATATCAGATAACTAAGTGGAATCCAAGGGAACATCAACAAAATTTGTTAACTGATAGCAATATTGGCTAGAATATATCTCCCTTTCATAAGGATAATGATGAAGGGAATCACCTACCAATGGGATGAGGATTTCCAAGAATCATTTATAAGTATCATGTAGTATCTACAATAACCACCAGTTCTGATTCCACCAGTACAAGGAAATACACCCAACCTATATATGGCCACCATGAAACACTCATTTGGTGCCCTTCTCCCATAGAATAATGATTCGGGGAGTGAGAATAGTCTCTATTACATCATCTGCAAAATGCTACATACTAAGACTTGATACTAATATATTGAGAAGAATTGCCTTGCACTCATCATTGCAGTGTGGAAGCTGCAACATTACGTGACATGCCATAAAGTCCATCTGGTCCCTCTAATTGATCAACTCAAGTACATCCTTGTCCAACCCATGCTAACTGAGAATATGCCCTGATGGGAATCCATTATTTATAATATTGCATCCATTTATTATCACATATCCCTATAAAAGGGGAATCCATAGATGAATTACTTGTGGAACATCCTACTATGAAAATTACACCAATATAAAATAAAATCACAAACATGGATATTATATATGACCATGACACTATCCAGACATGGGAGATGTATTTTTATGGAACATCCTAATGTCTAATAAGATAAAGGATGGATAATCCAAACCTGAATTGGGTTTTATTAGGGATTGTATTTTTTTTCTCCAAGAAAAGAAATCTTTCCCTCCTCTTTCTCATAATCCAATGGATTCTGAAATATTTAGGAAGAATTACTATCCCTCATCAATGGAATAGAACTAGAAATACAACTACAGATTGAATACCTAAATTTCAATGGGGATTTAAAACTCATGGTAAAGAAGATAAATGGAGAATTAGTAATTAAAAAGGAACAATTTTACCCTCTCACTAACTACGTTAGGGGAATAATTGAATAATTTGTTTTTGATTCCACATTACATCATGGTCCTAAATTATTGAATGTATGTGCCGATATATTGGGTAATGCTTACAAATTTCTGGATGACCCTAATCAGGAGGAAGAAATCTTACATATCATGCACCAATGAATGGTATCATCAATTATTGTCTGGAATATAGAAGTAATCAATCTGGTAAACATCACCCTAGATTGCGATGAACCAATATCCACCCCAATGGAGCCCATAAATAGTTGTCTTTAAAATGAGACTCCCCCTGATATAATGAGTAGAAAAAGAACATATT
This sequence comes from Viscum album, assembly GCA_963277665.1. NCBI lineage: Eukaryota > Viridiplantae > Streptophyta > Magnoliopsida > Santalales > Viscaceae > Viscum > Viscum album. Next base: position 181,923,547 of record OY728153.1, on the reverse strand, counting down.
CAGAACTATGTATTGAATTTACCTTGTGGGATGACACAAAAGATCAAAAATCCCTCTACAAGTGATGATTTGTTGAAAATATCCTCAAATTCATAGTATAAATGGTGATTCAAACCATTTTTAAGAAGTCATTGAAATATTCTATGACACTCATCAGTATGGGAGCAGGCTCTCCCACCAAATTAGGAAGCAATGTTATTACTAAAAAACACCATATAAGATCATGTGGAATTCACCAAGAATTATCATGCATTATAGATCAATGTAAAATTCATCCATCAATCCCTCTAATTTCTTCATATAGCTAAATATTCCTGGAGATTTTTTATTTGTGGAATTGATATTCTAGTTCCATATCCCCTAGCCCCAACTAGGCAGTTCAAGTACATCCTTATTGCCACTAGAATCATCTATAAATTTTATTATGTAATACCTTTCAATGAAGTTGGGATTAAGAATATCATCAACCTCTTAAAGTCCCATATCATCACTAGGATAGGGGTACCTCACCCAATATTGATGGAATATGACACCATGTTTTGTTCTATGGAATTGAAAAAATTATACTAGGAGTACAACATCAAGTCTAATCCCTCATACCAATATAATGTAGTGGAAAATGGAAAACATCATGTCATTATCAAGCATACTCTATACGATGGTGAATAAGTACAAGAAGTATTAACTGGATAAATTCCTACATGATTTATGGTATTATCGTACCAACACATGTACTGTTACATAAAAAACCCTGTAATCATTAGTGAATGAGACCTATGTAGTAGTTTCCATAGAGTTTTGGTTTCCCTCATTCTGAAAAGCCCTTTTTGTAAAATATTTAAATGGAGAACAATCAAAAAATAGGCTGGATGAGATGTATTATCAAAATGACAATATGTTTCTTACATTGTACAACCTTAAATTCCATAAGAATTGGATTACATGGGCCTTCAATAAAAGTCTCCACCTATGTTCATTATTCTATGGAGAATTTTATTGGCTATCAAAACCCCAATGATATCAGTGAAGAATCCTCCAAAGATGGAACTAAAATGGAAAGGTAAATATATTATTCATAAGGTCTATCATAATGTACACTAGTCATTGTCCACAATGGATGGGGTGCATGTCACACCCCCACTAATGTGATATTTCACAAGAAATAATTTACATAGATATTATCAAGAGTCATCTCCTAGAATAAATACTTTAAATTTCACAACATCTCACATCTTGACCACATGATGTTAAAATGTATGGAGTTGTCCTGGTTTTATGGAATTTAACTATAGAGGCACAACCTGACCACAAGATTCCTAACTGTATGAATCATGTACTTAATAGATGATGTCAACTTATATGGGTCCTCCAATGGTTAATCTTCATCCATATTGGGTGATCCAAGTCAATGTTGTAGGACTTTGAACTGCATAACATCTCATATTCTAACAACATGATGTTAAATTTTATAGAAAAGTTCCTTTCTGTATGATGTTAAATTGTATGGAAGATGTCCTCACTATATGACAGTAAAATACATGGTAAGTACCATATCACTAATGACTTACCAATCATAGGCTAGATCTATGTGAAGGAAGGATGATATTCCCCCGCATCCTTGTGAGAGTCTTCTTCACATGGGGAGTCTCTCCTTATAAAAAATATTTGTGTCTAGATTCTTGTCATTTCAGGATATGTAGTGACTCCAAAACCACTATTTTTGGTCCCATACATTGTGTTACTTCCCTTTCACATTGAATTACCCACATCCTTACCGTAAAATGATAAACTACACAGATGATATCCTTTATGCATGAAATTAAACTGCACGGGATTCTAGAACTATGTATAATGTGATTCTAATTTTAATGTGATACTTATAGTTGATTTGATCCTATATATTTGACTAACTACTACATGATACAAAATGCCTCTACCTTATCCATAATATCCTCTTCACGATGAGTGAAATCAATTCCATTCATTTTTTTTCACATCGAGCATAGATCATGTGTCCTTAGGAATATCAGTATGGGTTTCCCTCCATGAACATGGTGTATCAGCTCCTGACAAGGTTTTTATGGTCTTAAATGAAATGAATTAAATGTAAACCCATGATTCCTCACCGTATGACATTAAACTAAATAGTTTATTTCATATGAATGACATAAAAGTGCACATTCCTATGGACCTCACTTGAGGTGACCACTATTGTTGGGGTTTGTCTCCTATCAAACCTCCATTCATGAACTACATATGACATTACTCCTAACATCATAGGATATGTACGAACAGCCAAATCTCCAGCCTTAGGTCCCTTCATAAAAAATAAACATAAAAAATACCCCTCCATGCGTATAGGATAGACTTGTGTAGTAATATCCTATTTTAAGAACCATGCATGACTTTATTCCTATTACCATTTGATATGTAGTGATTCCCAGATTTCCATCTTTGGGTCTAACTGCAATACACCTTTTCACGTCGAAAAGCCTACATCCTTGCCTAGTGATGTTAAAATGCATGGTTCATAATGAAAAATGGGTTTCATGATTCATGTCATCACATGATACATAGTGATTCTCGGATCCCCAATTATGGGCCCGTATATAACAACTAATGGAAAAAATTCCCCCTTATGCATATGGGTTAAACCTACTTAGAGAGTTTATCCATTAAAGAACTATGTGTGTCTTTATTACTATCATCACATGATACATAGTGACACACATATATTCAACCTTGTTCTCGGATACAAAAATAAATAGAAATAATGCCCACCTTTGTGTATGGGTCATACATAGGTTGAAATTTTAGTATTTAAGAACTACACGGGGATTGACTCGTATCATCACAGGATAAGTAGTGACGCCAAAATATGAAATTTTGCGCCTAGGTACAACAACTCATAAATAATAATTCACCCTAAATGCATAGAGGATTATCGATATAAGGCCATTTTTTCTACAAATTATTTAGATCTATGTGGGTCCTTATTTTTCATGCAATATATCTTTCACAATTTTTTACATCGATTACCATGTTCTTTATAAGGCCCCAGCCTTAAACCTTACTTAATCTTGAGTTATTACAAGATTACACATTGAGGATCTTTTCAGGTTTAGAGTTTTAGAGAATTAGATCATAAAACTTTCAATACATTCCACATATAAACAAATTGGTTACATAAAGATAGTATTATTCTTTCCCATCACTGGAACCATATTTAAAATAAAACATGGATTCTTTCTTGACTCTTCCTTGACACTATCATCATATCATATACCTTTCCCCTGACCTGTGAAAAACATTTCAAAAAACATGGGATGAGCATAAAAAGCTCAGTATGGGATATAAAAATATGTAAAGGAAACATGGGTACATATATACATAAGAATGAAATCATACTTTACCCATAAAACATAAGCACATTAACATACCTCACAAAATCATGAATAAATCATAGAAATCATAATACATAAAGGTAACTTGAGGCATTCATAACATTCTTACGTAGGGAGTAACCCTCTTGGTTACATTTGGAATACCCATCATAGTATGTTCCCTAAATCTCTTCGGTGAAACCTTAACGTTTCACTTCTTCGTGTAACCCAATGCATTGGAGAGCTATATTGGGCTCAACCGCCCTTAGTTTATCACGGAACCACCCGTATTCATAATAATGCCCAAGAACCTCAACATAATCGTATCACATAAAACATGCATAAAGGAAACATAACATCTCCACCATTCAATCACAAGATATCAATACAATACATTGATATAAAAACATTATAAAAACCATTTTCAATACCAAAACAAAAGAAAAGTAAAACATGGTATTTATTTTTTCGTTTAAAAAAAAGGTATGGCTTGTAGAGGAAGCCAAAACTCAAATAATGGTCATGGCGGTGGAGAAGTCGTTGTCGCGGAATACATACGACAAAAACATTCCCTTTTGTCGTTTAGTAAAACCCTTCGTATAAAAAAGATTCCTTTTGGATAAACGTAAAATTCAAAGGGGTTTATACATCATATAAAAGAAGGTTGTGTATAAAACAAAATATTCCTCAACGAAAGGAGATTGAGACGAAGTCCCATACCTCGGGTCCAAATTGACTCGATCGTTCATTAATGTCCTGAATAATAAACTTGTGTTAATTTCTACTTTCTTAAGAACCTTTTTCAAGTTCATTATTCCTTTTATATCACTTATTTCCATGTCATGACCACTCTGTAACTATTTATGTTAATAACGGTCGTTTTAACGATCATTGGTACTTGAGTCAAAAATAAACCCTTTATAATTACAAGTTTTTCATGTATCCATTATATCCAGAATTATAATCATGATTTATATATCATATATATTCAGTATATACATGCATTTATAATATTACATAATCATTTAGAGGTAAGAAATGAAATGCACCGTTCATGGAGACGGTAAGCCGTACGTACGCGTGAACGCTACTTTCATTTCTATTTCGTATTTTATAGAACAGAATCATAACGATATAAAGGTATATTATAATTCCAGTATAATATCATATATAATATCATATTTCTATCCTTTATACATCCCACATATGGTTTTTAACGAATCAAATCACTTTGAGGGGGCGGTAGTCCGCACTTCCTTAAATGAAGCTATCGCGTTTACCCATAATGGAAACCATAAAGGTATGCCAAAAATGAAAAATACAGAAGCTTAAGGAAAACATAAAAATATTATATATCATATATAAATATAGTGACATCTTAATGGCCACCTTTGAAGGTGTTAAAATAATGTTGAACAATCATCGTTTTAGGAGGCATAAATTCACCATCCACGGAAACAGTATGTCCTTTAACCATTAGATGTAGGTGTGTGTAAGTGTAGCTCAGATGCTTCTTATAACAACATACTAGTATATTAAAGATACTGGAGTTGTTACAAAATAAATTAATAAAAAGATTTTAGGTGGTTGGAGAAGAAAAATAAAACAAAAGGACTTAAGTGAAGACATTACCTTAAAATCGGGTAACTCCCTTTGGTTTGAGCTCAAAGGCTTCCTTGGGAAGACTTCTGCCCAATGTGAGCATTCAAGGAGTAAGAGAGGGATGTGGAGACACACAATGGGTAGGGGTTGGCCGTGCCAAATGCTTTGGGAATGTGGGTAAGGCGGTAGAGGTGGGGGCCTTTTATAAGAGGAGAGGAGGGGCACTCTAGGAAAGTAAAGAATTGTTACTTTATTTGAAAATGGTTTTCAGATTCAAAAGGTTGCAAATTGATATAATTCAAGGGTAAGGTGATACGGGTTCGAAATCCACCCATCCAATAGGTTTTTGACATGTGTAGGTCATAGATTTCACATTATCATCTCATTTTATTTAAATCCTTTATTAATGAGGTAATCGATGCATCATCATGATGTCATATATAATTTAATAAATTTAATGTATAAAAATTATAAAAAAAAATATCATGATGTAGGAAATCAGTTTATCTTTCTAATGAATATTTATAGTCTAAAAGATCATTTATGTAGGCAAAAGTAAAAATATTTTACTTAGGTGATACATTCTTTGTCACAGTTAACATTCTTTAAAAATAAAAAGATAAAAAGTCACTTTCTCACAAAAGTGATTCCATGGGGCCCCCATGTTTGGCACATGTAATCCCATGGTCGGCCATGAGACAACCAGTAGACTTAGGACACATGTTGTGGTCTTTTTGTATTATCATGATATCATTTTATTATCCTTAACTACCTGATTACTCATTAATCAAGATAATTAAAGATAATTACCATCATTACTATTCATAATGTCCAAAATCAAAAGATTCTTTATCACATAATTTGGACCTTCTGATTCCAAATATGTAATCCATTTTACCAAATTCCAAACACAGAAATTGCAATAATTGATTTAAAAATAATTCTCATTGTCAATACAAATATTGGGTTTTTTTAAAACAATATCTATGAAAAGTTTGGCATTAGTTTATGCCCAATTCCAAAGTGAATTTAATCCTAATGACCACCATTGGATTAAATGTTAAAAATATATTCCAATTTAACTTTAAATCCAATTAAAATGATAATCTAATCATATAAATAAAGTAGATTAAAAAGCAGTTTTGATGTAAAATACAGTATTTCTCACTAATCATAAAAAATGAACATTGTCAGAAAAATACCAAAAATTCAAACAAAGTAAATTTTGATCTCCCAATCATAAAGAATATGTTTATTTTGACAAAAATAGCTTATAAAATTGTCAATATATATATTTTAAAAATGGGTTTCCATCAAAAGGTAGTAAAACAATCATTTAAAAAATATTAGTGTATTTCATGCTTAAGATTGGATTTATTTTCATTTTAAGCCTCTAAAACACTATCTAATTAATTAATAGACATAGATAAAAATATATATTATTCATTACTTACTTGGGATGTTACATCCTTCCCCCCTTTATAAAATTGCGTCCCCGCAATTTATTTACTTATCGAATAAATGGGGGTACTTATCCCTCATTGCATTTTCAGATTCCCATGTTGCCTCTTCCATCATGTGGTTTTTCCACAAAACCTTTACCTGATTAATAACCTTATTTCATGACACTTTCTCACTTTGGTAAAGAATATGGACCGGTTGTTCGTCATAAGATAGGTTATCATCCAGCTGAACTACCTCTAGACTCAAAACAAGAGATTGATCTGGAATATACTTTCTCAACATCGAAATGTGAAAAACATTGTGTACCTGAGATAAACTCGGAGGTAAAGCCACCCGGTATACAACTGATCCAACTCTCTCCAAAATTTAATGTGGTCCAATGAACCTTGGACTCAGTTTTCCTTTCTTACCAAATCTCATCACACTTTTACATGGTGAGACTTTGAGAAAAACGTGATCACCTACCTCAAAAGTTAGATCCTTCCTCCTGTTGTCTGCATAACTCTTCTGCCTACTCTGAGCTGTTCTCATGTGTTTCTGAATCAGCTGAACTTTTTCTTCCATCTCTTCTACCAATTCTGGTCCCTTCAACTTCCTTTCACCCACTTCATCCCAGAATGCTAGAGTTCGACACCGCTTCCCATATAATGCCTAAAATGGTGCCATCTGTATACTGGAATAAAAATTGTTATTATATGAAAATTCAACCAAAGAAATATGTTGGTCACAACTTCCCTGATAATCCATCGAACACACTTGTAGCATATCCTCTAAGTTCTGAATTATTCATTCTGACTACCCATCTGATTGAGGATGAAATGATGTACTAAAATTTAATTCAGTACCCAACGACTTCTGAAAGCCTTTCAAAAAGTTAGAATTGAACATGGGATCACGATCAGATACAATGGAGAGGGGAACTCCATGTAACCTGACTATCTCTTTAAGATACAAACGGGAAAGTTGATCTAGGGAAAAAGTATCTCGTATAGAAAGGAAATGAGCAGATTTAGTCAAGCGATCAATAATAACCCAGATTGCATTATTACCTCGAGATGTCTTTGGTAATCCCACAACAAAGTCCATGGATATATTCTCCCATTTCCACTCTGGCACTGGTAAAGGAGGAAGCATCCCTTTTGGTAACTGCCTCTCTACTTTAACCTATTGACAAGTCAAACACTTCACAGTAGAATCAGAAATATCTCTTTTCATTCCATCCCACCAGTAATACTCCGGCAGATCTCTGTACATCTTAGTACTGGCAGGATGAACTGAAAGCGGAGAACTATGAGCTTCACATAACAACTCTCTCTTCAACTGTGAATCACAAGGCAGACACAATCTCTTCCCAAATCTCAAAATGCAATCATTATCAATGTTGAATTCAGGAAACTAACCTTTTTGAACCAGCTCTACCTTTTTCTACAAATCACCGTCTTGCTTCTGTGCTTGCTTGATTCTGTCTGATAGAGATGATCTCACTGATGCCTGAAACAAAACAGAATAACTTCCTACACCAACAACTTCTATGAAAAAATTCATCAAATCCTTAACTAAAGGATCACGTTCCATACACAACATTGCTAATGAAGCATCACTTTTTCGACTCAAAGCATCAGCCACTTTATTTGCTTTTCCTGGATGGTAATGAAATGTACAATCATAATCCTTGATTAATTCTAGCCATCTCCTTTGTCTCATGTTCAATTCTTTCTTAGTGAATATATACTTTAAACTTTTATGATCAGTATATATTTCACACTTTACTCCATACAAATGATGCCTCCAATTTTTTAAAGCGAAAACAACAGCAGCTAATTCCAAATCATGTGTAGGGTAATTTACCTCATGAGTTTTCAACTGTCGTGAAGCATAAGCAATTACCCGATCATTCTGCATTAGGACGCAACCAAATCCTTTCAATGAAGCATCACTATATATAACAAACTCACCATTACTGGAAGGTAGTGCCAAAACTGGAGCATTCACCAATCTTCTTTTTAATTCCTAAAAACAATCATTACATTCTTTTGTCCAGATAAACTTAACCCCCTTCCGAGTTAGCTTAGTCATTGGACTAGATAACTGTGAAAAATTTGTAACAAACCTTCGGTAATAGACTGCCAAACCATGGAAGCTATGAATCTCAGTTACATTTGTGGGTCTTGGCCAGTCTTCCACAATTTTGTTTTTACAAGATCAATAGTTATCCCATCTTTAGAAACAATGTGACCAAGGAACGAAATTTTTTGCAACCAAAACTCACACTTGCTGAATTTTCCATACAGTTTATTTTCTTTTAAGGTTTTCAAGATAACCCTTAATGATCCTCTTTACTTTTAGAAAACACCAAAATATCATCAATGAAAACCACCACAAACTTATCCAAGAACTCATGGAAAATTCTATTCATTAAGTCCATGAATATAGCAGGTGCATTGGTTATCCCAAAAGGCATTACTACAAATTCATAATGGCCATATATTGTATGGAACACGGTTTTCAGAACATCTTCTTCCTTTACCTTCAGCTGATGGTACCCCGATCTCAAGTCAATCATTGAAAATACTAAGCTCCCTGGTGCTGATCATACAATTCATTGATATGAGGCAAAGGATATTTTTTCTTAACAGTGATGTTATTCGAGGCTCTATAATCAATGCAATGTCTCATAGAACCATTTTTCTTTTTAACAAATAAAAAAGGAGCACCCCATGGTGATGTGCTTGGTCGAATGAAACCTTTCTCTAATAAATCATGAAATTGCTCCTTCAACTCTAAAAGTTCAATTTGAGCTATTCGATAAGGGGGTTTTGATATTGGATTAGCATCAGGAACTAAGTCAACAGTAAACTCAACTTCCCGATCTGGTATTATTCCAGGAAACTCATCAGGAAAAACATCAGGATACTCATTTACCACTGGCACATCATTAATCTGAACATTTCCCTTGTTTTCAAAAATGTGTGAATGGAAACATTCATTTCCATATTTTACAAGCTTCTTGTCCTCTTGATAATTTATCAATAGTAAGGGTTCATTCTTGTATACAAACTGAAAGTATTTCTGAAAAGAAACTTCTTTAGCTCTACAGTCAATCTTAGCATGGTAAATAGAGAGCTAATCCATACCCAGGATAACATCAAACTCTACTAGAGGTACAACAATAAGGTTTGCAAGTAGGCTCTTTCCACAGATAAGGATAAGAAGATTCATATAAATTCTTTTTTCCTCAACATTTCCCCTAGGTGTTTTTACCAAACGTTCAGGAGTCATTTCTTGAGATGGTATTCCCATTTTACTAGAAAATTTTTCAGAGATGAAAGAATGTGTGGACCCCGAATCAAACAACACACTATCATAATCTGAAAAAACCAACAAAGTACCTGATAAAACATCATTTGATGGCCCGACATCTGCTGAAGTACTTGAAATGGATTTCACCACCCCTTTCTGCTTGTAGTCTAACTGCTTCCCATCACTCAAGATCTTTTTTGGACACTCATTTTCATAGTGACCCATCTCATTGCACTTAAAACATTTCACTAACTGTAAATCAAATTTGGTCTTACCTTCACCTTGATCTTTTTCAGTGCAATCACGAGCCTTATGTCCCATCTTACCACATCGGTAGCACTTTCCAGATTTCAAAAGACATTCCCCAGCATGCCTTTTGCCACATTTATCACAAAATGGAAACTTAGAAATCTTACCATCAGACTTTTTTGAAGAATTCTTCCCTTTCTCGTGCCACCTTGGTCTCTTCTTCAGCTGGTTGTTATAGAACACTTGATCATCGGCAAACTCCATTTCCACCTTCTCAGCACATCGAACAAGATTTTCATAACTTTTAAACTCACGAGAAGCTAATTCCCTTCGATATTTTGGTTTTAATCCTGAGTAAAAACGATTGATTTTACTATCAAGGTCTCAGATAAAATTTGGAGCATACCATGCCAATCGAGTGAACATTTCTTCATAGGTAGCCACTGAGTCTTCCTCTTGCCTCAATTCCAAGAATTGTTTTTCCATCGTAAGTCGAACAACCTTAGGAAAATACTTTTCATGAAACATTCCTTTGAATTCATCCCAGTCGAGAGCATCAATCTTATCAGCGTCCCCGATATTTTTAACCATCGACCACCACTGATCTGCTTCACCCTCCAAACGGTAAATAGGAAGACTAACCTTTTGATTGAATGAACACCTCATGACATCGAATATATTCTCCAGTGATTTAATCCACCCTTCATCTAGCACAGGGTCAGGTGATCCTCTGAATGATGGGGGATGTTGCCTCATGAAATGTTCCACCACTAACATGTTTTTCTGCGGTTGATCTGGCTGATCTCGTGCATTGATACCACAACCATTTATCGCTTGAGTAAACTACGCCACTGCTGTAACAAACTGTTCAGTTCCAATTCCAACCATCTCAGGATGCAGATTCGGAAGGTTATTTCCTTCTGGATGCCTTCCTAGCACTACTTCCCTGTTTCCTGTGCGGAAAACCATTCTGAACAAACATGTCTTAGATGAAGCAACATGGTAATTTTCAAATACTATATCACATCAATTTGACCATAAAAAAGTATTTTTGGATAATCATTTAATAGAATTCTAACTCCTAAAGTTATCTAAACCGACCTCTGATACCAACTATAAGGCCCCAGCCTTAAACCTTACTTAATCTTGAGTTATTACAAGATTACACATTGAGGATCTTTTCGGGTTTAGAGTTTTAGAGAATTAGATCTTAAAACTTGCATTACATTCCACATATAAACAAAGTGGTTACATAAAGATATTATTCTTACTTCCCATAAATGGAAAAATATTTAAAATAAAACAAGGATTTCTTCTTGACACTTCATTGACACTATCATCATATCATGTACCTTTCCACTGACCTGTGAAATTTTTTTTTTAAAACTTGGGATGAGCATAAAAAGCTTCGTAAGGGATATAAAAATATGGAAAGGAAACATGGGTACATATATACATAAGAATGAAATCATACTTTACCCATAAAACTTAATCACTTTAACATACATCATCAAATAATGAATAAATCATAGAAATCATAAGACATAAAGGTATCTTGAGGCATTCATAACATTATTACGTAGGGTGTTACCCTCTTGGTTACGTTTCGAATACCCATCATAGTATATTCCATAAATCTTTTCATAGAAACCTTAACATTTCACTCCTTCGCATTACCCAATACATTGGAGAGCTATATCGGGCTCACCCGCCCTTAGTTTATCACAGAACCACCCGTCTTCATAAGAATGCCCAAGAACCTCAACATAATCGTATCACATAAATCATGCATAAAGGAAAAATAACATTTCCACCTTTCAATAACAAGATATCAATACAACACATTGATATAAAAACATTATGAAAACCATTTTCAATACCAAAACAAAAGAAAAGTAAAACTTTGTATTTATTTTTTCTTTTAAAAAACGTTATGGCTTGTAGAGTAAGTCGAAACTCAAATAATGGTCACGGTGGTGGAGAAGTCGTTGTCGCCACATACGTACGACAAAAACATTCCCTTTTGTCATTTAGTAAAACGCTTCATATAAAAAAATAATCCTTTTGGATAAACATAAAATTCAATGGTGTTTATACACCATATAAAAGAGGGTTGTGTATAAAAAAACTATGCCTCAATGAAAGGAGATTGAGACGAAGTCTCATACCTCAGGTCCGACTTGACTCGATCGTTCTTTAATGTCCTGAATAATAAACTTGAGTTAATTTATACTCTCTTAAGAACCTTTTTCATGTTCATTATTCCTTTTATATCACTTATTTCCAGGTCATGAACACTAGGTAATTATTTAAGTTAATAACGGTCGTTTTAACGATCATTGGTACTTGAGTCAAAAATAAACCCATTATAATTACAAGTTTTTCATGTATCCATTATATCTAGAATTATAATCACGATTTATATATCATATATAACCAGTATATACATGAATTTATAATATTACATAATAATTTAGAGGTAAGAAATGAAATGCACCGTTCATGGAGACGGTAATCCGTACGTACGCATTAACGCTACTTTCATTTCTATTTCGTATTTTATAGAATGGAATCATAACGATATAAAGGTATATTATAATTCCAGTATATTATCATATATAATATCATAGTTCCATTCTTTCTACGTCCCACATATGGTATTTAATGAATCAAATCACTTTGAGGGGAAGGTAGTCCGCACTTCCTTAAATGAAGATATCGCGTTTACCCATAATGGAAACCATAAAGGTATGACCAAAATGAAAAATACAGAAGCATAAGGAAAACATAAACATATTATTTATCATATATAAATATAGTTACATCTTAATGGACACCTTTGAAAGTGTTAAAAGAATTTTGAACAATCATCGTTTCGAGAGGCATAAATTCACCATCCACGGAAACAGTATGTCCTTTAACCATTAGATGTAGGTGTGTGTAAGTGTAGATCGAATCCTTCTTATAACAACATCCTAGTATATTGAAGATACTGGATTTGTTACAAAATAAATTAATAAAAAGAGTTTAGGGTGTTGGAGAAGAAAAATAAAACAAAAGGACTCAAGTGAAGACAATACCTTAAAATCGGGTAACTCCCTTTGGTTTGAGCTCAAAGGCTTCCTTGGGAAGACTTCTGCCCAAATTGAGCCTTCAAGGAGTAATAGAGGGATGTGGAGAGACAAAATAGTCAGGGTTTGGCCGAGAAAAAGTCTTTGGGAGTCTGCGTAAGGAGGTAGAGGTGGGGGCCTTTTATAAGAGGAGAGGAGGGGCACTCTTGGAAAGTAAAGAAATGTTAATTTATTTGAAAATGATTTTCGGATTCAAAAGGTTCCACATTGATATAATTCGAGGGTAAGGTGATAAGGGTTCTAAATCCAACCATAAAATAGGTTTTGGACAAGTTTAGGTCATAGATTTCACAATATCATTTCATTTTATTTAAATCTTTTATTAATGAGGTAATCGCTGCATCATCATGATGTCATAAATAATTTAATAAATTTAATGTCTAAAAATTATAAAAAAAATATCATGATGTAGGAAATTGGTTTATCCTTATAATGAATATTTATAGTCTAAATTATCATTTATGTAGACAAAATTAAAAATATTTTACTTAGGTGATACATTCTTTGTCACATTTAACATTCTTTAAAAATAAAAAGATAAAAAGTCACTTTCTCACAAAAGTGATTCCATGGGGCCCCCATGTTTGGAACAAGGCATCCCATGGTCGGCCATGAGACAACCAGTAGCCTTAGGACACATGTTGTGGTCTTTTTGTATTATTATTATATCATTTTATTACCCTTAACTACCTGATTACTCATTAATCAAGATAATTAAAGATAATTACCATCGTTACTATTCATAATGTCCAAAAACAAAAGAGTCTTGATTACATAATTTGGACCTTCTGATTCCAAATATGTAATCCATTTTACCATATTCCAAACACAGAAATTGCAATAATTGATTTAAAAATAATTCCCGTTGTCAAAACAAATATCGGGTTTTTTTGAAACAATATCTATGAAAAGCAGTTTTGATGTAAAATACAGTATTTTTCACTATTCATAAAAACATGAACATTGTCAGAAAAAAACCAAAAATTCAAACAAAGTAAATTTTGATGTCCGAATCATAAATAATATGTTTATTTTGACAAACATAGCTTATAAAATTGTCAAAAGATAGATTATAAAAATGGCTTTCCATCAAAAGGCAGTAAAACAATCCTTTAAAAAATATTAGTGTATTTCATGCTTTAGATTGGATTTATTTTCATTTTAAGCCTCTAAAACACTATATAATTCATTAATAGACAAAGATAAAAATATCTATTATTCATTACTTACTTGGGATGTTACATTATTACTACTTGATGAATAAAATACAAGTAAAACATCATGGTCACATGAAATTAAAACTACAAAATAGACACATCCTTACCTAAAAAGTGTTAAAATATAAGGAAAATGAATTTAATACATGAAACTAAACTACATGAAAGTAAGTATGTCCCTTCTAAAAGACACTAAACTTTTTAGACCATCATCCATTATCATCCCTCATAAAAGGACCTCATGAGATGTACCCTGGTCAGCCAGAGTATAGGGTTATTCAATAATCTTTGAAGAACCTCAATTAATAAATCAAACATTATGTGTCGAGCATCTAATGTTTCGTAAAATCTTTTATGACCCTTGGAAAGGAAAGGGGATCTTTCTTCTCATGATTCTATCGATGTATAAGGTCTCTAACCTAATAACCAGAAGAACATTTTATATTTAAGTAGGTCTTTCTCATCTAAGTGATCCTAACATCACGATTGTAGAAATCAGAACCTGAGGGTGTTCTGGACCATCCTCATTATGACTATCCCATTTCATTTCTCATGACATGAGAGCCTCAATTCACGACTTTCAATTTTTGTTCTCCTACTCAGAAGGATCTTAGAGTGCTCCAGGTCCTCATTATCCTAATTTAGATCTTTTATATCACCCCCATATTATGTCCACATGCATCATGACCATAAAATGCCTTTACTTTGGTCATATATGTACGAACTCAAAATCTATCCAATAAGGGTCGTAATTAATAGTCCATAAAATACTAGTTAAAGAGTCAAAAAACATGTCAGGTTAAAAACCTACAAAGGTTGTCCTGAGAAAAATTCAACTATTCACTCAGTAAACTATAATTCATAGGAGTTTATGAAAAATTTACAGAATGAATAAGAAAGGAATAATGTTCATAGGGCTTACATTGTAGCCCTAGTAAATTCCAAGCAATGATCGTTGGACCCCTTGGCTCGAGAAAAGATAGATTTATGATTTGTAACATATCTTCTGTGTGAAAATATGTTTTGTAGGTGGTGACATAAATTTTAGGGAGATCAAACCCTTCTTGGATACTACACTCTCCACAAATCACACCTCATGATTTGAGAACCTTTGACCACCTTAAACCTTCAGTGGATCTTAGGAATGGATGCATGGATTCAATTGGACCTTTTTTTGATTGTTCATGTATACCTATTGATCCTACACATGCAACTATGGTCATAAACAAATTTAATCACTCTAAAAAATATTTTTGAACATTGTGGGCCCTGAAAACAATGTGGCAGAACTCAACACTTCAGTGTGTACAGGTTCATTCCCGATATTATCGTACCATATCATCCTCCTGACCTAAGAACATTGGACACTGATTTACAATCCCAATACCAGACTATCCAAGGTGATTCAAAATACTCACTGGTAAGACCCCATGTTTTATACCCTTTCTCAAATAATGATTGTGACACTCTATTCTTGAATCGTTTTTTACCCACACCTCATGATTTGAGACCATAGGGCATAGGTCTCGAGCATGCTAATTAAGATCTGAACTTTCTTAGTGTTTTAGAACCTACCCCAGATAGAGTTCTTCCATACCCAACCTCATCATCTAGAAATTTGATTCTTTATGAATCTTTCATGGACCTAGAAAAGGAGCGGGTATCTTGTTTTTTTATATTGAAAATTAATAGGGGATTTGAACTTCCAATTTAAGGTATATCCTCCTTGTAAGAAAGGATCTCTAAACCTTATGAGCCCTAGAATCATAGTTGAGGAACGTGGAACCACATGGTGGTATGAGGCATTCCTGACATGTATTCCCCATCCCATATTCATCAACTCAAGATTTTAGTCTATGATATACATAACCCATATTCCAACTATCCAGGTGGGATTAACATCACTATTATTTCACCCTTAACTAGTAACACCCCCATAAATATTCCATGGCCCTTTTAAAATAGTGGAGACACCTCTGTTTGACAATGTTACCAACACATAAGGTCTTTGACTTAAAAACTAGAGGTATATCCTCCTTGAAATAAAGGAGCTCTAATACTAGTGAGCCTTAGTAAAATGACAACCGAACTCAACATCCTAGCGTGTTTTGTATCATTCCAATAATGTATCCACCATATCCCATAATCATCAATCAATTCTTGCAAGAAAAAATTAATCTTCATGACATTAATTTGTCTGATCTAAAAGACACTAAATTATAGTGATGGAAAGTCCATGATAAAAGAATATAAACAACAATAATAAATTTTCTATGCTAAAACAACCTAAAATATAGTGATATATGGATGGGCTAAAAGAACCTAAACTACAACGACAGATGGTCCCTGATAAAAAGACCTAAACTACAAAAATAGATGGTCCATGTAAAAAAATCCTTAACTAAATTGATATAAGGTTCATGCTAAAAGACCGTAAAGTATAGTGATAGATTGTCCAAGCTAAAAAACCATAAACTACATCACAACAATGATTTCATCTGATGGAATAGGAAATCTTGTATGTCCTACCATATAGACTTGGAAAATTCAAGTCACACCTACTAGACCTATTTAATTTCACAAAAGATAAATAAATATCCTTGTAGGCCTTATATTCTACCTAATTTTACTTTGAAGAAATAGGTAATGTCAAGATAACTAGAAAAGATACATCAATGATGAACCTCATGATTATTGGTAATTCATGACAACATCGCAT
Organism: Viscum album; assembly: GCA_963277665.1. Classification (NCBI taxonomy): domain Eukaryota; kingdom Viridiplantae; phylum Streptophyta; class Magnoliopsida; order Santalales; family Viscaceae; genus Viscum; species Viscum album. Next base: position 181,906,482 of record OY728153.1, on the reverse strand, counting down.
GAAAAATTTATTATAATTTAAAGATTCAGATCCAGAAATTCAGGTTTTTTTTGTTATGAAAAGGATGGGTATCATTGGAGGTTCATATAACATCATATCAGTGAGGTGTCATGCACATCATGTATGAAGGAATATTATATAGTAATAAAGAGAGTTTAGTAGATACATTAATTTATAGCACACTAATGGAGGAATATACACATACTGAAGTCTCTCTAATGAATAGAAATGACATGAAAAAGTTGAAAATTAAATATTTATAATAGCATGTTCTCATAATAATAATTGAATTCTAAAATCATATTCTCTAGGGAGATAATAGATAGAAATAATTGGTTATCAGACTCAGTTTCCCCTTCCACAACCTGATGTAACTCCTCCACCCCTGAAACAACTTCATGCCTCACCTTCACTACCATGTCAAGAAGTCCCTATTTCAACAACATAGTCATTTCTAATATCTGGTGTGCATGTTTAAAGTAGGATAACACTTCATAAATATGGATGATATTAGATTGAAGTCATCCGATCAGATACATAATATGGTCAAATCAAACTTCCCAGCATTGACCACATCTCAATGAGTTGTTTCCTCTACCATACACCAGGATGCTTCATTTATGACCGCATACTCGTTCTACTTCATGAAAGAGTAAGTCTCAATAGCTACCAAATATAATTTAAGGGCCTTATTCTTCTCTATCATATATAAAACCTCCTTCAACCATGTTTAGGGAGAATTATAATCAATGAAATCATATCCAATGGTAGGAAACATAAAATGAAGGGTGCCTAACCGATCCTTTAACTCTTACAAGGTTTTCTCTAAAAATAATGCCCAAATACCCCTCAACATATTTCATCAAATTTATTGGTAGAATGATATATTCCATGGTCCTTGTTCTAATCCCATATTGGGAATGAGAACATATTCTAGGACTAATTTGATTACAGAAAGTGTCATGATCATGGCCTTGGATGATGTGGGAAGGGAACCAGCCTCAATATTGGTGGATCTAGTCAAGGAGACCCCTAAGGGATAAATTAATAGATACTCCAAACATGGGGGGTGAAGACACTAGAATAAGTGGTGTAGGGGTTTATCAACCAAAACATAAATCAAATTATATCACCTAATAACCAAAATATATGACATATGTTAGATAAATCCCTTCCTCGGTCATGTCACTGGAAACATCCACTATGTCGAATCTATCTTCAGGTAATGGGGTGACACCCTCTTATAATGAAAAACATCATGAAAAATTTGGTGATTTTCATGAAGATTTAATTCTCTCACCATTCTTGAGGGATGAAAAAACAAAAGTTAATGTCATGTAATAGAACATAAATAAAAAAAATTCCAGTTTTGAAGAAGTATTCACCTTTTATAAAACTCTCTACCATTAGGGATAACATAGTATAATAATATATACTTGGGTTGGTAACCTCCAAAATTAGGTCTCCCATACCGGATCAAGTGGTGCGACCACTGAGACGTATACAATAGGCAATGGGAATGATTGAGTCAAAACGTTATCCACCTTTACTACTAGGCAGGTGGAGATCGATAGCAAGAGGTTTGTTAGGGTAATAGAATGTTTAACTGCTTGCTCATAAGTAGAAACATTCTTCTCTAAGAGGGATCTAGAGGGACCTACAAATTTTTTTGACAAGGTTGAATGTGGTACTGAAATAATCCAAAATAATAAAATGGTGAAATACCACACATACATGGGTATCTAGAGAATAGGACCCTGAAAGTTGGAAGAGATTCCTTTTTTCTATTCCTTCTTGGCATAGGATTAGTAGAGGGTCCTTATACCGAAGATGTTTCACCCGAAATGGAAATCACCACCATCATCTAGGACAGTCGACCTTGGGAATCACCATCATCAATCTCCTAGTTGCTTCCAAATTTATCTCCCACTAGTGTACCTTGGGAATAAGACATTTGGGAATGAATTATTGGATGATTCTATATAACTTCATCCTATTTCAACAAAAAAAATTATTATTTTAGTATAGTTTCATTGTCATAATGACCATTTAAACATAGCAATGAGTTCAGATTTACCACTTCCTCTGTGATGGGATAACCCTTTTCATCCATGGAAGTTTGTAGCGTATCCTAAAATAACATTTTTTTACCAATTGGGATTTAAATATCTAATCCCATACGCTTTAAAAAGCTACATCAAGGTATCAAAAGATATATTCGACCTCCTTAGGCTGGTATTTGATGGTGATACCTAGAGGGGTAGTGAGATGTGAAAACATTCCAAAGGTATCTTGGATTGGTAAAGTATACCCCAAAGATCATCCATTGTGTTCTACATCTTCAAAATAATCCATTATCATGTTGTGAAAGGAAATAATAACTATAGTGCAACCATACCCTCTAGCACTACACTCACTGCTGTTGTATTGGTTGGTGCTCCTACCACCAATCGAAAAATCCATATTTACTTGGGAGGTGCTTCAGAGGCTATTGGTCCTATTGAATCCAATTGATTTCGATGACTCATGTTTCCCTTGGAAACTAGTTTTAATCGAAAACCATCATATACCAATTCAGATAATTTCCCATTGTGATATGAGTGAATCTAATCCTCAACATAATACTGAGATAAACCAGTTGTTGTGTCAGGAATAAGGTTTATCTCAGCATGAGTCTCCTCCATAGTGAACGTCAACCAAAAATAGAAATATTCCATAATATTCTCCTCAGATTGAACATAAATAGAGTAAGGAAATTTTGACTAGACACACAAGAACTGATGGCTAGACTAGTAGGGTGCATACCATTCACATAGAAAGTCCCCATCAATATGGGTAGGAAGTATGGTATCATAAAGTGAAATCCTGTTGCCTTTGTCTTGTCCCACCCTAATCAACCATATCTCCCATAATCACTATCCCATAGGTTCTAAAGGAAAAATATTCATAAAGGCTCTTATAATCTTCGATATCCTGAACCGTTAGAATGACATGACATACCCAAATAATACCCTATAGGTATGGTTTGAAGTGAACATTGTGAATTCCCTAGAATTTCATATATTCATAACCTCTTAGATGATCCAATATCCAAACCCATAATACACAAAATCATCCTACATTCTTATAAGGGGATTTTTCTTTGTAAACATGATGTGGAGGTGATAGTGTTTATCCAACATAGGGATGGATAGCCTGATATGCTCACCCATGCCATGGAGGACACCATTATGAAATTGGAAACTCTAAATCCATCATTTTTTTTCATTGGAAGAAAATAACTGCTCAGATACACGATGAAGAAACCTACCAGTTGAATAGACCGATCAACACACATGATAACTTCCCATCCCCATTATTTATATTTTCCTCTTTGACCATAGTCATATAAGTGACCACTACTCAATGAGAGTCTTTGGTAGGATATGAATTATTCTTAATAGCCTCTACCATATAATGAGACTTCTTGATGATGTATCCCACCCACATCAAGAATGGGATATCTGATATAGGAAGAGGATCGTTCTGGATGGAATTTTCTGCCATCCTAGTCAATTATTGGGTGAGGGGAGTTGTCCTTGTTTTTCATCCAAAGTAGACCATGGGGGAAAACTCATCATACACCCAAACTAATATATTCATACCACATTGCTTTTCAACATCCCAAAGGATGAAAAATACCTCACCATGCATGAGATAAAAAGTTTTCATGTCTACACTGTAATGACAAAACCGGTCTGTCATTAGACCCGTGTTATAATAAAAAACAACTATGAGATAAATATATAATATTACATCCCAATTTTCTCTAACTTCTTAGTGAATTAAAAAGCAATGTATTTCTCCCATAAGGTAAAACACCAGTCCATTCCACAGGTACCACCTTATTGAAATTCTCAATTGGGATCCCACCCAAACGTATAGTAGGAGGTAGACATCTAGATTTTCAATTGGTACATATGAACATCTGAATGAGGTGTGTGACTTCCCCCATTAAATTATGTGAGAATTTATATCAGTATATTCCTATCATCACAATATCCATTAGAGAAAATATTCCCTCTGAGTGAGGTTCACTATGAAAGTTTTATGGGTTTTCTAAATAGAAGAGGAGGATATGAATAATGAATTCGATGATGGAATGTGAGTATCCTTGGTAATAACAAACTCTTAATGTGGGAAAACATCATAAAGGGGATTGTACCTATGTTTTTCTCCCATTATCTCTATCAGAATCTGCCAAAGTGACCCAATATAATGACAACAAGTACCATCCATACATGCTAAAATAAGATCGTGACAAACCATAACTAAATTTTCCTTTTTCAATGAAGTCTTGTGAGAAGTATGATGAGATACTGATTCCATTTGATAAAAACTATGTGGTGCAGGACAAGAAGATAAAGATAGAATCTTCTTAAATGAAATACGTAAAAATTCTATAATCTTTATGTGTATTTCATGATTCAACTGGGAGTTTTTGAATATCATAAAGAAATATTAAATATCCAAGATCATGAACATATCATGAACAACATAAACCCCAAGAATATCTAACAACCACAAGAACCCTCAGGAGACTCGTAATCACGTGACCTTTACATTGTCATGCAATCTGAAAAATAGTAAAAACAGATCACATTATCGAGCAAGAAGATCCTAAAAAACCGTCATTTGAAGGTACACATCCCTATTAATGAAATTAAATAAATTTATGGAATTTAGTTCATGATTGATTCAAACAATAATTTATTAAAAATATATCTTGAGATTCATTTCTCTAGGGATGGCCTAGTGAAAGGATTTCATGATAAATTCTCGAAGAAGTCTCTTATGAAAGGATTATGTGATCCAAGTAGGGTGCATGAGATATGAGAAGTTGTGTATCTTGTTAATGAACCTCTATTATCTCCCCTATTTAGAGATAATTCCATGGAACTCATAACATCACCTATAAGAACAATCATTACCCGTGATATTGATTAGAGAAAACACCAAGGCCTCAGGCAGACATTTACATTCCTCAGAAGTGATCCCTTTTCCATGTAGATGCTCCGATTGAGGTGGAGAATTTTTTTACTACATCTAAATGAGTATCATAAAATTAACAAGGTAATAAATTCCTAAATATGGATATTCTTTTCCATAAAAATAAAATTTAGAAGAAGGTGGTCAAAATAACATGGATAACACAAGTCTCCAAGAGACATGAAATCTCAAGACCTTTAGAAGGACACACGAAAGAGCCTTTTAGAACACATGACCTTGGGAAGTTCCCATGGATCCCGTTTGATCAGTAATTTTTATCTTAATAAGACATCCCATATAATCATTTATTACATGGAGGTTATAAGACGAGTACCCCTAGCTCACAAGAATTGTCTAGCTGCAGACACCTAACAAGACATCAAAAAATATATGGAAAACATGGAAAAAAATATCCAAAATGTGGGAGCCTCTTGTGGTTGTAAAATTTACATGGTACACCCATGAATCCCATGACACACTATGAAATTATCTATGACATGTCATCCTGGTCATGCAAGAGCCAGCTCACATGTCACCCCTATCATGTGGAAGGCTTCAGAAATGTCTATGAATTATCATACTCCCCATATGGCTCCAAATATAAGCAAAATCATTCTCCCATGATATTGGCCATGAATCAACATAATAACCTTTGTTGGTCACATGACACATCACCTCTGTGGAGTGTTATTTTCTTTATCAACAATGATACATGCTCTCGAGATCCCCATTACATTAGAAAATTTGAATTAAATAAATGAGAAAAGGTCGGAGCCTCTTGCAATTATAAAATTCAAGTGAAATAATCATGAAGGAAAAAATACGTCGTGAAATATATTTAGCATGACCATATGATCTTACTAAATCCCCTGGCGAGGCACCATTTTTATATGGAATATCTCAAACAATGTATCAACAATCAAACACGAGCCTTTCAACTGGAACCCTGATCACTCAAAAGTCCTCATACATGTCGGCCTGAAAATAGGGAAGTCCTTCAACATGTCTTCATGATTTTGTTAAACCCATTTAATTGGATAAAATAAAATAAATGGGGTATTTATGGGATGATCTCACATTCAATCAAAATCATGTGATGCCCATAGAATAACCTATGGCAGGACCTCACAAAACACATGACTTCAAATCCCTATTCTGAATCCATACCATATTTGCATGATCCACACCATGAAATTAAGTGAATAACTAGGGTGGTGAGGCCTATAAATCTTCCACCCCAGTATCAAAAAAATTCATTCTTGGATACTTTCACCGATGCACTCAGGCATCAGAGCAGATTTCTCAGAGTAGTTAATATAGAAATAATAATGGTTTTTAGGCAGGTAATATTTTCAAAAACACCTATGTAGATCACGTGACATGCATAAGAACTTCACTTGATCACCATATATCACATGAAATTATTCAGGTAGATTATGCAAATGACATCCCACAAACATGATCAGTCACATGAGACATACAAAAATTATCATCGAAAAAATATAAGGCATATGAAATAAAAGGCTCGAACTATGAGTAAAAATATGGTATAATTATGTGAAGAACACATATGTGATCATAAAGTAATTCACATGAACTACCTAGGTCATTAAATAATTAATAAGACATGTTCCTAAGATCATGTGACATTCCTTTGGTATACTATTCGGATAATGCGAAATCTCCTACACGTGTGATAGAGAGTCATATCACGCCCTCTGGGCATGCCATCCAAGTCTTATAAAACCCTTAGGGCCCACCATCCTGACCGTCCTATGACCTCTAGACATGTCTCTAAAATCATACTTCTATCCTAGTGTATCTCATCCTTGTATCATGATGACTTCCAAACATATCAACTGTCTCTTTCAACATCATAAAAATAATCTAGCCTAATCTCCCAATTCCATCCTAGTATTCCAGTTGTATCATGTGACATCCCTCATGATGTTATCTGACATTCGCAATGACATCCAGAAAATTCATCCATGACATGTAGCACCGTAGATACATTCCACATAGACTCTCATGACACCCTTCAAGCATGTTAGTCAGCTTTTGTGATGATGCCGGGGAAATTCAACTAGATCATGTTACACCATCCAAGCATTTTATCTAATATCATATGATGGGTTCCAAGATCAACCTTCCATGTATTTGGATTTCCTATAGACATGTTAGTTTTGGTCATGCGACAACCTCCAACTATGCCATCAATATTATGGGGTGTCCATTAAAAAGTCAGCTCAGTCATATGATTTTATATGAAAATGTCATGGAGATATTCTCTAACATGTCAGGAAGACAATAAAGGCATGCAAGTACAAGAATCAACACTTTTCAGGAAGATAATAAGTGTAGGAAATAAAGTGTTCTAAGACATAATAACCTATTCTACACAATATCTATGGGAAATCATAGTGTGTAAGCCCCGATCAATGGAATAATATGATATATCCTACATATTAGTGAAACCTCAGTGTGTAAGCCCCAATAAATATCATAATATGATATGTATCACATATAGGTTATCCATAGTGTGTAAAAACCAACATAATGAACATAGATAACTTTGATTACAACCATAACCAAGATATATAGGAAGCCTTCATGAGGATCGATCTCTATATGAAAACTCCAAAGGGTTGTCCCATTGGATAGTCCCTACATCTGTATGTAATGAGACTAATTATTTTTCATCCCCTATTTCTCACATAGATCATAGATCACATGGTCTTAGGGATTCATAAGGACTATATCATTTGTGACATATGCCTTATCAGGAAAACGAAGATCTAAGTGTTTAAGAACTGATCGACAACATAATAAGATATGTCACACAAATAATGGAATCCTAAGTGTGTAATCCTAGAATTAATGAACTAAAGGAACAAAAATTCCTACCATAACCTTGATATAAAGGATGCCTTCTTGTGTTCTTTGCTCAAATGGTCATCCACTTTAGTGTATGTCCCACCATTTCTTTAAAATTCTAACCATTGGGACCCAATCACTTCCATGGGTTGATCATCCCCCCTCATCAACCATCATAATGAGAAATCAATAAACTAAGATGAATTTGATTCCTCCCATAACTCAGATATGTAGGATGCCTTCCAACGGTTAGAGCTCTATATTAAGAATCCAATGTGTTGTAGTAGCACTTAATCCCCACATACACATTCAAAAAGGCTAATTATTTTCTTTACCTTATTTATCACAATGAGTATAGCTAATTTGATATTATGGATTTACAAAGATAATATCATTGGCATCATGAATATCCACTAGCCAAGGATACCTCAGTGTGTGAGCCCCAACCACTGGTATGATATAACTACCCAACATATAAAGGTGTCTACCTTGGGGAAAGTTACAAGGGTGTAAATGAACTTTGATAACTCTGATTCTCACCATAATCAAGATACATATTATGTCTTCTCTAGACTCAAGCTCAAATACTAGGTTCCCATGTGACCACATATTTTTCCTTTTCATACGACATTAAAATACATGGGATTTACAAACTATGTGGGTTTTCATTCCTATTATAAAATAGGATTCCTAGGATTACTCATAAAGAATCAATCCCATCATTGGAATAATAACTTCTCCTAGTATAAGAACTAACTCAAGAGTTCCTAGTTATATAACTTCATCATATAAACAGTTATAGATGAAAGGGAAATGAATGAAGAACCTTGTATACATATAGATAGATTCCCCAAAATTATCCTCTTCACTCTGTTTTTAAAGATACTTATCCTATTATTATTTTTAGAGCAATCATACCTGTATCAAGAATAGGAATAGATTCTCGATCATATCTTAGATCTATAAGAGACTCACATAGTAAGAGAAAATTACCCCAAAATGGGTGTGATGAGCCTGAACTCCCATCCGTTGTACCAATGTGAGTTCCTAATCATCTTTGGGTATGAAACCCAATATCACCACCTACCTTTGGAAAGAAGGTACCTACCCAGTTATGGATGTGGAATCCATTGGGAGTTTCTGTGAATGTTTAATAAATGTTGATCCCAATGAAAATGATTGTGCATAACATTTCACCCCTGTAATACCCCAACACCAGAAGCCCAGAGCCAGTACATTATTTTATTTCATTGGTATGATTACAAGGAATAAAATCCCAAATGAATGGATAGTTTAGTAGTTTTGGGAAACAAGATACATACATAAGTTAAACATTACAACCTAAAAAAAGATATTGCATGAAAATTGGAAACATGCCTTACTCTTAGATTATCCATGATATTCATTCATAATATTCATTTTCACAAATTGGGGGAAATAAAACATGAGAAAGGGGCCAGCTCAGATACTCAGTAAGGGTATGTAATACATCCATCCAAGGTTACTTTTTTTATTTTCAAACACTTTTAAGGGGATAGTGAGAACCCTCTAAAAATTTTTGAACAACAAAGGAAATTACTGACTTATTAATCCAAAGCTTAAGGCAATTAGAATCTCCTTCCCCCAAAAGTTTCCAAGGGAGGGAACTTACCTGACAGTCCGAATCTTTCTCTATGTTGTCTTCACAGTTCCTTACAATGTATTCCTATGCTTTCATAAATTCTGCTTTAGTGATCTTTAAAATATTCAAGCCTCTAATCAATATACGATCTTGCTTCTCAATCCATTCTTCTTGCTCCCTGGAAACTTCCACTTGAATAAATCTCTCCATTATTTGCTCGATGTCTGCCCTCTCTGCGTTGATCACCAGGACATCCTCCTTCATTTCTTCGTCATAATCCATAAGTAGTATCATCTGAGTTTCCATATCGTCTCCTTCAGGCACTAAAAGTCTTAGGGAGAACCGACATCATATTTTTTTCCATGGGAAATAAAATCCCCACCTTCAGCCTCGTATCATCAAAATGAAGATGAGCCTCCAATTACTGGTCATCTGCCTTGGAGGCTCATTTCACCTGTAATTGAGGCTCTATGATTTCAACCTGTTGAGCCTCCTATCCGGCCTCTAACTGGATCTCATGCCCCATGAATTTACCCTCTTTTTTGGTCGACCATGTCTCCATCAGTTTAGGAAGATATGAGTAATTCTTACGACACGTAGGTTTCGGCTTCATGGAAACTATATAGCTCCTCGTGTCCCTATTTTTCTTATTTCCCTTATTTATCCTTTGGTTGTGAAGACCTTTACTGAATTCTCCCAAATTAGTGTCATCTGTGGGTTATCCATCTCTATCAGACTCATCGTCATAGGGATAGTTGTAATTTTCTTCAAGATCTCCCTGAAAACATAAACTCTCAAATTGGTTGTTTTTGTTAAGGTAGGACAACGTTCTCTCTAGGTTTATTCTCTATCCGGAAATCAACTTCTTGTCTACAACATGTGCATGCTTCTCCCACTCTTGTCTGTCCATGATAGTATCCTTTCCAGTAGAAAGCACCATACTATCATAGTTGTTTCAATCACCCGCACTCACTACCTCCGCATAGGTACAAGGATTAAGACTCTCCGCACCTTTGGAACTTAGACCAGTAGCTCCAGAGTGCCCCAGGTCCTGAGCCTGTGCATTGTCTGCAGAAGCCTAGAACACCACACAAGTCTGGGCACCCTGGGAAAATGATTTGCTTTTAGGAGGACTCGCCAGATCACTCTGTATCCTATTTAATATCACAGATACCCAGGGTTCAAGATGTAATAGCATAAATGGTTTCTTCTTTATTTCTCCATTTTAACACTGGATATCACCAGCCTTTCCAGTCCCCTTGCAAAAACTGGAACAACCATCTCTAGACCCTTCAACAGTACTAGTTGGGTGCTGGTCATGAATAGTAATAATGAAACCCGAATCACCATGGTCTTCATCCTCTCTGACTTCTGGATTGCACATAATCAATTAATTCTGAACAAAGGAAGAGAGGTCATCCCTACCACTATCCTGCTGGTCCATCTTGTTGTCATAGGCCACAACAGCCATGCCACCAGAATAACTTTGACGACATCTGTGAGAATCATGACCCAGATGACGACTACCAAAATAGAAAGGAACCCAAGAGTTGTAACACAAATTTTGATTCCAGTAGAGCTCTCCATTAACCTCAATGGAAAAGAAGTACAACGGGCCCTTTGAGACATCAACTTCGACACAAATTCTCAAGGAGACTAGATTGCAGACGGTGTTGGTGCGGTCATCCGAACAGAGGTAGCGGCCGATCATATTTTCGATTAATGGATGAATTTTCAGATTCTAGAAAGGTAGTGGAAGACTGGGAAGCGAAATCCATAGCATCGTAAATGGGGAGTCGTGCATCATATGAAAATCAAAGACCATCAGAATAAATTAAACTGGAATCCATCAAAATCTCACGGAGTAGAGGCCCAAGCATAATTTAAACTTCCTCAGATGAAAAACGAATCTGAATATGCTTTGAATCTAAAAGACCGAAAACTACCTGATCCTTAAGCTTCCAAGAAGAGAGAAAAACCTATCGAAGGTGTCAACTGAGGGTCGCTGCTTCCCAAAACGAGTGACCAGGGTTAGATCCATCATTATAGAAGTGTTCGTGAACTCTAAGGGAGAAATCGGAACAGATGGAACACTATTCGCACAAGAGTTGACTTTAGGGCTCACTTCAATAGGTGGAATGAGAGGGAGAGAAGACTATTTTGTGAGGGGGGAAAGGAATGATCATGAGAGGGAAGATAGATCGAGAGAGGAGCGTCAACCCCAATCCCTGGCTTGAGCGAGCCTGGGAGGGGAGGGGGTAACGACCATGACCTACGCCATCGACGCCATGGCCTCTCGTGGAGCTCCTGAACACTTAAGGGAAAGTAATACAATAGAAGTAATCATAACACAAACAGTAGACATGTTTAGAAGCCAAAAACACATTACTTGAAATATATAAATGAGAATAATATGGTAGGAATACAATGTTAATGAATAATTCCCTAATAAAACATAACCATATATATTCTACTAGTTTAATAATTACATAGACTATCAATTACAAGTACTATAATGATGCAAATGCATAATGATGGATATCTAAAACACACCTTCAAAGATTAATTCAAAGAATATATCAAGGATTAATGACAGAATCTATTATTGTCATGGCTATATTCCAGGAATCAATTATTGCCAATTCTTCATGCTAAGAATATATTAAATGGAAGAGTCCTTGTCCAAAACCTCATCTAGTTTGTGTCAAGATAACTATAGATGCACTGAGGGGCTATAGAGGGACCCATAAAAAACGTACTAAGGCCAATTAATTCCTCATATAAAAGGGTTGAAACATATACATTTATCTTGAAACTAACATATGGAATGTAAATCACTTTCCTCAATCATTAAACATAACACTAACCATTTAATGTAATATGGTGAATGGTTTCATAATAGCACATCCATAGTCAAACTAATCCTAAACCATACAATAAAACAAGGTAGATGATATCATAAAATATTTATCCCAATTAAACATATGGATCTACATTATTGTTGAAATGGATTAAAATACACTTATAAAATCATAGTGTAATTCTTGATAGAAATAATCTTTTACTTTGAAAATAAGTGTTCTTTTTAAAAAATATTTGTATAAAACCATAAGTAAATTAAAGTAGTTTTTTAATAACAAAATCAGTAATTTTAAAAAAATAATGGTGTCATAAAATTGATTATATAGTGAATTTGAAAATAGGTAATAATTTGAGATGATTCATTGAAATAGGATTGTTTAATGGAAAGAATTTTTGAAAGATCATTTTAAAACATGTAACTCCCCATAAAATAAAGAAGGATTCTTATTGATACAAAAATATAAAACATTAACACATAATTTATAAGGAGTAAATAATAATAAATAATATTTTAATTAAGTTATCTAGAGAATAAGAGTATCCCAAATGAAATTTGAGGTTCGGGTAAAAAACCTTTACCACTTTCTAATCAATATAATCATATTCAACAAAATTAATAATCCTAAAACGTTACATTAAATACCATAAAAATAAATAGATTCATGATATGATACATTAATGGGAATTATATATACACCACACAGAAGAAATAATGGCGAGTAAGGTATATCTCATGAAAATGAATGTGAGTTGAGAATACCTTTACCTTACATCCGAACATGTTCTGCACTTGACCTTAAACTCATATATAATAAAATTAAATATATATATTTAATAATTAATAACCCTATATACATGTATTTGATTCATTATAATTCTATTAAGTTCATTTATGTCCTAATGTATGAGTTATAAGATACAAATTTATCGCTCGGGAGCATTCGTTTCCTTAGTTTTCACAGTCGATATACTTGTATATTAGAATGGAAGTTCATGTGGCATGGATATAATTCTAAAAAATTGAATTTATATATTATTAATAAAAATAAATAAGTTTAAATTTTTATATATAACATTTTTTTATAGGTTATGAGGATGAATTATTAGATAAAACATTAATGATAATCATTTATATTATTTTGGAGGTATTTCAATTATTATGAACTAGTTTTCTTGTATGAATTATTATTTTGTATATATATTGATTCTATAACATAAAATAGGTTATACTACATATATTATAGTATTTTTCAGCCACAAATGTTTTATTACCAGATTTTAAGGAGAAATTGAAGAATGATGTTTTGTCGTCCATAATGACTGTAAATCGGCACCTCCTGGGAGATGATTTCATTTTAAAGAAATAGTGAGAGAGTAATGAGATTGATGATGAATATTCCATTAAAATGATATAATTCCAGTATATAGGTGATAATGGAGTTATCATGATAATTTTTATAGAAGATTTTATGAGAATAAAATAAAATAAAACAAATTGAAAATGAAATTAAAAGAAAAAGGAAGAGGGTTTACCTCTTGAAATATCCTCCTTGAGAACCATCTTAAGGGAAGGTGTTTTTATATTTTGTAAAGGACAAGAGATCCTGGACATGGAAAGAGACTAAGTTAGAGTATTTTGGTATAAATTTTATAATCTTAAAGTCTTAGAGGATGGATGAAATGGTGGATTGTGGGTGGTTTTTATAGTGGAGGAGAGGAGGGATTTTCCATTATTTTAATCATTATTATTATTTATTTTGGATCAAGAATATGAATAATCCTGATTTTTATGAATAAAAATAGTAATTATTGAATTTTATTGGGAACCAATGTCCATTTACATCATCAATGACCCATGAATGATGCATAAATTCATTTATTTAGCATATTTCACAAATTATCAAATTTCAGTATTCACCAAAAAATCATGTATTTCAGAAAAATCACAAAAATTCACCCTAACCATTTTTCAACATGTATAATTATATAATAAACTCAATTTTGTCAAAATAAGTTTCTATAAATGTGAAATTTAATTTTTAATTAAAATCATCATTTACTAAAAAAATACAGCATTTTAAAATTAAAACTGATTTTATAACACCGGGAAAATTAACTAATGTATCATTAAATTATACTATAAACATAAGAAAAAATATTGATAAAGTAATAAATTATATGAAAATTAATTTCATTTTAAATAAATTTTTAATATAAAATTGTAATTAAATATTTATTACACATAAAAATATAATTATTAATTTTTAAACCATTCACTCTCATTTATAAGGTTCTTAAATTTTATTCATTCTTTTGTGGGTGATGTTATTATTCATTATGTTACTCTTTCTATTCCTATAGTTAAAATCACTATTCATAAGGGTAAATTACTATTTATAAGAGTCAAGCTACTATTCACCAAAAATATAAGTTGATCTTTTTAGAATTTAAAAAACATACTGATCGCAACATTATAGGTATGTTTTTCAAAATTCAAATAAAAAAAGTAGTAAAATTAAGTTTAATTTCTAGGTTATAACTATAAAAAAGTGTTGTTTCACAGAGACTTAGTGTTGTGTGCATATAATTTATCTAATTAATTGAAATTATTTTTGATGAAATATTCCTTAAAATCTTAGGGTATCATATTAATCTTGAATATATACGTAACATAATTTAGAATTTATCAAAATAATTATAATATTTAATATATATATATTATTTAAAACATTTAAATAAATAATCTATTGATAAAAATGAGTCAAATACATATATTCATATTAAAATATTAATTTACACAAAAAAATACTATAAAATATTATTTTCATTTCAGGAAATTAATTAATTAATATGAAATCTATAAATTATAATTATTTAAAAGTATTATTATTAATTAAAACACTTAATTTTAAGTTATTATTTTTTATAAATTAATGTATTTGAAATTATAAAAAATCTTATGGGTGTGATACATTGTTCCCCCATCAATAAAATTGTGTCCTTGTAATTAGTTTGTTAGACTAAAAATAATTTTGAATTTACATCTTTAGAATTAAGAAACACTAGAACCACTAAACTTCTAGACTCTATAGTTTAGAGGAAAACATATAATCTCCAATGATATCTAGAACTTTTCTCCATAATAATAAACATGGTTTAAATTTACCTTTAAATCCTTTATATTGTATTGTAACGAAAAATGTGAATTATCTGAAGCATATCCCCTAAGAGTGTCAAACAAGGTGCACAGTAAGGCCCATTTTCATATACCAGGTTACCATAAGTTATTCCCCAAAAACCATATCAGAGGTTCTACTCTTATGTTCATATGTGCTAGAATGACGTCCACTTGTAGCATACATATAGGTATATATTTCTAGGAAGAACAACTTAATATCTACCTTACCAAAGTTATTGGATGTTATTATATACTTTTTCTCATAGTATATCATAGGGTTATGTTTCCTAAACTATATTTTCTAAATCAATATCCTATGTTTTCTACTAAACTTCCTTTTATACCAACTATAATGCCCCAGCCCCAAAGGGCCGAAGGCGATGCATTATTTTATTACAGTATTATAGTTACTAGGAATAAAATCCCGAATGAACATATAGTTTAGTAGTTTTGGAAAACTAGATACATAGAAAATTTCAACATTAAAACTTGAAAAAAAAAATATTATTTCCATTTTAAATATCCATAACTCCAAGATTATCCCTTCATGTCATTCATAATGTTCATCTTTATAAACCAGTAGAAATAAAACATGGGAAAGTGGGGAGCTCAGATGCTCAGTAAGGGTATATAATACATCAGATGTAATCATATACATTAACATTAGGTATTTTTTGAATCTAAAAATAAATTCCTTAAAACATATAATTGAGAATAATTTGGACGTAATAAAATATTAATGAATAATGCCATAATAAAACATTACCTTGGATATTCTACTAGTTGAATAATCACATGGACTAGCAATTATATGTTTCATAATGAAGGAAATTTATAACGATGGATATCTAAAACATACCTTCAATGATTATTTCTAATAATATATCAAGGCTTCCTAAAATAATAAATTATTTTCATGGAAACATTCCAATAATATATTATTATCAAGGGTTCATTCCAAGAAACTGTTAAATGTGTAGGGCCTCCGCCTAAACCCTATCTAGTTTATCTCTAGAGACCTACAAATGCATTGAGGGGATATAGTGGGCCCCACTAGACACATACTAAGTCTAATTAATTCCTCAAATGAAAGGGGTGAAACATAAACAACATATAAATTCATATTGAAACTAATATATGAAATGTAAATAACTTTACAAAATCACTGAACATAACACAAACCATTCAATGTAATTTGGTGAATGATTTCAACATACAACTTTCATAGTAAAAATAATCATAATAAATTCAAAAAAATGGTAGATAAAGAAAAATATTTATCCCAATTAAACATATGAACCAACAAGAGTGTGGAAATAGATGAAAATACTCTTATTAAATCATCGAGGTATTCTTGATAGAAATAATATTTTACTTAGAAAAGAATAGTCATTTTTGAAAAATAATTGTATAAAACTAGAAGTTAATTAAGGTAGTTTTTCATTAACAATCAGTGATTTTTGAAACATAATGGTGGATTAAAATATATTATATAGGGAATTTTAAAATAGGTAAGAATTTGAGAAGTTTCTTTGAAACTGGTTTGTTTATCAGGAATAATTTTTGAAAGATCATTTTAAAACATGTAAATCCCCATAAAATAAATAATTATTCTTATTGGTATGAAAATATATAATATTATCATATAATTCATCATTAATAAATAATAATAAATAATATTTTCATTTAGTTAAGTAGAGAATAAGAGTAACCTGAATGAAAATGGAGGTTTAGGCAAAAAACCATTTCCACTTTCTAATCAATTGAATAATTTGACAAAAAGTCAATAACCATATATTGATACATTAAATAACTTTAAAATAAATAGATTCATGATGTGAAACATAAATGGGTAGTATAAATTTACCACACTCGATAAATAGTGGTGAGTAAGACATATCTCACAGAAATGAAAGTGAGTTGAGAAAACCCTTACCTTATATCCGAGCGTGTACTGCACTTGTCCTTCATGTAATGGATAATAAAATTAAATCAATTAAATAACTAATTATTAACCATATATAAATGTATATTATTCTTTAAAATTTTATTAAGTTCATTTATGATTTTTTTGATGAGTTATATGATACAAATTCATCGCTCATGAGCATTCATTTCATTAGTTTTCACGATCGATATACTTGTATTGGACAATAGAAGTTCATGTGGAATAGATATATTTATACAAAATTGAATTTATATATTATTAATTAACATAAATAACTTGAAATGGTTATATATATTTTTTGGTTACAGGTTATGAGTATGAAATATTAGATAAAATATTAATAATAATCAATATATTATTTTGGAGGTATTTCAATTATTACGAACTAGTTTTGTCGTATGAATTAATATTTTGTATATATATTGGTTATATAACATTAAAAAATACATATTACATATTATATATATTTATTCAACAATTAAAATGGTTTAATGACTATAATTTTGGGATAAATTGATGAACGATGGGTTTTCTTCCATGAAGGTTGTAAATCAGCACTTACCGAATGATGATTTCGTTTTTAAAATAAAAGTGAGAGAGTAAAAAGATTGATGATGAATATTATAATAACATCATATATTTAACTTATATTTTTTATAATTTACTTATAATGGTAATTTTTATTGAGAAGGTGGGAAGAATATAAGAAAATAAAGTAAACTGAAAATGAAATTAAATGAAAATTGAAGAGTGTTTTCCAATAGAAATATCCTCCTTGAGAACCTCCTTAAGGGTAGGATTTTTTGTCTTTTGGAAATTCCATGAGATCTTGAACGTGGGGAGATAGTAGGAAATATTATTTGGCAAGATCCTTGAGAATATTCAAGGATTAGAGGAGTGAGGAGAAGATGGAGCGAGGGGTGGTTATTTATAGTGGAGGAGAGAAGGGGTTTTCCATTATTCTAATCATTATTTTATAATTTTGGCTCAAGACTACGAATAGTCTTGATTATTGCAAATAAAATTGTAATAAGTGAATTTGAGATCCAAAAAATATCCATTTACATCATCCATGACTCAAGCATGATGCCAAAATTTATTTATTAATCATATTTTGTAAATTATCAAATTCCACTATTCATAAAAATTTAAGTATTTCAGAAAAATAAAAAAACTTCACCTGAAAACATTTATGATGATTAGAATTATAAAATGAAATAAATTTTATTAAAATAATTTTCTAAATATGTGAAATTTAATTTTTAATCAAAATCATCATTTACAAAAATGATAATGTTGTCTAAAATTAAAGCTGATTTTATAACGCCATGAAAGTTAACTAATGACTCATTTAATTGTAATAAAATAATAAGGAAAAAGATATTGATTTAGGAATACATTATATGAAAATTAATCCTATTTTAAATAAATTTATTACTTTAAAATTTTAATTAAATATTTATTACTCACAAAAATACGAACACTTAATTATTAATTTCTAAAACATTCACACTCATATATAAGGTTCCTAAATTTTATTTATACATTATTGGGTGAGGTTAATATTTATAAGGGTCAAGTTACTCTCCATAAAGGTAAAATTACTATTCATATGTGTACATTACAATTCATAAGGTTCTAGTCACTATTCACCAAAAAATTAAGTTGATCATATTAGGCACTAAAAAACATACTGGTCACAACATTTTATGTATGTTTTTCAAAATTCTATTCTAACAAGTTAAAAAAAATAAGATCAATGGCTAGGTTATAAATATAAATAAGTGTCTTTTCGTAGAGGCTCGGTTTTTATTGCATATAAGCTATCTAATGAATTGAAATTATTTATGAAGAAATATGCCATAAAATCTTGGGGCGTCCTATTAATAGTGAATATATTCATATTTTTTTTAGTATTTATAATAATAATTATAATAGTCAATATATATATATATTATTTAAAATATTTAACTAATCAATATTTTGTTAAAAATGAATCAAATACATATATTCATATTAAAAAATTATTTTTCCTAAAATAAAACTGTAAAATATTAAGTTTTTTAAAAAAATTATTAATTAATTTTAAAGCAATAAATTACAATTATTTATAAGTATTATTATTAATTATAACACTTAATTTTGAATTATTATTTTCATAAATTAGTGTATTTAAAATTTTAGAACAGATTACTTTGGTGTTACAACCCCACCACAATCATACAACCAAATATATTCCATACATGTTTTTTTGATAAAAAATGTACCTTTTAAGTATTAGTTCTTTTGACATTATTTAAAAATTTTGAAAAGACAGTTTATAAAATTTTGATGACATTACCCAATATTCTTACCATAATCACAATTTTTTTTATCAATGTTACATCCAAGGTATCTATGGGTTATAAATAAAAAAACTATTATATAATTCTTGTAGTTATCAGTTTTTGAAATCTTTAAAAAATAAAAGAAATTTCATTCTTGTTATTTCCACCAATATTTCAAGGAATATTATACATTTTTTTACCTTATGGGTCAATATTCATGAAATAATTATGTTGATTAAATATGCATATTTTCTATTGATATCGTCCACATTCTTTCTCTTGGTGTAATATAATGATGGTATTTTAAAGAAATTAAATATAAATTTATCATTTTTCTATAGGTTAATAAAATAAGGAAGAAATATTGAATTTTTGTATGAATATATTGCATATAAAATTATTATTTTTCAAAAAGATATATGTTAGATCAATATATCCCTCTAATCAATTGGTTAATGTATTATGTCCCATTATATATAGATTATTATATGGGAGGAATATTGTTATGTTCACAACCTAATGTATGAGTGTTTTTGTTATTTTTATACATGATGTGTAGATGTTTTTGTTACATTCAAAAAAATATTCACAAACATTGTTAAAATTTTAATTGGAAACATTTCTATGATTATCCATTTTAATATTTGTTGAAGGGAGTCTACAGTAATAATTTTATTTGGATGGTTTTAATAAAAACAAGTAATATGTTTTTAATGTAATCTATCTTTAAATAATATATCCTTTGGGTGTTCAGTACTATATTGGTTTTTAGGAAATTTATTTTTAAAATAAAGTAAACAATGTGTGTTTTAGGTTTTGATTTCTTTATATGGTATCCCTTTAATGTATATTTATTTTCAGGATTAGGTTGAGAATTATTAGAAAACTAAATCTAAAGTATCTTAGGTTGAATCAGAAGTGAACTGATGGTATCTTAGTATATGTTATGGTTTCCTAGAGAAAACAATTTATAGGATGATATTTTAATATTTAAATATTTATTCACTCTAATTTTCATAAGATATTATTGATTATTTATCATGTTATACCATTTTAGATTTAGTAAATGATTGTAACTATAAGGAACCCAATTAACAGTCAGTTTGAAGGACAACCTAGTTATTTTCAACTAGGGAAACCATATAGGATTGGAGATTTATTGGAAACTGTTATTGTTATTCCTAAAAATGTCTATTGAGGAAAAAATATAAATATTAAACCAACTAAATATTTAAAAACACTAAATTATAGAATAAGGGTGTTCCATGGATGTTCAAATAATAAATCTCATAGCGGAGGTAAAAGTAAAATTCATATGGTTCATGAATTATTGTATAATCACACAAGGATATGAATCAAAAACATAAATATGGTTTATGTGGGGAAAATGGGGTGATATATCCACAAACATCCATGAAATAATAAAGAGTAAAATAAATTTAATGATGGGAAATAAAGTTCTTCCTAACATTCAACTATCAATTGAATGTTTTAAATGAGTAATGTTTGGAAACTACAGAAATAAATTTTGTTATATTAGGGATAATGAGGCTAATATTAATTATAAACCTTTATAATCAAGGGTATATAGATAATCTTATGTTGTAAATGAAAATATAGTAGATCATGATAATAAAGTGGTTCAGTGTATAAATACTCTCCACTCCAAACCTGTTAGTGTATTATTTAATTACCATTATACTCATTATTTTATATCATATGAGTTTATTAAAAATATTTATCCCCCATACAAAATTGAATATTTAATTATTAATGAAAACACATGATGTTGTATTGATTTCTTCAAAAGGATACAAATCTTCCCATATAGTACACTTTGGGATGATATTTCTTACAGATTTCTTACTTCTTACAATTATTAAATTCTATGTGACAATGGGTATGGAATATATCTCTCTGTCTAGATTTCATATCAATCATTGGAATAAGGGAGTATTGTTTTATATAAATCTTTCCAATAGAAACTTCAATAGGTCTAGCATTCACAGGGGATTGGATTTAATATCATTTCAGACCTACATTCCAATGACAATCAGTGACTATCTTTCTAGCTAGTGACACAATGTAATATAATTCTATTGATAGTATGGATGTTCAGGATAATTTCACTCTTTTGGGGGAATTATTACATTCTATTAGTCCTTTAATTATTTTTGATATGACAATTAATGAATCCCAAATCCCAGTGAAATATTGCTTTCACCAATTCCGATGATATGATCAAGGTCAGGTGGATATGTGAACATATTTTCATGGTAGATTCTCTCCCTATATAAATTATTATCTTTTATTGTATGATTTAAATCCAAAAAATTTGAATAATAGGGATTAAAATCATACATGGAGTTGGCTTTTTATGGATTTAGGATAGAATGTCACAGTGGCTTCCTATATATCATGAATGAATAAGAATCAAATTCCACACACATTGGTTTCAATTAGTGGGACAGATCCTAACATTTATGGTCTTGTGACATGGGAGAAGTATATCAACTTCAACATTATGAGTAATGGATGACTGTGAATAAGAAACCTAGCAATAGATACTATGGGACATATGCATGAGTGAACTTTTTTGGTTAGTCTTTCCTATATAAAAATAAAAAAAGAAGTTATGGATATTGTTTGGATAACCACCAATGACATCCTTATATCATCACTATAGAAGTTTATTATACTTTTTCTCATCAGGTGAAGGATATTACTACTCATAACATTGAATTTAAATTACTATGTTTTGGTTGATGATAAAATTGGAGGCACATGTACGAGATTAATGTGGAATATATTGACTCAAGGTATATTATGGAAATATAAGGAGAATCTCCACACATAATTTATATACAAACCAAAAGGATTATATCAAATCAATGAATATAAGAATATTTGGGCATCTATTTCTCGTCTAATAAGTGAAAAGTGACATTTCATGATATTGGGTTTGAACCTCAATTATGATTCCAATGTATCCTGGTTTACTAGATTCAAATCCTGTGTATTTAGAGTTACATAATTTAAGGTCACATGTGGGGAATGGTCTAATAAGCTTAATGTCAACTTCTACGGAATTTGTTTATGTAGTTCGTAGACATCCATCCTGGGCATGAATTTTACTTCTATAAATTTTATTAATTATTCTAAAAAATGATAAAATAAATCTCTATGTCACTGTGATTCATGATCACAGTTATAAATAATAGATAAGAGAACACACACAACTCATATGGGGTTAAGTGGGGGATACACATTAGTGGTGACCTAGTGATATCAATGTATCATGAAATTGATGACCATAAGAAACTGATTGGGGATTATACATGAGTAAATTTTATATAGAAGATCTGGTATGTGACTCATGTGATTGTTGTAATAATTGGTGTTACACATCACAGTAGTCCCATAAATGATCTAAAATAGAATTATCTCAACTCAATGTTGTTGTAAAAGAAATGAGGAGGATCTCAAATCAATATATTCTGTGATATGAAGAATGGGGTCAAAACAATGTAGTGATCCAAACAATGGGTTCTAGGGTAGATCTCACATGTTATGGCTTGGTGGAATCCCAAGTAAGAGACATTGGAGATATAAAGGTGTCTTACTAAATGTGGACTGTATACTCAAGACAAAAAAGGGTACCACTCATATTTGAGATTCTAAAATATATCTCACAGAGGGATTTCCCCATACTTGTCTCATGAAATAGGGTAGTCTATGTAGTTGATTCCCTGGATGGATCTGTTCAAATATTTTAATTCATTAAAGAACCAAATAAACTAGAGCTCATATAGGAATGTCTATGCATACTAGAGCTCATGGATGGAAGTTTATACATCATTGATTTCAAGGAGTTATGTGCCATTATTTTGGAGATTGAGGTGGGAGTTTCCCTTGTAATAATGTTCACAGAGGGTAACATCAACAATGTTTTGTTCATAGTGGATGGTGTTCACATAGTTGAGTTCAAAAAGGGAGGTGTCTGCATCATGGTGTCCATGGAGGAGTGCATACATGTAGTTGATTTAACATAAGGAGGAATAAGTATATTGGAGTTTTATGAGGATATTTTCCATATAGTTTATTGTGTAGAAGGAACTCATATATTGTCCCTTATGGAGGGACATATTCACATACTCGAGCTTTTGGAGAAGGATACATATATGAAGTTTTCTTCTCTTATTTACATTAAATATTTTTTCCATGTGATTACATCATGATGTTCCCACTATTCCTAATTTTATTTGGTAATTACATGAATATTTTAAAGAGATACTGAAAGATTTTCTCTAGATCAAGGATTTTAATTGTAGTTGAATGGTGTAATTTCTTAACATCCTCATGTTGGTGAATTAGTGAAGTATTAGGAAATATAGTGTTTACAGATGATTATGTAGGAATTAATCATGGAAGGAACCCATAAAGTGTCACAGAAGAATACCCCACTGTCATGAGGGCAACCTCATGGAGTGTTATAAAATGTTGCATTCAATCCAAGAGGTTAGATCTCACTGTGAGGTGAGGGGACTACATGAAGCATCCCGAAAGGAGGCAATGATATCACATAGTCAAACCACATATTACTTGAGGGGGTTAGGTGTAAGAGTTTATATGTGAGGTTGAAATTTTAGTTGAGTTTCACCATGAGTCGTACCTCATAGTATAAATCCAATTATCAGTTTTTCTAAAAATGAATTGCAACCTCATATAAATAAAACATTGTATTTATTTATCTTTTTTGGATCAATGAGTAGTAAAATAAAATACTATAAACTGAATTAATACCTTACCTATGGGGTGTGAAATATAATAGGATGTTTTTTACAAAAAATATCCCATAATACCCTTAATTATTCTTTACTTTTTATTCGTTTTCTGTAATCCATTTGTGATACAGATAGCTAACAATCAGTCAGAGGATCTCACTACCACACCAACTAACATGGATATATTTAGAGGAATCAATATTACTTGATGTGTGAGAAACCTTGGGTAATATAGTGATATTGTTTTATTCTTCTTTGGGTATAGAGGTACATTTATACTCTGACTCGAATGGTGATGAGAAAGGGTTACATCATGAGACTTATAGTAATTTTTGTGAAATGAATGTGTATATTCCAATAATCTAGAATCATCCCATTATAAAATTTTTATGTATATATAATTATGAAATCCCTTTTGAATTAAATTATTCAACATGGTTTACGATACACATTAAATAGGTACTATTCACTCAAATTATTTGGAATGATGTTGGGGTCAAATAGATTTATATTGTATGGGAGTTTTTGACATATTTACTAAAGAGTTTCCTAGTCTCCCCATGAATTGTGATGTTGACTGTTCAATAGAAATCCGACCTGAAACAATGAAAATTTAAAAGTCTATTTATATAATATCCCCAATTGACATGTATAAATTAAATATGAATACATATGAGTTTTTGGAAGGGGGATTTATATGCCCATGTGTGTCACCATAGGGTGCAGTAGTCATACTTGCAATGAAAAGGATTCAGAAATGAGTGCTGGAATTGATTATCATAACAAACACATTATCATTATCCATAATAAGTATCTTATAACATATATTTAATATCTATTCTATAATCATGGAGGGTCTCAATACTTATCAAAGGATGATCTCTTATATGGATACCATCAATTAATTTAAAAGAAAGAATATATACCTAAGACATCCTTCCATACAAGGTATGAACATTATCAATTAATTGTAATTCCTCTTATAATTTAAAATTACAATACTATATTAAGGGATATTATTAATAGATTCTTGATATATTACCATAAATAATTCATGGAAGGATTTATTAATTATATTATTATATATTCCTTGTGTGAGAAAAAACATTATAATCATTCGGGGAATGATACACAGACCAAAGAGAGGAATTATATTATATATTGATTAAGTGTGAATTTTGGATATAAACTACTATCATTTTGGTACATGTGAATAAAATAAAGGTGATATCATGTCATTACTCAAAGAAGATAGTGATTAAAATTTAGATCATATCGACCACTGTGATAGAGATCCATAGCATTCATGGTTTACATAGACAGAATCAATTCATTGTGAGAGATTTCACAATATTTTAAAATTATTTAACCATGTTGACTTGAATGGGAATAATATTTCTCTATATTAAGGAATGTAATGAAAAAATTGAGGATCTTAAAAAGAGTATGGTCCACAGAACTATACTCACACTAATCTTAAGTAGAGAAGAGGTTGTCATATAGAATTATTCTATGATAATGTTTCTATGGTGTGTTTTTATGTATAATAATAAGGTTATTACTTATACCTCATTTGAATTAAATTTCTTTTAAACAAATTCCTCAAAAATTGATCTGGTGATGTATATATTGTTCTTTTAAATAATAATTTAGTGACATTATCTATAAAAAATGTGATATATATAAAAATATAAAGAGTTTAAATTTTATATTAAAATAAATATTTTTAAAATGTGATAATTGATATGGTTGGAAATGATCAACTTTTTTGATTACTGAATATATCATCATATCAGAAGGGTCATATGTAACACCCCAAGCTTCCACGATATGCTTCTCAATAAATAATGCAATAGCTTGCATTGTACGCAAGTTCGAGTTCTAACACACCGCGACTAATAAAAGTAGCCGTTATGAATAATAATACCCTCTTTCTAATATTATAGAAATTTTATATTTCAAAATGGACTTCATTTTTGTATTAGTAATATCAAAATTATCCTAAGATGAATTTTTTGTAATTTTTTGAGAACTTCCAATTTTTTTCTGAATAGTGAAAAATACATAAAACAACTTTTTAATCAAAATAATTTATAGTGATAAATTATAATATTGAGTGGTTTTAATGTACAATTATAATACATTTTTACCATTTTACCAATGGTGGTCATTATAATTAATTTAACAATGAAATTGGACATAAACAATTGTCAATCTTTTGATATATAATGCTTTTAAAAAACACGCTATTTATTCTGACAGAGGGAATTAATTATAAAATTAATTAATGAAACTTATATGTTTCTAATTTTTTTAAAATAGACATGATTTTTGAATTCAGAATATCAAGTATATCTTTGGGTGAAATTTTGGCATTGTTCTGAAAAACATTAATTTTTGATGAATAGTGAAACCACTATGTGGTAGTTAAAAAACTGATTTTTCGTTTAAATGAGACATTACCACTTATGTGATTTGAATTTCAAAAATCCGACATAAATGGTTGTAATTAGGAAGTAAAATGTGGTTCAATGGGATTAAAATAATTTTTGGTGAATACTATCTTTTAAGATCAATTAATCGTGATTAAAGGTAATTAGTGAAATTTCAGGTAAAGATAATGTTATAATAATATTAAACGACCTTGACACATGTCCTACCCCTATTTTATGAGTCATGGCCGACCAAGAGAATCCATGGGTCACCTTGGGGATCCCATGGAGAAACTTTTTTAGGAAAATGACATTAAAACGTTTTATTTAATGTTAAAATAAAAATGTCACAAACATGAGTTGTTTTACTAAAACAATTTTTAAATGGGGTTATAAAAGTCATATTTTTTACTATAAATATTAATTAGAAAGATAAAAAGATTTCCTACATCATTACAGTTTCTTTATAATTTTTAGACATTAAATAAATTAAATTATTTATGACACCATGACGATGTAGCGATAACCTCATTATTTAACGATTTAAATAAAACTAAAAGATAATGTAAAATCTAAGACTTAAACTTGTCTAAAACCTATTGTATGAGTATATTTAGAACCCTTATCACCTTATCCTCAAAATATATAAGTTTGGGACCTTTAAAATCTGAAACTCATTATATAATAAAGTAACATTTCATTACTTTCCAAGAGTGCCCCTCCCCTCCTCTTATAAAAGGCCCCCACCACTACCAACTTACTCACAACTTCAAAGCCTTTTGGCTCAGCCAAACTCTTCCAAAATACTCTCTCAAATTCCCTCTCTTACTCCTAGAATCCTCACTTTGGTAATAATTCTTCCCAAGGAAGCCTTTGTCTCAAATAAAAAAGTGTTTCCCGATTTTAAGGTAATGTCTTCTCTTATGTTATTTTGTTTTATTTTGCTTATCCAACCCCTTAAACTATTTTTATTTTATTATTTTGTAACAACACCAGTATCTTAAATATAATAGGATGTTTTTATGATTATTATTTGATTTACACTTACACACACCTTCGTCTAATGGTTAAAGAACATATTGTTTCTATGGTTGGCGAATTTCTGCCTCACGAAATGATGATTGATCAATATTCTTTTATCACCTCTAATGGTGGCCATTAAGATGTCAAAATATTTATATATGATATTTATCATATTTATGTTTTCCTTATGCTTCTGTATTTATCATTTATGGAATACCTTTATGATTTCCATTATGGGTAAACACGATAATTTCATTTTAGGAAGTGCGGACTACCGCCCCCTCAAAGTGATTTGATTCGTTAATGTCGTATGTGGGATGTATAAAGGATGGAGTAAATGGTAATATACATTATATTATACTGGAAGTATAGTATACCTTTATATAATTATAATTTCATTCCATTAAATACGAAATATAAATGAATGTAGCGTTCATGCGTACGTACGGCTTACCGTCTCCATGAACGATGCATTTCATTTCTTTCCTCTAAATGTTATGTAATATTATAAATGCATGTATATACATGATATATATGATATATATTATATCTACATCATGAATATAATTCTGGATATAATGGATTTTCACCACATGAACAACTTGTAATTATAAGAAGTTTATTTTTGACTCAAGTACCATAGATCGACAAAATGACCGTTATTAACATAAATAATTACATAATGTTCATAACATGGTAATAAGTGATATAAAAGGAATAATGAACATTAAAAAGGTTATTAAGCAAATAGAAATTAACTCTATTTTGTTATTCAGAAGATTAAAGAATGATCGAGTCAAGTCGGACACGAGGTAAGGGAACTTCTTAACCCAATTTCCGTTCATTGGGTTAATATCATACTTTCAAAATTTGTCATGATATTATTATGTCCTATATTGTATTTGTACGTTCTTATTGTGTAATTATAGTGAATAAACATTATAGATCTATTTTGTTTAAAAAATTATCTTTGTAAGGACTTCGTCTCAATCTCCTTTCATTAAGGCATATTTTGTTTTATACACAACTTTCTTTTATACTGTGTATAAACCCCTTTGACTTTTACGTTTATTCAAAAGGAATATTTTTATATGAAGAATTTTACTAAACGAAAAAAAAGAATGTTTTTTGGTGTATATATGCGGCGAAAATGACATCTCCACCGCCGTGACCATTATTTTAGTTTCAGCTTCCTCTACAGGCCATAACTTTTTTTAAATGAAAAATAAATACAATGTTTTAATTTTCTTTTATATTGGTATTGGAAATTGTTTTGAAAATGTCTTTATTATATAAATATTTGTATTAATATATTGTGATTGAAATGTGGAAATTTTATGTTTTATTTTATGCATGTTTTATGAGATATAATTATGTTATGGTTTATGATATGTTTAAACCTGTTCATATGAAGAATTCATTGGACAAAATAAGCGACGAGTGGAGCCCGCTATAGCTTCTCAATGCATCGGCAGGTCTCATGAGACAAACTAGTGTCTTGGGACGAGGCCTTGACAAGATATTATTTTTAGTCTTGGAACGAGGCCTTGGATATGTGGATATGATAGTCTGGCATTATGCATTCCATCATTATGAATGTGGTTATTGATATTTCATGTGATTATTCGACCAGTAGAATAACCATGTGAATAAGTAAATGGCATTATTTCATTTTACTTTTTCCATATTATGTTGAAGTTCAAGTTTAAAAGGCTTTTGTTTTAGTTATACATTGCCTTATAATTTTTTATATATATGAAAGCTTCAACTATACTGTTATCCTTACTGAGCATTTGAGCTCACCCATTTCAGTGTTTTAATTTTTTTTTCAGGATGTGAAGAAATATTTTAGGAATGACTTGTAGGGATAGTCTGAAGGAGATATGAGTGTGTAAAATGGAGACAATGTTATTGTAGTTTTTCACTTTATGATGTAATGTAACATTTATGAATGTATCTAGTGTTTCCAAGGCTACTAAACTAATCGATCTTTCGATACTTGATCTTTTGTGATCATTCCAATGTTACGAAGTAATGCACCATCTCTGGGAAACTGTGGTTGGGGCATCACATTTGGTATCAGAGGCAGTTTAGTACTAACCTTGGAAGCTATATTTAGATAAAATCTAATTAGATCACATAGCCCTATGATAGATTTTGAGGATTAGTATAGAAGAACTTCCTAGAATTTTTGTATTATAGAGATTTTGTGAGTTTTCTGAGCAATACATCCTTGTCTAGATACGAGCAGGTAGAGGCGGCTCTGGCACAGATGTACCAAGGGGTAAAACCCGAAAACACCGCTTTGAGTTAAACTCGAATGGGAACTGGTGCACAAAAATGGGCCTTGCTGCACTCTTGCTTACGACACTCCTGGGGGATACGCTTAGGATAATTCTCATTTTCTTTACCAAACATTATGAAGGGTTTATGAGTATATACTTCTCAAAGAAAACATTTTTATGATTATGGATTGTATCCATAAACTGTAAAATTTATTTTTATTGGTTTACATGTATGGAATTACATATTTTGATTCATAAACTAATATAGTTTATGCCATTTTTTAGAAATGGCGCCTAGTGGGAGGAATGGAAACCATATCAATGCACGCACTCCGTGTAGGGATTCCCCTCCTACTCAAGATTATTATTGTGGAGATGGAGATACAACTGGTGATGATCAACTTATTACCATACTAGGACAACTCACTCAGGTTATGAATAATATCCTTACTCGTATAGGGTACCCTGATCCACAATGTGGATGATCAATTTTAGACCGCTTTATGAGGAAAAACCCAACAAAATTTAATGGGGGTACAAATCCATTAGTATCTGAGCAGTGGATAAGCTCCTTAGAGAAAATATTCCACGCCTTGGGGAGTAGCGAAAGGGAGAAGTTCATCATGGCAGTTTACCACCTCACTGGAGATACTGATCAATGGTGGTCGTTGATTCAAAATACAAAGGAAGATGATGAAGTATCAAATATATAATGGAGGGAGTTCAAAGAGATTTTCTTAGACAAATACTTCCCTCGTGACCATCGAGCAGATATGGAAAGGCAATTTCTGATTCTGAGACAAAAGGAGAATGAGAATGTTGCAAAGTATGAGGCTAACTTTACAAGGTTAGTGAGGCATGCTATAGATTATATACATAACCCAAGAAGTAAGATTGACCATTTCTTTGATGGGTTAAAACCTTTTCTCCGTCGACATTTAGTATCACAATTTTTCTCAACATAAAAAGATATAGTCTCATGTGCTATGAAGAGAAAAAGGAATTATCTAAGTCTTATGACAACAAAGTAAATAAAGAGAAGAAGACAATGGTGGAACAAGAGACAGATAAAGGGAAAAAGGGAAAGAAGGATTTTCCATTTTGTGATAATTGTGGGAAGAATCACCCTGGTACTTGCCTAAAAGGAATGGGTGTTTGTTATAAATGTGGATAAAAAGGTCACTAGGCTCGTGATTACAAGGGAAAGAAAGAGGCTATCAATGTTGAATGCTATAATTATAGGGAAATGGGACATTATGAAAATGAATGTCCTAAGCGTCAGGGAAACTTACCTCAGAAAAGGCCAAAGGATCAAGGAAAATCATATTCTGTTACTACAGTTGAATTTGAATAATTAATGTATTGGTGCTTTTGGAGTCAAGGATTATATTCGTGTTATAAGAATAATGTGATATATATAAGGATTTTACTACAGTACTTGTTTTTTTCATTAAGGTTTTAATATGATGAAGGTAATCATATTTTTAGTATGTGACAATAAGAGAAAATTTACTTTGTTTCGGGAATATGATGTTACAATTGATTTTGGAATTTAGAGACCATTTAGAGAAAGTCTGGACAGAGGTATTTTGGATAACTATAATGGTTGGAATGGATTACGTTGAACCATGGATAGTATTGTTTATGGTTAAAACATTTCTGAATATTACTTTTGGAATATTATAATACTATATTTTTAGGAAAAGGACAACCTGCAGGTCGGGGGATAACCTGTCGCGTCGAACAAAGCTGCAGGAATAAAACCAAATACCATAGTGCGACAGGCCTTTATTACCTACCACTAGCCTACAGGAAGTCCCTGGTTATTACAAAATAGTTTTCCTAATCTAAATGGTATGTTTTAATATTTGGAACCTTGTACGATTAGGATAAATATAATATTTTTGAGTGAAGTATGTGTTTGTGGTAAAAATTTATTAAAGAATGAAAGTCTACATGACAAGTAAGTCTATTTCCTTACATTCTTAGTAAATCTCCTAAATAAATTCCTCAACTTTATGAAAGGTAACTTAAAACAAAAATGTTGTCAGTTAACTTTTCCAATTGTGGAATCAATGACCATTTAACCAATCACAAGTTTGTGATTTTCTTGTAGTTAACTTTGTCTTAATCATGTTTTCTATAACTCTCCATCAGACCATGATGGTTTGTTTTTCCTCCATATCCATATTTTCATAGAATCCTAGTATGGGCTATCTCGGGTGACCATTGTACTTCTCTTTCTTTATTTTAAAGTTATATTTTTATTAACCTTATTTCTGATATGGGTTTTCCACAAAGGTATTTTCTATTTTCAGCCTTTTATATTCAAAATTTTTTTCAAATTGCGAGGATGCAGTTTATTGAAGGAGGGTAGAATGTAACACCCCATGCTTCCACGATACGCTTCTCAATCAATAATGCAATAGCTTGCATTGTACGCAAGTACGAGTTCTAACACCCCGCAACTAATCAAAGT
The DNA here is from genome assembly GCA_963277665.1 of Viscum album. Taxonomy (NCBI): domain Eukaryota; kingdom Viridiplantae; phylum Streptophyta; class Magnoliopsida; order Santalales; family Viscaceae; genus Viscum; species Viscum album. The sequence goes on along the minus strand of OY728153.1, from coordinate 181,873,641 downwards.
AGTCGTTATGAATAGTAATAACAACTTTTTAAAATTATATAAATTTTATATTTTAAAATGGACTTCATTTTTTTATTCGTAATATCAAAATTATCCTAAGTAGAATTTTTCGTAATTTTCTGAGAACTTCCAATTTTTTTATAAATAGTGAAAAATACTTAAAACAACTTGTCAATAAAAATAATTTATAGTGATAAATTATAATATTGAGTGGTTTTAAAGTATAATTAGAATATATTTTTTCCATTTTTCCCAATGGTGGTCATTATAATTAATTTAAAATTGAAATTGTACATAAACAATTGTCAATCTTTTGATATATATTGTTTCGTAAAAACACGCTATTTGTTGTGACAGCGGGAATTAATTATAAAATTAATTAATGCAACTTATATGTTTGTAATTTTGTAAAATATACATCATTTTTGAATTCGGAATATCAATTATAGCTTAGGGTGAAATTTTGGAATTGTTCTGAAAAACTTTAATTTTTGATGAATAGTGAAACCACTTAGTGGTAGTTAAAAAACTGATTTTTCGTTTAAATTAAATATTACCTCATCTGTGATTTGAATTTAAAAAATAATACATACATGGTTGTCATTAGGATGTAAAATTTGGTTCAATGGGATTAAAATACTTTTTGGTGAATAGTAACTTTTAAGTTTAAATAATCGCGATTAGTGGTAATTTGTGAAATTTAAGGTAAAGATAATGTTATAATAATATGAAATGACCTTGAAACATGTCCTAACCCTATTGGATGAGTAATGGACGACCAATAAAATCCATGGGTCAACTTTGGGACCCCATTGAGCCACTTTGGTAGGAAAATGACATTAAAACACTTTTATTTAATGTTAAAATAAAAATTCCACATACATGAGATGTTTTACTAAAACAATTTTTAAATGGGGCTAAACACGTCATATTTTTGAATATAAATATTCATTAGAAAGATAACAAGATTTACTACATCATAAAAGTTTTTTATAATTTTTATACATTACATAAATTAAATTATTTATGACACCATGATGATGCAGCAATTACCTCATTTTTTAACGATTTAAATAAAATGAAAAGATAATGTAAAATTTAAGACTTATACTTATAAAAAACCTATTGGATGAGTCTATTTAGAACCCTTATCACCTTAACCTCGAAATATATAAGTGTGGGACCTTTAAAATCCTAAAATCATTATATAATAAAGTAACATTTCATGACTTTCCAAGAGTCCCCTCCTCTCCTCTTATAAATGGCCCCCACCACTACCACCTTACTCACACCTTCAAAGCCTTTTGGATCGGCCATCCTCTGCACAAATACTCTCTAAACTACCCAATATTACACCTAGATTCCTCAATTTGGGCTGAATTCTTCCCAAGGTAGCATTTGGCTCAAATAAAAAATAGTTTCCCAATTTTAAGGTAATGACTTCTCTTATGTTATTTTGTTTTATTTTTCTTCTCCAACACCTTAAACTCTTTTTATTTCTTTCTTTTATAACAACAACAGTATATTAAATATACTAGTATGTTGTAATGATAAGGATTTTATTTATACTTACACACACCTTAGTCTAATGGTTAAAGAACATACTGTTTCTGTGGTTGGAAAATTTCTACCTCACGAAATGATGATTGTTCAATATTATTTTAACACCTCTAATGGTGGACATTAAGTAGTAGCTGTATTTATATATGATATATATTATGTTTATGTTTTCCTTATGCTTATGTATTTCTCATTTATGGCATACCTTTATGATTTCCATTATGGGTAATTGTGATAATTTCATTTTAGGAAGTGCGGACTACCGCCCCCTCAAAGTGATTTGAATCGTTATTGCCATATGTGGGATGTATAAAGGATAGAGTAAATGGTAATATATATTATATTATATTGGAATTATAGTATAACTTTTTTTAATTATAATTTAATTCCATTAAATATGAAATAGAAATGAATTTAGCGTTCATGTGTATGTACGGCTTACTGTCTCCATGAACGGTGCATTTCATTTCTTACCTCGAAATGTTATGTAATATTATAAATGCATGTATATACGGGATATATATGATATATATGATTTATAAATCATGAATATAATTATAGATATAATGGATATTTCACCACATGAACCACTTGTAATTATAATAAGTTTTTTTTGACTAAAGTACCATAGATCGACATAATGAACGTTATTAACTTAAATAATTACATAATGTTCATAACATGGTAATAAGTGATATAAAAGGAATAATTAACATGAAAAAGGTTCTTAAGAAAATAGAAATTAACTCTAGTTTTTTATTTAGGAGATTAAAGAACGATCGAGTCAAGTCGGACATGTGGTAAGGGAACTTCATAACCAAATTTCCGTTCATTGGGTTAATCTCCTACTTTCAAATTATTTCATGATATTATTATGTCGTATCTTGTATTTGTACTTTATTTATGTGTACTTATAGTGAATACACATAATAGATCTATTTTATATAAAAAATTATCTTTTTAAGGACTTCGTCTCAATCTCCTTTCATTGAGGCATATTTTGTTTTATACACAGCTTTCTTTTATATTGTGTATAAACCCCTTTTACTTTTACGTTTATTCAAAAGGAATCTTTTTATACAAAGTGTTTTAATAAACGACAAAAATGAATGTTTTTTTGTATATATGAGGTGACAACGACTTTTCTGCCTCCATGATCATTATTTTAGTTTTGGCTTCCTCTACAAGCCATAACTTTTTTTAAATGAAAAATCAATACAAGGTTTTAATTTTCTTTTATTTTGGTGTTGAAAATGATTTTGAAAATGCCTTTATTATATCAATTTTTGTATTGATATATTGTGATTGAAATGCGGAAATGTTATGTTTCCTTTATGCATGTTTTATGAGATATGATTATGTTATGTTTTATGATATGTTTAAACCTGTTCATATGAGGAATGCATTGGACTTAATATGTTATGGGTGGAGCCCGCTATAGCTCCTCGATGCATCGGCAGGTCTCGTGAGACAAACTAGTGTCTTGGCACGAGGACTTGACAAAATATTATTTTTAGTCTAGGAAAGAGGCCTTGGCTACGTGGTTATGATAGTTTGGCATTATGCATTCCATCATTATGAAAGTGGTTATTGATATTGCATGTGATTATTCGACCAGTAGAATATCCATGTGAATAAGTAAATGGAATTATTTCATTTTAGTTTTTCCATAATATGTTGAAGTTCAAGTTTAAAAGTCTTTTATTTTAGTTATACATTGTCTTAAATGTTTAGGTTTATTTATTAAATCTTCTTCTATATTGTCATCCTTACTAAGAATATGAGCTCACCCCTTTTAATGTTTTAATTTTTTTTCAGGATGTGAAGATGTATTTTAGAAATGACCTGCAGGGATTGTCTGAAGCGGATATGAGTGTGGAAAATGAAAACTATGTTATTTTAGTTTTTCACTTTATGATGTAATGTAACATTTATGAATGTATCTAGTGTTTCCAAGGCTACTAAACTAATCGATCTTTCGAGACATGATCTTGTGTGATCATGCCAATGTTACGAAGTAATGCACTGTCTCTAGGTAACTGGGGTCGGGGCGTCACACCATAATGGTTGCTGGAAACATATATATAAATGATTATTTTTCTTTAACCACCACGTATATTTGAAGACACCAAATATTAAAAAATATTCCAAGGATAAACATGGATATCACATAGGAAATAAGGAAATCTCACCTTTATCAAATGAATGCTCACTAATACATCTATGTAAATATCAAAGAGGCCCAAATAGATTATTAGAATATTTATAAGTAGGATGGGGGTATTTAAGAGTTTATAAATGATGATGTTTGAGCAATAAGTTTTGGGAAATTAATTTTTATCATGTAAAAGGCAGAATTAATGAGGGAGTTTTTTTGATAATTCACATAGATTACAATTCATATTCATCATAGAAGAATTATTTTTCATATAAATATTATGAAACTCTTCTACTAGGAAAATTAACAATGAAAACATAATAGAACGTAACCCGATGACTATTATGTGTGTAATTATGTTCTAAATATTTGATATATATTGGGATTATGAAACCACCACCCATATCTATATGGAAATGGGATAGCATAAACAAGGATTTTTATATTGGACTCCACATATTATTTAAAGGTAATAACACTATTTTTTTAGTAAATAACAATAAACATTCAATACATTACATTTTTATTAGAGTAGATTTCATGCATTATAAAAATTCCATGATATATATTGAGAAAGAAAAATTGTTTCATGAAATACCATTGTCAATAGTATAAGACCGAGATGTGATATTTAACTGAATTATTTATATATATAATGAAGTTATTATGGATTTTAACTTACGCATTACATATTATCCATAGATAGATAGAATTTTTGATAGGACTATTAAGACCCTTTTTGCAATCATGATAACGTATTATATAGATTTTAATGGCTGTTGGTATTAATAGCTTCCACTTGTTGATTTTTTTAAATAATATATTTCAAAAAATTATTCATATGGATCCTTTTGATTACATATATGGAAGGAACTATATAACTCCAACAAGACGGGATGATGTTCGAAAACATTTTCTATCTTGTCCTTAGCTAGATGAGGAAATGAAAAATAATGTCAAATCCATTTAAAATCACATCATCGAAGAAAAGCGTTCAAAAAAAGTTACATTTTAAATCATAAGTGAGATTGATAGATATATTATTTTATAAATTATTCATTTAAATATCTCCCACGATGTGTTTTACGGGATTTTGAATAAAGGGTAAGTGTATCTCTAGATACATAGGTACCTTAGAGATTCCTCTTTATATTGGTATGATAACTTATCACTTATCACTTCCAAATAACCTATTGTATGTTAATTATGTATTAAATGTCTCTCATATGTGGAATTATATACCTTATCATTTTCTATAACCAAAATCATTGGTTTTATGGATGGAGCATAAACATTTTTATGAGGAACAACCAGTGAGTATTTCTGATAAAATGTATAAGGTGTAATGATAGAAGAACCCTTACATGGACAATGTTTTTAGGATAAAAAAATATGTTTAATTAAGATACATGGGAACTATAGAATTTAATATGTTAGATGTATCTTAATTTTTTCATTAGAGTAAGTGCATTTTGTTGGAAAAATTCTTATAAGGTATTAGATTCTAACACCTTATTATTTTAGAATATATAATACTTTTTAATTAATTAGATGTTTTTGATAGATCATGATGCAAGATAAATAAAACTTTTTTGAATAAAACCCTAAAAATACTCAAATAGAAGGATTTTATAGATAGTTAAATTAAATTTCTTCATAAAACACATTATAAAAAAAACTGGTTATATTTGATTAAGAAAATTCAATTGATTAAAAAGAGACTATTCTATTTTTTTTGAATTGTGTATTTTATTATTTAAAAATTATAATTTATGATAAAAAGATAAAATATTTATTAAATTATGTCAGTAAATAATTAAATTAATTAAGTATATCATTGAAATATTTTTGTAAAAATAAGGACTATAACTGTAATAATTCTTGGCTAAATCGAAAAGATTTTTTACAAACATTGATTTATTATAAATTTTCATATTTAAAAGTAATTATATATTATTTAGAGTATTTAATATGTGATTTTTATATATTTTAAAACATAAATTATCATTCATACATTTATAACTAAATTTTTATAAATTAAAAAGAATTCATTTGAATATAAACATTCATATTTTTTACGAATTAATTTTCTATTGTGCAAAATATATTTTTTTATAAATAAATATTTATTAATGATTTTAGTTTCATTTTTTGAAAATATATTAATTTAAATAAAATAATTTTCATATAATGGTTCTTACTAGGGATGAAATAACAATAGATTAATTTATTTTTTATAAATAATATTTTGTTATCAAATAAATATTTTTACATGTTTTGTGTGAAGAAACTAATATTAATTTATACAAGTATATGAAAATGGGTATTATAAAGGGGATTAATATTTAGAATCCGAATAATTTATTTTATTAATAATATTAGTTTCATTTTGATCATAAATATAAGTTACCCTGTTAAAATTTATGTTTTAATGGTAAAGTTAAACATGATTAAAAGGAGTTATTCTTTGGTATTGGGATTAAAATATCATAAAAATATATATATTTAATTGGATTAGTGTATTTACAATGAATCATATATTATAGTATACATATGAATTAATTTTTTAACATTTTTATGTAATGTAATTAAACTTATTTTAATGTTAAGGGTATTTAAAAGGGTGTTTCTCCCTTCACTAAAAAGGATCTTCTTCTTCCCTCATATCTATACCATTTTAGCACCTAATATAAACCAATATGATCCCAAATAACATTAAAAATATCATTTAAATATCCTATATTTTTCGGTCTCACTAAAAAATAGTTCCAATATTTCTTAAGGGGAGATCTAAAGAAGGATACCCTATGAACATGTAATCAACTAAATCAGGTTCTTTTGAATTTCATTCATCTAAGAACTCCTATAAATATCCAATAACCATAATGAATTATTGAAATATATAAAGATATATAAATAAATTATTATTATGTTAATTTTATTATAATTATCTACCTCTTCTCCATCATGTGTAATTTGGAAATGTCACTCATGAATATTTTTGGACTTCCAACTCCATAAAGAAATGCATTTAATTTTTCATCAATACATAAATGGATTATAATGAAGATATATTTAATGGATTAATATTATATTTTTAATATAATTATATTTATTTAATGATAAAACATACTAAAAAATATTCTCATTTCTTCTATTTCAAAATGAGAACATCATTTGTGTTTACAACGTAGACCACCTCCTCCATAAAGCTCCATTTTCTATTTTTTATTCCCCCTTATACATATTATTATAAAGATATAATTATTGAATAAATATGATTTATATTAATAAATAATCATCTGATAAATATATATAATCATCTAAATTTATTTCTTTCAAACTGTTAAAATATTAAAACAACACATGTATTTATGTACATACTACCACTTCAACAAAGAGATATATTCCATTTTTCATCATCCCCCTAAATGGAAGGATGTAAAAGTGAATCTAATAAATAAATTTAAAATTTATGAAATTATATGGACTCTTTAAAAATGACCAATGTGAATGTATCATAACTATAAATCCAAAACATTGATGGAAAATAGAATAATTCACCAAAATATTTATTTTAATGAAAATTTGTTAATAAACTGGTAATAATAAATTATATATAAATGGTTTCATGTAAAAAAAATTAAATACGGTTCTAATATATATATACTAAATATAAATTTATTTTATAAGATGTTATACAATTTAAGACTAAGGGGAAGTCCAATGTAATTGTTTATGTTTCATTTTTATTTTATGTCATAATTGTTCTTGTATACATTTTTATTGAAAGTTTTATATTTGATCTCTCTTAAAACTATGTAATTTTCTTCTATTGCGAATATTAGTTGTTTTTAATTTAATTTTATAATTAATTTCTCATTTGTATGAAAAATTAATTGAAAAGAAAAATTACAAGTGAAGATGAATTATCTATTCTTTTAGGATTGAATGATTTTTCTTCCAGGTAAATATTAACTATATTGATTCAAGAATGTTTATATCCTTGAAATAATTATTAATTAAGTTCATTTTATATAGTTTTCTAATTCCATAATAAATTTTTTCAAAATAAATATTTTCATTGTGTTCAGTACAGTCATTTTGAATATCATTGAAATAGTTTTAAAAAATCATTTTAAGGTCTTTTTCTTGGCCGAATTATCCTTATATAATGAAAATTAGTAATTTTTATATATCCTTTCCAGTTTTCCATTTATTTTCAGTGAATATTCTCTCTCTATTGTTTTAGAAAAATTTTAGTATAGATACCCAAGAGTTTGGATATTTCTTATTCACATCCAAATCAAATATCTATGTCTTTGATAAAATATTTAATCATCTATGTAATTATACTTGAAATTATTAATATGATTTATCAGAGATACTATCTATTGATTATGTCCATCTTTTATCAATGAATGGATAAAGATATTTATGTTTTGGGGGAATTTTTATGAATTTTTTTTTATTACCATAGGTTAATGAAGTTATTATGTAACAAATAATACCCTAATGATCTAGTGAATAAAATAAGTATGATTCATAAATAAATGATTTGTGGGATCCTATATTTCCCTCCATTGATCTGGTTGAAATTTTATATCTCATGATACAAATTCTTTATATATGGGAATTACATTTATCTTCATCACTTTTTGTTTATTAATTATTGTTATGTTCATAACCTAATTTGTAGACATCATTGTTTTTTCCACAAACTTATGTGTGTACTTGATTATAGTTACTTATTTATAAAATTCTATAACTTCATATTATTTTGTGTTTTCCACAAACTAAATCCACATTTCTATATTATTATGTATGCCTATGTTGTGGACCATGGAATATTATTATTATCTAAGGAAATGGTTATTATAATTTGAGAATAAGTTTGTTTTTAACATATATTATGAACAAGTATTGTTTTTCGAAGATCATTTTATGAAATATTTCAGCAATTTCCCAAGTTTATTTCATTCTTATCAACTAACACTTTATAATTTTTTTTAATAAATTTCCCATTATTGATCATTTGGGAGAACCCATATATTTTATTTCCACATTCAATTGAAAATATATACAAGAATATGTGTAAAAGGTAGTCTAATGTAATGATGTATATTTTCACTATTTAATAAAAATGTATAATAATAAGTTTCTATAAAATATATCCAAACACAACATTCCTTTGGCTAATATGGGTTGTGAGGTTTTTCATTGAATTTATTGTTAAAATAATGTTAATTATATGTGTTTTAGGATCAGGACCCTCATTACTCAAGAAATATTATAAAATATTCAAACCATTTAGAAACAAATTAAAATTGTGCAAATTTTATAAAAAGGATATGATGATAACCATTGATAATATTTTTTGTTCAGAGTCATAGAAAAAATATTTATTACAATATCTACATTGATGAGGGTCATGAGAACTAGGAAGACGGGATTATTAATCCATAGATACATTGGATTGCTGAAAATTCAAGATTATATGGGATTGTAAGTTGTCCTTTTTGACTTTCAACAAACCAATACTAGGTTCATAATGTGTTCCAGGTATATTTGTTTTGTACATACATACTTAACCCTTCACATGTTCAAAACTAAGAGGTCACACTATTTAAACAATATATATATCATAAAAAAACTAAAAAATATCATAGATAATTAAGATAATGTACTACAATAAAATACCCCTAATCTAGTAAATAATTCATTCATGGAATTTCTAGGTTCATCCCTAGGATAACCTAGATGAAAACCCATTGAAAAACTGGAGTCATCTCTCAAAAAATTATATCCAAAGAAAATTCACTATCAAAACTTCTTATGTTTGTATCTTTTGAGTTCATTTAATTAAAATAATTATAGAAAAGAGAGATGATGATTGGATTCTTATATTCCTTTTTAATATTGTAAAATATGTTTTAGTGAATTTGGTTAGATCAATGGATTTATTTACAAGGTATTCATTATGAAAACATGATTTCATCAATAAATATTTTCATGATAAATAACTGATTCCTCCTCACTATTTAAATTGTGGTAGTAAACATAATTGAGAAACCTCTCCCTATATATCCATTCCCATATATTATATATTTATGAAATAGTGAACATAATAAACTAAGGAATCCACTATATTAATTCCCATCTCAAATCATATACTGTTCATTCCTAAATTGACAGAATATCAATAGGATATACTATCGATTGATAAAATAGAGGGATAAATAATGATATTATAAAATAAAATAAAAATGTGAATGTAGTTGTTTATGGATATCAATATAGATAAAATCCCCCAACTACCACACCAAAAATGATAAAAAATATAAAATTGATGAATAAGGATTCAGAAATACTATGTGATCTCTCTTAAGGACAAATCATTGAATTTTGTTATCCAAGATCATGGTTTTATAGAGAACATAGTGGAATTATGGGAAAATGGAATACATAATGAATATAATAAAAATTTCAACAAAAATTTCATAAAATTTAGTAACTAAACCAAATATATATAATGTATAAGGAAAATGTATAATATTTATTTCATAGTGGTCAATGATAAATATTTCTTGCATTATGAGAACATTATTCCTTCTCACCCACATTCATCTCTGTGAGATTTTTTTATTTATAATCCTTCGATGATTGAAATTTTTCAATATTAAGGGTCCTGATTCAATTGTCCTGCATCTTTATTATTTATCTATATTTCTTACATTACATTCTATGATCTCCATTATCATCATTTATTTTAGTAACTCAATGTGGTTCATGTAATGGAGGATTCCGTAATTAATTCAAAACAATATGAATTTGTTTTATTTTAAATATTGGTCACATTTTCCACTTTTTAGGAATTTAAAATTTTAATCCCCGTAGTCAAATATTGGTTATGTCTTGGATTATCCACATAATAAAAATTCAGAGTCACATTTAATGGGCATGTGTTCGGTCCAATATTATTAATAAATTTCATCATGGTTGGTTGTATTTTCCTTATTGGAATAGTATATTGAGTATAAACATTTGTAAACATTTCCCCATTGAAAAGGATTCCAATTTTAAAGTATATCAAACCAAAAGATGTTGATATTTTTAGTTTTGGATGATTCACGATCATTATGCGGTCACTATTAGGTTTTAAGGAATTTTCAGGCATGGTTGATCTATCCATGGTGTATCGTATACATTCAGATGGTCTCCTTTATTAAATGTGTGTATGATGTTTGGTATGGATGGCACAATCAATCCAGTGGAATAACAAGTGCATTAATTACATGACTGAATGACATGATTTATTTTCATTACTCTATATTTTAATTTTAAAGCAAAGGAAATTTCATAATTCATTGTAGGACATATTATAGTTAAGATCAAAATATGTGAAAACAATTATTCACAAAATTAATGTCCATATGAATGTTATTCTAGAAACCAAAGATCAATTCTCTGTTCTAATTATTCCTAATAATTTATTAAACTATAAAAATATTAGTATAATGGAATTTATCATTTTATGTATTGATTACTTAATGTAAAAAATATAGATTAGTCAATCAGTATTTATTTATATTAGTTGTTAATTACATTGGAAATAAATTAAAAATTATGTCAAATTTTGTCTCTCATTACTCCCCCACAATTACACTATTCCACTCCCAAGAAGCGCGAAAAATTATCTGTATTTGAATGAAATTTACTAACAAAAATATTGTATTATTCCATTTTCATCACATTATGGAAGTCAATTTTCAGGTTCTAAGAGTGGAGATATATTACATTTAGGTGGAATAAAAAATCTAACAAGTGATACATTAAAAAATCACTCACCCTAGGTTTCATAAATAAAGGTCAAAATATCCACTTCCTCAATACAAATCAAATTATATTATTATATTAAAATTACCCCTTCTATATTTGGGTTCTATATTTACCTCTACTAAATAAATTTATTTTTAACTGTTATGTATTTATTGATTTTTTCACTTGAGATGATTATCCATAGAACTTATTAGATTTTAAAATTTCATTTATTTAATCACACACCTAGTTTATATAATCTTATATATTTATTGTTGGATATTAATTAACAATTCTATTATTGATTCAAATTAATAATGTGACTATTTTTCAGTTCTCAGCATATGGTTTTGGATTTCACAATTTCTACAGAACATAGGATTATGTTAAATGGTTTTCTTTTTTTATGTTGTAATTCTAATTTTAGAAGTATCATTGCATTCAAACTAAATTTTTATAGTTCTAAAATGGAGTTTAAATGAAAACATAAGTAAGTTACCCTTTAAAACCATGCACATATGTATATTTATAATGAATAAATTAATTAATTCTAGCATGATATCATCAACTTCTATGATAATTAAAAGGTTCAATTTTTCTTTCATAAAAACAAAAAAAATCAAATAATAGAAATAATAGTAAAAAGTCTAAATTAATTTTCAATTTCAAAAATAATATTCTGTAAATAATTTTAAAATAATCCAAAATATATTTTAACCCCTACTCCCCACATATAGGGAGGTGCTTAATATACCAAGGTGGGGATTGATCTATTATAAGGTGTCCTACATATCCTTTTTATTATAGGAATCATAATCCAGATAGTTCGTTAAACCTGTTTAGTTTAATTTCATATAGAAAGGACTTATGTGCGAACTTTTATGCACTATATATTTTATCTTAAGTCTCAAGTAGACGTCCTACGTATCCTTGTTATAGTATGAATGAAAGTTATCATAGTTCTTCCATGAACTTATGACTAAACCCAAGGTAGATGCCCTTATATGGTGGATATTTATATCATACCACCAATTAGGGCTTACATACTAAGAATTATCTATATGGTGGATATTCATGATTCTAATGAAGTGTTTATTAAGACCCCCTAAGTCCACATGATCTATGCTCGATGTGATAAATAAGGGATAACAAGTGATTACCCTCATTCCATTTGGATGTGGGAATTATGAATAAGCACAATCCTTGGGATGTTTAATATGGATCTCATGCCTTAGGAAGGTGTCCTAAGTATCCAGGTTATCGATGGAATCAGAGTCATTATAGTTAAATTGTCTTATCATTCTTCTAATGGATGAGGTATAGTGATCAACCCATGGGAATTTTTGGGTCCTAATTGTTGAAATGTCTAAGAAAAAGAGAGACTTATACAAAAATGAAATCCCATTTATGTTTGGTCCCAGGACATAGGAAAATGTCCTACATATCCTGGTTATATCATGAATCAGAGTACTCATATTTCAATTAGTTCTCAATCCATTAGTGTATGAGGAATGTTGATATGCCCATGGGAATGATTAGGTCTCAATAGTTGAAATGTTGGAGACATGGTGAGACTTAAACTGAAGTGTATTCCCATTGATTTTGGGCTCATCCCTTAGGGAGGAATCTTATATATCCTAATTTTGGTAGGAATTAGAGCCCTTATAGTTCAAATTGTTCTCAATACATTGGTAGATGAGGAAATATGATCAACCCATGGGAATGATTGGGTCCGGATGGTTGAAATGTCAGTGACATGGAGGAATTACGCTGAAGTGGATGCCAATTTATTTCAGGCTTGGGCCATGGGAATGTATCAACATATCCTGGTTATGTTAGTAATCGGATTCCCCATAGTTCAACTAGTTATGGATTACACACTGACGTTTCCGTTATATGAGGAGAATATCATATTATACCACTAATTGGGGATTACACAATGAGGTTTAACTTATCATTATAGGGAATTTTCACATGAATGATATGATCATTGTGACTCCCTATGACTATATGAGCTATGATCAGTGTGATAAACAAGGTATAGAAAATAATTAGTCTCATTACTTGTGGTTGTGGGATTATATTCTAGAACCACCCTCAAGATGATTAATATAGAGTCGTGGACTTAGAGAGTCATCCTATGAATGGTTATGGAAGGAATGTGATATATCATAGATAATTTTATTAGGGATTACACACTGGTCTTTTCCTTTTGATCGGGGACTGCACATTGAGGTTGAACAAGGTCATCAAGTCCCGGGATGATGGATTGACCTGGCCTATTTGTCTGCCTATCATGTGTTGATTGTCTACTTGACATGCCCTGGTTGTCTACTTGATATGTTATAGGATGTCTACCTGACATGTCCAAAGACAATTTTATGATCTAGTTGACCTGTATGAGGGACGTTGCTTGACTTATATTCCATGACTAAAGGTTTTAACTTGATCAAGGTAGACTTGTCTAGAGGAAATTTCAAGACCCGAATGACTTGTTCTAGAATCCATCACATGATCCCTACTAATATTATTAGAGGGTGTCACATGATTCAGCTAAATTTACCTAATTTCATCATTAAAGATGGATGACAGACTTTGAGGGAATCATGAGATTCAGTGTGGAATGTCTTAGAGGGAGTCACATGTCTTGGTTGGATTGTTCTAGTGTCATATTGGGAACTAGATGACACGTCTCAGGGGATATCTCAACATTTGGATGGCTTGTATGGAGGATTTCTCTCGAGCCAGTTGACATGCACTGGTGATATCACGAGATTTAACCAACATTTATTGGTGTCACCATATGACCTAGGTGACATGTCTAGAGGATATCAAGAGGCCTATATGGAAAACCTAGCGGGTTTCATGATACTTGGGATGATTTATTTGGGGGGTTCTATTATACTTTCTTTGGGAAGCCCAGAGGAATTCGCATGATCCAAATTGTATAAAAATAGAGCATCGTGATATTTGGGTGACATGTCCTAGTGTTGTCATGTGTCTTGGGTGGTTCACATGAAGCGCATGAATATCGGAATATATGTTCTTATCATAAGTCTCTCATATTATATTTAGTTTCTTTCCTTTTATTGCATATTCCCAAGATTTGTTTAGTGTTATCTTGTTTTAAGTCTAATGTTTTTTAGAAAATATGTGTGATTTACCTTGCGTAACCTTCCAGAAGTCCTTCATGTGATCTATGAGTGATCATGAAAAGTGTTCATGCATGCTTCATGATTTATCTGGATGTTCCCTGGATCTTAACTGATGGAAAAATTTCCCAGTTGGGAGATTAAACTCCCTGAGAAATATACTTTGATGCCTGGGTGCACTGATGTGAGGTTCTAAGAGTTATTCTATCAATGTAAAGCCCCAATTTTTCATGCTAAATTAGGGGATTTATAGACCTCCCCACCCAAGTTATTTTCGGCTTTTTATAGCACACGTCATGAAAATTTTGGTTGGATTTGGTGGAGAGCTTTAGCATCACACGTCTTTGTATTATCCCACTGTAGGTTATTTAGGGCATGTCACATGATTTTCATCGACTACATGACTATCCCATCAAAGCCTAATTTATTTGATTATAGGCAATTGATGGGATCTTTTTTAATAATGCATACATGCTAATGATCATTCATATTGTCACACCGACATGTCTAAGTGCCTTTGTGAGATCAGGAAACCTATCAAATGACCTATGAGTGATCTCAAGCGACCTATATGGGTCTTTTTACACAATAAGGATTACTTTTCAAGGGGAATTACGAGACCCTACTAGTGTATCACATTACTTTTAAGACTTCAAGAGGATCCAAACATTCCCCTTATTTATTTTCCTTGTTTAATTTATAGGGGTCTAGGATCTTTCAAGTTTTCTTGATTGCTGTTAAGGAGAATCATTCCCCCTATCGATGATGCATCGTGTGACCAATAAAAGGTATTGTGGTGATGTGTGAGGACTTCATGGATAAACACTTATTCTTATTCTTGGAGCCAAAGGGGGATCACAATACTACCAGAACATGTTTGAATCCTTTCATGTCGTGAGGGAGACATGCTAGTGGTATTTTTCATGGCAAGGTAGACATGTCGTCGAGGGATTGTGGTGCCCTGCGAACCAATTAGGGTGTGTCATGTGATTTTAATGATCGCTAAACGCTCTTGTATTTCCCCTTTCTATTTTATTTTCTTATTTTTATAATGTTTTGGGATCACACTATATTGTATGAGTGTTTTCTAAGACAATCACTCTACCTATCATGGATGTGTCGTGACCGTGAGAGACTCCCCCCTTTTGGATATATTCCTCATATTTTCCAATTATTTTTGGATCGTTCAAATATGTGTTAGTTTTTTCAAATAAAATAACTGTCCTTGTCAACAATTCATCACATGATCAATAATTAATCTTGTGAAAACATGTGATAATTTCCATAGATAACCCTTCTATTTTCTATGTTGCATCTCATGATCAGTACTGGATCTCGTGACGACATGCAGACATTTTCAATGAAAAAACCAATTATTATCTTTGATGTGTCACATGTTCTTGGATGCTTGATTTCATATCAGGATCAATGGTGATTTCATGTCAAGGCCTCATTCTAAAAGGTTCATAGAGAGTGTTTCAATATGTCACATGAATGTTTCATAACCCAAGCATCATTATCACATGTATATGAATTAGGATCTTCTAATCACTTGTCACATGTTTCCATCTTTGGAAAAGTTCATGGAAAAAATTTAGTTGTGTCAACAACCACCCATGATGATGTAGAAAAATTATGTCTGGAACTAAATCAATGAACTTATAGATTTTAATTTTCCACAAATCCAGATTCTGAAGGAGAATGATGATGGATTCAAGTTTGGATTTGAGTTTAGCTAAACCAAGCATGCATCAAGATAATTCATGTGGAATTTTAAGATAAATTAGATAAACTATGGTTTATAAATGGAAGTTGATACATGGTTGGTGAATATATTAGGACCATCCCGTTATCAAAAATGAATTTCTAAGAAATGATTTTTTATCAATTGAAGTGAAAAGCAGATTTCGAGTGATGGAGAACCAAGTACAAGATTTTTTTTGTTTCAGGGATTTTTTATTGTTTAAAGTATTGATGAAAGATACAATGGGGATCTTTGATTTTACCGACCAACCTATTTTGATTTTGGGTTCATGATCTCATTAGGGGCGCACATATGTTGCATCAGGAAGGAATTTTGTAAATTCTTATGGGTTAGTATAACACAATTCCAACAAGTTTCTATAATGAGAGTAAAATATTTTAGGATAATATAGAACATTTATATAATGTTTATTATTCAACAGAAAATTCTCATGTGAAATTGGGGTAAAGCGGTTGTGTACCTTTTCTAGGGTGCTAGGGGACAATGACAGAAGGAAAGAGAATTAATTATCTTATGTGACTATCATGCAATGGTGGTGGTGTTAGGATCCTATGATATTAGATAAAAATAATGGAAGATCCCTAAATATTTATAGAGAAGGATCACGTAAAGGACACACTTTTAACAGAAATAAATAGTGGAAAAACAAGATCATGATTCAAGAGGTTTTTTGGGAGTGCTTTAGGTGGATATTCTCATTGCTACTTTGATAAAGATGAAGTTTGAAATTCCAATTTTTACCATGATCATGTTGGACTAAAATTTTTTGTAGTTTAAAAATGTAGTTTTTAATGGGGATTTATTTCCAAGATAAAATTTCTTGTACCTCTTATTGTAAATTTTCTCCATATTTATATTATGTTGAAAATTGACTAAATATTGATGAATATATTTTTTCATTTGGTTTATCTCTTCCTTACCTTTTGAAATGGCCAAAAATCTGATCGAATAGTGTCAATTAATGAGTTTAAATTTTTATGTTATACGATATAAGATATTTATGTAGGCACTCACTGATTAAATTTCTCAATATTTGATCGATGATTGTGAGTACATTGGGTGTTGGTTGTGTCTATTCACAAGGAGATTATTGAGTGCATAAATTTTATCTTATAGAAAAGATAATGACTGGTAAGATTTTAATTATAATTCTCAATATTTCAACCCTAATGAGATTCATTAATTTTGATTATTTTTCAGGAATTGAGAGTGTTACCATCGTTAATTCGATTTTTTAAGTGATGAAGAATAAATGAACCAAGATATCTACTAGTTTTGGACACTACTTTTTTATTCTATCTTTTTCACTGCTCTTGTTCTATGGATAACATTACTGATTCATTTTTCATTATTAATATTGTTTTATTATTCCTTAATTTATAAAATTAGTTTATATTTATCTCAGTAAAAAATCTCCCTATAGAAATATAAATGTAAACATATCATAAATATCATTGCAGAGAGACTCTTAAAAGGTAACCACATAGGTGACAACCTTAGGTGCTTCTATAATACAGTATTTATGGAGAAAATTGGAGTATGGTTAAAAAACTATCATAATACTCATCCTTCATGCACAAAAATAAACTAACATCATTTCACTGCCTACCCATGTACTCATAATACCCAATACCGAACATCATCATATCTCTCAACATGTCTCTAAAACCACTTTTTCATGACCCTCTCCCTTCAATGGTAACCCTACTAGACTATAAATGAAGGAAGTTAGGTAATGACACTTGAGTCCAACCTTCAGTAGGCCCTGGGACGATGACTAGCATAGAGGATATAAAAATCTCACATATGGAAGGCATTAACCTCAAAGATGATGTAGGATTAAGGGATAGGATATCAATCATCACGAAACTACAAGAAATAATATAAAAGAAAGAAACCAAAACCATCCCAAAATGAATGTGAAAATTTTATAAATATAAATAGTCTCTGTATAAATATAAAAAATAAAAATTGAAAGGTGGTGACATAGAAACAACACAAAATTATAAGGTTATTGTCAACCATAGTCCTCAGAATCCATCTAGAAACATGAAAATGGTTTATACACATGTACGGTGAGCATAACATGTATACTCAGTAATATCATACCCAAAATCTCTTATAAACATGTGAAAAGAGAATAGAAATTCTTTTTTTAGAAAATTGAATAAGTAATAAACCTAAGTAGGGCAATAAACTAATCACATCCTCTCTATGCAATGCTCACCAAATAAATCATTTATGTATAATAACAACGTAATAAGAATATCGATAAAAGGGTACCCCATAACACTTTGCCACTAATTTTCACTCTCACTCCCTTATATTGTACATCTTAGTTATTCAATATATTCCATATAATCATACTCAAATAAACCTAAAAATAGAAACATTCTATGAACCCTGCATGCAACATTCCCTCACATCCCACCCAAAGACACATGGGCCACCACATGGAATCACGCCCAAAGACACCTATATAATCACATAACATATCAACAATTTTCATTACTATAATATTATGATATCATGAACATTAAGGGAATAAACCTCATGACCTCCTCCTACAATGAACGACCCCTGCCAGGAACCACCTCGTTATCTCCTCAGACATCACTACTAGTGAACTCTTGAATTATGACCATCACAACATGTCCATATCAAACTCATCTGATAGATATATTAAGGACGAGGGATATCCATCCATCCATCCTCACCATATTGATATTGGTACCCCGCATAAAAAAATTGGGTGTTTGGTTCTTGATGCTGGTGGGTGTGTGTAGAAATCACAATGAAAATATAATGTATATATATGTCATACACAGAAGCCTAGCATGTGGGTTTATAGTAAGGGTACCATCCCAGCTCACCACTCCTTAAAAACTCTTCTACATAAACTTTCACCTATAAATGTATTATACTACATAAGAAGTCCACAAACAATAGAACACATACCATATTTCATTTCATGTTATTTGAATTCCATGATTTACAAATTACCAACAAAATCCATATATCCAACCCATTTATACCATATTAAAAAAACCACTTTAACTAAACGTAGTGTTTTGGTATAATTTCATTTTATCCATTACAACCCATTAGTAATTCTAGTTTAAACATTAACATTTAATTCTGTTACTACTGGGAAACTAGACCATCACATCACAAACACAAACAACCCACCATATCATTCCAACATGACCGACATTAAAACCATCACACACAACAACCAATTCCTCATCACAAATTCCAAAAATAACAACCACATCTCATCACACAACCACATAAAACAAATTTTTTTAACACACTCCATTTCAGATTTTTTCAATGGGATTTCATTGTGTTTACTTAATTATTTTCAATGGAATTATGACACAAACCAAGATATTCCATGGGTAACTAATTCAATATCTCAATACATGTTCTTATCCAATTTCATTGAAGGTGATATCAAAAAATCACACTATATGGGTTCAATGATTTTATCAATAAAAATAAAATAAAGGCTCTCCAACAACTACGTTTTTTAACAGGGAAACCAGAATGTATAATATAAATAACATCAAAAGTTGTAAAACATGTGTTTCTTTTCCCTTTCCCTTCAATTTCAATTAAACCAATTATGTATCCTCATTAGGCATATACATACTACCTCAAAAAGGAAAATAAAATAATGATCCCTACCACGTGTACAACTAGAAGAAAGATAAAGGACCCCCTTCTTGGATAAAAGAAGCATCATATGATTCACTTTAATAAAATAATGGTTGAGAGCATATGATTGAATCACAATATAGAGTACTCAAACCAATCATCAGTAGCATTCCATGACTCCAAGGGAAGTGATATGGAACCTCTAGCCTGGAGAGAAATAAAGTGTGAAAGAATGAAGAAAATAACTTTATTTTAGACTTAAATATAAGAAAACATCCTAATTTTTGATCACAGGTAGGAATTTAATTAACCATTAATGCATATCTCATTAAATTACACATGGAAGGACAAATTAGCAGATTATTTCACTAGAGAAAATAAAGGATATATTTATCCTCTTAAAAACTATATTTGAATAGCCTTAATTAAATCTTCAAAACTAATCTTACATTAAAATTACATATTCATGAATTTTAGGGGAATTTTGTGGAAAAATGTAAATTTTAGAAATTTTATAAGTCCTAAATTGACCATACCAACCAACCTACCACACAGACAAATAACTGGCTACAAGAGGGATACACGTGACTATGCCAATCGACTACATGACCAACTATCCTACAGTATAAACAAGAATGTGACCACATAAAAGAAATATATTATTTTTTCAATAGGTCTTATGACCAACCAAACTACAACACAAAAAAACATGGAGCCACATGAAGGAAACAAGTGACCATGCCAACCGACTACCCGATCAACTAACCTACTTTATGAAAAACTAGTGACAATATGAAGTAAAAAAGTGACTATTCTAACCAAACTCATGACCAACTAGCGTAACACTTAATCAAACATGTGACTGTATGATGGAAATAATTGATTTTTTCAATCAATAGCAGAACTAACCAACATAACACATGAAAAAACAAGTGACCATGAAAAAAAACTAAGAAAAAAAAGAGGAAAAAACTCCAAACACACTCTTGAATCTTACAGGCCTCATAAAACACAAATTAAAGGGTTTTATAAATATTGGACCTCAAAATACCGCAACATAATTTATGTCATAAAGTTTTATTCACAGTATGTATCAGATATATAAGTGTGAATTATTCCTATGAAGTAAAGGTTATTTATAAGGGCCCTCATTATGATACTACATAATTTTCATTTGAACACCAACATTCATTTCATTCAAGTTATTAAAATTGATTCATTACATGATAAAAACTGGATAAAATTCCTATAATAATTCATAGGAATCCTTGTGATGTTACTACTCATTGATTCCATGAACCACCTGGTTTACAATCAAAGGAATCATATCTTGGATGGAATTTTAAAGATTTCATCTGATAAATATAGTGTAAATTTGGAAACTAAAAAATTGAAATTTTTTGTACATATGGAAATAATTAGTTCATTCCATTTAATGTTTGAGGAAGAAGATTTTTTCAGAGTATGTTTCACTATTATCACTATGAATCCCTTGTCATGCTATGAATAATGAATGTTTCTCGATTATGAGATATTAAATTTTTCATATCTTTAGAGGATTTAGAGAAATTTTGACCCATGATTAAGTGTAACACTTAAAGGAATTTAATAAATTTATTTCAACCATCACCTTAGTAATTACACCATAGGAGAAAAACCTCTAGGGTTTCAACCTGTGAGAAGTTCATAGTTAGGTTTTTCCTCTTTTTTGTTATTGTTTCTACTACAGTTCCGTAACTCATGATATATTAATTATTTAAATACTGTTCTCTATTATTTATTATCTATTTTATATTCTCTACTATATGGTGTATGGAATATTCATCATCAATGATCAATTGATTATTATTGGATAACCCATAGGAAAGAGTGGTTCTGGTTGAAGTTGGTGCGTACCAACATGTCTTGATTCTTTCTTCACTCGTTCAATAGCCTGATGTAATGCATTTTATACTATAAGGAAACTATATTTTTATTTATTATTGGATCATTAAACAATTTTTTTATAATAAAATATGCCTATCATGTCATAGTTGATTAATACATGAAAGAAGGATAATATTGTCCTTCCACCTTTGCGATTAACTTAATGTATTTTAGGTTTTTTGAATTTTTGGATCAAGAGGGTTGAGATGCTAAATTGGTTTTGATATTAATTGAAAAAATTTCTATTGAATACAATTATGATTATATAGGTATTTAATTTTGTTATTTTTTGAGTGGAGTTGGGTTTATTTATTTACGGAATCCAAATCTTGAAATCAATTCCCAACACTTCTATATTTCTATATTATATTAGATACTTTCTTTATTTTATTTAGTTTAATTATTTTAATTGAATATATTATGAGTCATAATCCTATAAACATCATGAAGAACTAACATTTAGTTAAGATTCATTATTATTCTTTCTTGTTATTTGAGGGATAGACCTCAGTACTCATGCATCCTACACTACGATTTAGTGGCTTTAGTGTTTTTTTTCTGTACACTAAAAATTTATAAATTGAAAAAACCCAGACAATTGAATTTATTTATAGGATATTATTTTTTGGAAACATTTTTTGGGAATAACATAACATGGGTAACAACTCAAGATCAGTTTATAAGGTCAAAATATTTTCTTCTCCTATTTCTATATGTTAATTTTATATTAGGTTTTTTCATTTTTATTTTATATTTTATGTTCATGGTTGTTAGTGAAAATGTTTTGGAAGAAATACATGTTTTATCAGTACTACGTTTCACTTTCCTAGGAATATATCTGATAAAAATGATGTATACAATGTGGGAAGCACTATGTTGTGAAGGGTGGTACCAAGAAAAGATGGTTTCAATGAATCATATTCTTATGAATATAATGAATTACAAACCCAATAGTGGAATAAAACTTAACACTAGTCCTATTGAGGAGATACTAAATACTAGAGTGACCAAGGCAGATATTGGGATAATCAAAATAAACAATAATATCCCCATTATCATTTACCTAAAGACTCGGATTCATGAGAAAGATTAATGGAATTTCTCAAAAAGTATTTTGAACCATCAAATGGGTGGATAAATTATGAATACACACAGCTCATAGAATGGGTATACCTAAACAATAACCTTTCTCTCACTAGTACAACATTAAATTCCCTTGTGAATAATTTTTGTGTTAATCCTAATACAAGGAACCATGTTTGAATCCCACCTACTCTCTATCATTTCCTATTAATAATATATACCTTATATTTAAAATATTATTGTGGATAAGGGTTAATTTGTCCAACATAATTTTCTTCCACCATGACTTCTACCTATTTCCAATATTTTTCCTAAATTACATTCCTTAATAATTTTTTTTTAATTGGGGAATAAATAGGAAGAAGATAATAATTTATAAGAATTAAAATAAATTAAATAAATTATCATGAACCATTCTGGGTTCACCCTTCCCATTTCTCGATCCATCCATAAACAAGGCCTCAAAAACACCTCCCCATATTCTATAGGATTTATACTATTGGTGAGGGTTTAAAATGATACATTTGGGAGACTATTCCCATTAGATTAGAGTGTAATAATTGTGGAAATAAACTAAACATATTCACATACATGAACATTAGAGTGTACATAAATAAATAACTAACTAAAATATGATAATATTGAATGAAATGATACATAAAAACTCAAGGACAATCATAAAGACACTATTAGACCACCTGTATGACCCCATATATAAAATAAAATAAAAGAAAATAAATACACAAGGCTCCAATGCTATTGTGATCCAAACCTGATACCTAGTATCCATGTCTTTCTAACTGCTCCAACTTGATCCAAAGATTCCACGTGAGTAGATCTACTCAATCATGAAACATTGGGCCACTAGAAATCCCATACAATATATGATCAAATGAAAATAAGATATAGGGTCTGTACGCACACTTAGGTAAACATATATGGGTGAGAAATAAATATCAATAGGTGACCCCCAATGGTGAACCTAACATCTTCTTTCATAACATGTGCATGAAACACACATCATCTCTAGCCTAACTGAAGATGAATATTGGTATAAAGATAAATAAAACATATGGAGAAAAAACACAAAAGAATTAATAAAAAGGAAGATAGAAACCATGGGTTATATCCTAATATATGTCGTAAAACTACCCTCTCTCTAGATCCATCCAGAGGAATTATGAAACACGGCTCACCTAGACACAACATTAGGGACATCCTCTTAATCAAGAAGGATATCCAAAGTATAATACAATAACAAGTACACATTCCATGCCCTAGGATATCATACTAGGTGTTAAAAACAGTGAAGTAAATCTATTGGGATCTTATTATCTAAATGAATGATCTGAACTGGTGGTATGGACTACCTATCAACCATTGTAGGATATGACCATGTCCTATAAGTCTTGAAAAACCAACTAGAAAATAAAAAACATTTTAATGAATCTCATGGATTCCCAACCAGGAACCAAACACATATAAAATGGGACCCAGAAGTGTAAAATACTCCATTATCCACTAATGTTTACAAGGGATAAAAAGAAAAACTAGGGCGGCTACACTCATCCATATCATTCATTATCTCCCTTTACCAACCTCATAATAACTATCCAATAGAAGAGAGAAACATATTCAATAATAGTTACAATGAATAGTTCAATAATACACTAATGGAATCCTCACTCATCTATCCCTAAACAAGAATAGCCTCAACCCTAAAGCCTACATGCACAAGCACCAAGGTTAGCTAACCCCTGCACCCGCCAACTAGAACAACTAAGAATGGAATCAAACTTCTCACGGCCCAAAAAGAATATGGAACCATCCACCATACAAAAAACCATAGATCAAGATTATCACCCTACAAGGGGATCCTCAAACAAAACTAAAACTTATGAAAATACCTATAAGGAAACTATAATTGGTCTCACAGCCCAACAACCACCATGCACAAAACAGAAACCTCAACCATCAACCCACCCCAAAGGAAAATCTCAACCTGAAAAACACCCAGATTGGAAACATCAAATAACACCTCTCCTACAAGGGAAATCATCAAATAGGTCCCTCAAACCTACTTTAAACTATTATCAACAATGCTAAGTTGTTCCCAACATCCCACGATGACGATGCTCCCTGAAAGATCCTACTAGTCCCGAACCCTGGTGATTGGAACCAAACCTCAAGCTGTTGAACTAATGATCTCATACAAGAAGACACACAATCATTTCTTCTAGAATATATCCAAATAACCTCAATAAAACTCATCTATAATCCTTAATAATAAGTATTAAACAAGAATAGACCATCACACAATCCTCACAACACACAACCCAACCCCCTTATGAATTCTAGGACCACAACCAAAATGAATACTCCCTCCAAACTCTCTCAATCCAAAAATCCATCCCTAAGGCCTCTAAACACTAAAAGGATTCCACCATTTTGACATAGATGAAAAAATTATCATAATGAACTACTCATAGGTCCAATTCTAACTATGGGGCATAAACACACCCAACCCCTGTTTCTAGAGAAAGTACATGGTTTGTGACCTCAAATTTTCACCTATACATATACTTTTACATGGACAAAATAGACATGGGTTATGGACATAAACCACTACCAAGCCATGTACGCCTCAAATAGGGTGCCTTCCAGAGTACATGACCACATGTCTATGTTCCACCACACGGGGTGTACTCCGAGTACAACGATTGTTGTCTCAAAACATCAATCTTCCCATGTAATTGGATATTTGGCCAAGTAAAAATACACTTTGTGTACCCCATATACATGGCATGTAGTCCAACACACTCCATCTTCCCAACTAATCAACCACATGGACAATAACTACTACATGAAGTGTACTTAATGTACCTGGCATGTACTTATAAATATGTAATATTCCAAAAAAAGAACATGTGACATATGTTATTGAAACTATAAATAACGTGATCATTATTTCCTAAGTATAAATCCCACAGGACCTCCTAAAACCCTCAATTATCCCCCAAAACCATGAGATCGACCCCCTAAGGGTCCCCAAAAAGTATAAAAAAGGATGAATTGTTTTTAAAAAACTAACCCATGGGGATTTACGGTGAAAAAATTATAATGTGAATATCCCCAGGAGGAAATCATTGAATCTTCGATCTGATACACATTCGAAAGATATCACACAATGATATGGTGCTACCCGAGATCTATGGTGGTGCTTCCTTCCCCCTCCCTCCCACTCTCTTATCTCCCTCTCATCTACCTCCTATATCACTTAGAAAAATATCTCCAATAGAGGGGTGTATGAAAGAAGAAAAATGGAGAAAAAAATAAAAGATAATAAAATGAAAAAAATAATAATAAAATAAAATGAAAACAATGAGAGAGAAGAAAAGGGTGCTCAAGCCATCCCTGGTGCCCAATGCAAGGTTATGGATTTCCTAATAAAAAACCATATTCCGAACACAACCAGGAATTTAGAATTGAAATTTGACACTATTAAAATGATATATACCTAAATTAATATGCATGATTAAATAATATTTAATTAATTAAAATAATTAAATATTAAAGTATTTTTCTAAAATTTGAATGACTTTGAATTCCATGAAAATCACATTCCTAGGGTAAACAACATATTTTTGGGACTATAAGAGCGGTCAAAAAAATATATGAGATCCCCTAATAAGATAAATTACCCTTTTTCCCATGCACACCACCCGAGAGTAAAAATTCAAATTTCCCTTGTTTTGTTCATACCGTCAAAACAAAGTTCTTTAGAAGATCCCCAAAATAAACACTTATCACCCCCAAGAATTCTCGATGGTCAACCACAAAACAATTTTAAACCCAAAAATTGGTGCTTTTAAGGCTAGAATGACCATACACAGACCAGTCTCTCAACACCCATGACCCTCCCAAAAGAAGGTACATTCAACCATGACTAATCTGATTCTCCCCACCATAGATGTATCATTATCATATTCTCTTATGTAACCACCAAACTGATGGTACTGGGGTGTGCAGTAGAATTCAACGGTATGTAAAAGATGAAACTTTTTCATTTGCAATGATATGAGACATAGTAGAGGTCTATGGATCACTCATGAATTTAATAAGAAAATAAAATAAATAAACAATCTCCTTATTAGATTCAGTGGTGTGTTCGACTGTATCTTGCCTCCAACAATTGTTTCTCGAAGGATATGAGTTTTAAACCCTCTAGATCATTCACACATGATCTAATAATTTGAATGATCTCTGTTCAATGAATTTTGAATGTTAATATAGAGCTCGGATGAATCATCTATCATCTCTATGATCACCTTGATCCCATCCGTTCGATTAGTTGAAGGCATTCTTGGATTGATCACTCAGAGAGAGAGAGAGACTTCATCTCTCTAGGAAGTTGTAGGAGAGAGAGAATATCATTATGTTGGAATGAATAATTTTTTACTGAATTTATCTCTCCAACTTATATAGTGTGAGGATAAAATACCCGAAAAGGGTTCCCTAGCCCCCTAAAATAAAATTCCCACTAAATAAACAATAAATGGCACGTTATGATGAAGTAATTTCTCCATTTACATGATCTATGTTTTATCACTTCCTTGTGATATAATAAATATATTTTATGAAAAAACCCGATGCATCAACTTGACTCGAAATTCCCACTAATATGAAACGAACCACGAATATTAAAATAATATCACTTTTTATAATATTGTATTGTATTCACTAATTACCTTGTGAATATTTTTAACAAATAATTCAACCCAATTATTATATACATGATTAATTATTATTTTTATTGTTTTTGGATTTTTAATACTTGAAAAACACTTGGACCCTATTGTAGGACCCAGCATGTCCTCTATAAATATTCAACAAAATATGGAATATTATTGAATATGCTATTATGTGTGACCCTATAGGCCCTTTTCATAATAGTAGTGAATACCATTCCTGGACTAAGAGAAGAGTTTTGCAACCCATCAAGACCCCTAAAGAGATAAATAATAGTCATAGTAATGATAACTATCCTACGAACACACATTGTGCAAAATAATCAATTTGTGTCATGATATCACATAAAGAAGGATGTATAACATGTTTCATAATCCATTCATGATTTATTATTTGTTGGACTAACTAGACAGACTTACCTCCAACTATATCATCCAAGTATTTATGAATGTACTACCATCCTGATTAACTAGGCTTGAAATATCACTTCCTCAACTCAAAAGAGACTAAATCTATCTTTACCATTCATCCTTTTTCATACCATCAATAATGCACCCAACCCAAGAAACCTCACCATGACTGCAATTTCATGGTTTTTTCGTTGCGTCAAAGTACACGATCAAATGGTACACATTGATAATTATCTCAATTCAGGAGACCAATTCACATGTTCATAGATAGGAAAAACCAATGACACCTAAAACATATGGTGTTCCTATTGGTGAGTATGTACTCATGACATCACCTACTATAGATCACCATGTGAGTACTTCATGAGAAGAAGTCTCAATTCTTATGAGCCACCAACACTTGATAGTCAAATATATAATATTTATAGTCATTATGATGTATCTAGACCACATGAAATATGTTTAATATTAATTTCATTGTATATCAAGGGTCTCATTATTTCCTAGGAACTGATATAACCTGTTGATATTACAAATATCCTACATAAATTACCGTTTAAATAGTGAATGTAGAAATGTCTACACTATAATGATAAGTGTACATAATACATAACTCATTGTACACATGGTTTGGTAATAAAGAAGTGATAATAATGTTGGGTCTAGGGAACCCACTTTTACAACACCCCCACTTACACTAGATCCAACTTGCTAATAAACCTTTTTAGCTCTCACAGGATAATATCATATTTCTACTAAGTTATGGAATTAGTCATGGGCCTCACATGTTTCCAATACATGGAATTTTTGTAATCTACGACTATACCTCATTCAGTAATACTTCTCAAAAGATGATATCCCTAAATATATCCCCTTTTCCACTATCAAAACAAGACATATTACCTATTAATAATAGTATAATTATCATAATTTACATTATGTTAATAATTTACTTACTAGGTGTGATTCCAAGAACTGTAACAAATAATTGCATATTTTACACTACTTCTGTAGCTAACTTTGATGCTGTAGGGAACTCAAACATTTGTAGATATAGCTGGCACTTTCTTGAATGAGATTTTATTTCTCATTACCTTGTCTTGACTATGATATTATATCATATCAATATAATGGAATACTAGTTTGTGTCTCATTTTAACTAGTATACCTTTCTCTCTATATATCAGTTGTATATCTTTTATACTTGATCAAGTACTATTAGAGAGTTATGACTGCTTCCCATGAAGTTATCATAAATGTAACTGATATTTTCATACCATTAATTATATGTTGTAAATATCAATATATATAGTACATAACATTGAATGCGTGATTTATCCATGACATAAGCGTATGGAACTCAACTCACCATGTTAATCTTATCCTATGATTAATGATTGTTTTCTTGGAGAGATTTATGCAATGTGAAATTGGTAATAATTCTCTCCAAAATTGTTCCAACTTGTAGTTTTTTAATACATTATTAGTTTATTTACATTTAATTTATCTAGGTAACCTCTAGATCTACCTCAATAGATAATTTCCTTGAAAACATTTGGTGCCACATTATGTTAATACCTTGAGAGATTATTTCATTCCGGTCTTAAGAAACTATAAGAACAACAGTTTTTCCATATTTTACTGAATATAATTTTACTGGAAAACAATGGTTCTCCCACTAACCTATTGTAGAAATATATAAAAAAATCATTCCAAATAAATATTCTATGATCATGTATCTTAATTAAATCATGAAATAGAATTCTATAACATTCATCCCTTACTGAAATTCTTTGGTTTCATCATTCCTTTCTAGTTACTTCATATATAATCCATCCATGATTTGTGTTCTTGACATCAAATTCTCAACAAAATGATCCTATAAAGTAACTATGAAAACTAAAATTCTAATAGACTTGGGAATAACAACTTGGTGTGACTAATCAATCCTTATTGGTACCATGATTATACCATCCATGTATAGTTTCATGTGAATTCCCATGATAGTATTTAAACACAATAAGGACCCTGTACATTGATACATGGAATCCATTTTTGTATTTTAATTGATCTTAGAAATTTAAGCAAGTTTTCATGTACTTATTACTTGTAAAAAGTATTATTCTCTATGAATATGGTTTCAATAGCCATGGTGAATATAAAACTAGCACTATTGTTTCATCCTTCCAATGTAGTATGTATCTCTAGAATATTCTTTTTCCACACACTCTTTTAGAAATTGTTCCAATGTCATCTATTTTTGTGTATCTATCATTGACTACTCCCCAGTCAATCATGATCCCATTATCTCAAATATTGATATAAACCATTTTATAAAAATATATTCCATCACTTAACTATAACTTTTATATCATATGTATTTCTATAATATCCTAAGAAACTTTTAGGATAATTACTTTAGATGCACATTGTGTTTCTCTTGAGGAATGTTTTTTATATAATTAACAAACACTTTTCATCGAAACACATTTTGTATGACATAATGGATTGATATCATACTATAACTCATTTGATATCCATTTTTAGGAAATTTGGCATATTATTGTGGGATAATGTTGTTATTTTAAATGAATTTCTTGAAAAATAATGGAATTATTTTCAATGAAAAAAAAGTTGAAACATTGATACTCCTTTTACATACATCCAGACACTGATGTGTATAACGAAATATACATTTAAAAATTTCTGAATGATATATTTTATTGATCAATGTTTACATGTAAGACTAATAGTTGATCCTCATTATGGGCATCATAGCTTTGATTTGGATAAGCTAATGTGTGTTTATGAATTTCTTCACGCTAAATAATACTAAACTATAAATTATTGGTCAACATTTTCCTTGAAACACCAACTCAAAGTGTGAATCATATTTTCTAACTATGTATACACCATAAATTACTCTCACATTCCTTAATAAACACTTAAATTATTCTAATGAAGTACATGTATCTCTAGCCTAGACTTGGAATAGTTCACTCTCTAGTTCAACTAGCTCCGAAAGCTTTGTGGATTACCTTTATTTCTAAAAGCTTGTTTTTTTATAAACTAAATATTTCTATAATA
Source organism: Viscum album (assembly GCA_963277665.1). Lineage (NCBI taxonomy): Eukaryota > Viridiplantae > Streptophyta > Magnoliopsida > Santalales > Viscaceae > Viscum > Viscum album. The sequence continues at coordinate 181,842,273 of OY728153.1, read as the reverse complement.
CCTAATGTCTTTAAATACAATGATTGTAAATACCATATTGGGAATATCCTTTAAATCAACTTAGTTTTTCATGAAAAATTATTATATTTACACAACTGGGTATATAAGTATTGAATTTTATATTAATCATGTATTGCATATAATTCATGTATTACTGAACTATTGGTTGAGAATTAGACACCAAAAAAATTCCAAAATGGAATATTGTATCCTTTTGTCCAATGAAAACATGATAATTTTTTGGGTTTTATGCAATAAAATTTCAACATTAATCGGTAAACATGGAAATATAGAAGTTGTGTACTTCTCACTGCTGACTTAGGAACCACCATTCCTCATCATATTAGGGAACACACCATAATTCTTGTAACATTTCTATTACTTACATAGTTACTATATTTCAACAAAAATATGTGATAATGATATTTTATTTAATAACCAATAAGTATGATTGAAACATCACATTCAATGATTAATATAAAAAAGGAAGAAGTGGCTACTTTCTTGAGTTATTCTATTCATTGGAATTAATCTTTATAAGATTTATTTCATCAAAATGTGGAGAATATAACTTCACTTTTAATACCTTTTTTCTTTCAAGAAACTTTTTATAGGGCCTTTAGTGTCACTCTTTATATCGACTTTTTTCCCTTTTCATTCAACTTATTCAGCATAATAATTGAATATTATACATTTTTAAAGTTCTTATTTTCTTATATAACCTTGAACAAAAGGTAATGAATCATTTTCTCTATGTTATTAATTTTTTAATATTAAATAAAATTGGAGTAAATGGGAGAAAAATATATAATAATTTGATGTAATGAAAGATCATGATATGTGACATCCTGGACTCAGGTACCACTAAAAGGTTCCCTAAGCCTAGTGGGTCACATGGCCTCAAGATCATCTATAAAATTGACAGATGATACCAACTAGTAGGGGGGGCCTTGGGTGTGTTCATGGATAGAATATTCGCTCGCGATTAGAGAAAAATAGTCGTACAATCAACAAATAAATAGATGAAGTAGTATAACAATGAATAAGTAGTAGAATCAGATGTAAATAACCAAGAAACTGATATCAATACTCAAAAGCAGTAAACCAAATCATATATAAAAGGATGATAATTTCTTGTGTTTATAATGTAGGATAACCCGGATACAAGGTATTAGGAAATAAATAATGTACAAAGTAAAAAAAGTTACAAGAAGGCAAAAATTCTATCGAAGAATCATGAGCTCCAACTCGGTCATCTTCTACCAGCTCCATCTTAAGTCATTCCAGAAGTCACATATCCATAAGATATCAGTAGGCCACCACCAATGATTTCTATAATTATATATTCTTTGTATACAATATTTCATTATAAATATATAACAATGTAAATACGTAATAACAATAATAAATGGGTTGGCTCTGGCTCCTGAAAGAAAACTAGTCTGACACTACCTGCTTCGGCCAGTTCTAGAATATCTCTAAAAAAGTATTAAGGGACGCAATGCTCGATATCACATTTACAGGGGACACTATTCCCAGTATCACAATATTAAAGGGAACAACATACCCAGTATCATATTTTAAGGGACTCAATGATCGGTATAATGTATAGGGTCACCATGTCCAATATCATAGTAAGGGATGTCATTCCCAGTATCACAAGGGGTTCCATTCCTGTATCACATTTATATAAAGGGACTCCATGCCCGTTCCATATCACATTTATATAAATGTCACCATGCCTGTATCTTATCAAATTATATATGAGTCTCCATTCCCATGTTATATCACATTTATATAAGGGCTTCCATGCCTATATCATATCACATTTATATATGGGTCTCTATTCCCATATATCTACAACAATGTTCATCGTTCTCATTCACCTTAATTATAGAGGGTCTTTATACCCAATTAATATTAAGTAGAAGTGTCGACCTGCCCATTTATACTAAACAGGCCTCAGGGAGTTAAAATCTAATTACCATAATTAACAAGGGTCTTTATGACCATGTTTTTAAGTTTTTTGAAGAAATATAGGATTCAGGAATATCCAACAAATAATACAGAACTCGTTAAATTCAATATTAACAATGGTGTAAACATCATTCAGTTTAAGCATGTGACATGGGCCCACCACTAACTTCAATTAAATTCATTATAATGATAAAGGTAACTAGACATGATATTTCACTACTCTAATTCCATACCAACAAGGTATCATTATTTTTATTAAATTACAAACACACCATTTGGTGTTTTGGGAACAATAGTTTAATGGTCAATTATAAATATTGAAGGGAACACCCAAAAAGAATGGATCACACCTAGGTTGAAAACTCTTGATATGAAATGGGTTTTAACAAGACATTAGGTTCCATGAAATGAATAAAATTTAAGGAAACTTCAATTTAGGGGCACGTGTGGTGAAACCTGTATGCGTCACAAAAAAAATATTATAAATCGCCAAAAATTGGGGAATAAATTATAGACTAGATACCTTATACTAGTAAAACTCTCCTCATCCTATATCATCCTTTAGTTTATCCTGGATTTGAATAAATATGATTAATGGACCAATTCCTCAGAAATAGGGGACATGATCCTACACCTTAATAACTCTATCATGAGATATATAAATGAAAAAATAAAATAAAAATGAAACAAGATATTACTGAGAGGAATCCAATGAGAAAAAATGTGCTTCAATCAAATACTAAAAAGGTGAATGAGATCAAAAAATATGAAGGATGGGTATGGGAGCTCAAATTGGATATGATATCCCTTGTTTTCTATTTTAAAGAAAGAAGGAGAAAGAATAGGATTAAAAAATTTCATTAAGGATGAATTAATCATTTTACCCACAAAAATCATGGGTTGCACGGTTGGCCAAACCATGCGCCAACCATGAACCTTCTTCTATGATATGAGGGAACCCAGACAGTTAGGCCACATGATTAGGGAAATAGTGCACCGAACATAAAAAGCACCTTTGCTAAAAAGTTTATATTTTTTATGGGTGTGTGGTCCCTAAAACACGATTATATGAAATTTTTGCGCCCTACTTCACCCCAATTTCCAACCTCTCATAGTTTGAAGAGACCATGCAGCCTAGGTCACATGGTTTCTAATAACAATGTGGATGAGTTCTTTATTCCATAAACTAGGGTTCCGAGCTCTGATGAATCCTTAGACACCCCATGATACATTTATAACCTCATAAGGAATCCATATTAGGTCCATAATAAATAATTATAGCAAAATTAAAAGGATCCATACATGAGATACAAGCTAGGATCTTTTAGTATTCCCCCTTTAAAGGAACTCATCTCCAAGTTTACCTTCCAAGGGAGGAAAAATTCATCTAATTATAATTCCAGCCATTGAGCATCTACATAAACCTTCTTCTCACAAGTCACATCATGTACTTAGTCTGGCTTCCATAAAACCTATACTATAGGGACAAATCAGCATCAAAGAACCATCATTCTATGGTCAATAATTCATTTAAGATACTCATCATAAATAATTATCAAAATATATCTACCAATCCTTAGGATTAAAAGTATGAGAGAAATCAACATGATATTAGGGAAGGTATGAAACATGGAAGGTTTCGTTCATAGAACAGTACCTATGAGGTAAAATCAATTGATTGAATATTGGCCCAACACTCTCCAGAGTCTCAAACGGATCAGCAAAGTGTGGAAACATCTTCCCTTGACTCCAAATCCATTTATATGCAAGTCTAGGTAATACCTTCAAGAATATATGATCCCTAACATCAAAATCTGGAGGTCATCAATGATGACCAGCATATGATTTCTATCTAGACTGAGCAGTAGAAATCTAATTCTTGATCAATTGAACCTACTCAGAGGTCTCCTGAATGAGACAAGTACCCAGTAGTTCTCCCTCTCTCTTCCTCTAACCAGCATAGGGGTGAATGGAATGGCCTACTGTATAGGGCCTCATAGGGATCCATCTATATTGTCACCTGATAACTATTATTTTAGGCAAACTCGATGAGCAGAATATGATTTTACCAAGAACCTATGAAATCAAGGACACATGATCAGAGCATGTCCTCTAGAACCTGTATAGTCTATTACAACTAACCATAAGTTTGAGGGTGAAAGGTTGTACTAAGAAGCACATTTATACCCATAGACTTCAACAACCCTTTCCAAAACTTGATGTAATGTGAGAGTGCCTATCTAAAATGTTAGTAAAATTGACCCCATGTAGTCAAATAATATCATGGAAATATAATTTCCCAATATCCTCAATTGATAATGTCTCCCAGATATGAATTAATCTGGAAAATTTCTTCAGTTGATACATGACTACCCAAACTGCATTGGTACCTCAAGGAGACCTCAGTAAGATGATGAAAAAATACATATCAGCATCCCCTAATATCCATTCCGAGAATAGTAACAACTGTATAAATCTTGTAGGTATTTAGTTCCTTACCTTCACTTATTGACACCTAGAACATCTAGTGATAAAACATTCTATCGAACGTTTCATCCCTAGACACCAATATTATCATTCCATTTCATGATACATCTTGGAGATACCTGGGTTAAGTACCCACTGAGAAGCATGTGAATCCCACATCAAATCTTATCTCATATCTGTGGGAACCTAGAAATTCCCATGTATAAACAAGATGTCTTCATTATCATTAGACCAATCCATATGTGGGTCCTTACTTGAAATACTCTTTTGTAGGACTAAGACCTCAGGATCTAAAAACCATCTCATCTTCAACTTCTCTAGAACTGAAGAGGACACTGATAGTGATGTGAGTATAGATTGTTCATGATGGTCTTGGAACACTCTATGCATCTCAAAAAACATATGCATAAGCTATCATTCTCTACTAGTCTTTTGAACCATCTGCATCTGAGTCTTCCTTCTCAGAGAATCAATAATAACATTTCATTTACTAGGAATACAGGATAGCTCAAAGTCAATGGACTATAAATATTAAACCCATATTTACTTCCTAATATTTATTTCTTACTGTGTAAAAATATACCTCAGGATATTGTGGTTTTTAAACACCACACAACTCTCTCCCAGTTGGTAATTCCTTCAAAAGTGCATGGCATGCAGAACAACTGCATACTCGGGATCGTGCATCGAGTAATTCTGATCATGAGGGCTCAACTGCCTTGACCTATATGAAATGAATTGATCTTCCAACATCGTAACTACTCTTAGACCAATACCTCTTGAATAAAATTAGACTGTATAGGTTTTACCTAGCTCTAGAACATTTATGATCGACGTAGAAGTCAATCTCTCTTTCATCTCCTGAAAGGCTATCTCGTAGGATTCAGAACACACAAATGTCACATTGTTCTTAGTCAAACCTGTAAGAGGTGTTTATAATCATGAAAAGTCCTATATAAAATTCCTATACTAACCATATACCACCATGAAAATATGAATATCAAATAATATTTTGGGATTCCTCTAGGTAACTACAACTCTCACCTTATCTCGGTCAACTGAAACTCCTACTTTTGAGATAATGTCACCTGGGAAGTGTACCATGTTGATCCATAAGTGACACCTTTTAACATTATAAAACAATTTTATCTCTCCCACTATATTCAAAATTATCTCATGATGAGTGGCATGGTCTCTCTGAGTATGAGAATACAACAAGATGTCATCTATAAATACCTTGTCCAAAACATCTAGATAGGGACAGTAAAAAATATTCATCAAATACATAAAGATAACAGGAAAGTTCATAAGATAAAATAAAAATCATAATATATTCATATAATTCATAACAACACATTAAAGTTTCATTTGTAATATATTAAGGCCTGAATCAAACATGATGATAGGCCGATCTCAAGTTAATATTTGAGAAAACTCTTCCACCTCTGAGATGGTCAAAAAGATTATCTATGTGAGGTAAATGATATTAGTTTTTCATTGCAAGCTGATTCAAATTATTATAATACATGAAAATTCTAATGGTTCTATCCACCTTCTAATAGAAAGTGAACTATAAAAACTAGGGAGAAGTACCGAGTTGTATGAAACAATTTTTCATCTCAATCCTCTAGCTTCTTCTTGAGCCCCTATAACTCAGTAGTATCCAACCTGTAAGGAATAAGGTGTACTGATGAATATACATTACCTAGATCAATAGTAAATTGTACCTCTCTCTCATTAGGTAGTCTGGAAAATTCTTCAGGGGAAGACATCCTTGAATTGATCGACTACAGGAGGAAATTCAACCTGATGTAGTTCCTGACCATTCATGTATTGGATATAAATCTAAGAGGTCACTCCACATAGCCCATGATTCTATGGTATAGATCAACTAGCCTTTACATCTCACTAACCTTTTTGAATATACATACTACCCTTTGGTGATGTAAGTGACACACTTTGGTGATAATAGTCCACACATGAATGATAAGGAACTAGTAAACCCATTATAAGAATAATGCAAAACCCATTCATATGGAGTATGAATATGTTATATAAGAATCTATGGATTCATAACTTGAGAGAAAATTCATTTCACTGGTGTATGATCTTTGATTGTATACCCAAGGGCGCATTTTGTGTCATCACTCCACAAGAGTACTTAATATGAATTCCAAGACTCTCCTCAATAGGCATACATATAAAAGAATGTGATACGCCTATATAAAAAAGGTATAAATGATCGTAGAGGATACTAGAATTGTATGTCAAATAGTATATGGTCCATCATCCTACTCCTTAGGTATAGGATGGGAAAAATAGATATGGTATAATTCCTTGCCTTATGCTATGACCTGGATACCAACAGCAGGTCCTCTCTGTTGGCGCTGAGAATTAGAAGCCTGGATACCATGGTCATGAACTCCACCTACCAACTTTGTTAGGTTATACAAAGCCTACTCCTGAAGGTGGAGCTAGCATGGATCATCTCCCACTCATCACATATGGGAGGGTCCTATAGAAACATTGTAGATTGTCCAATTTAGCATGGATCCTATCCCACTCAGCACATATGGGAGGGTCCTACATAAACATTGTATATGGACCAATTTTCTATATCCATGGAACTCGACCAGGTCTCTAGGAAATTGGAAATATTATTCATAGTCTTACCACACTGATGGAATACCTCACAACTATCTGTGGGTGTCAAGTGGCTATCACATATCACATGTTCAGACTCAAAGTTTCACTTCTAACCACCAGTAGAACCACTACTGTGTTTGGGTTTTAATCTATCTTGGTTCACACTGTATGCTTTCCTCAGGTTCCTCTTGGTGATAAGGTCTTATCTCCCTATTTCATATATATTATTCCACCTAAAATCATTTAACTGAGAATGAATAGAATTCCTCAAACCATCCTAAAATCACCCATCTTTCACTGGGTCAGCACTAGTATATATAGGAACAATGTGATAAAGCATTGTAAAACGAGCAGAATAGTCCATCAATTTCATTGAACAATAAATAAGGTTTATGAATTCCCTAGAATGATAATACTTTAGTGTTTCAAAAAATAATTAATTTAATAATCATTACTGGAAGTTCTTCCACATTGTTTCTCAATACTTACCAACCAAATTCAAAATATCCCACCAGTGTCTGGAAGATCCTCATAGCATATAAGTAGTGAGTTTCAATCTCCTCTCATGAGGTATATCTAGATGCTTAAATATAGACATAATAGTCTCAAACAATAAATTTGTAGCCTATGGTCCATCATCCTCCAAAAATGAGGATGGATGCTATTGTTGTAACTCCCAAGTCAATACATCCATAGAAGGGGCAGACCACATAGCTCCCATTAAAGTCTTCATAAGCTGTAGGAAATCTCCTCGAAACTAGGCATCATTTCCCACATCGAGGACAGGAAGAGGTTACATAGTAGGAACTACTAGAGGTATAACTGATGGATCATGTACTAAAAAATTTGAGGCATGGTCTTCGCCTCCCTCCTAGCGTACTTAAAGAGGAATTCATGTTGGATTTGGTCTACAATTTCCAAACACATACCTCTGATAAGATTCAATAATGGAAAAATAAAATGATATGGAAATAGAACAGATAAAAATCATTTCTATTTCATATTATCAACACTTTTACATCTCAAGTACTTAGGTCTAGGTGATAGAACAATTATATAGAACAACAAAGATTCTACCTACTACCCATTACTAATGGTGAGACTAGTTCAATCTCTAGGTTTTTCAAATTAATTTAATTTTATTTATGTTTTTTTCAATTATCTTTTAAATCATTTATCCAAATGGTTCACTCATTCTAATCCATAAGGCCCTATACCCCTTATGAACTAAAATATGGTGTGCAGTAAATCCACACCTTAATATGTTCCAGTACATGTGACCAATGGTTTTTGAATCAATTTCAATATTTGAGAACTTAGGGTGTCTATCATAGCCTAATTAGGAAAAAACTATTTAGGTCGTGGAAGGAAATATATGTACCAACTATGTTTTTCTTAATTAATTAAAATAATAATTATCTAATAAAAATTCTATTTATATTAATAAAATCATTCATGTTAATCCCAGGTGATATGAACAACACAATGCTCTTATATGGAATTGAATAAGCATGGAACATGAATTTCCTATAAGGTGCCTAATATGATGCCTGGTCAATGATTTTTATTCCTCATCTCATTGGGTCAAAGATAAAAGTTAATCCTCAATCATATTAATAGTAATATCACAATTAAATTGAAACACACAAAGATGGAATCAAACCAATTATAATTAGAAAAATATAGAAAATTTCAATTTCTATTCGAGGTAATTTTTATTTTTCACTATAGATAGGCTACATATTCCCATGAAAAATCATTACTAAACTCTATAAACTTCCTAATTTCCCGACTATTCTCTAAAAACAGTAAATAAATAAAATTCCCTATGATACCACTTTGTGACATCCTGAACCCGGGTTCCACTCAAATGTGCCCCAAGCCCAATGGGACACAGGGCCTCAAGAGCATATCCCTAAATGCCACAGGCTATGGACTTGCAGTGAGGGCCTTGCATATGTCTGTGGGGAGAGTATTACCCCATTACTGGACTGGAAGAGTGTTATAATCAATAGATAAATAGCTAAAGTAGAATAATAATATAGAAGAAGAAGACGCAAATGTAAATAACCAAGAAACAAATATCAATAATCAAAAGTAGTTAACAGAATCATACAAAAGGATGATAATGTTGTCTGTCTTCAAATCAAGAAAACATGGATACAATGTAGCAGGAAATATATGCTATAAGAAATAAACAAAAGGTATAAAAAGGAAAAAGTATATCCAAACATCATGAGCTCCATCCTATCCATATGCTACCAGCTCCATCCTAAGTCATGCCATAATTCACACATACTTAAGAGGATACTTCCCCATTCCATAAAACTAAAATCAAATAATCTTCCTAGGTACCATATGTAGCTCGAATAGGGTATGAGATAAATCTCAGTAGGCCACCGCCAATTGAAAGTATAAATATCTAGTATGTGTATAAAATATGATAGTGTGTAGCTATAAAAATGCGAATCAGTAATAAAAGCATTAAATGGGTTGTATATTTCTCTTAAAAGGAAACTAGGATGACACTACATGATTCGGCCCATGACATGATAAATCTGAACAAGTATCAAGGGATGCAATGCCTGATATCACATTTTCAAGGGAATCCATGCCCAATATCATAGTAATAAATGGGACACCATGACCAGTATCACATATATATGGGATTCCATTCTTGATATCATATATAGGGTCTCCATTCCTAGTATCATAGTAAGGGATACCATTCCCAGTATCACAACAGATTTCGTGCCTATACCACATTAATTTAAAAGTATGCCATGCCTAAATCGTATTACATTTATACAGGGGTCGTTATGCCTTCCTCATATCACATTTATATAAGGGATTTCTTGAACATGTCGTATCAAATTTATATAAGGGTTACCATTCCTTTATCGTATCACATTTATATAAGGGCCTCCATGCCCATTTATTTATAACAAGGGTTATCGTTCCTAGTCACCTTAATTAGAGAGGGGTGCTAGACCTATTTAATATTAAGAAAAAGGGACACCAAGGCCATTTATACTAAACATGCATAAGGGTCTTGATTAAAAATTTCCATAATTATCAATGGTTATCATGCCCATGTTCTTAAGCTATTATAAGCAATCAAGGTTTAGGAAGAGATAATAGTTAATACACAACTCATTACATTCAATAATAATGAGGGTGTAACCATTGTTCATTTTATGAATGTGACATGGGATTACCACTCACGTCAATTTAAATCATTATAATGTTAATAGGAACTATCCATGTTATTCCACTACTCTCATTACATATCAAAATAGTATCATATTTTTAATTGATGTCTAAACACACCATTTTATATTTTGGGAACAATAATTTAAGGTCCAATTAGGCATATTGGAGGTAACACCCAAAGGGAATGGATCACTCCAAGGTTGAAAATTATTGATATGAAATGGTTTCTAACAATTCATTAGGTTCCAATCAAGGAAATCAATTTAAGGTAAGTTCAATTTAGTGGAATGTGTTGTGAAACCGACGTGCGATACAATGACACATATTATAGAAACACAAAAACTTGATGAATAAATTATAGATCACATACCACATACTCATATAACTCTCCTCATCCATTATTACCATTTAGTTTGTCCTCTATTGGAAGAAATCTAAAGAATGGACCAACACCCTGAAAATATGGCATATGATCCTACACCTTGATAACTTTTTCAAGAGAAAGATAAACAGAAAATGGATAAAAAGGAAATAATATCTTACCAGGAGGAATCCAATGAGGTTAATGGTTATTCAATTGGTCTATGAGTATATGAAAGAGATAAAAAACTGTGAAGGATGGATTTGGGAGCACCACTGGGAGAAGAAAACCCATTTCATCCTCTCAAAATAACAAAGGATGAAGAATAGTTTTAAAAAATTTTATTAGGAGGGAATTCATCATTTTACCCACAAAAATCATGGGATACATGGTTTGGATGCATGGTTGGCCAAACCATGTGACAAACATGAACCTTATTCTATGTTAAGGGGGAGCCCACGTGGTTAGGATACATTGTTAAGGAAACCATGTTCCAACCATACAAAATAACTCTACTAAAAGGTATGTAGTTTTTGTACGAGCATGAAACCCCTAGCACATGGTTACGGATAATTGTGCACCCTTATTCACCACACTTTCTAGCCTTGCATGGTTAGAAGATACCATGAGGGTTGGGTCAAAAAATTTCTATTGACAATGTGGCCTAGTCCTTTTCTCCATCGATCGGGGTTCCAAGCTCCGAATAAGCCTAGGACAGCACTGAAACCTTTATAAACTCATAACGCATCCATATTAGGTCCCTAATAGAGATCAAGACCAAAATTGATAGGATCCATACCAAAGATAAATTCTGAGATGTTACTTAATCCACCTGTTAATTTACACATATCCAGTGTAATCATCACTCATTCATATCTTACATAAGTTTCTTTTTGTATGATTCTTAGAGATGAGATGACATTTTAAATCATATATGAACTGATGTTGTATCCACAACTCACATCGGATGTTGATGATATCATTATGAAAAAAAACCATCATATGTGTTATACATGATTCCTATAATCATTTTTCTCACCCTTTATTATTGAGTTGGTTCAATAGGTTTTTGGGACTCTAACACCTTGAATTTTTGATGTCAAATTACTTTACACAAACACCTACACAACTCGTTAAAAACACATTCTAGTATGGAAGTTTTTTTTTCCAATAGGTATTGTAGAGTACTTGTGTTATTACATTAAATTTTCTAAAAAAAATAAAATCTATCATATAATTAATTTTATCTTGATTTCTGGTTAGACATTACTAATTAAGTTAAATCATTAAATGTTTCCCACTATCTTATTGAGATCTTTAAAACAATTGTACTAGAATTGAAAAGATCTATTTCTTAATTATTCTTATATCAGGGATCCTTGAAACCAATTCTAATAGTCTAAAAGTTATGGATATTCCACTACTTCAAGAGTTTCATGGCAGGTGTTTGTATGGCCAACCACATTAACTCACAGGTGCTTGATTTTTGAGTGAAGTCTCAACTTATAAAATCATTAACATGATTTACTCAACACTTTTCATTAAAGATGAAAAAATATAGAATTTCCCATTTCTTTTATTTCAACATTTATTAAGTAAACTCATCACTCTCATAAGTACTCCCTGGTAGTAAGAGTCACCCTAAACATTGTTTGATGAACACCCCATACACCTAGTTGTGTTCAAATTTAAATGATGAAAGGTATTTGTGACTTGATATTTTTATGAGGTATTTAATATTTTTTTTGAATAATATAATGAATTTCTTTTAATATATTTGTATTATGTTGTCATTCTCAAAATTTAAAATTAATAGAAAAACATTCATCATTCCTTTATTCATTTTACTATTTATTATTATATGTGTTTCCCGTAGGCAAGCGAATTCATGAATTAATAAACAATCCATAAAGGAAATAAAATTACTGGACTGGTCTTGAGCATCTAATATTGGTTGATCTGGTTAAAATTAATAGACTATCCATGACCTAGGGGAATCATACCTGAGTTGGGTCTTTACTCATGATGCAGTACATCCCTTTTCTAGTGTGTCTACTTATCATCTAGATTTTTCCTCTACTTGGTGTGGTCTGTGACTTACAATGTCATCATCAATAGTACATTAATACTCACACACATGTGAGGTGGTCTCAGGAAGTGCAATATATTTATACAAATAATGATGGATGCACATACCCTAATACACATTGAATAGAAAATGATGATGAACATATTGTCAATAAAACTAATTAATTTTCCCATGTGGGTAATAAATAATTAAATAAAATAACTATGACAACTATAAGGGTTAGTCAGTGCTGAAGACTGATTAGTGGATAAAAATAAAGTGTGATAAAAATTAAATTCTCTAAATTAAAGTATGATTTAATTTAAATAAATGAAATGAATTATTTAAATACAAATAATTTAATTTAATTTATTCCAATAATAAATTTAATTTTTATTCAAAAATTATATTAATTTAATTTTATACCCAAAATTAAATTAATTATTTTGAATATTAAAATCAATATTTTTTTATAATCCAAAATTATTAAATTAAATTTTATTATATTTTAAAAACATGCATGTCCCTGAAACCCTGCTTAACCCAAACACAAATTGGGACAAACCTGTACAGGCCCATTCCAGACTGAGTATACCCTATGTGGTGGTGTTTTAGGACAGGAAGACCTAACCTAACATATTCTAGGAAGGGAAGAACTACCTAGTCAAATTTTGTGGTATGTTAGGTCACCAAGGACCCACTAAAAGAAATTGGAACCCCAATCAAGGTAGGGGTTCACTAGAGGGGGTCACATGAGGATTGAACAACACCCGTCATTATCTTGTGTATACCAGAAGCTGACGACTGGATTTGGAGGGGCTCATGAGGCAAGGTGGGTCCAATAAATGGTAATGTCTATAGGATCCAGTGGCCAAGGGCCGTATTCCAGTCCAATAATGCATCAGGGGAATGCTCACGTGGTGATATGGGGTGACTGGTAGGGCGAGGAAACATGGGGGGGGGCTAACCAAACAATGACCGCCAACGAAGAAGGTGGTTTGAAAAAATAAGTGGGGGATTACGGTCATAGATAGTGATGTGGTGAGGCTGAGATGAGGCTGATCGGGGGGACCATATGAATGGTGGTGGAATATCTAAGAGAGGTGTCGTTCGACGGTGCACGGTGAAAGGGTGTTGGTCAGTCGAGGGTGGCAGCCAGAGGGTAGCGTAGGTCACTAGACAAGAGAGGATCCAACAATAACCTCAAGTGTAAGGGAAGGTTTCAACTTATGTCTCTACTGGTTTCAGGCGGAAGGAAAGGGAAACAAACAGGGGTCCCACCCAATTTTATTTTTTTCTTTGTTTTATATTTTACTGACTTCCATCACCCAATTTCCCCACTATTAATTAAAAAATAAATTTTCTGACCAGCATACCACCCTCTAAATTAGTGATAAGTAGTTTTTTATTAAATATTTAACTTAGTCTTTTGAGAAAAAATTAATAATTATCTTATTATAATATTATATTTTCCAAAAACATGAGGAAATTAATCATTTTGGAGGTTCCTATTTTGATGGGCACTGAATTTCTATCCAGTTCTTGGATTTATCAGAAAATGATTATTTTAAATACCATTGGGTATAATATATATATATGTGTGTGTGTGTGTTTTTGTGAGTGAACAAAAATTTAATACCTTAAAAACAACTACTTTAGATCCCTAATTTTTTTTGGATAGTTATAACATGATTATCCAAGTTTAGTTTGAAGCATGGTCAGATTCATAGGGATCGAATTAAAACTATCTTATTAATTTAATGAAAATGAATTTTTCCCTAGATCAGAAAATTCACAAAATTTTTCTGATACTGATTGATTATACTGGGGAATATAGAGGATGATTATAGATTGGGGATTTAAAAAATTTCATTTCCGGATCGACAAAGCATTTTCATTACCAACGATCCAAGACTTGATAGAGGTCTGAATATCTCATGTGAATTTAATATAAACAAAAATAAATAAATGAGTACCTTGTTTTATTTGGAAGCATGTTCGACTTCAGCTAGTCTTCGATGATCGTCACTCAAAGGGTCTGAAACTGAACCCCTCTAGATCATACACACACACTATAAGAATGTCCATGCTCATTATTTATCCAATTCTAGGTGCTATCATTGATCATAGATGAATCCTTTGGTGTCACGATGATCACCACGATCTTGTCCCTTAGATCCATCAAAGGCATTCTTGGAGCGATCCCCCGGAGAGAGAATTTCTCTCTCTAGAAAGTGGTATGAGAGAGAGTCTCTCATACCATTAGAGTTAATAGTCTCTGAATTAATTCTTCTCTCCTTATTATATAATGGGAGGCTCAAATACTTTAAAATGGTTCCCCTATCCCCTGAAATAAAAGGCCCACTGAAGAAGCAGTAAATGACACATTATGATGAACTAGATTCTTCATTGATGTCATTTATATTTTATCAACTCCTTATAATATAAAAATATATGACATGATAAAACCCAACTCATTATCTCCACTTGAAATTACCAATAATATTAAATTAAACATGAATATTAAAATAAGATTAATTCATATAATATTTTTCCTATATTCAAAAAATACCTCATGAATACTTTTTATAATTAAATTCAACCCAATTATTCTGTACTCGAATAATAAAGAATTTTTTTTGGTGATCGTTCATACTTGGTAAACTCTCAGAACCCATGGTTGAGATCACCATTTCATATATACATTTTCACCAGAATATGGAAGACTCTTGAATATGCTATTATGTGTGAACCTTTAGGACCATTTCTCAATAGATATGAATATAATTCACAGACCGAGAGCGGATTCTAGAAACTAATAAGATCCCCTAAAGAGATAATTAACAGTCATAGAAATAACAAACATTATAAGAACAAAAACACTGTAATATAATTTCTTTTCCTCATGATATCTCATAAATTAGGATAAAAAACTTGTCTCATCATCCATTATTTATTATTTTTTACCAAACTTGATAGACTTACCTTCAACCACCTTGGACAAGGATTTGTGAAGAAACTACCATCCTAGTGAGCTAGCTTGGATATATCACATCCTCAACATAGAAGAGACAAATTCTATCTTGTCCATTCATCCAATGTTATAACACCAATGACACACCCAACACAGACTACCTCACCATGACTTCAATGTCATAGATTTTCCTTTTATCAAAGTACCTAATCAAATGATACATGTTGATAATGATATCAAGTAAGGAGAGGAATACACTTTTTTATAGATACGAACAACCAATGAGACATGAAACATGTGGTCATCCTACTGGTGGGTTATTTCGTATGAACTCACCTACTATAGATCACTAACTGAAAAATTCATGAGAAGAAGTCTCAATGATTATGATCCCCCAACACCTAATAGTCATACATCTATTTTATCATGTATGTATCAAGTATCTAGACCATCATAAATTTTTTTAATATTAATTTCTTAGTATCTTGAGGTTCTCATTATAGCCTAGGAACATCTACAAAATATTTATATAAGAAATAATCTAGGGAAATTACCCTTGAAATAGTGGATAAAAAATATCTACACTATAATGGAAGGTGTTTATCATGCATATATCATTGAAAGAATGGTACGGTAATAAAAAAATTACTGATGAAGTTGGTTCTAGGGAACCCACTTTTACAACACAAACATCACAAACCATGCTTCATCCACCACGGAACATAATGGATAAATGTGGCCAAAACGTTCACACTAGAGCTCCAAAAAAACACTAACCACATCTCTTTCCAAGATCACTAGGAACTAAATCCCCAACACTCAACTTAACTAGTATAATATGATCTAAAACCCATAATGTCCTATGGTGCAATCAACACCATAAGTCTTCCCTTCCACCACCATGAGAACACTGATCTCATGCACCAGCCAGTACTGCACAGAACTAGTGTGAACATTTCTTCTCTCAACAAGTATTTTTCTTGAAAATACACACTAACCACCACTCTCCTTCTCGAGGTATAGTGAACCATAAAAAACTTCTCAAAAAATATGAAGATAAAATGGACCCTGAGCTAGTGATTATAGGCTAACAAATATAAAACCACCGACCATGCTCCTCACACAAGCTAGTTCCAAAAAAACAGAGCACCATCAATGATACTCTTCAAAATAAGGAATAAACCACATGTTAAAAACCACCAAAAACCCACCATCCATGTAGTAATTTATCCAAAACCATAAGCGATTAACATTGTTCTCACTAAGCCACCTAAATTACAACCAGTGGGAAACCGAGCTAGGTATCCAAAAAAAACTACAATCTCAACCCAATCAAAAAACCAAGGTCACATAAAAAACACCACTTTAGAAGCCCAAGGAAACCTCTACCTCACAATATAATGTCATAGGAAAAACCAAACCATAGGGAAACTCGATCCCAATCCAACCATCACTCGGGAATCATTTCCTTCTTCTATCTGGCCACAACAGTAATAGGGCATCCCAAAGACTGCACGTACCCACAAGGGTTTCCATGAATCCCTCAATGAAGCGACTATATCTATACCACCAAAAAAACATCTCAAAAATATCCACATGAATTTTCATCATAGGAAAGATACTCAAATTTTATTTGATTATAATTCCACTAAGTAATTATATGAGGAATCACCGTATCATTGGTTTCAGACAATTTAAACAACTAAACCTCAATAGTCAGTAAAAACAAACAGTCAAGAAAATTTCAGGAGGATCTTAAGTGCCTATCATGATGCATGAAAAAAAATTCTTCCCATCAATCCAGGATCCAAAAAAATCATAAATCAAAAATTCCAAAAACACAAGTGCATCACTCAAGGTTAAAATCACACAATTGTAACATCAAAAACCAAGAAAAAATCTCATAGCCCTAAAAACATTGACTTTCTACCATAATATGTATTCATGATGCACCAGCATGATATCCATTATACGCTATGAAAACTTTCATATATATCATTGTACACACTCCCAAAATAGTAAGATAAAGAAAACGAAATAACCAAATATCATTTTTTTCATGAATCAACCCAGGTCAACCCATACCATCACCCGATATGAAATGAAACAAGTCCATAGGCGCACCTCCTCATACAACAGAGGATGATGAATAACAATGAGGGACTAAAAGGATAAATTATAAAGACTATTACCTCATATCAAAGTCAAATAATGGTGGAAATAAAAAAAACATATACAAATCCATGAATATTAAATTGTTTGTAAATAAATAAACAACTGAAACTAGATTATAATGAATGAAATGATGCATTAAGAATCAATTAAATGAATACATACACTAGTCCCCCATTGAGATGAACCCAAATAAATAAATAAAATAGTGTAAAATAAATACATGAAGCTCCATTTTACTCTAAGACAACCCCCATTCCCAGTCTGCATGATTGTAGAACTACTCTAGTTTGATCCAAAGACTCCACATGAGCATCTCTACTTGATAATGAATCACTATGAATCTTCCTAATCCAAAACTTCTTGTACTCAACCTAAAATCATATATAAGGTTTGTACGCACACTAAGGCGCATGTACTTGGGGAAAGAAATTAATCTCAGGACATCCCCAACAGTTGACCTAACAAACGTTTCCATAACATGTATAGGAAACATCAATCATGTCCCACCTAGACGAACATTACTACAAGCATAATGGTAAAAAAAGGTATGAAAACAAAATATAAAGGGCCAAATAAAAAAGGATAATAACAACCAGGGGTTATAGCTTGACACCTGAGGTAAACCTAGCCTTACTCTGGCTCCATCCATAGGAATTATGAAACATGGCCCACACATCCACAACATCAAGCATGCCTGCCTAATAAAGAAGGATCTATAGAACCTGATGCAAGGATATGCACACATTATAGACTGGAGAATCTCATACTAGGTTTCTAAAACCATGAAGAGAATATACCAGGAACTAGTAATCCAATGGAATGATATGACCTGGTAGTAGGGACTCCTTGATAACCATGAGATGATACTACCATGTTCTAGTAGTCTTTTAGAACCAACTAAGAAATAACAAACATGTCATCATATCTTCAGGCTTCCTGACTAGGCACCAAACTCATATAAAATAGACCCCCTATGTGAAATATCCTCCATGGTCCACTAACCCTATTCATGGTGAAAAATCTAAAATAGGGTGGTTGTACTCATCGAGATCATCCATTATCTCCCCATCCCCACCTCACAAAAACTAATTAATAGAGGAGATAAACATAGTCAGTATCAAGGCCAATACCTTGTCAAAAAATATCCTAAATTTATCCTCACTAATATAGTCCTTAATAAGAATAACCTCAACCCCAAAGCACACAACCACAATCATCATGGTCTGCTTACACCCTCACCTGCCAACTGGAATTGTTGAGACTGATATTGTCCATATCATAAGGAAAAATGAATGGGGCATCCTATTTTTCCTCTAATAAAAATATTAATATGGACACCATAAAAGGTTATCCACTCAAAAAACCAATCCTTTAGATAAGACCACCAAGAGAACTACAACTGGTCTTATAGACCAATGATCACTAGGCCTAGAAGGGAAAACTCAACCAACACCCCATGTATAAGGGAAACCTAAATGAGCACCATTCCTAGAAAGGAAACCTCAGCCAATACCTCACCCTAAAAAGAAATCCTCAAATAGGTACCTTAGTCTTAATTCAAACACTACACAATACCACCAAGGCATGCTTTATGTTCAATGTTTTTAATCCACTATTAAGGAACCTACCAATCCTGAACACTTGTGAATAGATAAAAACCTCAAGAAACCATACTAATGATCTCATCCAAGAATAAACTCAATCCCGCCTTACAAAATCTATCTAACGAACCTCAAGTAAACTCACCTTAGATAAACCTTATATTATAGACTCAACCACAAAGTAAAAATTGAAATCCAATAATCTGAAGAAAAGAATCACCAAAAAAAATATGCAAGATAAAATGATCTTAAATCTATTAAATTAATTAAATATTAATTATTTGGACAAAATTAAAATGGATCCAAATTCCATCAAAAACTTTTTTCTAGGATACACAGCTTATTCCAGGACCAATGAAGTGTTTAGAAAAATTATATGAGGTCTTCTACGAGGATAAATTACCTCCCCCACCTAGAACACCACCTGAGAGATAAATTCAAATTTCTTATATTTTCTCATTTTTTCACAAAACAGTTCATGATAGAAATGGAGTAAGGAGTTCAGTATGAAAAATGGGATGAGGACAATAAGGTATAATACGTAGAGAATTATGAAATATATTGTTAAGATAAAACTTTGAATCGTTAAGAAATATAATATAAACCACATGTATCCCTTATTCACTTACAACAACAATCATAATAAGAAGAATAATATCTCTCCCTCCTATTCCAATAAGAACAATAAGTGAAGCTGATGGAGCTCATTGATAAAACAATGTCCAGAAGAGAATAAAATTTCAGTTCCATAAAAAATGTCAAATTTGAAGATGTGAAGTAATTAAATGAGGTGGAGAAGGATATCATGGATATTGTGAAATTATTCAAGGAAGATAGCCCTCCAACACTTGAAATGGAAGGTACTATTTACGAAATTCCTATGTTCATCATAGTAATTCAATAGGAAAATGAGGTGTAAGTAGTGAAGGAATGTATAACTATTTTACCTATTTAATTATTCTATAAAAAACCCTTCTAGTAGTGGAAAAATAACATTTATATGATAGAATACAAGGATTTATCCTAGAACTCAAATAGAAAAAGGAAGAAAATAAAGTGCATAAAGAGGACTATAAGAAGATTTATAAGATTAATAATAAATAGGCTCCTTGAAAATCAAGTTAAGAAAATATGGATGATACAAATTTTAGATTCCATGAAAATTTTATATAAGATAAGGAGGAAATAACCTCGATAGAGGTATACTATAAAATATCTCTATATTTTTAATTCTTGGTAATTTCACTGAATCTATCCAAATCATAGAGTCCAATATAACTTAGTTTCAAAAATAAGGAATGAAAAAGGAGAACATGTGCACCATATAAGAAAAATTTCGAATCATTTATGAAAACAAATAGGGTGATAATATTTCATTCTCCAAATACATGGCAAGAAGGTAATGGTATATCTTAAATACCTTAAAGAAATTACTTCATGAGGAAAATTGAGTTTCTAATTTCACTCTATGATGTGGTTTTATTTAATTAGTCTAGTTTAAGAACCATCCTCATAGGAAATTTACTTATCTTTTTTATCCAATTTTTTTGATCCTTGTTTTAAAAGGATGTTTGGATTTTCTAGGTTCAAATTAAGAAGAATAACATTGAAGAGTGGAAGGAAAGTGAAAAAACATTATGGGAAGAGGATTATTAATCTTAATTTCATAAATTTTTCTTTTATTTTCTTAATAATATTATTTTTATTTGAAATAAGAAAGAGTTTCAAATTTTTTTGGATTCAATTGAATCGATTCACCCATAATATTTTGAATTCCTTGTCTTGAGATCACTAATTTATGAGACATCAGCACATAAGGGAATTATTTTTGACTTATTGGAAATTTTGAATTATCATGCACATAAATGTCAGTGGTATAGGTGAATTTTTTTTAAAAGTCACATTATTACTTCAATTTAGATTTTTTTGAAAATGATTGTTAATATGGTTTCAATTATTAATTTTGATTCGTTGAAGTATACATTTGGTAAAGTGGTTATTTCTGTTCATGCCATGACCTGATAGACCCAGTTTATGTTTCTCATCCCCAATAGATTTTTGAGCCAAATTTTTTAAATTTTATTTGTATACGTATTTATTTAGTTAAATTATCAATACAACCCATGTTTTACCTCCTTCAGTCAATGCTATTTTTGATAGCATACTCACACACACCATTAAACTAGAATAAAAACAATGAAATATTTATATAAAAAATAAATATAAAACATGATTCTTAAAATATAGTCATTGAATTAGTATGTTTTAATAGGAGTAACCAAAATATGAAAAATTCATATAATGAAACTAAATACTACTTTTAATGGAAATAAAATGCAATATTTATTGTTAAAACAACTAAGAAAAACAAATATTCTTAAAAATGTATTTTTTTCTAAAAATGGTGTTTTAATTCAAGAAACTAAGTATATTATGATAAAATAAAAATAAAATATATTTATAATATGAATAACATATATTTATAATATGAATTACATATTACCAATAAATTAATTTTTAATTGATAATAAGTAATAATAAATAATGGTTAACATTTAAATAAAAGTTATTTTTCAATATGAATAGTTTCCATCTATATTTTGGGATTTTAATTAAATATTTAATTCTAAAATTTTATTAATTTAATTTGATAAAATTAACTTAATTATGGGATTAATAATAATGATATAATCTTAAGATTACTTTATTTTATTTTACTGAAACAATTTTTTAATTGAATAATGTAATATACCATTTTTTTCTAGATACGATGAGTGGGGTTCACATGGCCTGGCCTGTGTCGGTGCGGCCTGACTGGAGTAGGGAATCATCATGACGGTTTTCTCCAAGGAAACAATTTTAAAAGTAGTCAAGGAATTGAGTAGCAATCTGAGGACCATATCTTATTTTAGAACTACATTGTTATTATTATATAAATATGAATTGAAACCTTTTTCTATACCCAAATATGTATTTTATAAGTTAATTAATAATTTTAGAAATATATTTTTTAATTTATAAACTCATATTTTACATTTTAGAATTTAAGTAATATATTTCAAAATATTGTTTTTTAAAACATTGTATAATTGTTATTTTAATTCTTATCACTTTTAAAAATTAGATCAAATAAAATAGCGTTAAAATATATAATTATTTTGTTGAAATTATTTAATAAATTCCTTTTTTGGTATAAAGGATAAATTACCTATGTTAAAATTAGTTATTGTGGTTAAACAATAATGATAAAAATGAGAAACCTTTGAGGTAAAGGGCTTAACATTTTAAAATAATGTTCTAATTGAGTAGTCAATGTGCTTATAGACTTTTTTTTATTCTCCTATCTATTATTTATCAATTTATGAATCATTTTTTTAGAGTGACTCTCTATTATTGAATTTTTTTGCATACTTACAAAAATTTCACTCCTTTTCACTTATAAATTTTTTGGGCCAAGGAATCATCTTATTAAAAAAATTATAAAAGGTGAACTCCCCCTTAGTCCCCCTCACACCGAAATCCCTTATTTTCAGACTATATTATGTACAAGACTCTAAAAGATAGTCATATACACCTTAAGGAGTTTGTTTTCATATAAAAATATTATCCCTCAAATTTTTAATGTCCTTCATAACAAAGATAATCCATGAAGTGAGGTATAAGTCCCTATCCTCTCTTTCTCTTTTATATTTCTTAATGCACTTTTAGTCATCCTAAAATTTATTTCAATATAATTAAATGATAAAATTATTATAATTTTTATAATTTTATTTTATTATAATTATGTTATAAGTATTAACCACCCTCACCAATTTCATTAAGAAAAACAAAAATGTCAATCATACATTGTGGAGACTATCGCCTCCGCGAATAAAAATATTTTTTCCTTAAATTCATAAAATTGTTGGTTTAGTATATTTTTATATGTGTGTATGATATTTATAAGTAATATATATAATTTATATTTTAATTTTCTTATTAAAAAAAAGTAATGATCGTTATAACATTATTTGTCGATATCGGTAAAAAACCTGAAACAAGTTCATCATTTTTTTCATATTTACGAAATGCAACTAAAACACACATGTGATTAAATTATAACATTATAATTGTTTATAGAAAATAAATTATAGTAAACTTAATGGTTTATAAATGATTATATTTTGGATAAAAAGTAATATCAATGCCGCTTTTATAAACCTAGTTCAAAACGGTCAAGATTATTAACATCTGATGTTGAAAAGAGATTACAATAATCAAATACATATTGAATGTTTTTATTAATTAAGAGTATAATTGGAAATTTATATGAATAAGGTTTCAAAATAATCAATTAATATGTTTATATTTATCATACATGAGGTTAAATCACTTCTGTGAAAATCAAGGGTAATTGGAAGGGACTTAGTAACTTAATCTTTCCTTAATTATGTTATACTACTTCTTATTGAAATTAATTTTTCTAATGCATTTAATTTTTAATGATGTTCTATTTTTGATTTAGGTTAAAATTAGTTTTTCAAACAATGAAATTTTGATGAATTTTATTCTTTTCATTTTTCTTAAAATCAAAGGACATCTTTTTAAAAGAGACACGTAAATGTGATATTTACAATGATGAATAGTAAATGTTTTTAAATAGATATTTTCCTGATTTAGATTTATTTATCATAAATGATTTATCACTATTGGAGTTATGTTTTTTGTTTAACCTTATATTTTCTTTATTTATGTGATTATTTTCTGTGGTAATGTTTTCGGTATTAAAAAATTTAATTCACGTGGTTATTTAATACTATTTATATGTTTAATGAAACCCAATTTATTTCCATGGGTTCTTTATTAAATGTGGACAATTTACATTGTGATTATTTATGAAACTTGTTATATTTCCACAGGTTATTTTTTAAAAGAGAGTTATTTTAATTTATATGTTTCATGAAACCCATATTATTCCCATGGTTTCTTTATGGTGTGAAAAGTGAATGATTTTTTTTGTTGCACATGTAAGTATGGATGAATGAGGGGTGGGGTCATATGTCAACCTCCAATACATTGTTTATGAGTTTATATCTCATAATATAGGTATTCATGAACACATTTTATCTTCTTATAATCATGGGAACTGATGGTGTGGTGATTAAAATTATTGATTCCTTATGCTAATGTTTGTGCCAAAGTTAAGGGATGTTATTCATTATGATATTATGATGTCATGATACAATGTTTCTTTTAAATTATTCTAATATATTTTGTTTTCTTTTTATGCTTCAATATTTATTTTTGTGGATTTATTTTCTCATTCCATTTACTTTGAGGCTATCTTATGTTTTATTGTAATCATTCCTGGTGTTATGATATTTATATTATTTTCATTTATTTACATATTCTTATGAACTCATCCCTAATGAATTTTTTATTCAACACATATTGAGAATTAGTTTTTTTATTCTCTAGGTTATAAATATGAGTATTACTATTTATATTTCTTGAATATATTCTAGTATTGTGAGTTAATGAAAAAATATCGCGAGTTTTGTAAAATAATATTATTAAATATCCATTATACAAAGAAACTGAACCGATCAATCCTTGGGATATTTTTTTTAATGTAATGTTATGAACCATGTAAAGGATATAAAATAAATGTATGTTTATCTTGGGTCACTATAGTTTGTATTAGAGGAAAGGTTTATCTTTTTAGATATTAGTGAATCAATTTTAAGAATTAAGGTTAGAGAAACTTTTTTTAAAACCCAAAATATGAGTCAATGTATAGAATGATATCATGAAATATTGGTAAAGTAATTAGTAGGTGGATTTTCTGGAAAATATATCCCTATCTGTATACTATAAAGTGGATGTAGGCTCTAGCATACTTTTACCAAGGGGTAATAACCTAGAATAGGTAATATTGTTTGTTAACTCAAATGTGGTCTGGTTAAGGAAAAATATACATAACTACACACATAGCTAGATACTCTTAGGGGATATGATATAGTTGATCACATACTATTTATTAACAATTTTGAAGGATTTATTTCCTATTTAATTTGAGGTATTAGGTTAAGATGTATGAGAAAACCCAACCTAAAGTTTAACCATGAATGATATAAGTTGAACTCAAAGAATTATAAACTAACATGATAGTTTAAAATAATAAGAAATTTTAACATTGAATTAATTTCATTATATAATTAACTTAAGATATTATTTATTAATCACTCATAGAAACCCTTTTTGGTTTTAGAAATGGTTAAAACTAGAAGGAACCAGGTTAGCACTAGGTCGGTGGGATAATGCGATGGTTTCCAAAAGTAACAACTGATGGGAATGAGAGAAAGAGTAAAATACATTGTATTATTAATCACTCAAATGTATCACTCTATAAATAGTAACATGACTGATTTTGATATCTTGGACATTCCATGGAGGGATCAGGTTACTATGGAGTCTTTCATATAGAAATGTCTACCCTATTTCATTGTCTCTTCAAATAAACTTATCATTTAGTAATGGATTATTGTGATGGAAATTATACTATCTATTCTACAGTGCTAAGAAACTGAGAAGGTTGTTCTGGTGGTTTACTGTTTGGAATGTGAGTGTAGACAAAGGTGAGATCTTATTAAGAATACAGTGAAGAATGAAAAGGTTGACTCAATGATATGGTAAGAGTTTATGAATGTATTATTTTCCATGTATTTTCCTTGAACTATTAATATGAAAATGAAGATTTAATTATTTGATTTGAAAAAAAATGAGGATTAATCCCTTATGACATAAAAAGGAAAACTTTATTGGGGTCTTCAAGAAACACTTATAGTTTTATCTCTATCCATAATGTAAAATCAATATTTTCTATAGTGAATTAAAACCTAGTCTTTTAAAGGATTTTTTCATAAGTGACTTTGGAATCTATGATGAAATTGATGGATGTGATCTAAATTTTTATACAGAATCTGGGGTATCATGGTACTCCAAAGATGGAAAAATGAAGTTAAAATTTCATGGTATCCATAATGTTCAATCACATTGTGTGAGAAAATTCCAACCCCTACTTGACAAAAGTGTGGGATAATTCACCCGGGTAGTTTCCTTAAAGGGTTAGGTAAGTTTTTAAGTGAGTTAAGATGGGACACCAAACCAAAAAATATCAAAGTATTTTTAAGAGTATGATTAAAAAAATATGATAATAAGGTCCCAACTAATGATCTACCCACACTGAAATGTTTCATGTTCAAGGAGTTTGGATACTATGGAAATCAATGCCATAACCTTGAGGCCAATGATGAAAAATAGTCCTCATCGGACTCCCAAATATAGGGAACAAGGATTGATTTTAATGTTAACTACCACTAAGGATACCATGAAAAAGAAGTGATTTGAGGTATACATACTCTTTATACTCTATTTATAAGTACCTTATTTTATTTTACTTTAATGTATTCTTTTATAACATATAATTTTTCTATGAATGTGGAATCACCAAATAAATCAATGGATGTCTAATTATTATTAAAAAAACACGGTGGGAAAATTATAATTTCTATTATATATAAATATTCCTTGATTAAGATTTCTTAGAGGGTAATTCATGTTGATATATTTCTTCTACCATTTTTTGAATTTGATGTGATTTTGGGTATAGATTGAGTAATAACCATGAATCTAGTAACCCATATCTCATGGTTAATTAATAAGATTTTAATAGATATAGGGGATATAATCCTAATGTTTCTATAAGTTAAGTAGTCTTGGATATCTACATACTTAAAGATACCCATTTTACATTGGTTATAAACTATAAAACATAACAAAAATAAATGTTTTGAATCCTTGAAACACATTCAAAGAATTATTCTTCATAACTTGGAGAAATAATACAAAATAAGGGTGAGCTAAAATGATTAGTAAGGTTATATACAGTGGAATATTTCATTATTAGAAAAGGAATAATCAATTTGGAAAGCTAGATAACTAGAAACACATACCATTTAATCACAAACTTGAGCACAAAATGTATCCACATATAATATTAATTCAATAATCACATGGATAATAATAACTGAATTCTCAATGAAAGAAATTATTAATATTGGACTTCATGATCACATACATAATGATATCTATATTTTCAGGACCATTGACCAAGATACATTAAAACTATGTGTAGGTATATACCAAAAACCCATTTTATTTGGCTAATGATTTGTCTCATGTGACTTGACAATGCATGGAGGGGTTATCTATAACTAGGTACCACCCATCACAACATGTCCAATTAATTCCTCATATATTTAATGTTGAATTAAATTCATAAACAACATTCCTTATCAATAAATATCTGTATTGAGTAAAAAATATGGATTTATCCAGATTTTCCTCAATCAATCAAAAAATATTCATAACAAAACAACACATGAAAAATTGGTATATAGTTAAGGAAATAATCATTTCCATGATACAAATAATATGAATATTTAAGAGATATTTGATTTATAATGATTATAATAAATTTAATTTTTCAAGATAAAGTAAATGGATAAAAAATTAATAAGTGATAAGAGATGACCATCGGTTCATTAGAAATATAGGTTTTCTTATAAGAACACGTAATTTAGAAAAATAATGAATAAGGAAGTTAAATATTAAAATATGATTTCGTTAAATTTTTTTTTTCTAATAAAATTGAAAATTTTTATAAGAATATAAATTTGGTAAAACATTTATGGAAATAAGGTAGTTCTTTAACATTGTATATGTTAATAAAACATTCCTTTTAAATTTTTATAAAGAAATTCAAAAGAAAAACTTTCAAAAAAACATTATAAATATAACTTAAATAATTTTTAAAGAGTCAAGTATGAATTGAAATTTTCATAATAAAACATTATTGTAATAAAAATGTCTTTTAAAAAAAATTAAAAATATTGATTTGGATGAAAATAAACTTGTTAAAAAGAGAAATAAAATTGGTTTCTCTTTTAAAAATTTATTTTATTGATTCAAGTGAAAAAGAGAGGAAACTATTAATGAAATATAGAAACATAATAAATATATATAGTTTAATAGAATATAAGTGGTTTAATAATCATAGTTTATAAGTATCCTTTAATGAAAATAAGATCAATCCTAGAAATTCAGATTGTCAAAAAAAATCTTACCACTTTGGTAACTTTTAAACTGCAACACATTGAAGGAAAATAATTGAAATGAAAAATTATTTATCATGAATAAATATTTATTCATTATAATACATTAAATTATCAGAATATACACCACATAAAGGTGAATTGGTACATAATATCAAATATGTCTAAAAGGTGTGTAAATTGAGATGAATTCCTTTACCTTACACTTACCTTTAGATGAACATGATTTAACATCCAGTATAATGGTTTTAAAAAAAATAATAATTTATTGAAAAAAATATTCATATTAATAATATAATATTTTATAACATATTATCATTCGTTTATTAATAATATTTCATTATTACTATTGTTTTGGTTATTAATTGCCTTGTTTTCTCATGCATATCTATCGTGGATATTATGATTCTTGACAATAGGATATATATTCATCATATCGAAAATGATATTAATGTAATTATTAGGATATTTAATCAATATATAATTTTTTAGTATCATTATTAAAATATTAATGTGGGAAATGAATCACATTTCTTTGTGGTGACAGTGGTACATATATATGCACGGGCGACATTATCATTTCCTTAATGGGTGAATGTGTTAAGAAGTGTATGATATATGAATTTTCAAAAAACATCATCATTTCATATGTATCATATGTATTCATTAGTTACGTCATTATGGATATATATGTGAGTCGGTAATGGAAATAAAATTACATCGGTACACAAGGTGGTAGTCCGCTGTACACACTAGAGATAGTTTTGTTTCCCATTTGATGTCAATGGAGATTGAAAAATATTATTACAAAAAAAAATATAAGTATATGGGAGATAATATTGTTATTATATTGTAATATTTAATACATAATTAAATGTGGTAAAATAATAATCCAAAAAGAAAGAGTTTCATGAAGAAAATTACCTTCGCTTAGAAGAACCTCATTTGGATATCTTATTAAGGACCCTAGGGTTGTTCTTCTGGGAAGATAAGAAAATATAGTATGTGGATAAGGATGTGTGTAAGATATTTTGGTTGGTTTTGGTTGAGATAAATTGATTGGGAGGTGTGAATAATTGAGGGGAGGAGGTTCCCTTATATAATTGAGGTGAGGGGCACACTAGTAATTTTTTAATGTTTTTTAATTATTTCAGGCCTCCTTTTTAGAAATACAGATTAAAAAATGGCTCATATTCAAACAGTAAAAGTATATGGTCAAAATAAAATCAAAAAATTGGGTTTTATAATGTTTATTGGTTATTTTGACTCTTATCATTTTAGATTAACCCCTAGGTAAAACTTTTTTAACCTTAACAGTGATAATTATTTTTTTTTTGTTTTCAATATTCATTGTGACCAAAAATTATGTTGAAAATAAGACCAAAAAATGTTTCAGAGAATAGTTTTTCATTAAACACATTTTCAATCTTAATATGATATTAAATTAACTATATAACTAATAATTGTCATTTTATGGATTTAAACACATATAAATATATATATAATCAATAAATTTTATTTAAATTATCCATAATTAAATATTATTTTAGTTAATTAAAATTACAAGACCTTATGCATTTTAAAAAAAAAATTTAGGAAAATATATCTTTTACATCCAAATAGTCTTTTATTAATCTTTATCAAACTAAAATACAATAAATTTATAATTACACATATTATAAAACATTATCATAAATAAATTTAGTAATAGATAAATACTAAATTATTTATTATTCATAAAATATTATTTCTAAAGGAAAATTTTAAAAATTCATTCTTGGATTATTTTGACCAGGTAAGTTCAATATAAACATTCAACCAATAAAATTATAATTTGTGTGCCATTAAATATTAAAAAATTTATTTTATTATAGTTTTATTAAGATATAATATTAATATACTATAATTAGTTTTTGGGAGTTACATTCTACCCTTATACAAAGAAATCCATCCTCGAAATTTTCATGGATATTACCTTAAAAAAGAAGAGCAATGTTATTATTCATATCATTCTATAGTTTCCAAGTTTCTTCATCCATTTTAGGATTTCTCCAAAGTACCTTTTCAAATTTAATCATATGATTCCTCAATACTTTCAATCTAGTGTTAATAATATGTATGTGATCTACCTAGTAAGATAGATAAGGTTCCAATTCTATTTCATTATAGGTGAGAAAATTCATCATGTTTGGAATGTACTTCAATAAAAATGATACATGAAACAAATAATGTACCTGAGATAGGATAATTTGTGGAATCCCGCCTTTTAAATACATAACATTTCATTACATTTTACAAACATAGGATATTTAAAGTCTAGTGTCTTGGAAATCAGGAACAATAAAACATGAATACAACATAAAACATTCTTATAATCTAATTTTAAGGCTTAATAATAAGATCATCCTTAGTAAAATTAGTGCCTTTCATATCCTGGAGACATATATCAAAGGAAAGGGTGAGCAGAAGGCCGAGTAAGGGTAAATAAGGGAATCAGTGTACTTGTGATATCAAAAAGATCTTGAATAACAAGATAAAGATATGAGCAATGGAAGTATAGGAATATGATAATGAAAATAACTTGAAACAAAACTTGAATATGTGGCTACAACATTTAATTTAGGCATTCATGAACGTATCTCCAAGGTCCATCCCCACGGTGTCAAAAAAATTACTAAGGTTATTCACCAAGGTATCGTGAAACTTGTAATCTCTAGAGATTAAATATTTACCCAATGCATTGAAGCGCTATCATGGAACAACATTAATATGTATTTACTTACATGTGATCCACATAGATCATATTCAAACATTTTATAAATAACCCACATAGAATAAAAGTAATGGGTTTCATTTCAAAATCGTGACGTTTTAAAAGCTCTTAAAAATAAGATCATTATATCATTTATAACCCATGGAATGGCAGTGAGGGTTATATGTATGTCCATTATGAATCAAATATATCATTTTGTATATTTATGAACACCCATAGAAACAAAATAGGTCTGGGTATTCACATAAATAAACAAGGGAATTTCTTGAGAGAAAGAGATAGAAATTTTGAGGCGAAAGTTTTACAGTATAATGACTATATAACATGGTTTTAGAAAACATTGGAAAGAGAGGGTAAAAGTGTAACCCACTCATAAATAACGTATAATACTGTATAAATATAGAACAACATGGAGGTAAGATCATGGTATGGAAATTTTAATGACATACCACATGAAAAGGAAACATGAAAGAAAAGAGAAGACATGATTCCTTTTACGAGAAATTCAGCAGCCTAACAGCGTCACTTAAAAATTCAGAAAACAAATTGATGAGAGAAGAAAGGGTCTCTCATCATTTGGGCATAAAATAGAGAGTAAAAATAATATATAAGAACATACCCTCAACATAAAGAGATGGAAAATATAAGACACAACATAAAGGAAGTTGTGGCTTAAAAGGAGGGTGAAATGATCCCTTACCTTGAAGAGTAACTTTGAAAGCATGATTGTCGGGACCTTGGGAGGCTTGAGGGCACCTTGGGAGGACTGCTTGGGAGGTAAGGAGACCAGATCATCGTTGAGGAGGATTTGGAAATGAAAATAATGAGGGAAAGGCTTGGTATTTTTAATAGAAGTGAGGGGACAAGTCATTAATGGCCAAGGGACACCTCATCGGTGCTATTGGAAAACCCATGGGCTTGCCCATGGTATTTTCCCATGGTATTGGCCACCTGGGACACCTCATACATTATAATACCATTCATAAGTCGACCAGAATTATTTCATAATTTTTAAATCCTTAATGAGTTCATTAAAAACTTAAAACTAAAAACTATATTTTCACTATTCACCAAAAATTCATTTTTTCAGAAAAATCCCAAAAATTCACCTTAACCAAATATTGATGCTCTGAATTCAAAAATGAACTCCATTTTATAAAAATAATTTTCTAAATAATTTTAATTTATTTTTCAATTAAAAAACACTATTCACCTGAAAAAACTAATACTTAATTAGTAATTTCTGAAATAGTTTTTCAATGGTGGTGTTAATAGTTATGGGGAGGTCATTTAGGAAGTTGAATGGGTGTAAAATATTAAAAAATTAAAATGTTATAAAATAAACAAAATTGGTTTTTAAATATGGAATTGGGCTCCCTATTTTACCCAATTCATGAAAACTCTCCCATTCCTCCATAAAAGATTTGGAACCCCCCCCCAATCAAAGAATGAATGGAAATTAAAATAAATTTACCTTTAAAATAATTCATGGATGTGACAATTTTCCCCGCCATAAATCATTGCTCCCCCGGAATGCCAGAACAACACCAGATGCAAAAGCAAAGCCCAAACGATAGACCAAGGCAGACTTCCTTGCCACGTTTTCACCCGCTTCAAAAAGGATGAACATCTCCAATTGATCAAACAAAGGAAGATAATACTCTTACCAACCAAAAAGTACCCCACGTACTTAAAATTATGAAACACATTCAAAACACATCCCAAAACAAAATACCTCAAACACTACAAGACGACACTCAAGTAAACCACTTGAAACGAACAACGAACTCGAATAACACTACCACAACATTACGTAAACAAAACCATTAGGTGTTTTACAAACCCAAATTTACCCTAGTAACAAATTTATGGATTGATATACTTTAACTATACTACCTCCTACCTAGAATACACCAAGGAGAAAACTGAGTCACTAGTACGGGGTCACCCAATATAGACATCCCACCACCGGGGACAACTCAATTTCTAAGACAGAATAAGGATAACAATTGGGGAAGGAACGAACCATCTCCCCATAATAAGTGTTAAACTAACACAATTAATTTTACAAGAGAACATAAATGATAACCATGATCGGTCTCCCCACCATAATAACGAACACAACTTTCCTTAAGACAAAATCAAGACACTAACAGGGGGCCTCGAACGGACTTCCCAACATTACGGGTAGATTAATATCAGAATTCATCCAATTAAACTTACATGATACCCATTGTGGGTATACCCAAAACAAAAACCAACCATATTAACTAACTAGTATGGGATAACAAAAAAAAGAAGAATTTTAAGGAGCTGGCATGGCCGCACGGTTGGTTCGCACAGTTTGGGAAACCGTGAGTTAACTGTGCGGATCATTCTGTCCAAAGAGGAAACTTCACACAGGTTCCTTGGTCAAGGATCATAGACGTTTGGAGACCATGTTGTAGCAACTGTCTCTTATCACACGGTCCCCTGGGTTGGCACACGGTTTCTACTAACCGTGCACAAACTATGCACTTCAACCTACCTAACCCAAATTTTTAACTTTTCTCAAAAAATACAAGGGAACCCAAAGGGGAAAAAATCAACTCACGGTATGACATGGAAACAAGGTACTCACCCCTCTTTCCACCAAATGTGAGAAATTGGAACAAGACAATGACACCAGAGGTTTAAACTATTCTTATCATTTATATTGAGGATATGACCTTGACCAAAAGTGTGAACGGCTATAGGATTTACCCTAACTACGTGCCAGCTTCTCTCCGGGGCCTATGGCTGGAGCTCAATGGATTGAAGCATCTTTGGCCTCACAGTTAGGATTTGGAAACCCCTAAACTAAACATCTTCTTCTAGTGCCAAAAACAATTATACTATAATCTCAGATGGTCTCATTGAGACATGACACACTTCAAACCCTCTTTTCCCCAACCCATCATTTTACCAAAACACGAAATTAGAGGATGCACACACATCGCCCCTTTTTTTCTTCGGATTCTAAATAGAGGAATGAAAGGACATATAGAAATACATATTACTAGAACATGGGATTTATAATTTCTTATAGGGAGACACACATCCAACAAAATAGTTACTCTCAAAAGATTTCACAATCTTCACCCTTATAGTCAAATGAACACATGACATCGAATGGCGTCACCGAACATGACCATTGTGGATAAAAGAAAACACAAGGAGAGGGACCTTGTACTGAGTCCCAAATAGCACATGATTCTAGAAAGTGTCCATAATATCCACTCTTGGCCAGATCTTGCACACTGGTGGCCTAACATGAACTCTTGCTTCAATGAGACTGACGAAAAACCCAGAGGCCCTTTAAGACATCATTATACCCTGACAACCCTGAACTTCATTGACCTTCGACAACATAGGAAACATAAGAAACTAAGGTCTATTTCAACCTCCCACAACCACTCTCCCACTACAGGGGGATCCACATAATTGAAAAAGAATAGGGGTAAACTCAATCTCCAAACCTCAAGAATAAAGTCCTTATGTTGATCAACTGGAGGATCATCCAACGGTGAATCACCATAGGCTAAACATGAATAATAGATTAACACTTTATGGGGGCGTACCCTACCCTACAAGAAAACCCAAGGACCCAACCGATCTGGTCATTTAGTCACAACAAACCACAAACCTGAACAGAACACATGAGGGTAGCCACCTCATTGGCCTCCCAGACTTTTCCTCAAAAGATACCACTGACCAACACTTCATTCCAACTTATCAATGAAACACAAACCCAAAACATCGTTCAAACAAGATGGGTTATTGAACTTGAAACATCCCACAATAATAATCCTGAAAACACATAATCCATACCTCCCAACCATACATTATCAAAACAAAACACTTTCCTTCTAAAACAATTTAAAAAAAAACCGGTGTTGGTTGGTTGCGCATTTACCGATGGTATCTCATGAGCCTCACACATGAATGTTTACATGCCACACTAGGAACCCACCTCATATCCATTCATATTCACAAATAAATCTATGCATGTGGCCACCCTTGACAACACCAAATACAAAAAATCAAACCTTTCCTCTTTTTAAAATCAAACTTTTTACCACATTTTTTATTTCTCAAAAACACTAACCATAATATCAAAACCCTATTTTTCATCTCACAAACCAGTTTAGAAAAGAATTCATAATTCAATAAAAGCACATATTCATGCCTTTAACAATTGTTTCAATACATTTTAACCCATTTCCAAACACTTCTAATTTCATGAAAAACACCATTTCATAAATCTATATTTAATTAAGAACTCAACTCTTCTCATTTCATGACAAGGTTCTAAAAGTTCATAAATTTTTTTGCAAATGTTCAGTAGTCACCGAACCCAAAATCCATCTTCAACCCCCACACAAAAATTTTAGAACACTTAATTCAATCCAAAACACGTTTCCACGGTTAAAAAAAATTCCACTAGAAACATATTTTCAAAACCCCAATTAACATAGTTCATACTTTCAAAAGAGGTGTAAACACATAATTTACCCTTTTGAAGTAATTCTGAAATTTCATTTATAGACATAAAAAAAACTTTTTCCACTTTACTAGAGAATAACTTCACAAAAAATCACACTCCTTAAAGTGAAGCCATTTTTTTAGCTTAAAAAAACCATGTTTCCAAGATTCCAAAACAAAGAGACACAAGACAATGTGAGAGGAAACTAGTTTCGGTGGGTGACATGGAAATATGTTTGGAAACCATATTCCAATCACTCTTCCATCATAGAGTGTATTCTAGGGAAATATCCACGGCTCCACATGGCTTTCCAGGCCCTACAAGCTCACTGAGATTATTCTCCCAACTCCCTTTTCATTTCCCATAGTCATCATCAAACCAAGAAAACCAAAGGACTCAGATAAATCCAGACATCCTCTGGTGACTTGAATAACTTCAGGAGGTATGATATCCAGAAACAGTAGCCATGACTGAAATGTGATGTCCCGACAATCCTAGCTCCAGACTATCCTGACTCTTCCCCAAATAACAAGACCCATAGAGCGAACCTGCTCTAATACCATTTTGTCACGAACCAAATATGGTCGCTGCCAAAAACGGCACCAAACCCAGCCCGTGACATGACCCGAAGGGCGTTATCTATCCCCACGGGCTGGCACAAGTGCCCGGGTATCATTTATTTTTGTTTGGTAACGATTTACCCGAATATGAAGGCATAAACCATTAAAAACAATCAATAAACTGAATCTGAAAAATTTATACCAAACGATGTTTACACAAAAACAATAACTGAATACATTGGTTTAGATTCAATACAATATGTCTATAAATAAATTAAAACATTATAAAAACAACCACCAAGACTCCACACAACAAGGGGTCATCACCCCCGAGATGTCTCCACAACACCGCGCAGTAGGAGGGGGCTAACAACCCAAACCGCCTTCACCTGAGGCCTTACCTTTACCTGAGTAAATCATAACAAAGTCTAATTACACCCAAGGGGTGTATGTAGGGTGTGATCCTAAGCCCAATAGTATACCACCCAATGATTCTAATGTGCATGCAATATAATGTGAAGAAGCAAACAGTTTTAATTCGTAATGAAAAACGATGATGAAATTCCAAGAAATGCAACTTTCATTAAAAAAACGTTTTCAAACTAGAATTTCTAGAATGTTAAAATTTCTAAATGGAAATTATAGATACTGTAATGTACTTAAAAACACACCCAAATACAAGGGTAAATACTAAAAATCCAGTGAGCAACAAACCAGGAACACCCCTAGGAACTAGGTTGTCTTTGGCTCTATGTACCTCATACCTCAGTGTAAAGCAACCATAGTAAAATCCACTCTCGTGCAGGAGCCACTAGTAGGGAACATACCCACAACATAGTGGTTTCCAATCATCATCCAAATCTTTTAGTTAGAGTTTTCGTTATCCAAATTCTATGTGAAATAGGGACAACACACATCTGGTCCACTAGTCGTACTAGTACAAATCCACCCACCTAAGTACCTGGTCTTCCCCTTTTGTGATCAAAAAATTTCAGCAGGAAACATAAATCCATTTTCAAATAAACCACCACTACCGGTCACACACAATCAATACAGTAGCTATCACATTTTTATACAACTTAAAATAGACAATAAAACACTTTCATTTTTAATAAAACAATTCCTCAAAATCCCGCAGTGTTTTGCACAAAAAAACACCTTAAGAACCCCAATTGCACACTATGTAAAAATTTTGTATTTAAAAAAACATAAAGGGAATCCCAATACATTTAAATTAAAAAAAAATTTCATTTTTAGGGAAGCTTCATATGGTTCAAGAAGTGACATCATTGTAAAACCTCCATTTTTTACACAAGACGGCTCTTAGAAATTCATGTGTTTCACAAACACCATTAAAACCAACTTTCACAGCAACAAACACATGGGATAATCATCAAAACAATATTTTTATTCATATTAAAGTTCATTAAAATCAACTAATTACATATAGGGCAGCCCCAAATAAACTAATAAAACATTTCTATAAAAAACCCAATTTCACATGAAATTGGCATTTAAGATTCATTTGAAATACAAACACAACTAAAACTATTTTTTCAGAAATAATAAAATTCAATAAAAATGAATGTTCCATAAAAACCGTATCCAATTCACAAAAACTGCATACACAATGGAATCACCTACCAAACCTAAGGAAACCCGGGAATCCTTTGTGCGAAAACTCAAACGCACCACCACTGCACCTCAAGGAAGGTAAACCAGACCTAAAACCAGAATTTCAGACCATGAAACACATGATAAAACCCTAATTTTAATACCCTAATTTCTGGACATTAGTAACCTCAGTGATAAGGGAAGTAACCGTTTGTACATTGAATGTAACTCTAATCAAATTGAAAGAAGAAAGAATGAGAACAACTTTCATAAAATATCTTGTAGAAATATCCCCCAAAAATACCAGTAGCTGATTTTAAAAATCCTCAAAACATCAAGGGTGGTTCTAAAAAGGATAAGTAGATCATTTAAAAATTAGAATGGGGGAAAAAGAGTAATAATTGAGAGAGTTATGAAGGAATGAACTTACCTCTTCAAATATGGACGTTTTGAGAACCCTATGAATATCTGCCCAAATTCGTGATTTCAAGGAGCGACAAAGAGTGGTGTAAGGGAATGGTCGCGTGGTTGGGTTCAATGGGCTTGGGATCCACTTTGTATCACCGAAATATCATTAATATAGAAGGATATATGAAATAAACATATTTTTGTTTTAAAACTGGAAATGGGCCTTCGGGCTGGCCCAATTCCTTAAATAAAAACCCAATTCCACCATTATTATGGATTCTTAAAGGGTCCAAATTGCAATGGTGGTGTTAATAGGTCGGGGGACGTCCTTTAGGAAGTTGAATGGGTGTAAAATATTAAAAAATGAAAATGTTATAAAAGAAACAAAATTGGTTTTTAAATCTGGAATTGGGCTCACTGTTTGACCCAATTCATGAAAACTCTCTCATTCCTCCATAAAAGACTGGGGACCCCCCAAAACAAATAATGAATGGAAATTAAATGAAATTTACCTTTAAAATAAGTCATTTATGTGACACTTCACATGACCTCAAGCGCGCCTCCCCATATTATAGAGGTTACTGACTAGCAGTGAGGGTCTAATAAGTCATATGGGGAGACTATACCCTCTTTATCAGAGAAAGCCACAATAGAACACAATATAAATAGTGAAAACAATATGACTCAATAATAAAGAATAAACAAAAGTTTCCCAAATGGGGTACAAACACTAATCAAATACAACAATGGAATGTCGTAGTAGTAGTGCAAAGTGAAAGAACCCAAAATAAAAAAATGGACAAAACTTCAAATAGGCCTAGAATCTAAGTATAGCTCCTTCTTTTTGTACATATCAAGACCAACTCAACATCCTAGAGTTAGGACTTTTCCCTTGTCCTGACCTACAACCAATAAGTCTTCTCAAGTACCCAACGGTGGCCCGAGCGGGGTGTGAGTACAAAACTTAGTATACTACCACCAACGGTGTCTACAAAAATATCAAGTCTAATAGATAGTGCATGCAAGTAAAAAAAATGGCAAGTAATCAATGGGTATTTTAGGTGCCATTAGTGAACAATGTCCATTTAATTCATGACTCACATTTATTCCAATTCCATTTCTTATACCATTTCTACTACATACCCATTTTTAACAGATTCTCTCTAGGTTAGGCATATACATCATCTATACATGGGTCTAAGGAAAGAAATTACTATGCACAGGGGAAATAATTCAAGTCCCTATCTCACGTGGGATACACACATCACATAAACACATTATCCTCACCACAAAGCCTTAGTCTAGGTGGAATGAAACCATTGGGGGTTTAGATCCTCATTCCCCTTCCCTAACCCATGCATTTTGGGGTAGAGTTTAGAGCCTCAGTCTAACTCGAACCATGGGCATAGAGCCTCAAGTCAATACCCCACTCTTACTAGCCATGTTCAAATTCTTATTTATCAATTCATAACAACCATACCATAACACAACCAAATATATTCAATTCTATTAGAATTCACAATACATAAAAATCAACACGGGAATTAATGTTATTCCTTAACCCATTAATACATTTACCATTTACAGATCATATCCATTTAGCCAAATTCCCATTCTCGTGACTTAACCCATTAGGTGTATTCATCAAAGATCCAAATTCATCATTAACCACACATTTACCCATTGGTCCCATTTATTATTTCACAATCCATTACCCACTTATGCATTTCAAGAACAATTCTCATATCACATAACACAAGCCCTTTATTTCATTCAATCATTTAGGTGTACCACATATTTCTCATGTATTAACCCATTCAAAAAATTCATCCACTCCTTTATTACATCTTGTTAACATATTCCTCTCTTCCCATTCAATTCCCCAATTACAAGTTCACCATTTAATATTCACTAATCCCCTTAAGCATTTCTAACCAAAATTCATTAAACAATTGACCAAATCAATTTCAAACCAAATACCCATTATCTTGTCATTCCAAGAACACCTTATTCCATTATCACCCTAGGTATATTTATCATCATTCCATTTACATCTTAATCAACTATTAAAACAAGTTCTACATGGGTTCCACATTATTATTCGATAATCATTCACTTAACCCTTTCCACTCTCTAGGTTCGCAATGCCGTTGCACCCCATAGGTGGCCCTAAAATGGTCATGTCATACTCAATGCATCCCATGGAGATTGTAAGGGATTAAATTGGTCACATAGACACCCATTTTTATCAAACACTTCAACGAAACCAAGAACACAAAAAGGGGGAAACAAGAACATCAACTTCCACGCACAAATCCAAAAATAAAACAATGGGATAATACTTGAAGACCACCTACCTCAAATCCGATGATGAATGCACTCTTAATTGTGGCCTTGGATCTAGATTCAAGCACTATTTTAATCCTAAACCTAAAACACACCCAAAAAATTGGGATTTAGGGTTTCATTAGAAGATGGGAGAAACCATAATCTCTAATCCCAAAAAGAGAAGCAAGAGGAGCATTAGACTTACCCGGGGCTTTGATCCGCAACCAAAAATACTCCAAACAGCCAAGAATCGAAGTTGAACCACCCTTGGGAGATATTGGGAGGTTTGGTTCATTCTAATTGTTCTAAGGAGGAAGGGGGAGGAAAATACCGAGTGAACTTAAAAATCCAGCGGTGGCATTTTTGTAATTTTTTCAATATTTTACAGGCCACACGGTTTGTCAAACTGTGTGAAAATTGTGTGGAGGATACTACCGGAACACCCTTATTTCACATAGTTTTCAAGACCATTAAAAAACCATTTGTATTGCTACTACATGCATGATATCCCATGACACAGGTTTCCAAACCGTGCGCATACCATGCGGATTGCCCAGAAATCCCCATTTCTCCGTTTTTCATGTTATGAACTGCCAAAAAACCCACGAGACTTCTCAAGGACTTTAGAAAACACATATCTAGACAAAAAGGATATGACCAAGCCAAAACATAATCAAAATCATACATTAATAAAATCTAGGACCTTACAACCTCCCCACCCTAAAATGGTTTGTCCTTGAGCCATACTTCAATGCATCACTATGATTTCAGAACTTGAGGTCATTCCACTATGCTTGCCTATCCATTTCCATCTTCCATGTTTCTAGTTGGAAATCACAATTCCCGTTGAATATGGATCTAGGGTAAATTATTTCCCTATAATCATTCATCACTACAACCACAACATGAGTTGAAAACTCTGAAAGGATTCATCAAATTCAACCATTATCACTATGAGAATTTCATGGGGGAAACATAGTTAACAACAACTAACTCACAACAAATGAAAAGTTAACACACAACATCACATCATCATAGAAGAACCAATTGGCACCTCATCAGCCCGATCCTCTGCACAACTCATGAACCAAATCACTTGGCATCATTTTCCTTTATTTTTTAAACTCTAATGGTGACCCAAATCCAATATCACTTAATGGGAAACACCTGATCCTTACAATATATTTTCTTGAAGATTTAATTCCACAACTATACAAGAAAATGAAACTCAAAACTCTCGACTACTCAACTGGTTAAATTGTTCCAAACCTCTATAACAAGGCCAACTCACCTGAATGGTGACCACTCGAGTCCTTCCAACTTGAAACTATGATCACGTCATCAACCAGCCATTTATCTGGCATGATTCTCTCCCCCATTTTTTGTTACTTGGAACCTCCCCCATCGATAAAGGACCACCAGAACTCAACTCAACTTTCACAGCATCTAACATGTCCCAACTCACCACGACCAAACATCAATAGAATCATTACCCTACTTTTGCATCCATCCACACCATTGAAACCGTTCGGGAGGATATTCCTTCACTATCCTTCCAAGGAATAAGATCAACATGACCTCACTCAAGTACAACTTAGTTTTAAAATCGCATTTTATGCAACAACATAAACATGGAGGTGGGTCACTCTCACCACACCCATTAAATTTTACCATCTCAGGTTGGACCACATCTGACTGGCTTGTCCCAGAACACCCACTTTCCACAAATGGTATGATACCTATTTCTCACCTTTTCATGGTGCTTACCAACTTGAATACTATAATTATCATCCCATGCACCCACTGAGGTCATTTCCTAAATTTCGGTATAATTACATCATCACGACATTACCACCCTCCAAGATTTTCATTGGGCTTCATCCTTGGAAGGACACCACATCACATGGATAGGGTTCACTCAGCTTCACGACGTTCCAAAACCACACATGGGAAAATTACCCGAGTCTTACCCCAATCTTCATCAGAGTTATAGGACCCTAACTTCTCTTGCCACAACCAATTTTTATATCCAACCACACTATTCTATGACTCAGGACAAACATCAAATACTACACTTGGAACCACCCTGAGCTCAACCCAACATGTGGATCATCATACATCATGTCCAAGGACCACATGTCTCTCTAAGGAACCAGACATGCACCTAATAGGTTCCTCATTGGAATATTTGTGCCACTCTATCGACTCGATTGTCTCTTCTCCATATCTAGGATTAACTTATCACTCATTACCTTAGGTTTTTCATTACATTTTCTCA
This sequence comes from Viscum album, assembly GCA_963277665.1. Taxonomy (NCBI): domain Eukaryota; kingdom Viridiplantae; phylum Streptophyta; class Magnoliopsida; order Santalales; family Viscaceae; genus Viscum; species Viscum album. The sequence continues at coordinate 181,799,151 of OY728153.1, read as the reverse complement.
CCATGAGGTATTCCAACCACCAATTATTACACTCAAACACAAGCCGAACCCCATCCTTACACATGGATAGGGTTCACTCAGCTTCTGTGGACAACACCCATGGAGTTTTTCATCATTAGGCCCACCTTGAGAACCTCACACCAAGTAATCATGGTGTAAATCCCACCATCAAGCTCAAAATATACCGTTTCCATGAGTGCCAACTCCATGATGTCCCTCATCCATCCAAAAACTTTCAATTATATTGGTGTAATCCAGAGCTTCTCAATTTACCTAGGATGATGTCAAGATGTTGGACATGCTTGTCACTTGCTGAGAAACACTAAGAAGTTTTCGAAGAACAAAACCACCAAATTATCCAATTCTAACATCGAACTATGGGACACCATGATCTGCCAAGGATTTCATGCCTCCCCGTCGAACGCTTCCCAGCAAAACTTAACCACCACCAATCAAGTGTGATTTCCAACCAAGTTTAACCATCACTCCATGAACAAACTGCCAAGAGGATGTGAACCAATGTTTCATGTGTCACTACTTCCACTACATTGCTCGAGTCCTTCCCATGCTTCACTGAAATCTATCAACTGAACCACAATAGTCTACCACAATAATAATACTAATTGTCTCTCACAAATCATCCTTACCTTTGGTATGTCCCATCACCTACTTACTTACATAACCATGTCTTTTGGTTAGTCTGTCTCATCAGCCTTGAAGTGGCCCTTTTATCTCACCCAAAAACCAAACCATTCATAAAAAAAGATCAGCCACGTGACCACCCTCAACTCGGGAGTCATCGTCGAGCGAAAGAATATAACTGCACTCTAGTCACCCTTGTCTCTTCCGCTAAAAAAATTTTGATACCTCCATTAATCATCATCCAAACAGGTGCGTCAAGCATACATGTGATACAAATCTTCAAAGAAAAACCTTACCTCTTATCACAAACACTAGGGTTACCTTACGAAGGAACTGGGCCTAACTATACCATTCACTAAAACGTGAGGTACTTAGTATGCATTGACACCACCTCTAAAGCATCACCCAAGCTTCATATTCCAAGGAACTTATACCACTGGCCTTACCTGCCACAAGGTCACCCATGATTTTCAGAAACTATCATCGCATAACCACAACTCCAGCGGAACAACCAACCATCAACCATCCCACTTGGCCCTCAAGGCCATTACTGCACCATGGAACACTCTGAGTCCTACTATCAAAGTCCAAAACATCAACATCTGAAGAACACAACCAAAATCACTAGAAACCCTATCCAACCTCTCTCATAGGTCACCTTGAAGGATGAATGATACCAACTCCCTTAATTGGAGTCACAACTAGGAAAATCCATTGACCCTCTCTCCAAAACCTACATAACATGACACGAACAACGAAATGCTTGTGAATTGAACTCTCACCCTAGTTCTTATGCACATTGTGTCATGCACCCCAAAAAACCATTTACTATAGGGTTTGTACCAATGGTGTACACATTCCTTGGTACTACAAACAAAACATCCTCTCCAGGATTCAAAACACAACTCATAAGATCTATACATACAAGGTAACCAAGATCTAGGCACCATCCTTAGGGTCCATCATGTACTCCGTATGGTGAAAACCCACAAGAATTCCCTCACTCACATTACAGAACAACGCCTCCCAACCCAAAGTCCACAACCCTACCAAGGGTTCCCAAAACACATCACCTAGGCCATATCACAACCGACCATGCCTCACAATCCAAATCCAAAGTCTCAAACTAGAGTACTCTCACTACCCCAACTCACACATACAAGGTTCAAACCAAAAACACAAAGGATTACCACCTCTAAACACAATTATTCTCATTTTTTAAATTATCATCCACTCGACACTTCGAAGAATGAATGACAGGATTTAACCACAAATTGAAAAATGTCTCACACTAGAAACCTTAAACAACCCATTCTTCATGATCTATCCCAACGACCATCATCACACTTAGAACACTACCCCCTAACATACCTATCATGGTTCTGGTCAACTTGGGGTAACCAATTCACTTAATCACAGGTCTTCTATCAACACCTCTTCGAACCAATTCTTCTTTTATAACACGATTCCTTTCCTCTTAGGAACATTTCCAATTTCACAACATGTTAAAATCATAATTTATATTCATTTACGCCCTTCATTGGAAAAAATTCATCAACAATTTTACCATTATTATGCAATATTTATCTTTTAGACACTGATTCAACATTTTACAATTTATGATAGAAAAAATGATAACCCATTCCTAAAATTTATTTTTACACGATATTCCTTAACTATTCATTTGCATTCGATTCATTTAACCAATTGAATTACAATTATTAGGCATCATTTTCTTCATATTTATCAAGGAAAGAAAATTCATTCTCTCTATGCCCCGCACACTAATCTCGTGTGTGTGCCTATAACGATTAATGCCTCCTATATCCTTAGGTGCCTAAAATGATGCACGAATGCACAACCTCATGCCCTTATGCCCATGAGAAAAATATCTTAAATCAGTCAAATCATGCCACATGTGCATCACCCAATGGTGAAATATCAATCAACTATAACAAAACACATCAAGAACAACAATTCCCACCCAGGGTGACTTGGGGTTTCCCTTATGCATGGGTTAGCTACTCCCAAGAACAAGCTCATTAACAAGGCCCGACATATACTAATATCCTTTCTACAGTCCCTAAATAGTAAAAAAAAGTGAATAATTCCTTTGACACCACACTATAATGTCTTCGACCTGAAATCCACTAAATCTGTGCTCCGATCCAACTCATTACATGACCACAAGCGCGCCTGCACATACGCTAGAGGTTGCCGACTAGTAAAGTAGGTCTAATAAGTCATGTGGGTACATTATACCCTCTTTATTAAGGCAAGCCACAACAGAACATAATATAAATAGAGGAAACAATATGAACAAATAAGCACACATAAACAAATGTTTCCCAAACGGGGTACAAACACCAATAAAATACAACAATTTCATGTCATATATGAATTAAAAAGTGAAAGAACCCAAAATAAAACAAATGGAAAAAAATACAAATAGGTCCCGACTGTAAGTCTGGGTCCTTCTCCCTGTAAGTACCAAGCCCAACTCAACATCCTAGAGATGGGAATTATCCCATGTACTGACCTACAAACAAGAATTTTGCTCGAGTACCCAACGACGGCCTGAGAAGAGTTTGAGTACAAAACTCAGAAGGCCACCGCCATCAGTGTCTACAAAAATATCTAGTCTAATAGATAGTGCATGAATGTACAAAATAAATGGTAAGTAAGCAAGGGGATGTTCGGGTTCCTTCAGTTAACAATTTTCATTTAATTCACAACTAGTATATATCCCAATTCCATTTCTTATACAATTTCTACTACATACCCATTTTTAACACATTCTCTCTGGGTTGGGCATATTCATCATCTATACATGGGTCTAAGGAAAGAAATCACTAGGCATAGGGGAAATAAATCAAGTTCTTATCTCACTAGGGATACACACATCACAACATCACATTATCCTCACCTCTAAGCCTCATTCTAGGTGGAATACAACCGTTATAGGAATAGAGCATTTGTCCCCTTCCCTAACCTGTGCATTTTGGGGTGGAATTTAGCGCCTCTGTCTAACTTGACCCTTGGGGATAGAACCTGAAGTCAATACCCCACTTTTCAAAGACATGTTCACAAGTGTATTTTCAAGTCACCACAACCATACCATAATACTACCAAGAATATTCAATTCCATTAGATTTCACAATGCATAATAATCAACATGGGAATTAATTCTATGCCTTAACCCATTAATACATTTACTATTTACAGTTCATATTCATTTATCTAAACTTCCATTCGTGTTCCATAACCCATTAAGTGTATTAAAAAACACCTAATACATATCCAAATTCATCATTAACCACACATTTACCCATTGGGTCCATTTATTATTCCACAAGCCTTTACCGACTTATGCTTTTCAAGCACAAAACCTCATATCACATAACACAACCCCTTTAATTCATTTAATCATTTAGGTGTACAACCTAATTATCATGTACTAACAAATTCTTAAAATACATCCACTAATTTATTAAATCTCGTAAATATATTCCCATCTTCCCATTCCATTACCCAATTAAAATTTAACCATTTAGTATGCACTAAATCTCTTAGGCATTTCTAACCAAAATTCATTAAACTATTGACCTAATCTCTTTCAACCCAAATACCCATTCTCATGTCATTACAACAACACTTTATTCCCTTATCTCCCTATTAATATTTATCATAATCCCATTTAAAACTTAATAAACCGTTAAAATATGTTCTACTTGGGTTTCTCATTACTATTCGGTAATCATTCACTTAACCCTTGTCGCTATCTAGGTCCGGAATGTTGGAACACCACATGGGTGGCCCTAAAATGGTCAACCCATCCTCAAAGAATCCCTTTAGGATCATGAGGGTTTCAATTGGTTACTTAGACACCCATTTTTACAAAACAATTCAACAGAAATATGAGCATAAAAATGGAAAAACAAAAACACCAACTTCCAGGAACAAATCCGAAATAAAACTATGTGATAATACTTGTAGACCACCTACCTAGAATCCAATGATTAAATAACTCTTAATCGTGGGTTTGGATCTAGATTCAAACACCCTTTGAAGCCTCAACATAAAAATCACCTAAAAAATATGGTTTTAGGGTTTCATAAGAAGATTGGAGAAACTACAATCCCTAATCCGAAAAAGAAAAGCAAGAGGAGAGTTAGACATACCTGGGGCTTCAATCTGAAACCAACAGCACTCCAAGAGGCCAAGAATCGAAGTAAAACCACCATTGGGAGCTTTTGGGAGGTTTGGTTCGTTCTAAGGGTTCTAAGGAGGAAGGGGGAGGAAAATCCAGAGTGAACTTAAAAATCTGGTGGTGGCAATTTTGTAATTTTTTAAATAGTTTCCATGTCACACGGTTTACCCTCATGGTTTTCCAAAACGTGCGCAAACCTCATGGAAGATAATAATTGTATGCCTATATCTCACAAGGTTTTTCGATACCATGTGAAAACCATGCAAATTTATTCTACCCGCATAGTATCCCCTAGCACAGTTTTCCAAACCATGTGCAAACTATGCAAAAATACCCTTTTTCCCTTTTTCATGTCCCGAACCCCCAAAACATCCCCGATCCTTCTTAATGACATGGGAAAACACTTATCTAGCCAAAAAATATAGGCGTAATCAAAAAATTAAACAAAAACATACTTTAATAAAATTAGGCACCGTACACTTTATAAATTGGTTTTTGTTTTACTTTTATTTCATTCATGTAAGAAAAAATGGTGTTTAGTTTAATTCCAATATTTCAATTTTATTTTTTCTTTTATTAATTCCTTTTTAATTTATTATTTTCTAATCTCAACACTATGGGAATTTGTTTATTTATCATTGGTGACTACCCAGAGATGATTTTGATAAACCCCATAGGGGAGAGCGTAATTGGTAAAAAGGGTTTCATACCAACAAAGAATGATTTTCCTTAACTCATAAAAACGATTTTATTCAATAATATTATGTTGTGAATATGAACCTATTTTATTCATCATTGAACCATTGACCAAATTTCTTTAATAGGTAATGAACACCAACATTATTGAGATGATTTATTCATAACCATTGAATGAAATTATTCTTCTAATTTGGAAAATCTAATCTTAATCCACTTAATCCATTTTTATTCATCACAACCTGATGAATTATAATTATAGGGTATATTAACATTGAATAACCATTTATTCTATTTATAAAATTTAATGATTATGTAAATATATAATAATATTATTTTTCAAGAAAACCAGAATTAATTTATTTAGAAAAACCACCCTATAAACCAATTCCCCTCTTTTATACTTTTATATTTGAATAAATTTATTTAAATTGAATCATTAGTCTAATTAAATTAATCATAAATTAGAGAAACATGAACTTTAGTTAAGAGTTTTCATCTCTTTTTTCGCCACTCTTTATGGGATGAACCCCGTACTTCTGCTATATAATGCCTTTTTAGTTAGTCTTATTCGTAAATAAATAAATTTCTAATTTGATCTTGCCCAGAGGATGTAACAACGCCATTTGGGAGAATTACTCACCTTCCAAATTTTCATGAAAATTAAGGAAGAGAATCCAATTTCTATGGATGAAGGGAGGGGAAATCTCTATTAAACACACCTCATTGTTTTCCAGACAAAAGGGAATAAAGGGAGGCTAAAGAATTTAAAACCAATTAGGGGGGTGAATAAAATAAATAATAAAATAAAATTGAGTTTATGAACATGCCATCTCTATCTTGGAGTGGACTACCTCCTAGGAAGAACCATGATATCACTACCCAGGGTAACTTCTTGATGCGACCCAGCATCATTGTGGTGAAACCACCCTTCGGGAAACCCTTCATAGTGTAGAAGCTGGCCATATTTCTTCCCCAAAGTGTAACCAATTTCTCACTCAAAAATAAAAAAATGACAAAATACTAGTTATATCATGACCCACATGTCATGGTATGACTGCCTATAGTTCAGATCTATAGGCTCACTCAACACATTCATCACAACATGACCCACCTATGTCATGGTGTGACTCACTACAAACAAAACTAAAAAATTAATAAAAACACCCAAAGTAATCACAACTCTCAAATATTCCCAAAAATTTAGAACTAACCCTTTATTATATAATAATTTTACATGTAAGTGAAATGGGGATGTTGCACATGCTTTCTTTATTCTTTTAAAAATACAAACTAGTCGTTGAATATATCACATGTCATTATTCTAGAAGATGACCACATCACATCTCTCTCATCCACGTAGCAGAACAAGAAATATGTGATTTACCTAAGCATGGAATTAAATTTCCACAGTCTAATTAACATAATGAATAAATTTATTTTTTCATTATAAAACTATACATATATAATATTGGTTGAACTCCAACTAATGACTTAATCAACAACATACAAAACCTCCCATAATTAGTTAATCCTCAAGGCTTATATAATAAATGTTTCCATGTATAAAGGTTCTCATACTACATATCTCACCAACCTCAGGTAAAAAATATTTGTAATAAGAATACACACCTATATGTATTGATGATAATATGGTATTACATGGGATATAATTTAGAATGTCAGTCCAAATAAATAAGTCCCCACTTATCATTTCATGAGCCTACCATCCATGTTAATCTTAAATTATCATCACTACACAAGATACACTATAATGATAATTGACTAGGGAAAACCCAAAGCCATTATTTGAGAAGATTATATATTTTAATTGTTCATGTAAAATAAATATTAGAAAAAATTAATGACTGATAAATGGATATTACCTTTATTATAAAAACATGGTTCATTATCTAACCATTTCATCAATATTTTATGTACACCGAGAGATGTTTCACAACCCCATGGTATTGCCTTTCTAAAGTATTATTCAAAATATTCACTATATTATTTTCTATATCAACTTAAAATATCATAACATTTCCTTTATCAATGAACTATTCAAAAAGATGGTATTTTAGAAGGTTGTGTTTCGTCCTTTGGTGATATTAAGGTTCATTATCCAGAATAATGGATCCATTATTATCATTGAAAATCTTGGTTCCTCCATTGATTATAGGAAAACCCACAAGTTTAAAAATAAATTCCTCTATCTAATGATCATACATATAATATTTGATGCAGTAATCTACACTTCTTATGTTTTTGAGTCCACCATTGTATCTTGTTTCAAAATCATCCAATTAATGGACGACCATTTAGGGAAATCATGAAACACGATTGAGATATGGTTTCATCCCTATGGTATTGAAAATTTTAATATATGTAACCTTTTATATGGATTTAACCCCCTCCAATAAATACCAAGAATATATCTTTAGTTATTTTTCGTACTTAAGGAGTTTCTTAAATGTAATAAAGTGTATCTCACTATGTTTGAATTGAAATATAATAGTTTTTATATGATAATTGGAAACATAAAGTTAATTATATATTATGGAATAAATGATATAGCCAATGGTGGATACATAGGTATTTATATCCATCCATTCTAATTTCATATAAGGATCTTGAATATTATTAATATTCATTCCATGTAATAATTTTAAAGACCCTTTTTTAGTTCTCTATATTAAAATACTTTAACACTTTACCAATGTATGAATCCTAACCCAGCCCAAACAACTACTTAGATATATCTCTATATATCTTCTTACCCGGTATTTTTGATAATTCACCCATGTGTTTCATAGATAAGCATTTACCCAACGACATCATTATAGAATGTAAATTTGGGATGTAATTTTTGATAATTAATATTTCATCCACATACAAAATCGAAAATACTACAACATTCCCCCTAATATGCTTGTATACATATGAATCATCCATATTATTAATGAAACCAAAATCTTTGATTACATCATCAAACCAAATATTCTAAATATGAGAATCTTTATAACATCCTAGACCCAAAATAAACCTAGATTCGGTAGTTATATTACATTATTGGCATAAGATACAAGATTTCTCGAAAGATCCAATTGTTTAGCAGTATTGGAATAATATATACCTATATAGATTACCTTTAAAAACATAATAAACAACATGAACATATTTTGACAACATTAATAGACCTTCCATCATATCCTGTAAAATTATGCATAGTATCCCTCTACGTTTCTTGGGTAAATGGATAAAAATAAGGGTTATATCATGTGATCTGTAAGTAGTAGCATATAGTGAAATCTTACATAATATAAACAAGTATTAAGTGGTATAGAAATAATAAATTAATAATATAAATCCATAATTAACTAAAACTAAGTGAATTATATATCCATGAAAATTTATTAAAACATGGATAACAATAATCATTTCCCTCATACTAATGGAATGCATAATGTCATAAGTCAAAACATGCTATAAAGGCCTTGTGCGAAGACACTATCCTATTATAACAAGTGGTATACACAAAAACCAAACCTATTTTGTCTCATTATACCTATCAATGTAACAAGGGGGTATATAATTTTGATCCCCAACCTTCACTTGATTAACACCAATGAATTCACCATAATCGTCATCAAGACCTTACAGACAAATCTCTAATGAGCCTCTTACTAAATAGTTACTAGATATCCATATATTGATAAATATTAAAATAAAACACTTCCCCATTCTGTAGAATAATTGTTATGTCTAGGATAATATCCCTTAATCAACTTAGAAATCTTGGGGTGTTATCAAAGTAAAATGAAGTACCATTATTAATGAAATATAGTATAGAGGGTGCTTACAATGTGTTGGGTTATCCATGGATGATAGTAATTGGATAAAATCACTATTATTGATATAATACCAAGGAAAATGTAGTAAAACTCTTTATCATGGTTCATAAAGAGTGTTTAAACATTCCAAAACATATCCTGTGGGAGTTTCTAGTCAGGTTTATAGTATTAGGACAAATAATCTTTCATCAACATGATGATTGATAAAATTCACAAAAAACAATTTTAGAGGTGATTAACCTTACGTAAATCTATTATACGATCATATCCAATTTCTAGTATCCCTATAGGGCAGTATTTTCTTATATGCTACACATACTTTAACTTTTCTAAAACATATAATGGTTTTCCACCATAGAAAATATTGAAGTATACAACGGTTTTGGTAACACCTGAATAAAAAACATGTTGGAAAGATAAAATTATAAATAGTTAAATCCATTAAATTTAATGATTAATATATAATAAATTATTCCATGTAAATTTATGCCCTATAAAAAAATAAATAGCTGGTGAATATAACATGAGTCCCAAAAAATGAAAATTGGGGTGAAAAATCCCCACTTACAACTTGGGTATCCATTCAATTAAAAACTATTGAAAGAGAGGGATTCAAATTTATCTAAAAATCCCATGAATAATGTTTATTTCATGATATGAAATCTCACATATGTATTATATACACCATATTAAGTAAATTAGGTGAATAAAAAATATTTCCCAAAGAGAAGAATTTGAGATGGGAAATGATTACCGCTTTCCTTAACTGCAATGAATTTACATTAACATCATGTATCATAAACATATTCATCTGAAAAAATTAATTTTTAACCTTAATAATATCTATCTTCATTTAAACTATGTAAATAGTCATTCTCTAAAATAATTCCTCTGATTGTCCAAATCGGGTGTTCATAGTTTTGATCGTTTGTACTAGTTTTATAATAATAGTTTTTGTATTCATTCATCTTATAAATTTTATCATTAATAGGTAATTAATGTTTATTTTAGGTGTTATTTATAATAATTTATCATGTTTCAAATTTCATTCCATAGTGTCTTGTTCTTTATCCTTGATGATGAAATTGATAACAAACATGTTTTTGTGATTCTTGATGGTTGAAGGGAATTTTTTTAATTGATGAATTAAATATCGATATAACATATCCCGAATAAAAAAAATAATTACATATTTATATTATATTATACTAGTAATTACATTATTATATTTAATCCTGATATAAATTCATAGTACTATTCAAGTAGGTTTTTCAAACCAGCCCAAACATGAACATACCCTTATTTAATGAATGACTATGAGGTGGTTTTTTATTTATATTAATATTCGAAAATCATAATTATCTAACTAGGTATTTATTATTTTGATATTTCATAATTGGAGGTACTTATAAGAATAATTAATGTATATTAAAATATTACATAATATGATTAAATATTATCAACTCAGTACGCTTGTTTAAAATGATTGAATTAATGATGAACATTTATTTATAATATTATTAATAAGATCTCTTGTTTTTTATAAAACATTTAATGATATTGAGAACATCATATTCCATCATTAAATACATTATATGAACCATCAATGAGGGGTGGTGATTTAAAATAAATTATATTGATTCAGGTGGAAGTGTTCTTCATGTATACACAAACAATTATTTCATTTTTCTTAATGGATGTGATAGAAGAATAGATAATGATAATACTATTAATATAGTACCATTAAAGTATATAAATGATTCATATATCATTATATTAGTGTGTATAGAATAAATTTGAAAGGATATAATAAATTTGAGAAGCTAAATAGTTTATAATACTCATTTGAGGACTTGAATATTCCTTCGATGTCCCCTTATAAATAAAGACCTTATGCTAAATAAGGGTAACCATAAAATTTTTAAAATGATATAGGTTTATAGGAGGAGTATTTTGGTATAGTTTTTAGAGGAAAATATATAGACAGGTGAGTTATTAAGTGGTGTATGTGTTACTCTTTTATAAGTATGGATAAGGGTAGTTTTGGGAGTATCCCTTACATTTTCAATACTGTGATGTTACTATTCAAGTGTTCAAGTCCACTAAATATAAACGATAGGTGGGGATAGTGATTATGGCTCTAAAATCACCTCAAATGTATTTTTGAGATAAAATTTTGTGTTCCAAGGATTATTTAAACTTTTTATTTTTACACAAATTTACTTTAACCATAATAATTAATTTCTATCCTTAACATTTAATTTTAATGAAAAATATTAAGATTTAAAATTTCAACTAATTTTTTTTAAAATTTTATAATCATTTTACCAAAAAATATCTGATGTTTTAAAATGTTGATTTAAAATAAACACACATAATCACGTAAAATAGTTTTTTGAAAAATTGTGTTCTTCTGAAAGAAATTTTCATATAAGAAAATTTATAATGGATAATGGTTTTAATAACATGAATTTATTTATTATAAATAATTAAAGTTTATGATGATTTAAAGGAAATAAAGAACTGAATCTCCCCTGGAAATATTTGATTTAAAGGAAATATAAATAAAACTATATTAAAGTAACATTTTAATTATTTCTAGAAATGTTTTCCAATGATTTTATAAGTTTGAAGAATATTTTAAAATGAATTATGTTGTCACATAAATTAATATTATGTTACCTAAATTGTTTTATAAATTCTTATTTCATTATTACATAATTGTAAAGTTATACAAATTACAAGTTTAATGAAAACTTTATTTTTCAACAAAAACCCTATCTTTTCAGAAAAATATTAAAAAATATTTTTATGCTAATTTTTTTATGATGAAATCAAAAATTATGTTAGTATGGAGAATTTAAAATTATCAAATTAATACGTTAAATAAGGTCATGAAAAAAGGACCTTTAATGTGTGCATTGAGTGATAGTTCTGGATATGGGGTTTACCTGCTATAGTTGGGTCTAAGGTATTATATTATCCCTCATTAAATAATTTAATCATAAATTTTTTTGTATATATTAGCAATTAAAAAAACATGGACCCTTCTTAATTATATATTATTCATGCTCCAAGGTTACCTCTTTAAATTTTTTATTTCACTAAAGGACTTTCACTAATCGATTTGTGTGATTGTGAAATACATGCTCTCTGGTGTCAAGAATTCTAACACATTATTCATTATAAGACATGTCATGACCCGATTATATCCCCTCATATGTGATCACATTCCTTTTTCTAGAATTTATTTCATTAATAATGAAACAGATAAGATATCATGTACTTTATAATGGTTTAGCGACATATCCAATCGATAAACTGAAGATCCAATTCTTTCTAGTATTTTAAAAGGTCTAATATACATAGGGTTTAACATCATCTTTTTTTCAAATATTACAACTCCTTTACATGGTGAAACCTTCAAGAATATAAGATACCCATGTTCAAATAAAAATTATTTCCTTTGATTATTAGTATAACTATTTTTTATACTTTGGGGTGATTTAATATGATCATGAATAGTTTGTTCTTTAATAGTCATATACTTCGCAAGCTTTGGGCCAGTTAACTTTACTTATCCAACATATTTCCAATAGTTTGAATTACAACATCTATTCCCATACAATTATTCATATGGTGACATCTAGATTATTTAATGAACGAAATTATTGTATTAAAATTATACTAATAATAGATATTGATCCCACATACCTTGTAAGTGAAGAGAACATTATCTCAACATATATGACAAAGTCTGGATAGTTTTTTTAGACTACCTATTTTCTTGGGTATGATATTTAGTTCTTAAATTTTTCATAGTCTCGAGATCCCTTTAAAGAATCTTATAGAATATTGATATGAACTAAGGGGCATGTTTAGATACAATTGATATAGGTTACCCATGAATCTTTACATTTCATTGATATATATTCAGGAAAGACACTCAAGTGGTAGATCTTCTATTATCACTAATAAATGAGAATACTTAGTAAGATGAAAAAAGATGACCCATATAGCATTATTATTCCTTGGATTCTTTGGGAGTCTTGTGATAAAGTCCATTGTAACAGTGCTTCACTTCCATATATGTATAGTAAAAGGCTTCGTGACTCCATTAGGATATTTTATTTCAGATTTTACCTACTGGAATACTAAGAATATGGACACATAATCTACAATTTACAACTTCATTCCATCCCACCAAAAATGTTCTCTTAAATCCCTATATATATTTGTGCAACTATGTTTTATAGATAAATTTGAGCCCTGTGCTTTATCTACCAATTCCCTCATCAATTATAATATGGATGGAACACATAACCACTTCCCAAACTTCAACACTCTATCTCTATAGATTAATTTGGTCAATTTCCCATCATTCACTACTTTAATATTCCTCTATAATTTCTTTTCATCCTACTAGTAAGTCTCTATCTTTTTTAGTGAGGATGGTTTTAAAATTTCTAAAAAACGAAAATGGATCCCCTTTCATGAAAATAACCATATAAATATTCACTAAATCTCAATATATTGGATCCTTATTAATCCTCATCATGGTAAAAACTCCATGATAACTCCTACTAAATTCATAAACCACCTTATTTTCGTTCCTATGGTGGTAGAGTATCATGAAACAATTGTCATCGATTTTTTTAACCATCTTCTTTTTCTCATATAGAATTCTTTTTGATATAATAAATACATCAAAACAATATGGTAAGTATATATATCACATCATTCACTATAGAGACAGTGTCTCCATGTTTTAAAAGTAAATATTATGGATAGTAGATCGAATTCATGAGTTGTACAGTTCTATTCTTGGATTTTAAATTTCCTTGATGCATAGGCAATCACTTTATCACTCTATATACGGAAACAACCATGACCTTTCTTTGATGTATCACTATAAATTATAAATTATTCCTTACATAATGGTAGATTTAATAACATTTTATTAATCAGTATCCTCTTAATAAATTCAAAACATTCCTCACATTCCATTAACCATGTGAACTGAACCCCTTTATGTGTTAACATGGTTAAGAAGTTCTCCAAGAAGAAAAAATCTTGGACAAACATCTGAATGTAACCTGCTAAACCGAGTGAAATTTGGATCTTAGTTTTGTTCATTGGTGTAGGAAATTCCTTAAATAACTTTTCCTTTCAAAGTTCAGTAGATATTATATGCTTGGAAACAATATATCCATGAAAATAAACAACCTTGAGATAAAATTCACACCAACCATATTTCCCAAATAATACCTTTTTTTTTTCAGGGTCTCCATAATTTTTTTAGATTACTTTCATGATCTTTATATATCTTAGAGTATATGAAGATGTCATGAATTAAAACTGCCAAAAACTTTTAAAGATAATCCTTGAATACTCTATTAATAAAATTTATAAATATAGAAGGTCCATTAGTTAATCCAAAATTAATTATCATAAAATCATAATTTCAATACCTCATATGAAATGTCATCTTTAGTATATCATCCTTCTTCACCCTTATCTAATGATAACCAGACTACAAAATGACATTTGAATAGTATTTAGATTCTTGAATTTGATAAACTAAGTCATAAATGTGAGGTAAAGGATGCTTATTATTTATATTAATGGAATTTATCTCCCTATAAGTGATGAAAAGTCTCATAGACCCACCCTTATTTTCCACAAATAAAATAGGAGCTCCCTATAGGGAAACACGGGGGTGTATCTATGCCTTCTCAAAAAAATATTTTAGTTGTTTCTTAAACTCCATGAATAGTAATTACTCCATCATATAATTAGTTAGTTATATATTCCTTGAATCAAAAAAAAGTTGAATAGAGAACTTGACTTCACAGTTGGGTGGATGAAAAAGTAATTTTTCTAAAAAAATTAATAAAAATGTGTATTATGGATACATCCTCTATTATTAGGATATATTCCTTATAAATTGAGAATTAATTATCTTACTCTATTACCAATGTTTCATTAAGGATGGATACTGAATATGGTTATATAAAATACTTGGGAGGTGAAGTATCTACCTTCAGATGATTAACCACCATTATAAATTTTTCCTTTCCACTACTTCCCAAAGTGTGAAAGATATTCTCTAGGGACTTGATTCGTTATTCGGATACCAATGGATTAGTAGCTACATTGAATACCATAGGCTGTTTTCATATGAAGTCTTTCAACATAGATACACCATGTTATGGATTGGTAAGTACAATTATGTGAGTGGTATTAATTTTCATAACCCAGGTCAGCATCCCTAATATAGTTATGATTTTATTTTCCTCATATCTTTCTCCATTTACTTTCTCAAGCGGAATATCTCTGAATTAAATATGAGTGTTTATATGTTCTCATTTCTAGCATTAGTCAAAACCTCTCTATACATAATTATCTCATGATATCAAACTGTAAAATATAATTCCTACTATGTTTTTTAGAGAATTCCCTAGAAATATTGATGGTTTTTCATAGTACATGTGATATCTACTTTAGTTCCACTAAATATTTTCCACCAAGGTTTATGATAAAAATTATTTGATGAAAAATGTAGCATCCCAAACTCTAAAAACCCATAATTGATAATTATTACATTATTGGAATAAGATTTAAGTGTTTACAAAGGATCTAAAGGTTTATTAGTCTCGGAAGACTATAAACATACATACATTCCATTTTAAAATAGTAAACATTGTTTGGAAATATTACAAGAACATTATTATACATTCTACTATATCTCTAATAATTGCACATAGTCATCATCTATGTTTCTTAAGGAAATAAAGAAAATAAGGGTGATCCCGGTTTCTTAATAAAGACTATCATAATAAACAATATTACATAATATAAATAATGAATAAGTGATATGGTGGGAATAATTCAACAACATGATGCCTTAGTCAAATGAAACAAAGAGAATTCTATATATGAAAACAAATGAAAACATGAATATAAAAAATAATTAATCTCATATTGATGTAATGAATAATTCCAAATTTTAAAACATGATTTAAATTCCTTGTTCCAAGACACTATCGTATTATGGGTAGAGGAATAAACTAAAATCCAACATGTTTCGTCTAATGATACCTATCAATGAATCAAGGGGATATTTAAGTTTATCCCCCAACCAATCACCTAATTAAGTCCAATATACTCACTATAAGATTCATTAAGACCACATATACCATTCCTTATGTAACCTCTTACTAAAAAAACTTATCTATCTATATAATGAAAAATATGGAAATTTGATACTTCCTCATTAAATAAAATAATGTTCATGTCTATGATAACATCCCTTAACCAATATAAAAACTATGGGGTATAATCAAAGTAATATGATGTTCCCTTATAAAAGAATTATAATTTATAGGGTACTTATAATGTTTTGGGTCATCCATGTACGATAGTAATTGAGATCAATATCTTGCATTTCTAGGATACCAAGTAAATTATAGGAAAATTCCTCCATCATGGTTCATAAAGAGTGTGTGATTATCCCAAAGCATATCTCGTGAGAGTGTCTATCCAAGTGTTCATTCTTAGTCCCATTCTTCATGAATTTTAGCGATGATTGGTTCAATGATCAACCAAACCTTTTTAGGATGATTTCCCCTAAGTGTATTTGTGTCATAGCTGCATCCAATTTGTAGTATCCAAACAAGGATGTATTTTCTTTGAAACTATACATACTTTTAATTACCAAATATTATGATTATTTCCCACCATGTAAAATATTTAATTTTACAATATCTTTGGTAACTCTCAAATAAAAAGAAGATGAAGGATGGATAATAGTATAAACATGTAAATCTCTAAAATTCCCTTAGTAATATAGAAAATTGTATTCCCTAGAAATGTATGCACCACACAAAAGGAAATAGGTGGTGAATATAACATGATTACAAAAGAATTAAAATTGATATGATAAAACCTCACTTATGTATTGGGAATCCATTCAATTAAAACATATTAAAATAGATAGCTTCAAGTTTATCTTCAAATACCAGGAATAAAGTTCATTTCATGATATAAAACCTCATATAGACAGTATATAAACCTTATGAAGGAAATTGGGTGAATAATAAAAAAATTGGCTCAAATAGAGTAATTTTAGACAATAAAAGCTTACTAATATAAATTTTCATTCATACACTTCATAAATAGTCCTTATTTTACATGAATTCTTCTAATTTTCCACTTTGGGTGTTTAAAATTTTAATTGTTTTACAAGTTTCATAATATAATTTTTCATATTCATTATTCTTCCAAAGATAATCATTACTAAGACATTAAATTTACTTTTAGGGAATATTTATAATAACTTTTTTTGTTTAAAATTTCTTTCCTTATTGTTTTATTCATTATCATTGAAGAGGAAATAGATAACAAGCTTGTTTTAGTGATTCTTGATGATCGAATGGTGTTTTCTTAATTGAGGAATTAAATATAAATATGAAATATATATATATATATAATAAACAAATCATTATTTAAACATTTATAATATATTATCCCATTAAATATGTTCCCATATTCATTCTTGATATAAATTCATATTTTTGTTCAAGTAGGTGGTTAAATTGACCCAAATATGAACATACCCTATTTTAATGAAATATTATGAGGCGGTTTTATTATAATATAATTATAATACAAGTATATTGAAATTATTTATTGTTTATTATTTTTATATATTATAATTTTAAGTAGAATAAGGAGTAATATAAATGAAATTATTACATAATTTGAATAAATAATATCCTTTTAGTGTACTTGTTTTAAACTATTAAATTAACGATTAACAATTTTTATCACATCATTAATAATTTATCCAATTTCACAGACCATCACCATAATGATATCATAAAAAAATTATATTTCATAATTAAATCCATTTTAGTTACAATCAATGATTGGTGGTGATGAAAAATGAATTCCATTTCTTGTGGAGGCATTAGTTTGTACGTACGCAAAAACAACAATTTCATTTTTCTTAATGGATAGAATAGATGGATATATAACAATAATACCCATATTATTTCACCATTATATTATATAAATTATTATAATATCATTATTTTAGTTTCTATATAAATTTTATAAATAAGATAATTAATAATAAAATCTAAGTAGTTGATAATACAAACATAGGGGACTTGAATTTTCCTTAGAAGTCTCCTTGGAAATGACTGTCTTATAATAAATAATGTAGACCACAATATTTTTAATGTTGTATATGGTTCATAGAGGATAATATTTTTATATTCTTAAGAGTAAATTCGAATGATAGGTTATTCTTTAAGTGGTGGGGATGTTACTCTTCTATAAGTGAGGAGAAGTGTAGTTTTAGGAGTAACACTTACATGATTAATAATTTATTGTAATTATTCACGTTTTTAATGGAAAAAATGTAAAAAATATGTTTTTATTGTTATTTTGGTTTAAAAATAACATAAAACACTCTTTTTTAGACAAATTTTATCATTTTGGGGTTTTTCGTTTTAACTTTTAACTTTTACCGTAGTTTACTTTTACCTTGGTAAATAATTTCAAACCATATTAATTAATTTTAATAAAATAATTAAGATTGAACATTATAACAAATTTGATACTAGTGATTTGAAATTTTTTAATCATTTTACAAAATATAATTTCTAATTGTTTTAAATGTTAATTTTAAAATAAGAAAACTTAATCACGTGAAAATAGTTTTTAAAAAAATAATATTTTAAGCATTATATTTACATATATGATAAAATTATCTTGGATAATGATTTTAATGAAATAATGTGAATAATTTTTAAAAAAATAATGTATATGGGTCTTTTATGTAAATCCAAAAACGAATCTCTCTTGAGAATATTGGATTCAAATAAAAGAAAAAATTAGTTTTTATATTAAATTAACATTTTAATTAGTTCTAAAAAAATTCATTGGTTTTATAAGATCGAATAATATTTTAAAATACAAAAAGTTATTAATTAAATTAATATTATACTAATTAAAGGTTTTATATATTCATAGGACATTATTATATAATGGTAAAGTCATTAAAAATACAAGTTTTTTTAAAGTTGTATTTTTTGAAAAAAAACAACCTTTTCATGAAAAACAAAAAAATTCATACTAAGATAATTTTCATATGTTAGATTCAAAATTGAAGTTATTTTGGTCAATTTGAAATTATAAAATTTATATTTTAAATAATTTCATGATTAAATTCTCTTCAAATTGTGCATCGTGTGATATTTAGGGATATGGTGTTTATATGCTATAGCAAGGTCTCAGGTACTAATAGATTACTTCAATCCATATATGGTCCACTGTAATTTTAATAACATAGCTGAATAATTTGGAATATAAAAACATTTGGTCTATTTCATATACATGTACAGATATAAATTCTCATTAAGTAAAGTGTTCTTAATATCCATTTGATATATCTCATAGTCAAAGTGGGCTGTTATGGAAAGCAATATCCAAATAATCCTCATCATTACTACAAGTGAGAAGGTTTTTTCATAGTCATGACCATGAATTTTCTTATACCCATTTTCCAATGTGAATTCATTATAGGTTGACATTATACTATCCATGTTAATTTTTTTTACAGAAAACCCACATTCACACTATTATTATCACCCCTTAATGTTCATCAACCAAGTTCAAAACCTAGTTAGTGCATATGGAGTCCATTTTAGATTTCATGGATTTTAACCATTTCTTAAAATCATAACACTCAATGGAATCATGGTAAGCAGTTTATTTATCTTATATAAACATTACTTCATCATCATTTGTTATAAGAAATCCATATCTCATGGGTTTCTAAAGAATCATACAATCCCTTTGAGTTTCTTGAGTGAATTGAGTTCGTTATTCTTACACATATCCTTATGGAACTAGCTGAGCCTCTATAATATGAACAGTTCATATTTGTTATTATTTAACTTCTCCCAGTTCAACTCACCTCCCACATACTCCTTGAATTGTGTGTTCCTTCTCAAGGAAAACACTATATCAAGCTACAAAAAATTGTGTTTGGTCGGATTATATAAGTAATATCCCACAATCCCTTTAGAAAAACCAAAAAATAAACATTCCTTAGATTTAGTATAGAGTTTATCAGAATCCAAATGTCATTCATATTATTCACAACCCCAAATTTTCATAAAATAGATATCAATACACTTCCCATGGAAAATATCATATGATGTCATTATGATTTCTTTAGATGTAACATGTTTTTGTATAAATACTGTAGTATCCAAATCATAATCAAAGAATAAAATTAGAAGGTCACACTAACTCATCATAGATCGACCCTATTTAATGAGGTATAATTTTGCCTCCCAGGAACACCATTCCACTCTGATGTTCCAGGAGGACTGGGTTATGGAACAATTCAACAATGTCTCAGATGATCAATTTTTTTTCTCAAGTATTCACCACCTTGATATGATTAAAGAGTATTAAAACTATTTCCCAATTGATTATTTACTTCATTTATAAACTCTTTTTCCTTTTCAAATGTTTCATATTTGCGCCTCATCAATAACATATAACTATAGAAACTTACATAATCATTAAAAGTAATTAAGTGTCTAAAGAACTACTTAGTTGAGTACTAATTGATCCAAATACATCACAATTTATGACATCCAATATTCCACTAGCCCTTTCACCTTTTCCATTAATTTTTTTTGTAATATTTTCCATTTAGCAAGATTCCAATATATAAAATGATTCATAATTTAATTATTCCATCAATCTATATCCAGGGAGTGTTTGGATCTATTTCTCACTTATATATCCCAGTTCACAATGCCAATGGTATGTGGTATTAGAATCAACCAGAAAATTTCTATTTTGAATTATATAAATAGGATTATCCTTATCTAAAATATATAAATCATTTATCATATTCCCAACTCCATAGAACAATTGATTAATATATATACATAATAAATTTTGTTATTAATAGTGAATTAAAATACCTTATAATATAAATAAGGTACAAAAATAATTTTTTTTATATTGGTAACTATATAAACGATCTCCAATTATATTTCTAATCCACCTAGTAAAAATAGATCATAAGTATGGAATCCTGCATTTTTATTACCTAACTTTTCGTTACATTTTACAAACATAGGAACTTTAAAGTCTATTTTCTTGAAAATAATGAACATAAAACATTATTTTAAATACCCTTGAATATATTCTTGAAAATTTCATCCTATGTACAACTACTACATCTCATAACCTAGAGACAAACATCAAAGGAAAGGGTGAGCATAAGGCCCAGTAAGGAAAGTAAGTAAGACAATTTACATGTGAACATGAGCGATATTAATAAGAACATAAAGATAAAGAGGAATATCATAATAATAATAACTTGAAACATAACTTGAAAATGTGGATAAAAAATTTAATTTATAAATTCATGAAGATATCACCAAGGTCCTTCCCCAAGGTGTCATAAAAATTACCAAGATTGTTCACGAAGGTATCGTGAAACTTGTCATCTATAAAGATTAAATTATTTACCCAATGCATTGGAGCGCTATAATGGCACACCCATAATATATATTTATTTTCATGTGATTCACATATATCGCAACCATACATTTCATAAATAACCCAAATAGAATAAAAGAAATTGGTTTTATATCAAAATCGTGACGTTTTAAAAAGTGCATAAAAACAAGATCAATATGCCATTTATAACCCATGGAAAGAGAATAAGGGTTTTATGTATGTAAATTCAAAAATAAAATATATAATTTTTATTTCTTGATTAATACCCCTATAAATGAAATTGTTTTAGGTATTCAATAGAATAAGAGAATTTATTGAGAAAAAGAGAGATATTTTGAGACGAAAATTCGGCAGCATAACGGCTATATAACATTGGTATAGAAAACATTAAAAAGAGAGGGTTATATGGTTAAACACTCATAAATAACTCATAATACAGTATAGGGATAGAAGTAAATTTAAATAATATCATTGTATGAATGTCTTAATGACATATCACATGAAAAGGAAACTTGTAAGAAAATAGAAGATGCAACTTCTTTTAAAAAAAATCGGTAGCTTATGGATGCCACATAAAAATTCCTAAAATCAGTTGATGAGAGTGGAAAGGGTCTCTCATAATTTGGACATAAAATTTACATAAAGAAGGATACATAATAACATACCCCCACATAATAAAATGGAAACTAGAATACATAACATAAAGGCAGTCATGACTAAAAGAGGTGGGTGAATGGTTCCCTTAACTTGAAGAGCAACTTCAAAAACTCGAAGGTTGGGACCATGGGGGATTTGTGGGCACCATTTTAGGATTAATTAGGAGGTAAAAAGACCACATATTTGTTGAGAAAGAATTTGTAATTAAATTAATGAAGGAATGGGTTGGTATTTATAGCTAAGAGAATATTTTATTAATTTCCAAGGGACACCTCATTAGTGGTATTGGAAAAACCATGGGCTTTCCCATGGTATTTCCCCTGGTATTGGACACTTGGGACACCTCATAACATATCTTACTGTAAAAAATTATACCTCAATTATTATTAAATTATTATATTAGTAATGATTTCATTAAACACACCGAAACTCAAAACTATATTTTTACTATTGGCCAAAAAACAAAATATTTTATAAAAATATTATAAATTCATCATAACCTAATATCAATTCTCTGAATTAAAAAATGAACTCCATTTTATGAAAATAATTCTCCAATTATGAGATATTTAATTTTTATGTAAAAACACTATTTACCTAAAAACAATACTAATACTTAACTAATAATTTCTGAAACAGTTATTTACTAATGCTATTATATCACATATCTAACCAAGATTCCTAAATTATATTTATAATTTCTTAAGTGAGGTTACTATTAAATTGATCACATTACTATTCATAAGGGTAATATTACTATTCACCAAAAATTATGTTGATCTTGGTAGAATATGAATTTCTTACTGATCACAAATGTAGAAGACCATTTTTTGAAAATAATTTCACATTATTAATTATGTAAAGTATAAAAAAATTAAAATTCTTTTTTCCAATAGTCATAAATAATATTAAACTTCTTTAAATTCAATATATATTTATCTCAACATTTTAAATTAAAATTTTTAACCATAATAAGAAATAAAAAATTAATTTATACAAAAGGATCACACAATGTAACTAATGACTCATTACATAGCATCTAATAACACTTGCATATGACCTAAGATTAAAGTATTCTATGGTGATAGAATCTTGGGTTAGATCGGACAACATTGCCCGAGAGGTGATTTATATCAGCTTGAACTTCTCCCGTAAGTGATTTCATTCAAGCATAACATGTTGAAGTTCAGATTGGAATTGTTCTAGTGAAAAACCCAATGATGCAACCTCCTTCCCTTGTTCCAACAGATGGGATTTGTACAGATCAAGTCTACTAGATGAGGCCATCGACTCTTCTTTATGTATTATTTTACCATGATTATTTTGTATTTATAAAAAATAATCACAACCTTATGATTATATTTTTCAATGGTCATATTGACCAATGGTCATATAATAGTCAAAACCCAACAGTCTCATTTTAATTACACTCACTTCATTAATTAAAAGTATATATTTTTGTTGATTACAAAATAAAAAAAAATTAAAGAAACAAATATTATTCATAAGTTCAGGTAGTTATATTCTTCCCTCCTTAATAAATTTTGTCCCTGAAATTTTAACTTGTACCCTCTGAAGAGAAATGTTATGGGTACCTATGCTTCTTCGCATTTTTGGTTCCTCCACAACACCTTATCTAGCTGGGTAGTCTTGTTGCATAGAACATTGTCTCAATGATCTAAAATCTCCACCGGCTACTCCTCATAAGATAGGTCATGTTATACTTGTACCACCTATAGAATTAGTACATTTGAAGGGTCAGGTATGTACTTCATCAAGGAGAATATGTCTAATACATCAAGAACTTGTGCTAGATTTAGAGGAAATATAAGCTGATAATTCATTGCTCCTAAACGATCAAGGATTTCATAGGGGCCAATGTACCTATGGATGAGATTGCCTTTATTCACAAACCTCATGTCTCTCTTCCAAGGTAAAATTCAAAGAACTACTTTGTCACAAACATCAAACTTCATGTCCCTTCGACATTTGCTAGCATAACTCTTTTGCTGACTCTGAGAAGCCTTAATGTGTTGTTAGATGGCATAGACTTTTTCTGTCATCTCTTGTACAAGATCGGGCCCAAGAAGATTTCACTCACCAGCTTCATCCGAAAAAGTATGAGTTCTACATCTCTTCCCATATAGTGTCAAAGGGAACCATTTGAATGCTCAAGTCTAAGATGTTGTTGTAAGAGAACTCATATAATGGGAGATGTTTATACCATCCACCTTTAACTTCCATTGAGCATGATCTCAGCATTTCCTTAAGTGTTTGACTATTCCTTTCAGATTTCCCATTAGTTTGGGGGTGATAGGATATACCAAAAATAAATTTGGTACTCAAATCATGTTGAAGACTTCTCCAGAATTTTGATGTGAACCTTGGATCACAATAAGATATGATTGAATGTATAACTCCATGTGGTCTTACCACTTCCTTCATGTAAATCCTAGAAACTTGATCAAGATAAAAATCTTACCAAATAGAGATAAAATAGGAAGTCTTGGTGAGATGGTCCACAATAACCGATATCTCATTGTTTCCTTTGGAAGTTCTCGTGAGATGAGCGACAAGGCCCATAGTGATATTTTCCCACTTACATGCTAGTATGGGCAGTGGTTGTAATACCCCTTTAGGATGTTTTCACTCTGATTTCACTTGATAACATACCAAGAACATTGTAGTGTAGTCATTAGTCCCCCTTTTCATATTATCCCACCAATAATGATCACAAAGGTCCCCATACATTTTCATGCTTCATGGATGTATAGAGAAAGTAGAGCTATGATCTTTATCCATCAGCGCCTTCTTTATTTTTGGAATAGATGGAACACATAGTCTTGTATGAAATTTTAGTACATCTTTGATCAATATTTAACTCATGAAACTTACCATCATTCACAACCTTAAACTTCTTCTCTAACAAAGGATCTTCTTTTCGAGCTTTCTTGATCTTCTATAGTAATGACAGTCGAGAAATCATCTGGGATAGGGTTGATGATGTCCCTTCCCTTATAATTCCATGCCCATTTTCACTAGGTCTTGGATCAAGGGATCTCTTTGAATCCTCATCATGGACAGAGAAACTCGTTATTTCCTACTTAATACATCAATGACTTTGTTTTCTATTCTAGGATGATAATAAATTGAATAATAATAGTCTTTAAGAAGCTCCAACCATCTTCTCTCCCTCATGTTCAATTCCTTTTTTGTAAAAATATACTTAAAACTTTTATGGTCCATGTATATATCACATTTCTCCCCGTAGCGATAATGCCACCATATATTTAGAGTAAATACAACTACAGCCTGTTCAAGATCATGGGTAGGATAGTTCTGCTTATGGGTCTTCAACTGTCGAGATGCATAAGCAATCACTTTATCATTTTTCATGAGGACGCACCCAAGACCTTTTAGAGATGCATTGCTAAAAAATAATGAATCCTTATCCACTTGAGGGAAGTCTTAACATAGTTGTGGTACCCAATATCATTTTTTGCTATTGGAAACTTTCTTCACACTCCTTTGTCCAGATGAACATGACCCCTTTTTGAGTTAACTTGTTTGATGGATTAGATTGTCATGAATTTTTTTCACGAACCTCCATTTATATCATGCTAATCCAAGGAAACTATGAATCTCAGTTATTATTATAGGCTGAGGCCACTCCTATACAACCTTTTCCTTTGTATGTTCATTTGTGATTCCTTTATTGGTTATAATGTGCCCCCAGAAAGCAACTTTTTGTAATCAAAATTCACATTTTCTGATCTTTCCAAAAAGCATCTATTTCCGTAGAGTTGGAAAATAATCCGTAGATAATCCTCATACTTCTCACGAATTTTGGAATACATCATAATATTATCAATAAAAACTACCACAATGATATCAATGTAATCCTTAAAGACTCTATTTATGAAATCCATAAAAATATCAGGAGAATTATCCAAGAAAAATGGAATAACAACAAACTCCTAATGCTCATATCTTGATCAGAAGGTGGTTTTTAGAATATATTCATTATTCACCCTGAATTGATGATAACTCAATCGAATATCATTCTTAGAGAAGAATTGATCCCCATGAATTTGGTCGAATAAGTCACCAATTCTTGAAAGAGGGTGTTTTTTTCTTCACTGTGTTCTCTTTCAGTTCTCTATAATCAAGGCGTAGCCGCATTAATCCATCCATCTTCTTTACAAAGAGAACAGTTGATCCCCAAGGAGACACACTTGGTCAGATAAACCCCTTCCCCAAAAGATCTTGGACTTGTTTATTTAATTCCTTAAGCACCACATTTTCTATCCTATGTGGTGTATTTGATATCAGATGACATACGAGTATGAGTTCATTGGAGAACTATACCTCTCTTTCTGGGGGAGGTCCGGGTAACTCCTTAGAAAATACATCAATGCATTCTTTGATGATGGGGACATTTTCTATCCTTATTCTATCATTTCTTTCTTATTTTTTACTAATAATCTCCATAAATAAATATATTTGAGGTTCTTCTAGATAAAGATCAGGTTGAGATATCTCTCCTTGGAAGATAACTTTAGGTTCCCCATTCATGACTGCTGATATTTCCTTGCTTCTGCATTTGATCTTAGCATTATACTTTGAGAGCTAGTCCATCCCTAGTATAAAGTCAAATTACACAATGGGAATGACTACTATCTTTGAGATAATATTGTTCTCAATAAAGTAGATAACATAGTTTCTAAATACTGACGATTGTTGGATAATCCCAGTAGGATTCTTGATTGATAACTCTACTTTTAGCAATTCAGGGGTTGATTCTAAATTATTTGCTAACATGGAGGAAATAAAGGAATTCGTAGAACCAGAATGAAACAAAGTATATTATAGCTTTGAGAGAACAACAAGAGTAACTTCCACCACATTATTTTGAGCTTCAACATCAGTTGTCGTGATAGAAAAAGCCTGTCCTTTCTCCCTTGGCCTTTGGTGAGGCTGATGGCAGTTCCCCTCCACTACCCTCAGATTTGGACAGTGATTGGAAAAGTGACCAAGTTTTCCAAAATCATATAATTTTAAATCATGTAGGGAATGCCCCATATTCCCCTTATCATTAGTGTTGCAAATTTTGGGCTTCACCTCACTTGGAATATTCCACACAATATAAACATCTCTTCCACACTTATAGAAATTACCACTCCCAAGAAGCTAGTTCCCCAGATGCTTCTTCCCACATTTACTACACATGGGATGTTTCACTTGCTTTCTTCATCTTCCATGGACAATGGTCCTCCATAATCTAGGATCTATTGATCTCTTCTTTTCATTCGATTTATGAGACCCCTACATATCCCCAAACTCCAGTTTGACTTTCATTGCACTCTGTACAATCTCCTGATAGCTATCATAGTCTCTGTTGGCTAGATTCTTTAACAGATGAGGTCTCAGTCCACCAAAAATCATACCAACCATCCCATTTGGATCCATGCCAATGATATAGGTGTAACATGAAAGCCTTGTGAATTTCATCTCGTAGCTTCCCCCATATTCATTTTCCTTTCACTTCAGCTCAAGAAATTCCATCTTCCTTTTTGTTCTCATCGATCAAGGGAAATACTTATTGAATAAGAAAACTCTGAACTATTCCCACTCCAAAACTTCAACATCAACTCTAGGCCTCGTGATTTTAATCATCTACCACCACTGATCACCTTCTCCCTCAAAGTATTATGCATCTGTGGTGACCTTCTCTTGTTATAAACAGTGGACCATAGAAAAGATCTTCTCGATAGAGCTGATCTACTATTCAGAAATCAATGGGTTAGTAGGTCCACTAAAGGTTAATGGTTATTTATGAATAAAGGACTCAACATAATTTTGTTACCTTAGTGGTGAGATCATTCTCTCATCTTGATTCATGATATTTCCCATAACATGAGTCAGTTGGTTCATTATTCTCAAGAAAGTTTCCATTCTTGCTTTCATTGGAGGGTCATCAGCACATGGTCTATTGTGGTAACCATTTGCATGGTTCCTCCTATTGGACAACATTTTCTAAAATAATAAAACCTTAGTGAGAAACTTATTTCATTTACGAATATTTTACCTATAAAATATTTTTATGTCTTAAAATATTATGTTTAATCATATTATTCTTTAACAACAATTATATTTCTATATAAATCCTCCATAATGATTTATAAAAATCTTATGATCAATGAAACACATCCCTTGGGAGTGTCAAACTAGGAGTGCAGCAAGGTCCATTTTCATATACTAGGACACTCTGGGTTAAGTCTGAAACTCCATGTCAGATTTTTCACTCCTCGTTACATCTGCGCTAGAGCCACATCCACTTGTTCGTATCCAGGTAGGGATTAATTTTTTCAGAAACCACTTACTTAATATTTCACAAAAATACCAGGATGTTTTCATAAATTTAAAAATTTATATAGGGTCCATCTGAATGTTTTCATATACTAATTTCCAAAAATAACTAAACTATCCACTGATACCAACTATGGAATCCCACCTTTTTATTACATAACTTTTCATTACATTTTACAAATAGAGGATATTTTAAGTCTTGTGTCTTGGAAATCAGGAACATAAAACATGAAAACATAAAACATTAATTTAAATCCCCTTGAAAATATTCTTGAATCATAGATACTATTTATAATTACATCATCTCATAACCTTGAGACATACATAAAATTAAAGGGTAAGCATAAGGCCCAGTAAGGAAAGCAAGTGAAACAGTTTACATGTGAACATCAGTGATATCAATAAGAACATTTAGATAAGGATGCATATCATAATAATAATAACATGAAACATATCATGAAAATTTGGGTACAACATTTAGTTTAGAAATTCATGAACATATCACCAAGGTTCATCCCAATGGTGTCATAAAAATTACCAAGGTTATTCACCAAGGTATCGTGAAACTTGTCATCTTTAGAGATTAAATTCTATACCCAATGCATTTGAGAACTGTCAGGGAGAATCCTTAATATGTATTTATTTTCATATGATACACATAGATCATAACCACACATTTCATAAATAACCCACAATTAATAAAAGAAATGGGTTTCATATCAACATCATGACGTTTTAAAAAGTGATTAAAAATAATATAAATATGTCATTTATAACCCATGTAAAGGGAATAAGGTATTTATGTATGTCAATTCTAGAATAAAATATATAATTTTTATGTATTTATTAATAAACATGAAAATAAAATAGTTTTGGGTATTCAATAAAATAAGATAATTTCTTGATAAAAAGAGAGATATTTTTGAGATAAAAATTATACAACATAACGACTATATAACATGGTTTTAGAAATCATTAAAAAGAGAGGTTTCTAGGGTTAACCACTAATAAATAACTCATAATAAAATATAGAAACAGAATAAAATATAAATAAGATCATGGTATGGATTTTTGAATGACATACCACATGGAAAGGAAACATGAAAAAAAATGTGTGATTTCTTTTACAAAAATTTGGAAGTCTAACGGCATCACATAAAAATTCAGAAAATCAGTTTATGAGGGAGGAAAGGGTATACCATAATTTGGAAATATAATGGATAGAAATAAGGATATCAAATAAAATACCCTCACCTAATAAAATAAAAAATAGAAGACATAACATAAAGGAAGTCATAAGTAAAAGAAGAGGGTGAAAGGTTCCATTACCTTGAATAGTAACTTAAAAAACATGAAGGTTGGGACCCTGGGGGCTTAAGGGAACAATGGGAGGACTCCATGGGAGGTAAAAAGTCCAGATCATAGTTGAGGATGAATTTTGAATAAATGTAATGAAGGAATATGTTGGTATTTGTAGAAATAGTGAGGGGATATTTTATAAATTTCCAAGGGACACCTCATTAGTAATATTTGAAAAACCAGGGGCTTTTCCATGGTATTTGCCCATGTTATTTCCCACGTGGTACAAATCATAACATATATTACTATATTAAAGTCAACCATAATTATTACATCATTAATGATGTCATTAAACACAACAAAACTCCAAACTGTATTTTTACTATTCACTGAAAAACACAACATTTTATAAAAATATCATAAATTCACCCTAACCTAATTTTGATGCTCTAAATTCTAAAATGAACTCCATTTTATGAAAAATAATTCTCTAATTATGAGATATTTAATTTTTAAGTAATAACACTATTTACTCGAAAAACAATACTAATACTTAACTAATAATTTCTAAAGGAGTTATTTAGTAATGATATTCTATCACATTACCAATCAAGATGCCTAAATTATATTTATACATTCTTAAATGAGTTTAATATTCCCTTGGTAACATCTCTCTTTATAAGGGTAATATTACAATTCATAATTTACTATTCCCCAAAAATTATGTTGATATTATTAGAATATAAATTTCTTACTGATCAAAACAGTAGAAGACCATTTTTTGAAAATAATTTCACATTATTAATTATTTAATGTATATAGAAATAATATATTTATTTCCAATATTCATCAATAGTATGGAACTTCTTTAAATTCATCCTATATTTATCTGGACATTTGAAATTCACATATTTCACCGTAATAAGAAATAAAAATTCTATTTATACAAAAGGATTGAAAAATGTAACTAAGGTCTCGTTACATTGCCTCTTATAACACATACATAATACCTAAGAGTAAGGTGTTCTATGGTGATAGAATCTTGGGTCAGCTCAGAAAAAATTTCCCAAGTGGTGCTTTCTATCAGCTTGAACTTCTCCCATTAGTTATTACATTCAAGCTTAACTTTTTGATGTTCGTGTTGGGTTTGGTCTAGAGAAAATCCCAGTGATGCAACCTCCTTCTCAAGCTCCAACAGATGGGATTCATACAGCCCAAGTCTATTGGATTATTCTCTCTAATCTCCTTTCTATATTATTTAACCATGATCATTTGTATTTATAAACAATAATCATAACATTAAGAGTATAGTTTCCAACAATCATATAACAGTCAAAACTGAACAGTCTCATTTAAAATATATTAACTTCATTAATTAAAAAGATATAGTTTTGTTGATTACAAAATAAAATAACACACAAATTCAGGAAACAACTATTATTCAAATGTTTTGGGTCATCACAATAAGTACAAATCACCAATGTATTGACTCTAACTCCATTTCAAACATGTTTTTCTTCTTCACCCTTTGTCAATTCCTTCTTAGAATTGATTTTATGTTTATGAGAATAAATGGGTAATGAAAACCCAATATCCAATACTCATGAGTTAGAATTGGATAAATATATCTCTATAACATTCACATTTAGATGCTCATAATGGATCTCTTTGAGAAAAATTCTCAACTTTAGATGCCAGTATAAAACTATTTCATAAGCCATATCTATAATGGATCAAAAAATGATTATCATGAACTAATACATAATCTATAATATAGATATAAATAAATATATATATATATATATATGGGTGAGTATTATTTTTATACCTTTTCATCGAGGACTTTTAATGTATGTACACCCTCTAAAATGATAACCACATACACTATATCCGTTTAGTAATCTAAGATCCATACATGGTCCTGGATTACAACATATATCATTTAAATAACCCATAACTATATATGGTTGACAACCATTCTCAATAAAATCATATATTATTCTTAGAAATATGAGAAGATAACTCTTTATCCTAATCTTTTATATGGATTCAATCAAATATTTTCATATGTAATCATAATGGTTATGGTTTCCCAGAAAATTATAATCAAAATAAAGAACCAAGAACAATGAACCTATTGACAAGGTTCACCTCATAACATTTATGCCTTATACTAGATAATCCATAGGTATATAGTTGTTAGTTTCATACATGTTGAATTATCAATTTCTTTATAAGTGTCACATTGGAAGGAATCTCACACATATCATTTTAGGTAGTTTTCCTTAGAAATTATCTCCAATTTAATATACATCACATTCATATTAGATCTATATCTATTACATATCATGTTATCTTTATTATGTAATGCTTTATTACTTTTTGTATGCTTTTTTTCAGTGATTTAGTTTTCAAATCCTTAATTCACCCATTAAATGGATGGATTAAAACCACATTAATTTGTAACTCTGTGTAAAATCAAAAAGATTGTATTACTCATCCAAATATATAAGATAAAAATATTTATACATATCTAAATTCATATCATGGATAATGTACATTAAATCTACTTGTAAATGATCAGAATTTTATGAGATTTACAATCTTCATATGAGTAAGCCTGGATATCAGAATAGGCAACCCCCACATTAGAAAAACAAGGATTGTGCCTATAGGCTGGTGGAAATTTTTAGCTAAACTCCCTTTACTTGAGGATACTTTACTCAAGTTAGAATCCAATTAATGATAATTCTAAAGCCTAATATGTACAAACTATTCCGAAAAAATTAATTCATACTTATAACTATAATGAAAAACTTAACTCATATAAGATGAAAACTAAACTTTATGATATCAAACATATGAATAAAATTAAGACATAAAAATCTCATAGAAGAAAATTATCACATAAATAAATTAGATAAAATAATCAAGATCCATAAAAATTTTATAAACATGAAAATTTAAAAGGGATAAATAAAAAAATAAAAAAATTATTTATTTTCCATAAAATTATATAAAAATAAACTATTTCATATTTAATTTAGGCATAAAGATATAATTGTACATGCCTTAGCACATATAATTTATAAACATTTTATTAGCCCTAATTGAATATTAAAATAGTGTATTATTTAAATTTTTTCCTATATCAAATTTTATGAATAGTGATAGGTATTATCAGTCATAAACTATGATTAAATGACACTCTATTATCTAGAAATTCGAATATAAAACATATATCATATCCTATACCATAGGTCATTTATATAGTGTTGTCAAATATCATAATTTATGATATAGCTTATTTATATGTTGAGAATAAAAATAAAAATAATAATTTCATCATATCATATTTTATGATATATCTCTAAATGATTTATGATAACATGTTCTAAAAAACCAATATAATTAAACATTCATATGTTAAATAACCTTGATCTGATACCACTAATGTGTTTAGGGAAATCATTTAATGATCAAATTCATTTTATACAACCAATGATATGCATAATTTATATTAAACTGATTTAATTTTCAATAAAAATAAGAAAAAAATAATGCATGAACTACTGAATAATCAATATTTTACTATTTGATACGTGACTTACAGTGATCGTGGTAGAAACAGCTAATTCCTCCAACCTTTAAGGGGTTACACTTGATAATGGATCCCAATTCTGAATACTATGACTCATGTTCATTAAATATTTTCAACATCATTAGTAAAGATAAATTAAGAATAAAAATTGAAGAAATATTCATTTTATAGAATGAAAAAAGGTACAGAATAGGAGTGATTACACCCCCTTTTATAACCAATCATCATTTAATTAATAGTGATTCAAGCATCGATTTCCATCGCATGTAAGTTGATCATTACTTCTCATTGAAGATTCCATTGAATGGAGACTTTAATTAATGTGTTTAGTATGTAAATTTATAAATGGATCAATCCTATTAATCCATAACTGAATAATCTATGTGGAAATTGGTTCCCAGATACATTCATGTAATATCATATATCATATGACACATCATAATCTATAAGGGAAAAAATTATAGGCTATGAAATATGTATTTTCATGCACAGATCACCACACTATGATAAATAGATATTGAAAAATATGATATCCCGGACTCTGCACATTTCTAACATAGTGATTAGGAGATCATGAGGAATCTGATTCCTATACAATATTCTGTAAGAGATATGGAATGATCAATTTAATATCAGGAATGTGGAATTTCATCAATTTATGTGGGATATATATAGATCAATGATTATAGAAAAGGTGATCATGGAGCCTTAAACAAAATATTTTTGATCATGATTTGATTATATACCCATGTGAAGTTGACCAGAGTGATTATAGAAAAATAATTTCATGGATTTATATATGGAGTGGTACTAGGATAAATAATATATTATATAAATTTCATTTGGATAGATGGAGGGAAAAGATGGGTTCGGATAGAATTACTAAGATAATATGAAGTGGGAAAATATCAATGAAATATAATATTATATATATATAGTTAAAAATAATATTATTGATGATCATATTGAATACTTTTTAAGAGAAGAAATTATGAATATTTTAGAGAAGATAAAAATGGATTGATATTATATTAAAGAGATCCAAGACGGAGACAATGAACTAATTAATCTTCAATGTCTTTTTGATGGATAATAAGTGAATGTTGATCCTATAAAGTAGAGGTAACCTGTTAGGATCTATCAAAGTCACTCATACAAACTACTTTGTCGTATGATAATGTATTTTTCACACCTATAAAGTCCAATTGACCATTATTCAAAATGTCACGTGAGCCCTTAATTTTAAATGATATTTACATATAAATGGAGAAAAATTTAGTATACCATTGAGTTAAAATTGAACATTATCAGTTATTATGAATAAGAGAGGGGCGTCCTAACTAAATCTTATCACTTAGAGTGACTTAGTGATTTAATTCATGGTAGTATTGATTTTTCCATATGCCTTAAATTATACACACATTGAGATGAACTATGTAATTAACTATATTCTCTATTTACTTATCTTATTCTATGGATTATTTAGGGTACTCATAAGTGTTTTGAACTAATATAGGGTAATTAAATTACAAATAAAACACATAAAAATGACCTTGATAATATGTTATTCAAGATAAAAATTACCTATGAGGACTACTTTTATTGAATAAGATAAAATTTACCAATGTTGGTCTAACACTAATTCACCCCCTTTTCAGAGTGGCTCATAGTATCCTGTAGACCTAACGCAGCCCCTTAACATATCCTACTTGATGAACTATGTGAGTTAAATATTAGAGTCTTTAACATATTTCATAAGTTATTTATAAAATTGAGTGTGTCCAATTGGAATATATTAGTGTTATTCCCGAAAAAATTATATGATATTTTGATGCTGTTAATCAATTACTATAAGTTGGTTTATGTGATAGTGAATAATAATATCCTATATTCAAGGATTGGTGATATCTTATAAGTTGGTTTCTAAATACTTATTTACATTCATAAAGTTATCAGGTGATCAAGGTTGTAACACTAATTAGGGGGAGTTGAATTAGTGTAACCCTTTTTATAATTTTCCCTTGTGAAATCAACTTCTAGGACTAGTTAAATTCATGATCCATGTATTATTTAAATCTCTCCCCCATTTGTACGCATCAGAAATTAAAGGAATGCAAGGTACATGATATTTCTTAAAGGTTTTCCCCCAATGTTGTCAACTATTTCCATACTATTTTTGTGTTGATTATGACACAAAAATTTATCACCAATATAATAAAGTGGAAAAAGGGGGAAGTTACCATCCTTTACCTAAGAGTTCTTCTTAACACTTATGCCACTTAAATTTTCTTTATACCATATCCCTATAGTTTAAAAAATAGTGTTCAAAATATAAATAAAAATATATCATTCAAACATTACATTCTTCTATACCAATAAAATATCTTCTCTTCAAGACTTAAGAATGTTTAACATGAACTCAGGCTTCCTCCCCTTTAGGAAATTGAACATCTAGAAATTTAGATAGTAGTATTAGATCATTGATCTTACTCTTAAGTCAATAATTCTATATAATTCTCATCATCCCGGTTGTATTTGTTAAACTCAAACTTCCTCTATTTAAATCACCACCAAGATAATGTGAATCTTTTTTATGATTCCAAAATTGAAACTCCTTTTAAATTTTATATTGTTATCCTAAAAAATCTATTTCCTTTTCTATTGGTAAAATATTCTCAAAGAATCATGAATTTGTGATTATCTATGATTTGGAAACATATAAACTTAATCATACATCATCCAATATAATTAAAGGATATTATAATGCCTTTGTGATATCATTATTTAATTCTATAATAGATTTTATATTTTTTCATTTATTATATAATCCATAAAAACCGTAGATATATTCTATTTCACAATATTAACATTTAGAAATATAATCGTTGGGTAAATATTCTTCTTATAGTTAGATATTACTTAAATATTAGAACCATAATATTCATCTTGAAACACATATTTACATTTTAAAATGTGATATTTAATCATTGAAGAACATTATAGCATCATCACATTTAATGTTTTGTGTCATTTTAGAAAAACTATTAAAATATATGTGACCTATAATGAGATATTATATATCAATTGAATCTATAGGATACTCTTATGTATCCTCAATTTTAATATTACATATGCTATAGAACATTGTAGTTAATCGTACATAAAACTAGTCTAATCTTATACATACTCCAATTTATTCATATATTCTACAAAATAAAACTCAGGATTATTCTTACATATTTAGGTACTTTTTTAAATTTATCTAGAATATATAATTTATAATATATGAGATGTTATATTTAATTTATAAAACAATAGTAATTATTATGTATTAATAGGTTACCCTTACAAATATCAATATTTTTTCATTAAAAACTGTATTCTCAACACATAATTCCATAACAACTATTTCAAATTTTCAAACCATATAAAGAAATATTCTTCCACATCAAGTCGACTCAAAAACATTATCATCTAATTATAATGATACTCATAAGTTATTAATAGATAATATAAAAATCCTAATATAATTAAATATTTTGTTCAACATAACCCTGTGGATTTGTTTCCAACTCTAATAAATCTCTAATTCACAAAAAATATTAAATTTTCTCAAGGAGAAATACCCTAAAACGAAACTATTTGATAAGGAAGGTTTTTTGAGATAATTTCTTCTCTAGATGATAATAAATTTATGGATTATGAATTTTTTATCTTCCCCTTAATCAAATAAATTAATTTTCCACTTTTTTATATAAAACCTAATTAGGATTCCTCTGTCATATCATGTGAGTTATTAATCATTATCCTCATTTAACAAAAAAATACAAAGGATTGTGGGGATTTTCTAAAATTCCTTAAGTAATAGGGAAATAATGAAAATGAATTTTTATCATTAAATATTAAAATGTTCCCTATATATATCCTTAGTAAAAATATCATTAATTAGATCCATTGTAAAAATGTTTTCCAACCTAGAATCTCAATTTAAAACAATATCCTTAATGAAGTGAAATTTGATATCAATGTGTTTAGATATGGAGTGTTTCACTATTATTCAGATAAATAGACTACACTCTTTTTATCATAGGAAATTATAAAACAATTTAAAAAATTTACCATCAAATACAAATAATTTATGTGAATTCATGTGTAGTAGCCACATACTCAGCCTCCGTAATTCTAAAAGTTATATAATTTTTCTTCTTATAATGGTATATCACATAACTTCTTCCTAAGAAAAATATACTTCATGATGATGATTTTATATCATTAAAAACTCAAGAGTAGTTTGAATCATTGTACCCACACAAATTCAATTATTCACCTATTATATAAAAAATAACATGAATCTAAGTTCCATTTACGTACTAGAGTATTATCTAGAATTTTTTCATCTGTGATTCTTTGGGATCAATTAGTACCTTGTACACAAGGTTACAGTATAAACAATATTTACTCATTAAGTAGTTAGGTACAATAATCTTCTAATTATCCTTCCCAACTAATTAATATCCGCACCTTTTCATGCATCATCCTTTATCAGTTTCACAATATATATTATAGATATAGACACTGATTTAGATTCTTACATTATAAATTTATTCAAAAATTCCTTGGTATATTTTTCTTTATAGAATAAAATATATTTATCTTTCATCAAAAAATTTATTCCTAGAAATAATATCATCTCACAAAGTATATATATCTCAATATGTATCTATCTAATTTGAAAATTACTCATAAGAATAATCCATATCCTATGTAAAAAATATGTCATAAATATATATAATAAAATTGAGAGTAGCTATCCAGCTTGGAATACCAAGCTCTAGGGTCCTGTTTTAACCCATGAAAGTATTTATCCTACCTAAAAACCTTTATACCATAATTTTCAAGGATAAATCATTAAAGTTCATCAATAAATACTTATACTTCAAGATCCTGATTTAGGAAACAATATTTCATATACCTTGGATATACTTTATATTTTTTGTGTAGGAATAGTAAAAAAACATTCTTATCAACTGAATACTTATAATTGGTGAAAATGTATTTTTAGACTCAAAAACATCAACATAAGAGTATATTTTTAAAACCAATATATCCTTTTATCATAAAATGTAACCTTTTCATAGGGATGGTTTCTGAAAACCCACTTAGTTTCAATAATATTTTTCCATTATGGTCTTCGTAAAAGATCTCAAGTGGAATTCTATTCAATATGATTTATATAATAATTTATAGCATCTATATAACATTTTTTCTCAATATATTCCTAATATGAATGTGGCTCAACTTGTGATACAATGGTTGTTTGGTTTCTATACGTCTTTCTTCTTACAGTTTGAAATGGTGCCTCTATATTTATAATGATAATTTGAGGTTAAAAAATATTTTGTATCATTTTATTCCCAAATTTTATAATTCCATAAACATCTACATCATCAATATTATTATTTCATTTAATATCAACTTGAATTAATTCATTCCTAGATTTTTCTTCACTCACATTGCGGAAATTTTACATGTTTCTTTATTAAAATTTTCAAAATATGTATCATTTACCTCAATTAAATTGGATTTATTTTCAATGATATTTACATAATAATATTTTACCAACATTTTGGGTCTTTTTTTTCAAAAAAAATTAGTTTCTTCCATTAGATAAATATCCTATTAAATATCATTCCTCATATTCTTCATCAAACATTCCCAAATGTAAATTTTTTTATTAAGAATAGACTACCAATCACATTGAAATAATTCATAGTGAATTTGTTCTTATATAAAATTTTATGGGTAGAAATATTTTATTCAATTATCTACCAGAATATATTTTTAATTTTTATATCCTCACTTATAGTTTCTCTCCATGATAATTTTGAACGTTTGAATTCATTAAGAATGGTTATTACCATTTCAACCAAGATTCTATTTTCCCATTTTGAAACTCTATTTTACTAGAGTGTATATGGATCACTATATTTATTTTCAATCTCATTCTTAGTATTATAGGATTTAAAATATTTTATTGTGAAATCATTTTCATCATTGGTTCACATATCCTTGAAAAAGACTTCCAACTATTTCTCAACTTCTCTTTTAAATATTTTGATCATCTCCATAGATTGAAACTTTTGATTCATGAAAAAAACATTATTTATCCTAGTGAAATCATAAATGAATGTAATGAAATAAATTTTATTTCTAGTGGCTTAATGTATTATTAACCCACATAAATCATAGTGTAATAATTTAAGTGGCCCATTAGATGGAGTTTCTACAATTGTGTTGCTTCTTTGCATTATTTTTCTTTTTTAACATGTTTCACAAATGAAATCTCTTTATATTTATAGTTGGGGTAGTTCCCTCAATAAATCTCCATTTGAGAACATATTTTTAATACTTTGACCAAGATAAACATTTTTTCAATTCCAAATCTTATTCTCATCGTTCAAACTCAAATAGTAAGAGTCATTGAAATTGTCAATTAGGAATAAGTTATCAACGGTTCTTCCTCTATTAGTGATAATTCTTATATCTGTTAGTAACTTAATTATTAAATAGTTAATTATGAAAATTACTTCATTCCCATCATCATAACGGTTTTTTAAAACTCAATAGATTGTGTTTGATCCCATCAATAAATATAATATCCTTGAATTTTAATTTTTTAGCTCTAATATTAAATTTACTAATTCATATAAATTTAAATGAGTTATCATTGAAAAAAGTAACAAAACATCTATTATGTTATTTTTTATTTTTCAATATTTTCCTTACCCATTTCATGTGCGATGAAAAAACACTATCATTTATCTATGTTTTACTTTTCATACTTTTTCTATAATATACCTCACCAAAAGTGACTTTTTATTTACTTATTTTCACTAAAATTTCTCAAATCATATATATTAAAGTAATTTCCATATAATATTAGTCAAAAATTGTTTATAAAAAGGAAATTTCTTATCACATATTACATATATTTTTCCAAAAAATAAAATATTTTTTGAATGTACAAATGTTGTGGGTTTATACTCACAACTTTCCTTCGCTATCAATTATTTCATATCATCATAGAGTAACTCCACCTCAATTTATGCCTTATTTAATACCATTTAAAAGATGTTTGGTACAAAAAACAAGGTATTTGTGACCATATGTTCCATGGAACGATTAATAGAATTTAAAAAATTATATATCATGATTTTATGAATTTTCTCTATAAAATTATTGTTGATCTCCAAACAATTTTGAGTTTCCTTTTTCCGTTTTCCTGATGAAATTTTTTTATTAAAAAATATTTAAAATTAACTTGATATAAGAGTTATTTTTCATGATTTTTATTAGAAAAAACAGGAAAATATTTAGATTTTTAACCTGTATAATTAGTAAGAACCAATTTAACACCTTTTGGATTTATAAGAGAAAATTATAGCTAGATTTTTGGGCTAAAATTATTAATGAATTGAAATTATTTCTCCATTTTTTACCTCATATTGGATATATACATATCTAATATTGTTTAAGGTATTTTAAATTAAAAGGCACCTTGATTTTTCATTATCAAACTCATCTTTATGTATAAATTTTTTTTGTCAATGGTATTATACATTATATCTTGTTCTTCAATTCTCTCCTAGGGAAGCTTCAATTATTCAATATACTCATATCCCTTCTTGATTAACTCATCTTCACTTTCATTTATCTTATTATGTTCTTTCTTTAAAAACCTTATTTATTTCTTGATATTTATATTTATTTCAAAACAATATTCATGCCTAGATTTTAATATATGTTCGTTGTAATTATCATCAATATATTCTTCACTGATTGAGATTTATTTATCTCATTAAATATGATCCATAAATATATTAAACTTTTATATAGTTTATTTGTATAATTGATAACTTTTAGTGGAGTTTTCATCCCCTTCTTTTCTTGAT
This sequence comes from Viscum album, assembly GCA_963277665.1. NCBI lineage: Eukaryota > Viridiplantae > Streptophyta > Magnoliopsida > Santalales > Viscaceae > Viscum > Viscum album. The sequence goes on along the minus strand of OY728153.1, from coordinate 181,757,316 downwards.
ATACTTCTTTTTTTCTTTTTCTGAGCCTTTTCTTTCCCTCAATGAGTTTACTGATTTCTTTTAAAAAAATTACAACATCTCATTTTCTAAAAAATTTATCCTTTATAATCTTCCTCACATTAATCACCTTTATTATTTTAAGAATCAATTAAAAATTGTCTAGTTCCACCAAAACTAAATCATTTCAATGGAATTTTACCTTTTTACCCATAAATTTTCTAAAATATTTTAAAATAAGATATATTATTTTTTTTATTCTATATCCCTTTATTCATAAATTTTGAACTCAACAAGGCACTAATATTTCTCTTTCTTGATTTATGATTTTTCGTTTCTTAGAATTCCAAATCCTTCTCCTCCTGGTATTTTTCTGGAAAACCGTACACATTCTCATTTCATTAGTAAAATGAATAGTGTGAAACTCATCAAGAGAAAACTCATTTGAGTCTCTATATTCTAAATATGAGTTTTTATTCCAATAATACAGTAGGGATGTTCCTCAATAACGTATTAATAATGGTAAATCCTTTCATCATGTATCTAAAACCATTGACATTGCAACCAATCTCATTTACTTGTATGAGGAATTCATCAACAGTATCATCATCATCCATTATGAAATAGTCAAATCTTATTTTACTGATATGTATATTTTCTTAATAACTTATGTTTGTTTTATTCACATAACCTTGTTATACACCTTACCAAATTTAAACATCAAGATTGAATTCCTTTCTCTGTCAGTTACTTTCCAATTTATTTTATAAGCATGTTTCAAGGAAGAATCCTTCTCAAATGGGGTAAAACTAATAGTGGTCAAAATAAAATCGTCCATTCCAAGAGAAATAATATGGTTAATTTTAGAAAATCTGAACTAAACTTATTTTTCATTATTTGAATAATATAAAGATTACATATCATAATTAATCAAAAAATACTAGAATCTAAATGTTTTGTGTCTTTGGAGACAACCTATATAAATATATTATTACACACTATTTCTTCAATATCTCCCACAAACATATCTACATAATACTTTCTTCTACACATATTCGTATATATAATTCCTTGAGTACGTGTGAAAAAATGAATTAATGATTTAAAATGCATAATATGGGAGAACTGATCAATGATTCATAATGGGTTACATTATAATCTTGTGGTAAAACATGATAATGGTAGAAATATCTAATTAAAAGGATAATGGAACCAAATTATTTTTCCATAAAACATGATAGAAATACATATAACCAAAAATGATCATACATGTACCATATAATAAGAGTGAGGAAACAAGTGACAATAATCATAACCCATGGATTATAACACAGGCATGCATATAACATAGAAATGTGTCATAAATATAAGCATAGGAAATTATAACATAATGAGAAAAGCCAACCACTGCCATAAATTCATTTTTGAACAAAACCAATAAAATCCATGAATTATTGTGAATAAAATTAAATCACTACTATGAATTAATTTTAGAATAAACTGAATCGTGTCCATGCTTCATGTTTTAAGAAAACACAATCATTCCCAAATATTAATGTCATTATCTCATGAGATATAAAACATTGACAATTTAATTGGTGGGTTATATAACACCCTATTCATCATATAATGATAAACCATGCATATTTCTTCCATATGGAATCAATCATGTATCATATCATATAAAAACCCATGAAATGAAAATGTGTTTCAAAAAATATTCCAAGGTATCACATAAAATGATATCAAGAGTAAAATTGGATGATTAAAAATAAATCTCTCAAAAGAATTAAATCATAAAATAACATAGAAATTGATCATGAAAATTACTCTATAACAATGATATATTTTCAATATAGATAAGAAAATTGAATCAAAATCATAAAAATAGATTTTATAAAACATTTTTAGCATTATCGTAAAAAACGTTATGTGTCATTTTCAAAAATATTTTTTGAGAAGGTGGGAAGAATACTTTTTGATAAAAATATTTTTTTAGAATTTATTAATAATGGGACCTTGAATAGAAATAAATTTCATGTTACAAAATGTTAATTTGGAGATATAAATTGATAGAAGTGAAATGAAATGTCTTTTAATCTTTTTAGGTATTTTTATAAAAAAAATTACATCAATAAAAAGATTATAAAACATCATTTTGAGAAGATAATATTAGAGGTATGAAAATTAGATATAATATTACAAAATTATCATTAAAAATAAGAGAGGAAATAATTTTAATTAGGAAATAATATGGATATGGAGGAAAAATATATGTTATAAAGGATGGTAATTATTCAAAACGACATTATTTTTATGAATATTTTAATAAATAAAATAAGAAACTTTTGATTTAAAAAAAATAAATTACTAAAAAAATACTGAGTAAATATAATATGAAAAATATAAGGGAAAAAACCAAACATACAATAATGAAGTTCTAGAATAAATGTTATGACTCCACAAAACTGGGTTGAGTAAAAAAAACCCTTAACATGGAATCTTGTAAGGTAAGACATTATCTAACCTTATATATAATAAATATAACCATATTAATCACTTATTTATTAAAATTATTAATGAATTTTACCTTTTATACTCTTAATTTATAATAATTTACTATACCCTTATTAGTTATAGTTTATTTTCATTATTGTATATTAGTGATTTTGTTTGTTGTAGACATGTTTTGTAAAGGAGGTGTTGGTTATCATTTATTGATACTAAGTTCATCATACCTAAATTATTAAATATAGTGAAATAATTTTGTTTTAATGATTTATTTAGTCTCATTTTCACTTTATGTAAGCTAAGGGTATGGTTTATGAAAATGGAATTCATGATGATCTTGTTTCAGGTAATTGTTTATAATAATGAGCTACTTTATATAGATATTTAATTTATTTTCTACCCTTACAGAATAATATTCATAATATAATTTAACATTTAATATAATATATTTCAATAAATTATTTTTCCATATTCATCCATGATATAAATCTATATCATCATTAGTGTAGGTGGTTAAACCAACCCAAACAATAACATACTATAATCTATGGGTGAGTATGATTATGAAAGTTATTATTTTATTACAACATCATCAAAATAGAAGTATAATGATATTATTTAGATTTTATTAAAGTTATTAATCATATTTTATAATAATTGGATTGAGAAAATAGAGTATAAATGAATAGGTAGTCGATAATACTCACGTTGAGGGCTTGATTTTTCCCTTATAGGGCCTCATGGAAATAGAGAAATTAGAACACATTCATATAACTAGGGGAAGTGAAACATGTAACAAATATATAGGATTGTAATAATGGTTAGTAATTAAATATTAATTTAAATGAATATAATGGCTTGGAATGGGTAGAAGATACCTCCTTTTATGTGTGAAAATGAGGGACATTTCCTTAGAAACTATAGTTGGGTGAGGGGTAATTATGGAATCACATGGGTGTTAAGTGAGTTGGAAAAAAATTAGCGAGATATTTGGGTATGAATTACACACCTAAAAAATGTATTATATATGTTTTAAGTTCCATCTTTATTAAATAAATTTCGATCCATTGTAGATTACTCCTTTTTAACCATTGTTAACTTTTTTAATTATTTTCAATGGTAATTATTATTTTTTCTAAAAATATAAGATGAACCATATTAAAAGTTTTCAATATGATGATTCCAAATTTTGAATCCATTTAATATCATTAAATTTCTAAATATTATAAAATTAACTTTTAAATGAAACTATAGAATATATAGGGAATTACTCTTTTATAGAAAAATTAATTTTTAAAATTTAAGTGTTACTAATATTTTTTTTTCTATCAATTAATAATTTAAATAAGTTATAATATATTTGTTTTTATATTTAAACATTAAATCAGATTTAAAATTTCAAATAAATAAATTTAATTTATAAAAATTACACCACACTTGTAAAAATAACTTCTTTGAAAATAACCTTTTAACCTTTACTATGGTACCTAAATTTTACTTTGGTAACTTACTTTTATAACTGAAAATAAAAATTAATTTATAAAATCATTTGAACATGTTGATTCTAATTATGCAATCCATTTTATTAGATTTAATTTATATAATTAATTTTAATACCAAAAAATCATAATTCAGAAAAAAATTATAAAAATTAATATTTTAAAAATAAAAAATATATTATTATCCTTTTCCAGGTTAAAATATTTATTTGAATGCTAAATTCTTTGTTTATTTATATTATCAATATATTTAATTAACATCATTATTCAATAGTGATCAATTTCGTTTATTAAAACATAAATTAAAAACTTATATTATAATTAAATGGTTTTTTTCCAGTTCGTTAATATTGATTACTTATTTAATAAGAATTAATTACATTTTATCAATTAATTTGTATTAAATAAATAATTTATTATTTAATTAAATTAATTATTTAAAAGTAAATTTTGTGGAAATTCAATATATATAAAATACCTATAATAATGGAAATATAAAATTTAGTATATTAATAATTACATGTTAATATCATATTAACTTTTACATAAAAATCCCCTCAAGACCTTCATATAATACCTAGGGGTAAGATAAGTCAGGGTAGTATTCATTGGTGGTGAATTATGTAGAATAGATCTCGTAGTGATTTCCACAAGCTTGAACTTCTCTCGCAACCAATTTTATTCAATTTTTACTTGTTGAAGTTCAACATGGTTTTAGTCTAGGGAAAACCCTAGTGACCCTCTCTCCCTTACAAGCTTGAAAAAATAATCCTCATAAAGAGGAATTCTACCACTTGATTTCCATGATTATTTTTTCTAAATAGATTTTATAATGTGGTTACTTATATTTATACATGTTAACTCAACAGATATGTTATAATGGTCACATTTTAAAAATTTATCTTATTAATTATTCATATATATAGTAATGGTATTAATATATGTATAATCCCAAAGTCCAAAAGATCCCAAAGACCATATATTCCAATATATAACATTTTATTCATTACTAAAACTATTCACCCTATTCGTTTACTTCTCTCTCAAGATGAATATTATTTGTTTTAATTATTTTCCATACATCTATAGTTTCAATTGGGGAGAATTTATTTATAGAAAACAATGAGGATAATGATTTTATATTCAAGGTATTTTTATTTTCTTATTAATTTATTCCACTTTTACTTTTCTTATTATTGTTTCATTTGCATTTTCATAATTCATTGATGTTTATCTTACATTGTAATATTTTTTTCTTCACAAAATGAATCATGGTCCATTTCAGTGTTTCATGTGAAATAATCTATTCAACAACATATTTATTTAAAGGAAAAATATATTGTTAAATCGTGGGGTGTTATATTTTACCTCCATTAAAGTAATTTATTCTTAATAATATTTTATTCTAATGGGGAAAAATTAGGATGCTTCTGCCTCATTACATCTTTATGTTCCCATGTAGATTTCTCAAACTTGTGTTTTCACTGTAGTACTTTAACTTAGTGGGTTATCTTGTTTTTCAATACTTTGTCTCTATGATCCAATATCTCCACTACATTTTCATTATGAGATATAATGTCCCAATTTCACCACATCACAATTTATTATAGGTGATGCATATACTATTTACATCCACAAAAGTGATACATGGAACACATCGTGTACCTAAAAGAGGTTTTTTGGAAGTTATGACTGATAAGATACAGTATATATATAATCAAGAATCTTGCTTGGAATAATTTATACAGGGATCATATTTCACTTCTTAAAAATATCATTACCCGCTTCCAAGAAGATATTTGAATGAATACCTTTTCACCAACATTAAACTCTAGATATTATTGACAGTTATTATTATAGATCATTTATCATCTTTATGTTTTTTTATATATCATTGAATGGTTTGAAACTTCTCTATCATTTCTTACAAAAACAAATGGCCAAATAGTTTATTTTTCCAAACTCTATCCCATCCAATAAAAATTTTGAATCTATTACCATTTAAATCCTCATGTAGTTCCATTTAGAGGAAATTTTGGAAACTGTTATTACAAAATAAAAAAATCAAAGGAAGTTATTCATTACAACTTCCCTTGAAATATATTTAGTAGGATTCTAGAATATCTTCTAATTCCGTAATGGTTATTTTAGATTGGCCATTAGTTTGAGGATTATAAGTAGTGTTAAAGATAATAACATTATATAATTATTACTTAATAATTATCCCAATCATTATGGTAAATCTCATATCTCGATATGACACAATTGAGGGTGGTACTCCATACAACTGTACCACTTCCATTATGTACAGCTTAGAAAGATAATCTATTGATAAATCATATTGAATATAAATAAATTATGTCTATATTATTTGTTAATACACCACCAACTGGACATAATTATTCCCTTTATAAGTCTTATTAAGGCTAGTGATAAGATCTATAGTGATGTTATCACATTTTCATATTAGTATAGGAGATTGTTGTAGCATACCCTTAGACTTGTTTCGACCCTTCTGAACTTGTTGGCATAACAATCATCGAGATAAAAAATTCATAATAACACTGTTAATTTTTTTCCCACAAGAATTGTTTCTTAATATATTTATATACATTTTTTCGTCATGTATGGATAAATAATGATTGTAACGTATCGTGTTTTAAATCGGATGAAAATTCAATGGGATTTTGAACTTTTGTGTTTAATGAATGGGACATTTTTCAAACCAGGGTTCAAAACTATATTCCACAAGTTGGATGACATTGAGGTGATGGTTTTGGACTTGGGTGAAGGCCTGAGAATTTTCCTTGGTTTCTCGAGAATTTTCGGGAGTGAAAGACTGAGAAAACCAAAATTTAAATGACTTGTAGAGGGCATACGGTTTGTCTGAAACCATGCATCCAACAACGTGAAACTGTGCAAATTTATATAGGTGGAAAAAGGTTTTCACACGAGATATACAAGATTTTATAAACTTTTTACCTAGTCCACATAGTTAGTGGGTTTGGGAAGTACCTCAATACTATTCACTACATGGTTTTTGCATGGTTAGTCAAACTGTGTAAGATAAACTGTGCGGGGTGGCCCCAGTGCCCAGTAAAGGGTGCATAGATAGCACACAATTTTTCAAACCATGCATTGCAAACCATTCCTGAAACCCTCTTTTAAAAAATTGGTTATAATTAAATTAAATTAAATTAAAATGAAATAAAAACATATTCTACCTCACCTCTCACCTTACCCATCACAAAGCATCACCTCCCTTTCTCCCATGGCATGCGTAGCCTCCCTCATTCAACATCCTATCCTCTCTACAAATCCACCCAGATTATTTATGTTTCTTCCTCAAATATCCTAGGTAAGGTAATATATCCTTCTTTTCTCACATTTTTTGTCGATTCCCCTATTCTCTATTGCCATATTTCATCTCGGTCGAACCCTAGGTTGGGGTTATTCCGGTTTTGGTTGTTTTTTCAAATGTTAGGTGGTGAGGAAGGTCTCTCAGGACTCCCTTGTGAGTATTCTAGAAACATCCACCATATGTGAAGAATTTTGGTTCATTTCTTGTTTCCAATTCCATCTGAGGTAAGGGTTTACACACACTGCTTGGTTTTACCTATTTTTTTGTGTCCTTTAAATGTTTTAGAGTTCCTAGTATTTCATCTATAGTGCGTTAGAACTTGTTGCATGGATTTAAGTATCCAGAGACAAATGTGACTCACTGCGTATGAATCAGTAGGTATATTTATATGTAAGACCCCCGTTATATTTATATTCATCCATGGTAGGGAATATATATATGGGGCTAGGTGTACTTTTGTATGATATGAAAATGCATATGCATGTGAGTGGAGACAGGTGTGTGCATATAAGCGTATATGTAAGGATCCCCTTTCACATATTCATGGCCTTGAGAATATGTGCATATGGGATAGGTTTCCTTATATATTTATGAATGTGAATATGCTCAAAGGGGGTAGGAGAAACTTCGAGTGGTCATAGCATAAATCATAAAGTGATGTGTGTTCAGTTTGGTTCCTCTTCAAGGTAAGATCCCTTTCCTTGCCCTTTAACTGAAATTATTTATTAATTGCTTACTTATCACACCTTCCTTAGATTTTAATTAATGAATTATATTATTTATATTAAATTCATCTTAAACGTGAATTGATAATATTTCCTAATTTAAATGTCAAAATATTATAAATGAGTTATTTAAAGGGAAATTTCACTATTTTATAATAAATAACATTTAACAGAGGTGTGTTGCCTTATAAACAAAAAAGTAGTTCTAATCATTTAGATATTTCTTGTTCAGGTTTGAGTTTTCATTATTCCTTCCTGTTAGTGAATAACGTGTGGTAGGTTAGTTTTGGCTCCTTTTATTACCTTAAATGGACTAGGCATTTACTTTATAAATTTTCATCATACCGAAGAACCTTCTATGTGTTTGGTCCTCTATTGAGTGTAATTTCCCATGTGGGATTGTGACTTGCTTCCACGACACTTACGCGTGACACATGTGCGTTGTATATGAGTGTTCCATTCTTATGAAAATGGAATGAGTTGGTATGTATTAAATGGTTCAAATAAAATGGATTCATTGAAATTGAATTTAACAAGGATATTGAAATGCATAAGAGGAATTTCCTTATGCACTATATTATAAATGTAAATAATGTTTTTATGAATGTGATGACACCCTTATATGGGTTTGATAAATGAATTGTATGAGAGGTCTTTGCCTCATGAATTGAATTGAAAATGTAACCAATCCTACGATAATGTTTTAATTGGAATTCTAAAGAGGTATTTCCTTATGTATAATTATGATCATATATACTTCTATGTAAGTGAAATGGGATAATGAGGTTCATGAGAGGTTAATTCCTCATGCATTATATTCTATAAATGATTATTCCATATGGGATGAGGAGATAAGGGGCCATGATATCCCCTGGGAGGGGAGACTATGTGAGCTTCCATGTTGATTTCCAAAGGACCATGAGAGTCGTGAGTAAGAAGATCATGTGAGCTTCCAAGCTGATTTCCATCGGACTGTGAGAGGCTTTAGTAGAAATATCATGTGACCTTCCATGTTGATTTCCAAAGGACCAAAAGTGACTTTTAGTAGGAATACCATGAGAGCTTCCATGTGGGGATAAGAGTTTGATTGTGAGAGCTTCCCCTTGTGATGGGATTTCTACAATCTATATCCTAGTTCAGGTAGTGATAGTATCCAAAATATATAACTATTTTGCATTTGTGAACACATAGTTCATATTGGAGGATTTTATATATAAATAAATAATTATATATGTATATATATAATTTTACTATATATATAGTTCTTAATCAGACTTATTCTAGTTATGATCTGATGAAGGTATAGTCATCAGGCATCCCTTAAGAAACTAGATGGGTGGTTTGTGGTTGGTGGTTTATTCAATTTTATTATTTAAATCTCTATACCTTCACACTATATTAAATTATATTCACATGCTATATTGGGCTAGACACGGTGGGTGCCAGCCTGTGGAGATTTCTTCTCACACCATGCTCAGGTACCCTTGGTACCTGAGTAGATCTTAGTTTGTAGGAATTGGGACCTTTCTTGTTGTTTTATTCATATACCTAAGAGTTAGGAGAAAAGGACTAACCTGGAGATCATGATGCTCATAGAGATCAACTTAGGGAATTTTAGTTCTTTTCTTTCACTACCACAAATACAGGCAAGGGAAGCACTTTGGTTTTAATAAAATACAGACTTTATCTGTGCTAATAATAGCGCTGATAAAAGTTTTCAATAGAAAATAATATTAATTTATATAAAAGTATTTTAATTATATTAAAAAATAATATTTATATATTCCCTTTATATAAAAAATGCATGTTTATTATGTTTATTATGTTTATGTTTTATTTATGTTTATTATGTTTATTAGTTTTAGTTATATCTTTATTATATATTTATTATACTCTATGTTTATAATATTATATATAACAATTTTTAATATATGTATAGAAATACTTATTATATATATATATATATATTTATGTTTCCAAATGAATGTGCAAATTGATGTCTATGTTCATATTCTTATGAATATGTTCATTGTTTACCCTAATGTTGGACATATATAATATAGTACTATACTTGGTGTATTCATTCATTTTCTATAGATATGAAGCTTTATCTTCTCATAAATACATAAAATCATGATAAATATATTTAAATAAGTAATAAATGTAATTATTATATTTAAAAATATAAATATTTAGTTACTTATAATTATATACTTTTTAAATATATTATATATAATTATAATTATATATAACTAATTAAATATAAATATGCTTAAATAATTATAAAATTACAAAATATTATTTTAAATGATAATTATATATTTATGAATACCTTTTGAATACATTTATTTATAAATATATGTCTTCAATGAATATATACACAGACACGGATATATATATATATATATTCAAATACTTATGAAATTAAAACTAAAGTTAATATATCAATTTATATTAATATATTTTTATATATTTAATTATAATTTAAATTATAAAATTATATATATATATATATATTTATAATTTATGCACAAACACAAACATAAATTAATATATATATATTTAATTATAATTTAAATTATTAAATTATAAAAAATATATTAATTATATATTTTCTTAAAATTATAAATGTAATAAATATTTTGTTTATCATATTATAAATATGAATAAATGGTATGTTTTATTAGTGCTAATTAAAAAGCCCTCATAAAGGCATGTTTTATCAGCACTTTCAATTGTAGATCTGATAAAACATTCTTTTATCAGCGATTTTTAGTGTTGATAAATATGGGCCTTCATAAGCACTAAAAATGCACTGATAAAGGAATGTTTTATCAGTGCTTTCAATTGTAGCACTGATAAAACATACGTTTATCAACACTTTTTTTCTAGCGTTGATAAAAGTTTCACAGGGTCTTATAAATAAACCCTAACTTTATCCCCCTTCCTCACACCCCTCATGCTCCCATGGAAGTCGATCCCTATAGCCATCACAACCTACTCTCCTCCCTTATCTCCTCTCTCCTCTCCTACCCCCTCTCTTGCCTCCTCCTCCTCCTCTATCACCGACTCGACCGCCATCACGAACCGAGCTTCACCATGTGGCTGTCCTCGGCCGCGCCTCTCCTCCACCAATGGTTCTCCTCTGTCGCGCCTCTCCATCATTGTGGCTCTCCTTCACCATTGCGTCTCCTACGCCATGCCTCTCCTTTTATGCGCCTCTCTTACAATATGAATGTTCCTCCTCCACATGTTAAACCACACATCTGCAGTTAGTTTTCTCCTCTTTATCATTGGGTTTACTTATTACCGTTTGATATTGATGGTGATATTGTGAATTGTATGGGCTAAATTCTGCACATAAAATCGTGGTCATTGGTGGTCCTGGTTTGGAAACTATATGAAAATATGATATATTATCTCATTAATTAATTCCTCCTTCATTGTATTCTATGTTGTGTTTCCTGATTATTGTCCTTCAAGAGTTTTTATTTATATTTTCTATGACCCATAAGGATTTATTTTCAACATCCTTCCAAAAATTAAGACCTCTAAATTGTGATATTCAATATGGGGAATTAGATTGCTCTTTAATTCTAAATACTCTAGAATTATCTTTTCCTGTAGTTATATTTGGTAAAGTTCAATTTTCCAATACCATATTTTGAATTGGTTGATTTAAAAATCTTCAAAAAAAATGTTGGTTTACATCATGGTTATTTCAAAAAAATCAAAATGTTTTACCATACATTCAAAAATAAATTTTTTATCATCTACTCCTATTTTTTTATTACTGTTATGTATTTTTCATGATTATTTTATTAAATATTCATTTGAAAATTAAATGTATTCAATGTTTTTCTACTTCTTTTATATAAAACATTATGTATTTTTTATGTTTCTATTATAAGATTTATTTTTAAACTAAAAGTCTTCAATGTATTTCAACTTCATGTACTAAAAATGTTATAAATTTCTCAGGTTTCCATTATTGATGATTTTCTTAATGTAAAATTTTTCAATGTATTTTTACTTCATTTATTTAATACATTATGTAATTTTTAAGTTTGAATTATTAAATATTATATTAAATGTAAACATTTTTATAGTATTTTTATTTATCATTTATAAAACCTTTGTATCTATTTAATAACTTTTTATTAGGAACTATTTATAATTATGTTTTAAATAGTAATCTATTTCCCTTCAAAAATAATTGAATATAATTTTCACTTCAATGTTTTAAAAATTTGATGTGAAAAGGTTTTTTTATCATATTAGGATTTCGTTCCATGTAGTGTTATTTTAGTCACAATTTATATCTTATTATGATATGATTTATTTTTAAAAATGAGAATTATAATATCCTATTATTTCTTAAGTTCCTGTTATGTTATTATTTTTAAATTATTTAAGAAAACAATTATTTTTCCATTTCATGCATTCTTCCCACTCTTTCTCCTTTATCTCCCCCGTACCACTTCTCTTATCTATTTCCCATAGGTTTCTCTTTCACCTAGGAACTAAAATTCATTTTTTATGATGATTTAGGGATTTAGGTTTTTGGAGTATTTTCCATGGAATGTGACATGTTTTGTATTGGTTACCATTCAATTTAAAGTAGGTGTTTCTTTTATCATCCTTTATTTTATAATTCATGGAATGTGTATACTTTATAAATTTATTTTCAATTAAAGTATAGTAATGTATGGGTTCTTGGGTGGAATTATAAATTTCATTCTTAAATTCTAGTCTTGGCATAAGGGAGTTTTATAAGAATTTCAAGTACTATTTTTAAATTAGATTAATTCTCATGAATATAATATTTGAAAAGGTCTATAGGTTCATTTAAATGTTTTTATAGTAAATTGAGGTCTTATGCTTTTTTTTGGTTTTTCAAAGAAATTTTCCATGTGCTTGGAGAATGTTTTGGAGGGAAAAAGTGATTTTTTTTTCAATTGATTCCAAAATCATTGAAATGATGTGACTTTACATAAGGGGAGTGAGACTCTACATACTAAGTTGGTTTTTATGTGAAGAAAAAATATTCACTTTAGAAGGTAAATGTTTTATTTCTCTTGTGACACTCAATGATTTCATTTATACTTGTTTTTCCGGTTATGGGTTACTGATTATTTATATGATGGATGTATAATGTGAAAAGGGGATGTTATATGTGATGGTGTTGGAGGTGATGTGTGAGACATTTTTTTGGTAATTATATTTATTTCTTTCTCACCTCTATGGTTATTTGTTTATGGTAACTTGGGTGTCTAGGTGGGAGGTCCTGATTCATGCTACCCTAGTTGGTACACGCACTTATATGGTCCCCCAAGTTGTGTTTAAGAGACAAGTCTAGTGGGAAGGTTCCATTATGATGAGTTAATTATGGTTTAATTGGGTGGATAATGTTATTGTTGGATGAGACATATATTATATGTTGGTCCAGGTATTTATAGTTTCATATTGGATCGTCACACACTAGTACCTAGGGTATATCCCATGAAATTTATATCCTTGATCAGTGGTTCTATATAGAAGATTAAATTATTATATTGATTACATCCCCCTTATTCTTGTTTTATTAGTGTAAATATTAATATTAGTTTTATTTACTATTATATTGTTCTTTGATCACATGGTTCCCTTATTCATTGTGAATTTATTTTCTCTAGTTCATATGGTCTATTTATGGGATAATTAATGTTTGATTTTAAAGTGGAAAACAAATTTATGTATTATGAGATGGGTAGTACCTATATTTCCTAGAAATGCATAGGGTAAATGATTATATATGATGATATATAAATGTTATGTAAATAGGTTAGTAAGTCTGTAGGTTCAGAAATGGTGAGTGTGATTGCATTAATCTCTACTCATAATAATACATGTGAATAAATAATCAATTTGTTATGTTCACAAGTGATAGTGATGGTTTTAATCTATAATCATAAATTTAAATGTGAATATGGTTTTGAGTAGCTATTGGGGTGTTGGAACACTGGAAAAGGAGTTCACCCACTAGTGATGGGTTGGCCAGTCCATAAGGTGGATGGGATGATCACTAAAAACTATTTATAAGAGCTAGATAGTGGGTGTCATGAGACATATTAGGCATGCGCCCATCAATGATTTTCATTGGATAGAAAGAGTTAAGTGACAATGGCATATAGTCATTTTTTTAGGGGTTCACTTTTAAAATGATTCAATTGTTTTGAAATGTTTGTTAAAAAATATATGTGTTCAACATACCATTTTTTGGTTTTAAATTGATTTAAAATGGTTTAAAAAATTATTAGGTTTTTGATAAAGGATGTTTGAAACTGATTTTTTTATTTTAAAAAGTGTTTGTTATTTTAAAGTGTAATTTGTGTAAATATTTGGTTTTTTAATGGGATTTCAGCTGTGACTTAATAAATTGTTTTCAAAGGAGACTTAATGTATATAAATTTTTTAGCCTTGGTTAATTTTTATATAAACTGTTTGTGTATTTATTTTGTTAAACATTAATATCACCAAATCATATAGGATGGATATGAATAAAGAATGGTTGGATTCCAATCGTCTGAAAAAGGAGTATGTAGATGGAGTGAAAGAGTTCATCACGTTTGCAAAAGATCATTCATACGATCCTTCTCAAATCCTTTTTTCATGTTTATGCTGTTATTATTAAAGACAAGTTATTCTAAAGGGGTTATAAGAACACGTGATCTGTCATGGAATAGATCAATGTTATAAATGTTGGAATAAACATGGGGAAAAAGAAAATGTAGCTAGTGACTGAGATAACACTAGGTTTTATGGATCATTTAATATGATTACATGTGTGGAAAATGAAAAAGACCATATTGAGTACATGATTACAGATGTTTCTAATAATGAAGATCGTATTAAGGAATTGACAAGGATAGTTGAAGATAAACATATTGATTTCCAAAAATTGTTTTTGTAGTTAAAGATTTGTGCAAAGATTTCATTGTATGATGGTTCACTAAATATACAGAATTTTCAGCTGTTCTAAAGCTATATAATTTGAATTCATGCAATATATGGAGTGATGCTAGTTTTACAGAATTACTTTCTCTATTAAATGACATGCTAATAGAAGATATTGAGGTCTCGAGCTAAACATATAATGCCAAAAAATGCTACGCTCGATGGGAATGATCTCTGAATGAATACACACATACCCAAATGACTGTATAATTTTCTTTAAGGACCACATATCACATAGAGAATGCCCAAATTGTGGTGTTTCTTGATACAAGAAAGTTTAATTTAGTCCTAAAAATTTGCATGGTACTTTCCAATCATTAAAAGGATTATGTTTCTATATGGAAGTGAGGATAGTATAGGTGAATTGATGTTGAATGCAGATAGAATAAATAAAAATGGAAAACTATAGTACCCGGTAGACTCTCCTCAGTGGAAGAGAATTTATCATGAGTATCCTAACTTTGGAAATCACCGGAGAAACCATTATCTTGTGTTATCTACAGATGGAGTGAATCCTTTTGGTTTTCTAAGTAGCACTCACAGTACATGGCTCGTTATGTTGGTAAATTATAACTTTCCACCATGGTTATGCATGAAACGAAAACCCATCATGTTATATATGCTTATATCAGGGCCAAAACAACTGGGTAATGATATTGATGTTTATTTGGCTCCATTGATCGAGGATTTGAAATTATTGTTGGATTTAGGTGTTACGATATATGATGCTTATAGAAATGAAGATTTCACGTTGAGAGCCACATTGTATGGGATGATAAATTACTTTCCTACTTATGTAATTTTTTTAATATATACAATTAAAGGAACTCTTGGGTGTCCCATCTGTGAACAAGGTACACAATCAATTAGGTTGAAACATTCATTGAAAACAATGTTTCTAGGACATCACAGATTTATTACTTGATGATATAAGTACTGATCTTAGACAATGTCATTTGATAAAAGTTCAGAAGAATTTGTAGCACTATCTCCACTAACAAGTGATCAACTATTTGAGAAAATTAAAGATGTGGACACTGGTTTTGGTAAATCATTTTTGAAAAACCTTATGAAAACCAGTTGGAAAAAAGAAATGAATTTTTTTAAATTACCATACTTCAAATTTCTATACTTCAGAAATTTTCTTGATGTTAGTCATGTTGAAAAAAATGTTTGTGATAGCTTCATCGACACATTGCTAATTGCACATGAAAAAAATTATGGAATTAAGGCTGGGATGGACATGGTTGACATGGGAATATGAGAATAGTTTGAACTAGTTAAGGGTGAATGAAGAACATTTATTCCTCCTACTGCTTACACTATTTCTAGTTAGGAGAGATATTAGTTTTTCAACTTCTTGAATGATGTAAAGGTTCCATAGGGGTATTCATCGAATATCAAGAAAATAATTTCAATGTATGATTTAAATATAAAAGATATAAAATCGCATGACTTCTATGTTTTGAAGAAATATCTAATTCATATAGATTTTCATTTCATTTTTTTCCAATAATGCCCATCATTCATTAACTAATCTCGATTTCTTCTTCAATCCTATATGTAGCAATGTTATAGACCTGGTGAAATTTCTGACTATGGAAAGAGAAATTTTTGTCATATTATGTGAATTGGAAATGTTTTTCCCACCAGTATTCTTTGATATTATGGTTCATTTTATGGCTCACTTTGTGAGATAGATTTAGCTATGTGGTCCCGTGCACTATAGATAGATGTACCCCATTGAAAGGTATATAATGATTTTGAAAGGGAATGTCAAAAATCGAAGTCAGCCTAAGGGGTGTATTGTGGAGCGATATATTATTGAGGAAGCCATAGAATTCTGTACTGAATACCTATTAAGTGTGAAAAGCATTGGTTTAAAGAAATATCATCATACTAGGAGACTTGCAGGTGAAGGAATTTTCAGAAAGGAAGTTGTCAAAATCAATATTATAGATCGAGAGCAGTCCCACCTTTACATTTTTCATAACATTTTGGATGTTGAACCATATTTTGAAACCTACTAAAAATTCCTAGCATTCAAATCCACCACGGGATGAAAAATGGATATCAAATAAACATAGTAAATTCTTTATAGGAAGGTTTGAAGACCATATTTTTAAGGAGTCAGATGAAAATCCAGACTCAATTTCAGAACAACTTTGATGGCTAGCTGTAGGACCAAGTGTGTACGTATTATCTAACAATTATTATTTAATTAATGGTTATACATTATATACTAATGAACAAGATGATGATAGTACCAGATAGAATAGTGTAATTACACTTGTGGCTGAAGCGATGCATGTTTCTGGTCCTAAGGATAAAAATCCAATTTATGCAAATATATCATAGTTTGGAATCATCAAAACATATGGGAGTTTAATTATAAAACATTCCGATTTCCAATTTTTCAATTCACATGGGTTGATAATAGATGTTTTGTTAAAATAAATGAGTTGGGATTTGTGAAATTTAATTTTGGTAAGGAAGTGTAAAAAGACGAACCATTTATAAGGGAATCACAGGTAGTACAAGTATTTTATGTTCCAGAACCTGCAAACAAAAACTGGTCAATTGTTTTGTTATCGACCAAAACAACAGAAGATTCAGATTAAATTCAACAGAGGATGACTCTTTCATTGGGACATAACAATCATTTCATAGTGGTCCCAGTGTAGACGACGTTTCATATGTCAGAGGAGACTACATTGATGTTATTTGGATAGTTGATAGATGGGTCAAATTCCTTCAACCTTTAAAAAAATAGAGTTCAACAATCACGCTATATTTTTTATAACATAAATTGTGTTACTTTATGTTAATATTTGTTCACTACTTCTTTTATGTTATCTAAATTAAATGTTAAACCAATTTTGTAGATAATGACTTCTATAAGTGGTGATTCTCCTAATCCCCAAGCACAATAGGTTTCTCCACCTGCTGCTGATTGTAGTGAAGACAAACAATAGGTTTCTCACCATGTTTCCTTATGTAAATATATGTTTTTTCTACTTTTATGTTATCTAAATTAAAATTTAAACCACTTTTCAAGATAATTACTTCTTCACATGATGATACTATAAATCACCAGGCACAATTACGTTCTTAACCTGCTGTTTCTCGTAGTGCAGACAAACATCATGTTTCTCAACCTATTGCTACTCTTAGTGTAGAGGTGTAATCACCATCTACACATGCCTATGTTATCCCTCTAGAGCCGAAGGAATATATTGATGATGGTGGATCCGAGGAAATGAAAGGTTATGAAACACCAACATTGTAGAGAAAATAAGAGTGTCGTAGTTTGATGATATTAGCAAAAAAATTAAGGATAAATATAAATACATCAAATACTAGATTGGATGGAATAAGCAGGGTCAACATGTTAACCCCAACAAGGCCATGTTCAGTAGTTACATTGGAATCATCACTCAGAAACATGTGATTATTGATGTAACTTTATGGAACCACGTTGTGGCTATGATTAAGACACTAATGCGGGGAGATATTACAATAACATTATGATGTCATTTTTTTAATTTACTAAAAATTAAATAATGATATATTGACTTACAATTAATTATCTCTTGCAGAGTGTATTTATAGTAGATGACTCACACACTGAATGTGTCTTAAGTGTTTCTAGAAGGATTCATAGGGGTTTTTTCACACTTTTAATGAAATATCATCTTAAATATGTTGAAGGGAAAATAAAACCACACTCACCTCTTATTTTTAAACACCTGATAACCCAAACATCATGGGATGCATTAACTGGTCATCGTGTGAAGCACTATTTTTAGGTACATTGTGTCTGGTAATAAATTGGTTGATGGTACATGTATTCATCACTTTTATTGATATATTTTTATTTATAAAACAAAAACTGAGTGCTGAAAATAAACAACAAGCATCAAAACCAGCGTACCCCTATCGTAATGCAAGGATGGGGTACACATCACTAGAAAAGAATTTGGTACATATTTTAAATCTACCATAATACTATTATGTGACATATAACAACATAATAAATATATTCTTTTGTTTAAATACATCTTGAAGAGTCCAAATCAAAATCCACTTTCATCGTATGCCATGTGCTATGAAAGGAGGTGTGTGTAACTAAAGATTGGAAACTAATAGATGAAAGCACACAAAAACTGTGGGAAAAAAGTGTAATTATGACATAATAATTTTTTTATTTAAATCACTATTACATAACAATGAATACTTATTTTTCTAAATTTTCTATCTGACATTGTCAAAATAATCAACAACACCCACACTGGATGCAGAAACACTTTTAGTGGCCTTGAAGCAGCCAAATAAGTTTGGCTGGGATAGAGGTGTGGGTTTTGGGGTGACACCATAAACATATTTTCAGAAAAAAACAAGTCCATGATCAAACTGAGGAAATAAAAAATATGACAGAAATATTATCTATGTTTGAATAAGAATTACATAACCATAGATACCTGATAGAAATTTTGAAGGGGGGAGGATAAGAGTAGAAACAACTCAAGAACAACCCACGCACGAAGATCCCACCCCACCCCGACTAGTTTTGAGGTGATCCATTTCCCTAAAAAACAATTCTTTACTGAGGATGTAACTTTTTTAATAGTTGTTTTTGTGAATTGTGAATCAGATAGACACTAGGAACTAATACTTTTCATATATTGATATTATACAGGGTGAAAATGACTATGATTTATATCTATAAACACCCACCCATCACCTTTTAGCGAGGGCTACATTGTTCAATATCCATCACAACATGCTAAACAACATACCACTTCTGATTCATGTTAGAGTGTCAATTATTTTATCCCTAGAGCTGAGCGCCAAGATACATGTTCCAATTGATGATGCAGATATTCATACAATCGAACAAGCTCTTGGAACATTTATCGCATGGTCGTCACATCTTAAAAAATGTATTGAAAATGTGGTATTCGTTTCTAATTAAAATTTCAAGGTAAAACTAAAGATTTTAACGAAAAGAAGTCTGAACTGATGCATTTTATTACAGATGGAAAAAGTGAAGGGGGTGAAACGAAAGACCGGTTCAAAACCATCTCAATTATCAACCAACTATTCAAAATTATCTACTAGAAAAACCATTAACCCCTCCCCCACCCACACAAACCCCATTCTATATCCACATTTATTATTTTTGAAGGCTCATGTGGATATGAAGTTGAATGATGGTTGCAGTAACATAATTGATTTTAAAGAAAACATATACAGAATGGAAGAACTGGACTTCATTGGTATTGGGAGTGAAACTAAAATCCTTGACTATGAATGGTTAGGCAACTCAATTGTAAATGTACACATGAGGTATATTTTCATGATTTTATTTTCCAAAAGCTAATATACTGTGTTAATTATGAAGAAATACATTTCATATTTTTTGCAGGTGTATATATGAATAACAATTGATGGGATTTTTACATGAACATAAATTTTCACACGTTAGTCCTCACATCTCCTCTACAGAACAAGAAGACATAACTTTCAAGAAAGAGTGTGAAATAGTGGCAAGATAGCTCAAATTGTTTAACAGAAATATTATGGATGATAAAATCTTCTTAATACCAACGATGTAGGGTTAAAAATCTACAATATAATCATATCCAATATATTTTATTTTCTTTCCTTACATATTCCTTTTTATGTTCTTAGGCATCATTGGATGATCATTGCAGTCCATTTGGATACTCCAATGATTTATTTTCTAGATTCAATGCACATATATCTAACAAACTGAGCACACATGATGGTGTTTGTCAGTTTTTAATACACTGCATCCAAAATTTTAGAACTAAACATCCAGTTATATAATTTATATTATCTATTAATGAGGATTCTTTTCTGATAGGGTTGTGTGTGAATATCAACTACATCATGGAATGAGGCCAGGGGAAAAGGACTAGAAACCTAAAAAGCACTATGACTATATAAGTATCAGCATATATATAATAATATTTCACTATCCAAACACATATAAAAAAATTAATTTATTTTATTAATGTTTTTGCAGTGCCTGAAACAAAAAAAGGGTAAAGACTGTGGTCATTATGTTTGTAAATTTATGAAATGATCATATTCCATGATCAAATCACCATCCCTGAAGAGGTATTTTCAAAGACAATTGTTATTTCATTTAAAATAATTATTAATCCTTTATTAATTATATTTTTTTATTACTACCATGACTGCCGAAAATAGTCATATTGAAACGATGATTTAGATATGATTAAAAAGGAATGGGAATCATACCTGATGGAAGAATGTACAAATATATAATGAAGTTGGTAAAGTTATCAAATAATTTCAACTGTAACAATCTTTTCTTCCTTATCATTAACTTTTTTGGATGGTAATGTTGTGATTTGTATAGGCTAAAAACCCTACTAAAAATCATGTCTGTTGGTGGTCTTTGTTTTCACACTAAATGAATTTCATGTTGATTGGTTTTTGAAAAGAAATTGGTTGTCCTCATTTATAGGGTATGTGTGTTATTGATAGACCACAAAATATAATGAGCATCTAGGAGAAGTTTTCCTACCCCTTGAATTTTTTGTGATGTATTGAAAAATAATGGGCATAGGAGCTTACTATAATCTTCTCGTTTTCAACAACGAGATGGGTTTTTCTCCAAAAAACATTGATTCAATCTACAATATTTGCAGTTCCCCTCTTTAGTCGACCTAGTGAAGAACTAACTATCATATACTCATTTGAAGGTCCTGAATATATGACAGTTGGTTCTTTACTGGGTCGACTAAAGCTATTATACAAGAGGAGAATGTTGTTCCATGTCAACTGTATTGGGATAAAACCAACGCATGATGCGACTGGAATGACTCAAATTGAATGTTTTTGGTTTAAAATGACATTTTAGTTAAAAAACAGAACTGACATACTGATAAACCTAGGAAATTAACTCTGATTATTTTGATACTTTAGTCCAAAAAATATATCAGTAATTTGTGACATGTAGTAATCAACCTCACCTCAATCTGACGCACGATGTCACTGATATGACCCAAAATGTGTCTTGTTATTTAAAATTAACATTAATTCAACCAAAAAAACACTACTGACATACTAAAAACCAAGAAAACACATTTGGATTGTTTTGATACTTTAGAAAAATGATCCATGAGTCATATTTGATGTGGATTAATGAACCCCACCTCAATATGATGAATGGTGTGATCGGTATGACTAAAAGTGTCCACTATCAGTTTAAAATTGACATTTTAGCTCAAAATGTGTTACTCACTGAAGACCAATAAAACACACTCTAATTTTCTTCATAATTACGAACAACGATTCTTTAGTCCTTTTTGATGTGTATAAAGTAGTGTCATGTCAAACCGACACACAATGTTACCAGTATGACTCAAATTGCATGTTTTCGGTTTGGAATGACATTTTAGTAAAAAACACAATTGACTTAATGAAAACTGAGGAAATGCATTCTGATAGTTTTGATAATTTATTAAAATAATCTATCAGTAATTTTTTACGTGTAGGAATCAACCACACCTCAATCCGACACACAATGTCACAGACACGACTCTAAATGTGTCTTGTAATTTAAAATTGTCATTAATTAAAGTATAAAAACAGAACTAACATACTAAAAACCAAGAAAAAAAATTTGTACTGTTTTGATACTTTAGGTAAATGATCCATGAGTAAGTTGTGATGTGTAAGAATCAACCACACCTCAATATGAACAATGGTGTGACTGGTATGACAAAAAATGTCCACAATTAGTTTAAAATTGACATTTTAGCTCAAAACATGTCACTCACTAAAAACCAAGAAAACACACACTGGTTGTCTTAAAATTTAAGGATAGAAATTCGTAAGTCCTTTGTGATGTGTTTGATGCAGCCCCCATCAAACTAATGCATGATGCGACATGTATAACTCAAATTACATGATTTTGGTTTGAAATGATATTATATTAAAAAATCACAACTGACATACAGAAAATTGAGAAAATTAATTAGGATTGTTTTGATAATTTAGGAAAATGATTTTTTATGCATTTTTGACTTGTATTAATCTAACACTACCTCAATATGTTGCATGGTGTGACTGGTATAACTCCCAATGTGTCATTTCATATTAAAAATTGAAATTTTTTAATGTATTCTTCTTATTAATGTTTAATTTATTTATTTATACTATTACTAAATTAATATTTGTTTTCTTCTATTGGTGGAAACTTTTTCATGAGTTGGGATGATTTTTTTGGTGACTATTACCATAAGAGGAATTTTAAGAGGGGACCACAAAATTCAAAATAGAAAACATTAATGTTTATATCATTCTTTTGGATAATTATAAATGTAATTTTATAAAACGTTGTTTAATATGTATATAAAAGTGTGTTTTGGTATATACTATGATTGAATATTTCTGTAATCATCATTTCAATTAAATATATATTGCATTGTTTATTAAACCATTGTGTGCACTTATTGTTTTTTCATCATTTTCATGGTGTATATGGTTCTTTTGTATATACTAGGGGTAGTTATTTTTTAGCATGTTTTTGCTGGTTTGTGTAGGTTATTTTTTCTAGTTTGGTTATTTTGGCCTGCTATATGGGTGTTGTTTTTTTATAGGTTGGATGGGTATGTTGTTATATAAAAATCACACCTGGGTAGGGAAGTCTTTATCAGACCTACAAATATCGCTGATAAAGGTACCCTTTATCAACGCTAATTGTAGAGATGATAAATGGGAACTTTATCAATACTATTTGAAGCACTGATAAATGGGGACTTTATCAGTGCTATTTGAAACATTGATAAATGGGTGCATTATCGGTACATAAAATAGTGCTGTTAAAGGCGAACCTTTATCAGTGCTTTTCATAGCACTAATAAAGGGGAACCCCCACCCCCTTTTAATAGTGGATCTATTATCAGTGATTTTTTAGTGTAGATAAAGGAATTTCTTAGCGCTGATAAAATCCTATTTTGTGGTAGTGTTTACTTGATTATTTTAGGGTAATAATTTCAAATCATGTTGTATGTTTCCTATTATAGTTTAATTGTCATAAATTGTACATTTATACTTCGTATAAACTGGTGTTTTCCACCGTTAATTTAGTTATAATAATTTTTATCTTCTTCTTATTTTTCTTTTTGTAATTCTTCATACGCTAATTTTTGATGCTTATTATCTGATAATACCACTTCAAAACTCTAATAAGAGGGTATAGTCTCGCCACAATCCACTCCTGAGACCCTTTCTACTAGTGTTTAGACTCTGGCATAAAAGGATACATTCTTGAGTCCATTTTTTCCACTGGTCCGGCTACCAGTTTGATGGTTAGCCAGGCCATGACATTACAATGTGGTATCAAAGCATTAATTTTTCCTTTGTCTTACTATTTTTGGTTGGTAGATAGAATACTAGGAATGTGTCAGTGCTTCATTAATAGTCGTTCTTGGTACTGATCACCCAATGTAAGGGAAATTTCCATGTATCCAGGGCTAGGATTGTTGTTTATGTTGTTTTCTATTACAATTGATTATTTTTTCACCTTGAGTGACTGGTGTATTTTCTGTTACTTATGGATTTATGGAATTTCCTAGAATTTTTTCCCTTGGCCTGGTATGGTAAGGATAGATCATAGCATTCATCATATTAGGCTCATATAAAATTTATATGTCATACATATTCCATGCCATGTAGTTGAATTTTAGGTTTCCGGTTAATTTGACTATGTGCATTGAGTCTTATGTCATGATTTCATTTTCTTCAGCATGTCTATATAGATAACATGATTTATTGTTTAATTTTATAATTTTTTCAATTATTCAATGATAATATTTCATTCTCCATATCTTTCTTATATTCCATGCTCCTATGTTATATCATGATCCAGTTATTTTTCTTATAATGGCATGCTTTTCATTGTTTATATATAGTTTGTTGCATGGGATGAAGAGATAGTGTTTATGAATGAATGGGGTCCAATTTTTAGTTGTATGGTGTATGGGTACCTTAAAAATAGGAAATGAAAACCCATATATTCAAACCATCTTGAGCATTATTTATAAATTCATTTTAAGTCTATTGTTAAAATGGAAATGATGCTAAATTTATTTGTTAAAGTAATTTGGTAATGATTAATGGGATCCAAGTTCCAAACTATAAAGCATGTGGGTGATTTATAAATTGATATATTAAAAACCATATTATTGGAACATTGTATATTAGCATGTTATAATTTTAAATTAGATTGGTTTTGAGTAATGGGATCCAATTTTTAATCCATGAATTGTATAGGAGATTCAGAAATTAGGAAATGGAAACCCATATAAAATCTAAAGGTATGATTTATTTTTAGATGGTTTTGAATGAAATGTTTTTTTATATGAAATGAATTGGTTAATTTCTAAAATTTACATCTAGACCCAATTAGTTCATTTGGGGGAAAGTATCTTGTGATATAACCTTTTTTGGTGTTTACAACTTTTATATTTGAGCAACTATTATTAGGATGCTTTCTATAGAACCTAGGTAGGCTTGGTGGGACCTTAGTGGGTTTCCTTATATATATTTTCCAATAAATTTACTAATAAAGACAATATTTTAATGAATTTTTATCATTTAAAAGAATGTTTTATATACTTTCATGTTTTCCTGTCAGACGTTGGTTAAAATAAAGTACCTTATGTTTCTGTTTTGAAAAATGGTACTTGATGTTTTGATTAAATCTTTTAATGATTAATGATTAAATTTTAATAAATGTAATGTCATTAGAAATGGAACCCTAGGTGGTTTCCTTTGTTTAAAACCCTTGTGTATGGGTATTTCATGTTTCTCTTTGAATATCCTTGGAACAAAAACGGGTGTGTTTTCCTTAGGTTGTTTCCTTTTTATAAATGGATTAAATTACAGTCTCTTGAGCCTATATACTTTTTGCTTTATGTTACCTGGTATTAGATTCGACTCTTATGCTTTCATAAGGTTCTATCCCATGGTAGGTATCACCCTTATATCATTAATGTTTTTCTAAATATTATGAGATTTCTGACTTTTGGTGTCATTCGTGTATCGTTGTCCCTTGTAGGATGCTTAACTTTTCAATGAAACCCTTGTTCAGATGAGTGGTAGTGGTCTCCTTGACCCTCGTTATGGGTGTGATCATTGATTAATGCTCGGTTATAGATGGTTAGACATGCCTCGGGCATGGTCGACTACATTGTATATCACTTGACCCTTTCTTTTTATTATTGATTGAAGATTGGGTATGTCATCAACCGGGTTATCGGTTGTATGGGGAAATAAGACTTATGACTAAAACTTGAGTGTAGTACATACAATACTTAATTGAATAGGGATTATAATCCTATGGTTAGTATTTAGGATGTGTCTCTTTATCATATAACCTTTGGTTGGTATGCGTTGATATACACGGTACAGTTGAGTGTTAAAGGTTGTAAGGAATCAAGTGTGTTTAGTGGAATCTTTGATCCTTGAGCTATTGAGTGAGGCCTTTTGTAATATCTGAGTAGAGTGACCAGATAATTAAATAAACATGTTCATCACAATTCTTGAGAGGAATTTATTGAGACTCAGGTGTTTTGACTTGTCGGCTAGTTCAGTTTTTGTTTCCTTTCCTATTTCTTTGATGTTTGTGAGTGTGACTCAGAGGAGCATCACATGTTTGTTTGAGGTGAATATGACCTATTGCACATGTGGGTAGTCAGTATATATCTTCTTTCAATGTATAGGACACTCCTAAGGTGGGGATAATCATGTCGGTTCTAGTGGTTATGTTCCCCTCCAAGTAGAAGGTACGCAATTGAGAAAGGTTATATGGAAATGGTCGATCTTTTTAAAATCCATTGGGAATGCTGGGTTTTGTAAATGTTGGTGCTTTCATGGTAGGATGAAATTTATAATTTTAGTGTTTATGAAACCCTTTAAGAACATTGTTCGTTGTGGTTAGACATTGGGGGTAAATTTTGAACAAAGATGAGATGCCTCGGGTGATAAAGGCATCGTGGTTCGGTTAATGATGGGCATCAACAGGTGAAGCTGAGCTTCTTTCAAGTGAATTTGATTTATATTGGTTCAACTGATCTCATTTCTATTCTCTTATTTTCCTCTTAGTGTATAACTCTTAGCGATGACCATTTCCCCTATCATGAATTCATCTTTGATACACTAAAAGAGTGCCGGTCTTACGGTGCACTAAAGCATTAAAAGATGTTGGGCTAGTTTGGGTGATTTTTCTATTTTTCACGCTGGATGTGTGGTTATTATCTAGGAATGATTATTCTTGATTGATCCTTGGGTTCCCATGTAGAAACACCTTGGATAGTTTCTTTTACACCAGCTAGTTCTCTTGAGTCAACAATCATGCAGATACCGCTCTGGGATCAGTCAAAGATTGGATGTCGGCATTTTGGTTTGTGTCAACATCTCACTTGTAAACAAGGAGTATGTAATTCCTTCTTATTTTTCTTTTAAATCCTATAGTTTTAAATACAAGGTTTCAAAAATAAGTTGTTCGACTCATTGGTGCTTTGACCAAGGAATTGCACCGGAAGTCAAGTATGGACCTCGGTGGACATGTTCATGGTGAATGTAAGATTCTTTAGGACAAGTACATGTAGTTATGATGTAATAAGTCACCTTTCTAAGCCAATCATCTTGAGAATGGTAAGTTATAAGGATGTGACTAGACTCTTAGTTCTTCTTGTTTAATGTTTACGGTCGGTGCAGGATCGTTTTTAGGCATGTCACCTGGTGGAGGTCATTGTTGTGTGTGTTGGTTTGGGATTTTCATGAATAGCGGACTCGACTTAGGCTTTATGTTCGACGGGGAATCAACCATTTTACTATTTAAAACTCACATAAGAAGCATCGTTAAAACACTTGGAGGAATTCTTTATAAGGAAATTACAATTGGGGAGATGTCGTGGCTTAGAATTTTCCCTCTATAATGTTAATGTCTATGGTGGGAAGTACCTTTTTGGATGCATAAAAAAATAACAACTAGATCATGACATCAATTAAATAGGATTAGTTATACACCATTTTTATGTTTCAGTTATAATGTGAGTGTGGGCTCGCTCATTCATTTCATAAGGGTTATATACATAAGAAATGATTAAAGGTGTGTTGGGAGTTTGGAAATGCAACACGACCATTTGAACAAAGCTTAATGGACCTTGTAGGCCGAGTTATGTGTACATTGTTCCCGAATTCTTCCTGAGAATGAGGAGTTTAAATGTGGGAGGGATAAAACATCCCGTGTTTTGAACTGGTTGAAATTTCCATGGGATTTTAATCTTTTGTGTTTACTAAACAAACCATTTTTAAAACCGAGATTTATAACTAAATTCTGCAAGGTATATCACTTCAAGGAATTTTTTTGTACTTTGTTGAAGGCCCCGATAAGTTTCTAAGGTGTCACAAGGTGTTTTGGGAACACCAGACTGGGAAAATAAAATTTTGAAGGACCTAAAGAGGGCGTACAGTTTTTCTGAAACAGTATGGACCACAATAGGAAATTGTACGGCTTTATATAGGTAGACATAGGATTTCACATTGGATGCACATGTTTTACCAAACCATGAACCCACCCTACATGGTTAGTGTCTCTGGGATGTACCGCAACACAACTCACTTCATGTTTTTCACACAATTAGGATAACCAAGTGGGAAAAACCTTGTGGGGTGCCCCATTTCCCTAGTAAAGGGTGAATAGTTGGAGCACAGTTTACCAAAATGTGCATCCCAAACCATGTGTGACACCATATTTTAAAAAATTGGATATAATTAATCTAAATTAAATTAAAAATAAATAAAAACCTAATCAACCTTACCTCTCCCCTTACACATCACGACACACCCCCTCCCTTTCTCTCGTGGTTAATGTGGTTCCCTCCTATGACCTCCTCTCCTCTCAATGAATCCACCTAGATTCTTCACATTTCTTGCTTGAATCCCCAAGGTAATGTCTCATATCATTCTTCTCTCTAGTTTTGGGATGATTTTCATTCTCTTAATTGATTGATTTCATCTCGGTCCAAACCTAGGTTAGGTTTAATCAAACTGTGGTTCTTTCATTGGATGTTAGGTTGTGTAAAAGGTCTCTCAGGACACCCTTGTGTGTATTACAGAAACTTACACCATAGACAAAGTGGTTTTGTTCATTTTGGGTTGTCGTTGCTGTCCAAGGTTAGGGATTACACACACTACTTGGTTTCTCCTATTTTTTATCCCTTGGGTGTTTTAGAGTTCCTAGTATTTTATCTTTAGTGTGTTGGACCTTGTCATGTGGTTTTGAGTCTCTGGTGTCAAAGGTGACTTACCACGTATGCCTCGATAGGCATATTTATTTGTAAGTTCCCCATTATATGTATATTCATCCATAGAAGTGAATATATATATATGTGTGTGTGTGGGGGGGGGGGGTTTGATTACGTATGATATGAAAATGCATACATGTGTGGGTAGATACGGGTTTATGCATATAAGAATATATATAAGGATACTCTTTCACATATTCATGGCCATTATAATTTGTGCATAGGGGCTATGGGTCCTTATATATATGTGAAAGTTCATATTATGATGGGGGTAGCAGAAGATTTGAGTGGTTGCTGCTTAAGTCATAAAGTGTTCAGTGTTAGGCTTGGTTACTCTTCGAGGTAGGATCACTTTCCTTTCCCATTAATTTAAATAATGCATTAATTACATTGTTATCACACATTCCTTATATTTTAATTAGTAAAGTCTAGTATATAGATTACATTCCTCTTAAATGTTAATTGAGTATGTTTCATGATTGCAATTTTAAATATGATAAAGGAATTGTTTGAAGAGAAATTTCATGATTTTATAATAAAACCCCTCCAATAGAGGTGCGCTGCCTTCTAAACCAAAAAAATAGTGATATTCATTTATATCATGCTTGTTCTGGTTTGAGTTTTTTTATTCCTATTTTTAGTGAATAATGTGTGCCAAGTTAGTTTTGGCCCCTTTGACAACATTAAATGGATTAATCCTTCCCTTTATAAATTTATATCATACCAATTCACCTCCTTGTTGTTTGGTCCTCCTTTAAGTGGAATTTACCAAGTGGTAATGTGAATTTTTTCCATGACACTTACACTTGACAAATTTTCCTTATATATGAATTTTTCATGCTTAGGAAAATGGAATGAGTTGGTATATATTAAATGGTTCAAATGAACTGGATTCCTTGAATTGAAATGAATAATAGGCTTTGCCTTGTGCACTATATTATTAATGTAAATGGTGGTTTTATGAATGTGATGGCACCCTTATATGGGTTTGATAAATGAATTTCATGAGAGGTATTTGTCTCGTGAATTGTATTGAAAATGTAATAAACCTATGTTAATGTTTTAATTAAAATTCTTAAGATGTTTTCAATTAAGTATTAATGTGAACATTCCTACTTCTATATAAGTGAAATAAGCTAATGAGATGCATGAGAGGTTAATTCCTCATGAATTATATTTTTTAAATGATTATTATATATGGGATAAGGAGATAAAGGGAAAAGAAAGACCTTATGAGGGAAGAACATGTGAGATTCTATGTTTTTTTCTGAAGGACTGTGTTAGCCTTGAGTTGGAATATCATGTGATATTCCATGTTGATTTCTAAAAGACCGTGAGAGCCTTGAGTAGGAAGTCCGTGTGAGATTCCATATTTATTTCTGAATGATTATGAGAGCCTTTGTGTAGGAAGACCATGAGAGATTCTATGTGGGGCCATGGGTTGGACTATGAGATCTTCCCCTAGTTATGGGATATCTTCAAGCTATGTCCTGGTTCATCCAGTGTTAGAATCCCAGATATGTGACCATTGGGAATCTATAATAACTTGGTTCATAATGGAGGCTTCTATATATAACTATACTATATATATATAGATATTTATATTACATATATATAGTTCATGATCAGACTTATTTCAGTTATGATTCAAAGAAGGTATAGCCATCAACTGTCCCTTAGGAACTTAGATGGGTGTTTATTGGTTTACTCAGTTTTTTTATTTAAATATCTATACATGCACACTTAATTAAATTATATTCTTGTATTAGATTGGGATAGATACCATGGGTTCCAACCTACTAAGATTTTATCTCACACCCTACTCAGGTAACTTTGGTACACGAGTAGACCATATTTTATAGGACCTAGGACCATGCTTGTTTTTTGTGTGCTTGTACCTTGAAGTTAAAAGCAAAGGAATGAGCTAGATATCAGGATGCTCATAGAGATCACCTTACTAAGTTTTAGTTCTTTTCATTACTTGAGTCATGTACTATATATTTTTAAAATCATGTTGTATGTTTCTATTTTTAGTTTATGTTTCATTAAATGTACATGAATACATTGTATAAACTGGAATTGGACACCTTTAATTCAGTTATAATAGTGTTTGTCTTCCACTAAATTATATTTTCTTAATTCTTCTTCCACTATTGTTTGTTTTTGATTACCTGATAAAATAGTTTTTCAATAATGATAAGAGGGTATAGTCCCCACACTATAATCTTATAAGACCCTCACAACTAGTCGGTAGCCTTTATCATAGGACAAGATGTTCTTATGGCCATGTGACCCACCAGTCTGGCTACCGGTTTGATGGTAAGTTGGTTCGGGATGTTACAATGATGACCTAAGTGAATTATCTAATAAAACATTAAATTTTGATTTTTAAGGGACACATATTCATTTTAAAAATCCTATAAATCCACCATTGTAAATGTTGAGCTTCATAATACTTCTTACTTTCTTCTATATATCTATATCATTTTTTGGGCCAAATTAATCTTCACATAAATTGATGGTTGATGATTTATATGGGAAATGTTGGATTTCATCCCTTCCCTTATGATTTATATATCCATACTTTTAATATCTTGGAATATTGGTTCCCTTTAAATCCTCACTAATAATAGGGTAGCATAATATTTTCTACTTAGATTATCTACAACATTGTTTTCCTTCCTCGAATGATAATGTAGTGAGGAATTATAGTCTTTTATTTACTCAAACAATATTTATTGGCACATGTTCAACTATTTCTATGTGAATATATAATTTAATATGTTGTGATCACTATATATATCAAACTTTTCACTATATAATAAATATCTCCAAATATTTATTTAAAAGATAATGTTCACTATCCCTAGATCCAAATTTAGGTTAATTTTCTCCTAGATTATCAATTGATATGATTCTAAATCAATTACCTTTTCTAATTTTCCATAAGGAATATTCCCAATATCTTATTTAAAGCATCACTTAATATGAAAACATATCTCCATTGTAGGTTAGTTTAACGAAAATTTTAGTGACCAGTAGCTTCTTAATATTCTTGAAACTTTTCTCACATTCACCTTAGATAATGAGAAATTTATCAAAAATTATTAATAGTATGCATATAAACCATGAAAACTATGATTCTCTATCATATTGGTTTTTTTTCCATTATTTAATTATGTTTTCCATTTAAGGACCAATATATATACCCTATCTTGTGATTACAAGACCGAAGAAGGATACTTTTATGGTAAAATTCACATTTTTTGAATTTTTCATACTATTTATAATTTCATAAGGTATTTAGAACAATCCTGAAATAAAAATCGTTTTCCTCCATTATCTTAGAATATATGAGAATAACATCAATAAAAACAATGACGAATTTTTCAAGGTAATCTCTAAACACTGTATTCATCATATCCATGAAAATTATAGGGGAATGTGGAAGTCTAAAAGGCATCACTATGAATTCATAGTGTCCTTATTTCATATTGAAATTTTTCATGGGTGTATCTTCTATATTTATCCTTAATTTATAGTATTTAGTTCAAATATCCACTTTTAAGAATTTGTGAGCCCCTATAACTTGACTAAACAAATAATCAATACAAGGTACAGAATACCTATTATTGATCTGGATTTTGTTAAGACCATGATAATCAATATAAAGATGTGTTTATCCATACGTATTATTGAAAAATAGAACTAGTTCACCCCATAGAGAAGAAAATTGGCCTATAAATCCCTTTTATAGAATCTTCTAGAGTTTCTTATTTAATTATTTCAATTAAATAAAGATCATTTTTAAGTACTATTTGGTATTGTAATAAAACAAAGAATTTGTTCAATTGAAAACTCAACCACATTTTCTAGGGGATGGGGTCATTATTTCAGTAAATACATCGATAAACTCATTTATGATTGGAATGTATTTAATATTGAGTTTATACCCACCCATTTGAGTCAAGTATCACTCATTATTTGGTATCAAGATCCATATTAAGGAGTTTTGTAACAATGGTGGTTAATGACCATCCATGCATTGAAATTTGATAACAGGGTGATCTATGATATGAAATAAGATTTACTTATCCTGATAATTGATATGATTTCTATATATAGAGAGAAAATCCATGCCTAAGATCACATAAAATTACACCAATAGAATAATAACAAGATTTTTCAGAAGTATCTTCCCATTAATCATGATTGAAAAATATTTATACACCTTGGATGGAATCATTTCATATACATTTTATTACTAATAATTCAATATACATTGTTTTATGTGGTGAAAAAACATTCCCAGAAAACATTCATGATATTAAAGAGTGTTAAGAACCAAAAAATTAAGAAATTCATTGATCTAAAGTGTAGAATAAGTGTGACGTTAACCACTTTAATATCATTTTCCACTTCAATAGTAGTGATTTCATAGGATCTTCCTTATTCCATTGGTGTTGGAGGTTTTTTATGGATATTATCATTTTCATTCCTTGGATTTTGGAATTAATTTTCATAATTTCAAAATTACCCATATTTAAAACATTGAATTGTTATTTGTATCTTCAGAAGAACTTTTTTTACCTAAATTAGGGTAATTAAACCCTTCATTTTTCATAGGTAGTTTGTTTATGTATGGCCTCTCTTCCACACAAAAAAAACATTTTTGTTCCTTTGAGACATTTCCTTGGGAATTTATTCATACATTATTAACACATAGAAAATTGAATATTGTTTCCTACCTGGTCTTTATCAAATAAAATTTAATGGAACTCAATTTTTAATTTTAACCGAAGATATCTAGTTTGTAATGTCCATAATATTTTTCACTCCTACTCATATCCAATTTCCCTGATTTTTAGGAAAACAATTACATTTTCCTTTAGACCCATTGTTATCTTGGTTCCTCCTATTTCTAATCATTTAATTAAAATAAAGTAAATTTAGGTTAAAAATACTTAATTTAAAAAGTAATAATATTAGCTGATAATAAATAAGTCATAAAGGAAATATATATCCTTACTTATAAATTTTATAAGTTTCTATATAGGTTATCCATGGTTATTTTATTATTATATTTTCTAACCTAAATTGTTATATATAATTAATATATATTGAAATTCTTTATAATGGTTCATAATGTTTGTCTTAATAAACCAACAAATATCCTTAAGAGCATCAAACCATGTGTATAGTTAGGCCCATTTGTTATTCACTGAGTGAAGATCGTGTTAATACCCAATTGTATTTTTTCAAGATTATTATCCCTAATTGCATCTGCGATAAATCCTATATCCACCTTTTTATATTTGGATGGTAATATCATTACTATGAAACCACACACTCTACAATTTACCGAAATTTCAGTATTTTTCCATGTATTTATATTGGTTGTAACGCCCCGACCCCAGTTCCCCAAAGTCAGTGCATTATTACGTAACATTGGTATGATCACAAAAGATTAAGTCTCGAAAGACCGATTAGTTTAGTAGCCTTGGAACACTAGATACATTCATAAGTCTTACATTACATCATAAAGTAAAAAAACTAGAACAACATCTTGTCTTCATAGTCCAAACCCATATCTCCTTCAGACTATCCCTGCAGGTCAGTCATAAAATATTTCTTCACATCCTGGGAAAATAAAATATAGAAAGGGGTGAGCTCAGATTCTCAATAAGGGTAACAATATAGCGAAAACATTCATAGATAAACATAAACATTTAAGGCAATGTATAACTAAAACAAAATAGTTTCAAACTTGAACTTCAACATAATACTGCAAAAGTAAAATGAAATAATTCCATTTACTTACTCACATGGATATTCTACTAGTCGAATAATCACATGCAATATCAATAACTACATTCAAAATTATGGAATGAAAAATGGCAGACTATCATAACCACATCGCCAAGGCCTCATGCCACGACTACAAATAAGATTTTTTCAAGGCCTCATGCCAAGACAGTAGTTTGCCTCAAGAGACCTACCGATGCATCGAGGTGCTATAGAGGGCTCCACCCGTCACTTACTAAGTCTAATGCATCCCTTATATGAAAAGGTTTAAACATATCATAAACCATAACATAATCGTATCACATAAAACATGCATAAAGGAAACATAACATTTCCACATTTTAATCACAAGATATCAATACAACAATTTGATAAAATAAAAACATTATCAAATCCATTTTCAAAACCAAAATAAAAAAAAAGTAAAACATGGTATTTATTTTTCATTTAAAAAAAGTTATGGCTTGTAGAGGAAGATCAAACTCAAATAATGGTCACAGCGGCGGAGAAGTCGTTGTCACCACATACGTAAGATAAAACAATCCTTCTGTCTTTTAGTAAAAAATCTTCTTATAAAAATATTCCTTTTGAATAAAAGTAAAATTCAAACAGGTTTATACACCTCTTAAAAGATAGTTGTGTATAAAATAAAATATTCCTTAATGAATGGAGATTGAGACAAATTCCCTTACCTCGTGTCCAACTTGACTCAATCATTCTTTAACCTCCTAAATAATAAACTAGAGTTAATTTCTACATTCTTAAGAATATTTTTCAAGTTCATTATTCCTTTTATATCACTTATTACCATGATATAATCATTATGTAATTATTTAAGTTAATAATGGTCGTTTTGTCGATCTTTGGTACTTGAGTCAAAAATAAAATTCTTATAATTACAAGTTGTTCATGTGGTAAAATGTCCATTATATCTAGAATTATATTCATGATGCAGATATCATATATATCATATATATCCAGTATATATATTCATTTATGATATTAAATAACATTTAGAGGTAAGAAATGAAATGCACCGTTCATGGAGACGATAAGCCATACGTACGCATGAACGCTACTTTCATTTATATTTCATATTTAATGGAATGAAATAATAATGATATAAAAGTATATTATTATTCCAGTATAATATAATATATAATATCATTTACGCCATCCCTTATATGTCTCACATATGGCATTAATGATTCAAATCACTTTGAGGGGGCGGTAGTCCACACTTTCTAAAATGAAGATATCGTGTTTACCCATAATGGAAAACATAAAGGTATGCCATAAATGAAAAATACAGAATAATAATGAAAACATGAACATAATATATATCATATATAAGTATAGTGACATCTTAATGGCCACCATGAAAGGTGTTAAAAAAAGATTGAGCAATCATCGTTTCGTGAGGCAGTAATTTTCCAACCACAGAAACAATATGTTATTTAACCATTAGACAGAGGTGTGTGTAATTTTAAATCAAATACATCTCATAACAACATCATATTTTATTTAAGAGGCTGGAGTTGTTACAAAAGATAGGAATAAAAAGTGTTTAGGGGGTTTTAGAAGCAAAATAAAACAAAAGAACACAAGTGAAGAAATTAGATTTAAAATCGGGTAACTCTTTTTGATTTGAGCCAAAGGCTTCTTTGGGATGACTTCTGACCAAAGTGAGGCTTCTATGAGTAATAGAGGGAAGTTGATAGAGTATTTGGGTATAGGTTTGCCGAGCCAAATGGCTTGATGGTGTGAATAAAGTGGTAGATGTGGGGGCCTTTTATAATAGGAGAGGAGGGGAACTCTTGGAAAGTCATGAAATGTTACATTATTATGAAATGATTTTCGGATTTCAAAGGTCCCAAAATTATATATTTAGAGGATAAGGTGATAAGGGTTAGAAATATACTCATCAAATAGGTTTTTTACAAGTTTAAGTCTTATATTTTACATTATCTTTTATGATGATTTTAACATAGGTTTTATATTTTCAATGACTCATATAGGTTGTTTCTTACCTTGTTTGGGTGTTTACCATAGAAGGAAACATGTTGTGTCTTGATTTCAATCTTTTTGAGGTGGGTGTTTCTATTTTATTTCTTAGTTTTCCAATTCATGGGATGATTGAGTATTATAAATTAATTTTTAATTAAATTATTGTTGTATATAACTTTTTTGATGAGAATATAAATTGTTTCTATGGGAATCATGACTCGGCATAAAGGGTTTCCCCCATAGATTTTATGTATTTATTTGGAATTAAATTTTCCATATGACAAGTGTTTATAAAAATTATAAAGGGGTATTTTAAGGGGTTTGATGAAAAAGGTAATACTTGATCCTTGATTTGGGTTTTCAAATCATGTATCCATGTTTTCAAGGAACACTTTCAGATTAAAAAGGTGTGTGTGTTAAAGTGTTTTCTAAATTTTTTAAAATAATGAAATTTTAAAGAAAATGGGAGGAATAAACATCCCATGTCATTTTTTATGTCAAGGACCATTTTTAAATTTCCAAATAAAAATTATTTCATTATTATGAAACCCATATTGATTCCCCTTAGTTTGTTACCACATAAGGGGTTTTGATATGATGCATGTATGATGTAAAAAGGGATATTTCTATGAAAGGGTGATGTGGGTGAGGGAGATTTATTATTTATGCCTTATTTATTGATTTTAGCTTTCTTTTTTACTCTCCTTCAAGTTATATTGGTCTTGGTAACCCACATATCTAGTTGGGAGGTCTTAATTACTACCCTAGTTGGTATACACTATGTTAGCCTCCACTTAGTTATTCTATAGGTCAATTCAAGAGGGGAGGTTCTATTATAATGAGGTCAGTGTAGGATAATTGTACGGATTGTGTTATGCTTGGACTTAATGAATGTTGTATGTTGGTTTGTGTTGTTATGTAACTATTTTAACCATCTCAATTTAGGAACTTAGGAGTTTACCATGATACTTATTTTTTGATTTGTAGATCATGTGTGGTATTTTATTTCGTTAATATATATCCCCTTGTGATTTCATACTTATGGAACTATTTTTTATCTTTAGTTATATTCTCTTGATATAGTGGTGCTTACTCATATGGTTCCTTATTTTTATATAGTTGGATTGGTTTCTTAAATGGTCTTGGAAAGTAATTCTGAAAAAAATAAACTGAAAGGGAAATGTTGTTTTATTGAATATGATTTCCTGAACGGTTTCTAAATGAGGAAAGATAGGATTTAGTTTATATTCATCTTTTCAAAGGTTCCCTCTATTAGATTTATAAAAGTTTTCTGATATATAAAGAAAATATTTTAATTTGTTTTATAAAAAAATTAAATTATTTACTTCATTATGATTAAGAGATTGTGTTTTGGTTTTCTTCAAGCTTTATGCAATCTAAAACCTTATTTTATATTGTATTTAAAAATAGCTTTCATGATCTGTTTATTTAAAGGAATCATATATAATCTATAGTGAGAACATTCTGGGAATGTTATCACACACACTTCATACTCACTACTATGTGTGTGTGTATGAATTTCATAGGTTTTATACAAGTTCTATGTTCCCTTCAATTTGGTCATCATTCTCTTGGGTAGATCATAGTGAGTTAAGATATAGATAAAAACCATATGTTTCATGCAGGTATCATGTGGTATGGTTTAGTTCATGTTTAATTTTTATTTTGGATATCGATGTATCATCCAAGAAGTAAGGTCATTATATGTATTCATTTATTTTTATTTTAGATTATTATATATCCATTCTGGTTATTTCATGTATGTATTTATAAATTAGTAGAATCATTACATTATTTTTTATGATTCATTTGGTTTTTTATGTATTTTGGTTATTCTTGTTGATATTTAATGGTTTTACCATTTATATATGGTCTATGTCGTTCTATTAGTAAGATAATTGTTTGTGTCATTAACTCTGATTTGAGGGTGAAATTATTCCCTATAGTGCTTCCCTATTTCCCAAGAACTAGTTATCATGTTGTGAAGATTGAAAATTCCCTTTGGGCCCAGTGGTGAGCTTTATTGGGTGGATTGTTGGGTCAGCATAGGATTATTCATGAAAAATGGTATTTGATACTAGGTTCTTGAGAAGGTCCAAGGTTCTTGAGAAATCCTCTTGTTATTTAGGGTGTTTCATGGTATTATAGAAATAGGGATGTCTAAACTCGAGTAGAATGTGTAGGAAAGTTCTTGGCTAGCTCTTACTCATGATAAACTTCGAGTCACCATGGTTAGTTGGGATTGAATCTTTTATTTTGATTTATTTCTAGACTATTTGATGTATTTTGATACGGGGAAATGATATTTAGATCTCTGATGAGATAGTCATGTGATTCTTGGTGTCCCTTGGAATTTTAGGGTAAAATTGGAAGTTGAGTTGGGTTACAGATTATACCTAATTATCTATTGAACCTTCAAGATCCCATTAAAATGGTTATTTCAGCTTCCCAGAGGGATCTAAATGGTTGGAACAAGGCCTAAAAACCCATACATGTAAATTGTATACAAATCTATAACCCTCTTGAATTTTATGATCCCTTTTAATTCTAGATTACTCTAAAGGTGGTTTAAAATTATTAGATATGGATTAATATAGGATTTTATGGTATTTTGAAGCTCAGTAAGTTAATTTTAATTGATTCTTGATTCTTTTTATTTCTTATACTAGATTTCTAAAGGATTTGTTTTGTTGAAAAAAGGTATTTTATAAAAAATATTATTTTAAAACCAATTTTTGGTGGTTAATTTAATGGAGTTTACTTGTTTTTATTGTGGTGTTTTACAATGTGGTTGATTTCATTTTGGTGATTGGGAGTGATGAAATTGTTTCGTGAATGGTTTTAAAATTAGGACAGTGAGGTTTTAGTTGATTTTTATATTTATTAAGGTTCCCCCTTCAAAAGTTATTAAAAATTTATTTATAAATTAGATATTTCATGTGGTTTTGAAAAAATAAGTAATTTTTTCCTTCATTGAGATTAATAGCATGCATTTTTAGGATTTATAAAATCTAAAACCATATATTATATTATATTTAAAACTAGCATTCATGATCTATTTATTAAAAGGAATTGAGAAGTCATCATGGTAAGATCTAACTAATATTATTATCTCACACCCTAAATACACACTATTGTGTGTGTGTGTATAGATCTTATGTTTTATAAAGGTTCTAAGTTCAAATTATTTTGGATATCATTCTCTTGGGATGACTGTGGTGTGTCATGATGGAGAGGATAACCATAGGTTGTATAAAGGTGTCATGTGGAATAGTTTGACTTAGGTTTATTTTTTTATATCATTTTATTTTCCATGAAATCCTTTTCTATCTATATTAAGTTATTGTTATCATTAATTTTTATGTGTTCCTTCTTATTAATTATTGTATGTATTTACTAATGTGTTGGATAATTATTTAATTATTTATAATCCATTTGGTTTATTTATATACTTTGGTTATGCTTATTGATATTTCATGGATTTATAACGTATTTAATGTCCATGCTATAATTTTTCTAAAAGATGTTTTTTTAAATCATAATAAAGGGATTCTTCCCAAGAATGTTTCCTTTATTCCCTAGCAGTAGTTGTCAGCCCATGGGGATTGGGAATTCCCTTGGGGCCTAATGGTGAGTTGGGTCATGTGATGTCTCAGGTCAGACTAGGATTGTTCATGATAATATTCATAACATAATTTACCATTTAATATTATATATTATTAATAATTAAGCTTAAATATTCTTTCATGATATAAATTTATAACATTGTTCATGTAGGTGGTTAAATAGACCCAACCAAGAACATGTTATAATTTATCGGTGAGTATGACTATAAAAGTGATGTTTTTATTCTAATATCATTATAATAAAATTATAATTCTACTATTTAATTTTTATTAAGGTGACAAATCATATTGGAGAATATATGTATGGAAAAAATATAAACTAAATGATTAGGTATTGGATAATACTCACGTTGATGGATTGATTCTTCCCTTAGAGGGCCTCTTAGAAATGGAGGACTTTGAACATATTCTTATGATAATGGGTCATAAAAAATGTAATAGGTCTCCATGAGAGTCATAATGACCTGGTATTAAATATTAATTTAAATTAATGAATAGTTTTGGAATGGTTTGTGGAGAGCACCTTTTATATGTGAAAATGAGGGAAATTTCATTGGAAACTGAAGTAAGGTGAGGGGTAAATATAAAATCACAAGGGAGTTAGGTGAGATAGGTTAATAAATATTCATAAGAAATGTGGATATTACATACACAGCTAAAATGCACTTTTATAATGTCTAAGTGTTGAATTTATTTACTAAAATTAAAGCCACAGTGGATTGCCACTTTTTACTCTTTGTAAACTAGTTTATTATTTACCATGGCAATTATATTTTTTAATAAAAATATAAGGTGACCCCAATTACCAAATTTATATTTGAGGATTCAAAAATTTGACCATATATAATATAATTTAATTTCTAAATAAGATAAAATTAACTTTTAAATTAAAACATATAATATAAAGAAAAATTTGTTTTTATAGAAAATGATTATTTAAAAATAGGTGTTCTTAATATTATTTCCAATATATTACTAATTTATGTAAGTGTTAATATATATATATATATAAATTAAATTAGTTTCATTATTTAAAAATATCAATTTAATTCAAAGAAATTATCCAACCCTTATAAAAACAATTTCCTTGAATATAACCCTTCAACCATTACAACAGTAACGAACTTTCCCCATTGTAACTTACTTTTGTGTCTAAAATAATATTTAACTTATGAAATAATTTATATATGAAGATTCCAAATATTAAATCTATTTTTTAGAATAATGTTTTACATTAATTTAAATATAGAAGCATTTAACACTTAATTATTTTTAGAAAAATGCATCTTATAAGCATAAAAATAATTTTTTCTTATTCTTCCAAAAATAAGAAACATATAGTTTAATATTAATTTATTTTTATTTATATTATCAATATATTTCATCAACATAATTATTAAATAGTGACCAATTCAGTTTATTAATACACAAACGTACAACTAGTAGTATACATAAATCATTTTATTCTAATTTCTTTATGATTTATTACTAATTTATTAATAATTATTAAAATTTTATCAATATTTTTTTGTTAAATAAATTATTTATTATTTAATTAAATACTTTCTTTAAAAGTGTGTTTTTTGAGAATTTAAAATAAATAAAATACATATAAAAATGAAAATATAAAATTAATTACATTAATAATTATATTTTTATATCATCTCAAAATCTACATAAAATTCCCCTTAATACCTATATATAATACCTAAGCGTAATATAAGAAATAGTGGGAGTCATGGATGGTGATTCAACTTGGGATTTATAGATGGAAAATCATTGTGATGATTCCTCCCTTGTTTTGAAAAAATAAACCTCATAATGAAGACTTCAACCACTATATTCCATTTATTCTCTTTTATACATAGATGTCATAATGTGGTTACCTATATTTATATATTCTAGCTCAACAAAGATGTTATAATAATAATAATTTAATAATTTATCTTCTTTATTAATCATATATCTAGTGATGATATTAATATCTATATAAGCCCAATGATCATATATATTTTTTTATTTTTTTAGGTAACGCCTTGGCCAAAACAACCAAAGCACAAATTTTATTTAAAGATTGTTTACAAAAGTCTAATGTATGAGATCATATTAAAATATTTTTCATGAAAGGAAATAAGTG
Organism: Viscum album; assembly: GCA_963277665.1. Taxonomy (NCBI): domain Eukaryota; kingdom Viridiplantae; phylum Streptophyta; class Magnoliopsida; order Santalales; family Viscaceae; genus Viscum; species Viscum album. The sequence goes on along the minus strand of OY728153.1, from coordinate 181,714,256 downwards.
CAGGTGAGAGGTCTTCAATCCAGGTAATGTCTTGATTAACTCCAAAGTTGGACAAACCATCAAAAACCATGGTTTCTTCCCGATAAACATGTGAGAGGATGTAGTTCAGGTTAGTGAGCAATCAGTTGCATTCCATCCAACAGGTAGTAATTGTACAAGATACTTGAGTTATGACATTCCAAATTTCTTGAACGATGGTCGTCGAGTAACTTTCAATCCAAAGGTTGTTCCAACCATAAACCATGGAATAATTAATCGCATGAATCAAGTCCATAATCTCAGCTTCAAGGGACGAGGCAGTGCCACGATGATCCATGAAGAAACCTAGAACCTGTCCGAGGTGGTTCCTAAAGATATCACCACACCCTACAGGACTCAGATTTCCGTTGGACGCACCATCTATGTTAATTTTGATCCATCAAGGGAGAGGAGCTCTCCAGAACACCTCCAGAGTGCGATGTGGTTGACAGAAGTTGCCAACATATATTCCTATGTATAACCTTGTACTCATTTGTTAAACCATTCATCTTATTCATTTACTTCTCTCTCTCTCAACATGTCTATTATATTTTTAATTATTTTCATTACATTCATGGTGGAAATTATGATGATGATTTTCATGAAAAATTGTGAGAAAAAAGCTTTTATGTTCATGATATTTTCATTTACATACAAATTTATTCTACCAATACTTATTTATGATGTTTTATATTAAATTTTCATAATTTATTAATGTTTATTTTAATTTTAATATTTCTATCACAAAAAATATATCAAAATTCATTTCATTGTTTCATATGAAATAATCTATTCATCATAGTATTTATTTAATGGAAAAATAAATAGTAAAATAATGAAGTGCTACATTATCCACCCCCTCCTTAAAGTAATTTCACCCTCAATATGTGTAAATATAATGAAAAAAATGTGGGTACTTTTTCCTCATTAGATATTCAGGTTCCCATCCAGCTAATCAAACATATGATTTTCCCTAAAAATTTGACTTTGTGGGTTGTCTTGTTTTATAGTAACTTATTAATATGATCCTAGATCACTAATGGTTAATCTTCATGAGAGAGATAATATTATAATTAAACACCCTTTCAGTTTAGTACAGGTGATGGATCTAGTACGTACTTCCTCAAAACCAACTCATAGAACACATCATGTGCCTGAGAGAGGTTTGGGGGAGTGTTAAATTATAAGCTACAGTACCTAAATTATCAAGAATTATGAAGGGACCAATGTATCTAGGGATCATATTTCCCTTATTCCCAAATTTCACTACCCTCTTCCAAGGATATATTCAAAAGAATACCTTGTATCCAATTTCAAACTCTAGATCTCCTCAATGGTTACCGGTGTATCTCATTTATCTACTATTCTCTTCATTTATATATCACTAAATGGTTTCAACCCTCTCTGTCATTTCATGGAACAGATGGAGTTCAAATAAATTCCTCTCCCAAAATTCATCAGACCATGTTAGTTTTCTATATCCTCCAATGGCCTGAAGGCCTTCATTTTTTTATTGATTTTTGATAACCCATATTTTAAGGGGTGAGGTAGAACCCTTACAAGGCCTGTAGGTGTAAGTATTACATGGCCCGTAATACTTAGGGGAATTAATTTTCCCGTAGGCTTCAAACATTACATACAACCAAGAATAAATACTTAGAACTGATCCCCCCAGCATCTTCATCATGAAATAATCTCTCCACATTCTCATAGATGTTCGGCTAGGCATTACCATGCATGCACATGCTTGTCCCGATGGCAGGTTCCATACCCTCTCATTATTGCAATCTGTTTAGTTTCTAGTATGCGGAAAGCTCCTTTCTCATCCTCTTTATAGATCTTGTTCCTCATAGGTCTTCTGGTTTGCATCAGCACTTAAGGTGGCCCGAAGGCCTTGAGGTGGCACGAAGGACTTACTGACCCGAAGGCCTGGGTGGCCCAAAGGCCTTAAAGGACTCAGCGAGCAAATCGGTGGCCCGAAGGCCCAAACAGGGGCATATTCCCAGCTACTACAGTTCAAAATAGTACCTGCTATAGTTCACGCTACAGTACCTGCTACAGTACTGCACAGTTCCCACTACTGTACTGCTACATTACCTGCTATAGTACTACTACAGAACCCCCATGAATATTTTCTCAGCTTGATTTTATCTCGGGTCTCCCGGATGTACTTGCAGATTCCTTACCAACTGGTCTAAGGCACATATGCTTTGTTTTTTATATCTCTTCCCATAAAATCCTCATATGGTGTCATTTTAATTCTATAGTATAAAATGTTATTATATGATAACTCGATAAACGGAATACACGGATCCCATATTCTATTGAAGTCCACTAAGTGGGATCATAGCATATATTCTAATTACTGAATGGTTCTTTCATATTGACCATAAGTTTGAGTATGATAAGAAGTGATAAAGCTCAACTCTGTACCAATTTTTGTTAAAGACTTATCCATAACATTGAGATAAACCCTGAATATCAATAAGATACAATTGATAGTGTTAATTTATGTGGACTTATCACTTACTTTATATATAACTTACTAAGTTAATCTAGTGAGAAATCCTCTTAAATTAAAATTATTTGGTCCAACTTTGTATGTTAATCCACCTCTACTCAAATGGAATTACTACATATAGAAGTATTATGATGATCGGTGATGAAATACATGGTGATGTTCTCCCATTTTTATACTAGTATAGGAAATTTTTTCATCATCCCCTTATACTTCCATCACTCCATTTTTACTTATTAGAATACGAAGCATAAAGATACATATTTTTCAATACCCCTTTTTATTTTTTCCTACCAGAAGTGTTTATTAACATATTTATATATCATTCTGGTTCTAGGATAGATAGAGAATAGTGAGATATTTTCATCATTCAAAGAATCCTTCTTCAATTCTAGTTTTCAAGGGATACATATTGAATTCAAAAATCACATAACTCTTACATTATAAAATTTGAAATATGGAATACTTATTATCTTACTCAATAGCTCCGTATAATCTTTTTGGACCACCTTATTCTTTATAGAGATTTATGGTTGAGTAATCATTTATAAAAGGTTACATTTCATCCCTTACCTTATGATTTTCATATACATACATTGAATATCTTGGAATATTGGGTCCCTTTTTTATGATTACATTACCTGGAAAAAATTTACACCTAATAAATTTGTAATACAATTTATCCTTTCTTACAATCTTTAGTATAATCATAAGATTCACTTTATATTCCTCCTTTCTCTTATAATATATTTGAATATTATCGATAAAAGAAACCATGAATTTTTCAAGGTAATCTCTAAAGACTCTATTCAATATATCTATAATGATTTTAGGGGGATATTTTTATCATAAATACATAACTATAGTGGAATCTAAATCAAAGATACCCTTAACTTATGGTATCTAAATCCATGATCCAATCTCAAGAAGTAATGATCCCCTCTAAATTGATCAAACAGATAATCAATATGGAGTAAATGATACATATTCCTGATCTGGATTTTATTAAGTTAATGATAATCAAAGTAAATAGGAATTAATATATCCTTCTTGGAAAATTGAACTGTTCCACATCATGTTAATGAACTAGGTTATATAAATCCATTTTCCAATTATCTTGAAATTTATTCTTTAATTCTTTCAATTAAACTTGGAATATTCAATAAGGAAACTTTGATATTGGTGTAGAACCATGCATGCAGTCAATTGAAAACATAACCTCAAATTTTAGGGGAGACCTGGTGGTTCTTTAGGAAATAAATTAATTTAATCTCATACAATTGGAATGTCATAAATGTTGATCCATTCTACTAACCATTTAAGCTATGCATCCCTCATTATTGGGTATCAGTACCCATATTACGGAGTTTTATTTCAATTAGAGCTCACAAAAACCAGTGAATTGGTATTTGATAACAGGATAGTTTGGGATATGAAATGATATTTCCTTTTTATGAAAATTGATACGAGTTATATAGAGTGGGAGTAAATCCATGCCCAGTATCACATTGAATTCTACCATTGGAAGAAGAACTATATTTATGCAAAATATCTTTCCAAAAATGTTGATTGAATAATATTTTTACACCTTGGATTCAATCATCACTTCACCATGTGTTTTCATTTATAATTCAATTTATATTGTTTGAGGTGGTGATTCACCATTCCTAGAAAACTTGAGTGATATGAAAGAGTGAGAAGAACAAAAATCAAATAAGATATTCTCATTTCATGATTAGAGAATAAGTGCACCTTTAACCACTTCAATATCATGGTCTACGTTAATATTAGTAATTTTATAGGGTCTTCCTTTATCCATTATTCTTATAGGTTTTTAATCCCTAGTATCCTTTACATCCATTTTACTGGGGAACTTTGGTGCATAATCTCCAAAATCAATAAATTTAAAACATTGAATTATTAATTTACTATTGGAAATAACGTTATTTCCCTTCATCATGTTAATCAAACCCTTAATTATTCCTTAGTAGTGTGTTTCCCTATACACTATTTTCCCTACTGAAAACATTATCTTATTCCTTTAAGACATTTCTTTGAGGGATTATTCCCACATTCTTAAGTGGTAAAATGATGAATATTCTTTCCTCCATGGTATTTATCATATGAACTTCCATGAAACTCAATTTTTCTTCTATTTGGTGTGTTTGAAAATTTAGTTGTGTTCAAATTAATAATCATAACTCAATATGGATTGATAGGAATAACCACATGATTTTTCATTCCATGTCATATCTTTTTAGGTTTCTTATTCAGACAATCACCACATTGTCCTTTACACCCATTATTAACATGGATCCTCCTATTTCCATCCATTTACTTAAAATAAAGGAAAGTTAGTAACATGAATACTTAATTCAATAAGAATATAAAATTTTAAACTAATAAATTAGAAGGAATAAATCATAAATGGAATATATACCCTAACTTATGAATTTTGAATGTATTAATTTAGGTTATCCATGGTTATTTTCTTATCAGGTAATCTAACCTAACTAGTTATATGTTATATAAATATATCAAAATCCTTTGTAATTGTTCATAAATAGAAAGTGAATCAACTAAATCATATCCCTAAAAGTTAAAAATCAGTTGTGAAATTAGGCACACTTTTTTGTGTATTGAGTAAATATTGAGTTAATTTCCACCCAACATTTTTCAGGTTTACGAACCTTAGGTGCATCTGTGCCAAAGAATACATCCACTTGATTATATCAAGATAGTAGTATCTTTCCTAATAAACCAAACAGTTAATACATTACAAATATTTTATTATTTATTCAAATATTTATACTCAAACCCAGGGTTTTCAATAATGTTTTATAGTCCTAGTCCCTAAAAATGACTAAACCCCATTCAGATACCAACTAAGATAACCCAAACTAAACATGCATTTATTTTACATCATTTCCATAATTTAAAAATTATATCTCATAATTAATCACACAATCCCAAAATCTGAACGTTTATTATCTCTGAATACTAGCTATATAAACATATTATTACACATTGGTACTTCAACATATACCAGAATCTTCTCTATATAAGACTTAATTCTAAACATAATACTGCTTATAATTCCCTAGGGAAGTGGAAATAAAGAATGAGTGAGCTCAAACACTTTATATTAGAAAACATATCAATGAGTAATAAAGGGGTAACAAATCATGTGGGAAAACATTAGAATGGAAAAAATATCTAATTAAAAATATTAAATTACCAAAAAATACATAAATTATGATAGAAGAACATATAAGCACCCAAGATCGAACATGTACAATGTGTAGGACCTTAGAACACTCTACGATGGGAGGGGTGAATCAGGGTGTCAACATTTTCTTTTAAAGTGTTGGATCTTTTTCCCATGTTGGTATGAACTTACTAAATCAGTCTAATGGAATCATGTAGTATCCAAACATTCACATGCATAGATACAAAAATGCATTTTTACTTGGTTCACCACTAAGGGATAATCCAAGGAGAATACCTCAATAGTGTAAAGGTCTTACCTAAATCCACTAATATTCCCTAGTTATTGTGGAATACATAATTTTATAAATAGTCACTATATTCCAGGAACAATAGCATAAAAAGTATTTTAGGGAATGAACACTACCTCCCTGGGAATACTTTTGTTGACTCCCCCTATCTCACTAATTTGGGAGAATTATTACTCAGTTTCATTACTTGAAGGTCACTTTCATAGATTGGAATTTAATCCTTTGTCCCTAGATAGAATGTGACTCTTATTTCATCATAAAACTAAGTTTATGAACGTGAAAGAATATTTCACTTAAACTAGATGTTCATCAATACTTGTTTTTGAAGCTCTCACCCTTCACGAAAATCATTTTATGTTTCAAAGAAATTATATAGATCATGAACCAACACACATTTGTAAAGCTCCCTACCTTCGCAAATCTCACTGCCTTTGTAGAATAATATACCTTTGCAAAGATCACTACCTTTTCGGAACAATAATTCTTCACAAAACTCACAGTCTTCTCAAAACTCCCATAACTCAAAAGCATTATCATTAGTTAATACTTAACCAGTCCTTTCACGATTCTAAAGATCACAATGAAATCTATATCTAAGAAGATCATAGCCTTCATGAAATTAGAGTGATCCAATCTTTTCTCCAATTCTATTCATCATAAATGAATTGGGGTTAGCTTCCCATTTATAGGAATATACCTTTGTGAAGATCCCAGACCTCTAATGTCCTTTTCGCAAACCTCTAAAATTAGGTTCACAAAGATCCTATATTTGTGGAGCTCTAGTAAAATTTAACCCATTCATGAAACTTCTTGTAATCACACGTATTCACCTTCAACCCATTACACACTCATGATGATTGTCGTAGTTTCGAGGAACACTATATTTACATCATCCTTTGGTGAAGCTCCATACCTTCACGAAGCTCAACCTTTTGTGAAAACCCAGTCTTGGTGAAACCCATTCATCATGAAACTCATTCATTTACCATATTTTATAAGATTCAATCCCAACAATGTTCATTTTGATAAGCTTTATCCTTTCTCCTAATTTTGAGCCTAAAAATTTGGGAAACTCTAGGAAAAGACACCACCATCAACATTGTAGCCATCTTGTACTATAGAATCGCTTGTCTTTGAAACTACCTAATCAACTAAGTAGTGGATTGAAAACTAACTAAAATAAGACTCTGTTTCTAGGTGTGAAAGGCCTTGGTTCTAGTAATCTCATTATTTGGGTTTATAGGAAATTTGTAGGAAAAAAATCAATAACTCACCATCCTCGATAAAAAACCTGATAGGCCTAATAAAAATCATCCACCATTCAAAGTATATGGGAGAAAAGATCAATGTAGAAAACAAGAGTGATAAAAAAGAATATCATTCCTCTTCAATAGATAACTAAATCTTATAATCCTACAAATAATTGAAATCCACTAATCTTCACCTTTAAAAATAAAACCAAAGAAACTATATTTATGATTTTATTTCTCAAAATAACTCCCCATGAATTGTATCTCCCAAAAACCTACATTATATCAAAAATAATTAAAATAGTTAACAAAAATGGGGAGATGGGAGGAACCATAACCTCATCATGAACTGGGAGGTGGCTAAACCCTAAGGATCAACCAATGTTTCTTGAACATTTGTGCCACCAAAGGCTTATTCATAATTTCAGACACTTAGTCATTATTTCTAACATGTTGTATTCTAATCACACATTGTTTATATCTTTCTTTGATGAAGTTACATCAGATCTCAATATGCTTGGTATGAGAGTGGTGAATCAGATTCTTTATAATATTGATCAGACTATTTTTATCATAGTGAATCACTATTGGATGTTTCACCTCATCACTAATTTCAATCTGCTTTTTCTTCATCCACAATAGCTGATTAAAATACTTTGAAATAGATATATATATTTTTTAGTTGTACTAAGAGAATTTATTTTATTTTTCTTTCTCAACCTTCCCACACATTTTATCGCTATTAAGAAAGAACCACAACCTATAGAATTTTGATCCACCACATCTCCAGCCAAATTATCATAAAAAATTTATGACAATTTTTTATCTCTTTCTTCTGTAAAGTATCAGACAAAATTGAGTGTACCTGGAATATACCTCATGGTTCGTTTAAATACTTCCAAATGATCTTCATTATGATTACTTTAAAAGTGGTCCACTATGAATGTTTCAAAGATGATATATGTTTATGTTTCAGTCATGTATAATAAGATTATAATGATTCTCCTTTATAGGGTGGGATCCACATATATCCCATCCTCATGCTTTCCATGTTTTTCCCAACCAAAATCAAAGTGGATATCAGTTTGGAGTCATGAATGTTGAATTTATTCAGAATATATCTTGTATATTTTCATTGGTAAATTAATGTTTAATCCCTCTTTTGAAACATATAAATCCCCAAGAAGTATGTGACTTCACCAATCATGAACATTTCAAATTTTTATTTCATGATTTTTGAAAATTATTCCATTGAACTATGCCTTCTTTCACCAAAAATAATATCATCCACATATAGAAGATCCAAAAATTGATCTATCGAATAATTATTCACATAGATATTATGTTCAAAAAGTCCTATTTCAGATTCAATCTTCTTGAGATAAGAATCGATTCAAGAATACCACACTCAGGGTTCCTACATCAGACCATAGAGAGCCTTCTTTAATCTATAAACCATAGTCTCATCAATTCCAATCATAAATCTCACTGGTTGTTCAATGTAGAATTCTTTTTCATGAACTCCATATAAGGATTCCGTTTTGACATCCATTTGATAAAAATTGTACACTATTTTAATTTCCATGGAAAGGAAAATCCTGATAAAACATTTATTTTTCATCAATGCCTACAATCTGTGAATATCCTTTAGAGACTATGTGTGCCTTATTTCTGATCACATTTTCATTCTCATCAAATTTGTTTTTAAAGATCCACTTCTTTCCAATCACATTGTGATTTTTAGGTCTCTTATCAATATATCATGTTTGATTCTTTTCAGTACGATATAGTTCTTAATTCATGGCCTTAAACCATGATTCATCTGTCACTGATTCTTTAAATGAGGTTTGTTCCATAATTGATAGGAAGTAAGATTGTGATTCATTCCTCATTCTCCTTATATGTGTGGGTGTGATATAATCCTCAATGATATTTTTTAATCAATTTTTTCTATTATATTTCTCCTTTGAGGTTCTAAGGAAGTTTATTTAATGGCGGTTTCCTATTCTATTTCTTCATCTGAACCACCATCTTTTTTTGAGCCCTGATTGTTATTTAATCCTTCCATTATTTATGCATTTAAATCAGTCCCTTGAATAATTTCTTCTCCATCTTCAATAAAATCAAAATATGATATCCTCATTGTATTTATGGAATTATCCTCAAAGATATTGGCATCACTACTTTCCATGACATTTATGATATTATTATTGTAACATTTGTAGGCTTTACTCTTCAATGAGTGTTCAATGAATATTCCCTAATCTGCAGAATCACCATACATTATTGGATTTACTTCTTTTTTTTAGATGAAACATTTACTTCAAAAAACACGAAAATACATCATAGAGGTATTATTTCCCTACCATATCTCATATGGTGTCTTGGTTACTCCCATAAAAATCCTTGAGAAATTTTGATTATATACTTATAATTGAAAATCCTTTTTCTTGTAATGATGAGAAACAAAAACCTCAATCAATATAGTTATATCCATATTGTTCACCTATCGATTTCTATGTTCAACAACCCCATATTTGAGGGGTTATCACTATAGACACCTCATGCTTTATCCCATGTTTTTCAAGGTAATTTTCAAATTCAATGGATGTATATTCTTTCTCATTTTTTGGATCATAGAATCTTGATTGTGCGCCTAGTTTCATTTTCAACTCTTTGATAATAACTCTTCATGAAATCAAGAACATTTTTTCCATGACATAGTCATTACAAAATCCATTATACAATAATAATCAATAAAAATAATGAAGTACCACTCTCCATTTTTTCCATCCGCATTCATTAGGACAAATAAATCTTAGTGGATAAGATCAAGTAGATTCAATGCCCTTTTGATCTTCAGTCGATATGAACTCCCGACCATTTTTCCTTGCATGCATGCATCACATGTCTTTTCTCGATCATGCTTCAAATTGTGAATTTTGACCACATAAATCACATGCATACATCACATAACTTTTCTCAACGTAGTCATTACAATTTTTATTCTATACATCTACTTTACTCTTCACTGAATATCCAAATAATATTTACAAGATGACTATTGTAGCGTCCCGAATCCGGGTGCCACCTAAAGGTTCCCTGAACCCGGTTGGTAACATAACCTCAAGCTCATTTACCAAAATGACAGAGGTTATTGAATAGTAGTGAGGGACAAGGTGTGATATTGGGGTAACTATTCCCTCATTGGCAGAGTATACACAGCGGAAAAATGAATAGTAATCAATAGTGGAAGAAGTAATACCAAAAAATGTAATCAGTAGAAGACTGAAAGTAAATCCAATAGAGGCCTCTATATATATTTATATAAATGATGCATGGAATATGTATCTAAGAAAGCATCCAAACAAGCCAAAATGTTGTAAATATTGTAAAATCCAATATAAAAGAAAAACAAGAAACTGCAACAGCTTCGCAAGACTCGGCTTGGTCCCATGCTCTCCAAATCAAACTGCAATCAAGTTCCTAATTAAGAAGATAGCTTGACCCTATCTATACCTACAATCAAATAATCTATTTGGGTCCAAAAGCATGAACCAAATAGGGTGTGAGACGAATCCCAGTAGAAAACCACAAAAATATTTGTTCCTAACTTTCAGTGAATATATATAAAGTATTAGGAAAAATAAAGCAATAAACTAGGAAGTAAACAAAATTAAACTATCCTATATTTTTCAATTACATTCATTTACATTTATTATTCATTTTTTGATATCATGTAAAACATGGAATCTAGCCTATGCTCTGTATCCCCTATGTAATTATCAAAACATATGTCTTAGAAGACCATATAAATAATCAAGTAATACTGAGTCAAAGCTTGTGCTTTAGCTTGGAAGACTCATCACAATAATTCAGTTATTCACAAATGACCCTATGGAAAATCACTTATAGTATATCCCCTTTGGTCTAACATAGCACCCATTCATTAAATGATGACCCTTTGGGAATATCTCATGGTCTAACCCTTTTAGTTCCACATAGAATAGATCAATTACAAACAACCACATGGGATGCTCTCACGGTCTATACCCCTTGCTGACCAAAGCATCAATAAATTTTAAATGACCACCTGGGTAGCTCTCATGGTCAATACCCCTGAGTCAAAATACCATAAATAAATTATAAATCACCACCTGGGTAACTCTCATGGTCAATAACCCTATGTCAATCATCTATACTAGGACTCTCATAATCATATGTAAACAATATAGAAGTCCCCTCAGTCTTCCGGGTCCAAGGATCTCACGGTCCATTGGAAAAATAAATAGAATTCATATCATATCAAAGAATATCATGTAATGTTTAAATACTACATGGCCAAACATCCAAAAAGTATATCACATTCATTTCATATAAAAAACAACTCCATCCTAACAAATCAAGGCATGGAAAACAAGGCAAGCCTAACAACAATCCTAGACCAAATAGCCATAAACAATCAATCATGGGAAACACACCCATGGGGTGTCGCATAAACAAGGTATCCAACCTTATGCATAAGCAAAAAACATTTATCAATCAATCAAACCATAATAGGTAATAAATATGGTCAAATTCCAAATCAAGCAATACCCCAATTGTGGGTATGTGGCATTTTTAGCATATATAATCCAAAGGGAAACAATGAAAGGAACAATCCACCTAACTCGATGTCGTACGATCGATATACTTGAACATAAAACCTTGAATCAGCCAAGATTTTCATAGATCTACAATAATGGTGAAAAACACACAACATTGAATAACTTAAGAGAGATGATGAATCAGGAAGAAAGGCACTAAAGTATTTGAGAACTCAACGGTGGGATTTCAACGCACCTAATAGTGTCTAATTTGGAGCTCGAACAGACAATCAAGGGGTTGATCTTCATTCATTTTTGTAGAGTGCTCCTGTGCGAAACACAGGAAGGAGATGTTTCAGATATGGGATGTGACCCCACTCCGATTTATCAAATAAAAATAAAACTACCCAGCGTGTTATTTAAAACTACATGCTATGTAGTCACCTTAATTATCCCCCGACTTAAGTGGCCTACCATGTCACCACACTACCATGTATTCAGTCGTTACATGACCAGTATACAGAAATCGGTTACATGACATGTACACAGAAGTGCATGGCGTGTACATTGAATAAAACCAATTTCTTACTTTTTCCTAAAAAACAACCTGAAATCACGATCCATACCTGAAAATAAGATCTAGGTTCTAACAAAATTACCATCTAAAATAAATTCATCCCCAAATTTCCCTTCCCAGGGTGGTGAATAATTCTCTGTGAACAACTCTGGCCACTACGATCCCACATCCACCTCCCTCTCCCATATCTCGCCCTGCACTCGCATGTGCTTCCATAGAAATAATTCTAATAGAACAGACCGTCCATGGAGAACCTTTGTGTTGTGACCCACAATCTGAATAGGGTGATCCTCGAAGGATGCATCCACATATAACTCAACCTCCTTAGGTTGAAAAACATGAGACAGGTCTAAAAAGAAACTCCGTAGCTGAGAAACATGAAAGACATCGTGCATAGATAGAAACCTATGAGGTAACTGCAACCGATAGACAACTGGCCCGACTCTCTCCAAAACCTCAAACAGAACAACGTATCTCAATGAAATCTTCCCCTATATCCTAATCCTCTTGTGTCCCAACCTCAGCATGACATGTCAGAAAGCTTGATCTCCGACCTTGACCACTAGAGGTCATCTCCATTGATCAACATATGATTTCTACCGAGACTACTCAGTATCCATCCTCTTCTAAATCAACCCCACCTGCTCAACGATATCCTGGAAAAGATGATGTCCCATAATATCTTCCTCTCCTACCACCATCCAACATAGGGGTGATCAGAACGACCTTCCATACAATGCCTCATAAAGTGTCATCTGAATCGTTTCCTAAAAACTGTAATTGGAGGAAAACTCCACCAGGGGTATGTGTCTCTCCCAAGATCCCTCGAAATCTAGGATATATGCTTGAAGCTTATACTCCAAAAACTAAATCGTGTGCTCAGACTGGCCATCTGTTTGAGGATGGTAAGCTATACTCAGAAGTACTTGTGTACCCAAATCACTCTGTAGTCCCTTACAAACATGAGAAGAAAACCAAGCGTCCCTATCTGAAATGATAATGTACAAAACTTAATGAAAATGCATTATCTCTTGGATATACAACATTAAATTCTCATAAACACTGATGGTTTCCTTGATCAACAAGAAATGTGAAACCTTTTCTAGTCTGTCAATAGCAACCAATACAAAATCATTTCCTGAAGGAGAGCTTGGTAAACCTATCATTAAATCCACCGCAACATCATTCTCCGTCCACACAAGAATGGGTAACTACTATAAAATCCCTTCCTGTCACTGATGCTCTGCCTTCACCTAATAATAGGTGGAACATCTCATAACAAAACTAGATACAACCCTCTTCATACATGGCCACCAATATCGATGATGTAGATCTCAATAAATCTTGGTCACACCAGGATAAACTACCCATATGGTGGCATGCAAATCTCACAAAATAATCTCATGTATGTCTGTTTACACCCATATACATCCATGAAAATTAAAAACCTCATCATCACCTATTTTCTGGCCAGGATTAAGTTCTCCGCATGATTGACTCTCCCATAGGACTAGGCCTTCAGAATCTGAAAGCTGCCTCATCCTCACTCTATCCAGTAGAGTAGAGATAACAACTATAGTAGAAATAAACATCTTTCCATGTCTGTTGTGAACCTCCAAATGAATCTCAGATAATAGAACAATAATCATCCACTCACTACTGGCCTTCTGAAATGCATATATCTGAGCCCTCCTAATTAACGGATCAACCACTGGGTTGTCTTTACCAAGCATTTAGGCAACCTCAATGTCAAGAGACTAAAGGTACTCAACCCACCTTCACTGTCTCAAATTTAGATCACATTGAGTAAATATATACATGAGTATTTTATGGTTGATGTTCAGCACAAAATGATCTCCTAAAAGATAATGTCTCCAATATTACAAAGCATGCATAAATACAGCTAAATCAAGGTCATGCGTTGGGTAATTCCTCTCATGTGGCCTCAACATCCGAGAACCATATGCAACGACTCCTTCCCCCTGCATAAGAACTACTCCCAACCTGATACCTGATTTATCATAGTAAATGGTGTAAAAATTTCCAAACTCTATAAAAATTAGGATTGGTGCTGAATTCAATCTAACTTTCAACTACTGGAAGTTTGAATCATGGAAATTTTTTAACAAGTACTTCACACCCTTCTTAGTTGATCTCGTTAGTGCCACTGCTATGTGTGAAAAGTCATGAATAAAGAATATGTAGTAACCATCCATCCTGAGAAAACGTTGTACCTCAAATACATTTTTCAGTTTCTCTTAGGATACTACCACTCTCACCTTCTCTAGGTCTAATGATACTCTTCTCTCTAAGATGACATGACCTAAAAAGTGAATATGATCCATCCAAAAGTGGAATTTTTGAGCATAGCATATAACCGATGCTCTCTTAGTGTACTCAATACGATCTTAAAATAGATACCATGGTCATGTAGAGTGTGATAGTACACCAAGATATCATCCACGAATACTACCACAAATGAATCCAAGTAAGGATGGACCACTCAGTTCATCAGTTCCATGAAAATTTTCATGAGTTTGTGAGAGAGAATTACATAACTAAATACTCGTATAGACCATACATGCTATAAAAGGCTGTAAATGGTATATCATCTAGTCTAAATTGAAATTGATGATAACCGGATCTCAAGTTAATCTTTGAGAACACCAGAGATCCTCGATTTTGAAAAAATACATCATTAATTCTCAGCAAGGGATATTGGTTCATGACCATCAACTAGTTCAACTTATGATAATCCACATAATGTCAAAGGGTACCGTCCACCTTCTTCACAAAAAGGATAGGTGAACCCCAAGGAGAAGTACTAGGTCGAATGAAACCCTTTTAGTATAAGACCTCTAACTACATATTATGCTCCTATAACTCTACTGTAGCCATCCTATATGGAGGATTGGACACTGGTGCCGCTCCTAGCATAAGATCAATAGATAAATCTACTTCTCACCATGGAGGTTAAATTGAAAATTCATCATGAAATACATATTTGAAATGATATAACACTGGAGGAAAGTCCATTTTTCAAGTCCCCTTGTCTTCTATATATATACTAGAAATCTGGGCTATAATTTCTCCCAACAGATGATGCTCGGGTCTATCTCTGCTCTTCTGGACATCTCATTCACCCTCTGGTGATGTGAAACTCACCCTGTGATGATATTAGTCAACAAAGGCCTGAAAGGAGACCAGCACTTCCATTCTTAGCATGACATCAAAGCCTGTCATCTCTAACAAATAGAGGTCCCACAAGAAGTGACACCCACCAACCTTAAGAGGGAACTCCTTGCATTAATGTACACTTGCCATCTTAATCCCCAATGGAGTTTCTAGCGTCATAACATAATCAGAATTAAAGATACATATATCATGTCTCTTCACAATGGAAATAGATATAAAACTATTGGAAGACCCATTATCAAAAAGAGTAGAATCTAAAACTAAGGAAAATAGAATCATACCTCCAACCACATGGGTTCTAGGATACTAATCCTTCTGGGTCTATTCCAACACAAAATTCTGACTTGTACTACAGCCCTATGACTCTTCCTGGCTATCTTGATCTGGTCTACCCTGCTGTCATTGAGAACCTGTCATCTGGATACCATGGTTGTGACCACTTCCTCATCCTGAAGAAACTTAATTCCCTAACTGATGAGAAACTGGTGGTCCTAATCTTGAACATGGATTCATAACAGATCCCCTCTCACTAGTTGATGGTGAGAACTTCCTGCAAAATATTTGATGATAACCCATCTTACCGCAAGATCAACACTCTACTGGCTCCCTCGGGCATTGCTGTCATGTGTGCCCACTCTTCCTGCACTGGTAACACCTCACATGGATAACTGAAGAAACATCGCTTGAAAGCTCCCTACGGTGATTTTTATTCTATCAGTTGAAGGAGTGCCAACCCTGGATACAGATTGACCTTGTCTCAAAGCTCAAAACTCCCTAAAATTATTCTCATTAATCAGCACCTGGTTTACTATAGTATTCTCTAAATTAAAGTGGAAAACATTCACCTACAATCGGATTTCGTACCAGAGACCATCCTCAAATATCCTAGACAGTGATAACTCTTCACCTCCCAAAATCGGTGTCATGTGAAAAATCTTTGTAAAGAGAGAAGAATAATCCATCACCGAAAGAGAACCATACTCCAAATTCATGAAATCAGAGTATCAGTTGGCCCTTCACTTCTCAGGGTAAAATTAATCTTAGAAGGACTTCTGAAACTCTTCCCAATCTATACCCCGACGTCGTCCCGCCTGTGAGATAACATCCCACCATCCCTTGGAAGAATCATATAGAATGTAAGTCACGAGATTCACCCTCCTCTTAGGAGGAATCTCTAGATTATCAAAGATATAAAGCATGGACTCCAACCATGTCTATATAGTTTATGGTTCTCTATCCCCTGCAAAAGTGGGATGATGTTTCTGTTAGAACACCCATGTCAACTCTTCCATATTTGAGGTAGGATGTAGTGCTCCCTGAAAAGTATGTATCATCCTCCAAAATCCATGAAGAAACTATGTATCATCACCTATGTCTAGTATAACAGCTGGTGCCAATATGGTTATGATAGTAGGATACGTTGGTAGTCCTTGATCTACCATTTCCAGTGTCTGGTCATTATCTTATACCTAGCGCACAACTATAGAACATCATGGTGGAATGAATTTGCATGGTCAAGTGCACACCTCAGTATGAGATTAAAAAAGACTGCAACATAGAATTGAATGAATGGAATAGGAGAAAGAATAAAAATTGAGTTTAACCAAAGAGGGTTACACGGCATGCAGAACCACTACACGAAGTGTTCCCTTAAGCCTTAACATGGGTGTATGCCTCTACCAACCTAGTCGTGTATCACCCCATACACGCGGTATGTTCCTCCTTAGACACGGCGTTTACTTGAATATTCCCTCTCTCCTAGGTGGTTCTACATGTATAGAACTACATGGTTTTTCTGATGTAACACTACACAGCGTTCACACTACAGACACGATGTGTACTACAAGGTTCCATCCACCCGCTTCGTTAGTCACATAGCTGAATACATGTTCGATTTCAGCACAATGTGTACTCCCTATACACGGCATGTTCTACCAAAAAAATTACCAACCCCGTGAATCTTATCACATAGTCAGTCAAACGGTCATCAACTACATGGCGTGTAGATATGGTACACATAGTGTACTTAAGAAAATCAATTTCTTCTAGAATAGAATAACACAGTGAGAGTATTCATAACAACACACACTTTGTTTTATGGTTCTCTAGACAGTAAGCCTCTAAAACTTCTCCAGAACCCCAAAATATTAAACATTAACCAAGGCATGCCATGTTCCTACCCATGAGAGCCCATACTCCCCATGAATTAATGTTTTGCATCCACATTCATTTTAAATTTTAACAGAATTCAATTAATGTTCAAACATGATCTAGAAAATTCCTATACAAAGGGCCCATAACACCTTAGGGATTAAAGATTGGTGTTCATCCAATGAATCATTACATATACCCACCCTATCAAAATAGAAGGTTTTCTATCGTGGAATATATCAGAACGACATGCATATCTATCACAACATCTATCACAACAACATGAAATCTGAAATTCACCCTATATGGCGTGACAATAATGCATGACATGTAATATATATAAACTGCATATATGATGTTGAGATGGAATACCCTCATCTCATTGGGTTCCAACAGAAATATAACCTCAATGATATTAATGAAAATAGCACTATAAATGTGTATCACCCAACGATGAAATCAAATCAACTGTAGCAATTGCAAAACCAGAAAAATTACAATATTTGAGGTAACATGGTTTTTCCATTTATGTGGGGTAGCTACTCCCAGGCACAACTAATTACAAAACTATATTTAAATCATATCCCTTTCTAATGTTTCCAAACAGAAAGACAAATCAGAAAAGAAAACCTCCTTTGATACCACTTTTTAATGTCCCAGATCCAGGTGCCTCTAAAAGGTGCCCCAAACTCGGTTGGTCACATATCCTCAAGAATATTTTCCCAAATTTCATAGGCTGTCAAATAGAAATTAGGTCCAATGTGTGATATTTGGGAAACTATTCCCCCATTGGAAGAGTATACACAACAGAAAAACAAATAGTAAATAATAGTAGAAGCAGTAATACCAACAAAAGTAAACATCAGAAGACTGAAAGTAAATCCAATAGAGACCACAATATATATATGATGCATTTCATATGTATCAATGAAAGAATCCAAACAAGTCACAATTCTTTAAATACACTAAAATCAAATACAAAAGAAAAACAAATAACTCCAACAAAATCGCAGTCCTCATCTTGGTCTCATGGTCTCCATCTCCAATGTCAATCAAGTACCAGATGAAGAATGGAACATTACCCTATCTATACCTACAATCATATAATCTATTTGGGTCCAAAATAATGACACAAATAGGGTGTGATATGAATCTCAGTAGGTCACCACCAGAAGATATGTGCCTAACTGTTAGTGAATATATATAGTAGGTAATAGGAAAATTGAAGCAATAAACTAGTAAGTACTCAAAAGTAAACAATCCTACAGTTTTCAATTACATTCATTTACATTAATTATTCAATTTTTTGAATCATTTAAACGTTGGGATCTAGCCTATTATCTTTATCCCCTATGTACGTAACAAAATAGATGTCTCAGAAGACCATCTACAAAATCAAGTAAGACTGAGTCCAAGATTGTGATTTGGCTTGGAAGACTCATCACAGTCATTCAATTATTCACAAATGAACCTTGAGTAAATCTCTCGTAGTCTAACTCCTTTGGTCTAACATAAAAACAATTCATTAAATAATACCCCTTTGGGAAGCTCTCATGGTCTATCCCCTTTCGTTCCATATAGTATAGATCAATTACAAATGTCCTCTAGGGAAACTCTCACAGTCAATACCCCTTTATCAACATAGCATCAATAAATTAAAAATGATCACCTGGAAAGATCTCATAGTCAATACCCTTTGGTCAAAATAGCATAAATAAATTATAAATGACCACATGTGTATCTCTCATGGTCAATACCCTAGGGTCAATCATCTACACCAAGGATCTCACGGTCCTGTGTAAATAATCTGGAATTCCCCTCCTTCTTCATAGTCCAGGATCTCATAGTTCTTTAGAAAAATAAATATCACACATATCATATCAAATAATCTCATGTAATCTAAAAATACTACATGGATAAAAAAACACAAAGAATATCACATGAATTTCATATAAACAACAACTCCATCCTAACAAGTCAAGGCATTGAAAATAAGGCATGCCTAACAGGCATCATTGACCAAACAGCCATAAATAATCAATCAAGGTAAACACACCCATGGGGTGTCCCATAAATAAGGTATCCAACCTTACGCATAATAAAAAACCATTTATCAATAAATAAAACTATATAAGGTAATAAAAATGGTTATATTCCAAATCAATAAATACCCCAAATGTGGGTATGCTGCACTGTTAGCATATATAATTCAAATATGAATAATGAAAGGCACAAAACACCTACCTTGATGTTATACGATCGATATAATTGAACGTTGACCCTTTTAATTGGCCATGATTGGAATAGATCTACAAAAAGGTGAAAAATGTCCAACCATGAATAACTCACAAGAGGGAATGAATCAAGATGAAATTCTCTAGAGGATTCGAGTACTCACTAGTGGGATTACAACACACCTGATTGTGTCTAAATCGGATCTTGGAATGAGAATCATGGGTTTTATCTACATTCGTCATTCTCGAGCATTACTATATGAAACATGGGAAGAATAAGACGTTTCTGGATATGAGATGTGACCCACCTCCAATTTATCAAATAAAAAGAATCCTACACAGAATGTTCTTTAAAAATACATGCCTTGTGGTTGCCTTAACCGAACCCCCAACATTAGTGGTCTTCCAGGTCACCACATAGCCATGTACTCGGCTGTTACACAAATACTATGTAGTTGTATGCACCAACCGGGTACATGGAATGTACACAGAAGTACGCGTTGTGTACATAGATAAAACCCATTTCTTCTTTTTTCCTAATAAAACCCTAAATCAATATCCACAATAGAAAAGAATATCTAGGGTCTTACAGTTTTGTCATCCATCCATTATTTATGCATTTAAATCGTTACCTTGTATAATTTCTTCTTCAACATCAATAAAATAAACATATAACATTATCAAGGTATTTATTTTTTTATCCTCAATGATATTGGCATCACTTTTTTCCACAGTATTTATAAGATGACTATTGTAACATTTGTTGGCTTTACTATTCATTTAATATCCAAGGAATATTCCCTCATCAACTGCATTACCATACTTGCCTTGATTTACTTCTTTGTTTTAGATGAAAAATTTACATCAAAAAACACAAAAATACTTCATAGAGGCATTATTTCCATACCATATCTCATGTGGTGTCTTGGTTTCTCCCATAAAAATCCTTATGCAATTTTGATTCTATACTTGTACATGAACAAACTCTTTATAGTAATGATGAGAAACACAAATATCAATCAACATAGTTCTATCCATATTGTTCACAAATAGATTTCTACATTCTACAACTCCATTTTTGAGGGGTTCTCACTATAGACACCTCATGATTTATCCAATGTTTCTCAAGATAATTTTCAAATTCAATGGCTGTGTATTCTCCCCCATTTTAGATCATAGAATCTTGATTGTGCTACTGGTTTTATTTTAAACTCTTTGATAATAACTCTTCATGTAATCAAGAACGTGTGGTTTCCTCAACATATTCATTACAAAATTCATTCTTCTATAATCATCGATAAAAATAATTAATTAGCACTATCTATTTTTTCAATCTGCATTCATTGTACAGTATACATCTATGTGGATAAAACCATGTAGATTTGATTTATTTTTATTCTTCGATCGATATAAACTCTTGGCCAGTTTTCCTTGCATGCATGCATCATTTGTATTTTCTCAATTATGCTTCAGATTTTGAATTTAGACAACTATATTAAGCTTAGATATTTTTTCTATGTTTTTTATTAATATGACCCGACCTATAAAGCCACAAGTTAGTTTCTTCTTTAACTATTAAGTAATATGTGTTCTCTTTACTATCAACCTGGTATAAACTTCAATTTGTTCTACATATTTTCATGAGATAATAACCTTACTTTATTTTTATAGTGCACATTTTTTTATTAAATGTAACTATTATTCCTCAGTCATAGAGTTGACTCACACTCAATAGATTATGATGAAAACCGTCAACATATAGAACTTCAATTTTTGACAGCTCATCATTTTCCAGTTTTATATTTCCATTTCCCTTGATCTTTAAAGCACCATACATTCCAAATATCACTATTCCATTATCCCTTTTCTTAGCATTATTCAAAAAATATTCTTTTACTATCATGTGGGGTGAGAATCTATTGTCAAGAATCCAGGTGACACTATTCTTTTCATCTTTGAGGGCTATTTCGGTATTGTTTCATTTCTCGATTTTCTTCTTTTCATTCTATAATATACTTGATTAGGTAGAGGATAAACATTCCCTTTCCAATATATCTTAATTATTAATGAGTTCATAGTACACATATTCTTCTTCCAGAGGATAATACATATTTGTAAGAGTAACTCCAATTCTTTGGTGAGTATTCACTAGTCTCTGAGTTCTGTATGTATTTTTCCTACCTTTCCTTTTCCTATATTGACTTTATTTATATTCATAGTTAGAAAAATGAAAACCATATCCATGGAATCTAATTGTTATATATGATTAAAGATATGGTATAATTATCCTTTGTTGACTTCCAAGTGATTCCCCATTCAGATAGCTCTTTACCTCATCATAGTAAGACAGGTATTACCCAGAAATCCAAAGAATTGAAATTGCATAAGAGGAAATGTCCTCTCACTTCTATTCCTTTTCATGTACCATTATTTTGTAAAATAATTTGACAATAGATCCTCTCATGAAAGTTGAGGATAATTTTTTGGTCTCTTTTCTATTCAATTTGAAGCTTTATTTGTTAGGATAACAAGTTCCTTTGTGATATGTTCTATTTTATTATTCCCTTTATTTGGGTTCATTATGTTTATAACCATTGATGTTTCATCATCATAGCCAATTCCACTTTTCCCATAATTTTTCATCTCTGATTATTCAAGGTCATCTCTACTCCTTCAAGACCATGTTTAGATCTTTCCAGTAGCTCTGCATCTGAGATTTTTTTAAACTGTAATTTCATCTTTGTTTCCCTCAATGTTGATTCAATTTCTAGTTTACTCCTTGGAGTAAAAACTTCTTCTTCATTCCCTTCAACTATCTTAGACTTTTCTTCTTGTCCCAATATAAGTTCATTGATGAATTTTTCCTTCTCTTTAATTCATATTTTAAATTCCACAACCTCTTATGATCTCTCAAGATTGGTTAAATGTTCTTCTGCCACTTCTTCCAGTCAATAAAGTTCTGCTTCAAGCTGATCAACATACTCTGATGAATATTTCAGCACAAATCTCATCTTTATATTTCAATTTATTTGATTTTCATTCTCATCAATTTCACCCTCATGTTCCACCTTCATATCAAAAACACTAATCAACTGATTATCTTCATCTTTTGAAGGTTCTACCTCTTCAACTGTATCCATCATGGATGCTTCAGGTCTAGATTTGAACCCTTGTTCTATATCCTCTAGGAATTCAATATCATCCTATTCTTATTTGATGAAAAATCTATTTATCTAAAATTTATTTATAAATTTGAAGCCTCCTTTGTTATAGGACCTATTCTGAGACTTCTTCAAGATTTCTTCTTCACTTTCAATATCAATAAATTTCGTTGGGTTTAGATATGTAATATGAACTACATTACCACACTGAAAAAATCCTAAAAATCTTGCCTTCAAATCTCCCTTTTACTCTTTTGAATTTCTTGGAATAAAGAGAAAGAAGTTTTTATTCCTCATCATCATTTACTCTAGAAATCTCATGTTTTACCATGTATTTGACTTCCATTTCATTGATTACATTAGTGGAAGTAAATTCTAGTTTGACTCACATTTTATAATCCACCATACTTATTATCACATCATCAAGAGAAATTTTATACAAATCCCTTTTCTCAATGGCTGACACTATTTTATTGTACAATGGTGGAAGTCTTCTCCATATTTTCTTCAAAATGCCAATATCTTTAATTTATTCACCATGTCATCATGTATCTCCAATGACTTCAGTAATTCGATTAAAAAATCTATATTGATTTTCATCTAGAATTATTTTAATATCATTAAAATTATTGTGAAAAAACATGTAGTTTGGACTACATCACTTTGTTATCACCTTCATATATATTTTCTGGTTTCTCCCACATAGACTTGGCTGAATTGAAACTCATCAGATTCAAATATATTTGATCAGATAGTGTTTTAGTATGATCATTTTTTATTTTGAATCTCCATCAAACATTTTCATGTCTACTTCAGTCATAGAAAGACAGGTCACATTAATGACATGAATCCTCTATTTAGTGGAAAAAATAACTTCAATACCATGAGATCTAATATGAGATCTTATCTTGTTCTTCCAAAATATTAAAGTTTCTTCTATCAAAGAGGGCGATTCCTCTAAAATTCACTAAATTATATATGAAAAAATAGGGGGAAAATGTAACTCTAATAAACTATACAATCTGATACCACATGTAGAACCCAAGAACACCTAGAGAGGGGAGGGGTGAATTAGAGTGTCAATATTTTCTTTAAAATTGATAGATTATGTTCCCATGTTGGTAGGAACTTGTTAAACCTATCTAATGGAATTTTTCATTAATTAAACATTCAAATGTAGAGATACAACATGTAAATTTTACTTGGTTAGTCATTAATATTTACTCTAAGGAGAATATGCCAAGAGTGTATTAGTTGTACCTAAATCTACAAATATTCATTAGTTTTTGTGGAATATAGAAGTTCATACAAAGTCACTCTATGAGAGTAACACTTCCATAATAAGATTTTATGGATAACACACAACCTCTAACAGAAAACTTTCATCAACTCCCCTAGACCACTGGTTTGGGATAATTATTACTCAATTTGACAACTTAAAGGTCACTATAGTAGATTGTAATTTAATTCTTTTTCCCTAAATAACATGAGACACTATATGCATCATATTCTTGAGTTGATGTAGATGAAATCAATGTTCACTTCAACCATATGTTCAACACAACTTTTTTATGAATCTCTCAACCTTTGCATAACCACCTTTATGTTTCATATAAATTATAGAGTTCACGAACCAACACACCTTCACAAAACTCTCTACCTTCATGAATATCACAACCATCCGAGAGTAAATTACTTGATTAAGATTACTTCCTTTACTGAAAAAACTTCCTTTGTGAATCTCATAGATTTCACAGAAAATTAAGTCTTCATGAAAGTCCCGATATCTATAAAAATACCTTAACTCAAAATAATTAGAATCCGTTAAGATTAACAAGTATTTTCACGATGCTCAAGCTTTCATAGAAATCTAGATTCATGAATATTCAACAATCATAAAATTACATTGATCTAATCTTTTCTCTAATTCTCTTTATCAAAAATTAATTAGGGGTAGATGCCTACTTATTTACATATCCCTTCACAAAGATACCATGCCTCCAGTGGCCTTTTTGTGAACCTCTAAAATTTGTTTCATGAATCCCCTCTATTCATGAAGATCTAGTAATCTTTAACCCATCTATTTACAGCTATAAAAGGCCTTGGTTTCAACAAAATATTGTAAGAGTGTGAAAAAATAGAAAATAATCATGATCCATGGATCACAATATATATATCTAACACAGAAATGTGGAACAAATATATGCATAAGAAAACATAATATTATGAGAAAACCCAAGCGTGCCCACATATGTTGTGAAAATCCCCAATCACATCCACACATCATGTTATGAAAAATCCAATGATGACCATGCATTAAGTTAGGATCAAACCTAATCATGAATGTGCATCATCTTGTAACAAAACTCAATCATTTCCATGTATTAACATCATTATCTCATGAGATATAAAACCTTAACCAATAAATTTAAGGGATATATAGGACTCCATATGTTACACAGTGATAAAACACAAACATTAAAATTTTCCACATGAAATCAATAATATATCATTCCATTAAAATATTATGGAAATGAAATGGGTTTCAGAATATTTTCAAAGTTACCACATAAATTTACATCAAGAGTTTAGTTATTTGATATTAAAAAGGAAATCTCCAAAAGTATATTATAAAATCACATAGGTAGTGATCATTAAAGTTACTCTATAAGAGTTATATCTGTTATGGATAGATAATAAAATGGAAATTAAAACATAAAAAGATATTTTATAAATCATTTTAAGTATTCTTTTAAAACATAAAGTTATAATTCATTTTTAAAAATCATATCTGAGAAGGTAAAAAGAATTTTTTGTTGAAACATTATTATTAAAAATTTACCAATAAAGGGACATTAAAAAATTAAATTTCAAGTTAGAAAACGTGAAGTGGATGATACCAAATTGAATAAAGTGAAATGAATTTTCTTTTTAATATTTTTAGGTATTTGTAATGAAAAACCCCTCATTGATTAAATGGTTATAAAAATATATTTTAAAAAGTGATAAAGAGAAATATAAAGAGTAAATGAAAGAATACATATTTATATTTAAAAATAAAAGATTAAATAATTTTTTAAAATAAATAATATGGAAATGGAGGGAAAATAACCATTAGAAAGGATGGAAATTATTCTCTACTATGTTATGTTTTTATGAAGAAATAATTCATTAAAAGAGGAAGACATAATGTGAAATTTTAAATTTCCAATAAAAGAATATGGAAATAAAATATTTGAAAGTATTATGGTGGAAGAAACCAAACATATATGATTGGAGTTCAAGAACAATTTTTATGACTCAATGAAAGGGATTTTAGTTAACCGAAACCCTTACCTTAGATTCCCAATTAACAAAAACCCTTACCTTGGATTCTTATTAGGTCAAACATGATCTAACCTCATATATAATAAACATAAACATATTTATAACTTATTTAAGATCCTAATTCATGTTTTTACATTTATAATATTAATTTATAATCATTTACTATACACACATTATTTTTAGTTTAGTTTCATCATCAGATGTAAGTAATTTTGTTTGTCTCATACATGTTTTGTAATAGAGATTAATTTTAGTTAATTATTATGGAGATCATAATTCATAGATTATTAAATATAGTGGAATAATTTTGTTTCAATGATTTATAAATCCCCATTTCCCCTTTATGGAAAACGTGGGTATTGTTTTTGAAAATGGAATCCATGATGAACTTGTTTCAGGTAATTTGGTGACAACAACAAGTTACATTATATAGATCATTCATTAATTTGTGATATCCTCAAAGAAAAATATTCAAAACATAATTTACCATTTAATTTCATATATTACCTATAATTTTTTTTCATAGACAAACATGATAAACATTTACAGCACTGTTCATGATGGTGGTAAGACCGACCCAAACTATAATACACTATAATTTATGGGTGAGTATGATTATGAAAGTGATTATTTTATTATAACATCATTATAATAGAAGTATAATGGTATAATATATATTTTATTAATTTTATTAATAATATCGGGGAATATGTGGATGTAAAAATAGAGAATAAATGATTAGGGGTGGATAATACTCACGTTGAGGGAAAGATCCCCCCTAGAGGGCCTCTTAGAAATAGAGGACTTAGGGCACCTTCGTGTGATAAATTTCTATCAAACATGGAATTGGGATATAGTTTAGAAATAATAGATAGGTATTATAGAGTGATTATAATCAATAGAGTGGTTTGGAATTTGTAGAGGAGAGATCCTTTTATAGGTGAAAATGAGGGACATTTCCTTGGAAACAGAATTTTGGTGAGGGATAAAGAAGAAATCAGATTGGAAATAAGTGATTTAGGTAAATAAATGTTGTTGAGATGTTTTTATCGACTTAAAAACCTAAAACAATATATAATGCATAAGTTTCACATTGATTTAATAAAATTTGATCCTTGGTAGATTACCGTTTACTACCATTTGTTGACTTGTTTAAATATTTACGATAGTAATTATTTTTTTACTAAAAATTTAAGATGGCCCATATTGCCAAATTTTTATATAAGGATTCTAAATTTGGAATCAATTTAATCATATTTAGTTTCTAAATATGATAAAATATTATATTAAATTAAAATATATAATACATATAAAATTTTCTTTTTGTACAAAATTGATTTTTAAACATTAAGTGTTCTTTATTGTATTTCCTATCAATTAATACTTTAAATCAGTATTAATATATATTTTTTATATATTTAATCATTAAATAAACTTCATAATTTAAAATATATCAATTTAACTTATAAAAATTACACAACACTTTTAAAAATTATTTCTTTACAAATGACCCTTTTACATTTACCATGGTGGATAACCTTTACCATAGTAACATAATTTTATGTCTTAAAAAATTATAATTAACACATAATTTGAAAATTATAATTCCAAATATGAAATAAATTTTATTATATTCAACTTTGAATATTAATTTTAATTTAAAAAATACATAACACGTGAAAAACAATTTTTTGAAAAATGCATCTTTTATGCATAAAAAGATATTATTATAATTTTCAATGTAAAAAAATATTTAATTTAATTTATATATATATATTTATCTATATTTTCAATACATTTGAGTATCATTATTATTCAATAGTGATCAATTTATTTTTATTAAGACAAAAATGAACAACTTATAGTATAATTAAATGATTTTATTCGTGGTTCTTTGTGATTAATTGCTTATTTAATAAGAATTAATTAAAATTTATCGATCAATTTTTATTTAAATAAATACATTATTAATTAATTAAATACATTATTTAGAGTTAAAGATTATTGAAATTCTAAATATATAAATAAATGTAATAATGAAAATACTAAATTTATTATATTATAATTTTATGTTGGTATCATTACAACTTATACCTAAAAATCCCTTCATGACCTTTACATAAGGCTTATGGGTAATATAAGCAAAGTTAGATGTTGTGAGTGGTGATTGTAATGAACCAAAATTCTAGACCTTGTAAAACTAATTTTATATTTGATAACTAGTGTTACACGCTACACCCAATGTAAACAAAAAACAACATATTAACAAAAAAATATTAATAATTATATAATAAACATTAACATGATAAACCATTAAAATTTATTACCTTTAAAAGGAAAATAATTAATATGGGTTATTATTGAAAATGGTTTTTTTTTAAAAGTCATTTTTATTTAAATTATGTATTTTCCTTTAAAAACTAAATTTAAAATTTTTATAATTTTTATTCAATAAAATAAAATTAATTTTTAAATTAATCACATAAAGATTTACTTCAGATAATTTTTTTATTTTCTATAAAAATGTTGTATTTTAGTCAAAAAATATGGTTTTTAAGAAATTATACTTTTTATAATTTTATCATTTTATAGGAATATCCATTAATATTAAAAAACATATTAAACAAAAATATATGTATTTAAGTAATAAAATTATACATTTTAATTTTTTTCGATCTTATAAATTCTAAGTCCAAAATTTTTAGATCAAAATTAAAAAGTTACTTTAATAAAAACAATTTTCTATTTTCTTATAAATAAGTGTTTTGTTGGTGAAATTCAGTTTTGGATTGCTTTGAAATCCTCCTACATTTTTTTATAAAAAACCAATTTATGACATAAAAATTAGTATCTATGATAAAATTATCTTGTACATAAACAATGCCACATTAGTCGGGATATATCATCACAACAATGCCCATCTCAACCACCCCATAGGACAACCACCCCACAATGCAACCACCACACATCATAATAACAACAAAATGAAACCACCACACATCCCAACCATAGAAAAATGAAACCAAATCACACCCCATGGCAACAACATCGCATCTCTACCCCACACATCTTACAACCCAGCTAGTCGCCACCAGCACTACACAACGGCCCACATCACACATGGAAACACAACAAGAACAACCATAGAAGGCATCACATCTTAGCTTCCACATATTAAATTTAAGGGCTTAC
This sequence comes from Viscum album, assembly GCA_963277665.1. Taxonomy (NCBI): domain Eukaryota; kingdom Viridiplantae; phylum Streptophyta; class Magnoliopsida; order Santalales; family Viscaceae; genus Viscum; species Viscum album. Next base: position 181,684,529 of record OY728153.1, on the reverse strand, counting down.
ATTACATCACATTATTATTTATTATATTTATTATCACAAAACTATATTTCCATGGGAAACCAATTATTATCCATATATACATTCTTAGACTTTTTTTAGGGTGATTTCAAAAAGCTACATAGTAAGGGGTCACACATATATATTATCTATTGCACAAGAAAGGATCTCAATAGTCATGATATTCAATAATTGAAAAACACAAATAAACTTGTCAATAATAAAATCAAAGTAGTATAAACATGTGATTACCCCTCATTCCCAATAATTTCATTTTTTTTCCAATTCATTATCTTATTTATGAAGACACTTAATACCTAATTAAATGAAGGAAAATGACTTAAATCCCCGCACATTTCACATAAATGGAGAGAGAATGAGGATCCCCTAACTCAAAAAATCTTTTTGATTCACTATTCACATCATAGCAAAGGATAATAGCCTAAAAACCACATCTATTCTACAAAATCTCATATCAACATGAACCACACCAAGGGGTTAAAATAATAGCCCATGCACACTCTAGACCAAAAACACATTAGATCTATGATCCCCTAAAATAAGAACTAAAGGAAAATTAGGGGATTGAGGGTAGAACTCACCTTGGATTTTCAACGATCAAACATCATAACCAATGAGGAAAGGGCTAGAATATTCCTCTAAAGACATCAAGGGTTTTCCTAAAAGTGAGAGGAAATGAGAGTCGATTGAGTGAATTATGTGGAACACCAAACATATAAATAGGTTTGAATCCACCATATTCATGTCATGAATTATATATTCATGTCATGAATTATATATTCATGTTTTGAATTCATCTGTGTATGTGAAATGAAAGACGTGAACTAGATTTCATCTATGAATTCCTCATATCTCACACTTCCATCGATCATCATAGGCCCTATGAAATTTGAGTTCCGGCCTCATATACTCTTACACCATTTGGATATTCTTGATCATGATAAACACTGTATCATAACCTCAAACTGATGACTCCCCTACCTCTATCAAGCACAAAAAATAATGACACAATCGCATATAAAATGCCTCAAACATGTCCATGCTAATGGAAAAGTGGTAAAAATTATGTATAAAAACTATACAATAGGTAGTTGTCTTAACCATGATCTGCTAAATATTAAGACATAATCTCACAACATTTCTTCTAGTGTTTGGATGATCCAATCCATCATTCCATTTTCTATTGATGGAAACAAGTTCTAAGGCACAAATGGGATCCTAAATCTTGTTTTAATCCCCTATATACCCTTGTAGTAAAATGAGGATAACAATTAGAGATTATGGTCCTCAGTTCCCCATGAATCCTAAACACATCATCCACAAACTTACTTTCTAATACATTCACGACAGTCAACTCATTGATTACAAAAAAATTAGTAGACTTCACCAATCAGTACACTATCACCATAACTACATCACATCCTCCCTAAGATCAGGATAACATGGTGAGTAAATGTGTAAATATGTCCCCCATTTACACTCAAGTTCATCCAAGGACTATAAAAAACTCTATAAACATGGTTCTATTCTTTCAACTATTGATAAACTAAATATTTTTTCATAAACTCTATCACTAAATGTTTAATCTGCATCCAACAAAGTTATCTACTTCTTCCATGATACATCTTGTTCACATCAAGATATATCATTAAATGTGAGCTATGAAACACAAGAATAACTCACTCATGCACTGTGAACGGAACAAACAACATATCCTTAAACAACATTCAATTTCGAATATCCTTTGAACATCCTTCTTGATCATCACCTTGGGCAACAAGGTCATGAATAAACTCTTCCTCTAAGTCTCCCCACTAAGACTCTTCTACCCACTGCATCAATGATGACTCCAAAGTCTTATGGTAATGAAAACCTTGACTAATAATTTTTCCAAAATCAAGATGCATCACTTCAATATCCTCCATCCCTTTGTAAACATAGGAGGACTCTCGAACCATGTATCATTGGGACTTCCAATTGAGTGTGTCGGCAACAATATTCCCATTTCCCAGGGTGTAAGAGATCTCAAAATCATAATCCTAAATAAAATTTATCCACCTCTACTAGAATAGATTAAAATATTGCTGCTAGAATAAATATTCTGGGCTCTTATAGTCTGTGGAAATCACAAATCACTCTCCAATAAGGTAATTCCACCCCAACATAAATACAAACACAACTTCCACTATCTCCATATCATGGGTTTCATATTTATGCTGGTGGGGATGTAACTAATTAGAACCATAAGATATCAGTTCTATCTACTATATCAAGACACATCCCAAGCCTATATGGGAGACATTTTAGAAAACCTCAAACATCGCACCCTCCTCAAGAAACTAAAACACTGATTAACTTCCCCCTCAAAAAACTAAATGATAACTAGAACTAATTAGTACACAAAAAGACATGTCCATTCCTACTCAAATATGTTAGTGGGGATAAAAATTGAGATAAATAATAAACAAACATCCAATAATAGTCTGATAGGAAAAAAACTATTAACATCTTCCACATTCTTGGGTGATATCTAAAAAAACTACCTAAAACATTAATGGTTCTATGACACATCCTACCGATACACCACATGTCTAAGGAAATAAAACTCTCATATCTATAAATTTCAATTGGAAAATTTTCTAGAGATTCATTGGAATTGAAGTAACTATAATAAAACTTTGATTTGTATGGAATGATCCTCCTATGAATTTCATTAGATTGAAATTTTATCGATGCAAATGATGAAAAACTAGTCCAGGAACACATAGAATATAACATTCATGATACCCATGAATATAGTTGGTGGATTATTGACACTGAATATCATAAACACGTACTCAACATGCCCATACCATCATATTAAGACATTATTTGAAATATCATCATATTTCACCCTCATCTAGTGATATCAAGACAGTAAGTTGACCTTCAAAAACCAACTCACTCCCTTCATATGGTTAGACAGACTATTTCCTAATTCAACCTATGGTACTCTACGTACAACCTTTAACAACCATCCAACATCTTGGAAAACAATACTAGAGCACCCCAAGGAGACAAACATAGTCATATGAAACCTCTGTGTATCATATCAACCACCTGCAACCTTAAATCTTGCAACTCCATAGGAACCATTTGTTATGGATCCATTGAAGTCAGTAACACACCTAGTTGTAACTCTATCCGAAACTCGAAATAGTGTTGAGGGGGTAGTGTCATAAACACATCTGGTAAAATATACATGAACTCCTCCATAACCCTAGAAACATCATCTGAATGATATTCTAAATACATCTCTACCAAATGAAACAAAATAAACTCCATTTTCCTATCACTCATCTGATAACCTTGATCACCAAAGAATGCGACTCACTACCCCACCTATAAGAAACTAAAGCATTCCTTTGGAAATATCTCATCACTACATGCATAGAATGAAACCAATTTATACCAAGGATAACATCATATGGATGTATCTATAGTAATAAGAAATATCCCACTGATTGGTGTTACCCCATTACCAACCTACATCCCCAGAACACCTCAAATAAATGAGTCTAGCCTCAAAACAGTATAGAAAACACTAGGGGCACTAGAATTATATCCACAATTAGTCCTAATTTATTGACAAAAGTAAAAGAAACCAAGGAGTGTGAGGATATAGAATAAAAAAAGAACAAACAAGAGTAGATGATAAATTCATCACACCCCTGAAAACCTCTATCACTGCTGGTGTCATTGCCACCAACGTGTGCATCTAGCCATGCATAGATCCTCCAATTATCTACTTTTGGAGTCCAACATTATTCTCTATCCCAGGTCCCTACAAAAAAAGGACCATCATGAGGTTTCCCCTACCAAAACCATCTGATTTCGAATGATGAACAAGAATTAGGGGTCCTTGCTGCTGAAACATCCTTAGAGGAAACTGTTACTGTTGCTACTGAAAAGGGTCCTGAACACCCTACCAAAATTGGCCTCCCAAAGTGGTAGGTCACTTAGAATAGTACTGTATTTTTTTCCATAAAAATATAGCAAAAAAATCCCCTAGAAAGTTATTGTAAACCATTTATACCAAAAGGATGAGAAAAGATATGCCTTGATCAGCTCCCCACTATCCAAAACCCCAACTGCCTAAACAACTCCGAACCACTGCCTAAATATCTTGTCCTTAATATTCCATGTTATCCACATTTTTGAGGTTAAAATATGAAAGAAATAATATACTTGAAATCCTATTACTTCTTCATCACCTCCATTTATATATAATGTGTAAATGCGGTGATGAAATACTTGATCACTAGGTGAAATCCTCTTATAAACACTATGTTATGTAATCCTCATTCATAAAAACATTTGGGTCAAAGAACAAGATTTCCTTGAACTGGATATCAAGGACTTACACACTCAGGATCTCTTACTGAACTGAGAGAAAATATTTTCACCTTGATGACTTTTTCATCGATGACAGGAACTCTGAATGGAACTCCTTATAAAATTCTGTTTAGAAAACATCTATAACTTTTCTATCCCTAAGATACAATGACCACCACTGACGCGTGGCTCCATGCAACTAACTAACTACTAAAAGTACCCAAAACATACCTTGAGATCAAATTAGACCCAAAGTGATCTCGAGCTCCTGTAACCAATACTTTGTATCCATAATCAAGATGATCCCCAATACTTTCTCAAAATCTTCCATTAAAAAGAACACAAATTCATCTTCCTTAACTCATACTCCTCTGTCGAGTCAATCCTCTAACAATTGACCAGACTAGCCAAATTGAAAATTAACAATATAAGATACTCTCAAATATTGAACATGATCCATTCCTAAAAAGAAATGAGGAATCCTAATCCCAATAGCATGGAATTTTATCGTAATATTATTTAATAACATCATTTTAATTTCTCATGATCACCCAAATCAAACATGAACATAATCAATCATGATATATGTACCTCTCCTAGGTATCTACCCTATAAATAAGTCCACCTCACTTGGTCATTAAATAAGATTAGATATTGTGCATTGTATTACAGGGGGTATTAAAATCTTGTGTCCTAGCTAGTGTCTATGTCCTATGTCACAAACCAAGATCAACTAGCATCATTCCCCTATTAACCCACACAGTCCTCACAATGCCTAACTCCAAATCCTATCCTACCAAAAATTATAATACAACTCTTTCATGACCCCTACCTCTAAATATACCCCTTCTATGATATAAATTAAGTGATATTATGACCCCTAAGTCTCATCTTCAGTAGTCCTTGGGTTGGCAATAAGCACTAAGGGTATAAAAATATCACATATAGAAGGCATTGCCCTCTATTACAAATGAGATCCAGATATAGGATAAAAACCGCCAATAAAATCCATCAAATAATATACAGTTAAACCGAAAACCATCATACTATGCATGAATAATTTCAATAGGTATAATAAAATTCTCTGAAGAAACACCAAAAGACAAGTCCTAAAACAGTGACTCAACAACAGCTCCAAAACCCAATCTAGAAATGTTTAGATCTATCTCTAATTTTATACTCGAAACCTGAAATACATTTTATATATGTAGGGATAGAATATAAGTATACTCATTATAATTATACCCAAGGTCTCTAGTGCACATATGAAAATAGAAGACTAATGCCTCATTGAATAAAATATAAGATCCAATAAGCACCTATACAGGTCAATTAACCAATCTCAACCTCACCATGGCTCACTATCAAAATCATGAATCCAATATAGTAAAAGAGTATAAATTTTTCAAACAATTAAAGGCACCCCAAAACTGTTTCCCCGCTATTATTCTTCTCTCACACCCCCAACATCAAATGCCTTGTGCTCCCATCCCTTCTATACACATCAAAACAAATAACCAACCATATCTGACATGGTTTAGGGAACATCCCTACTTACCCCACACTCACAAGTTATTGTATTTTGTGATAGCATCAGGCATCATCACATCACATCTCTCCCAAAGACATCTAGGCCATCACATCACATCTCATCCAAAGACATCTCGATCATCACATCACATCTCACCACATAACCAAAGTAGTAGGATATGATGAAAATTAAATAAATAATTCTCGTGACCTCCTCCTACAACACAAGACCCCAACCACATATCACATCTTTAACTCATCACGTCACTACTAAGAAATTTCAAACACCAACCTAATCACTATTGTAAGAAGATTGGGGAAGAGTGGGTAGTCATGCATCTATATCAACACCATATTTGATGTTTATGAAATCCCCATAAACCCAAAACCGTTGGTCGTTGGTAAGGTTATCCAACTTGGGCGGGGATCATATATAGATAACATAAAATATATTATATATAGATATCACATAGTACCCAAACTATGGATTCACATCCGATACACTACTATACACCACTATGATATCACTACACCACATGTCAACCATCACAAATGATGCTACCTATAATGAATTACACTATAAAAACATAACATAAATCCATGAATTCCCATATTAAATTACCAATTATCTAGATTTAACGAGTGTGCAATAACTCCCACTTAATAATAAATTTCATTTCACATTTACACAACTCGTTAATTTATCATTCAAATTAATTTATCCAATTACGACATTTTAATTTCTAGGCCATTATTTATTCATTTATCATACCATGCAATATTATTTTAGCATTAAAATTTATTCCATGGATAACTAGGAAACTAGCACAACCATGCCAGACAAAAGCTCACCCATTACACATCAATCATCACTGAAACACCACATTAGTAAGGCCATCTCATTGAAACAATTCCTATATCAACCACCACACATCAAAACCACCACACTACAAAACTACTACACCTTAGAAACAAAGCACAATGCATCCAACACATATCATAACATCAGTACAAAAAAACTACATCATACCACATGCCAATACCATCACATAACTACCATAAACATTTCATAACCCATTAATTCACCATAATCCCTACACACCATCCCACATCACACAACGAAACATGACAAGAACATACACACAATGAATCACATCCCAGCTTCCACAAATTAGTTTCAAGGGATTACATTACATAAATTATTTATTTAGCATGTGTATTATCACAAAAAATAGATTTCCATGGAAAACAAATTATTATCCATATATATGTTCTTATCTTTTTTCCCGGGTAATTTTATGAAGAAACATAGAAAGGGTTACACATACATATCATTTATGACACAAGAAAGGCTCTCAATAGCCATGATTTTAAATTATATTAGAAATGAGAATAAAATTTCAATAAATAACATCAAAGTAGTATAAATATGTGATTACTCCCCATTCCCATCAATTTTAGATTTTCCAATTCATTATCTAATTTACACTGACCCTTTCTATCTGCCCAAAGTACGGAAAAAAGTATGAAATCACCACATGTTTCACATAAATTTGGAGAGAATAATTATCCCCTACCTTAAATAATATTTTTATGTATGAAAAAAAGGCAAAAGTTAAATATACTAGAAACCAAAACAATTCCAGGAAACCTCATATCAATATGAACTACACAAAGATATCATCAAATGTGTAACCTGAGCACACCCCAAACCAAAAGAAACATCACATTTGTAATCCTCTGAAAGAATGAATAAATCAAAATAATGGTATTGAAGTAATAACTCACCTTCCAATAACCAACCGATGGGAAAAAAGATCAATGTAAGTGGAAAGTGATGGAAGATTCCTCTAAAGAAGTCTAGGGTTCACCCAAAACTGAGAGGAAATGAGAGCTGATAGAGAGAATTCTTCCAAACACTAAACTTATAAATTGGATGTATGTTTCCCTATTCACTATTTAAATTATATATTAAAATTATGAACTCCTTCTAATCCATGAAATAAATGACATGAACTAGATTTAATCTGTGAATTCTTCATATCACACACTTCTATATAAATTCGTAGTGCCTCAGCTTGAATTTATTCACACCATTAATTAAAATTCAAGTTGTAAATTTATTTCATGTCGAACACCTCCACTACATATGATCCATGAACAATTTTCTTCACATGTCATGAAACACCATATCACTTCATGAATTCATTACTCAGTGTAGACCACCTACTACATTTCTATTACATCCAACTCCAACGAACCCTTCTCGAACCTCCTATTAACATTATCATCCATCGAAACAGTAAAGTAATAGCCAAATAAGGAATAGTCCATTAATCATTATGTATTCTCAAGGATATTTTATTTGGAACTCTTAATAATAATTTTTTTGGATGTCTAATTTTTTCCTACTCAAAAATGTATTAAAAGTAATTTTTACTTCACATTTTATTATAATTTCTAAAAGATTATGTGAAAAAAATTATATTTTCAATTATATTTTCCATCCAAGGTTTATCTCTCGTGAAGGGATGTTTTTCCCATCCTCTGTATTTAATTATAATATTATTCCTTTTTTAAAAAAATTATTTTTTATATCATGTGATCTTTTATGTTTATGTTATGTGATGTTTTTATAAATTTTAAGAAACTCATTATTTTTCAATAGGTTCATTAAGATACATTTAGGATTGATTTTAAGTTGAACACATATGTATGGATGATGATGAGAGGGGTCATATATCACCCACTAATTCATTGGTTTAATTTTATGTATCATGATCTCAAAAGGGTACATATGACGATTTATCCCAAGCCAAATGGAACACAAGAGTACATATCCCTAGACAAAGGGGTACATGGTGGGTTTTCTCACAAGCCTAAGAATATAGGGAAGGATTATACCAAGGCCAATAAGGTTCATGGATGGTTATCAAAAGACTGATATGTTATGCATATCATAATAGGTAGTATTGACATATGGGTTTTTTGCCTATGTTTATTTAAAATTCCTATATTATAATCTTGTGCATATAATTATTCTCCTCGACCCAGGTTTAATGGATCATGATTACACAACGTTTTTCCATATTATATATCTATTTATTTGATATCAGATGTCCTTCCATCATGACTTATTTAAAACTCTTGCTATTTCATGTTATTTTTAATAATAAATTTCCTCCATTCCCATTTTTTCTTATATTCATAAGATATAACCATTGATGACATTTTGATATGTTTTCCTTTACTGAGGGTTTATGTTCACCTCTTTCATATGTTTTCCATTCCCTGGGTTATTAAAATATGTACGACTTGTGAAAAGTCTAGAAGGGGGTGTAGAGGAGTTCGATTATGGAAAAATTATTATAGATTAATATGTTTATGTAGCTAATATCTAAGAAAATAAAACTTTATTTCCTTGAGTTGTGTGAATATTTTTGAGATGTATTATTTAGATCATGATATTAATGTAAAATTTGTGTTGTTTTTAGCTTGGGATAATTTAGTTGGTATCATAGAATGGTTTAGTTATATCTTTATATTAGTTTAGTTATTGTGGTGATTAGTTTAGAGATCCTTAGTGAGAACCCAAGAGATCAGTTTATGTATAGGATGATATCCTAAAATATTAGTAATGTATTGAGTAGATGGGTTTTCCTATCAATACATCCCTACATGGAAACTAAAAGAGCGTGTAGGATCTATAATAGATGTACCTAGGGGCAATAACTCTAAAAAGGTTGTGTTGGGTATTAACTTAATCGTCACTTAATCCATGAAAAATAGGCCTAACTGCACACCTGGTTTGAAACTCTAGGGGATATGATTTGGTTGATCATATTCTCTTTATAACATGCTATTAAGGATCAGTTTCATAGATAATTTAATGTATTAGCAAAAAAAGTATGATAGAACACATCAAGTGACCAAGGTTAAATAAATTGAGTTACAGGATGAACCATGTGTCACATAGTTTAAATTTAAGTATCATAGGTTGAAATGATGGTTTTATTGGAAAATACGTCTTAGTATTGATCTTTAATATTCATATGTTCAATTACTATAATTCATTTGGATATTATCAAAATCATTTTCTTCCTAATATATGGTTATAAATAGTACCTTTAAAATGATTTTGTTAATAGTAAGTCTCCAGAAGATCTTAAGAGTTACCTATAGAGGCATATTTGTAATAAATGGTTGAGAATGTTAATATATGTCTATAATGGGGAAAAATTTATGTTACCAAGTATTTCCTAATATGGAAAGGTTTGTATCTCATAGAAGCTAAATATTGAGTATTTATTTTCATTATATATCCTTATGTATTTTAATTAATAGGTAGTAATTAAAATTATGAGGATTAAATTTATTTAAGGGAGTAGAATGTAATGAGAAAGATTCTAAACCTTGTAAGATTGATGTTATGTTTGAAACCTAACGTTACATGTTACACTCAATGTACTAAAACAAAAACATATTAAGAGTTTGTTATTAATAACACCATAATAAGTACTCAGATGGTAAATTGTTAAAAGTGATTACCTTCAAAAGGTAGACAATTACTATGAGTAAATATTAAAAAATGTTATTTTCAATAAAATTCATTTTTATCTATATTATGTATTTTATTTTAAAATGTAAATATAAAAAATGTAGAATTTAAATTTGATAAAATAAAATTAATTTTTTAATATATCACATAAAGATTTTCATAGTATGAATTTTTGAGTTTTTTCTAAAAATGTTTATTTTAGTCAAAAAAATAAGTTTTTACAAAAATTATATTTTTTATTATTTTATCATTATGTAAGTGTATACAAGAAGATTAAAACCCCTTTTAATTAATAAAATATTTATTTAACTAATTAAATTATTCATTTCAAAATATTCTTTGAGCTTATAAATCCTATGTCTAACATTCTTAGAACAAAACTAAAATGTTACTTTGATAAGAAAAAATTAAAATTTTATTCTAATTAAGTGTTTTGATGGTGAAATTAGGTTTTTTATTATAAAGCCACCTATATTTTATTTTTTATAATAAACTAATTTATTTCATAAAAATCAATATATATAATAATATTTTATAACACTCGTATGTTTTTATGAAATATTTTCTTTAAATAATTTTTATTCTTCAGTAGGTTGCTTTTCCCACAATCATGAGTTTAAAAGAACCATTAGATGCCTTTAATATAAAATTATCATTATATATTAGCTATTATGTTAGCGGGAATAATTATAACTAACTTATAAAAATGCATTGTGAATTCATTGGCTATCAATTATTTATGAAAAATATAAATCATTTAGATATTTTTATTTTTTTTTGAATTACATTTTTCAATTAAATTAATGAGATATATGTGTGTTAGATACTTAATAAAATATTTTTGATATTCCTCTAATGAATATTTTAGTCATATGATATGAATAAAACCCTTTTTGATATCTAAAAACCAATTTAAAAGCATAATTTTAAAACATTGAATGGTGAACCCCTTTTAAATTAATATTTTTACACATTAGTAATTTTTATGAAAATATAAACATTTTATTTAGAATCATGAAATAAAAATTTACTTTCGATGTTTTTTTGATAATTTTCTGATAACTTTCATGTTTTGATGAATAGTAAAAATACACTAAATTTTAATTTAAAATAACTTTTTTTCATTGAAATAATTTATATGGTTAAATTTTATTGTTTAATGGTTTAAAAGTATAATTATAATATATTTTTACCATTTTATATAATGTAGGACATTGTAATTAATTTTACATTAAATTCATATATAAAAACATTTCGATATTTTGTAATATTTTAAATGTTAAAATATATTTCTCATTTCAACAACGAGATTAATTTTAAATTAATTACTAAAACATATATATTATTCATTTTTAAAAATGTATTCCATATTTGGAATCAGTATGTATAAATTATTTTAATATATTTATTTTATTTTTGAGCAATATGAATAGTAATTTCAGAAAATTTTATTATCATGGTAAAATGGTAAATCGAGTAATTACGGGAAAAATATTATCAAATTACCCAAACACTTGTAATTAAATAATTGGATGATTAAATTTTCCTTAAAACATACTTGGGTTGAAATGTAATACATTGTAACCCACTTAGATTAGATTAGGACATTTAATTTATTTTATTTAAAGAAAACTGAAATATGTTTCACTCAAACATTAATAATTAAATTATATTTAATATAAGTTTATACATAAGATAAATTTGATTATAAATACTCATTTGAAAGGTAATGTTTTTTTATTTATCATGTAAATTTATTTTTAATTTTTAGTACATAAATAATTACCTTAAAGACTTATATTTGGATGATGAAAAAAATTAATTAATTGATGAGAAATCAAAAAGACAATTTTTATTAAAATATTAATAACCTTAAAAGGCCCAAGAACTTGACCAAAACTTATTTTTCAAGTATATATATACCATAATCATTCAAGAGTTAACTTAATGACCTTTTGTATGCTTATATAAGAGATTATGACACTTGTATTTTTTTTTAAAGTGAAGATAAATTTTTGAAATTCCTTTTTTAATAGAGTATAGAATTTCTAATGTTTAGTTTTTAGAAGATAAATTATACTAAAAGTATTATTCTGGAATATAATGGATATATATTAATCATATTATTTTATTTTTATTTTTTATTCAAAAAATAATTTTATTTAATAATTACAAAAAATTGAAGTAGAAATTATTTTATTAATGAAGAGATCAAAGAACTGTTATTATAAATATTTTTATAAATATAATTTTGTATAATTATTATGTAAAATTAATTTTATATATCACCTTGAGCCATTAGAGATATAATAAAATATTTTTATAGAGTTTCACTTCTTATTTTTATATTTTTTAATCCATGAAATAAATAGTGTCAAAATTGACACTATTGATATTTTTTCAAAATAAAGTTTTCTTATATTATTTAAAAATAATAAAACATTTTTAAAAATATATAATAATTACTATATGGTATAAAAGGATAACATTTATTCATTTATGGTCTAATTGACTTCAAATAATTAAATATTTTACCCTTTTTATATTGAAATATTTGTTACCCTAATTAAAAATATAATAAAATAACTAGGTGTTATTTAAAATGATAATGCTTAAATTGACATAAACACTTGTCTAAAATTTATTTTTTTGTGATATTAAAACCCTATATCATCTCATATTCTAAATGGGTTCATTTTTTAGGATTTTATGTGGGGTTTTATTTTATTATAAATTAATAATTTTGAGGTTTCCAAAAGGGCCCTTCACCTCAATTATAAAAGGGCACTTCCCCCCTAAAAACGTAACTTAATTTGTAGCCTTCATTATCGACGATCCCCTGACCATTTCCCTTATAAACTTCCCTATAAATATTCTATAGGTCATGGTATTTTTAAAAGTCCAACTCTAGCGCTCAAAAGGAGATTTAGTGGAGGCACATCGAAGAAGAGGTAATATCATTTAACGATTCTTTAAATGTTCTTTCTTCTTCAACATCCACCTAATGAGTTGTTTCATTATAAAGTAATAACTTATGTATTAATTATATAATGAGAGATTATTATGATTATGAAAAAACCATATTCCACCTTCTACCCGGCCTATCAAAAATAAAATCACCACGCATGTGTACGCACGTCTTATTATCTCCACGCCATGGTGTAATCTGTTTTTCACCACCACCTTATATGGATGGGTATAATGATGAAATTAATATATATATATATATGATTAATATAAAATTATATTTATTCTAAGATATTATACACCATCCACTTCAATACCATTCAACAATTATGGGAATGATATCATTGCTTGTGCGTATGTACGGCTTACCATCTCCATAGCGCGATGTCATTCATTATACATAATCTTCATTAAAGAATGTTTATATAAATGAATTGAATGAATAAATATAATATAAATTATAATAATATCATGTTTTAAATGATATAAATATATCCTAAAAGTAGGAATAATAACTTATCTGAAAAAACATGCATAAGAACACAAAGCAGTTAATACCCGAATAATGAGTAACAATGAAATGTTACTAATAAACATATAAAAATATGACCATAAATTTTATCATAAAAATGATTATGATTCTGAAATAAATCAGTAAAATTATTTAAATCATTATACATGATTTTTGGATACTTACGAAGAATATCGGGCCTAAGGTAAGTGATAGTTTCCAATCTCATTTTTACTCGAAATTGTTTATACATAAGTATTTACTATGGTATATTTATCATCCACATTCATGTTTCCTTATTATGTAATATTATTTATATTCTTATAAAAATATTTAATGTTAATTTTACCCTTTTTTTTTAATTTTATTAAATGGTATGAATAGAATCTTTTGTCGTTTTTCAATTGAGGTACTTTTTTAGTTTTCCAGAAAAAATACGAGGAGGATGTTTTTTTAACTTATACAGAATGAATGGATTTTTACAATTTCATAAAACCTTATTTACATGAAAGTTCGTTTAAAAGATTTCAATATTATTTTCAACTAAATTTATTTCTTTAAAAATTGTGTGACATTTTGAGAAAATAAATCTTTTTTGAAAAAGAAATGATATTTTCCTCAGGAATGAAGTTCAAGTGTTTTACCAAAATTATTTTCCATCTACAAAGAAATAGGGTTATGTTTTTATCCCTATTTTTACTTTGATTTGATTATTTTTATGAAATCCATTTATTGTATATGGATTATGATGTAATGATGTTTAAGAAAACCATTTTATTTCAGGGGTTATGCTATGATGAATTATTTATGTTTGTGTGGAACATATAAGAATGATTTAATTATGAGATAGGTGGGACTTATATCTCCGTCCAATTCATTGGGTAAAGATTTATATCTCAATAGATATACATGACTGGAAGGGAAAGTAAATATGGTTCAATAATATAGGGCTGGAACAAGGAGTGAGATTGCTTCAGTAATGGAATTTTTCTGCCATGATGGTCTTGGAAATGTTCCTTGACTAAAATGAAATTATTTTCTATGCTTATATTTGTATTCCACGAAATTTCATGTCTTATTTTATGACTATTGGGATTAAATTTAACTTTTATGATTTATCCCATGACATGATATTATGATCATTTATATGCAGGATAATATTTTCAAATGTTATGTTCATATAATTATGATATAATTGATATTTCACTTATTTACCCTTACTAAGAATTTGAGCTCACCCTTTCATTTGTTTCTTTCAGGTCATGAAAAAGCGTATTAAGTATGATATGTTTAAAATGAGTCTGGTTATGAAGAATTAAGCGGGTCTCATTGTAGATTTTATATGAACCAGTTGTTTATGTTTCCCAATTTCTAAATTCACTGAACCTAGACAGTCCTGGTGTGGTATTTTTTATGTATATAATAAATATTCTATAATATGGAAGTAAAATCTATATGTAAATTATGGGATGTTATATTTGGTATTAGTGTTTCTCACACTATGATTCTTTGTTTTAGTCAATGGATGGAATCTGAAGAAACCACATTAATGTTGAATGCGATGAGCAATGCAATGATTATCCCCCAGAGCATCTAAATGTGATGGGCGTTGGAATGAGAAATCATATAGCCAAGATCACACAACTTTATCAAGCTATGAATCATGCTGGAAATCCAACCATGAAAAGGAGGGAGAAACATTCCATTGAATCCTTCATGAGGCAACGTCCACCTTCATTCAGTAGGTCTTATGACCCATTAGTTTCTAAACAATGGATCGATACCATTGAAAAGATATTTTCAGTTCTAAAATGTTCTAAACATGATAAATTCGTCATAGTAGTATATCGTTTGGAAGGTGAATCTGATCAAAAGTGTAATCTTATCAAGAATATGAGGCAAAGAGATTAAATTAAGTCCATGGAATTGGAAGAGTTCAAGAACTTATTTTTTAATGAGTACTTTTGTCGTATTTTTCAAACAAATATAGATAAGGAGTAACTTTAACTTAAGAAAAAGGATGATGAATCCTTGGGAACTTATTAAGAAAATTTTACAAGACTTTCAAGGTACTCTTCGGGAATTTTTATCCAACATGAGAGTAAAATTGATCAATTCTTTAGTGGCTTAAAACCATGTCTCCAATAGGAATTTTCCATAAGGGACTCCCATAGCTATGACGAAATTATTCAATGTGATCTCAAGGTTGAGATGGAGATTGGAGTAACCCATTAGTCATATGGGTTTGATAAGAAGAGAAAAATGGAAATCAAAGAAAAATCTAAATACCATGCTGAAAAGAAGATGATTTTCCCTTATGATCAAAGTGTGGAATGAAACATGGAGGGAATTTTCTTAAAGGGAATAACAATTGTTTTAAGTGATGAAAAGAAGGCCATCGGGTAGTTGAATGGTGAAGTGATGGGAAAAATATTTATAATGATGTGAACAAAGGAAATTCTACACAGAATGCACCTCATACACCTCAGTTCTACAAGTGTAAGGAAATTGGGCATTAATCCAATCAATTCTTTAATCCAAGGGTTATTGATGATGATCGACGTCAATAAACTCATAAGGCTAAAGACAAAATAAATTCACATGTGATCACTTTCAGTGACATGGAGTACGATAATGAAGTGATGAAATGTACACTTACCACCCACAATAAAGTAAAAAAATGTTTTATTTGATTCTAGATCCACCAACTCATTTATTTCTGAAGAATTTTCTAATGGTCTCGCCATATTACCTCAACAACTAGAAGTTGAGTTAGCTGTGACAACTCCTAATGGTGCAATGGTCACATCAAAACTTTACAATTCTTCTTCGGTTGAAGTATGTGGGAATGTTATTACTTTAAATCTTGTGATCCTTCTTATAGTGGAATTTGATGTCATTCTCAGCATGGATTGGATTTATCTATATAGATATCATATTAATTTCCAAATAAGGGAATTCAAATTTCATATTCCAAATCAATCTACGATCATCTATCAATGAAAGGATGAATATATCCTTCTAGTAGAAATTTCTTCCATATTATGGGTCTTGATTCCTATAAATAAAGGTTATTTATCTCAAATGGTTGGGGATAAACTCATGATTACGAATACACCTATTTTATGGGGGTTTGATGATGTCTTTCCAGATGAATTTCTAGGTCTTCCACAAAATTTTGAAGGTGGGTTTTCAATAGAACTCATACTTGGTTCTATTTCTATTTCAAACAAACCTTATATAATAGAACCAATTGAGTTTCAATAATTGAAGAAGAAACTCCAAGAGAATATTTATAATGGATTCATACACCCCAGTGTGTCACCTTTGGGAGCACCTATTTTGTTTTTTAAGAAGAAAGATGGATCAATGAGACTTTACATTGATTATCGAAAACATAACAAGATCACTATCAAAAAAAATATCTCCTTCCCTACATTGATGACTTATTTTACCAACTATGTGTAGCTAAATAATTTTACAAGATTGATCTTCATTCAGGATATCATCAATTAAGGTTCAAAAAAGAAGGATATACTAAAGATGATATTCCGTAAAGGGTATGGACACTATGAATTTATAGCGGTGCATTTTGGTCTTACTAATGCCCTCTCTATCTTCATTGATCTAATGAATAATGTCTTTAGAGACTATCTTGAACAATTTTTGGAAGTCTTTATAGATGATATTCATGTATATTGAAAGAGAAAGGAAGAACAAGAAAACCACTTGAGAATTGTACTGAAGACCCTATGAAGGGATAAGCTTTATAAAAAAATTACCACGTGTCAATTTTGGCTTTAGAAAGTTTCATTTATTGGGTCACATAATCTCAAGAGAAGGTATATCTGTGGATATATCAAAAATAGAATTTATTGAAAGTTGGCCAAGACCAAAATTGGTAATTGAGATATAAATTTATCTTCGTTTGGATGGATATTATCAATGTTTTGTGAAAGAATTTTCCTGATTATCTAATCCAGTCGAAAGTTGACTCGAAATGGAGTTAATATTGTTTGGTTAGAGGAATGTGAAGATAATTTCAAAGAGCTAAAAAGAAGGTTAGCTAGTGCACCTATTCTCACACTGCCTTATAGTAGAGAAATGTTTGTGATCTACTATGATTCATCCAAGAAGGGTTTGGGATGCGTTCTCATGAAAATTGATATGGTGACAGCTTATGTCTCATGGAATTTGAAAATCCATGAGCAAAATTAACCAACTAGTGATTTGGGGTTAGCTTTGGTAATCTTTTCATTAAAGATATGGAGGAATTATCTTTATGGTTAAAGGTGTGATATTTATACTGATCATAAAATTTTAAACTATATTTTCACACAAAAGAGCTAAATATGTGCCAAAAAAGATTCTTAGAGTTAATTAAAGATTATTAATTCTAAATACATTACCACCCTGGGAAATAAAAGAAGGTGGCAGATGCTTTGGGTCGATAAGACCATGCTAGACTATCCATGATTAGGATCACAAAATATCGAACATTTATGGATTTTCAAAGTATGGATCTTGAAATTGTAAAGGAAGGGGAGAAATAATATCTTTCTAAAATTAATGCTCAGCCATATATACAAGTGAAGATTAATGAGAAACAAAATAAATATTTAGATCTATAAAATAAGGTGAGAAATGTTCCTAAATTCAACCTTGATTGTGATGAAATAATAAGGTTTGGGAACCGGGTTTGTATTCCTCCTATACCAGAATTAAAATAGGATCTATTGGATGCAGCTCATAGTTCTTCATTCACTATTCACCCTAGAAGTACAAAGATGTACAAGGACCTGAAAGAGTATTTCTAGTGGGATGACCTGAAAATAGATGTCACCAAATATGTTTCTCGATGCATGGTTTGTTAGCAAGTTAAGGATGAGAGACATTAGTGTAAGGGGATGTTATAACAATTACCCATGACATAATGGAAATGAGAAAACATCACAATGAAAATTATTATTGGACTTCCCAAAAAATCTAATGACCATAATGCTATATGGGTTATAGTTGATCGCCTCATGAAGTCAGCACACTTCATTTCTTCTAGAGAGGATTTATCTCGTGGATATCTTTTCAGGATATTTGTAAAGGAAGTGGTAAGATTTCATGGAATACCACATTCCATTACATCTAATAGGGATCTGATGTTTACCTCAATGTTTTGGAGAAGTCTTCAGCTTGCTCTGGATATAGAGTTAACTTTAATCACTGCTTATCATCCTCAGATAGACAGTTATTCTAGGAGGACAATTCAAACCGATAGACAGTTAGTTTAAACACTGCTTATCATCCTCAGATGGGTATAATGATGGAATTAGTAAATATATATATTATTAAAATAAAATTATATTGATTCTGAGATACTATACACCATCCACTTCAATACCATTAAACAATTATGGGAATGATATCATCACTCGAGCGTACGTACGACTTGCCGTCTCCAAGGTGTGATGTGATTCATTATACATAATCTTTATTAAAGCATGATTATATAAATGAATTTAATGAATAAATCATATATATATTATATTAATACCATTATTTAAATGATATAACTATAACCTAAAAATAGGAATAAGAACTTATCCAAAAAAACACGCATAAGATCATAAAGCAGTTAATACCCGAATAACAAGTAACAATGAAATGTTACTAACAAATGGATGAAAATGTGATCATAAATGTTATCATAAATATTATTATGATTATAAAATAGATCAGTAACATTATTTAAATCATTATATAAGATTTTCATGTACATACAAAGCATATCAGACCTAAGGTAAGGGATAATTTTTCAATCTCATTTTTACCCGAGACTGTTTATATGTAAGTATTTACTGGGGTATATTTATAATCCACATAAATGTTTCATAATTATTTAATATTATTTATATTATTAAAAAATATTGTAAAATTAATTTTACCCTTTGGTTTATTTTTATTAAATAGAATAAAAGTAATCTTTTATCATTATTCGATTTGGGGCACTTTTTGACTTTTTCAGGAAAAGTACGAGGAGAATGTTTTTGTTAAATTATACGAAATGAATGGATCTTTATTGTTTCATGACACCTTATTTCCATGAAACTTACTATAATAAATTTCAAGATTATTTTCAAAAAAATATTTTCTTTTAATATTGTGTGTTATTTTGAGAAAAGAAATCATTTTTGAAAAATAATGGATATTTTCCTCATGAATTAAGTTCAAGTGTTTTATCAGAATTATTTTCCATCTAAGATGGCATAGGGTTATGTTAGTATACATATTATTACATTTATTTTATTTTTTTTATGATGGAATTATTTTTATGAGATACATTTGTTTTACATCGATTATGATGGAATGATGTTTAAGAAAACCATTTTATTTCATGGGTTATGCTATGATCAATGATTTATGTTTTTCTGGAACATGTTAGAATGATTTAATTATGAGATGGGTGGGACCTATATCTTCTTACAATTAATTGGGTAAATATTTATATCTCATGAGATATACATGACTAGAATGACAAGTAAATCAGGTTTTGTAATACAGTTCTTGAATGAGGAGTGAACTTAGTTCAGTAATGGACTTTTTCCACTATGATGGTCTTGGAAATGATCCTTGACTAATATGAAATGATTTTCTATGCTTGTGTGTGTATGCCACGAAATTTCATGTCTTATGTTATTACTATTGTGATTACATTTCACTTTTATTATTTATCCCATGACATGATATTATGATCTGTTATAGGCATGATAAGATTTTCAAATGTTATGTTCTTGTGATTATGATATGATTGATATTTCCCATGTTTACCCTTACTGGGAATTTGATATCACTATTTTATTTGTTTCTTTCCCCCTAGTCATGAAGAAGGATATTAATTATGATATTTCAAAAAGAGTCTACTTATGAAGAATTAAGCATGAGGCAATATAGATGTTTTATGAACTAGTTTTTTATGTTTCCCAATTCCTAAAGACACTAAACCCCTACAGTCCTGGTGTGGTTTTTTTATTTTATGTAATAAATATTAATCAATTTTGAAGTAAAATATCTATGTAAATTATAGGACATTATAATTTTGTTGGAAATAAATTTATAAACATAACAAATTTTTTTTCTAAATATATGTTTTTTGTGTTATGTGCATTTATATTAAAATTAACATTTAAAACCATTGAAAATTTTATTTGGTAAAATGATTCTAAAAATTTGAAATTATAATTTTCAAATTATGTAAATAGATAAATATTAATTTTTTTATTAATATTAATTACTAAGGGTCTAAATTAATTTCAAAGGTAGAAGTATATTAGGGTAAAAGTTAAAATAAAATGCCTAAAACACTCTATGTTGTCTCCAAAATGAGTTCATGAGGATAATATATACCTATACACGCCACCATCCACCTTTTCCATTTTAGATTCATTAACATTTGAATAGTAATATTACATTATTGAAAATGTAATGTTACATCCAAAACAACCCTACACTTCACTTATAAAACGATAGCACTTCCACCTCTTCAAGAATCACCTATACAATAAATTTTTCTAAAAACTCTACCAAATTACTCCTCCTATAGTATTATCCATTTGTTAAATTCTTATAGTCACCATTATATATTATAAGTTAAATATTTCAAAGGAAAGACATGAGTATTATCAACTACATAGATTTTATTCTTAATTATCTTTATTAAAATTTATTATACACACACTAATATTATGATATTAGTAACATTTATATATATTAATTTTAGTATTTTAATGGTAGTATCATTATATACTCATATATCTCATCCATTAAGAAAAATGAAATCATTGTTCATGCATACATGCGGACTACCTGCTCCATGATCAAATTCATTTTTCATCACCAGCCATCATTGATGGTTCCTATAACATATTTAATATTGATATATTATTTTTATTACATATAAAATCTTCATTATATTTCACATTATCATTATCTAAATACATACCATTACTCAATTAATCATTATAACACATTACCATTTGGGTCAATTTAACCACCTACGTAAATGATGTTATAATGTTTATATCATATATTATTTTGGTATTTGATAAAATTGTAATTCCATTTAATAATTATATATTTAATATGTTTTAATGATTATAATTTTTTTAAAAATATTTAAAATATTTATCAATTTATCACTTTTCTATCATTAAACACATCAGAAACTTGTTCATCGTGATTTCCATTTTCAAAAGTCATATTTATTTTTTTCATCTAATGAAAATGAGACTAAATTAATCACTTATAAAAAATTATTATTATATATTTATTGATTTTTAAGGATAAAATTGAAACTACTTTGTGAAAAGTAATCCCATCTACATGAATTTTATGCTGAATAAAAAGTCGAAATTTCTAACACTCGATGGTAAAAATAGAGATAACTAACTAATATATTAATAAAAATGATATTAAATAAAGTATATGAGAGGGTAGTTTTTATGATTAAGGTTTTTAATTAATATATTAACATAATTTGTTCTTTTTTATTGTATGTTAGAGCTCATTCTTCTAAGTGGGAATAAGGTAAGGGATTCTTTGTCTCAAATATGAGTTTCATGACCCATGTTTACGTTAAACATGGTGTTTTCATTTAAATTGTGTAAATAATAACATAATTTTATTTTTTTAATCACTATTATATTATATTTCATTATATTAAATGTTCTATTTATAGTTCTACCTCTCATGGGGTTTTTGATTAAAATGTTACAAATGTTGTAAGGGGTTTCTATGACTCAAATTTTTTCCTTCATTCATAATCACTATTATTTGACTATTATATTTCAAAATTGATTTATTATAACCTATTAAAATTTTATTTTATATTCCCACTTTATTTTTTTGTGGACATAATTTTTCACACCAAATTATTCATCAATGATGAATATAATATTCCATAAAATTGTAATTATGTTATTAATAATTCCCATTAATTTAAATGGATTTTTTCTTCATGTTCATTATTTTACCTCCTTCTAATGCTATCCTTTATAATAGGAAAAAAATAATTTTTGTGACCATCATATCTCCCTTATGTGCTTTTTGAAATGAATTTTTAGTCACTCTTTTTATAATGTGTATTTTCAAAGAAAGGTATTTTAAATATAAAAAAGGGTTATCCATCATTTCAAAATAAATTTTTTTATCTTAAACTATAAATTTTTTGAAAAATATTATATTTTCAGGTATGTTTTAATTCAAACTATTTATAGTAATTTTTTCTAAATTTATCACTATCCCTTATAAAAAAATTAGATGTAATTTTCACTTCACCTTTTATAAAAATGTATAAATGGTTTTGTGGAAATGTTTTTTTTCACATAAACCTTTCCTTTATGTTTTATCTCTCATGATGTAATGTTTTGATCATCCAATATATTTTATTATGATATGATTCTTTTTAGAAAATATTTTTTTTGATATCATATTATCTTTTATGGTTATGTTATGTGTTGTTTTTAGAACGGTTTAGAAACCCGTTATTTTCTATGATTTCATTAAGATATATTTATGATTTATTTTAAGTGGAACACATATATATGGACGATGATGGGTGGGTTCCTATTTCTACCTCTAATTCATTAGTTTAATTTTTTGTCTCATGAGATCCAAAGGGTATGCTAGAGGATTCATCCCTAGCTGAAGGGGTACAGAGGAGGTGTTATCCTAAACAAAAGGGTACATGGGAGGATTATCCCAAGCTTAAAAGGGTAAATAGGTGGTTATCCCAATCCTATTATGTGATGAGTTTCTTGGTGGGTAGCCTTGACATATGGTTTCTATGCGTATATTTATTCCATGTTATTTTATCATATTATTGTGCATATATTTATGATGCTTGAATCATACTTAAGGTCGCATGATTCCAAACACTTTTTCTATGGTATATTTTTTATAAAATATTACATGTCTTTCTATCATGAATTATGGAAAACTGTTATTCTTTCATATTATTTTTAACAATAAATTTCTCCCCTTCCTATTATTTCTCATTTTCTTGTGATTTAACCCTTGATGACATGTTTATAAGTTTTCCTTTACTGAGTATTTATGCTCACCCCTTTCTTATTTTTTCCTTTCCCAAGGTTATGAATATTATTATAACTTGTTTATATTTTATAAGTGACTCTAGAGGAATTATATTATGGAAAAATAATTATAGATTAAGATTTTTTTGGTAGTTAATCTCCAAGACACTATACCTTTGGGTCCAAGGGTTGTGCGACTATTGGTGATCTTTATTATTTAAATCATGAGATTAACATATCATTCATGATATGCTTATATTATTATTATTTAGTGATTAAAACATCATTAATCTCATCATGATTTAAAGAATATTGAACTTCTCTAATAAATAATTTCTTTCAAGACTTACTTATTGAAGTTTAGCTCTGTATTTTTATTGAGATAAAAATAGTGATGTTATCTCCTTTACATGATCAGAAAACATATCCCCATAAGGAATAATTATACTACTTTATTCCATTTATTCTCCTTTATAAATATATTTCATATTAAGGTTACTACTATTTATACATAGTAACTTATCATCTATGTTATAAAGGTAACATTTCAAAAATTTGCCTCATTAATTATTCATATGTCTAGTGATGATATCAATATATTTATAATCCTAATGGATATATAAACCCAATGTATTTCTATATTACTATATATAACCATACATTAATTAATAAAACCATACTTCATATTCATTTACTTATTTATCAAAATTCTTATCCCATTTCTCATTTTTTCCTTCCTTCTATAGTTCTAATTGAGGTAATGATCATCATGTAAAACCAAGAGGTTAAATAATGTTTTTTTGTGGTATTTTTATTTACTTATGGATTTTTTAAAATTGTACTTTTTGTAATGTTGTCTCATATTACATTCTCATAATGTGAGAATTTTTATCTTTCACTGAAATATTTTTATCTCAAGAAAATGTATCATGGTTTGTTTTAGTATTTCATGTGAAATAATCAATTAAATATAGTATTTACTAAAAGGAAAAATAAATAGAAAAATTATGGGGTTTTATAGAATCTAAGGGAATTTATTATTCCCAATCCCTACCTTTTATGTTTCTTAGGTGTTTAGGGAATCTGTTGTTGTTGTTTAGTGATAGTCTTACTAGTTTGGGAAGAACTTTGTTCACATTTACTAGGAATAACATTGTGAAGGTTTTTTATGGAATGACGGTATGTGTCATGGAATGAATATGTGTCATGGATTGGATGTTTATGTCATTATAGTTCAATTACCACTATTTAGGGTTAATTATATTCAGAGTGTGACAATATTTGTTCATTCTGTGAAGATTCTTGAGGATGATTTTAGAAAAGGGAAAACCATTACATGTCAAAGGGAAACATTATATATAGACTAATTCTATTTTTTATTTATCTTTTCACTTTAATAGTAATTTTTTCAAATTGTGAAAACCTATAGGTCGATTTCCTTAGTCCTCTCTCGTTAGGTTTTTTGGGCGTCTCACCAATATTTATAATGGGTTTGAACACTTGATCATGATACCCATATCCAGGTCATGAACCTAATTATTTCTATCAAATAAATTGACATAACCATGGAGAAAAGGGGCTCATCATGGGGAGATTGTTTTATAATCTAAAAATTTAGACCCATCACAGCTTGTCGTGTAACATCCCACATCCAGAGACTAAACACCAGGGTCATTGGTTGAGTCTTAAAAATACCAAGAGAGATCATCCCTATATTCCAAAAATTGCTTACAATTTAACCCTACGTGTTTGTGTTTTATTTTATTGTCAATAAGGATCAATGTTGTTAAGGGAACCTATATGATGTCAATATATTGATGAAATATTGATCGGAAGAAAGTTGTAAGTTTATAAGAACGATTGAGAACAAATAAGTTCATAAGAAAGGAGTTGTAATTTGTGAATAACATTTGATCTTTGACTATCTACCTTTAGACTTCAAATATATTTGATATCATCACCAATATAATCTTGGTAAAACATTTACTTGATATCTAAAAGCTTAAAATGATTGAGTTACTTCCAAGAAGTTTTTTATGAATTAGTAATTGAAGATAGTCTGTGAAGGAAGGATTATATACTATATGGTTTATTATTATTATTAAAAGGAGGAAATAAAAGAGTTTCCCTAAAAATATGGCTAACTCAAAGGTATCTAGAACACATAAGAATCTTGGATAATTTGGAGAGACAAAGAAAGGCTCAAATATGGGAGTCAACCTTCAGTAGTTTAGTAATGGAGTCACAATCTAGCATGGGTTGGTTATAGCTTGAATATAGAAGGAGTAAACATCAATCAAGGAAGCACGATAGCCCACTAGGAAAGTATACATTGAGGGATTCGACAATGCAATATGGAGTACCAAGTTTAATAAACTAGTATTCATCCCAAATGAAATTCTAATGTGGGATATTGGATAGTAAAATACATTATTCATCATTTTAAAACATTCTTATCTGATGAAACAACACACCATCTCCCCCTAAAGCCTTTAGAGTTCGCATGTCCAAAGATAACACCATGTTAATAGTGGTTGGATGAACTATGATCATAATTCTACGATTAGTATCCCACGAAGATGAATAGAATAATTGGATACCATAATCTATAGTAAATTCATATAAAATATGATCTCATATGATAAACATCTTTCATAAAAAATAAAACTCCAATAAATAATATTTTTTTCATACGAAGTACCAAACTTATCATACAAAGTTAAACTTTTATCATATAATGGTAGAGTTTTATATTATGAGTTTCAATTCCTATCATTTGAAGACGAAACTCTATCATAAAATTATATAAGTCTATCATGCAATATTTTTAACCTATAATATGAAATGAATATATCTTATGAGATTGCTGGTATTTCACATGAAGTGAAATCAAGCTAGATTCTGAGAATCAATTTCCATATTTAATTTTTTTTAATGATTAAGGTCAAAATTACATGATGAATTTGATCATTTTTCATGGTTCAAGTTAAAATGATGAAAATTAATGAGTAGTAAATGTAGATAATGATTTTATAAGGTACACATGGGATACTAGTTAGCTACGTGAAATAGTGTTTTTTGGGTAAAGATGAATCCTTTATAGTGTATAGATGGACTTATGAAAACATAAGAAATAGTCCTTGGTGATAAATATGTACAGCAAAATTAATGAGGCAAGATATAATATTATGATTAGAAATAAAGGGAAGGATTTCCATGATTACTGGTGATTCATGTAATCTGATGGAAACATGATATAGGGATTTGAATACGGGAAAGGTTTGTGTTGAAATGAAGAATCCAAAACTACGTCTTCTTTTAAAAACGATCATATATAGTTATAAAAATTTAATTATATTTTGTGTTTTATAGGTTTAAAAATGAGATAATGTTCTATGAATGATGATAGGATCATGGGTAAAATGAAAGCTAAAACTTCTAGAGTATTTACATGTGATCAATTTTTCTTTAAATGGAAACTTGAAGGAAAACATTTTCGTAGATTTAGATGTACCAAATATCATCAAAATTATAGGAATAAGGTTTTTGAGATATATATTTGGATAAAAGGTATAAATAGACTGTACAATATATAGTATTTTAAGCATTAAAGAAAAAGATCCAACGCTATAACCAATTAATTAATTTTTTATGTGGAAGAACTAGGGTAAAAAAATTCCACTATAAAGGATAATAATTATATACACTAGGGAAGAAGAAAAATAATAGAATAATTCTATCCTTTTACAATGTAGATTAAATCCAAGCCAAGAATTTGAGTGATCTATAAAATGGATTTCATATGTTGTAGAAGTCTAGAGAAGTTTGAGGCTTCCAATCTAATTTCTATAATTGAGGAATAAAATTAAATCTATATTTTCCATGATGGAATTGAGTCAACACTAGTGATATTTATTCAATAGAAATAGAATCAAGCTATTATAAAAAAAACTTATATTTTATTTATTTTTACCTGGTTGGTGCCAGGATAACTGGTCCAAGGCCATACCCATACTCGTGCTTCTTTTGATATAAAATAGTGGTCATGTTTTTTGGATAAAAAACACATATCATCAAGGATTTAGTCATCCATAATTGATAAAAACCTTGTGTAATTTTTTATTTACTTTATTATATTATGTAAATGTATAAAAACTAATGGTGATGGTTGAGAAGAGAGATTCATTCACTGAATAAGTGAAAAGGTAAAGAAGAGATATATTTTTAAAAGTTTTAATATATTATCCTAGCCTAATTCACCCTTACCCCCATAATTTTAAGATATATACCATGTGATCATAAAAATTGGTATCAATGATACAATCACACCAATTATTTTATTCTCAATAGTTTTGAAATTTAAAGTGTTTTTAAAAAAATATATTCTCTTTGCAAATGATATATGAAATGAATATTTAAAAAATAAAGTCACTTACCTATTAAAGAAACCATTGAAAATATATTTTACAAGACTCTAAGGAATAAAAATAAGGTAAAGGTAAAGAGATTGATAAATTACTCATTAAAGAAAAGGTATTTCCACTATTTGAAGGTAATCGAGGGGGAAGCATTCTTGTTACAACTATTAATATTTTTCCTCTTAAATAAGTTGGTGATGAGATGACAATCCACATGTGAAAAGTGGGAAAAATATTTTTTTCTTCATATTGAAATGATTATGAACATATATCTTTTATGGAATAATAAACTATAGTATTTTAATGAACCACTTGGATGAGAGAAATACATTCTTCTTTAGAAGATACAAATACATTACATGATGATGAGGTAATTGAAGTTTCTTATGATAATTTTCCTTTCGAATAACCAATCATGGAGAGTTTAAAATCTATATTGAATTATATAATGAAACATATGAGAATTTTGTGCTTATTTGATGAATACCATATAGAAATTTCTCAAATATGTTGTCACTTTTTTGTGGATTTATCAAAAACATATAGTGGGAGATAACCCCACTCGAAGATGAGTGTAAACTTTTAGACAAGTATATGAATAGAAAAATTACTACCATCTGTATGATAATCCAAAAAAATAGATCCTTAAATACTATAAAAATGGTTCTTAAAGAAAGGTTTTCCTTATTTGAGAATGAGTGGATCACTATAATCCATGAAATAGAAGAATCCAGGAAATGTATTTAAGAAAAGACACATGATTTGGATGAAATCACTACTATCAAGTGTCCTTAGTTGATGATAAAAATTTTTAAAATAAAATAGCATGATTTATACTACAAATAAGAATAAAAAATTATGAATATAGTTTAAAAATGTTGAAATATACTTTGGAATCCAAACTAAATTCAACTTTTCAAGAGAAAACTATCTTCAATATAAAATTTATAGAGCTCGAAGTTAAACTGATAAATCAATAAACATTTCAAGTTGAGTATACATAATAAGGTGAGTGGAAATATTTTATAACATGTAAATTCAAGGAGGATTAATTTTAGAAAATTCTTCCATATAGTGGAAATAATAACTCGATATTATATAATGATCAATTACAAGCATCTAAAAAAGGAAAGATACAATCCATTTAAAAATTCAATGATTGTTCTTTATCAATTTTTTATAAAGTTTCTATATTTAAATTTAAAATATATAAAAAACTAGATAGTAAAAAATGAATAAAATTCAACAACTACATATAAGGTTTATGTAAGAATGAGTAAAGGTGGTTTTTCTCCAAAATAATTCCCTCTAAATGGTGCTAATTTGAAAAAATAGTAAACGACCAAGTCTAGAAAGATTGTTTTCCAAGGTGGAAATCATGATTTTTTAGGATACTTATAGTTTTGTAAAATAATAAATCATACGTATTTGGACTAATCGTAAATAAAAATTCAACTCCTAAGATAAAATATATTCCTATATCAAGGGGGATAACTGCTAGTATGATACAAAATTTATCAAAGGAAAATGGAAATCATCATACGTCAAATAGATTTGAAATTCTATAAACATTATGTGGATAATGAAATGTTTGTGTTTATGGTAATGATGTAGTCTTATAAAATCTAAAAAAAACTGAATCAAATGTGATTCAAAATAAAATAGCACATGAATTAAATAAAAACTATAACATAACCTTGGGAAGGAACAAGAATAAATCTTCTAAAAACTAAAGAAGCTAAAGAAGAATCATTCACTAAAGTGAAGATAATTATTATTTAATGGAAGGATAGGTCACATAATGGAATATTTTAAACAATCCATGAATGTTGATATTAAAATATGTAGGTTGGAATATAAAATATTAATTATTCAAGATAAAGAAATAATAATTTTTCTCGTTAAAGTCATACTCAGGGTGCCATGTGCAAGAAAAAATAATATTGAGCACACACCTAAAAAATGTTTAATAATTTTTCTAGTTGATCTTGAAAAATAATGAAGAATAGAATAATCACAAGTCAAAGTTTGTGTTAATGGAAAGTCATTTGTTTCACTTGAATAATAAAAAATTCAAAAGAGATTGAAAAAATATAAGTGCTCAAGACCATATAAAATGTAATATGGGAGGTGAATACTGGTTTGACAAAATTCAAAGCATTTTCTTACAATCATACCAACCAATGAATAAATACTAAATAATATGAAAATTATACAATTTGATATATTTGATTTTATGGATGATGCTAAAAAAAAATAGTACCTACACATTGAATGCGTTGAGAATGATGAGATATTCTTGATACCCAATACATCTATGAAATCCAAAAGGTCCATCATGAGGATTTCTCCCAAAATAGAATTAGAAAAGACAAGAGTTTTATGGTTAAGAAGAGATTATTAGACATGTTTCTCACTCTAAGGGGAAAGTATCTTCCACCTTATTCCTTTATAATTTATATTTCATTTTTTATTACCATGAATGGAATTGAAGGTGAAGATTGTTCTTGGGGGGGAACTAAGAAAATGTATATGTTGGAAAATCACAATAGAAATTTTAAATATTACATTTTAGTACATACTCAACATGGATATCTTAAAGCCTATATAAAATAGATATCCACCTTGATGAAGGTCATGTGGAGTGTCCCCTTTAGGGGGATACAAGTTAAGGGAAAAAAATTAGATGCTTCCAAAACAATTTATTTCATATAAATATTTAATTTCATGAATTTTCGTGATAAATTTTCAACACAAAGGTATGAATGATTGTTATATCATTATTATTTTTGAAGAATCATTTCCATTTTTAAGGGGAAGAAATTGATTTATCCAAATATAAGAAAATATTATAATTGGAGGAGATCTCAGGAATGATTTATAAAACCTATTACACATGTATGGATATTTCTATTAAATGTATTGAGATTAGTGTAGGAACTCAGGTTATTATTACAAAGATAAAAAAAGATATCAATTTCAATCCTTTGGTTTCATCTTGAGGACACATGAGGAACCCATGAATGAGTCTTGGTAATTATTTGATTCAGTTGGAATAATTTTGTGTTGATCAATGGATAAATTTGATATCTAAATAAAACCCAATAATTTTATACATCAAGAATGGATCAATTAAACTTAGACTGGGGTAATTGATGACACATTTCTTAACTATGAAGTTATATCATCCTCTCTCATTTGATTTGTATTTATTTTCAATAAAAGGACATATAAGGAAATGAAACGAGATAAAAAAGAGGAATGAAATAAAGACATGTATTAACATATCATTCTTTAATATTTATTGAAAACAAACACAAAGTGGAATATTTTTTTACCCACTATGTGCTTGTGTTGTATTTCATATCAATATGTATAAAAGGAATTAAAGGAAGCTACATGATGTTAATATATCGATGGATAATTTCTTGGAAGGGAGTTGGAAGTTCCCTATAATGATTGAGAAGAAAAAAGGAATGTTACCAAGAAATGTATTAATATGATTTTTTATTTTTGAGCAACATTTTAGGTTCGATGATCTTCCTTGCGATTTGGATGTTATTTAAGATCACTACCATTGGAATCATGGGAGACCCATTCAATTAATATCTAAAATTTTGAAATTATGAAGATACTACGAAGCAATTTTTTCTTCAGTGATGAATTGTATAGGATTTGGAATGGTTAGAGTATATACTAAGGTTTTATTATTATTTTATAAAGGAATAAAATGAACAATTAAGACAAAAAAAATAACTAAATAATGGGTAGATCAACCACATGAGAATCCAGAATATCATGGAGATACTCAAGAAAGATAAAATATGGGAGTTAACCTTGAGAATCATGGTGAATTATTAATGATATAGTGTGGTTTGGAATTGGACTTATGAGAGTGGGAGTAAACACCAAGAGGGGTGGCATGGTGACTCATTGGACTGGTAAGATCTAAATGATTTGATGATGTGGTATGGAGAATCGAGCATAATAAATTAGTATGGATCCAAAATGAAACTCTGATGGGTTATGTAGTATAATGGTTTACAGTACTAATCATTTTAAAACACAAAGATATGATGTATCATCATGTAATCTGCCACCTCAAGCTTCTAGAGTTTACAAAATAAGGTTACACTATAATTGTTCCCAGTAATACAACCCTACACATTCTATAGTTATATTCATCTCATCAAAACTAGGATCACAGACCTCAACCACTAATTGTTTTTATTTTTCAGGTCAAACTCATCTAACAAGATCAGGCATATTAACCATGACAAGGACTACTATATGATAACCTTCCACTAAAGAATAATTTCCAAAACCAAAAGCATCTACCCATTTTCTATATTTCCCATAGCCATCTTTTGAATATCACAATCCATCATCTCATTTGGAATATCACTCAAAATAAATTTAACTGGTCATATAATGGATCATTCCCTATGAAACCAAACCTCAATACCAAAATCATTCTAGCACTCTATATCAAAACTTCCAAGGCATATTACATCACTTTATTCTATAATCACAATTTTATCCACATCTTAGAGTTACCCATGTGCCAACATAGCCACTCTAGGGTTCTCACATATATATTTGAGGCATCACCATTTGATTCAACCACTCCCTCTAAGTATCCCATCCTCAAACGAAATCCACATACCAGACTAACCCCTTGAGGATCTGGCCATATCCAAGTATACATAACAATATCAACCAATGATGATTCATATTGAGAAAAATTATATCCTTATTGTTATGTTAAGTATAATGTCTTTAAGAATCTACATAGGAAAACAACATATAGGTTTTTTTACACTTTAAGTAACTTTACTAGCATCACAATCACTCACTAGGGTCTGTCACCAAGACATCTAATACCTATACTGACCCACTACGTGTAACTAT
The DNA here is from genome assembly GCA_963277665.1 of Viscum album. NCBI lineage: Eukaryota > Viridiplantae > Streptophyta > Magnoliopsida > Santalales > Viscaceae > Viscum > Viscum album. The sequence continues at coordinate 181,651,160 of OY728153.1, read as the reverse complement.
ACCTCCCTTGTATAGAATGACTATATAATTGTAACAATATATTGTCCCATTATAGGATCTATATGACCTATGATCGGTAAAAATTGTGGTTCAACTGTGTAAAATTAAAATAATAAGTTATATAGGAAAAAACTATATAACTTTTTGATTCTATAAATAGATAAAACCTATTTCATAAATTAAATAAATTACATGAAATAATATAAATGTATTTTTAATCTTATGTGTTGAAAATGATGCATGTACACATGCCTCTTTCCCACATACTAGAGTTAAAACCATAAATCAATAAATCCCCAAACATAATATTTTACACAAATCAAAAATCTAATGTTATATAGAAAATTAGAAATAGAAATCCTATGTCCCTAGAAACTAATACTTACTATTGAAAAACTTTTCATGATGCACCATTTTGAGTTCCATCATATGCTTTGACACATACCTACTCTCTTCCTACTATACCCTAAATAATAAGACAAGAAAAAAATGGTATTGTTCCACTTTGTAATGTCCCCTGGCTTGAGACAACTCTCTATTAACCTAACTAGAGCTATCCAAAGCCTGGTCATGACTCACCGTATTACAATGGTTGTCCACTAGAAGTGGGTTTCTAAGGTGTTGTTATGGGGAAACTATACCCCCATATCATAGTAAAGAAACTAGTGGAAATACCAAAAAAAACACCCACAATAATAATCAGTCTATGAAAAATCCAAAAATAAGAATCATTTTATAACAAATGAAAAGTTGTTATATAAGAATACATCTTGATTGACTACCCTTTGGGATGATCACATATACAAATAAACATAAAATAAATATAATGAGACACTACCACCATCTTCAACCATCATCACTTCCTAATATACAAGTATCCATTAAGATTCACTAACCCAATCGTACAATATCAGGCATCTTTCCAACCTAAACCAGAAAACATGAGTTCATACCAGGTACCAAAGTGTCAAAGACACCTAAGTAGTGTGTGAGTAAAACTCAATGAACTACCACCAATATTTTCCCTTCTATAACAAGTAAATAAATTGTATTAACAATGTGATATGATTGGTATAATAAAATAAAGTTAAAAATCATAATAACATAGCCATTATGGATCCTCAGGTTCTAAGGTGACACTCATGATCGACCATACCTTGTTCAAGTTGAGTCAGAGTGTCTTTGGGCATGTCCCACAATCATTAAGAATCTATGTACATAACCTCTCCATGGCCTAGAAACATGGTTATAATCATAATGAAACTAGTTTTATACCCACTCTCCACCCTGGAAATATATATCATAGCCATAATAAACATAGGGGAATATACACTCCTAACCTAGAAACATTTCTCATATCATCTTGTAACTCGAGGGAATACTTTCTCTCTATATAGAAGCACATATATCATATCATTGGGAAACTTAGGGGCATAATATTTTCACAAATGAAAGCACATATATCATATCATTAGGTAACTTGGGTTCAAACCAGCTCCACAACAAGAAGTTTAGATATCATATTATCAGGAAACTCAAAGGCATACCCACACATCACCTTAAATCTCATATCATATATCATTAGAAAACACATGGGATAATTTTTTAACCAAGATTAGAAGATCATATAATATATCATTATGAAAAAAATGGTAATACCCACACCCTAGGTAGAAGTGAATACCATATCATTATGAATCATGGGGGGATAATTGCACCACACCTAGAAGATAATATCATATATCATCAGGAAACTCTATGGAATAACTACACCCCATCTAGAATCTTGTATCATATATCATTAGGAAACTCAAGTGAATAATCACACCCTATTGGGAATCTCTTATCATATATCACTAGGAAACATAGTGGAATTTCCACAGCCCACCTGGAGTCTCATATCATTTCATCAAAAATCTTTCAAGCATAGATAAACCCTAGTTTAAAGCTAATATCATATATTATTAAGAAAATAAAGGGGACATGCACACCCTACCTAGAATCTTATATTATATATCATTAGGAAACTTGGGAAGCATACTTAAACTCCGCCTATAAGATCATATCATATATCATTATGAAACTTAGTGAAAACTCACACTCTACCTAGAATCTCATATTATATACCATCACAAAACATAGGGGCACATCCATACCCTACTTAGAAACATATCACACCAATAGGTACCCAAGGTCATACCTTTATCCTACATATAAACACTTCATATATATTAATCCTCACATGGGTTCCCCCCATTCCCAAACCCATCACATATCTTTTAGGACAGCCTCTCAAGAACACAACCTAGATTCATCACTTGAGGGATATTTATATGCATTGAACTAAGATTCTTCATATATCTTGCCTTATATGTTGTATACCTCAATACTATCTCATCCCCACAAACTCATCATGAAAAAACCAATAGCATCCTCATCTCATCTACTTGGGAATACATTAGGGTCCTTCAATCCCAACAAAATATCTTCTCACTAGTACCAATCCATATCAAACACCCTGGTGTTATCTTCTACCATATTTCCTTTTCTAACCCTAGCCTCAAGATTCAAGTCTAAATCATAATCCAATTTTTCATCACAACCCAGTTCCTATAACCATGGACCATCTTTAGTCAACTCATTCAATGGACCTCCCCATTTTGATGTCAATTTCATCTGCAATTCCAATGAACCTCACATTTTAACATCTCACATATCCCTTAGAATAGTTCTAAATCACTTCATCTAGAGGAAACTCTCATCATCAGACCTCATCTTATCCTAGAGGACTTATCCCACTCATGGAAATCTCCAAGGTTCCAATACTCCAAAAAGAATATTACCCTTATTAGGTGTGAGATGTACGATCATATCACGCATCACCACTATGCCTAATCTTATCACATATTCTCTACTTTACTTAGGTAACTAACCAAAGCTATTCATGTATAATATCAAATCCCAAGATCTTATTATAGTCCACTCATGAATCTAACCAACCTATTTACCCCTAATGATATAGTTTTTAAGAGATTCTATTCTCTCTAATATTATGGGATCACTCACTGAATATCTATGAGTTGAAAGTCCACTCTATCTCTAGGTTCACTATTTATCACATGACATAATTATAACCTATTCCTGCATCATCAGTGTTTGAGGCATCATCTGGTGTTTAGGGGTCTATGATGGATATGGATACATTTTTCTAATCATGAAAATTTTATAAAACCATTTATTATAGTTAATTTCAATCACCCATTAGGGGTGATATCACATATCACATTCTATAAAAATAATTTCATAAACCTTAGGGATATACTCAAAGACCAAAATACTCATACATGGATTTAGAATACTCTCCCATCTCTACTCATCCACACCCAAGACCGTATAAAATCATAATCTCTCAAATCATAGCATAACATCCAATATAATTAATTATTCAATTTATTTCAAATAGGAATTATCACATAAAAGTAATTAATTGGAACCCACTCAGTGAAACCTCAATCAACCAAATTTGGATAGCCTAGGTATTACCCTGAATACCATCACAATAAAAATCCCTAACTATCATCTCTTACTAAATTTCTAATTTCATTCAATTTAATCAGAACCCCAAAATAAATTAATAAAGTTTATTATCGACAACCAAAAGGATAAATATGGAATACATTCATTATCTCAGTGTTGGGACCAATATGGATAGAGAAGGATTAAATAGGATTTTTCTTTTCAAGAGTGTTGTCATTTGTTGTCAAAGAGGATAAATCAATTCACATTGAAAAAGGCTTTTGAAAATATGAAAATGCTAAAGGTGATTGATCAATAACTATATATCTAGATAGATAAGTTTCATGATGAAATTAAATGTTTGTTGGATAATCCATATGATAGCTAATCAGCAAGGGTGTTCTTGTCAAAGCATATTTTTAAGGTGTTGTTGTTTCCTAGTGTTTGCCAAATTTTTGGGCCTAAAAAATTGGGATTTTTTAATTTTGAAAAATGAAGATATTTTTAAAAGGTGTTCACAGAGTGTAGTACACATAACATAAAGATAGTTTATAGAATTCATATGAGGTATGTCGAGTGGTGATGTAAAATCAGCAAAGGAAGGATTCTGTGAAGCGTGGTATGCAGACCGCATAAGAGAAACGGTCTGCGGGTAGATCACAGTTCATAGGAGGCTTGTAGTTCATGGGAGGTCAACAGTTTATAATGAAGGGTTTTGTTCACAGAATGGAGGTGGTGATTTAGTTTTCCTTGAAGTATTAAAGGTGGTATACGGACCACGTATGGAAATGGTTCACAGATGAAAATGGTTTGCTGAACAATTGCAGTTTTCAGGAGAAGCTTAGTATGTGGTGAAGCTTGTATAGCATCAAAGATTTGGGAGATTTGGATTAGTGATATTTTTCGATCTATTTTCCTATATAAGAATTTATAATCCCTTTACTAAATGTTTGAGTGATTTTTATAATATTACATATTCGCTCCGAGGGAGAATTTGGGTAAGTCCAGAAAATTTCACATGGGAGAGTTCCATGAAGGGAGGTAGTTAACAAAAGAAATATTCCATGAATGAAGATGTTGATTATGGAAGAATAAATGGTTTGTAGAATAGTAATATGTAGTCAATGGAATAAAAAATTATTCAGAAGTAGAGGTGGTATGAGGAATAGGATGTGAAGACGGTATGCAGAACTGGTACATGAAGAAAGTATGTGGAAGTGATACACAGAGGTAGTAAGCTGAGGTGGTTTGCATATGTGGTATGCAGAGCGGTGATAGTTCGTGGAGTAGATATAGTTCACAAAAGAAGAGGTTTTTTGTGAAGCACATGTTCTATGCTTTGTAACTCAGTTCCCAGAGGATACGAGCAGTTCGTAGAGGATGAAAGATAGTCCTTGAAGGACTCAAGGAATTTCCTACCAGCTTCTGGGTATGAAAGAGAAGAATTGTTTTGGAAGATAATACTTGTGAAAGTTGATCAAGAAGCACCAAAATAATTATTTTCATCATTTTGTGACTAAAGAATCACATGAAATATTGGATTGTTTTAAAAGTTGTACATGAGTGTAAGTGAATTTTATACTTGTTTTATTCCACATAAAAATATTTCTTTTCTAGTGGATTGTGTGTTATTGGATTATTTTCAAGCCATATCAAGGATGTAACTACTCTTTTTGAGTAATGAACCTTGAAAATTCCTATTTTCATGTGGTTGTGTTGCTGATTGTGTTCAGCTTGGAAAGAAATATTTAATAGGAGATGAAGGTTTTTTCATAAGTAAGGAACCATAAGAGAAAATATATCACTTATTCACCTCCTCCCCCTCTAAGTGATACTTGGATCCTGACTGGGAAACTTCACCCATGATGTAATCTAGCCATGTCAAGAAAAATCCCCAACACTATTTCCTAATTCCACCAAGATCCAGTGGAATCATCATTAAATCCTAGCCTAAAATTTTATAAATAAATAAATTTATGAAGAGGGAAATAAGAATTGAGGAAAAAAAGGGAATAATATTCTTTAAAATATAGTGGAAACACTAAAAATTACACCCCTCCAAGGGGGGTCAAATTGGGGAACAGAGGGGGAGGAGGTGGCTAAAATAACCCTCCCCTTGATCCCACTTGACCTAAAAGAAAAGGCGGTGGATTTTAAAAGATATAATTATCTATTTTTTAAATATATTTGGTGGAACATTATGTCACTTACTATATAGGCGATAGTTCAAAGCCCATAAATTTGGGTTTCCTTATGGAACCACCCCCTGGATTTTAGTGAAAATACCCATAATTGGACACTTGCTAATAAGTCGAATTCATATATTCTTTTTTCATCCATTTACATAAGGATTTTAATTTCTTTATTCAATCATGTGTTTGGTATGTGCTTAATTTTGCAAGAATGATTCTTCCAAGGATTAAAAGGAAGAAATGCATAAAGAATACAAAATTCACCCATTACACATCGTGAACTGTCAGTACACATCATGTAATATGATTTCATAACTTCCACCAAGTTGTGAACCAGGTTTTGAAACAAGTCATGAAGTGAGAAAATAAAGAAGCTAGTATATGTTTTGAATGAAAAATACATGACCTGTTTTCAATAAAACGCATTGATTATGAAATCTTCTCCAGAGATACAGCAGAAAGGCCATTACACATCATGAGTTAGTGGTACATGACGTGAAATAAATAAATCATCAAATTTCAGGAAGGATAAATGTGAGATACACGTAATATTCAAGGTATGTGGAGAACTACATGGATCTAAATTACAAGGTGTGTAATCGATTACATGTCATGTAACGTTTTACCTATATATATAGCAGTCCGACATCAGTTTTGAGAGATCCCAGAGTAGAGTCTTTTCTGTGTTTTTCTTCTCATTTGAGTTTTCTTTGACCCCTTCCCTCTCAACCTCAAATTTATTCAATTTTTCATTATTTTATTTCAATACAAGATTCATTGATTTTTTTTTCATTATCTCATTAATTTCCATTTTTCATCACTTACCATCATTCATCACAAAACTCATGTTGAATCCAATTCCACTTTTATTACAAGTAAGTAGTCCGTTGATTTTTAATTTATATCATTTTAATAACCATTGAATTCTCACTCGATTTAGTGAATATAAACCATTTCATGATTGTGAATTGTTTAATTTCAAGTCATCTTAGGATGTGAAGTGTGGTTTCTACTCAATATTTTCATCTCCTCCTGCCATGAGTGGCTAAAACAACCCAGGGGTAGGGATCGATAATAGGGGAATCTGAATAATTAAATCTATAATTATAAACTCGTTAAAATTAAGGAATGGTAATAAAGGTAAATAATTAATGTCTATCCAATTTGATTAAACATCCCTGGTCATGGGATATTTAAGTGGAATACCCTATCCTGATTGGAGTATATTAGGCTATGGACACTAGCCATGATACTTTATTCCATAAGAGCTAATCTTAATGCATTTATGTTGCCATTATCACCTGATCAAGGAATAGCTACCTCTTAGGTAGTACTAAATTACTTGACCAAAGTCAACTATCGACTTCTGCTTGCTCTATAGCCTATACCATAGGATCCTTCCAAGATTATAATTAAGATCATCCTTCCTACAAATACCCTAAATTGATCCCAACAACTCTCTCATTATCGAAGAAACCATCATAGATCTAGAAATTCCCATACTAAAACAAACTAGAATGGAATTCTTCCCCAAAGATTCTTGAGCCTTTGAATTCAAAATAAAGTTACTCTCCCCATGGGATCATCCTCATACTCTCACTATACTACGCCTAGTAACAAGTGATGTTTGGAGAAAACCTTAAAAATTCTAATCTGAATGTAGCTCGAATGAATTCAATGACGTGTACGGGTGCATAAAATTTTGGTACCATTGTCAGGGAGGAAATGTTCTGCTTACAAACCTTTGGAAATTAAGACCTGAGATTACATTTCTCTGATTGCCTTTCCTTGTTTCCTTTTCAAGATGCCCCTGCATCTCTACTTTGTTGTAGAGTTCATGTACCTAGGTCCATCTACTCGTTAAAAGATACTTGAGAAAAAATAATATCTATCCATCGATATTGAGATCAAAAGGTTTCTATTTTCACTGCGCTGGTCTATAATGTCCTAACAACATAGTCAAGTAGGACCCAACCCGTCAGACCCTCATGGCCATCAACAAATTATTCATGTGGAGCACCTGATGTATCAAGAGAGTACCATCATGGATTATGGATTTCCATCAATCCATGGTGTCACTCCAAGCATCATTCGTCCCCCCATCAAAGCTCATACCTTCAAAATAAAACATGGAATCATTCATATGATCTAAAAAATTGGAAAATTTAGTGGACATCAGAGTGGAGATCAACATGAAAAGATCTATAACATCATAGAAGATTTCAATAACATTAAAAAATAGAGAGTTTCTTCAAATATAAACAAACTATGCATATTCCCATTTTATTTATGAGATTGAGGTAAGGAATAACATAAAATCTAAGCTCCCAAGTCAATAATGCCTTGGGAAGATCTTTCCAATAAGTTATTGGATAAATACTTTCCACAGATTTGGACTTGGAAGACCCGAAATGACATTTAAAACATCGCTCAGTCTGATGGAGAATCAGCTTGGGAGGCATGGGACCGATTCAAAGAGCTGATGAGAAAGTGTTCATGACATGGACTGGACATGGGGATTTAGTTACAGATGTTCTACGAATGACTCTAGCCAGTCGTACGACTTGTTTTCGATGCAACCATAGATGGAGGGATACCGTTTTAAACCCAAGAAGCCATAAGAGATATTCTTGATAATGTTTCTCACAATGATAGCTTTTGGAAAAGTGATCTTGGACTACCTCAGCATGGTATCCACCAGGTGGATAAAAATACCAGATTAATAGCACAATTCGAAGTGATTTCGAAGAAACTTGTATAATTACAAATTCCTGCTACAGAACCCCCTCTTTCTCCCATAATATAGATACAATCATGTGAGATGTGTGGTGACCTTCACCATTACCATGATTTCAAGGTAGTATTTGAAGACCAACAGAATTGTAATTATATCAATTACAATTAAAAGATCCCACCTTTTCAACAATAGAAATAATATTACCAGTAGAGGCATGCTTAGTAGAAACCATAGAATGGCCAAGGATATTTTCAATAGAGAAGTGGTAAAGAACCCTTCCAAAATCAAGGACCACTAGGTTATCCACCTATGAACCCAGTTCCAGGACATCACTATAAAATGAAACAACAACCCTTCCCAGAAAGAGTTTAGTAGAAATTCCAACCCACTCAGCCTAGACCTCAATAACAAATTGATCCTCCTCAAAGTAACCTAGAAAACATCATGGCTACATTCCTTCAAAAATCAAATAAAATAATGAAAAATAAAGAAACAATAATGAAAATCTAAAGAGATGCTTTTCAAAATCTTGAAGTTCAAATGGGTCAAATATCAAAGACTTTGTCTAATATTTTACTAGGAACCCTACCTGGTAATACAGAGATGTACCTATAGGAAGAATCTAAAGCTATAGTTTTATGAAGTGGGAAGATATTGGAATTTAAACAACTAAGTGTAATAGATGAAATAAAGTTAATGATCCCAAGAAACAACAACCAGTAGAAGAATAAGTAGCACTACTGAAAACCACACATCAAGATTTATCACTAGTTGAAAGTAAAAAAATTCATCAAAAACACAAATAACCAATTTATATTTCCCCACCACCATACAAGACACCTCTTCATTTCCTAGAAAGAGAAATATATGGGAGACAAGAGGCACAATACAAAAATTTCATGGAAATGTTCTAGAAATTTCACATCAACATACCATGGGATGAATCCATTGACCTGATGCCAGTTTATGAAAAATTACTCAAATAGCTATTGTATAACAAAATAAAGATAGAAAATATTGGGTTTATCTCATTAAATTAAGAATGATCTGCTGTTTTACAAGGTAACATCCCACAAAAACTGAGAGATACTAGAATTTTTTCAATTCCATATGCTATTGGAGAATGCATGTTTAGAAGATCTCTATGTGTTCTTGGAGCTAGAAGCAACTTTAATCCAATGAGTGTATTCTGCAAGCTTGGAATCCATGAACTCAAAATTACATGAGTAGAATTGTAACTCATTGACTACTTATTGATGTACCCCAGTGGAATTATTGAAGATATTTTAGTTAACAGTTAGAAAATTAATCTTTTCAGAAGTCTTCCAAATTCTGGACATGGAAGTCGAAGCTGACCTCCCCATTTTACATGGAATATCATTTTTATCCATAGAAAAGGATTTGATAGATGTGAGTCAAGGATTTATAATATTTTCAGTTGGAGAAGAATAGGTATTGTTTAACCTGGTCACAACTACCCAATAATCAGACAATGTTATTGATTGAAAATCCATCTCTCTTACATAAAAAGGATATGAGTTCATTGAAATTGAATAAGAAATTGAAGAGTCACTCTCGGAGAATGGATAAGAGTACAACTTTGAGAATGTAAGATTCATTGAACCTCTCACAAGGAACATCATGCCACCTTTTATCCCCTCCATCATTCAACCACCAAATATAGAACTAAAACCTCTACCTAGTAATCTTAAGTACTCATACATATGAGTGTAAACTTTTTTGCTAGTTATTATCAAATCTGAACTGTCTTAGTCACAAGAAGAAAAATTGGTTGAATTATTAAAGAGACATAAGTAGTAAATTTCCTAGGGAGTGGCAGAAGTCAAAGGAATCAACCCTATTGAATACACTCCCAATATTATACATGAAGAATATGAAAATCCATAATGTCAACCTCAAAGGTTTCTCACACCACTGATGAAGGAAGTAGCAAAAAAGGAAGTGTTGAAACTCTTGGATGATGGAATAATCTTTTCCATATAAAATAGTGAATGGGTGAACCCCATACAAGTTATACCTAAGAAAGGATGACTCACATTAGAGAGAACTAATGAAAATGAATCAATTTCAACACACACCATCACGGGAGAGAGAGTCTATATAGATTACAGATGCCTAAATATAGTAATAAGAAAGGATCATTTCCCTTTACCCTTCATGGATCAGATGTCGGAAAGACATGTGGGACATGAATTCTAATATTTATTGGATGGATATTCCGGATACAACCAAATTTCAGTCGACCCCACCAATTACTCAGAGACCACATTCACATTCCCACTTAGTATATTTTTATACAAGAGAATTTCATTATTAATGTGAAATACATTAGAAACATTTCATATATTCATGTGCATATTTTCCATGAGATAGTTGAAGAATTCCTAGAATTCTTCATGGATGAATTCTTAGTCTATGAAAAATCATTTGAGGTCTGTTTAAACAAACTAGAATATGATCCAACACTATGAAGAAACATTCCTAGTCCTAAACTGGGAAAACTGAGATTTTATGGTCCAAGAAGGAGTTGTCCCTAGGAATAAAATCTCTAAGTAATTCAAAGAGTTTGATCCAAACAAGATAAAATTTATCAATAATTTACTATAACATTCGACCATTAAAGGAAAAAGAATATTTATAGGGAATCCTATACTTTATAGATGATTCATAAAAGACTTTGCAAAGGTTTCCCATCCATTAATGTATTTATTGTCAAAATAAGTACCCTTAAATTTCACTAAGGAATGTTGGAATGAATTTCATACATTTAAAACAAGCCTGATAGTATCCCCAGACATCATTTCACTCAACTGTGATAAGGAATTTGAGTTAATGCGTGCTTCGAATGACCTTACTATTAGTGTTGTGTTAGGATAGAGAATTAGTAAAAAAAATCATATATTATGAAAGAAACACACTAAGTGATGCTCATGTTAACTGCACAACTATAGAAAAATAACTCTAAGTTGTTGTATATGCCTTTGAGAAATTATATTCTTATATTGTTTTGTCTAAAGTGATTGTTCATATTGATCATACTGCCTTAGGATACCTGGTCAACAAGAATGATTCCAAACAAATACTGATATGATGTATCCTCTTGATTCAAGATATTGATATTGTAATCAAAGATAGAAAAGGCATAGAAAATGTTATTGCTAACCATTTTTTCGGATTTCCCTTTTCATTCACCAAGGAAGGTGAGGAGGCTAACATTGATGTAGATTTTTTAGATGAAACCATGTTCAGTATCAAGGTACAATCGTGGTTCTCTAATATCTAAATTAACTAGCCATGGGATTTTTACATCAATATTTCTCATATCATCAGAGAAAATGATTCTTGACAAAAGAAATGCATTACTATTGGGATGAACCCCTACTCATCATGTATTGTGTTGATGGATTATTGAGATTCTCCATTCCGAAGAATGAAACCCACAATTTAATTGAGATGGTTAACACATCACCATCTAGTGGACATCATGGACCTGAGAGTACAAAATCAAAAATTCTACAATGTATATTTTTCTAACCCACACTACACCAAGACGTGAGGGAATTCTTCAAAATATGTGGTAGATGCCAGCGAATGGGAAATATTGAAAAAAGAAATGAAATTCCTCAAAATACCATCATGGAAGTCAAAATATTTGACATTTTGTGAATATACTTCATGGGACCATTTCCCACTTCATATGGAAAATCTTACGTTCTAGTTGGCGTTTACTACATCTCAAAATGGGTTAAAGCTAAAGCAACTTCACATAACACAGTGAAAGTAGTCATGAACATTCTAAAAAATAATGTGTATTCAAGATTTGGATTTCCATGATTACTCATTATTGGTTTGGGAACACATTTCACTAACCATGTTGTGAAAGGATTTATAGAGAAATATGTAATTATATATAATACAAAAACTCCTTACCACCCACAAACAAGTTGCAAGTAGAACATTCAAATAGGGAGATAAAACAAAAATTTTAAAAGAATATAAATAAAATATGAAGTGAATGGATTATAAAACTAGAAAATTCACTATGGGAATACCGCGTTGCATATAGGACACCCCTATGCACAACACCATTTAGATTGGTTTATTGGAAACCATGTCATCTCCCAGTTGAGCGGGAGCATCATTTGTTTTGGGAAATTAAGAAACTGAATTTAGATTCTAAGAAGGTTAGAGAAGCTAGGATGTTGTAGTTAACTAAATTGGAAGAGTTAAAGAGGGATTCATGTGACAATTCTATGATCAATAAGGAAAAAACAAAGAAATGGGATGATCAATGCATTGTTAGGCGTTTTTTTATACTAGGGAATAAGGTCCTTCTATTTAACTAATGATTGAAATTATTTCCTGGTAAGTTAATGTTTTTATGGTCATAACCTATTAAATTTATTCAATTATTTCCTTATGGGACCATAAAAATTTAAAGAGAAGGTGTTACACCATTTAAACTGAATGTTCAAAGACTGAAAATCATCCAAGAACCATTATGTGAGGGTTGTGTCATTAGATTCAAGTTCAAATGAGCCTTAACTGAGCCAATGTCCCAATGTCAAAGGAAGAGTTAACTAGGAGGCAACCCAGGGTGGAAAATATTAGCCTATGTATGATTAGGATAGCCTTAGGAATGTTTTTGGCACTCTAGGAGTTCAATGAAAGGGATGAACAAAGTTTTACCTAAAAAATAAATTACACGTCATGTAACCACCATAAAAGACATGTAACATTTTCAATAAAAACCCATTTTATTACACCAATACATGATGTGAACCAATGTTACACATCGTGTAATGCTTTGGGTCTGTTTATAAAAAATATTCAGGTCGTGAAACCTAGGTTCATGACCCGCATCCCACAACCCTTCACCTTCCTCCTACTCACCTACTCCTGCATCCCCCATCCCTAAACTCCCTTATACCTAAAAAACACTCTCCCTATACTCCTCTATTACATGCACACATGCACCTACACCCTCCCTTCTCCCTCTCTCATGACCTCTACCCCCTTCCCGACCACCAGCAACCCAAACATGCACCCATCCTTCCCCCCTCATTGCACCAACCAAAATTGCCATCACTTCTCAATGGCCTAAACCAAATGACCCCAACCCTCAACCTTGTCATCCTCAACCTTTGGTGAGTGGCCACCATCCATGTGCTAACCTGCCACCACTTCTATATCACATGGATCCACTTCTGCATCACCTATCGTACCTTCTGCACCGCCTGTAGTATCCTGTGTTGCACCACCTACTTAGGTCAAGTCTGCATCCACCTCCGGTGATGAAAACCTCCACCTACACCCCATCCTATTCTTTAATAACCCAAATCATTGGTTAAATCTCGTTAGGTTGCTATCCAAGCCAATGTGCACTAATAAAACTCTGGACCTACCCATCCTAGCCTGGCTGAACATCAGCGATGCCATCCTTGACCTCATGAAGACACTCCATATCGACAGCATTGTTGAGGTCTGAGAGGATAACCTGAGAGATATTTTCCTATAGTTCCTAGTGATGTTCAAGATGACAATTGACAGACTCATATTCTAACTGGGTGGTCGGCCCCCTGATATTTCCTTCTACAAGTTCGACATTGGCCTCTGCATCGATACTGATGAGTTTTCTACATCCGAGGTTGTTTCAAAACTCCAGCTAAGACCACCCCAAGCAGATTCTCAGCAGCTATGGAAGATGATTTTCTGAGACCCCCAGTCACCCCATAACCCACCCATCACCAAACCTACCTAGATTTGGGGTCCATCCTTACAAATTCTACATCGATCTATGACACATGAATGGTTTTCCAGGGTTGAGTCTCATGGGAGTATCATCCAGATCAACGTGATTATTATAGAAGCAGTCATAGACAACCCATATGTCAACGTGGCTTCCTAGTTTTCTCATTCTTACAAAGACCACGCCCAACCAAATCATGATACTTTGATGGAAAGGTCCTTTATTAATCATTTGGCTGGGAACCTCGAAGTGTTTGATACAACACTGCCCCTCACCTACATGGGACTTGTTGAGCTCATCGATTTCATGATTCTACACCAGCTGAAGCTCTTTGTAAAAGAGAATGATCTTTATAGTTGAGCACCAAGTATACAGGACGCACAACCTGCAACAGATCTGCTAGTAGTTTCTGACCCATCAGCTGAGCCATCAACCATTTTCCCACCTATACGATCCATTCCTCCATATACTTCTTCCACCACTTAATCCACCATCCCTCCACCCACCCATCCCACCCTATCATAGATCTAGTTTACATAATAGAGCATACTGGAAATCATTCACCAGATCTCCACTCATCTTCATCTTTCCTTCATCGAACCTTTAGAGTTCACCACTCCACCACCAGCAGCCTCTATCATCCTCTTATCTCCTACTATTACCATGCCCTATCCCGACCTACCATTCTATATCACTAAACCTACCACCTGATAAGGGTTTTCAGCTGAGCAGGACTGATAGGGAATGGGGCTGGCCACCGATATATCTACTGAGGTACCTTTTATCAATCTAGATATCGGACCCATAACCTTTTTATAGATAAAAACCTATCCACCACCCACCCCAACCAATTTATCCAACACTGGTACTCCACCATCCATCGTCGATCCACCTGCATCTACTACCACCACGGACATTGATCCATAGATATAGTTTTCTTCACCACTAGAGAGTGGTTTGATGATAGAGATACTTATCCCTGATGCCTGATATTCTATTTTTGTTTCATTTGGGGATTTATACTTTTTTATCAGGATAGTCATTTAATTTTTTCATATTTATATACCCTCATTTTTTTACATATCATTTATATATGTGTGTGTGTGTATGTATGTGTGTGTGGAGATTGATTTTTGCCTCAAATTTGTATTTGGCTTGTTTTTTATTTCTTTAAAAAAAATAATTTCCATGTCTAGCTCATCTACACCATACATGGTTGTTGAAGGACCAATGAAACCCTCTATTTTGATCTAAAGGATTACCCAGTGATTCGTAGAAATTGAACACCAACTTTAGGAACTTTATTTGGAGTTCCATGACCAACAACGACCACCACAAGCTATGATTCCATTGTTTTCACATCGTATTCATCCTCACGCTTCATCATGTAAAGTATTTAATCCATTCAATCAAACTCACGAACTAGAAGACACGTCCACTAGGATCTACAAATGAAAGAGGAACCACCATGCTGATGGACCCCCTGTAGGATTCTTAGGTCCATCTATCTGGATGAAGAAATCCTATTAGTGATTTATGAAAAGCAACCCATAGTTGATCATTTTTATTGATTGATTTTTCATGTTTGAGTCTTTTTCATTTTTATTTTGAGTCCCTTTTTGAGTTGTATCGAAAAAAAAATTCTAAATTTAAATAAAATGGGTTATTCTTGTTCAGCATAATTGGAACCCACCCATTATTCTTCTTTTCACATGCTTAATACCTATAGACTAATGTTTCATCTAGTGAAGGAATTGTTTTCTAACCAATTTTTTAGGTAACTCAGACACAACATAAAGACATCCAAATTCCCTCATGGCATACCACTTTATCTAGGGATCTCTCAATTCCCTCAATTTTTCAATTATTAAGTTCCATTTATTTTTTATAAGATTTATTTTCTATAATGCTCCCACAATAATTCCATAGAGAGTGAGGAAATTGTCTCCTTCTAAGTGTTGGGGAGTTTCTTGTGATTTTCACTTTCGATATAATGTAATTATTTTTTGTTCTTTCCTATCTAGAAGACATTTTTCAAATTTTATGCATGCTTTAACCTTCAAAAAAAGTATACCCATTTAAATAAAGAAAATTTAAGTTGGAAATTGTAAAAATCCATTATTTTTCCTTGTTCAGAATTTTAAAAATGATTTCTATTCTTATAAATTTAATTCAAATTCAACATTTTTGAAGTTATGATTAATTAGATCACTAAGTTGTTTTATATCCATTGTGATTTACATTTTTTTGTTATTCTCATTACCTGAGAGGAATAAAATCCTACAAATGCATATTATTTTCTGATCATATTTCTTGAGTGATACCTAGGACATGTAATCCTATCAAAACATAAAATGATTGAGGAAATATTTTTTCAGCCACATTTTCTAGAGAACTAGTTGACATCTTTATTTCATTATCCCATAGTTTCCATGAATGAGATTATAGGATGAATCTATTCCAAAGATGATTTTTCCTTTCTTACATTTCTCCTTGTATAATTCATGACTTAATTTTGAACAAGTGCATGGGAGGCGTTTAGACAGATGGGATTATCTTACTTGCAAAGACGTATTGTGTACTCATTAGCCATGTTTGTGATCCATGTTTACTTTATAGCATTTTGTATCTATTCTATTAATTTTCAAAAAATCCAAAGAAAAGAAATATCTACATGGGTTGTGTATTAAAAAGGTCAACGTCACCATTTCTAGATCGATGAATACATTGAAGTTCATATATGGTAATGGGATGGATGTGAGATCTGGCATAAACATGACTTTCAAAAAATTAAAATACAAAATAAAAAGGAAAGGAACCTGATACCCTCTTTGGATCTTACTTGACATTACATGGGTCTAACCTGTGCTACTGGGAGTGAACTTGATTAATTGGGTGGAGGAATTATATTACAATTTTCACAACATTCATATATTATACCTCAGATATTACCATAATTTTGAGCATGATTTTCACTTTTTTCCCACCTTCCCATAACCTTAGAATCATTAGAACCTAATTGATGAAGCCCTGGTGATTAATTGTGAACTTATATTTTTAATATAGAGATGATAAAACCATTGAAAACTTATGGTTAGGAGCATGTATTCAGGGTATGAGCATAAATCCAATTTAATTTTACCCTAAGTGATGAGATAAAATTCATTGTTAGGTAAATCACAAATTGGTATAGAATTCAAGGAATAGTAAAGAGATTATAATTAAAGGATTAGAATTTAATTAAATAATTGAGTTGTGAGGAATGACTAATTTTTTATGAAAGGATGATTCTGGAAACAAACATTTTTTACTCACACATAGTTTTATTTTTCCGTACATAATGAATGTTTACTTCTTTAAAAAATGATTATCATTTTGAAATCATTATTGGTACCTTTTTTCTTGAGGACATCCAATTTTTCAAGTGTGCGGGGATTTGGTAAACTGAATTAATATATACTTTTTGTTTCCATTTACTTGAGTATTTTAATTTCTTTATTCAATAATTTACTTAGCATGTGCTTAATTTTATAGGAATTATCCTTCTAAGGATTCAAAGTAAGAAATTCATAAAAAGTGTAGAATTCACCTTTTACACATTGTGAACTATCAGAACACACTTTGTAATAGGATTTCACAGCTTCCACAAAGTCATGAACCAAGTCATGAAAAGATCAATGAAATAATACAGTACATGTCATGAATATAAAACACATGATGTATATTAAATCAAACCCATTGAACAAGAAATATGCTCTGGAGAGACAACTGGAAGGCCATTACACATCGTGAGTCAGCAGTACACGATGTGAAAGAATTCAAACATTGAATTTCAAGATAAATACACATGAGATATGTGCAAGATTTAAAATCCAAGGATAATTAAATGGATCGGTATTACACATTGTATAATCCATTACACATCATATAATTTTTCACCTATATATACAGCAGGACGACAATGGTTTTGAGAGAACCCAAAGTCGAGTCTTTTCTGTGTTTTTTTCTCATTCAAGCTTCCTTCGACCCCTTATCTCTCAAACTCAAATTTCCTAATTGTTTCATTATTTTATTTCAATAATAGATCCATTTATTGTGTTTTAATAATCTCTTTAAATTCCCTTTCACATCACTTACCATCGTTCATCACCAAACTCGTGTCAAATCCAATTACACTTTTATTACAAGTATTTCATTAAGTTTGGATTTAGATCATTTTAATCCCCCATTTCATTCTCACCCCATTTAGTGAATCTAAACCATTTAATTATTGTGAATTTTTTAATTTCAAATCATCTTAGCATGTCAAGCATGTTTTTAAAATATTTATTTACATCTCCTCCAAACTTGAGTATCTAAAACCACCCAGGGGTAGGAATCGAGAGTATGCGAATTTGAATAATTAAATCCATAATTATAAACTTTTTAACCATAAGAATTAGTAATCATGGTAAATAATTAATCCCTACCCAATTATATTAAATATATTAGATCATGGGATATTTAAGAAGAAGACCCTATCCTGATTGTAGTAGATTAGGATATGAACACTAGACAAAGATACTTTCTTCCATATAAGCTAATCTTAATGCATCTAGGTTGTCACTATATCTCAATGAAGGAATACCTACCTCCAAGGTTGAACTAGGAGACTTGACTAAAGTAAAATAGTGACTTTTTATTGCTTCACATCATAAAACTTAGGATTCTACCAAGATTAGAATTAAGATCATCCTTCTTACAGATACCTAAAATTGATCCCAACCTCTCTTTCTTTATTGATGTAACCATCATAGATCTTGAAATTCTCCAATTAAAACAAACTAGAAAGGACTCTTACCCTAAAGGGTATTGATCCATTGACTTCAAAATAAAGTTATGCTCCCCATGGGATTGATCTCTAACTCTCACTATTCTACACCTTGTAGCAAGTGATGTTTGGTAAAAACATTCCAAATTCTAATATGACCACAGCCTATGTGAATTCAATGACACGTGAGGGAACATCACATGCTATAGTAAAACCCTATACTCCATGGTGAAAGCCTCCTCCTAGTAATTCTCAATACCTTTTCCTCTTGGTGATCCTCAAAAACATAACCCCATGGATGTAGTGTAATTATTACCCCATAAGAAATCCTCATAGTGTATCCCCTTAGGTTGCAGCATGTTATCTTTATAAATAAATTTTTCCCTTATCCAAAAACCTTTACACACTCACCATTACACTTTTCTGTGTTCCACACTCTATAAATAAATTCAATAAAGGGGATTCCTCAACTCCACTCTTATATTCACCTGAGCACATGAAACATCTTTCAAACCCTATTCCATATATAGAAACATCTTCTAAAGATTTTCAAACCATCAAAATTCCCATATAAATCTTGATTCTCCCAATATCCCCTACTTTAAAATGAAAATTAAAATTCCCCCTAAATTTCACAACCTATAATGATTCATGTCTTTACATGATGAATCCCAATCACACAATGGTGAAAAAATTTCTAGGATTATCTATAAATTCAGGATTCCTCTCAAATTAATTCCATATCCTCCTTCTCTACTATACCCTTAAGATTTGTGGAAGAATTCTGGATTAACCTAGTACTTTTATTTGTGAAACAAATACCTTTTATCCAAGTTAACACTCTATATCTACAATATTATTATTTCATATCTTATTGATTCTTTATCAATGGTAATATGTATTCTTCTTATTTATGTAGTTTTACTATTGATTATTGATAGAGTATTCAAAATAGGACGATGACATTATGAATTGGGGGTTCATAATGAGGACTCATGTTGGATATCTTCATCAATTATATTATTCTAGTTTGGGGATGATTCAAGATTCATATTAAGGTAATGGATTCAAGAATTATTCTATTAACTATGTGTAAATTTGGGTTTATCATGATTTGGTATCCAATCGGTAAATAGTTGATATTAACCTAAAGAATATAATAATATATCATTAAAGAGTTTAAGGGATGGTATTTTTATTTCACATTTGAATATGACTATTCTTTATGCTATTTCCTTATGATATTTTTTAGTGGAGTGATAGTATATTTTCATAATTATCTAAGACTACTTGAATATTTTTCATGACTAAAACGGATTAAGCAACATAAATTAGTAAGACAAGAAAAATAATGATTTATGTATTCATTGAATTTATCATTCTTCCTTAAAAATTATTAACATGATAAGGTGTTTCATTAATAATATTATTTGAATGATTATAGATGTTATTAATTATTTATTTATTAGGTGGAATTTCTTATTTAACCCTACTAATAATTAATTGATTAATTAATAAGGTAAAGAAATATGATGATTATTATAAATAATAGCAGTGGTTGACTATGTCTATACCTAATTATATGTATGCTTGAGTGCATTTATTGAAGTATTATTGATTGACCATTGATATTATTATTACCAGAATTATGATTTGAAAATATTTATATATATTAAAATATAAATCCATTTCTATGATTTATGTAAAAAACCAATATGGCTGATTAATACGGCATGGGTTGAGGTGTGTTGATATTTTTATGGCAGTGACTTGATGAAATTAATGGTTGGATAGTTTGGATGGTGGGGAAAATATTTGGGGGTGATTTTGGGAAGATTAGATTAGGTAGGAATCCTTACTTGGTTTTTATATAATTATATATTTGTACTACGTAGTTAGTCTATTTTGGGTATATCCTTCCTTGAAATATGTATAGTTGGGTCTGAGTTCTCGAGATCATGGATGATAATAACTGATGAATTAATTAAGGATGGATAGTTATTGAATATGTAATGATGAATGTAGTGGAATATAATATGATAATAAGTAGAAGTTATGTATTTGTTAAATTATTAAAAGAATTTGGATACGAGCTAAAATTATAAGGTTGAAAAAAATAAAATTGTATTTAGATAGTTAATGTGAATTTTAATCCAAAATTATTGATGGGATATTATTAAATTATTTTTATTTGATTGAAATAAATGAATAGTTATTGTTTTGAACCATGAAGATCCTGTATTTGTGAATTTATTGTCTCTATAGTCCTTAGTTATAGTCACAAGGTTTTCATGTGGTATTTTAGTTATAGATCTAGTCTTAGATTGTACAGTTACCATTAGAATTGTGTGCTTATGATCTTGAGATGCATTAATTTTCTTAAGCTACCTTAATCTTCTTGTGAATAACCTAGACCTTAAATTATCTGTACTACACCAGGTCAAGTACAATAATTAGTGAACCTATAACCTAAATCTAATAAAATTGAGGGCTATGAGGTTGTCCAGAAAACACTTTGAAATGATCCATACCAATGGTGAGTGATAATTATTAATATTATAAGAAAACTCAACCGAGTGTTTTTGATTCACCCACAAACCTCCAAAATAGAGAACACATTTGTGCAACATGACTTCAAAAGTTTGGATAGTCTACTTTAAAACATTCTTAGTTATGACACATGGTATTTCTATTATTTCATGAAGACCTAGAGGTTGTGTTCCTTGGTTATATCTTATTAGTGTTCATCATGTCATGGTTCATAGAACATAGAATGGTTTTTCTATAGATTTTATTAAGATGATTAAATAGATTAACAGTTGAACCATGATTTCTAAGGGGTATGAATAATGTTGCATAACACCCTTATCAACTCCATGAACCTCTTTATTTCAATAAAATAAAAAATAATTGTCTATGAGGAGAAGGGGATGAAAAATGTAGATATCACATCATGATAATTATATCTAGGCCCATCATAGAAGCAAAAACCTCATCATGCCATGATGTGATGTTTCCATTATAATATATAGATTTAGGGTACCTCTCAAATTCATTCAATTTCCCCATTATCCCCTTGAACCCTATATTGGTGTGGGAGAATTGTTTATGGACTTAGGACTCTAAGATTGGTCTTTGGTCCATTAAATTATGTAATAAATACCTTTGGTTCATTGTATCACTCTCTTCCTCTTCTCTTCTTCATTATTATCTAATTCATTGTTTATAATCCATTTAAGTATCTATGACTCCAATTTATATGGGTTTTTTATCGATTATTGATAAAAGAATCATGATGGGATAATGTATTAATAATCTTAGGTTCATAACGAGGATTTGTGTTGGTGATCCTCATCCATAATTCTATTTCATTTTGGTGATCATTGAATATTTGTATCATGGTATAGAATTAGATAATTCTCCTATAAATTATGTCTAAATTTAGGATTATCATGATTTGGTATCTAATTATTACATAGTTGAGATTGGTCTAATGAATAAAGTTATTTAGGTTTAATAATTAAAGGGATATAATCGTTTTTTCACATGATATTAAAACTATTCTCTATGATATTGCCTCGTGATATTTTTTAGATACTCTAATAGACTATTTCTATTATAATATTTGATTTATTATATATTTTTCATGCCTAAAACTGATTAAAAAAATTATATATGGTAGATAAAATAAAATAATGATCTAGGAATTCACTGAGATCACCATTATTCTGTAAAAATGCTTAAAATGGTTTGGATTTTCCTTGATCGTATTCTTTGGATGATTAACACTTATATTAGTTTCTAATTTATTAATTATATTTTATTTATTAAATATATTTATAATGATTTTTTTAGGATAGTAAAGAAAGATGATGATTCATGGAATTTATACCAATGGTCAATTATATTCATGCCTTGTTTTCTATAAACATACATGCAATGATTGAATAATTATTAATTTATTATTAATATTTTATCTATTGGAATTATGATTTGACACTATTTATATATTTTAGGATATAGATACCATGATGTGATATAAATAAACCTAGCACAGTTGGTTAATATGGTGAGGGTTAAGCTGTGTTGATATTGTTGTGGGTGTGTCTTGTTGCAGTTGATGGTTGGATAACGTGGATGGTGTATAAAGGTGTTGTGGATGATTTCAGGATGGTTAGTTTAATTTGGGTTATTTTCATGGTTTATATATTAATATTACTTATTATTTATTGCTTATTATATTTTGGGCATATCCTTCCTTGAAGTAGTTATAATTTTGTTCTAGTGCCTAAGATCATGGATGGTAATAATTAATGAATTAATTAAGGGGGGATAGTTTTTGAAGATTTAGTGATTAATGTAGTGGAATATGATATGTTAATAAGTGTAAGATATGGATTGGTTAATTGAATAAAAGATCATGGATATGAACTCAAATTATAATGTGGAATAAAATAAACTTATATTTAGATGGTTAATGTGAATATGAATCTAGAATTAATGATGGGATGTTATTATATGATTGGTATTTGATTGACATAAATTGTTAGTTGTTGTGTTGAACCTTGATACTTGTGTTCTTAGGAAATTATTAACTTCCTAGTACTTAGTGATGGTGGTTGGTATGTCATGTGGGATGTTAGTTTTAGATAGAGTCTTGGATTGGATTTTTTTCCCTTAGAATGTTTGTGTACAAGATATATTTATTAAATTTTTTATTTCTTATGCTTCACCACCTAAGTCAAATAATATGACTAACACCATATTTAGACATTAATTTCAGGTGTTTAACTAATATCTAGATTACCAATGATATTGATGGGTGAATATTACCCCTACATATCTCTCTCCCTTCCATATGTAGTATGTATGTGGGCATATCCAAACTACGATAGAATATGGTTGTAGGATATATACTCATATGATCTATAGTGGCTCAAGGATATGGAAAACATGTATATACATGTTATGAAGTCATATATTTATAGTGTATATATATAGTCCGTAATCGAATATGGTTATTACATGTGTACTTATGCATGGTTTGTAATGAATTGAGGTATAGTAAGTATCTACATAGTCAGTGATAGATCTTAGTATTGTTATATAATTTCCATGGGTGTGACGGTGATGCGGATATGATTATGTGGTTATACCTATGATGTGTTATCGTGGTAGTGAATTATGACTTATAGAGAGGATGGGAGCACCAGGTCATGAGACGATGGGTTTTAGGGTGACTTGTTTAGTGAGAAAGTGGTAGTTGGGTACATTTCTTCTACATATGCCTTTGATATTATGTTACCAACTTCTAATCATTATTTTTTGAGAAATCATTGGTGAGGATGAGATTATAGATGACTTGATTAAGGTAATGAGTTTATTTTATCATTTATTTACTAGGGATTTAGAATGATTATTTTATGATTTCATGGTAGTGTTTTAAGGAGGATTATACTATGTAAAATTTTATTCTCACCGCTATATATATATATGGTTCATGGGTGTCAATTTTGGATCAATTTGTGCCTTAAAATATCATGGGGTAGTTTGAGCAATACTGGTGACCATTGTCTTTTCTATGGGATTTACTCACATTAATTACCATTTTTTCTAGAATTATAATACATTACATGTATTTTAATTGGTGTATTTATTATGATAGATTTTATTAGTTGATACATTATCTTTTCCTCTGAAATTCGAGGGTATTTCCTCCCACATGTGCATGTTTTATACCTTTAGTTCTCATCACCATCTTATGGGCTATTAGAGATGGGCTTAAATGTCACATTTGTCTTCACTTTCAGCCTAATAGGGGTACCATTGGGGAAATATTATGATAGAGAATCATCCTATTCTTCCATTCATGATAATTTTTTCCATAAAAAATTAGTATACCTCTACTGTTGACTAAATTAAGATGTTTTATTGACTCTTTATCCAAGATAGGATCTTTCAGTGGGAAAATATATTGATCTGATTCCACTTTTAGTTATCAAGTGATTGATAGTGTAACACTATGAATGGAAGGTTAAATTATTGTTTCTTTTTTTATAAATTTCCTTTGTGAAATCAACCTTTATAATTAGTTATATTCATGATCCACTTATTATTTAAATATCTCCCTCCCCCATATCCAGTAGAAAATAAAATGAACACAAGGCACGTAGTATTATTACAAGCTTCACCTATAATGTGGATGAATACATCCTTACATTTTTTGGTTCAGGATTGAGACATAAATATATCACAGATATCAGAAAGTGACTACAAGAGGGAAGGTATCATCCATAATCCAAGAGTGTTTCCCAGCACTTATGTCACCCAAATGTTTTTTACTAGATCCCTCCAATTTACAAAATAGTGATCAAAACAAAGAAAAAATGATCCCCCTAAAAACCTTATATTCTTATAATAGTTCTTCTCTTAAAGTTTTTAGAATCATAAAATTGAAATTAGGCTTTCTCCTCTTTAATAACCATAATGTCCACAAATTTTTGGACTAGGAGCAGAACATTAGTATTACTCACAACATATTAATTTTACATAATCTTCATTATTTATATTATATTTTTTTCTACTCAATATTCCTCTCTTTAAATCATGAACCATTATCACATTTATATTTTCCCTGATTGAAATATTTAAAATCACTTAAAATTTGATATTACGATCCTCAAACTAACTCCTACCTTTTCATATGATCAAATATTCTTCAATAATTATAGAGAAATAATCATATAAGATATAAAAACATATCTTTTGGTTCATACCTATCTTTCTAACAATTAATTATCTTATAATTTAATTGTATCATATATTTTGGTTTCTTTTTTTATTCAAACTTCCATAAAACTATAGCTTTATTCTATGTCAGTATTAGCACTTACATAAATATAATTTCAGTGTAAATAATCTCTTAAAAGTTAAATATTCTTCAAATATAACCACCATAATATTTATATTAAATCATGGTTTAATAGTTAAATATGTGATATTTAATCCCTGATTAATAGTTTAGCATCACCACATTTAATATTACATATCTTATGAGAAAACCAAAAAATATATTATATGGCCTCTTGAAAAATATTATGTTTCACTTGGAATAATAGGCTACTCTTATATATCCTTAATTTTAATCTTGCACATGCAATGTAACTTCTAATTAAATCTTATGTGCTAGTACTCTTATATGTACTCTAATTTATTCTAACATACCACATAGAAAACTCAGGATATTCTTATGTATTTAGATAATTTTCGATGTTTCTATAAAATATTTTATGTATCATCTCTAAGATGTTAAAAATAATTTAGAAATAGAAATTTATTCTCATTCATGAAAATTTTACCCTTATATATATCAATACGTTGTCATTTCCAACTTTATTCGCAACATAAGATTCTAGTTTTTCTATTCATCATTTTAAAACCATCTCAATTCATCTTCAGCAACCTTAAATTAGACTAAAAACATTATCAACTCTTTTTAATTATTCTCATAAGTTTTTTATAATAATTAATAAAATTAATTGAATAATTACATGGGTTCTTAAGTTTAAAATATCATTTATTAAGGATTTTTTATAGAATGTTTTGAAAAATGATATTAATATAGATAGTATTAGTTAATGGTTATAACATTTTGGTGGATTAATATTTTATCCATGTTAAATGTATTGATAAACTAGATCCTAAAAATTTAACTTAATCAATTTATTGTATTATTCATTAATAATATATTGGTGTAAATGATGAAATAGGAATATATGTTAATGGAATAAGGATTGTTTTAGATATGTTAAGGTATAAGTAGTTATATATGGAGATATCAACCTATGGATTATTTATTTGAAATATTTATTATAAGATTACTTCATTTTGATTGGTGTTCCTCATAACCCAAAAAATAAGGATATGATGGTTTTTTATAGGATACCCAGAATATTATTAGAGGTAATAGATTTTTTGGGGTTAGTATGGTATTATAGTAAGTTCTTGTGGGGATTATTATAGATTATAACTCCTTTTAAACATTAACAAAAAGTGTACATGTTATATTAAAGATAAATTAATATTGGAACACTTTTTAATACCGAAAAAAAGAACATGAAAAACCTATATTTTTTATATGTTTAGGTCCGACTATATGAGGTGTAATCTAATGCCACATTATTTGGAATTATCTACATGCTAATGCATAAAAATGTGATCATCACATGTGGACTGTGATAGTTGAGTTTAATGAACATAATTATGGAACCTATGATTAAGTGATGGATATGCTAGTATTTATTTTTAATTCATGAATGCACTACCTACTTAAATATTTATTTTAGGTCTTCATAAATAAAATAAATTAATAAATATTTTTTCAGAATTAGTTATACCAATGATAAATTTAATGGATGGAGTTTCTATAAAATCAACACTACTATATTCTTATGAATCAATTAAGGTAATATATAAGTATATGATTTAATTAGTAAGTCATATTTGGAATTAAAGATATAAGATTAGGATGTGTGGTAGATGATATATCATCTTTGGTTGTTGTATCTTGATCTTAAGTAGGTTAATGGTCAAGCATGATTATATTAAATGATATCAAATAATAAATAAAAGAAAATGGTTCTCAATTCACTTATTGTTAACCCATAATTTAAATCCTTTTTTAAAATTATAGGAACTAAATGGTATGTAAAAAGGTTTGGGATTATTAAATAAATTCAAATGTTGGCTTGTACTTACAAAAAATAAATTCTAGAGGAGAATTAATACCTTAACCTAGGTAAAATCTCAATTATTGATTCATGTGACCATAAAGACTCAACTTCATTCTATAATGTTCAAAAAATCTTGAAAAATATCAAGGATATATATATAACCATTATAGGGGATCCTTTAATACATAAACCTTCTCATACATTTAGTTTTTATGAAAAATCTAGTAAAAGGTTTCCAAGAATTGGAAAATCCCATGAAACCTAAAAGAAAATAAAAAACTCTTCCTTTGTGAAATAATATCCTTTTACTCTACACAAATAACAAATAAATATTTAATTTATATAAATTCTTAATTTATGGTCCATAAAATTATGAAATAAAAAATGAACTATCTGATTTTTTATTTTAATTGATATTTAAAACTCTTCTAATATCATTATAGTGTTAAAAAAAATTAATTAAAAAATATTAGATTCCATTGATAATTTATTATACATTCCTTCTACTATAAACACTATTTTACTAGCTACATATTAAATAAAATGATATAACAGAGAAAAAATCATTTTCTTTTGGTTTACAATAATTTCAAACCACCCAAACAATTCATGATAAAATATTAATAAATGTTTTATGTTTTTATAAATTGAAACCACAATGATAGTGACATGTAAAATTATATACATTTAAAAAAAAATTAATGAATTCAACATCCCCTACCTCAAATGATATTTTATCACTTAAAATTTATCCACTATGAAGGGTCTAAAACTCTATGATGTTCAGGTAATAAAAAATACTAAAATTTAAAAATACTAATCAAATTACTAATTCTAAATCCTAATAAATATTCTTTGTGTATATTTTGAATAAAACATAAATAGGGTGGAAATGAGGAATGTGTGATCTATTAATCCTTAACTTAGGTTTGATATTGGTACAAAAATATATGCAAAAAAAGTTTGTTGTTATATTTAAAAGGTTAAACAGGAGAAGATGGGTATGTTACCCTTGATACTTTGGACATTTATAAGAATAACTAGGAGTAAAAAAGTATGGTAATTCGTTACTAAAAGTAAAAAATATAGCTTAATATGTTTAATATTTTGGGGTTTTAATTAAATTTCAAAAAGTTGTCTTAAATACATTCCTTTCCATCCAAAAATAATTCTATAATTAATTAGACCTTCTTATAGTTCATTTAATTAGATAAATCAAACTTGGTAGGGTTAAAGGAAAAACTAAAATAAATCATTCATTTTAAAGAGAGTATAATTTCTTATCATGTTTAGGGAAACCACGATTTTGTAAATTTTTTATGTATTTTTCAATGTGTTATTTGGAACATGATTTTTATAACCATGAACCTTTTAATTCATTAATTTATTTTATTGGAAAAAAACTTTAAAGAGTTTAGTATGAAACATAAGACGCACATTCAATTAGTAAAAGTTTATTAGTCTGGATATGAAATCACTAGAACATTATAGAATAATTTTTAAATATTTGAAAATTGCACCCAATATAAAATCTATTTAATAGACA
Source organism: Viscum album (assembly GCA_963277665.1). NCBI lineage: Eukaryota > Viridiplantae > Streptophyta > Magnoliopsida > Santalales > Viscaceae > Viscum > Viscum album. The sequence goes on along the minus strand of OY728153.1, from coordinate 181,621,857 downwards.
GTTTACTCTACTCCAGATTATCCTTTATGATGTCCTCAAAAGAAAAAGTCTGTCTTATTCTAGGTCATAATAAATTATCCCAATATAATATTCCCTCTATTAAATCCAATAATTAAAATGATCTCTTTTTTATCAATTCATTCCATTTGTTTCTTATTTTCAACTAATTTTAGATCAAATTCATACATTATATTGACAACTTCCATTAAGTATTTTATGGGTGAAAATTTTTCCATGCTCTCTTCTAGGAGTGCATTAACTGGTCTAATTTAATCATTATCTTACTCCCATCATCTTGTCTAAGTTGGTCCTTGTTAACCACGGGTTCATGTGTTTTGTGGTCTAGTATTCACTTGGACAACTTATGGGACCCAAGGATTGCATACCTACATATTACATCACATTAGATGAATATTCAATATATCTCATAAAAATACACTACAGAGAAACCGTAAAGGTTTAGTCTCTTTGTATACCTAATACACAATCTTGTTATTTCATAGAATATCGTCAACATCTTCTAAAACCTTTTCTCACATATAACACTTCTTAAAAATGTCTTCGTAAAATCATTCTCCATAACTTGGTGAAATGGAAAAATGAGATAGGGTGAGGTAAAATTCTCAGTAAAGGTAAACATAGAAGATATAATTCAATGATCATAAGTATGAATAAGTTAAGATTAAAGGTATGATAACATGATAATAACTTCTAAAATTCATACCTAATCACACCATTATAAAAAATGTCTCTATTTTAATGTCGGTTCTTCAAGACCTGCGTTAAAAGTCATCAATGAGGACTTTAAACTTCTATTATTTAGTAATTAACGTTAAAAGCACACTTTTAATATCAGTTCCATATAAAACAACATTAAAAGTCCCCATGGAAATATTTTTATGTCATTTATTTAATAATATTCTATTAAATATATTAAAAATATATTTTGTCATGTCGATTTTACGATAATCGATGTGAAAACTAGATTTTCATGTCATTTTTTAGGAACTAATGTTAAAAGTAATTTTCATGTCATTTTATCAAAAACATGATATTATTAATGCATAAAAACTAGTATTTAATATCCTAATATTTTATTTTATGGGTTTGAGAGATCAAACATATTTACGAATTAAAATTTATGGTCATTGAATGTTGGACTTCTCTAAGACATCATTTAGAGATGATCAAATTTTGACATCCATAACTTTTGATCTGTGAGTCTTTTTTATCTCCACGACCACTCAAATAAATTATAGGGAAATAAAATAAATTTTTTTCAATATTATTAATGTTAGTTTTTTGAAAAATCGGAATAAAAAGTGACATTTGACATCATTTTTTCAAAAACTGATGTTAAAATTTCTCATATAAGACTTTTAAACATCGGTTTTTTTAGGAACCGATGTTAAAAGTAAGATTTCATTTTGGTTTTTCAATAAAATGTTATTAATAATGTTGAAATATTTTTATTTTATCTTTAAAGCTTATATTTTAGTTTCATTTGTGCTAAAATGGACTTACAAATCAAAATTTATGGACATTGGAAGTTGATCATCTCTGAATGAAGTCTTATTGAAGTCCAACTTCTCACGGCCATAACTTTTGATCTGAAACAGTGTTTGATATCCATGGCCAGTTAAATAAAAGAATGGTAAATGAACTAAAATTCATAAAATATTATTAATGTTAGTTTTTTGGAAAAAAAATGTGAAACATTGCTTTTAACATGGATTCCTGAAGAAACAAACCGATGATAAAAAATAGTTTTTTCACATAGGTTATCATAAATGTTATATGAAAAATGAAAATATTAATATGTTTTCATTAATATTATCATGAATCCAATATGAAATTTGGAATTAAAATTTTATTACAGTGCATTAGCAAAATTTTTGATTGCCGCCTGAAATTTATTATACTGTGTTTTATTTTACGGTGTCATTTATATGTTTTCTTGCTCCACATATATTAATTTCATGATCAATTATTTAATTTATCATCATTCCAATAACTCAACTAATTTTATCTTCATCATAAATACACTATTTCTTATTTTATTGATCTCATCATGGTATATTTTTATTATTTTTCCCTAATTTTGTTTCTTCTGATTAGTCTTCTTAATTGATATACCAGTTAATGATTCCATTTTTCTTATAATGAAGAAAATTTATTAATATCATGGTAAAACTATAAAGTTTAATTTGGATTGTAAAATAAATTATATGAAAAAAAATTTATTTCCACATCAGATCCTTCCTCATAAGAAAATTATATCCACTAATACTTCAACAACCATAAAAATTATGTCAAATATTTAATTTTTTTTAGATTTTGTATGGTTTCTATGACTGGTTTTTTTCTTGATATTATATTTTATTTGGATGGATCATACCATTGTGAAAGACCTATTTTTTACAATGGTTTTTAGAAAACCAATGCAAAACACCTATTTTTTTACATTGGTATATAGAAAACCAATGTCAAACACCTATTTTTCATGAGAGTTTCCTAAACAATGATGTGAAAATAGTTTTTAACATCACTTTTAAAGAAAAGATGTTATGATGTTATTTCATGTTTGTTTTAAAAAACGACATGGAAAATCATAAAAAATATTATTTTAAGGGTGGTTTTAATAAGAGATGATAGACAACATATTTACATTGTCACCTTCAAATACATCACTTCAATAACCGATGTTAAAAATAAAAAAAAACATACATAAGAAAACTATTTTTTGTACTATTGTTAATTACATATATATTATCATGAATCATGGATTAGATATTTTTCATAAAAAAATACATAATTTATAAGAGTGTGGAATTATGAATAATCAATCATAACCCATGAGAATAAATATAAGTTGGTGATATATGTGTATGGTGTACAAATAAGCATATAAAATCATTTTCTTGATTAAGACTCACTTCCAAGACTATCATAGTGGATTGGGTTCACTCCTAAGACTATCATATTGGACAGACTCCCTTGCTATATTAGGTTCACTTCTTATTCCAGCCTATATTATCTCATGCTATATCAATCATTACATAATGTATTAGAGGGATATATAATTTTGGGCCCACATATAACATAATAAAAACCAAACATATGTATGTTATAAGATCATAAAAATATATATCATATCATCATATAATAATCCATGTAAATGAAATGGTTTTTATAAAGATTTCATTTTTATCATAGCATAACCCATAGAAAAAAATGGGTTTCATAAATATTTAATTATAAATTAATTTACCCATGGAAAATAAATGTGTTTTATAGAATCATTATTAAATTATGATAATCATCATAATCCATACAATGAAAAAATTTGGAATGTAACATATGTTCATATCCCAAGTGAATCATCACAATACTTAAAGTATGTTGACATATATAAAAAATTCTTCTATAGAATCGTTATTAAATTATCATAATCATTATAATCCATTTATTTATAAATTAATTTTAAAATAAAATAATATTCATGATGGTGAAAAAAAAATTCATGCGATAAATGTTATAATAAATATTACTCTCAAAATTTATGTAAAAAGACATAAATAATCATTTTGGAAAACATTGTAAAAATTAATTTTTAAACCGTTGAAAATAAATAAAATAATGGTTTAAAATGAATTTAAAAATAATTATATCATAGAAAATTCATTCTTTAAAACATTTTAAACTACATGTACATCGAAGATAAATTTCAACAACCAACGTAAAAATAAGGTCGTTTTTTCTTCAAAACATGTTATAGATATTTTTAAGTACCAAAGAGAGTAAAATAGTACTATTAATTATAAATTATACGAATAAACATAGAAGAATAAAATATATGGGTTTTAAAGGATATGATATATATAATTTCTTTGAATGTAAATTTATCATAGACAATCCCATTGTAATATAAACCCTTACCTCAGGTCCCATCTTCCTTTGTATGGATTCAAACATCCTATATAAAAAATATATACTTATTATAAATTTATTCCATAACTATATTCATATGCATATTATTATACCTAATTCCCTTATAATTTCCAGTTTACCTTTTATTAATAATTATTCATTTAAATGAACATTCAGATGAAAACTGGTCTGTTTTCCATGCATGTTTCAGTTTGATGATTTTGGTTATTGAAACTTGTACATGGTTTCATAATATATGTAATATTAATTAGTTCATATATATCATATTAATTTATTATATACACTTTTATAAATATTGATATAAATTAGTGATGAAAAATAAATTACATCACTACATAGAGATAATAGTTTGCATGTATGCACAAGTGACATTATCATTTTCCAACAGATATGAAAGACATAAAAAATGTCTATAAAGTTAACCTAAATATATCTAATTATAGTTAATATATTCATTAAATTATATTAGTATGATTATAAAACATTTGTAAGAGGTTTAATATAAAAAATATGAAAAGATCGATAAGAACATATACCTCATTTTTGGGTATCCTCCTTTGAAGAGCACATTAAGGATTCTTAGATGAGTGTTTTGGGAAGAACATAACATCACGAAAATTGATTTGTGTTTTTAGAGGGTATTCAGGCATATATTTTTTAAGATAAATTTCTTAATCAGTGTGGATAATAAAGGATTGGAAGTTCCTTTTTATAAGTGCGGGGAGTGACACACTTGTAATTAATAAGAATATTATAATACAATAAAGTCACTATCATGGGAAAGTGGATCAAAATTGGATCAAGTTTGAATATGGGATAATAAAATATAAAAATAAATTTATCTAATAGGATTTTGATAATTTTCTATGCCATTTTAACCCTTATCTATTTAGTTTAACCCCTCATTAAACCTTTTAACATTTATTGTGGAATGATTTTCACCATGGTTACTATTAATTTTGACAAAAAAAAATTAAGTTATCCTTATTACATAATATTAATTATATTTAATCCAAATATATAATAATTTTTACAAAATTCAACACCTATAATTGGAAAAAATTAATTCTAATATCTGTATATAGAATGCATAAAAACATGTTTTTAGAGAAATGAATTTTTAAGAATAAAAATAAATTTTTTCTTATTATGTGACTATTAAAAACGATTAGATAAATGATAAAAAAATTATTGAATATATTATTTAAGAATTTAAATGAAATCATCCATTAATATTGATTAATTTAATTTATTGAGATAAAAACACATTTCATACATAAAAATATTTTTTCAAAAAAACATGCCTTTTTACCTTCAAATGATTTTATTTCAACTACTAACCAATGAATTAATTTTATAAATGTTTAAAAAATAATTTTTCATAATTTAGTTATTTCTATTCATAACCATCAATCCAAAGGGTAGGTTATTGATGATTGGCGTTCTGGCCGAAGGTATATTTTATCAGTGTCCCTAATTAATTATAACCCACCCATAAAATTTTGTATAGTTAAAGTGTGGGGTCGATCCACAGGGAAATTTGGCAGTGCATTGGTTCAGTTGCGTTTATAATTAATTTAGTGAAACATGCAGAATTTAGAGTGGACTGGTTGGTTTGGATTGAGTGAAACTGTTTTGATTACTTATACAAAATGATTAACAATTTTAAAGAAACCACAAGTGGTTTAAAGGTGTTTTATCAGAAAGAAAAGTGTATTGGGGTTGTGGTGATTATGGAGTTTTTATGCAGATTGCATTAATGGTTGTGTTGTTCATGATAATTCAACATTATGGATTTCCTTTTATTACTAGATTTCCTTAGTCCGGTTCCTCCTATTTGGAAATGAAGAAGTTGAATCCTTGGTCTGGTAGTCAGTGTTTCTCAATTATTAATTTGGTTCAGTCCATTTATGAATCATTCAAACCTTTTCAATGGTCATGAAAGCTTTCACAGTTACTCTTATTTTATATCGCTGAGAATTATTCCCTTGGTCCGGCTTAGAATTCTCAGTAATATTTAGCAATGATTTAAGAGGAGTAAGGAGAATTAAGAAGAACAAACACAACTAACTAAATCAATACAACATAAAACAATCCTTCATCACCCACATCCCCAACACAAGGGGTTTAGTTACACATGGAAATCATGATAGGGGAAACACACTCGATACCTGAGGAATTCATCATGTAGGCTTTGAGGAGCGGTTTCGGTAGGTGGAATAGTGGAACTACGGCACCACAGTGGCTTGGGAATGGTAACAGTAGAACTTCTCCCCTCCTTCAATGGTTTTGAACTCCAAAATCTAAAGGCCAAAGCCTCTTTTTATAGAAAAATAAATTACACTACGTGTATAGTAAGTACACGCCATGTACTTCCTTCAACACGCTTTGGGCTTCATTTTTCTCCACTGGTAGGCGGCCTAACATGTTGTCTTTGACTTTTGGCATGACACCACCTAGTAATTGAGTGTACACGGCGTGTAGCACCGCCATACATGGAATGTAGTATCAAAATATGGCCGCCAACCCCTTCTAGAATAGAAGGCACGACGTGTAACAATGAAACACACCGTGTCTCCTTCAACGGCCAGATGGGCGTGTAGACTCTTCTCAACAACAACCGCTTCTAGAATGTAAAACACGGCGTGTGGCACCGCCCCACATGGCATGTAGCTTTTTCCTGGTGACATGGGTGTGTACTCCCTCCTTCAATATGTTTCCTTGTCTGGATGTACCTGGCGTGTATAAAAAGTACAGGCCGTGTAGTTTTAAAATCTCCACAGACTTCCCTTGATTTTTGTATTTTAGCCAGAATGTTCCTAAAAGTAAACAAAATCACCAAAATCAAAGAATATATTCACGAAAAAATATATATTTTCTGAAAAGATGTATTATATTCAATAATATATATGAAAATGTATACACAAATTGGGTGCATCAAATTCCCCCACACTTAGTCGTTTCCTGCCCTGAAGCAAAATCTCAACATCTAATTAAAAGAGCCTATACTTTTAAAAGGAAGGCATTCAATTAATCAAACGTATAAATGATAAAGTTACTGAGGAAAAATTCTAAAAGGCACAAACAAATTCAATTCATAAGATATTAAAATCATGCCTCATATATAATCCAATTAACTACTCTCATCCTCTTTCAACACATTTTTCAACCTTTCAAAAATAAGCATGCAACTTGATGATTTACCTTACCAGTCAAAATCACACTCCACACTCAAGATGTTTTTATTCAATGTTATGCTCAATCTAAGGTATATACACTATATCCATATGTTTGAAAGATATGATGTTCTCTACTTTAGAAAATTTGAATTAAAAATAATGAAGGCTTTATCAATAAGGTTCAGATGTCTATGTGGCTATGGGTTGGTAGGTTCAGATGAAAAATAAATTCTGAGGCTTCAAAAAAGAAGGGTAATTCTTTTAAACAGCATTTCATGATATTCAATGTAAAGATCACTGAAAATGATTCCTTTACAAGATCATTCGAATGTTGTTGTAATCACCATCTTTTCCCTTAGTCAAGTAGGGTTCATGAGTAAATAAACATAAGGTCCCTTTGTTTTTTTAAGAATGGAAACACTTATTAATACAATGAATAGATGTTTGAAACCCTTTTTTCCCCAAATATTCAAGAGGCACTCCCCCACACTTCATTTCATGATTGTGCACAAAAATAAGTCATGTATTGCCAACTCCATCTTTAAAGATCAAATGAATAATCATGCAATGTTTGAAAAGAGATAGGGGAGGAAGGGAAATTGGCTTCTGATATGGCTTCCTATAATGGTTGTTCATGGATTCTATTGGCTTAAAGAAGATCAAAAGTAGGGTAGGTCTCAATATAAAGTGGTTGAAACAATCTACTGCCTCAATCATTTTAATTTAATTTGAAAATTTCTTCATGTTTTGAAAAGAAAACTTGAATATTCTGGTTGTTATGTATATCCTAAGAATCGCTCAAGAAAGAGGGTATTAGAAAAGAAATATAGAAAAGGGTTTAGAATACCTCTCAGGAGTGGAAAAATAATAAAGGACATTCAGGTCATGACATGCATATAAATGATTAGCCTAAGCAATGTAATTAATCAAGGATTAAAAGGTGCAATTGAAATTATATTAGCAATCATTTTAATATACTCAAAAATCAAAATAATCATGCAACACTCAAAAATTTCCTATTAAATAACTCTAGTATTTATAAGAGTGTTTAACCAAAATTGCTTCACATTTTCAAATATATAATCTAATAATGATGTCTCCTAGACTAGTTTTAAGGTCCAAGACTAATGTGAAAAAGATAGATGCTCCCCCACACTTAATTCAACACATGGTCCACCTAGTGAAATACTAAGGTAAAGGGTGGGAAAGGGTGAGATATGGGGGGAAATGAGGGAAATAAGTGAAAGAGTAAATCCAAAAATAAAGACAATATAAATGGAAAAATACTCCCCTCATGAATAGTGATGCCCAAGGCACCCCATGATTCATGTGGCTGTCGAGGAGAAATAAAACCGGAAGCATGTACAACAGACACAAGTATGAGAGAGAAAAAAATATATATACACAAGGAAAAGTATGTGTCCCAAAATATGTCAAGGGGTCGCCTCAGAAGAGGCATCATCTTGTACAGAACAAGCTGGGAGGGACGGCTCAGGATCCATGGAAGCGGGAGGCTCAGACCCTGCATCGGGAAGGGAAGCTGAAGAAGTAGGAGCCATAGGTGTTGTACTCGGTGAAGGAAGATCAGCAGCAGACCCTGGACCGGCAGAAGTGGTGGCGGCAGGAGGAGTAGTAGCAGGGCCCACTGTAGCCAGTAGAGTAGAATATGTGGCCTGCACAGTGAAGGGCGGTGGAGCTGCAGTAGAAGGGCCAGGAACCGGGGTAGAGGCAGGTGGCGTAGGCAAAGGAAGACCAAGATGCTGAGAAATAAGCACCAACAGCTACTCCACGTGGTCCTGGAGGTCGTCCAGGTGAATCAAATGGCACGCAATGGTGTCCTGGCGGCCGATGATACGAACCAACTGCTGCTCCATCTGATCATGTCGGTTGTCGAAGTGACCCAAGACATACTCCATCGCGACTAGGCAGTAGGAAATGGAAATATCGACCAAGGGTGTGGGTGTAGGTGGGATGGGGGATGGGAAAAAAGAAGTAAGGCCAGAAGAAGTGGTGGCAGTAGGAGGTGGGTGAGGTTGAGAAGTTGGAGTGGGTGGGGAAGGAGGACCAGGGTCAGCAGCTGGGGCAGGAGGGTCAGCGGGTGGCTGGGGATGAGCCTTGGCAAGGATGTAGGCACCCCCTGCTTCCGGACCATCCCCATGCGAATAAGTATGAGAAAGTCCATCCGCTGGGGTGAACCTAACAGGTCCTAAGGCAAAGAGGGCTCGAATACCCCATGGTGGTGGATGAGACGAGTAGTGTAAAACCCACCATTCAGGTTTCCCTCATGGATGGTAAACATGGAGTGGAAATAGGAGGCCGCTAGATAGGGGAGTTTTGGGTAGTCGTGCCGGATGACACATGTAAGGAGCACCTTGTAATGGCCGGTCACGACCCACATATCCTAATGGAAGAGGAAAAGGATGGCACTGAAGCACCGGTGGGCAAAGCGGATGATGGGGTCAGCTATAAGGGTACTATTCTGGGAAGTGGGGGAGTACCGGTGGTCAGGCCCAGCGATCTCCCTCCACATAGCGACGATCTCAGAGTGCTCGGGCCTTGAATGGGTAGAAAAAGGAGGTGGGGTGATGGTATGGGGTTAGAAGCTGCACCCTCAGCCAAACTCGGTCATGGTAAGGGAAAAACGTCGGCCGCCTAGCCGGAACCATACCACGTGCACCGCATCTCTAGGTGGCTCCCGGTACTCCGCTCCATCAAACTCAAATGAGGTCGCGAACTCCAAAAATAGATCGCAAAAAATAGGAGTGCTGACCTGGAAAATAGCTAGGAGTGGGGTGTGCCCGAAAATCTCCTCCAAGTCCTCCCAAATACAGAGCTTTTGTGGAATGCTGCTATCAAGGTATCGGCCACTCAATGGTATTGGCTGGCAAGAGAAGCATCAGACCCTGTCATATGCGAGATCGGTGATAGGGAATACCATGCAGGCATAGGGAGCACCTACGGGTCCCAGCCCAGGTGCCGGTGCAGCAGCAGGGGCTGGCTCTGTGAGGGGATATGCTGAAGTAGAGGGTGGATCATTGGATGGTGTGCTCGAAGAGGGACTAGCAGCTGATGAAGATGGTGCAGGTAGAGCGGCAGCTGGTGGAGCAGAAATAGTGGGGCTCGGAAGCTCGGTGCCAGAAGGTGGAGGTGTAGCAGAAGTAGGCCCGACCTCTACTGGGGGAGTGAGTGGTGGCAGAATAGCCAATGGAGGGAGCTTGAAGACCAGAGCATCAGGGTCTGGCTGCGTCGGTGGGTGGAGTCGAATCCGCCGAAAAATGGACCCCTCGCCCTCAGTGGCGGAGGCTGACCGCTTCCCTCGGGATGGATCGTGATCTGCCATAACCTTGACCCAGGATCACAATGCAAGAAGAATCAAAACATGAAACACCCCAAATCAACAGATCTGAGAAATGGGGGTGCAGGTGTCATTCGGGAGTAGAAATGGGAAGAAGGGGGAGAAATGGGGAGCCGCGCGACACGGGCTCAAGCTGGGTGGCCCGTGGCTTATATAGCCACGATACACGGCATGTATGATTGGACTACACGCCGGGTATTCCCATTTTTTTCAAAAATATATATAAATATATAATTATTATAGTAAACTATATAATAATTAATATTAATAATTAGAATAAAATAGATATATCTAAAAATTCTATTGCAAATAAACCTATACACGACGTATATCGGGTAATACGTGCAGTGTAACATAAAATCTGAAAAAGAGAAGTACAACCTTTGGTCCAATGCTTGGGGCGAGGTTTGAACCGGCGATCCGCCGTTCCAAATGGAAGCCCTCATCCACTGGAGTGAAGGTTGTACTGCTACCTGTATTTATCATTTATATATAGTAAATTTATACGGCTTATACACACGGGAAGAAAGAAATGCATGTCGTGTGGTTTTTAATTATATAAGAATGGGATTAAGCAGGAAGTTTAGCCATGTTCAACCCAGGTCTTTTGGATCTAGGGCCGAGACTTTGGCAATCTGCCACCTTCATCCTCATGAATTTATGTTATAAACATTTTTAATTTATATCTGAAAATTATGACGCACACGGAGTATATAGAAATGCACGTCGTGTGGTTTTATTAATAGAACAAATGATGGAAATGAGACAGTTGTCTGGATTCGAACCTGAGTCCTTTCGAACCGAGATACGATTCTAGCCAACCAGTCCATCCCATTATGGGTTTGATTATATTTAAACACACACACACACACAAATATATATATATATATATATATGAAAAATACCACACACGCCGTGTAAATGAACATGAGTAGAAAAAGGATGAACCCTGTGTCGAAGGTAGGTCTAGAGGGATTCGAACCGGCGATGTCTCGGATAAACTCTAGTGACCGTACCATCATCACCGGCATCATCTTTGTTTATTACATCATTAATCTATATAGTTATAATAGTTATAAATTAAATAAAAAGGAAAAAGTGCATGCTGTGTATATAGGTGGTATACAGCGTGTATTTTCTAGGTTGCCTCCTAGAAAGCGCCTTTGTATTAGGTCATTTTCTTGACCTACTAACCTTGGTTTACCTATGCTATATGGTGGACAACGTTCCTACTATGTTGTCTGTAGGATGGTATGCTTTCAACAACTGCCTGTTTACCTTGAATGGTTGACCATATTCTCCATAAATTTCTATCGCTCCATGATGGAATACGCATCCAATGTGGAATGGTCCCGACCATCGTGACATTAACTTCCCTGGGAATAAGCGAGGATGAGAATTAAAGAGAATTACCTGATCACCAGGTTGGTAAGATTTTCATGAAATCATCCGGTCGTGAATGGCTCTTGTCTTCTCCTTGTATAGCTTGGCCTTCTCGTATGCCTCTAATCTGATTTTATCGTGTTCTGACAGTAGGAACCTCTATTTCTCTTCAGCTGCCTTCAGATCAAAATTTAGGGCTTTGAGGGCCCAGTAGGCTTTGTGATCCAATTCCACTGGAAGATGGCAGGGCTTTCCATAGATGAGGCGGGATGGGGACATTCCCAGTTGGGTTTTGAAAGTAGTCTGATATGCCCACAAGGAATCATCTAACTTCTTGGGAAAGTCCTTCTGTGAAGTGTTCATTGTTTTCTCTAGGATCTTCTTGATCTCGCGGTTGGAGAGCTCTACCTGCCACTAGACTAGGGATGATTTGGTGTCCCCATCTGATGCTTTACTCCATACATTGATAGTATTCCTCTTATCAGTGTGTTGTCGAAGTGGTCCCTCTCTCGCTGATCAGTACTCGTTGAACCCCAAACCTGCTAAAAATATTTTTCTTTAAAAATTGCATGACTACCTTGGTTGTGTCGTGTACTGTAGGAGTGGCTTCCACCCACTTGGAGACGTAGTCGACGGAGACCAAGATGTAAGTGTTACCGAATGATGGGGGAAAGGGAACCATGAAATCTATGTCCTAGACGTCGAAAATCTCGTCCTCCAGGATGGGGTGCTGGGGAATCATGGCTTTACATGCCACATTACCGGTCCTCTAGCACCGATCACAATACGAAACAAAGGCTTTGTCATCTCTATGCATGGTGGGCCAGAAAAATCCAGAATGCATGATCTTAGCTATGGTACGGTCCGGTCCATGATGTCCTCCTACTAGTGAGGCGTGACAGAACTCCAGGACACCGTGAGCTTCATTATCTGGGATGCAACGGTGGATCACTCCATCTACACAGGATCGGAATAGCAGAGGATCCTCCCAGAAGTACCGTTTCACATCAAAGAAAAATCTTTTCCTTTGTTGGAAGGATAGGTCGGGGTGAACGGCACCTATAACCATAAAATTAGCGATATTAAAATACCATGGTCTAGGTTTTTCATTGATCGAAAAGAGTTGCTCATCAGGAAAATCATCCCTTATCCCCTGATCTTCTTTCTTCTCCAAATGAGGCAGCTCAAGGCGGGAGAGATGGTCAGCGATGAAGTTCTCACTCCATTTCATATCTCGGATCACAAGATCGAATTCCTGTAGGAGGAGTACCCAACAGATCAATCGGGGCTTCAAATCTTTCTTGTTTAGTAGGTACTTTAGTGATGTATGGTCAGTATAAACAATAACTTTAGACAGCACTTTGTAAGAACGAAACCTGTCAAATGCGAAAACCACTGCAAGAATCTCCTTTTCTGTGGTGGTGAAGTTGATCTGTGCCTCATTGAGCATCCTACTGGAATAATAGATAGGTCGGAAAATCTGCTCAATTTGCAGGACCAAGACTTCTCCCACTACTTAGTCGCTCGCATCGCACGTCACCTCAAATTGTTCCTCCCAATTGGGAGAAATAATAACTTGAGCTTCCACCAGGCGCTGCTTTAGATGCTCAAAAGCTATGACACATGTCTCATCAAACACAAATATGTCATCCTTGGTTAGAATTAAGATTGGTGCAGGGATGGGCTATTTTGGAGAAGCTGCGGACAAACCGCCTGTAAAAACCTGCTTGCCCTAGGAAGTTGCAGATGGCTCGGATTGAAGTCGGTATAGATAGTCGTGAAATGACTTCGATCATCGCCGGTTCCACCTCTATCACCTTTTCTGAAATTCTATGTCCAAGTAATATGACACTTTGCGCCATGAAATGACACTTTTTCCAGTTCAAGTCTAGGTTAGTGTGCTCACATCGTTCCAAAACTAGCTCCAGGTGCCGTAAACAAATGGTGAATGATATTCTGTAAACGGAAAAATCATCCATGAATACCTCCAGGATTCGTTCTGCCATGTCATGGAAGATGGCCAGCATACAGCGCTGGAAGGTGGCGGGGGCATTGCAAATGCCGAAATACATCCTTAGATAAGCAAATGTGTCATAGGGGCAATTGAATGTGCTATTTTCCTGATCCTCTAGAGCAATGGAGATTTGGTTGTAGCCGGAAAAACCATCGAGGAAGCAATAGAAGTTGTGCCCTGCTAGTCTCTCTAGCATTTGATCCATGAATGGAAAGGGAAAATGATCCTTTCTTTTAGCATCGTTTAGGTTTTGGTAATCCACACAGACTCGCCAGCCCGTGATAGTGCGTGTAGGGATGAGCTTGTTCTTTTCATTTGAAATCACAGTGATACCCCCCTTTTGGGTACCACTTGGAGGGGACTCACCCACGGACTATCCGAGATTGGATAGATGATGCCTTCATCTAGTAATTTGATCACCTCTTTTTTTTCAACTTCCTTCATGGGAGGATTCAAGCGTCGTTGTGGTTGTCGAGATTTCTTGGCACCTTCTTCATGTATCACCTTGTGAGTGCAAATGGTAGGGCTGATTCCCTTCAGATCAGTGATTGTACACCCAATAGCATGCTTCCGCTATTTGAGAACCTACAGAAGTGCATCTTCATGCTCCTGTGACAGTTCTGCATTACGTATAACAGGAAAAGTTTTATTGGGTCCTGAATACCCGTACTTGAGAGAAGATGTAAGAGGCTTCATTTCGAGTTCAGGCGCCTTTAAAATCGAAGGCACAAGTCGTTGCACCTTGTCATGTTCCAAACTATCAGAAACAACTGCATGCTGCCAATAGTGATCGCCCTGGTCTTCAAATAATTGCAAGTCTTATGGCGCTTCTTCTAACAGAATATCTAGAATAGTTAAATTATTTGATGTAAAAGAACATACCAGATCATCCCCTTTTCACTAAAAAGGTTAACCATGGTGGAAACTTCAAACACTCCTCATTCCCTGACAAGGATGCATGTTTGACAGCCTTGAGGATGTTGTAGGAAACTCTTTCATCGCCTACCCGGAAAATAAGCTCTCCTTAGTGCACATTGATCAGTACCTTTCCAGTTTCCAAGAAAGGTCCTCCATGTATAAGAGGTGCTTCCTGGTCATCCCCCATGTCGAGGATGATGAAATCAGTGGGGAGGATTAGCTAGCCAACCTTTACCAGTATGTCCTCCAGTAGTCCCTTCATATGTTTAATGGATCGATCAACAAGTTGAAGGGCTACATGGGTAGACTTGAGATCGTTGAGTCCCAGCATCTTGAAAACTCCAAGGGGCATGAGGTTCACACTGGCCCCTAAGTCCTAGAGAGCCTTCCCAAACTCACAGGATCCAGTAGTACAAGGAATGGTGAAACTACCTGGATCATGGAGTTTTGGAGGAATTGAATGTTGGAGGACTGCCGAACACTCCTTTGTCAGGGCAATGGTGCCCAGATCCTCCATTTTTCTTTTGTTGGATAGTATTCCCCTAATAAATTTGGCATAGGTGGGAATTTTTGTCAACGCCTCTACAAATGAAATATTTATATGCAGATTTTTGAATATGTCCAAGAATTTGTTGAACTGGTGTTCCAGCTTCCTCTACTTCAATCTCTCCGAAAAGGGTAAGGAAGGTTCAAAAGGTTTGAAAAACTCTTTACCTTTATTCTATGAAACATCCTTCTATGGGATTTTGGATGAGGATGGGTCAGTATTGGTAAATTTTTCATCAAAAGTGGTTGTAGATGCACCTGGATATGCTGATTGGTTCTATTGGAGCTCTTTTCCACTTTAGAGTATGATGGCATGGGCCTCCTCCCTCGGGTTTGTCACTGTGTTTCCTGGTACTGTACTGGGATTCCTTCCTGAGAGTTGGTTTTCCAACTGACCCATTTGATTCTCCAAGCCTCGAATTGAAGCTCCCTGATTTTGGAATCGATTCTCAACAGTAGATATGAATTTAGTCATCAGATCCTCTAACCTTGAGGTGTTCTTCTGCTGAGGTGGTTGTTGAGCCAGTGGAGGAGGTGGCTATCATGGCTGTTGTGGTTGAGGGTTCTAATACCCTTGTTGCTGATAAGGACCCTACTGGGGATGTTGCGGCCTTTGGTATTGGTTCTGGTATGTAGGTTGGTTGTAGCTGGGCGGTCACTGGGGAGGATGATTCTACTGTTGTTGGCCCCAGCCTGTGTTCTGTTGATCTCGTCATGCCAGGTTCTGGTACTGCTGGTACTGGTTGGGCCCTCGATTATTGGTAACATAACTCACCTCACTCATCAAAGGGCCTCTAGTCAAACCCAGGTATTCTCCCATGATGTGGTTATCACCACAGTCTCTGCATGATGGATGGTTTGCCGCATGAACTTGATATTCTCCTTTGAGATTCAATGCTTTGATTTTCTTAGACACAATGTCCAACTGAGCAGCTAACATAGTGGTAGCATCAACACTTTGCATACCTCGCTTTTGAGTCCCCCGATTGGAGTGCCACTGGAAGCTATTGGATGACATGTCTTCCACTAGTTTGAATAGCTCTTCAAGGGATTTCTGCATCATCGTACCTCCAGTAGTAGCGTCCACCACAGACTTGGTATTTTTTGTAAGTCCTCTATAGAGGTCTGGACTTGCATCCAGAGTGGGAGTCTTTGGTGGGGTCATTTTTGTAACATCTCTTTGAAGCGTTCCTAGGACTCGTACAACGACTCGGAGTCATGCTACTGGAAGTTGTTGATCTAGTTTCGTAGCGTCACCATCTTAGATGGTGGGATGTATTTGGATAGGAAAACCTGGCCTAGCTCCTCCCAGCTGAAGATAGATCATTGTGGTAGCCCTTTGATCCAGACTTTCGCCTTATCCTGCAGAGAAAAGAGAAATAGGTGAAGGTAGATGGCTTTTTCTGAAACGCCATGTTAACAAAATGTGTCGCAGATCTTCAGAAATTTGGAGAGATGGGCTTTTGGGTCTTCAGTGGGTAGGCATCCGAATTGGACAGTGTTCTCGATCAAATTCATGATTTTAGGCTTGATCTCGAAGTGCTGGGCCTGGACCGGAGGACGGACGATGCTTGTATCAGTTCTATGGATTGAAAGAAGTATGTACTCCAAAGAGTACATCTTGGAGGTAGCTGCTGAGGGGGTGGAGGTTGCAGATACTGCGGCTCTTGAGGGGTGAAATAGGTTCATTGTATGAGTTGTTGCGTTTGTTGTAGTTGGTCGTACGCAGGAGGAGGTTGCTGCGGTGGTCGTTGGTAATCCCTCGAGAGGAATTCAACGAAGTCTCCAGGAGCCTGCTCCGGAAGACCAGTAGCGGGACGGTGCTGATCCTGGTACGGATGCTCAGCCGTAGCATCCACAACTGGTGCTCCCTCTTCCTTTTTCACCATGGTAGAGGAATGATGTTGGTGTGTTTCTTTTAGTGCATGTTGGAGAAGAAGTAGGGTCCATTCGATTTCCGGATCAAGCGGAACAAGTTCTGATGACTCGGCGCTTCTGGACTGAGTGGGGTGTTTATTCATGCACCTAAGGTCCTGCACATCCACAAAAAAATACCATGCGAAAAAGAAAAAATAAAAGGGAAAATTGAAATGGGATTAGAAGAGAATTTTTTGAGAATTTTTTATTTTTATTTTCACTTAATCAATTATTAACACAACCAAATTGTAGTACCGAAACCAAAAGATTCCCCGGCAACGGCGCCAAAATTTGATGAATATTGTTGTGGCCGAAGGTATATTTTTTCAGCATCCCAAGTTAATTATTACCCACTCTTAAAAATTTAGTATAGTTAAAGTGCGGGGTTGATCTACAGGGAACTTTGGCAGTGCGTTGGTTCAGTTGAGTTTATAATTAATTTAGTAAAACATGCAGAATTTAGAGTGGATTGGTTGGTTTGGATTGAGTGAAACTGTTTTGTTTACATAAAGAAAATGATTAACAATTTTAAAGAAACAACAAGTGATTTAAAGTTGTTTTAACAGAAAGAAAAGTGCATTGGAGCTGTGGTGATTATGGAGTTTTTATGGGGATTGATTTAATGGTTGTGTTGTTCATGAGAATTCAACATTCTAGATTTCCTTTTATCACAATATTTTTTTGGTCTGGTTCCTCCTGTTTGGAATTGAAGAAGTTGACACCTTGGTCTGGTAGTCAGTGTTTCTCAATTCTTAATTTGGTTCAGTCCATTTATGAATCAGTGAAACCTTTTTAGTGGTCATGAAATATTTCACCGTTACTCTTCTTTTATATCGCTGAGAATTCTTCACTCGGTCCAGCTCAGAATTCTCAGTAATATTTAGCAATTATTTAAGAGGAGTAAGGAGAATTAAGAAGAAGAAAAACAACTAACTAAATCAATACAACATAAAACAATACTTCATCACCCACAGCCCCAACCCAAGGAGTTTAGTTACACATGGAAAGCATGATAGGGGAAACACACTCGATACGTGAGGAATTCATCGTGTAGGCTTTGAGGAGCGGTGTCGGTAGGAGGAATAGTGGAACTACAGCACCACAGTGGCTTTGGAACGGTAACAGCAGAACTTCTCCCCTCATTTAATGGTTTTGAACTCCCAAATCTGAAGTCCAAGGCCTCTTTTTATAGAAAAATAAAGTACACATCGTGTATAGAAATTACACGCCATGTACTTCCATCAACGCACTTTGGGATTCATTTTTCTCTGCTGGTAGGCAGCCTAACACGCCGTCTTTGACTTTTTTCATGGTGTCGTCTAGTAGTTGAGTGTACACGGCGTGTAGCGCCGCCATACATGGTGTGTAGTATCAAAATTTGGTCTCCAAACCCTTCTAGAATAGCAGACACGACATGTAGAAATGAAACACGTCGTGTCTCCTTCAACTGCCACATGGGAGTGTAGACTCTTCTCGGCAACAATCGCTTCTAATTTGTAGTACACGGCATGTAAGATTTGAGGAGCGGTGTTGGTAGGTGGAATAGTGGAACTACGGAACCATGGTGGCTTGGGAACGGTAAAATCAGATCTTCTCTCCTCCATTAATGGTTTTGAACTCCCAAATCCGAAGGCCAATGCCACTTTTTATAGAAAAATAAAGTACACGGTGTGTATAGAATGTACACATAGTGTACTTCCGTCAATGCACTTTGGGCTTCATTTTTCTCCACTGGTAGGTGGGCAAACACCCCATCTTTGACTTTTGTCATGGTGCCGCCTGGTAGTTGAGTGTACACGGCATGTAGTGCCACTATACACAACGTGTAGTATCAAAAAATTTCAGCCAAACCCTTCTAGAATAGAGGACATAGTGTGTTGCAATGAAACACGCCTTGTCTCCTTCAACAACCACATGGGCGTGTAGACTCTTCTCGGCAACAACCGCTTCTAGAATGTAGTACATGGCGTGTAGCTCTTCCCCACACAGCGTGTAGATTTTGCCTGGTGACATGGATGTGTACTCTCTCCTTCGATCTGTGTCCATGTCTAGATTTACACGGAATGTATAAAAAGTACACGCCGTGTAGTTTTAAAATTTCCATAGACTTCCCTTGATTTGTGTATTTTATCCAGAATGTTCCTGAAAGTAAACAAAATCACCAAAATCAAATAATATGTTCATGAAACAACAGATATTTTCTGAAAACATGTTTTTATTTTCAATAATATACATGGAAATGTATACACAAATTGGGTGCATCAGTTATAATTTTCAAATTAAATAATAATATTTCAATAGTATATCGAGGTTTATTTAAACATGGTGTTTCATGTAAAGAAATATATCAAAGGATATAAATTTATTTAAAGATAGATATATCATAAAACCTTGGGGTATTATATTATAAACCATTATAAGAATTTTTTCCTCAATATTTCATCACTCTGATACAAACAAATGAGGATACCACTTTCTCATCACATTCTCAGGTTCCCACGTAGTTTCCTCAAATTTATCATTTTAAAAAAATACTTTAACTCGGAGAATGTTATTATTCCACAACACTTTAACTCCTTGATCTAGAATATATTCCAGTTTTTTCTCATAATAGAGATCATTTTCCATTGGTATGATATCTATGTTTAGTATATGTGAATGATTAGTTATGCACTTCCTCGGGAGAGATACATGGAACACATCGTAAACTTGAGAGAGATTTGGTGGAAGCACCATGAAAAAATGCTGTCATCCTAATAGAATAGTGAATCTCAAAGGGACAAATATATATAAGGCTCCAATTTACCTTCTTTCCTAATATCACAACCTTTTCCAAGTATATATTCCTTGAAATACCTTGTTACTAACTTCAAACTCTAGATCTCACTAATGATTATCAGTATAAATTTTAGTTCAACTATGAGCCTCCCTATTGAGTTGCTGAATGGATTTATCCTTCTCTATCATTTCCTTAGTTAGCTCAGGTCCCAACAGATTTCATTATCCAACTTCATCCTAGCACATTGGAGTTCTTCACTTCCAATCATAGAGGTATTCATAAGGAGTCATTAGAATGCTTGAGTGAAATCTATTATTATAAGAAGACTTTAAGGAATAAGGTATTTAATCTAGTATAGGAAGAGAAAAACTCAATGTTCTTCAAATAATTCAAGGGGATAGCTCGCTAGGGATTGAGATAATCCACTCTAGAATTCCTTTTTGAAAAATCAAAATAATGTGGCTTAGAAATTTAGAGAATTTCATAACCAGGTTTAATTAATTCTTGGGTTAGAAAATAAGAACTTTACAATGTCCCTAATTATTTTCTTAAACATCTAAATTCCCCATATCTAAATAATAATATAATTATTATAATTTAATTGACATTTATTATACTCAGAGATAAAATAAATATTATTTTCTAGAAAAAATAAATAAATATTTATTCAAATTATATTTAATATGGAATTTATCACTAGAGCGTTAAACAGAGTATGTCAATCCTCTTCAATATTTATTGGTCCATTAATAAGGAATATTTATTTAATTAATTAAATTTCAAAAAAATATTCACCAATAAATATATAAATATTATATTCATCAAAATTAGGGAATAAATATTTATTAAATATTAAAATAACTAAATAATTAAATATATTTTTTACCTTGTGAATAGACCATAATAAATAATTTTTTTATATTTAAATATTCAACTCAAATTTTTATTCTATCAAATGACTGGTGATTGAATATTTGTGATCAAACCAACATAAATAATTATCAAACAATGTAAGGTAATAATATTTAACCATCTTTTTAAATTCATATGTAATAAAACTTGGGATTCAAATACACTTTGCGTGTGGCCCTTTAGGGCCCTTTCTTAATGGAATTGGGCTACACTGCAAACATACACAGTATAATATAATTCGTTTATCTTGATATCTATAATCAATCATGTTTCATTCTAGTGTTATTAACCTATGTTCCCGATATCTCTTTCTCTAACTTTTAATAAATTAACTTTTTGAAAACACCGCCATGGACATGGAATTAATCAGGTAGTTAAATTATCTTAAAATGGAATGATATTTCAACTACTATTAAATAAGATAAGGGATAAATCATTTTTTCATTATTCATTAATACAAAATCACTTGTGATGCAAACAACATATCCTACTTCTCTATGAGCAAATTTCATCATGGTTCTCATAAATAAATAAAAGTGTGTGTCTCGTGAAAATTATTAATAATATTATTAAAGTCCAAGCATCATTACACATGTTTGTAGATAGGAATATCCAATAAAAAATATAAATGTGGATTTCCTATTGTCAGGTCATGTTCTCACAATCTCAGGCAGTGAATATTTCCAGGGTTTTACACTATGAAAATGTGTCTCAAAGTCCTATGAGTCTCCACCCCTCGTATCCTATATTATTTTTGTCTCATAAAATGATATAATCCAGTTATAGAACTTATATTTTAGAATAACATCATGAAACTTCTAGGATCTCATCATAGAGGGGACTTGTTATGACCTTTCAGTACAACAATACACTAAGGACACTAGTACATACTATGTCATCCAGAAGAAAAATCATATTTTAATAATAAATTTTATTAATATTCAAATATATTAATAAAAGTAATCACAAAATACTTAGAAGCTTATTCTTGGGAACCAACTCTAACAGACTCTCACTTTCACTAGATCAAAATGCTAACAACCATTAGTTCATTGGCTCTTACATGATATTAATTCTTCTACTGAGATAAAGACTTGATCAAGTGTTCCTCCATGTTTTCCTCCATTTAAACTCTATTCACAACAACTTTACCCCTTAGTGAAAAATCCCTAAAGAGGTGATATTTGTAGAGTATTTGATTCACCCATTGATGTGACCTTGGATTCTTTGAGAGACCCAATGATACAATATTATAACAATATAATGTGATAGGGTCTCTAATATTTGGTACCACATTATGATCTTTTAGAAAGTTTCAAATCCAAATAGCTTCATTGTATATATCAAAACCTTCTATATAGTCAGAATATATTATATAATCAAAAACAACTGGTTTCTTTATGATCATATATCCTTTATTGAGACTAAATACATATCCTAACTACATCTTTTTATCATTCTAATTTGGTGAAAATAGAATCATTATATCCTCTAATGACTAGTTCCACATAACCTCTCTATACCATGAATATATCCTTAGTACATGTTATTACTTAAGGATGGAGTTAACAGTAGACCATTTTACTTCTCCTAGATTATCCTGATATCTACCTACTATAATTAAATTATAAGAAACATCAAGACTTGTACATAAAATTTCATACATAATAGATCCTATCACAAATAAGTATAAGATACTATATATTCTCTCACTCTCATGTTGTGTTTGGGGACACATTTTCATAGAGAGAGATATATACCATATGACACTAGAACTAATCTCCTCTTGTATTTTCTCATACTAAATCTATTTAGTACCATTCCAATTTATGTACATTGACTAGTCCATGAAGCCTTTTTGATCTATCATGAATGATCTTGGATCCAAGGATATAGGATGTTTCTCCCAATTCCTTCATAGAGCGGCACTTGTTTAACTAGTCCTTAACTGACTATAAGAATGGTAAGTCGTTTCCAAAAAATAATATTTCATCATCATATACTAATGATAATATTACTACACTCTCATTAAAATACTTGTAAACACATGGATTTCATTAATTATTTATGAAAAAAAAATCTTATGGCTTCATCAAATAGAATGTTCCATAACAAGATGCCTAATTTATCCCATAAATAGAGCTATGAAACTTACATATCTTATTACAATTTCATGGATTCAAAAACCATTTAAGTTGTATCATATAGAAATATTTCTAATGTTTCCATTAAGTAAATATATTTTGAAATAAATATACCAAATATAATAGTCATGGAATTATACTATTACAAGTTGAATTTTAATGGATTTAAACATGGAAACTGAAGAAAAGGTTTCACCATAGCTAATGTATTAATGTTGATTAAACCCTATATCTATTAGTCTTTATTTATAGTTACTCACATTAACTTACATATGTAGTTTTCTCTTGAATTCCCATTTTCACCCGATAGTATTTACATCAAATGGTGGATCAAAAACCCCATACTTGGTTTTGATACCTGGAATCCATGTCAGAATTCATGGAGTCTTTCCATCTTTTGGTTTTTAAGCATTCTACTAACCTATTTTAGAAAAAATGATCATTATTTTCAACTAATAATGATTCACCATACTCAGTGACTATAAAAACATATATTTCTAGTTCCCTAATCTCTCTGATGTTCCCATATATTACTTGTGTTTCATGAATGAAAAATTTCATGGCGACATATGGAAATTGTTCCTGCAACAACTCGTGTGTATCTTGAGCATCAACTTCATCAATGTAAAACTTGATCTCACATTCCTTCTTGATTATGTTCTCCCTCACAAGAATAATGGATAATCTTAAAATATTAACATTCTTATCTAATTTTTTTATAGATATCATCTTATTATTTTCTTAGCATATCCTATAAAGATGCACTTTTGACCTTGGGGTGCTAGTTTGATTCCTGATAGGTCCTTAACAAATGCATCACACCCCCAGTCATGAGTATGTGAAAAAACAGGTATCCTTCCACTCCATAAATTGAATGTAATTTTATTTATCACTTTTTTAGAACTTATTTTAGTATGTATATTATAGTTTGTGATGTATATCCCCAAAAGGATAATGGAATATATGTATGACTCATCATTGACCTCACCATGTCTAGTAAGGTATGGTTACTTTTTAGACTAAAACCATTCTACAATGGTGTATAAGGTGGTGTGGGATCTTATAAAATGCTAAAATATCATATAAAGTCAATAAATTCATAGTTAATATATTCACCACCTCGATCAGATCAAATCTCCTTATTACCTCTTTACAAAGGTGATTATCTACTTCATTCTGGAACTCTTTGAATTTCTCAAAATATATGGACTTGTGCCTCATTAAGTAGACTTATTCAAATCTACTTAAATCATCATTAAAAGTAATAAAGTAAGAATACATACCTCTAGCTTCTATTGGAAATAGTCCACATACATCAATGTGTTTCAATTGTAGAATCTCAAAAGTTACTTCACGATTTCCAACAAAAGGTGTCTTGTTCATTTGTCCTTATAAACAATTGTGGCATCAGTTAAGTGGTTTGAACTCAAAAGAGCCTAAATTACCATCTTAATAGTATTTTTCAAATGATTCTCGTTTACATGACTAGAATTGTGATTCCATATCGTGGTGCAAAATGATTCATGAAAACTTTATTCGTTATCAATTGTCAATACTTAGTTTTCATGAATTAAAAATTAAATATTTTTATTTAAATGTTCCATACCATAACATGTGTCATATTTATAAAAGAAACAACTTTTATTTTTGAACATGAAAATTAAACCATTTGTATCTAGTCGGGATATAGAAATTATATTTTTTATAATAGTTGGTACATAATAACAATATTTTAAATCCAATACCATCCCAGTTGGTGGCATATTGTGGTATTCTCTAATAGATAAAGTATCCATCCTCACACCATGGGCATCCTATAAATCCACCTCTCCTATGGAAATATTTTTAAATATACTTGGTTTCTAAATTTGAATATAGATGTGATCACAATAAGCTATATCCAATACCCAATATGTATATGTAGACAGATTTCATTCAACAATAAACACACCTAAATCTTCCCCATTCTTTTTGAACTAGGTTTAGTTCTTCTTACAGTGATCCAGCATATGGGATTTAAAACATACTATATACTTTTCCTTTTCCTATATTTGGATCTTTATTTTTGATGAAAGATATTAATCAGGAGCCTTAGTCTTATAATAAGTATTGGGACCCTTTTCATTGTTCTTATTTTTCTTATTCAAAATAAGGAAAGTATGCTTTGCATGCCCCCTGTCTTTATAAACATGTAAAATCAATGTAAGCAGTTCCGATAGAGACTTCTCACTATTTCCAATATTATAGTTAACAACAAAACTTTAGAAGATCTTTGGAAATGAGGCTAGAAAGATATTTGTGTGCATCCCATACAGGATATTAAATCCCAATATGTTCAAGTGCTCAATGTACTCAATCATCATGACTATATGAGGCTCAATTTGAACCGACTCTCCATGTGTGCACGTGAAAAATTAATTGGAGGTCTCATATCACTCTTATGTTTCCTTCTATTAATAAATACCTTAAAGGTGATACATTATTCTATATGCATTCATATCTGCATCTTAATTTAAAATACCACTGGACATAAAATATATCATAAAGAATTGGAAATAAGTGGCATCATCCAAATTTTTCATATAGAGAGATGGTCCTTCCTCACCGGCTTCTTTGGAAGGTGCCTTGGGAATATGGTTTTTTAGTATATTTAATTTCTATTCATGGCCTATTATAACACATAAAATCCTATACCATTCCTAAATATTTTAAATTATAAGAATGGTATCCTTCACTTGAGTGGATCAAAATGATATTTTCAAAGTCACGTTTGTCTCCATTTATACAATAAATATGAGTAAAATTTTAGTGCTCTATCTCTATTGCAAATTAGATAATAAATGTTATTTAATTTATTATTCATCTACTATTCTTTTGAAACCCAATAGCCATGTTCATTTTTTTTATAAAAACTTATCAAATGGATATCCTAGTGTAAAGGATCCTTGTTCCTCTTCTCATAACCTAAACATGTGCATGAAAAGGTATTTAAAGGGTTTTAGGTAGGTTTAACTTTCTATCTACATTAATTCATATCACCTTAATCTATTGAGTTGAGTTCCCAATCCTGAAATCCAAGATAATAATTTACTGAATGCTTTTCCTATTAATTACACCAAGTCCTTCTTAGATAGTTAACCCTTAATGTGAACTAAGTTATGTCAACACATGAACAAAAGATAAAATTCTCTAATAATTGAAAGAATCCGGACTTGGTCTGGTCAATAACTTTGAATTATGGTTCCATTTTAATTCTCTTAATGGAAGGTTATTCCAACTTAATATTTAGTTTTAGGGATTTTATCTTTAAGTTTAAACTGACCAATTTATCTTATTACATGATTGTTAATATTAGTTGGATTTTACTGATGTGATTAACCATGTATAGATAATTTTTAAACATGTTATAATATATATTTTAATTTTATATTTTACACTTTTTAATGAATTAGTTTAATTATTTAAACATCCATTAGTAATTAAACATGAAATTGATAGAAATAAAATAAATAGTTATATGTGTTCTCCTGAAATTACAATGAAGTCACAAGAGTGGGGGAATTGTGTCCTTTTAAAAATACTTGACTATTTTAAAAAAGATCCTTCTTAAACTTGAAAAGAATATATATCCTATTTTCATTAACTAGAGTATATAGCATAAAATAAAATAAAAGGGAACAATAAATATTATAGTGGGTTTAAGAAACAATGATCTCCCAGTCAACTCCACCAAGACTCTCTTAGTGAGATTGGTGATTTTAACATTGAAATAAATTTATAATTGATATATACTATAACTTTTTACAATTTATTTTACAAGGCCTTTAAGTAGAACTAACATCATCCCTTGAATCACTCAATACTTGACTGTTTAGAAACAAAGAAGAGATTGATTTTGGTTGGAGAAATTCTCTATAGAAACATTTAGATGTAGATATTTCAGATAATAAATGAATAGATATTTATAGTAATATATATATGAACCTAACGTGTAGTCCTCAATAAGAAACTTTAATTTTCCTATAGTGAATCCACAAATAAAGAAGTAATAGATAATTCAAAATTTATAGAAACATGAAAAACACACAGAAGCATCTTAAATGAACATTTATGTATCCAAATTATAAACTTGAAATCTTTAAAAAGCTATTGTAAATATATTATAAAATTCTATAGTATTAGGTTTTATTATTCCATGAATAAAGTGATGAACTAAATCATTTAGACAAACACACAATAGTATCTTGTGAGAAATCCTTTTCTGGATTGGGAAAGTTTTAGTGTTATTATTTTAGAGCTAGAGATTCAGATAATCAAGCATCATATATTCAAAAAAAATCATTGATAATAAATAAATAACCCAAAATTATTCAGGTGAAAAAGATTTTAATAAAATTCCAGATAAATTAGGATTTTAAAATACACAACATATTGGAAATTTAAATTTTAATGGATATACAAATTCATAACTTCCCTTAAAAATTAGAAAAAATTACATTCTTGTATATCTTATCAAATAGTTATTGAATAATTTTATCGAGAGATTTACTAGATAAAAATTAGAGTATAAATATCAGAATAATTGGAATTTTAAATTTTATAGATAATTATATCATTGTGGGGATCAATCTACATGAGGTGGATTCCAAAAGTATGGTATCTAGTGTATGGTTTATTCCAAGAATAGGGTTCCCAAATGTGGATTTCAATACCAATGATTGGTTCTTAACGTGAGGTATATTACCAACATTAGGTTAATTACATTAGGTATATAACAATAATTAGTTACCCAAATGTGAGGTTCCATGCCAAAAGTGAGGTTCCGAAACATAATGTGTACCACAAATGTGTGGTTCGAAATATGGAGTCGGATTCCAATATTAGGTTCAACCACACTTTATAAATAGTGATTCTAGACTTATTATAACCAAAATACTTAGTATAATTTTCAAAATTCCAAAAAAAAATAACAAAACTAAACATAATATTTTACATTTCTAGGAAAATAAAATAAATAATTCAATTAAAAATATAAACCTAAAATCCACTCAAAGCAACTTTATTAGTAAAACAAATGATGTTTTTTTTGTGATAATCAGAATAAAATGAAAAAATGTTTGGATTAAAATTTTTTTCTCAATAATCTCCCCCTTTTTGATGATCATAAAACCCATAAAAATATAAATACTTATAGGTTTATAATTTCAATAAAACAAGGTTATATTAATCAAGTAAATTAATCGAGTATAATCAAGTAAATTAAAGATAGGTAATTTAAATTTGTTTTTAAATTTTTTATTTTTATAGATTTTTCCCACTTTTGTGATATTAAAAGGTATTAAAATGGAATAAAAATTATTAATTATTCATAGAACTATTTATGACGGTTTTGAAATCCAAGGATAAGTGTATGTTGAAATTTGTAGGATAAAAAAGTTTAAAATAGATAAATATATCCATCAAGATAATATAAAATTATAAAATAGCTTCAATTTTACCAATAATTTGAAATTATAAAGAGAATATCATCTCAATAAATAGGTTTAGGTTCTTGAGTAGAGGCAAGACTAGGAGTAGGTTCATATTATTCTAAATATAATATAGAGGTTATAGAATCTAAAAGAGTTTTGTAAAATATTATAATATCTACTACAAAATCCTTAACGTTCTAGTTTAGAGGTGCATCCCATTCTCTGAAAAGATTTCTATAATTATTACTAACCTTTAATGAATCAATCAAATTTACTTTAAAAAATTATAATACTGTATCAGAATACTAAACAAACTTATTCATAATACTCCCAATCCTATTGAGTGGATCTATTACACCTAGTTATGTATAAGATAAGTTGAAAATTAGATCTTTCATATTATCTAAAATAATGTGCAGGGGCACATTTTCACACTACTAATTTGGAAATCTTAGATTCATATCGTTGATATCAAAAGATAATAACTCTAGACTTCCTAAAAAAGATCCAAAACCTACAGTAAAATATGAATAATATCTTACTTAACATGAACTGGTATCCTTCATATACTCAAACTAAGATACCAATAACTTTTTTGTATCACTAAAATAATATGTTTATTTCATATGAACTTATATCATTCCAAACTGATTTTTGATTTCTAATTTCAAATCATTAAAAAAAAATTTAATTTTTTTTTAAACTCTAAAACTAATCCTGAAGAGACTCATAATCTAATTTTGAAATAGAACCACTCCTTAACACTTCAAAAGACATCTTATAACTTTTATGTTTTTCTTGTAACTTTAAAACTTCATCTTTTAAAAAACCACATTTAGAAAACATATTTGAAGAGAAGTTTTGATCATAAACATCAAAAATAAATTCTTATTTAGAATCTAAGAGTAACCCCTACAACCTTATCAAAGGTTCCCCTACATTCACCAACTGAAGAGACTGGAAATTTAAATTTTTACCCAGTGGTGAAAATATCTCTCCAATGAATTATGTTCCCTTAGGAACTTCTTACTTAGTGCTTTCTGAAGAATTTTCAGCCAATGGTAATAATTTACTCTCAATAAATTCAATAGAAGCAACCATTAGAATACTTCCTTCTTCAACTAAATAAACATTTTCTATTTGATACATCTCGGAAGAATGAGTAGAATCCTTGTTATGTTTCTCCTCGATATGAATTCCTTGTTAAACTCCTTCCACTTATAATATCCATGTTTTTCATACAAGGTATGGAACCTATAAATTTTGGTTAAACCCTTGTTAAGATTTTCTTTTGGCTTAGACTCAAAAATCAAGTTTTAAGGCTAGTTTTTAGGGAATAATGGAGAAAAGTGTTGAATTTTTCTATAGAAAAAATTCAAGGCATGGATTTGGATCATGACATGAATTCAGTTCATAATTTCAATTGGTTAGGTCATCCCCCATTCATGAAATTCATTGGTTTTTCCCAGGGTTGAAACGCCAAGATTTATACGACATGAAAATATATTCGCATCGTAAATATATCATATATTTTTTAAAAAAAATGGTAAAACCCTTATTTTATTCATATTTTTCTTTAACATATTATTTTTCCTCCAATTGAAGCTCCTTAAAAACATAACATAGTCTTTGGGGTAACTTCTTTATCTAGAATCTGATTAGACCACCATTCATTATTTGGGAAGTTAGTTAGTAAGAGATTTGATCAAATTCATTTTTTAATGTTTTATCTCTCTATCTTTGGTTCTATTTTAGTGAAAGATAATATACCATATTTTCAGGGCATTTTTCTATTTCTTTGTTTCCTCTCGTTCAGGGATGAATTAGAAGCTGATACTAGATGAGTACTCCTCCACCTCCATAAGGTAGGTGGTCTAGGTATTTTCCCTCAAGTATTTATGCTTAAATTTTATGTTGTGATACCACATAGATTATTTTCTGATAATTTCCATAAAAAAACTTAACTCTTGTTAAATTTGAATGCTTTGATAGAAATGGCCTCATGTCTCCTTATTCTTGTTAGAATGGGTCCTCATCGACTAACTCCACACCATGTGGTGTGCATATGGAATTGACCCATGATATTATAAATGATTATATTACCAAACCATCTTCTATGTGGTTCTGTATTGGATCCTAAATGTAATAATTGGAATGTTATAAATGGAAATTGAGTAGTATGACCATGCCTTGTGATTTTAAATAAACAATGGTTACTCCCTTATTTAAGATGAATGTTAATAAATTATAAACCCTACTCAACTATATATACCTATGATACTCAGGTATGGAGTCCCATTTAATTTTGATACTCGGGCATGGTATCCCTTATACTTTTGATACCTGGGTATGGAATCCCATATACTTGTGATACTTAGGAATGGTGTCCCATATTCTAACAATATTCGGTCATGGCGTCCCATATACATGTGATAATCGGGCATGGTCTCCCATATACCTATGATATTTGGGAATAGTATCCCATATACTTGTGATACATGGGTATGGTGTCCCATATACCTGTGATACTTGGGAATGGAAACCCTTATGACTTATGATACTTACGAATTGAATCACCTACTACTTTATGAGACTCTAGTGACTATACATGGACACTTGAATTATTCCTCGAGTCCTGGATAGTTCAATGTCTATAAATATACAGCTTGAAACATTACTACATATATAACACAAATATATGCATACTCACAGATACACTTATATGTATATGTTCATGGTGACAGCGATTCAGAGGCTTCCCACCATGGTCCAAAGAAGATAGTGTTATCTCAGTGTCCTTCATGAACCAGAGCTGACCCTTTACAGTTTACATTACTAATTTACCATTATGATATTTTTACACTACTCAAATTATATGAACTAGATGGATAGTTAAAGACACTATTGTTGATGGCATACTGAGTATATCTCAAACCCTATTTGGGTCATCATTTGGTATCCAAAAAAATCATGGATGAAAGTAAGGATAAGGGAAAGCACATGATATTGGATGCTTGATTGATTATAGCTTGGTAGCTTGGGAGCACGAGACTAAGCCTTGGATCATTATGCTATTAGATAGATTTTTTGGTCTTTTTTTATTTTTTATATACTTGTATTTGTGTCTTATTTTGTATATATCCATGAAATATTCATCATTTTTTATTCAGCATAGCTTTTGGATTGTTTATCATTATCATCTGGATGTTTTACTTCCACTTTCTTATCTATAATTTATTATGATTTATTTATTTATCCATTTATTATACTATTATGATACTCTAATTATGAGGGTATAGTTTCCCCACTGTACTGCATTAGACCCTCGTTGCTAGTTTGAATCCTCTCGTGCATGGGGAGGTGAACTTGAGTCCTTATGACGAACCGGGTTCAATTACATATGAGTAGACTGGGTCTAGGACGTTACACCACTTCTTCCTAAGTAGTATGACAAACATCCCTTTTAGAAAACTCGATTACCTGCTCAACTAGGGAAGTTTGATCAGTCATCTAGGGTCTTTGAACTGACACATCTTCACCTTCTATCGTAGAATATGGTTCCTGATACACCCCTTAGAACTATTGATCTCCCTCAACTCTTACAGTTACATTATCATCCAAAACTTTTTTCCTTCTTATACATAAAAGAAAATTTTCATTACCAATAATAGTGTCTTATAACCCTATAGATCAAACTTCATCTCCATCCACTAATATCATAGTAGTATCACCTTCAATACAATATTCACTAATTTTTTCATTAGAAAATCTACCAAACCTAGCAGACTTGAGCCTTCATTACTCCCCCTTAGCACCATCTTCATAGGGTTCCATTTATTTTTCCCTTATGGATATTAGATTCCCTATTGAAACACTCCCAAAAATATAATATTTTTCAAATTTCTAGAAGATAAGGTATTATTGTAGTGACATGTCAACCCTTTCCTAATATCAATAATTAACCCTCGCTTTTAGAGAACAAGAGACACCACCCTTCCATATGGATAAATGTTTATTCTATATTCCCTCTAACAGTAATGAATCATGTAACTTAACATATATCAACATAAATTTATAATTATGTCACTCAATATTTGGAAAATTATATACATTTCATAAAAAAATAAAATTCTTTAATTCATTTATATGACTTACAAAAGTAGTTTGGATAAACAATAAAAGAACTTTTTGATCGCCTTCAAGGTCATTAACCATCATTATCCTAATATGAGAAGTTTCAAAGAGAAAGAAATAACGTCTTTATATTTTTTAACGTCATCACCGATCAAACTCAAACTAAAAATAAAATTCCATTCATTAGGGTAATATAAGATATTATCCATGTCCATAAATAAAATATAGAATTCATTCTCATCTAATTTGGAACAAACCATATCATCATTGTATCTAAAACTGAATTGGTAATTTTTAAATAACTCCCAAACTTCCCTTTTAAAAATTTATTCTATATTTCCCCAATAATAAATATTACTCCAAACCTTAAAATTTTATATCTTTCTTCATAAGGATACTAGTTCTTAAAATCCATTTCAAATATACCACTTTTCTTTATAACAAATGATGATCTAAACTTGAAACACTCTGCCTGTTTCCAATACTAGGACCAACATCATCGGTTATGTTTATCATCATGATATCGAAATAACATTTGAAATTTTAGGATTCAAATATTTAGGGTTTTATAAAAATATTGATCTAAATTTCATAATTTCAAAGAGATGAGGGTTCA
This sequence comes from Viscum album, assembly GCA_963277665.1. Classification (NCBI taxonomy): domain Eukaryota; kingdom Viridiplantae; phylum Streptophyta; class Magnoliopsida; order Santalales; family Viscaceae; genus Viscum; species Viscum album. Next base: position 181,588,538 of record OY728153.1, on the reverse strand, counting down.
CATGTAGGAGAGGGAGATGAGATTTCTTATGGTTTCTGTTGATGCTTGGGTTTCTCGATCTAATATTTTTAGTGTTATTATTGGGAGTTTTAAACTCAAAAATATAGCTTATAAAATAAAAAATTGTAACAAAATTTAAAAAATAAAAATTAATAAACCAAATAATACAAAGGGATAGAGAAATATTTGTTAAAAAATATTAATAAACAATTTAAAAAAATGAAGTAAAAACAAATTTTTAATGACTAAGAAGAGATTAAAAAAATATAAATAATATTTATTTAAAATCCAAAAAAAATCCTAAATCCCACTTAATAAAATAAAAAATGAGTAGTGGGAAGAGGTTTAGTAAAAATATCAATAATCTAATATTCAGTAATTACAAATTCTAAATAGATATCAACTTTTTGAACATGAATCTCAAAAAACTATTTCAAATGTTGATAGGTTTATTTATTGAATGAATTATTTTATTTTTAGAAATATTTATATGACTAATATTATCACATAAAATAGGAACATGATAAAAATTAAGTCCAAGGGTTAAGAAATCGGGATTCATCTACAACACATATGCACAAAAACTACTAGCAGTTATATATTATACCTCATCAGTTGACAATTCAATAGAATGTTTCTTCTTACTTAACCATAAAACTAGATATTTTCCTAAAAATTGATAGGTTCCTGAGTTAATTTCTCTATCTAATACACAAAATATAAAATCTACATTCAAATATGATATTAAATCAAAACCTAATGTTTTTAGATATAGTATAGATAAAACAAAGTCCCTTTTAAAAACATTAAAATCCTTTTTACAACTATCAAATGAGACTCTTTTGGAATTGATTAAAATATTACACATAAAAAAATATAAAACATTATAACTGGTCTACTGGTAATAAGAAATAATAAACAACCAATAATATCTATATATATAACTTGTTTTCAATTGGTTTACTAGAAATATCCAAATCAAGTTTTATATTAGTACACACATAAGTCTTATAAGACTTACAATTATAAAGTCCAAAAATTTTCAAAAAAAATATATTTACTTTGATTCAAAACATCTTAAAATATATTTAAATGATTTAAAATACATGAAATAAATTTATTTACCCCATCATGATCATTTCAATCTCTTTTAGAATTGGTTTTGAAAAGTCGTTACAATTTTTTTTGATTAGATGAATTAAAAATAACATCATATACATAGATTTATGATAATAAAATATAAGAAAAAGACATTTTCTTAAAAAACTAGGATTATCCAGTCATACATAAAAACCATTTTCTAAAACAAAAAGGCTTAATTTTTTATAATAATCTCTTGGTGATTCTTTAAGACCATAAAGACATTTATTTTGTTTAAAAATAGAATTTGTAAAATGAGGATATTCAAAACAAGGGGGTTGTTCTGTATAAAGTTCTTCCATTAAATATCCATTTAAAAAACCATATTTAATATCTATATGGTATAATTTAAAATCCATATAAGATGAATAGTTTAAAAGAATCTTAATGGATTCAATCCAAGTAATAGGGGAAAATTTTTTCTTATAAGTTATACCTTCCTCCTGATTGTTTCCTTTATCAACTAGCCTATATTTATTCCTTATAATTTTTCATTGATCAACTTGTTTATTTCTAAAGACCAATTTAGTTCCTATTATTGGATGGTTTGAGGGATTATCAACTAATTCCCTTGATTTATTTCTTTTAAATTGATTTATCTCTTCTTGTATAGTTATTACCTAACTCTTATCATTCAAGGCCTCTTCTATAAAATTAGGTTCAAAGTAGGATAAAAAGTAAGAGAATTAACTAAGTTTTTAACATTCATTATAATCCTAACACATTCATATAGATATCATATGATATTCTCTAAAGGGTGGTTCTTCAAAGTATTAGATTGTATTGGAAATATACTTTTCAGTTCCTCAACTTCATTCTATTAAAAAATGGATTGATCATGTTCATTATTTAATTTATTTTCATACTTAACATTAGCATAATCAGGTCTCAAGTTATTTAAACAGTCACTAACTTCATCTATTTATGTTCTATTGTGATCAAAGGCTATCTCTCACCAAAATTCACATGAATTTATTCCTCAATTATCCTTGACATTTTATTAAACACTATATAAGATTTAGAAGTAGTATAATTGTAATAAAATATTTATTCATTTTTGGGATCAAACATACTACGTTTTTCCTTAGTATTCAAGATATACCACATGCATCCAAAAACAGTCAAGTACCCAATTTCAGTTTTCTATTATTCCACACCTCATAAGGTGTATTTTTTAGAATATGTATAATTAAAACTCTATTTTTAATATATATATATATTTTTATTAATATATTCTACTCAAAAATATATAGGTATACTATACTAATTTTATATAGTTCTGTTCATTTATTAAATAGTTATATTTCTTCTTTCAAAAATTCCATTTTCTTGAGGTGTAATAAGAGTAGAAAAGGTATGTTTAATACCCATGATTAATAAAAAAGAATTAAATTATTGATTCCAAAATTATCCTCTATAATAAATTCATAATTAAATTATTTTAACATCTTTTTATTTTGAACCAAAATACAAAAACTCATAAAAACTATAAAATCTTCACTTTTAAATTTCAAAACTAAAACCCAAGTAAAAAATAATAAATAAATAAAAAATCTCCATATAATATTTCAACTCTATAAAGTAAAAAATCCATGTAGTTAAGTTCTAAATTTTTAGATGTTGTAACCTTGTAGATTTATTTGAAAGATGACTGATGTTTCTTTCCTATTTTACATGCATCTTAAAAAAATTCTCATCGAACTTAAGATAAGGAAAATTAGAAACTAATTATTCTTAGATAATTTAGATAAGAAAAATATATTATAGTGACCAAGACTTATATTTAATATATAGGATTCACTTACTTCGTAATTTAAATAGTTATCATTTTGTTCATAATGGAACTAATGTCCAAAGTATAAAAAATTTCTATTCTATGTTTTCTAAACTTAAGAAGAATATTCATAAAAACAAAAAACATTCATAATTATATAAATGAACAGTAAAATCATCATCATATATTTGATAAATACTTATTATATTATTCTTTAACTCTTTAACATAGAGTAATTTTTTGATCAAAATAGAATTTGGATCTTTAACTAATGCAACTCAAATGTTCATTCCTTTAGCATTATCACTAAAGGTAACTAAACCTCCATCAACATTATATAGTTCATGAAAGTTATAGAACTCTACAACCACATTTATTTAATATCCCCTATCCATATACCATATTTCAATTTTGTCACTATGGATTTTCACCTACAAAAATATCATGAAAATTATTTTTTGTTACCCAAATGATTTTGTGTCCTATAATATTAGCAAGAATGGATCTAGGCAGCTATATCTATTTAACTTTATCAAAAAATATATAATTAAACTTATATATGTCTCGAGTAGTATATGATTTTTTAATACTACTTATTTTATGATTCCTTAAGCTAAAATAATTTTTATAGTGATTTTTAATGTAATAACAAAAACAAGTAACATTAGACATGTTATGATTCTTTTAGCTTGGTAAAAAATAATTTCCGTATAGTTTAGGTTTTTCACCATTACTTCCAATTCCATATTTTTCTTTCTTAATATTATTCTTTCTAAAATTTTATTCAAATACTCACCCCTTGATAAAAAATCTAGCACCATGTTTTAAGGGTTCTAATTCAACAAGTAAATCTCTAATTTTACTATCACTCTCAATACATTCTAATGAATATTTATATTGTTTTTCTTTGAATTCTAAAAGTTGTTTTTAAATAGTATCTTTTTCACTTAACAAAACATTATGAATAATTTTTAGAGATTTGTGATATTTCTTCAATGTTTCATATTTCCCTTCTAACATGGAATGGTATTCAACTATTTTTTCATATGACCAGTTTTCATATTTATAATTTGAAATAGATTAATAATAGGATTCTACCTTATCTTATTGGGAGATAAATATCATGTTTTATTTTTTAATTTGATTCCTTTGGTTTAGATTCAGGACTCAAATAACTATTTGAACCATTAAATAAACTCCAGGTATCCATCATGGATTTCTTTCCTTATTATTGATAAACATATTTCATTTGAAGATTATTCTCCTTATTTTCAATTTTTATTATTTATTTAAGTTGTGTAAAGTTAGGTTTGATATTTCATAGCTATTTTCATTCACAAAATTAATTTCATTCAGTCTATAACTACTTTTCTTATAGTTATTGAATGTTTTCTTGAAACTTTTCTTTCTTATATAGTATTTTGAATATTATAGGAAACTAATAAAATTCCTCACATAAATTTTAACAAATTGATTCATCATCAGAGAATATAATATCCTCCTCTGACTTATTTTCACTTTTAGAAATAGAAACTTTGATAGATTTATTTTCTTTCTAGATAATTTTATAATCCATAGTTTCTACTTTCATCCTAACTTCATACATAATTAAATTACCAATAAATTACTTCATCTTTAAATATTTAACTATATTTTACTTCTTAACTTCAATTGAAATTCCATTTTATCTAGTAGAAAAACCATTGATTATCTAATAAAATATTCCATTCATATGAATGATAATTTATTCAAAATACATTTAATAAGTATTTATAACACCCCAATACATTATTATTTATTTCATTTTAATTAAATTATTTCTCTTCGATAACTTGTCATGCATATAGCACCATGATTAAATAAAACATGACACTATTAAAATATTATTTAAACATAGCCATTATAACCTAGCCATTAAATTTTAGTGTACAAATATGAAAAAATAAATTATTAAAAATATATTTTTAACACAAAGTCATTGGTTTTCTATTTATTATAAATAAAAATAATATTATTTCGAAGGTAAAGTAATTTTTTTTCTGAAAAATCATATTTTCTCAAACAAAATGGTTTCGATGCTTTTTATGCACTTATAATAAAATTAATATCTAAAACTTTTACATAATTTATTATATAAAATGTAATTAGTTTTTGAAATATAAAATTAAAATTTTCCAATGGTCGATTTTTTGGATTTTTCTGAAAAATTTCATTTTTTGATGAATAGTGAAAATACTGATCTTTTTTTTGTAATTTTCATTTTCATTTAAATTATTTAAAAAATTAAATTATATTTTAAATTGGTTTTAAATTAATTTTAGTTAAATTATATTATAATAAATATAATTTATTTCAGTGTAATCAATTTCATATTTAATTTTTAAATTAAAACCTTCTATACTTACGAGAATTTTCTTTTTAAAACCCATTTTTTCATCACGTATGAATGTATAATTTTAAAATTATATTCTGCCACTTATATGAATTAAATTTCAAAAAAAAAATTGGATTACATATATTGGATCATAATATATTTTATTATCTAACAGGGTCAAATTAATTTTTTCTGTTATGAATAGTAAATTGAATAAAAATTAATTATTGCGGTTAAGGTAAAAAAAGCTTTATCAAGGGATAAAATAAAATGATAAGGGTTAAAAATAACCTAAAAATATTAAAATACTCATTTAATAGACATATTTAGACCATATAACCTCTACAGTTTAATAATGGACCATTTTAGAGACTTGTGACATGATAAAAACATTGATTCTTTTCAAATATTCAATGTCTGTCATATCCCTTACTTATAAAAAGTTTCCCCCTCTCCTCCCATATTCATAGTTCCAAATAAATTTGTAATGGAAAATTACTGAAAAATTACTTTTTTAATCCCCTAAAATCATCCTACAGGCCTTGTTTTGATCATAAATCCATCCTAAGAAAGAATTTGGTGTAAACCAAAAGAAGGTCCCTAAAGAAGCCACAACATTCTTAAACAAGCATTTTCATTTTATTTCTTATTCCACCACATTAAAATATTATTAAATCATGATATTATAAAAACACCACTATAACAAATACAATAAGATGTTATTATTATAATATAATAACCTATATACATTTCTACTTCCATCAAATGGGAAACAAAATTGTCGATCGTGTATACAAGAGACTACCGCATCACAAAACGATATAATTTGTTTTCCATAACTACCTGTAAGGATATATATAATGATGGATTTAAAATATTTATATTATATTTAGGATATTATTATACTTATAGAATTATAATATCACATATATCTTCTTACTTTCCATTCTGTTTAAAATGTGATAACATCGCTCATGTGTACGGAGGACTACCACCTTGGGAAGCGATGTGTTCGATATTCACTTACAATTTACATGGAAGGTAATAAGGATAAATTTAATGAATAGATGTGTTATATATGAAATTTTATCAATTATATCATATCAATATATCACCGACTTACATACCCTTTCACTTCTTAAGGGAATGATATCATCGCCTATGCGTACGTATGACCTACCATCTCCATAAAGGGATGTTGTTCATTTTCTATGTCCAAAAGAACAGAATGATTATAAAAATGAATATAATTATTAAATATTATATTTTTAACATTAATATAATTTTGGACATGATGGTACCATAAAATATTTTCAAAAATCAAAAATTCCATAACAAGACATGTATGAGAAAACAAGGTAATTAACACGCAAAATAATAAAAATAATGAAATATTATTAACAAAAGAATAGTAAAATGTTATAATGGGATCATAAATGAAATTATAAATATAAATATTATTCTTTTATGAATTAATAAAAATATTAAGACCATTATACAGTTGGTTAAAGCATGTTCAACCAAAAGGAAGCATATGGCAAGGGACTTCATCTCAATCTTCCTTCATTAAGGCATATTGTAATGTTATGCACCAAATTTCATTTATTAAATTTATATAATACCCCTTTTAAATGTATTATCATTAATATATCATTATTCATGGTATTTTATGTTTAAATTTGAATTGTTTCATCCAAGGGGAATTGACTTGAAAATTACCAAGTGGTAAGGGATTTCATCTATATTTCGATTTCATTGAGACATATTTGTTAATATGAACCTATTCAAATTTATGTGGTGTATATATTGACCCTTTTATGTATTTAACATGAACAAATATTCATTAATGATGATTAATATTTCTTTTCATGTTTATTAACCAGGGGATTAAAATTTAAAAGTTACCAAGTGGTAGAAATTATTGTGCAATATCAATTTATTTTAGGATTGTTAACTTTATATTGAAATGTTCACTTTATTGTGATAATTTCTAATTAATAATTACATTTATATTAATTATAAATATTATTTTTATCATTTATATGATTATTTCTTAAATTTTATACCATTTTTATTTATAGTGTTTAATTTTAAAGTTATTTTATTAACTGGGGAAATTTTGAAAAAAATTTATCCTGTACTCAATACGAGTATTTGATGATACAGAATATTGATTAAGTAATTAAATAAATTATTCAATATATAAGGAATGATTTGTACATGGTTATAGATATCCTATCGATACATTGACAGGTCTCATGAGACAAATTAGTTAGCCAAATCATATGGGTTTTTACCCAATAGTTTTAAACTGTCACGAGAAAGGTATTGACAGTAGAGGTATCATGATGTCTAAGATCATGATTTCCAATAAATAATAATTTCTTTTATTAATAATTCAGTTATTTTTATCCAACATATTTTATCTATGATATTATCTATGTATTCATTTCACTCTCATTTAATTAAGTAATTGCATGTTTTTTCAATTATTTACCTTACAATATTAATTATGCATTATCAAATTATGATAGTAAAGTTATTGTTTAAATGTCTTGTGTGTTCAGTTATTTACACATCTATATTGATTATTCTTTATTTATTCATGATATAATCCACTATATGTAATTCTTACTGAGCATTTGATCTCAACCTCATTTTTTCCCTTCCCCAAGATATGAATAACAATTCTTGCAAATAGTTTAAGGATGGAAATTTTTTCAATAATTATGCTTCATTTTTTCCTATGGAAAAAGAGTATCATGTATGTATTTGGTTCTCCAAAACTACTAAACTTATTGGACTTTTATTATTTGACCCCTTGTATCTATACAGTTGTAATAAAGACTCTATGTTACTAGATTTAGGGTCATTAGAGTTGGTATCATAGAAACTTTAGTAGAAACCTTGGAAACTAGATTAAGTGTTGAGCCTAGATTGCATTTGTTTTCAATACATCAATATGTGATTGTGGATTATGTGTTGATGCTTGGATAATATTTATGGACTCATATAATGTCATTGGATTTCATTCTTGGACAATTATCCTTGTAAATGTGACAATTATTTGAACTACTATTAATTATCAAATTCATGAGGTAAGGAGTCTGCACATTGTTTAAAAAAAGTGAAGACCAGGAAAAAAAATAATTTCTATGATTATTTGAAGATGAAATGAATTATTATTTAAATAAAATAATATTGAAGAAGAAATTTATATGGAATATTTATATAATAAGATAGTTGAGAAGTTAAAATGGCGAGTTTCACTTGGCATTACATTTTGACAAGTCTTGGAATTGTATGTTGAGAAAACATGGAATCGTATTTCATTTTATTATTAGAATTTATCTAAGTATATTTTATGGTGGCCTTACTTAAAAAATTACGCCATCCCAAAGACCTGTCAAGCCCAGCTCAACCCAGGCTTATATGGGACCAAAGGGTCAACCACACTGATGAAACGTTTTTGGGAAATCCCATGGGCAGCATGGGTGGGTATAAAAGCATGCCAATATATGGACCATGTAAAATCCCATAGGGGGCGTGCATAGAGAATTTAGATCACATTACTACAGAGAACTTAGAGGCTATTAGACCATAGGGGAAGCCCAAATGGCGTGTTTAGTGTATCTAGGTGCCAACCATGATGCTATCTCAAATGTACAATTCTCACTACTTGATTAATAAACTAAAGTAGAGCACATTTATGTAACTAATGTGATACAAGTCATGTTGAGTTAACATTGACCCATCCATTAAAAATATACAAATAACACCAATCATCAGATCATATACAACGTTTGAATTTGAGTCATCTAATCAATGAAATATATTGTCTTATTCCTTCTCCCAGGTATAAAACCTTTACAGATGAGGTTTGTAGAAAGAACAACCAAAAAGGAATTATAGTTCTATGTGATATCAACTATCATGTTAGGTGTTTTGAAAACTAGCTATGTTTGGATTTTTTAAAGAATAATAATAATTTTTGGAGTTGAGTTTGTGAAGATTAAGTCTAAGTGGAAGATTCCTCATGGATGATGTTTTCAGAATGAGTAACTGTGTACAAGAATAAACACTATACAAGATCTTCTAAATTTCATCAGTTAATTGAAATGCGGCTGATAATGAATTTATGTAATTTAATAAAAATTCTTTGTGATGATGAAGTTATCAGGGAATATTACTTTGTAAGGAGGTGTTTGTGGACTGTTTTTTTGTTCTCAATGAAGATCTTATAAAAAGCTGCAGAGGATATAAGATTCTTTTTGAAGAAGGTGAATTCATTTACAGATAGTGAAGAATCATTTTTTTTCATGTAAAAACCATTAGAGTTCAAAAAATACATGAGAACCTATTGCTTTGTGGTGTATGAATGGTTTTCATATGGATACTGCATGCGATGGGAGTTGGATAAGTGGATTTTTTTAGGCATACATATTTCTTTGTGGTGAAAATAATAGTATGAGGATGAGTTATCAAAATTTATTTAAAAATATGAATTAAATGATTTGTGATGGGTGTTTTTTTAGTTTTTATGATGAATAGATTAAATTTCATTGTATACATCAATAAAAAATCCTTTTTGGAAATGATTTAAATGTTATGTGGAGATTCTATGTAGGGAATATTGAAAAGCTTTAAACTACTTACCACATTAACATAATTATCAAGAAATAACTACTTCAATAACTAGTGAATAATTTCTTATTATTATTGGGTTTATTCCTAGATGAATAAGGGACATATACATGTGGAATATATTGAGATACATTGATTGTTCTGAATTTTAGATGCTGATTTTCTGAGAAAATTATTTAGAACTTCTAGAATAGATACTAGTTTGAAAAGAAAACAAGTAATGTAAAGATAGTATGCTATATCATAAAGGTACCATGTGATAATAATTTTTTACACATAATGATCATTTCTCATAATAAATTAGAATCATATATTTGAGACTAAAGTTGAGAAGAATATCAGAATAGATTATATCTGAGTTGAAAATGTTTGAGGATTCAAGAAGATTGACTAAGTTGATATTGTGCAAGATCTTTCTTGAATAAAAATATTCTTGAAGAATTTTTGTGCACTACTTTCACATAATAAGTGAGGTTGGGACTTCATCATCATAAGAAAGAATCATCCTGAGCATTTTTTTCACTAAGGAAATTAATCTAATAATGGTGATCACAGATTTGTGAGAAAGACCTGCAATATTTACAAAGGTACTTGAATAGGTACATAGGAGATTGTGATCCAGCAATATCATAAATGAAGATCAGTAGTTCAACCTACAGGGTATCAATCCTTGAAGAAATGAGGAAGTCACTCATGTGAATTCGAGAGCAGAAGTCTTCAGTGTGGATTTTATAGCAGTCCAGTTTGGATTCTAGTAACTCTATGGGATATAGTATAAAGAACCTCCTATGGGGATTTAGGATAAATACAGTGTGACTCTATATCGACCATTGTAATTTTTTACAATATTATAGTGTATAATATATATTGGGTAGAATAAACAGCATGATAAGTAGTAGGTATTTGTAATGAACCATGTAAATAATTGTATTATGTGCCTTTGTATTTATATCATTATTTGAAGTAATTCTAAGAGACACAAGAAAAGTGGATTTAGGATTTAACTAGCCTTTAAGGTTTAATTGAAAATAAAAAAATAAAAAAGTAAAATGTGGTCATTGATTCACCCTCTCCCCATCTCAGTGATCTCACACATATCAGGGCACATCAAGACATATTAGATCAAAGTTCACCTTTTGAAAGATCCAACAATACTATGAGGATTGAGAATATAAATTCAGTTAAAATAAGGGTTATTCCTATATTTAATGGTGATAAGTATCATTGATATAAAAATAGGATGATGCCATATCTCCTATCACTTGGGGTAGTAGTGAGTGATGTAGTTATAGTGGGATGTCCACCTAATGTTGAGAATTCTACTATGAATGTTGAAGATAAAAGGAACTTGGATATGGATTAAAATGATCATAATACAACATTGATGGCCTTATAAGAACATTTATACACTAAAGTGATGGTTCTCCAAACCACCATGTAAATATGGGTTAAATTGAGAAGTAGTAATGAATATAACCTTAAAGACCAAAAATTTAAGCTTAAAATATAGAGAAGAATATTTCAATATATTAAAATGGGTGAGGATGAAATTTTTAATGACTAATTTAAAAGATTAAATGATATTCTTAGCAGCATCAGAGGTTTTGGTGAGAAGTTGGATGATTCAACCATTGTGAAGAAACTAATGAGAAACATTCAAGATATATATGATTCAAAAGTTTCTAAACTGGAATACTAATAAGATACATCACTAGATAAACTTAATAACATTCTTTTATCATATGAAATTATACAAGTACCATCATTTAAAAAGAAATAAAAATATGATATAGAGTTTAAATCCAGGATAAACGGTAAAACTATATTTTAATAGAAACCAGAATTAAGTGGTTGTAAATATTAGGAAGCTGAAGAGAAATACAATTAAATGAGAGCCTTGTTTAAAAATATGTATAGAAGAGATAAAAGAGAAAAAGGAAAGAAGACACTAAAGTGATTTAACTTTCATGGGTTTGTAAATTTTTCATATTACTATCCAAAAACAATCCAATGTCATTAAATCTGATGAAGAAGAAGAATACTTTAAGATAAATTCTAATAAATATGAAAAAGGTGACTATGAGAGAAAAAAGAAGAAGTAATCAAAGGAAAATATAATAAATATGATGAGTAAGGAAGTTGATGAATCTTAATCATCAAGAAGTGGTATATATGCTGAATGATCCTCTAGAAATTAGATGCATTTTATGGGGAAAACCAAAACATCTACAAACACATTTGATGGTACAAAAGGTAAATAGATAACTAAGATAGAATGGTACTTGAAAGATAATCTAAAATCTACTCTTGATAATAGCATAAATCTCAAGAAGGGGAAAAACAGATAAGAAAATATGTGAATAAGGTAGATGATGATGAACAAAAACGAAAAGATTCTAAATAAAATTCATCTAGAGGATAAGAATTCAAAAATGATGATACTTATTTCATTAAATAGAATAAACAAAATAGGTTTAAGATAGTTGAATTTGATAACATGGTTAATGTTTTTGAAGAAAAAATTTTTGTGAAAGAGTTATAATTATCTAATACGTGGTCTTTATGTATTTCAGCTAAAAGTGAGTTGAAGAAGATGAAATAATATTTCACCAATGTTGTTGATGTTAAGGGATAATCTTCTAAAGATGATGATAAGAAGGTCTATAGAAAAGGTTGGCTTCTAAACCTAATGAATCTTAATATAATTTTTTTATGACAATGTATTCCTAAGAGACAAGACTAAATTTGGATGGACCAAAAAAATGATAAAACATATTTCAAAAAGAATGACTGGACTAATTCAGCTAAAAGGTTTCCACCCAAGAAGAAACACCCACAATATGTGAAAAGAAAAAAATAATATTAAAATTATAATTATTACCTTTCTAGAAGACCAAGGTTTAAAAGATATTTCTAGTTTTGTGGAGTGTTTGGTCATAAATATTATTTATGATACTATAACATGTCACTACCATGAATGAGGCATGACTCAATGGGGGGAAATTATGAACAAATGAGATCAAATTATCAGAAATAGAATATTTTGACCAAGAAATAATTCAAACTATCAACACAACCAAAATTTTAATTCTTGAGGGTTTTTTGTGGAAGATGTTGTTAAAAAGGTCAAAAACTTTAGAAATTTAAATTTATCTCACCAAGTGAAATTTCAAACAATGTAAATATGAAGAGAAAAAATTTTGTGAAGGAAAAAGAGTCACTACTGTATTATGTGAGAAACTCATACAATCTATGAACATCAAGAAATAATGTTAATTTATTTTTCCTACCCAAATGGATAAGGATTAAAAATGGAGAAATATCAGAAGCATTATAGGAAAAAAATGAAATCAATTGGTGATAGTTGAAAACGTTAAAGTTGATGAGAATTAATATATATGTGATGTCTTAAAAATAATTACGTGTGAAAGGCGTGAACAAACTAGGATTGAAATAAGATACTGTAGGACAATTATACCAACCAAAGAATAATCTATGAAGAATATGTGAAATGTAAAAAAAATAATGAATCTGGTATTGAAAAGGAAATAGCATCCATATTATAAGTTTCAACCAATGAGGAAATATTAATCACACATTATAAGCAATATAAGAGGAATTAGATGTCCATATTAGGAGGAAGAAATCAGTCTGAATGTTATTTCTATGAAATTGAGAGTTCCCTTTTTATTCCCTTATATATTAATGCTTCTATACTAACATGTAAGGAATTAAAGGAGATGGATGCACCCCTTCAGGGGTAGCATTGATGAGATGAAACTATTAAATCTTCAATACTTACTGATTTGGAAACATCTAAACAGTTTTATAAACTTGGAAGATGAGGTATTCTAATCACACTTTCATATCTTGTTGTTAATTATATTAATCATATCAATTAAGGTGGAGGGCTTGATTAATGTCAAGATGAGACAAATGGGGATCTATATCTCATTTACTTGAACTTTCTAATGTGTTTGTTGAAGTATATGCATTATTTAGCATTTCATTGATAAATCTGATTATCTCCAATCCCTTTAATGATAATTAAATATTTCTAAGTATGATTTCACATGCATGGTTTTCATATATTTCTTAGACATCCATGGATATATCTCTCTTGTTTTCTACACTAGGTTATCCCACGTAGACTTGGATTTGATTGAATAAAGTCTATTTTCTAAGAGAACCATGTGATATCATTCCTTTCTTAGAGGTGATCATGAAATTTTTATAAGGGAGATGATCATTAATTTAAGAAGAAAGATTAGTTTAGAAGACCACATTTTACCTTTTCATATTGATTATCAATAAGAGGGATAAATGTTAGCATGATATATTGACTAATGATATGTGATGATATTGACAACAAAATAAAAAAGGGAGATTATTGATCTTAGATTGCATTCGTTATCAATACATCAATATGCGTTGGTGGATAAAGTTATGATTCATAGAGAATTATTATCGATTCATATAATTTAATTGGATATCATGCTTTGAAAGTTTTTCTTGTAAATGTGATGATTTTTTGAAATGATCTTAATTGTAAAATCCAAGTTCTAAGGTGTCTACACATTGTTTACTATTAGTGAAGACAATGAAAAAAATTAATTTTCATGATGATTTGAAGCTGAAATGTAGTATTATTTGAATTAAATAATATTAAAGAAGAATGTCATGAGGATGATTTATTAAATAATATAGTTGAGAAGTGAATATGAGGATTTTTTCTTGGAATTACATTTTGAGAAGTCTTGGAATTTTATTTTAAGAAGGATTATAATTATATTTCATTTTATACTTAGAATTTATCTAAGTATATTTTATGGTGGACTTACTTAAAAATTTGGGCCAGCCTAATGACCTACCAAGGCCTGCTTAACTCGAGCTCATAAGGGACCCAAGGATCAACCACACCAAAATAACTATCTTGCAAAATCCCATGAGTGGCATGGGTCAGCTTAAGAGCATGATAGAATGTGTTCTATGTATAATCCCATGGGGGATGTATGCATAAGGGCCATAGAGCACGTGCTCATAGAGTGTGCAGAGGTCGGCTAGTAGCCCATGGGTCAAAGCCTAGGTGGTGTGTATAGTGTATTTGGGTGTCGACCTAGATGTCAGCTTGAAGTTGCAGTGCGCACTACTTTATTGATAAACTGAAGCCGAGCGTAATTGAGAAACTGATGTGGGACAAGACACGGTGAGTTAATATTCACCCATCCATTAAAAATATATAAATAATTCCAACTTTATGATTACAACCAATGTTTGAATTTAAGACATATGATCAACATGGTAGATAGTCTTCTTCCTTTTCCCATGTATGAACCCTTCATGGATGAGGTTTGAAGACAAAAGACACACAAAGTCATTCCAGCACCATGTGAGATAAACCATCACATCGAGTGTTTTGAAAATCGGTCAAGTATGGATTTCCACGAAGAATAAAAATGCTTTGTGAAGTTGATTTTGTGGAGATGAATTCTATGGGGTAGATGCTTTGTGGATGCGGGTTACAGACCAATTAATCACGTATGATCTTAAACGATATGTGGAAACTTTCAAATCCCATCGATTGAATGAAATAAGACTATATATGAAATTTTTTAAAGCAATAAAAAGCTTTGTGGTGATGAATTTTTTAGGGAAGAGTGATTCACGAGGAGATGTTTACTGACTTTTTTTCATTTTGTGGTGAAGATCCTATGTCAAGCTGTATATGATATATGATGATATGAAAATGAGGTTTGGTTGTTTGTGAATAGTGATGAGCCTTTTCTAGTCTTCATAGATGAACAAATAGAGTTCAAGAACCACATGATAACCTACTTATTTGTGGTGGATTAATGGTTTTTATGAAAAGACTATATGTGATGTGAGTTAGATAAGTGCATTTCTTATGTGGACATGTTGTTTTGCATTAAAAATAATAGTATGTATAAGTGTTATCAAAATTTATTTATAGAGATGAATTAAATTCTTTGCGATGAGTTCTTTTCAATGATTTTTACGGTGAGAAAATTAAAATTCTTTGTGGACATGAATAAAACATTCTTTGTGGATATGATTAAAATTCTATGTAGATATGCTATTTGAATACCATTTAACCACTTTAAACTACTTACCAAATACCCAGAATTATTGTGTAACAACTACTTTAATAACTGGTAAATAATTGAATATAAATACTAGGTTTATTCCCATATGAAGAATATACATGTACATGTGGAATATATTGAGATGAATTGAGTATGCTGAAGTGCATACCCAATTTTCTAAGAAGTTTATTTATCGATCGTAGTGCAGATCACAATTTTCAAATCAGAAAAGTAATGCCCATACAATATGCTACAACCTAAATATACCATGAAATAATTATTCTATGTAGATAATGATCATTTATAATAATATATGAGAATAATATATTTGATACTGAAGTCGCGAAGATTTTTAAAAAAGAATATATTCGATTTGAAAGTGTTTTAGGATTCAATAAGATTGAATGAGTTGATATTGTGCAAGATCCTTCTTGCATATAAATATTCATGAAGAATTTGTGTTCATGATCTATTCATAATAAGTGAGTCCAATACTTCATCATCATAAGTAAAAATCATCCCAATCATTTTTTCATTCAATAAATTCATCAAATAACGGTGATATGAAATTTGTGAGCAAGACCGGTAAGATTTGAAAAGGTACTTGAATAGGTACATTGGAAAGTGTGATATAGAAATATCAGGGTGAATTATTAATAGATCAACCTATAGTGGAACAAGACCTACATAAATGGTGAAGTCTCTCATGTGGATTCAGGAGTAAAAGTCTCTAGTTTAGATTATAGAGTAAGCCGGTGTAGATTATAGATACACTGTGGGGTGCAGTACAAAGAACCTCTTGTCTGGATTTAGGAAGGATAAAGTGTTACTCTATATCGATCATTTTAATTTTTTAAAATATTATATTGGATAAGTTTTTTTGGTAGAAAAACCAACATAG
Source organism: Viscum album (assembly GCA_963277665.1). Taxonomy (NCBI): domain Eukaryota; kingdom Viridiplantae; phylum Streptophyta; class Magnoliopsida; order Santalales; family Viscaceae; genus Viscum; species Viscum album. The sequence goes on along the minus strand of OY728153.1, from coordinate 181,571,601 downwards.
TAAATAGTAGGACTTTGTACTGAACCTTATAAATCCTTATATTCTATGCCTTTGTATTTATATTATTATTAGAGGTAAGGATAAGATACAAAATAATAGTGAATTGAGGAATTAAATAACCTTGTAGGTTTACTTGAAATGAATTAATTTGTAAAAAGATAAAGGGACCACTGATTCACCGCTCCCCCTCTCAGTGATCTCACACTGATTTGGGAACATCATTAAGGAAAACATGTATTAGGGAACATAAACCTATGATATACTTTGATAATAAATATAAAAGAGCATCAAAAAAATTTGCAACGAAGAGATTATGTGGTTTTCCTAGAAATACATCCATATATGGATACTAAAAGTGGATGTGGTTCTGGAACATATGTACCTAGGGGTAATAACTCCAAAAAGGGTGCATTTTGATTGACCTCATTGTCACTTGGTTTATAACAACATGCTTTATTACACACTTGGTTTGATACTCTCAGGGGATATTATTAAGATAATTCACATTTTATTTACAAACCATTATGAAGGATTTGAAAATGAAGATATCCCCAAAGAAACTAATTTTATGATTCTAAGATTAGCAATGCATAAATTTTTAAAATTTATGTTAAGTGTTACACCATATTTAAAATTATACATTATTCATTTTATGATCTAATATAGTATATTCCATTTTTTAGAAATGGTATCTAAAAGGAAGAAGGGAATCAATACTCATGTATAATGTAGATATTTCTTAGTTGATAAGGACAATATAGCTAGTATTGAAATAGAGTAGATCATTTATATATTAGGTAAACATAATCAGGTTATAAAAATAGCCTTACTTGAATGGAGAAACCTATTCCACAGCATGATTCTTTTATTTTAGATCACTTCATGTGACAGAATGATCCATTATTTGTTCGGACTATTAATCCAATGGTGTCTGGGGAAAGGATTAAGTCTTTATAGAAGATATATATAGCCTTTGGATACAATGAAAAGAAACAATTAATAGTTGTAGTGTATTATCTAAAAGGTGATGGTGGTCATTTGTGATCTTTGATCCATAAAACTAGGTAGGAAGATGAAATATAACTCATGGAATAAAATGTTTTTATGGATAAATTATTTTAAAAATATTTCCCTTATGTGAAACAAACTGAAATGAAGAGAATGTTCATCATCTTAAATCAAAATAAAGAAGAAATTTTTATTCAGTATGAGGTGGCCTTTATTAGGTCATCTAGATATTCTAAGGATTGTATATGAAACAAAGTGTGAAATATTGACCATTTATTTGAATGTATTAATCCAAATCTCTAGAGGGACCTAGTCTCTCAAAAATTTTCATCATATGATGAAATAGTTTTATGTGACACCAAAATAGAGAATAAATTCTATAGATCCAACATGTTCAAGGAAAACAAGAAAATAAGTTGTCGAATGAGCACTAAGAAAAATGGAATTTATCGAATAAGAAGAAAATAATGAAGAAATTTTCACCTTTTGAGAATTATGGAAAGACACGTCCTGGTAAATTATTTAAGGTCATGGGAGGTTGGTATAAGTGTGGTGATAAGGATCATCAGTCTAAAGAATGAAAGGGGAATGAGGAAAATAGTGTTATTCATTATTTCAACTATAGAGAGAGGAGGTACTACATAAATTAATGCCCCGAGTGTCAGTGGAATCTACCATATAAGTGGACAAGGGGAGAAGGGTAAGCTAATATGATCACTAGAGATGAGGTGTGAGTACCCAATAATGTGGTGGTAGGTAATTTAATTATAGCTTAAAATTTGACTAATTATTTATTTTGTTATGGATCCTTTCACTCTTTTATATCTTCAATGTTTTCCTAGAAAATTAGATATTTCCCTAGAACTTTAATAATGGAGTTTTCAGTAAAACCTCATAGAGGAATTCTCACTGCAATAAGGATATGTTAATAAGACCCCATTATGACACATAAACATGCGTTATTTTCTAGCCTTATTATCATACCTATGGTTGACTTCGATAAAATCCTTATTATAGAGTGGATTTAAAAAATATGATGCAAAAAATTATTGTAATAATAAGGTAATTATGATTCATGATGATGATATAGAATTCCTTATCTTTAAATAAGAGACATCATCATATGATATATGTTTAAATCCACCCCCAGTAGCTCTATTGAATGAGATTCTTGGGTAAGAAGAGTAGTCACAAAATAGGGATGGATAAGGTAATATTTAAATTGAGGATGTACCTGTTGTATATGAATATGTTGATGTTTTTCTTAAGGAATTACCTGGATATCCCCAGTGTATGAAGTTAATTTTTCCATGATTTAATACCTAATGAAATACCATCATCAAATACTCTTTATAGAGAGGACAATAAGGAATTAGTGGAGTTGAAGAAACAGCTAGATGGTTTTTGTGATAGAGGAATTTTCTCCCCAGGGTTTCACCATTGGGATCCCCTATTATCTTTGTTATGATGAAAAATGGATCCATGAGGTTGTGTATTGATTATAGTGAAATCAATGTTATTATAATAAAAAACAATTATCCTATGACACACATTGATGACTTATTCAATCATCTTAACTAACAAAAATATTTCTCAAAGATTGATCTTTTATCTGGGTATCATCAATTACAATTAAATAAGGAAGAAATTTCAAATATATATCTCTGAATGAGGTATGGACATTAAGAGTTTACAATAATTCCATTTGGATTGAATAATTCACCCTATGTTTTTATGGAGATAATAAATAGGGTATTCAATGTAACAACATGAGATTTTATGAGAATTATTCTTTTTAATTTCATTGATGTCTTTTGTTGTACGCTATACCAAGATTATATTGCGCTATACGCAACACTGTATTACCTTGTAGTATACGCAATACTATTCTTGGATTGTGTTACACACAATTTCATGTTTGTTTGATTGTAGTCATTCTACGCAACATTGAGTGTGTGTATATATATATATTAAATGTATAAATGAAATATGGTTGGATTCTATTATACGAAACAATGAAGGACTCTTTCACAACACGCAACCCTGAATTGCCTTGCATTACACGCAATCACGACCTTCCTCGAAAGCCTGTATTGTACGCAGTACCAGGTTTCACTAAAAAACGATATATGGTTATAATATTATTATGAACTAGCCATTATGAATAGTACCAACTAAATTTTGAATTTTAAATCATTATTATTCATCTTACACATTTTCTAGAACCTGGTATAAGAACAAAATAATTCTTTCGGCAAAAATAAATATTTTTCAAAAAAATGCAGTTTTGCCGCCATTTGATGGTGCACCCACTTTAAATCTAGTTTTTGACGGGATTATAAGTTCAATTTGACAAAATAAAATTCTTCTTTGGAATCAGGATATAAAAATTTACTTTGGATAAAATTTTCATATTATTCTGATGACTTTCATATTTTAATGAATAGTAAAAACACGCTATATTTTAGTTGAAAACATCTTTTTTTCATCGCAATAATTTATATGGTTAGATTATCTTTTTAATTGGTTTTAAAGTGTAATTAGAATATATTTTTACCATTTAATCTGATTTTGGTCAATGGAATTAATTTCACTTTGAAATTGGACATAAACAAGTGTCGATCTTTTGATAGTTATTGTTTCATAAAAACACGCTATTTGTTTTTATAACGAGAATTAATTTTAAAATTAATTAATGCCACTTATATGTTTTAATTTTAAAAAATAGACATCATTTTTGAATTCAGAATATAAAATATAGCTTAGGCTAAATTTTTTGTATTTTTCTGAAAAACATCAATTTTTGATGAATAGTGAAACCACTTAGTGGTAGTTAAAAAACTGACTCTTTCATTTAAATGAAATTTTACCACTTCTGTGAATTGAATTTCAAAAATCTGATATACATGGTTGTTATAAATAAGTAAAATTTTGTTTAATAAGATGAAAATAATTTTTGTTGAATAGTAACCTTTGACTTTTATTTACCGCGGTTAAAGGTATATAGGGTAATTCAAGGTTAAAAGAATATTATAATAACTCAAAATTACCTTAACACTTTTTCTAACCATATTGGATGAGTAGTGGCTGACCATGGGTATCCTTGGGTCTATTGTGGGACCCCATTGAGCCACTTGGTAGTGATAACGGCAATTTGGATTAATTAATTTAATGTAAAGACAAAATTGACATTAACACAAATATTTTAGTAATTAATTTTTATAAGGGGTTATATAAATTATATTTTCAACTATAAATATTCATTGGAAATATAAAAATATTTCTTACATGATGGTATTTTTTTATAATTTTTAGACATCAAATAAATTAAATTATTTATGACACAATAATGATGCAGTATTTACCTCATTAATAAATGATGTAATTAAATAAGATTATACTGATTAAAATATTATCCAAAACATGTCCAATTCTGATTGGATAATTTTATTTCGACCAGGAGTCATCTTATCTTCATCTTTAATGATTTTTGGACCTTTTGAAACCAAAGATAAGTTTATAATAAAATAATATTTTCACACATTCCAAAGGTGCCCCTCTCCTCCTTTATAAAAAGGCACCTCCTCCCTCTCCTCCTCACACCACATTGAGCCTTCATGATCGACCAAACCCTGAACATTTCACTTCTCCACTTCCCTAGAAACATTTTTGAGGTTCTCTTATTCTCAAAAGACTAACTCTATTTCCTTAAGTTGAAGCATAAAGGAGGTGCGTCGAAGAAGAGGTAATCTCTTCTTCCGATTCTTTCAAGTTTATTTCTTATCCTACTTCTTCTTAGTTATTTGTTTCACTATAAATTAAAAACATCACTATCACTAATATACTGATATATTATTATAAATATGAAACAACCCTATTTCATCTTCTATCCATCCTATGGAAAACAAAATCACCGCGCGTGCGTACGTATGGAATACCGTCTCCACGCCGTGGTGTAATCTATTTTCCACCACCACCTTACTTGGATGGGTATAATGGTGTAAATAAATAACTATATATTATTATTGTAAAGTGATATTGATTCTTAAATATTATACATACACTTAAATATAATTCCATGATCATGGTAATGATATCATCGCTCGTGCGAACGTACGGACTACGGTCTCCATGACGCGATGAGATTAATTCTCCATGTTAACCATTCATGAATGATTATAAAGTATATATAATGAATAATAATGAAATATATGACGTAATAATGATACTAGATTTATGTATATATATGTATGTATGTCATCTACTTAATTCCATTCAGTTCAATAAGGAAACGAAAACAGCGTTCATGTGTATGTACGGCCTACCGTCTCCATGAACGGTGTATTTCATTCCATTTATCTATATATAGTATATATATATACTGAATATATATTATATATAAATCATGTTTTACATTCTGAAATTAAGTAAATCAGGATATAAGTAATTATATCAAGAATAAAAAGTCTAAACACGTACGATAAATGAAACGATTTTACCCAAAACGCTGCTTCAACATGGAATTTACAAAAGAACGGGTAATATAAAGTAATAAGTGAACCATATATGATATCATAACATTGAATATGACTCTTTAATAAGTCAATTACATTATTTAAATCATAATACAGGAGGTTCAAATAAATATGAAACATATCGGACTTAAGGTAAGGGATAATTATTCCAATGTCGTTCTTATCCAAGATTATTTATTCATAAGTATTTTCAAGGGTTTTATTTTTCATCCATGTATATAAAAATGTTTTTAATAAGGTGTTTAATATTGTTTCATGTATTTTTAAAGTCCTTTTTACCCATTTTTTACTTTTACTACATGGTATGTAAGGAATATTTCATTTTTTTCCATACGAGGTACTTTTTGACTTTTCTGGGAAAAGTACAAGGGGAATGTTTTTTTAACTTATAAGAAATGAACGGATTTTGACAGTTTCATAATGCCTTATATTCATGAAGTTTACTCTACAATATTTCATGGTTATTTTCAATAAAACCCATTTCTTTTAAAATTTCATGGCATTTTGTGAAAAGAAAATGATTTTTAAGAAGAAGGTATATTTTCTTCAAGAATTATTTTCAAGTGTTTTATCAAAACCATTTTCCATCTAAGATGTCATTATTTCATATTTTAAGGTTTAAAGTATGATATCTCTATGATTTACATGGTTTCACTTTTCTTATGATGAAAATATATCCATTTGTTTTATATGGATTATGTTATGATGGGATGACGTTTATGAAACCCATTTTTATTCTTTGGGTTATGATGAATGATTTATGTTTATGTTGTGGAACAAGTAAGAATGATTTCATTATGAGATGTGTGTGACCTATATCTGCATCCAATTCATTCGATAACGATTTATATCTCATGAGATAGACATGGTTGGAACACTAAGTTAATCTGGTTCAGTGTTAGAGGACTAGAAAAAGAGGTGAACTCGATTCAGAAAGGGACATTGCCCACTAAGATAGTCTTGGCAGCAATGCCATGGCTACTATAGAAGTCATATCATGTGCATAATGGTTTGACACAATTAAATTTTTTTCCCATGCTATTTTATCATGATTGATGTTCCATTATGATATATGCCTTACGTACTTCCAAGATTTATGTCTTTGCTCAAAGTTTTGATGTTTAGATTTTATGTTTAAGTTTTTTCATTCAAATGTTTATGGATTTTTTTATGTTCTCTAGTTTTACCCTTACTGAGCATTTGAGCTCACCATTTTTATGTTTTCTTTTTCCCATGATATAAAGAAATGTTTTAGGTAAGAAAACAAAAGGGGAAGATTTTTATGGGTGATGTTGAAGATCTTTCACCAAGATTAGAAGATTATGTTCCATGTTTCCAAAGACACTAAACTATTACGGTCCTTTGGTGTCTATTTTTTTTTGGTATTAAGTATTCCGCAAAAGTAATGTAATGTCTATGTACATCAAGATTTGGGTCTCCACAGTTGATATCAGAGAAAAGGTTTAGTTAACCTTTGGAAACTAGGATGTGAATACTTTAGTGAGATCCCTATATATATTTCTAAGGTATGTCTAAGGATGTTCTTAAGGTTTAGTATAACTATAGATTACAGTACTAAAATTATGTTGACGATCATGAATAACCTAGGGTGATCCTAAGGTGTCCTGGATTAAAGAATGTGTGATAAGTTAGACATCCCATAAGTGACGTTTTATGATTATGTGGTTCCCCGTTATTTTAACTTTTTCTTACACCATGGATTTTGGTTTTAGTCAATGGAGGGAACCAGAAGGAATTGGGTCAACAGTGAATCCAATGGAAAAATTGGTGACTACGAGTAACAAAAATTCATAATGCCTAGAAAGAAAGATTTTGTGATTATGCCGAATCAATCATTGCGATAAATGATTAACAATGTGAATTTTAGTGGTATTCCTAATTCATAAAATAAGAGGAAGATGGACTTTTATGCATGATTGCATGTTAGGGAGCATAAAGAAATGGAGATTGAGATTTCTAAAGAAGGGAAGAAGAACCTTGATGAATACATCAAATGGAGGGGAATATGTTATCCTTGTGGAGATAAGGGTCATAGAGTGACAAACTATTATAGTGTTCAATATCTTATCTGTGGAGAACATGGGCATTACCCAACTCAATGCCCTGACCTAAGAGGTTAATTCTAAATCAAAGAAGGACTTATTCCATGACAATAATTGAATAGGATGGATTTAAGTGTTTATGTATTGGTATTCAAGAATAATGTTGTTGAGGTACTTTTATGGTATATTTGAATATCTATGTATTGGTCCATTGTGTTTTTCCATAATAATATGGAATCAGTAACCATGAAAAGTGATTGGAATATTTTTGAAAAGCAGATGATATGCACATAATTAATTTATAAAGAGAAAATAATATGTTTGATAGTACTCGTGAGCTCATTAATGATATAAGGACAAAGTGATATCATGGTTTGAGTATATAGAAATTTTGGGATTTGGGTATGTGGAAAGAGTTAACTTTTGACAGAATTCATGTTTTCACTAAGGTTCAATGGGTTTTAATTTTTCATGAGAATACTTGATTAATGTATTCACATGTTTGTAATGTGACCAACAAGATATATCGTATGATATATGGGGGATTAATGATGGTATTCACATGCTCGGTAAATGAAATTTCTAGTAATTCTTTTCATTATACTATGAGCTTGGATAGAAGTATTTTAGATAAGCCTAAAGATTCGAATGGATTATGTTGGAAATAAGTTAGTATTGTTTAAGGCTAGAAATTTTTGATATTATTTTTGGAATGATATAATAGTATAGTTTTAGTAAAAGGATAACCCATAGGACGGGCGAAAATTCGTCGCGTCGGACAACACTGTGAGAATCGAACACCCAACCGAAGTGCGACATGCCTTTATCACCAACCACTGGCCTACAGGAAGTCCCTAGTTAGTAGAAACAAGTTTTATTTTATTAAGCACTATGATATATGAATTATAAGTCTATTTTAGGAACCATATAAGATTAATCTCACTATAGATGGACTTATGTATATAACTTTTGCTAACCTTATGTTTGAGACAGATGGAATGACCTATCATTCTATCGTATGATCTGCTAAAACTTCGCAAAAGACAAATTCAACTTCATTTCATTAATACATGAAGTGGAAATTGTTCGAGGCACGAGAAATGTTGAGATTGTACCAAAATCAAGTAAGTATATATTTTAATTAAAAAATTCTTCAACATTTGGGAAATGATCTTGAAAACCAAAAATGATGTCCGAGTGCTCTAATATCTGATGAATTATATGGTACCCTAAATCATCACAAATTCTGGCTTTGTGATTGAGGGCTTTTTCATAGCCATGTTCTCTACCACTCTCCATCAGAACTTGATTGTTAGATTTCTCCTCCATATCCATATTTTCACCTATGATCTCCTATGTGGAAACCTAGTGATTAGTTAATTTGGGTAACCGTTATGTTTCATACGTTAGTTTTTAAAGTTTAGTTTTGGTATTCCTTTTTACGATGTGGGTTTCTAGGAAATAAACTTTGAATTAGTAAACCATTTATAACCCTGATGAATTTCGAGGGCGAAATTCATTTTAAGGGGGGCAGAATTTAACAACCCAGGATTTTATGAGAATTATTCTTTTTAATTTCATTGATGTATTGTGTTGTAAGCTGCACCATGATTATCTTGCGCTATATGCAACACCGTATTAGCTTGCAGTATACGCAACACAATTATTGGATTGTGTTACAAACAATTTCATGTTCGTTTGATAGTAGTCATTCTAAGAAACATTGAGTGTATATATATATATTAAATGTATAAATGAAATATGGTTGTATTTTTCTATACGAATCTATGAAGGAGTCTTGCACAACACGCAACCCTGACTTGGCTTTCATTACACGCAATCACGACCTTCCTCGACAGTGTGTGTTGTATGTAGTACCAGGTTTTACTAAACAACAATATATGGTTATAATATTATTATGAACTAGGAGTTATGAATATTTTAAACTAAATTTTGAATTTTATAACATTATTATTCATCTTACACATTTTCTAGAACATGGTATGAGAACAAACTAAATTTTTTGCGTAAAATAAGTATTTTTCAAAAAATGCAATTTTGCCACCTTTTGATGGCGCACCCACATTAAATATAGTTTTTTATGGGTTTATAAGTTTAATTTGACAAAATAAATTTATTATTTGGAATTAGGATATACAAATTTACATTGGATAAAATTTTCATATTATTCTGATGACTTTCATATTTTAATGAATAGTAAAAGCACTCAATATTTTAATTAAAAAAAAGTTTTTTCATCAAAATAATTTTTATGGTTAGATTATATTTTAAATTGGTTTTAAAGTGTTAATAGAATATATTTTTACCATTTAATCCATTGTTGGTCATTGGAATTAATTTCACTTTGAAATTGGACATAAACAAGTGTCGATCATTTGATAGTTATTGTTTCTTAAAAACACGCTATTTGTTTTGATAATGGGTATTAATTTTAAATTTAATTAATGAAACTTCTATTTTTTGAATTTTGAAAAATAGACATCATTTTGTAATTTGGAATATCAAATATAGCTTAGGCTGAATTTTTTGTATTTTTCTGAAAAACATCATCTTTTGATGAATAGTGAAACCACTTAGTGGTAGTTAAAAAATTGACTCTTTCATTTAAAAGAAATTATACCACTTCTGTGAATTGAATTTCAAAAATCCAATATAAATGGTTGTTATCAAGAAGTAAAATGTGGTTCAATAAGATGAAACTAATTTTTGGTGAATAGTAACTTTTGACTTTTATTTACCGAGGTTAAAGGTAAATAGGGTAATTCAAGGTTAACAGAATATTATAATAATTCAAAATTACATTAACACTTGTCTGAAACTTATTGGATGAGTAGTGGCCGACCATGGGCATCCTTGGGTCTATTTTGGGACCCCATTGAGCCACTTGGTAGTGATAATGACAATTTGGATTAATTAATTTAATAAAGACAAAATTGACATTAACAAAAATATTTTAGTAATTAATTTTTATAAGGGGTTATGTAAATTATATTTTCAAATATAAATATTAATTGTAAAGATAAAAATATTTCGTACATGATGGTATTTTTTTATTATTTTTAGACATCAAATAAATTAAATTATTTATGACACAATAATGATGGAGTATTTACCTCATTAATAAATGATTTAATTAAATAAGATTATAATGATTAAAATATTATCCAAAACACGTCCAATTATGATGGGATGATATTATTTTGACCATGAGTCATCTTATCTTCATTTTTAATGATTTGTGGACTTTTTGAAACTGAAGATAAGTTTATAATAAAATAATATTTTCACACATTCCAAAGGTGCCCCGCTCCCCCCTTATAAAAGGGAACCTCCTCACTCTCCTCCTCACACCACATTGAGCCTTAAAACTCGGAAAACCCCTAACCGTTTCTCTACTCCACTTCCCTAGAAACATTCTGGAGGTTCTGGTCTTCTCAAAAGATCAACTATAGTTCCTTAAAAGGTAGCTTAAAGGAGGTGCGTCGAAGAAGAGGTAATCTCTTTTTCCGAATCTTTCATGTTTCATTCTTCTTCTACTTCTTCTTCTTTAGTTGTTTCACTATAAAGTAATAACATCATTATCAATAATATACTGATATATTTTTGTAAATATGAAACAACCCTATTTCATCTTCTATGCATCCTATGGAAAAAGAAATCACCGCGCGTGCATACGTATGGAATACCGTCTCCATGCCGTGGTGTAATCTGTTTTCCACCACCACCTTACTTGGATGGGTATAATGGTGTAAATAAATAACTATATATGATTATTGTAACGGGATATTGATTCTGAAATATTATACGTACTCTTCAATACAATTCCATGATCATGGGAATGATATCATCGCTCGTGCGTACGTACGGACTACCGTCTCTACGACGCGATGAGATTAATTCACCATGTTAACCATTCATGAATGATTATAAAGTATATATAATTAATAATAATGAAATATATGAAATAATAATGACACTGTATTTATGTATATATATATATGTAAGTCATCTACTTAATTCCATTCAATTCAATAAGGAAACGAAAACAGCGTTCATGCGTACGTATGGCCTATCGTCTCCATGAACGGTGTATTTCATTCCATTTATTGATATATCATATATATATGTATATGCTGAATATATATTATATATAAATCATGTTTTAAATTCTGGAATTATTGAAATCAGGATATAAGTAATAATATCAAGAATAACACGTCGAAACATGTACACTAAGGAAATGATTTTACCCAAAACGCTGCTTTAACATGGAATTTACAAAAGAACAGGTAATATAAAGTAATAAGTGAACCACATATGATATCATAACAATGAATATGATTCTGTAATAATTCAATTACATTATTTAAATCATTATAAAGGAGGATCGGATATATACGAAGCATATCAGACATAAGGTAAGGGATAATTATTCCAATCTCCTTCTTATCCGATATTGTTTATTCATAAGTATTTCCTGGGTTTATATTTTTCATCCTTGTCCATAGAAATGTTTTAATAAGGTGTTTAATATTGTTTCATGTATGTTTAAATTCCTTTTTACCCATTTTTGACTTTTACTACATGGTATGTAAGGAATATTTCATTTGTTTACCATACGAGGCACTTTTTTACTTTTCCGGCAAAAGTACAAGGAGAATGTTTTTTTAACTTAAAAGAAATGTACGGATTTTGACGGTTTCATAACTCCTTATTTTCATGAAGTTTAATCTACAATATTTCATGGTAACTTTCAATAAAACCCATTTCTTTTAAAATTTCATGGCATTTTCTAAAAAGAAAATGATTTTTAAGAAGAAGGGATATTTTCCTCAAGAATTATTTTAAAGTGTTTTATCAAAACCATATTCCATCTAAGATGTCATTATTTCATATTTGTAGGTTTAAAGTATGATATCTCTATCATTTACATGGTTTCACTTTTGTTATGATGAAATGATATCCATTTGTTTTATATGGATTATGTTATGATGGGATGACGATTATGAAACCCATTTTTATTCTTCGGGTTATGATGAATGATTTATGTTTATGTTGTGGCACAAGTAAGAATGATTTAATTATGAGATGGGTGTGACCTATATCTCCCTAAAATGCATTGGGTAAGGATTTATATATCATGAGATAGACATTTTTGGAACACTAAGTTAATCTGGTTCAGTGTTACAGGACTGGAACGAGGAGTGAACTCGATTCAGAAAGGGACTTTGTCCACTAATATATTCTTGGAAGCAATTCCTTGGCTACTATAGAAGTCATATCATGTGCATAATGGTTTGACACAATTACATGTTTTATTCCCATGCTATTTTATCATGATTGATGTTACATTATGATATATGTCTTACGTACTTCCAAGATTTATGTCTTTGCTCAAGATTTTGATGATTAGATTTTTTGTTTATGTTTTTTCATTCAAATGTTTATGGATTGTTTTATGTTTTCTATGTTTACCCTTACTGAGCATTTGAGCTCACCCTTTTTATGTTTTCTTTTCCCCGGGATATAAAGAAAGGTTTTAGGTGAGAAAACAAAAGGGGAAGATTTTTATGGGTGATGTTGAAGATCATTCACCAAGATTAGAGGATTATGTTCCAAGTTTCCAAATACACTAAACTATTACGGTCCTTTGGTGTCTATTGTTTTATGTATTAAGTATTCTGCAAAAGTAATGTAATGTCTATGTACATCATGCTTTGGGTCTCCACATTTGATATCAGAGCAAAGTTTTAGTTAACCTTTGGAATCTTGGATGGGAATACATTAGTGAGATCCCTAGACATATTTCTAAGTTATGTCTAAGGATGTTACTAAGGTTTAGTATAACTATAGAATACAGTCCTAGAATTATGTTGACGATCATTAATAACCGAGGGTGAACCTAAGGTGTCCTGGATTAAAGAATGTGTGATAAGTTAGACATCCCATAACTTTTTATGATTATGTGGTTCCCCGTTATTTTAAATTTTTATTACACCATTGATTTTGGTTTTATTCAGTGGAGGGAACCAGAAGGAATTGGGTCAACATTGAATCCAATGGAAAAATTGGTGACTATGAGAAACGAAATTTCATAAATCCTAGAAAAAAAGTTTTTGTGATTATGCCGAATCAGTCATCGCGATAAATTATTAACAAGGTTAATTTTAGTGGTATTCCTAATTCATCAAATAAGAGGAAGATGGACTTTTATGCATGTTTGCATGTTGAGGAGCATAAAGAAAGGAATTTTGAGATTTCTAAAGAAGGGAAGAAGAACCTTGATGAATACATTAAATGGAGTGGAATATGTTATCATTATGGAGAGAAGGGTCATAGAGTGACAGACTATTATGGAGTTCAATGTCTTATCTGTGGAGAGCATGGGCATTACCCAACCCAATTCCCTGACCTAAGAGGTTAATTCTAAATAAAGGAAGGACTTCTTCCACGAAAATAATTGAAGAGGATTGATTGAAGTGTTTATGTACTGGTATTCAAGAATAATGTTGTTGAGGTACTTTTATGGTATATTGGAATATCTATGTATTGGTCCATTGTGGTTTTCCATAATAATATGTCATCGGTAACCATGAAAAGTGATTGAAATATTTTTGGAAAGCAGATGATATACACATAATTAAGGGATAAAGAGAAAATAATATGTTTGATAGTATTCATTAGCTCATTAATGATATAAGGACAAATTGATATCATGGTTTGAGTATATAGAAATTTTGGGATATGGGTTTGTGGAAAGAGTTAACTTTTTACAAAATTGATGTTTTCACTAAGGTTGAATGTGTTTTAATTTTTAATGAGAATACTTGATTAAGGTATTCCTATGTTTGGAATGTGACCAACAAGATATATCGTATGATATATGGGGGATTAATGATGGTATTCACATGCTCGGTAAATGAAATTTCTAGTAATTCTTTTCTTTATACTATGAGCATGGACCGAAGTATTTCAGATAAGCCTAAATATTCGAATAGATTATGTTGGAAATAAGTTAGTATTTTTTAAGGCTAGAACTTTTTGATATTATTTTTGAAATGTTATAATAGTATAGTTTTATTAAATGGACAACCCATAGGATGGGCGACAACTCGTCGCGTCGGACAAGGCTGTGAGAATCGAACACACAACCGAAGGGCGACAGGCATTTATCGCCTACCACTAGCCTACAGGAAGTCCCTGGTGAGTGGAAACTAGTTTTATTTTATTAAGCACTATGATATATGAAGTATAATTCTATTTTAGGAACCATATACGATTAATCTCACTATAGATGGACTTATATATATAACTTTTGCTAACCTTATGTTTGAGACAGATGGAATGACCTATCATTCTATCGCAGGATCTGCTAAATCTTCGCAAAAGACAAATTCAACATCATTTCTTTAAGACATGAAGTATAAATTCTTCAAATCATGAGAAACGTTGAGATTGTACCAAAATCAAGTAAGTATTTCTTTTAATTCAAAAATTCATCAACATTTGGGAAATGATCTTGAAAACCAAAAATGTTGTCCTAGTGCTCTAATATATGATGAATTATATGGTACCCTAAATCATCATAAATTATGGCTTTGTGATTGAGAGATTTTTTTTATAGCCATGTTCTCTACCACTCTCCATCAGAACTTGATTGTTTGATTTCTTTTCCATATCCATATTTTCACCTATGATCTCCAAGGTGGAAACCTAGTGATGAGTTAATTTGGGTAACTGTTATGTTTCATACTTTAGTTTTTAAAGTTAAGTTTTGGTATTCCTTTTTACGATGTGGGTTTCAGTGAAAATAAAATTTCAAGTAGTAAACCATTTATAACCCAGACGAATTTCGAGGGTGAAATTCATTTTAAGGGGGGTAGAATGTAACAACCTGAGATTTTATGCGAATTATTATTTTTAATTTCATTGATGTCTTGTGTTGTACGCTGTACCAAGATTATCTTGTGCTATATGAAACACTGTATTAGCTTTTAGTATATGCAACACTATTCCTGGATTGTGTTACACACAATTTCAAGTTCGTTTGATAGTAGTCATTCTACGCAACATTGAGTGTATATATATATATATATATATATTAAATGTATAAATGAAATAAGGTTTTATTTTGCTATATGAAACTACAAAGGAGTCTTTCAAAACATGCAACCCTGACTTGGCATTCATTACACGCAATCACGACCTTCCTCGATAGTGTGTGTTGTATGCAGTACTAGGTTTTACTAAACAACGATATATGGTTATAATATTAATCTGAACTAGAAGTTATGAATAGTATCAACTACATTTTGAATTTTATAACATTATTATTCATCTTACACATTTTCTATAACATGGTATGAGAACAAAATAAATTTTTCGGGTGAAATATGTATTTTTCAGAAAATGCAGTTTTGCCGCCTTTTGTTGGTGCACCCACTTTAAATCTAGTTTTTTATGGGTTTATATGTTTAATTTGACAAAATAAAATTTTTATTTGGAATTAGGATATAAAAAATTACATTGCATCAAATTTTCATATTATTCTGATGACTTTCATTTTTTAATGAATAGTAAAAACACGCTATATTTTAATTAAAAAAAAGTTTTTTCATCGCAATAATTTATATGGTAAGATTATATTTTATTTGGTTTTAAAGTGTAATTAGAATATATTTTTACCATTTAATCCATTTTTGGTCATTGGAATTAATTTCACTTTGAAATTGGACATAAACAAGTGTCGATCTTTTGATAGTTATTGTTTCTTAAAAACACGCTATTTGTTTTGATAAGGGGAATTAATTTTAAAATTAATTAATGACACTTCTATGTTTTGAATTTGAAAAAATAGACATCATTTTTGAATTCAGAATATCAAATATAGCTTAGGCTGATTTTTTGGTATTTTTCTGAAAAACTTCAACTTTTGATGAATAGTGAAATCACTTAGTGGTAGTTAAAAAACCGACTCTTTCATTTAAATGAAATTATACCACTTCTGTGAATTGAATTTCAAAAATCCTAGGTACATGGTTTTTATCAAGAAGTAAAATGTAGTTCAATAAGATGAAACTAATTTTTGGTGAATAGTAACTTTTTACTTTTATTTACCACGGTTAAAGGTAAATAGGGCAATTCAAGGTTAACAGAATATTATAATAATTCAAGATTAAATTAACACTTATCCTAACCTTATTGGTTGAGTATTGGACGACCATGGGCATCCTTGGGTCGATTTTGGGACCCCATTGAGCCACTTGGTAGTGATAATGACAATTTGGATTAATTAATTTAATAAAGACAAAATTGACATTAACAAAAATATTTTAGTAAACAATTTTTATAAGGGGTTATATAAATTATATTTTCAATTATAAATATTAATTGTAAAGATAAAAATATTTTGTACATGATGGTATTTTTTTATTATTTTTAGACATCAAATAAATTAAATTATTTATGACACAATAATGATGCAGTATTTACCTCATTAATAAATGATTTAATTAAATAAGATTATAATGATTAAAATATTATCCAAAACATATCCAATTATGATGGGATGATTTTATTTTGACCATGAGTCATCTTATCTTCATTTTTAATGATTTTTGGACCTTTTGAAACTAAAGATAAGTTTATAATAAAATAATATTTTCACACTTTCCAAAGGTGCCCCTCTCCTCCTTTATAAAAGGGCACCACCTCCCTCTCCTCCTCATACAATATTGAGCCTTCAAGATCGGCCAAACCCTACCCGTTTCTCTTCTCCACTTCCCTACAATCATTCTGGAGGTTTGGGTCTTCTCAAAAGATCAACTATAGTTCCTTAAAAGGAAGCTTAAAGGAGGTGCGTCGAAGAAGAGGTAATCTCTTCTTCCGATTCATTCATGTTTCCTTCTTCATCTACTTATTCTTCTTTAGATGTTTCAATATAAAGTAATAACATCAGTATCACTAATATACTGATATATTTTTGTAAATATGAATCAACCCAATTTCATCTTCTATCCATCCTACTGAAAACGAAATCACCGCGCATGCGTACGTACGGAATACCGTCTCCACGTCGTGGTGTAATCTGTTTTCCACCACCACCTAACATGGATGGGTATAACAGTGTAAATAAATAACTATATATGATTATTGTAAAGTGATATTGATTCTGAAATATTATACATACACTTCAATACAATTCCATGATCATGGGAATGATATCGTCGCTCGTGCATACGTACGGACTACCGTCTCCACGACGCGATGAGACTCATTCACCATGTTAACCATTCATGAATGATTATAAAGTATATATAATTAATAATAATGAAATATATGAAATAATAATGATACTGTATTTATGTATATATATATATGTATGTATTTCATCTACTTAATTCCATTCAATTCAATAAGGAAACGAAAACAGCATTCATGCGTACGTACGACCTACCGTCTCCATGAACGGTGTATTTCATTCCATTTATTGATATATCATATATATATGTATATGATGAATATATATTATATATAAATCATTTTTTACATTCTGGAATTATGTAAATTAGAATATATGTAATAATATCAAGAATAACAAGTCGAAACATGTACGCTAAATGAAAATATTTTACCCAAAACACTACTTTAACATTGAATTTACAAAAGAATGGGTAATATAAAGTAATAAGTGAACCATATATGATATCATAACAATGAATTTGATTCTGTAATAAGTCAATTACATTATTTAAATCATTATACAGGACGTTCGGATACAAACGAAGCATATCGGACATAAGGTAAGGGATAATTATTTCAATCTCATTCTTATCTGACATTGTTTATTCGTAATTATTTACCGGGGTTATATTTTTCATCCTTGTCCATAGAAATGTTTTAATAAGGTGTTTAATATTGTTTCATGTATTTTTAAAGTCCTTTTACCCATTTTTGACTTTTACTACTTGGTTTGTAAGGAATATTACTTTTGTTTACCATACGAGGCACTTTTTGACTTTTCCGACAAAAGTTTGAGGAGAATTTATTTTAACTTATATGAAATGAAAGTATTTTTATGGTTTCATAACCCCTTATTTTCCTGAATTTTTCTCTACAAGATTTCATGGTTATTTTCAATAAAACCCATTTCTTTTAAAATTGCATGGAATTTTGTGAAAAGAAAATGATTTTTAAGAAGAAAGGATATTTTCCTCAAGAATTATTTTCAAGTGTTTTGTCAAAACCATTTTCTATCTAAGATGACATTATATCATATGTGTAGGTTTCAAGTATGATATCCCTATGATTTACATGGTTTCAGTTTTCTTATGATGAAATGATATCCATTTGATTTATATGGATTATGTTATAATGGGATGACGTTTATGAAACCCATTTTTATTCTTTGGGTTATGATGAATGATTTATGTTTATGTTGTGGCACAAGTAAGGATGATTTCATTATGATATTGGTGGTACATATACCTCCCTCAAATGAATTGGGTAAATATTTATATCTCATGAGATAGACATGGCTGGAATGGTAAGTTAATCTGGTTCAGTGTTACAGGACTAGAACGTGGAGTGAATTTGATTCAGAAAGGGTCTTTGTTCACTAAGATGGTCTTGGAAGCAATGTCTTGGCTACTATGGAAATCATATCATGTGGATAATGGTTTTCCACCATTACATGTTCTCTTCCAATGCTATTTTCTCATGATTGATGTTCCATTATGATATATGCCTTACATACTTCCAAGATTTATGTCTTTGCTCATGATTTTGATGTTTAGATTTTATGTTCAAGTTTTTTCATTAAAATGTATATGGATTGTTTTATGTTCTCTATGTTTACCCTTACTATGAATTTGATCTCACCCTTTTTATGTTTTCTTTTCCCCAGGATATAAATAATGGTTTTAGGAAAGAAAACAAAAGGGGATGTTCTTTATGGGTGATGTTGAAGATCTTTCACCATGATTAGAAGATTAGGTTCCATGTTTCCAAAGACACTAATCTATTACGGTCCTTTGGTGATTGTTTTTGTTATGTATTAAGTATTCCTCAAAATTAATGTAATATTTATGTACATCAATCTTTGGGTATCTACAGTTGGTATCAGAGAAAAGTTTTAGTTAACCTTTGGAAACTAGGATGTGAAAACTTTAGTGATATCCCTAGATATATATCTAAGGTATATCTAAGGATGTCCCTAAGCTTTAGTATAACTATAGTTTACAGTCCTAGAATTATGTTGACGATCATGAATAACCTAGGGTGAACTTAAGGTGTCTTGGATTAAATATTGTGTGATAAGTTAGACATCTCAAAAGTAACTTTTTACGGTTATGTGGTTCCCCGTTATTTTAACTGTTTCTTACACCATCGATTTTGGTTTTAGTCAATGGAGGGAACCAGAAGGAATTGGTTCAACATTGAATCCAATGGAAAAATTGGTTATTATGATCAACAAAATTGTGTAATGCCTAGAAAGAATGATTTTGTGATTATTCCGAATCAGTCATTACGATATATGATTAACAAGGTGAAGTTTAGTGGTATTCATAATTCATCAAATAAGAGGAAGATGGACTTTTATGCATGTCTGCATGTTGAGGAACATAAATAAAGAAAGATTGACATTTCTAAACAAGGGAAGAAGAACCTTACTGAATACATAAAGTGGAGGGTAAGATGTTATCTAGGTGGAGAGAAGGGTCATAGAGTGACACACTGTTATAGAGTTCAATGTCTTATCTGTGGAGAACGTGGGCATTACCCAAATGAATGCCCCGACCTAAGAGGTTACTTCTAAATCAAGGATGGACTTATTCCATGACAATCATTGAAGAGGATTGATT
This sequence comes from Viscum album, assembly GCA_963277665.1. NCBI lineage: Eukaryota > Viridiplantae > Streptophyta > Magnoliopsida > Santalales > Viscaceae > Viscum > Viscum album. The sequence continues at coordinate 181,551,111 of OY728153.1, read as the reverse complement.
GAAGTGTTTATGTATTGGTATTCAAGAATAATGTTGTTGAGGTACTTTTATGGTATGTTGGAATATCTATGTATTGGTCCATTGTTGTTTTCCATAATAACATGGCATCAGAAACCATGAAAAGTGATTGGAATATTTTCATAAAGTAGATGATATGTGCATAATGATGGGATAGAGATAAAATAATATGTTTGATACTATTCATGAGCTCATGAATGATATAAGGACAAAGTGATATCATGGTTTGAGTATATCGAAATTTTGGGATTTTCGTATGTGGAAAGAGTTAACTTTTGACAGAATTCATGTTTTCCCTATGGTTCAATGGGTTTTCATTTTTCAAGAGAATACATGATTATGATATTCACATGTTTGGAATGTGACCATCAAGATATATCATATGATATATGCTGGATTAATGATGGTATTCAATGCTCGATAAATGAAATTTCTATTAATTATTTTCTTTATACTATGAGCATGGACAGAAGTATTTTAGATAAGCCTAAAGATTCAAATGGATTATGTTGGAAATAAGTTATTATTGTTTAAGGCTAGAAATTTTTGATATTATTTTTTGAATATTATAATAGTATAGTTTTAGAAAAAGGATAACCCGTAGGACGGGCAACAACCCGTCACGTCGGACAAGGCTGTGAGAATCGAACACACAACCGATGTGTGACAGGCCTTTATCTCCTACCATTGGCCTATAGGAAGTCCCTAGTTAGTAGAAACTTGTTTTATTTTATTAAGTGCTATGATAGAAAAAGTATAAGTCCATTTTACGAACCATATACGATTAATCTCACTATAGATGGACTTATGTATATAACTTTTGCTGACCTTATGTTTGAGATAGATGGACTGAACTATCATTCTATCTCATGATCTGCTAAAACTTCTCAAAAGACAAATTCAACTTCATTTCATTAAGTGATGAAGTGGAAATTGTTCGAGGCACGAGAAATGTTGTGATTGTACCAAAATCAAGAAAGTATTTCTTTTAATTCAATAACTCTTCAACATTTTGGAAATAATATTGAAAACAAAAAATGTTGTCCAAGTGCTCTAATATATGATGAATTAGATGATACCTTAAATCATCACAAATTTATGGCTTTTTGATTGATGGTTTTTTCATAGCCATGTTCTCTACCACTCACCATCAGAACATGATGGTCAGATTTCTCCTCCATATCCATATTTTCACCTATGATCTTCTATGTGGAAACCTAGTGATGAGTTAATTTGGTTAACCGTTATGCTTCATACTATAGTTTTTAAAGTTATGTTTTGGTATTCCTTTTTACGATGTGGGTTTATATGAAAGAAACTTTTAAGTAGTAAACCATTTATAACCCCGACGAATTTCGAGGGAAAAATTCATTTTAAGGGGGGTAGAATGTAACAACCCTAGATTTTATGAGAATTATTCTTTTTAATTTCATTGATGTCTTTTGTTGTACGCTGCACGAAGATTATCATGAACTATATGCAACACCGTATTTTCTTGCAGTATACGCAACACTATTCTTGGATTGTGTTACACACAATTTCAAGTTCGTTTGATAGTAGTCATTATATGCAACATTTAGTGTATATAGATATTAAATGTACAATTGAAATATGGTTGTATTTTTCTATAAGAAACTATGAAGGAGTATTGCACAACACGCAACCCTGACTTTCCTTGCATTACACGCAATCATGACCTTCCTCGATAGTCTGTGTTGTATGCAGTACCAGGTTTCACTAAACAACGATATATGGTTATAATATTATTCTGAACTAGGCATTATGAATAGTATCAACTAAATTTTGAATTTTATAACATTATTATTCATCTTACACATTTTCTAGAACATATTATGAGAACAAAATAAATTTTTCGGGTAAAATAAGTATTTTTAAAAAAATGCAGCTTTCCCACCTTTTGATGGCGCACCCACATTAAATCCAGTTTTTGATGGTCTTATAAGTTTTATTTGACAAAATAAAATTATTCTTTTGAATTAGGGTATAAAAATTTACATTGGATAAAATTTTCATATTATTTTGATGACTTTCATATTTTAATGAATAGTAAAAACATGCAATATTTTTATTAAAAACAACTTTTTTTCATCGCAATAATTTATATGGTTATATTATCTTTTTAATTGGTTTTAAATTGTAATTGTAATATAGTTTTACAATTTAATCCATTTTGGTCATTGAAATTAATTTTACTTTGAAATTAGACATAAACAAGTGTCGGTCTTTTGATAGTTATTGTTTCTTAAAAACACGCTATTTGTTTTGATAATGGGAATTAATTTTAAAATTAATCAATGAAACTTCTATGTTTTGAAGTTGGAAAAATAGATATCATTTTTGAATTCGGAATATCAAATATATCTTAGGCTTAATTTTTGGTATTTTCCTGAAAAACTTCGATTTTTGATGAATAGTGAAACCACATAGTGGTAGTTAAAAAACTGACTCTTTCATTTAAATGAATTTTTACCACTTCTGTGAATTGAATTTCAAAAATCCTACATACATGGTTGTTACCAAAAAAATAAAATGTGGTTCAATAAGATGAAAATAATTTTTGTTGAATAGTAATTTTTGACTTTTATTTACCGCAGTTTTAGGTAAATAGGGTAATTCAAGGTTAAAAGAATATTATAATAATTCAAAATTACCTTATCACTTGTCCTAACCTTATTTGATGAGTAGTGGTAGACCATGGTCATCCTTGGGTATATTTGGGATCCTGTTGAGCCACATTGTAGTGATAATGACATTTTGAATTAATTAATTTAATGTAAAGACAAAATTGACATTAAAAAAAATATTTTAGAAATTAATTTTCATAAGGGGTTATATAAATTATATTTTCAAATATAAATATTAATTGGAAAGCTAAAATTATTTCCTACATGCTCGTATTTTTTTATAAGTTTTAGACATTAAATAAAGTAAATTATTTGTGACACAATAATGATGCAGTATTTACCTCATTAATAAATTATTTAATTAAATAAAATTATAATGATTAAAATATTATCCCAAAAATGTCTAATTCTGATTTGATGATTTTATTTCGACCATTTTTCATCTTATATTATTTTTTGATGATTTTTGGACCTTTTTATACTGAAGATAAGTTTATAATAAAATAATATTTTCACACTTTCCAAAGGGCCCCCTCTCCTCTTTTATAAAAGGGCACCTCCTCCCTCTCATACTCACACCACATTGAGCCTTAAAACTCGGCCAAACCCTACCCATTTCTCTTCTCCACTTCCCTAGAAAAATTCTGGATGTTTTGTTCCTCTCGAAAGACCAACTCTAGTTCCTTAAGAAGAAGCTTAAAGGAGTTGCGTCGAAGAAGAGGTAATCTCTTCTTCCGATTCTTTCATGTTTCATTCTTATTCTACTTATTCTTCTCTAGTTGTTTCACAATAAATTAATAACATCAGTATCACTAATATACTGATATATTATTATAAATATGAAACAACCCTATTTCATCTTCTATCCATCCTATGTAAAACGAAATCACCGCGTGTTCGTATGTACGGAATACCGTCTCCATGTCATGGTGTAATCTGTTTCCACCGACACCTTACTTGGATGGGTATAATGGTGTCAATAAATAACTATATATGATTATTGTAAAGTGATATTGATTCTGAAATATTATACATACACTTCAATACAATTCCATGATCATGGGAATGATATCATCGCTCGTGCGTTCGTACGGACTACCGTCTCCACGACACGATGAGATTCATTCTCCATGTTAACCATTCATTAATGATTATAAAGTATATATAGTGAATAATAATGAAATATATGACATAATAATGATACTGGATTTATTTATATATATATTTATCTCATCTACTTAATTCCATTCAATTCAATAAGGAAACGAAAACCGCATTCATGCGTACGTACGGCCTACCATCTCCACGAATGGTGTATTTCATTCCATTTATCGATATATCATATATATATATAAGTATATGATGAATATATATTATATATAAACCAGTTTTTACATTATTGAATTAAGTAAATCAGGATATAGGTAATAATATCACGAACAACTAGTCAAAACACATACGATAAATGAAACGATTTTACCCAAAACACTGCTTTAACATGGAATTTACAAAATAACGGGTAATATAAAGTAATAAGTGAATTATATATGATATAATAACAATGAATATGATTCAGTAATAATTCAATGACATTATGTAAATCATTATACAGGAGGCTCGGATACATACGAAGCATATCAGGCATAAGTTAAGGGATAATTATTCCAATCTCATTCTTATCCGAGATTTTTTATTCGAAAGTATTTACTGGGGTTTTATTTTTCATCCTTGTCGATAAAAATGTTTTTAATAAGGTGTTTAATATTGTTTCATGTATTTTTAAAGTCCTTTTTACCCATTTTTTACTTCTACTACATGGTATGTAAGGAATATTTCTTTTGTTTACCATACGAGGTACGTTTTGACTTTTCTGGCAAAAGTATGAGGATAATGTTTTTTTAACTTATACAAAATGAATAGATTTTTACGGTTTCATAACGCCTTATTTTCATGAAGTTTACTCTACAAGATGTCATGGTTATTTTTAATAAAACTCATTTATTTTAAAATTGTGTGGCATTTTGTGAAATGAAAATAAGTTTTAAGAAGAAATGATATTTTACTTAAGAATTATTTTCAAGTGTTATATCAAAACCACTTTCCATCTAAGATTACATTATTTCATATGTGTAGGTTTCAAGTATGATATCTCTATGATTTACATGATTTCACTTTTCTTATGATGAAATGATATCCATTTGTTTTATATGGATTATGTTATTATGGGATGACGTTTATGAAACCCATTTTTATTCATTGGGTTATGATGACTGATTTATGTTTACATTGTGGCACAAGGAAGAATGATTTCATTATGAGATGGGTGAGACCTATATCTCCCTCCAATGCATTGGGTAAAGATTTATATCTCATGAGATATACATGGATGGAATGGTATGTTAATCTAGTTCATTGTTACAAGACTGGAACGAGGAGTGAACTCGGTTCAGAAAGGGACTTTGTCCACTAAGATGGTCTTTGCAGCAATGCCTTGGCTACTATGAAAATCATATCATATGCATAATGGTTTTCCACAATTATAGAGACCCTTTTAGTTGTACTGACCACACCATGCCTCAGATTGAGGTGGGGTTGACTCTTACACATCACCAAGGACCCTTCGATTGTTATTATAAAAGATCAAGGCAATCCGAAGGCGTTTGGTTATATTTTAGTACGTTAGTTGTAGTTTTCAATTAAAATTGTGTCCATTTTAAACAAGCGAAACCCTTTGAGTGATAGCAGTCACATCGTGCTTCTAATTGATGTGTGGATGACTCATACATGTCACAAAGGACCCGTGGATCATTCTCCTAAAGTATCAATACAATCTGAATGCGTTTGGTTGAATTTTTGTAGGTCAGTTGTTGTTTTCACTTAAAATTGTGTTCATTTAAAAAAAAAATAGAGACCCTTTGAGTGGTACCGGCCACACCGTTACTCCTATTGATGCGGGGTTGACTCATACACTTCACCAAGGACCCATGGATCATTCTCCTAAAATATCATGGCAATCCGAATGCGTTTGGTCGGATTTTCATAGGTCAGTTGTTGTTTTCACTTAAAATCGTGTTCATTTTAAACAAAAGAGAGACCCTTTGAGTGATAGCACTCACACCATTCCCCGGATTGAGGCGGGGATGACTTTTGCACATCCCAAAGGAACTGTGGATCGTTCTTCTAAAGGATCAACACAATTCAAATGCATTTGGTCTGATTTCCGTAAGTCAGTTGTTGTTTTCACTTAAAATCGTGTCCATTTTAAACAAAATAGAGACCCTTTGAGTGGTACTGGTCACACCATGCCTCTGATTGAGGCGGAGAAGACTCGTACACATCACCAAAGACCCTTTTATCTTTCTCCTAAAGGATCAAGGCAATCCAAATGTGTTTGGTTGGATTTCTGTAGTTCAGTTTTTGTTTTTAATTAAAATTGTGTCCATTATAAACAGGAGAGACACTTTGAGTGGTACCACCCACACCGTGCCTCGGATTGAGGAAGGGACGACTCTTACACGTCACCAAGGACCCTTGTATCATTATTATAAAATATCAAGGCAATACGAATGCATTTGGTCTGATATTCGTTGGTAAGTTGTTGTTTTCAGTTAAAATTGTGTCTGTTTTAAACAAGAGAAACCCTTTGAGTGATAGCGGCCACACCATGCCTAGGATTGAGGTAGGGTTGACTCATACACGTCACAAATGTCCCGTGAATCTTTATCCTATAGGATCATCACAATAATAATGCATTTGGTCAAATTTTCGTCGGTCAGTTGTTGTTTTCACTTAAAATCGTGTTCATTTTAAACAAAATAGAGACCCTTTGAGTGGTATCGCCCACACCGTTCCTCGAATTGAGGAGGGGTTGACTTGTACATGTCACCAAGGACCCTTTGATCATTCTTATAAAATAACAAGGCAATCCGAATGTGTTTGGTCGGATTTTTGTAGGTTCGTTGTTGTTTTCAATTAAAATCGAGTCCATTTTAAACAAAAGAGAAACCCATTGAGTGATAGTCATCACATCGTGCCTCGGATTGAGGCGAGGCTGACTTGTACACATCACAAAGGAACTGTATATCATTATCCTAAAGGATCAACACAATCCAAATGTGTTTGGTCAAATTTCAATAGTTTATTTGTTGTTTTCATTTAAAATCATGTTCATTTTAAACCAAATAGAGACCCTTTGAGTGGTACCGGCCACACCGTGCCTCAGATTGAGGTGGGGTTGACTCGTAAACTTCACAAAGGACCCTTGGATCATTCTCATAAATTATCAAGGCAATCCGAATGCGTTTGGTCGGATTTTCATAGGTCAGTTGTTGTTTTCAATTAAAATCGTGTCCATTTTAAATAAAAGAGAGACCCGTTGAGTGATAGCGGTCACATCGTGCCTTGGATTGAGGCGGGGTTGACTCATACACGTCAAAAAGGACCCGTGTATCGTTATAATAAAGGATCAACACAATCTGAATGCGTTTGGTTTAATTTATGTAGGTCAGTTGTTGTTTTCACATAAAATCATGTTCATTTTAAACAAAATAGAGACCCTTTGAGTGGTTCAGCATTCTTGCATGTTACTGGATCATATCATCTATTAAAATTGAAAAATGACTCATTGGAGAAAGGATTTTTTATTTAATAACATTTACAATTTTCCTATGAACATTTACATACAACAATGTTTCATCTTTTGATCCCCTTAACCCCTCTCAAAAATGACCACCAATTGTACATGTCCCCAAGTCAGATCTTCATTGTATTTGTGTACAATCGGCCATTAGGTATGTGACCCACTCATTTCTAAACACATCTATATTGTCTTGTGAGTATGAGGACTTTCAGCAGTCAGATTAGTTCTGCAAAATATAAAAATAAATAATTAATAAATAACATAAACGAACTAGTAGTTGTTTTTGAAAATACCTATTTAGGGATGCTAGTTTGCTGATGAAAAACGATCTCTTTCCTAAATTTAAAAACATAATAACTACAATCATTATCGTTTGTTTGTTTTGGACACTAAAAAAAATTGATCATTAGGAGAATAAGTAACTTGTGTTGAGATGTGTTTGGATAGTGAAATTGTATTATATATACCCTGATATTTGTCCAGACGTAGTACTTGCTCGCCTCGCTATGGTTAGCCCCTATCCTCATTACATTTTGAAGATGATAATGATACACTGCCCTATCATAATAGAATCCTCAGTAAGAGATAATATAAATTATATTACTTGAGGTTTGACCTAAAATGTAATATGTAGTGTCTTACAGATTCACAAACTCCATCATGTGGGGTCCGTTTGATGGATATCCTTGATTTGAATCTAGAAAATAAATCTTCAGAGTATCCAAGTTCACCATAATTAGCAACTAATGTTGCTTAAAAATACAAAAGGGAATAAGTAATAAAAGAAGTGAAAATATAATTGATATGCTTTAATCGAAGAGTATTACCCCTGCATGGTTGGTATTAGGAAAAGTCTGTCATCTTAATTTTTCTTTCAAATGTTTTCAGCAAGCCATTCACTATTGCATCACTTTTTGATGGATCTATTTTTGTTAGGTGTGCTGATGTGATATGAGGACTAACGACTCTAAATCTTGGCTCATGAGAAAATTCCTTCAACTGTTTTTCATAAATGCATCGGTCGACAATATAAAATTGATTTAGTCATAATCTTCACATTTGATCAGCTTTTAGAAATTTAATTAATGGAAACCTACCTCATATATACATTTACAAATGTGACTCCTAGACAACCGTTTTCAAGTATTTCATTTACATTTTTAGTAGCAATGCAATCTTGACTTTACTCTTCGTATATATTCTCTTTGAAACCCACTAGATGAATATTACCATCTTTTATCATTGTATCCACATGATTCTTCAATGATAGTAAATGTGGATAGAGAACAGGAGGTGTTATTGTGATTTCATTAGCTCCTTGGGATCGGTTGGTCAATCCTTTAGATGGTTTTGAGCAGAAGTTTTTCACCCCCTTACCTTTCTCCGTCTATAACAACAATCATTGGTTCAGACCCTTTTTTCATTAATTGTTAAGAGTTTATCTTGAAAAAAAGGAAATAATACCTCTTTTTCTGCATGTACTCTTACAAGTTGTGACGTCCATGGAATGAATGTCTCAATATCCTTTTGGACTGTATGAATATCATCGTCATCAAGTGGAATAGGTAGCTCTACATTTGGCTCATGAGCTACAGTAATCGTCACTTTCAGATTATCTTTCAGAAGTGGTCTATTATACAGTGTGGCATTTGGGATTTTGAACACTGTAGCCCTCGCTACAAGGTGATAGGTGGGTGTTGACAGATATAAATCAAAATCATTATCACCCAATAGAAGATCACTACAGAAAAATTATCAGTGTTTGTCTGATTCACATTTCATGGGAACAATTATTAGAATATTGATTACACGGCTAAGATAGCTCTTTGAGGAGAATGGCTCGCCTCAAAGCTGGTGGGGGGGTGGGGCGGTATGTTCACGGGCTGGTTGTTCCTGATTTGTGTCTTCCCTTTGATTCCCACCCATAAATGTTGCTAGCAACTATCCCTGCCATTGCAGTTATTCATCAAGGGTTGCTACTTTTCTCTCATTTGTTCCAAATTTTCATCTGTATCATCCATTTTTCTCTTCTTCTCAAAATATACTCGGGGTTTCACCCCAAACCTTGCACCTCTGACACGAACGTATTTTTCTGGCTGCTTGAAAGCCGTCGATAATAGGTCTGTATCTGCTACATAAGTAGCTGATTCATGTGACTGACAGATATAGGAAAATAACTAATTATTTTTATGTAATAGAAATCTTAATCAAATATTTTTATCATCGTGTCATACTTACACATATTTCCCACACTTTCTGTGTGTTCTCATCTACTAACTTCTCTTCTTGGTTCAAACGTGCCTCCTTCTATAGCACATGACGTGGGATATAAGTGCATTTGGTTTTAGACTCATCAATCTAAATATAAACATAGAAAGATAATTATGATGTTGTTTATTGGCACCTAACAATATTACTGTAAATTTAAAATATGTACCATTTTCTTTTATAATAAAGCGTAGCCCATCCTTTCTTTACGATAGGGGTATGTTAGTTTTGATGCACATTCCTTGTTTTTAGTACAGAGTTTCTGTTTCATAAATGAAATATTGACAATCAAAGTGATGAATACATGTATCCTCAAACAACGTATTATCACCCACAATGTACCTAAAACTTCTCATCCCCATGACGGCCAATAAATGCATCACATGCTTCTTGGGATATCAGGTGAGTGTAGACAATGGGTGGGTGCGAGATTATTTTACCTTTAGAATATTTCAGCTGGCATCTTGTTAAAATAGTTCGAAAACATCGATGAATATTTCCTGGAAGCCTTAGTACATAATCCTTGTGTGAATCATCTACTAAAAATGTACTCTGCAGGAGATTGAGATGAGTAAGACATTGTTTCATTATTTTATTTGCTAGTAAATTAAAGAAATAAATTCATAATGTTAGCGTAATTTCTTCCCAGATCACAGCCTTCAGCCCAGACACAACATAGTTCCATGAATCTATATCAATCGGCATGTGTTGCCGAGTGAAAACTTCAATGTAGCTTCTAAACATAGCCTTGTTTGGATTCACTTTTTGGCCTCGTGCATTCCATCCGACTTCAAATTTGATGCCTTTTCTTTTCGCCTTAAGAAATTTGGCTAACACTATCAAACTACGACACACCTATGTTTTCTACGACGTCGGTCGTTTATTCCCACCCATTTCATCGATATCAACATCATCTATATGTTCATCTGGAATGGTATCAATGACATGTGTTAATGGTTTTTGGACCTCAACAGTAGGAGCAGCAGGAGCCGTAGCAGCAGGAGCAGCAGGAGCCGCAGCAGGAGCCGCAGTATGAGGAGCAGCAGGAGCAACATCAGCCGTAGTAGGAGCAACAGCAGCAGCAGCAGCATGAGTTGCAGAATTAGAAGGAGGAGTAGCAGCCGTAGCAGGAGCCACAGTAGGAGGAGCAGCTGGAGAAACAGGAGCCGTAATAGGAGCAACAACAGCAGCAACTGCATGAGCTGCAGGAGCAGCAGGAGCAGCAGCAGCCGCAACAGCTGTAACACCCCAAGATTTCATAGTGTGTTATTTCTTCAAAATAATTCAATAACTTGCACTACACGCAACACCGAGTTCAATCACACCATGACATACAAAAAAAATCCATTCAAAAGAGGTTATGAATAGTATTATCTAAATTTTAAACTTTATATAATCCTTATAATTTTAGAATCCATATTATGAGTTTCTTAGATATAATGCAAGAACAAATTCATTTTCAGTATTTTTATCAACTTTTAATAGTGAACCCTTTTTAAATACAATATTTTAAACTTTTTGACTAAATGGGGACATCAAAAAATTTAAAATGAAACATCCCAAGCTTCCACGGTACGCTTTCCTTTGAATAATACAGTAGCGTGAGTTGTACGCAAACTTTGAGTTTTAACACACACCACAATCGATCAAACTAGCCGTTATGAATAGTAATACCTAATTTTTTAAATTATATATATTTTATATTTCAAAATGGACTTCATTTTTGGATTCGGAATATCTAATTTAGCCTAAGGTAAAATTTTGGTACATTTCGGATAACTTTCATATTTTGATGAATAGTGAAAATTACTAAATTTTAATTAAAAACAACTTTTTTAATCAAAATAATTAATAGTGATAAATTATGAATTTGAGTGGTTTTAAAGTATATTTAGAATATATTTTTACAATTTAATATAATGTTGGTCATTAGACAAAATTTTACAGTTAAACCGAACATAAACAAGTGTCAATCTTTTGATAGTTATTATCTCTTAAAAACACGCTTTTTGTTTTGACAGCGGGAATTAATTTTAAATTAATTTCTGCCACTTCTATGTTTTGAATTTAGAAAAATGGATTCCATATTTGGAATCAGGATGTTCAAATTGTGTAAATAGGTAACTTTTATTTTTAGACATTTTGAATAATTACTGCGGTAAATATTTTATTTACCATGGTTAAGGGTAAATCCGGTAAATAAGGGTTACAAAATAATATTATAATAATACTAAATTTCCCTAAAAAGTGTCTTAACCATATTGGTTGATATATGGTCGACCATGGGCATCTTGGGGTCTATTTTGGGACCCCATGGATCCACTTGTAAGTGATAATGACACATTATATTAATAAAGCTAAAATAAAAATAAAAATGGCATAAGCTTACATCTTTTAGAAGAACAATTTTTACATAAGGTTATACATGTTGGAATTTCGATTATAAATATTCATTAGAAAGATAAAAAGATTTCCTACATAATGATATTTTATTTATAATTTTTAGACATTAAATAATATATTTTATTTATGACACAATGATGATGAAGTAATTACTATAATAGTGAAAAATTAACATAATTGATATTATAAATACCAAAATAAATATAATATGAAACTTTTAATGAATTAAACTAATTTTATAGGATAATATGATATATTAGGATTGATTTAATTGACTTTGTTCTAAGTAATCAATCTTTTATGAGTTTCACAAAAATCAACTATTGAATAGTGTCAAAATTGACATAAAAGAGTTCTTAAAACAAATATTATATTATTAATTGATATTAAATTCCTAAAAATCTAAGGTTAGGCCAAGAGACTTATATTATGATAGGTTAATCATTAATGGACCACTTGGGGGTCGCTTGGATTTATATAGTAAGTTTATTAACCATATTATATAAAAATACAAAGAGACATTGTAAAAGTGAAACTAATTAACTTAGAGTTAATACTTAAAGATAAGGTTAATATAAGTACCTAAACCTGTCTAAATTCTATTGGATGAGTTTTTTTCGACCTATCCCCAACTCATCCTTTGAATAGTCAACTTTGGAGTCTTTGGAAACCGAATATTAATTTATTATAAATTAATATTTCTAGCTTTTCCAAAGGTGCCCCTCACCCCTCTTATAAAAGGGCACTCCTCCTTCTCTTTTCCTCACACCTCTCAAGCGACTTGGCTCGTCCAAACTCTGCCCACCTAAGCTCCCAACATCCCTCTCCTCCTACTTGAAGCTTCCCCTTAGGCAGAAAGCATTTCAAGAAGTCCTTTGGTTCCAACCAAAGTGAGTTACCCAAATTAAAGGTAACGATTTCTCTTAAATTATTTTCATTTATTTTGCTTCTTCAACCCCCAAACTCTTTTTATTTCCTTTCTTTTGTAACAACACCAGTATCCACAATATACTAGGATGTTGTTATAAGAAGTATTCAAACTACACATACACACAACTCCATCTAATGGATGATGAACATAATGTTTCTGTGGATGGCAAACTAACGCCTCACGAAACGATGATTGTTCAAAAACATCTTACCGCCTCTCATGGTGGCCATTATGATGGCACTGTAATTAAATATGATATTAATGATATATATTTTATATATAAGCTTCTGTAATTCCATTTTACCATTATTCGTTTCATGTTGTATATACATACGATAATTTCATTTGAGGAAGTGCGGACTACCGCCCCCTTAAAATGATATGACTCGTTCATACCACACATGGAACGTATAAAGGATGGTGTTGATGAACTTAAGTAACATATATAAAATATTATATTATACTGGAATAGTAATATACCTATGTATCATTTGGATTAGATTCTTTTAAAATAAAAATTAAATGGAAGTAGCGTTCGTGCGTACGTACGGACTACCGTCTCCACGAACGCGATGAGATTCATTCTCCATCGTATCCATTAAAGTCTTATTCTCATTTTGGGGTTAAAACTAATGTTAATATCATTCTTATTATGAATAAGATATAATCTATCCATTACAAACATGTCTTACGTAACCAAACATTTAAGAAGAACGAATCGATTATCACCCGAAACGACGATAATACTAAGATATTATTAATAAAGCAATGTTAAAAGATCATATATGATATCATATTAATGTATATGATTCTTGTATAATTTAATAACAATTATTTCACCATTATACAGGAGGTTAACCTACCCCAACCAATGAAAATTTCAAGGTAAGGGTTATTTCACAATCTCTTCATTATCCGAGGTTGTTTATACGTAATAATCTACTGGGATTTCTTTATCATCCACATCCATGTTTCTTCGAAATGTATTTCAAAACATATTTATTATTTACAAGAATATGGGTTAAATTAATTTATACCCTTGTTTGACTTTTTGTAAGAGGTTTATAAAGGAATCTTTCCGTCGTTTTCAAAACAAGGTCCTTTTTAACCTTTTTGACAGAATTAAGATAAGAATGTTTTTTTTACTTATACGGCGGGTGCGGTTATTTTCCGCCATTATAAAATCGTCAAAGCTTTCCTTACAAGCTTACAAGAATATTTTCAAGAAAATGTTTTATTTTATATGGCTCTTAAATGATTTCAAAAATAGAAAGATATTTTTCTCTAAAAAGTGTTTTGATTTCATCTATGTCAACATCCTTTAATGGATTTTACGCTTATTTGAAGTTGATTTATTATAATACAAAACTTCTATATTGTATTGAAGGTTTTGTGATATGTTTGACTGTGGATGTGCTATTTTATACCATTCATAGTTTATGGTGAAACTATTGACATTTCGTATGCTAGTTTTAATCCGAATGTTTATGTTATATTTCAAACTTTTCTTCAGATGAATGTGCTAAACAAGTATGTTCCGGGTTGGGGACCGGTAAAAGTAAGCCCTCCAGGTTGGGGACTGGTAAAAGTAAGCCCTCCAGGTTGGGGACTGGTTAAAGAAAGCCCTCCAGGTTAGGGACTGGTAAAAGTATGCCCTCCGGGTTGGTGTCCGGTTATTAGAGGCACTCCGGGTTGGTGTCCGGTTATTAGAGGCACTCCGGGTTGGTGTCCGGTTATTAGAGGCACTCCGGGTTGGGTTCCGGTTAGAAGTAACCCCTAGGTCTTGGGATGAGGCCTAGACAAAGAAATTAACGTTTAGCATTATGCATTCCAACATTATGAAAGTGGTTATTGATTTTTGCATGTGATTATTCGATTAGTAGAATATCCATGTGAACAAGTAAATAGCATTATTTCATTTTACTTTTTCCATACTATGTTGAAGTTCAAGTTAAAAAGGTTTTTGTTTTAGTAATTCATTGCCTTAAATGTTTATGCTTATTTTGAATGTTCCGCTATATTGTTATCCTTACTGGGCATTTGAGCTCACCCCTTTTCTATAATTTATTTTTCCCAGGTAGTGAAGAAGTAAATTATGATTGACTTGAAGGGATATTATGAGGGGTCAATAGTGTGGATATGAAGACTTTGTTGTTGTTGTAGTTTTTCACTTTGAAATGTAATGTAAAACTTTATGATTATATCTAGTGATTCCAAGGCTACTAAACTAATCGGTCTTTCGAGATTTGATCTTTCTTGTGATCATGCCAATGTTATGAAGTAATGCACCGACTCTGGGTAGCTGGGGTCGGGGCGTTACAGTTGGTATCAGAGGAAGTTTAGTACAAACCTTGGAAGCTAGATTTAGATAAACTCTGATTAGAGCACGTAGACCTAAGATGAACTTTGAGGATAAGTATAGAAGAACTTCCTAGAATTTTGGTATTGTAGAGATTTTGTGAGTTTTCCAAGCAATACATCCCTGTCTGGATACGAGTAGGTAGAGGCGGCTCTGGCACAGATGTACCTAGGGGTAAAACCCGAAAACACCGCTTTGAGCTAGACTCGAACGGGAACTGGTGCACGACAACGGGCCTTGCTGCACTCTTGGTTACGACACTCCCGGGGGATATGCTTAGGATAACTCTCATTTTCTTTACAAATCATTTTGAAGGGATTATGAGTATATACTTCCTTAATGAAAACATTCTTATGATTATGGATTATATCCATAAATAGTTCAATTTATGTTAAGTGTTTTATATGTATGGGAATATGTATTTTGATTCATAAACTAATCTAATGTATGCCATTGTTTAGAAATGGCGCCCAGTAGAAGGAATGAGAACTCCAGAAATGCACATGATCCAAAGAGAAGGAAGGATCATATCTTTCATGGTCTTAAGCTAGAATTTATAAGAGAAATAGTCTCCCATGTATTATCATCATATGAAGAAATAATATCATGTGTTGATAAGATAAGTAAAGAGTTTACTGAGTCCTTTGGCTTTGAAGGGAAGCAAGAGAAGAAAAGGATGGAAGAGAGAAAGATGGATAAAGGGAAGAGGGAAAAGAAGAATTTTCTCATATGTGGTAACTGTGGAAAGAAACACCCTGGAACTTGCCTAAAAGGAATGGGAGTTTGTTATAAGTGTGGAGGAAAAGGGAACAAAGTACGTGACTGCAAGGGTAAGAAAATGGTTTCAAATGTACAATGCTTCATTTGCAAGGAGTTTGGACACTACGCGAACCTATGCCCTAGTCATCAGACTATGCCGCAAATGATTCTATTGGATAATAATCAAGTTATGATACTACCACAGATGAAGAGGAATGATTAGAGTTCTTATGTTGATTATATCAATTGAGTGTTGTATCAACAATGTACTTGTTATAATAATTATGGAGTATATAAGGATTGTACTGCAGTACTATTTCATTAAGGACTTGAGATTGTGTGGAACAAAGAAAAGTGACTCAGTAGCAGGTTAAATGTTTGGAAAATATATGGTTGAGAGAAAGATAAACCATAATATGGTTCAGATACCGAGGTGGTGATTTTAGAATAATACATGATTGATTTGGATAAATTATATTGGATATTATTGACTACCTTGAAGCTGATTAATGATTTGTATATTCCATCGTTGTTGGGTTTTAAAACATTTTTGGATTAATAATGTATATCCAGCTTTCTATATGGAATAAGGGAGCATGAATGTAATCAATAAATACATGATGAAGGTATTCATATGCTATTACGGGGTAAAAAGGTTCTACATTATGTTTACCTTACTTATAAATGTTGGACTGTGTGTTTGGATAGAAGTATTTTGGATAGTTCTAGTTTGGATTATTTTGGATTGCCATAAAAGGACAACCCGGAGGTCGGGCGGCAACCCATCGCGTCCGGCAAGGCTGCGAGACTTGAACCCGCAACCGAAGAGCGACAAGGGTGTATCACCTACCACTGTCCCACGAGATGTCCGAATTAAATAATGTAGTTTTTTTAAAAAAGATCTGGTAGATGAATTATAAATTCATTTATTTTGGAACCCTGTACGAATAGTATAAATAGAAAAAAAATTACGTTCTATTATCTTTTAGAGTGAAAGATGAGTTTTTGGTAGAAATTTATTAATGGGTAAAATTCTAATTATAAAGTAAGTATATCTCCTTATTATCTTAGCCAATCTCATAAATAAATTCCTCAACATTAATAATAGAAACCTAGAACAAAAATGTTGTCCTAGATGGTACCTTAAATCATCACAAATTTATGGCTTTGGGATTGTTGGCCTTTTCATAGCCATGTTCTCTACCACTCTCCATCAGATAATTGATGGTTAGATTTTTCTTCCATATCCATATTTTCCTACATGGAACCCTAGTATGTTTTATTTTCGGTAATCTTCATACTTTCGACTCTTTATTTTAAATAGAGGCCTCATTAATTCATTTTTCGATGTGGGATTTCAACTAGGATATTTTGAAACGTCAAAAATGTGTTATCCTAATACCCTATGTTTTGTTGAACCGATGGTATTTCAAATCATCATAGATTGATGAATTTAAGGACCTCAATTTTATACTTGTTTGTGATTGATGACCTCAATCACTACCTATAAATATTTACGTTTTTCCTCCAATTATATGTCTCTAAATGCCACCAATGTTCTCCTAATCGAGATCATAATTTGGTGGTGACCCTTTAATTTCTCTTTTCCTCATATTAAGACTAAATTTTAGTAACCCAATTTCCGATGTGGGTTTTCCCACAAATATATTTTCTATTTTCAACCTTTTATTTTCGAAGAACAATTTAAAATTGCGAGGACGCAATTTATTGAAGGAGGGGAGAATGTAACACCCCAAGATTTCATAGTGTGTTATTTCTTCAAAATAATTCAATAACTTGCACTACACGCAACACCGAGTTCAATCACACCATGACTTACAAAAAAATCCATTCAAAAGAGGTTATGAATAGTATTATCTAAATTTTAAACTTTATATAATCCTTATAATTTTAGAATCCATATTATGAGTTTCTTAGATATAATGCAAGAACAAATTCATTTTCAGTATTTTTATCAACTTTTAATAGTGAACCCTTTTTAAATACAATATTTTAAACTTTTTGACTAAATGGGGACATCAAAAAATTTAAAATGAAACATCCCAAGCTTCCACGGTACGCTTTCCTTTGAATAATACAGTAGCGTGAGTTGTACGCAAACTTCGAGTTTTAACACACACCACAATCGATCAAACTAGCCGTTATGAATAGTAATACCTAATTTTTGAAATTATATATATTTTATATTTCAAAATGGACTTCATTTTTGGATTCGGAATATCTAATTTAGCCTAAGGTGAAATTTTGGTACATTTCGGATAACTTTCATATTTTGATGAATAGTGAAAATTACTAAATTTTAATTAAAAACAACTTTTTTAATCAAAATAATTAATAGTGATAAATTATGAATTTGAGTGGTTTTAAAGTATATTTAGAATATATTTTTACAATTTAATATAATGTTGGTCATTAGACAAAATTTTACAGTTAAACCGAACATAAACATGTGTCAATCTTTTGATAGTTATTAACTCTTAAAAACACGCTTTTTGTTTTGACAGCGGGAATTAATTTTAAATTAATTTCTGACACTTCTGTGTTTTTAATTTAGAAAAATGGATTCCATATTTGGAATCATGATGTTCAAATTGTGTAAATAGGTAACTTTTATTTTTAGACATTTTGAATAATTACTGCGGTAAATATTTTATTTACCATGGTTAAGGATAAATCCGGTAAATAAGGGTTAAAAAATAATATTATAATAATACTAAATTACCCTAAAACGTGTCTTAACCCTATTGGTTGATAAATGGTCGACCATGGGCATCTTTGGGTCTATTTTGGGACCCCATGGATCCACTTGTAAGTGATAATGACACATTATATTAATAAAGCTAAAATAAAAATAAAAACGGCATAAGCTTACATCTTTTAGAAGAACAATTTTTACATAGGGTTATACATGTTGGAATTTCGATTATAAATATTCATTAGAAATCTAAAAGGATTTCCTACATAATTATATTTTATTTATAATTTTTAGACATTAAATAATTTATTTTATTTATGACACAATGATGATGAAGTAATTACTATAATAGTGAAAAATTAACATAATTGATATTATAAATACCCAAATAAATATAATATGAAACTTTTAATGAATTAAACTAATTTTATAGGATAATATGATATATTAGGATTGATTTAATTGACTTTGTTCTAAGTAATCAATCTGTTATGAGTTTCACAAAAATCAACTATTGAATAGTGTCAAAATTGACATAAAAGAGTTCTTAAAACAAATATTATATTATTAATTGATATTAAATTCCTAAAAATCTAAGGTTCGGCCAAGAGACTTATATTATGATAGGTTAATCATTAATGGACCACTTGGGGGTCGCTTGGATGTATATATTAAGTTTATTAACCATATTATATAAAAATACAAAGAGACATTGTAAAAGTGAAACTAATTAACTTAGAGTTAATACTTAAAGATAAGGTTAATATAAGTACCCAAACCTGTCTAAATTCTATTGGATGAGTTTTTTGCGACCTATCCCCACCTCATCCTTTGAATAGTCAACTTTGGAGTCTTTGGAAACCGAATATTAATTTATTATAAATTAATATTTCTAGCATTTCCAAAGGTGCCCCTCACCCCTCTTATAAAAGGGCACTCCTCCTTCTCTTTTCCTCACACCTCTCAAGCCACTTGGCTCGTCCAAACTCTGCCCAACTAAGCTCCCAACATCCCTCTCCTCCTCCTTGAAGCTTACCCTTAGGCAGAAAGCATTTCAAGAAGTCCTTTGGTTCCAACCAAAGTGAGTTACCTAAATTAAAGGTAACGATTTCTCTTAAATTATTTTCATTTATTTTGCTTCTTCAACCCCCAAACTCTTTTTATTTCCTTTCTTTTGTAACAACACCAGTATCCACAATATACTAGGATGTTGTTATAAGAAGGATTCAAACTACACATACACACAACTCCATCTAATGGATGATGAACATAATGTTTCTGTGGATGGCAAACTAACGCCTCACGAAACGATGATTGTTCAAAAACATCTTACCGCCTCTCATGGTGGCCATTATGATGGCACTGTAATTAAATATGATATTAATGATATATATTTTATATATAAGCTTCTGTAATTCCATTTTACCATTATTCGTTTCATGTTGTATATACATAAGATAATTTCATTTGAGGAAGTGCGGACTACCGCCCCCTTAAAATGATATGACTCGTTCATACCACACATGGAACGTATAAAGGATGGTGTTAATGAACTTAAGTAACATATATAAAATATTATATTATACTGGAATAGTAATATACCTATGTATCATTTGGATTCGATTCTTTTAAAATAAAAATTAAATGGAAGTAGCGTTCGTGCGTACGTACGGACTACCGTCTCCACGAACGCGATGAGATTCATTCTCCATCGTATCCATTAAAGTCTTATTCTCATTTTGGGGTTAAAAATAATGTTAATATCATTCTGATTATGAATAAGATATAATCTATCCATTACAAACATGTCTTACGTAACCAAACATTTAAGAAGAACGAATCGATTATCACCCGAAACGACGATAATACTAAGATATTATTAATAAAGCAATTTTAAAAGATCATATATGATATCATATTAATGTATATGATTCTTGTATAATTTAATAACATTTATTTCACCATTATACAGGAGGTTAAACTACCCCAACCAAGGAAAATTTCAAGGTAAGGGTTATTTCACAATCTCTTCATTATCCGAGGTTGTTTATACGTAATAATCTACTGGGATTTCATTATCATCCACATCCATGTTTCTTCGAAATGTATTTCAAAACATATTTATTATTTACAATAATATGGGTTAAATTAATTTATACCCTTGTTTGACTTTTTGTAACAGGTTTATAAATGAATCTTTCCGTCGTTTTCAAAACAAGGTCCTTTTTAACCTTTTTGATAGAATTAAGATAAGAATGTTTTTTTTACTTATACGGCGGGTGCGGTTATTTTCCGCCATTATAAAATCGTCAAAGCTTTCCTTACAAGCTTACAAGAATATTTTCAAGAAAATGTTTTATTTTATATGGCTCTTAAATGATTTCAAAAATAGAAAGAGATTTTTCTCTAAAAAGTGTTTTGATTTCATCTATGTCAACATCCTTTAATGGATTTTACGCTTATTTGAAGTTGATTTATTATAATACAAAACTTCTATATTGTATTGAAGGTTTTGTGATATGTTTGAATGTGGATGTGCTATTTTATACCATTCATAGTTTATGGTGAAACTATTGACATTTCGTATGCTAGTTTTAATCCGAATGTTTATGTTATATTTCAAACTTTTCTTCAGATGAATGTGCTAAACAAGTATGTTCCGGGTTGGGGACCGGTAAAAGTAAGCCCTCCAGGTTGGGGACTGGTAAAAGTAAGCCCTCCCGGTTGGGGACTGGTTAAAGTAAGCCCTCCAGGTTAGGGACTGGTAAAAGTATGCCCTCCGGGTTGGTGTCCGGTTATTAGAGGCACTCCGGGTTGGGGTCTGGTTATTAGAGGCACTCCGGGTTGGTGTCCGGTTATTAGAGGCACTCCGGGTTGGGTTCCGGTTAGAAGTAACCCCTAGGTCTTGGGATGAGGCCTAGACAAAGAAATTAACGTTTAGCATTATGCATTCCAACATTATGAAAGTGGTTATTGATTTTTGCATGTGATTATTCGATTAGTAGAATATCCATGTGAACAAGTAAATGGCATTATTTCATTTTACTTTTGCCATACTATGTTGAAGTTCAAGTTAAAAAGGCTTTTGTTTTAGTAATTCATTGCCTTAAATGTTTATGCTTATTTTGAAAGTTCCGCTATATTGTTATCCTTATTGGGCATTTGAGCTCACCCCTTTTCTATGTTTTATTTTTCCCAGGTAGTGAAGAAGTAAATTATGATTGACTTGAAGGGATATTATGAGGGGTCAATAGTGTGGATATGAAGACTTTGTTGTTGTAGTAGTTTTTCACTTTGAAATGTAATGTAAAACTTTATGATTATATCTAGTGATTCCAAGGCTACTAAACTAATCGGTCTTTCGAGATTTGATCTTTCTTGTGATCATGCCAATGTTACGAAGTAATGCACCGACTCTGGGTAGCTGGGGTCGGGGCGTTACAACAGCAGAAGCTTGAGAGACTTGTTCAACTTCAAGGTTAGGAGCACCAGAATGTACAGAAGTCATTATCTTCAAAATTGGTTGAACGGTTAATTCAGATTACATAAATTTAATAATGATAAGATAATAACATGAGATAACAAGATCTATATTACAAACAAAATATAACATGTTTACTGAACTCTCTTTTTTTTCAAAAGTTGAAGGGATTTGACACCTCTATCAACTATCCAAATCCCTTCATTGTGGTCTCCTATAATATACAAAACATCATCTGCATTAGGAACACTCCGAAATGATTGTTACGTACCACTAAAAGGATCTTCCTCAACTAAATTGTCATAGGAACCTTCAGTAGTTTTGGACTATAACAGAACAATCGACCACTTTCAGTTTGCGGGATCTGGAACATAAAAAACATGTACCGCTTGTGAGGCCATTATAAATTGTTCGTCTTTGTACCCTTCTTTACTAAAATCAAATTTCACAAATCCCCATTCATCTATTTTAATAGCACTATTGTTATGAATCCATTTTCATTAAAAAATTGATAATTGGAATGTCGTATATTCCAACTCCCACATTAGTTTGATAATTCCAAAGTATGACATATTTGCATAAATTTGATTTCTGTCCTTCCTACCAGAAACATGAATCGCTTCAGCCACTACTGTAACTCCACTATTTTTCATGGTACTATCATCATCATGTTCATCTGTATAGAATGTGTTACCATTAATTACATAACCACTGTATGATAATACATACACACTTGGTCCAGTGGCTAGCCATCGAAGTCGTTATAAAATTGAATTCGGATTTTCATCCAACTACTTAAAAAAATGTTCCTAAAACCATCCTATAAACTGGTCATTATGTGTATCTGATAACCATTTTTCAGCCCTTGATGGATTAAACTACCTAATAATCTCTTTGTGAGTTTCAATATATGGAGAAACCTCCCAACTATTATGAAAAACATAAAGATGATCATGCTCCCGATCTGAAATACTGATTGTCGGAACTTCTCTTCCAGAAATTCCCTCACCCTCAATGCATCCAGTGTGAAGAAATTTCAGGAGACCAATGCTTTCCACATCATATAGGTATTCAGTACAAAATTCAATGGCTTCCTCAACAATATATCGCTCCACTATACAACCTTCTGGCCTACTTCGATTATTGACATAGCCTTTAAAAATATTCATTTACCTTTCAACAGGATACATCCATCTATGATTCACATGACCACAAATTAAAATCTCTCTCAACAAGTGAATCATCAAATGAACCATCATATCAAAGAATGCTAGCTGGAAGAAAATTTCTTATTCACATATTATGATGATAATTTCTTTTTCCATAGCTGGTAATTTCCCCGGGTCTAAAACATTTCAACATATATCATTGAAAAAGAAACAATGTTTGGTTAACTTATGACGAACATTCTTGGGAAAAATTCAATGTAAGGCTATAGGAATTAGATCTTGCATCAAAACATGGCAATCATGTGATTTCAAAACATTTAACTTCAAATAATTCATTGACACAATGTTCTTGAGATTTGATGAGTACCCCTCTGGAACCTTTACATCATTGAAGAAGTTTCAAAACTAATATCTCTCCGCCCTAGAAAGAGTACAAGCAGCTGGAGGAAGAAACATTCGATATTTACCCTTCACGGGAGCCAAATCTTCTCGTATTCCCATGTCAACCATGTCTAACCTTGCCTTACTTCCATCTTTTGTTTTTCCCGAGGCATTTAGAAATGTTCCGATAACACTGTCACATACATTTTTTCCACATGCATCACATAAATAAATGTCTGACGTACAAACAATTCCAGTATGGTAATTCAAATAAAAACTGATCTCTTTTTTCAACCGATTTTCCTAAGGTTTTTCGAAAATGGTTTACCAAAAATAGTGTTCAGATCTTTTACTTTTTCAAATAGCTGATCACCTGTTAGTGGAGACGGTGTTGCACATTTTTTCTGAACATCCATTGAATGATGTCTTCCAAGATCGGTACTTATGCTGATGAGGTAGAAATCTAAGATGTCCTAGAAACACATATTTCGATGAATGTTTCAACCTAATTGATTCTGTCTCTTCTTTGCACACTGGACACCCTTGAGTTCCTTTAATGCTATAGCCTAAAAAATTTCCATAAGTAGGGAAATCATTTATTGTCCCATACAACATCACTCTCAATGTAAAGTATTCACTTTTATAAGCATCATACAACATTACACCTGAGTCCCATAATAACATCAAATCCTAGATCAAAGGGGGAAGATAAACATCAATATCATTACCTGGTTGTTTTGGTCCAAATATAAGCATAGATAACATGATGAATTTCCGCTTCATGCATAACCAGGGTGGAAAATTATAATTTACCAACATAATAGGCCATGTACTATGAGTGCTGGTTTGAAAACCAAAAGGATTCACTCCATCTGTAGATGACACAAGTCGAAGGTTTCTCGGCTCTTTTCCAAATTCAGGATACTCATGATCAATTTTCTTCCATTGAAGATAGTCGGCCGGATGACGTAATAACCCATCATTATTTCTTTTATCTGCATGCCATGATAAATTTCTTGTAGTTTCTTCACTTCTATATAGACGCCTAAACCGGGGAATGATTGGAAAGTACCATACAACTTTCGTAGGATTGGATTTATCTTTCATGTCTCGAGAATCACCACACTTTGGGAATTCTGTAAGTTATTTGTTCTCCTTGCTAAACAATATACAGTCTTTCTGGCAGTCATGTATTCTTTCAGAAATCATTCCCATCGAGTGTAGCATTCGTCTAGCTTCATATGTCCGGCATGGGATCTCATTATCTTCCGGGAGCATGTCATTCAAGAGAGAAAGTAGTTCTGTAAAACTGACATCACTCCATCTGTTGGCTGCTTTCAATTTATACAACTTCAGTATATGTGAAAATGTTGTATACTTACTGCAAGCCGTATACAATGGCGTCTTTTCACAACTCTTTAACTTCTCAAAAAATTTTGGCAAATCACGCAGTTAATCTTGAATTGTCTTTGTCATTTCCTCAATATAATAGTCATCATCATTGACATCTGTATTCGCATCCTCCATACAGTCTTTTTCATTATCCATATTTGTATTCTTGTCTGACGATCCATAAAATGCAGTTTTATCCTAGCCAGTAGCTACATTCTCTTTTTATCCATGTTTATTCCAACATTTATAACTCCGATCTATTATGAGACATATCCAATGTTCTTATAACTCCTCTGGAGTAAGTAGTATAGAATAACAACAATGTAAATACGGGAAAAGGATTTGAGAAGGATCATTTGCGTGATCCTTTGCAAACTTGATGAACTCTTTCACTCCTTTCTCATACTCTATTGCTAAACGAATAGCATCAATCTAATAATTATTCATATTCATCCAATTTGAATCTCAAATATTAGTATTTCTGGTTCAAGTACACAAAACAAGACTTCCAAATACAGTAGAAGAGAACCACTTCCTTATAAAAATAGTGATTAATAGAGCCTAACCCTTAGTATTTATTCATCTTCATTAAATATAATTACTTTATATTCATTATAGTATCCTCAAATCACCCCAGACCAAACACAAGAATAATCAATAAGGATACATCTATTCCATTTTCAAATCACCCCAGACCAATTTTAGTTTTCAACATGAATTTTCATTTCAAAACATAATCATAGGATTTCAAAAAATCTATTCCCTTTTTAAATCATATTATATTCTAATCTTTTTTTTTGAAATCAAGGCTAATTATTTTATAAAATATTCCCACGAAAATATATAGTTTCTCAAATCATTCCATGACACAAAAAACAACTAAGAAGGGGATTTATTTCAAAAATGCATGCCTCTAAAATCAAAAATAAATCCCACTTTAATTAAAATAATATTAAATTATTTTTATTATTCATATTGAATAAAAAAATAAAAAAATATTCAATTGGGTGGAAGAAAGATTGTGGAAACACCTGCCTTTAATTAGTGATCAACCCAACTTAACACCCATAATGGGATCTGTCAATGAACAATGAAGTTGTAAGAGATCAAGTAGTTTAACCTAGAATCAAGATTCATAAAAAATAATATTATATTAACTAAAAATATTATAATCTATCACTCTATAAGGAGGATGTAAGAGGAGATAGAGGATTTCCAATCGATGAGAGATCCTCTTATCAGAGAGAAACTAAACGCATCCCCTGGATCTTCTTTCTGAGAAGAAGGGAGTTTTTAATAGATAAAATGAATCTTGTAATACTTAAATAATCAAGATTTCAAATCAGAGTTGTGTAGGAGAAAAAAGAATATAAAATGGGGATCATGGAATTTAAGACTATAAAAAAAGATACCACATTGCAACCTCCCATGGACACGGTACATAAAGGATTTAGACAACCATACTTTGGTGTCGACTACTTGTCGTGAACTAGGTCAGGTTTCCATCCCACTTGACACCTAACCCAACTCGTGGGAAGGTCCAAAGTGAATTACCAATCCCCATGGGCTGTTACTAGTTCCTCGGCATTGAGTAACACTTTTGGGAATGATTTTTTCATGTAAAAAACCATAAATATTACATAATAATCAAACACCATATCATAACCAAGTTTCACAATATAATAGACCAAAATATAACACTACAATAGGGGATAAGAATTTAACAATTTCAACCAAAACCAAAATAACAAAAAAAGGTAAGGGAACCAACAATACAACCAAGCCTCTATGAAACATGGGGGTCAACATTCCCATTCCAAAACCAATAACAGTCACCAAAAGGGGAACTACTAGCACATATATCCACCATCACCACCAAGGGATCATTTCCTTTAACTGGGTAAAACATAATAAGGTCTACATAAACCTGAGGGTGTATATAAGGTGTGAGCCAAAATACCTTGTAGGACACAACAAAAATAGATTCCATGTAATGACATTATGATAAACATTAACATGTTATTTTTTAAGAATAAGGAATATACAATTTAAATAAAACATTTTTTGAAATAAAAGAGAAAGTAAATGAGACAAGATAATGGTAAGAATAGTATGAGAACTATATAAAATCTCTAAGGTATTAGGGTTACTAGGGTCCTAGAATCCTCATACTATTGGTGATCACATCTCTTAGACATGAAGGTCCTATTTGAGCCTCCAATACATATCACATGAATGTTTAGTTAGTGTTGTTATGTATATCCTTATTAAGGAGACCAATCATCAGCCTGACGAATTCACCTAATATACTAGACCTAGTCTACCCACCTAGATAACTAGGATTCAATTGTGCTCAATTCAACCCCCTATATAAAATTATATCTATTTTATAAAATCACACTTCCAATAATAGAAACACACATGAAAAACAACCATTTACAATAGTCAAATCATTATCAAACCCATATGCACAACAAAAAAATTGGAAAACATGTTTCCCACAACCCTGACAATTTATAAAACCACATTAGAACCAAATAAATCATTTTAAACACCTAAATCAATGTCAAATAATAGAACAACCTACATATTTCTTGATATATTCACAAAACTAGAATCAAACCACTAACTTAACTAAGGAAAGGCCCTAAGGATGCAATTAAACACCATAAGCATAAATATTTAACCCAAATAAATAAGATTAAATACAACCTATTTCAAAACCCTTTCTATATAAAAATAACCCCAGAGAGAGAAAATTAGTGACCATGAAAGGAGAATAAAAGAGAATATGAGATTCTTACATAGAGATTCCTTGTAGAGAAAGGCCCAAATCACCCTAAAAATGCAGCCCAAGGGAAGAGAGAAAGGGATAGAGTTTCTCCTTGAGATAGATGGTCAAATGGGAAGATTCACCGAATAGAGGACCACTATGAAACAATTAAAATGAAAAGATAACCAATATTCCCAATAACCCTCAATGTATATCCTCCAAGAACATCATACATCTCCGAATGACACGTCTACATCACTAAGAAGAGAGAAAATCCCAATAATGTCGAGAGACCTAGCATAGGTCACCCAACCATTTAAATTTTCACTAAAATGGTGAGACATATGATGGAAATATACTAAGAAAAAATTCCTTCACACAAATATAATACTACAAACACTAACCATGAAGAACCACTAAGAGCATAATTCAAATCCTATGGAAATATACACCCAAAACATACCAATGATTCCAAATGAAATAACACAATCAAAATCCATCAATGATTTAACCAACAACAAGAACAATATTAAAAAAATATTTGGAAAACATGCCTTAAAGGGAGGTCCGAAATAAAATAAGGTGTTGTGGGCGGCGGAGGTCCGACAATGAGAAGTGAGGGCGGTGGAGGTCCGACAAACCGAAGAGGGTGTTGTAGGCGCGGAGATCCGACAACGAGAACTGAGGGCGACGGAGGTCCGGCAATGAGAAGCGAGGGCAGAGGAGGTCCGACAATGAGAAGTAATGGCGGGGGAGGTATTTCAACGTGAACTTTGCGGGTGGTAGAGGGGAGTCATAGGGTTCCAATACCATGAGACCTTTAGGTCGTGATAAAATAAGGGCACTATACGACCGACTTTATGAAAAAATGGACTAAGGTTTTATCAGCGCTAACAATGCCCGGATAAAGACTACCTTTATCAGCGCTAACATTTTAGTGCCGATAAAGTTATCCTTTATCAGCGCATTCATAGAGCTGATAAAATGGTCATTTTATCAGCTCTTCTTTAGTGCTGATATAGGGTAACCTTTATCAGTGTTTTTTCTTAGCGCTGATATTAGGGGGTGCTTCCCTTGAACATTTTTGTAGTAGTGTAAGTAGATTTAGGGTTCCATTTTCAAAATAGTGATCCTTTGGACTCAATGATATGAATAGAAAATCTTCAATAACTACAAGGTTGTTGAAATGGATACAATTCCTTATGTAAGAAGAAGATGAAATTGTTAAGGGGAATCCCTTCCCCTATGAAATGGAAGGGACCGACGGGCTAGCCATCACTACTATGTCGTGAAACCTTTCACATTATTCTTATATCACTAAATTATGTTCCATTTTTATCCTCAAACAAAAATTAAAATTAAAATAATGATAATTATTTTCTAAAAACTTAGGGAATTACAATATCTCCCTCGTAGATCTTCTCAAATGCTTAAGACACCATTTTAATATCATAAATTTACACTATTAATAATTCCCTTGGAAGTAAAGGATATATTCCCTAAATAAATCATATCAAATTATACATTATGTTATAATCACATTATTTAACATATATAAGAAACACCATACTATATGATATGCATCTTGTATAATAAATTTTGATTTATATGTTCATCCAATGAAATTATTCTTATTCCATAAAAACTATCACTTTAGATGTTCCCTCAATAAATAAATGACTTATAATTGGAGTTTAAGTGGAATTTAATTAATCATTGAATCCTTAAATTAAATAATGATGTCTTGATATAATAGAATTACATTATAATAATTATATGGTAATCCATTGTAACCACTCTATGGTTTCTTATTATACTAATAAATAAAAAATTTAATTTACAATAAGATATTTTTTAATGATGCAGTACCATGAATAAAATACATAAAATCACTATGAAATTATATAATAATATGGATATTGAAAACTAAAACAATTTATCCACCATAACTAGAATAAATAACACGTGATAATAAATGAAAATAAAGATAATTACTAAAAAGTATCAGTCTAATGACTATAATTGTAATATAAATTAATATTCATAAGAATCACTGTATAGAGAAAAAAATAATTATGATGAATTTAAAAAAAATAGAATACATTTATATCCTTGAGGTAAAACTAAGTGAATAGAAGGGGTATGAATTAATAATTATATATAGTAACTTATAAGGAAATGTGATTGTCATATGGTTATTATAAATAGACATGTCAGTAGGTGTATTAATGTCCCATACGTGAAATATTTTAAAGGTATTTTTCATTTAATTTTATCCTTGATTTTTTTGGGGGTTTCCCTAGGTTTATGGAGGAATAGATGAGTATTCATGAATTGGGCCAAACCGTGAGCCCAATTCCAGATTGAAAAATAAATTTTTTATCTATTATAACTTTTTCATTTTTCAACATTTTTCGTCCATTAAAATTCTTAATTGTATTCCACTTACCTATTAACACCACCAAGTTAATTTGGAGCTTTTAGAAATCCATAACCAAGGTTTATTTGGTTTTTTATCTAAGGGGTTGGGCCTGCCCGAAAGCCCAATTCCTGTTTTAAAAATAAATTTTTATTATGTTATAACTTATTCAATTGTTGGTATTTATCAGTGATTCCATGTCTCATCCAAGTCTAATTAACCCAAATGAGCGTCTGAACTCTCTCCCACCTCTTTGGAGCTCTGGTTAATCTCGATTTGGTGCCGAAATTCATAGGCTTCCTCAAATCTTCCAGATTTTAAGAGGTAAATTATTTATTTCATAACTCTCTCAATTATCAATAGTTTTCCTCCATTACAGATCCAAAATTACCTAATAAATATTTATCAAACGAAACCTTAATGTTTTCTGTTTTAAATTTCAGATACTAGTGTTTTGGAGTGATTACTTCACGATACTTCAAGTAAATGAGTCCTTTTCTTTCCTCTTTCAAACTACTTAGGGTATCATTCATTGTTCTTAGAGTTTTTTTCTTATAATTTTGTTTACTAATGTAAATAAACTAGGTTTCCTAACCTAGGGGTTA
The DNA here is from genome assembly GCA_963277665.1 of Viscum album. Classification (NCBI taxonomy): domain Eukaryota; kingdom Viridiplantae; phylum Streptophyta; class Magnoliopsida; order Santalales; family Viscaceae; genus Viscum; species Viscum album. Next base: position 181,520,153 of record OY728153.1, on the reverse strand, counting down.
TCTTTGGTGTTTCATGGCCAATTATTGTGGTTTCAGGTTTGATCTAGGTCTCTCTTGGTGCAGCAGGGGTGTGATTTGATTTTCGCACGGAGATTCAAGGGTTTTTGTTACTTAGGTAGGTGATTCCATTGTGCATGAAATTTTTGTGAATTAGATTTCTGTTTTCATGGAACTTTAATGTCTATTTTAATTGAATCTTTCTGTAAAAATTGGTTTTAGTTGCATTTATAATGCAAATGAATTTTCAGTTCCAATATTTGGTGAAATTGGGGGTTTTTCATTCAAGTCTTGTATTGGTTCATTTTGGGCTGACCTATAATTAAATAGTTGATTTTATTGAACAATATTTGGACTGAAAATAATTTTTTTAATGTTTATTCCTTTTTTTTGTTTCTGTGAAAGTTTGTTTAAAGGGTGTTTGGGAAGAAAATGGACTTTAAGTGCAATATTTGTGGGAAAATGGTGGTTTTAAAAAGATATAACTTCTTGGTTCACATTGGGCTTCCCCATAACTGAATTTCTAGTTTCATAAAAGGTTATTGAACTGAAATTTTGTTATTATGACTTAAAAGTGTTCACATAGTGTGAAAAGTGTATATTTTAAAGAGCTTTGGGTGCAAAATAATGTGATGTTTTGAGAGGTTGTTTTATTGAAAATAAAAATATTTTATTGTGTGTTTTAAATGCTATAAAATGTGTGTAGCTACTGTAATGTTTTTTGGTGACCAGTAGTGATATTTTATATTAAAAATGATGTCTGTTGTTTGCTGAAATTGTTTGAGCACAAAAAGGGGAATCCTGGGTACTTAGGTGGGCAGATATGTACTAGTACTGCTAGTGGACCGGATGGGTTGTGTCACTGTTTCACTGAGCCAATGGATAACGACAACTCTAAATAAACTTTTTGGATGATATTTGGGGACCAATAGGTTATGGATATGTTCCCTACTAGTAGATCGTGCATGTGAAATGATTGTGACTTGGATACTTTACACCGAGGTACGAGGTATATAGGGCTCGAGACTATCTAGTTGCCTAGGGGTGTTCTCGGTTTTGGTGCTCATTGGATTTGTGGTATTTACCCTTGTTGTGGGGTGTTTTTGGAAGTACTTTACAGTATCTCACATGTCTATTTAATGTGTTAACATTCTGAAATTCTCAGATTGAAAACTATTTTTATTTGAAAGTTTCATTTCATTGAATTTTAACACTGCTTCATCTTGTCTATTAAAATTCCTTGTTTTGTTTACATTGTATTGCATGCCCTTTGGAATCATCTGGTGGTATCCTATCGGGCTTAGCCTCACACCCTACTTACACCCTTTTGGTGTAAGTAGACCTACTTATGCTTGACTCAGGCAAAGGGAAGGCTAAGGGGGATGGCGGTTCAGGGTGTTAATCCCCATCGTTGGGGCAGAGTTGCAGAGAAGGCTTGTGGGTGATGACCCCCTAGTCGTGTGGAGTCCCTGGGGATGTATTTATGTTGTCGTTATTTATTTTTGTACCACTTGTACTGTCTCTAAAACATATGTATTCAGATATGGTTTTGTTAAGAATTGTTTAGCATGAAAATGTCATATTCTAATTATTGATATTTTTTATGTTTTATGCTTTCATACTCGGGTAAATCGTTCCCAAACCAGATTTTTTGATACTTGGGCTCTTCTGCCAGCCCGTGGGGATAGGGAATGCCCTTCGGGCCTTGCCATGGGATGGGTTTGGTGCCATTAATAGTGGCGACCAGATTCGGTTCGTGATAATTAATTTATCCATTGGGGATAAAGTAACTGTTAAGGGTAACCATTAGAGTAGTTGTATATATAAAATGTATATCACAGATATAATAGAAAAAATGAACTATCAAAATACCATATATGAATATCAATAATATTGGACATAAATTTTTAATTTTCAAAACACAAAGAAAGTATAATAATATAATTATCATGTAACTTTTCATTCCTTCATTCATAAAACCCTAATATTTTTATGTTCAATGTAAAACATTAATTTTTATAATTTATAAATTATTTTTACAAAAATAGTTCGATTTTTTGGAATTAGTTCATTGAAAGTAGTTACAGTTAATGATTTAAAATTTTAAAAAAATAGTAAAAGGTAAAGGTGAACAGTTTATATGATATTTTTTATAATAAGATAGATACATGAAAAAATGCATAATTTAGAGACCCTCTACTAGAATAATTTAAGGGCCTAAATATTTAATTCCCTTTATTAGTATTTTTTATTACAATTTTTATTGACCAAATAAATTTATTAAATTTATTTTTATTATGATATTATTATTGAAACTTTACTAAAAATGAATTTTATAAAAAATCATTCATTTTTTCATTTCATTTGATTATTATTTTTAATTTTATTATTTTGTTTCATTTATTTTCTCTTTAAATCATTTGTATGAACCATATAGAATGAATCTTTAAAAATTATCTTACAATTGTTCTATAATGATCTGATCCACTGAGGCCTTCCGTGCCTGCAGAAGGCCTGGACCCCACAACCCCAATCCTTCCTTCATAGACTAGGGGCTAGTGATAAGTTCTGAGAAGGCATAAATAAAATGGGAGACTTTCTCCTAAAGTACTTGTATGCATGTACCCAACCATCTCCATGAAGAAGCGTATATTAATAAAAATAAAAAATAGTAACATCTAGAGTAAAACCCATGCACGTAATAACCTCTATGGAAAAAAGATGATGAGATTGTAATCTAAAATATAAAGGGAAAATTATATGACCACACAAAAAATATTTCCCAACTAGACAACAATTGGAATAGAAGATGGATGAGAGAGCCCAGCTCTTAATCTCTATGTCCGACCACCGTACATGATCTATACACCAAAGTATCCCTATGATTCTATGAAATCACATCCAGTCTTTCCATTATCGGCATAATACATGACACATGAGGAAAAATCCCATGTAGGGGTGAGTATAAACATACTCAATAGGACACCCTGAAAATTGAAAAGGGGGTAATAGAAGATACGATAAAAGTATTCAAATCAACCTAAAATAAGAGGTAAATGAAACCCAACAACACAAATTTATATTCTCCTAATATAAAACCAGATGAAAGAGAAAATGAATTTCCATCTCATAGCCTATCCTAGAATGACGAGTCTGCATACAGCTCCAAAGGTCCATCAACGATGCCCAGTATCTTGTGTGTATGACCAAAGGAGTCATGAGGAGGGCCTGAAATTCTCCACTACTTCACATCCCAAGGGTGGGAAATATTCAATAAAAATAGTACCAACTCCCTAGCATGTTCGAGTGTTCGAATTGGTTGATATAGGACTCGTGCCTATATAGGGGAGTATCGTCTCTATATATGTAAAGAATATAAATGGAATGTACCCTTGTGAAAAAAATGTAGTATCATACATATATATAGAGGAATCAAGACATGAATAGGGGAATACCATCTCAACCTAAAATAATAATTATGCGAGGACACACACCCTAGGGCGATAGGAGAGTATTGTCCATATATATATAGGAATTGTGCCTCAAATATGGGAGTATTATCTCTACTTGGAGTAGCGAGTATTTGGGACCCATACCCTTGTGAGACAAGGGTGTATCATCCCTATATATAGAGGACTCTCTCCCTAAATAGGGGAGTACCATTTCTACAAGGAATAATAAGTATGAGGGACTCACAACCTGGTGTGACATGATAGTATTGTCCCCAAATATAGAGGACATGCGCCATAAATAAGGGAGTATCAACCCTCCCTAGAATCACCATAATCGTCCTTCCTGATAATTTCCATCATCAAGAATCACCTAAAGAGTTATTGTAACACCCTGATATTTTAAATTAACACTATATTCAATGGTGTATACAACAAGCAACAACAAGCTTAAACGAACCCCAAAATATTATTATTTAAATATGAATATTATAACCCAGCTATTAAACTAGCGGGTATAAATAGTATTAACCAAATTATGAAATATATATATATATAGTACCTACTCAGTAAAAAAAATTTAATTAATGCTTTTTAATAAGCATTTGGTTTTTAGTAAAGTAATTTTATTCTTCAAAAAAATATTTTCTTCAAAAATGGGTTTTATTTTTGTTATGAGGATATTATAATTAATTTCTATAAATTTTAGAAAAATTATTTTAAAAAATGTATTTAATTTATTTAATCATAATTTCTGAATAATCTTTGGAATTTTTTTGAGAATTCTCTGAAAAGTTTTAATTTTTAATGATTAACGAAAAATACTTATTTTTATTGAAAACTATATTTGCTTTTAATGAATTTAAAAATTCAAAATTCTGTTTTGGATTAGTTTTAAAATTTAAATAGTTAATTTTAATATAATTTTGTTAATTTAAAATAATTTTATACATGAATTTAGCTTAATAACATTTTATACATAAAAAGGGCACTTTTCTGAAGAAAACAAATTGTTTTTCGTCGCAATTTTTCAGTTTAATTTTAAATTAAATTTTACAAGTTCTTTATTGATTTTTGATAAATGGATTACATATTTGGAATCAAGAGGTCCAAATTTAGTAAATATACCCCTTTTAGTTTTGTCCATTATGAATAGTAACCTTAATAATTTTTATTAACATGGTTAAGGGAAAGTAGGGTAATGTAGGGTAAAAATAATATGATAAAGACTATAAAATGACCCTAAAACTTATACCAGTTTTATTAGATGAGTAATTTGTATCCATTATTATTCAAGATTAGAATATATGGCCTTTTCTTCCATTTGGAAGTGACTATGATATTACTAATATTTTATTTAAAGAAAACTCAATGATTTCACACATATGTTTTTAATAACTATAACATTTTTAATATGGGGTTATCCAGAGGATATTTTTCGTCTATAAATATTATTATGAAATATAACTATATTTTATCATTATTATAATTTATTTTTAATGTTTTTTGGAAAGTAATTACCTTAAATGTGTACACAACATCGATGTAGTAATTATCCAATTATTATAAAATCAAATAAATAATATTAAAAATATAAAAATAAATATAATTTGAGATAATTATTGATATCCATAAATATTATAGATGAACTTGACATGTTATATATATAATAAAATATTTTTTTGGAATTTTATAAGTCGTATTGTTATTGTTAAATTTAAAGTAATGAATTTTTCTAAAAATATACATTATGAATATTTTATAATAAATAATTTTTTATTTAATTATTAAAAAATAATAGAAATATTAAATTCATCAAAATAGAAGGTATATGGTTAATTAAATATACCATAGGAGTATTTTTATTTTATATTAATATTAATGACCTATATATAGTAGAAATGTTTAATAATACAATAATTTTTAAAAGAGTTAACATGTGGTTAAAATAAAAAGATAACGGTATAATCATGACATAAACTTGTCTACAAATTATTTGATTAATATTATTAGACCTTTATAACCTTATTATCTAAATTTAGTAGTTTAATGGACACTTTACCATGAAAATGACTTATATATTATTTAAATTAATGATAGTTGTACAATTTCACTCTATTTATTTTAAATATATTTTATATGTCCTCATGCGGAAAAAAGAAATAAATGGACAAAAAAATATATATATTTTCTTTTAATGAAATCATTTTAATTATGTAAATTTATTTTAAATTTTTATAAATTATATAATTACCCTAAATTCTTGTGAAACACTAATACTGTATATATTTATTTAACAAAAAAATAAAATAAATGGTTTCAAAAATATTAATTTTGATTTAATATGAATGATTTATTGTTTGAAATAAACTTTATAGATAGATATTTCATATTATAGATATTTTAAATCTTTATATTCCAATTTCCCTATTTTCCTTGATGCATTTGGAGTTTAATTAAATGAATAGTGTCAAAATTGACATTAACGATAATTTATCAAAATAATACTTCATTAAATGATTTAAAATTCATAAAAATATTATCTTAATCCATTTAATTTTAATATAGTTTAAAAAAATATAAATTTTCCATTTATGATTAATTTTCCCATTAATAGTAAAATAATTAACCATTTATGATTAAAATAGTGCTTACCATGGTTAAAGTCAAAAATAACTATCCAAGGGGTTAATCAAAATGATAGGCTTTAAAATGACACAGAAAATTTTATATATTATATTGGTTTATGGGATTACAGTAATATTTAATATTATATTTAAATATATTTCCATTTTGAGGTGTTTGGCATGATAAATAAATTTATTATAATTTAATCTTTTGAGAAATTCCAAAAGTGTCCCTCGCCTCAATTATAAAAGGGAACCTCCTCCCTCAATAATTCACACCACATTGAATCATATTTCATTACTAATACCAACCAATTTATCTACCCATCACCCTAATACATTTTATTTTGGTCCTTTTCTTATAAAAAAACCAACCCTAGTGTCCCTGAGAGGAGATCCAATGGAGGAATCATTAAGAGAAGGTAATCGTCTTTACTCACTCTTTAAATTATCTTTATTCCTCTACTTCCTATTAATGTGTTATACCAATTATAAAGTAATAAAAATAGTATCATCAATATATTTAAAAATTATCAAACTTATGGGACATAGATTTTCTATCTCATCTCCATCCAATGAAAATTGAAAACATCCCTCATGCGTATATATGACTTACAATCTTCACATAACAGAATAATTTGTTTTCCCCCATCAATTTAATATGATGGTTATAAAGATGGAAATATTAAGTATATATTATATTTATGACATAAATATTATTCTATAAAGACTAGTTACTATTCAACTTTCTATTGTTATATCCATCAAAAAATGGAAATAGTTTTCATGTGTACGTATGACCTATCATCTCTATGAACAGTGTTATTCATTTTTTAATATATACCTTTTAAGGATTACAATAAATACATATATATTGAATATATGTGATATTAATATCATGATTTAATATTTTCAGATTATGGATTCATGATCAATGTACAAGGACATAGAATTTTGAATCAAAACATACATAAAAAACGAAGCCGATATCACCCGGAATAGTAATTTAATAAAAAAACATAAAATGGGTGATAGAAGGGTATAAGTAAATCATATATTATATGATATACATGTGAATGGTTTTGGAATAGATTCATAATAATACTATATTTACTATACATAAGTTTCAAACATGTAAGAATGAAATCAGACCTATGGTAATAGATCTTTGTCTCACTTTTATTTATGTGGGACACATGCCTTATACACCACTTATTTATTTTGTGTAGTGTATATACTACCCAATAATTTATTTTATGAGACGTATCCTAAAAATTATGGGATTTACATATCCATATAATTTTCTTTCTTTTATGGTTATTACGATTCAAATGATTCCAAAGTAGAAAGGGTTTATTTCATAACCACATCATTATTCAGGATTGTTTGTGTTTAAGTCTTCTCTAGGGAAAATTTCTCTTCCATGTCAATGTTTTCTAAAAATATTATCAATTTTGTTAGTATTCTCCTAAAATTATTTTAAATAATTTTTACCCATATTATTATTTTTTATAAAAAATTTTGAAAGGAATATTTTTTTTCATTTTTAATACGAGGTACTTTTTTTAATTTTCCAAAAAAAATACATATGGAATTTTTTTTAAAATTATTCGACATGATAGGATTTTCTCACCATCAGGAAACCTTGTTTCTTTGAATCATACTTTGAAATTGTATAGGGTTATTTTCAAATAAAATTACTGTAACCCTTTTTTTAATTATTATAAAATCATGTTGACTGTGTGTTTAATGGTTTTATAATTTTATGATATCATTTTTCAATATAAGTAAGGTGGAAGAAATATTGGTTATGTGTTAAAAAGACCCACCACCAGAATTGATTCACTATCATAGTTAAGTCACTACCAGAGCTAAGTCACCACCAGGAATGACCTACTATTAGAACTTATTCACAATTAAGAATCATTCACCGCTAGGAATGAATCAACATTGAGAATTAAAAACTACTAAAAAAGACCTTCCACCATAAAAATATTCATTGTCGAATTTTACCTACCACCAAACATGACCTATCTTCTCGCAACTCAACATTGAGCATGAGTCACTTCCAACCTGACCTACCGCCAGCCTAACTCACCATTGGCCTGAATCACCGCTAGACATGATTTTTCACTAGGCTGACCCACCAGCTCTATTCTATGACTTTTGAATTAAATGATCCAAATAGTTATAATATTTAAGTCAATGCTAAGGATTATTTTAATTGATATTATTAAATATTTTAGGAAAACATTAAAGTCTTTTTCGGATCTTGGTATGAGGATGTAGAAAATCTTGATGATATTTTTTCAAACAAACTCTCGATCATGCCGTAATATATATTGAAATAAGTATCCCTTGTAAGAAAAGAGAAGGTTCTGAGGAAATAGATGAAAAGGATTGATACTTACTTAATATACCCATGAGAGCTTACACACTGAATTATTTCCTACATTTTTACTATGGAAGAGTGGAGTACATCGAACATTCATATCCTTTCCTATAGTTAGAACAAAGAGCGATTTACGACACTCTGTTTTACCAATACTTTTATAGAAATATCCTGAGGTCCTCTCCAAACAACATCCAAATATAATCAAGAATCTAGAGCACATAAAACCAAGAAACATTTTCTACTGTTTATCTTGTTACTTTCCCTTTCTGATTGTTTCATTTATATTAGATCAGTGTTTTATTTTTTTTATTTATCAACAAACACTATGACCTATGATTTAGTTGGAGAATATAAGATATTATCTTCACTCCATTTTCATATTTATACTCACGATGTTTGTGAAATGGTTCCTTTTGTGGACTGATTTATTTTTCATCCCATGGTTTTTGTGAAAGCGGTCCCCGTGTGGCATGGAAAACTTGTATATTTTTGTTTTTATACCCAATCCTAGTTGTGGATCATATTATATTTGTATAATATTCATGAAAGTGGGTGATTTTTAAGTATAAGGGATTTGGTCTAAACTTTATATTGAAAGCCCTTATTTTGTTCCATTATTTTATTTGTTTTGTTTCAATATTTACAAATCTTTAATCTATTTTGATTTAAACTATAAAAAAATATACTTTAATACTTAATTTTAACTAGTGTATATATAAATATTTGATTTCTTAAATTGGTTTCAAAAGATAAAATAACTATCATTTTATTTTAATTAGACACTAATCATGCTTTGATAAGTCCTTTGAAATATGAAAATTATATTAAACTACTCCTTTGATAAACTGGGAAAATTTATTTTAATTGGGGGATTTTATTTGAACTTGTTTTAATATAAATTTTTATTGGAAACTCAATTAACCCTCATTTTGAGTTACTCGCACTAACCAAAATTTGGTTTTAGAGGATTTTCAAAATCATTTCAACTGTGATTTTAGTTGTATTTTTAGAGATCCTAAATTTCTGTTAGTTTTATATTTAGTTCTGGATAATAGGTAATAATTTTATATAACCAACATACCTCCTTTATTTAATGGAAATAATTTTGCTCAGTGGAAAATAAATATTAAAATTCAAATTTAAATAATGGATTTTTAAATATAGACTATTATTGAAGATAAATATGAATTACCAACGATGGATAGATCTACATGGTATGATGCTACTAAAACGGCCTATATCAATAACTATAAATCCATGAATTACCTTTATTTGTATTTATGAGATGATGAGTTTAACAAAATATCATCTTTGAAAACTAAATATGAAATTTTGGAAACATTAGCTATTTATCATAAAGAAACAAATAATTTGAAAGAAATATTATTAAATAATTATACAATTAAATATGATAGATTTAAGGTAAAACCTGGTAATGTTATTTCTGATATGTATCTCAAGTTCAATGAAATATTGAATATGATTCATTTTTTGGGGAACCCAATTTCAGATAAATATCAAATCATGTTACTATTCACATTCTAATTAGATAGATGGAGATGAACCACAATCTAAATTAGAGAATATTGTGATATTAGCAAACTACTTGTTAAAGATCTAATTATAATGTTAATGATGTATAAGGAAGAACATAAAATGCACTAAGAAGAGAAAGATTAACCTAAAAGGAATTATATTGTATTCAAGTATACAACTTCAAAATAGAAAGAAAAAGTTCAAGTTGAAAGTTTCAGTTATAAGGAATCACTAGCTTATAGTGATAAATAGATGGCCCATCTGTCTAGAAGTATTAAAATTTTTTATAATAAAATAATATTTTTTTAGGAAACCAATATAAAAAGTAAAATATAATATTAGGGGAAATTGAAAAAAAGGAATGTAAGAGGGTTGATATTGAAAATGAGATCATATTCTAGGAATATAAGAGAAAAGGGCATATTAAAGCTGGTTGTCCTAAAATGAAATATAAAAATAAATATGATAAAAAGGGTAGTAATTAAAAGAATGTAATAAAATCTACCTGGAGTGCTTATAAATATATCTCCAATGACACATACTCGACTCATGAGTAAAAACATAGTAAAACCAGCATGTGTTTCATGAAAAAACACATATGAGGTATTAAATATCTTTTCTATTTCTCCTACAAATAATTATAATAATTATGAAGAGGTGAATAATGATAAAAATATGTAAAATGAGAAGATTTTTGAATATTCTAACATGTTATAAGATCCATTCAATAATCTGAAATATAAGTACAAAATTTTAAAGAAACAGCATGCTTTATCTATTAATATTAAATCTTTTTTTTATATAAAAGAGAAAAATACTCAATTATTGAAATAAAATACTAAATTGAAATTTTCTAATGCTAAAATGAATAATGTCTTAGAGATATTCACTAATTAAAAATATAATCTCACACAGATACTTGGAAAACAAATAAAACCTAAGTATATCATTGGATTATGTTATTAACCCAGATAGAGAAGAATTTACAAGAGCAATTGTATTCCTAAATCTTATTATGGAAATTCTGATAATGATTATTATTCAAGTGGAGATAACAAAGTTTTTATTTACAAAAGTTTAAAATCTTTTTATATAAAACCTATTAAGAAAATATGGGTTCCTAAATCTCAAATTACTAACATTTCTGGACCCAAGAAGATTTTCGTACCAAAATAATTTTTGGTATAAAGTTATTTTTTAGGGATCTTTCTTGAAGTGCTCCAATAAAAGTAAATGGTACCTCAAAAAAATTTGTTCCATAAAAATGACAAGATATTACTCAAACTTAAAAAATTGATAAATTTTTATGGTGGACATGTCACCGTCAGTGATAATGCTAAAGGGAAAATAATTATCGTTTGGGAAATCATTATTTCTAACTTAGTTTTAATTTTTAAATTATTATCTATTGATGGTTCAAAATAAAATATTCTTAACATATAATAGATATGTGATGATGGTTTTATGTGAAATTTGAAAAAAAAAATGTGGTAATGTTTTTTATTATAAAAATACTTTAGTGTTTACTTCTTTGAGAAAGGAAAATTTTTTTGATGTTAATTTAGAAAATTTATTTTCTCATAATGTTTCTTATTTAATCACCTTTCATAAGTAATATTGTATTTGAAATAGGAGACTAGGCCATGGAAATACTTACTCACTTAGAAAGATAACTAGAGAAGGGTTATTCAAAGATATACCTAGACATGACTTCTAAAATGATAAATTATGTAACCCATGACAAAAGTGGAAATAGCGCAAGATATATTTTAAATCAAAATAGAAGTTTCAATTTCTAAATCCCTATAATTAGTTCACATGGATATGTTTGGACCATATAAAGATGCTATTTTAAATGGGAATCACTATGTCTATTTTCTTGTAGATGGATTTTCTAGGTATACTTGGATATTATTTTAAGCTTACAAAAGTGAAGTATACTCTTACTTTACCAAGCATTCTAAATCTATAGAAAATATTATTAGACTTAGGATTAAAAATTTAGCATGTTATCATGACTGTGAGTTTGAAAATAAAGAATTTGAATCCTTTTTATCACAAAATGTCTATACTCACAACTTTTATACTCCTAGGAACCCCTAGAAAAATGGTTTTGTATAAAGAATAAATAAGAAGCTTTGATAAATTTTTAGGAAAATTTTGAATAAATATAACCTCCCTGTTTAATTTTTGGAAGAGGCTATGAATACATCCTAGTATATAATTAATAGAGTTTTAATATGACCTCTCTTAAAGAAAACCCCTTATATAATTTGAAATAGTATAAAGTCTAAGGTTAATTACATTATATTTTTTTGTTGAAAATTCATTATTTTTAACACTAAAGATAATATTTACAAATTTTCTTCCAAGATTGATGAATGAGTCCTGCTTGATTATTCCACTACTAATATATCATACATAGTGTTTAATAAATTAACCAAGATAGTGGAAGTGTTTTTTCATGTAATGTTTGATTAGACATATCCATATGATCCTAAAACCCCTTATAAATACCTTGATAGTGATTTTTCTAATCTAGAAATAAATGCCAAATCTTCAAACAATTCTGCTAAATAAGCATAAAAATATCCAATTCTGAGGAACTTGATCAACCCGAACCTGAAACTGTAGATGAAAATGAGATGACCATTCTTTATTTTCAAAGACATGTTAAGAATCATGGATACCATCCTTTAGATATTGTAGTTAGATATCAATATAGAGGTGTACAGACTAGATATTCTCTTAGGAATTAGGTTGAACATCAAGCATTCTTATCATATATTGAAACTAATAACATCACTAATGCAATTAATGATGAATTCTGGGTGATGGCTATTCAATATAAACATAACAAATTTAAAATAAATAATGTTTGGGACTTGTTAATAGATCTAAATACACCATGAATATTCGTAATAAATGGGTATATAGAAACAAGGTTGATGAATTTGGTACTATAGTTAGTAATAAGTCTAGACTAGTTACACACTGGTATATTAAAGAAGAGGGTATTAACTACGAGGAAACCTTCACACTTCTATCCATACTTGAAGTGATAAAAATATTTCTCACCTATGTAGCGCATTTTGATTTTATACTATAAAAAATGGATGTCAAAATTGCATTCTTAAATGGTTATACAATTAAGGTTTTTTTTGTTGGACAACCCTCCCGTTTTCAAAACTCTCATTTTCCAAATCATGTTTTTAAATTAACAAAAGATTTATATGATTTAAAATATGCTCCTAGATCTTGGTATGATGGGCTTGGATATTTTATAATTTAAAAAGTTATATTCGATCCAACTCTTTTTATAAAAATAATTTCAAAATATGTTTTATCTGTTCAAATCTATGTTGATGGTATTATCTTTGGATATTCTAGAAATAATTTGTGTACTGACTTTTCTAAAATAATGAAAAATTAATTTGAAATAAGTTCAATGGGTGAACTTAAATTATTCCTTGGATTTCAGATTTTTAAAAATAAATAAGGAATTATTTTAAATCAAAGTACACCAAAGATATTTTAAAATTTTTTGTTTCAATAAAACTAAAATTATTGTTACTCCAATGAGTACCACCTATAAGTTGGATCTGGATGAACTTGGGAAACTAGTGGATCAAACCAATTATAGAGGCATGATTGGAATTATTTTATAATTAAGTGGTATCTAAACTTCCTTTATTTTTATTGTGTGTATGTGTGCTTGTTTTAAAGAAAATCAAAAATATTCACATTTAATTTATGATAAAATAATATTAAAATACCTCAAATATAAAACTAATTTAGGATTGTTCTACCCAAGAAGACAAGAATTTTACTTATTGAGTTATTTAAATTCTGCTTTTTGTGGTTTAATGTTATATAGAAAAATAAAATATCGAACATGTCATCTTTTGGAGAAGTCTATAGTTTCTTAGTGTATTAAAAAGAAAACTTTTGTTTCACTGTCTACTACTGAAGTTAAATTCACAGTTTCAAGTAGTATTGGTGCCTAATTTTTTTGGATGGAACACACTATACTAGACTATAGATATAAATTTAGACATGAACCTATAAATTATGACAACATGAGTGTGATAAACATTTCTAAAAATCGTTTTTATCACTCTATAACAAAGAAAATTGATGTAATACATCACTTTTTAGAGATAATTTTCAAAAGGGTGATATAACTCTTGAATTTATAGGAACCAAACATTGGATTACAGATAATTTCACTAATCTATTGAATTTTGAGAGATTAAACTGCATTAACCATGATTTAGGGATGAAAAAATTTGGTTAGACGTTAATTTTGGGCACCCACTATTGGAAATTACCCACTGTTTAAAATTACCCACCATTGGAAATTCACCCACTGTTTAAAATTACCCACCCTTAGAAATTACCCACCGTTGGAAATTAACCCACTATTGTAAATGACCTGTCATTGGATTTAATCCACCATTGCTAATTTTTATTTTTAGGTTAATTATCTATTTATTTTCGATATAAATGTTTATTTTAATTTTTGATTTTCAAATCAATAAATGATATAAATTGGGGCCTTAGTCTAATTTCAACACACTCTTTCCTTCACACCTCTTGACCTTTGTACTTATGTGTTATCCTTTATCTCTTGGTCATTTTACTTCTCTCATCCTTTCCCAATCATTTTAATTTTTTTAATGGTTAGAGTGAAACCGCTTACTAAGTCGACTCCTGAGGAGTCATGGACTTTAAATAAGAATAAAAGAGATTTGATCAGATCAATAGTCAACCCATAACTCGTGAATCGTATAGCAGTACCTGAGAAATAAATAAATTTCAAGTTGTTTTCATCCAACAGATCATTGGTTCTTTATGTAATCTAGGAACATAGATGGAAGGATTATTTCTCTAATAACGAGAGACCATTTTATCCAAGGTTCATACTTCAGTTTTATCATTATGTTGAGTTTAGTTTTTGGGAAGATAAATATTGGATTTGAAGCATGATAGATGGGGAAAAAATAGTCTTCTATTCAAAATGATGGAATATATTTCTTAAATTACATCATGAAGGTATTATAATGACTATCAAGGATTGATTCCAAGTGAAAATGATTGATTTTTGTATTATAATTCCTTGTTAGATCTTATAAGAGATTAAATATTAAGAAAATATACTACAACTGATTTAGATAGTGAATTCCTTCTATTTTTCATGTTTATACATCACATGTTGTGTCCTAAAAAAGGTGACATCATCATGATGAGATGTTAGGATGTATATTTTATATTCATTATGAAAATATGATACAAAATCAATCTATTCAGGTATTTGATTGTTAATATGATGGATATGTTCAAGTCATCTCCTATGTCTAACTCTCTTATTTATCCCAATTCAATTTCGTTCATGCTTAGGGAAAAGGGACTAGTAGGTGAGGATGAAGAATCTGAGGTGAAATGTTGAGGTTTTTTCTTAAACAATGTTATCTTTAATAGAATGAAGATAAGCTGGAACCCATGTTTTAGGAAATGGGCTGATGATTTTGGTAAGTTATATGAGTATTTTTATCATTTTATCACCCTACCATACTGAAGAACCTCATTGATCTCGGCATGGATCCAGATGAGGTGGTAGAATAATATGACAAAGAACATGAAGAAGAAATTTATGAGGAAGAGTTATCAGTTGAGGATGGAAGTGATCCTAACTTACATAGGAGTCTAGGTGTCACTTTTGGTTTAACTAGTCTTCATAGATCTCTATTTGTTGGAGAAACTATTTTAAGTGAGAAAGATGATGATGATAAAGAAATAGAAGTTCTGGAGGAAGAATATTTCAGAATTTATTCCTCAAAATATTCTAAGGAAGTTTTTAATGTATCTGATAATGGATGTGATGAAAATGGAAATGATGAAAGTAATGGTGATAAAAATGAATAAATGAAAAAGATGAAGGAATTATTGGAACTGATGAAGATTTTGGAGATAGTGATGGAGATGGAAGTGATGGTGGATCTAACCATGATGGTCCTGATAATCATGACATGAATCGATCATGACTTTCTTATCCTAGTTTGTATGTTTATTTTAGGTCTAAATAGAGACCATGTTTTGTTCAAGATGTTTATCAGGAACCTTTTGACAAATACGATTTGAGAGCATTAGTTGAGGGGGAGGAAACTTCTAGTATTTTTAGTCACTTAGTTGAACCAACTAATAGTGAACATGTCGAGCCTTCAGTTGTGTCTTCTACTTGGATTGATGTCTTAGTGTTTGATGAGTAGGGAATATTTCAAGGATATGTGACACTTGTATTAGAGTATTCTAATTTAGATTTTGATTATATAATTCCACCAAATCATGGTAGACCTGCTGCCCTAGTTTGATATGAGATGCATCCTAAGGTATCCTTGGTTGGGTAAATAGATGTTGCAGGAGAGCTTGACATATTTTCTTTAGATGCTCCTACCAGATCTAAGCTGGAAGATTCTATTGTGTCACCTAATGAGAGAGTTATTGCTACCATTGTTTATGAATTTGTGCCTATAGATTCTGTGTCCAAAACTAATATGGAATCTTTTAGAGGCCATTTTTTGATTTTGGAAGTCTTTTGAGGAATCATCCACCTTTGGTAACATAGATTAGTAATCATGATTAAAGAAAAAAAACTAGTTTGTGGTGTGACACATCTAGAAAAATATTATCCATCATATTCAAGAGGTTGAGATAGAGAATAGGAGGTTATCTATTGAGATGGAGTCCTTGGTGACTATTATGGAGGAGTTGAAGAATTATTTTGTTGAGAGATTTTCTTATTTGGTGGAGAGGTTGAAGACTTTGTCTTTGGATGATTCTACTTCAAGTGCCCTACCTCCCACATATTCCTTGGATATAGATTTGATATGGTCATTGGTTAGGGAGGAACGTCATGTTGTTTTAGGAGATGTTTCTACTACTCCTCAAAATATTCTAAGGCAGATCAGACACAATAGTGATCGTGTTAATAAGCTGGTAAGGGAATTCCTAAATAAATTTAGAGATGATCAGGAGAAAATTACCAAATCCATAAAATATTATATTTCCTAGATTTAAACAAAGTATGAGTTAAACTCTTACTTCATGTTTCTTGTTGAGAACCTTTTAATACCTCCAGTTAAACAAGCCTTCGAGGGGAAATTCAATTGGTTGAAAGTGATGAAACCCATGATTAATTTGTTTATGAAGGAAAAAATGACTTCTTTAGTGCCATACAGCATGGATGAAACATCATCATTGAATACATCAATATTATAAAGTCATTCTTCCTTGTGTCTAGTATATATATGGTATCTCATGAGGTGATTTCAGTGACTACTCATTTGACTACTCTAGTCACTACCCTAGAGTATTTCAGACCATCTGTTACCTTGAATCCAAATTCTTATTTCCTTGATCAATTTCAGCCTCTCATTTTTCCCTTATGGAAGAAGTATAGAATATTTTTCTAGTGAAAATCAGAGAGATACCTCCCACCTCTATCTATACAACCACTACCTCAGCCTTATTTTCTACCTCTATTCCCCTTGTCCCTAACAAGGTAAAATCACCTTCTGATATGAATACATGGGTTGAGAGTCAATGAGTTTAGACTTTTATTTTATGATAGGAACTTCTTTGTTACTTTGTTAAATATCTTTTTAGGATGAAATTCACTTAATTTTTTGATTAATGTAATGTATATTAATACATATATTTTTCCTCTTTAAATTTACTATTAATTATCCTCATTATTTTATAATCTAAAAAGGTGGATAATAAATATATAATTTATTTGAGAAGATTGATAATGAGCCTTTTTCTTTTACATTTATGTTATTATTTGATATAATATCTCTAATAACATATTTATTTACTTATATTTTATTTTAACAAAATTATAATTTGTAATCAAACCCTCAAATTATGTTTTTAAAGTGTTAAGAAGATCCATTTTTATTCCAAAGTTTATTTTATACTTATTTTCTAAAATGCTATGATTTGTGATCATCAAAAAGGAGAAGATTTTTGGCACCCTTGTTTTATTGATCACAAAATCATGTTGATTATTATTTCATGGATTTGATGTTTAATGGTAGAATTTTGAAATATAATTTAGGGTGAAGAAATATAGGATAATTGTTGAAAAGACCCACTTCCATACTTAACTCACCACTAGAGCTAAGTTTCTACTAAGAATGAGTCCCCATTGAGAATAAGTCACCACAAGAGTTGAGACACCACCAGGAATGACATACCATCTAACTTAAGTCATTATTGAGAATGAGTCACCACTGGTAATGACTCTCTATTATAAATGAATCACAACTAAAAAAGACCTCCTTATAGATTTTACATAACACCACACTTGACCCACTGTTTGATAAGTCACCATTGAGCTTGTGTCACCGCCAGCATGACCTACCTCCATCCCGACTCACTATTTTCATGACACACCACTAGACCTGATTCAACACCAAGATGACTCACCATCGCTATTATATGGAATTTAAATTAAATTATATCAATGGATACATTACTGAAGTTAATTCTTGGGATTATATTAATGACTATTCTTAACTAATTCAGGGATACATTAAAGCCTTTTTCAGAGCTCGGTATGAGGATGAATAAGATTGTGATTATTATTATTCAAATGGATAATCTATCAAGTGGTTCTATATATTCAAAGAAGTCTCCCTCATTTAAAAATATATATATAAGGGAGGAAATAAATTAAAAGGAGTGTTACCTGCTAAATATACCCATAAGATCTTACACAGTGCATTCTTTCCTATAATTTCACTGTGGAAGAGTGGAGTACATCAAACATATAGATACTTTCCTATAGTCAGAAAAAAGAGATATTTATGACACTCTATTTTACTAATAATTTCAGAGAAAGGTCTCAAGATCATCTCCAAGACACATCTAAGGAGATTCAAGAATCTATAGAACAGTAGACCAAGCAAAATTATCTTCTCTTTATCTTATTGTTTTCTCTTTCTATTTGTTTCATCTATATTTGAGTAGTGTGTTGTCTATTCTATTTATAGACACACACTATATTTAGTGATATAACTAGAGAATATAAGATATTATCTTCACTCACTTTTCATCTGTATACCTACGGTATTTGTGGAAGAGGTCCTTAGGTGGGTTGAGTTATTTTTCTTCCCATAATTTTTGTGGAAGATGTCCCAACGTGTCTCAGATAGCTTGTATGTTGTTTTCTGTATACTATATCTAGGATGTATATTAGATTATATTTATATAATCTTCTTGTAAGTGGGTTATTTTCATGTGGAGGGTATTAGGTCTCATCTTGAGACCAAACCCCTTGTTTTATTCCTATATGTGATTTGTTTTGTTTCATTTTTTACAAAGTTTTAAACTATTTTGATTTAAATTATAAAAAACCCACACTTTGAATGTTTATCTTAACTAATGTTTATATAAATATTTTATTGAGTAAGTTTGTTTTTAAAGTTAAAATATTTTTTGTATTTTTTAAATTGAGCACTAATCAAGATGAGAAATATTTTAAATGATTGCAATTATATTAAAATACTCTTTTGATTAACTGGGAAAATTTATTTTAATTGGGGGGTTTTATTAAAAAAATTAAATAGAAATTTTTATTAGGAACTCAATTCACCCCCTATTGAGTTACTCATTCCGAACAATAACAAAAATTCCATTTATATGTGTGCAGTTTTTGAAAATAAGTGATTTCAAAGTGAAAATGGTATTTCCATCAAAAGTTTCATAATGAACTTTTTAAATTATCTTTGTCTATTTCAACATATTTTGTTAAATTTTATGTATTACTGGGGTTATTATATTATTGTACCATATATATTATTTTATTATATGGTTTATGATTAGTTTGACTGAGGATGTACTAATTTATATCATTGTCCATATTTATCTGGATGGTTTATGATTATGTTTACAGATTGGGGAAAGTTATTAATATTTTATATGCTAGTTTCAATATGAGTGTTCATGTAGATTATATTTAACCCCTTTCATATGAGTAATTTATTTGACTTAGTAAGTGATGGACGGGGCCCTCTATAACCCCTTGATGCATTGGTAGTTCACATGAGACAAACAAGTTTGGGTATTGGATGAGATCTTACCCATTTATGTATGGTTCCTTGGAAAAATCCTTGATGGTATGGTTATGATATCTGGAATTATTCATTCCTTTTTATGAGATTATTTATTTATTTTCATGTGATTATCTAAATAGTTATGATATCCATGGATAAGTTTAGCTCATATTATTATGGAATTATTTTATCATCATTTATTTCTGGCATATTATGCTCAATTTATTGATTAAATGGAATGTGTTTCATTTATTTAACTTTTCATATTGATTATGCTTTATTTATTCATAGATTATATTATATGATTACCCTAAATATGTATCTAATCTCACCCCTTTCTTATGTTTTATTTTTTCCCAATATGTGAGGTAGTATTTTTTGATTGATATACATAGATACACTAAGGGTTATAATGTAATTCTCAAATAAAAATCATTGTGTACTTTATGTTTTGAAATGTAATGTGAGTTTCAAGTATGTATCTATTTAACCAGAACTATTAAACTATTCATTACTTTAGGATACAAGCCCTTATATATCATGCTAATGTAATAAAGTGACCACCAACTTTGGGTACTAGGGTTGGGGTTGTTACAATTGTTATAAGATAATGTTTAGTAAATAATATAGAAACTAGATTTATGAAGACATAGATTATAGAATTAAACCCTATGATAGAATTTGGAAATACTACCAAGGAAACCAAGATTATGATTTAGATATTACTTATGCCAAAATATTCAATTTATGTTAAGTGTTTCACTAGTTTTGAGATTATATATTTTTTTCCATAATGTTATGATCTAATATAATATATTACATTCTTTTTTAGAAATGGAACCTAGTGGAAAGAATAGAAATTGTATCAATGGATGTAATCCAAGGAGTATGAATGATCATTTACTCTATGTTCACAAGCTAATATTTGGAAGGGAACTAGTCTCCCAAACATTCTCATTATACTAGGACATGGTATCATGTGTTATAAATATAGAGAAATAATTTTCTAAGTATTATGGGTTTTATGGGAAGAAATTGAATAAAAGGATAATGTAAGAAAAGACAGATAAATGGAAGAAGGGAAATTAGAATTTTCTAATATGTGATACATGGGGATGGAATCACCTTGGTTCATGATTAAATTGAAATGGATTTTTATTCAAGTGCAGGGAAAAAGGTCACCATTATCATGATTGAAATGGAAACAAATAATCTTCTCATATGCAATGATTTCATTGTAAGGGTGTAGAGCACTATAAAAATAAATTCCCCAATCTAAAAAAGAATATACCTCAGAACAAGATAAGGGATCAAGGTCAAGATTATGAAATTAATACATCCAATGTACAATAATTACTGTTCTTTTATATTTATATCTAAGAAATATATTGTAAAATAATTTTATTAATGACTTTATCCTTATAAGAATCATGAAATGTATAATATTTGTAATCTAGTATAATTTATTAAAGGATTTGAGAGCATATGTTGAATGGCATTGATAACCAAGAAAAGTGATTCAGTAGCAATTTTAACCTCTTGGAAAACACATGATTGGGGGAGGATAACACTTAATATTTTCCTTTTTTTGAGATAATAATTGTGGGATAAAGAGATGATAAATATATAAAATTTAAATTGGTTAGTACAAACTACATTGGAATTGATTAATTATTTAATGAAAAATTAATTCCTGACGGAGTTTATTGAATTCATAGGATTTATGAAATAAATTTGATAATATGATATTTTATTTAAGGAATAAGGAGAGTTAGTTATTGAAACCATTCATCTTTTAATTATGGTTTTAAAGTGTTCAATAAAATCACATATTAGGTATGTGAAATTAAGAGATAATTTGGGGATTAATGGTATATATGTTTTGGAATCATAGTGACTTTTTAAATTTGTGGGTCTTAAACTTGGTCATATACATTTTATAAGAGTTTTATGATTAATTACTTATGAATAAGATTAATATAAACCTTGGGAATTATTATTGATTTTTTAGAAATTAATGTATTTATCTATATTGGATAACTTATTCTAACCATTTTGGTTTTGGTTAATATCTAAAGTTGGGAGGAGTATCTTGTTATCCTTTATGGATTATGTGATCTGTTAAAAGTTGATCTTAGTGCTTGAGGCAAGACATATTAATATTATTCATCATTTAGAGAAAAATATGATATTGAGGTGGGAATTTATTAAAGGATTAAATTATACCTTTAAAGTGAGTATATTTCCATATGTTTCACTTCTATATGTTAAAGTAATTCCATAACTCTAGGAAAAATAATCTTAAGACAAAAATATTATCATATAACCTTTAATTCTGATTAATTGATAGTTTAAGATTTAGTGATTGTTAACATTATCAAGATCAATCAATTTATTTTGATCAATGATCATTGGATATTAATTTTCTTCCTTGTAAATATATTCAGTTCCCACTTATTTTGTTATATTCATAATCATACTTTTTTGTGACCTTTGCATTTCTCTTTCCCTCTTTTTAAGAGGAAGTTTTATTAAACCTTTTTAAGATGTGTGATTTTCACAAAGGTATTTTCAAATATAAAACCCATGACTACCAATCACAAGTCAAAATTTTAAGGATGAAAGTTATTAAGGTATTAGAGAATGTATTACCCTGATATTTTAAAATATAACTATGATCAATATCGTATAAAATATGCAATATAGAGCTTAAATGAACCCCAAAATATTGTTATTTAAATATGACCATTATCGACTAGTTGTTAAATTGGAGGGTATAAATATTATTAACCAAATTGTGAAATATATATATATAAACTAATTAGTATAAATTTATTAATTAATTCTATGTGAATAAGAACTTAGTTTTTAGTAAAGTAATTTTATTTTTTAAAAATATATTTTCTTCAAAAAACGTTTTTGTGAGAATATTATAATAATTTAAATAAATTTCAGAAACTTTATTTTATAAAATGGATTTTACTTTTTGATTCATCATGTAAAACTAATCTTAGTATAAAATTTCAATAATTTTATGAAAAGTTTGAATTTTTAATGAATAGTGAAAATATGGATTTTCATTGAAAATTGTATTTTCTTTTAAAGAATTTACCAATTAAAATTACATTTGTATTATTTTTTACAAAACATTAGTTTCTTATAAACTAATATTGGTCTTTGAAATGAATTTTATACTTTAATTTAGTATAAAAACATTTTATACTTAAAAATAGTTTTTTTCTATAAAAATGTTTTTCATTACGTTTTGACGGAATAATTTTAAATTAAATTATGAAATTTTTGTATTGAATTTTGAAAAATGGGTTCCGTATTTTTAATTTAGAGTTAAATATATATTAAATAGACCCATTTTGTTTTTCGTCAATATTAATGGTAATCTTGGTAATTATTGTTATCATGATAAGGGGAAAATCGAGTAATTAAGGATAAAAAATATAATAAAGACTATAAAATTACCCTAAAAATTGTATCAATTATATTAGATGATTAATTATAGTCCATAATTATAAAAATTTAAAATATATTTCCTTTTTCCCATTTAGAATTGATTATGATACGTATAATTTTTTATTTAAAGAAAAGTCAAAGATGTCCCAATCATGTTTTTAATAGCTATAACATGTTTAATATGAGTTTATCTGGAGGATATGTTTGAATATAAATATTATTCTGAAAGATAAAATATTTTTCTTAATTATGGTAATTTATTTTTAATTTTTATAGAATAAATAATTACATTTAATGCTTACACAACGTTGATGCAGTACTTATTCAATTATTAAAAAACAAATAAATGATATTAAAAATATTAAAATAAAATTTAATTTAAGGTAATTAATGATATACATGATTTTTTAGATGAATATGACATTTTTGGGATATAATAATATATTTTTTCTGAATTCTATGTGTTATTGTTATATTTTTAAAGCAAAGTAATGATTATTTCTATAAATTGTCATTATGAATATTTTACTGTAGATAATATTTTATTTAATTACTAAAAAATCTTAAAAATATTAATTTTGGGAAAATTAGTATTATATTTTCAATTAAATATACCATAATACTTTTTTTATTTTATGTTAACATTATTGAACTTTATATAGTAGAAAATTTTAAGAGTAAGGTAATTTTTATAAGACTTAAGAGGAGGTTAAAACAAAAAGGCAATGGTATATACATGACCTAAACTTGTCCAAACAATATTTGATGAAGATGATTCAACCCTTATTAACATAGTCTCAAATTTTAATTATTTAATTGACACATTTCCATGAAAATGACTTATATAGTATTTAAATCAATGAAAGTTAAAAAATATATCACTATCTTTGTTTTTAATATCTTTTATGATTCAACATGGGGAAAATTAATGATATGAATGGACCTAAATGTATAATTTTATCTTATTAAAAAAATTCATTATAGGAATTTATTTTTAATTTTTATAAATTATATAATTACCTTAAATGCTTATTAAATACAAATACATTATTTATTTAATTAACAGAAAAATAAATTAAATTATTTTTAAAATAATAATTTTAATATAATTTGAATGATTTATGATGTGAAACAAATTTTATAGATCTCCATAATATATTATAAAGGTCTTAAATAATTATATTCGAATTTACCCTTTTCCTTTATGTATTTGGAGTCAAATTAAATGAATAATGTCAAAATTGACATTAATGTTAATTTATCAAAATAATATTTTATTAAATTTTTTTAAAAAATATAAAAATGTTATATTCTTCTATTATAATGTAATATAGTTTCAAAAAATAATACATGTTGCATTTATGAGTCATTTTTTCTTTTATAGTAACATTATTAATCCTTTATGATTAAAATAGTGGATACCATGGTTAGGGTCAACAATAACAAACCAAGGGGTTAATCAAAATGATAAGGTTTAAAATGACTCCAAAACTTTTCTAAATTATATTGGTTTGTGGGGTTAAAACAATATAATATCTTATATTTAATCTCTTCACATTTTGAGGAATTGTTCATGATAAATTAATTTATTATAATTTAGTCTTTTGAAAAATTCCAAAAAGTTACCCTCACCTCGATTATAAAAGGGGACCTACTCCGTCACTTCTTCGCACAACATTGAGACATATATCACAACCAATACCTACTCATTTATCTTACCAACATTTTTATCCAATTTTTTGAGGTCCTAGTCTTCTAAAAAGACCAACCCTAGTATCCTTAAGTGTATATCCAAAGTAGGATTCTTTAATAGAAGGTAATCGTCTTTACTGACTATTTTATTTTTATTTATTCTTATACTTCCTTTCAGTGTATTGGAACAATTTTAATGTAACAAATCTACTGTAATAAATATAATTATATGATATTAATTTAATGGTAAAACCATTTTCTATCTCCTCTCCATCATATGAAAATAAAAAACATCATTTGTGCGTATGTATGGATTACTATCTCCACATAGTGGGGTAATTCGTCTTTCATAACCACTTTACTCAGATGGTTATAAATATTTAAATAATGATTATATATGATATTTATGACATAAATGTTATTTTGGAAAGATTACATACTATTCATCTTTCTTTTTTTCCGTCCTTCGAAAAATGGAATAAGTGTTCATGTGTAAGTACGACCTACAATCTCTATGAAAGTTGTTATTCATTTTCTTATATATTAATTTTAAGGATTGCTATAACTACATATATAATGAATATATATGATATTAATTTCATTATTAGAATTCTATATATGATGGAACCGTGATCAAAGTACAAGCACAAAGACTTGGAATCAAAACATACAAGAAAAACGAAGCAGTTATAACCGAGAATAGTAGTAAATAATATATTATATGATATATATTATAATGGTTATGTAATATATTTATAACAAAAATATATTTATTATACAGGAGTTATGGAAACATATAAAGGAAATCGATCCTAAGGTAAGGGATTTTTTCCTCACTTTTATTTTTGAGGGACACCTGTCTTATACACTACTTGTTTATTTTGTGAGGTGTATATACTGATCGTGAAGTTATTTTATGATTATTATAATTAAAACCATGGTATATAAATAACCATATAAGATTATTTCTTTAATGGGTCTTATGATTCAAATGATACCAAATAGGTAAGGTTTTATTTAACAATCTCATCATTATTTCGGATTGATTATGTTTCAGTCTCTATTGGGTAAAATTTCTATTCCATGCCCATGTTTTCTAAAAAAATTCAAAAAGGTTTTTACTATTCTACTAAAATTTAATAAAATCATTTTTACCCATTTTTTAATTTTTTACAATATGGTTTGAAAGGAATATTTTTTCCATTTCCCAAATGAGGTGTTTTGTGTGTTTTCTGGAAAAAATATGGAAGGAATGTTTTTTAAACTTATATTTAATTACTGGATTTTACCATTTTCATGACACATAAATTATTTGAAGATTTCATTACATTTTTACAAGGTTATTTTCAAATGAAACTTTTTTTATATGTGCATATTTTTTTAAAATAAGTTATTTCAAAGAGAAAATGGAATTTTTAATAAATGTTTTCCAATGATCATTTTATAGTATCTTCATCTATATCAAAATAATTTATTAAATTTTATTATTTATTGAGTTTATTCTATTATGGTATCATATAACATATTTTATTAGTTATTTTATGATTAGTTTGACTACGAATGTTATATTTTGATACAATTCAACATATTTATTTGGATGGTTTATGATCATGTTTACTAGTTTGGGAAAGTTATTAAGATTTTGTATGCTAGTTTCAATATGAATTTTTATGTTTATTAGGATTCACCCCTTTCATATTAGGAATGAACTGAACTTATTATGTGATGGGTGGTGCTTGTTACATACCCTCGATTCATCTGTAGGTCTCATGAGACAAACTAGTTTGGGTATTGGATGAGGTCTTTCCCATTTTATGAATGGGGTCTTGGGTGAGGCCTTGATGATATGTTTATAATGTCTGGAAATTTCCATTACCTAATTATTAGATTATTTATTGATTTTCATATGATTGTCTAAATATTTATGATATCCATAGATATGTTTTATCTCATGTTATTATGGTATTATTTGATCATGATTTATTACTGCCATATTATGCTCAAGTTGTTGATTAAATGGCTTGAGTTTTAGTTATTTACATTGAAATATATATTTTACCTTATTTATTCATAACTTATATTTTACTCATACCCTTACTGACCATATAACCTCACCCCTTTCTTATATTTTATTTATCCCAGGATACGAGGAAGTGTTTTGTGATTGATATGTATGGATATACTAAGAGGAACAATGGAATTATCAAAGAAATTTGTTTATTTATTTTATATTTTAAATTTTAATGTATATTTAATGTATATTTCTATTTTAAAAATACTTCTAGACTATTAGTTCCTTTATAATATTATTCCTTTTATTTTATGCCAATGTAATAAAGTAACCACTGACTCTAGGCTATTGGGGTCATCGTTTTTATGGTTAGTATCAGAGGAAGTTTAGTATAAACCTTGGGAACTATATTTAAAAAAACATATATTATAGAATTAAACCCTATGATTGAATTTGTAAATATTTCCAAAGAAACCAAGCATATGATTTAGAGATTAGTTATACCTAAATTTTTAATTTACATTAAGTATTTCATTTGTTTTTTGATTATACACTATGTTTCATAATGTTATGATCTAATATAATTTACTTCATTTTTTTATAAATAATTCCTAGTAAAAGGAATGGAAATAATATCGATGAATGTAATCCAAAGAGTATGAATGATCATTTCCTTGATTTTCTAAATCCAATATTTCTAAGGGAACTAGTCTCCCAAACATTCTCATCATACAAGGACATGGTATCATGCGATATAAATAAATATAAAGAGTTATCTATGTATTATGGATTCTATGGGAATAAAGAAAAGAAGTATGGTAGATAAAATATAGATAAAAAAGAAGAAGGTAAAGTAGTATTTTACAACATGTGATACTTGTGGAAGAAAAAACCTTGGTGCATGATTAAAAGGAAAGGTATTTTTCCTCAAGTGTAGGGAAAAAGGGAACTAATATTTATATTGAAAGGGAAAGAAAAAAATCTTCAAATGTGCAATGTGTCCACTATAAGGAGATGGATCACTACAAAAATTAATTCCCCAATAATCAAAGGAATATACCTCAGAATAAGCTAAGGGATCAAGGTCAGTATTATGCTATTATTATAGCTGAATTAGAATGATTATTGTTCTTGTATATTTGGATCTGATAAATATATTATAAAATTATTTTCTTAATCGAATCATCATTATAAGAATCCTGAAATTTATAAGTATTGTACTATATTACTATTTCATAAAGGATTTTAGATAATATGTTGAATGGAACTGATGACCAAGAAAAGTGATTTAGTGACAAGTTGAACCACTTGGAAAACACATGATTTAAGGAGGATAATACTTAATATATTTCTGATGTTGAGATAATGATGTTGGGAAAAATAGATGACTGATATAGATAATGTAAATTGGATAGTACTAACTACCTTGGAACTAATTAATGATTTTATGAAAAAGTAATTCATGATAGGGTTTATTGAATTTTTGGGATTTATGAAATATATTCAATAATATGATATTTTATTTAATTAATAGAGTTAATTCTTCAAATCATGCATGTTATCATTAATGTTTTAAATTTTTCAAGGTAATAACTTATTTGCTATGGGATAATAAGATATAATTTTATCGATTAAAGGTATATATATTTTTGAATCGTAGTGACTTTATTTTAAAAAATTTGGATCTTGAATTTAGTCTGACATATTTTTGAAGAGTTTTATGATTAACTAGTTATGGATTGGATTAAGCTAAACCTTGGACATTATTATTAAAATTTATAAATTAATGTATTTATCTATATTGGATTACTTATTATGACCATTTTGGTTTTGGTTAATATCAAATGATAGGAGGAATAAATTTTAATCCTTTATGGATTATGAGATTAGTTAAAAGTTGATCTTACTACTTGAGGAGAGAAATATTCATCTTATTCTTCCTTTAGAGAAAAAGATGATATTTTGGTAGAAAATTATTAACGAATGAAATTATAATTTCCAATTACGTATATTTCGATATATTAATATTCTAGATAGTAAAGGAATACCTCAACTCTATAAAAAGTAATCTTATGACAAAAAATGTTATCATATATCCTTCAATTCTGGTGAATTGATGGTTTATGATTTTATGATTGCTAACTTTCTCAAGATCAATCACTTTCTTATGATCAATGATCACTGGAAATTTATTTTCTTTCATGTTCATATCTTTACTTACCTCCAATTTTCTATTATTTTGAATCACAGTTTTGTGGTGACCTTCACATTTCCTTTTTTTAGAATGAAGTTTTATTAACCCTTTTTAAGATATAAGATCTCCAAAAAGGTATTTTTAAATTTCAAACCCCTGATTACCGATCACAAGTTAAAATTGATAGGAAATAATTTATTAAAGTATGTGATAATGTATAACACCCAAATATTTTAAAATAACACTATATTCAATAGTGTATACTACATTTAACACTGAGCTTAACAAACCCCAAATTATTATTATTTAAATATGACTGTTATAACCTAAATGTTAAATTAGAGGGTATAAAAATTATTAACCAAATTATAATATATATGTGTTTGAGTTTGTGTGTGTGTAGTACCTACTCATTAAATATATTAATTAATTATTTTTGAATAAGCAGTTGGTTTTTAGTGAAGTAATTTTATTTTTCAGAAAAATGTTTTCCTAAAAAATGGGATGTATTGCTTTTTATAAGAACATTATAATTGATTTATGGAAATATTAGAAAAATTATTTGAAGAATTTAAATTCATTTTTTTATTAAAAATGAAAAAATTTTCTTAGGATGAATTTTTTAGAATTTTCTAAAAAGTTTGAATTTTTAATGAATAGTGAAAATTTCTGATTTTCATTGAAAACTATATTTTCTTTTATGGAATTTACAAAGTAAAATAATTTTTCAGGTCATTTTATAAATTTAATTAGTTCCTTTTAATATAATTTTTATCTTTTAAATAAATTTTATACACAAATTTAGTATAGAAAACTTTCGTACTTAAAAAGGGAATTTTTCTAAAAAATAGTTTTTCATTGAGTTTTGCTAGTTCAACTATAAATTAAATTATGAAACTTTTGAATTTAATTTTATAAATAGATTCAATATTTGGAATCATGAGGTCCAAATTTAGTAAATATCCCCATTTATTTTTTATCAATATGAATAGTAACCTTGTTAATTTTTGTTACCACAGTAAAGGAAAATCCAGTAATTAAGGGTAAAGATAATATGATAAGGATTATAAAATGACCCTCACATTTATCCCAATTTTTTTATGAGTAGTTTTTGTCTATAATTATTCAAGCTTCTAATATATGGCCTTTTTTCATTTTTTAGTGATTATGATATTTATAATATTTTATTTAAAGAAAATTCAAAGATGTAACACTCCGGATTTCAATAACAATAACATTTTTAATATGGGGTCATCTAGAGGATATGTTTGACTATAAATATTATTCTAAAAAATAAAATATTTTTCTTCATTATGGTAATTTATTTTTAATGTTTAGTTAAGGAATAATTGTTTTAAATGCATATATAATGTTGAAGCATGAATTACTCAATTATTGAAAAAATCAGATAAATTATATTAAAAATATTAAATTAAATATATATTGAATTAATTAATGAGATACACAATTTTTTTATATTACCTTGACATGTTAGGAATATGATAAAATATTTTTTTAATTCTATGTGTTTTATTGATATTGTTAAATTCAAAGTAATGAATTGTTATAAAAATTTACATTAATAAAATTCTTATAGTAAATAGTATTTTATTTTATGAATAAAAACTAATTAAAAGAAAAATTAATGGGATATGGTTAATTAAATATACCACAGGTCCCTTTTCATTTTATAATAACATTGTTTACTCTTATATAGTAAAAAAATATTGGATGAAAATTATTCTACCCTTATGACCATAGGCTTAAATTTTAGTTATTTAAGAGACAGTTTTCCATAAAAATTAATGATATATTATTTAAATAAAAGATAGTTACAAAATTTAACTCTCTTTATTTTTAATATCTTTTATGTGTCCACATAGGGACAAAATCATGATATGAATAGAAATATATGCATGTTTTTATATTAATGAAATTATTTTAATTATATACATTTATTTTTAATTTTTATAAATTATATAACTACCTTAAATGCTTGTTAAATACTAATACAGTATTTATTTAATTAATAAAGATATAAAATAAAGTATTTTAAAAATATTAATTTTGATATAATTTAAATGATTTATTTTTTAAAATGAATTATATATATATATATTACATATTAGAGAAGTTTTAATGCATTATATTATAATTTACCCTTTTTTGTTGATGTATTTCAAGTTAAATTAAATATATAGTGTCAAAATTGACATTAATAATAATTTATCAAAATAATATTTATTAAATTATTCAAAATTCATAAAAATATTATCTGCATACATGTGAATGTAATATAGTTTATCAAATCATACATGTTCTATTTATGATCCTTTTTTTCATTTATAGTAACATTATTATCCCATTATTTTTAAAATAGTTGTTACCACGGTTAAGGTCAAAAATAACTAACATAGGGGTTAATCAAAATGATAAGGTTTCAAATGACACAAAAAATTGCATAAATTATATTTGTTGATTTTATTAAAATCACATCCTATCTTATCTTTAAATAACCTTCCATTTGGAGTCATTTGTAATGATAAATTAATTTATTATATTTTAATCTTTTGAGAAATTCCAAAAGTGCCCCTCACCTCAATTATAATAGGAAACCTCCTCCCTCACTTCTTCAAACCATATTAAACCATATATATCAACCAATAAATAACCATTTATATTCCTAAAATACTTTTCAGAGTTTTGTATTCCCTTTTCTTCAAAAAAATTCCTACCCTAATGTCTCTAAGAGGAGATCCAAATGAGGATTCTTTAAGAGAAGGTAATCATCTTTACCGACTCTTTCAATTTTATTTCCTCTTATACTTCCTATTAATGTGTTGAACCAATTATAAAGAAATAAATATAGTATAATCAATATAATTATATTCTATTATGTTTATGGGATAACCATTTTTAATCTCTTCTCCATCTTACAAAAATAAAAAATATTTCTCGTGCATGCATACGACTTACCATCTCCACGTAGTGATGTAATTCATTTTTCATTACCACATTACTTGGTTGGTTATAAAGATGTAAATAATTAGTATATATTATATTTATTACATTAATATGATCCTTTAAATATTAATTACTATTCATCTTTTTTCATTCCATCTAATGAAAAATAGAAATAGGGTTCATGCGTACGTACGACCTACCATCTCCATAATCGGTGTTGTTAATTTTTCTATATTGGAATTTTATGAATTACTATAAATACATATATAATTAATATATATGATATTAATATCATTATAAAAATTCTATATATTATGTAACCACGATCAAATTTCATGTACCGAGACTTCTGAATCAAAACATACATGAAAAGAGAAGTAATTATCACCCAGATTATAATTTAATAATGATTTGTTTAAATGGGTGATAAAAGGGTATCAGTGAATCATATATTATATGATATATATGATAATGGTTTTGGAATATATTTGAAATAAAACTATATTTATTATAAAGGATTTTTGGACACATACGAAGGAAATCCAACCTAAGGTAAGGTATTTTTGTCTCAATTTTATTTTCGGGGGACACATGCATTATACACTACTTGTTTATTTTGTGTAATTTATATAATTACCATGAAATTATTTTATTATTATCATGAAAATTATGATATTCATATATCCATCTATTTTTATTTATTTATTGGTTCTTATTATTCAGATGATACCAAAGTTGTAAGTGTTTATTTCACAATCTCATAATTATTCAGGATTGTTTGATTTTAAGTATCCATTGGGGAATATTTATTTTACATGTCCATGTATTCGAAAAAAAATAAAAAATATTTAACTATTCTTCTACAATTTTTTAAATTAATTTTTACACATGTTTTTATTTTTTACAAAATGGTTTGAAATGAATTTTTTTCATTTTCTAAATGAGGTACATTGTGATTTTTAAAAAAAAATATAGAAGGAATTTTTTAACTTTAATTTTTATATTGGATTTTCCACCATCATAAATCCTCAATGATTTGAAGATTCCTTTAAAATTTTATAAGGTTATTTTCAAATAAATGTGTTTCTTTTATATGGTCATCATTTTTAAAAATAAGTGATTTCAAAGTGAAAATGGTATTTTTATAAAACGTTTTTCTACGGTATTTTTAAAGTATCCTCATATATGACAACATCCTTTGTTAAATGTTATGATTTAATGAGTTTATTATATTATGGAACCATCTACCATATTTTATTGTATGGTTTATGATTAGTTTGACTAGGAATGTACTATTTTGATATCATTTTCCATATTCCTTTGGTTGCTTTGTGATTATGTTCACTAATTGGGGAAATTTTTTTATATATTATATACTAGTTTCAATACAGACCTATATTTTTATTTTATTTCACCCCTTTAATATTATAAATTCATTAGGATTAATAAGTGATGTTTGGTGCCTGCTATAGCCCCTTGATGCATCATTAGGTCTCATGACACAAACTAGGTTGGGTATTGGCTGAGATCTTACCTGTTTATGCATGGTGTCTTGGTCAAAGCTTTGACTGTATGTTTATAATGTACGAATTTACGTATTATTTCATTATGAGATTAGTTATTGATTTTAATTTGATTATCTGAAATTTTATAATATCCATGGATAATTTTTATCTCATGTTATTATGGAATTATTTGATCATCATTTATTCCTACCATATTATGATCAAGTTATTGATTAAATTGAATATGTTTTTTATATTTAAATTTCTATATTGATTATGCCTTATCTATTTTTAGAATTTTCTATATGCTAACCCTAACTGAGCATCTGATCTCACCCCTTTCGTATGTTTTGTTTTCCCCTAGGATATGAGGAAGTGTTTTTTGATTGATGTGCATGGATACATTAATGGAAATAATGGAATTATAAAATAAAATTCTTTGTATATTGTATGTTTTATAATTTAATTTGGATTTCAAGTATGTATTTTTTTTACCAATAATACTAAAATATTTGGTCCTTTGGGATATTATTTCTTGTATATTATGCCAATGTAATAAAGTAACCACCGTCTCTAGGCTGTTATATTTGGGGGTTTTAAAATCTTCTTTCTTAGAACATCTTTTATCATATATCAAAGCCACTATAAAGGACAACATTGAATTATATGTGAAAAAATACTCTGAATAGGCTACTCATGGGACAAAATCTGAGATAAAATGAAGGGGATACAATAGGTAAAGGTTTCCCAATATAGGGGGTACATGAAGTGTATGAGTTTAACACGTAAGGTGGTCCAACTTCATTTTTTGGCCATGTTGTCCTTTGGACACGGCTCGGTGGACATGTTACTATACATGGAATGTACGAGTCCCACGCAGCATCTCTGGACCACCAGAGTCCTGTCTGTGTGCTTATGGTCATGCTTGTGTCCATCAGTTCTTGCCGTGTACCTAGTCGTGCACCTAGTTATTCCTGGGTACAGACCCATTCCAGTGTACTCTCATAGTACATGGTGTTCCCTCCCATATGAGGTCCTAAATGTGTGTAGAAGGGATGCATCATAGCCACCCAAGGAGTTTAACATGGCATGTGGGCCCATCCACATGGTGTGGGATCCTTATATTCACCAAAAACCCTATAATCATATCAAGGGGATACTATACAGCATGTTTTTATTAAACTACATGCCTTATAGTCAATTTTTAGGTTGAAAATAAAATTATTCATGTGGATTCCAGATTCCTGGACTCCACTGTGATTCAAAACATTTGACCACCCAAAACTAGTGGGGTTTTCCTTTGACCATCAATTTTAACCCTCTAGCGGTTATAAATTGGATCTCGGTAACCTATGGTGGTCTGTCGCATGTTTCGTACACCTCTTGTCACTCATCAATCACCCCAGATCCTTGATTTATAGAAATAATCAACCACATCCTACAATGAATCTTTATTCATCCACAAATTTCTATCCCAATCATCTTTTTCACAACCACCACAAATCTGGGGGTTCAATTGCGCTTGAATCCGACTTGGAAAAGTTGAAATGAGGCCTCATAGGCCAATGGATAAGAACTATACGGGGGAGGATAATAAGAAGAGTGATAAAAATCATTAGACAAGCATTATTAGCCAAAAATTCCAAATCAGGGAAACCATGGTGAGATCATGGTATAAAATAATTAATTTAATAAAATAATGTAATTCAACAATGGGATCATGTGATGGGTGGGAATACTAAGATCAATATAAGATGATCAAATAACCATGATCAAATGTTTAACCAAGGGTGAAAACTATAATTGATGAGACCTACCTTAATTTGGGCCCAATCATTGGTAAATAATTTTTTTCCATCTATGAGAATAATATGTTGTCTTCATTTCTTGTCTTTACACCTCAATTAGGTCATCATTAATCTTCTGATCCCGATTTTCCAATGAAGGTCATCAGAGATCCTCCCAATTTTCCCCTGATTTATGTAGATAACACTAGAGAATTTTTATAGTGTATTGTTTATAGAGGATTTATTTAGGTCATTTAATATATAAAAAATTATTTATTTATATTAACTAAATGCACCTTCCCATGGCTTCCTCAAACAGATATCTGACAATGATCGAACTTAGTTCTCATTTAGGGTAAACCCTATACTCCATATTCAACCATGGTCTCATATTTTTGATTTGATACTCTATTTAGGAGATGTTGTTTTATTTCTAAAAAATTGTGTGTATGTGATATAAATATATTTAATATTTTTATAAAATTTATTATGGGCTCACTAAGGCTCGGAATCTCATGTTTTCTAAATTCCTGGCTCTAAAAATCATCCATTATATATTTCAAAGTCTTATAAATAAAAAATAGGGTCTCTACATTAGTCCTTTTTTCAAATATTTTCTTCCCTGAAAAGTAAAAACTAAGTAAAATGTTGGGGATATTGATCTCTTTCTTGGCTCTCCCACATCCAAGAGATCTTATATATGCTCTCATGCCACCACATCACACGATCCAAAGGAATGGTCCATCCTTATAAGATCATCTCTTATTTATTCCTGATCTCCACTAGGTACTCCATGAAGGTGGATCCACCTCGATGCGTAGATCTCTCTAGTCAATAACATGTGTATGATCATGTACTCGTATCCTTAGATATGACACATGGAATACATCATGCACCCTATCCAAATGTGGGGGTAAATCTAGGTAGTATGTAACCTTTACAACCCTATGTAGGATCTCAAATGTCCTGAAAAACCTCGAGGATAGCTTGCCTCCCTAGAAAAGTCTCTATAATTATCATCATATGGAGACTATCAGGGAAACATGGTCTCTATTCTCAAACTCTAAATTCCTATAATGTCATTTTTCTTTCTAATATTTTTGTCTACTATGCGATATTCTCATTCACTGACAGATCACTTAGACCTTCTCTTGCATTGCCTATACCATATATGGCCCCACAAGAGATGCATCTCCGATCTCATTCCAGCATAAGGGTTACCTGTAAGGTCCCACAGATAGGTCCTTTCAAGGTTTAATGTTGATGGTTGAGTTATGTATATTATTATAAGAAAATTATACGAAAGGTAATTAATCCTCACAACTCCAACTGAAGTCTAACATGTAAGACCTCTGAATATCATCCAACACCTGGATAGTGTGCTTAGTCTTCCCATCTTTCTGGGGGTGAAAAGTTGAACTCATCCTTAATTAGATCTTGAATACCTCCTTCGGGACTATCCACAACTATGATGTAAACCACACATCATGGTTAGTGAAAATTATTGAGGTCAACCCATGAAGTTGTATGATCTCCCGCATGTATAAATACCCCCAAACTCTCTAAAAACTATGCTCTCTGATAGAAAGTAAGTGTGCTGACTTGGTAAGTTATTCAAGTATCACCCCTAGGGAATCATGGCCTCTCACTATCCATGGAATACATATCACAAATTCCATGGATATTTCATCCCATTTCCACTTTTGGATCTCAAGAAGATACAAAAAAACTACCAGAACACGGTGCTCAACATTCACCTTCTAACATGTGATACCCCAAGAGACAAACTCAGCAATGCTCCGCCTCATGAAAACCCAACAAAAATTCCATAGGAGGTCTTTGTGCATATTCCCTACTCTGTGATATACTTCCAAAGGAGAATTGTAAAACTCCTTCATTTACTCCTCTTGCAACGTGATAGGAACCACCATTAATCAATGGAAAAGGATGATGTGATTCCATCCTTCGAAGAATCCATATGGTGAATCTCTTAAGGATATCTGGTTGTGTAGGATCTCATAGTCGATGTCTCCAAATTGAGCTTCCCTCACATGCTGGAGAAGATGAGGAGTCAATACCATAGAATAAAACAAAACTGCACTCACGTCTTCCACTAGGGTCAGCTAAAAATAATCCAATTTCTCAGACACCACCTCCATCAAGCATGAATAATACTTCCTATTAATGTAATGTTATACAATATTTTTCATACATAAAGTATGTACTATCTCAAAGTCATAGACCTACTGGTTATCCAACTAGGGAATCTATCTCTAGTTAATATCATCCTAAATGAAGATATACATGAGAATCTAATGGTCTATGTAGACAAAAAATAACTCTCCAAAAAGATAATTCCTATATATCCTTAGATTGATGACTGTCACTACTAACATTAGGTTATGAGTCATATAGTTCTGCTCATGGCGTCTCAACTTCCTTGACCCATGTACAATCACTACCTACCTATGAATTAACATGCAACTGATATCATATCCTAAGGAATTATAATACACTACATACTCCATATCATCCTATGGTAGTCTAAAAATAGGAGAACTAATCAGTATCGGTCTCAACTCCTCAAAGGTTATCTAACATTACTCAATCGAGGTAAACATCTACCCTTTTCGCATTAGGGTGGTCAAAGGGGATGAAATCTTGGATAAGTCTACCAAAAACCTCCTCTAGTGCCCTTACAAACCAAGAAAATATTATACTTGTGACATGTTATTAGGTGGAAGCTAAGAAAGTACTATATCAATCATCACCAGGTCCATAGCTAATCCAAGCTCAGAAATGACATTCCCTAGAAATTAATCCTCATAGATCCAAAACTGGCACTTTGAGAGCTTACCATAAATCTAGTTCTCCTTGAGTAAGTCTAGGACCATCATCAAGTTATTTGTATGCTCCTCCTATGATATAGATTAGATGAGTATGTCCTCAATTAATATAACAACAAATCGGTCCATGTATTTATTGAATACATGGTTCATCAAATACATAAACTCGCTAGGAGAATTACTCACACCTAAAGGCATCACCATGAACTCATATTGTCTATAGAGACATCAGAATTCCAAATTTGGAATATAATCCTCAAAAACCCTTAACTTGTGGTAGATAGAGCAATGATCAATCTTTGAGAACCAACTCATGCCTCACAACTGATCAATGAGGTCGTCAATCCTTTTCGAGGGGTAATTTTTCTTTATCATGATCTAGTATAGGAGATGACAATTAATAAAAAAATACAAGCTGGCATACACCTCTTTCATGAAAAAAAACAAGATCAATCCAAGGGGATACACTTGGTTTGATAAAACCATTCTCTCAAGGATACTACAACTTCACCCTCATCTCATGGAGCTTGGTAGGGGCCATCCGATATGCCTCAAAATATATCATCATGGTCCCAAGGTTCGAGTTAATGAAAAATTCCATCTCCTTCCATGGATGTAGTCTTGAAACATATTTGAGGAAGACATAAATGAAATTATACACTACTGAAAGAACCCAGTTACCAAAATAGCTTGCTCTTCAAATGGATAATCTTTCCAACAAATGGGTGATGGGTTGAAAATTCCTACTCACAAGACCCACTAAATCTGACATGAGATCTCTCTAACCCACAAAAGAGAATCTTGTCCCATCTATCTAAAAGCATATGAATCATCTTTAGTGATAGTCAATTTATTCTTTTACCATGGAAAAGAATCCCATACCAAAGATGATTTCATAAGGTCTCATCATGAAAATCAAGAGGTCCCATGAGACACTCTCTTCACCAAGAGATATCTCACACTATTGACAGGCATGTGATATCAAAGAAGTATTAATTGTATTAACCTAAAGCCAAATATATTGGGGTAAAGCCTCATCTAGGATATCTAACTCTTGAACCAGGAGTAAATATGTTAGGTAATGACTCACACATATTTATAATAGTACTTAAGAAAGATTAGAATGAAAATAGACCGTACCTATGATCATCTTGTGATCTTTCATGTTATAATCGTCTATAGCCTGAAGCTACTCTGGCCCCAACCACAAACGACCTAAGATTGGATAGGCCACCTAGTGGTGGTGGTGGTGGTGGTGGTGGTAGAAGTAGCTCATAGTGTCTCCCTAGAACAGTAGATCCTCCTCCTAGAGCCCCACCTACTCCTTTTCCAGCTCCACCTCCCTAGGTTCCATCATGGACATACCTGGGAGAACCCTGATCATGGTGTTTTCTTTATCATGAAGATCTATCTAATACCTGCCTACCCTCCTTTTCTTGATGGTTCCGGTAGTCAAGATATATGTTACTATACTCAAAACATGCATAACATAACCCCTCTCTGATATTCCCTAGTTCTATGCACGGTCATTATGCTACATGGTTTCCTGCCTGGGTAAGAGCATGAGTACGCCTCCTTTTCCTCAACACTTATCATCTTCCATCCATTGTAGACAACTCAGCCTTGGGATTTCCACTAATGGAACCAGTCTCCTAATGTCCCTGTTCTAAAAATATCTATGTAACTATATCTCACTCCAGAACTCTCATATAGGTAAGGATACATTATGTGACTATGGTAGCCCGAATTTATCTATAAAGGTCCTTCTCAAACTTCTTATTATGGAAGAATACATCCCAATTCATTTCAAGGTAGTACCACATAAGGTCAATGAACCATGAAGTATACTTATATACTATCATGCTACCCTATTATAGATCTAGATGCTTCTTAATTAAAACTAAGCACAATTACAAGGGTATTATTCCTCATGAAACAACTAATATAATTTTGACTATGAGAGTGTCGATTCATCATGTTCATATGTGAATACACTCCACCATCTTTTAACTACTCCATGGGAAAGACTGACTTCCAACACAACCATTTGATTAGTCATGTTTTTTACATGTCTGAAAACTTAGATCACATACTCAAGACAATCCTTTACTGCCTGGGGATCTGGCTGACCGTGGAGCCTCAGAAGCCTCTAGTGATAGAAATCGTGGAGTGTGTCAACTATACATGCATCCTATTACTTATCTTCTAGTATAATCTACTACTCAATAGGTGGGGTTTCTAATAATTTCCCATCTAGAGGAAAGATCACATGAACTAGCCCCTAAACTAAGGCCTCATCACTCATTAGATCATCTTTACGTTCCTGAATCGGTAACATAGCTAGTTTTCTTCATGAAGGAATTATATAATTAATCAAGATGTACCATAGTTATATGAGCACATATATATATAAATGATGATCTAACTCAAGAATGATGGTTAAATGACTCAAACCAATATGATTCATGTAACAATTTTCCCTATAACCAATGTCTCGGTATGCTGGGTCGATATGCAAGTAATCAGAGTCTTGGTGAATGGAAACATTAGTCACCACACCAACATTAGGTTCCCTAGCTTAAAAAATGTACTCGAGGCACCTTGAAACTATTTCCCTAAATTATCAATCAAACCTCACAAGGGTAAAAAACTCTAAACATTATCTCGAGGTCGAACAGCCTTTAATACCACTCCATAACGTCCCAACCCACCCGGGGCCCACCTGGCCAGTGGATGACTGGGCCACTACAACCCCAAACCCACCACCATAGGACAAGGGCTGGATAGAAGCACTAATAATTTATAACTATAATGGGAGTCATTTTCCAAAAGTACCTATATGCACTCACCCAACCATCACCATGCACAAGTGAAAAGGAATAAAAATAAAATACAGTAACATCTAGAGTAAAAACCATGCATATGATAAAATATAGGGAAAAAAGAGTGGGGAAATGTAATCCGAAGTGTAAAGGTAAAAATACATTCCCACCTAAAAAATATTACTCAAACTGAAAGAAAATTGGGATATAAAATATCTGATAGAGACTGGGTATTGATCTCCAATCCTGGCCAATGTAAGTGATCTATGCACCTGTGTATCCTTATACTCTTTTAAAATCTCCACCAATATTTCTGTCATCTGTATAAGACATAGCACATATCACAAAATCCCATATAGGGGTGATTATATGTATATCTACTACGATTCCTCAAAAATTATAGAGGCTGAAATAGATGACATGATAGAAGTAGTCATCTCAACCCAAAGCGATAGGGAAATGAAACCCATCAACAAACACACACACAAACACACAGATATATATATATATATATGATCGAGAAAGGGGATAAATATCTCACTACCCAGCCCAGGATGATGATTCCTCCTATAGCTCAAAAGGTCCATTATTGATGCCCAACATCTCATGTGTCTATCCACATAAGTCATGGGTATGTCCTACACATCACCACTGATACACCTACCAAGGGGGTGAAATATCCAATAGAAATAGGGCCTATTCCCTAACACATTAGGGGGTAGCACTCAGTATATATATGATCCTCACTGGTGTATGGGTGTACCATCTCTCTGTGTGTAATGAATATAGGGGACTCGTGCCCTAGTGTGATAGGGGAGTAGCATCCTCATAGAAAGAGGACCCATGATCAAAATAGGGGAGTACCATCTCTACCTAGAATAATGAGTATGGGTCACCTGCATCCTAATGTGATAGGGGAGTACCATCTCCATAGATAGAGGAGTCACACCCTAAATAGGGGAGTACCATCTCTACTAGAATAATGAGTATGGGGACCCATACACTGGTGAAAAATGGTATTACCATCCCTATAGATTGAGACACAAATCCATAATAGTGAATTATTGAATCTACCTAGAATAATGAGTATCGGGGACCTACACCCTACTTTAATAGGGGAGTATTATCCCTATAGATAGAGGACTCATTCCTTGAATAGTGTATTTATGTGGAATCACTCCAACGATCTTGTCTGATCACTACCATCATTGAGCATCAGCTAAAGAAGAATCACACTCAAAACATCTTTCATAGTATCTCAAAAGACTTTATGAAGGCCACTATCATGTTCTATATGAAAGAAAACATAGGATAGGCTCCTCACTGGAAAAAATCCAAGTCAAAATGAAGGAGATATGAGATGTATAAGTTTCTCATAAAAAGGGGGTACATATTGTGTATGGGGTCGACATGTTGTGTGTTCCCACTCTAATGTCTAGTTGTGTTCTTCTATAGACACTAATCGATATTCATGTTGCCGTACACTGAATTTATGGGGCCCACACTGTGTTTCTTAGCCACTTGATGCATGCTTGTGTGCTTCTGTTCGTGCTTTTGATCGTCAGGTCGTGTCATGCACCCATCCATGCACGGGTACATGCCCATTCCCATGTACTCCCAGAGTACATGATGTGTCCTCTTGCACAGGTTCCTGGTTGTGTGCAGTTGTCATACGGCTCATCCACCCCAAGAGTGTCACATGGCATGTGGACCCAGGAACTAGGTCTGTTATCCTTATCTTCCCCCAAAATCCTACGATCACAGGTAAGGGGGGGTACTACATGACTTGCGTTCATTAGAATACACACCATGTAGTCACGTTTTCAATATAATGTAATGTAATATATGTGTACCATGACCACCACTTCATTTCCCACCATTTGACCAACCAAAACTAGTGGGGTTTACCTCTGGCAATCCTTTCTGGACCTTCTTTTTTCAAAAATCGGATCTCGTTAGCCCACAGTGGTCTATCACATGTCTTGTATGCTTCCCATCACTTCTCAATCACCTTGGATCCCAAATATATGAAAATCATCACCCACATCCCATAATGAATCTCAATCCATCCACAAATTACCATCTCAATTATTATTCTCATAACCACTATGAATTTATGGGTTCGATCATACTAGATCCCACCTGGAAAAGTCAAACTACAACCCCATAGGCCAATGGAAGATAACATAAATAATGATGGGGGAAAATCACAATAATAATGGTGATAAACATCATTAGACATGTATTATCAACCAACAATTTAAAAGTGTAGAAACCATGGTGAGATTATGGCATAAAATAAATAATTGAACAAAAT
The DNA here is from genome assembly GCA_963277665.1 of Viscum album. NCBI lineage: Eukaryota > Viridiplantae > Streptophyta > Magnoliopsida > Santalales > Viscaceae > Viscum > Viscum album. The sequence goes on along the minus strand of OY728153.1, from coordinate 181,476,425 downwards.
AATTTAATTCAACAATAGGATCATGCCAAAGGTGGAAATATGTAGATCAAAATAGGATAATCAAATATCCATTCTCAAACATTTAATCAAGTGAGGAAACCATAATTAATGAACCCTAGATGAATTTAGGATCGATTGTTAGTGAAGAATGTGTTTTTCATCGATGAGGATGATCTACTACATTCACTTTCCATCATTCCACTACAATCTGACCATCATTCATCGTCAGATCCTAATTCACCAATAAAGGTCATTAGAGCTCCTCCTAAGTCGCTTAAGATTTACGTAGTTAACCCTAGATAATTATTATAATGGAGTATTTATATAGGATGTAACTAGATCATTTAATAAAAAAATATTTTCTTTATTTATTTTAATTATACTCACTTTCCAATGGTTTCCTCAATCGAACATCCAGTGTAGACCAATCATAGGCCAGACCTAGGGTAAACCCCATGATCTAGATTCAACTGTGGTCTTTGATTTTGAATTTTAGACTAAATTTGGAACATATTCCATTATTTATGAAAATTTTTGCAGGATGGATATAAATATAATTAATATTTAAATAAAATTAATTTTTTTCTCATTGGGCCTCAAAATCGCATGTCGTCTCAATGCTTAGCTACGAATATATTCCTCGATATATTTAAAAACTTCTAAAGAAAAAATTGGGTCTCTAAATGTTCTTTATATGAAAAACCCATTATTATAAGGAAATTTTATCTTAAAGATTCTTGGTGGAATGGATCTCTTTTATATCTTTCTTTCTTTAAAACCCAATTTTAAAATTTTTATAAATCTCTCATTGATTACTTATAAATCAAATTAATAGATTTTGTATAAAGAGGAGAAATAATTCCAAAAACATACATTATGTTTTAATGAATATTGTTTGGTGATCATTCTTGGTTTCCCATTATGTGTGGAGGAAGAAAAGTGCTAAGGAATGGTCATTCCCTTTTGGGGAATAATATATCTCTCATAAAATAGGGTCTACCCCCTTTATATTTATTAAAAAACATTATTAAAAAATCTCTCTTAAGGGTAAACTATATCTAAATAATTTCATCCACGTTGTTTAGTTTTTTTATAAGTCATAAGACCACTATTTGAGTAAATTGTGCCCTAAATAAATACCACCTAACCCACATAATTATATTTGGAAACATACAACCTATAGCTTCACAATAGTCAAACTAAATTGTATCAAAATATCCATTTTTAAATAATTATAAATCCTCCATCCAAGATATTTATAATTAAAAACTACCATAACATAATCATAAAAAAATATGAATGATTGATGGAGAAATTTCAAGATTCATTCATAAATATAGTAATATATAAAAATGTTTCGTGGAATGTTATCTTAGTAATGTTGACACTTATCAATAATTTTACCCTATAGATGTAGTATAGTGGTACTCAAGGTTGTCTCACAAGCAGGTTTTGAACTAATTTAGAAAAATTGTCACTTTTTTGTTAAAGTTGGTAAATTGAAGGATTTGAAATCTTTTGAAAAAAATTAAAGTAAAAGTAAATCATATTAAGTTAGAATGAACTTATAAACTAGAATTAGAATAAATTTAAATAGAAATATAATCTATATTTAAGTTAGTCATTATGGACATGTTCTGATCCTTTGATACTCCCCCTTATCCTTGTCTATAAATATTATTAAATTTAATTTCACAATTCCCACTTGAAGACCTCCAAGTGAACACATAATATATATGTAAACCATATTGGGACCTAAAATATTGGTGTTTATTACCTTATAAATTTGAGTTAGTTTCCCAGATATTTCTTAGAATAAAATCTAACTGAACTCACTATGTTCAAAGGTGAAACCTCACCAAATAAGTTTAAACAGTGAGAAATAAACTTTACTTAAGCTTGAAAAATAATCCATAATAGTTAGAAGAAAATGAATCTAAGATGGAGAGAAACCTTCTTTAATAATAAAAATATATTCTATAGAGATATAAAAAGATTATAATGAAAAGCACAAAAACTCAAATGATATGGAATTCTCAGATCTCCACTATACACAACTATTTGGGAGTTTATCAAAGAATGGATAGATCATATCCCATCTCTTCTTATTTCTCCAATCACTACCTTATTTATAAAATTCTATGACTATCACCTACAACATTATAGTAAGTTTATACCTTTATTCATTCAAGATTATAGTTTCTTTATACACCCACTAAATGGGGGAAAAATATTTAAAATTGTGTTCGTCCTTTATAAAAATATTTTGATCTTATATATGTGTACATAACTTCTCATGAACATGAACTAGGTTGAAATATTAAAAAAAAATTCATCATTTGGATGAGAAAATTATTTTCATGTGCACTGAACATTTATTTCTCCTTTGAATCATACCACGAGCTTCGCCATTTCATCACCATTCACAAATGAATCCATGTGGATCGGTAATAATCTTACAGTGTAAAATATTCTTCCCTTTATAACATTATACAATGGAAAACCCATGATTTTAACCTTATGCATTTCCCATCTACCTTGATGTAATAGTCTAGATTCCATATTTACTCTCACATAGCATGGATTGGCCAAATCATAGCAGAAAATACCTAAATTCTAAAGTTTTTCAAATTTATTTTGAAAATTAATTTCTATTTTGGGGAAAATCATTTATAGAGATATATTTTTCTTAAGGGAAGTGAATTTCTCTTATGCAGCTTCGAAATTACTTTATGAGAGGATATTTCTCTTATAGGGATATAATTTAATGAAGTAAATTGTCTTATGGGAGCTCTAAAATATCCTATGATACCAAAATTCTCCTACATTCCCTGAATTTTTAGAAAAGAAAATTAATATATATATGAAAAATTATCTTATAGGGTAGAATTTTGGTAACGTAAATTCTCATACGTGGTAGAAAAAATTCTTTTACTCCGCCTAAATTATCCTATGTGAAGTAAATTTTACCTATACGGGTCAGAATTATCCTACGGGATTTACTTAGTCAAAGTTTCTCATTTAAACTTGTGAAAAAAGAATTTTATAAAGAATTCATAGAATTTAAAATTAAAATCATGGATTGATCAATTTATTCCATGAATGATTAAAAATTAAAACATTGAATTGATTTATTTTTATGAAAAACTTCCAAAATATCCCTAAGAACTAAAAAAGTTTTAATTTCACATTAAATTTCAAAATTATAGGGATTAAATAATTTAAATATAGGCACAAATTAGTAAATGTATCAACTCAATCAATTCTCATACACTTAATACTTGGACTCATGTATTAGTTGGTATGAAAAACATTACCAAATCAATTTAAAAACACATAATCATGAAATAAACCAATTTAACACCAAGGAACAAAAAATATCATGAATATTTAATAAAACTTAATTAAAATTCTCTATTTGTTTCTTTTAATAAATTTCTATTTCATTTATCCTCTCATTCACACAAAACACTTACCTCATTTAGATTTTATCTCATAAAAAATATGGATTTTCAACAAGGCTTTTCTCACACAACACACATACAATAATCACTATTGGCTTGGTAATTTCATGTATATCCAAAAATATTATTCAAGGTATTTTTTCAATCATGTGGAATTTTTAGGGTTTTTATGATTCTTGAGGGTTGGGCGGTTTTCAATGTCAAAAATTCTAAGGCGGAATAAAGAGGTTTTTTCTACTTTTGATGGAAAAATTGTATAATACAATTTATATTCAATAATGATTTATCCATAATCATATTTGAATAAAATCATTAAAAACAACTTTATAATATTTAGGGTAATTCCACACCTTCAACATTTCATCAATATCATAATATTCACTCAACTTATTTCAGAGATTTTCTTTTGTTTTCGATATTTCAAATATGTACAAAATTAATTTTTGAAGGTAGTAAAGGATTATTTGAGTTTAAAATAGTGGGTGTTATATTTATATTTCTATTTAAAGATAATAATTGTTTTCTCATATTTTCAAACAGGATTTTCCTTTGATTTCATCAATAAAATTCACTTATGAGATCCATATACAAATTTAATATTTCAAAATTTACTCATAAATAGCATCAAAAAAAGTATTTTCTCAGGTCAAAAACCATTTTTTTCTTCCATAAATATTACTCTCAAGCATCAAAAATTACGTATCAAATAACAATAAATCATCCTCCCACACTTGAGTTCAAATAAATCATGAAATTTCACTTCTAGAGCAGGTTGGATAGGGAAAACTGACTTAAATATGGTTTCCTAATTGTTTTTTCATTGATTTTTGAGGGATCATAAGGTATAAAATGTAAAGGTAATTCCAAAATAAAAAATTTCTTTTAGAAAGGGGAAATTAAAGAAAATTAATTTCTTTTATCATATCAACAAAAGTATCTCAAGGTTCTCAATTTTTAATGGAAACTTTAAAATTATGGTTAAATAACTACAGTTTGGTTCACTCAAGAAATGAAGTTAATGTGAATAATATGTTATGAGTAGGATCATAGGCCTCACATGAAGTTGATTTTAAAATTAGGATAGTTAAATATTTCATGGGATTCCAAATTCAGGGGATTTTTCATGAATTACTCAAAGTTGTAAACTTAAATTAAGTTATTTCGGAATTTATTTAATTTGAATTTCATGAGTAATATTAGTTTGCTCAATAAAATGTGTTTCAATAATTAAAAATGTATTCAATTTGATCTCACAACATTCAAAAAGAAAAAAAAAATGAAAATAAAACACACAAACTTTTAAAGAAAATGTGAAAAAATTTGAAAATATTAAACATAAAATAATAAACAAAAAAATTACCTAATCTAATAAATGATTTCCCTATACACATGATTATTTTTTTGTAATTTATTCATTGTATCATTGAATTGAATTTAAATGAGAATAAATAAGATTATATGTGGTAAAAAAAGTGGACATGAATAAAAAGACATGGTTTTTATTAACTAGAAGCCTTGAGATAGCCTCCTAAAAGATATCACTTTAAAAACTATAAGAAAAAAATATGAAAAACATCATAATTTTAGAAAATAAATAAATAAAAAATAAATATAATAGGGAGAAATAATAATGGTTTTAACCCCTAAAGGGGTGTTTTATTTTATATTGTCCACAATTTAACCGTGGTAGTGGGTTATCCCCAGTTCAAAGGTGGGTGTATTTTCTTCCACGTGAACCACAAAATGTTATTAGATCTAATATTTTTATACTTTTATAACATTTATAAGATGTTGTGTATAGATTTATGCATGTTACCTTCCATTACTTTGTTTCCCATGAAATAGTGTATGGTGGTAGAAAATGTAACGGTGCTTCAACCTCACATGGTCTTCAAAATGGGCATCCACTGGTTGATATAAATCAATTCAAAGATGTGGTTTATCTCTATTTTTATCATCTAATATGATTTTTTTCTTTAAAAAACATATTAATACCTCCATCCTTATGTAAAATGGTGCTTAAATAATTTGGGTACTTCATTTTCTCTTCAATTTCATCCAGTTAGTCCTCTATTTTTTCAATAGGGACTACAAAAATGGTACTATCATTGTAAAAGGGATTTTAGTTTGTAAATTAGATTTAATATAATAAGAAAATTGGATTCTCTAAAAATATATCTCCCTTAAAAAAATTAGCTTCACGATTTGAATACATAATAAAATCCCTAGGGAATTAATCATTTTTTGGGGTGGGCAGTTGAAATTCCTTATTTTCTTCCAACTAATTAAGCTTAAAAGAAATGTTATGTTTAATAAAAAAAGTTTTAGAAGGTAAATATTTTTCATTGCAATGTGTGGGAAATCAATTTGAATTTAAATGTCTAAAAAATCAGTCAAATAATTATCCAAATCATTTTTATTTTCAATACCAAAATAAATAGGAAATTCATGGGAAATTCACACCTTTGATTGTAAATTTAAAAAAAATAAAGGTCTAATTTATCTTCAAGCTCATACCCATGAGGTTCTTCAATATAAAATGTGGGTGGAATAAGGTTTTATTTATTTTTGAGTTTTTTTGTTGACCAGTTCCTTTAAATCCTTATTGAAGTTGAAATAATTTATATTATTTACTAATTAGTTTAATAATTATGGAATTGTGTTCCAATTATTGTTAAAAACCCACTTATTTATTTGATTCCTCAAATTATTGATAATCTGTCCAAGCATAGGAATAGTCACTATAAAAATACTTTTTTAAGTCCCTATATTAGTGGTTAAAATTATAGTGATACAAAAAAAATTAAGACAACTTAGGAAACTACCCTAAGAATGGTACCAAATTTATGGAATTTGATATTAGTCACATTACCCCTTATCAATAATTTCCTCTTATAAATGTAGTACAATTGTAATTAGAGTTGTCTCTCAAAGATCTTATAGACTATGTTAGAAAAACTGTCAGTTGTGTGAATTATTTTTTTTTAAGTTATTAAATTGGGGGATTTTAAATGTCTTGAACAATGTAAAGTAAAATAAAATTAGATTAATATAGAAAGTAGTTAGAAACTGTGAGTAATATGTATTCAAAAACGAAATAGAAATCAAATTTGAGTTAGCAGGAGTGGACAATTTTCATTCCTTGGATACCCCTCCACCTTATCGTTGTCAAAAAATATTATCAAATTCAATTTCTCAATGCCCAATCAAAGGCCCCCATGTGAACACCTAATATACCTAAACACCATATCGAGACCTCAAATATGGGTGTTTATCCCCTTATAAAATTGATTCAACTACTTGAATACCTTATAGAAATTAAACATGATTGAACCCACTATTCTCAAAGGTGATACCTTTCCAAATAATTTTAAACCGTGAAAAAAACTACTTTACTTTCATAATTTTGAAAAAAAATATCCAAAATAGATAGAAGAAAATGAGTCCAAGATAGAAAAATAACTTCTTTAATAACGAAAATATATTTGAAATAAATACAAAAATATTAGAGAGAAAATAAAAAAACTCAAAAGAGATAAAAATCCACGAATCTATATTATCCACAACTAATTATTATTTTATACAAGCCTTGAAAAATCAGATACCCTCCCTTCTTTTTTTTCCAAGTGATACCCTTTGTACAGTTTTCTATATCTAGTTCCAAAAACATTCTAATTGGTCAATTCCTTTCATTAGTCATGCTTTTAGCTTTTTTATACTCTTGAAAAATAGAGGAAAATTATTGAAAGTATGGCATGCCTTAAATCAAATATTGGGATCCTCCATGAATTTATATCACATCTCAAAAAGATACTCCATCTATTAGTAGAAGAAATCTATTCATTACATAGATGAGAAATTTATTTCCATGCTCACAAAACATTTATTTCTCATTTAAATCACCCCACAAGCTTCTCCCTTTCATCTCCCTTCACAAATTAAGATGCATGGATCGATTGTAATTTTATACTATGAAATATTCTTCTATTAGTATCCTTATTTAGTGGAAGATCCATGAGTTTACCCTTACACATCTCCCATCTACCATGATGCAGTAGCCATGATTCCTTGTTTACCCTCATACAACATGGATCAGACAAATTACAATATAAAATACCTAATTTCTAAAGTTTCACAAAGTAATTTATCAAAATATTTTCTCTTATTGGTGAAAATTCATTTATGGTGCCATATTTTTATTTATAGAAATAAATTTCTATTAAACATATTAGAAATTATTTTACATGTGGATAATTCTCTTATAAGGATATAATTTTACAAAGTAAATCAAACTATGAGTACTCCAAAATATCCTATGTGACAAGAATTCTCCTACACATCCCAAATTCTTGAAAAATTAAATTTACTTATGATGGATAAATTATCTTATGATGAATAATTTTTGAAAATTAAATTCTCATATGTGGTGTAAAAAATTCTCCTGCTCAACCTGAATTATCCTACACAGGGAAAATTTCATAATGAATTCATTGAATTTAAAATTAGAATAATGGAGTGATCAATTAATTATAAAAATGTTTAAAAACACTAAAAACATTAAATAGATATATTTTCATAAATTTTTTTTTAAAAAAAGTACCTAAGAACTAAAAATTATGTAATTTCATGTTAAATTTCAAAATTTTTGGGATTAAATCATTGAAATATAGAGAAAGGTAGTAGAAGTATCAACTCTATTTATGTGATTTAATTATAAAAAAAATGTGTTATATTTTCATTCATGTCATGGATCAACACCACTAGGAACCCCTCTTGGGCCTATAGTTAAGATGTGATTAACCCTTGAAGAGTATCTCCAATAGTCCATGGGTTGGTGACTAGTACCAAGGGTATATAAACTCATATATGGGGGGAATTACCCTCTTAATTCTGTAAATAGAAAATAAAACCATCGATCAAATCTATATAACATTAAATAAAACTAATACAAAATGTATGAAAATTTTATATATATCAAAGGTATCCAAAATGAAATATAAAAAAAATAAACTCATATGGTTGTGATTTTGATAGAAACTCCAAGCCTCAAGCTAGTAATTTTCATCTCGATCGCCAACTTTCTATTGGAAATATGCAAAAACAAATATATATATATTAAGGTGAGCATAAAACTATAATCACTCAAATCCTACCAAAAACCTCTCATGAAAATGTGTGGGAATCATACAAATGTCTCAATGAAAAAATAGTTGAACCAACTCAAACATATGTGAGTTCTTCTGTCACCCAATGACACTAAGGCTCTCTCACCCAATATTATATTCAAGTATAGTAACATAATATCAAAAGGATGTTTCAAGGTGGTACACTATTACCACATCCCCACTGATCTACTTTCTCCCATGACCTGATGAAAAATTTCCTATTCTATAATACCTTTCATATCCATATTTTCATATATTCACATACCACATAATAGTCATAACCAATCACATATCACATCGGAATTATAATAGGGTAATGTGAAAATGAATGAAATCACCATCGTGTTCACCTCTTTTCATGAATGTTCCATGCCATGTAACCACAACTCAACCACAAACTATATTAGATAGTGTGTACATATATATACTATAACTACTAACCATTATAGATCATATATATAAAACAAAGTCCTTGATCTATAATAGTCCACACATCATCTAAAGGAAGATAGGGGATAGAGATTAGTTAGTCATCCATTCCTTATACGACATAGATATTGGAAAAAACACATGAAATACATGTCCTTATATGGATATTAGTTAGTTTATCATACTCAATTAGTGGTGCATAAGAAATAAAAAGAAAAAATCATGCATATATATCCACACAAATCGCAATTTAACGGTTCATGCCAAGCCATCACCACCATTACTCGCAATAGCCACTACATTATTACTAAGGCTTAATAAAAACTACTGCCATTATTTTCCCATAAAAAAACTCTATTTATTTACATAAAATATCTGTAACACCCCAAGATTGCACAGTATGCTTCTCTTTGAATAATATTGTAGCATGTTTTGTACGCAACTTCGAGTCCTAACACACCACAACCAATCAAACTAGCCATTATGAATAGTAATACCCAATTTTTGAAATTTTATAAATTTTTTCTTTCAAAATGGACTAAATTTTTGGATTCGGATTATCAAAATTAGCTTAGGGGTGAATTTTTGGTATTTTTCTGAAAACATTCAATTATAGATGAATAGTGAAAAACACTGAGTTATAGTTCAAACCCGAATTATTATTTAAATAATTATTTATTTTATTTAAATTTATTTTAAGTAAAAATAGATACATAATACCTATATAAGTTCAATGTAACTCATTGGAGTCAGTTTCTAATAATTTTAGATATATAAAAGTTTTAATGAACTTTTTACCGTCTTTTACCCACCTCCTAGGAGCATTTGCAAATTTTCATAAAAATTATTTTTACTGCTTCTGTGAGTTGAATTTCAAAAATCCAAGAGACATGCTTGATATTAGTAAGTAAAATGTGGTTCAAAAAGATGAAAATATTTTTGGTGAATAGTAACTTTTTTACTTGTATTTACCACGGTTAAAAGTAAATAGGGTAATTAATGGTAAAAATGATATTACTATTACCCTAAAACATGTCCTAATTCTATTTTATAATTGTAATTCAACCAAAAAAACATCCTTAGGAATAAAATATGATCCTTTAGGTCCACTTGTATTAGATTAGGGCACTTATTATTATTTTATTTAAAGAAGAGTTAAAAGAGTTAAAATCAAAGTTTAATAACTAAAATATTTTTAATATAGGGATAAACATAAGATAAATTCGACTATAAATATTAATTTTAAATATAAACATATTTCCTACATAATGGTAGTTTATTTATAATTTTTAGACATTAAATAATTTATTTATTTATGACACAATGATGATGCAGTATTTACCTAATTAATGAAATATTAAACTAATTGATATTATAAGTATCCAAATAAAGGTAATTTTGGACTTTTTATTAATTACCGTAATTTTCTAGGTTAATATGACATGTTAGGGTAGGTTAGATGAATTTTTTCGATGTAATAATGCTGTTATGAATTTAGCAAAAAAAATACCAAATAGTGTCAAAATTGACATAAAAGAGTTTTTAAAACAAATATTATATTATTAATTGATATTATATAACTAAAATTATAATTCTAGGATGAAATACTTATATAATGATGGTTTTATCATTGATTAACCAATTGGGGTTATCTTGGAAGTATATAGTAAGTTTATTAACCATGTAATATAAAAATACAAAGAGACATGGTAAATGTTAAACTATTTAACTAAGAGTTAAATCTAAAAGATAAGGATAATATAGTGACCTAAACCTATATAAAACCTATTGGTTGAGTATTTTTCGAGCCATAACCACCTTATACTTTAAATAATTCATTTTGGAACCATTAGAAACCGAAAATGGTTTTATTATAAAATAATATTTCTAGCTTTTCCTAAGGTTCCCCTCACCCCTCTTATAAAAGGGAACTCACCCTTCTCTCTAATTCCCACCTTCAAAGCCATTTGGATCGGCCAAAACCTTCCCAAATACCCTATAAACTGCCCTCCCTTCATTCTAGATGCATTCATTTAGTCAGAAATCCATCCTTAGGATTCATTCTGATCAAATCAAAAGGAAGAATGCGAAGAAGAGGTAAATATTTCATCACCTCTTCCATGTTCCTTTCTCCTTCCACTTCCTCTTTATTTGTTGTTTACATTACAAAATAATAATTCCAGTATCCTTTATATAATTTGATGTTATTATGAATATGTTACTACCATATTCATTATTCTATCCATCCTTTTAATGACATGTCACCATACGTGCATACGTACTGATTACCGTCTCCACGTCACGGTGTAATTATTATTCAATACATTATTATTTGGATGGGTATAATAATGATGTGTAATTGATTTAAATAATAAATATAACATGATAAATATTATTAATATATTATATACCATCCTATTATATATTATTTTAATGTCAAAATAATGATATTGTCGCTCGTGCGTACGTACAGATTACCGTCTCCACAAACGCGATGAGATTCATTCCCCATCGTATCCATTCAAGAATAATTATCATTTTATGATTAAAAATAATGTTTAAATACTTAATAAAATTATGAATATGAATAAGATACATCATATCCACAACAAACATTACTTATGTAACAAAGCATATAAAGGAAAACGAATCAGTTAATACCTGAAACAATTATACTACTAAGATATTATTAACAAAGCAATGTTAAAAGATCATATATGATATCATTTTAATGTATATTATTATTTTATAATTTAATAACAATTATTTCACCATTATACAGGATTTTAACCTACCCTCGACCAAGTAAAATTAAAAGGTAAGGGATAATTTCACAATCTCTTTATTATCCGAGGTTGTTTTTACGTAAGTATCTACTAGGACCTCTTTATCATCCACATCCATGTTTCTTAAAAATGTATTTCAAAACATTCTAACTATTTTATAGAATATGGTTTAAATTCATGTATACCCTTTTTTGACTTTCTATAAGATGTTTATAAAGGAATATTTCCATCATTTTCCAAAAAAAGGTCCTTTATAACCTTTTCGACAAAATTAAGGTAAGAATGTCTTTTCTTAACTTATACGAAGGGTGTGGCTATTTTACACCGTTATAACATCATAAAAGCATCCCTTACAAGCTTATAATAATATTTAAAAATAAATGTTTTCTTTTATAATTATATGAATTTTAAATGATTTCAAAATAGAAAGATATATTTATCTAAAAAAATGTTTTGATTTCATCTATGTCAGCATCCTTTGATGGATTTTAAGTTTATTTGAAGTTGATTTATTATGATACAAAACTTCAAAATTTAATTTAAGGTTTTGTGATATTTTTTACTGTGGATGTGTTATTTTTATACCATTCATGGTTTATTGATAAAGTATTGACATTTTGTATGGTAGTTTTAATACGAATGTTTATGTTATGTTTAAACCTTTTCATCTGATGAATGCATTGGACTTAGTATATGACAGGTGGAGAATTCTATATATCCTCGATGCATTGGTAGATATCATGAGACAAACTAGTGTCTTGGAACAAGGCCTTGAAAAAATATTATTTGTATTCTTGTCACAAGGCCTTGATTATGTGGTTATGAAAGTCTGGCATTATACATTCCATCATTATGAATGTGGCTATTGATATTTCATGTGATTATTCGACTAGTAGAATATCCATGTAAGTAAGTAAATGGAATTATTTTGATTTATATTTTCCATATTATGATTAAGTTTATGTTGAAAAGGATTTTTTTTAGTTTTATACATTGCCTTAAATGTTTATGCTTATTTATGAAAGTTTCTGTTATATTATTATCCTTACTGAACATCTAAGCTCACCCTTTTCTATGTTTTATTTTTCCTAGGATGCGAAGAAGTATATTATGACTGACCTGTAGGGATATTCTATGGGATCTCGGTGTTTTCTATGGAAACAATGTTATTGTATTTTTCCATTTTATAATGTAATGTAAACCTTATGAATGTATCTAGTAATTCTAAGGCTATTAAACTAATCGGTCTTTCGAGACTTCATCTTTTGTGATCATGTCAATGTTATGTAATAATGCACCGAATTTGGGTAACTAGGGTTGGTGTGTTACAGTTGGAATCAGAGGAAGTTTTGTACAACCCTTGGAATCTATATTTAGATAAACTTAGATTAGAGAACATTACCCTAAGACAAACTTTGAGTATTAGTATATAAGAACTTCCTAGAATTTTGGTATTGTAGATATTTTGGGATTTTTCCAAGAAATTAATCCATGTATGGATATGAGTAGGTAGAGGAGGCTCTGGCATAGATTTACCTAGGGGTAAAACCTTATAACACTGCTTTGAGCTAGACTCGAACGGGAACTGGTGCATGACAACGGGCCTTGCTACACACTTGGTTACGACACTCCCAGGGGATATGCTTAGGATAATTCACATTTTATTTACAAACCATTATAAAGGGTTTATGTGTATATACTTCCTCAAAGAAAGCATTTTTAAGATTTTGGATTATATGCATAAACTATTAAATTTATGGTATGTTTTTTACATGTTTGTATTTATGAATTGTGATTCATAAACTAATCTATTTTATGCCATTATTTAGAAATGGAGCCTAGTGGAGGTAATGGAAACTGTATCAATGCATGCACTCCATGTAGGGATTTCCCTCCTACTCAAGATAATTATAGTGGATCTGGTGATGCAACTATTTACTGGTCAGCTAATCACCATAATGGAACAACTCACTCCAGTTATGAATAATAACCTTACCCGTATGGAGCACCCTGATCCGTAGCATGGAGGATAAATTTTAGATCACTTCATGAGGAAAAAACCACCAATATTAAATGGGGGTACAAATACACTAGTAGATGAGCAATGGATAGATTTCATAGAGAAAATATTCCACGCCTTGGGGAGTAGCGAAAGGGAAAAAGGTGTCATGGTAGTTTACCACCTCACTGGAGATGTTGATCAATGGTAGTCATTGATTCAAAACAAAAAGGAAGATGATGAAGTATAAAATATGTAATGGGGGGAGTTTAAATAAATTATCTTAGAAAAATACTTTCCTCATGACCATAGAGTGGATATGGAAAGACACTTTTTGAGTCTGATCCAAAAGGAGGATGAGAATGTCGCACAGTATAAAGTTAACTTTACAAGGTTAGTGAGGCATGCTGCAAATTATATATTTAACCCAAGAAGTAATATTGATCATTTCATAAATGGGTTAAAACCATTTTTTCGTCAAGCACTAGTCTCACAATCCTTCTCATCGTACGAATATATTGTCTCATGTGCTAGCAAGACAGAAAAAAAATCTCTAAGTCTTATCACTTTAAAGAAAAGCAAAAGATGAATAGATCTGCTGAACACTCTAGAAATGGAAATAAGGAGAAGAAGGGAAATGTTGAATATCCATCCTGCAGTAAATGTGGGGAGAAACACCCCGGTACATGCCTAAAAGGAATGGGAGTCTGTTACAAGTGTGGTGAAAAAGGACACCAAACTCGTGATTGTAAGGGGAAGAAAGAGGTTGTCGATGTTGAATGCTACAATTATAGAGAAAGGGGGAATTATGTGAATGAATGTCATAAGAGTCAGGGGAACATACCTCAGAAAAGGCCAAGGGATCAAGGCGAAGCTTATGATATCACTATTGCTGAGGTTGAAGCTCTGAAAGACAAGGTGGCAGGTAATTTAATGGTTTCCTCAAGTTTAGAAAATGATTTATTTAACTCTGGATCATCGCATTGTTTTATATCTTCCTAGTTTTCTAATAAAATTAGATATTTCTAATTTTATTTAACAAGGGAGTTGTAAATCAAAACTCTTAAGGGAAGTATCATTGCAACAAAGTTTTTTTAATCTGTCCCCATTAGGGAATATAAATGTTCTTTATCTGCTGATCTCATCGTCATACCCATGATTGAATTTGATATAATCTTAGGTATGGATTGGCTTTCGGTCCATGATGTGAAACATTATTGTAAGAAGATGGAGGTTACACTTTTTGATGATGATAAAGAGTACCTTATCTTTAGAGAAAAAATGCCACCACCTAATTCTTATCTAGATCCACCCCCAGTAGCTCCAATAAATTCAATTATTAGAGAGGAAGAGAATGAAATAACTATGGGTGAGGAAAGGAATGTTCAAATAGAGTATGTACCTATTGTGAAATAATATGTTGTTTTGTTTCGATAAGATTTACTTGGACATCCCCCAAAATGAGAAATTGAGTTTTCCATTGATTTAATTCTTGGTTCAAGGCCCATATCGAAGACCCCTTATAGAATGTCCACTGTGGAATTTGTGGAACTAAATAAACAACTAGAGGAATTGATTAATAAGGGATTATTTTACCTAGTATTTCTTCATGGGGATCCCCTATCCTTTTTGTTAAGAAGAAATATGAATCTATGAGGTTCTGCATTGAATACGGGGAGATCAATGCTATATCAATAAAGAAAAAGTATCCCCTACCTTGCATTGATGACTTATTTGACCAACTTCATGGAGCTCAATACTTTTCAAAGATTTACCTTCGATCTGGATATAATCAGTTGTGTGTAAAGAAGGAATACATTTCGAAAACATCATTTCAATCTGGGTATGAGCATTATGAGTTTGCAAAAATTCCTTTTGGATTGACTAATGAACCCTCTGTCTTCATAGATCTAATGAATAGAGTTTTCAAGGAATATCTTAATGAATTTTTAGTGGTATTTATTGATGATATCTTGGTATACTTCAAAAGCTAGGAAGATCATGAAAATTACTTGCGCATTATCCTGAAGACTCTTAGAAGACATGAATTATATGGGATGTTTAGAAAGTGTGAATTCTGGCTTCAGGAGATTTCTTTTCTTAGCCATATTGTCTCAAAGGATGGAATCTCTGTTGATCCTTCTAAGACCAAGGAAATCCAAGAATGGCCAGCACCAATGACTATAACCGAGGTACACAGTTTTATTGGTTTAACAGGTTATTATCAACGTTTTGTCTAGAATCTTTCCCAGTTGGCTAACCCATTAACAAAGCTCAAACGAAAAGGGGTTAAATTTGTTTGGAAAAAAGAGTGTGAAGAGTGTTTTGAAGAACTAAAAAGAAGATTATTCAATTCTCCTATATTGACTATACCATTGGGGAATGATGGATTTGTTATTTATAGTGATGATTCAAATAAAGGACTTGGTTGTGTCCTTATGAAGAATGATAGGTTATTGTCAATGCATCACTACAGCTAAAAATTCCTGAGTAAAACTATCCTAATCATGATATTGAGTTAGCAGTTGTAATCATTACTTTGAATATTTAGAGATATTATCTCTATGGTGAAAATGTGAGATATATATCGATCACAAGAGTTTGAAGTATATATTCTCATATAAAGAACTCAACATGAGGAAGAGGAGATGGCTTGAAATACTAATGGATTATTATTTCACTATACACTACCACCCGAGGAAGGAAAATAAGGTGGTAGATGCTTTGAGTACAAAGTATCATGGAGTTTTGAAAAAGATGGGAGTTGAAAGGGATCCTATTTTCATGGATCTTGTAAAGATGGATATGGGAATAACCATGGAAGGTGAAACATTAATGCTTTTTTAAATGGTTTCCAAGCCATCTTTACTAGAAAGGATAAAAAGTTCTCAGGTTGATGATGAGGAGTTTCAGAAGAAGATTAAAGCTGTGAATGATGGGAGATTGAGTGACTTCGTATATGAAGATGGAATTTTGAAATTTGGGAAGAGACTTTGTGTTATCGATATACTAGATCTAAAAATAGAATTGTTGGATGATTATTATAGTTCCAATTTCTCTATACACCCTGGGAGAACCAAAATGTATAGATATTTGAAGGAACAATTTTTGTGGGGCAACATGAAGAGGGAGATTTCTGATTTTGTGTCAAGATGTATGGTTTGTCAACAAGTGAATGCTGGAATGAAACCGCCTGGAGGAGTCATGAAACCTCTTCCCATACCTGAATGGAAATGGGATAATATTACAATGGACTTTGTCATGGGTCTACCAAGGACTCCTAGAAGAAATGATGAAATATGGGTCATTGTTGATCATCATACCATGTCAGCACATTTTCTTGATATAAGAGAAGATTTACCACTTGAACATTTAGCAAAACTATATATTAATGAAGTTTTAAGACGTCAGGGAGTACCCCTATCGATTGTTTCTGATCGTGATCCCCATTTTACATCAAGATTCTGGAAAAGTCTTTAGAAAGCCCTGGATAATGAAGTTCATTTGAGCACTGCTTACCACCCCCAAACTGATGGAAAATTAGAGCGGACTATTCTAACCTTAGAAGATATGTTGAGATCATGCTCACTTGACCTTCAAGGTATGTAAGATCAATATTTACCTCTGGTAAAATTTTCCTATAACAATAGCTTCCATTAAAGTATTCAGATGGAACCATATGAAGCGTTATACAGAAAGATATGTCACACACCAACCTGCTGGGATGATGTTGGTGAAAGAAAACTTGACGGCTCAGAACATGTGGAGGAAATGATGGAAATGGTGAAGGTAATATAAACCCACACCAAAGTTTCTAAAAGTATATAGAAGATCTATAAGGATAACCGAAGGAAGGATTTGGAATTTCAGGTAGGATATCTTATTTTCTTGAAGGTATCTCCCAGGAAGGGTGTAATAAATTTCAATAAGAAGGGTAAATTGAGTCCTAGGTACATCAGACCTTTTGAAATTCTAGAACGAATTGGGGTTGTAGCTTACCGTTTGGCAATGCTGCCAAGCCTCTCCAAAGTTCATGATGTGTTCCATGTATCAATGTGGAGAAAATACATGCCTGACCCAACGCATGTACCCACCTATGAGGAATTAGAATTGGAACCCAATCTGTCTTATTGTGAATATTCTGTCAAGATTCTTGATACAAGATAACAAGTACTTAGAAACCATTGGACTCGTCTGGTAAAAGTTTTATGGAGAAACCAGAAGATGGAAGAGGCAACATGGGAACTCGAGGAACATATGATAAAGAACCACCCGAGTCTTTTTACATAGTAATACATTAGAAATTTCTAGGATGAAATAATTTGAAGGAGGGGAAAATGTAACACCCCAAGCTTCCACAGTACGCTTCTCGTTGAATAATACAGTAGCATGTGTTGTACGCAACTTCGAGTTCTAACACACCACAACCAATCAAACTAGCTATTATGAATATTAATACCCACTTTTTGAAATTTTAAAAAAAAATCTTTCAAAATGGACTTAATTTTTTGATTCGGAATATTGAAATTAGATTAGGATGAATTTTTTGTATTTTTCTGAAAACATTCAATTTTTGATGAATAGTGAAAAACACTCAGTTATAGTTTAAACCCGATTTTTTATTTAAATAAATATTTATTTTATTTAAATTTATTTTAGGTCAAAATAGATACATAATACCTATATATGTTCAATGTAATTAATCGGAGTCAGTTTAGAATAATTTTATATATATAAAAATTTTAATGAACTTTTTACCGTCTTTTACCCACCTCCTAGGAGCATTTGCAAATTTACATTTAACATAATTTTACCAATTCTATGAGTTTATTTCAAAAAATACTAGAGACACAGTTGATATCACTAAGTAAAATGTGGTTCAATGAGATGAAAATAATTTGTGGTGAATAGTAACTTTTTACTTTTATTTACCACGGTTAAAATAAATAGGGTAATTAAGGGTAAAAATGATATTATTATTACCCTAACACATGTCCTAATTATATTGGATAAGTGTAATTCAAACAAAAACAACCATAGGAGTAAAATATTATCCATTAGGTACACTTGGATTAGATTAGGACACTTATTATTATTTTATTTAAAGAAGTGTTAAAAGAGTTAAAATCAAATTTTAACAACTAAAACATTTTTAATATAGGGTTTTACATAACATAAATTTGACTATAAATATTCATTAGAAATATAAAAATATTTCCTACATAATAATATTTTATTTATAATTTTTAGATGTTAAATAATTTAATTTAGTTATGACACACCGTTGATGCAATAATTACCTAATTAATGAAATATTAAAATAATTGATATTATAAATATCCAAATAAATGTAATTTGAAACTTTTTAGGAATTAAACTAATTTTATAGGTTAATATTACTTGTTAGGGTTGGTTAAATGAATTTTTTTCTAAGAAATAATTCTATTATGAATTTAGCAAAAACAAAATACCAAATAGTGTCAAAATTGACATAAAGAGTTTTTATAACAAATATTATATTATTAATTTAAATTCTATTCCTAAAAATCTAAGGTTCGTCCAAAAGACATATATAATGATAGGTGTATCATTAATTAACCACTTGGGGTTTCCTTGGAAGAATATAGAATGTTTATTAACTATATAATATAAAAACACAAAGAGACATGGTAAATGTCAAACTATTTAAATAAGTGTTAAATCTAAAATATAAGGTTAATATAGTTACCCAAACCTGTCTAAAACCTATTGGTTGAGTGTTTGTCGACCCTTATTTACATTATCCTTTAAATAATTCATTTTGGAACCATTAGAAACCAAAAATGTTTTTATTATAAAATAATATTTCTAGCTTTTCCTAAGGTTCCCCTCACACTTCTTATAAAAGGGAACCCCCCTTCTCTATAATTCACACCTTCAAAGCAATTTGGATCAGCCAATACCTACCAAACACCCCTATAAATTGTCCTCACATAATCATAGAGGCATTATTTTAGTCATAAATCCAACCTAAGGATCCTTTTTGATCAAATCAAAAGGAAGAACCCGAAGAAGAGGTAAATATTTCATCACCTCTTCCAAGTTCCTTTCTCCTTCCACTTCCTCTTTTTTTTGTTTCTATTATAAAATAATAAATCCAGTATCTTCTATATAATGTGGTTTTATTATAAATATGGTACAACCATATTAATTATTCTATTCATCCTTTGAATGACATGTCATTATACATGCGTACGTACGGATTATCCTCTCCACATCGTGGTGTAATTGTTATTCAATACATTATTATTTAGATGGGTATAATAATGATGTGTAATTGATGTAAATAATAAATATATCATTACAGTTATTATTTATATATGATATAACATCGAATTATATATTATTTTAATGTCAAAAGAATGATATTTTCGCTCGTGCGTACGTACAGATTACCATCTCCACGAACACGATGAGATTCATTCCGCATCGTATCCATTCAAGACTAATTTTCATTTGATGATTAAAAATAATGTTTAAAGAATTAATATAATTCTGAATATAAATAAGATACATCATATCCACAACAAACATTACTTACATAACAAAACATATAAAGGAAAACGAAATAGTTATCACCCGAAATGATGATACTACTAAGATATTATTAACAAATCAATTTTAAAAGATGACATATGATATATTATTAATTTATATGATTCTTGTATAATTTAATAACAATTTTTTCACCATTATACATGAGTTTAACCTCCCATAAACCACGGAAAAGTACAAGGTAAGGGTTAATTTCACAATCTCATTATTATCCGAGGTTGTTTTTACAAAAGTATCTACTAGAACATCTTTATCATCCACATCCATGTTTCCTAAAAATATATTTCAAAACATTCTTAATATTTTATAGACTATGGGTTAAATTAATTTATACCCATGTTTGACTTTTTATAAGATGTTTATAAAGGAATCTTTCCATCATTTTCTAAACAAGTTCCTTTATAACCTTTTTGACAAAATTGAGGTATGAATGTCTTTTTTTAACATATACGGCCGGTGCAGCTATTTTCCACCATTATAAAATCATCAAAGCTTCCCTTACAGGTTTATAATAATATTTATAAAATAAATATTTTCTTTTATAATTATATTAATTTTAAATGATTTCAAAATAGAAAGATATATTTCTCTAAAAAAGGTTTTGATTTCATCTATGTCAACATCCTTTGATTGATTTTAAGTTTATTTGAAGTTGATTTATTATGATACAAAAATTATATATTTTATTGAAGGTTTTGTGATATATTTTACTATGGATGTGTTGCTTTTATACCATTCTGGTTTATGGATAATGTATTGACATTTCGTATGCTAGTTTTAATACGATTGTTTATGTTATGTTTATACCTTTTCATATGAGGAATGCATTGGACATAGTATGTGACGGGTGGAGCTTGCTATAGCTCCTTGATGCATCGATAGGTCTCATTAGAAAAACTAGTGTCTTGGGAATAGTCCTTGACAAAATATTATTTTTATTCTGGGCACAAGGCCTTGACTATGTGGTTATAAAAGTCTGGCATTATGCATTCCATCATTATGAAAGTGGCTATTGATATTTCATGTGATTATTAGACTATTAGAATATACATGTGATTAATTAAATGGAATTATTTTGATTTATATTTTCCACATTATGATGAATTTTATGTTGAAAAGGCTTTTGTTTTAGTTTTATACATTGCATTAAATGTTTGTGCTTATATATGAAAGTTTCCGCTATATTGTGATCCTTACTGAGCATATGAGCTCACCCCTTTCTATATTTTATTTTTCCTAGGATCTGAAGAAGTATATTATGACTGACATGTAGTTATAGTCTATGGGATCTCAGTGTTTTCTATGGAAACAATGTTGTTGTAGTTTTCCATTTTATGATGTAATGTACGCCTAATGAATGGATCTAGTACTTCCAAGGATACTAAAATAATTGGTCTTTCAAGACTTGATCTTTTGTGATCATTCCAATGTTATGTAATAATGCACCGAATCTGCGTAACTGGGGTTGGGGCGTTACAATAACCATATATTTTTACAAACTTCTCATTTCATTCACTATTAATTAATTCTATAATTATTATCACCGATAACATTTCATTCATTTAGCCATATTTAATGTCAAAACATTCATTAAAACATTGTTTTCCTTAAATAATTAGTCTTTAATTATTTTAACTTATTTAATACATTTACTACTTATTAATCAAAACTATCTTAACCATTACCATTATCATTTTAAAACCCATCATTTATCAATTGCAACCTTTCCATTGATGATTTTATTAATTCCAAGGTCTTTCATGCCACCAGGAAACAATAACACAACCCCACAATTACCAAACCCATCACTGCAAGAACCACCACACATCCCATGCTAACAGCCACCATAAAATCCATGAAAACATCTCATTTCCGCACAACCATACATTCCATTTCTACCATAATCACGTAAAATATCATCCATCACTACCACAACCAAACCACACGTCATCCTCCCAACCAACCATAAAAACCAATTGTAAACATTTTTATCACAATAATAAAGATCCCATATACAGTATCAAATAAATGAAAACATAGAATCAATTCACACTAACGAATTATCCTTAATTATTCTTTCATATTCATTTATAATTTCATGTTCAAATATCGACAACATAATTCCATATTTCCACACACAAAAATAATTTCCAAATTTAAGTGATTAACCCATTATAAAAGGTGATTCCAACATATAAATAACATTAATCAAGGTTTTCATAGTAACAAACATAAAACACTTAGCAACAAAATTAACCAAAACCATCAATATATAAATAATGACATGGAATTTCATAATAAACTTGTGAATATCCATCTTCTTTATGATTCACTTTCCTATAGTTTATTTTAATATTTAATTAAATCCATAACATCCAACCAATGAAATAAAAATAGTGATAATTTCAAAAATTAAACATAAATAAATAAGGAGAAGTCTATAATCTCCTACCTCAACCATTTCTATGAAGACCTTAGTTATAAAATAAGATGAAGATGAACACCCCCACCAAGAACATCCAAATAAGACCCACAATAGCCTATAACACGTAGGGTTCCATTAAAACCATGATCAAATAAAAATAAACCTAAATCCAAACTATTTTCACAACACCTCCAAGAAAAAGGAACAAGAATAAATAATAAGATAATTACTAAGAAAATAAAAAAACTAGATTGGATTACAAAGTAGTTGATCTCTTGAATTTTAGGGATAAAACAATTCAAATGACATATAAAGAAATAAAAAAACACACTTCTAGTTACCTAGCCTTTATAATAAGTTGAATAAGTAGGGTAAAATTCACGAAAACAGCCAAATTTCTAATTTCTATAGGAAAATAATGAATCATTTCATGACTGAGTTTCGCACACCACTATGCACCCTTAATCTAAAATGTATAGTATGATATCCCCTAAATCTCAAGGTTATAAAATTGTAATAAAACTAACATAATATTGTAGGTAAGATCTTGGACAAAGTGATCATGCTATAGTTCTAAGGATCCCAGAGTGATCCTCGAGCTTCTCTCCTCAAACCTAAAATACCTCAAACTAAACCATGGTGTAATGAAATCCACCATGCTACAATGGGTCTCAGATAGACAGAATCAAGAAGCTGATAACCTCACACTCCATGGTGTAGTGATCATAGCCACAGTAAAATGGATATTATGTATGATTAACTAGAATAGTTTATATGTGGTAACTTATATATGTAATATTAACCTTGAAAAAAACTCAAAACCATCACGCTGAAACCCTAGAGACCATGGAACAACCAAAACTCCTCCTTGAGATAGATAAACATAGAAATATCATAGATAATACTCCATACAGTAATATGAAAACTAATAATACATTAAAACTATATATTATTTGGAACACTAGACTATAGCACAACCCCATTCCTTTGTCAATCTTATCACAATGCATCACATTGAACCACGCCGCAACACATCCTTCCAACTAAAATTCCATCTCCAGCCCCATCTTCCTTCCTCTAAACTGCTCTTAACACTTCTAAATCCTGAAATCTTCAAATTAACAGTATTAGAAACTTTATTTAATTACATTATATATCTTTAAAATTATTCTCATCCTAAAGAAACAAAACTAACCTAGAAAAAAGTACATTAGCTGAAAAATACAAACATCCCCAAGAGATACCTCTCAAATAGAAATGACACCATCACCAAATCATAATGTAGCATAAGTATAAATAATCTCAATAAAATTAGAACAAAATAAAACATCTCAAAATGAAAACAGGGTTTAATATATCTTATTATGTGGATCATGCATCTGTGACTCATGTTCCCATATACACTCCTCCAAGCCACCATAGCTCCATATAAAACCCTTTATAGTTTGATATTGTAGACCATGATTTCCTATGGGTTTTTCCACATCATTGGAATTAAATGTATGAAAAATGGTTTATGATTTCCCCTTAGTTTATTAGTCCATTAAAAGTGTTATAAAGTTTTAGTGAGGTAGTATGACAGTTTACACTTCATATGCAACTAGAAAGGATCTACAATGTTTTTAATGTGTCATAACATCATAGATATCTCCATTATGACTCTTGTGTCATTGATATTTTATTATTATTTCTTATACATTGTCACCCTAGTCGGATAACCCAACGAAAGACTATATGAGGACATGGGTCTCATGTGTTTTTCCTAACATCTAGGTTATAGAGGGAATGGATGACTAACCACTCCCTCTTACCCACTCTCCCTTTAGAAAATGTATGGGTTTTTATTGATTATGTAATTATATGTATTTATATATGATATAATGGATAGTGGTTATAGTATATATATCTATATAATATCTATCACGGTTTGTGGTTGTAATGTGGTAAAATGGAGGGAAAGGAGCATGAAAAGAGGAGGGAACGAGGTTAATGTCCTTTGTGTCCATGTTACCCTACTATAATGAGTATTTCATATAAATTTGTGATGTTGTGATGTGGTATACATTTGTAGATATGTCTTTATGTATTTAATGTAGTATAAGAATATTTTTATATGTAGATATAGAAGGTATTTTAGAAAAAATGTATTCTATTTGGGTGTGAGGGTGACTAGATCAGTGGGTAGTGGTTTTGAGGTGCCTATTTGATATATTATATTAATTTTATGTTAGTATACTTGGATATAACATTGGGTGAGATAGCCTTGGAGAATTTTGGTGATAGATGGCCTGGTATAGGTGTGAGTTATTTATATTGTTTATTCAAAAAAGTGATTAGTATGTTTATTCCACATCTGCATGAGTGGTTTTAGGAAGGATCCTACTAAGTATACTTCTTTGAGCACCCCTATATATAAATATTTTTTTATGTTTCTAGAAGTAATTTTGTGATTGATCTTGGCATTACTAGCTCAAGGATTTAAGTTGCTTCGAGAGTCGCTATTATAGGAGTTGTTTTTTAGTATTTCATTTTGGATACCATAGTTATGTATGATATTTTCATGAATTTTGTATTAGGTTAATTTTATTCTATGTGGAGTTGATTGGTGGTTTTATTTATTATTCATGAGATTATCAGGCCAATGTTTCCCATAATTTTTTTTATTCCCTCATTGGTATTCGCCAAATCTTGGTCAATTCGAGGTTGTATTGATAGGTCAATCTCATCTTCCTTACAATCCTAGGAGGGGTTCCTAGTGGGGATAGGTCATGATAGATTAAATATGTCATTTTTATGAAAAATATGTAGAATTTCTAAACCAATGATCAGATTTTTTTGGAAAATGATATTGAAATAAGTAATATAGGGAGAGCACAAAGAGTTTTAGGACTCTTATATTTTATCTTTTGGGTGTCTGTGTTTTTATAGGAGGTTATAAGAAGGAATATGGGGATGGAGTTAAAATTTCAACTGGATGGATATTATGTGGCATGACATGATATATTAATTTTTTAAAAGTTGATTGGAGTAAATGGGTTGTGTTGTATTCTAGTGTGTCACGCCATAAAGACTTGGGCTACCACATGGTTGTCATAATGTTTCATAGAGGAGGATCCATGATATATTTTTCATCACACTATCTTTAAAAGTAATTTTGGTTCTATCATGATCTCTCAGGTTGTTGAGTAGTGGTTTTTATTTTTTTTCATGGTTAGTCCTATATATATTGTTTGTCACATGAAAATTGTTGAGGTTAATCTTATGTGAGGTCTATTATAGAATGGTTATATTGGTTATAGAATATATTAAAAGATGGTTGTCTTATTAGTTCTATCTATCTAATACATGTTGTATTGTCATGACTTTTATTATTCCATTATTTATTTTTAGGCATATTGGGTTTTAGGAGAGAGGACCAAGGATCGCACTGTTATCCTCTAATGTTCATGAATTGATAAGTGATAAATTTGGATTCATTTTGAAATTTTTTATCATGTTGTTTTTAATGTGGTTTGACCCCCATTGAGATTTATCAAATACTATGTCATGAATTATATATAGGTAGTGAATTGTGGTGTAAGGAAACCAGTCACGTTCATAATTCATTATTTTCTTGTAGCAATTATAAATTCAGTTTTTTTTTGTGAATTTTATCCTATATATCTAACTTCCTACAAATCTTAGGCATCCATTTGTGAATCTTTAGTGATATTTAGCTATCCTTTAATAGGTTTTTCCCTAATTTTCTATATATAAACCACTTTGTGATACAAGATGATTATTGTTTTTCTTATTCATTATCTTTATTTATAATTAGAAATTTTTATTATAAAGGTGGAAAATTCTAGAACCAAAATTCAAGGGAGGTATGAAGTGGTGGATCATGAGGGAATAACAATATATAATAACATTATAATCCAAATGAATAGATACAATACAAGAATAGTTAGTAATAATATAATCTTATCCACCTTTAGAGTTAAGTAAAGCAACCACCATGATCCCCACTTATTATATGTGAAGAATATTTACTTCAATTCATTATTATATTCTCATTCCTTATTGTTAATTTTATTTTTAGTAGATATAATAATAGTTTGTCCTTAGGTTTGTTGGTATTTAATTATGATTTTTATGGAACCTAATGTGTTATATGTTTTTGAGGGTCTTTATCAGGTACTCTTGGTGGTGATTTCATCTTCTTCTCATTTTCTCATGAAATTCATTGAAGCTTCAGGTAAGTTAGAAGATTTGAGATTTATCATTATTTATTTATTCGAAATTTTTGGAATTATCAATGTTTTTTGTTAGGTGGATGGTATATATTAAACTAAATAGAAATAAACTAGACTAAATATAATTTAAAATAAAGAGGTTGATTCGCATGTAATTTATGAAATTATATGATATTACCTATATATTGATTGTTTTTATGATGTTGTATTGATCCCATTAGTGATTTGTTTCATTTTTTCAATAAGAATGGTTTAAATATTTATATAAAGATAATATAAAAAGTAATTTAGAGTATACAGAAATATAATATGAGAATTTGAGGTGAGGTTCTCAAGAAAGGTGTCAATATATGTTGTGTTGTGAATATTGGATGCAGTTTTATGAACACCTCGGAGTCTAGAATTTGATAAGAGTTGTTTTCTTCATTTATATATGTTATAATGTAATATATATATGAGATTTTACATTAGATATGTCATTATAAATCCATTCACATATAGGAAAGGTTAAATAATTTGATGAATAGTTCTATATAGTATTCTTATTATTGAATAATATGTCCCTATGAAGAGAAATTATGCTAGTTGAGATAGATCATATTGAGGTAGTGGAACATAAATAAATTATATATACTAAATTTACAAGAATTATTCATTACTTAATTATTGATATAGATTAAATAAAAAACTGAGGAGGTGTTGAGGAAGTGGAAGATCTATTTAAATACCCTAAGGAGTATTTACATGTTTCATAAGATTTGGAATTAAACCTATAATTATTAAAGTGGATTTGATGTTATTTAAAAGTAATTTTAAGTGTTTGAGATTATTTATGGATGTTTAGAAAAGAATAGTGTTGCATGGAATTCATGAATAATAGTAAGGTTGAAGTTATATAGTTATGTAAGAATAGATTTGAGAATTTTGGTGCTGAGTAAGATAAAACCAGTCAAAAAACTGGATATGTGTAAATGAATTTTTTGATAGATGAGTTGTGTGATATTAAAAAAGTCACAAAATAGATATGTTAAATTAAATCCATGGAGGAGAAATTAAATATTAAAATAGAAAATATAACAAACTAATCCCACTATGAAACATGCTACATCATTTTCACACAGAATTGTGGAGGATTAAATCACACCCACCTGAAGCTATTTTAAAATAACATGTACTCACATGTGGTTAACTCCAGTGGCTATGAAAGAATAAAAAGAGGTTTCTAAAGGCTCTTTATGAATGTTTGGGAGGTGTATCAGATTTACTTTAGGGTATCAAGTCTCATGTAATAATGAATCAAAGTTATCAAAATCTATGTAAGATTCCTATGAAATTTTCATGAGATTAGAATAAAGCCTACAAGTGATAATTTGGTTGATTCTTGTTTTGTTCTTCAAGATATAAACATGAAGATACTTTTGAGATTGTTTGTGATTCATATTGGAATTTATTCAAGATTAAAAGAATGAGATTTCTCCATAGAGACACATGTTGTACAATTAATCAATATGAGGATGATAAATAAGTTTGAGAAGGCTCATGTTGGATTTGAAAATATGAAGATATCTGCATCGCATTAATGAAGCCACATCATAGATCCTGATGAAGAATGTTTTGTATAATAAAGTTTATGTTGTAATATTGTGTTATAAGAAGTTTTTGTGATGTTATAACATTCATGGAGAATAAATTATTCTTAAAAGAGAAAATTCAAACCATGGTATTATTCAATACACATGTAGAGAAAAAGTAGATTCCTTAAAGAGGAAGTGTTTCACCATAGTGAATATTGTTTGATGTTTTTATATATATACGTAGAGTTTAAAGCTGTGATTTTTGTGGAGAATTAATGAATGAAAGAAATCATTATAATTAAAGAGATTGTGATTATGATAAATACTATGTATTTTAGGGATTTTAAGAAGGATATTCCTGAATGGTTTCAATGAGAATTAAAAGACGAAAAATTATGGTGAGGAGAATCATGTGTCCAAGGTTTAATGCTTTTCATATTTTAAATATATTAAAAGTATATTCATATGATAATTAATCATAATGACATTTTACCATACATTGAAGAATAATATCATGAAAAATTTGAATGATATTTCTATATTTAAATTATAGAAAGATTATCCTCATGACAATTATGAGTTTATAAAGAGAAAAATAAGTTGGAGTGGATTGTGATTGAGAAATATTGATGTTGGGTGATTACATATATTCTATAATATTCAAAGAAAAATGAGGATACCATCCCTATGAAGTATATATATTTTAAGGGTTTAGAAAATAAGTGAACCAACATTATTGTTATCATAGTCAGGTTACCTTGAGCATTGAATAAGAATATGATGATGAAACATAAGAGAAACCAAACTATTTTTATAAGTTATCATTTGTATAGAATATATTTCAGAAGAACTGATATAGTAAATTGATTATAGTGAATAAGATAGGTATCCCATTCAATAATATTATAGGATAAAGAATAAGTGTGATAGCCTTTATGATTTCTCTAAAAAGTAGTTATCCCTTATGATTACTACATATTTGAGGAAGGAAATTAGATATATTCAGTCAAAAGGTTACTTGTGCATATAATTACAATCATACATTAAAGGGAATCTAGTTGAATATATTTTTTCAATGTAGTACTAGTTAGTACCATATCTGAAGAAGATCACAAGTTGTTTCTTATATGTGACTTGGTTAGTTCCATGATAAAAGGGTTCAAGGATATCCCATTTCCCTTAGTTCATTCTTGATAATAAAATTTCATTTGCACCATACACTAAGGACTAACTCTCACATTGTGTGTGAACCTCATAAATCCTTGTGTAGATTTTTTTCATTCCTATTTTTCATTTCATGAAAAAAAAGCATGTGATGTAAAAAGTAAGTGAGATTTATTCACTCTAACTTGTTTAGATTTAAAAAATAAAAAAAATTAAATCGGTAAAAATTAAATACACTAATTAACCCCTACTCTTAGTGTGGATACACAAATATTGGTTTAAAACATGTTGTTAGTGATAGATTAATTTTTTTTTGTCAAAACATTGATAACTATTATTGACATGTTGTAATCACCTTTCATAATGAGTGAATCACAGAAATTTGGTAATGAATTGGTTGTGTAAAAATCCAGAACTATGTTGTTGATATTTGCATATAAAATTATTATTTAATATAAAGTATTAAATAAGGATAATTCCTTTAGTGTGAAATTTTTTTATGTTACCACTATGATATAAAGGGTTATGGTTGGTCCTTATGGTTTTTTAGAGGATTAGGTGTGGCTTGGTTATGGTAGTGATGGATGGACTGTTGTTTGATTATTTTAGTTGTGGAATGGTTGGTTTGGTGGAGAGGAGATAGTTCTAGGCTGTAATGGGGTATGTTGTCATGGAATGTGGAGTGGTTTTTTTGGTGATGGGGTTTTTTTGAGTTGTGTTATAGTTTCCCGGTGGCATGGAAGGTATTTGGAAATAATGAAATCGATATTGGTCAACAGATAGAATGAAAGAAAAATAAATATTAATTCACTTTTAAAGAATGATTATTATGTTATATATATAATTTATATTAGTAAAATATATCCTTATTACCATCCATGTAATAATAAAATTAAAAACATTTCACATCACTACATGGAGGTGGTCGTCCACATATATGCACGAGTGACATTATTGTATTTCAATGGGTTGGAAGATAAGAAGTTAGATGTGATATTATATTTTAAGTAGTATTTTTATATCATAAATATCACATATATTCATTATATTTAACATCACTACATTTCATGTAAATCATAATTTAAAAACGATTCACATTGATTCTTGAGGCGGTAATATGCAGTACACACGAGCGACGTTATCATATCCCCCATGAAGTGGAAAGTAAGAAGGAATATGTGATATGTTAACTTAAAACGTATAATAATTTCATAAATATAATATAAATATGTTAAATCCATCATTATATCTAGAATTTATAGGTGGTTATAGAAAATTAATTACATCTGTTCGCGATGTGGTAGTCCGTCGTACACATGATTGACGATTTCATTTCACATTTGATGGAAGTGGAGATGGATCTGGGTTACGACATTAAGATAATAACATCTCATTATATAGTGGACACTTTTTTATTATATTATCAAATTTTAAGAAGATTATAAGGATTAATAATAAGATTTAATATGAAAACACATAGTTAAAAACTTAACCTCTTCTTTGGGATACCTCTTTTGGTATAACATAAAGCCTTCTGGATTGTATTTTTATCTAAAAGGCCTCTAGGATGTGAGGGTATATTTAATTAAGGTATTTGGGTAGATATTTATGAAACCAATTTATTTTTTATGTTTTAATATAGAATGTTATGGTGTGGTGTTTTAT
The DNA here is from genome assembly GCA_963277665.1 of Viscum album. Classification (NCBI taxonomy): domain Eukaryota; kingdom Viridiplantae; phylum Streptophyta; class Magnoliopsida; order Santalales; family Viscaceae; genus Viscum; species Viscum album. The sequence continues at coordinate 181,444,925 of OY728153.1, read as the reverse complement.
AAGTGGGGGAGAGGACACATGTGGTCTTTTTGAAAAGAATTAGTTACACCCATGTTTTTATCATGAAAAAAGCCTCTAAAATGGTTAAATATCAAACCATATATGTGATAGGGTCTAAATATTTCCATAAAATGTTCTTTTTTTAAAAAATATGATATTTTTTATTTTTATCTTCTTAGTTTAATCCCCCCCCCATAAACCCTTTTTTACCTTAACTGTGATAATTAATTTTTCCTATTTTTACTATTTGTAATGGTAAAAAATTAAGTTGGCCTTATTAGAAAAATTAAATTATTATAAATCCAAATATGGAATCAATTTTTCCAAATTCAATTCACAAAAATGGTATAATGCAATTAAAAATTATACCTATAGACATGACAAAAAGTAGGTTTCCAAAGAGAAAATTCTCATAGGTATAAAATGATTTTATATCAAAATTCAATATAAAATTTATTAAAATGACCTTAATTAGTTAAATTTTAATTTAATTTAAATAATTTTACCTTAAATACATTTTAAAATTTAATTTATCTTTGTAATTAATTTAAAAAAATGTAGTTTTCAATAAAAATTAGTATTTTTCACTATTCATCAAAAATAATAATATTTTCAAAAAAAACCAAAAAAATCACTCAAATATAATTTTAGAATTTATATTACAAAATAAAGTTAATTTTTTCAAATAAATTTTCTAAATTTAGTAAAAAATAATTTTAAAAAATGTGTGCAATGCGTGAATAACCCACAATTTAGAAGAATATATTTTTTTAGAAAATGATTCTCTCTCTTTAAAATTTTTCTTATTTTATTTATAATCAATAAATAACCATGGAATTTTATTTATACATTTTTAAACCATATAATTTTAATAATTTAGTTATTACTATTTATACTCATCATCTTAAAGGCTATGTTATAATGGTCATGTTTAAATAATAATATTTCAATAGAGTATCTTGTTTCATTCAAACTCGGTATTGTGTGCATTGAAATCTATCGAAGTGATTTAATTTATTTTAAATATATATATATATATTAAATTATATGGGAGCTAAATTCTATTATAATATTGTTATTGTGTGTCATATACACTATCGTATATGATGTTCACTTTTTAAAATCATATGGTGTTACATTCTACCCCCTTATATAAATTGTGTCTTTAAAATTTAATATTGATCTAAATAATAATGGGTTTGAAATTTTATAATACCCTTATTAAAATACCACATTTTTATAATGTTTAATAAAACAACCCATTGATAAGAGGGAAAGGGATGTATGAAGGTCATTTGGAATAACCAGAAAAATTGGTTTCCAAGTAGGAGAATATAGGTGGAAAGTGAATATATGGACATAAAAGAAAAACATAATTCGCAAATAATGATGGTGGGTGATATAGGTAATTGATAAAAAGAAATTTAATAATCAAGATAAATTTAACAACCACAAATTCATAAAAATATGATGAGTTAAGGGAGGATTTGATTTATAAGAAATTAAGGTATTCTGATAACAATTTTATTTCAATGTCCATTTTCTGGAGTTATGGGATTCATTTAAAATATAGGCTGAGAAAATATGAAAATATAGTTACTTGATATATTTCTAATTTATTGGACTAATTCCATCCTTTTTTTTTTGATTTAATAAATTCCCACTTCATTTCTTACTCCATGAAATGAATATCCAAAATGAATTTTTATGCTTAAAGTACATTTAACATATCATTAGAATATCAAGTCATTCCTCATATCTCTAGATATTTTCCAAAACCAAAATGGTTATAACAAGTTATAAAATAACACCCAATGTTCAATTTAATCCATTCTATATATAGTTATCCTTAAAACTCATACAAAATATATCCCTCCAAATTTAATGTCCAAAAAATTTTAAGGAAGGTCACTAAATCAACATTATATTCCCTATAAAATATAATGTGGCTCTTAATGTCACATTAAAAATATTTTAATTCCTTTATCAAAATAAGTCCTTAATTTAGACATGCATGATTCCAAAAATAAAATATCAGGTTGTTTAATATAATCCACAAATCAATACTTTTAGTAAACTCCAAAAAAGATGACATAAACCATCAAACCTCTAAACAAATTTTATATTCACCAACACTATCCCATAAACATGTCATTATTATATCAACATTGAGCATATATTAAGGTTTATCCTCACTTAATAATTTTTTTCCAAGAGGTTTAAATTTTCATTGAATCAATTTTCATGGCCATCAATACCATTAAGCATATTCTCTCAAATCCTTCAAGAAGTAGTAATGTAGTAAATTCCTTATTCATTTCATTGTTCTTATAACCAAAATATCATTGATAAAATACTCCTATAACATATTTCTTAAATATAAACCTAATTACATTAATCATTCCACTTATTCTATGGTAATATCATAATATTGATAATGACCCCTTAACTTATTTTGAGATATATTCCCTTAAAGCATGGGACATTCATTTGTATAGTAACCCATCTATTTTCAGTTAAATCATTGAAAATTACAAATTTCTTTATTACCCTTACAATTATGATCATGGTATTATTTCTCTCTAAACATATAGAGAACTCACATTCCCTTTAAGAAAGTACTATGGTTTCTCTTTCTATAATAATCATATGTGGGAAAATTCTTCTTTCCCGTCTTCCCCTTATCCATTCTTTCTCTACCATATTCTTCTCCTATTACCTCCCTTAGAATCCATAATACTTATATAATTATATATATATTTTTATTTCATGTGATATTATGTCCTCATAAGAATATAATTTTTGGGAGACTAGTTCCCTTTGAAATATTGTTTTAATACCATCAAAGAAAAGATCATGCTTACTCTTTCGATTATATGCATGGGTATGGTTTCCATTAATTCTAATAGGTTCTATTTATAAAAATTTATATACACTAGATTAAATCATAACATTATTTATCATATTGTATAATCCCAAAACAAGTGAAATTTTTTATAAAAATTGAATGATTTATGCAGGGAAAATCTCATAATCATAAACATGGTTTCTTTGGGAAAGATTCCAAATCATAAAGATATTTTCAAATCCTTTATAGTTATTTGTAAAGAAATTGTGAATTATCATAAGAATGTCTCGTAGGAGTGTTAAACCATGTGTGTATTAAGGCTCGTTTTAATGTACCGGGTAATGCTCAAGTCAAGCCCAACGCACTTTTTTCAGAGTTATTATCCCTAGGTACATCTATTCCAGAACCATGTCCACTTATAGTATCTAGAAATAGATGTATTTATAGGTAAATAACATAATATATACCTTAAATAAACTTTAGGATGTTATTCTATATTTATAGTCAATGTATATCATAGGTTTATATTCCCTAATCTATATTTTCCTAAATCTATTTCTCAAAATAAACTTCCTTTGATACCAACTGTAACGACCCCGACTCTAGAAACCCAAAGCTAGTGTCTACTTTAGTACATTGGAACTAGATACAAGGTATCACATACGTAAGGACTGAATAGTTTATTAGTATTTGTAAACAAGATACATACTTGAATTTTACATACTTTTGAAAACATGAAATACAAAAAAAAAATTTAGAACATCGTTATTCCTCGTAGCATATCCCTACATATTATTCATAAAACACTTCCTAGTATCCTGGGGAGAATAAAAAATAATAAATAGGATAGCTAAAATTATCTATAAGGGTAAGAATATAGCAGAATCTATCATGAATAAATAAGTATAATCAATATGGAGAGATAAATAACTAAAACACATACCATTTAATCATTAATCTAAGCATAATATAGAAGAAATAAATTATAAAAAATAAATATATATAAACAATCACATAATACTGAAACATATCCATGGATTTTATAACTAATCAAATGATCACATAGAAATAACTAATCTCAAAATTATGGAATACATAATGTTGGATATCTGAAATTATCACGACCTTCCTTAAGATAGTTTAAATATATAGGTAACAACCCATCTAATTTGTCCAACTGATTCATCACATGAGACATTTCGATGCATAAAGGGGCTATCTATAACCATCCCCCACCCATAAATTTCTAATTCCAATTAATTACTCATATAAAAGGAGTGAAACATAATCAACATAAAAATTCTTATTGAAAAAACTAACATATAAAATGTTAATTCTTACCCCAATAAAATAAACACATTCAAAAACCATCCAGAATAATATGGAGAAAGGTAATGAAATTGTATATCCATAGTAAAAATTATAATAATCTATATAAATAAATAATAAATATGTTATCAATACAACATATACCTGGTGGATCATAAGTACAATAAAGGGTTGAAGTTGTTGATGAATAAAAATACTATAAAAATGTCATTTAAAACATTTTTGTGGAAAATATCCTTTCCACTTTGAAAATCACCTCTTAGAAAAAAAATGTTCACAAAACATTTTTAAAATAATTTTATTTTAGAATAAATTTGGAAACATTTTAAAATAATGTTCAAAACATTGATTGATTATGATGGCATAAAATTACATTCATGTCATATATTTTAAAACAAAGATTCCATTTTACATTTTCGGTAAAAGTCAAAAGGGGATGATTTTAAAAACTATAACACTTTGAAATTTATAAATTAATAAAATTTTAATCAATAAATTATGTGACATGCAAAATTTATTTTAGTTTTCGGTACATGCAACACTGAGTTAGATAGCAGTGCATACAAGACCAAATTTTACCGAACAAAAATAACTTGTTAAGATTATTATTTAAAATGATAGTCATTACCTAGAAATTATAACGGAGGGTATGAATAGGATAAAATAACATAATAAAATTTATATTTTAGAAACAATTTTTGGTTATATGTTGATTATATATAAAATAGGAATCATTTTAATGAAAAATAAATGTTTTAAGAAAAACGGTATTTTTTCTAAAAAAGACAGTTTAATTGTGCATATCGTATATAATTTAAAATTAATTTTTACCACTTTTATAAAATTTATATGAAAAAACCTCATTTTTGATATTTAAATACAAAAAATATCGTAGGGTAATTTTTTAGTATTTTTTTGAGAAGTTTCGTTTTTTTTATAAATAGTGAAAAATACTGAATATTAATTGAAAACTATCTATTCATTTAAATAATTTATAAGGATTTATTATATATTTAATTGGTTTTAAATTAAAATTATATAAATTTTATAAAAATTAATAAAATTTATTTTATTGGAATTATTTTCATTTTTAATTTGGATATAAAAACATTTCAAAATTTTGAACATTCTCACATTAAAAATCCTCTTTCTTATTAGTTCTATGGGATTAAATTAAAATTAAATTATGCAAATTTTTTAATTTTATTTTTTCTAAATGGATTATATTTGTAGAATAAAAATAATTTATAATATAAAATAAGTTCAAAATAATTTTTGAACAAAATGATTAATGAAAATAGTTAAAATTAATTACAGTGATTAAGGAAAAAACGAGTTTACTTTGTGATTAATGTTAGAATATAAGATTCAAAATGACCTATCAACTTGTCAAAAACCCATTATCTATAAATATTTGGACTCTTAACACCCTAATATATAATTTAATGAGTTATTGGGGTATTTTTCCATGAAGCGTTTCTATATAATAAGTTAAGGAAAAAGACAAAAAAAGGAACCTTCCTTGCCTTTAATATTTATAAATCTCTGAGATAGGGGGAAAACATCATATTTTTTGTTATAAATATTATATTGAAATTAAAATTATTTTTTATCAGGATTATTTATTTTAAATTTTTATATATTAAATAATTACTTGAAATGGTTAAGAAACACCAATGCGGAAATTTTTTTAGTTATAAATTAACTAAAATAACTGATACTAAAAATATTAAAAGTGAAATAAATTGAGTGAAATATTTTCTTACATTAATTTTTTAAATGAGAATATAATTTTATACAGGTTTTAAATTAATATATTCAAATTAAATCATTTTATTGATATTTTTAAATTCAAATTAAATAATTAATGTCAAAATTGATATTAATGTTATTTTATAATAAATTATATTTATTTAAATGTTTTAAAATTTAAAAAACTCATATATTATGATAATTGATTTTAATATATGAAAAAATATAAAATATGGTCCATTCATGGACCAATTGTTCTTTTATAATGAACATATTGACCCCTAAATGGTGAAAACTTTCTTAGCGCGGTTATGGTTAAAATAGAGTTTTTGTGCGTTACATGCGCTTTTATTAAAATTAATTTCTAATGAACATGGGATTTTTATTTAATAAATTATATATAATGTTTATAATCAATGGTTATAAATTATATAATAATTATCACTTTTATTTAGTCTTAAATAAAAAATTACCTAGGTTAGAAAACTAGTTACTGTGATAAAAATAAAATGGGTAAAACTGAGTAAACATAAAGAATAATAAAATGATAAAAATGTTTTTATTTTTGTGTTATTGAGGTTTTTCCAGACCAAATAAACCCTAATATACATTATTATTCAATTTTTGAGACACATGAGGTATGTTAGACCTCCCAATAGTGAATAATTTTGAGTATTTACAAGAATATCACTCCTCCTCAACTATAAAAGGGCACTCACTCTTCCCCCTTATTTACACCTCTAAAGCAATTTGGATCGACCAAAAACAACCCAAATAATTCCCTAACATCCCGAACCTCATCATATAATCCTTATATTGGGAATAAATCTAACTTTGGAAGGAATTAGGGTAAACTTAAGGAGGATACCTGAAGAAGAGGTAATGTTCTATGGAAAGCGTTTTTATTTTATTTCATTCCCTATATCATTCAATTATTATTATACCATTATTATATAATAACCAAAATATCTGCCATATAATTATATTTTTTAAATTTTATGACCTAAAACATCACACACTTCCATAAAATGGGTTATTAAATCATTGTTCGTGTGTACGGTGGACTACCGCCTCACGAACCAATGCTATTTTTTTCCATTACAACCATTAAACATTGGGAATAATGATGGATTTATAGTTTATATATGACATTTATTATTTTATTATTATTATTAAATTATTATATCACATATACCTTTATGATTTTTATTTTTTGGGAATACGATAATGTCGATTGTGTGTATGACGGACTACCGCCTCGTGAAGCGCGGTGGCTTATTCACGATTTATATGGAATGTATTAAGGATTGATTTAATAAAAATATTTTATATACATGACATAGAAATTGTATTTGAAAGATAATATATATATATATATATATAATTTTCTTACATTCAATATGATAAGAAAATGGAAATAATGTTCATGAGTACATACAGCTTGGCGTCTCCAAGAATGGTGTATTTCATTTCCTATAGCCAGTTTATGGATTAATATAAATACATATATACTAAATATATATGATATTTAAATCATGGGTTGCATTTTAGATATTATTTTATCATGATCAATGTAATATTAACAAAAAAATAACAAGTCAAAACATAGTTGAAAAACAAAGAAATAACATCCAAAATAATGAAAATAATGAAAGAATATTTAAAAATGACAGATAAGATGTTATAAAAAGATAATTTATGATATCGTAAATATTAATATGATTTTTTATAATTTAATAACATGATTCTCACAATTATAAAATAGTTTAAATATCTTTCAACCAAAAGGAAGCCTAAGGTAAGGTATTTTGTCTGAATTTCATTTTATTGAGGCACATTGTAATGTTATACACCTAAATACATTTATATGGTGTATATACTTCCCCTTGAAATGTAATATCATAAATACTCTATTATTAATAGTATTTTAATTTTAAATTTGAATTATTTTATCCAAGTGGATTTGACTTGAAAATTACCAAATGGTAAAAGTTATTATGAAGTATCACTTTATTTTGCGATTGTTAAATTTCATTTGAAACAATCACTTCCTTGTAATCATTTATCATTAGACATTTCATTTATATTAAAAATCAATATTATTATATTATGGATATGATTATTTCCTAAACTGTATACTATTTTTATATATAGTGTAGACTTTGAAAGTTATTTGAATATCTAGAGAAATGTTGATAAATTTGTATTCTTTACTCAATATGGATATTTGATGATAAAGAACATTATTAAATTGATTATTCAATATATGAAGAATTATTTGGACCTGCAAACATGGGTGGGTCCTAGTTAATGATATCCCCTTTATGTATCGATATTCTAATGATATGAATTAGTATTCCAAATCTGATTGGCTTTTTCCCAGTAGTTTTTAATTGTATTGAGAATAGATCTTGATGGTAAAGGTATCATGTTCTTGGGAAACATGAATTAAAATAATTAAGAATTTAATATATTAATAATTAAGTAATTATTATACATGATATATTCACCATTAAAAAATAAATGGATGCATTTCATTCTCAGCTTATTGATTAAATGGAATGTGTATTCACTTTTATATCTTACCATGTTGATTGCACTTATTAATTCATGATCACTTACTCTATAATTAACAATTACTGAGCATTTAAGATCGCCCCTATTTTGGTTCCTTTCCTGATGTTATAAAGAATAGATCTTTGAACATGTTTTCAAGGATGAAGTTTATAAACATTTGTTTTGTATTATGTTTTATTTTTTATTCTCAATGTAAAATGGGTATCATGTATGTAGCTAGTTCTAAAAAAGTACTAAAATTATTGGTCCTTTAGGATTTGATTCCTTGTATAATGCTAATTTAATAAAGTAAGTCACCAGCTTTGGGCTTCTAGGGTTGATGTCATTACATTTGGTATCAAAGAAAGTTTAGTAAAAACCTTGGAAACTAGATTTGGGGAAAATATATTAGGGAACATAACCCTAAGATAGAATTTGAGGATAAGTATAGAAGAACATCCCAAATATTTTTTAAGGTATATATTATATGGGTCTTCCTAATAATACATCACTATATGGATACTTCAAGTGGATGTGGTTCTGACACAAATATATCTAGGGATAATAACTCAGAAAAGGTCACATTTGGCTTGATTCAAATGTAACATGGTACACAATAATGGACCTTAATACACACCTGGTTTGACACTCCTGGGGGATATGCTTAGGATAATTCAAATATTCTTTACAACCCATTATAAAGTATTTGAAAGTAAATATATCCCTAAAGAAACCATGTTTAAGATTATGATATTAGTTATTGATAAAAAATTTAATTTGTGATAAGTATTTCACTAGTCCTGGGATTAAACATTATGTTACAAAATGTTGTGATCTAATCTAGCATTTTCTATTATTTATAAATGGATCCTAGAAGGAATAAGAGTATCAATACTCATGGTCAAGGTAAAGGTTTCCCTTTTGAGGAAGCCTATATAGCTGGTATTAGAACTGATCAATTTGTGGATATATTAGGACATCTTAATAAAGTTATGATAAATAAAATTTACTAGATAGAGAAACATATTCCATAGTGAGGATTTTTTATGTTGGATCACATTATAGGATAGAGTTCCCCATCATTTAGTGGGACTATTGATCCAATGGAATCTTAGTAAGGTATTAGGTGTTTGGAGAAGATATTTATGGAATTAGGATGTGGTGAAAAGGATGAGGTTACGCTTGTAATATATTGTATCAATGGTGATGTTGACAAATGGTTGTTGTTGATCCAAAATACTAGGGAGGAATAGGAAATAGAACTCATGGAATGAAATGATTTTAAGGAAAATTATTTGAAAAATATTTCCCCCATGAGAAACAAACTGAGATGAAGATAAAGTTCTATATAATAAATAATAATGTGGAATAAATTTTTTCATAGTATGAAGCTACCTTTACAAGGTTAGATAGGTATGTTATGGCTTACATATGAAACACGGAGTGCAAGATTGATCATTTATTTTAAGCTATTAAGATAATCCTCAAAGGGTATTGGTCTCTCATACTTTTTCTTCGAATGATGAAATAGTCTTATGTTATATCAAGATAGAGAAATAATTTCCAAGTATTATGGATTCAAAGGGTAGAAAAAGAAGAATGAGAGGTATAGAAAATAACAGATAAAGGAAAGAAAGGAATGAATTATCTTCCCACATGTGATAATTATGTAAATAATCACCCAAGTAAATGCCTGAAAGGATTGGGAGTTTGTTATATGTTCTAAGAAAAGGTCACTAGGAAAAAGAATGAAAAGGGAAGAAAGAAAACACTATTATTAAGTGTTTGAACTATAAATAGATGGTTCCTTATATCAATAAATACCCCAAGAATCAATGTAATGTACCTTAGAATAAGATGATGGGTCAAGGTCAAGAATATTTTATTAATATAACCAAATCTAAATTATTACTGTTCTTATGTATTTGGATCCAATAAAAATGCTGTAAAAGTATTTTATTAATGATATTATCATCATAATAATTATGAAATATATAAGGATTGTACTAAACAACTATTTTATTAAGGATTTGAGTGTATATAATATATGGTACCAATGAAAAATAAAAATGATTCAGTGATAAGTTTAACTTCTTAAAAAACACATGAGTGAGAAACCTTAATATGTTCCTGATGTTGAGATAATGATTTTTGGATAAAAAGATGATTAATATAGATAAAGTAAATTGTATAGTTCTGAATACCTTGGAACTGATTAATGATTTGTTGAAAAATTGTTTTATTCCATCATTAATGGAGTTTACAACATTTTTTGGATTTAAGGAATATATCCAAAAATCTATGTTTTACCTAATTAATAAGAAATAAAGAATTTTTTCGATAAGGTTTAATGGTAATTCATGTTATTTCTATGTTTTAAGAGAATACATGATGATGGTATTCACATGTTTGGTATGTGATTATTTAGAGCTACTTCATGTTGTTCGGATTAATTATATGTTCATTTTGAAAATTCAGTGACCCTCTAAAGTTTTCGATCGTGATGTTTTAGAAGGGACATATGGTAAGACATTAATGAAAGGGTTTAAGTTTATATTAAGAAAATGTTTTATAGATGAATATTTTACTTCATCGTATGATGCAACCTATGCCAAGAGATTAAGTATAAATAGTTTAAGGCACAACCAAAGGAAAGGATTATGTTTATGAAATAGAAATTTATCACTAAAATATATTTCCTTATATTCTTAGAGAGTAAAATAATTCCTCAACTCTAGGGAAAAGGGTCCTAAAAAATATTTTCATATTATCATAATTTTTTATGATATCAATGAAATTTTTCACACCTCTATTAGAAGTCTTTTTTGTCTTTAACTTTCTCCTGAACACATTCTCTATCGCTCTCACTCTGTATTTGAGTATTATTTTTCTCTTCCATGTCCATGTTTTCATTTCCCACCTTTGTTAGTCTATATAAAAACCTATTTAGTGGATTATTCCATATGAATTTTTTACTTATATTTCTCTCTTATTACGAGGGTATTTTATTAACTATGTTTATGATGTGGGTTTTTCAATAATGGCATTTCAAAATGTCAAACCCTTAATTTCCGAGATCAAGTTTAAATTATGAGGATGCAATTTATTTAAGGTCTGGAGAATGTAACACAATAAAATTATAAAATAATTACATTTTATTAAATAGTGTAGGCAATATGAAACTTTTTTTTACCTTTTGGTACATTCACCACTGAGTTAGATTGTGTTTCATGCAAGACCGAGTTTTACCAAACAAAACAAAACTATTAATATTACTATTTAGAAGGATAGTTATCACCTAGACATTGGAATTGAGGGTATGAATATGATTAAATTACTTATAAAAATATATTATTTAGACACATTTATTGGTTATTTGTTGATTATAAATAAAATAGGAATCATTTGAATGAAAAAGAAATACTTTTTAAAAAACAATATTGTTTTTCTAAAAATATTTTTTAATCATGCTTAGTGAACATAATTTACAATTAATTTTTAAAAATATTAGAAAAATTATATGAAAATTTAAACATCATTTTTGAAATAATAAAAAAATAGAATAGGGTTAATTTTTGGTATTTTTTTGAGAAGATTCATTTTTATAAATAGTGAAAAATACTAAATATTAATTGAAAACTATATTTTCATTTAAATAATTTATAATGTTGAATTATATTTTAAATTGGTTTTAAAGTAAAATTAGATCAATTTTATATCAATTAATCAAATTTTTTATTTTAAATCATTTTCATATTGAATTTAGATATAAAAATATTTCAATCTTTTTAACATTTTCACATTAAAAAATCATTTTCTTATCTCGTCTGTTGAATTAATTTTAAATTAAATTGTCCCACTTTGATGTGTTGAGTCTAGAAAAATGGATTCCATATTTGAAATAATAATAATTTAAAATATTTAATAATTTCAACTTAATATTTTACCAAAATGATTAGTGAAAACAGTTAAAATTGATTATATTGATAATGGTATAAATGAGCTTATTTAGTGATTAAACATAAAATATAAGATGTAAAATAACCTACCAACTTCTCCAACACCGATTAGATGGACATATTTATACCCTAAAATCCTCATTATCAATTATTATGAGTTATTGGTATAATTTTCCATGAATGTGACCTATATAATAAGTTGAGTAAGGAAAAGGACAAAAAAGGAATCTTCTTTAACGTTAATATTTATAAAGATTTGAGATAGGGAAAAACATTAAATTTTTTGTTACAAAAATTATTTTTAAAGGTACAATATTTTTTTCATGATTATTTATTTTAATTATTTATAGATTAAATAATTACTTTATATTATTAAGAAATGACAATGAATGAATTATTTAGTTAATAATTAACTCAAATAAATGATACTAAAAAAATTAAACGTGTAATAAATTGAGTGAATTATTGTATTACATTTATTTTGTAGATATATATATTATATTACATAGGTTTGAACTTAATATATTCAAATTACATCATTTTTTTGATATTTTTTGATTCAAATTAAATAAATAATATCAAAATTGACATTAATGTTATTTGATAATAAATAATATATTATTAAATGATTTAAATTTTTTAAAAAAACCTAAATTATTTTAATTTATTTTAAAATTTTAATAAATATAAAATATTTCCCATTAATGGGACAATTTATCTTTTATAATGATCATATTTACCCCATAAATAGTACAAACTTTGTTAGCATGATTAGGGTTAAAATAGTGTTTTTGTGCGTTACGTGCGCTTCTATTAAATTTAATTTCCAACACACATTAGATTTTGATTTTAAAAATTATATATAATATTTAAAATCAATGGGTACAAATTATATAATAAATCTCACTTTAATTTATTCTTGATGTATAAATTACCTAGGTTATAAAACTAGTTACCGTGATAAAAACAAAAAAGGGTAAAATTGAGTAAAATTAATGACTAAGGGAAAAAATGATAAAAAAAATATTTTTTTTGTGTTGGAGGTGTATATAGACCACATAAACCATCATACACATTATTATTCAAGTTTTTAGGCACGTCATGTAAGTGATACCACCCAATAGTGAATAATTTTGAATATTTACAAGAGTGTCACTCCTCCTCAACTATAAAAGGGCATTCACTTTCCCCAATTATTAATGACTCTAAAGTCATTTGGATTATCAAAAACCTGCCCAAATAACTCTCTAACATCCCTCATATCATCCTAGAATCCATATATTGGGCATAAATCCAACATAGGAAGGAATTAGTGCAATCATAAGAAGGATACCCAAAAAAGTGGTAAAGTTCTTCTAAAATCATTTTTATTTTATTTTCATCTCCACCTCATTCAATTATTATTATACTATGATTATATAATATCATTTTTAAATTATATATAATGATATTTTTTTATGTTAATTTCAATGCCTAAAACATTACACACTTCAATCAAATAGGTTACAAAATCATCATCTGTGTGTTTGATATACTATCGTCTCACGAGTTGATGTCATTTATTTTTCCATTACCACCTTTCAAAGATAGTAATAATTATGTATTTATAGTTTATATATGATATATATTATATTTATTATGTTATTATTCTTCATTAATTACTATATCACACATACCTTCCTTTTTTACATTTTGTGGGAGTACGATAACATTGCTCGTGTGTATGGCGAACTACTGCCTCGCGAAATGATGTGACTGATTCATGATTTACATGGAATGTATTAGGGATGGGTTTAATAAAAATATGCAATATACATAACATAAAAAAATTTGGAATGATAATATGTATATGTATCATTTAATTTTTTTCTTTCAATACGATAATAAAATGGAAACAACGTTCATGCGTATGTACACCATACCATCTCCCTGAACAATGTATTTTAGTTCCTATCACAAAATTTTATGGATTAATCTAAATAAATATTTAATAAATATAAATTATATTTAAATCGTTTTTTAAATTTTGGATATTATTAAATCGTTATTTAAATAATAGGAAGAAAAAAAATAAATAGTCAAAATATAATTGAAAAATGAGGCAATTAACACCCAAAAAAATGAAAATAATGAAAGAATATTAACAAATAGGTGATAATATGTTATAAAATGATCATATATGATATTATAAATATTAATATGTTTCTATTATAAGTTTATAATATTCTTAAAAAAATTATACATTATGTTAAAGAGCATTCAAACAAAATTAAGTGTGGGGTAATGGATTTCGTCTCAATTTCATTACATTGAGGCATATTATAATGTTATTCACCAAATTACATTTATATATTGTATGTACTACCAAATGATATGTAATATCATTAATATTACATTATTAATTGTACTTTATGTTTAAATTTTAATTATTTCTTCCAATTGGATTTGAATTAAAAATTACCAAATGGTAAAAGTTATTGGGAAATCTCAATTTCTTTTTTGATTATTAACATTCATTTGAAATGGTCACTTTATTGTAATAATTTATCATTAGTTATTTAATTTCTATTAAATAAATATATTAATTTATGAGGGATATGATTATTTTCAAAACCATATACTAGTTTTACTTCGGGTGTATACTTATAAAGTTATGTGTATATCTGGTAAAATATTGATTGATTCTAATTCTTTACTCAATACAAATATTTTATGATAATGAAAATTATTAAATAGATTATTTGATATATGAGGAATGATTCAGACCTATAGAAATAGGTGGGTATCAGTTAATTATATCCCCTAAATGCATTGGTAGTCTGAAGAGATGAATCAGATATCTAAATTAGATGGGGTTTTACCCAGTAGTTTTAAACTATATTGAGAATAGATCTTGACGATAAAGATATCATGTTCCTAGAAAACATGAATACCAATAATTAATTATTTTATACCTTAATAATTTAGTTATTTTTATCCATGATATTTTCACTATGAAAAAATATATGGACACACTTCATTCTCAGCTTATTGATTAAATGACATTAATCTTCATTTATTAACCATTCCATTTTGATTATTCATTATCTAGTTATTTAAATGGATTTTTCATTCATCTATATACCTTTAAAAATTCATTATTCTTATTTGTTCATTATTACTTATACTATGATTAACCCTTAATGGACATTTGAGAACACCCTTATTTTGTATCCTTTCCCCAGGTTATGAAGAAAAGATATTTGACTAAGTTCTTAAGGAGGCAGTTTATTTTATTTTGATATGTGTTATGTTTTATTTTCTATTCCCAATATAAAATAGGTATTATGTGTGTATATATTTCTAAAAAACTAATAAACTGATCGGTCCTTCAGGATTTTTTTCCTTATAATCTTTTCAATGTAATAAAGTAAGCCATCGACTCATCGCTTCTAAGGTCGCGGTCATTACAAAAATGACATGAAGATTACTTTAAAATAAAAATAAGTTAAAATGGGTAAAAAATTATTTAATAAATCATTTTTAAAAGGTTAAAAATAATTTTTAAAACATTTTTAGAAAAAATGGATTGTGATGAAAAAATATTTCTCAAGAAAGAGATAAATAAAGTCGAATTCTATTAAAAACATTTTCTCAATCATTTTAAGTAAAAAGAGTGGTAAATGGTACTATTACATGAAAAAGTTGATGTATAAAATCATTAGAATAAAATATATTTATTTTTAGATAGAAATATCAAATAATTCTTCAAAGGGATACTTAAAAAAAATCCTAAATAATGATGAGATTGTGAAATAAACACTTACCATTTTGGAAACTTTTGAATCTGAAGTCTCATGGAAGGAATAACATAAAAGGAAACTTTAAAAACCATTAATATAAATATATTCATGATATAACATATCAAAATGGGAATTATATACACCACACAATGGAATAAATGGTGAATATGGTGTATGTATCATGGAAGTAAAAGTGAGATTAGAAACTCTTACCTTTGGTTCAACTTCCTTCATATGTGTCTGATGTAAGGCCCCATCCTTATAAATTAAATAATAATCAGTTAAATAAATTATTTTACTTTATTTCACATTGAGGATCTTTTCAGGTTTATATCTTTAGATAATTAGGCTATAATTATTACATAATAACTCAAATATTACAAAGTAGACACTTCCACTCACTATCAATTTTTTTCACAAAATATAAATTTTCAAAATAAAACATGATTTGTTTTTATTAATTAAAATATTAATAACATACATCTTGACTTTATCCTTTCTATTACCCATCCTTATACTATATGAATTTTTTTTTAAAATTTGGTATGAGCATAAAAATCTCAATAAGGTATCTAAAAAGAAAGCAAATCATTAGATCAGTAAAAACATAAAATCTCATATAATTTTTACCTTTATCTTATAATTTATTTGAGTATATTACATAAAAAAATTTATATAAAAACAAACATTCATTTTTCTCAAATAAAATTATTAAAACCCATAGCATGAAATTAAAACTCATTTAGGTGGATTATAGCATAATATGCATAAAACCCTTTCAAACCCCTTTTAATTGGAATAACCATATAGAAAACTTCCAATTAATATATTATAGGATTACCCAATGATATTAGGGACACCCCATTTTAATATTTAATAGGCTTTCTCAGTTCTATCTAGGTCACCCCATGTTAATCTATAATGGGTTTTCCCAGCGCTATCTAAGCCACCCCGTGTTAAGCTATAACAGGATTTCTCGGTGCTATTTGGGTCACACCATGTATAAGCTATATTAGGATCATCCATTTCCTACAATGATTAAGTAACATATCATTAATAAAACAATTTAATCCTAAAACCATTTGAAAAACTCTTTTAATCCCATAAGTAAAAATTTTTAGATAAAAATACACTTTCCTTTCAACAACCCATTTTTTATACCAAAACTCCATTTTCCTTGAAATATCAATTTCGATACTAAAATACATAAAACAATAAATATGGTTTTTCATTTATGGAAACATGAAATATTTTAATGTAATATGACAAAAAAATAATTTCCACAGTGGTCAAAAAATATTTGTCGTTGTATACCTTAAGAATAGAACATTCTTTTTCTCATTTTTACAAACATTACATATATAAACATATAGAATTTATTTTTAAAACCATTTAATTAAATTAAAAATATAGATGAAATTTCCTTTAAAATCATTTTATATCCAAATAAATTAATATGTAAAATAATATCAAGAATATTGACATGGAGAAAAAGATTTGATAAATAAATCTTTAATCATTCAAGGTGTCCCACACCACTTTGAACATTTAAATAATAATATCCATTAAATAATAAATTTACCAAAACATTAAATAAAAATATTGTAGATAAAATATGTATATTAAATATAAAAGGGGAAGTAAATATATCTTATAAAATAATAAAGGTGTTTATCATCATGAAATTCCTCAATGAAAGGAGAATGAGATAAATCTCTTAGCTTGATTCTGATTCATCGCATACGTTCATTATCTTCCTAAATAATAAACTTAGGTTAATTATTTAATTTATTTATAAAATTTTTTATGTTTATTATTCCTTCTTATATAACTTATTACCATGTTATATAAATCACTTAATTATTTATTTTCATGTCGAATCTTTTGACGATATTCAGCATTTGAGTTTAAAATGAAATTAGTATGATGTCAACAGTCAAAATGTTCATAAGTACATCATCTATAGAATACTATTAATAGAATAATAATCACTTTCACACATCAATTATACTTTTAAATCCATCCATTAAATTTGTGTATGAAAAATGAACAATGTTATAATCATGGAGACGGTAAGTTGTACGTACGCATGAGTAACGTTTTCATTGTTCAATGATCGTTATGGAAAGAAGGTAAGTATTATTTTATCTTTAAAGAATTATCATAATAACATTAATGTAATATTAATCTTTTAAATATAATTATATAAATCATCCATGTGATGTGGTGATGAAAAATGAATCACATCACTTTATAGAGGTGATAGTTCACATGTACGCATGAACAACGTTATCATTTTCAAGTTAATGGAAATTAAGAATGTAATTGATATATAATTAACTTATAATTATAAATATGTCATTATATATTATATAAATATTAATTTCATCATTATAACCATTCTTGAGATACTTTAATGTAAAATGAATTATATCAGTTTGTGGAGGTGATAGTTCACACGTACGCACGAACGATTAAATCTTTTCTTATTTGATATAATTGGAGATGGATATGGGTAATGATAAAAACATAATATAATCTTAGTATATTCATAATAATGGATTTATTATTTTATCTTGTTTTAAGGATATTTTAAGTAAGTGGAATAATAAATAAAATAGAAACACTTATTTAAAAATGATACCTCATCTTCAAACAATCTCCTTTGATTAACACCCTAACACCACGAAATAGGGTTTTAGGACTACACTAAGGCCTCCATAATTTATTTAGGGACTCTATTTAGGGATTTTTTCACATCATGGTGAAACAAAATAGGTTTTTAAGTGTGAATAAATGAGAATAATGGGTTCTCATTTATAGGATAGGGGAGGGTAACTCTTGGAATTCTTCAAAATATTAAATTAATATAAGATTAATCTTATTTTCCAAAGGGATAAAAATTGAGTTATATTGAATATAGGATGATTATGGTTCTACATCCAATCATCCAAGGAAAATTATATAAGTTTTGAATATTTTTTTAATCCTTATCTTCTTGTTTTAATCCTTTTAACTCTTACCATGTTATCAAGAAATATATACTTTGAAGGTTAATATAATTATCACCACATGCCAAAATAAAAATAAAAGATAAATTCATGAAATTATAAGAATTATACCAACTTTTTGGAAGAATATTAGATTGTTTAAAATTTTATATCTTTTAATAAACTATTATTTATTTTAAAATATAAAAAATATTAATTATTGACACTATTCGTTACTTGACTCTTATAAAATATCATAACAACATGATAAATTAGAACCAAATAATTTAAGACATATCTATGTAAAATTTTTCAAAAAAACTTGTATGACATTAATCATATCAATTTATATTTTTTTAGTATTTTTATTATTATTTATTTGATTGTTCCATTTATTAAACAATTACTGCATCATAATAGTGTCACCATTTAAAGTAGTTATTTTATCTATAAAAAATATATAAATAATTTAACATGATTTATATAAATATTTTATATTTCATATTACTATTTATAGTAGAACATATTAGCTATATATCCTAATATTAAAAATATTTTACTTGTTAAAAACAAAAGTGTAACGAAACTGTCTCTTCTTTATATATAATATTATAAATGTATTAAAGTGATCCAATTGGATCCAAGTTGTCCCAATATAGCCCCAATTATTATTTTGGTCGAAACACACTCATCCAATTAAATTATTACAAGGGTTAGGGTAATTTTATAACGCTTATACTATTATTATTACCATTAATTACCGGATTTACCCTTAACTATGGTAAAAAATTACTAAAGTTATTATTCACCATAAATTAAGTTGTTACTATTAAACTAAATATTTCATATTAATTAAATCTATGTATGTTAATTCATAAAAATTAAAAATCTATAAGTGTGTACTATTAATTTAAAATTAATCCCATTGTCAAAATGAGAAAATGAGTTTTTAAAGTAAACACTTTCAAAATTTCACCATGTTTTTATATCCATTCTCAATGTCAAATTGATTCCAATGACCTAAATTGGATTAATTGAGAAAACTGGATCTAATTAAACATTAAAACCAATCAAAAATATTATTTAACACTATAGATAAATTTAATGGAAAAGTAGTTTTTAATTAACAATGCATTATTTTTTAACTATTCATCAAAAAATAAATCATATTAGAAAAATACCAAAAAATTAACCACACTAAATTTTGATACCCCTATTTAAAATAAGAATTTAATTTTTTTCAAATATAATCTATAAAAGTGTCAAAAGTAAATTTAAAATAGGTGCAACATCAAAAGGTGGCAAAACTGCCTTTTTTGAAAAATACTTATTTTATGTGTAAAATTGGATTTGTTCTTTTATCGTGTCTAGAAAACACATATTATGAATTTTAAATATTATATTAAATATTTTAAATATATATTTCATTAATATAATCAAAATATGTTGATTTTTTTATTTATTGGTATAAACCACACTTTTTCACATTTAAATAGTTTTTCAGAAAAAAAACATTTCTTTTTATTTTAAAAAATGTTTTAAATTCATTTATAATTAATTTTTCAAAAAATAATTAACTATATATACATGTATAAACCATATTATCAAAATTTAGTTAATATTTTTTATTCATGTCATTCTAACACCTAGTTTTTAACAGTTACATTTAAATATTATTTAGTTGTTTTCTTAAGCTCGATGTGGCATATCATGTAAACTATTGAGAATAGTGTTTACTTTTAAATACTCAGGATGTTAAATTCCCCCCCCATCTTTATAAATTTCATCCTTGTAATTCAAAATCATGATCGAAAACTATGGTTTGACTTTTGAAAATTCCTTTATTTAAATCCCACATCAAAAATGGATTAATAAATCATCCACTTTAAAAGATGGAAAGGGAAGTATAAATTTCACCTAAGATAACACATACTAGGGTTCGATATTGAAAAACATGGATATGGAATAGAAAACTAACCCTAAATTTCGGATGGATGGTGATAGAGAACATGGTCATGATAAAGTTAAAATCATAAAATAATACATTTTTGATGTCTTAAAAGGACATTAACTTCTTAGTAAGAAAATTAAATGAATAACATTTCTGTTTTAAGAACATTTTCATAGATTTGAGGAATTATTTTAAAACCTAAATTAATAACATAAGGAAATATACATACTTGATAAGTACAATTTCTTCCAATAATCAAATTCCACTACAAACGCATGCTTTTTTTTCAAATGATGAGTACTTAAGATGAATTTTTCATGATTAAAGCACTAGAATCAACTTCTAGAGAATAAAATATTCCAAAAAATATTAACTATCTATTTATCATCCTAGAAAAATTAACCAAAACCAAAACGGTTAGGATAAGATATGATAATTCCCCAAAAAGTGTAATCCTTTATATGATTAAAAACTACATTAATATCCAAAATTCAACAGTAATACCTGAATTTCAACATAGTCCATTCAATAAATAACTATTCCTACATTTCTTAAAAAATATTCTAGACTAATATTGAAATCAAAAAATAATTTGATCACGTAATCTTCCAAGATAAATTTTAATAATTATCTCCAAATAACATCAATTAGTCTTGAAGTCTCATACTAATATGTAATTGCCCTAGTAATATTTAAGATATACTAACTATTTCTATAAATAACCTGGATCACCAAAAGTCCATAATAAAATCATAAATTCTTCCAAAATATAATTTAACCTTTATTCCTCAAATAAAATACCATAGTATTCTATTTACCTTGATCATATTGGATTCCCAGAATAGCAAATGTCTTCTAAAATAACATTAATCACTTAATCACCAAATCATTTTCCAATATCATGGATATCTATTCAATAAAACATATGTTCCAAAAATTAACTTATTAGTATTCCATAAAATCATTTAACTAAAAATAAAAAGTCATACTAACCAGAACATCACATAGGCTAGTGGTAGGTTATGCACCCTTGTAGATCTTCAGTTGTGGGTTCGATTCTAGCAGCCTTGCTGGACGTGATGGGTTTTCACCCATCCTACATGTTTTCCTTTTTCTAAAACTATATAATTATTATAACATTCCAACAATATAATAATGTCCTCAAAATAACGATAACATATTTTAACCTCAAATTTTATATCATACCTTTCATTTTTCATCCCAAAAAGTATTAACACAAAATTACTTCAAAAAAATAATGTATCCAAAAATACCATTAATCACCTTAAAATTTCAAAACTTAAAGCGTAAAAATGGTTTCCAATACATTAAACTTATGATAAAACTAAAAATTATAAACATGTGATGATATCCCTAACTCTTAAGAAAACATCCCAATCTATAAAGTTATCTAAACCATCCACTGATACCAACTATAAGTCCCAAGCCTTAAACATTACTTAATCTTTAGTTAATTCAAGAATTTTACTTTATTTTACATTGAGAATATTTTTAGGTTTATAGTTTTATATAATTCTTCCATAACAATTACATAATAACTCAAATATTACAGATTAGACACTTCTACTCACTATCCATTTTTTCACAAGATAAAACATGAATTCTTTTTTTTTTGATAAAAATATTCATGAAATTCTCCTTGACTTCCAAATTTCTCTCACCCATCCTTAAACCATGTTAAAAAAAAATTAAAACATGGGATGTGCACAATAATATTAGCAAGAGATATAAAAAGAAAGAAAACCATAAAAATAAGTAAAAACTTGAAATCGCATATAGCATTTAGATTTATATTCAAAATTCATTAAGAATATAAAATAGATCATTTTCACATAAAAAACATACACACATTTTTCTAAAAAAAATCATTAAACCCCATAGTATTAAATTAAAACTCTTTTAGGTGACTTAGAGAATCATGTACATAAAACCCTTTAAATTGGAATAACCGTATGGTCGAATTACAATTAATATATTACAGACATACTTGGAGATAATTAGGCCACCCCATTTTAATATATAATATGATTTCTTGGTGCTATCTAGGCCACCCTATGTTAAGTTATAACAAGATTTCCTATTGTTATCTGGGCCACCCAATGTTAAGCTATTATGGGCTTTTCTGGTACTATCTGGGCCACCCCATGTATAATCTATATTCGGATCACCCGTTTCCTACAATACTCAAGTACCATGTGATTAATAAAACACATTTATCATAAAACCCTTTGAAAAACTATTTTAATCCCTTCTGTAACCATTTTAAAATAAAAATACCATTTTCTTTTAAGAACCCATTTTCAATAACAAAACATCTTTTTCATTGAAACCCCACTTTCAATACCAAAATACCCAAAAATATAATATTATTTTTCTTTTATGGAAACATGAAATCTTAAAAATTAATTCAATAATAAAATAGTGGTCACGGCGGTAAAAAACTATTTGGCGTTGTATATGTTAAAAATAGAACATTCTATTTGTTTTTTGTCAAAAAATTATATATAAAAACATGTAGAAATATTAATTTTAAAAATATAAATACCTGGAATTTCCATGAAATTTTTTTTCTTAAATACATGGAAATTTTACGGGTCCACAGTTTCTGACGGCACTTTATTCTGAGGCCCAGTGTGCCGAGAATCAAATTCTGAAGTTTTGTTCGGGTGCGTTCAGTAAACGTATATTCATAATTTTATAACTTTTGAACCGGTGCTCGGAATTGAAATCTGAGGGCACCGTTGAACTTGTATCGTCAGTGATTGATTAGTGAGACCTTCACTGCAATTGCGTTTAATCGAGAGTAAAAGTTAGTTTTGGGGGGTTTTTAATTAAATTCAATAATGTTAAAGATTTAACATTATTTAATATTGGTGGTTAAAATCTCCAAGGGGAGGTTGTAGGTGGGGTCCACCACACCAGAACCTCCCTTTGGAGGATTATTAGGTGGGACCCACCCGACCTCTCTAACTCCCCTTTAACCCACTCAAACCCCCAATTAAAGTTGGAAAACCTCTCTATAAAGTGGGGGAGCCTCTCCACCTTCCCCCACCTTTTAATTGCCAACTCTCCACCCATTAATTAGGTTAATGGTTTCTTTTAATTCAAATCTTTTTGAATTCTTTTTCAAACAATTAAATAATGGGTTGGATTCACCCATTATTTTGGTAGAAAATTTTTTTGGGTGGAAACTTGAGAGAGAACTTCATCCTTTCAACGAAGAACGCGAAGAACGCTCCTTCAACTAAAAATCGACGTCGTCATCTTCCTTCTTCAACCAAGGCAAGAAAAGGGAAGTGACGCCCACGAGGAAAGTCGATGTCATATTCGACTTCTTCACCTTTGAACACTCGTCCGCCAACGACGAGTACCTCTCTTCCTCTTCCGACGTTGACGGAACGAGGCCACCTTCACACAAATCCGCCAAACGACACCGACAAGCAAGGTAGGGGTTTGAGTTGTTGTGTTTCTGTTCTACGTCGTATAATATTTTGTTTTGAATTATGCCAAATGTTATCAACATAATATGGGGGGTTCGGACCACACCAACACATCTGACCCTCCCCCTTTTGATCTTGTTTGTTGTTAACGATGGAAGCGGACAACGGCGGCCAGCGTCGGGCTGGCCGTGAAGAAACCGGCGGCGCAAGACCGCTGGGTCACCGGAAAGGTGCTACACCGCCATGCCACGTGGCGGACAGAAGATCTATGGTCA
Source organism: Viscum album (assembly GCA_963277665.1). Lineage (NCBI taxonomy): Eukaryota > Viridiplantae > Streptophyta > Magnoliopsida > Santalales > Viscaceae > Viscum > Viscum album. The sequence continues at coordinate 181,420,022 of OY728153.1, read as the reverse complement.
TGTCGGGCCACAGTGGAGGCGTGCGGCACCGTCGCATTGCGCAGAGGGTAGTAGGAGGCTGCGGCCAAGGCGGGCCGTGGCGGAGGGGCGTGGCGCCGTCGCTCCACGCCGGAGAAGACCCGTGGCCTATGACCGCTGTGGATAGGGGAGGGCGGTCGGCTGAGCTGGCGCCTTGAGACGGCCATTTCGGGAGCTCGGGGGGGTGTAACACCCCCCTTCACGTGGCCAGCTGGCCACCTAGGCCAGCCAGCCGGGCATGGACACCCGACCAGCCGGGCGCCACACGGCCAACCGGGCGCCACACGGCTAGTCGGGCCGAGCCCCACGACCATCCGGGCCAGGCCACATGGCCAGCCAACCAGGCCAGGCCACACGACCAACCAATCGGGCTAGGCCGCGCCTTTGGGATGGGCCTCCCCTTCGGGCAAGGCCGTGCCTTCGGGCCGGGCCGCCCCTTCTGGCCAGGTCGTGCCTTCGGTCAGGGTCGGGCCTTCGAGTTGGGCCGCCCCTTCAGACCGGGTCGGACTCATGGACCGGGTCGGACCCCGGTCTAGACCTGGGTTAGTTCGGGTCAGTTCGACTGGGTCGGACCGAACTCGGACCCGTTAGACCCGAATACACCTATTCGCCCATAACTCGGGCTACGGGCGTCCGTTTGACGAACTGTCAGCGACGCCGATATTCATGGAATGAAGTCGTCCCTTTGAGAATACCCCCATAGAATTTTTGGGTATAGTGGAGATACGGTCAGTTTGGTTCGTACACGAAACCAACCGGGCCCCCAAGACTAAATGGCTAATAACTCACAAACCAGGCATCCGTTTTACGCGCTGTATGTTGCGTTGAGACCCCTATGACGTCGCAGACCTTTGAGATAATTCCACATGAGACTTAGTGACACATGTAGTATCAACCAGTAGCTCGTGGAGCGGATCCTCTTGGAGACGAGCGTACAGAGTGCAGAGACCTAGTAGGTGGCAGACCTGACGAGAGCTTGACCGATTCGACTTGGAGTGATTCGACTAGCCCAGTGGGGAGCACCCGGTATTTGGAATCAGACCCATGGCGGAAGGAGCGCCTGGTAGTTGGTAGCAGACCCGCGGTACTCAACATGTGGAGTACCTTTTTAGGCTATTGGGATAGCACCCTGTATTTGGTGGCAGACCCATAGCGGACAGAGCGCCAGATATTTGCAACACACCTGTGATACTCGACAGGAGGAGTACCTCAGCAGTCCAAGGTTAGTGAGAAGCGCCTCGGTGTCATGACCGCACCACTGTACTTGACAGAGGAGGATTTCTCCAGCAGTCATTGTTTCGATAATGAAAAATTCAAGTGTGAGCTGAGTCAATGACTTTTGTGTTTTCCTCATGATTGAGATGGGTTACATGATAACTTAGGTATATGTATGGGAATATACCTAAGTAATGGTTATCTGTTGAAATCATACATTTTGGTTTATCCTTGTTGGATTTTGTGAGACCTTGAGGGTCTCAGGGTCCCTACTGTGTATCTTTATACTCACCCCTACACGGGATATGCCCGCACTACGTTGTGTTGGATGCAGACGACAGACATCACTGACAGCGGCTGAGAGCACCAAGATTGGACGGTACCCAGAGGTGGAACATGATCAAGAGCACTGGCAGTTTCCGAGGGCATCATCACTGACGGCACATGATTCTGAGGCCCGATGTGTCAGGAATCAAATTCGAATGTTTTGTTCGGGTACGTTCAGTAAACGTACGTTCGGAATTTTATAACTTTTGAACCGGTTCTCGTAATTGAAATCTGAGGGCACCATTGAACATGCAACATTATTGATTTCTTAGTGATACCTTCACTGCAGTTGCATTTTATCGAGAGTAAACTTTAGTTTTGTGGGGTTTTTAATTAAATTGAATAATGTTAAAGATTTAAATTTATTTTATGTTGGTGGTTAAAACCTCCAAGGGGAGGTTAGAGGTGGGGTCCACCACACCATAACGTCCCTTGGGAGGATTATTCGGTGGGGCCCAACCGACCTCTCTAACTCCCCATTAACCCACTCGAACCCCCAATTAAATTTGGTAAAACTCTCTATAAAGTGGGGGAGGTTCTCCACCTTCACCCACAATTTAATTGCCAACTCTCCACCCATTAATTTAGTTAGTGGTTTCTTGTAATTCAAATATTTTGGAATTATTTTTCAAATAATTAAATAATGGGTTGGCTTCACACATTATTTTGGTTGGAAATTCATTGGGGTGGAAACTTGAGAGAGAACTTCATCCTCTCAATGAAGAACGCGATGAATTCTCCTTCCACTGAAAATCAACGTCGTCATCTTCCTTCTTCAACCAAGGCAAGGAAAGGGAAGCGACGCCCATGAGGATGCTGATGTCATCTTCAACTTCATCACCTTTGAATGATCGTCCGCCAATGACAAGAACCTCTCTTCCTCTTCGGATGTTGACGTAATGACGTCGCCTTCCCATGAATCCGTCAAACAACACCGACAAGAAAGGCATGGGTTTGAGTTTCCTTGTTTATGTTCTACGTCGTTTAATATTTTGGTTTGCATTATGCAAAATTTTATCAACATAACATGGGGAGTTCGGACCGCACCAACATGTTTGACCCTCCCCCTTTTGAACTTGTTTTTTGTTGACGATGGAAGCGGACAACGGTGGCCGGCGTTGGGCCGGCCGCGAGGAAACCGGCAGTGCAACACCGCTGGGTCACCGGAAAGGTGCGGAACCACCAAGCCATGTGGCAGAAAGTAGATCTGTTGTCACGTTGGGCTGCGGTGGAGCTGCGCTGCACTGTCGCGTTGCACAGAGGGCAGTAGGAGGCCACGGCCAAGGAAGGCCGTGGCGGAGGGGCGTGGCGTCGTCGCACCACGCCGGAGAAGACCCACGACCTAAGGCAGCGGTGGACAGGGGAGGGCGGCCGGCTGAGCCGGTGCCTTGCGACGGCCATTTTGGGAGCCCGGGTGGGTGTAACACCACCCCTTTACGTGGCCAGCTGGCCGCCCGATCCAGCCAGCCGGGCCATGCCACACAGCCAGTCGGGCGCCACATGGCCAACCGGGCGCCACAGGGCCAGCCGGGCTGGGCCACACGGCCACCCAGGCTGGGCCACATGGCCAGCTGGGCCGGGCCACACTGCCAGCCGGGTCGGACCACATGGCTCTCCAACTAGGCCAGGCCGTGCCTTTAGGCCGGGCCTCCCCTTCGGGCAAGGTCGTGCCTTCGGGCCGGGCTGCCCCTTCAGGCCAGGTCGGGCCTTCGGGAAGGGTCGGGCCTTCGAGTCAGGCTGCCCCTTCGGGCCAGGCCGCCCCTTCAGACCGGGTCAGACCCCGGTCCAGACCCGGGTGAGGTCGGGTCTGTTCGACTGGGTCAGATCGGACCCTGACCCGTCAGACCCGAATACACCTTTTCGCCCATAACTCGGGCTACGGGCGTCCATTTGACGAACTGTCTGTGACGTAGATATTATTGGAATGAAGTCGTCCTTTTGAGAATACCCCAACAGGAGTTCAGGTATAGTTGAGATACGGTCAGGTTGGTTTGTACACAAAACCAACCGGGCCCCCGAGGACTAAAAGGCAAATAACTCACAGACCGGGCGTCCGATTGATGTGATGTCTGTTGCGTTGAGACCCTTATGACGTCACATAACTTTGAGATACTTCCACATCAGACATAGTGACACATGGAGTAGAGACCAGTAGCTCATGGAGCGGATCCACCTCGAGACGAGCATACAGAGTGCGGAGACCTAGTAGCTGGCAGACCTGACGACAACTTGACCGATTTGACTCGGAGTGATTCGACTAGCCTAGTGGGGAGCATCCGGTATTTGGTGGTATACCCATGGAGGAATGAGTGCCTTGTAGGTGGTAGCAGACCTGTGGTACTCAACATGAGGAGTACCTCTTTAGGATATAGGGGGAGCTCCCGGTATTTGGTGGCAGACCCACAGCGGACAGAGCGCCCGATATTTGGAAACAGACCCGCAGTACTCGATAGGAGGAGTACCTCAGCAGTCCAAGGTTAGTGAGAAGCACCTCGGTGTCGTGACAGGCCTACTGTACTCGAAAGAGGAGGAGTTCTCCAGTAGTCGTGGTTCTGATAATGAAAAATCCTAGTTTGATCTGAGTCAACGACTTTTGTGTTTTCCTCATGATTGAGATGGGTTACTTGATAACTTAGGTATATGTATGGGCATATAGCTAATTAATGGTTATCCGTTGAAATCATACTTTGTGGTTTATCCTTGATGTATTTTGTGAGACGTTGAGGGTCTCGGGGTCCCTACTGAGTATCGTTATACTCACCCCTGTACAGGATATTCCCGCACCTCATTGTGTTGGATGCAAACGATGGACATCACTGACAGTGGATGAGAGCACCTGGACTAGACGGTACCCAGAGTTGGAACACACGACGTGTCGGTACCCGGAGGAGACGGACAGACGTGGAGTGCTGAGGAGGCTATCTATTACTACCCTTCAGGTAGGATCCATGGTGGATGATTCAGGAGCTTCTAGACACCTTCCAGTTGATTGTCTTTTAGTTGTACCTGTTTGTCCTTTCCTTGTACTTTACTGTTGGGCTTGTATTTCTGGTCCCTTTACTTTCAGTACACTTGTTATAAAGCTTTTACTTAGTTTTTTCTTCTTCTATTACTCTGTTTGTGTGTGTTTACATTTTATAAAGGCAATGTTTTCCCAATTTAAGAGAATTACGCCTTTGGTGCTAGTCGCCAGCCCCAAGCCTATAGAATGCGGGCTTGGGGTAGTCACGATACGAGCCTCGGGGGTCGGGTCGTGACAAATGGGTATCATAGGAGTTGGTTCTACCACATAAATTAGGACTCTGATATTTCTTTTCTATAAAGCAATAATATTATGGGTACCGAGTGTGGTTTTCAGTTCAGGAAGTCTAGTGTTGGTGCAGCGGCCAACGTATCCATAATCTAGGACCCTGACTACTAATTTCTGACTTAGAGCACCAAAACACGGATTGAATGTGTGTTTTCAAAAATTTTCTATAATTTAGCTCAAACCAGGTCAGCTCACAAGGTATATTATTTTGACCGTGTTGCATCTGTTTCTTTCAGGATGCCTCCCTATGGACGACCAGTTAGAGCCCCGCGAGTTGTACGTACTGACAGACCGCTGAGAAACGAGGCCTTAGTAGAGGGCCCTATTCTAGTTGAGGCACCAGTGGAGGCACCAATAGTACTACATTCCATTGGGCCACTGATTCCATCAGCCCCAGCAGCAGAGAGTGCACGCTACTTGAGTACGCTGCAGGAATTCCAGCACCAGAGGCCACCCAGGTTCTAGGGAGAGATGGACCCGCAGGCGGCTGAGGATTGGTTGGAGGCTGTGGTGAGAGTTTTCAAGCTAGTAGGGACACCATTCGACTTCATGGTGATACTTGCTTCTAGCCTCCATTAGGCAGTAGCAGACAGATGGTGGATCCTAATGCTCCAGATGCATGACAAGGCGACACTTCTATGGGCAGACCTTGAGGGCCTGTTCCAGGTGGAGTTTGTACCATCCACCCTTAGAGGGGTGCGGATACAGGAGCTACTTCATCTGCAGCAAGGCAGCATGAGTGTATCTAACTACTCAGTGAGGTTCACTGACCTCTCACTCTACTCCACTGATATGGTATGGGACCCGTTCTTTAGAGCACAAACCTTTGAGCTGGGACTCAGGAGAGAGATCAGAGCTTCAGTTATCTCCCACAGAATCCTGATGCAGACAGGGGTGTTAGAGCGAGCCCTCCTAGTGGAGAGTTTCCTTGCTGAGAAGTCTCCAAAAGCGAGATCCACCACTAGTCGACTTGCAGCGGAGTCTTCTGCAGTTAGAAGTAGACAGTTGACCCAGAGGTCCAAGATGACCATTCCCACAAGTGGTTGACTGCACGACTCAAGATCGGTTCTGAGGGGCACCCAGAGTAGAGACAGAGCCAGACATGTTAGGAGCGGATAGGGTTACTCCTGCGGCGAGCTTGGTGGTGACTATCCAACCCACCATACTGATGATCATCATACAGTGAGGGACCTCCCAGGCAGAGGCAGAGGTTCAATCGAGGCGGTCCGCAGTGCAGAGGCAGACATGTCAGAAAAGATGGTCGTACAGCTGGCAGTGGTCGACGTTATGAGGTGCTACCACCACCACCACCAGGAGGACCACCCTGACCGCAGGGAGCTGGCGGACAGGGGAGAGCTCAGCTTCAGGCAGCTGAGGCATATGACCATAGAGATCCAGAGATGATTCGAGGTACAATTTGTGTCTACTCCACCTTAGCTGCAGTTCTTATTGATACAAGTTCCAGTCGTTATTTTATATCCAATTCCCTCGTTCGAAGCTCAGAGATTCTGACGGAGCCGTTGGCTTGATCTGTATAGCTATAGAATCCTACGGAAGTAGACTCAATGATTACGCACTAGTTCCGGTAGTGTGAGATTACTCTTGGAGGTGAGAGCTTCAGCTGGGATCTCCTCATAGTGGTTTTGAGGCCCTATGATGTAATCATGGGTATGGACTGGTTATCTAAAGTCCATGCTCAGATCGACTATATTAGGCGCAAAGTGTTGTGTGTCTACTCAGATGGGACCAGGCTCACCTTCACCGGTGAGAATGGAACCTTTGCAGCGCAGGATAGACATACTCAGAGGAGGGTTTAACCGATCACTCACCAGTTGGCTTTCCATACCCTCAGAGCAGTAGAAGTGGAGAGTCCAACATATCCTATAATGGTGGAATAATATGCGGATGTTTTCTCTGACGATGTTTTAGTAATACCTCCTCACAGATAGGTGTAATTCTACATTGACATGTACCCTGGTATGCCACCAATATCTACTCTAGAATATCAGATGGCTCCAACTGAGCTTCACGAGCTATGGGAACAGCTGGAGGACTTGCAGGGGAAGGGATTCATCTGGCCCATTGTTTCTCCCTGGGCAGCCCTGATTCTGTTCGCCAAGAAGGCGGATGGGAGCTTGATGTTCTGTATCAACTACTGTCACCTGAATCAGGTGACTGTGAAGAACAAGTACCCACTTCCAAGGATTGAAGACCTCTTTGATCAGCTCAAGGGAGCACGATGTATCTTGAAGATAGACCTCAGATCAGGCTATCACCAGCTCAGAGTTCGAGATGAGGATGTGCATAAGACGACCATCAAGTGTCGGTATGGCCACTATGAGTACTTGGTTATTCTCTTCGGCATAACCAACTATCCAGCAGTGTTCATGAGTCTCATGAATAGGATATTACACCCTTACCACGATCGCTTTGTCGTTGTATTCATCGACGACATTTTGATCTGCTCGACTACTGAGGAGGAACATGCCTACCATTTGCAGGTAGTACTAGATACACTCCGAGAGCACCAGCTTTGTGGTATGCTCTTGATGTTCCAGTTTTGGATTCGAGAGGTTCACCTCTTGGGAAACGTCATCTCATAAGCTGGAGTTGCAGTAGATCCAGTGAATATTGAGGCAGTACTTGCCTGGGAGCCACCCAGGAGGGTGACAGAGGTACAAAGTTTCCTAGGCATGGATGGATACTATCGGAGGTTCGTTCCAGATTTATCTAGAGTTTTAGTACCACTATCAGCCTTGACGAAGAAGGGGAAACCCTTCGTGTGGTTGGAGAGATGCCAGTATAGATTTTAGAAGCTGAGGCAGAGGCTGACTAGTGCCCCCATCTTGAGGCTTTCAGATGAGGGTGCAGGGTATGTAGTTTACTAAGACACATCAGGGACTGGACTCGGGAGTGTGCTGATGTAGGAGAAAGCAGTGATCGTGTATGGGCCTCAGAAGTTGAGATAGCATGAGCAGAACTTCACTACCCATGACCTAGAGTTAGCAGCAGTGGTCTTCGCCTTGAAGATTTGGTGACACTATCTGATTGGAGAACGTTTTACCATGTACTCTGATCACAAGGGTCTCAGTTATATCTTCTATCAGAAGAAACAGAACCCGAGATAGCGAATATGGATTGAGATCCTCTCGGACTATGACTTCAAGATAGTCTATACCCCTAGGAAGGGGAACATTTTTGCGGATGCGCTCAGTAGGAGGACTGACATTCAGCTACTAGGGGAGGCGACAGAGTCGTTGGCTGCCTTGCATATATCCTTTGTAGATACAGATGGAGTAGACTATCTTCAGTCTCTTATATTCACCCATCCAATTCTTCAGTGAGTCAGGGAGGCACAGCGTGGAGACTCTGACTGCAAGACACGACATGCTCAGATATCCCCAGGGCAGGCACCTGATGGATTTTATGAAGGTGGGGAGCACTTCATCCTCTTCAGAGAACGTACCATGGTACCGGTTACACTTCAGAAGGTGGTGTTGATGTATTTCCACACTTACCCTCTAGTGCTTCATCTAGGAGTGGTAAAGATGTACCAATACCTCAGATGACAGCACTGGTGGCCAGGTATGAAGAAGGCGGTAGAGGAGTTTGTCTCACGATGCCTCACTTGTCAGCAAGTGAAGGTGGAGCACCAGGTACCAGCAAGCTTAGTTCATCCCTTAGAGGTCCCATAGTGGAAGTGGGGTGGGATATCCATGGACTTCGTAACAGTTCTTCCACATACATCCAGAAGTCACGACTCGATATGGGTGATCATCGACCAACTCACCATGTCGGACCACTTCCTATCGATTAGAGACCGGGGCTCAGTTGAGAGCTTGGGATGCCTCTATGTGCATGATATAGTGCATTTTTATGGAGTAACTTCTTCTATTGTCTTCAACCGTGACACAAGCTTCACTTCCTGACTATAGAAGGGGTTGCAGGAGGCTTTCGGGACATATCTACGTCTGTGAACCGCCTTCCATCCTCAGACAGATGGTCAGCCTAAGAGGACCATGCAGTCCCTCAAGGACATGCTCTGTGCATGTGTCCTTGACTTCGGTCGCAGTTGGGAGGATCACTTACCTTTGGTGGATTTTTTCCTACAACAACAGATTTCACTCCAGCATCGTTATGTCACACTTTGAGGCCTTGTATGCTTGGCCTTGTAGATCACCACTATGCAGGACCGACCCAGGGGAGTCAGCACCAGTAGGACCAGAGATGGTACGGGATACCATGGAGAAGGATCAGATCATCCAGGAGTGGATGAAGACTATACAAAGCAAGCATAAGTCATATGCAACTAGGAGACAGAGACCTCTGGAGTTCGAGGATGGAGATCAAGTCTTTTTAAGGGTCTCACCTCGACAAGTTATGCAGATATTTGTCCAAGGCGTCAAGTTATCTCCACGGTTTATTTGACCTTTCTAGGTCCTCAGCAGAGTAGGCGAGGTGGCTTACTGCCTGGATCTCCCACCTCAGCTGCATCGGGTGCACGACGTCTTCCACGTGTCTTAGTTGAGGAGACACAAGCACGAACCATCCCACATCATCGACCATGGAGAGTTGGACATCGATGACGGGGAGACTTTCTCGGAGGTTCCAGTAGATATTGATGATCAACAGGATCAGGTATTGCATGGACGGTCGATACCTCTGGTGCACGTTTGCTGGCAGCATGGGAATGTCCCGGAGAGCACATTGGAGCGGGAGGCACAGATGCATGCTCAGTACCCTAATTTGTTCCCTTTGTTCGAGTTGTAGCTTATGGGGACGTAAATCCCTAAGGAGGGGAGAATGTAAAGACCCTGAATTTCAGTGGAAATTTTTTTCTTAAATACATGGGAATTTTACGGGTCCGTAGTTTCTGACGGCGCTTGATTCAGAGGTCCAGTGTGCCCAGAATCAAATTCTGAAGTTTTGTTTGGGTACGTTCAGTAAACGTACGTTTGGAATTTTATAAAATTTGAACTGGTGCTCAGAAATGAAATCTGAGGGCACCGTTGAACTCACAGCATCAGTGATTTCTTAGTGAGACCTTCACCAGAGTTGCATTTTATCAAGAGTAAAAGTTAGACTTTGGGGGTTTTTAATTAAATTGAATAAAGTTAAAGATTTAACTTTATTTTATGTTGGTGGTTAAAACCTCCAAGGGGAGGTTGGAGGTGGGGGACACCACACCATAACCTCCCTTGGGAGGATTATTAGGTGGGGTCCACACAACCACTCTAACTCCCCTTTAACCCCCCTCAAACCCCCAATTAGATTTCTTAAAACTCTCCATAAATTGGGGGAGCCTCTCCAACTTCCCCCACCTTTTAATTTCCAACTCCCCACCCATTAATTAAGTGAATGGTTCCTTTTAATTCAAATATTTTTGAATTATTTTTCCAACAATTAAATAATCGGTTGGCTTAACCCATTATTTTGGTTGGCAATTCTTTTGGGTGGAAACATGGGAGAGAACTTCATCCTCTCAACGAAGAACGCGAAGAATGCTCCTTCCACCGAAAATCGATGTTGTCTTCTTCCTTCTTCAACCAAGGCAAGGAAAGGGAAGCGACACCCACGAGGAACGCTGACGTCATCTTCGACATTGTTACCTTAGAATGCCCATCCACCAACGATGAGTACTTCTCTTCCTCTTCCAACGTTGACAGAACAACACCACCTTCTCTCGACTCCATCAAATGACACCGAAAATCAAGGTAGGGGTTTGAGTTTCCTTGTTTCCATTCTATGTCGTTCAATATTTTGGTTTGTTTTATGTTGATTGTTATCAACATAACATGGGGGGTTTGGAGCGCACCAACACGGCTGACCCTCCCCCTTTTGATCTTGTTTGTTGTTGATGATGGAAGCAGACAACGACAGCTAGCGTCGGGCCGAGCACGACGAAACTGGCGTCGTAAGACCGCCGGGTCCCCAGAAAGGCATTGCACCGCCGTACCATGTAGAGGAAAGGAGTGTCGCAGCCATGTCAGGTCGCGGTGGAGGCGCGCGGCGCCACCGCGCCACGCCGGAGAAGACCTACGGCCTAAGACCACGGTGGATAGGGGAGGGCGGTCGGCTGAGCCGGCTGTCGATGCGTGCCAGGTGGGACCCTTTGGGTCCAGCAGTTTCAAGAGCCAGTGCCTTGCGCCGACCGTTTCGGGAGCCCGGGGGTGTAACACCCCCCCTTTATGCGGCCAACTGGTCACTTGGGCCAGCCCGCCGAGCCAGGCCACACGGCCAGTCGGGCCGAGCCACACGGCCAGTCGGGCCGAGCCACACGGCCAGTCGGGCCGAGCCACACGGCCAGTCGGGTCGCGCCACACGGCCAGCCGGGCCGAGCCACATGGCCAGCCGGGCCAAGCCACACGGCCAGTCGGGCCGAGCTACACGGCCAGCCGGACCGAGCCACATGGCCAGCTGGGCCGAGCCACATAGCCAGCCGGGACGGGCCACAGGGCCAGCCAACTGGGTTAGGTCGAGCCTTCAGGTCGAGCCGCCCCTTCGGGTCGGGTCGTGCCTTCAGGTCAGGCTGCCCCTTCGGGCCATGTCATGCCTTTGGGCCAGGCTGTGCCTTCGAGCCGGGCCACCCATTCGGGTCGGGCCACCCCTTCAGACCGGATCAGACTCACGAACAGGGACGGACCCTGGTCCAGACCCGTGTCAGGTCGAGTCAGTCCGACTGGGTCGGACCGGACCCGGACCCGTTAGACCCGAATACTCCTATTCGCCCATAACTCAGGCTACAAGCGTCCGTTTGACAAACCGTCAGTGGTGCCGATATTCTGGGAATAAAGTCGTACCTTTGATAATACACAACAGGAGTTCGTGGTATATTTGAGATATGGTCGGGTTGGTTCGTACATGAAACCAATAGGTCCCCCATAACTAAAAGGCTAATAACTCACAAATCGGACGTCCGATTGACGCGCCTTCTATTGCATTGATACCCCTAGGATGTCTCGGACCATTGAGATACTTCCACATGAGACTTCGTGACATTTGAAGTATCGAACAGTTGCTCGTGTAGCAGATCCTCCCGGAGATGAGCGTACAGAGTGCGGAGATCTAGTATCTGGCAGACCGGACGACTGCTTGACCGATTCGACTCGGTGTGATTCGACTAGCCCAGTGGGGAGTGCCCGATATTTGGTGGAAGACCCATGGAGGAGAGAGCGCCTGGTAGTTGGCAGCAGACCCACGGTACTCGACAAGAGGATTACCTCTGTAGGCTATAGGGGGAGCGCCCGATATTTTGCGGCAGACCCACAACGAATAGAGCACCTGGTATTTGGCAGCAGACCCGCGGTACTCGACAGGAGGTGTACCTCAGTAGTCCAAGGTTAGCGAGAAGCGCCTCGGTGTCGCGACAAGCCCACTATAATCGATAGAGGAGGAGTTCTACAGTAGTCATGGTTTCGATAATGATAAATCCTGGTTTGATCTGATTCAATGACTTTTTTTGGTTTCCTCATGATTGAGATGGGTTACTTGGTAACTTAGGTATATGTATGGGAATATACCTAAGTAATGGTTATCCGTTGAAATAATACTTTTTGGTTTATCCTTGTTAGATTTTTAAGACCTTTAGCGTCTCGGGGGCCCTACTGAGTATCGCTATACTCACCCCTCATGGGCTATGACCGCACCTCGTTGTGTTGGATGCAGATTACGGACACCGCTGACGGTGGTCGCGATAACCAGGACTAAACGGTACCTGGAGGTGGACCTCACGACGAGTCAGTACCTGAAGGAGACAGACGGACGCAAAGTGATGAGGAGGCTTTCTGTACCTACTTTTTAGGTAGGATCTATGGTGGACGATCCAAGAGCTGCTAGACACCTTCCAACTATTTGTCTTTTAGTTGTACCTGTTTTTCCTTTCCTTGTACTTTACTATTGGGATTGTATTTCCAGCCCCTTTACTTTCAGTACACTTGTTATACAGCTTTTACTTAGTGTTTTCTTACACTTGTATTCTGGTTTTGTGTGTTTATGTTTTATAAAGGCATTACCTTCCCAGTTTTAGGGAATTACGCCTTTGATGCTAGTCGCCATCCCCTAGCCTATGGAAGGCGGGTTTGGGATATTCACGATACGGGCCTCGAGGGTCGGGTTGTGACAAAAAACCTTTGAATATGATTAAATATATATATATATATATATATATATATATAATTTCCTTTAAAAAAATTATACCCACATAAATTAATATGTAAAATAATATCAAGAATTTTGGCATGGAGAAAAGGATTTTATAATTAAATCTTTAAACATTCAATGTGTCTCATACCACTTTGAACATTTAAATCATAATATCCATGAAATAATAAATTTACCAAAACATTAAATAACATTATTATAAATAAAATATGGATATTAAATGTAAATGGGGTTTTATATACACCTTATAAAATAATAAAGGTATGTATCATCTAGAAATGACTTAATGAAAGGAGATTAAGATGAAATCTCTTACCTTGAGTCTGATTCATCACTTATGTTCTTTATCTTTATAAATAATAAATATATGTTAATTATTTACTTGATTTATAATTCTTTTCAAGATTATTATTCCTTTTTATATCACTTATTACCGGGTTATAATAATCACTTAATTATTTAAGTTCACATCGAACGTTTTGACGATATTTGGTATTTGAGTCCAAAATAAAACTGGTAAGATGTAAATAGTAAAAGTGGTAATAATTACATCATATTTATAATAATATTAATGAAATAATAATCACCTTAATACATAAATTATTCTTTTAAATCTATCCATTAAAATTGTGTATGAAAATTGAATGATGTTACAATCATAGAGACTGTAAGTCGTACGTATGCATGAGTAACGTTTTTATTTTTCAATGATCATTATGGAAAGAAGGTAAGTATTATTTTATATTTACATAATTATAATAATGTCATTAATATAATATTAATCATTTAATTATACTTACATATATCATTCATGTGATGTGGTGATGAAAAATGATTCGCATCGCTTCGTAGAGGTGATAAATCACGCGTATGCAAGAACAACGTTATCACTTTCATGTGCATGGAAAGCAAGAAAATAATTAATATATTTTTAACTTATAATGATAAATATTACATTAATATCATATATAAACATTAATTACATCATTATAACCATTATTTAGATACTTTAATGGAAAAAAATTAAATCGATTAGTGGAGGTGATAGTTTAAACGTACGCATGAATGATTAATTATTTCCCCATTGGATGGAATTGGAGTTGGATATTGGTCATGATAAAAACATAATATAATACCAACATATTTAGGATAATAATTATTATTTTATCATGGTTTAAGGATATTTGAAGGAATTTGATGAAGACGTAAAATAAAAACACTTAATTAAAAATGATACATCTTCTTCAGATGATCTCCTTTGATTAACACCTTAACACATCTAAGGAGGGTGTTCTACCTAAAATAAGGCCTCTATAATGTTTTTAGTTACTCTAGGAAGTGATTTTTTTAGATAATTTATAAACCAAATAGTTATTTATGTGTGAATAAAATAGATTAATGGGTGCCCTTTTATAAGAGAGGGGAGGGGCACTCTTGGAATTCATCAAAATATTGAATTAATATAAAATTAATTTTCTTTAAAAAATGGATCATAATTGATTTATTTATAATATAGGATGAGTATGGGTTTAAATATAATCATCCAATTAATGTTATAGATGTTTTGAATATTTTGTTTAATCCTTAACTTTTTTTAACTATTTTAACCCTTACCATGTTTTCAAGTAATTTACACTTTGAGGGTTAATAAAATTACCATCACATGCCAAACGACCCATAAAAAGTCATTTATGAAATTATAAGACTTGTTAAAACTTTTTTGTTGAATTTTATTTTTTTATAAATTTTATATCATTTAATAAAATATTATTTATTTGAAAATATCAATAATGTCAATTTTTACACTATTCATTACTTAACTTTTAAAAATATCATAACAACATGATAAATTAGAAAAAACTCATTTAAAACATCTATAAAATGTAAAATGTATCTAAAAAATATTTTATAAAATTAATAATCTCAATTTATATTTATTTTATTATTTTTATTATCATTTATTGTATTCTTCCATTAATTAAATAATTACTTTGTCATCATTGTGTCACTATTTAGGTAATTATATTATCTATAAAAATTATAAATAAATTAAAATGATTTATATAAATATTTTATATTTAAAATTTCTATTTATAGTTTAAAATATCAGCTATATAACTTCATATTAAAAATATTTTACTTGTTGAAAGAAAAAGTGTAACAAAATTGGCTTTTCTTTAAATATAATATTATAAATGTATTAAATTCATCCAAGTGGATCCAAGTGGTCCAAAATAGAACCAAGTATTATTTTGGTCGAAATAAATTCATCTAATTAAATTAGGATGAGTTTTAGGGTAATTTTATAATGCTTATAATATTATTTTTACCCTTAATTACCTAATTTACCCTTAATCGTGGTAAAACAAATACTAAAGTTACTATTTGTAAACAATTATGTTGTTCCTATTATAACAAAAATTTCATATTAGTTAAAATTTTTCATTTCCATTTTTCTATGTTGAAAATACATAAGTGGATAAAATTAATTTAAATTTAATCATGTTGTCAGAACGAGAAAACGAGTTTTTAAAGTAAAGATGTTCAAAAGTTCACCAAGTTTTTTATATCCAATATCAATGTGAAATTGATTCCAATGAACTAAATAGGATTAATTTATAAAAACTTTATCTAATTATACATCAAACTCATTCAAAAAAATTAGTTAATACTATAAATAAATTTAATATAAAGTGGTTTTTAATTAAAAATGCATTATATTTTAACTATTCATCAAAAAATTAATCTTATCAGAAAAATACCAAAACATTAACCAAATAAAATTTTGATTCCCCTATTTCAAATAATAAGTTTATTTTTCTTAAATTTAACTTATAAAAGTGTCAAAAACTGGATTTAAAATAAGTCCGTCATCAAAAGGGTGCAAAACTACCTTTTTTGAAAAATACTTATTTTATGTGTACAATTTGATTAGTTTTTATATCATATGTAGAACACAAATAATATGAATGTTAAATATTATATTTAATATGTTAAATATATATTTCATTAATATAATCCAAAAAGATATGTTTGTTTATTTATTGGTATAAACTACACTTCTTAACATTTAAATAGTTTTTCAGAAAAAACCTATCTTTTTATTTTAAAAAAGGTTTTACATTCATTTATAATAAATTGTTCAAAAAATAATTAATTATATATAAATGTGCAAACCATATTTTCATAATTAATTTATTAATATTCCTTCCCTTTATTATAATGGATATGTTTGAACAGTAACATTTAAATATTATTTAGTTGTCCGCTTAAGCTCGATGTGGCATATCATATACGCTATTGAGCATAGTGTTTCCTTTTAAAAACTCAGGATGTTACATATAAACCTCTTTTATAATAAATATAGGTTTATTATAAATATATTACAGAACTATACCCATATTTTTAATACCATATATGATTTTATTATAGGATTTTACCACCCGTTTATTATAAAATTGTTAAAATCACAATTTTGTGTGATAATTACTTTGTTTTTCATGTATGTTTTAGTTTGATAATTTTGGTCCTTTTAATTTTATCATGGTTAAGTCATCTAAAAAAGGTTAAAATGATATAATTATCATATATATTCATTATATATGTATTTACATTAATTTATAAAATTTATAAATAGAAAATGGATTACACCGTTCTTGGAGATGGTAGACTATATATACACATGAACGTTGTTTCTATTTTTCTCAATAGATGGATGTAAAGGAAAATAAATATTAATTAAATTTTTAAGGAATTAATATTATTTTATATGTATCCTTTATATTAATAAAATTTTTCCTTACTTCCATCCTTGTAAAAATAAAATGAAAAACATTTCACATCACTACGTGGTGGCGATAGTCCACACATATGGATGAGCGACGTTATTGTATTCCAATAGATTGGGAGGTAAGAAGTTAGAAGCGATATTATATATCCAAAAGTATTGTTAGATCATAAATATCACAAATATTCTTTCAATTTAACCTCAATACCTTTCATATAAAGCGTAAATGAAAAACGAATCGCATTGCTTCGCAAGGTGATAACCTACCGTTTACATAAGTGGTGTTATTGTATCCCCCACAGAATGGAAAGTAATAAGGTATATGTGATATGATAATTTAATAAGAATAATAATTTCATAAATATCATATAAATATGTTAAATCCATAATTGTATCCATCCATTAAAGGTGGTGACGGAAAATGAATTACATCGGTTCTTGAGGTGGTAGTCCACCGTACACATGATCGACGATTTTGTTTCTCATTTGATGGAAGAGGAGATAGATATGGGTTATTAAATTAAAATAATAACATCTAAATATATAGGGTATAATGGTGTTATTATATTATCATATTTTTATAAGATTATAAATATTTTTAGGAAACAATAAAATGAAAACGCATAGATAAAAATGTTACCTCTTCATTGGGTAACCTCTTTAGGTTTAACCTAATGCCCATACAGATTGAATTTATGATCTAAAAAATTCATATAGGATGTGTTTAGGTATGTAAGGATTGTATTTGAGTGGGTATTTTTTAAAATAATGGGTTTTGGATGTGTGAATAGGGGATGAGAGTAGGTGGCCTTTTATAAGTAGGGGAGAGGACACACTTGGTATTTTTGAAAAGAATCAATTACACCCATGTTTTTATCATACCAAAATCATAAAAATAGGTCATTATCAAACCAAAGAGGTTATAGGGTCTAGATATAGCTATAAAATGTGTTTTGAACAAGTTTTATATCATTTTAATCCTTATCTTCTTAGTTTACCCCCCCCCCCCCTGAAAAACTCATTTTTACCTTAAACACGGTAATTAATTTTTACTATTTTTACTATTCATAATTGTAAAAAAAATATGATTAACTTATTATATAATATAAATTATTCTGATTAAAAATATGAAATACTTTTTTACAAATTCAATTTATATAATTTGTTGAATCCAATTTAAAATTATACCCATAAACATGACGAAAAACGGGGTTCCAATGAGAAAATCAACATAAGCATATAATGTTTTAATATCAAAATTCATTATTAAATTGATTAAAATGACATAAATTAGTTAAATTTTAATATATTTGAACTCTTTTTTTTAACGAATTTTTAATATAATTTAATTTTTAAAATAATTCAAATTAAAAGACGGTTTTCAATAAAAATCAATATTTTTCACTAACCATCAAGAAATTAATATTTTTAGAAAAATCAAAAAATTCACTCAAATATAATTTTGAAATGTATATTTAAAATTTTAATTTAAAATTTTAAAATAAATTTTCTAAAATTGGTAGAAATTGATTTTAAATTATGTGTGCAAACCGTGAATAAACCACCTTTTAGAACAGTACAATTTTTTAGAAAACATTAATTTCTATTTAAAACGGTTTTTATTTTATATCTAACCAATATATAACCATTGAATTTATTTTATACATATGTAGAAAATTTCATTTTCATAATTTATTTGTTAATATTTATACCCAGCATCTCAAAGGTTGGGTTATAATGGTCATGTTTAAATAATAATATTTTAATAGAGTATAGTGTTTCATTCAAATGCAATGTTGTGTGCATTGTAAGATATCAAAGTGATTGAATTTATTTAAAAATAAATATATTTTAAATTCTAGGGGCATTACATTCTCTTATAATCTTGGCGTTGCGTGTCATATACGATATTGTATATATTGTTCCTATTTTAAAATCATAGTGTGTTACATGTCTTCCTTTATATGTTAATATGATGAGAGATTATCCTTCCAATAAATCAAGACAAATCATGTATACATTCATACACTTTCTCGTATAGGGTATACATTATTATAATAGAGAGTAATATATGAAAAATTGTAGAGGATGAGATATTTCAAAGGTGATGTTGAGTTGATTGACCCTTCCTTAAGAAATTCACAACAACGACAATGTTATATGTTTAAATATAATAAAATAAATTAAAAATAATTACATAATTTGGAATTTTACTTAAATTACATTTAAAAATATAACCTATAAAATCTTATTATGGTGAATTTTGAATGTTGGGTGTTTTTTGTCTATGAGAAAATACATTATTTTATTTATGCTCTCTGAAACAAATTTCAAGTAATTTATGAAAGGGTAAGTAATGAACTTATGTTATATTAAGTGATTTCCTAATTATTTCATTGATGTTTTATTTTATATGTTTATCAATAAATTATAGAAATTTTAACATCCACACGTAATTCCAAATTAAAAAATAGATAGATTAAACCAAACATAAGTAAACTAATTTTAATTGTTTTTAATATATATCAATATATATAAAAATTGATATTTCTACTAGACATTTTTTCCTTAAATTTCCAATATGTGTATAATATTATTTCAACTATTTGTGTTATATCATTTCAAAATGTTATTATTTTTAAATATATAATTTCAATATCAAATATGACTTGTATATTAACATGAAAAATTATCTTTAAATATGTTATTTTTAGTTAATGATTAATTATGAATAATTTCCTTTAAATATGAAATTATTTGAAGATATTGTACCATGATTATGTGATAAACTGAACTAATTTAGAGCATTAAGGATTAATTATTTCTTATATTTTATTTCATTATGATGAAAATTTGATAAACTTATAAGAATTGTGAGATGTATGAAAAACATACAAGTTTCAATTTTTTTATTAAAATAATGGAATAAAATACAATTTCGTTTAACATTACGATAAATTGAAAATTAAATATAAAAAAATAAACTTTTAACATTTCTTATTTATAATACTGGAATTAAAAGCACTTTTCTTCTCAATTATTTTAAAAAATATAAATTTTAAAATATAAAAAAATTGATTTCAATTTTAGAGAAAAAAAATAAAAAAATTATTACTTTATTATGCTCTTTTTATTCATTTTTACTAAAATTTGGTGTTACAAATAAATTATATATCACCTTTGTTAAAATCCTTTAATAATTGATGTGAAAAATAAAAAATAATCAATCTAAAAAATATTAGGCCATTAGAATTTTTTATGTAATTTAAATGAGAAACAAAATATACATAATGGAAACATAAGTAAAAACATTGTGTTTGATAAGATATAATGAAATGAGAATTTAATATTTTTTTATTTGGTGGGACAAAAAATAAATATATGTAAAAAATAAAAATACTTTTAAATAATAAATAATAATTATGGATGTCATAATTTTCAAATTATACAACTCACGTGGATATAAATTCTCAAATTCTACCTTTTATATTCTAAAATTTCAGAGTCATAGTTTTCATAATCTAATTAATTATGGAAATCCATGTTGTGACAAGTCGACCCATTTAATATTCATGTCAAAATACTCAATATGCATCCAACTCATTTATTAAATGAGTTATCATTCCACATATTATTTAATATTTAAACAGTTATTTAATATATTTATCCAAAATTTATTATATTTTATTTAATAATATATACATTTAATTTTTTAGTTCTTTATTAATTGTATTGTTTATCAAGTTTTCATGTCTGTCATCCTCAAATATAACATGGATCATCATGCTTGTGTCATATTCGCATGTTAGTTAAAATATTTTCACCTCAAATTTTGACCATTTGATTTCACTTGGAAGATAGGGATCAAATAAAACTTTTTCTAATAATGTGTTTATATGCCTTCATTCGTTCACTCTAGTTTTCACCCTCAATCGATATTATAATTCATCTATGATAAATAAGGAGGTTCTAGTTTTTAAATATTGTTTGGTTCCAATTATTGTTTGGATCTCAACATTCCAAAACATTTTTACCATGAGTTTTAATGGGTTTAAAAGGTTAAAGTAATCAGGTAATTCGTATTTTATATGGAGAACGTTTTTGAAACTTGGTTTTCTCCCTCTTGATATTTATGAAAATAAATATTTTTCGTGTATTTTTTATGCTGAGATAGAACTATATGTGGATGACCTTAACAAGATTATCAAGTTGGATAAAAATTATTTCATGAAAGACAACGATAAAGATTTTAATTTTTCCCTACCATCACCACCATGATGATCTGAAATATGAATTCCTAATGATGAAATATCCTCTGGGATTATGAAAAATTCTCAAAATATAGTAATATTATCATGAGCCTAATATGAATAGTTTAATTTTCAATTCCTATATTTTAATTTAATAACTGAATATTACTACACAATGTTTGAAATTATATCACAATTAAAATTATATGGAGAAAATATTACGGGAATTGATGTCTTAGAAAAACATTTTGTACTTTTTATGCTTTGAAATGTTATTATATAATAACAATATCATGATAAAGAATTTAAAAAATAATTTTAATTACCACTACTACAAATCGGGGGTTTAGCGGCGGTTTTTTTTTGCATATAGCGGTGGTTTAAACAGCCTCTATATTCTTTGGCGGTGGTTCTAGGAAACCACCTGTAAATTGTGCATCGGGAAACTATTAGCGGCGGTTAAATCCGTTTCACGGGGGTTTAAATTATTCATCGTCGTTGCCTCATTTCGCCTTAGATTAGGTTTTTTTAGCGGTGGTTTTACGGCCGGTGGATCTCTTTTATTTGCTGTGGTTATAACCGCTGCGAATAAAAAACACCCCCCCCCCCTCGCCAGAAAAATGCCACTAAAATAATCAAAACTGCTGCAGAATACACAAGGATTGTGGGACACTGTAGTGTCGATTTTAACCATTACTATGAAAAAAAAATTCTATATTTACGGGCGGTTAAAATTGCCGCTAAAATTTTACTAGTTTCAATTAGCGGCAGTTAAAACCACCACTAAAAGCTGATCCCAGAAAAAAAATACCCACTCTGCATCCCCTGCACCTGTGCCCTAAAAAACCATTCCTAGTTAATAACTATAATCACAATTGCAATCCATGAGCTAGAAATATTCATATTAATCTCCAAATCCATCCTGGAAACCTATAATATATATATATATAGGGATGATCATACATACACAATTATTGGGATCCTCATTAAGACCTCTCATGAAAATTTTGATGAAGTATATTAATACTTCAATGAATGAATAAAATAACCAACAAGAACGTACTCGGTAAACTATAACCCAACCTCACCATGTCTCACTCAACCAATATTTCATCTTGGTATAATAACATAAAAGAAATATAATATTTCAAAAGGAACCCCACAACCAATTATTCACTAGTTTTTCACTGTCACACCCCAATAAAAAAACATCATGAGGATCTCAATCCCTTCTTCGATCATATCACAACACATCATATCTCATATCCCAACTAGGCCACTTATAACAACCACATCATCATTATAAAAACACTCCTATATCTCCATCAACATATCAACATATTCATTATAGTAGGGTATCATGAACATGAAGGACAACAATTGCATACCCTCCTCCTACTATACACGACCCCCACCATACATTATCATCTCAACCACATATTCATATAAACCAAAACATCACATACTATACTTAAATCCATTATATACCATATTTTTATGAATACATTGAGTCATCATACTAGTGAATCATATAGAAGGGATATTTAAGAAGAGTGGGTAGTCATCCCTCCATTCACTCATCAACCGAGATGTTTCATAAAACACTATGAACCCAAAACGTTTGGGTATTGGTAAGATTATCCCACTTGAGTGGGGTGCCTACTAAATCATAAGAAAATAAAAGTACACTAAATCCACACACAATACCATCCTAAAGGGTACACAAAAAATAGGACTGATACACCCATCATATGTACTAAATCTTCACTTACACATGCTACCATTGCTGCCTATTATTATATTATAAACCATCGCCACATTCTACAAAAAATAGCCACAACAATCATTCACAATTTATCATTTTTCAGAACAATTAACCCTTTATAGATTTATTATTTACCATTAATCTTACATTCATAATTCCATTTCATTTCATATTTAATAAAAAACAATTATTTATACATTACCCACTTTTAATGGAGTTTTTACCCTTCTGTTTCATTTAAAAATGTTCCATTCACATTTAATAGTTCATTAAATTATATACTACACCCATTACTATGTTATTTATTACCAATCACATTATGTTTCTACCTAGATACTACAAAGCATCCCCACAATAAATAAATAACAGAAAATAATAAATTTATCAAAACAAAGATAAAAAATAAACAGAATATGGGAGAGAATAAAGAATATATAACTTAGTTTAACCCCTAAGGGGGTGCTATATTTTATATTGTTCAAAGTTGGATAGTTTCACAATTTGATCCTAAATCTAAATGTTGGTGTGGTTTCTTATTCATACACTACCAAAACATATTCACTCCAACTCTCTTTAGCTCGAACTAGTTATAGAGGAATCCCTGGATAGAGTATGAAAGCTCCATTCCTTTAGAAACTATACACATATTTGATGGTGGGAGGGGATAAATAATGGGCCACCTTCTTTTTCATATACTATTTGTTTAAACAATTCCTTAACTTCATCCAGGGATAAATCCATTACTGTTTTTTCCAAAATTTTAATAATGTAAGAATAATGTAAAATTTACAATTGAATGGAATTAAAATAATATTTATTGATATAAAAATCTTCCCCTTCAAGTGGGTTTTCCTATAAATTGGATTATGTAGGAATGACTGATAGAAATGCATTATTAGTAGGTGAATGTTCTTATTCATAAACATCATATAATGACACCCATGTGTTTCATAAGTCTAAATATTCAATGTGATTGGAGGTAATACTCAATTAATTGCAGGCACTCATTCACTGTATACTGTAGGAAAAGATATACATAAATATTATAGATGGCTCATCATAATGCAATCTCGACACTCAACTTGATTACTGTCACACAGTCTCCCCATGCATCCCTGCCTCCCACACTGATGACAGAAAATATAATTACCAACACCAATTCTCCTAAAATTATTCCCTTAATGATAGGTCACAAAGTGTCACTTCCTTCCATGAAACACTTTTCCATTGGGTCAACAAACTGAACTACCCTGATTTGTACCCAAACCTTACCTCTAATTATGTTATGTAATAATAACCTGATTTATTTTTGATATGGTGGAAAACCAAAATACATTCACCTATGATCAAACAATATGACTGTTCCTGAACGCGAATCATATCACCCTAGATGGATCATCCGTAAGAAAAATATGCACAAAACCTAAAAGCTCATAAAGTAAGTCAAACACTCCATAACAAACATATAACCATTCATATACAAAGCAATTTTTACCATATTTGTCCAACACATCAAAAAAAACTACTCATGATCTGATGATGAACACGTATCGTCACCCTCTCTGCCTCAATCTCCACTTTCTGCTGTCACCGGTAAGAACATTCTATTAAAAATTAAATATTGTTGCATATTTAAATTAAAACTTAAAACCAATGAAAGTTTGAAAATTAATGATTTTGATTTTTTGTGATTTACCTATTTACCACCAGTCGATGCACTTCCACCGGGGGCATATATTCTCATCTGTTGATGTATATCAGTCATCGCTTTTTGTAAAGCAGATATCTGAGCCCCCTGGTCTTGAACTGGGGTTCATAGAGAAGCAATCTCCCTCTGAGCATCTTCGGGTATGGACTGACTATAACTAGGAGTAGATGCAGCTGGAATCCCTAGTGGTATGCCAAAGACCTCATATGGTACTGGGCTAAAACCCATCCTGCACACTCTATATAAGGCCCCAGCCTTAAACCTTACTTAATCTTGACTTATTACAAGATTACACATTGAGGATCTTTTCAGGATTATATTTTTAGAGAATTAAATCATAAAACATGCATTAAATTCCACATTTTAAAAAAGTGCTTACACAAAAGATAGTATTTATTTTTCCCATCAATGGAAACATATTTAAAATAAAACATGGATTCTTTCTTGACACTTCCTTGACATTATCATCATTTCATGTACCTTTCCCTTGACCTATGAAAAACATTTCAAAATCATGGGATGGGCATAAAAATCTCAGTAAGGGATATAAAAGTACGAAATGAAAACATTATTCCATGTATGAAATCGTACTTCCCTCATAAAACATAATCATTTTAACATACCTCATCAAATCATGAATTAATCATAGAAATCTTAAGACATAAATGTAACTTGAGGCATTCATATCATTCTTACGTTGGGAGTAACCCTCTTGGTTACGTTTGGAATACCCATCACAGTATATTCCCTAAATATCTTTGGAAAAACCTTAACGTTTAACTCCTTTGCATTACCCAATGCATTGGAGTGCTATATCGGGCTCACCGGACCTTAGTTTATCACGGAACCACCTATCATCATAATAATGCCCAAGAACCATAACATAATCGTATCACATAAAACATGCATAAAGGAAACATAACATTTCGACATTTCAATCACAAGATATCAACACAACACATTGATATAATAAAAAATTTATGAAAACCATTTTCAATACCAAAATAAAAGAAAATTAAAACACGGTACTTTTTTCATTTAAAATAAAGGTTTGTCTTTTAGAGGAAGCCGAAACTCAAATAATGGTCATGGCGGTGGAGAAGTCGTTGTCGCCGCATACGTATGAAAAAAACATTCCCTTTTGTCATCTAGTAAAATGCTTCGTATAAAAAAGATTCATTTTGAATAAATGTAAAAGTCAAAGGGGTTTATACACCATATAAAATAATGTTGTGTATAAAACAAAATATGCCTCAATGAAAGGAGATTGAGACGAAGTCCCATACCTCAGGTCCGAATTGACTCGATCGTTATTTAGCCTCTTGAATAATAAACTTGAGTTAATTTCTACTTTCTTAACGACCTTTTTCATGTTCATTATTCCTTCTATATCACTTATTTCCATGTCATGAACACTATGTAATTATTTAAGTTAATAACTGTCGTTTAAACGATCATTGGTACTTGAGTAAAAATTAAACTCTTTATAATTACAAGTTGTTCATGTATCCATTATATCCAGAGTTATACTCATGATGAAGATATCATATATATCATATATATCTAGTATATACATGAATTTATAATATTACATAATGTTTAGAGGTAAGAAATGAAATGCACCATTCATGGAGATGGTAAGCCGTACGTACTCATGAATGCTACTTTCATTTCTATGTCATATTAACTGAATTAAAACTAAATGAGAGATATGTATATTTCAATTCCAGAATTATATTCATCATTTAGATGTAACAGAAATCATATATATCCATTATATATATGTACTTATAATAGTACATTACATTTGGGGATAAGAAATGAAATGCACCGTTCATGGAGACGGTAAGCTGTACGTACGCATGAACGCTAATTTCATTTGTATCTCATACTTTAATGGAATTAAAACATAATGGTACATAATATTATTATAATTTCAGTATCGTATCATATATAATATCATTAAATATATCCTTTATACATACCACATATGGTATTAACGAATCAAATCACTTTGAGGGGGCGGTAGTCTGCACTTCCTAAAATGAAGATATCGTGTATACCCATAATGGAAGCCATAAAGGTATGCCATAAATGAAAAATATAGAAGCTTAAGGAAAACATAAACATATTATTTATCATATATAAATATTGTGACATCTTAATGGACACCTTTGAAGGTGTTATAGGAATATTGAACAATCATCGTTTCGTGAGGCAGAAATTCGCCATCATAGAAAAAGTATGTTCTTTAACCATTAGATGTAGGTGTGTGTGAGTGTAGATCGAATTCTTCTTATAAAACATCCTAGTATATTGAAGATACTGGAGTTGTTACAAAAGAAATGAATAAAAAGAGTTTATGGGGTTGGAGAAGCAAAATAAAACAAAAGAACACAAGTGAAGACATTACCTTAAAATCAGGTAACTCTCTTTGATTTGAGATCAAAGGCTTCCTTGGGAAGACTTATGCCCAATGTGGGGATTCTAGGAGTAAGAGAGGGATGTGTAGAGAAAAAATGAGCATGGTTTGGCAGAGCCAAATGCTTGAGAGGTGTGGGTAAGGAGGTAGAGGTGGGGGCCTTTTATAAGAGGAGAGGAGGGGCACTCTTGGAAAGTTACAAAATGATAATTTATTTGCAAATGAGTTTCGGATTTTAAAGGTCCCAAATTGATGTATTTAATGGTTAAGGTGATAAGGGTTCGAAATATACTCATCCAATAGGTCTTTGAAAAGTGTTGCTCTTAGATTTTACATTATCTTTTTATTTTATTTAAATCGTTAAATAATGAGGTAATTGCTGCATCATCATGATGTCATAAATAATTTATTTATTTAATGTATAAAAATTATGAAAAATACACTATAATGTAGGAAATATTTTTAGATTTCCAATGAATATTTATAGTCCAATCTATCATCTATTTAGACAAAATTAGAAATGTTTTACTCAGGTGATACATTCTTTGTTATATTTACTTTCTTTATAAAAAATAAAAAGATAAAAAGTCACTTTCACACAAAAGTGATTCCATGGGGTCCCCAAGTTTGGCACAAGGAATCCCATGGTCGTCCATGAGACAACCAGTAGCATTAGGACACATTTTGGTGTCATTTATTATTATTATGTTATTATTTTATTATCCTTAACTACCCGATTACTCATTAATCAAGATAATTAAAGATAATTACTGTCGTCACTATTCATAATGCCCAAAAACAAAAGAGTATTGAATACATAATTTGGACCTTCTGATTCCAAATATGTAATCCATTTTACCAAATTCCAAACACAGAAATTTCAATAATTTATTTAAAAATAATTCCCGTTGTCAAAACAAATAGCGGGTTTTTTTGAAACAATATCTATGAAAAGTTTGGCATTAGTTTATGCCCAATTCCAATGTTAAACTAATCCTAATTACCACCATTGGATTAAATGGTAAAAATATATTCATATTAAAATTTTAGACCAATTAAAAAGATAATCTAACCATATAATTAAATTAGATGAAAAAGCAGTTTTGATGTAAAATGCAGTATTTTTCACTACTCATTAAAAAATGAACATTGTCAGAAAAATACCAAAAAATAATCCACTGTAAATTTCAATGTCTCAATCATAAATAATAAGTATATGTTGAAAAATACAGCTTATAAAATTGTCAAAAGATTGATTTAAAAATTCTTTGCCATCAAAAGGTAGTAAAACAAACTTTTAAATATAGTAGTGTATTCCATGCTTAAGATTGGATTTATATTAATTTTAAGCCTCTAAAACACTATCTAATTCATAAATAGACATAGATAAAAATGTATATTATTCATTACATACTTGGGATGTTACATCCTTCCCCCCTTTAGAATATTTCTTCCCCGCAATTTATTTATTTATCGAATAAGTGGGGGTATTTATCCCTCATAGCATTTTCAGATTCCCATGTTGTCTCTTCAATCATGTGGTTTTTCCACAAAACCTTTACCTGATAAATCACCTTATTCTGTAACACTTTCTCCCTGTGGTCAAAAATCTGGACTGGTTATTCCTCATAAGATAGATTCTCTTCCAGCTGAACTACCTCTAGACTCAAAACATGAGATTGATCTGGCATTTACTTCCTTAACATTGAAACATGAAAAACATTGTATACGTGAGATAAACTCGTAGGTAAAGCCACTCAGTAAGAAACTGATCCAAATCTCTCCAGAATTTCATATGGTCCAATGAACCATGGACTCATCTTTCCTTTCTTACCAAATCACATCACACTTTTACATAGTGATACTTTAAGAAAAACATGACCACCTACCTCAAAAAAGAGATCCTTCCTCCTATTGTCTACATAACTCTTCTGCCTGCTCTGAGCTATTCTAATGTGTTTCTGTATCAGCTGAAATTTTTATGCCAACTCTTCTACCAATTCTGGTCCAATCAGCTTCCTTTCACACACTTCATCCAAAAAAGCTAGAGTTCGACACTGCTTCCCATATAACACCTCAAATGGTTCCATCTGTATACTGGAATGAAAACTGTTATTATAAGAAAACTCAACCAAAGAAAGTTGTTGGTCCCAACTTCCCTAATAATCCATCGAACAAGCACGTAGCATATCCTCCAATGTATGAATTGATCGTTCTGACTTCCCATCTGATTGAGGATGAAAAGCTGTACTAAAATTTAATTCAGTACCCAACGACTTCTGAAGGCCTTTCCAAAAGTTAGAAGTAAACCTGGGATCACGATCAGATACAATGGAGAGGGGAACTCCATGAAACCTGGCTATCTGTTTAAGATACAATCAAGAAAGTTGATCTAGAGAGAAAGTATCTCGAATAGGAAGGAAATGAGTAGATTTAGTTAATTGATCAATAATAACACAGATTGCATTATCACCTCGAGGTGTCTTCGGCATTCCCACAACGAAGTCAATGGATATATTTTCCCATTTCCACTCTGGCACTCGTAAAGGATAAAGCATCCATTTCGGTAACTGCCGCTCTAATTTAACATGCTAACATGTCAAACACTTGACAGTAAAATCAGCAATATCCCTTTTCATTCCATCCGACCAGTAATAATCCTGAAGATCTCTATACATCTTAGTACTGCCTGGATTAACTGAAAACAGAGAACTAGGAGCTTCACATAACAACTCTCTATTCAACTGTGAATCACAAGGCACACACAATATCTTCCCAAATCTCAAAACAGAATCATTATCAATGTTGATTTCAGGCAACTTACCCTTCTGAACTAGCTCTATCTTTTCTACAACTCATTGTCTTGCTTCTGTGATTGATTGATTCTTTCTGATAGAGAAGATTTCACTGATACCTGAAACAAAACAGAAGGACATCCTACACCAACAACTTCTATGCAAAAGTTCATCAAATCCTTAACCAATTTATCACATTCCAAATAAAACATTGTTAATAAAGCATTACTTTTTCGACTCCAAGCATCAGCCACCTTATTTTCTTTTCCCGGATGGTAATGAATTTTACAATCATAATCCTTGATTAATTATAGCCACATCCTCTGTCTCGTGATCAATTCTTTCTGAGTGAATATATACATTAAACATTTGTGATTGGTATATATTTCACACTTTACTCCATACAAATGATGGATCCAAATTTTTAAAGCAAAGACAAAAGCAGCTAATTCCAAATCATGTGTAGGGTAATTTACCTCATGAGTTTTCAACTGTCGTGAAGCATAAGAAATTACTTGATTATTCTGCATTAGGATGCAACCAAGTCCTTTCAATGAAGCATCGTTGTAGATAACAAACTCTCCATTCCAGGAAGGTAGTTCCAAAATTGGAGCATTCACAAATCATCTTTTCAATTCCTGAAAACAATCATCACATTCTTCTGTCCAGATAATCTTAACACCCTTCCGAGTTAGCTTAGTCATTGGACTAGATAACCATGAAAAATTTCTAACAAGCCTTCGATAATAGCCTGAAAACCCAAGGAAACTACAAATCTGAGTTACATTTGTGGGTCTTGGACATTATTCAACAACCTTTTTTACAGGATCAACAGTTATCCCATCTTTAGAAACAATATGACCAAAGAAATAAATATGTTGCAACCAAAACTCGCAATTTCTGAATTTACTATGCAATTTTTTTTCTTTTAAGGTTTGAAAAATAACCCTTAAATGACTTTCATGCCCCTCTTTACTTTTAGAAAACCCCAAAATATCATCAATAAAAACAACCAACATTTTTCACCTGAGTCAACTGAGCCATCACTACAACAAACTATTTAGTTCTGATTCTGACCATCTCAGGATACTGATTTGAAAGGTCATCTCCCTCTGTATGCCTTCCCAGAAAATCTGTTCTGTTTCTATAAGGCCCCAGCCTTAAAACTTACTTAATCTTGAGTTATTACAAGATTACACATTGAGGATCTTTTCAGGTTTAGAGTTTTAGAGAATTAGATCATGAAACTTGCATTACATTCCACATTTAAACAAAGTGGATTACATAAAAGACAATATTCATTCTTCCCATCAACGAGAACATATTTAAAATAAAATATGGATTCTCTCTTAACACATCCTTGACTCTAACGTCTTATCATGTACCTTTCCTCTTGACCTGAAAAACATTTCAGAAACTTGGGATGAGCATAAAAAGCTCAGTAAGGGACATAAAAATATGGAAAGGAAACATGAGTTCATGTATACATAAAGATGAAATCATAATTTACCCATAAAACATAGGCACTTTAACCTAACTCATCAAAACATGAATAAATCATAGAAATCATAAGACATAAAGGTAACTTGAGGCATTCATAACATTCTTACGTAGGGAGTAACCCTCTTGGTTACGTTTGGAATACCCATCACAGTATATTCCCTAAAATCTCTTCGGAGAAACCTTAACGTTTCACTCCTTCGCGTTACCCAATGCATTGGAGAGCTATAACGGGCTCACCCGCCCTTAGTTTATCACGGAACCACCCGTTCTTCATAACAATGCCCAAGAACCATAACATACACGTATCACATAAAATATTCATAAAGGAAACAAAACATTTCCACATTTCAAACACAACATAACATTTTAGTATTTTGAAATAATGAATCCATATAAAAAGAAACCATTTCCAAAACCATTTAAAACATTTAATAAAGATATTTTTGAATCAAAGTGTCCCATACCACCTTGAAGCTTTTAAAATTTTAAACCATTAATATCCATATAAATAAATCCTTAAAACCACTTTGAAAACATGGATATTAATAAGAACGAATAATTAAAACATTTAAAATGATATTTTGGTTAAAGGGGGTTTTACCAAAATTAGAGACACTTGAATACAATAATTGAGGAATAACGTTTAGTCAGAACTTTATAATATCATGAGAATAAATGGATT
This sequence comes from Viscum album, assembly GCA_963277665.1. Taxonomy (NCBI): domain Eukaryota; kingdom Viridiplantae; phylum Streptophyta; class Magnoliopsida; order Santalales; family Viscaceae; genus Viscum; species Viscum album. The sequence continues at coordinate 181,388,080 of OY728153.1, read as the reverse complement.
CATGATATAATACTCCAAAGGACAGTATATACACCATATAAGAGTGAATTGGTGCATAACAACAATGAACCCTCAATAGAAATGTCAAATGTGATGAAATCCCTTATAAAGAAGGTATCCTTAAATTAAGGACAAATCAATCTCAAAAATATGTGTGAAGAATATAAATACACCCAATATAAGTGGATATTAAGTGTAAAACAATAAAATGTCATTCACACATATTGAATGGATGACATATTCAATGACTACATGTCGAACCCAAAGAAATCGAAATTGGGTTAAGAAGTTCCCTTGACAGCCTAACGGCGTCACATCAAAATGAGTTGATGAGAGATAAAAAGAGTATCTCATCACTTGGACACAAAATTTACATCATTAAGGATACATGAGAACATATCCCAATGTAACAATATGTAAATTAAAAGACCCAATAAAAGAAGTCTTTTAAAAAGAGGGGGGGTGAAAGGTTCCCTTACCGACTTGGGTATCTTTCAAAACATACACCCCATGAAAGAGGGACAATAGATCATTGATGTAAATACTCATAAACGAAAGTATTTTACACAAAGTGTAGAATAATGGGCAGTACATACACCACTCAATGAAATTTGTGGCAAAAGTAGCGTAAATCTCACGAGAATAAAAGTGAGATGAAAAATCCCTTACGAGAACTCGGCAGCCTAACGGCGCCACATAAAACTTCCAAAATGGATTGATGAGAGAGAATAGGGTCTCTCATCACATGAACATAAAAATTACAGTAGGATTAATATAAAATAACATCCCAATCATCAGAAAGATGAGCTTAAAAGAAATAAAAGAGTGTACTTAAAGAGAAAGAGAGTTGCAGGATCCCGTACCTCGGGTCCGACTTGACTCGATCGTTCTTTAACGTCCTGAATAATAAACTTGAGTTAATTTCTATTTGCTTAAGAACCTTTTCCAAGTTCATTATTCCTTTTATATCAATTATTGACATGTTGTGAACATTATGTAATCATTTAAGTTAATAATGTTCATTTTGTCGGTATTTGGTTCTTAAGTCGAAAGTGGACTTCTTACAATTACATGTTGTTCATGTGGCCAAATGTTTATTATATCCAGAATTGTATTCATGTTGTAGTTATAATATATGTCATATATATCCAGTACATTCATGCATTTATAACATTACATAATCATTTAGAGGTAAGAAATGAAATGCACCGTTCATGGAGACGGTAAGCCGTACGTACGCATGAACGCTACTTTCATTTCTATTCGTATTTTATAGAATGGAATAATAATGATATAAAGGTATATTATAATTCCAGTATAATATCATATTTAATATCATAGTTCCATCCTTTATATGTCCCACATATGGTATTTAACGAATCAAATCACTTTGAGGGGGCGGTAGTCCGCACTTCCTTAAATGAAGATATCGTGTTTACCCATAATGGGAACCATAAAGGTTTGACCAAAATGTAAAAAACAGAATCTTAAGGAAAACATAAAAATACTATATATCATATATAAAAATAGTGACATCATAATGGCCACCTTTGAAGGTGTTAAATGAGTATTGAACAATCATCGTTTCGGGAGGCAGAATTTCACCATCCACGGAAACCGTATGTTCTTTAACCATTTGATGTAGTTGTGTGAGAGTGTAGCTCAAATAAATATTATAACAACATCCTAGTATATTGAAGATACTGTTGTTGTTACAAAAGAAGTAAATAAAAAGAGATTAGGGGGTTGGAGAAGCAAAATAAAACAAATGAATATGAGAGAAACAATTACCTTTAAAAGTGTAACTCTTTTTGATTTGAGCCTAAAGTCTTCCTTTGAAAGGATTCTGCCCAAGGTAAATCCTCTAGGATGAGGAGAGGGATGTGGAGAGAGCAAATGGGCAGGGGTTGGCCGAGACAAAGGCTTTTGAAGTGTGTGAAATAAGGTGGAGGTGGGGGCCTTTTATAAGAGAAGAGGAGGGGCACTTTTGGAAAGCAAAGAAATATTACTTTATTTGAAAATGCTTTTTTCGGTTTTAAAGGGTCCCACATTGGTAGAATTCGTGGATAAGGTGATAAGGAATCTAAATCCACTCATCCAATTGGTTTTGTCCATGTGTATATTGTAGATTTTTCATTATCTTTCCATTTTAATTAAATTGTCAAATAATGATGTCATCGCTGCATCATTATTATGTCATAAATAATTTAATTTCTTTAATGTCTAAAAATTATAAAAAAAATACTATGATATAGGAAATCTTTTTATCTTTCCAATGACTATTTATAATCAAAATTTGGACTTGTATAACCCCACTTAAAAATTGTTTTAGTAAAACATACTATGTTAGTGTCATTTTCACTTTAACAATAAATAAAAAGTATTTTATGTTATTTCCCAACAAAAGTGGATCCATGGGGTCCCCAAGTTAGGCCATGGCTTGTCTTGGTCGGCCATGACACAACCAATAGGGTTGTGACATGTGTCTAGGTCATTTCATATTTTTAAAGTATTATTTATACCTTAAACTACACTAATTATCACTAATCGCGATTAAAAACTTAATAAGTTACTATTCACCAAAAAATTATTATAATCTCATTGAACCACATTTTACTTCTTAATTACAACCATGTATGTCGGATTTTCAAAATTCAATACACATTAGTGGTAAACTTTCATTTAACTGAAAAATCAGTTTGCTTGATTATCACTTAGTGGTTTCACTATTCATCAAAAATTGAAGTTTTACAGAAAATTACCAAAAATTCACCCTAAGCTATATTTGATATTCTGAATTCAAAAATGAAGTCCGTTTTACAAAATTCAAAACATATTAGTCACATTAATTAATTTGATAATTAATTCCCGCTGTCAGAGCAAATAGCGTGTTTTTATAAAACAATAAGTATCAAAAGATTGACACCAGTTTAAGTCCGATTTCAAAGTGAAATTAATTCCAACCACCACTATTGGATTTAATGGTAAAAATATTTTCTAATTTCACTTTAAAACCAATTCAAAAGATAATCTAATCATATAAATAAATTAGATTAAAAAGTGGTTTTGAATTAAAATACAACATTTTACACTATTCCTTAAAAAAATGAACTTTATCGGAAAGATACCAAAAATTTACACAAAGTAAATTTTGATGTCCCGATTCTTAATAAGAGTTTTATTTGGTCCAAAAGAATGTTTAAGAGTGAACAAAACTATATTTAATGATGGTTCAACATCAAAAGGTGATAAGTGAACCTTTAGTGAAAACTAGGGCATATACGCCTAAAATTGAATTCTTTCCGTATTTTAAGCCTCTATTCTTTATTGGATAAATGTAAAAACAATTAAAAACATATGAAATCATATTTTAGTTATTTCTATCCATTCCCGCCAATACAACGGCTACATGTTAACTATCATTTAAAATAATATTATTTTATTATTAGAGTGCAACGTAAGATTCCCAAGAAACTCGTTGTTGCGTGTTGGGTACGCCATCGAGCATAGCGTCCCCTTTAAAGTCATATTAATATTTTATTCACAAATATGGAAAAATACAAAAATGTCGTATTCTTTATTTACCTGGGGTGTTACATCCTTCCCCCCTTTTGGGAATTGCGTCCGCGCAATTTTAAAATTTGACTTGGAAACATCCTTGAAAGTCCCACATCGGAACAAGAGTTGGTAAAACAATCACTTTAAAATAAAGAAAGATAAGTACAAAGGTCACCCGAGTTAACCCATACTAGGACTCCAAGTATGAAAATATGGACATGGAGGAAAAAAACAAAGGGTCATGTTCTGATGGAGAGTGTTAGAAAACATGTTTAGGAGAAAGTTAACCACGAGAAAATCACAAACTTGTGATGGGTTAAACGGTATTCGATTCCCTAGTAGAAAAAGTTAATAGACAACATTTTTGTTTTAAGTTACATTTTATTGAGGAATTTTATTCATAAGGAAACATAATCACTTATCATGTTGACCTTCAACTTTTACTAGATTCCTTAATCAAACTCATATTTTTTTCAAAAGACGAGTATTTAGGGAGACTTGTTCGCATTCAGAGTACCATAATCAATTTCTAGAGAATCACCTAATCCACAAAAGAGAGCTATATACTTCCCATGTCTTTAGACTTTATCCAAAAACAAAACCAAAAAGGCTAGTACAAGATCGGATAATCCAGAAAAGGATAACCCTTTATAAAAATAAAATCTATTCTTAACATCCAAAATTTGTCAAACAAAACCCAATGTTCAACAAGGATCATTCGATAAACAATTTGTCCATAAAATTCTTCAAAGTAAACCAATATAAGATCGAAACCCAAATATTTGAAAGATTTAGTCACATAGTCTTCCAAGTTAAATCGTAACATTTATCTCCAAACAACATCAGTTGCTCCTAAAGTCACGCATTGAAAAGTAATTATCCCAATCACATATCCTCCATGATAGGGTAATCATTTTAATAAATAACCCAAAATCAACTTACTCTTAATTCATAAAATCATATAACCAAAAGAATCAGTCAAACTAACCAGGGACTTCACGTAGTCCAGTGGTAGGCGATAAATACCAGTCGCACTTTGGTTGTGGGTTCGATTCCCGCAGCTTTGTCCGACGCGACGGGATGTCACACAGTCTGCGTGTTGTCCTTTTTCCAAAACTATATAATTCTTAAAACATTCCCCAAAACGAGATAAAATCTTCAAAAATAATCATAACACATTTTAACCTCAATTTCATCTCATGCCCTCCACTTCAATCATAACCTTTAGTAACCCATAATTACCTCAAAAGTAAGGATCATATAAACCCAAATGGTTCTTTATAACTATGTCCACAAAAGAAAAGGTAACTATTCCTTGGATAAAATTTGCCTATATTAATCATCAGGGTTACACATAATATAAAAAGTCTTCTAATGTAACCCCATCATCAAAAGAGACATAATACTCTTAAGAATTTCACCATAACTCTTGAAGCCCTTATATGTTGACATCTTCTTCATGATCCATTATCCATTCCTTTCCAACCTATTCCGAAATACCTCTTTCCTACAAACAAAATCATGAATCATATCCTAAGATTTCAAAATAGGAAAACAACAGTCATGAAATAGTACATACCTTTGATTGGTCATTGTCAGTTTCTTCATCCTCAATAGGAATGGCATTAGGTATTGGTAAACGAACATTTGTACGCTCTTGGTGACCCCATTCACGATACTTCTTCATAGAACATGTGTTTGCATAATGACCATGCACACCACATTTAAAACATTCAATTGATCCCTCAGAAAGAACTTCTTTCTCTTTCCTCGAGTCAACGGGATGCTTCCTTTTTCCATTACAGGTTCTTGCTTTATGACCTTCATTTCCACATCTATAGCATATTTCTGTCCCTTTGAAACATTTCCCTAGGTGTTTCTTTCCACATCTCTGACACATAGGTTTTTGAACACTCATACCTTTATGATTATTACCTGCACTTCCGTAGGGATTTGTTTCTTGCATATTTGATGCCTTAGAGAAAACTCCAAGGTTTAGGTGGTCAATCATGACTCCAGATAGTTGGTTGAGGATAATCAGAAGAGTTCTCATTGCAGCTCCCATATCATTCAGTTGCTTGCTCAAAAGACTATCACAATTTCCTTCACATCCACTGTTACTTTGGTGCCTGCTAGATCCAGCCATTTACTAAAACCAAAAAGGTCAGTGTGAGTATATCAACAAAATCATCATGTACTAATGAGGAAGATAAACACTAATATACACTTACTCATTCACTTTATCTAAAACTAGGACTCTTTCTGAAATCCTAACCATTATGGTAATGTCACTTATGCTTAAGGAATACCCTAACCTCTAAAGTTATCTAAACCGACCTTTGATACCAACTATAAGGCCCCAGGCTTAAAACATACTTAATCTTGAGTTATTACAAGATTACACATTGAGGATCTTTTCAGGTTTAGAGTTTTAGATAATTAGATCATGAAACTTGCATTACATTCCACATTTAAACAAAGTGGATTACATAAAAGACAATATTCATTCTTCCCATCAACGAGAACATATTTAAAATAAAATATGGATTCTCTCTTAACACATCCTTGACTCTAACGTCTTATCATGTACCTTTCCTCTTGACCTGAAAAACATTTCAGAAACTTGGGATGAGCATAAAAAGCTCAGTAAGGGACATAAAAATATGGAAAGGAAACATGAGTTCATGTATACATAAAGATGAAATCATAATTTACCCATAAAACATAGGCACTTTAACCTAACTCATCAAAACATGAATAAATCATAGAAATCATAAGACATAAAGGTAACTTGAGGCATTCATAACATTCTTACGTAGGGAGTAACCCTCTTGGTTACGTTTGGAATACCCATCACAGTATATTCCCTAAAATCTCTTCGGAGAAACCTTAACGTTTCACTCCTTCGCGTTACCCAATGCATTGGAGAGCTATAACGGGCTCACCCGCCCTTAGTTTATCACGGAACCACCCGTTCTTCATAACAATGCCCAAGAACCATAACATACACGTATCACATAAAATATTCATAAAGGAAACAAAACATTTCCACATTTCAAACACAACATAACATTTTAGTATTTTGAAATAATGAATCCATATAAAAAGAAACCATTTCCAAAACCATTTAAAACATTTAATAAAGATATTTTTGAATCAAAGTGTCCCATACCACCTTGAAGCTTTTAAAATTTTAAACCATTAATATCCATATAAATAAATCCTTAAAACCACTTTGAAAACATGGATATTAATAAGAACGAATAATTAAAACATTTAAAATGATATTTTGGTTAAAGGGGGTTTTACCAAAATTAGAGACACTTGAATACAATAATTGAGGAATAACGTTTAGTCAGAACTTTATAATATCATGAGAATAAATGGATTCATGATATAATACTCCAAAGGACAGTATATACACCATATAAGAGTGAATTGGTGCATAACAACAATGAACCCTCAATAGAAATGTCAAATGTGATGAAATCCCTTATAAAGAAGGTATCCTTAAATTAAGGACAAATCAATCTCAAAAATATGTGTGAAGAATATAAATACACCCAATATAAGTGGATATTAAGTGTAAAACAATAAAATGTCATTCACACATATTGAATGGATGACATATTCAATGACTACATGTCGAACCCAAAGAAATCGAAATTGGGTTAAGAAGTTCCCTTGACAGCCTAACGGCGTCACATCAAAATGAGTTGATGAGAGATAAAAAGAGTATCTCATCACTTGGACACAAAATTTACATCATTAAGGATACATGAGAACATATCCCAATGTAACAATATGTAAATTAAAAGACCCAATAAAAGAAGTCTTTTAAAAAGAGGGGGGTGAAAGGTTCCCTTACCGACTTGGGTATCTTTCAAAACATACACCCCATGAAAGAGGGACAATAGATCATTGATGTAAATACTCATAAACGAAAGTATTTTACACAAAGTGTAGAATAATGGGCAGTACATACACCACTCAATGAAATTTGTGGCAAAATTAGCGTAAATCTCACGAGAATAAAAGTGAGATGAAAAATCCCTTACGAGAACTCGGCAGCCTAACGGCGCCACATAAAACTTCCAAAATGGATTGATGAGAGAGAATAGGGTCTCTCATCACATGAACATAAAAATTACAGTAGGATTAATATAAAATAACATCCCAATCATCAGAAAGATGAGCTTAAAAGAAATAAAAGAGTGTACTTAAAGAGAAAGAGAGTTGCAGGATCCCGTACCTCGGGTCCGACTTGACTCGATCGTTCTTTAACGTCCTGAATAATAAACTTGAGTTAATTTCTATTTGCTTAAGAACCTTTTCCAAGTTCATTATTCCTTTTATATCAATTATTGACATGTTGTGAACATTATGTAATCATTTAAGTTAATAATGTTCATTTTGTCGGTATTTGGTTCTTAAGTCGAAAGTGGACTTCTTACAATTACATGTTGTTCATGTGGCCAAATGTTTATTATATCCAGAATTGTATTCATGTTGTAGTTATAATATATGTCATATATATCCAGTACATTCATGCATTTATAACATTACATAATCATTTAGAGGTAAGAAATGAAATGCACCGTTCATGGAGACGGTAAGCCGTACGTACGCATGAACGCTACTTTCATTTCTATTCGTATTTTATAGAATGGAATAATAATGATATAAAGGTATATTATAATTCCAGTATAATATCATATTTAATATCATAGTTCCATCCTTTATATGTCCCACATATGGTATTTAACGAATCAAATCACTTTGAGGGGGCGGTAGTCCGCACTTCCTTAAATGAAGATATCGTGTTTACCCATAATGGGAACCATAAAGGTTTGACCAAAATGTAAAAAACAGAATCTTAAGGAAAACATAAAAATACTATATATCATATATAAAAATAGTGACATCATAATGGCCACCTTTGAAGGTGTTAAATGAGTATTGAACAATCATCGTTTCGGGAGGCAGAATTTCACCATCCACGGAAACCGTATGTTCTTTAACCATTTGATGTAGTTGTGTGAGAGTGTAGCTCAAATAAATATTATAACAACATCCTAGTATATTGAAGATACTGTTGTTGTTACAAAAGAAGTAAATAAAAAGAGATTAGGGGGTTGGAGAAGCAAAATAAAACAAATGAATATGAGAGAAACAATTACCTTTAAAAGTGTAACTCTTTTTGATTTGAGCCTAAAGTCTTCCTTTGAAAGGATTCTGCCCAAGGTAAATCCTCTAGGATGAGGAGAGGGATGTGGAGAGAGCAAATGGGCAGGGGTTGGCCGAGACAAAGGCTTTTGAAGTGTGTGAAATAAGGTGGAGGTGGGGGCCTTTTATAAGAGAAGAGGAGGGGCACTTTTGGAAAGCAAAGAAATATTACTTTATTTGAAAATGCTTTTTTCGGTTTTAAAGGGTCCCACATTGGTAGAATTCGTGGATAAGGTGATAAGGAATCTAAATCCACTCATCCAATTGGTTTTGTCCATGTGTATATTGTAGATTTTTCATTATCTTTCCATTTTAATTAAATTGTCAAATAATGATGTCATCGCTGCATCATTATTATGTCATAAATAATTTAATTTCTTTAATGTCTAAAAATTATAAAAAAAATACTATGATATAGGAAATCTTTTTATCTTTCCAATGACTATTTATAATCAAAATTTGGACTTGTATAACCCCACTTAAAAATTGTTTTAGTAAAACATACTATGTTAGTGTCATTTTCACTTTAACAATAAATAAAAAGTATTTTATGTTATTTCCCAACAAAAGTGGATCCATGGGGTCCCCAAGTTAGGCCATGGCTTGTCTTGGTCGGCCATGACACAACCAATAGGGTTGTGACATGTGTCTAGGTCATTTCATATTTTTAAAGTATTATTTATACCTTAAACTACACTAATTATCACTAATCGCGATTAAAAACTTAATAAGTTACTATTCACCAAAAAATTATTATAATCTCATTGAACCACATTTTACTTCTTAATTACAACCATGTATGTCGGATTTTCAAAATTCAATACACATTAGTGGTAAACTTTCATTTAACTGAAAAATCAGTTTGCTTGATTATCACTTAGTGGTTTCACTATTCATCAAAAATTGAAGTTTTACAGAAAATTACCAAAAATTCACCCTAAGCTATATTTGATATTCTGAATTCAAAAATGAAGTCCGTTTTACAAAATTCAAAACATATTAGTCACATTAATTAATTTGATAATTAATTCCCGCTGTCAGAGCAAATAGCGTGTTTTTATAAAACAATAAGTATCAAAAGATTGACACCAGTTTAAGTCCGATTTCAAAGTGAAATTAATTCCAACCACCACTATTGGATTTAATGGTAAAAATATTTTCTAATTTCACTTTAAAACCAATTCAAAAGATAATCTAATCATATAAATAAATTAGATTAAAAAGTGGTTTTGAATTAAAATACAACATTTTACACTATTCCTTAAAAAAATGAACTTTATCGGAAAGATACCAAAAATTTACACAAAGTAAATTTTGATGTCCCGATTCTTAATAAGAGTTTTATTTGGTCCAAAAGAATGTTTAAGAGTGAACAAAACTATATTTAATGATGGTTCAACATCAAAAGGTGATAAGTGAACCTTTAGTGAAAACTAGGGCATATACGCCTAAAATTGAATTCTTTCCGTATTTTAAGCCTCTATTCTTTATTGGATAAATGTAAAAACAATTAAAAACATATGAAATCATATTTTAGTTATTTCTATCCATTCCCGCCAATACAACGGCTACATGTTAACTATCATTTAAAATAATATTATTTTATTATTAGAGTGCAACGTAAGATTCCCAAGAAACTCGTTGTTGCGTGTTGGGTACGCCATCGAGCATAGCGTCCCCTTTAAAGTCATATTAATATTTTATTCACAAATATGGAAAAATACAAAAATGTCGTATTCTTTATTTACCTGGGGTGTTACATCCTTCCCCCCTTTTGGGAATTGCGTCCGCGCAATTTTAAAATTTGACTTGGAAACATCCTTGAAAGTCCCACATCGGAACAAGAGTTGGTAAAACAATCACTTTAAAATAAAGAAAGATAAGTACAAAGGTCACCCGAGTTAACCCATACTAGGACTCCAAGTATGAAAATATGGACATGGAGGAAAAAAACAAAGGGTCATGTTCTGATGGAGAGTGTTAGAAAACATGTTTAGGAGAAAGTTAACCACGAGAAAATCACAAACTTGTGATGGGTTAAACGGTATTCGATTCCCTAGTAGAAAAAGTTAATAGACAACATTTTTGTTTTAAGTTACATTTTATTGAGGAATTTTATTCATAAGGAAACATAATCACTTATCATGTTGACCTTCAACTTTTACTAGATTCCTTAATCAAACTCATATTTTTTTCAAAAGACGAGTATTTAGGGAGACTTGTTCGCATTCAGAGTACCATAATCAATTTCTAGAGAATCACCTAATCCACAAAAGAGAGCTATATACTTCCCATGTCTTTAGACTTTATCCAAAAACAAAACCAAAAAGGCTAGTACAAGATCGGATAATCCAGAAAAGGATAACCCTTTATAAAAATAAAATCTATTCTTAACATCCAAAATTTGTCAAACAAAACCCAATGTTCAACAAGGATCATTCGATAAACAATTTGTCCATAAAATTCTTCAAAGTAAACCAATATAAGATCGAAACCCAAATATTTGAAAGATTTAGTCACATAGTCTTCCAAGTTAAATCGTAACATTTATCTCCAAACAACATCAGTTGCTCCTAAAGTCACGCATTGAAAAGTAATTATCCCAATCACATATCCTCCATGATAGGGTAATCATTTTAATAAATAACCCAAAATCAACTTACTCTTAATTCATAAAATCATATAACCAAAAGAATCAGTCAAACTAACCAGGGACTTCACGTAGTCCAGTGGTAGGCGATAAATACCAGTCGCACTTTGGTTGTGGGTTCGATTCCCGCAGCTTTGTCCGACGCGACGGGATGTCACACGGTCTGCGTGTTGTCCTTTTTCCAAAACTATATAATTCTTAAAACATTCCCCAAAACGAGATAAAATCTTCAAAAATAATCATAACACATTTTAACCTCAATTTCATCTCATGCCCTCCACTTCAATCATAACCTTTAGTAACCCATAATTACCTCAAAAGTAAGGATCATATAAACCCAAATGGTTCTTTATAACTATGTCCACAAAAGAAAAGGTAACTATTCCTTGGATAAAATTTGCCTATATTAATCATCAGGGTTACACATAATATAAAAAGTCTTCTAATGTAACCCCATCATCAAAAGAGACATAATACTCTTAAGAATTTCACCATAACTCTTGAAGCCCTTATATGTTGACATCTTCTTCATGATCCATTATCCATTCCTTTCCAACCTATTCCGAAATACCTCTTTCCTACAAACAAAATCATGAATCATATCCTAAGATTTCAAAATAGGAAAACAACAGTCATGAAATAGTACATACCTTTGATTGGTCATTGTCAGTTTCTTCATCCTCAATAGGAATGGCATTAGGTATTGGTAAACGAACATTTGTACGCTCTTGGTGACCCCATTCACGATACTTCTTCATAGAACATGTGTTTGCATAATGACCATGCACACCACATTTAAAACATTCAATTGATCCCTCAGAAAGAACTTCTTTCTCTTTCCTCGAGTCAACGGGATGCTTCCTTTTTCCATTACAGGTTCTTGCTTTATGACCTTCATTTCCACATCTATAGCATATTTCTGTCCCTTTGAAACATTTCCCTAGGTGTTTCTTTCCACATCTCTGACACATAGGTTTTTGAACACTCATACCTTTATGATTATTACCTGCACTTCCGTAGGGATTTGTTTCTTGCATATTTGATGCCTTAGAGAAAACTCCAAGGTTTAGGTGGTCAATCATGACTCCAGATAGTTGGTTGAGGATAATCAGAAGAGTTCTCATTGCAGCTCCCATATCATTCAGTTGCTTGCTCAAAAGACTATCACAATTTCCTTCACATCCACTGTTACTTTGGTGCCTGCTAGATCCAGCCATTTACTAAAACCAAAAAGGTCAGTGTGAGTATATCAACAAAACCATCATGTACTAATGAGGAAGATAAACACTAATATACACTTACTCATTCACTTTATCTAAAACTAGGACTCTTTCTGAAATCCTAACCATTATGGTAATGTCACTTATGCTTAAGGAATACCCTAACCTCTAAAGTTATCTAAACCGACCTTTGATACCAACTATAAGGCCCCAGGCTTAAAACATACTTAATCTTGAGTTATTACAAGATTACACATTGAGGATCTTTTCAGGTTTAGAGTTTTAGAGAATTAGATCATGAAACTTGCATTACATTCCACATTTAAACAAAGTGGATTACATAAAAGACAATATTCATTCTTCCCATCAACGAGAACATATTTAAAATAAAATATGGATTCTCTCTTAACACATCCTTGACTCTAACGTCTTATCATGTACCTTTCCTCTTGACCTGAAAAACATTTCAGAAACTTGGGATGAGCATAAAAAGCTCAGTAAGGGACATAAAAATATGGAAAGGAAACATGAGTTCATGTATACATAAAGATGAAATCATAATTTACCCATAAAACATAGGCACTTTAACCTAACTCATCAAAACATGAATAAATCATAGAAATCATAAGACATAAAGGTAACTTGAGGCATTCATAACATTCTTACGTAGGGAGTAACCCTCTTGGTTACGTTTGGAATACCCATCACAGTATATTCCCTAAAATCTCTTCGGAGAAACCTTAACGTTTCACTCCTTCGCGTTACCCAATGCATTGGAGAGCTATAACGGGCTCACCCGCCCTTAGTTTATCACGGAACCACCCGTTCTTCATAACAATGCCCAAGAACCATAACATACACGTATCACATAAAATATTCATAAAGGAAACAAAACATTTCCACATTTCAAACACAACATAACATTTTAGTATTTTGAAATAATGAATCCATATAAAAAGAAACCATTTCCAAAACCATTTAAAACATTTAATAAAGATATTTTTGAATCAAAGTGTCCCATACCACATTGAAGCTTTTAAAATTTTAAACCATTAATATCCATATAAATAAATCCTTAAAACCACTTTGAAAACATGGATATTAATAAGAACGAATAATTAAAACATTTAAAATGATATTTTGGTTAAAGGGGGTTTTACCAAAATTAGAGACACTTGAATACAATAATTGAGGAATAACGTTTAGTCAGAACTTTATAATATCATGAGAATAAATGGATTCATGATATAATACTCCAAAGGACAGTATATACACCATATAAGAGTGAATTGGTGCATAACAACAATGAACCCTCAATAGAAATGTCAAATGTGATGAAATCCCTTATAAAGAAGGTATCCTTAAATTAAGGACAAATCAATCTCAAAAATATGTGTGAAGAATATAAATACACCCAATATAAGTGGATATTAAGTGTAAAACAATAAAATGTCATTCACACATATTGAATGGATGACATATTCAATGACTACATGTCGAACCCAAAGAAATCGAAATTGGGTTAAGAAGTTCCCTTGACAGCCTAACGGCGTCACATCAAAATGAGTTGATGAGAGATAAAAAGAGTATCTCATCACTTGGACACAAAATTTACATCATTAAGGATACATGAGAACATATCCCAATGTAACAATATGTAAATTAAAAGACCCAATAAAAGAAGTCTTTTAAAAAGAGGGGGGTGAAAGGTTCCCTTACCGACTTGGGTATCTTTCAAAACATACACCCCATGAAAGAGGGACAATAGATCATTGATGTAAATACTCATAAACGAAAGTATTTTACACAAAGTGTAGAATAATGGGCAGTACATACACCACTCAATGAAATTTGTGGCAAAATTAGCGTAAATCTCACGAGAATAAAAGTGAGATGAAAAATCCCTTACGAGAACTCGGCAGCCTAACGGCGCCACATAAAACTTCCAAAATGGATTGATGAGAGAGAATAGGGTCTCTCATCACATGAACATAAAAATTACAGTAGGATTAATATAAAATAACATCCCAATCATCAGAAAGATGAGCTTAAAAGAAATAAAAGAGTGTACTTAAAGAGAAAGAGAGTTGCAGGATCCCGTACCTCGGGTCCGACTTGACTCGATCGTTCTTTAACGTCCTGAATAATAAACTTGAGTTAATTTCTATTTGCTTAAGAACCTTTTCCAAGTTCATTATTCCTTTTATATCAATTATTGACATGTTGTGAACATTATGTAATCATTTAAGTTAATAATGTTCATTTTGTCGGTATTTGGTTCTTAAGTCGAAAGTGGACTTCTTACAATTACATGTTGTTCATGTGGCCAAATGTTTATTATATCCAGAATTGTATTCATGTTGTAGTTATAATATATGTCATATATATCCAGTACATTCATGCATTTATAACATTACATAATCATTTAGAGGTAAGAAATGAAATGCACCGTTCATGGAGACGGTAAGCCGTACGTACGCATGAACGCTACTTTCATTTCTATTCGTATTTTATAGAATGGAATAATAATGATATAAAGGTATATTATAATTCCAGTATAATATCATATTTAATATCATAGTTCCATCCTTTATATGTCCCACATATGGTATTTAACGAATCAAATCACTTTGAGGGGGCGGTAGTCCGCACTTCCTTAAATGAAGATATCGTGTTTACCCATAATGGGAACCATAAAGGTTTGACCAAAATGTAAAAAACAGAATCTTAAGGAAAACATAAACATACTATATATCATATATAAAAATAGTGACATCATAATGGCCACCTTTGAAGGTGTTAAATGAGTATTGAACAATCATCGTTTCGGGAGGCAGAATTTCACCATCCACGGAAACCGTATGTTCTTTAACCATTTGATGTAG
The DNA here is from genome assembly GCA_963277665.1 of Viscum album. Classification (NCBI taxonomy): domain Eukaryota; kingdom Viridiplantae; phylum Streptophyta; class Magnoliopsida; order Santalales; family Viscaceae; genus Viscum; species Viscum album. The sequence continues at coordinate 181,372,541 of OY728153.1, read as the reverse complement.
TTGTGTGAGAGTGTAGCTCAAATAAATATTATAACAACATCCTAGTATATTGAAGATACTGTTGTTGTTACAAAAGAAGTAAATAAAAAGAGATTAGGGGGTTGGAGAAGCAAAATAAAACAAATGAATATGAGAGAAACAATTACCTTTAAAAGTGTAACTCTTTTTGATTTGAGCCTAAAGTCTTCCTTTGAAAGGATTCTGCCCAAGGTAAATCCTCTAGGATGAGGAGAGGGATGTGGAGAGAGCAAATGGGCAGGGGTTGGCCGAGACAAAGGCTTTTGAAGTGTGTGAAATAAGGTGGAGGTGGGGGCCTTTTATAAGAGAAGAGGAGGGGCACTTTTGGAAAGCAAAGAAATATTACTTTATTTGAAAATGCTTTTTTCGGTTTTAAAGGGTCCCACATTGGTAGAATTCGTGGATAAGGTGATAAGGAATCGAAATCCACTCATCCAATTGGTTTTGTCCATGTGTATATTGTAGATTTTTCATTATCTTTCCATTTTAATTAAATTGTCAAATAATGATGTCATCGCTGCATCATTATTATGTCATAAATAATTTAATTTCTTTAATGTCTAAAAATTATAAAAAAAATACTATGATATAGGAAATCTTTTTATCTTTCCAATGACTATTTATAATCAAAATTTGGACTTGTATAACCCCACTTAAAAATTGTTTTAGTAAAACATACTATGTTAGTGTCATTTTCACTTTAACAATAAATAAAAAGTATTTTATGTTATTTCCCAACAAAAGTGGATCCATGGGGTCCCCAAGTTAGGCCATGGCTTGTCTTGGTCGGCCATGACACAACCAATAGGGTTGTGACATGTGTCTAGGTCATTTCATATTTTTAAAGTATTATTTATACCTTAAACTACACTAATTATCACTAATCGCGATTAAAAACTTAATAAGTTACTATTCACCAAAAAATTATTATAATCTCATTGAACCACATTTTACTTCTTAATTACAACCATGTATGTCGGATTTTCAAAATTCAATACACATTAGTGGTAAACTTTCATTTAACTGAAAAATCAGTTTGCTTGATTATCACTTAGTGGTTTCACTATTCATCAAAAATTGAAGTTTTACAGAAAATTACCAAAAATTCACCCTAAGCTATATTTGATATTCTGAATTCAAAAATGAAGTCCGTTTTACAAAATTCAAAACATATTAGTCACATTAATTAATTTGATAATTAATTCCCGCTGTCAGAGCAAATAGCGTGTTTTTATAAAACAATAAGTATCAAAAGATTGACACCAGTTTAAGTCCGATTTCAAAGTGAAATTAATTCCAACCACCACTATTGGATTTAATGGTAAAAATATTTTCTAATTTCACTTTAAAACCAATTCAAAAGATAATCTAATCATATAAATAAATTAGATTAAAAAGTGGTTTTGAATTAAAATACAACATTTTACACTATTCCTTAAAAAAATGAACTTTATCGGAAAGATACCAAAAATTTACACAAAGTAAATTTTGATGTCCCGATTCTTAATAAGAGTTTTATTTGGTCCAAAAGAATGTTTAAGAGTGAACAAAACTATATTTAATGATGGTTCAACATCAAAAGGTGATAAGTGAACCTTTAGTGAAAACTAGGGCATATACGCCTAAAATTGAATTCTTTCCGTATTTTAAGCCTCTATTCTTTATTGGATAAATGTAAAAACAATTAAAAACATATGAAATCATATTTTAGTTATTTCTATCCATTCCCGCCAATACAACGGCTACATGTTAACTATCATTTAAAATAATATTATTTTATTATTAGAGTGCAACGTAAGATTCCCAAGAAACTCGTTGTTGCGTGTTGGGTACGCCATCGAGCATAGCGTCCCCTTTAAAGTCATATTAATATTTTATTCACAAATATGGAAAAATACAAAAATGTCGTATTCTTTATTTACCTGGGGTGTTACAGTTTCATCTATGAAAAACCATTCTTAACACAGAAATATCTTAGGCGAAGCAACATGGTAATCTTAAAATGCTATATCATTTCAATCATACCATAAATTAATTTATAATTTAACAATTTTCTAACTTCTGACGTTGTCTAAACCGACCTCTGATACCAACTATAAGGCCCCAGCCTTAAACCTTACTTAATCTTGAGTTATTACAAGATTACACATTGAGGATCTTTTCAGGTTTAGAGTTTTAGATAATTAGATCATAAAACCTGCATTACATTCCACATTTAAACAAAGTGGTTACACAAAAGATAGTATTCATTTTCCCATCAATGGAAACATATTTAAAATAAAACGTGGATTCTTTCTTGACACTATCATCATATCATGTACCTTTCCATTGACCTTTGAAAAACATTTCAAAAACATGGGATGAGCATAAAAATCCTAGTAAGGTATATAAAAGTAAGAAATAAAAACATTATTCCATCTATGAAATCGTACTTCACTCAAAAAACATAAGCATTTTAACATACCTCATTAAATCATGAATAAATTATAGAAATCATATGACATAAAGTTAACTTGAGGCATTCATAACATTCTTAGGTAGGGAGTAACCCTCTTGGTTATGTTTGGAATACCCATCACAGTATATTCCCTAAATCTCTTTGGAGAAACCTTAACATTTAGCTCTATCACGTTACCCAATGCATTGGAGAGCTATATCAGGCTCACCCACCCTTAGTTTATCACGAAACCACCTTTCTTCATAATAATTCCCAAGAACCATAACATAATCGTATCATATAAAACATGAATAAAGGAAACATAACATTTCCACATTTCAATCACAAGATATCAACACAACACATTAATATAACAAAAACATTATGAAAACCATTTTCAATACCAAAATAAAATAAAAGTAAAACATGGTACATATTTTTCATTTAAAAAAAGGTATGGTTTCTAGAGGAAGCCAAAACTCAAATAATGGTCACGGCAGCGGAGAATTCGTTGTCGCCGCATACGTACGACAAAAACGTTCCCTTTTGTCGTTTAGTAAAACGCTTCGTATAAAAAATATTACTTTTGAATAAAAGTAAAAGTCAAAGGGTTTTATACACCATATAAAAGAATGTTGTGTATAAAACAAAATATGTCTCAATGAAAGGAGATTGAGACAAAGTCCCATACCTCAAGGCCGACTTGACTCGATCGTTCTTTAACCTCCTGAATAATAAACATGAGTTAATTTCTACTTGCTTAAGAAAATTTTTCAAGATCATTATTCCTTTTATATAAATTATTTCCATTTCATGAACACTATGTAATTATTTATGTTAATAACGGCCATTTTAACGATCATTGATACTTGAGTCAAAAATAAACTCTTTATAATTACAAGTTTGTCATTTATCCATTATATCCAGAGTTATACTCATGATGTAGATATCATATATATCATATATATCTAGTATACAAAAGAATTTATAATATTACATAATATTTAAAGGTAATAAATGAAATGCACCGTTCATGGAGACGGTAAGCCATATGTACACATGAACGCTACGTTCATTTCTAAGTCATGTTAATTTAATTAAAACTAAATGAGAGATACGTATATTTTAATTCCAGAGTTATATTCATCATTTATATGTAACATAAATCATATATATCCATTATATATATGTACTTATAATAGTACATTTCATTTGGGGATAAGAAATTAAATGCACCGTTCATGGAGACGGTTAGCCGTACGTACGCATGAACAAAACTTTTATTTCTATCTCATACTTTAATGGAATTAAAACATAATGATAAATAATAGTATTATAATTATAGTATGGTATGATATATAATATCATTAAATATTTCCTTTATATGTACCACATATGGTATTAACGAATCAAATAACATTGAGGGGGAGGTAGTCCGCACTTCCTAAAATGAAGATATCGACTATACCCATAATGGAAGCCATATGGGTATGACATAAATGAAAAATACAGAAGCTTAAGGAAAAAATAAACATATTATTTATCATATATAAATACAGTGACATATTAATGGCCACCTTTGAAGGAGTTAGAGGAATATTAAACAATCATTGTTTCGTGAGGCACAAATTCGTCATCCACAGAAACAGTATGTTCTTTAACCATTAGATTAAGGTGTGTGTAAGTGTAGTTAGAATTCATCTTATAACAAAATCATAGTATATTTAAGTTACTTGAGTTGTAACAAAATAAATGAATAAAAATAGTTATGGGGTTGGAGAAGAAAAATAAAACTAAATAACACAAGTGAAGACATTACCATAAAATCGGGTAACTCTCTTTGATTTGATCTCAAAGGCTTCCTTGGGAAGACTTCTGCCAAAAGTGCAGCTTCTAGGAGTAAGAGAGGGGTGTTTATAGACAAAATGAGTAGGGTTTGGCCAAGCCAAAGGCTTGAGAGGTGTGGGTAAGGAGGTATAGGTGGGGGCCTTTTATAAGAGGAGAGGAGGGGCACTCTTGGAAAGTTACAAAATGATACTTTATTTTCAAATGAGTTTCGGATTTTAAAGGTCCCACATTGATGTATTTTGAGTATAAGGTGATAAGGGTTAGAAATATACTCATCCAATAGGTCTTTGAAAAATTTAGGTCTTAGATTTTACATTATTCTTTTATTTTATTTAAATCGTTAAATAATGAGGTAATCGCTGCATCATCATGATGTCGTAAATAATTTAATTTATTTAATGTCTAAAAATTATTAAAAGTATACTATGATGTAGGAAATATTTTAATATTTCCAAGGAATATTTATAGTCCAAACTGTCATCTATGTAGAAAAAATTAAAAATGTTTTACTCAGGTGATACATTCTTTGTTATATTTACTTTCTTTATAAAAAATAAAAAGATAAGAAGTCACTTTCACACAAAAGTGATTCCATGGGGTCCCCATGTTTGGCACAAGGAATTCCATGGTCTGACATGAGACAACCAGTAGCATTAGGACACATGTTGGTGTCATTTTTTATTATTATGATATTATTTTAGTATCCTTAACTACCCGATTACTCATTAATCAAGTTAATTAAAGATAATTACCGTCGTTACTATTCATATTGTCAAAAAACAAAAGAGTCTTGATTACATAATTTGGACCTTATGATTCCAAATATGTAATCCATTTTACCAAATTCCAAACACAGAAATTGAAATAATTTATTTAAAAATAATTCCCGTTGTCAAAACAAATAGCGGGTTTTTTGGAAACAATATCTATGAAAATTTTGGCATTAGTTTATGCCCAATTCCAAAGTGAAATTAATCCTAATTACCACCATTGTAATAAATGGTTAAAATATATTCAGATTAAACTTTAATACCAATTAAAAAGATAATCTAACAATATAATTAAATTAGATGAAAAAGCAGTTTTGATGTAAAATGTAGTATTTTGCACTATTCATTAAAAAATGAACATTTTCAGAAAAATACCAAAAAATTATCCATTCTAAATTTCAATGTCCCAATAATAAATAATAAGTTTATTATGACAAATAGTGCTTATAAAATTGTCAAACATTTGATTTAAAATGGTTTTCCATCAAAAGGTAGTAAAAACACTTTTAAAAATATTAGTGTATTACATGCATAAGATTGGATTTTTTTCTCATTTTAAGCCTAAAAACACTATCTAATTAATAAATAGACATAGATAAAAATATCTATTGTTAATTACTTACTTGGGATGTTACACTCTACCAAGATGCTCCTTCCCAAGGACTTTAGCAACCGAGTCATCCTGGGATACTGAGTAGGACTGCCCAGGATTGGCATCCCATAGTTCTTTTTTTTACCTATAAATCAAATATCAATATATAATAACATAGTAAAAACTAATACTATGTTATTATAATAAAAAATTGACTTCATACCCCAACATCTTTTTCAGGCTTTTTAACAAAACTTCAATCTGATTTTTTTGTGAACATTCAACCACACATCAGTTCAGAATGCTTTCTGCCCTAAACTATGTGACTACATTAAGCAAAGATAAATCAATAATTTAATATATTATACAGATAATATTGTCTTATAAATATTTAAACTAATGAAAAGATTACCAGAGTCGTTCGACTTCTAGAAAAGAATTTTGACCCCGCAGTGTGAGGGATGACTTGCTTACCCCGGTTTGATGCATTATGTCTTGAGAGATCCTAAACTAAATAAAATGCAATTTAACAGCAATTTATTAAATTTCATCTCTTCATATACATGTATAAATGTAAAATTATGATAATATAAAAATATATATTTCAATACCATCCACTTCTCATCACGATGTCTGTCAACAAAAAATTTCCATTGATCTTTCGGTACCCCACTGGGTAGCATCTCATACATTTGTTACACGGTCAATGAATTATAGTTGACAACACAGCATAGTATCCATTTTAAGTCTTTCTATTTCTTACCAAGATTTTTCAACATCCACTTTCATTCTATCGCATCATCAACTGTAAAGTGGAAGAACATCTGTATACAGAAATTAATTTTGATCATATTAGTGACATGACATTCAATTAAACCATAATGTATTAAAATTGCCTTTATTTCAGAATCAAAAAATTCATTTTTCCAACATGGAGGCATATGTCTCCAATAATCATAAGAAATAGGTAGTAAAATGGGCTCCGCTGCTAGTTGGCCTAGAATTTGGCCAAGTAACCCTACTCCATCATCTCTTGGGACCCCAAATGAATCAAATGGCACATCTATCTTCTCTCCATTCATATTCCAACCATCTGAACTTTTTATGCTTTTCTCCATGGTTGAATTATTTTCATCTTCAATGAGAAAACAATTATTATAAACAAAATGCAATAAATTTATTTATATTAACATTTGTACCTATGACAGTGACCCTCCAATATGCCCATCATGAACTGGAAGAGGTGTGTTGCCGCCCCACTACTGAGGCTCCTGAAGGAAGAGTCGACGACTCAGCCTCTAATGGGACACCCATAGAGGGTGTGAGAGATGGTTCAGGGAGAATCCATCGGCAGCCAATCCCAATCAAACATTCCTATAATCAGCTGAGAAATATGGATATAATGAATCAAATGTCTTCCATGATTGTGAATCTCATGGATGTCTCATTAACCCATCCTTGTTTTTATCTACTGAATGCCACTTCATGTGTACGGCAGTTTTCGATGAAATGAATAATCTTTTCAATCGAGGATTCAAAGGAAAGTAACGCAAAACCTTTGCAGGTGTGTTCCTTTTCTTCTTCTCCATGAAATTATGTTGATTCAGACTTCCAACATCACCCTTTGAGTGCCAACTAGTAGAAGAACATTTTTTTTCAATTCTTTCTACTTGAATCCTCTCCCTAACAAAGCATACAATCATTGGGACATGTATGTATTTTTGTATAATTCAGACCAAGCCTGTTAACAACTTTTTTCATATCATAAAAAGACTCGGGGATTTTTTCTTCAGGAAATGCATCACTAATCAATTCCAATATCATGGACATGCCTTATTTTTAATTCCACATAGACATTTGATATGGTATAACTTCAGCAGAAATGAATGCTTTGAATATTTCAAACACCCACTATATAACTCTTAATTTCCATCGTTAACTAAATCATGAAACACATTTTCCTCAGTGAAGTTTTCTCTTACATTTGGCTCCAAAGAATCAATAGGAGGATCCAATGATATGTTACAATCATGATCTGGTTGTGTTACAATCTCAAAAACATCACTTGTCTCATTTCTATTTGTAGCACCCTCATCTGGTTGTTCTGATATGTTTTAATGTTGATGGTGGCCTCTTGTAGTACTGAATGCATCATTTATAAGGTTTTTCATTTCATTTTCCATTTTTGACAAATTTGGTAGTTCATTCTGTGGATTGACATTAGTGCTCAACCTTTCTGTAATGTTCGATTCTTTGTTCCAAATCCAACGCAAATATTGATCAGGGAATTGCTTCACTATTAAATGTTCATAAACTTCATCTCCCTTAAACCATCTTCTAAATTTACATTTAGGACACTGAAATCTTATTCTCCCTTCAACGGATCGATTGGAAATTGCAAAATCTAAAAACTCATTCAAACCCTTAATATACTAAGGTGAGTTCTTTGGTAATGTGATCCAGCTTTTATCCATGTACATCACAATGTGCCTACACAATATTCAAAAGAATAAAAAAAGATAACTATTACTAAATAGGGAAAGATATTCATATATACTAGTTGAAAAATATATAAATATGTTACATAATGTTTACCTATATCATTACATATGGTAAATCAACCACTAGTGGTGTTATTTAAAGTAGTACCACCACAAAGGATTATAATTAAATTGGAAGATTAGGGTGAGTGAACAAAGTCCGACCACATTACTCAACTCAAGAAAGTTGGAGGTTCCCCTCTCCCATTAAATTAAATAATTCTAACCATTAATTAATGTGGCCCAATATTTAGGGGTTGATATGGTCCATGGGGTGGATGTGCTAATAAAGTACATATTATTCAGCTAAATAATTATCTGATTAAATCCAAAAAATGCATGAAATAACTGATGTAATAATTATTTCAAGTATCATTTGATATAAAATATGATCAAAACGTGTCATAGTTGATCATGAATTATCAAGTGGTGTTAAGAAACCACTTTTTTTCTTCAAAACATGATATATAAGTTTCATGCTGAAGTAAAGTCACTTGTTGAATCTAGAATTACAATAAAAATGGATTATTATAGAATAAAAAGTGGTTTCTAAACCTTAACTAAGAGAATCAATGATTTCATATTGAATCTAGTTTATAACAAGGGATATTAAGCACTGAATTTAGTAGAATTATACCACTAATAAGGAAGAGGTACCATCCATACCATCTCGTAATAATGTTTATAAATCTCTTTTTATGAAGGGAGTGGGTAGGAAAAAATTATGTACAAGTTTGGATTTTGAAATTTTTGAAGGAATATTCCACCTTAGCTAAGGTGGATAAGAAAATTAAGGAAGTTGGTTGCCCTTAAAAATATAAACAAGTTATAAACAAGAACTAATGTCGTTATTCAAAACAAATAAGATGATCATGGGTCGTGGATCAATGTTGGTGTTGTGACAAATTCATTTATTGTGAATTAGATTATTGGTATAGACTGTAAATCAATACATGTATTATAGTTAAATCATTACTAATAGTACCTCACACTATTAAGGGAACCCATTATTAATTTTATATAGCTTTATTATCCATAAATATTTATCATTCAGTCCCTCCTTGATAATTCCTACCCCCATTATAAGATAGGGCTTGCTGGGATGTTGGGGTTGTTCTTGGAATCACTATAAATAAATAAATTTTGTGGATGAAAAATAATATGATGATATCATCCTAGTTCATCATGATAGGATTGAGTTAGATTAAAACTATTGCCTCATTTTTAATTTAGAGGATAAGTATAGAAACATTTGAGATGTCATATTCGGTCATAGTTATGAAATTATCAAAGGACTATCATACATTCCCTTTTTAAGTGATCCAAAGAGACATATTGGAATTAACCCAACTAATTATTTTGAAGTGGATAAAATTAAACCGACCTTGTGGATTGGTTATCTGGTGCTTTTCTACCCTAGGGATAATTTTTCCTTCTATACTTATTTCCACTACCGGAGTTTCCACCTATGCTTATGTGGAAAAAGGTGTTCCCTCCACTAATATTCCCTATAATGTACACCTTTTCTACCATAAAGTTATTTTCAATCTCAATAAAATTATTAATAAAAAAATGAAAACCATAGAGTGATTCTTAAGTCACAGAACCAACTCAAACACACATGATTTGAGAGATTAACTAGATTCCACTTCTAGTACAAAGTGAGGAAGGTAAGTAAATTGGGCTCTATATTACATACCTAAGATATCTCTATGATTAAGATAAAAATATATATATTTCTTAATACATGAAAGGTATGTAGGTATAATTTTTTGTTAAAAAATCCTCAAATCCATCTGAGGTGAGGTATTGATCAACCTTAACATAGATGACTCAGTCTCACCATTTTCAGGATAGTCCTTTGAGTATACACACTACTATATTTAATTTAGTCCCATCTATAGTTCTAAAAAAATCTAAGATCCTATTTATTCAACCTAGCCATGACATTGAATCTTCAGGTCCCAAGTCACCCGATAATATTGGTAGGATTTTCCTTTGAAATTCCAATGATTGATCCATATAATTTGGTTCCTCATTCTAATTTTTTCTTTTCCACTACCCAAAAAAATCACTATTCTTCTTAATAGTTAATAATTTAATTATGGTTTAGGTGGAACCACATTCCTAGTATCACACTCCTGCTAATTTATAGGTCTCTTAACCAGTGGTATTTTGTTTCTATAACCATAGTCGATGTTATTAAAATCAATACTTAGTCACCACCAAACACATTAGTTAATGGTTTTACAGTGTGTAATAATACACAAGCAAGATCAAAATGGTAAATTTTCAAAGTAACATCCCATGAAATATCGTGTGAATGATGAATTTATGGTGTTAAGTCTCTTTAATAATGTTGATACACAACTCTCATTGGCTAAACCCATGATGATGAGGAGAAAACACTCCTAGAAGTGTTTTAAAATACTTTTAAAACTCAGAACACCTAGGTAACTTGAATATTAGTATAAAGAGGTTATATATACCTTTTTATACCCTATATTTCATGTCCTAAAACATCCTATATCCATACCTAACATCCTAACAAATAGATCATACCAAACTGATATCATTTGTAATATCACAACCCCAACTGATCACCTTAGATAATATTGGAATGCCACTAAACTTAGGTCCATCCAACAAACACTAATGGTTGGAAATAAACACCTAGGGTAAAGAATATTACTGGGGGATGATTTACCCTTAAAATACATAACCTTTAGTGGAATAACACTAATGGTAAAATATAAATATGATGCATTATAAAGGAAAACCAAACTATAATAATAATAATAAGAGATACAATAAACAAAAATATCATCAAATTATTCTAAAAGACAAAAGACTTATAAAGTTAGAATAAGGATCCAAACATGGAACTAAACCAAGATAAAAACCACTACTATCTCTAATATCCTACCTCTATCACCAATAACCACAAAATCAAGGTGCTCCTCTATACAATTAAGAGGTCTTCCCTTTACCTATACCATTTCAAACTTCATATGTACCAAGATGTATATGCGGGGTGTGAGTATGTACACCCAGTAGACAGTCAACCAAAGACATTCTACACATGATACTATAATAAAAACAAGTTATCTCACATTTTATATAAAATAAATGTAAATCTAAAAACCAGTGAATCAGATACATATAACCAGTGAAAAAAACTCACACTATAGCACACATCTAGATCATGAAATCACACACACATAAAATACACTAAAAATTTCCCTCTGGGAGCTATTTAACTAACCTAGTGTATCCCGAATCTAAATAGGAACAAATTAATAACCCAAAATCATGAGTAGAAACCCATCCCCGTAACCCAAGTCATCACTTGGTGGTACAATCTATGTTCCTAATTAAATAGAATTGGTATCCAAATCATAACTAACAAAGGTGAATATATATGAATCATGAATGAACACTAACCTCTTACAATACATGCTTATACACACAAAAGGGTTGCATATTTCTATAACCATATGCACTGAAATCTCCAAAAAAATATGAAAACCAATACCTATGACTATGAAAACCACCGGCGGCAGGGGAGGGGAGCCGACCTAGGGTAGGAACTCGACGGGGTCGGGGGAGAAGGAGGCGTCACGGGTGTCGGGGGGAGAAGGGGGGTCAGCAGCGATGAGCAGTTAGGTCACCGTCGGCACGGGAGAGGAGTGGAACTTGGGTTGGGGCTCATCGGGGGAGAAGGGTCGCGAGTGTTGAGGAAGAGGGTCAGCTCTGGTGGGGGGAGCATCACCACTGTAAAAATTAAATAAAATTCACATTAGTTTTTAATAAACTGCCGCTAAACCATTTTATGGAAAGGTTTAGTGACATTTATGTAAACCTCCACTAAAGGTGTTTTATGTTGTAGTGTACTTTTTATTGTTCTTATTGTAAAATTATTTAATAAACTTCCAATACAATTAAAAATGATCCTAATAAGAAATCATGAATTTCAACTAACAAGTTCAATTTCATTTTCGAAAGTGAATGTGACAATTAAGATTCATAGAGGTGAAAAAAATTTACACGAATGGGGTAAACGAATACATATTGCTTTAGGTGGCCATAAACCCAATGGAAAGAGTAAAAGTACCACTATAAGTGGTTGAGTGATAAAAAACCACATACAAATAAATAAAAACATGATGAAATTATATGTTATCAATGTGATTTAAAGGGAATTGGTATAATGCCTTTCATATGCCAAATCATTTTTTTAACTTTATTAGCAATTAATTAAATAAAAAAAGACAAGTGTTAAATTAAAAATTGATCCTAAACATAAAATATGATGAAGTCATGATGAATTTTTAAATCTATGATTATTTTGTAAACTCTAAATGTTTTAAGCATAATGAGAATCTGTAAATTACTATATATGATTTTTCCTTGATTTTAAAAATATTTTAGTAAATATTTTGTATTTTATTTTTATTTACTTATTTTACTCCTTATATATATCTTATATCTTTTTATTATAAATTAATATTAGGAATCGTTCTATTAGAAATTTTCATTATGAAGATATTTTTCTTATCGATGGCATCATGATTTGTATAATACCTAAATATGAGATATATTTTATCAAATTTAATATAAAAAGTGCTCATGTAAATTCCATAAAATCTAGTGAAATTTTAATCAAAGCCTCTATAAGAGAAAATATATTCCTATGTCTCAATAAAATTTTTTTATCTTTAAATAAATTAATGAAAAAAATATCACATCAAAAAAATTCATTAAACTTGTGTTGAATACCTTTATATAATTATCATTAATACAGAGAAAAGGTTAATTTGAGATAAGATTTCAAGGTTTCCTTCAGGTTTTTACTACGTTGATATATTCATAATCAAATAAAATATGGAAAAAAATAATTTTCTTAACCATGATGCATTTATTATATGCTATAATCATTTAGGTCATCCAAGATAAATTATTATGAGAAAAATATTTAAATATATAAATGGTAATCCATTGGTTTATAAAATGGTTCTTATTCATAATAATTTCTCATGCATTATTTGTTCTTAAGGAAATATAATTTTAAGATCATATCCAACCAAATTTGGGACACGATCCTCTATATTCTAGAAAATAATTCATGGTGATATATGGGGTACAATTCATCCACCATATGGATAATTTAGGTATTTAGTATTTTTATTGATGTGTCAAATAAATGGTCTTATGTGAGCCTATTATCAACTCATAACCTAGAATTTGTGAAATAGTTTTCTCAAATAAGTAGATTAAGTGCACAATTAAAATATTACCCAATAAAACATATTTTTCTTAATAATGTTAGTGAATATTCATTACTTTATTTCAATGATATTGAACATCCTATTAGTCATGTTCATACTCAGAATAGTCAAACTGAATCATTTATAAAGAGATTAAAACATATCACTTGACCACTGCTTATGAAAACTCAATTATATGATTTAGTATGGGGGCATTAAATTTTTCATGAAACACCACTATCCCAAATTATACTATCATTTTATCATTATATATATTCTATTAGCACCCCCATAATGAAAAAAATGATACCCCAAAGAAAGATAGGGATTTATGCTGTATTTGAATCTCTATTGATTATAATGTACCTTGAAACAATGATTGTGAATATATTAATAGCAAGATTTATTGATTTTTATTTTGATTAAAATATTTTTCTTTTATTAAAAGGAGAAAATCCATTAACATAAAAATAAATATCATGGAAAATAGAATTATTATTATATCATGGTTCTCATACAAATATGTATGAATTGAAAATTCATTAGATCATTAATTAGAAAATTTTATCAAATTAATGTTCTAGTGAATTAAATGATTCCAGGCATGTTACATAATCATATATACCCACTATAAATATAACAATTATAATATATGTTTCAAAAGGATAGTCTAATAGTTTTATCAATAATTCTTTTAATCCACACTCAAAGCATTGGAGAACACTTAATATAAAAGACAAAAAACATATTAAAAAAATGGAAACAATCTATGGTGATTGAGGAAATAAAATAACATTAGGGAAAACGAACTTCACTTGACGATGATATTCCTAAAGAAATCAATTTACCTAAATCACATGATAATGAAAAAAAGAAAATTTATATAAACATTAATAACACCAGAAGATTTTAGAACTCTATGAAAACTATTATTGAGGAAATATTCTCATATAATGTGACACTTGATGTTCTTGATGTGGATAGAGAACCTAAATTGTTAAATGAATGTCATGATATACTGAATTGGGATAAATGAAAATTAATAATCCAATATGAATTAGACTTACTTTCTAAGCATGTTGTTTTTAGGTTTTTGTGAAGAAACATAGAGGTATTAAACATGTTGTTTATAAATAGATATTTATGAGAAAGATAATTGAAAATAATGAATTTGTGAGATATATAACACAATTAGTTGCTCATAGTTTCTCATAAGGACACAAAATTGATTATAATGAACTTATTCCTTTATAATGGATGTAATGACCTTTTAATATCTCAAAAAACTAATTATACATTAAAATATTTAATTAAACCAAATTAATTTTTTGATTTTATACCTTTATAATAATATTAACTTATTGAAACATGTCTGGAAATAGTGGGGAAATTGGATTAGAATGAACTCTGGTTAATCTAGATAAAGATTTATTTTTAATTTTGGAATTAATTTATGAATTCAGAATTTTGAAAATGAGATAATAGGATATTATACATATTTTTTTTAATATTCTGTATTAGGTTCATATGTTTGGTTGAAATTTGGGATGATTTAGCATGCAATAGGACTATAGAAGACATTGAGTACCCATTACAAACTAATCGGGTATGTAGTAAGGATTCTAAAAGAAGGGGTTTCCAAGGAGGACCATTGGGTAATTGATACCTTATTCCAGATAACTGATATCTTTTATTTTTGTTTTAAATATTTTAAATTAAAATAATTATTATTTTAATTAAAAACATAGAATGTTCCCCCTCCTTATCTTGTTCAAACACAATAAGGGATCTCGACAACTTCTCTTCCATTCCCCCCTTCCTCATCATCTTCCATATCCTTCATTAGTAATATGATATTTGATTAGTCTAAAAGATTATATTCATAGTTGTGAGTCTCTATTTTCACATCCCTTCTCTCTTGGATTTTATTAATTTCTTCAATGTCTTCACCCTAAAACCCGAATTTTGACGCTCTTTCTCTGATTTCTCAATTTTTTGAATTTTAGGATAAATCAACGGGTGGTTATTTTTTTCTCTTGATATTATATAGTAGGTGGTCCATTGAATTTTCCCATGATCAATATACATTTTAATGTGTGGAGTGATGATTTTCAGAGTAAGGGGTGTGTGAGACTATGTACTTGGATAATAAGGATTAGAGTGTTTATGTAAGGTTGATCGAGACTTCTTCGTTCCATGGATGATATACCACATAAGGTGTGATGTATCTTAGAGCTCTATTACCATTATTTATAGTTTTTTTGAGTATCCAATTGTTGTAATTTAAAACCTTAAGTGTGATTGGACTTGAATTAAGTTTTATACGACTTTATGAATCCATATTTAAGGGTTTTGGTTATTTAATCTAGGGTATTGAGTTGATATTGGTCAATGGGATCAGTTTGGAGGTTTAAATTTAATTAAATCTTACTAGTTGGGTGAATTTATCCTTTTACTACTTTTATTAACAAAGGTTGTTATAATAATTCACTATAACTGAGTGAAATCCTTGAGAGGGTATGTTTATTGGGAAGTGGTTTGATTAGAGTTTACCTAAGTGTTTTGATTATGTTAAAAATTGAAATGTTTTGTTTTATCTAAGTAACTTTTGATGGAATGTGTTATTTATGGGTTACCTAAGGTTATTTCATATTAAATTTAATGGAATATAGTGTAAAGTATTTATCACTCTAGAAAATAATTAATGTGGTTAGTTTTGTTTAAAGATTTTATGAAAAAGTGGAAAACCATAAGCCATTAAGGCCTTGTTAATATTGATAAAGTTCCATGAAGTGAAAAAGCTGTCTGGTTAGCATCATAAAGTATCATGTTGCACAATAAAGAAATTGGGTTTTCTTTTAAACAAAATTGTTTCAAATGGTTTTCTTTGGAAATGATTAATTCACTTAGGGTATTACATGGAGTATGTCATTTTTTCATTCTATGTCTTAACATATTTACATGTTATTGTCTATTTTTAATAAGTATATTGATTTTTATTTCACAATGTATATGTTTAATCATGATGATCATGATTTTTATAATATTCATTCCAATATTAGTAGGTTATCATAAGGTGTTTCCTTATGTTAAGTTTTCAAAAAAAATCTTTCCATGTATATATTTTATTCAATTATTACCACGTGTGGCCTATTGACCTAAAGAGGAAATGTATATGTTCCTTGTTATTAAACATGTCCTGGATATACTTGTTATATATTGTAGAGGGTTGAAAAGTTATTGGTATATATACGGTTTACATGCAACAGCCCGAGGCCCACACTCCCAAATCTGGTGCTAAAAAAATGCAGTATATTTTTTTATAAAAATTTAAACTAAGAAAAATATATCCCTTTACATGGCCAATTTAACATCTCATCCCAGTATCCACTATGTATGGTTGCCCGATCCAGGTCACCACATGACCTCAGGTGGACCTCCCCACACTCTAAAATCTTCCGGCTAGTAGTGAAGGTCTAATAGAACACATGGGGAGACTATACCCTCTTTGTCGGGGTAAGCCATGGGAGTTGAATTACGAAATAAGGGAAACACGTAGGAAATAAATATGAATCATGAATCTATTTCCCAAAACTAGGTATAATCCTACATACATACAATAGATATTTTATGTCCTAACATATAGTTCCAAAGCTAGAGAAAATCCAATATAAATACAAATAGTAGAATCCCCAAAATGGGACTTGAATCCAAGTATGGATCCCTCATCCATGAACATACCGTACCGAAATCAACCATCTAGCATAGGTCCCTTACCCTTGTCCTAACGTGCAACCATGAATTCTGCTCAAGTACCTAATAGTGGCCCGAGCAGGGTGTGAGTGAAACTCTGTAGGCCACCACCAATGCTATCTATAAAATATCCAGTCTGAAGAGATAGTGTATATTGGTAAAAATGAATAATAAGATAAATAAAAGATAAACCATGTGTCATTATTTAACAAGGATTTCATTAGCCACTTTCATCATTTGTTCCAAGGGTTAACCATTTTCATCAAATACACTTTGGCTAATGTCAGTCATATAAACTATGATTAAGGGGAAGAATCATGTTGCCTACATCATTATGTAAAAAATTACACAAAACAATGCATAACACTTAGCTTTTATCATCATTCCATGTATTCTTATCCCATGCATTAATTAAGGATATAGAGCCTCAGTCCGAATTCATAACCCATATATTATAGGAGTGGGGCTTAAAGACTCATTTTAACCCAACCAATGGGAATAGATCCTCAAGTCCAATACCCCACATATCACTAAGCCATGTGATCATTCTTCTTTAACCATTATAAACATATACACTGTACAAACTATCAATTATTGAACACATTTACCATTTAAAAACCATATTTCATTCAACACATATTCCATCTTCATGCCTTAACCCATTAACACATTTATCATTTAAAGTCCTTGGTCCATTTAACACAAACATAATTCAAAATTCATTACTCATTAACACATATACCATTTATATGCCTTAACCCATCATCACACACATTCCCCATTTACATGCCATGATCTATTTAACACATTTATCATTTACATGCCTTATCCCATAAACACATTTACCATTTACAACCCATAATTCATTTAACACATTTACCATTACACCAAACAGCCCCTTATGCCATGTAAACAACTAGACATAATTAAAATTAGTTAAACATGCACATAAATTTAACCACGAGACGATGGGATATAACTAGTATACCATTTACCTCAATTTGGAAGATGAACAATTACTTAACATTGGCCTTTAATTTAGAATAAATACACATTTAAATCTCCAATATATAATCTTCTGGATAAAGAGGGTTTTAGATATTTTGAAGAATAAGAAAAACTAAAAAATACCTAATCTGGAAAAAGGAAGGAAGAGGAGTGTTATAATTACCTGGATCTTTGATATACACCCAACAGAACTCCAAATTGATTAAAAATAATGGAGATCAATCCTTGAGAAATTTCGGAGGGTTTGGTTCATTACTCTTGTTTCTGGAGTAATAATGGGGAGGAAAATCAGGTCATTAAACAAAAAGACCAAGGTGTAAAATGGTAAATATCCACATATTTAGTGAGGTGAATGGTTTGACCGCATGGTTGGCCAAACCATGAACCAACCATGTGCCACTCTTTATCTAAAAGGGGCTAGGTTGTACGGTCTCCTAGGGAGCCTGCACATTTTGACAAACTATTTAGTACCCATTAGAATGGATTTGTCCAATCCTACACGATTTATCTTCCCCCCTTACACAATTTCACAAACCTTGCACCCCTTCTCTAGGAAATCATGATTGGGGAGCACGATTAGGGCACATGGTTACTACTAATCATGCGCCAACCATGCAACATGCACTGGATGGCCCATTTTCCCTTCATTTATGTCCCAATCCCCAAGAACACCCCCAAGACTCTTCATAAACTTTGGAAACATTTCATTAACTAATTTAAATGTTTTTAACCAAAACATAAACAAGAACATACCTTGTTATAAGTCTAGGATCATACAACCTCCCCACTTTAAAATGGTCCGTCCTTAAGCCACACTCTCAAGCATCACTAAGCTTCCAAGTTAAAATGATCTTGCCACTGGGCCCTCATATCCATCTCCCTCTCCTATGTAACTTCCTAAACATTACCATGCTTCCATAACATTCAAAAAAGTGGAATAGTCTTTCCTCACAAGACTTTCTCACTACTATCCGTAATATGAACCAAATTCTTCTCAAATGACGCATCAACCTCAAACTCTACATCATCAACATCAATCGTATGTGATGAGTCGGGTTAATACTTCCAAATATGTGACATGTAAAATACATCGTTCATGCCACTATACCACTATAGAAGAGATAGTCAGAATTCCATAAGTCTGATCCTCTCCACAATCTCAAATGTCCCCACATTCCTAGGATCCAACTTACCATGTTTTTGAATCTGATGGTGACCCATCATTGGTGACACCCAAATAAACACATGATCATAAACCATAAACTCAAGAGGTCAAAACAATCAATCAACATATGAATTCTGCCTAATATGATCCATAGTGATACATTTTCGAATCAACTAAACATGTTCTGATGACTCCTTCATGAGACATAGTCCCAACAACTTTGATTCCCCAACCTCCATCCAATATAATAGATATCTACATATCCTACCATAGATCACCTCATACGGTTTCATCTAAATATTTTCCTGGTAACTATTTTTATAAGATAACTCAACTAGAAACAAGTGACTTTCCCAAAATCCACCAATGTCTAGGAAACATCCCTTAACATTTCCTTCAACACCTGAATAGTATGCTCTAACAACTTGTCTATTTGCAGGTGGAAATTCATTCAAAAAAATACCTAGGTACCAAGCACCTTTTGTAACCCATACCATAAGCACAAAGTAAAATATGGATCATGATAACAAACTATGGTCAACAGTACCCCATGAAAATACACTATCTCCTGAACATAATAATCTCCCAACTAATCCCTAGTAAAAGTCTCTCGAATTGGTAATAAATGTGCCACCTTGGTCAACTAATCCACAGGTACCCATATGGCATCATCATTATAAGAAATATGTGTAAGAACTACCAAAAAATCCATTATAATTTCATCCCACTTCCATTTCAGAATATGAAAAGGATGTATCAAACCACTCAGTCACTGATGTTGGGCAATCACCTACTTAAAATTGTAGCATCAGGTCATGAAACTTACAACCTCTTTCATTATCTTTGGACACCAATAATATCTATAAGGATCATGATAAATTTTATTTAATCCAAGATGCACTATCCACTTCAAAGAATGAAACTCATGTATCAACTCTTCCCATATACAAGTAGGCACAATGACATGGCCATAAAAATACATGATCCCATCATCATCAATAATCCAATCAGAATGTGACTCGTCACCTTCAAGACTTCACCTCATGGTCATGAACTCCAGATCCTCATACTATCTCTTATTGATCTGGATCAGAAGCATGTAATCAACTACCAATGATATGAGGTCCATCTACCATTTTCTATTCTAAACCTCTAGGTTCATATAAAAAAAACACCAATATCCTCCACTCGAAACCGGATTCCTGAACTGCTTGGATTTGAGTATTCTAACTCAAAGAATTTGCAACACTGTTTTCCTTTCTCAGAATATAGACTAGCTCAAAATCAAAGTACTACATGTACTCATCCCATATTCTCTAATGAATATTCAAATCACACTTGGAGAAGATGTTCTTAAGGCTTCTATCATCATTATACATAGTAAAATTTTCCCCCAACAAGTAAGGTCGCCAACACTTTAAATCATAAACCACAGTAGCCAACTCAAGATCATGAATAGGATAATTTCATTCATGATTCCTAAAATATTGTGACTCACACACCATAACCCTATCATCTTGCATCAACACTGCCCCAGTCCCAACACCGAATGCATATCAAAACAAGGTATACTCCTTACCCGGCTCTAGTAAGATCAAAATCGGTATAGCAATGAACCACTTATTTAACTCCAATAAAGTATTATCACATGATCTAGACCATTTAAACTTGATTCCCTTATTGGTCATGCCCAAAAATTGAGCTACCAAATCGGAGAATTCCTAGATAAACCATTGATAATAGCCCTTTAAACATAGAAATATTTGGATATCAGAAAAACTCTTGTAATACTACCAAGATAAAAAAAAATGTACTTTCTTTGGGTCCACTAACACACCTTCCTCAGAGATTACATGACCAAGGAAATGTACCCTTTCAAACTAGAAATGAAATTTATATATCTTGCTGTATAACCTATTCTCTCTTAATATACTAGGGATGATGTCAAGATATTTGTAATGATCATAATGAGTGTTAGACTACACCAAGATGTCATCCACAAAGATGACTAAAAACTAATCTTGGTACAGGTTAAATATTTATTTAATTAGGGTCATAAACATTTATGGTGCATTGGTTAACCTGAACAACATCACAACAAAGCAATATAAACCATACCTAATACTAAAATCAATCTATAGTATATCATAAGGTCTCACCCACAAATGATGACGCCCTGATCTAAAGTCAAATTTGGAGAACACATAAGAACATATCAATTGGTCAAAAAAATCATCAATTCGTAGAATATGGTATCAATTATTAATTTTCTTCTTATTCTACTTATGATAATTGACACACAACTGCAACTTCCCGTCATACTTATTAGAAAAAAAAACTGGAGATGCCCAAGGTGACGTACTTAGATGAATAAACCCTTTATTTTCCAATTCCTCTAACTATGTTTTAAGATATCGAAGACCTATTGGTTCTATATTATATGGTGGAATATAAATAGGTTCTGATCCAAGAAGAAACTCAGTAGTGAACTCAACATTTATCTCGGGCTGCAGCCCAGAGAAGTCCTCAGGATACAAATCCTAAAATTGATCCACCATAGGAGGAATGAAACCCTACTCTACTCCCCCATAATCAAGTACAAGACATGCCACTTGGGTTTTGATCTCTTCCGACTACTAACAAAATATCCTTACACAGACTGCCTAGATATCCCATTCCACACAGTCAATATGAGTATCCCCCTCAACGGATGTGAATGTTACCCTATGGAGTTAATATTCAATATAGGCCTAATATAGCACCAGGAAATCCATCCCCAATATCATATCAAAACTTTACATATTGTTCATAAGCAATTCCCAAAGGAAATGGTACCCTCCATTTGTAAGGGTACACTCCATAGATTGCTGGATATTTTCTTCTCATACACCTAATAGTGTATCAATAGAAAAAAATACAAACATATGTTCCACTACATGACCAAACACATTCAGAAACTGAGCATATATATAACAGTGTGAGGCAATTTTATCAAATAAAGAATAAGAAATCATGGAATCTACAAGAATAATACCTCAAAATATCAATGTTCTAGCCTCTCCACCTCCAAGTGCAAGTTTAACTACATGAAGATGACATGTCCCAATACCCTGGGCTTTGGTATGAGCCTTTGGTGTTGCACTACCCTACTGATAAAGAATCCTATATCCTGTGGTACCACATATTCCACACCGATTGGTATGACAAGTAGAACTCCAACTGTTTATCTAGTATGGGGTAACCAATTCTATTCCTGCACACTATATCAGCCCTGATCCTCCATCATTTCCTATCTATTGATGGTTCCTAAAAAACCTCTACCCATAACCCATGCTACAGAATTCTCATCACTCAACTAGTGGTCAGGGGAACTAACTATGTATGTGTCCTAGCCTGTCACACTGATAGTAGAAAACTCAATCACTACTCTAATAGGCTAGTCCTCTTCTCTGACTACTCTTTCCACCATCACCCTAGTGAAAACCCTTTAAATGGTTATTCCTACTATCGTAAGTCTTTCCACTAGATCACCCAATTAGAACCACATGCCTATTACCAAAATCCTCCTTGAGGCTCCCTTTTGAAATAAGGGCTTGATCCACCACTTTAGAAAACCTATTTAAATGGAAGATATTTACCCGGGACTTGATATCATATCTAGGAACATCCTAAAATCATCTCGTTGTAGCCACCTCATCCCCTTCCAATGCTAGAACAAAGCATTGTAAGTCAGTAAAGCGACCAGCAAAATCCATCACTGTCATAGTCCTATAGGTCAACCTCATAAACTCCAAAACCTACTATTTCCTCAATGTATCCAGATATAAATGTTCCAAAAAGATTTCCTAGAAATATTTTCACAACATACCTTCTTTCTTCTGATTCTGATCCATAATATCCCACTAGTTCTTCATCGGTCCTTAAAACATGTAATCTACCAACTTGAATCTTTTCTCAAGATGGGTCTTTAAGTAATCAAAAATATTTTGGATAGACTTTATCCAAAACTCATCTACCTCAACTCCACCCTCTACAGAAAACATCAGATGGTGATGAAACTAAAACTCTCTATTCATGTCACACATACTCAGCACAACCCACCCTGGATCTCGCTCCATCATCTTTATAAACCAAGATAAATTATTTCATAACATATCTTACCCTCTATTACCTAGTACCAATGGGTTTTCTTTCTCCATTACTAGAGGATCATTTGTAGAAATTTCAACATGTCTCCCAACAAATACACGTCGTCGTGGTGGAATCTCTCTACAATTCCAAACACACATTGCAAAACACATATCTTTGGGTTTTCGTAATTTAAGAAAAAGAAGGATCACTAATCACAAGAAACAACCCATTCTACACACACTATCCCAGTGAATATAGTCACATCTATATTACTAAACTCAACCATCACTATCTAGGTTTATGTTAAACATGGGGAAAACCATCTTACATAGTCACAAGTATTTCATTAGACACCATTTTTAACCATTTTACCTTCACAACATAAATCTTTCTCTTTTAGGCACCTTTCTATATTCACAACTCTTCACCAACAAAATTTTAACCCATTTACGACTCTTCATTAGGTACTATTATTTAACCTTTCTTTTTCATTATTTCCATTTACTCAATTTCGTCATCTCTTTTAGATTCCATTTATTTCAAATTTAATAAAAAATGAAAAGCATTCCATTCCTCACATCCCACATGTATTTCCCTTATGTTCCTACCATGATGCATGTCTTGTATATATCTAAGTGCCTAAAATGATGCATGTATAAAAAACCTCATGCCACTTCGGTTATGAGAAATAATACTATAAAATAGTCACATCACAAAATGAGTGCAGCGCCCAATGCTGAAATATAATCTAACTATAACAAAAAATATTAATAACCTCCATCCCACCATGGGTACTTGGGTTTTCCCTCATACATGGGTTAGCTACTCCCATGCATGAGCTCATTTCCAAGGGATGAAACAACCTAATATCATGTCTACCATTCCCAAATAGTAAGACAATAGAAAGGAAAATCCCCTCTGAGACCACTTTGTAATGTCTCCATCATGATAGCCACTATGTATGGTGCCTCAAGTCAGGTCACCACATAACCTCAAGTGTGCCTACTCATACGCCAAAGGATTCCGAATAGTAGTGAGGGTCTAATAGAACATGTGGGGAGACTATACCCTCTTTATTAGAGTAATCCACAGTAGATGAAATAGAAAATAAATGGAAACAGTTAACAATAAATATGCATCATGAATCCATTTCCCGAAATTGGGTATAAGCCCAAAAACTAAAAAGAAAATATGTTATGTCATTTCATACAGTGCCAAGGGTAGTAAAAATTCAAAATAAAGACAAAGTATTGAATCCCCAAAACACGTCCTTACTCCAAATTTGGATCCCTCATCCATGCACATCCCCTTCCCAAATCAACTATCTTGCATAGTACCCTTTCCCTTATCCTAACCTACAACCATGAATTCTATTTAGGTACCTAACGGTGGCCTGATCTGGGTGTGAGTTCAACTTAGTAAGAAATCATCAATGGTGTCTATATAATATCAATTCAAAATAGATATTTTTATGCTAGTAAAAATGAATAACAAGATAAACAGAAGATAAATAAGGTGCCATTAGTTAACAAGGTTTACTTTAGCCACATTCATCATTTTTTCCATGGGTTAAACATTTTAATAAAATACACTTAGGCCAATGCCAGTCATATAAACTATGCACAAGGGGAAGAATTGTGTTCCCTACATCACTAGGAAAAACATTAGACAAAAAAATACATAACACTTACATTGGAGCCTTAGTCCATCTATTTGTACCTAATACATTCATTAAGGGCATAGATCCACAATCTAACTCCCTAACCCATGCATTATAGGGGTGGGGTTTATAGCCTTAGTCTAACCCTACCCATGGGCATAGAGACTCAAGTACAATACCCAACATAACACCAAGCCATGTGCACATGCTTCTTTAACCATTCAACACATATACCGTGTACAAACCATCACTCATAGAACACATTTACCATTTACTAACCATAGTTCATTCAACACATATGATATCTTCATGCCTTAACCCATTAACACATTTATCATTTATATGCCCCAGTCCATTTAACACATAAATTATTCAAAATTCATAACTCATTAACAAATATACTATTTATTTACCTTAAACCATTTTCACACACACTCCTCATTTACATGCCTTAATCCATTTAACACATTTATCATTTGCGTGCCTTATCCCATCAACACATTTACAATTTATAATTCATAATTCGTTTATCAAATTTATCATTATACCAAACACCCCCTTATTCCATGTCAGCAACTAGAAACAATTATAATTATTTCTATTTAATAACAAAATCTAACATATAAACGTATTTATCATGGGATATATCTCATAAAATTTCAATTATATACTTAAAAACTCAATTCCATATTCATGAAATTTTCACACCACATGGGTGGACCTTAACCCAATCTAATCATCCTCAATGCATCCCACATGGATAATGAGGGGTTCAATTCATCAATTAACCAATTAATTCATCATTTCTACCATATAAAACCAAACAAATAGCACAAATTAATAATTTCACTACCACATACACATAAATTTAACCACAAGACTATGGGATATAACTTGTATACCACCTACCTCGATTCCAAATATGAACACTCATTTAACCTTAGAATTTGATTTAGAAACTAAAAACCATTAAATCCCCAACCTAAAAACTATTGGAAAAAGAGGGTTTTAGATATTTAGAAGAAAATTAACAACTACATAATCACAAATATGAAAAAAAGAAACGAATTGGAGATTTATACTAACCCAAATCATTGATATTCACCCAACGGTGCTCCAAAATGGTTTAGAAATGATGGAGATTAGTCCTTGGGATGTTTGGGAGGGTTTGTTTCATCACTCATGCTGGTGGAGGAATAATGGGGAGGAAAATAAGTTAATAAAACATAAATACTAAGGGGGGATGGTAAAGATTCTCTATCTTTAATGATTCGTATGGTTTGGCCACATGGTTGGCCAAAATATGCACCAACCATGATCCACACTCTGTCTCAGAGGGGAATGGTTGCCCAGTCTCCTGAGGATCCCACATAGTTTGAAAAAATATGTGGAAACCGTGTAGAATGGATATGTCTAAGCCTGCACAATCTCGCTTCCCCCCTTTCACGGTTTCACCAACTGTGCCCCCATCCTCTAGGAAAGCATGGTTAGGTCGCATAGTTACAACTAACCATACATCAATCAGACA
Organism: Viscum album; assembly: GCA_963277665.1. NCBI lineage: Eukaryota > Viridiplantae > Streptophyta > Magnoliopsida > Santalales > Viscaceae > Viscum > Viscum album. The sequence continues at coordinate 181,345,824 of OY728153.1, read as the reverse complement.
ACAAGAAATCTATTTCCCCTTTTCCCTTATTTTGTGTCTTGAACTGTGAGAACACCCCCAAACCTCCTCTTAAACTAAGTAAAAATTTCATTAACTAATTTAATGTTATTTGAACCAAAACTAAAATAAGAAAATACCTCATTAGAAGTATACACCTAAGAATATTTTAGGTTTGGTTTTGGGTGAATTAGGAAAAATATGAAAACATATCAACGTTAAACAAAATTTCTATAACAACTATCTAGATTCACTCAAGTTAGAATCATAATCAAGATAAAACATTGGTGACCTTCTACTCATCACTAACCTATGAAAAAGATTTAAATGTAGGGTGAGAACAAAATTTCTTAGTAAGGGGTTTTAAAACCAGGGGTAAAATTCTTTTCTTATAAATACTACAAAAACTCTTTGGAAAACAGTTCCTTTTATATAAAATAAAAAAATTATATATTAAATAATTTTACCCAAATATGAATCTTGGGTTTTCAAGAAAAATCCATAATAAATAGTGTTCAAAACATTTAAAATAAATATCATTTTGAAAACCTATTTTATTTGAAAATGTAATTACATTTGAATTAAACTTGGATTTCTCTTTGAAAACTTGAAATACATTACATTATAATCAATATATCTTTATGGAATATAATGACACTTGGAAAACATAAGAAAACCCTTTGGTCTCTAGTAGTGCTGAAATTATCACATTTTGGATTGAAGTCACCCTTTAAGGTCGTGGGTTCCATCCTCATTCCTCATTTTAAAAATCAATACCCAAGTACAAAATTTTAATAAAAAAAATTATTAATCATGCCCTTCTCATTAATGAACAATTAAAACATCCTTTACAAAACTACATAAATTATTTCCAAAGAGGAAAATAATTTTATTTCTAATAAAATTTAGTAAGAGTTTCCTTTTAAAAATCACGTTATTTCATAAAGATTATAATAAATATAAAACTTTATAAAGAATAATTGAAAATGATTTATATATAAGAAGAATTTAACTATAAAAATTCTCTTCATTATGAAATTTCAACAATAACTGTAGTGAATGGCCATACCTATAATCATGAAATACATTTATGGTAATAAAATATCATTTTACACATAAAATGGTAAACTTTATGAATTTAAAAAACAGAATTCTTTTTAAAGAACTTGTATAATTTTAAAATGGGAAGTTTTAAAATAGAAATGAATTTAAATCCTTATAAACATAATCCTCAACAAAGTCGTTGAAATAAAAATAGATCTCTCTTAGAAATAAGGATTTTAGATAAATAATTATAATTTTAAGAAAAATTTCTCCCTTTCATGAGAATGGGTTTCAAAAGAAATAGAAATTTAAATAAAAAATTTTCTTCCCTTACCTTAATATTTACATAAATTCTTCTTTTCCATGGTAGGATTCTACTTACAGACTATCTCCCTATCTTTTGAAATTGGAAGGTAAACAAGGAACTTATATGGTACTTTGATTATAGGTAATATGAATGAAAATTCTTCTTATGTATCCATGACCACACTATTCATTCATATTTAAATAATATGAATGCGAATGGTCAACTCCTTATCCAAAAAAAATGTATATTTGAATAAATCCCATTTGCAATAATGATTATATAAAATATAATTCCCAACATTTGTGTTAGAATTTAATATATTTAATATTCTAAAAAATTCCATACACGGAGTGTCAAGGAGTTTGGGTTTATACTGGCTTACAGAGTAAGATGGAAATATGGATAAACAAACACAAATATTGATGGAGAATATATATCATCGTTGTGACTGTTGTAACCCACTGAGAATACTAAGAACATGATAAATCCAAACTGAACATTAGGTGATATTTTTTTAATATGATTGTTACCAGTGTGTGTGTGGATCTTTCTAATCAGTTCCATCAAACATGACACCTCCTTCTGATCACAATTGTCAAATCCCAACCTATTGTAGTGGATTGATGGAGTCATGCATTACATGTTAAGACATCTACGTGAATGGTACACCACTATAGGTTGACGAGAAATTAGTGAGAAATATATTTTTGTAATCCAAGAGATATTCATAGGGCCTAGACTCTTTGTTTGGTAGTTTTAGGGTTATGGGTTTGTCATCAAAGGAAAACGAAAGTGGAAGTATAGGGTATATAGAGTTGGTCTATCTATGGGTTATGTAGGTTTAGAGAATATGATATTTTCATCAGAGGGAGGAGAACAAGGAAATAATGTGGATTTGGGATCGGCATGAGGTAGGAGACGACACTGGGTTTGAACATATGGTTTGGACATAATTAATTAGATAGCCTATGTTATAAAAAGATGTTTTTAATCAGGTAAACAACAACCCATGTCAACATCCCACATCAAATTTCATCTTAGTCAATTTCTTGCATATATGATAATTTCTTCCTTTGGTAGCCTAGTTTTATGTATCATGAGGTTTTCTCCTATATCCACACTACACCCAGAAGCTTCATGGGATACGTCTAACCTTGTTGATCCACCTACCAAACTCTAGCACACATAACTATATGCACCCTATGGGTTATATACGACGGTCTTCTCTTACACTCTTCTACCATGAAGGATGGCCTAGTGAGATCCCGTGTGTGGTTGAGCTTGTCCCACAATGCATGGATGAGATGGCCTAGTCTAGCTTGTGTGATTGGCCATTTTTTGGTTTTTCTTTTTTTTAACACTAAAATTACACCCTATGTTATTATAATTTCTCTATAAACCATATATTTAGTGTGTTCTTAGCATTTATGTTAATGAATATTTTTCTCATTTTAATATCAATTTAATATTTTCTACTATTGAAATATTATATTTTCCACACATTATCAACATCAACTAATTTTGAAATAATAAATATTATATTTTGTATGTAAGAAATATATAATTTAACTATTTATTTTAAAAAAATATTATTAATTAAATTATATTTTCATAATGATATGTTTTAATAAACCTATATATATGTCTTATTTCTTAAAAAATAATAATTTATTCAAAACTAAAAGTATTAGAATCATAAGATTTTAATTAATATAAATTTTTATACCTTATAAATTTATTATTAAGTAATTGATAATCACATTCACTCTAATTTCAATTTTATTAAAAATAATTATAATTTATGAAATAAATTCAAAAGAAATTATAATATAAAATTGGTATAATGAATAATATCTTTTAAAAATATTGAGTGAACAACTAAATATATTTTCATCAAGTTCACTCAAAATATATTTCAACATGTTTTAATAATAAAATTAATTTATTCTAAAATTCATAGAATGTTACATTCAACCCCCTTAAAAGAACTACGTCCTCAAAATTCTTTTTCACATCGACTTATTAACCCAAAAATTCGGGTATATATTAACATTTGGAATCCCAAAACTCTTTATTCCTATATTTTAATCAAGACAAGATAATAATAATTTAAATAAATGTAGGTTGTACCTTCATTAGAGTATCCACCTATTTCTGTGGTTGCATCATTCGTGAAGATAGATGATCCAAGTATCGAAATAATGTTATATAGCTTCTTCAAATTCCCTTGTTTCCTTTGTCTAAAATCATCCTTTTCAATTTGGGTTATATCGATGATGGAAAATAAATAGTTTTGGAAAGTCCTTTTTAATGACATATAATTTCAAAACATCTAATAGAACATTATTTTTATAAAATACCCTGATTGATTCTATTTTGAAAATTTTAATCAAAGGTCCTTCCAAAATACAAAGATTATTTCAAAAATGACTATAAGTTGTTACAAAATATTGTATACTACACAAGGGTACCCTTCTTATACAACTCTTATAAAATCATAGTATTATTTAGAATCTCAGGAAAAGGGAAAATATTTGAAGACCCCTTAATGATACCATCCATTTTGAGATAGGTGATAAATTTAGGAATTTAGGATTCGATTTAAAATAATCCATGATCCATGAGGAAATAGAGGTATAAAGGAGGTGATTAATATTTCATACAACTTCTTGGAAGAGTGTTGTATATTGGTAAAAGTTATGAAATTATAAAAGCATTACTTTGTAATAATGATTGAAAGAATGACTTCTAGAATAGAAATAAGAGTTATTTTTTTCCTCCTTCAATTTTATAACTCATTTCCTTGATCAAAAATAGTTACATAATCAGGAATTTACTAAAAATAAATATACTTCTAAACTTAATCTATTTTTAACCTAAATTTCCAAATATCCAATGTTATTTAAACCTTAACTTTGATTCCAACTACAACTTTCTTATACCTGTACTCCCACATCTGGTGTTAAAAACATGTTGTTTTTTTATAAATAAAATAAACTAAGAAATATAAAATCCTTTACACATCCTAGACACTTTTAGTTTTAGGTTTTGAATTATTTGTAAACTTTTGAAAACATATCAAAGTTGTAAAAAATTTATACAAAAAATATATAACGCCACTCGAGTTATAATCACATTCAATACCAGACACCGATGATCTTCTACTTGTTACCAACCTAAGAAAAAAAAATTATTGGGTGGGCACAAAATTTCATGGTAAGGGGTTTTAAAACCAAGGTTAAAATTATTTTCTTATAAATACTATAAAAATATTCTACAAAAATTTCCTTTTATATCAAATCCAAAACATTTGATATAAAAAATAATTTCCCACAAATATGAATCTATAGTTTTTAATAAAAATCCATAAGAAATATTTTTAAAAAATTTTAAAAGACATATCATTTTGAAAGCCCATTTTATTTCAAAATATAATAACCTTTTAAATAAAATTGGATTTCTCATTGAAAATTTTAAATACATTACTTTGAAATTAACATATCGTTATATAATTTGATGACACATGGAAAACCTAAATAAATTATTTGGCCACTATAAGTATTGAAATTATCATTTTTTGGGATAAAAGTCCCTCTTTGAGGTTGTGGGTTCACTCCTCATTCTTCATTTTTAAAATAAATACCCAAGTGTCGAATTTTAATAAAAAAATTGTAAATCATACCTTTTTTATTAATAAACAATTAAAATAGTCTTTCCAAAACTACATAAATTATTTCCAAAGAGTAAGATGATTTTATATCTTATAAAATTTAGTAAGAGATACATTAAATAAAATATCATTCTTTCATAATGATTAGAAAAATATATAATTTTATAAAGAATACTTGAAAATGGTTCTTATAAAGGAAGAGTTAAACTTATACAAATGATCTTCATTATAGAATACCAATGATAACTATAGTGCAAGGCCATACCTATAATCATGAAAGAAATTTATAAAATTAAAAATGTATTTTACATATAATATGATAACATGTATCAATTTAGGAAACCAACATTACCTTTAAATAACTTGTATAATTTTAAAATGGGATGTTTTAAAATACAAATGAATTTCAATCCTTAAACACATACTCCTCTACAAAGAGGTTTTAATAAAATGGATTTCTCTTAGAAATAATGGTTCTATAAAAATAATTGTATGTTTAAGAAAACAATCTTCCTTTCATGAGAATGGGTTTAAAAATAAATAGGAATTTCAATAAAACATTTTCTTCCATTACCTTAATATTTTTATAAATTTTTATTTTCCAAGGAAGACTTATACTTACAGACTCTCTCCCACTGTTTCAAAACAAGAAGGTAAAAAAGAAACTTATGTGGAACTTCTATTATAGGTAATATAAAGGAAAATGCTTCTTATATAGACCTGTCTACACTATTCATTCATATTTAAATAATAAGAATGTGAATGGTCAACTCCTAATCCAAATAAATATGTAGATTTGAAGAAATTCCTTTTGTAATGAAGTTTACATAAAATATAATTCCCAAGATTTTTATTAGGATTTCATCCATTTAATATTATAAAAAAATTACAAACTTGAAGCTTTGAGGAGTTTGAGTTTCTATTGGCTTATGGAGCAAGATGGAAATGCAGATAAACAATCATTAATATTGATGAAGAATATATGTGTGTGTGTGTGTGTGTCATTGTTGTGACTAGTTTAACCCAAGGAGAAGATGAAAAACTCAGGAAATATAAACCAATCTATACATGATCTTTCATTTTTAATATTATTGATATTGGTGTGTGTGTGTGTGTCTTTATATAGATCATTCCAATCAGTTCTGTCAAACACAAAAACTCCCATAGATCACAATTGTAGAAGCCAGGCCAATTAGAGTGTCTTGATGGAATATTCTATTGCATGTTATGACATAAATGTGAATGTTTCACAATTATATGCCTAGGAAAAAGTAGTGAGAAAGAAATTATTGTAATCCAATAGATCTTTATAGTGTCCAAACTCTTTATTTGGTAGTTCAAGAGTTACGGGATTGTCACCAAAGGAAAACGACAGTGGAGGTAGAGGGTATATCAAGATGGACCGTCTATAGGTTATGAAGATTGGGAGAGGATGAGATCTACATCATAGGAAGTAGAATAAGAAAATGGTGAGATTTTAGGTTTAGTGTGAGTTAGGAGATGATGTTGGGTATGATTAGATGGTTCATATGCAACTTATCGGACATCCTGTGTTACAAGTGTATGTCTTTAATCAGGTGAACAGTAACCTAGGTATGAATCCCAAATCAGAGTTCATCTCCATCAAGATCTTTCATATATAATAAATATTTCCTTCAACAACCTAATTTTTTGTATCATGGGGTTCTCTCATGTATCCACACTGCACCCATGGGCTTTACAGGCCATACCAACCCACATTGACCCACCTACCCACCTCTATCATGCTCAACTATGTATACCCTACAGGCATTGTGCACTGGCCCACTCTTAAACCCTTCCACCATGTAGAATCCCCTGGATGGCTCCCATGCATGCTTTAATTTTCTCCCATATTGCCCAGTTGAGCTAGCCTAGTCTAGCTTGTGTGGTTGGCTAATTTTTTTTTCATTTTTTAAAACACTAAAATTGTACCCTATATTACTATAATTTCTCTAAAAATGATCTATTCAGTTTTTTATTATAATTTAAGTCAATCCTTTTGTTTCATACTTTAATTTCAACTTAAAATTTTCTATTATTGAAATTTTACATTTTTCGCACATTATTTAACACCAAATAATTATGAAATAATAAATATTATACTATGTGAATAATAAAACTATAATTTTACTATTTATTATAAAAATCAATTCTTAATTAAATTATAATTTCATAATGATATGTTTCAATTAAACTACATTTATATATATATCTTATTTTTTGAAAATAATAATGTATTTAAGACTAACTATGTGATAATCAGAAGGTTTTCAAAACTATAAATTTTCATACCATAAAAAAAGTACTTTTAAGTAATTAATAATCACATTCACTCTAATTTCACTTTTATTAAAATGACTTATAATTAATGAGATAAATTCAAAAGATATTATCATGTAAAATTAGAGTAATGAATTATATCTTTCCAAAATATTTAGTTAATAACTAGATATATTTTCATCAAGTTCACTCAAAAAATATTTCTTCTTGTTTTAATAACAACACTTATTTATTCTAAAATTATTGGGATGTTACATTAAAGGTCCCTATATTTTGAAGGATGATTTCTTGGTTATAGTGATGGAATATTCCCATGTGTACACTATCTACACATGGACGGGGCTGGTATTAAGAAACTTGACACTATATGGGTTGGTTTCCAAGATTGACTTGATTAAAATGTCTGCTTTCCTGAAGAGATAATCTATAATATTTCCTTGACTTGTTATTAAAATTACCCTTTACTATAGTATTGGTATAATTCATGGACTCTATTTCACTAACTCTATATGGTATGGGAACTAGGTGTCCCGATGAGAGTCATTTCATGGATTTTGAGCTATAGCTAGAAGTTAGTATAGTAATTCTTATGTAAGGATCAAATATGATATATTGGTTTACACAGTGATTTGGTAACTGGTAATAATAAATTATATCATTTATGTATAGCGATAATGTAAACATGCTTTATTTTATTCTATGGTGGGTGATTTAATATCAACTTTATGTTACTATTATATACCATTTCATGGAATCCTTGCACTTTCTAATATAATGAATTATGCTAGAGGCGTTATTGGTTGTGGCTAAATATTTTTTGTACACACACCCTGCATATGCTTCTCAATGCATATATATTTTATATATTGTGTTTTAAGAACATCAATTGGATGATTTCTTATATGTTTTCAGGTTCAGCTAGTTGTGGTTGAAACTTAGTTGCTCAAGTATCCACGTGGGGTTGGAGTATAGGTGCCCAACATTGTTTATAGGATTTTTAAGGCACATTGTTGAGTACCTAGTGATAAGGAATAACCCTTGGAAATCATGGAATGTTCTTAAGGTAGGTAATGATCTAGTTTAGGTCAATGTTAAGCCTATTCTAGGTCATTAAAAGTGGCATCAGAGTGATGTTGGGTTACCTATGATTTTATTTTCTAACCAGGTGATATGATTATTGGAACTTGAGAAGTAACTCATAAATAGGCATGATCAACCAATTTGTGATGGAATCTCAATTTATTAGGAATATATGAGATAATATCTATTTGTGTGACTAGATATTTTATTTAAAAGTCTCAAGTGAGACATGATGGAACTCAAAAAATGTTTCAAGGATCATATGGGATCCATTTTTGTATTTTTTTTCATGCATCATTTGTTTAGAGGAACATAAGAACATATGAATTCATATGTTGTTATTGTTATATATGAATTGATTTAAATAATTAAAATTTAAGTAATAAAGTAATTTTTTTTCCTTGAATACCTTATCATATTTTTTAAATTAATTAAATTAACTCGCATGTATTTCATTATTATTGATTTTTATCACTCTATTGGTCATTGTATAGTAGTCACTTTGATCCTCTAATAGATAAGAAAATATTTTTTTTAAATAAAATTAAGTGGTTTTGAAAATTAAATGTGTATTGGCATTTTGTTTAAAACATTTTAAAATGGGAGAAAACATTTTTTTAACTTTTTTTAATAGAATTTTTTTGGGTAAAATAAAGAAATTTATTAGGTATGTATATGTGATAGTGTTCTAGATTTAAAAGAAAATTTATTTCCTTTAATATATATCTCCTGTGGATTAAGTTTTATACAATATTTTTCTATAAATATTCTATTTTGTTTCAATTTAGGTTGATTATAAACTATGGTTCTGTGATACCATTGGGATGTATAGGAGTTCAGGATGTAATCCTAGTGTGTTGGTCCAAACATATAGTTTTTTTATGTATCTGGGTTAGAAGTATGGGTAGTGAAAAGGTAATGATCCTAAATGGTCTATCATTTGAATTGGTGTGTCAAATTAAGAAATATATGATCAGACTCTTTATGATATGATTTTACCAGACTACAAGCCAATACCAATGTGTGTGCTTATTTGAAAAGGAAACAAAAGGACCATTGTTAGATGTGCTTATGTGGTGTTTGATACTTGGGTTATGTAAGTGTGTTTTTATTCTTTCCTAAACTCCAATAAGATCATGATGAAGTAATAATGTATGATGGTAATGGGTCATCTCTATTCTAAAAAAAATACCCATCTCTAGGTGGTGGATTAAGCCTAGCATGTTAGAAATTGGATTGGGAATTTCCCAAATAACTTTATCTTCTATAAGATATCCTATCCAAAGATATTGCATCCAAGATGGTTTCAAGAATTCTTATAATTTTGGTAGCTTTTATTTTTAGCGATGAAGTGTGTTACTTGTTTTCATATATCATTCTACCCCATACCCTCTTTATAAGAGAAACAAATTCTCAAAGTCAATATTTTGAGAAGGGAGAGAGTGATCCATTGTTAGTGCATCTAATACTCTTTTGCATTGATACCTTCTATAAGGTAATTCATCAATTGTTTTCATAAGAGGCATAGTTCTCATAACCTCTAATTCTAGTGAAAACATAATAGTTTTGTGTAAGTGGAAGCAAGATGTGTTTATTCAATATATTGGAGGTTATAACCAAAGTTTTGAACTATTAGTATGAACCTTGTTATAATGATTCTTATAATTCAAGTGTGTACTTTAAAGTTCTATCAATAAATGAGAAGTGATTGTATAAAATACCAAAAAACACTTTATCATATAATGGATACATGATTAAGGGGTTAGTCATGATTTATCAATCATAGCTTATGGTTGAAAATGTTAGCGTGATAATGTAAATTAGTCACATCAATGCTCTAGGGGGAGAGAAAAAATCCTATAGTTGGGATAATATCATAGATTGTTGGGATAATAATGTTATTTTTAGTGAATTATGGTGTATGTTTTGGGTGATGTGTTGGGTGAACCGATGTCAAAGCCAATAGAGGGTTGAATTTAGAATTCTAGTATAGGAATGTAAGTTTCTCAAGGTAAGTGGAAGATCATTGGGTGAGAATTTAATAGATAGACTATTAAACAATAAAATGGTAATATGAATTTTATAATTCATGAAGGATACCAACATTTGAGTATTTTTCAATATTTTGTTTAAGGAAATTTTGTAGTCTTAGTAACCGACTGATGTGGAATTGAAGAATTTACATGGTATAGATCTTGCAATAGTGGATTCTAGGATTCACTAAGGGGGAATAATGATGGTATAATTAGATTTATGAACTATTTTATGTATTGAACCTCAAGATAGGGGTGGGAATCATGTATAGATAAATAGTAAATGCATGGGTACAAGTTGTTTGAGTAATAGTCTGACTCAAAATTGAAAATTTCAACTAGTATAAGATTGAAATTGCTGATTGGGTGTTTATGAGTCTTATGGAATTTGAAACATCATTGTAGATAAGAGATGGAATCCATTGGAATTTCATTATTTTGGTAGTTGTCATGTTCATGAGGAATAAATAAAGTGATGCATCAGTTAAATTTTTCTATGTGTGTTAAATATCAATAGAATAAATCAATAAATCGGGTGTATCATATAGAATATTACTAATTGGTATTAAGGATCAAATTATGAGAAATTTATTTCTGTAATTAGGTATGTGGTGAGCCTATATCATTTTGACTGTAAGGGTTAAACTTTATAATTTGATTTTAGCTGGTGAGATGGGTTTAGGGAAATGTCGTGGGTAATTCTCAAGGATAAAAAGTTATATAGTGGGGAGTTTTTGGAAACTACTGTCTTGAAATATTGGTGACATTAGATTATTCCAATCTCTTGTTAATATGAAGCATGGTTTGTTTTTGTTTTTGGGATTCAGACATGAATTTTGAAGTTTGAAGATGATATCATAAGTGTTTTTACATATGTTTATATGTTTCATTGGAGGTTATAAGGTTTGGATGTAATTTGGGAAGAGGTGGAATAAAGTATTGAATTATAGAATCCATTGAGTACCTTGTAAGGACTCACCAAGTAGCTGGTGAGGATTCAAAAACAGGGTGTGGCCCAAGAGGAACAACTTTTACTCAGAAAACTTGTATTGAGTGCCTAATAGCCTGTAATTTTCCTTTTAATTTTTTTAAATTAAATTGTTTATTTTTTTAATTAAAATCATAAACTAACACCCCCACCTCATTTTGTTAGGGAGAACCAGGGGAGATCAACACCTTTACCTCTTTTCAACCCCCCTGCTCCTCCTTATATTCCATCTCCTTCATTAATCATCTGATCTGTGATACGTCAAAAGAAATGGATTCCTAGTTGTGAGTCTCTCTTTCCACATCCATTCCCTACTTATTTTTCTTTGTGTCTTCATTGACTTCTCCGTTTTTGTGATTTTTTCCCTATTTTATTTATTCTAGACATTTGAGGCTGAATCAATCGAAAATTATCAATGAATCAACTCTCAATAGTCTTCAGTAGGTGGTCCCTCGAATATTCCATCAATTTATATGCCTTTTCATGTGTTTTATGATAACATGGAAGCATAATAGGGTGTATGATACTAATTAATTAACTGATAATTCGTGGGGTGGCTGTGTGAGGTTGATTGAGACTACTTTGTTTCATAGATGACATACCCTAATAGGTGTAAAATATCTTGGGGTTTTCTAACCATTATGTATCAGTTGTATAAGAGACCTATAGTTAGAAATAGAAACCTTAAGAGTGATAGGCCTTTAATTATGTCAAATATGCCTTGGTGAGTCCATATATAAGGTGTTTAGTTATTTTATCTAGAGTATTCAGTTTCCTTTGGCCAATGGGATAAGTTGGAATTATGTCTTTAATTAAAGTAATATTTCTAGTGGGATGAATTTATCCTTTTACTGAGTTTATTAACAAGAGTTTTTTTATGGATACACTCTTATTTAGTGAAACCCCTGAGTCGGTATGTTGAGTGGGAAGTGGTTCAATAATATTTTACCTAGATGTTTTGATTACTTTAAAATGTAAAGTGTTTTATTTTATCCACATAAATTTTGATGGAATGGATTATGTGTTGGATTTCTAAGGTGGGTACATATGTAATGTGGTGGAATATAGTGTAAAGTAATTGTCACTTGTGACAATAATTAATGAGGGTATTTTTTAATAGAGAGTTCATGAAAAAGGTGAAAAACTCAATTTATCAAGGCCTTATCAATATTGATAAAGTGCCTTGTGAAAAAAGAATTCAGTATTATTCTAAAACAAGGTAGATATGAGTGTTAGTGGGTGTTAATAAACTAATAGGTGGTCCTACCTTCTCCCATATTGGATCATCAAGAGTTATCCAATTATTGGAATAAATTATCTTAAGGCATAATAGAGGAATCGGTTTTTATTTTGAACTAAATTGTTTCAAATGGTTTTCCTTGGAAATGATTAATTCATATATGGTATTACATGAAATATGTCATTTTTTATTCTATATTTTGAAATTTTTTCGTGCTCTTATCTATTTATAATAATCATGTTGATTCTAATTTAATGATTTTTATGTTTATTCATGATGATCATTTTGTTTAATATATTTATTTCATGATTAGTATGTTATCATTGTTGGAGTTGGTTCCCTAGAACAAACTACTTTTTTATTTTGATTACCTATATATTTAAAGAACAAAATATTAATAAATACCTTATCAAATATTGATTTTTTCTGCATAACTTTAATATGATAATGTATTAGAGTATCTATCACATTGAAAGGTCATAGTAGATCCTCGTTATGATGAGAACCTTGAAGTGTTATAATGATATTCTAATCCATATGTCATATGGTCAAGATAAAATTCTAAGATGAAACACATGGTATATTTAATGTCAATTATGTGTAATCGTAAGCGGATGAGGCTTCATATCATAAAGTATAAACTTAGTAATATCTAAGATGTGAGATTATGAGGATAAACCTACCAGTAGGAATACAACAATTTTTATGTTATTGGATATTCCTATATGTGATCATGTGTAATTATCCTTAAAATTGATATTATTATTAATTAATATCATAACTCATGTACTTTGATTCATTCACCAAATCTATGATGACCTATATGATGAAGAATTGTCATGTGTTCTCTCAAAAATATTTATAACTAAGTGCAACATAGGGATAATCTAGGTCGTTCTCTTGAGGAGATTTTGTAGTCAATCACTCACTACTTCTAATTCACTTTTTTTAATATTTTTTATTTATGAAATAAAATGAAAATAAATGCATATTTGAGAAATGATAATGAAAAAAATATACATGAAAATTCAATGAAAATAGAATGAATACATATAGAATTATGTTAGGAAGAAAGGAGACATTCCCAAGAGAATTACCCAAATTGAACCTTCATTTTCTTATTATTAATTTTGAATTTACATAATGAACACACTACATAGTATGTGTGAACATACTCCTTTACAAATGGTTTTGAATATAATGTTCTCTCAACAATCCCTGAGAGACCACACATCCACCTCTTCGATCGAGGTAAAATATTACAGAAGTGAAAGATAAACCTCAGGTGGTAAGTGGAGACACAAAGCTACCTTTCCCACTAAGACCCCCTAGGAATAACTCTAAGAAAATAAAAAACAATAATCATGAATTTTAAAAGGCTCGTGATGAACATTGTATTACTCCCCTAGAAACTTACTTGGGTTAGCTACTCATGGTCATGAGTATAAGAGTTCACAGTAGAGAAGATTGGGGTGGAAACACAAATGATAAAAATAATATTAGAATGATATGAAGAAGAATAAGAATAACATATACTAAAAATGTCGAATACTATTAAAAAATAAATTAAACAACAACAAAACAGAAAATGGACAACAAAGGCTGCCCCTAAGTTTCCAACCCCTTGAAATGAAGAATAAATGCACTTTTTTAGGAAAAAGATATGAAATATTTGGGTTAAAAATCTTCTGAAAGTTGACGTGTGGTAGTCACAATAAATGGATGAATTGGTAGATATGTTATTCTTGAGAGTTTTTTATCCATATCTCTTATTTCTTCTAATGAAATATTAGCTTTACTAGACATTTGTGGTGATAGATATTTCTAATTTACTCTAGATATTTATTACGGACAGGTGACTCTTCGCATTCTAACTCAACTAAATTCCTATGCATTTATTGCCTTGAAAATTATAGAATCACATGCATCCCCCTTAATGAAAGTTGTTACTCTTATTTTTAAATTTCTAGAGGTTAAATTTAAGCTACATTTGTTTTGGAATTTTCGGTTTATGGTCCCAACAATAAAATTATCCAAATTTGTGCACAGTTTTTGAGGTTAGAATTTTTATCTAGTTTTGGGACTCTAAATTGTAGTTTAATATTTTGGTAAAGAAGGATAATGTGAAGCCCATAGAAAATAAGAATCGATAAAAGAATAATTTTTCAATTTTTATCAGTATAGAAAAATTTATTGCCAAAACATTGAAATAAATTAAAATTATTAAAATCCAAAATATTTCATTTAAGAAATGGAGCTAAAAAATGCATCAGAAACATAGAATATTACAATTTACCTAAAAAACTCATTTTTTGGATTAAAAATTTGAAATTCAGAATAAAATAATTGGAAAAAATTTCTATATCAATTCCCCCAAACATAAATATTGAACTCCTGTACAATTATCTAATACCATGGTCAAAACAAACTTCTTAAAGCATAAATGAAAACACAACTCAATTATCATATCAAAGAAAATATCATGCCTCGTACAAGGATAAAAATTTATATAACTCCTCAAAATTCAAAATAATCTATTCAATTTTATATTTTTCCTCACATGGATTTCATACCTACCACCCCAGAAAAATATTTCTCTCTTCACTCAAAGATATTTAATATGGAGTTTTTCTCATTCCCAAGAACATGTTTGATTTTCATAGGATTGATATACTCCAAGTATCTCTACTTAAAAGATTCATAAATGTGTCAATCATGAGTTATTTTTCATTGGTCATTCTAAGTCTGAGGGTAGGAAAGTGTTAAATGTAAAAATATTAGAGGCCAAATGAGGATGGTTAAGCTCTAAAGTGAACTAAATGCATGAAAATATTTTTTCTCGGGAATGGTGTGCTCCTCACTCAGCTCGAAAATGAATCACCTCTAAAAACCTATTTCTTTGGGAAGTTAACACTTTAAATTTCAATATCAATGATAAATTTCATTCCTATTTTACCAAATTATTTTCATTATTTCATCTTTAATTTAGATTTGGATTTCTCTTTAGAATCATGTTTTTGAGGAAAAGAGAGGCAACTCTTGATCTTCATAAATTAATACACCCAACCGTTATGTGTAATTATATTTTGGGCCACCCATACAAATTCACATAAGGAATTTTATTCTGCCAAAGTAGCAATAAATATGGTAGCACTTTCAATTCAACTCAAGAAAATTCTTCAATAATGCACAATACTACTCATATCCCCACCCCACACTTCAGTTCAATAATAATATTTCATTTAAATTATAGAGCAAATTGTAAAGGGATAAATGGACTGTAATGTGTATACCGAACAAGGTATTTCATAGATATTGGGGGATTAAATAAG
Organism: Viscum album; assembly: GCA_963277665.1. Classification (NCBI taxonomy): domain Eukaryota; kingdom Viridiplantae; phylum Streptophyta; class Magnoliopsida; order Santalales; family Viscaceae; genus Viscum; species Viscum album. Next base: position 181,329,832 of record OY728153.1, on the reverse strand, counting down.
GTCATATGAAAATTTAGGCCACAATAAGAGTTGAATGCAAAAAGGGATTTCAAAGTGGTGCCTCAATCATACATGAAACATTCCATGAACTCTAAAATCTTTGAAAAGATAAAAATAGAAATTTATAAATCACACAATATGTCTCAAGACTCTAAAGAAAAATATAAACGAAATAATTTTTCAAACAGGTTTTGAAAGCTCTCTGGTTGGGAAAGATATTCAATTTAGATAGTACTAGTGCACATGAGTTTCACAATCAACCAAACTTCATCAAATTAAAAGATTAGAAATCAAGAAACAAAATCCATTTATAAATAACTTAAATCCAAAAATATTAAAAACAAGAAATGTTCCAAAAATACCAAGATGGTGTGAATTTTCCAAATTATTCTATTTATCTCAAGAATCCTAAAAACACACAAAAATGAAAAAGAAAACTTAAAAAATTCAGAAAAATACATTAAAAATAAAATGGAGGTACACACAAAATTCATAAAAATTGGTTAAAATTCCTCCCACAAACTTATTCTATTTACCACTCTGTTTTTATATCATATTAGTTCAAGAAATATTTTCTCTATAAATTTAAATTGGGAAGAAAATAAAATATAGAAAAGGAAAGGCATAACCTAGTTTATTTTGTAGTGGTAGCCTTGAGTTATGCTCCAAACTGATATCATTTTAAAAATAAAAGAAATAAATGAAAATTCATAAGAAAAATAAATAAAAATAAATAGAAAGGGGATATAAAATGGATAATTCTTGGTTTGACCCCCAAACAGGTGCTAGGTTTTTACTGACCCTAGTCAGGCAGTTGTAGTGGATTATCACCAATCAGATGGTGGTTGTGGTTTCTTTGAGATGAACCACCACATGTGACTTTTTGTAGTATCAATTAGTAAACACAAGTAATGTAGAACCAAAAATAAGATAATAATGTTACCAACCCACAAGAGATATGAAATAGAAAATGTGAGTTCTAAAGTGGGACGGAAAAGTAGATAGGGTTGATCCTTGTACACTTTTGTGGTGTCCTCCTCTATATGGTATGAAATTTTTTATAGATGATGTAGTCGCACCACCACATAATCCATAAAGTAGTCTTCTCTAGCCACCACAACTTGTGTAGTCACTTCTATAACATCCAAGGACTTCTCCATTTGTGTTGTATCAAAAAATATAGAAAAATAGAAGTTAGAAAACAATTCAACTTGAACAATATTAAAACATGAAGAATCAATAAAGAAATATTCCCTATAAAGTATGTCAGCTTGAAAATTGGTATATTTTGGTAGGAACATTGGAAACTAAATATTATAAGGTGTATCTTCATAATTATCATATTCCAAAGTAATAGATTGGTAGAGAGGTGCTGATTTTTTTTTCAATGATGGGAAGATCAAGTTTTTGGTTATATTCAACAAATAAATTCTAGGATTCTTCCAAAAAATGTTGATCTCCCATAACTGTGTTAGTTTGAATGTGTACTTTAGGGACCTCCTCTTGTAATGGTTGAGTACAGGATGATATAATTAATTCTTTTAGTATCTCCTTCTCACCTGGCTTAGGTTCTTTAACATAATAAATGAATGGTGAAATTTCTTCCACCATTCATTCTAGTTTTAGTTCAATTTTAGGTTTGTATTTATCTTGAAATGAATGTATATATTCAGATATCCACTCTATTTTTCTCTCAAATTATTCTAATACAACACTAATCCTTTGAAACAAAGAATCAAGACCATTGTAATCATTTTCTTGCACCTAATATTGGTCAGTCCATGCATAATAATTTTTCACGCACTCACTTAAAAATATTTATAACTAAGTACAGTATAGGGTTGACCTAGTTCATTATCTTGAGGAGGTTTCATGGTCAATCACTCAATACTACTAATTCACTTATTTATATTTTTTATTTATGAAATAAAGTAAATTGAAATGAATGTTTGAGAAATGAAAATGTAACGCCCCGACCCCAGTAACCTGGAGCCGGTGCATTATTTTAATACATTGGCATGATTACAAGGAATGAAATCCCAAAGAACCAATCAGTTTATAAGTCTTGGAAAACCAAATTATATTCATGATACCCAAAATACATTGGAAATAGAAAATAATACATTATACAATATGAAATAAATTGCATCCTTAAAAGATTACTCAATGTTTTCTTCTTCATACCCTAGGTAAGGGAAACATAAGAAAGGGGTGATCCCAAATTCTTAGTAAGAGTAAGTGATACCATATAATATATCATAAACAATAAGTACAAGTGAATAATTCAGGCCACTAAAACATAATCTTGTGCATAATACTACAGGAATAAAAACTGAATGAGTAATGTCATATAAATAATCACATGAAATTTCACCATGGATATTATACTAGTTGAATAATTACATGATTTATATATTAATAATATCATAAAGAGGGAATTTATATTCTAGACATCATAAACTTTACATCCAAGCCTCTACTAAGACTTCTAAAAATACTAGGGTAAGGCCTCAGCCAAAACCCAATTCTTTTTTACCTCATGAGACCTATCAATGCATCAGGGGGATATAGAAGGCCACATCCATCACATCAAAAGTACAATAAATTACACATATGTATACTAAAATATATATTAAGATCAAATTGTTTCATACCACTGTGAAATATCTGAATCATAATCATAGACGAAAATACTCTAATTAAATCATTGAAAAAATCTTAAGGAAAATGATCATTAAACATTCCAAAGTGTCTCATACCACTTTGAAAAATTTAATTACTAATTAAATAAAATATCATAAGAATAATAAGGCTCATGATTTGATATATCAAATGTAATTACATACACCACATGAAATGAATAATTGGTGAACATGTCTTAAATCTCATAGAATTAAAAGTGAGACGAGAAAACCCTTTCTATTTTGGAAAGAGGAGTTCTTTTGGAAAACCATTTTTATTTCTCGTAAAATCAGATTGTAAACATGATTATCCCAAAAAAGAAAAGGGAAATAAATTGAAATTATATTTGAGGCATAAATGTTTTCCCACTGAAGTGAAATCATATAAAAATAGTTTTTAATGAAGCTTTAAAATAAAACATTTTAGCGCAGTTTAAGGAAAATATTAAAGATATTTTAAAGCACAATGGAATGTTTGTTTTCATAAAACCAGAAATTAACCATGATATTTTTTCATGATAAAATTTTTTATTTAAAAAATAATAATTATTTCTTATAACATATTATATAGTGCACTTGAAAATGGGAAAGAATTTGAGAAGTTCCCTTGAATCGGGCTTGTTTATTGGGAAGAATTAAGAAGGGAACAATTTTAAAACATATAATTCCCATAAAATAAAGATGAAATGATCTGAATATATTATTTTGGAATATACATACAAAATATATAATATTCACACAAAAATAAATAAGTATTAAAGTTGGGTAAGGATATTGAAGGAATAACCCAAAGGAAAAAATGAAGGTTCGGGTGGAACCCCTTACCACTTTGTATTCAATCGAATCATATGCCCTAAAATTAATAATCATCAAATGATACATTGAATGAAATTAAAATAAATATATTAATGATATGATACATCAATGGGAAGTTTACACAACCCATACATATGAAATAGTTTTGAATAAGTAATATCTCACAAAAATGGAAGTGAGATGAGAAAACTCTTACCTTATGTCCGAATGTGTTATGAACATGACCTTAAGGTCCTGGAATATGAAATTATACCCATTAATAATTTAATTAATAACCTATTATACATTTATATAATTTATTTTAATTTTATTAATTCCATTTATGGCATTTTTATAAGTTATAATATTGAATTCTGTCATTCTAGAGTGTTCGTTTCTTGACATTCATGATCAGTTCGCTTGATTATAAGTATGGAAGTTCATGTGGAATGGATATAATTATATAAGATTTAATTTATATATTATTAATAAAAATACATAATTATAAATGGTTATATATATAATTTGGTTACATTTCATGAGGATGAATCATAAGATCAGTCATTTAGTGATAATCGTTTAGTTTTTTACAGCGGTTTTTCGATCACAACGATTTAGTTTTGTTATATTATTTAGTATCGTGTACAAATGATGGTTCTAGAATAATTACATAAGATATAATACATATGTTAGAATATTTTTAAACCATAAAATGGTTTCATGACCACCCATTATGGATAAAATTAAGAACAAATTTTTGTCGTCCACGAAGGTTGTAAATTAGCACTTCCCAGATGACGATTTTGTTTTTAAAAAAGAGAGAGAGAGAGAGTAAGGATATTGATTATGTGACTTCCATTAACATGATATAATTCCATTATATAGATGATACTAGAGTTATAATGATCATTTTGGCAAAGGTGGTGATAAGAAGATAAGAATATAAAACAAATTGAAAATGAAATTAAAATGAAAAGGGAGAGGGTTTACCTCTTGAAATATCCTCCCTAAGAACCTCATTAAGAGAAGGGGTTTTGGTATTTTGGAATGAAAAAGGTCTAATGGAGGTGGTTAGGGACTGGGAAAGATTATTTTGGAAGAACATTGATAATATTAAAGTCTTAGAGAAGTGAAGAGAAGAGGGAGTGAGGGGTGGTTTTTATAGTGGAGGAGAGGAAGGGTTTTCCATTATTTTAATCATTATTTTATTATTTTGGATCAAGACTATGAATAATATTGATTAATATGATTAAAAATAGTAATAATTTCATTTGAGTGCAAAAAAATCCATTTACATCAGTAATGACTCAAGATGATGCAGAAATTTCTTTACTTAGCATATTTTGTAAATTATTGAATTTCACTAATCACCAAAAATTCAAGTATTTCAGAAAAATCCCAAAAATTCACCCTAACCATTTTTCAATGTGTATAATTTAAAAATGTACTCCATTTTACAAAAAATGTTTCTAAATATGTGAAATTTAATTTTCAAATAAAATCATTATTTACTTGAAAAATACAGATTTTAATTTTAAAATCGATTTTATAATACTTTCAAAAATTAAATGAGGTCTCATAAAATTAGACTAAAATAAAAGGAAAAAATTATTTATTTAGAAATACATTTTCTGAAAATGAATTTTTTTTAAATAAAATTTATTAATTTAAAATTTAAAATAAATATTTATTACTCACAAAAATACCAACACTTAATTATTTATTTTTAAAACATTCACTCTCATTTATAAGGTACATTAATTTTATTTATACTTTCATGGGTGATATTACCATTCATAAGGGTAGGGTTACTATTCATAATGCTCTAATTACTATTCATAATGGTTCATTACTTTTCATAAAGGTCAAGTTACTATTCATCAAAAAATTAAGTTGATCCTATTCGACACTAAAAAATTACTGATCGTAATGGTGTATGTCTGTTTTCCAAATTCAAATCAAAAAAGTAGAAAAATTATGCTTCATGGCTAGGGTGTAACTATAAAAAAGTGTTGTTTCATAGAGACTCAATATTATGTGCATATAAGCTATCTAACGAATTGAAATTATATTTGAATAAATATACTATAAAATCTAGGGGTGCCATATTAATAGTGAATATATTCATAACATAATTTTTTTATTTATCAAAATAATTATAATAGTAAATATATATATTATATTTAATTAAATAATCTATGGATAAAAATTAATTTTGTAAAAATAATCAAATATATATATTAAAATATTTTTTTACATAAAAATAATAATGTAAAATAGTTTTATTTGAACATTAATTAATTTGAAAGCTATAAATTATAATTATTTCTAGGTGTTATTATTAATTAAAACACATAATTTTAAATTATTTAAAATTATTAAACAAATTAATAGGGTGTTACGTTATACCTCCCTCAAAATAATTACGACCTCACAACTTGAAACTAAACATCAAAAGTTAAAGGTTGATGCTTGAAAATTCCCTTATGGAAAACCCACATCGGAAACAGGGTTAATAAATTATCCTTTTAAAAAGAAGTTAAAGGAAATGAGGTGGTCACCACAAAAATTATTTTTTTGAATGGGGTGACATTAGTTGAAAGTAAAAATCTAGACATAGAAGAAAAAACAAACTAAGAATTTATAATGGAAAGTGATAGAGAACATGTTCAGATGCAAGTTGATTACTACAAAACTATAAACTATAGTAAAAAATCATTAATATTATCAAGGATTATGATAATAGGACAACATTTTATTTAAGAATATTTTCCTAGATTTGACGAATTTTTCAACTCTATAAGAGTATAAATATACATTTTTATTTCATAAACACAATATTATCCTTTGATTGCACCTTGAAAAATCTATACTTAATCCCTTAGAATAGGTTATACCATGTGGTGAAGTAATACATTAACCTATAAAACCTCAAACAATGATCAACTTAAACCATTCATAAATGGTTAAACTTTCCAAAATATAATGATTCAACACTTTATAGAGAAGGTCACTAAATTTACAAGATGAACTTATCTATGAAGCTACTCTAAATTTTCACATTCCAAACATGTGAATAAATTCATCATGTATCCTCTTGAAATATGGAAATAACTTGAATATCCATAAAACCGTATTTAAAACATGCATTCTCCCATATTACATAACTAAGATACGTGTTATTGGATATATTCCTTAAATACAAAAGTGTTTTAAACTACATCGAGAATAGCATAGACCACCTGTCGACAAGTCAATAATCAGTTCCAAGGTCATCAGTACTTATCAAAATCAATCATTTCTTCATCATTATCTCAATATAAAAATTATATTAAGAGTTGTATTTTCCTAAATCATATGTTTTCTAAAAAAAATAACCTCCTATAGAATATCTTTTCTTGGTACCATTCAACATATAGTCCCAAATCCTTAATGAAAAAGTATTGCAGTACAATCCTTATATATTTTTCAAAATTCATATAATCAGTACATTTGTGATAAAATATTCAAATGACATAATTCTTAAATATAAATATTAATTATTACTCTTCATATATGGTATTATAATAACTTGATTATTATGCAATAGCATTATTTGGGGTATATTTCTCCTACGCTTGGGACATTTATTCGCACAGTGTCTCATCTCCTCACAGTTGAAGCATTGTACATTGGAAACCTTTTTATTACCCTTTAAATAAAGAACATTATGTCCTTTTCCTCCATAATTATAACAAAATCACATTCCCTTCAATTATTTTCCAGGGTGATTCTTTCCACAGTTATCACATGTTGGAAAATCCTTCATTCCCTTATTCCCTATATCGATATTTTCCTCTTCCATCATTTTCTTCTCTTAATTCCCTTCAAATCCATAGGACTCAGAGAATTATTTAATTATCTTGTTAACACATGATATTATTTCCTCATATGATGAGGATACCTTGGAGATTATTTCCCATCGAAATTTTGGCTTAAGACCATGAAAGATATGATCCTTCTTACACTTTTCATCACATGTATTAGTGGAGTTCTCATTTCTTCTTCTAGGCATCATTTCTAAACAATTCCATATACTAAATTAGCTTATAAAATCATGAAATTTCTATAAATCAAATCATGGTATATCACATAACATAAATTTATACATCGTAAATCCTTGAATCATATACATTGGTTACTTTGGATGCATAAATCCTTCGTAATGGTATATAAGAAAAATGTGATTTATCTTAAGCATATCCCCTGGGAGTGTAAGGACCTGACCCCAGTTTCCTGGAGCTAGTGCCTTATTTTTTTACATTGGCATATAAACAATGAATATTCATCCATAAGGACTGAGTACTTTATTATCTTTGGAAATAAGATATATACATAATTTCAACATTACAACTTGAAAATAAATACAAGATAAAAAATCCTTTGAAAACATTCATATCTTCTAGTTTATCCCTGCAGTTCATTCATAATATACTTCTTCACATATAGGGAAAAATAAAATATAATAAAGGGGTGAGCTCAAATTATTAGTAAGGGTAATAAATATAGTGAAATCTAACATGAACATTATCATTAGGCATGGTGAATAACTAAAAATACATGCCTTAAAAAACTTGTTCATAATATAGAAGGAATAAGAGCTGAATAAAGAATGCCATAATAAAACATAATCATGGGTATTCAACGAGTCAAATAACCACATGAACTATCAATAACTAGTTTCATAATGAGTGAATTCATAATTCGGGACATCATAACAATACCATCAAGGCCTCGTGCCCTAAACATAAATAACCATAATGTCACGGCCTCATGCCAAGACTCTAGATTACCTCAAAAGACCTACTAATGAACCTAGGGGCTATAGAAGAACCCACCCAACACTTACTAAGTAAAATTAATTCCTCATATAAATGGGGATAAACATAAGTTGCCTATACATTTATATTGAAACTACCCTAGTAAATGTAAATAACTTTTTCTGAACATTAACCATAAACTCTAACCATTCAAAGTAAATTGGTGAATGGTTTTTAAGATAGCACAAACACAATAAAACTAATCATAAACCATTAAATTAAATATGTTAGATGATATCATAAAATATTGATCTCAATTATACATAATAATCAACAAGAGTGTTGAAATAGATGAAGATACCCTTATAAAATCATTATGTAATTCTTAAGATAAATACTATTTTACATTGAAAAGAAGAGTTATATTGGAAACATATTTGTATAAAACCATAAGTAAAGTAAGATAGTATTTTCATAATTAAATTAGTTTTTTAGAATAATAATGGTTTCCAAAAATAATTTATAGAGTTCCCTTGAAAATAGGTAAGAATTTGAGAAATTCCATTGAATCAGGCTTGTATTTCCTAAAGACATTTTGAAAGATCCTTTCAAAAACATATAACTCACCTTAAATGAAAGTATAATTATAGATGGTACAAATATATAGAAAATTTACACATAATTTATGTGGATTACATATGAATATATAATAATTTAATTGAGTTAAGTAGAGAATAAATGTAACCCGAATGAAAATAGAGGTTCAGGTAGAAAACTATTACCTTATATATGGATATGTTCCTCTCTTGAACATAAGGTCTTGGAATATGAAATTATAATTATTAATTACTTATTTAATAACCTATTAGATATGTATTTTATTTATTATAATTTTATTAATTTTATTTATGATTGATTTTATGGGTTAAGAGATTCAATATCATCGTTTTTGAGTGCTCGTTTCATTAGTTTTCATGATCGGTTCGTTTGTATAAGATTATGGAAGTTCATGTAAAATGGAAATTTAATTCTATAATTGAGTTTATGAGTTATTAGTGACTATAAATAAGGTTAAATTATCATATAAATATTTTGGTTATTTTTTGATAGGATGAATCAATAGATGAAATTTTATTGAAAAACGCTTGGATAAATTTGGAGGTTTTTTCAATCACCACAAACTCATTTTGTTTTATAATTTAATATCACGTGTAAAAAATGATTGTAGAACATTAAGTTGGATATATTACATATATTTTTTGATTCAATAAGTTCCATTATAAATTTTCCATTCCTTTATGTTTTGAAAATTATGAACACATTTTCTTATGGAAAATTATCTTTCTCTAAGAAATATTTTCTTAAGGAAAATTATCATTCCCTAAGAAATATTTTCTTAAGGAAATTTTACTTTATCTAAAAATGGTATTGACCTTACCCATGGTTTTCAATGCCTTATCTAATGTTTTTTTAAAATAATGTTAACCATATTTCCTTAAGTCCAAAAAATCAGATCCTTATCTAACTCAGAATCTTATAGTTCCATAGAATCTTATTTTCCTAGAATTGTGAATCAAATTTATCATGAAATTATAATATGATTGCTTATGAAATTAGACTCATATTTATTATGAAATAAGACTATGATTTCTCCTAAAATTGGACTTCTATTTCTCCTAAAATCATACTCTGATTTCTCCTAAAATCTGACTCTAATTTACCCTAAAATCAGACATTGATTTCTCCAGAAATCAGACTCTGATTTCTTCTAAAATTAGACTCTGATTTATCCTAAAATCAGATAGTTATATCTCCTAAAATCATACTCTAATTTCTCTGAAATCAGTCTCTGATTTTCTAAAAATCAGAATCTGATTCTTTATTTTAAAATCTAATTTTTAATATTTATAGACTCAATTTTTTATTACCTTATAAATCTGATTAAATTATTTTCTTATAGTTACCTAATTTTGTTAAAGTAACGTTCCATTTTATTGGATCATAAATATGATATGTTTTCTTAATCATGTTAATATTTCTCATAGTTAGTTATAAAATGATGTCGTCCAATCTGTTTTAACATAACTGTTGACTAAGTGCCACATGTTCACGTCCCATCGAAATTTAATGAAAAATATGACTATTTTAGGGGGAATACTATTGGAATCCACCTATAAATACCCAACCATTTTAATGAGCTCAATTATAGAGTTTTCATTGATAGTTGTTGATCTCAATAGTAAAGTGATACTCTGCGAAAGCTCTGCTCGATCTTCCTTGTGTGAATTCTATGAACAACTTGTTCAAGATGAGAATATCTTGTTCAACCTACCTAGTTCAATTCCGATTATTTATAATAAATTGAGGTCTTTTGGGGATAGTAATACTTAGGTGTTGATCACCTTAGAGACCAAGGTCTTGCGGGGATAGCAAGAAAGATTCAAATCATTGTATCGAGGGCTTACCCTGGTGTGGGTAAGAAAAACATTCTTGAAAGTATAAATCAAGGGACCTTTATCCAAGGTTATTGTATAACCTTCTCTTTGGGTTAAAATATTTCTTATACTTGTCCTTTTTTTACATGTTTTATTTATGTAGAATTTTGTTAAAGTTATAAAGTGTAACTTTCTTATACTTCTACACTCTGATATAAATAAGATTTTATACACTTTAAGGTATAATATTTCTTTAAGTAAACTTGTATTAAGTTTCTTTATTAGGTCCATCTTATTGGATCATAAGAAATTTATTTTCCAAGTTAATATCAAAATAGAGTTTGTGAATTCATCTTTTTTAACTTTGTTAGACATATATTTTCTTAAGGACAAAAATGAAAGTTTTTTAAACCTACAATTAACCTCCCTATTATAATTTAGAAATCTACATTTAAATTTAGATATTAAAATTTTATGACCAGGTTTTACCATAAAAATGGTTTCATTCCCGTAATTAAATATGGTAATAGAAATTGAAAATTCATCGTCCTTGAATGTGATAAATTAACACATCTCAGATGGTGTTTCCATTTTTAATATAAGAGGAGGGGGGAAGCGATATGATGATGAAATATTATATTAGCATAATATATTTCTAGAAAATTTAAGGTAATGGAGTTATTAAATCATAAGGATGAGTGTAGGCGAGGAAAGAAAAAGAAAGAATATAACTTGAAAGAAAATAAAAGAAATGAAAAGAAGAATTTACCTCTTGAATTTATCTTCCTTGAGAGCCTCTTTACGAGATAAGATTTGGTCTTTTGAAGAGACCAAGGGCTGTTGGATGTTGGGAGGAGATTGGGAGGATATTTTAATAGAATTTAAACAAGGCACAAGGCTTGAGAGGAGTGAAGAGAAGTGGGAGTGGGGGGTTTTATAGTGAAGGATAGGAGGGTTTTCCCATTATTTTACTCATTATTTTATTATTTTTCTAAATAAAACCAATAGTGATGATTCTTGTGACCAAAAATATTAATAAGTGCATTTGATTTTTAACCAATGGTCATTTACATCATCCATGACTCAGTAATGATGAAAAAATTCATTTATTTACCATATTTTGTAAATTATCGAATTTCACTATTCACCAAAAAATAAAGTATTTCAAAAAAATAAAAAAAAATATCCCTAACCATTTTTAGACATGTAGAATTCAAAAATAAACTCCATTTTTTATAATAATTTTCTAAATATGATTAATTTAATTTTTAAATAAAATCATAATTTATTCAAAAAATAATAAATTTAAAACTATAATTTGTTTTATATCACCTTGAAAATTAATCAAGAACTCATTATCTTATAAACATAAGAAAATAAAATAATATTATTATTTAATATTCATAAGGGTCATATTACTATTTAGATTACTTCTCATATTACTATTCATAATGGTATGTTATTATTCACCAAAAATTATGTTTGACTTATTAGACTCTAAATATCTTACTGAACGCAATTGTGTATGTTAGTTTTTCAAAATTCAAATCACAGAGGTGAAAATTTTATTTTCACTATATAGGTTATAAAAAAGTGGTGTTTTTTAGAGACTCAGTGTTTCATGCATTCAATATTAAATTTATTTATAAATCTTTGGGGTGTTACATTCTCTCCTCCTTACAAAAATTTCAACCTTGAAATTCATATAATGTTACCTCATAAAAATATTTATGTATTTCTTCGTCATAAGATCCTTAGGATCCCATGTTACCTATTCTATTTTATGATTTTTTCATAGTATCTTTACCAGTCGTGTTTTTTGATTCCTCAACACCCATTCTTTAGTGTCCAGAATCCGGATAGGATCTTCACAATAAGATAAGTCAGGTTCTAATTCGATATCTTCAAAAGTGAGGACATGTGTTGGGTTTGGAATGTAATTTATCAACAATAAGACATGTAACACATTTTGTGCTTTAGATAGTCTAGGTTTCCTTTCCAAACGGTATGAAATAGCTCCAATACTGTCTAGGATTTCAAAAGGTCCAATGTACCTAGGACTCAGTTTCCCTTTCTTCCCAAATCTTATAACACACTTCCTTGGTGATACCTTAAAGAAAACATGATCTCCTACTTGAAATAAAACATCTTTCCTTTTATTATCAACATAGTTCTTTTCCATACTTTTAGATGCTTTGATATGGGTTTTAATATTATTTACCTTCACTATTGTTTCCTCCACAAGCTCTGGACCCACAAGCTTTCTTTCACCAACATCATCCCAACTTGTTGGAGTATGACATATATTTCCATACAATGCTTCATATGGTGCATTTGAATGCTATAATGGAAAGTATAATTATAGTAAAACTCCAATAAAGGCAAATACTGATCCCACATACCTTGAAAATCAATTGAGTATTATCTCAACATGTCTTCTAATGTTTGGATTGTTATTTCTGATTTCCCATCAGTTTGTGGGTGGTAAGAAGTACTAAAATAAAGCTCGGTATCCAAATCTTTCTAAATAATATTCTATAATTTCGATGTAAATTGTGGAACATGATCAGACACAATTGAGAGAGGTTCTCCATGAAGTCTCACAACTTCATTGATATAGAGTCGTGCATGGAACTCCACTTGAAAATCCTCCCTTATAGTAAGGAACTGTGAAAATTTGGTATGTCGATCCACAATTACCCATATTTCATCATTATTTCTTGGATTTATAGGTATTACAGTGACAAAATCCATGGTGATGTCATCCCATTTCCATGTAGGAATAGGTTGAGGTTGCATGAATCGTCTAGGATGTTTTCATTCGACCTTAACTTGTTGAAAGACTAAACATCTTGATATATAATCTTCAATTTCCATCTTCATGTCATCCCACTAGAAATGTTCCTTCAAATATCTATACATACTAGTTCTACCAGGATGAATACAGAAATTCGAACTGTGGGAATCATCCAATAATTCCCTTTTTAGATCAGGTTCAACTGGAACACAAAGCCTCTTTCAAAATTTCAAAATTCCATCTTTATATATGAAGTCTTAAAACTTCCCATCATTCACAGAATTAATTTTATTTTGAAGATTCTCATCATCAGGATGAGAAATTTTAATTCTTGTTAATAAATGTTGTAGGGAAACCAATTGAAAAAGTAATGATATTACACCATCTTTGATAATTATCATGTCCATCCTCACTAGATCTATGAATACAGGATCCCTTTCCATCCTCATTTTTTTAAAAATATATAATCCTTCCAACTAAATGCGTCATATACCTTATTTTTCCTTCTTGGATGGTAGTTTATGGAACAATCATAATCCTAGATTAGTTCAAGCCATCAACTTTGCCTCATGTTGAGTTATTTCTGTGAAATGTTATATTTGAGACTCTTTTGATCTTTATATATCACACATCTTTCACCATAGAGATAGTGTCTTCATATTTTTAGAGAAAAGATAATAGAAGATAACTAAAAATCATGAGTAGGATAGTTTTTTTAATTAATTTTTAACTACCTTGATGCATAGGCAATAACTCTATCATTCTTCATAAGGACACAGTTATGTCCTTTCTTTTATGCATCATTATAGATCACAAACCCATCATTCCCCGATGGTAGATTGAGGATCAAAGAATTCACTAATATACTCTTTAATTATTTGAATCATTCCTAAAATTCTTTTTTCCATACAAACTTAACCCATTTATGAGTAATCTTGGTCATTGCGTTGGCTAAACAGGCGAAATTCTGAATAAAACGCCATTAATAACCTAATAAACCAATAAACCTGCATACCTTAGTAATGTTCGTTGGAGTAGTACATTATTGAACAGTATTTTTCTTCATAGGATCAACAAATATTCCATCCTTAGAGACAATATGTCCAAGAAAGGAAACTGATTGAATCCAAAATTCACACTTTCTAAACATCCCATATAATTCATTTCTTTTAAGAGTCTTCGGAATAGTGCGCAAGTTATTTTCATGATCTTCGTATCTTTTGGAGTAAACCAATATATCATAAATAAATACCACCAAAAATTCATCAAGATATTCTTTAAAAACACTATTCATTAGATCCATGAAAATATAGGGTGTATTAGTCAGTCCAAAAGGCATTACTATAAACTCATAATGCCCATACCTTGTTCAAAATGTTGTCTTTGGAATATCTTCATTCCTCACATGCAACTGATGATATCCAGATCGAAGGTCAATATTTGAAAAATATTGGGCTCCATGAAGATGGCCAAATAAATCATCAATGTGAGGTAGGGGATAATTTTTCTTTATTGTTATAGCATTGATCTCCCTATAGTCAATGCACAGCCTCATATATCTATATTTCTTCTTAAAGAAAAGAATATGGGATCCCCATGGAGAAACAATAGGGTGAATAAATATTTTATCACTCAATCCCTCTAATTGTTTCTTTACTTCTACTAATTCCACACTGGTCATTCTAAAATGATTCTTTGATATTGGTCTTGAACAAGGAAATAAATCAATAGAGAACTCAACTTCCCACTCTGGAGGACGACCAGGTAAATCCTCTAGAATAACATCAATATATTCTTACACAACAAGTACATCCTCAATTTGAAATTTTCTTTCCTCACTCATAGATATTGATTTCCCATCTTCCATAATAATTTAATTCATTAGATCTATTGAGGGTTGATCTAGATGACAATTAGATGGTGATGTTTATTCCCTAAATATAAGGGATTCCACATCATCCTCAAAAATAGTAAATTATTTCTTCTTGCAATATAGTTTCACATAATAATTTGAAATCCAATCCATACTGAGGATTATATCAAATTCAATCATGGTATGATAATAAAATCATTAGATAAAGCACGTTTATATTCCATAATGGGGACTTCCTGAAACATATTTTTTTGCAATGATACTTCTTTTAAGAGTTTTGACTAAAAACTCTATTATTAAATCAAATGGTAAATATCTAATTTTCTTGGAAAACTGGGAAGATATGAAATAATTCTATGATCCAAAATCAAATAAAGCATTTTTCATGTTTGAGGAAATGATTAAAGTACCTTTCAGCATATCGTTAGGGACGTCAACCTCAGCGGTTGTGACCACATAAGCTCGGCCTTTTTCCGTTGGCCTTATTTGGGGGAATTTTCCTTGACTATTAAGAAATTCATTTGCATAATGTACCATATATTTACAATTATAGAATTGAACATTGTTATCTTCTTTATTTCCCTTGTAATCAGAATAATAGTGGACTTTTTCTCCACACTTTTAACAAACATCCATTCCCTTCAGGAAAGTAACAGTGTACTTCTTCCCATAATTACAATAGGGTGGAAAGTCAACTATTCACATATTCCCCCATTTCCTTATTTCCTTTTCTATAGTGGTCAGTAGCCCTATTCTTCTCTTACTTTACTTTGAAGTTGTATGACTTAGAGAATTCATTTTCTATCTTAATAGCATGTGAGACTATATCTTCATATTATAAGAAATTCTGGGAGAACAATTCCCTTTGGAGGAATAGTTTTAAACCATCAAAGAATCAATCAATCTTGCTCCTTGTATTACGTATTTAGTTTGTGTCATGCCTTTAGAGCCTTGTAAATTTTTCTTCATACATGGAAATATTATCATCCTCCTTCTGCCTCAGATTCAAAATTTTACTTTCCATATCCACTCATTGTTTGTGGGGAAAATATCTTTTTAGGAAAATTTCCTTAAAAGTACTCTATTCCATGTTTTCAATCTATTCCTCCTCATTTGTGTTTTGAATCAATGACCACCATTGATCAGCATCTCCTGATAGATGATACACTGCCAAGACAACCTTCTCCCTTTCATTGCTTCCCAAAGCGAGAAATATCTTCTCAAAGGAAATTATCCACTGCTCTTCTAAAAACGGGTTTGTATTCCAATTAAATGGTGGAGGATGTTGTCGCATAAAGCGGTCTAACATAGCTTCTCCATGTAATAGATTTGGATGCTCTATATGGTTAAGGCTATTATTCATAACCTAAGTCAACTGTCCCATTATAGTTATATGTTTCTCATCACTAGTTGTATAACTAGATCCAACATCATTATCTTGCATTGGAGGGAAATCCCTACATGGGATACATGTGTTCATGCAGTTTCCATTCCTTCCACTATGTTCCATTTCTAAATAATGTCTTACACTAGATTAGGCCATGAATCATAATATATAATCTCAATGTAGAAAAATACTTAGCATAAATTGAAATCATATACATAGCTAATCTCTTAATCAAAAACATGGTTTCTTTGAGGAAATATTTACAGTTAAATCCTTCACAATGGCTTGTAAAGAAAATATGAATTATCCTATGAATATACCCCATGAGTTTCAAACCAGGTGCACAGTAAGAACTATTTTCATGTACTAAGATACCCCAAGTCAAGACCAAAACTCCTTTTCAAATTTGTTACTCCTAGGTACATCTGTGCCAGAAGCACGTCCACTTGTAGTATCTATAAGGGGATTTATTTTCTAGAAATATTCATATAATCTATTCCCTACCAATATTATATGATTTTATTAGGGTTTTTTCTTTAATCAATGTTTTCTAAATCTAGTTTCCATGTTTTCTACTAAACTTCCTCTAATACCAACTATAAGGACCCGACCCCAGTTGCCTGGATTCTGTGCCTTATTTTATTACATTGGTGTATAAACAAAGAATAATCATCCTGAAGTATTGAGTATATTAGTATCTTTGGAATCAATATACATACATATGTTTGACATTACAACTTGAAAAAAAATACAACATAGTTTGAAAACATTTATGTCTCCTAGGTTATTCCTACAGTTCATTCATAATATACTTCTTCACATCATGCAAAAAATAAAATATAAGTAAGGGGTGAGCTAAACTGCTCAGTATGAGTAATAAATACAGTAGAAGATATCATAAACATAAACATTAGGTATGGTGAATAACCAAAAATACATGCCTTAAAAAAATTGAAGGCAATATGGCAGGAAGAAGAGCTGAATAAATAATGCCATAATAAAACATAATCATAGGTATTCTACTAGTCAAAAAACCACATGAACTATTAATTACTAGTTTTATAATGAGGGAATACATAATGTGGGACATCATAACCATATCTTCAAGGCCTCATGCCAAGACCATAAATAACCATATTGTCAACACCTCGTGCCAAGACTCTAGTTTGTCTAATGAGACCTACCGATGCACCGAGGGGATATAAAGGGCCCCACACAACACTTACTAAGTCCAATGAATTCCTCATATTAATGGGGACAAACATAAAAAACATATAAATTCATATTTAAACTAACAAATAAAATGTAAATAAATTTCCCCGAACATTATGCATAAACACTAACCATTCGAAGTAAATTGGTGAATAGTTTTAAGATAGCACATCCACAATCAAAACTAATAATAAACCATTAAATTAAATATGATAGATGATATAATAAAATATTAATCCCAATAATACATAATAATCAAGAAGTGTTTTGAAATTGATGAGGATGCTCTTATAAATTCATCGAGTAATTCATGAGATAAATACTCTTTTACTTTGAAAAGAAGAGTTCTTTTGGAAAAATATTTTTATAAAACCATAAATGAAGTAAGATATTATTTTCATAATAAGATTAGTTATTTTATAATTATAATGTTTTATAAAAACATATTATACAGTACCCTTGAAAATAGGTAAGAATTTGAGAAATTCCCTTGAATTGGGCTTGTATTTTGGGAGGAATTTTTGAAGGGTCCTTTCAAAAACATGTCACTCCCAATAAATGAAAGTAGGATTCTGGTTGGTAAATATATATAGAACACTAAAACATAATTTATTTGGATTACATATGAATAAAGAAGATTTTAATTGAGGTAAGTAGAGAATAAGAGTAACCTGAATAAAAATGTAGGATCAGGTAAAAAATACTCACCTTATATCTGGATATGTTTCGCTCTTGAAATTAATGTCTTGGAATATAAAATTAGACTTATTAATAAATTATTTAAGAACCATTTAGACAAGTATTTTATTTAATATAATTTTATTAAGTTCATTTATGGTTGTTAATATGAGTTAATAGATTCTATATCATTGTTTGTGAGTGCTTGTTTCATTAGTTTTCATGATCGGATCATTTTTATAAGAGTATGGAAGTTCATGTAAAATGGAAATTAAATTAAAGAATTGAATTTATGAATTATTAATGAAAATACAGAATGTTAACTGATCATATATATCTTTTCATTATTTTGGGAGAGGATAAATAAATAGATAAAATTTTATTGATAAACGCATGGATTAATTTGGAGGTTTTTTCGATCACCGCGAACTTATTTTGTTTAATAATTTAATACCATGTGTAAAAAATGATTATAGAACATTAAGTAGGATATATTTAATATATTATGATCTGTTTCAACCAAAAAAACGGTTTTATGCTTAGAATTGACGATTGTAATTGAAATTGAAAAGTCGTTGTCCTTGAATGTGATAAATTAACACTTCTCAGATAGTGTTTCCATTTTTAATATAATAGGGGGAATGAGAGATGATAATGAAATACTCCATTAGAATAATAAATTTCCAGTACATTTAAGGTACTATAATTATCAAAGTATATATACAAGGAGAGGAGAGGAATGAAAAAGAAAAGAACTTGAAATAAAATAAAATAAATGAAAAGAGGAATTTACCTCTTGAATTTGTCTTCTTTGAGAGCCTATTTAGGGGAGAGGACTTGGTATTTTAAAGAGACCAAGGGATAATGGACAGTAGTGGGATCATGGGTGTAAATTTGAGTAGAATTTAGAAAATTCACAAGGCTTTATAGGAGTGAAGAGAACAGAGAGTGAGGAGGGGTTTTAGAGTGGAGGAGAAGAGGGTTTCTCCATTATTGTACTCATTATTTTATTATTTTTCCAAAAAAATCAACAGTGTTGATTCTTGTGACCAAAGAAAGTCATAAGTGCGTTTGAGTTTGAAACAATGGTCATTTACATTATCCACGACTCAAGCATGATGCAGAAATTCATTTATTTAACATATTTAAAAAATTATCGAATTTCACTATTCACCAAAATTTCAAATATTTCATAAAAATACCAAAAACTCAACCTGACCATTTTTCAATGTGTAGAATTCAAAAATGAACTCCATTTTTTTGAAAATAATTTTCTAAAGAATATTAATTTAATTTTTAATTAAAATCATAATTTATTCGAAAAATAACGATTTTAAAACTAAAATTTTTATAATATCACCTTGTAATAAAATAATCAAGATCACATTATCTTATAACCTTAAGAAAATAAAATAATAATATTATTTACTATTCATAAGGGTCATATTACTATTCATATTACTATTTATAATGGTATGTTACTATTCACCAAAAAATTATGTTTGCCTTATCAAACTCTAAATATCTTACTGAATACAACCACAAATGTTAGTATTTTTAAATTCAAAATTAGAGAGGTGGAAAATTATGTTTACTGGCTAGGTTATAAAAAAGTAGTATTTTATAGAGACTTGATGTTTCATGCATTCAATATTAAATTTATTTATAAATCCATGGGGTGTTACATGGAGTGTCAGACCAAGAGCGCAAGAACGCCCATTTTTGTACACCTGGTTACCCCATGTCAAGATCGAAAAACCTTTTTAGAGTTGTTACCCCTAAGTACATTTGTGTTATAGCCACGTCCACTAGATATTCATGATCAGTTCGCTTGATTATAAGTATGGAAGATCATGTGGAATGGATATAATTCTCTAAGATTGAATTTATATATTATTAATTATCATACATAAGTGTAAATAGTTAAATATATAATTTGATTACATGGTATGAGGATGAATCATTAGATAAGTCATTTAGTGATAATTGTTTAGATTTTTACGGTGGTTTTTCGATCACAGGGGACTAGTTTTGTTATATTATTTAGTATCACGTAAAAATGTTGATTATATAATCATTAAATAATATATAATGCATATTTTAGAATTTTTTTCAACCATAAAAATGGTTTCATGACTATCCTTTAAGGAGAAAATGAAGAACGAAGGTTCATCCTCCTCGAAGGATGTAAATTGGCACCTCCTGGATGATGATTTTGTTTTTAAAATAAAAGAGAGAGAATAAGGATGTTGATGATGTATCTATAATTAACATGATATAATTATAGTATATAGATGATATTGGAGTTATCATGATTATTTGGATAGAGGAGGTGGGAGAAGATAAGAATATAAAACAAATTGAAAATGAAATTAAAAGAAAAAGGGAGAGGGTTTAGCTTTTGAAATATCCTCCTTGAGAACCTCCTTAAGAGAAGGGGTTTTGGTCTTTTGGCAAGAACAAGGTCTCATGGAGGTGGGGAGGGACTACTCAAGAGTATTTGGTCAGAACTTTGATAAGATTCAGGGCTTAGAGTAGTGAAGAGAAGAGGGAGTGAGGAGGTTTTTATAGTAGGGGGAGAAGGGTTTTTCCATTATTTTAATCATTATTTTAATATTTTGGCTCAAGACTATGAATAGTATTGTTTTTTAGGACTAAAATTAATAATAAGTGCATTTGAGTTTTAAAAAATGGTCATTTACATCATCCAGGAGTCAAGCATGATGCAGAAATTCATTTATTTACCATATTTCATAAATTATCAAATTTCATTATTCCCCAAAAATTCAAGTATTTTAGAGAAATCTGAAAAATTAACCCTATCCATTTTAAATATTTAGAATTAAAAAATGGACTCCTTTTTCCAAAATAATTTTCTAAATATGTGAAATTTAATTTTTAAATAAAATCATTATTTACTTTAAAAATATAGATTTTATTTTTAAAATTGATTTTATAATAAATTCAAAAATTAACTGAGGTCTCATAAAATTATAATAAAATCATAGTACAAAAAAATATTTATTTAGGAAAAACTTTTATGAAAATTAATTTTATTATAAAAATATTTATTAATTTAAAATTGAAAATAAATATTTATTACTCACAAAAATACCAACACTTAATTATTTATTTTTAAAACATTCACTCTCATTTATAAGGTGCCTAAATTTTATTTATTATTTCATGGGTGAGGATAATATTCATAAGGGTCAAGTTACTATTCATAAGGGTCACAGTACTATTCATAAGGGTGTATTACTGTTCATAAAGGTCAAGTTACTATTCATCAACAAATTAAGTTGATTCTATTTGACTCTAAAAAAAATACTGATTATAACATTGTATGTATGTTTTCCAAAATTCAAATCAAAAAATTGGAAAAATTATGTTTCATGTCTAGGTTAAAACTATAAAAAAGTGTTGTTTCACAGAGATTCAGTATTATGTGCATATAATATATCTAATGAATTGAAATTATTTATGAAGAAATATACCATAAAATATTCGGGTGACAAATTATTAGTGAATATATTCATAACATAATAAATTATTTATCAAAATAACTATAATACTCAATATATATATTATATTTAATTAAATAATCAATTGATTAAAATGAATTTTGTAAAAATAATCAAATATATATATTAAAATATTCTTTAACAAACAAATAATACTGTAATATAGTATTTGTTTTTTTAGAACATTAATTAATTTGAAATCAATAAATTATAATTATTTATAAGTATAATTATTAATTAAAATACATAATTTTAAATTATTTAAAATTATTAAACAAATTACCAGGGTGTTACATTATTCCCACCTCAATAGAATTTCGTCCTCACAACTCGAAACTGCACTTCAAAAGTTAAAGGTTGGTTCATGAAAATTCCCTTGTGGGAAACCCACATCGGAAACAAGGTTAATAAAATATCCTCTTAAAAAGAGGTTAAGGTAAATGAGGTGGTCACCAAAAAAATTATTCATTCTAATGGGGTTATATTAGTTGGATGAAAAAACCTAAACATGGAAAAAAAATCAAATTATGATGTTCTAATGGAATGTGATAGAGAACATGTTCAGATGAAAGTTGATTACTACAAAACTACAAACTACTGTAAAAAAATCATTGATATTATAATGGATTATGATAATAGGACAAAATATTATTTAATACTCTTTTCATTGAGTTGAGTAATTATTCCACTCTATAAGATTATAAATATTTGTTTCTATTTCATAAACACAGTCTTATCCTTTGATTTCACCTTGAACTATCTATACTTCATCTCTTAGAACAGGTTGCATCATGTGGTGAAGTAATACATTAACATATAAAACCTCATACAATGATCAACTTATACCATTCATAAATAGTTAAAATTTATTAAATATAATGATTCAACACCTTAGAAAGAAGGTCACTAAATTTCCAAGATGAACATAGCCATGAAACAACTATAAATTTTCACATTCCAAACATGTGAATAACTTCATCATGTATCCTCTTGAAATATGGTAATATCTTGAATTACCATAAAACATTATTGGAAACAATAATTATCCTGTATTCCTTAAGTAAGATACATTTTATTGGATATATTCCTTAAATCCAAAATTGTTGTAAACTCCATCATTGATATCATAGACCACTTTTCGACAAGTAAATAATCAGTTCCATGGTTGTCAGTACTTATAAAAAACAATCATTTCTTCATCATTATCTCAGCATCAAAAATATATTACGGGTTTTCTTTCCCTTAATCATGTGTTTTCCAAAAGGTTTAACTTTATAATGAATATATTTTCTTGGTACCATTCAACATATGGTCTCAAATCTTTAATTAAAAATTATTGTAGTACAATCCTCATATATTATTTATAAATATTATAACTGGTAAATTGATGATAAAATATTCAAATGAAATAATTTCTGGATATACATATTAATTATTCATCTTCATCTGTGGTAGTAGAATAACTTGATCATTATCCAATAGCATAATTTAGGGTATATTTCTCTGACGTTTGGGACATTGATTCGTATAATGTCTCATCTCCTCATAGTTGAATTATTGTATATTGGAAACCATTTTATTACCTTTGAAATCATGAACTTGGTGTCCTTTTTCTCCATAATTATAATAAACTCCCATTCACTTCAAGAACATTCCAGTGTGATTCTTTCCATAGTTATCACATGTGCGAAAACCCTTCATTCCCTTCTTTCCTTTATCTATCCTTTCCTATTCTATTATTTTCTTCTCTTACTTCCCTTCAAAGTCATAGGACCCATGGAATTCTTTACTTATCTTGTTAACACATGATATTATTTCCTCATATGACTTGGATACCTTTGAGACTATTTCCATTAAAAATATTGGCTTAAGATCATGAAATATATGATCCTTCTAACACTTTTCATCACGTGCATTGGTAGAGTTCAAATTCCTTTTGCTAGGGATCATTTCTAAACATTTCCATATACTATATTATCTAATAAAATTATGAACATTCTATAACTCTCATCATTGTAAAGAACATAACACAAATTTATTCATCATAAATCCTAGAACCATATACTTTAGTTACTTTTGAATCATAAATCCTTCATAATGGTGAATAATAAAAATTAGAATTTTCATAAAAATATCCCCCGAGAGTGTAAGGACCCAACCCCAGTTGCCCAGAGTTGGTGCCTTATTTTATTAAATTGGCATATAAATAAGCAATATGCATTCTGAAGGACCAAGTAGTTTAGTATATTTGGAAACAATATACCTACATAAGTTCAACATTACAACTTTAAAAGAAATATTAGATAGAAATTCCTTTGAAATCATCCATATCTCCTAGGTTATCCTTACAGTTCATTCATAATATACTTCTTCACATCCAGGGAAAAATAAAACCTAATAAAGGGGTGAGATAAAATGCTCAGTAAGGGTAATATATACAATAAAAGATATCATAAACATAAACATTATCTGTGGTGAATAACTAAAAACACATGCCTTAAAAAAACATAAACATAATTGGGCAGGAATAAGAGCTGAATAAATAATGTCACAATAAAACATAATCATGGGTATTCTACTAGTCGAATAACCATATGAACTATCAATTACTAGTTTCATAATGAGGGAATATATAATTTGGTACATCATAAACAAACCATCAATGCTTCATTCCAAGACCATAAATAACCATACTGTCAAATCCTCATGCCAAGACTCTAGTTTGTCTCATGAGACCTACCGATGCACCAAGGGGCTATAGCGGGACCCACTAACACATTATAAGTCCAATTCATTCCTCATGTGAATTAATATAAACATAAACAACATATAAATTCATATTGAAACTAACATATGAAATGTAAATAACTTTCCCCAAGCATTAAGCATAAACACTAACCATTCGGAGTAAATTTGTGAATGGTTATAAGATAGAACATCTACTGTAAGAACCCGGTTTTTTCTACAAAAGACTTTGGAATATTCTTGATGATAATCCAGAGCAGCGCCTTTAGACGGCGTGCGATTCCGAGCCCCGGAGTGGCCGAAATTAAATTTTCAATGTGTTCACACTGGAAATGAAAAATAAATGGGATAACTCCAAAACGGAATTCCGGATCAGAGATCCGAGTTTACGGATGGGTCCGGAATGGGGTTTTTACCCTAGGAATGACATAAAACTTGTCAGGACGGGGTGTTTGGACCCCTCGCCCGCTCCCGGAACATTAAACGGATGAGTAAATTAATTAATTTATTTGTTTAATGGAGAAACGCTAGTATCTCTTAAACGGTGGCTCGGATTGGAAAACCGAGGGCACCGTTGAGTTCAGAGCATGCCGTTTACCCTAGGAGGGGTGTATGTTTCGTGGGCGCGGGCCGTTTGTGAAAAATGGCCCCAGGGGCGTTTTCGTAATTTGGCGGCCTCAGGCACTAAGTTTAGTAACTTTTGAATGGGGTCTCGGAAAAAAAATTCTGCGACCGCCGTTGCACTCAGAATGTGGTTCTTAGCCTAGGGGAGGCTAAATCCCGACCCCGTCGGGAGTTCGGGTTCGAGGCTGTCGGGCGGGCGTTTAAGTGATTTGTACTTAAACACCCCCCCCCTTCTTCTTCCTCTTCTTCCTAAAACCATCCTCCCCCTCCTTCACCTCCGGTGAGGAGAGCTCCGTCATGGCGACTCCGGTGAGGTGGCTCCGGCGAGACGATGGCGCGCGGTGGATCACGCGGGAAGCGTCGGGCGAAGCCAAACGAGGTAGGCGGATTTGAGTTTTCCTCCCCTTCCCTGTTTTAATCCTCATTTATGCTCAATCGCAACATTGGATCCTCGAAAAAAATATCGTGGTTGAGTAGGTCCCGTTCCGATCTATCCGGAAATTTATCCGGATCGAAATTTCGAACACTGGATCGTTCCTGGTGGTCCTTGGAAATTTTCCGGCCACGGCCGGTTTCCGGAAAGGGCTGAAGGCGGCAGGCGGCGGCGGCGCGAGGCGGAGTGGGGCGGAGCAGGGCGATCGGTCGGGGCTTCGGAAGCGGCGGTTGCGCTTCCGGGAGGCGGTGGCGGCCTTCGACGGCGGCTGTCGGAAGGCGACCGCGGGTGCCGGCAGGCGGAGGAGAGGGGCGCCGCGAAGGGCGCGACCCCCATGCATCGACCGCGACCCGCAAAACGCGGGTCGCTGTGGGGTAGCAACCGGCCACGAGGCACCCGGTTGTTAGAAGTGAGCTTCGGCCAGCTGGCTGTGGCGGGGTGAGCTGGACCAGCTGCTGAGCTGCGGGTCGGCCCAAGCAGGGCAGACCGGCCGGACCGGGCCTGTCCGGCCCAAGGGGCTCTGCCCCTCAGTCTTCGGACGCCCGTATCACGGGCTATGTGTGTCTGTTTTGCGCGCCGTCTGCGGCAGCATGAAGCTTGCGTCAAGGCGGAGTTTTTGAGATGGTTTCAAGAATTTTTAATTTCCCAAAACGAGGGGTCGCGGAGGTGCGACATGTCTTTAAGTGGACGGGCGTTTTTCCCGAGATTCGTGTATTGGACGGCGCGGACGCGTCCGACGTCCGATTTAAGCGCCGTCAGTGGCGTTGGAACCCTGGCGGCGAGGTGGAGGTTTCCAGGGTGATTCTGGGTATTGAAGCCGGAGTTGAGGCATGGGCCCCACGGCCCGTCTTTTGAGCTACGTGCAGCTTTTAGCGACTTTTTCCTCGAACGTCCATTCGGGGCGTGCGAGCAGTCGATTTTGGGTGTTTTTCCGACGGGATTGCAATGGTGCAATCCGCCCGCTCAAATTCGGCATGATGGTGTGGGGCCCACAAGGGCTGTCTGGGCGTCGATGGTGATTTTCCATCTTTATCACCGGGAAACCGTTTTGGACAAGTGAGTAGTCCATCGTGTGTGCTTTTTCGAGAGGATCGCAACAGTGCAGTCCGTTCGTGGAGTTTCGAGACCGGACTGCAGGTCCCACGTGGCACCGCTCGTGTGCGGTGCGTCGGGTTGCATCTTTTTCTCCGGATATCCGTTGCACTCAAGTGAGTAGTGCTTTTGACGTGTTTTCCCAAGGGGATCGCAATGGTGCGATGCGCCTGACTGTTTTCGGGGCCGAGGCTCAGGATCACGGGACGTCGTTCGAGCATGAGGTGGTGTTAGTGACTTTTACGTCGGGTATTCGTTGGAGGCGAGTGAGTTGTCTAACTTGTGTGCATTTGCGCAAGGATTACAATGATGCGATCCGTTTGGCTGTGCGGAGCCTCTTGCATGATCTTGTTAAATGTGGAAGCATGAAAGGTGCTCCGGTGGCGGTTCGTCCTACCATGGTTGCAGCGGACCCTTGGCGTGTGATCGCGCACTCTTGGGAGAGTGATATAAATGGTTCACGAGATGTGGTTGGTCGTGCCTGGGCCCTTTGAGGTGGAGTTGTTATGTCACGCCTTCGCGTTGACGTTGGGTGTCGTGTGCACGATAGCCTTTGGCTGGAACGAGGTATACTCCGGGAGTATACGGTAGCACTTGGAGGTACGTGTTGTTTGTACCTGAGGATGTTGGTGTGCTCAGTTGGGCTTAACTTGGGGCCACACGTCGTGTGGGCCCCATGTGTGTGCCGTGTTCTGCTTGACGTACTTTGACCTCTCGCGACGTATAGGGTCCCTCTCTGTGTTTGATGACCAGCAGGGTGGAGTTTTTCCCTTGACTCTGTGCTCGTTGGTTGACCAGAAGGGTTGAGTGGTCTCCCCCTGGTTTCGCTCTCGATGGATTGGCCGTTAGCGGTGCTAGTGACACCCCGTGATGGAATAGGCGCTGAACCCCTTTGGGTGAGCTGTGCTGGAGTTGGGTGGTTACGCGATACCCACTCCGTGTTCGGATGGCATGTGTTGTACCCTCCAGTAGTGATGGCCAGAGCAGTTCTGAGTTCTACCCTCCAGCGGGGCTGGGCAGTGGGTTACTCATCGGCTTCTTCGGGTTTACCCTCTAGAGGGGATGGGCAGTGGGTTGCTCAATGACTTTTAGGGTTTACCCTCCAATAGAGACTGGGCAGTGGGTCACCCGACGTTATTAGGTTCTACCCTCCAGCGGGGCTGGGCAGTGGGTTACTCATCAGCTTCTTAGGGTCTACCCTCCAGCAGAGACTGGGCAGTGGGTCACCCGACGTTATTATGGTCTACCCTCCAGCAGATAATGGGCAGTGGGTCACTCGATGCTATTAGGGTCTACCCTCTAGCAGAGGCTGGGCAGTGGGTCACCCGACAACCTCTTAGGGTCTACCCTCTAGCATGGCTGGGCAGTGGGTCGCATGTCATCTTGTTCCAGGTATACCCTCCAGTGGGGCTAGGTAGTGGGTCGTCTGACGATGTATTTGGGTCTACCCTCCAGCAGGGCTGGGCAGTGGGTCGCCTGACGATGTATTAGGGTTTACCCTCCAGCGGGGCTGGGCAGTGGGTCGTCTGACGATGTATTAGGGTTTACCCTCCAGCAGGGCTGGGCAGTGGGTCACCTGATATCTAGTTATGAATTACCCTCCAGCAGGGCTGGATAGTGGGGACACCAGATGGCATTCTAGACTCAGTCCTCTCCCCTAGGCTAGTTTGTGGCTTACCTCCGTGATTACTGGAGAAAGACCCTTGGTTGTACGGGTCGGTGATGGAACGACTTTGGCTTTGAGGAGACCTCTCGACTGCAGGGCAGTGACGAGGTGTGGTTTGACTTTCCCTAGGACTCTCAAGTATGAGGGGCGCTTTCCCCACCGAGACGCGTTCTTACGACCCGATCTAAAGCCGTGCGGGTGAGTCAGTGCTGCCCAAAGTGGATAGTATAAAGGTGTGGTGACTGATCCCCTCGGATTGCAGTTTAGGGAAGACGTGCGGGATGCTGGGCATCAGTTATGGGGTTACACTAGGACTGTTGGCTACTCTTTTCTTGGGCTGAGCTACGGGACGAAGATCCCTTACAACATGGTTCGGGATTCTCGATAGAGTATATGGACTTGTATATACCTTGTTTTTGGTACCCAATTCGTGGGTTTCGTTACTCTCCTTCCAGGTGAGGCGAAGACGCATGGGGTATTCCACGTGCTTTCCGTGTCTAGCTTCTCGTGGTTGGACGAGTCTACTCTTCTGCTATGGGCAGCGAAGACTCGACAAGAAGTTCATCTTCTCCCCATTTCCAGCTCCTTGTGTCTAGACGAGTCTACTTCCATCCTTTTGTTGGGTTGAGCAGGACTCTTTACTGTTACTCTACTATACTTTCAGTTTTACTCCTCTACTTTTCCTGTTCGCTCTACTGATCACCCTTCGGTACCTCCTTTGTTGCTTCCTTGAGCCTTTGGGGTATCCTACTGAGTATTTTTATACTCACCCCTGCTTGGGCTTTGCCCGCACTTGGTGTGCCCTTTCAGACGACCGAAAGGTGGAGCGTGACTTCAGTGGGGCGTAGGAGTTTGTGATCTTGGACCACGTGCTGTGGTCGTGGCCGGGTTCCAGGTGGGAGACCCGTCAGCTGTTTCCTTTTTGTTTACCTGTTTCCAGGTTGTGGCACCTTTTCTGGTTGGGCGCGTGTTTTCCCCCTTTTTCCTTTTTCGCACTTTACTTGTACTGTTAGAGGTCGATGCACATTGTGGTTTATTTATAGCAGTTTCCCTTTTCTTTCCTTTATATTCTGCACTTTTTCATTAAGTCTGCCACCTGCGTGTGTACAGGAACTTAGGCAAAGGCCTCCCCGAGTTTTTTTGCCTTCGGCGCTAGTTGCCAGCCCCTGGCCTATGGAGGCGGGCTTGGGGTAGTTGCGGCTCGAGCCCGGGTAGGGTCGGGTCATTAAAAAGTGGTATCAGAGGGGGTTCGTTACTTGGGGCGTTGTGCGGACGTCCCTAAAATAGGAATTGGTTGGGATTTAGGGCGACAGTGTTAACGTGTCTCGAGAGTGGCTCTCAGGCCAGGGAGTCTAGTGATGGTGCGGCGGCTGACGTATCCATTCACCATGACCTTGATAACCCGCTTGTCAACTCGGCATGCTGAGACACTTGTTGCAGGGAAAATTGGTTTCTACATCACATAGGCATGAGTCTTGACTGTCCTTCTTGAGTCAGCTCCCCATCGTTGTAGTTGTTGGTATATACATATATGCTTATCTGACCGCGACACTCCTTGATAATATTCAGGATGTCTCCGCGAGGACATCCAGCCAGGATATCCGATTTGGTTTGTGACGATGACCCTGTGAGCTACGAGGCCTCAGTCCAGAACCCATCATGCGAGCCCCTTTCTCTAGGTGGGCCAGTAGCAGCACCCCCACCTATTGAGCAGTAGACAGTTTCAGCAGAGCAGGCTGAGCTTGAGCGCAGGTTGAGCACGCATCGTGAGTTCCAGCGGCAGGGACCGTTGAGGTTCAGTGGTGAGCCAGACCCTCAGGCAGCAGAGGTTTTGCTCGAGGTAGTGGTTAGTCTCTTTAGGTTTGTGCAGATGCCGACAGATCAAAGAGCGGCTTGGGAAGCCACCCCATTTAATGGATCAGCTTGGTGTTGGTGGAGTCTGGTGACTCAGTTTCTTGAGGAGTCGTCACTTTCGTGGGGCGACTTTTGATTGTTGTTCCGTGAGGAGTTTTTCCCCTCCTGCTTGTGATCCATTCGGATTCAAGAGCTCCTGTAGTTTCAGTAGGGAGGGATGACGGTGGCCGAGTACGCGGCTAGTTTTGCAGACCGTGCACGCTTTTACCCAGACTTGGTCCATGACGACAACTTCTGAGCGCGGAAGTTTGAGCAGGGTCTTCGCCGAGAGATTCATGTTGTCATAGTACCCTTGGGCATTACCACATATACCGGGGTGCTAGAGCAGGCACTGGTGACAGAGGGATTCCTGTCATGTTTTGCGGCTGGTAGTGGCAGGGGGCGCGATGGAGCCGGGACGTCTGTCGTAGCTAGCAGGCGCCGGAGGACAGAGCCTCGATGCAGGTGGCCTTCCCACTACCGGTTTCGGAGACGTGGTCGTATACCACTGTGGCGAAAAGGCACAGGGCCTCAGCCGAGGATTCCCTTCTGTGAGTGGATCTCGGGCCGTGGTTGTACACCACAGTGGTGCCGAACGGCAACAGGGCAGCCCAGAGAGTGACGGTGCTATGCTTGTGACGGGCGAGGTCACTTGGCACGAGACTGCCCGACCCGAGTTGCTGAGAGCTTCAGGCAGGCAACAGGTGCACCACCACGGCAGAGGCAGCACCGTGATCAGAGTAGTACACAGGGAGGTGGTGCTAGCAGAGGAGCGAGAGGAGCTGGTAGTGGGGGATGACTTTACGAGATCTCCCCATCACTACTAGGCAGTCCACGTCAGGCTCCGGAAGCTGACAGTTGGGACCACGGACAGCCGTGAGCTTTGGATGTCTACGATCCTGCAGAGCATGGGATAATGAGAGGTACCCCTTTCGACTCTTCTACTTTTTGCAGTAGAATTGTTAGGCTCTGCGTGTGAAATATTTTTCTCCCTACTCCTTGTTTGAGGTGTTACCATGGTGACGGAGGGCGTCGGGTGTA
The DNA here is from genome assembly GCA_963277665.1 of Viscum album. NCBI lineage: Eukaryota > Viridiplantae > Streptophyta > Magnoliopsida > Santalales > Viscaceae > Viscum > Viscum album. The sequence continues at coordinate 181,298,157 of OY728153.1, read as the reverse complement.
ACCCTGTGTTGGTAAGGAAAAAGTCGTGAGACCTTTTTCATTTGGTCGATGATGTTGACTTCTTCGCTACCGAGCGTGTAAGAGAGTCTTGGTTGAGCGACATCGACTGTGGAACCTAGCGTGACTAGATATCCTTAGTTGTTTCACCATATGGATATTCTGAAGGAGGAAATCACCGGGCCTTGTTCTAGGTGTGGGCGGTGATTCCAGTCGCGTCATCCGACGTAGAGGTTTGACCGGGGAGGTGAGCTACCCCCAAGGGCCTTCGGGCCATTTGAGCTTGTGCAAAGGGATGGCGAGGTTCCCTATCGCCTTTCCCTAACCCCAAAGTCCAGAATTGGTGCACGACGTCGGCAAGGGCCGACCTATCATGAACAGATCAATCCTTTGGTCTGTGTGCGGTGACTAAGAGTTGCGCGTGGGTTCTTCTGGGTATGGGAAAGCCAGGTGTGGGCTTAGTACCCTATTTTTCTACCTACTTTTTCTTTTCGGGGATGAAAATCATGAAGTAGGGAATGATGTAAGAACCCTTTTTTTCTATGAAAGACTTTGGAATATTCTGGATGATATTCCAGAGCAGCGCCTTCAGACGGCGTGCGATTCCGAGCCTCGGAGTGGCCGAAATTAAATTTTCAGCGCGTTCACATTGGAAATGCTAAATAAATGGGATAACTCCTAAATGGAGTTCCAAATTAGTGATACGAGTGTACGGATGGGTCCGTAATGGGGTTTTTACCCTTTTAACGGTATAAAACTTGTCAGCGCGGGGCGTTTGGACCCCTCGCCCACTCCCAGAACGTTAAACGGATGAATAAATAAATTAATTTATTCGTTTAATGGCGAAACGCTAGGATCTCTTAAAAGGTGTCTCGGATTAGAAAACTGAGGGCACCGTTGAGTTCGGAGCATGCCGTTTACCCTAGGAGGGGTGTAAGTTTCGCGGGCACAGGCCGTTTGTGAAAAATGGCCCCATGGGTGTTTACGTAATTTGGCGGCCTCGGGCGCTAAGTTTAGTAACATTTGAACGGGGTCTCGGAATAAAATTCTGAGACCGACGTTGCGCTCAGAACGTGGTTCTTATCCTAGGGGAGGCTAAATCCTGACCCCGTCGGGAGTTCGAGTTCGGGGCTGTCGGGCGGGCGTTTAAGTGATTTGTACTTAAACACCCCCCCCCCCCCCTTCTTCTTCCTCTTCTTCATCAAACCATCCTCCCCCTCCTTCACCTCCGGAGAGGCGAGCTCCAGAGAGGCGACTTTGGCGAGGTGGCTCTGGCGAGACGATGGCGCGTGGCGGATCACGCGGGGAGTGTCGGGCGAAGCCCAACGAGGTAGGCAGATTTGAGTTTTCCTCCCCTTCCCCGTTTTAATCCTCATTTATGCTCAATCGCACCATTGGATCCTCGAACAAATCCCGTGGTTGCGTAGATATCGTTCCGAGATATCCAGAAAGCTATCCGGATCAAAATTTCGACCACCGGATCGTTCCTGGTGGTCCTTGGAAATTTTCCGGCCACAGCCGGTTTCCGGTGAGGGCCGAAGGCGGCAGACGGCGGCAGCGCCGGGCGGCACGGGGCGGAGCAGGGCGGTCGTCTGGGGCTTCGTAGGCGGCGGCTGCGCTTCCAGGAGGTGGCGGCGGCCTTCGGCGGCTGCTGTCGGATGCCGGCCGCGCGCACCGGCAGGCGGAGGAGAGGGGGGCCGCGAAGCGCGCGACCCCCGTGCAACGACCGCGACCCACAAAACGCGGGTCGCTGTGGGGTATCAACCGGCCGCGAGGCGACCGGTCGGTAGAAGCGAGCCGCGGCCAGCTGGACGCGGTGGGGTGAACCGGACCCGCGGCTGAGCCGCGGGCCGGCTTTGCGGACCGGGCCGGCCCAAGCAGGGCGGACCGGCCGGACCGGGCCCGTCCGACCCAAGGGGCTCTGCCCCTCAGTCTTCGGACGCCCGTCTCTCGGGCTACGGGCATCCGTTTTGCGCGCCGTCTGCGGCAGCGTGAAGCTTGTGTCAAGGCGGAGTTTTTGAGATGGTTTTGGGAATTTTTAATTCCCGAAACGAGGGATCACAGAGGCGCGATGTGTCTTTAAGTGGACGGGCGTTTTTTCCGAGATTCTTGTATTGGACGGCGCAGACGCGTCCGACATCCGATTTAAGCACCGTCAGTGGCATTGGAACATTGGCGTCGAGGCAGAGGTTTCCAGGCTGGTTCCGAGCGTTGAAGCCGGAGTTGAGGCGTGGGCCCCACGACCCGTCTTTTGAGCTGCGTGTAGCTTTTAGCGACTTTTTCCTCGGACGTCCGTTCGGGGCGTGCGAGGAGTCGATGTTGGGTGTTTTTCCGACGGGATTGCAATGGTGCAATCCGCCTGCTCAAATTTGGCACGACGGTGCGAGACCCATGAGGTCTATTTGGGCGTCGACGGTGATTTTCCATCTTTATCACCGGGCAAAGATTTTGGACAAGTGAGTAGTCCATCTTGTGTGATTTTTCTAGAGGATCGCAACGGTGTGATCCGTTCATGGAGTTTCGGGACAGGGCTGCGGGTCCCACGTGGCACCGCTCGTGTGCGGTGTGCCGGGATGCATCTTTTTCTCCGGATATCCGTTGCACTCAAGTGAGTAGTGCTTTTGAAGTGTTTTCCCGAGGGGATCGCAATGGTGCGATGCGCCCAACTGTTTTCGGGGACGAGGCACGGGATCACGGGACATCGTTCGGGCGTGAGGCGATGTTGGTGACTTTTCTATCGGGCATCTGTTGGAGGCGAGTTAGTATTCTAACTCACGTGTTTTTGCGCAAGGATTATAACGGTGTGATCTGTTTGGCTGTGCGGAGCCTCTCGCACGATCTTGTTAAATGTGGAAGCATGAAAGGTGCTCCGGTGGTGGTTCATCCTACCATGGTTGCAGCAGACCCTTGGCGTGTAATCGCGCACTCTTGGGAGAGTGATATAAATGGTTCACGAGATGTGGTTGGTCGTGCCTGGGCCCTTTGAGGTGGAGTTGTTATGTCACGCCTTCGCGTTGACGCTAGGTGTCGTGTGCACGATAGCCTTTGGGCTGGAACGAGGTATACTCCGGGAGTATACAGGAGCACTTGGAGGTACGTGTTGTTTATACCTGAGGATGTTGGTGCACTCAGTTGGGGTTGACTTGGGGCCACACGTCGTGTGGGCCCCATGTGCGTTCCGTGCTCTGCTTGACGTACTTTGACCTCTCGCAACGTAGAGGGTCCCTCTCTGTGTTTTTTGACCAGCAGGGTGGAGTTTTTCCCCTGGCTCTGTGCTCGTTGGTTGACCTGCAGGGTTGAGTGGTCTCCCCCTAGTTTCGCTCTCGATGGATTGGCCATTAGCGGTGCTAGTGACACCCCGTGATGGAATAGGCACTGAACCCCTTTGGGTGAGCTGTGCTGGAGTTGGGTGGTTGCGCGATACCCACTCCGTGTTCAGATGGACAGTGTTGTACCCTCCAGTAGAGATGGCCGGATCAGTTCTGAGTTCTACCCTCCAGCGGGGCTGGGCAGTGGGTTACTCATCGGCTTCTTCGGTTTTACCCTCCAGCGGGGCTAGGCAGTGGGTTTCTCACTGACTTTTCCTGTCTACCCTCCAGTAGAGATTGGGAAGTGGGTCACCCGACGTTATTAGGGTCTACCCTCTAGCGGGGCTGGGTAGTGGGTTACTCATCAGCTTCTTAGGGTCTACCCTCTAGCAGAGACTGGGCAGTGGGTCACCTGACGTTATTAGGGTCTACCCTCCAGCAGAGACGGGGCAGTGGGTCACCCGATGCTATTAGGGTCTACCCTCCAGCAGAGGCTGGGCAGTGGGTCACCCGATGACCTCTTAGGGTCTACCCTCCAGCGGGGCTGGGCAGTGGGTCGCCTGACGATGTATTAGGGTCTACCCTCCAGCGGGGCTGGGCAGTGGGTCGCCTGACAACGTATTAGGGTTTACCCTCCATCGGGGCTGGGCATTGGTTCGCCTGACGATATATTAGGGTTTACCCTCCAGAAGGGTTGGGCAGTGGGTCACCCGATATCTGGTTATGAATTACCCTCCAGTAGGGCTATGCAGTGGGGACACCGGTGGGCATTCCAGACTCAGTCCTCTCGACTAGGCCAGTCTGTGGCTTACCTCCGTGATTACCGGAGCGGGACCCTTGGTTGTACGGGTCGGTGATGGAACGACTTTGTCTTTGAGGAGACCTCTCGACTGCAGGGCAGTGACGATGTGTGGTTTGACTTTCCCTAGGACTCTCAAGTACGAGGGGTGCTTTCCCCATCGAGACGTGTTCTTGCGACGCGATATAAAACCGTGCGGGCGAGTCAGTGCCGCCCAAAGCAGATCGTATCAAGGTGCGGTGACTGAGCCCCATGGATTGCAGTTCAGGGCAGACATGCAGGATGCTAGGAATCAGTGATGGGGTTACACTGGGACTGTTGGCTACTCTTTTCTTGGGCTGAGCTACGGGACGGAGATCCCCTTACTACGTGATTCGGGCTTCTCGACAGAGCATATGGACTTGTATGTACCTTGATTCCGGTACCCACTTCTTGGGTTTGGTTACTCTCCATCCAGGTGAGGCGAAGACGCATGGGGTATGCCACGTGCTTTTCATGTCTAGCATCTCATGGTTGGACGATTCTACTCTCCTGCTATGGGCAGTGAAGACTCGATGGGAAGTTTATCTTCTCACCATTTCCAGCTCCTTGTTCCTGGAAGAGTCTACTGCCTTCCTTTTGTTGGGTTGAGCTGGACCCTTTACTGTTACTCTACTGTACTTTCAGTTGTACTCCTCTACTTTTCCTGTTCGCTCTACTGCTCACCCTTTGGTACCTCCTTTGTTTCTCCCTCGAGCCTTCAGGGTATCCTACTGAGTATTTTTATACCCACCCCTTCTTGGGCTTTGCCCGCACTTGGTGTGCCCTTGCTAACGACGGACAGGTGGAGCGTGACTTGAGTGGAGCGTAGGAGTTTGGGAGCTTGGACCATGTGCGGTGGTCATGGACGGTTCCAGGTGGGTGACCCATTAGCTATTTTCTTTTTGTTTACCTGTTTCCGGGATGTGGCACCTTTTCTGGTTGGGTGCGTTTTTTGCCCCTTTTTCCTTTTCAGCACTTTACTTGTACTGTTAGAGGCTGATGCACATTGTGGTTTATTTATAGCAGTTTCCCTTTTATTTCCTTTTTACTCTGCACTTTTTCATTGAGTCTGCTGCGTGCATGTGTACAGGTACTTAGGCAAAGGCCTCCCCGAGTTGTTGTGCCTTCGGCGCTAGTCGCCAGCCCCTGGCCTATAGAGGCGGGCTTGGGGTAGTTGCGGCTCGAGCCCGGGTAGGGTCGGGTCGTGACATCTACAATCAAACTAATCATAAACCATTAAATTAAATATGGTATATTATATCATTAAATATTAATACCAATAATACATAATAATCAATAATATTTATGATATAGATGAATATACTCTTTTAAAATCATCGAGTAATTCTTGATATAAATACTCTTTTACTTTGAAAATAATATTTCATTTAGAAAAATATTTGTATAAAACCATAAGGGAAGTAATATATTATTTTCATAATAAAATTATTTATTTTAGAAATATAATGATTGAAAAAAATATAATATAGAGTTCCTTTGAAAATAGGTAATAATTTGAGAAATTCTCTTGAATCGGGATTGTATTTCGGAAAGAATTATTGAAATATACTTTCAAAAACATATAAATCACCATAAATGAAAGTAGGATTCTGTTTTTTACACATATATAGAACATTCTCACAAAATTTATGTGGAGTAAATATGAATAAAGAATAATTTAATTGAGGAAATTATAGAATAAGAGTAACCTGAATGAAAATGGAGGTTTGGGTAGAAAACCCTTACCTTATATCTGGATATGTTCCGCTCTGGAACATAAGGTCTTGGAATATGAAATTAGACTTATTAATAACCTATTATAAATTTATTTTATTTAGTATAGTTTTATTAAGTTCATTTATGGTCTTTTTTATGATTTAAGAGATTCAATATCATCATTTTTAGTGCTCATTTCATTATTTTTCATGATCGGTTCATTTGTATAAGAGTATGGAAGTTCTTGTAAAATGGAAATTGAATTACAAAATTGAGTTTATGAGTTATTAATGATAATACATAAGGTTAAATTATCATATAAATCTTTTGGTTATTTTGGTAGAGGATGAATCAATAGATACAATTTTAATGATAAACGCGTGGATTAATTTTAAGGTTTTTTGGATCACCACGAACTCATATTGTTTTATAATTTATTACCTTGTGTAAAAAAAATGATTCCCGAACATTAAGTAGGATATATTACATATATTATGATATATTATAAATATAAAAAAAATTTCATTCCCATAATTGAAGATGGTAATGGAAATTGAAAACTCGTCATCCTTGAATGTGATAATTTAACACATCTCAGACGGTGTTTCCATTTTTAATATAAGTGGAGGGGGTAAGAGAGATGATGATGAAATATTAAATTATCATAATAAATTTAAATTAAATTTAAGGGACTGGAATTATCAATGAATATTAATGAGGGGAGGTGAGGAAAGAAAAATATAGAAAGGAACTAAAAAGAAAATAAAAGAAATGAAAAGAAGAATTTATCCCTTGAATTTATCTTCCTTGAGAGCCTCTTTAGGGGAGAGGATTTTGTCTTTTAATGTGAACAAGGGATACTATATGAGGGAAGGATCTTGGGAGGATATTTGAGTAGAATCTAGAAAATTAATAAGGCTTGAGAGGAGTGAAGAGAAGAGGGAGTGAGGGGGTGATAGTGGAGGAGAGGAGGGTTTTCCCATTATTTTACTCATCATTTTATTAGTTTTCCAAATAAAACCAACATTGTTAATTATTGTGACCACAAATAGTAATAAGTGAATGTGAGTTCAAACCAATGGTCATTTACATCATCCATGACTCAAGAGTGATGCAGAAATTCATTTATATAGCATATTTTGTAAATTATCGAATTTCACAATTCACCAAAAATTTATGTATTTCAAAAAAATACTGAAAATTTACTGTAATTATTTTTTATGTTTACAAATCGAAAATGAACTCCATTTTTTGAAAATAATTTTCTAAATATTATTAATTTAATTTTTAAATAAAATCACAATTTATTCAAAAAATAACAATGTTAAAACAATAATTTTTTTATATCACCTTGAAAAATTAATCAAGATCTCATTATCATATAAACATAAGATAATAAAATAAGAATATGATTTACTATTCATAAGGGTCATATTACTGTTCATATTAATTTTCTTAAGGATAAATTACTATTCACCAAAAATTAAGTTTGTCTTATCAGACTCTAAATATCTTATTAAATGCAACTATGTATGTACGTTTTTCAAAATTAAAATCATAGAGGTGAAAAAATTTTGTTTACTGAATAGGTTATAAAAAAGTGGTGTTTTTTAGAGACTCGATGTTCCATGCATTCAATATTAAATTTATTTATAAATCCATGGGGTGTAACTATAACAACCCAAACTTTCATTAATTGAAATCCCTCTTGATATAATTAAATGTCTCTTTATATAAAATGTTTATATTAAATGTCATCTTATTTTGTTTTATGTTAAGAATTTTGATTGTTGATAATATATTTGTTGAACAGTGATCACATGATTTTTAAAAATACAGGGTGTTAACAAATCCAATCTACTCAGACAAAGGAAGTGATGGCCACATCCAGTAGACATGCCCCATATGAATCCCATTTGTCATAGCTCGGAAAGGAGGTTTCGTCTTTGGGCTTCACTCTTGACCAAGCTCAAGCTAAGGTTCAATATTTTAAGCTCGAGCGGGACTGCCTATAAGATAAGTGAAAGTTGATAGAGATTACCACCTGAGCAATGTTATCAGAGCCACCCCAAGAGTCTACCACCATCGCACACCTTACTCTTTGGTCTTATGCAGGTGTTATAATGGGTTATGTAACAAGACCTTATCACTATTGTTATGTACATTATTTTTTTTATAATAATGAATATACATTCATTTTATTATTGTTACCTTGTAAATAGTTTTTTTAAAGCTCAAATAGTATTTTTAGTTAATGTTCATCTAAGAAATCTATTTTGATGAATTAATGGATTTTTGAATTAAATAATATTTTTAAAAAATATTAATATTGTTATTAAATTAATTTTTATTAAATATAATTGATCGTATAATTTTATAAATGTAATCGTATTTTTTATTAAGGTTTGAAATCCATTTTTGTCAAAACCTGTGAATTTTCGATAAATGTCAGTTTTTATTTTAAAAGTAAAAATTAACATATTTAGAAAATTAATTTGGTAAAATAAATATTATTTCTGGAATCAGGATGTCGAAATTATCCAATGGTAAATTTTTCAAAATTTCCTGAGATAGTGAAATTTTTGGGTAAAAATTAAATACTGTTTAAATATATAATATGTTTTATGACATCATAATGACCCAATAGTGATGTTACAAAATACTATAAGCTTTATTATCGGCCAATATATGTTTTACCATTAAAATAATGTTTTTTTTGGTTTGTTTGACTTATTTTAAATGCATTAATGGACCCTTTAAGAGTTATTAAACATCTTGTTCTTTAAATTGTTTTCCATGGGAGTGTGACTCACCTACACATAAGCAACCCCATTAATTTAAGAAGTTCAGACATTGGACTGATAAAATATTGTTTTATAGTTCCCTTTTCCAAAAACTATGGGTAAAAAATGGTATGGTTTGTGGTTTGGATTAGTTTAATGTGAGGTGTCCCAAACCTAAATAATAAAGAATTCCCTCACCTTTCATATATAAACCCACCCAAGATCCCACTTCCTTACGACAACCCTGCTTTTATTACAAACTTAAACATGATATAATACATAAAACTTCACATGTTACAACAAACAATATCGATAGGTTTAGTGTCTTTGGGGCTTAGGACCATTACATAAAAACTAAAAACATGAATTACAACATCTTTATTGAATACTTCCTTTACATGACCACTACATTCCCTCGTAATTAGCATTGCATGGGATAACCTGAGGACATTCATAAGAAAAGGGTGAGATATAAATCCCAGTAAGGGAGTACACATGGAATAACATGAGGAGTACAATACATGTTAGACAATAGGCATATCAATAGAGAATATAAGAAACATGAACATAAAGGCATGATAAATCATGATAATCATAACATGGAAATGTGGCAACAACACTTAACATGGAATTAGCATGAGCCAAGGCTCATTGCACATGGAGCATGAGTAAATCCTCATTGCACATAAAGCACAAGTAATCCCTCGTTGCACTTGAATTATCATGAGTCAACACTCATTGCACATGACGTTACATGATACTATACTTTACCCAATGCATTGGAGCGCTATAAGGGCGCACCCTTCTTAAACATTTCATTTCATGCATAAGTGTGCCACATGGATCATAAAACATGGATTTCTAAAACATAATCATTTATTCCACGATAAAGGAATGTGGAATTCATACATGAAACTTTACAATCAATAAGTGAATGTGCATAAAGGTGAATACCCTTCATGGAGAAATGGGCATGGTATTCACTACACAATGACATTGGCTTAGAAAATCGGTGTGATTTCTGCAGCGTAACGGCGTGACATAAGAATTCATAAAACTGGTTGATGAGAGAGAAAGGGGTTCCTCATCATGTTTACTTATAATGGATAGTAAGGAGTTCATATAGATACATGTCCCAACAATTGTAATGGAATTTAGATTCATGATACAAATTTATTTCTTGAATGTAAAAGAAGAGAGAGAAGTTCCTTTCAGAATTTCGGCATAGTAACGGGTGTATATCGGAGGCATTTAATGAGAGATAAATGTGACTCCCATCATTAAAACAATAAGAGGGAAGTATGGGGAGGTGAGAAACCATACCCCAACATTCATAATTTTTTCCCTCAGAATCCGGGGATGACCGCCTTGATGGGAGGTTCAAACATTCCGATCGGTTTCTAACGGGTTTGTTCATAGAACCAGAAATATCCAATGATTCCACATCCATTTGGACCTACTTTACAAAGGTAGGTGCTCATTAGTTTGTGGACTGATGAGGCTTAGAAATTTCATTGGCAGAGCGGATGGGAGGTCGGACTCATCACACCTTTTTAGGGGAATTATTGTCTACTCTGGGACTCTCTTTATAGATTTCAGTTATGTTCGTGAATCATTATTAAATTACCAAGTATAAAATGATCTTTTCTTCAGATATGAAAATCAATGATTAAATATGTAGGGAATTTAGAGAATCTTTTGTATGTATTCAAGGTTCTTCATCAATAGAGAATCATTTGTATTTATTTGAGATTCTTGGTCAATGGTACCCTTCGAAACATTTATATAGAAGTCTCTTGGTCATTATGATAAACATGCTGGTTTTAAAGCCACTCAGTGGGGCACTTGAAGTTTATTGTCATTCATAAGGACATGGATTATTTTATAGTTGGGATCGAACCCATAGACGAGCTACCTACGTATCCTTTATTTAGAAAAGGAATCAGAACCCACGTAGTTCGAGTAAGGGAGTATGATGTTTTTTATTGATGGCTCAAATAAGGATGTCACAATTACTTTTACACTCTGAGCTCACGTGAGTCATGCTCAGTGTGAGAAACAAGAGGTATTGGTAAAAATTAGACAATTGTTACATGAAAGATGTGATCATAAGATGTAATGTGGGGATTATATATGTATGACTGCCTAGATAAATGAAGGTTGGGATTTACTTTAAGGAAGAAATCTAGGAACATGGTCCATAAAGGTATATGTGCTTCATGGAGATTTTGAATACTCTAACTTGGGGTTTACTCCTGAAAAGGAGGCCCAAATTAGGAGAAGACTTATGACTGGGTTTTACTCCTGAAAAGAAATCCCAGATCAAAGGTAAATTAGGATTGGTTAAGAGAAATTAAGACTGGGGCTTACTCCAAATGAGGATGCCCTGATTTGAGACTAGGGATTACTCCTGAAAAGGAGGCCCAGGTTAAGTATTATGACTGGGGCTTACTTTTGAAAAGGAGGCCCAGGTAAAGGAAATTAAGGTTTGGGGCTTACTCTTGAGGAGGATGCCCAAATTAGGGGACTGGGGATGATTCCTGAAGAGGATTCCCATATTTGAGACTGGGGCTTACTCTTGAAAAGGAGGCCCAAGTTAAGGGACTTGGGGCTTACTCCTAAATAGGATTCCCAAAAATTAAGGGACTTGGGGCTTACTCCTAACGAGGATGCCCAGATTAGAAGACATATGACTAGGGATTATTCCTGAAAAGGAGACCCAGGTTAAGGATTCTCTCATCTTAAAGGATGAGGTTGAATGAATGAAATCTCAATTTTAGTGACATTATGATGTGTAAATCACTAGGTTTTGAGAGATATTCCACATAATTCCTTTCAGATAAGGAAGTCAAATCAAGAAATCATGCCATAAATGGATTTGAAGAGTGTCTTGCAGATTGAATCTTCAATAAGAAAGGTGTAATGGCTTAAGAGGGGTGAAATGGGCAAGAAAGGAACCTAAAAAGGTAGGGGCATGCATGTCTTGGTAGGCGCGCAGGTACTGCGTGGGCGCGCAAGTCCTGGTCGTGCAGGTATCCCTGCGCGACACATTGTGTACTTGCGCGATGGTTAACCAGATGGGTAATACTTGAGCGACTCTTCATTAAAGCTTTTAGAATCCTCTTGAGGTTCTTCCAGAAGAGGGGCGCGCAGGATCTATTGAAGGAGTTAGGCGGCGCACAAGTGTGGCCCTTTTCCCTTAAGGGATGGCCACTCTGGCGCGCAAGTGTTGATGAGTTTCAACATGTAGGCCTTCCTCCCCCTCTTTAGATCTTCGGTTCTAGGTAAGAAATTGCCTTAGAAGTGTTTCAGAAGCTTTGAGAAGAGACTAGGGCGTCGGGAGCTCAAATCTGAGTTTCTGGAAAAAAATCCACCCCGAATGGGGGGCCCACATGGTCTATTTATAGCTAGGAGAAGACCCTGGGAAGTTATCACTTAGGTCGCGCAAGTCACTTGCGCGACCATAATGCGTCGCGCAAATGGACTTGCACGACTATGGGGAAACATGCACGACTTATGGGAAATCTTCTCTTTGTTCATTCCTTTTTTGATTTTTGATATTTTCTTCAAAGGATGAATCACTTTGAGCTCAGATATTCCCCTTTTCCTATCTTTTAGATTATGTGACAAAAGGAGTGTCAACAAAAGTCCCCCCTCAGAGTTGGATCCAAAATAAATGAGGATTTGACTCTAAGGAAATCGAAGACATCCAAAGGAAAGGTGGCGCGCATGTCTTGATGGCACAGAGGGCGGCGCGCAAGTGCGTATCACGCGGGGCCTGGGCGTACTGGGTGTAGGCGCATAGATACGGCCCTCGATCGCGCAGGGTACGGTGCACAGGGTCTCAGCCGCGTCTATAAATAGAGGGCCTCACTTCTGTACAAGCATATGGATTTTCGGATTTCAAACATTCGAGCTCTCGCCGCGCAGGTCACCAGAGCTGCACCGGTTACTCTGTTTTCCAATGTTTCCTTGTTATTGCGCTGCTGTATAGGTATTTGTACTTGTGCGGTTTATAATTGCACCTCAAAAACTAGTGTGGCACACAAACACTTGCGCGTCAAGTTTTAGACTTGCACGCCTTAATGCCTTGGCCATTTTTTCGAATTCTTTCACAAATTTTATTAAAAATAAACCCATTTAAGAGTTAGTTTATTCAACTTTCATGCAGATTCAATGGCTCTTAGACTCGGAATAGTTTATGAACTGGATAGCAAGCTGATTAATGATATGATGAACATCATTTTCCACGATTACTATGATATCTACGACAACACTCTCCCAGATTTGACTAAGTACTTGAAGAAATATCATCTTAATTTCCCACAGAGCATCTACCTACCTCTATATGGTCACGGTCGTCTGCAAGGAGTCAATGTTCCAGATGAAAAGAACTATACACCTGAAATGCAGCTGCACTACTTCTCCTTCATTTCGATTATGCTGTGAATTAAGAGCAACAACAATGGTGTGAACTTTCAAATTCTTCCTCCATGTCATTTCCTTACAGATATGAAAATGGAAAACCCATGGGCGGAAATGTTTTTCGCTGCCGATTGTTGGAGAGAAGAAAAACATGGAATTAGAGAAATATCTGAAAAGAGTACTCTCTCCAAATGGCTCTTTACTTCCAATGCTCCATTCTCAAATCCATGTATCCATATTCCAAGTATCTTGGACAGAAATAGAGTCATTGTTTGATCAGTAGAAAATTTTCTCAAACCGCACTCAATAACATCCTTTTACAATTGTTCCAAGAAGAGCTGGTATCACTGCTTCTCTTATTGTATCCAGTTGAATGAATGAATTTTAGGTGGTTTCTGATGAATCTTGGGATTCCGTAAATCAAATGAAGAGCTATATTGAAAGCCTCTTGTAATTCCTGAAAAATAAAATAGACTCCAATATGTGGATGTCCTTCTAACTCTTGTGCATCAATGAAAAACACTTTCACTTTCACTCATTTGTACCTGCATTCTCTTTTTCTAAATGATTTAGATTTTACCTAATCCAATGGTCCTAGTAAGAATAGTTTGATTTTTACTTGGATTAATGTAAATAACCCTACAAAATTCGAACCTTTTAATTGCTCAATGTTACCTAAATCATACAAAAAAAATCTATGTTTAGTGAGCTGGGAACTTGACATTTATTCAGAGTTCCCCTGTCTTTTGTGGGCAGTTTAAAGTCATGCACGTCAGACATAAAAAAGGCTAATGTTTAAGGTTGAAATAGCTTTAACTGAAATGGATTAGAATTGACTCAATTCCTTGAAAATTCATCTGAAAACATATTACCATACTCAAGTATGAGAGAAAATATGTAAGCTATGACTTAAGAATATTTGAATCTGAGGAATGATATGAAAAAGAGGTAAAAGGGAATAGAAGAAGTAGTATCCAAAAATGAAGTTACCATTATTTAACAAATCCGTTAGGGGTTGAATTATGCAGGGCCAACTAAGGGCATTGGCTGCATAGTTAAATAAAATAGTATCTTTTGGCTAACAAGTCTTTTATGTAGACTGTTTATGCAAGGCCACCTATGGGCACATACTGCATAGTCAGGAAAAAGAACTCTCAGAAATTTACTTTCCTAGTGCTAAAAGCCAGTGAAAGTTTATGGAGATTCAAATCTTCCAAATTATAGAGTTTTCTATATGGAAAGAGGTACTTGAATATGGAGAAAATATTTCCAAACAAAATTATCGAAGAACTGGATGAATATCACTCCTGCAAAGGTCTGACCCAAACGTAGGGAAGGAGAATATAAACCATAGACTTGAATACTTTCAGATCATGAAAAAGGATATGGGGAAAATATGTTAAGGATGGCTATTTTTTGTGGATCCCTACATACTGTCATTTAATACAAATAAGGACAAAAGAGGAATTCCTCCCAAGAATGAAGTTACCACTATCCGAAAAACCCGTTAGGGGGTTGAATTATGCAGGGCCACCTAAGGGCATTGGATTAATAGTCAAATAATAGTATCTTTTGGATAACAAGTCTGTTATGTAGACTGTTTATGGAAGGCCTCCTATGGGCACATGCTGCATAGTCAGATAAAAGAACTCTCAGAAGTTTGACATTTTTGTGACTAGAATTCATGAAAAGGGTTATGAGGATCTGGAAATATTTAAGGTTAGTATTATGACACATAATGATGGGTATTTTTCAATGTATACAGAGATACATATATCAATGCTAACCATAATCATGTTGTGGCTGGGTCCTAAATTGAAATTTTGGACTTCACTACGTATCCCATAAGGATGAGAATCCAGCCATACATAGTTCATAAACTATAGTTTAATGTCGTGTGGGACAAAAGGATTGGAGATCTTAGTTTAGGGTCATAGATCTTGGACCATTGTAAGAAATACACAGTGTAAGTTTTCATGGGGACTTTTCAACTAAGGGACTGAAAGTGGAATTTGGGGTTAGTCCCAAAGACTTGGGGCTAGATTCGAGGGACACTCGAATGATCCTACGTATCCCATAAGTATGGGAATCAAGCCCATGTAGTTATAGAAATACCCTCTGTACAAATTTGTTTCATACATGTAATGGGTGAAAGGGGAATTTAGTGCAATAATGGTTTAACTGAAGATAAAAGGTCCAGGAATTTCCATGTATGCACGTAGTCTTTGAAATGAAACATGATTGAAAAATCCAAAAATAATTGTTCCCTCTCAAGTGAGGGTATCAATGAAATTTGTATTTTATTTTCATACTGGACAAAAGTGTTGTATAGTTTAACGTCGTATAACAAGGATGAAAGTGAACCAATGTAAAGATATTGATTCTAAGGGTGGTTTCACGAATTATCATCTTATGAGATGGAGATGAAACGACGTGAAGAGATTGGTTTTGGGCTTGAACCATGGGAGATTACCTACATACCCATCCTAGAAGGCAAGGATCAAAGTCGGTGTAGTTCAATTAAAAAATGAATTAATGATCAAGTTGTTCTTGGGGACAATGATCTTAAAAAATGATGTTAGGACTTACACATGGTTAGAGGCCTAGAGAGAGTGTTATGGTTGAGGTTTTCTCTAAGCTCACGTGAGTCATACTCGGTGTGAGAAATAAGAGGTAACAACAACCTTAACGATGCATAGTTTAATGTCATATAGAACATATAAAGGGACTATGCAGTTTTAAGTCTTGCAGTTAGGACTATTGGTGCTGCACAGTTTAGTGTCATGTAGTAGGGACAAAATACAGTTTAATGTCATGTAGGACAAAAGGGGGGAAACTGTTCAATTTAATGTCATGAAGTGAGGACAAAAGAGTGCACCATTTTAAAGTCATGTTGGACGCATTGGGGTCTTTTTCACAGTTTAATGTCATGTTGGATGAAAAAAAAACGGTACAGTTTAATGTCATGCTGGACGGTGGTGTAGTTTAAGGTCATACAGGACCCTTGATGATTATGTAGTTTAACGGCTTTCCGGATGTAAGGGACTTTTATACAGTTTAGAGTCATGTAGTTAGGACATCACTGTTTAATGTATTGCTGGACTTAAGGGATTTTTATATAGTTTAGCATCATGTAGTTAGGACGTCACAGTTTAATGTCTTGCTGGACGTAAGGGATTTTCAAATAGTTTAGGGTCATATGCATGTACTGTTGATGATGCAGTTTAAGGTCATACAGGACCTAGTTGCAGTTTAAGGTCATACTGGACCATTTAGGGAACTTTTTCACAGTTTAACGTCGTGTTGGACGAAAGTACAAATATTTTAAGGTCATATGTATGGACGGTTTCTGTATAGTTTAACGTCATATAGAAAGGTCGAAGTACAGTTTAATGTCATGTATGACGTATTAAAGGACTTTTTTACAGTTTAGCATCATGTAGCTAGGAAGATGATGGTGACACAGTTTAACGTCATGTTGGACGTATGTGCAAATAGTTTAGGGTCATATGCTTGGACCGTTGCTGTATAGTTTAATGTCATATAGCAAGGAACAAACAGGTACTTTGCAGTTTATACAAAATACTTCTTCAAAAATCTGGAATTGGTTTGAGTAGTGATGAGTTCTCTATCCATTGAGATTAATGAATAAACTCCATTGGAGTAGACCCTATGTATTGAATAAGGTCCTTCCCATTTTGGCTCAAGCTTGGGAGGTTTCGTTCCTGGTATCATTGGAGTTCTGAGAACTAATACCAATTCTCCCTGAGTGAATGAACGAAGACGATATTTTTTGTTAAAAGCTCGTGCTATTCAATTCTGATAGACATCCAAGTGTTGCAAAGTGCACAATAATTTCTCATCTAACTGTTCCATTTCATTCATTCGCTTTTGAGATTGTTCATCTGAAGATGATGGATCACAAATGGCATCTCTAAGTGAGGGTAGTTGAACTTCAATGGGAAATACGACTTTCATTCCATATACCAATGAATATGGAGTTGACCGAGTTGCAGTGTGGGTGGTAATCCGATAAGCCCATAAAGCATGAAAGAGTTTATCAGGCCATGACCTCTTATCTTTATCCACCATCTTTTGCAATATATTTGAAAGAGTCTTGTTAAAGGCTTCTATCTGGCCGTTGGACACTTCATGATACCGAGATGAATGGTTGGATTTGATGTTGTATTATTGATACAACTTCTTCATCTCGGATGAACAGAAATTGGTGCCATTGTCCGTCAATATGGTATGAGAGACACCAAATATGGTAATGATGATAGACTTGATGGAGCTAACAATGAATTTAGAACCGACATCCTTGAGAGGTATTGCCTCTGCCCATTTGGAATAGAAGTCCGTAGCAGTACTAATATAATTAAACTGCTTGGACGTAGCCGAAGGGTAAGGTACCACCACCTCCATTCCCCATGTGGAAAATGGCCATGAGTATTTAGCTGTATGAAGCAACTCTGGAGACTGATGAATGAAGTTGGCATGTACTTGGCATAAATGACACTTCTTTGTGAAATTGACACAAACTCGTATCATTGAAGGACAAAAGTATCCAAGCCTTCGAATCTGATCAAGCAGTCTATGTCAATACTGGTGGGCACCACAAACTCTTGCATGAACTTCTTTCATGACAGCCATTGTCTCTTCACCATCAATGCATCTGAAAAGAACTCCATCAAAAACACGTTTGTAGTGAATTTTCTCTAGCTGATATGGGCAATCATAAAGAGTAATATTAACCACACTTCGCCAGATTTGTTCTTTCTCAGCTCTATCAGGTGGAAGTGTTCTATTTTGCAGTTATTCCCTGATAGGTGACATCCATCCTGTAGTATGACCATATGGTTCAGGAATGGGAGAAATTTCATTAATTTCCTCTGTTCTGATTCGAACATAAGGTGGAATTGCACGACGGTGGGCAATACTGATGGTTGTCTCGTCCCGATTTGGATTTGCCAGAGCTGTGGCTATATTAGCCAATACATCAGCATGAGTATGTTGTGATCCTGGTACATAAGATAATGTCGGTTCAAATGGGAATTCTGCCATTAACTCTCTAATGTAATCATACAAAGGGATTACTTTTTCTTTTCTAATGGCATAATCCCCATTGACTTGTTTGATTACCAGGTCTTAATCACCATTCACCTTTAAGTGATTCAATTGTGCTTGAAGTGCTAATTCCAAACCTACGATGAGAGCTTGGTATTCTACTTCATTATTGGTACCACCTTCCCACAATAAGAAGGAAGAAGGTAACAAATCCTTTTCTGGATAAATGAGCACAATTCCTAAGCCAACTTTGTTGAATTTAGGATTTTCCATTATCCTCCCTATTGGACTTCTGGAATCACCATCAAGATACATTTCCCATGCCTGAGGACTTTCTTGAATAGAGAAGACTTCCTCATCATGGAGTTCAATATATGAAGACGTGTCTTCCACTGAAGGGTGTTCAGCTAGGAAATTAGCCAGATCTTGGCCCGTTATCACCTTTTGAGACACATACTGAATGTCGAATTGCTGCAAAATAATTTCCCACCTTTCCAGATGTCCTGTAAGCATTGGACGACTTAGGATAAATTTGAGCGGGTTATTTTGAGATACCAATTGGACCTCGTGATGTTGCAGGTAGTGTCTCAACTTCTGAACTGCAAAGATTAATGCCAGGTAGCACTTCTCAATACTTGAATACCGGGTTTCTTCTTCAAGCATGGTTCAACTGAGATAGTAGAGACGGTTTTCATTCCCAGCATCATTCTTTTGAGCAATAAAGGCACCCAATAATTGCTCTAGAGCTGTCACATAGGGGATAAGTGGTCTTCCATCAACAGGTGGCATGAGTACTGGTGGACTCAAGAGGTATTTCTTGAGAATATCGAATGCTTCTTGACATTCTTCAGTCCACTGGTAAGTGACTCCCTTCTTCATGAATTTGGTGAAGGGTAAACTTTTTCCTTCTAAATTGGTGATGAAATGACGAATACAGGCGAAGTGTCCTTGAAGTCCACTTAATTCTATCAAATTGTGTGGAGGTGACATACCAAGGATTGACTTGGTCTTCTCAGGATCGACTTAAATACCACGATGGCATACAACAAAGCTGAGAAAGATTCCAGAGGTTACCCCAAAAGCACATTTTAAGGGTTTCATCTTCAAATTATGTTGTCGAAGCATGCAGAATGTAAATTCCAAATCAGCCAAGTGATTAGAACGTTGTTTGGATTTAACTACCAAATCGTCTACATAGCATTCCACAAACTTCCCTAAGAAGTGTTTAAAGATACGATGCATGGCACACTGATAAGTTGCACCTGCATTCTTTAAGCCAAAGGGCATTACTCAGTAGCAAAACACACCCTGAGGACTCTGAAGGCTGTAGATTCCTCGTCTTCTGTGTCCATTCAGAGCTGATTATATCCAAAATATCCATCCATGAAGGATAGTTATTCATAGCCAGATGTTGCATCAATTAGAAGTTCTGTAATCGGAACTGTGAAATCATCCTTAGGACAATGCCAATTAAGATCTTTGAAATCGATGGAAACTCTATTGTGCCCGTTATTTTTCTTTATAAGGACAATATTAGCCAACCATTTGGGATATTGATCTTCTCTGACAAAGTTAGCTTTGATAATCTTATCCACTTCATCTTCAATTTTGGAATCATAAGTTGGGTGTGTTCTTCTTATGGCTTGCTTAAATCCTCGATGTTCTTCTGGTAAACCCAGATGATGAGTAGAAACATCAGGATCAAGCCCGGGAATTTCTGTATAGTTCCAGGCAAATATAAATTTATTTTTCTTTAGAAAATAAATATACATCTCTTTCTCTTCAAGAGTCATGGTCGCACTGATTAAAGTGGGGCATGGATCTTCTTTTGTACCCAGATTTATTTCTCTGATTTCATCCACAGTGCTAGAGATACCCTCTTCAAATGCTGGAGGAGCATCTTTGAGATCTTCCTCTTCTTCTTCATCATGTTTTATTTCTTCTGTCTCTACTTGCATAGTAGATGATAAAGTATAATTCTCATGATCTGAAGAGATGTCAAAATTTGCATATTTTGAAGAAGAAGCTTCCATTTCCATCCTGATTGATGATGAAAGGTCTTCTTTGGGTAATAAATTGGAGATGATGGATTAGGAATCGAAATCATTTTTCACCTCTGATGTTGCTACAACTTCTTCTGGCCTAATTGGCAAAGCATAGACTTGTTGGATTTTAGAAGATGAAATGAAGAAGTCACCATTTGTGCTTTCATCAATGCTTTGTAGATTACCAATTTCTCCTATGTTGTCTGGCTCAATTGCCATAATTGAAATTATGGATCTTTCCATAAGAGTATTTTGATTTGGGTATATCTTGTCAATTTGACTGACAGACAACACATAATCTATACTCACATGTGTAAATGGATTTATTGGAATTTTTTCAAAACCATATGGAGCATTAACTTTGGTAATATCCTTTGTTATGGATTTATCCCTTTGATTCATGTTATAGAATTCCGCCTCAATGTATTGAGACTCACATGTCTTTAAAAGGGCCTTATCACCACACAATTTCCCAACATGACCATCGAAACAATATTTGAGACATTGATGGTATGATGAAGGGATATCCGCATGTTGATGTAGCCAGCGTCTTCCAAGAAAAATGTTGAAGGATGAGTCTTGATCAACAACCATGAAATCTGAATTAGATACAATATCTACAAACTTAGTTCTGAGTGTAACTTCACCCAGTGGTTCTTGTTCATTTTTATCATATCCCTGTAGCATCATGGTGGAAGGAGGTAAATCAGATTCCGTGATGACCAATCGACAAAGTGTACGAATGGGCATGAGGTTGACTCCTGAACCATTGTCAATGAAAGCTCTTCGAACATCCATGCCATTGACCTTTCTAGACAAGTACAATGGTCTAATATGTCCATGCACAACATCATCTTCATCTTCATCATTAAAGGATATTATTGCATGGAATTCTGTAGGATTATTCTCTATGTTATAGACTTCAGCTGCAACAATTTCAGTATCAAACTCCTGAGGACTTGACAAAGCCTTGATGAGTTCTTCCCGAAGATCTTTTGACAGATTCAAGGCATCCAGAATTGATAACTTGGCTGGTACATGGGCCATGTGTTTCAATATATCATACTTATGATCCAGAGGTCTGCGTTTCCCAATAGGAATATTTGGTTTAACAAGTACCTTGGAAGAAAATTCTTTGGAAGTTGATGCATCGTGTTTTGGGATAGAAGTTGGCAATATTCCAAGTTTTGGAAGATTAGACCGATTAGATCTATTTACTTTCTGAGAGGAAGAAGATGGAACCTTCAACCGGTCTTCAAAAATAATTGTGCCATGACTGAGTTTTCTATTTGTAGAAAAACATGCTTGTTCTTGTTGAGCTCGATGAAGGGCTCTACCACAAGTTTTTGCTGCGTACACAGTTCAAGCAGGGGTAGAATTGGATTAATGGCTTCTGAAAGAACCATGTCTTCCCCTATATCCTAAGCCCCTGAAACTTCCTATGATTCCTCTGTCTGATATAGTGAATTCAAGCTTATTGAAATTGAAACTGCGACTGGCATATGGATCTGTTAATTGAACCATATTAACATAGCCAAATATTAACTCTTCATCTGATGAAGACTCTGTCTGATTAGCCTATTTAGGATTTTCTGTTTAGTGGGGAGGTTCCCGTGACTTTGAAGTAGATGGCATGAAGTCCGCCAAAGTCAAAGTCAACATAGGCTTTGACACATACTCATATTCTTCTGATTCTTTTTCTTTCTTTGAATCATGCTATTTCTTTGAGGACTTTCCCTCTAACGAAGAGGGTATTTCAATAACATTCATGGAAGAAGACAAAATTGGTTTCAATAATTTTGTTCGCAAAATATAATGAGTTCGATTGATTGTCTTTCTGATCATCCAATCATCATACTTTTGTGAATTTTTTTTGACTTCCTACCACTCATCTTACTCCTCTAGAACTGTAGCAATGACACATGCTACCTGGGATGAGCAGCCTTTCAATGTGACCTATCATGAGTCGACCATCTTTTGTAGGAGGTCTTTAAAGACAAAACACTCTTAGATGGGATGCCCGAATATTTGATGAAATGGGTAATAATTATGACAGTCTTCATCTCATTTCTTGTTTGGAATCTTGGGTATTGGCAATTGAACCAAGTTGTTTTCTAGAGTTGAAAGGAAATAACTAGGAACTTATTTATTTCGGAAAGATTATGTTTTTACCTTCAGATCCTCAAATTGTTTTCGTCTTATATCTTTTGGATCATTTGGACAAAAATGCCTTTGTTGTTGGCACTCAGAAGGTGGAGCCCTTCGAGAAGATGAAGGTTTTGATGGAGAAATAGGTATAGGTGATTGTTTAAGCATAAATGTAGCAGTTTCTGCTTTACCCATTCTACTTTGTGGAGCTGATGGAATTACACAAGATTTAGCCTTAGCATGTATAAGGGAATCTTCAATATATTGAGCGATTGAAGTAAGGTCTCTAAACCCTCCTTTGTATTTCACAGGGATTAACGACGTGCATAATTCATCACACATATTTTCCACACAGATTGGCAACAATTATTCTTGAGGGAGTGCTAAACTGAAGGAATATGTTAATCCGTTCCATTGAGAAATGAAATCAGAAATCCTTTCATTCTCCCTTTGCATACAGTTTGTTAGATCGAAAGCTGTTGTCTTTGGCAATGTTGAGGTGAACTGAAGGAGGAATTTTTGGCGAAGATCCTCCTATCTGGTAATTGACTGGGATTGCAATCTTGTATACCAAAAAAAATCTGGTCCTTGCGAGGTTCGCATGAAGAATCTTAGTTTCAATGCTTCTTGCTGCTCCGGAGTTCCCATCATTGGATCGCAACAGGACACGTAATGCGTCAAATGTTGTTCTGGATCGCCTGATCCATTGAAAATAGGGAATACAGGGTTCCCAAAACTAAATGGAGGAGAAATTGAATCTACCCATTCAGGGTAAACTTTCATTTCTGGTTGAACTTCTGCACGCTTCCCTTCCATAGTTTCTAAACAAGCTGCTAATGAATCAATATTAGTTATTAACATTTGAGAAACATCCGTTTGAACTTGGACTTCGGTAGGTGCAATGACTGGAGCTTTGATAGATGTGGCGACTGGCACTGCAACTGATGGTAGCAGTTCCAACTGTTGTTCCACTTGACCCGTAGGATTAGACCTGTGAGGGTGTACTAATAGAGGAGGATATTCTTGATCCATCTCAGTAGCTACAACAAATTGCATTGGATGACTGACTCTAGCATTCTTAAGAAGAAGACTACTCTCAAGTAGTTCTGCATTCAACCTTCTTAATTCCTTCATTTCTTCCTCCTGTTGTGAAAACCTATACTCTAGTGAGAGCGATTGATCTTCTCTAGAGGAAGGATATGTAACCTGGTTCTTTCCCTTCCCATTGTTGGATCCTTTTTGGAGAGGGGGAAGTGGGTTACTCGAAGGATTATTTAAGTTCTGAGTAATCCTTTGACTTTGTGTAAGCACACCTTCTTCATTTGTGTCGGTGAGTACATCTTCTTGAGCAGGAACCTCTTCATCTGAGTCCCCTGAGTGAGCCTCATCTGGTGGATTAGGAATAACAGAATTGATGACATTAATTGATGCATTACTCATCGCATCCCTTCTATCAGTATTTCTGTTATATTGTCTTCTTCCATGTCTTTGATGAGACATTGACTTTTGTTGATTCAATCCCTCAGGAACTTCATGACGAACCGTAATTTGGAGGGAATCTCCTGATAATTTGGCTCTTCATTCCACTTGAGGATTCCTCCCCAATCGAGAAAAGACTGACTTTCTCTGAGGAGGGGATTGATGATTTGAAAAAATTCCCCAGTCCAGTGGACTGGGGATGTTCCTGTTGTTCTCGCTCAACTCCCCGGATCCTTTTTGTTGATTCCGAGGGTTGTTTTAAAAGAGTCCCCACTCTGGAGACCAGGGGTGGTTCTTGACATGCTATGCCTGAGACTTTCTTGAAAGTCCTCCTAATCTTGGGAACCTTAGTTCGGAAATTAGCTGGATGCATTAACCTGTATCTGCTTTTATCACCCGGTTCAAAAGACCATTGGATGATTTCTGACACTTCTGTCACTTGGTGACGTGCTTGCTCCAAATGAGAGGCCTATTCAATATTATTGTTTTCTTGATGCAAGAGTAATTCAACAACATGTTCTCTATATTCTTGATTTTGAGAGGAACAAGTTGAAGCATGTTCTTGGGAAAGCTTTTGATTACAAACAATGCCCATTGACTGTGGCCAGCCATGGGCAATAACATTGAATGGGACCATTTTCGATGGGCTTTGCTGAATGGAGAGCACCGTGAAATGCAGCGCTCCATGAACACCCCATCCACTGACACGAATACGAGATGGGGCATTGGAAATTAACTGAGGCAATCTTCTTAGTACGCCAAAGCATGAACATTGAAGGGATCTCTGTTGCTTTTCAGCCTTCAGATATCGAGAGACTGATAGAGACGCCAAATCAATCTGACGTTTTAACCATTCTATTATCTTAAAATGATTTTCATATTCATCATAAGATAGTATTTTATTTTTCAACTGACAAAGAGTTTTCCATATGTTGAGACGAATATCATGAATTTCATCTTCAGTCAACATTTCTGGAATATTATACTGAGAGTTAGCCAGAGGCCAAAACATGACTGGCACTTAACCTTTCACCAGTTGTTTTCTCATAATCAGTATTTACTCTTTATCATTTGATGAAGATTCTTCTACCTGATTTGACCAGAGTTGCTGTTTCCTTGTTGCTTCATTGGATTCAACAGTATTGGTAGAGAAATCATTGATTAAACAAGAAGATGCATGACTTAGGGGTGGTTCGTAGAATGACCTACACCTTGGGCTATCTACTGATTGAGAAAGTATTTCACCTTCTAGCGATGAAGCTTCAGAGATTACTGATTTCGCATTTGCAAGTTCCTCAAGATAAGAGGGCTTTCTTGGCACTACATTGTCCACTGGAGCATTTTCGGGGCAATGTGAATCACTACTGCGGAGAGGACTTTCGCAGAAAAATTGATCATCATGGGGAGGACCACCATAATGGGTTACAATAAAAGATGAGATCTCTTACTCCTTGGTCTTCTGACCACACAGAGGGTTCCTGTGGTTCTCCTCTGAAGATGATACTTCGATATCGACCGAATTGTAATGATGAAACCTTCATGATGAAGTGTCTGTTGAAGAACTTCGGAATTAATGTTCCCATTATTGGGAACTAAGGGAGTAGAATCTTGAATTTCAACAAATAATTCTCTGAGGGCTTCAAGAACTCCAGCATCGAGCAAGTCCTTGTTACAGATTGGCTCTTGATCTCCTGACTGTGATGGGCGGGTCTTTTTCTTAGACGCCTTCATACTCGCCTTGGAAACCACTTGTTGACGAAAGTGGCTGCTTTGAGCAGGTGTATGTGCCTGATCAGGAAATATGGCCAGGTTAGGCTGACGATCTCCTCTCAAATCAGGTGTATGTTCCGGACTTGGTCGTCCGTATGATATGGATGAGTATTCCCCATAACCCTCTTAGACTGGAACAGATGTGTGTGTCTGTTCCAGAGTGAATTGTTGATGTATCACTCCACTGGTAGGGATAGATTTATGTGCCTTTCCCTGAGATGCCGCTGACGTTGTTATAATATCCTGGCAGGCATCCAGAATATGAGCAGGGATGTGCTTCTGCTCTTTCACCATTGATAGAATATGCTTGGTGACTTCAGTTACCGAAACGGGAATATACGTCCATTCTGGGCGTGGAGCCGGTGTATGTGCCTGCTCCTGTCCTCTTTTTCCTGTCAGTGAATCCTGATAGTACTCAAGTGTGGGGGCAGAGAGTTGAGTTTGCCTCCTATTTGTTTTCGGGGATTTCTGACTAACTTCTCCGAATGCTACCAAGCGAGACGATTGGTAGGCTTGATTAATACAAGCAGGTGTATGTGCCTACTGATTTCACTTCACCAAACGTGATT
Organism: Viscum album; assembly: GCA_963277665.1. Lineage (NCBI taxonomy): Eukaryota > Viridiplantae > Streptophyta > Magnoliopsida > Santalales > Viscaceae > Viscum > Viscum album. The sequence continues at coordinate 181,272,030 of OY728153.1, read as the reverse complement.
GACGAGATCCATCATATGTAGTCAGACAAGGCTACTGACTAGCTGATTATGTATAAAAAGGTGTGTTTTCCTGCCTATAGTACTCTGCCGGAATTGTCAGGCGGGATTGGCGTGATGCTGCAAGACGAGTCTGTTGGAGAGCGGGTTTAAAACGGGCAGTTGTATGTGCCTAGTCGTTTCTTTCCACCATGTTAGGTTGGTGGAATTCTCCAGAGATGGCAGAGATAAAAACCTGCTCACTGTTGACTAGATTCCGCCTCTGGTGGTTTATCTTGATTTCTCGAGTTCGAGTAACCTGATCTGAATGCCTGGAGTCGGTACCCTCATCATGTTGAGGGCACACTGTCGCATGAGTCTGGCGGCGATTGTTGGTGGGCACCCTCAGGAAGGACGCCTGTCTGTTTGAATTAAGGTCCTGAGGGACCTACTCATTCACCTCCCCAGAATAAGGGAGCGAATGGTGATTGCATTCCGGGGATAACGACCCGAAACCGTTGGAGATGGTAGCCAGCACCGCCTGCTTCTTGATCACTATTCGTCGTTGTCCGGATGACCGATGTGATTTGTTTACTTGGAGGGCTTGTCGGGCAGCCTCTAGAGATGGGATGGTACCGTGTTGACGGTACTCCTTAACTAGTGCATTTGATACCCAGCATTGAAGTCACTGAGTAGGTGATATCGTCCTAAGAGCGGAAGACTATCTAGCAGGAGTAGCAGCAGTGGCATTTGCAGCAGCAGTATTCACAGTTGTGAACTTGAGAGCAGCCATTTTATAAATCTAGAAGATCTTGAAAAAAGAGTGCCTGTTTGATATACTAGACGTAATCAAGATAAATTTATCCACTAAATCTTTTGGATTATCAAATATGTCAATGATTGTTTTTGTTGGACCTCTCATTGAGTTTTAAATAGGGGCTTAACAAATAGGTAAAACATCATTTTATCTTGGTTAAGGATTCACGTCGGGTTCACCATTTTTGTTTCCCTCGGAATCTGGGGATGACCGCCTTGATGGAAGGTTCAAACATTCCGATCGGTTTCTAATGGGTTTGTTCGTAGAACTGGAAACATCCAATGATTCCACATCCATTCAGACCTACATTCCAAAGGTAGGTGCTCATTAGTTAGGGAACTGATGAGGCTTAAGAATTTGCATTGGTCGAGAGGATGGGAGGTCGGACTCATCACACATTTTTTAAGGGAATTATTGTCTTCTCTGGGACTCCCTTTATAGATTTAAATTATGTTCGTGAATCCTTATTACATTACCAAGTATAAAATGATCTTTCCTTCATATATGACAATCAATGATTAAATATGTAGGAAATTTAGAGAATCTTTTTATGTATTCGAGGTTCTTCATCGATAGAGAATCAACTGTATTTATTAGAGATTCTTGGTCAATGGTACCCTTCGACACATTTATATAGAATTCTCTTGGTCATTATGATGACCATGCTGATTTTAAAGCCACTCAGTGGGGCACTTGAAGTTTATTATCATTCAGAAGGACATGGATTATTTTAGTGTTGGGATCAAACCCGTAGATGGGCTTCCTATGTATCCTTTGTTTAGAAAAGGAATCAGAACCCACGTAGTTCGAGTAAGGGAGTATGATGTTTATGATTGATGGCTCAAAGAAGGATGTCACAATTAATTTTACACTATAATCTCATGTGAGTCATTCTCGGTGTGAGAAACAAGAGGTATTGGTAAAAATTAGACAATTGTTCCATGAAATATGCAATCATAAGAAATAATTTGGGGCTTATGTATGTATGACTGCCCAGATAAATGAAGGTTAGGATTTACATTGAGGAAAAAATCCAGGAACAGGGTCCATAAATGTATATGTGCTTCATTGAGATTTTGAATACTCTAACATGGGGTTTAATCCAGAAAAGGGGGCACAAATTAGGAGAAGACTTATGATTGGGTTTTACTCCTGAAAAGGAATCCTAGATCAAAGGTAAATTAGGACTGGTTAAGAGAAATTAAGACTGGGGCTTACTCCTAAGGAGGATGCCCAGATTTGAGACTGGGGCTTACTCCTGAAAAGGAGGCCCAAGTTAAGGATTATGACTGGGGCTTACTCCTGAAATGGAGGCCCAGGATAAGGGAATTATGGTTTGGGGCTTAGTACATAAGAGGATTCCCAAATTAGGGGACTGGGTCTGATTCCTGAAGAGGATGCCCATATTTGAGACTGGGGCTTACTCCTGAAAAGGAGGCCCATGTTAAGGGATCTGGGGCTTATTCCTAAATAGGATGCCCAAAAATTAAAGGACTTGGGGATTACTCCTAAAGAGGATGCCCAGATTAGTGGACTTATGACTGGGGATTATTCCTGAAAAGGAGACCCAGGTTAAGGATTCTCTCATCTTAAAGGATGAGTTTGAAGGAATGAAATCTCAATCTTTAGTGACATAAATATGTGTAAATATCTAGGTTTTGAGAGATATTCCACAAAAATCCTTTTTAGATAAGGAATTCAAATCATGAAATCATGCCATAAATGGCTTTAAAGAGTGCCTTGAAGACTGAATCTTGAATAGGAATGGTGTAATGGATTAAGAGGGGTGAAATGGGCATGAAAGGCAGCCAAAAAGGCAGGGGCGCGCAAGTCCTGGCAGGCGCGCAGGTACTGCATGGGTGCGCAATTACTGGTCGTGCAGGTATGCTTACGTGACACATGGTGTACTTGCACGATTGTTAACCGGAAGGGTAATACTTCAGTGACTCTTCATTAAATCCTTTATAATCCTCTTCAGGTTCTTCTAGAAGAGGGGCGCGCAAGATCTATTGAAGGAGTAAGGTGGCGCGCAATTGTGGCCCTTTTCCCTTAAGGGTTGGCCAGTCAGGCGTGCAAGTTTTGATGAGTTTCAACACTTAGGCCTTCCCCCCACTATTTAGATCTTCCGTTCTAGGTAGGAAATTGCCTTATAAGTGTTTCGTAAGCTTTGAGAAGAGACTAGGGCTCCGGGAGCTCAAATCTGAGTTTCTGGAAAAAATTCTCCCCAAATGGGGGGCCCACAGGGTCTATTTATAGGCAGGATAAGTCCCCGAGCGGTTATCACTTAGGTCGCGCAACTCACTTGCACGACCATAATGCATTGCGCAAATGGACTTGCATGACTATGGGGAAACTTGCGCGACTTATGGGCAATCTTCTCCTTGTTCATTCCTTTGTCGATTTTTGATATTTTCTTCAAAGGATGAATCACTTTGAGCTTGGATATTCCCCTTTTCCGATCTTTTCGATTCTGTGACGGATGGAGCATCAACAATAATTGAAATTAAAAGGGTAATACAACTTAATGAAAATTGACAAAAATGAGAAAGGAAGAAAAAACCATTACTTGGAAGTGTGCTTCCAAAGGCTAGAGAGAGGCCTGTGAGAGGCTTCTTGGGAGATTAGGGAACCTTGAGAGGATTCTATAGAGAGTAAGGAAGAGGTTGGATGAACTCCAAAGGCATTGAGTGAGGAGGAAGTGGGAGCTTGGGTGGGTTTATATAGGAATGGTGAGGGAATTCTTTATTATTTAGGTTTGGGACCCCTTATATTAAATTAATCCAAACCACAATCCAACCCATGGATTTTGGCCATGGTTTTTGGAAAATGGAAGAGAAAAAACAATATTTTATAAGGCCAATGTCCGAACTTCTTAAAATAGTAGGGTTGGTTATGTAGAGGTGAATCACACTCCCATGGAAATTAATTTAAAAAGGCAAGGTGTTGAATAAGTCTTCAGGGGTCCATTAATGCTTTGAAAAGTAAGATAAACAAACCCAAAATCAAATTATATTAATTTTAAAACATATATTGGCCTAACAAAAAGATTAAAGTATTTTATTACATCACTATTGGGTCATCATGATGTCATAAAACACATTATATATTTAAACAGTATTTAATTTTTACTCAAAAATTTGACTGTCTCAGAAAATTATGAAAAATTCACCGTTGGATAATTTCGATATCCTGATTACAAAGATAACATATAATTTATCTAAATAATTTTCTAAATATGTTAATTTTTACTTTTAAAATAAAAACCGACATTTATCGAAAATTCACAGGTTTGGACAGAAATGGCTTTCAAACCATAATAAAAATTATAATTGCATTCATAAAATTATAAGATCATTTATATTTAATAAAAATTAATTTAATAATAATAATAATATTTTATTAAAATATTATTTAATTCAAAAAACCCTTAATTTAATAAAATATAATTCTTAGTTAAATAATAACTAAAAACACTATTTGTACTTTAAAAACTATTTACAATGTATCAAAATTGACTAGAAATTATATTCATTATTATATACAAAAACAATAATGTACATGAACATATTACAACTTATTTGTTACATAACCCCTTAAAAAAAGCATAAGACCTAAGGGTAAGGTGTGCGGTGGTGACAGACTCTTGGGGTGGCTCGGATAGCGTCGCTCGAGTGGTAATTTCAATCAACTTACACTTTTCCCCTAGATGGTCACATTCGAGCAAGACAAGATGAAGCTAACCTTGGGCTTGGTCAAGGGCGAAGCCCAAAGATGCCACCTCTTTTCTGAGCTCTGACAAATGGGCTTCGTACGGATCAATTCTACTGAACGAGGCCATCGCTTCTTTTGTCTAAGTAAAATTGGATGTGTTAAAGCCCTATAATTATATTAATCATGTGATCACTGTTCAACGGATATATTAGAAACGGTCAAAATTCTTAACATAAAACCAATGAAGTTGAAATTTTATATAAACATAAAGAGACATTTAATTAGATCAAGAGGGATTTATATTAATGAAACTTTGGGTCGTTACAATATTCCCCCCTTAAGAAATTTCTCCCCAGAAATTTTCCTTTTCCCACACTAAAACAAATGTGGGTAACTCAGCTTCATCAAATCATCCGATTCCCAAGTCACTTCTTCAAACTTTTGGTTTCTCCACAACACCTTGACGAGGGGCATTGTCTTATTTCAAAGAACTTTTTCTCTATGATCTAAGATCTTCACTGGTTGCTCCTTAGAAGAAAGATCATCTTCCAATTGTACCACCTCAGAAGAGAGTACATATGAAGGGTCCAGTATGTACTTCCTTAAGATGGATATATGAAAGACATCATGTACTTTGGCCATAGTAGGTGGAAGTGCTAGTCGATAGGCCACAGCCCCGACACGATCAAGAATCTCGAAGGGGCCGATGTACCTAGAACTTAAATTCCCTTTCTTTCCAAACCTCATGAACTTATTCCATGGAGATATGCGTAGAAAAATCATGTCTCCAACTTTAAACTCAACGTCTCATCGACGGTTATCTTCATAACTCTTTTGTCGACTCTGAGATGCCTTGATATGCTGCTGAATGGTTTTCACCTTCTCCACTATTCCCTCGACCATTTCTGGTCCAGGCATCTTACGTTCACCGACCTCATCCCAACATGCCTGTGTTCTGCACCTTTTCCCATACAGGGCTTCATATGGTGCCATTTGGATTCTCGAGTGGAAACTTTTATTATAAGAGAACTCAACAAGAGGAAGATGTTGATCCCAGCCTCCATTAAATTCCATTGAGTAGGCTATCAACATATCCTCAAGTGTTTGGATAGTCCACTCGGATTGGCCATCAGTTTGAGGATGATAGGTCTTACTAAAGTTCAGTTCAGTATTTAGAGCATGTTTTAGACTCTTCCAAAACTTAGAGGTGAATCTTGGATCTCGGTAAAACACAATAGATAGTGGTACTCCATGAAACCTTACCACTTCCCTAATATATATCTGTGCCAGTTGATCCAATGAGAAATCATCCTAAATAGAAATGAAGTGTGCAGTCTTTGTAAGACGATCCACAACAACCCAGATTGTATTGTTGCCTTTGGATGTCCTTGGAAGTCCAGTGACAAAGTCCACAGTGATGTTCTCCCATTTCCATTCTAGTATTGGAAATGGTTGCATCATCCCCTTATACTTTTGTCTCTATGCCTTATCATGCTGACACACCAGGCACTTTGATTTATATTCAGCGATCTCCTTCTTCATATTATCCCACCAAATGTTTTCTCGGAGATCATGATACATATTTGTGATCCCTAGGTGAATAGATAAATTTGAACTATGTGCATCATCCAAAACTTCCTTCTTCAGCTCCAGACTAGATGGAACACATAGTCTTTTCCCAAACCGCACAATTCCTTATTCATTAACATTAAACTCTGAGGATTTCCCCTTTTTGATAGCTTCCACTTTTTCATGAATTCCCAGATCATCCTTTTGAGCATCCTTTAACCTTTCCAAAAGATATGGTTGAGCAATCATTTGTGAAAGAATTGATGATGTTCCCTTCTCTATGATTCACATGTCCATCTTCATCAAGTCTAAGAAGATTGGATCCTTCTCAATTCTCATCATTGATAGAATCATTGGATCCTTTCTACTTAGGGCATCTACCACCGTGTTCTCTTTCCCAGGGTGGTAATGTATTGAATAGTCATAATCCTTGATGAGCTCTATCCATCTTCTCTGGCGCATATTAAGCTCTTTCTGCATGAATATATATTTAAGACTCTTATGGTCAGTATCTATCTCACATTTCTCTCCATAGAGATAATGCCGCCCGATTTTCAAGGCAAAGATCATAGCCGCCAACTCCAGATCATGTGTTAGATAGTTTTTCTCATGGATTTTCAACTGCCTTTAGGCATAGGATATCACTTTATCATTCTGCATCAGCACATAGCCTAAGCCCTTCTTTGAAGCATCACTAAAAACCACAAAAAGTTCCCCACTTGTGGGTAAAGTGAGCACGGGCACAGTGATAAGCCTACATTTCAACTCCTTGAAGCATTCTTCGCATTCATAACTCCAAGAAAACATCACTCCCTTCCGAGTTAGCTTGGTAAGAGGGTTGGACAATCATGAGAAATTTCTCACAAATCGTCGATAATAACTAGTTAACCCCAAGAAGCTATGGATATCCATTACCGATGTTGGTGTTGGCTATCCCTCAATTGCATATGTTTTGGAGGGATCCACAGATATCCCATTGCTTGTGATGATATGGCCCAAGAATGAGACTTCCTTCAACCAGAAATCCCACTTTTTGTACTTTTCATAGAGCTTCTCATTGCGCAAAGACTCCAGTACAGTTCTTAAATGCTCCTCATGATCCTCCTTAGTTTTGGAGTATATTAGAATATCATCTATAAAGACTTCCACAAATTTGTCTAGGTAATCTATAAAGACTCTATTCATTATTTCCATGAAGATTGTTGGAGCATTGGTGAGTCCGAAGGGCATTACTATGAATTCATAGTGCCCGTACCTTGTACAAAAAGCAGTCTCGGGGACATCTTCCTTCTTCACCCTTACTTGATAATATCCCTACCGCAAGTCCACCTTGGAGAAGTATTGTGCTCCACGCAGCTGATCAAATAAGTCATCGATTATTGGGATAGGATACTTGTTATTTATTGTTATTTTGTTAAGTTCACGATAATCGATGCATAGCCGCATTGACCCATCCTTCTTCTTCAAGAAGAGGACTGGTGCACCCCATGGTGAAGCACTTGGGTGTGTAAACCCTTTTTCCAGATTCACATGTAGTTGTTTGTTCAGCACTTCAAGCTCAAAAAAAGAAAATCTATATTGAGTCTTGGATATTGTTAGTGCCCCTGGTATAAGTTCAATTGAGAACTCAACATATCTTCCAGGAAGAAGACCAGGTAGTTCCTCAGGAAACACATCAGCGAATTCCCTCATAATAGGCATTTCTTCAAGGATGGTTTCTTCCTTGGACTCAATCATTTGAGCTAGATACGTGTGCTCATAAGGTAGTAATATCCATGCTTGAGATGATGTATCTAAAAGAGATTCATATTCCTCTTGACACTTGTATAGAATCAGGGGTCGATTCATTATATGGAGTGTGATTTCCCTCTCCCGACAATTTATATTGGCTCTATATAAGGAAATCCAATCCATGCCAAGAATTGCACCAAATTCTACCTTAGGGATTATGACGAGGTTCTCCGGGAAGTTAAATCCGCAGATTATAATGGGGAAGGACTTATATTCAAGGGATGCAATGAATGACCCATTTTCCATACTCACTGACATCTTTACTTCCATGATTTTTGGTGGTCCTGGGATTGTTCTACTAAACTTTAGAGATATAAAAGAATGCGTAGAACCTGAATCAAAAAGTATGTTCACTATTCTTGAATGAATTACTTGCGTACCTATCACCACTTCGTTTTCGGGGTTCACTTCGGCAGAAGTGATGGAAAAACCTCTTCCTTGCTGCCTTAGAGGTTGTTGGTCACCTCCGAAAACCCTCGGATTAGGGCACTGATTTTCAAAATGACCCGATTCATTGTATTTGTAGAATTGAACAATGTGTTGAGGTTTGAATGGATAATTACTCTCCTCTGTCGCAACTGTGGGTCTTTATTTCCGACAGTTAACAGCTAGGTTCCCTTCTCTTCCACACCTAAAGCATTTTCTCGTCCCGTTAAGGCAATTTCCAGGGTGTTTCTTTCTGCACGTTTGGCAAGTGGGGTGCTGGATCTTCTTAGCACCATTGGATTTATCCATAGGACCACCAGCATTGAATTCCACCTTACACTTCTTGTCCCCATGATACCCCTGTGATTCCCCTATCTCCATTTCAACCTTGAGGGCACATTAGACAATTTCCTCATAGCTGCGAAGTCACGGATCGCGAATGATTTCTGCAAGCTAGGATTCAGCCCACCAAAGAAGCGGTCAACCTTGAATTAGAGGGTAATGACAAAGCTGGAAGCATATCATGAAAGCCTTGTGAAGTTTTCCTCGTACTCTCCAACAGATTCTTCATCTTTTTTCTTGAGGGAAAGGATGTCCTTTTCTATCTTATGTCAGAGGGTGTGCGGAAAATATTTATCGAAAAACATCTTCCTGAAATCCTTCCATTCCAATGCCTCAATCTCCTCCTAACGCTTCGTATTTTTGATCAACATCCACCATTGATCAACTTCACCCTCCATACAATAAGCATCCAGGAGAACCTTCTTTTGTTCAGAACATTGAAGGATGGAGAAGATCTTTTCAATGGAGTTGATCTATTGTTCTACGATCATGGGATAGAATGATCCACTAAAAGTAGGAGGCCTTTGTCTCATGAAGCTCTTGATAGTGACTTGTTCTTTCTTAAGGGGGTTGAACGTTTCTATTGACCTGTGTTTCTATTCGATGCTTGAGTTAGCAGAGAGATAAGCATGAAAATGTTCATGATTCCCGCTCCCATTGGATTGGGCATCTCATTGGTACAGTCATCACACTGATCTTCACATCAATTGTTAGCCTGAGTTCTCCTATTACGGGCCATTGGCTGGAATAAAAGGAATGTTAGGGGTAACACATGAAGAGTAATCCAAAGAAAAAAGTTGATGACTTATAAATAAACTTTCATTTCCTTAACACATGAGTCTATAGGCTTCAATCTAGGATTTTCATGATCTACATTCGAACATATATTCTTAGGGGCATTTTTTCCCTTAATAAGGGTTCATACTAAGATTGTAAATTTATCAAAACATATCCCCCCGGAGTGTCATAACAAATAGTGCAGCAAGGCCAATGGTCGTGAACTAGTTCCCATTCGATTCTAGCTCAAAGCGGTGTTTTTGGGTTTTACCACTATGATACAACTCTGCCAGAGCCGCCTCTACCTGATCGTATCCAGACAGGGATGTATTTGTCTGATAAACCACTTACTCATTACTTACCAAAACATAGGGATGTTTTTATTATACTTAGTCTTGTCTCTAAGGCTTTTCAAGGTTTTTCTAATCCCAAAAATAAATAAACCTATCCTCTGATACAACTATGACAACCCTGCTTTTATTACAAACTTAAACATGATTTTATACATAAAACATAACATGATACAACAAATAAGATCGAGAGTTTTAGTGTAATTGGGGCATAGGGCCATTACATAAAGACTTAAAACATGAAATACAACATCTTTATTTTAAACTTCCATTACATGACCACTATATTCCCTCGTACTTAGCATTGCATGGGATAACCTAAGGACATGCATAAGAATAGAGTGATCTATAAAGCCCAGTAAAGGTGTACAAATGGAATAAAATGAGGAGTAAAATACATGTTAGACAATAGGAATATCAATAGAGAATATAAGAAACATGAACATAAAGGCATGATAAAGCATGATAATCATAACATGGAAATGTGGCAACAACACATAACATGGAATTGGGATGTGCCAAGGCTCATTTCACATGGAGAATGAGTAAATCCTCATTACACATAAAGCATGATTAAACCCTCGTTGCACTTGAATTATCATGATTCAACACTCATTTCACATGAAGTATCATGATACTATACTTTTCCCAATACATTGGAGCTCTATAAGGGCGCACCCTTCTTAAACATTTAATTTCATGCATAAGTGTGCAACATGGATCATAAAATATGGATTCATAAAACATAATCATTTATTCCACGATAAAGGAATGTGGAATTCATACATGAAACTTTACAATCAATAAGTAAATGTGCATAAAGGTGAATACCCTTGATGGAGAAATGGCCATGGTATTTACTACACAATGACATTGGCATAGAAAATCGGTGTGATTTCGGCAGCGTAACGGCGTGACATAAGAATTCAAAAAAATGGTTGATGAGAGAGAAAGGGGTTTCCCATCATATTTACTTGTAATGGACAGTAAGGAGGTCATATATATACATGTCCCAGCAATTGTAATGGAATTTATATTCATGATACAAAATTATTTCTTGAATGTAAAAGAAGAGAGAGAAGTTCCTTTCGGAATTTCGGCATAGTAACAGGTGTATATGGGAGGCATTTAATGAGAGATAAAGGGATATCCCATCATTAAAACAATAATAGGGAAGTATGGGGTAGGTGATAAACCATACCCCAACATTCATAATTGAAATTAAAAGGGCAATACAACATAAATAAAATTGACAAAAATGAGAAAGGAAGAAAAAACCCTTACCTGGAAGTGTGCTTCCAAAGGCTAGAGAGAGGCTTGTGAGTGGCTTCTTGGGAGCTTGGGTCACCTTGGGAGGATTCTACAGAGAGTAGGGAAGAGGATGGACGAACTCCAAAGGCTTTGAGTGAGGAGGAAGTGGGAGCTTGGGTGGGTTTATATAGGAATGGTGAGGGAATTCTTTATTTTCTAGGTTTGGGACCTCTTATATTAAATTAATCCAAACCACAAACCATCCCATGGATTTTGCCCATGGTTTTTGGCAAAGGGAAGAGGAAAAAAATATTTTATATGGGCAAAGTCCGAAATTCTTAAAATATTAGGGTTGGTTATGTGGAGGTGAGTCACACTCCCATGGAAATTAATTTAAAAAGGCATGGTGTTGAATAAGTCTTGAGGGGTCCATTAATGCTTTGAAAAGTAAGTTAAACAAACCCAAAATCACATTATTTTAATTTTAAAACATATATTGGCCGAACATATAGATTATAGTATTTTATTACATCGCTATTGGGTCATCATGATGTCATAAAACACATTATATACTTAAACGGTATTTAATTTTTACTCAAACATTTGATTGTCTCAGAAAATTATGAAAAATTCACCGTTGGATAATTTTGATGTCCTGATTCCAAAAATAATATTTATTTTATCTAAATAATTTACTAAATATGTTAATTTTTACTTTTAAAAAAATTGACATTTATCTAAAATTTACAGGTTTGGACAAAATGGATTTCAAACCTTAATAAAAATTATAATTGCATCAATAAAATTATAAGATTGTTTATATTTAATAAAAATTAATTTAATAAAAATAATAATATTTTATTAAAATATTATTTAATTCAAAAATCCCTTAATTTAATAAAATAGAATTCTTAGTTAAATAATAACTAAAAACACTATTTGTACTTCAAAAACTATTTACAATGTATCAAAAATGACTATAAATTATATTCATTATTATATACAAAAAAGTAATGTACATGAACATAGTACTACTTATTTGTTACATAACCCCTTAAAACAGCTGCATAAGACCAAAGGGTAAGGTGTGCGATGGTGACAGACTCTTGGGGTGGCTCGGATAGCATCGCTTGAGTGGTAATTTCAATCAACTTCCTCTTTTCCCGTAGACGGTCACGTTCGAGCTTGACAAGATGAAGCTCAGCTTGGGCTTAGTCAAGGGAGAATCCCAAAGATTCCACCTCTTTTCCAAGCTCCGACAAATGGGCTTCGTATGGAGCAATTCTAATGGACGAGGCCATTGCTTATTTTTTCTAAGTAAAATTGGATGTGTTAAAGCCCTATATTTATACTAATCATGTAATCACTGTTCAATGGATATATTAGAAACAGTCAAAATTCTTAACATAAAACCAATGAAGTTGAAATTTTATATAAACATAAAGAGACATTTAATTAGAACAAGGGGGATTTCCATTAATGAAACTTTGGGTCGTTTCATTCCTCCTCACTAAAATCCTTTGGAGTTCATCCAACCTCTTCCTTCCTCTCTATAGAATCCTAAGAAGGTTCCACAAGCTCCCAATAAGCCTCTCTCAAGCCTCTCTCAATCCTTTGGAAGCACACTTCCAAGTAAGGGTTTTTCTTCCTTTCTCATTTTTGTCTAATATTATTTAAGTTATTATGCCCTTTAAATTTCAATTATAAATGTTAGGGTATGGTTTCACACCTCCCCCATACTTCCCAATTTAAGTTTGAATGATATGATACCCATTTCCCTCTCATTAAATGCCTCCTATGTACACCTGTTACTATGCCGAAATTCCGAAAGGAATTTCTCTCTCCTAATTTACATTCAAGCAATTCTTTTGTATCATGAATTTAAATTCCATTACTTTTGTTGAGACATGTATCTATATGAACCCCTTACTTTCCATGTCATGTAAATATGATGAGACACCCCTATCTCTCTCATCAACCATTTTTATGAGTTCTTATGTCATGCCGTCATGCTGCCAAAATTGCACCGCGCTTTTCCATGCCAAAGTCATTGTGTAGTGAATACCATGCCTATTTCTCTATCAAGGGTATTCAACTTTATGAACATTTACTTATTGTTTAAATAGTGTCATGAATTTATTCCACATTATTTTATCGTGGAATAAAATATTATGTTGAATGATTCAATGTTTTATGATCCATGTGGCACACTTATGCATGAAATGAAATTTTTAAGAAGGGTGCGCCCTTATAGCGCTCCAATACATTGGGTAATGTATAGTATCATGATAGGTCATGTGAAATGGGTGTTTACTAATTCTAATTCAAGTGCAACTAGGTTTTAATCGTGCTTCATGTGCATTGAGGATTTACTCATGCTCCATGTGCAATGAGACTTGGCTCATGCTAATTCCATGTTAAGTGTTGTTGTCACATTTCAATGTTATGATTATCATTCTTTATCATGCATTTATGTTTATGATTCTATTGTGCTCCATTGATATGCCTATTTTCTAACATGTATTGTATTCCTCATGTTATTTCATTATTATTCTCTTACTGGGCTTTATAGATCACCCTTTTCTTATGCATGTCCTTAAGTTATCCCATGCAATGCTAAGTACGAGGGAATGTAGTGGTCATGTAAAGGGTGTTTTCAATAAAGATGTTGTATTTCGTGTTTTAAGTTGTTATGTAATTATCCTAAGCCCAAAATACACTAGAACTCTCGATCTTCTATGTTGTATCAAGAGAAGTTTATGTAATAAATTATGTTTAATTGTGTAATAAAATATCAGGGTTGTCATAGTTACATTCTCCCTTGCAAAAACATCATCCTCGAAATTCATAGAATGTTGCCTCATAAAAATATTTGGGTAGGTCTTCATCAAAAGCTCCTCAGGATCCCATGGTGCCTCTTCAATTTTATTATTTTTCTAAATTATGTTTACCAGTCGAGTCGTCTGATTCCACAACACCCAAAACTGGAAAAAAGACCTATTGCCACGGTTCAAAACTGTGGTAATAGGCCCCAAAGCCATGGCCTTAGGCTACCCCCATGGTTTTGGACAACCATGGCCGCTATCGCCGTGGATGTAGGACCCGACCTATTATCACAGTTTTAACCATGGTAATAGCTGCCTATGGCCACAGTTTTGAAAGCCATGGCAATAGCTGCCTATGGCCACAGTTTTAAAAACCATGGCAATAGGTCTTAAAACTTCCACCGTGGCAGTTAACCTATGGACAAGGTTTAAATTGTTGCTATAGGAAGCTATTTCCACGGTTTTAACAATGGCTACAGCCTCAGTAAACCGTGGAAATAGCCTAAATACAAAATGTCACCAATAGGTTTTGATCCCTGCACCTTTGCTCTACGAACCAGAGTACTTACCACTACACTGAGCGACATTAAAAGTATATATATATATATATATGTTATGATATATATATATTAATATAAACCATGGGAATATCCTCAAAACTGTGGCGGTAGTTCTTCATGCCAATTTTTTGGGGGGAAATTTTTTTCCCACCATAGCACGTGAACCCTATTGCCAGAGTTTTGAAAAACCATGGAAATAGGACATCGAAAAAAGTGGCCTATAGCCACGATTCTAAAACTGTGGCCATAGGCCATGATAACTTCCCTATAGCCACAGTTTTAAAACTGTAGCAATAGGACATAAAAACCATGGCTATAGGTCTTTGTCAGTAGCCTAATTTTCTAGTTGTGACCCATTATTTTTTGTCCGGAATCTAGATAGGCTCTTCACAGTAAGATAGGTCAGGTTCCAATTCTATACCTTTATATGTGAGGACATGTGTTGAGTCTAGCATGTACTTTATCAATAATGAGACATGGAACACATTATGTACTTTAGACAGGCTACGCGGCATTTACAAATGATATGAAACAACTCCAATTCACTTAAGCATTTTAAAATCTCCAATGTACCTAGGGATCAGTTTACCTTTATTCGAAAACCTTATAACACCCTTCCATGTAAATACCATTAAGAAAACATGATCTCATACTTGAAATTAAAAATCCTTCCTTCAATTATCAGCATAGCTCTTTTACCTGCTTTGCGATGCTTTGATATGGGTTTGAATAGTCTTTACCTTTTCTGTTGTTTCCTCCACAAGCTCTAGACCCACAAGATTTCTTTCACCAACTTCATCCCAACATGTTGGTGTATGACATCTCTTTACCAAAAATAATTTATAGGTGCCATTTTAATGTTAGAATGGAAACTATTATTATAGGAAAACTCCACCAAAGGTAAATACTAAACCCGCATACCTTGAAAATCAAGTGAGTATGATCTCAACATGTCTTATAAAGTTTGGATTGTTTATTCTGATTTCCTGTCAGTTTGTGGGTGGTAAGAAGTACTCAAACGTAGCTGAGTATCCAAATATTTTTGAATACTTTTCTAAAATTTCAATGTAAATCATGGATTACGGTCAAAAAAATTTATAGAGGTTCTCCATGAAGTATCACAACTTCATTGATATAGATTCGTGTGAGGTGCTCCAGTGGAATATCTTCCCTTATAGCGAGGAAATGTGCAGATTTGGTAATTTGATACACAATTACTCATATTTCATCACTCTATCTTGGAGTTTTGTGTAATCTGGGGACAAAATCCATGGTGATGTCATCCCATTTCCATGTAGTAATAGGTATAGGTTGCATGAATCCTCTAGGATGTTTTTGTTTGTCCTTCACTTATTGATCGACTAAACATATTGATACATAATCTACAATTTCCCTCTTCTTGTTATCCCACCAGAAATTTTCTTTCAAATCTCTATACATCATAGTGAAAGTAGGATGTATATAAAAATTTCAATTATTTGCATCATCCAATAACTCCCTTGTTAGCTCGAGTATAACCGGAACACAAATCCTCTTTCCAAATTTCAGAATTCTATCTTTATATATGAAGTATTGCAATTTCCCATCATTCACAGTATTAACTTTCTTTTGAATATTCTCGTCATCTAGCTAAGAAATTTTAATTCTTTACAATAAATATAGTTGGGAAAATAATTGAAAAAGTAATGATTTTTCACCTTCTTTGATAATTCGCATGTCCATCCTTACTAGATCCATGAATATCAGATCCCTTTCAATCCTCATTTTGTTTAAAACTATATGATCATTCTTACTCAACACATCATCTACCTTATTTTCCTTTCCTGGGTGGTAGTGTATGGAACAATCATAATCCTTGAGTATTTTGAGTCATCTTCTTTTCCTCATATTGAGTTCCTTTTGTGAGAAGATATATTTAAGACACTTTTGATTCATATATATCTAACATATTTCATCATAGAGATAGTGTCTCCATATTTTTAGAGAAATGATCACAATAGCTAACTCAAGATCAAGAGTTTGATATTTTTGTTCATTAATTTTTAACTACCTTGATGCATAGGAAATAACTCTATCATTCTGTATAAGGACACATCCAATTCCTTTCCTTGATGCACCACTATAGATCACAAACCCATCACTGCCCGATAGTAGAGTTAGGATCCGAGCATTCTCTAATATTCTATTTAATTCTTTGAAAAATTCATCACACACTTTTTTTCATAATAACTTGAACCCTTTATGAGTAATCTTGTTCATTAGAGTGGCTAAACTGGTGAAGTTCTGAAAGAAACATAGTTAAGAAACTACTAAACCAATAAAACTACGTACCTCATTAATTTTCGTTGGAGTAGTCCATTATTGAATAGACTTTATCTTCATAGGATCAATAGATATTCCATCCTTAAGGACAATATGGCCAATAATTGAAACTGATTGAAGCCAAACATCACACTTGCTAAAATCCCCATATAATTCATTTCTTCTAAGAGTCTTCAGAATAGTGTGGAAGTGATTTTCATGATCTTCATAGCTTTTGGAGTATACCAAGATATAATCAATAAATACCACCACAAAGTCATCAAGATATTCCTTAAAAACTATATTCATTAGATCCATGAAAACATAGGGTTCAGTATTCAGTCCAAAAGGAATTACTGTAAACTCATAATGCACATACCTAGTTTGAAATGCTATCTTGGGAATATCTTCCTTCCTCACATGAAACTGATGATATCCAAATTGAAGTTCAATCTTCGAATAATATTGGGATCCATGAATTTTATCAAATAAATCATATATTTGAGTTAAGGGATACTTTTTCTTTATAATTATAGCATTTATCTCCCTATAGTCAATGCACAACCTCATAGATCCATCTTTCTTCTTAAAAAAAGAACAGGGGATCCCCATGGAGAAAAAAAGGGAGAATAAATCCTTTATCACTCAATTCCACTGGCTGTTTCTTTAGTTATACTAATTCCATTGTGGTCATTCTATAAGGAGTCTTTGATATTGGTCTTGAACCAGGAATTAAATCAACAGAGAACTCACCTTCCCACTCTGGAGGACATCCAAGTAAATCCTATGGAAAAAAATCAATATATTCTTGCACAATATTTATATCCTTGATTTGAAAATTTCTTTCCTTACTCATATATTTCTATTTCTCATCCTCCCCAGTAATTTAATTCAGTAGAGCTATTGGGGGTTGATCTAGATAATAATCATATGGTGATGTTTATGCCCTAAAGATAAGGGATTCCACATCATCCTCAAAAATTGTAACTTCCATCTTCTTGAAATATATTTTCACATCATAATTTGAAATCCAATCCATAACGAGGATTATATAATATTAAATCATGGTTGTAATAATAAAATCAGAAGATAAAGTATATTTATATGCCATAATGGGGACTACCTGATACATCTTTGTTGCAATGATACTTCCCTTAGGAGTTTTGACTAACAACTCCCTTATTAAATCAAATGGTAAATATCTAAATTTCTTGGAAAAGTTGGAAGATATGAAAGAATGATATGATACATAATCAAATAAATAGTTTTCCATGTTTGAGGAAAATATTAAAGTACTGGCCACCACATCGTTAAGAACTTCAACCTCAGCAGTTGTGACTGCATAATCTTGGCCTTTCTCCATTGGCCTTTTTTGGGGGGATTTTCCATGACTCTTAGGAAATTAATGTTCATAAATTCCTATATATTTACAATTATAGCATTGAACATTGGAAGATTCTTTCTTTCCCTTTCAAACACGACAATGGTGGCCTTTTTCTTCACACTTGTAACAAACACTCATTCTCTTCAGGTAAGTACCAGGGTCTTTCATCCTATAATTAATACAGGGTGGAAATTAAACTCTTTCCTCCTTCCCCCATTTCCTTATTTCCTTTTTCAGAGTGTTTAGCAGATCTCTTCATTTCATTCTTTACTTTTAAGTCATATGACTTAGAGAATTCTTTTTCTTTCTTGATATCACATGAGACTATATCTTCATATGATAATAAATTTTGGGAGACCAGTTCCCTTTGGAGGAATGGTATTAAATCATCAAATTATCGATCAATCATTCTCCTTGGATTACATATGTATTCCATGTCATTCCTTAATATCCTTGTAATGTTTGCTTCATACTTAGAAACATTGTAATCCTCATTCTACCTCAAATTCATGAATTTTCTTTCCATATCCTCTCATTATTTGTGAGGAAAATATTTTTCTAGGAAAATTTCATTAAAATTCCTCTATTCCATATTTTCAATCTATTCCTCATCATTTGTGTTTGAATCAATGACCACCATTGATCAGTATCTCCAGATAGAAGATACACTGACATGACAACCTTATCCCTTTCATTGCTTCCCGAAGTGAGAAATATCTTCTCTAAGGAACTTATCCACTACTCTGCTAAAAACGGGGTTGTATTCCCATTAAATGATGGGGGTTGTTGTTTCATAATGTGTTATAACATAGATCCTCCACGTTGTGGATCTGGATGATCCATACAGGTATGATTATTGTTCATAACCTTAGTCACTTGTCCCAGTATAGTTATAAGTTTCTCAGCACTAGTTTCATAACTAGAGACAACATCAATATCTTGCATCGGAGGGAAATCCCTATATGGGATATGCATGTTCATGCGGTTTCCATTTCTTCCACTATGTTCCATTTCTAAATAATGGCAGATAATAGATTAGTCTATGAATCATAATGTATAATCTCAATGTAGAAAAATAATTAGCATAAATTGAAATCCTATACATAGCTAATCTCGTAATCATAAACATGTTTTATTTGAGGAAAAATTAACATTTAAAAAATTCATAATGGATTTTAAATAAAATTTGAATTATCCTAAGCATATCCCCTTGGAGTGCCAAACTCAGTTCACAGTAAGTCTCATTTTTATGTACCAGGATACTCCAAGTCAAGCCGAAAACATCTTTCCAGAGTTGTTACTCCTAGGTACATCTCTGCCAGAACGACGTCCACTTTTAGTATCCAGACAGAGATTTATTTGATAGAAATATCCACATAATGTATTCCTTACCAAAATTCTGGGATATTCTTGTATTTTTATCCTAAAATATTATAATAGGGTTTTGTTTCTTAAACTACATTTTCAAAATCTAGTTTCCAATTTTTCTACTAAACTTCCTCTAATACCAACTGTAAGGGCCTAACCCCAGTTTCCTGGAGCCGGTGCCTTATTTAATTACATTGGTATATAAACAAGGAATATGAATCCCAAGTGACTGAGTAGTTTAGTAGATTTGGAAATAAGATACATACATAAGTTCATCATTACAACTTGAAAAGAAATACAAGATACAAATACCTTTGCAAACATCCATATCTCCTAGGTTATCCCTACAGTTCATTCATAATATACTTCTTCACATCCTGTTAAAAATAAAACATAAGAATGGGGTGAGATCAAATGATCAGTAAGGGTAAGAAATATAGAATAATATATCAAAAACATATACATTAGGCATGGTGAATAACTAAAATTACATGCCTTTAAAAAATTTGAAAATAATATAGCAGGAATAAGAGGTGAATAAATAATTCCATAAGAAAACATAATCCTGGGTATTCTACTAGTAGAATAACCACGTAAACTATAAATTACTAGTTTCATAATAAGGGAATTCATAATGCAAGGCATCAAAACCATTCCATCTAGGCTTTGTGCCAAGACCATAAATAACTATACTGTCAAGGCCTTGTGCCAAGACTCTAGATTGTCTCATTAGACCTACCGATGCATCTAGAAGATATAGTGGGACCCACATGATACTTACTCATTCTAATGCATTCCTCATATGAAGTGGGATTAACATAAACAAAATATACATTCATATTGAAACTAACATGTCACGACCCGTCCTCGGGGCCCGTGCCGTGACTACCCCAAGCCCGCCTTCCATAGGCCAGGGGCTGGCGACTAGCACCAAGGCGTAAAATCCCAGTAAACAGGGAAGGCATTGCCTTTATAAGTAACAACCACACAGAGTCAGCAAGCGGAAAGTAAAGTGCAGAAAGGTAAAGGGGGCCGGAAATACAAGCCCAACTGTAAAGTACAACTGAAAAGTAAAGTACAGCAACTGAAGAAAAGACGGCGGCCTCGTGTCGTCCACTGGCAATCCCACCTGAAGGGTGGGTACAGATAGCCTCCAAGCTCCTCGGGTCCCACGTCCGCTCCGAGCACGTCCCGCCCAGTGGTCCACCTCCAGGTACCGTCCTGCTCCACGCCCAACCGCGATCAGCGCTGTCCGTCGTCTGCAACCAACACCACGAAGTGCGGGCATAGCCCGTGCAGGGGTGAGTACAACTACTCAGTAAGGACCCCGAGACCCCCGAAGGTCTCCCGAAATCCACAAAGGATATAGCACAAAAGAAAGATGCAATCACGAAGTAACATCTGACTCGACTTAGGTATATGCCCATACATATACCTAAGTCCCCAATTCTAGCTCTGCTCACGAGCTCAAGAACAACTCAATCCACAAAGGAAAGCAAGACTCAAATCCACAAGGAGAGTAAACAGTAAATCCACAAAGGATAGTTCAACACAATCCACAAAGGAGAGTAACATAAGATTCAGCTCAACCAGGTATACTTTTTCAGATGACGTCAAAGACGATCACTGATCCGTCTCAGTCGTCGGACCCACGAAGGATCGATAGGTACTAACCCCCGCAGTAGACCCACACAGGATCGGGCTCACACAGAACCTGTAGGCAGTGGCTCACACAGAACCGGTAGGCAGTGGCTCACACAGAACCGGTAGTAGGACCCACATAGGATCGGGCACTGATCCGCGTAGGATCGCTGAGTGCAGTAGTCGACGCAGTCCACTGAGGATCTCTGTACAGTCGTCGCCGCAGTCCACGAAGGATCTCTGCTCTGCCGTCGTCGCAGTCCACGGAGGATCTCTGCTCTGCCGTCGTCGCAGTCCACGGAGGATCTCTGCTCTGTCGTCGAGGTCACAGCCAGCGCTAGGGTTCCCGCACGTAGCGAGCTCGTTTAGGAGGGTCCGCTCCACGAGCCGAGGGGCTGATACATCAACTGACACGTAGTCCGAAGTTGATGTATCCAAAAGTTCCGTATCGACAACAGGATCTCAACGCGACAGACGGCGCGTCAATCGGACGCCCGGTCTGAGAGTTATTGGCATTTTCGTCCCAGGGGCCCGGTTGGTTTTTAGGGCAAAACCAACCCGACCGTACTCCGCCTGTATCCGATCCTCGGGCGGAGTATGCCAAAAGTTCCGTCTCACTTAGAGGAAACCACCACAGCTGACGGTACGTCGTTCGGACGTCCGTAGCTCAAGTTATGAGCGTTTCCGCTCCGAGGGCCCGGTTGGCTTCGTGTACGAACCAGCCCGGCCGAACCCAAAGTCTTCCGAAACCTTGAGTATAATATACCGAAACGACCGTCTCGATCCAAGGATCGCGTAGCCGCTGACGGTTCGTCAATCGGAGGTCCCAGGCCCAAGTTATGGGCGAAAGACCGAAGAGGGCCCGAAACGGGGGTACTGGGCCCGGGGCGACCCGGCCCGAACCCCCCCTGGGGTCGGCCGAACCGGGTCGGCCCGAACCGGGTCGGCCCGACCCGGCCCGAACCGGCTCGGCCGGGTCCGGTCCGGCCTGGGCGCGGCCCGGCCGACCGGACCGGCTCGGCTTCGGCCGAGCGGCCGAAGCGCTGCCGCCGCGGGTCAAACCCGCGGCTTTGGAGAAAACGCGGCCCGCGCGGGCCGCGTGCTGGAAGGCCGGACCGCGGACGCGGTCCGGCGGCTCGCCGCCGCCGCGGCTCGGCCGCGGCGGACTCCTCCGGCGGCGCGCCGGGCGCCGCCGCCCCCGGTCGCCGGCGCCGCCGCGCCGGCGACCCGCGCCGCCGCCTCCTTCCGCGGGCCGCCGGAGATGCTCCGGTGGCCCGATTTGCCTCCCGTCTGCGCCGTTGTTCCTCCCGGGATGCGTCCTCCACTGCGGAATCAACATATGGCCCTTGCGTCGCGCTTTTGCCGTCGCTCGCCAAATCCGCACACAAAGGAAGATCGACGGAGGGTTGCCGGGTCTTGTTCGTTAGACCCGCACCCTCCGCGTTAGTCATAATCAACGGGAGAAACAGGAAAGAAACCAATCAACAATTTTAAATAAATTAAAATTGTTTCGTGATCGGGTTCTATATTTCAAAAGAATAAACACGGGATTTTAAAAAGAATTCCAACATCCCTTACCTCGCAGCTGTCGTTGCCGAACGAGGGATCGTCGCGGAATCGCTCGTCGTGGAGGAAGGAGATCGTCGCGTCGTCGCGGTATCCGGCGTCGCGTCGCCAATCTCCGGATCAAGATCAAACGGATTTAATTAGTTTAAATCCGTTGATATTGAAATTAAAAAGGGAGAAGAAAAGATCCGATTCTCACCTTTGTTGCCGAACGAGGATCGGCCGCGGAAGAAAGACGTCGCCGAAGAACGTCGCGGGTAGATCTCGTCGACGTCGCAGATCTTGGTGTGCGTCGTCGAATTCCGTTCGCCGGAGTTCTTCGCGTTCTTCGCGTTCTTCGCGTTCTTCGCGTTCTTCGCGTTCTTCGCGGAGAGGGTGGAGGAACGAAGATTCTTTCAAATCCTTTCCAAGGATTTTTGGGTTGGTCTTATTTTATAAACATGCCAACACGAAACCGGTTAAGAAACGATCCATCAATTCGTTGAATTAATTCAACGAAAGAAACGACCCATTTAATTCACGAAGAAACAGTCCACTTAATTCACGAAATAAACCGCCCAATTAAATGGTCTGTTAAGAATTAAAGAAAACGCGTCGGTTGACTTTTCAGTTACTTTGACGGGTTTTCGCGGGTGCGTTACTTAGCGAAAGAAACGGCGGGGCTCGTGCGGGTCCCACCGCACAAATATCCTACCAAGGGGTAGGATATTTCTGGATAGCATCCTATCCAGTTCAACTCAGTTCAAGCCGTCTTTAAGTGACTTCAAGTGGCTTCCAAGCAGCTTAAGTGAAATAAAATAAAGTTGTCGCACAAACTTTATTTTATTTCTGACTTAAAGCCGTAAAATTTAAAAACCACGTCTGAGCAAACGCAACTCCGGAAGAGGCGTTTCTAAGCAAATACCGGCGCTGCGATTTCATCGGTGCCCTCAGAATTCGATTCCGGGCACCGGTTCAAAAGATAGAAAAACCCGCTCGTCCGTTCACTGAACGTACCCGAGCCAAACTTCGGAAATTGATTCCGGGCACACCGGGCCTCGGAATCAGGTGCCGTCTGAAGCTGCGCTCTTGTAAAATTCCAAAGAAAATTAAGAAAAAAATTTCCTTGAAATTTGCGGGTCTTTACATTACTCCCACCTCAGGGCTTTACGTCCCCGTAAAGATACATCAAAAACTAGGGAAACAAATGGGGGTACTGAGCACGAATCTGAGCCTCCCGCTCCCAAGTGCTCTCCTGGAGGTTCCCGTGCTGCCACCTGACGCGCACAAGAGGAATCGCCCGCCCACGTAGGACCCGCTCCTGTCGATCCTCGATCTCCACTGGAACCTCCGCAAAGGTCGCCCCATCGTCCACGTCCAGCTCCCCAAAGTCGATGATGTGCGTCGGGTCGTGCACGTATCTCCTCAGCTGAGACACGTGGAAGACGTCGTGCACCCGGTGCAACTGAGGTGGTAGAGCCAGGCGATAAGCCACCTCTCCTATCCTGCTGAGGACCTGGAAAGGCCCGATGAAGCGGGGAGACAGCTTGCCGCCTCGGCCAAATCTCCGTAAACCACGTCGAGGTGAGACACGCAAAAAGACGTGGTCGCCATCCTCGAACTCTAGTGGCCTCCGCCTCCTGTCAGCATATGACTTCTGCCGGCTCTGAGCTGTCCTCATCCTCTCCTGGATGATTTGGACCTTCTCTGTCGTGGCTCGGACCATCTCTGGTCCCACGAGTGCTGACTCCCCAGGGTCTGTCCAGCACAACGGTGATCTGCAGGGTCTGCCGTACAACGCCTCGTATGGTGCCATCCCGATGGTGGAGTGGTAGCTGTTGTTGTACGCGAACTCCACCAAGGGTAGGTGGTCCTCCCAGCTGCGACCAAAGTCGAGAACACATGCACGGAGCATGTCCTCGAGTGTCTGTATGGTCCTCTCCGTCTGACCATCCGTCTGAGGGTGGAAGGCTGTGCTCAGATGGAGCCGCGTCCCGAACGCCTCCTGCAACTCCTTCCAAAGCCTGGAAGTGAAACGAGCATCCCGATCGGAGACGATAGACGATGGCACACCGTGAAGCCGTACGATCTCCTGGACGTAAAGACGTCCCAAGCTCTCTACTGAGCCCTGCTCTCTGATGGGTAAGAAGTGTGCCGACTTGGTGAGTCGGTCGACAATCACCCAAATGGAGTCGTGACCTCTGGAAGTGCGTGGAAGTCCAGTCACGAAGTCCATAGATATGCCGTCCCACTTCCACTCCGGAACCTCCAAGGGCTGTACCAAGCCTGCTGGTACCTGATGCTCTGCCTTCACCTGCTGGCAGGTGAGGCATCGTGAAACGAACTCTGCCACAGCTTTCTTCATACCCGGCCACCAGTGCTGTCGCCTGAGATCCTGGTACATCTTCGCCACTCCGGGATGTACCGCCAAGGGAGAAGTGTGAAACTCTCTCAGCACCTCCTCTCGTAAAGCGACTGGTACGAAGGTACGTCCTCTGAAAAGGATGTCGTGCTCTGCTCCAAGGGAGAAACCATCAGGCGCCTGACCTGAGGATATCAGTGCACGCCGGGTCTCACAGTCAGCGTCCCCACGCTGAGCCTCTCTGACCCGCTGTAGAAGTGGAGGAGAGACTGTGAGAGACTGAAGAAAGGCTGTTCCGTCTCTATCCACGAAGGATATCTGCAAGGAGGCTAGCTGCTCCGTCGCCTCCTCAAGCAGCTGAATGCCCGTCCTCCTGCTGAGGGCATCGGCTACCACGTTCCCCTTCCCAGGAGTATAGACTATCTCAAAGTCATAGTCCTGGAGGAACTCAAGCCATCTCCGCTGTCTCAGGTTCAGGTCCTTCTGAGAGAAGATATACCTGAGACTCTGGTGGTCAGAAAAGACTGTGAAGCGCTCGCCCATCAGATAGTGCCGCCAAGTCTTCAGAGCGAAGACCACTGCTGCTAACTCCAGGTCATGAGTGGCGTAGTTCTGCTCATGCGGCCTCAACTGACGTGATCCGTAGGCGATCACGGCCCGCTCCTGCATCAGGACACACCCGAGTCCAGTCCCTGATGCATCGCAGTAAACTACGTACCCAACTCCCTCCTCAGGCAACCTCAAGATAGGTGCGCTGGTCAATCTCTGTCTCAGCTCCTGGAAGCTCTGCTGACATCTGTCTGACCACACGAAGGGTTTCCCCTTCTTCGTCAAGGCTGAGAGTGGTGCCGCAACTCTGGAGAAGTTCGGCACAAATCTCCGATAGTATCCCGCTAGGCCCAAGAAGCTCCGCACCTCAGTCACGCTCCTGGGTGGCTCCCAAGCTAGCACTGCCTCGATCTTCGCGGGATCCACTGCAACTCCCGCCTCAGAAATGACGTGCCCCAAGAAATGGACCTCACGCAACCAGAACTGGCATTTTGAGAGCTTGCCATAAAGCTGGTGCTCTCGGAGTGTGTCTAGCACAACTCGCAGGTGGTAGGCATGCTCCTCCTCAGTCGTCGAGTATACCAAAATGTCGTCAATGAAGACAACGACAAATCGGTCGAGGTATGGCTGGAAGATCCTGTTCATGAGGCTCATGAACACTGCTGGAGCATTGGTTACGCCGAACGGCATAACCAAGAACTCATAATGGCCATACCGACACCTGAAGGCCGTCTTCTGCACGTCCTCGTCTCGAACTCTGAGCTGATGATAGCCTGACCGGAGGTCTATCTTCGAGAACCACCGCGCTCCCTTGAGCTGATCGAAGAGGTCATCAATCCGTGGCAGCGGATACTTGTTCCTCACTGTCACCTGGTTCAGGCGACGATAGTCGACACAAAGTCGCAAGCTCCCGTCCGCCTTCTTGGCGAACAAAATCGGGGAAGCCCAGGGTGAAACACTGGGTCGGATAAACCCCTTGCTCTGCAAGTCCTCTAACTGTACCCGCAGCTCTCGAAGCTCGGCGGGGGCCATCCGATATGCTGGAGTAGATATCGGGGCTGTCTCGGGGTACAAGTCGATGTAAAAGTCTACCTCTCTACGAGGAGGTAGCCCTGGAACGTCGTCGGGAAAGACGTCCACGTACTGGTCCACCACTGCAGGAAAAGCCGGACTCCGCACGTCCACTGCTCCTAGGATGAGGCTAGCCAACTGATGAGAGATAGGCTGCACTCTCCTCCGCGGAAGTCCATCCTGTGCTGCAAAGGTTCCCTTCTCGCCGGTGAAGGTAAACCTGCTCCCGTCAGTACGAACACATCGCACCTTGCGCCTAAAACAGTCGATCTGGGCATGAACCGTGGATAGCCAATCCATGCCCAAGATGACGTCGTAAGGCCTCGACGCCGCTACAAGGAGATCCCAGCCGAAGCTCTCGCCTCCTAGAGTAAGCTCACACTGCCGGCACCAGTGCGTAATCGTCGAGTCTGCTCCCGTAGGAGTCTCTAGCCGTAAGGATCGAGCCAACGGCTCAGTCGGAATCTCCGAGCTCCGAACAAGGGCAGAGGCTATGAAAGAGTGACTCGCTCCTGTGTCTATAAGTACTGCAGCAAGGGTGGAATAGACACAGATCGTACCTCGAATCATCTCTGGCATGTCGGGGTCGTAGGCCTCCACTGCCTGGAGCTGGGCCTGTCCCTGCCCGCCGGCTCCCTGTGGTCGAGGTGGCCCTCCTGGTGGTGGTGGGGGTAGAGCCTGAAAGCGTCGCCCACCACCCGCTGCTCGGCCAGCTCCTCGGCCTCGTCCGCCTCCTCCCTGCGGACCGCCACGGTCGACCCTCTGCCTCTGCCTGGGTGGCCCCTCCACCGTCTGCTGCTCCTCTGATCGGCGAGTCGGGCAGTCACGAGCCATGTGACCCTGCCCGCCGCAAGAGTAGCACAGCCTGCCTCTCGAAAGGCTGGCACTCCGCTGTGTGCCTCGTACTGCTGAGCCGGTGTCCTGAGGCCGTCTGCGTGGGGGTCTGGTCTGCCTGGACCCGTGAGTCATCCGTCGGCTACCTGCTGCCGAAGACTCAGCTACCTGCCGCCCTGCGCTAGGTCTTGCCGCTGAAGAAGGCTCTGCCAGGAAGCTCTCGATCAGGAGGGCTCGCTCCAGCACTCCTGCCTGGGTCGGAATGCTGAGGGAGATCAGCGACGCACGAATCTCCTGTCGCAAGCCCTGCTCGAAGGTCCGGGCCCGGAAGAAGGGGTCCCGTACCATGTCGGTCGAGTAGCGAGATAGGTCCGTGAACCTCGCCGCGTACTGAGCGACCGTCATGCTGCCCTGGCGCAGCTGGAGAAGCTCCTGGATGCGCACCGCTCGGAGGGTGGCCGGGACGAACTCAGAGCGGAAGAGGCTCTCGAAATCCGCCCAGAGCAAGGATGCCTCATCGTGAACCTGGAGCATCAGGCTCCACCATCGTCCTGCCGCCGCCTGCAGGAGGCTCGCTGCGAGGATCACCATGAGATCCGCTGGTGTCCTCACTAGCCTGAAGATCCGTACCACCGCCTCTAGCCAGTCCTCGGCGGCCTGGGGGTCCGCCTCACCGCGAAACCTGGGCGGTCGCTGGCTCTGAAACTCGTGCAGTGCCCTGAGGCGACGTGCATCGTCAGCGTCTGGTACTGGTAGCATCGGTGGCTCGGCGGGTAAGGCTACCGCCGGTGCCACTGCTGGCAAAGGGCCCTGCACCGAGGCCTCGTCGCTCGGTGGGCTGCCATCGCGCCCAACACTCGGAACCCTAGCTGGCAGTCGTCGCGGGGCCATCCTGAAAAGGAGAACAAGAGCACCACAGTCAGAACAGTATACCTGGCGAGCTGGCACAAGTAATCACAAGGAAAACTTGAGACTTTCATAAAGCAGATCAGTATACCCGGTGAGCTGACATAAGTAATCACAAAGAAAACTTGAAACACACACGCAATCAATGTTTTCATGCATTAAGTCGGAAATCAGGAGTCAGGGTCCTGGTGTACGGATACGTCGGCCGCCGCACCAACACTGGGCTCCCTGAACTGATAACCACACTCAATACACTAAACACTATTGCTTCACATAGAAAGAAAGGACGATCAGAGTCTGCGGTAGAACCGACCGCCTCTGATACCAATTTGTCACGACCCGTCCTCGGGGCCCGTGCCGTGACTACCCCAAGCCCGCCTTCCATAGGCCAGGGGCTGGCGACTAGCACCAAGGCGTAAAATCCCAGTAAACAGGGAAGGCATTGCCTTTATAAGTAACAACCACACAGAGTCAGCAAGCGGAAAGTAAAGTGCAGAAAGGTAAAGGGGGCCGGAAATACAAGCCCAACTGTAAAGTACAACTGAAAAGTAAAGTACAGCAACTGAAGAAAAGACGGCGGCCTCGTGTCGTCCACTGGCAATCCCACCTGAAGGGTGGGTACAGATAGCCTCCAAGCTCCTCGGGTCCCACGTCCGCTCCGAGCACGTCCCGCCCAGTGGTCCACCTCCAGGTACCGTCCTGCTCCACGCCCAACCGCGATCAGCGCTGTCCGTCGTCTGCAACCAACACCACGAAGTGCGGGCATAGCCCGTGCAGGGGTGAGTACAACTACTCAGTAAGGACCCCGAGACCCCCGAAGGTCTCCCGAAATCCACAAAGGATATAGCACAAAAGAAAGATGCAATCACGAAGTAACATCTGACTCGACTTAGGTATATGCCCATACATATACCTAAGTCCCCAATTCTAGCTCTGCTCACGAGCTCAAGAACAACTCAATCCACAAAGGAAAGCAAGACTCAAATCCACAAGGAGAGTAAACAGTAAATCCACAAAGGATAGTTCAACACAATCCACAAAGGAGAGTAACATAAGATTCAGCTCAACCAGGTATACTTTTTCAGATGACGTCAAAGACGATCACTGATCCGTCTCAGTCGTCGGACCCACGAAGGATCGATAGGTACTAACCCCCGCAGTAGACCCACACAGGATCGGGCTCACACAGAACCTGTAGGCAGTGGCTCACACAGAACCGGTAGGCAGTGGCTCACACAGAACCGGTAGTAGGACCCACATAGGATCGGGCACTGATCCGCGTAGGATCGCTGAGTGCAGTAGTCGACGCAGTCCACTGAGGATCTCTGTACAGTCGTCGCCGCAGTCCACGAAGGATCTCTGCTCTGCCGTCGTCGCAGTCCACGGAGGATCTCTGCTCTGCCGTCGTCGCAGTCCACGGAGGATCTCTGCTCTGTCGTCGAGGTCACAGCCAGCGCTAGGGTTCCCGCACGTAGCGAGCTCGTTTAGGAGGGTCCGCTCCACGAGCCGAGGGGCTGATACATCAACTGACACGTAGTCCGAAGTTGATGTATCCAAAAGTTCCGTATCGACAACAGGATCTCAACGCGACAGACGGCGCGTCAATCGGACGCCCGGTCTGAGAGTTATTGGCATTTTCGTCCCAGGGGCCCGGTTGGTTTTTAGGGCAAAACCAACCCGACCGTACTCCGCCTGTATCCGATCCTCGGGCGGAGTATGCCAAAAGTTCCGTCTCACTTAGAGGAAACCACCACAGCTGACGGTACGTCGTTCGGACGTCCGTAGCTCAAGTTATGAGCGTTTCCGCTCCGAGGGCCCGGTTGGCTTCGTGTACGAACCAGCCCGGCCGAACCCAAAGTCTTCCGAAACCTTGAGTATAATATACCGAAACGACCGTCTCGATCCAAGGATCGCGTAGCCGCTGACGGTTCGTCAATCGGAGGTCCCAGGCCCAAGTTATGGGCGAAAGACCGAAGAGGGCCCGAAACGGGGGTAATGGGCCCGGGGCGACCCGGCCCGAACCCCCCCTGGGGTCGGCCGAACCGGGTCGGCCCGAACCGGGTCGGCCCGACCCGGCCCGAACCGGCTCGGCCGGGTCCGGTCCGGCCTGGGCGCGGCCCGGCCGACCGGACCGGCTCGGCTTCGGCCGAGCGGCCGAAGCGCTGCCGCCGCGGGTCAAACCCGCGGCTTTGGAGAAAACGCGGCCCGCGCGGGCCGCGTGCTGGAAGGCCGGACCGCGGACGCGGTCCGGCGGCTCGCCGCCGCCGCGGCTCGGCCGCGGCGGACTCCTCCGGCGGCGCGCCGGGCGCCGCCGCCCCCGGTCGCCGGCGCCGCCGCGCCGGCGACCCGCGCCGCCGCCTCCTTCCGCGGGCCGCCGGAGATGCTCCGGTGGCCCGATTTGCCTCCCGTCTGCGCCGTTGTTCCTCCCGGGATGCGTCCTCCACTGCGGAATCAACATATGGCCCTTGCGTCGCGCTTTTGCCGTCGCTCGCCAAATCCGCACACAAAGGAAGATCGACGGAGGGTTGCCGGGTCTTGTTCGTTAGACCCGCACCCTCCGCGTTAGTCATAATCAACGGGAGAAACAGGAAAGAAACCAATCAACAATTTTAAATAAATTAAAATTGTTTCGTGATCGGGTTCTATATTTCAAAAGAATAAACACGGGATTTTAAAAAGAATTCCAACATCCCTTACCTCGCAGCTGTCGTTGCCGAACGAGGGATCGTCGCGGAATCGCTCGTCGTGGAGGAAGGAGATCGTCGCGTCGTCGCGGTATCCGGCGTCGCGTCGCCAATCTCCGGATCAAGATCAAACGGATTTAATTAGTTTAAATCCGTTGATATTGAAATTAAAAAGGGAGAAGAAAAGATCCGATTCTCACCTTTGTTGCCGAACGAGGATCGGCCGCGGAAGAAAGACGTCGCCGAAGAACGTCGCGGGTAGATCTCGTCGACGTCGCAGATCTTGGTGTGCGTCGTCGAATTCCGTTCGCCGGAGTTCTTCGCGTTCTTCGCGTTCTTCGCGTTCTTCGCGTTCTTCGCGTTCTTCGCGGAGAGGGTGGAGGAACGAAGATTCTTTCAAATCCTTTCCAAGGATTTTTGGGTTGGTCTTATTTTATAAACATGCCAACACGAAACCGGTTAAGAAACGATCCATCAATTCGTTGAATTAATTCAACGAAAGAAACGACCCATTTAATTCACGAAGAAACAGTCCACTTAATTCACGAAATAAACCGCCCAATTAAATGGTCTGTTAAGAATTAAAGAAAACGCGTCGGTTGACTTTTCAGTTACTTTGACGGGTTTTCGCGGGTGCGTTACTTAGCGAAAGAAACGGCGGGGCTCGTGCGGGTCCCACCGCACAAATATCCTACCAAGGGGTAGGATATTTCTGGATAGCATCCTATCCAGTTCAACTCAGTTCAAGCCGTCTTTAAGTGACTTCAAGTGGCTTCCAAGCAGCTTAAGTGAAATAAAATAAAGTTGTCGCACAAACTTTATTTTATTTCTGACTTAAAGCCGTAAAATTTAAAAACCACGTCTGAGCAAACGCAACTCCGGAAGAGGCGTTTCTAAGCAAATACCGGCGCTGCGATTTCATCGGTGCCCTCAGAATTCGATTCCGGGCACCGGTTCAAAAGATAGAAAAACCCGCTCGTCCGTTCACTGAACGTACCCGAGCCAAACTTCGGAAATTGATTCCGGGCACACCGGGCCTCGGAATCAGGTGCCGTCTGAAGCTGCGCTCTTGTAAAATTCCAAAGAAAATTAAGAAAAAAATTTCCTTGAAATTTGCGGGTCTTTACATAACATATGAAATGTCAATAAATTTCCACAAACATTAAGCATAAACACTGACCATTCAACGTAAATTGGTGAATGGTTTTAAGATAGAATATTCATAGTCAAAATAATAATAAACTATTAAATAAAATATTGAATAGGATATCATAAAATATTAATCTTAATAATACATAATAATAATCAAGATTTTTGAAATAGATGAAGATACTCTTAAAAAATCATCGAGTAATTCTTGAGAAAAATACTCTTTTACTTTGAAAAGAAGAGTTCTTTTGGAAAAATAATTGCATAAAACCATAAGTGAAAAAATATATTATTCTCATAATAAAATGAGTGATTTTATAAATATAATGGTTTCCAAAAAAATATTATAGATTTACCTTGAAAATAGGTACGAATTTGAGAAATTCCCTTGAATCGAGTTTGTATTTCGGAACAATTTTTGAAAGATCCTTTCGAAAACATATAAATCCCCATTAATGAAATATGGATTCTAGTTGGTACAAATATATATAACATTAAAAATAGAATTTATTTGGAGTAAATATTAATAAATAATATTTTAATTGAGGTAAGTAGAGATTAAGTGTAACCTGAATGAAAATAGAGGTTCGAGTAGAAAACCCTTACCTTATATCCGGATATGATCCGCTCTTGAACTTTTGGTCCTAGATTATGAAATTAGACTTATTAATAACTTATTTAAGAACCACCTAGACAAGTATTTTATTTACTATAATTTTATTAAGTTCATTTTTGGTTGTTTTTATGGGTTGAGAGATTCAATATCATCATTTGCGAGTGCTCGTTTTATTAGTTTTCATGATCGGTTCATTTGTCTAAGAGTACGTAAGTTCATGTATAATGGAAATTGAATTATAGAATTGAATTTATGAGTTATTAATTATAATACATAAGGCTAAATGATCATGTATATCTTTTGGTTATTCTGGGAGAGGATGAATCAATAGATAAAATTTTAATGATAATTGCTTGGATTAATTTTGAGGTTTTTTCTATCACCACGAACCCATTTTGTTTTATAATTTAATACCATGTGTAAAAAAATGATTCAAAAAGACTAAGTAGGATATATTAAATATATTATGTTCTGGTTCAACCATGAAAATGGTTTAATGCGAATAATATAAAATGGTAATAGAAATTTAAAACTTTTTGACCTTGAAAGTGATGAATTAACACTTCTGGGACACTATTTCCATTTTTAATATAAGAGGATGGGGAAAGTGAGATGATGATGAAATATTCCATTATCATAATAAATTTAAAGTATATTTAATATATTGTAATTATAAAATCATTTGGATGAGGGGAGGTTAGTAAAGAAAATGAAAGAAAGGAACTTGAAAGAAAATAAAAGAAATGAAAAGAGGAATTTACCTCTTGAATTTATCTTCCTTGAGAGCCTATTTAGGGGAGAGTATTTATAATTTTGAAGAGAAAAAGGGATAATGTATATGGGAAGGAGCATGAGAGGATATTCGAGTAGAATTTAGACAAGGCACAAGGCTTGAGAGGAGTGAAGAAAAGAGGGAGTGAGGGGGGCTTATAGTGGAGGAGAGGTGGGTTTCCCCATTATTTTACTCATTATTTTATTATTTTTCCTAATACAACCAATA
The DNA here is from genome assembly GCA_963277665.1 of Viscum album. Lineage (NCBI taxonomy): Eukaryota > Viridiplantae > Streptophyta > Magnoliopsida > Santalales > Viscaceae > Viscum > Viscum album. The sequence continues at coordinate 181,238,225 of OY728153.1, read as the reverse complement.
GTGTTGATTATTGTGACCAAAAAAAGTAACAAGTGCATGTGATTTTTCACCAATGGTCATTTACATCATCCATGACTCCAGCATGATACAAAAATTCATTTATTTAACATATTTTGTAAATTATCGAATTTCACTATTCACCAAAAATTCTAGTATTTCAAAAAAATACCAAAAATTCACCCCAACCATTTTTCAATATGTATAATTAAAAAGTTAACTCCATTTTTTGAAAATAATTTTCTAAATATAATTAATTTATTTTTTAAATTAAATCATAATTTATTCAAAAAATAACAATTTTAAAACTATAATTTGTTTTATATCACCTTGAAAAATTAATCAAGATATGATTATCTTATAACCATAAAAAAATAAAATATTATTATTATTTACTATTCATAAGGTTCATATTACTATTTATATTACTATTCATAAGGGTATGTTAGTATTCACTAAAAATTAAGTTTGTCTTATCGGACTCTAAATATCTTACTAAACGCAACCATGATGTCATGCCCCGGCTCCCGAGTACCAAGAGCTGGTGCCATACAGAGGATCAAATTCGGTTCAGGCTCTGGGAAACCAGCTACTACTTAAATGTTTCTTCTACTACAAGCTTTTACCTGAAAAGTTTTAATCAAAAACGTAGGGTGAGCATATGAATGCCCAGTAAGGGGTTTAAAAATTACATAATATACCCAAAATTGCTTTTGAAAACATTGTTTAAACAATTCATAAAACAATCTTCTTAAAGAAAAGTTGTAACACATGTGACATGTCATAATAAAAGTGATTAATTAGAAACATGCTAGCAGAATTACTAGGACACATGATTTGAAAATAGGAATGCTGAATAAAAGAAATTATAAACATATATGTCATGAGAATATGTAAGCACAAATTAAATAGATAATAGTAATGAATAATCAAAGTTGCACATAAAAATCATAACTTCAATTTCATTCTTTACTATTGTCCATTAAATTTCTGAATATTGCATAAATAATAAATATGCCATACTTAAACTTTTTTTGATTCTCATAATCATATGCTCTTTAACCAGGAATATTCTACTAGTCAAATAATCCTCTGGTTAATTAATTTACATAGTCTTAATGAGGGAAGTGCATATGTCGGACCGTGTCAAGGCCTCCTGCCAAGACCTAGCAGCTATCTATAACCGGACCCTAACCCAGAGAGCCTCTGTAACCGGACTCCAACCAGGAGTGCCTATATAACTGGACACCAACCCGGAGTGCCTCTGTAACTAGACACCAACCTGGAGTGCCTCTATAACCGAACACCAACCCAGAGGGTCTGCTGTAACTGGACCCCAACCCGGAGTGCTTACTTTTATTGGTCCCCACCCTAGAACATACTAGGTCCAATGAATTCCTCATATCTCTAAATCAAAGTGCACATACCACTTTGATTTATTAAATCACTTATCTTTGCTAGTACACATATTACTTGGTTACTTAATTCACATTATTCAAAGTGTCTCATACCACCTTGAATAATTAAATGCGTATCTCATGAATTATTAATAATGAATGGTTTGATTATCACATAAAATAATTACATTACAACTCTTCCATAGTAATAATCTTTAATGCATTAAAATACATGCTCATTACTCATGCTCAATTCTTATGCTGATAAATGGAAATGACGTTGGACTAAATTATAATGTGGAAGCTATTATTTAAATGATAATTTTCCCAACGACATCCATAAAATAGTAAACTTTATTTGTTCATGTGATATTAATTCAAAATACACAAGTAAAAAATAGATGGGGTTACCGTATAAAATGATAGTTCCTTAATTTTCAAAATCCTTGATTTATGGAGACAAATATTTGTAGTTTAAAATGATTAATTTTTAATCAAGGCCGATGTCATTTGTGCACAAATCATGCACTGAAAAATGATCATGTCTTAATAAATATCCAAGCCTTATGTTACATAGAATATAAGGCCAATTAATTTGCAGCACATCATTTGTTTTATGTAATGCATATATTAAAATAAACATATCCAGAATATACTTTAACCACCAAAGTTTATTATAGGCCAAGTTAATTCAGACTATGATTAAAACATATAATTGCATACATATGTCCATATGTATATACATATAAAATATGTACATGTCGCACCAATGTATTTATTTAATAATTTTAAATCATCTTTAATATCATAAAATAGAATTAGATTGAATTATGTATGTATGTCTGAATATACCCTAAGTGTACAACATAAAATGATTATAGATTAAAATAACCCTTAACTTATGTACACATAAAATAATAATTTATATAAGTGTACATATATATATACGCACCTATAAAACCCGTAATTTGATCAAATTAAACCCTCACAAACCATAAGATTTTGAGATAAATACTTAAAATTTTAAACCATTAGATTCTTAAAGAAAATTCCAGGTTATAAATATATATATATATAGACACATATAACATTTTATAACAACATGGTTTAAGAAAACAATTAAAACCCCTCTCAACACATAGATTTTAATCTGGGTGTATGGAGTTTATGCAGGTATGAGGGTTGTGTATAATATATGTATATATTTATATACACATATGAATATATAAAACAGATTATTTATTCAAAGAATAAAATAAATTTTCATGAGGTATCCACACTTCGGGTCTACTGATACCCTATAACTAAAAATTCAGAAATTATAAATTGGGTAAAGAAAGATTTAACTCAAACTAACGAGTAAATGAATAAGTTCAACCATGAAAATAAATAAGATTAACCATGAAAATAAATATTAATCCCCTTAAAAGTCATAATATCGTAAAATAAATATTCGAGACAAATTATAAGGACCCCTTACTTCAAACATGGTTTTATGAAATTAAACATAATTTAAATAAATGAAAAATCATACTGAAATAATAATGTAATGGAAAAAAAATTATAAGAAAGTCCCTTGCATCTTTTATATTATCCAAAACCAAAACCTGAAGGTCTAGATTCAATAGAGAAGAATTTTTAAACTAAACTGAAATGTTATAATTTCATGAGTATATATATATATACATGTATATACTCTCAAAGAAACAAAACAAGGCAATTATAAATCTCTTACCAATTAAGGATGAGGTGGAGTTGAGGTGAGCATTGCTGAACACTTTGAGAGAATGAAAACTAGAGAGGTTAAGGGTGCCAATTTTTTTTCATTCGCGTTTCCAATTAAGGGGTTTATAAACAAAATACCCACTATTATAAATAGTGGCACCGAAATAAACTTGTTATTCAATCTCCCAATCAACGAAATATTGGACCAACCCGTGAGGAAACAGAGAATTGCAATGGTAAAAAACATTATAAAATTTTTATTGAGACCCTAAAAGCAGACCAACAACTGTTCATAAAAAAATTTAATAATTCTAACACAGGATCGGATCAACAGAAGCGACAAACCAAGAATAACAAGGAATAGGGACATTGGAGAAGATAACGATGCGGCTCACAAACCATACCAAGGCCGAGACCCTCCTTCCTGGTTGCGTGACATCTGACCCGACGACCTGTACCCGAAGCGTGACGCACCCCCGAGCACGGACCTGCTCGGGCAACATGCCCGGTCTCCCTCAGCATCGCCTCGCGCTCTCCCGACCTGCTGAAACCCTAAGGACCCGACCCCCACGACGTGCCTATTGTAACCCTTCGCACGGTCCGACCACCCTCTCTCCCTCTTCGCGGTGCTACTCGGACGCGGACTCCCGGAAACCCTCTACGGGATTCCTCATTTTTTATTTATTTTGTCTGATTTTCACATTTTTTGTTATTGTTTTATTTTTCATTTATTTTTTTTTCAGTCTGTTTCGCGCCTAAACCCTAATCTGGGATTTCCCTTTTTTTCTTCTTTTGTCTGTTTCCCCTCCTATGCGGATCACACATGCCTTACGGGATTCCCCCTATTATTGTTAGTTTTTTTTATTTTAGTACTCTATTATTATTATTATATCTCAATTATTACCTAAACTCCATAAGAAAGTCAAAAAGTTATAAATATTAAATTAATAACCCATTAAAATTATCTAATAATTTATTAAAATTATTTAATCAATCACCTTTTCCCCTTCTTCTTTATGATTGCTTTTTCGTTTACTTTTGTTTAATCATGTTTTCCATTTGTTTGTTTTACACTTATGCATTTCTCATTTTATTATATAAATCATCATTTCATCATTATATTATAACATGTTATTACATAATTTCATTTATACATTTTTTAGCATATAAATTTAAACCGTTTTAATGGTAAAATTATATATATACTTAAAACAAAAATGTTATATATTAAATTTATAATTGTAATTATATCAAAATAATAATTATCCTAATTTGAACCATATATTTGTAATTTGAATCTTTGAAAACAAATTTTAATATGTTATTATTCAAATTAACCATAATTTTATTGAAAGTTCACATGTACCATTTTAATCATTCTGTTAATATATTTATAATTTTATTAAGAAAAATTCCAAAAATGTTAATTTTATAATCTAACAATTATTACATTATATATACATCTCTATATAACATATTTTAAACTCAAATGATCGATCAAATAATTGTCTGTATAATAGAGCAGAAATAATTTCATTAAAATATATTAAAATGACAATATTTGATATCATGTATAACCGCATATAAAATTATAATTCTGAGAATAGTGTTTTCATTAAAATCCAATATACAAATATATATATATATATATATCACATTTAGGAAAACAAACAAAATAGATATGTTATTATAGTTATTATTTAAAATATTCTATTAAATAATTATTCGATAAGAATAAATTGTGTTTGACAATAATAGTTATTTTTATTCTTTAAACAAAGTGTGATAATATTTACATTAATGTTTTTACTTTCTTCGGGTAAAAAAATAAAACCTCGATATTACTATTACACGAGAACAAGTTTTTGGGGCATTATAGTGTATGCCTGTATTTAGAAATTCAAATCACCGCGGTGGAAAAATTATATTTACAGGTTAAGTTATAAAAAAGTTGTGTATTGTAGAGACACAGTGTTTCATGCATTAAATATTAAATTTTTTTATAAATCCTTGGGGTGTTACAGGGAGTGTCAGACCAAGTGCGCAGTAAGGTCTGTCGTCGTATACTAGGTAACCCTGAGTCAAGATCAGAACACCTTATCGGAGTTGTTACCCCTATGTATATCTTTTCTAGAATCGCGTCCACTTGTAGTATCTATACATGGATGTATTTTCTAGGAAGATCCCCATAATATATAACTTACCAAAATTCTAGGATGTTCTTCTATTTTTATCCTTAAAATCTATCTTAGGGTTATGTTCCCTAACCAGTTTTTTCTAAATCTAGTTTCCAAAGTTGCTTCTAAACTTCATCTCATACCAACTGTAATGCCCTGACCCCAGAAACCCAAAGCTGGTGTATTATTTTAATACATTGGAATGATTACAAGGAATCAAATAACAACATACCAATTATTTTAGTTGTCTTGGAAGACCAAATTACAGTCATCATACCAATAATACATTGGAAAAAGAAAATAAAACATGATACAATATGAAATAAACTACATCCTTGAAATTGTATTCAATATTCTCTTCCTCATAACCTGGAGAAAGGAAACATAAGAAAGGGATGATCTCAGATGATCATTAAGTGTAAGTGATACAATATAAGATATCATAAACAATAATGAAAACTGAATAAATCATGCCACTGAAACATAATATTGAGTATAATATGGCAGGAATAAAAACTAAATGAATAATGCCATATAAATAATCACATGAAACTTCACCATGGATATTATTCTAGTCGAATAATAACATGATTTATTTATTAATAATATCCTAATAATTGAATTCATATGTCAGACATCATAAAACTATCATCGAGGCCACAGATAAGACTTTTAAAAATACTAGGGTAAGGCCTCGGCCAAAACCCAATCTTGTTTTGTCTTATAAGACCTATCGAAGAATCGAGGTGCTATAGAAGGACCCACCCATAAATTTATAAGTCCAATGAATTCTACATATGTTTAATAACATATATATTTAGATAAAATTTTCCCATACCACTTTTAAATATTTTAATCATAATCATAGATGAAAATACTCTAGTTAAATCATTGATAAACTCTTGAAGAAAATGATCATTAAACATTACAAAGTGTCTCATACCACTTTGAAACATTTAATTATTAATTACATACAATATCATAAGAATAATAATACTCATGATTTGATATATCAAATGTAATTACATACACCACATGAAATTAATAAGTAGTGAACAAGTTGTAAATATCATAGAATTAAAAGTGAGACAAGAAAAACCCTTTTATTTTGGAACGAAGAGTTCTTTTGGAAACCCATTTATATTTTTCATAAAATAATATTGTGAAAATTTTTATCCTAGAAAATAAAATAGGGATTCATTGAAATTATATTTTAGTCATAAATATTTTCCCACTCAAGTGAAATCGTGTAAAAAGATTTTTTAACGAAGCTTTAGAAATAAAACATTTTAGTGCGGTTTAAATAAAATATTATAGAGATTTTAAATCAGAATGGAATGTTTGTATTAATAAAAAAATAAATGAAACATTATATTTTTTTCAAGATAAAGTCTTTTATTTTACAAAAATAATGATGTCTTAGAATATATTATATAGTGCACTTGAAAATGGGTAAGAATTTGAGAAGTTCCCTAGAATCGGGCCTGTTTATCGGGAAGAATTAAGAAGAGAACTATTTTATAACATATAATCCCCATAAAATAAAGATAAAATGATCTGAATATATTATTTTGTGACAAACAAACAGAATATAGAAGATTTAAACCAAAATAAATAAGCATTACATTTGGGTAAGGATAATGAAGGAATAACCTGAAGGAAAAATGAAGGTTTGGGTGGAACCTCTTACAACTTTGTAATCAATTGAATCATATGCCTCAAAATTAATAATAATCAAATGATACATTTAATTACATGAAAATAAATTTATTAATTATATTATACATCAATGGTTATTATACAGACACCATTCAAAAGAAATAGTGGTGAATAATGAATATCTCACAAAAATGGAAGTGAGACGAGAAAACCCTTACCTTATGTATGAATGTGTTCTGAATTTGACCGTAAGGTACTAGAATATGAAATTATACCCATTAATAGTTTAATTCAGAACCTATTAGACATTTATATAATTTATTATAATTTTATTCAGTTCATTTATGGATTTTTGATAAGTTATAATATTGAATTTTGTCGTTATGGAGTGTTCGTTTCTTGATATTCATGATCAGTTCACTTGATTATAAGTATGGAAGTTCATGTGGAATGGATTTAATTATCTAGGATTTAATTTATATATTATTAATAAATATTCATAATTTTAAATGGTTATATATATCATTTTATTACATGGTATGATGATGAATCATTAGATAAGTCATTTAGTGCTAATCGTTTTGATTTTTACGGCGATTTTTCAATCACAATGAACTAGTTTTGTTATATTATTTAGTATCATGTACAAATGGTATTTCTAGAAACATTAAATTTTATATAATAAATATTTTATAATATTTTTCAACCTTAAAAATGGTTTCATGACCATCCTTGAAGGAAAAAACGAAGAACGAAGGTTCATCTTCCACGAAGGTTGTAAATTGGCACCTCTCTGATGATGATTTCATTTTTAAAATAAAAGAGATAGAGTAAGGATATTGATGATATATATTCCATTAACATGATATAATTATATTATATAGATTATAATGGGGTTACCATGATAATTTGGACATAAAAGGTGAGGATAAGATAAGAATATAAAACAAATTGAAAATGAAATTAAAAGAAAAGGGGAGAGGGTTTACCTCTTGGAATATCCTCCTTGAGAAGCTTCTTAAGAGAAGGGGTTTTGGTATATTGGAAATACCAAGGGATCCTAGATGTGTAGAGGGAATAGGGAAGAGTATTTGGGTAGAAATTTGAGAATCTTCAAGGCTTATATGGGTGAATAGAAGAGGGAGTGGGGTGGTTTTTATAGTGGAGGAGAGAAGGATTTTTCCATTATTTTAATCATTATTTTATTATTTTGGCTCAATACTATGATTAGTCTTGATTATTGTGACTAAAAATAGTAATTAGTGCAAGTTAGTTCAAAATAATTGCCATTTAAATCATCCATTACTCAATAATGGTACATAAATTCATTTATTTAATATATTTCGTAAATTATCGAATTTCACTATTCACTAAAAATCAAATATTTCGGAAAAATCCCAAAAATTCACCCTAACCATTATTCGATGTGTAGAATTCAAAAAATGTACTCCATTTTAAAAATAATTTTCTAAAAATGTGAAATTTAATTTTTAAATAAAATCATTATTTACATGAAAAATACAGATTTTAATTTTAAAACTAATTTTATGATACTTTTAAAAATTAACTGAGGTCTCATAAAATTATCCTAAAATAATAGGGAAAAAATATTTATTTATTAATTCATTTTATGAAAATTATTTTTATTTTAAATAAATTTTATTAATTTAAAATTGTAAATAAATATTTATTACTCATAAAAATACCAACACTTAATTATTTATTTTTTAAACATTCACTCTCATTTATAAAGTGCCTAAATTTTATTTATACTTCCATGGGTGAGATTAATATTCATATGTTTTAGTTTACTATTAACAAGGGTAAAATTACTATTCATAAGTGTACATTACTATTCATAAGGGTCAAGTTACTATTCACTAAAAATTAAGTTGATCCTATTAGACTCTAAAAAACTTATTGATCGCAATAGTGTGTATCTGTTTTTCAAATTTCAAATCATAGAAGTAGAAAAAATATGTTTCATGGATATGTTATAACTATAAAAATGTAATTTTTTTCAGAGACTCGGTGTTATGTGCATATAAGTTATCAATGGAATTAAAATTATTTATGAAGAAATATACCATAAAATCTTGGGGTGTCATATTTATAGTGAATATATTCGTAACATAATTTAGTATTTATCAAAATAATTATAATAATAAATATATATTATACTTAATCAAATAATCTATTGATAAAAATGAACTTTGTAAAAATAATCAAATATATATTAAAATATTCCTTTACACAAAAATAATACTATAAAATAGTATTTTTTTAGAACATTAATTAATTTATAAGCTATTAATTATAATTACTTATAAGTATTATTATTAATTAAAATACTTAATTTTAAATTATTTAATATTATTAAAAAAAATTACTAGGGTGTTACAGAGAATGCAAGACAAAAAAATTAAACATGCAAACAGAATGAAAATAGAATTAATGCAGACAGAATGATGTTAGGAAGAAAGGAGACATTCCTGAGATAATCACCGAGATTGAACCTTCATTGTATTATTATTGGATTCTAATTTAATTAATGAACACAGTCTATATTATGTGTGAAAATCATCATCTTCATATGGTTGTGAATATTTGGTGCTCTCATCAATTGATGAGAGACCGCACATCCACCTCTTTGATCGAGGGAAAATATTACAGAAGTGAAAGATAAACTGTGGGTGGAAAGTATGGACACAAAGATTTCTTTCCTAATAAGATCACCCTCATAATAACTATAAAAAAAATAAGAAACAATAAACATGAATGTTCAAAGGTTTGAGATCAACAGTGGATTACTCCCTTGGCAACATCCTCAGGTAAGCTACTCATGACCATGAGCATAAAAGTTCACAGTAGAGAAGATTGGGGTGGAAACACAAAAGATATAAACAATGATAGAATGATAGGAAGAATAATACTAACATATACTAAAATTGTAGAATACTATTAAAACAGAAATTAAACTACAAAATTATAGAAAATGGACAACAAATTCTACCCCTATGTTTCCAACCCCTTGAAATGAATAAGAAACACTTTTTATGGGAAAAAGATGTGAAATATTTGGCTCCAAAATCTTTCTAAAGTTTATGAATGGTAGGCAAAATAAATAGCATAATTGGTAAATGTAGTATTATTAAAATTTGTTCATCCGTCACTCCTCTTTTTTATCATGAAATTTCAGCTTTATTATCCATGTGTGGTGAGTGATATTTTGAATTTACTCTGTGTATTTATTCTAGACAGGTGACTCTTTTCATTCCCAATCATCTGAATTCCCATGCATTTATTGCCTTAAAAATTAAGGAATCATGCACAGAACCCTAAATTATAGTTTTTCATACTAATATTGACTTTGTTTATGTTAAATTTAATCTCAATTTTTTTGGTAATTTTTGGGTTATGCTCCCAACAATAAAATTATCCAAATCTGTGTAAAATTGTCAAGGTTGGATTGTGAGCTAATTTTGGCCCTCCAAATGGAAGATTTTTCTTTGGGTAATTAAGGATAAAATTAATCCCATCGAAAATAGAAACCTATAAAAGAAGAAATTTTCAATTTGGATCAGTTCATAAAACGTTATGGCCAAAACATTGAAACAAATTAAAACTATTAAAATCCAAAAAATGCCATTTTAGTCTTCAGATATAATCACCATCGATCCAAAAGAAATTATTTAGTGAATCAAAGCATGTTAGAGATCTAAATTCATCGATAAGACATTGTTCTTCATTGTTCCTCTTCGATTTATTCTTCTCCTATCTCCTAAAACCATGGATCTAATACATAAAGGATAAATCTATGTTATTTGATGGGAATATTGATGAGATATGCTTGATTCTATTTAAGAGAATAAGATTTAATATTAAATCTAGATAATTGTAGTGTCAAAAATTTATTTTCAGAAACTATTGAGAGGTAGGTGTCTTATCTATTCTCTCCACTTGATTTAGAAATTGAAGGATAGTTTTGGAAAAATTATTTTATTGAAATTATTGTGAAATCATTGTATAGTTATATAGGGAAAACACTTTTGCTAATGGATTTTTTAATTATGGAAAATTTTAAGGATTTTGGGAAAACCTGTTTTTTATAATTTTAAAATGATATTTTAAAAATGTGGTATGGTTTGATGAACATAAGTTATTTAAGGAAATTATTTTAAGAAATATTTGGTTTTATTTATGTGAGATGGTTTGGCATGGGATTTGGAATATATGGTTAGTGGTGTTTATTGTTTTTTATGAGACCATGTATTAGGTGCATGTAGCATTTGGGTATAAATACATGACCCTGGATAAGGGGTGTGTACTATTGGTGCTCTAATCACACTGCGATTCACTATTCATTTCAACCCTTATACCACTATGCTAAACTGATTTTGTATCATTAATTCCAAATTTAATAAAAAATTTCACTTTATGTTTGATTCAATTAATTCTTTCACTATTGAAAATGCAAATTTCACTTTTTTATGATTTAATTGAAGGTGGAGGTGATTCAGAGAGCCCACGATGATACGTAAGAAAAATGGGCCAAATTTCATGGAAGCTCATTAACACGTGTCCACTATTTTTCATGTTACGCAAAATCTTTGAATCAAAATGGGATGATATTTTGTGGAAAAATACAAAATTTAGTGGGATACAACTCTTAATAAGGAACAAAATCCCAATTCTCCCACTAAGAGGCCCAATCGAACTGATCTATCCATGGAATTGAATCGTCACAATGTCAAAACTGGTGTTTTGTATTTTTTTGATTTCACAATATGTAGTTTTTTCAAATGATTAAAAAGACTTTGTGTAAATATTAAATAGTTGAGATAAAACTTTTTATTTTTCTAAAAATCCATATAATACTATCTCGAGGTCTAAAACCATGGTCCATGTGGTTTTTCTAAATCTAGGGGTTCAAAACTACCTTCCAAATTTCCTATAAAATGATACCTTGGGAACCCTATTTGGATGTTTTAATAGGATGAATGGTGATTCTATTTTGGAGTCTCAAATAAGTCATCTTGTCATCCCTATTACTTATGGAGGCTATGGTAACTTCTAATTTAACATATTTTTCTTCCTCCCCACCCATGGAGTTCTAAACTCCTCATGATCACCCAGGGAGGAACATGTTGTAAATCCCAAGCTTTGATTTTATAATAATTAAATGATCGTATTAATTCCAGGTTTTTATATTCTTTTAATTTATATTCTATTATTATTATTTTTTATTTATTTACTTCTATGTAATACTTGACTTATATGATCAGGTTTGGGGGTACTCATTCATGTGATATTTCACACACCATTCACCACTTATCCTTCCCCTTTTCAATTGCGGTGTTGTTTTGATCGTATTGGTAAATTGAACTCACATAAACACTACCATGGACATGTAATTTCATTTCATGGTAACACATTGAAATAAAATACAAACCTGGACAATGCGTCGAATTCTTCATGTGTTTCCATGGTGAGTTTCAGTTATGAAGTCGATCACAAATCACCCAATCATTAGTAGTATCCAGTGAATCATTGTCTGTTTGCAACTAAAACCTAGGATGTATACTAGTATAAAATAAATAACATTATATTTCTAGGTGTTAAAAATGAGGTATTAAAATATTATAACCATATCTCTTGAAGTGATGAAGGATGAGCATCATGATATTTCCCTACATTGATCACACTTAATCGAATCTATCAATTTCTAGTTTCTTGTATCACTTTCTTTTATATGATTTAATATCAAATAAACAAAAACAAAATTCCATACAATCTCATTACTATTTTTATTAATCAAAACATTCTTTTAAAATTATTGATCTTAGGCTCCATCGAGAGACAACCTAGGGTTCCTGCTATACTGTAGAAGTTCTAGTAAAAACTAAACAACTAATTTGACGCACTCGATAATGCGATATAATTTTGGCACCATTTCTGGGGATCCAAGATCTTTTTTTATTTAATTTTATTTATCTACATTTTTACTTATTACTCCTAAAATCCCACCCCCCCCCCATTTTATTGTTTTATTTTGTTTTTTTGTTTTTGTTTGTTTGTGTGTGTTCTTTCTCTCTTTCTCTCTTCTTCTTATCTCTCTCTATAATTATGTAATATAATATTCTCTTTTATTTTATATTTTAACCTATCTTAAGTGATTCTATTTTATCCATCCCCCACCATAAATAAATAGACAAGCAAAAAAACATCGCAACTTATATACATGACTCGATAAGAAAAACAAAAATTGCTTGAATTTGACCTAGAAATTGAAAAAACACTTCACTCAAACATTAGGTTATATAGGGTAGGATATTAAATTAACATAGATGAACATCTTGTGGAACCTCAATTAGTCCTAAACCAATAAAAAATTTAACCAAACTAAACCTAAAAAATTATGGATGCAAACAATAAAACCTTAAAATAACTGACCACCCTGGATGTGGAGTACCAACCTGCGTACATCCAATATCCTGAGGAAGTATCCAACATTGAGCTAAAATCAGGACTCATCCACCTACTTACTAAATTCCATTCTATTACTAGTGAGGATCCTCACAAGCATCTCAAGGAGTTTCATATAGTGTGCTCTACCATGAAACCCCAAAATGTGTCTGAGGACATCATTAAGTTTAGGGCCTTCCCTTTATCCCTTGATGGTGTAGCCAAAGACTGGATATACTATCTACCTACCACAATTGGGGGCTAGAATGAACATAAACTACTCTTCATATATAATCTTTTCTACGCCTCCCGAACTACATCAATTAGAAAAAAAAGTGTGGAATTAGGAAATCACAAGGAGAGACCCTTCAGGGATACTAGAAGGGATCCAAATGACTTTGTTCAAGATGCTCCCACAAACAAATTAGTGAAAAAAATTCCAATTAAATACTTTTATGATGGACTTGTTCCCATGGATCTTAGAATTGTAGATTAGTAGTTGGTGGTTCCCTAGTTGATAAAACTCCATCTACCTCTCATGAATTAATAGCCAACATGGCTCAAAATGCACAACAATTTGGTACATGATAAATTGTACCAACTCGAGGAGTTCATGAGGTAAGACATTCATCCCCAGAAAAAAAAGGTAGATAATTAACTTGATTACATGCATACCCTTATAAGGAAATTAGCTCAATCACAATGTAACTCACACTCTTCTTCTATTCCATTACATTGAGGTATTTATTCTAATAACACTCATTTTTATGACCAGTGCCTTCAACTTCAGGATTCATCTAAGTCATGTGTAGCAGTATTCCCTGGTCATCCATTCCAATAAGCACCTCCTTTCATGAAACAACCTTTCAGGCCAAATCCAAACCCCAGGTTGAAAGCACAACCATGGTACCGACAAGGGGTAAACTCAAGCTACCCCAAGAATAATCAGTATTAATAAGGCCAAAGTATGCAACCTTCTTATCCCTAAACTTCTTAGAACATTCCTCCTCTTCCTACCAAATCTGAAGCAATCCTTGAGTACATAGTGAATAAAATGGGAACCAAGAACCTCCAGTTCCAATAGACCATGAAATCAGCTATTCAAGACCTATGAACTCAAGTGGTGCAATTGTAAGAAACCATTGGTGAATTAAAGATGCAAGGTTCTGGAAAACTCCCATCCCAACATTTTTATAATCCAAAAGACAAAGGTAATGTATGTGTAATCACACTTCTTATTGGTATATAAATTTATTCTTCCAATTATTCTACCAAACAAGTATGTCCTCCTCTTGAAAACTCTCTTTCTCTTCCCAAAATAGTTTCTAGTGAAGACAAACAAGAAAAAAAAGGGTAAACAAATTATCATTGAGGATTCCTCTAAACAATTCATTCCTCTTCCTTTCCACCAAATACTCTCTAAATTTAACAAAAAATTTTATAATGAGATTAATAATTAAATAATGTATATATTTAAAAAGGTACAAGTTAACATTCCTTTATTATGTGTAGTTAAATAGATCCCTCACTACGCAAAATTTCTTAAATATCTTCACACCCATAGATATAGACTGAAGGGGGATGAGAGAGTCGACCTGGGAAGGAATGTATCAGACTGAATAAAACCATAAATTCCAACCAAACGATGGAATATGGGAACTTTCATGATACCTTTCACCATAGGGGAGACCTTCTTTTCTGATGTAATGCTAGATTTGGGTGCTTCGATTAATGTTATTCCTTAGTATGTGTACACTTCTCTATAGGTTGGATAGATTAAACTAATGGGAATTTTCATGAAACTTTTCAACTGAAGCACAACACACCCATCTGAAGTGGTCGAGGATGTCCTAATAAAAGTGAAGAATCTCATCTTCCTTGCATACTTCTACATTCTTGAGATGGAAGATACCATAACCTAAGGACATTCCCCTCTCATACTAGAAATATCATTCCCTAAAATAGAAAATGTGATCATAAACATTCACAATGGTATGATTTCTATGGAGTTTGGTGGACGAAAGATAAATTTTAACATCCTTGAGGCTATGAAGCACCCTATTGTAGAGAAATACACTCTTCATGTCTATTCAATGGAAGTTCTCTCAAACGATACACACACACACACACACACAATTCTCTCCTCGGCCCATACTCTGATTCATTTTCCACTTATTCTCCCCTAGATAATTTGAGTTTGGATTCATTTTCTGAGTGTTGTGTGGATTCAGAAAAGTTTAAATTTTGTTCTTTAATTTATGAGTGTGTTCATTATGAGGTACCCCTGACCATCGATGATTATGTAAATCTCATTTCCATTGATTCACCTTCCTTATAGAATAAACATGAGCAGATAGATAGTTTTATCGACCTCACTCCCCCAAAATCCCTTCCCACGATCCAAAAACCACTAGTGTTGGAACTAAAACAACTTCAATCTAATTTAAAATATGTCTATCATGATGGTATTGACAAATTTCCAATCATTATTAGCAATAACCTCTCTCCATAGTTGGAATAAAAATCGTTCAACCATTTGAGAGGGTGTAAAAACGAAATTGGATGGACATTGGCTGATATTCCTAGGATTATCCCATCTATTTGTATGCACCATATAATTTTATATGATGAGGTTAAGCTCTTAAGTCAAGATCAACATCGGTTTAATCCCAATATTCTTGAAGTGATAAAATTAAAAGTCAGTAAATTACTTATTTCTGGGATCATTTATCCTATATCAGATAGAAAATGGGTTAGACCAGTGAAAATTGTTCCTAAAAAATCTTGAATAATAGTAGCATCAAATGAAAGGAATGAATTGGTTCCACACATGTGAAAAACAGTTGGAAAGTCTGTATTGACTATTTTCAATTGAATCAAGCCATGAAAAAGGACCACTTTCCTCTAACTTTCCTTGAAAAAATGTTAAAAATACTGACCGGTATGTCCCATTATTATTTCCTTGATGGCTATTCAGGTTATTTTCAAAACCATATATCCCCAGAGGATCAAGAAAATATAAAATTTACCTATCTATTTGGCACATTTTTATATAGAAGGGTGCATTTTGGTCTATGTAATGCTCTTAGTAATTTTCAACGATGTATGTTGAGTATTTTTTCTATGTACATTGAGAATTTTATGGAAGTTTTTATGGATGATTTCATAGTTTATGGAACTTCCTTTGATGACTGTTTGGCACATATAGGTTTTTCCATCCGTCGTTGCATTGAAAAAGATCTCATATTAAATTATGAGAAATGAAATTTCATGGTTGAGTGAGGGATAGTTCTTGGGCATGTTATTTCAAAAGATTTAATTCAAGTGGATAAATCAAAAATTGAATTAATTTTATCACTTATATATCCAAAATGTGTCTGTGAAGTTTGGTCGTTCTTGATTCATGCTAGTTTTTACTGATGATTCATTAACGACTTTAGTATGATCACACTTCCCCTGTCTCGATTATTTCAAAAGGGTTCTAAATTTCTATTTGATAAAAAATTAGAGGATGCTTTCAATTCACTAAAAAGTAGTCTCACATCACCTCCCATCATCCAACCACCAAGGTTGGATCTCCCCTTATAAATTTTGTGTGATTCCTCTGACTTTTCAGTTGGGGTAGTTTTATCAAAAAGGGTTGACAAGTATCCCCATTTCATTGAGTATACCTCACGTACGCTTGACCCTACCCAGGAAAACTACACCACCACTAAAAATGAACTCCTTTATATTGTGTTTTCCTTGTAAAAGTTTTGTTCTTATCTTATCGGCTCAAAAAACATTGTCTTTTCTAATCATAATGCCCTTTGTTTTCTCCTAATGAAACCTGGAGCTAAGCCTCACCTCATTAGGTTGATGCACCTCCTCCAAGAGCTTGACCTTGATATTAGAGATAAGATAGGAGTGGAAAATGTGGTAGTTGGCCACATTATTAGGATTCTCCCACCACTAGACCATCATGTTGACTCACCCCTCCCCATTAGAGAATTGTTCCCTCCTGAGGAATTTTGTGATGTTGTAGAACTTACCCCATGGTATGAGTACATTGTGAATTTTATAGAAACATCTAGGGTCCCCACATATTAAATCACTTCACAATCCCAAAGTCTTAAGTATGATTCATGATGGTAAATTTGGGATGACTCATATTTGTGGAGAATTTGTAGTGACCAAGTTGTTTTTCAGTGTTTCCTTGGCCATGAGTTCACCTATATTTTGACCTTTTACAGCACTTTAGCTTTTAAGTGCCACATTGTCTCTCAATGTATAGCTTTAAAGGTCCTTGAATTGGGTAGTTATTGGCCAAAATTTTATAGGGATGCCCATCGGTTTTTCAAGTCATGTACTCGATTTCAATTCAATGAGAGTATCTCCAAGAGGAATCAAATGACCTGCAACCCATGTTATTTTGTGAGATCTTCTATGCATGAGGCATTAGGTTGATAAACAATGTAATATGAATCTCTCATATATAGGTGAGCATAGGAAGTTGAAAATTCAAGAGTTGGACGAAATTTAGTGTGATGCATATGAGAACTCTTGAATCTATAATGAGAATTCAAAGGCTACCCATTATGTGATGATTCATTATTATAAGTTTCATTTCAGTGAGAAGGTCCTTATGTACAATTCCAGGCTAATGCTTCCCCATGTAAGCTTCGTTCCCGATGGATTGGTCCTTATATTATTTCCAATGTTTACCCTTTCAGTACAATACAAGTTATACATGAGCAGAGTGGATGAAGTATTACAGTCAATGGGCAGAGACTTGAACATTTTTAGGAGGATTTTCCAAAGCATCTGGTGGAGTAAATACACCTTCAAGAAGAAACATACTAGTGAATCCCACAAGGATTTATCCTTCCTTCCCACATTATCCTTTATTACAGTGAGGAAAATTCACACTCTAGACGTGGGGGTTGGAATATTCCTCGGTTAGTTGGAAATTTTCATCATATTTCTTATTTTTCTCTTATTGGATTGTTGGATAGTTTTATTTCCTCCCCCCCCCCCACCCCAATCCCCCCCTCCCTCACATTTTTTCCATAATGCAAATTCTTGATGCCCACTTTATCATAAAAAATGATACCCGTTTAATCATGGAAGTTATTGAAAATGCATGAAGAATTTCCCTATTTTATATTGTTTTAATGTTTTAAAATTTATTGTTTCAATGTTGAAATGTGTGTTTTAGCATGAATTTAACATTGTGGTGTGATTTTTAGTAAATTGGTTGTTTATCTATGATATATATGGTTTCATATCTTTAAAACCTTTGAGAATAATGATACCCTTTGTGTGAGTAGTTTATGGTATAATTATGTCACTTAATATCTCCACACATATTTTTCACCAAACCATGAAGTGTGAATATTTATTTCATAATATAAGGTAAATATAAGTTAGGTTAATATTTATCAACTTTCTAAAATGATTTTTTCATACTTTTATTCCATATCTAATCTGTTTCATTACTGTACCAGACTAACATATGTGTGTGTACGTCTTATACAACTACTGTACACCCAAAAAAAACTATAACTAAAAAAATTAATTAAAAAAACAACAACATAATAATAAGGATTGTGTCTTGGGAAGGTAAAAAACAACTATTCCTCATCCTTTTATCTTATTATAATTATTACAATTAGTGGTCTGAGGAGATCAAACAAGGGTTTAGTGATGAGTATGAGACTTGTTCCAAGTTCAAATTTTGAAAAAAATAGTAATAAATGAGGGGACTGATGAAATGTACAACATATTGGGATATCTAGGTCAAGAGATTAAGGTTTGACATTTGGGAATGCTTATGTGAGCAGGTTTTGAAATTTTATTGCAAGGAATGTAGAGAAGATTCAGTGGGAAAAATTATTTAAGCAGAAAAATGTTAAAATAACTGATATTTTCTGGATAGAAAGGGTAAAGAATTGCATGGGATAGTTTTTACACACAAATGTGGATATTTAGTGACATGATTTACTTTTTAATTCCTTTCTCATATTGGTATCATGCATCTCTTTGAATTTTGTTCTAATACAATTTATGAGACATTTTTTTTCATGATCACTAGGAATAACCCCTTGGTGTGATTTTCTATTTGATCACATTACTATCACGGATATAATTTTAATTTAATGTTAACTCTTCATGAATTTTGGAATATCTCTATGAATAATTTTTGGAAATGTGATTTTTTCAAGGAGTAAAAATGTTTAGGTGTGGGGCTATGATCGCACCGCAATTCACTATTCATTTTTACCCTTATACTGATGTGCTAAAATGATTTTGTATCATAAATTTCAAATTTAATAAAAAAATTAACTTCATGTTTGATTCAATTATTTTGTTTTTCACTTTTAAAAATGTAAATTTCACTTTTTTGATGATTTCATTGAAGATGTACTTGATTCTAAGATCCCACGATGATGTGGATGGAAAATGGGTCAAACTACATGGAAGCCCATTAACACATGTCCACTATTTTTCATCATTCAAAAAATTAGTAAAACAAAATGGGATAATATTTTGTCGAAATATACAAAATTTGGTGGGATAAAATTATTAATAAGTAACAAAATCCCAATTCTCCCACTAAGAGGTTGATCCAAACTAATCAATCTAGGGATTCGAATATGAAAAAATTCAAAGTGGTGTTCTATATTCTATTGATATATCGAGATATAGTTGTTAAAATGGTTCCAAATTGTAGTTAAAGATATTTAAAAGGTGGTTTTATAACTTTTTCGTTTTCTACAAAGTGATATAAGACTTTGTGGAGGTCTAAAACAATGGGCCAAGTGGTTTGTCGAAATCTAGGGGCTCAAAACCACCATCCAATTTTCCTATAAAATGATACCTTGGGAACCCCATTTGGATGTTCAACCAAGAGTCAAGGTGTCACCGTTTTGGAGTCCCAAAGTATTCCTATCATAATACCTAGATGTTTTGGTGTCTATGGTAACTTCTACTTCAACATCTTTTTCTTCCTCCTCTCCCATGGAGTTCTAAACTCCTCGTGATCACCTGGGGAGGAACATGTTGTAAATCCCAAGTTTTGTTTTTTGTAATAATTGAATTATACATTTAATTATGGGTCTCTATGTTGTTTTTCTCCATCTTCTATTCTTATTTTATTGATATATGTACTGGTATGTCATATTAAACTCATATCATCATGTTTCGGGGTACTCATTCATGTTATGTTTCACACACCATTCACCACTTCTTCTTCCACCTTTCAATTGTGGTATTTATTTGATTCATATTGGTAAAATGAACTCAAATAAATACTTACAGGGTAATTTATTTTAATTTCATGGTAACACATTAAAATATCATTCAAACCTAGACAACACATCAAGTTCTTCATGTGTTGTCTCGGTGAGTTTCGATTATGAAGTCGAACACAAATCACTCAACCATTGGCAGTATCCGATAAATCATTGTGTGTTTCCAACTGAACACTTGTAGGTATACTAGTATAAACTCATTAAAAATATTGTTATAAGTGTTGAAAACTATGGGTTAAAATATCATAACCCTACATCTTGAATTTATGAAGTATGAGCATCATGAGATTTTCTTGCGTTGCTCACGCTTAATCAAATCTGTCAATTTCTACTTTCTTGTAACATTTTATTATATATTATTTCATATTAAATCAAAAAAACCCAAATTTCATACAATCACATTACCCCTTCTCTTAATCAAAACTTTCTTTTAAAATTGTTGGTCAAAGGCTCCGTGATATATGACATTGGGATCCTTCTATACTGTAGAATTCTAGTAAAAACTAAAGAACTAATTTGATGTGCTCGACAACGCAATCAGACACTTGAACATTGGTCACATTATGACTACTTGGTGGATCAACAAGATATTAATCATGAGTATGTAACTTTTTCCAAGAATTTGTATGGAATTGGTTTTCTAAATCAATGAGAAAAGTTTCAAACGACTTGTAAAGTGTTTCCTTGGAACTTGTTTCCTATTTTGATATAAACTATTTTATCTTCTTTTAAAACTATTTCATATAAAATACCAATTCTTTCCCAAGTGGTGTGAGTTTGGAATTATTTGGTGAAACCATACTGAGTTTATAATCAACCCTTTATTGGGCATTGTTGTACATTTTTAGATGTCATATATCAAGACATAGGTAAAGGCAAGCTATCTCATTTTGTAGTGATTCTTCTTCATACCATGGATGAGGCTTGTGAAGTTGGATCATGGAGATGGTAGGGATTTGGTTGTCTCTATATGTTGAGTCTTTTTTTCTTTTGGATTATTATCTTCCATTTCTTTTAAAACTCTAATATGGTTGTCTATTATTGGGATTACCTTTGGTTGTATTTTTATTCATGCATCATATAGAGGATTTCGTGTTTGTTATTTCTGTTCATCTAGTTGTATTCTTAAAAAGGTAAAATCTTCCCCCAAAATCCTTTAAATACCTTGGCATATATTTTTAGCCTTTTGTGTCTTGGGGATTCAACCTAAGGAAAGAAACCCCACCTCCTCGACTCAATCCAATGAGGATGGGTGGGATGTTACAGCAAGTGTGAAACTTTCTTGATTACAGATATTGGGACAAAGGGATTATATTACATAATGAGTATTCATATGTGGTTATCATCATTGAAAATGTTTAGTAGGTTATCATTTTTAATTTCCCATAATTACCGTGTAATTTGTTTTTTAATTATATGGAATTATTTCGAGACCAGACGCTCTGACGGCACCAGATTCTGAGGCCCGGTGAGCCTGAAATAGAATTTTGAACTTTTTTTAAATTTCATTTAAGTAAATGTGTGAGTGGGTTTTTCTAACTTGTAAATCAATGCTCAGATCAAAAATATGAGGGCACTGTTGAACTTGGAACACTGGTGTTCTCCAAGAAAGGACCTAACTTCGGCTGGTAAGGGTCGACTGGAAAAGTTTGTTTTCGAACTTTTCAGAAAAAAATAAAATAACTTATAAAGATTATTTTTTCCAAACTTTTGAGTGATGAATGGTGGCACTGTAGTGCGGTGATGAGGCGCATTAAATGAAATTCATTAACGGATCATTTTTTTACAGCATAACGATGCATTAAATGAAGCATACTGACATGACGTTATAGTGTAACAGAAACTCTGTGATGTGTTTTCTTTTAATGGGTTAACGCGTTAGAGAGTTGAGAATCAAAGGGTGGAAATTTCCCTGAATAACTATCGATGAGAAATCTCTCCAATGATGAACAATGAATTTCGGCGAATTGTTAACAAATTTGACGTATCTTGAAGAATGGGACCCGTGAGTGACAAACATCTTTGACCTCTTGAATCTTCATGGGTAGACCGCTTCAACGTCTAACTGCTTCAAGGTATGGGTTTATTGTTTTATGTTTTCTCCATTCTTATTTGAAGAAAATGAATGTGGATCAACACGCAAACAAGTTGATCC
Source organism: Viscum album (assembly GCA_963277665.1). Classification (NCBI taxonomy): domain Eukaryota; kingdom Viridiplantae; phylum Streptophyta; class Magnoliopsida; order Santalales; family Viscaceae; genus Viscum; species Viscum album. Next base: position 181,215,358 of record OY728153.1, on the reverse strand, counting down.
TCGGATTGTGTGTTATTTCGGTAGGGTGTTTTCCTTGGGGTTTTTTACATCGGGATTGATGATTATCCAATAGAACTATGACCCCAAGCCTCCATTATTTTAAAACCTTTAATGCGGAAGGCATGGGCTTACATGAACAAGGCAGATCCCCTCCACTTGTGAATTCTTCATGGCCGCATCCTCAAAATGGAGATAAGAAGAATCCGAGTCCATTTTAGGAAATAATTCATCCCCATGAGGACATAGGCGCAAGCGGCGCGAAGAACAAACCACCGGAGTAGACCCGGTGGTCTGCAAAAGAACCCATCAATGCACCCACCGCAACCACGAGTGGGTGGAGGCATTCCAAGATGATGTGCTGGAAGAACGTTGTGGCCAGATCAGGTCATAGCAGTGCGGTAAGAGCCATTGACCTATGTTCTAGCGGCTGGCGGCGGGTGGACGCGGTCACCCGGCCACGTCGGTGCACTGCGAACGCCGAACCACAATGAGGCACATGCGGAAGGCCATAGTCAACCAACCACGGCGAAGGTACTAGCCCTAAAGACGACCAATGGGGTGAAGGGGAGCCGGATGTGGCTTCCAGCCATGTCCTGGCCAGGCGGACCGGGCATGGCGTGGGTCCCCCTAGAGGGCCAAACCCGCTCCAGCGGGCCGGGCGGACCCGCGGCCCAACGGGCCTATGGCCAACATGATGAATTGGGTCGGGCAAAATCTAGGCCACGTTTGGTTCCGGTCGGTGGACCCGGGCTGGTTTGGGTCGGTTCAGTCCAACCGGGTCAGACCGGATTAGAACCTAGACCCAACCGGGCCCTTTTTGGAAAAACACCAATATCTTTCAAATCGGGCATCCGATTGACGATCCACTTGTGACGTTGGAACCCTCGCAATGAGGTGGGTATTTTTGCATGCCCTATGGAGGATTTCATGGAATTTTAAATGGAATGAATGGATTGAGGATAAGTCCTCTCAGAATCAAGCACACTATGTATGGAAAACCTGTGGTTGGCGGAGACCTAAAGACTTCTAACAAGAGACCCTGTGTAGATCATCTACTACAGCTCAATGGGAAGCGGATTCTATGTGACCCGATAGGCCCATGGTGTGGAGTGGCTCTATGTGACCCGGAATGCCCATGGTACTCGATAGGAGGAGTACCTCAGTAAGGCCAAGGTGGGAAGTGGCTTCTGTGTAATCTGACATGCCCACGATGGGGGACGACTTTTGTGTGACCCAGCATACCCACGGTACGCATTAGGTATGAGTACCACATTAGTCCTAGGATAGTGGGAATTGGCTTTTATGTGACTCGGTACGAACACTTTACTCATTGAGTAAGAGTTCTCCAGTATCCCAAGGTGTTCGATGATATGACCAATGGTCCTACATTCAATACTCAAGAATATACCTGGTCTGAACTGTATTGCTTCGTGATGATATTTTGTGGTTTCATGTTGATTAATTTGTTGTCTTTCATTGTTGTTTTGGGGTCCCTACTGAGTATTTTGTTACTTACCCCTACACTGGCTTCACCATCACGTGTTGTGTCTGGTGCAGATGATCACCGCCTTGAGGGAGGACTTGGTGGCCCAGGATCCTGTGGTTCCCAATGAGACCAGACAGATGGGTTTTACTTCTCTGGCTTCCTGAAGCTACTCTACACTTACCCATCATGTGGGGTTTTCAGTGGACAGATTTCATATTCTCCTTGTACATTCCTTTTTCTAGTTTATCTTTTGTTGGTTTTGTATTCTATCCCATTTTACCTATAGTTTTTAATTTTACACAGTGGTTGCTTAGTGGCATGCATGTTTAATTTTCCAGCATTAGGATGTGGTTTTGTGTGCATACGTACATGTACTTAGGCCAGTGCCTCCAAATTGCAGGTTGACGCCTTCGGTGCTAGTAACCAACCCCTGACCTTTGGGAGGCAGGCTTGGGGTATGTCATGGCACGAGGCCCGGGGGATGGGTCGTGACAAAGTGGTATCAGAGGTGGTCATCTCTACCTCAAAGACTCGAAGTCTGTTGTTTTGTGTTTGGGAAACAGTGTTAAATTTTTTGAGTTTAACTTTCAAATTCAGGGAGTCCAGTGTTTGTGTAGAGGTCGACGTATTCATACAAGAGGAACTTGAATTCTTCTATTTGACTCTATACATAAAAACATTGGTTGCATGCATCATATAAGAATTGATTGTCTAATTATGTTATTATTGAATTAGATTCATCTAAATAGGTATAATCTATTAACCATGGTACATCGTGATCTATATCAGGATGCCTCTATGCATACAGCCAGCTAGGATTCTGGTGTGTGACTGTGAGGACAGCCCACCTAGCGATGAGGCGTCGGCTTAGGGACCCATTCTAGAGATGGACCCACTGGGTGGTGCACCAGCATTACCACCACCAGTTGATCGGTAGTTACTACCGGCATTACCGGTAGAAGACTCTTATAGGCTCAGCACCTTGCATGAGTTCCAGAGACAGAGACCTTCCAATTTCAGGGAAGAGATATATCCTTAGTCCACTAAGGATTGGCTGGAGGCAGTGACACAGGTCTTCTTCTTAGTGAGGACGTTGCTTGATCAGATGGCGATCTTAGCTGTGAGCCTTCTTCATGGATCGACAGGGAGATGGTGGATTTTAAAGATTCAGACTCATGATGAGGCGACCCTCTCTTGGGCTGACTTCGAGTGGCTTTTCCGAGAGGAGTTATTCCTCGTGACCTTACGCTCAGTGCACATATAGGAGTTGCTTCACCTACAACAGGGAATCATGTTAGTGGATGAGTAATCTGCGAGGTTTAAAGACCACTCTCTCTACTCTACATACATGGTATAGGACCCTTTATTTAGGGACAAGACCTTTGATCAAGGACCCATATGGGAGATCAGGGCATCCATGGTGTCTCTCAGCATCCCCACTCAGGCTGGGGTACCGGAGTGAGCCCTTCATGTGGATATCTTCCATATCATGCTAGCACTGACAGCTGGAGCCACCAGTAGGCATCAGGTGGAAGAGTATTTAGAAGTGAGCAGTAGGCAACAGATGAGGGGACCCAAGCGGGTCAGATCTTTTAGGGGATGACTCGAGGTCTTAGGGTCGGTAGTGCGGGGCTCCCAAAGTAGGGGGAGTCAGTAGGGATCTAGGCTATGCTTCTCATGCGTCGGGAAGGGACACATGGCTCGTGGCTTCCCGACCTACCACACAGATGATTAGTAGATGTTTGACGAACCACCAAGGAATAGTAAGAGGTTCGACCGAGGAGGTCTGTAGGGTGGAAGATGTGGCAGGGGAGTAGGCCGAGCAGCAGGCAGTGGATGACGTTTTGAGGTGATACAACCACCACCCCTAGGTGGTCCACCAGGGGCTCAGGGAGCTAGCGGATAGGGGTGAGGACAGCTTCAGGTGATTTAGTCCTATGAGCACGGTGCTCCAGAGATGATTAGAGGTATGATCTGTGTCTTCTCCACCGTAGCTAAAGTTCTTATAGACACATGCTCTAGTCACTCTTTCCTTTCCACGTACCTCGTTTGAGGCTTAGAGATTTTGGTGGAGTCGTTGTCTCAATCATTATGATTGGAGACTTCTACGGGAGAGGATTAGATGATTACACGCTAGTGTCAGTAGTGTGACCTTACTCTATAAGGATAGAGATTTGGATAGGATCTCCTTGTAGTGGAATCAAGGCATTACAACATTATCTTGGGTGTGGACTAGTTATCTATAGACCATGATCATATTGACTGTATTGTGTACAAGGTGTGGTGTTTCCACGATGATGGGACCAGCTTTTCCTTCAATGGTGAAAAGGGAACTTTTGCAGTATAGGACATACTTTCTCAGTGGAGGGTGCAGCCGATCACTAACTAGTTAGCTATCCTCGCCTTCGGTGCAGTGGATGAGATGAGTCCAAGTTTTCATATAGTGGTGGATGAGTATGAGAATTTCTTCCCTGGGGATGTTCTTGGACTACCTCCTCATAGAGAGGTATACATCTGAATCGATTTGTACCATGGGACGACACCGATATCTACACTGGCATGTCGAATGTCTCCTTTAGAGCTTCGTGAATTGAGAGTACAGTTGGAGGACATATAGGATAAGGGTTTCATGAGGCCTAGCGTTTCACCATGGGCAGCCCTAGTATTGTTTTCCAATAAGGTAGATGGGAACTTAAAGCTATGTGTGGACTTCCGGTGCCTGAACCAGGTGTCCGTGAAGAACAAGTATCCACTATCGAGGATTGATGACCTTTTTGACCAGCTGAAGGGAGCGAGGTAGTTCTCAAAGATCGACCTCAGATCAGGCTATCATCAGCTTTGGGTATGGGATGAGGTCATACTAAAGAAAGCCATTAGATGTTGGTATGAACACTATGAGTTTTTGGTGATGTGTTTTGGCATTACCAATTCCATAGAAGTGTTCATGGGACTCATAAACAGGATCTTCCAGCCATACCTTGACTATTTTGTTGTAGTATTCTTTGATAGAATCTTGGTGTACTCGGCGTCAGAGGAGGATAATGCTACACACCTGCGGATAGTCCTGGATACACTCTAAGAGAACCATATTTATAGTATGATCTTGAAGTTATAGTTATGGATTCGGGAGGTCCACTTTCTGGGACATGTCATGTTGGAGGTTGGAGTTGTAGTGGATCTGGCAAAGATAGAGGCAGTGCGGGCTTGGGAGCCATCTGGGAGCGTGACTGAGGTGTGGAGTTTCTTTGATTTGGCTGGATACTACCGAAGGTTTGTGCCTGACTTTTCCAGAGTAGCAGCACCTTTATCAGCCTTGACATGGAAGGGACATCCCTTCATGTGGATGGAGAAGTTTCAACAGAGTTTCCAGCAGATGAGGTTGAGAATGATGAGTGCCCCCATCTTGAGACTACCAGAAGAGTTTATTGGGTATGTAGTCTTCTGCAATGAACCAGGGACTGGACTGGGTTGTGTCTTGATGTAGGAGCAAGCAGTGATCACCTACGACTCACAGCAGTTGAGGCAGCATGAGTAGAACTATGTGACCCATGACCCAGAGTTAGTAGTGGTGGTATTTTCTATGATGATGTGACGACACTACTTGATGGTTGAATGGTTTAACCTCTACTCTAACCACAAGAGTCTTAGGTATATCCTCCCTGTTTCACACGGAATCCAGGGATGACCTCCTGGACGGGAGATTCAAACGTTCCGATCAGTTTCTAACGGGTTTGATCGTAGAACCGGAAATATCCAATGATTCCACATCCATTTGGACCTACTTTTCAAAGGTAGTCGCTCATTAGCATGTGGACTAATGAGGCTTAGAAATTTGCATTGGTCGAGAGGATGGGAGGTCGGACTCATCACACCTTTTTGAGGGGAATTATTGTCTACTCCGGGACTCTCTTTATAGATTTAAGTTATGTTCGTGAATCCTTATTACAATACCAAGTATAGAATGAGCTTTCCTTTAGTTTTAACAATCAATAATTAAATATGCAAGAAATTTAGAGAATCTTTTATATGTATTCGAGGTTCTTCATCAATAGAGAATCATCTATATCTGTTTAGAGATTCTTGGTCAATGGTATCCTTCAAAATATTTATATAAAAGTCTCTTGGTCATTATGATGACCAGGCTGGTTTTAAAGCCACTCAGTGGGGTACTTGAAGTTTATCGACATTCAGAAGGACAGAGATTATTTCAATGTTGGGATCGAACCCATGGATGGGCTACCTACGTAACCTTTGTTTTGGAAAAGGAATCAGAACCCACGTAGTTCGAGTAATGGAGTATGATGTTTATGATTGATGGCTCAACGATGAATGTCATAATTACTTTTACACTCTAAGCTCACGTGAGTCATGCTCGGTGTGTGAAACAAGATGTATTGGTAAAAATTAGACAATTGTGCCATGAAAGATGCAGTCATAAGAATTTGTTTGTGGCTTATGTATGTATGACTACCCAGATAGATGAAGGTTTAGGATTTACTTTTAGGGAAAAAATACATGAATAGGGTCCATAAAGTTATATGTGCTTCATGGATATTTGAATACTCTAATCTTGGGGCTTACTCCTAAGGAGGATGCCCAAGTTAGGATGGGATTTATGATTGGGTTTTACTCCTGAAATGGAAGCCCAAGTCAAGGGTAAATTAGGACTGGTTAAGAGAAATTTAAGGGGACTTGGGGATTACTCCTGAAAAGGAAGCCCAAGATGATGACTGGGACTTACTCCTAAAAATGGAGGCCCAGGTTAGGGGACTTGGGGATTACTCCTTAAAAGGAAGCCCAAGATTATGACTGAGTCTTATTCCTGAAAAGGAGACCCAGGTTAGGGATTAAGGTTTGGGGCTTACTCCTGAGGAGGATGCCCACCATGGAAAACTTTAAGAATTTGGGGCTTACTCCTGAGGAAGATGCCCAGATTAAAGGACTTATAACTGGGGATTATTCCTGAAAAGGATACCCAGTTTAAGGATTCTCTCATCTTAAAGGATGAGGTTGAATGAATGAACTCTCAATCTTTGGTGACATAAGGATATTACAATCACTAGGTTTTGAGAGATATTCCACAGAATTCCTTTCAGATAAGGAAGTCAAATCAAGAAATCATGCCATAAATGGATTTGAAGAGTGTCTTGAAGACTGAATCTTGAAAAGGAAAGGTGAAATGGCTTAAGAGGGGTAAAATGGGCAAGATGGGAACCCAAAACGATAGGGGCGCGCAAGTCTTGAAAGGCGCGCAAATCTTCCGTGGGCGCGCAAGTATTGGTCGCGCAGGTATACCTGTGCGACACATGGTGTACCTGCACGATTTTCAACCTGCATTGAAATACTTGAGCGACTCTTTTTTAAACCCTTTATAATCCTCTTGAGGTTCTTCCAGAAAAGGAACGCGCAAGTTATATTGAAGGAAATAAGTCGGCGCGCAAGTGTTTGATAAGTTTCAACACTTAGGCCTTCCTTCTTCTCTTTAGATCTTCCGTTCTATGCAAGAAATTACCTTAGAAGTGTTCCGGAAGCTTTGAGAAGAGACTTGGGCGTCGGGAGCTTCAATCCGAGTTTCTGGAAAAAGATCCTCTCGAATGGGGGGCCCACAGGGTCTATTTATAGGCAAAAGAAGACCCTGGGTGGTTACCGGGAGGTTACCGGGCAGTTATCTCTTAGGTCGCGCAAGTCGCTTGCATGACCATAAGGCGTCGCGCAAGTACTTGCACGACCACTAGGCAGCGCGCAAGTGTACTTGCGCAACCATGAGGGAACTTGCGCGACCTATGGGCAATGTTCTCCTTGTTCATCCCTTTGTCGATTTTTGATGTTTCTTCAAAGGATGAATCAGTTTTTGCTTAGATATTCCCCTTTTCCGATCTTTATATTCTGTGACGAAAGGAGTGTCAACAAAAGTCCCCCCTCAGATTTGGATTCGGAGAGAAATGAGGATTTGACTCTGAGGAAATCCAAGACATCCAAAGGAAAAGGTGGTTTTCAAGTCTTCAGTGCGCAGAAGGCAGCGCGCATGTGTGCTGGAACTTGACTTTTATTCAGAGTTCATTTGTCTTTTGTGGGCAGTTTAAAGTCATGCATGTCGGACATAAAGGGGCTAATGTTTAAGGTCGAAATAGCTTTGACCAAAATGGATTAAAATGGATTCAATTCCTTGACAATTTATCTGAAAACATATTACCATATTCAAGTATGAGAGAAAATATGTAAACTATGGCTTAAGAATATTTGAATCTGAGGAATGATATGAAAAAGAGCTAAAAGGAATTAGAAGAAATAGTTTCCAAGAATGAATTTACTATTATTTATCAAAACCCGTTAGGGGGTTGAAATATGCAGGGCCACCTATGGGCATTGGCTGCATGGTTAAATAAATAGAATCTTTCGGCTGACAAGTCTGTTATGTGGACTGTTTATGCAAGGCCACCTATGGGCACGTGCTGCATAGTCAGGGAAAAGAACTCCCAGAAATTTACTTTCCTTGTGCTAAAAGCCAGTGAAAGTTTATGGAGATTCAAATTTTCTAAAGTATAGAGTTTGTTGTATGGAAAGTGGTACTTGAATATGGAGAAGATATTTCCGAACAAGAATATCGAAGAACTGGATGAATATCACTCCTATGAAGGTCTGACCCAAACATAGGGAAAAAGAATAAACCATAGACTTGAATACTTTCAGATCATGAAAAATGATATGGGACAAATATGTTAAGGATGTATATTTTTTTCGGATCCCTACATACTGTCGTTTAAGACAAATAAGGAAAAAAGAGGCATTCTTCCCAAGAATGAAGTTACTATTATTTAACAAAACCCGTTAGGGGGTTGAAATATGAAGGGCCACCTATGGGAATTGGCTGCATGGTCAAATAAATAGCATCTTTCAGCTGACAAGTCTGTTATGTGGACTGTTTATGCAAGGCCACCTATGGGCACGTGCTGCATAGTCAGGCAAAAGAATTCTCAGAAGTTTGACATTTTTGTGATTAGAAGTCATGAAAAGGGTTATGAAGATCTGAAAATGTTTAAGGTTAGGATTATAACACATAAATATGGGTATTGTCCAATGTATATAGAGATACATAGGTCAATGAAAACCATAATCATGTTGTGGCTGGGTCCTGAATTGAAATTTTGGATTTCACTACGTATCTCATAAGAATGAGAATCAAGCCATACGTAGTTCTGGAAATGCAGTTTAACGTCATGCAGGACGAAAGTATGAGAAATCCTAGTTTAGGGTCATAGAATTCGGACCATTATAATGAATACACAGTGTTTGTTTTCATGAGTACTTTTCAGCTAAGGGACTGAAAGTGAAATTTGGGGTTAGGCCCAAAAGACTTGGGACTGGATTCGAGGGACACTCGAATGTTCTTACGTATCCCATAAGGATGCGAATCAAGTCCACGTAGTTCTAGAACTACCCTTTGTACAAATTTGGTTCGTACATGTGAAGGGTGAAAGGGGACTTTAGTGCAATGATGGTTTAACCTGAGATAAAAAGGTTAGGCATTACCATGTATGCACGTAGTCTTTTGAAATTAAACCTGACTGAAAAAATCAATGTCAATAATGGTTCCTTCTCAAATAAGGAAATCAAAGAATATTGTAGTTTATTGTCATACTGGACACAAGTGTTTTATAGTTTAACGTCATATAACAAGGACGAAAGTGAATCAATGTAAGGATATTGATTCTAGGGGAGGTTTCACAAATCAACATCATATGAGATGCTGGTGAACCGATGTGAAGAGATTGTTTTTGGGCTTGAACCCTGGGAGGTTGCCTACATACCCATCCCGGAGGGCAAGGATCAAAGTCTGTGTAGTTCAATTAAAGAATGAATTAATGATCAAGTTGTTCTTGTGGACAATGATCTAAATAAAAGATGTTGTTGGGACTTACACATGGTTAGTGGCCCAAAGGGAGTGTTATGGTTGATGTTCGCTCTAAGCTCACGTGAGTCATACTCGGTGTGAGAAACAAGAGGTAATAACAACCTTAACGATGTACAGTTTAATGTCATGTAGGACATAAAAAAGGGACTATACAGTTTAATGTCTTTCAGTTAGGACTATTGGTGCTATACAGTTTAGTGTCATGTAGTAGGGACAAAATACAGTTTAATGTCATGTAGGACCTATCAAGAATTTTCTGTACAGTTTAGCGTCATGTAGTTAGGACGATGGGGATAAAATAGTTTAACGTCATATTGAACGAAAGGGGGAATGTGCAGTTTAATGTCATGCCGTAAGGACAAAATAACACACCATTTATGTCATGTTGGACGAAAGTGCGAATAGTTTAAGGTCATATGCATGGACCGTGGATGGTGCAGTTTAATGTCATGCTGGACCTTTGATGATTATATAGTTTATCGTCTTTCCGGATGTGAGGGACTTTTATACAGTTTAGCGTCATGTAGTTAGGACATCACAGTTTAACGTCTTGCTGGACATAAGGGATTTGCAAATAGTTTATGGTCATATACATGGACCAGGGATGATGCAGTTTAAGGTCATGCTGGAAGGTTTATGGAACTTTTTCACAGTTTAATGTCATGTGGGACGAAGTTGTAGTTTAAAGTCATACTGGACCATTTCTGTACAGTTTAAAGTCATGTAGCTAGGACTAAGGTGAACCAATATGAGAATATCAGTTCTGGGGACTTTTTACAGTTTATCGTCATGCTGGACGATGAAAGTGCCACACAGTTTAATGTCATGTTTCTAGGACACAATATAGTTTATTGTCATCTCGGACAAAATATAGTTTAATGTCACCTCGGACATAATAGTAACCAATATGACAGTTTAACGTCATGTTGGACGATAAGGGAACTGACACCGTTTAACGTCATGCTGGACGATGAAAGTGCCACACAGTTTAATGTCATGTTGCTAGGAAAAAATATAGTTTAATGTCATCTCGGACAAATAAGGAACTTCTTTATAGTTTAATGTCATGTAGATAGGACATAATATAGTTTAATGTCATCTCAGACATTATACAGTTTAGTGTCATGTTGGACATTATACAGTTTAGTGTCATGTAGGACAATATACAGTTTAGTGTCATGTAGGACATAATAAAATGAACCAATGTGATTGTTTTGGATCTGGGAACAATATTTTGTGTTTATACAAAATACTTCTTCAGAAATCTGGCATTAGTTGGAGTCGTGATGTGTTCTCCATCCATTAAGATTAGAGAATACGCTCCATTGGAGTAGACCTTATGTATTGAATAAGGTCCTTCCCATTTTGGTTCAAGCTTGGGAGGCTTCTTTCCTGGTATCATTGGTACTCTGAGAACCAATACCAATTCTCCCTGAATGAATGAACGAAGACAAACTTTTTTGTTAAAAGCTCGTGCTATTCGATTCTGATAGATTTCCAAGTGGTGAAAAGTGCACAATCTTTTCTCATCTAACTGTTCCAATTCATTCAACCGCTTTTGGGATTGCTCATCTGTAGATAACTGATCACAAATGGCTATTCTGAGTGAGGGCAATTGAACTTCAATTGGCAAGATTGCTTCTGTTCCATATACTAATGAATATGGAGTTGACCGCGTTTCATTGTGAGTGGTAGTCCTATAAGCCCATAAAGCATGAAAGTGTTTATCAGGCCATGACCTCTTATCTTTATCCACCATCTTTTGCAGTATATTTGAAAGAGTCTTATTGAAGGCTTCTATCTGGCCATTAGCCGCTGCATGATATCGAGATGAATGGTTGGACTTAATGTTGTATTCTTGATACAATTTCTTTACCTCAAAAGAACAGAAGTTGGTGTCGTTGTCCGTCAATATGGTATGAGGGACACCAAATCTAGTAATGATGTTAGACTTGATGAAGCTAACAATGCATTTAGAACTGACTTCTTTGAGAGGTACTACCTCTACCCATTTGGAAGAGAAATCAGTAGCAGTAATAATGTACTTAAACTGCTTGGCCGTAGCTGAAGGGTAACGTCCCACCACATCCATTCCCCATGTGGAAAATGGCCATGAATATTTATCTGTATGAAGCAACTCTGGAGTTTGATGAATTAAGTTGGCATATACTTGGAATGAATGACACTTCTTTGTGAAATTAACACAATCTTGTATCATTGAAGGCCAAAAGTATCCAAGACTTCGAATTTGATCAGACATTCTATGTCCAGACTGGTGGGCACCACAGACTCCTGCATGCACTTCTTTTATGACAGTCATTGTCTCTTCACCATCAATACATCTGAAGAGAACTCCATCAAAACCACGTTTGTAGAGAATTTTCTCGAGGTGGTTTGGGCTATCATAAAGAGTAAAATTGACCACATGTCGCCGAATTTGTTCTTTCTCGGCTCTATCAGGTGGAAGTGTTCCATTTTGAAGGTATTCCCTGATAGGTGACATCCATCCTGTAGTATGACCATACGGTTCCGGAATGGGACTAATTTCATTAATTTCCTCTATTCTGACGTGAACATAAGGTGAAATTGCACGACGGTGGGCAATACAGATGGTTGTCTCATCCCGATTTGGATCTGCTAAAGCTGTGGCTATATTATCCAGTGCATCAGCTTTAGCATTTTGTGTTCTTGGGACATAAGAAAATGTTGGTTCTGAAGGGAATTCCGACATTAATTCTCTGACGTAATCATACAAAGGGATTAATTCTTCTTTTCTGATGGCATAATCCCCATTGACTTGTTTGATTACCAGGTCTGAATCACCTTTCACCTTTAAGTGATTCAATTGTGCTTGAAGAGCTAACTCCAAGCCTGTAATGAGAGCTTGGTATTCAGCTTCATTATTGGTACCACTTTCCCACAACAAAAAGGAATAAGGTAACACGGCCTTATCTGGAGAAATGAGCACAATTCCTAAACCAACTTTGTTGAATTTAAGATTTTCCATTTTCTTCCCTGTTGGACTTTAGAAGCACCATCAAAATACATTTCCCATGTTTGAGGACTCTCTTGAATAGAGAAAACTTCCTCATCAGGGAGTTCGATATCTGAATATGTGTCTTCCACTGAAGGATGTTCAGCCAGGAAATCAGCCAGATCATGGCCCTTAATTGCCTTTTGAGACACATACTGAATGTCGAACTGCTGTAGAATAACTGCCCACCTTGCCAGACGTCCTGTAAGCATTGGACGACTAAGGATGAATTTGAGCGGATTATTACGAGACACCAATTGGACCTCATGATGTTGCAAGTAGTGTCTCAGTTTCTGAACTGCAAGGATTAATGCTAGGCAGCACTTTTCAATACTTGAATTCCGGGTTTCTGCTTCAAGCATAGTTCTACTGAGATAGTAGAGACTATTTTCATTCCCAGCATCATTCTTTTGAGCGAGAAAGGAACCCAATGATCGCTCTAAAGCTGTCACATAGAGGATAAGAGGTCTACCCTCAATAGGTGGCATGAGTACTGATGGACTCAAGAGGTATTTCGTGAGAACATCAAATGCTTCTTGACATTCTTCAGTCCATTGGTAAGTGACTCCTTTCTTCAATAATTTGGTAAAGGGTAAACTTTTGCCTGCCAAATTGGCGATGAAACGCCGAATATAGGCTAAGTGTCCTTGAAGTACTCTTAATTCTTTCAAATTTTGAGGAGGTGACATACCAAGGATTGATTTGGTCTTCTCAAGATCGACTTCAATACCACGATGGCGTACAACAAAGCCGAGGAATTTTCCTGAGGATACCCCAAAAGCACATTTTAAGGGGTTCATCTTCAAACTATGTTGTCGAAGCTTGTGGAATATGAATTCCAAATCAGCCAAGTGATTAGAATGTTGTTTGGATTTAACCACCAAATCATCTACATAGCATTCAACAAACTTCCCTAAAAGGGGTTTGAAGATACGATGCATGGCGCGTTGATATGTTGCACCTGCATTCTTTAAACCAAAGGGCATCACTCGGTAACAAAACACACCTTGAGGAGCTCTGAAGGCTGTATATTCCTCATATTTTGGGGCCATTCGGATCTGATTATATCCAGAATATCCATCCATGAAAGAAAGTACTTCATAGCCAGCCGTCGTATCAATTAAGAGTTCTGTAATTGGAACTGGGAAATCATCTTTAGGACAATACTGATTAAGATCTCTAAAATCGATGCAAACCCTAATTTGTCCGTTCTTCTTCTTTACAGGGACAATATTAGCCAACCACTTGGGATATTGAACTTCTCTGATGAAGTTAGCTTTGATAAGCTTATCTACTTCAGCCTCAATTTTGGAAGCATAGGTTAGGTGTGTTCTTCTCGCGGCTTGCTTGAATCGTCGATGTTATTTTGGCAAACCCAAATGATGGGTGGAAACATCAGGATCAAGCCCAGGCATCTCTGTATAATTCCAAGAAAAAATATCTTTATTTTTCTTTAGAAAAGAAATATACATCTCCTGCTCTTCAAGGGTCATGGCTGCACTAATTAAAGTGGGGCGTGGATCTTTCTCTGTACCCAGATTTACTTCTCTGAGTTCATCCAGAGTGGTAGAGATACCCTCTTCAAATGTTGGAGGAGCATCTCTAAGATCTTCCTCTTCCTCTTCATCATGTGTTATTTCTTCTGTTTCTACTTGCAAAGTAGATGAAAAAACTAAATTCTCATGATCATAAGAGATGTCCAAATTTTCACATTTTTAAGAAGAAGCTTCCATTTCTGACCCTATTGATGATAAAGGGTCTTCTTTGGGAAATAAAGAGGAGATGATGGATTGAGAATCGACATCATTATTCACCTCTGGTGTTGCTATAACTTCTTCTGGCCTGATTAGCGAAGTACAGACTTGTTGGATTTCAACAGATGAAATGAAAATGTCACCACTTATGCTTTCATCACTGCTTGGTAAGTTACCAATTTCTCCCATGTTGTCTGGCTCGATTGCCGTAATAGACATTATGGATCTTTCCATAAGAGTATTTTGATTTGGGCCTATTTTGTCAATTTGACTGATAGGTAACACATAATCTATACTCACATGTGAAAATGGATTTATTGGAATTTTTTCCAAACCATATGAAGCATTAACTTTGGTAATTTCCTCCATTGTAGATTTTTCTCTTCTCTTCATGTGATAAAATTTCGCCTCAATGTATTGAGACTCACATGTCTTGAATGAGGCCTTATCACCATACAATGTTCCAACTTGACCATCGAAACAGTATTTGAGACATTGATGGTATGATGACGGAATAGCTGCATGCTGATGTAGCCAGGGTCTTCCAAGCAAGATATTGAATGCTGAGTCTTGATCAACAATCATGAAATCCGAATTGGAAACAAGATCTCCAAACTGAGTTCTGAGTGTAACTTCTCCCAGTAGTTCTTGTTCATTTTTATCATATCCTTGTAACATCATGGTAGAAGGAGATAAATCAGATTCCATGAGGCCCAATCGACGAAGTGTACGAATGGGCATGAGATTGACTCCTGAACCATTGTCAATGAAAGCTCTTCGAACATCTATACCATTGACTTTGCCAGATAAGTACAAAGGTTTTATGTGCCCATGCACAAAATCATCTTCATCTTTATCAGTAAAAGATATCACTTCATGGCATTCTGCAGGATTATTCTCTATGTGATAGATTTCAGCTGCAGCAATTTCAGCTTCAAACTCCTGAGGACTTGACAAAGCTTCGATGAGTGCTTCCCGAAGATCTTTTGACAGATTCAAAGCATCCAAAATTGATAACTTGGCTGGTACATGGGCCAAGTGTTTCAATATATCATACTTTTGATCTAGAGGTCTATGTTTCCCAATAGGAATATGCGGTTTAGCAGGTACCTTGGAAGCAGATGCTTTGGAAGCTGATGCATCTTGTATTGAAGCTGGCAACATCCTTGGTTTTGGAATATTAGACTGATTTGATCCATTTACTTGATGAGATAAAGAAGATGGAACCTTTAATCGGTCTTCCAAAATTACTGTGCCAAAACTGAGTTGGCCATTGACAGAAGAACTTGCTTGTTCTTTCTGAGCTCGATGAAGGGCTCTATCACGAGTTTCTGCTGCATATATAGTGCTAGTAGGGGTAAAATTAGAGTAGTTGCTTCGGAAAGATCCACGTCTTCCCCTATATCCTGAACCTCTAGAACCTCTTCGGATTCCCTTATTTGATATAGGGAATTCAGGCTCATCAAGACTGGAATATAAATCTGTTAATTGAATCATATTAACAGAACCAAAGATTAACTCTTCGTCTGATAAAGACACTGCCTGGTTAGCCTGTTTAGGTTGTGCCGTTTGATGGGGCGGTGCCCGTGGCTCTGAAGTAGATGGCATGAAATCTGCCAGAGTCAAAGACAATTTAGGTTTTGATACAAACTCATCTTCTCCTGATTCCTCTTTCTTCTTTGAATTGCGCTGCCCTTTTGAGGATTTGTCTTTTGATGGAGGCTTTACTGCAGCTTTTGTAGGAGACACAATTGGCTTCTTCAATTGTGTTGGCAAAATGGAATGGGTCCGATTGATTGTCTTTCTGACCATCCAATCATCATATTTTTTCGCAATTTTGCTTTTGACTTCCTGCCACTCGCCTCCTTCCTCTGGATCTGTAGCGGTAATACACGCTACATGAGCTGAAGAACCCTTCAATTTGACTTGTCCCAAGTCGACCATTTTTTGCAGGAGGTCTTTAAAGACAAAACACTCCTGGATGGGATGCCCCAACATTTGATGAAAGGGACAATAATTGGGACGGTCTTCATCTCCTTCCTTGTTTGGCCTCTTGGGCACTGGTAATTGAACCAAATTATTTTCCAGAGCTGAAATGAAGTAACCAGGAACTTGCTCACTTTGGAATGAGTATGTTTTACTCTTCATATCCTCAAATTGTTTTCGTCGTTGATCTCTTTGATCATTTGGACGAAACAGCCTTTGTTGTTGGTGTTCAGGAGGTGGAGTCCTTCGAGAAGATGAAGGTTTTGAAGTAGATATAGGTACAGGTGCTTGTTTAAGCATAACTGTAGTAGTTTATACTTTACCCATTCTTCTTCCTGGAGCTAATGGAATTACACGAGATTTAACCTTAGCTTGTATAAGGGAATCTTCAATCTGCTGAGCGATTGAAGTAAGGTCTCGAAACCCTCCTGTGTATTTCATAGGGATCAATGGCGTGCGTAATTCGTCACGCAAATTTGCCACACAGATTGGCAACAATTCCTCCTGAGGGAGTGCTAAACTCAGGGAATACGTTAAACCCTTCCAACGAGCAATGAAATCAGGGACTCTTTCATTTTCCCTTTGCTTGCAGTTTGTAAGATCAAAAACTGTCGTTTTTGGAAAAGTTGAGCTAAACTGAAGAAGGAATTTTTGACGAAGATCCTCCCATCCGATGACTGATCGGGATTGCAAGCTTGTATACCAGACAAAATCTGGTCCTTGCAAGGTTCACACAAAGCATCTGAGTTTCACTGCTTCTTGCTGCTCTGGAGTTCCCATCATAGGATTACAACAAGACACGTAATGCGTCAAATGTTGTTCAGGGTCACCTGATCCATTGAAAGTAGGGAAAACAGGGTTACCAAAACTGGATGGAGGAGAAATTGAATCTACCCATTCAGGGTAAACTTTCTTTTCAGGTTTAACTTGCGCCCGTTTCCCTTCCATAGTTTCTAACCGAGTTGTTAATGACTCAATAGTAGTTATTAACTTTTGAGAAACGTCAGGTTGAACTTGGTTTTAGGTAGGTGCAATGAATGGAGCTTGGACCGACGTGGTGGTTGGTTCTGCAACTGATGGTAGTACTGCCAACCGTTGTTGCGTTTGACCCGTAAGATTAGAGCTTTGTGGGTGTACTGATAAAGGAGGATATTCTTGATCCATCTCAGTAGTTACAACAAATTCCTTCGGCTGTCGGACTTCAGCATTCTTAAGAAGAAGACTACTCTGAAGTAGTTCTGCATTCAACCTTCTTAATTCTTTCATTCCTTCCTCCTGTTGTGCAAACCTTTGCTCTAATGAGAGCGATTGACCTCCTTCATAGGAAGGGTGAGAAGTAACCTGATTCTTTCCTTTCCCCATATTGGATCATTTTCGGAGAGGGGGAAGTGGGTTACTTGAAGGAATACCCAGATTTTGGGTAAGCCTTTGATTACGTGTGCGCACACCTTCTTCATTTAGGTCTGTGTGCGCAACTTCTTGAGCAGGAACCTCTTCGTCTGATCCCTCTGATTGAGCCTCATCGGGTGAATCACCAGCAACGACATTGATGAAATTAATGGATGCATATTGCATGGAATCCTTTCTATCAGCATTTCTGTGATATTGTCTTCTTCTATGTCCATGATGAGACATGGCATTCCGTTGACTTGATCCCTCAGGAACTTCTTGGAGAACCGTCACTTGGAGAGAATCTCCTGATAGCTTGGCTCTTCGTTCCTCTTGAGGCTTATTCCCTAATAGAGAGAATATTGACTTTGTCTGAGGGAGGGATTGAGGATTTGAAAAAGTCCCTAGTCCGTTGGACTGGGGATGTTCATGCTGCTTCCGCTCAACTCCTCGAATCCCATTTGTTGACTCTGAGGGTTGGGTTATAGAAGTCCCCAGTCTGACAAGTTGGGGTGTCTCTTGACATGCTATGTCTGAGATCTTCTTAAAATATCTCTTGATCTTGCGAATCATAGTTCGGAAATTAGCTGGATGCATTAACCTGTATCCACTTTTATCACCTATTTCAACAGATCATTGGATGATTTCCGAAACTTCTGTCATTTGATGACGTGTTTGCTCTAGACGAGAGGCTTGTGCAATATTCTCGCCTGCTTGATGTAGGATCAATTCAACAACTTGTTCTCTATATACTTGATTTTGAGAGGAACTAGTTGAAGCCTGTTCTTGAGCAAGCTTTTGATTATGAACAAAGCAAATTGACTGTGGCCGGCCATGGGCAATAACATTGCATGAGACCATTTTTGGCGGGCTTTGCTGACCGGAAAGCACTGTGAAATGTAGTGCTCCGTGAACACCCCATCCTCTGATATGAACATCAGATGGAGCATTGGAAATTAACTGACGTAATTTTCTTAGTGCGCCAAGGCATGAACGTTGAAGGGTTCTCTGTTCCTTTTCAGCCTTCGGATACCGAGAGACTGATAGAGATTCCAAATCAATCTGACGTTGTAGCCCTTCTATTATCTTAAGATGATTTTCATATTCATCGTAAGATAATACCTTCTTCTTTAATTGACAAAGAGTTTTCCATATGTTGAGACGAATATCATGGATTCCATCATCCGTCAACATCATTGGAATGTCGTACTGGGAGTCATCCAAAGGCCAAAACATGACTGGTACTTCACCTTTTGCCAGTTTTTTCCTCATGTTCAGCATTTCCTCTTTATCATTAAATGAAGATTATTCTACCTGTTTGGACCAGAGTTGGTGTTTCCTTGTTGCTTCATCGGATTCAACAAGATTGGTAGAGAAATCACTGTTCATGCTGGAAGATGAATGACCCAGGGATGGTTCGGAGAATAACCTAAACCCCAGGCTATCTTCTGATGGAGAAAGAGTTTCACCTGCCGATAGTAAAGCATCAGACATGACTGGTTTTACGTTTGCAAGTGCCTCGAGATAGGAGGGCTTTCTCGTCACTACATTTCCTTCTAAAGAATTTTCGAGATTACGTGAATCACTACTGTGGAGAGGACTTTCGCAGCGAAGTTCATCACCATGAGGAGGACCGTCATGATGGGTTACAGCAAAAGATGAAATCTCTTGATCCTTGGTCTTCTGACCACACAGAGGGTTCCTGTGGCTCTCATCTGAAGAAGAAACATCAAGATTGACCGAACTTTCATGAAGCAAGTCTTCATGAAGAAGTGTCTGTTGAAGACCTTCAGAATTAATGTTCCTGTTATTGGGAACTAAGGGAGTAGAATCTTGAATTCCGACAGATAAATGTTTGAGGGCTTCAAGAAATCCAGCATCGAGCAAGGCTTGGTTACAGATTGGTCTTTGATCTCCTGACTGTGCTGGGCAGATCTTTTTCTTAGATGCCTTCTTACTCGCTTTAGAAACCACTTGATGATGAAAGTGATTGCTCTGAGCAGGTGTATGTTCCTGATCAGGAAAGATGGTCAGGTTAGGCTGACGATCTCCACTCAAATCAGGTGTATGTGCCTGACTTGGTTGTCCGTATGATATGGGGGAGTATGCCCCATAACCCTCTTGGACTGGAACAGATGTGTGTGTCTGTTCCGGAGTGAATCGTTGATGTGTCACTCCATTGCTAGGGATAGATTTATGTGTCTGTCCCTGTGATGATGCTGAAGCTGTTATAATATCCTGGCAAGCATCCAGAAGATGAGCAGGAATTTGCTTATTCTCTTTCACCATTGAAAAAATATGTTTGGTGACTTCAGCCGCCGGAACGGGGATATACGTCCATTCCGGGCTTGGAGTAGGTGTATGTGCCTGCTCCTGTCCTCCTTTTCCTGTCAGTGAATCCTGACAGTACACAAGTGTGGAGGCAGAGAGTTGAGTCTGCCACTTGTTTGTCGTCGGGGCTTTCCGACTGACTTCTCCGTGCGCTACCAAGCGAGACTGTTGGTAGGCTTGATTAGTATTAGCAGGTGTATGTGCCTGCTGATTACACTTCGTCAAACGCGGTTGATGAGATCCATCATATGTAGTCAGACGAGCCTGCTGACTAACTGGTGATGTATAAGCAGGTGTATGTTACTGCCTATGGTACTCCGCCGGAATTGCCTGGCGGGATTGGCGTGATGCTTCCAGAAGAGTCTGCTGGACAGCGGAATTAAAACGGACAGGTGTGTATGCATGCCCGTTGTTTGCCACCAAGTTAGGTAGGTGGACTTCTTCGGAGATGGCAGGGATGACAACCTGCCTATTGCTAACCGGATTCCGTCTCTGGCGGTTCTTCTTGCCTGCTCGGGTTCGAGGAACCTGAGCTAAATGCCTGGAGTCGGTACCCTCATCATGTTGAGGGCGCACTACCGCATGAGTCTGGCGGCGATTGTCGATGGGAGCCCTCGGGAAGGACTCCTGTCTTTTTGGACTAAGGCCCTGAGGGACCTGCTCATTCACTTCCTCAGAGTAAGGGAGTGAATGGAAATTGTGTTCCGGGGATAATGACCCGAAACGGTTGGAGACGATAGTTAGCACCGCCTGCTTCTTGATTGCTGGCTGCCGTTGTCCGGACGACCAGGTAGAGTTGTTAACCTAGAGGGCTTGACGAGCGGCCTCCAGATTTGGGATAGTACCGTTGCGACGGTACTCCATAACCAGTGCATTAGAAACCCAGCGTTGAAGACGCTGAGTTGGTGATGTCATCCTAAGAGCGGATGACGTTCTAGCAGGAGTAGCAACATTGGTTTTCACAGCAGCAGACCTCACAGTAGAGGTGTTCACAGTAGCAGTATTCACAGGGGTGAATTTAAGGAAAGCCATTTTGCAGAAGATCTTGAGAAAAAAGGGGGCATGTTCCATATAACAGACGTAATCAAGATGAATCTGGCCGCTACATCTTTTGGATGATCACATGTCAATGATTGATTTGTTTGGCCCAAGGGGCCTAACAAATAAGAAAAACATCATTTTCTCTTGGTTAAGGATTCACGTCGGGTTCACCATTTTTGTTTCGCACGGAATCCGGGGATGACCTCCTGGACGGGAGATTCAAACGTTCTGATCAGTTTCTAACGGGTTTGTCCGTAGAACCGGAAACATCCAATGATTCCACAGCCATTTGGACCTACTCTCCAAAGGTAGGCGCTCATTAGCTTGTGGACTAATGAGGCTTAGGAATTTGCATTGGTCGAGAGGATGGGAGGTCGGACTCATCACACCTTTTTGAGGGGAATTATTGTCTACTCCAGGACTCTTTTTATAGATTTAAGTTAAGTTCGTGAATCCTTATTACATTACCAAGTATAAAATGAGCTTTCCTTTAGTTTTAAGAATCAATGATTAAATATGCAAGAAATTTAGAGAATCTTTTATATGTATTCGAGGTTCTTCATCAATAGAGAATCATCTATATCTGTTTAGAGATTCTTGGTCAATGGTATCCTTCAAAACATTTATATAAAAGTCTCTTGGTCATTATGATGACCAGGCTGGTTTTAAAGACACTCAGTGGGGCACTTGAAGTTTATCGTCATTCAGAAGGACAGAGATTATTTCAAAGTTGGGATCGAATCCATGGATGGGATACCTACGTATCCTTTTTTTTGGAAAAGGAATCAGAACCCACGTAGTTCGAGTAATGGAGTATGATGTTTATGATTGATGGCTCAAAGATAAATGTCATAACTACTTTTACACTCTAAGCTCACGTGAGTCATGATCTGTGTGAGAAACAAGAGGTATTGGTAAAAATTAGACAATTGTGCCATGAAAGATGCAATCATAAGAATTTGTTTGGGGCTTATGTATGTATGACTGCCCAGTTAGATGAAGGTTTAGAATTTACTTTTAGGGAAAAAATCCAAGAACAAGGTCCATAAAGTTATATGTGCTTCATGGAGATTTGAATACTCTAATCTTGTGGCTTACTCCTAAGGAGGATGCCCAAGTTAGGAGGGGATTTATGATTGGGTTTTACTCCTGAAAAGGAAACCCAAGTCAAGGGTAAATTAGGACTAGTTAAGAGAAATTTAAGGGGACTTGGGGCTTACTCCTGAAAAGGAAGCCCAAGATTATGACTGGGACTTACTCCTAAAAAAGGAGGCCCAGGTTAGGGGACTTGGGGCTTACCCCTGAAAAGGAAGCCCATGATTATGACTGAGTCTTATTCCAGAAAAGGAGACCCAGGTTAGGGATTAAGGATTGGGGCTTACTCCTGAGGAGGATGCCCACCGTGGGAAACTTTAAGAATTTGGGGCTTACTCCTGAGGAAGATGCCCAGATTAAAGGACTTATAACTGGGGATTATTCCCGAAAAGGAGACCCAGTTTAAGGATTCTCTCATCTTAAAGGATGAGGTTGAATGAATGAACTCTCAATCTTTGGTGACATAAGGATATTAAAATCACTAGGTTTTGAGAGATATTCCACAGAATTCCTTTCAGATAAGGAAGTCAAATCAAGAAATCATGCCATAAATGGCTTTGAAGAGTGTCTTGAAGACTGAATCTTGAAAAGGAAAGGTGAAATGGCTTAAGAGGGGTAAAATGGGCAAGATGGGCACCCAAAATGATAGGGGTGCACAAGTCTTGAAAGGCGCGCAAGTCTTCCGTGGGTGCGCAAGTATTGGTCGTGCAGGTATACTTGCGCGACACATGGTGTACTTGCGCGATTTTCAACCAACATTGAAATACTTGAGCGACTCTTTTTTAAACCCTTTAGAATCCTCTTGAGGTTCTTCCAGAAAAGGAACGCGCACGTTATATTTAAGGGAATAAGTCGGCGCGCAAGTGTTTGATAAGTTTCAACACTTAGGCCTTCCTTCTTCTCTTTAGATCTTCCGTTCTAGGAAATAAATTACCTTAGAAGTTTTCTGGATGCTTTGAGAAGAGACTTGGGCGTCGGGAGCTTCAATCCGAGTTTCTAGAAAAAGATCCTCTCGAATGGGGGGCCCACAGGGTCTATTTCTAGGAAAAAGAAGACCCTGGGCGGTTACCGGGAGGTTACCGGGCGGTTATCACTTAGGTCGCGCAAGTCACTTGCACGACCATAAGGCGTCGCGCAAGTACTTGCACGACCACTAGGCGGCGCGCAAGTGTACTTGCGTGACCATGAGGGAACTTGCGCGACCTATGGGAAATGTTCTCCTTGTTCATCCCTTTGTCGATTTTTGATGTTTCTTCAAAGGATGAATCACTTTTTTGCTTAGATATTCCCCTTTTTCGATCTTTATATTCTGTGACGAAAGGAGTGTCAACACTCCCATAGAAAGACATGAACTTGATACAATGGAAATGGATAGAGTTCCTCTAGGACTCTGACTTTGAGATAGTCTATACTCTTGGTAAGGGGAACGTGGTGGCAGACACACTCAGCAGGACGTCTGGTTTATAGATGCTGAGTGAGGTGACAGAGCAGCTAGCTACAATGCAGATATCCTTCATGGATTATAATGGGGTATCTTACCTTTAGTCAATGACTTTCACTCCACCACTCTTATAGTGAGTCAGGGAGGCACAACTTGTGGATGCTGACTGTGAGGCCCGAAGTTCTCAGTTATCCTCAAGATAGTCTCCTGATGGGTTTTTGATAGGTGGGGAGCACGTTATCCTTTTCAGATGATGCATTTTCTTACTAGTGACAATACGGGGATAGGTGTTGAGGGAGTTCCATACATACCCTTTGGCAGTACATCCTGGTGTGGAGAAGATGTACTAGGACCTCTGATGTTAGTACTGGTGGTCAGGGATAAAGAAAGTAGTGGTGGAGTTCATTTCACAATGCCTCACTTTTCAGCAAGTAAAGGTTGAGCATCAGGTTCCAGCAGGCTTGCCCCAGCCACATGAGGTACAGGAGTGGAAATGGGATGGTATCTCTATGGAATTTTTGATGAGGTTACCATGCACTTCTAGGGGTCATGATTCTATCTGGGTGATCATTGACTGACTCACCAAGTCTGATCACTTCCTACCCATTCAGAAGTAGGGATCAGTAGAGGGATTGGGATGCCTCTACATCTAGGAGATAGTGCGGCTTCATGGGGTGCCTTCGATGATCATCTCATATTGTGATACATGCTTTAGATCATGGTTATGGAAGGGATTATAGGTGGCATTCGGGACTCAGCAACACTTCAGCATAGCTTTTCACCCACAGAAGGATAGTTAGACGAAGCGGACCATACAGACCTTGAAGGACATGCTTCATTCTCACATCTTTGATTTTGGTTGTAGTTGGTAAGACCACCTACCAATGGTGTAGTTTTCATAAAATAATAGTTTTTACTCCACCATTAACATGACATCGTCTGGATCCTTGTATGGGAGGCCATACAGATTACATCTATGCTGGACAGACTCAGGGGAGTCAGCACTCATGGGTTCAGAGTTGGTACAGGCTACTACTGAGAAGGTTCAAATGATCCATGAGTGAATGAGGACTACACAGAGCAGGAATAAATTGTATGCTGACAGGAGATGGAGACCCTTAGAGTTCTAGTAGGGAGGCAATGTTTTCCTTTGGGTCTCACCCTAATGAGGATTGTGGAGATTTGGAAGGGGTGACAATTTATCCTTGAGGTTCATCAGACCTTTTCATATTATTAGAAGAGTTGGTGAGGTTGTGTACTGCCTAGCTCTTCCCCCACATATGCATTGGGTGCATGATGTTTTTCATGTGTTTCTACTGAGGATGTACATGCATGACCCGTCCCACATTATTGATTGGGGAGAGATGGACTTTGATGATGGGTAGAAATTTGGGGAGTTCCTAGTGGAGATAGAGGATCAACAAGATTGGGTCTTTTGTGGATGATCTATTCCTCTAGTGCGCATTCGGTGGCAGTATAGGAACCTCCATGAGAGAACATAGGATCAGGAGGCTCAAATTCATGCTCAGTACCCCCATTTGTTTATTTATCCTTATTTTGGATTACGAGTACATGGATCCCAAAAAGAGTGGAGTAATGTAATGTCTCAAAATTTCTGTGTAAATTTTTTAAATTATATGGAATTATTTTGAGACCAAACGCTCTGACGGCACCTAATTCGAATGCCTGATGAGCTTGAAATATAATGTTTTAATTTTTTATGTTCATTTAAATGAACATATGTGCGGGTTTTTCTAGCTTGTAAACTGGTGCTCAGATCAAAAATATGAGGGCACTGTTGAACTTGGAACGCTGGGATTCACCAAGAAAGGACCTAACTTCAGCCAGCAATGGTCGACCCAAAAAGTCAGTTTTTCGAATTTTCAGAAAAATAAAATAAAATAACATATAATGATATTTCATTTTAATTTTCAAAACTGTTGAGCAGTGGATGGAAGTGACACGATGCGGTGATGAGGCACATTAAATGAATCTCATCAATGGATCATTTTTTGTAGTGTAACGACGCATTAAATGAATCATAGAGACATGATGTCATAGCGTAACCAAACTGTTGCGACGTGTTTTCTTTTCATGGGTTAACATGTTGGAGAGTTGAGAATCAAAGGGTGGAAATTTCTCTAATGAAATGTTGGTGAGAAATATCTCCAACAACAAATGAAAAATGCCGACAGATCATTAATGACTTTGATGCATCTCGAAGAACGGGACCAGTGAGTGACGAACGCCTTCCACCTCTTGAATCTTCACGAGCGGACCACTTCAATGTCAAACTGCTTTGAGGTAGGGGTTTATTGTTTTATGTTTTCCCCTTTAATATTCTAAAACAATGAACATGGATCAACCCACAAAGTGTTTGATCTAATAGAACTGTGATCCCAAGCCTCCCTTGTTTTTAAACCTCAAACGTGGAGGGTGCGGTCCAACATGAACAAGGAATGAGCCCCTTCGCTTCTGAGTTCATCATTTCCCCATCCTCGAAATAGAGACAACGAGGATCTAAGGACATTTTTGGGAAGAAGGCACACCCCTGAGGCCATAGGTGCAAGTGCTGTGAAGAACGGACTACCGGAGCAAACCCGGTGGTCCACGGAAGAACTCGTTGGTGCGCCGACGTTGGTGTACATCGGCGGTGGGTGGAAGCATGCCATGATGGTGAAATGGAAGAGAATTGCGGCTAGCTCAGGCTGCGGTGGTGCGGAAGGAGCCACCGGCCTCTATGATAATAACTGTCGGTAGGTGGATGCAGCCACCCGACCACATTGGTGCACCGCGCTGCATCACACATGGCAGGCCGTGGTCAACTGACTATGGCAGAGGCGTTGGCCCCATGAACGAACTGTGGGGAAAAGGGGATTCAGACGCGGATTCTAACCGTGTACCAGCTAGGAATACTGGGTAGGATGTGGGCCACCACAAGGGATTGGACTGACACCAGCGGGCCAAACCCTTGCGGGCCGGACCCAGCCCATCGGGCCGAGCCGAACCCGTGGCCCAATGGTCCTGTGGCCAAAGGGTCGAACCTAAGTTGGGGCAAGTACGGGTCATTTCGGTGAACTCGGGTCGGGTCAGAGGACCCCGGGCCATGTCGGTCCGGGTCAGTCGGACCGGACCTAGACCCAATCGGCCCCTTTCTAGAAAATTCCAATATCTTTCAAACTAGGCGTCTCATTAAAAATCTGTTTACGACATTGGAACCCTCAAGACAAGGTGGATATTTTGGAATGCTCTATGGAGGATTTTATAGAAGTTTAAATGTGAAGAATGGATTGAGGAGAGGTTCTTCCAGAATCAAGTGCACTACATGTGGAAACCATGCGGTTGGATGAGAGCTAAATACTGATGATAAGTGATCCTATGTGGATCAACCACTATAGCCTAGCGGGAAGAGGATTTTGTGTGACCCAGTAGGCCCATGATGTGGACTGGCTCTGTGTGACCTGGAGGACACACGATACATGACAGGAGGAGTACCTCAGTATGGCCAAGGTGGGAAGCGGCTTCTTTGTGACCCAGTATGCCCAGGGTGGGGATTGTCTTCTATGTGACTCAGCATACCAATGGTTATCATTAGGTATGAGTACCACAATAGTCCTATGTTAGTAGTAAATGTCTTCTGTGTGACCCAGAAGGCCCACTATACTCATTGAGGTGATGTACTCCAGTAGCCCAAGGTGTTCGATGATATGACTGATGGTCCTACATTCAATACTCTAGAATATACATGGTGTGAGCTATCTTGCTTTGTAATCATGCTTCGTGATGATACTTCATGGTTTCTTGTGGATTGATTTGTGGTCTTTTCTTATTGTTTTGGGTTCTTATTGAGTATTTTGTTACTCAACCCTACATGGGCTTCACCCGCACATGTTGTGTCTGTTGCAGATGACCGCCGCCTTGATAGAGGACTTGGTGGCCCAGGACACGGTGGTGCCTAGTGAGACTAGGTAGGTGGGGCATACTTCTAGGACATCCAATAGTTTCTCTATACTTACCCATGATGTGGGGTTTCTAGCAGACGACTTTCAGAGTTTTCTTGTACTTTCCCGTTTCCAGTTTATCTTTTGTTGGGTTTCTATTCTGGCCCATTTGACCTACATTTTGTACTTTTAATCAGTGGTTCTTTAGTGGCATGCATGTTTACTTTTCCTTCTTTGGGATGTGGTTATGTGTGTGTGCGTACAGGTACTTAGGAAAAATCCTCCCACTTACAGGTTGACGCATTCGGTGCTAGTCACCAATCCTTGGCCATCGGGATGCGAGCTTGGGGTATGTCACGGTACAGGGCCCCGGGGGATGGGTCTTAGTATCATTGTTATGGTTGATGCCCTAAAGGATTCCACACTTATTGTATCCATTGATCTCAGTTAAATATTATTTATATTTAATATTTGGAATGAAAATTACTATCAAGACCAAGTAATAATATTGATTTTGGATTATTTATTTGATCATAAATATTTAGTCACCATATTTATATATGAGTTGAATATTAAAAAAATATTTATTCTCAATACCATCATATGGAATATTTATCTATCTCTAGTTTTATTCACATGGTAATAATTAATATTAAAATAATATTTAGTTATGTGAATATTAAAAATAATATTTATCCATGAAACCATGAATTAAATAATTAATTAGTTATCAAATGAATAATATTTATTATCCAATGCTTAGTAAATGCAGAGGATGGTGAATGGACCAAGCTATTGGTCCCTTGAAAATGATATATTAAATATAATTTAAATAAATATTAATTTATTTATTTAAGACATTATATTTATTTTATCGATGGGTGTTATGAAAGTCGAGAATATATTATTATTATTATTATTATTGTTTTTATTGTTGTTGTTGTTGTTGTTGTTGTTGTGGTTTTTATTGTTGTAGTTTTTATTTTTATTATTATTATTAGTATTATTAGACATGGGGTTCACTAATGATTATGTAATTGGTTAAGGTCATGTGTGCTCTTACCAATTCTTAACATAGATCAATATATACTCAGTTATATCTTATAAGAGACATATTTTTTCACAATGAATCCTTACTAGAGAATTCTCTCTCCTTAAAGAATTTCTCTAGAGATTCTCTCAAGAATGTGAGAACTCATCCACCTATTCCTCCCTCACAAGAATTGAGAGAAAAATAGAGATTATTTCTTTCCCAAATGATTTTCTTATGATCAAGATAAATATCACAAGACGACCAGATTATTCATGCTAGCACTTGACATTCCATTAGAATTGTCTAGAGATTGAAGAGCATGTGTGGATCACCGCTTGAGGGATTATATTTTGGATATTCTCAGTGCAATGATGGTGAAACATGAATGAAGGTTTTAAATGATCAATATCTTTATTAATAAAGAATCTCAAGACTATGGTAATTCTTGTTATTATATTAATTATAAATTTAACATGAAAGGTCCTCTCTCTTGGTTCTGAATTTTTTTTAAATTTATTTGAGTAGATTAATTAGACATGCCAATTCTTTATCATGTTCTTGTGGATTTTTAATTGAATTACACAAAATAAAAGTTGTTCATGAGCTTAATCGATGCTCCAACTATGCACAGAACCTACAAGTGGTATCATAATGGTTGTATTAAAATATATAATTATTTATTAATAATTGATGGATATACACATTTCTTGTAATTTTTTAATTCCCTGATATTCATTAATTAATTTGAAAGTTGATATATCTTCTATATTTACCTTAATTTAACCATGAATGGGTTAAAAAACATAAAGAACATCTAAAGAACTATCATAAGGTGTTGAGGATTATAGTTGTATAACATGGGACTACATGGTCTGTATCATAAATGTACGCATGACATATTCATATTCACTACACCATGAAACACTAGTGAAAACATGGTTGGTCTTGTGGTGGATACATGATGTTATTACATGAACACATGTTGACCAGAATAGGCCATACACATTTTTAGGTAATACATACTGTGTAACTCACCCATAAGCTATGTAATCATATATTATTTTCCTTGATAATTTCACATAAATTGTGTGTTTAAATATGCATTTTTCATTTTTTACACAATGAATAAGGAATTAAAACTTAAAACATGATCCAAATGATATTAAATGGTGTTTAATTGATGTACATGTCATGTAACCCATAAATGTGAAGGTTTTAGGGTGTAATAGAGGCGGTCAAGCAATTCCCAACAATGGTTTCATATCAACTCCTTCAGATTTATCCATAAAACTAGATGAAATAGAAACCCAAAAATCCATAGGACATGATCTTCAAATATAATTTATAATTAATTTTATTCAAAATAATGAATTTCCTCTCATTATAATTATTTCTCCGTCAATGATTTGGTTCATACCTATTGTTTTACTATTGTTGCATTAGAGGAATCAATGGTAGATTCCATCTAGTGGTGATCCAGACATGTTATACAAACCTATGATCATCATTATAGAATGATCCAGGTGTTATCATATTTAATCATAATTTATCACAATATAATATTTCAACGTAAGAACGAATTATTCTAGTTCCCCTTAGACTCGAGAGGGTATTGGTGGAGGATCGCTCCTCACTCTTAAGAGCATTCCAGGAGAAGAGATATTTATAGATTGAGAGGATTCTCTCTAGTAATAATTATTTATAATGGTGACTCCATTTGGATAGGGTTACAAAATGTTATAATTAGGCTTTTATAGACCTAGTGTTAGATAATAAATAATTTCACATAGGCCCTTATTATTCTCTTAATCCTCAAAGATCCCCATGTCTAAATAATAATAATATTATTATTATTTTCATGATAAGCTAAAAACTCGAAGATAAATAAATATTATTTCATTTAATAAATAAATTAATATTTACTCAAATAATATTTATTATATCTTTTCTCACTAGATCATTAATCATGGTATACCAGTCCTCTTAAAAATTTATCAGACTCTGAATAATGTCTATTTATTTAAATAAATAAATGTCCCCACATAATTTGTTGATGAATAAATAAATATTATATTAAATATATCAATGAATTTATATTTATTAAATGTTCA
The DNA here is from genome assembly GCA_963277665.1 of Viscum album. Classification (NCBI taxonomy): domain Eukaryota; kingdom Viridiplantae; phylum Streptophyta; class Magnoliopsida; order Santalales; family Viscaceae; genus Viscum; species Viscum album. The sequence goes on along the minus strand of OY728153.1, from coordinate 181,184,804 downwards.
CATAACCAAATAAATGAATATTTTTTACCTTATGAATACATTGACAGGCGCTGTCATGGCCGCTCTCAAATGAAGTATAACAACCCTGCTTTATTTACACACTTAAACATGATTTATTACATAAACACTTAACTTGATACAACATGGACGATTGAGAGGTCTAGTGTTTTTGGGGTGGGCTTAGGAACATTAAATAAAAACTTAAAATATGAAACACAACATAATTATTGAAAAATTCCTTTACATGACCACTACATTCCGTCGTACTTAGCATTGAATAGGATAACCTGAGTACATGCATAAGAAAAGGGTGATCTATAAATCCCACTAAGGGAATAAACATGGAATAACAATAGGAATATAATACATGTTATAAAATAGGCATATAAATGGAGAACAATAGAAACATGTACATAAAGGCATGATAAATCATGAAAATCATAACATGGAGATGTGGCAACAACACTTAACATGATATTAGCATAAGCCAAGGCTCATTGCACATGGAGCATGAGTAAAACCTCATTGCACATGAAACACGAGTAAACCCTAGTTTCACATGAATTATAATTATTAAACAATCATTGCACATGACGTATCACGATACTATACTTTACCCAGTGTATTGGAGCTCTATCAGGGTGCACCCGTCATAATCATTTCATTTCATGCATAAGTGTCCCACATGGATCATATAACAAGGAATTAATAAACATCATAAGTTATTCCATGATTAAGGAATGTGGAATAAATTCATGAAAGTACCATTCAATATGTATATGTTAATAAAGGTGATTACCCTTAATAGATACATGGGTATGGTATTCACTACACAATGATCTTGTCTTGGAAAAACACAGTGCATTTTCGGCAGCATAAAGGCGTGACATAAGAATTCATAAAAATGGTTGATGAGAGAGAAATGGGTGTCTAATAACATATACATGAAATGGAAAGTAATGGGGGTCATATAGATACATTTCCTAACAAATGTAATGTAATTTAGATAAGTAATACAAAACAATTTCATGATTGTAAATGAGGAGAGAGATATTCCTTATGGAATTTTGGCATGGTAAAGATTGTACATGGGAGGAATTAATGAGACAAAAATGGGAAATCTCATCATTAAAACGTGAATAGGAAATTATGGGGGAGGTTTGAAATCATAATCCAACATGTATAATTGAAAATAAAAGGGAATAACAATATAAGGAAACTTGGACATAAAAAAGAAAAGTGAGAATACCTTACTTGGAAGTGTGATCCCAAAGGCTTGGGAGAGGATTGAGAGAGGCTTCTTGGGAGATTGGGGCACCTTGGGAGGATTAATGATAGAGGATGATAGGGTTTGGACGAACTAAAAAGTCTTTTAGTGAAGAGGAAGTGGGATGTTGGGTGGGTTTATATAGCAAATGAGTGGGAATTCTTTATTATTTAGGTTTGGGAAACCACACATTAAACTAATAAAAACCACAAACCAGCCCATGGTTTTTTCCAATGGTTTCTACCAAAGGGGAGTGGAAAACAATATTTTATAATTCCAATGGTTGAATTTCTCAAAATAATATGGTTTCTTATGTGGAGGTGAGTCATGCTCTCAATGAAAAGAATTTAAAAAGATAAAATGTTTTATAAGTCTTGGAGGGTCCACTAAAGCTTTGTAAAATAAATCAAAAAATAAAATAAAATAACATTATTTTAATGGTAAAACATATATTTTCCGAACATGATGTTTATAATACTTTATTATATCACTATTGGGTCATTATGATGTCATAAAACACATTATATATTTAAACGGTATTAAATTTTTACCCAAAACTTGAACTATCTCAGAAAATTATGAAAAATTTACTGTTGGATAATTTGGACATTATGATTCCAAAAATAATATTCATATTATCTAAATATTTTTCTAAATATGTGAATTTTTACTTTTAAAATAAAAACTGACATTTATCGAAAAATCATGGGTTTTGACAAAAACAGCTTTCAAACCATAATAAAAATTAAAATTTCATTCATAAAATTATACGATCATTTATATTTAATAATAATTAATTTAATAATAATAATATTTTATTAAAATATTATTTAATTCAAAAATCCATTAATTCATCAAAATAGATTTCTTAGTTGAATATTAACTAAAAAAATTATTTGCGCTTTAAAAAATATTAACAAAGTGACAATAATAAAATGAATGTATATTATCTATAAAAAAATAATGTACATAATTGTAGTACTGGGGTATTGTTACATAACCCTTTATAACATCTGCATAAGATCGAAGGGTAAGGTGTGTGATGGTGACAGACTCTTGGGGTGGCTCTAATAACATCACTCATGTGGTAATCTCTATCAACTTCCACTTCTCATGTAGGTAGTTCTGCTCAAGCTTAATGAATTTAAGATCGGCTTGGGCTTGGTCAAGAGTGAAGCCCAATGATGCCACCTCCTTTACAAACTTCGACATATGGGCTTCATATGGGGAAAGTCTACTGGATGAGGCCATCACTTCTTCTGTCTGAGTATATTGGATTCGTTAAATCCCTATATTTATACAAATCATGTGATCACTATTTAGTGGCTATATTAGGAACGGTCAAAATTATTAACTGTATTTTAAGATCAAAAACATAAATCCAAATTAGTTCATATGTTCTACATAACCATAAGAATACATTTAAATTGACCAAGAGAAATTTTCATTAATAATTTTTTGGGTCATTACAATCGTCCCCCCTTAAGAAATTTCGCCCTCGAAATTTCCTTTTCCCACACTAAAACAGAAGTGGGTAACTCTTCTCAATCACTTATTCTAATTCCCACGTCACTTATTCAAACTTTTGGTTTCTCAATAACACCTTGATGAAGGGTATTGTCTTATTTCATAGAACTTTTTCTCTACAATCTAATATATTCATTGGTTTCTCCTTGTAAGAAAGATCATCCTATAGCTATAATACCTATGAAGAGAGTACATGTGAAGGGTATGGTATTTACTTCCTTAAAATGGATACATGAAAAACATCATATACTTTGGTCATGCTAGGTGGAAGTGCTAGTTGATAGGCCACAGACCCGGCACGATCAAGAATCTCGAACGGGTCGATGTACCTGGGAAATAACTTCCCTTTATTTCCAAACCTCATGACCTTCTTCTATAGAGATATACGTAGAAAAACCATGTATCCAACTTTGAACTCAAGGTCTCATCGAAGATTATCTTCATAACTCTTCTGTCATCTTTGGGTTTCCTTGATATGCTAATGAATGGTTTTCACCTTCTCCACCATTTCTTCGACCATTTCAAGTCCTAGAAGCTTACGCTCGCTGACTTCATCCCAACATTCTAGTGTTATACACCTTTTCCGATAAAGGACATCATATGGTGCCATTCAGATTCTTGAGTGGAAACTATTATTATAAGACAACTCAACCAGAGGAAGATATTGATCCCATCCTCCTTTGAAGTCCTTTGATCACACTCTCAACATGTCCTCAAGTGTTTAGATAGTTTTTTTCAGATTGGCCATCAGTTTGAGGATGATAAGCCGTACTGAATTTCAGCTCAGTATCCAAATCCTGTGGAAGACTCTTCAAAAACATAGAGGTGAATCTTGGATCTCGATCAGATAAAATCAATAGTGGTACCCCATGCAGTCTTACCACATTTCTAATGTATATCTAAGTGAGTTGATCCAATAAGAAATCCTCCCAAATTGCAATGAAGAGTGCAGACTTTGTAAGATGATCCACAAAAACCCATATTGCATTGTTGACTTTGGATGTCTTCAGAAGTCTGGTGACAAAGTCCATGGTGATGTTATCCCATTTCCATGCTGGTATGGGCAATGGTTGTATCATCCCCTTATACTTCTTCCTCTCTGCCTTCACTTGCTAACACACCAAGCACTTTTATGTATACTCAACGATATCCTTCTTCATTTTATCCCACCAATAATGATCTTATAGATCTCGATACATCTTTGTGTTTCCTGGGTGAATATAGAAATTTGAACTATGTGCATCATCTAAAAGTTCCTTCTTCAGCTCCAGACTTGATGGAACACATAGTCTTTTCCAAAATATCACAATTCCTTATTCATTAACATTAAACTCTAAAAATTTACCTTTTTTGATAGCTTTCACATTATTATTAATTACCACATCATCCTTTTGAGCATCCTTTAACTTTTCCAAAATAGACGATTGAGAAATCATTTGTGAAAGGATTGATGATGTTCCCTTATCTATGATTCCCATGTACATATTCATCAAATCTAAGAATATTGGATCCTTCTCAATTCTTATCAATGATAGAATCATTGGGTTCTTTCTACATAGAGCATATGTCACCTTGTTCGCTTTCCTAGGGTGGTAATGGATTGAGCAGTCATAGTATTTGATCAGCTCTAACCATCTTCATTGGTGCATGTTCAACTCTTTCAATGTGAGTATATACTTGATGATTTTGTGGTCTGTATATATTTTACACTTCTCCCTAAAGAGATAATGCCACCAAATTTTTAAAGAGAAGATCACTACAGCCAACTCCAGATCATGTGTTGGATTGTTTTACTCATGAAATTTTAATTTCCTTGAATCATAGGCAATGACTTTGTCATTTTTCATCAACACACAAGCCATGACCATCTTCAAAGCATCACTGAATAGCACAAAAAGTTCTCCACTTTTTGGTAAAGTGAGTATGGTTTCAATGATAAGCCTCCTTTTTAACTCCTTGAATCTTTCTTCACATTAATCATTCCAATAAAACATTACTCCATTCCGAGTTTGCTTAGAAATAGGGTTGGACAATCATGATAAATTTCTCAAAAAATGTCGATAATATCCAGCTAACCCCAAGAAGCTATGGATATCCATTACTGATGTTGGCCTCTGCCATCCCTCAATCGCAGTTGTATTCTAGGGATCCATAGATATCCCATTGCTTGTGATGATATGGCCCAAGAATGAGACCTCCTTCAACCAGAACTCAAACTTTTTTTACTTTTCATAGAGCTTCTCCTTTTGCAAGGTCTCTAATATAGTTCTTAGATGCTCCTCATGATACTCCTAGGTTTTGGAGTATATTAGAATATCATATATAAAGACTACCACAAATTTGTAGAGGTAATATCTAAAGACTTTATTCATCAATTCCATGAATATTTATGGAGCATTAGTGGGCCCTAAAGGAAATACTATGAATTCATAGTGCCCATATCTTGTACGAAAAGTAGTCTTGGGGATATCTTCCTTCTTCACCCTTACTTGATAATATCCCAACCGCAAATCTACCTTGGAGAAGTGTTGTGCTCAATGATGCTGATCGAACAAGTCATCAATTCTTGGTAGAGGATACTTGTTCTTTATCGTGATTTTGTTAACCTAATGATAATCGATGCTAAGCTGCATTGACCCATCCTTCTTCTTGATGAAGAGGACTGGTGTACCCCATGGTGAAGCACATGGGTGTATAAACCCTTTATCTCTCCTATTGGTATTTATTCAGGTCCCCAAGATCCATAAAATCCATTCTATATGGAGCCTTGGATATTGGAAACTACCTAAGTATAAGATCAATTGAGAATTAAACATCTCTTCTAGGAGGATGACCATGAAATTTCTCATGAAACACTTCCGTGAATTACATCACAATAGGAATGTCTTCAAGAATGGTTTCCTCCTTAGACTCAATCATCTGAGCTAGATACATGTGTTCATAAGGCAGTAATATACACTCTTGAGATGATGGAACTAAAGGAGATTCATCATCCTCCTCGCACTTGTATAGAATTGGGGTTCAATTCTCCACCTGGAGAGTGATTTCCCCCTCATGGAAATTTATGTTGGCTCTATATAATGAAAGAAAATCCATGTCAAGAATTGAATCAAATTCCACCAAAGGGAGTATGACGAGGTTCGCTAGAAAATTCAATACACAGATTTTGACCGGGAAGGAGTTATATTCATGGGATGAAATGATTGCCCCATTTTCCATACTCACCGACATATTTACTTCCATGATTTGTGGTGGTGTTGGGATTGTTCTACTGAACTTCTGAGAAAGAAAATAATGCGTAGAACTATAGACGATAACCCTCCCTTAAACTTTTTTATTCAAGTTGTAATCATTTAGTTCAACCGAAAAGACTTGGGGAAGATAATTTTTTTTAAATATATTAGACACATAAAGTGGAATCCAAAGACAAAAAAGGATGAATTATAAATTACTTTTATTTATTTAACTTATGAATTTATAAGCTTCAATATATGTTATCCACGATCTACATTCTAACATGTATTCTTAGGGGAATTCTTGTATTCTCTTAATAATGGTTCGTACTAATCTTGTGAATTTACCAAATAAAACGCCCCGATAATTTCATAACCAAGATTGCAGCAAGGCTCGTTTTCATGTACCAGGATACCTCGGGTCAAGCATAAAACTCCTTGTTGCATTTTTCACTCTGAGGTACATCTATGCAAGAGCTGCCTCTACCTGCTCGTATCCATACAGGGATGTATTTTCTCAATAAACCACTTAATAAATACTCACAAAAACTTAGGGATGTTTTTATTATACTTAGTCTTATCCCTAAGTCTTTCGATATGGTTTTCTAATCCTAATCCCAAAAATAACTAAACCTATCCAATGATACCAACTATGACAACCCTAATTTATATACACACTTAAGAATTATTTATTACATAAACTCTTCACTTGATAAAACAAGGAATATTGAGAGGTCTAGTGTCTTTGGGGCTTAGGAACATTATATAAAAACGTAAAAAATTAAACACAACATCTTTATTGAAAAATTCCTTTATAGGACCACTACATTCCCTCTTACTTAACATTGTATGGGATAACCTCATGACATGCATAAGAAAAGGGTGAGCTATAAAGCCCAATAAGGGAATAAACATAGAATAACATGAGGAAAAAAATACATTTTAGATAATAGTCATATAAATGGATCAAAGGAGAAACATGGACATAAAGGCATGATAATGCACGAAAATCATAAAATGGAGATATGGCAACAACACTTAACATGATATTATCATGAGCCAAGGCTCATTACACATGGAGCATGAGTAAACCCTAATTTCAGATGAAGCATGAGTAAAACCTTGTTTCACTTGAATTATCATGATTCAAAACTCATTGAACATTATGTATCATGATAATATAATTTACCCAATGCATTGGAGCACTATCAGGGCGCACCCTTCATAATCATTTCATTTCATGCATAAGTGAGCCACATGGATCACATAACATGGAATCATTCAACATCATAAGTAATTACATGATTATGAAATGTGGAATAAATACATGAAGGTACCATTCAATCTTTATATGTTCATAAAGTTTAATACCCTTGATAGAGACATGGGTATGGTATTCACTACACAATGATCTTGTCTTAGAAAAACATGGTGCAATTTTGGCAGCATAACGTCGTGAAATAAGAATTCATGAAAATGGTTAATTAGAGAGAAATGGGTGTCTCATAATATGTACATGAAAAGGATAGTAAGGGGTTAATATAGATACATGTCCCAAAAATGTAACGGAATTTAGATACATAATACAAATAAAATTGTCAATGTAAATGAGGAGAGAGAAATTTATTACGGAATTTTGGCATGGTAACGGGTGCACATAGAAGGAATTAATGAGAGATAAAGGGGATATATCATTATTAAAACATGAATAGGAAAATATAGGGGAGGTGATAAATCATACCCAAACATTTATAAAAGAAAATAAATGGGCATAACAATATAAGGAAACTTGGATATAAATAAGGAAAGTGAGAATCTCTTACTTGGACGTGTGATCCGAAATGCTTGGTGGAGGATTGAGTGAGGATTCTTGGAAGATTGGGGAACCTTGGGAATATTATTGAGAGATGATGGAAGGGTTTTTATAAACTCCAAAGGATTTTAGTGAAGAGGAAGTGGGAGTATGGGTGGGTTTATATAGGAAATGAGAGGGAATTCTTTATTATTTAGGTTTGGGACACCACAAATTAAACTAATCAAAACCACAAACCAGCCCATGGTTTTTGCCCATGTTTTTTTTCCAAAGGAGAGTGGAAAACAATATTTTATAAGGTAAATGTCCTAACTTCTTAAAATAATAGGGTTGCTTATGTGGAGGTTAGTCACCCTCTCAAGAAAAACAATTTAAGAAGATAAAATGTTTTATAAGTCTTGGAGGGTCCACTAATGCTTTGTAAAATAAATCAAAAAAAAATATAAAATCACATTATTATAATGTTAAAACATATATTGTAAAAAAATAATGTTTATAATATTTTATTACATCACTATTAGGTCATTATGATGTCATAAAACACATTGTATATTTAAACGGTATTAAATTTTTACCCAAAAATTTGACTCTCTCAGAAAATTATGAGAAATTCATGGTTGGATAATTTTGATGCCCTGATTCCAAAAAAAAATATTCATTTTATCAAAATAATTTTCTAAATATTTGAATTTTTTCTTTTAAAATAAAAACCTACATTTATCGAAAATTCATGGGTTTTGAAAAAAAAAATTTCAAACCATAATAAAAATTACAATTGCATTCATAAAATTTTACGATCATTTATATTTAATAAAAATTAATTTAATAATAATAATAATATTTTATTAAAATATTATTTAATTCAAAAATCGATTAATTCATCAAAATATATTTCTTAGTTGAATATTAACTAAAAATATTATTTGTGCTTTAAAAACTATTTACAAAGTAACAATAATAAAATGAATGTATATTCTCTATACAAGAATAATGTACACAATTGTAGTACTAGGGTCTTGTTACATAACCACTTATAACACCCGCATAAGACCGAAGAGTAAGGTGTGCGATGGTAACAGACTCTTGGGGTGGGTCAGATAACATCGCTTGAGTGGTAATCTCTATCAACTTCCACTTCTCCTGTAGGTGGTTCCGTTCAAACTTAACCTATTCAATATCAGCTTGAGATTGATCAAGAGAAAATCCCAATGATGCCAACTTCTTTCCAATCTCTGATAAATGGGCTTAGTATGGGGAAATTCTACTGGATGAGGTCATTGCTTCCTTTTTCTGAGTGAAATGGATTTGTTAAAGCCCTATATTTATACTAATCATGTGATCACTGTTCAACAGCTATATTAGCAATGGTCACAATTCTTAACCGTATTTTAAAATCCAAAACATAAAACTAAATCAGTGCATATGTTTTACATAACCATAAGAGTACATTTAAATAGACCAAGAGAAATTTTCATTAATCACTTTTTGAGTCGTTACATGATGTTTGATTTTTTTTGGGTACTTGGGTGCAGCATAGTGGCTGACTAAGGTCTTCTCTCAAAGGGGAAAGTAAATTAAAACACATTCTTAAAAGTATTATAAAAATAAAATAGAATAGAATATAAAAATTTCTTAAAATTATGGGGGGTTGTTTATCATTTTTAAAACTAGAAGAATTTTTCTCGAAGAAGATTGCATTTTTTGTTTTTAATTTTGAAATGAAAGTTGATTAACAAAGAAAAACTAGAAGATGTTTTTTTAGAAAACTATTTTTAGGAAGTGTAATAGATATAACTATACATCTTCAATATTTTTTTATTCATTATCATTTAAATTAATATTCACTTAATTATGATCCCTTAATTTTTTAAATCTTGAACCCTACGAGAATTATCTTTACCACAAAGATGAAGTGAATTTAACCCTAAGCTAACTTCAGAACATGCAATCGCAGCACCCTGCTTTGATTGATGTTATAAAGTTGTCTTATGGTCAGTGGAAAATTAAGGAACATATCCTCTCTGAAAATTAGAATTAATTGAGTTTAGGGATTATATTTGAACACTAAAAATTGATCATGTGTGGTTTTGAATTACCAATTAAGTTTTCACTCTTACAATTCACACAATTCTCAACCTCGCGTGATTTGTGTTTATTGTCCAATTTCTTTTTTAGTTTCATTTAATTTAAAATCTTTATCAATATATCATATTATTTGAATTATATTATCTCATTGAATTAAAATAAATGAATTAAGGAGGTTAGAGGTAGATAGATTACTAAAAAGAACTACTCTTCCATGGGCGGTGTAGTCATCGTACAAACATTTTTCATTTGAAAAGGTTTAGAGAGGGTAGAACCCAATCTCGTTTATACTCTTGATTCAAGCCCAATTAGGAATATTAATAGTAGAATAAATTTTAAAAAATAGAAAAATTAATAGAATAAATAAAATAATAACAAGGAGAATTTTATTACACAAATGAAAACATTACAACATGAAGAAGAGAAAAAGGCTTTGATGAAAGGATTCTTACTTCAAGAGCTACCCCTCTTACAATGGTTGTATAATTTGAGTGAAACAAATTCTCCTCTTCCTTAAATATCCTAATTCACGTACTCGCCCCCTCCAAATGAGAAAAACACTAATTTATATAGTGGAGGGGAGGCTAGGTTTAAAGAGGTTTCAAGTGTGAATGGGGAATCTCGGCCAAATATTTTAATCCAAATTTTACTGCCCATTTGACCTCCAAAACGCATGAACCAGATATTATTTTATAATAATGATTTGTGGGAAATTGGGTTTTCGAGATCCTCTCAAAATATGGGCCCAATATAAGCTATGATGAAAAAGTTATGGCCCAAATATAGAACCCATGTCCAATTCGGCGGGTCCATCCCACAATTGAATTCATGGTCCATTTAGTCCAACCAAATGTACATTTTAGCTCCAATTTCCTGCACAAAACTTGTATCCAATTATGTCAGGAACACAGTAACAATATTTTATGTTCAAATAATAAATATTAAAAAATTTATCTTTGAAATACTACAGTGCACTATAAAGAGTAAAACAGGAATTTCCATCAACTTTTCAAATGAACGATCTCATCCCAAATATTTTATAAATAAACATATTTAACACAATATGAGGAAATTTTATCATTTATTATCAATAAAATATTCAATAAAAATGTGTTTTATCAACTCCCCCACACTTACCCTTTTGCACTCCAGGGAAAAGTCTCATATCATGTATTCAAAAAAATTGTGACAAGATATGCATATTAATATTTCTCAATCCACAGTGAAAATATAGGCAAAGTAAGAATCCCATCAAGAGTAAATATAAATAAATTTCAAATTAATTTTCTCATAAATTGTATGAAAACAAAATCCAGTGAGATTCATAACACTAATCATAGCAACACAAGTCATGGGTCTACCATGCCACTAATTCTCCACGGGTGTGTGTGCCAACCATTCCAATCTTGTCTCTCCACCCTTTATCTAGTATATTTATGTCAATAAAAAACTTTTCTTCTTACCTGATTCTATTCTACTAAACCTATTCAACATCCTTTGTAATCAAATTCGAAAACCCACTCATTTAAGCATTCCCAGAATTCAACCCAAGAGCTCCCGACCAAAATACCCCCACATGTTGTACATTTCTTCACTCCCCTATTTATTGATTGTTTTTTTGGATTTTTTTTTAATTTTTTTAGAGGGTTTAAAATAGTCAGATATTAGGTGAACACGCATAGGTCAATCTGTTACAGTGATGGAAATGATCGTAAGAGAAACAAACGTATGGAGAGACCATGTTATAAGTTGAAAAAAAGTACTTACCCTAAATATATATACAATTGGGTAAGAGAAACTCATAAGTCGTGATTGTGTGAAAAAATGCGTGGAGAAATCAATGACAAAATTTACCATGAAAAAATATCACAAATAATGATGTCAAAATCTAAAATGTTTTATAATGACACAACCATTCATATCATCGACAACTTTAATTTATATAAAATTTAACCCTTGATGATGAAAATATTACTCATGCTTATATTTCTACCAATGAATTTTGAAAACATGCGTTTTCAATATGTTCCACATGAGAATGTTACATGATATATTTTTTAATTTTTTATTTACTTTTTTTTTGAAAATTTTAACCAAAAACATAATAGAAAATACACATAAAACACACAAATGAAAATCATAAATATCTACCCCACAATATTGCCCCCTCTCCCACACTTAAAATATTGCATTGTCCTCATTGTGAACCTATGATAAGATATATGCACATGAAATGTATAATTTTAAATAGGAAAAATAATATAAATATGAAAGGGTTAGGAACAACCTGATATGCTCAAGTGATGATGGGGTCATGCAGTGTGATGAAATCCACTACATCAGTAGGAATTCCCTCAATGTATTTCTTCAAAAGTTTCCCATTGACTATAAAGATCCTTCATGTGTCCTCTTGTGTGATCTCCACTACACCATAAGGAATAACATTAATCACAACATAAGGACCTAACCACCTGGAATGCAACTTACCAGACATCAGCTTCAGTCATGAACTATAGAGAAAGACTTTCTCTCCAACTTGAAATTCTCTTTTCTGGATCATTTTGTCATGAGATACTTTTTTTCTTTCCTTTTATATCCTTGAGTTCTCATATTAAGACAATTGAATCTCCTCAAGATCTTGAATTTTCAGCTTCCTTTGGATTCCATCTTGGGCCAAATCCATGTTACATTATACCCCAATAAGTCTGATGCTCAACTTCCATGGGGAGATGAAACACTTTCTCAAAAACAATCTAAAATTGGGGCATACCAATGGGTGTCTTGTATGTTTTCCTATAATACCATAGCACATCATCCAAGTGCTTTCTACAATCCTTCTGATTCGGCTGCATGATTTTCTCTGAAATTTGTTTCAACTCATGATTTGAAATCTCATCTTGACCATTTTTTTGGGTGTGGTATGTTGTTGATGTTTTTTGTGTCACCCCATACTTCCGAATCAAGGAATCCAAATTCAAATTGCAAAAGTGTGTCCCTTGCTCACTGATGACATCCTTCGGTACTCCAAAACTACAAAAAATTTGTGCTTGGACAAATCCCGTAACAACATGAGAATCATCAGTCTTGGTGGCCTTAGCCTCCACCCATTTGCTCACATAATCAAAAGAAACCAAAATATAAAAACCCCAAATGAACTAGGAAATGTACCCATAAAATCAATTCCCCATACATCAAAAATATCATAGAATTGTATGGGTTTTTGGGGCATCTCATGTATCCTAGAAATTTTCTCAGTGTGTTGGTAATGATAGCATGACTTACAAAACACATGGGAATCGTGGAATAAGTTAGGCCAATATAATATATAGTCTAAGACTTTCCTAGCTGTACGTTGGGGTCCAAAGTTACCACCACATGAAAGTGTATGATACAATTGTAGAACAGACTCAAACTCATTATCAGGATCGCACCTCCTAATAACTTGGTCACTACACATGCACCAGAGGTAGGGGTAATCCCACACATAAAACCTAGACCCACTCTTTAATTTTTGGACTCAATGTTTCATTAAATTGATTTTGATTTCAGAGGCAACAGGATAGTTAACTAAATCAGCATACCAAGGATGTGTACCAGAGATGGAATAAAGATGCTCATCAGGGAAAGTTTCCCGAAGTGGTACATGGTTCAAGGTGTCATCCTCTAGTTTGTGATTAAGCCTAATCATGTGGTATGCCACCATTTTTTTGAACCCTTGTTGTCCTTTATCTCAATATAAAATTCCTAAAGAAGGAGAATCCATTGGATTGGCTTGGGCTTTGCATCCGGATTCTTCAGGAGGTACCTCAGAGCTGCATGGTTAGAAAAAACAACTAATTTAAAGCCCAATAAATATGAACAAGATTTATATAAAGAAAATATGACGAAAATACACTTTTTTTCCATGGTTGTGTAGTTTCATTGGGCTGAATCTGGTGTCCTAGATGCACAGGCAATCACATGTGAACGTCCCTCCACCCTCTATGATAAGACAGACCCAACTGTGAAGTTAGAGGCATCACACATAATCTCAAAAGGAAGATCCCACCATGGAGGTTTTATGATAGGTGGAGTGGTCAGACGATTTCTTAGCATTTCAAAGGAATTCCTTCAAGAAACATCAAACACAAAATTGGAATCCTTTTGAAGTAATCGTGACATAGGAAGTGAAATATTACTAAAATCTTTGATGAAGCACCGGTAACATCATGCAGTCCCTAGAAAAGATCTAACATCACACACACATGAAGGATAGGGTATGGATGAAATAATATCTACCGTAGATCTATCAACCTCTATCCCATGTTTTGACACTACATGCCTTAATAAAATTCTATGATCTACCCTAAAATTAAACTTTTCAAAGTTCAATACTATATTCTTCTCAATACAATGATTCAAAACCTTTCCCAAACTAGATATACAATCATCAAATGAAGACCCATACTCTGTAAAATCATCCATGAATACCTCCATGTAGGTCCCAAAATAATCATAAAAAATACTCGCCATGAATATCTGGAAGGTACCTAGGGCATTGCAAAGTCCAAATAGCACCCTCTAGTAGGAAAATGTGCTGAACGGATAGGTGAATGTAGTTTTATCCTGATCCTCCAAAGCAATAAGAAGCTGAAAATATCCATAAAATTCATCCAATAAACAATAATCTGTCTTCCCAACTAGTCTCTCAAGCATCTGATCAATAAATGGAAGGGGGAAATGGTCCTTGTGAGTAGATTAATTTATTTTACTATATTCAATACACACATGCCAAATGTTTTGTACCCTCGTTGGAATTAACTCATATATCTCATTTTTAATAACAGTAACACCACTTTTCTTAGGCACAACTTGAATAGGACTCACCCACTGGGAATCTGAAATAGGATAGATTATACCTTCCTCGAGAAAATTTTCAACCTCTTTTTTAACAACTTCTAGAAGGGTTGGATTGATTCTCCTTTGTGGATGACTAACCAGTTTAGCCCCATCCTCCAAAATAATCCTATGCATTAAAATGGAGGGGCTAATACCTGATATGTCAGCCATGGTCCACCCGATTGCCCTGATATTCTCCCTCAAAAGATTCAAAAGCTTTTCTTCATGTTCAAAATGAATAATATTAGCAATAATAACAGGTAATATCTCTCTACTTAACAAGTGTGAGTATTTGATATTAAGTGGAAATGGATTGAGTTCCAATGAAGGGGGTGATGTATAGATGGAGAAATTGAAGGAACAGAAATATGTACACAATGAACATCAGTATCAGAATATACATGAACAAAATCAGAGAATAAAGATTCAAATCCATCAGCATAATCAACTTCCATGTCATAATTAGAGTTTTCATGATCAAAATCAGAATATGAATCCATTTCAAAATAAAATCTAAGAGATTCATGTGCATTCAAAATAGGTGTGGAAGTACTCTTAGACATAAAACTAGAACCAATACTCAAAATCTTCCTAAGCATAGGACAATAAAATTCCATGGGGTTTTTATTTTTTGGTTCAAAATGGGAGATAACAAATGCAAAATGGTCCTCTGGGGGGTACTTCACGGAGTCCATAACATTAAATATCACAACTTCATCCCCAAAATCCATGGAAAGTGTAACCTCATGGACATTTATGATTGTTTTTTCAATTTTTAGGAAGATTATACCTAAGATAATGGGATAATGAGAACTTACCTGATCCTCCTCCATGTTAAGTACATAGAAATCTACTGGAAAGATCATGTCTCTTACCCAGAAAAGCACATCCTCAAGGACTCTCGTTGGATATGTTGTAACTCTATTCGCCAACTGCACCACTACTCTCGTCAGTTTCAACTCACCAACCTATAATGAAGAGAATACAGAGTGAGGAATTACATTTATGGAAGCTGCTAAATCACAAAGAGCATTATAAAAGTATAACTCTCCTATGGTGCATGAGATGGTGAATGTCCCTTGATCCTTTCACTTTTTTGTAATTTTTAGAGTTGGTGTAATGAGTGATAACATGTTCCTTCCAAGATGGATCCTCTCATTTCCCTTGATCCCCCTTTTATTGGTACAAATTTCCTTTAAGAATTTCACATACCTTGGGATTTTCTTAATGGCTTAAAGTATATGGATGTTGATCTCCACATTCTTGAATGTATCCAAAACATCTTTTTGCATCGCCTCTTCATCCATATTCTTTGTTTGTACAACCCTATTTTGAAATGAAGGGTTTTAGGAGGAACATCATTAATCTTTTTCTTACGTTTATCTTTCTCCTTGGGTTTCTCTTCAGCTAGTTTTGAATGGGGATTTTTTGGAGATGAGGTGAATCCTGGTGGAATGATAGGTGCAGATATATCATTTGTTTGCTTCCCACTTCTCAATGTGATGGCACTGACATTCCTATTTGGATTTAGAGTAGGTTGGAAAGGTAGATTTCTAGAATTCTTACTTACTAATTCATAGAGGGCAGTGGAAATCTGGCTCATTTGAGTCTTTAATTCCCTCAACTCGAAACCTTAACTCTTCATCTCATTCTATTGATTAAGAACAATTTGTTTCAAAAGATCCTCAGTGTTAAAATCTAACTTGGTTTTGGGATTACCTTGTTGTTGACTTGTTGATGTTTGAGCTTTAAATCACCATTGGGGTTGTTGGAAACCCTGTTGGTGGAAGTTTTGTTGAAAAGGGGGACTTTGTTGTTGTAGAGAGCCATACCTCATGTCCAATTGATTCCTCCACATTTGGTTGTATGCTGGTGTAAAGGAATCAAACTTCTTTTGAGGATGTGGTTGTTTTTGCAGCTGATATGGTCTCCCAGGAAACACTACTTCACAATCTTTTGTCTCTTGTAGTTGTGGGCAACAATCAGTTTGGTGGATTGTCTCACTGAAAATGCCACAAGGCTTTAATGGAGGGGGTTGGGATGCCTTTTGTGCCAAATCATTCTGTCTAACCATAGTTGTCAACTCATCCAAATTGGTATCAATAAAATGAATTTCAAGAGAGGAAGGACTTACCTGATGTACTCCCCAGACATGTGGTGTACCTCGATCACCAAATTGTTAGGAGTTTTGGGCCATCTTGTAAATAAATTCATGTGCAGCTACTGGTGTCATATCGACCAATGATTCTCCAGCTACGACATCCACTATACGCTCCATAAGTGTGAGTACTTCATAGAAGTATTGGATGAGGAGTTTCTCACTAATTTTGTAATGTGGGTAGCTTGCACACAACTTCTTTAATTGCTCTCAGTACTCATAAATTGACTCCCCTTGGGCTTGATTCATCCCTGAGATCTCATTTTGAATGGATGTGGTCCTTGATACTAGAAAAAATATCTATAATAAAAGACATTTCAAATCGTTCCAACAAGTTACATCTTCTAGTTGTAAATAATACATCCAATAGTTTGGAGCTCCATCAAGTGATAATGGGAATGCTATTAGTTTGATTTGATCTTTAGAAACATTTCTTTGTTTTAAGGTTGAGCATACCATATTAAATTATTTAAGGTTTTTATTTTGATCCTCACCATAGAGTCCATGAAATTTTAGAATAAGGTGAATTAATCGAGATTTCAGTTCAAATTCCGATTTGAGATTTGGGTATGCAATGAAATTTTGTTGATAATTAATATCAGGTGAATCCAATTATCAAATGGTTCTATTAAGTTCATTTCCCATATTTTCAGCCAATTATTCTTGTTTTATGGTTTAATTTGAATTTATTCCAATTTCAATGTTATGATATTGGAGGAATTCTCTAACAGGTTGAATGTTGAAACTTCCTGTAGATTGAGAAGGTTTGATTCGAGCCCTAAGGATGCATTCAATCTCAGGGTCAAGATTTAAAAGAACATCGGGATTAGTTTGTGTCAGAAATCAAATAAAAATTAAAAGAATAAAATTGGACCATAGTAAAATAAAAATGTGAATTTTTAGTTGATGGTTAAAAATGAAGAAGAAGAAAATAATAAAAGAAGAAAAAGAAATTCAAATTGGGTAAAGAAGGAAGAAAGAAGATAAGAAGAGAATAAAATGTAAAATAAAATAAATACCACTAATTGGTGGAAATAATTACTTGACTCCTAGGAAAAGGAACCAAATTGAAAGGCGATGTCATGGGTTCTCTCAAATGAAGTGTGATTTTTTGGGTACTTGGGTGCAGTATAGTGGTTGACCATGGTCGTCTCTCAAAGAAAGAAGAAAATTAAAACAACTTATTAACGTTATTATAAAAATAAAATAAAATAGAATACCAATTTTACATGAAAGGATAGTGGTTTTTTATCATTTATAAAACTAGAATAAGTTTTCTGGATGAAGATTTCATTTTTTGTTTTTAATTTTGAAATGAGAGTTGATTAACAAAGCACAACGAGAAGATGTTTTTTAGAAAACTATTTTAGGAAGTGTAATCAGTCTAAATCTACCTCTTAAATAATTTATTAATAATTATCATTTAAATTAATATCCACTTAATTGTGATCCCTTAATTTTTTGAATCCCTAACCGTATGAGAATTATCATTACCACAAAGATGAAGTGAATTTAACCCTAGGTTAACTTTAGAACATATAATCGCATCAACCGGCTTTGATTGATGTTATAAGGTTAGATTATGGTCAGTGGTAAATTAAGGAATATATACTCTTTGGAAATTATAATTAATTGAGTTTATGGATTATATTTCAACACTAAAAATTGATCTGGTGTGGTTTTGAATTACAAATTACGTTCGCGCTCTCACATTTCACACAATTCTCGACCTCGTGTGATTTGTGTTTATTGTTCAATTGCTTGCTTAGTTTAATTTAAATTAAAAACTAAATCAATATATCATATTATGTGAATTACAGTATCTCATTTATTCAAAATAAATGAATGAAGGATGTTATAGGTAGATCGATTACTAAAATGAACTACTCTTCCATGGGTGGTGTACTCATCGTAGAAATGTTTTACATTTGAAAAGATTTAGAGAGGGTAGAACCCAATTTCCTTTGTACTCTTGATTACAGAACAATTAGGAATATTAAGAGAATAATAAATTTGAACAAAACATAAGAAAATAAAATAAATAAAATAATAACAAATAAGTTTATTACACAAATGCAAACATTACAACATGAAGAAGAGAAGAAGTCTTTGATGAAGTGATACTTGCTTCAAGAGATAACCCTCTTACAATGGTTGGATAATTTGAGTGAAACAAATAATCCTCTTCCTTAAATCTCCTAATTCACGTCCCCACCCCTCCAAATGAGAAAAACACTAATTTATAGAGTGGAGGGGATGCTAGGTTTAAAGAGGATTCAACTGTGAATGGGGAATCTCGACCAAATATTTTAATCCAACTTTCCCACACATTTAACCTAAAAAATTCATGAACCAGATGTTATTACAGAAGAATTATTTTTATAAAATTGTATTGTTGAGATCCTATCAAAAATTTGGGCCTAATCTAAGCTCGGATGAAGAAGTTATGGCCCAAATACAGAACCAATGTCCAATCTGGTGGGTCCAGCCCACATTTGACTTCATGGACCATTTAGCCCAACCAAATATACATTTTATCTCCAATGTCCTGAAAAAAAGTTGTATCCAATTAATTTAGGAATATATTTACAAAATTTCAAGTTCAAATAAAAAATATTAAAATATTTAACTTTCAAATACTACAGTGCTATGAAGGATAAAATTCGAATTTCCATCAAATTTTCAAATGAATGATCTAATCCCAAATATTTTATAAATAAACATATTTAACGCAATGTGAGGAAATTATATCATTTATTATCAATAAAATATTCAATATAAATATGTTTTATCAAACACCATAGATAAATTAATATTATATATTCACATAATTTAATATATAATTACCTAGATAATAGATATTATTTTTAATATTCAACCCACATAATATTCTCTCAAATAACTGGTGACTAAATATATTCAATCAATAAAAAATGAATAATTATGCTACCATATTTGGGAATAATATTTATTCAACATGTTATATTCATATTGAATTTAACTGAAGTTCTAGATAGACTTAGTGTGTGACCCTCTAGGCCCTTCTGTTAGTGGCATTAGGCTACACTGCCTAAAGTATCATGTTTTCATCTATAAACATGCCAAGTATCCCATGGGTTAAAATTTGATGTTGCAACAACACACAACCTCATATGAACTTAAATTGTGTAATATAATCTCTTTTACTCTATATCTTTAATCAAGAGACTTTCACATTGTGTCATCAACCTATGTGCTCGATGTCTCTTTTTTGACTTTTTAGAAATGAACTTACCCATAAAACACCATAGACATGTATTTAATTAGGTTGTTTTATTCTCCTCAAATGTTCTGAGATATAAACTTCCACCAAATAATATAAGTGAAAAATCCTTTCTCATGTTATTCATTAATACATAAAACTCATGACACACCCAATGTATCGTACTTCCTCTGAACATATGTCATAATTATAACAACCCATACTTTACATACATTGTTATTACTTCAGAATTGAAGAACACTTATTACAATAAATAACAAAACCAGGAAAGGACCATATAGGTATAGTGTCTTTAGAAACTGAGAAACATAAACAACTGGTTCATAAAGCATCTACACTGTCTCCCATTTATTTCATCATATCTATTGTCCCTTTTGGCATATCTTACTTAATAACCTTCTTCCTGACCTGTGGAAAGAAAATATTCAAATGGGTGATCTCAAATGCTCAGTAAGGATAAAAAAAATAAATATCAATCACATCATATAAATAAGAACATAACTTTTGGAAATCTTATCCTGTAAAAGAAATAATAATTTCATAACATGGGATAAATCATAGTATTGAAATGTAATCCCAATAATCATAAGTTAAAATATAAAACATTGTGTCATACACACATAATCATAAAGAATCATTTCTTATTAGTCAAGACTCATTGCCAAGACTATCTTAGTGGAAAACGTCCATTTATGAACCGAGTTCACTCCTCGTTTCAGTCCTATTTCACTGAACCGGTTTAACCTTCCGTTCCAGCCATGTCTATCTCATGAGATATAAAATCTTTACCCAATGCATTGGAGGGAGATATTGGTCCGACCCATCTCATAATGATACCATTCTTATGTGTGCCACAAATTCATTAACCATACACCATAGCATAACCCATGTAATAAGAATGGGAATCTTAAACATCGTGACATCATAAAAAAATTCATATAAGATAAATGAATTCATAAAAATAATTCCATCCCAACATAATCAAATCAATGTAATAATAGTGATAGAAAAATAATCCTTTATTATCTTATATGGAAAATAATTTTGATAAAACACTTGAACTCCATTCTTAAGAAAAATTTCCTTTCTACTTCAAAAACACTTTTCCTTTATTAACATGTCATACAATTATAAACTTAAAGAAGTTGATTAAAAATAAACTTGAAAACTTGTAAAGGAATCTTCTTGGAAATAATTTTTTAAAAATCCATTCATACCGTATAAGTTAAAAAACATTCTTCTCGTACTTTTGTCAGAAAAGTCAAAAAGTACCTTGTACAAAAAACGACAAAATATTCATTTCATATGTTTTACTAAAAACTCACCGAAGGGTATAATTGGATTTAAAGAGTTATAGGTGGATGGAAATAATATTACATATTGAGGAAACATGGATGTGGATGATAAAATACACCCCAGTAAATACCAAATTATAAACAATCTCGGATAAAAATGAGATTGTGATATTTCCCTTACCATAGGTCAGATTTGCTTCATAAGTGTCCAAAACTCCTGTATAATGAGTTAAATAATGTCATTGACTTATTATGGAATCATAATTATTTTTATTATATCCTATATTGTCATATTCCTAGCTTCTTATTAGTAATATTTCATTACTACTTGTTATTCGGGTGTTTATTACTTTTTGTTCTTATGCATGTTTTGTCGAATAAATTCTTATTTTTATTTTTAGGTTATAGATACTTCATTTCCAGAATGGTATTAGTGTAATATATATCATATTCATTTATTCAATTAATTTATATAATCATTATGCAATGAAGATCATGTAGAACGAGTCGCATCACATCGTGGAGACGGTATTCCGTACGTACGCACGAGCGACGATATTGTTCCCAGGATTGTGGAATTGTATTGGAGTGTATCTACACTATTTCAGAATCAATATCACTTTACAATAATCATATATCATTATTATGTACACCATTATACCCATCCAAGTAAGGTGGTGGTGGAAAATAGATTATACCACGGCGTGGAGATGGTATTTCGTACGTACGCACGTGCGGTGATTTCATTTTCCTTAGGATCTATAGATGGTGAAATAGGGTTGTTTAATACTTATAATAACATATCAGTATATGAGTGATACTTATTTTATTACTTCATAATGAAACAACCTAAGAAGAAGAAGTGGAAGAATAAATAAAGTTGAAATAATCGGAAACAGACATTACCTCTTCTTTGAAGCGCCTCTTTAAGATCTCCATTTAGGAAACTAAAATTGGTCTTTGGGGAATACCAGAACCTCTAGGATGTTTCTAGGGAAGTGGAGAACATAATTTGGTAGGGTTTGGCCGAGCTTTAAGGCTCAATGTGGTGTGGCGAAGAGAGGGAAGAGGTGCCCTTTTATAAGGGAGGAGAGGGCCACCTTTGGAATAACTAAAAATATTATTTTATTATAAAGCCAAATTCGGTTTTAAATAGCTCCAAATTGATTTATTTAGAAGCTAAGGTGGGGATGGGTCGAAATACTCTCATAAAATAGAATTTAGACATGTTTATGTTCCTATTTTAACCTTATCATTTATATTTAACTTTAAGTTAGATAATTTTACTTTTACCATGTCTTTTTGTGTTGTTACACTATAAGGTTAATAAACATACTATAAGAAGCCAAACGAACCCCAAGTTGTTTATTATTAATATATATAACCTTATCTAAGTCATTTGGCCGATCCTTATATTTTAGGAATAAAATAACAATTAATAATATAATATTTGTTTTAAAAACTATTTTATGTCAATTTTGACACTATTTAGTAATTGATTTTTGTAAAAATCATAACGGAATTATTAGTTTAAAAAAAGTTAATTAAATCCATAATAACATGTCATATTAACCTATAAAATTATTGTAATTCATAAAAAGTCTCAAATTACATTTATTTTGGTATTTATAACATCAATTATGTCAATATTTCTTTAATAAGATAATTACTGCATCATCTTTGTGTCATAAATAAATTAAATTATTTAATGTCTAAAAATTAAAAATAAAATACCATTACGTAGGAAATATTTTTAGACTTCTAATGAATATTTATAGTCGAATTTATCTTATGTATAACCTTATATTAAAAATTATTTACTTATTAAACTTTGATTTGAACTATTTTAACCCTTCTTTAAATAAATTACTAATAAATATCCTAATCTAATCCAAGTGGGCCTAAATGGTCATATTTTATTTCTAAGGTTGATTTTGGTTGAATTACACTTATCCAATAGAATTAGGACATGTGTTAGGGTAATAATAATATCATTTTTACCCTTAATTACCCTATTTACTTTTAACCGTGGTAAATAAAAGTAAAAAGTTACTATTCACCAAAAATTATTTTCATCTCATTGAACCACATTTTACTTACTGACATCAACCGTGTCTCTCGGATTTTTGAAATTCCACTCACAGAAGCGGTTAAATTACGTTTTATGAAAAATTCTGTTTTTTTAACTACAACTTAGTGGTTTCACTATTCATCAAAAATTGAAAGTTTTCAGAAAAATCTCAAAATTTCACCCTAGGCTAATTTCGATATTCTGAATCCAAAAATGAAGTCCATTTTGAAAAATAAAATTTATAAAATTTCAAAAAGTGGTTATTACTATTCATAACGGCTAGTTTTAATAATATTTTAATAGCATATCATTGTTTAGTGAAACTCGGTATTGCGTACGACACAAGCTATCGAGGAAGGTCACGATTGCATGTAAAGCAAGCCAAGCTAGTGTTGTGTATAGTGAAAGATTCCTTTTATGATTTATAAAAACAAAAATATTTCTCATAAAAGTCTCGGGTGTTACATTATACCCCCCTAAAATGAATTTCTCCATCGAAATTCGTTACTTTGTAACAAACAGGTGAGGAT
This sequence comes from Viscum album, assembly GCA_963277665.1. Taxonomy (NCBI): domain Eukaryota; kingdom Viridiplantae; phylum Streptophyta; class Magnoliopsida; order Santalales; family Viscaceae; genus Viscum; species Viscum album. The sequence goes on along the minus strand of OY728153.1, from coordinate 181,160,685 downwards.
ACCTCTCCCTCATCATATCCTCAAGCTCCCATGTATCTTACTTCTAATTGGTGGTTATTCGTTAAAACATTCACCAATCAAGCGGTCTTGTTTCGTTGGACATTTTCGCTACGATCCAGAATCTTTATCGGCTGTTCATCATAAGAAAGATGTTGCTCCAGCGGTACAACTTCTGAGCTGAGTACATGTGAAGGATCTGGTATGTACTTTCTCAGGAGAGATACATGGAACACATCGTGAACTTGAGAGAGATTCGGTGGAAGCGCCAATCGGTAAGCTACCTTCCCAACACGATCCAGTATTTCGAAAGGACCGATATACCTAGGGCTCAACTTCCCCTTCTTTCCAAATCTCATGACCCTCTTCCAAGGAGATATTCGAAAGAACACTTTATCACCCACTTCAAACTCTAGGTCTTTTCTGCGGTTGTCGGCATAACTTTTCTGTCGACTCTGATATACTCTTATGTGTTGTTGAATAGATCTGACCTTTTCGGCCATTTCATCAACAAGATCGGGTCCTAATAGATTTCTTTCCCGAACATCATCCCAGCAAGTTGGAGTCCTGCATTTCTTTCAATAGAGAGCTTCATAAGGAGCCTTCTGAATACTGGAGTGAAAGATATTATTTTAAGAAAATTACACCAAAGGTTGGTGTTGATCCCAACCACCTTTGAAATCCATAGATCAAGCTCTCAACATATCTTCTAGAATTTGAATTTTTCTCTCAGACTGACCGTCTATCTGAGGATGATAAGCAGTGCTGAAACTCAACTCTGTATCCAGAGTATGCTGAAGACTTCGCTAGAACATTGAGGTAAACCTCGGATCCCGATCAGATATAATAGAAATTGGTACTCCATGCAATCTTACCACTTCCTTAACATAAATCCTGGCAAGCTGATCTAGAGAGAAATTCTCTCTAATAGCGATGAAGTGTGCAGACATTTTAAGACGATCAACTATGACCCAGATAGAATTATTGCCTTTGGATGTTTTTGGAAGTCGGTTTACAAAGTCCATAGTGATGTTTTTCCATTTCTATTCGGGTATGGGTAATGGTTGTAACATCCCCTTAGACTTCTGTCTCTCAGCTTTAACTTGCTGACAAACCAAGCATCGAGAGACATATTCAGCAACTTCCCTTTTCATGCCATCCCACCAGAAGTACTCTTTCAGGTCCTTATACATCTTCATGCATCTAGGAAGAATGGAGAATGAAGAACTATGAGCCTCATCCAGCAGCTCATTCTTTAATTTGGGCATGGGAGGAACACAAACCAGATTCCTGAACATTATTATCCCATCACAATCAAGGTTGAATTCAGGAACATTTCTCACCTTCTTTTGTAACTCGACATCTTCTTTCTGTGCCTCTTAAATCTTCACATGTATAGATGGTTGAAAATTCATTTGAGAAAGATACGATTTTTCCCCTTTCATTATTATTCCAAGATCCATCCTTTGTAAGTCCATAAATATTGGAACTTTTGTGATCCTCATCAGGGATAAACTAGCATGGTCTTGTCGACTTAATGCATCTTCCACGTTGTTTTCTATCCCTGGGTGGTAATGGATTGAGCAGTTGTAATCCTTAATCAGCTCCAACCATCTTCTTTGGCGCATATTCAGATCCTTTTGTGTGAAAATATACTTTAAACTTTTATGATCAGTATAAATGTCACACCATTCTCCATAAAGAGAATCCCTCCAAATCATTAATGCAAAGACTGCCGCAGCTAACTCCAAATCATGAGTTGGGTAATTTTGCTCATGTATTTTCAACTATCGTGAGGCATAAGATATCTCCATATCATTTTGCATAAGAACACACCCCAATCCCTTCTTGGACGCATCACTGTAGATCACAAACCTTTCTCTACTACAAGGCAGTGCGACCACAGGTGCACTGGATAAACTTCTTTTCCACTCCTTGAAATTCTCTTCACATTCCTCCGTCCAAACAAACTTAACTCCTTCCCGAGTCAACATTGTTAGTGGATTAGATAATCTTGAAAAATCTTTCACAAAACGTCGATAATATCCAGCCAAACCAAGAAAACTTTGGATCTCAGTTACTGTTTTTGGTCTCTACCATCTTTCGATAACCTCTGTTTTTGCTGGATCCACAGATATCCCCTCTTTTGAGATTATGTGACCCAAAAATGAAACTTTTTGAAGCCAAAATTCACACTTGGTAAATTTGGAATAAAGCTTCCCTTTCTCAGGGTCATCAATATAATTCTCAAGTGATCTTCATGTTCTTTCTTTCTCTTTTAATAGACAAGAATATTGTCTATAAAGACTACCACAAACTGATCAAGATATTCTCTAAAGACTCTATTCATCAGATCCATGAAGATAGCAGGGGCATTAGTAAGACCAAATGGCATCACTATAAATTTATAGTGTCCATACCTTGTACGGAAAGCCGTCTTTGGTATATCCTCCCTTTTGACCCTTAATTGATGATACCCTGAATGAAGATCAATCTTCGAAAAGTATTGAGCTCCGCGTAGTTGGTCAAATAATTCATCAATGCGTGGGAGAGGATATTTTTTCTTTATAGTGATATTTTTATGTTCTCGATAATCAATGCAGAGTCTCATTGATCCATCTATCATATTAACAAACAGAACAGGTGCTCCCCAAGGTGAAGCACTAGGGCATATGAACCCCTTATCAAGATTCTCATGGAGTTCCTTCTTAAATTCCTGCAATGCAATTGGGGCCATTCCATAAGGTGTATTTGAAATAGGCAAAGAACATAGTAAGAGTTCTATTGAAAACTCAACTTCATGATTTGTTGTAAGACCTGGTAATTCCTCCAGAAATACATCATCAAACTCCCGTACAATGGGCATATTCTTAATCGTGAGTTTCTAACCAACCATTTGAGATAAATAACCTTCATTTAGTGGAATCAAGACCCATAAGATGGAATAAATTTCCACTGGAAGGTTATGTTCATCCTTGCATTGATAGACGATCATAGATTGATCTGGATAATGAAATGTGACTTCCCTTCTTTGGAAATAGATATGAGCTCCATATAAAGAAATCCAATCCATGCCAAGAATCACATAAAATTCCACTATAGGAAGGATCACAAGATTTTCAGGAAGCACTTTCCCACAAACTTCGATCGGAGAAGAATTATAAACTTTTCATGTGACTGTTGTGCCATTAGGGGTTGTCACAGCTAAGTCAACTTCTAATTGTTGAGGTAATATGGTGATATCCTTAGAAAATGCTTCAGAAATAAAAGAGTGGGTGGATCCAGAATCAAATAAAACATTTACTACTATAGAGTGGATGGTAAGTGTACCTTTCACCACATTATTATCGTACTCCACATCACTGATAGAAATTGCATGTGACTTTCCTTTGTCTTTATCCTTATGAGTTTGTTGACATCAAACATTACCAACAACCCTTGGATTTGGGCATTGATTGGTATAATGCCCCATCTCATTGCACTTGAAACATTAAATTGTAGTAGGTTCATTCTGTGTATCCCTTCTTTTGTTTGCATCATTAGATATATTCTTCCCATAATTGTGGCATTCAAATTCCCTATGACCTTCCTTTCCACATTTGAAATATTTAAATGTCCCTTTAAGATAACTCCCTCCATGTTTCTTTCCACACTTTGAGCATAAGGGAAAGATCATCTTCTTTTCAGTGTGCTCTTTAAATTTTCCTTTGAATTCCATTTTCCTCTTCTTATCAAACCCATATGACTGATGGGTTACTCCAATCTCCATCTCGACTTTGAGAGCACATCGAACAATTTCCTCGTAGCTATTGAAGTCCCTTATGGCTAACGCCCTTCGAAGACATGGTTTTAAGCCACTAAAGAATCGATCGATGTTACTCTCAGGTTGGATAATAATACCAGAAGCGTACCTTGCAAGTCTTGTAAAATTTTCTTCATAGGTACCAACAGATTCATCATCCTTTTGCTTTAGTTCAAGAAAATCCTTCTCCATCTTTGTTTGTAGAATACGAGGGAAGTAATTATTGAAAAATATGTTCTTGAACTTGTCCCATTCCATGGACTCAATTTCATCTCTTGGCCTCATATTCTTGATAATATTCCACCATTGATCAACATCACCTTCCAAAAGATACACTGCTAAGATGACTTTATCATGTTCAGAACATTGATGAACTGAAAATATCTTTTCAGTAGTACTAATCCATTGTTCAGCAACTAATGGATCAGTAGACCCGCTGAATGAAGGTGGACGTTGTCTCATGAAGGATTCAACAGAATGTTGCTCCTTCCTTTGATCGTTTGGAAGTCCTGCATGATTCATAGCTTGAGAAAGTTGTGTGATCATGGTTACAAGATTTCGCATTCCAGCTCCCATAACGTTTGGTTGCTCAGGGGGACAATCATTGTATTGCCCTTCACATTCCGCATTAACACGGTTCCTTCGGGTTCCATCCATTGACTAAAACCAAGAAGAACAGTGTGAGAAACAATAATTATAATAGGAAAACCACATAATCAAGAATAAAATTTCACACTTAAGGTCTTATACTAGGTTATTCATGGCCATTTCTAAAACACTAATATTTTGGTCTATTCTTAGACTTATCCTTAGAGTTCTTACTAAGGCTTTCACATCCTAGTTTCCAAAGGTTGACTATACCTTTCCTCTGTTACCAACTATAACAACCCATACTTTGCATACATTGTTATTACTTCATAATTGAAGCACTCTTATTAAAATATGTAACAAAACCAGGAAAGGCCCATATTGGTATAGTGTCTTTAGAAACTGGGAAACATAAACAACTGGTTCATAAAGCATCTACACTGTCTCCCATTTATTTCAGCATATCTATAGTCCCTTTTAGCATATCTTACTTAGTAACCTTCTTCTTGACCTGGGGAAAGAAAACATACAAAAGGGTGAGCTCAAATTCTCAGTAAGGGTAAACAAAAGAAATATCAATCACATCATATACATAAGAACATAACTTTTGGAAATCATAACCTGCAAAAGAAATCATAATTTCATAACATGGGATAAATTATAGTAGTGAAATGTAACCCCAATAATAATAACATAAAACATGAAACTTTGTGGCATACACACATAATCATATAGAGTCATTTCTTATTTGTCAAGGCTCATTTCCAAGACTATCTTAGTGGAAAAAGTCCGTTTCTGAACCGAGTTCACTCCTCCTTTCAGTCATGTTTCACTAAACTGGTTTAACCTGTCGTTCCAGCCATGTCTATCTCATGAGATATAAATTCTTTACCCAATTCATTGGAGGGAGATTTAGGTCCCACCCATCTCATAATTATACAATTCATATTGTGCCACAAAATCATAAACCATACATCATAGCATAACCCATGTAATAAAAATGGGAATCTTAAACATCGTGACATCATAAAACAATTCATATAAGATAAAGGAATTCATAAAAATAATTCCATCACAACATAATCAAATCAATGTAATAAAAGTGATAGAAACAGAATCCTTTATTATCTTAGATGGAAAATAATTTTGATAAAACACCTGAACTCCATTCTTGAGGAAAATATCCTTTCTACTTCAAAAATGCTTTTCCTTTCTTAACATGTCATAAAATTATAAACTAAAAGAAGTTGATTAAAAATAAACATGAAAACTTATAAAGGAAGCTTCTTGGAAATAATGTTTTAAAAATCCAATCATGCCGTATAAGTTAAAAAAACATTCATCTCGTACTTTTGTCGGAAAAGTTAAAAAGTACCTCGTACAAAAAACGACAAAAGATTCATTTCATATCTTTTACTAAAAACTCACCGAAGGGTAAAATTGTATTTAAACAATTGTAGGTGGATGGAAATAATATTACAAATTGAGGAAACATGGATGTGGATGATAAAATACACCCTTGTAAATACCAAAGTACAAACAATCTCGGATAAAAATGAGATTGTGATATTTCCCTTACCTTAGGTCCAATTTTATTCTTAAGTGTCTGAACCTCTTATATAATGAATTAAATAATGTCATTTAATTATTCCAGAATCATACATATTTTTATGATATCATATATGGTCATATTCTTAGCTTCTTATTAGTAATATTTCATTACTACTTGTTATTTGGGTGTTTATTACTTTTTGTTCTTATGCGTGTTTTGTCGAATAAATTCTTATTTTTATTTTTAGGTTATAGATACCTCATTACCAGAATGGTATTAGTGTAATATATATCATATTCATTGATTCAATTAATTTATATAATCATTATGCAATGAAGATCATGTAGAACGAGTCGCATCAGATCGTGGAGACGATATTCCGTACGTACGCACGAGCGATGATATCGTTCCCATGATTGTGGAATTGTATTAGAGTGTATGTATACTATTTAAGAATCAATATCACTTTAAAATAATCATATATAGTTATTATGTACACCATTATACCCATCCAAGTAAGGTGGCGGTGGAAAATAGATTACACCATGGCGTGGAGACAGTATTCCGTACGTACGCACGCGTGGTGATTTATTTTTCTATAGGATGGATAGATGGTGAAATAGGGTTATTTCATACTTATAATAACATATCATTATATTAGTGATTCTGATTTTATTACTTCATAATGAAACAATCTAATATGAATAAGTGGAAGAAGAAATAAAGTTGAAAGAATCAGTAACGGACATTACCTCTTCTTTGAAGCGCCTCATTGAGATCTCCTTTTAGGGAACTAAAATTGGTCTTTAAGGAAGACCCGAACCTCTAGGATGTTTCTAGGGAAGTGGAGAAGGTAATATGGCAGGGTTCGGCCGAGCTTGAAGGCTCAAAGTGGTGTGAGGAAGAGAGGGAGGAGGTGCTCTTTTATATGGGAGGAGAGGGGAACCTTTGGAATAACAAAAAATATTATTTTATTATAAAGAAAAATTCGGTTTTAAATAGCTCCAAATTGATTTATTTAGAAGATAAGGTGGGGAGGGGTATAAATACTCTCATCCCATAGAATTTAGACACGTTTAGGTTCCTATTTTAACCTTATCATTTATATTTAACTTTAAGTTAGATAATGTTACTTTTACCGTGTCTTTTTGTGTTCTTACACTATAAGGTTAATAAACATACTATAAGAAGCCAAACGAACCCCAAGTTGTTTATTATTAATATATATAACCTTATCTAAGTCATTTGGCTGAACCTTAGATTTTTATGAATAAAATAACAATTAATAATATAATATTGTTTTTAAAAACTATTTTATGTCAATTTTGACACTATTTAGTAAATGATTTTTGTAAAAATCATAACAGAATGATTAGTTTCGAAAAACGTTAATTAAATCAATAATAACATGTCGTATTAACCTATAAAATTAGTGGAAATAATAAAAAGTCTAAAATTACATTTATTTTGGTATTTATAACATCAATTATGTCAATATTTCATTAATAAGATAATTACTGCATCATCTTGTGTCATAAATAAATTAAATTATTTAATGTCTAAAAATTAAAAATAAAATAACAATATTTAGGAAATCTTTTTAGATTTCTAATTAATATTTACAGTTGAATTTATATTATGTATAACCTTATATTAAAAATTATTTACTTATTAAACTTTGATTTTAACTATTTTAACCCTTCTTTAAATAAATTAATAATAAATGTCCTAATCTAATCCAAGTGGGCCTAAATGGTCATATTTTATTTCTAAGGTTGTTTTTGGTCGAATTAAACTTATCCAATAGAATTAGGACATGTGTTAGGGTAATAATAATAATACCATTTTTACCCTTAATTACCCTATTTACTTTTAACCGTGGTAAATAAAAGTAAAAAGTTACTATTCACCAAAAAAATATTTTCATCTCATTGAACCACATTTTACTTACTGACATCAACTGTGTCTCTCGAATTTTTGAAATTCCACTCACAAAAGTGGTAAAATTATGTTTTATGAAAAATTCAGTTTTTTAACTACCACTTAGTGGTTTCACTATTCATCAAAAATTGAAAGTTTTCATAAAAATACCAAAATTTCATCCTAGACTAATTTCGATATTCCAAATCAATAAATGCAGTCCATTTTGAGTAATAAAATTTATAAAATTTCAAAAAGTGGTTATTAATATTCATAATGGGTAGTTTTAATAATATTTTAATAGCATATCATTGTTTAGTGAAACTCGGTATTGCGTACGATGCAAGCTATCGAGGAAGGTCGCAATTGCGTGTAAAGCAAGCCAAGCTAGTGTTGTGTGTAGTGAAAGATTCCTTTTATGATTTCTTAAACAAAAATATTTCTCATAAAGGTCTCAGGTGTTACAATAATAGTTACGGTTAGTACATAAAAGTATGTGAATTATAATATAAATTTATAATAATATTAAAGTATAAGGATCATTGCACATTTCTATAGATAGAAACATCCAATAAAAAATAAAAATTTGGATTTCCTACCGGCGGATCATGCTCTCATAATCCATGACTCTAATGATTACTAAGGGAATACACCTGACAAAGTCTCTCAAAGTCCTATTAATATCCACCCCCAATAGTCTATATCATTTGTGTCATGTCAAATTATTTAACGTGACTATAGAATTTATATTTAAGAATACTGCCATGGAACATATAGGTTCTCATCATAGTAGGGAACTTCTATGACCTTTCAGTGCAACATATATCCTTAAGAAATTATCACATAGATGTCTCATGGAAGAACAATCATCGTGTGATAAGATATAAGTTAATATTCAACAATATTAATATTCTAGTAATAAAATAGTAGTTGGTTATAGTAAGACAACTCCAACATACTCCCACTTTCACTAGAGACAACTGCTAACAACTTAACATGTTAGCTTCACATGATAAACATGCTTCTTCTAAGATATGATTATAGTTGTTGAGCCCAATATGCTTCCCATGGTTTTTATACTTACTATATCCTCATCACTCTAAGAAAATACCTCATGAGATGATATCATTGGGTGTATATATTTTACACTCTTTTATCCATAATATATTGGATAATAACATGGTTAAAATTCATCATGTTCTGAATGATTTTTTAATATCTAGGTACAATTCAAATATATGGAAAAAATCATTATTGAACTTGCTTCCTAAGCTATATCAAAACTTGAAATGTACTCAGTCTAATGATGATATGGAAACTACTAGCTATAATATCATTTACCATTTGCATATTATCTTAATATAACTATGATTCTAGATCAAAGTAATCTAAATAAGACTAGTTTTATATTTCTTGAAATCTAGTATTCCCATTTCTCAAATTACTAAGAACTCATCCATTTTTTCTTCCTCAAACATTTTTAGATAGTTTTGACTACCATCCAATGTTGTTATTTTGGACTCGTTTGATATTTTCATTCTAAGATTTATGCATAAGTAAGATAAAACTTGTGTATATATCATGAAATGTGATATATATTTATAAAGTAATCTTTGACCTATATAGTCTATACATCGTAAGAATACCATGTGACACTAGAAACAATTTGGGTTTATTGCTTCATATTTTATTTTTCGATACCATGTAAATTTTATACTATAAATTAGATTAAGAAACCCACTAATATAAGCTATTAGATAATGTTACTTAGAACTTTGTTTTCTAATTATCTCTTTTTTGATAAATTCTTCAGTCTTGTATAGCCATAAGACTAATCACATGTTTTTTATATGTTGCCCAACATACCTTTCTTTTAAAATGGTAGTGCTCCCACTAACAACTTATAGACATCTAGAAACATTTCATTTAAAACAAATATATTATGATCATTGTAATTGTTTTAAACCATAAATAGATCTTTGAATCTTGCAATCCATATTGGATTTATTTTATGTTTCCTACCTTTCTAGTCACATCATATAGACATGTTCCATAATGTTACCTCTAAGTGAGATGGTCTTGACATTTGATGCCTAATATAATGGTCATAGTAGCTATGATAGGTATAATTCAAATGGATTTATGCATGATGTATTTGTGTAAGTGGTAAAAACTTATTGGTACCTTTCTTATTCCATCCATTTATTTATTTTTTTTGAAGACACACCAATGGATTTACATCAACTACTAAAATATAGAATGAATTTTGGTATATAGAACACTACATTGCATTCATAAGAACGTTTCAATCATATTTTTTGTAACATACTACTCTATATAGGATTTATTGTTATTATTGAATATATCACCCACCGTAGTGAATATAAAACCAACACTATGGTTTTAACCGTCCTACATAGTATGTGCCTCTGGAACAATTTATCATGCTAACACTTGTGGAGTTTAATATTCTTATTCTTACTTGTGTATTTGGAGTCAAGATTCTAATAAATTCTTACTTGTTACCACTATCTAAAAAATACATGTACTTCCCTCATATAAATAAAATTGACATGATTAATAACTTTTGTATCTTGGGGATGTTAATATCCTTAGTTCTAATAGGATTGTTAATTGATATGCACCTTGTGTTTTTATGATATACATTTGAATCTTTCATAAGATTTAGAAATCGATCCCATAAAAACACCTGAGGATGTGACATAATGGATTTCCTTATATCATAACCTTATAATATATCCATTAGTCAATATATTTGGCATATGCTTAGTTATAACATTTATAATTTCCAAACATATTTGGAAAATAATCATGAAAGACTGCAATGTGTATATAAGGCTCTTCGTCGATCTTACCTGATACTTAGATGTTAATAAGGCTATATGAGTTTAGGAAAACCATCACTCTAGATTAAAAGATCAATAAATTCATGGTTAGTATATACTATGAAATACCAAGACATAGGATCCTACATACTTTACCAAGTGGATTCATTACTCCACTAAGAATTCCTAATATTTCTTAAGGAATCTCAGGGAGTATGTGAATTTACCTCTAGATTCTCCTTCAAATATTTGACATTATCTATCCAAAATAACACTAAAATGTTTTTGTATTAACTTTATATATAAATGTTTATTTTTCTATAATATAAGTGTATCATAAACCTAAAAGTTTTATCTATCACTACTACAAAAACGGGCAAGGGATGCACCACCATATATCAGTGCTAAGAAAAAACAGCTAATAAAGGAAACCTGTATGAGTGCTAAAATTTTAGCGCTGATACAAGGTAACCTTTATCAGCGCTAAACAATCAATGATAAAAATAACCTTTATCAGTGCTAGAAAAGCACTGATAAAGAATCCATGTATCAGCGCCAAAATGTTAGCGCTGATACAGGATGGATTTATCAGTTCTTTTTTAGCACTGATAAAACCTTAGTCCATTTTTTTATAAAGTCGGTCGCACAGTGCCCTCCTTTTATCGCGACCTAAATCGCTCGCGGTACTGGACCCCTGCGACTCCCCTCTGCCGCCCGCTGAGCTCGCGTTGCCAGACCTCCACTGCCTTCGTGCTTCTCATTGCCAGACCTCTGCTGCCCGCTGAACTTCACGTTGCCGGACCTCCGCCGCCCTCAAGCTTCACTTTTCCGAACCTCTGCTGCCCGAAACACCCTCAAGCGTCGTTGCCGGACCTCCTCCTCCCACTGAGCTTCACCTTGCCAGACCTCCCTTTAAGGCATGTTTCTAAATAATTTTTTAATATTGGTCTCCTCTCCCATCTCACATAACCATATGTTGATTTGGCATGATATATTTAATGGATATTTGAGATTGTGATGGTTATAGGCTACATGATTCATCTTTTTCTTCTTCATGTCTGTCTTTAGGGTAATGCCCCCTGTCGAAGCTCGAGTATGGTCCAAATTCTTCTAATGGTTCTAGAACTATTATTTTATAAATCATATCACACTATTAAAAAATTGTAAATTGGAGTTTTGGGATGTGAGTCTTGCCCATCAATGGTGTTCTAGTGGATTTTTTGTTCAATTATTTCATCCCTAGGTTTCATTTCCTCCGATGGTGATGATTCTGCTTCATCGTAGATTCATGAGTGTTCTTCCTACATATTTTGATGGGGTTATTGGGGGTGATCATCCAATATATTTCTATTACTCCTACGGTATCACCTTTTTTCTAATGACTACGGTGGGTTTTTAGGTGATTTTTTATTTGTTTATTCTAGATCTAGAAACCATTCAATTTGATGGTGGTATGGGTGGATATGTTATATAAATTCTACCAACAGTCACCTTTATGAGAATGTGTGGTTTGAATTATAATATATATTCTTTTATTTAATTATATTATTAGTCTATGTTAGGTTGGAAATGGGTGATGAGGTTCCTAAGGTGATAAATTCTAGTTTGTTATCTTGTTAGTGAAGTTGTTGATGTTGATGTTGGTCAAGCGCATCACGGTGCAGGTATCAAAGCACGAGTATCATCATGATTTGAGGAATGATTAAATAGTATATTTTTGTTTGAAATTTGAATTTAGTGGTGTTTTATGGGGTATTTTTTATAATTTCACATACTATTTGAACATATGTGGCTATGACATATTTATGTTTTCTTTTATCATTACTCCATTATTCTAGGATTTTCTATTAGTATTGTTTTTTTACTGTAAATAAAAATGTGGAATATTTGGGGAATGTTTGACATGGGTTGATTTTCATTAAAAGGGACGGTTTATTCATGTAAAATATATCTTAAGAAACCTAGTATTGGTGGAAATATTGATATTCTCATCATAAATGGCGATAAATGAGTTTACACTATCAGAGTGAAGTTTATGAAAAATTTGAGGTCCTTCACACTTGGATTCCAGTTTCACTAGATTCCACCTAGGTATTATCGATTCCCTTAGATCCAACACCATGTCAACATAAAGTATGGAATGAAGGATAACCTTTTTCTTTAAGGACAACACCACTCGGTTCTGATGCATTTCTATGTCATCCAATTCTTGAACCCTATTTTCTTTGAGGGGTTCCCCCTTCTTTCCTTCATGCCATATAAGTGAATTTGTATGGTAATGCACTTGTATGTCATGATGCTCAGACCACCAAGATTTCTAGCCTTGCCACCCCTACCTCCATCTATTTCCTTCTCCCTCTCTGAGGTTACTGACTTCTTCTCTGTAGTGGAGAGGCCCCTTCCTTGAAGTGTTTGTTCTGTCTCCCATGGCTCTAAGCCTGTCATCCAACTCTAAATACTTATAGATCTAGAGAGAACTCCCTCACCATCCCCCATGTTTCATTACCCATCCTTCCCCTTCCCCTTTGGATCTTCATATCCCACTCATATGAAGCTTACTAACCAGAAGGGATTATGAACATGTTCAAATTCAAGGGACCTCAATGAGAGGTCATCCTCCCACTTCAATAAGGCGACTAGCTCTAGATACAATGCCAGAGCCCTTTCCTACCCATCAATATTATCTTCAATATGTAATTCTCATGGCCTTAGTGCCCATGTTAAATTGGACTTCCACACTATAGAAATCAAAACGCATGATGCCATTTTTTTTGTTGTCAAATAACACAAAAAACCCTATAATAATCATAGAATTATCCTGGAATATTAAGTTGCATGGATTTATACACTCTGACCCCTCCAACAGACACAAATGGGTATTTTGGAATAATAAATATATTGTTGAGATTTCTCAAGATTGAAATCAATTCATCACTACTAAGTTGTCCAACAATGACATCTCCTTCCTTATGACTTTTGTTTTTGGAAGCTATGACCATCTTCAAAGGGAATATCTATGGAATGAACAAAATACCTTCGATCATGACCACCATCCAGATTTTGTTGGGGGTGACTTTAATGTCATTTCCAACCCAAAGGAAAGGAAAAGTAGAAGCCCATTCTCGAGGAAGGCCATCATGGAGTTTGTTCAGTTCATGGTTCGGAAGGGCCTCATTGATCTCAGCTTCTTAGGTGACAGTTTCACCTAGTGCAACAACTACAGGGGCCATCACCTCTTGTGGATTCTATTTGACAGGTTTCTATCCAACATGAAATCCACTAACATATTCTCAAATACCATGTTTTTCCATCTTTCTTGAGGTATTTTGATTCACTCCCCCCTCTTGGTTTCCATTTCTTCTTGTCATGATCATCAGGAACAGTTTCACTTCCACCAACAGTGGGTTAACATCCTAGGGTACCAGGACATGGTTTGTGAAATATGGAATGATCCCTTGTAGGATTATCGGGTCGCCTTCAACCTCAGTGACCTGACCTCAAACCCTGATAGGTGTGTGTTCACCCCTTCCTCTACAAGAACCTTCACCACCTGGGACTACTGTCACATATGAGCTCCTTCAGAGTATCCTGATAGATGTAATGATACCTTTGGTTTATTGGATTATTAACACCAGTTTGAGATTTATGTGTGACTATATAATTATTATCTTTTTCTTATTATTTCTTACACACCACCACTTGAGTTGAGTAACCTGATTGAAATCTATATTGGTACTTTGGTTCTGATGTGGATATGGTTTTTTATGTATTTGTGACATGTGTATGTGTGGATATATGGGTATTTAGGCATGATTATATTGAATGTAGGGTAGAGACCTAGGAGTGGTAGATTTATCATTCTTGATTATTCTTGTTTTTGGTCTGGGTTGATTTTAGGAAACTATAATGAATCTAAAGTAATTATATTTAATGAAGATGAATAAATACTAATGGTTAGGCTCTATTAATCTATATTTTTATAAGTAATTGGTTCTCTTCTACTGTATTTGGTAGTCTTGTTTTGTGTTCATGAACCATAAATACTAATATTTGAGATTCAAATAGGATGAAGATGAATAAAGATGGGATGGATGCTAATCATTTGACAATAGAGTACGAGAACAGAGTGAAAGAGTTCATCATGTTTATAAAGCATCACACAAAGGATCCTTCTCAAATCCTTTGTATGTGTTTACGTTGCTGTTATTCTAGACTACATACTCTATAAGAGTTGGAAGAACATTTGATATGTCACAGAATAGATTGGAGTTATAAATGTTGGAATAAACACAGAGAAAAAGCGAATGTAGCTACTGGCTAGGAAAAACTGCATTTTATGGATCATCAGATATGAATACAAATATGGATAATGAAGAAGACCGTATGGATGATGTGATTACAGATGTCAATGATGATGAATATCGTATTGAGGAAATGACAAAGGCAATTGAAGATGAACTCTGTGATTGCCCAAAATTGTCTGAGAAGTTAAAGAGTTGTGAAAAGACGCCATTGTATGCTGGTTACACTAAGTATATAACATTGTTAGCAGTACTGTAGTTCTATAAATTGAAAGCAGGCAATAGATGGAGTGATGTCGGTTTTATAGAACTACTTGCCCTCTTGAATGACATGCTCCCAAAAGATAATGAGCTCCCACGCTGGACATATGAAGATAGACAAATGCTACGCTCGATGGGTATGATTTCTGAAATAATACATGCCTACCCGAAAGACTGTATATTGTTTCACAAGAAGAACAAATCACATACAGAATACCAAAAGTATGGTGTTTCTCGATACAAGAAAGATAAATCCAATCCTACAAAAGTTGTATGGTACTTTCCAATCATTTCATTATTTTGGAGTCTATATGGAAGTGAAGAAAATTCAATACAAATTGTCATGGCATGAAGACCAAATAAATAAAGATGGAAAATTATGTCAACCATCTGACTCTCCTCAATGGAAGAAAATTGATCATGAGTATCCTGAATTTGGAAAAGTGTCAAGAAAACTTTGTCTTGCGTTATCTACAGATGGAGTGAATCCTTTTGGTTTTCAAACCATCACTTATAGTACATGGACTGTTATGTTGGTAAATTATAAATTTTCACCCTGGTTATGCATGAAGCGTAAATTCATCATGTTATATATGCTTATATCTGGACCAAAACAACCAGGTAACAATATTGATGTTTATTTGGTTCCTTTGATCTAGGATTTGAAGATATTGTGGGATTCAGGTGTTATGTTGTATGATGATTATAAAAGTGAATACTTCACAGTGAGAGCGATGTTGTATGGGACAATAAATTATTTCTGTGCTTATGAAAATTTTTCAAGCTATATAATTAAAGGAACTCAAGGGTGTCCCGTGTGCGAAGAAGATACAAAATCAATTAGGTTGAAACATTCATTGAAATATGTGTTTCTAGGACATCATAGATTTGTACCTCATCGGCATAAGTACCAATCTTGGATGACATCATTCAATTGAATTTCATAATAATGCGCAACACCATCTCCACTAACAGCTGATCAGATGTTTGATAAAGTAAAAGATCTGAACACTGTTTTTTGGGAAACCATTTTCAAAAAACCTTATGAAAATCAGTTGGAAAAAGGGATCAGTTTTTCTAATTACCATACTGGAATTGTTTGTACGTCAAAATTTTTTTTGATGTGATGCATATGGAAAACAATATATGTGACAGTGTTGTTGGAACGTTTCTAAATGCCCCTGGCAAAAAAAAAAGATGGAATTAAGACAAGTTTGGACATGGTTGACATGGGAATACGAGAAGAGTTGGCTCCTGTGAAGGGTGAAAATTGAATGATTCTTCCTCCATCTACTTATACTCTTTTTAGGGAGGAGAGATGTCTTTTTTGCAACTTCTTTAATGATGTAGAGGTTCCAGAGGGGTATTCATCAAATATCAAGAACATTTTTTCAGTGAATGATTTGAAGTTAAAAGGTTTGAAATCGCATGATTTCCATGTTTTGATGTAAGGTCTAATTTCTATAGCTTTATGTTGCATTTTTTCCAAGAATTTTTGTCATACATTAACCAAACTTTGTTTCTTTTTCAATGCTATATGTATCAAAGTTTTAGAACCTATGAAATTTCCAGCTATGGAAAATGAAATTATCATCATATTATGTGAATTAGAAATGTTCTTCCCGCCAAAATTCTCTAATATGATTGTTCATTTGATGATTCATTTGGTGAGAGAGATTCGACTTTGTGGCCCCGTGCACTATAGATGGATGTATCCTGTTGAATGGTAGATGAAAATTTTGAAAGGGTATGTCAAAAATAGAATTCGGCCAGAGGGTTGTATAGTGGAGCGATATATTGTTGAGGAAGCCATTGAATTTTGTACCGAATACCTATATGATGTGGAAAGCATTGGTCTCCCAAAATCTTGTCACATTCAAGGCATTAAGGGTGAGGGAATTTATAGAAGAGAAGTTCTAACAATCAGTATTATAGATCGGGAGCAGGCCCATATTTATGTTTTGCATAATAGTTGGGAGGTTGCTCTATATATTGAAACTCCCAATGAAATTCTTAGGCAGTTGAATCCATCAAGGGATGAAAAATGGTTATCAAATACACATAATCACCAGTTTATAGGACAGTTTCATGACCATATTTTTAAGCAGTTGAATGAAAATATGAATTCAATATCAGAACGACTTCGATGGCTAGCCGCTGGACCATGTGTTTTGGTATTATCAAATAGTGGTTATGTAATTAATGGTTATACATTCTATATAGATGAATATGATGAAGACAATACCATGAAAAATAGTGGAGTTACACTAGTGGCTGAAGCGATTCATGTTTCTGGTAGTAAGGATAGAAATCCAATTTATGCAAATATGTCATACTTTGGAATTATCAAACTAATATGGGAGTTGGATTATACGACATTTCAATTGCCAATTTTTCAATGCAAATGGGTTGATAACAACAGTGGTGTTAGAATAGATGAATGGGGATTTTTGAAAGTTGATTTTAGTAAAGAAGGGCACAAAGGAGAACAGTTTTTAATGGAATCACAAGCGGTACAAGTTTTTGATGTTCTAGATCCCGCAAACCAAAAGTGGTCGATTGTTTTGTTATCATCCAAAACTACTGAAGGTTCTGATAAAAATTCATTTGAGGACAATCCTTTCAGTGGTACATCACAATCATTTCTAAGTGGTCCCAATATAGATGATGTTTTGTATGTTACAGGAGACCATAATAAATGGATTTGGATAATCGATAGAGGTTTCAAATCCCTTCAACCATTGAAAAAAAGAAAGAGAGTTCAATAAATTGGTTGTATTTTTTTTGTAATATAGATCTTGTTATCTCATGTTATTATCTTATCATTACTGAATTTATGTAATCTAAATTAACTGTTCAACCACTTTTGTAGATAACGACTTCTGCACATTCTGGTGCTCCTAACCTTGAGGTTGAACAAGTCTCTCAAGCTGCTGCTGCTGCGGCTGCTACTGCTCCCGCAGCTGCTGCTCCTCCTGCTACTACTCCTGTTGTGGCCACTGTTGCTCCTTCTGCTCCTCCTACTGCGACTCCTGCTGCTCTTGCTGCTCCTGTTGCGGCTACTACTGCTCCTGCTGTTGTGGCTCCTGCTGCTCCTAGTGTTGAGGTCCAACAACCATCAGCACATGCCTTTGATACAATTTCATATGGATATATAGATGATGTTCATATTGATGAAATGGTCGGGAATGAAGGACCGACATCGTAGAAAACACAGGTGCGTCATAGTTTGATGGTGTTAGCCAAAGTTCTTAAGGAGAAAAGTAAAGGCATCAAATTTGAAGTCGGATGGAATGCACGATGTCAACATGTGAATCCCAATAAGGCTATGTTTAGCAGCTACATTGGAGTTTTCACTCAACAACATGTGCTGATTGACATAGATTCATGGCACCATGTTCTGTCTGGGCTGAACGATGTGATCTGGGAAGAAATTACGGTAACATTATGAATTTATTTCTTTAATTTACTAGAAAATAAAATAATGAAACAATGTCTTACTCTTCTCAATATCTTTCAGAGTGCATTTATAGTATATGATTCACACAAGGATTATGTACTAAGGCTTGCAGGAAGGATTCATCGAGGTTTTCACAATATTTTAACAAGATGTCACTTGAATGATTACAAAGGTAAAATAAACCTGCACCCACCCACTGTCTAAGCTCACCTGATATCCCAAGAAGAATGGGATGAATTTATTGGCCGCTGTGGGGATGAGAAGTTTCAGGTACATTGTGGGTGATAATACATTGTTTTAGGATACCTATATTCATCACTTTGATTGTCAATATTTCATTTATGAAACAGAAACTCTATACTGAAAATAAGGAACGTGCATCAAAACCATCATACCCCTATTGTAATGCATGGATGTGGTACGCTTGATTAGAAAAGAAAATGGTACATATTTTAAATTTACAGTAATACTGTTAGGTGCCAATAAACAACATCATAATTATCTTTCTATGTTTGTATGTTGTTTGATGAGTCTAAAACCAAATACACTTCTATCCCATGTCATGTGCTATGGAAGGAGGCACGAGTGAATAAAGAGGGGAAGTTAGTAGATGAGAACACACAAAAAATGTGGGAAATATGTGTAAGTATGACACAAAGATAAAAAAATTTGTTTTAAATTGCTATTACATAAAAATAATTAGTTATTTTCCTATATCCGACAGTCACAGGAATCAACTACTCCTGTAGCGGATACAGACCTATTATCGATAGTTTGGAAGCCGCCAGAAAAATACGGTCGTGTTAGAGGTGTGGGGTTTGGGCTGACACCCTAAGTATATTTTGAGAAGAAGAAAAAAATGGATGATATAGATGAAAAATTAGAACAAATGAGCGAAAAAATAGCAACCCTTGAAGAACGATAGAAATGACAGGGAGAGTTGCTAGAAACTTTTATTAGTGGGAAGCAAAGGGAAGACACATGTTAGGAACAACCAACGTGTGAACATCCCACCCCACCCCCACCAGCTTTGAGGTGATCCATTCCCCTCAAAGAACTGTCTGAGCTGTGGTAATCAATATTCTAATAATTGTTCCCATGAAATGTGAATTAGACATACACTGATAATTTTTCTGTACTGATCTTCTACAGTGTGATAATGATTGTGATTTATATATGTCAACACCCACCTATCACCTTATAGCGAGGGCTACAATGTTCAATATCCCAGATGCCACGCTGCATAATAAACCATTTCTGAAAGATCATCTGAATGTGATGATTACTGTAGCTCATGAGCCAAATGCAGAGCTACCAATTCCACTTGTTGACGAAGATATTCATTCGGTCAAAAAGGCTATTATGATATTCATTGCATGGTCATCAGAAATTGTAAGAGAACATGCAGACAAAGAGGTATTTATTTCCATTTTTTCAAGATAAACCTTTAACAATTAATGAAAAAAGGGGTCTGAACCAATGATTTTTGTTATCGATGGAGAAAGGGAAGAGGGTGAAAAACGTTGGACAAAAACCATCTAAAGGATCGACCAACCGATCCCAATGAGCTACTAAAAGCACAATAACACCACATGTTCTCTATCCACATTTACTAGCATTGAAGACTGATGTGGATACAAAGTAAAATATGGTAATAGTCTTATAGTGGTTTTCGAAGAGAATATATACGGAGAGGAAAGTCAAGATTTCGTTGCTGATGAAAATGTAAATGAGATCCTTGAAAATGGTTGGATAGGTGTCACAGTTGTAAATGTATACATGAGGTATGTTTCCATGAATTGATTTTCTAAAAGCTGATCTAATGAGAAAATTATGACTAAATGCATTTTATATTGTTGACAGATGCATTTATGAAAAACAGTTGAAGGAATTTTCCAATGAGCCAAGATTTGGACTCGTTAGTCCTCATACCACATCAGCACACCTAAAAAAATTAGAGCCATCAAAAAGGGATGCAATAGTGAATGGATTGCTGAAAACATTTGAAAGCAATATTACAGATGACAGACTCTTCCTAATACCAACCATGCATGGGTAAAACTCTACGATTAAATCATATTAATTATATTTTTACATATTTTATTTCATATTCCTTTTTGTGTTTTTAGGCAACATTGGTTGCTAATTGTGGTGAACTTGGATACTCCAAAGATTTATTTTCTGGATTCAAAGCAAGGATATCCATCAATCCGACCACACATGATGGAGTTTGTGAATCTGTAAGACACTGCATCTTACGTTTTAGGTCTAAACATCAAGTAATATAATTTATATTATCATTTACTGAGGATTATATTATGATAGGGTGGTGTATCATTATCATCTTAAAAAATGAATGAGGATAGGGGATAAGCATAAAAAGGTGATCATGTACTACGTCTGGAAAAATATCATGGTATATATAATAAAATTTCACTATCCAAACATATCTCAACACAGGTTACTTTTTCTCCAAATGATAATTTTTTTTGCAGTTTTAAAAACCAAAAAACGATAATGATTGGGGTTATTATGTTTGTAAATTTATGAACGAGATCATTTTTCATCAACAAACTAGCCTCCCTAAAGATGTATTTTCAAAAACAACTACTGGTTCGTTTAATTTATTTATTAATTCAATATTTTTATATTGTGCAGTACTACTCTGACTGGAAAAAAGCCTCATACTCACAAGACGATATAGATGTGTTCAGAAACAAGTGGGCCGCATACCTGATGGAAAATTTTACTCAAATACAATGAAGATCTGATTGGGGGACATGTACAATTGGTGGTCATTTTTAGAGGGGTTAAGGGGATCAAAAGATGAACCATTGTTGTGTGAAAATGTTCATAGGAAAATTTTAATTGTTATTAAATAAAACATCCTATCTCTAATGATTTATTTTCCCATTTTAATAGATGATATGCACCTCCAACATGCAAGAATGATGAACCACTCAAAGGGTTTCTATTTTGTTAAAAATGGACACAATTTTAAGTGAAAACAACAACTGACCTACAGAAATCTGACCAAACCCATTAGGTTTGTGTTGATCCTTTAGGATAATGATCCAAAGGTCCTTTTTGATGTGTACGATTCATTCCTACCTCAATCTGCGGCACATTGTGGCCGGTACCACTCAAAGGGTCTCTATTTTGTTTAAACTGGATACAATTTTAAGTGAAAACAACAACTGACCTACGGAAATATGACCAAACACATTCGGATTTTGTTGATCCTTTAGGAGAACGATTAACGGGTCCTTTGTGACATGTATGAGTCATCCCAGCCTCAATATAAGGCATGGTGTGGTCGGTAGCACTCAAAGGGTCTCTCTTTGGTTTAAAATGGACACAATTTAAAGTGAAAACAACAACTAACCTACGGAAATCCAAACAAATGCATTTGGATTGTGTTAATCTATTATAAGAATGATACATGGGTCCTTGGTGATGTGTACGAGTCATCCTTGGCTCAATATGAGGCACGGTTTGGCCGATAGCACTCAAAGAGTCTCTCTATGGTTTAAAATGGACAAAATTTTAAGTGAAAACAACAACTGACCTATGGAAATCCAACCAAACCCATTCGGATTGTGTTGATCCATTAGGAGAATGATCCACAGGTCCTTTATGATTTTTATTAGTCATCCCCGCCTCAATATAAGGCACGGTGTGGCCGATAGCACTCAAAGAGTCTCTCTTTGGTTTAAAATGGACACAATTTTAAGTGAAAACAACAACTGACCTACAGAAATCCGACCAAACGCATTCAGATTGTATTTATATTTTATAATAACAATCCATGGGTCATTTTTGATGTGTATGAGTCAACTATGCCTCCATCTGAGGCACGGTGTGGCCTTTACCACTCAAAGGGTCTCTCTTTTGTTTAAAATGGACACAATTTTAAGTGAAAACAACAACTGACCTACGAAAATCCAACCAAAAACATTCGTATTGTGTTGATCCTTTAGGATAACAATCCATGGGTGCTTTGTGACATGTAAAAGACTTCCCCGCATCAATTTGAGGCATGGTGTGTCCATTATCACTCAAAGGGTCTCTATTTTCTTTAAAAACTACACAATTTTAAGTGAAAAAAACAAATGACCTATGAAAATCTGACCAAACACATTCAAATTGTGTTGATATTTTCTAAGAACGATCCAAGGGTCCTTTGTGACGTTTACAATTCATCTCTGCTTCAATCTGAGTCACATTGTGGCCGATAGCACTCAAAGTGTCTCTCTTTGGTTTAAAATGGACACAATTTCAAGTGAAAACAACAACTGACCTACAGAAATCTGACCAAATGCATTCGGACTTCCTTGATATTTTATAAGAATGTTATAAGGGTACTTTTTGACGTGTAAGTGTCAACATTGCCTCAATACGAGGCATGGTATGGCCGGTACCACTCAAAGGGTCTCTATTTTGTTTAAAATGGACAAAATTTTAAGGGAAAACAACATCTGACATACGGAAATCAAACCAAACCCATTAGGATCATGTTGATCCTTTATGAGAATTATACAAGGGTCCTTTTTGACTTTTAAAAGTCCACCCCTCCTCAATCTGAGGCACGGTGTGACCGGTATCACTCAAAGGGTCTCTTTTTTGTTTAAAATGGACACAATTTTAAGTGAAAACAAAAACTGACCTACGAAAATATGACCAAACCCATTTGGATTGTGTTGATCCTTTAGGAGAAAGATCCATGGTTCCTTTTTGATGTGTAAGATTCAACCCCACCTCTATCCGAGGTACGGTGTGACCGGTATCACTCAAAGGGTCTCTATTTTGTTTAAAATGGACAAAATTTTAAGTGAAAACAATAACTGACCTATGTAAATCTAACCAAAACCATTCGGATTGTGTTGATCCTTTAGTAGAATGATCCACGTGTCCATTGTGACATTTATGAGTCAACCCTACCTCAATCTGAGGCACGGTGTGACCGGTATCACTCAAAGGGTCTTTATTTTGCTTAAAATGGACACAATTTTAAGTGAAAACAAAAATTGACCTTCTGAAATCTGTCCAAACCCATTCGGATTGTGTTGATAATTTAGGAGAACGATCGAAAGGTCTTTTTTTACGTGTAAGAGTCATTCCTGCCTCAATCCAAGGAATGGAGTGGCCGGTATCACTCAGCGGGTCTCTATTTTGTTTAAAATGGACACAATTTTAAGTGAAAACCACAACTGACCTACAGAAATCCAACCAAACATATTCTGATTGTGTTGATCCTTTAGTATAATAATCCAAGGGTCCTTTGTGATGTTTAAAATTCAACCCCGCCTCAATCTGAGGCACGGTGTGCCTGCTATCACTCAAAGAGTCTCTCTTTTGTTTAAAATAGACACAATTTTAATTGAAAACAACAACTGACCTTTGAAAATATGACCAAACACATTTGGATTGACTTGATCTTTTTTAAGAACGATCCAAGTGTCCTTGGTGACATGCACGATTCAACCTCGTCTAAATACAAGGCACAATGTGGCTGGTACCACTCAAAGGGTCTCTATTTTGTTTAAAATGTACACAATTTTAAGTGAAAACAAAAACTGACCTATGGAAATTTGACCAAATGCATTCGGAATGTGTTGATCCTTTAGAAGAATGATAAAAGGGTCCTCTTGGATGTGTAAAATTCATTCATGCCTCAATATGTGGCACAGTGTGGCTGGTAGGACTCAAATGGTTTCTCTTTGGTTTAAAATGGACACAATTTTAAGTGAAAACAACTGACCTATGGAAATCTGACCAAACACATTCGGATTGTGTTGATCATTTATAAAAACGATCCACAGGTAATTTGTGACGTGTATGAGTCAACCATGCCTCAATATGAGGCGTGGTGTGGCCGATAGCACTCAAAGAGTCTCTATTTGGTTTAAAATTGGCACAATTTTAAGTGAAAACAACAACTGACATACGAAAATCCAACCAAACGCCTTCCGATTTCCTTGATCAATTATAAGAACGATCCAATAATCCTTGGTAACGTGTAAGAGTCAACCACGCCTCAATCTGAGGCACGGTGTGGCCGGTACCACTCAAAGGGACCCAATTTTGTTTAAAATGGACACAATTTTAAGTAAAAACAACAACTGACCAATGGAAATCTGACCAAAGACATTATTATTGTGTTGATACTTTAGGAGAACGATCCACGGGTCCTTTTGGATGTGTACAAGTCATCCTCACCTCAATCTGAGGCATAGTGTGACTGATACCACTCAAAGGGTCTCTATTTTGTTTAAAATGGACTCAATTTTAAGTGAAAACAATAACTAACCTACGGAAATCCAACCAAACCCATTCATATTGTCTTGAAACTTTATTAGAATGATCCATGGGTCCTTTATGATGTGTAAGAGTCAACATCGCATCAATTTGAGGCATGGTGTGACCGGTATCACTCAAAGGGTCTCTATTTTGTTTAAAATGGACACAATTTTAATTGAAAACAACAACTGACCTACAGAAATCTAACCAAACCCATTCAGATTGTGTTGATCCTTTAGTATACTGATTCACGGGTCCTTTGTGACATGTAAGTGTCATCCTTGCCTCAATATGAGGCACGGTGTGGCCGGGATCACTCAAAGGGTCTCTATTTTGTTTAAAATGGACACAATTTTAAGTGAAAACAACAACTGACCTACGGAAATCCGACCAAACGCATTCAGATTGTGTTGATCCTTTAGGAGAACGATCCAAGGGTCATTTTTTACATGTACGAGTCATCCTTGCCTCAATCTGAGGCTTGGTGTTCCCACTATCACTCAAAGGGTCTCTCTTTTGTTTAAAATGGACACAATTTTAATTTAAAACAACAACTGACCTATGAAAATCTGACCAAACACATTTAGATTTCCTTGATCTTTTATAATAACGATCCAAGGGTCCTTGGTGACATGTACGAGTCAACCCCGCCTCAATCTGAGGCACAGTGTAGCCGGTACCACTCAAAGGGTCTCTATTTTGTTTAAAATGTAAACAATTTTAAGTGAAAACAACAACTGACTTACAGAAATTCGACCAAATGCATTCATATTGTGTTGATCCTTTTGGATAATGAACCACGTGTCCTTTGTGACATGTAAGAGTCATCCCCGCCTCAATCCGAGGCACAGTGTTGCCGATAGCACTCAAAGCGTATCTCATTGGTTTAAAATGGACACAATTTTAAGTGAAAACAACAACTGACCTACAGAAATCTGACCAAATGCATTCAGATTGTGTTGATATTTTATAAGAACTGTCCAAGGGTCCTTTTAGATGTTTACAGGTCAACCCCGCCTCAATCAAAGGTACGGTGTGACCGCTATCACTCAAAGGGTCTCTCTTTTGTTTAAAACGGACACAATTTTAATTGAAAACAACAACTGACCTATGAAAATCCAACCAAACGCATTCGGATTTCCTTGATCATTTATGAGAATGATCCAAGGGTCCTTGGTGACGTGTACAAGTCAACTTAGTCACAATACGTCATACGGTGCGGCCGGTACAACTCAAAGGGTCTCTATTTTGTTTAAAATGTACACAATTTTAAGTGAAACCAACAACTGACCTACGGAAATCCAACCAAACCCATTCATATTGTGTTGATACATTAGTAGAACTATCCACAGGTCCTTTTTGATGTGTAAGAGTCATCCCCGCCTCAATCCAAGGCACGGTGTGGCCGGTATCACTCAAAGGGTCTCTATTTTGTTTAAAATGGACAAAATTTTAAGTGAAAACAACAACTGACCTACGGAAATTTGACCAAACGCAATCGGATTGTGTTGATCCTTTAGGATAATAATCCATGGGACCTTTGTGATGTGTACGAGTCAACCCTACTTCAATCTGTGGCACGGTGTGGTCGGTATCACTCAAAGAATCCCTATTTTGTTTAAAATGGACACAATTTTAAGTTAAAACAACAGTTGACCTACGGAAATCTGACCAAACCCATTCGGATTGTGTTGATCCTTTAGTAGAATGATCCACAGGTCCTTTGTGACGTGTACGAGTCAACCCCACCAATCCCCTGGACCGCCACCACCCCCCTGGACACCAACGCACCCCCTGGACGCCCCTAACCCTCTCGACCCCCCACCCCCTATAAAGCCCCCCCGACACCCTGGACAACAGCCCACCCCCTGGAAAGCCCCGCCCCAGACACCCCCATCCCTCTGGACACCCCCTACCCCTCCTTAGATAGCCACCCCAAACCCTTGAACAACCCCCCAACCCCCTGAATTCTGAATTGAATTCTATATGTACTTAATTAACTTATGAATTATGTGTTAATGGTGTACAAATATACTTGTTGTATGGGTATAGTTGGTCTAATTAGATTATAATTTATGTGTTAATTTTGTATGGGTATACTTGATCTAATTAGCTTTTTAAGATGGTGAATTTTTTTGCAGGTGTTCGGGTGTGCTGCTGCAGAATTTTTCATAGCAGCAGACATGGCATTTATCAGCGCTTTTTTAGCACTGATAAATGTTGCTTTTATCAGTGCTAAAAAAGTGCAGATAAACTACACCTTTATTAGAGCTAAAGAAGCCCGGATAAAGGATCAGTTTATCAGTGCTAAAGGAGCACTGATAAAACACACATTTATCAGTTCTCTTTTAGCGCTGATAAAGTCCACCATTATCAGCACCTTTTTAGCGCTAATAAAAGTTTCATTTATCAGTACTTTTTTAGCACTGATAAAAGCTACATTTATCAGTGATAAAAAAGTGATGATAAAGGGTACCCCCCTTTATCAGCGCCGAGCTTTACAGCGCTTTTTTAGCGCTGATAAAGCCCGGTTTGAGCGCTGATAAAGACCGTTTTTGTTGTGGTATATTAAGATTCTAAACATCATACTAGGTATATGCATGACAGATTATAGTTTTATTTGACTAAGAATCATATTTCCACAACCGGGTATGAGACTTATAATTGTATTAATCATTTATTAATGATGTTGGATATTTATTATTCAAGTTTTAATAAACTATTTATTAAGTTTATTTTACCATAAAAACATTAATTTCAAAAGAAATAATTTCTCATTGTATTCAATATAACACTATGATAAATGTTTTGTGATACTTAACACAAAAGATTATTCAACATGAATCAATCAATTATATAATAAGAAGTTGTATGTTTATAATTTTTGACATTGGAATCAATCTTTCTCAACCACTAGAAAAAACATATTAATTATGAAGTTGTGTGTTTTTCACTGTTAACATAGGAATCTCCCTTTCTCAGCCACTAGGAGAAGACACCTTACTTTTTGTAATATTTTTCTATGTTTCTCATTTCTAGCATAGGAATATCCATTTCTCAGCCAATAGGAGAATAAAACTTACTTTTATAGTTATTTCAATAAAACAAAAATGTATTAAATACCCATGTGAGATATAAATATTATATAATTTGATGAATTTACTCTTAAAGTAGATGCAACAAATCACTTCTTCAATTCAATGTAGTTTCTTTTTAAATAACCTTTATATACATATGGAAAGAAAATAGGTTCGTGTTCATCACACTAACTCTAAACCATTTTTATCATTGAAATATTTTGTAAATGAACCATTTACTGTAAAATAGTTATGGGATTTTCAATCTTTCCTTTCATGTTTTTCACCATAGGGGTTGTGTGATTGAGTTCCCTATAACTCTTATTTACCTGGTGATTCTTTTTCAAAATATTCCTGAGTTTTTTATCCATATTATTTATATTATAAGATGAATGCGGATAAATTTTATGGTGAGGATGATTTTATGATATTAATGAATAATTTCATATTCATATGGAATCATAAAATTTTCTTACTAATCAATGTACTTTAGTATTTTGAAGAAAATATCAATAGCTAAGTACCCTCTTCTGGTTTACACTAGTATAGTGTAGTGAAAATATCATTTATATAAAGCCTCTATTTATCTTTATTAATGGATGGGAGATGGGAATTCATGGTATATGCATCCACGTCCTTATGTTGTATTATTTGTTCTCTGGATAAAACTGATATCCTGATGCAATGGAATGTTGGATAATCCTATATACCTACTATAGGAATCCTTCCCACCTTCACTTGATATATGAGGTGGATAAATAGTTATAAGTAATTACAACACATATAATAAATTTTATTTTTTTAGTTTAGTGTATACAGACCTACACTACCCTTGGAAATATATACTAGTGAGGAAACAGTCTTTGTCCAAATGATCACAATTTAATGAGGATTTCTCTTGCTATAATTTGTATCAATTAAAAGAATATTTTAATTTTTATCATCATTTTCCAAATATATAAAGCAATAAATTATATTTATTATTATCCCATGATTTAATTGAAACCCAATATCCCTCACCATTGTTTTTGGAATGCCCTATCACATGGATATTCTAGTAGAAAGGATCCATATACCCCTTATCATAACTTAGGAAAGGGCATAGTCAATTACTTGAAGGTGTTTCGGTATGAAGGTATTTTCCAACTACATTAACTTAAAGATCCTTGTTCCATTGAGTTGACTCCCCAATCTTAAAATCCAAGATTTTTATTTAATCGACAGTCACGTCCAATTTTACACCAATTCTAGTAAAGGTTTATCCTATTGATGTTAATTTGATTAATTCATCCCAAAACATTATTTATAACTCCCTATTAAATGTTAGTGTCCCAACAAGGGTTGGATCAAACACTATAATCTAGTTATTTCATTATAAATCAGGTAACGAAAGGATATACCTACTTGATGTTTATATTTGAGGGATTTTATATTTATGTGTAAACAATCAATTTAATCTTATTACATGCTTGTTAATATTAAGCAGATTTTATTTAAGTGATTAACCATGTCTAGATAAAGTGTTCATATATTATAATTTTAATTTAATTTATCTTTCATTCTTGTTAATTAACATATTTAATGATTAAATATCCAAAAATAATTAACCATGAAACTGAAATAAATAAAATAAATAAATTAGAATAACCATGAGATTTTATAATGTTTGTTTTATATAGTGGATGATAAACCAACCCTGGAATCAAGGAAATAAACTCATAGAACAATTTCTAGTTTGAGTTTCAACATTCCACCCATGCTCCTATGTACCTCCTAGATTAGTTTCTCCTTAGATCCGAACTTGTACTGCATCCACTTGCCTAGGAGCTTCATCCATTACATAAGTTTTACTTATACTCAGGTGAGGGGAACCAAATGATTGGTTAATGGGTTTACATAAAAGAAACTATAGGCACACAGGCCTATACATAATGAGAGAAGGGTAATGACATGTAGCCCACTATTTAATTTAATATATTATTATAACAACCTTTTGATAAAAATAAATTAAAAAAATCAATCACATACACTGCTTAGTTTAAGCCCATGTTTATCCACATACATGAATCAAATACATATTTTTACACTAGAAATAATTCAATTAAATTCATTATTTTATTAAGATAAATCCACCTTGAATTAATTTAATATATTATCTTATTCATTCATTCATTCATTCATTCAGTAATTTATTCATTTTATCTTTCCTGAATAGTCTTGGAAATTCCACCTTTTTAATTTAATAAAATTAAAAAAATTATTTCTATTTAAAATTAAATAAGAACATTGTGTGTACTTGGAGGAAATACATCATATAACTGTCTTCACCATTTTTCTCATGTATTAAATAATCACATGGAATATTGGTGTACATGGTAATTCATATGGTTATGCTAGGTGAAATTCCATATTTCATAATATCCCATAATAAATGTAGCATTTATGGAGATTGTACAGGCATTAACCCATGTGACATGTACCGCTTTAAATGCCCATAGTAAATACATTGACCATTAAGGTGAATAAATTATGCATAATTAATTGATCATTTAAATACTCTTAATACTATATTACGTAGTATCATGTAGGTTTCGATATATAATGTTTGGATTTGATATTACAATTAATTAATTCTTCACAAAATTTAATTTTTTTGATTGGTGGGTGATTACATGCCATGTTCTAGTGATTTATACATCATGTGTATTGTGTTTCCTATCTCTATATCACACACATGTGTAACTATGTGTGTACACGTTATAGTAATTAATGGGTTACACATCATGTGCATGGGCTATATGGCATGTAATTTCATTAATTATAGTTTAACTAGATTTAAGTCTTTATTTGTCATGTGATGTGAACATTGAACAAAAAAAATTCATGAAAATTTTTAGGTGGTCTGCGTAGGACTATACAGTGTGTAAGCGAATTACATGGTGAGTAGTCTTTAAATCCGTGTTCCATAATAGTTTCTCAACAAATGGTGTATTAATTACTCTATATACTAATTTTTTGTGTGGAAAGTCTTGTATCCCATGGCTCATTCATATACATTGAACCTCATTACACAACGTGTAATTTTTAGTTACAAAACATGTAATTTTTAGTAACATAGTGTGTAACTATGTCATCTGGACAGAACCCATAGAACCTCCTAATGGAACCTCCAGTCATTATTCATATATTCTTCTTATGTTCTAGATTATATGAAGGTGAAAAAACATGTAATATCAATTATCATATTAAAATAATGGATCAAAAAAATGAAACACTAACAACAAACATGCATATCATTAGACTAATAAAAAATAATTATTAATTATTGTGTAACCTCTTTGACACCAATTGAAGGTTTAGGGGCATAATGGAAGTGGTTGAGCTCATGCCCAATAATATTTTTTCATCAACACCTTCAGATTTATTCTCAGAACTAGAAAAAATAGAAACATCGCAATCCATGAGACATGATCATCACATATAATTTATAATTAATTTGATTCAAAATAAATAATTTCTTCTCATTATAATTATTTCTTTTTCAATGATTCATTTGATAACTCTTGTCATACTATAATTCTGTTAGAGGAATGAATGGTATATTTTCTCTAATGGTGGTCCACAAATGTTCCACAAAACATTAGTCATCATCATTGAATTGTCTAGGTACTAGCATGGATGATTCTCATTCTTGTTTCAATCATCATTGATCATAATAGAATCCTTTAATGTGATAAGGAATTACTTTGGTTCTCTCTATACTCTAGAGGGTAATGGTGGAGGATTGCTCTCCATTTTTTAGAGTATTCTAGGAGAATATCTCTCTTGGGATTTAGAGGATTCTGTCTAGAAATCATTGTACACATCAATGGCTAGGCTTAGAAGGGGTTATAAAGTGATATAAATGAGTATTTATAAACCTAAGGTTATGTAATAAAAAAATTTACTTGGGGCCCTTATTAATCTATGAATCCCTGAAGAACCACATGTCTGAATAATAATCATATTATTTGTAACGCCCCGACCCCAGCTACCCAGAGTCGGTGCATTAATTACATAACATTGGCATGATCACAAGAAAGATCAAATCTCGAAAGACCGATTGGTTTAGTAGCCTTGGAAACACTAGATATAATCATAAGTTTTACATTACATCATAAAATGAAAAACTACTACAACAACATAATGTCTCCATAATCCACACTCATATCCCCATATAATATCCCTGCAGGTCATTCATAATTTACTTCTTCACTTCCTGGGAAAAATAAAACATAGAAAAGGGGTGAGCTCAAATGACCAGTAAGGATAACAATATAGCGGAACATTCAAAAATAAGCATAAACATTTAAGGCAATGTATAAATAAAACAACAGCCTTTCAAACATGAACATTCAATATGGTACGGCATAAATAAAATGAAATAATGCCATTTACTTATTCACATGGATATTCTACTAATCGAATAATCACATGCAAAAATCAATAACCACTTTCATAATGTTGGAATGCATAATGATAAACGTTAATTTCTTTGTCTAGGCCTCATCCCAAGACCTAGGGGTTACTTCTAACCGGAACCCAACCCGGAGTGCCTCTAATAACCGGACACCAACCCGGAGTGCCTCTAATAACCGGACACCAACCCGGAGTGCCTCTAATAACCGGACACCAACCCGGAGGGCATACTTTTACCAGTCCCTAACCTGGAGGGCTTACTTTAACCAGTCCCCAACCTGGAGGGCTTACTTTTACCAGTCCCCAACCTGGAGGGCTTACTTTTACCGGTCCCCAACCCGGAACATACTTGTTTATCACATTCATCTGAAGAAAAGTTTGAAATATAACATAAACATTCGGATTAAAACTAGCATACGAAATGTCAATAGTTTCACCATAAACTATGAATGGTATAAAATAGCACATCCACAGTCAAACATATCACAAAACCTTCAATACAATATAGAAGGTTTGTATTATAATAAATCAACTTCAAATAAGCGTAAAATCCATTAAAGGATGTTGACATAGATGAAATCAAAATTCTTTTTAAAGAAGTATCTCCTTTTATTTTGAAATCATTTAAGATCCATATAAAATAAAACATTTTCTTTGAAAATATTCTTATAAGCTTGTATGGAAAGCTTCGACGATTTTATAACGGCGGAAAATAACCGCACCCGCCGTATAAGTTAAAAAAACATTCTTACCTCAATTCTGTCGAAAAGGTTAAAAAGGACATTGTTTTGAAAACGACGGAAGGATTCCTTTATAAACCTCTTATAAAAATTCAAAAAAAAGGGTATAAATGACTTTAACCCATATTCTTGTAAATAGTAAAAATGTTTTGAAAAACATTTTTAAGAAAACATGGATGTGGATGATAAAGAGATCCCAGTAGATTATTACGTATATACAACCTCGGATAA
Organism: Viscum album; assembly: GCA_963277665.1. Lineage (NCBI taxonomy): Eukaryota > Viridiplantae > Streptophyta > Magnoliopsida > Santalales > Viscaceae > Viscum > Viscum album. Next base: position 181,127,152 of record OY728153.1, on the reverse strand, counting down.
TGAAGAGATTGTGAAATAACCCTTACCTTGTACTTTTTTCCTTGGTTGGGGTAGGTTAACCTCCTGTATAATGGTGAAATAATTGTTACTAAATTATACTAGAATCATATATATTAATATGATATCATATATGATCTTTTAATATCGATTTATAATAATATCTTAGTTTTATCATTGTTTCGGGTGTTAACTTACTTGTTTTCTTTTATATGTTTTGTTACGTAAGACCTTTTTGTAAATGATAGGTTGTATATTATTCATATACAGAATGATATCAAGTCCTTAAACATCATTTTTAAGTCATCAAATGATAATTATACTTGAATGGATACGATGGAGAATGAATCTCATCGCGTTCGTGGAGACGGTAGTCCGTACGTACGCACGAACGCTACTTCCATTTAATTTTTATTTTAAAAGAATCGAATCCAAATGATACATAGGTATATTACTATTCCAGTATAATATAATATTTTATATATGTTACTTAAGTTCATTAACACCATCCTTTATACGTTCCATGTGTGGTATGAACGAGTCATATCATTTTAAGGGGGCGGTAGTCCGCACTTCCTCAAATGAAATTATCGTATGTATATACAACATGAATCGAATAATGGTATGAAATAAAATGGAATTACAGAAGCTTATATATAAAATATATATCATTAATATCATATTTAATTACAGTGCCATCATAATGGCCACCATGAGAGGTGGTAAGATGTATTTGAACAATCATCGTTTCGTGAGGCGTTAGTTTGCCATCCACAGAAACATTATGTTCATCATCCATTAGATGGAGTTGTGTGTATGTGTAGTTTGAATCCTTCTTATAACAACATCCTAGTATATTGAGGATACTGTTGTTGTTACAAAAGAAAGGAAATAAAAAGATTTTGGGGGTTGGAGAAGCAAAATAAATGAAAATACTTTAAGAGAAATTGTTACCTTTAATTTAGGTAACTCACTTTGGTTGGAACCAAAGGACTTCTTGAAATGCTTTCTTCCTAAGGGGAAGCTTCAAGGAGGAGGATAGGGATGTGGGGAGCTTAGTTGGGCAGAGTTTGGACGAGCCAAGTGGCTTGAGAGGTGTGAGGAAAAGAGAAGGAGGAGTGCCCTTTTATAAGAGGGGTGAGGGGCACCTTTGGAAAAGCTAGAAATATTAATTTATAATAAATTCATATTCGGTTTCTAATGGCTCCAAAGTTGACTATTCAAAGGTTAAGGTGGGGATAGGTCGAAAACCACTCAACCAATAGAATTTATACAGGTTTGGGTACTTATATTAACCTTATCTTTAAGTATTAACTCTAAGTTAATTAGTTTCACTTTTACAATGTCTCTTTGTATTTTTATATAATATGGTTAATAAACTTACTATATACATCCACGCGACCCCCAAGTGGTCCATTAATGATTAACCTATCATAATATAAGTCTCTTGGCCGAACCTTAGATTTTTAGGAATTTAATATCAATTAATAATATAATATTTGTTTTAAGAACTCTTTTATGTCAATTTTGACACTATTCAATAGTTGATTTTTGTGAAACTCATAACAGATTGATTACTTCGAACAAAGTCCATTAAATAAATCCTAATATATCATGTTAGCCTAGAAAATTAGTTTAATTCATTAAAAGTTTCATATTATATTTATTTGGGTATTTATAATATCAATTATTTTAATTTTTCACTATTTTAGTAATTACTGCATCATCATTGTGTCATATATAAAATAAATTATTTAATGTCTAAAAATTATAAATAAAATATCATTATGTAGGATATCTTTTTAGCTTTCTAATGAATATTTATAATCGAAAATCCAACATGTATAACCCTATGTAAAAATTGTTCTTCTAAAAGATGTAAGCTTATGCCATTTTTATTTTTATTTTAACTTTATTAATATAATGTGTCATTATCACTTACAAGTGGATCCATGGGGTCCCAAAATAGACCCAAAGATGCCCATGGTCGACCATCTATCAACCAATAGGGTTAAGACGCGTTTTTAGGGTAATTTAGTATTATTATAATATTATTTTTTTAACCCTTATTTACCGGATTTACCCTTAACCATGGTAAATAAAATATTTACCGCAGTAATTATTCAAAATGTCTAAAAATAAAAGTTACCTATTTACACAATTTGAACATCCTGATTCCAAATATGGAATCCATTTTCCTAAATTCAAAACACAGAAGTGGCAGAAATTAATTTAAAATTAATTCCCGCTGTCAAAACAAAAAGCGTGTTTTTAAGAGATAATAACTATCAAAAGATTGACACTTGTTTATGTTCGGTTTAATTGTAAAATTATGTCCAATGACCAACATTATATTAAATGGTAAAAATATATTCTAAATATACTTTAAAACCACTCAAATTCATAATTTATCACTATTAATTATTTTGATTAAAAAAGTTGTTTTTAATTAAAATTTAGTAATTTTCACTATTCATCAAAATATGAAAGTTATCCGAAAAGTACCAAAATTTCACCTTAGGCTAAATTCGATATTCCGAATCCAAAAATGAAGTCCATTTTGAAATATAAAATATATATATTTTCAAAAAGTAGGTATTACTATTTATAACGGCTAGTTTGATTGGTTATGGTGTGTTAGAACTCGGTGTTGCGTACAACACACGCTATCACATTATTCAAAGGGAAACGTACCGTGGAAGCTTGAGGTGTTTCATTTTAAATTTTTGATGTCCCCATTTAGTCAAAAAGTTTAAAATATAGTATTTAAAAAGGTTTCACTATCAAAAGTTGATAAAAGTGCAATACTGAAAATGAATATGTTCTTGCATTATATCTAAGAAACTCATAATAAGGATTATATTAAAATTTATCTAATACTATTCATAACCTCTTTTGAACAGATTGTTTGGTAATTCATGGTGTGCTTGAACTTGGTGTTGCATGTAGTGAAAGTTATTGAATTATTTTGATGAAATAACACACTATGAAATCTTGGGGTGTTACATTCTCTCCTCCTTCAATAAATTGCGTCCTCGCAATTTGAAATTGTTCTTCGAAAATAAAAGGTTGAAAATAGATAATATATTTGTGGGAAAACCCACATCGGAAAATGAATTAATGAGGCCTCTATTTAAAATAAAGAGTCGAAAGTATGAAGATTACCGAAAATAACACATACTAGGGTTCCATGTAGGAAAATATGGATATGGAAGAAAAATCTAACCATCAATTATCTGATGGAGAGTGGTAGAGAACATGGCTATAAAAAGGCCAACAATCCCAAAGCCAAAAATTAGTGATGATTTAAGGTACCATCTAGGAAAAAAATTTTGTTCAAATTTGCTTTTCTTAATATTGAGGAATTTATTTATGAGATTGGCTAAGATCATAAAGAGATATACTTACTTTATAATTAGAGTTTTATCCATTAATAAATTTCTACCACAAACTCATCTTTCACTCTAAAAGATAATAGAATGTAAAAAAAATTCTATTTACACTATTCGTATAGGGTTCTAAAATAAACGAATTTATAATTCATCTACATGATCTTTTAATAAAAACTACATTATTTAATCCAGGACATCTCATGGTCCAGTGGTAGGTGATACACCCTTGTCGCCCTTCGGTTGCGGGTTCAAGTCTCACAGCCTTGCCGGACGCGACGGGTTGCCGCCCGACCTCCGGGTTGTCCTTTTATGGCAATCCAAAATAATCCAAACTAGAACTATCCAAAATACTTATGTCCAAACTCACAGTCTAACATTTATAAGGAAGGTAAACATAATATAGATCCTTTTTACCCCGTAATAGAATATGAATACCTTCATCATGTATTACCATATTCCTTATTGATTACATTCATGCTCCCTTATTCCATATAGAATGATGGATATACTTCATTAATCCAAAAATGTTTTAAACCCCAACAATGATGGAATATACAAATCATTAATCAGTTCCAAGGTAGTCAAGAATATCCAATATAATTTATCCAAAACAATCACATATTATTCCAAAATCACGACCTCAGTATCAGAACTATATTATGATTTATCATTCTCTCAACCATATATTTTCCAAAAATTTATCCTGCTATTGAGTCACTTTTCTTTGTTCCACACAATCTCAAGTCCTTAATGAAATAGTACTGCAGTACAATCCTTATATACTCCATAATTATTATAACAAGTACATTGTTGATACAACACTCAATTGACATAATCAACATAAGAACTCTAATCATTCCTCTTCATCTGTGGTAGTATCATAACTTGATTATTACCCAATAGCATCATTTGCGGCATAGTCTGATGACTGGGACATAGGTTCGCGTAGTGTCCAAACTCCTTGCAAATGAAGCATTGTACATTTGAAAGCATTTTCTTACCCTTGCAGTCACGTACTTTGTGCCCTTTTCCTCCACACTTATAACAAACTCCCATTCCTTTTAGGCAAGTTCCAGGGTGTTTCTTTCCACAGTTACTACATATGAGAAAATTCTTCTTTTCCCTCTTCCCTTTATCCATCTTTCTCTCTTCCATCCTTTTCTTCTCTTGCTTCCCTTCAAAGCCATAGGACTCAGTAAACTCTTTACTTATCTTATCAACACATGATATTATTTCTTCATATGATGATAATACATGGGAGACTATTTCTCTTATAAATTCTAGCTTAAGACCATGAAAGATATGATCCTTCCTTCTCTTTGGATCATGTGCATTGCTAGAGTTCTCATTCCTTCTACTGGGCGCCATTTCTAAACAATGGCATACACTAGATTAGCTTATGAATCAAAATACATAATCCCATACTTATAAAACACTTAACATAAATTGAACTATTTATGGATATAATCCATAATCATAAAAATGTTTTTCTTTGAGGAAGTATATACTCATAAACCCTTCATAATGATTTGTAAAGAAATGAGAGTTATCCTAAGCATATCCCCCGGGAGTGTCGTAACCAAGAGTGCAGCAAGGCCCGTTGTCGTGCACCAGTTCCCGTTCGAGTCTAGCTCAAAGCGGTGTTTTCGGGTTTTACCCCTAGGTACATCTGTGCCAGAGCCGCCTCTACCTGCTCGTATCCAGACAGGGATGTATTGCTCGGAAAACTCACAAAATCTCTACAATACCAAAATTCTAGGAAGTTCTTCTATACTAATCCTCAAAGTTCATCTTAGGTCTACGTGCTCTAATCAGAGTTTATCTAAATCTAGCTTCCAAGGTTTGTACTAAACTTCCTCTGATACCAACTGTAACGCCCCGACCCCAGCTACCCAGAGTCGGTGCATTAATTACATAACATTGGCATGATCACAAGAAAGATCAAATCTCGAAAGACCGATTGGTTTAGTAGCCTTGGAAACACTAGATATAATCATAAGTTTTACATTACATCATAAAATGAAAAACTACTACAACAACATAATGTCTCCATAATCCACACTCATATCCCCATATAATATCCCTGCAGGTCATTCATAATTTACTTCTTCACTTCCTGGGAAAAATAAAACATAGAAAAGGGGTGAGCTCAAATGCCCAGTAAGGATAACAATATAGCGGAACATTCAAAAATAAGCATAAACATTTAAGGCAATGTATAAATAAAACAACAGCCTTTCAAACATGAACTTTCAATATGGTACGGCATAAATAAAATGAAATAATGCCATTTACTTATTCACATGGATATTCTACTAATCGAATAATCACATGAAAAAATCAATAACCACTTTCATAATGTTGGAATGCATAATGATAAACGTTAATTTCTTTGTCTAGGCCTCATCCCAAGACCTAGGGGTTACTTCTAACCGGAACCCAACCCGGAGTGCCTCTAATAACCGGACACCAACCCGGAGTGCCTCTAATAACCGGACACCAACCCGGAGTGCCTCTAATAACCGGACACCAACCCGGAGGGCATACTTTTACCAGTCCCTAACCTGGAGGGCTTACTTTAACCAGTCCCCAACCTGGAGGGCTTACTTTTACCAGTCCCCAACCTGGAGGGCTTACTTTTACCGGTCCCCAACCCGGAACATACTTGTTTATCACATTCATCTGAAGAAAAGTTTGAAATATAACATAAACATTCGGATTAAAACTAGCATACGAAATGTCAATAGTTTCACCATAAACTATGAATGGTATAAAATAGCACATCCACAGTCAAACATATCACAAAACCTTCAATACAATATAGAAGTTTTGTATTATAATAAATCAACTTCAAATAAGCGTAAAATCCATTAAAGGATGTTGACATAGATGAAATCAAAATTCTTTTTAAAGAAGTATCTCCTTTTATTTTGAAATCATTTAAGATCCATATAAAATAAAACATTTTCTTTGAAAATATTCTTATAAGCTTGTATGGAAAGCTTCGACGATTTTATAACGGCGGAAAATAACCGCACCCGCCGTATAAGTTAAAAAAACATTCTTACCTCAATTCTGTCGAAAAGGTTAAAAAGGACATTGTTTTGAAAACGACGGAAGGATTCCTTTATAAACCTCTTATAAAAATTCAAAAAAAAGGGTATAAATGACTTTAACCCATATTCTTGTAAATAGTAAAAATGTTTTGAAAAACATTTTTAAGAAAACATGGATGTGGATGATAAAGAGATCCCAGTAGATTATTACGTATATACAACCTCGGATAATGAAGAGATTGTGAAATAACACTTACCTTGTACTTTTTTCCTTGGTTGGGGTAGGTTAACCTCCTGTATAATGGTGAAATAATTGTTACTAAATTATACTAGAATCATATATATTAATATGATATCATATATGATCTTTTAATATCGATTTATAATAATAACTTAGTATTATCATTGTTTCGGGTGTTAACTTACTTGTTTTCTTTTATATGTTTTGTTACGTAAGAACTTTTTGTAAATGATTGGTTGTATATTATTCATATACAGAATGATATCAAGTCCTTAAACATCATTTTAAGTCATCAAATGATAATTATACTTGAATGGATACGATGGAGAATGAATCTCATCGCGTTCGTGGAGACGGTAGTCCGTACGTACGCACGAACGCTACTTCCATTTAATTTTTATTTTAAAAGAATCGAATCCAAATGATACATAGGTATATTACTATTCCAGTATAATATAATATTTTATATATGTTACTTAAGTTCATTAACACCATCCTTTATACGTTCCATGTGTGGTATGAACGAGTCATATCATTTTAAGGGGGCGGTAGTCCGCACTTCCTCAAATGAAATTATCGTATGTATATACAACATGAATCGAATAATGGTATGAAATAAAATGGAATTACAGAAGCTTATATATAAAATATATATCATTAATATCATATTTAATTACAGTGCCATCATAATGGCCACCATGAGAGGTGGTAAGATGTATTTGAACAATCATCGTTTCGTGAGGCGTTAGTTTGCCATCCACAGAAACATTATGTTCATCATCCATTAGATGGAGTTGTGTGTATGTGTAGTTTGAATCCTTCTTATAACAACATCCTAGTATATTGAGGATACTGTTGTTGTTACAAAAGAAAGGAAATAAAAAGATTTTGGGGGTTGGAGAAGCAAAATAAATGAAAATACTTTAAGAGAAATTGTTACCTTTAATTTAGGTAACTCACTTTGGTTGGAACCAAAGGACTTCTTGAAATGCTTTCTGCCTAAGGGGAAGCTTCAAGGAGGAGGATAGGGATGTGGGGAGCTTAGTTGGGCAGAGTTTGGACGAGCCAAGTGGCTTGAGAGGTGTGAGGAAAAGAGAAGGAGGAGTGCCCTTTTATAAGAGGGGTGAGGGGCACCTTTGGAAAAGCTAGAAATATTAATTTATAATAAATTCATATTCGGTTTCTAATGGCTCCAAAGTTGACTATTCAAAGGTTAAGGTGGGGATAGGTCGAAAACCACTCAACCAATAGAATTTATACAGGTTTGGGTACTTATATTAACCTTATCTTTAAGTATTAACTCTAAGTTAATTAGTTTCACTTTTACAATGTCTCTTTGTATTTTTATATAATATGGTTAATAAACTTACTATATACATCCAAGCGACCCCCAAGTGGTCCATTAATGATTAACCTATCATAATATAAGTCTCTTGGCCGACCCTTAGATTTTTAGGAATTTAATATCAATTAATAATATAATATTTGTTTTAAGAACTCTTTTATGTCAATTTTGACACTATTCAATAGTTGATTTTTGTGAAACTCATAACAGATTGATTACTTCGAACAAAGTCCATTAAATAAATCCTAATATATCATGTTAGCCTAGAAAATTAGTTTAATTCATTAAAAGTTTCATATTATATTTATTTGGGTATTTATAATATCAATTATTTTAATTTTTCACTATTTTAGTAATTACTGCATCATCATTGTGTCATATATAAAATAAATTATTTAATGTCTAAAAATTATAAATAAAATATCATTATGTAGGGAATCTTTTTAGCTTTCTAATGAATATTTATAATCGAAAATCCAACATGTATAACCCTATGTAAAAATTGTTCTTCTAAAAGATGTAAGCTTATGTCATTTTTATTTTTATTTTAACTTTATTAATATAATGTGTCATTATCACTTACAAGTGGATCCATGGGGTCCCAAAATAGACCCAAAGATGCCCATGGTCGACCATCTATCAACCAATAGGGTTAAGACGCGTTTTTAGGGTAATTTAGTATTATTATAATATTATTTTTTTAACCCTTATTTACCGGATTTACCCTTAACCATGGTAAATAAAATATTTACCGCAGTAATTATTCAAAATGTCTAAAAATAAAAGTTACCTATTTACACAATTTGAACATCCTGATTCCAAATATGGAATCCATTTTCCTAAATTCAAAACACAGAAGTGGCAGAAATTAATTTAAAATTAATTCCCGCTGTCAAAACAAAAAGCGTGTTTTTAAGACATAATAACTATCAAAAGATTGACACTTGTTTATGTTCGGTTTAATTGTAAAATTATGTCCAATGACCAACATTATATTAAATGGTAAAAATATATTCTAAATATACTTTAAAACCACTCAAATTCATAATTTATCACTATTAATTATTTTGATTAAAAAAGTTGTTTTTAATTAAAATTTAGTAATTTTCACTATTCATCAAAATATGAAAGTTATCCGAAAAGTACCAAAATTTCACCTTAGGCTAAATTCGATATTCCGAATCCAAAAATGAAGTCCATTTTGAAATATAAAATATATATATTTTCAAAAAGTAGGTATTACTATTTATAACGGCTAGTTTGATTGGTTATGGTGTGTTAGAACTCGGTGTTGCGTACAACACACGCTATCACATTATTCAAAGGGAAACGTACCGTGGAAGCTTGGGGTGTTTCATTTTAAATTTTTGATGTCCCCATTTAGTCAAAAAGTTTAAAATATAGTATTTAAAAAGGTTTCACTATCAAAAGTTGATAAAAGTGCAATACTGAAAATGAATATGTTCTTGCATTATATCTAAGAAACTCATAATAAGGATTATATTAAAATTTATCTAATACTATTCATAACCTCTTTTGAACAGCTTGTTTGGTAAGTCATGGTGTGCTTGAACTTGGTGTTGCATGTAGTTAAAGTTATTGAATTATTTTGATGAAATAACACACTATGAAATCTTGGGGTGTTACATTATTATTACTTGACTTGTGAAAAAGTCATAGATAAATAAATATTTTCTCCTTGAATAAATTAATTAATATTAACTCAAATAATATTTAATATATCATTTCTCACTGGAACATTAATCTTGATATGTTAGTCCTTGATATTTATCATACTCAAAATAATGTTTATTTATTTAAATAAATAAATGTCACTGAATTATTTTCTGATAAATAAATATATATTATATTCACTATATCATAGAATAAATATTTATTAAATGTTCACATAAATAAACAGATAAATATTTATTAAATGTTCACGTAACCAAATAAATAAATATTTTTTACCTTGTGAATATACCAAAGACAAATAAATATTATATATTTATTTAATTAAATAAATAATTACATGGTGAATTAATATTTATTTAATATTCAACTCAAATAATATTCTCTTGAATAACTGGTCACTAAATATATTTTATCAAATAAACATGAATTATTACTAAACCATGTATGGGAATAATATTTATTAAATATGTTAAATATATATTATATTTAATTGAGACTCTGTATACACAGCGTTTGTGACCCTCTAAGCCCTTTTCCCAATGACATTAGGTTATAACACCTAATGTCCAAGGTTGGAATCTCGTAACATGTCAAGTCTCTTATAGAGAAATAATTTAATGTCTCAATGACACAAAACCTCATACGAATGCACACTATGGAATATAATCTTTTTGTCTCAATATATTTAATCAATAAAGTTTTATGTTTGTTTCATCATCCAATGTGCTCAATGTATCGTTTTTTAAATTTTTGGAAATAAAATTTCTCATAGAAAACCATTTCCATGGATTTACTTATGTATTTTTGTTCCCATAAATGGTCCTGATATATCAAGATTCATCAAAGAATAGAAGCGATAAATTCTTTCTTTTATTATTTATTAATAAATAAAACTCATGTCATACCCAACGTACCCTACTTCTTATGAATATATGTCATCATATTTTTCTTCATTGCATAAAATTATGTGACTAAAAATATGCATTAATAATAATCTTTAAGTGTATGGATCATTGAACATGTCTGCAGATAGAAAAATCAAATGACATATATAAACGTGGATTTCATACCGATGGGTCATGTTATCATAATCTATATATATAAATATTAACAAGGTCATACACTATGAGAAAGTGTCTCTAAGTCCTATTAGTCTCCACTCCCGAGAGTATGTATCATTTTCATCTCGTTAAATGATATCATTTGGCCAAGAATCATATATTTAAGAATATTGTCATGAAACATCTTGGTTCACATAATAGTGGAGAGCTATTATGACCTTTTAAAATGACATATATCCTCAGGAAATTATCACATAGATGTCATAGAGAGTAATAATCATCATGTGATAAGATTGAAATTAATATTCAATATTATGAATATTTTGGTAATCGAATAATAGTTGGTTCTAGGGAACCAACTCCAAAAAATGTATTTGCAGAATACATTCCAAGTCTTTAGGTGTGTATCATGGATAGACACGGAATGTAGTAAATGGTGTGTATCTAGTTGTACACACCGTGTAACATGTACCTATCTACATAGAATAATTTCTAAGCGAAGTTGTACACCCCATAATTAATTTACTAGGAAACAAAATTAATTGCGCTATTAAACCTAGTTAACACCTGTCCTTGTGTCATAAATTGACATTACACATCGTGTAATATGTTTTAAATAATATTAAATGCTTAATTAATGTCTATGTTAAATTTCCAAACTACATGTTTTGTATGGAAATTACACATTGTATACTCCATATGCATTAAAAGTGGTATATGTCACGTAATTTAACTCACATCCATGTGTCATTGATTGATAGTACATGCCCTGTAATTATGTGATGCATCATGTACACTAAATGTCATGTGAGTGTGTAATACATGAAAAGGACCATGCTAGACACTGATAAGTTCAAATGGGTACTCGTCATGTTTCCACCAAGTACACGTCATGTACTTAACTAATTTTAAATAAAATTAATTTGTTCGATTTATTTAAAATTACAGTAGATGGGAATCTTTTGGACTGTTTGGATGGAAATTAAGATAAATGGATTAATTAATTAACAAGGTAATTTATTTATTAATTTAGATGATTTATTTTAATAAATATTTAATTAAATTAATGGAATATAATTATTTAAAATGTGCATTCATTTCACATATGTGACTGATCATGAGCTTGATTGGCTAATTTCTATGTAGGATTTCTATTTAATTTAATATTATTGTATGGGTTTTGTATGTGATAAAGTTTTCTTAAATTAAATATGATGGTCTACATGTCATCTCTTCCACCATTATTATGTAGGATCTTTGTGTCCATTGTTTTTTATGTAAACCTTATAACCATTACAATAGTTCCCCTCACCTACGTGTGAGTAGAAATATATCAAGGATGGAGGTCCAAGGATAAGAGGTGATTTAGAACCTTTTCTAAGGTTAAATCAACCAATAAGATACAAAGATCAATGGAGGAATGTTGAAACTTTATCTAAGACTGACTCAATGAGTTTTTTCTCTAGGTACATAGGTTGATTTATTGTCAACTCAATAAATGAACCACTAGAAAGATCATGGTCAAGTCATTTTATTTATTTTATTTTTCTAGATGCATGGTCATCTATTTTATGAAATTCATGTTTATATCATTTAAAATTCAGTCACATAAATTAAATAAGATATCATGATATGAAAGATAAAGTAAAATAAATGGATTGTGCATAAATATTTTATCATAACATGGTTAGTTAATTATGTGAAATACATAGAATGTTAACAAGGCATGTAAAATATAAAATAAATAAATGTAAGCATAATAAACAAAATACCTAAAGGAAATATTAAGTCAATAATCCTTATATTTCTTAATTTAGAATGGAACCATATAACTAAGTGGTGGTTTATCCCCTATAAGTACACCTACTTTTATTGAGGAGTTCTAATGAAAGTTTTTGGTTGAATTAACCAATTTAACATCAAGATGAGTAACCATTTATATTCTGGGTATAACTTAAAGGAAAGTGTTGAGGAAATCCAATTTTGGATTTTAGTATTGGGATTCCACTCAATATATAGAGGAGTTTTGATCTAGAAATTGGTAAGACTGTTTTCTTAAATACCTTCGAGTAATTCACTAAACCCTTTTTTGGGTTATGAAAATGTAAATATGGATCATTTCCACTAGAATGACCATGAGAAATGATATTATAAATCCATTGGTGAGATATATTTGAATTTTATAAAATAGTGTGAGACTAAAAGAATTAAATTTATTACATCATACTTGGTAATCATATAACATGCTTAAATCTACTTTCATTTTGTTGTAGAAAAAATGGAATGTTCATTGACCCTGATATCCCTGCGATCTATAATATAGAAATAAAATATTATAAGTAAAAGTAACATCCAAGAGTGTTATGGGTTCTTTTGAATTTACCATGAAAATAACAGAAGATCTTCATGCTAGAATCCTCAATTTTAGATCAGCCTACTAAGGGGGTGAGTGAAGAAGAGATTCCTATCTACATAAAACACTTAGATGATATTAAAGATGTTTATTTTTTTATGATAACATTTATATATGATGAAATACATAAGTCACATGAGAATATATATATTCTTATAGCATGATCAAGAATCTCCATGATCTTTATCGAATAAGAATTATATAAGAGTTGTTTGAGGTCTCAAAGTCACTCTTTGCATGAAATCTTGGAGAGGGTGTACCGGTTGGACCTTGCGTAGTCAAAATTATTAGCTATATTGAGTGTCTAAAAATTATAGGGTTTAAATTGTATAATGAATTGTGAACCAATATCATTATTACTTCACTCCCTTATATATTTTCTAGCTTTGTAGTAAATTTTATATAAACAACATTGAGAAGTCGGTCTCAGGTCTCCTTACTGTACTTCTCTGAGTAGATAAGGACATGAAGCATTAAAATTATTCTATAATTATAGTGAATAAGATGAAGGGAAATGTGGAAGGACCAAAGATAGAAATCAATTCTAAGTCCTCTTCATAATGCCTTACCAAGAGGAGGAAGATCAAGGGGAAAGAAAGGGAGCAGGACATCATCTATTTTTCATGTGTCAAGAAGGGCCACTGGAAGAAATGAACCATGGAAAAGGAGAAGAGGGAATCTATAGGAATTTTTGTTATCAAGTGAAATCCTTATCTTTATAAAAAATAGGTATTGGATATAGATTTTGGTGCTTGAATTTTTATCTAGTTATAGTAACCAAGTAGATTTAGAAGAGTTTCGGGAGGTGAGGTTGATCTATGAGCTACTAACAAAGACTTTTTGTAGTAGCTATTGGAGATTACCACTTCACATTACCAATAATATTGATCTTGGTTTGAAAGAAATATTAATATGTGCTAAGTGTAAAAAAAACATTATTTATATATCAAATGTTGATATATATGGTTTTGTTTTCATATTATGAAATAAAAGTTGAAACTTTTACAAAGATAGAATATGTTATAGTATGGAACACATTAATAATGGTCTTTATGTGTTGGAATAAAAAAAACCAGTATTGGAAATCTATAATGAATCTTCTTTACATGAATCATAACAAACCCAACTATGGCATCACTGACTAGGTCATGTAAATGAAAATATATTAATAAAACTATATCATGATAGATATTAAGATTATTCTAAACTAAAACCACTTGTTATATGCTACACGTGTTTACAAGGCAAAATTTTCAAAGATCCATTTTGTGGAAAGGGTGAAAATACCACAGGGATTATTTAATTGGTTCATTAATATGTGTGTGGACTATTTTATACTGAAGTAATGGGTGGATATACGTACTTCATAACTTTTACCAATGAATTTAGCAGATATGATTATGTCTAATTAATAAGGTATAATTCAAATTCCATTGATAAATTCAAGGAATACAAGAATAAATTTGAGAACCAACTTGGTAAGAAGATAAAAAAACTCCACCCATACCATAGTAGAGAATATATTAACCAAAAATTAATTCATTAACTATGATATTTTTGGATTCTATCTCAACTCACTCCCCTTTATACAGCATAATGGAATAGTGTAAGTGAAAGAAAGAATTGTTTCTTGTTGTAAATAGTGAGATCAATGATGAGACATGAAATTCTTCCATTATCCTTTTGGGGATATGCATTACAGCAATTAGCACGGATAATAAACCAAGTGAAAACTAAATTAGAAATGGTATTCTATATAAAATTTGGTGTGGAAAGATATCTTTCTTTTCAAATTTACATGTGTAGGGATATGAAGTGATTGTTAAGGCATCTTCAGATAAAAAACGTACACCTCAAGGCAGAAATTGTATCTTTATAGGATATCCCAAGGTAACAAGGGGATATTACCTATACAACACCTTTGATAAAAAGAAAATATTGGAAAGATAATCCATGTTTATTGAGAGGGATCATATCTCCAAAAGTGATAGTGTATGTGAGATGATGTTCAACAGAGT
Source organism: Viscum album (assembly GCA_963277665.1). NCBI lineage: Eukaryota > Viridiplantae > Streptophyta > Magnoliopsida > Santalales > Viscaceae > Viscum > Viscum album. The sequence goes on along the minus strand of OY728153.1, from coordinate 181,111,934 downwards.
CCAATATCAAGATACACAAGAGTTGGAAAAGAACAGCCTCCAAAAACTACATGGAAGAGGATATTCTAGAGAGGCAAAAAATATATAAAATAAATAGATAGTTAGAGAGCTAAAAAGACATGGTTTTCTATTCATCAAGGATAGTGATTAATTATTAGTTGATAATAATGAATGTGTGTCCTATAAAGAAGCAATAAGTGGCACAAAAGCATACAGATAGAAAAAATCCATGAATTCTGAGATGGATTCCATTTTCCAAAAACAAGTATATATTTTATTATATCCTTATTGGATATTAATATCATTGGTTTTAAATGGGTATTCAAGAAGAAATTGGACATGGATAGACAAGTGAGTACCTATAAGGCATGATTGGTTACAAAAAGGTGTGAGATGCTTTAAGGTATTAACTACAATGAAATCTTTTCACTAGTTTCTATGTTTAATTCCATTAAAATTATACTTTCCGTAGTATTTTTTCATGATTATGGGATTTGGAATATAGCTGTTATAAAATCCTTCCTTAATAGGAACCTTGCAGAAGATTTATATATGGCATAATCAGAAGGGTTTGTACTCTAAAATATTCCAATAAGGTATATAAGTAGTATAGATCCATTTACGGGTTGAAGTGGGTATCTGAATAATATAACATTCACTTTAATGAATCCATAAGGTAATTTGGTTTCATAATAAGATAATGTGAGCCTTGTGTCGAAAAGAGGTTTAGTGGGAGTGAAATCATTTTCTTGATATTATATGTTCATGATATATTACTAATTTGAAATGAGATACTAGTCTTAAATCCCATTAAGATGTGGTTGAACACATGCTTCTCCATAAAGGACTTAGGTGAAGTAGTATACTTTCTCGGGATCAAGATCCATTGAGATAGATTCAAAGAGGCTACTTAGACTAAGTTAGGGTACAAGCGTTGATAAGATACTAGAGAGATTCAGTATGGAACAATCCAAATAGTATTGTTTCTAATGTCACATATGAAGTTCTGAGAAGGATAAGTTCCCTTCAATAATAGGGGATTTAATTAGTGGAGGGTAGTTTTTATATTTTCTTTTCAACAAAAATTAAGCTATGTGACTTGTTAGATTCTGATCTACTCAAAAAATATCTCATCATTACACAATCATGTAGGAAATAAAATGACGAGGAACAAATAATTTTTACACTATTCAATAACAATGTGGAATCCTACACCTTTTCATGGCTGGTTACCCTACTCAACCATGGATTCTCTTCACTACAAGCACAAGTGAGTTCCAATTACAAGAATTCATGCAGCATTACACCACACACGTCAGGATTCACAACCAACAACACAACTTCACAATAAAATACAAATAAGATAATTAAAAGATAAATAAGATCACTAAATAAATCAGGTTTCTTTGATGAAAATAGATAAAGATTCACTTCCATGATCCTCCATAATAAGAATGATATAATCACCTATAGTGAAAATTTGAATTGCGCTACACAAATATTCTAAAACTCAAATCAAATATCCTAAAGTAATAAGATTTGTCAGATTTCAATTGCTCAAAATCAAAACATATCCCCAAACTCTTATTCTTCTACCTCTTTCTCATGGAAAAAACTACACACACTGGACACACAGTTTTGCACAATAACTTCCTCATTTTTTTGAACTTATTAAATCCCAATGAAATCTTAATTATTAAAAAATATTGAAGGCTCAAAATTCATTTTTCATGTGATATATATATATATCCATATACTTACCAACACATTTAAAATTCTGATAAACTTGGGTCTTCTTTCCTAATGTGATATTCAAATACCACAATCTTTAGTATCCACAAAATCTACTCTATTTAAAAATCATATGAAATTTCATTAAAAATTGATTATTTAAAAACATTCTAAATTTTCATGTGCATGGTCTCATGCATATTTTCCATGCGGAACTTCTGTTATCATAATTTTGAATTCTGAAACTCTCACCCAATATGTAAGGATACAATCCCTTATGTGATTCTCAAAATTCTAAGTGAATCTTATACATGAATGTGTGGAATACATCACCTACATCACTAGTAAATAGATATGTGACTCAGTTTGGCTATGTAAATCATTCAGATACATGAAATCCCTTACTTTCATATATAGTATAATTTTTCTATCTAGTTTTATCTACATCACTGAAATGGATTTCTGAATCCTTTTGGATACATCATTACATACTCTTATATCATTGGATCAGCTACATGATTTTTCCTATATGGTTGAAATTTCCTACGTATCAATTAGTTATGTGGGAAGTTCGACTACGTTGTGCTATCCAAAATTCCTACATAGAAAAATTGGCTATGTGATTCTAATACATGAGAGATTTGGAAATATTGATTGTCTATGTTCTGAAAATGCTTACATGAATCTTAAAAATTCCAGATTTCACTCAAACTCACTTTGAACCTCTTTAGCTTACTTCCATCCAACCTCAAAAACACTTTCTAGTATCACAAAAATCTATCCCATGATTTATGTCCCTAAAAACTAGATCAAGAACTATCACAATTAGCAAGAACTTCAAAATAAAATTATCAACAAATACAACAACCCAAACTCACCAACTTCCATGGGATCTTCAACTGCCCTCAAATAAATCCACTATTATCTGGGGTTATTCAACATGGTATACTTCAATAAAAGAAAATGTGTCCTTGGAAACTAAAATAAAGATAGATAATTGCAAGGATATCACATGTATTGATGATAGGGTCAATCATATATGAAATTATATGTAGTAGGATTGATGTTTTTATTCCTTGAGAATGGTTGGTAGGTATCAAGCTAACCCATGACACTTCCATTAGATAAAATTCAAGACTACCATATAGTATCTAAGGCATAATAAGAATATGTTTTTGGTTTATATAGGATATAACGATAAAGTCATCAGGATATATATATATTCTAGTTTCCAAAAAAAATAAGGATGACCTGAAATCACAATCTGGATATATCTCCACCGTCAATGGAGGAGCTATGCATAAGAAAAAATCAAAGAAAGAAGCGGTTAATGATTCAACAGTAGAGTAAAAGTATATTTCAGATTTTTATGCAACCAAGGAAGTGGTGTTGATATGAAAATTTATCCAAAAGCTTGATATGATACCTAGTAGTAAAGATTCTCTCACAATATACTCTGATAATACTACAGTGGTGGATCGTACTAAGGATCTAAGGTCTCATCAACATACAGATCATATACTTTAAAAACTTTATCACTTGATAGATTTATCTTAGAGAGGTGATGTCACGGTATATAGAGGTTACATGGATGAGAATGTGAAGACCTCTTGAATACCATGGCACATGTTTGGGTTAAACTACATGGCCTGAATTGATTCTTTTGGCATCAAAAAATTCTGAATGATATTGTTTCCTGCATCAGATCACCTCTCAAAATTGACCAATGAACTTTGAATGTCAACTTAGGACTCTTTGCGAGAGTTATGGTGGAAATTAACACAGATTCAAAGCTCCAAATACAGTAGATTTCAATGTTAAAGATTACAAAACTGAAATTAGAATAGAATATGAGAGGAAACCTCCCTTTTGTGACCTCTATATGATAATTGGACATACAATCTCTAATTGTAGGGTGGTTAGAAAACAAGTGAATCAACCAATTGAAAATGACTGGAAGGAAATTAGGAGAAACAAAAAAGACAAAACTCCCATATTGGACATACCTAAACCCACCAAAAAGAAACCTGAAATACGGGTGAAAAAATCACACAGCCTGACACACATAGGGGACAACTCGAGTAAAACCTGGGCAGATGTTGTTGAAGTGGAAGAAAAGTTCACTAACAAACAAATCCTTATATAAGATATTCAAAATCTAGTTTTATAAACTGTTAGACTATCCAATCATGATCATGAGAAAGAAAAATTCATTACTTGTCCATCTGAACAGGTATCAAGCTCAAATCTCATCAAAAATGTTGATCCCACACTGGGTAGGAGGGGTACAATATCTCCACCTGAACAAAAATAATGCAATGATTGCAGCATAAACACTAAAACTAATCACAATGTTGAATTATCTCTGAAAACCGTGGTTGAACCAATCTTCTCAGCTTTGGGTTCTAAACAGAACCAAAAAACTGCCCTACTGAATACTACTGCTACTCAAGAGATAATAAATGAGACCAACAATCTGACAAATTGTTTCGGTTCCCTTACCAATGCTCACAACACCTCTAACTCTCAAACTCTAGATGCCACTGGCACTATTATAAAAATTGGGAAACCCTCCACTAATCTGAATGCTATTAAAACCATGACACAGTACAATATTTCTATGGTTAATGTAACTTGTACCAAAGACATAGAATCTATTATATTTGTAAAGGAGAATACACCCTTGGTACAAGACCCATTGCAAATGCAGGAAAACTGTGACTCCATTGATCAGAAGTATTGTCCTACAGATACTTTGGACACTTTCCAGAAACCCTTTTACATAACTGGTTTTGGTGTGGAGGTGACTCCATGTACGCTACCTCCCACATTTCATAATTTATCCATTGATGGTACTCAATATGAAGGCAGTGATTGTCCTGATTCCTTAATGCTATGTAATTTGAACTCTGCGGAATCAACTCTAAATGCCTCAATGAATGAAACTACTAAGAGGAATGTCAAAATAAATAGTTCAAGAAACCCCCTGATATATCTAACAATGAACCTACTATAGAGATGAAGTATGCATCCAAAAACAAGGCTAATGAATTAGTCTCTTCGCACCCTAATCACATCAAATCTGTCAACAGTTATAATGAGACGGAGATCATTGGTTGTCCTATAAAATCTGAGAATCCTAATATTAGTCCACAGTATGTTCAAGATGAGGCAAAACAAAACATTCTAACAATGATAAACAAGGTTCCATGACATTGGAACTTATAAAACATACAAAAGGAAGAACTCCCTTGGTACAAGACCCCATGCTTATGCATTCACATCCTGAATCCATTGGGTAGAGGCACCTTCCATCAGTTCTGGATAGTGTCAAGTAGCAGAATATAGATGCTTCAAAGGACCCAGGTACTCCTACTCTTCATTTTATTAATTTACCATTTGATGGTGCTCAATCTGTAGATAATAAGAACTGTTCTGAGCAACCCGGTACTATGTTGTCTAACCAAAATACCATTTATTTGATGATATGTAATATGAGCAGTACAGACTCAATTATGAATTCTTCAAGAAATGAACCTACAACAAAGAACCCTATCATTGCTAAAAATGAATAGGAACATACTACTAATAATAACAATGATCAAAATGTTTGAATATCTTCTAGAAATAAAGGCTCTGGAAAGAAGAAAAAATGGATTTCTAACTCCAAAACTAGGTTTAAATGAAGATTCTTTTTTTCGAATTGTCAGGTTATTTCCAACTATGACACGTTCACTATTCTAAAAAGAATATTTAACACTCACCATCCTATGTTATTTTCTATTACTAAGAAAAAAACTTCCTATTCTTCTAAATAATCTCACTTGTGTCAACATAATTATATTTTTACTAGCACAATCTCAAATACCTAAAATGCTGAATCTATATGGATTTTTTTGCACTCTTCTTTACATAATGTTAATAATTTTAATGTATCTGATCATATTTGTACTTGTAATTTTAATACTGATGGAATACACCTCTTCTTCTCTTTTTTCTATGCTAAAAATAGATACCAAGAAATGAGAACTCTTTGGAATGACCTTTCTTATCTAGGCACTAAAATTAATTCCCTTTGGTTTCTTCTTGGAGACTTCAATGCTATTCTCAACTCAAGTGAGAAAATTGGACCTTCTCATGATTCTATTTCCTTGAGAGAATTTAATGCTTCGATTAAATACAATAATCTCATTGAAATTAATCTCAATGGTGTGAAATACGCTTGGTATATAAAACATTACAAAAGAGTCGTGGCTTCCAAATTATATAAAGCCTTCACAAATTTCCATGCTTTAGACAAATGAGACACTATCTCCAGAACCAACCTTAATAGGATGAACTCTGGTCATAACCCTATTCTTGGTAATATATCCACCAAAAATATGAAACCTTGGTTACCCTTCAGATTTAACACTGTGTGGTTCTCTAATGTTGATCGCACTAATTTCATCCAAAAATATTGGCCTTAAATGTCTCACAATAACAATGCCTTTTCCTGTAATGTCAAGTTAAAAAATCTCAAACTGGCTCTTAAGAGTTGGTGCAGTTTCAAATCCAAACAAATTAATAATGACATATTTCTTCTTGAGGAAGAACTCAATGATATTCAAAACAAAAACACCAACTCTGACCTCATCACTGATTCAAGTCAAGAAATAAACCTTGTGGTTAAACTCAACTCTCTTCTATCTTTTAAAGAAAATATGAGGAAAAAAATGTTTAAATCCAAATGGTTAATAGACAGTGATAGAAATACTAAGTTCTATAACTCTCTTCAAATAATCAGGAAGGCCTGAAAGTCGTTAACCTTTCTAAAGGATGGACACAAGATGCTTAACATTGAAGATGACATTTCTCATCATATATCCTCTCACTATGAAAACATTTTTAATGGTCCGGATATCAATAAGTACATCCTTCCTGAGATCATTCCGATGGTTTTCACTGATGTAGAAAACACATTCCTTTTCAACACTCCGTTGGATCATGAAATCAAAGACGCTATCTTTAGTCTGAATCCATATAGTGCTTCGGGTCCTGATGGTTTCAATAATGGTTTCTTTCAACATTATTGGGATATGATTCATATTTATGTTTGTAAAATTGTCAAACAATTTGTCTCCAATGGTGTCCTTCCTCATTCTATTAATGCCTAGTTTCTCACCTTGATTCCAAAAGTGGAAGATTCCTCTGAGATTCATCTCTTTAAACCAGTTGATCTTATCAACACTCTTTACAAAATCATTACTAAAAGAATTGCTAATAGACTTTCAACTGTCACTGAAAAAAATGTCTCCTGGAACCAATTTGGTTTTATTAAGGGTCGATCCATTTAGGACTACATCTTTCTTGCTTCTGAGTGTGTAAATAATTTGAACAAGGATAACAGTGGAGGGTATATTTCCATTAAAATTAACATCAAAAAATCTTTTGACGCCATGGATTGGAGATTTATCTTCAAGGTTCTTCAAATTTTTGGTTTCAATGATACTTTTATCACTGCAATCAATACTTTTTTCAACTCTTCATCTTTCTCCATTTTGAACAACGGATCTCCCAAAGGATACTTTAAATGCACCAATGGTTTCATACAAGGTGACCCCCTCTCTTCCATTTAATTCTTAATAGTATAGGACTATCTTAGTCATCTGATCATCTGTCTAGTGGAATAGAAAAAGCTAAAACTCATCCATGTCTCCAAGAATGTAAATGCTCCTTCACATCTTCTGTATGATGATGACATCATCCTTTTCCTTCAAGGATACAAAAAAACATTCTCAACCTCAAAACTCCTCTCTCACACTATGAAGAGGTCTCTGGTAAAATCATTAGTTGGACCAAATATTACATTTTCTTTGGGAAGAACTTTCCTACCATTATAAAATGTAACATTATCAATGGCCTGGGTTTGAGAGAAGGTACGATCCCTTTCACTTATCTCGGTGTTCCCATCTTTTGGGGCAGACCCAAGGCTTCCCACTTTGCGACTATAGATGACCAAGTTCTAAACCAACTACCTTCTTGGAAAGTAAAATATCTCTCTATGGATAGTAGTACTCATCTTTTAAAATCCACCATTGTCTCCAAGATGGTCTACTCCATGATGTTTTATAAATTGCATGTTCTTCTTATCAAAAAAATGAACACCACTATTAAGAACATCATCTGGACTGGCAGTATTCTTGAAAGAAATCTTGTGATTGTCCCCTGGTCAACTTACTACAAGACCATTGAGAATGTTGGTATAGGCATTAAAAATTTAAAATAATTTAATGAATCCCTTCAAGCAAGGCTCACTTGGAACCTTTTTCACAATACTTTAGAAGCTATTACCTTCCTCATAAATAGATTTGTTGATAAAATTAATAAGGGTAATTTTAATTTCATTAACTCCTCCATTTGGACCTCCATAAAACATTCTTTCTCCATCATCATGAATAATTCCAAATTGATGGTCTCCAGGGAATCCTCCATGAAATTCTGGTTGGATAACTGGGTGGGCACACCATTAATTTTTATGATATCTCCCAATCAGACCCCTGAGAATATCAACTTCTCTATTATAGAAACCTTAAACTCTCAACTTGACCAACTCCCTGATACTATCATGAATATCATTGAAAATTAATCTTTCACTTACACCAATGATTTCATAAATTGGGAACCTGCTCACAATGGTTTGTTAAACTCCAAAAATTCCTATAATTATTTTTTCTCTAACTCTGATAATGATTACAGCTGGTTAAATCATTTCAAAAATCCTTGGATAAAACCTTCTATATTCAATCTCATCTGGATTCTTGCTCATAACAGAGTTCCCAAAGATATTTGCCTTCAATCTTTTGGAATTCAGTTCTACTCTAAGTCCAATTTCTGTAATCAACATAGATAAGATACTAACCACCTCTTTCTTTCTTGTGCTAATGCTTTTTCTATTTGGAAATATATTCTTGAATTTTTTTAATGCAGATGGTAAAATTTTGACTCTGTCAAAACTCAACTAACGAAATGTGTAGAAATGGAAGGCTCTCAACAAATCAAGAACCTTTTCCTAGATCCAGTTGTTGAGCTCCACCATGTGATCTGGTATGATCATAATGCAATTATTCAAAATAATTACTCAAACAATCAAAATGCAGGTCAGATGTGGATCCTCACTACCATACATGAAGCTGCTCTGATGCAAAAGGGACATTGCCAAAACCCTATGCATGACTTCAGAATTTTCAGACATCTTCATATTAATGGAAATTTTTTTCCACCTCACCGCACTCTAGAGGTGTTCTAGAAATCTTCTCTTCTTGGATGGATCAAAATTAATATTGATGGAGCCTCCAAATGCAATTTGGGTCCTGCAGGATGTAGTGCTATCTTCAGGAATCATCTCAATCAGATCCTTGGTTTCTTTATGGGTAGTTGTGGCATTTCCACCTCCCTTGAATATGAGATGATGAGATTAATTCATGATATCACCTTCTCCAAGTTCTTTGGTTGGAACAATCATTGGATTGAAAGTGACTCAACGACCATCATGCAAGCGATTTAGAATGGAATTATTCATCTTGCTTGGATGATTACTACTCGTTGGATGGAATTAACCCGTTCACTTATAGATCTCAACTATATCATCACTCATGTTTTTCGATAAGAAAATACTGTTTCTAATGTTCTGGGAAACATGGGAGTAAATCAATACATCACATGGTTCGAAGAACTCCCCATTGATCTTATTTCCTTACATGAAAAAAATTGTAATATGATCCCGTACTTTAGACTCCTGTAAACATTCAGATGTGATTTTCATTATTGTGACACTAACATCTTCCTCTATGGGTTTATTTATGAATTTCTAGATTTTGATATTAGACTTTAGGAAATCCCAACTAATTTCACTAGGGAAGAGACCCAAAGGGTCACACACTTAGTGTATTCATCGATCTTAGTTAAATATTATTTATATTTAAGATATTGAATAAAAATTATTATCAAGACTGAGTAATAATATTTATTTATGATTATGTATTTTATCACAAATATTCAGTCACCGTGTTTATATGTGAGTTTAATATTAAATAAATATTTATTCATAAGACCGTAGAATGTAATATTTATATATATCATGTTTTATTTAAAATATAATAAATAAAATTTAAAAAATATTTAGTTACGTGAATATTAAAAATAAATATTTATTCACAAGATGTCGTGAACTATCCTGGATACCCAGATATCCTAATAACTGAGCTGGTCCTAACATAGCCCAGAGGGTGTTCCTGATCCCCATGGGTTGGTGACTATTATCTGGAGACATACAAGATAAAACTGGGAATGGTTTTTCTACATAAACAGTTAAAGAAATAGTTACAAGTCAGTATGATCGAAAGAAAAATCTACAAAGAGAATTGTACCATAAGTCAAATGGTTAAAAAACCCAAAGTATAACCACAAAGTACCAAAAAACAGAATAACAATCCAGTTCCCAATGGAGAAAACTCTATGAGCGCAAGGATCAACAATAAGAACCACCTCCAAGTGGCACATTACCCTTACTCGAACCTAGAAAAAGATAATCTACAAATACCTAAAGGCACAGGTAGGGTGTGAGAAAAAAATACCAGTAGGTTCTCACCAAGGATTCCATAATAAGATTACACAATTAATTAACTAAATAAATCGTTCAATTTTAAATAAACAGGCATGGCAGTTCAAAATCATATTTAAATAAAATCACAATTTACATTTCAATTGATGGAAATCCTTTAAAAAATGGCTTAATAAAAATTTTATATTAAACAATTTATATAAATTCATAAGGCATGTTTTAAAATAGTTTACATATGATGGAATATATATCAAATCATAATAAATGATAAAAAAGGTCATCTTATAAGATGTATGATAGTTCCAGGTTATGAGATCCCCACACGCTCGAATAAGTGATCAAGGAATTATGTGTACACATTCCCCTCAGACACTGGTCAAAGAGGACTCATCACCATCCCATTGGGGATGTGGCCTGTTGAATATGTTTTGTTATATTTTTAAATAATTAATAGAGTTTTGTCCTAAATAACTCACAAACTACCTAGTCTTTCATTTTCTCTAACTACAATCAATAATGGGAAATTTATTTTAAAACTGTTCAAAACACAATTAACCCATTTTTATCTATTTCAATATGCAAATTTCTATTTCAAAACCAAGAAGGGTATTTAATCAAATCATTCCTTTTTCCATGATAAAATCAATGGGTTTCTATCAAAATAATTTATGCCATTTTAATCAAATAAAAATTTTAAATCAAGTTCACAAATCAATTTTACAATTTAAATTCAACAAATTTTCCATCCAATTTCCAAAAATACACCTCAATTCAATGGAATTAGGAGGTGTTCCCCAATTTCATGCTAAAGTAAACACAAATCCCAATTTACAATAAATTAGGTTTTCACAATACAATTGAAATCAATTTAATTAAAATCAATCAATTTAGGGTTAAATAAATTGGAAAATCTTAAACAGAACCACCTATTATAGATCACAGGATCTCATAACACAATTCATGTGATGGGAAACTCCAAGGAAGAACGTTGGAAAAGGAGATCCGAAAATCAAACCTAGATTCAAGATCTAAAACAATGAGGATTATATCCTCCAATAACATGGATATTTGATAAACCCTAGGGAGGAGAGAAGAAGAGAGTGGGAGAGACTAAGAGAGAAGATTCACATACTTGAAGGAGATCGAACATGATTCGTCGCACTTCGATCCACCTAGAAAGGGATTTGGAGGTGCCAAAATTGGATATTGGGAGCCCCAAATGCCTAGGGAAACGTTCTAAGTCAATTTAGGCCTGATCGGGGGAACAGATAGGGGTTTGTATGTTTTTAAAAGAATCTTTGTATTAATTAAAATTCACGTGCATGGTTTCCTGGGAAGGGCTACAGGGTTTTTCAAACCATGCACCCCTACGGATGGGATTACATAGTTTCTCCTTGGTGAGAATAGAGTTTTTCAAACTGTGTTCCAACTGTGCAAACCCTCACGACCTGGGTTTTCATGGTTTTCACTAGAAATTCTCACGGTTGGGTCAAACCATGCACCAACCGTGTACAGCCCAAGATCCCTTCAAAATTTCTAAAATTTCACCCGAAGATCCCCTAAAAACCCAACCAAAGAAAGATCAAAATAGGGGTTGAGGAGTACCTGAAAAAAGTAACAGGAAGATATAAACTACCACAATAAGATATTTATTTATTTATTTAATGAATAATATTTATTATTCAAAGTTTTGTAAATATTGAGGATAGTGGATGGACCAAATTAATGGACCGATGAAAATGATATTTTGAATATCATTTAAATAAAAATTTATTTATTTACTTAATATATGACATTTATTTTATCCACAATATTTTCATATGTTTAGGAAATATTATTATTATTATTGGAAATGGAGTTTTCTAAAGATAAAGTAATTGGTTAAGGTCCTGTGTAGAATTACTAATTCATAACCTAGCTCTATAAATACCTGGTTATATCATTTGTTAGGGTTATTCATAAGAGCCATCATTGTGCACAACAAATCCTTTCTTGATAAATCAATCTCAACAAAGAAATTATCTAGTGATTCTCACAATACCAATAGAATTTCTCCACCTCTTCCTCCCTCTCAAAAATGAGAGAATAAGAGAGAATCCTTAAATCCTAAATGGTTGTGTCGTGATCAAGATGAACAACACAAGATAGTAAAATTTCTCAAACTAGCGCCCAATGTTCCATCAGTATCATTTAGAAATTTAAGAGCATGTGTGGATCACTACTAGAAGAATTCTATTTTGGATCCTCTCAACATAATGACAGTATAACTCAAACAATGAGTTTGAACGATCAGAATTTTCATCAAAGAAATAATCTCAAGAACACAATAATTAATATTATTAAATTGATTGTAAATTTAATGTAAAAGATCATATATCTTGGTTCTAGGATTACTTATTAGTTTCATCAGGTATATTCATCGTACATATTGATTCTTCATTATATTCTTGTGGATTATTTATTGAATATGATAAAATCTAAGTTGGGAATGGGCTCAACTGGTGCTTCCTCTATGCCTGAAACCTACAATCATGAGGTGTTTCATTATGCTAAGAATGAAAAATGTATATTTTATTCAATTATTATACATATCCTAGATATACTTTCTTGTATTGTGAGCATGGTATGCACAGGTATGTTTATAAATATGGTTTACAAGTCCCTCTGTTTTGATGGGAAGGTCCATGATGATGGTGATAGGGATGGTGGGATAGCATGTGTATAACAAGAATACCTAGAGGGGATGGGTATATAAATACCCTGGCTCTATATGGGATGGTCTGGAAGTTTTAAATAACTACTTACACGCTTTCTTGTTCCCTAAAGGGAGGATCTGCATGATTTCCCGGACAACATAGAGACTTTCCTCTTTCCCATGGGATGGGTATTATACTTTGACTCTATTTTACTAATTCTATATGGGATGGGAAGAAGCTTTCCTAACTGGAGTGACCACATGGATGTTGAGATATGGTTTGAATTAGGTATAGTAATTCTCAATCAAGTCTTGAAGTAGATATATTGATTTACCTAGTGATTTGTTAAGCACTTTGGAAACTAATAATAAGACATTACGTCATTTCTTTCTATAAGTAATGTAAACATAAAGTAGTATCATACCCTTATATAACCCTTTATGTATAAGATAAATATCATGTGACCCTTATGTATGTCGGTCTACATAAGGGTAAGGTGAGATGACCCTTACACAAGAACCATTCACCTTTACGTGAGATTTCAAAACCTTGCACTACCTTTATGAGTTAGGGTAATCACCTTTATAAAAAAAAATTTGTGTAAGGGTATGTCTCAGCTATCCTTGATTTTATAAGGGTAATGATCGATTACCCTTATGCATATCAGTTGTATAACGGTAATAAATTGGTTACCTTTACACAGCCCATCTATATAAGAGTAAGGTTTGGGTTACCTTTACATAACCAATAATGTATAGGTAAACCATTTTTCCACATTTTAAAAAAAACTTGTTAAATGATTCTCTGTTCTTCATTTTATTCTTCATTTCAATGCATGATTTCACAAGTCTAAATTAGAACCTAATTCTAATACCACTAATAGATTTTGTTAAAGTCTAATAACACTTATTAGATCAAGAGAAACTGATTAAAATCCCTTATCTGAGGATATTTTATGCATGATAATATGAAACCTGTTTAAAAAATGAAAATGAATAATTTTTTTCAATAACATACCTTAAACTGAAGATCCAATGAATTGATATTGATCTCCTTTGGATGAGTTTGATAAATATCACTGACTAGAAAAATAATCCCACCTCCTAACTCATGCTCAAATTTATCCAAGAGATGAAGGTAGAATGATCCTTGTAGTCTAGCTTGGGTTGTCAAATCCACTGAGACATAAGAAGATACCTAAGATACACAACTTATGAGATAGATTTTTGGCTATGAAGTGGCCAAATTGGTTTTGATTTTAGATGGTTTTAAATAACACTAAGAAACCTAAGTGAATTCAATTCAGTGAAAATGGGTTGATCTTAGGATTATGTTCGGGGTGGATCGAATGAGTTTTACTTCTTTAGAAAATTTTGTTTTTATTAAATCTTGATGAATCCATTCATAAAAATTACACTACCTTCATAATTTTCTAGTTTTATGATAACTAAACTCAATTACTAATTCCACACGCACATAGATAACCAAATTCATGATCTCTCCATGGTATATGGTCATTTTAGTACTTGGATTTAGCTTCCTCAAACACAGTAAAGACGAAGAGTGGAAATAACTGAAGAATGGAGGTCTTGAAATAGTTATCCAATTAACAAAACTTCATTAATAAAATAATATTCAATCCATAATTTTCATCTTCCTACGATCAACCCATTAAAGGGCTATCCCTTCACTGATGGTATACTCTCAATCGTGGGTAGAAGATGGCTTGCAAGAATTGGATTAAAGGAATTAAAACTGTGGAAATAACGAGAACTTCTCTGTGCGTGTGAACAAAATTTACACCTATGTGTGAACTAATTCACCACAACACAGATATATGACAATTATTTGTGATTATATAGTTTTAATGAAAGAAATTTGAAGAATATAAGATAAAGATGATGATTAAGAACATAGAAATACAAAAAACATTACATGGCAATTGAAAACATTACAAAGGAAATTTGGCATAATAACATTACATAAAAAACAAGAGATGCCTTCCCCCTCACAACCACTACCTTAAATAGGAAATTGGGAAGCCTTATGTCGAGCCTTGATCAATGTATGCCCAATTATTAAATTAATTTTGGCCATAGGGTGGTGGAAAGTAGTGCAGAAATTGATTCCCTCCTTGATTTTTTATCCTCCATGTCTTCCCTGGAAAGATCTTCCTTTACGGGAAATAATATTGCTAAATCTCGGTAGACCAAAGAAGAGTATTTTCTGTCCACGGATGTCTTCTAAACGTATGTAACATTTGGGCCCATTTGGAGTTGTGAATCGGGAGTTATGGCCGATTTAGTGGACTAACATTTTGGGCCACAGATTCTAGCCCAGATTTTGATATTCTATTTGGGCCGCCTTAATAACCAACATGGAGGACGAATTAGCACTGGATCCTGAAAAATGATTTGTTACTATATATTTATTCTATAATACCATGAAATTTTGGCTTCATTGGACCTGTATTTTGGGCCCCACATTCTAATTAGTGGGATGGTATCCAATCTGCCTTCTCCAGAATTGTTTCCTTTCATCGCCAAATATTACCATCATCCTTTATGAATCCTCCATTGATCCCTGAATGAAAAATGTTCATATTTAAGTGTATATACATTTTCCAAAATATAAAATTAAAATATGGATAATTATATTCCTTAAAATTGTATGAATCTTTGGGCCTAAATTGGTGTACATTAGGCATGAAGTGCACAAATGATAAGAATGGATGTTCAAAATTAAAATCCACTAACTCAATACCATAAGATAAAAAATGAAAATTTAATATCATTAAAATGTAATTAACCTATGTGTTTTTATTGGATAATCACACCCCCCAACTTGAGATTTTCTAGTCCCAAGAAAATAATTCAAAGATTATATTTGAATTCTTTTTTTTCAAACATATTATAACAAACAGTTCCCACATTATAAAATACACACAAATATATCTTTATAACCTATCAAAATAATTTAAAACAAGATAAATTTAAAAGAATATCCCAATACCAATCCTATTCCTTCGATGAAACCCATAATCATACTTCATCCAACTGAATTAGGTGAAATGATGTGTTGTGAATCACACTAGATATGGGGGTTCATTTTCATTCAAGGGGGAAATCATGGAAGTGTTAGGTTGAATAACATTTAATCCTAATATGAGTATTCTTTTTTTTTGATATTTTTATCTTTTTTCAATGTTTCCATAGTAATTAAGATTGTAGTTAATCAAATTAACCCATGTAGAAAGACTTTTCCGATGACCCCCACGCTCTAAGGCATTAGGGCACAAAGTGAAACTCACATACTTGAGTATCATATCGAGTTAACTTGATTAAAAACAAAGTCATATTACCATAAATAGAGATAGAGTGAAAAACTTTGGGCTAGAAAACTCTAGAGTCACGATCCCCAAGTGCTAAAAGCCTTGCATTT
The DNA here is from genome assembly GCA_963277665.1 of Viscum album. Lineage (NCBI taxonomy): Eukaryota > Viridiplantae > Streptophyta > Magnoliopsida > Santalales > Viscaceae > Viscum > Viscum album. Next base: position 181,095,464 of record OY728153.1, on the reverse strand, counting down.
TATCAATCAATTTCTCTACACGCAAATTTTTATTTTATTTTATTATTATTATTATTTTGAATACTCATATTATTAATAAAAATAAAACCAGCCTATGCTATTTATTAATGGACCCAAGAATTAAAATTAGTACCCCATAGTCTAGAGGATATGAATTGTGGCATTTTGTTTTAATAGATGAAAATAAAAATGATGAAAATTCTCATTGGACAACCAAAATTCCAAAATCAATGCTTGTATACTTAATCATGAATTAAATTAAGATTCAAGGAAATAAAAATTATTTTCTATATAGTTTTAATGTGAGCAATGATGTTATTATATTAATGGTAAAGAAATTTTACTTCTTTTTTTCATTGTGTTTTTAACAAACATTTTGTTTCCACATCCCCCTACATAGAATGAAACTATCCCTAGTTTCTTAAAAATAAAAGAGAGGAGAAAGTGGGTGGGGATTGAGTTGGAAAGGGCATGGAACAAGTTCACCTAGTGGCATCATAATGATGATTTTGGAGCTCCCAAACCACTCTTAGTTCTCATTGGAGATGTAGGCACCTCCTTGATTGAATATGTATCACACAAAATAATCCATGATTTATAAAAACAAGAAAAAACAAAACAAAAAAAGCTACACAACAATTTATTTAATACCATGTCTCATCGTTTTTATGGTTTTCCTTTTTTTGTTTTTTTATATCAAACTAATGATACATTGTCTTCTTTTTAATTTTTGGGTAAGGTGATACTCAGGAATCACACCGCGTGACACAGATGAATACGGTTCTCCCCATTCATACTCATCCATACTCATAAGAGAAGAATAGGTCAACAGTCTGATGTGGAATAAAATTATATCAAAATGATCCACTAATCCTATTTGAAATATAAAGTTGATTAAAAATTATTGGAAACATGAAAAAAATGGGTTGCCTCCCATCCAGTGTTTTGTTTAATGTCATTAGCTCAACTTGAACCCCTATTTGATTAATTATTTTCATCATCTAATGTAGGCTCACACAATGCTTCATCAACATCATGTTTTTGGAATGGTTCTATGGATGGTTTGACTCTATGACCATTAACATTAAATGTTTGACCATTGGTGGGATATTGAATTTCAACAGCCCCATGGGGGTACACCTTATGTACTATGTATGGACCTGACCATCTAGACCTAAATTTTCCCAGGTGTAAGTGAAGTTTATAATTATACAAAAGAAGAGGTTTTCTCAGTTCAATGTGTTTGGTTTTAAGGATTCGATATTGGTTGGATTCTACCTTTTCTTTATTGATCATTGACTTTTCATAAGCCTCCATCCTAAGTTATTTAATTTCATTTAGATCTAATTTCCTTTTTTCTTCATCCAATGTGAGGTCATAATTCATTTTCTTAATTTCCCAAAAGGCCTTATGTTCAGTCTCCACTAGAAAATGGCATGATTTACTATGAACCAACCAATATGGGGACATTCTTAAAATGGTTTTAAATGCAATTCGATAGGTCCAAAGGAAATATAAGAGTATGTTTGACCAATATTTCCAAGATGGATTAATAGTTTTCTCAATAAATTTTTTAATTTCTTGATTGGCTAGCTCAGCATGACTATTTGTTTGTGGGTGGTAATTTGTGGACACTTTCTGAGAAATTCCATAACTTTCCATGAGTGATGAGAATGGACGATTGCAAAAATGAGTTCCATGATCACTAATGATAGCCCTAGGAATTCCAAATCTAGAGAAGATGTTTTCCCTTAGGAATCTAATCACACTTTCATGATCATTGGACTTTTTGAGAATGACCTCAACTCATTTTGAGACATAATAAACAGCTAAGATAATGTAAAGATATCCCCTAGAGTTTGGGAAGGGACCCATGAAATCAATTCCCCAATAGTCAAAGATTTCAACCAGTAAGATGGGAGTTTGTGGCTTTTGATTCCTTTTTGTTATAGACGCTAATTGTCTACACTTAAAACAGCTTTGAAAAAATGTGTAGGAGTCCCTTGAGAGGGTGGTCTAGAAGATACCACACTGAAGAATCTTAGCAGATGTTTTCTCAGAGTTAAAGGGACCCCCACATGCCTCACTATGACAGAATTTATGGATGGACTCTTGTTCAGATTCTAGGACACACTTCTTAATCACTTGGTCAGGACAGAACTTATAGAGGTATGGATCATCAAACACATAGTGCTTGACATCAGAACGGAATTTCCTTCTATCTTGAGTCCCTGAGAATTTTGGAATGAACCCTGTAATAAAGAAGTTGTATATGTCATCATACCAAGGAAAGTCACTCATGGAGTATAGGTGTTCATCAGGGAATTAAGAAGATACCTATAGGTGAGAAAATTTGTCATTTAATTCTATCCTTGAGAGGTGATCAGCTAAAATATTTTCAACACCCTTTTTTCCTTGATTTTGAGGTAAAATTCTTGTAAGAGAAGGACCCACCTGATCAGTCTAGCCTTAGCATCTTGTTTTTGGAAGAGGTGTTTCAGTATAGAATGGTCAGTGAACACAATGATGGGGGATCCTAAGAGGTAGGACCTAAAATTCTCTAAGGAAAACATAATATAAAGTGACTCCTTTTTAGTGGTGGTGTAGTTTATTTGGGCATCATTTAAGGATTTTATTACATAAGAAATGACATAAGGAGTTTTATCACAATGTTGTCCTAACATAGCTCATACAGAAAATTCACTAGCATCACACATAAGTTCAAAAGGAAGGTTCCAATTTGGAGATTTCATAATGGGAGGAGAGGTGAGAGAGGATTTTAGGGTTGATAATAAACCCTCACAGCTTTCTGTCCAAAAAAATGGAGCATCCTTTACTAGGAGATCACAAAGTGGACGAGAGATTGAACTAAAGCCCTTGATGAATCTTCTATAGAAATCAACATGTCCTATGAAATACCTCACTTCTTTTACTGTTCTAGGTGATGGAAGGTGATGAATCATGTCAACCTTTGCTTTATACCCGAGACTATATGGCCACGGACTAACCACTATTTAACCATGAAATTTCATTTTTCCGAGTTTGGGACCATATTTGTTTATTCACATCTGGAAAAAACACTCTCCACATTCCTAAGACATCCCTCAAATGTATCCCCAAAGATAGAGAAGTCATCCATTAAGACCTCAAGAAAATCACATACCATGTTAGAGAAGATTCCCATCATGCACCACTAGAAGGTTCTAGGGGAATTGCATAACCCGAACTGCATGCATTTGATGGAAAAGTTGCCAAATAGACAGGTAAATGTAGTATTCCCTTGATCCTCTAGGGAGACCTCAATCTGATTTCACCCTGAGTACCCATCTAAGAAACAATAGAATTTATGACCTTCCACTCTCTCAAGGACTTGGTCAATGAATGGTAAGGGGAAATAGTCCTTCTTAGTGAATGAGTTTAGCTTCCTATAGTCAATGTAGACCCTCCATCCACTACTCACCCCAGTTGGAAGAATCTCTCCATCCTTATTGGTTATCACTGTGATTCCTAACTTCTTGGGAACCACTTGGATTGGGCTAACCCACTGACTCTCAGCTTTGGGATAGATGATACCAACTTTTAACAATGTCAAAATTTCCTTTCATACTACCTCCATGAGATTAGGATTTAGTCTCCGTTGAGGTTGACGACATGTATTTGAATATAATTATAGAACAATCCTACAAGTCCCGATTAGTGGAATAATCCAAGGAATATCATACAGGGTAAAACCAATGGATTTATTATGTTTCATAAGGAAATTTAGAAGCATCCTCTTATGATTGGATTAAAGAGAATAAGAAATGAAAATAGGATGTGTTTTATTGTCCCCTAGGAATTCATACCTGAGTGTAGCAGGAAGTTCCTTCACTTCAAGATCAGGTTGGTTCATAATCTCATCAATAGATTGGGACATTGGATCAAGATCTATTCTGTTTCCTAGAGTTTTAGATATAATGGAATCCCCATGTGTAGAAGTTTTATCTACAAGATTGATTTGATCAGATTTAGGGAAGGAAGTTTGATTAGTCTCCATGAATTTGGTTTTCTGAAAGGTTTCACTGATTCTTGGACCTAAGACTTCATCATAAGAGAAATTTTAAAATGATTCAAGCCAAGGAGATAAAGTTCCTTCATGTGAATATAGGAAATCAATCTCATCCTAACTTAAACATCCATCAAATATTTCCTTATTTTTTAATGATTCATTATCAATTATTCTTATCATGTTTAGATCATGAATGTCCTCGACATCCCCTATTAGTGAGCTTGCATTGTAGATGTTCAAATCTAGACTCATGTTTCCAAAGTTGATGGTCATGATCCAGTTTCGAACTCGGATAATGGAGTTGATTGTTGCAAGGAAAGGATGGCCAAGGATGATTGGGGTTTGTTCCTTATTTCCTAAGTTTGGATGGTTGTCTAGGATAATGAATTCAGTAGGTTAGTTGACGTTTTCAACCTTTATCAGAACATCCTTTAATAACCCCTTTGGAACCCTAATGCTATGATCAGAAATTTTAAGTGTGACAGATTTGGGTTGGAGCTCTTCTAGGCCTAATTGGAAGTACACAACATAGGGTATGGGATTGACACTATCACCTTGGTCAGACAAGTCCTTAAAATCATTTCTCTCTCATAGTTCAACATTGATGTAAGGGAAACCTGCATCTTTCAACTTAGGAGGAATTGTCCCTGGAATGGTGGTACTCACATTAGCATCTAAAAGGACATGGTTTTTTTGTGAAAATTTTCTTTTAAAATTGAAAAGGTCCTTGAGGTAATTTGAATAGTCAGGTATGGTTTGTATTGCATCGAGAAGGGGAATGTTCAACTTGACTTGTGAGAAGATTTACCTCAATGTTTCACTCAATTCAGGCTTGGTTTTCCCCCTCATTTGTTGAGGAAACGATGCAGGTTGTGGGTTTGTTTGTTGGAGAGTTTTTTATTTGACAATGTTATCATGTTTTTCAATTTGATCATTTGGTTCATATTAATTTTAATCTGAGTTTGAATCTTCATATGGGTTCGGAATTCATTGTTCAGGTTTCTCAATTATGGGTGTGTTGACCCCAGAGAACACGTTCCCAATGTTTTCTAAATTCTACCATACACGAACCAAGATCTTAGTCCATTTCGCAAGCTTCGATTTGGTATGTCGCAGGGCCCGAACGGAGCTACGGATTAGGAGTTAAGGACTTTTGAAGTTGGGATGGAAATCTGGTTTGCGATGCCCATTCGTGAAGCCCCCTCCGTGATCGTGGAATACCGCCGCAAAGGAATGAGGCGAGATGATCCGCAAACCCATCTAACATTCATGACGCGCCGCAAAGACCCGCCGCAATGTAGAGGAGGTGGTAACACTCCGCGAATTCCCTGATGTTCGCGAGCCCGCCGTGAAGCCCCAGGGGCGGGAACGCTCCGCGAACCTGGTTGACCTTCGCGACCCGCCGCGAAGCAACCGCCGCCCCTTCGTGCCGCGTGAACTGTGCTTCGTGGCACCCCTACCTAAAAATACCCATCTCACCCCCATCTTCTTGAGATGGATGGCCATGGCCACTTGACCCCTTGGGCAGCCGATCTTCCGGTCCGAAGAGCTCTGCATTGCAGCTCTGCGAGGCCATGCTCCGCGAGCAGCTTCCTTCGCGTTACTGCTCCGTGAGCCAAGGCTCCGTGAGTCCATGCTCCGCGAGCCAATGCTTCGCGATGCTGATCCGCGAGACCATAATCCATGAGACCATCCCTGTGAGTCCATGCTTGGAGATCCAATGCTCCGCGATGTTGCTCCGTGAGACCAAGCTCTGCGAGACCCCTTTGCTCCGCGAGAGACCATTGCTCCGTGAGGCCATGTTCTGCAAAGCTACTTCGCAAGACCTTTGCTCCACGAAGTTACTTCGTGAAGACCTATCCCTTTCAAGGATCCTACCTTCACACCCACCGGTCTATACCGCGGGGGCTGCGCCCCCGCCCCCCTGCTCAGCGTCAGTACTGGGATGCGGTCCCCGCCCTCCAGGACGGCCCCTTCGCTACCGTCACAGACCACCTTGAAAAATGGAGAGTCGCACCGTGAACTTTTCAAGCCGAAATGTCGGGATTTTCCATTGCGCTCTCATCTTCCACGTATGGAACATCATGATTTGAGATACTCCTCCACACACCATGAAACACCTTGAGTCAAAATATTCCTCTTGGTTTCATTCTCATGTCGTGAGTTGAGATTCTCATCACCAATTCCCTGAGTACCTAGAGACGAACCATTTCTCAGGAAACTCCCCCAAACCCAATCAATTGGCTCCTATGCCAAGTTGAACTAGAACGGGCCGCCCTTGTGTAAGACCCAACACCATCCATTCCCAGGTGCCTTATTCCAATAGTCCTACCTACATGACATTAAATTGTAGTATCCCCTATATGATCAATATAGGATACCTCTTGCCCGATACAAGAGATGCCTCATGCTCATAGCATGAGATTCCAACATTCCTTTCTACATTACTCTAAACTATAGTAATCCCTATGTTCCAAACATAGGATGCCTCTTGCCTTATACGAGAGATTCCTTATGCTCCTAGCATGAGATGCCAATATTCCTTTCTACATGACCATAAACTGTAGTAATCTCTATGTTCCAAACATAGGATGCCTCTTGCCCGATACAAGAGATGCCTCATTCTCATAGCATGAGATGCCAACAGTCCTTTCTACATGACTCTAAATTGTAGTAATCCCAATGTTCGAAACATAGGATGCCTCTTCCCCTATACAAGAGATTCCTCATGCTCATAGCATGAGATGCCAATAGTCCTTTCTACATGAATCTAAACTGTAGTAATCCATATGTTCCAAACATAGGATGCCTCTTGCCCTGTACAAGAGATGCCTCATGATCATAGCATGAGATGCCAACAGTCCTTTCTACCTGACTCTAAACTATAGTAATCCCTATGTTCCAAACATAGGATGCCACTTGACCTATACGAGAGATGCCGTATGCTCCTAGCATGAGATGCCAACAGTCCTTTCTACATGACCCTAAACCGTAGTAATCCCTATGTTCCAATCATAGGATGCCTCTTGCTCTGTACAATAGATGCCTCATGACCATAGCATGAGATGTCAACAGTCCTTTCTACATGACTCTAAACTGTATTAATCCCTATGTTCCAAACATAGGATGCCTCTTTCCCTATACAAGTGATGCCTTATGCTCCTATCATGAGATGCCAACAATCCTTTCTACATGACTCTAAACTGTAGTAATCCCTATGTTCCAAACATAGGATGCCTCTTGCCCTGTACGAGAGACGCCTTATGCTCCTAGAATGAGATGCCAACAGTCCTACCTACATGACTATAAACTGTAGTATTCTCCTATGTTCCAAACATAGGATGCCTCTTGCCCCAAATAAAAGATGCCTCATTCTCCAAGCATGAGATGCTAATAGTCCTTTCTACATGACTCTAAACTATTGTAATCCCTATGTGCCAATCATAGGATGCCTCTTGCTCCAAACGAGAGATGCCTTATTCTCCTAGCATGAGATGCCAACAGTCCTATCTACATGACTATAAACTGTAGTACTCCCAATCTAACAAATGATAGGACGCCTCTTGCTCCAAAGGAGAGATTCCTTATGCTCCTAGCATGAGATTCCAACAGTCCTATCTACATGACTATAAACTGTAGCACTCCCTATCTAACAAATGATAGGATGCCTCTTTCCCTATACGAGAGATGCCTTATTCTCTAAGCATGAGATGCTAACAGTCCTACCTACAGGACTATAAATTGTAGTATTCTCCCTACGTTCCAAACATAGGATACCTCTTGCTCCAAATAAGAGATGCCTCATGCTCCAAGCATGAGATGCTAACAGTCCTACCAACATGACTATAAACTGTATTATTCTCCCTATGTTCCAAACATAGGATGCCTCTTGCTCTAATTAAGAGATTCCTTATGCTCCTAGCATGAGATTCCAATAGTCCTTTCTACATGACTCTAAACTGTAGTAATCCCTATGTGCCAATCATAGGATGCCTCTTAATCCAAACAAGAGATGCCTTATACTCCTAGCATGAGATTCCAAAAATCCTATCTACGTGACTATAAACAGTAGTACTCCCTATCTAACAAATGATAGGATGCCTCTTGCCCTATACGAGAGATTCCTTATGCTCCAAGAATGATATGCTAACAGTCCTACATGCATGACTATAAACTGTAGTATTCTCCCTATGTTTCAAACATAGGATGCCTCTTGCTCCAAATAAGAGATGCCTCATGATCCAAGCATGAGATGATAACAGTCCTACCTACATGACTATAAACTTTAGTATTCTCCCTATGTTCCAAACATAGGATGCCACTTGCTCCAAATAAGAGATGCCTCATGCTCTAAGCATGAGATGATAACAGTCCTTTCTACATGACTCTAAACTGTAGTAATCCATATGTGCCAATCATAGGATGCCTCTTGCTCCAAAAGAGAGATGCCTTATGCTCCTAGAATGAGATGCCAACAGTCCTATCTACATGACTGTAAACTGTGTTACTCCCTATCGAACAAATTATAGGATGCCTCTTGCTCCAAACGAGAGATTCCTTATGCCCTTAGCATGAGATGCCAACAGTCCTATCTACATGACTATAAACTGTAGTACTCACTATCTAACAAATGATAGTATGCCTCTTTCCCTATACGAGAGATGTCTTATGATCCAAGCATGAGATGCTAATAGTCCTACCTACATGACTATAAACTATAGTATTCTCCCTATGTTCCAATCATAGGATGGCTCTTGCTCCAAATAAGAGATGCCTCATGCTCCAAGATTGAGATGCTAACAGTCCTACCTACATGACTATAAACTGTAGTATTCTCCCTATGTTCCAAACATAGGATGCCTCTTTCTCCAAATAAGAGATGCCTCATGCTCCAAGCATGAGATGCTAACAGTCGTACCTACATGACAATAAACTGTAGTATTCTCCCTATGTTCCAAACATAGGATGCCTCTTTCTCTAAATAAGAGATGCCTTATGCTCCTAGGATGAGATGCCAATAGTCCTACCTACACGACTCTAAACTGTACTACTTCCTATGTTCCAAACATAGGATGCCTCTTGCACTAAACAAGAGATGCCTTATGCTCCAAGTGTAAGACACTTAATGCCATGAATATAGTGGCATGATTCCAATGCCCCTTGGAGACATCCCGCTTGTGCACTAGCGCATAGGTGAAGGCCTCAACCCACCAGTGAGTTGGGATGCCCTCATTACCAGAGATGAGGAAGACATCACGGGAAGAATCTTTGCATAAGCCCCATTCCCCATTGCCACTCCATAGCGGCACATGAGCATCATCTTTGCGTAAGCCCCATTCACCATTGCCGCTCCATATCAGCACCCGGGTAGCTTCATTGCGTAAGCCCCATCCACCATTTCCACTCCATAACGGCACTCGGGCAGATTCTTGTGTAAGCCCCATTAACCATTTCCGCTCCATAGCGGCATCCGGGAAGCTTCCTTGCGTCAGCCCCATTCACCATTGCCGCTCCATAGCGGCACCCAGGCAGCTTCCTAGAGTAAGCCCCATTCACCATTGCTGCTACATAGCGGCACCCGGGCAGCTTTTTCACGTAATCCCCATCCACTGTTGTGATCCTATGCGGCAGTAAGCCGTTGACATCCTCATCCAGTGGTAAGCCGTTGCGACTCCATTCAGCGGTAAGTCGTTGACATCCTTATCTAGCGGTAAGAAATTGTGACCCAATACAATGGTAAGTCGTTGCAATCCCATTCGGCGGCAAGCCGTTGACATCCTCATCCATCGGTAAGCCGTTGTGACCCCATTTAGCTATAATCCATTCACATCCTTATCCAGCGGTAAGCCATTGTGACCCAATACAGTGGTAAGCCATTGAAACCCCTAATCGGCGGTAAACCGTCATCAGAAGAACTACGTGGACTTTGATTCCATAACACGGGGATATGTAGGAAGCCTCTTCAAGGCTCAAGCCCGAAACTATCATCATCCTTTACCCCAGGCCTCCATCCTGGAGTAAGTCCCAGCACTATGGGTCTCCCAACGCGTTATCCCCTCTTCGTTTCTCACGAACGCACCCTTCGCGAAGTGATCATCAGGTCTCTACTACCTCTTGTTTCTCACACCGAGCACGACTCACGTGGGCTTAGAGTAAGCATTGGCCATGAAAAACACCCCGTACATCATGACGTTAAACTGTGTGTCGTCCAGCATGACGTTAAACTATGTGCCGTCCAGCATGACGATAAATTGTATGTCGTCTAGCATGACGTTAAACTGTGTGTCGTCCAGCATGATGTTAAACTGTATGCCCCCGTCCGTCACGAAGTTAAACTGCACATCCATTTGAACTACGAGGTCATTGATCCATGTCAAGGCATGGTACGTAGGAATCCTCCATGAGGTTCAACCCCCCCACCCGCCATTTCTTCACGTCAGGTTCCACCCTCATCCGGAATGACATTAAACTGCATTCCAGTACGATGGAAAGCCATTGTGACTCTCCCGAACTACGAGGACATTGATCCATGTCAAGGAACGGTACGTAGGAAGCCTCCCTGAGGTTCAAGACCATCTCCCATCGGACCAAGGTCCCTTCTTCACGTCGGTTCGCCGAGACCCACCGCCATTCTCGAACTACGAGGACTTTGATCCTTGTCAAGGCATGGTACGTAGGAAGCCTCACGAGGATCAAGCCCACCACCAGTGGACCCCCGAGTTCACCTTCACGTCGGTTCACCGACGAATCCCCTTTAAACTACGTGGTCTTTGATCCATGTCAAGGCATGGTATGTAGGAGGCCTCCCAGAGGTTCAAGCCCACCACCTGTTGGTCACTCCAAGCTTCTTCACGTTAGGTCACTAGCACCTGGGCTGCCTAGTGTGTAATCCCCGTACCATCCGTACCAAGGTCCTCACTCATGTCAGTTCACTGACACACCATTATGAACTACATGGCCTTTGATCCATGTCAAGGCATGGTACGTAGGAAGCCTCCATAAAGTTCAAGCCCATCACCCAGTCGTTACGACCTCGCTCACATCGGTTCACCCCCATTCCTCATGACGTTAAACTGTAATCCACATTCCACTTGAACTATGAGGTCTTTGATCCATGTCATGGCATGGTACGTAGGAAGCCTCACGAGGTTCAAGCCCACCACCAGTGAACCCCCCGGGGTTCACCTTCACGGCGGTTCGCTGATGATGCCCATCGGACCAAGGTCCACCTTCACGTCGGCTCACTGACGACACCCATCGGACCAAGGTCCATATTCACGTCGTTCCTTCGGCGCACTGACAAGAACTACGAGGACTTTGATCCATGTCAAGGAATGGTGCATAGGAAACCTCATGAATTTCTAGCCCAACATCCATCAGACCAAATTCCAACTTCACGTCGGTCCACCGACACCATCCTGAACTACGCGGACTTTGATTCCCACTCGGGCTCCATCGCCCCGTCGTACCGACGTTCAAGTCTTCCATGCCTCCCAGGCTCCATTGCCACGTCGTACCGACGTTCTAGGATTCGACGCCTCCCGGGCTCCATCGCCCTATCATATCGACGTTCGAGGCTTACACGCCTCCCGGGATCCATCGCCCCGTCGTACCGACGTTCCAGGCTTCCACACCTCCCGTGCTCCTTTTCCCCGTCGTACCGACGTTCGAGGCTTCCAAGACTCCCGAGCTTCTTCTCCCTATCGTACCTATGTTACAGGCTTCCATGCCTCCCCGGCTCCATCACCCCGTCGTACCGACGTTCCTGACTTCCACGCCTTCTGGGCTCTATCGCCCCGTCATACCCACGATCCTGGCTTTTTAGCCCCTCCAGATCGACGTAATATAGTCATCCCTACTACCCTTGTGACACTCTATATCATCCCAACCACCACGTTGCATCAACCACAGATGTCCTCCCTGTGGCCTTGAAACCATCTCGTGGAAGGATCATCATGATCAGGTGATTTTAGGGAATTTCCATCATATAGATCCCCCCTCATCCCAAACCACTAGAATGGGGTAGAGATGACCATTCCTCTACCGACACAATTCATGTGGTTTAACGTCCCAGTTGCATGACATTAAACTGTGTAACAACCATGTCCTAGTTGCACGACATTAAACTGTATAACAATCGTCATCCGTCATGACTTTAAACTGATCATCATCGTCCTGCATGACGTTAAACTGTTCATCTTTGTCCTGCATGACATTAAACTGCATCATCGTCCTGCAAGACGTTAAAATGTTCTTCTTCGTCCGTCATGACATTAAACTACACATTATCGTCCTACACGACATTAAACTACACCATCGTCCTGCATGACGTTAAACTGTTCATCTTCGTCCATCATGAAGTTAAACTGCACATTATCTTCCTACACAACATTAAACTGCACCATCATCATGCATGCCGTTAAACTGTTCATCTTCATCCGTCATGATGTTAAACTGCACATTATCGTCCTGCACGACATTAAACTGCATCATCGTCCAACATGACTTTAAACTGTATCTTCGTCCGCCATAATGTTAAATTGATCATTATCATCCATCATTTCTTTAAACTGCATCATTGTCCTTCATGATGTTAAACTACTCATTAGCATCCCGCATGACAATAAACTGCAAAATGGTCCGAGCTCTAAGACCATAAACTAAGATCTCCTCTTGGTCCCGCACGAACTTAAACTGCACAGTCCGGCATGACCCGAAACTGAGTGTTACCATCCCGCATGACGTTAAAATGCGCTCCTAGAACTACGTATGGCTTGATTCCCATCCTCATGGGATACATAGGAACTCCCAGACATTTTTTCCATCGGCCCATCCTGGAAGCCAAAATCGTCCCCTCTGGTTAAAGACATATGGCATGGTGCAAAACTTTTCCCCAATTTACGTCGAGTAAGCCTTGACCCGGCTGTACGTCCCCCTCCCTGAAGATGTTTACCACTTTCGTAGATGGGTACAGTTACGCCTCACCCACTCCTTGACTGGGATTCCATCACTTTCCTCACTAAGAGGAGCCCCCAAGAACGACCTGGATACAATTCCCAAGGTCTCTCCTACCGATACAGGCCAACTCCCCCGAGGGTTTCCGAGCAACAAGCCACTACAAGTCCCACATTTCGAATTTGGTCAGCGGTCGACACTCATCTGTTGCTCCCATATCAGGTCACCATAGGGACGATGTGTTTCGAACATGGTCAACAGTGTCATGGATCTTCGAATCCATCCCAAAGATGTCCCAAACATCGAGTACAGTGATTTGTTCTGCCCCATCCCGAAGCGACAAACTTCCCTCCAGGTGGTGCCGACGGTCGGGCTCACGACCTCGATTCTCTTTTGGGAGTACACGGCTTGATGTGGGAACATGTACTCATTCATGTCGGGTTGCTTTCCATGCCTTACGCATTCCCACACCGAGGCCCAGCCTCAGGCCCCTTGGCCTCCTTGGGCCCCTGGCCCTATTCCTTACTACAAGACGTTAAACTGCAAGTAGGTCAGGCCTTCCTGACCGAGGCCCAGCCTCAGGCCCCTTGGACTCCTTGGGCCCCTGGCCCTCGTCCTTACGACAAGACGTTAAACTGCAAGCAGGTCAGGCCTTCTTGACTGAGGCCTAGCCTCAGTCACCTTGGCCTCCTTGGGCCCCTGGCCCTCGTCCTTACTGGAAGACGTTAAACTGCAAGCAAGTCAGGCCTTCTTGACTGAGGCCCAGCATCAGGCCCCTTGGCCTCCTCGGGCCCCCGAACCTCTTACTTACTACAAGACGTTAAACTGCATGCAGGTCAGGCCTTCCTGACCGAGGCCCAACATCAGGCCCCTTGGCCTCCTTGGGCCCCTAGCCCTCGTCCTTACTGTAAGACGTTAAACTACAAGCAGGTCAGGAATTCTTGAACGAGGCCCAACCTCAATCCCCTTAGCCTCCTTGGGCCCCTAGCCCTCATCCTTACTGCAAGACTTTAAAATGAAAGTAGGTCAGGCCTTCCTAACCGAGGCCTAGCCTCAGGACCCTTGGCCTCCTTGGGCCCCTGGCCCTCGTCCTTATGTCAAGATGTTAAACTGCAAGCAGGTCAGGCCTTCTTGACCAAGGCCCAGCCTCATCCCCTTAGCCTCCTTGGGCCCCTGGCCCTCATCCTTACTACAAGATGTTAAACTGCAAGCAGGTCAGGCCTTCCTGACCGAGGCCCATCCCTAGGCCCCTTAGCTTCCTCGGGCCCCCGACCCTCCTCCTTACTGCAAGACGTCAAACTGCAAGCAGGTCGGGCCTTCCTGACTGAGGCACAGCCATAGGCCCCTTGGCCTCCTAGGGCCCCTGGCCCTCGTCCTTACTGCTAGACGTTAAACTGCAAGTTGGTCAGGCCTTCCTGACCGAGGCCCAATCTCTGGCCCCTTGGCCTCCTCAGGCCCCCGACCCTCGTCCTTACTGCAAGACGTTAAACTGCAACCAGGTCAGGCCTTCCTGACCGAGGCCCAACCTCAGGACCCTTGGCCTCCTTGGGCCCCTGGCCCTCGTCCTTACTGCATGACGTTAAACTACAAGCATGTCAGGCCTTCCTAACCGAGGCCCACCCTCAGGCCCCTTGGCCTCCTTAGGCCCATGTCCCTCATCCTTACTGCAAGACGTTAAACTAAAAGCAGGTCCAAACATCCTGACCAATGCATATCCATCAGGACCCTTAGCCATTTCGGGCCCCAGCCTAGGTCCTCTCTTATAGTTGTGTATGGTGTGGGATTATGTCCTCATTCATGTCGGTTTATTCGCCTTAGATTACACCTCCCTTTTTGGGGTAATATTACTCCCCACCTCATCCCGCATGACGTTAAACTGCATCTAGAGAACTACGTGTGTCTTGATTCCCATCCTAATGGGATACGTAGGATCACTTGAATGTCTAGGCTTCGGGTCCAGCCCCATCTCTCGGGAATCATCATCCCACCTTGGCCTCTTGGTCTACCCTTCCTCCACAAGGGGATTATATGGAGTGGTATGGGATTATGTCCTCATTCATGTCGGTCTTGTAATAACCACGCCATGTGCCTCTCATTCTCGAGCTGTTTCGTCGACCGTTTCTGAAGGTTCACCAATGTGCCTAAGGGTACTCCGGTTTATTACCTGGAATGCCAGACTTTACTCAGACACGTCCGCACCCACATTCCAGGCTTTGTGTATCCCTTCATCAGGGCTTCCATTACCATTGACACCTAGAGGGACCCCCAATAACGGCCTGGATACAATTCCCAAGGGCTCTCTTACCGTTACGGTCCAACGCCCTCGAGGGTTTCAGACAACAAATCGATAAAAATACAGCGTTGCGAATATGGTCAGCATTCGATGCTCGTTTGTTGTTCCCACTTCAGGATAACGCGATATAGATATTGTTTTTCGCCACAGTCAACAGTTATCCTCCATCTCCACGCCAAACCCCCATTAGCCCTAAAGTTTCAGATACACGATTCACATCCTTCTTCACTTCATCTTGTCCAAGTAGAGTTTCGAAGCTCTTAGTACTACTCCTCAGTGCGCATCTGTACGTTATGGGGACAAAGCCGCATTAAAAATGTCATTCGGGGATCTCTACCGACTCCCCTTTGATGGATTCCCCAAGTATTTCGATAAGTATCTCCCCCCTTGTTTTCCACACCGATTTTAACTCACGTGGGCTTAGGGATTGGGTTGACGTCTGTGCTTACTCGGGAAGTTGCCCCCATCCATGGTCCGAGATCTATGACCATAAACTAAGATCCTCTCAGAACTATGTTCAGCTTCATTACCATCCTGATGGGATACGTAGGACCGCCCAGATGCCTTGTCATTGGGTCCAACCCATTTAGGGAGCTATTCTCCCCCCCTTTCACCTCTTACCTCTATATAGGCCCCTCAGCCTGAGGTCTCCCTCTCGGAGTGGCTTACAATATGATGTGGGATCATGTCTCCATCGATTGTGTCTCATGAAACTGTGCACATTCCCCACCTAGCATCACCTCTACTACTTCTACGCTGCATGACGTTAAAATGCATGTGTGGTCCTGTCACACGACCCTAAACTGTGACATTATCGTCCTGGCCGCACGATGAAAAACGGCACTGCATTGTGATGACCTCGTTGTAGAGGACATCACATTGGTTATTGTTCATGTTCCATGCCATTTTTCAACGCCTATCACGGCATTATTTTTGTGGCGACACCAGGGCCTGCTACCCTAGTCCTATCGCTTCACAAAAAAAACACTCACCTTAAAGGACAAACAAGATTTATCAATTTACACTTCTTTTGGTGCATGGGCCACGCCCGCACTTCCCTTTTTCCCTGGCACTGGTATCTTACCATGTCACCCTTCTGAACTATGTATGGCTTGATTCTCATCCTCATGAGATACGTATGAGCACCCGGGCACTTCCCCGCTGGCCCAGCCTAACCTTCATGTTTGGTCCCTCGACTCGAGCATTTCCATAGAGAACACATGGTAAGTAGGGCTTAGGTACTCATTCACGTCGGGTTTTGTAACTGCCTTGCTGTGTGTCCCCTGCTCCCCTTACCCATTCATGGTCCGAATTCTACGTCCCTAAACTAAGATCTCTCTATGGGAAAGGACTCTGCTCCCTCTATCTAATACGTATCGTTGTCGTATTCGGATGTGTTTTGACATAGAGCCCGAAGTGTGGGATTTTCATGGGGACATTCCCCTCGTCCCATGACCAAGATTCGTGAGCTCGCTATTTGGATCCTCATCCTCTTCCATATCCAAAAGGACCCTCGGGAGACATGGATGCTAGTATTAAGGGTTCTCTGTGAATGCTGGACCTAAAGGCCCTCCAATTGTTTCGGGCCAACATCCCTACGGGTCATTGAAAACATTTGTGACATGGTCCCGTGTTTCGAACAAGGTCAACGGTCAACCCTCATTTGTCTGTCCCCATTCTAGGCTAACGCGATATAAATGCTATGTTTCCGCCACAGCTAACAGTTATCCTCTATCGTCACGCTTCCGTCATTGTGATTCAAGTCTCAAGCTTCATGATTCACACATTTCCACTTCCTCGTGTTCAGGTGGAATTCCAACATGCTCAGCTCTATCTCTTCGCGCATCTTGGTGCGCCACATGGTTGTGTTAGTGTTTTTGGGATAGCATTCACCGAGCGTCCCTTCAACCTAACCTACCCCCTTCTGTGTCGGGAAATTCCCACCACTACGTCTTGTTTCCCACACCAAGCACGACTCACGTAGACTTAGTAGTTTTGGCAGGATGTGTACCAACACCGCCAGGCTTCTCATCGTCCTGCATGATGTTAAAATGCGCTTTCAGAACTACGTATGGCTTGATTCCCATCCTCATGGGGTACATAGGAACGCCCGGCCACTCTGCTTCGGGCCCAGCCTAATCCTCACTCTTGGTCTTTCGACCTGAAGCGTTTCCTCCGGGGGTACGTGGTGTGATTTGGACTCCAAGTCCTCATTCACGTCGGTTTCATATCTACCGCACCACATGCTCCCTAGGATCTTCCCTTTTATTCCACATCCTATTGTAAGACGTTAAACTACAGGAGTCCATGTGTCCTCAACTTATGACACTAAACTACGGTTCTACCCTGAACAAGTTCAGGATGCTCCATGTTAATCATGGGATGCACTAGAGCCTATGCCAGAGAGGATTTCACCTATCAGTGTTGGTCTATGACTACACTGTGCTTCCAGAACTATGTACAGATTGATTCCCATCCTCATGGGATACGTAGAGACACCCAGGCATTTCACCTAGGGTCCAGCCCTAGGAATCGTAAAATCATGTTCCTTCCCATTTTTGGCCCTCTGGCCTGACCCCTCAGGGGGAACTATGTAGCTGCAAATTTTCCCTGAACAAGTTTAGGATGCCCCATGATCCCATTGGGAAGTGACAGCCCCCCTCGTCAGAGAGGCCCTGTCCCAAAGAAGGAATTATCCATGTCAAAACAATGCACCCATCTGGCATACTCCCACCACAGTGGTGTAATTACATGAGTGTTGGATTCTGTTCAAACAAAACATCACTCCATATTCCACGTTTTGTGTGCCCCTTATTCGGACCCTCATCCCCTTTCATGTCTGAAGGGAACCCCTAAGGGGTCTCATGCCGCATCAGCTCACCTACCATCCTGGGCCAACGTCCCGGAAGACTGGTCATGTTTGGAAGGACACCCTAATAGCATGGATGCTCGACCTAGGGTCCGCCTACGGTCCTGGGCCAACGTCCTGAAGGATTGATTGTCAACATTTGTGACATGGTCCCATGTTTCGAACATGGTCAATGATCAACCCTCATTTGTTGTCCCTATTTCAGGCTAACACAGTAAGGATACCATTTCTCCTCCACGGTTAACGGTTGTCCTTTATTGTCACGCTGTCTCCATAGTGTTCCGAATTTTGGGTATCATGATTCACACCTCTCACTTCCCTCTATTTGTATTGATTCTAACGCCCCTGGCCTTACCCCACTCGTGCACTAGAGCAGGGTGGGAAAATCAGGTCGGCTATTTAGAGAGCCATGCTATCCATCCGTGACCCCTCTCTCTTTTAGGATTCCCCCAAATGGTGATTGATGTCCCATGTCGATCCCCTCACACCTTCATTTGTATTACACTGTCGTACATGAGCTCCTATCATCTCTTGTTTCCCGCAAAGAGCGTGGCTCAAGCAGACTTAGAGATTTAGTTGACTGTCTCCTCAAAAATACCATACCTAATCCTTCACATGTACTAAGCTCATAAGTTGTACCACTGGAGCAAGATCGTTCTTATGAAGAACAACCAATAGAGATTATGGATCATAGCGAAAATGTTCTACAAAACAAGACCACTCACTTGGTTAATGTTTTATGGAGGAGACACCAATAATAAGAAGCTATAGGGGAATTTAGGATATGACGAGGGAGAGGTATCCTCAACTATTTGTTTCAGAGTGAATAATTTCAAGGGCGAAATTCTTTTTAAGGGGGGTAGAATGTAACACCCTGATATTTTATGAGAAATATCTTGTATTTATGTATTATGTTTAACAAAACATCAAATGAATATTTCATTACACACAACATTTTCCTGTCTTGCGTTATACTCAATAGAAAACTTCCTCAATAGCTTGCGTTGTACACAATACCGAGTTTCACTAAACAACGATATGCTCTTATAATTTTATATAAACTAGCTGTTATGAATAGTAATACAGATTTTTTGAAATTTTATAAATTTTATCATTCAAAATTCACTTTATTTTTTGATTCGGAATATTGAAATTAGCATATGGTGAATTTTTAGTATTTTTTTTGAAAACATTCAATTTTTTATGAATACTGAAAAACACTGAGTTATTGTTTAAAAACACATTTTTATTTAAATAATTATATATTTTATTTAAATTTATTTTAGGTCAAAATAGACACATAATAGTTATATATTTTCAATATAATTCATTGGAGTCAATTTATAATAATTTTAGATATATAAAAATTTTATAGAACTTTTCACCGTCTTTTACCCACCTCCTAGGAGAATTTGAAAATTCACATAAAACAAAATTTTACCTCTTTTGTGAGGGTAATTTCAAAAATCTATGAGACATGGTTGATATCAGTAAGTACAATGTGTTTAGATGAGATGAAAGTAATTTTTGGGGAGTAGTTACTTTTAACTTTTATTTACAATGTTTAAAAGTAAATAGGGTAATTAAGGGTAAAAATGATATTATTATTACCCTAACGCATGTCCTAATTCTATTAGATAAGTGTAATTCTACCAAAAACAACCTTAGGAATAAAATATGTCCATTTAGGTTCACTTGGATTATATTAGGAAATTTATTATTATTTAATTCAAAGAAGAGTTAAAAGAATTAAAATCAAAGTTTAATAAGTAAAACATTTTTTATATAGGGTTATACATAAGATAAATTCTACTATAAATATTAATTAGAAATCTAAAAATATTTCCTACATAATGGTATATTATTTATAATTTTTATACATTAAATAATGTAATTTATTTTTGACACAATGATGATGCAGTAATTACGTTATTAATTAAATATTAACATAATTGATGATATAAATACCCAAATAAATGTAATTTGATACATTTCATGAATTAAAATAATTTTATAGGTTAATATAGTATATTGGGGTTGGTTAGATGAATTTTTTTAGAAGTAATAATTCTTTTATGAATTTATGAAAAACAAAATACCAAATAGTATCAAAATTGATAGAAAAGCGTTTTTAAAAAAATATTAAAATATTAATTTATATTCTATTCCTAAAAATCCAAGGTTATTCAAAAAGACTTATATAATAATATATATGACATTAATGAACCAATTTGGGTTCTTTTGTCAGTTTATAATATGTTAATTAACCATATAGTGTAAGAATACGAGAAGAAACGGTAAAAGTTAAATTATTTAACTTAGACATAAATCTAAATTATTTGGTTAAAATGGTATCCTAAACTTGTCTAAAACATATTGGTTGAGAGTATTTCGATCCATACCCACTATATCCTCAAAATAAATCACTTTGTATCCATTATATAGCGAATATGAATTTATTATAGAATAACATTTTAAGTTTTTCCTAATGTGCCCCTCACCCCACTTATAAAAGGGCACTCCCCTTCTCTCTAATTCACAACTCCAAATCCATTTTTATCAGACATACCCTTCACAAATACCCTCTCAATTGTCATCCATTCATCCTAGATGACTTATTTTAGTAAAAAATCCAACCTACGGAGGCCTTTTGGTCAAATCAAAAGGAAGAACCCGAAGCAGAGGTAAATATCTCACCACCTATTTCAAGATCCATTCTTCTTCCAAATCCTCCTTCTTTGTTGTTTCCATTCTAAAATAATTAATCCAGTGTCTTATATATACTGTTATTTTATTATAAAAATGATACAACCATATTTGTTTTTTTACGCATCCTATGAATGAAAAAGTCACCACATGTGCATATGTACGGCTTACCGTCTCCACGTCGTGGTGTAGTTTGTTATTAAAACATTTAATCATTTGGATGGGTATGATAATGAGTATAAATTATATAAATAATAAATATAACATTATTATGATTCTTTATATATTATATACCATCCAATTATATACGATTTTAATATCAAAAGAATGATATCATCGCTCCTGCGTACGTACAGACTACCGTCTCCACGATGTGATGTGACTCGTTCTACATGATCTTCATTGAATAATGATTATATAAATAAATTGAATGAATAAATATGATATATATTAAACTAATAAAATTATTTTAATGAGATATCTATAAACTAAAAATTGTAATAAGAATTTATTCGACAAAACATGCATAAGAACATAAAGCAATGAACACACGAAAAACAAGTAACTATGAAATATTACTAATTAGAAGATAAGAATATGACCATATATGATATCATAACAATTAATATGATTCTGTAATAAGTCAATGACATTATTTAAATCATTATACAAGATATTCACATATGTACGAAGCATATAAGACCTAAGGTAAGGAAAATATCACAATCTCATTTTTATCCGAGATTGTTTATACATTAGAATTTAAGGGGGAATATTTATCATTCACATCCATTTTTTCTCAATATGTAATATTATTTATATCCTCCTACAATTGTTTCAATCCAATTTTAACATTTTGTGATGTTTTAGTAAAAGATATGAAATGAATCTTTTGTCGTTTTCTATAGGAGATACTTTTTTACTTTTCCGACCAAAGTACGAGAAGAATGTTTTTTTAACTTATACGACATGAATGGATTTTTATGATTTCATAGAGAATTTTTTCCATGAAGCTTAATTTACATGTTTTCATGTTTATTTTTAACTAAAATCTTTTAGTTTAAAATTTTATGACATGTTAAGAAAGGAAAATATTTTTTGAAGTAGAAAGGATATTTTCCTCAAGAATGGAGTTCAAGTGTTTTATCAAAATTATTTTCCATCTAAGATAATATAGGGTTCTGTTTCTATCCCTATTTTTACATTTATTTGATTATGTTATGATGGAATTATTTTTATGAAGTCCTTTTATCTTCTATGGTTTATGTTATGATAGCATGATGTTTAAGAATCCCATTTTTATTACATAGGTTATCCTATGATATATGATTTCTGATTTTTTGGAACACATAAGAATGGTTTCATTATGAGATGGGTGGAACCTACATCTCCCTCCAATGCATTGGGTAAAGATTTATACCTCATTAGATATACATGGCTGGAACGACAAGTTAATCTGGTTCAGTGATACAGGACTGGAACGAGGAGTGAACTTGGTTCAAAAATTGACTTTTTCCATTATGATAGTCTTGGAGATGAGTCTTGACATATGATAAATGATATTATATGATTATGTGTGTATGAAACAAAGTTTCAAGTTTTATGTTATGATTATTGGGATTACATTTCACCACTATGATTTATCCCATGTTATGATATTCTGATCTCTTTTGCAAGTTATGATTTTCAAAATGTTATGTTCTTATGAATATGATATGATTTATATTTCCTTTGTTTACCCTTAATGAGCATTTGAGCTCACCCTTTTGTATGTTTTATTTTCCCCAAGTCAGGAAGAAGGGTATTATGTAAGATATTCCAAAAGGGACTCTAGATATGATGAAATTAATGGGAGACAATGTAGATGCTTTATGAAATAGTTGTTTATGCTTCCTAGTTTCAAAAGACATTATGCTTATACGGTCCTATAATGGTTTTGTAATAAGTATTATTCAATTATAAAGTAATAACAATGTATGTAACATATGGTTCGTTATATTGAATATTTTTTAAATTTCACCTAGTACATTGCATAAGAATATCATCCACATCCTTGAGCTTATAGTATAGACACAAGACCAGACCCAAGTTCCATACGGATGTTCTCAAGGAGAATAAGTTTATGAGGTAAAATCCTCTTTCGTTATCTTTTTAATTTCTTCTAGTTTATTTTCCTTCCTTATCCTCTACTTAACTCTTATATACAAACATGAATGAATACAATAGTATCTTATATATACTATAATTTTATTATTGTCATCAAATATCCATCATCAAACCCCTTCTCATCTATTTTTTATTCTAAATATGAAATCATTTTCCACATTATGTCGATTTATTGCCATCATAGACGATGCATGTTCATTTTCCATTACCACATTCAATGCTACTCATAAAAAAATTATTATGGTTAAATAAGATTTTATTATACATATTATTAGTTATATAATGTAATAGAAATAATATACAAAAATAATATTAAATAAAATGATACAAGTTTGTGACGGTCATATAAGCCATAAAAATAAAATAAATCATTTTCATTATTTTTATCTAATGAATCATACTCATACCTTACAACCAAATGATATAAAAGATCAATTAATATTTTAAAATTTAATTAATGAAATATTATTTCAATCAATGAGAATAATTCATATTTTACACAATCTTCCCTAATTATATACAAATAAATCAACCATGAAACCGTGAAAACAAACACTCCTAGATTGAAGAAATTGAACTATATAACTAAACAAAATGGACTTAAATGAACATAATAAAATTATAATTAATAAAATTAATTTATTAGAGGATCTATATTTAGTAATTAATAAATAAAAGAAGATTACCAAGGGTTTTAAAGTGAATAAATCATTTACACATATGGTAAAGGGATTCTTGAACGCAATTTCCATTATTTAGGTTATTCCTCTTTGGTGCCAAATTTCATTGTGGATGTTTTTTTAATATTACTAAAATATAATTTCCTTTTTTATAAAATTTATTTTATTGGATTTACATGTTTATAATCTTGTTTTATGAAAAATTTAATTATTTTACAAAAGAACACACCTTTCCAAAACAAATATTTACTCCACTTAAGTTGTATCTTCCTAACTTATGAGTGATGTATTTTATGAAATGAATTTTTTTATTTTTATTCGGGAGACCCAATATTATTCATGATTGGTGAAATTATTAATAATCACAGCACTTTACTAGAATTACATCATGAATTTTATTGATATATGTTGTATGTGGCCCACATGATTATGTAAGTGTTATGATGTGATGGGTGCACTCAGAATTATATAGAGCTCCAAAGAATTGGGTAAGGTGATATATATCATGAGATAATTTGAAATATGGATGAAAATGATGATATTTTTTTAAAGTATTAACCTATGATTATATACATAATATATTCGTAAACATGATGTTATCTTTGTTCACAACTATGTGTGGTAATTGACCACTATGAAATGATGTTTCATGTCTATGCATTTCCATATTCCATGAATTTATCTTATCATTACTATATTTATTATGGTGATGATGATTGTTGTTATCTCCCATGTTATATTGATTCATGTTCTTATCTATCCTCTTACTAAGCCTTTAGCTCACCGCTTTCTTAGATGTATATCCTCAGGTGACTACATGTACCAAAGAGATTGTGATATTTATAAGGATAAAGAACAATATTTTAAATAATTTCATTAATGCATAATTTATTTATTCTCCTAATTTACAAAATATACAAAACATTTGGATCTTTTGTTTGTAATGTTATTATGATGTTTATCATTAAAATTATGTAACAGTTAAGTATGAAATGTAGGGTTACTATAGATGGAATCATAACATGGTTTAGTTAATTTGGGAATTTGGATTAAAGATCATTATTGAATATCCTTTGTTTGAGACTAAGTATTTCTATGCCCCCCAAAAGAAATAATTTATAAAAAAATTAAACATTTGGATCCCAAAAGATATGCATTTAGATTAAATTAAACAAAGGAATAAATTATTTTCTAATGAATTGTTTAATTGTATTATGTTAAATCCCTTCCTATTTTATAAAATGTTGGGAACCAAGAAAAATAATGTTAAGAAACCATGTGAGGGTCAATACAGTCAATGCCAAAATGACGTCCCCATGCCTTGGGTGGTGGACTTCAAAATTTCATTGTCATTCATACTAGCTATATGAGGATATGAACAATAAACTGAATAATGTTGAATTTTCATCTTTAGATAAGATGGAGAAACTTGATATGGAATCCTTTAGGTTTAAAAAATCAATGACATTTATTGGATCTTATGATCCTATAGTTGCGGAATAGTGTGTTAACTCAATAGAGGAGACTGTTTCGGTGCTCCACTATTCTATGGAAGTGAAGGTTACTCTATCCATCAATTATTTAAATAGAGAGCCTGATTAATAGTGGGTGGTGAAGCCCTGTGTTTAAGAATACCTTTCTTAAATGATTGATTTAGTGGAAGGTACCAACCATGAGAAAATTCCCATTTCTTTGGAATATAGTGATGTATTTCTCGAAGAGTTACCCAGACTTCCCCCAGCTTGTGAGGTAATGTTTTAAATTGAAATTATAACCAGAGGTAATCCTATATAAAAATTCACTAATGGCATATCCTCTATTGAACTGGAGGATTTAAATAATTAGTTGCAAGGGAATTTCAACAGTGGTTTCACACACCCTAGTGCATAGCCTTGGGGTGAGCCATCGATCATTGTAAAGAAAATTGATGGATAAATGTGGTTGTGTATCTATAATTGTGAAATCAACAAGATCACCATAAATAATAATTGTCTTGTTCAAAGGAT
Organism: Viscum album; assembly: GCA_963277665.1. Classification (NCBI taxonomy): domain Eukaryota; kingdom Viridiplantae; phylum Streptophyta; class Magnoliopsida; order Santalales; family Viscaceae; genus Viscum; species Viscum album. The sequence goes on along the minus strand of OY728153.1, from coordinate 181,069,741 downwards.
TGGTTTTTTTTCGAATAGAAATAAGGATATTAGTACTTCACATCATTGGATCTGCATTCTGGATATCATCACCTAAAGCTGAAGAAAAAGATATTCATATGACTACTTTCCACATAAGGTATGGGCACAATGAGTTTATAGTGAATCCCTTTGGACTAACTAAATCCCCTAAGATCTTATTTTTTTTGAATAATGTATTTACACACTACCACGACAAATTTTTTGTACTATTTATCGACGATATTCTTAACTACTCTAAGATCATCGCGGAATAAGAAGAAAATCTAAGAGTCTTGATAGATACATTATGGCAGGTGAAAGTGTACACCAATTTCAATATATTACACTTTTGGATGAAAAAAGTCACATTATTTGGATATATGATCAGAAGTGAGTGTATTTATATGGAAACATCAAAAAACAAATCCAATTGAAGAATGGTCCAGACCCACCAGTGTCATGGAAATCCACATTTTTCTTGGATTAGAAGGGTACTACTAACATTTTGTGAGAAATTTATCATAATTTTCTCAGGAACTAATAAGATAAAAAGTAAATGGGTAAAGTGTGTATAGACGGAAGAGTTTGAGGAAAGCTTCATGGACAACAAGATTAGTCTGATCACTTCACATGTACTCACATTAGCATGAAGTGGAGAAATATTTGTGATATACAGTGATTCTTCAAAGTAATGTATTGTTTATTATACTCATGAAGAATTCTAAATTGATAGCCTATGTCTCATGGAAGTTGAAGACCTGTTATAATAACTACCTGATGCATGATACACTGCTGGTAGCTGTGATTTTACCTTGAAAATATGGAGGCACTACCTCTATGATAAAAATAATGAAATATATATTGATCATAAGAGTCTATAGTATATATTCACATAGAAGGAAGTAAACATTCATAACAGGTTATGGTTATAGCTAATGATGGACTATTATCACTTTATTCCCTATCATCTTAAGATGGAAAATATGGTAGATGATGCTCTTATAAGAAAAGAACATGCCACTCAATCCATGATGAAGATTGAGAAAGACGCTTACATCATGGATATATAAAGAAAAGATATTGAAACTATAACATTAGTGAATACATCAAAACATTCCCAAATGATTGTTGAACCATCTATCCATGAGAATATCAAGGAGGCACAAAGGTATTATTTGTACATTCAAAAGATTGTGAATTCATTAAATTAATGGACTCTACAAGTTTTCCATATTGATGATTATGGTGTAATTTTTTTCCAAATGAGACTATGTGTGCATTCATCACCCGTGATAATGAAGGAGGTATTGGATATTTGACATAGATCACCTTTCTCTGGATGTACTAAGATGTATAGTGATCTTGGAGAACACTTTTTGTGGGATAACATGAAGAAGGATATTGTGAAATATATATCACAGTGTTTGGTATTCCAATAAGTTAAACCAGAGTGACATTATTCACAAGGGTTGATGTAACTATTTCTTATGACCATATGGAAATGGGAGAATGAAACTAGGGTCTTTTTCATAGGTCTATTAAAGACATCTAAATGAAACAATAAAATATGGGTTATGGTGGTTATTCTCACCAAAACATCCCACTTTACTATTATTTTGGATAATTTATCTCTTAAACAATATGAAAATATATATATAAAGGAAGTGGTAAGGATTCTTGTTGTTCCAATTTCAATCATATTTAATCATGATCAAAGGTTCACATATAAATTATGAAGAATTTTTTACCATTTTTCTGTTAGTAAATTGAATTTCAGTGAGGCCTATGTAATGTCCCGGTTCTAGAATCCAGATAATGGGTGCCCCGAACCTGGTTGGTCACATGACCTCAAGCGCATTTCCTCAAACTCCAGAGGCTACTGACTAGCAGTAAGGGCCAAGGACTGATAGTGGGGAAACTATTCACTCATTTTTCAAATTGTAGTGCAGTGGAACCAAATATATACAAATGAAAAAGAGGAAGCAATAATCAATATAAACCAAAAACGGAAAACCGAAGGAAATGATAACTAGCAGTCATATTAGATAATGATGCCAAAAGTTTCTAATTCTATGAAAGTAGGAAAAAAAATAAACTACAATCAAATACAAAACCGTAAAAAGAACAAGTACATCAACAAAACCAATGTAGTGCACAGGAACACAGTAGCAATGCGATCCTAAGCTCAGCCCCATGCTCTCCTAGTCCTCTGCAGCAATCATGTACCTGTTTAGGGACCTTTTCCCTTATCGACACCTGCAACAATATAATCTATTTGGGCCCAAGACATGACCCAAATAGGGTGTGAGAAATAAATCCCAGTAGGCAACCACCAAAGGGATGTGCCCAACTAACGGTAAAAATGTGAAACAATAGTCTGAAATAACAAAATGCAGTAAACTAGGCAGTACCCAAAAGTAAATATCTCTACCAGTTCCATTTCCAATTTAATAATTAATTATCAAATCAAATCCTATGATTTATCATGGAAAGTACAACACATGAAATCACCATAGTAAATATTCAATTAAACTTTTTCCTCAGACATGCAAATACTTACCCTCTGGTAAACAGAATCCAAACCCGCAGGTGACTACCCACAAGCATAACGAATAGTGCCCAAAGGCATATGAGATATTTCCCACTGGCACAGAAGGTACTACCCACAGGAATAGGAAACGTTTCCCTCAGGCTAAACAAAACAATGCCCTCAGGAATCCCATATGAAGTCAAGTAAACGGGCCAAGACCAACATAAAAACAAGAAATTATATATGTTTCGTCTCAAGAAAACTCAAAACATGCTTATAATCACAACATACCCAGGAGTATCCTGGCCAAACGGCTAAACAAGGGAAACACACCCATGAGGTAGCTCTAGATCCAAGCAATGAACCATAAAAACAGTTTAAATTTATTCACTAGATCACCTATTAATTTCTATGTATCTAAACAATCAAGGTATCAATCTCACGACACCTCTAACATGGGATCGTGGAACAACGGTACACAAAATGAACATTAATGTTGGAAATAAACAGAAGACCACCTACCTCGATCTCCTTTGATCAATATACATACACGACACCTCCTAGCAAAACTATGAATGATGTAGATCTTAGATGAACATTTACCCGCTCAAAACCAAATAACTCACCATAGGGAAAGAATTGGATGGAAATACTCAAGGAGAGGAAAGGCCTTACCCCGCATGGTCCAAATGAGATCGTCAGCAGAAGAATCTGAGTTCCGGCGTGCGATTGGGAGCACCTCTAATCGTCGGTCATCTCTCCCATGCTCAAAACGAGTTTTCTACCTCCTCTGTCGAATGAGAAGGATAATACCCATTTATAATGAAGAAACAAGACTAAATGGATTGTAAACTCAATTACACGGCGCGTACTATTTTTTTAATTATTCCTATGGCGACTACATTTCACTGTCACCTTGTTCATTTGCTGACTGATTACATGGTGTGTATTACTATATACATGGAATTTAGTTAGTTATTACATCATGTACCACTGATAAGCCTACATGCCCTGTGTTCTTGTCCCAAAGGGCCAAATTACACGACGTGTATATGAAAGTACATGGTGTGTAGTTTGTTTTTACCGAAATACCTACCTACCTGTATTCTCATCCCACCTAGTCTAAGTACACGTCGTGTGTACAAAATTACATGGTATGTACACATATATTTTGGGATTTTTCTACATTTCCTTTGTTTTCTCAAATACACTTAAGGAAAAAGAAAAATAAGAAACTTGTACCTCAAAAATAAGAATCAGGTTTTTACAGCCTATCATCCCCAAACTATTGGTCAATATGAAAAGATTATTTAAACACACTAATACATGATAAGATCATAAAAAATGGAATTCAATTGTAGATTGGATAAGAATATCCCACTGTTTTGGGTCTCATACGATAAACTCCTCCATTTTAGTAATCTAATTTATCAATACCATGCTTTTTATGCAACACGATGTAGAACTCTAACCTATAGGGATGAATTTGGTGAATGAAAAATAATCAGTCTTGATATCATGAATGTGATGACATAGATGGTTCAAGCCATCCATAAAAATAGCAGACCTTCTCAGAGATGGAAAAATAGCTAGGTTTAAAACCTTCAAAGTCTCTTGGAGTTAGTTTTTGGACATAATGTCTTACTTCTAATATCACCCTGGAAGAGAGTCCTTCGATTTAGAAAGAAAGGGATGCTCAGATGGAGGTACATTTTCCCCTCTGGGATCCTTGATCATATTATAGTTGTTCCCTATAAGCTTATACTTCCATCAAATGTTCCTCAAGTTCATGATGTATTCCATGTATCACTCTTTATGAAGTACATATCATACCCCGCACATGTACTAAATTTGGTGGTGGTACGATTGAAGAATTGAATCTCGTAAGAACAACAACTGTTAAATATATTGGGTCGAAGAGACTTTGTCCTAGTAAATAAGACAAAACTTATTTTAAAAGTGTTGTGGGGTAACCATAAGTATGAAGAAGAGACTTTGGTACTAGATGAAGTAATTAAGGATAAATACCCTTTCCTGTTTATGTAAAATTAGATTTTGAGTGTACGATTTCAAATAGTGGAAGAATGTCACTTCCTAAATATTTGTCAATGGATTTTTTAATTCTTCTGGTTCTGTGATATGGAATAAAATATTTACATATCATTTAGATCCCAATAAAAACATTATTCACATAAATTAAGAATTAATTAAGTGATATTCATATAAATTAAAAACCCTATAGTAATGGAATAGGGAAAAAAAATTAGAAATAGTAATATGTACAATAGTATAGTAACCTTACTTATGAAAGTATAAATAAATTTGAGGCATCGTATAAATGAAAACCTTATATAATTATATCATAGAATAAGTAAGTGTTCTAAAAATGATAAATTATGTGTTGGTATTTTTGTAAAACATAAATTTTTGTTTAAAATTTTATAATTAATTTAATGATTGAAAAGAAAATTTATTCTCATAAAGAACATTCATAAATTAATATTTTATACTTATTATTATAAGATAATTTTATGAGACCTTAATTAATTTTTGAAATTGTTGTAAAATCGCTTATTATATTAAAAAAAATATTTTTCTAATAAATGATGAATTTCTTTCAAAATAAAATATATCAAATTTGGAAAAATATTTTTGTAAAATGGATCCAATTTTTTAATTATACAGGTCTAAAAATGGTTAATGTGTTTTTTGTGGTTTCTCTAAAATATTAGATTTTTTTGATAATATTGATATATAATAATTTATTATATAACCTAAATATGTAAATGATTCAGTCATGGTTGATTTATTGATTATGTAAGCCCATAATATCCAAATATATTTCATTATTGAGTATATTTACAGATCAGTTTTCAATCCAATTTATAGACTTGAGAAAAAATAATAAAAAAATGAATATAGTAATAAAAAAACACCTCTCCCCCTATAAATACCACCCCTCACCACCTATTCCCCACACACATACAAAGCATTTAAGATTTTTCATATTCTACAAAATCCACTTAATAAGACTCCCCCACATCTTTAAGTATATCCTCATAACAAAATATCAATCCCATGTTACTTATACAGGTTCTCTAGGAGAATAAGTTCAATAGGTAAATTCCACTGTCATTCTCTCTTAATTTCTTTTAATTTTTTTATTTTATTATACTATACATACCTCCTCTATACAAAAAATTATAATAAATGTAGTATTGTAGATATAATATAAATTTATTATTTTAATGGAATATCCATCATCAAACTCCTTGTCCTCTACCTTTTTTCTAAAAATAAAAGCATCATATATGATGTGTCCATTTACCGCCCTCGTGAATGAAGTGTTTTAATATTCATTTTCTCTTTCAAGGATGGTCATAAAATCATTATTACAGTATAATAATATTTTATTGTACATAATATAAGTTATAAAAAATTCTGCTACTAATATATAGACAATATATTATACAAAATGATATAAATTCTTGATGATCCTAAAAACATCAAAATAAAATAAATCATTTTCAATAATGACTTATCAAATTAAAAATTCTATTAATATATAAAAAAATGATAAATAAGATTAAATAAAAATATTTATGTTAATCTGTATCATATAATTTTAATTTTGGAGAAATATTATGATTTTACATGAACATCCACATATATATAAACATATAATCGACCATAAAACCATGAAAACAAGTACTCCTGGAACGATGAAACTAAACTATTTAACTCACAAAAATGGCCTTAAATAAACATAAAAAAATTAAAATAAATAAAATACATGTATAATTTGTAATGGCGTTAGAAATTAATGAATCTAATTTTATTATCTGAGAATTTAATGTGATGTAAGCATTCAGACATATAGTAATGGGATTCTCGAACCTGATTTATATTCTTTGGCTTATTCCACTTTTTCCCCAAATTTCAGTGTATATGTTCTATTAATATTCCTAAAATATAATTTCATTTCCATTAACATTTATTTAGAATAGAAATGTTTTTAATCTAGTTTTATGAAAAATTCAATGATTTTACAAAATAACTCTTCCTTTCATAACAAATTTGGACTCATCTTAAGTTGTTTCCTCATCACTCAAAAATAATGATGTTTATGAAATGTATATATTTAAAATTTAATTCAGGAACCCCAAGATTATTCATGATGGTTGACACCATTAAAAAACTCATCCATGAAATTCGTTACTTCATGAATTTGATTGATATACATTTTTATTGGAATACAATATTATGCAAATGTTATAGTGTGATGGGTGCTCTTAGAAACTATGTAGAACTTAAATGCATTGGGTAGTTTGATATATCTCATGAGATAATGTGAAGTATGCATGAACATGATGCTTGATTTTATCACAATGATGATGATATTATTCGAAAATGATATTCAAGAACATGATTCCAAATTTTTTTCAAAAATATTTCTCATATTTTTCCACTAAGACATGATGTTTAATTTTTTTTCATTTCCATTTTCCATGTCCTTATCTAATGATTGCTCTCATGATTATGATGATTATAAATTTCTTATGATATGATGATAATGATTATTATCACACATATTATATTGATTTATGTACTTATATATAATCATATTGGGCTTCTAGATCACCCCTTTCATTGATTTATATCCTTAATTAAATGTATTTACAAAGGATATTTTGATCTTTAGAAGGATAAAGAAGAATATTTTAAATAAATGTTTGTGTTTTATTATGTATAAGTTATGTATGGTCCTAATTTACCCAAGACACTAAACCTTTATATGCCAGTTTTCTAACACAATTATGTTTATAACATTCATATATTGTAATAGTATTGTAATAATGGTAGGATTTCTATATATAATAATTTATAAATGACAGAATTAGAAAATGAAATACACCATTCAAGGAGATAGATGGCCATACGTAAGGATGAATGATTTTTTCCATTTCCTTATCGGATTATAAGAAATAAAATTATACCATGTATTAGCATTGAAAAATAATTTTAATGTAAAATATATCACATATATTAATAAAACCCATCTTTAATATATTACATGTAAATCCTGAATGAATCACATTGCTTCGCGAGGTGGAAGTCTGTTGTACACACGAATGACGTTATCGTATCCACAAAAAATTGAAAGAATGAATTTATGTGTTATATAATATTTCTTGAATAAAAATAACTTAATTAACATAATAAAAATAATATATAAATATTATGTAAATCATTATTCTCAACCTTTATTGGCGTTAATTGAAAAACTAATGACATCAGTTTATGAGGCGGTAGTCTTCCATATACAGAAATTATAATTTCATTACCCATTTGAATGTAGTGTATGTTTTTTAGGTCTTATGCATAACATAAAGACATATCATTATATTCAAGATATTTGTGTTATTATATATTAATGATATAAAAACTGAAGGGGTTTGAGGAAGAAAATAATCCAAAATGTTCATTGATAAAAGCAATCTCTTCTTCGGGTATCTCATTTTTATCTTCCCCAAATTCCTTCATTAGTTGGATTTTTATATAAGTTATTTCATTTAAGATGGGATAATGGAAGTTTATATTTTAATTTTTCATTTATTTTCCAATCCAATTGGTTTTCAGTTTTTGAAGATAGGGGGAGAGTTTGTGGCCTTTTGTAAGGAAGGTGAATTCCAAACTTCTAAATTTTTTAATAAAGGATTCCAACCTCATTTTTTCCATTTTATGTGGCTAAAATAATAATATAATATTGAGAGTATAATAGATTGTTTTTAAATATATCCAAAAAATGAGTTTTTTAAAAAAATTAGGTCATTTTTTCTTTATGATTAATGTTAGGGCCTTAGTAAACTTGTTTTTCTCTTAATTATTGAGATTAATTTTAATAGTTATCACTAATCATTATGATGAAAAATTATGTTATAATTATTAGAAATTATATCATATTATGATCCTAAATAGTGAATCCATTCTTCCAAATTTCACTCATATAAGTGTTAGAAAATATTTTAAATTTTAATCTCACAAACGGGACGAGACAATGAGTATTTATTGTTAAAATGATTAAAGGTTTAAAAAGATTTCATATCCAATTTCAATGTGAATATGAGTAAAATGTCCTAAAATATACTTATTGACGTATAATTTAACTAATTAAATTTAAAAAAAATTGAAATATAATTTATCATTATAAATATATTAAAAAACTGATGTTTTCATTTGAAATTCATTATTTTTAGATATTTATCCAAAAATAAAATTTTTCGAAAAAATCCCAAAAAATTACCCTATGATAATTTTGAAAATATGAATTCAAAAATAATGTTTATTTTATCCAATTAAATTTAAGAAAGTTTCAAAAATAATTTTTTTATGTTTCACAGAACTCTATAAAAATCAATTCATTTGGGAAAATAGTATTTTCAATACATATAAAAACATTACCCATAATTATCTATTTCATTTTAAATATGTTTCCATTATATAAAACCATTAAAAATTATGTTTAAAAATTATTTATTGATAATCATATGACTATATCTAATGAATAGGTCACAACTACCTTGTTTAAAGAATTATAATAATAAAATGTTGATTCATAGAAACTTAGTGTATTGTGTGAAACATGTAAAGTCACTATTTCATGTAGTGAGTGATTAAAATGGTTTATTTTAAAATTACAACCATCAAATAAATTTATTTTATTTGAAAAAAATAAAATAAAAACTCAGGGTGTAACATTATCGGTATGTTTATTTTTGTTATTGGTTCTACTAATGGGTATATTTCCCTTTTTGTATGATATATAATGTTCCTCGTGATGTAAAACCTATGGTAGATAAAATTATAGGGTGGGAAACTATCACGACCCGTCCTCGGGACCTGTGTTGTGACTACCCCAAGCCCGCCTTCTATAGGCCAGAGGCTGGCGACTAGCACCAAAGGCATAAGTCTTGATAAAAAGGGAAAGCATTGCCTTTATAAAAGTAAAAAATAGAACATAATACACAATAGATGTAAGCACAAAGTGATACTGAATACAAAAGTAAGTGTTGAAAGGTAAATGGGCTAGAATACAAACCCAACTAAAAGTACGGTATAACTGGAAAACTATTACAACTGTAGTAAAGTAAAACAGAAACCACAGAGTCGTCCTATGGGAATCCCACTTGAACGGTGGGTACATATAGTCTCCCCAGCACCACGGGTCCATCCGTCTGCTCCGTGTATGTCACACCAAGTGGTCCACCTCTGGGTACCGTCCAGCTCTACAATCCTCTACCACGATCAGTGTCGTTCTTCATCTATATCCAACACAACGTAGTGCAGGCATTGCCCACACAGGGGTGGGTATAACAATACTCAGTAGGGACCCCGCGACCCCTAAAGGTCTCCCAGAATCAACATAGGATAAACCACAAAAGGAAAGATACAATCACAAAGTATCAACCAACTCTACTTAGGTATATTCCCATACATATACCTTAGTCATCAATTCCAGTTCGCCTCCAAATCTCGAGGCCAAGTACAACCCAGTACACACAGGAAAAAATTCAATCACACTGATGGTAACGATTGAAGGTCAAGATTCAGCTCATACAGGTATACATCTTTCGTAAAGTGATAGAGATGATCAGATGTATTCACTGATTCATCTAAGCTTTCAGACACACACAGGATACAAGACCAGCTAAGCTGTCAGACCAACACAGGATACAAGACTATATACTCTACCCTACCCACACATGATACAAGTACATAGGTCAAACTGACGGTCCCACACAGGATACAATAATAGCTACTCTTCCGGACCCACACAGGATACATGTACATAGGTCAAACGGTTGGACCCCCATAGGATACAAGAACAATAGTCGATCTATTGGACTCACGTAGGATACAAGTAAAGTAATCATCGCCATGAAACACACATAGGATTCAAGTACGATAGTCGTTGTCACCAAACCCACGGAGGATTCCAGTACAGTAGTTGTTGTAGTCGCAACCAGCTCTAGGGGTCCTCCACACTACATGATCAAATCCGGGAGGGTTCACTCCTCGAGCAAAGGGGGAAATACATCAACTATAAAGAAGTCCAGATTTGATATATCCTAAAGTTTCGTCTCGTCAAAAGGAACCCGACACGACAGACGACACGTCAATCGGACGCCGGATCTGAGAGATATTTGCTTTTCCTTTCCCAGGGCCTGGTTGGAAATATGCTCATTCCAAACTTGTCTGTTATCCAAAGTTGTCTAAAACTTACTTAGAGTATTGAAAAAGGACCGATTCTTTGCGAGGTTCCCAGTGCCGCAGTCAGTGCATCGATTGGACACGCGTTCTTTAAGTTATTCATCTGTAAGTGAAAACTGGTCTAGCCCATTAAGCCTAGTGGGCTGACGGGTCGGGTCAACCTAGTTTTGGTGGGTCCGAACCGGCAGAGGGTCGGACCGGATTGGTGAATTGTGCGGCCCGACCCGGTGGGGCATGGCCCGGCGTGGACCGATGCGGCCCGGCTGGCCGTGGCTCGGCCGGCTAGCCGAGCGGTCTGAGGGTGGGGGGGGGGGCTGCTTTCCAGAACTGCTGGCACCGCCATCCCAATTGGTCGGCCATAGCCAGTCGGCCTTCCTGGCGCAAGCGGCCCGCTCGGGCAGTCCGGAAATCCTTCAACGTAGTGCCCTCCTGGCGACACTACTCTTCTCAGCCCGGCCGGCCGCCTGCCGGCCGGTTCGCCGCCGAGCGGCCTACAGAACATAGGCCATGGTCTTCCACAGCATGGAACCCCTTGTGGCACCAGAGTCCTCCTTCGGCCTGGACGGCTTTAGCCGACCATTTCTCCTTCGGCCGAGCGGCCCGTGGTTGCGGGCCGCGGTTCTTCGCACGCGGTCAGCACCTTTGATAATCGCGGCTTCCCATTTCGAATTAAAAATCAAGAACAATGGAGGGTCGTCGGGCCGTCTTCGTTAGGCCCGCACCCTCCACGTTAGGTGGTAACATATGGAAAACATCAATTCAGAAAATTCAACAATGAACGGGGTACAAATTAATCACTTAAATTTGTACAAACCCCTACCTCGAAAATTGACGTCACACATAGTCGAGCCGCGGAAGACGAGCGTCGCGGTAGATGGCGTCACTGAGAACAGTGTCATCCCATCAACATTGGAGGAAGATATGTTGTCATAGATGATGCTCCTCTATAGCGATGTCTTCTCCCTTTCGCAGAGGAAGAAGAATGGGTGAAGGCGTCCCTCACGATCTTGTTCCCGTTGAAAAGAAAAGTGGAGAGGAAAAGATCCTCGTTCTCTGAGTAATGGAATTTTCTTCGCAGGGAGGAACACTTCTTTCTAATCCTCCATTGGTTCCACCCAAAAATATATTTCAAACAAATATTATATTAAGGCTCCCCCTATTTTAATAAACATTCCATGCATTTTCAAAATGATTCAAATCCTCCCAAGTAATTAATTAATTTGTGGAGTTAAAAATAATTAATTCAAGGTGTTGTCATACTAATGACCATGTGGAAGGTGTAGATATTAACAATTAAAGAGGGGAGTTGTCAAGAATTAAATAAGGTGGTTTAAGGAAGTTTAGGGGGAGTTATGGGGAGATGAAAAGGATAGTCTCGTGTGGGCCCCACCTCACAAATATCCTCTCATGAGAGGTTTTTTGGGTGTGGGACCCGCCAATAACTTCTCAATGTAGGATTTAACTACCCACGATAAATAAAATTGTTCACAACAATTTTATTTTACTTTTTTATTAAACCCCAAAAATTAACTTTCAACCTGCCTAAAATGCAACTGCGGTAAAGGTCCCCTTAAGCGAATACTGGTGCTGTGAGTTCATCGGAGTCCTCAGATTTCAATTTTGAGCACTGGTTCAAAAGATATAAAAACCCGCACGTACGTTTACTTAACGTACATGAACAAAGCTTCATAAATTGATTCCTGGCCCACCAGTTCTCGGACTCAAGTGTCATAAAAAACTGTAGACTCGTAAAATTCCAATGTATTTTAGAAAAAACTTTCCTTGAAATTTACGTGTCTTTACATTACCCCACCTCAGGAATTTACGTCCCTCTAAAGCTACAACACACACTAGGGGAACAAATAGGGGTACTGAGCATGCATCTGAGCCTCCCACTCCCAAGTGATCTCCTGGAGGTTCCCGTGCTACCAGCGAACGCGCACCAGAGGAATCGATTGTCCACGTAGGAAACACTCCTGTCAATTCTCGATCTCCACCGGGACCTCTATGAATGTATCCCCATCATTGATGTGTAGGTCCCCGTGATCGATGACGTGGGTCGGGTCATGCAAGTATCTCCTTAGCTGAGATACGTGGAAGACATCATGCACCCGATACAACTATGATGGAAGGGACAGGCGGTAAGACACTTCGCCTACTCTGCTAAGGAACTAGAAAGGTATGATGAATTGTGTAAAGAACGTTCCGCCCCAACCAAATCTCCATAAACCTCATCGATGTGATACCCATAAGAAGACGTGGTCGCCATCCTCGAACTCTAGTGGTCTTAGTCTCCTATCAGCATAGGACATCAATCTGTTTTGTGCAGTCTTCATCCGCTCATGGATGATCTATACCTTCTATGTCGTAGCCTAAACCATCTCTGGTCCTACAAGTGCTGACTCCCCAGGCTCAGTCCAACACAAAGGTGATCTGCAAGGTCGGCCATATAGTTCCTTGTATGGTTCCATCCCAACGGTGGAGTGGGTGCTGTTGTTGTACGCAAACACCAAAAAGGGTAGGTGATCCTCCCAGCTGCGACCAAAGTCAAGGACACATGCACGGAGCGTGTCCTCGAGAGTATGAATGGTCCTCTCAGTCTGACCATCCATCTGAGGATGGAAGGTTGTGCTCAGACATAGATACGTCCCAAAAGCCTCCTGTAACCCCTTCCAAATCTGGAAAGTGAAATGTGCATCTCATTCAAGAATGATAGTCTATGGAACACTGTGAATCTGGACGATCTCTTGAATATAGAGGCATCCCAAGTTCTCTATTGAGCCATGCTCTCTGATTGGTAGGAAGTGGGCTGACTTGGTGAGTCGATCTACGATCACCCAGATAGAGTCGTGTCCTATGGATGTACATGGAATCCCCGTCAAGAAATCCTTGGATATTCCTTCCCACTTCCACTCTGGGACTTCGAAGGGCTATACCAAGTGTGTTGGTACCTGGTGCTCCACCTTAACTTGCTGACAAGTGAGGCATCGTGAAACGAACTCTCCAACTGCCTTATTCATACCCTGCCACCAGTGCTGTCGTATGAGGTCCTAATACATCTTTGCCACTCTTGGATGTACCGCTAGAAGGGAAGTTTGAAACTCCCTCAGCACTTCCTCCTGCAGTGAAACTGGTACAATAGTACGTCCCTTAAAGTGGATGATGCGCTCCCCTCCTTCTGAAAATCCATCAGGTGCCTGCCCTGTGGATATCTGAGCACGTCGCGTATCACTATCAACATCCCCATGTTGTGCCTCTCTGACTCACTGAAGAAGTGGAGGAGTGGATGTGAGAGACTGAAGAAGAAAGGCTGCTCCAACAATATCCACAAAGGATATCTGCAACACGGATAGCTGCTCTGTTTCCTCTCCTAGAAACTAAATTCCCGATCTCCTACTAAGTGAATCAGCTACAACATTCCCCTTACCAGGAGTATAGACTATCTCAAAGTCATAGTCATGGAAGAACTCGATACATCACCGTTGTCCCTAGTTCAGGTCCTTCTATGAGAAGACACACCTGGGACATTGAGATAAGAGTAAACTGTAAACTGTTCTCTCAACGAACTATGGGTGTGACTAGACATTTGTAAAGAACTCAACTACACCCTTTTTTGCTTACGTCCTACAAGAGTTCCTAAGATTTCTCATTTTCCAAAAAGAGAAATCTGGTCTCATCCCCTAGATGAATCACATTCATTCCCTGATATAGACAGTCCTAGCAGGAATGTTACTATTTCATGCCATGGACGATGTTGTATGGCCTCAAAGATACTACCAAGAGATCCAACCATTACTCTCGCCTCCTAGGGTCGAGTCACACTGTCGGCAATAGTGTGTGGTCACTGGGTCTCCTCTAGTAGGAATCTCGAATGTGAGGGTCAAGTCAACGGTTTAACTTGTACCTCTCAGTATCAAACATATGAAATGGTAGGAAAGTAAACATCAAATGAAAATGTGTCTTTTATTACTACAGTTCATAGTACAAAGACACAAAAGAACCACAACAACGAAAAAACAAAGCTAGAAGCCTCATTAACAAAGGCCTTTATGCCTGGAGCAAGTTCTTCTCCAGTCCATCTACTCCCAGAGCTGGAGGCGAACCATCTAAGGGTAGTGGTACTAGTGCTCGGTGACTCTGATCACCCTCCACTGAAGGACCTGTTACACTGCCTCGTCCACCGCTCGACTATTTCTCAAGCTCATGTCGCTGCCTCTATCTTAGTGGCTCCTCCAACACTTGTTGATCAACTGTGCAGGGAGTCAGATAGTCACGCGTTCTGTGACCCCATTCCTTGCAGAAAAAACAAACCCACCTCCATTCTACTCTCCCTCATCCTCGGGTGCCCCGCACACCCAATGCCACAGCTTGAGGTCATCTAAATATTGTTCTAAACTGCTTGTGCCTCAATGTCATCTGCCTACTGCCTGCTTTTGATGTCTTGACTACTGTCGAAAAGCCCTACGGCATGAGCAGCAGCTCCTGAGCTTGCACACTGAGTAGAGTTGCTGGTACAAACTCTTCCCTAAAAAGACCTTCGATGTTTCCCCATGTGAGGGTCGCCTCATTGTAAAACTGGAGCATCAGGCTCCACCACCTCTCAGCTTCAATTTAAAAGAGACTAACAACTAGTTATACCCTCAAGTTGGAAGGTGTCCCAACTATGTGGAAAAATCATGAAACAAACTCCAGCTAGCACCCGGCTGTATAAAAATCTAACTCGCCTAGAAATTTTAGAGGCCTCTGTCTTTGAAATTCATGCAACGCACTTAGGAATCTTGCACTCTCTGCTGCTTGTGATTGTGGTATCAGTGTTCCAGCGAGTAGAGGTTCTGCTCATACCTCCTCTATGATGTGGCCCTGCACCGAGGCCGTGTCGCTCGGTGAGCTACCATCTCGTACATAACTCGAAACCCTAACTGGCTGCCTTCGTGGGTCCATCCTGAAAAGAAACAGGTTCTCCATGGTCAAAATGTATACCTGGTGAGCTCACACAAAGTAATCACAATGAAAAACTTCTGTAACACACATGCAATCTGTGTTTTCGTGCACTGAGTCAGAAATCAGAGGTCAGTGTCCTGGTGCATGCATACGTCAACCTCCGCACCAACACTAGACTACTTGGACTGAAAACCACACTCAATAATCTTAACACCATTTCTTCACAGTAAGGAATTATC
This sequence comes from Viscum album, assembly GCA_963277665.1. NCBI lineage: Eukaryota > Viridiplantae > Streptophyta > Magnoliopsida > Santalales > Viscaceae > Viscum > Viscum album. Next base: position 181,053,760 of record OY728153.1, on the reverse strand, counting down.
AGAGTCCTGAGTTCAACAGTAAAAAAGACTCCTCTGATACCAATTTGTCATGACCCGTTCTCGGGGCCCATGCCATGACTACCCTAATCCCGCCTTCCATAGGCCAAGGGATGTTGACTAGCACCAAATGCATAAGTCCTAATAAAAAGGGAAGGCATTGCCTTTATAAAAGTGAAAAAAACAATAGAGTATGCAATAGATGTAAGCGCAAAGTGATACTGAATACAAAATTAAGTGCTGAAAGGTAAATGGGCCAGAATACAAACCCAACTGAAATTACAGTACAAATGAAAATCTAGTAAAACTAATGTAAAGTAAAACAACAACCACCAATTCATCCTCCGGGAATCCCACATAAAGGGCAGGTAGAGATAGTCTCCCCAGCGCCACAGGTTCGTCCGTATCCTCCGTTTACGTCTCGCCATGTGGTCCACCTTCGGGTACCGTCCAGCTCTACAAGCATCTACCACGATCAGCGTTGTCCGTCATCTGCATCCAACACAATGTAGGGCGGGCATTACCCATGGAGGGGTGAATATAAAGATACTCAGTAGGGACCAAGATACCCCCAAAGGTCTCCCGGAATCCACTTCAGATAAACCAAAAAAGTAAAGATACAATCACGAAGTATCAAAAACTCTTCTTAGGTATATTCCAATACATATACCTAAGTCATCAATTCTAGTTCGGCTCTGACTCTCGAGCCCAAGCACAACCCAGTCCACACAGGAAAGAAGTAAATCACACTGATGGTAATGATTGAAAGTCAATACTACGCTCATACATGTATATATCATTCTTAAAGTGATAGAGATGATCAGATGTAGTCACTGATTCATATAAGCTGTCAAACCCACATAGGATACAAGACCATCTAAATGTCGGACCCACACAGGATACAAGACCAGCTACTCTGCCGGACCCACACAGGATAGAAATACAGAGGTCAAACTACCGGACCCATACATGATACAAGAATAGCTACTCTACCAGACCCACACATGATACAAGTACAGAGGTCAAACTATCGGACCCACACATGATAGAAGAACAATAGTCAAACTATCGAACCCATGTAGGATAAAAGTATATTAATCAGCACCATCGAACCCACTTAGGATTCCAGTATAGTAGTCGTCATCGCTGAACCCATAAAGGATTCCAGTACGGTAGTCATTGCAGTCGCAGCTAGCTCTAGGGTTCCCACACACATCACACTCAAATCTGGGAGGGTCCGCTCCTCGAGCAAGGGGTCAATACATCAACTTTCACAGACTCCATAGTTGATGTATCTTGAGTTTTTTCTCGTTAAATTGAACTTAACATGACAGACGACATGTTAATCGAATTCTCGGTCTGAGAGATATTGGTTTTTCCTTTCAAGGGGTCTGATTGGAAATACGCTCGTTCCAAACCCGGCCATTATAAAATTCTTCCAAAACCTACTTAGAGTATTGCAAAAGTAATGCTTCATCGCGAGGGTCCTAGTGCCGTAGTCGGCACGTCGATCGGACGTGTGGTCTTCAAGTTATTCACCTTTAAGTGAAAACGGGCCCGACCTGTTAACCCCAGTGTGTCGACGGGTCGGGGCAACCCTATTTTGGTGGGTCCAACCCGACAGAGGGTCGGACCGGCCTGGTGAATTGGGTGGCCCGGCCTAACGGGGTGTGGCCTGGCCTGGCACGGCGCAGCCTGGCATAGAGGGGCCTGGACCGGCCCGGTATGGTGCGGCGCGACGCGGCCCGACCAAACAAGGCACACCCCGGCTGGTCGCGGCTCGGCCAGTTGGCCACGTGGCTCGGCCTGGTGAGTCGAGCGGTCCGAGAGGGGCCAAATTTCTCGAACTTGTGGCGCCAAGTGGGGCCTTCCTCCCAACCGGCCGGCCAATGCCGGCCTGCCGTCCCGGTGCAAGCAGCCCGCTCGAGCGGGCCGCGATTCCTCCAGTGCGGTGCCCTCCTTGCGCCGCAGCTCTTCTCAGCCCGTCCGGCCGCCTGCCGGCCAGTTCACCACTGAGGGGCCTGTAGAACGCCGGCCTCTGTCTTCCGCAGCTCGACGCCCCTTCTGGCGCCGTAGTCCTCCTTCCGCCCCACCGGCTTTATCCGGCCAGTTCTCCTTCGTCCGAGCGGACCGCAGTTGCGGGCTGTGGTTTTTCACACATAAACGACACCATCAATCATCACTGCTTCCCATTGCGAATTAAAAATCAAGAACAAAAGAGGGTTGTCGGGCCATGTTCGTTTGGCCCGCGCCCTCCATGTTAGGTGGTAACATATAGCCAACATCAATTTAGTAAATTCAACAATGAATGGGGTATAAATTAATCACATAAATTTATACAAAACCCTACCATGATAATGGACGTTGCACATCGTAAAGTCGCGGAAGACGAGCTTCGCGGTAGATGGCATCGTGGAGAATGATGTCATCCCATCAATGTTTGAGGAAGAGCTGTTGTCATAGACGAAGCTCCTCGCTAGCGGTGTCTTCTCCCTTGACGTGGAGGAAGAATAAGAGGTGAAGGCGTCCCTCACGATCTTTTTCCAGTTGAAAAGAAAAGTAGCGAGGAAAAACTCCCCGTTATTCAAGTCATGGATCTTTCTTCGCGGAGAGGAACGCTTCTTTCTAATCATCCAGAGGTTCTACCCCAAAATATTTTTCAAATAAATATTATATTAAGGATCCACTTATTTTAATAAACATTCCCTACATTTTCAAAATGATTAAAATCCACCCAAGTAATAAATTAATTTGTGGAGTTCAAAATAATTAATTCATGGTGTTCTCATATTAATGACCAAGTGGAAGGTGGATAGTTTAACAATTAAAGATGGGAGTTGTCAAGAATTAAACAAGGGGGTTTAAGGGAGTTTAGGGGGAGTTATGTGGAGATGAAAAGGTTAGGCTCGTGTGGGACCCACCTCACAAATATCTTCTCATGAGAGGTTATTTGGGTGTTGGCCCCACCAATAACATCACCATGTAGGAATTTACTACCCACGATAAATAAAATTTTTCGCAAAAATTTTATTTAACATTCTTATTAAACCCCAAAAATTTACTTTCAACCTGCATAAAACACAACTGCGGCAAAGGTCCCCTTAAGCGAATAATGGTGCTGCGAGTTCATCGATGTCCTCAGATTTCAATTCCAAACACCGGTTCAAAAGATAGAAAACCCCACACGTACATTTGCTGAACGTACCTGTTCAAAACTTCAGAAATTGATTCCGGGCACACCGGGCCTCAGAATCAAGTGTCGTCAGATAACGCAGACTCGTAAAATTCCAAAGTATTTATGAAAGAAATTTCCTTGAAATTTCAGGGACTTTACAGAACCCCCCTTGGTGGGATGATGGTTCCCAGTGATCTATAACTTGCGGTATATAGAGTTCTAGGGTGGGATACGCCTTGGGAAGGATAATGTTTCCAGGAGAGTCTACCTTGGGTAGATTATGTTGGTTCCAAGAATAGGTAAATTTCCCCCTGAGGTACGATTTTTTCCAATTATGGGTATTCTTTCTTTGGGTAGTTACTTATGGATAGATATAAAGCCCCAATATTTTATTAATTAAATTTCCACATGATCCAATTAAAATTATTATTATGTAAAATTGTTATTTAAAACATATTCACTTCCATGGTTTTATGTATTTTGTATTTTAAAAGACCATTTAGAATTGTTAATATTTCTAATATAGTCGTTGAATAGTGATCACATGATTAGTATAAATATAAGACTTTAATAAATACAATTTACTCAGACAAAGGAAGCAATAGCCTCATCCAGTATAACTTCTCCAATGAAGCCCACTTTTTGGAGCTTAGAAAGGAGGTGGCATCACTGCGCTTCTCTCTTGACCAAGACCAAGTTGAGCTTCAACATGTTATTCTTGAACAAACTCACCTATGTAAGATGTGGAAGTTAATAGAGATTACCACCCAGGCGATGTTAGCCGAGCTTCCACAAGAGTCATTCACCATCGTACACATTACCCTTAAAACATTTGTGAGTGTTACAATGGGTTATGTAATAAGACTCTTGAATTATAATTATGCGCATTAATTTATTATAGAACAAACAATATACATTCATTTTATTATTATTACATTGAAAATGGGTTTCAAAGAACAAATAGTATTTTTAGTTAATATTTAAATTCAATTAAAAAATATATATTGATGAATTAATATATTTTTGAATTAAATAATATTTTAATAAAAAATCATTACTAAATTACTTTTTACTAAATATAAATGATCAGATAATTTTTGTGAATAAAAGTTTAATTTTTATAAAGGATAGAACGTTGTTTTTTTTTCAAAAACCATGAATTTTTATAAATGTTGGTTTTTATTTTTAATGTAAAAATTTACATATTTAGAAAATTATTTAGATAATATGAATATAGTTTCTGGATTCATAACCTTGAAATTATCTAATGGTGAATTTTTCATAATTTTCTAAGAAAGTTGAATTTTTGGGAAAAATTAAATAGAGTTTAAATAAATAATGTGTTTTATGACATCATAATGTCCCAATAATGTGGTAATGAAATAATATAAAAGTTATCTTGAGAAAAAATATGTTTTACCTTTAAAATATTGTTATTTTAGATCTGTTTGATTAATTTTATAGAGCCTTATTGGACCCACCAATACCTAAACAATATTTTAACATTCTAAAATGATTTCCTTGAGAGTGTGACTCACCTCCACATAAGTAGGCCATATATATTAATTTTTTCGTTCATTTAACTTATAAAATTATGTTTTTCACTCCCCTTTGGAAAAAACCATGGGAAAAAACCATGGTATGGTTTGTGGTTTTGATTAGTTTAATGTGTCGTGTCCAAAATTTAAATAATAAAGATTTCCCTCTCATTTCCAAAATAATCATACTCAATCACCCATTTCTCATCACTAAAACCATTTATAGGTCGACAAAAATCTTCCCCCCTCTCTCTAAAATCCTCCCAAGGTTCCCCTAGCTTCCAAAAATGCTTTCTCAGGCCTCTTCCAAGCCTATTGGGATCACACTTCCATGTAAGGTATCCTCACTTTCATTACTTCTTTATTTATGTCCATGATTCTTTATACTGTCATGCCCTATTATTTTCATTTAAAAATACTGTGGTATTATATTTCACCACCCCTACACTTCCCTCCTTCTATTTTAATGATGAGATACCCCTTTATATATCATCAATGTCTCCCATGTACACTTGATACCATGCCAAAATTCTGTAAGGGGTTTCACTCTCCTCATTTACATTCAAGAAATTATTTTATATTATGATACTAAATTACATTACATATGTCATGATTTTATATTCCATGACCCTCATACTATCCATTTCATGTATAAATCATGAGATCCCACTTTCTCTCTCATCAACCCATTTTACGATTTCTATTTGACATCGTTATGCTGCTGAAGTTACATCAAAATTTCAATGCCCAAATCATCATGTAGGTGAATACCATACACATTTATCTATCAAGGGTATTCATCATTGTAGACGCCGGAAAAGTCCGTTGTTCCCAAACGAAGCTCCGGATGCGGAAAGCGAAGTGATATTTGGAGTCGGAAGAATGTTTCGGAGGGCCCGGAGGCCTTGTGCGGAATTTCAGAGGCCCGCGCGCAAAGGTGATGTTCCGCGCGCAAACCCCCCGGGATGCGCGCAATGCGCCGGTCCGGCGCGCAATTTTGCGCGCCGCGGGTCCGCGCGACTCTCTTGCGCGCCGCGCCCGATTCCGCGCCCGCGAGGAGAATTTCGCGCTCGCGCCTTGGATTCCGCGCCCGGGGTTTCCTATAAATACAAGGCGACCCCCAACGTTTCAAAGGTTGCTGGAAGTCGAAACGTCTCTCGTGCGCGCAATTCAACCCCTTCCGCGCGCAATGACGAACTTCAGGTAACCTCCTTTCTTTCGCGCAAGAAAGCCTCGGGGTCCGCCTTCACGCGCAATCCCCGCTGGCTCCTTTCATTTGAATAAAAACTCACCCTAAGGCCTTTGCGTGCAAAAGACCCCGCTTGCGCGCGATTGCCCCCGGGGTGCGCGCAATCCGGCCCGATTGCGCGCACCCCCTTCTTTCAAGTGGCCATTCATTAGAGAATGAGCCGTTGCCCCCGCGCGCTATCCGAAGCCCGGTGTGAGCAATCTCAAGCATCCGCGCGCAAGGCACTGGCCCAATTGCGCGCCAGCCGCCCCGATTGCGCGCCGGCCCGCAGTATTGCGCGCAAAGCTTCCTTTTTGCGCGCAATCTGCCAGGGTCGTCCCCTCGACCCCCTGAGGGCACCTGCCTGCGTGGCGCCCGATGCTCCTCATCCTGGGTGCCCGCACCGTGCGTTGTCTTCCCGTGCGGCCCTCCAGGTTCGTGCGAAGTGACATGCACCCATCGTCCGGCAACCTATGCCCTGCATGACGCTAAACTGCACTACGTCCGAGCTACAAGACGTTAAACTGTTCAGCATTCGTCCCGCATGACGTTAAACTGCGCATACGTCCAGCATGACGTTAAACTGCATATTCGTCCAGCATGACGTTAAACTGCACATCCGTCCAAGCTGCACGACGTTAAACTGCCTAGCCCCATCGTCCGCGCTGCAAGACGTTAAACTGCCAAGTGTTTCGTCCTCAACACACGACGTTAAACTGTACTTCGTCCGGCAAGACGTTAAACCATCCGCCTCGTCCTCAACACGCGACGTTAAACTGTACTTCGTCCGGCAAGACGTTAAACCGTCCGCTTCATCCGATCCCGTGCTCTGCACGCAGGATCTCCCCCGGTTTGGATGTGGCCCCCACCCGCTCGTCTCTGCAGGGATGTCGGGATTGTCCCGCTTTCGGGGCGATTTAATGGGAGTGGCTTTTCCCTACGGGGGCAGGGTATTACAAACCCCTAGTTTCTCGTGGGAGGCTGCACATGTGTATCTCCATTGCGCCTCCCCACTGCCGAAGCCAGTAGAGGGTCTGACTGGGATCGAGGTGTCTTCTGCTTTCGGTCCAAGTCCCTTCCAACTGAGTTTTGCCGCAACCGGGCTGCCTCAAGTGCGTAAGTCCTGACAGAATGAACTACGTGGACTTTGATCCCTGTCTTCTATACAGGGTACGTAGGAAGCCTCCCTGAGGTTCAAGCCCACCACCTGGTCGTCCCGGTCGTATTTACGTCGGTTCGTCCATCAGTGGACCCCTCCAGGGTTCACGCTTGCGTTGATTCACCTATGAATCCGCCCCTGTGGGAGACTGCCCGTGTGTATCTCCACGGTGCCTCCCCACAGCCCCCCTTTTCCATTTACCCTTTTATCGTCCAGCATGACGTGAAACTGTGATCCACCCGGCCGTTCCATCCCCCTCCGTGCGAGGTGGTTCGGTTCAATCCTCCGCCCGGTGGCCTCGACCTCTTCGTGAGTCGGCTTGCCGACGTCCAGCATGACGTTAAACTGTATGCCCGAACTACGTTGACTTTGATCCGTGTTAACGCGCGGTACGTAGGAAGCCCCTCTGGGGTCCAAGCTCTTCACTTCATCATCCATCCTGATCCTTACCCGGGCCGCCACATCCCGGTGGGGTCATGCCACTTCACTCCACTCCACGTTACTTGGGAAGCCGCCCATGTGCTGGCCCCAGCGTCGGAGGTTCCCCGCAAGGGGTTCTGTCATCTGATCCACTTTTCGTGTTGATCGGTCCGATGCCGTCCCCGCTGGACGTTAAACTCGCGGCATACCCCGTGTTAAACACGGGAAGCTGAGGAAAACCTCAGGTGACACAGTTCCCCGCACCTAGTACGGGATGCCTCAGGCCATCATGCCTTCGAGAAGCCCTATTAGGGACGGAAGACAGATGTGCAGAGCCGCAGTGTTACGACACGCCCCCAGCACCCAGAGCCACCCGGCCTTCTCACCGCAGGTTGCTGCCCCGCCCAGACTCCTTGGAACGTCCGGGTGGAAGCAGCGTAATTAACCGGTGTCCATGAAGATATGGCGCCGGGAACGAGATTCACGAACATTCTTAAGTCTATGAGGGAGACCCGGATTAGGCGACAAGTTCCGAGGAGACGTCCAAGGAAGGGGGAGCCGACATCCCATCATCCCAGTTTCGATCAAGGAGCAGACGCCCCTGAATAAGGGACGGATGCCGCCCGCCCTTGGAAAGCGGGACTGCGGGACCACAAGCCGCGCGCCCATCCCCTCGGGTTGACGGGTGCACGCGCGAACGCGTCCTGGCGGAACAGCGTAACCCGACGCACATCCGCACCGAAACAGAAAAATGGTGAACCCGACGTGAATCTCTTCTCCTCGATACGACGACCGATGGCTTTCAGAGGTGTTGGAAGACCGGCATGTTGCCCGGCCAAGCATTCAGTCTTACCCGCCAGGGGCTGGGGAAGGGACATCGGGAACTCCGTCTCACGACGTCGATGGCCTGGGTTCCCCCCCCCCCACAGATGGCGGGTGTTGGGTACGCTTCGGTTAACACCGTCGAGCTGGTAAATCCCTTTTCGGTTCCCGACGTTGAAGAACACCAGGTGGACCTCCCTAGTGTCCCCGGTCGTCGCCACCGTCGGAAGAACCGCAGCAGCAGGAGTCGCCGGGGCACAGCCGTCGGTACCTCCGGCCAGGCCGTGCACGCCACTGAGACTAGGCGGCAGGCTCAAGATCGAGCTCAACGTGCGCAGGCTCCCCATCCGGGGATGACGGATTCGCCTCCGCCACTGTTTGTGGTGTGGGACCAGGCAGAACCGCCTCAGCCGCGTCGCGACCAGCTCCGCCCTGCCACAAGTCCATCCCGGCCTCCTGACTCCAGTACGGTGACCATTTCCCGGACTGCGACCAGTGAACAGCGAGATGCGCCAAGTACCAGTCGGCCGCCGATCCAACCGATAAGGCCCGTCATGCCACCAACCGCAGAGCAACCTCCTGCAACCAGGAACTCGCGCTTGGCCAAAAAGTATGATGTCCTGAAGCACTTGGCCGACATCCCAGCAAGGCTCTCCATCCTTGAGGCTCTGCGCATGTCATCTGAGATGCGCGAGGCACTCGCTGAAGCCCTGAAGAGCCCCCTCCAGTTTGAGACAGAGGTTGCGGCTGCAGAGGCCTTTCACGCCGAAACGATCGAGGACGCCGAATGTCAGGCAGTTATCTCGTTCTCTGGTAAGGATGAAGACCCTCCTATACAGGGACACATTAATCCGCTGTATGTCACTGGCCAGTTCAATGGCCTTGAAGTCCGGCGTTGTCTTGTCGACACGGGATCCGGGATCAACCTGATTCCGACTCGGACGCTCCGGAGATTGGGGTTGTCTGAGGATGACTTGATCCCCTCCGACCTCAGGATCCAGGGGTACGATCGCACCGAGCAAACCCCGGTCGGCAAGATACGTTTGAAGACCCAGTTCGGTGACTTGGTTGCCAACACCGAATTCATGGTAGTCTCTCAGGACACTGCGTATAACGCATTGATGGGCAGGCCATGGCTTCACCTTCACGCGGCGGTCCCCTCGTCATACCACCAATGCCTCAAATACTCCCTTAATGGTCGAGTGGGCGTGCTTCAAGGAGATGCCTCTCCTTTTGCCTCATGTGAAGCCCGTTATCTGGACGCGGACTATTACAAGAGCAAGGACAAGCAGATCCTGGCAGGTGAGGTTGAGCCTGTCGCTGTTGCAAGCGATCCCTGGGCAGGTCTGGATGACGCTTACGTCCTCCCGATTCACCGGTTGGACGTCGCCATGGTCTTGACGGTCCGCGAGTCTCCTGATGAGACGGCCGCGACCGCCCGCGCCAGCACCAGTGGCCCAGCAGGACCTGGTAGCCCCAATGCAGTTTCCAACGCAGTCCCTCCCGTGGACGATCCCTCCCCGAGTGGAGAGGACGTGGAAGATGCACCCCCAGCCTTTGAGGAGGGCGTCCCCGCCACGGTCGATGAGTTAATACAGGTGAACCTTGGAACCGAGGCAGATCCAAGACCCACATTGGTCAGTGCCGCCATGCCCTCTGAGGAGCGGCAACAGTACGTGGACTTTCTCAGGCAGCACCGTGATGTATTCGCTTGGGGCTATGACGAGATGCCGGGGCTAGATCCTCAGGTAGCCGTCCACCGCCTTGGTCTCCCGGCGAACCATCGCGGGTTCAAGCAGCCTCCCAGGAAGATGCACCCGTCCCACGGTGCCATGGTTGAGGCCGAAGTTGACAAGCTTATCAAAGCCAACTTCGTGAGGGAAGTCCAGTACCCCAAATGGCTGGCCAACATTGTGCCGGTCAGGAAGAAGAACGGGCAGATCAGAGTCTGTATCGACTTCCGCGATCTCAACCGCCACTGTCCGAAGGATGATTTTCCCCTTCCAGTGACAGAGCTGCTGATTGATGCCACAGCAGGGTTCCAATCCCTCTCCTTTATGGATGGATACTCCGGATACAACCAAATTCGGATGGCCCCTGAGGATGAGGAGTTCACTGCCTTCAGGGCCCCCCAAGGTACCTTTTGCTACCGGGTCATGCCCTTTGGCCTGAAGAATGCAGGAGCCACCTACCAACGGGCGATGCACCGCATATTCAAGCCAATCCTCGGCACACTGGTGGAATGCTACGTCGACGACTTGGTGGTCAAATCGCGCCAGCGTCAGGACCATCTCAAAGACCTTGAGAAAGTGTTCGGCTTCCTCCGGTCTCGCTGCCTGAAGATGAACCCGTTGAAGTGTGCCTTCGGGGTCACCTCCGGAAAGTTCCTTGGATTTGTGGTAAGATACCGGGGTATTGAGATCGACCCAGAGAAGATCAGGGCGATTAGCCAAATGCCTCCCCCGGGTACCGTCCGGGAACTGCAAGGGTTCCAAGGCCACTTAGCCTATATACGCCGATTCATCGCGAATCTGGCCGGCAAGTGTAAGCCCTTTTCTCGGCTTATGAAGAAAGGTGCCACCTATGTATGGGATAAAGAGTGTCAGACCGCTTTCGAGGAAATCAAGCAGTACCTGCTTCAACCTCCGGTCCTGATGCCGCCCGTATCCGGAAAGCCGCTGGTCCTCTATGTGACCGCCCTGGAACGGTCCCTTGGTGCCCTTCTAGCCCAGAAGAACAACGAGGGAACAGAGAATAGCCTCTATTACCTCAGTCGCATGCTCCTCGACGCGGAAGTTAGGTATTCCCCCATCGAGAAGAGCTGCCTGGCGCTCGTATTTTCCGTACAGAAATTACGACACTACTTGCAGCACCATGAGGTAGAGTTGGTTTCTCGGGTAGACCCGTTGAAATATATCCTGAGCCGGCCTATGTTGAATGGCCGTCTAGCGCGGTGGGCTGTGATTCTCCAGCAGTTCGACATCAGGTACGTGTCTCAGAAGGCCATCAAAGGGCAGGCATTGGCAGACTTTCTGGCCGCTCACCCGACCTCCGCGGATCAGCCGCTGGATCTAGGCTTTCCTGATGAGACCATTCTCTCGGTTGATCGAGCCGATCCATGCTGGTAGATGCACTTTGACGGTGCCTCCCGGAGCCCCACCGGTAGAAGACTCGATAATCCTAAGCTCAATAGAGTGGGCTTGGGCATCGTCTTCATTACCCCGGAGCGAGCCGTGCTGCCATACTCTTTCCTGTTGTCAGAGGGCTGTACCAACAATGAGGCGGAATACCATGCCCTCATCACCGGCCTCGAGTTGGCTCTCGAGATCGATGTGCCCCGTCTGTGCGTGAAAGGGGACTCCGAGCTGGTCGTTAAGCAGATCAATGGCGACTACGTTGTCAGGAAGCCGGAACTTGTGCCATTGTTGGAGTGCACCCTCCTTCTGATGGCCCGGTTCCCTTCTCGGCCGGAAATTGTCCATGTTCCCCGGTCGCAGAACGGTCGAGCAGATGCTTTGGCCAGCCTGGCTGCGTCCCTTGCGGAACCTGAACAGGACAACCTGATCGTCCGCGTGACGTGCCGCAGGCTCATCGCTCCCGTTATCCCGGAAGAAGATCGCGGCCCGTTGGTAAGTAACCTCACCACGGTTGCCCCTATGCCCGGAGCCCCGAGTACCCCAGATATAGCAGTCGAATCAGCCCGTGATTGGAGGGCGCCTTTGGTTGAGTACCTCCAAGATGGCATTCTTCCGTCAGATCGGGCCGAGCGCGAGCGAGTTCGACGCCGCGCATCGCAGTTTGTCCTCCAGAGCAGTCCCGGTCTGGAGCAGATCCTCTACAAACGCGGATTTGATGGTGTTCTCCTCCGTTGCCTTCAGGGAGTCGAGATCCCACGAGTCATGCAAGAGGTTCATGCTGGTTCATGTGGCGCCCACCAGACTGGGCCGAAGCTGTCCCACCAGATTCGGAGGTTGGGATACTTCTGGCCCTCCATGATCCACGACTGCATCGAGTATGCCAGGAGGTGCCATGCGTGCCAGGTTCATGCGAACTTTGTGCATCGGCCGCCGGAGCCTCTCCATACCACAAGGTATTCCTGGCCCGTTGCAGTCTGGGGACTGGACGTCGTGGGACCTTACCCGCCGGCGACAGCTCGCCAGTGCCGGTTCATTCTGACCGCTACGGACTTCTTCTCCAAATGGGCAGAAGCGATTCCGCTCAGAGAGGTCAAATCCTGTTCGATCGCTGACTTCGTGACCTCCAACATCATCTATCGATTTGGAGTGCCTCACGCTATCCTCACGGATAACGGAACCAATTTCCGAGCAGCCGAGTTGAAGAAGTTGTACGCCAAGTATAACATCCGCTCGAACCATACATCTCGCTATCATGCGCAGGCGAATGGACAGATCGAGGCGTTTAACAAAACCCTCTCTAACATTCTGCAAAAGATGGTTGGTCAGAACAAGAAGAGTTGGCCGGACAAGCTCCCCAACGCCCTCTGGGCTTATCGGACGACGACTCGCAATTCCACCCAGATGACCCCTTATTCCCTGGTGTATGGAGCTGAGGCCGTCCTGCCCATCGAGATCCAGTTACCGTCCTTGCGCACTGCGGTCTACGACCAGCAAGCGCCGGACAGAGTTGCTGAAGCCCGTCTAGTCGAGTTGGAAGCACTAGATGAGAATAGACTTCGCGCTTTGCACAACTTGGAGAGGCATCAAAGCAGAATGGCTCGAGCTTTCAATAAGAAGGTTCGCCTCTGCTCCTTCCTGCAGGGTGATCTAGTGCTAGCCCTAAGAGCACCGATGATCCCCGGCAGGAAGCCGCCCAAGTTGGAGCCCAAGTGGGAGGGACCTTTTGTTGTCCACAAGGTCTATCCCAATGGCGCGTACTCCCTAGCGACTATGGATGGTGAGCGTGTCACTCCTCCCACCAACGCTAGGTTCCTCAAGCAATACTTTGCCTGAGTGTTCACTTCGTCCCGCATGACGCTAAACTGCACTTCGTCCCGCATGACGCTAAACTGCACTTCGTCCTGCATGACGCTAAACTGCACTTCGTCCCGCATGACGCTAAACTGCACTTCGTCCCGCATGACGCTAAACTGCACTTCGTCCCGCATGACGCTAAACTGCACTTCGTCCTGCATGACGTTAAACTGCACCACGTCCTGCACGACGTTAAACTGCATTCGTCCAGGCTACAAGACGTTAAACTGTTCAGCATTCGTCCGCGCTGCAAGACGTTAAACTGCCAAGTGCTTCGTCCTGCATGACGCTAAACTGCACTACGTCCGAGCTACAAGACGTTAAACTGTTCAGCATTCGTCCTGCATGATGTAAAACTGCCCCTCAAGAACTACGTGCGGCTTGATTCCCATCCTTATGGGATACGTAGGACCGCCTGAACATTCATGTTTCAGGCCCAGCCCCATCCTTCGGGAATTTCCATCCCATCTCGGGCCCTTGGCCCAGTTGCCCCCGGGTGTGCGGCGTATGGTGTGAGTGCGGGGCTATGCCCTCATTCACGTCGGTTTGCTCGTCACGCTGTACGCCCCCCCCCCCCCACGTTTGGGGATGCCTTCTGCTCCCCCCTTCTTTTTTCCTCATCGTCCTGCATGACGTTAAACTGCACTTCAAGAACTACGTATGGCTTGATTCCCATCCTTATGGGATACGTAGGACCGCCTGGACATTCATGTTTCAGGCCCAGCCCCATTTCCTGGGAATCTCTATCCCGCGTTGGGCCTCTGGCCCCAGTTCCCCTCCTTTTTTGTGCGAGGCGTATCGCGTGAGCGGGGGATTATGTCCTCATTCACGTCGGTCTACTGGCCGCGCCGTACGCCTCCCCCGTGTGTGGGACCACCTCACACCCCTCATCGTCCTGCATGACGTTAAACTGCCTCTCAAGAACTATGTATGGCTTGATTCCCATCCTTATGGGATACGTAGGACCGCCTGGACGCTTGTGTTTCAGGTCCAGCCCCGTCTCTTGGTTGATCACGGGGATCTGCCCTCTTTTGGTTGCTCGGGGTGAGTCCTCCGACCCTTTCCGGAGATCTGTTAACATGTTTTGGGTACTTCGGTCTATGACTCGTAGTGTCAGATTCAATCCCGACAAGTCCTGTGTTGCTTGTCAGGCCTCGCGCTTCCTCTTATTCGAGCCTTCACTCAAAGGGATCCTCGTTAGCGGTTTGGGTACGATGCCTCAGTGCTCTCCCACCGCTCCGGGTCGATTTACCGGTGGGTTTTGGGCCGCAATTCGATATGAATCCTGCGATTGAGCGGTTGATGCTCGTTTTTCTTGCCCCGTCTTAGGCTGACGCGATCGGATGTTGTGTTGCGAATGCGTCAGCAACATCCTTGATCGCCATGTCAGCTCCTTCAGGCCCTGAACATTGGTTGTGCAGTCCTCATCACACTCCGCCTTTATGCGTTGTAGTGGAATCTGGACACTCTTTTCATACTGACCTTCAGTACACCTTTACACGTTAGGCAGACCAACCAAGGTAATGATGTCGTTCGAGGCTCCCATGATCTGAGCGCCAAGGATATATGCGGATGTTCTCCCCAAGGTCCATGCGTAGCTGGACCCTCGTCCCCATAAGGAGGAGGGAGTCGCCCGAACAATTGCGTTCTGGGCCCAGTATAGCTGGAGGCTAGCATCTCTGCCCCTCGGGTGATGGACATGTGCAGACCCCTATCCCAAGACTCTTCTCCTGGAATCGTGCGTGACCGCAGGGCTGGGTATGTTCCCACCTCCGCCGTGTCCGCCGTACCGCAATAAGCGGATTCCTCCATGGTCCGAACCACACGACCTTAAACTGTGTTGTCTGGTCCTACCACACGACCGTAAACTGTGATCGTCTTGGCCGCCCGACGAAAAACGGCACTGCATCGTGATGTCCTCCTCAGAGGACACTCATGTTGGGCGCTGGTTAATGACCACGCCATTCATCAATGCCTTCCATGGCTTGATTATTGTGGCGACGCCAGAGATTTCTCAATCACGGGCATGTCGCCGCACAAAGAAAAACCATTCATCTTTAAGGACAAACAAGAAATATCAAATGCCGCTCCTTTTGTGTGCGAGGGTCAGACCCGCACTCTTCCCCGCGCTGGTGCCCGATTGTGTTGCGCCGCGCTTCAAGAACTACGTGCGGCTTGATTCCCATCCTTATGGGATACGTAGGAACGCCCGGATGTTTGAAACTTCGGGTCCAGCCCCCCACCTCTTAGAGATTCCCCCTTCTCTGGGGAATCCGCCGCCTTCAGGTCACCCTCAAGGCGTGTTCCCCGACCCCTTGCCGTGGTCCACCGGTGTCAAGAGTACTCTGGTTTATTGCCAGGAGGGTCAGGATCCGCTTGGTCAGGTTTCCTCCACTTTTCAGGCTTCGTGCTCCCTTTCATTCGGACCCATCGTCTACGCCCTGGGTGGAGCCCCCGTGAACGGTTCGGACACAATGCCTCAGTGCTATTCCACCGACTCGGGCCGGTACCCCCAATGGCCTCGGGCAGCAAATCGATATGAATCCTGCGATTGAGCGGTCGATGCTCGTTTGCTGCCTCATTCCACCATCGGTTAGTGCGATGTTGATGCTGCTTTTCCGCCACGGTCGGCAGTACTCTCATATCGTCACGCCGGTGCTCCCGGTCCTCGAGTGAATGGCCGCATGATTCACATTTCCCAGCTCCCATTCTGACCAGGCAAAAACTCGACACTCTTGACACTATCCCTCAGTGCATCTTCGCATATCCAGGGGATATGACCAGATGCGGCGTACTTTGAGGTCTGTATGGTCCGAGCTCTAAGACCTTAAACTAAGATCTCCCCTTATGGTCCGAGCTCTAAGACCTTAAACTAAGATCTCTCTTTATGGTCCGAGCTCTAAGACCTTAAACTAAGATCTCCCCTTATGGTCCGAGCTCTAAGACCTTAAACTAAGATCCCCCCTTATGGTCCGAGCTCTAAGACCTTAAACTATGATCTAGCCCTTATGGTCCGAGCTCTAAGACCTTAAACTAAGATCCTCTAGCCCTATGGTCCGAGCTCTAAGACCTTAAACTAAGATCCTCCACCCTTATGGTCCGAGCTCTAAGACCTTAAACTAAGATCCAGCCCTTATGGTCCGAGCTCTAAGACCTTAAACTAAGATCCCCCCTTATGGTCCGAGCTCTAAGACCTTAAACTAAGATCCCCCCTTATGGTCCGAGCTCTAAGACCTTAAACTAAGATCTCTCCTTATGGTCCGAGCTCTAAGAATTTAAACTAAGATCTAGCCCCATGGTCCGAGCTCTACGACCTTAAACTAAGATCTCCCCAAATGGGGTCCTACGTCCTGCATGACGTTAAACTGCACTCACAGAACTACGTGTGGCTTGATCTCCAGCCTGATGGAGTACGTAGGAACGCCCGGGCATTCCAACTCGGGTCCAGCCTCAGGGATCGTTAAGTCCCGCCCCTCCTCGTCGCCGGCCGTCCGGCCTGACTTCGGGTAGAGTGGTGCAGTTGTGATATTCTCCCTGATTCAGCTCGGGATGCCCCATCGCAAGGATGGGAAGCGACGGTTTCCTCGTCAGAGAGGTGCTGTCTGAGAATTGAGGTGACTCACGGCCAGATTAGTGCATCCGCCTAGTACGTTTTCCCCACGGTGGCGCAATTTTGAGAGCGTTGGATTCTGTCCGAACAAATCGTCACTTCGCCCCACGCTTCGCATGCCCTGTTGATCTGGATTTTCCACCCTTGTGTCTGAAGGAACCCCAAAGCGGTATTCATGATGACATGTGGTCCGCCTCCTGCAATATGAATGATGGCCTTTTTCGGTCCGTCTATTGCAGTTGTTATGGTCGATCCACTGTCCGCCTACCGTCTTGGGCATTTCCTGGAAGGCCGACCGTTGTAGATGTCTGGATTCGGGACACGCGATTCACCCTTTCTCATTTCCCTATGTTCGGATAAAATCTCAAACGCCCCTAGCGTTGTCCCGCTCGTGTGTTGGAACAAGTTGGGGGATGATACATTGGTTAGGTCTGAGGTCTCCTTTCCAAGGAATGACCTCCCTCTTTTCTCCAGAAACCCAGTGCCCCTATTTATAGGCGAGGCTGTGGTCCGCGCTGCGCGGAAAAGGCTTTGCGCGACCGCATCGGCCGCTTTCGCGCCCGACACCCATTTTTGCGCGCCACAGTCCCGCGTCGCCCAGGACTTCGGCATTCCGGCGTCTCCCTCGGAACCCGATCGTTGCGACCTCTCGCCGATCAGATTCCGAGGGGGGGCTTTTGTAGACGCCGGAAAAGTTCGTTGTTCCCAAACGAAGCTCCGGATGCGGAAAACGAAGTGATATTTGGAGTCGGAAGAATGTTTCGGAGGGCCCGGAGGCCTTGCGCGGAATTTCAGAGGCCCGCGCGCAAAGGTGATGTTCCGCGCGCAAACCCCCCGGGATGCGCGCAATGCGCCGGTCCGGCGCGCAATTTTGCGCACCGCGGGTCCGCGCGACTCTCTTGCGCGCCGCGCCCGATTCCGCGCCCGCGAGGAGAATTTCGCGCTCGCGCCTTGGATTCCGCGCCCGGGGTTGCCTATAAATACAAGGCGACCCCCAACGTTTCAAAGGTTGCTGGAAGTCGAAACGTCTCTCGTGCGCGCAATTCAACCCCTTCCGCGCGCAATGACGAACTTCAGGTAACCTCCTTTCTTTCGCGCAAGAAAGCCTCGGGGTCCGCCTTCGCGCGCAATCCTCGCTGGCTCCTTTCATTTGAATAAAAACTCACCCTAAGGCCTTTGCGCGCAAAAGACCCCGCTTGCGCGCGATTGCCCCCGGGGTGCGCGCAATCCGGCCCGATTGCGCGCACCCCCTTCTTTCAAGTGGCCATTCATTAGAGAATGAGCCGTTGCCCCCGCGCGCTATCCGAAGCCCGGTGTGAGCAATCTCAAGCATCCGCGCGCAAGGCACTGGCCCAATTGCGCGCCAGCCGCCCCGATTGCGCGCCGGCCCGCAGTATTGCGCGCAAAGCTTCCTTTTTGCGCGCAATCTGCCAGGGTCGTCCCCTCGACCCCCTGAGGGCACCTGCCTGCGTGGCGCCTGATGCTCCTCATCCTGGGTGCCCGCACTGTGCGTTGTCTTCCCGTGCGGCCCTCCAGGTTCGTGCGAAGTGACATGCACCCATCGTCCGGCAACCTATGCCCTGCATGACGCTAAACTGCACTACGTCCGAGCTACAAGACGTTAAACTGTTCAGCATTCGTCCCGCATGACGTTAAACTGCGCATACGTCCAGCATGACGTTAAACTGCATATTCGTCCAGCATGACGTTAAACTGCACATCCGTCCAAGCTGCACGACGTTAAACTGCCTAGCCCCATCGTCCGCGCTGCAAGACGTTAAACTGCCAAGTGTTTCGTCCTCAACACACGACGTTAAACTGTACTTCATCCGGCAAGACGTTAAACCGTCCGCCTCATCCTCAACACGCGACGTTAAACTGTACTTCGTCCGGCAAGACGTTAAACCGTCCGCTTCATCCGATCCCGTGCTCTGCACGCAGGATCTCCCCCGGTTTGGATGTGGCCCCCACCCGCTCGTCTCTGCAGGGATGTCGGGATTGTCCCGCTTTCGGGGCGATTTAATGGGAGTGGCTTTTCCCTACGGGGGCAGGGTATTACAAACCCCTAGTTTCTCGTGGGAGGCTGCACATGTGTATCTCCATTGCGCCTCCCCACTGCCGAAGCCAGTAGAGGGTCTGACTGGGATCGAGGTGTCTTCTGCTTTCGGTCCAAGTCCCTTCCAACTGAGTTTTGCCGCAACCGGGCTGCCTCAAGTGCGTAAGTCCTGACAGAATGAACTACGTGGACTTTGATCCCTGTCTTCTATACAGGGTACGTAGGAAGCCTCCCTGAGGTTCAAGCCCACCACCTGGTCGTCCCGGTTGTATTTACGTCGGTTCGTCCATCAGTGGACCCCTCAAGGGTTCACGCTTGCGTTGATTCACCTATGAATCCGCCCCTGTGGGAGACTGCCCGTGTGTATCTCCACGGTGCCTCCCCACAGCCCCCCTTTTCCATTTCCCCTTTTATCGTCCAGCATGACGTGAAACTGTGATCCACCCGGCCGTTCCATCCCCCTCCGTGCGAGGTGGTTCGGTTCAATCCTCCGCCAGGCGGCCTCGACCTCTTCGTGAGTCGGCTTGCCGACGTCCAGCAGGACGTTAAACTGTATGCCCGAACTACGTTGACTTTGATCCGTGTTAACGCGCGGTACGTAGGAAGCCCCTCTGGGGTCCAAGCTCTTCACTTCATCATCCATCCTGATCCTTACCCGGGCCGCCACATCCCGGTGGGGTCATGCCACTTCACTCCACTCCACGTTACTTGGGAAGCCGCCCATGTGCTGGCCCCAGCGTCGGAGGTTCCCCGCAAGGGGTTCTGTCATCTGATCCACTTTTCGTGTTGATCGGTCCGATGCCGTCCCCGCTGGACGTTAAACTCGTGGCATACCCCGTGTTAAACACGGGAAGCTGAGGAAAACCTCAGGTGACACAGTTCCCCGCACCTAGTACGGGATGCCTCAGGCCATCATGCCTTCGAGAAGCCCTATTAGGGACGGAAGACAGATGTGCAGAGCCGCAGTGTTACGACACGCCCCCAGCACCCAGAGCCACCCGGCCTTCTCACCGCAGGTTGCTGCCCCGCCCAGACTCCTTGGAACGTCCGGGCGGAAGCAGCGTAATTAACCGGTGTCCATGAAGATATGGCGCCGGGAACGAGATTCACGAACATTCTTAAGTCTATGAGGGAGACCCGGATTAGGCGACATGTTCCGAGGAGACGTCCAAGGAAGGGGGAGCCGACATCCCATCATCCCGGTTTCGATCAAGGAGCAGACGCCCCTGAATAAGGGACGGATGCCGCCCGCCCTTGGAAAGCGGGACTGCGGGACCACAAGCCGCGCGCCCATCCCCTCGGGTTGACGGGTGCACGCGCGAACGCGTCCTGGCGGAACAGCGTAACCCGACGCACATCCGCACCGAAACAATCATTATAAACATTTACTTTTTGATTGAGGAGTTCTATTTCTATATTTCAAATCTCTTATTAATGGAATAAATTATGATGATTAATGAATCTATGTTGTACAATCTATGTGGCACACTTATGCATGAAATGGAATAATTAAGAATATTGCACCCTGATGGTGCTATAATGCATTGGGTAAAGACTAGTATCAGGATAAGTCAAGTGAAATGAGTATTTACTCATTGTAATTAAATATAAATAAGGTTTTACTCATTCTAATTCAAGTGCAATGAGGGTTTACTCATGCTCCATGTGTAATGAGCCTTATGTCGGGCTAATATCATATTAAATGTTGTTACCACATCTCCACTTTATGATAATCATGTTATATCATGCCTTTATGTTCATGTTAATCTTATGATTCATTGATATGCATATTTCCTAACATATGTTTTATTCTTCATTTTATGCCTTGTTTATTCCCTTAATGGGATTTATAGCTCACCCTTTTCTTATATATGTCCTCAGGCTATCCCATACAATGCTATGTACGAAGGAATGTTGTGGTCATGTAAAAGATGTTACCAATAAAGATGTTGTATTTTATGTATTAAGTTGACATGTAATGTTTCAAATTTACCACGACACTTGACCTCTCTATCCTCAGAGTTTTCTTATGTGAAATTTTATGTAATAAATCATGTTAATTTGTGAAATAAAGAGAAGGGTTGTTATACTTGGTATCAAAGGAGATGTTTAGTTAATTTTGGGATTATGATTAGAAACCCCTAGTAAAAGACATAGGGATAAGACTAAGTATATGAAAAATATCCCTAAATTTTGGTGAGTATATAGTAAGTGGTTTATCAATAAAATACATCCATGTCTCGATACAGACAAGTAGAGGTGGCTCTGGCATAGATGTATGTAGGGGTAAAACCTAAAAACACCCCTTTGAGAAAGACTCGAACGATTATTGATGCCCAAAAATTGGCATTGTTGCACTCATTTTTTGACACTCTTGGAGGATATTCCTTGGTAAATTCATAATCATAGTATGAACCATTATTAAGGGAATAAAAAATGCCCCTAAGAATATATATTAGATAGTAGGTCATGGATAACAGAGACTGAAGCCTATAAAATCATATGATAAGTAAGTAAATGTTATTTATAAGTTATCCATTTCTGTCTTTGGATTCTCCTTTATCTGTTACCCTTAACATTACTTTTATTCATTTTAATGGTTGGTTATAGGAGGACTTAGTCAAACAACTGATGGTAAGATCAATGTGATGATTGTTCTAATGAAATATGCAAAATGATGGGAGTAGGAATCACAAAATTTATCATGATAATCTCTCATTTAACTTGTGTTTTGAATAGAAACATGGGTCAAGAAAAATGTTCAACCCTCCAAAGAAAGAAGAAGCCTCAATCAAGAGCTTTATGAGACAAATTCCTTTTCCATTTAATGGATCTTATGATCCCTCAATCGCTGAAAAATGGATCAAATCCATTGAAAATATCTTCTCCATCCTTTAATGTTACAAAAAAGAGAAGTTTCTTCTAGATGCTTCTTGTATGCAGGGTGAATATTTTCAATGGTGAACGTTTATAAAAAATATGACTACTAAGGAAGTGATTGAGTTGTTGGAGTGGAAGTATTTCTTGAAAAATAAAATTGATTAATATTTTTTGTGAAACCTCCGGCATAAGATGGAATGGTGCTTATTTTACCTAAATGAATAAAGATGACGAATCCATCAGAGCGTATGAGGAAAACATCACAAGGATTTCAGGATATGGCTCTGGCTTTGTTTTTACCCCTGAATACATGGTTTCCCACATCTTTGGTGGGATAAAACCTAGCCCACAGAATTCTCTAATGATCTGTGTCTTCGATAATTATGAGGATATTGTCTAATGTGCCCTTAAAGACAAAATGTATATTGGAAAATGTATGAGGTATCTTTGGGATAAGAAGTATAAAGTGGTCTTTAATTATGTTGGTTTGATAGATAAATCCAACTATTCTAAGAAATTCCATCACCCCACTTTCCGAAGGTACTGAAAGAAGAATCATAGAAATTTCCTAAGGGGGTGAGGAAATACTTTAGTTGCGGAAGAGAAGGGAACCTAGTCATTGATTACCATTAATATAAACACACTACTGCGATAGAGGAGAGGAATGCTCCGTTCAACGCTTGATGCATTGTTCATTGCATCAACTGCAATGAACCTCTGAAATTTTCAAATTAGTTCCCTAAGCCAAGGTTTTTCGGAGAGAACTAACAACCTCCAAGGCAGGAAGGAAGATATTTTTTCCATCATAGCCATCTAATAAAACCTCATAATGAAGTGGTGACATGTATGCTAGTTGCTTTTTCATGAATAGTAAATATAATTTTTGAATCTGGTTTTACGCATTCTTTTATATCCCATAGTTTTTATAACAATCCCAACACCACAAAAATCATGGAAGTAGAGATGACGGTGAGAACATAAAATGGTGTAATTATGGAATCCCATTAATATAACTCCTCCCCTCTCACAATTTGTGGATTTAAAATCTTTTTGAAACCCGTCATACTCTCTCTAGTGGAATTTGATGCAAATCTTGGCATGGATTGGCTTTCCCTATAAAGAGAAAACATAAATTACCATGAGAGGGAAATCACTCTCCATATAGAGAATCGACCCCTAATTCTGTACAAGTGCAATGAGGAGGTTGAATCTTCTTTAACACCATCATCTCAAGCATGGATATTGCTACCCTATAAACATGCAAATCTTTCTTAGATGATTGAGTCTAAAGAAGAAACCATCATTGAAGACATGTCTATTGTGAGAGAATTCGCTGAAGTGTTTATTAAGGAATTGTTTGGCCTTCCTCCTAGAAGAGATGTTGAATTATCAATTGATCTTATACCTAAGGAATTTCCAATATCCAAGACACCATATAGAATGGTTTTTGTGGAGCTTGAGGAGCTAAAGAAACAAACAAATAAGAATCTGGATAAAGGGTTTATACGCCCAAGTGAATCACTATGGGGGGCACCAGTCCTCTTCACCAGGAAGAAGGATGGGTCAATGCACCATTGCGTTTATTATCGCGAGCTCAATAAAATCTGGATAAAGAACCAGTATCCTCTTCCATGAATTTATGACTTGTTCGGTCAGCTACGTGTAGCACAATACTTCTCCAAGTAGGATATGTGGTTGGGATATTACCAATTAAGTGTAAAGAAAGACGATATCCCCAAGACTTCATTTCATACAAGGTATAGGCACTAGGAATTATTATTAATTTCTTTTGGACTCACTAATTCTCTAACAATATTCATGGTCTTTATAAATAGAGTTTTTAGAGATTACCTTGAAAAATTTGTGGTAGTCTTTATATATTATTTTATAATATATTCCAAAACCAATAAGAAGAATTAATAGAATCTATGCATTGTATTAGAGACATTGAAAAAGGAGTATCTCGTTGAAAAGTATAAAAAGTATGAGTTTTGGTTGAAGGAAGTATCATTATTGGGTCATATCATCATAAGAAATGGGATATTTGTGGATCTCTCCAAGACAAATGCAATTTATGGATGGTCAACGCCAATATATGTGAATGTTATCAGTTGCTTCATTAGGTTAGCTGGATATTATCGCTGATTTCTGAGAAATTTCTCACGATTGTAAAACCATCTTACCAAGCTAAATTGGAAGGGAGTCATGTTTTCTTGGTGGGATGTATATGATTAGAGATTAAAGGAGTTGAAAAGAAATATTATTACTGCTCTCGTGCTCACACAACCCACAAGTAAGAAACTTTTTGTTGTATTTAGTGATTCTTTGAATAATGGTATGGGATGTGTGTTGATGAAAAATGAAAAATTCCTTGCATGTGCTGCAAGGAAATCGAATTTTCATGATGAAATTTTCAAACACATGATCTAGAGTTTGCTACAGTAATATACTGTTTAAAAATTTGGCGACATTACCTCTTTGGGGGGAAGTGTGAAATATACACAGATCACAAAAGCCTCACGATTAAATTCACACAGAAATTGTAGAATATTCACCAACAAAGATGGTTAGAGCTGATCAAAGACTATGACTACTCAATCCATTACCACCTTGGGAAAGAGAACAGGGTGGAATATTCTCTAAGAATAAACGAACCAGCAATTACTTCATTGAATAGAATGGAAAAGGATCCAATATTCATAGATTTCATAAATATGGACATTGGAATCATAAATAAGGGAACTTAATCAATCCATTCAAAAATAATTGTTCAATCATCTCTTTTGGAAAGGTTAAAGGACTCTCAATGGTTTTGTGTGGGAATTGATAAGAAAGTGGAAACTGTCAGAAAAAGGAAACACTCGGTGTTCAATGATAATGAAGAAGGAATTGTGAGATATCGGACAAGAATATGTGGTCCATCAAATCCATAGTTAAATAATGAACTTTAGGATGATGCACATAGTTCAAATTTATCCATTCACCCAGGAAACACAAAGATGTATTGAGATCTCTCATTGTATTATTAGTGGGATAACATGAATAAGGAGATCGCTGAGTATAAATCAATGTTCATGGTATTTCAGCAAGTAAAGGTTAATAGGAAGACATATAAGGGGATGATGCAACCATTACCCATACCAACATGGAAATGGGAGAACATCACCATGGACTTTTTCACGATACTTATGACAAAATGAAAAAGAAACAATGCTATCTAGGTTATTATGGATCATCTTACAAATACTGCAAACATCATTGAAATTAAAGAGGATTTCTCATTAGATAGACCAGCACAGATATACATTAGAAAAGTGGCAAGGTTACTTGGATTACCAATTTCGATTGTATCTGATCGAGTTCTATGATTAACGTCTATGTTCGGGAAGAGTCTCCAAAATGCTCTGAATACTGAGTTGAACTTCAGTACAGCTTATCATCCTCAAAATGATATCCAATATGAGTGGACTATCCAAAAACATGAAGAAACTTTGGGAGCATGATCAGTGAACATTAAATGAGGATGGGATCAACATATTCCTCTAGTTGAGTTCTCTTACAATAATAGTTTCCAATCAAGAATCCAAATAGATCCTAATGAAGCCCTTTATGGGAAGAGGTACATAACACCAACATATTGGGATGAATTTGGGGTGCGAAAACTCCTAGGTCTAGAGATGGTATAAAAATGGTTGAGACGGTTAAGACCATCCAGTATCACCTTAAATCTACTAAGAGTCAACAAAAGAGCTATGCTAATAATCATCGAAGAGACCTATAGTTTGATGTTGGAGACATATTATTCCTCAAAATATCATCATGGAAGATATTTTTGAGATTTGGGATGAAGGGAAATCTCATTCCAAGGTATATCATCCCTTTTGAGATCCTTGATCTCATTGGAGTAGTGGCATATTGACAAGAACTCCCACCGAACCTATCTCAAGCACATGAAGTATTCCTTGTGTCACTATTAAGGTAGTAGATACCTGATGAATTGCATGTGACAAATCTATAGGAGGTACCATTGGAGAATGAACACTCACATGAAGAGAATCTAGTGAAAATATTATATTATATGGAAAATTTTCTATGAAATAAAATAATGTCCATCATAAAAGTATTGCGGAGAAACCACAAGTTTGAAGAAGCAACATGTGAATCAGAGGAAGTGATGAATCAGAATAACCCTCATCTATTTTAGTGTGCGAAAAGTAAATTTTGTGGGTGAGGGAAGATTGTAATGACCCAAACATTTATTAATGAAAATTACTCTTGATCAAATTAAATGTCTTACTATGTAAAATGGTAATATAAACCATATACAATTCCATGGTTTTATGTTTTTGGATTTTAAAATACCGTTATGATTTGTTACCATTGCTAATATAGTCATTTAATAATGATCAAATAATTTGTATAAATATAGGGCTTTAACAAATTCAATTTACCCTGACAATGAAAGAGATGGCCTCATCCAGTAGAACTGCTTCATATGAAACCCATTTGTGGTGATCAAAACGGAGGTTGGGTCACTGAGCATCTCTCTTGACTAAGCCCATTTCAAGCTTTAACACAATAAGCTTGAATGGAATTACCTATGAGAGAAGTTTATGTTAATTAATATTTCCACACAAGTGATGTTATTTGAGACACCACAAAAGTCTATCACTATCGCACACCTTTCCCTTATGTCTTATGTAGGAGTTAATGGGGTTGTGCAATAAAACCCCAACACTATGATTATGTTCATTATTTTTGTTTAGAAAAAAGAATATATATTCATTTTATTATTGGTACTTTGTAAATGGTTTTTAAATCAAAAATATAATTTTTATTTAATATTTAAATTCAATTAAGAAATATATTTTCATGAATTAATGTACTTTTGAATTAAATAATATTTAAATAAAATATTATTACTAAATTACTTTTTAGTAAATACAAATTATCATATAATTTTTATTAATACAATGGTAATTTTTATTAAGGTTTGAAATGTGTTTTTGTCAAAATACATATGTTTGTATAAATATCAGTGTTTAATTTAAAAGAAAAAATTCACATATTTAGATAAAAATTAAATAAAATGAATTTAAATTTTCGATTCCAGACGTTGAAGTTATTTATGGGTGAATTTTTCATATTTTTCTGAGAGTCGAATTTTTTGGTAAAAATTAAATATCGTTTAAATATATAATCTTTTTTATGACATCATAATGACCCAATAGTGGTGTAATAAAATACTATAAAATTGTTTTCTATACAATATATGTTTTACCTTTAAAATAATGTGATTTTATTTTTTTGATTAATTTTATGGTGCCTCAGTGGACCCTCCACAACTTATAAAATATTTTAACTTTTTAAAATGATTTCCATGAGAGTGTGACTTACCTTCACATAAGTAAGCCTAATATTTTTATAAGTTCATCCATTGTCCTTAAAAAATATTTTTTCCACTCCCATTTGGAAAAAAACATTGTAGAACCCCATGGTAAGGATTTTGGTTTTGATTAGTTGAATTTGTAGTGTCCATAACCTAAATAGTAAATAATTCCCCATCCTTTCCTATATAATCCCACTCAATCTCCCATTCCTCACTACTAAAACCATTTGGATATCGACCAACCTCTGAAATCTTCTCTCTAGAATCCTCCCAATGAGCCCTAATCACCCAATAAGTCTCTCTCATGCCCCTCCAAATCCTTTGGGATCACACTTCCATGTAAGGGATTCTCACATTCATTCATTCCTTATTTATGTACAATTTTCCTTATATTGTTATTCCATTTTATTTTAAATTAAAAATTATTTTGTATGATTTTTAACCTCCCTTAAAATATACTCTTTATGTTTATAGATGTTAGTCCCCTTTCTCTCTGATTAATGCATCTAATGTACACATATTACCATGCTGAAATTCCATAAGGGGTTTCTCTCTACTCGTTTACATTCAAGAAACTCTTTTATATTATGAATCTAAATTACATTACATATGTCAGGATATTATATTACATGACCCACTTACTATACATTTCATTTATCAATGATTAGAGACCCCTTTTTCTCTCATCAACCCATTTTAAGAATTCTATTTGAGGGTGTTATACTGCCGATGTTACCCCAATGCTTCCATGCCAAAATCACCATGTAAGTGAATACCATACCCATTTCTCTCTCAATGGTATTATAATTTATGCCCATGTACTTGTTGATTGGGTACATACATTTATTTATTCTACATACCTTGTTTTTGGAATAAATTATTATGTTTAATGAATTCATATTGTATGATCTACTTGGCACACGTTTTCCTGAAATGAAATGATTAAGAAGGGTGTGACTTTATAGTGCTCTAATTCATTGGGTAAAGATTAGTATCATGATACATCAATTGAAATGAGTGTTTACTCATTATAGTTCACGTGTAATGATTTTTAACTCATGATATTCATGTTCAATGATATTTTACTCATACCCCATGTGCAATGAGACTTTTCTCATGCTAATATCATATTAAATATTGTTTCCACATCTCCATGTTATGATAATCATGCTATATCAGGCCTATGTTTTCATGTTCCTCTTATTATACATCAATATTCATGTTGCCTAAAATTTAAATTATTCTTCATGTTCTTTTTGGTTTACTCTTTTACTGGGATTTATAGATCACTGTTTTCATATGTATGCCCTCAGGTTATCCCATGTAATGCGAAGTATAAATGAATGTGGTGGTTATGTAAAAGAAGTTTTCAATAATGATGTTGTATTTTATGTATTATGTTGTAATGTATTGTTCCTAATTTCCCAAGACACTAGACCTCTAGATCCTCATATTTTTCTTATGTGAAACATTATGTAATAAATCATGTTAATGTGAGTAATAAAGAGTAGGGTTGTTATAATAGTGATACTCTAGTGTTGGTAAAAGAATCTATATTCAACCACTAGTGTCACCATTGGACTTGAGGGTCAATAATGATTTATTTATTTATGATCAGTAGTTATTTAGTTATTTTCATGATCATATCACATGTAAATACAAATAATACGTTGTTTAGGTCTTGTAACCACGTTGGTGGTTCCCTGCTGAGTTGTAATACCACCCTACAATACAAGAAATTTTCAATTTCAGGGTGGTTATTTTTAGATATGGTGGTGGTTTAAACCGCCTCCATATGGTTCTGCAGCGGTTTCATAAAACCGCAGATAAATTGCGTGTCAGGAAAATATTTGCAGTGGTAAAAGCAGTTTAGTGGTGGTTTATGGGAACTATCTTAGTTGGCACATTTTTGCGGAGGTTATAC
The DNA here is from genome assembly GCA_963277665.1 of Viscum album. Taxonomy (NCBI): domain Eukaryota; kingdom Viridiplantae; phylum Streptophyta; class Magnoliopsida; order Santalales; family Viscaceae; genus Viscum; species Viscum album. Next base: position 181,024,571 of record OY728153.1, on the reverse strand, counting down.
TGTTTTTCGTGGTGGCTTTTCAAGCAGCGGATTATGTTTTTTTAGCGGCGGTTAAAACCGCTGTGAAAAACAATATAACCACCACAATAATGTGCGGAGGATGAGAAATGTAGTGTAAGTTAGAACTGCGACTAAATTTTTGACAGTAGTGGCAGTTAAAACCACCATTAATAGAAACATATCGACATTTAGTGGTGGTGAAAACCGTTACTAAAGAGCAGATTTACAAAAAAAGAACCAGTTTCTGGAGCCCCTATACCAGTGCGCTTAAAAAAAACCAATCCAAGAATACCAAAACACCAACAGAATACTTACTATAGTCAATATGAAAAGAGATTCTTAACCAAGCACAACCAAATGCATCGTTCAGTGAGTAATGGAATGCAGATAAACATATCACATGGAATAATCCTAGTATCCAATAAAATGTAGTGGTAAATTTAAAATTTTACCCCTCTCCTATTCTTATACCACTTTACCTTTTCTATTTCATCTTCAAGTAATTTTTAATTCTTCAACCACTTGTATAATTTAAATTTTTTTAACATAGGTTCATCGATATATCTATCATTAGACACCCTATTCAATATTTGAAGCAAGCATTGGATAGCTCAACTTAAGGCAAACCCCACTCATATATCCTATTTTAGTTTCCCATTGTATCCTTTGTGCTGTATATGCATAGGCACATTTTCTTTAAAAACATGAAATAGAACCATTTCTCATATTTCCCCAAAAAATCTTGAAATATGATGTTTATATTGGGAGAGGTGCCACTTAGGACTTTTTAGTTGGTAGTCACATTGTTTTCCCTTTGGGGTTTGATGTTTCATAATTAAGCCACTGTGTCGCACACTATATTTGGTCAAGCATCTCTATTTAATTGATTTATGTATTTAAAATTGGCCACTATAGACTCATATGTAATTGTTGATACTTGATTGTATGTTCACATGTTGTATGAAACTTATATGGTCAACCACTGGGTGATCTAGGTGAAATGGGACAATATGAATTTTTTTTCAAAATTTGGTACACCCACATATCTTCTGGAATTTTTCAAGAATGTAATATCCCATAATATATGATTATTTGAAAGAACCCAAGGCATCCCTTAGGTGTTTGGGACACTTATAGTTGGACTTTATAAAGTGGGAAATTTCTTAGATTAAGATGTCACCATCGAAGTGACTCTATTGAGATTATATATGGGTTTCTCAAGTTTTAATGAATTGAACGAGTGAAATATAACTGATAATGTGAAATAGATAATTAATGATGGGTTTACTTTCTTAAAATAAATCACTTCATTTTAAATGGAATGACCCAATGTAATTGTAATTTCATGGTCTTGATTTATGCTTTATAAAATGCTTCATACGAATTGTAATATTTTAAATGGGAATTAATCATGGATAATGACATGAATAAGTGGTCATTCCTTATCTATTATGACACAAATGATTATTTCATTATTATGTATATGGTGTAGATAGAATAGATGGATGTGAGGTAATTCCCCTTTCTAGTTATATTTAATATATGCCTTTATATAGATATTTTATGATGGTATGAGATTGTTGAGAAATGAGATATCACAATTCCTTACATCAGCTATTCAGCGTGTTGTATCACAAAAATGTTACGATATATGTATTGTGATTTACTCACCAAATTCCATGACTAGAATTTTGACCTGATGGCATGCTCAACATCACATGTGTTGTTTCATGGCATCTCTCACTCTATTGGGATATAGGGCATGTGCCGAATTACATGAGCACATAGTCTATTTAACATTTTTCTAGGGTGAGGGGTTCTATAGAATCTATTCAGAGTTTCCCATCGGCATGTCATGCCTATTGAGACAATGGACACTATCACACATGCTTCTTGACTGTTCTTGGAGGCCACTTTGGAAATGGTGGGAAAACCCAATTTCAAAAAGAGTAGAAAAATTTCCCCTAATCTTGTATCAGTATCTATGGATTCCATCTAATTTTTTGAAATTTTGGATACTAGGATTATGCCACACTAAAGGGTTATCTATCTTAAACGTGTTCACGAGATACACATTCTCATCCCTAAGGTTTGATACAAGAGCATAACTAACAAGTACTTCTTAGAAATAGAAATGTAGTGGTAAATGCCTTGGTCTAGAAAATTTAGGATATGTTATTATAATGAAAAAATGAATTTAAGAAAAATGAATCAGAAGAAAAGAATTATCACAATAAAGAGTCAATATATATTATGCATACCACACTCGATAAATCACGACATAAAAGGAAACATCAAAAATCAAAAAAATATATAAAAGGAAACATGAGAAATCTAGAACATGTTAGGTCATGAAAATATTTGGTGGAAACTATGTGGCACAAATGATAAAAATACAAACTGACTATTACAATATTTTTCCACATGTCAACATTACTACTAATCACTGTCCAATGATGAAAAGTTATCGTCACCCTCTCCACCTACATCTCCACATCCTGCTACAACATGCAAGAACATTATATTCAAAATTAAATAGTGTTGCATATTTATATTTAATCACAAATCCAATAAAAGTTTTCAAACTAAATTATTTTTAATTTTGTGATTTACCTACTCCACACCAGTTGATGCAATACCACTAGGGGGATATCTACTCATCTACAGATGTATATCAGTCAACGCTCTCTGCAAAGTGGATATCTAAGCACCTGGTTTTGAACTATGTTTTGTAGAGAAACAATCTCTCCCTGAGAATCTCCAGGTATGGACTGACTACAACTAGGAGTAGATGTAGCTGAAATCCCCGATGGCCTGCCAAGGACCTCAGATGGTATGGGTCCCAAGCCCATCCCGCGCACTCTACCAGGATGCTCCTTCCCAAGGACTTTAGAAACCAGGTCATCCTGGGAGACTAAGTAGGACTACCCATGATTGACATCCGATTTTCATTAATATTTACCTATAAATAAAATATCAATATATATTAACATAGTTAAAACTGATAATAAGTTATTATAATGAAAAAATTAGTTTATACCCCAACTTCTTTGGCAGGATCATTAACAAAACATCCATCAGATTTTTGGTGAACATCCAGCCACACTTCAGTTCGGGATTCTTCATGCCCTAAACTCTGTGACTATATTAAACAAAGATAAATCAACAGTTTATTATATTGAATAGATAATATTGTCTTATAAATATTTAAACTAATAAAAAGATTACCAGAGTCGATCGGCTTCTAGAAAAGCTTTTTGACCTCATAGTGTGATGAATGACTTGCTTAGCCCAGCTTGATGAATTCTTTATTGGGAGATCCTAAAATAAATTAAATGAAATTTAATAGTAACGTATTCAATATCATCTCCTATTCATATACATGTATAAATGTAAAATGTGGTTAATATAATTAAATATATTTAAATACCATATTCTTCTCATCATGATCTTTGTCAACAAAAACATTCCACAATTCTTTGGGTACCAAATTGGGTAGCTTCTCATACATTTGTTGTACGGTCAACAAAGTATCATTGACATTGCTCCACAACCTCCATTTAATGTCTTTCCATATCTTACCAATATTTTTCAACGTCCACTTTCGTGATATCACATCAGCAACTGTAAAGTGGAAAAACATTTGTATATAGAAATTCATTTTTAACATTTTAATAACATGACATTCAATTACACCATAATAGATTAAAATTACTTTATTTGGGAATAAAAAAAATCATTTTTATAACATCGAGGCATACATATCCAATAATCAATAGAAATAGGAATCAAAATGGGCTCTTCTACCAGCTGGGCTAGAATTTGGCCATGTAATTCCATGGCATAATCTGTAGGGACCCCATATGAGTAAAATGGGACAACTATCTTCTCTCCATTCATATTCCACACATAAGTACTATTTATATTTTTCACCACATTTTACGTATTTCATTAATAATGAACAAAATATTAGTATAAAAAAGTGAAATAAATTTATTTATATTAATTTTTGTACCTATAACAATGACCCTCCAGTATGCCCATGATGAACTAGAAGTGGTGCGCCCCCGCCTTGCTTTTGAGGCTGCTGAAGGGGGAGTCGATGACTCAGCTTCTACAGGGATGCTCATAAAGGGTCTGAGAGATGGTGTAGGGGGAGATGATGTAGGGGGGGTGTAGACAACTGATGGATTAGATGCCGTAGGGAGGGAGATGAATGGATCATCATCTATCATAGAAGTGGATGAAACAATGTATCACTTCCTGCTTGGAATTCTTGTCATTTAATAAAATAAAATCATGTTCAGAACAGATATTTCAAAAAACATTTGCATGAAAAAAAATTTAAAATGATAATAGATGCCCAGTACTAACAAAGAAAATATAGATAACAATGTTAATTATTTACTGCACAAATGAAATAAGTGGTTGTTAAATAAAGAAATAATTGTAAATACAATCATTTTCCCCTTTATTCATGTCGCTTTCCTTCTCTATTACATCATCAACTTCATTCATCTTTTCTAGACTAATATTTTCAATATCCTAATGGAAAAATAATTATGCTTCTTGATGTTGATGAGATTCAATTTCAGAGGTCAAATATTCCACTTCATCACCCATATCATACAAATTTATTTGTATTACGTGATAAACTACACTCCACCATTCATCCAAAACATCATTCACATAATATTCCATTTTTTCTTGCGATAATAAGATATATGGATTGTTCATTTCACAATCACCAATATCCCTCATGTGAGAGAAGGTCAAAGAATTTAATTACAAGGAATCTCTTTTAACACCTTTGATAATATCGACCTAATTGTATTTTAATAAAACAACTGAAAAATTTGTGTGGTAGTTTAATTCAATAATATCAGGTAGCTATCCATAGAATCCCACTTCAGTAAATGTAAATATACCACTATTCTATGTTTTATATCCCCTTTCTTGATTGACCGTATGAAATCTAAATCCATTCACGTTGTAAGCATTGAACATTATAACTTGTTTTAGAGGACCTCGAGAAAGAAACATAAAATCGTCTGACAAATCTGCTCAAGTATCAGTAATCATGATCTAAAAAAAAGAAATACACTGTATTAGATTTACAAAATATAAGTGTCAAACTAATATTCATGTTTTTTGAAATATTTATGAACCTACACATCATTAAAACCATTCTACAAGCTCTTTATACACAGATCCCGTGATATCATTCTCATTTCTTATTCGGCCTCTCATTCGTCTCTTTATTTATATCCTCAACTCTTCAATAAATGGATCTGAAATTTCACTATTCAGCAGCATATATCTATGTGCCTTTGTTAATTCCAATTTTGTTGGTGTCATATTTGAGGTCCTCTTAACTGATCGGCCAATAGTAGGAAATATTTTTTATTTCTGATGTATTTGAGATTGATTCAATGTGTCATCAACACATCTAACTCGATTAAATGTTGTCTCAATATCATGCATGTATCTTGAACAAAAGTTAATACACTCAACCATCCAAATAGCCTTCATTAATAGAGCCTTCTAGTTGATCTTTCTTTCTCATGTATGATTTCAAATGCCCAAGATATATGTGAAATAAAAAAACATAATTATACATTTAATTAAGTGAAAAATATTGTTTAAATAAATGAAAAACATATAAATAAAGTACATATAAATTGGATACATCCATCAATAATGAATTGGCCCTCCTAATTTAGCATCCTCAACCAAATGCATAGTTAAATGCACCATGACAGTAAAAAATGATGGATGAAAGATCATCTCCACTACAAAAAGGGTCAACAAAAAACTCTCTAAGAGGTTTTCAAGCTGAAATGGATGTTGATATTTCTCATATAGTTTTCTTAAAAATGTGTAGAATTGGAGTACAATAGAAGTAACTTTTTTAGGTAATAATGTATGCAATGAAATGGTAGTAACTGTTGTAACAAAATAGGTGAATCATGACTTTTCAATCCATGTAACTTTATATTCTTCATGTCAACACACCTCAATATGTTACTTGAATAACCATAATATACATACAAATTCGTTTAAAATCGATGGAATGTATCTTTATCCCAATTTTTCATCGCAAAAATCGCCAGAGCACACTTTTCATTCTCATCAGGCCAAAGATAATGTTTTATGTTCATTACTTATAAGTCATTGCTAGAATTGTGATGATCATTTGAATTTCCATGCTCATTAAGCAATTTGAAAATAAAATTTTCACAAAAATTGTTCTCAATATGCATCATATCAATATTATGTTGTAATAAATTAACTTTCAATATGGAAGTTTGAAGAAAAAACTTTTTTACTTCCATTTTTTCATTCTGATTTCACTTGACGATGCACTTCGAATCCATTTCCCGCTATCATTCAAATGATAAACCATCCCAAATACTTCTTCAACATTTTCAAGTTTTGTCACCATTTCAGAACCAATTAACAACATTGGAGGCGGTCTATGATCAATGAAACCATTAAATTTTGATCTGTTCATCCAAAATCTAGGAGATGCATTGAGAAATATTCGATGGCACACAAAGCACCATTTTCTACTTTGAGGTAGCCATTTGGGCTCAAAATCAATGTTACAAATAGGACAATCCAAACCCATGTAAATGTTCCAACTAGATAAATTCCCAAGCCCAGGGAAGACACTAATAGTCCACATTAATGTAGCATTCATTCTGAACATTTTTTTAGAAGAAGCATCAAATGTCTCAACATCATTGCTCCATAACTCCTGTAATTCTTCAATCAATGGCTGCAAGTATACATAAATATAATTTCTAGGCATTTTTTTCAAGGAATAATAATTGAAATGATAAAATATGATTTTTTCATACACATCCATGGATTCATATTGTAAGGGATCAAAACAACAGTCCAAATGATATAAATGGTACTCAAAGTCCCAAATGGGTTGAATCCATCGGTAGCCGAGCCCAATCGAACATCCCTAGGATCAGCTGAGAAATATGGATGTCAATGAATCAAATGCCTTAAAATGATTTTGCATCTCATTGATGTATCATTAACCCATCATTGTTATTATATACAGAATTCCACTTCAAGTGTTCGGAGGTTTTCAATGACATGAATAATCTTTGCAATCGAGGCTTTAATGGAATGTAATGAAAAACTGTTGTAGGTGTGTTCCCTTTCTTCTTCTTCATGAATGTATGTTGATTCAGACTTCCAACATCACCCATTGACTTCCATCCAGAATAAGAAAATTTTTTCTACTCAATCTACATGAATCCTCTCTCTAATAAAGCATACCATCATTTGGACACGCATGTATTTTTGAATAATTCAGACCAATCTTGTCAACAAATTTTTTTATATCATAAAAACACATGGTGATTTCTGCTTCAAAAAATGCATCACACAAATATTCCAATATTAGGGACATTGCCTTATTTGTAATTCCACATAGACATTTGATATGGTATAAATTCAGTAGAAAAGAATGCTTGGAATATTTTTAACATCCACTATACAACTCTTGATTTCCATCGTCAACTAAATCATGAAATGTATTTTCCTTAGTGGTGTATTCTCTTGCACTTTTCTCCATAGAATCAACAGGAAGATCCAATGAAATGTTACAATCTTCATCTGGTTGTGTTACAGTCTCAAAAACATCACTTTTCACATTGCAATTTTTAACACCCTTATCTAGTTATTCTGTTTTGTTTTGATGCTGATAGTGGTGTCCTATAGTGTCAAATGCATCATTTATGAGGTTTTTCCTATCATTTTCCATTGTCGATAATGTTGGGAGCCCATTCTCTGGATTAACATCATTGCTCATCCTTTCTGTAATGTTTGATTCTCCATTCCAAATCTAAAAAAATATTGATCTGGGAATTGCTTCAGTATTAAATGTTCATAAACATCATCTCTCTTCAACCATCTTCTAAATCTACATTTAAGACATAGACATAATATTCTCCCTTCAATGGATATATTGGAAATTTTAAAATCTAAAAACTCTTTCAAAACCTTAACAGACTAAGGTTTGTTCCTTGGTAATGTGATCCAGCTTTTAACCATGTATATCACAACGTGCCTACACAATATTAAATAAAATTAAAACATGTAGTTTTTACTAAATAGTGAAAGTGATTTATATATACTAGTTGAAAAAATAGGTTTTTCCATTACATGATTTATTGATAAATAAAATATAAAACATGCACTTTATCAATGCACAACATTTATAAAACATGGTATAAAGATGATTTTCCTCAAACAATTCCAATTCAAAACTCATTCATCTATACATAAAACATCACCCATTTCATAGAAAACCCCTTACATAGTTTAAAAACATATAAAAGGAATTTCTAATAATGGCTCAAAAATTTAAAAACTTTCCCCTCACTTGAAAGAATTATTATAACAAACTAAAAGTAAGTAAGGAAACAAGGATAAATATGAAGAAAATTCCATATAGGAAGCCGTAAAGTATGCCAATAAACAAGTGGAACAACACTAATCAATATCAGTACTAAATCATTGGAGGATCAATGCTTCAATGAAATTCCACCAAAGTAAAAAAAAGTACACAAGACAATAAATAATTAAAGGCATAACACATGATAAATATCATAAGGAAACACATTAAGAACTAATGGAAAAAGTATAATACATGAAAAGGTGGACCTAATTCCTTCAGGTTAACAGTCAAACGTCCATAAAAAACACTCTAAACACAATCTCATCTGTGACACCCCACTAGCTCAAAATTTTGTACATCTAGTGGTGACTAGAATGTGTGTAATCTCAATGTGTCTAGAAAAATCCCATGATTTCACACTTTGTATCCTAGGGTTCCTTATAAAATAAATAAATGAGGTGATACACTTTTAATGTGAATTTAATACAATGAAAATAATAATCTCCAAAGGCTATAATAATAATGAAATTCCTCCCACATCCCACATTTATGTTATAATGAGCCCCCACCCATAAGAAAATCATGAATCACCTCACAAACAACCACCACATGGATACACATGACATCATAAATAAATGAAAAGGGCCTCACCAGGGGAACCGCAAACCAATCAACTCAAATATCACTTCACAAAGTGCCATCCAAGACTTTCACTTATCACATATAATATATACATTTGAAAATACTTTTTTAAAATGTTTTGGAATCCAAACACCAATATAAGGGAAATCATAATCATTTTCAAAACACAACCAACATAACCCAAATGAATCACAATTACATTTAATAAAACAACATGTCCCTTTGAAACATGGAAACCATTTAAACCCCAAAGGGTAACCCACTTTGAGAAACCAATTTCCCTTAAAATAGATTGATCATGTTTTTTCCTAATATAAAACCACTATTTTAAATTTATCAAACATGTAGAATGTATACAATAAAAAATTTACATAAAATTTTCATCTAATCATGAAATTAAAACCTTTAAGCCACATGAAAACCATGTTATGTTATATAATACTATTATAAACCAAACTGAGATAACCCACACCCTAATTATCTGGATTATAAATTAATTTATAAATCCAAGAATACATAAACGTCTTAAATAAAATTACACGAAATAGAAAAACAGACCAAAATAAAATTCACCAGTTGCAGGGAGGTGAGCTAGGGTTCGGGTGTCACGGGGGTCGGGGGAAGATGGTGGGGTCGCAGGGGTCCGGGGGAGAAGGGGGTTCAGGGTCGGATGTTAGGGGGATGTGGTGCGGATGGAAGGCCAATAGTGGGGAGGTAATCTGGGGTTTGGGGATCGCTTGCGGGGGTCTAAGTAAAAATTTCATTGACCCTATAATGAAGGGGTCTAATTAAAAAATACAAATGGGATGGAAATTTATGTCAGAACCAACCACATGGTTTGATGGGATGGAAGTTATTCGTGCATTAATTTTTAAAACTTATCTAAGATCTTGAGTTGAGTAACTACCCCATTTGTTAGGTTGTGTAAACAAAACTGATTCCATTGATCCAATTTCCATTTTCACCACAAATCCAAGGAAACCCCTATAGAATCGAATAAAATTAAAATTATGATTTATACACAATAACTAGTTATCAATATGCATTTTCAAATTCAACATTCAAATCTCGACAAACCATAGTGGCCGAAGTTCCATCATAATGGGTGGTGATCAAGAACATGCTAATAAACTACTTATAGAGTCCCAACAATAAAGCTAACTTAATCAAACCCTAATTCACCCATATAAAAATATATTTCATTTAGATCTTTGGTCCATTTTTGAAAACCAATGTTCTGATACCATTTTTAATGATCCTACCCTAGTTGAGTTGATATGTTACCCAAACCAATTTTCCATATAGGATAAAGGGTATTCTTGATCCCTATAGGATAGAAACAAACACAGGGGTATCAAGACCATGAACTTAAGAATGGTATAACCCTTATATGGTAATAATAAACAAAAGATGAGTATATTAAAAAATAATAATTACAATTCAAAAAATTAAAATTCCTTAAAAATGAAAAAATCTTAAAATAAATAGATGAATAATAAAAAAGAGAATTATTAAACAAAAAATTCATCCAAAAAAATAAATATGAATTCAATATAATAGAATTAGAACATACACCTGGGAAAAGTGGCCAATATAACATACCAAGGGAAAAGATAAATGGATCCAAAAAAACTCTCGTATCACTACTAGTGAACCATATCCACTAAATATACACCACTCATCCATAAATGCTCCAAACTAAGAATAAATGGATAAAAAAATAACTATGAACCTAAAAGAGAAACCTAAGATCTACATACACCTAGATGTGTATGTATGGTTTGAACTAAACATGCCATGTGGGATATCCCTATGGAATCATTGAAATGACTTTTATAAAACATTTAATATATTCTAGTGTGAACTAAAATTTTAATATAGATATTTGAGTTCCATGTAAAAATTAATCCTTGTCATAATTCATTTCATGATTATTAAACACCCACCATTTTAATTTAAAATATGGGTTGTAAAACTCACATTCATTATACACAATGAAACACAAGAAAGAGTTCCTTTAAAATTATGGTAAAAAATCCAAGTCTTCTAATAACCCCAATTTCAATAACACATTAAAAAAATACCATTGATAAAAAAACCAATAGGTATATAATTTAAAACCATAACTTCCAAACCATTATATAATTTATTTTTAAAATAAACCAAAATTAAACATAATGGAACATACAATCAATATCTTGCACCATGGTATCTGGAATAGAACATAAAATAATATCAGACACTCATTGGTTTCTCAAAATTGTCAACAAGGTGATGAAAATAATGCCCAAAATTAGATACCATAAAATGTACCAAAAAACCTATAATATTGGGAAACACACTAAGAATCAATTACCATACCTGGGAGCCGAGCTAGGGGTTCGAGAGGTCAACGGTGATGGGTGGTGAGGCACGCTGATGGGCGGCAGGGCACGCTTATGGGTGGAGAGGTCACCAGTGGCACAGGTGGGGATCCTATCTAGGGTTTGGGGCTCATTGTGGTGGAGTAGAGAAGGTGGCGTCATGTCAGAGCTCGTTGGGGACTGGGGAAGAAGGCAACGTCATGGGGTCAGGGGGAGAAGGGGGGTCGGGGAGGGGGTTTGGGGTCAGGTGGTGGGAGGAAGTGTCAGTGCTGTAAAAAAGGGGGTTTAGTGGCGGTTTTTAATAAACCACCGCTAATCCCTTTTTAAAAAGGATTAGCATTTGTTTTTAAAATAGGCGCTATAGGAGATTTATATTATAGTGATACATGTGTGGTCATGGCACTAGGGTACCTGTGGTGACAACACTGATCACAGGATTGGCTGATTCAGGTATATGCTGATCAAGTAGGATGTATCGAATTGAGTGGGGATTTAGGGATGAGGTCTGGTCATTTTATTGTTGTAGGTCTAGATAATTTTATCTATTCTTATTATAACAATTTATATGTTATCAGCATAGTGGGTGATTAGTATTTGTCTATTGTGATGAATATTTTTCTCTATGTTTATAAAATTTTTAATTACGGTTCATTATTATTTATTGTTCTTTATATTCTGATGTGATTAAATTTGGTTATTTGTACTCATATTTATTCCTTTATATAAGGGTATTGTCTCTCCAGGTTAATAATTAGATAGTCGTTTTTGGTTACTAGCCTTTGGAAAGTGAGAGGCATATGAGGAGGAACACTAGAGTTTATGTGATGACTATCATTCCAACCATTATCAGCAGGTACATAGTGATGGGACATTTCAACGTGGTATCATATTTTATTAATTTCTTTTACTATTTTGTATATGGTAGACATTTATTCATTAAATTTATCCGATCTTATGATGGACCCGGACGAGTGCATCACGATCATATTTTTCCAATAGGAATTAGTAGTTACTATAGAAAATGAATTTTCATTCATTAATTTAGTTTATAAAATTTTTTGATTTCACCTTTGGAGACACAAATGGTGCTTGGATTTATGAATATTATGGTTTTTGTCTCTTGGACCATTGGTGAGAGGCCAGTGTTCATTGACCCTATTTGGCATGTAGTATCACATGAAATGCACCTATATTATGATTTTTCATTTAAATAAAGATATATTATTTATATTTTTTATGTTCAAACAAAATTAAATATTTTTTCCCAAATAACATTTCAGTTTCATTCTACTCTATTGAACCATAGTATATTTTTTATGATAACACAATGTGTTGATTCCAAAATGTGATTATTAATGGTAGTATATATAGAGTTAATATATGAATGGGATATATAGATAACCTTTAGTTGGTCAAAATAGGGGTAAATCGCCATCCTAAACCACATAGTCTAGTCCGAAGAGCTACATGACCTCATGTGTAACTCCCCATATACAAGAGGTTTAGGACTAGTGGTTAGGTTATGAATAGTTTCATAGGGAGACTATACATTATATAATAAAATAAATACACTAGAATAAAAAGTTTACATTCACATCATAGAATAGGAAAATGGAGGATATGGGGGCTCCAACTAGTAGTTTAGATCTTCTAGTGTGCCACTGGCTAGTATGGTGGTAGGAGATGTCCAGCAAAACAGTGTACCACTAGCCATCATGATTAAATCTAGTTTCCATATGGTGAAGAAGGAAGTTTCATACAATTATAACTATAGATATCAATTTATAACTTCTTGGTATGTTATGAATTTTTTTTCCAAATAAAATTAATTTCACCAATAGCCTATATTAAATGCATCATCGATTTTAGAAAACCATGATTTACTATTACTATTATTATTTAGACGTGAACATTTTAATAAAACCATTAAAATTGTAAGATTAAATTAGAATTAACCTATTTTATGTATTAAGTATTAAAGTTTTATATAATGAAAAAAATGATAAAAAGTTCATAATTTTTTGTGAAGTATTTATTATTTTGGAAAATATTATTTCTCAAAAAAATGTTTCAATTTATTTTTTGTGAAAAAATAATAAATTTTTTGAATACTAAAGAACATTATTTGAAAAAAATAGTCAAAATTTCTAAATCCGGCTATAATTATATTCTTAGATTTAATTTTTGATAATTTTTTGAAAATAGTATTTTTTGTTATGAATAGTAAAAATTTAGATTTTCATTAAAAACTACCTTTTCATTTAAAGAATTTTTAAGATCCATTTTATTTTATTATAATTATAAATGTAACATTATATCAATTATATTTTTATTAATTCAATTTATTTAATAGGAATTAATTTAACATTGATTATTTATATTAATACTCTTTATACTTATATACATTTCCCTTTAGAAAACTACTTTTTCATCACGTCTACATGTTTAATTTTTAATGAATTTTTTTTTCAATTATGTTAATGGAACATTTAAAAAAGATTAAAAAAATTTTATATAAAAAATTATTAGTATATATTATGTTCAACGTAATATTTGGCGAAAATTAATAGAATAAATAGTAAAAATTAATTTACATGGATAAGGATAAAACAAGTTTATTGGGGGTTAAACTAAAAAATAAGTGGTAAAATGATCTTAAAAATTTCCTAAACACTATTGTATATCCATATTCACACAATATATCATATATGTTTTGATATTGATCCACTATTTATATTTTTTAAAATTGAAAAACATTGGTACACTATATTCATTTCAAAAATATTTTTTGTGTCCTCTCCCCCACTTATAAAAGGCCACCCCTATCCTATCCTATTCACACCATCAAAACACTAAGGTTCATAGAATACATACTCAAATAACATAAATAATTACCTTATATCTACCTATTGGCCTTGTGTTTTACATAACCATCCTAATAGGCCTTTAGTTATAAACATAAATATGTACTATGAAGAAGGGGAAAAATTATTAAACAAGTGTTTTTTTAATTTCTTCCTCTACATCATTAAAATATTTTTTAATAATAATGATTAAGTAACATTATTATAACAATTATATTGATATTTTATTACTTTAGTGAAATTAATAACACTTATTTCCTCTTCCTTTAGTTAGGAATATAAACAATCGATTGTCTGTATGGCTAACTACGCAATTCAACCCCATGTACTTCATTTTTTATTACCACATATCACAGATATAAAGAATTATGTAATTAAAATATTTATATGATATTTATGACATAATTATAATTTTGGAATTAATATATCACAAAAAACATCATATTTTCCATTTTTTGGGAATATGAAAAAGTCTTATGTGTACGGTGGACAACTACCTCAAGAAGCGATGTGATTTTTCTTCACATAGAATTTACAAGGAAGGTAATAATGATATATTTAATGAAAATATGGTATATATATGACATAAAAATAATTTTTTAATTTAATATATTATTTACCTTTTCCTATTTTATTCTTTGAAGAAATGGAAACAATGTTCTTCATTACATACGACCAATTTTCTACAGAAATAGTGAAATTCATTTTATATCTATATTTTTGTTGTATTACTATAAATAAATATATGATGAATATTTATTATATTTATATTATTTATTAAATTATTTACCTGATTAAAATATGATATATATAAAAATACTAAAAATACAAAATCAAAACATACATGAAAAATTTCAATTATTACCTGAAATATGATTTTAATGAGGAATTTTTAATAAACAAGTAATAAAATGTCATAAGTAAATAATATATGACATCATAAATATTTTTTTGGTTATTTAATATATTTATAATAATCTTATATTAAATTTAACTGAAATATTATTTTGTATGAAAGAATTCAAGACTTAGGGTAAGATTTTTTCGTTTCACTTTTATATCTATGGGAAATAATCATTATATATAGCTTGTTTCTATTGTGTTATGTATATATTTCACATGAAATTATTTATTCATACTTATTATTATAATTAGGGAATATATATCCATGTAATTTTATTTATTTCATGGGGCTTATTATTCCAAGAATACCGAATTGGTAAAGGTTTAATGTTACAATATCATTGTTTGACATGATTTTTTATTATATGAATCCAAAGACGGGATCTTATGGTCTACCAATGAAGAAACCGATGTATTTTTTTATCATTTGGATATTTCATTAAAATCAATTTTTTCCATTCATTTTCCTCTCACAAATTATTATCTATACCCAAATAATGTTTTTATGAATACCCATCTTTATTTCTCTCTTCTAGCGATGATGATTTTTCATCCATATTCATGTTTGATAAAAATTATTTAAAAGAATGCTTTTACTATCCTTTAATTATTTTTTAAATAAATGTTTAACCATTTTTTATTTTTACAAAAAATCTCTATGGAATCTTCATTTATTTTTTTACACACATCTATTTTGTATTTTAATTAAATGTAAAAGAAAACACTTTTTAAGGTGTACAAAGAAAACAGAATTCCCTACCATCATCGATGATCAATGATTTGTTGTTTCCTTTATAAGTTTCCAAGGTTATTTTCAATAAAATTGATTTTAAATTTTTTTTTTGGGAAATTTGATTTTTAAAAATTTGTCTTGAAATATTAAAGGCTATTTTTCCCATGAAATATTTCAAGTTTCCTTTCGAAATAAATTTTAATCTAAGATTTTATACATTGATTTTATTTATTATAATCCAGTGATACCATCAAATTTTACCATAATTATTTTTTATATATATGGTTTAGGATTATCATGAAGTGATGTTTATGAAACTCATTCCATTTCCACATTTTATGCTATGATGAATTGATTGTATTATTATGAGACCCATTTCTTTTCAATTGGTTATGCTTTTTTGGAATGTTTATATAACCTTATATTTTAATGTTTCATGATATGATTAATATTTTATAATCTATTTCAACACTTATGTATGTATTGAATTATGTAATAGAGGTTACGATATAACCAATAATGGTGGTAACATTATAAAAAAAGACAGTGGTTACATTATAAACATGGAAAGTGGACATGTTACAACCTTAGACGAGTGAGACATATATATTCTCTAAATGATATTGGTAAATATTTATATCTCAAAAGAAAAAATGGGAAAAAAGTCAATGGGTTTGATTCACAAGAGGATATAGGCTCATGGGATTGATCTATAATGGGAAACATGTTGATGTGCTTGAACTACAATGGAAAACAACAGATGATGACTGATCCACTATGTTTGATGGTCTTGGAAGTTAACCATTACAAATAAAATAGTTTCAATATATATTTTGGTTCCTCAATTTTATTAAATGTGATTATGGTTCACGAATTAGGATTATTTTACACTCTTATGGATTATGTATTTTTGGAATGATAATGATTTATGACTTGATACATATTTATGATCTATGATTGGTTGGGTATGATTTCTTTAATATATATTTATGCTCTCATACCCTTATTATTATATTTTTATTTCATGTGATTGTGGAATGATATCTCTCCTGTTCATCCATACTACGCATCTGAAGTCACTATTTCTTATGGTTCCATTACCCATGTTATGAAGATAGGTTTTAGGTATGGAATGTTTATGAACATCAAAAATAGTGAGGTTCTTTATGGATGATATTTATGATCATTTATTCAAAAAATAAATTATTTATCTTGTCTCCAATGAAACTAAAACATTACGATCCTCGGGTGTGTATTTTGGTAATTTATTGAATAGTCTTCTAAATAGATGTGATATTTATATATGAAAATCTTGGGTCATTATAGTAGTTTTCAAATAAACGTTTTAGTTATCCTTTATAATATAGGATGAAAAAATGTTAGTGATATCACTAAGGATATTTCTAAGGACAAGTCTAAGGATTAGTCAAGGTAATGGAAAATGTAAGGAAATTTAAGTGAATGATAGAGGAAGTAGTTTCCATGATATGACATATATTTCTAGTTAATATAAGTAGATTTTACTCAGGACCATATTTATCTAGGCGTAATAAATTTAGATATGGAACATTGGTATTTGAATCAATCATCACCTTGTTCGTGAAAATGGTCCTTGCTATACACATGGTTTGATACTCACAGGGGATGTATTTTCAAAATTCACTAAATCTTTAGAATCCATTATAAAGTTTTCAAATAAATATTGACCATGAATGAAATATGTTAATACCAGGGGGTCATATATTTAAAATAAGATGTCACTATTTATATATCTTTTATGTTATTACTAATTATTATGTTATTCTTTACAATTATTATTGTTTCTGAAATTAAACTTATTAATTTTAGAAAATAATTAGAACCTGAATGAACTATGCTAATTCTTATAATGATGGATAGAGTAATGATTTTACTATAGAGATAGAAAATATAATGGGAGTGGTCATACAAAATATTATTTATATTATTATAAAAATTTCTCAAGCTGTGAATCAGGGTAAACAAGAAAATAAGAAACGAAGGGAATAAAGTTGTGTTGAGTCCTATATAAGTAAACATTCACCTTAACATAGTGGTTCTATTTATATAGTAGTTTATGGTAAGTGGGTAAGTACCAATGAAAGGTGATTTTAATTTCAACAATCCTAACTATATGAAAAATTCATATTGGAGTATTTTTCATTCTTATGATTAAGTAGATGAGTGGTGGACACTTATCAAAAAATTATAGAATGAGAATATATTTTCTTTGTGGAGTGTGATGAGTTTAATGGTTAATTTTTCAGTATGTAAAATACTAATATAATTCATATGAAATTATAAAAGTTTTTCCTTGAGATAATGAATAAGGATGATAAATTTGTTTTTTCTAATGAGAAAATCTTTACTAGAGATGTGAGGTATGCATCTTGTATTATTATCCAACCTGAAAGTAAGGTTGATCGATTCTTCAGTGGTATAAAACCAAGTATCCTAGAGACATTAACTATTATATACTACACCATATATGATTAAATGTTTCTATTTTAACACATTTTGGAAATTGAAATTAGGGATTCCCACCATTTCCATGGATTTGTTAGGAAATGGGAGATCGAGTCTCCAAAAAACTCAAATAAATCTCATAGTAGAAATAAATTGTAGAAATATACATGCAATAAAAGTGTGTACAAATATTATGGGACTATATTAAAAATTTTGGTGAGGTGCATCAAATTTGGGAAGTTTTTTCATACATCCATTGATTGGTGAATGGTGGTGAAGAGGCCATATAATAAAATGGAGGAATGTTACATTGAAACTAATACACCACCCACTCTTAAATTCTTAAAATGAACGGATTTTGGGAATTATCAAAATCAATACCCCAATCCATGGGATAATTAGGATGATATTATAAAACAACCTCTTAAGAGAAAGGAAAAAAGTGAATGCTTATAAAATCACAATAGTTGAAATGAATCTTGATAATTAGGGTACCCTTATACTCCGATCCTTAGTTGTGAATTTTGTGATTTGTTTTGTATGAAAGAGCCCATTGAAAATTTTATTATTCACTATTTAGAGTAATGTTATGTGATTATATGCTTCGATTGTCTTCCCCTACATGGATTTTGGAATAATGAAATAACATTTGATATTATATCAGTGAAAGATGATCCAAGTCGTCCAATATAATTTTTTATATAATATAAGATTTTATTTAATGACAAATTGTTGAGTTACATTTTGTAGGTGTATATGTATAAAGGTAATATTATCCTACGGGTTGTGGATACAATCATGGGATAATGAGGTCATGGTTTATCATGAGAAAAATTATATAGAAACTACTTATATGGTTTTGTGTGGTTGTATTTTACCAAGATAAAGTATATTTTGGGGAAAATTTTCAGAAATACCACCATTTGGTTCTATATATGTTTTAGTGAAAATGTTATTTGATGAAAAATGACATTAAAGTATTTGGGCATAATATTAATGGTATTGGTATTTTTTTGGGAATATCATAACATTGATTTTATGGTAAGTATTGGGAATTAAAATTTGTTTAATTATATTAACACTTTTTTAGAAAGAGGATAACCCACATTCTAGGAGACTACCTAGGATAATCAGAAATTCCACGGAGTTTGAACCCACAACCAAAGCATAAAAAGGTATAAAACCATCCACTTCACAATGTGGAAGATTATTTATCTTGGGAAAACATGAAGTTATATTTTCTTGTATTTATATCAAATATTAGTATGTATGAATGTTAAGGATGATTGAAAAAAGTATAAGGGGATGTTAAAACCATTACCCATAATAGAATTGAAATAGGAAAACATCACCCTCGATTTTGACATTGGACTCCCCAAAAAGTATAAGGGGTATAATGATCTATGAGTTGTAGTAATTATAATTAAAAAAATTCACAATTAATTACAATTATAGTGGTTTTACATCTATAAAAACATTCCAAGATATACATTATGAATTAGTAAGGTTACATAAAGTATCACATTGTATTGTATATGTTCATGATTAGATGTTTACCATAATGTTGTTGAAAAGTTTTCAGAAAACTCTTAATATATGGTTGAGTTCATCACTGTGTATCATCATCAAATAGATGTTCATTATGAGGTAAAAATTAAATCCTAATATGATAGAATTAATTTAAATTCTATATATTTAAATGGTTGTTAATATCAACACCTTTCTCTAGTATATATATTTTTAAAATAATTCCATTCACTCAAGATTTCAGATTGTTCATTATGAATCCATCTATGTAAAGAACTGTAGTACTTAAATTTTTTTTTGAAGTTTTAGAGATCAATCTATTGGGACCATAATAGGATTTAGAAATGTAAGAGAAGGTTATATCTATTCAGAAACACACAAGGGAAGAACAATGTCAATAGAAAAGTTATGTTGACAATCATCAGTGTGATCTGGAATTTGATGTCAGTGAAAAGGGGAATCTAATAATTTATCTATGGGATAAGTTTATAATATTTAGAAAGAATGTAAAACTAAAACTTAGTTATATAATCCCTTTTTAAATTTTTTATTATATTGATACCATAGCACATCTCTTATCACATCTACTGAACCTCACTCATGTTCATAGTTTGTTTTATGAATCCCTATTGAGGAAGTAAAAAACATGATCCATCACATTTACTAAACATATAAGAATTAAAAAAAGATCATGAACATTATTATGAATGTAATTGGTGGTGTTTTTGGATCAAATAGATAAGGTTCTACAAAACACAACCAATCACTAGGTAAATGTTTTGTGGAGGAACCACCAGTTTAATGATGTTATGTGTGAACCCGAGGATGTAATGAGGTTGAAGTGTCCTCAATATATTATATGAATGTGGTGGTATTTCAAAGTTGAAATTAATTTTTATGGTGGTTATAATGTAACACTGTGATATTTTTAAAAAATCAAATAAATATAATTTCTTTGAAATCTTGTGTTACAAACAACACCGGGTATTGGTGAACCACGATAAACTATTAGTAATATTATATAAACTTGACCACTATAACCAAGACAATAATCATGGTGGTCCGAATAATAATTAATTATATTTAAATATTAATTATAATGTCTTTATATAAGGAAAACACATTTATAAAAAATAACATAATTCTTTGTAAAGACTACATATGTTTCGAAAATACTATATTCTCAACAAATCATTCCTTTCTGATAAAGTAATAAAAATTAATTTTACCAATTTTATAAACTTTATTTGAAAAATATAATTTTATTTTTTGAAATCTATATTTCACAATTTTATTTGAGTGATTGTTTTCCTAATGTTTTAAAAAGGTTATTTTTTCTATGAATAGTAAAAAAATAATTATTTTTATTAAAAAAAGTATTTTCATTGAAAGAATTTCCAAGATAATTTTTATTTTAATATGGTTTTAAATGTAAAATTAGTTCAATAATACATTTATTATTCCAAATTATGTAATTTTATTCAATTTCATATTGAATTTTTATATTATAACATTTTTAATATATTAACATTTTCTCATTTGAAACCCATTTTTTATTCACATATGTGAGATTACTTTTATAATAAAATTTTTTATTTTTTTTAATTTAATTTATAACAATGGATTTTATATTTTTAATATGAGTAATTAATTTTATATAATAATTTTAAATTAATTTTATATTAAATGAATAATTGAAATAGGAGAAATTAATTATATGTGAATAATGTTAAAACGGGTTTACTAGGGGTTAGGCTAAATATATATGGGGTGAAATGAAATATATAATTGTACAAATATAATTTTATGGAAATATTTTGACCTTATATAATTTATCGTTTTACAATGAGTGATTTTTAGCCTTTTGGTATGTGGTGAATGTGGTCACACTTTGTTTTTTTTCAAAACTTCATTGTGTGTATTTTCCCCTTCATATAAAAATTCACCCCCTCTTATGTACTCTTCACACATAAAAAACCATTTATTTCATAAAATACCTAAGAATTTTATTTATTATTTCTATATTCTCATCCCAGTGTCCTTATTTTGATTATTAAACCCTCCAAAAAGACTTCAGGTATTAATTTAAAGAGGTTCTTCGTGGTAGATGTAAAGTTCATAAACACGTCTCTTTATTTTATTTCTCCCTCTAACTCCTTTTAGTATTATTTAATGATTATTATATTATAATATAATTATCTCAAATATACTAATATGATATTTTGATAATTGTAGGTCCAACATATTTCTCATCATATATCAAGTAGGAATTGAAATTATAGATATTCTGTACGATGGACTACGGCCTCATGAACCAATGTAATTCATTTTCCATTACCACCTCTCACAAAAAGATATTATGATTTATGTAAAATATCGATATGATATTTATTAAAAAATTATATTTATTTAATTATAATATCACATATAACTTCTTAGTTTCAAATATGTTGGAAAACAATAACTTCACCTGTGTGTATAGCGGAATAACACCACGAGAAGTAATGTGATTCATTATTCACGTACTCTTTACTAGGAAGGTAATAAGGATATTTTTAATAAATATATATTATATATCCATAAAAAAATCATAAAATTTTATTTTTTATTAACCTTTCTTACCTTTCATCTATTGAGAAAGTGGAAACAATGTTGATGTATACGTACAGATTTCCCTCTCAAGGAATTTTGTAATTGATTTTCGGTATCTAATGTTATTGGATTATTAAAAAAACATATATAGTAAATATATATGAAATTTATGTCAGGATTATAATTTTTTAGATTATGTAACCATGATCTAGTAAGATTACTAAAAATACATAATATAAACATACATGAAAAACAATGTAGTTATTGTAGGACCCAGGGACACCCTGAGAGGGGAGGGGTGAATCAGGGTGTCAAATTTTTCTTCTTAAAGTTGTGGATCTTGTTCCCACATTGCTAGGAACTACTTAAACTTATATGATGGACATGATCAGCAATGAAACATTCACATGCATAGAGATAACACAACAATTTTACTTGGTTCACCACAAAGGGTTACGTCCAAGGAGCATACGCCGACAGGTTGTCGGTCATACCAAAATCCACTATGCTTCACTAGCTGTAGATTACAATCATTCGGGCACAGTCACTCTGTCCCAGGCACACTTCCTTTACAAAGGTTCAGGGATAGCTCACTACTTCCCTCGGGTCACTCCCGTTGACTCCTCCTGGCTCACTACCGTTGGTGAAGTCTCATTCATTTTGTAGACGTGAAGGTCTCTTCAAAAGATTTGCATTGAAGTCTTTGTCTCCTATTCAGCATGAGACTTTTCTTGCATTAGAGTCCTGAGTTGATGCTCTTTTGTATTCAACCTTTTACTTTAGTACAATAACTGAATGCACAATATCTTCTTCTTCTCTTACTTTGATTCTCAATACTAACACCTGAGTGTATTGATATATTTCCCTATTTCTGTGTAGATCTGATTTTAGTTGCATGAACTATTCTTCTTCTCTTCACAAATCACAATGAGGATGTTAAACACCAGTCATGTGTGTGTGGTACCACTTCTCTTCAAAGAACCAAATGGTTCACTATTCTTCCGTCTTCGCAAAGCAGATTTGAGAGTGCTAAGCACCTGTCAAAGGTATGTGGGACCCCCAAATTTTCGCGCACCCTTCCTGGTGCCTTGCACGTAAAATTTAAACCTTGCGCGTAAAAATAACTTTTAGTGCGTAAAAGGCTTTTCACGCAACTCTTCTTTTTCGCGCAAATCTTCCCTTTTTCGCACAACCCTTCTTCTTTTCGCACACCACTCTATACCTTAATTTTTCCTTGCATCAGAGCTCGAGATTTTTCTAAGTGTCGAGCCTCTCTGAATGAGAGGGGTTCACCTCATATTTATAGGCATTTTTTATCCTGCGTGTAAAACCCCTTCTTGCTCGTAAAACCGTCTCTCGGTTCATTGAATTATGCGCGCCTTCCTTTTATTCTCGCGCATCGCCTTGGTTTTTCACGCATCTCATTACTTATACATTTTTCATCATTCTGAACATGAATCCTCTCTTGCGCGTAAAACATCAAACCCACATTTTGCGCACAAATGACTTTACGCGCACTAGTTTTTTTTCGCACACATGGCACGAACATCTCCGATTTTTCGCACGCCTCTTGCCTTTGCCAATTTTCTGTATTTCTGATTCGATACAATGCTTGCACGAAAAACTTCACCCAGCTATTCTGTGCACAACATTTTTCACGCACATTCCCATTTTTCCACGCACAGCTCTGGTTTTTCATGCAGCTCATGCCTTTACCATTTTTCAACGTTCTGATTCTGAAACACTATTTGCGTGAAAAACATTGCTCCGCTATTTCACGCACCACGCTGTTTTTCACGCCCAGCTCAAGTATTTCGCGCACAACCCTTATTTTCCGCGCAGTACATCCTCTTTGTGCGCACCTACTTTTGCAGACAATCCATGTCTTCATTTTCCAATTTTGAGGCCCAAAAATTTGGCAAACACTGGGAAATAGCGCCACCTTGTATCTGCTCTTTTTGTACTGCCTCCTAATCATCCATTCCTTTGTCAACATTCTCTGACCAAACATGGATCATTAACCACATCCCTTGAACTCGACATACCACCATGGAATCTCCTTTGTCAAAAAATTTGTATGTCATTTGTTTGTTTTTTCAACAAGCACGATCACCTCAAAAACACTTCTTCTCAGTGATCTGTATCCTTCAGCAACTCTTCTGCTTTCATCACAAACTCCACTATCTTGATATGTATTTTTTGAAGGAATAGCTTTAGCATCATCATATTCTATGACAATGTGACGTGCATGGCCATATCATAATTCCAATCACTCGCACATTGTCTTGTTCTTCAAAATCATTATCCTCATATGGATTATCCCTCACTTCTTGATTGTCGTAAACAATGTGTCACCTTTGACACATGTTCTTTGAACTTATGATCCGTACAACAATCATCTGAATTTCAATTCCTCCATTTCATTAGAGTACTTATTGATCTCCTTCATTTTGATCTTCATTGACAACTATTGACAACAAATACAACCTTATACACAAAGTGGTTCCAACAGTTATTACCTAAAAAGTTATTTTATTACATAATTTTCAATAAAAGGGTAATTAAAGGTCACGAGTAAATAATATATGGAATGATAAATATGTTTATTTTTCAATAATATATTTCTAGTAAATTTATATTATTTATACATGATATTCAGACCAGTACATTGGAAGTCAAGACTAAATGTAATGTATTTTCATCCAAATTTTATTTATATGGGAAACACGCCTTATAGAAAAATTATTTATATTGTGTGGGTGTATATTTCTTTGGAATTTATTTTATAATACATATCTTGATAATTATTTTATATAAAAATAAATATAATTTTATTATTTTAATGGGGATTTGGATTCCCAAGATACAAACTGGTAAAATATTAGTATAACAGTATTATTATTTAAAGGGACTATTTATGATATGATTATAAGGATGAAATCATATGATCTAATTCAAAAAAAAACTCATGTTTTTTTTCTTCTCCAGTTATGAAATGAAAATATATTTTATCTCTAAATTTTCCTCTTTTAGATGATTATAGATACCAAAATAATGTTTTAATTAAAATTTTCTTTATTTCTCTCTTCGTCTGAAAACCCTTTTTCTTCCAAATCAATTATTTCCAAAAAGGGTTAAAAGGAATTTTTCACTATTTTATAATGCTTTTTTATGAAACTATAACCCATTTTTTATTATTTATTATCTTTTCTTCAATTAATATTCATTTAATTTTTCAGACTAGTCCCTTTTGGAATTTATCGTAATGTTAATGGAATATTAGTTTTAACACATATGGAATTAATAAAATTTTATTCCATAATTTCTGAGATTTAATATAATAATTAATTTATAAAATTTCAAGGTTATTTTTAAAAAATTGAAATTACTTGTGTAATTTTAGTTTTATGAATTTATTTTCAATGTTGAAATTCTTTTTTCCTCAAGAAATTATCCATAAGATGTTGTAAAATAATTTTCCTTTTACTATGAAATAATTTAATTTTACATATGACTTATTGGGGATATGATCCCATTGTACCAAACTTATTATTTTTCGGAATGGATTTTTATTATGATCCAGAGTTGTTTTTTAAACACATTCCTTTTCTATGGGTTATACTTTGATTAATTGATGAGATTATTATTCGATATATTTCATTTCTATGGGTTATGCTATGATGGAATTCTTATGAGACACTATTATTTTAATGGGTCATGATATGATGAATATTTTATGATCTTATGGAAAACTTATGGATTTTTATTATTATTTTAGAGTGGTTAAATTATAGCCAAAGATGATGGTAATGTTATATCCAAGGAAGATGGTTACGTTATAACAAAGGATGAGGGTCACGTAATAACTAATGAAAATTGGGCCATATATCTCCCACTAATTCATTGGAAAATGCATTATATATCATGGGGAGACAATGGAAATTTATTATATATTTATTATCCAAAATGGGAAATAGGGCAATAAGCTTGATCCCCAATTGAAAAATGGATGATGGGCTAGATTCACAATGGTAAATGGGTGATGAGTTCTAATCTACAATATTTTATTTTCATGGTTTTTATCCTTGAAAAATGAAATGATTTATATACCTATGTAGGTGCCAAAAATTTATAAAATGAGATTTTGGTTCATGAATTATGATTATTTCACTATCTTAGGGATCATGTCTTTCGGAAACGTATTACTTTATTCCATGACTCATGTTTATGATCTATGAAAGGTTGGTTGTGAAATTTCTAATTTATTTTCATGATCTCATAAAATTATTCATATCTTATAATTTCATATGATCATTGAATGATATCTCTCATGTTCACCCTTACAGAGAACCTAATTTTATCCATTATTATGTTTTGTTTCCCCTTATTATGAAGAAATGTTTTAAGTAGGGTGTGTTTATTAATAGTAAAAATGGGGAATATATTTTTGAGAGATGTTTAAGATATTTAATTAAATAAATATATTATATATCTAGTCTCTAAACACATGAAACCATTATAATCCCCATGTATGTATTTGTAAAATATATTTAATAGTCATATAAATTATTTGATATTTATGAATGAAATGCTTTGGTCTTTACACATATAGGGAAGCATAATTTTCATTTATAGATTTTAAATATTATTATATAAATATAAATTACATAATATAAAAATCCAAGTAGGAATTATATCGTTCTAGTGCCTTTTGAAATGTGGATACATAAAAAACTTATTCATATAAGATCTACATCATCTCCAAAATAAATAATCAAAATATTCCCTCTTCATATAGATATCATACATAAAAATTTCTTTCATATCCAAGGTAAGGAAAACATAATAAACGATGATTTAAAACACTCAGTAATGGCGTAAAGGGGAGATATTAGAGATCCTATTTATATAACATGACAATAAGTGTATGGAAAAATAATCTTTACATTTGAATCCCCTTCCATGTATATCATAGATCATAATCTATAGTCATAAAATAATTCTTGGATGTTAATAAGACGGGAATCATAAATAAATTAAATAACATGAACAATTATAGACAAACATTATGATAATTTATAGATTTGTAGTATACAAAAATCCATATATTATCATTTCCTTAGTATTTTAGTCTCACTTCCAAGACTATCATAGTGGATTAGGCTCACTCGCCATTTCATACTCAAGGATCACTCTCAAGAATATCATAGTGGATTGGGCTCACCCTATATTTTATAGTCAAGTTTTGCTCTATTTGTTATAATAATGTATTAGGTTCACTATACATTTTGTATTTAAGGATCGCTCACAAGACTTTCATTACAGAAAATGGACCTTACAGAAAATGGTTCACATCCCATTGTAGTCATTTTTTATCTCTTGAGATATCCATATTTACCCAATGCATTAGAGCGATTTACAATTCATATCCCACTCTTCAGATAATTAGAAACATATATATATTTCACACAATAACATAAAACCTTAATCAAAGAATAACCCTTGGAAAATAAATAGGATTTATAATTATTTATTTATTGTGTAATTTGTAGAAAATAAACTCATTTCATTAACATTTCATCATAGAATAATTTTTCCTTGCGAAAGAAACTAGTTTTATAACATCATTTTTAAATCATCATTATTATAATCCATCCAAATAATACAAGTTTTTGATATCACCGGATCATATCCTCAGTAAGTTATTAGTGACATCAAATCTTGTTTTCATAACAGAAAATTCCTTTAGAAGATCACTTGGAAAATTTTGTGAGGAAAATACACGTTTCACATTACAACTATGTATTTAAAATATAGGAATATAAAAAATATTAAGAATATTTTATTATTTTTAATGAAACAAGGAGTATTATAATGGAATCATTAAATAATTTAGTGGTTATTAAAGTTCAAAATTTTGTTCATGTCATGTTTTTTATCAAAAAAATTCTATTTATATGTTATGTAAAAAGTGTAAATTCCATTGTTTTGAATATTATAAGAATAATCATTGCAGATAATTTTTTAAAAATTTAGACATTTTTATAAATGATTTTTATAAATCATACATTAATATTAAAAATTTTCTATTAATTTTTTATAAAACATGGACATGGAAGAAAAATACTTTTTTGCCGAAGAGAGAAATAAATTCATATTTCCATAAAAATATTCCTTCAATCTATTGAGTAGTAAAAGAGATGAAAATTAAATAATAAAATGTAATATATATATATATCAATTAATATATAATAATAAATTTTATTATATTCTTGGGATGTAGATCATGAAATTTTACAACTAGAAACATAATCATGAACAACCTCATTAAATAATGTGATTGTAGCATAAAATCCTTGCAAATTTGCAATCTTTTGAATTATAAGACCCTTGTAAAATTAAAACATAAATTTATATATAAATATATGTCTCCTAATTTTAATTATAATGATCATTTAATACATTTATGTTAATTTTATATTCCACACAAAATAAACAAGTGGTAAATATAGAATGTGTCTCCCTTAAGTAAAAGTGAGTTAAAAATCTATTATATCATGTTTTACTAGATTTATAGGCACTCTAACCTCACAGAAAATAAACAAGTGGTAAATATGGAATGTGTCTCCTAGAATTAAAAGTGAGATGAAAATCTCTTACATCATGTTTTACTTTCTTCAAAGGCACTCTAACTACCTATATAAAAAATTTATATTTATTATAAATTTATAAGAGAATAATTTATATAATTATAATCTCATATATTATCCACTAATAACATTTGAATAAGAATTTATTAAAAATTACTTATTAAAATACTCATTATAGGGGCTAAATGTTTAATTTTTCATGAGAATTTTGGTTGTGCAGTTTCGGTCCTTATACATTGATCATGGTTTCATAATATCTAGAATTTTATTTGTGATATAAATTCAAAATATTAATTTTACATATATTTATATTTAGTGTCTTACACAAAATATAGATATTGATAAAATAAATTACACCATTCATGGATATGGAAAACCGTTTGTATGTATGGACCATTTTTCAGTTTTTGATGAATGGAATATAAAAAAGTTAATGAATATTTGACCAATATATAATAATAATATAATTTGTTTGAATTATATCTATCTTTATTACCCTCCAAGTAAAAGGGAAATGAATAATTAATCACATCCCTTCATGGATGTGGTAGTCCACACTAACGCATGAGTAATGTTTTCATTTTCCAACAGATTCTACGGTAAAAATGAATAAATGAATATTCATGAAATAATAATTATTTTTTAAATATTATATGTGAAAATTAAACCCAGCATAATAACTATCCACTAAAAATGTTTGTAGAAAATGTATTATGTCAATATGTTGAGAGGATAAGACATACATATACATGATCCACACTTTAACTTTCAATTTGAATGAAAATATGGTGAATAAATGAGGGTTAATAATCATAATCAATGTGAAACATTTTTTGGATATTGAATTTTTAATTTTATGAATAATATCCAAGATTGTGACTATGTATAATACAAAAAAAAATTAATGAGATTGGGTAAGAAGATTACCTATTCTTCGATAATCCTTCTATAGATCCAAAATTAAGGACTCATGGACTGGTCTTTTAATAATTTAAATACCTCTAAATAGTTTATCCTCATGTATATAATTTAATTTTGTATGGTTGGGTTGATCTATAAGGATCCATGTAGAGTAAAGAATAGAAATTAAGGATTCCATTTTATAAGTAATGGGAGGGTAACTCTTAGAATTTCAAAATATATTGAAATATAATAATGTAATTCTCAAGAAAAATTATTCAAAATGATTGAATATTCATATATAATGTATTATCATTAAAATATCATCATAAAATGATTTTTTGGAAAATTTATGAGGTTTTATAAATGTTATCCTTGGGTGTAACCACTTAGTTAAACTATTTTAAATTTGACCATAGTAAAAAAAATCACTCTAAAAGGGTTATATTTTTATATATAAGGTTAAAATTGGCTCATAAAATGCCATTTGATTAAAATTTAGACCATATATTATCCATTATATCCACATTCAATATTTTTATGAATTTTAAATAGTTTATTAAAATATTATTTTTATAAAGTCTCATTACAATCATTTTTGAATCTATTACTTTAATTTTACTTAAAAAAATATAAAAAAATATAATTAAAATATAGTCATTTAGAAAATCCCAAATATATCATATTTATCTAAAAAATTCATTTAATATAATTATTAAAATAAATATCATTACTTTTAATATTTTTAACATCAATTATTTTAATTTTGTTTTAATTGGATAAATATTGCATTAATGATGTGTAAGTGTTTCAGTTGATTATTAGATCATTAAAACATTAAAAATATTATTATAAGTAAATTCATATATCTTTAAAATCATCATTTTTAAAAAAATTACTATTTTTACACTTATTATAATATATTAGAGATATTAAATCGAATAGGGTGGAATTTTTGTAATTAGTCTTTACATAAATTAATATAAAGTAAATAATCCCTGAAATATAGAACAATGTGAACATATATTAGATAATTATATATTAATTCACTATATATTCCTATCCAAAAGAATAATTCAATGTTTTGTTTAATTTTAAATCCTAATCCCATTTTTTTAATCCTGTTTTACCCTAACTGAGTGGATAAAAATTTACTATGGTTATTAACCATATTGACCAAATATAAAGGGTATATATTTATAAAAGTTTAACCACATGATAAAAAATATGGAATACATTTTAAAACATTAAATTAATTGAAATGGAAGTAATTATTTTAAGAGAGACCCATAGAATGCAGTGAAAACAATTTTTTAGAGAAATGAATTTTTATGTATAAAAATGTGTTTATACCGAATTCAAAAATAAAATTGATTAAAATGTACAAAATTGGATAAATATTAACATAATATAACCGATTTTACTCCGAAACAATTTTAAATCAAAATTTTACTTTGTAAATTCATAAATATAAAATGTGGTTTCCAATAAAAATTTTTGTTTCTCTCTATTCAGTGAAAAATAAATCCTTTCAGAAAAATCAAAAAATATAACTCTATGATAATTTTGAAATGTTGATTTAAAATATTAATTTATTTTTTTTTCAACAAAAAATCTATAAGATAATATATATATATATATATATATATATATTATCACCCAACAAAACATGTTTGAATGAAA
The DNA here is from genome assembly GCA_963277665.1 of Viscum album. Classification (NCBI taxonomy): domain Eukaryota; kingdom Viridiplantae; phylum Streptophyta; class Magnoliopsida; order Santalales; family Viscaceae; genus Viscum; species Viscum album. The sequence goes on along the minus strand of OY728153.1, from coordinate 180,992,808 downwards.
ATTTTTATTGACTCATAAAATAACATCACTAACAAAAATTGATTGCTTATTTCCTATGATTTAATAGAAAAATTCTTATTGATTTGGAAGTTTATATATATATATATGTATATAATAATATGTTTATTTTTACTCATACCAACCAATTTAATGGCTAGTTTATAGTTGTCATATTTTAATAATAAAATTCCATGGTTTGTCTAAGCTTTGTGTTGAATGTCATACACGATATAGAACATTATATTATTCATTTAAAATCATGGCGTGTTACATTATATCACAATCGAAAAAATTAACTCCTATATATTTGAATCTATTATTGGTTATCAAGGGATTTATTTTTGAAAATTCATTTGTTTTAAAACCAACATCATAAAAGGGGTCAATTAACCATCCTCTTAATAATTGGGAAAGTGAAATATGAATGCCATCTAGAACAATAAAAAACTTGGTTTTAAAATATAATATAATTTGTGCGAAGTGAAAATCTATAGTTATTGGAGATAATTAATTCCCAAGGACTAATATAGATTGATATAGAACATTGTTAAAAGATAGTTAATGAGGGAAAACCCATAAATTATTTATGGGTAAAAAGACCATCGATTCATAAAAAATGTGGTAAATATATAAAATTTCCTTTGAATATTATTTTATAAAATATGAAGGATCCTTTTACCATAAATATAGAATACATTATTGAATACACATACATTAATTCTTTTTATATCATAAGCACAATTTCACTCATTTTTGTGTTTCTATCCATTTCCACATCATCCATACTCCTTGAAGTGAATTTTAAATATGTAATTTCCATTCGTAAAGCATTGACATTATTTTTTATGGATCTTAATATTCATAAAATAATAAAAATTCATTCCTAATATCTTTAAATAGTTATGAAAACTTAAATTACTAGAGAATGTCATAAAATATGATAAATCATAATTTAACATTAACAAATAATAACAAAAGTTCAACGTAATCTATTCCATATGTTGTTAACCATAAAACGCTTCCTTAATTTGTATAAAAATTTAAAATACTAAATTTTTAAAATATTTCCATTAAACTTCTAAAATAAAAATAAAATTAATCCCAAAAAAAACATAAAGTAACTCTAAATGTAACATATGTGATACCATGATTATATATTCTCTAAAAACAAGGTAATAACAAAAATAACCATAAAACCACAATTAAAAGATACATTATTACAAAAAAATAACTCTATCATAATTCCCTAAATAAAAACATATATTATAAAATATATTCCATAAATAAAAAATGCTATAAACTCTATATAATAAAACATAAACTACTCTTTCATAAATTCATTAATAAGTTCCATGTCATCAATAAAATCTCATGTACATTATCAATAACATATTTATCTCAACTATACAATATATGTTCGATATGGAGTGTATATTAAGATTTAAATTAACCTAAATCATGTGATTTCTATAAAATATAACCCTATCAATGAATCATTTTTTTTGTTTCTACAATATCATTTAAATTTTTCTCATAAATACACTATGAAAAAATTATACAAAACTGTCTTTAAATGTTTCATAATTATTATAACCATAATACCATTAATAAGAATACTTTTACAACCTAATTCTAAAATTCCAACACATAAAAACATCAATCATTCCACCTATTTCATAAATAACGAACTAGTGTTCACCATATAATTTTTTAATACCTCATTCCTTTCATATGTCATTTTTAGTCTCTTCATCATCTGCAGTAAAACCATTAATCATATAACCTTTATAATCCTATTTTCAATGTTTCATCTTAGGAAATTTATTTTGTAATTAATATATTTCCTATATTTAAAACAATCAAAAATTGATCATACCATATGGAAATAATTATTTAATCCATTTAATTTAGAAAACTATTCGATTTACCTAGAAAATTACCTTCTCTATGTCCTCTTCCACAACTAAAATATCTTCTCATTACATTGACACATTTCCTTGGGTGATTCTTCCAAAAAACTTGACATGGATGAAATTTAATATTCCTCGCACCATGGTATTCATGAATCTCAACTTTTCTATTATTTTGAATGTCTAGATCATTAGCCATGTAGAGATTCTTAATTATATAAAGAGAGAAGTGATTAGGTATTGTAAAAATCATTCATATTATATATTCTATTTCAGTTGATTTATCATAAGGAAAATTATTCCATTACATATAACATGTAGTGTAAAAATCAATTCATACTGGTTCCATCCATTTAATAAAACCAATCAAATATTGTGAGAAATAATAATCATATTGGGAAAACAAATAATCATAAAAAATCACTAATATGGTTTATAAACCCTAAAAAACATTTTTTAAATCTATGAAAACATATTTATAACCTAGGATATCTTTGGTTTTCATATATTCAAATTATATGTTCTGTTTTTTTAAATGGGAACTAACCCAATTTTATATCCTACGAGTATCAAACCATGTCCATGGTATGCTAACACTCAATGTGCCCTAGAATTATGGGTGTGAATTACTCGATAAACTCCTTTAATGGTTATTACACCCACATTAATCTATTCCAAAACCGCATGGACATTTATTATATAAACAATGATATTTTACTAGAATACTACCCTCATTTATATACTGTAATATAGTAAATTATCATATATATAGGATTACCCTAAGAGTTGTCACTACAGTTTTCAAATCCTAGTTTCCTATTGTTCACAAAACCTTTCCATTATATAAACAATAGTGGCCCACACATTTTATATATATATATATATATTAAAAATTATTAGATGAATATTCATTAAATAACTTAATTCACCACACCAGAATCAAATAGGTATAGTTCCTTTCGAAACATGAATATATAAGAAAATTTTCTACACAAGATTAATATCATTTGCAACTTAATTTGTCACAACATGCACCCTTCTTATACTTATCATACATAAAGAAGTCATTATATCATGGGGAAGAAAAATATAATAAATATTGAGATCACATGGAAATTAAAGGAGAAAATGGATATATCAAAAATCACATAAGTATAATAAGATCATAAGGGTATGAGGATTTCGCCTTTACAATTGAATACCATACCCTATATATCATGGATGATTATATTGAGTCATAGAATAATTTTTTATAGTAAAAAATAAATTACTCATAAAAAAATTGAATAAAATGAACCAATAGATCATAGAATTGGCATTAGTCATTGATTTTTTGTATACACATAAAAATATAAAGCCATTTTCTTATTAGGGAAGGCATACTACTATAGATTGGGTTAACTATCCATTATGGTGTTAATGTTAACTTCCAAGATTATCATAGTGGATTGGGATCACTCCTAATTACCTAGTCATGGTTGAATCACAATACTATATTTGTGGATTGGTTTCACTAACTATTTTGTAGTCAAGTTTCCCTTCCATAAAAATCTTATCAGACAAATCCCATTACTAAAATGGGTTCACACCCCATTCTTATTCTATTTATCCCAAGACATGTCCATCTATACGAAATGAATTAGGGAGGGGGAGATAATTTTTTCTCACCAATAACATAATAAAAATAAAACATATGTGTTCCATAGGATCATAAAACGTTGATAATATCTGTAGCTAAGGAAAGGATATGAGATTTATAAATATTTCATCATTTCTTAACCTATAGAAAAGAAATCGTTTTCATAAAAATTTCATTATAGTATAGTTAACTCCTGGGAATGTAGTGAGTTTCAAAGAATCATTCCAAAATAATAATTATCATATTATATCCAATTAATTAATTTTTATTTTATCATTAGATTATATCTTTAGAAAATTAAAAGTGACATCACTGGATGTTTAAATAGAATATGATTCTATTAAAAAAATCATGGACTATTTCTTTTTGAAATTTTCCTTTTCAATTTGAAATCACACATTTGAAGTATACAAACCTCTATAAAGTTAAGGAAAAAAATTCTTTGAAATAACCTTAGAGACTTTTAAATGATGTTTCAAATCATTAAGGAGTTTTGATAGTGGTAAATTCTATTCGTATCTGATGTAGGGGAATATTGGAAGCGACCATGACCTCAAAAATGAGCCATGACCTGTTCTAAGAATGCCAAACCAAACAAAGGCAATTGAAACTATAAACTCGGGATTCCTCACACATAGAAAACATCAAATGAGGACCACCACATCTTGGATTTAATGCAGCATTATATGCACCTCATAGAACACCATTGACCAGGAGAATGCACTTCCCAAAGCATCCAAGAAACCACCACTACTAACCGACTTGGAGAGAAATGAAGGAACCGGAAGCCTGGGCAATTTTTAAAGGGGATAGGGCCTCAACCAAGAATCTCATCCTCGACTAGATTCCAACCCCAACCACCAAATCCACCACCATGTGAAAATCACACGTGAAATAACACCAAACGAACAACACCGCCATGAAGAAATAGCTGATAGAGGATGAGACCAGACGCAAGACAAGTACTAGAGAAACCTATGAAACTCAACCCGGATGTCCCAAATATCCCTGAGAAATTCATTGCACTATACTAGAATCGGGTCGGAAATGTGGCCATTAGGAGGATAGGGGAGGGGAAGAGAAAACAAGGTCATCAAAAGGGGGAAAAGGGAACAAAATGGTCCAATTGGGAGAGACGAAGCAGGGGGGAAAGAAACAAAGAAGAGAACGAGGGGAAATGGAGAAAGGGAGGAAAGGGATGGTGAAGTGGTGCGCCGATCTCCCCCCTCTAAGGCTCCACTGAGAAAACCCTAGTAGAGACTACCGAGTAATGGGAGCCTCTCGGACACCTTTTTTGGTTTGAGACCATTGTTTATCACCCTCATGATACTTCATAAATCATCCTAGTGAGAACATGAATAAAAGTGTCAAATCATACACCAAAAATAATAAAGAATCATAATATATAGAAAATACTATAAGGAATCACCCTAGGAATCGCTAAAGTAAGTTACATGATGTGAAAAGGTGAAACCAATGGTTAGTTGGTTGACAGTCACACAACTTGTCAATTGAATCACTCTCACATTGCCACATAGTTTACATATCTCCTAGTTAGGTGTTACATGTTACTATGGGTTACTAACTAGGGTATCACAGTCCACTAGTAAGAAAATTTCCCAAGAAATTCCACTTAGAAACATAGGATCCTCATGTAAGAGCTAAAAAGAGGTGATTACCTTCAAGTTAACATTATCATGTCACTAGAACACCGCCCTAAGACATGTGGAATATCAATCAAATAAATATTTTTCCTATTACAAACGCCCTTTGATATTGATCCCTTACCCAAAAATAAAAATATTAATCACAATTATTATAATCAAACACATACATTCCAGTATAAATAATGAGGGAAAACGATCTCATCTAGGGTTTAAATGATAGAAAAGTAAAGAGAATCACATAAAGATCCAATCAAGCGTTATCCTTATATATAAAGGTCACATGTTTTGGAAATCCCTATTTAAAACCATTCTTCAACCAAATTCAACTCAATGGAAAATCATACACAAACTAATGAACAACCACAATATGTCTTTGGGAACCCTCTTTCAAAATCACCTTTAAACACAAGGTAATATTTTGAAATTCACAAAGAACAACAAGTAATTAACATGTAAAAAACAATTAAAGGCATCATCAAAGATAAAAAAACAAAAAATTAATCACACTACCTTTTTAAAAACATGGAAATACCTTTTCTAAAGAAACACACCCTTTACACTCAAGAGAAAAACGTGAAAAAACAAGTATTTTGTTTCTAAATAATGGGAACTTATTTAAATATGGAAACCACTTTCACTAAAAGAAAACATCAGTTTATAAAACCCAACTGATTCTAAATACCATAAGCCAATTTTTTTCTCATTCAAAACCATCGATGTCATATTATATAACAATTAAAATGTATTAACTACCATTTAAAATCAAAGTTCCATTTAACAAATAATTTCACCTATTTATTTCCAAAGGAAAAATCCAATAAAAATGGAAAAACTATGATTACAAAAAAACCATGAATCCTATATATCATTTACTATGATCAAGAACATATTTAGAACATGAATAAGTCAAATGAATCTTTAAATAATGTAAATTTAACGAAAAAAAATTTCTCAACTGGTGGAATGATGTTTCCAGTGATGGAAACCACCAAAAGAGGCATCAAGAGATGGATCAAAAACATTTAAAACCCAAAGAACCAAATTAAAATAATCCCTAACCACTAAATATAACCACTAATGTCTACTAAGGTTTCTAAAAATAGATAACAAATAAGAAACTAAGATAGGAATAGAGGAGAAGAAAATAAGAACTCTTGCATTTTGATTTGGTTGAAAACCACCAAGAAATCACTCAAAATACACTTGGAGGAATTTTGAAGGGAGAGAGAGCTCTTGAGGAGGAAAAAAATAAAGGGATCAAATGAGGAAACATGGGGGTGAGAGTCCCAATTAAAAAGAAGCTAAATTAAAAAAAAATACCACAACTTTAATAGGTCATACAATTGTCTCACATTGTTTACCAAATAGTGCGTAGACCATGAGGCTAAAACTACCTCAAAAACATAAAGGCAACAAAATTCTCTCACACTATTTCCCAAATGGTCCACAGGACCTGAACTCTCCCCTCTTAACCAATTCTCAAGGAATACAACTTCTACTATGCTGTTTCTCAAACAATGTTCTTAATCATGAACCCCTATAAAAACTCTAAAAACTCAAAGTTTCAACCTCGAGACACCCTAATTTCTAGAGAGAAATTAATTGTAAGATCAAGAGAAAAAAATTGAAATTTATAATTTCACAATATTTTGGATTTATATCTTTTTTTCAGCAAATGTAAATCATATGAGTTTCATGGTGTGAAACATCCATTTAGGTTGTAAATATGGAATTTTTTAGGATGTCTATAAATTTCATCATCCCTATGATCTTCCTCCTTATTCATTTGATTATCTTGAAATTGATGCATATAAAAGGTTGTTTTTGTATCCCTAATATATTTTGATCTCTGACTTTCAATCATCACTTTAGGAGATTCAATATTAGTGATTTTGGTTGAGTCATTCTCTTTCCCTATGAGAGATTTCATGTTTCTTCAGAGGTTACACAGTGGTTGTATTATTTTTATTTAAAGTTATTTCTGGTTAATATATTGAAAATACACCTCAGTATTTCAGATTTATTTGAGGATTCCTTGTGTGGTTGTGGCCCCATGATTAATCCTCTCTTAATTTAGCTTTATAAAATATATCACAAAGCTTCCATTGAGGTAAGGTAATTGATTTCCCTCTCTTTTATGTGAATTTTTTTGGATTATCATCATTTTTATTTTCATTGGGTGAATGTTATGAATTGGAATAATGAAGATAATAAGCCATACTAATGAGTTTGAAAGGTAATTTTGTGATTCACATGATGTTAAGCTTTTTTCTTGATACTATTAATTTTGTTTCATGCTATATGATTATTATATGATTATACATTATAGTAAAGGATTTATATTGGAATATACTTTAAATTATTAAATACATAAATAAATTAATTGAAAGTTCTATGTTAAATATATATATATATATATATTTAAATTTATTTATGGTGTGTGAGTTAGTGGCCTTAGTTTTGTGTAGCTTGAGGGGATTAGTTTTTTGAATCATGGTGGTCTTATTTGTAATTTGATGAATTGATGTGGTGGTTGCTCGATAACAGTTCAATAATAATGCAATAATAATATTTTCATGTAGAAAAATGGTTATGTATAAATAATTAATTCATTTTAATTTAAACTAATAATCAAAGGAATAAATCATGGTGGTTAATTGTTGAATTGAAAATGGAAAGTGTAATATTGTTCATAACCCCTTTGTTGATTCTTATGGCAGGTTGTTTTTTTCATTAGAGGAACCTCTTGGTGGTGTTATGTTCAATAATTTCACAATTGAGGTTGGGGTGTTTTTTCTTGTGTGAAAACTTTGGTTTTTTCTTGTGTGAGACTATTATATACTTCTATTTTTCTTGTGTTTTATTAATCACCCCACCCATGTCGGGTGACCTGACTAATATGCAATGAAGATGGGGGTGTTTTATCCTAATATTTTTTTTATGGGAAGGAAATATATGGATTACTGGACCCTATTTCATGTTCTCCCATCCATATAATCTATGGGTGATATCCGTGGTAGACGATGATATATGGGGTCGAAGTCATTTATAGTTGGGGAGGGTATGAGGTTGATGTAGGTGTGTCTTGGAAATGGCGCGACATGGTGGGGATCCAGTGTGGTTCAGGTGGTAAGGTTTCATCTTGGTTTGAAGTTCATCACTGGCTTCTCGCCCGGTTCGACGTGGCTCATCCTTAGATGTAATCGACTCACTTGGATTGGCACAGCTCGGATCTTGCAGTGTCGTCGTGGAGCGGTGGATCCTCAGTTCGGTCCAGCATGGCCAGGTGTGTTTATAGCGTTTATCTAGTGCAGGTTGGCATAGATCTGGTGGTCAGAAGGGGAGAACCTTGTTTCCATTGTTCTTGTAAGTTTTTGTTTTGTTTTAATGGTTTGATGTTGGTTTTTTTGCGGTGTCTATGTTTCCGAAGACCCCCTGTATCCTCTACGCTTTCTCTGGCTTCCTATGGTGTGATCTAGACTTCCTGCGGATGGTTGGGGAAACTAAGGATGGTGACGGGGCTCCTTCCGGCGAATGTTCCGGTGACCAGTGAAGGCTCCATGGCATAGGGTATCGATTGGCGTTCTCATCTGGTAAAAGGAATTTGATGGGTTTTATGGTGTTTTATGTTGTGAATGTTGATTTTCATGAATGGTTTGAGCCTGATGGTGGGAAGGAAGTCCCTGCCAAAATTGAAAATATAGAACATGCTTTAATGGAGGACTCATAGTTGGTGATTCCTATTTTCAAATCTTTATGGATTTTGTTGTTTGAGAGGGTATGACATTTGCCATCAGATCGGGCCTGTGCTTTGACACAGGAAACTTTCTTACCGAACTACCTTGCAATAGTGAAGAGCTTCATCATGTTTATATACTGGGGAGGGGGAAATCTGTGTTTTCAGTCTAGTTTTACTTCTTTTTTTCAACCGGTTTAAGTTGTCTTATGTCCGTGATGTCTATGTGTTTTCCCCCCTTCTTCCTCTAAAAGAGGTTTTTATCAAAATAATAAAAAATTGAAGGCCTTCGGGCTGTTGTATGGATGGGAGAAAATGATATCTTCTCATTGGGTGATAATGGAACATCTGTGGGAAAGAGGTTATAAGTTTTCTATGATTATATTCATTATATTTTTATCTTATTATACATAGACTCATTATTTTTTGAGAGATATTTATTCATATTGGTGGACTATTTTACACATGTATGTTCTGGTTAATTTTGTTGTTTGTTCACAAGGAAATTATTATGCACTTTTCACATTTTCATGAGAGACCTTGGGTATTATTCTACAAAGTTTAGATTTTATACTCATACCATGTTTTTAAAAACTATTTTCTAGGTATTTAAGTGTAAATTAGTAGTTGATATGTATTGTACAATCTTTGAGTTGGGAGCGATTATATTTACTAAAATAGTATTTTTCTTTTGGTATTTTTTTCATTCAGAGATATTCGTATCCATTTTATATTCATGCATAAGGGATATTTCTTATATTGAACTTTGGTTTATTTCTTTTATATTATGGTGGAAATATTGGTGATTTTATGTTCTAGTCCATTGATATTGTGGGTAATTCCTCCCATTTGAGTGTTGTATAGCCTTGGTTTTAGTCTCTAACCTGGGGACTAATGGGGGTGGAACTCGAGCGTCACTACTCTTTATTGTCAGCCCTATAAGGGTACTAGTAGAGGAGTTTGGCGACACAAAAAAGCATGATAGGGTGACCATGAAATTAAAATATAATGAAATGCAATATTTTATTTATATTTTATGGAAATAAGGCATCAAATTTACTATATAAAATAAAATATTATGATCAATATCAAACATGTCTCATATAATTGAAAATAGAGAAAAATAACACCTATGATTTTAGAAGCATTCAAATCACATCCCCTCGATGGATAAAATATCAAGTCAAAAATTAAATACCTTGAATAATGATAGGATCATGATATAAAATATTAAATGGGGTATTATAATTACCATAAAAAATAAAACGTGTCGTATAAAAAGAAATATGTCTCAAGGGTGATCATTGAGACATAAAATACTTACTTTTATCCCTAACTTCCACTAAAGCACTTGAATATCCTTTATAAAAAATAACTACCAATATAATATTTTTTAGAATCATATTAATATATAAATACTTTTATAAACTTCATTTATAATTATTCTTTACATGTATTTTAGTTTGTTACTCTATATTTTTTATATCGTGTGTGAGTAATCTTCATCTTTTTTCAAGTAGTTTCCAAATAACTATGTTGTTATTTATTATTCTCCAAAAGTTCATCATTCCCATATCATTCAAGATGCTATAATTTATTTTTGATAATTATTTATAATTTTATTAATTCTTTCTATGGTATTTTTGGTTATGATCTATAAATATGAAATCATTAATGAGCATGTTTCCATGATTTTGCATGAATGGATGCTGGTGTCTTAATTAATGAGTTTAAAATTAATTTTTACATTACAGAACCAAAATAAAATATTTTTTTTCTTATTTATATAATATATTATCTACAGTTAAGTTCTCATAGCCATCCATGATATGATTTTATATCATTGCTCAAGTATGTGTTTTGACTATCGCAAACAAGAACAATCCATAATTAATGGATGATTATGATTATAAAAGGGATTTATTTTGGTATAATATCATAATTAAATATAAATATTGTCATTATTTATAAACATTTAATGTGATGAATCATATTTTAATATATTTTAATAATTTATAAATAAACTAGATGAAAAATGGGATATGTTACTTCATGGAGGCAATAGTCTTCACAACACATGGATAACATTTTCATTTCTTGAAGAATGATAGGGAAATATGGTTGATTATATTATTTCTATTAATAATTAAAAATAGTATATATTTCATCTTTATTGTTTAAATTCACCATTATAACTACTAAATAGAGGCATTGATAGAAAATAGAAGTAATCTCTTCTTGGAGATGGTAGTTCATAAAACTCACGAATGAAAATTTTATTTTTCTTAATAGAAATGGGAAAATGTGGTTACTAGTTCTTACCTTAGGATAAAAAAAGTCAATATAAAAAAAATGATGTAATTATACCAGGAAAGCTCATCCAGAGACAACGACTCTGACCATTTATAAAAATAAAAGAAAAGTACAACAAGTAAGTATCCTAATCCAAAAAAAGAAACTACATATCATAAAAACCATATCTATCACCATATCCATGACCCATTGCTTCATCCACAATAGTTGATTCCCACTCAGAGATTTCATAATGCTTCAAAGTCTTGACATACTTTATTCTGAGATTTAATTTTTTCAAATATAAAAACTCCTTAGAAGACTGTGTACCTTTTCCATTACTGACAGAGGACCTGGTAGGCATCGACATCAGCATATAAGAGTATTAATTCCTCTGCCTTCTTATTAGCGGAGCAGTCATAACTTCTTCATTACCTAGAACATTATTCTTTCCACCCTGAACAATGTCACTATAATAGGTTCAAATCCTACCACCATCATTCTCCTTTTCACTATCAGAGAAGTCCCCCCATTTTCCAGAGATATGCACCTCCTGGTATCAATCATTCACTCCCGGTTCTCGATCAATGTGACTATTAGTATCAATCATTGCTTAACATTGTGGGTATTCCACACATTGAGAGTTTCCAGGACCAAAAAAAGACTCCTCCATTGCCTCCTCCACAGCTCCTCCTTTGATGGTGACTACAGCCTGTGAGATGACACCATCGATCACTTGGGAACCTTCCATAACCAGTGGCATCTCCTCATGCTCCAGACATGAAAAGATATTATTGGTCATAACTCCACCAGAGCTATGAGTACCCATATTAATAGCCTCATATTCACCATATGCATTGGCCAAAGGCTCGTCAGAGTGAGGAACCTACTACAGATGGCACACACCTTTCACCATAGACTGGGACCCAACTCCAAGGTCACCCTTCAGTTTGTCAAAAACCTGAATCACTGTTAGATTTAGAGGAACCTGCATTGTCTTCATAACACATGCAATACTCGGCGCAACATGAAGAGAATCCTACCTCATCTACCTCTCACATTCTCATCATGTTGATCTTCAACCATTGCAACGACAGTGCAAGAAGACTCCAACTGTGCTACATGCCCAAAAGAATCTCTAGAATTTGTACACACAGTGGATACCACAGGGGCACTCATACCCCCATTCACATGTCCACATTCTAACAGAGTTGCCCCAATTCCATCCTTCACCACCGCCTGAGCAGACCTCTCAGTATCACGAACCACACAACCATCAGTACACTGACATTCCACCACCTGTGAGGTAACACCCATCCTTCCACTATGACAGATGACCTCCAGATGCCCAAACTGTCTGCACCCCACATAAAACTTCATCCACGATTCGAAGACAACCCCTTATATCCAGCAGAACTCCTTCCCATAAGTAATCCAGATGCAACACATGAGAGGCTTTGCAACGTTGAAATCGACACAGACCCGCATACAAATTAGGTGTGATACAGACTCAGTTCGTTGATCCGAGCATAAATATTGCCCAATCATATTACCAATGGAAAATAAATGTACTCACTTTGATGACATGGGATTTCTCTTGGATAACTCCATTTAAATGGAGATTATAATTAAATATCATGTGAAAAGAGCCCCAATGAAAAATAATAATAATATAGGGGAAGTAAAAATGTTATAGTTTCAAAAGGAAACCAAATTTTTAGTGTGGTTTTGAAGGTGTTGTGTGAGGGTCATTTTATAAGGTATAAGAATGTGAATTTTGTAAATATTTCATCTTAATATATTGATAGAACTTGATTAAAATTTTAATAAGAATCTAAAATAGAAAATAATAGAGTCGAAGATTAAATAAAGTCAATATTACCTCGTACATTTATTTCATACATAATTTAAACATGTTCTAAAGTCTTTTACTCATATAATTTTCACTTTTGGCATTTTTGGTTTTATCCTGGAAACAAATATTTACCAAAGTAATTTACTTTTAAAGCAAAAAAATAAAATGGAAATAATTAAAAAAAAATACATAATAATTAAAAATACTAAATCAATTTAATTAGATAAAATCTCTATATGTAATAAAATCAAATTTAATATTAGTGCATACGACGAGTGAATACCATATTTTAGAAAAAGTGTATTTTTAATCTCAAATATTATGTGTAGGATAAAATTTTAAATGTATTTAATTTTCAAGATGAATATTAATTTATCATATAAAAAATATGTTGATTTACAAGTAACCAATTGTTTACCAAAATTATATTCAATTAAATGAAACGTTAAAAAAATTAATTAAAAATATAACCTAAAACCTTAAAATTTTAATCACACCTTTTTTAAATTAAATATAATATTTGTTTTAAATTTCTTTTTAATTATTAAATAAGTATATAACCAATTAAAAGCTTTTAAATAGTTTTAGATCTTTTTTTATAATGATAAAGTCATAAAGTTTTAGTTTCGGTCAAAAATGTATTTCAACTATTCAACTAGAAATCAATTTTTGTGAAAAATACCAAAAATTCATCCTATGATAATATTGATATTTTTAATCGAAAAACTATGTTAATATTTCAAATTAAAATCCTAAAATTTTTTGATTTAACTTTTCAATAAATATATGAAAATATAATTAAAATTATTTTCTTTGGAAAATAACCTTTTAAAAATATTATTTAATATTAATTTTATTTCCATTAAATTAATAATAAAATTTTTATTAATATATTATTTATATCGGTAATATTTATTGTATAATATATTTAGTTTCTTAAAATAAATCGCACAAAAATAAAATCTTTAAAAACCTTACTTTTTAAAGCATAAATCAATCTTATTAGTAATTTAGCTACATTAATTAAATTTTTATCAAATCATTAGTATTAATAATGTCATATAATTTTATTTATACAAATATTTCACAATTTTGTTAGCTATATTTTTACTTTATAATTACATGGAATATTTTTTGTGGTTATAATGAATTTAGTGGTTTTTTTTTGGTTTGGTGTTTTGAGTGAACTAATTTGTTGAACACATTAGGTATTAAAGGAAAATATAATTTAAGATCATAGGGTGTTACAGTCTAGGTTCAGATTACCAATTGGAATATTATCCTTATTCATAAATTGGCTCACTCATCTTCTTATTGACTGATAAATAAAAGAATAAAAAAAATTATCATCTTTCACCCTATGTTAAGAAAATTTATGATGATTGGTCAACATTAATCCCTAATTTGAGTAATATTTCCTATGTGTGTGAAAAGGGAATCTAAAGAACCTCAAACATTTAACTACACCTGAACAACTCACGAAAATAAAAATTTTATTTTCTTTCTCCAATGAAATTCACTTCCTTCCAAACATATCTCAACAATCAGTAGATACTATTGACTGATCCATTATTATTACATCACATATTAGTTAAACTTAATTGATGGAAAATTAAAATTGATCAACCAGGGGATATATTAAATTCACAGAAAAAATATTGTAATCATAATAAATTTTAAAGGAATATTCTACCACAAAATAATAAAATAAAATGATATAATAGAGATTTTATTCATTAATATATTGAATTAGTCATTTATAGTTTGTTTTTATCTCTATTTATAATCATAAAAATTTATTCTTCTCCCTCAAGAGGTGACAAATTTGGCAGAATGTAAATTGAAAACCAAGGATTTACAACAGCAACATGAAGGAACCAATAAAAACTAAAAACACTAATACACTCCCCCTTAATACTCTATATTATTTATAGTTGTATTCATTCCTATTCCACCCCTCTATTAAACCTCATGAGATTCTATCTATCCTAAAATTTAATACTCATTAAATATTTTAGGCTCCATATAAATACAATGCTTGAATTCTTTCTTCCCTTAATTTGTTGAATGTTGGACTCAAGGGATTCAATTTATTATTCTTTGATTTAAAAATCCCCCATATTAACTCACCTAGAAAAAATGGAAATATTTCAATGGCTGAGGATCCCACATAAAAATTAACACTACCATGATGTGGAAGAGTATTTTCCATGATGTGGTCTTTAGTGGGTTTCTATGTTCTTGGTTTAAGAATTCATCAAATCATGGATCTATCATCCACAATGTAGTATTTCGTTATTTTCAGCTCCCATTCGATTCTTGATAATATTTTTTGAAGTTTTTAATGTTCAAATACTAATATATTATTACATAGTTTATTATGTATGAAAAATGAATCATAGCTAGGATGAAATTCCACCATGTATAAAATCTTTTGAAATATCTCTGCTACAAAAAATATATTACAAATAAACCAATGGTGAAGTATAAAATATAAAATAGGTTTGAAAACATTGCACATCTATTGATCATACCAATGATAAAGAAATAAAACTTATATAGCAACGAAAGAATATTAAATATCACTTGGGCCACTTTTAATAACCTAATAGATTCTCCCAAAATATTATTATGAATCATAGGGAATAAAGGATTCTATTATTTAGTTGGATAGGGAAAATATATAATAATATAACTTAACATGAAAACATTTATTATGTATCCATACATTTCTTATGTATTACTTTATTGAGATTATGTATCACTATAATCCTATATTTCTTCCTAATTTACTTCAATGATAAAGGAAAATATTTTATATAATAGTTTTAGGATATTACATATAACTTATAAAACAGGCTTATACTAAATTCTACATTCCTCTCCAAAAATATTAAATAAAAAGAGTAAATCCTTACACATATTATTACTTATATGAATTCTCTCTTTATAATTACTAATGCATTGGGACCTTGAAAAATTAAATAAGTACAAGAAAACTCTTAGAAGATCACATATTCCTTAAAAAAACTTAATCTTAGAATTATCAATATATGGATATTCATTGAACTCCACAAGTTAATTAAATTAATTAAATTTACAATTTGACCATTTTTATTGATATTTACAAAACATAATGAAAAATAGTATAATTAAAAAACATCCTAAAGTTCAATGAATTAATGAATGAAATGGAATAAAATGAGTGGAATCTGAGTAAAATATATTTCAGTTATTGACATTGATAATTACCCTATACTTAAACCTTGTACTCCATGATAAATTCGTTCAAAAGTATTTCCCAGAAAATTTGAAATCACTTGTCAATGTGTATTCCATTTTATAACACTATGCTTCTCAACCTTATCAAGATTCCTTAATGTTCTTATTATATTTCCTCCATTAAGTATATTCAATTCATTTAAACTTTTTATATCCTCTATAATAACTTTTAACTACTTTCATAAATGTTTTTTTCTTATCAAACACAATATGAATTTTTAATATATAAAAAATTAGTCCAAACTCATGAAAAGATTACCATAGACTTGATGTGTTTCTAAATATCCATATAATTGGTCTTATACTTGTGTTACGCATGAGGTATTTTCATGGTTATTCTATGGATAAGGTATGGTAGGTTATGATATTAAATATAAATATCATATAATTAGGGGTTTTTAACTTTATGATGAAGCAATATGTATGGTTTAATGTTTATAGTCATATATAGACTCCTCCCTCACACTCCTTAAACATTTTAGACGCAAAAATCCTTAAATATTATCCTGGAATGTTCACATAATAAGAACCTTAATATTTGAAAATGTTTTTCTATTAATTCACTACGTCAGACATATTATGACTTCCAGTTTTGATTAGATTGTAATTTTTAAAGAATATTGGAATCTTCATGAAATTATTGGAACCTTTTTTCCCATATTTGATGGATATTTAAACTGTTGTCATATTTAAAATAACTTTTTTCTAGTTCTATCCACCAAAAGCCTCAAAATTAATAGAATATAATTTTCTATACTTTCTCACATAATAGATCTGTCATTACAACATGTTTTATTTATAAAAAGCATCTTATAAACTTATGTTAAACTCAGATAATTAAGTTACTTTTAGAGTTGTGTAATTAGGGATTATAAGCTTGTAATGTAGAAATGCACTTATTTCATCCACTTAATCATATGATAAAAAAATTTAGATGTCAAGGTAGTTGAAAAATAATTTTTATTTACAATAATATAATTTTAAAAAAAATCATATATTTCCACAATCATTACAAAAAATAACATAATTCACCCATGTCATGAAAATAATTCTCAAAAAATTTATGCTAATGATATATAGTTTAGTTCTCTCAAAAAAATATGGACATTATAAATAAGATATAAAAATTGATCTATAATCCGATCAGGTTTATGATTTTAATATTAGGAAACACATCATGTAATGGGGTCCAATAATCATTGGTATTTTCTAAAATTTACCAAATTTTGAATATAAATTTATCTTTATTTTAGAATTTATTTATATTCAGCATGATAATTCAAATCAATTTTACATAATTCTTATACTTTTTAAAATTGAAAATGTATTCAACTTGAGAACAATCATGTTCCAAAAATACACAACAATGAAATAAAAGAATAGAAACGTAGAAAAAATTAAATTTCTTAAAACTATAAACTAAAAGGAATCCCTCCCCTAAACTGAAGTGATGTAGTATGAATTATAAAATAATCAGCAATCTAGGAAGGTATAATATAATGATATAAATCATCATGTTTATGGAAATGTAAAACCTATAATATTTATTATTGGTAGAAATTTTGTTGGATTGTGATATCATTTACTAGTTCATGTGGTATAATTCCTTGATAATTCATCATCTTGTTTCCATTGAAGGTTAATTTATTTTTATGTCCTCCTCTAGAAATCTAAATAGTAACATATAAGTAAATTTTTTTAAAAGTAAATGGATTATACCATATAGAATTATGTTTACCTAGTAGTATCTTCTTCCATAAATTATACAAGAACACTCACTCTCTTGGATATAATTTTTTTTGAATCAGCTAATCATGTTCTGTACAGGTTTATTCATGATAAATTCTAGAATATAAAAATGTCTCACTCAATATTAATTCATGTTCTTGGATATAAATTTTTATCACTTGGATAGATTTTAAAAATCTATATTCACTTACTTTACTACCTAATAGGCCGTATATTTCGACTCAATAGGTTTCTAAAAAATATTCCTCTGAATTAATCATTAAAAACTCCTTTTAATTAGAGTTTCATGAGTTCTCCTATGATACAACGAGGCATCTTCAAAAATTTGTCTCTAGTCCTTATTTTTTGAATTTATAATATTTCCCAAGAATCCCAAAATTTCAATTTGGAAACTTTATCTTTTCTATTGGTTTATGGGTGGTAAAGGGTTGATGTCTAGTGATTCACTCTATAATTCCCCATCAAATCATCCATTATGCTATTACAAGACTAGGTTCCTTGGTCAATGATGATTACTCTTTAGACTCCAAATATACTGAATATGTTATTATTAAATAATTATAATCACCAGTTTTTGTACCTTCATATTCTATATTTTTCAAAATAAATCTTTTACTAATTGGATATAATGTTTTAAATAAATATAAGAAATGTTCCAATGAAATTTATGCCCCATGCTTAAAATATTACACAACATTTCATTATTTCTTAGGCACATATTTTTTTATAGTTTTCCAACTTATTATCATTGTTCATATTTTTAACAAAATTCATTATCATATATAAGTAATGTAGTCCAATTTATAAGAGATTCTAAAACATTCATTTCTATTTTCTAAGTTTCAAAGTGGCCTCCATAAGACAAGGTATAACAGAATTCAAAGAAATATTTTACTTCACCATTGTGAAAAAATGTCTTGAACATATGATCATTAGAAATTATATATATATATATATATCTTAATATAAATCAACGGTGGAGATTTTATTTAAGAATTCATTATGGGTTTATGTGAGACATAACTTGAGAAGTTACTAGAAAATTTACCATATCAGCATACCATAATAATTTTCCTTCAATCCAATATAGTTTCACTTTTGGGATAAAGTCATTTAATAATCCCATATCTAGAGATTACAGATTTTATGTGTGGAGAAGCCTGATGAAGTGATCTTCCACCTAATTCTCATCTCCTATATTGACTTTTATCTTAAAATTAAACTCTTGTAACAATAAAATCTATATTACCAATCATTTCTCAGCTTCTTCTTTATTTACACGATATGTAATGTTTGTATCATAAAATTTAATACTTTCCTTCATACTAAGAAGATATGATCTAAATTTATCCAAATAAAACAACTGTACAATTTTTTTCAGTGGTGGTATACTTTTTTTGGTTTACATTAAATGTTCTCGATTAATATACAATAAAATGATGTTTCTAATCAATACTTTGAAAAACAAACTACTCCAAAATCTTAGTTTAAATAACCATATAATATCTAAAATGTGTTCTCTAAGTTTGGTGGTCATATAACTAGAAGTATAGTCACTCTATAATTTAATTCATCAAAATCATTCATGCAATCATTATGAGAAGTAAATTTATAATCATTTAAAATTATCATAGAAATTGGAAATTAAGTCTTAATAAAAAAATTATGAATATTCTATAGAACTATACATACCATAAAAAATATTTAACATTATTTAGAAAATAAGGTTGAGGAAATGAAAATATGAATTTAATTTTTTATGTATCAACCTCAATCCAATGTTGTGAAATTATAATTATAATTAAATTGCACTTTCTACCATGAAATTTTCATTTTAAAAAATCAAAAAAATATTTTTTTCAATGTTTGATTTATATAATTTGTCTAAATTTCCAAATTAGTGATCAAAACAATTCCAAAAAATAGTGAAGTCATCCAAAAAATCCTACCAGAATACCTCTATAAGGATAGAGAAAATATTACCTTAAAACTCTAAAAATTATATAGTATATTTAACAATCCAATTGTATTTTTTTAAGAAAACGTACCAAAGGTACATGTGAAAGTTACCTTATCTTAGTCCTAAAGTTCACGAGGAACATAAAATTATCCAAAAAAGCTAGCTTAAAAAACTAATGAGTTTTACTTGATAATATTTATAACCTTTTTTCAATATATGTAAGGATAATATGATTGTTCCAAGAGACCAAGTTCAACTTTCTATAGTTTAGAAAAACTATCTAACTATTTTGGACTCTTATATGAGGTAACACATTATTCTCATTTTCTACTATGGTTAGTCCATTTCTCTTGGGGACAATGTGAATGGGTTTTTTCCATTATGAGGCATAAATATTGTACATTATAAATTCTTGTAATAAAATTTCTATCTCCTTATTAATTTAATAAATCATATTTTATTTGGTTATTCCTTGGGATTATCTAACAATAATTGTCACTTTATCCTAAGGAATTAAACGCACTAATATTTTGGAAATTATTCTAGGGATGTATACTAAAATACCACCTATATATTACACATTTTCCTTTGAAAGAGTCATAATCTGTTGTTCTTGATTAATATATAAGTTTCTAGAAATGATCACACGTATCCTATTCATTTACATTAGACATTAATATTTTAAATTGGTGGGAAAAGGTTTTAATTTTAGGTATGGGGACTAATCTAATGTTGAAATTAGATTTAGATTACTTACCTCCATTTAATGGAAATACTTTATAGAAAATTAAATATAAACAATTTCATTATTTAACAAACAATAAACCCCATCAATGAAATCAAGGGTTACATATTCATCCAGTGGTTGCACAGAGTGTTCAAATATTAATTTATTTCTTATACGCAAAATTTCTTTTAACATAATACATTCATCATAGTGATTAGGTTCTTTAGTTTCTGAAAGTTTAAAAATGAAATGATCTTTCTATAAGTACTTAATGAAATCAAAATTATTAAATAGGATAGTATTCACCCCAAATTACAAAGTGTACATTCCTTAGTGTACATTAATGATGCTCTTGGAAATTTTTAGGAAGGTTCTATCTATAATGATTGGGGACTATAATGATGCCATGTCCTCCTCTATGATCAGCACATAAAAGTCAACTAGGAAGGTTATATATTTTTTTATTATAACTAGAAAATCTTATAAGAATCCTAGTGGGAATAAAGTGGACCTATTAGTATGTTGAACAGTGGCTCTTGTGAAATGAGTTCTCCTATATTAAAATAAAGAAAAACTGAATGATGAATAATTTTTCTGGATGATCCAAGATCAGATAATTCATATTTAAAACACATATACCACTTTTCTCAAGGGGTTAAAAATATACCTAAATATTGAAATATATTTATTAATTATGGTGTAAAAAATTCCAGAATATGTGTCCCTAAATTCACTACCTCATTTATATGACAACACTGTTCTTTATTACACACTAAAATATGATTTATTACATAAAATTCACTTGATACAACATATAAGAAAGAAATTTATAGTGTCTTTGGGGATTTGTATCATTAAATATCAACATAAAACATTAATCACACAACATATTTATTGAAAACTTCCTTTACATGACCACTACATTCCCTCATACTTAGCATTACATGGAATAACCTGAGGACATGCATAAGAAAAGGGTGAGATATAAAGCCCAGTAAGGGAATAAACATGGAATAAAATGAGGAATGAAATACATGTTAGTCAATAGGTATATCAATAGATCACAAGAGAAACATTAACATAAAGTCATGTTAAATTATGATAATTATAAGATGTAAATGTGGCAATAACACTTAACATTGTCTTAGAATAAGATAAGGATCATTGCACATAAAGCATGAGTAAACCATCATTGCACATGAAGCACGAGTAACACATCATTTCATATAAATTAGAATGATTCAACACTCATTTCGCATGACGTATCATGATACTATAATTTACCCAATTCATTGAAGTGCTATCAGGGTGCACTCTTCTTAAAAATTTTATTTCATGCATAAGTGTGCCACATGGATCATATAACACGGAATCAATCAACATCATAAGTTATTCCACGATTAAGTAATGTGGAATAAATACATAAAAGTAATATTAAATATTTATATGTTCATAAAGGAAAATACCCTTGATAGAGATATGAGTATAATATTCACTACATAATGATCTTGTCTTGGAAAAACACAGTGCAATTTCGACAGCATAACGGCGTGACATAAGGATTCATGAAAATGGTTGATGAGAGAGAAATGAGTGTCTCATCATATCTACATTAAATGGGAAGTAAGGGGGTCATATATATACATGTCCCAACCAACTAAATATAATTTATATGCATAATACATAAGAATTACTTGGATGTAAAAGACGAGAGAGAAATCTCTCATGAAATTTCGGCATGGTAACGGGTGTACATGGGAGGCATTAATGAGAGATAAAGGGGTCTCCCATCATCCAAAAATAAATATGGTAGTATAGGGGAGGTTATAAATCATACCCCAACATTTTTAATTGAAAAAAAGGTCATAACAACTTAAATAAAATTGGAAAAAATGAGAAAGGAAGAAGTCCCTTATTTGGAAGTGTGTTTCCAAAGACTTGGGAGAGGCTTGAGAGAGGATTATTGAGAGATTGGGATCTATTGGGAGGATTTTAGAGAGAGTATTTAAGGGTTTGGTCTAACTCCAAAGGCTTAGAGTGATGATAAAGTGGGATCTTGGGTGGGTTTATATAGGAAAGGAGAGAGAATTCTTTATTATTTAGGTTTGTGAAACCACACATTAAACTAATCAAAACCACAAACCAGCCCCTGGGGTTTTCCCATGGTTTTTTTCCAAAGGGGAGTATAAAAAAATATTTTATAAGTCCAATGGCATAACTTCTGAAAATAATAGGTTCGCATATGTGGAGTTGAGTCACACTCTCAAGGAAAACAATTTAAAAAGACAAAATGTTTTATAAGTATTGAATGGTCCACTAAGGCGTTGTAAAATAAATAAAACAAACCCAAAATAAAATTATTTTAATGGTGAAACATGTATTGGACGAACATAATGTTTATAGTATTTTATTACATCACTATTGGGTCATTATGATGTCATAAAACACATTATATATTTAAACAGCAGTTAATTTTTACCCAAATATTCGACCATCTCAGAAAATTATGAAAAATTTACCATCAGATACTTTTGACATTCTGATTCCAAAAATAATATTCATTTTATCTAAATGATTTTCTAAATATATTAATTTTTCATTTTAAAATAAAAACCGACATTTATCGAAAATTTGTAGGTTTTGACAAAAACAACTTTCAAACGTTAATAAAAATTAAAATTTCATTAATAAAATTTTATGGTAATTTATATATAATAAAAAGTAATTTAATAAAAATAATAAAAATTTATTAAAATATTATTTAATTCAAAAATCCATTAATTTATCAAAATTAGATTTCTTAGTCGAATATTAACTAAAAATACTATTTGTGCTTTAAAAACTATATACAAAGTAACAATAAAAAGAATTTATATTATATATACAAGAATAATGTACATAGTCATAGTGATAGGTTCTCTTTATATAACCCCTTATAACACCCACATAAGTCTAAAGGGTAAGGTGTGCGATTGTGATATACTCTTTGGGTGGCTCAGATAACATCGCTCGGGTGGTAATCTCTACTAACTTCCACTTCTCCCGTAGTTGGTTCTGCTCAAGTTTAATGTGTTCAAGCTCAACTTGAGATTGGTCAAGAGGGAATCCCAATGACGCCACCTCCTTTTCGAGCTCTAAAATATGGGCTTTTGTATGGGGAAAGTCTACTGAATGAGGTCATTGCATCCTTTGTCTGAGTAAATTGGATTTGTTAAAGCCCTATACTTATACTAATCATTTGGTCATTGTTCAATGACTATATTAGCAACGGTCACAATTATTAATGTTATTTTAAAATCCAAAACATAAAACCAAATATGTGCATACATTTTACATAACTCTAAGAAAACATTTAAATAGACCAAGACAAATTTTCATTAATTAATTTTTGGGTCATTACAATATTCCCCCCTTAAGAAATTTCACCCTCGAAATTTATTTTTCTCACACTAAAATTGATGTGGGAAACTCTGCTTCATAACTTCTTCTGATTCCCATGTCGCTTCTTCAAACTTGTGGTTTTTACACAACACCTTGATGAGGGGAATTTTCTTGTTTCGTAGAACTTTTTTTCTACGATCTAAGATCTTCACTGGTTGTTCCTCATAAGAAAGAGAATCCTCTAGTTTTACTACCTCTAAAGAGAGTATATATGAAGGTCTGGTATGTTCTTAATTAAGAGGGATACATGAGAGACATCATATACTTTGTCCATGGTAGGTGGAAGTGCTAGTCGATTGGCTACAACCCTGACACAATCAATAATATCGAAGGGGACGATGCACCTAGGACTTAACTTCCATTTCATTCCAAAACTCATGACCTTCTTCCATGGAGATATGAGTAGAAATACCATATCTCCAACTTTAATCTCATGGTCTCGTGGATGGTTATCTGCATAACTATTCAATCGAATCTGCGCTACCTTGATATGTTGTTGAATGGTTTTCACCTTCTCCACCATTTCTTCGATAATTTCTGGTCCTAGCAGCTTACGCTCACCGACTTCATCCCAACATGTAAGTGATCTACACCACATCCCATATAGAGATTCTTATGGTGCCATTCAGAAGCTTGAGTGGAAACTATTATTATAGGAGAACTCAACCAAAGGAATTTGTTGATCCCATCATCTTTTAAAGTCCATTGAGCACGATCTCAACATGTCCTCAAGTGTTTGGATAGTCCGTTTGGATTGGCCATCAGTTTTAGGATGATAAGTTGTACTGATGTTCAACTTAGTATCTAGATCATGTTGAAGACTCTTCCAAAACATAGATGTGCATCTTGGATCTCGATCAGATACAATCGATAGTGGTACCCCATGTAGCCTTACCACATCTCTAATATATATATCTACTCCAATTAATTCAATGATAAATCCTACTAAATTTAAATGAAGTGTGAATACTTAATAAGACGATCTACAATAACCCATATTGTATTGTTACCATTGGATGTCTTCAGAAGTCCGGTGACAAACTCCATGATGATGTTATCCCATTTCCATGCTAGTATGGGCAATGGTTGCATCGTCCCATTAGACTTCTACCTCTCTTACTTCACATCATGATGCACCAAGAACTTCGATGTATACTCAGCGATATAATTATTCATAATATCCCACCAAAAATGGTCTTGGAGATCTCAATACATCTTTGTGTTTCCTGGTTGAATAGAGAAATTTGAATTATGTGCACCATCCAAAAGTTCCTTCTTGAGCTCTAGACTTGATGGAACACATAGTCTTTTCCCAAATATCACAATTCCTTCTTCATTAACATTGAACACCGAGTATTTCCCTTTTCTTATAGCTTCTAATTTCTTCTGAATTCCCACATCATCCTTTTTAGCATCATTTAACCTTTCCAAAAGAGACAATTAAGAAATCATTTGTGAAAGGATTGATGATGTTTCCTTATTTATGATTCACATTCCCATATTCATTATATCTAAGAAGATTGGATCCTTATCAACTCTCATCAATGATAGAATCATTGGGACTTCTCTACTTAGAGCATCTTCCACCTTGTTTGCTTGCCCAAGGTGGTAATGGATTGAGCCGTCATAGTCTTTGATCGTCTCTAACCATCTTCATTGGCTCATGTCCAACTCTTTCAGTGTGAATATGTAATTGAGGCTTTTGTGGTCCATATGTATTTCACATTTCTCCCCAAAGAGATAATGCTGCTAAATTTTTAAAGTGAATATCCCTGCAGCAAACTCAAAATCATGTGGTGGATAATTCTATTCATAAACATTCAATTGCCTTGAAGCATAGAAAATGACTTCGTCATTTTTCATCAACACACATCCCAATCCCTTCTTCAAAGTGTCACGGAATACCACAAAAAGTTCTCCACTTGTGGGTAAAGTGAGCACGGGCGCAGTGATAAGCCCCCTTTTCAACTCCTTGAATCTTGCTTCACATTCATCACTCCAAGAAAACTTTACACCCTTACAAGTTATCTTTGTATGATTGTTGGAAAATCATGAGAAATTTCTCAAAAAATTTCGATAATATCTAGATAACCGCAAAAACCTATGGATATACATTACCGATGTTGGACTCGGCCGTCCCTCTATTATAGTTGTCTTGGAGAGATCCACAGATATCCCATTTCTTGTAATGATATGGCCCAATAATGAGACCTCCTTCAACAAGTTTTCACACTTTATATACTTTTCATAGAGCTTATCCTTTTGCAAGGTCTCTAGTACAATTATTAGATGCTTCTCATGATACTCCTTGGTTTTGGAGTATATTAGAATATCATATATAATGACTAGAAATTTTTTTTGAGGTTATATCTAAATACTCTATTAATCAAGTCCATATAGATTACTGGAGAACTAGTGATTCCAAAAGGAATTACTATGAATTCACAGTACCCGTATCTAGTACGAAAAGCAGTCTTGGGGATATCTTTATTCTTCACCATTACATGATAATATCCCGGCCACAAATCTACCTTGGAGAAGTATTGTGATCCATACAGCTGATCGAACAAGTCATCAATTCATGGTAGAGGATAATTTTTCTTTATTGTTATTCTGTTAAGATCATGATAATTGATGCAAAGGCGCATTGAACTATCCTTCTTTTTGATGAAGATGACTGGTGCACCCCATGGTGAAACACTTGGGTGTATAAACCCTTTATCCAGATTTTCATATAGTTGTTTCTTCAGCTCATCATGCTCCACAACAACCATTCTATAAGGATTCTTGGATGTTGGAAACACCCTTGGTATATGATCAATTGAGAATTCAACATCTCTTCTAGGAGGAAGACCAGGCAATTTCTCAGGAAACACTTTTGGGAATTCCCTCACAATAGGCATGTATTCAAGGATGGTTTCCTCGTTAGACTCAATCATCTGAGCCTGATACATGTGCTCATAGTGTAGTAATATCCACAATTGAGATGATGGATCTAAAGAAGATTCATCTTCCTCCTCATACTTGTATAGAATCGGGGGGAGATTCTCCACATAGAGAGTGATCCCCATCTCATGGCAATTTATGTTGGCTCTATATAAGGAAAGCCAAT
Source organism: Viscum album (assembly GCA_963277665.1). Classification (NCBI taxonomy): domain Eukaryota; kingdom Viridiplantae; phylum Streptophyta; class Magnoliopsida; order Santalales; family Viscaceae; genus Viscum; species Viscum album. Next base: position 180,965,438 of record OY728153.1, on the reverse strand, counting down.
CCATGCTAATAATTGCATCGGATTCTACCAAAGGGAGTATGATGAGGTTCACCAAAAAGTTCAATCCAAAGATTTTGATAGGGGAAGAGTTATATTCATGGGATACAATGATTGCCCTATTTTCTGTACTCACCGATATCTTTATTTCCATGATTTGTGGTGGTGTTGGGATTTTTCTACTAATAATTCAAGATATAAAAGAATGCGTGGAACCTGAATAAAAAAGTACATTAACTATATGTGAATGAATAACTAGTGAAATTGTCACCACTTTTTTGCTGGGTTTCACATCGACGGTAGTGATGGAAAAAGCTTACCCTTTCTACCTTGGAGGTTATTAGTTACCTCAAAAAACCCTTGGATTAGGGCACTAATTTTCAAGTTGCCTTGGTTCTTTACAGTTGAAGCAATGAACAATGCTTTGATAGTTGAACGGAGTGTTCCTCTCCTCTGTCACAACTGCGGGGTTTTCTGGCCGACATTTAATGGCAAGGTTCCCTTCTCTTCTAAACCTTAAAAATTTCCTTGTCCCCTTTAGAAAATTTATAGGGTGATTCTTTCCTCACCTTTCGCATGTGGGGCACTGGATTTTCTTATCACCGTTGGATTTATCCATCAAACCTTCAGAATTGATGTCCACCTTACGCTTCTTATCCCCGTGATACCCCTAAGGTTCGGCAATCTCAATTTCAACCTTGAGGGCACATCAGAAAATTTCATCACAGCTATCGAAGTCACAGATCACCAGGGCTATCCGCAGGCTAGGTTTCAGCCCACCAAAGAAGTGGTAAACCTTGAATTTAGGGGTAACAAAAATGTCGGAAGTGTATCGTGCAATCCTTGGGAAGTTTTCCCTGTACGCTCTGGTAGATTCATCATCTTTTTTCTTGAGGTCAAGGAAGTCCCTTTCCATCTTATGCTGGAGGGTGCACAGAAAATATTTATCAAAAAACATTTTCTAGAAATCCATCCATTCCAATGCCTCAATCTCCTCCTCAGGCTTCATATTTTTGATCAATGTATACAATTGATCGGCTTCACCCTCCTTACGATATGAAGCCATATGAACCTTCTCTTTTCATAACATTGAAGGATAGAGAAGATCTTTTCAATGGAGTTGATCTATTTTTCGGCAATTGAGGGATCTTATAATCCATTAAAAGTAGGAGTCCTTTGTCTCATGAAGCTCACGATAGAGACTTGTTATTTATTTGGTGGAGTTGATTTTTCCACTTTAACCATGTTTCTATTCAAATATTGCATTCATTGGGAGAGTAATGTGACAAAGTTCACGATTCCCACTCACATAGTATTGGGGATCTCCTTAGAACAATCATCGCATTGATCTTCAAATCCGTTGTTATCTTGATTCCTCCTATTACAGTCCATTGGCTGGAATAAAAGTAATGTTAGTGGTAACACATAAAGGGTAATCCAAAGACAAAAAATAGATGACTTATATATATCTTTTATTTCATTAACTTATGAATCTATTGGCTTTAGTCTATGTTATCCATGATCAACTTCCTAACTTAAATTCTTAGGGAATTTTTTTAAGTCCATTAATAATGGTTTATACTAAGCTTTTGAATTTACCAATGCATATCCCCCAGGAGTGTCATAACCAAGAGTGTATTAAGGCCCGTTGTCATGCACCAGTTCTCGTTTGAGTCTATCTCAAAGTGGTGATTTCGGGTTTTACTCCTAGGATACATCTGTTCTAGAGCCACCTCTACCTACTCGTATCCCGATAGGGACGTATTTGCTTGATAAACCAATTACTAAATACTCAACAACACATTGGGATGTTTTTATTATACTTATTCTTGTCTCTAGGTATTCAATAGGTTTTTCTAATCCTAATCTAAAAAAAACTAAACCTATCCTCTGATACCAACTATGACAACCATGATCTTTATTACACACTAAAACATGATTTATTACATAAACTTAACTTGATAAAACATAGAAGATTGAGAGGTCTAGTGTATTTTGGGATTAGGATCATTACATAAAAACTTAAAACATGAAACATACAATATCATTATTGAAAACTTCCTTACATGACCACTACATACCCTCATACTTAGCATTGCATGATATAACATGAGGACATGCATAAGAAAAGGGTGAGCTATAAATCCCAGTAAGGGAATAAACAAGAAATAAAATGATGAATACAATAAATGTTAGTAAATAGGAATATCAATGGATCACAAGAGAAATATAAAAATAAAGGTATGATAAAGCATGATAATCAAAACATGGAAATGTGGAAACAACACTTAACATGGAATTAGCATTAGCCAAGGCTCATTACACATGGAGCATGAGTAAACACTCATTGCACATGAAGCACAAGTAACCCCTAGTTTCACTTGAATTAGCGTGATTCAACACTCATTTCACATTGTGTATCATGATACAATACTTTACCTAATGCATTAGAGAGCTATCAGGGCACACCATTCTTAAACATTTTATTTCATGCATAAGTGTGCCACATGGATCTTATAACATGGAATCAATCAAAAAAATACGTTATTCCAAAATTAAGTAAAGTGGAATATATAAATGAAAGTTCCATTCAATATGTATATGTTCATAGAGGTGAATACCCTTGATAGAGACATGGGTATGGTATTCACTACAAAATGATCTTGTCTTGAAAAAACGCGGTGCAATTTCAGTAGCATAACGGTGTGGCATTAGGATTCATGAAATTGGTTTATAAGAGATAAATGGGTGTCTCATAATATATAAATGATATATACAGTAATGAGGTCATATATTTAGATGTCCCAACAAACATAATGGAATTTAGATGCACAATACAAAAGAATTACATTGATGTAAAAGGGAAGAGAGAAATCTCTCACAGAATTTCAGCATGCTAACAGGTGTAAATGGGAGAACTTAATGAGAGATAAAGGTTTCTCCCATCATCCAAACATAAATAGGGTTGTATGGGGTAGGTTTTAAATCATACCCCAACATTATTAATTGAAAACAAAGGGGCATATCAACTTAAAGAAAACTGAAAAAAAATGAGAAAGGAAGAAATCCCTTACGTGGAAGTGTGCTTCCAAAGACTTGGGAGAGGCTTGAGAGAGGATTATCAGGAGCATGGGGTGCCTTGGGAGTATTCTAGAGAGAGTATATAAGAGGTTGTTCTAACTCCAAATGCTTTTATTGAAGATGAATTCGGAGAATGGGTGGGTTTATATAAGAAATGAGAGGGAATTCTTTATTATTTAGGTTTGGGACACCACACATTGAACTAATCAAAACCAAAAACTATCCCATGATTTTTCCCCATGGTTTTTGAAAAAGGGGAGTGGAAAAAAATATTTTATAAGGACAATGTCCAAACTTCATAAAAATTAGGGTTTCTTATGTGGAGTTGAGTCACACGCTAAAGGAAATGAATTTAAATTTACAAAATGTTATATAAGTCTTGAAGGGTCCACTAAAGTTTTGTAAAATAAATAAAACAAACCCAAAATCACATTATTCTAATGTTAAAACATGTATATGCCGAAAATAATGTTTATATTATTTTATTACATCACTATTGGGTCATTATGATGTCATAAAACACATTATATATTTAAACGGTATTTAATTTTTACCCAAAAATTCGACTGTCTCTGAAAATTATGAAAAATTAACCATTGGATAATTTCAACATCCTAATTCCAAAATTAATATTCATTTTATCTAAATAATTTTCTAAATATGTGAATTTTTTCTTTTAAAATAAAAAATGACATTTATCGAAAATTAATGGGTTTTGACAAAAACAGCATTCAAACATTAATAAAAACTACAATTGCATTAAAAACAAATACGATAATCTATATTTAATAAAAAATAATTTAATAATAATAATAATATTTTATTAAAATATTATATAATTCTAACATTCATTAATTGATCAAAATAGATTTCTTAGTCGAATATTAACTAAAAATACTATTTGTGAAAAAACTATTTACAAAGTAACAATAAAATGAATGTATATTCTCTATACAAGAATAATGTACATAGTCATAGTGCTAGGGTATCATTACATAACCCCTTATAACACCCGCATAAGACTGAAGGGTAAGTTGTGCGATGGTGAAAGACTCTTGGGGTGGCTCAAATAACATCGCTCAGGTGATAATCTTTATTAACTTCCACTTATCCCATAGTCATTTCCGCTCAAGCTTAGCATGTTCAAGATCATCCTGGGGTTGGTCAAGAGTGAATACCAATTATGAAACCTCCTTTTTTAGCTCCAAAAAATGGGCTTCTTATGGGGAAGGTCTGATGTATGATTCCATTGCTTCCTTTGTCTGAGTAAATTGATTTGTTAAAGCCCTATATTTATATTAATCATGTGATCATTGTTCAACGACTATATTAGCAAAGGTCAGAATTATTACTGGAATTTTAAAATCCAAAACATAAAATCAAATAAGTGCATACGTTTTACATAACCATAAGAATAAATTTAAATATACCATGATGAATTTTCATTAATGAATATTTGGGTTGTTACAATTTCTTTGAAATATCTATTTTTTAGATTAAAGTTCCTTAAAGAACATAGTGCTATTTATAATTTTTTAGAGCTTTAAGTAAATTTATATTAACCTACAATTTCTCAAAGATTTTCATAATTTATATTTCAATTTATTCCCCTTGGAGTTCTTTTATTGAATAATTATAAATAAAAAGGGAAGGGGTATATATTTCTTTTATATATTCTATTATTGGAAGGGAGATTATAATTTCATTTTACCTATGTTAATCCTATATTCATATCACTTTCCTCATTACTCTATAGTTTATTTATCATATTCCTTCCCAAAATTTTCTACTATCTTCTCCTTAATAGTTAGCTCATTTTTCATGGTATTACATTTGTTAACAAGGTGAATATTTTTACTAATACTAATTGTTATCATGTTCACATTTCCCTTAGGGTTTGGGATATTTGACCTGGTAGTTTCCATGGATTCTTTACAAATGTCTCCACTGTGATTTGTTGTTGTTTTTTAAATTCATTCACCCCATTTATCAAATACCATTTTCATGAACCTTATTGGTTTAATATAGGATGTTCTGAACTAGTTTAGGGTTTATTAAAGGTCGTGTTTTGTTAAAATCAAGGCTTTGTTAGTCTTATTGGGTGTATAGTTGCATATATATATTTTTGGAATGTTGGTGGTTACCAATACTATATAATAACCCCAAACCCATACTACCAAAACTGATTTTAAAAACATAATCATTTCATTTCTATATTTGACACATAAATAATATGACCAAATTTTAATCATCTAAAATATAAAATATCATAGAAAAATATTTTATTATTTATATTCCCACGGAAATTTTATATTTATACTTTGAGATAATCAGGAAAAACTCTTACATAACATTACCCATGTCCTAAAGTGACCATTTTTCCTACTATTCCATGTTTTTATTATTTAGTAATAAGGATTAAACATCTCCCATAAATTTCATCAGAAGTAAAACATTTCTAGATATAATTGATTTAACATCATTATTCATAACCTAGGGAAATGTAAAACATAAAAATGTTGAGATCAAAAACAGAAAAAGTGTAAATATAATTATTAATAATTGAATTTCATCAATGGTAATAAGATTATTATATGGTTATGATTTCATAATCAAAGTTTATAATCATAAAAAAATAAAATTCATACCCAAGTGAACAAGAATCATTAAACATGTGACACAGAATGAAGCTTTATCAAAGGTAATATTCATGAGATTCAATAATAATGAGAAATGCGATTCCATTCTTAATCAAAGGAATAATTAAAAACATATATTAATAATAGAGTAAATGTATTGGTATATTTTAACATTATATTAATCACCCATGATATGTTATGTCAGAAGTAATTATATCCTAGTAAAATTAATAGGAGAAACCTCATTAGATAACTCCCTTCGTCTTTCCTTTAATGACAAGGAACATTACCCAATAAATTGATGATCTATATTGGGATCCCCCATCATATAATCTAAATATATGTAACTCTTAATATAATATATACGGGTCATAACTGTCATATAACTTGTACCAATATCACCCTTCATATAAGATGTATCAGGACCACCCATTATAATCAATAATTACATAGTATTGTACATGAATATACCACATAGATGCTTGTATTTTCATACTCAATAAATTCGTAACAAATAACTTTCCTTCATAAATTTATTTTACAATGAAAAAGAAATGGGATTCATGAGAATATATTTTAAATTATCTCTGTATGAAATCTATAGAAAGAATATGGATTTTATTATAAGATTATATTCACAACGAAGTATAGGAATCATTAAAGTATGTTTTTATAGATTAAAATATATTTATAAAAACATTTAAAACTTTTCTTTTAAAATAGGGAAAATAATTTTTTGTTTGGATAAATTCAAAAAATATTTATAAAGGTATTTTTTTTAAAATATCCATTGGAAGATTATAAATTCAACTTCAAATCAAATAACAGTCATGATTTTGGGAAAATTATTTCATATGATATACCTTAAAATAAATCATTTCATTCAGAATTTTGTAAAACATTAAAAATGACATGTTAAAAAAATAGTTAGAAAGATTAATTATTTAACCTTTTAAATAAATTTAAATGATTTGAAAATTTTCCTTTTAAAAAATTTCAAAAATAGTTAAGAAATTTCATAAAAATCATTTTTAGAGTATGAAAATGGATGAAAAATTTCATTTTCAAAAGAGGAAATGAAGTCATCTTTTTAAAAAGATATTTTCTATATCATTTTAAGTACCAATGATAGAATTTTGAAATTAAACAATGTCAACCTAAAAAATAACCAAATTATAATAATAAATATGTGGTTCATGAAATTAAGATCATAAAAGTTTCCACAATGTTTTCTTGGACATAAAAATTCTTGAAAAGAAATGAGATTGTGACCTAAAGATTTTACCAATTTGATAACATTTGAATCAAAAGTAATTGAAAGAAATTATATGATATATATATATATAAATCCAATGAATTACATTAATTAATATGTCAAAATTCATTCATGGGAAGTAAGTATACCATACAATGAAATCATTGTGTGTGACATGAAATATGTCTCAAGACATTTTTTAACCTAATGAAAGGAAATTGCATTAAGAAACCCCTTACCTTGAGTCCCAACTCGCTACGTACTTTATTTTAAACTGATATAATAAATTCTATTAATAAATTAATTATTTGAAATAATTTTATATATTTACTACTTTATCATTAAACCATTTATTTTATTTTATTCAATGACATATTTAATTACTTAATTGGGTAATTTCAAATCAGGTGTTTTGAGGATGTGTTGTTCATAATTGTAAAAAGACTTTGGTAGGTTGACTATGATCAAAAGGTTCATTGTCCCATTATATGTAGAATAATAATATTGATATATTATCATTTTATACATAAAATATAAATTTATAATCACTCGTGAATGTTGGATGTGAAAAAATAATTACCTAGATTTATAGAGGTGGTAGTTCGTACAAACGTACGGTCAATGTTTTTATTTTTTAACTGGTGAAGGGGTAAGAAGGTAAGTAATATATTATAATTATGTAATCAGAATTATTTCATGATTATCATATATATTTTTGAAATTTATGATAATAAATATCCTTATGAGGTGGTGATGAATGGTGAAACACAACGGTTCATAGAGGTAGTAAGCCACATGTATGCATGGACAATATTTTTGGTCACCATAGGATGGAAAAGGAGATGAATAAGGTTATTAAATTATAATACTAACATATAAGTATATTGTAAATAATTATGTTATTATATTTTAATTTTTACTATGTAATTTAAGGAGGTAGAAGAATAAGAAAAATGAAAACTCTAAGTTTAGACAATTACCTCTTTTTTGAAGAACCTGTTATGGATCTCTCCTTAAAGACCCCATGGATAATATTTGACGAATTACCAAACCTCTATTACATATATAAGAAATTTTGTAAAACTTTAAAAGATTTTTTATAATAAGTGGATTAGTAAATCCGAGGAAGTGAGGATAGGTGGTGTCCTTATATAAGTGAGGAGATGAGTGCCCTTAGAATTGCTTAAACTATCAAATTAATATTAATTAATTATTATGTTATTTAAAAAATGAAATATTATCAATCTAAGAAGATTACGTGTCTAAATACTCTTATAAAATAAAATTTGGATAGGTTTAGGTGAATCATTCACTCTTTTCACTTAGTTTCAACACTCATCAACCCTTCTAATGGCAACCACAATATCAATGTAGTTAGCTCTATTAGAGTAAAGAAGGAATCTATAAAAGTAAAATTGACCCATAAGTGGAAAATAGTTTATATTCCAGGCCATATACCATTTAATTTGATAAATAATAAATTTTTATGATCTTTAAATCATTAAATGAAATATTATTTCACATAATATACCATTAAAGTCGTTTTAGGACTATTCACATATTTTGACTTTAATGGCATCAAGATTGGAATGAGATTCAAATATAAAATTTTAAAAATTAAATATTATGTTATATTTGTCAAAAAAACTCTTTAAATACAATAATTCAACCAAATTTGATTAATTAATAATTTTAAAAACAATTTTATTAATTTTTCTATTACTTAAACATGAACTACATTATGGTTATGCAAGCATTTAAGGTAATTATTCCATCCATAAAAATTATAAATAAATTTCCTTGACAAAAATTAATTATTATTAAAAATTAAAATTTATAAAAAATAAATTTTTTTTTATCCCTACAAAAAAAATTATAGATATTAAAACAAATAGAGTGACATTTTGATATTATTATTTACTTAAAATCTTATTAAGGACATTATATCAGGAAAGTGGAAATAAATTGGAAAATTTTCAATCCTTGGTTTTTTATTATAGAAAAATCATATATAATAAAATACAGTCAAGTGTATGGATGATATTCAACCCTTGTTGCATAGTTTTAACCATGTTCTACACGTTTTTACCTCAACTTAGGTGTCATATATTTACTATGATTATTATTCATAATGAAAAAATGGCAACATTTACAAAATTTAAATATATTTATTGAAAATATATAACACATTTTTTAATATTCAACTTCAATAATTTGATTAAATTAAATTGAAAATAAACCCTAAAAATGTGATGAAAAATGATTTTAAAAAAATAATTTGAAGAATAAAAAAGTTTTTATCCCAAAATTAAGCATAATTTTGTTCTAAATAACATTAATTTGATTATTTTTAATAGAAAATATTTAATTATTTTTTTTAAAATGATTAAAAATGGTACATTTTAAATACATTAATATAAATGATAGTTTTCTATAAAATCGATATTTTTCACTATTCAATGAAAAATCAATTATTTTAGGAAAATAAAAAAATTCCACTTAAGATAACCTCGATATACTGATTTAAAAATAGATATATCTTCTTCCAAATAAAATTTTAAAAAGTGAAGCAAATTAATTATAAAGTTCACTAGAAAAATGAAATAAACCCATTTTTGAAGGAAACTTTTTTTTGAACCATAAAATGACTTTACCTAAAATTAAGTAATTATTTGTTATGCATTAATAAAAGATTTTATTTATATGGAAAATTTCTAAATTTTTTAATAATTTTACAGTTCCTATTTATACCATGAATTTAATGACTAGGTTATGTTGATCAAATTTAAATTTAAATATTTTTAGAGTATATCACAATTTACTTAAGTCTTAGTGTTGCATGTTATGAAAGCTTTCAAGCAATGTTTTTTTCTAAAATATTTTTTTATTACATAACTATCAAGATAAGGTGTTATTTATTAATTTTTTTATTCCAAAATCAATATTATAATTGGTAAGGGACCCTTCCTCCTTGAGTTAGCTGTTGAAATTGTATTTTATGATTTGTTATTGCAAAACATTTAGTTCCATTAACTTCAGTTCATTAGTCTATATAATAGTTTTTAGAAGAAAATATACCACAAAACCATGATATAACATGCTTCTCAATTTTATATTTTAGATTCGTTTGAATAACCAAAGTGGTTATTTCTATAAGATTTGACACTAAAAGAGGTTCTTTAGAAGATATTACCTCATGTATACCCTTCATACCAATACCTCTTGTACTAAATTGTTTGGAATTATATTTCATATTACCTGTAACTCTCTTGGACTCTAAAAGTTATTTTTCAGTAAAAGGTACTCTTAATGATATATCCAGTATGTTTCCATCACTATCTCATTGGCCTTGATCGAAGAAGACTATAAATTGATGCTCTTTAATAGATTAGTGGGTGAAAATTTCACTTACATTTTTATATTATTTATATGACTCATAAAAAAGTAATCTTTATGATTTCTAATGGAAAAAAGGTCATTAAAAATAGTTTTAATCCTTTATTTAGGAAAATATATTTGTAAAAGTTTCCTATATTTATCATCCCAATAATTCATATTTCCAGAAAAATGTTATAAATCAATTATTTAGTTTCTCCTTCCATTAAGAATTAAAAGGATATCCACTTTACATTCTATTCATCCAATACTAAATATTTCATTATGGAACATACTAGAGTGAACTCCTTGATGTGTTTATTAGGGATTTTACATGCAAGATCCTGGAATATAGATTATAATTGTATTATAGGAGTAATTCAAATCACTTTTTTCATGGTTAAAAAAATACGATTTTTTATAAATTTAGATTAAAGAAATTTGGGGAACAATAACTAGAAAATATTTAATAGAAATGTTGAAATATTTATTGGTTCATCGTTAGATTACAAATTAAAATGTTATCCAATTTTAAAAATTGGTTCACTCTTCTTGTTATTGATTGATTAATAATGTAATCTACAATTAAAACATCCTTCACCCAAGGTTGGTATAAATTATAAGGATTGGTTATCAGTATTCACTACTTACTATTACTCCTTTCTATGTGTGTAAAAAAGGAATAAAATTTCCCCCATGTAATTAACCACCACTGAATGGATCTAGAAAATCCAAATTGGGTTTTACTTCTCCTAATAAATTCAATATAAATTCACTACCTTCAACATATATATTAATAATAAATATATACTCTCCCCTCATAATTTCTAATTACATCATATATAAGCTAATCAAAGTGGAGGAATAATGAAAAATAATCATCTTGTTTTAGTAGGAAATATATGGAAAAAATAATTTAAACACAAAAGAATTGAATTGAAAATTATACCACATAATACTAAAATAAATCAATAGAAGATATTTTTTATCATTAATACATAGATTCAATATTTAATTCATTATGATTTAATCCCCCTTTATAGTCACAATTTGTTATACCCATGAAAAAAGAGAGGATAAAATTGGGAGAAGGAAAATTTAAAATCTATAAAAAGTGGAATAAAACAAATTGACAAAAACTAGAAACCTCAATATCCTAACCCTTCAAATAATAACACTTTCATAGTATTTTAATTTCTTATTCTATACCATATTCAATATCACAATATTATATCCTTACAAAAATTGATTACCCTCATAATATTATAGGATCACTACAGTCTATATCTTCAATTCTTCTTTTTCTTAATTAATTGATAATTGGACTCGATAACTTCAATTCATTATTCCATGATTTTAGACACCCCTCCCCCTGATTTATAGGAATGTTTATAAAAATATATGGGAAATATTCTTATGAAAAAATATCCTACAATACATTTAATTAAACCATATTTTGAAAGAGTATTGACCAGGACGTGGCCTTTTATAGGTTTCTAAGTGCTTTGTAAGATAATCCATTACATCATGACTCTAATCTCCATGGTGGGTAATTTATTTCTTCTCAACTCAATAAATATTATCACCTTCATTAGAAAAAATTTGGTAAAAATTTATGTGAATCATGTGTATATTCCCCGCAAAAAATAAAAAATATCATGCATCAACACATAGTTTCTTACATAAGAACAATGCATCATAGCTGGGTTGAAATTGCACAAAGTATAAAATCGTACGCACCCTATCTGAAAATAACAATATATTATGGATGGACCATTGGACAAGAATAAAATATTATGTAAGGGGTAAAACCTTACACATCTACTGACCTTCCCAGTGAAAAAATAGAAAATATACATAGAATCCAAATAGTGTTTTATATCACTTGGGATGCTTCAAAAAAATACCTTTCTCATAAAAAACATACTCATCCCCTGAAATAATTGATTATCCTATTCAGTTTAAAATTTAATATATGTCACAAAATATCTCTGTAGTTGAATATTTCTTAGACATACATATATTTCTTAAAAATCAATTTTGGGATATTACGTATCACCATAATCAATTTCTACAAGATTTAATTTAGAGATTAATAAAATATCTTATACAACACATAAAATATATTATGTATCACTTATAAATCAATCCTTTTCCAAAATATTCAATTTACTATAAAAATATTATACATAAGAATAAATCCATATACATCTCATTACTTTTTCAAACCACTATTCATAATTCAATAGGCATCGATTACCTTAAGAAATTAAAATAATACAATCAAATACTAACATGTTCACATTTACATTAAAAAAATTGAATCAGATGATAATGAGTCACTAAACATTGATTGAGCTCTATAAGTTAATGAAATCTATTAAATTCCAAATATTTCTATTTTAATTGAAATTTTCAAAACACATTGAAATGAAACATTAATTCTAAAATAACATAAAATTCAATGAATAATTAACTTGAGGGAATAAGTTAATTGAAAATCAATAAAATACAATGAATTTTTTCACTATGTTAGAAAATCAAAAAACATGACACGTAGTAAAAAAATTCCCACTTCATGTTGACCTTCTAAAAATATACTCTTAAATCCCTATACATATCGGTGCCATCTGTGCATACAAATAAAATTTATCAATGAGCTTAATTTAGAAATTTCCTCTTCATATTAGGTACAAATGGAATAAAAATTCTCATTACAAACTTTAATACACCATATTTATAGGTGGGTTATTTCAATTTCATATTATTCATGGATTTAATCATCTATTATAAGCTCTTTCCATCTTTTTTGTACTAATTTATCTTATCCATTAGTTATAGTTATGAAATCACTTATAAAATTAATGATGTTTCATCTTTAATAACAATTTCCATATCTAAATTTTTTAAATCCATGAATATGTTATCCATATCTATAATTGTGATGGATAAAACTTCATGATACTTCATAATAAATTAATAAAACAACTTTCTTTATATCATATTGTAATAGTTTATCAAGTAGTGATAGTTCTAGAGTATTTCCAAAAATATTCTTTGTCTCATGTTGATAAATTTCTATGTGAATATGTAATTAAGTATTTTTTGATCCTTATATATGTCACGTCATTCCTCATAGAGACAATATCTTTATATGTTTAATGTAAATATTTTAGCTTCCAAATAAATATCTTGGGTCATTAATTTCCATTATGAAAAAGAAGAAACATTATCATTTTTCATATGGATGCATATCAGTCCTTTATTTAACTAATCACAATATATTACAAATATTTCCTTCTATAATAGTAAATTTAAAATTTATAAATTGACAAATATTTTTTAGTTACTCAAAACATTCTTCACATTATTTTAACTAGGTGAATTTAGCCCCTTTATATGTTAACTTGGTTAACATGTTTTCTAATCAATAAAACTTTTGAAAAAAAATCATCGATTGTAACGTTGTAGATAAAAAACTATGAATATGAGTTTTATTTATTGGTGAATGATATTATTTGACTACCACTATCTTTGAAGTATTGGAAAATATTCCATCCATGAAGGAAATATGGATAAGAAAAGAAACTTGTTTGAGATAAAATTCACACTTAATAAATTTACTCTATAAAAACATTTCTCTAAGTGTTTCAAGAAAAATTCATAAATGATCCTCGTAATCTTCATATATATACTAGATCATATCATGAAATTATTTATAAATTAAATCACATATTATTAATATAATCATTGAAAACATTATTCATCAAATCCACAAACATTATATTTGTATTAGTTAATATAATAGTAATTAGTGTAAAATAATAATTTCCCTACCTTGAACAATTTTTGGTATGTAATCCTTCTTTGATATTAATTGATGATAAAAAAATAAATATTTATCATTGATAAGAATTAATATCCTTGAATTTGATAAAACAATTCATCAATACATGGTTAATGTATGCTTATTCTTTATAATAATGGTATTTATTTCCTTGTAATCAATGAACAACCTCATAGAGCTATCATTATAATTTAAAAATAGGATAGGTTCTCCCCATGGTGATAAAACTAGATATATGAATCCCTTATCATAATAAATCTTTAGTTTTTCCTAAACTCCACTAATTACACTATATACATCTTATAGGGAGGCATAAATATGGGATTTTCATTACTAATAAGTTCAATGGAAAACTCATCATCACATTCAAGTGGATATCCAATTAAATAATTAATGGATACGTCATTCTATTTTTACAAAATATTTATATCATTTATTTTTAGTATATTCTTCCCATCCATAAATTTCACATGTTCTTATTCTTTTCCAATGATTTCATTAAGTTGACCCACTAGAGGTGACTGTAAAAAAGACTCAAATAATGAACCACCTATTTTAAAAAAAAGGGATTTTCACCTCATTCACAATTTTTAATATCACTCTCTTGGAATTATTATTTTTTATTATAATTTTAGAGACCATACATACCATGTATTACGTATATGTAAACCATATGTATAATAATTGGATTTTAAAAAATGTAATCTCTATAAATCATAATTGAAACTTCATAATACATACTCATTTAAAAGAGATTTCTATTTGGAGTTTTGATTGATAAATACTTTAATAGTGTCTCAATAGATGATTAATTTTTTTTTCAAACATGAAATTAATAAAATAGCGTGAAGTGATAAAATAAAATAAATCATTAGTTAAAATTGAGTTTATGAACAGAGTACCAGTTACTTTACCATGCATGACATTATCTTCGGATATTTTAATCTCATTATCCTATCAGTTCCCTCTTAGCCTCATGTTATGTAAATTCATTTATATTTTGGATAATTTGTTACAATAGTGAAAACTAAATTCATAGTTGAATAATTTTACATTGGAATCTTCTCTTTTTCACACGAATTTATGATATTCGTAGCCTTTACTCACATATAGAAAATGTACATCCCCATCATGAAAGTACCAGAGTTTGTATTCCAACATTTATTATATATTTGTAATTCCACCCTTACTCTATTTTCCTTCATCAAATTTATATCCACATTGTTACCAGTTTTCATCTTCTTCTCTTTCATTAATATGAAAATAAAATACTTTGGTAACACTTTCTTAGACTTATAAAACTTTTCACTATATCTTCAAATAAAGAAAATGTTTTACTGTCTGATGGTATTCCTAGAATTGTATTTAATCTTTCAAATAAGAAACAATTATGTCTTTCTATATTGTATACATAGTCTATAAGTTATCATATTAACCATGTAATGTTTTCCGCATACATGGTAACATTTTCCTCTTCTATTTTTTAAATTTTAAATTTTTCATTAAATATCATCTCATTGCACATGAGGAAATTAGTTTTCAAATAATATCACCTTAAAATAATTTAATTATATAATAATTATTTTCTACTAAGTTTTTTGAATCAATTCCCACCATCGATCAACATCTCACCTTAGATGATATAATACCATGATAACCCTCTCCCTTTCCCAACTTCTAAAAATCATGAATATCTTTTCAAGGGACAAGATATATTATTGAGTGACTAATAGATTAGTAGTTCTATTAAAGGATGTAGGTTTATAATATATAAAGAGATTCAACATTGTAATAGTATATTTTGAATTAATGGGTTGTTCCATATGATTTTTTGTGGTAATAACCTGAGTAAACTACCTTAATAGAGTTATAGTATTCTTAGTTGTATCACTATCTTTATTTACATTCTCTAGATGGATTTAAATGATTTTATATTATGATTGAGATGGTTTTGGTTACTTATATAAGGTTTCAAGTCTAAAAAATCTTATAAATTTAATTAACTCATAAAAAAGTTATTATTAAATCATAGTATACAATTCCTCTATACGTAAAGTATTCTAGAAAAAAATTTGAATATTATTAGGGTTTGTTATAATGTGAGTTTTATCTAACTATATTATTCTGAATCTAGTTCTCAAAGTTTCTACTAAACTTTATTTGATATCAACTATAACACCCCCAACTTTAGTAACCCAAATTCGAGGGTTACTTTATTATATTGGTATAGAATTAAAGATATAACATTACATGGAATCAAATAGGTTAGTAGTATTTAACACTAAAAACATATATATCATTATAATTCATTATAAAAATAAAATTTAAACCTTATTATTCCTTTTAGAATTTCCTTAGACCATTCATGTTAATCTTCTTGGTTCCTTAGGAAAAGGAAACCATAATAAAGGGGTGAACACCGTCACTTATTATGGTGTAGCATACTGTAGAAGCTATCATGGAATAAAAATGGCATAAATATTGTCGAAAAAATAATCAAATGATTCCATATTACTGATAAAATAAGCATTAAATATATCTAAGGATAAAAAATAATGGATATAAATAATAACAATGATGAAAATTGATGATTTCATAGTGATGGAACACATAATATTGAGAATCATAAGCATACCTCTAAGGCCTCTTTCTAATTCATCATATATAAATGGGTATGTTGTACACCCACACCCAAAATCTATTGGATCATGGTACCATTCGATTAATAGAAGGGCTATATGATTTTAAGCTCCACCCATCATAGAATAAGTCCAATGCATGTGTTTATATAAAATCATATATCAAAATTTCCCAAAAGAATCCACATACATTCTCATGTCATAGTAATCAGTAATTTTCCTTGTAGAAGTAATGTGTAAACAAATTTCCAATGTTTCCCAATTCAATTTAATTACATGTTTAGATAGGTTAATATTAATCAATTTAATATCAGTTATAGTATATCTAAATTGTAATGGATATTATCCTTGAAGATAGTGTAGTACAGTGGAATATTATCATCATAAAAGGGTATTATTAAGAATTATTCAATTTATGAAATGGTTATTGACCAAATAAATGATATAAAAACCCCCACTTGAATATATTTTATGGAAATACAATGTCTTATAATGGTGGTAAAATAAGATGAAATGGAAATATCATATTCATAATATATTTATCGTTTCTTAATAATGATACATAAAATAATTAAAAATGTAAATGTAAATGAATTCAAAAAAAATTTGAATAAAAAAATTAGAAAAAGGTATGGAAACCCTTTAATTGATATATACCTTAAAAAATACTGAAATGTAACTCCTTATATCCCTAGAGTTTGGGCTCTAAATATTGAAATGTAGATAATTATTATTAAACTCAAACCACACAAAGACTCTTCAAAAAAACTATAAGGATTGATTCCAAGAGAGTTATAGAGAAATATCTTGAAGATCTTATTTACATGAATATATTCCTAAAGAATATTGAGAGGGTAAATGAGAGGAAAACCATGCTCAATGGTTTTATAATAGAGTGTAATGAAAGTATGGGTTGGCATTTATATATAATGAGGGGGAATTGTTTATTAATTTCCAAAAAATATGACTCAAAATTAGGTTATGGAAAAACTGAAGACCATTGAACATAAAATGGATTTAAACCATGGTATTTGAAATCTAGGGAATATTTTGTAACTTTTAAAATTTTAAGAACCAAACACTTTTAATCTATATTATTATGTACAATGAAAAATTATTTATTTCTAAATAATTGTTTTTAAAATCATAAAATATGATTTAAGATATGTAAATTTCATTATAGGTTTGAAAAATGTATTTAAATTTCTTAAAATTGTTTATTTTAATGAATAAACATGTTTTTGGTCAAGAAATGCTTTTTTATTTTTTATGATATCATTTTTAAATCATTACGATGTCATCATAATTACCATAAATTCATAATGTATTTTTCTATTTACCAAAAAAATTTAACATCTCAAGAAATTAAAAAAATCATTCTTGGTTAATTCTGATATGTTGATTATAAATTTAAAGTACGTTTTATAAAAAATCATATATGTGATATTCAACTATTAAATCAAAATACTTTTGTGTTTCAGAATCACACATTTGGTTTCAAAATGAAAAAAATCGTATATAAGGAATAAATATATTGTCACATATTTATTAATTACTATAAATTATTAAATATTAATTATTACCAAATGATTTTATGTATTTATATTAGAAAATAGTATGTATACTAGTTTCATTACTATTACAACGATCATATATTGTAGTTATTTTACTAATAGTCTAATTTTAAATTGTTATATTCCAATGGTAACCTTACCATTCAAATAATCATGTTTTCCTTTATATATAAACTTCATTCCAATATAGATAATCATTCATATCCTTATCTTTGTTCATATACCATGCGATTTTATTGTTTATTATTTTATTTGTGATAATAATTTATATTATATAATTTTCCTTCTTTTTAGAGTGTAATTATTCATTATTGACGATGATGGCAGTGCCGATTTTTTTACATATTTTATAGTATTAGTTTAAGATGTAATTTTTAAAATAATTTTCTAGTTTTCTATTATTCTATAATAATGAAATAATTGGATATGCACTTCATAATAGTTTTTTTGATGAAATGTTTATTTTATATAGTTGAATCTTATGTCATAATTGATCACTAAAGTATACTATTTGTGAATAATTTAATTTATATGTCTTTCTTACATTAGTTTTAAAGACGGTGATAATTGTGAGGAGGTTAGGTATGACACTATCATACAATGGGTTTTTTAATCAAGATTGTAACGACCCAAACTATTGTTAATGAAAATTCCACTTGATCTAATAAAATATCTCATTATGTAAAATGGTTATATAAAATATGAACTTCATCGGTTTTATGTTTTTTGATTTCAAATATCGTTAAGAATTGTTATCGTTGCTAATATAGTCGTTGAATAGTGACACATGATTATTTTAAATACAAGGCTTTAAAAATACAATTTATTCAGAAAAAGGAAGCGATGACCTCATCCAGTAGACTTTCCCTGTAAAAAGACCATTTTTCAGTTCTCAGAAAAGAGGTGGCGTCATTAGGATTCACTCTTGACCAAGCCCAATCGGAGATTCAACACGTTAAGCTCGAATGGAGCTGCCTACAAGAGAAGTGGATGTTGGTAGAGATTACCACCCGAGTGATGTTATCCGAGCGACCCCAAGAGTCTGTCACCATCGCACACCATACCCTTCAATTCTATGCAGTTTTTAAAGACCCGTAAATTTCAATGAATTTTTTTTTCTAAATACTATAGAATTTTACAAGTCTGTGGCTTATGACGGAACTTGATTTCGAGGCCCAGTGTGCCCGAAATCAATTTTTGAAGTTTAGCTTGGGTACGTTCAGTGAACGAACGAGAAGTTTTTTTTAACTTTCTAACCGGTGCTCGGAATCGAAATCTGAGGGCACCGATGAACTCGCAACGCAGATAATTTCCTAATGGGACACTTACCACAGATGCGTTCACAAAAGAGGGGAAGATATTTTTTGGGGGATTGTTTAAGAGAAATATAAAAAAATTGTTGGTACAATTTTTTATTTCATGAGGAGGTTTTCCCTCCCATTGGTAGTTAAGGGTGTGGCCCATACCCACATAACTACCCAAGTGTGGATTTAAGAGAGGTGGGGCCCACGTGAGCCCCACCATTTAATTCCCTCTAAATCTCTTTAAGAACCCCCATTATACTGAAAACCTCCTTTTTAATGTCACCTCAATCCATTAAATTATGTCAACCCATATTTTAATGAGGAACCTTCCTCTTTTCCCCCATATTAATTTAAAAGCCAATGTGTTTAATTAAAGGGGAACCTTCTCTCTCCATTCCTTAATTAAATGTCAACACATTTTAATTAGCGTGGTTATTTAATTACGAGAGAGTTTCTTTGTGTGGATAATAAAATAATAGGGGAACCTATTATTTTATTAAGAAGGGGTGCTTCGTTGTGCAATGAAGAATGCCGACCTCAGACGAAGAATGACGAAGAACGCTGGTTCCATGGTGATGGATGACGCACCACCAATCCTCTTCCTCCCGACAAGAGAGGAGATACTACTTCCTCCTCGGTGTTTTTTGCCGACGCCTACAAACCCCCTTTTTCTGTGATGCCGACGAACGCCTTCTTTGTCGAGGTAGGGGATTTTGATTAATATTTCCTTATGTGAATCTTATATCCTAGGCCTGGCGTATAATTGTTAGTAATGGTTGAACCACTAACGCGGTGGGTGCGGACTAACGAACAAGTCTTAAACCACCACTAGTTTTCTCTTGATGCACTGAATTCTTTGCAATGACAAAACGTGACCAAATTGGCTATTGGAGGCCATCACAGTAATCTACGGGTCCTGAAACGACCACTGGCGCAGACGGGAGCAAGAAAAGACCAGCGGAGTGA
This sequence comes from Viscum album, assembly GCA_963277665.1. Classification (NCBI taxonomy): domain Eukaryota; kingdom Viridiplantae; phylum Streptophyta; class Magnoliopsida; order Santalales; family Viscaceae; genus Viscum; species Viscum album. Next base: position 180,944,761 of record OY728153.1, on the reverse strand, counting down.
CTCCGGTGGCTCGCAGAAAACTGCCGCGGTGTGGGTCGCCGGCAGGAGCCGCCGCAACTTCAGCAGCGGCGGCGAGGATCCAGATCCCATGGCTGTGCGGGATCCTAGGAGACGCGGCGTTGGTCGCTGCATCCGCGGAGCACCAAAGAGAAGTGGGACAGTGTCCCCCAGCTCGGCCCGCTGGCCGAGCCTGTGCGCCCGCTGGCCGGGCCGGGGCAGGCCGCGCCCAGCTGTGCCGGACTCGGACCCGGGTCGGGTCGCCTCGGTTCGGGCCGACCTAGGGGGGTTGGGCCAGGTCGGACTGGGCCCAGACCCCCAACTTCGGACCACTTTCAGTCTTTTCCCCATAACGTGAGGTACAGAACTCTGATCGATGCAGAGTAAATTGTGTGGGAATCCTTAAATCGAGACGGTCATTTCGGTATATTACACTTGAGGTTTCGGCAAAGTTTGGGTATGGTCAGGTTGGTTCAAACTCGAAACCAACAGGGCCCTTGGAGCGGAAACGATTATATCTTAAGGACCGGATAACCGATTGACGTGTCGTCAATCGTGTTGGGACCCTTTTGTTGAGAAGATACTTTTGGATTACGTCGCTTGAGGTTTGGATGAAGTTGGAGTACGGTTGGGTTGGTTTTAGCTAAGAATCCAACTGGGCCCCTGGAACGAAAAAGCCAGTAACTCTCAGACCGGGTGTCCAATTGACGCACCGTCTGTCGCGTCGGGTTTATTTTGACGAGACGGAACTTTGGGATACATCAACTCTAGACTTCGTGACAGTTGTTGTATCAACTCTCTTCTTCTCGAGGAGCGGACCCTCCCAGAATCGAGCATTCTGTGTGCGGGAACCCTAGAGCTGGCTGCGACTGCGACGATGACGACTGAACTTGGATCCTCCGTGGGTTTGGCAGCGAGGACGACTATACGTGGATCCTCCGTGGGTTCGGCAGTGAGGACGACTGTACCTGGATCCTCTGTGCATTTGGTAGGGAGGAAGACTGTACGTGGATCCTCCGTGGGTTCAGTAGCTAGGATGACTGTACCTGGATCCTCCCAGGGTTCGGCAGGGAGGACGACAGTACGTGGATCCTCCATGGGTTTGGTAGCGAGGATGACTGTACGTGGATCCTCCATGGGTTCCGCAGCGAGGAAGAATGTACCTGGATCCTCTGTGGGTTTGGCAGCGAGGACGAATGTACTTGGATTCTTTATGGGCTCGGCAGTGACGATGACCGTACTTGAATCCTATGTGGGTTCGACGGCAATGACTACTATTCTTGTATCCTATGTGGGTCCGACAGAATTTACACTGTACTTGTATCCTATGTTGGTCTGGCAAAGTAGCTGGTCTTGTATCATTTGTGGGTCTGACAGCTTAGCTAGTCATGTATCCTATGTGGGTCTGATAGCTTAGATGAATCAATGGCTACATCTGATCATATCTATCACCTTACGAAGTGTATACCTTTGTGAGTTGAGTCTTGATTCTCAATCATTATCATTGAAGTGATTGTCTTTCTTTCCTGTGTGGACTAGATTGTATTTTTCGGGTGTTGACTGGGTTGTGCTTGGGCTCAAGAGTTGGAGCTTTTCTACAACTTGTGACTTAGGTATATGTATGGGCATATACCTAAGTAGTGTTGTTGATACTTCGTGATTGTATCTTTTCTTTGTGTTTTATCCTTCATGGATTCTAAGAGACCTTCGGGGGTCTCGAGGTCTCTACTGAGTATCGTGTACTCACCCCTGCATGGGCTATGCCTGCATTGTGTTGTGTTGGATACATGCGATGGACAACATTGATCGTGTGGAGGCTTATGGAGCTGGACGGTACCCGGAGGTGGACCACTTGGCGGGACGTACCAGGAGTGGACGGTTTGACTGAGGAGCTGAGGAGACTATCTGTACCTACCCTTTAGGTGGGATTTCTGGAGGATGACTCGGTGTTGCTGTTTTACTTTCTGCTGCTGTAATTTCCTTTCAGTTGTACTGTACTTTCTGTTGGATTTGTATACTGGCCCATTTTCTTTCAGCACCTACCGTGTACCCAGTTTTACTTAGTGTTTACTTCACATGCGTACTATGTTGTGTATGTTACATCATAAAGTCAATTCATTCCCTTCTCTTGGGATTTACGCCTTTGGTGCTAGTCGCCAGCCCCTAGCCTATGGAAGGCGGGCTTGGGGTAGTCACGACACGTGCCCTGAGGAAGGGTCGTGAAAAATTGGTATCAGAGGAGTTCAGTTCTACCGCAGAACTCAAGACTCTCATCTTTCATATATGTGAAGCAATAGTGTTAATGGTATTGAGTGTGGTTATCATTCCGGGGAGTCTAGTGTTGGTGCAGCGACCGACGTATCCATATACTAGGACCTTGTCTTCTGATTGCCGGCTTAGTGCAAGAAAACATTGATTGCGTGTGTGTCGACTTCCAAAAGTTTTCTTTGTGATTACTTTGTGTCAGCTCACCAGGTATACTATACTAACTGTCGCGCACCTGTTTCTTTTCAGGATGGCCCCACGACGACAGCCAGCTAGGGTTCCCAGTTACGTGCAACATGGCAGCCCACCGAGCGGTGAGGCCTCAGTGCATGTCCCCATTTCAGCGGAGGAACCGGCGGAACCTCTACCTGCTGAGCCACTGATGCCACTAGCCCCAGCAACGGAGAGTTCACGATGCTTGAGTACGCTGCATGAGTTTCAGTGTCAGAGGACGCCCAGGTTCCATAGAGATATGCACCCTCAGGTAGCCAAGGATTGGCTGGAGGCTATCATTTGAGTCTTCAGATTAGTAGGGACACCAGCAGACCTCATGGTGATCCTTGCGGCGAGTCTCCTGCACGCAACAGCAGGTGGATGGTGGAGCCTGGTGCTGCAGGTGAATGACGAGGCATCTCTAATTTGGATGTACTTCGAGAGCCTCTTCTTCATGGAGTTCGTTCTAGCCACCCTCCGTGCGGTGCGCATCCAGGAGTTACTACAGCTGCGGCATGACAACATGTCAGTAGCCCAGTACTCGGTGAGATTTTCCGACCTCCCACACTACTCCACAAACATGGTATGGGACCCATTTTTCCTGGCCTGGACCATCAAGCAGGGACTGAGGTATGAGATCAGGGCTTCGATGATCTCCCTCAACATCCCGACGCAAGCAGGGGTGCTGGAAAGAGCCCTTCTAGTGGAGAGTTTTCTTTCTGAGAAGAAACCAGCGGAGAGACCCTCCGCAGGACGTCATGTAGTTGAGTCTTCTGCAGCCAGCAGTATACAATAGACGTAGGTGACCAAGCGGACCATACCATCAGGTGGGCGACCTTAGGATACAGGTTTGGCTGTGCGGGGCACACGGCACAAAGCCAGCCATACGAGGAGCAGATAGTGCTATGCTTGCGGTGGGCATGGTAACATGGCTCGAGACTCCCCGAACCGCCCTACAGATGAGCAACGGTTGGTAGAGGGACCTCCTAGGCAGAGGTTCAACTGTGGTGTTCTTCCGGGAGCAGGCGGACGTGGCAAAGGGGCTAGCCAAGCAGTAGATGGTGGATGACGTTTCGAGGCCCAACCACCACCACCACCAGGAGGACCACCTCGACCACAGGGAATGAGTGGACGTGGGAGAGCTCAGCCTCAGGCTGCTGAAGCATACGATTGCGGAGCTCCGGAAGCAGGTGGACCAGAGCGGGACTAGGCATGGAGGCCTTTGTTCTTGGTGTTTTAGTTCCCATGTAGTCGTTGTTGTGTTTTCCTTGTGTCATTGTACTATGAGCTGCAGTAATTAAAGACACTTATCTTTGTGACATTTACATTCCCGTCAACATGTATGTTTGATACTAAGAGGTTCTGGTTTTAAAATGTTGACTTGATCCTCACTTTTGAGAAACATACAGGAGGAGACCCAGTGAACACACACTGCTACCGACAGTGTGACTCGGCCATTGGAGGCGAGAGTAACGGTTGGATCTCTTGGTAGTAGCATCGAGGCCTTACAACGTCATCCATGGCATGAAATAGTACCTTTCATGTCAGGATTGACTGTATTAGGAAAATACCGTGGTTCACCCAGTGGATGAGACCATATTTCGCTTTTTGGTAGAGGAGAAATCTCAGCAGCTCTTTGGTGGAACGTAGATGAAGAAGGGTGGAGATGAGTTCTTACAATCGGGTAGTCTCACCCATTGTTCGTTGAGCAAACAGTTTGCGGTTCTCTCCAACTCTTTAGTCTCAGGTGTTTTAACTCGTAGAAGGACATGAACCTGATACAGCGGCAATGGCTCGAGTTCCTTGAGGATTATGACTTTTATATTCTCTATACTCCTAGGAAGGGGAATGTTGCGGCTGATACTCTCATAAGGAGATCGGGCATTCAGCTACTCGGAGAGGTGACAGAGCAGTTAGCCGCTTTGAAGATATCCTTCGTGGATAGTGGTGGGGAAGCCTACATGCATTCCCTCATAGTCACTCCTCTAATACTTCAGCTTATCAGAAAGGAGCAGCGTGGAGACGTTGACTGTGAGGCGCGACGTGCTCAGATATCCTCAAGTCTAGCACCCGATGGATTTTCTGAAGGCGGGGAGCACGCTATCCTCTTCCAGGGACGTACCATGGTACCAGTTACACTGTAGGACGAGGAGCTGAGGTAGTTCCACACATGAACTCTAGAGGTACATCCTAGGGTAGCGAAGATGTACCATGACCTCAGACGACAGTACTGGTGGCTGGGTATGAAGAAAGTTGTGGCAGAGTTCGTTTCTCGGTGCCTCACTTTTTAGAAAGTGAAGGCAAAACACCAGGTACCTGCAGGCTTGGTACAACCCTTAGAGGTCCCGGAGTGGAAGTGGGATGGGATATCCATGGATTTCGTGACGGTTCTTCCACATACATCCAGAGGACAAGATGCCATCTGGGTGATCGTAGACCGACTTACCAAGTCGGCCAACTTCCTACCGACCAGAGAGCAGGGCTCAGTAGAGGGATTGGGATGCCTCTACATTCAAGAGATCATACGGCTTCATGGTGTGCCATCATCTATCAACTCCGATAGATACGCTTTCTTTACTTCCCGACTTTGGAAGGGGGTGCAAGAGGCCTTTGGGATGTAGCTACGTCTGAGCACTGCCTTTCACCCACAGACGGATGGTCAGAAAGAGAGGACCATTCAGACCCTCTAGGACATGCTTCGTGCATGTGTCATGGACTTTGGTCGCAGTTGGGAGGATCACCTACCCCTGCTGGAGTTTGCGTACAACAACAGATACTACTCCACCATTAGGATGGCACCTTACGAGGCACTGTTCGGCCGACCTTGCAGATCACCTCTGTGCTGGACTGACCCTGGTGAGTCAGAACTCGTAAGACCAGAGATGGTTCCGGATATGATGGAGAAGGTGTAGATCATCCAGGAGCGGATGAGGACTACACATAGTAGACAGAAGTCTTATGTTGATAGGAGGAGGGGACCATTGGAGTTCGAGGATGGCGACCATGTTTTCTTATGGGTCTCACCTCGACGTGGGTTACAGAGAATTGGCGGCGGCGGCAAGTTATCTATGTGCTTCTTCGGACCTTCCAGGTCCTCAATAGGGTAGACAAGGTCGCTTACCGTCCAACCCTTCAACCTCAGCTGTTCCGGGTGCAAGACGTCTTTAACATATCTCAACTGAGGAGATATGTGCACGACCCGACGCATATCATCGACCACGGAGAGTTGGACATCGATGAAGGGGCGACTTTTGTGGAGGTCCTGACGGAGATCGATGATCGACAGGAGCGGGTCTTATTTGGATGGTCGATACCTCTGGTGTGCATTCGTTGGCAGCACGAGAACCTCCAAAAAGGAACATGGGAGCGGGAGGCTCAGATGCGTGCTCAGTACCCTCATTTGTTCCCCTAGTTTTTGTTATAGCTGTATGGGGACGTAAAGCCCTGAGGTGGGAGTAATGAAAAGACCCTTAAATTTCAAGGAATTTTTTTTCCTAAATACTTTGGAATTTTACGAGTCTGTGTCTTCTAACGGCACTTGATTCTGAGGCCCAGTGTTCCCAAAATCAATTTTCGAAGTTTAGTTGGGGTACGTTCAGTGAACGAATGAGTGGGTTTTTCTAACTTTTGAACCGGTGCTCGTAATCGAAATCTAAGGGCACCGATGAACTCGCAGCGCCGATAATTTCATAAAGGAACACTTACTGCAAATTCGTTCACAAAAGAGGAGAAGATATTTTTTTGGGGGCTGTTTAAGAAATAAAAAAAAATTGTCGGTACAATTTTTTATTTCATGAGGAGGTTTTCCCTCCCATTGGTAGTTAACGGTGGGGCCCACATCCACTTAACTACCCATGTGTGGATTTAATAGAGGTGGGTCCCACACGAGCCCCACCATTTAATTCCCTATAAATATCTTTAAGAACGCCCATTATTTTGACAAACCTCCTTTTTAATGTCACCTAAATCCATTATATTATGACAACCCATTTTTTAATGAGGAACCTTCCTCTTTCCCCCCTATTAATTTAACACCCAATGCGTTTAATTAAAGGGGAACCTTCTCTATCCCTTAATTAAATGTCGACACATTTTAATTAGTGTGGTGATTTAATTATGAGAGATTTTCTTTGCATGTATAATAAAATAATAGGGAAACATATTATTTTATTAAGAGGGAGGGCTTTGTTGTGCGACGAAGAATGCCGACCTCCGACGAAGAACGACGAAGAACGCTGGTTCCTCAGAGATCGACGACGCGCAACCACTCCTCTTCCCCATGACAAGAGAGGAGATGTCGCTTCCTCCTCTGTGTTTTCTGTCGACACCTAAAATCCCCCTTTTTTATGCAATTCCGTCTAACTGTGACGCCGTCTACCACGACGCCGATGGACGCATTCTTTGTTGAGGTAGGGGATTTTGATTAATGTTACCTTATGTGAATATTATATCTCGGGCGTGCCGTACAAATTTTAGTAATGGTTGAACCACTAACACGGTGGGTGCGGACTAACGAACAAGTCCGAACACACCACTAGTTTTTTCCTGATGCACTGAATTCTTGGCGACGATAAAATGGGACCAAGTTGGCAATTGGAGGCCATCGCAGTAATCTACGGGTCCCGAGATGACCACAGGCGCAGACATGAGCAAGAACGGACCACCGAAGTGAGTCCGGTGGCCCGCGAAAAACTCCGGTAGCATGGGTCGCCGGCGTGGCGGCCAGAGGCGCCGGAGCCTCAGTGCACCGCCAATAGGAGCCGCCGCGGCTTCATCTGAATGGAAGGAATCTGGATCCCATGTTCGTGTGTGATGCTTGGAGACGCGGCGTCGGTCACCGCGTCCGCGGAGCGCCAAAGGGGCGGGGGACCTCATCCCCCAGCTTGGCCTGCTGGCCGAGCCAGCGCACCCGCTGACCGGGCTAGGCCGGGCCGTGCCCAGTTGGGCTGGACCCAAACCCAGGTCGGGTCGACCTGGTTCGGGCCGACCTAGGGGGCGGGGTCAGACCGAGCCCAAACCCCCACTTCGAACTGCTTCTGGTCTTTTTCCCATAACATGAGCTACAGACCTCTGATCGATGCACCGTCTGTTGCGTAGGAATCCTTGAATCGAGACGACCGTTTTGGTAAATTACACATGAGGTTTCGGCAAAGTTTGTGTGTAGTCAGGTTGGTTCAAACATGAAACTAACCGGGGCCTTGGAGCAGAAACACTTATATCATAAGGACTGGATATCCAATTGACGTGTTGTCAATCGCGTTGGGATCCTTTTGTTGAGAAAATCCATTTGGATTACTTCCCTTGTGCTTTGTACACAGCTGGAGTACGGTCGGGTTGGTCTAAGCTTAAAAACCAACAGGGCCCCTCGAATGAAAAAGCCAATAACTCTCAGACCAGCCGTCCGATTGACGCACCATCTGTCGCGTTGTGTTTCTTTTGACGAGAACGAACTTTGGGATACATCAAATATGGACTTCGTGAAATTTGATGTATCGACACTCCTCTTCTGGAGGAGCGGACCCTCCTGGAATCAAGCATGCTGTGTGCGGGCAGCCTAGTGCTGGCTGCGACTGCGACGATGACGAACGCACTTGGATCCTCCATGGGTTCGGCAGCGAGGACGAATGTACGTGGATCCTATGTTGGTTCGGCAGTGAGGACGACTGTACCTAGATCCTCTGTGGGTTCTGCATAGAGGACGACCGTACGTGGATCCTCCATGGGTTCGGCAGCGATGACGACTGTACCTGGATCCTCCGTGGGTTCGGTAGGGAGGAAAACTTTATGTGGATCCTATGTGGGTTCGGCAGCGAGGTCAACTATACGTGGATCCTCTATGGGTTCGGTAGCGAGGACGACTATACCAGGATCCTCCGTTGTTTTGGCAGTGAGGACGCGTGTACATGGATCCTCTGTGGGTTCGGCAGCGACGATGACCGTACTAGAATCCTCTGTGGGTTCGACGATAATGATTACTGTTCTTGTATCCTATGTGGGTCCGACAGTATTTGACTATATACTTTTATCCTATGTGGGTCTGGTAGAGTAGCTGGTCTTGTATCCTTTGTGGGTCTGACAGCTTAGCTGGTCTTGTATCCTATGTGGGTCTGATAGCTTAGATGAATCTGTGGCTGCATCTGATCATCTATATCGCCTTATGAAGTGTATACTTGTGTGAGTTGAGTCTTGATTCTCAATCATTATCATTGATGTGACTGTCTTTATTTCCAGTGTGTACTGGATTGTGTTTTCCTTTGTGGACTTGGTTGTTCTTGGGCTCAAGAGTTGGAGCTTTTCTACAACTAGTGACTTAGGTATATGTAGGGGCCTATACCTAAGTAGTCTTGTTGATACTTTGTGATTTTATCTTTCCTTTGTGTTTTATCCTTCGTGGATTCTGAGAGACCTTCAGGGGTCCCGGGGACCCTACTGAGTATTGTATACTCACCCCTGCACCGGCTATGCCCGCACTACATTGTGTTGGATGCAGACAATGAACAACACTGATCGAGGTAGAGACTTTTGGAACTGGACGGTACCTGAAGGTGGACCACTTGGTGGGACGTACCCGGAGCGGACGGTTGGACCGAGGAGCCGAGGAGACTATCTGTACCCACCCTTCAGGTGGGATTTCCAAAGAACGACTCGGTGATATTGTTTTACTTTCTGTTGTTGTACTTTCCTTTTAGTTGTACAGTACTTTCAGTTGGGTTTGTATAATGGCCCATTCTCTTTCAGCACTTACCTTGTACCCAGTTTTACTTAGTGTTTACTTCACTTGTGTACTCTGTTGTGTATGTTACTTTATAAAGGCAATGCCTTCCCTTCTTTTGGGATTTACGCCTTTGGTGCTAGTCGCCAGCCCCTGGCCTTTGGAAGGCGGGCTTGGGGTAGTCACGACACAGGCCCTGAGGACGGGTCATGACACGAGTGTTATAATGGGTTATGTAAAAATTCCTTAGCACTATGATTATGTGAATTATTTTTGTATATAATAATTAATACACATTCATTTTATTATTTTTAGTTGTAAATAGTTCTTAAAGCGCAAATAGTATTTTTAGTTAATTATTCAATTATGAAATATATTTTCATAAATTAATAGATTTTTTAATTAAATAATACTTTAATAAAATATTATTACTAAGTTACTATTTAATAAATATAAATTATCAAATAATTTTTAGGAAAACAATTGTAATTTTTATTAAGGTTTGAAAGCTGTTTTTGTCAAAACCTATGAATTTTCAATAAATGTTGGATTTTATTTTACAAGTAAAAATTCACATATTTAGAAAATTATTTAGATAAAATTAATATTATTTTTGTAATCAGGATGTCAAATTTATCCAACGGTAAATTTTTCATAATTTTCTGAGACAATTGAATTTTTGGGCAAAAAATTAAATATCATTTAATTATATAATGTGCTTTATGATATCATAATGACCAAATAGTGATATAATAAAATAATAGAAGTGGGATTTTAGCCCAATATATGTTTTACCATTAAAATAATGTTATTTTAGGTTTATTTTATTTATTTTACAATGTCATAGTGGATCATCCAATACTTATAAAACATTTTATCTTTTTAAAATGATTTCCTTGAGAGTGTGACTCACCTCTACATAAGCAAGCCTAATATTTTAAGAATTTTGGAAAGTGGACTTAAAAAATATTTTTTTCCAATCCCCTTTAGAAAAAACCATGGTAAAAACCCTGGTATGGTTTGTTTTTTTGATTATTTTAATGTATAGGGTCTAAAACCTAAATAATAAAGAATTCCCTCTATTTTTGTATATAAACCCACCCAAGCTCCCAATTCATCTTCACTCAAAGCCCTTGGATCTCAAAAGATATCTACCTTCCTCCTTGTAAAATCCTCCCAAGGTTCCCTAATCTCCCGAGAAACCTCTCTCAAGCCCCTCCCAGGCCTTTGGGATCACACTTCCAAGTAAGGGATTCATTCCTTTCTCATTTTATCCAAGTTTGTTAATATTATCATGCCATTTTATTTTAAATTTTAAATGTTGGTTTATGGTTTCACACCTCTCCCACACTTCTCTATTTATGATTGAATAATGACATAACCCTTTCTCTCTCATTAATGCCACCCATGTACACCTATTACCATGCTGAAATTATGAAAGGAATTTCTCTCTTCTCATTTACATTCATGAAATTATATTGTATTATGAATCTAAATTCCATTAAATTTTTTAGGACATGTATCTATATGACCCCCTTACTTTACATTTCTTGTAAATATTTTGATACACCCTTTTCTCTCTCATCAACCATTTTTATGAATTCTTATATCACACCGTTATGCTTCCGAAATTGCACCACGATTTTCCAAGACAATGTCATTCTGTTGTGAATACCATTCCCATTTCTCTATCAAGGGTATTCAACTTTATGCACATTTATTTATTGATTATATAGATTCATGTATGAATTCTAAATTCCTTTATCACATAATAAATTATTATCTATAATTATTCTTTGTCATGTGATCCATGTCGCACACTTATGCCCGAAATGAAATGTTTAAGAAGGGTGTGCCCTGATAGCGCTCCAATGCATTTTGTAAAGATTAGTTTCATAATAAGTCAAGTACAATGAGGTTTTACGCATGATAATTCAAGTTCAATGAGGTTTTACTCATGATCCAGGTGCAATGAGCATTGGCTCATGCTAATACCATGTTATGTGTTGTTGCCACATTTCCTTGTTATGATAATCATGATATATCTTTCCTTTATGTCCATATTTCTTTTATGTTCCATTGATATGCCTAATTTCTAACATGTATTGTATTCTTCATGTTATGCCTTATTTACTCCCTTATTGGGATTTATAGACCACCCATTTCTTATGCATATCCTTAGGTTATTCCATGCAATGATAAGTACAAGGGAATGTAATGGTCATGTAAAGGATGTTTTCAATAAAGATGTTGTGTTTCACGTTTTAAGTCATTATGTAATGTTCCTAATCCCCAAAGACACTAGACCTATTTATCTTCTATGTTGTATCAAGTGAAGGTTTTATGTAATAAATCATGTTTAAGTATATAATAAAAATTTGGGTTGTTATAAATATGGGATTCTTCCTCCTATATAATCAACATGATATATGGACCCTTAATTGAGTTAATGTAAGGAAATTCATGTTCATAATTGGTAGAGTGAAAATTGATGTTTTAATCTTCATAATTGAATGAAATCATGTGTATTCATCTATTTTAGTCATTATTATTTGGATAATAATGAATAGAAGAGTTGAAATATATGAGATTGACATTCATTATGTATCACTATTTTACTATATTTATAGGATAAAAAATTATGTGACTGTATAGGTGATGTGTATAGATACATCTGGTAGACATGTTTTTGTGGATAAAATAATGATTATTGGAGATCACTTTATATATCATTCTATCCTGAGTAGTAATAACATTTTTTAGAAGTAAGACCTTGTTTGTGGTTATGAATTAGGGATTCATATTAATTTCCAATGTTACAATGGCTCATATGGTCATATATAAGTTTATGTGAATAAAGATTTATTTTGGTAAAAAATGTTATCTCAAAAAATAAGTGTCTAAATAAAAATTTTATCCAAATAAGTTTAGATATGATGACTCTAGTAGTTATTAAATATGAATAAAATATGAGACATTAGTACTAATAGGATATTGAAATCTATAAAATATAAATATTGTATATTATATTTTTAGACACACTCTATCTTTCACTGTGTGACACACATGCCTCAATCAAGTGATAAGATATTTTTTTGTATGAGTGTACTTCACATATTAAATTTTAGATATCAATAATAGTACTATAAAATCAATATATGACATAGTTAAAGGAGTTACACATTTTAAAATAATTACAATAATGGTTTAATAATTAACAATGGTTTGAGATACAATAATGGTTTGGTAAATTAGTTATAAAAATGATTTTTTATATTAGATAATTAGTAATAAATTATGAAAAACATGGATCAACTAAGATACTCTAAACCTTATGGCAAGGCGTCCATCGGTAAAATTTACTCTATCTATCTCTCCCTAAGTCCCTCTCTATCTCTCCCACTTTTTTCTTTAGAATGTAAGCTAGAATGTATTGATAGAAACAACCATCTAGAAAAAACTTACATTGATTTTTATTCTAGCCATCTAATAATGAAAGAATCATCTGGGTCCTTCTAAGTGATAATCATTAAATTTAATATTAGACGATTTATTGAAAAGGTATTTTTTCACTAAAATTGGACATTTTTTATATCTTTAGAAATCATCATTAATACCGTAATTTTTTATGAAATATTTTATTATCTTTGAATTTGTAGGATATAATAGATGATATGTGACTTCTCTTCTATAAAGTAGGATCTTCACATATGATTTTAAGGTATAAAAACACCACCATGATCACAAAATTTATTAAGAAACATACACGTATTAGATGGAATAAATAAGAACTCAAAAAATTATAATAATTCCAATGAGTGGAACTAGAAGGGCCTCCAAATGTAGACCAATTTATGTTTTAACCACAAATGGACTCACATGATATATATTTACATGTACATGTGTCTAAGTGTCAACTAATCTTTCACGACCCGCCTTCACCAAAAGGAGGGATGTGTTAGCAGATTTCCAGGCCCTTCCTTCTTTAAGTTGAAGGAGAGATAATGAACCCCGAGACCCTCCTTCAATAGATCCCGGAGTGGCGACTAGCACCAAGGGTATAGAAATTTCCCCCATATAGAAGGAATTACCCCCTTTTGTTTTATAAGATCGAGAGATAAGATGATGAAACTCATCAACGCCAAGGTAAAAGAAAAGTAAAGCCAAAAGAAAACCATTCCCATATGCATGTTCCAAAAGTAAAGCCACAAAGTACAAAAGGTGACTAAAAAGGTAAGTACCAAAGAAGAAAAGCAACAACTGAAACTGCCCCAAAGGTCTGAGCTAGTATGGTCCTGCGTGATCCCCGAAGTCCTCCTGGAAACCTGAAAGTAGTTTTATATACGTAGGGTGAGCATACAAGTACACTCAGTAGGGAAAACCAAATACTCTCGTGCACAAGTGGGGGAACGTACTAAAGTCCCGTGAGAAAAAGAGTAAACCAAACACATAATCAGGGTAAACTATCCACCCCAGGCCTCACCAAGGCACACTCTCCAAATAACGCAAGTCAAGTAATATATATAATCAGAGCACATCGATTTTTGGGTACCCCGCGCCACTTTCCCACTGGTTATTGAGACATCCTATGCATCGAACCAATCCCGCCATTCTCACCGCAGTCCCACTACCACACCCACCCACACACACCTGGGCCACAACTACCACATGCATTCCCACTGCCGAATCCCGCCCGCAAACCCCTAGGCCAAAACTATCACATGTATCCATGCATGTAAACACCTAGGACAGAACAACCACCACCATGCCCGAAGACACTTGGGCTAGAAAAATCCAATGCCATGCCCGAAGACACCTGGGCCTCATCCCAAAGACACTTGGGAAACTACCTGCCGCACACACCTAGCCAACCACCACACTACCCCTCCCGAAGGTTCTTGGGCTAATAATGGAACTCATGCCATCACAGCCTGCCCGAAGATACTTGGGTTATCCGGGAAAGGGAGCAGAAAAGGAGCTAATAACCAGCCACTAACAATAGTGTTGGGAAAAACACCCTCCCCCATGAAATGGGGGGTGTTCGGCACTAAGTTCTCAACTTGGGTGGGGCGCGAATAAGAAACACAAAACTACAACTATAGATATAGGTAACAAGCACTCACCCAAAGCCTAGGTTTTTCTAAACAGCCTACAGAACACAACACCATTGCGTGCAAGTCCCAAGTCACAACCTTCGCCAACAAAACCCATTTGTCCCATTCTTGTTCCAAGTTCAGTGATAATGTTTAATTAAGTTTAAGAATTACTGGGCAACTAGTAAGCATAGGCACAAGTCCAGGAATGTAAATAGTTAAGCATCAACCATAACACCCACACCCGGTTCTCAACAACAGAGGATCCCACCCCAATTCGTGATATAAACAAGTACCCACCCGGTCTTAAAACTCACAACCACCGAATCCATACTAACAGTGGATCACATCGCCAAATTCACACAACCACCGAGAGTATAAAGACAGGGTATCCCATCCCCTCCAACATCTCCAGAAATCGACCAGAAAAAGAAAACAACCAACTACCACCATCAACACGAGCAGGGCCTTGCCAGTATTTTCACATTTAAATGACTTAACACACTCCATGGTTTCAATTTTCATGTGTTTTAACTGGGGTTATCACAGAAGGATTAATCCTGGTGCCTCAATTTATTTGTCCGGATATATGTGATTAACCAATTTACTTTTCACAGTAGGAGTTTACAACCACAACAAGCCATTGAAAACATCAGCAGGGGTTCATTAGTGCACAAACAACGACCACCAACGGCCACGATTTTCAAAAGGCAAAGCCAGCATGACTCAACAAGATGGTCATAATATAAACAACATAAACGATCACAGCCCCCTCACTTTCTTTATAGAATCCATTTCATTATCTTCATTTAGGTCTGGTTTGTCCAATTCTACAGAACAAAAGCACACCCACCCCGCATGATACACAAAAGAGAGAGATGAAGGAGAAATTCCCTACCTGTCGATAGATGATCAACGTTTAGGCCGGGCGCGAAACTTTACGGATAACGATGCAGCGCACCCGATGCACCAGAAGCTGTTTCTGAAAAGCCGCGATCGAGGAAATGAGAAACCATGGATAACCATTGGTTTTTAAGATCTATGGATGGTTGAGGTGAGAACGTGAAACCGCATAAGGCACGGAGGTCGTGGGTTGACCATGTGGCCCCACTCGTCATTAAAGGGGGTCAAGTGGTTTAAACCGACTAATTAATTCATTATGTATTTAATTAAAACACTTATGCGCGTTACGGGTCTTTAAAACAAGCTCAAGCAGGTCAAAATCGGGTTTAAAACCCTATTTGCGTAAAATGGAGTCATACTGGAAATAACCCGCGAGGTAGGCTAGAGACACCGGTAACTGAGAGATACCGGTGGGTGACAGCTACCGGTAGCTGAGCTACCAGTAAGCGGCAGCCAGCGGTAGGCCGCAGCTACCGGTGGGTCGCAGCTACCGGTAGGCCGAGCTACCAGTAGGCTACTGCTACAGGTAGGCCGCCGCCACCGGTAGACCGAGCTACCTGTAGTCCTGCTACTGGTAGGATAAGGCTACCGGTAGGCCTACACCACCGTGGTTCCCAGACCCGAAAACCCAAAACGATATTTTCACAAATTAATGGACCCCAAAAACCCGGTCCATTACATCAGATACCACTTAAACGATTCTCATCCTCGAGAATCAAAACAAAACCAGAATGGAAGAGAGGGTTCGAACAACCACCTCTAAAGATACCTCTTAGGAGCAAACCCATTCTAACTAAAACATTTCCCCACCAAGAACCAAGCAACATACCATGCCAAACTGCCTGGGCATGTGGGTTGGGGAGTCTCCTACCCCATGTCAAGATATTATACGCTTTGGGCGGCACTGACTCGCCCGCACGGGTTTGATCGCATCCACCTTAATGCGTCTTGATTAGGGGTCGGCTTCTCTCCTCCCTATAGCTAGGGCATTTCACACTCAAACAGAGGAAAGAAAACCAGTACATTTCATAGCCAAAAGACAAAACGTTCTACCACAACAGGTACAATAGGGAACAAATTAAAAACAACTCTGGGTACTAGTTACGCATCTGTGCTTCCCTCTCCGACATACTCTCCTCAAGCCCACCATGTCTCCACAACAAACGAACCAAGGGGATGGTTCTCCCACGAAGCACCTTATCCTTGAGATCCTCGATCATCACTGGTCTCTCCAAAAACGTCATGTCATCCTCGATGTCCAGCTCACCCCAATCAAGGATGTGTGAATCTTCGTGCAGATACCGACGGAGCTAGGACACATGGAAGACACCACGTATCCTCAGTAGCGGCGGTGGCAACACTAGCTGATAAGCCACCTCCCCGACCTGCCGCAACACTTCGAAGGGTCCGATGAACCTGGGGGAAAGCTTACTCCCCTTGTCGAACCTACACTGCCCACACCGAGGGGACACCTTCAAGAACACGTAGTCCCCAACCTCAAACTCCAAGGGCCTCCTCCTGGTATCATCATAGGACTTATGTCAGTCCTGGGCCGCCTTCATTCTTTCCCGTATGAGCTAAACCTTCTCTGTTGTGCTCTGCACCACCTCCAGGCCAAGGATGCCTTCCTCTCCTACTTCGGCCCAACACATAGGTGAACGACATGGACTCCCATACAAGGCCTCAAACGAGGCCATACCGATGGTAGAGTGATAGCTATTATTGTAGGTGAACTCTACCAGGGGCAAGTGTCGCACCCATGATCGTTCTGAGTCTAGAACACATGCCCGTAGCATATCCTCCAAGGTATGGATGGTGTGATCTGTTTTTCCATCTGTCTGGGGATGTAAAGCAGTGCTAAGGTGTAACTGGGTGCCAAACTCATGCTACAATCCTCTCCATACTCGCGAGGAAAACCGTGCATCCCTATCAGAGACTATAGACCTCAGAACTCCATGAAACCGCACCACCTCATCCACGTACATTCGTGCCAAAGCATCCACAGTACTCGACTCCCTGATTTCCAGAAAGTGTGCTGATTTCATCAATCTGTCTACTAATACCCAGATGGCGTCGTATCCCCCTTGGACCATGGGTAGTCCCGTGACGAAATCCATTGAGATGTCATCCAACTTCCACTCGGGGACATCTAGAGACTGCAGTAGGCCGCCTAGAACTCGGTGATCAGCCTTCACTTGCTGACACACTAAGCACGTGGCCAAAAACTCTACCACTGGTCGCTTCACTCCGGGCCACAAAAATTGTCCTTTCAGTCCCTGGTACATCTTGGAAACTCCTGGGTGTACCGCCAGGGGTGAGTTGTGGAACTCACTGAGAACCTTTCCGCGCATCACTCCTGGAACAAACAACCTTTTCTGGAAAAGCATCCAGTTCAGACCATCCTCTGTCCATCCTTCCGGAGCATTGCCCTAGTCAACTCGGTCACGCATCACTTTGCACTCCGGGTCTCCCCACTGAGACTCCTACATTTGTCGAAACAGAGATGACTGCACTATCATCTAATATAGGCAGCCTATGCCGCTATCCATCTTCGCATCCAGGTGTAAGGCATCCAACTCCTCCATTGCCTTCTAGGAGTCCGCTGACTCTTGGACCACATCCTTCTGCATCCTCCTACTCAAGGCATCGGCCACCACATTTCCCTTGCCCTCAGTATAAGAGATCTCAAAGTCGTAATCCTATTGGAACTCCACCCATCTCCACTGTCGCAAGTTTAATCCCCGCTAGGAGAAGATACACCTCAAGCATTTGTGATCCATGAAGACCAAAAAGCATTCCCCGATGAGGTATTGCTGCCATAACATTAGCGCAAAAATGACCGCCGCAAGCTCCAGGTCATGGGTGGCGTAATTATGCTCATGGGGGCGCAGCTGCCTGGACCCATAAGAGATCACCCCTTGTCGCTGCGTCAACACGCATCCCAGGCCCTGTCCTAAAGCATCATAGAACACCTCATAGCCCACCCCTTCTTCTGGTAATCTCCGCATTGGGGCACTAACCAACTTCTCTTTTAGATAGCTGAAGGCTGACTCGCACTGCTCGCTCTACACGAAAACCTGGTCTTTCTTGGTCAGGGCTGTCAAAGGGGCCGCAACTAGGGAGAATTTGGGTATGAACCTCCGATAGTAACCCTACATCCCAAGGAAACTACGAACCTCTGCCACATTCTTGGATGATTCCCAAGAAACAACCGCCTCATCTTTTGATGGGTCCACCACTACCCCCTGCTTGGACACCACGTGCCCGAGGAAGTGCACTTCCCGTGTCCAGAACATGCATTTCGACAACTTCCCATAGAGCTGATGATGTTGGAGGGCCTCCAAAACTCTCCTCTGGTGCTCTGCATGGTCCTCCTCTGATCTTGAGTAGACCATAATGTCATCGATGAATACGACCACGAACCGATCCATGTACTCCCAGAAGATGGAGTTCATAAGCCCCATGAACACAGATGGAGCGTTCGTAATGCCGAAGGGCATGACTAAGAACTCGAAGTGTCCATAACTGCATCTGAACGCCGTCTTTGGGATGTCGCCCTCCTTCAATCTTAGCTGGTGATACCCAGACCACAGGTCGTTCTTCGAGAACCATCCTTCCCCCCTCAGTTGGTCGAAAAGATCATAAATCCTTGGAAGAGGGTAGCGATTCTTGATCGTCACTTGATTCAGCCTCTTGTTGTCTATGTACAACTTGAGACCACCATCTGCCTTCTTTTCGAACAAGACTGGGGCACCCCACGGTGACACACTCGGGCGAACATAACCCCTCTTCATTAGATCGTCAATCTGGATCCACAACTCCCGTAGCGCTGAAGGTGCCATCCGTTAAGGAGCCATCGAGATCGGTCGAGTGTCGGGCTGCATGTCTATCCCAAACTCGATATCACGCCGAGGGGGTAGAGTCGTCACCTACTTAGGGAAGACGTCCATAAACTCATGGACGATCTCTGGAACTTCCACCATTTCAGCATCTACTGATTCCACTGTCAGCTCGGCCAACAAGGAGAGGAGGTGTTCCTCTCGCCCCATTCCCTTCTGACTGCTCTGCTCGCTGGTGAAGGTAATACACCGACCGTCCAAGTCCGAGAACACAACACTTCTTCAGAAACAGACGATGATGGCACACATATAAAATAGCGAGTCGATGCCTAGGATGACATCGTATGGCTGAATCTGTAGTAGAAGAAGATCCCTAACTGACTAATGTGGCCTTATCATCAGTCTACATCCCCGACAAACAAACAACAAGTTGGTCTGACCTCCGACTGGTGTGCTCAACACCAGGGGCACTGGATGTCTCTCTGCATCTAAACCCAACGCACGGGCTAGACTGGGTGAAACAAAAGAGTGCGAAGCTCCGGTATCGAACAACGCATAAGCCAGAGTGCTAAACAGATTGATCGTACCTCGAACAACCTCTGGCCCTACTGGAACTGCTGCCTCTGCGGCGTGCAACTATCCACACCCAGCTCCTTTGCCCTTCGGCTGCCGGCCACCTCCCTGAACACGCCCCGATCGAGGTCCCTGAGGTGCGCCCTGAGGTTGGCCTCCTCCTCCTACGTCTTCCCTCAGAGGAGCGGGAGCTCACTGTCCTTGATACTGCTGCTGGAAAGTTCTGGCTGAAAGCTACTGTTGGGGCGGGTGGTGGGGCTGTCCACCACCGCCATACTGCACCCGGTCCAGGCACTGACTCTGGAGATGTCTGGGGCTCCCACAAACGAAGCGCCGCATTCCTGGGCTCGAAGAAAAGGGGCGAGGACCAGGGGATCGAAACTAAAACTGCTGCGGCCTGCTCCCTACGGGTCAGAACTTAGAGGGTCCTAATGTTGGAGGCCTGGTGCTGACAGCCTTCCCCTTTGATGGTACCTGCTGGATCCCCTCTCGTGACACACCTCCTAGAGAGTGCCTTCTCTCCACCACTTCGGCCTTCTTCTGGACCTCCAAGTACGTCAGCAGGGTAAAGGGAGTAACAACATACTGGATGGAGGGTCGGAGCGCCTCCTTCAAACGTCTTGCCCGAGATTCCTCATCGGGAAAGAGGTC
This sequence comes from Viscum album, assembly GCA_963277665.1. Lineage (NCBI taxonomy): Eukaryota > Viridiplantae > Streptophyta > Magnoliopsida > Santalales > Viscaceae > Viscum > Viscum album. Next base: position 180,924,515 of record OY728153.1, on the reverse strand, counting down.
CGGATCAAAATGTAGGAGGTCCTTGAACTTGATCCCATGCTCCATCCCGGACATACTCCCCTGTTGGAGGGAGAGTAGCTCCTGTCTCTTTTCCTCCTTCATCATTGAAGAGAGGAATTCCGCCCAGAACCCCCTCTCGAAATCCACCCAAGCCACCTCAGACTCTCTCCTCTCCCCCAGGTAAAGCATCCACCACTGACGTGCCGCTCCCCGCATCTTGCAGATGGCTAGAGGAACCCAGTACTCGGCCGGGGCCCGAATCAGGCCGAAAGCTATAACTAGCTCCTCTAGCCAGCCTTCCGTCTTCATGTCGGAGGTTCTGCCCTCATACTTCTTGAGGGCCTATCGCTGGAAGGCCCGAAGAGTCTTCTGCCACTGGTCGTCCCCTTCCTATCGATCATCTCTCTGCCGATATTCCAAAGTAGTCTTTGGGGCCTCGATCGCCTATACCACACGTGGTCGCCTTCCAGGTGCCATAGCTACAAGGTAAACAAGGAATACCTAAGCCCAAGTAGAGAAGAATATCATTCTTAAAATTTCTTAAAATTTTAATTTATTCATAATTCCCAAGACATCCCAGAAACAAAAGAACACAAGTCATTATGATGAATGTACCTTTCCTAGAGTCTCTACCCTATAATCAGTGTGGCCTCACTTGGTCTTTCGATAGGTCCAGAGTCCTTGCATCAGATCACGGGGGGCCCTAAAATCATGTGTCCTAGCCAGTATTCCCTGGCCTAATTCATGTACCAAGGTCACCCAACAATGTTGCCCTACCATCCCATGCAATCTTTACTGTGCCTAACTCCAGACTCCATCCTATCTCTCAACCATCACCTCTGATACCATTATGTCACGACCCGCCTTCACTAAAAGGAGGGAAGGGTTAGCAGATTGCCAGGCCCTTCCTTCTTTATGTTGAAGGAGAGATAATGACCCCCGAGTCCCGCCTTCAATAGATCCTGGAGTGGTGACTAGCACCAAGGGTATAGAAATTTCTCACAAATGGAAGGCATTACCCCTTTTTGTTTTATAAGATCGAGAGATAAGATGATGAAACTAATCAACACCAAGGTAAAAGAAAAGTAAAGCCAAAAGTAAACCATTCCCACATGCATATTCCAAAAGTAAAGCCACAAAGTACAAAAGGTGACTACAAAGGTAAGTACCAAAGAAGAAAAGAAACAACTGCAACTGCCCCAAAGGTCCGAGCTAGTATGGTTCTACATGATCGCTGAAGTCCTTCTGGAAACCTGAAAGTAGTTTTATATACATAGGGTGAGCATACAAGTACACTCAGTAGGTAAAACCAAAGACTCTCGTGCACAAGTGTGGGAACGTACTACAGTCCCGTGAGAAAAAGAGTAAACCAAACACCTAGTCAAGGTAAACTATCCACCCCAGGCCTCACCAAGGCACACTCCCCAAATAACGCAAGTCAAGTAATATACATAATCAGAGCACATTGATTTTTGGGTACCCCACACCACTTTCCCACTGGTTATTGAGACATCCTACACATTGAACCAATCCCGCCATTCTCACAGCAGTCCAACTGCCACACCTGCCCGCACACACCTGGGCCACAACTACCACACGCAGTCCCACTGCTGAATCCTACTCGCAAAGACCTAGGCCAAAACTATCACATGTAACCATTCCTGCAAACACCTAGGCCAGATCAACCACCACCACGCCCGAAGACACCTAAGCCAGAAAAATCCACTGCCACGCCCGAAGACACCTGGGCCTCATCCCGAAAACACATGGGAAACCACCTACCGCACACACCTGGCCAACCACTAAACTACCCCACCTGAAGGTTCTTGGGCTAATAATGGATCTTAGGCCATCACAGCCTACCCGAAGATAATTGGGCTATCCGGGAAAGGGACCCGAAAAGGAGATAATAACCAACCACTAAGAATAGTGTTGGAAAAAACACCCTCCCCCATTTAATGGGGGTGTTCGGCACTAAGTGCTCAACTTTGGTGGGGCACGAATAAGAAACACAAAACTACAACTATAGATATAGGTAACAAGCACTCACCTAAAGCCTAGGTTTTTCTAACCAGCCTACAGAACACAACACCACTGCGTCCAAGTCCCAAGTCACGACCTTCGTCAACAAAACCCATTTGTCCCATTCTTGTTTCAAGTTCAGTGATAATGTTTATTTAAGATTAAGCACTACTGGGAAACTAGTAAGCATAGGCACAAGTCCCGGAAAGTTAACAGTCAAGAATCAACCATAACATCCACACCCAGTTCTCAAGAACAGAGGATCCCACCCCAATTCGTGATATAAACATTCACCCACCCAGTCTTAAAACTCACAACCACCGAATCCATACCAATAGGGGATCCCATCCCCAAATTCACACAACCATCGAGATTATAAATACAGGGGATCCCATCCCCTCCCAAATCTCCAGAAATCGGCCCGAAAGAAGAAAACAACCAACTACCACCATCAACACATGCATGACCTTGCTGATATTTTCAGATATAAACGTCTTAACACACTCCATGATTTCAATTTTCATGTGTTTTAACCGGGGTTATCATAGAAGGATTAATCCCGGTGCCTCAATATATTTGGCCGGATATATGTGATTAATCAATTTACTTTTCATAGCAGGAGTTTACAACCACAACAATCCATTTAAAACATCAGCAGGGGTTCATTAGTGCACAAACAACGACCACCAACGACCTCGATTTTCAGAAGGCAAAGCAAACACGACTCAACAAGATGGTCATAATATAAACAACATCAAAGATCACAGCCCCCCCCCCCTCTTTCTTTATATAATCCAGTTCATTATCTTCATTTAGGTCTGGTTTGTCCAATTCTACAGAACAGAAGCACGCCCACCCCGCATGATACACAAAGAGAGAGACGAAGGAGAAATTCCCAACCTATCGATAGATGATCGACGTTTCGGCCGGGCTCAGAACTTTACAGATAACGATGCGGCACGCCCGATGCACCATAAGCTGTTTGTGAAAAGCTGTGATTGAGGAAAGGAGAAACCACGGCTAACCCTTGGTTTATAAGAGCTGCATACGGTTGAGGTGAGAACTCGAAACCTCGTAAGGCGCGGGGGTCGTGGGTTGACCACGCGGCCCCAATCGTCATTAATGGGGGTCGGGTGGTTTAAACTGATTCATTAAGTCATTAAGTATTTTATTAAAACTCTTTTGCATGTTATGTGTCTTTAAAACACTCTCAAACAGGTCAAAATAGGGTTTAAAACCCTATTTGCACAAAAAGGAGCGCTATTGGAAATAACCCACGGGGTAGGCCAAAGCCACCGGTAGCTGAGAGATACCGGTGGGTGACAGCTACAGGTAGCTGAGCTACCGGTAGGCCGCAGCTACCGGTAGGCCGCATCGACCGGTAGGCCGAGCTACGGGTAGGCCGAGCTACCGGTAGGCCGCAGCTACCGGTATGATGATCTACCGTTAGGCTGCAGCTACAGGTAGGTCGAGCTACCGGTAGGTTGCAGCTAGGGGTAGGCTGAGCTACCGGTAGGCTGTTGCTACAGGTAGGCTGCAGCTACCGGTAGACCGAGCTACCGGTAGGCCTACATCACCGTGATTCCCAGACCCGAAAACCCAAAACGATATTTTCACAGAGTAATGGACCCCAAAAACCCGGGCCATTACATAAACCCATACCATCATTTATTTTCATTAAGAATAACTTAAATCACAAAAAAAATCCCACAAATTTACCTATTAACTAATTAAAATCCTTCGATCATCATGAATCCATCTCATATCAATATCACAATAATCCTTATTTTTAACTTTCGTATAATCTTTCTCTTCGCACTTATGTTTCTCACCCACCATTCCCTTGGTTTCTAGTTCAATAACTCTTACATTACCTCTATTTTCTATATCTTTCCTATGATCCCCGATACCATAGATATCCCTTCATATATCATGATTCCTAGTCCTATTTCTAATATCAATATCCCTTTATGTATTCCTTTCTATATTTCTTCCATAATGATTCTTATATTCTATCCCACTCCAACATTGTTGTATCTAAATATATTTGTATCCCCTATCTTCTCAATTTCATCTTTTATGGTGTTTATTTTCTCTCCTACTTCAACTTCAATTCCTATAAACCACTTAGTATCCACTGTATTTTCTTATTTACCTTCCTTAAGACCTCTCATCGCCATGTATCCTCTAATAAAACTACTCCCTCTCCAAATTTGATACTCACTCAACACCCTCTTGTCAGTAGTATTATGAATTTTTATCTTCTTTCCTCTAAATCTATATTTTTCTTTATAATCTCTCCCTATATTTTATTCAAAATTAAAATCCACAATAAATTACCAAGTATCCTTCCATCATTGATGACTAAAATATTAATTTTAAATAATAAATTTTAAAATGTTTATTTTTTGAAGTCTTGGATTGGACTAGACAAGCTTGAAAAACCACAATGTTATTATAATGGATTGGTGTCTCAATATTTTCTACTTAGCTTGACCAGATCCCTGATAATATTTCCTCTGTAATATACTTTATGAATATAGAAAAAAAATAGAAAAAAAATCATGCCTGGGTTGTTGTTGTATTTAATTAAAAATAGAAAAGGACAAAATAATTTTAAAAAACATACATTGAAAACAAAAAAAATCATTTTTAGGTTGTTATTATTTTTTAAATTAAAATATGAAAATAAAAATACATAATTAAAAAATAATTGATTATACTATCTTCCACAAAAAAATTTTATAATAAAATCAAAACAAAATCATTGACGGTCACACTAACCAATTAAATAACAACATAAAATATCCCCATTCTTGTAATCATGGATGATGTCAGGCCTACAAATTATGATATGGTGAAAATGTAAGTTCTCAGGAACACAAATTTCATTAAAAACTCCTGATGGAAATTTAAATAAGATAATAACTAGATATTTAAAAACATAAGATACTAAAGATATAAAATATCATAATATTATATGCATGTACTCATCCTATATTAATGAAAAACAATAAAATGAGTACCAAATTCTCAAACGTAATGATAAAACATATTAACAAAATAATCTATAACAATTTTATATTTTGGAATAGTAATGTGAATTTACCTAAGTAATGGTATTTAGTTTGAAAAAAATAGACATTTTTAGGAGGTTTTATTTTAGATTTAATAATTTCATAAATATATAGTATATAGAAATATGATTTCTTATTTTATTAGAGAGAGAAAATTGTTTTTTAAACTAAATAGTATAGAGACCTAGATTTTTCATTCCTATTTGATCCATATTAATATAAGAATATTCATTATATAATATAATGATTCTTGCCAAAATTTTAGAGGTCTAGTGCCTTTGGAAATATGAAAAAAAATAACTAGTTCATAAAATATCTAAATCACATATAACTAAGTTCTTCATAGCTAGAACCCTTCTTATACATATAGTAATTAATTCGTTTTTTCATAACCTGGGGTAAGGAAACATAAAAAAATATTGAGTTCAGATGCTTAGTAAGTGTGAAAAAGGAAGATATCAAATATCAATGTATAAGATGAAAATAGGGGTACTATAACTTGATCATAACATTTAAAAATCATACCTTGCATATCATAGATCAAAATTTTGAGTTGTGAAAAAAATGTGGTCATTTATATGACATGAATCATACAGAAATCAAATAATATAATCCTTATAAGAATAAAATTTCAATGAAACATGGAATTATGGAATACACATAAGAATAGAAATTCATTTCCCTTGTAATCAAGGATCACTTCTAAGATTATCATAGTATATTTCTTCCATTCCCCAAACCACTGTAGTAGTCATGTTTCACTCCCAAGACTATAATTTTGGATAAAGTCCCTCACTGAATTGGGTTCACCACCCATCCCAGACCTATTTATCTCATGATATATCAATATTTACCTAATATATTTGATAGAGATATAGGTACCACCCATCACATAATGAAAATAATAATTTTTTTTCCAAAAAATCATAAAAAATTCCTCATACCCTAACTGATTGAATGAAAAGAGTTTCATAACCATTTCATCATTTCACAACCAATGGATAAGAAATGCTTTGCATAAACATTTCATCAATTCATCATAGAAAAACTGATGGAAAAGGAATGGGTTTCATAAATATCATATAATAATTATCATAAACCATCTATAGGTATGATAACTATGATATCCTTGTATCATATCCCTGGTAAAGAATATGTAGAATCAAGATTTTTTGTCATTGATGAATAGAAATTCCATTAAAATATATTCAAAATAACTTTTTAAATTCTAAAATAACATTGAAAAAAATAAATAAAAAATTTTATTTTAAAATAAACGTGGAAACATATAAAATGATCTATACATAATTTATTTATCATGATAGAGGGAATTTTGTTTTCATTTCATATCCGTTAAAAAACATTCCTTTCACACTTTTGTAAATAAAAATAAAAATATACATCATTTAGAAAATAATAATAATATTCCTTATAAAAAAATAAAAAGTACCCATCATTGGTATAAATGAATTTTAAAATCCTTATAAAATAGTAAAAACATTCATGAGAATATTTTTTAGAAAACATTGACATGGATGAGAAAGGGTATTCGACCGAAGAAAGAGTTAAAAAAAGTTCCATTAAAAAATGTATCTTTTTTAGTATATTGGGTATTTTAAGAGAGGAAAATGAAAGGAAAATGGGTATTAAATACAAATAATCATAGTATATTAAAATTCATGAGATTATTGAGAGATATATCACAATATTTTATCATTATAAACTTTATCATAAACAATACCGATAAACAATGAGATTGTAATACAAAACCCTTAGCTCGAGTTACCCTTGTTTGGAAATATCTCTGACATAATTTATAATAAATTTAAATTAATTAAAATTATATAAAAAATTACGCACATATTTATAATATCATATATATTTACTTTATATCATTTTAACACCCTTATTATCAATAATTCTTTAAAATCGTCATTTCTGAGTGTTAAATGTTTCATTTATCACGACTATTTCAGTTCTATAATTTTGATTGATTAATATTACCATAGTTCCATCATATTAAAAATGATAATAATTTTATAAATGTCATATATATTCATTATATACATATTTAGAGTCATTCATAAAAATTAGAGATAGAAAAATAAATTACACAATTCATGGAAGATGTAGGTCATACGTATGCATTAACACTATTTTAAATTTTCAAAAAATATAATGAATTAAAGTTAAATAATAATTCACATTTAAATTATAATTATAATTCTAAATATTTCACATCTAATCATTAAATCAATCCTTTTTATCATCTAAGTAAAATGGAAATAAAAAATGAATTTCATTGCTTTATGGATGTGGTAGTTTACACACACACACGAGCAAGGTTATTATTTTTGAATGGATTATAAGATAAGAGGTTAAATGTGAAATTATAGTCATATAAGTATAATTATGTAATAATTATCATATATATACATTAAACCCATCATAATACTATTTAATAAAATATGGAAATATAAACTAAATAGTAACTCTGCGTAGAGATGGTAAGCTGCATGTACGCACGAGTGACACTTTCACTTCAAATTTGATGGGAAAGGGGGTTAATATTGGAGTTTTTATAATAATAAATATATTTAATTATATTTAATATATTGGAGTTATTATATAATGTTAAATACCATATATTTAGAGAAGTTAAAGAAGAAGTAGAAAAGAAAGTGATCATTTAAGGTGATTACCTCTTCTTTGAAATAACATCTTTAGATCTCCACCTAAAGACCATAGAGTTTATATATTTAGAATAAACAAACCACTATAATGTGTCTTGGTTATTTTAGAAGGTATTTTTGTAGGTTATGGTAGATATAGAAGGCACAAAGTGATGTAACTATACGAGGGAGGAGGTTTCCTTTTATAATTGTGGTGAGGAGTACTTTTGGAATTTCGCAAAAGATTAAATTATAATAAATTAATTCCCTATAATAATGCTTAAAAATATATAGGGATTATAAAATAAGATAGTATAGGGTTTTAACCAAATCATACAATTTAATTTAGACAAGTTTTAGTATAATTTTAAAATATATAATTTTTAGTGACCCTTGGATAACCAATTTTAATTTTGACTATGGTATCAGATTTTTCAATATTAAAGGGTTTTAATTTTTAATTATAAGAAAAAACATTGCCCATAAGTAGAAAATTTATTATAAATTTGAAAATATCATATCAAGCATGTATTTTATAATTATTTTTATGATTTTTAAATAATTAAATAAATTATTATTTTTATATAATATCATTATTGTACCTTTTGAAACTGCTAATTTAATTTGACATAAAATGAATAAATAGAAAGTTTTAATCCGAATATAATATTTTAACACACCACAAATATGTTATATTAACCAATAAAATTCATTTAACACTAGAAAATACTCAAAATATATAACTCTTAATATTCATTATATCATTTATTTTATTTTTTCATTAATTGAATGAGCTCTATTTTGGCATTGTTTAAGAATTTAATTTAATTATATAAAAACTAAAAATTAGAAATAAATTACCATAATTAATATAATTTAATTATTAAGACATGTTATATTAATATTTTTTCATAACTAGTTTTTGTACCTATGTGAACTTATAATGGGTATTTAAAACTAAAAAAGTGACATTTTATAACTTGCTATGATTTAAATAATATAAATTAATTTCCAAGATAATTACCCATTAAAAAACTCAATTTCAACACTAAAGTGATAATATTAGACTTAAATTAATCCATAAATAATTATGTTGAAAAACTATGTCCTTATCACTTAGTATTAACATAGATTAACCCAATTTACCCTTTGTTGAGGTGATGAAATTTACCCTAGTAACTATTCATATTAGTAAAAAATAATAAGGGTCACATTTTTGGAATTTTAAGCTCCTAATTCATAATATGGAATCCATTTTTTCAAATTCAATATACATAATTGGTATAAATTAATTTTAAAATAAGCATGAAAAATGTGACAAAACCCTATTTTGTAGTAAAAAATACAGTTTTAAGCATTAAACTTTGTTTATTCCTATCCCATTCGAAAAAAATAACAAATGAATGTTAAATGTTTTGTCAAATATATAATATATAAATTTCATTAAAATAATTCAAAAAAATTGATTAATATAATCTATTAGTATAAAATTAAATTTCACACATAAATATAGTTTTTAAAAATATTATTTTTCTTCTAAATGATTTTTTGTTTTATAATAAATTGATTACCTATGAATTTGTTTTATACATATTTAACCATAAATGATTTATAATTTGTTTATTATTATTCATGCTCAAAAATCCAACAAAATTTTATAACATTCACTTTAAATAATATTATTTTAACTGTATATTGTGGTTCGTTTATACTCAATGTTTCATGTAACAAAAACCATCAAAAAATTAATTTATTTAAAGAGATATATTTTATAAAATCCAATGATTTTATATCCCTCAACTTAATAAGTTGTTTCCTTGTAATATGAACATATTGAAGGTAATAAACTATTTGATATTTGAAAAGTCCTTTGTTGAATACCCACATCATAATAAGGATTAATAAATATTCCCCTTAAAAAGATGTTAAGGTAAGTATTAAGTTCTCCAAAAAACAAGGTTTCCAAATATTAGAATATTAGTGGGAAATTAAAATATTGAAATGGAATATAAAACTAATTCCCTAGGACTAATAGACAATGATAGAGAATATTTTCCGTAGAAAGTTAACAACCACACAACCATAAATCAGTGAGAGGTTAAATGACAATCAATTCATCTAAATTGATGGTTATAGAAAAAAATTAATCTTAAACTCATTTTAAAATACTTTAGAAATTACCTTACCAACTATAGTAATAAAATAAGGAAATATACTTACATGGAAAGTATAATTTCATTCTTTAGTCAATTCCCTTAACAATCAAATATGTTTCTCCAAGTGATGAGTATTTAAGTTGAGTTTTTTTATTTCTGAAGAACTAAAATAAAATTATAACATATCGAAAGGGTATATCTGGATTTTCCTCATATATTTATGAATTAACCAAAGCCAAGAATGGTTATCATATGATAATTCTAAAAATAAATAAACCACCCTATGAAGAAATATAAGATTAACCTCCAAAACCATAATTACCTCAATAACATCAGTATTAAAGAATTTTTTAATCTCAAACGTTATATCATATCCTTTATCTTATATATTCAAAAATAAATTAATTTAATTCTCCCCCAATAATATTTTTTTTAAATCACTTGTTAATCCTAAGGTTAACATATAAATTAATACAAAGAAATATATCTCAAATTTCATTAACCACCGTAATAATCTACTATATAGTTTTTTAATATAGTAAACATTACTAAAATATCATAAATCAAATTTAGATACTAAACTGAAAGATAATAATTAACATGAAAATAAATAAATTGTAAAGTATCACATTTTCATTGAATTATTTTCAAAATATCAAAATTATCTATATCTCACAATGAAGTAGTTTATAATTAAATTATCATCAAATCATATGTCAACTCTGGAGGGTATTTAAAACTAAATAGATTAAAAAAATACAATCACCTAAATTATATAAAAGGGGATTTGGATGCCTATGAACTTATGATCAATACTAAACATAAAAACCAAAGATAGAATGCATAATATTTAAGTTAACCATAAATGTAAAAATATATTCTTCCAAATTTAACACAATCCTTATTCTATAAAAAAATTGAAAACCACTAAATATTTTCCACAATTGAGAAAATCTAAAAAAGTTCATCAAAGATGACCTAAATCACTTATTATCAAATAAAAAAACCAATTTCATGGTTACCGATACTATTAATTTCTTTAATATATTTATACAAAGTAAAAAATTATTAAATCAACATAAATGATATATTAACGTTTATCTTTTATATTAATCACACGTTCTCCAAAAATATCACCTTACCACCAAATATAATTTCTTTGTTATTATTACCATTCAAAATATGTTTTCAAATATTTAAAGAACAATTACTTATGAATAATTCATATATGTTTCATTATTTTTATAACCATGATATCACTAATATAACACTTATAGGATATAATTATTGAATCCAAATAAATAAATACTTTATTCATCCCACTTCGTTCTTAAATAATTAATTTGGATTTATCATCTTGTTCCCCAATACTTCTTTCCTATAATATAATATATAAATCATGTCTTATGATTCATTAATATCAATTTAATCATAATTATTTCAAAAGAAGTAATAATTCTAAAATATTCCCTAACATCCGTAATTAATTCATAGTATCTTCATCAGAATTTGTAAAAATATTACTCATAAAAACATATAGATTATATTCTCCATATTCCCCCTAAGAAATTGCTTTGTATAATTCCCATTCATTACACATTTGAAACATTCAAGGATTCCTTAGGAAGACCATTATTCTCAATAACTACCTTAACCGAAATTTTCAGTTTACCTCAGAAATTACTTGATATTTTCTATATTTTCCACAGTCAAAATATGTTTCTTTTCCTCCAAGACATTCCCCAGAGTTCTTCTTCCCATATTCTAGATATATTAAATGCTGAATCTTCTTCCCTCTATGGTCTTTATGAAACTAAATCATTATCTTTTGAAGTGTGTCAGAAAACTCATCAAAGATAATATTGTTAATAATAAAATGGTATATATGATTAGGTATAATCATAAGGTTTCAAATTAAATCTCTTATTTCATTTGGTTTTTGGTGAGGAAGGACATTCTATTGAATATCAGATTCAACATTAACATGATTCCTTTGGGTTCTAACCATTTAATAAAACCAAAAATAATATTTTTAGAAACAATAATCATAGTGGGAAAACACATAATCATGAAAATACATTTAAATGATGTCTAAATCATGACACATTCTTCTATGACACCTTAGGTTTAACCTAGGTCATTCATGACTTGTAACAAAACTTTAGGATTTTATTATATACTTAGACTTATCCCCATGGTTATCACTAATGTTATCTCATCCTAGTTTCCATTGGTTAACTAAACCCTTATCTAAAACCAACTATAGTGATGTATAATTTTCATACATAGATATGAAATATTAATATATGAAAATTAATTACATAACATAATGATCCATGCAAGAATCATATATGTCTACTTCCTTTGGAAACATAGAATCATAAAAAACTGGTTCATAAAATATCTAAATTTTATCATTCTAAGTTCTTAATAACTATAACCCTTCTCAGAAATACCATATATAATATCTTTATTTATAACCTAGGGAAAGGAAACATAACAAAGGGTGAGATTAGATACTCAATACGGTTAAAAAGGGATATATTCATGATCAATTCAGTTTAACATGCATATAAGGGTACAAGAACATGATCATAACATTTGAAAATGATACCCTACATACCACAGATAAAAATATTGATTCATGGCATAAAACATGGTAGTTCATAAGTCATGAATCATAAATGAATCAAAGATCATGTATCATGGAAGAATAAAAACAGTATAAGACATAGAATTTTGGAATACACATAAGCATAGAAAATCATTTCCTTAGAATTCAAGGATCATTTTCAACAATATCATAGTAAATTGGATTTACTCACCATACCATTATAGTATTCAAGCTTCACTACCGTATCTATCATTGTAGATAGAGTCCTTTAATTAATTGTGCTCAATTCCCATTCTAGTCCTATTCATCTCATGAGATGTCAGTATTTACCAAATTAATTGAAGGGAGATATAGGTCTCACCCATCACATTTTGAAAATCATACAACTGTATATCCCAATATCCGGAAACATTCATTATATCAAAACAAATGTAAATAAATGGGTTTCATAATCATTTCACCATTTCACAATACGTGGAAAAGAAATGGGTTTCATAAACATTTCATCAATTCATCATGTCATAACCCATGGAAATGGAATGGATTTCAAAAATATATTATAATAATTATAAAAAAACATTATAGATATATGATAATGATGTTAACCTTGGATCATATCCTAGTTAAGCATAAGTAAAATTTGGGACTCTTGTCAATGCTGAATAATACTACCAATAATTGATCTTTAGAATTATATTTTAAATTCTTAAAAAACCTCATAAAAATTAAATTAACCATTTTATTTAAAATAAAATTAAAAAAATTAAAAAGGAATATTCAAAATAATTTAGTGATCACAGTGGAAGAAATTTTGTTCATGAAGTATACATTAAAAAAATTCCTTTCATAATTTTATAAGAAATTTCAAAAACTGACTTATTCAAAAAATATAAGAAGAATCATTTTAAAAAAACATGAAAAAATAAAACATGAGTAAAAATGAATTTATAAAATCATTTTATAATTTTAGAAACATTCTTCAAAACATTTTATGAAAACGTGTACATGGAAGACAATGGGTATTTGACTAAGGAGAGAGTTTAAATTGGTTTTCCATAAAAATGTTTCTTTTTTTCATCTCTTGTGTATTTGAAGAGATGAAAATGAAAGAAAAACATTTATTAAAAATAAATACCCATAGTATAAGAATATTAATTATATTATTGAGATATAGATCAAAATATTTCCTTAATTTATACTTCCTCATAAACAATCACGATAAACAATGAGATTGTAACATAAAACCATTACCTCAAGTTACCCTTGTTTTGAAGGCACTCTAAATTCTTGAATAATAAATTTAAATTTATTATAATTATATAAAATAATGATAAAAGAACATATAAAATCATATATGACCCCTTTATAACATATCAATAACCCTTTTTGTCAATAATTCTTTAAAATCATCATGTTTGGGTGTTAACTATTTCATTTGTCATGAGTATTTCAGTTTGGTAGTTATGATTCATTACAATGATCATATTTAAAAAATAATAAAACTTTTATTCATGATATATATATCATATATATTCAAGATATGTATATTTAAAATTTTTAGATTTAAAAAGTAATTACACCATTCATAGAGACAGTAGGGCATGTGTACGTATGAAGACAATTTTCACTTTTCAACAAATAGAAAGAAAGTATGTAAAAAATAATTTACCTTTACATAATAATTATCATGTTATATATATAATATATATTCATTAAATCTATCCTTACTATAATTTATGCAAAATGGAAATGAAAAACGAATCACATCGCTTCATGGAGGTGGTATTCCACATGTACACAAGAATGACCATATCGTATTCCAATAGGTTGGAAGGTTAGAAGGTAGATGTGATATTAAAATTTTATAAATATAATTATTTCATAAATATAATATATAAAAATGAAACTCATTATAATAATAATCAATAAAATATGGTGATGAAAAATTAATAGTATCTCTACGTGGAGACCGTAAGTCGTATATATGCACGAGCGATACTCTAACTTCCAATTTGATAACAAAGAGGGTTAATAATGATGGTTTTATAATTATAATAAAATCTAATTGTATTTAAGATACATAAGTTATTATGTTATGATAAATTCCATAAATTTATAGGAGGTAAAGAATATGTAGAAAATAATCTGATTGTTTATGGGGATTACTTCTTCTTTGAAATAACCTCTATAGATCTCCTCATAAAGAACCTAATGATTATCTTTTGGTAATAAAATCTCCTATATAATGTGTATATGGATGTTTATAAGGGATTTATTAAGGTATGGTATAACTATAAGGCTAAAAGTTAAAAAAACAAGGGAGGAGGTGGCCTTTTATAATTGATGTGAGGGGAACTTGTGTAATTTATCACACTAATAATTTATAATATATTAAATATCAATATGTATTCATTCAAATGGATTAGTATTTGATGATAACATTGAATAGGGATGTAATATCATCAACCAATAGACTTTAGATATGTTTTCAAGCCATTTTAAACCTTATCTTATTTAATGACCCATAGACAACCAATTTTAATTTTTTCTACAGTAAAAACATTTTCAATATTAAAGGGTTGTAATTTTTAACTATAAGATGAAAATTTGAACATATAAAGACAATTTATTTAATTTTAGACTACATAATTTCCAAATTGTCTTATTTAAATATTTTTATGTATTTTATATAATATAAAATAATATTATTTTGATAAAATATCATTATAGTCAATTTTAAAAATATTTATTTAATTTGACTTAAACTATATAAAAAAAAGTTTTAACTTGAATATAATATTTTAATAGAACACTAATATTTCATTACAACCAATAATTATTTTTGAAACAATATAAATTATTCAAAATTTCTAACCTTAAATTTTTTTAATATCATTTGTTTAATTTTTCCTTTAATTGAATAAATATTATTTAGGAGTTGGGTAAGAATTTAAGGTAATTAAATTATAACTAGGAAATTAAATTAAACTAAAATAATTAATATAATTTTATTATTTAAAAAATAAATATTAAATATTTTTCACAACTAGTTTTTTTTCATATGTGAACAGATAATTTTTATTTAAACATAATAGAGTTACATTTTGTAACTTTCATTGATTAAACTAATATATAATTAATTTTCCTTGAAAATTTTACATTTAAAAACTAGATTAAAATCCTAAGGTGGTAATTTTTTAGTTAATTTCATCCAATAAAAATTATAATGAAAAAACTATTCCCTTATCACTTATGTTTAACCTAGATTAACCATATTCACCCTTTACCGAGGTGATAAATTTTATCACGATTACTATTCATAATAGTCACAAATATAAGGGGGCTATTTACCAAATAGAATCCTTATGATACCATATTTGGAAACAATTTTATAAAATTCAATACATATAAGTGGTAAGGAATCAATTTTAAAATATGAGCATAAAATGCGTTGAAAACAGCTTTTTGGATAAAATATATTTTTAGGTAGAAAACTATATTTATTCTTATCCCATGTTTTGAAAAATATTAAATAAATGTTAAATCATTTTATAGAATATATAATATATAAATTTCATTACAATCATTCACCAAAAGCAATAAATTTATTTTACTAAGATAAAAATACATCAGGCGTACAAAAATAGTTTTTTTATAAAAATATTTCTCTTTCTTTCAAATGTGTTTTTTTTCATTTATAATAAATTGTTAACCATTGAATTAATTTTATACATATGATACCATAATGTTTTAATAATTTAGTTATTCTTATTCATACCCAAAAATCCAATGGCAAGACAATAATGATCTCTTAAAATAATGATATTTTAATATTATATTGTGTTTCATTTAAAATCGATGTTCGTGGAACACAATATGTCAAACAAATTAAATTATTTAAAGATAAATATTTTCTAAAATATCATGGTGTTAAATTATCTCCCCTAATAAATTATGTCCTATCACTTTGAACTTTTCCTCGGTAATCAATGGTTTGATAATTATAAAGCCCTTCATTGAAAACCCACATCCATAAAAGGATTAATAAAACTTCCCCTTAATAAGAGGGAATGTGAATAATGTTGTTTTCCATAAAACTAGGATTATAAATCAGAGAAAATTAGTGAGAAGTGAAAATGAGGACATATAAGAGAAAAATAATTCCCAAGAAAAAATAGAGAGTAATTGACAAAATTTTCTGAATAAAGTTAACAACAAAAAACCATGATTCTGTGAGGGGTTAAATGACCATCAATTCTTCAAAATTGAAGGTCATATGACAAATTTATTATCCTAAGATAATTTTTCTATATTTTAGGAATTCATTTATTATATGGAATATGAATAAAAGGAAATATACTTACTTTAAAACTACAATTTCATCCTTTAATTAATTTCCACCAAAATATAATCAGTTTCTCCAAACAATAAGTATTCAATATGATTTTTTATTATTCTTCACTCACTAAATGAAGATCTAAATGATCAAGAAAGTATATCATGATAGTCATTTTATCTTTAGGAATTTACAAAAACAAAAAATGGTCAGTAGAAGATTATTCTCAATATGAATAATCCACTATATAGAGAAATAAAACATTAATATCCAAAACCTTGACCTCAATAACATCATAATTATATAATTTGTTAATCTCAATGGCTATGTCACACCCTCCAGGTTACATCTTCAAAAAAATTTCATTCTTATAATATAATATTTTGTTGTAAATAATTTATTGAAAATAAGATATATATATATATATATATATATATTATGCCAATGAAACATCTCCCAATGTCATTAATCACTATGATAACTTACTATATAATGTTGTAACATAGTGAACTTCACAAAAATATCATTAATAAAATTTAGATACTTACCTGAAAGGTAATCCTTAACTTGACCCTAAATATCTCTTAAAATATATCATTTTCAATGAGACACTTTTTAACCATAAATATTATATATATCACACTATCCATTAGTTCATAATTAACTTATCATAAAATCATATCTCAACCCCAAAGGGTATTTAAAAACCACATTACTACAAAACATGCCTTTAATAGTGGTAAAATTGGCCAATATTGATGCAAAAAAAATCACTGAATACTTGAGCTTGATCAAGATCCCTATTGGTCTTGACCAAATTTACCAAAGATTTCAGGGTTAAGTGGTCACTTATAATTTATCTTGGGTTGTCGAATCCTCAGAGACCTAATAAGTAACCAAAAAACACGTACATTCTATGGTTTTTTTTCAATGAAGTGGCCAACTTTGGTTGATATTAGGTGTGTTTAAGTGAATTCTAAGATACTTAAGTGAATTAAATTTAAAATAACGAGTTGATCATAGGTTATCAATTGGGGTGTATTGGATTTAATCCTTTTTGAATTATTTAAATTTCTTATATTTGAGTTGGGTTCATTTAAGAAGATAAAACAACATAATCACTTACTGTTTTAATACCTACACACCCTAATACTACTCACCTATACACTTGAAGCATCATTGTTTTGAGACTCCAAGGTAAAAGATCGTATTATCACTTGAAGTGTGTGGCCTTAAATTCAACAAGGACGAAGGAGTTAAAAGTTATTCAAACAAAATTATTAATTAAAATAAGTGATTAGACATTAATGGAGTGAAAAATAACATCCAATATAGACCCTTTATACTAAATTGGATAAACCCATAAGCGAGTTAGCCCTCTGTTGATTATATGGTTTTAATGGAAGTGGGAAGTAGACTCATGAGGGAGGAATTGAAAAATTAAAATACAGACAATGAAATAAAGATCACTCCACCATAATGTGATGATTTGACAAGGTTTTGTGTGAATAAATTCACACCATGAACCAACAGTATCAAAGTGATAGGAATAATAATATAATAAAAGGAGAAGAATAACTTTTTTTAAGAAACTAAGATGAATTAGAACAACTTACATGTGAAATAAAAACTTGAGACAACAAAATCACAACATAACATTACAATGAAAGAAATAACCAAAGATGATAATTTAATCCACCACCACAGACTTCAATTAAAATTTCAAGAGTCTTGGGTCGATCCCCCAATAGTCCAAGTCTTCCCACGTGAGTATGGTAGACCTAGGATGGTGGAATGTTTGTGGAATTTAGAATTTTCCACCCTTGACTCGAAATGACATCCAACATTCATCCACAAAGTAGATACCCCCGAATGGGATTTTATATTACCGAATTAGAGTAGGCCAAAGAAGAAGAAAATTAAGATTCAGATATCCCGTAATTTTATGAAAATGTTTATACCAAAAGAGTTTATTTTTTTATAAGATATGTGTAAAATGGTGGGTTGTTTTTCTAGGACACATAATCTACGACAGAATTTTATCTCCAACTTGGGCCAACTGGAAATACATTAAAAAATTATAATTATATCTTTTTCACTTTTATATTAAATGTTCTCCAAGATTTCATATATCTAAAATTATATTTTTAGAATAATTGGACTTGTATATTAGCTTCTATAGTCTCTTTATTGGGCTGATGTCCAGTTTACTTTTCCCAGAATGTATGGTCATGAAATCCCATTTTGGTGGTCTTCCAATGTGAATCTTCAAATACTCAAACAATAATAATTATTACCTATATAATTATAAACCTGAAAATCAAATATGAAAATAAAGTCAAGACCATTGGGTATTTTATATGGTGTTCAAAAATGTACCATGTAATAGTGCATTTTAAGAAGGACTTACAATCATAATGTGAAATGATGTTCAAAGTGTAAAATGCACTAAAACGGTGTTTATGAATAATAAATAACATGAATCTTATATATATTAATATTTAATATTATCCTTATTTAGTGGATAATCATACCCCCAACTTTATTTTTCCTAGTCCTGAGAAAAATTTATCTCCAAAACATTAAATTCGAATTCCCTTTTCCAAAAAAATTTTAATACACATTTCTCACCAAAAGACCTCATACCAAAAAAATATGAAACCCATAAAATCATTTAAATGAAGATATGTGCAAATGAATATCCCAATACCAAACCCACTCCTTTTTTCAAATTCCCCACCACATTTCATCAAATTTCAATTAAGCATGATGAGGTGTTGTATATCACGATAGACATGAGGGTTCATCATTATTCATAGGGGAAATGATGGGTGCTCTAGGTGGAATAACATTTAAATATTAAGATGAGTATTTAGTTTATATATATATATATATTGTTTTTTTTTTGCAATTTCGCCTTAATAATTGAAATTACACTCGATAGAGTCAACCCATGTAGTGAGGCTTTACTGATGACTCCCAGGATCAATGAGCATAGAGAACCAATTGAATCCCATATACTCAAGTCTCATTTCGAGTTAACTCAGATGAAAAAAATTCAAATTACCACAAATTGAGATAAAATTACTAACTCTATGCCAGAAAACTATGGAGTCATGACCCCCAAGTGCAAATGCCATGCATTAGGTTATTTCATTGCTCTACATGCAAATTTATTGTTTTTTTATTCTTTTATTCAATACTCATGTAAAAATAAAATGATAACCAAGACTATGCTATTTATTTGGGGGTCCCCATGAACTCAAACTAATGCCCCACAATCCAGAGGAAGTGCATTGTGTTTTTTTATTAAATGGAAGAAAATATAAATGGTGAAAAATCACATCAGACAACTGCACATTCCAAAATCTATCCACATTAACTTAAACATGCATTAAAATACGAATCAAGGAATGAAAAATTGTTTTATATTCAATTTCAAAGTATGAAATATGTACTATCATGTTCATGGTTAAAGGAACTTTTCATTCCATTTTGGCACACTTTTCTTTCACATCATTTTTTTCACACAAAATATTTTTTTTTATTTCATCTCCCCCCAAAATAAAATAACACTATCCCCAGGGTTTGATGAAAAGAAAATTTAGAAGTTGGTATAGGAAGATAATGGTAGTTCAAAAAGGAAATTGAAAATGAGGATCATGGAATTAAGTCACTTGGTGGTTTATGTTGAATTTCATGTGGCTCCAATTTATTCCTTTGATATCCATGTCACTTGTAGATTTCACTAGTGTAAAAAGAAAAATAAGTAAAAAATAAGAAAACAATATATATATATATATATTGTTGGAGTATAGTACTCAATAGGGGGTGTTAACTGAGTATCTATTAAAAAATTTTGTTTAAAATTTTTTTCCTAAAAAGGGTCCCCACTAAATTAAATACAGCCCAGTCAATCAAGGTTATATGGTTATGAATGATTGGCTGTTTGAATAGCTTCTTAAAGATTGGTTAATTATCAATAATCTTAATATTAGTTATTAAAATTACTTTTGAAGTTATTCTAATAATGAAAAATAATTATAAATTCTTTCCAATAATAATTATCAAAATAAATTTAGTGATTTATGAGTTAAACAATAAAGTAGAGAACACTAAAATAGACAACAGAACGGAAATAAAACAAGTGTTTTAGTCTCAAGTCAATAACTAATCCACTCCACTTGGTGATCACCTGCCACTACATAGTTTATATAAATAAACATGATACACATCCTGTATCGGGCTTTACAACAGCAAAGAAGATTGTCCAGGTCACACAACCTCTTCCACAGTTCTTCATGGGTATGAACTAAGAGGCCACAGAAAGACCTCTTCCACACCTATCCGCGGGAATACACAGGTGTAAAAATATGCAAGAGAAATGATATCTTATATCATTCAGTTTGATGTAGGAGACAATGTGTGTTTAATGAAGACACACACACTGATTGAAAGATAAGAAAAATAATACACAACAGAGCCGAAATGATAATATAGGGATAGAAGTTCTCTGAGTGTTAGTCTATGCAGCTCTTGTCTTTTGGGATGAAGTAGATGCGGAAATCGAGTCCTCTCGTGGAAAATAGATCGTCGTAAGTCAGCTATATCTGGCTCATTTTCTTCATGGAGTTGTCAATGTGAAGATGTGCATGACGATTCTGATCTATGGTATCTGTATTGTAGATTCAATAATGCTTTGTGTGTTTTTAGGAATGTTGGGTTGCATGTGTTGGTTCTTATTTTTAGGAAAATCTCATGTGCACTTTGTTATTACGCTCTATATTTGTTTCTGGGACGCACTTATTGTAACACCCCGACCCTAGTTACCCAGAGTCAGTGCATTATTACGTAACATTGGAATGATCACAAAGGATCAAGTATTGAAAGAAAGATTAGTTTAGTAGTCTTGGAAACACTAGATATATTCATAAGTCTTAAATTACATCAAAAGCTAAAAAAAATACAACAACATCATGTCTTTATGTCCCCTCATACTATCCATGCAGGTCATTCATAAATTATTTCTTCACTTCCTAGGAAAAATAAATCATTGAAAGGGGTGAGCTCAGATGCTCAGTAAGGATAACAATATAGAAGAGGCTTTCATAGATAATCATAAACACTTAAGGCAATCTATAACTAAAAACAAGCCTTTTAAACTTGAACTTCAGCATAAATGGAAATGATAAAATGAAATAATTCCATTTACTTATTCACATGGATATTCTACTAGTCGAATAATCACATGCAATATCAATAACCACTTTCATAATGATGGAATGCATAATTCCAGACTATCATAAAAACATATCCAAGGACTCATTCCAAGATTACAAATAATATTTTTTCAAGTCCTCATGCCAACACACTAGTTTGTCTCATTAGACCTACTGATGCATCGAGGAGCAATAGCGGGCTCCACTTGTCACTTCTTATGTCCAATGCATTCATCGTATAAACAGTTTTAAACATTACATAAAAATTCATATTAAAACTAGCATATGAAATGTCAATAAATTCCCTATAAACCATAAATGGTATAAAAATAACACATCCACGATCAAAAATATCACAAAACTATCAATACAATATGGAAGTTTTGTATCATAACAAATCAACTTCAAATAATCTTAAAATCCATCAAAGGATGTTGACAGAGATGAAATCAAAACTATTTGAAAGAAATATATCTTCTTTTGAAATCATTTAAAAGTCACACATTTATTAAGGAAATTATTTAAAAGTTATTTTTGAATAAAAGTGTCCCATACCACTTTGAAACTTTTGAAAAGAAATATCATTTCAAAACATTCATGTCCATATAAATAAATCCTTAGAAACCAATTCGAAGACATGGACATTAATGAAAATGATTTAGAATAATAAATATATAAAACATTTGAAATTATGATTTAGTAAAAATTCTATTAAAATAATTCCTTTGAAAACACTTTCATAAAACATGGACATGAATAATAAATATGTCCCAGTAGATACTTACGTAAACACAACCTCGGATAATAAAGAGATTGTGAAATTAACCCTTACCAATTTGGTAACATACAAAACATACACGCCATAAATGAGGTATTATAAAATGAATATGGAAATAAAAATAAATTAAATTGTATTACACAAATAATACAATTATGGGTAGTATATACACCACACAAAAGGTAAAAGTGGAAATATGGCATGAATCTCACGAGAATAAGAAGTGAGATGAAAACCCCTTACCTTGTAATTTTCCTTGGTCGCGGGTAGGTTAACCTTCTCTATAATAGTTAAATAATTGTTATTAAATTATAAAAGAATAATATAAATAAATATGATATCATATATGATCTTTTAATATTGCTTTGTCAATAATATTTCAGTATTATCATCGTTTTAGTTGTTAACTAATTCGTTTTCCTTTATATGCTTCGTTATGTAAGCCATGTTTGTTATGGATAGGTTGTATATTATTAATATATAGAATGATATAAAGTTCTTAAACATTACTTTTAACCATCAAATGATAATTATTCATGAATGGATATGATGGGGAAAAGAATCACATCGCGTTAGTGGAGACGGTAATCCGTACATACGCACGAGCGCTACTTCCATTTCATTTTTCATTTTAAAAGGAATAAAAACAAAATGATACATATGTATATAATTATTCCAGTATAATATAATATCTTATATGTGTTACTTAAGTTCATTAACACCGTCCTTTATACGTTCCATGTATGGTATGAATGAGTCATATCACTTTGAGGGGGCGGTAGTCCTGACTTCTTCAAATGAAATTATCGTATATATATACAACATGAAATGAATAATGGCATGATATAAAATGGAATTAGAGAAGATTATATATATAATAAATATAATAAATATCATATTTAATTATAGTTCCATCATAATATCCACCATGACAGTTGGTAGGAGATAATTGAACATCCATCGCTTCATGAGGCGTTTGGTTGCCATCCCCAGAAACATTATGTTATTCACCCATTAGATGGATGTGTGTGTAAGTGTAGTTATAATACTTCTAATAACAATATCCTAGTATATTTAGGATACTATTTTTTTACGAAAGAAAATAATAAGAAGAGTTTAGGGGTTGGAGAAGTAAAATAAAAGAAAAGAAGCTAAGAGAAATTGTTACCTTTAATTTGGGTAACTCCCTTTGGTTTGAACCAAAAAGGACTCTTGAAGTGCCTTCTACCTAAGGTAAGTATTCTAAGTGGAGTAGAGTTATATAGGGAGCTTAATTGGGCATAGTTCGGATGAGACAAAAGGCTTTAGAGGTTTGTGTAATTAGTTAGAGGTGGTGTCCTTTTATGAGGGGGGATGGTCTTTTTAGGAAAATCTAGAAATATAATTTTATAATAAATTCATATTCGGTTTATAATGGCTCCAAAGTGGATAATTTAAAGGTTAAGGTGGGGATGTGTTGAAATCCACTCAACCCATATAATTTAGACTGGTTTGGGTCATTATATTAACCTTATCTTTTAGTTTTAGCTATTAGTTAATTAGGTTGACACTTACCATGTCACTTTGTATTTTTATATTATATAGTTTATAAACTTACTATATACCCCCAAGAGATCCCAAAGTGTACCATTAATGATACCAATATCATGATATAAGTATCTTGGCCGAACCATAGATTTTTTCAAATAGAATATAAATTAATAATATAATATTTTTTTAAGAAACTCATTTAGGTCAATTTAAACACTACTCCATAATTGATTTTTGTTAAAGTCTTAACAACATTATTAATTCAAACAAAAATTCATTTAAGAAATACTAACATGTAATATTAAACAATAAAATTCGTTTATGTAATCAAAAATTTCAAATTATATTAAATTTAACATTTATAAAATCAATTATTTGATGCATTCTTTAATAAAGAAAATACTGCATCATTATTGTGTCATATATATTTTTTCTTTTTCAATGCAAAAAAATTATGAATAAAATATCATTATGTAGGAAATTGTTTTATCTTTATAATTAATATTTATAATAGAATATATAACATATATAACCCTATGTAAAAATTGTTTTTCTAAAAGATATGATCTTAGGTCTTTTTTGTTTTCACTTTAACTTAATTAATATAAAGTGTCTCTATCAGCTACCAGTGGCTCCATGGGGTCCCCAAATTGACCCAAGGATGACCATGGTCGGAAATGTATCCACCAATAAGGTTAGGACATGTTTTAGGGTAATTTATTATTATTATAATATTGTTTTTTTACCCTTATTTACCGGATTTACCCTTTAACCATGATAAATAAAATATTTACCGAAGTAATTATTCAAAATGTCTAAAAATAAAAGTTACCTATTTACACAATTTAGACATCCTGATTCAAAATATGGAATCCATTTTTCCAAATTCAAAACACAGAAGTGGCAGAAATTAATTTAAAATTAATTCCCGCTGTCAAAACAAAAAACGTGTTTTTAAGATATAATAACTATCAAAAGATTGAAACTTGTTTACGTCCGGTATAATTGTGAAATTATGTACAATTACCAACATTGTATTAAATGGTAAAAATAAATTCTAAATATACTTTAAAACCACTCAAATTCATAATTTATCACTATTAATTATTTTGATTAAAAAAGTTGTTTTTAATTAAAATTTAGTAAATTTCACTATTCATCAAAATATGAAAGTTATCCGAAAAGTACCAAAAATTAACACTAAGATAATTTCGATATTCCGAATCCAAAAATGAAGTCCATTTTGAAAGATAAAATTTATATAATTTAAAAAATTGGGTATTAATATTCATAACGGCTAGTTTGATTGGTTGTGGTGTGTGTTAGAAAACGAAGTTGCATACAACACACACTACCATATTATTCAAAGTGAAGCTTACCATGGAATATTGGGGTTTTACATTCTACCCTCCTTAAATAAATTTCATCCTTTCAATTTGAAATTGTTCTTCGAAAATAAAAGGTTGAAAATAGAAAGTATATTTGTGGGAAAACCCACATCGGAAATTAGGTTAATAAAATTTAGTATTAATAAGTGGAAAAGAGAAATGAAAGGGTCACCACAAAATTATGATCTAGATTAGGAGATCATTGGTGGAAATTAAATACACTTAATTGGATGAAAAACGAAAATATTTATTGGGAGTGATTGAGGTCATCAATCACAAACAATTGTAGAATTGTGGACCTCAAAGCCACCAATTTATGATGATTTAAAATACCATTGGTTCAACAAAATGTAAGGTATTAGGATAACGCATTTTGGGTTTTAAGATCCCTTACCGAATGTTTAATAATTAATTTATCCGTAAAATAAGAGGAAATATATATATATGTATTTATATATACTTGACATGTAGAGTTTCATCCTTCAACTAATTCTTACTACAAACTCATCTTTTACTCTAAAAGATTATATATATATATATATTCTATATATCCTAATCTTATAGGGTTCCAAAAATAATGAATTTATAATTTTCATATCAGACACTTTAAAAAAACTACATTATTCAATCCAGGACATCACATGGGCAAGTGGTAGGTGATACACCCTTGTCGCCCTTCAGTTGTGGGTTCAAGTCTTACAGCCTTGCCGGATGCGACGGGTTTCCGCCCAACCTCTGGGTTGTCCGTTTATAAAAATCCATAAATAAAATTTCAAACTTAATCCCTTCCAACCTTTATACTTATCCAAAATACTTCTGTAAACTCTCATTTCAAAATTTATATGAAAGGTAAACATAATGTAGATCCTTTTTACCCCGTAATAGCATGTGAATACCTTCATCATGTATTCTTTTAAAACACTGAAACATCCTGATTTACCATAAAACCTTATTGATTACATTCATGCTCCCTTATTCCTTATAGAATATTGGATATACTTCATCCATCCAAAAATATTGTAAAATCCAACAATGATGGAATATATAAATATTTAATCAGTTTCAAGGCAGTCAAGAATATTCAATATAATTTTCCCAAATCAACCATATCTTATTCCAAAATCTATAACTAAATATTATGACCATATTAATGTTTCTCTTTCCTTCAACCATGTAATTTCCAAAAAGTTTAACTCGATGTAGAGTCACTCTTCTTAGTACCATAAGATCTCAAATCCTCAATGAAATAGTACTGTAGTACAATCCATATTTATTTCCAGGACATCACTGATACAACACTTCAATGAAATAATTATAAAATAAATACATAATAGAACTATTCATTCCCCTTCATCTGTGGTAGTATCATAACATGGTTATTATCGAATAGCATCATTTGCGGCATAGTCTGACAATTTGGACATCGGTTTGCGTAGTGTCCAAACTCCTTGCAGATGAAGAATTGTACATTTGAATCTTTTTTCTTTCCCTTGCAGTCACGTACTTGGTGTCCTTTTTCTCCACACTTATAACATACTCCCATTCCATTCAAGAATTTTCCAAGGTGATTCTTTCTACAGTTATCACATATGGGAAAATCCTACTTTACCTTATTCCCTTTATCTTTATTTCTCCTTACCATCCTTTCCTTCTCTGGCTTGCCATCAAAGACATAAGAGTTCGAGAATTCTTTTATTATCATATCAACACATGATACTATTTCTTCATATGATAATAATACATGGGAGACCATTTCCCTTCTAAATTCTGGCTTAAGGCCATGAAATATATGATATTTCTTACTCTTTGGATAATGCCTATTAGTGGAGTTCTCATTATTTCTTCTGGGCACCATTTCTAAACAATGGCATAAACTAGATCAGTTTATAAATCAAAATACACAAGTCCATACTTTTAAAACAATTAACATAAATTGAATAGTTTTTGGATATAATCTATAATCATAAAAATGTTTTCTTTGAATAATTATATACTCATAAACCCTTCATAATGGTTTGTAATGAAAATGAGAATTATCCTAAGCATATCCACAGGAGTGTCGTAACCAAGAGTGCAGCAAGGCCCGTTGTCGTGCACCAGTTCCCGTTTGAGTCTAGCTCAATGTGGTGTTTTTGTGTTTTACCCCTAGATACATCTGTTCCATAGCCACCTCTACCTGGTCGTATCCACACAGGTATGTATTGCTAGGAAAACTCACAATATCTCTACAAAATCAAAATTCTAGGAAGTTCTTCTCTACTAATCCTCAATGTCTATCCTAGGGTTATGTGCTTTAATCATAGTTTATCTAAATCTAGCTTCCAAGGTTATTTCTAAACTTCCTCTGATACCAACTGTAACGCCCCGACC
Source organism: Viscum album (assembly GCA_963277665.1). Taxonomy (NCBI): domain Eukaryota; kingdom Viridiplantae; phylum Streptophyta; class Magnoliopsida; order Santalales; family Viscaceae; genus Viscum; species Viscum album. The sequence goes on along the minus strand of OY728153.1, from coordinate 180,896,353 downwards.
CCAGTTGCCCAGATTCGGTGCATTATTACGTAACATTGGCATGATTACAAGGAATCACATCCTGAAGGACCGATCAATTTAGCATTCTTGGAAACACTATATATATTCATAAGTCTTACATCAACACATAAGGAAAAAAATCTACAACAACATCTTGTCTTCATATCCCCTCATACTATCTCTGCGGGTCATTCATAAATTATTTCTTCACTTCCTAGGAAAAATAAAACATTGAAAGGGGTGATCTCAGATGCTCAGTAAGGATAAAAATATAGCAGAAGCATTCATATATAATCATAAACACTTAAGGAAATGTATAACTAAAACAAAAGTCTTTTAAACTTGAACTTCAACATAATATGGAAATGATAAAATGAAATAATTCCATTTACTTATTCACATGGATATTCTATTAGTTGAAAAATCACATGAAATATCAATAACCACTTTCATAATGATGGAATTCATAATGCCAGACTATCATAACCATGTAGCCAAGGCCTCGTTCCAAGACTACAAATAATATTTTTCCAAGGCCTCATGCCATGACACTAGTTTGTCTCATGAGACCTACCGATGCATTGAGGAGCTATAGCGGGCTCCACTCGTCACTTACTAAGTCCAATGCATTCCTCATATGAATGGGTTTAAAAATAACATAATCATTCCTACTAAAACTAGAATACAAAATTTCAATAATTTCTCCATAAACCATTAATGGTATAAAAATAACACATCCACAGTCAAAATATATTACAAAATTTTCAATACAATATGGATGTTTTGTATCATAATAAATCAACTTCAAATAAGCTTAGAATCCATCAAAGGATGTTGACATAGATGAAATCAAAACTATTTGAAATAAATATCTCTTTTTTTGAAATCATTTGAAAGTCACACATTTATTAAGGAAGTAATGTAAAAGATATTTTTAAATAAAAGTGTCCCATACCACTTTGAAACTTTTGAAAATAAATATCATTTCAAAACATTCATGTCTATATAAATAAATCCTTAGAAACCATTTTGAAGACATGGACATTAATGAGAATGATTTAGAAGAAAAACTATTTAAAACATTAAAAATTATGTTTTAGTAAAAATTCCCTTAAATGGATGCCTTTGAAAACTCTTTCATAAAACATGGACATGGATAATAAATATGTCCCAGTAGATACTTATGTACAAACAACCTCGGAATACAAAGAGATTGTGAAATTAACCCTTACCAATTTGGTAACTAACAAAAAATACACCCCATGAAAAAGGTATCATAAAATGAATATGTAAATACACACAAATTGAAGTGTATTACACAAATAATACAATTATGGGCAATACATACACCACACAAAAGGTAAAAGTGGAAATATGGCGTGAATCTCACGAGAATAAAGAGTGGGATGAAAACACCTTACCTTGTACTTTTCCTGGGTCGAGGGTAGGTTAACCTCCTGTATAAAATTTAAATCGTTGTTATTAAATTATAAAGAATCATATACATAAATATGATATCATATATGATCTTTTAATATTGCTTTTTTAATAATATTTTAGTATTATTGTCGTTTAGGGTGTTAACTGATTCGTTTTCCTTTATATGCTTCGTCACGTAAGCCGTGTTTGTTATGGATAGGTTTTATATTATTCATATCTAGAATGATATAAAGTCCTTAAAAATTACTTTTAATCATCAAACTATAATTATTCTTGAATGCATATGATGGGGAAATGAATTTCATCATGTTCGTGGAGACGGTAATCCGCACGTACGCATGAACTCAAATTCCATTGCATTTTTCATTTTAAAACAAATCAAAACCAAATGATACATAGGTATATATTTATTCCAGTATAATATAATATCCTATATGTGTTACTTAATTTCATTAACACCATCCTTTCTACATTCCATGTATGGTATGAACGAGTCATATCACTTTCAGGGGGTGGTAGTCCGTACTTCCTCAAATAAAATTATCGTATATATATACTACATGAAAGGAATAATGGTATGATATAAAATGGAATTAAATAAGCTTATATATAAAATAAATATCATAAATATCTTATTTAATTATAGTTCCATCATAATGGCCCCCATGAGAGGTGGTAGGAGATAATTGAACAATCATCACTTCGTGAGGCTTTTGGTTTCCAACCACAGAAACATTATTTTCTTCACCTATTAGATAGATGTGTGTGTATGTGTAATTCTAATACTTTAATAAAAATATCCTAGTATATTCTGGATACTGTTTTTGTTACAAAAGAAAATAATTAGAAGAGTTTAGGGGTCGGAGAAGTAAAATAAAATAAAAGATGCAAAGAGAAATCGTTACCTTTAATTTGGGTAACTCCCTTTGGTTTGAACCAAAAAGGACACTTGAAGTGACTTCTGCCTATGGTAAGGCTTCTTAGTGGAGGAGAGGGATTTATGGAGCTTAATTGGGTAGAGGTTGGACGATCCAAAAGGCATGATGGGTGTGTGGAATTGGTTAGAAGTGGTGTTCTTTTATAAGGGGGAGGAGGGGCTCTTTAGGAAAATCTAGAAATACTATTTTATAATAAATTTATATTCGGTTTATAATGTCTCCAAAGTGGATTATTTAAAGGTTAATGTGGGGATGGGTCGCAAAACACTCAAAAAATAGAATTTATACAGGTTTGGGTCTTTATATTAACCTTATCCTTTAGTTTTAACTCTTAGTTAATTAGTTTGAAACTTACCATGCCACTTTGTATTTTTATATTATATAGTTAATAAACATTTTATATAGCTCCAAGTGACCCCCAAGTGGTCTATTAATGATACACCTATCATGATATAAGTCTCTGGGTCGAAACATAGATTTTTAGGAATAGAATATAAATTAATAATATAATATTTGTTTTAAAAACTCATTTATATCAATTTTAACACTACTCCATAATTGATTTTTGTTAAAGTCTTAACAATGATTAATTTGTAGAAAATTTATTTAAGAAATCCTTACATGTCATATTAACCAATATAATTCGTGTATGTCATCAAAAAATTCAAATTATATTTTTTTTAACATTTATAAAATCAATTATTTGATTCATTAATTAATAAGGAAAATACAGCATCATTATTGTGTCATATATATTTTTTCATTTTCAATGTCTAAAAATTATAAAGAAAATATAATTATGTAGGAAATATTTTTATCATTCTAATTAATATTTATAAGCGAAAATATAACATATATAACCCTATTTAAAAATTGTGTTTCTAAAAGATATAAGCTTATGTCATTTTTGTATTCACTTTAACTTAATTAATATAAAGTGTCCCCATCACCTACAAGTGGCTCCATGGGGTCCCAAAATCGACCAAAAGATTCCCATGGTCGGAAATGTATCCAAAAATAAGGTTAGGACATGTTTAAGGATAATTTATTATTATTATAATATTATTTTTTAACTCTTATTTACCGGATTTACCCTTTGACCGTGGTAAATAAAATATTTACCGAAGTAATTATTCAAAATGTCTAAAATTAAAAGTTACCTATTTTCACAATTTGGACATAAATATTCCAAATATGGAATCCATTTTTCCAAATTCAAAACACAGAAGTGGCAGAAATTAATTTAAAATTAATTACCGCTGTCAAAACAAAAAGCTTGTTTTTAAGATATAGTAACTATCAAAAGATTGAAACTTGTTTATGTCTGGTTTAATTGTGAAATTTTGTCCAATAACCAACATTTAATTAAATGGTAAAAATATATTATAAATATAATTTAAAACCACTCAAATTCATAATTTTTCACTATTAATTATTTCAATTAAAAAAGTTGTTTTTAATTAAAATTTAGTAATTTTCACTATTCATCAAAATATGAAATTAATCAGAAAAGTACCAAAATTTCACCATAAGCTAATTTCAAAATAATAATCCAAAAATGAAGTCCATTTTGGAAGATAAAATATATTAAATTTTAAAAAGTGGGTATTACTATTCATAATGGCTAGTTTGATTGGTTGTGGTGTGTGTTAGATCCCAAAGTTGCATACAACACCCACTACTGTATTATTCAAAGTGAAGCGTACCATGGAATATTGGGGTGTTACACTTATCTTTTATTATTAGAGTGCATGTGTTGGGGCTGACAGGATGTATGTATTCTATACCTCGTTCCTCATACTGTCAAGTGACATTTCTACAAGGAAATATTAATTATGAAAGTGTATTTAAAAGCATCAAATATGACAGTTAGAAATTAAATTGAAAAATGAAAAAACAGATTCAGAAATGGTGTGAAAGTCTATTTGTAAACGGTGTCTCCATGAAACAATGTCTCCTTGGAATGATTTCTCTTTGAAATTATGTACCCTTCTAAGCCTTTGAGTGATGAGACAATCATGATATCATAGTTATATATGGATCGAGAACTGGTGGCTCAGATGCAGTGTTAGCATCACGGTGTCTGGATGGTTACAGTGTCTGGATGGTCATGGTGTCTGGATGGTTTCAGTGTCTGGATGGTTTCAGTGTCTGGATGGTTACGGTGTCTGGATGGTTACCGTGTCTGGATGCTTAAGGTGTCTGGATGGTTATGGTGTCTGGATGGTTACCGTGTTTGGATGATTATGGTGACTTGATGGTTATAGTGTCTGCTTCCTTTTCCAGAAAAACACAACCAGTGGAAGACTCACGGTTTCTAACACTTAGTCAAATATCCGTGTATAGACATAAATAGTTATATTCATAAAATGTTTTAGACTTAGTTATTCATCAAATAAATCGTTATGATGTAAATTAAATATAGTGTAAAATAATTAAACTTAATGTATAGCAATTAAGAGCTCAGATAGGTTTATTTAAAGTATAAGGATACTAATCATCTGTATACATGATTTGATACAAATTACACAAGATTAATAGGTTTCATAGAATTTATATGATTTGTGATCATTAAAACATGATTAATACTTGAGGAGTCCAACAATCTCCCCCCCTTTTATGATCACAAATCATGTGAGTGAGAGATTTATGATCAGGTAATTTGTCTCTTCTTTAATGGGCATTCAGTTCATATAGAATACATATTTCTCCCCCTTTTGGGATTATCAAAAAGAGTAAAATAAGAAACAGATAGGGAAAATTGCACAATGCATTAGATGGAGAAAGAGTGGAAATAGAAACAATAAGAAACTAGAATACATAAAACATCCATATCAAAATAGAGTAAAAACTATTCTTTAGGACAATATTGTCTTCTATTTTCCCTTGGTAGCATCATCAAAAGAATAAGCCATAGGAGTAGAGGTAGAAGTGGAAGAAGGGAGTGAACTAGTGGACAAAGAAGGTAAATGGAGTCCTTAACAAAAGGGGCCAAGGTGGGTGCAGTAGAAGACCGAGGAAACTGTTGATCAAGAATTACAAACCTGATTTTACTTAGGTCCTAAGAGACAGACATAGATGTGGAGGCATGGATAGAGGATTAGAAGGAAGGAAAACCAGATCTCATGGGTGCAGTTGTAGGAGCAATAATGGAACTACTCTGAACATGAAGATAAGGCCTTAAAATCATGATAAAATCAGCAATAATCTCTCCACCATATTTAATGACTTTCTTAAAGTAATCCTTGTTCCCCATAAAATTATCCAACAAAGGAGTAAAATCTTTGATCCTTTGGACTTGAGTTTTGAAATCTTGAGTTACAGGAGGGATCCTCAGATTTTACAAAAGATACTTGAAGTAGTTTGTCAAGTCATTCTTATAGAAGATCCGATTAAAGTAGAAGTCCACTTTCTTTGCAATTTATTCCTGAGCATCATTGGAAATCATGGAATGAATTCTTAGCAAATCAATAACTCTGTCACTGTTTTTGATAACTTCATATAGAAATTCTTCATCAACACCAATAAACACATCCTCAAGTTCTTCTTTGACATCTATTTGAAGAAGATAACAGTCTAAAGAATATTTTTATGATTGTCCAGTAGTACGAGAAGTAGTGAAAAACAACGTATGATGTTTTATTTGATTGAGAGATTTATAGAGGCACCCCTTATACTCATCAGTTAACTTGTTAAGTCCAATAAAAAGCTCACATATCTCACGAACAATCTGTTTGTTTCTTTCAGGTACTTACTCAGCTAAGGAAGTTAAATGATGTTGAATTAGTGAGGATACTTCAGGTGGGTTCCGACTGACAATTTCCTCAATAGGATGAGAGATAGGGACTTGCTTTGAGTTCATCACTCTCTACATTTCTTCAACCATACCTCTGAGAGGTTTTACTTCATCATTGAGTAGTTTATTCTCAACTATGACTTCTTGAATCTCATGAAGCATCTTGGGTTGAATCTACCATATAACATTTTCCAACAACAGTATAGCATATCTTTCACTCAAATTTGTTATAGGATCATGTTGGTTATCCAAGAGATTTTCAACCCCAGCCAATAGGGTATCTCTAAAATCTTTCAGATCATCCTAATTCAACACGTTTTATGTTTCTTGTGAGGGTTCAGGGATAGAAGCTGAGACAGGCTCAGGTTCCTTGGAAAGGATATCATTATGTGCAGATGCCATTTTCAAATGAAACATAGAAGACATATCAATTCCTTTAACTGATACTTCATAGGAATTAGTCACATAAAAATAACTCGGAAATTTATACCATGTATCTAGTGAGCTCAGATCAACCAGATTAGGGACTTCAACATCTTCCAAATTGGGGGGTTGCACCCCCTCAACAGGTGCATCTTTCTCAGGACTGAGAGGATTGTATCCTTTATTTATTTCCATGATTTCATCCACAATATACTTATCCATTTCATTTCGATCCAACTGAATGGCTTGATCCATTCTCTCTTCAGCATAAGGAATAACTTCAAGAACAACTTGTTCCTCTGGGAGTTCCTCAAGGGCAGATTCTTGCACAAAAAGAATGACTTCTTCTATATTCTCTTCTACAACACTCTCTATACTGGATTTAACAACAGATTTATCTTTTGAGGTAAGTTTTTCTTCTATAGAAACAACTTTCTCTAGAACATGCACTTCCTTTTCAATTAAGATTTTAGAAATAGGTGTATTGTCTTCCTCATCAATAACAGTTTCTTTTAGAGGTACAGCTACCTCTTCCCCTTCTTCCACATTAGAATACTCAACAATATCATCTGGTTCCATACCAGAATCATAGTCATCGTTTGGTCTTGAAGGGTCTTCCACTGAGTTAAAATTTTCCTAAACACTATCATTAAATTCCTCCCATGCATTCCTCCATTGATTCCAATTGATTTTAATCATCTTTACAATAACATCCAAAAGTCAGAAATCGTAATCCTTTATGACTTCTTCATCTCGTCCAACCAATCTCTTTGCATGAAGCATAGTTGAGATAAGCTGCAAATGAAATTGGAAGGTTGACTTAGAGGTTGTTTTGATCCACTCACACATATGGTGTATAATATATTTACAAAGGTCGATCTTATGTCCATTATTCATGAGATGTATCAAAAGTACATCCTGATACTTGAGTATAGTAAAGTCACCTTTTTAGGGGATAACCAAATTCTGAACAAACTTAAACAAGAGTCTAGATTCACCATCTAGCTTGGCAGTTATGGCTCTCCTCTTGGTTTCATTTCCAGTTAAACTTCTCAAAGATTATTATAGAATAAAGAATTCATTCAGAGGTGGATGACCTCTCTGGTAGTCATCCAAAATACCTTCATGAGGAATCCTAAGGCATACATCCCATAACCTCTAAGAAAAGGTATAAATATGACAATTGATCCAGCTTCCAACAATATACACATCTTCTGAATCAAAAGAAAATCAAACATACAGGTAAAACTGGGAAACCAACTTCGGATAAATAGGCCTCTCTTCTTTTGTAAACCACTCTAGCTAGCCTTGATCTATTATCACTTTCAACACCAAAAACATACTTGATAGAAGCCACTTAGGGCATATATCCTTTTCCGGTACCACGACTCAATTCACTAGGTTCGGATTCAGAGGACCCTAAGGTGATAACTTAGGCGTGATTTTAAACTTCTTCTTTGAGTTGTACTTCTCATGAGTTGATGATGAAGGGTGTTTCATCTTGTGCATTCACCAAATTATTGAGAGAGTGAGAAGGGTTGAAAGAGGGGTTACGATTTGAGAAAAGACAGTTTGATTGAAGAACGAGTGATACTTTTTCTATTTTATCATTTAGGGATATCAAACGTCGTGGGATCAAAAGCATGGGAAAGTAAAATGAGTAAAACAATAAATTTCCAAGATACGAGTTATAATTTATAAATAAAAAATAAATAATTTTTACTGTGATACCATAACTGTAATTCACGGGGAGATAATAACAAGCGTTCACGGTGAGACGGTAACAGTGTGATTTCTAAACTATGCAACTGTATTTCTTAAGACGGTAAGTGATAGACAGTAACCATGAAATAGTAACTATGAGACCATAAATATGAAAAAGTATGTCTTGAGATAGTAAAAATATAAAACTGTTAGAGTTAAACAGTAATCTAAAGACAGTGACTTGTGAAATCATAAACGGTTAAACAAAATGATATGAAATAGTAAGATATCTACTTAAGATTTATCATTACTAATTCATTTATAATGTAGTCTATTCTTTCAGAATTTAATGGTTTGTTGAATATATCAGCGATATGATATTCAGTACCAATTAATTCCAAAGTGATATCACCTTTTTGATAATGATCTCTCAAAAAGTGATGTCTCACATCAATATTATTTTTCTTAGAGTGTGAAACATGATTTTTTGAGATGTTACTAGCACTTTTATTGTCACAATTTATAGGTACATGCCTGAATTGATATTCATAATCTTGTAATGTGTGTTTCATCCAAAAAATTTGTTCACAACAACTACCAGCAACTATGTATTCTGCTTCTGCAGTAGATAATGCAATAGAATTTTATTTCTTACTACACTATGATACTAGTGACTTGCCTAAAAAGTGACATGTTCCAAAAGTGAATTTTCTATCTTATTTACAACCACCAAAGTCAACATTATAATAACTCACTAACTCAAATTATTGTTCTCGGGGATAGAACAGTCCAAGATTGGGTGTATGCTTGACATATTTGAAAATTCTCTTGACAACATTTAAATGAGATTCCTTAGGATTTGCTTGAAAAAATAATAGATACATACACTAAACATAGTTTCAGGTCAGCTAGCAGTTAAGTAGAGTAAGCTTCAAATCATTCCTTTGTAAGTGGTTTTATCAACATATTTTTCATCCTCATCAAGATCCAACATACAAGAAATACTCATTAGTGTGGCACTACTTTTAGTGCTATCCAATCCAAAATGTTTTAGAAGGTCTCGAGTATATATTTTTTGATTTAAACTAATACCATCTTTATTTTGAATGATTTGAAATTCCAAAAAGAATTTGAGTTCACCCATTAACTTCATTTCAAATTCTTTTTACATCATTTTAGAAAAACCAATACATAAAGAATTTTTTGAAGATCGAAAGATAATATCATCTACATAAATTTGAACTACTAAAAAATTATTGGAAATTTGTTTTTTAATGAGGGTAGGATCATCTATTCCTTTTGTAAAACCTTTGGAAATAAGAAAAATACATAATCTATCATACCAAGCTGTTGGAGTTTGTTTTAAACCGTATAACGATTTTGATAACTTAAAAGTATGATTTGTAAAATGAGGGTTTGTAAAACCAGGGGGTTTCTCAACAAAGACATCCTTAGCTATATACCCATCTAGAAATGCACTATTGAAATCCATTTGATATAGTTTGAAATTCAGATTTGATATATAAGCATGAAAAATTCTTATGGCTTCAAGTCTAGATTCTGGTGGAAAGGTCTCTTCATAGTTAATTCCTTCTTCTTGACTATATCCTTGTGCAACCAATCTAGCCTTCTTTATAACTATATTTCCAACTTCATCTACCTTATTTTTAAACACCCATTTAGTGCCTATGGTGAATGTGTGTTTGGATATTTCAACAAGTTTCCGAACTTTGTTCCTTTCAAACTGATTAAGTATATCTTGCATCGACATCACCAAAAATTCATAATTGATATCATCATTAATGTTTTTAGGTTCAAGTTATGACAAGAATACTTGATGTTCCACCATATTTCTATGAGAAGCTCTAGTTTTAGTTACTTTGTCTATTTCTCCTACAACAGCAACTAAGGGATGGTTTTTAAGAGTTCTGATAGGTCTAGAAAAATAAGGACTATTGATTTTACGTTATTCAATAGGATCGAGTTCATTGTAACCAGAATCTATAAAATTTCATGAATTGGAAGTTTTCACAGATTCCTTTACATGATGGTAAAATGATTTTGAATTTATGTCTAGATTTGATACATCGTCCTCTAGGTTCTCTAGAGTTGTCTTAGGATCATGTGGATCTGTTTCCTCAAATTTGACATGGACATATTCTGCAACACATTTATTTCGTTTATTAAACACTCTATACGCTTTACTAGAAATTTAATATCCTAAGAGTATTCCTTCATCACTCTTGAATGAAAAAATTTCAATATTTTCCTTAGTATTAATTATATAGTATTTATAGCCAAAAACATTGAAGTAGATAACTTTGGGTTTTTAATTGTTCCATAACTATTAAGGATTAATTTTTAGAATAGGTCTAATCAACACTCTATTGATTATGCAACACGCTATATTTAAAACATCAGACCAAAAATAAATAGGTAGTTTATACTCATGAATCATAGTTCTAGAAATCTCTTGTAGGGTTCTTTTTCTTCTTTCTACAACTCCATTCTTTTAAGGTAATCTAGGGCCATGGAAATTTTGACTATAGAAAATTTGTGAGAAAAAGGATTCAAACTCTTGGTTTTTAAACTCACGACCATGTTCACTTCTAAAGGATTTAATTTTATGTTCACTAATATTTTCTATAGTTTTGGCATATTTGGTAAAATGATAGTAGGCTTGACTTTTGTGAGCCAAAAATAAATTCCAAATATATCTAGAAAATTAAACTACAAGAACATAAAGATAGTGATTCCAATTTAAACTAGAAACACTAGATGGTCCAAACAATTCTATATAAACCAATTAAAGAGGTTGAGAAGTTGGAACTTCATTCTTTGGTATAAAGGAAAATTTGTGTTGCTTTCCTTGTTAACAAGGATTGAAAAGTTTATTATTTAGAATCTCATGTTTGGGTTAGGCCTTTAAATAAGCCTTTTCTTGATAACATTATAAGGAAGTGAGTGTTACATTGTCCTAGTCCACTATGCCAAAGCCAAGACTCTTTGTGAAACACAATTAAATATGAATGATTTTGAGAATCTAAAGAATGGAAGTTAACAGAATATGCATTTTCATTTCTTAATACAGAAAACACTAATTAATTTTTAGCATTAAAACATTGTAGGAATAATTTTAAAATTTGACATGAAATCCATCATCCCATAATTGTGAAATACTAAGAATATTATATATCAATCCATCAATAAAAAGAACTTTAGAAATCAAAACTGAGTTAGGTTACCGGTTTGGCCAAGGCCAATAATATTTCTTTTGGCATTGTCACCAAAGGTGACATGTCCTCCATCAATTTTTATTATGTTCTTGAAGCATGAATAGTCTTTGTCATGTGTCTTGAACACCCACTATCCAGGTACCATAATCTTTTACAGGAACTCTTTAAACATATCTCCTACAAAATAGTCAAATAAAAACTGATTTTGGTACCCATACTTGTTTGGGTCTAGTAATATTAGTGACTAGTGTCTTAGGAACCCATATCTTTATCATAAGTTTCCTATAATCATTATGTAATGTATTTGAAAAATAAACCCGATTGGGTCCAAAAAATCATGAAACAATAGAGAGTGTTTTATAGATTCGACAAGTTGAATGATTTCCAGAATTGGGAGTAAAACTGTATGTCCTAAATTTAGGAAAAAAATTAGTTCTTCCAAAATATCTTTTACCAGGTTGATAGCCAATGCTAGTAGTATATTTTGGAGCAATCTGTTTACATACATTTTGTTCCAAGGTATCCTTACCATTAGTAAACCTTTCAAGATCCATTTTCAATTACTCATTAAATATTTTTAATTTATTGTTCTCCTTGATTAATTGAGCATTTTATCCCTTTCTACAGTGAGTTCTGTTTTAATAGTTGATGTTTGAGCATGATGTTTCTTTAAAGACATGTATTTATCTTTTAGTTCATTTCATGTCTCTTTAAGAATATTAAAATACTCAAATATTTCTTCATTAGACATATTTTCAGAGTCACTCTCATCTCAGGAATAGTATGAATTGTGTACAGGAGATTCCAGTGTTACCTCAGATATGTTTGTCATAAAAAAATATTGGCTTTGTTAGGTTGTTCATCATGTGAAGATATTGAGTCACTTAAACTGTCCTCAGAGGCACTCCATGTTGCTTTCATTGACTTTTTATATTTTCTATCATTGTCCTCATATTTCATTTTGTACTTGATCTTCGGACCACCAGCCTTGATATGTCCTTTTTGTTTACATTCATAGCGGACAATCTCATCAGACTTGTCACTTCTTTTCCAAATTTTCTTCCAACTTATTTTTTGATTATATCTTCCCTTGAAGTTAGGATTTTTGAAAAAGTTCTTCTTTTTGTAAAATCTCTTAAACCTTATGGCTAGTTGAGACCTCTCCTCATAACTATCAAGTGATGATTATTTGCTGCTGGAACTTTCTACAAAAACATCCAATTTCCCTTTCTCTTTGTGTTTAGAAGTAATGGTATTGAACGCAACTGATTTTCACTTGGGTTTATCCTCCTCTTCATTGTTGACTTTATTCTCCTCTTCATGCATCTTTTTTTTACTTATTTCTTTTATAGGTAGCTTGCTGATGTCGCATGACTCTCTAATTTAGACAGAGGTTCCTCTCCATCTATCAGGCAGGCATATGAGAATCCTCACAATCTGTTCATTAATAGTGACATATCTTCCAAGAGAAATAATTGTGTTGACAAGTTCATTAAACCCAAGATACATGTCATAAATAGGGTCATAATGTTTCATTTTAAAGTTATCATATTTAATAGTATAAGTTTTATGTCTCATTTCATTCACACTAGATGTTCCTTCACGTGAAACAGACAAAGTATCCAAAATTTCATGGGCAGTTTTACATGTAGAGATTCTTTTAAATTTCTCATCTCCAAAAGAGAAGTATAAAGAATTCATAGATTTTCAATTGTTATTGTAGGTATTTTTGGTAGGTTTGTCCCACATGATTCTATAAGTAGCAGTAATCTTATATTCATCTATAATTGAATACCAGATTTCAAAGCTCATACTTTCCAAATGCATTTTCATTTTAATTTTTCATTGAGCATAATTGGTTCCATTAAAGAATGGTTGGTATATTTGTTGAAACCCCTTCAAATATATTATCTATAATATAGAAATACTTTAAAAGATCTATAAATTTAGAATTTATAGAAATTTATAGATATTTAAAGTACAACTACAATCACAGTTGAATATGGTAAAAAAACAGAGTCTTTAGAAACAATCCTCGGATAACAAATGTTGGTTAGAGGAGAGTAATCATGAGGGGGGTGAATTGAGTATCTATTAAAAATTTATGTTTTAAAAGTATTCTTAAAAAGTTTCCCAAATAAATTAAATACAGCCCGATCAATCAAGGTTATATGGGTATGAAAGTTTGACTATTTGAATATATTCTTAGAAGATTGATTAAGTCCTAGTAATATTTATATTAGTTATTAACATTACTTCTGATGCTATTCTAATAAGGAAAAACAATTATAACATCTTTCAAAGATTAACTATAAAAGTAAATTTAGTTATTTCTGAAATAAAAAGTAAAACAGAGAACACTAAAATAAACAACACAACCAAAATAAAACAAGTGGTTCAGTCTCAAGTCAAGACCTAATCTACTCCACTGAGTGATTACCTGCTGCCAAGAAGTTTATATAAATAAACTTGATACACAACCTGTATCGGGCATTAAAACAGTACACAATATAGTACAAGTCACACAACCTCTTACACAGTTCTTCATGGGTATGAACTAACAGGCCACACAAGGACCTCTTCCATACCTATCCATTGGAATACACAGGTGTAAAAATATGTAAGAGAATGAATATCTTGTATCCTTCTATTTGATGCATAAGATAGTGCGTGTTTAATACAGACACACACACTGCTTGAAAGATAAGAAAAATAATACACAACTGAGCAGAAATGATAAGATAGGGATATAAGTGCTCTGAGTGTTAGTCTATGCAACTCCTGTCTTTTGGGATGAAGCTGATGTAGAAATAGAGTCCTCTAATAGAAAACAGAGTGTTATAAGTTAGATAGATTTGGATTATGTTCTTTGTGGAGTTTTCAATGCAAATATGTGCATGATATTTATGATCTATGGTGTCTATCTTGTTGATTCAATATTTCTTTGTGTGTTCTTCAGGAATATTGATTTTCATTTTTCTGTTCCTATTTTCATGAAAATCTCGTGTGCATTTCGTTATTACACTCAATATTTGTTTCTGGCCACACTTCTATTTTATTCTTGGAGTGCATGTGTTGGGGCAGACATGATGCATGTATTCTGTACCTTGTACCTTATGATGTTAGGTGACATGTCTACAAATAAATGTCAATTATGTTAGTTCAATTAAAATCTTCAAATATGGCCTTTTGAAATTAAATAGAAGAATGACAAAATAGATTAAGAAACGGTGTCACAGACTGTCTGTAAACAGGGTCTCCATGAAACGGTGATTCCTTAAAACAGTGTCTCCATGAAACAATGTATTTTTGAAACGATGTCTCCTTGAATTGTTTTCTCCTTGAAAAAGTGTCTCCTTCTTTTCCTTTAAGCGATGAGACAGTCATGATGTCATAGTTATATAGGGATCAGGAACTGATGGCTCAGATGCAGTGTTAGGATCACGATGTCTGGACGGTTACAGTGTCTGGATGGTCAGGTTTTCTGGATAGTTACGATGTCTGGATGGTTTTAGTGTCTGGATGATTATGGTGTCTTGATGGTTACAGTGTCTGGATGGTTACGGTGTCTGGATGGTTATGGTGTCTGGATGGTTACTCTGTCTGGATGGTTATGATGTCTGGATGGTTACAGTGTCTGGATGGTTACGACGTCTGGTTCCTTTTCCCTAAAAGCATAACCATTGGTAGACTCACGATTTCTCAGACTTAGTCAAATATCTATATACAGACATAAACAATGATATTCATAAAATAGATTAGTCTTAGAAATTCATCAAATAAATCATTATGAAGTAAATTAAATATAGTTTACAATAATTAAACTTAATGTATATCAATTAAGAGCTCGAATAGGTTTATTTGAAGCATAAAGATACTAATCATCTGTACACATGATTTGATACAGATTACACGAGATTAACATGTTTCATAGAATATATATGATTTGTGATAATTAAAACATTATTAATACATAAGGTTTCCAACATAATTATTTATTTATTTATATAATAAAAAAGTAAAATATAAATATATATAGAAAAATTATAGAATAAGGAAGGACTATAAGTCATAGGTCATTTGTAAGTGCATGCCCCTATCTCCCTTCTATCCCAGGTTCAAGTCCATGCGGCTCCACTAATTGTGATGGCGTTTTCCCCATGACCTAGGATGTGTCCTTTTATATTTTTTAATTATTAATATATATGTTTTTGTATTATTATTTTAAG
The DNA here is from genome assembly GCA_963277665.1 of Viscum album. NCBI lineage: Eukaryota > Viridiplantae > Streptophyta > Magnoliopsida > Santalales > Viscaceae > Viscum > Viscum album. The sequence continues at coordinate 180,880,587 of OY728153.1, read as the reverse complement.
CAACAAACCAATAAAATAAACTGATGATACATTGTCTTCTTTTTACATTTCTAGGTATGGTATTACTCAAGGATCACACCATGTGACACAGATGAATATGAAACTCCTCTTTCATACTCATCTATACTCATAATAGAATAATGGTCAACCATCTACGGTACTATTATATTCAGAGTTAAATATTTTTTTTAAATATAAAAATGATTTATTAGTACTATTTAAAAAATAAAGATGATTCAAAATGATTGGAACCATTAAAACCATGGGTTTCCTCCTGTGCATCTCTTTTGTTTAATGCCATTAGCCCTACATAAATCCAAAATCTATCAATTTTTTTTGGTTCATAGGTTGGATGAGTTAACTCAGCCTCTGTTTCCTATTTATTGAATGGTTCAATGAATGGTTTTAACCTATGACCATTAACATTGAAAATGTGACCACTTGTGGGATCCGAAATCTCTACTGCCCCATGGGGTACACATGATGTAGTATGAAGGGACCTGGCCATCTAGACCTTAACTTTACCATATGTAAATGAAGATTTGAATTATACAAGAGCACAAAATTTTCTTGTTCAAAGTGTTTAACATTGATATTCCTAGATTGGTAGGCATGAACTCCAGTTTTATTTATCCTTTAATTTTCATAATCCTCCATCCTAAGTTCCTCAAGTTCATTAAGATCTAAATTCCTCTTTGATTCAGCCAAATAAATGTAAAAATTCATTTTTTTGATTTTCGAAAATGCCTTATTCTCAATTTCAATAGGTAAATGGAATTATTTTCCATTAACCAACCTATATGGTGACATGTTTAGGATGGCTTTTCATGCTGTAAGATATGCCCAAAGGGAATCCAAGAGTTTCTCGGACCAATATTTCTTAGAGGGATTGACAGTTTTTTCAAGAATTTTCTTAATATTTCTATTTGCTAACCCAGCTTGACCAATGGTTTTAAGAATGTATGCTGTGGAAATGTTATGAGAAAACCCATACTTTGACATGAGTGAATAGAATGGGCGGTTGCAGAAATGGGTTCCTCGATCATTTATTATAGCCCCAGGAATTACAAATTGAGAAAATACGTGCTCTTTTAGAAATCGAATCCCAAAATGATGGTTATTATACTTGATTGGAATGACCTCAACCCATTTAGAGACATAATCAACAGCTATGAGAATGTAGACGTATCCCCAAGAGTTCGGAAAGGGTCCCATGAAAACAATTCCCCAACAATCAAATATTTTGATGACCAGAATGGGATTGAGAGGCATTTGATTCCTTTTGGTAATGAATCCTAATTATTGACATTGAGGTAAACTTTTGTAGAATTGGAAGGAATCATTAGTGAGTTTAGGCCAGTTGAAACCACTTTGTATGACCTTTTTAGTGGTTTTATTTGTCGAAAAGTGGCCTCCACATGCCTCTCCATGAAAAAATTTTAGAATGTACTCTTTCTCAGCCTCAGGAACACATATCCTGATGATTTGATCAGGACAGGACTTGAAGATGTAAGGATCATCAAACACATAGTGTTTGACATTATAAAGGAATTTACTCTTAGCTTGGTTCCCTAGGAATTTTGGAATGTCACCCGTCACCAAATGGTTTTCTACGTCAACATACCATGGGAAATCACTCACAAAATAGAGGTTCTCATTGGAAAATGAATCAAACATATAAAGGTGATGCGAGTTTTCTTTTAATTCCACCATAGAGAGGTGGTCAACAAAAACATTTTCAACACCCTTTTTATCCTTAGTGGTTAAATTGGACTCTTGAAGAAGTAGGACCCACCTAATCAATCTAGCCTTGGCATCTTGTTTTTGGAAAAGGTATTTCAAGGATGAATGGTTGGGGAAGACAATGATGGGTGATCCTAAGAGATAGGACCTGAATTTCTCTATGGAAAATACAATAGAAAGAAACTCTTTCTTTGTGGTGGTGTAGTTGATTTGTGCATCATTTAAAGATTGTCTTTCATATGAAATGACACATGGAGTTTTGTCACACTGTTGTCCTAATAATTCCCCTAAAATGAATTCAGTAGCATCAAACATGAGCTCAAAAGTAAGTTTCCAATTTGGAGATTGCATGATAGGTGGAGACATAAGAGCTGTCTTGAGTGTAGAGAATGATTCATCACAACTTTCCGTCTATAAAAATGGAGCATCTTACACTAATAGAGCACAAAGTGGTAGAGAATTAGAGTTGAAATTTGATAGAGAAAATATTTTCAATTAAATTTACATTGAATTTAATTTTTTTTAAACCCAAAAAAGTGTTACTCTAAGATTAAATGCTTCAATTTTATGATATTGGTGTTGTTTTTAGTTGAACAGTAAAAATGGTCCATTTTTTATTTTTAAAAGTTTTAAATTATTTCTACAGTTTGGATATAACATTATCTACACTAATAAAAATTCAAAAATTCTTTCTTTTCCAGATTTTACACATCCAGGGCTACATTTACTATTTTTGGACTAAAAGCATAACCGGCCATATGGAAGCTCAAAAGAAGTTCACAATTGCGATCATGAAAACTATTCACAGATCTGCCGATTTTTTGTTGTGGGGTCCATAAATAATTCTTCGTGGTCCCAATGATTATGATATTCGGTGGGTGGATGCAAAAGTCGTATCAGAACATCGTTCATTAAGGGAAGGCCATGTGAATTTTCTGTTTTGAGGGTCATTAAAGCATCCTAATCCAAAGGTTTGCTATTTAGCGAGTCTGACTGGAAAAAATAACTACTCAAGGTAAAACGACCATTACTCTCGAAATATATGTCCAAATCCGCTGAGATTTTGAGGGGATACTCCCAAGAGAATTATAAACAAAATTAAGGAAGATATAAATGCGTGAATATGTCATTTAATAGGTATACAATGCATCAACATCAGAGGGACAAATTCTGGCTATAAAAGGAGGAGAGCTCCACCCTCTCAAAGCATCTCTCATTCCATCCCACTCCTTCTGGGACACCAAAGAGGAGAACTTTTCAGTACTATCTTTTATTTATTTTCTTTTCCATATTATTTTAATTCCTTCTTCATCCTAAATCATCTCGATTACCCTTACCATGGTAGTGTAAACATTATGAGTGATTGGGGAAGGGTTGGTTTTCGACATTGTAATGCTTGAGTTCATGGATGTAATTGAATAATTTTCTTTCTTCATAAAAGTTGTTTTCAATTTCATATAGATGATTTTATTATAATATGTAATCATTCTTGAATATTTATTCCGTTATTGATTTTTTGCATTGGTAAAATAATAATTATCTCCCTCCACTAATTTATGGTTTATATACGATGGAATAGACCAGGGATTAGTGGTGAAGTACTCGACGATCGTCAGTACATGTAAAAGGTGTAGTGAATGTTCTTGATTGTTTGGGATAAACAAAACCCGATGGGGTATTTCCCATTTAAATTAAGGATATTCAATACAACTATTTTACACATGGAAGGAGAGTTGACCAAACCGAGAACTTGGAAATGTTTTCTCTCACCTTGATTATTTCACCAAGGCGGTTAGAGGAAACGATTCTGGAAACTCACTTTAATAAACAAAGAAGAATAGGCTTGAATTAAATTGAACAAGGATAGCATTACAATTACGAAACCGACCCCGACCTAATCACTTTTTTAAAATCATAGTTTTTCAATCATTTGAATTTCAAATTTCTTTTCAAAAGCACTACATTTTTACACTCGTTTTAAAGTGACAAACCATTTTTTGTGCACTCCTCTTCGATAGATATCCTAATTCAACCACATTACTACATTTTAACTTAAGAAATAATTGTTTTTTCATGCCCGATGACAGGCATGCGTCAAACATGCCACTGTTTCTAGGGAGGTAGTTCCACAAACTAATTATAAATATTTGACTTTTTCAATTTAAAAAAACATTAGCCATGTTGTTTCAAATGATTATTTCTATAATTCATGGAAAAATTACCCACCAGCGTGAGAACCAATTTTTGAGTCACCTTGGTCTATAGAGTATAAATTTTATTTCTTGGATAAAAAAATTCGGGGAGCTCAAATCCAAATCATCTCAGAGGATGAATTAAAGGATCTCATTGAAAACCTTAAAGAGAACCTCGAATACCCAGTGTTGGAGGGATTGTCCAGAGAATTAATTGAACATCATGTGTATTTTCTGGAATTTAATCAAGCAATGATAAAAGTGAAACACCATGAAGAGGAAGTTCACAAGGATCTTGAATCCCAATTCTAAAGAGTTAGTCGAACAGTTCAAAACCTTGAGACCCCAATAGAGTGGATATAGGAACAAGTACATGCATCCCAAGATCAACAACTAGAGCCAGAACAAGAACCAGAACCAGAAAAATTGATGGAAGAAGTATCCCCAGAAATCCTTCAGGTTTAACAACCCATGGAGGCCTTAATGAAATTAAAAGAAGATGCATTGAGATGAACTCAATCAATGTTGGAGGAGAGTGATGAAGAAGATTTAACTATTTAAATGAATATTGGAGATCAAAAAGATCTAGATAAATTCTGGAATGAGTGTGACGAAATTCTTGATCCAACTATTCCTCATAATGCAGATGATTTAGAAACATTGAAGGAAGAAACCAACCAAGTAGTGGAATTTTAAGAGAAGATAGAGGAGTCTGACTACCTACCTCTATCTAGGGAAATTCAACTCCAAGTTCCACCTCCCATTGAAGAAGAAATTGAATCCAAACAAGCTCAGGGAGTTAATATTTTCATAAAATCATTATCCATTGATTTTATTGAAACTAAATTGAGTATTAACTCCCCTTATTTTAATTTTTCAGATTCAACCAACAAATTTATTTCCTTGGAGGAAGACGATGAAAAAGAATATTAATCCATGGAAGAACATTTAAAGCTCCCCAAACCAGTTGAACATTTAATGGAGGGTGTTCAAGAGGAGATCAAGGTGGACTTTCATGAGGAAATAGAGACAAAATACGTAGACATTAAAAGGGAAGAATTTTATATTAACATTTCATGATTTAATCTTGTTCAAATTGAATTACATTCTAACATTCCCATTGATTTTTCTATTGATGTGGAATACCTTCAACAACCATTGGAGCATAAAGAAGATATTGTGAAAATTGAAACCAAGAAGGAAGAGGACTCATTCATTATCCAGTCCCCACCTTTCAAGTATTAAGTAATTCTCATAGGGGTGGATTTTTATGCTATATACATGGATTCCTCAACAAAAATGAAGACGTTCAAGTTGGAAAGAAGAATTGTTTTGGTTCATGAGCATGAAAATTCAGCCACCATCAGATTGGGGATAACCGATTAGAACTGCCACTCTGGAGGCAGTCAAAACCCAGGGCCCACGTAGGGGATTAAACTATGTTTTATCCTTCTATTATAATCCTTTTTATATTTTCATTTCTTTCAATAAATATCTTATGTTTTCTTTGGTTCTTTTATTTGTAGGTTTTCAGAGTGCAAAACTTAAGAGCATAACTCAATGTTGCACTGTGAATAAATAAGGTTGTACCTCTCCTTCACACTTTCTTGATGTTGTGATTCATTTTAAAATTGGATTAAATATTAAATCCACTTAAAATAATTGATGAAATTTCATCATTTAAGTGTGGGGGAGGGAACCTTTTTAGTTTAGGATTTTCATTTGTTTTTTATTTTTCAAAAAAAAAAGTGTTTTCAAATTTTTGTGAGTTTATTTTTCAATTTTTGGTGCTTTTTTTGAAACTTTTGAGGTGAAATGATTATCATTACCATTTTTGGAACACAATTCAATGAGTGAACAAATATATTCCATGAAATTGAACTTAAATTAATGATGAAATGACTTTGTTTCAAGTTAAAATCTTTTTGAATTTCATGAAAAGTACACTGATTTTTGAAACCCATGCCATATTTCACTGTCTATATCTTGGAAATCACATTCCTGTGAGTCTTCTAAACCATTTTTGTCATATTCATTTCATTCTCCTCATTTCATGAGAGAACCAGACCATGCTTGCTTAAACCAAAATTTGATTTACTCCTTTCAAAACTTGAGGGTTTGGGGTACATGTGTTTTAAATGATTGAGGTATTTGTTTGGTTTTAAGCCCCCTTTTCAAAATAATCCTTTTCATTATGGCCCACCTTTACATTTATCCTTCATTGTAGCCCCTAGTAGCCATGAATATCCAATTAGGATAGCCACATTACAAGCCAATTTTCCCTATCATACCTACTCTTAAAGTTAAATTGCATGATCTAGGTGAACTTATGTGTGGGGGAGGATGATTTGTGATGTACTACCTCATTTGGTGATAAATTTGGTGGAAAATAAATTTTTTAAGAGATGTGTGTGATGCTGAAAAATTATTTTGTTGAAAGTTGTGCCATTTCTGGAGCTTTCATGACAAGAGAAGTTGTGCCTTTCTGGAGCTTCCAATGCAAAAAAGAAAGATGTGCCTATCTAGAGCTTTCAAGAAAAATCAAGTTTGAAATGATTGAAATTTTTTATGCTAAAACCTTGAGCTGATTGAATGATGAGGGATTCTATTTTCTACAAAAGGGAAGAGAAGTAGACCATATTTGAGTGAAAATTAGAATCTTGTAATTATTCTTTTACAAGAGCCAAACCCTCCTTTTTTGGCCTCATAATTTTTAACATCTAAATACAACCAACTGAAAGCCACAGAAAAACACTGAAATGTCCTCATGAGAAACACATGTCCTTGACTCACATCGTGTGGAGAAGTATGAATTTATGAAGCCTATGGTGACTCTTGTGTGAGTTTGGATGAGAAAAGCCTTGTTGAGCATTTACATTTGTGAGATGAGAGAAAATTCATGTGAGGTAGGTGTTTTTTGTGCATGGGATAAGAAATGAAGTGAAAATATATTAAAATCTAAAATGGTGAACTTGAAATAATTGTTTTTGATGAGGCATGATATATTTTTGTTTCTTAGTATGGATTCGGTAGATCTCATTGGTATGTGTTTTGGATTTGATTTCATTTGATTTTGATGTTTACTTGTCCAGGAGTCCAAGTGATAAGTGTGGGGGAATTGATAGAGAAAATATTTTCAATTAAATTTACATCTATTTTATTTGTTTTAATCCAACAAAAATGTTACTCTATAATTAAATGCTTTATTTTTATGATATTGGTGTTCTTTTGAACTGAATAGTAAAAATGGGTCATTTTGGATTTTTAGTAGTTTTAAATTATTTTAGTAGTTTGGCCATAACATTATATAAACTAATCCAAATTTTAAAATTATTTTTTTCCAGATTCTACACATCAAGGGATTCATTTATTATTTTTTGACTAAAAGCTAAATCGGCCATATGAAATCTCTAAAGAATCTCACAAGTGGGAGCATGAAAACTTTTTATAGTTCTACCGATTTTTTGTGTGGGGTCCATAAATAATTCTCGGTGGGACCAATGATTGTGATATTCAATGGGTGGACTCACAAGGCGTATTATAACATCTTTAATTAAATGAATGCCACGTGAATTGGCCGTTTTGAGGGTCATTAACGAACCCTAATCCGGAGGTTTGCGATTTGGTGATTCTGACTGGACAGAATAACTACTCAGAGTAAAACAGCCATAACTCTCAGAATACTTGTCCAAATCTGCTAATATTTTGAGGGGAAACCCAAGAGAATTATGAAAAACATTAATGAAAGGATCAATTGATGAAGATTTCATTTATTGGGGATACAATGCGTCAACATTCGCGGGGACAAATTCTGGCTATAAAAGGAGGAGAGCTCCACCCTCTCAAAACATATATAATTCCATCCCAGTCCTTTTGGGACACCAAGGAGGAGAACTTTTCAGCATTCTATGTTATTTCTTTTATTTTTCATAGTTTTGTAATGCCTTCTTCTTCCCAAATCATATCAATTACCCTTACCATGGTAGGGTAAACATTTTGAGTGATTGGGGAAGGGTTGGTTTTCTACATTGTAATGCTTGAGTTCTTGGACGTAATTGAATAAATTTCATTCTTCCTCAATGTTGTTTTCAATTTATTAAAGAGGATTTTATTATCAAGTGTGATCGTTCTTGAATATTAATTCCATTATTTATTTTTTCCATGGTAAAATAATCATAATCTCCCTTCACTAATTTCTAGTTTATATTTGATGGAATAGACCAGGTATTAGTGGTGAAGTGCTCGACGATCGTCAGTACGTGTAAAAGGTGTAGTGAATGTTCTTGATTGATTAGGATACACAAAACCCGATCAGGTATTTCCCATTTAAATTAAGGATATTCAATACAACTATTTTACACATGGAAGGAGAGTTGACCAAACCGAGATCTTGGTAAGGTTTTCTCTCACCATTATAATTTCACCAAGGAAGTAAGAGGAAATGATTGTGATAACTCACGTTAATCAAAAAATAAGAAGAGGTTTGAATTAAATTGAACATTTATAGAATTAAAATTAGGACACCAACCCCGAACTAATCACCTTTTCAATATCATAGTTTTTCAATCATTTGAATTTCAATTTATTTTCAAAACCACAACATTTTTACAATAGTTTTAAAGTGATAAACCGTGATGTGCACACTCCTCTTCAAGAGACATCATAGGTCAACCACATTGCTACATTATAAATTTGGAAATAATTTTTTTTCCATGCCCGACGACAGGCGTGCATCAAAATTCCTAATGAAAATTCTATCGAAACCAGCATGTCTTAAGAAGGACCTCAATTCCATAATAGTTTTTGGATATGGAAGGTGATGAATTATATTGAACTTATTTTTATCAACTTCAATCCCTCTACCATATACCATATATCCCAGAACAAGTCATTCTTTTACCATAAAATGACATTTTTCCCAATTTTGGATCATATTCGTATCCTCGCATCTTGAAAAAACCCTTTCAACATTCATAATTCATCCATCAAAAGTATCCCCAAAGATGGAGAAGTCATCTATGAAGACCATTAAACAATCCCCCACCATGTCTGAGATGATTCCCATCATGCACCGCTGAAAGGTACCAGGGGAATTACATAACCCAAAGGGCAAGCGACCGAAGGAAAAAAGATTCAAATAGACAATTAAAGGTTGTTTTCCCTTGATCCTCTAAGTAGACCTTGATTTGATTAAACCCTGAGAATCCATATAGGAAGCAATAAAATTGATGACATGCCACTCGCTCGAGGACTTGATCAATAAAGGGAAAGGGGAAATGGACTTTCTTGGTACAAGAGTTGAACTTCCAATAGTCAATATAGACTCTACATCCACTACTGACCCTTGTGGAGAGAAGGTCACCATATTCATTGGTTATCACAATAATTCCATATTTCTTTGGGACAACTTGAATTGGGCTTACCCACTCACTCTTAATAATGGGGTAGATGACACCAACTTTCAATAACTTAAGAAGTTATTTCCTTACCACATCTATAATATTTGGATTGATTCTCTATTGAGGTTGAATATATGGTTTTTATTTAGATTCATGAACAACACTATGCGTTCTCATGAGTGGGCTAATCCCAGGGATATTAGAAAGGGTCCATCCACTTTCTTTCTTATGATTTTTTAGGACATCTAGTAGCATCATCTCCTGATAGGATTAAAGGGAAGAATAAATGACAACATGAAATGATTGATTTTACCATAAGAATACATACTTGAGTGATGAAGGTAGGACCATAAATTCAAGATCTGATTGGTTATTACTTTCTAATAAAGGATGGGACTGTGTATTAAATTTAGTTTCTTTGATCAGATTTCTTGACAGAATTGGTTCCTTGTGAATAGAACTTTCATCTACTAAATTGGCCAGATCAGTGTCATGAATGATTATGGACTCAATGTTATTTATTTCATGAATGTTATCATTGATTGGTGATTTGATAAAATATCAACAGATATGTCTAAAAGAGATTCAGGCCAAGGAGAAAAATTTACCTCATGTGAACAAAGAAAATCAATCTCTTCTTGACTTAAAAGTACTTCAGTAATCCACTGATGTTCCTCGAGTTCACTATCAACACAAACAATAAATTAACATCATAAATATCTTCATCATCCCCAATTTGAGAGTTTTCATTGTAGACGTTCAGGTCTAGACTCATATTTTCAAATGTGATGGTTATGTTCCTATTTCAGACTTGAATAACAGAGTTTATGGTTGCAAGGAAGGGAAGACCAAGGAAGATTGTGATTTTCTCCCTAAGACCTAACATGTGGTGATTTTCAAGTACAATAAAGTCAGTTGGGTAAATGATATTTTCAAATTTCACCAAAACATCCTTTATGATCCCCTTAGGAACTCAAACACTACGATCAGCAAGTTAAAGGGTGACAGATGTGGGTTAGAGTTCTTCGATCCCTTACTAAAAATACATGGCATAATGAGTGAGGTTCACACTGGATCCTAGATAAAAATGGCTTTGGAAACTTTGTTCTATCCTAACTCAACATTTATGTATAGACATCTTGGATGTTTCATATTTTAATGAATAGTCCATTGAAAAGTGGTACTCACATTAGCAACCAAATGGACTTGGTTTTTATGTGAAAATTTCCTTTTGAAAGTGAACAACTCCTTAAGGTAATTTGAGTCGGAATGAATGGTTTGGATTTCATCAAAAAGTGGTATGTCCAACATAACCTGATAGAAGATTTCCCTCAAAGATTCATTCAGTTCATTTTTATATTTTCCTCTCATGCGTTGAGGGAAGGGAGCATTTTGTTTGATTGTTTGGTGTGTTGGTAGTTCCTTCACATTCTAATTGGGTTTTTCAAAACCATTGGGTGGTTCTTTATCATTTTAATGTATTTTTGAATATTTTAATGGTTCTAGAATGGCTCATTCATGTTTCTCAATGGATTTCTCACTTCTTTAAACAATCACTAATTTGAGTTGTTCATGAAAGGTTTGTGTGTAACTGGATTATCTGCTTAATGTTGAGGATGGTACTACCTGATTAGGCTTGGTTTCCTTCCCAGTTTTAATTGTTTGTAGTTCATGTTTAATGGATGAGACTTATGAGTTTATTTTCTCCATTTGTTTATATAACTGCTCTAGTATTGGAAGAGAGACATATAGAGTACGGGCTTGTGCTGGATGGTTTATCCCAGGAGGATACATTAGTTGTTGGACTGGATTATGGATGGGTTGTTGGTATTGGATAAGAGGTTTTTGGTATTGTACTATTTGTGGTTGGAACCGGTTATGGTTTTGAAAATTTTTTGGAGGGTAGGGGGTTGGTCCTTCTGGCGGACTATGTTGTTGGTTATCTTTCCAACAGAATCCTGGATGGCCATTGTACCTTGGATTGAAAATGTTTTGGTATTGTGGCTTCTGAGAAGTTTAATGCATTGACTTCTACTGGTGTTCCTCCTAAAATAAATACATTAATGGAAGGGATGGTTAGGCAGTTGTCTGTTTTGTAGTCATGTTTGTCACAAATTGTACAAACAGGGTCAATAGTTTGAATTTCATTGACCTTCCTAAGATGGATAACCTAGACCTTCGTAATGAGTGCAAAAAGTTTTTCCCTAAGGATTTTCTCCTCCCTATGTGTGTTTATTCCACTCGATTTGGGTGGCTTTTCATATTAAGGTGATGTTCCCAATATTTGGTTTTTTTTGGCCAGTCCTTCTAGATACTCATAAGCGTAATTTGGGGCTTTGTTTTTGAAGGTTCCATTACATATCTTGTCAATGAATTTTTTGTTTCCCAGACCCAAACCTTAATATAAAATTTGAACTTGTTCTAGGATTAAAAATACATGGTGAGGTACCATGTTGAGTGTGTCTTTGATCCTTTCCCATGTTTCATAAAATAACTCCCTTTATTTTTCAAAAAAAAATGGTTGCCCTTTTTAACTGATTTTTTTTGTGATGGGGGATATATTTTTTGTATAATTATATTTGAAATATGTCTCAGGTGTGGATTGATGCAGGTCACAGATTGTTTAACCAATTATTTTCTTTATCCTTAAGTGATAAGGGAAAGAGCCTCATCTTAGCTGACTCAAGTTGATGTGGTGGGAACATGGTTTCAACAATGTCATTGAACTCTTTGACATGAAGGTATGGAATTTTTGACTCCATCCCATGAATGGTTGGAAGGTGGTTTTGTACATGAGTTTTGTAGACATAGTGGGATTCTCCTAGGGTATAATTCCTAATGAATGAGGGTTCATTGGTCTAGGAAGGTGTGAGGTAGTCATTCATGGGTTGATCGACTACATTCCCCATGTTTGGGGCTACCTCATTTGGATTTCCATTTTGGTTCCACCCGAGTTTAGGAGTTGGTTTCTATGATGACCTTCCATTGAAATAGGCTCATTTTTTTAACTCTATAGTATTAGGAATATTAGTATCTAATGGAAAGAGTTCCCTTGGTGTACTTGACTCTCCAACCTTAACTAGACAGTTTGATTGGTTACAGGTATAGGATGACATGCGCTAAGAAATGTGAAAAAAGATAGGGGAAAATATAAGAGAATTTGAGGTGAGAAAAAATAAATGGTGGAGAATATAATGGGTGTTGATATGACTTACTTGGGTTCCCAACAATGGCACCAAAATTTGGTCTCACCAAAATTTACACAGTGTTTTAGGGTTAAGCGGTCACTTGTAGTTTTGCTTTGGTTGTCGAATCCTCAGAGACCTAAGAAGTATCCAACAAACATTTACATTATATGGATTATTTTTGTCTATTAAGTGGAAAAATCTGGGTTTTTAGATAAGTTTTAGTGAACTCAAAGAGACTTAAGCGAATTTAATTTAAAAGAATGAGTTGATCCTAGGTTATCACTTGGGGTGGATTAGATGCATTCCTTTTTCAACTATTTCAAATTGTTATATTTGAGATGGGTTCATTTTAGAAGATCAAACAACATCATCACTTACTGGTTTATTACCTATATACCATAATAATATTCACCTATACACAGGAATGGTAAATGTTTTGAGCACTCCATGGTAAAGGATCGTATTAGCACTTGAAGAGTGTGACCTTAAATTCAATAAGCACGAAGGAGTTTAAAGATCTTCAAACAAAATTATAAATTAAAATAAATGATTATACATTAATGGAGTGAGAAATAATATCCAATCCAGACCCTTTATACTCCCTTATATCATACTATAAGCGGTTTAGCCCTCCAAAAATGACATTGTTTTAATGGAAGGAGGAAGTAGACTCATGAGGGAGGAATTGAAGAAGTAAAATAAAGATAATGAAATAATAATCACTCCATTGTTTTGTGATAATTTCACAAGGTTTGGTGTGAATAAATTCACACCATGAACCAATGGTATCAAAGTGATATGAATAAGAGTAAAATAAGAGGATAAGAAGAACTTTTATTAAGAAACTAAGATGAATTAGAATAACTTACATGTGAAAGACAAACTTTAGACAACAAAATTGCAGCATAGCATTACAATGAAAGAAATCACCAAAGATGATAAAATGTTCTACCAAAACTACTTTAAATAGGCATTTAAAGAGGCTTGGGTCGATCCCCCAATAGTATATGTCTTCCCACTTGAGTATAGAAAGCCTAGGCTGGTGGAAAGTTTGTTGAATTTTGAATTTTCCACCCTTGACCCGAAATGGCATTCAGCTTGCATCCACAAAACAGAAGCGATTGAATGAGCTTTTATATAGAAGAATTGGAGCAATACATATTAGAAGAAAATGAATCTCTGGATGTTCCCTAACTATATGAAATGTTGCAGCCCAAATTTGTCTATGGTTTATATGTTATGTGTAATATGGTGGGCTATTTTTCTGGGCTGAAAAATCTCACCCAGAATTTTATCTCCAACTTCGGCCTCCTGGAAATCCATTAAAAAATATGAATTAGCTCTTATCAATTTTGGATGAAATGTTATCCATGATTTCATATATATTTTTTTAAATTTTCAGAATCATTGTACCTGTATATTATATGATACAGTCTCTTTATTGTGCTGTTGTCCAGTTTACTTTTCCCAGAATGTGTTGGCATTAAAGCTCATTTTGGTGGTCTTACAATGTGAATCTTCAAGTACTCCAAAATTATGAATTGTTACCAATGTAATGGGAAACCTGAAAATTAAATATGAACATAAAATCAAGACTATTTGGTATTTTATATGGTGTTAAAAAATGTACCATGTAATAGTGCATTTTAAGAAGGACTTACAATCATAATGTGAAATGATGTTCGAAATATAAAATGCACTAAAATGGTGTTTATAAATAATAAAAACATGAATATTATATATTTCAACAATTAATATTACCCTAATTCAATGGCTAATAACCTAGTCTTTTATGATTTTTTTAGCACTAATAAAAGAATATTTTATCACCAATATTAAAGGTATTGATGAAGGGGGTCCTTTATTAGTGCTAAAAAACACCGATGAAGGGTACCTTTATCAGCACCGTTAATAGCGCTGATAAAGGGTCATACTGCAATGTGCTACTAAAGTTACATCAAACTGAAGTAGCAAAAAAGTCCAAAAAAATAGAATAAAAATAATTTAAATGAAATAAAAGCTTCAATAAAAAATAAAAAATATTATATTATAGACATTTCAAAAATTGTTTTATTAAATTACATGAGTAAGTAAAAATTATCATAGACATTAAAAACATTAAATTTTTTTTCCTTTAGACCCCTACCCCTACTCATGAAGTCCCCGAACAAACCACCCCAACTTGAGAAAAAGTATGTGTCTATGTATGAAAACAATTATTTTTTTAATAATACTATAAAGTAATAAATTAAACACAATGTGTCATTTTTAAACTAAAATCATATACTTTGATTCATACGGGGAACATCATGTATTAAATTATGTTGCAGTTGATTCTTTCAAGTCACGCCATTTCTTGTACATCTTCAAGAATTATCTCTATGAAAATTAACTAAATAAGTATAATATAAAAATTATATGAAAATTAATAATGTAATAATAGAGAAAATGATGAGTATTTCACTTATCATTTTTACTAAAATATCATTTTAAACTAGAAACATGCACTTTGAGTCATGCTGGATACGTCATGTGGGAGTTTTATGTCAGACTAATTCCTACACACCATAATTTTTTTGATAATTTATAAATAAAATATGAGTTTGTTTCCTTGATCTTCATTGAGTAAAAAACTTTTTGAACACAAATATTAATTTTAAACCTATAACAGACACTTTGAGTCATACCCGACACTCTGTGTATATAACTGAGCTATAGATGATTCTTACATATCAAAAATGACATATGTATCATTTAACTAATGTATCAAAATAATAAAAATGTTTTTCTAATATTTTTATGTATGTTACATATCTTTTTCCTAAATTTAATTTTATTTTTAAATAAAAATACACACTTGGTGTCATACTTGTCACACCGTGTATCAAATTGAGGTGTGGTTGATTTTTATATGTCACAAATGATGTATAGATCATTTTCATGATGTATCATAACCATATCAATGTGTTTTCATAGTTTTGAGTACGTCACTTATCTCTTTTACTAAAATGTCATTTAAAACTAGAGTCATGCACTTGAGTCATAACAGTCACATTAGGTGTAAGTTTGATATGATAATGATTCCTACATATGAAAAATGAGTTCTGAGTCATTTTAATGAATTATTAAGACAATATGATCATGTTAACATAGTTTTCAGTGAGTGACACACTTTTTGAACTAAAATGTAATGTTTAAACTAATATCAGACACTTTGAGTTATATCGGGAACAACGTATATCAGATTGATGTGTGGATAATTCATACACATAAAAATGGCCTAAGAAGAATCATCCTAAATTATATAAACAATATGAATGTTTTTTTTAGTTTTGAGTGTGTCAATTGTCATTTTTACTAAAAATAGTGTCAATTTTATTTAAAAAGACACACAAAGAGTCATACTAGTCACAAAATGCATCAGATTGAGGTGAAGTTGATTCCTATATGTCAAAATAACTTATGGATTATTTTTATAAAGTATCAAAACAATTTTAATGATACTTTTTAGCTTTGGGTATGTCACTATTGTTTTTACTAAAATTTCATCTTAAACTAGAAACATGAACCTTGAGATAAATAGGTCACATCGTGTGTCAGTTTGACATGACTCTAATTCCTAACCATAAAAATGTATAATTAACTGTTTTCCTAAATTATCAATACAATATGATCATGTTTTATTTTTTTCAGTGGGGGACACACATTTTGAACTAAAATGTCAATTTTAAACTAATAACAGATACTTTGAGTTATACCAGATATATTGTGTATCAAATTGAGGTTTGGTTGATTCCAACACATAATAAATGACTTTAGTATAATTTTCCTAAAGAATAAAAATAATATGAATTAATTTTCTTGGTTTTGAGTATATCACATCAATTTTTTACTAAAATTAATGTCAATTTTAAATAAAAAGACACTTATAATCATATCGATCATTTTGGGCATCATATTGATATTCAGATGATTCTTATATGTCAAAAATAACCTATGAGTAATTTTCCAAATTTATCAAAATAATATGAATGCATTTTCTTAGTTTTGAGTATATCACTGGCCTTTTTCACAAAAATTTTATTTTAGACTAGAAACACACACTTTGAGTTTAACGGTGAAATTTTTTATCAATTTAACGTGAGACTGATTCAAACATATCACAAATGATTTATGAATCATTTTTCTAAATTATCAAGACAAATAAAAAGTGTTCTCCTGGTTTTCACTGAGTGACACACTTTTTGACATAAAATGTCAATTTTAAGCTGATAACAACAATATTGAGTTATACCGAGCACACTGTGTATCAGATTGAGGTGAAGATGATTATTATATGTAAAAAATATCTAATTGACCATGGCCCAAATGTATCAAAACAATCTGAATTTTTTATCTTGGTTATGAGTATGTCACTTTTGTTTTTTACTAAAATTAGTATTAATTTTTTTAAAAATATATACTTGGAGTCATACCAGTCACACTGTGCATCGGATTAAGGTCTGGCTAATTAAAACAGAAAAAATTACTTATGGATCATTTTCCTAATGTATAAAAAAATATTAATGTCTTTTCTTGGTTTTGAGTATATAAATTATCTTTTTCACTAAAATTTGATTTTAAACTAGAAACATTCCCTTTGAGTCATACCAGTAACATCATTTGTTGGTTTTATATGATACATATTCATTCATATCATAAATGACTTAATAATATCAAGAAATTATGAGTGTATTTTCTCAATTCACCATGAGTGAAACACTGTTTGAACTCAAATGTCCATTTTAAAATACCAACAGACACTTTTAGTTATACAAAGAACACAACATCACAGATTGAGGTGAATATTATTCAAACATGTAAAAAATGACTTATAGATCACTATCTTAATGTATCAAATCAATTTGTTTTTTTTTTGGTTTTGAGTTTTTCACTTCTCATTTTCACTAAAATAAATGTCAATTTTAAATAAAAAGACACACTTGGAGTCATACTGATCACCAAATGACTTTGATTGTGGTACATATGATTCCTACACATCACAAATGACTTCTAGATCATTTTCCTAAAGTATTAAAACCATCCTAAATCATTTTCCCAGTTATGAGTATATCACATGTCTTTTATATGAAAATTAATGCACATATTAAATAAAAATACACACTTCGAGTCATATCGGTCATACAATTCAACGTATTGAGGTATGGATAAATCCAAAAAATAAAAAAAAAATTATGGATCATTTTAAAAAAGAATAAAAACATTCTGAATGTTTTTTATGAGTTTTGAGTATGTCATTTATCTTTTTTACAAAAATGTCATTTAAAACTATATACACACACTTTGAGTCGTACATGTCACTTTGTGTGTCAGTTTAATGTGAGACTGATTATTACTCATCAAAAATGAAATCTAATTCATTTTACAAAATTATCAAGGTAATTCGAGTGAATTTTATTGGTTTCCATTGAGTGACACACTTTTTGAAATAAAATGTCTATTCTAAACTGATAACGGAAACTTTGAGTTATTCTGGGCACTCCATGTATTATATTGTGGTGAGGTTGTTTCATACATATCAAAAATGACTTAATAATCCTTTTAATAAAGTATCAAAACAATATGATTGTTTTTTCTTAGTTTTGAGTATTTCACTTGTCCTTTTTCTAAATTTAATAAAAATTCTAAATAAAAAGACACAATTAGAGTCATACAGGACACACCGTGTATCAGATTGAGTTGGGGATAATTTCTACATGTCAAAAATGACGTATGGATCATTTTCCTAATGTATCAAAACAATATGGATTCATTTTCTCGGTTATGATTATGTCACTTTCCTTTTTTACTAAAATTAATATCAATTTTAAATAAAAAGTTACACTCGGTGTCATACGAATCACATCGGGCATCAGATTGAGGCGAGGCTGATTCTTATACATCAGAAAGGACGTATGAATCATTATACTAAAGTTTAAAAACAATATGAATGTGTTTTATTAGTATTGAGTATGTCATTTTTCTTTTTCTTTTTATAAAATTTCATTTTAAACTGAAAACACACACTTTGACTCATACATGTCACATCTTATATATGTTTGACATGAGACTAACTCCATCATGTCACAAATGACTTATGAATCATTATACCAAATTATAGAGACAACCTGAGAGTGTTTTCATGGTTTTCAGTTAGTTGAATTATTTTTGAACTAAAATGTAAATTTTAAACTTATAACAGACACTGCGAGTTATATCAGAAATATCGTGTATTTGATTGAGGATTGGGTGATTCCTACACAAAAAAATGACATATGGATAATTTTCCTAAAGTAATAAAAAATATAAATTTGTTTTCTTGATTTTGAGTATCTCTTTTTTCTTTTTTAATAAAATCAATGTCACTTTTAAATAAAAAGACACACTTTGAGTCATACTAGGAACACTGTCTATTACATAGAGATGCGGATAATTTCTATAAATCCCAAATGACGTATGGGTCATTTTATTAATTTTTCAGAACAATAAAAATGTGGTTTCTTGGATATGGGTATATAAATTGTATTTTTACTAAAATTAAAGTCAATTTTAAATAAAAGGATAAACTTGGAGTCATACTATGTGTCAGGTTAAGGTGAATCAGAATCCTACACATCAAAAATGACTTATGGATCTTTATCCTAAAGTATAAAAACAATATTAATTTGTTTTCTTGGGTTTGGTTATGTCACTTTTGTTTTTTTACTAAAATTAATGTCAATTTTAAATAAAAATACACAGTTGGAGTCATATCATTCACGTCGTGTGTTTGATTGAGGTACATATGATTAATACACATCGTAAATGGCTCATGGATCATTTTAAAAATGTATACAAATTATTTGAATTTGGTTTCTTAGTTTTGAGTGATTGATGTGTTTTTTGAACTAAAAAGTACAATATAAACTAAACATTTGTAGTTTGAGTCATACAGAGCACACAGTGTATCATATTGTGGTGTAACTGATAAAGTATACGATACATGTTTTTATTTCAACTATCTACAATAAGATAGAAATGAGATAACATGTTTCATTTGGAGAGAAAAGTAATACCCAAAATTTCCGAAATTCCCCATCCAAAAGCAACATCTTCTCTATTTTCTGTCTTGTTACATAAAATTGAAAGGAAAATATTCTTCCAAAATATTGGTGAAAAGAAAACGAAATAATTATTAGATAATAATGATTAGGAAATTAACTTAAAAATAGTAGATAACATGGTGACCAAATTAACTAAATTAGTAGTAGGAGTTCACCTTTTCATGTTGTCTGTATACATTCTTGACCCATTCACTTCTTTTGATTATAACAGTTGTAGCCTCCATGTATAATATATCATGATCATGAGTAACTTTAAAAAAACCACCTCAAATCGAGCAAACCAATCCACATGTGTAATTAATTTTTATAATGTTAGTTATACTATAATGAAATAAGTTAAATATTAATATTAAATAATACATTAATAAAATGTTAATTTCAAAATGAAACCACACAATTTTAGTCATACTATGTACAAACTTTGAGTGCATTATCTTTCTTGAGTGCTTGATCAAATTATATGAGTGAATCATCCTTATTTAAGATGTTGTTTCTTCATGATATATTTGAAAATTAATAAATTATTTTTCAGATAAAAATAATATTAACCTAAATAAAAAATTACATAAAATGTTGTGAAAATCAACTAAGTAGGAAGTCACATATTCATGATATATGTGTACATTATGAGATTGTTTTCTCAATTTTCCCTATTTGATATATGTTTTAAATTAAAATGATAATACTTTATTGAAAATACATACATCAAGTAATACTGACCACATCATGTGTCAGATTGTTGTATGGTAAATTCTCACACAAGAAAAAATAATTATTGATCGTTTTCCAAATGTTTGAAAACAATTCAAGCATGTTTTCATGTTTTTACTGTTTGATGCATGTTTTAAAATAAAATAACAGTTTTTTTATTGAAAAAATGTAATTTGAGTAATCCTAAAAATATAGTGTGTTGGAATAGCATGAAGTCAATTTCTATGTATAGAAAATGAATTATGGACCGTTTTCCTAAATTTATAAAATAATCCAAGCTCATTTGGTTGGTTTTGAACATGTTTCGTGTGTTTTTAACTATTGTGTAAATTGAACATAATAATTATTAGATAAAAATGATTATAAAATCAACTAAAAAATTAGATAAAATTACTATATAATTAACCAAATAATTAGTAGGAATTCACCTCTTCAATATGTCTACATACATTCTGACACCATGTATTCTTCTCAATAGTTTCTAAAAAAATTGTTTTATTTAATTATACTTATCCTAAATAAATTGATCAAAAATAAAATATAAGAATTTTGATACTGATTATTCACACTAAAAATATATTTATAAGGTCATAGAATATACTAGTTTACAAACATAGCATGTAATCACCTAAATATTATGCCATCAAACATTTTGACCCCATGTACATTGTCCAATCATCTATAGACAAATATATTTCCTCTTTTGATTATTAATGTTGTTATTAATCTTGGTAGCACTGGATAATAATGATTAGGAAATATTTTTTTAAACAGTATTTACCTATGGAAAATACCTATTTTTGGATGTTGGTATTTCCATTTTTTATAATCTCTCTCATAAATTTAAAAACACAATATTCACAATCTTTTCTATTATCTTTCTTTGGAAACTAAAAAAACATTGACCAAAAAAGTAAATTTTTTGACATATGTGTTGATAGTTAAATATTTATATATATACATTATTTTTTTCCAGTTTACGTAATCCATAGGAATTTTATATTCAATCACTGACTTCATGCCATAATTTATCCTATATTTATTAACCTCTTTTTCATAAGAAAATTCTTGTTAAAACACATAATGAAACATATAATTCCAATTTTATCTATAAATTATTGATTGTAGTGCATTAAAAAATCACAATACACATCACACGTGGTTAGTTTGTTGGATATCCATGCATTGTATCCAAAAGATATATATTTGTGTTATCTAGATTGATTATGATCAACATTAAGTGCTTCCTAAAAAACAAAAACATATATGAAATGAAAAAAAAATAAAAATGAATTTTATCTGATTAGATTGTAGAGTATCACCCATGCATTGTAGGCATAAATAGAGTCTTTCATCAATTATTTTTTTCTCAAACGCAAAATTTAGCCCATATTTTTTCTTACCAATTTATTCCTTCTCTAAAAAAGTGTGTTATTTAGAAATGATATAGGGATTAATGAATCAAAATCATGATTCACGTGATTTTCCATTTATAGAGTAGTAATATAAATGATTGTAGAAAATATTAATAGTTATTAACATTCATGAGAAAATTATATATTATTTTATATAGTAGTATTATGAAAATATACCTTCTGTATGTATTCATAAATGATAAAACAATCTATTCAAACATGAAAATCTGATTAATACTCTCGAGACCAAGCACATATATAATGAAAGTTCCTAATATTTCCACTTTATATGGAATGTAAGACATACATACGTATTTAAATTTGGTCTCATCATGATGTTATATTGATAATATATGTTTCAATCGAAATTACAGGGAGAAGGTAATCTTGGAAGGTCCTTTTGTTTTCTTGGATGATTCCATAGATTATCATGATCCAACATTCTATTTCCCCTTAAATTTATCTATATGTAATACCATACCTCACTTTAGATATTTTTTCATCAACTATTATATGATTATAATATGAAATATTTTGTTAAAACATCACTCATTTATTATTATAAGATTATATATCCATGCTTCAAAAGTTTCAATATCATCGTTGGCCCTTGAAATATTTGGATCATAAAGTGGAATAGGCTACTCATCAGTCATCTCTTAAGAAACCTAAATCCCTACTATCATGTGATCTTATTGGAGTTATTTCTTTTTTAGCCTGTATCCTAGGATATTATAAACCACACCCTTGATAATAAGGTAGTGTGTGAGTGTTGATAGATAGAAATAACATTCAATTTTACCATGCATAAATTTAGTAATAAAAAGTTATCAAAAGTTGTTTTATTAATATTTTGGAGAAAAGGGTAAGGAAAATATTTATTACCTCAGGTGAGGAATGTGGTTTAGGTGAATGAATAGTCTCAAAGGCAGTAGGGTTATCTGGTGGTTCATGTGATGATCATTGTTTCATCAGATGTTCTATTTGATCCTTTTGCATATATTAGTCTTCAAAATCAGACTACATAATAATATCCTGAAGGGAATCTATTTTTTCTGCAATACTTTCATCATATTATATTTATCTTCTTGTGGTTTTGTCTTCTTGAATTATTTTTAGGTGAAAAACCAAAATCTACTCCTCTAACATGGCCATATTGTTCCAACCACATCAAAACTACTACAAGTAGTTTTTATTCTAGTAGGGTCATTAATGATTCGTATATATATATATTGTATAAAAAAAATATGAAAATAAATAGATATTTTATGTAATAATGTTATAAATCATAATGAATTACTATTATTTCATAATTACACATGTTTCTCAAACATATTTTGTTTTTTCATCAATGAGTTTACTCTTTATATTTACATGAGCCTCCTTCCATAACACCTGACATGGGATGGATATGGATTCAAATTTTGAGTCAACAATATTCATTTAAAAAAGTGACATTTATTTATATAACATAAAACCATTATTACTGATTTAAAATACATACCAATTTATTCTATTATGTGGAGTACCCCATCCAAGCTTCGTGATAGGGATACATTGGTTTTGATACACACTCTTTATTTTCATCACTTATTTTTTGTTTCATAAACTAACAAATTTGAATCAAATTAGATAAAATAAATAATGTGAAATAATATATTTTTGACTAAAATACACCCGAAATGATTTCTCATCTTGAAGTCTGATAAAATCATTCCTTGTTTTCAGATTTATAATGCATTCATAACTAACTATTGGGTGGGGCTTTACTTTCCCCTTAACATCCCTTATATGATATTTGGTAATAAGAAAATGGAATCATCTATGGGGTTTTCTAGTGCCCATTAAGACATATTTCTTGCAAAAAAATCATCTAAAATATATAAACTCTGCAAGGAATAATAAAAATTAAAACAACATTTCATAATTTACTATTTAGGTAAAACAAATTTATCATAACATTACATTTATATATTTAAATATGGGTTCTTTCATTAAAAATGGGACAAGTTACCATGAATCTATAACAATTGGTGCATTCATCCACTTAGTGACCCCAATATAATTAATGAAACTTGACTTTTGGGGATTAACAGGTTAGACATGTTGATCATATCTAACCAAAAATTTTATACCCTTACATCTTTGATTGATAATTTTATTCAAAACTATGATGCTGTGTCATTACTGTTTTTTTTCATCAACATGTTTTTTATTGCCTGATAGTTATACAGTTTCAAAATCAACCTCTTATTCTTCTTAAATATTAGTTACATCTTCATGTGAAAAAAAATTGACTGCATGAGTATTCAAGAATTAAATTTATATTATATGAGTATAGTAGAATATAGATAATTTTATCAGGAAATTTATAGTATGTTAAAAAACTACTTAACATTCTCATTGAAGTATCTTTATTTCTTTAAATGTTGAAGGGATTTTGTTTCTCTGTTGAGAATCTGAATCCCTTCTTAATTCCCCCTATAACATAAAATACATTGTTAACATTGGGACCTCCATGAATTTGTTGTGATCTCCTAAGGAAAGGGTCATCCTCAATTGAATTTTCATTTGAACCAATAGTTTTTTTAGTCACCAATATGATAATTGACCTTTTTTCTGGATATGAGACATAAAATACTTTCAATTCTTGTGATTCCATTATGAATGAATCTTACTTTCCCCTTACACATTAAAATTCACCATCAAAAATCCCATTTCATCGACTTTGAATATACTCTTATTGCTAACCCATTTGAAATATAAAATAAACACTTAAAAGATTGTATAATCCAACTCGTGTATTTGTTTGATAATGTCAAAATATTACATATTGTTATAAATTGAATTTCTATCCATGGAACCAAATATGTGAATCGCTTCTACAACATGTGTAACTCCACTATTTTTCATCGTACTACAATCTTCATGGTCATTTATATAGAATGTATAACCATGGATTATGAACTAGTATATGATATACAATTATCATTTGGTCTCATATCTATCCATAAAATTTGTTTAGAAATTTAATTGATATTTTTAGATAACTCATTAAAAATATGATGTTAGAACAATAATATAAACTATTTATTATATGTATTTGATATCAATACTTCGTCCCTTGATGTAATTAAGTAACTTATAATTTCATTGTGGGATTCAACGTATGGATCAATATATTTCCTATTATGTAAAATTTAAAGGTGTGCTTGCTCCCACTCTATGATGGTAATTGTAATAACATAAATTTGTGAAACCCCTTCACATATATGGTATACACTATGAAAAGACATTGTGAGACCGATGTTATCAACATTTGATAGGTAATCGGTTAATAATCCAACAGCTTATTCAATAATATATCATTATGAAATACAACCTTTTGACCGACTTCAATTCCTGAACTAACATTTCAAAACCGTTATATACCATTCAATGGGATACATAAATTTATGATGAAAATGACCACATAGTTCAACCTCTCTAACAAAGTTAATCATCAGGTGGATAATTATATCAAAGAATGACGGTTGTAAGAACATCTCTAATTCACATAATATGACTACAAACTTGTTATTCATGATTGGAAAATCACTGAGTCTATAATTTTACTGCATATAACTTTTAAAAATAAGAATATCCTTGATAATGAATGTTGTAAATTTTTAGGGATAATGTAATATAAAGAAACAACTATCAAATATTTCATCAAAACATGACAATAGTGCTATTTTAGTTCCTGTAACTTCATATTGGTCATTGAAATGACATTATTAATATTTTATGAACTCTCATCTAAAACATTTACACTATTAATGAAAATGAAAAATTACCATTTTTTATATTTGGATAGAGTGTAACATGCTGGAGCAAAAAAAGTTCACCCTTTACCCTTCACCACTGACAACTCTTCCCTTATCCTCAAATCAATCATATCTAACTTAGCATTTATGTCATCTTTTTTTCTGTGAAAATTTAATAATGTTCCAATAAGAATATCATATAATTTTTTTTCTACATGTATAAAATTAAGAAAATTTCCAACGTATAAAAAATTCCTCTAAAATATGTCAAATAATTTTTTTTCTAACATGATTTCATAATGAATTTTGAAAATGGTTTACTGAAAATTGTGTCAATATAATTTAATTTATCAAAAAATTGATCACCCATTAGTATAGATGGTGTTGTACCTTATTCTATATTCCCATCGAATGTTGTCTTCCAGGATCAGTATTTATGTTTTTGAGGTAAAAATTCCAGATGTCCTAAAAACAATATCTTTGAAGAATTTTTCAACAAAACCAATTGTGTGAATTCTTCACCCATGGTACACCCCAAAATTCCATTAATTCTTTTGCATGAGAAATTTACAAAATTTGGAATGTAATTTATCATCCCATAAATCAAGACCTTCAATGTAAATTCTTCACTTATGATAATCATACAATATAACACATATATCACACATTAACTTCAGATCATCAATAAATGGATCCAAATAGACATTAATATCATTACTAGGATTCTTTGTTCCAGATATAAGTTGAGACAACATAATGTATTTCCACTTCATGAATAACCATGGAATTATGTTATAAGTTACAATCATGAAGGACCATGTACTATGATTACTATCCTATAAACCAAAAAGATTTATTCCATCTATATATAATGCAAGAAGGTTTTTTATCTTCTCATTTCAAAATTCAGAATACTCGTAATCAATTTTCATCCACTTAGGAGAATCTGCTAGACAATGTAGGTTCCCATGTTTAATTCTTTTATTTTGATACCTTGTCATTTTTATCATTGTTTCTTGACATCCATATATTATTCTAAACTGTGTAATTATAGGAAAGTCCCATACAAATTTTAAAGGACTTGTTTCATATTTCTTATATCAATCTATGCCATGCTTAGGTAACTTTATGAGTGATTTACAGTCCTTGAGAAACAATATGAAATCATTGGAAAAATGATTTTTTTAGAGATCATCACCATTTAATATAGCATTGGTTTATTATCATATGTTTAAAAAAGGAAGTTCATTTTATTCTTGAATCATATCCTTTAGGAGACCAAGTATTCCTATAAATATAGTGTCCATCCATCTGCTACTAGATTTTAAATTATATAACTTCAATAAAACTAACAATGTTTTCTATTTATTACAACCAATATTCAATGGGATCTTTTCATATCTTTTTAACTTCTCAAACAAATTTGTAAAATCATGACGGTCATCTTAAATTTTCATTACCATTTCTTTTATGTTATCACTATCATTTTTTCAGTGGTATTTATATCAAATGATTCATAAACCATAATTTCATCCCAATTGGTGTTCATATTCAGTTCTTTCCTATGTTCAGAAAAAAAAATTATAGCTTTGATATATTACTTGAAAAATTAAATGTTCTTATAACTCTTTCTATGCATTTTGTTGGAATTAATGCAATGTAAACATGGAAAATGGATTTTAAAAGCATTTTATGCAATCTATATTTCAAAATTTATGAACTATTTAACTCTATCTTCATACTATTTTTCCATACAATTAGTATTTATCCATTTTTGATGTATATCCATCCAATTAGGTTCATAAAATATTTATTTCAAAAAAATAAATAAAAATAAGCTATTCATAAGGAAATGATATCATTATAGATAATTCTAAAAAGTAGAAACCAACATTTGATTGTTTAAAATAATTATTGTATGATTTAAAGGAAATGGGTAGTTGAATTTAAGAAAAAATTACTCCACTGGTGGTGGGTGTTATCCTCTGAATTTGTACAAAATGGTCACCAGTACTTGGTACGTGATTACTATTATTTAAAGTAGGTCAACAAACATAGTTTAATTCATATAAGATATGGGGGATGCATCGTTAGAAAAAATTACAATAATAACTATTTTGGGAGATGAGGCTAATAAGGATGAAAATTTTCTCATTAAATCAAAATGTTACCAAGTAGGAAGGTGGTAAATCACTAAACAACATTTCTTAGTATTTTTCCTAAATATGAAAAAATAAGTAGCAATAGCTTGATACCTAGATTAGGCTCTATGATTAGGGTGACCATGATAAGGCTCAACTGGACAATCTTAAACACACTAATGTTGAGAAAGAAATTTCAATGTCAATATTCAAATAAATCATTCTACTACTCCATAAAAAGGAAAATACTTTTTTATGAAGACTAAATTTCAAAATAATTTAGCTTCCTATAACAAAAAGGGTGGTAATTCTATGAAATTCTCTATCACATTAATAGGTGGAATTTCAAAAAGTTGGAGGAGTTTATGTTCATTCATTTACTCACATGGTATGTCATGGTCTAGGTGGTTTTTATTGAATATATGACTAGAGATTTAATAAAATGGATTCATTACTCAACTAAAAATCACATAAAGAGATATATTAATCTAATCATAACTGATAAATATATTCGAAAAAATGTATTTATTATTGTATGGAAGACTTTCCTTAGAAATTAATATTATTTCTTGTCATTTAATTGCACCATGGATTTCTAAATTTGGATAAAAATATATTTCCTCATAACATACAATGTCATATATTTATTGGATTTTGAAACATGGTTAAGGAGCTTTGAATATTAGAAAACCAATGGATGAAACTATTATTGATGGAATAAGTGAAATTGGATTCCATGTTAGACTGTTTTTCTATAGATTATTCCAGACCATTTATAATAGAAATACCAACAAATATATTTGTGCTATAACCCACTAATGAACCCCTATATCAAAAATATTAGAGTTATCAATATTATGTATATTAATAATATCTTATAATATCCAAAATCCATAAATCATTTCTATTATGAATAAAAGTTCCCAAACAAGAAATTCTGTGACAAATTTAATTTATAAACACTTCACAAATCATTCAAATATCTCATTCAATAAAATTTTATGTATATATGAAAATAATAATAAGTTTAATATATGAAAATGAGACTTTATTCAACAAAAATTGATTTTCATCACATTAAAAATCCTCTTAATAATTTTACTCAAGAAATAACTCACTTAAAATTTTTCTGTAAAACATTACATTGCATAATAATAATCATTTAATAATGAATTTAAGTATCCCTTATACTAAAAATTTACATTTTTCAAAATCACTATACTTGGAAATCATAACATTTATAGATATACCTGAAAACTAAATAAAAAGATATAAATTGGAATTTTTGATAATTAAATCTTTGAAAACATTTTAAAATGATATAATTCATAACTCTCTTTATAAATTACCAAACAAAAATTTCAAACATTTATTAGGAAAAACCATCTAAAATCCCCTTTCATTAACACCATTTTAAAATTGAATTTGATTTCCAAAATAAAATTAAAAAACCTATAATGTTTCATTCAATTAACACTAGTATTAAGCATCATAGAAAAGCAGAGGAATGGAAGAAGTCATAAATTATAGAAAACTAGAGAGGGGAACTCATCAAATGAAATCTATAATACTTTTATGTATCCAAAATACAAAATTAAACCACACATTAACCTTAAAAAAATTATTCTAAATCACAACATTGACTAAACCCATTTAAAATATTCAAAATCACTAAAGTAAACAAGTGAAGGATGATAACATAGACGTGATATAAATACCAAATTTCAGCATAAAAAAAACCCATTCAACTGGAGAATCAAGTGAAGGATGATGCATTTTCAAATTTATGCCATTTAGATTAAAGAAACCAAATTTCCATTCAATTGGGGGACCAATATGAATTTATGTTAATATAGTTAAAGGAAATTAGAATAATATTTGGTCTATTTAACAAAGGAAAACTCATCTTGGAATGGGTGGGAAAGAACACCCTATATTAACAGAGAATGATAATGGAATTGAAATTATTCCGTAGAACTTATTAAGGATTTAATATAAGATAAATTAAAATGAATAAAGAGTGTGATAATTCATCCACACAACTAAATACCACTTTCAAACCATAGAAATCATCTTCCATACAATGAATGAAAGAATAAGTGGGTAACTTCCAAAAAATTTAGGTTTATGGAAAGTTATCAATGAATAAAAAATTAACAGTCTTATGACTATGAATTCAAATATTAAACTATCATCTAAATATGATGTTCAATAAGGATTGCATATTAATAATATTGATAGTATATGTATGTAAGATATGAAAATTTTCAGTAGATTTGGATTGCATTGGAACATTTCCCCCAACAACTATAAGAGAATTGATAATAACTCAAGAAGTTTATATTAGCATAGAATGAAAAATTAAAATTAAAAACAATATTAAACTTCTATGAAGAATTGGAACTTTAAGACAGAATTATAGTGATTTGAAGGAAAGATAAATGTATAAGATGAATATAAAAATAAAAGGATCACAAATCAATATATTTACACTGAGTTAACAACTAACACCAAGATTGATGGTGTAAAATTGCACAGGGCTTGGCTATAAAATAACGGTCATAAAATTAAATACGGGAAGAATTAGAGAAAAAAAATCATCCTAGATGTGGATGCACAATGGGACAAAATTTTGAAAAATATATAATAGAATTTGATTTATATAGAATCCAAGGGGAATCTATTATGGAAAATACACCAGGGTTCCCGCTAAAGAATAAAAAAATCCCATGGGTCTTTGGTTTATCCTAAATGGAATAATTTAGACAAAGACTATAAAATTTTTATTCTTAGGCGTTAAACAAGAATTTCTAAAAGAAAAAAAAACTTGACCCAAAAAACAACACCTCAACTCCCAACATGAACTCTGGATCCAATGACATTTCAATCTCATCCAATGATATTTGGAACTCATCCAATGATATCTCAATCTCACTAATCTGGCCCAAACCAGTTGCATACAAAAACTCTAGAATTGGTATAATGTAGAACCCATGAGAGAATCAAGAGTATAAAATGCCAAATTAATATAGAACATGAAACTCGATCAAGAAATCAACAAGGAAAGAGGAGTAATAAATAACACACCATATATTTGAGGCATGGTTCATCCTATAGAAGGTCATGGGGGAGAAACAAAAAAAATAGACTTTTGAAAGATCTTGAGTAGCGCAACTAAAATCTATTTGGTTAGGGTTATTTAAAAATAATGATAAGGGTTTTATTAGTGCTTCCAAAAAATCTTTAATAATGATACATTTTATCTTTTATAGAATATACATGTGACCCTCTAACTGGGATTCCCCTCCAATTGCGCACTCCTTCACGCTTGACTCATGAAAGATTTGTTCTTCCACCCAATCCTTCATCTTATAGATATGAATATGAAAAAGTAGTTACATATATAAAAAAATCTATATAATTAATTATAAATGTGAAAAAATTAGGTAGTTCCATGAGGATCCACTACTACAAAACATGCCTTTAACAGTGCTAGAATCAACCTTTATCAGCAATAGAAAAGCGCTGACTACCTTAAGACGGCTAAAAGTACATGGATTTTATCAGTGTTAAAATGGTTCTAATAAAGGGTAGATTTATCAGTGCTTTTAAAAGCACTGATAAAAGTATGATTTAACACCACTTTTGAAAGAACTTATAAAAGACCCTGTTTATCAGCTCTTTTATTTAGCACTAATAAATATACTATTAATCAATGCTTTAAAAAGATTTGACAAATTAGATTTTATTAGTGCTTCTATTTTCACTGATGAATGTACTATTTATCTATGCTTTCTAAAGTGTTGATAAAGGAAATATTTATAGGCACATCTCAATGTTCTTATAAATCATACTTTTATTAGCACATTTATTAGAGCTAATGATGTTTATACTTGCACTGTGATGATGTAGCACACTGAATCACCAGAAATAGGTGCAATGTGTTGCAGTAATACACTACATCAGAAGATAGAAAAAAATACCAAAATAAGATTAAAATACTTAATTTAAATGAAATAAAATTTCTAACACAAATGGATGAAAAATAAAAAACTATTATAGATTATGTAAGTTGATTTTTTACTAAAATTCATGTAAATATTGAATAAAAAAGTTTACTTGGAGTCATAATGGTCTCAATGTGAGTTGAATTGTGTTGTGAGAAGTTTCTAAATATCATAAATTACTTATGGATCATTTTACTATAGTACCAAAATAATCAGAATTCTTTTTCTTGGTCTAGAGTATGTCAGTTGTTTTTATGATTAAAATTAATGTTAGATTTGAATAAAAAGATGCACTTGGATTCATACTGGTCCCAATATGCATCGGATTTAGGTGAGGTTCATCCTTACTTGTCAAAATTGATGTATGGATCATTTTCCTAAATTACCAAAACAATCCGAATACGTTTTCTTGGTTTTCAGTATGCCACGTGTATTTTTTACTAAAATGTAATTTTAAACCGGAAACTAGAACATTGAAACATACAGGTGGCATCATGTTTTGGTTCGACATGAGACCAATTCATACCCATCACAAATGAATTATGAATCATTGTCCCAAATAATCAAGACAATTCGAGCGTGTTTTCTAAATTTTTAGTTAGTGAAACATTTTTTGTATTAAAATGTCAATTTTAAACTGATAACAGATAATTGGATTCATACCGGTCACACCATGTGTCAGATTGAGGTGTTGTTAGTCCCTACACATCACAAATAACATATATATTGTTGTTCTAAAGTCCCAAAACAATCAGAATGTATTTTCTTGGTTTTGAGTATGCCACGTCTATTTTTTAATAAAATGTCATTTTTAAATGGAAATATGAAAAATGACTCTTATCTTAAGTTACAAGTGTTGGTTGCACTTTTAATTTTTTTTATAAAACATAATTATGGTATGATCCTTATTCTACTTCATTGTGTAGTAAGTTTATTATTTCCAAGCCAACTCTTCTTATCCTCATCCGTCTTAGTCTCCACCTCGGTCTTTGCCTCTACCACATCCTCCAAATCGGGCTTTCACTCTAAATATGCCTCCTCCTTCACCTCTGCCTCCTCATCCACGTTCATCTCTACCTCTACCTTTTCTTACATCTCTGTATTCGCCTCTACCTCCATTATTTACCAACAGTCATGTTGTTTACTGGTCATATCATCTAAACAAATTCATTTCCTCTATTATTCTTCTCCTTAATAAAGAGATAAAAATTATTTATAAGCATTCTAATACTAATTATTCACACCCCAAATATATTTTAAAGGCCATGACTCTTAATAGATCACAAACATAGCTGGTAATCACCAAAATGTTTTGACATCATACATTCTAAAAAAACGTACGCTACCCACTCATATCTAGAAACATTGATTTCCTCTTTTGAGTAACTCCATTGTCAGGATTCTTGATAATACTAAGAAAAAATATAGAAAAAATTATTATGAAATATATTTAATAAAATTTTAATTACCATAAAAAATTACCAGTTGGGGGATTATGGGATTTTCATGATTTATGATTTCTCTCATAAAATTTCAAACTTAATATCCACAATCGATATCATTATCTTCTTTTGAACACTACAGAAACATTAAACAAAATAATTAAATTGTTTCAAAATGTTTTTATAGTTAAATATTTCTATATATAGCTTAATTTGTTTCCAGTTTCAGTAATCCATAGTCTTTAGATTTTCAGACACTGACTTCATGCTGTGATATAACCTGTATTGAGAGACTGTACTATCATAAAAAAATTCTTATTAGAACACATAACAAACATATAATTCAATGTTTATCTACAAAATGTATATTTTATTTTATTACATATTCACAGTACACATCATGTGTGGTAAGTTGGTTGGAAATCCATACATTTAAACAAAAAAATAAATTTTTGGGGTGTCTATGTTAACTGCTATTAGCATTCAGTGTTTCCTAAAATAACAAAAACTATTAAGTAATGAAAAAATTAAAAATATATTTTATGTAATTAGATCATAAAGTTTTACCTTTTCATTGTTGTTATAAAAAATAGTATGTATTTTAATACTTTTTAAAAAACTTTTTGAGTGAATTGTTTTTTTTTTCATATCTATTTTTTCCTTATCCAAAGTAATTTATGGCACATAAATGATACAAGGATTAATGAATCCACATCATGCTTCACATGATATTTTATTTATATAGTTTTAATATAAATGCCTGTAAGAAATATGAATAGTTATTAACTTTAATAAAAATATTTATCTCACTATTTGGATAGACTTATTATGAAAATGTACCTTATGTATGTATTCACAACTGAGAATCCCAACCATTCATGCTTGATAATCTTTGTTAGAGTCTTAAAACCAATTACACATATAAAGGATTCTCCATATATGTTTTCTTCATATTTAATGTGAGACATAGTTTTTTCATTAAATGTGGTATATGCCTGAAGTTGTAATGATAAATAATATATCTCAGTAACTGGAGGGGTGAAGGTACCCTCGAAAGGTTATTTTGTTTTCTTGGTCAATTAACTCTATTTTCTTGATTCAAACTTTCATTTATCTGCTCTTTATTAATTTTTAATATCATACCTCACTTTAGACCTTTTATCATCATCTATTACATGTTTTTCATATAATTTTTTTGAAGATGTACCTCATTTACCTTTATAAGATTAGACGTCCAAGCCATGAAAGCTCCAATAACAGCTTCAACTATTGTGATATCTTGACCATCGAGTGGAATATACAACTAAGAATTTGTCTCATAAGCCACCTCAATCCTGTATCTCTTGTGATTTTTTGGGATGGGTTGATTGTGTAGCCATTCTGAAGGGATATTATACACTATACCCATCACAACACAATGGTACATGTGTGTTGATAGATAAAAATCACATACAACTGTACCCTATAGAATTTTAGTAATATACAGTTATCGAAAGATGTTTGATTCACATTTAAGAGAATGAGTAATGATTTTTTTTACCTAAGGTCAGGTATGAGGTTGGGGGTAATGACTATACTTTAATCTAGATGGATAATTTCGTTTATATGTGGATCTTTGTTCCACCAACAGTTCGCTTTGATCCTTTCTTATACATTGGTCTACCAAACCAGACTAAAAAATAATATCTTGTAGGGAACTATTTGTTCCTGAATTCATCTCACCATATTATAAGTATCTTGATGTGGTTTTATATTATTGAAATTTTTTTGATGAGAGACTTAAAAACCTAATCCTCTAATGTGACCATGTTGTTCAGGCCAGTTCAAAGCTACTGAAACTCACTGTTCTTTTAGTACGACCAGTTTCTCTTTTTGTGTCTATACCACACAAAAAAAACATATTTATTTTTATGTAATATTTTTATAAATGAAAACGAATTACAATTATTTCATACTTACAAATTCTTCCCATACTAATTTTTTATTTTCATCACGAGCCTTCTTCTATAGCACATGACATGGGATATAAGTGGCTTTAGAGTTTGATTCATCAATCTGCATATAAATAAAAGAACATATGTTGTATTATATAAAATAATTAAACATTAATTTTCTATTTATAATACATACCAATTTATTATCTAATGAAGCATACCCTATCCTTCATTTACGATAGGGGTACATTGGTTTTGATGCATGTTATTTATTTTCCTATTTTATAAAATTATATATTTTTTAAATGAATTTGGATCAAATAAATAATGTCAAATAATATATTATCAACCACAATGCACCTGAAATTATTTCTCATTACGATGATTTCATAAATTATTCCATGTTTCCTGCTTTATAATGTGTGCACAACTACGGGGTGGGTGGGGCTTTATTTTCTCCACAGCATCCCTAAGATGTAACTTTTCAGAAGAGTCTGAAAGCCTCTATGGGATTTTCTAGTGGCCATTAATTAAAATTTCTTCCAAAAATATTCTAAAATAAAATATTTCATTAAGGATTAATGAAAACTAAATCAATTTTTCATTATATAATTTTCCATTAAAATAGGGAAATTATATTATAACATTATCATTATATCTTTCCAAAGGATTTCATTTATCGTAGGTTGGATGCAGCACCATGATTCAATATCATTCGACACATTCATCCTCATTGTGACTCCAAGATAGCTAATGAACATTGACTTGTTGGGGTCAATAAACTGGCTACGTTGATTCCAACCAACCTCAAATTTTATACCCCAACTTCTTGAATTTATAATTATATTCAAAACTATGATGTTATGTCCTTATTTTTTTCATTTTTTTTTCATCAACATGTTGTTGATCCACTAATAATTCCATAGTTTCATCATCAACAGTCTATTCTTGCTTGAGATTGGAAACATCATCATGTTCAAAAGACATTTTCTATATGAGTGTTCAAGCATTTAATGTCTTGAATAATAACAATGCAATACACTCCATGAATAAATTCCTACAATTTAATCCATCTTGCATAAAAAAATTTATTGTCTTAAATAGAGATATAATAATTAAATACTACTATACAACTAACCTTTACTAGCTTTATTTAATCCATCCCCTGATGCTTGATTTCATTTCTTATCATGATAATGGGAGGAAGACTAGTTTTAAAGAGGG
Organism: Viscum album; assembly: GCA_963277665.1. Taxonomy (NCBI): domain Eukaryota; kingdom Viridiplantae; phylum Streptophyta; class Magnoliopsida; order Santalales; family Viscaceae; genus Viscum; species Viscum album. The sequence continues at coordinate 180,844,243 of OY728153.1, read as the reverse complement.
AGTCCAATATATCATTAAGATATGTAAGACAAACAAGTTTCTAAGTATTTAAGTATCCTAAGAACCTACACTAAACAAATCACCCAAAAATTATCCATAATTGAAGAGGAATTGGAATAACTCTACTCTAATGGTCTTGAAGAAATGAAAATCACCCCACCTACATTGTACATCTCTTATATCTACTCAAGGATTCATCACCTTCCAATTTTGGATATTTTTTTAATCCACCATAAGATCCCTCCAATAACATAAATCCCTTTAAAGGGTGATTTTTTCATCTTATTCTCAGTATTGATCTAATAAATGAAATGAATCTATTCAATGCAATCCTAAATTTATTATTATGATATATTGAAATAAAATCTTATAGAAAACATAGATACATCCCATAATTGAATATTATAACCCATATCTTGAAGTAGATATACAATTACCTCTAGTAATGTCCTACTTTATGACTGATAATGATATTATTGGTTGTAAAATATAATATTGGACAGAGGTATTGCCATAAGTCAATCACATTATACGATAAAAATTTAATTATACACTATGATTGTTCTCACCAAATATAATAGGATGTAGCATATTTATTTTTTCCTATTTAATAATTGAGGTGATATTGTGTTTGTGATTTGTTCATCTTTTTTCACACAAACCATGGATAGAGTCATATTTTATGTTATCATAAATTGTTTGATAAAACATAGTTCAAATCCATATATTTTATATATGTCTTATTGTAAGATATATAATAGCCATATTCTATGGATGAAAAAATAGATCCTTCATATCATAATATATGATATTGAAATAATACAATATGACATTTATTTACTCAAAATACTAATAGATTAATATATTAGGTCCTTTCCAAACAAGTCTTTGATACCACTTATGAGTTTTAGGGTATCATCATAAGACCATTGAAGGAGTGCTAGTGCCTTAACCTAATGATAAAAAGTGATCAAAGAAGAAGATATGTTTGGATATGGAATGAAATGAAGGGTTAATTTCAATAGGGGGATTCTATCCCTATTTTGAGAATTTTGGACATGGATAACAAATTACATAACTTATAGGACATAAATATCCAAACCATCAAAATTATATTTTAATCAATTTTGGATCTCTCTATGGTTATTCACCATGTTTTGTGAATTTTCAAATTATTTTTTATCCAATAAATTAATTATCTCTATATTTTGATTAGTAAATCTATTAATAAATCACATCTCATAGTTTCCTTAATCAACTATCCAACCATGGAAAACTCACTTTCTTTTGGGAAATACACTCTTTAAATGTTGTAGTGTATTTCTAAGTCCATTTACCCAATGATTTCTCAACTCTATCCAATCGAGCAATTTTTTTAAAAAAAACCCTGAGCATTCTTTTCTTACCAATGAAATACCTTATCACTCTTTGTAACGCATTGTTAATGTTCAATAATAATCTTGATTTAATTTAAAAAAAGTCTCACAACATGCATCACTAAAAAAAATTATGGAAGATAACTAATTAATTTAATATTTATTTTGAATTCAATAACAAATTATTCATCAAAATCATAAATCTAAATAACCCATTTCATGGTTTAACAATTTACTTGAATAACCAAAATCCAAAAAACATGTTTTAATAATTTTTACATTTACCATGGTCCCTATATGTTCATCACCCATATATGAGGGGCAAAACATGGTATCCCATAATCCTTAAAAACCCTCATAATTAATCCTTTAGAATCTACAATATAGTATAGAAGATGAATTAAATTTTTGAAAATGCATGGATTTTAGAACCCTGTATTATTCAAATGAAGAGAAAACTGAGGGGGGATGGGAGGTCTACTTGTTAATGTCAAAAGTAGAGTAAACCATCTATGTGTGTCTCTAGGGAAAAATTGGTTGAACACTCAAATACATATGAAAGGAGTATAAGAGATGTAACCACACTCATTGTATTTTTGTAATGATGAGAAGAGAGGTAGGGTCCATCATGTTTAAGAACCACACAAAAATGTAAAATTCATAACCCAAAAAATAAAAAAACGATAGAGGAAGAGTAGATAATAACTTACATTGGATTATATCTTTGATTAATATGAGGAAACATTGAGGAGTCATGACGACAATAGAGGAGTTTCACGGTAGCTTGAGAATCATGAGTGACTGAGTTGTGGTTAGGTTTTTTAAATAGATCAGGGTCACTTTTAACAAAGATATCAGAAAAGTACTGATAAAGATCACTTTTATCAACACCAAATTTATATGTGCTTATAAAAGGATTATTTTTCAGCGCTGATAAAATTCATATTTATCAGTGCTACCAGTTTAGCGGTGACAAATATATCTCTTAATCCTGCTTTTTTAGCACTGAAAATTTTTTTATAATTATAGTAATTTAAATAATTTTATTATAATTTTATAATTATTTAAATAAATTTATTATAAATTTATATATATATACATATTCATTTATAATGACTTAAATATATAATAAAAAAGTAATAATTATTTATTTATAATAATTATAAAAATAATAAATATACTTTTATAGATATATAGTTTTATAATATATATTTATAAATATAAATTTTAACATTATTATTGGATATATAATCTTAAATACATGCATTTTAAAAATGAGTGAAATTGAATAATTTAAAATGAGTACAGTTTATAAATATTCAAAAAATGTATGAGTTTTATTTATTAAATATAAGTTATTAAATATATATATATATATACTGAAGTGGATGAATAAATATTGAAAAAATGAAAACATAGTAAATGAATATATATATATAATAGATAATGATTACATTCCTAAATAAAATAAAAAATAAAAAACATTAGAAATGAAATTTTTAGTATTGAAAACAAATAAATAAAATTGACTGATTAAAAAAATAATGTATATTAAATGTATCATGTTTTAATGAAATTCTAAAATATACTAAAATTTGAATAAGTTACATAATTAGATGTATGGGTTTCTATATATTGCGTAAATATATTTTTGTGTGCATTTATATAAAAATACATTAACACAAACATATATATACACACACACACAAACATGTTAAATAAATGCAACACATGGTTTTCCATGTAGGTTAAATTGAAAATTCATACAACATTAAAAATGAATAAGACAGTAATATATTTTTAAATAAAATTTCATATATATTATACTTGTTCATCTTATATATCAATATTTAATATATACAATTTTTTAATATTTATAATATATATATGTAATGAAATTTATTCATTTTTATCAATAATTATTTAGTTAATAAAATGTTTCATATTTTTCTAAATTTACTGATTTTTTTTAATTATTCATTTTTTTGGACCTTTATGAGTGCTAAAAATATGATGATAAAGGGAACCTTTTATTATTGCTAAAATTAAAGTACTGATAAATTTTTCCTTTATCATTGTTAAAATAAAGCAATGATAAATGTTACCTTTTATAAGTGCTAAAAAAGCTCTGATAAATGGTTCTTTTTATCAGTGTTTTTTGCATTGATAAAGGGAATATTTTAATAGTTCTTAGTTTAGCACTGATAAAGATGGACTTTATCAGTGAATTTTTTTAGGGCTGATAAATTTCAACACTGTTAAACACACGTTTTTTAGTAGTGATCTCATTCACTCCCTACTTTTATAATTGAATTCAATCTTGTTAGCCCGGATTATTTGTATTTTAGAGTCCCACATTGGATTTATCTATATTATATTACTTTTCCACCATCTATAAATAAATTGATCCACCACTCATTAAGGTATTTGGTATGGTTTTTTTGGGTATCAAATAAGGTTACCTACCCTTACCCCTTCCTCCCATGTTTTTTCTCTCCACCACCCCCACCATTACTAAAAAACATGCCACTTGCAGCACTGTTATTTATCAGCGATAGAAGAAAACTATAATTCCCCAGCCTTAAACCTTACTTAATCTTGAGTTATTACAAGATTACACATTGAGGATCTTTTCAGGTTTAGAGTTTTAGAGAATTAGATAATAAAACTTTCATTACATTCCACATATAAACAAAGTGGTTACATAAAGATAGTATTCATTTTTCCCATCAATGGAAACATATTTAAAATAAAACATGGATTCATTCTTGTCACTTCCTTGACACTATCATCATATCATGTACTTTTCCCTTGACCTGTGAAAAACATTTCAAAAAAACTTGGGATGAGCATTAAAAGATCAGTATGGGTTATAAAAATATGGAAAGGAAACATAAGTTCATATATACATAAGAATGAAATCATACATTACCCATAAAACACAAGCACTTTAATATACCTCATCAAATCATGAATAAATCATAGAAATCATAATACATAAAGGTAACTTGAGGCATTCATAACATTCTTACGTAGGGAGTAACCCTCTTGGTTACGTTTGGAATACCCATCATAGTATATTCCCTAAATCTCATCGGAGAAACCTTAATTTTTCACTCCTTCGCATTACCCAATGCATTGGAGAGCTATATCGGGCTCACCCGCCCTTAGTTTATCACGGAACCACCCGTCTTCATAATAATGCCCAAGAACCTCAACATAATCGTATCACATAAAACATGCATAAAGGAAACATAACATTTCCACCTTTCAATCACAAGATATCAATACAACACATTGATATAAAAACATTATGAAAACCATTTTCAATACCAAAATAAAAGAAAAGTAAAACATGGTATTTATTTTTCTTTTAAAAAAAAGGTAGGGCTTGTAGAGGAAGCTGAAACTCAAATAATGGTCACGGCGGCGGAGAAGTCGTTGTCACCGCATACGTACAACAAAAACATTCTATTTTGTCATTTAGTAAACACTTAGTATAAAAAATATTCCTTTTGAATAAATTTAAAAGTCAAAGGGGTTTATACACTGTATAAAAGAAGGTTGTGTATAAAACAAAATATGCCTCAATGAAAGGAGATTGAGACGAAGTCCCATACCTCGGGTCCGACTTGACTCGATCGTTCTTTAATGTCCTGAATAATAAACTTGAGTTAATTTCTACTTTCTTAAGAACCTTTTTCAAGTTTATTATTCCTTTTATATCACTTATTTCCATGTCATGAACACTATGTAATTATTTAAGTTAATAACGGTCGTTTTAACGATCATTGGTACTTGAGTCAAAAATAAACCCTTTATAATTACAAGTTGTTCATGTATCAATTATATCCAGAATTATAATCATGATGTATATATCACATATCTGCAATATATACATGAATTTATAATATTACATAATCATTTAGAGGTAAGAAATGAAATTCACCGTTCACGGAGACGGTAAGCCGTACATACGCATGAACGCTACTTTCATTTCTATTTCGTATTTTATAGAATGGAATCATAATGATATAAAGGTATATTATAATTCCATTATAATATCATATATAATATCATATTTCCATCCTTTATACGTACCACATATGGTATTTAACGAATCAAATCACTTTGATGGGGCGGTAGTCCGCACTTCCTTAAATGAAGATATCACGTTTACCCATAATGGAAACCCTAAAGGTATGCCCAAAATGAAAAATACAGAAGATTAAAGAAAAAATAAACATATTATATATCATATATAAATATAGTGATATCTTAATGGCCACCTTTTATGGTGTTAAAAGATTGTTGAACAATCATCGTTTCGGGATGCATAAATTCACCATCCACGGAAACAGTATGTCCTTTAACCATTAGATGTAGGTGTGTGTATGTGTAGCTCAAATAATTCTTATAATAACATCATATTATATTGAATATACTGGATTTTTTACAAAATAAATTAATAAAAATCGTGTAGGGGGTTGGAGAAGCCAAATAAAACAAAAGGACTCAAGTGAAGACATTACCTTAAAATCGGGTAACTCCCTTTGGTTTGAGCTCAAAGGCTTCCTTGGGAAGACTTCTGCCCAAAGTGAGGCTTCAAGGAGTAAGAGAGAGATTTGGAGAGACAAAATGGGCAGTGGATGGCTGAGACAAAGGTTTTGGGTGTGTGGGTAAGGAGGTAGAGGTGGGGGCCTTTTATAAGAGGAGAGGAGGGGCACTCTTGGAAAGTAAAGAAATGTTACTTTATTTGAAAATGATTTTCGGATTCAAAAGGTCCCACATTGATATAATTCGAGGTTAAAGTGATAAGGGTTCTAAATCCACCCATCAAATAGGTTTTTGACATGTGGAGGTCATAGATTTCACATTATCATTTCATTTTATTTAAATCCTTTATTAATGGGGTAATCGCTGCATCATCATGATGTCATAAATAATATAATAAATTTAATGTCTAAAAATTATACAAAAATATGATGATGTAGGAAATATTTTTATCTTTCTAATGAATATTTATAGTCCAAAGGATAATTTATGTATAAAAAATTAAAAATATTTTACTTAGGTGATACATTCTTTGTCACATTTAACATTCTTTAAAAATAAAAAGTTAAAAAGTCACTTTCTCACAAAAGTGATTCCATGGGCCCCCCAATTTTGGCACAAGGCATCCCATGGTCGGCCATAAGACAACCAGTAGCCTTAGGACACATGTTGTGGTCTTTTTGTATTATTATGATATCATTTTGTTATCCTTAACTACTTGATTACTTATTAATCAAGATAATTAAAGATAATTACCATCATTACTATTCATAATGTCCAAAAACAAAAGAGCCATGATTACATAATTTGTACCTTCTGATTCCAAATATGTAATCCATTTTACCAAATTCCAAACACATAAATTGCAATAATTGATTTAAAAATAATTCTCGTTGTCAAAACAAATAGCGGGTTTTTTTGAAACAATATCTATGAAAAGTTTGGCATTAGTTTATGCCCAATTCCAAAGTGAAATTAATCCTAATGACCACCATTGAATTAAATGGTAAAAATATATTCTAATTTAACTTTAAAACAAATTCAAAAGATAATATAATCATATAAATAACGTAGATTAAAAAGCAGTTTTGATGTAAAATACAGTATTTTTCACTATTCATAAAAAATAAACATTGTCAGAAAAATACAAAAAATTCACACAAAGTAAATTTTGATGTCCCAATAATAAAGAATAAGTTTATTTTGAAAAAAATATCTTATAAAATTGTCAAAAGATATATTTAACAATGGTTTTCCATCAAAATGCAGTAAAACAATCCTTTAAAAAATATTAGTGTATTCCATTTTTAAGATTGGATTTATTTTCATTTTAAGCCTCTAAAACACTATCTAATTCATTAATAGACATAGATAAAAATATATATTATTCATTACTTACTTGGGATGTTACATCCTTCCCCCCTTTAGAAAATTTTTTCCCCGCAATTTATTTACTTATCGAATAAATGGGGGTACTTATCCCTCATTGCATTTTCAGATTCCCATGTTGCCTCTTCCATCATGTGGTTTTTCCACAAAACCTTTACCTGATTAATCACCTTATTTCGTAACACTTTCTCCCTGTGGTCAAGAATCTGGACTGGTTGTTCCTCATAAGATAGGTTCTCTTCCTGCTGAACTACCTCTGGACTCAAAACATGAGATGGATCTGGCATATACTTTCTCAACATCGAAACGTGAAAAACATTGTGTACTTGAGGTAAACTCGTAGGTAAAGCCACCCGGTATGAAACTGGTCCAACTCTCTCCAAAATTTCATATGGTCCAATGAACCTTGGACTCAGTTTTCCTTTCTTACCAAATCTCATCACACTTTTCCATGGTGAAACTTTGAGAAAAACATGATCACCTACCTCAAAAGTTAGATCCTTCCTCCTGTTGTCTGCATAACTCTTCTTCCTACTATGAGTTGTTCTCATGTGTTTCTGAATCAGCTGAACTTTTTATGCCATCTCTTCTACCAATTCTGTTCCCATCAACTTCCTTTCATCCACTTCATCCCAGAAAGCTGGAGTTCGACACCGCTTCCCATATAATTCCTGAAATGGTGCAATCTGTATACTGGAATGACAACTTTTATTATATAAAAATTCAACCAAATAAAGATGTTGGTCCCAAATTCCCTGATAATTCATCGAACAAGATCGTAGCATATCCTCCAAGGTCTGAATTGTTCATTCTGATTTCCCATCTGATTGAGGATGAAATGATGTACTAAAATATAATTCAGTACCCAACGACTTCTGAAGGCCTTTCCAAAAGATAGAAGTGAACCTGGGATCACGACCAGATACAATGGAGAGGGGAACTCCATGTAACCTGACTATCTCTTTAAGTTACAAACGGGAAAGTTGATCTAAGGAAAAAGTATCTCGTATAGCAAGGAAATGAGCAGATTTAGTCATGCGATCAACAATTACCCAGATTGCATTATTACCTCGAGATGTCATCGGTAATCCCACAACAAAGTCCATTGATATATTCTCCAATTTCCACTCTGGCACTGGTAAAGGCTGAAATATCCATTTCGGTAACTTCCACTCTGCTTTAACCTGTTGACAAGTCAAACACTTCACAGTAAAATCAGCAATATCTCTTTTCATTCCATCCCACCAGTAATACTCCCGCAGATCTCTGTACATCATAGTACTGCCAAGATAAATTGAAAACGGAGAACTATGAGCTTCACATAACAAATCTCTCTTCAACTTTGAATCACAAGTCACACACAATCTCTTCCCAAATCTCAAAACACAATCATTATCAATGTTGAATTCAGGAAACTTACCCTTCTGAACCAGCTCTACCTATTTCTACAACTCACTATCTTGCTTCTGTGCTTTCTTGATTCTTTCTGATAGAGATGATCTCACTGATACCTGAAACAAAACATAAGAACTTCCTGCTCCAACAAATTCGTTGCCAATGTTCATCAAATCCTTAACCAAAGGATCATGTTCCAAACGCAACATTTTTAATGAAGAATTACTTTTTCGACTCAAAGCATCAACCACTTTATTTTCTTTTCTCAGATGGTAATGAATTGTACAATCATAATACTTGATTAATTCTAGCCATATTTCATTGTCTCATGTTCAATTCTTTCTGAGTGAATATATACTTTAAACTATTGTGATCGTTATATAATTCACACTTTACTCCATACAAATAATGACTCCAAATTTTTAAAGCGAAAACAACAGAAGCTAATTTCAAATCACATGTAGGGTAATTTACCTCATGAGTTTTCAACTTTTGTGAAGCCTAAGCAATTACCTGATCATTCTACATTAGGACGCAACCGAGTCCTTTCAATGAAGCATCATTGTATATAACAAACTCACTATTCCTGGAAGGAAGTGACAAAACTGGACCATTCACCAATCTTCTTTTCAATTCCGGAAAACAATCATCACATTCTTTTGTCCAGATAAACTTAACACCCTTCCGAGTTAGCTTAGTCATTGGACTAGATAACCATGAAAAATTTCTAACAAACCTTCGGTAATAGCCTGCCAAACCAAGGAAGCTACGAATCTTAGTTACATTTGTGGGTCATGGCCAGTCTTCCACAACTTTTGTTTTTGCAGGATCAACAGTTATCCAATCATTAGAAACAATGTGACCAAGGAAAGAAATTTGTTGCAACCAAAACTCACACATGCTGAATTTTCCATACAGTTTCTTTTCGTTTAAGGTTTTCAAGATAACCCTTAAATGTTATTCATGCTCCACTTTACTTTTAGAAAACACCAAAATATCATCAATGAAAACCACCACAAACTTATCCAAGAACTCATGGAAAATTCTATTCATTAAATCCATGAATATAGTAGGTGCATTGGTTAGCCCAAAAGGAATTACTACAAATTCATAATGGCCATATCATGTACAGAACGCAGTCTTCGGAACATCTGATTCCTTTACCTTCAGCTGATGGTACCCCGATCTCAAGTCAATCTTTGAAAAATACTGAGCTCCTTGGAGCTAATCAAACAAATCATCGATATGAGGCAAAGGATATTTGTTCTTAACAGTGATGTTATTCAAGGCTCTATAGTCAATGCAAAGTCTCATTGAGCCATCTTTCTTTTTAACAAATAAAATAGGAGAACCCCATGGTGATGTGCGAGGACGAATGAAACATTTCTCTAATAAATCTTGTAATTGCTCCTTCAACTCTAAAAGTTCAATTTGAGCCATTCGATAAGGGGGTTTTGAAATTGGCTTAGCATCAGGAATTAAGTCTACAGTAAACTCAACTTCCCGATCCGGTATTATTCCAGGCAACTCATCAGGAAAAACATCAGGATGCTCATTTACCACTGGCACATCATTAATCTAAACAGTTCCCTTGTTTTCAACAATGTGTGCAAGGTAACATTCATTTCCATCTTTTACAAGTTTCTTGGCCTCTTGATAAGTTATCAACAGTAAGGGTTCATTCTTGTACAGAAACTGAAATTCTTTCTGAAAAGAAAATTACTTAGCTCTACAGTCAATCTTAGCATGGTAAATAGAGAGCCAATCTATACCCAGGATAACATCAAACTCTACTAGAGGTAGAACAATAAGGTTTGCAAGTAGGTTCTTTCCACAGATAAGGATAGGAAGATTCTTATAAATTATTTTTGCCTCAACATTTCCCCCAGGTGTTTTTACCAAAAGTTCAGGATTCATTTCTTGAGATGGTATTCCCATTTTACTAGAAAAGGTTTCAGAGATGAAAGAATGTGTGGACCCCGAATCAAACAACACACTGGCATAATCTGAAAAAACAAACAAAGTACCTGATACAACTTCATTTGATGGCCCGACATCTGCTGAAGTAGTTGCAATGGATTTCACCACCCCTTTCTGCTTGTATTCTAACTCCTTCCCATCACTCAAGCTCTTTTTCGTACACTCGTTTGCATAGTGACCCATCTCATTGCACTTAAAACATTTCACTAACTGTAAATCATATTTGGTCTTACCTTTACCTTGATCTTTTTCAGTGCAATCACGAGCCTTATGTCCCATCTTACCACATCGGTAGCACTTTCCAGAATTCAAAAGACATTCCCCAGCATGCCTCTTTCCACATTTATCACAAACTGGAAACTTAGATTTCTTACCATCAGACTTTTTTGAAGAATTCTTCCCTTTCTCCTGCCACCTTGGTCTCTTCTTCTGCTGGTTTTTATAGAACACTTGATCCTCGGCAAACACCATTTCCACCTTCTTAGCACATCGAACATGCTTTTCATAACTTTTAAACTCACGAGAAGCTAATGCCCATCGATATTTTGGCTTTAATCCTGAGTAAAAATTATTGATTTTACTATCAAGGTCTTAGATAAAATTTGGAGCATACCTTGCCAATCGAATAAACCTTTCTTAATAGGTATCCACTGAGTCTTCATCTTGCCTCAATTCCAAGAATTGTTTTTCCATACTAAGTCGAACAGCCTTAGGAAAATACTTTTCAAAAAACATACCTTTGAATTCATCCCAGTCGAGAGCATCAATCTCATCAGCGTCCCTGATATTTTTAACCATTGACCACCACTGATCTGCTTCACCCTCCAAACGGTAAATAGCAAGACTAACCTTTTGATTGTCTGAACACCCCATGACATCGAAAATCTTCTCCAGTGCTTTAATACACCCTTCAACTAGCACAGGGTCAGATGATCCTCTGAATGATGGGGGGTGTTGCCTCATGAAATGTTCCACCACTGACATGTTCCTCTGCGGTTGATCTGGCTGAACTCGTTCAAGGATACCACCACCATTTATCGCTTGAGTCAACTGTGCCATTACTACAACAAACTATTCAGTTCCAATTCCAACCATCTCAGGATGCTGATTCGGAAGGTTATTTCTTTCTGCATGCCTTCCTAGCACGGCTTCCCTGTTTCCTATGCGGAAAACCATTCTGAACAAACATGTCTTAGATAAAGCAACATGGTAATCTTCAAATACAATATCACTTCAATTTGACCATAAAAAAATATTTTTGGATAATAATTTAATATAATTATAACTCCTAAAGTTATCTAAACCAACCTTTGATACCAACTATAAGGCACCAGACATAAACCTTACTTAATCTGGAGTTATTACAAGATTACACATTGAGGATCTTTTCACGTTCAGAGTTTTAGAGAATTAGAACATAAAACTTGCATTACATTCCACATATAAACAAAGTGGTTACATAAAGATAGTATTCATTTTTCCCATCAATGGAAACATATTTAAAATAAAACATGGATTCATTCTTGTCATTTCCTTGACACTATCATCATATCATGTACCTTTCCCTTGACCTATGAAAAACATTTCAAAAAAACTTGGGATGAGCATAAAAAGCTTATTATGGGTTATAAAAATATAGAAAGGAAACATAAGTTCATATATACATAAGAATGAATTAATACTTTACCCATAAAACATAAGCACTTTAACATACCTCATCAAATAATGAATAAATCATAGAAATCATAAGACATAAAGGTAACTTGAGGCATTCATAACATTCTTACGTAGGGAGTGACCCTCTTGGTTACGTTTGGAATACACATCACAGTATATTCCCTAAATCTCTTCGGAGAAACCTTAACGTTTCACTCCTTCGCGTTACCCAATCCATTGGAGAGCTATATCGGGCTCACCTGCCCTTAGTTTATCACGGAACCACCCGTCTTCATAATAATGCCCGAGAACCTCAACATAATCGTATCACATAAAACATGCATAAAGGAAACATAACATTTCCACCTTTCAATCACAAGATATCAATACAACACATTGATATAAAAACATAATGAAAACCATTTCCAATACCAAAATAAAATAAAAGTAAAACATGGTATTTATTTTTCTTTTAAAAAAAGGTAGGGCTTGTAGAGGAAGCCGAAACTCAAATAATGGTCACAGCGGCGGAGAAGTCATTGTCGCCGCATACATACGACAAAAATATTCTCTTTTGTCATTTAGTAAAAGCTTCGTATAAAAAAGATTCCTTTTGAATAAATGTAAAATTCAAAGGGTTTTATACACCATATAAAATAAGGTTGTGTATAAAACAAAATATGCCGCAATGAAAGGAGATTGAGACGAAGTCCTATACCTCGGGTCCAACTTGACTCGATCGTTCTTTAATGTCCTGAATAATAAACATGTGTTAATTTCTACTTTATTAAGAACCTTTTTCAAGTTCATTATTCCTTTTATATCACTTATTTCCATGTCATTAACACTATGTAATAATTTATGTTTATAACGGTCGTTTTAACGATCATTGGTACTTGAGTAAAAAATAAACCCTTTATAATTACAAGTTGTTCATGTATCCATTATATCCAGAATTATAATCATGATGTATATATCATATATTTCCCGTATATACATGCATTTATAATATTACATAATCATTTAGAGGTAAGAAATAAAATGCACCGTTCATGGAGACGGTAAGCCGTACGTACGCATGAACGCTACTTTCATTTCTATTTCGTATTTTATAGAATGGAATTATAATGATATAAATGTATATTATAATTCCAGTATAATATCATGTATAATATCATAGTTACATCCTTTATACGTCCCACGTATGGTATTTAATGAATCAAATCACTTTGAGGGGGCGGTAGTCCGCACTTCCTTAAATGAAGATATCACGTTTACCCATAATGGAAACCATAAAGGTATGAAAAAAATAAAAAATACAGAAGCTTAAGGAAAACATAAACATATTATATATCATATATAAATATAGTGACATCTTAATGGCCACCTTTGAAGGTGTTAAAAGAATGTTGAACAATCATCGTTTCGGGAGGCATAAATTCACCATCCACGGAAACAGTATGTCCTTTAACCATTAGATGTAGGTGTGTGTAAGTGTAGATAGAATCCTTCTTATAAAAAAATCGTAGTATATTGAATATACTGGATTTTTTACAAGAGAAATGAATAAAAAGGGTTTAGGGGGTTGGAGAAGCAAAATAAAACAAAAGGACTCAAGTGAAGACATTACCTTAAAATCGGGTAACTCCCTTTGGTTTGAGCTCAAAGGCTTCCTTGGGAAGACATCTGCCCAAAGTGAGGCTTCATGGAGTAAGAGTGGGATGTGGAGAGACAAAATGGGCAGGGGTTGGCCGAGCCAAAGGCATTGGGAGTGTGGGTAAGGAGGTAGAGGTGGGGGCCTTTTATAAGAGGAGAGGAGGGGCACTCTTGGAAAGTAAAGAAATGTTACTTTATTTGAAAATGATTTTCGGATTCAAAAGGCCCCACATTGATATAATTCGAGGGTAAGGTGATAAGGGTTCGAAATCCACCCATCAAATAGGTTTTTGACATGTGTAGGTCATAGATTTCACATTATCATTTCATTTTATTTAAATCCTTTATTAATGAGGTAATCGCTGCATCATCATCATGTCATAAATAATTTAAAAAATTTAATGTCTAAAACTAATAAAACAAATATCATGATGTATGAAATATTTTTAGCTATAATTAATATTTATAGTCCAAAAGATAATTTATGTAGTCAAAATTAAAAATATTTTACTTAGGTGATACATTCTTTGTAACATTTAACATTCTTTAAAAATAAAAAGATAAAAAGTCACTTTCTCACAAAAGTGAATCCATGGGGCCTCCAAGTTTGGCACAAGGCATACCATGGTCGGCCATGAGTCAACCAGTAGCCTTAGGACACATTTTTTGGTCTTTTTGTATTATTATGATATCATTTTGTTATACTTAACTACCTGATTACTCATTAATCAAGATAATTAAAGATAATTACCGTCGTTACTATTCATAATGTCCAAAAACAAAAGAGTCTTGATTACATAATTTGGATCTTATGATTCCAAATATGTAATCCATTTTATAAAATTCGAAACACATAAATTTGAATAATTTATTTAAAAATAATTCCCGTTTACAAAAAAAAAGTGGGTTTTTTTAAACAATATCTATGAAAAGTTTGGCGTTAGTTTATGCCCAATTCCAAAGTGAAATTAATCCTAATGAACACCATTGGAATAAATGGTAAAAATATATTCTAATTTAACTTTAAAACCAATTAAAAACATAATCTAATCATATAAATAAAGTAGATTAAAAAGCAGTTTTGATGTAAAATACAGTATGTTTCACTATTCATAAAAAAATGAACATTGTCAGAAAAATACCAAAAATTCACACAATGTAAATTTTGATGTCCCAATCATAAAGAATAATTTTATTTTGACAAACATAGCTTATAAAATTGTCAAAAGATAGATTTAAAAATGGTATTCCATCAAAAGGCAGTAAAACAATCCTTTAAAAAATATTAGTGTATTCCATGCTTAAGTTTGGATTTGTTTTCATTTTAAGCCTCTAAAACACTATCTAATTCACTAATAGACATAGATAAAAATATCTGTTATTCATTACATACTTGGTATGTTACAAAAACACTGATAAATTGAATATTTATCAGTGCTAAAGAAAGCGCTGGTAAATTTAACCTTTTATCAGTGCTTTTTATTTTAGCACTGATAAAGAAAACCATTATCAATGCTTTAATTTTATCACAAATAAGGGGTATCCTTTATCATCGCTTTATTTTTAACATTGATAAAGTGTACTCTTGATCTGTGCTTTATGTTTAGCACTAATAACTATTTCTTTCATAAAAACATTTTTAGCACTGATAAATTGAAATAATTAAAAAAATAAAAATGTGTTTTAAAAAAAAAATATAACCAATTTTATTAATTAAGTAATTATTGATAAAAATGAATTGATTGATAATACATTATTAAATATTAAATATTTTATTAATTAGATAATTATGATAATTAATGATATTAAATTATATATATATAATATATTGATATATATTAATGTATATACATATGATTATATATTTCAAAATATTTATGTGCTTTACATTAAATTACCTTATATTTAGTGAATAATAAATATATAATTAAAAAATAACATGATTTAAAAATATTGACTAATTGCATAGTACTCAATTACACATCATTGAATGTCATTTGATTTTTCAATTTAATATAGATCAAATGTGTGTTATATTGATTTCACATATACCTATAATTATTGAATTTTTTTATACAATATGCACCAAAAAAGAACTTATCCATTTTTTCAATATTTTTAGTATACCTATATATTCTTAATTTATTCAATTTCACTCATTTTGTAAATATATGAATGCAATCAAAATTAGATATTCATTAATATTGTTAATAATGTATTTGTAAAAAAATATTTATAAATAAATGTATTTATAAATGTACATTCACTATATTTATACAATTATATATTTATAATAATGAATAAATAAATATTTTTTTAAAAGTGTTTATATAGTTATAAATAAATAATTATGTATAGTTAAATAATAATTAAATTTATAATATATTTACTTAAATAATGAATATATTTACTCTATTTATATTTATATATATTTATTAAATATTTATATCTATAATTATATAAATATATATAATGATATTAATATATTTTTTATAATATATCTATAATTATAAATAAATAATTTTACAATTATTATAAATATATTTAAAAAATAATATATTTACTATATTTTTATTTATATATAATTATTATGTATTTATAAATATTTAAAAACATTATTTATAATTATAATTATAAATCCTTTAACCGTGCTTCAGTAATAAGCATTGATAAAAGAATCTTTATCAGTTCTTTTTCACACTGATAATGATGAGGATTTATCCATGCTATAAGTTTAACACAGCTAAAAAATTGTTTTATCAACACTTTTTTAGTGCCGACAAAAGGGATCATTATCAGCGCTTATTGGTAAGCGCTGATAAAAGTTCCCTGATATATTTTAAAAACCCTAACCATTTGCAAACCTGTCACGATATAGAAGCTTTCTGTAGAAGTCGCCCACTACCGCTGCTCCTCCTCAGTGAATCGAAGGTCGAATCATACCACTCAACTCCCTCTAAAGATCTTGTCATACATCTGAAAAGGTTCATGGATTTTCTTCGACCTAGTGAGGTAGGCCTTCCAATTTTCTTTGTGTATTTTTGGTTTGATTTTTGATTTATTCTTCTATGATTTTTTACGATCCATTTTTACGTTCCATTTTTTATGATTTTTTTGTGATCAGTTGTTTAGGGAATGATATTTGGTCCATTATTTGTATTGAATATCGATGATTGATCCATTAGATTATATCTGACACTAAACCTTGGATTTATTCATTGTTTTTCAAAAATATGTTTTATATTTTCTTACTAAATAATTTTTTCCTCTATTGGTTATAAGCATCATAGGATATAGTTCCTCTTAGAATTCACTATGTTCCTTATTTTTTATATAGGGCAGATTCAAAGGGGCCATCCCTAGTTAAGTACATGAGATTTTATCACATCAAGCCTTTACTTTTTGAATCATTATGGTGCCTTTAGTTCAAGTAATGTTTGAATATCTGGTTTTTATCTATTTGATATTTCTTATATACTATAAGTGAGTGAGTTTTTATTTTGGCGTCACATGTATGTGTGTCCATGTAGATATTGCCTCATTTATTCCCATAGTTGTTTGTCTCAACATGTATGCATATATCGGGTAATGATGATTTTGGGTCTACATGTCCATTAGCCCCAATGGTCATTCTAGAATTTTGTTCAACATGTGGTACTAATTTTTTCTATTTGGGGGGGGGGGACCTCCCATTTATGTTTTTTTACACCCAATTTTTAAACCATCCTTTAGTGACTTTGAGGTGTTTTAGAGGTTATAAGATGATGTAACCTAGTGTTGTTTGGGTAATTCAGGCTAGGGTCATTACACTATCCATATTCCAGTTTACACTTATAACGTTTAGTGATAATATCATTTATTGGGTACCTTTATCTACCTCTATTTTTTTAAATTCCAACAGACCTTATTATTAGATTTGGAATATCAATGCGCTTATATATTCTAGTAGAAATGATCCATATTTCGTTTATACAATTGTCTACAACTTTCACTTTTGATAATAAATATCTTATGTGTATGTATTTATTTATTGTATAAAATTATATTTTATGAACCCAATAGGATTAATATGAACCCAAAATGGATGCTCGATAATTGTTTCACAAAAAAATATGAAGATAAAGTCAAAGAGTTTTTCAAGTTTGCCAGAGAGTATGCATACAACCCTTCTAAAATCCTCTGTTCGTGTTTACATTATTTTTATTAAAGAAAAATTAGTCTCGAAGAGTTGGAAGAACATTATATTTGTCAAAGAATACATCAAAGCTATAAATGTTGGACTGAATATGGGGAAAAACTAAATGTGGAAATTGGTTGGGATGATACTACAGTTTATGAATCATTTGATATGAAAAAATCTGTAAAATATGATGAAGATCACGTGGAATAAATGACAACAATAATTGAATATGACCTTTGTGATTGTCCTATGTTTTTTGACTAGTTGAATAGTTTTTTCAAGAAACCATTTTATATCAGTTGTACAAAATACACAATATTTTCTGTTGTATTAAAGTTATATAATATGAAAGATGGAAATGGATGGAGTGACACCAGCTTTACAACAGTACTTGGTCTTTTGAAAGATATGATACCAGAAGAAAATGAACTACCATTCCAAACATATGATTCTAAATGAATGTTACGTTCAATGATCATGATCTCTAAAAATATATTTCTTGTAAAAATTATTTCTTATTGTTTATCAAGGACCATGAATCACTCATCAAATTACCTAAGTGTGGAACAAATCAATACAAGAAAATTTAATCAAGTCCTTCAATATCTATATGGTACCTTCATATCATTCCACAGTTAATAAGACTATATGGATGTTGGGAAACCACAAGAAAATAAACATGGTGCGAAGATGCAATAATTAATGTTTGGAACCTACTTCATCCAGTAGATTATACTCAGTGGAAGAAAATGGATTATGAGTTTCCAGAATTTAGAGATGAGACAAGAAACCGTCGAATTGCATTATCTATAGATAGAATAAACCCTTTTGGTGTATAGAGTAGTAATCATAGTATATGGCCCATAATGTTGGTAAATTATAACTTTCCACCATGTTTATGCATGAAGCGTGAATACATTCTATTGTCTCTACTTATATCTGGACCAAATAAACCTAGTAATGATATTGATATCTATTTGGATCCATTTATCGAAGATCTAATTTTTTTTTTCAGATATTGGTATTACAATTTATGATGCTCATAGAAGTGATGAATTCACATTGAGGGCCATGTTATAAATAATGATAAATGACTAACCATCTTATGTAAATTTATTAGGACATAGCATTAAAGGTATATTGGTGTGTTCCTTTGTGAAAAACACACATACTCAGTTCAATTAAAACATTCCTCTAATACCGTGTTTTCTGGACATCAAATGTTTTTACCTCGATGACATAAATACAGATCCTGGGCGAAAACATTCGATGGAAATATCAAACAAGGTACAACATCGTCTCCAACAATGAGAAATAGATTGTACAAAAAAGTAAAAAATATTGACACTATTTTCAATAAAGCATTTTCTAAAAACCTTAAATAATCCGATTGGAAGAAGATATCAATTTTCTTTGAATTACTGTATTGGAATAGTTTGTATGTCAGACAATTTCTTGATGTCATGCATATAGAAAAAAATGTATTTTATAGTGTTTTTGGAACGTTACTAAATGTTCCTAAAAAAATGAAAGATGGATTCAGGGTTAGTTTAGACTTGATTTAAATGGGGACAAGGGAAGATTTGGCACCAATGAATGGTAAAAGGCAGAATTTTCTTCCTCTAGCAACGTACACTCTATCCAGATAGGAAAAATTGCAATTTTTCCTTTCCTTTATGAGTGTAAAAGTTACAAAAGGGTATTCATAAAACATCAAGAATGTCATGTCACTGAAAAATTTGAAGTTACAAAGATTAAAATCATAAGACTATCATGTTTTGATGCAAGATTTAATGCATGTTTCTTTCTGTTGAATTTTTCCTCAAAAGGTATGACATATATTAACCAGAATCTACTTATTTTTCAAATCCATATGCAGTAAAGTTGTAGACCCAAGGAAGTTTCCCATCATGAATAAGTATATTTAAATCATATTATTTGAATTATAAATGTTTCTACCACCATAATTATTTGATAAAGTGGTCCACATGATGGTTCACTTGGTTAGATAGGTTCAAATATGTTGTACTGTCCATTATATATGGATTTACCCCATTGAATGGTATATGAGAATTTTGAAATGGTATGTCAAGAATCAAAGTCAAATAGAAGGTTGTATTGAAGAACGATATATTGTTGAAGAAGCCATTGAATTTAGTACCAATTACATGCAAATGTTGAAAGCATCGATATCCCAAAGTCTCATCATAGAGAATTCCTTATGGTGAAAGGATTTTTGGAAGAGATATTGTTACAATTACCTTGATAGAGCGGGAGAAATCACATCTTTATATAGTACATAATAGTGAAGATATTGATCGATACATTGAATCTAATAACGAAATTATTAGAGATTTGAATCGATCAATGGTTTAAATATGGATATCTGATACACATAATCAATAGTTTATAAAATGGATTAGAGATCAAATTTATAAGGAATTATCTGAAAATATGAATTCAATTGCCGAATGACTTCAATGGCTATCTAGAGGACCGACTAAAAATGTTATATCTTACACTGGGTTTGTAATAATTTTTTTATGTTCTATACAAAATAACACGATGACTTTAGTACGATGAATAACAGTTGTGTTATGCTTGTGGAGGAAGAGATGCACATATCTGGTTCCAAGGATAAAAATCCAATTTATGAAAATATGTCATATTTTTTCATTATCAAAGAGATATATGGATTTCATTATACAACATTTCAAGTTTCTATTTTCGATTGCAAATGGGTTGACAATATCAATGGAGTGAATGTTGATGAAATGGGTTTTGTGAAGGTGAATTTTAGTGTAGAAAGGGAAAAAGATGATCCCATCATAAAGAAATCACATGTAGTGAAAGTATTTTGTGTCTCTGATCTAACAAATAAGAATTGGTAGATTGTCCTACTGGAGACTAAAACAAATGTTTATTCAGATGAATATTTAATCAAGGATGACCCTTTCATTGGGACATCATAATTAGATTATAAAATTCCCACTACAGAAAATGTCTTTTACATTATAGGGGACTAAAAAAAGGTGATCTGGAATCATTAAAGAAGAACGAAATCCTTGAAACCTTTAAAAAAATTAAAGATATTTCAATGATAATGTAAGCGTGCTTTTTAATATATTATGTTTTCCATCATAATATTATATGTTTTCTATTGTATTAACAAAATCTAAATTAAATTTTTGACTACTCATTCAGAAAATATATATTTCACATAATGATGTTACCAATCCCTTGAAAGAACAAACTATAATGAAGGAATCCCTTTGGATAGATTCAAAGTTAATGTTACGATATAATTTCTCCATTTTAATGAAAAATTATATAATGGAATGTTAGTTTAATTTTCATTATTCCTTGTAGATTTAATTTATTTTAGAAGATTTTTGTCCATGTGTCATGCCTTTTCAAGAAGAGAAACAACATTTTCTCTACTCAATCAAATAGGTAATCTTGTTTTTTTCAAAATAAAATCATTTTCCATAGAAGAATGTATTTTTTTTCATATTTATGTTTAATTTATTTCATTTTTAGTATTACTCACATAATAATTTATTCTTATAAAGTAGGATTATTTTATTCGAGTTGGGGTTTCTCTTTCCAAATTTCATGCTCATTCTCCCTTTAAATTTTTTCACCCCTGCAGTAATTCATTTATTACTTTCTTTTAAGTTACCTCCACTATCTTTTTAGGAATAGAAATGACACTACCTCTTCACAATTACAAATTTAACCTTGATGTTTTAATTGTAAAATCATTGTCTATTGAATTAATGTATTGTTTCATATATATATTTTATTTATTTATTTTTAGTATTAATCACATAATAATTTTTTTCATACAAGTGGATTATTTTGTTCAAGTTGGGGGTGCTCTGTCCAACATTCATGACCCTTATCCCTTAAAACCTTTTCACCCCTAAAGTGATTCATTTATCACTTTCTTTCATGTTACCTCCACTTCCATTGATTTAAGAGAAACAATGCTTCCTCTACTCAATTATAGAGGCAATGTTGATGTTTGAATAGTAAAATCATTGTCCATAGAATTAATGCATTGTTTCATATGTATCTTTAATTTATTTCTTTTTAGTATTACTGATGTAATAATTGTTTTCTTATACAGGTGGATTATTCTATTTGCATTTTTATTCTCTTTCCATCTTCCATCCCTTTTTCACCCAAACAACCACATATTTATTCTCCCACAAAACCTTTCACTCCTGTAGTGTTTAAATTTATCACATTCTTTCAAGTTCCCTCTACTACTCAATGATACATGTAATCTTAATATTTTAATATTAAAATAGTTATATATAGAATTAATGTATCATTTTATATTTATGTTTAATTTAATTCTTTTTAGTATTACTCATAAGAATTTTTTTCTTATATAGTTAATTTTTTTTCAATTTGAGGTGGTTTTTTCGAAACTAGTCATGCAATGTTGGAAATTAGAGAATGAATGTCATTGGAAATCAAGGTAACATTGATAGTTTGGGTTTTTTTGTAATGTATATAATAAGTTGTATTTATGTGATCGTAAAAAAAAATATTTGAAATGTCCATAATAGTGTGTTTTTGGTATTTGTGTTATAAATTTTATTTCATTTAAATTATGTATCACGAATTGTTTTTGTTGATATCTAGTGTGTTTATGGTGTTGTAGTGTGCTGTTACAGCACACTGCAGTTGTGCCGTAGTATTTTTTAATAGCATACTACAGTATGCCCCTTTATCAGTGCTTTTAAAAGCACTGATAAAATGACCATTATCAGTACATTTAAAAGTGCTGAAAAAACCAAATTAATCAGTGCTGTTAAAAGAAATTATAAATGTTCCTTATCAGTGATTTTATAAGTGTGTATAAAGGTTTACATTAGTGGTTCTAAATTAAATTGTTGATAAATGGGTCTTTTATCAGTGATTTTCAATTTTTTGATAAATGTACTATTTAACAATTAGTTTTTTGAGCACTAATAAAAGTAATATTTATCAGTCCTTTTTAGTGTGGATAAATGATCCCTTTATCAGTGATTTTTTAGCGCTGAAAAAAGACTTGGGATTTTAACATTTCTCACATTATCAGTGCATTTATGTCACTAAAAAAGGCCATTTATAATGATATTAAAGGCCAATTTTGTTGTAGTGCACTCAGCATATCCACTTCATGTGAGCCCCCATGATGTCACCATGCAGGTTGCACCACCCTGTGTGACGACCTACCTACACCTCCCTTCTCCTGTTCCTGAAACAGCCACTAAGAGACCCCTATAGATGTGGATCCCCTCCCACATGACCACCCTAGATGGCTCTCCACCCCTCAACCTAGATCAAATCTACCCCCGATCCTTTGGTCCAAGATTGTCACACCTCACTACCATATCGATTACTCCATAACGTCAGCACAAGAACCCTATCAACACTACTCCCGGTGCATCCTCCTAATGCGTGTGTTCCTCTTGATTCATTTGGAAACCAATCTGGATCCCCTAGAGATTGCGCCTAAACCTACCAACACTGATGGCGTCAGAATACCCAGGCACACCATGACACCCTTGATGATGAAATACCTTCCTATTCACATCCCCTAATGTCTTCCACCCTCTATTATCACATGGAGAGACTTCTGATCCATGATACCTTCTACGCGCACCTATGTTTAGACTAAGGTATGTGCCCCCAAGATGCCCCTCTAGCCTCCCCTTCCTCTGATGATTCTATTAACATGAAACCTGTTCCCATGTTCCCCTACTATTGTCTATCTACACAATTTATGCACTCCATTTGTTCCATCCAAATATTTTATTACTGACTCACTGCGTGTTGTTCCTGCACACCATGATACTACTAACTTGGTTATTCCTGCTGAGGAATTATCTATCTATCTATAACAGTACCCTACTTCCTATTCCTGATATCCCGTTTCCCGATTTTTCCCATCTCCCTCCTATCATAGTAGCACCCGTTCCACCATACACTGTCTATCACAACCTGTATCAATCTATGATTAGAATTGTAACTATCTACTCTCATTAGACTAATTTTTCACCTACCACCTCTTTGGATTATATTAGTTTGACTTGTGTCCCTACCATGTGTGTATCTCATTGACTGACTACTTAGATCCATGATTATGGTGATTCTGATCATCTCATATATGATTCATGTATGCTTACTGCTTACCTTCCATATACTTGTGGCACTTCAATTACTATTTTCAATGGATCTAAAATTCCAATTTAGGGATTTGGAACATGATTATTAACTGCTTTGATTCACATAGCTTGAGTGGCTTATATTCCTCAAAATCCTCTTAACCTTATCTCCATTACTAATCTCATAATGAATATAAATTATAATTTTATTTTTACATCCATTGGTGTTGGTTTTCAAGAGTGGTCAATAAATCAATATCTAAGTAGAGTTCATCTTAGGGATGGGGTGTACAAGTTCGATACCCCACCATCCCTTACTTTCCTATCCACCACTACTCATTCCCTTGAATTACATTTTCTCTGTGGTCATCCACCATATTCAAAAATTCATAATATTTTCCACCATTTTAGTCTATAAATTTCCATCCATTGTGAATCCTGTATGTTTTAGATAAACAATCGAGTATCTTTTGTTCCTCATTAGGCAACACATGTGGCTAACCCTTTTGGCTTAGTTCATTTCAATGTATGGGGTCCTTTCAGGATCCCTAGTGAGTTAGAGTTCCATTATTATATAGCCTTTATTGAAAAATTATCTCAAATAACATGGATATTTCTTCTTTATGAAAATTATAAGGTGTGTGATATTTTTCCGTACATTTTACCTTCAAATTTTCACTCAGTTTTTTAAGCATATTAAATATCTCCAATTGTACAATGGATATGAATATTTATCTTATTCCCTTTAGTAGTTCATCCAAGACAATGGTGTCCACCATCAAACATCCTATCCCGATAACTGTCATTAGAATGTTGTGTCTAAGGGTAAAAATTGTCATATCCTGGAAGCTACTCTAGCCTTATTATTTTACATGAATATGCCTCTTCCTTTTTAGGGGATGTGATTATTACAACCAATTATCTTTTCAATCATAATCCTTCTTTTATAATTCAGGTTGGGATTCTATTTGGGGCTCTATTCCCCTCTCTTCATACTCACCCTCTTTCACTTCATTTGTTTGGGTGTCTCTATTATGTTCACGACACTCATCCCCATCACCTAAAATTTTCCCCAAGGGACCTACATTACATATTTATGCGACACTCTCATACCCAGTGTGTAGATAATTGTGTCTCTCATGTATTGGGATGGTATATCATCTCTACTGATGTATCTTTCATCGAAAACTCTTCATTTTCATCCTCTCCACCTTATACCTACCCTGAAACATCCATCGGTGACTATCTTCCTCTCACCTTCCACCCACCGCTGCCTCTGATCTCCCAATATAATTATCTTGTATTTGGATCTATCTACTATCATCATTCATCAAAGTTCCCCTACCCAGACCAAGGACAGCATTTTCCTGACATCATCTATCACTCCTTCTATGGGCATTGATGACTTTCTTGTTGTATTATAAAAATGTAATCTATCTTTCCATAATAATCCTCTATACACGACTTTTTAAAAATGCCTTTCCACTCTAAAGAAGATATTGGTTCATATCACAGTTTATGTGGCTAAATACCACCTTGGTTGGCTTAGAGATGTACATGATGAATTCCAAGCCTTGGACAACAATCAGACAGTAGATCTAGTCTCCCTTATATAAGGTATACAAGTTGTTGGAAAAAAATTAATTCAAATTTTCCATCTAAATGAATATGGTACACATCACCACCTTAAATCATATCTTATAGAGAAATGAGATAGGATTTTCTCAGACATATATTGTTGATTATTTTGATAAATTCTATTTGGTAGCTAAAATGTTCATTATTCTATTATCCATGTCTCTTATAGTTACTCATAATTTTCATCTTCATCAACTTCATTTCAAGAATGAATTTCTATATAGTTTCTGTGATTAATATGATATGTATCTACAACAACCTCATAGATTTTTTACCTTAGGGGGTGTTTCTCATGTATATTAGCTTTTTTAGTCTTCTTATAGGCTCAAATATTGTCCTCTTACACGGTTTGGAAGATTTTGTAACATCATCACTACATTTGGTCTATCTCAAAGTATGATGTATCATACAATTTTCTATTGAAAAACATCCTCTGGTTTCATCATGTTGTTTGTGTATGTTGAAGATATCATTATTACTTGTGGAGACTCACAAAGCATTGTCGATATCATGTATTATCTTCAACAAATATTCCATACAAATTAATTAGGTTCTATGATATATTTTCCTTGCATTTAAGTTTCTTATTATCCAACCAACATCTTCCTTTTACAGTGAAAATATGAATTGGATATCTTATAAGATACTAGCTTGTCTCAAGCAATCATTGTCAACACTCCTCTTGAACTAGGGGAATAGTCCCTCCATGCCACCACCAACCCATTTTTTCGTCCAAATATGTATCATCCACTTTGGAGAAACCTCCATTATCATACCATGGCTCATCTGGATATTTTATACATTTTCAGCAATGTCAATCAATTCATGGAACATCTAATGAAATCCCAATGGGATGTTTTCTTTCACATTTTCAAATACATTAAAAAAACCCTACCTATGTTATTTGGTATTCACATAATGATCATATGGACATTGAGACCTTCTGTGATTCTTACTACACTGGTTTCTGGTCTACCCAGAATTCCACTTCTAGGTTTTCAGTTTTCCTTACTGGTAACTTAATCACCTAGAAAAGAATGAAACAAATTGTCATCTTCGGATCCAGTTGTGAATCTGAATACAATGAGATGATCATAGTCACTAATCAAAATATAGGGATTTCCAATTTCTTCATGAAATTGGTTTCTCACAATAAAATATTTCTCATATTTGGTGTGATAATTTTGGGTCCACAATTTTTTTTTTCAAATT
This sequence comes from Viscum album, assembly GCA_963277665.1. NCBI lineage: Eukaryota > Viridiplantae > Streptophyta > Magnoliopsida > Santalales > Viscaceae > Viscum > Viscum album. The sequence goes on along the minus strand of OY728153.1, from coordinate 180,817,043 downwards.
CAATTTTCCATGAATGCATGAGGCATATTGAGATTTACTATCATATTCTTCACCATCACCTTATGTAAATTTTTTTATCTTTATATACTTTCCAACACATGAAAATCTTATTGAAATATTCACAAAAGGATTCTCAAGAGACCAATTGTACTCTATATTCAACAAGTAGGGCACCCACAACATTCATGACCCAGCTTGAGGGGGAGTGTGTTTGGTGTTTGTGATTTATTATCTCTATTTTTTATTTGTGGGACTCTTCTTCCAAGATAAAACATTTATAGCTTCAAAGAGAGTGTTGGACCCAATTATCTAAATTTTAGAGTCCCATATTGGTTTGATCTATCTTGTATTCATTTTCCACTATCTATAAATAAATGGATTCTCCTTTCATTTGTGTAAGGATTACAGTTTTAAAAATCCAATAATGTCTCTTCTTTTCTACTTTCTCATAAAATCCACAATGACACTCTAGATTGGGTTCCCCATATATACATTATGTGTTTTAATTTAGTCTAATTGGTTGCATATCTCAAGAACAATCATCAAACATGTTGTCTTAGACTAGATCATCGTAATTTTAATGACCAAAAATAATTTTTATCTTGTTATTAATGATTTTTCGGTTTTCCTTTAGAAAATGTTTTACTAGAAAAAATTTGCGAAAATGGATATGTTTTGAGCTTACTGTGATACCTTATTGTGTAAAACTCAAGTGACAGTGTCACTTTACCACACATTAATATTTACCTTACCACACATTATACTCCACCTTGCCGCAAGAACTTGCTTCTTACAGTGAGCTAGATGAAAAAATTCTAAGTCATGCACTGACAATGAATTGAAGATTCAACTTACCATGAATTGAGAATCACATTACCACATGTATAATAATCATACCTTGAGATCAAAAAACCTAACTATGAAAATCATTAAATTTGGTGCATGAAATAAATTAGTTATCACATGAATAAATCAAGATAAAATTCCCAGAAAACTAGCTATGTGATATTGGAATATGTAAGCATTCAACTACATCACAGAATCAACTACAGGGAAACAACCTATTTTGATGCGATTTCTTATGTAACATTCAGTTATGTGAATGAATTAGATATGTGGGTTGCCTCAAAAAAATGTATTCATACAAATCATCTCTATAAATATGAATTCAAATACATGACTAATCAATTATTTCATTCTCATGAAGAATTTTAAGTCTCCCATGGCTAGTTTTTGAAGTATTAAATAGAGATTAGATGCTTCTAATAAATAATGATTATTATCCAACAAATTCTTTTGGATGAATACCATATTTAAGAAGAATAAACAATTATAAAAATCAGTGTGTGTGGTGCTAATTTTTTTTAAATAATAGTATATCCTACACACTTGTGACTCTGCTAAAGAGAATACTATACAACACTCTATTTTCGAAAATTTTATAATAAAATATTCAAAGATACCTTAAAAGATAAATTCATGGACTCTATAAGAGAAAATATATTCTATTTATTATAATTTACTTTTTCGCATTCGTAATATCTTACTCTATTTTTTTATGGTTAAACATTCAAGCTATGATTTATATTGGTCAATTTATCATTAAAAATATAGTGTCATATGATAAACTAGAGAATACTCATTGTTCTCACAAATAATTTAATTTTAGTTCCCACAAATAACTGTTTAAGAGGTATTGTTTGACATGGTATCTTTTTCATTCCACATATAACTAGGGAAGGGCCTCTTTGCCTGGACAAACTTGGGTACTGTTGATTGACATACCAATCCAATTTTATGATTAATTTATTTATTAATAAACTTTTTGGAATCATGTAATTATCTTTATGGGGGGATTAAGTCTTTTCTTGAGACCGAACACCCTATTTAAAATATAGTTTTTCTTTATTTTCTAGTTTTTTTAAATTTAATAATCAAAATCTATTTTCAAAACTATAGAGAAATTGAACTTGATAATTATTCTTAATTTGTGTTTATATAAAGTATTTGATTAAGTAAAATAGTTTCAAAACAAAAAGTATTTAGAATTCATTTTAAAAGATCCTTGATCACGAGTTTAAGAATTTATTTAAATGATAACATTTATATATTTCTATTATTTTCATTAACTATGTATTTTTAATAAATTTGGGATTTTAATTTTAATTTTTTTTAGAAAAAAATTCTATTGAAAAATAAATTCATTTCCCTTTTGAAATATCTACTCCAACCAAAATTTTGTATTAGTGTATTTTAAAAATAATTTGACTATGATTTAGTAGAGTTTGAATATATTAAATGTATTTTAATTATAAATTTAATTCCTTATGGATAAAAATTGACAAGAATGAATTTCCACTAATCAACCTCCTTATTTAATGTAAATAATTATGATAGATAAAATATTAAAATAAAAATTTACTCATAAATTATGGGATTTTATATATAGACGACCATTAAATATGAATATGTAAAACCTCAAACTGCAAGAGTTTGTGGGAGGGATTCAACTAAAAAAGCATATGTTTTTAATTATAAATATATGAATGTATTTCATTGTGTTTTAAGATCATATGGATTTAAAAGAATATATACCTACTATAGTACTTTTGAAATTTGGGATAACCATTAAATTTCTCATTAAGGAACATATAATGTTAAATAAATGTGTTTAAACACTTACACTATTAAATATGATACATTAAAGGTAAATCATGATGAATCTATATCTGACCTGTATCTTAGGTTCAATGAGATTATTAACATAATTCACACACTAAGAAAGATAATTATTTATAGGGACCAATTAATGAGACTTATTAGGTTTTTACTAAAAATATAGAGTGGAAAAATTGTATCCATCAGATAAACTTATGTGATCATTACACTTCTATTAAAGAAAGTAATTGGAAATCTCATGATGTGTGAAGAAGAACTATAATCAAACAAAGATGAATTAGATGAATTAAAAAAATATATGTAGCCTATACAGACTCAAAACAAAAAGGGAATATCAAAGTTAAAAGTTCATGTGATTAAGAGTCACTTGGTGATAGTGATGAAGAGATGAATCATTTGTCTAATTGTTTCAAAAATTTCAATAAAAATAATTTTTTCAAGAAACACAATTATAGAGTAATGTATAAAAAATAAAATTTGAGAAAAAACTATAACAAGGATGATTTATAAAATGAAGTGATCTATTATGAATGAAAAATAAAAGGATACATCAAAGAATAAAAACCTATGTTAAAAAAATTTGAAATAATTTATCATGTACATTTAATTTTTTATTTAATTGATTCCCTCAATATTTATAGTCTTCATAAATATATCAGCAAGATTATTCCCCTTTTCGAATAATATTTTCTAGGTTTGAGGGAAAAATTATCATCAAAATCAACTTCATGATCATTATCCTCTAGCATTCCCCTATATATATAAAACATGTATCTTATAGAAATCAGGCAACCATAGATATTACCCAGGGAATTTACAATATCTAATAGAATAAATTTTTTACATTTTACTTCCCTTTAAATTCAAGAACCTCTCCAAAAATTGTTATATCCATTTTGGAATAATTTATTAGCATGAAATATTCCATATGAATATATTTTTCTTCAATTTTTTTAAATTTTAAGGAAGTCAACAACACCTTTATATTACCAAAGTTATCAACAATATCTTTTGCAAAAACAATTCCATAACCACACATTTTATGACTCCAACAATTGTTTGACAAATATCATGTCAAATATAGGGCATGTAGATTCCAAAAATTACTCCACACTAATATACCACTTTTGAATGAGTAGTGGTAGGACATATATCACCTCTAGAAAATTGTCCAATTCTTTCTATAAAACAAATATGGTAGCTAAGTTCATATTCTTCAATTACCTCCAATGAAAACATTATATGTGGAGGAGTAAATCCAGATTCATAAACCAATAAAAATGAATTTCTTAACACTTTAGTAACATAACTATAAAATTTATTAACATTTGATACTCTTTCAGAGAAAAAATATAAGGAATATGTTTAAACTTATTCCATTATAGTGGTGTTTGATCCTCCAAGCCTACATTTCATCCCCAAACATATATATCTTCTGATAGAATAAATTTATAACTCCCTATTGTAGTTGGTTGAACAGACCATGATTTCTTTCTACTTAATTAAGTATCTAAATATCTCATTTGTGATAATTTCCTATCTCATTTGAATCGTTATCCTTAGGATTTTATATCTTATTTTCTACTATATGTAATTTTTGTATAGTTAAACAAATAATAATTTAGACCAGAGTTTACCACTTCAAGATTTTTTAGTCTGGATTCAATCTACCTCTCCTCATCATTATTTTCACATCCATATAGGTATCTCATCATTAAATATTAAACATATTCCTCATACAACTTCATCACCTTGACTTCCTCAAATGTTGAATCATCGTCATACTCCCCCTCTACCCAAAATAATTTCAAAATTTCTTCCTCATCCCTAGTTTGTGTCATCTCTACAGGATTTTCATGTCATTTAGAAGAACTATCATAATAATTATTTTAACTCGAGCTCTGCCTCACTATAATAGTATCCTATAGAACAATTCTTACCTACACATCAGTATCTTGTACTTTATATTTTCTATTTATATAGAATCCAAGAATGTTTGATTCTTTAGCATCATGTTTGAAATTTGTATTGAACATTTTAAAAAAAATCACCACTCAAATATACTCTAACGAATTTGATCTCCATGATTTAAGCTCAAAATGATTATTATCTAAAGATAATAAATATAAATAAATCACCAGATATTATGAAATCATACTAAAAACTATCACTCAATGGAGATAAGATAGAAGAAATAGAAGAACTCAACAATTATTAATAAATTTTGTTGAATTAAAATAAAATTCTAGTATGTGTAGAAGTAGGAAATTAGAATTATAGTAGGGAGTTGTAATTGAAATTGGATAGAAAGGGGAAAATTGAGGATAAATAACTCACCATGAGAATATCACTCTCCCAAGGCTTGGTCATTACCTCCAAATTAATATCTTTCATAACACCAGTTGCAAATTCCCTTATAAAAAGGTGTAAACTTTCCCAAGTTAATGGCCTCCCTATTTATTAGCCATAACCAAATATCCACTACCCTTGCCAAATTAATTTAGTCACTAATTAATACAGAATTTTACTAAAATACACACATGTAGTGTATTCCCACTCCCTATTTTGGACATCCCCACTATATCATAATCCTAACACTCATGCACCTCACAACACCATTAACATGTTTTCTACTAATAATATCTAATGTGAGTTGAATTGTATTAATTTTTTTTCATCTTGTGATGTTGTTTTATAGGACAATTTAAAAAATCTAGATCATAGAAAAGGTTACCTTAATGAAGGGTTTTTCATGTTAAATGCAACAATACCCATTTTTTCCATCCACTTCCACATGTGATTTAGAACATCATTTTTTTCCTAGTTCTCCACCAACACAGGTTTTATAAAAATATTTCCCATAACTTATTTCTCCCCTTTATTTCCATTTTTAAACTTATCATTTTTCAAAACACCATCAAATGTATTATGTTCCTCAACTATTATCATATGTTTCATCACCTTTTGAGTTAGTTAATTTGGATATGTGAGGTCCTTTTGTGCTTCAAAGTCATTTGAGATATATTTTTTATGTTTAATTTATTTATTATATTTTTCGATTACATGGGTTTACCTTATTACTGACTAATCTAAATATATTTAATAATTTCTTATCACTTTATGCTGAATTTTTTTCTCAACTCTTAGCTGACATTAAATGTTTCCGAATAATGGCCATGAGTATTTTAATTTTTTAAAAACATTCATTAAAGAACATACTTACATTCATAATATTTTTTTACTGGAAAATACCTCAACATAATGGTGTGCTCGAGTGTAAATATCATCATATACCGAAGTCCACTTAGGTCATACTATTTCTTATGTTGGTTTTAGAGAAATAAATTTTTTACTTTGGTCTATCATTTTAATTGTCTTCCATCTTCCATTCTTCAAAGAGAGAGTCATTTTCATGTAATTTTTCTATACCACTACCCTCATTAAATATCCCTCATGTTTTTAGTTTTTTATGTTATGTTAGTGATACACATAATAGTTATTAAAAATTTACTCCATAAGCCCTTTATTTTAAATTTCTTGGATATCCTCAAATCTAGTGAGGATATTTATGTTTCTCTCATGAGAAATAATGGAATATCATTTATATTAATGTTTCTTTCATTGATACCTCTTCATTTACCTCATCTCCAACCATTTCCTTCTTGGATAATGATCATGATATTTTTCTTCCTCTTACCTTCCACCCAACCTTACCACATCCTATCATATATGATTATCATCACCTTGGTCATGTCTATTATCATCATCCATCAACCATGCCTCCATCATTGATAAATAATTTCACTCTCCCAAAAAAATTCTCTTGATATATCGACTGATGCATTTCCCATTTCCTTAATTATAGGTACATGTTCTTATAAATATCATCTTGTATGTATGAATACCTAAAAACATTAATTGATAATAACCAACACCTTGATCTCAGTTTTGGAGACTATATTTGTTCCTCATATGATATATAAGTCTATAACTCATTTAAATGGATCTAAAAAATAAAATATGAATTGTATGATCTAGAAGAAAATCGCACATGGATAATTTTAAATTTTATAGTATAAAAATAGGTGGTTGGGTGAAAATGGATTTTTATGTTTTACCAAAATATTGACGGTACTCTTCATCATTATCAAGCACACCATTTTGTCAAAGGATTTTCTACAATGTAAGTAGTTGATTATTTCAACACTTTTTCACTAATTTTGATGATTTCAATTTACTTATTTATCTTTATTATTTATAATACCCATCTGAACCTTCATCAACTCAATGTAAAAAATATGTTTCTATATGTTTTTATTAATTAAATAGCCTACATATAGAAATATCCTTCCTTTATTGCCTCTATGGTTGAGTCCCATGAATGTTAGATTCATCACTCACTATAATGTCCCCTTGAACATAGTCTAGTATATTATTTATTTTGTTTACTACATTTATGTTTTCTAAGAATATATAAAACTATAACATCAGTTATCATCAAACATCCTTCAGTAAAAATCTCTAGGTTGTTTATTTTGATGATTCTATTATCAAAGAAGTGACTGTTACAGGATCAATTGTCTCAATTATTATCCTCATTGATAGTATTCAAATAAGAAATTTGGAGCCTTTATTTTCTTTCCATAAAAGGATCCCACTATAATAAAGGGATCTTTCTATTTTAATGTAAATATACATTGGATATATTGTAGTAAATTGTTTTATCTCAAAATACTGTCATTGATACCCCTCATTATCTATAGGATATGTCTCATTTTGATGATATTGTTCCCTAATAACTTCTTAAGTTATATCACTGCCATATTTTTATTCTCAATTACCTATAAATCGTTTGGATGTAGAGCCTTATTTAGTGCATCAAAATTTCAAATCATAAAAATTTGGAACATTGGATTTACACTCACCAAATTTTTCATTACCGAAAAGTTTCTAAGCATGATGTTAAGGTAGTAGCAGTTCATCTCATTAGTGGTGGTTGTTTTTATCCTTCAATGGTAATGTTTACATTAAATTTTTTCATCTACCAATGGTTATATGGTAAAGCATAGAGAGGTATGGAATTTAAACAAATATGATCGGTCATTTGGTTGGAACACTACCTTAGGCTATCATTTATTTTAACCCAGGTTTTTTGGAGAGTAGGTTTTAATTTGATTAAATAGTTGTTGATATTGTTTAAGTATAAGGGAGATTCAATTAAATGTGTGGAAATAATGAAAAAAATATTGAAATAATGGAAGAAATACTTCTTAAAATGATTATTGATTGGAGAGATGAGTAGTTGATGGTGATTCCTTGTTTTGATAATATTTTCACCTATAATATTATTTTTATAATAAAATAAATAGGCATTGTGGTTTCCCCCATGAACATAGGACCGAATGACATTATAAATTGTGTTACTATTATTCATTCATGTATTTTATTTCATGTTTTAATAATTAATTTATTTTTACTACATTATCTTTATTTGTGGTGATTTGTGTCTTTTAGGATAGATTTTGTGTGGTGAGTAGGGTAAATTGATTAGATACTTATAATACACATTGTCGAGGGAGAGAAAAATTATGGAGATTTATTTTTTCCTATTCACTAATATAGTGTATGAAATTCCATTGGATATGCATATTTCTACTTCAAATGGTTTATGAATAGTATATGTGATTGGTTTTTCATGGTTCTGTTCACATGTATTATTTTTTCTCCAAAAAGTGATATCAAATGGTTTGTTCTAATCTCCAGATTTTCACAGTAGTAGTATAACAAGCATTAAATAAGATGAAGGAATGATATATATTGATAAATTTGGCAGATCATATTTTGGAATCTATACAATGGAAATTGAAGACTATATAATTCAGAAAGACTTGGAGGTTACCTTATTATGAGTGAAGCTAGTGCTAATAGAGAAATAAGAACTGGACAACATGGATAATAAATCACTTACTCTGGTGAGAATATCCCTTGAGATAAATTTTGTTTTCAAAATTCGAGAGTAGAAGGTTGCAGTGGATGTTATCAATAGTATAGGTAGACTTCTATGAAAAACTGATGATCCTTAACAATACCTTTATGTTTTTCCAATTATTTATCTTAAGGTTGATAAAATGAAGACCAATGATAAATCATGTGAATGAATTTAACATGATTCATGGGAAGATTCAATAGCTAAAGGTAACCTTTACTAATGATTTATGGGAATTTATAATCTTATATTCAATTTTGAAGATATGGTATGTAATGGTTACTATTGTATGTAACTCTAGGAGAAAAGTTGATATGGTGTTTAATGATATTATGAATATGATGCTCAATGAATAACTTCAATTAAATGAACATCAAACAAATTTTCTAGTACTCTTAAAACTGATGGAAGGGGTAGGTTACCCCATTGGGAAAAGGTTTATCAGAAGAAGTTGTCAATAAGTAAATCTAAATAAAGGCAACAAGATAAGTGTTGTGGAAATTTTACTGATCCAATTCCTATGTGTTGGAAGTGAGATAAGGAAATTTAAAAAAGGATTAAAAGGGTATCAAGGAAAAAATTTCGAATACATCAAACTCTAGAATATATGAATTATTCATTGTAACAGAAGTTCATAATGAATTGTTACTATGTGATAACACACTGGTAAAATCTTGGGTGGGTGAGTCAAGATCATTTTTTCATTTAATAAGTGATCAAATATTCATAAAACACAATGTATCTAAGATTTTTTGGTAAATTCCTCACATTGGATGGTGGATCCTTGATGTTTTTGGAAAAGGTGATATCCAAATATGAATAATTAGTGGAGGATTATTAATACTATCATATGTACACCATATATATGGCCTTAGGATAAATCTTATTTCTGTTGGAAAATTAAATGATACTGGATATATTACTAGATTTTAAAATATGATAAGGAAGGTTACCCATGGATCCATTATAATTTGAAAAGGTATAAATGATGAGACCCTTTACATGGATTAAATGATACTGGATATATTACTAGATTATTAGTGTTGACAAAAGAGATCATTATCAGCGCTTATTGGTAAGCGCTGATAAAAGTGCCCTGATATATTTTAAAAACCCTAACCATTTTCAAACCTATCACGATATATAAGCTTTCCGTAGAATTCACCCACTACCAGTGCTCCTCCTCAGTGAATCGTAGGACAAATCACACCACTCGACTCCCTCTAAAGATCTTGTCAGACATCTGAAAATGTTCATAGATTTTCTTCGACCTAGTGAGGCAGGCCTTCCGATTTTCTTTGTGTATTTTTGGTTTCATTTTTGATTTATTCTTCTATGATTTTTTACGATCCGTTTTTTACTTTCCATTGTTTATGAATTTTTTGTGATCATTTGTTTAGGGAATGATATGTGGTACATTATTTGTATTTAATATTGATGTTTGATCCATTGGTTTATACCTGGCACTGATCCTTAGATTTATTCATTATTTTTTTCAAATATGTTTTATATTTTCTTACTGAATATTTTTTTCCTCTATTCGTTATATGCATCATATGATATAGTTCCTCTTATAATTCACTATGGTCCTCATTTTTTATATAGAGCAGATTCCAAGGGGCCATCCCTAGTTATGTGCATGAGATTTTTATCACATCAAGTCTTCTCTTTTTGAATCATTATGGTGCCTTAATTCACATTATGTTTGAATATCTGGTTTTTTTCTATTTGATATTTCTTATATACTATAAGTGAGTGAGTTTTTATTTTGGCATGACATGTATGTGTGTCCATGTAAATATTTCCTCATTTATTCCAATAGTTGTTTGTCTCAACATGTATGCCTATATCGGGTAATGATGATTTTGGGTCTACATGTCCTTTAGCCCCAATGGTCATTCTAGAATTATGTTCAACATTTGGTACTAATTTTTTCTATTAGGGGGGGGGACCTCCCATTTATGGTTTTTTACACCCAATGTTTAAACCATCCTTTATTGACTTTGAGGTGTTCTAGAGGTTATAAGTTGATGTAACCTAGTGTTGTTTGGGTAATTCAGTCTAGGGTCATTACACTATCCATATTCCAGTTTACACTTATAAAGAATAGTGATAATATCATTTATTGGGTACCTTTATCTACCTCTAATTTTTTAAATTCCAAAAGACCTTATTATTAGATTTGGAATATCAAGGCACTTAGATATTCTAGTAGAAATGATCCATATTTCCTTTATACAATTGTCTATAACTTTCACTTTTGATAATGAATATCTTATTTGTATGTATTTATTTATTGTATAAAATTATATTTTATGAACCCAATAGGATTAATATGAACCCAAAATGGATTCTTGATAATTGTTTGACAAACAAATATGAAGATAGATTCAAATAGTTTTTCAAGTTTACCAGAGAGTATGCATACAACCCTTCTAAAATCCTATGTCCGGGTTTACATTGTTTTTATTCAAGAAAAATTAGTCTGGAAGAGTTGGAAGAACATTTTATTTGTCATAGAATACATCAAAGCTATAAATATTGGACTGAATATGGGGAAAACCTAGATGTGGAAATCGGTTGGGATGATACTATAGTTTATGAATCATTTGATATGAATAAATTTTTAAAATATGATGAAGATCACGTGGAATAAATGACAACGATAATTGAATATGACCTTCATGATTGTCCTAATTTTTTTGAGGAGTTAAATAGTTGTTTCAAGAAACCATTTTATATTAGTTGTACTAAATACACAATATTGTCTGTTGTATTGATGTTATATAATATGAAAGAGGGAAATGGATGGAGTGACACCAGCTTTACAGCACTACTTGGTATTTTGAAAGATATGATACCAGAAGAAAATGAATTACAATTCCGAACATATGATTCTAAATGAGTGTTATGTTCAATGATAATGATCTCTAAAAATATATTTCTTCTAAAAATTATTTCATATTGTTTCTCAAGGACCATGAATCGCTCAACAAATTACCTAAGTGTGGAACAAATCGATACAAGAAAAAATAAACAAGTCCTTCAAAATATATATGGTACTTTCATATCATTCCACAGTTTAGAAGACTATATTGATGTTGGGAAACCATAAAAAAATTAACATGGTGTGAAGATACAATAATTAAATTTTAGAACCTACTTCATCTAGTAGATTATACTCAGTGGAAGAAAATTGATTATGAGTTTCCATAATTTTTAGATGAGCCAAGAAACCTCGAATTGCGTTATCTATAGATAGAATAAAACCTTTTGGTGTATAGAGTAGTAATCATAGAATATGTCCCATCATTTTGGTAAATTATAACTTTCCACAATGTTTAGGCATGAAGCATGAATACATTCTATTGTCTCTACTTATATCTGGACCAAATAAACCTAGTAATGATATTGATATCTATTTGGATCCATTGATCGAAGATCTACAATTATTGTCGGATATTCATATTACCATGTATGATACTCATAGAAGTAATGAATTCTCATTGAGGGCCATGTTATACATAATTATAAATGACTACCCATCTTATTTAAATTTATTAGGACATAGCATTAAAGGTATATTGGGGTGTTCCATTTGTGAAAAATGCACATACTCAGTTCAATTGAAACGTACCTCTAATACCGTGTTTTTAGGACATCAAATGTTTTTACCTCAATGACATAAATACAGAACCTGGGTGAAAACATTCGATGGAAATATCAAACAAGGTACAACATCATCTCCAACAACAGGCAATCAATTGTACAAAAAAGTAAAAAATATCGTCATTATTTTCAATAAAGCATTTTCTAAAAACCTTAAATAATCTGGTTGGAAGAAGATATCAATTTTCTTTGAATTAATGTATTGGAATTGTTTGTATGTCAGACATTCTCTTGATGTCATGCATATAGAAAAAAAAAATATTTTATAGTGTTATTGGAACGTTACTAAATGTTCTTAAAAATTGATAGATGGATTCAGGGTTAGTTTAGACTTGATTAAAATGGGGACAAGGGAAGATTTGGCACCAATGAATCGTAAAAGGAAGACTTTTCTTCCTCTAGAAACGTACACTCTATCCAGATAGGAAAAATTACAATTTTTTGCTTTCCTTTATGAGTGTAAAAGTTCCAAAAGGGTATTCCTAAAACATCAAGAATTCATGTCAATGAGTAATTTGAAGTTACAAAGACTAAAATCATACGACTGTCATGTTTTGATGCAAGATTTAATGCATGTTTCTTTCTGTTGAATTTTTCCTCAAAAGGTATGACATATATTAACCAGAATCTACTTATTTTTCAAATCCATATGTAGTAAAGTTGTAGACCCGATTAATTTTCTCATCATGAATAGGGATATTTAAATCATATTATGTGAATTATAAATTTTATTACCATGCTAATTATTTGATATAATGGTCCACATAATGGTTCACTTGGTTAGAGAGGTTCAAATATGTTGAACTATACATTACATTTGGATTTACCCCATTGAACAGTATATGAAGATTTTGAAAGGGTATGTCAAGAATAAAATTCAAATAGAAGTTTGTATTGTAGAATAATATATTGTTGAAGAAGCCATTAAATTTAGTACCAATTACCTATCAAATGTTGAATGAATCGATATCACAAAGTCTCATCATAGAGAATTCCTTATGGTGAAAGGATTTTCAGAAGAGATATTGTTACAATTACCTTGATAGAGCGGGAGGAAGCACATCTTTATATATTACATAATAGTGAAGATGTTAATCCATACATTGAATCTAATAAGGAAATTATTAGAGATTTAATCGATCAAGGGTTGAAATATGGATATCTGATACACATAAAAAATAGATTATAAAATGATTTAGAGATAAAATTAATAAGGAGTTATCTGAAAATCTTAATTCATTTAGCAAATGACTTCAATGGCTATCTAGAGGATGAACTAAAAATGTTATATCTTATAATGTGTTTGTGATGATTTTTATATGTTCTATAAAAAATAACATGATGACTTTAGTACGATGAATAATAGTTGTGTTATGCTTGTGGATGAAGAGATGCACATATCTGGTTCCAAGGATAAAAATCCAATTTATGAAAATATGTCATATTTTTTCATTATCAAAGAGATATATGAGTTGCATTATACAACATTTCAAGTTTCTATTTTCCATTTCTAATGGGTTGACAATATCAATGGAGTGAATGTTGATGAAATGGTTTTTGTGAAGGTGAATTTTAGTGTATAATGGGAAAAATATGATCCCTTCATAATGGAATCACATGTAGTGAAATTATTTTATGTCTCTGATCTAACAAATAAAAATTGGTAGATTGTCCTACTAGAGACTAAAAAAATGTTGATTCAGATGAAAATTCAATCAAGGATGAACCTTTCATTGGGAAATCACAATTATTTTATGAAATTACCACTATAGAAAATGTCTTGTACATTATAGGGGACTAAAAAAGGTGATCTGGAATCTTTAAAGAGGAACCAAATCCTTGAAACCTTTAAAAAAATAAAGATATTTTAATGATAATGTAAATGTGTTTTTTAATATATTATGTTTTCCCTCATAATATTTTATGTTTTCTATTGTATTAATATAATCTAAATTAAATGTTTGACTACTCATTCAGAAAATATATTTTTCACATAATGATGTTACTAATCCCTCGAAAGAAAAAACTATAATGAAGGGAGACCTTTGGATAGATGCAAAGTTAATGTTACGATATACTTTCTCTATTTTAATGAAAAAATATATAATGGAATGTTGATATAATTTTCTTTATTCTTTGTAGATTTCATTTATTTTAGAAGATTCTTGTCCATGTCTCATGCCTTTTCAAGAAGATAAATAACATTTTCTCTGCTCAATCAAAGAGGAAATCTTGTTTTTTTCATAATAAAATCATTTTCCATAGAATTATATATTTCTTCATATTTATGTTTAAATTATTTCTTTTTTAGCATTACTCACATATTAATTTTTTTTATATAGTAGGATTATTTTAATTGAGTTGGGGTTTCTCTTTTCAAATTTCATGCTCCTTCTCCCTTTAATATTTTTCACCCCTGCAGTAATTCATTTATTACTTTCTTTCAAGTTACCTCCACTGTCTTTTCAGGAATAGAAATGACACTACCTATTCTCAATTACAAAGGTAACCGTGATTTTTTTAATTGTAAAATCATTGTCTATAGAATTAATTTATTTTTTCATATGTATATTTCATTTATTTATTTTTAGTATTACTCACATAATAATTATTTTTTATACAAGTGGATTATTTTGTTCAAGTTGCGGGTGCTATGTCCAACAATCAGGACCCTTATCCCATAAAACCTTTTCACCACTAAAGTGATTCATTTATCACTTTCTTTCATGTTACCTACACTACCTTTGAAGAAAGATAAATAATGCTTCCTATACTCAATTACAGAGGCAATGTTGATGTTTGAATAGTAAAATCATTGTCCATAGAATTAATGCATTGTTTCATATGTGTCATTAATTTATTTATTTTTAGTATTACTGATGTAATAATTGTTTTTTATACAGGTGGATTATTCAATTTGAGTTTTTATTCTCCTTCCATCTTCCAGCCCTTTTTCACCAAAACAACCACATATTTATTCTCCCACAAAACCTTTCACTCCTGTAGTGTTTAAAGTTATCACTTTCTTTCGAGTTCCCTCTACTACTCAATAATACAGGTAATCTTGATATTTTCATATTAAAATAATTATATATATAATTAATGTATTATTTTATATTTATGTTTAATTTAATTCTTTTTAGTATTACTCATAAAAATTGTTTTCTTATATAGTTAAATTTTTTTAAATTTGAGGTGGTTTGTTTGAAACAAGTCATGCAATGTTGGCAATTAGACAAACAATGTAAATGGAAATCATGGTAACATTGATAGTTGGATGGTTTTTGGAATGTATATAATAATTTTTATTTATTTCATCGTAAAAAAAAATATTTTAAATGTCCATAATAGTGTTTTTTTGGTATTTTTGTTGTAAATTTTATTTCATTTATATTATGTATCACGACTTGTTTTTGTTGATATCTAGTGTGTTTATGGTGTTGTAGTGTGCTGTTACAGCACACTGCAGTTATGCCATAGTATATTGTAATAGCATACTATAGTATGCCGCTTTATCAGTGCTTTTTAAAGCACTGATAAAAGGACCATTATCAGCACTTTTAAAAGTGCTGATAAAAACCACATTAATCAGTGCTCTTAAAAGCAATTATAAAGGTTCCTTATCAGTGATTTTATAAGTGTGGATAAAGGTTTCCTTTAGTGGTTCTAAATTAAATTGGTGATAAATGGGTCTTTTATCAGTGATTTTGAATGTGATGATAAATGTACTATTTAACAATTAGTTTTTTTAGCACTAATAAATGTAATATTTATCAGTCCATTTTAGTGTGGATAAATGAACCCTTTACCAGTGATTTTTTAGCGCTGAAAAAAGAATTGGGATTTTAACATTTCTCACATTATCAGGGCTTTTATTTCACTGATAAAGGCCATTTATTATGCTATTAAAGGCCAATTTTGTTGTAGTGCACTCACCCCAGCCACTTCATGTGAGCCCCCATGATGTCACCATGCAGGTTGCCCCACCCTATGTGACGACCTACCTACACCTCCCTTCTCGAGTTCCCAAAATAGCCACCATGAGACCCCTATAGATGTGGATCCCCTCCCACATGACCACCCTCTATGGCTCTCTACCCCTCAACCTAGATCAAATCTACCCCCATGCCTTTGGTCCAAGATTTTCACTCCTCACTACCATGTCGATGCCTCTATCACATCAGCAAAAGAACCCTATCACCACTACTCCCTATGAATCCTCCTAATGCGTGTGTTCCTCCTGATTCACTTGGAAGCCCATGTGGATCCCCTAGAGATTTCACCTAGACCTACCAACACAGATGGAGTCAGACTACCCAGGCACACCATGACACCCATGAAGATGAAATACCTTCCTATTCACATCCCCCAATGTCTGCCACCCTCTCTTATCACATGGAGAGACTTCCGATCCACGAACCATTCTACGTGCACCTATGTTTATACTAAGGTATGTGCCTCCAAGACGCACCTCCAGCCTCCCCTTCCTATGATTATTCTATTAACACGAAACATGTTCCCATGTACACCTACTATTGTCTATCTACACAATTTATGCACTCCATTTGTTCCTTCCAAATATTTTATTACCAACTCACTAAGTGTTGTTCCTACACACCATGATACTACTAACTTGGTTATTCCTGCTGAGGAATTATCTATCTATCTATACCAATACCCTACTTCATATGCCTGATTTCCTGTTTCTAGATATTTTCCCATCTCCCTCCTATCATAGTAGCACCCGTGCCACCATACACTATCCATCACAACCTGTAGCTATCTATGATTAGAATTGTAACTATCTACTCTCATCAAACTACTGTTTCACCTACCACCTCTTTGGATTATATTAGTTTGACTTGTGTCCCTACCATGTGTGTATCTCATCGACAGACTACTTAGATTCTTGATTATGGTGATTCTGATCATCTCATATATGATTCATGTATGCTTAATACTTATCGTCCATATACTTGTGGCACTTCAATTACTATTGTTGATGGATCTAAAATTCCAATTTTGTGATTTTGAAAATGATTCTTAACTGCTTTGAATCACCTAACTTGAGTGGATCATATTCCTCAAAATCCCCTTAACCTTATCTCCATTACTACTATCATAAAGAATATAAATTATATTTTTATTTTTACATCCACTAGTGTTGGTTTTCAAGAGTGGTCAATTAATCGATATCTCAGTAGAGGTCATCTTAGGGATGGGGTGTACAAGATTGATACCCCACCATCCCTTACATTCCTATCCACCACTACTCATTCCCTAGAATTACATTTTCTCTAGGGTCATCCACCAGATTCTAAAATACATAATATTTTCTACCATTATAGTTTATAAATTTCCATTCATTGTGAATCATGTATGTTTTAGATAAACAATCGAGTATCTTTTGTTCCTCATTAGGCAACACATGTGGCTAACCCTTCTGACTTAGTTCATTTCAATGTATGGGGTCCTTACAGGATCCCTAGTGAGTTAGAGTTCCATTATTCTATATCCTTTGTTGTTAAATTATCTAAAATAACATGGCTATATCTTTTTTTTAAATTATAAGGTTTGTGATATTATTCAATACATTTTACCTTGAAATTTTCACTCAGTCCTCTAAGCCTATTAAATATCTCCAATCGTTCAATGGATATGAATATTTATCTTATTCCCTTTAGTAGTTCCTCAAAGACCATGGTGTCCACCATCAAACATCCTATCCCAATACCTATCATTAGAATGGTGTGTCTAAGCATAAAAATTGTCAAATCCTAGAAGATAATCTAGCCTTATTATTTTGCAAGAATATACCTATTCCTTTTTATGGGATGTGTTTATTACAACCAATTATCTTATCAATCATAATCCTTATTTTATAATTCAGGTTGGGATTCCATTTGGGGCTCTATTCCCCACTCCTCATACTCACCCTCTTTCACTTCATTTGTTTGGGTGTCCCTATTATGTTCATGACACTCATCCCCATCACAAAAAATTTTACCCAAGGGACCTACATTACATATTTATGGGACACTCTCATACCCAGTGTGTAGATAATTGTATCTCTCATGACTTGGGATGGTATATCATCTTTACTGATGTATCTTTCATTGAAAACTCTTCATTATCATCCTATCTACCCTATACCTAACCTGAAACATCCATCGATGACTATCTTCCTCTCACCTTCCACCCACCTCTGCCTCTAATGTCCCGGTATAATTATATTTTATTTGGATCTATCTACTATCATCATTCATCAAAGTTCCCCTACCCAGACCAAGGACACCATTTTCCTGACATCATCTATAACTCCTTCTATGGGCATTGATGAATTTATTATTGTATTATATAAATTTAATCTGTCTTTCCATAATAATACAGAATACAAAACTTTTTAAAAAGGGTTTTCCACTCTAAAGATGATATTGGTACATATCACAGTTTATGTGGCTGAATATCACCTTGGATGGCATAGAGAAGTACATAATGATTTCCAATCCTTGGACAACAATCAGACATTAGATCTAGTCTCCCTTATAGAAGGTATACAAGTTGTTGTCAAAAAATGAATTTATATTTTCCATCTAAATGAATATGGTACACATCATCACCTTAAATCATATCTTATAGAGAAATGAGATAGGATTTTCTCAGACATATGTAGTTGATTATTTTGATAAATTCTAGTTGGTAGATAAAATGTCCATTATTCTACTATCCATGTCTCTTATAGTTACTCAAAATTTTCATCTTCATCAACTTCATTTCAAGAATGACTTTCTATATATTTTTTGTGATGAATATGATATATATCTACAACAACCTCATATCTTGTTTACCTTAGGGGGTGTTTATCATGTATATTAGATTTTTCAGTCTCTTATAGGCCCAAATAGTGTCCTCTTACGTGGTTTGGAATATTTTGTAACATCATCACTACATTTGGTCTATCTCAAAGTATGATGTATCATACAATTTTCTATTGAAAAAAATCCTCTGGTCTCATCATATTGTTTGTGTATGTTGACGATATCATTATTACTTGTGGTGACTCACAAAGCATTGCCGATATCATGTCTTATCTTCAACAAAAATTCCATACAAATGAATTGGGTTTTATGATTTATTTTCCATGCATTTAAGTTTCTTATTATCCAACCAACATCTTCCTTTTACAATGAAAATATGAATTGGATATCTTATAGGATACTAGCTTGTCACAAGCAATCATTGTCGACACTCCTCTTCAACTAGGGGAATAGTCCCTCCATGCCACCACTAACCCATTTTCTCATCCAAATAGGTATCATCCACTTTGGAGAAAACTCAATTATCATACCATGACTCATCTGGATATTTTATACATTTTCAGCAATGTCAATCAATTCATGGAACATCTAATGAAATCCCAATGGGATGTTGTCCTTCACATTTTCAAATACATTAAAAAAGACCCTACCTATGGTATTTGGTATTCACATAATGATTATATAGACATTGAGACCTTCTGTAATGCTGACTACACTGGTTTCTAGTCTACCTAGAATTCCACTTCTAGGTTTTCAGTTTTCCTTACTGGTAACTTAATCACCTAGAAAAGCTTGAAACAAATTGTCATCTTTAGATCCATTTGTGAATCTGAATACTATGAGATGATCGTAGTCACTACTCAAATTATAGGGATTTAAAATTTCTTCAAGAAATTGGGTTCTCACAATAAAATATTTCTCATATTAGGTGTGATAATTTTGGGTCCAATTTTTTTTTTCTAATTCAATTTTCCATGAATGAATCAGGCATATAGAGATTCACTATCATATTCTTCACCATCACCTTAAGTAAAAACTTTTTATCTTTATATACTTTCTAACACATCAAAATATTATTGAAATATTCACAAAAGGATTCTCAAGAGACCAATTGTACTCTATATTCACCAAGTAGGGCATCCACAACATTCATGACCCAGCATGAGGGGGAGTGTGTTTGGTGTTTGTGATTTCTTATCTATGTTTTTTTATTTTTGGGACTCTTCTTCCAAGATAAACAATTTATAGCTTGAAAGAGATTGTTGGACCTAATTATCTAAATTTTATAGTCCAGTATTGGTTTGATCTATCTTGTATTCATTTTACACTATCTATAAATAAATGGATTCTTCTTTCATTGGTGTAAGGATTACAGTTTTAAAAATCCAATAATGTCTCTTTTTTTCTACTTTCTCATAAAATTTACAATGACACTCTAGATTGGGTTCCCCATATATAGCTTATGTGTTTTAATTTAGTCTAATAGGTTTTATATCACAAGAAAAATCATCAAACATGTTGTCTCAGACTAGAACATCCTAATTTTAATGACCCAAAATCATTTTTATCTAGTTAAATATGATTTTCTGTTTTTCCTTTAAAAAATGTTTTACTGGAAAAAATTGCGGAAATGGATATGTTTTGAGCTTACCGTGATACCTTATTGTGTAAAAATCAAGTGACAGTGTCACATTACCACACATTAATATTTACATTAC
This sequence comes from Viscum album, assembly GCA_963277665.1. Classification (NCBI taxonomy): domain Eukaryota; kingdom Viridiplantae; phylum Streptophyta; class Magnoliopsida; order Santalales; family Viscaceae; genus Viscum; species Viscum album. Next base: position 180,796,173 of record OY728153.1, on the reverse strand, counting down.
CACGCATTATACTCCACCTTGCCACATGAACTGGCTTCTTACAGCGAGCTAGACGAAAAAAATTCTAAGTCATGAACTGACCATGCATTGGAGATTCAACTTACCTTGAATTGATAATCACATTACCAGATGTACAATAAACATAACTTGAGATCAAAAAAACTAACTGTGAAAATCATTAATGTGGGTTCATGAAATAAATTAGTTATCGCATGAATAAATCAATATAAAATTCCTAGAAAACTAGCTATATGAAATTGAAATATGTAAGCATGTAGCTACATCACATAATCAACTACATGGAAACAACCTATGTTGATGACATTTCTTACGTAAAATTCAATTATGTGAATGAATTAGATATCTGGGTTTCCTTAAAAAATGTATCCATACAAATCAGCTCTATAAATATGCATTCAAATACATGACTAATCGGCTATTTCATTCTCATTAAGAATTTTAAATCTCCGATGGCTAGTTATTGAAGCATTACATAGAGATTCGATTCATTTAATAAATAATAATTATTATCCAACAAATAATTTTGGATGAATACCATATTTAAGAATAGTAAAATATTATAAAAATCGGTGTGTGTGGTGCTAATATTTTTTTGGAATAACAGAATATTCTACACACTTGTGACTCTACTAAAGAAAAGACTGTAAAACACTCTATTTTCCAAAATTTTCTAATAAAATTTTCAAAGATACATTAAAAGATAAATTCATGGGATTTAGAAAATAAAATATATTCTATTTAATATAATTTACATTTTCTCATTCGTAATCTCTTACTCTATTTTTTTATGGTTAAACATTCAAGCTATGTTTTATATTGGTCAATTTATCTTTAAAAACACAGTTTCATATGATAAACTAGATAATACTCATTGTTCTCTCAAATAATTTCATTTTAATTCCCACAAATAACTATTTAAGAGGTATTCTGTGACATGGCATCATTTTCATTCCACATATTACTTGGGAAGGGCCTCTTTGCCTTGACAAACTTGGGTACTGTTGATTGATATCCCAATCCAATTTTATGATCAATTTATTTATTAATAAACTTCTTGGAATCATGTAATTTTCTTTATGGGTGGATTAAGTATTATCTTGAGACTGAACACCCTATTTAAATTACAGTTTTTTTATTTTCTAGTTTTTTCTTTTAATTTAATAATCAAAATCTATTTTCTAAACTATAAAGAAATTGACCTTGATAATTAGTCTTAATTTGTGTTTATATAATGTGTTTGATTAATAAACATAGTTTCAAAACATAATGTATTTCAAAATCATTTTAAAAGATCCTTGATCACGATTTTAAGAAATTATTTAAATGATAACATTTATATATTTCGTTTATTTTCATTAACTATGTATTTTTAATAAATTTGGGATTTTAATTTTAAATGTGTTTTAGAAAAAAATTCGATTGAAAAATAAATTCATTTCCCTTTTGAAATATCTACTCCAACCAACATTTTGTATTTGTGTATTTCAAAAATTACTTGACTATGATTTAGTATAATTTAAATTTATTAAATTTTTTTTATTTATAAATTTAATTCTTTATGGGTAAAAATTGACAAGAAGGAATTTCCACTAATCATCCTCCTTATTTAATGGAAATAATTATGATCAATAAAATATAAAAAAATAAAAATTTACTCATAAATTATGGGATTTTATATATAGACCTCAATTAAAGATGAATATGGAAAACCTCAAACTACTATAGTTTTTGGGAGGGATTAAACTAAAGAAGCATATGTTTGTAATTGTAAATATATGAATGTATTGTATTGTGTTTTAAGATCATATGGATTTAAAAGAATATTTGCCTATTATAGTACTTTTTAAATTTGGGATAACCATTATATTTCTCATTAAGGAACATCTAATGTTAAATAAATTTGTTTAAACACTTACACTATTAAATATGATACTTTGAAGGTAAATCATGATGAATCTACATCTGACCTATATCTTAGGTTCAATGAGATAGTTAACTTAATGCACACACTAGGAAAGATAATTATTTATAGGGACCAAGTAATGAGACTAATTAGTTTTGTACTAAAAATATTGAGAGGAAAAATTATATCCATCATATAAAATTATGAGATCATTACACTTCTATTAAAGAAACTAATTGGAAAGCTCATGATGTGTGAAGTAGAACTATAAGCAAACAAAGATGAATTAGATGAATTAAAAAAAATCGTTAGCCTATATAGACTCAAAACAAAAAGGGAGTATTAAATTTAGTAGTTCATGTGATTAAGAGTCACTTGGTGATAGTGATGAGGAGATGAATCATTTGTCTAAATGTTTCAAAAAGTTCTATAAAAATAATTTTTTCAAGAAACACAATTATAGAGTAATGTATAAAAAATAAAATTTGAGAAAAAACTATAACAATGATGATTTATAAAATGAAGTGATCTGTTATGAATGAGAATGAAAAGGATACATCAAAGAATAAAAACCTATTTTAAAAAAATTTGAAATAATTTATCATGTAAAATTAATTTTTTATTTAATTCATTCCCTCAATATTTATAGTCTTCATAAATATATCAGCAAGATTATTCCCCTTTTCAAAAAATATTTTCTATGTTTGAGGGAAAAATTATCATCAAAATCAACTTCATGATCACTAACCTCCAGCATTCCTCTATTTATATAAAACATGTATCTTATAGAAATCATGAAACCATAGATATTACCTAGGGATTTTACAATATCTAATAGAATAACTTTTTTAAATTTTACTTCCCTTTAAATTCAAGAACCTCTCCAAAAATTGTTATATCCACTTTGGAATAATTTTTTATCATGAAATATTCCATATGAATATATTTTTATTCTATTTTCTTTAAATTTTAAGGAACACAACAACATCTTTATATTACCCAAAGTTATAAACAATATCTTTTGCAACAAAATTTTCCATACCCACACCTTTTATGACTCCAACAATTGTTTGACAAATATCATGTCAAATATAAGGCTTGTAGCTTCCTAAAATTACTCCACACTAATATACTAGTTTTGAATGAGTAGTGGTAGGACATATCTCACCTCTAGAAGACTGTCCAATTCATTCTATAAAACAAATATGATAACTACGTGCATATTCTTCAACTACCTCCAATGAAAACATTGTATCTGGAGGAGTAAATCCAGATTCATAAACCAATAAAAATGACGTTCTTAGCACTTCAGTAACATAACTATGAAATTTAGTAACATTTGATACTTTTTCAAAGAAAAAATATGAGGAATATGTTGATACTTATTCCATTACAGTGGTGTTTGATCCTCCAAGCCTACATTTCATCCCCCAACATATATATCTTCTGATAGAATAAATTTATAACTCCCTATTGTAGTTGGTTGAACTGACCGTGATTTCTTTCTACTTAATTCATTATCTAAATATATCATTTGTGATAACTTCTTAGCTCATATGAATTGTCATACTTAGGATTCTATATCTTCTTTTCTACTACATGTAATTTTGGTGCTGTTAAACAAATATGAATTTAGACCAAAGTTTACCACTTCAAGAATTTTTAGTCTGGACTCAATCTACCTCTCCTCATCATTATTTTCACATCAATATGGGTATCTCATCATTAAATATAAAACATATTCCTTATACAACTTCATCACCTTGAATTCCTCAAATGTTGAATCGTTGTCATACTCACTCTCTACCCAGAATAATTTCAAACATTCTTCCTCATCCATGGTTCATTTCATCTCTACAGGATTTTCATGTCATATAGAAGAACTATCACAATCTTTACATTAACTCAAGCTCTACCTCACTGTAATAGTAACCTATAGAACATTTTTTACCTCAGACATCAATATCTTGTACTTTATATTTTCTATTTATATAGAATCCAATAATGTTTAATTCTTTAGCATCATGTTTAAAATTTCTATTGATCGTTTAAAAAAAATAATGACTCAAATATACTCTAACGAATTTGATCTCCATGATTTCAGATCACAATGATCATTATCTAATGATAATAAATATCAAATAAATCACCAAATATTACGAATTCATACTAAAAACTATCACAAAATGGAGATAAGATAGAAGAAATAGAAGAACTCAACAATTATTAATAAACTTTGTTGAATTAAAATAAAATTCTAGTAGGTGTAGAAGTAGGAAATTAGAATTATAGTAGGGATTTGTAATTAAAATTGGATAGAAGGGGGAAAATAAAGGAAAAATAACTCACCTTGAGAATATCACTCTCCAAAGGCTTGGCCATAACCTCTAAAGTCATATCATTCAGAACACCAGTTGCAAATACCCAAATAAAAAGGTGTAAACTTTCCCAAGATAATGGCCTCCCTATTTATTAGCCATAACCAAATATCCACAACCCTTTACTAATTCATTTAGTCACTAATTAATACAAAATTGTACTGAAATCCACACAGGTAGTTTATTCCCACTCCCTCTTTTGGACATCCCCACTATCTCATAATCCTAACACTCATGCACCTCACAACACCATTAACATGTTTTCTACTAATAATATTTAATGTGAGTTGAATTGTATTAATTTTTATTTTATCTTGTGATATTTTTTTATATGATAATTTAAAAAATATAGATCATAGAAAAGGTTACCTTAATGAAGGGGTTTTTATGTTAAATGCAACAATACCCATTTTTTTCCACCCACTTCCACAAGTGATTTAGAAAATCATTTTTTTCCTGGTTCTCCACCCACACAGGTTTTATAAAAGTATTTCCCATAACTTATTTCTCCCCTTTATTTCCATTTTTAAAATTATCATTTTTTCAAAACACCATCAAATTTATTATGTTCCTAAACTGTTATCATATGTTTCATCACCTTTTGAGTTAGTTAATTTGGATATGTGAGGTCCTTGTGTGCTTCAAAGTCATTTGAGATATATTTGTTATGTTTAATTTATTTATTATTTTTTTAATTACATGGGTTTACCTTATTACTGACTTATCTAAAAATATTTAATAATTTTTTTATCATTTTATCCTGAATTTTTTTCTCAACTCTTAGTCTACATTAAATGTTTGCGAATAACGGTCACGAGTATTTTAATTTTTTAAAAACATTCATTAATGAACAAAGTTCCATTCATAATATTTTTTTACTGGAAAATACCTCAACATAATGGTGTGCTTGAGTGTAAATATCATCATATACCGAAGTCCACTTAGGTCATACTATTTCTTATGTTGGTTTTAGGGAAATATAATTTTTATTGTTATCTATCATTTTAATTGTCTTTCATCTTCCATTCATTAAAGAGAGAGTAATTTTAATGTAATTTTTCTATACCACTATCCTCATTAAATATCCCTCATGTTTTTAGTTTTTTATGTTATGTTAGAGATACACAAAATAGTTATAAAAAATTTACTCCATAAGACCTTTATTTTAAATTTATAGGATAGCCTCAAATATAGTGAGGATATTTATGTTTCTCTTATGAGAAATTATGGAATATCGTTTATATTAACGTTTCGTTCATTGATACCTCTTCATTTACCTCATCTCGAACCATTTCCTTCTTTGATAATGATCATGATATTATTCTTCCTTTTACCTTCCACCCAACATTACCACATCCTATCATATATGATAATCATGACCTTGGTCATGTATATTATCATCATCCATAAACCATGCCTCCATCATTGATAAATAATTTCACTCTCCCAAAAAAAATTCCGTGATATATCCACAGATTCATTTCCCATTTTTTTAATTAAAGGTACATGTTCTTATAAATATAATCTTGTATATATGCATACCTAAAAACATTAATTGATAATAACCAACACATTGATCTCAGTTTTGGAGACTATATCTGTTCCTCATATGATATATAAGGCGATAACTCATCTAAAATGGATCTAAAAAATAAAATTTCAATTGTAAGATCCAGAAGATAATTGCACATGGATAATTTTAAATTATATAGTAAAAAAATAGGTCATTGGGTGAAAATGGATTTATATGTTTTACTGAAATATTGATGGTACTCTTCATCATTATTAAGCACACCATTTTGTCAAAGGATTTTCTACAATGTAAGTAGTTGATTATTTCAACACTTTTTCACCAATTTTGATGATTTCAATTTACTTATTGATCTTTATTATTTATAATAACCATTTGAACCTTCATCAACTCAATGTAAAAGATATGTTTCTATATGGTTTTATTAATGAAATATTCTACATATAGAAATATCCTTCCTTTATTGCCTCTATGGTTGAGTCCCATGAATGTTAGATTCATCACTCACAATAATGTCCCCTTGAACATAGTTTAGAATATTATATATTTTGGTTACTACATTCATGTTTTCTAAGAATATATAAAACTATAACATCTGTTATCATCAAACATCCTCCAGTTGTAATCTCAAAATTGTTTATTTTGATGATTCTATTATCAAATAAGTGACTGTTACAGGATCAATTGTCTCAATTATTATCCTCATTGATAGTTTTAAAATATGAAATTTGGAGCCTTTATTTTCTTACCATAAAATAGTCCCACTATAATAAAGGGATATTTCTATTTTAATGTAAATATACATTGGATCTATTGTAGGAAATTGTTTTATCTCAAAATACTGTCATTGATACCCCTCATTATCCATGAGATATGTCTCTTTTTGATGATATTGTTCCCTAATAACTTCTTAAGTTATATCACCACCATATTTTTATTCTCAATTACCTATAAATTGTTGGGATGTAGAGCCTTAATTAGTACATCAAAAGTTCAAATCATAAAAATTTGGATCATTGGATTTACATTCACCATATTTTTTGTTACCGAAAAGTTTCTATGCATGATGTTAAGGTGGTAGGAGTTCATCTCATTTGCGTTGATAGTTTATTTTCCTTCAAAGGTAATGGCTACATTAAATGTTTTCATCTACCAGTGGTTATATGGTAATGCATAGAGAGGTATAGAATTTAAACAAATATGATCGGTCATTGGGTTGGAAACCTACCTTAGGCTATCATTTATTTTAACCCAGGTATTTTGGAGAGTAGGTTTTAATTTGATTAGATAGTTGTTGATATTGTTTATGTATAAGGGAAATTCAATTAAATGTGTGGAAATAATGAAAAAATATTGAAATAATGGAAGAAATATTTCCTCAAATTATTATTTATTGGAGAGCTGAGAAGTTGATGGTGATTCCCTATTTTTATAATATTTTCACCTATAATATTATTTTTATAATAAAAGAAATAAGCAGTGTGGTTTCCCCCATAAACATAGGACCGAATCAAATTATACCTTTTGTTACTATTATTCATTCATTTATTTTATTTCATGCTTTAATAATTAATTAATTTTTATGACATTATTTTTATTTATTGTGAGTTGTGTCTGTGTGGATAGATTTTGTGTGGTGAGTAGGGTACAGTGATTAGATACTTATAATACACTTTGTCAAGGGAGAGAAAAATTATGGAGATTTATTTTTTCCTATTAACTATTATAGTGTATGAAATTCCATTGGATATGTGTATTTCTACATCCAATGGTTTGTAAATAGTATATGTGATTGGTTTTTCATGGTTCAGTTCACATGTTTTATTTTTTCTCCAAAAAAGTGATATCAAATGGTTTGTTCTAATCTTCTGATTTTCACAGTAGTAGTATAACAAGCATTAAGTAAGATAGTTGAATGATATATATTGATAAATTTGACATATCATATTTTGGATTCTAGAGAATGAAAATTGAAGACTATATAATTCAGAAAGACTTGGAGGTTACCTTATTAGGAGTGAAGCTAGTGCTAATAGAGAAATGAGAACTGGAAAACATGTATAGTAAATCACTTACTCTGGTGAGAATATCCCTTGAGATAAATTTTGTTTTCAAAAATCGAGAGTAGAAGGTTGTAGTGGATGTTATCAATAGTATAGGTAGACTTCTATGAAAAACTGATGAAGCCTAACAATACCTTTATGTTGTGCCAATTATTTATCTTAAGTTTTATAAAAGGAAGACCAATGGTAAATCATGTGAATTAATTTAACATGATTCATGGGAAGATTCAATAGCTAAAGGTAACCTTTACTAATGATGTATGGGAATTTATAATATTATATTCACTTTCTAAGAATTGGTATGTAATGGTTACTATTGTATGTAACTCTAGGAGAAAATTTGATATGGTGTTTAATGATATTATGAATATGATGCTCAATGAATAACTTCAATTAAATGAATTTCAAACAAATTTTCTAGTATTCTTAAAACTGATGGAAGGGGTAGGTCACCCCATTGGGAAAAGGTTTCTCAGATGAAGTCATCCATAATTAAATCTAAAAAAAGGCAACAAGATAAGAGTTGTAGAAATTTTACTTATCTAATTCCTATGTGTTGGAAGTGAGATAAGGAAATTGAAAAAAGGATTAAAAGGGTATCAATGATAAAATTTCAAATACATCCACCTCTAGAATATACGTATTATTCATTGTAAAATAAGTTCATAATGAATTGTTACTAAGTGATAACACAATGTTAAGAGCTTGGGTGGGTGAGTCAAGATCATTTTTTCATTAAATAAGTGATCAAAAATTCATAAAACACAATGTATCTAAGATTTTTTTGTAAATTCCTCATATTGGATGGTTGATCCTTAATGTTTTTGGAAAAGGTGATATCAAAATATGAATAATTAATGGAGGATTATTAAAACTATCATATGTCCACCATATATATGGCCTTAGGATAAATCTTATTTCTATTGGAAAATTAAATGATACTGGATATATTACTAGATTTTAAAATATTTTAAGAAAGTTTACCCATGGATCCATTATAATTTCAAAAGGTATAAATGATGGGACCCTTTACATGGATTAAAATTTAGATGGGATTTGAGTTGTAGAATTTATAACTTTTGATGATTTGGAAGTATGGAAATGTAGGTTTGATAACCTCAGTGAAAATAACATCGATGTTTTTGAGGCCAATGTAATACTAAATCTTAACCAAATGAAATTTGAAAATGGAGGATGTTATGTACGTGAAAATCACAATAGAGTGACTTTTAACATAGATGATTCGAATCATAGGGACCAAAAATTAGAGCTTGTACTCTCATATGATTGGGGGCCTTCCCCTTTTCAATATTATGGTGGTTTGATTTACCTTCTTACATTCATTGATTTTGCTACAAGGGAAGTATATTTTTACTTCTTGATGTTCATATATGTTATATTTCAGGTTTTTATTCATTCTAAATCATTGTTATAAAGGGATTACAGCCAATAATTGAAGAGAATATGAATAGAAGAAGGTGGTGAGTACAGTGGATTAAATTTCAATATTTTTTTGTAAGAATAAAGGAATAAGGAATGAAAAAAGGGTTCATATAATTCCTTAGTAGAATGGAGTATCTGAACGATAAATAAAACTTTGATAAATAATGCCATAAGTATGAGGTTAAACTCTAGAGTGACTAAGGTAATTTGTGTATAGAAACTCAATAGTAAGGTTTATCTCACTAAAATAAGTCCAGCATCGATAGTTGTGTAGGAAATTCTGAAGAAGATATGGTCTAGAAAATGACCAAAAGATCATCATATTATATTCTTTTATATTTTAGCATATGTACATGTAAATGATAAGGAACATGAAAAAAATTATTTATCCAAAATTATTTATTTCCTTAGTTATAGAGAAACAAATTTTTGATTTCGTTTGTGGGATGGTGAAAGAAATAAATCATCAAAATAAGTGATATTATCTTTGAAGAAATGTTTTTTTTAAGGACAAAAAATTTTGGCGCAAGAATTTGAAGGAGAATCAATTATCATAATCTTGATTGAATAGACTATCAGTAGTTCTCAAAATACAGATAACTCAGATTCAGGTGTTATTGGAACCATAAGTACAAAAGGTGGGCCATTAGAAATACTAGGAAGTCCAAGAGTAGCTGAAGCTCAAGTGGGAGAATCATAATTACATACTTTAGAAGTATGAGTATTAAAAGTTCACATAATGGCATAAAGAGTAGATCCAAGTATCTTATAGAAGTCAATTAAATTGAGGAGATCAACTATAATTATAATACAGTTTCAAAGGTATGTGTTTGAGATGAACTTTTTACTCCTAACGGATGTAGGATAACTTTAAAATCTAGATGATTCATCTTATTTTAGTGATAATAACCAGTGGGATTCAGCCAAGAATGAATATATAAACTCATAGAAGTTCAATAGAACAACGGAGATAGATAAACTATTGTAAGGAAAAAATGAACTTGAGAATAGTGAGTTTATTGAATCAAGGAAGAGGATGATGGAAAGTAGACATAAAGGAATTGATCATAGTGAGGGGGTTTTAATTAAAGGAAGGAATATATTTCTAATAAATATTCTCACAAGTATTTAAACATTCTACAATCATAACAGTGTCAAGAAAGGATGGATTCAAAAATCTATATCTAGAGAATATAAATTTAAACAAAGTTACGATTCATGGTGATTCAGAGAATGATATTTACCTGGAATAGTAAATAGGTGTATCATTATTTTTTCATCATAATTTGGTATATAAACTAAAAAAATCCACAATGGTCAAATAAATCCCAATGATGGTGGAATCAAAAATTTGATTCATTCATGTTAGAGGAAGGGTTTAGTAGGTGAAATACATACTGTTGAATTTTTCATATGAAATGGAGAGATGAGCAATTCATCATATTTCTCTTATAAGTGGAAGACATATTGATTACTGGATCATATGGTTTGAAAATAGGAAAGATGGATTTTGATTTTTCTAAAGGATTCGAGATGAAATATATTGGACTAGTAAGGAATATTTTAGGGATAAAGATCAAGAGATATAGGAAAATCAAGAATTCAGTTATATCATAAAGAGATTATATCTAGAATATATTGGAAAGGTTTTGGATGGATGAATATAGGCCAATCTCAACCCCTCTAGAAACTCACATAAAGTTCTCCAATTCACAGGTTCAAAAAACTAAAGTTAATGCCATGTACTTGGAGAAAGTACCATATACATCAAAAGATGGAATTTTGATACACGAAATGGGTTTCACTTGGCCATTCATTTCCCATATAGTGGGATTTGTGATTTAATACATATATAATTTTGGGAAATTTCAATAGGAGGTTGTGAAGTGGATCCTTTCATATTTTAAAGTATCATTAACTCAAGATCTTTTATCTAGGTTGGATGATTTGTTATAATGTTTTGTGGAATCAAAATTCACTAGATATCCAAGTACTGTGAATAGTATAATGGGTTTCATGATTAGATATAGAGGTCATATAATAAGTTGGATATAAAGACTTCAAAATATCATTACATTAAGTACAATGATATTGTATTTTGTTTTGACAATAGAGTATGGGAAAGAAAGGATATGGCTTAATATATTACTATAGAATCTTTTATGGATTTAGGAAAGGGAGGTTATTTTTAGTGATAATGAAAGTGCTATTCACTTTGTAAAAATCCCGGTGTTCTTTTTTGAAAAATGCATAATAATCTAAAATATCATTTCATAAAAAACTTACTAGAGGAAAATGAATTTGAGTTATACAAGATATATGTAATCTGAAATATGCCATAAATATACAGCCAGGTGGTAGTTCAGTAAAGTATGAGATAACATGGACCCTCAAGAAGACTTGGGTGAATAAAAGAAGGAAATAAAAGGATAATGTTTTTGAATAATAGGTGTTATAATTTTTTTGTGGATTTCACTAAAATAAGTGTTCATGTAGGATATTTTTGGGATGAAAAGACATTTCTAGTGTATTAGAAGTTTAGAACACCAGATATTTGAGCATCAGATTTACATTCACTAGAATTTGGATAAGTGTCAAGTAGTTAAGGATTGATATTAAGGTAATAGGTGATTATCTCTTCAGTGTTAGATGTTTTTTACTCTAATGGTAGTGGTTCCATTTGTTTTTCTCTTTAACCAATGGTTCTATAGTGGATCATTGAGTGGTATGAAAGTTTAAAAAAGCTAATGGGACACTATTTTGGTAACCAAGATCAAGTGGTTAGATCCTTTAACTCAAGTTGTTAGGCGAGAAATTTTAACTTGTTTTACCGATTTTGGATAATATTTAGGTATTCGGGACCTTAGATGTAATGTGTGGAAGTAGTGAAAAAAGTGGAAACAATGTAATATGTTATGGTAAAAATGATCATTTATTGGATATCTAAGAATTTTATGAGGTTTACTTGTTTTTGTAACATTTGTTTCACTTTTAATCTTCCAGTTATAATAAAATCATGAAGTAGTGTAGTTTCCATTTTACAGATAAGATATAGTCCAACAAAAATCAAACTTTGTGTTATTTTTATTATTTCATTATTTTTTTATATTGATGGGTTTATTTTTGATATTTTTTGTAATGAGGTGTGTGTGTGTGTGTCTAAGAGCGAGGTTAAATTTTGTACAATGAGTCGGGTGAAATGACTACCTTCTTCCAGAATGCTCAGTCAAGGGGGAAGAAACATACAAAGATACATTTTTTATATTATGATAGTACAATATATGATTTTCTCATAAATCTATGTCTTCCTACTTTCATTGGTCTATCAATATTATATGTGATCGATTTTCCGTGGTTTATTTCCTATGTTCAATTTTCACTCCCAACAATAATGAATCATCTAAATGTTTCTTGCATTATTAGCAAGGCTTGTAAATTTTGGGAGCATCTCACAAAGTCATAGTGGGATGTTATTCCTAAAATCATCAAATATATTAACAAGGACCCCAATAGTGGCATTTTATATTTTTATCATGCTTACAAAGATGTTATGGAATTCTGTGATGATGACTATTTAGGTTTTTTATCTAGCTAAAAGTCCACTTCCTGGCATGTGGTATTTATGAGTGGAAAATCAATCCATTGTCATAGTTTGAAATAATATTTTTTCCCCAATATGATTCTGAGTTCAAATAATGTGTCTTCGTTGTTTTCACTATAGTTATTATTTGGATCCATCATCTTCTCTATGAATTTGACTTACTAATAAAAAGATATACTCATCCCTACTGTAATAATTAATATGTCATTAGAATATATGTTCTTACATGAGTGCACCAAAAATATTGATGTGATGTTAGAACCCAATCCTAATTCCCCTTCTCAATATCCCAAAATAACTCTCTAGTAGTAAAAAAATAAAAATTGATGAGTGATATTGAAGGTGTACCTCTTTGTATTAGAGCGAGAAGTCTCAATCTAAAGTTGAGGTAAGAGTTCCACCCCTAGCCATCTCATGTTTTCTACATACCAATTTTCACAATCTCTCTCATTTATTTTGTTAGAGGATCTAGTTAATACTATATTCTAAGGTGGTTATCTTGAATATACCCTTAAAACAATCAATTTTTTATCCCTTGCTTTTTTTTTCAGTCACTATTCAATTTTCTACCCGATTCATGGGCCTTATCACTTCTTACCATTACAATTTTAGTTTTTCCATAGGAATAAAATACATAAAATTATTTTTTATGATAAAAACCTCATCCCATGTATCTTATTGAATATAAATTTAATTCTTATATATTAACCATTAAAGAATCTACTCACCATGAATGAGAATAGCTTGAGAGATTAAAATTATTAATGGGTAAAAAATAAGGAAATTCCATTTCCATGACCATTGGAAAGGCTATGAAGACTAAATTTTTTCTAGAATCCATTTTAAGTTAGTAAATATGGAAAAAATCATATATACAAGTGTTTTATGGTAACTAAAATATATATAATAAAGGGCCCCTATTTTTATTAATCTAGAAAGTATCAAAAAAACTGAAGCAATCTTTTTATTAATATGAGGATTGACTAAATATTTTTTCTGAGGTCAATGCTTATAAAATACCCATCCACCAATCATAAAATATATATTATAATAGTACTTATTAAATTATTAAATCATTTGGTCCTATTCTCGATAGAGAAACCAAATTACTTGATGAAATTCTTCATCTCAGTCCAATAATCTAGGACTGATTTCCTCAACCTGTGTTTCACCATGAATAAAATAGAAGATGTATACAGGTTCATGACCATAAAACATCTCAACCGGGACAGTGTTAGTTGAGTTTTGAAATGATTTATTATTATATATCTTATCCCAAGGTACCCAAGAGGGCCATATTATGGGTAGTTTCCAAATAGAATAAATAAGTCTCAAGGAATAGATTAATTACCTCTATTTTCCATTTTGTTTTTGGGGAGGTATGTTAACTAATATTCAATGTAGTGAATTTATTGAAAAATAATACAAGAAAAAATGATATCATAAATATATAATCTTGATCACTGATAATAGAGAAAGGTATTCCTTATAAACAGACTACTTCTTTGGCCAAATAACTCAATTATGATATGTGTTCTTTATGGTAGTTCATTAGAGGCGACTCTCTATTAGAGGTGAAATTTCAAAGTTTTATAATGTGTAAACACAATAATATCATCCCAACAAGTGAGTCCACAAATATTTAATAGATAACGTGAGTACTATCATCTCAAATTCATAAGAATATTTTTATTGAGACACAAGGGAGATAACTAATACGAGGGGGGTTGAATTGTTTATTAAGTGGATCAAAATTTTTTAGCTTCTCCCCATGGAAACCCATAATTATTTATTATTTTAGTTAATCCTTATGCACCCTTTCCATATTTAAATATGAATCTTATTAATATCCAATTAATTCTAAAAAATTGCACACCTTTAATGTTTTGAGTAGTGTAGTTAGGGATAACTTAAATTTTAGTAGGATCCATAGAATATCCTTTTCCAAAAATGATATGACCGGGATATTATACTGATTTTTTTAAATATGAACTTTTTTTTATAAAAAAGATATTATCATCCTGGAATATGGTAAAATATAATGGAATATCCTATAAATTTTTCTTATATTATGTATTATAAATTATTATATCATCTAAAAAACCAAGATAAATTTTAGAGGTAATCCCAAAAAATATCAATCATAGTTTCTTGGGATGTTTACGGGGGAATTGGTAAGGTCTAAAAACATGTAAAGAAACTCATAATTCCCATTATCTATTCAAAAATAATTTTTCTCTAAAATATCATTATTCTGATTTTATGATATCCAAATTTTAATTCAAGCTTCATAAATAATTGAGAACCATGTTATTCATTTAACAACTCTCGAGTTCTTTTATTGGATACTAGCTTAATATTTTCATCTTTTATAGTACTATATAATAAATTCACATTTTCCATGATGAATATTTTTTACTGAGATGACAGGGCTTGATAATTTATTGGTGTTGGGGTGGATAACCCCAATTTACAAGAGTTTATAGAATTGCTTTTTTTCCCGTGAAAGAGATATTAAGGGTAGAAATATAGATTTCTCTTTATTATAAGAATGGTAGTGATATGGTTATACCAATATCAAGCCTTTCTTAGGCCAAAGAGTGATATAATGATCATATATTATTTTAATATGCATCCCCTTTGGTTCTTGAAAAAATGATGAAAACTATTCTATAACATGTTTTATAGATTATTTAGAAGTTTATGGTAGATTCAGTCTTCTATTGTTAAATATTTTCCCAACT
Organism: Viscum album; assembly: GCA_963277665.1. Classification (NCBI taxonomy): domain Eukaryota; kingdom Viridiplantae; phylum Streptophyta; class Magnoliopsida; order Santalales; family Viscaceae; genus Viscum; species Viscum album. The sequence goes on along the minus strand of OY728153.1, from coordinate 180,780,489 downwards.
ATATAAAATTATTAGTTCTTAGGTACAACCACATAACTTTACCTAAACACATTTTTTAGTGTGTGAAAATACTTCCCACTACTCAATTGGAGTTTGATGATTTTTTCACTAACATGTAATGTGATATAAATACAATAAAAATTAGAAAAACAATTCTCCAAGGGACCATAAGCATGATTCTAAAATAATTAAATCATATCCTCCCATATTCAAAACCCATGCACAAATCCTAAAATAAAAATATGCAATGTTAGCCTACATATTAGAACACTTCCCCTTGATTTCCCATCTCCCAATTTTATTTCAAACCTATTTGGAATACATACCTCTAGTGTAACCATGGATTAGAAAAATATTGAAGATATGAAATTTGTTTTTCCAAAATAACATAATTATAATGTAATTTTGATCCCCTAATAGATTCATAGATTAATTTTTTTGCATAAATTTCTAAAAACTATATTTATCTAAAAAATACATTAAAATCAATTACCAAAAACTATCCATCATCCTATGAATCAAAAAATCGTCATCATCCTCCATGCCACTAATATCTTTCAATGATTCACCATCTCTCAAAACCAAATCCCAATGTTTTATATTAGGACACCTGTTAAGTTGTATAAATTATTGGACACATTTAAAATAAAGGAATGTACATCAATGTTATTCCTATTCACATGAAATGGTGTTATGTATACCATATGTAATACTTAATTCAATGTCAACATGATATTTTCTATCACTCCCTAGAATTTTCCTTAAATAAAATCTTATATTGAGAATCCTTGGATTTGATGTAGTGATCAATAGTTCATTATTTAAGAGATAACACAAACTATATGGATACATAAAGTCCTAGTTGTATTTTGAAATCTTTTTTTTATTTCCATTTATTATTTTGGTTACCTATATGACTACGTTGTGGGTGTTTTTGGTTATGAACTTAAACCCATTCCCATATCTCCATCTTAATTCTATTCAAAAACAAACCCACATAAAATTTCTCTGAATATCCCCAAAAAATAATTATGTGAGTTTAAAACTCCATGATGAAGTAGATAGCCAATAACTTTTTCCCATGAACCTCCATTTATTCATACATATTTTTCATCTCAAAAGGTAAAAACCATGATATAAGTTCTTTCCAGAATTGGTCCCAAGTCAATATCTGAAAAACATTCTTCTAGGTTATTATTCAGTGTAATGTGTTTCACTCTATTCAAATTTTCAACATAAATAAAAAAATTAAAAGGTGTATTAAGTTGATAGAATAATTGATCATATTGAAATATCCATCTTTTCAGGTTATCTACACATAATGAAGGGATATAAATGTGTCTGTCCTTGGATTCCAAGGCTAATAAGAATTTTTGATTGTTTTTATTGGTTCCCATTCTCCCACTTTTGAAGTGTATTGATCATCAAACATGGAGCTCTATCCTTAAATTATACCAAAATACATATGTGTTTCATATCCTATATTTTTCCCAATGATCAATATATCTAGAAAAAATTGCATTTTCTTATGTTTTCCCCTATAAATTCCTATGGAAAAATTGGTAGAATTTTCTAATTAAACTCTTATATTTTTTATTTTGGAATAATTATTTTCTATAATGGGTTTACAACCTCTATGAGTCTTTATATTCTAGTGTATATAATGATGAATTTATTGAAAAAAACAAATGCTAGTCTCCCAATTGAAATTCCACTTCTTAACAGCCAAAAATGACACACTAGGAATATGAATACAAAGAAAATAGAAGATGTGGATGAAAGTTGTACCTATTACTACCAAATCCAAAAATCAAAAAAATTTATTACTTCACCATTTTTACATTATATAAAATCCATTATATTAAGTTATCTCATAACCACTTGTTTCACATGCGGCCTTCTTGAATATACCATCCAAACTGATGTTTCCCTCCCCCTTGTATTCTAGTCTCACTGCTACTTTGTTGAACCATTTAGATCATGGTACGTATTAAGTGGAGAACCAGTTTATTCAATCCCAATTCAATAAAACATATCTCACATTTGGATATATTAAAACTACAAATAAACATAATAATAACTGTACAAAAATCATTTTTACACCTGAAGTGAAGTGTATGTACACAAAAATAGAGATGCACAACATCTATGATTCAATTTTATGGGGAGTTTTTTCATTATTTTTCTCTATATTTTTATATGTAACTCTTTAATTTAATGATTAATTTTTTCCAAGATGAGAGATACTATGGGACCCAATTCAGTTAACCTAGGCCAAAAGTTTCCTATCATAGTCCCACATTAAATACTTATTGTGATGTATCTGAAAGATATTTCAATAAATAAACCACACCGCATATTATTAAGGTAAAATATTATATCATACAAAAGAAATAAATTATTGAATGATAAAAAAATCATAAATTCATATTCAATCATGATGTTAAATTACTTAAATCATGTATGTGGAAGGCTAATATTGGTAGTGATGACAATCCTTTAATACATAAATATAAGGGTGTTGAAGTCCAGTTAAAATCACTATTTGATTCTCATATTAGGATTTTAAGACTCCTTCAAATATTGAAGTTGAATCAAAATCTAAATCAGAGTCATGTATTGAGGGGTTATGTGGATTTATTGATTACCAACTTAAAGATGACAGATCCATGAGATTCATTTGACTACCCCCTCATTTTGTCAAAATTGATTTGGCTACCTTATCATGTAATGTCAATCAAGATATAATTGATTATAAAACCTAGAATTTATAATTTGTTAAAAATAATATTTGAAGAAAATATTTATTATCAATGATGGAGATAATGTTTACATACTATAATAATAGCATCTATTTTGTTGCTATAAAATCTAATGATGTTAAAGTCATTAACTGTAAATGGATATAAAATAAAAATAAAGATAATGTTAAATACATAAAAATTTGGTAAAAAGTTGACTAATTCCCAAGACATTATTTAAATAAGAATGTATTAATTATAATTAGATATTTTCTCTTGTTGTGAAGAATTATTCAATAATATTACCTCTGTCATTTGTTTCTTTTTATGATTTTAATTTAGAATAAATTGATGTGAAGATATTGTTATTTCTTAGTGAGTTGGAAGAGAAAATTTATATGAATCCTAAAAAGGGTTAAACGATTAAGTTTAAAAGTAGATAAGTTTTTTTTAGAATAAATTATTTCATGGTTTAAATTTTATTTCACTATAGTTTATAATAAATTTTATTATTTTATGATGAAAAATGGTTTTATTCATAGTAACTATGATTTTAATGTTTATTTTATTTGTTTCAAGCATTAAATTTTTTTATCTTCTGTTATATGTTGATGATATGTTAATCATTTGTAAGAATACGAGTTTGATTGATCATATAAACCTACAACTGAAATTTATTTTTTGAATGAATGATCTGGGAAATTCTAATAAAATTTCTTAGCATGAATTTTTTTAAATAAATTGAAGATAAAATGTTATCTATATATTAGCATGATTATGAAAAATTATCTTGAAATGAATTTTTTTGACAAACCAAAACCAACTAACATACATCAAGGCCATCACTTTAAACTGTCTGTTTCACAATCACATAAATTTGAATCAGATTTATTATATGAGGGAAATATGATAATGTCTAATGAAGTATTATGTACACCATTATTTTCTTGATCTTGGATATTTCATATGTTGTTTGTACTTTTATTAGGTGATAAGAAATCCATGGAATCCTTATTGGAATTTTTTTAGAAGAATAATAAAAGTATATTTTATTTTATTTTATTTATTTTTATTCTTCTGTGTTGATTTTAATTTTGAGAATATAGTGTAGGTTATATAGGCACTTATTATACTATTGATAAAGGTACCCAAAATTTATCACATTCAATGTTTTTTAGCATTCTTTGGTCCAGATTATTGGAAATTTATCATTTTTTGTAGTTTAATTATAAAAAACTATGTATATAGATATTGGATTGTATTTTTTAGAGGTATTATTGAATTCGGTATAATAAGAGTTAATATGGTACATATTAATGACAATTCAGTTGATAGTTTGACTAAGGTTATTTCATTATTAAATCATAAACACTACTTATAAATTTTAATCATGTGATTATTTTCATAAACTGGGTGCAAAAACATCATGTGAATTGATACTCTATAAATTTTTATTCATAAGAAAAATATTTGTGAAAAAGGGTTTTCATGGTAATGAAAATTAAAATGTTAAATATGTTTTTTCCATGTAAACACTTTCCATGAAAAAATTATTTTCATTTATTTTATCATGCTGTTTATATTGGATAGGTTAGATGGATCAGTACCATTTAGAATTTCATTTCCCATATGGTTATATTCATTAATATTTAATGTTTTGGGGCTAGTTTTCATTCTTTCCAAATCACATATGGTCGTGTATCATGTTTTGGTCTAATACTAATAAAAGCTATCATTCTTGATTATTTGGTTCCTTTCATCTAAGGGTTCTAAATTATGTAATATTTTTTTTGTGTATTTATTCAACATATTATAAAAATAGTTTTTCTTGATGACTTAATGATTAATAGTTTACCACCAAAATTATTCAAATTAACAGATTTAAAATTATATTCAAGACCCTTCCACTCACCAAATGTTATTGGATAACATATGTAATTTATGCTCTATTTCTGTGTCTATTGTAGCTACCTATATACTGAAATCCTTGATCACCATAATTTCTCCTCAGTTTAAGAGTGGTTCATGGATTTAATCTAGTTAATTTAAGCGATATAAATTTAGAGGAGATAGATGATGATGAGAGATCCATTATCCTACCCTTGCACTTTTTCTTCTAATGTGGTCTGGAGATCCTATGTTTATTCCCTTAAATCTTTGGTAGTGAGGGGATTCGATGACAACCTTGTACTTGATAGATCCATAACATTTTCATTAGTTACCCTAGGTCTACACAATTCATAAAATTATAAAACCAAAACAACATATCTATAAGAGTGAAGTAATTATAAAGTTTTACTGTAGAACCTACAAGGATTCTTGAAATTTATTTAGGTGAGTTTAAGTATTGAATGAGAAATAAATTAAGAAATAAAGTTGTGAAGGTTTTCTAGGTTCAATATTTTTTTTTATACTGGGTATGTGAATAATTATGTTTTAATTCACATGTTCTTTCAAAAATTGGGTATAAAAGGGTTAGTGGTCTTGGTACCCTTTCATTAATTCATTAAACTTTTCATTTATATAGCTAATTAATTGGGTCCATTAATGAATTATGTGGCCCAAAATGTATTTAAAAATTATCAATTTGGATCATATAATTTTCATACATAACCATGAATGATTAGATGATTCATTAAAAATAAACTCTTGAAATCACAAATCAATGGGCATGTAACAAAAAAAGAATTATATTTAGAATTGAAAATTAGAGTGAAACGACCCAAAAATTTGTTGAAATAGAAAAAATATACCCTAAAAACACTCCCCCTATAATAAAATCACACCAAATTGAGAATCAAAATCCTCATGATAATCATAAAAGGGAATATTAACATGATTACCAAATGTGAACAAAGTGTAGAAGCAATAGGGATTTTGGACTTCCCTTCCGCTCCAATGTTGGGTGATTCTAGGAAATTCAAAATCCCTCTCGAATCTGAGTGCTATTGAATTAATAAACCTCCATGGAAATCCCCCCAAGATGGAATATTATAATCTAATGTTAACTATAGGTCAGGAATGTGAATGGATATTTACTGGCGTGAATCATGTGGTTTTGATTTTCAAAATTTTCTTCCATCGAATTGTCAAGTTGTTAGTGGATCTTCACATCCTGAATAACTTATATGTAACTCATACATGGAATGAATATTTCTTATCATAGTGTGAATTATCATCATTATTTTTCGAATATTTCTTCCTCATCTCAGTCATGGTGTGAATTAAATTCTTGGTGTCAATCAGTCATCCCCAGATTCTCCATTTGTACTCAGTTACAATTTATCACTGTCACATCACAACAATCCATATTGTAATGTAAAGTCTTTGTCATTCATTAATTTTATTTCAATATTTTTTTCCTATGAATTGAATTCCAATATCCCCTACCGTGATATGAATAAAACAATAATTGAATTTTAATGCTTTAAAACTTTTAATTCCTAGAGAAACCTATTTTATAATAAAGATAAATTAATGATTTAAGGATATCTATCCCCAACCTATACATAAATCCAGCCTTCCTCAAGAATGAAATCTTGACATAATATAAAGTATGTTCATACTAATATAAATTAAATGAAATTTCAATAAAACCAAATGATTTAATATGGAATTAAAATTTTAATCATCATAAAGAAAAATTTCATCAACTCCTCCATTTTGAAAGAAATATGTCAATCATGTGTTTTACTTTTCCCATTTAAAATTAATAATGCCTCTCATCATTCTATGTATATATTTCAATTCATTATCAATGATCATGAAATTTTTAATTTACCTCACTTTAATTTTTCATTGATCGTCATTCAAGGTAAAAAAATTATATAGTTTTTTGATCATACCTCAAATCTTGCTCATTACCATAGGATTGCAATGCATCTAATTTATCCACCCTGGAAAGATAAAAAAATATCAATTAATCATGAATGTATAATCATTATGATCAAATGACTATAAGGATTAAGGTTTGGTAGGAGGATGATGTGAAACATGTAATGGTAAAAAAATGAGGTTAATATATAGGATACTTTGAATCATATTCAATAAAATCCAAATGAAGAATTATCCTGCATAAGATGAAATATCCACATTCCCAAAACTCAAATAAATGTCATTAATCAATGATGTATAATGAATGATTAAACCTATTTATTTTTTCATTTTTTTTACTTTGATTTTGGAAAAGTATCACAACAACCTCCCAACCCCAAATGATAAAAATACATTGGTCAAGTAACTGGTAATTTTTGACCGTTGAAAACAAAATCAATTTTATTTAATTTTTATTTTCCCCCCGTTTTAGTAGTGTGTTAAATATACTAAAATAAATGATATTCATGAAACATTTCCCAACATTCACTTAATAAAACCAAAACACTTATCTGTTTTAGTATACATATCCCCTCCACCACAGATCTATCACTACCATATTCATATTAGAAATTCATTAAAAATACAATGATAAGGGAAGGAAAGTATAAGATATGATCATAATGTGGGTTTTACCTAATATTTTCATTTATAACTTCTATGAGACCAAGAAGGATTAATGTAAAGGTAGTTCTCTAGACAAGGCTTAATAAAATATGTCTCAATCATTTTAAAATTGAAAATTTACAATCACATATTTGACAATATTCAAATAAAGTTCTAAAAGAAAGCATGTCTGAGTATCAATTAAGAAATTTTCTTATGAAACAATATTTAATTTTAGGATTATAAAATTTCTAGGGAATGAGAGCATGCATTTGGTACAATCACTCATTAAAATTCAAATCAATAATAAAATTATTTAACACAAATATTATGAATTCAGGGAAGACCAAATCTAAGAAATATTATAGCTACATAGATCCAAAAGTTCCCCTAAATCCTAATTTTTCAAATCCAAAACCTCATGTTATCTATACTTATTCTTGGTCCTGTTTTTCTTATTTAAATTTATTTAAAAAAAATTGAATCATGGAATGATGAATATTATATTCATTTCATGTCTCATAGATAATATATTGAAGAAAAAACTGAATGAGGGGCATGAAATTCCATTTAAAATTTCACAAAAGAATTCAAAACTAATGTGGAGAATACAAGAAAAAAATATATAATTAAAATTTTTAATCCCCTTTTAAATGAATATATTAGATTTTTATGTTTAGGTTTTGTTCTTCTAAGTTTATGGCATGAAGATTCATCTCATGATGTGAATTGAAATCACACAACATGAATAGTTCATGATAGTTTTTTTCATTATTCTTTGTGATAACATGATAGACCTAAAAAATGAAAAGCCATGAAATTAATATACCTTTTCAATGAAATGGAAAAATGGGAGAGTGCATATTCCAAAAATTTGAAAAGAATTCCTAAAAAATTGGGTTGCCTCTTGGATGTTATTTTTTTATTACATTTTTTACTCAGGCTTACCTCATTTATCTTAGGTGACACAATATTTTGAAATATTTTACCTGGTCTAGATTCATAAATTTCATTAGTTATGACCAATCCTGGAATATGGGACTCCTTACTTCTTTCAAAACAACTTCATTAGACCTTGTGGGAGGATATTCTCAACCTCTATTAAGCCTTTCCATGAATAATGTTTCCGAATATAAAATCCAAAATTTAGTTCATTCACCATCCAATTCTTTTTTATTCTTCAATGTGTTGTGTAGTGTTTGTTCCTCCATCATCAACAATCTTATATCTTAGATTTACTCTTCTCATCTAGGATATATCTTCTTTTTCTTGAGTTTAAACAGAAAGTACCTCTTGATTTTCCTTAAGAGAGAAAACCACTTCATCGTAAAACCTATTTTATTCTAGAAAATCAGTAACTTTTACATTTTAGTTGATTATTGGATGGTGTATGTTAAAATTGGATTTCTCACTGTCTACTCTTAGACACAACTCACCACTTTTAACATAGATTAATTCTCTCAAAGTTTCTAAAAATATTCTTAGAACAATAAGAGGTGTCCTCTACATAACCATATATGACACAAAAAATTCCCTAAGGAAGATAAACTTATCCAATTTAATCAAAATACATTCAATCAATCCTCATGGTTATTTTATTATTGAATACACTAGTTGAAGTAAAAATCGTCTAGGTTTATGCCATTATGTCCATGTATTTTAAAGGTGGTGAAGGACATGATATTGAAACTCACACTTAAATCATATAAGTACTTTCCAAATTTATTAGACCTAATATGAATAAGAATCGAAAAACTACCCAAATCTTGTTGATTATTTGGAAATCCTTTGAAAACACAATATATCACTCTCTCGTGAGTGGTATTATTCCTATTTTTTACAACATGATTTTATTCATCACAATTTTTTTCATAAACATTGATTATATTGTAATCATTTCAAGGGATTCTACAAAAAGAATATTAAAATGATTTTTTACATTTTTCAATAAATAGATCTCTCTATACTTCTAATGTGTCTTGTTTTACCCTATATAAAAAAGGAAGATGTGGCTCGTATTATAGTGGATGTTCCTTCCGTTATTTATATTCATAAGTTTTATACTTATTCTTTATTTCTATCTCTTTTACATTATTTTAACCTTGTTTTTATTACTGACTCCTACATAGCTCAATGATGTCTTGGGTGTCTTATCCACTTCTTAATGTTATATATTTCAAATCTCCACATGGAAAAAAATTGATGTTTTCAAGTAGTACTCCTCTTATACTCCCTCTAAGTTGTTCAATGATTTAGATAACTTGAAACTCCATTTTTCATAATGAATCCTTTATGTTCATTAAGTCTTACTTAATATCCTTGATTACAACTACAATTATGGTCGTAAATATGGACAATGTCTCTTCCAAGGAATGGATATGGCATGAGAGTGAATGAATTTGATTTTTTAATTGCTGGTATCTATGTGGACTTGGTTGGTATCCTTGAGAAGATTCTTATTGTGGTATCTACCCATGAAATTGAATTTTTCTATTATAGTCACCATAATTCTCATCTTTAGTGTATATACATTAGTGATTTTTGAGATTCATCATCACATCCATATTTTTATTTAGATATTCTCTTTGGGAAATCATCCTATTATTATCCAAATTGTATATCCCTATCCATTGGGTTCCTTATAACCACCACTAAAATTTCTTCCTGGAAAACTCATCTAAATGGTTATACCTCTCCTCAAGAGATTTTCTCAGTAATGATATGTCCACTATATAATCAATGATATACTTATTTTCATATCAAATGACATTATAAAAAGTATTATTTTACATCCATATTTATATAACATGTTGAGATAATTTTGAAGATAAATATTTAAAATATTCCCAGCCTTTATAAAGACATTCATTATCAAATTGTTTAATATTTAAAATATCAACCCAGATATTCATGGATTTTGGCAATGAAAAGAATCAGGTTAAGAAATTTCCCACAAAATCATCCCATGTAGTAATAGTATTTGGTGGGAGGATTTAAATCCATTCCCTATATTTTCCATTCAATGAGAATTGAAAAAAAACATAATCTTACCAAATAATTTTAGAAATTTATGAATTGATATGTTCCACACAGTTCAAGGAAAATTCCAATGCTATTGTTGGGATCCTTGTATTGTACCCAATAAAATTTGATTTAATTTGAGATCATATGAATGAAAAAAGTCTTTATCTCAAATTGAAATTCTATGATAGGAGGCACCAGAATTTTAGGTTGAATACCTATGCTCAGGTCTTGAGAAATCATTGATGAAACACACATTTAGTGTTCTATGTGGTGATTTTTTATCCAGGATGTTTCTTTCTTATTTTACGTCTTCTTTTCTCATTTCTTATTTCATATGGTTTTCTCCAACTCTAGATCTAATATAATATCATTTTTATTTTTTTATATGAGTATAATAATTTTTGATTGGATTATAACCCGAAACCATAGAATTAAAAGGCCATGTATTAAATAATTAATTAAAATAAAAACAATTAAAACTATTACTAATTAACATAATCATAACTGAAACTCGTCCTTCAAAATATAACAAAAAATTAATGGGATCAGGTGGTCATCATTAGTTTAACCAATTATATAGAATTAATTAATTTTTGAAACATAAAAAACCAAACTAAAAAATTATATTAATTGGAAATTCTGAGTTTTGAACCCACAAGGATGATAAAAAATTATTTACCTCAGTTAAAAAATTTAATTAAAATGAAAACAAAATTGTGAAATCACATTATAATGTCAAACTAAGTTCAGTTATTTTTATGTTTATGTTCTTGGTATGTGAAGAGTTAGGTGTTCATTAATATTTTTTATTGGAATTGGGTTTGAAATAATACTTGGTTTGTGTACCCTTTCACTAATTAAGTAATCTCCCCATTCATATGATCAATTACTTAGGTCAATTAATGAATTGGGTGACCCAAAACCTTATGTAATCGTAATCACACCAGAACATATAATGGTATCACATATCCCAAAATTATTAGTTGAGGAATTTAAAAGATACTACTTAAATGAAAATATAATAGCCATGTAATGAAAAAAATAAAGAGATTTGGAATTTTAAATAAGATTGAATAAAACCTAACAAGAATTGAAATAGAAAAAAATATACCTAAGAAACACAACCCATCTAAAATAAAATATTCCAACACATAGAATCTACCCCATAATTTCTAATCATGAGTAGGAATAAGAACTAAATTTCTTGATTATAAATATGATTAGTGATAATAGGGAATTCAATATTCTATTTCACTCATAGGTTGGGTGATCCCGGTATCATCGAACTCCCGCTAGTAGTTGGGAGCCTTTGAATTTATAAGACTCCCAAAAAACCTCCAAGTAGATATATAAAAATATTATATTTACTATTGGTTAGTGATGTTAATGGATATTTTATGTAATGAATCATTTAGTTATAATTTTAAAAAATTTCTTCCCTCAATTTCTAACATCATTTATGGATCTTCACATCAGGAATAACTTATATGAAACTTGTACAAGGCTTGAATATTTATTCTTATAATGTAAATGTTTAAAAGGATTTATGGTGCATGTCTACCTCATCCAAGTCCTAGAATGAATGAAATTCATTACGTAAACCAGTCATAATTATATTCTTTAGTTATACTCTATAAAAATTACATAGTTCTACAGTAGATGATGTCATAACGTGAAGTTTTGTAGTTCATTAATTTCATTCCAACTTTTCATTTTCCTTTTGAATTTTATTCCAATGTCTCCTTACAAGATATTAAAAAATAAATAATTGAATTTCTAATATTGATAACTTTTAATTTCAAAACCATTGTGTTTTATATTAAACATAAATACATGATTTACATCTATCACTGATACTGAATATTTGTGTTTTTATTTTCCATTCTGAAATTATAGTTGAGGTTTTATAAGATATTGGATATTTAAAAATATATCACCACTTATTTTTTATATTTTTTATATTATCTTATGTAATGGTGTTCTTAGTTTTATTTTTAAGTGACCCCATACAATTTGAAAGTACATGTTATCCTTGCAAATTAGATTTGATAGTTTTCTCCTGGATGAACAAATACTTCAATTTGAATAGTTTGTTTTGTTGGATTTCATATTTTATACTCTCTTGTTCTTTCTCTATTTCTTTGATCTTTTAGTTTTTTTATAACAGATAAATTATATATTTTCCATGTAATTTAAATCATGCACATACATTCAAAGGCGACCAAAGCACATAAAATAATTGTATTCTATTAATGATTTCATTTCTAGTTTTTATCAAATGTTGTGATCATTATTTGAATCACTTAATATTTTTATTATTAATGTAACACACAAATATTTTATAATTTATATTTTTTCTACAAATAAACATTTAATTGTTTTGATAGACTTATTGACACATTGTACTAAGTTTAAATAAACCATGATATACTGTTGAATTATGATTAGTTAATTCTGAACAGCATAACCTAGATATTTAATTTGTGGTTTGAATAATAATAAAAATATTATTAATATATACATAGGTTTTATAAAATTAATATTTCTTTATTAATTCATAAAAAATAAGTACTCAATTTTGTGTAAAGTCATTTTATGCTTTATAAATATTGTTTCTTCAAAAATGGTTTTTATGTCTTTTTGTGGTTGAAAATTGCAATAAATTTCATCCATTTTTCAAAAATTTATATGAACAAAATTAATATTATTTTTTAAATCATAAATTAAATATTATCTTAGGTGGAATTATTATTATTTTTTAAAAAGATTTATTTTGTAGTGATTAGTGAGAATAACAATTTTTTATAAAACAACCATATCATTTCAAGTTGAAGTCCCTATAAGTATAAATTTGACTAAAAGCAACATAAGTTTCCTTCAATTATAAATAATATAATTAATTAAATATTAATCATAAATATAATTTATTTAGGCATAATATCATTTTTGTGCTTAAAAACACATTTTTCTAAAAAAAATGTTTTTACATACATATTGTATTTTTTTTATAATAAATTATATAAAATTATATTTATTAATTATTTTAATGTAATTTTTATATAATATATTCAATAAAAATATTTTAACATTAATTTGATCATTTTTTCATTGTAATAAATGACTGTAAACTCAGTTTTATGTTTACAAATGTATTTTCCAAACAGTTTGTTTTTTCATTTTGCGCACTATTTTTTAAAAAATTAATTCACGCCTCTTATGGAAATTAAATATTTTAAATTTTATTATGTATTTTTACTCTTTATAAATAATATTATTTATTAAGGATATATTAATTACATTCATAATGAATAATAAAAACAATAAATCATTGTCACCATAGTAAAAGGGTAAATCATGTTAACCTAGGTTAAAACTAAGTGATGAGACCAAAATTATTCATATAAACTCTTATTGAATTAATTTATTTCATTAGTTCTTACCTTTGTCTTTTAATTTAATTGTTTATTGGACACTTTTCCTAAAATAGTTATTAATAATAATTTAATCCTTTTTAATATTTTAGGTGTGTCCCTCCCCCAATTATAAAAGGACACCCCTCTTATCATTCAATTCCTTATTCTATAGAAACCTAGATCGACCAAACCATATCCAAATATCTTATAAATTTATCAATCCATGAATCATATGAGTTGGTATTCTTAAAATAAAATTCTATGGTTCCTTAATAAGTGATCTAAAGGTGGTATATCGAACAAGAGGTAATCGTCTTACCCAATCTATTTCTGTTTTTTCTTCTTATAGAACTTTTAAATATGTGGTATTCATAAAAAATAATAAATTAAGTCTCCTAAATATAATATTTTTTTATGGTTTTTTAACAACCATTATCCACCCACTTTTATAACATATGGTAATAAAATGTATCACTTCTGTGTACGGGTGGACTACAACCTCCACAAAGTGACATAATTCATTTTCCATCACCATAACTCATGGTTGGTTTTCATATAGGATTTAATAACTATATATGATACTTATGTAATAAACAATACTTTTTTAGTTACAATATTTTATCCACATTCATACATTTCTACTAATCAAAAAACAACAACATTACCCATGTGTAAATGTGGACTACCACCTCCATGAATTGTTGTGATTAATTTTTGAATATTTTTTATATGGATGGTATTAAGGATTTATTTATTAAATATATATTATATTTATGACATAATATGGATTTTTTATATGTAAATTACTATTTAACTTTCATTTTATCCAATCATTAATGAGTCAAAACATCACTTCTATGTACGTACGGATTACCATCTCTATGGAATAATGTAATTATTTTTTCTTCATCATTTTATATGAATAGTTGTAAAATTTTATATGATGTATAAATATGATACTTATTTAATTATTAATATTCAGTATATTATGAAACCATGACTAAGGTAAATGTACTAAAACCATTAAACCAAAACATTTATGGAAAATGAACCAGTTTTCACACAAATCATCATTATAATGAAGAAATTATAAAAAATATATAATTGTAAATTATAAAGGAATTATAAATAGAATATTATATATGAATTTTGTTATGGAAATTTATTATAATAAATATATATTTATTCTATATGTTATTTAAAATCATATGAAGAAAAATGGAACTTGAGGTAAGGGTTTCTCGTCTTACTTTTTTTTCATGAGACATATTCTATATTCACCATTTATTTATTTTTTTTGGTGTATGTAATTCCAATGATTTTATTTTTATTATTTTTATCATTAAAATGAATTTTATTTAATAATACATATAAGGTTCTCTCTTTCATGAGTTTTGTATTCATAAATTACCAAAGTTGTGAGGGTTTATCATCTCAAATTGTCTTCTTTAAGACATATGTTATGTTATGCACCTATCTTATTTTATGGGTCATATATAAATATCATTTAAAATGATATATAATTAATATAATTATTTTTCATGATATTTTAGGATTCATTTTAGGTTATTCTTTCATGGGGATTGTGATTTAAATGTTAACAAAGTGGTAGAGGATTTATGTTTCAATCCCATTTCAATTGGGATTATTTACGATTGAATTTGTATTAATGAAATTTTATAATCCTTATTCTATATAAAGGATTAATTTTAATTATCCTTTTGTTATAATTTTTTTCTTTATACACAATTTTTATCTCTTGGGCACTCAAATTTTTAAAAAATATTTTTTTAGAAAATCCAACATTATTTCAATTATTCCTATCAGAAAAACTTTTTCTTCCATATCCATGTTTTCTAAAATGATTTCAATATTTTTTTACTGTTATTAAATAATTATATAATTTTATTTTTACCTATAGTTGTATCATTATACAAAAATTTAAAAAATTACTTGTCGTTTTCTAAACAATTAAATTTTTACTGAATCTAGGAACCGAATCATTGTTTTAATGATTATGACATGAACATAATTTCCCAAAATTATGACTGATCAATGATTTGAATATTTATTTATAATTTACAATGTTTAATTACATATAGAATATTTCTCTTAATATTTTTGGAAATATTTTTATTTTAAATAATTGATTTCAAAATGAAAAGTATATTTCCCTCAAAAAACATTGCAATGATATCTTACAAGAATTATCCATCTAGGATAATATACTTTGATGTTAATTATATTTTACGAGAGATGTGATCCAATTATACCATCCTTATTCTTTCTCTAGATTGTTAAGAACTTCAATGATGATATTATTATGAAACCTTTTTATTTTCCATGGGTTATGCTATGAAGAAATTATGAAAACTTATGAAACATGTTTCCTTTCCTTGGGGGTTCATATAATGATATTATTAATGTTTCTTGATCTTGGGGAACTCATATATATGATTTGAATTCTATAATGGTTGTACCAATATTTATATATCACTCCAATTTATTGGGTATACATTAATATCTCAAGAAATAATAAAAATTGGAATGGGGAGTGAACTCGGATTAGGTAGATAATATGTCATCTATGATAGTCTTAGGACTAAACCGTGGTTAATTATATAATATAATAGAGAGTGAAATAAATCCAATATGACAGTCATTATAGTTATCCTTAACTAAGGAAATTATTTTCAATGATTATTTGTATGCTAAAAACATGTCATATACTTATGATATGTTCTAATGTATCTTGATTGATTAATGATGATTTTGAAAAAATAGGAATTTTATATTATGTTGTGACAATGAATTATTCCATGATTTTTGATAAGTGATATTTTAATAACTAGGTTTGATTATTATAAGTTATGATTATATTATCATTCCCTCATTCATATCTTATTCATACTATAATCATTGATTGATATCTATTATGTTTTCCCTTTCTGAGCATCGGATCCCACCCAGTATTATATTTAATTTGTGTGTTTTAGGAATTTGTTTTAGCTAGGGTATATCTATAAAGTGTTCTATGTGAGATGAAATTACCAGGAGATGACATAAACCATTTATGTACCATTTGTTTTTATATATAAATTTTAAAAGACACTAAACCTTTATAGTTCTATCATGGATCGTAGTGTTATGTATTGAACATTCATCTATTAATATGTAATGTTTATGTATGGAATGTATAGCTTTCTATAGTTAGTATTAGAGAAGGGTTTATTTATTTTTTGGAAACTAGGATGAGAAATCATTACTGATAACCCTTAGGAAAAAACATAAGTATTGGAGAACATACTATGTTATGTTAATGAAAGAAGTGTGGTTTTTAAGAAAATAAATCCATTTCTAGATACTAGAAAATGAGTATGGATATGGAAAATATAAATCCTATGTTTATTATGTGAATGAATTTATTAATTTTATTACATATTATTTCATGTTTTTAATTATTCAAATCCCTTTTATTATTTTATGTAAAAAAGGATTTTACAACCTCTCTATATTTTTATTATAACTTGATTTGCAGTGATCTGTTTTTTAAAATTAAAATTAAATACGAAATATAATATTTTTTTCTAAATTTTATTAAATCAAGAAGAGGTATAATTAAATCTCTAGAATTATCATATTTTGATCTGAACATGATATATACTTTTGGTTCCAAGAAATATTTTTATCATAAACTTATTTACAGTATTAAATCATAATTTAATTATAAAATGATGTATACAAATTGGATTATTATAAAACATATTAAATTTTGAAGAAAATACATCTATCTACATTTAATTAGAATAAATTTAACTCTTATCTTTTTCTTTAAGTGGTGAGAAAAATAATTGAAGATCCTGCAATATTTATGGAATTCTATAATTTCCAGAATTGAATATTTCTTTGATATCTCATTTAGTTCACATAAAAAATATTAAAGTTTATTCATTAAAAAATGTAATTTTTTATTAATTTAATTAAATTACATGAAATTATAAAAATTTCATTTTGGTAACATAAAAAAATTTATAAGTATTGAAATGTCTTCTGCAGTATTCAAATCACATTTTCAAAGTCTTTTTGATGATATATCCTTCTATATTTATTGGATTGAAGCTATTATTAATTCATTGTAAATATATAGAAATTATATTCAATTAGTTATTCTTGACCATATTTTAATTCATTCATTTATATTCCTTAAGAAATAACTGAATTCTATATCAATATTTTACATGAAATGATATACACTATTTTTTATCTTTAACCTCTAGCCTCTTTCCTCCATGGAAACTCCTCAAGATTATTCTCTATATGCTAGTATCCCTGCAACCATGATATTACTCCTCACATTTTTTCTCTATAAATAACATTTAATGGTGGATGTTTTTGTTTATCTAATGGTGAGTTAGTTAAATAGCCGATTATATCATATTTTCAGGTTCGAATGGTAGATCATTTTCACTTTAAATGGTTGATCATTTTCAAGTTCCAATGGAATATAAGTTTTTTACTCCAACAGTATTTGTTTACTGTCCAGTGGTATATCAAGATTATACTATAATGATAGCTCTATATACAGTAATGTTAACCCTTTATATCCCAAGGGTGGATAATTTTTATCCCAATGGTGGATAATGTTTTAAACCAAGTTTGGTTAATTTTTTGAACCGATGGTTGAGTATTTTTTGAACTAATGATGGATTATTATTTAAACTGATAGTGGATCATATTTTATTTCAATGGTGGGTCAATTTTTTTTTACAATAGTGGATCAATTTTTTATTTCAACAGTGGATCAATTTTTTATTTCAATGGTAGAAAATGCTTGCTACCACTAAGTACAAAATTTATGCTACCTCCATCTAAAAAATTATTTCATAAGGTATTTATTCTACCTCGAGTTATTGTTCTGGAAAAATATTAGTGCTATTTTTTTCATCATTATTAATATTTTGAATTACTCCATACATATTATAATTCTTTTAAGTGTTTTATTAATTTCTAAAACTCATACATATTATATGGACACCATTAAAAGTAATTTTAAATTATTTTAATAAGGTATAATATATGTTTTAAATTATTATTCATTGACTATAGAATGCTAATGTTTTTGTTTAACCAATCTTTTATTCCCTACATTCATTTTTTAAATTGTTTATAAAATATTTATTAATATTGTTAACTATTTTCAAAATGTTTCAATGTATTCAATTCCTGAAAATTATATCATTATTTTTATATGTATTGTATTCAGATGTTTTTGTTAACAATTATGTTTGTAATTTTCATGGAATTGTTTGACTTAATTTGAATGGTTTATTTGAAGTTATGTTTCACCTATTGTTATATAATCTATTTGAAAAATTCAATGTGTTATTTTACTTGGTTTGAATAAATATTTAGGTTTTTGAATTAAAATATTTTTTGTTTTGAAATTTATGAAGATTGATTTTCTCTATCACGAATAATATTTAATTGTTTTATCCATATAAGGTGTTTATTGATTTTTGAAGGTCACTATTTTAAGGGATTTTGAGAACCCTTGAAAGAAATTTAATACATGGGTTATCATATTTGACTCTATATTTTTCCATGATAAAAATATGTGAATGTTCAACTTGTTGTACAAACCAAATCCCTATGTGATACATTCTTTTATCTAATAGACAATCTCTCAAGTTGAATGAAATATTTTATAACTACTACTCCCTTGATATGGCATTTTCATTGCTCAAGAACTGGTATCAGTGCATTCATTTTTCATATTCTCCTTTATCTAATTCTTGATTATGTAACACTAATTCCAATATATCACATGTACTCTCAATTTTATATGTATGATTTTAAACAAAAAAACATTATGATTATTCTATTTCATTGGGATTTTACTCCCAGATTCTAATGCTAGGACTGTTGGGGTTGTGACTTCGAGTTTTTAAATCCAAGTGTTGTATTTGGTTTTGAATCCCCATATAAAAGTTAGTGTGTGATTTTATCCCTCCACTATAAAAGGATCTCATAATCAGGTTATGATACCCCCTTAAAAATCAAATTAATGAACATGTATCTCTCTATGGGTGAAGAGGTATAAGAGTATAGTAGACCAATGTTGGAATGAACTACTATAAAAAACATCATTGTTTTTTATTTTTCCACACTTAATTAACTATAATAATTAACATTGATAATTAATTTAATATTTTTTAATTTGATTATGTTTTTAATATGGTCTATTCACCCCCACCTATAGACCATATTTCATTACACTATTTGACCTAACAATTAGTATTATAGGATAACCTTCTTAACAATAGTTTATCTCTATCATTCAATTTCATGATAAAAACAATAAGAATACAATTTTGTTCCTTTTTTAATTATTATATCCTTTTATATAGCATGTTGTATATATTAAATTGTGCTATCATATTCATAGACTACATAGTCTGAGGGCATGATATTTAAAATGGAAGGATTGAACCCAAATGATGCTTGGATTCCTCAGTATCCACCACACATTGATGGAAAAAATTATAGCTACTTAAGATCCTAAATAAAGATATACCTCAAGAAATTATGTATACAACAAAGGCCTATCATATCAAAATAGTACACTCTACCTGAAGCGGACCCCATATACAATTACTGGAAACGATGCAACTAAATATGTTTTAAATTTCAAAGTTATTAATATTTAATATTGTTATATTAATAGAAGTATTTTTAGTCATTAATCCCCTTTTATGATATCTCATGAGATTTAGAAGATTCTACAAGTCACTTACCTTATCTGTTAGAAATTAATCTGAAAAAAACATGGAATGATTCATGATGTGTTCCAAGATCTGGAGATGGGTGAATATGAAATTTTAGAACAAATTCTTCACTAATTCACAGTATATACGAATAGAATGTATTCACTTAGAGAATATTGAGAAAACTAAAACTTATTGATCGAGTCCTATGAGTATTGACAAAGAAATAGAATGTAAATAAAGACACCACTAATGAAAGTAAGAAATAATAAGAGTACACACTTGAGGAATTTATTGGATTACTTCTTCAGTATAAATAGTTACTAAATAATTGTAATGTCCCATTAAATTTCTATCATGTATTCCCTAATATCTTCTTTTGGTTTCCCTTTTTTTCCATGTTTTTTTGACCTTGAATTAGGAGGAAAACTATAATGGTAAATTTAAGTATTTGTTGGATTTTAAAAATAAACCTGGAGTTTCTACTCTTTGATAGAAAATTACAGGAAATGTTATTAGATTAAACTACACCTGTTTTCCACCAAACAATCCAATGAACTGAATATAAAACGTGATATTTTACACAACGTATAAGTTTTACATGTCCTATAATGTGAAAGACCGGGTTTTAATTAAAAATGTGAGGCATTTTTTTAGCGTAATGTAAATTTAAATGAGTTCACAATGTGTAAAAGAGTGCACGCCATATAATCACCCCGAGTTATAGCTTTTAGGGTTTCATATGGGTGTTTGATGATTCATTATCTTTTTCAACCTTCTCTTCTCAAAAGAGCTCTTACCTTAGGAGTTTTTGGGTAACTCTCTTCCCCATATCATTCTATTCAGTGATTTATCAATAGGGTTATGTGTTTCACCTCTACACTTTTTTTGTCACACATTTTCTTTCAAAGAAAGATGTTATGGTTTCTCATCCCCTTTATCAATGGTGGTTAGGTTTTCTATGATCTTTAGGTAGGTGGATCTGTTCAATTGTTTTAATTTCTTGAATCTATAATAGTTCTTATTTATTATTTGAGATCTAAAATGAAATCTAAAGTGTTGAAATTAAAAAGGGAATGGGTTTATGTTTTAAAGGTATTTTTTTCATTGAAACCCAAACTTCCTTGATTTAAAATGGAAAATGGATTTTCAAACCCTATTGAATATTTGTTTGTTTTTGAAATGGTTTTATAAAAAAATTTATCATGGGTAGAAAAAATAAATTAGAAAACATTTCACATTGGGAACCATGGGAACATTATGAAATAGTCTCTAGTAGCCTTACTGTGAGTGTCACCACTAGGAGGCAACCTCGTTCATATTGATGGACTATGGTAGGACTTGATATTAGATGGATATAACCTTATTCCTAGTTAGTCTCATGAGTTTCTAGTACGTATTGTCCTATTGGCTAGAATGAATGGAAAGTGCATTGTTTTTTTGGTTGTTTATTACATGATAATGTATTTCATGGATGTTGGATCACATTGATGTTTATATATTGTTATCTTTCTCTTCCTTGATTCTAGATTTGGAAAATGTGGCATGAAAATTTTGAAAACTCATGTCTTGTTTGAAAATAGTTTTCAAACTATTTTATTTATAAAAGTTCTTATAAATATATTTTTGTTTTAAAGATTAATCTTGTGCATTTCTGCTATTAGAACACGTAAATATTATTTTGTGGTATCCTACTGGGATATGTTGTATACACAATGATTCTTCCTAATGGTGTTTTTAGATCTTATTAATGATATAGGTAATGGAAAGATAATTTTGTAGTATACTAGATTCTATTTACCTCACTAGTTCAATTTAGGATAGTTTTGGAGGTGACGGTAGGTCACATGGAGAATTTTTTCCTAGACATGTTGCACTTTGTAGTTTATCCTCTTTGGATAAGTTGTATCTTCATTTTATTTCCTCTTTGAACTATGGATGAATGCCTTGTTTTTATTATATACAAGACTATTTTCATTATATTTGTTCACCTCACCCTGTAATTGAATGATTTTGGTGACTTATGGTTACGTTGTGTTGTTTTGATACAATTTAGTTCTGAGTAGGTACTCAGCCTAATGTATTTCAACACTACCTAATTTGGTTCTGTGTCATGGGTTGATAAGTGTAGGATCATTGGAATTCAAAAAGTAGATATAGAAAAAGGGTCCCAGCCATATCACTCCCATGATCTAATCTGAGTTACCAATGGTGGTTGGAAAATCTTCACTAAGTCCAAGAATTTGTACCTAGGAAAATTTGAATGAATTGTATGGTAATTTTATTTAAATTAACCAATCTAAAATTTTTTGGGGATTGGTTTGTTTATGGTCATTTGAATAAACTATACGTGGAGTTTATTTAGATTGAACTATTTCTTTCTTGAGGTGTTGAACATTTTTGATATAATTCAAAATTGATTTAAATTCATATTATTTTAAAAAAATTGTTTTCAATTATTATTTTTGGGTAAATGGTTTTGGAATTTTCTCATGAATAATTGGTTATTTTCTTGTGTTTAACAAAAAATGCCTCTAAGAAGATCTATTCCAAGTA
This sequence comes from Viscum album, assembly GCA_963277665.1. Taxonomy (NCBI): domain Eukaryota; kingdom Viridiplantae; phylum Streptophyta; class Magnoliopsida; order Santalales; family Viscaceae; genus Viscum; species Viscum album. Next base: position 180,757,512 of record OY728153.1, on the reverse strand, counting down.
TGAGAGGGAAATATGTATGGTAGGATCTATAGACAGATCATCTAGTGGAACCTTATTTGGTTGAAAAAGTGATTCATGCCATTTAAAAAACTTGGGTCAGTGGGTGTAGTGAACCAGAGACAAGTATTAGATCTTCTCTTAGAAATTACCAAGAAAACTCTTCCTGGAATCCATTGTAAAAAAGAGGCATAAGATTCAGATGAGTGGCATGAACAGATTGATAGGATCATAAACATTTTAGAGACTTCTATGGATTCTAATGTGGGGTTTTCCATGTATATTCTCAAGGGACTAGGATGATGATGATGGGAATCTATAGTGAAGATATGTTACACAAATTAATTTTTTGTGTTTCTTTTCAAAAGATATTTAACCAGTAGTTGTATCCTAATACTATACATACAGATAATACCTATTAATTTTTGACCATAGAGTAAGGTGAAAATAATATTTTAAAGTACTCCAACCATTCTTTAAGTTGCTACATCTTTCACTAGATCTTTTCACCAATGATTACAGAAAATATTATTGTATTGGGATGGGGATGAAGGTCTATGTTTGTTTAATACTATTTCTATTGTGCCTTAAAAAAATTGTGTAGGTATTGGATAAATCATTTTTTACTGAGTTAGACATTTCTATAAGGACATGTTTTGGTGAATCTTCTGTTGGTAAAACAGTTAACCTGGCTGATTCTTCTTGATAGAAAAAGAAGCGTAAGAGTGGTCAGTTTTCAACAACACTATTTATAAGGGATTTTTAGGGTTGAAATAGGTTATTTTTTTACTAGTATGGGAAGCATGGTCATACCATGCCTCATTTCACTGAGGATCACTGTACATTTAATCTTTGTGGGTGATCTATCCATCTAAAACATTTCTATGATAATATTTCACAGGGTTGTAAGGTGGGATCCACTTTTAACCAGGGTCCATAGGTTCATGTTGATGCTCCCAAGAGTTGTGGGTCTCATTCTCTTGAAAATGGGGATGTATACTTGGCTATGTTCAGATATATTTTTGTGGCATAGTGTACACAAGAATAATTTGGAATAGGGCCAGATACTATTAGAGGTACAATGTTTATTTCGTAATCTATGGTGCTTGATTTGTTTGATATGGGAGATATTCATTATTTTATATCGTCAACGTTAGATGACGTGTTGGGTTTGAGTTCAGATATATTTTCATTATAGTTTTATCTTTTCATACAATTCAAATAGAGGCCTTAACAAGGTTTCAAGTGTCCCATGTGTCGGGTGGTGTAGAAGATTTTGAGCTAGTTTGGGACTTCATTGAGATTGATCTTGATATATTTTAATTTATTATAAAATAGATTGAATGGTTTATTTGAAGGCCTATGTAGACTATTATCATTATTGGGAATTGTTCTTATCTACCAAATGGATCATTCACATCTTCCAGGGTTAGTGAGACTCTAGATCTAGAAGGGAATGGCTGGTTTCTTCTTATTCCAGTTTAATCTCATTCCAGTTTTTAGAAGTTTTTCTTGATGTATTTGAACCATTCCTGGGAGGTCAACTATCTTATCTTGTGTGTACATACCTAGAGGTATTTCTATATTATTTTAATTGTTTATATACATAGACATAGTTTGTGTTTAATATTTTCCTTCTCTAGGGAAATATTCACATTTCTTTTTTATCAAATCAAATGGAACCTCTTGAGTTAGTGGAACATAATGTCTATCTTAAGGACCTAGAGGTAAAAGAGTTATTTTACCTAGTCTGTCCCTGTTGGATTTTCCTATACTATTTTTTAATAATGAATAAGGGAGGATTAGACTTTTTTATTGACTATCAGAAGTTGAATCATGTGACAATTAAGAACAAGTATCCTTATCCTAGAATTGATGATCTCTTTGATTAGTTGAGAGGGGATCACTGGAATTCTATGATTGACCTATAATTGAGGCAGCACCAGTTGAGAGTTCAAGAATAGTATATACCCAAAAACGTTTTTTAGAGTCTATATGGTTATTCTGTGTTTCTAGTTATTCCATTAAGACTCACTAACAATCCTGATGTATTTATGGAATTGATGAACCAAATATTTCATCGATTCTTGGACACTTTTGTTGTTGTGTATGTATTTGATATATTGGTGTACTCCAAGATAGTGGAGGGTTATAGGACCATTTTGATATCATTATTCGAACCTTGGGGGAATATCTTATGTATGGTAGTCATTCAGAGTGTGATTTTTGGATATGAGAGGTAAACATTCTAGGGCATGTGATATCTGAGAAGGCCATATTAGTATATCCTAAAAAAGTGTAGGTATTTATGTCTTTGGATTTGACTAGGAATGTGTTTGAGATCTAGTGTTTCATTGGTTTGGTAGGTTACTATAGAGGGTTTTTCCAGATATTCTCAAAGATCTCATATTATATGACATCTTTAACACATATGGGTGTAATTATTGAGTGGAATGGAAAGTGCTAGAGATATTTTCTGAAGCTAAAGATGAGGTTGAATTCATCACTAGTTTTGATTATTCTTAAACCATGGTTGGGTTATGATGTTTTCTGTGATGATTCTAGTATAAGTTTGGGTTGCGTTTTGATGTAGGGAAAATAGGTTATGGCTTATGGCTCTCACCAATTCCACCCTTATGAGAAGAACTAACCAAACCATGATCTTGAGTTAGAAACTATTATACATGCACTGAAAATATGGGGTTAATATCTCTTTGAGGAACAATTAATGGTATGTTCTGATCATAAGATCCTAAAGTATATTTTTACTCAGTGGGATATTAACTTATGATAGATATGCTAGTTTAATTATCTTAATACCATTTGTTTTGATATCATATATATCCCAGAAAAAGAAAATATGGGTGGATGATGCATTGAGAAAAAATTGTTGAAACAACCCATGAAGGAATCTATTGAGCAGTGAAATTTGATTACTTTTTTTTCCTAGATGATCTTGGGAGTAAAAAATATTGGTGTAAAGTTGTTCTTGGATTAAATAAAGGTTGGTTCATGTTGATGAGTGAGTTTCCATTGAGAAGAGGACATACATCAGAATTCGATGCTTAGGAAAAATACTAAATTCTAGGAAGATTGTGTACTAGTTGTATTGGACTCCAAGTAGAGATTTATACTTTTATTGGTGGTTGGTTGTTGAATTTTCCATTATAGAGTTGTTTCTTGAAAGTTGAAACCATTCATGTTAGTTCGTACACTATGGGCCTACAAAGATGTACCACAATTTGAGACGTCAATATTGGTGGATCAGGATGAGGTGGTCAGTTGTACTTTTTTGTGTCATGGTGTCTCACTTGTAAAAGAGTTAAAGCTAAACAAAAGAGACCAGTAGGTTTTTTCATCCTTTAGGTATTATGTTATGGAAGTGGGATGTGATTTCCATGTATTTCATTATTGGTTTACCATGTAATCCTAGTGGGAAGGATGTGTTTTGGGTGATTGTTGAGAGACTCAATAAATTATATAATTTGTTACCAATAAAGTAAGTGATGAAAGTGGAACAAATTGTTGAATTATATAACCAAGAGATTAAGAAAAATCATTGAGTTTCCTATAAATTTTTTTATTATAGGGACTTTTGGTTCACATCTAGATTATGGAAGTTTTTTCAAGAGGAAATGGGTTCTCAGTTGAAATTTATCATGGATTGTAATCCACAGAAGGATGGACATATAGAGAGGGATATCAATGTGCTCGAGAATATTCTGATGGCTGGTGTCAATTATTTTAGTGGATTTTGGGATAGGAATTTTCCATTGTTTGAATTTCTCTCTGATAATAGTTATCAGGCATCGATTGGGATGGAACCCTTTTAGGTGTTTTATGGAAAACCATTTCAATATCCCATGTACTATGCAGATTTTGGAGAGTAGTCCTTAGTTGGGTACATTTTTTTCATAATATGACACAGGTGGTGTGTTTGATCCAGAGGTGTTTGATCATGACACAGAGTCCTTATAAATATTATACAGACCAGTGATGATAGCTGATGGAGTTTGAGGTTGGTGATCTGGTCTTTCTCAAAGTTTCACCTCACTTGGTACATCATCAGTTAGGTATATAGTGTAATCTTCCATAGAGGATTGTGGGACCCTTTGATATCATTTAGAAAATGGGGAGGGTGTACTATCAGTTGATTTTACCATCTAGTTTAACATCCACACATATCGTGTTTCATGTTTCCAAATTGAGGAGCTATATACCATATCCTCCCTAGTTATTAGAGTAAGTATGTTGATATTGATCCCGGTAACACATTGGATGAGTATCTCATTCAGATAAAGGATTTACAAGATAAGGTACTATGTAGTAAAATGACCCCCTTAGTCTGGGTACTATGATAGCGAGGATAAGATCACCATGATATGTGGGAGTAGGATTCATTGAGGAGGTATACATAGCTTTGTATTTTTGAATATTGAGGATCTTAAACACTTTTTGGGGATATAAATATTTTATGGTTTGTAAATTGTAACACTTTTTTACCCTTCTATTGGATATGATCTAATATTTTCTTTTGGATTCCATTTTTCATCGACTGAGTTTTTATGAACTTGTATAAGGAGGATACCTGTATTGTTGAATTCAAGTATTTTTTATATTTTCATCATAAACCTAGTCTTTCTACTATTTTTTGGAAAGTTACATGATGTGTATTGGATACCAGACACATCATATGAACTGGATACATAGCGTGATATTTTACACATCATGTAATGTGAAAATTATATTTTTAATAAAAAAGGTGACATTACTTTTAGTGTAACATAAATTAAAAGGATTTAATGACCTTTAAAATATTACACACTATGTAATCCCTAGATTTGAAACTATTTGGGTGTTTACAGGTGTTTAAGGATTTATTATTTTTTTGGCCTTCTCCTCTCGGTTAGAGCTCCGAGCCTAAGTGTTTAACGGTGACTCCATTCCATTTAGATTACTTTATTAAACGATTGACCAATAGGGTTATGTGTTCTGTCTCTTCTTTATTTTTTCATGCCCTGTCTTCTAAAGCCTAATCTTGTGGTTTTTAACCCTAGTTTTCAAAGGATATTAGGTTTTCCATGTACTTATGGCAATTTTATCTGTTCAATTGTTTAAATTTCTTTAATTTATAATATTTATTATTTATTATTCGAGATTTTATACGAGATATCATCTTTTGAAATTTAAAAGTGAATAGTTTGTGTTTTAAAGTGGTTTTTTCTTTGCAAAAATAATTTCCTAGATTTGAAATGAAAAATGGATTTTCAAACCTTAAATTAGATTGGCTTGTATTTTGATATGGTTTTACAAAAATGCGAGCATGGTTGGAAACAAAAAAAATAAAAAACTTTTCACAAAAGGAACATTGGGTATATTTCCAAAGAGACGTGGCTAGACTTAGTGTGTGTGACACCACTAGAAGGTTACCTCTTGTATTTCGATGGACTGTGATAGCTAACAATATTTGTTGGATCCAACCTTATTCCTTTTTAGGCTCATGAGTGTCTAGTAGGTATTGTACCACATTTTAGAGCCCAAGTGTAAGGTACATTTTTGTTTCTAGTTTTTTATTATATGATAGTGTATTTTATGGATGTTATCTAACATAGATGTCTATAATTCAGTATCGTTACCTAAATTTCTTTTGGATTTTGTAAAATTGACATACAATTTGTGAAAACTCAAGGATTTTTGGAAAATTATTTTAAAGAATTATTATTTATAAAAATTCTTGTGAGTCTATTTTTGTTTAAAATATTGATATTTTGTATTCTTATTGTTGGAACTTGTATTTATTTTTTAGTGGTTTCCTACTGGGATCTATTTTTCATACACTACCTTTTCTTGAGGGTGGTTTCAAACATATTTTTTTCTTAATATAGTTAAAGATAATTAAATAGTATAAAATCTTATATATATTTTTCTAGTTCAGTTTAGGATAGCTATAGAGGTGACAGTTAGTCACACAGAGACTTGTTTTACAGACTTGTCTCTCTTTTTGGATTATCATTTTTGGTTCATTTGTATCTTCCTTTTGATTCCGCTTTGAACTCTATTTGTATGCATTGTTTTCTTTATATAAAAGATTTTTTTATTTATCTTTGTTTACCTCACCCCGTAATGGGTTGAAATGGGTTACCGGTGTGGTTGATCCGGATTGGTCTCTTTCAATAATATAGATGATGTGGAGACAAAAAAATAAAAGGTGTAGATTTAAAATCATTGAATGATATTGGAACTAGATCTTATGATTCTAATATATAGTATAGTGAATAAAAATATATGTCTCATATTGTGAATGGTGTTTAAAAAGAATAAAAAATAAATGATTCAAGAATTATTTTATTATAATCACTAAAAATAAAAAATATTGGGGATATAAGAAAAGTGTTATAAACTACAATTCTTCATATATAACTTTGTATGAGTGCAGGAAAAAATGTAATATCAAGAATAAATTTCTTAAACTAAAAAATAAATAATTAATTAAAAAATAAGGACTAAAATACATTGACCATGAGTTAGAGTGGTATAGAAGAATCATATTTTAAAAAAAATATAGAAATGAGAAATAGTTTTCTAACTTATGCTTCATGTATTATTTGGATAAGTTTATTGATTTGTGATTTTATTTTGTATGTTATAATTCATAATATTATTCTAAATATAATAATGTTTATGAATTAAATGAAGAAATTCCAGGATTAAGAGAACATATTTTTAAATATATTGATTTATATAATAATTTTATGAAAGATAATGAGAAAATTATTTTGGGAAATAAAATACTTTCTTATGATATTGAATACTTAATAAATAATGCTTCTTCATCTCATTTATAGTTTATGACAATATAAAATTTTCTCAATATTTGAATGAAAAATTGAAAAAAGGAAGTCAAGAGTCTTTAATAATGTTCATCTGATTTTATTCAAGGTCAGGAAAAATATGGGAAAATGATTCATTTTATTAAACTAAATAAAAATAAATATTGTTTACTCTATCATAAAATATTACCTTAACCATTTAATACAAATTTTATTAAATGTAAATATAGTTCTACTTCTACTATTATTTATGGTAAATGTGTCATAAAAATCAATATTAAAATGAATGTTCTCTAAAATTCAAACAGTCTTTGGGATTTACAAAAAATTAATATTTATAAACCATTATTATTTACATCACCATTTATAACCTATTTAAATTCCATTTTGGTACCGGAAACTTGTATTACTAATCTAACTATACCCAAACTAGTGTGGATACCAAAATTTCATATAATTTTTTTATTGTAAAAATACCTTAGATGTCTCAAGAATACCATATTATGCATTTATAGTAGATGATATAGAAATATGATCCTAGAATCATCAAATTTTATGACTTAAAATACATGTGATGGGGAAAATGTAACATTTGGAGACAATTCAAAAGGAAAATTAATTTTTTTAGTAAAGATGGAATTTCAAATTTTACTTTTTTATCTATTATTTTATACTTTGAAGTATAAAAACAAAATTTAATTAGGATATATCAATTATATGATTATGTAATGGAAGTTAAATTTCAAAATGATAAATGTTTAGTTTTTATAGATGATTTTGTATTATTCTTTGCTAATCTAAAATAAAATATTTATATGTTTGATTTTACTAAACTAATTATTCAATATGTTATGTGTTTGGACATTGTGCAGAGTGATAGAATCCTTTAGAATCCATTTTAAGGTAATGATAATATTATAAATATACATAATCTCTCTAAACATGAAAATGTGTTATAGTTACCATTCTTGAATAAATAATAGCTTCATTTTTTTTATTCTTTAATTTAGAGGAAACGACGTAAAAATTATTTTATACCTATCAATTATATATGTTATAATTGAACATTATAGTTAGTAAATATTTATTTATTTGGTTCCACTCAAATTTATAGCCATGGTGGAAATAAATATACTTTAGTTATTATTAATGATTATAACAGATTTACACTAGTATACATTATTTCTTATAAAAATGATACTTTATCTAGAATTACTAATTTTGGTAATTTAGATCAAAATGAAAAGGGAAATAGGATTATTTTTATTCATATTGCTAGAAGAGTGGAATTTCATACTTTTAATTTTAAAAAAACTATTAAAAAATTGTTACCTTCACAATTTATTTTCTCCTAGAATATCATAGAAAAATGGTTTTGTAGAATGAAAACATAGAACTCTTATTAAAATGGCTTGAACTGTGTTATGTGAATATAATTTTACTAGATATTTTGGGTTGAGGTGGTTTTTTTCTTATAGTTTTTCCAAAATATTTATTATAATATAACTATTAAAGAAAAATTCTTATTAATTATTTAAAAATAAAAAGCCTAAAGTAGGTTATTTTGGAGTTTTTGGTTGTAATGTTTTTATTTTGAATTCAAAACATAATTTAGAAAATTTTGATACTAAAATTGATGAAGATATTTTTCTTAGTTATCATAATAATAGTAAATCTTATCGAGTTTTTAATAATATAACTATGGATATTAAAGATTCTATTCCTGTTATGTTTGATGAAACTATTGTTAAATAAAATTCTAGATCTATTATTTTTGTCGAGGATTTTAGATATTTTAATTTTGGTGAAGAAAAACATTAAGACACAGATGAATTAATTAATGGGGAGTAGAATCCTACTTGACTTTATCTAATATCATGAAATACTAATATATATAATCCTGTTAAAAAATGTTATTGTAAATTTTAATTTCAGTGTTAAATCATTAAATTCTGTTTTAAATTTATATACCAATTCTCGTTTTTTTTAATTTTGCTCCTAATAATGATAATGATAGTTTAAATGATTCTAAATGGATTTTTTATATTCAAGATTTGCTTAATAAATTTATTAGAAATAATGTTTGGTCATTAGAAAATTACCTAAGGATAATAAATTAATTAGAAAGAAATATACATTTAAAAACAACCTAGATTAATTTGGATAGATTGTAAAAAATAAAGCCAGAATCATTGCTCATGGGTACTCACAAGAAACAGGTATATACTATGAAGATTAATTTTAATATGTTTCTTGGTAAGAGGCTATTAGAATACAATAATATTTTTATCGTATTAATGGAGTTAAATTATATCAAAATTATGTAAAAAGTGATTTATTAAATGGTTTTATAACTAAAAATGTTTAGGTCTCTTAACCCCCTAGTTTTTAAAATGAAAATTTTCCTAATAATGTTTTGAAATTATCTAAAGATTTGTATGTTCTCAAGCAATCACCTCATTCTTGGAATGAAAGGATTTATTTTTTATTTAATAATGGTTTTATGAAATATAATATTTATTATAGATGTTTTATTAAAATAACTTTCAATGATATTTAAATTGTGAAAATCTATGGTATTGATGTAGTTTTTGGTTCATCTAGTGAAATAATTTTTAATAATTTTTCTACTTTGAGGTCTTTTTATTTTGACCTAAGTTTTATTAGAGAATAAAATTTCTTTCTTGGACTAAATATTTCTCGAAGGAAAGATGCTACTTTTCTTAATCAATCAAATTATGCTAAAGAGTTAGTTCATTTTTTTGGTCTCTGCTCTTCTAAATCTATGAAAAATATAATGAGTACTTATTGTAAATTAGATTTGGATTCATCGGGTAAATTTTATGGATATTAAATTCTATAGAGTTTTGATATGAAGCTTACAATATTTAACTGTGTCTAGAACCAATATCATGTTTAGTGTTTGTTTATGTACTATATTCAAGATGATTCAAAAGATAAGCATATTAATTATGAAAAAAATATAAAATTGATATGATAAAGGAACTATCAAATTTGATTTATTTTATCCAAAGATTATCTGTTTCAATTTACTGTCTTCATCTAAATATGATTCTGGAGACTATAGAATCGACATAAAAATCACATGGGTCATTTTCATGGAAAATGTTTAATTTCTAGGTCATCTAAGAAGAAAATATCTATTTATCTATATAATACAGAAGATAGGTATATCAATGAAGCTTTTAGTTGTGATAAAAGCTTTTTCATTATGCAAACATTATGATCTTTTGGTATTTATCCTGATAAAATTCTAATTTATTGAGGTAGTAGTTCTTTAATTTATATTTATAAAAATACCTTACAAAACTCTAGAAAAAATGAAATTGATCCTAGATTTATTTTTTTTAGATATCATGTGAATAAGGGAGATATTTATTTAGAATTATTCCCTAATATAAATTAGCTAGTTGATATATTTATTAAGCCTTTAAACTCTTCATTGTTAAAAAATTTAAATTTTTCTTGGGATGTTAGAAGCAAAATTATTTTATCTTTGTAATTGTTTAGTTTAATTTTTTTTTATTTATAAAAAAGGTGGAAATTTTTTTTAAAATTGACATGATTTTTAATTAAATAAATTGATGGATATTTTTTCATATGAATGCATGTATTTTTTTTATTACATTTAACTTTATGTATTTAATTATCCAAAACCCCTTTATTATTTAATATGATTTCTTTTCTAAAATCTATCTAGATTTTTATTATAACATGATTTGTAGTGATATGATTTTAATAATTTCAATTTCAAAAAAAATATAACATGTTTATTTAAATGTTATTGAACCCTAAATAAGTATAATTTTATCTCTATAATGTTATCATTTTGATCCTAACATTATACTTGATTTTGGTTTCAAGAAATATTATCAATATAAAATAATTGCAATTTTCATTTTTTTATTCAATTATAACATGAGATATGCAGATCATATTCTTAAAAAACATATTCCATTATAAATATAACATGTTAATATATATTAGATTAGAATAAATGGAAGTATAATTTTTTTTGGTTTAATTGGTTTTTCAAATGTCTATATATCTTACAACAGTTCTAGAATTTTGGAATTTCTATAATTTATTTTTTTGGTTTCATTGAGATCTCATTTAATTAATGTCATAAACACTGAGTGTTTATTCAGTTATGAATCTGATTTTTTATTCTTTTATTTAAATAAATGAAATTATAGAAATTTTATTTATGTGCCATAAAAATAGCTGAAGTACTACAATGTATTCTGCAATATTCAAATCATTGTTTCACTATATTTTGATCATATATAATTTTATACTTATCAAAATAGAATTCATTATTAATTTGTTAGAAATATATAGAAATTAAATTCAATTACATCGTATAAACCATATTCTAATTTGATAATTTAGATGTCTTAAAAAATCAATGATGTTTGCATCAATATTTTACATGAAATAATAAACCTTTTTCATCATCTCCTACTTCTAGAAAATTTCTTTGGGGGAATCATCTCATGATTTTTATCCTTCAACCAGTAGCATGGAATCCATCAACTTCCTCCTTGTAGGGTTAGTACTTCAATAATAGCCAATGGAGGTTGATTTTCTTAGTCGATGGTTAATTTGTTAAATAAACAATGGTATCTCATTTTCATGTTCCCCCAGTAGCTCAATTTTACATTCAACAATAAATCATTTTCAGGTGCCACCAATAGATAAGTTTATTTACTCCAACGATATCTCTTTTTAGTCCATTGGTAGATCAAGATTATATTCCAATGATATCACTTTATACTCCAACGATAGTGTCACGACCCGTCCCTCGGGGCCCGTGTTATGACTACCCCAAGCCCACCTTCCGTAGGCCAGGGGCTGGCGACTAGCACCAAAGGTATAAATCCCTAATAATGGGAAGGAGTTGCCTTTTGAACTATAAACAAACACAATAGTGTACAAGATGGAAGCAAAACACTATGTAAAACTGTATAACAAAGAGTACTAAAAAGTAAAAGGGGTCGGAATACAAGCCCAACTAAAAAGTACAAGTACAACTGAAAAGGGAAAATAGATGAAAGGTTAAGAGAAGTTCCTTGAACATCCACCACCAGTCCTACCTAAAGGGTAGGTATAGATAGCCTCCTCATCACTCCATGTACGTCAGTCTCCTTCGTGTACCAACTTGTCGTATGTTCCACCTCCGGGTACCATCTAGTCCTGGTGCTCTTAGCCGCCGTCAGCGATGTCCATTGTCTACATCCAACACAATGAGGTGCAGGCATAACCCGTGTAGGGGGGAGTATAAATATACACATTAGGGACCCCGAGACCACCAAGGTCTCTCAAAATCCACCAAGGTCAAACCACAGAGTATGAAATCAACAGATATCCATTACTTAGGTATATTCCCATACATATACCTAAGTTATCAAATAACCCATCTCAATCATGATGAAAACACAGAAGTAACTCACTCAACTCACAAACGTATATAAATTTTGTTGAGAGATAGAGATGGTCATATATAGCCACTAAATCATCTAAGCTGTCAGACCCACACTGGATCCAGGACTAGAGGTTAGAACTATCGGACCCACGCAGGATCCAGTAATAGTAGTCGGAGCTGTCGGACCAACACATGATCCAGGACCAGCTATTCTGTCGTACCGACACATGATCCAGTAACAGAAGTCAGAACTTTCGGACAAACACATGATCCAGGAATAATCATCAGAATGGTCAGACCAACACATGATCCAGGAAAGTCATCAGAACCGTCAGACCAACACATGATTCAGGAACAGTCAACAGTGCACAGCCAGCCATAGGGTTTCCACAATGCACGCTTGATTCCAGGAGGGTCCTCTCTTCAAGACAAGTGTCGATACATCAACCACCACAAAGTCCCAATTTGATGTATCTAAAAGATCCGTCTTGCCATAGGAATCTCAATGCGACAGACGATGCATCAATCAGACGTCCGGTCTGTGAGTTATAAGCTATTTATTCTCAGGGGCCCAGTTAGATTCGTGTACGATCCAACCCAACCGTATCTCAACATTACCCCGAACTCCAGTTGGGTATATTCAAATGGACCTTTGCATTCCAAGAAAACCATCACCACTAAAACTTCTTCAAACAGTCATCCGGTGCCAAAGATTTGACCAAAGAATGTTTGGCTCGGTATTGGGCCAGGGCCAGGTCCGACCCGGTCAGACGGACTCGGCCCAACCCAGTCTAGGCCGACCCGGTCTTGGTCAACCCGGTCAGACCCGCTAGGTCTGAACTGGCCCGTTGGGCGGGTCATCCCGCTAGGTTCATCCCGGTCCGATGGGCCCGGCCAAGCGGACTTCGGGGGCAGTTCGGCACGGAGGCCGCCACGTAGGCATCTCGGCCCAGAGTCTGTGGGCCGGTTCGGCAAGCGCCATGAGGGGCGCGACTCGGCCTGGAAGGCTGAGTAGGTTTGGCCAGCGACGTCGCGAAGGAATCCGCAGGCCAGCTCCGGAGGCCAGTGCGGCTCGACCGGTTCAGCTGGGAGCTGAGGGTGGCCAGAGTAGGCTGGTGGGGCGGTCGGGCAGGGCACACAGGTGGGCCGCCTAGGATGCGGGTAGGCCGGCAGGGCACTGGGCAGGGCGCGGGCAGGCCAGCGGTGTGCGGGCAGTATTCGGGCCAGCAGTCAGGGGCGTCTGGGCAGCGTGCGGGCCAATGGATGGTGGCGGTCGGGCTGGCCGGTACAGTGTGGTTCGGGCCGGCGTGTGCCGATAGTGTTTGTCCTAGAACACCGGTGTGTCGTGGGGGTGGAACGTTTCGAAGAGGTCATGATTACCACGACCTTTGTCGTTGCTTCCTTTGTTGCCCCATTGCCACTTCGAAGATTACCACATGGAAGAAAATCGACGGAGGGTGTTAGTCCATGTTAGGTTGGCCCGCACCCTCCACGTTTAGGGAGGTATCATTTGGCTCATCAAGAAAAGTAGATGATCAATAACATGTCCTCAACTATCCCTTTTTATCTAATGTGGAAGATAAGAAAATGGTATAATAATATCAAGTAATAAACACCCTACCGTGCTCGTAGTTGGTTGACGTTGGTGAAAAAAGGCAGACATCGATTCGTTGCGGACGAGGAAATCTCACATCTGAAGGAGGTCTGAGGAAGATGGTGAATGTTGAGGTCGACGTTCTTCGTCGATGGGGCATTCTTCGTTGTAGAGTGTAATCCTCCATTTGTTGGGCATCACATCACTTTACATGTGCTTTGTCGCTTGGTGAAGTTATCCCAAATCCTCCTACCAAGATCCCTATATATAGAAGAGGGGGAGAGGTATGTAACCATCATGGAATTTATGATATCTCATTTATTAGGAACCTTCTTAAATTCCAACGATGCAGTTATTTAATTTAAAAAGGTGGGGTTAAGCAATTTAAATAGCATTGGCGCAATTTAAGAGGTGTGTTGGCATAATTATTGGGAGGATTCCAAGAGGCTTCCCCCACATAACTTGCATCAAAACAAAAGAAAGGATTTATTTTTATATTGACACATAAAATTAATTGATTGCATTTAATTGTTATGTTGACACATAAAATTAAATTTAATGAATTTAATTTTACAATGACACATGATATTAATTGAGGGAGTTGAGAGGTTTTCCTCTCCTCTCGTTCATAGGGGTTTATGCACCGTGTGGTCCCCACCACATTAATCCTCTAATGGGAGGTTGATTTCAGGTGGTCCCTACCACCATAACCTCTCATGGGAGATTAAGGTGTGGTGGCCCCACCTCTAACCTCAATGAGGAGTTTTTAACCTCCACACACCAAATGGCGGCCCGAATAAAATAAATTGTTGCACACTTTATTGTATTTTATTTTTATGATAAGCCAAAAACTAATTTTGATTCTTGACCAACTTCTGTCAAGGTGAGTGTATTCATAAAAGAATATCAGTGTCGCGTGTTCAACCATGCCCTTGGATTTCAACTCCGAGCACCAGTTCAAAAGTTATTAAAACCTGCTCATACATTTACAAAACGTACCTTAACAAAACATTGGAAATTTTTTCCAGCCACACCGGGCCTCGGAATCAAGCACCGTAAATTTTTGCGGACTCGTAAAAATACGATGTATTAAAAAAAATTCCACGAGATTTCTAGGTCTTCACATTCTCCCCACCTCAGGGATTTACGTCCCCTATAAGTTATAACTCAAACTAAGGGAACAAATGGAGGTACTGAGCACGAATCTGAGCCTTCCACTCCCATGTTCTCTCCTTGAGTTTCTCGTGCTGCCAGTGAATGCGCACCAGATGTATCGACTGTCCATGTTGGAATCGCACTTGTCTTTCCTTAATATCCACTGGGTCCTCCATAAAAGTCACCCCATAATCGACATCCAGCTCTCTATGGACGATGATGTGAGATGGGTCATCCACATATCTCCTCAGGTGAGATACGTGGAAGACGTCATGCACCCAGTGCAACTGAGGTGGAAGAGCTAGATGGTAAGCCACCTCACCTACCCTGTTGAGGACCTGGAATGGTCAGATGATCCTCATAGATAACTTGTTGCCTCATCCAAATCGAAGTAGACCTCATCGAGGTGAGACCCGTAGAAATACATGGTCGCTATCCTCAAACTCTAGAGGTCCATGTCTTCTATCACCATATGAATTATGACTACTCTATGAAGTCTTCATCCGCTCCTGAATGATTTTCACCTTCTCTATGGTAGCATGTACCATCTCTGGTCCCACTAGTGATGAATCCCCTAGGCCAGTCCAGCACCAAGGTGATCTGCAAGGTCGCTCGTATAATGACTCAAAAGGTGCCATCCCTGTGGTGGAGTGGTAGTTGTTGTTGTAGGAAAACTCCACCAAATTTAAGTGATCCTTCCAGCTACAACAGAATTCGAGGACACAAGAACGTAGTATTTCCTCAAGGGTATGAATGGTCCGCTTAGTCTGACCATCCGTCTGAGGATTGAAGGCGGTGCTCAAATGAAGCTGCAACCCGAAAGCCTCTTGTCACCCCTTCCATAACCAGAAATAAAACTGTCCATCATGATAAGAGACAATCGTCGAATCTATAACATGTAAATGCACAATATTCTGAACATAGAGGTGTCCCAAGCTCTCTATTGAACCCTTCTCTCTGATCGTTAGGAAGTTGTCCAACTTGGTGAAGCATTCAACGATCACCCAAATCAAGTCATGTCCCCTGGATGTATGTGGAACTCCAATCAAAAAGTCTATGGATATCATATCCCACTTCCACTTTGGGACCTCTAAAGGATGTACCAAGCCTGCTGGTACCTGGTGCTCTGCCCTCACTTGCTGACAAGTGAGACATCTAGAGACAAAATCTGCTACCGCCTTCTTCATACCCGACCACCAATACTGTCGCAGAAGTTCTTGGTACATCTTCGCCACTCCTGGATATACCGCTAGAGGGGAAGTGTGGAACTCCCTCAACACTTCCTTATAAAGTGCTACTGGTACCAAGGTATGTCCTCTAAAGAGTATGACATGCACCCCACCTTCAGATAATCTATCAGGTGTCTACCCTGTGGATATCTGAGCACATCGTGTCTCGCAGTCAGCATCTCCACATTGCGCCTCCCTAACTCACTAAAGAAGTGGAGGAGTGATTGTAAGAGATTATAGAAAGGCTACCCCATCTCCTTCCATAAATGATATCTGTAAAGCAGCCAGCTGCTCTATCGCCCCGCCTAGCAGCTGCATACCAATTCTTCTACTGAGTGCATCTGCAACAACGTTCACCTTTCTAAGAGTATTGAATATCTCGAAATCACAGTCCTGGAGGAAATCAATACAACCTCTCTATCTTAGGTTCAGGTCCTTCTGAGAGAAGATATAACTGAGACTCTTGTATTCAGAGTACATGGTAAAATGCTCTCCCATCAGATAGTGTCACCAAATCTTTAAGGTGAAGACTACTGCTGCTAACTCTGGGTCATGGGTAGCGTAGTTCTACTCTTGCTGTCTCAACTACCTAGAACCATATGTCATCAATTCTCTCTCCTGCATCAGGAAACACCTGAGTCTGGTCCCAGATGCGTCTTAGTAGACTACTTACCCTACACCTTCTTCTGGAAGCCTCGGGATGGGGGAACTAGTCATCCTCTACCTAATCTCCTGAAAGCTATGTTGGAATCTCTCCAACCACATGAAGGGTTTCCCTTTCTTTGTCAAGGCTGATAGTGGTTCTTAAACTCTAGGGAAGTCTTCAATAAACCTCTGGTAGTATCTAGCCAAAGAATACGTCCCTCCCCCTTTGGGGGGGGGTAATCTTGGAATCACTTTTGAAAAGATGCCCCCATGTTCTGTCACTTCTATTTCGAACTGAAAACTCAGAGCTCCTGCTTCCACGAGGGTAAGACTAGCCAACTCAAGAGTGATCAGATGCACCGTCCTATGCATGAGTTTAGTCTATGCTTCCAGGGTTTCCTTTTTCATCGACTAAGGAAAACCTCATCCCAACGTTGTAGATAAACCACAACCTTTTTTCTTAATACAGTCAATCTGTGTATGAACTATGGATGCCCAGTCCATACCCAAACTAACGTTGTAAGGCTTCGATGCTACCAACAAGAGGTTCCAACCAAAACTCTCACCTCAAGGGTCAAATCACACTGTCGGCGTATGTTTGATTATCGATTCTCCACCCAAAGGTATCTTCAGACGTGAGGGTCATGTCAAAAGTTTAACTGAAAACTCTAGTTCTGGGACAAGATTCGTGGAAGGAAGGAATGATTGGTACCTATATCTATTGATGTGGAAGTTAGTAGTAGACACAGACCGTACCTTGAATCATTTCTATAGCCCTTAGGTCACACTCCTTGACCGCATGCAGCTACTCTCTTCCCCTGCCCTCCATCTCCCTGAGCCTAGCGGGAACTACAAAGGTGGGTGGTTGTAACATGTCAAAATGTACACCACCTCATGCTGCTCTCCTAGCTCTGCTTCCACGTCTGCTGCCCAACAGATTCATCTGTCCTTAACACTTCCCCTTATTGAAACATTTTACACATTCATGTCTTTGAGACTAGCGCCAGTTTCATGATTTCCCACTGTTAACATTCACTGGTTGTATCCGCTCATCTAATGAAAATTAAACTGCAAAGTTTCTCTCTAAAATCTAGAGAAAAGGTGCAGTCTTGGATGTTCAAGCCCCAAATCACTGATTGTATCGTATTCATCGAGTATCGGGACCGATCGGTACACCTCAATGAATACTCAGCTACCGAAAAGTCATCCTGACAGAGCTGTATAATCTCTAGAAAACTCTCAGCCACCTCTTCAGGCCAGTCCTCCGCCGCCTGTGAGTCTGGCTCGCCTCGGAACCTGAGGGGTATCTGATTCTAAAACACGCGTAAGGCACTAATCCTAAATGTGTCATCTACCAGTACCGCCGGTTGTAACTACTGAACAAGAGGTAGTGATATAGCTAACACAGTACCTCAAGGTGAAATCTCGGGTAACAATCCACGTACTGAAGCCTTATCACGATGTGGATCGACCTAATGGTCACTCAATGGAAATCACGAGTAGCTAATATCACTATCTTCTCTACGGGTGTATCAACTGGGTAGTGAACTCTAGAAATCGCCTCCATCCAGACCTCTACTACCTAGGAATCTATCTCGCCTTGTAACATCAGAGGCCTCTGCCGCTCGAACTTGTGCAACATGCTCAGTTGGCGTGCACTATCCACCAGTGCGGCTGGTGGCATATACTGCCCAACGGGTGGCGGTGGTGCTGGTAAACCACTCGAAGTTGCCAACATAGTAAGAGGGCCCTGCACCAGAGCCTCATCACTCGGTGGGTCGTCATCGTGTACTCTCTCAGAACACTAACTGGACGTCTCCGTGGAGGCATCTAGAATAGATGAGACACTATCAAAAGATTATACCAGGTGAGTTGACCTGGTTGATCTTACATAAGGAAAACTTTTGAAAACACACACACAATCAGTGTTTTCATGCACTGAGTCAGAAATCAGAAGTCAGGGTCCTGGTGTATAGATATGTCAGCCTACACACCAACACTGGACTCCCTAACCTGAAAACCACACTTGGTACACTTAACACTATTTATTAATAGAAAATAATGATTAGAATCCTCAGTTCTGTGGTAGAATCGACCCCTTTGATATCAATTTTAAACGACCCATCCCCCAGGGCCCGTGTCGTGACTACCCCAATCCCGACTTCCATAGGCCAGGGGCTGGAGACTAGCACCAAAGGCGTAAATCCCTAATAATGGGGTGGCGTTTCCTTTTGAACTATAAACAAACACAACAGAGTACAAACTGGAAGCAAAACACTATGTAAAACTGTATAACAAGGAGTACTGAAAAGTAAAAGGGGCCGGAAAACAAGCCCAACTAAAAAGTACAAGTACAACTGAAATGGACAAACAATTGAAAGGTGAAAAGCAGCACCTAGAACGTCCACCATGGGTCCTACCTGAAGGGTAGGTACAGATAAACTCCTCAGCACTCCACGTTCTTCAGTCTCCTTCGTTTACTGACTCGTCATAAGGTCCACCTCCGGGTACCATCCAGCCCTGGTGCTCTCAGCCTCTGTCAGCGCTGTCTGTCATTTGTATCCAACACAATGAGGTGTGGGCATAGCCCGTGTAGGGGTGAGTATAATGATACTTACTAGGGACCTCAAGAACACCATGGTCTCTCAAAATACACCAAGGATAAACCACCGAGTATGAAATCAACAGATATCCATTACCTAGGTATATGCCCATACATATAACTAAGTTATCAAGTAAACCATCTCAATCATGAGGAAAACACTAAATTCACTAACTCAACTCACACTGATATATAACTTCTGTAGAGAGATAGAGATGATAATATGTAGCCGCAGAATCATCTAAGCTGTCGGACCCACACAGGATCCAGGAATAGTAGTCAGAGCTGTCGGACCAACACATAATCTAGGATCAGCTATTCTGTCGGAACAACACTTGATCTATGAAAAGAAGTCAAAACTATCGGACCGAAACATGATCCAGGAATATTCATCATAACTTTCAGACCAACACATGATCCGGGAATAGTGAACAGAACTGTCTGACCAACACATGATACAGGAACATTCAATAGTGCACAACCAGCCACAGGGTTTCCACAAAGCACGCTTGATTCTAGGACGGTCCTATCCTCAATCCAAGTGTTGATACATCATCTTCCACGAAGTCCCATGTTAATGTATCCAAAAGATCTATCTTTCCATAAGAAACTCATTGCAATAGAGGGCGCATCAATCAGATGCAAGATCTGTGAGTTATAATCTTTTTAGTCTCAGGGGCCCATTTGGATTCTTGTACGATCCAACCTAACCATATATCAACATTACCCTGAACACCAGTATGGTATATTCAAAGGTACCATCGTGTTCCTATAAAACTAGCACCACTGACGGTTCGTCAAAGGGTCCTCCGGTGCCAAAGATTTGTCCAAAGAAAGTATGAGTCGGTATTGGGCGTCGGCCCGGTCCGACCCGGTCTCGGTCGACCCCGTGAGAACCACTGGGTCTGACCTGGCCTGGTCTGCTGGGCCCAACCCGGCGGAATGTGGGGGCAGTTCAGCCCGGAGGCCACTGCACAAGCAGCTTGGCCCGGAGGCCGCTGTATAGGTGGCTCACCCCGGAGGCTGGGGGTCGATTTGGCCAGCGCCGCAAGGGGCACGGATCAGGAGACTACGCTTGGAATGCCGAGCCAGTTCAGCTAGCAATGCTGCGAAGGACGCCGCGGGCCGGCTCGGAAGTCCGGCACAGCTCGGCCGGTTCGGCCGGGAGCCGGGGTACGGCCCGGTTACGTTGGCGGGACGGCCCACTAGGGCACACGCGTGGGCCACGCAGGGCGCGGGCAGGCAGGTAGGGCGTCGGGCAGGGCATAGGAAGGTCGCGCGGGGCATGGGAAGGCCTGTAGGGTGCCGAGAAGGGTACGAGTAGGACAGTGAGGTGCACAGGCATCGTGCGGGCAGGCCGGTGGGACACCGGGCTGGGTGCGGGAAGGTCGGTGGGGCACGGGCAGCACACGGGAAGGCTGCATGCAGGCCGGAGGGGCACGGGCAGCGCACGGGCAGGCCGCAGGTTGTGGGCAGTGCGCGGGTAGGCCGCATGTAGGACGACAGGGGGTGGGAAGCGTGTGGGCCGGCAGCCGGGCAGTGCGCAGGCCGGTGGCTGGGGGTGGTCGGGCAGGTCGGTTCGACGCGGCTCAGTCCGGCGTGGGCCGACGGTGTTCGGCCGGGAACACAGGTGTAAGGCGGGGGCGGTGCGGTTCGTGGAGGCCGCAAGTAGCACGACCTTTTACGTTGTTGCCTTTTTTTCCTTGTTGTTGCTTCGATGATCACCACAAGGAAGAAAATCAACGGAGGGTGTTGGGCCATGTTATGTTGGCCCACACCCTCTGTGTTTAGGGAGGTATCATTTGGCTCAACAAGAAAAGTAGAAGATCAATAACACTTCCTCAACAATCCCTTTTTATCGAATGAGAAAGATAAGGAAAAGTTATAATAATATCAAGTAATAAACCCCCTACCTTGATCGTAGTTGGTTGAAGTTGGCGCAAAAAGGAGGATGTCGATTCGTTGCGGATGAGGACGTATCATGTTGGAAGGAGTTCTGAGGAAGATGGTCGAAGACAAGGTCGACGTTCTTCATCGGTGGAGTGTTCTTCGTTGGAGGGAATAATCCTCCAAGTGTTGGGAGTCACGTCACTTTACCAGTGCTTCTTCGGTTGGTGAAGTCGTCTCAAATCCTCCTCCCAAGCTCGCTATATAGAGGATAGGGGGAGAGGTATGTAACCATCGTGGAATTTATGACGGTTCATTTATTAGGGACCTTCCTAAATTACAACGATGTGGTTACTTAATTTAAAATGGGGGGGTTAAGTGAATTAAATAGCGTTGGCGCAATTTAAGAGGTGTCTTGGATTAATTATTCGGAGGATTCCAAGAGGCTTCCCCCACAAAGCCTACATCAAAACAAAATATAGGATTTAATTTAATGTTAACACATTAAATTAATTTATAGCATTTAATTTTTATATTGACACATAAAATTAAATTGAAAGCATTTAATTTTATGTTTCACATGAAATTAATTGAGGGAGTTGAGAGGTTTTCTCCCTCTCCCATTAATAGGGGGTTAATCCTCGTGTGGTCCCCACCACATTAATCCTCTAAGGAGAGGTTGAGTTTGGGTGGACCCTACCATTGTAACCTCTCATGTGAGGTTAATTTGCGGTGACCCCACCTCCAACCTGCATGATGAGGTTTTAACCTCCACACACCAAAAAGCGGCCCAAATAAAATAAAGTATTGCACACTTTATTTTATTATATTTTTATGAAAAGACAAAAAATAACTTTTATTCTCGACAAACTGTCGTCGATGTGAACGTCTTCTTAATAGAATACCGGTGTTGTGAGTTCAACTATGCCCTCAGATTTCAATTACGAGCACCAGTTCAAATGTTATGAAAACTCGTTCATACGTTTACTAAACGTACTCGAAAAAATGTTCAGAAATTGATTCCGGGCACACCTGGCCTCGGAATCAAGCGCCGTAAATTTTCGCAGAATTGTAAAAATCCTATGTATTAAAATAAAGTCCATAGGATTTCCGGGTGTTTACAGGTATCTATTTACACCCCAGTGGAGGGTCATTTTTTAACCCAATGGTTGATAATTTTTTAAATTAATTGTAGATAATTTTTATATAAATGGTGGATCATTTTTTAAACTAATGATGGAAAATATTTTATTTTACTAGTGGATCAATTTTTAATTTCAACGATTGAATTTTTTTTTATTTTAAAAATAGGATATGGTTGATACCACCAGGTATAAAAATTTAGGCTACCTATAATAAAAATATGCTACCGCCAAGAATAATTTCACACTACCACCGGTTAAAATATTTTACCACCAGGTATTTATGCTACCTCAAATTATTGTTAAAAAAATTCAGTTCAATATTTCTCATCATTTTTAATATATTGAATTAATGACTATATATTCCAATTATTTTAAGTGTTTTATTAATTTATTAAACCCCTATATATTATATGGATACAAAGAGAAATAATTTTGAAATATTTTAGTTAGGTATAATATATGACTTAAATTATTATTCTTTGATTGTATAAAGTTACATTATTTGTGTAAAACATATTTTATTCCCCAAATTCATTATCTTAATTTTTACTAAATTTTCCATTAATATTGTTAAATATTTTATAACTGTTTTAATTTTTTAAATTCATGAAAATTATGTATTTATATTAATACAGATTGAATTAAGATATTTTTATTATCAGTTGTTATTGCAATTTTCAATGATTTATTTGAATTAATTTGAAGGGTTTATTTGAAATATTATTTGACCTATTATTATGGAATATATTAGAATAATTTAATGGGTTACTTAAATCATATTGAATTGGTATTTATTTTTTGAATTCAAATATTTATTTTTATGATTTTTATGAAGTTACATTTTCTCTCCCCTAAATAAATTTGAATTGTTTTACCTAGAGAAGGAATTTTTTTTTATTTTTAGATCTATATTTAATAGGTTTTTAACATCCTTGAAATAAATTTAATATATTGGATAAAATTTTCAAATCTCTATTTTTAAATGAGAAAAATTTGGGAACTTTTAACCATATATACAAACCAAATCCCTTTGTGATACTCTATTTTATATGTAATATAATCTCTCAATAAGAACAAAATATTTTATGACTACTACTTCCTTTATGATACATCTTCGTTGATTGAGAAATGGTAAAATTTCTTTTATCTTTCATCTTCACCTTCATCTAGTGTTTTATTATCTAACACTACTGCCAATATCTCTCACACACACTCTGTTTTTTTTATTATTTTACACAAAAATCATTATTATTCTTCTCTTACATCAGGTTATGAATCCTGGATTATTATGTTGGGACAAATCAGGTTGCAAATCCTGGTATATAATTTTCTGTGTTTAAATTCAGTTGTGACTCCCCATACAAAAGTCAGTGTGTCATGGATATCTCTCCACTCAAAAAAGGATCTTGTAATCGGTATATGACCCCCATAAAAAATCAGATTAGTTTACACATATCTCTCACTGAGTAGAGAGGTATAAGAGTATAGTGGACCACTTTGGATCAAACTATTATAAAAACAACCTTGTGTTATTTAATTTTTATACTGCTAATTTTCTATATTTTCTAACCTTGATAATTAATTTAAATACTCAATTTATTTGATTAAATTTTTAATCTAGTCTATTCAGCCCCCCTATAGACCATATTTTATTACCTTATCTGACCTAACACCTAGGGGTAAAAACTCAAAATGGGGTGGACTGGATATTTACCAAATCATTACTGATTCTTGATGAGTGGAACGAGGAATACACACTAGGATAGACACTCCTAGGGTATATGCTAGGGTAAATAAAAATTTTCATTTTGAACAACTATTATGAATGATAGAATTAAACCTATGGAATTTTATGATATTCCATAGTGATATGGGATAAAAATAAATTGACTTGGGTTTATAAGTATAAGGTTGATCATAATTTTAACGGAATAGATACCCTTGATTATGCTTAATGTGATAAAATGATTAATAATATTTTGGAAGATTCTTATGAGAATCTAAAACTTTAGTATAATATGTATTTTAGTTAAAAGGTTATTTGAGTAATAGTTATTTTGTATTTTTTGGACATAACTTTAAATTTATTGATAAACATTAGGGTTACTTTGAACACTAATTCTGAGGTAATTATGGTTGATTGGGAAAACATTGTTAGTAAATTTTGGGAATATATCATATAAAATACCATGGGATTGAAAAGTGATATGGTGACTAAGTGATTAATTTTAAGTATTGTATGCTTGGAAATTTATATTATTAAGGTAGACATGATTTGAGTAGTGGATATTGAGTAAATTTATAGAAGCATATATTATATTATAGTGAATTTAAGGTGATTAAGTATATTTATGGAAATGGTTAGTATAATTTAGGGTATTATTAAGGTTAATTATATATATAATGGATTAATTTGAATATTGGGTATTATTTTTAGGGATTTAGAGATCATTGTATTATTTCATCATATAAATATTTTTCCATATTGAATTAATTTTTCAAAAAAAATTAGTTTTGGTAAATATATAGAGATATAAGGAATAAATTATTATTCTCTTATGGATCTTATGATGAATTAAAAAATAATATTAGTTCATCAGACATGAAAAAATCATAATGAATATTAATTTCCGGGAGTAATAGGTGAAGTGTAAATTGATTGAAACAAAACCAATGGATGAAATTGTGCATATGAAACAAAAAGAAATTATGTAGGTATATTTTCTCATGTACTCTATCTTGATAATAAAAAATTACCTTGACCCTAATAATAGAATCTTGAAAATGAAATTTTTTACTCTAGAAACTTATTTCTGAATAACTGATGGTCTTTTTACCCATCACAAATTTATGGTTTTTTATCATTAACTTCTCAGGACCATGTTATCAATCACTCTTTATAAGTCTTTAAACATTATTTTTCTACTCCATTTCAATATTTTAACTTCCCACTAATGTTATAAATATCTTGGGACCTGATTATGTGTTATTTTTCTTAACCTTTATATTCCCCACTACCCATTTTTCAAATGAAATTTTATTATCCCTTTTAATGATGTGGGTTTCAAGAAAGCTATTTTTAAATATTTATCATTTGATTAATGAGATAAAATTGTTAGATTGAAATTTACTTAAGGGGTAGAATGTAACACATCGAGAGTTTTTAATACATATATTTTATTTAATTAAAATTGTATGTGTTTTATTGATTTCTTAACATGAAACACTAAGTTTAAACGAACCATCATTTACTATTGAATTATTATTATTTAAATGTGATCATTATAACATGGATTTTATATTGGTAGTATTAATAAGAATAAACAAATTATTAAAAATATGTATAAAATTTTTATATAATACAAATGTATTGATTAATTCATAATAAAGAAGTACCTAATTTTCAGTAAATTCTTGTTATGCTTCAAATATTTGTTTTCTAGAACAATGGTTTTTATTTAATTATTTTCATAAAATTATAATTAATTTATATAATTTTTATAAATTTTATTTTATGAAATGAATATAATTTTTTTTAAGTCATCATTTCAATTTTATCTTAGGGTGAATAGTTTTTATTTTTCGAAAAAATGTTTATTTTCCATTGAATAGTCAAAAATATCTATTTTTATAACCATATTTTTTTTTCAATTAGAAATCCCATTATATATTAAATTTTATATTATGAAAATATAAACCACATTTAATTATAAATAATTTAATAAATTAAATTTTAATCATAATTATACTTGATTTTGGTGTAAGTTCATCTTTCTCTTTAAAATACGTTTTTCAAAAAAACCATTTTTACTTGAAAAATGTATTTTGATATTCATAAATAAAATTAATATATATTCATGAATAATTTTAATGATATATTTGGATAAGATATTCATTAAAATACTGTAAAATTCATATAATAGTTTTTACATGGTATGTAATGAATGTAAAATCAGTTATATGCTTAACAATACATTTTCCAAAAAAAGGTTTTGTTGTGTTTCTCACACTTAATTTAAAATTAATTTTTTCATATTATAGAAATTACATATAGTAAAATGGATTAAATATTTTAAATCAGAATAATAAATATTATGTAATAAGGTCAACTTAATTTTTGGTCATAATGAATAGAAACAACAGTACAACTTTATCACTACAGTAAAAGGGTAGATCGGGTTAACCTTGGTTAAAACTAAATGACAAGGATAAATTTTTTCAAATTTAATATAATTAGATGAATTAATTTAGAACCTTTTCACCTTATTCTCAAAAGTTAATTTTTTATTCGATAGAAATCCATGAAAATTAATTAATAATGTTTTCATTCTTTAGAATATTCAAAGTGTATTCCTCCCCCACATATAAAATGACGCCCCTCATCTCTTTTTTCATTACACCTTGAGAAAAATATATTGAAGAAAACCTGCCCAATTATCTTCTAAAATTACATATCCATTAATTATATGTTTCATTATTCTTAAAATACCATTCCAAAGGTCTTTAATAAATGACTTAAATTAGGTCTACTAAAGAAGAGGTAATTTTATTAGTTAACCTTTTTCAATTTATTTATTCTTTTACATCCTTTAAATATTTTCTATTAGTTATTAAATATTAAATTCAGTATCCTAAATATACTAAAGATTTATTATGTATATGGTACCACCATTATCCATCCTATTTTTAAAAAAATGGGAAATGAATGTATCGCTCTTTCACACATGTGGACTACCGCCTCCATGTAGCGATATGATTCATTTTACATCACCAAAATTCATGGTTAGTTATAGTGATGTATTTAATATTTATATATTATATTTATGAAATAATTATTCTTCTTGAATTATTTGATTTTAGCTACCTTCTTTCATTTTTATCCAATTGAAAACAATAATGTCGTTCATGCGTATGTGTGAGCTTCTACCTCCAAGAAACGATGTGATTCATTTTTCATTTTCACTTTATGTGTCTTTTAATAAAGTTAGGTTTAAAAAATATAAATTATATTTATTATATGATAATAATAATTTAAATTTTATTTATTATTTACCTTTATTTTTTTCCAAGAATCAAAAAGAGAAAACATCTCCCATGAATACATATATATTATCGTCTCCATAAAGTGATGTAATTCATTTTTCATCACTGATTTATATAAATAATTATAAAATTTTATATTATGAATTAACATTATTATTATTTCATGATTAATATTTTTTATATTCTTAAATCATGACCATGGTTCAGGTAACAGAACCATCAAACTGAAACATGCATGGAAAATATACAAATTTTTACCTAAATGTTAATTTTATATAGAAATTGTTAGTAAAAGGATAGTTAGAAATAATAGAGGAATTAGTATTTTATATATGAATATTTTTTTGGAATATATTTATGATAAATATATATTTATTATATAGGATATTTTATTTCATACACATCAAAATAATACATAAGGTAAGGGTTTCTCGTATCACTTTTGTTTCTATGAAACATATTCGATATTCACCACTTGTTTCTTATATTTTATTTATATACATACCATGAATGTTTGTATTTTATTTTTTTCTCATGAAAATGATGGGTATTTAAAAATATATTTATAGTTATATCTTTCATGAGTTTTGATTCATAAATTACCAAATTTTTAATTGTTTATGATCTCAAATTGTCCTTGTTGGGTCATATGTTATGTTATGTGCCTATATTATTTTAAAGTGTATATTCATACCATTTGACATGTTTTTTAATGAATATTATTATTTTAATTTTATTATAAGTTTCATTTAAATTACACTTTCATGGGTCATACCATTTAAATATATCCTAAGTGGAAAGGGATTTATGTTTTAATCACAATTTAATCGAGATTGTTTATGCATGAATTTATATAGAGGAAATTATATGATCCTTATTTGTTAAGACCATTTAATTATTATTCCCTTATATTTATTTCTTTAACTTTGATGTTTTTATAATATTTTTACTCTTTTCTACTTAAAATGTTTCAAAAAATGTTTTCAAGAAAACCTGACCCTATTTATTTTCTTTAGGTTTGAAAACCAATTTCATCTATATCTTTATTTTCTAAAACATTTTCCATAATGTTTTAGTATATTATAAAATTATTTTTTAAATTAAATGTAACCCATTTTTTAATTTTTATG
Organism: Viscum album; assembly: GCA_963277665.1. Classification (NCBI taxonomy): domain Eukaryota; kingdom Viridiplantae; phylum Streptophyta; class Magnoliopsida; order Santalales; family Viscaceae; genus Viscum; species Viscum album. The sequence goes on along the minus strand of OY728153.1, from coordinate 180,728,809 downwards.
AAATGTTTTTGAAGTAATTCCTTTAATGTTTTGAACAATTTATTTTTCACCAAAGGTGTGAACATAATCTTTATTTTAATTATTATGACACAAAGGGAATTTACCACCATCAAAACCTCTCAATGATTTGATGGCTCATTTATAATTTTCCCTTTTTATTTTAAAAGAAAATTTTTACATAATATTTTTTATAAATATTAGGATTACAAAATGAATGAGTATTTTCCACAAGAAATAATTCAATAATCATTTAATGGAATATTTTATCTATAATAAAATCCTTTGATGATAATTATTATTTACTAGGTATATGATATAATCATCTTGTTATTTTTATTTCTCTAGATGATTTATGACTATGATTATGAGAGGATTATGAAATCTGTTTATTTTCAACTGGTTAAACAATGAATAAATGATGAAATATTTAAAAAATTATATCATTTCCCAAGTTTGTGATGTGATATGATTAATGTTTTGTGATATTGTGAAATTCATATGTATTATTTTCATTATCTGATGTTTAGGCATGAAATTATACATCCCTATAATTCATTATTTAAATATAGAGATCTAACGAGGTAATATGAAATGGAATGGGAAGTAAACATAGTATAGTAAGGGACTATATCCTCAATGATAGTCTTGGGAGTGAGAATTGAGTAAATATATGATAGAATGAAGAGTGACCCCAATCCACTATGACCGTCTTGGTAGTAAGACTTGAATAATGAAATTATTTTCCACACTAATATGTTTTGCAAAAAAATATTTCTTATGATTATGATATGTTCTCATAGGTCATGATTGATTATTGATGATTCCACACACTTATGAATTATTTCTATTGTTATGAAAATATTTATTATATGATTTATTATTTATGATATATAGCTAGTTTGGTATGATTATTGTATGTTTGGATCATTTTCTTATTCACTTATTCTTATCTTATGACCACTTATGATCATTGATTGATTTATCTTATTTTTACCCTTACTGAGTATCTGATCTCACCCTTTCTTATATTTCATTTCCCCTGGTAATAAAGTAAGGTTTTAGGTATGGTATGTATAATAATTTTAATATATGAAAATAATTTTAGGTAGGGTATGTAAATACACTAACCATTTACAGGTTTTTCATGGATCACAATATTATATATTAAATATTTATACAAGAAGAAGTAATATTTATGTATGAAAAGTATGGGTCACTATAGTTAACTATCTGAATAAAATTTTCTTTTTTCATACATTCCTATTTTTAATTTTCATTATTTAAACAACGTCACAAAAGATAGTGTGTACATATTCCATTGTTTATGGAGTCATTTCTATGAACCATGGATTCCCTCAACAAAAAGAAACACAAAATTTATCAAGGGAATGTATCCAAATGGTTTTAAATAAAAAACAATATGTCTAAGAAATGTGATTTACTACTTGTAAAAATAATCACATCCAGTCTCAGTTTTAGTAGGGTCACCAATTTGTGCAGTGAAATATTTATAAATAGTTTAAAACAATAAGAAATTTTAGTATTTGATCTTGTGTCAAAAAGAAGGTAAGATCAAATTAAAAACACGTATATCTTATTATAAAAATAATCTTGATAAAAAAATCCTTAAACTCAATTAAATTAGGCCAACTAAATGGTTAAAATGACTATAATAACTTAATTAATGAACATATTTTTACAAAAAAATTTAGAACCAAATCATATTGAATGATTTATTTTGGATTCCATTTAAGTATATCTCTACCTCTTTTAATAAAATAATTTTTCATTAATATTACCATACAAATAGGTGTATCTATACATCTTCTAATATGTCCAAACCAATTAATACAGTCTTAATCATTTTTTAATCACATGAAGCCACTCTAATTTTCTCTCAAACACATTAATTTATTATTTTATTCTTTTTAATATACCTATATTTCCATCTTTACATTATCATTTATACTACCCTTGTTTTTTGTTAAATATTTCTATTCAAATAACAACACTATCTACCATATATAATAGATGGTATACTAACATTCCTATAAAAATTAACCTTAAATTTGAAAGTGATTTTATGATAACAAATAAACCTATAAGTATTTGTCCATTTTATACATCTACTATGAATATTGTGAGTGAAAAATGAATTAATATATCTATCACATTGTAGAAATGAACCTAAATATAAAAATTTATAAACTTTTAAAATAACACGGTCTCCCAATCTCATATTCACAACATTACTAGAAAATAATTTACAAAATATATATATATATATTCTATCACATCCTTACTAATACAAAAAATTTTGGATTCTAAATTCACTCTCCAAACATCAAACATTAAATTCAATTCTCTTAAGATTATTAAAAAAGAACTATATTGTATGAAAAAATATTGAAATGGATTATCTCATCTATAAAATACTTTGTAAATTCATCTAATAGAAAGGAAAAAAAGGTATGATCTTAAAAAAAACTTGATACAGTTATATTGAGACAAGTATTCCTATATAACAACTTACTAGAGTTCTGACTCAAGTCACACTTTCATCATATATGTCTTAGATGAGTTTGGTATACGCCAGGTACACCCCTTTTATTTTAAGAGAATTCCAAGAAACCTTTCTAGGAACATTTTCATATTTCATTCTAGAATCCATTAATATCATATGAAAATTTTATCGTTCTTATCAATTTTATTCAATAAAACCAATGATAAAATAAATTTCTTCTATCTTAGTAGAGTTATCCATGTTACTGGGGAATAAATAATTGAAAATTTTAAATCCAAAAATAAGTCACAATGGATCTAAATCAAAAAAATATATATCAAAATAAATACTGTATTCCATTTTAATTTTTGATGAGAAACTAGTGGAATATGTAAGTGGTGATGTGTGAAATGACATTAAAATATACAATAATTTTTTATAGGAAAATGTTCAATGATCAGTGTAAAAATAGATTTTTAAGTATCTTAATCTTGTTTTTGTAATAAATAAAATCCATCATATCCTATAAGAGTTTCTTACATAACATGTAGAAAAAAACAAGATCACATTAGGGAATTCACAACAACATCTCTACAATATGTAACCAACTGAATGAAACTTTTCCATAGAAAATGATGTAAATATAACGTAGGTTTTAAATAACACATCTTTCTAAACAATATCCTGGATCTCCCATCCATTATTCTATATCATTTCGAATACATTTTTAATATTATATATTTTTATAAGAGGTATGTATACATAATTTACTATAAAAAACCTCTCATTTTATTATAGAAATATGATTAAGAGGATAAGGAGTTTTTCAAGAGAATATAGGGATTGTTTAGAGCATGAAGCTCCAATTTTTGGAAAGACTGAATGAACCAAATAGTTATTGCTAACTATATGTATCAACCATTTTGGTGATGTAGAAAATTGCAGAAGGATATACGCTTAGTTCTATCCATGCACCTTAAACTTAATGGTTGGGTGAGGATTTTCTATGGGCTGGAAGGGTCTACATGGTTTTCCCAAACCATTTTCCCAAGACGACACCCTTAGTGCCACTTAACTAATGATCTCATATGGATTAGGCACACAATTTATAAAACAATGCGGCCAATCCGTTTGGATCTTAAAAATGTTTGAAAAGACCATTTTCCATTTCCTTAATTTATGTGTTCTGATCACATTTCTCTTCACATTCGTGTGCATCTCCTCTATCAAACACAAAATCTTGCCATATTCCTCTAACCTAGGCATTGATCTTGGTTATTTATCTAATCTATGATTATTTATCTATTGGTTACATTTTATTCATATTAGTAAGAGCCTAATTCCTATTCATTACTTTCATCATTTATTCTACCATCTTCAACACTTTTTTGGTGTCAGCTATTATGCTCTATTTTCCAGGAATTTGTCTATTAATTTGATTTCCCCAATTATACTCAAATATGTTGTAGATAATGGATCTGGGTCGGTCTACCAAACTAAGGTAGGTGGTTTATTACTTTTTCCACAAATATGAGCAATTTTATAAATTCACCATTATGTTGAACAGCAGAATTTCTATGCACTACCTTAAAATTATAATTTTCATTTATCAAAATTATTACCCATGTTATAAATTCCCCATGTACCCTTTTTATGGTCAGAGGAACCCCTCCTCGACTTTTTACACCCCTTAGGGTGTGACCATGTGATGAATTTAATTATTAAATGATTATATGGCCAAACCACCTACTTTGTTGTCTTGGATTGATGCATAATAGAAAGACTACCTTGAATGAAATAGGAGTTAGTGGTATGAAAGATTATTGTAACTTCTATTTAAATAATGGTTATTCCCCTTAGTTAAATGGTATGTTAAATGAATTTTAAATAAACCATTTGTGTGTATTAAAGAATGATTATTCTATATCTTATAAATGTGAATTATGGGTATGTCGTCCCATATATTGGTGACACTAATAAAAATCTCCTCATAAGCATGTGATACTCGGGAATAGTGTCCCATATGGAAGTGATACTCAGTAATGGATCCCCATAAGCTACATTATACTTGGGAATGGAATCCCATATGAAATGTGATATATGGGCATGGTTCCCCTAGCTAAATGTGATATACGGGCAATGATTCCCTAGCTAAATGTGATATACAAGAATGGTGTCCAAAGGAAATGTGATATATGAGTATGGAGTCCCATGTTAAATGTGATATATTTGTATGGTGTCTCTATTTAAATTTCATAACTAGGAATGGTTACCCATATGATTCATGCCACCTAGGCATGGTGACAATTGACATTCTATGATAATAATAATTTTATCCATGAATGCCTGAGATACACCTTAGGTCTATACTAATATTAATATTTTTATATATTTATATAAACATCACTACATATATAGAACATATAGATAAATAAATGTATATGTATATATATACCAATACAAATTGTTCTGTGTCCAAGATATCCTGGATTAAGACAAAGCAGGTAGTGTCAGCCTGGTGTCCTTTTAAAAATTATAGCTGGCATGTTTACAGTTTATATTTTTGTTTACATTTTCATACATTCACATTTCACATTTTATAGACACCATATAGATTGTAGTAGACAACATTTGTGGTGGAATACCAAGTATATCTCACACCCTATTTAGGCCTATGAATGTAGGTATGAACAAAGGGAAGCATCATGTTATGGATTCTTAATTTTCTATTTAGGCTGAATTACATGAGCAATGTACTGAAATTATTCCCATAATTCTAGTGAAAAAAGTTATTGTAATTTATTATTTGTGTATATCATTATGTATGCATGTACACCTTCTCCCGTTTTTGGATATCACATGACATGAGCATCATTTTGTATATGATATTAATTTTTTTGTAGAATGTTTATTTTATCTAGATGGTTTATTATTTTGATGTTTAATATTTATTTCTGTTTATGATATTTATCATTATTTTATACCATTATTCCATAGTCATATATTAGGGAATAGTCCCCCCACTAAAAAACCCTCACCCCTTGCTTATAATCTCTAACCTCTGGCGTATGGGGAGGCAGTTTTGCTATAGTCCATGTGACCTACTCAGTTTGGTAACTTATGATTGAAGTAGTTTCAGGTTGCTACAAATTGGTATCAGAGACATTTTCCATATATCTTAAGGTTTTGGTATTATATGGGATACTAGGAATATATTGGAATTTGGTGATGATCCTATTCTTTTTAGTAGCTAACCCATATATATGGGAAATCCAAATTACTGGGTTGGGATAATTCTATTTTGGTATTCCTATTATAGTTTCCCAGATTTCACCATTGGTTGAGTTTCATATTTTGTGGCATTATTATTGTTATTTTATTATTATAGACTTAATTTTTTCCTTAGTTTGTTATGACAAGGAGTTATCATCTCATGCATAATTATAGGCACTTGGAAGTTCACATGTCATGCATTATTTCACGCCATATAGGTATATTTTGTTTCATGCATTTACTATATTGCATGTGTTTTTTTGTAAGTGCATTGATCATTATATTTGGAAATGCTCTAACAATTCATGTAGGGATAAAATAATTAGATTAAATATAACCAATTATTCCATGTTTGATCCATAGACCACTATTTCCACCGGTAGAGATGTTAGTAGACATGACTACATGAATTTCAATTATAATTAATGAATAATTTATTTCTATAATTTGGAAATGGTAATTCCTTTAATAAAATAATTCTACATGACCTTTTACATCTATATATTAGATGTAAGGGTCAGGTTATAGTTAAAATACACACCAATTTCAATTTATAATGAGCATGGTCATTTATAAATTGTGAATTGTGACTTATATGACTAGACCGTGATATGTATACAATAACCTAAATGAGTAAGATCACAAATGAATTTAACCTCTTAAATGAGATGGTTATCATTAAACGGGGATTCAAATTTCAATGTAAAGAGTGTTTTCCTCTATACATGAAAATTGAAACTCCATATACCGAAACATCTCTAATGTCATGTGAGTCCATGATCCTGATCCAACCACAGTAGTGGGAAGTATGGAATGACTCTTATGGTATATAATGGTCTTTCTTATCACCTGGACATATCCTTGGAAGCATGAATAGACGCGTGACTCATTTATAGAAAGATTGTAAACCTTCTGTTTTCTATTATCTTTGATCCTATATATTATTGAAATGTATCTAAGGTGTATGTTTGGAAATTGTATAGTTATTCCAAACTAACATCGTTGGGTCGTGATCCAAGAAGTTGGTGATGATCATTCTTTAGAAGTGGTGGTCCTTAAGCCATCATAATTACCTCTAGTAGTACCACATGAGGCACCTCCTTTTATTCATAATCTAGGAACTGATGCTCAGTTCAAGAGAGAGATTCAAACAATTTATATACTCTATACAAGGAGCTATGTGACCTAACCCTACCATGGTTGAATTGATGTGAGAATTTCAACTATAGTATCAACCAACCTCGTCAGGGGATAGATGCCCCCAGGTTATTGAGCCACTACTATAGTCCATGTTTTCCATATTTGAGAATCTAGAGATTCCTTTGAATATGAGGGTCAAGATTATGATTTATTTTTTCAGGATTCAACTAAGAATTGTTGGGATATGATTACCGGGTCTGGTAATCATCATGGTATATTCTATGAGGACTTCCAAACTACCTTATATGATTACATCTTCCCTCAAACATGGAGATAATATTGTTCTAGGAATTTTATTTATCTATTGTAGGGTGATATTTATATTATGGAATATTCATCTCATTTTACTGAACATCCATGCTTCCAACCTCCTCATGTTGGTAGGGATTTGACTATATCAAGTGATTTTTAGGATGGGATCTTATATGCCATTTGGTCTCGAGTTTATGTATTATGGTTGACTGCCATTTTTGAGATAGTGAATTAGGCCCTCATCACCAAGAATAACTTGAGGGATGCTGATGGTGTGGGATATGGTGGTTTCATGCTAAGATAGGGTAGTGCTACTTTGAGTAGTAGGAAACATCACTTTAAGTCTGTACATGGTCGTAGTAATATCCATATGACACCTAATGATAGTTATAGACTGTTCTATCATTATGGAAATTTAGGGATTAAGAAACCCCAGTTTCCCCTATTAAATACCATGTTTTTCGTATGTTGGGGTATCTAAAATGGTTCTATAGGACTTTTACTACTATTCCTAGTGAGAGAGGATCCATATCATCTCCACCATCAGGAACAAGATTAGTAGCACCTCACTATATAGTTAGTTGGATTACTACTATCCATTTTTTCTAAGTTGGTGGTTGTGGATGAGGTATCCATGCACCAGATATTTATTACTATCGGAGGGAACATATTCAGGGTAGATAGGTTGTATCCTAAGGCCACATATGCGTCCATATCTATAAAGGGTAGCCTAACCCATATGATCAAAGTGTAGGTATTTCAACAGTTATATGTACAATTCTAGTAGCCACTACATTAGTATCATCCTTATTTAACATAATTGCGTCAAATTCCTTTATATCTATCAAATTTATTGAAATTATGGGCCTATAAATAGAGTATATTTGTGGCATGATGACTCTAGATGCACCATAGGTGTATTGATCGGAGATTGTATGCCAGTGTAAGTGGATCTCCCTTATGATAGGTGGGTATTGATTCTTATAGAACTTCCCTTTCCTTGAGATGATAGGTTTCAACCTCATAAAATGAATAAAATTGTTGGTATCTTACCATGATCATTTTGATTTCTATCATATGAGGGTTTCCTTCACATCACCTGAGGGAAGTACTTATATTCATATGGGTGAATATTATGTCCCGATGGTTTGACGTGGAAGAGATCATTATGGGCTGGGGGAAGTGGCAACCCAAATGGATTGTCTCTCTAGAAGTGCTCAGGGAAAATAAAGTATTGGATTCCCTAGAATTATGGATAATTTTATGGGTGTATTCTGTGATGAATTTTCTAGTTTGACTTTTATGTGAGAGGTGGATTTTTCCATTGAGAAAGTACCAGGAGTGGATTTGGTGTCCATTCCACCTTACAAGATCACATATACTATGCTTCAGAAACTTAAGAAGTATCCAGACAATTTAGAAGAAAAGGATTTCATTAGACCCATTACATCACCATGGGGTTCTTCTATTCTATTTAACAAGAAGGTGGATAGGACCCTGAACCTTTTTTTAGATTATTTCTAGTTGAATTAACTTACATTTAAGAACAAGTATCCACTACCTCGTATAGATGAAATTTTTGCCCAGATCTGAGGATCAATGGTTTTATCTGAGTTCTATTTGAGTTTAATGTACCATTAGATTCATGTGAGACCATCAAACATACGAAATATAGAGTCATAGGGAATATATTTCTTATACAAGTGTCTGGTAATATTTTTTAGTCTTATGAATTCTCTAACAGTTTTCATGAATATAATGGTTCAAGTTTGCACTCGTATCTAGATTTGTTTGAGGTAGTATACATGTATGGTATATTCATGTTTTCAATTACTTTACATGAACATTCAAAACATCATGACATCATAATAAATAAAGTGATAGAACACCATATATATGATAATATCACCAAATTATTCTTTTAGATCAATATGGTTCACTTCATAGGTCAAATCATCCTAGAGGCAAGAGTATTTATTGACCCAAAGAAGGTCAGTGTTGTGGTTTCCTCGGAACATACTAAGAATGTATTTAATGTACACAATTTCTATGGGATGGATAGCTAAAAAAGGAATTTCATTAAGTAATTCTAATTCCTAACATCACCTATCGCGATCTTGACTAAAAATGGTGTTAAGTTCTTTTAAACTGAATCATGAGAGGTAGTATTTTAGGATATTAAAGGGAGACTGACATCAATTCAGATCCTGATTCTTTCTAAGATGGGAAGAAGCTATACAATTTATTCTGATGCATCGGGAATTGTTATTGGAGTAGTTTTAATGCATGGATATTGAGTTATAGTGTACTTGTCCCACAATCTCTGATATCATATGTGGAATTACCTTACGAATTCCATCAAGATGTATGTTGTGGTTCATGTATTATTCTATTGGATTCATTATATATTGGGGATATATTTATCATTTACATGGACAAGGAATGTATAAAATAAATTTCCACACATATTAACATCAATCTTTGGTATTGTAAGTGGGTTTAGTACCTTGATCCATTCAACATTAAGCTCTCTTATACACCTAGAAATGTAAATGCAGTAGCTAACACACTATGTTAGAGGACTTAGACATAAGACATTCAAGAGGCCAGTTGTGAGTGGTAGTTCATGGACCTTTTTCTGAGATGCACTATGAGGTTTCGGAATATCATTGAAATCCTATTTTAGAAGCATTAGTAGTGACAAATTCCCTTCTAGAATGAGTAATGATGAGATGAATTTCAGAACCCGAGGACCTCGTCCTGAGGGAGAGTGTCTTGGGTAAGGACCCACCACCTTGTTGGGTTATTAATGAGGATGAGATCTTGTGATTTTATGAGAATGTATGATTACCCATAGTCATACAAGAATAATTGATATGGGAATATCATGACATTATTTGGTAAGTGAACCCTGGACTTATCAAGATGTAATGATACATACGAAATCAATATTGGTGTCCAAGTTTTGAGAGAAATGCTATAGGTTTTATCACCCAATGTTGCACCTATCATCAAGTGATGTTGGAGAACTAGTGGCCTACTATACTTATAAAATATATATATATATATCCTAAGATGAAATGGGATAATGTCACCAGGGATTTCATAATGGACCTGTTGAGATCCCCTTGTGGCAGTAATGTGGTATGGGTAATCATCAAATGGTTGACCAAGGTTGCGTAATTTATACCAATAAATGTGACCTTTTCAATACATGATCTTTGGATGCTTTACATTTCGGTGATTTTAGGCCTTCATGGTGTTTCCCATTTTATTTTATCATACAATGATGCTTGGATTACATCATTGTTCTGGAAGGGGTTGTAGAAGCCACTAGTTTCACTGGTGAATTGGAGTACATCATACCACCCCTATACTGATTGTCAATCTGAGCATATGATATGGGTGTTAGAGGAAATTTTCCTAACAATAATTCTTTATATTGTAGGTTCTTGTGAAAATAAACTACCACTCAATGAATTTTATGACAATAATAGCTTTCAGGAAATGATTCAGATGGATCTATATGAGGCCCTATATGATAGATCATTTCATTCACCCATGTACTAGTTAGAGGTAGGTGAAGACTCTTTATTAGGGACTTATCGTATTCAAGAGACTTTAGAACATCTTCAGATTATTTAGAAGCGTGTGGATACAACTTGGTCTAGGAATAAATCTTATACCAATTGTAACCACAATCCACTAGAGATCGAGGTGGGACATCAGGTCTTTTTGTGAGTTTCTCCTAGATCGGTTCATAGACAGATTTATAGATAGGGAAAGCTACCACATCATTACATTGGGACTTTCATGATCATGGAAAAGGGTAAGGGATATATCATAATAGTAGGATTTACCTCAACGGTATCAGTCCATTTAATATTCCTTCTATGTATCATAGCTACACCATTATTATTCTAACCCATCTCATTCATTTGATCATGAGTATATTGAACTATATGAAGATGCATCCTTTGAGGAACATCCTATTTGTATCATTGATTAGATAAAAAATGATTATCAGGTAGTTCAATTTCTTTGGTATGGATTCTATGATAGCAAAGTCATATAAAAGATGAGACCCATTAGAAAGAGGATGACATATGTGCTCAATGGATGGAACTTTTCTCAGATAGTGTTTTACCACCCTCAGAAGGGAAACATGGGGACAAGTTATTATAAATAAAGGAGGTTGTAAACTAACATATTTTAAAGAGGAACATATTCTTAAATTAAAAAACACTTTTTATTCTATTAATTTGTTTAAGAGGATTAGGAGTAGTTTGGTAGAATTTGAGAATAATTTAGAGCCTAGATTACCAATTTTTGGAACGAACCATAAAGACACATAGTTAGAACAGTATTTGTGCTACCCATATGAATAAAAATTGTAGGTTTTTTAGTTAATTAAAGAGGGTCTCATGGTTAGTTATAACCATGCACCTCAATCCTCATAGATGTAGAGGGATTTCCAATCGGATGGACGGAGTTGCACGGTTTGTCCAAACTATGTGTCTAGGGACACACCATTTGTGAAAAATTATCACTGATGTTTCATGATTTTGGAATATGTTTTTTAAAAAACTACAACCAAACCATGTGACTAACATAAACGCGGGAAAATAATATTCTTACCTTAAATTAATTAATGTTTTATCCCCATTTTTCCTTCCCATTAGTGTGAAAATCCTCTCCCAAGGATGGGAGATATCCATCATCCTCCAACTTAGACTTTTATTTAGTCTCTTAATCCAGAATAAGATTCCTTCACCATCATTTTTGTTGGATGTGTATCAGTGAGATATTCATTCTCATTTCTTTAATTCTTATTTTATTCCACCATCTTTGGTTCAATTTTATAAAGAGCCAATACACCCTATTATCATGGAATTTTTCTATTTTTCTAATTTCACCCATTTTACTTCAAATGTGAATATTATAATTGATGATGGATCATATAACAATTTAAGGTAGGTGGTTTAGTGCATTTTGTAAACAGATGAGTTGTTTTATAACATGTTCCATCATTATTCACAACAATCATTCAATGTGTTTGCTTAATATTTTAATTCTATTTTATCTAAATTTTTACTCGTGTTAGAAATTCCTCATGTAATATTGTTATGGTCATAGATCCCCCACCTTTACAATTTCCACCCCTTAGCGTGTTCCCACATGATTCCTTTGAATTACTAAATTCTTATATGGCCAAACCACCTTCTATGTGGTCTTGGTTTTATGCCTAACAAAATTTCTACCTTGAATTAAATGGGAGTGAGTGATACAACCACATCACATTAATTCAACATTAATAAGGGTTATTCCACTTAGTTAAATGGCATCTTAAATGAATTGTAAATCAACTACTTGCATGTACTAAAGCATGACCAGACTATATCTTACAAATATGATTTCTGGGTATGGCATGACATATATTGGTAAAACATAGAAAATGTGTTCTATATGAATGTTATACTTGGTCAATGAATCCCATATGCTTGTGATACCTAGGAATGGTGTCCCATAATTTTCATGATACTTGGGAATTGATTCCCATATGAAATTTGATATAGGAGAAAGAAATCCCTAGCTAAATGTGATATATGGGCATGGAATCCTGAGATAAATGTGATATATGACCATGGTGTCACGTGGAAGTGTGATATAAAATAATAAATTACTAAATGAAATGTGATATATATGAATGGAATACCTAATTAAATTTGATCACTGGGATGGTAACACATATGATTCTAGACACTTTGGTATGGTGTCCCTTGATATTCAATGATACTCATACTACTTTCCATGGATGCTTGAGTTATGCCTCATTTATGAGATAATATTAATATACATATATTTTTTAATAAAAAACACTACATATATTGAGCATATATATAAATACATGTCTAAATATATATATACCTGAACACGTGGTCATGTGTTCATTTATATCTCAGCCTAGGCCAAAGAATGTTGTGTTAGCCAAGTGTCCTTTAGGAACCAAATCCGCCCCATTTACAATTTATATTTTTTTCATTTTTATTCATACACACTACTAATTTTTTATACACCAACAAGATTATAATAGACATAGTTGGTGTTGGAATACCGAGTATTTTTCACACCCTGTTAGGGCCTCTTGTTGGTACTTGAACAGATCTTATGGGTGCAGGTAAAGAAAACATGAAGTGTTCCACTGTGGATGCTTAATTATCAACTTTGGTTAGAGTACATGAGTAGAGGATTAAGATTATACTCTTGATTCTAGTATATATAGTTTTTTGTATTTTTTTATTTTTCTATAGCGTGATGTATTCATGTACTTCTTCTCACATTTTTCATATCAAATGTCTTGAGAATCATTTTTTATATGTTATTGATTTTGTTCTAGTCTGTTTACTTTATCTAGATGATTTATTATTCCTCTTCTAGTTATTTATTTCTATTTATTTTATTTATCATTATTTTAGACTATTGTTCTATACTCTGGAATGAGGTCATAGTCTCCCTACTGATATGCCCTAGTCCCTCGCTACTATATGGTAGCCATTATTGTACATGGAGGAGTGGTTTAAGACATGTTTCCAACAAAGTTCAGCTACATATTAGATAATCAGTTCAATGTTTCTATAATAGTTTTGAAATCTCCCTCTATATTATATGATTTATACTCCTTTCCCCCTTCTTGAGTGGTTATAAAATTCTATTTATATAATAGTACATAAATACCTTCATAGTGTGGGTGAATAAATTTTTTATTATATAAATAAGTTTAATTCATTCAACTTAATGACTTCTTCAGGGTGTGATTCCTAGTCAAATACCACACCCACAAAATCTACTAAATATATTTATATTTAAATTCCCAAAGATCATGATGAGATATTTTGAACTTCCTTGATCCACACATAGGTCATGATGTGACAATTTCATTAAATAATGACACTTTCTCCTGATAAGAACTTATATACCACATATAAAATGTACTGCAACATGTAAAAACATTATAGTGTGGCCATCTTAATTTTTGAAGAGTCGTTAAAACTCTCTTTAGTACCATTCTTCGGAAAAACACACTCTATGGTGTGACAACCATAAAAAAGGTAGTGGTACATAAATATAACCATCCACCATCATGGCATAGAGCCTAATTCATTGTAAAAGTGTACTTGACATTCAAAAATCATTGAATTATTCCTAACCAACCTTCATGGCATGGATTTACATCATGGTGTGGATTTACCAAAAACTCATTATCTATTATATTTTTTCATCAATTTGTTATGAAATAATAACGGTGTAACAATGTGATATAAACAATATTAAAAAACACACAATGGAAACTAACATAATCCTTGACAAACATTATGAAAACTCTGGTTATCCTTATAGGATTTAGATTTTTTTCTATACGGTAACCCCATTCCTGATGTGTTCCTTATGTCCACGATTTGATTTATAATGCCCAACATAAACTAATCCAAGATATTCAAAATATTTTCAATTATTTATATAGAAATAAAATCCTCTTTGAAGGTCCCCTAAATATCATTTTCAATAAAAACCACCATAAATAAATTTCAACGGATTTTCTATAACAATATTTACATTTAAATTTCATTAAAACACTTTCCAAAGAAAAAAACCCATCTTCTTTCATCATAAATAATTTTAGAAATAACCTTCAGTATGTCCTATAGACTTTCATCTCCAAAAATTTTATTAATAATTCATTTATCATCATATATAATCCCACATGAGTCAAAATCTTGTGAGAAAAAAAATAAAAGAATGAAAATTTCCCCATGAAGATTCCTCATAGTCCCCAACCCTTAATTTATAATTCAAATTATCTCCCCATATTTTCAAAAAAATCACCAGGAGAACACTCACCCATAGCCATTTGAAAGTAACACTCCCAGCATTCTTTATGTTCATGAACACATGTATAGTTTCTTTTATAAACTGGTTCATATAATCCCCATCCCCATTTTCAATGAACCTAATGAACACATCTCTGAAAGATAACAAAATAGAATTAGATATTGAAAAAGTCAATGTAACAGAGTTATCATGCCTTTTTACAAGTTTAAATTTTCTATTGTAATATGGGGTCTCTTCATAAAACCATTTAAGTAGAAAAAATTGGTTGGAATCTATGATCTAAATGTTGCTGCTCAAAATATTCCTTTGGTGATACCTTTTTCATAAAAACTGTAATTTCTTATTGTGTTGAAAATTAGTCCAACTTTACTAACCCATGTTAAACATTATCTTTGGTAAAATGGTATTTTATCTATATGTGTTTTGTTCTTGAAAGATGCATTATATTTTTCCAAGATTGATGTTACTCGAGTTATCATACTATCTATAAATTGAATATGTTATATTCGCTCTATCATACTCATGTTTTTCCTTCATCAAAATAAACTAAGTATATATTGTAATAGATTATATGCATTCATCCTTCATGGTTATTAAGAAAATATTTACATACTTCTTACTTAGAAATTAAATATAAGGACATATAATATAAAAAACCATCCTGATGTGGACCTCCTTTTATTTTTTAAGTCTACCTAATCTACATTAGTATATCTCAATAACTCATGTTATATTATGGGGTAATAGAATGTTATGTATGTAACATTATTTGGGATAACTTTGGAAGTGAGTATCCTGAAAAGTGATAAAAACTATATCCTTCTTTTTTGTAGTTATGTATAGTATTCTTATAATAATTTAATTATACCACATTAAATCTACCCCTTATCTATCATCTTCTTTTTAAAACAACATCTGGGAATCCAATAGAGTTTTCATCAACATTGAATCTTCCATTTTCATACCTTTTATGCACTTCCATGGAATATCATAATTGAAGAATAAATTATATATTATTTATTTGAACTACCTGCAAGGCAAGGAAAAATGGTTCGTTCTCTAATCATGGAAATTTCAAATTCACACTATATATATTAGAAAAATTTTTTCCTTATGCATCATTTGATCCTCCAAAAAAGATTTCATCAACACAGGTGAACACTACAAATATTTGATAATTTTTCTTCTTCATGTAATGGTTGTGGTAAAACCCTACACTTGTGAATCTCTGATTATTCAAATGTTGATCAAGATAAGAAATCACATGGTTTCATATCTCTGAATAGATTTCTTCTTGTTCAATATTTTCCTTCTTGATGTAATGTGTGGTTGATTGTTATTTCTTGACATTATTCAATTATAACCTGCGATTAGTTGAATAGTAACAATCAATCATATATTAAGCTATGTAAAAGTCATTTCAAATATATGAAGTCTACTTAATTATCATAGTATACCCATATAAAGGTAAGATGAGATGAAATTGAGATGTGTAAAGGTTATATAGATAATAAGAAACTACATAAGGCTCAACTGGTCTATGTAAAGAAAATTAAGGCCTATGTAATGGGGTGGAAGAAACATTGTAAAGTGGACAATAAAACTAGATTTTGTATGAGGTATGTTTTAGTTTCAATAAACAATTTTCTAAAGAAAAAAATAATTAATTATACAATTCCTTTTCACTAATCTTCATAGAATAAATATTATATTATTTCTGTGATATAAGTTTAGATCAAAGGGGAACTGAAAAAGAGAAGTATCTTCGATAATTGATGAGTGATTAATGTTTTAAGAATAAGTGTCACATCAATAATATCATGAATTCATGCTGAAATGGAAGGAGATTTCAAATAAATTTAAGTCACCAGATTTTGTGGATCAAAAAATTCAGTAATCTTATTTCTCATAGGGAATAAATTCTATGACTTGTGGGATATAAATAAGGATAAATTACAGTAAGGATAATGCTATAATTTTTGAGGACATGAGTTAATGGAGATCATTCAAATGACCCACCTATATAAAACATAGAGGAGATAATGAGAGACACCCACATACGATCCACTAAGAAGAGTGAATGTTATCATTGGAACCCAATAATATGGAGATTGAAAATAATTTTCTATATTCCAAAAATGAGAAATATCCTGGGTAACCTACCAATAAAACTAAAATTATAATTGTTTTATAGGGTCTGAGAACTGAATAATTTTGAGTGAATTTTATAATCTTCATACATCTATTATAAAGGAGAGAATGATATTCAAATTCTAGTAACCATGATAACCCTATTATTCAATGTAATAATAAGAAGACACAAATAAACCATGATCAAGTGTGAGTTTCAGGACAATTATATCTATTTGAGTATTTATTGATGTCATTGACCTTGTACAAGGGAAAACATGATCTAGTTGGATTATAGATGTGGATCATCTGATGAAGGAATATGAGAAACCTTAATGAATAATATTCTTATAACAATGGATAAATATCAATATAGAATAATACTAGGGTGTATAACCAGTTTATAGAGGCTTTTGGATGGGGTGTATAACTAGTTGACAAAGCTGATTTTACTATTGGGTTGTATAACCAATCATGGAAAAATAGTTGGTACTTTGGGTTTGGAACCAAATACAATTCGAGGATCAATTACTCGAGTATACAAATAGTCGTTTCCAAATACTAGTGACTGGGGTGTATAACCAATAAAAATTTATTGTAATTATAATTAATAATATAGTAGATAATGCATGTTGGGTTTTCTAACTAATTTTTAATGTAGTATTTATTTTGAAAAAATCATGTAAAAAATGTGTGCCTATAGTAAATTTCATTACTACTAGACATGAGGTGGGGTTGTCTGATATTATTAAGTTGAATGGGATCTTAAAAATTCCTAGTGTATGAGCTAAATAATAACATCACATAAAAATATTTTACTTCTAATTCACCCCCATATTTGTGGTACCTAATGGATCCTTGGATGCCTAAACTGGTATTAGATAAGGTTACCCCATTATTATATTTGGATCCATGAGTCTATGAATAATCATAGTGTTCCTACTTTTTATGTACATTACTACCATAAATGAATGAAAAAATGCTTCCCCAACTATTATCACCCATCATAGAGGTAAGAGATGCTATAACTATTGGTTTTACACCAATTAATAAGAAGAATGTTATCACTCTGGCTAATAAGGGAGACATATAAGAGGATGATAAGGCATAGAACATAATCTTAAATAATTTTTCAACTAATTTATATACAAAGTTCATTGGATTACAATGTTACTAATAAATGCGACATAAGTATTTTATCAGCAATAATAGAAGAAAAAATTGTAAAAGTGAATGGTTTTATTATTCATTAAGTGGTTTTTATGAATAAGAAGTGAGTTTTTTAGCTCAGGTAAATAGTGATTTTGATTTATCTGACTCATTGATAAATAATTATGATGGATAATATAAGAGGATAGAGATAGAATGTATATTTAAAGAAAACCTTAAAGATTAATTTGATAAAAAAACACATTACAATAATGAAAAGAAAATTATCGTTAAAGAGAACAAGAAGTTGGATTTTGAGAAGTATTATTTTGATAAGAAAGAAATAACTCTTTTTTATGAGGGTAAAAAGAATTGGCTAAAAATTTCTGAGGTTAAGAAGTTGGTAGGTGATCTTATTGGAAAACTCACTAAAAATAAGTGTAGTGGTCTGTGAGGTAGTCTTTATGTTTCATATCTCAAACTAAATTAAATTGAGTCATATAAGACTTCTCAAATTATAATGGTTAATAATGAATCATCTCATAATAGAGATATGTGGAAGTCCAACAAGAAAGGTAAACCTGTACCTATATAAGTTGAAAAAAGGACTGTTGTTTCTAAGTATAGTGGATATAAAAATGTATTTGAGAAGGAAATAATCATGAATAAAACTAATGGATGATCTTCCATGTTAAATGGAGTGAAAAATATGTCAAGAAAATCATAGTTCTCCATAGAGAATAAGGATGATATTATAGTAGGATAACAAATAAATTAATCAATAAAACTTTTTAATAAACCTAAATGAAAACATTTCCACTGGTTAAGCTAGTTTTGTGGATGGTATGTATACAAATACCTTAATTTGTTGTATAATAAGTCCTTTATAGAAACAATACATGAACCAATTGGTATTTTTGGTATGAAAATGATAAAAAATAACAAATAAGGAAATTTATGATAAGTCGTACAAAAAATATATCAACTCAAAAAATATTTTATGGTTTGTAAGATATTTTTAGAAACTTTTGATATGAAGTGCATGAATCTATTAAGTACATGAATACACAACCAAGATAAGATTCGTACTGTGTGAAAGGGAAGAAAATTCCAAGAAAAAGAATAAAACTCATAATAGACTAGTAAGTGTATCAAGAAATAATGTGAGAAGACCAAAGAAGTTACGCCGCCAAAGAGAGAGTGTTTGATTCTATGGACTGAACAATTGTCTATGTATAAATATATAGAGGAAGTATAAGTGAGTGTTAAGATTAAATTAAAAAACGTGATATTGGAAGTATAAAATTTTTATTAGGATTCCTTATTTAA
The DNA here is from genome assembly GCA_963277665.1 of Viscum album. NCBI lineage: Eukaryota > Viridiplantae > Streptophyta > Magnoliopsida > Santalales > Viscaceae > Viscum > Viscum album. The sequence continues at coordinate 180,709,083 of OY728153.1, read as the reverse complement.
TATTTTAAATAATAACTAATGAATGTGTAAGAAAACTGGGCATAAAAAATAATTACTAAATTACCATCTAGATAACCCAATAAGAATTCATGAAGTGTATGTTACAAGAACAAGACATATAAATTTCCCTGATAATTTTTGTAAAGAAAATTTCTCAATATCAGAAAGATGTTAAATAAAAGAAACATAGTAAAAAAGCCATTGAAGCAGCTAAAATGAGGAAAATATATAAGAAATCAATCTCTAATAAGTTTAGGTTGAGAAAAAAATTCTTATCCTGGATGTTACTTTTATGTGAGAATAAGGTCCATCCTTATTCTCAATTTTATATCTTTTTTAGCTAACTTATAGGGAATTGAAGGAGAAATTTTAGTGATGTAATATATGGACATAAAATATGATGAGCCTAAAATAGATGTTAAGAAAATTCTCTATGATTAAGATAAAAATATTATATCCATTGAGGTGTAGATTTTATGATATGAAGCAACTATATTTCAAAAATCTAGTGAATCTATGAGTTTTGGGTAGATTTGACTTTTAAAGTAATGTGGTATGAAAATTAAAAATTAAACCCATGTTCATAATTTTAATGAATGTACATATAAATGATGAATATTCATTAAAAAAACCAAGATAAAAAGGGGAGTTACATGATGTGTACAAGAACGATTTTGATCATTTACTAAAAAATTTGTAGGTTACATGTTTCATTTATAATGAATCTGTTTTTAATATCCCATAAAATGAGTTCTATTTTCTGATAATTGTATCACATATATCTAATTTTTTGGGTAGGATTTATAACTTTGGTTATAAACTATTATTTTCCCCAACATGTTATCCCATGTAGACATAAAATCGTGTAGCTAAAGGCTCTTTTCTATGAAAACATGAGATATTATCCTTCATTACAAGGTCATTTCCGCATTGATGTTGAAAGGGAGGATAAGTTGTTTTCAAAATTGAAATTGATCTAACAAGCACCCCAATATCTTTGTATTTACTTTAAAAAAAGTGGATAATGTTATGTTTGATAAAGGATAATTTCGACTTTGGGAATGAGAGAGGTATTGAAAACATAAGTAACATTTTACGATAAATTTTTTTTAAAAAAATTAAAAATTAGTTTTCATCACTTATAAAAATTGTGTATAAAAATAGATTTTATATGTTAGATCACCATTTTCATATTATGAAATAAGGTTAATTTAATTTTTTTAGCATAAAAGTGGGATTACTAAGATTAATGTTATTGACCTTGATAATGGTAAAAGGGTTATTTTTAGAGAGTAGTTTAATTAATGTTGTGTAATTTATATCCAGTAAAATAAAATTATGTATATTATATAATGAAACTTATATAAATTTTAAACATATATTAAAATATATTATAACTCATTTAATTATTAATTAATGTTATATAATATTATGAATAATTAACGGTTTAAACATCATTTTTCTACAAACAAATTCTATACATTATGTGTTTTAATTTATAAATTAACTCTAAAATATTTAGAAATTAAATTATATAAAATCTATTCTAGATTTAGGTTCATAATATCAAAATTTAACAATATGGGTTTCCTTATATTTTTCAAAAAATAAAAATTACTTTGGTAAAGACTAGTTATGAAGGTAAAACCCAAAATACTAAAATTAAAAAATATAGTGGTAATATTATTAAAGAATATTTAAAAAATGAGTTAAAATTAATATTAGAAGGTCTAAAGGCTTTATATTACCCCACACATCATCATTTTCTACGTTTGGATCCACTGTCCCTTGAATAGTGTCATGCCTTCACTAATAAATTAATGAGTATTTATGAAAATGCCACTTTGTTCACTTATAAAATGAGACCAATTTAACCAAATTTACACACACATTCCAAATAATTAAATTAAACAAAACTCTAATATAGTCTCTTTTAAACCCCATCCCTATATCCTATAATCCTTTTCATTCTAAGATACCTTGTTAAGAATCCTTAATGTGTTACCTAAGGGAGAATATCCAAATTGAGAGGTAATGTTCTCCAATAAACTCACATAATTATTTCCTTCTTCAATCCACTAAATGATATTCTATCCATGTAATTATGATAAAATAAGTCTAAATAATATGATTAAATGTAATTTTATAATTTTAATATCACATATATAACCCCCACAAAAGGCATTCAAAAAATTAAGACTCCTCTACGCGTACATGCGGGAAACTGCGTCCATGAAATGGCATGTTTGAGTTTCCAAAAATTCATTACATATATTGAATTAAATATTTATTTAAATATGTAATATGATATTTGTAACATTATTAATATTATGAAATTATAAAACAATCCCTATATTCCTCTTAATCTATAGAAAATAAATGTGTCACTCATGCGTACGTGTAGACTACTGCCTCAACAAAAGTGACACATTTTGTTTTTTAATCTAGTTATTTATTATTTATATAACTCTTTTATAACTACATTCACCACCAAAGAAAATTAAAATAATATTTTTATTCTTTGATAATAATGAAATTATACCAAAGGAATCACTTTCTTGACCATACTCCCCCTCTATAGTCTTTTTTTAATATTTTCAATAGACCACTTTGCGGTTATGTGGGAACTAACTAAAAACCATAAAATAGAATGCACTAATAATATAAAGATGAAAATATTACAAAAAATATGCGAAATTTAAAATTTTAACACATGGAATGCCAAATTTTTCATCATATATTCCTCGAGTCGTATGCTAGGGCATGACTAATGAGGTTGTTCCATTTATCAAAACTGTCACACAACATCATCACACTATTATCACACCTCATACCACCAGAACTAAAAAAGTTCATCTCTATAGGTCAATAAAAATACATAGACCACTAGACCTAAGAACCAAAAGAATCCTTGCACTGGAATGACCACCATAGTCAAACCTTCACTAGAGATCCATGGACACCACCCTTAACCAATTTTTTCAAACCCACTATCTTCACCATAAACACAATATTTGAATTATGGTGAAGACCCTAAAATTTTAATCATCACAAAATAAACCATCAATAAATGGAGGATCTCATTACCACCTCTATGAGGTCACTATAAATGATCATCATCAATGAGCTTGGAATAAAATCCCATATACTAAAATTGATTTCCCACACCATGTCACCCTCAATTAAAAATATGGGAATTTCCTTTTTTATATAATTGAAACCAATTATATTTGAACAAGATCTCAATATAAATATATAATATGAAAAAAAAATTAAAAGAACTAAAACAATGTAATACCAAACCAAAAACCCAAATAATATAAAATTAAATGAACCATGTAATCAAACCTATACCCTTTAATTTGATAAAAACCAACAAAATCACTTGGTATCCACTGATAAAGGTAAGTATTTATGTTCCACCTTGAGATAGAAGAAATGCTACTAAACCATGATAAGGCCTTTGATGATAATCCATGAGATGACCTAGCATGATATCCACCACCTTGGTATTTTCATAAAATCGAGAAGAGATATTAGAAAAAAATGATGGGTAATTTTCAACTATGAAATAATGAAAAGAGGAAAGTCAATTTTTATCCAGGATATGGGCAGGAGAGGAAAGGGTATAATGGAACCACAAAGAGGAAACAAAACCAAGTACAAAATAAAAAGCACCACAGAAATAGGAAAAACATGTGCCACTAGAAATGAGTGAACGGAAAAAATAGCCAAGAATTTATGCTCTATTATAAAGTTTAGAAACCCTATAAATGAGAGGAATGCTACTAATAAATAAATCTAGGTGAAAACAGATCCATATTTTTTCACCATACCCACCCATATATTATAGCTTGTATTTATTGGGTCGGTTTAACAACCTATATGAAAAATTATATAAATTTATATCATGGGTCACTAAGGAAACATAAATATCGTGATACTGAAAAATAATAAGTAAATAATTTTTTTCTATAATGGTAATGATAATATCTAACTCGTAACTAAGATACAACCCTACGTTCATGAAAATTACCAAAATAAGCTCATCACACACTTTGTCATCACAAATCATAACTAAAATACTTATGAAATGGAAGTATAAAAATATAAATCATTATAAAATATCTATTTTTGGTACATATAATGATCTTACAATGATAAAAATGAATCTGAAAACAATAATCAATTCCTCCTTTGTAAAGCTAGTAAAAAATAACTAACTAGAACAAATAATATAAGATAATGAAAATAAACTATAATTAACTAATGTATTTCTAATAATGAATATAAATTATTTTAATAAAAGTTTATATATATGAATATGGTTTTTAAAAAATTGATCAAGTTAGATATTTTGATTATGTAAGAGATTAATGAACATTCATGAAAGTCTGGAATTAAGGTAAGGGTTTTATCTAAAAATTCTATTCTTTAAGAAATGTTTTGAATTATGAACCCACTATATTATATATGGATTATATACTGAAAATTTGATAAAATTTATCATTATTATCTCTTATTTCACGGTATTGAATATTTTATTTCAGGTTCACTCTTTTAAAATATTTTGGTTTGAATGTTATAAATGTAGTAAGGGGTTTTTCATGAGTCAAATTATTTTCTAAACACCTAACGATTACTTTTTAATATGGGTTTAATATATGGCTTTCATTTATTCTATTATTAATTTATAATTATTTTCATCTTTATATTATAGATAATTCCATTTATATATTTATTTCTTCATAAAATTTGATGATATTAAGAATAATTCTCATCCTATTAAAATGGTCTTTTCTCTTCCATGTCCATGTTTACTCTTCTGAAAAATTTTCTCCTTTTTTATTTTTATAACTATATTTTTATTATATTTTGTAATATTGAATCTTGCCTATAAATATTTTAAAATTAAATATGTATCACTCTTCTTCTGATATCAGTTTCCAAAAATGTATATTCAAAATATTAAACACAATTTTTCTATCATGTTTTATTTTTACCATTAACTCCACATTTCCGTTGGAAACCCCTTTATTTGTTTTTCAAGATTACATTATTGAATATAATCAATTAAAATTAAAATTGTCCAAAAGTTTTTACTTTAAATTTCTTAAAATTACATTTTAATGTGACCTGTAACATTTATTTTTATGACTAAGTTAATAAAATTAAAAAAACTCATTAATATTTTCTTTCATCATCATGATAATTATTATTTATGAAGTATCTTTCCCATGTTTTAAATTTGTTTTCTATATAATTTTAATTCATAATTATTGAATAAATGAATGTAATTATTATTATAACTTTAAAAATAAAAGTTTTAATAGGTGATGTTTGATTATTAAAAGGTTTTTTAAATGTTTTCAGGAAAAAGGCCTTCATTATTTTATTTATTCAAAAGAACATTTTGAATGAATCCTTGTGATCGATATTTTTCAAATCCAATTTTTGGTTTTAAAGTATAATTTTTAAAATGGTTTATCAATCTAAATGTAATATATTTTAACAAAAAACATTTTAAGGAGTGTTTTCATGTATTTAGAAATAAGGTATTACTTTTTATTTGTTAAAATGTTTTATTGAATAATAAAAAAAATCATTTATCTAGATCAGTAAAATTTATTGTTCAGTAAGTTACACTTAGGATATGTTCATACGATACCATCCACCTTCTTTATCTATATGTATTATTAAATGTTCCATTGAATTTTTCACGAAACCCATCTATTTTCTATGGGTCAAATAAGTAATGTTGTAAATATGAATGATTTCATGTTCTATTAGAACACATATATATGGTTGTTGATGGGTGGGGTCCTATATCACCATGGGTTAAGGTTTTAAATCTCATGAGATGATATAGTGTAGTATTTCTTGAATTATTCTCAAAACATAAATGGTGATCCCTCTTGGATTACGCACACAACAAAATGATTGAGCCTTTTGGAATGATCCTATAATATGAAGTGTGAGCCTTATTAAATTACAATATCAACATAAAGGGTGAACCTTGTTGGATTACACTCAGAAAATAAAGGCTGAGTCTTCTTGGATTATCTCACAACATAAAGGGATATCCTTATTATATTAAGCTGAAAATTTAATAGGTCACCCTTTTTAGATTCCGCTCACAACATAATGGGTTAGAATTATTGGATTATTAACACACAAAAAATGTTTAGATTTTAGATAATTATCACAACATAAAGGGTGATCCTTCTTGGATTACACTCACAACATAAATAATGATACTTTTTGTATTACACTCACAACATCAATGGTGATCCTTCTAAGATATTCTAACAATAAGATGATACCTAATTCTTAAATTTGTTCCATAATTCATTATTATGACCATGATTCAATGAATTACATGTTTCAATATACTTATGATTATTCCACTTGGATCATGTTTATCATCTCATAATCATTTATTATGGTATGTGTTTTTTATTTGAGATACCATGTCCTTTTTCTTCAATTAATGACAACTCATATTATTCCATCTCTCTTTTAATCAATTTCTTTCTCCCATTTTTATGTTTATCTCAATATTGTTATAATAACCTTTAATTTTATGCTGATAAGTATTCCAATTATGGAGGGTATGAGCTCACCAGTTTTTTATGTTTGTATTCCCTATGTCATGAAGTTGATTATAACATAGGGGATGTTAAAAAGTGGATCTAGTATTATATGATTATGGAAAAAAGTTCACAACACGATTTTCATGTTGATAGTATTCAAAGACACTAATAATTTTTGTTACTCAAGACAGTTTGACATTATTTTGATATATAATGTTAGTGTGAAATATATTAAAGGTTATCATGGGTAATATCACCTTTTTATTGAAGCTAGTTTGTATAAAAATGTATTTTTTTAATATTGGATCTGAGAGTGCGGGACTAGGGAACCATATTTTATATAAAATAAGGGATTAATTATTTTAGGATACTAGTATATTTATTTTGTGGATTGGTATGATAATATTTAGTGAAAACCCTATGGATAAGCCTAAGTATAGTTTAACATCAAATTGTTTTGGTAAATTATTGAATATATGGTTTTCCTTGTAATTAGTTCCCTTTATGGATAGTAGAAAGTAGATGGGCTTGTGTCACTAATTCACTTAGGGGTAAAAACATTGAAATGGTTTTTTGAGTATCAACTCTTTCTTTACTTAGTTCATGATGAGTGGGCCTAAGACAAACCATGTGTCTAGAAACTTTTGGGGCATACACATTGAATGATTTACATTGACTTAATGAACCATTTTTAAGGATTTAAATTGAATCTGAGGATGTAATAAATAACTAGTTAGGTTACAAAATCAAATTTTAAAATAACCTTGTAAGACCTAGGATATTATAAATTAGTGATGGGTTGATCCAATTATATCATTGTTGAATTGAAATTATCATTGGTTTCAATTAAGGTATCATTTGAGAAGACAATGGGGGATTGGGTTTTCATATTCATATGATTATTTACTCTAATTTCATTGGATATTATCATAACCATTTTGGTTTTAATATTTGGTTAGAAATAGGATCAATAAAATTAATATTTGATAGGTATGTCCCTAGAAACTATTATAACCATCTAAGGTACGATATTTGGAAAAACTTATTGAGATAATGGAAAATCTCAATTGATGCCTATTATGAATGAATAGTTGAGATTCCTAGTCTTAACTAGGATAATTAGTTTTATATCTCAGTAAAAATGTATCTTGAGTTTATTATGGATCCCTTATATCCTTTAATTAGTAAATAGTAACTAAAATTATGATGATTCCATTTATTTAGTGAGGATAATGTAACACTATAATATTTTTATATATCTTTCCTTTAAAAAAATCTAATTTGTTTTATAAATTTCTCCACACACAACACAAAAATGTAATGAAATAAAAAATGTTATATGAATATTATTAAAATAATAATAAAACCTTAAGTAAATAAAAATATTTTAATTAATTGGAAATGAAAACATTATATGATTAAGAACACATCATGTTTTAAAAGGTAATTTTTTTAATAAGGGATATTTTTCTCTATATATTTAATTTTTATTTAAAATATAAATTTATAAATTTTAGACATTTAATTTTGTAAAATTAACTCCTGTTTGAATTTAGTATCTCAAAATTATCTTATGGTGAATCTCTTAGTTCTTTAAAAAATTACTTTTTTTTGAAAAATAATGAATATATACATTTTTTATAAAAATGGTAGAATATATAAATTTTTAAAGTAGCTATGACTTAAAAACATATAATTTTTTTTCAATATTAATAATTCGTATATAAATTTAAATAAAATATTTAAAAATACTATACTGAATTTATAAAACTTATGTTTAAGGTTTTTTTAACTTAAGTAATAATTTACTTTAAAACTATTTTTATTATCATATATTACAATTAATTTTCAACACTTATAAAAATTAAGTATAAATATTTGATATAATTTTATAGATTGGAATTTTAATTTTATTTAATAGGTTTTATTTTATTTTTTATGTATAAATGTATAATTTCTATGATTAAATTTAATGACCATGATAATGGTGAAAGAGTTATTTTCAAAGAATGGTTTTACTAATGTTTTTTAATTTCTATATAGTAAAATAAAAATGGTCTATTTTATATAATTATTATATACTGTTTTAAAATATATAAAAATATATTATCACTCATTAATTAGTAATTTATGTTATATAATAATAATAACACATAATGGTTAAAACATCATTTTTCAACAACAAATATTTTTTTAATATATTATATTTTTTCATTTGAAAAATAATTTTATTGTATATTGAAATTGAGTTAGATTAAATGGATTCTAAATTTAGGTTCGGAAAATTGAAATTTTTTACGAGGTTATACTTTTATTTTCAATAAAATAGAAATTACTTGGGTAAAAACTAGTTATGGTTGTAAAACCCAAAACTGAGAAATGTAAAAAAAACTATATGTAAAAGACGTAAAATATGCTTAAAACATGCATGAAAATTAACAGTATAGATTTTACCAAAATCATATCACCTAGAAATCCATTATTTCCCACTTTTTGACCAATTTAACCTCAAATAGGGTCATTCTATCATTGAAAAATTAATGGGTATTTATGAAAATGTAATTATCTTCACTTATAAAAGGACATCACTTACACCACTTTGATAAACCATTAATAAATATTTATCTTGAATAAAACTAAACCATAGTCTCTTATAAACTCCCTACCCATGTCCTATAATACTTTTTCTTCTAGAAGACCAAGTTAAGAATCCTCAAGGTGTTACACAATGGAGAATATCCAAAAGGAGAGGTAAAGTTATCAGTTGATATATCTTAGTTTTTTATTCTTTTACATCATAGAAAATATTCTATATAAGAATTAATCATAATATAGTAATTAATAATATGATTAAATATTTTTATATGAATATACTATCACTTTTATACCCTCTACCAAATCCATTCAAAGTATGTAAACATTATAATTCATACGTGTAGACTACTACCTCCGTGAAATGTTGTGCTTGATTTTTTTATCACAAATCTAAATGGATGGTTTTAAAATTATATTAAACGGATTAATATTATATTTATAAAATTACAGTTATTATGAAATTATAAACCAATCCCTATATTCATCCTAATATATCGAAAATGGACATCTCGCTCGTGCGAACTAATGCCTCCATGAAAGTGACATATTTCATTTTTCACTCTAGTATTTATTATTCATCCAACTCTAATTTAACCTAGTTCACCACCTTAAAAACATTTAAATAATATAATTATTATTCTATAATATTGATATTTTTCCAAAGGGTTAATATTTTTAATGTTTAATTTTAGTTAAAACCCACTTTCTAATTTATTCTATAATTTTTGTGAGACTACTTTTTCTTTAATAGGTTTGACCTTAATAAATATTTATGGTGTTTTATAAGGGAAATGGTGTGTTAAAAGTCCATACATAAGGTTAAAAATTGTTTCTTTATGTTGTGTAAGGGTTAAAGCCTTTTTTCCATGGGTTGTGTATAGGTAAAATCATATTTCCATAGGTTGTGTAATGGTAACACTCCTTCCATGCACTATATACGGTTACTGAGCCTTATAATAAGGGTAATATAAGTCATATAAGGGTACATAATTCACAATATTTAAGGATAATTAGTGTTTACTAAGGGTGTTAGTGTTTTTCCAATACTCATGTAAGGGTAATGTATGACTTGCATAAGGGTATTAGTTGACATGTGTATGGGTATCGACACACGTAATGGTCTATGAATAAGGGTAAGATTATTTTTTCAAAGTTCATTGAAGTTTAACCATTCATGTAGTTGTAGTTTAATAAGGGTACCCCAAATTTTACAAAGCCCAAATTAGGGTAACCCACTGCATAAGGGTAAAACCAAGTTACCCTTACAAAGCACATACACCATGTGTAAGGGTGACATTTTAACGTATTTTTAAAGTTTTATCCATTATTATTCTACAACACATCCCTATAATGTTTATTTAATTATTCTAAATTCCAAAAAACTCGATAATCAAATCATTGAACTATTTTAGGATTATTACTCTTATTATGGATGAAATTAGACACTTCACTTTTATTAATCACTTAAAACATAAATTAAATGAATATATTTAATTTTTGGAATTTATTTTGGTGATCATGTACATTATTTAGTTTTCATAAAATTGTCTAACCCTTGTGGAATTTATTTTGGTCAGCCCTTTCAGTTTGGGCATCCCAGAAATCCCAATGTTCTTAGTTGGGGAAATACTCTTTGAAAAGTTCTATCCCTCCATCCATTTTGTAGGCCAAATTGAACCATTCTCCTCACAATTTATTGGGTGTGGTGGATGAGAAAAATAATTCCATGTGGAAATCTATTATTTTATTTTCTTATTAATTCATGTGTACTCATGAAAGAAACACTCTGGAAAAATTTAATAAGTAATTATTTAATGATAATTATCTAGAAGTTATCAAACCATGATAAAATAAGTATTATCCTATAATACCAAAGAATAATAATAAAGGGATATCATATGTATATTATTATAAAGAGATAGAGTATTATCATATGTGGTTTTATTATTATTATTTGAGGAGGATATTTATAACACATGCATTAGAGTTTTTTATAATTCATAAATTATCCAGGAAAGATAAATTATTACAACATGTGATATTTTATTTCTTTATGAAATAAAATATTTGGTTTGGGTTTTACGGATCTCTGATGAACCTTGAACATTTATGTGTCAACAACTAAAATAATAAGGCTAAGAAGGAGTTATTCTTGGTTTTAGTGATTTCTAATCCACCATTAAAACCACACATGGGGGTATATAATTGATAGTGATATTGGTGAATTTTAGGAATGATGTTATTTACCTTTTTGAGCACTTGTTTACACTTTTTACCATGATATAACACTTGAATTAGAATACTTGATTATAGTTCTTGATTATGATCACATGTGGGTGTGTGCATATCTCATGAGAACATTATCTGATAATTGATTCCATGAGTACATTTTATCTTTCTTATTCATGCTTGATATTGATCATGTTTATTTTATGTTTCTATTTTACCCATGATAATATGTAATTCTTTCGTGTGTGTTCTACTCGGTTATATGCAGCTTTTTCGTATTGATATTGGATTCCAAGGTAGGTGGACCATACTTACATGTTTATCCCTTATAGGGGAAGTGTGAAAAACTAGTGACAATAAAAATGGTAGACCTAAGAATAATTAGGGATATAAAGATTACTCATGTATAATGTGTGACACACTCGATGCCTATAAAATTACATATATATTGTTAATTGATTCCTAGTGTATGCTGAGTAGCATGATCACTTTATTACTAGAGGAATAAAATAAAATCAACCACTTTATTCATATTAAATTATGAGTGTTACATTCAAAATATACTGAGTATCATGATTGATAGCCTCATGGGAAGTTCTTATTTACTCATGATACCATGATATTCCTCCGATCATAGATCCAAATAAAGAACATCCATGGATCGTGGTGGATTAGTCATCACACAAGTTATTGGATTTGGATTGATGTGTTTCAGTTAATATATTGTTTATTTATGGCATACACTTATTAACATGACCAAACTTGTTAAGGATGAATGGGTGGTGTCCTATAGAGTATTGTACCCACACCCTAGTTAGGGATTTTGGTTCTCTTTTAGATTTCAAGACTACAGATCTATTGAAGGGTATGGGATTTATAGTGGATGGTTGAGTAGAGGTGCATAGAGATAGTAGTTGACAAGGAAGGACTCTAGAGGACCCCCGTTGGTTATTTATTTGTTAATCAAAACTTTAAACTCTGACTTTTCTTACCTATTCGGGATCCTTTTATTACTTATATAACATGTATGTATTTTTATTAATTACTTTCCACATTATACACTGATCATTATATTATTTATTATTTTGTTTATTTATTTGTGTTATGACATTATACTGAGGGCATAGTCTTCCCACTAATGAACTTAGATGCTTATTTCTAGTCAGTAGCCACTTGCGTATGAGAAAGCACACATGAGGTCATGTGGAACTCCAGAACAGACTTGAAGTTTCTGGTTATAGAATGATACCAGAGAAAAAAATTCTTATTTGTACTAACCTAGGATATGGTAGAAAGGAGATAGTTGTGTGGGAATCATGTATATAAGTTATCATGTTCATGGACAACACATGTGTAATGGACCTCTGAGTTACTGTAGAGGGAATTATTATTACTATTAATATGATATTTGGGGTGTGTTCATGCATCATGATTAGGTATGTAATTTCACATGAAATATATATACCTATTGTTATCCTACATAGTAGTTATTTAATTTAATTCCTTTAAATGTTCTATATTCTAGGTATAGTTTATCTGATTATGTGATATATCTATTTTTCAATGATATTATGATATATCTGAATTTGGAATTAATAGGTCAAATTGGGAAAGCTGTTGTGTTAGTATATTTATGATTAATATGAATAAGTTTGGGGATAAAACTTGGGTTAGTACTAAGAGGGGTATACCATGGGTTATGAGTAGACTCCTAGGATAACCATGTGTGATCCCTTATACTGGTGAGAATTTGTTTATATTCCCAATCTTCCTTCTTATTATAGAGAATTACACATCATATATGTTTGGTGGGATGACTATTTGGGTAGAAGGGTTCCCTAGAGCATGTTACGGTACATGTTCCAATGGTGTAGGTAGTAGGCCCACACCAACCTAGAGTTCTTCCACCAAGATACAGGGTTGTCTATTATTTGTATTTTCAACTCCAACATCCTCTATAATTTTAGGGAACCAGTGAGACATAATATTCTGAGGACTATTTAAGTATCGTCAAGTGTATATTTAGACTCATTTAGGTCTTGGATGATAGAAAGGTGAATCTGGTGTCTTTAATGTCACCATGAATTAATAGGGAGTCATGGGACATAATGGATGGAATTATGACCTCAACTGGGAGGCCTTCAAGATATTTTTATTTGTGACTTTTTTCTCTATTACATTTAAGCATGACCGAGTGTAATATTTCATTGAGATACAATAGGTATCCATGATAGTGTCTTCTTATTATGCTAATTTTATTAAGCTTAATCACTTTGAAACTCTTCTAGATGGGAATGAGTTTCAAGGGTTAGGAAGTTTGAGATCATAATTGTTTCCAATATCAGAGAGTAGGTCTCTATCTTCAACCTAGAATCATACATAGACATTTCATAGTAGTCCATGAACATCGAGAGGATCTTGGAGGAGGGTAGAATTGTATTTCTTTTTACAAACTTTAGTAATCGTATAGGTGGACCTCTAGTTTCATCCATGAGTATAAAATTTGATGATAGGAAGTGGAATGTCATGGATGTGAAGTAGAGATATGGAATGCAGGTGTAAACCTATTTAGTTTCATTAGTTCCCTCAGGAGGTAACCCATAGTACTTAGAATATGGTAAGATCGGAAATAATATCATTCCCCAATCAACACCTCATATAAAGTACCAATAGTGTGGAAATAAGAGGTATATCTGGTAATTTTTTTATGGAACTATGTTGATAGGTTTCTAGAGAGTATTTATGTGAAAGTAGTTAGGGAACCCAGGATCATACTGTGGTCCTCAGCAATAGGACCATATGATAACAACACAAGAAAGTAATGTTTATCAGGGATAAGATTGTGGAGTGGTGGAAATTCATGTCTACAAAGTAGATCAAACTCTAGTAGATAGTGGTGAGAGGCCTTCTACTATTTAAGGTATAGTTTTGATAATTTCCACTTTATCTACTTCTTTTTTTGATAATAATGATTCTTAGTCTTTCATAACTACACAAGTACTTTCTAGACATGAATTAATTGTCAAACATTACCTTTGGGTTAGTCTCCCTTGATATGTTTTTGGGCAAGAATGTGGACAATATTTAGTGATCCCATGAGTACCCGTTATTTATCATTAGCTAAGAACATCTATAGAACTTCATTATTATAGAGATTTTGACCTTTAATGTGATTATAAACATGAACTAACTGACCAACTTCAATGATATAATCAATTTCTATGGAAGAGACATTTTATTTACTTAAAAAAAGGGATTTAATTTCATGATGAATGGAGTGTTGGAACCGAATGTATAAAGAGTTTTTCCAAACTTGAGTTTTCTTAAGATAATCATGATGTAGATGGAGGGATTGGCGCTTTTTCCCTAATCAGTGATAATCCCCTAAAATTTTCATTTAGTCAATGATATCTATAAGTATTTCTTTTTAATTTACTTCATAGGACTTCATCTTGATAGAGTATTTGACTTTGAGATAGATATTATACTGAGTGTGAAACCTATTTAAATACCCTTTTATCATATGTTTCCATTTATGATTAATGATATCAAGGAAATAATTGATGAATTAAATAAAAATATTTTTATCAAGACAATTAATTCACTATGGGGTGAACCTATAAAATTTTACATTAAGGTATATGGTAGTCTTCGACTTTGTGTTGATTATCATAATTTGAACCAGGAAATAGTGAAGAATTGATATCCCTTTGCCAAGATCGATGAATTTTTTCATAGATTATCAGAAGCTTGATGGTTCTCCAAGATTTATCCATGATCACATTATCATTAGTTGTGGGTTAGAGAGGAGGAAATTCTGAAGATAGTGTTTTAGAGTAGGTATAGGATTTATGTATATCTACTGATGCCATTCAGAATGAAAACTTCACCAGCAGTGTTCATGGATATCATGAACAATATATTCCACCATTTCTTATACTCATTAATTTTGGTGTTCATTTGAGATATACTCATCTACTCACTCAAATTGGGGCAGTATGATTGACACCTTGAGACAGTCTGGAGTATACTTTGAGCACATCATCTTTACACTAATCTATCAAAGTGTAACTTCTAAATTCATGAGGTGATGTTTTTAAGGAATGTGTAATCTAAGATAGGTATATCAATGGACTTAGAGAAGGTGTATGAAGTAATGTCCTGGTCACATACCTATAATGTATTTGAGATCATAAGATTTCTCCACCTACCGACACATTATTAATGTTTTATCTTGGACTTCTCGTGATTATCAATACCCATGACTACATTTATGAATAACAGATTGAAATTAAAGTGGTTAGAATAGTATCAAGAATCATTTCATGAGTTGAGGTGGAGGTTATCTACTACTCCACTAATAATTATTCTTAATATTGGGATTGTATATTCATTTTACGATGATACATTAGGTGTTGGATTGGTAGAGGTGCTAATGTAGAGATTGTAGGTAATATCATATGGGACCCATCAACAATGACCCCACAAGTCGATCTACCCTACTCATGACTTGTATTGGTAAGATTTGGTCCATTATATGAAATTTTTTCAAATTTTCTCTTTGTTAAAATATTTTTTTCTATGCTACCATAAGAGACTCTGTTATAACTTCATACAATGGGACCTGAACCTATGGTAGAGGCACTGGGTAGAGTATCTACATAAATTCAATATTGATATAGGTTTATTCACTAGGAAGGGGTAGCATCATTAAATATTATCTTCACTATAATATGATAGTTAATAAGGATCTTGTAGAGAAGACTTCAGAGTATTAGTGGAACTTGATAAGCTTGTTGGCTGACTGGAGTCTGGATGCTTGTGAGGGTCAAGGAATAATGACTTGTTCTCCACTAGTGGACACATATTCTCTAATAGAACAGATAAATGTTGGATTAGAGACTAGACCATATTGTACTGGGATGAGGTAATAACTATTAGTAATTGATCTGATACTTGATTGGTCATTGGGTGATGATTATGTGATCCTTGTACAAGGAAGAGTAGTAATCCTTTCTTCTAATAGGGTGGAGCAGATAAGAGTCTAACACAACTCTTGGTGAGATGTTAATCTTTGTGTGAAATATATGTACCATGATTTCATGTGAATATTTTGGTGGTTATGGAGGAATAGGTACAACATTGGTTTCGATTCCCAATTCCTTACATTCAATTTGATAATGTTCGATAACCAACATCTTGTTGGTTTGATTCATACACTTCTACTACCCATGTGGAAGTGGTAGGATGACACTATGGAATTTGTGACAGTGTTACACAATACCCTAAGGATTTTTTATACTGTCTGGGTGATCATTGATTAGATGATTGTGGTTTCTTACTTAATACTAATTCAAGAGACTCACTGAGTAGACGAGATGGGTAAGATTTATGTATGCGATATGATAAATTTTCATGAAGTTACCTTGAGAATTTTTTTAGAAAGAGATTCAAGTTTCATGTCATGATTTTGGAAGGTATTAGATAAATACTCAAGGGATCGACAGAGACTTATCACAATATACTATCCATAAAAAATGGAGAATTAGAGTGGATGATAGAAATATTTGAGGATATTCTTATAGCATTCATTCTGGACATTGTTAGAGAATGGGATGATCACTTAACCTTTGTTTTATTTTCATGAAAAATAGTTACCCTTGACTGATTCCAAAAGCACCTTATGAGGATATTTATAGGGGTCCATATCATTCAATGATTTTGTATAATGAGGTAGGTGAGGAACTGGTTGTAGGGGTCCTCTTGGATATAGATTGCTCTGAGAGAGTGCAACTAATTTAGAATAGGTTCATCACCATTGAGAGTAATAAGAAAACATATTCTGAATATAGGATGATACATTTTGAGTTCACTATGGGTGATTAGGATTTCTTTATATTGAATCCTTTATTGGGCTACCAACATCTATGGTAGAAAGAAAATCTTGCTCTATGTTTTGTTGGATCATTCAAGATTAGTGAATGAGTTGGGGTGGCGGTGGTTCATCTAGATCTTCTTTCGCAATACCAATGTATGAATGACTTGTTCCATGTTTAATAGATCTAAAGGTATATGGATGATCCTAAAAATTTCACTATGAGGACATTCGTTTGGAGCCTGATGCATCTTTTTATATTTTTCTGGTGTATATTATAGACCAATTCATTAAATTCTTGTGAGAAAAGATGGTGCCACTTATTCCAATTTGGTGGCAGCATGGATGAATCTTGGAGGATACGTGGGAGTCAGAGTCTAATTTTTGAGATTAGTGGCTTGATTTTTTCAATAAATATTACAATAGATACTTCCTGAGGATGTAAATTCATTAAAAGGGGATAATTTTAAAATTATTAATTTTTAATTGTATGTAAAACCCTCCTTTGGATTTGTTCTGTAAGTCTTATTTTTGTGGGGATCATTTTATTCAACAAAGGTACCCTTACTTATGATTTATGGTGTTATATGGGGGTAAATGTGTGTTTAAAGGTATTTTGTAAGGGTAAAATGGTTTTACAAGTGTTTTTAAGGGTAAAGGCCTCTTTTATGGGTATTTTAAGAGTAAAAGCATCATTCCATTGGTTTCATAAGGGTAACTCCCTTTCTATGGGTTGTATGCCAACCCATATCTTTAATACACTTTATTTCATGATTTATTACATAAAATCAACCTCAGTACTACATATAAGGTCATGAGGCCTATTTTAATAGAGAAAATAGGTACATAGCATTACAACATACAACATAAGTACAATAATATTAATGAAAACGTCAATAACATTATACTAAAATTATATCATTTTTCTAAAACTACATGGGATGTCTTAGGGATGTACATAAGAAAGGGATGAGATATAATGTCTGGTAAGGGAATAACAAAATTTTATAATTATATAAAGAAGTACATGTTATCCAAGAGGTGTATAAATGTATCATAAAAGTATTTAAAATCATAATCATGAACAATGAGGCTTTATATAACATAATAGCTTAAAGGAAACATGGGAATGCGAAAAAACATAAAACATGACATCATAATCCTAAGTGAAGGGAAAATCTATAAAAAATAACATAGTGTTTTTAGGATAACTTCTCACACATAATAGATGTCATATGATGATATATAAACATTACTCAATGCATTGGAGGTCTATATAATATTGCTCATACCCGTCACATTCATATCATGTACATGAATAAGTTTTCCACAAAGACCATTCAACATACGATCATATTTTATTAAATTTAATTCCATGATTTAGAAATGTAGGTTACATATATGGAATACCCTAGTCAATAAATGATAGTTACATCTAGGTTAATACCATTGAGAGGAAATTGGAAGCCTATTCACTATAAAAATTATGGCTTAAAAATCACAAGATAATTTTGACAACATAACATGGGTACATAAAGATTCATAGAGGGGGTTAATGAGAGTAAACTAAGTATATAATCAATTTTAAGTCATACAAATAGTAGAGGGTAATTTTAAGAACATACCCCAACATCAATAATTGGATGTAAAAATATGACATAGAAATGACATGCTTGAATAAAGAGGAGAAGGAGATGATCCATTACCTTGGGAAGGAAAAAGATTGGGAGGAGATTCTTCGGAGCTTGGGGGAACCATGGTAGAAGTATAAAGAGGTAATGATATATTAATTTTGTGCTAAAAGGGTATTTACGTGAAAAAGAATGGGAGGTTGGTCGGGCTCATATAGAAAAAGATAGGGTAATTATTTATTAATTTTCAAACATAGGTTTTGGAATCTATGATATTGTAATCAAAATGATAAAATTATCATGGATATTTCCAAGGATTTCTTCTAAAGGGATGTTTTTTTGTTTTTTTATAAGATTGTGAATATAATACATTAAAATAATTCCCTTGGTGATGTTGAAGTGGGTAATAATTATAAAGAATTTATTGTAAACCCTTAACATATAAAACAGGTTTTGGAGGATTTATTAAGGGTTCATAAAATTTAAAAAATAAATTAAATAATAGATTTTTTTAAAGTTAAAATATAATTTTGGTCTTGGACACTCTTTGTTGTATTTATTATATCACTTTTTGGTTTTATTATGCCCTAATAAATATCACATTTAATTTTTCCAAAATATTTCATCGTCACAGAAAATTATGAGAAAATCACCACTATCTAATTTTGAATTTCTGATTTCAAAATTAAAATTTATTTTATGAGAATAATATTATAAATACGATAATTTACAATTAAAAATATAAAATAAAATTTATTGAGAAATACTAGTTTTTTAAAAATAATATTTCTCAAACCCTTTTAAAAAATACATTTTATTTCATAAAATTATATTATCATTATATTTAATAGATATTAAACTAAAATATAATTTATTTCAAAAAAATATTTAATTCATCAAAAACACTATCTTGATTAAAAATATATATTTCCCAAAAAAATTAATTTGTGTTTCATCACATCAAAATCAAATTTAATTTAAAATAATTATCTAATCGTTTTAAAAGTAATATTTTAAGGGGAAAATATAATCACTATTTTAAAAAAAATATAGAAATTCATACTGTTAGGATCTAGATGCATAATATTTATTACATCAGTGAATTCCCTAATGCCAATGTGTGTGATGGTGAGATTTTTATTGGGTGGTTCAATGAACATGGTTTGTTTTGTGATCTCAAAGATCTTGAACATATCCCATAAATTGTTTTGTTTGTGATTTAGTTATTAAAACTTAGGTTGTGATTGGTCTAGGGAAAAGCCCAGTGACTTTATCTCCCTTGGAATCTCTAATAAATGAGCTCAATAGGGTACAATCCTATTTGTTGAGGATATCATTTCCTTTTTAGATGTCAAAATGACTTTATAATAACCCTTAATATTTTATTCTTAATGGTCATTGTATAATGAATATATTTTCAATTGTTATGACTATTTTCAATCTTTTAAATTTTACAGACCATATAATGGATCAAAATAACCAAATTTTTGCATGTTTTTTCTATTACAAGATTAATTAATTATCCATTTATTCATTAAAAAAATGAGTATCATTTATAAAATTTCATAAAGTTACATTCTTCCCCACATCAGATATTTCACTCTCAAAATTTTCATTTCATATCCTAAAAATTTTAAGGGTATTTTTATTTTATCACATGTTATAGTTCCCATGTCACTTCTTCAAACATATGGTTCCACCACAACACTTTGATCGGGTGAGTTTTCTATTTTAATAAAAATTCTTATCTATAATCGAAGATCTTCATTGGATGATCCTAATATGAAATATCATTCTCCAATGGTACCACATCTTGATTTAGTGCATGTGGGTGGTCTGGTATGTACTTCCTCAAGTAGGATACATGGAAAAATAATAATGTTCCTGTGATAGGTCATGAGGGAGTTCTAGTTGATAGGTCACCAATCAAATGTGATCAAGGATATCAAATGGGCCGATGTATCATGGGATAATCTATCCCTTATTCCAAACACTCATTACATTATTCCATGTTAATATTTGAAAGATCATTTTATCTCTAACCTCAAACACCAGGTCTCATCGATGATTGTCTGCATATATATTCTCTCAAATTTTAATGTATTTTATATGAAACTGAATGGTTTGAACCTTCTCTATATTTTATTAGATAATATCAGGTCCCCTTAGCATACTCTATCTAACTTCATCCTAGTATGTCAGGTTACAACACCACTTCACATATAGAACCTCCTGAGGTGTTGTTTTCATACTAGAATAGAAACTGTTGTTATATGAGAACTCCACTAGGGGAAGGGTATCGTACTAACATCCTTATAAATTCATTGAACATGATCTCAGAATATCCTCAAAAGATTGAATAATATGTTCAGATTATTTGTTCATTTGACAGTGATAATAAACGTTGAATATCATTTCTATATAAAATGATTTCTAAAGGATTCTTCAAAACCACTAGGTAAACATCGAATCTCCATCAGATACAATTTAGAGTGGAACTCTAGGAATTCATACCACTCCCCTTACATATATCATGGATAGTTGTTCAAGAGACAAATATTCCTTGATATTAATGAAATTTGATAACTTGGTGAGGTGATTGACTATGAAAAAGATGGATTTACTACCGTTAGGTGTCCTCAGGATTCCAATAATGAAATATATGGTTATGTTTTCCCATTTCCATACTATTATGGGAAATGGTTGCATCATAACACTAGACTTTTTTCATTCCACCTTGACTTGTTGACATACCAAGAATTGAGATAATAAATAAAAAATCTCCCTCTTCATGTTATCCCACCAGAAGTTTGAATCAATTATTTATATAAATTATTGATTCCTATATTAATAGATAATATTCACACCATCCAAAATTTACCTCTTCAGTTCTAGATTTTATGGCACGCATATCTTGGTTCCAAACCTTATAATTCCATCTTCAAAAATGTTAAACTATAGAATATTAACTACCTTTTTCTATTGAAACACATCATTTTTATGGGACATAGATAACCCCTCAAGGTTATATGGTTGAGAAGATATTTGATAAATTTATCATGAATATCCTGTTATGATTTGAATTTCCATCCTATATAATTCATATAGTATTGGATCCCTTGAAATCCTCATCATGGATGGAGTTACGGGATCCTTTATACGTAGATCATATGTCACTTCAGTTTTTTTTCAAAGATGGTAATAGATTGAACAATAATAATCCTTTATCATATCAAGACACATTTTTGGTGAATATTAATCTTCATTTTTGTGAATATAAACTTGATGCTTCTATGGTCTGTAAATATTTTACACTTTTCCTTGTAGAGAAAATGTATCAAAATATTCAACATAAAGGTCACTAATTCCAATTGTGGATGATATGTTTATTTTTTCTAATCATTTATATTTAATTAGACGGAGTTATAAGATACCAATTTTTTATGTTTCATTAGTAGACAACAAATCCCTTTTTATATGCATTTTTATTGATAACAAATACATCCCCACTAGTGGGTAATTTGAGAACAAGAGTAATGATTAGCTGCTTCTTCAGTTCTTTAAATTTTCTTCACATTTTTAGTCCATAAAAACATGAATCCCTTATAAATATGTTTGTTTAGTTGGTTTTTAAATTGTGATAAGTTTCTCATAAATTGATTATAGTTCTCAAATAAATCCAAGGAAACTATGGATTTCTGTCACGGATGGTAGCCTTGACCATCCTTTGATTGCCACTAATTTTTATGGTTTTTTCTCCTAAAGATCATGTGGGAAGTGAATAGAGTTTTTGGGTAGTTTTGGCATGACCATTTACATCATACACATACCTTCACATCCTTTCTTGGTGGTTTACAATGGGGTGTATTCATGGAACTAGAAACACCCAATAGTTCCCTTATTTTGAAATATTATGAACGTTATTTCCAAATGTAGGTGGTCATAAGGAAATGTCTCCAAAAACAATTAGGGACTCACTTTGGTTGAGGTGATGATACTTTATGCTCATAAAACCATTTTTAGAGGAATTATTTTCTACTTTGAGACTCTATTATAGATTAAATACAAATTTTTGAATCCTTAATTAAATCCAAAATATAATATGGGTCACCCTTGTATTAAAAATAAAATTTTAGAATGTACTTTATTTAGAATCATACATATGTATCTTAGGTTCTTCATTGACATAGACATCTTTCTATACCCAAATTTCTCCATATATGGTACCCTTTTGTTAACATATTAGAGATCCTAGTTTTATTTATTATCATGAGGCTAGTTTCAAGGCACAAAATGGGGTACTATAGAATTTATCATCATCTAGGAAGACATTAATTGTTTTGATTATGGGATAATTTCCATGGACAAGTGATTCTAGCATATATTCATAAAAGTAATAATAACTCATGTAGTTTGGTACCACATAATGAGATACATCATGCCTTTTGAGGTCATGCGATGAAGACCAAAATATTCAGTTTCTCGTCATGAATCAAGGATTTCAAGGAGAATGATAACTATTTAAGGGATGGTGTCAGACATATTACAAAGACGCCAAAGGAACTTGTAGGGAATATATCCTCCGGGGTTGTATGTGACCCTACAAGGAATATGTCATAGAGAAGATTAGGGTGAGTTTGTGGTGTTGGGTTAGAACCTCATGCAAGATTCCTATATATACTATTTAAATAGTAATCAAATCCCAAATATTTAATAAATTTGGGGCTTACAACTACGGAGGAGGCCCATATCAAGGTGAGAGAATGATCTAGAAAAGGAATCACTTCTGAGATAATTATGCCATTCCCCTCAGTGATGCCAAATTTAAGAATTAAATGTTCACTACCATATAGGAGTTGAAATAAGTAGGACCAATATGTTTTTTATTTAGTAATTTGGCCATTTGATATGGATACATGTTTTTGGGGACTTACACTAAATAGGAGACCCTTGTTAATGAAATAGGAAGATATGTCATAATGAATCTCTACCGAGATAGGTATTTGATCATGCAGATTTAATAATTGTCCCTATCCTCAAATTCTATGTGAGTTATGATTAGTGTGGGAAAAAATATGTAGTAGAATATCTAGAAAACATGAAATCTCTTTCTCCTTCTAGTGGATGAGGTGGGGATTATGGAAGGCCTAGGAATTACCTATAATAAATACATGAAGATTACTCTAGGTGGGATTCCCTACGGAAATTTTTGAGTAAAATATATAAATGGAATATCATCCAAAAAATTTTACACTTGGAATATTGATAGACAAGGGTAGAGTCGCTTAGGGGAATCAGGGAGAGTAAAAGGGATTTGATTTTCTCCTCCACTATATTATTTTTGACCCTAGGGTCTGGCCATTATCTTAAGGTTGAGATCCTCATTACCATGGGAATGTATAATTGAGAAAACTATGAGGATCCTACATATTAATAAAGATAAATTTAATACTCGATTACCATGGGAATTTATAATTGATAGTACATGGTGATGTGCCCTATGCTTTGATTATTAAAATCTAAAGGCCTTGGGGAAGGCCTCAGCTTGGTCTCCCTCGGATGATGGATCAAAGGGAAGAGGTTCCCTTCTATTTATGGAATGAGAAAGAGGACCAAAGGTTGTCTCACATAGTTAAGGTCTGGAAGAGCATAAGTTTATTCTCCTAGGTTAGTCATAGGCAAGATTAATGCGTCACGCATAGGGTATTCCTATATAAGATGAATATGTCTCATGCCAGGTAGGTATGGGCAATTTGAAGAGGTCTTTGGGAGTTGGAAAATTTGGGAAACATCACTTGGGTGATGCCTTTATCTAGGATCCAAGGTCCACCTTAGGTATCTTTTGATGACTGGAAATGATGTTTTGGGCTAGAGAATTTGGATTTTCCCTAGTGTTCTTAGAATAGGGGAGATGGATTGTGTATGTGTTTTGGGTTTGAAACACTATGGGAACTCTAATCCAAATACACTCATTAATTTTTCCTTTACATAAGAATTAGGAACTCCCTAAAGGTTTACAAGACTTGATATAAGAACTGGGGTGAGAAGATCTTTGTGGAATCTTAGAGTCTTCCAAACATCCTAAATGAGGATCCCAAGTGTCCTATTTATAATAATTTTTAAGACCCTATTTAGAGGAGTTAACACAGGAAATTATTTAATGTTGGGTATTATTTAAGATTAATCTTTAAAGGTATCATGGATTTTCTTTTCTAGGACCTTCGTGATGGCATTGATGTGTTGGGTGGACTTTTGTGGTGGTGAAGTGCGCAGAGGATGTTGATGGATCCTTCATTTTATGGACCGAATATATTCATTTACCTTTATTATTAGGCTTGAAAATCATTACCAATTTATTTTATTGAAATGTACATGTGTATGGGATATCCATGTAGGTATATCATGTAGGTATGTTGTGAAGGTATATTATATAGGTTGATCATGTAGGTCCTCTGCACAGGTGTCCCTGTGTTTATAAATAGCATCAACATTTCAAGCGGTTCTTCCTTTCACCTTCACACATAATATATCATCGATCTATTATATCAACTAAAGAACATTCACATAGATCAATTATATCCTCAACTGCAAAATTAATGAACCTAGTTGGGTGACTTGCGCGATGTTTCTTAGGCGAGTGCCCTGCTTGAGGTCGCATGAGCAAGTGTCCTATGCGAGGTCACTTGGGTGAGTGACCTACATGGGTTCACATGAGTGAGTGAACTATGTGAGGTCTCTTGGGTGAGTGACCTATATGAGGCCACTAATTTTACAAAATTATGAATTTAAAAAAAACCAAAATGTATCTATAAGGAAAAACATGGTACATCCCTATTGATTCATGATGGCCACTCATAAGGTTAGAGTCTCTGTTTAATAGGCTAGTAATCATATCAAATATATTTTGGATGTTATTGGGTAGAATTATTATGGCACATGTGACACCAATATCTAGGATTTGGAAAATCATTTCAAGAATAATCACCATGAATACCCTTATGGTAAGTATTTTCTAATTACAGCCACAAGATTCATAATGATGTCCTCATCCAAAAGAAAAAAATTCCCTACCACTTTCTCGATTCTAATAGTATAAACAATTTAACAAATCCAACATATCATCGAAGGAAATGTGCATCAACGAGGTAATTTCACCCACTGCTTGTTCCATGAACCATAGTAGTTGTGACCTATATTTAATATCTTGCAATCCTAAGTGAAAGTCACACTACTAATTCATTTTCATGCTTCAAATATGGACCAACTAAAAGGTTTGAAGTAATACATGGAAATTCACCCTAGAAGAGGTATCAAACCATAGTGGACGGGGGCATACTGGTTGTTCTATAATTATACTAATTTTGAGACTGAGCTAAAGGGAGTGAGAATTTATGAGGCCATCTGGGTTGACCATACATATGTATATAATAACCCAGATATTATTTATGAGTTTTGATGCCAATAGACCCCACTTACCAAAACCTCATATTTAATTCATACAGAAGTTGGTATCTACTTATGGGATGTCCAAAATCTCTCTGTGGTACACATTTTTAGAGATATGTATTATGAGTTCATCCCCCCTAAATCGGCATAGGTGATGCTGAAAGGATACCTGTTTTGGATCTTCATCGATTGAAGATATATCGTGACATCAAGAATGAAGACCATCATTTACGGGGGTATTCAATTGTGAGTTGTGGATGAATGATTTCATGGATCCCAAGGTGGAGGGTCCTACTGAAAACACCCCACAGGTTTTTCTACAATGGAAAAGAGGGTTGTTCCTAGTAAATTATAGACCATGTTGGAATAAGGTCAATATAACCAAAGGGGGTATACAGTAAAGTTCAAAATACCCTACAAGATAAATATTTCATTCTTTTTAGTGTTGTGGTTAAGAATATATCTAATATCGATTCATGAATCGAATGGTTGTGTATGGATGGGGACATTTTTCATGCCAGTAAAGCTAGCATAAGGGTTTGACATAGGGTTTTCATCCCTTTTCTTGGAAAGGATTAACTGTTGATTATTTCACGTGCATATAGGGAAGTACCCCTTCCTAAATGTAGGTCCATTTCAATTACCGTGAGGATGGATTGATACAAAATTTTCTTCTTATTCCATGTTGAGTGAAATGATAGTTTCTGGAGGCCAGTTTCGACCATTTTTTCAATATGTTTCGGGCATCCAACCCCTACCTCTAAAGTATGGTCAAGCCTTGAAAAAACATAATATATTAATAGAATTGAACTTCCTTCCATATAGGGATCCACCTAATGGGACTTTCACTAATTATGGGAAATCTAATGATGAAGTGGGATCATACATGGTTGATTTCAGGGATAGTATGTTAGTAGCCTAAATTTTTGGTGAGGATGCCTATAAATACTATTATCGTAATATATTTTTATATAAATTTACGTTCTTTAACAAATCAAATATGTCTCCCCTTATTCATATTTGATTAGAGAAGAACCCAATTGTGTTGTGATAATTATGGGTCCTCATGTTTGTAGAGGTAACTCAAGTTGTATTTAAACCACATCCACTGAGTGCACCCATTGGGATGACCTCTTGGTATGTTGAAGACTGGATCACATCATACCTTCATGGGATAGTGATAATGAGCACACCTAGATAAAAATCTATAATGACTGTTGGGTTGGGAAATAATGGTAAAAAAATACAACCCACTCCAAAGAGTTATGTGTTGAGGCTCTTCATCTCTCCCAAGAAACCCCATGCATGAGTTATTCAGCTAGTCTTGATTAAAATGGGTGTGCAAGTTGAGGTTGATACTAGACGATCTAGAAACCATCATCAAGATAAATTTTTGGATATAGTTTCAAATCCCTTGACCATAATGGAGAGAACCGAGAATCTAGTGAAATCAGGGAGTTTTGATTCTTCTCTATAGAAGACCATAGAAACCTCAAATTACATGTGGATAGTGGTGGTTCAATTTTTACAAGAAAATATTTCGGACACAAAGGCCCTATGGTCATTCCTCTTCAAATCGTTCTGATTCAATAGATTGGGGATCTTTGAGCCCCACCTAACCTCCACTCTGATGCTAACCCAATTTATGTAGGAATGAAAATATTAGAATGGGCTATTCTCATTTATTCCTCCAATGATTGGATCTTTTCTACAACACAAGTGGCAAGTATGATGGAATGGTGTGATGCTAATGGGGTTATTGAACAGTCCACTGATTAGTCACATGACTTCATTGATCCTTAGTATTTAATTTTTCCTTTCTCATATTTCCTATTTTTATTATTTTATTTGTTTTAAAAAAATTAATTACAATAGAAAGGGTGACTTTCACATGAAGCGGTTAGAGGGAGAATCAAATAAGATCATGTCACGAAAATATTCCCCAACAAGCACCCCTATCAGGGCTAGGGGATCAAATAATTAGTTGGGGTAGCTATCTTTACACTAGTGGGTTAGGGACTATGAGATAGTGTGAGATTCTTCTAAATTTACACCTCCATATATTGTATTTTAGGAGGTAAGTTCTAGCCTTCCCCAGGTGAATGTGAAGGGATGATAGATAATAAATTCCTTGGCCAAGCACATTTTTAGTCATGGTATGTTTTTATGGAAACATTTATTCTTTATTATTCTAGAATTAATGTTTGATCATGTTCTTGGGTTACATGATATACTTCCTTCTCCTCTCTCAAGGGGATTCTTGGTAACCCTCTAAGAATTGAGGAGAATATTCCAAATGAATAACCAATTCCTACTCATGAGTCAACCCCTATCATTGGAGAAGCATCAAGGGATGGGACAACATTTTTCCATTCACCATATATTGGGATCTGAATTATAGTAATGTAAAATGTACCACATAAGGTGTTATGTACCAATCACTAGCATCTATTCCATTTTATAAAATGATCTATCACAAAAATTGGAGGACCCTATGACCACCATTATTGACCATATAATCACTCTGTAAGGGGATAACACAGACCCCATACAATCTAACAATGTTTTTGGTACTTATATTGATTTAGTGGGTACAGAAAGGATTTTTCTTATCAAAAAGAAATAGGGTAATATTGATGGAAAATATAATTTGGGTCATGAGACCATTGTCTTGGATTTCATTAATGGTGATGATGCTATGAGAATTGACATACTATATAAAGAAATAATCGAAGAACCTTATCAATATATCGATATTTCTGGATCCCTACAGGGTTTTTGGGACTTTATTAAGGAGTGTGATAGTTGTGAGTTTATCTCTTTAGTGGTTTCCTCCACATGTGACCTTGTTATGTCCAATGAATTAAATCAAAAATATTTACTATTGTAACAATTTATATAGAAAATATATCCAAGGAAATCCATGACCAGGGTGTCAAGGTATATCCAACTACTATTGCTAGGGGAATGACAGGTGATGTCCTAGAAGTGTGATATTCTTGAGAGAATTCCATACCAAGCCCTGAGCTAACTTAAGAGTTTATTCCTCAGAAGGAAATATCACACCAAATCTTTGAGACTGAGGTTGCTAAAGAGTAATCCAACCACATAAATGATCAATCAATGGGTGAGTTACATCAAATTCATTGATACCATTTTTCCATTCTATTTTCTAGTTTCTAATCTTAATGAATGATTTCATTCACCCTTCAGTTTCATCAGTCTCAGTGGTTGAACCTGAAGGGGAGGCCTCCACCCTAACTTAACCTGATGTACAAGGAGAGGGTGACATAATTCTTGGATGGATAATAAAATTTTCAACCATAAGTTAGCATATTTTGGATTACACCTATCCTTCTAAGACTAGATCCTTGGAAAGTAGGAAGTCTCAGGATACTGTATGAGAATATATCTTGTTTATATGGAAGGAAATTTGGGATTTAATCTTGAGGAAACTCATATAAGACCTACCTTCAAAACTAAATTATCTCCATAGAATGCTTGGAATGTTGGGTTGTAGTGAATTATACTACCGCATGGTCAAAATTACCATGAAGTAGACTGTTCACAGACGGGAGCAAGAGCATGAGCCTCAACAATGCCTTATCAAAGAATCAAATCTCACTAAAAATATAATCTTTGAGATGAATTAACCCAGATAGAGATCAACCATGATCATAAATTGGTAGATTTCAAGCAATGCGTTGATGATAATGTCATTCAAATATCACACCTCCAACAAGTGATGGATACCACCAAATGGAATCTCGTGTAAATTCATCATTTTCTGGAAGGGGTTCAAGCTGATTTGAAGTCTTCTATTGCGGCCAATGTAGAGTAGATCTACCTTGCTAAGGAGCCTGAGGATGTCTATCTATCCGAGATTGGATAGGTTATAGAATATTATAGAGATACCCTTAATCAACTCAATAGTTATGTTTATGGCCTTTTATATAGAATGACTGAGAGACTCCATTTTTTGGATACTCCTCTGACTCTTTCTCCAGGAATGAAAATTTTTTTGTTTCCAATCATCTATATTTCCAATCCTATTTTAACCTATAATTATAACATGATAATAAATCTAGTTTTTTAGATAAATTTCCTCCCATAAATTTGTTTCTATAACAATTTTTGGAATAATAGGGTGCTATAATTTTTTCCTAGGTCTTTTGGGACTAGAGAGATTAGTTTGAATGTTGATAGAGTTATATGAAAGACCTGATGAACATTGTGTCTTTTGTGTAATTACCCTAATTTTTTCCCAAGTCATACTTAAAGAATAATTAGTGGTTCAGATGTGAATTTTTATTATAATTACCTTTTGGGTTTTTCAACTTAACACGTTTCGTGCCTTTTTCTTTTCATTGATGAAAATTTGTGCCTAAACAATGAAAAGTGAGCATCCAATGAGATGAAAATTTAATCCTTCCTTAGGTTCCATTTTGGGGGTTTTCAACTCATTGAGTACTATGTATCTTTTTGTTGGTATTTTATAGTCTCTTAATCTAGAATAATGAAATTGGTGTTTTAGGTCGAAAATATTTGACCATGATTTATGGGATGGTGACCCATGTAGGGATTTCTGATCGAGAATGTTCTGATGTGCTTTGGGTGCCTAAAAGGATATTTTTTTGTTATGATTTTGGGAATTTTGGATTTCAACCTTGATATGGGGAAATATTCAAGGAGTTTCCAAAGATCGTGTCCATACATTGGTTTCAAAAATAATTTTTTCAGGGAAGATAAAGATAAAAGAGGTTCCTCCTATGGAATAAGGTGCCTTTGGTTGACATTCCTTTTTAAGGAGACTTAGGAAAATCCAGACTGGGGTGTATAAATGCATAGAAAAATAATGGTTTCCTTGGGAATAATACATTACAACATCAATGGTCGGAGAGTTTAGGCAGATACAGATTTCATAAGACCATGGAGGGTGGTTTTTGAAAGGAAGGTGTCTGATAATAGAGGAACATGGATGTTTTGGCTACTATAGAAATTTGGAATAGAATGAAGGTTCTAGGCATCACTACATGTCTTGATGACATGAGTATCAAGTTGTACATAGTTATTTGAGGTGATGTGGTGGATGGACAACAGTATGAGAAAATGTTCATCCACGATGGTGGTTAAAGCATTATTTAGTTTAATATCATGTGGATAGGATATGGAAGTTCAGTCTAATTTATTACGGAAAGGATGGTTAGGGCACTAATTTACATTTGTTTATCTTTGACTAAAAATTTAGTGATTTTACATTTACTTGTGATCTAAACAATAATTTTATATCATCTTTCATGCATGAAGAGGGAATTTTTAAAGCTATAATATGGGGGATTCAAGATCTGAAGTATGTGATTTGGGAAAATTAAATATGGGATAACCATAGAAAATGATTGAAAATAGATTTTTAGACTGATGTTTTTTAGGACTATGGAGATAGAAGAGTTTTCTCCAAAGGATGAAGGTACCTAGGGTTGAAAGGATTTTGGGGAAAATTATGAAAATATAGAATGGGGTGTATTAATTAATTGAAAAAAAGTAGTGTCCTCTGGTGCTAAGAATTATATTTGTGATGGCTGGGGAAATTTTATGAAGATTCATATTTCTCTAGACAAAGAGTTTGATTAGTGTAAGGAAGGTGAATGATAATGGAGGATCATTTATTTTTTAAATCACCAAATAATAGAGAGAAATGTTTACCATGTCGGTCTGATATATACATAGGGAATGAGAATTCTTTTATTACGGTTGTTTCATGAACCGATCCAAGCTTCCATCCAACCCAACACACTACCTGGCCTGAGGCATAATACAATGTGTGTTCTCGATACCTGAGAGATGGAAATTAGTTTATGGGCATCATGTAACAAAACTGGGAATTATTTCTCCCATGAAAAAATTAGCCAAAAATTAACCAATAATGACATCACATCATGACCAATAACCATCACATGATAGGTCACGTAAACATTAAAAGAACAAGATAAACTTTTTACGTACTAAACAAAAATAAATGAAAACTAGAAAGGGGAGGGTATCAACTAGAATACAAAACCTCTACATAGAAAGTGGTTTGATACCTCATGACACCACCATCAACACTTGACCATAAAACCAATACCACAAAGAAACAACTTAACCACTCAGAAGGATCTTCCTTTACTTAGATCAAGAATAAAAAGGTATGAATACACCCAAGTGTGTAATTAGGGTGTAAGATAAATTTCTTAATATGATTTCACTAAAATATTCCATGAAATTACATTAAGTGACAAATTAATAAAATAGTTTTCGAGAAATTTCGGAATGATAATTTAATTTCAAAAAAGCTTTATAAAGTTAATGAAGAGTAAACCAAACTAAGGTGAAAAGAAAAAACACATCATCAACTCAATAGAAAATCCTTGAGTAACCAAAATTAGTGAGGTCATATGATCCTCATACTCTTAGGGATAAAAACCTAGACATAGTGGTCCATATCTTGATTAATATATGCAATCCCCACCATAAATGATTAGTTAGTTTTGTAGAATAATATTTCTAGGGATAATGGGCCTTATCCCTTCCAACTCTCCTAGCATTTTAGAACTATTCTACCAACCAATATACCTAGGATCCCCATGTGCTCTATTCCAATTCCCATATAAATTAAAAACCATTCTTACACTACAATAATTCCAATAATTTAAAACACATTTAACAAACAACCACTTACGAAGGAAAAATCAATAATTGCAATATGAACATACACCAAAACCCAGGGAAGCCACCTCTCTCACCTCCAAAAAATTTATAAAACAATTTTTGAAACTAACATAATCATTATAAAATCGGAAAATAATGTCAAGGAATGGAACTGCCCACTTTTTATTTAAGACCATCACAAATCTAGGTGGAAAAAATAGACTGAACTAGGGAGAGACCCTAGAATAGAAGGATCACATCAAGGAAAACAATAGATAACCCAAATAAATGCGATTAAACCCAAATTAGGTCATCCTAACTTCTAGATAATAGATAATATAATAAATAAGTAAGAAGAGACCAAGATAAGGGAAAAAGAGAAGACATGTGGAACTTACTTGAGAGTTTCTTGATGTTTATAAAAAAAATCAAAAAACAATTAGAACCCTAGGGAGTATAGGTGGATAGGGAGGTGAGCCTTGGGTATAGGGAGTCGAATGTGGGGGGATAGGGGTGTTAAGGTATTGAAAACTAATGTGGTAAAATTTTGAGATAAAAAAACTTTAATGATTTTGCAGGCTGCACAATTTATCAACATGATCTTCCAGACCATGTTCCAATCATCCTAAACCTCTATCCAAAAGTTAGGGGGTCCTAAAGGTTTACTAGGAGGGTTATAATGACCATGTGATATCCCATGAAGCCTGTACAGTTCCACATTCTAGGTTGCATAGTTTGCACTATATTAGAGCACAATTTCCCAAATACATGATCCAACTGTATGGCTCACTATATCCAATAAAAACCTTCAATTTTTCTTGAAAAATCCACATAACTCTATGAAAAATAGATAAGGTAGAAAATAAAAGAAAAAATATAACAAAATAACACCATATATGTGAAAATTATCTCCAGCATAAAAAAATTTCCTCCCTCAGAATGTGAAACAAAATTTTTATGGTAGAATAAATTTAAGAATTCACTCCTCAACTCATGGATTTTATTATCATGACTCATACTCATAATTTCTATGATTCCAAAGAAACAAAATAATGGTATGAATTTTCCTAAAATAAATTTAAATTGTGAATCCAAAATCCATTATGGTCTCTTGAACATAGACAAATCTGATTCCATCTCTCGCTCTTCCCAATTCAACAAATAAGATGGGTCTGGGTTATACTTATTAAATTGAGATACAAGGAAAACATCATCGATCAATGTAAATTGGGTGGGAAATAATTTTTGATATTAAACCTTATGTATTATTTATATAATCTCGAAACTTCTAATATTCATTGACATGAACTTACCCTGCTTACTAAGACGATTGTGACCCAATCATGGTGCCACCTTTAGAAACACCCAGTCACCCATTGAGAATTCCACGACTAAGCACCATCGGTCGTCAGAAGACTTATAACAGATCCATGCTATAAAAAACAACTTCCTGATCAATCAAACCTTATCAGATGTATCTTTCATAAGTCTTAGTACCAATAATGATTCCTCAACCACTTCTACCCAACACAAAGGTGACAAACATTTCCAAAACTAAAGCACCTCAAAGAGATCCATTTCCATCACCGATTGGTAACCATTATTCAATTTAAGTTCCACCAATCCCACATGGTTTTAATAAAATCCTCCGAAATAGATCACACAAAGATGGAGTATAAATTCCAAAATTTGGCTCACCTAATCAGTCTGACTATCTATTTGAGGATGATATGTTGTGCTGATTTTGACCTATGACTCTATTTCTTTATCAAGGCCTTCCTAGAATTGATAAGTAAAGAGGGGGACCCTTTCTAAAATAATATTCAATGGATCACAATGAATCTTCAAAATTTATTGAATATGAAACATTCTCAAGTTAGCCACCTTGGTCAAATCCTTGATCAAAATGAAATTGGTTTATTTGTTAAGATAGTCAATATCTAGAAAAATAGTGTCCCTTCCCCTGGGGTGTACAAAGAAACCTAATGGTAATGTCTAAGGAAATATCACACCAAATATAGGTAGGAATGGAGAGTGGATAAATAAAACCTTATGAACTATAGTGCTCAACTTTAACCTACTGAAAAGTATAGCACATGGATACAAATTCTTGTTACATTATAATTCATATTAGACAACAAAAACCAGAAACACATGTCATAAAACATATCAGTGGTTTTGGGATGAATGGAAAACTAATAATGGGGGATTTTTTGCATCTCCACATTCTGTAAATATAACTGTACCTTGATGAGACCCTTGAAAGAAAAAATTTAATTAGATGATAACAACCATTCACTGGGTACCTACCCACCCTTTAGAAGCTACAAAGGGAACTCAAAATCCCATCATTAGGATTATCTTCCCAAATAAACTCCAAAAGAGAGGCTGGAAACTAAATTATATATAATAATGTGCCTCCACTATGCCCCTAGCTTCCATGTGAATCTAGGAAAAATTCCCATCAAAATCCAGTCATCAATGGTCTCTTTTACGAACTGCACTAGTATCTTCCAATTTATGGTGTCTGCAACCAAATTCAATTTTAATGAGGTATAGATGATATTAAAGTAAACCACCTAAAGTTACTCAACTCAAAAACATGACCTTAGATTTAGATCCTTTTTTGAATAAATTTTGGAAAAACTCTTTCTATATGAGTAGACTATAAATTTATCCCCAAATAGATAGTGATGCCACATATTCAAGGAATGCATCACCACTGATATTTCACTATCATGGGTTGGGTAATTAATTTCACATGGTCAGAGTTTGTGATATCCTTACACCATCACATGATCATCATATATCAACACACACCCAATACCCATTCCCAAATAATCACAATATACAATTTATCCCTTCTTATATTCATATATGATCAAAATTTGGGTAGTATAAAACTATTATTTGAGCTCTAAAAAATATGCCAAAAATTCTATAATCAATTCAAACAATTACCCTTTTAGGTTAATTGTGTTCATGGGTGAAAATATTTGAGATAAATCCCTAAAAACCAACATGTAACAACTTTTTAGGCCCAAAAAGCTTTTGATCTTGAAGAAATTTCTCAATTTCCTCCACAAAATCACAGCTATGATTTTCTCAGAGTGTACTAAACCCCATTCTATGAGATCCTATTACCCATAAACATGAATTCCAAAATATAGAAAGTTCACTTGGAATTATTGGAATAAAGAAAGTGGTTTTTAAGAGTTCCTAGAACAATACATAGGTGTTTTCCATTCTCTTACTCTATCCTGGAGTAGACCTGGATGTCGTCTACAAACACCATGGAAAAGTATTTTGAGGTACTATTGAAACACTCTTTTTATACGAACCATGAAAAACCCTCAAGAAATTTTCAACCGAATGGGATGACAAAATACTCAAATTGGTCATAACTAATTTTGAAGGATGACTTATGAATTTATTCCTCACTAACATTGACTTAATGATACCAAGAATGCAAGTCAATCTTAGAAACCCACCTTCCCCCTTGATCAGATCAAACAGGTTATAAATATAAAGAATGGGGTATTTATTCTGAAGGTTGAAAAAGTTCAACTTATGGTAGTCATTGCAGAGTAGATGGATTTGTCAAACTTTTTAGAACATGACACTATGGTGGACTTGGGTGAGAATCTCTAGTGAATGAATCCTTTGGATTCTAAATCATCTAATTTTAACTTCAATTCCCTCAAATTTTTGGGGATCATTTGATACGACGGAAGATATATAATTTTTATTCCCTATACCAAATTGATTGTGAAATCCACATCCCATTATAGAGGTAACCATGAGAATTAATTTGAAAGCACCTATGTAAACTCATCTACTATTGGAGGAATTCCACTCTCAGAGCCTATATCATCATCCCCTATCATGAGAAACGATACTGGGAAAAAACATTTTCTACCTCTGAAAGTGGAGGTCCATCTTGCCTAGATCATGGATCCCACTAACCATGAAAGACTTGGGTACTCCCATTGGGTTTTATAAAGGTTACTCACTGATGATAATAGTGTATTTGCACATTTAAATCCATCATCTGGTCCATTCCCATAATCATGTCAAAGAGGTCTATTTCCAAAACCAAGAAGTCCCACTCTAAATTGACCCCTGATAAAGTGATATCCAAAAATAGGAATCATAAAACTTATTCCCTCTTCTTATCAAGTGGTGTGAAAAAATCCATTTCATACTCTACAGGATAGATTTTAAATATCATCTTTTCCACAATAAGGGTATAAATAAAAGAGTTACAAGAAGCAATGTCAAATAAAATGACAGATATGAATGATAAAATAAAATTTGTTCCTAGAATAGTGGAAGGTCCAGCATCTGATTCTAATGGTGCTTGATCCATAGACTGAATATTATTTTTTTCACTAACAGCTGAGGTTGATAACTAAATTGTGGCTCTTCCTTAGGTCTACTATGTCCATGTGAGGATCCAACATTGCCACCATTCCCAACAGACCAAGAACTTATTTCCCTTAATACCAGAGAATAATCCAGAAATTCTCTTTGATCCAAAGATCTTGAACCAATATGAGTCAGCATACAACTCTTATAGAAGCTCTCAAAGTGATTGAAACTACCATACTATTGGAAGGGCCTTTGTGGAAATGGACATATTGATTGTAGGTGCCCCTGACCTTCCACACTAGTAGCATAAAACTGACCCACCACTAGAGGTTCTAGATAAAGGTGGTCAGGATGGTCGACTAGAGCTATCGCCTACCTTCTTCTCCTACTCATCAAAATTCCTTTTCTTTTTAGATGTTCCACTACCACCCTATCCCGTAGTTAATGTTCTTACTGAAAATCCTGACTTACCTTCCTGGTCAATTTACACCATTAGAATTCGATCCACCTACTCAAGGTATGTCTTCATCTTAAACAAGAGTAACTTGGATCATATATCTGGACACAACACCATTTCAAATAGCTAAGCCTTCAGGTACTCGTTGGAAACCACCAAGAGTGTGAAATAGACCAATTCTGCCAAGCAGTTGGCATACTAAAACAAGGTTTGAACCCCATGATAGAGATCTAGTAACTCCTGAGTCTTGGAAAGGGCCAATGTATCATATAAATATTTATCATTCAAAACATCCTTGAAATCCTTCTAGACAATCTAATCATTTATTCTAGCCTATACCACTGATTCCCACCACTGATGACTAGGGCCTTTCAATTTGAATGATGCACATTTAACCATGACTACTTCAAGTATCTCTAGAAACATAATGATCCTTTATATATTTTATATTCAAAACTCATATTAATATTCTTCTCTGTATCCTGAAAGGAAGGGGGATTATTCTTGAGGAAATATTGAGATTTATCCTTTTCTGGAACTGGTTCCGTTTCCTTAGCCTGTATAGGAATAGAGCATGATCCCTGATCCAAAGATTGGACATCCCAAACTAATACCTAAATTAATATCTGATAAACAGGTGAAGGATAATTATCCATACCATCTTCCCGCAGTGTCATGGGTGGTCTCTATGGAGTCATGACATTTCACTATTTAACAAACGCATGGAAAACCATCAATTCACAACTAAGAGAAAATTTAGAAATGAAAAAAATTAAACAATACCATAAATAAAAATGAAATGATATTAAGAATGATAAAATATTAACCAACTCCACCCCCTCTTAGTAGTCGTGTGCATTTTGTATCTTGAACATCACACCTAGAGGAAGGTCTAATTGAATCTTGAACATCCCATGGTGGCCCAAGTCCTAGAATGAGTTGTGTTGTAAAGACATCTGAATCACCACCAGAACCTCAATCCCCAATAGCCCTAACCTTGGACTACCCAGACTCTCACAAGTAACATAACCCAAAGAAAGGGATAATTTGGAACTAGTACCAATTTTTCATGAACTGGTATGGGTTATCATCCAAATCACCACCTGAACCATCCCACAGCATGCACTAAAGGGCACTCCTAAACCCCACAGGTTGGAAACTAGTGCCGAATAATTGAGTAAAAACTTTATGAACAATTTCACCGATGAGATAGATATCCAACAATAACCAATAATCATATCACATCATGATTGATAACCATCACATGATAAATCAAGTAAACACTACAATCACAATTTAGAAATTTTACAATTTATACCAAAATACAAAACAACTAAAAGGGTGAGGGGATCTACTAGATGAAAAATCCTCCATGTTTCAAGTGAATCAACACACCATGCCACCACCATCAGAACCTGAATGGAAAACCGCTAGCACATATAACCACTATCCACACCTCATAAGAACATAAATTTTCTTGGATCAAACATAACAAGGTCTACATACACATGTGGGTGCATACAGGGTTTAAAGTAAGTTTCCCTATATAAGACCACTAAAATATTTTATGTAATGACATTAAGTGAAAAATTAGCATGCTAGTTTTTTATAAAAATTGTAATGGAAATATAATTTAAATTTTTTTATAAAAAAATGAATAAAATTATACTAAAACAAGATGAAATTAAAAATACTTACCGAGAAAAATAGGAAATTTCTACGTAACCAGTCTTAGCAAGGTCCTAGGATCCACATACTCTTGGTGATAGAAACCTAGACATAATGGTATGTATCTTACATCATCCAACCAATCCCTACCACAAATGTTTAGTTAATGTTAGAACAAAATACTACTAAGGAGATCGAGCCTTGGCCATATCAACTCCCCTAGCATATAATACCTAGTCTGCACACCTAGATACATAGGATCCCCATGTGCTCTATTCCCATTCATGTATAGAATGAAAACCCTTCTTACACAATCAAACATATAATAATAAATACTAAATTGCACAAAAACCCCATTTACCAAAGTCAAATTACTATTCCACCATGAACTCACACTGAAATGCATGAAAAACACCTATCACACCCCCTATAAAATTTATAAAATGTTTTTTGAAACCAAATATTTCATAATAAAATAAAAAAATTATGTCAATACAAGGAAACTATAATAACTCAATTTTTTATCAACATAATTCACTTATTATAATTATTTCATATAAAATAATCACATAAAATCACATTAATAACGTAATAAAAACTTTAAAATGATGAATGGATTAAATAAAAGGTATTTCTAGAAGTTAAGAAACATATACTAATGATATTGTAACTTGAAATTCAGAATAGTAATGTGACTCTTATGAATAATAAACCAGTAAATGTAATAGTAACATCACAAATTAATATATAAATAAAATTTATCCATCTTACAATTGAAAATATGATATAATTATATGATAGTATAATTCATAAATATCTTAATATGTATTAATTAATAGTTGGTATTTTGTAAGTCATTAATATTTAATTACAATTTTTTGGATTAATTTAGTAATTTAAAAGAAACATTATTTTCATAAATTAAATTCATAAATTATTATTTTGAGGTATTATGATTATAATTTAATTTTATGAGACCTTAATTAATTTTTCAAAGTGTTATAATATCATTTATAATTTTCAAATTTGTTTTTTCAAAGAAAATGATGATTTTTATTAAATACTAAATTTATCATATTTAGAAAATTATTTTCATAAAAATGAGTTCATTTTTTAATTATACACATCAAAAAATGGTTTGGGTAAATTTTTGGGATTTTTTTTGAAATACTTGAAATTTTTTTTGAGTAGTGAAATACGACAACTTATAGTATATAGACATTATACGTTAAATAAACTATTCATTGAGTCAAGTATGATGTAAGCACAATTGGTTCAGACTCACATGATCTCATTTATATATTTAGTCTCAATAATAATCACCATTGCTTGTCTTGAGAAAAATAATAAACTAATGAATTAAATATTGAGAAAACACCCACTCCATCACTATAAATACCACCTCTCACCCCCTCTTCTTCTCAAATCCCTCAATCCTTGTGACTTTCCCTAATTCTGCTCAAATATAAAATAAAGCCCCTCCCCCATGTACATGAGCTCCTTTTCTCATCATAACTCTAATCCCTCTTCCCTTAATTGGCTCTCAAGGTGTACAATTTCAAGAAGTAAATTCCTCTTTTTCTTTCATTTATTTTCTTTTCAGGATATTTTTTCTGTCTTCTATCATCACCTCCTATCATCCAAATGGTATTATAACTATAGTGCCTTACTTATACAAGAATTTTTTTATACTAATGAAATATTTCTTCACCATATCTATTTCACCAACTTTTTTACAAAATATGAAAACATCGTCTGAGATGTGTTAATTTA
Source organism: Viscum album (assembly GCA_963277665.1). Classification (NCBI taxonomy): domain Eukaryota; kingdom Viridiplantae; phylum Streptophyta; class Magnoliopsida; order Santalales; family Viscaceae; genus Viscum; species Viscum album. Next base: position 180,667,758 of record OY728153.1, on the reverse strand, counting down.
TCACTTCAAGGATGATGGGTTTACAATTTCAATAATCATCATCAAGGATGGTCATGAAACCATTTCTATGGTTGAAACAGATTATAATATTATCATTATACCTTATTTAATGGTGTGGAATCAATTTTTACCCATGATACTAATTTATAAAACAAAATTAATTCATTGTGACTGAAAACTGCCAAAGTAAACCCAAAGGATTATCATTAACTACTTATATAATAATTAATACTCATTGCATTGAATAAAATGATATATAAGACCAATTTTACTTATGAAATATCATTAATAACATATAATTTCAATTTTTTAATATTAACCCCACTTTACACAATCATCTGTACGTGTATACAAGTAAATGAATCATGAAAACAAAGGAAACCAATGCTTCCAAATGATGATATTGAATCTCATAACCTATAAAAAAGGACATAAATGAAATTAATAAAGTTATAATAAATAATATAAATGTATAAAAGGTTATTGAATTGTTAATTAATGAATATAATTTTATTATTCAGTACATTAAGATCATGTGAAGAACACCTTCAGACATAAGGTAAGGGATTCTACTCGAACCTCCATTATTCCTTCAAGTTATTCTTTCTCACTTTTTACCCAAATTGTATTATATTTTCTTTTTATTTATTTAATTTTAATGATGTGAATATATTACAAACTCATGTATAAAGATCAATTCATACTTATTTTCTAGTATATACTTGTTTTTAAAAGTTTCCCTACTTGATTCTTCCCGATAAGCAAGCCCGATTTAAGGGAACTTGCCAAATTCTTACCCATTTTAAAATGTGTTACATAATATGTTTTAAGCCACCATTATTTTTCTAAAATAAGAATTTTTTTATGAGAACTTTCTTTTTTCACTTATGGTTTAATATAAAATATTATTTGTAACACCCCAATATTTCATAGTACGTTATCTCTTTAAAGTAATTAAATAGTTTGTTCTACACGCAACACTAAGTTCAAGTGCATCACGACCTATAAAACTAGCCATTTAAAAAGTGGTTATGAATAGTATTAACAAAAAAATTTATTATATATATATCCTATATAATATTAAAATTTATTATTTGTGTTTCCTAGACATAATACGAGGACAAATTCATTTTTTCAGATAAAAGAAGTATTTTTCAAAAATGGTGTTTCTCCACATTTTAATGACGAACCCTTTTTAATTCCAATATTTGGCACTATTTTATGTTAAATTTAATGAAATTATATTCTTCCCTGGAAGAGGGCTATAAAAATTTTGGTTGGATATATTTTTGGTACTTTTATGCTAACTTTCATATTTTGATGAATAGTACAAAATACCAAATTATAATTTAAATCAAATTTTTTAATTTAAATAATTTATAGTGTTAAATAATAGATTTGGGTGGTTTTAAAGTATAATTAGATTATATTTTTATCATTTAATATAATTTAGGTCATTGGATATAATTTCACATTAAAATTGTACATAAACACATTTCAACTTTTTGATAGTTGTTACTTCGTAAAAACACGCTTTTTGTTTTTGACAATGGGAATTAATAATTAATTAATTAATGCAAATTATTTGTTTTTTTATAAAAAATACATCATTTTTGAATTTTAAATATAAAAATTATCTTTGGGGTGAGTTTTTGGTATTTTTTTGAAAACATTCAATTTTTGATAAATAGTGAAAAACACGTCGTTGTAGATAAAATCCAAATTGTTCATTTAAATAAAAAATTTTAAATAAAAATTTATATTAAAGTCAAAATATATACATAATACATATATTAGTCTAGTGTAATTCATTAGTGACATTTTATAAAAATATTGGACATATAAAATTTTATTGAACATTTTAAAGTCTTTTACCCACCTTCTTGCACATTTGCAAATTTGCACAAAACATAATTTTACTGCTTTTGTGATTTGAACTTGAAATATCTGAGACACACGTTTTATATAATTAAGTAAAATGTGGTTCAATATGATAAAAATATTTTTTTTTTGAACAGTTACTTTTGAATTTTATTTACCACGGTTAAAAGTAAATAGGGTAATTAAAGGTAAAAATGATATTATAATTACCCTAAAACATGTACTAATTCTATTGGATAAGTGTTTTTTAACCAAAATCAAAATTAGGAATAAATTATTATCCTATTTGATCCACATGGATTATATTGGGACATTTATTATATTTTATTTAAAAAAGAGTTAAAAGTGTTAAATTCAAATTTTAATAAATAAACCATTTTTAATATAAAGTTATACCAAAGATAAATTTGACTATAAATATTCATAAGAAAGATAAAAATATTTACTACATAATGGTATTTTATTTATAATTTTTATATATTAAATAATTAAATTTATTTATGACATAATGATGATGCAGTAATTACCTTATTAATGAAAGGTTAAATTAATTGATATTATAAATATAAACATAAATTTAAATTGAGACTTTTGATACCATCCACGAATTTTATAGGTTAATATGATATTTTAGGGTTGATTTAACATATTTATTTCAAATTAATCCACTTTTTATGACTTTTACAAAAACTAAATACTAAATAGTTTCAAAATTGACATAAATGAGTTTTTAAAACCAACAGTATATTATTAAATGATACAATATTCCAAAAAATATATGGTTCTAACAAAGGACTTATATAATTATATATATGTAATTATTTAACCACTTTAGGTTATCTTGAAATTTTATATTATGTTTATGAACCATGTATTATAAAAATACAAGAAAACATGGTAAAAGTTAAACTATTTAACTACGGGTTAAATCTAAAAGATATGATTAATATAGTGACTTAAACTTCTCTAAAACCTATTAGTTGAAAATATTTAGACCCCTACCCACCTTAGACTCAAAATAAATCCATTTTGAGCTATTAGAAACCGAAAATTATTTTAGAATAAATTAATATTTCCAGATTTTCCTAAAGTGCCCCTAACCTCTCTTATAAAAGGGCACTTCCCCTTCTCTTAAATTCACAAGTCCAAAGCCATTCATCTCAGCAGAACCCTACTCGAATATCTTTCCAATGACCCTCAATTCATTATAGAGTCCTTAATTTGATCATAAAGGCAATCTATGGAGCCCTTTTGATCAAATGAAAAAATAAGCACCCACATAAGAGGTAATTATTTCTTCACCTCTTTCAAGTTCTTTTCTTTTTCCACATTCTCTTTATTTGTTGCTTCCATAACAAAATATTAAATCCAGTAACTTATACATATTGTGATTTAATTATAAATATAGTATAACCATATTCATTATTCAATCCATCCTATGAATGGAAACGTAACCATACGTGCATACGTACGGCGTACCGGCTCCACATCGTGGTGTAGTTTTTTATTCAACACTATATTATTTGGATGAGTATAATAATGAGAATAATTGATGTAAATAATAAATATAACATGTTAATTATTATTTATATATTATATACCATCCAGTTACATATGGTTTCACCATCGATAGAATGATATCATCGCTCATGCATACGTACGGCTTACTGTCTCCACGACGTGATGAGATTCATTTTCACGTTCACCATTCAATGATGATTATAAATATATATATTATTAATAAGTATGTAATATATGACATAATAATTCTACTTGATATATATATATATATATGTATGTATGTATGTATGTATGTATGTATGTATGTATGTATGTATGTATGTATGTATGTATGTATGTATGTATGTATGTATGTATGTATGTATGTATGTATGTATGTATGTATGTATATATGTATGTATTTATATATATCTCATTCACATACTTCTGTTCAATATGATATGAAAACAGAAACGACATTTATACGTACGTACGACCTACCGTCCCCATAAATGGCGTTTTCCATTTCATATATCAATATGTTATACACACTTATATTTTGAATATATATGAAACATAATTAATGTTTTATATTATGGAATAAATTAAATCATGATATAAGTTATACCATCAAGAATAACAAGTTAAAACACTTATGATGAAGAAAGCGATTATTACCTGAAATGTTATTTTAACATATAAATTATTATTAAATGGGTACTGTAAAGAGATAAATGAATCATGTGTGATATCATAAATATTAATATGGTGTTGTTATAATTTAATAAGAAACTATGGTCATTATACATGAGGTTAAACATACCATCAACCAAAGGAAAGTACAAGGTAAGGGTTAATTCTTCAATATCATTATTATCTGAGATTGTTTATGTGTATGTATTTACTAGGACATTTTTATCATCCATTTCATTATTTCATAATTTTTTTTTCAATGTTAATATTCTAAGGTTTATTGGAAGAGAATCTTTATCAATATTATCATTTTAAATGTTTTGATGATTTATTTTCCTAAATCATTTTAATTAATGTCAATGTTTTAAAAATGATTTTAAGGATATATTTATATGGAAATGATTATTTTAGAATAATAATTCCTTTCAAAATTTTAAAAGTGGTATGGGACACTTTGTTCAAAAAATATTTTTTAAATTTCTTCATTTGTAAATGTGTGACTTTTAAATGATTTCACAAAAAAAATATTTCTCTCAAAGAGTTTTACTGATCATTTTCAACTATGTCAACATCCTTTTCTAGATATTATTCTTGATTGAGGTTGATTTATTATAATAGAATATTCCATATTGTGTTTACTAAGTTATCATATGTTTGAATGTGGATATGCTATTTTTATACCATTCATGGGTTATGGTTAATGTATTGAAATTTCTTAGGCTATCTTTAATAAAAAGGTTTATATTATGTTTCAACATTTTCATATGAGGAATGCATTGTAATTAGTAAGTGACAGGTGGGGCCCTATATAACTCCTTGATCCATCGGTAGGTCTCATGAGACAAACTATTGTCTTAGCACAAGTCCTTGAAAAAAAATTATTTGTATTCTTGGCATGAGGTCGTGACTATGTGGTTATGATGTCCAACATTATTCATTCCCTCGTTATGAAATTAGTTATTACATGTGATTATTCTACTAGTAGAATATCCATGTGCATGTTTATATAGTAATGTTTGATTTAGTTTTTTCATATTATGTTAATTTTTATGTTTAAAAAGTTTGTTGTTTTTATTACACGTATTGCCTTAAAATTTTATAGCTTCTACTAAATTATTTACTCTTACTCACCATCTGAGCTCACCCCTTTATTATGTTTTATTTTCCCAGGATTCCAAGAAGTTTATTATGATTAATATGAAGGATTATGATAAGGGAATAATGGTGTTCTCAAAGGATTATTTATGTTGTGTTGTATGTTAGAAAGTGTAATGTAACATTCATGTATGTAATCTATTTTTAGAGACTGCTAAACAGATTGGTCCTTCAGGACTTGATTCCTTGTAATCATGCCAATGTATTAAAATAATGCACCGGCTCTGGGTAACTAGGGTCAAGTCATTACAGTTGGTATCTGAAGAAGTTTAACAAAAACCTTGGATATATATTTAGATAAATTTGTTTTTTGAAATATTACCCAAAGATAGAATTTGAGGATTAGTATAGAATAACTTCCTAGAATTTTGGTAATGTAGAGGTTTTTTGAATTTTGCCCAGGAGTACATCCCTGTACGGATACGAGCAGGTGGATGCATCTCTGGAACAGATGTATCTAGGGGTAAAACCTGAAAAGAACTCTTTGATTAAGACTCAAATGGGAACTGGTGCACAACAACGGGCTTTGATACACTCTTGGTTATAACACTCCCAGGGGATATGCTTAGGATAATTCACATTTTCTTTACAAACCATTATGAAAGATTTATGTGTAAATACATCCTCAAATAAGACATTTTTTATGATTATGGATCATATGCATAAAATTTTCAATTTACGTTAGGTAGTATAAAAGTTTGGAATTATGAATTGTGATTCATAAACTACACTATTGTATTTTACTATTTAAAAATTGTGCCCAGTAGAAGGAATGAGAACTCTAACAATACGCATGATCCAAAGACAAAGAAGGGTCATATCTTTCATGGTCATATGCCAACTTTTAGAAGGGAAATAGTCTCCCATGTATTCTCACCATATGAATAAATAATATCATGTGTTAATAAGATTAGTAATTAATTATTTGAGTCCTATGTCTTTAAAGTGATGAAATAGAAGAAGAGGATGGCAGAGAAAAAGATGGATAAAGGGAAGAAGGGAAAGAAATATTTTTCCACATGTGATATCCATGGAAATAATCACCTTGGTAAATCCTTAAAGGGAATGGGAGTCTGATACAAGTGTGAAAAAAGGACACCAAATACGTGATTTTAAGGGTAAGAAAAAGGTTTCAAATGTATAATGCGTCATCTACAAGGGGTTGGGAAACTACGTGAATCAATGTCGAAATCGTCAGAATATTCCCCAAATGATGCTATTAGATAATAATCAAATTATTATACAACCACATAGGAAGATGAATGATTATTTTTCATATGATGTTATTAAATAATTGTGTCATTTGAATATTGTATTAATTATGTACAAGTTATAATAATTATATAGTATATAAGGATTTTACTATAGTACTATTTCATTAAGGATTTGAGATCGTATGGTACCGAGTTAAGTTACACAGTTTCAAGTAATGAATTTTAGAAAATATATTATTAGGGGAAATATAACACTTAATTTTTTTTGAAACTGAGATAATTATTTCAGAATAAGATATAATTGAGTTGGATAAATTATATTGGATATTATTAACTACCATGGAACTAATTAATTTTTTGTTTATTCCATCATTGTTGGAGTTTACAAAATTTTTGGATTTAAGAAGGATGTCTAATATTCTATAAGTAATAAGGGATAATGAACGTATTAAATAATGTTTTATGGTAATTTATGGTGTTACCATGTTTAAAAAAATACATGATGAATGTATTCATTTGTTATTACGTGGAAAAGGATAACTTCAATATGCTTGCCTTCCTTATAAATTTTGGACTATGAGTTTAAAAGATGTATTTTGGATAAGTCTAAAGGTTGGAATTAATTAAGTTAGACATTTTATACTATTGTTTAGGTCAAAACATTTATTAAGATTATTTTTGGCTTGTTATAAAAGGGACAACCCAGAGGTCAGGCAATAACCTGTCGCATCCAGTAAGGCCACAAGACTTGAAACCTTAACTGAAGGGTGACAAGGGTGCATCACCTACCATTTAACTACGTAATGTCCTCATTTTTATAATGTATTTGTTTAAATGGTCTGATAGATGAATTATAAATTCATTATTTTTGTAACCCTATATGATTAGGATAAATAGAATATTTTTGAATTCTATTATCTTTTGGAGTGAAAGATGAGTTTGTGGTGGAAGTTAGTTAAAGGATGGAACTCTAATTGTTATGTTTTTTATCTTATTCTATGAATAAATTAATTCTTAAACATTAGGGAAGGGATCTTAAAACTAAAAATGTGTAATACTAATACATTATATTTTTTTGGAACCGATGATACTTAAATCATAATAGATTTGTGGCTTTGAGGCCCTCAATATCCCATTTATTATTCACTTGTTTGTTATTTATGACCTCAATTACTCCCTATAAATATTTAAGTTTTTACTTCAATTAGGTGTCCCAAATTTCCCCCAATGTTCTCCTATTCGAGATCATAATTTGGTGGTGACTTTTTCATTTCCCTTTCCCTCTTATTAAGACTACATTTTATTTACCCTCTTTCCGATTTGGGTTTTCCACAATGGTATTTTTAGTTTTCAACCTTTTATTCTATAATAACAATTTAAAATTTTGAGGACACAATTTATTTAAGGAAGGGAGAATGTAACACCCCAAGATATCAAAGTACGTTCTCTCTTTAAAGCAATTCAATAGGTTGTGCTACACGCAACATTGAGTTCAAGCGCATCATGACCTATCAAACTAGCCATTTAAAAAGCGGTTATGAATATTATTAACCTCATTTTAAATTTTATATTTAACTTATATAGTTTTTACATTTATCATTTTTGTTTCTTAGACATTATATATGGAAAAAATAATTTTTTAAGCTAAAAAAAGTATTTTTCAAAAATGCAGTTTTTTCCGCCTTTTAATGGAGTAACCTTTTTTAATAAAATAATTGACACTTTTTTATAATCAATTTAATGAAATTAAATTCTTCTCTAGAATCGGGATATAAAAATTATGTTTACATAAATTTTTAGTACCTTTTTGATAACTTTTAATATTTTGTTGAATAGTGAAAAATAATAAATTTTAATTTACAAAAAATGTTTTTTAATTAAAATATTTTATAGTGTTAAATTATACATTTGAGTGGTTTTAAAGAATCATTATATTATATTTTTATAATTTAATATAATTTAGTTCATTGGATATAATTTTACATTTAAATTGTACATAAACATTTGTCAATCTTTTGATAGTTTTTACTTCTTAAAAACCCCCCTTTTATTTTTGACAACGAGATTAATATTAAATTAATTAACGCAACTTATATGTTTTGAATTTGGTAAAATTGACATTATTTTTGAATTTTTAATATCAAAATTATCTTCGAGTGATTTTTTGGTATTTTTCTGAAAACATTCAATTTTTGATGAATAGAGAAAAACACTATGTTGTAGATAAAAACTGACTTCTTCATTTAAATAATTATTTCTAAATAAAAATTTATCATTAAGTAAAAATATATTCATAAAACATATATTATTTCAATGTAATTCATTAGATAAATTTTATAACAAGATTAGACATATAAAATTTTATTGAACTTTTTAACGTCTTTTACCCAACTTCTATGCACATTTGCAAATTCAAATAAAATGTAATTTTACCACTTATGTGAATTTAATTTCAGAAATCTGAGAGTCACAATTTAAATCAGTAAGTAAAATGTGGTTTAATAAGATAAAAATAATTTTTAGTGAATAGTAACCATTGAATTTTATTTACCACAGTTAAAAGTAAATAGGGTAATTAAAGGTGAAAATGATATTATAATTACCCAAACATATGTCCTGATTCTATTGGATAAGTGATTTTAGAACAAAATAAACTTTAGGAATAAAATATGATCATCTTTTATCCACTTAGATTAGATTAGGACATTTATTATATTTTATTTAAAGAAGAGTTAAAAGTGTTAAATTTAAATTTTAAAAACTCAACCATTTTTAATATAGGGTTATAAATAAGATAAATTAGAATATAAATATTAATTATAAATATAAAAAGTTTTTATACATAATGGTATTTTATTTATATTTTTTAAACATTAAATAATTGAATTTATTTATGACACAATGAAGATATAGTAATTACCTTATTAATGAATGATTAAAATAATTTATATTATAAATATAAAAATAAATGTAAATTGAGACTTTTGATTCCAATAAAAGAATTTTCTAGGATAAAATGACATTTTAGGGTTGATTTATTGTATTGTTTTTTAATTAATCAACTTATTATGACTTTCACAAAAACTAAATACTAAATAGTGACAAAATTGGCATAAATGAGTTTTAAAACAAATACTATATTATTAAATGAAATGATATTTTTAAAAATTTAAGGTTCTAATATAGGACTTATTTAATGATAGATATTTCATTAATTAGTCACTTTAGGTTCTCTTGGCTTTTTATTGTAAGTTTATTAACCATGTATTATAATAATACAAGAAGACATAGTAAAAGTTAAACTATTTTACTAAGGGTTAAATCTAAAAGATAAGGTTAATATGGTAACCTAAACTTGTCTAAAACCTATTAGTTAAAAAGTTTTAGACCCATCCCCACATTTGACTCGGAATGAATTCATTTTGAGCTATTAGAAACCAAAAATGTTTTTAGAATAAATTAATATTTCAAGCTTTTCCTAAAGTGCCACTCACCTCTCTTATAAAAGGTTACTTCACCTTCTCTAAAATTAACACCTCCAAATCGATTTTGCTCGGCTAAACCCTGATCTAATATCTTCCCAAGTACCCTAAATTCAACCTAGAGTCCTTATTTTGATCATAAATCCAACCTAAAGAGATATTTTGATCAAATAAAAAAATAATCACCCGAAGAAGAGGTAATTATTTCTTCACCTCTTTCAAATTTGTTTCTTCTTCCACTTCCTATTTCTTTGTTGTTTCTATAACTTAATAATAACTACATTACCTTCTACATATTGTGATTTTATTATAAATATTTTACAACCATATTCATTCTTCTATCCATCCTATGAATGACAAAGTCACCATATGTGCGTACGTACGACTTACCGTGTCCACACCGTGGTGTATTTTGTTATTCAACACTTCCTTATTTGTATGGGTATAATAATGAGTATAATTGAAGTAAATAATAAATATAACATGTTAATTATTTCTTATATATAATATTCCATCCAATTTCATATTATTTCACCATCAATAGAATGATATTATTGCTCGTGCGTACTTACGGCTTACCGTATCCATGACACGATGAGATTTGTTTCCACGTTCAACATTCAACAATGATTATAAATATATATATTATTGATAAGTATGTAATATATGAAATATTAATTCTACTGGATATATATATATATATATATTCATATATCTCATTCACTTACTTCCATTCAATACGATATGAAAACTGAAACCGAATTTAAGCGTACATACGGCCTACTGTCTCCATAAATGGTGTTTTCCATTTAACATATCAATATATTATACATAATTATATTATGAATATATATGATACATAAATAATTTTTTATATTATGGAATCAATTAAATCATCATATAAGTTATACGATCAAGAATAACAAGTCAAAATACGTATGATGATGAAAGAGATTATTACTCGAAATGTTATTTTAACATAGAAATTATTATTAAATGGGTAGTATAAATCCATAAATCAATCAAGTATGATATCATAAATATAAATATGGATATTTTATAATTTAATAACATACTATGGTCATTATATAAGAGGTTAAATCTATCATCGACAAAAGGAAAGTACAAGGTAAGGGATAATCCCTCAATCTCATTATTATTCGAGATTGTTAATGTTTAAGTATTTACTATCACATTTTTATCATCCATGTACATGTTTCATAAAAATGTTTTGAAAATGAATATTTTAAGGTTTTTTTGGAAGGGACTCTTTATCAAGATCCTAATTTTAAATGTTTTGAAGATTTATTTTTCTAATTTTTTAAATATTGTTGATGTTTTAAAAATGATTTTATGGATTTATTTATATGGACATGATGGTTTTAAATTGTTAATTCCTTTCAAAAGTTTCAAATCGTTATCGGACAATTTGATTAAAAAATTACTTTTAAATTACTTCCTTTATAAATGGGTGTATTTTAAATGATTTCACAAAAATGTATATTTTTCTCAATGAGTTTTACTGATCATTTTCAACTATGTCACATCCTTTACTGGATATTATTCTTGATCGAGGTTGATTTTCTATATTAAAAAATTTCATATTTTATTGAATATGTTATGATATGTTTGAATGTATATGTGCTATTCTTATACTATTCATGGCTTATGGTTACAATATTGACATTTCATATGTTAGTTTTAATATGAATGTTTATGTTATGTTTCAACATTTTCATATGAGGAATGCATTGGAATTAGTAACTGACAGGTGAAGCATGTTATAGCTCATCGATGCATCAGTATGTCTCATGAGACAAACTAGTGTCTTGGCATAAGGCCTTGAAAAAAAATTATTTGTAGTCTTCGCATGAGGCCTTGACTATGTGGTTATGATGTCTGACATTATGCATTCATTCGTTATGAAATTAGTAATTACATGTGAATATTCGACTAGTATAATATCCATGTGCTTGTTTATATGGTAATGTTTGATTTATTTTTTTCAATATTATATTCAAGTTTATTTTTAAAAAGGCTGTTGTTTTTATTACACATCTTGCCTTAATATTTTATATCTTTCGCTAAATAATTTACCCTTACTGAGCATTTGAGGTCACCCCTATCTTATGTTTTATTTTCCCAGGATTTCAAGAAGTTAATTATGATTTATATGAATGATTATGCTATGGGAATAATGGAATTCTCAAAAGGATTATTTATTATGTATTATATGTTAGAAATTGTAATGTAACATTCATGTATGTAATCTATTTTATGAGACTCCTAAACTGATCGATCCTTCATAACGTGATTCCTTGTAATATTTCCAATGTATTAAAATAATGCACCGACTCCAGGTAACTAGGGTCGGGGCATTATAGTTGGAATCAGAGAAAGTTTAGCAACAAACATGGAAATAGATTTAGATAAACTCTGATTTTTGAAACATTACCCTAAGATACACTTTGAAGATTATTATAGAAGAACTTCCTAGAATTTTGGTAATGTAGAGATTTTTTAAATTTTCCAAGCAATACATCCATGTCTGGATACGATCAGGTAGAGGCAGCTCTGGTACAGAAGTATCTAGGGGTAAAACCCAAAAACACTACTTGGAGATACACTTGAACGGGAAATAGTGCACAACAACGAGCTTTGATGCTCTCTTGGTTGTGACACTCCTAGGGGATATGCTTAGGATAATTCACAATTTCTTTACAAACCATTATAGAGGATTTATTATTAAATACTTCCTTAAAGAAAAATTCTTTTTTATGATTATGGATTATATGCATAAATTTTTTTATTTATGTTAGGTATTTTACAAGTTTGGAATTATGAAATGCGATTCACAAACTATCCTAGTTTATGCCATCATTTATAAATGGTACTCGGTAAAAGGAATGAGAATTCTAGAAATACGCATGACCCAAAGAGTAAGAAGGGTTATATCTTTCATTATATTAAGCCATCTTTTAGAAGGGAAATAGTCCCCCATGTATTCTCATCATATGAAGAAATAATATCATGTGTTAATAAGATAAGTAATGAATTCCCTAAGTCCTATGGATTTGAAGGGAAGAAAGAGAAGAAGAGGATAAGAGAGAAAAAGATGGATAAAGGGAAGAATGGAAAGAAGGATTTTCCCACATGTGATAACTGTGGAAAGAATCACCTTAGTAAATGTTTTAAGGGAATGGTAGTTGGATATAAGTTTGAAAAAATGAAACCAAATACGTAATTGTAAGGGTAATAAAAAGGTTTCAAATTTACAATGCTTCATCTACAAGGATTTGGGACACTACGCTAATCAATGTCCAAATCATCTGAGTATACCCCAAATGATGCTATTTGATAATAATCAAGTTATGGTACAAATGTAGTTGAAGAAAAATGATTAGTGTTATTATGATTTTATTAAATAATTGTGTCATTTGAGTATAGTATTAATGATGTAAAAGTTATAAGAATTATAGAGTGTATAAGGATTGTACTGCAATACTATTTCATTAAGGATTTGAGACTATATGGTACCATGAAAAGTGACACAGTTTCAATTAAATAATTTTATAAAATATATTATTGGGGGAAATCTAACCCTTAATATGTTTCTAAAACCAAGATAATGATTTCAGAATAAGATATAATTGAGTTGGATAAATTATATTGGATATTTTTTAATACCTTGGAACTAATTAATTGTTTTTTTATTATATCATTGTTGGAGTTTAAAACATTTTTGGATTTAAGGATTATATCCGGTATTCTATAAGGAATAAGGGAGAATGAACGTATTGAATAAGGTTTTATGGTTATTTAGGGTGTTACCATGTTTTATGAAAATAAACTGTGAAGGTATTCACAAGTTATTACATGGAAAAAGAGATCTTCAATATGTATACCTTCCTTATAAATTTTAGACTGTGAGTTTAAACAGAATTATTTTGGATAATTAAAAAGGTTATAATGAATTAAGTTGGACATTGGATGTTATTGTTTAAGGTTAAAACATTTCTTAAGATTAATGTAAGAACCTGGTTCTTATTATTGAGGTACGGGTTTCTTTTTTTCTCTTTTCCTAAAGTGTTTTTGAGAAAATAAAGGAAAATGGGGAAAAATCACAATTTTGTGGGTACATGCCATGTACTTTTCCACACACCGTGTACTTTGGCTATGTGGGATGAGTACACAGGGTATGTAGCCATGCTGGCGATGAAAGGTGTAAAAATCGACTACACACCGTGTAGTGGGTATTTACACGTCGTGTAATCAGTCGGCTGGCAAACAATATGGTGGTGGGAGCTACGCAACAGTACACGCCGTGTAATCAAGAATACATGTCGTTTACTCATGTCGATATATGAATAGTGTCTCGGTGGAAAGAATCCACCGAAGGAATAGTTAAAAAATTAAAAGTACACGCCGTGTAGTACATGTCGTGTAGTCTGTTTTTTTCACATAAAATGGGTAGTAGCCTCCTTTATTCACAGAGAAGGCTTAGAATCAGTGGAGAGCTCAGGAGGATAGCCAAAGCTTTGGAGATCACCTGATCAAGCATCAAGAATCTGATTCTAGCTTCGTCGATCTCTTTGAAACCGTACGGGTAAGCCCTCCCCTCACCTTGAGTCGTTCTTACCAATTCTTTCTCGAGGGGAAGTTATTTACGTTTGAATGGGAATTATTTTACCTTAGATCTACATCGTTCTTGGATGATTCGAGGAGTGTCGTTCACGTATACTGATCTGGGGCGATCGAGGTAGGTGGTCTGGTGTTTAAATTCCAACTGATGTGCATTTTTGTGTACCATTTTGCTACAAACCCATGATGGGGTGTTGTGTGGCTGAGTCCTTGGATGTTTTAAATACCTAGAATTGTATAGGTAATTAAATGAAATTGTAAACTACTGTTTGGGATTGCTTCTTGAATCCAGGACCACCCCTGGGGTGCATTCCTCTGTTTAGCCATCTGGTCAGGTTACCTGAGTGTATACTTTTAAATTTAGCATTCTTAAAACTACCTTGATAGGAATTTTATATAATTCATTTATTGTCTATTGGGATTGGCTCGGTTACTTGCGCCTGAGGGAAATGTTCAATTTATCCTGAGGGAAGTATTTTATTTAGCATGAGGGCAGTGTTCTATTTAGCCTGAGGGCAGTGTTCTATTTAGCCTAAGGGAAACTCTTCTCACGCTTGTGGGCAGTAGATTGTGTGCCTAAGGGAGACACTTCCTACGCCTGAGGGAAATATCTATTATCCCTGAGGATAGTTACCTGAGGGCTTTGTTTCTGATTACCTGAGGGTAAGAGTTTACATGTCTAAGGACACCGACTATTTACTTAGAACATTCACTGTGGTGATGTCTTATATTGAATGGATAAAATTAATATTAAAATGGAAATATTACTGGTAACGTTATTTACTTTTGAGTACTGCTTAGTTTGTTTCATTTTACTACTGCACATGTTGTTGCACATTTACACTGACAGTTTGGCACGGGCCTTTGGTGGGTTCCAACATTGATTTATTTCACACACCTTGTTTGGGTCATGTCTTCAGCCCAAACAGACTATGTTGTTACAGGTGTGGATAAGGGCAAGGGTCCCTATACATGTACTTTACTTTTGTAGAGCAGTAGGAGAGCATGGAACCGAGCTTAGGCTTGCGATGTTGTTGAGATCCTATTGCACTGTTTTGTTTTGTTTTATTGTACCTTGTACTTTGAGTTGTATTGTATCGTACTGTATTATTGTGTAACATGTTTTGGCTATTTTCTTAGACTAGAGACATGTTGCATCTTTATCTATATAACGGTTTGTAATATTTTACGGTGATTGTTCATTTTATATATTTATGGTTTACTGCTTCCACTATTTTTGTATGTTTTATCATGTATTCTGCTGCGCTACACATTTATAAATGAGGTTATAGTTTCCCCACTATCAGACCTGGGCCCTCGCTGCTAGTCGGCAGCCTCTGGCTTTTGGGGAAATGCACTTAAGGTCATGTGACCAACCGGGTTCGGGGCACCCCATGGAGGGGAACCCAAATTCGGGACGTTACAAAGTTGTATCAAAGGGATTATTTTCTTTGACAACCTATTTGGAGCCTTAGACAGGGATAGGACAGAAATGGTAGTTGGTAATAAGTTGTGCTCGTGAGTAGCTAACCCATGTACAGGGAAAAGCTAGTCAACCTCGTATTTTTGCAATTATTCTGATTTTGAAAAATTTACAGTTGATTTTATTTACACCATTGGGTGACGCACTTGTGATTGTGATGTTTATATGTTATCCATGGGTTCTATTTAGTTGCAACCCGATGAGATTTGGGTATTCTGTCTCATGTATCATTTAGGCACATGCTAGAAATCACATGCCATGCATAGTTGTATGCCATGTAGGTGCATTAGAAATTGAATGTTTTTGTGATAGTTGTTGTGATAGGAAAGAATGTTGTTGTAATAGCTACTTTGATAAATACATGCTATGTGATAGGGTATTTTTTCGTGATCTTGTTGATAGGAAGGATGCCAAACTATGGTTTTTTGGGAGTATGGGCCCTCAATGACCAGAATTTGTTGGATCATTGACTTGTTTACTTTTGTATAACATGTATAAGATTCCAAACGTTGATTCGCAGGGAGTATGGGCCCTCACATTTCGGAATATGGAACTTAAGTGTTGTTTTTCAGTATTTACGGGGTTCCGGAGTAGTTTCAGAGGCTTACTGTCTAGAAAATCTAGGATACACGCCGTGTAGTTCCTTGGACACATGCCTTCTGTTATTTTATTCTGGAAGAAAAGGAAAAATTTTGAGTACACGTAGTGTACCCTCAGTACACACCGTGTAGTCTCTTTCCATGTCATAGACCGTGTGGACGGGGACACGAGGTAGGGAAAGGCTTGGGAACAACACGTCGTGTACCGGATGTACACAACGTGTAGTGTTGACCCAGAGTCTGCCCGTGTAACTAACAACACGGACAGAGGGGATCTTGAGATATACACATCATGTCAACCTTGGAACAAGCTATGTATTCTGACTTGGGGACCTGACCATGTAGCTAAAAAACACAGGTCAGTGTTACCTCTTCATGAACATGTCGTGTACCTAAGGGGCATGTTGTGTGGTCCTTACTAGTGGGAGACCGTGTGGACTTGGCCGTGTGGCTGGGGAAATGGGGTGGTGTACACGCCGTCTGCGGGTGTAACACGCCGTGTGTTGTCAGCCGAGTAGTCGGCCGTGTCACGAACGACACGGGAATTTGGAAATTAAACTATACACACCATGTAGAAGATATACATGCCATGTAATCTTGTTCAAAGTGAGTAGTGTTGCTTAGCCGTGTAAAAGGAATCGGGAAGTGAATGAGGTTTCAAGTACACCCCATGTATTTAGAAGACACATCGTGTGATTGGGGTGTTACACGACCAGATTAACATAGAGTACACGCCCTTGTTAACGGTTGTAAGAACACGCCATGTAGTATTTATACACGCCGTTTAGTAATGTTTTGTAAATTTTGAAAACTTTCTTTCACTTTGTCCTCGTTTCGGTCTGGGATAATCTTAATCTAAGGTCCACCTTTGACCTTGTAGAGTCACGCCGCCTAGACGGCCACACGTTGTTCGCCAAGAGATCGGCAACAATTATACTCTAGAGATGGTAGGCCATGGGCTACCAAGGGATCCTCCAGTAGATCTAGATGTGGCGCCAGCCATTATACAGGACACAGGCACAGATGCGCAGTTCCATGAAGGCTTCATGTGGTTCATGCAGACCTTTGAGGGAGCACCGCCAGCTAGCACATCTATCGCTGATCTGACTCGTATCTTCTAAGAGTAGCATCCACCTGTGTTTTTAGGGGATGGCGGACCACAGGCTTTGGAGTCTTGCCTAGATTCATTGAAGACTATTTTCAATCATCTTATGATGACTCCAGGGTGGAGGGTCAAGCTCGTGACTTATATAATACGTGATTCCACCAAGAGGTGGTGGGATGTTACCACCTAGTCTGAGCATCACATAGACATGACGTGGGAAGATTTTTCAGATAGCTTTCAATGACTTCTTCTTCCCAGAGACAATGAGGGCATATAGAGCTCGAAAGTTCATGAATCTACTGTAGGGCACTATGTTGGTGATGGATTATTCTGCTCGCTTCACCGAGCTTGAGTGTTTTGCACCCGTTTTGGTGGGTGATGAAATGTTGAAGGCTATACACTTTGAGGATGGTCTTCGATATGTCATCTGCACACTGGTGAATGTTTTCAGGTTGCCTAATGTACATGCTATTGTGAACCAGGCACTGATTACTGATAAGAACCTTCGAGAAGATAGTGGTGCAGGCCAGGGTGGTTCAGCAGCAGTTTCTGGTACTATTTCTACCGGTAAGAGGAGTAGGTAGATGGATTTCTCTCACAGTGGAAGTACTATCTAGAGGAATACTTCAAGTGGTCAAGTCTTGTGCAACCAGTGTGGTAAAGAGGGGCACAAGAGACCGCAGTTTCCACATGATCCATTGGAGTTCCGAGCTTGCGGAAAGATGGGTCAGCTGCAGCGCTTTTGCAGGGCGTTTCCACCTAGGGCTAGTGAGAGGGGTTTTGTGCAGACTCTACGTGCGAGAGCAGGACCAACAGCTTATTACTAGTCGGGAAACTAGAATACGTCTGGGTGTGCAGGCAGAGATGGTGGTCGTGGTCGTAATAGCCCGACAGCAGGATCTCATAGATAGCAGGGCGGGACAGCTCAGGGTAGCTAGGTTGTGTCGTAGGGATGCAGCATTGGGCAGGCATATGCAGTGCAACAGACCCAACATGAGCAGGATCGCAGACCTTCTACTATCATAGGTACTATTCTACTGACTTCTGTCTTATCTTCAGTACTTTTCGATATGGGTGCTACACATAGATTTTTATTTTTGTCTGTTGTGGAGAGCCTTGGGCTCTATGTTTCTTCTTATGATGTTATGATTCTAGACACTCTATTGGGGATGAGAATAACATGTGTGTGTTAGTGCAAGGAGTTCCCCAATAAATTTGGTGGGTGTCACTTTCTATGGACCTCTATTTCTTAGAGATGACAGCTTATGATGTCATTCTTAGGATGGACTGGTTGGTTCCCTTTCAAGCCTTTGTAGACTACTATCGTCGCAGGGTGTGTTTAACGTCACCAGAGGGCGGAGAGTTTCAATACAAGGGTGAATGGGATGTTCAGGAAAGTCGAGTTGGACTAGAGCATTGTGGGCGAGTTGGAGTAACAACCCAGATTGCGAGTTTATATCTGGATGTCAGGGAACTTTTCAAAATGATTTCCCTCTTGTGGTTGCTCATTTCATGGATGTCTACCCGGACGACTTTTCAGGTCTACATCTGGAGCATGAGGTGGATGTCTCTATCGAGCTTATTCCAGGAGTGGCACCGGTGTCCATTTCTCTTTATAGGATGGATACACCTGGGTTACAGGATCTCAAGAGAGAGTTAGAGGAGTTACAGTCATAGGGTTTTATCTGACCCAATACTTCTCCTTGGGGTTCTCTGGTCCTTTTTGCGAAGAAGGTGGATGGTACCCTCAGACTCTGTGTGGATTATCAGAAGCTAAACCATCAGATGGTTAAGAACCAATATCCCTTGTCGAGGATTGATGAACATTTGGATCAACTTCGTGGAGCACGAGTGTTCTCGAAGTTTGACTTTAGATTTTGATATCATCAGTTGTGTGTTAGACCATTTGATATATCTCTCACAACCTTTAGAAGTAGGTATGGTCTATATGAATACTTGGTTATGCCGTTCAGACTCACGAATGCGCTAGCAGTTTTCATGGCTCAGATGAATCGTTTGTTCCATCCTTATCTGGATTATTTTGTGGCAGTATCCGTGGATGATATCTTGGTGTACTCTCACACTCGACATTACCATGCCACCCATCTTGAGATCGTACTGAGTACACTGAGAGAGCATCGGGTATATGTTAAGTTCTCAAAGTACCACTTTTGGAAGGAGCAGATTCATTACATGGGTCATATCATCTCAGAGACAGGAGTTGTAGTAGACCCAGAGAAGGTGAGAGCAGTAGTTTCCTGGGATTAGTCTAAGAACGTGTTTCTGAAATGGAGTTTCTTAGGGCTGGATAGTTACTACATATGCTTCATCCCAGACTTCCCCCACTTAGCAGCACCATTGACGGGTTTGACTAAGAAGGGTGTGAAGCTCGTTTCGATAGAAGCTTGTGCAACAGCCTTTTAGGAACTAAAGGTAAGGTTGACATCAGCACCAATCCTGATACTCGCAGAGCAAGGGAAGAGCTATATAGTTTACTGTGATGCATCAGGTATTGGGATGGGAGTTGTGTTGATGCTGGGTGATCGAGTTGTTGCGTACGGGTCTCAGCAGTTGAGGCCACATGAGAGGAATTACCCGAGGCATGATCTCGAGTTGGCTGCAGCTGTTCATGCGTTACGCTGTTGGAGAAATTATCTCTTGGGAGAGCATTTTGTGGTTTTGACCGACCACATTAATCTCAAGTACATCTTTACTCAGCGTGACTTGAATCTGAGGTAGAGAATGTGGGTTGAATACCTATATCCCTTCAATTTTGAGTTTGCCTATACACCTAGTAATGGTAATACGTTGCTGATGCACTGAGCAAGAAGACTCAGATAGAGGCATTTCATCAGGCCAGTAGTTAGTGGCAGCTAATGGCTTTGTTCTCTGAGATGCATTTAGAGGTGCCCGACAGTCAGGGGAAAACCTATCTTTCATATTTAGCTACGACTTCTACCCTCCTGGATAGAGTGAGAATGAGATATCTATCTGATTCTAAAGGCCTAGTTCTATAGGAGTCGGTGGCAATTGAGGACCCTCCCCCTAGTTGGATGATAGACGATGATGAGGTACTGCGTTTCCATGGACGATAGTGGATTCTAGGGGATATACATGAGGAGTTGATGCAAGAGTTTCAGAATTCAGCTTGGGATGTTATTGAAATCCCACATCGAAGGAGGAGGAGCACGAAGCACCCTTTATAAGGTAGTTTGGATTCCTCTCCCATCATGAGGATTTTTCCTGTGGGGTGTCTGGGGGCCAGAACCCAGGGAAAACCAAAACCGTGCGGGCTAGGCCCAAAGCGGACAATATCTTGATTGTGGGATGGAATGGGCCATTATAAATGGTATCAGAGCCGATGTCCATTTGATGTGCCAGTGAGGATGATGGTCCCTTCTATGGGGGTGGGTTATGAAAATCCCACATCGAAGGAGGAGGAGCACGAATCACCCCTTTATAAGGTGGTGTGGATAACTCTCCCATCATGAGGCCTTTTCGTGGGGGGTGTCTGAGGGCCAGAACCCAGGGAAAACCAAAACCGTGAGGCCTAGGCCTAAATAGGACAATATCATGATCGTGGGCTATACTGGCCCATTAAAATAATTTTTGAATTGTTATAAAAAGGACAACTCGTAGGTCGGGCAAAAACTAGTCGTGTCCGGTAACGCCACAAGACATGAACCCACAACCGAAGAGTGACAAAGGTGCATCACCTACCACTGGCCTACGTGATGTCCTGGTTTATATACTATATTTTTTTAAATGGTATGATGGATGATTTATAAATTCATTATTTTTGGGACCCTGTACGATTAGGCTAAATTGAATATTTTTGAATTATATTAACTTTTGGAGTGAAAGATGAGTTTGTGGTAGAAGTTAGTTGAAGGATGGAACTATACTTGTCAAGCATTTTTTTCTACTATTATATGAAGAAATTAATTCATAAAAAATAGGGAAGCAATCTTAAAACAAAAAATTTGTTATCTTAATACCTTATGTTTTGTTGAACCGATGATATTTAAATCATTATAGATTTATGGCTTTGGGGCCCTCAAATTCACATTTATTGCTCACTTCTTTGTGATTGATGACCTCAATATCTCACTATAAATATTCAAGTTTTTCCTCAAATTATGTGTCTCAAATTTCCACAAATGTTATCCTATTAGAGAATATAATTTGGTGGTGAATTTTTCATTTCCCTTTCCCTCTTATTAAGACTAAATTTTATTAACCCTATTTTTGATGTATGTTTTCCACAAAGGTATTTTATATTTTCATCCTTTTATTTTTTGAAGAAAAAATTCAAATTGTGAGGACACAATTTATTTATGTATGTGAGAATGTAACACCCCAATATTTCATAGTACGTTATCTCTTTAAAGTAATTCAATAGCTTCTGTGACATGCAACACTGTGTTCAAGCACATCATGACCTATCAAACTAGTCGTTTAAAATCGGTTATGAATAATATTAACCAAATTTTGAATTGTATATATATCCTATATTATTTGAACATTTATATTTTGGGTTTATTAGACAAAATACAAGGACAAATTCGATTTATCAGATAAAAGAAGTATTTTTCAAAAATACATATTTTCCACCTTTTAATGGCGAACCCTTTTTAAATCAAATATTTGACACTTTTTTATATTAAATTTAATGAAATTAAATTCTTATATAGAATTGGGACATAAAAATTTTGTTTATGTAAATTTTGGGTACTTTTCTGATAACTTTTAATATTTTGATGAATAGTGGAAAATAATAAAAAAAATTTAAAAACAGGTTTTTTAATCGAAATAATTTATAGTGTTAAATTATAAATTTTTGTGGTTTTAAAGTATCATTAAATTAAATTTTTATCATTTAACATAATTTAGTTCATTATAAATAATTTCACATTTAAATTGTACATAAACATATGTCAATATTTTGATAGTTTTTACTTCTTAAAAACCTGCTTTTTGGTTTTAACAACGACAATTAATTTTAAATTAATTAATGAAACTTCTATGTTTTGAATTTTGTAAAATAGATATCATTTTTGAATTTGGAATATCAAAATTATCTTTGGGTGAATATTTGGTACTTTTCTGAAAACATTCAATTTTTGATTAATAGTGAAAAACACTACGTTTTAGATAAAAACCAAATTTTCTATTTAAATAATTATTTTTTATAAAAAATTATCTTAAAGTAAAAATAGATAAATCATAAATATATTAGTTAAATTTAATTCATTATAGACATTTTATAATAAGATTAGACATATAAAATTTTATTGAACTTTTTAACGTCTTTAACCCAACTTCTAGGCACATTTGAAAATTTACATAAAACGTAATTTTACTGCTTCTGTGAATTGAATTAGAAAAATACAATAGGAATGAAGGAAATATGTAAGTAAAATGTGGTTAAATAAGATAAAAATATTTTTTTGGTGAATTCTAAATTTTGAATTTTATTTACCATGGTTAAAAGTAAATATGGTAATTAAAGGTAAAAATGATATTATAATTACCATACCATGTATACTAAATCTATTGGATAACCTTTTTTCGAACAAAATAAACCTTAAGAATAAAATATGATCTTATTTTATTCACTTGGATTAGATTAAGACATTTATTATATTTTATTTAAAGAAGAGTTAAAAGTGTTAAATTCAAATTATAATAACTAAAAAAATTAATATGGGGTTATAAATAAGATAAATTCAACTGTAAATATTCATTAGAAATATAAAAATATTTCCTAAATCATGATTTTTTATTTATATTTTTTAGACATTTAATAATTAAATTTATTTATGACACAATGATGACACAGTTATTACCTTATTAATTAAGGATTAAAATAATTGAAATTATAATTGTCAAAATAATTGTAAATTGATACTTTTGATAAAATAAAAAAAAATTATAGGTGATTATTACATGTCAGGTATGATTTAATTTATTTTATTTGAATTAATCAATAGGTTATGACTTCCACAAAAACTAAATACTAAATAGTGTCAATATTGACATAAATGAGTTTTTTAAAAAAAATAATATATTCTTAAATTATATAATATTACTAAAAATATAAGGTTCATCCAAAGGACTTATATAATGATAGATACTTCATTAATGAACCAGTTGATGTTCTATTGTCATTTTATAGTAATTTTATTAACCATGTTTTATAATAATACAAGAAGACATGGTAAAAGTTAAACTATTTAACTAAGGGTTAAATCTAAAAGATAAGGTTAATATGGTGACTTAAACATGTCTAAAACCAATAAGATGAAGAGATTTAGATCTATACCCACCATATCCTTAAAATAAATTCATTTCTATCTATTATAAACCAAAAAATGATTTTATAATAATCTAATATTTCAATCTTTTCCTAAAGTGCCCCCTCACCTCTCTTATAAAAGGCTACTTCCCCTTCTCTTAAATTCATACCTCCAAAGCCATTAGTCTCTTCCAAAACCTACTAAAATATCATCCCAACTACGCCAAATTCAACCTAGAGGCATTAAATTGATCATAAATTCAACCTAAAGAGCCCTTTTGATCAAATCAAAAAGGAAGCACCTAAAGAAAAAGTAATTAGTTTTCATCTCTTTCAAGTTCATTTCTTCTTCCACTTCCTATTTCTATGTTGTTTCCATACCAAAAAAAATAACTCTAGAAACTTTTACAAACTTTGATGTTATTATAAATATGGTAAAATAATATTAATTATTCTATCCATCCTATTAATGAAAAATTCACCATACGTGTGTACGTACGGCTTACTGTCTCCACATCGTGGTGTAGTTTGTTATTCAACACTTCATTATTTGGATGAGTATAATAATGAGTATATTTGATTTAAATAATAAATATAGCATGTTAATTATTCTTTATATATAATATACCATCCAATTACATAAAATTTCACCATAACTATAATGATATCATGCTCATGCGTATGTACGGCTTACCGTATCCATGACGCGATGAGATTCATTTCCACGTTCACCATTCAACGATGATTATAAATACATATATTATTAATATATATGTAATATATGACATAATAAATCTACTAGATATATATATACATATATATATATATATATTATTTACATATATCTCATTACCTTACTTCAGTTCAATACAATATGAAAATGGAAACAACCTTTATGCATACGTACAGCCTACCGTCTCCATAAATGGTGTTTTCCATTTCACATATCAAACTATTATACACAATTATATTCTGAATATATATGATACATAAATAATTTTTTATATTCTCGAATCAATTAAATCATGATATAAGTTATATGATCAAGAATAACCAGTTAAAACATGTATGATGAAGACAACAATTGTTACCCGAAATGTTATTTTAACATAGATATTATTATTAAATGGGAAGAATAAAGCCATAAATGAATCAATAATGATATCATAATATATGAATATGGTTTTTTTTAATTTAACTACATACTATTGTCATTATACAGGAGGTTAAATGTACCCTCAACCAAATGAAAGTACAAGGTAAGGGCTAATTTCTCAATCTCATTATTATCCAAGATTGTTTATGTGTAAGTATTTGCCGGGACATTTTTATAATCCATGACCATTTTTCAAAATAATGTTTTCAAAATGAATATTTTAAGGTTTTGTGGAAGGTAATATTTATCAAGATAATAATTTTAAATGTTTTGATGATTTATTTTTATAAATCTTTTTAATTAATGTCCATGTTTTAAAAATTAATTTAAGGATTTATTTATGTGGACATGATTGTTTTAAAATGTTAATTACATTAGAAATTTTCAAATTTGTATGAGACACTTTGATTCAAAAATATCTTTTAAATGACTTCCTTTATAAATGTGCGACTTTTAAATTATTTCACAAAAAGGGATGTTTCTCTTAAAGAGTTTTACTGATCATTTTCAACTATATCTACATCCTTTACTGGATATTATTCTTGATTGAGTTTGATTTATTATAATTCAATATTACATATTGTATTTAATGAGTGATGATATGTTTGAATGTGGATGTTCTATTTTTATACCGTTCATGGATTATGGTTAAAGTATTGACATTTCGTATACTAGTTTTAATACGAATGTTTATGTTATGTTTCAACATTTTCATATGAGGAATGAATTGGACTTAGTAAGTGATGGATGGAGCCTTCTATAGCTCCTCAATGCATCGGTAGGTCTCATGAGACAAACTAGTGTCTTGGAACAATGTCTTAAGGAAATATTTATTTTTAGTCTTGGCACGAGGGCTTGACTATGTGGTTATGATGTCCGACATTATGCATTACCTCATTATGAAATTAGTTATTACATGTGATTATTCGACTAGTATAATATCCATATTCATGTTAATATGGTAATGTTTGATTTATTTTTTCAATATTATATTCATGTTTATGTTTAAAAAGGCTATTATTTTTATTACACATATTTCCTTAAAATTTTATAGCGTTCGCTAAATTATTTACCCTTACTGAGCATCTGAGTTCCCCCCTTTCTTATGTTTGATTTTACCAGGATTCCAAGAAGTGTACTATGATTAATATGCAAGATTATGATAAGGGAATAATGGAGTTATCAAAGGATTATTTATTATGTGTTGTATGACATAAAGTGTAATGTAACATTCATGTTTGTAATCTACTTTCCGAGACGGCTAAACCGATCGGTCCTTGAGGAATTGATTCCTTATAATCATGAGAATGTATTAAAATAATGTACTAGCTCTAGGTAACTAGGGTCATGGAATTACATTGTTTCCTTTTCTTCTTTATAATTATATTTATAATTTTCCTTAAACCACACTCAAATATTTTAATTATAATGTTTATTAAATACTATTTTTACATGTTATCACTTCAGTTTGAAATAATTTACCATGATCAATGCCTATTTTAACTTATGAATGTCCATGTATTTTTTAAATCCTTTCTTTTATGGAAATATTTATGATATGATCATTTTTATGACTTTTGACATGATTATGATACCAATTCCTTTCCATGGGTAACCCTTATGATTGTGTGTGATTTCTTATGTATAGTTTTTCATGTGGAACACATATTCATGAACATGTTATGATGGGTGCGTCTAGATAGAGGTCAAATGTATTGGGTAGTTTTTAATCTCATGAGACATTATATGCAGTGTTCTTGAAAGTAGGCCTTGACTAATGCTCCATGTGAAATTGTCCTGGTGTTTAGCCTTGAATCATGCTCATATATAGGCAATGAGCCTTTAATCGTGATCCTTTTTGTGAAACGATACATGAATCATTGTAAATTTATGTTTTATGCTTCTTGAACATTACTATGATTCCATGATTATAAGATCCCTTGTTTTATATGTTATCATTCCTTATGTTTTATCATTTTACATGCCTTTTTATATCATTATTCTCTTCCTTATAACTAATGTTCTAAGCTTTATCCTTACTTTTTTCCCTAACTAGGCTTTTAGAACATCCATTTTTTCATCTTATACCCATGTTATCTTATGAATATGTAGGGGTTAAAATAAATTTAGGATCTCGTAATTGATGATAAATAACGAAATTTTTTATAAAGTCCCATGTTTTCAGTTTTATGTACCTATTCTTCCAAGACAATAGAATTTACAATCCTTTTCTTGTAATTTTATTTTATTTATTATTAAAATCATAAAATGATATGTGTAAAAGGCTAGGGTCGCAGTTTTTTGTATCAGATGAAAAAGTTTATTTATTTTTGGATATTAGGAACAGAGAAATGTAGTAAAAACCCTAGGGACAAGACTAGGTATAAGAATACATACCTAAATTTTGGTAAGTATATATTAAGTGGTTTGTCAAGAAAAAACATACCTTTCTTAATACTATAAGTGGATGTTGTTATTGGACAGATGTACCTAGGAGTGAAAACTCTGACAAGTTATTTTGGGCCTGACTCAGGGTAACCTGATACATAAGAATGGGCCTTATTGTGCACCTGGTTTGACACTTCCGGGGGACATGATTTAGTAAATTCATAATCTGATTATGAAACATTATTGAGGGAATAGAGAAAATGACCAGTAGAATATATGTTAGGAAACATAACATGGATAACCTAGATTTAATCTTAGGTAATCAAAAGTTAGGATATACTTTTCCATTAAGAGTTTATCCATTTTGTTTAAAGTTTCCTTTTTATGTTTTTAGCTAAGTTTTCAAGCATCATAATATCATATTATTTTTTTAGATAATGGTTGGAAATTTAATAACACATTCCAACAATAAATGTGATTGTCAATGGGATGATTTCTCTAATGATATTCCTGATATGATAATAATGGGTGCTCAAAACAGTATGATAGTACTATCTTAGTTGGATCATGTTAGGAATAATAATTTGAATATTGTGGAACACCCTCTTTATCCTTGGAAAGAGAAAGTTTTCATCAAATACATCAAGTGGAAAAGACCTCCCATATTGAGTGGATATTCACGAATTGTGGATTAAGTCCATTGAAAATATATTATCTATCCTCTAGTGTTCAGAATAAGAGAAAGTTGTACTGGAGGTATATCATTTTGATGGGGAAGCTGATCAGTGGTAGAAAATGATCAAGAATATGATGTCTAAAGAGGAAATTGATTCCATGTAATGAGGAAATTTCATGAAAATATTTTTCAATAAATATTTCCCTGAATCCTCTATCTCAAGATAGAAATATTGTTCCTCAGACTTAAGTAGAATGAAGATGAGTATATCAGGGAATATGAAGAAAACTTAACAAGGATTTCATGATACACATATGTCTTTTTGATGAACATCTAAAGCAATGTGGAATGCTTCTTTCACAGACTAAATCAGAGTCTATAAAAAGTGTTGGAAATTTTTGACTTCTAAAGTTATGAGGAAGTTTTCTGTTATGCCCTCAAAGTTTAAATGGAGATCGGAGACTCAATTGTCTCATGGGACCAGTAAAAAAAGTAGAATATGGAGTCTAATATGGGTGGTTCAACAAATAAATCTCAGGAAGGAAATAAGACTAAACATCCCACGTATCAAAATTGTGGGAAGAAGAATCCTGGGAACTTTCTAAAGGGAACCAAGAATTCCTTCAAATGTGGAATAATGGGAAATCTGGCCAAGAACTGCCGAAGGGATATGAATAATCTCTCTAATAGTGAAGAAGAAAGGATGGTTCATAACCTTTCTCATTTAGTAGTGCAGTGTTTCAACAACAAGGAACATGTGCATTTTGAAGACTAATTCCCTAGGCCCAAGGTTTTCGGAGGCAATCAATAACAACCTCCAAGGAAACATTGAAGGGATTATTCTATCACTACTACTGACGTGGAGATGAAAATGATGTAGTGACAGGTATGTTGGTTATTCATTCAAGTATAGTGAAAATAATATTTGATTATGGTTTTACTCATTTTTCATATCTTCTATGTTTAGTAGAACTAATTCAAACACCACCTCAAAATTTGGAGGTTGAGTTTTCTGTGAGAATATATAATGGGGAATTTATTGTATCCAAAGTACATAACTCCCTCCAGTTAATGTTTCTAGATTTAAACTTCTTGAATGTATTGTATTACATCCTTTGGTGGAGTTAGATTCTCTGTTTTTCATGTATTTGATATCTTTATATAAATCCAACATCAAATTTTAGGAAATGGAGATCACTCTTCACATCCCGAAGCATCCTCCAATTCTTTACAAGTGTAAGGAAGGAGATGAATCTCCTTCAGAATCATCATCCTAAGTGGGGATATTTATACCTTATAAGAAAACATATATCACTCAAATGATTTATAAAAAGGATATAATAATGATTGATGATGTTCCCATCATGAGGGATTATACCGATGTATTCCCCAAAGATATTTCTAGTCTTCCTCCTGACCGAGAAGTACAGTTCTCAATTTAACTTATTCTTTGATCTCTACCTATATCAAAGAAACCTTATTGAATGGAAACTATTGAGCTATAATAAGTGAATAAGTAGCTATAGGATAATCTAGACAAGGGTTTTATACACCTGAGTGCTTCACTATGGGGTGTGCATGTCCTCTTCATCAATAAGAAGGATGAATCAATGATCCTATACATCAATTATCGTGAGCTCAATAAAATAATGATAAAGAACAATTATCCCAGTCATCAGATATATGACTCATTCAATCAGCTACATGGGGCCTATATTTTCTCTAAGGTGGTCCTTCGATCGGGATATCACCAATTAAAGGTGAGGAAGTAAGATATTTCCAAGAATACCCATTGAATGAGGTATGGACACTATAAGTTCATAGTGATTCCCTTATAACTAAATAATTCTACCCCAATATTCATGGACTTAATAAATATATTCATTCAAGATTACCTAGATAAATATGTGGTACTCTTTATCGATGATATTATGATATACTCCAAGAGTAAGGAGGAATATAAGGAGCATTTGAATACTTTACTAAAAACATATTGAAGTGATAAAATATATGAAAATTATAGTAAATGTGAGTAATGGATGGGGGAAGTACCATTATTTTGTATTTTTATCAGTAACAAAGGGATATCTTTGGACCCTCCCAGGACAAAGGCAACCAAAGAGTGGCATATACAAAAATCTGTAATTGAGATCCATAGTTTTCTTGGTTTATTAAGAATTTCTGAATATTTTTGAAGAAATTATCATGATTATCAAACCCAATAACCAAGATGAAATGGAAGGGATTAATGTTTTTCTAGACTCAAGAATGTGAGGAAAGCTTTAAGGATCTCAAAAGAGGCTTATCACTCTGCTCGTACTCACAATCCAAATAACTAGAGAACTCTTTGTGATATATAGTGATGATTTGAATAAATTATTAGTATACATAATGATTCAAAATGATAAAGTGATAGCCTATACCATAAGGTATTTGAAAATCCATGAGAAAAAATATACCACTCACGATATGGAGTTGGCGACTGTGATCTTTACATTGAAAATATGGCGGTTTTATCTCTATGGGGAGAAGTGTGAGAAATATACTGATCACAAGAGTCTCAAATATATATTCACATATAAGGACCTTAATATGTGCTAGTGAATATGGTTGGAGATCATAATATATTATGACATCTCAATCCACTACTATCCTAGTAAAGAAAATAAGGTGGCTGATTCACGAAGTATAAAAGATCTTTCACCTTTATCGATGATGAGAATTGAGAAGCAACCAATATTATTAGACTTGTAGGGAATGGACATGGGAATAATTAATAGAGGAACATCATAAATCCTTTTTCAAATTATTTCTCAACCATAAAACATAGATAAAATAAATTATTCTCAAAGAACTGATGTGGAAATTATGAAAATGGTGGAAGCTATCCGAAATGGGAAATTCACTAAGTTCAAGATTGATGGGGAAAGAGTGATGAGACTTGGGTCATGACTATGTGTACCATCCAATTCAGATATAAAGAAGGATATTCTGAATGACTCAACCTTCTCTATTCACCTAGGGAGCACGACGATGTATCAAGATCTCTGAGAGAACTATTGGTTGGACAATTTGAAGAAGGAGATCATTGTGCATACATCAAAGTTCCTAGTATGTCAGCTTGTGAAGGCTAATAGAAAAAGCCAAAAGGGTTGATGAAATAATTATACATACCAACATGGAGGGGGAAGAACATTACCAAGGACGTTTTCACTAGACTTCCAAGGAAATCTCGAAGAAATATTTCTATATGAGTTATTTTGGATCATATTACAGAGACAACTCACTTTATCACAATTTGATAGGAATTCTCACCAGATAAACTTACATAGATATACATCAAATTAGTGGTAAAGATACATGGAGTATAACTATCTATTGTATCTGACTGAGATCTGAGATTCACCTCAAAGTTTAAGAAAAGTCTCCAACATGCTCTAAGCACTGAGTTGAACTTTAGTGTAGCCTATCATCCTCAAACTGATGGCCAATTTGAGAATAATATTAAGACACTAGAAGACATGTTGAGATCATGTTCTATAGAATTTAAAGGAAGATGGGACCAGCATCTGCCACTGGTCAAATTATCCTTCAATAATAGTTTCCACTTGAGCATCCAAATGGCTCTATATGAAGCCCTTTGTGGATAAATGTTCAGAACACCGACATGCTGGGATGAAGTCGGTGAACATAAGATGATATGACCTCAAATGGTCGAATAAATAGTGGAGAAGGTGGAAACCATTCATCATCATATCAAGGAATCCCAAAGTTGAAAGAGGGGTTATGTAGAAAATCATCAACGGTGCCTTGAGTTTAATGTTGGAGACATGGTATTCCTTTACATATTTCCATGGAATAAGGTCATGAGATTTTAGAATAAAGGAAATCTATGTCCTAGATACATCGGCCCCTTACAGATTCTTAATCACGTATAAGTTATGGCCTATGGAATATCACTTCCACCTATCATGTCTAATGTATATGATTTATTCCATGTATCCCTCTTAATGATGTTCATAACAGATCCTTCACATGTACTAAATTTATAAGAGGTATAGTTGGAGAATGATATTTCTTATAAAGAGCATCCGGGGAAGATATTGGATCATAGGGATATTGTTCTATACAAAAGACTACTCACCTGGTAAATTTACTATGGAGAAACCAAAAGTATGAAGAGGCAATATGGGAAATGAAGGAAGAAATAAAGGAAAAATACCCACACTTGTTTTCATCTTGGGATGTAAAATGAAATTTTGAGGGTGAAATTTAATAATGGGGGAAGAATGAAATGACTCAATGATTTATTAATGTAATTCCCTTCTTATAATTATGTTATATAGTATAATCACATAAAATCACATTAAGAATCTATTATAAACATTATCAATGATTAACTAATGAAATAAAAAGTATTTTTACAAGTTAAGGAACATATACCAATGAAATATTAACTTGACATTCAAAATAGTAATGCAACCCTTATGAATAGTAAACCTGCCAATGTAATAGTAACCTAAACAATATAATTATAAATAAAATTTATCCATATTATAATTAATACTATGAAATAATTATATCATAGTATAGTTAAGTAAATATTTTAAAAATTATCAATTAAGTGTTCACATTTTTATAAGTCATAAATATTTAATTACAATTTTATGATTAATTTAATAATTTAAAATTAAATTTATTTTCATAAAATGTATTGATACATTGGTATTTTTATGTCTTATTATTATAAGATAATTTTTTGAAACCTTAAATAATGTTTCAAAGTGTTATAAAATTAGTTATAATTTTAAAATCTGTATTTTCCAAGTAAATGATGATTTTAATTAAATATTAAATTTATCATATTTAGAAAATTATTTTCATAAAATTGAGTTCATTGTTGAATTCTACGCAGAAAAAAAAGGTTAGGGTGAATTTTAGGGATTTTTCTAAAATATTTGATTTTTGTGAATAGTGAAATGTGGTAATTTACAGTATACACATTAAATTTTAAATAAACTATTGATTGAGTCATGATCTATGTAAGCACAATTGGTTAACCCAAACATGATATTATTTTTTTAATTAGTCTCACAAATCATCACTATTACTTTTCTTGAGAAAAATAATAATCTAATGAATTAAATAATGGGAAAACACCCCTCTCCTTTACTATAAATACCACCCATCACCTCCTCTTCTCCCCACACCTCTAAAGACTTGTTCCTTGTCCAAATTCTCCTCAAATATATTTCCAAGACTCTACTCCATGTCTTGGAGCTCATGGTATCATAAAAAGTCCAAAACCTCTTCCTTAAGGAGGCTCTCAAGTTGTATAAATTCAAGAGGTAAATTCCACTTTCTGTTTCATTTATTTTCTTTTTATGATATTTCTTTTATTTTTCTATACTCACATACCATTATCAAACTAGTATGAAAACTATATTTCCTTACATATAATATAATATTGTTGTGCTAAGGTAATAATTCATCATCATCCCTCACTCCCCCTACTTTTACATTAAAAATGAAAACACTCTATGAGATGTGTTAATTTATCACTTGAAGGATGACAAGTTTTCAATTTATATTATCATCATAAAGTTTGTTCATGAAGCCATTTTAATGGTTTAACCAGATTATAATATATTTATTTTACCTTATTTAATGTTTTGGAATCATTTTTTTACAAATGATACTGATTTATAAAACAAAACGAGTTCATTGTGATGGAAAATCGCCAATGTAAATCAAAACGATTATCATTAACTAATTATATATTGATTCATACACATTACATGGAACAAAATGATATATTAAAAAAAATTTAATTCTATATGATCTTTGATAACATATAATTTCAATTCTGTATAATAATCCCCACTTTACACGATCATCCATACATGTATACAAGTAATCCAATCATGAAAACCAAGGAAACCAACGCTCCCAAATGATGATATTGAATCTAATAACCCATTAAAATGACATAAATGAACTTAATAAAGTTATAATAAGTCAAATACATGTATTGAAGGTTCTGGA
Source organism: Viscum album (assembly GCA_963277665.1). NCBI lineage: Eukaryota > Viridiplantae > Streptophyta > Magnoliopsida > Santalales > Viscaceae > Viscum > Viscum album. The sequence goes on along the minus strand of OY728153.1, from coordinate 180,633,442 downwards.
ATTATTAATTAATAAATCTAATTTGATTATCTAGGACATTAAGTTCAACTGAATAACACCTTCACACTTAAGGTAAGGGATTCTTCCCGAACCTACATTATTCCGTCAGGTTATTTTTTCTCACTTTCTAATCAAATTTTATTCTCATTTATTTTAATGTATGTATTCTTAATTCTATTAATATGTTCCAAAATCATGTATCAAGATCCATTCATCCTTATTTTTAGGTATGCAGATGTTTTTAAAAGGTTATTTACTAGATTCTTTATAATAAGCATTCCAGATTTAACGGAAGATCATGAATTCTTACCCATATTAAAGTTAATTACATAAGATTTTTTAAGACACCATTATTTTTCTAAAATCAATAATTTAATTATGAGAAATTTCTTGGTTCACTTAGGGTTTAATATACAATATTATTCCATTTTCTTTCTTAAAATTCTATTTTGAATTTTCTTTAGACCGTAATAGAATGTTTTAATTCTAATGTTTCTTAAATACTCTTTTTACAATTTATCACTTAAGTTTTACATCGTTTACCATTACATATGACTATATTACCTTATGAACTTTCATTTATGTTTTTAATCCATTCTTTCATGGACACATTTATGATATTCTCATTCGTTATTCCTTGTGACATGATTATGATACCCATTCCTTTCCATGGGTAACCCATATGAGTAAGTTTAATTCCTTATGTATAATTATTGATGTGGAACACATATTCCTAAACAAGTTATGATGGGTGAACCTAGATAGCACTCTGATGCATTGGGTAATGTTTAGTCTAATGAGACGTTATGTGCAACGATCTTGACGGTTAGCTTTAACTTGTGCTCCATGTGAAATGGTCTTGGTGGTTAGCCTTGAATCAGGATTCCCTATGTGAAACGAGCCTTGAATAGTTCTCCTATATGTGAAATGATTGTTGACTTTTTATAAAGTCATGTTTTATGTTGCTTTCACAGTACTATGATTCCGTGATTATAAGATCCCAAGTTCTATATGTTATGATTCCTTATGTTTTATCATGTTCTATTTATATTCATTTTTATATAATTATGTTATTCCTTCTAACTCATGTGCTATGATTTATCCTTTTTCCCTTACTAGTATTTTAGCTCATACCTTGGTTCTTGTTATCCTCAGGATATCATATGAAGATGTAAGGGGTCAAAGGAATTTAGAAGCTCATAATGGATGATAAATAAATAATTTTTTTCTAAAGTCCCATGTTTTTAGTTTTATATACCTGGTCTTCCAAGAGACTAGACATTACGATCCTTATATTGTAATTTGATGTTTAATTATGCTTAAAATCAAGTAATGATATGTGTAAAAGGATAATGTCATTGTAGTTGGTAGCAGTAGAAACAATTTAGTCATTTTTCGAGACTTAGAATATAGAACTTTAGTAAGAACCCTAGGGATAAGACTAAGTCTAAGAATACATCCCTAAATTTTGGTATGTATAGAGTAAGCTAATTATCAATAAAATAAATAACAATATGGATACAACAAGTAGATGTTGTTTTGGAATAGATGTACCTAGGAGTTAAAACTCTGACAAGGTATTCCAGACCTGACTCGGGGTAACCTGGTACACAAAAAGGGCCTTACTACGCACCTAGTTTTACCCTCCTTGGGGACATTATTTGATAAAATTATATGTTCATTACAAAACATTGTTGTTGGATCAATGAAAATGACCATAAGAATATATGTTAGGAAATAGAACATGGATAAACTATATTAAAACCTAGGGAATCACAAGTTAGGATATACTTTTCCTTTTAAGAGTTCATCCTTTTATGTTTAATGTTTCCTTTTTAGGATTATTTTATAAGTATTAAAGCCCCCTAATTTCACTTTTTTTTCTTATCTAATGGAAGGACATAGAAGAAAACATTCCAACAAGCAATGTGATTGGAAATGTGATGATTACCCTAATGATATAACTGATATGATGGGAACGAGTGCTCAAAACATTATTGTAGTACTGCCATAGCTGGTTCACATTATGGATAATAATATGAATCACGTTGAACTCCCTCTTCCAAGGAAAGAGAAAGTTTCCATCAAATACTTATTGAAGAAAAGGCCTTCCATGTTTAGTGGATATTTTAGAAAAATGAATTAACTCCATTGAAAATATATTCACTATCCTCCATTGTTTAGAAGAATATAAAGTTGTATTGATGTTCTATCATTTTGATGGGGAAACTGATCAGTGGTGGACACTAATCAAGAACATGAATTTTAATGTGTAAATTGATTCCATGGAATGGGAGGATTTCAAGAAAAAATTTCAAATAACTATTTTCCCCAAACCATCAATATCAATATTGAAAGACATTTCCTTGGACATAAGTAGAAGGAAGATGAGTCTATCAGGGCATATGAAGAAAACATTACAAGTCCTTCATGATATGCCTCTAGCTCTTCCATGAACACCAAAATCAAGGTAGATCTCTTCATTAGAAGACTAAAGATGAGTCTATGAAAATAATTGACAATTTGTGGCTTCGATATTTATGAAGAGATTGTTTTTTGTTTTCTCAAGGTTAAAATGGAGATTGGAATCTCTCAATGGTCTAATTGGAATGGTGAAAAAAACAAGAAAATGGAGTCTAATATGGGTGATTCAGAAAATAAATCCCATGATATAAAGAATATCAGACATCCCACTTGTTAAAATTATGGGAAGAAGCATCCTAGGATATTTATAAAGGGAACCAAGAATTTCATCAAATGTTGAAGAATGGGGAATCTGGCTAAGAACTACCAATGTGATATGAGGAATACCTTTAGTATGGAAGAAGAAAGGATGGTTCATATCAATTCTCATCCAATATTGTAGTGTTTTGACAATAAGTAACATGGGTATTTTTTAAATGAAAGCCCTAAACTGGGTTCTTTGGAGGCAATCATCAAAAAAATTTAACGTAACAAGGAATGGATTATGTTGTCTACTATTGATGTGGAGTCGAGAAATGATGTGGTGACTGGTACACTGGTTATTCATTCTAGGATCATGAATGTACTATTTGATTTTGGTTTTATGCATTCTTTTATATCTTATAATTTTAGTAGAACTAATTCAAACACCAACACAAAATTTTGAGGTTGCATTATCTTTAAGAACAACTAATGGGGAAATTATTTCATCCAAATTACATAACCCCCCCCCCCCCCAGGTTAATGTTTTTGGACTGAACCTCCCAAAAAATCTTTCATTACCTATTTTTTTGGAGTTTGAGGATATATTTGGCATGGATTTTATATCTTTATAGAAATTCAACATCAACTTTCAGGAAAGGGAGATCACTCTTCACATCCCGAAGAATCCTATAATTATTTGCAAGTGTAAGGTGAAAGATGAATCTATTTTATAATCATAGTCTTAAGTGTGGATATTACTGTTTTATGAGAAAGAATATATCACTCAAATGATTGAGACAAAGTGTAAAATCATGCTTGATGATATCCCCATCATGAGGGCTTACACTGATGTATTCTCCGAAGAGTTTCTTGGTCTTCCTCATGATCGAGAAGTTGAGTTCTCAGTTGAAATTATTCCAGGATCTCTACCTATATTAAAGACACCTTATAGAATGGACATCATTGAGCTAGAAGAACTAAAGAAGTAGTTATAGGAGAACCTGGACAAGGGTTTTATACACCCGATTGCTTCACTATGGGGTTTTCCTGTCCTCTTCGTCAAGAAGAAAAATGGATCAATGCGCCTCTTCATCAATTATCATGAACTTAATAAAATCATGATAAAGAAAAAGTATCCCCTTCCTCATATATACAACCTATTCAATCATCTATGTGGGTCCATTTCTTTCTCTAAGGTGGACCTCTAATCGAGATATCACCAATTAATGGTGAGGAAGGAAGATATTCCTAAAAAACCTTTAGAATGAGGTATGGACACTATGAGTTCATAGTGATTCTTTTTAGATTAAATAATGATCCAGAAATATTGATGGATTTTATGAATATAGTCTTTAGAGATTATCTCGACAAATTTGTGGTAGTCTTTATCGATGATATTTTTATATACTCCAAGATCAAATAGGAACATGAGGAGAATTTAAATACTATGAAAAAAACATTGTGAAGGGAGAAAATATATGAAAATTGCAGTAAATGTGAGTTTAGGATGGAGGAAGTATCATTATTAGGGATTTTTATCAGCCTCAATTGGATATTGTAGACCCTTCTAAGACAAACTCAATTAAAGAGTGGCTGATGGAAACATCTGTAATTGAGAACTACAGTTTTCTTGGTCTATCCAGGTATTACTGAAAATTTGTGAATAAATTTTCATGATCTTCTAACCCAATAACCATGATGACAAAGAAAAGAGTTATGTTTTTCTAGACTTGAGATTCTGAGGAAAGCTTTATGGATCTTAAAAAGAGGCTTATCACGGTGCCCATACTCAGACTCCTAATAAGTGGATAACTCTTTGTGGTATACATCGTTGCTATAAATAAAGGATTAGGTTGTGTACTAATGGAAAATGATAAAGTGATATCATATTACTCAAGGTAGTTGAAAATCCATTAGAAAAATTATCCCACACATGATATGGATTTTGCATTAGTGGTATTTGTATTGAAAATATAGAGGCATTATATCTATGGAGAGAAGTGTGAGATATATACTGATCACAAGAGTCTAAAATATATATTCACATAGTAGGAGATTAATATGTACTAGAGAAGATGGTAGGATCACAAAAATATTACAACTGCTAAATCTAGTTACATCATGGTAAAGAGAATATGGTGGTAGATACTCTAAGTAGAAAGGATCCTTAACCTTTATCGATGATGAGAATTGATAAGGATCCAATATTCTTAGATTTACAGAGGATGGACATGAGAGTCCTTAAGGTAGGAACATCATCAATCCTTTCTCAAATGATTTATCAACCACCCCTCTTGGAGGAAATAAACGATTTTCAATAAAATGATGTTGATATTATGAAAAGGGTGGAAGCTACTAGAAATATAAAATCCTCTATGTTCATGATTAATGAGGAAGAATTCATGAGATTTGGGTCATGATTATGTGTACCATATTATCCATAGATAAAGAGGGAGCTTCTCAATGTTTCACATAGCTCAACCTTCCCTATTCACCCAGGGAGCACAAAGTTGTATCAAGATCTTTGAGGAAACTATTGGTGGGAAAATATGAAGAATGAGATTGTTGAGTATACATCAATGTTCATGGTATGTTAGTAAGTGAATGATGAAATACAAAAGTATAAAGGGTTTATGAAATGATTATCCATACCAACATAGTGGTGGGAGAACATTACAATGGGCTTTGTCACTGGACTTCTAAGGACATCTAAAGGAAACAATTATATATGAGTTATTTTGAATATTCTTACAAGGACAGCTCATTTTATCACAATTTGATAGGACTATTAACTCGATAAACTTTCAAAAATATACATCAAATAATTTGTAAGGCTACATGGAGTACCACTATATATTTTATTTGACTAAGATTGGAGATTCACCTCCAAGTTCTGGAAAAGTCTCCAACATGATTTAGCAGTGAGATGAAATTTATTACAACCTATATTCCTTAAACTGATGGAATATTTAAGAACACTATTCAGATAATAGAAGACATGTTAAGAGCATGTTCTATGTACTTCAAAATAGGATGGGTCCAATATCTTATAATGGTTAAATTATCCTACAACAATAGTTTCCACTCAAGCATCCAAATAGCTCCATATAAATCCATTTATTAAAAAACATGTAGAACGCTAGAATAATGGGATGAATTCAGTTAACGTAAACTACTAGGACATGAAATGGTCAATGAAATGGTGGACAAGGTGAAAACCATTCGACATCACATTGAGGCAGCCCAAAGTCAAAAGAAGAGTTATGTAGAAACTCATCGATGGGACCCTGAGTTCAAAGTTGGAGACATGGTATTCCTCTACATATCTCCATGGAATTAGGTCATGCGATTTCGGAAGAAATGAAGGATAATTCCTAGGTACATCGACCCCTTCGATATTCTTGATTATGTCAGATCTGTGGCCTATCGACTAGCACTTCCACCTACCATGTCTAAAGTACATGATGTATTCCATGTATCCCTCTTAAGGAAGTACATAAAAGATCATTCACATGTACTGACTTCAGAGGAGGTACACTTGGAGAATGATCTTTCTAACAAGGAGCAACCAGTGACGATCTTAGATCATAGGCATAAATTTATTCATAGCAAGACAACTTACCTGGTCAATGTACTATGGAGAAACCATAAGTATGAAGAGGAAACATGGGAACTAGGGGAAGAAATGAAGGAAAATTACCCATACTTGTTTTTATCTTAGAATGTAAAACATAATTTCGAGGATGAAATTTCATAAGGGGGAAGAATATATTTACTCAATGTTTTATCAATGGAATTCCCTTCTTATAAAAATGTAATATAGTATAATCACATAAAATTACATTAAAAACACAATAAAAACATTATAAATAATTTATTAATGACATTAAAGTTATATTTATAAGTTAAGGAACATATACCGATGAAATAGTAACTTGACCTTCGAAATAGTAATGTGAACCTTATGAATAATAAACCAAAAAATGTAATACTAATCTCACCAATGAAATTATAAAAAAAATTACCCATATTATAAGTGACAATATTATATAATTTTATCATAGTATAAGTAAGTAAACATTTAAAAAATTATTAATTAAGTGTTGGTATTTTTGTAAGTCATAAATATTTACTTATAATTTTATAATTAATTTAATAATTTAAAAGAAAATTTATCTTCATAAAATGTATTCATAAATTAGGATTTTTATGTCTTATTATTATAAGATAATTTTATGAGTCCTTAATTAATTTTTCAATGTGTTATAAAATTAGTTATAATTTTGAAATCTATATTTTCCAACTAAATGATGATTTTAATTAAAAATTAAATTTCTCATATTTAGAAAATTATTTTCTTAAAAATTATTTTATTTTTTAATTCTATGCATCAAAAAAATGTTAGGGTGAATTTTTGGGATTTTTCTAAAATACTTGAATTTTTGGGGAATAGTGAAATACAGAAATTTACGGTATACATACATTATAAGTTAAATACACTATTCAATAAGTCATGTCTGATGAAAGAAAAATTAGTTTTAACTCACATGATATACTTTATTAATTTATTCTAAATAATAATCACTATTTCTTTTCTTGAGAAAAAATAATAATCTAATGAATTAAATATTGAGAAAACACCCCTCTTCTCCACTATAAAAACCACCCCTCACCACTTCTTATCCTCAAACCTCTCAAGACTTGTTCCTTGTTCAAATTAAGATAAAATATATTCCCAAGCTCCTACCCCACATCCAGGGACTATTTGTTTGATCAAAATACCAAAACCTATTCCCTCAGGAGGCTCTCAAGGAGTATAAATTCAAGAGGTAAATTCCTCTTCCCGTTTCATTTATTTTCTTTTTAAGATCTCTCTATTATTTTTCTATCATCACCTATCCTCATATAAATGGTATGATTCCTAAAATTCCTTATATATACTGTATTTTTTTATTCTAATGGAATAATTCATTATCATCTCTCCTTCCCCATACGTTTATACTAAAAATGAAAACACCATTAGAGATGTGTTAATTAATGACATTAAGGATGACGAGTTTTCAATTACTATTATCGTCATAAAGGATGGTCTTGAAAGAAATTTTATGGTTGAAATAGATTATAATATCTTTATTATACCTTATTTAATGTTATGGAATCATTTTTAACACAAGATACTAATTTATAAAACAAAATGAGTTTATTGTGATCGAAAACTGCCAATGTAAATCCAAACAATTACCATTAACTACTTATATAACTATTCATACTCATCCCAAAGAACCAAATGATATATACGAACAATTTTTACTTTTTATGTTCATTAAGAACATATAATTTCAATTATGGATAATTACCCCCACTTTACATGATCATCCATACATTTATACAAGTAAACCGATCATGAAAAGAAAGGAAACCAACACTCCCAAATGATGATATTGAATCTTTTAACCCATAAAAAGACCATAAATGAACTTAATAAAGTTATAATAAGTCAAATTAATTTCTAAAAGGTTCTTGAATTATTAATTAATGATTATAATTTGATTATCCCTGACATTTAGATCAAGTGAAGAACACTTTCAAACTTAAGGTAATGGATTTTACCCAAACCTCCATTAATCCTTCAGGTTATTCATTCTCAATTTTTACCAAAATGTTATTATATTTTATTTTTATTTACATCATATAAATTCTTTTAATATGTTCCATACTCATGTATCAAGATCCATTTATACTTCAATTTTGGAATATAATTGTTTTCAAAATGTTCTCTACTCGATTCTTCCCGATAAGAGAAACCGATTTAAGGGAACTGACCAAATTCTTAGACATTTTAAAGTGAATTCCATAATCTGTTTAAGCCACCATTATTTTTATAAAATCACTATATTTATAATGAAAAAATTCTTGATTAATTTTTGGATTTATATTAAATATTATTCCCTTTTCTTCTTTAAAAGGTTCTTTAATATTTTCTATAAAGTGAACTAAAATGTTTTAATTAAAAAGTTTCTTTAAAACTATTTTTACATGTTATCACTTAAGTTTGATATCCTTTACCATGATCTATGTATGTTTTACCTTATGAATTTCGAAGTATTTTTTTAATCCATTCTTTCATGGACACATTTATGATATGTTCATTTGTCATGCCTTGTGACATGATTATGATACCCATTTATTTCCATGGGTAACTCTTATGATTATGTTTGATTTCTTATGTATGATTCTTCATGTGTAACATATATTCATGAACATTTTATGATGGTTCCACCCAGATATCACTCTAATTCATTGGGTAATGTTTAGTCTCATGAGACATTATCTGCAACGGTATTTGCGGTTAGCTTTGACTCGTACTCCATGTGAAATGGTCTTGGTGGTTAGCCTTGACTCAGGATCGTTTATGTGAAACGAGCCTTAACTTGTGATCCTATATGTGAAATGATCCTTTAATAATGTAAATTAAAATTTTATATTTCTTCCACATTATTTTGATTCCATTATTATAAGATCCCATGCTCCATATTCTATGATTCATTATGGTTGTTCATGTTCCTTTTAACCCATGATCAAAGCTTTATCCTTATGTTTTTTCCCTTACTAGGTTTTTAGTTCACCCCTTCATTCCTATTATCCCCAGGTTATCCTATGTAGATATAAGGGCTCAAAGGAAGTTAGGAGCTCAAAATGTATGATAAATAAAGAAATATTTTATTAAGCCCCATGTTTTCTATTTTACGTACCTAGTATTCAATGACAATAGTATTTATGATCCTTGGCTTGTAATTTTATGTTTAGTTATTCTTAAAATCATGTAATTATATGTGTAAAAGGATATGGTCATTATAGAACCACCTATATCTTGTTTGATACCTTCATAAATATGGGAGTAAACCACAAACACCACCAAGTAGAATCCCTATAAAGGATAGAGAACACCAAAGCCAAAAATATTTAACCGAAATAATAGGGATTGAATCCAACATAGGTCAATATAAAAACCATATAAGATAGAAGACATGAATGAGGGAAGAAAAGACCAAGATGAGGGAGAAAGAGAAGAGAGGGGAAACTCACATGATGGTATATTGATGTTTCCACGTAAAAAACAAAGAGTGGAGGAGGATAGAAAGGTTCACCTATGGTTGTGGGTGTTGAATGGGGTGATAGAGGGGTTTTAGGGCATTAAAAATTAAAGAGTGAAAAGTTTTTATCCCAAAAATATAAAGATCTTGCCGGACACATGGTTTGTCCACATGGTCTTATCAACCATGCATCAGCCATGGGAAACCTATTCCCAAGAGGGGAGTTGGGTTTTCATGGTTTTGAATGAGGGGGTTCACACCCATGCACTAGGTGGTGTGTCCTTGACAGTTCCATTGACCATGGAACACGGTTTACACTAGGCTGCTGTATAGTTTCCCCTAACTATGTGCCAACCATGTGCCTCCTTATGTCTATCCAAAATCTACAATTTTTATTTTAACTCCCAAGAAATCCATGAAAGAAATATAATAATGAAAATAGAAGAGAAAATAACCCATAATAACAACACTAATGTGAAAGGATGGGCCCAAGATATAGAATCTGGGTAGCATTACAATCTCATCATGGAAATAATCAAGCCACATGTTATTCTTAGAATGATTCCCCACACTAATCAAATTAATTTGTGGAGAAGGGGATTTTTTAATATAGTCTCATGAGCTTGGAAATAACCCTTACTAGACCCTCCTATGAGGACATGGTTCTTACATAAGTGATTTTCATTTATTTTTTTATACTATGTATTTTCCATTATATAGGATCTGAGTGTCACTACGTATCTCATCAAAGCATGAATCAATCCACACATAGTTATTTGGATGGAGGTGTGGTTGGAGAACAACAACCAGGAGAGTAGTCCACTTGGGAAAGGAAAATAGTAATTCACAATTGTTTTTCATGCAAGAGACTTCAACCATGCAATTTAATTTCATGCAGTAAGAAAAATTGGGGTCCCTTTTAATGTATTACATCCAGGACTATGTTAACCCTGACATGAACTGATGTGCCTCGATCATGTGGGGAAGCCTCTACTAATAATCTTAATCCCACGTGACCTATGATTAGTTTGAGAAATAAGTAGTGATGATGGTTTTTTGACCACATAGAGGTGACAAAAAGGTGTTACAAGGGAATTTTGATCATGTACTTATTAGACCTGGATGTAGGATCTATGAATTACAATGTATCTCACAGGGGTGAGATTCAACTCATACATATTTCTAGGAAACCATGAAATTTAATGACATGAATCAAAGATGTGATGGGTTTTTTGTAGTTTTAGGATATAGTACTAGAACCATATGTCCCAGAAATGATGAGTTATATAAGGCTCACTAAACCAAGGATGTCCCAACAAAAATCATACATGATGAAGGAAATTGTAAACTACGATATCCTGGGTTCTAAAAAAAGGATATATGATATGGGTCATGTACACAAGGAATGAATATGGACCATGTTTGAAAAGTGTTTTTGATCATGATATTTTCAAGACTTATAGAGAAAGAGGTTATATCTCATGAGGATATATGTACCTATTGTTGATAAGAATTTTAGGGGAAAATTATGAAAATATAAACTATGGTTTATCAATGCATAGTTATAAAATGGAATCCACTGGTCAACAAGAATTTTGGGGGTGACTTATGAAAATCCTAACTCGGGAGTATCAATTCACGTTTAAGAAAACATTTTCTTCAAGAATCACACATTTTATCACCATTAAATTTGTAGCGTTTGGGGAGATCTTAATTTCCCAAGATGAGGTGTAAGATTCATACAAGGAATGTGTCCAAGAATAAAGAAAGTATTTGGATAATAATTGGTCTTGGAGTGGGAATATCCCTACATAGATATATCTCATGTGTAGTTAAGGGGATATTATTGTTTAAGTAATGGGATTATGAATATGGGAACTTTAATTATGATATCCTTCATTTGTTGGGGTTGTATTAAAGAGGAAAAAAACATTTTTTTCTATGGATGGGCATAGGTTAATGAACCCATGAATCTTAGTGTATCCTATGTGGACAAGAATCAAGATTCAAGTAATTCCCAATCTTTATGATGGTCCTCCATGCTATAGGGCTCTTGTTAGATTCTACTCCATTGAACTTTGTTAGTATGAAAAATAGGGGGAATTTTATTTACTTTCTAGTCAAGTCCATGACATAAGGTCTAGATGTTGCTAAAAACTCTATTGGTGTGAGAATCAAGCCACATGTAGTTATAGAATAGAATTTTGGTGGGAGAATATCACCAAATATTATGATCCTATCAACAACAGGCTGAAATGTTATACAATTTTACATCGTGCAATAAATAAATAAACCATAAAATTTTATTTCATCTGAAAAAGATGTTGGAGTAAAGTTTAATATATTATGACTAAGACATTATGATTTTTATTTCATTGTTTTAAATATCAGATTATGTTGTTTTGTAGTTTTAGGTCATACAACTTGGATTATATGTGATGCCTTCTACAGTAATGTGACAAATACCCTTTGGAATTTCTTTTGGGGTCTTTCATATAAGACCATATGACATGAATTTTATCATTTTGTGATGGGTAAAATGGTAAATCTTTATCACATGAATTATTTCTTGAGAAATATAACATTATTCAGAGTTCTAACAAGCTTTGCATCCATTGAGATCATGAAATAAGATCCACTAGAGTGAAACTTTTACATTGAATATGGTCCATCCCACTTCATCTTAGGATTTGGAGGATACCTCCCTGGTATCATTAGCTTCCTAAGGACCAAGACTATTTATCCATAGAGGAACAAGTATAGGAGAACCTTCTTGTTAAAATCCCATGATATCTGATTTTGATGAACCTCCAAGTGATGAAAAGTATGAAGTCTCTTATCAACAAGTCATTCCAATTCATCCAATCATTTTTTAGATTTCTTGTCTATGGATTACTGATTTCATATGGAAATATGGAGAGATGGTAATTATGTCTTAATGGGAAAAAAATTTCTTTCCCATATAAAAGTTAATATGGGGTCACCTGTGTGACGGTGTGGGTTATAGTTTATTAAGACCATAAGGAATGAAAGAGATTTTCATGCCATGAATTTTTATCTTTATCCACTATCTTCAAAAGTATGTTTGATAAGGTCTTTTTAAATTCCTCTATCTTTCTATTACTAATTTCATGATGGTGATATGAATGGTTGCAATTGATAATATACTCCTTATATAGCTTCTCCAAATCAACATAAAAAAATTTAGATCCATTGTCTATTAGTATCGAATGATAAATACTAAATCTGGAAATGATGTTGGATTTCATGAATCCTATAATTATTTTTGTATGAACTTCATTGAGGGGTATTTGTTTACCACATTTTAAGAATAATTCAGTAGTAGTGAGGATGTATTTGAATTTATTGGTCATTTGTGTAGGATACAAGCCAATAAAATTTATTCCATGTACGAAAAATGGATAAGAGTATTTGGATGTGTGTAGAAACTTCAAGGGTTGATGGATTATGTTGGAAAACACATCGAATTTAAGGAAATTTTTGGTTAATTTCATGAAATCATATTTCATTGAAGGACAATAATATCCACACCTCTAGATTTGATAGGAAAACCAAAACCCTAACTGGTGGGCACCATAGGCTCCTATACGTACTTCTTTCATAAAAGAAATAGTCTCAAATCCATAAATATATCTAATAATGAATTTAATTAAGCACCATTTATAGAGAACTTTCTAGTGATTTGGACCATCATAAAGGGTTATGTTGGTCTCTCATCATCGAGTTTCCTCTTTTCCATATTTTTCCAACAATATCACTCTATTTTGAAGGTAGTCCATGATGGACATCATCCAACTAGTGGTAGGACCATCTGGTTAAGGTATGTAATTAACCTCTTTGATTTTATCCATGTCTACATGCACAAAAGGTGTCACCATTCAGTGGTGAGCGATGATAATGAATGTTTCATTACAACCTGGATCAGCCAAAGTTTTATCTTCCTTTTCCAATGAATCATCCTATGAAGTATATTATCATGGGACATGAATCAATGTCAGATCTAAGGTAAAATCATCCATTATTTTAAAAACATGGTCAGGTAGGGGGATTAAATCATCCTTTATAATAGAATAATATTTTTTGATCTTCTTGATTACAAACTCTGAATCATCATTTACCTTCAATTGGTCCATTGGTATTTGATGTCATTGTTTTATCCCTATGATGAGGGACTGATATTATGCCTGATTAATTGTATATCCTTTATAAAATGGGAAGGAGTAAGGTAGGATAACCTTTTCTGGAGAGATAAACAAGACTCCCAACCAAAATTTTTTGATTTTGGGGTTTTCTATTCTATTCACTATTGCGATTCTAGATAAACCTTCAAGGTACATTTCCTATGTATGGGTCCATCTTAAATAGTTAAGATCTATTCATCTAAAAATTTTATATTTAAATATGTTTTTTCTATAGATGGATGTTCTATAAATAAGTCTTCCAAACCCTGGACTTTTATATATTTTTGATGCACAAACTAAATTCCCAACTTAAGAAAGAAAATTTCACATATTTCTATTCAACTAGAAAATATAGTAAAATTGAGAATTTATTAGAGAAGGTTTCTATAAAAAATCCAATGGACCTTTTGATGTTGTTGTTAGTGCCTCGGTTTCTGAATTATGAAGATCAATACTAGAGAACCCTTCTTGATATCTGAATAATGATTATTGGTGTCAAGCATGGTTTTAATTAGATAATAATTGACGATTTTAATACATAAACTAAGAGAAATTAACATTATTGGAATCAAAATATATTTCTTGAGACTGTCAATTTAATTCTAAAAAACTTCAATTCACTGATATGTGAACCCATTTTAATCAACCTCATGAAGGGAAAACACATTATTATGTAGTTTTCTATAAAATGAAGAATGTATAAGAGGTTTTTTTTATAATACCGTAAACAATTTGAGGTTTTTTAGAGGATAAATATTAAGGATAGCCTCTTTTTTCTCGGGATTTACATTGATTCCCAGATAGAATAACACGAAGCCAACTAATATTCCCAAGGTAACTTTGAAATAAAATATCAAGGGGTTCATCATCAAGTTATGTTTTCTTATTTTATTAAATATGGTCCCAAGATTAGAATGATGGTTAGAACATTTTTGAAAATTAACCATTATATTTTATACATATCATTGGACATGATTTCCCAAAAAGTGTTTGAAGATGAAATGTTTGGCACATTGGTATATAGAACTGACATTCTTTAAACTAATGGGCATTACCCAATAGAAGAATACATCTCAGGGGACCTAAAGGTGGTTGATTATTCATATTCTAAGTAAATTAGGATTTTATTATATCCTAAATATCCATAAATGAATTATAGGTCTTGATATACATCCATTACATTGATAATAAGTTCCATAATCGGAACTTGGAAGTCATCTTTCAGACAGTGCCAGTTGAGTTCTCTAAAGTCAATACATACCTTGATTTTCCTATTATTTTTCTTCACCAGGACTATATTTTCCAGAAACATTAGATAATATAATTCCGGAATGAAATTATACTAGATAATATTTTCAAATTTGTCATAAATTTTGGTGGCGTGAGTTAGGTGGTTCCATCTAGCTTCATGTTTGTAACTGCAGTGGGTTTCTAGAAATCCAAATTAGTGAGTGGCCACTTTGGGATCAAGGCCCAAAATTTCTATTTGATTCTAATAAAATATATCTCAACACTATTTTAGGAAGTAGGTATATACCTATTTTTCATTGGAATATATGTCCACACTCATCAATGGGGGTCACAATTCCTCCAATGTACCTAGATATATTTTTCTGAGTTCATCAATAGTGGTAAAGTCAGCCTCCTCAAATTAAGGCGTGGAATCTATGAGGTCCTCCTCCCATTATTATTTATATATCTATTCCTCATAATCTACCATCTTGCTATTATGGGGTGTATTTGATGAAGGAATTTTCTCAAAGTTAGGTGAGGAGTCAAAATTTTGATATCTTGAAGATGAAGCGGCTTCCTCCAACCCAACTGACAACATGGGATTTTGGTGAAGTTATAGAGGGGAGATGAGGAAAATAGAAGGAGTATATTCAATATACTTAGTGACATGATAGTATTTTATGACATATCATCTAAGGAAGATAACTATTGGAACTCAAGGTATGGAATGAGGAAATTTTCACTTAAGATATTACCATTATATAGAGAGTTGATGACTTTTTTAGCACTGATAGGCTCCATTGTCATGACTGATATAATGAATATTTTTGAATATGAACCTGAATTTGGGAACATGAATTCAATTTGATTAATGGGAGGTGTGTATTATTCCCTGATATATTTTTGAGTCATTTACTAGATCCATTTATAGACCATTCAGGGAGGTGACCTGAGTGACACCATTAGTGATGAGTTGTTTCCATTCCATATGATTCAATCATGAATCAATATATTGTAATTCATAAGTTTTGAACGATAATTTATCTCCATGAAATGTCCCAATTTCACTATTAATTAAATATTTACGGAATTTGTGGTATGGCGAGGGGAGTTTTGTATGATGGTGAAACCAAGGTCTTCCCAGTAGAACGTTGATGTTCAGATATTTTTGAACTACCGAAAATTCTGATTCGGATACAAGGTCCCCAAAATGACCCCTATGCTTGATTATTATGAGAGTATTTTTCTCTATTTTATCATAAACTTGTATAATTATAGAGGTAGGGGTTAATTGGGCCTAAATTTAACCCATTTGATGATATGTTTAGACTATAATGAGATTGACCTCTAAGCCATTATCAACAAAACCCCATTGAATATCAACATCATTTATCCTATCAAAAACATACAAGGGGATGATGTGTCCTTGTATAATGGTATATTTTTATTATTCCATGAAATATATGATCATTTAGAATTCTTATGGATCGATCTCTATATGATATATTTCAGTAGTGACAACCTTAGCTTCAA
This sequence comes from Viscum album, assembly GCA_963277665.1. NCBI lineage: Eukaryota > Viridiplantae > Streptophyta > Magnoliopsida > Santalales > Viscaceae > Viscum > Viscum album. The sequence continues at coordinate 180,616,713 of OY728153.1, read as the reverse complement.
ACTCACAAGGTCTTAGCAAAGACACTATGAGTACTCCCCGATGGTCTTTCAATAGGCTTAGAGAATCCCACTTCGATATCCTCTCCAACACCATGGATAGTAACTTTAGAATTTTATACTTCTAGAATAATGGTCTATTATATATTTCATGATGATTCTATCTCATAAGTGCCTTATGATCTGATGTACATCATGTAGGTAGATCATCCCTTGGAAAAGGAGTTGATGTTGATCCTAACCTTGGTGGGTTAGGCCAAATAAGTCTTCTTACTTGCTGAGGTTGATCAATTAATTGAACCCCATCTAATAAATCTTACAAAAATATTATTCTTTGGAAACCCAAGGTAAACATTTCATAAATTTACTGCTTATTCTAGGCCCTCTAGAGGGATCTCCCACAAGTTTCAGTAGCATAGACAGTCTAAGAAGGGAGGTTGATGGGATGTTAAGTTCTTCTGTGGCTGTGTCTTCCCATGTATCATTGGCTCATGTGACCTCTTCCCCTGGTTCCCCAATTGAGTACTAGGAACTTAGGTTTATATCTATATTCATTATTAAGGAAGGGATCGACCAATTGAATGACATTAATAGAATCAAAGATTAATTATTATTTGGACGAGGACTCTGTCTGGTTGGTCAAGTCTTGTGATACTATTTCCAGGGGTGGTGCTTGTCCTTTCTAGATCGAACACATGGATTCTAAGAGAGAAAAATTCTAACTTTGTACATCATACAGGTTCATCTTCATTCATTTTTATCTTCCCGTCCAACCATGTATTTTTTTAGAATATTGTTTTTTTGGAGAGAGTCAGTGTTGATGTGGTCAGTAGTTCAATAGTGGAAATGACTAGGGGAATGGTTGGTTGTTTTATTTTTTCAATGAGGGTAGTATGATACCGGTTGAGTATTTTTCTATTCATCCAATCACTAAACTTATACACATTCTTGTTGGTAACTTCTTGTCATTCTTCTTCTTCCTCTAGGGTTGCAGCGGAACCACATGCCACCTGTGATGGTGGTTTTTCCAATGGAACATTCCAATAGTACACCATTTTTTCTTGGATGTATCTTAAAAAATAATAATTCCCTGATTTTTATCCTCAACTTTAGTTGAAAGGATAAATAATTTTAGTGATAATCAAGACCAATCCAATTGGTCCTCTTAGTATTTGGAAAGTTGAGTAAATTCTTTCCCAACATTGTTATGATGTAGCCAGGAACATTCTCATCTTGGAACGAATAAAATTTATTCCTCAGTTCCTATAACGGGTTTCACCTCCTTCCCTTCCATTATTTTTATGAGGATAATTTTTCCAATGACACTTGGGAGGGGTAACCACATTATAGTGTGTAGGATTTTTAGTTGTATCAAGTGTAGAGATTATCTTATGTGTGACGGTGGTAGCTTATTTTTTCCTTATTGTATTCCTCTGAGATGATGGAATTATTTGGGATTTTTTCTTAGTTCAGAATATGTAGTCTTCCAATATTTTAGAAAATATGGAAAGATCATGAAACCCACCTGTATATTTCAAATGGATGAGTGGTGTTCATAACTCAACATAAATATTCTATATATTGAGGGAAAAAATATTCTTGGGGAAGCTATAAGTTTAGGGAGTAATTCAACCCCTTCCACCCAACATTAAAATTAGAGACCCTATCATTCTCTCTCTATTTTCAATTTGATAAGTCATGGACTATTTTATTTTCTAGAATTTGGCTAAATTAAAATAGAAACTACCAATATATATATTCTCACCCAATTTTTTATCGAGCTAGAAAACTAATGTACCATACAAAGATTGGCCCTTGAAGTGTTTGTATTAAGAACTTGAGTTTCTATGCTTTATGTTTTGAAGGGGTACCCATAATGGGACCAGAGTGGGACATTTAATTCTTCAAATTCTTCTTCTAATCCCATACTAATTTAATATTTGAAACATAGGGTTTTCCATGTTTTTTGGGGGAGTATTCAGATCCACCCATTCAAGGTAAGGCTTCCTTTATGGATACATGAGTTCTCTATATTCCACCATATATTCTAATCGACCTAAGAATATTTCAATAGTATTGATAAGGCCTTATGATATTTCTACTTTTATATGAACTTGAATAGGGGAAGCAATAGGTGGGGAAATTTTTGGTGGCTCTGCTTGTCCCCGTAGTAAGTAGCCTATATGAGATAGTTTATTATGATGTATCTAACCTAGCTCTGGTTGTGTACCTAATAAAGGGAAATCCTAGTCCATTGTTACCATGGGTTCGGAATATATTGGTTGTAAGTGTCCCACATTGGTCTGATTTTATGGATTCATTTAAAATGGTGGGATGAATTATCTTGGTTGATGTACACCTATTAGAAGCATTAGTGGAGGCTCCACTTGTCGAACATCTCTAATAGGGATGTTTCCTCAGAGTAATTATGAATTTATTTTTCTCAACTGCTCCATTTATTCCTCTTGTTGAAAAAATATTTCCTCAGGTGTGAGGAGTTCAACATCTTCATTAATTGGGTGAGTTATAGCCTTACCCTTACCGTATTATTTGGAATATTCTCAAAGGTGAGGTAGTAGTGGAGCGATTGAGGGAATCCTAAAATTCATCGTGAGCCTTCGGTTTTAATTACACATATACATCAATCATTTCAATGAAAAACATATTATGAACACAAAAATCCTCCTCTTATTTCAATTTATTAGTCATGTGTTCTCTAGAATCTACAATGGTTTTTCTAACAATGTTCACAGATGAATAACTCTTCGAAGGCACTTCATCAGCCTCCTTGATTGATTGATTTTTTATTCCCTACATGAGGCATATTCCTCTCTTTCACGGGTGATCCATAAATCATTTGATGAATGTTAATTTGATGGGAATATCTTGAAAAAAAATCAAGTGTGTTCCATGTGAGGGAACTATGTCATGGGATAAGATGGACTAAGAGGATTCATTCTACGGTGCTACCTATAAAAAAGAAAAGACTAACTTTTTGAGGAGGAGGTTGAGGTAAAAAATATTCCAACTATATGAAATGGGGATCCTCCCATTCCATTTACATAACCTTTCGAGCTTGGTCTTTCAAACTCAATGTTTGTTTTATAAATCCCTAACCCAATGAGAGGGGGTTTCTCCGGGATTTCCATGGATTCTACTTCTATGGATTCTCTCTTGACTTTATAGATATTTTTTTGAACATCGTTTTGGTTAATTGTATGATTTTAACCTAAGACACATTTTTTTAAATATGTTGGTGATGCCTAGATATCTCCATCCCTTAATCATGATGATTTCTCAATATTTTTGGATGTTTGATGCTAGAGTCTTTCAATGACTCTCCCTATTCTGACCTGACATCTTTAAGAGTTTTTCATGTACACTTTTTTATTTATTATACCACCTATTGTGAAAAACGCCTATTTCTAGAATTAATCATGTGGCTATGAAATTAAATCTTGTCTCTTTAAGAGTACTTTTCAGATCAGGGATCAAGGAAAAATACAATTCTCAATGCTTTCCTCATCCTCACATATGAACACAAGATTGGGTGTTGGTGATTAGTTGATGAAACTCTCTTAAAACAATGAGGAATATTAATTGACAGTCTCCTTATTTTTCGCCCAATTTTAAGTAATGTGTATCTAGGAGGGCTAAAAAGTCAATTTTCTTGTGTATCCCCTCTATTACCTTGACGTGGCTTTGATATTCATTATAAGGAAATAATTTTTTTAAGTGATGAAGAGTGTTCTATATATTTAGGATGATATTGTGCACACAATCTTCTAAAAATTCCTCTGGAATATATATTGGGAAGTGTACAAAGGCCAAAACATGACTATTATATTTTCTTTATCCAACTATCCCCTCTTGAACAATATGAATTCTTTGTCTTTGAAAAGAGTTTCCTCAACCTAATCTAACCAAAGGGGATGTTTTCCTATTACTTTATTGTGAAAAACAAGGCTAATAGGGATTTAGTCTATAATATTTGAAGGTAGGTGATCAATTTTCCTTGGGTTGTCTTATGGTTAATAAAGGATTTCAATTTTCACTGATGAGGCATCAAAGATGGCTGACCTCATTTTCCCACGGTCCTCACTATAGGATGGATTCCTTATAATTGATTTGTAAATGGGAGGAACATCTTGATGAAATGTATTGTTACATCTGGGAGTACCTTCATAGTGAATACCATCATGGGGAGTACTACCATAATGGATTTACATTCAATTACAAGGATAATTCATACAGTGTATATCATGGGTTGGACCTTCAAGGAATATGATAGAAATGGTAGTGCCTTATTTATATTTGATCTTCTATCCTAAAGGATGTTTTTTGTTCTTCTCATCATGAGATGGGCTTTCATGATTGGTCTGATTCTATACATGAAGTAAGACTTCATGTTAGGATGTCCAGAGGTGACCTTTAGAATTTTTTGAAGAAAAGTTACAGGTAGGACCTTCACAATTGAAACTACTATATCTATAATTCAGTAAGGAATTAGTAGAATCCCAAGCCATTATATAAAAATATACAAGGCATTCAATAACACTAAGATTAAGAAAATAATGATCATAGATGGGCTATTAATTTTCCAATCACCATTGGTGAGGATTATTTTTGGATGCTCTCTTACGAGTGATTGGGGACTCTTGTAGTGGATAGGGACTTTCATATATGGGAGATTGTAAGATTATCACCCCTTTTTTCATATTTTTTAGATAGATTTCAAGAATTTTTTTTCCGGGAATTATTCCTACCCTAGTGTGGACACTAGGCTAGACTGATGACCTCCAGTTGGAAAATTGGAATGGGCTCAATCCAGTTGTCCATTTTCCATGGGATTTGTCCTATCACCCTACTGTAAGAGAAAATGGATATGAATTTACTCAAGAGTGACCATTTAATTATGTTCAGGAGTCACCCCAAATATGGGTATGAAGTTATGTGTCCACCCTTAAACCACTATCGTTGCCTCTGTTATATTCTAGTAGGTTTTTAGGATGTGAGATGTAATTTTGATCTTCCCTTTTACCATTTTTAGGATATTTTGGGTGATTTCAGATACTAGAACGCAAATATATACCCACTCTGTGGATAAAGGAGGGGTATGGTTCAACTCATTTCCTCTATTTACTATTGGTATACATCAAAATTATTCATGTGTGGATGTAGGCATATGATTATGCCTAACATTTTTTGTCAGTATTCATTGCTTGGTTTCTCCAAATGTTTCCATACAAGGATGGAAGGCATGGTAGATGTGGGTAGCTGTGTGCACATGATCATGATTTTACACTGTATTTGGTTTTAAGGGTTATCTAGAGGGAATAGAGGTTGGTTAATATTCCCTTTTTACTAGTCTCTACACTCGGTAGGATGTCTTGAGTATCTGGGTCAGAGTGACCTAGTCCAGACACCCAAGGGAAACACCCTTATCATGCCAAGGGTTCAATTTCATGGGGTTTTGGTGTTAGTGGATTCTCACAGGATCTCTTTAGAAGGACCCCTATGTCATCCAAATGAGTTCATTAGTGACCTCTTGATCTTACTCCCTTTGATAAGGTAGTAACTTGTTGTTTTATTCTGTGTATAGACTTTGGAAATGATTTTACAAGGAAACTTGTGTCGTCTGCTTCTAGGCCACCAGTAATCATTAAGTGGGTGTTTGGAGGGGATTCATGAGATGAATGGGTTCACATGGATACACCAAGGTTATTCTACTAACATTTTTTGTGGTACTCTCAAACGATCACATTTGAGCCCCGATGCTGAAGACGTTGGGTTTGTGATAGTGTCCTATGATTTGAAGAGGACCCTCCTTATGTAGTGGAATATGAATAAGTCTGAGCAAGTTGAAAGGATTCCATTTGATTGAAGGGTGTTCTGGTTTAAATGTTCTAGAGATTTGAATGACATAAACAAACTATAAAATCTCATCAAATAATCATCTTAGAAAATAAGCACGTGTATAACTGATTGTTTAAATCCATGTTTACCCCACATTAATTTTTTGAAAACGCTAAAGGGTCCGGACAAGTGGGAGACATAGTCATCTTGGTTAAGGATAATTGTTGGGTTCAACATCTTTATTTTACTTTTTAAGACCACATAGAATGTGAATAGAGTTTTGGGATGGTGGTAGAATGAACAATCATGTAAGACACATATGTACATGTCCTTTCTAGGTGGTTTCTAATGGGTTTTATACAAGGAGTCAAAAACACCCAATGGTTCCCTTATTAAGAATGCATCATGAATCCACTTTCCAATGGAAGGTGTTCATTGGTATATGGATCCAATAACACTTAGGGACTCACGTTGGTCAAGATGATGGGATTTTAGGCTCAACACACCATTTTAGGTAAATTATTGCCTACTCTAGGACTCTGTTATAGATTTTAGACATATTTGTGAATCCTATATTAAATAAAAAATATAACATGGTTCTCCCTTTAATTAAAAACCAATTATTAGAATATATTTTATTTAGAATCATCTATATGAATATGAGGTTCTTTATTGAAGAATGCTTCAGTATGTGTTTGATGTTCTACATCATTGATAGTATTTTTTAAATAGAACATAGATCCTTATGTCATTTATTATCCTAATTCAAGTTTCAAGACACACAGTGGGATTATCTATAATTTATCATTATCTAGTATGATGGTAGTTGATTTGATGTTGGGATCGAGACCATGGAGATGGGATTCCTACATATCATTTGGAAAGGAATCAGAAACCACAGAGTTTAGTGTTACTTAACAGGACACATAATACCTGTTAAGGTCATGTGATAAGGACAATACCATGAAATTTAATGTCATGCGTAAGGAAATATAGGATAAAGTTTCCAATTCAAGGGATCGTGTGGGACTTATGCCAATGAATCCCAAGGAACCTGAAGGGAATATAGCCACCTAAGTCAGATGTGAACCTACTAAGAATATAGAGTAGATTAGATTATGGTGAGTTTGGGGTGTTGTGTTTGAACGTCAAGGAGTCTTACTATGTATCCCATTTATAAAGTAATTAAATCCCACATAGTTTGTAAATTTTTGGCTTACACCTATGGAGGAGGCCCATGTCAGGGTGAGAGGAAGATCCAAAAAAGAAATCTATACCCAGACAAGCAGTTTGTTCCCCATAATGATGCCACATTTAGGGATTATGTGTTCATTTATTTGGAGGAGTTTCAATCTATAGTTCTAAGGGTTTGCTTCATTTGGAATGTGGACCTTTAATATTGATACATGTATATCAGTAGATACACCAAATAGGAGTCCCTTGTCAAGGCGAGTGTAAGATCCATCATAAGGACTCTATACCGAGACATTTATTTGATCATGTGGATTTCATTATCATCACTGACCTATAATCCCACATGATTCATACTCAATGTGAGAAAAATAAGATGTAAAATATTTGGAAGACCACACAATCTCCTTCTCCTACTAGCATAGAAGGTCAGAGCTATGGAATGTGAAAAAATTCTCCACAAGAAAGGATGGGGTCATACTTTAGGAGGGTCTCTCTATGGTAAGGTGAGATAAATATTTTTGAAAGGAATCTCCACCTAGAAACTTTATTCCTCATCTACTGATAGACAAAGGTACAATTACTCCAGGGAATCAGAGAGAGGGAAGGGGCTTTGATGTTCTCATATCCTCTATTATTTTCATCCATAGGGTCCCTCCATTATCATAAGGTTGATATCCTTATTACCATGGGAATTTATAATTAATAAAACTCTTAGGATACCACCGATTAGGAAGGATAAATGAATAATATCTATTACCATGGGAATGTATAATCAAGTGCACATGATAATGTGATATGTTCTCTGATTGTACATATCTAGAGACTTTGGGGGAGGCCTCATATTTTTCCCCCTAAGATGATGGATCTAAGAGAATAGGTTCACTATCATTGGTTTCATGAGAAAGGGTACCAAAGGATGTTTTATGTATGTGAGGCCTGGGTGGATAGAAAGTGGATCGCGCATGTAAGTCCTAGAAATGTAGAATGTCCTTTAAAAAGGGTAGTCTTGGGAAAGCTTATGTAGTCACTCACTGGATTTTCCTATGTGAGTAGAAGATGTCTCATATAGGGTTGGACTGGGTGAGCTAAATAGGTCTTTGGGTAATAGAAAACCTTGGAAACATCACAAGGGAGAAGAATTGCTCTAGGATCAAAGGGTCTACATGGGTTTCTTTTGATGACTATCACTCACATTATGGGCTTCAGAATGGGGCCTCACTCTACCACACATAGACTAGGAGAGATTCTTTATTTAGGTGTTTTATATTTCAAACACTAGGGGAACTTTAATACCAATAATATTATTTATTCTTCCTTTAATTTGAAATTTAAGGAATTTCCTAATGGTTTGGAGGACTTAGGAGAAGGACTATAGTGAATAGAGCATCGGGGATTCATAGAGTCTTAAAATTCATCATAAAAGAGGAGCCCAAGGGTATGATTTATAATAATTTTTTGGACTTCATGTGAATGATTTAAATCATGTTGGATTGTCATGTTGGTCATCGCGTAAGAGTAACATACATGAGTCTTCTAGTAATGACTTTTTTGGGGTATGTGTGATGGAACTGACGCGTAGGTTGGACCAATGCAGTGGAAATGTGCTTGCATGCTGGACCTATGAAGTGATGCTAGAATATAGTTTGGACCTATGAGGTGATATTGGTTAGGTCTTGTGTGGTATTACCTGGGAGAACATTTGTGATCCTTGATATTTTTCATTTATATTTTTATTGAGGTAATTACCTTTTAATAATATCATTATTATGTGACAAAAAGGAGTGTTAATAGATGGATCCATATATATCCCTTTACTGATGTTAACATGCCTCTATAAAGTTACATTATTCAATCTAAAATCAAATTTACTATAATTTTCATATAATTTATCCTTTTTCAATGTCATCGGTACAATATTTAAATACTCCTCATGTTATTCATTTATTTTAGAGTAGATGAGAATGTCATCTACAATTAATAACAAAATTTTGTTGAAGTAATGAAAAAAGAATCTATTCATTATGTCTATGAATATTGTTGGAGAATTGGTGAGTCCAAATGGAATCACTATGAACTTTTAGTTAAAATACCTTATGGAAATAGTATTCTTGGGGATATCCTCCTTCTTCACCTTTACATGATAATATCCCAACCAAAGATCCAACTTAGATAAGTATTGTGCTCCACATAGATGATCTAACCAGTCATAAAATCATGGTAAATTATACTTGTTCATTGTTGTGATCTTATTGAGATGATGATAATAAATGAATAGTTGCATTGACTCATCCAACTTCTTGACAAAGAGGACTGGTGCCCCCCTTGGTGAAGCACTTGGTCTTAAAAACCCTTTATCTAGATTTTCTTGTAATTATATCTTTATATTCTGATGTTAAACAATGACCATTCGATATGGAGTACTGGATATTGGAAAAGCACTGTGTATGAGCTTGATTGAGAACTCAAACTCACGACTAGAAGGAAGGCCAGTCAATTCCTTTGGGAACACATTAGTGAATTCCATTTCAATGGTAATGTCATCATGGATGTTCTTCTCGTTAGCCTCAATCATTTGATCTAGATACACTTTCTCATAAGGAAATAATATCCATACTTAAGATGATGATACTAATGGTATTTCATCCTCCTCCTTACACATGTCTAGAATCATAGGGTGATGTTTGATATTTAGGTTTAATTCCTTCTATTAGTAATTTATGTTGGCTTTATATGTGGAAAGTCAATCCACACCCATAATAGTATCGAATTCCTCTAAGAGTATATTGAGAATATTTTTAAGAACATTCCCACAAACAATAAATTATGATGAAATAATCAGATATTTTTTTCTTGATAATGTCAAATCAATTATGTTTGTGACCCAGTGTTATTAGAAAATATACAAGATATTATAATATGGAATTAATGGTTGAAAAACAATCAAATAACATCTATTAATTATTGGTTACAATTACATTAGTAATTATGATCCATTACAGTATATAACTTTCCTTATTCCCTTAGACTTGGAGATTTTTGTGCTTATCATGCCTATTAACCCTTGTAATAGAGTATTTTCATGGATAATTCCCAACTTCATCACATATAAACCACAAAACTATTAATATTATGTTATATTTAACAATATTTTCATCCATTATGTTAAATAAACATATCATTTTTCAATGGAAATTAAATACTTTATACGCTATTTCCCTCACACTAAAACAACTTCAAGTTCATTTTTGAAATTTCTATTGGTGTCCCTTTCTACATTTTTGAAACATAAGAAATTGATTCTTCTTTACTTTATCACTTTTTTCAGATGAAATTCCTTGGGAGTTCATCCTCCTTTTATTTTTCATGGTTGTAATTTCAACTATATTCCAGTTGTAAATCATGATTTCTGATAACTAGTTCAACATGATCTTAATATGTCTTGCTTTATCTCCCATAATGTTAGCCAACTAATTTTGAAAATAATCACATTTCTAATCACATTGGTTATCGAACCAGTTTCTCATATTTTTATAAATTTACTATTAATAAAGAGAAAATTATGGGTGATCATTTTTAATTAAATGAATAAACTAGAAACAATGAAAATTAAATTGTTAACTCATAAATGACATATATTACTTCACCTATGAATTACTATACTTGAATCTAAGTAATCCATGATCTATTACTTAACATAAAATCTTATTGTATTTTTTTCCATAATAATGGTTAATAAAGAGCTTTCTAATTTTCCAAATCTTACCCTAAGGAGTGTCAAAATAGGTGTGTATCATGGCCCATTTTAATGCACTAGGTGATGATCGAGTCTAGCTTAATGTGTCCTTTGGGGGTTATTTCTCCTAGGTACCTCTATGCCAGGGAAATATCTACTTATTGTATCTAGATAGGGATTCATTTTCTTTAAAATAATTTAATTCATAAATTATCAAAATTTATGGATTGTTTCCTATGTTTAGTCTTATTCCTAAAGATTTCACATGATGTTTCTAATCCTAATCCCAAAAATAACTAGACTTTCCTATGATACCATTTATAAAAAATCATATCTTTAATATAATTTATTTTTTGATTTATTACAAAAAATAACACTTAGTACAACCTAGAAGGTCATTAGGCCTAGTTTATTTGTGAAATTAGGTACATGACATAACAAATTTCAATATAATTACAATGATATTACTGAGAATATCCTTAACATGCTCCTAAAATTCCATCATTCTTCTAAAAGTACATGAGAGAACCTGGAGATGTACATAAGAAAGGGGTGATATATGAATCGCACTATGGAAATAAACAAAGAATACAATAATGTAATGTAATACATGTTAGAAAAGAGTAATGTAAAAGTATCATGAAAGGGGTGATAATCATAATCATGAAAAATATGGAATAATGTATCATGATTCTATATAGGCAACATGAGAATGAGGGAAAAACATAAAATATGACCTCATAAACATAATTCTATGATATCCACTAAAGAAACACAATGTACTATTCTTAGGTAAAACCCCATTCACCATACATTTAATCTCATGAGACTAAAACACTGTTAAATGCATTTTAGTGCTATATTGTTCTAAGACCACCCGTCATATTCCTATCATGTTCGTGCCTAGGTGTGCCACATATACCATTCAATATAAGATAATATTTCATCAAATTTAATCCAATGATTAAGGAGTGTTGGATGAATACATGGAAGTACTCAATAAATGAATTATAGTTACATATAGTTGAATACTATTAAGAGGAAATTGTATGGGTATTCGCTACACAAATTATTGGCATGAAAAAAATCGCAGGATAATCTCGACAGCATAACGAGGGTACATAATGATTTATAGAGGGGATTAATGATATTGAAGGGATCAATCATCACTATAAAATGATATGTAAATTATCTTGGACGCCTAATAAAATAACCCAACATGAAAAAATAGAAACTAAAAGTCATAATATAAATAACGTCCTTTAATAAAGAGGGATGTAGAGTGTCCCTTATCTTGAGATAGTGCTTCTAAAATTTTTGGAGGGGATTCATAAGATCTTAAGGGAACCCTGGGAGTGATTAAGAGAGGTAAAGCCAGAGTAATGTCATGTTAAAATGGTTTTTACTAGAGAGTAATGGAAGTTTGGGTGGGTATATATAGAAAAAGAGTGGAGAGTTCTTTATTAATTTCCAAAATAGGGTTTTGGACTCTATATAATAATGTGAAAAAAATAAAAAAAATTCCATGGTTTTTGCACATGGTTTTAGAAAACTAAAAGTGGTATTCATTATTTTATAAGTATATAACTAAAAAAATTAAAATAATTACCCTAGAGATGTGGAAGTGAGTATTTTTTATAAATAATTGATTTTAAAACCATAAAATATAGTATAGGATTTGGAGGAATCATTAAGGGTTTATAAAATTAATAAAATATCTTAAAACACATTATTTCACAGGGAAAATATATGTTTGGTCATGGATACTATTTATTATATTTATTCGATCACTTTTAGGATTTTATGATGTCAAAATACATAATGTATAATTATATCATATTTAATTTTTACTAAAATATTTTAATGCCTCAGAAAATTATGAAAAAATAAAAATTAGATAATTTTGATGTGATAATTTAAAAAATAATATTAATTTTATCATAATTACTTTCCAAATATGACAATTTTCACTTTTAAATAAAAAAATCTATTTATCGAATAATAATGTTTTTTGCAATAACAATTTTACGACCCTTATAAAAAATATATTTGAGTTCATGGGATTATATTATCATTTATATTTAACAAATATTTTCTAATAAAAATATTTTACTAAAATTTCAATTAATTCAAAAATTATTGAATTCATAAAAAAGTTCATCTTGATTTATAATATATATTTCCCAACAATACAATTTGAATTTCATCATATCCAAACATAATTTTAATTAAACTCGTTATTTAATCATTTAAAAAGTAATATTCAAAAGGGATAAATATAATCATTATTTAATAAAAGAAATATAAAAAATCATACCATTACGGTCTGGATACATATCCCTTTATTACACTAATGAATTTCCTTGGTTTAAGGTGTGGTAAGGTGAGATTTTCATTGGGTGGTTCAGTGAACATGGTTTGGGTCATGATCTCAAAGTTCTTCAACTTCACCCAAAAACGGTTTTGTTCATGATTTTGTTTTTTAATCTTATATGGTTCTTGGTTAATGGAAAATACTAATGATTTTATCTCCCTTGAAATCTCTAATAAATAGTCTTCATAGGGTACAATTATTTTAGTCGAGGCCATCTCTTTCATTGTCTATGTCAAAAGGACTTTATCATAACCCTTAATATACTATTCAAATTGGTCAGTATAAAATGAATATATTATCTAATATTTTTCTGTATAAAACAAATATATTATCTATATTTAGAATAATTAATGGGTTTTTAAAATTTTTAGACCATATAATGGTCCAAAAAAACCAAATTAGTTCATATTTTTTCTATAACTAGTTTACTTGATAAGGAATTCATTCAAAAAGGGAATTTCATTTATAAAATTTCAGGTTGTTACATGCTATGTAAGAATACAAAGCCTCTACATAAGAGCTATATAAGTTTCATAAGGGTGAATCCTATATAGTGTAAGGGTAATGGGACTTTCCTAAGGGTACTAGTTCATTTCCAATTCATGTGTAAAGGTAATGCCTAACTTTGGTAGGGGTACTGCCTGACTTGGGTAAGGGTACATGCTCGCATAAGGTATATATGTAAGGGTAAGATGAGTTTTTCAAAGGACTCCTAATGGTAACTAGATGTTTAAGGGTAACTATATAAGGTAACCTCATATTTTTCAATTCCCACATAAGGGTATCCCACTATGTATGATTTAAAACAAGTTACCCTAATGCAACATATACTCCATGCATAAGGGAAATGGTTCACCCTGTTTTTTCAGATATTATACATTCTTTTTCCATAGTATAACCCTGTAACACGCATTTGACTATTTTAAATTCCAAAAAACATTATAATTTAATCTATGAATCATTTAAGAATCCTAAATAAAATAAAGGATGAATTTTAACATTCCCCTTTTTTGAATCCCTTAAACCAAAAATTAAATGATTATATTGAGTTTTTGGTTTTTATAATTGTGAGAATTTTTGTGGTTTTATTTTTATAAAATATTCAAAAACGTAAGGCCTTTTTTTGGTTGACCCTTTGAGTATAAGTATCCCAGAAATCCCCCTGTTCTTTATTGGCGAAACACACTTCAAAGAGTTTGATACCTCCTTCCTATTTGGGGGTGGGATCAAACCCTTCTCATCTCTCCTTATTGGGTGTTGTGGCTAAGAGATATAATTATAGGTAGATTTTTTTTTATTTTTTTTTATTCTTATTTTATGTGTAATCATGAAAGAAACCCTCTAGAGAAATTGAATAAAGAAATATTGAATGATAATAATTTGTAAATTATCAAAGAATGAAAAAAGAATTATAATCCAGGAATGTTGAATATTAATAATAAAGTATTATCAAATGTATATTATTCAAAATAGATCGAATAATATCACATGTGGTTTTATTATTATTCATTGAGTAATAAATTTCCAACTCATGCATTGGAGTTTTTTTAATTCATAAATTATATAGGAGCAAGAAAATATTACCACACGTGATATTTTATTTCATTTGGAAATAAAATAGTTGATTGGGTTCTTAGAATCCTTGAAAAACCATTCATATTAATGTGTCTGCAACTACAATAATAGAGCCTAAGATGAGGTTTTCTTAATTGTAGTGGATTTCACTATAGATTTTAAACCGCACGGGTCAGTTTATCCATGATTTTGGCATTAATGACATTGAGGTAGGAAGTTATTTACCTTTTGGGATCTTATTTTCACTTGTTACTAAGATATAGTAGTTATGTTTTCAAACATGATATTTATACTTAATTATGAATGCATGTGGGTGTTTTAATATCCCGTGAGAACCATATGTCATACTTGATTTCATGAGTATGTTTGTATTTTTCTTATTAATATTTTATGTTTACCACATGTTCTAGAGACCTGGTTTTTTCCCTGTAAGACATTGTAATATTTCAAGAAATATTTCCAGAGCTAGGCGTGAAGACAGTGTGGGATTCTGAGACCCAGTATACCCGAAATAAATTTTTATAAAAATATTATATGTTTTTAGACTATGCACATGGTGGGGTTGTGTTTTCTCCTAAAAGGTAGATTGGATTTGAAATCCGAGGGCATGGTTGTGTCCGAAGTGTGCCGTTTACCTTAGGTGGGGTGTAAAGGTTTCAGAAACAGGCCTGCTGTGAGAGATGTCACCCATGGGAAAATCGTCATTTTGAAATAATGACTTAGTGATTTTTATCACAGGCTTTCTTATCGAAAAAAAACTGTTCAATGAAGTCTTGGAATGAAAATCTGAGACTTCTATTGAGTTCGAAATGGGGCGTTTTTCCTAGGCGCGTTATAAAATAAGAGGGAACGCCAGTTTCAGATTCGGCGCTAAGCGGATCCTTCTATAAATAGAAGAATAAGATATGGAGTTAGGGTTCTCCCTTCTCTCTCCTTTTTCTCTCTCTCTCTCTCTCTCACCTGTTCTTCGGCATTATTTATTGTTCTTCTCCAGATTGAGGAGCAAACTTCGGTGAATCGAACCGGGATCGCAGCGAACATGTCGCCAAAAACGAACGACCGGACTGAGGTTGGATTTCTGATTAATTTCCGCACCTTCGTTAATTTCATCAGTTTTTTCCAGTTTTGTCATTTAAATTCCATAATTCTAGAATTTGGACGATGGAAAAACAAACATGACCATTCTCTGAGCCCCGTTTTTTATTTTTGTTCTTGGTCATTCTTCGTCCAAATTACTGGATGCATGCAAAACTTGTCGAATCGATGAGTGAGGGGCAGCGTTGTGAAGATCTGGTCCCGAGGATCTCGAAACCGGTATCGGATAATTTTTGTGACCACCAGAGTGGTAGGGGGGACTGGCCGAAGGTTCAGCTTTGGCAAGTGGCGATGACCGGAGGAGGACCTGAGCAGGGCGAGGCAGAGCTTAGAGGTCCCGGTCTTGTGTGGCGGGGTCGGGTGTGGCCAGCGCGGATGGGGTGCGGCCAGAAGCAGTCGCGTGAGCCGACTGTCATGCCAGCGTGGCATAGTGAGTATCCGAAGCCGACTATCGTGGGCGGCGATGTGGCGGAGGGTGGAGGACCGGGCGGCGTCGAGTGCAGTGATGCGTTGCAGGTGGCGTTGAGCCCGGCAGTGTGCTGCGAGAGGTGGAGGCGCTGAGGGCGACGGCCCGTCGCGGTCGGAGGTGACCCCCAAGGTCAGCGCTCGGTGGAGCAAGGCAGGGACAAGGACCGACGCTTTGGGGGTCCTACTAGAACGACACAGAGACTGGCCTTTGGCCGATCTTCTTTGGAGAACTGGACCCGAGGTGGGTCCGATGTGGCTGGAGCAGGCCGCGGCCAGCGGGCTATGGAGAGTCGGGGTGGACCCGCGGCTGGTCCATGGACCGACAGTTCGGACTGGGCCGGGCGGGGAGAACCGGCCCGGTTGGTCCCCTTTCAATCAAGAGGTTGTATCTCTCTAAATGGTGCGTCCGTTTGACGCACCGTCTGCGGCTGTGGGTTCGTGTCGGCGAGGCGGACTATTTGAAGTGTGTTTAGGGATTTTGGGTTCTGCGCCTAAAGACAGGTTCCCCCGAAACGCTTTAATTTAGTAATATTTAATTGTTATTAAAGTTGAGATGAACGTGGTTCATGACCCGGATGTCCGTTTGATGCACTATTAGAGGCTTTGTGGCCCCGGAGTTGTGGTGGTCCTCCCAAAGATGGTTCGGGACCCTTGCGGTTTGGTTTCGTTGCTCGGTGGCACGAAATGCTTAATGCGAATAATTAATTACTTTCTTACTTAATTATTTAATCTTGCATTGGACTTAACTCCTGCTTGGGATGTCCGATTGACATGCTGTCAGTGGAAGCATGACCCCAGTCCTCGTGTGGAATTTTTGAGAAGCTTTCCAAAGTGTTCAGGTTGGATACAAGGTGCGGACCTCAGAGGGCCTAATTCGCACATTTTACAGTGAAACACCACTGTTTCACCCAACATACTCTTGGAGTGTTTGAGTACTCCTTTCTGAGTGTTTTTTCAAGGGGATTGCGATGGTGCAATCTACCTGCCTAAATTCAGGCCTGAGGCGTCGACCCCACGAGGCGGCTTTCAGACGTATGATGCGTTTTTACGACTTATGCTACATAAGTCTATTTAGGGAAAATGAATAGCCTACGCCGCGTGGTTATCTGCAAAAAACGCAATGGTACAATATGCTTGACATGTTTCAGGATAGAGGTGTGGGCCCCACAGGGCCTCATTCGCATATAACACGGGTTGTTGTAACATCTGCATCCAGAGTCCATTTTAGGCACCGTCAGCGGCGTTGTGACCCTGGCATTGAGGCAAAGTTGACCAGGGTGGTTTTAGGAATTCAAGCTAGAGTTGAGGCATGGGCACCACATTCCATCTCTTAAGCTATGTGCAGTGTACTGCGCCTTTTTCATTAGACATCTGTTTGGGGCATATGAGTAGTCGTTTCGGCAGGTTTTTCCGAGAGAATCGCGACGGCGCAGTTCACCAAACCTCTTTCAGGACCAAGGTGTGATCCCCACAAGATGCTGTATGGACGTAAAGTGGCATTGAATAAAATTTGCAACGGGAGCCCATTTCCAGTGAGTAAATAGTCTATCTCGTGTGTTTTTTCACAAGTATTACAATGGTGAAATCTGTTTGGGTGTGTGGAGCCTCTTTAGAGATATCATTAAATGTGTAAACTTGAAAGGGAATTGGTCGTAGGTTCCTTTGACGCGCTCCGAAACTATGCAGGGTAGCGGTGTTGGTGAAACCTAGTGATGGCACAGGAAGTGAAGAGTTATCAGACATGTTCCAGGTTTGCCCTCCTGCGGAGCTAGGTAGTGGGTTACCCATTGACCTTAGAGTTTACCCTTCAGCGAGGCTGGGTAGTGGGTTACCAGATGACCTTTTGTGTTTTACCCTCCAGCAGGGCTGGGCAGTGGGTTACCTGACGACATTTAGTGTATTACCCTCAAATGGGGTTAGGCAGTGGGTTACCTAATGTCCTTTTGTGGTTTACCATCCAACAGGGATGGGCAGTGGGTTATGTGACGACCTCTTGTGGTCTACCCTCCAGCGGGGCTGGGCAGTGGGTTACCTGGAGACCTCTTGTGGTCTACTCTCTAGTTGGGCTGGCCAGTGGGTTACCTGATGACTTCTTTCAGACTTGGCCTTTCTATGGGGCTAGTTGGTGACCTTTATCTTTGATTACCAGAGCGGGACCCTTGGTTGCACGGTTTAGCAATGAGGCAGCTTTGGCGTGCGGGACTATTGGACATCATTGATGGATATTCTTTGAACTGTTGGTGACTTCTGTTGGGATGATCTTGGAGATAGAGATCCCCTTACACACTCGTTCAGGTTTCTTGTTGAGAATAAATATATACACCATACTTTTGTTCCCACTACATGGGATCATTTACTCTCCTTCTAGGAGGGGAAAAGATGTGTGGGTTATGCCACGTGCTTTCTGTGTCTAGCTCCTCTTGGTTGGATGAGCCCACTTCCTTTCTCTTATCAGGTTGAGCTTCACTCTCTCTGTTTTACTCTTACACTGTTCTTGATCTTTCTACTGCTCAACTTTTTAGTATCTCCTTTGTTGCTCCCTCAAGCTTTCGAGGCATCCTACTGAGTATCTTTATACTCTCCCATGTTTGGGCTTTGGCCGCACTTGGTGTGCCCTTGTAGACGATGAACAGGTCAATCGAGACTATGGAGGAGCGTAGAGGACATAGGATCTTGGGCTGCGTTTGGTGGTCATAAGAGGATTTCCGAGTGTGAGATTCACCAGCTGTTTACTTTTTTGTACCTATTTCCAGGTTGTGGCACCATTCTAGTTGGGGACGTTTTGTTCCCTTCAATATTCAGTTTACATGTCAGTACTTTTCAGGACTATACTTGTTCGATTTAGATGTTGATGCATGACTTTGGTTGGGTTATAGTTGTTTTTTCTTTGATTTTATTTTCACTCTGCACTTCTCCATCAAGTGGGTTGTGTGTGTGTGTACATGTACTTAGGTGAAGGCCTCACCTAGTTTGTTGTACCTTTGGCGTTAGTCACTGGCCCCTGGCCTGTGGAGGCGGGCTTCGGGTAGTTGCAGCTCGAGCTCCAGTATGGGTCAGGTCGTGACAAAGTGGTATCAGAGGTGGTTCATTCCTTGGGGCATTGTTTGGACATCCCTAAAAATGAATTGGTTGAGTTTTGGGGCAATAGTGTCAATGTATCTCGAGAGAAGATCTCAGGCTAAGAAGTCCAGTGGTGGTGTGGCGGCCGACGTATCCATTCACCAGGACAATGATAACCTGCTTGTCAACTCAGAACACTAAGACACTTGTTGTAGGGAATTTTGTTCGTGCATCATATAGGAATGAGTCTTTGACTGTCCTTCTTGAGTCATCTCCCCATCATTGTGGATATATATATGCTCATTTGATCGTGGTACTCATTTATCGGATTCAGGATGTCTCTGTGATGATAGACAGGTATGATACTTGCTCCGATTCGTGATGACGACTCTGTGAAAAATGAGGACTCATTTCAAGATCCATCATATGGTTATCATTTTCTCCATGAGGACAGGCAACAGCACCTCCACCTGTGGAGTAGCAGATAGTACCGGCAGCAAAGGCTGATGGCGAGCATAGGCTGGGCGCGCTATGGGAGTTCCAGTGTCAGAGTCCACTACAGTTTCTTAGTGATCCATGCCCTCAGACAGTGAAGGGTTGTATAGAGATAGTGTTTCGTCACTTGAGGCAGATTTGGACACTGACAAGTTGACGGTGGCTTTGATAGCCAGTCTTTTTCCACCAAGCATTTTGGCGTTAGTAGAGCCAGGGTTACTCAGATGCACAATGAGTCGGTACTCCCATGGGATGACATCTAGCAGTTGTTTCGTGAGGAGTACTACCCCTCCGACTTGCGATTTATACAGTTTCAGGAGCTATTGGGGCTTCAGTATGGAGTGATGGCGGTGGCTGAGTACGTGACTGGGGTCGCAGACCTTACTCAGTGCTCTTTGGATGTGTTCCATGACGACAATATCCGAGTAGAGAAGTTTGAGAGAGGTATCTGTAGAGGAGATTCATGCCAGCGTAGTTCCCTTGTGCATCCTCACCCATCTCGAGGTGTTGTAGCAAGCACTAGTGACAGAGAAATTTCCAACAGAGGGACAACGATTGGCAGGGCCTCTGTGCCAGAAGTCTCCTCTTGATGAGACTCAGTCACAAGGTCGGGGACAACGTAGAGCACCGGGATATCCCCGGGAGGACTAGTTCTATGTTGTGATGTGCGAGATCACATGGCATGAGACTACTCGACCAAATATGCTGATTTTTCTAGATAGTTGGTAGATGCACCGCCACGACAAAGGTAGTGTCGTGATCAGAGAATCCCCAGGTGAGGACAGGGTGGTCCCAAGGGAGGCGGTGTTGGAAGAAAATATAAAACTGTGTTTGGCAGGCGATGTTTTGAGGTCCTTCCACCACCACTAGGTAGCCCATGTTAGGCTCAGGGAGATGACGGACAGGGCCGTAGGTGGTTGTGTGCTATGGATGTCTACAATTATACAACGCATGAGATGAAAAGTGGTATGCTCTATGTATTTTTCTACTTTTCATAGTAGAACTTGTTAGACAATATGTGATGTACTCTTTTTCATCTAACTCCTTGTTCAAGGGGTTACTGAGGGTGATGTGGGACATTGGTGTAACCTTGTGTTGGTGTTGTCTGGCGTAGCTTTGAATTCACAGGAAAGAGAGGTTCTTCCTCCACTGAGATGTGTTTTTGTGATGCGATCAAAAATGTGAGGGAGAGTCTGTACCACCGAAAGCGGATAGTACCGAGGTGTGGTGGATGAGCCCCTCTTACATGTGCATTCATGGAGAGGTTGTGTGATGGAGTGTCAGAGCATGTTCTGGATTTTCTAGTGGGGATTTTATACTTGACCCCCACTTTTTATTGAGGTGCCACTAGTAGGTTTGGAAGAGTTCCTGTTTTTGGGATTACTCTCCTTTTGAGGGGGGTAAAGACATAGAGGGTATGCCACGTGCTTTCTGTGTCTAGCCTCTGGCATTTGGATGAGTTTTCTTGCCTAACCTGTTTGTTGGTACCTTGCATGCTCGATGTCAATCTTGATACCGTTATCAAGTACAGGACGAGGTGATAGAAACTCCATAAACAGAACTACATGTTTCACTATGTGGTGCTGGTAGTGGGATTCCTTGCGCTGAGAATGTTGAGATGCTATCTTTTGGGAGAGAGCTTTGTGGTTTACATAGACCACCAGTGTCTCAGGTGTGCCCTCACCCAGAGAGACTTGAACCTGAGGCAGCGGTGCTGTTTGAAATTTCTGCAGGACTATGACTTCGAGGTAGTCTATGTTATGGAAAATGGCAGTGTTTTAGAAGGTTCCCTTAACAAGAAGTCCCAGACTCTTAAGGTGCGAGAATTTTTGTAGTAGTTATCTTCCCTGCGGCTGACCTTGGTGGAGAAGGAGGGTACGCCTTTTCTGTAGTCGATGGGGTTGACTCCTTCGCTCCTTGAGTGTTTGAAAGAGTCACAGCTGGGGGATGTCAACAGCGAGGTACTGCGTGATCATATATCCACATGCGACAAAACCGATGTGTATTCTAAAGGAGGGAATCACGAGATCCTATTCTAGGAACAAACTGTGAATTCGGTCATGACGTGGAATGTAGAGGTTCGGCTAGGGAAGTACCCTAAGTTTCTTTGGGTCGTGGAAGAGATTAATAGGTTGCCTACTGCCTTTCCCTACCCTCCCAATAGAAGGGGTGGGCTCACAGCATCTTCCACATGTCGCAGCTGATGAGTTGCATATGTATTCCTATGCATTCCCTCGAGAGTAGCAGACCTTATAAGTAAGAACCATCCCTTTGGTTCGCGTGTTGTGCAAGCATGGTGTTGTGCAACTTTTCTTGGGAGTGGGAGAGCTAGGTGTGAGATTTGTATCCCGAGTTGTTTTCCCTAGATTTTCTTTTCAGAGAAAAAAATCATGACGGAGGTAATGATATAGAGACCTGGTTTTTTCCTTGTAAGACATTGGAATATTTCTACATATATTTCCATAGCTTGGTGTGAAGACGGCATGCAATTTCGAGTATCGGTGTGCCCGGAATAAATTTTTATAAAAATATTAAGTGTTTTTATACTATGCACATGTTGGGGTTGTGTTTTCTCTTAAATGGTAGCTTGGATCAGAAATATTAGGGCACGGTTGCGTCCAGAGCATGTCGTTTACCCTAGTCGGTGTATAAAGGATGTTGGCGTGGCCCTGCTGTGAGAGATGTCACCCAGGGGAAAAAGCATCATTTTGAAGTAATGACTTAGTGATTTTTATCACTGGCGTTCTTTTTGGAAAAAAAAAATTTGAATGAAGTCTCGGAATGGAAATCAGAGACTTCTGTTGAGTTCAAAATGGGGCATTTTTCCTAGGCGCGATATAAAATGAGAGGGCACGCCAGTTTCAGATTCCACGCTTAACGGATCATTCTATAAATAGAAGATTAAGAGATGGAGTTTGGGTTGTCCCTTCTCTCTCCTTTCTCTCTCTCTCACTCTCTCTCTCCTGTTCTTCGGTGTTCTTCAGTGTTCTTCGCCATATTGAGGAACGAACTCCGGCGAATCGAAGCAGGATCACAGAAAACATGTCACCAATGACGAACAACCGGATCGAGGTAGGGTTTATGGTTATTTTTTGCACCTTCGTTAATTTCATGAGTTTTTTCTAGTTAAATTGTTTAAATTCTATAATTATAGAATTTCGACGATGGCCAAACGAACACGACAATTGTCAAAACCCCGTTTTTTCGTTTTGGGCATTCTTCGTCCAAATTTCTGGACGCGCGCAAATCTTGTCGGATTGACGAGTGAGGGGCAGCGTTGTGAAGATCTGGTCCCGAGGATCCCGAAATCGGTGTCGAATAATTTTTTCGACCACCGAAGTGGTCAGGGGGACTGACCAAAGGTTCGGTTCCGGCGAGTGGTAGTGACCGGCAGAGGACCCGAGCAGGGTGAGGCAGAGCTCCGAGGACCCGGTCCAGTGCGGTGGTGTCGGGTGTGACTAGTAAGGATGGGGTGTGGCCAGGAGCAGTCGTGCAAGACGGCTGACGGGACACCGTGGCGTAGCAAGTAGTCGGAGCTGGGTGCCACGGGCGGCGGTGTGGCATAGCGCGGAGGACCGGGCGGCGTTGTGCGCTAGGGTGAACTGTGGGAGGTGAAGGCACCAAGGGCGCTGGCCCGTTGTGGTCGGAGGAGACCCCCGACGTCAGCGCTCAGGGGAGCGAGCAGGGGACAAGGACCCGTGCTTTTCGGGTCCTACTGGCGCGACGCGGAGACCGGACTTTGGCCGGTCTTCTTTGGAGAACTAGACCCGAGGCTGGTCTGGTTTGGCTGGAGCGGGCTGCGGGCTGCGGCGAGTCGGGAAGGACCCGCGGCTGGGCCGCGGGCCAATGGTTCGGATCTGGGCCGGCTGTGGTGAACCGGCCCGGTTGGGCCCCTTGCGATCAAGGGGTTGTATCTTCTAAACGACGCATCCGTTTGATGCGCCGTCTGCGGCTGCGAGTTCGTGTCGTCAAGGTGGACTCTTTGAAGTGAGTTTTGGGGATTTTGGGTTATGCGCCCAAGGATGGGGGCCCTAAAATGGCTTAAATTATAAATATTAAATTGTTATTAAAGTTGTGACAGACGTGGTTCGCAATCTGGATGTCTGTTTGACACGCCATCAGAGGCGCTGTGGCACTGGAGTTGCGACGGTCCTCCCAAAGTTGGTTTGGGACCCTTGAGGATTGGATTCGTTGCTTGGTGGCACGAAACGCTTAATGAAAATAATTAATTAATTTCTTAATTAATTAATTAATCTTGTGTCAGACCTAACTTCTTCTTGGGAAGTCCGATTGACGTGTCGTTAGTGGTAGCGTGACCCCAGTCCTCTTGCGGATTTTTTGAGACACCTTCCAAAGAATTCAGGTGGGAGACAAGGTGCAAGCCTCATATGGCCTAGTTCGCACATTTTATGGTGAAACCCCACTTTTCACCCAACATCTTCTTGGGGTGTTTGAGTACTCATTTCTAAGTGTTTTTCCGAGGGGATTGTGATGGTTCAATCCGCCCGCCTAAATTTGGGCCCGAGGCATGGGCCCCACGAGGCGGCTTTCGGACATATGCTGCGTTTTTACGAATTATGCTACATAAGTCCATTCAGGGTAAATGAATAGCCTATGCCATGTGGTTATCTTCAAGGAATGAAATGGTACGATCTGGGTGATGTGTTTCGGGATTGAGGTGTGGGCCCCATCGGGCCCCGTTTGCATATAATGCGGGGATTTGCAGCTTCTGCATCCGAAGTCCGTTTTAGGAACTGTCAGCGGCGGTTTGACCCTGACATCAAGGCCATGATGATCAGGATGGTTTCAGGCGTTGAAGCCGGAGTTGAGGCATGGGCCTTATGGGTCGTCTATTAAGCTGTGTGCAGCGTACAACTCCTTTTTCTTTAGAAATCAATTTAGGGAGTATGAGTAGTCATTTTGGAAGGTTTTTCGGAGAGCATCGCGATGGTGCAATTTGCCTGACTTCTTTCGAGACCGAGGTGTGGGCCCCATGACATGTCGTATGGGCATAAAGTGGTTTTGAATAACTTTTTCAACGGGAGCCTCTTTCTAGTGATTAAATAGTCTATATCGCATGTTTTTACATGAGGATTACAATGGTGCAATATTTTTGGTCATGCAGAGGCTCTTTCGATATCTCATTAAATGTGGAAACATGAAAGGGAATTAGTCGGAGGTTCATTTGACGCACTCCAAACCTACACACGGTAGCGGTGTTAGTGACAACCAGTGATGTCACGGGTAGTGCGGAGTTATCAGACCAGTTCCGAGTTTTACCTCTAGGGGGCTGGGTAGTGGGTTACCCGTTGACCTTAGGGTTTACCATCCAGTGGTGCTGGGCAGTGGGTTACCTGACGAACTTTTGAGGTATACCCTCTAGGGGGCTGGTTAGTGGGTTACCTAATGACCTTTTGTGGTTTACCCTCCATCATGGGCTGGGCAGTGGGTTACCTGACAACCACTTATTGTTTACCCTCCAGTGGGGCTGGGCAGTGGGTTACCTGACAACCTCTTATGGTCTACCCTCCAACTTGGCTGGGAAGTGGGTTACCCGATGACTTGTTTCAAACTCGGCCTATCTATGTGGCTATTCGGTGACATTTCTCCGTGATTACTGGAGTGGGAACCTTGGTTGCAGGGTTTAGTGATGAGGCATCTCTGGTGTGTGTGATTTTTGGGCATCAGTGATGGATATCCTTTGAACTATTGGCGACTTCTCTTGGGCTGAGCTTAGAGATAGAGATCCCCTTACACACTCATTCGAGTTTCTTGTTGAAGATATATATATATACACCCTACATTGTTTCCCACTCCTTGGGTTCAGTTACTCTCCTTCTAAGAGGGGAGAAGACGCGTGGGGTATGCAATGTGTCTTCTGTGTCTAGCTCCTCTTGGTTGGACGAGCCTGCTTCCTTTCTCTTGTCGGGTTGAGATGCACTCTCTATTTTGTACTCATACACTGTTCTTGATCTGTCTACTGCTCACCATTTTAATATCTCTTTTGTTGATACCTCGAGATTTTGGGGCATCCTTCTGAGTATCTTTATACTCACCCCTACTTGGGATTTACCCGCACTTGGTGTTCCTTTGCAGAAAATGGACAGGTCGATCGAGACTACGGAGGAGGATAGAGGACACAGGATCTTGGGCTACGTTCTGTGGTCGTAGGAGGATTTTTGGGTGTGAGATTCACTAGCTTCTTTACTTTCATTTACCTGTTGCCAGGTTGTGGCACCTTTCTAGATGGGTGCGTGTTTTTACCTTTACTATTCAGTTTACTTGTCAGTACTCTTCATCACTATACTTGTTCTATTTAGAAGTTGATGCATGACTGTGGTTGGGTTATAGTTGTTTTTCCATTGATTTTCTTTTTACTCTGAACTTCTGCATGGAGTGGGCTGTGTGTGTTTGTACAGGTACTTAAGCGAAGGCCTCCCCTAGTTTGTTGTACCTTCGGCACTATTCGCCAGCCCCTGGCCTAATGGATGCGGGCTTGGGGTAGTTGCGGCTCAAGCCCTGGTACAGGTTGGTTCGTTCCACTTGTATTATATGTTTCTTCATTACCCACGATGACATATTATTCTTTATCATGTGTTTTTCCCTGTTATGTGTGTATTTGTGGTATTTATCTTGGATCCCGAGGAAGGTTGACTGTATTGACATGTTTAGACCTCAGAGATGAAGTGCACACAACTTGAGTTGATGGTGATGATGGACCTAATCACATGGTAGGGATACGATAGTAACTCATGGAATACTTATGATACACTCGATGCCTAGTGTATGATAAGTAGCATGATACTTGTTTCCTAGTGGATTCTATGTATCATAATCACTCAATTCATTGTTAATGCCAAGAACATGAGTCAATTTATGCCTAGTGGATTCCAAGTAGTATCTTCAAATGATGTCAAAAAAATGATTGTTATCCTCATGGCTAGTTCTTGATTACCCTTGACACCCTACAAATATTTCTCATAGGGATCCAAAGTGCGTAAGGCCAGTGTTCATTGTGGCTTTGTTAGAAAACAAGTTTTTAGTTTTGTATTGATGTGTTTCTTATGAATATATTGTATTTTTATTTAATTCACTTGTTTACATAAGAACACATGTTAAGGAAACATTGGTGGTGTCTATCTCAGTCTTGTACTCACACCCAACATGGAAATTTTAGTGTGCTTATAGATTTCATGATTGTGGATCCAGAAAAGGGAAAGGCCCTTATAGTGGAAAGATCTATATAAAGCTGATAGTGGGCCGATATAGACTCTGAAGTATCCCACAATTTATTTATTTGTTAACCTACATTATATACTCTAGTTCAACTTGTAACATCCTATGATCTACACTTTTAGATCCAGTCCTAAGAAAATAAACTTTACGAATGTGCCTCAATTTTGGTCATAAAAAATCAGAAGGAAATATTGAATCACTTACATACGAAAGGTTGTTTTTTGGTTTATATTTTTAGAGAATTAGGAAACAATATTATATATCATAGAAAAATAATAACTGGACCTTAAATAATATATATCATATCCTAAAATTTCTTCATATCTAGAACCCTTACTAGACATATCATACACAAAACCTTTCTTCATAACCTATGTAAAAGGAGACATAAGATAGGGTGAGATCATGTTCTTAGTAAGGGTAAACAATGTAGATATAAAATTATAACACAATCATAAAGTCATAAGAAGAGTAACATAAAATTTTAAAATTATTCCCAGCATATCAGAGATCATAATTTTGAGTCCAAGAATAAATCAGAGAAGTTTGTAGGAAATAAATCATAAAATAACATGATACATGAGAGAATAACGTTATCATAAGACATATAATTTTGGTATATTCATAATCCTAGAGAATCATTCCCTTAGAATTCAAGGATCATTGAAAAAGAGATAAGGTAACTTTATGGGAAGCTATAACTCTTGGGAGGAACACACCACCATCCCAAGTGGAATCCCTTTCCTTATATTGGAATGGGTTAACTACCAAAACATTCATAGTAGTTAAGGTTCACTCCTAAGACCATAAGGAAAGAAAATGATCCTAAATGAAATGAGTTCACTTCATGTTTGATTCCTATGTTACTAAACCAATTTCACTTTTTGTTTTATTCACATCTTACTGAACTGAGTTCACTTCCCATTTCAGTTCTCTCTATCTCATGGGATATAAATCATTACCCAATAAATTGGAGGGAGATATGGTTCCCACATGTCATTGGTTATAATGTGACCACCATCCTTGGTTATAATTTAACCACCATACATAGTTATAATGTAACCACCATTACATAATGAAATCCATAAATATGTGTGGAACAATGACATAAATCATACATATTATCATAACCCATGTAAATAAGTGAGTTTAATAAATATTTAATCCTAACATAACTCAAGGAAAAGAAATAAGATCCATAAAAATCATGTCATCATAAACATAAACCATCTATGTAATGAATAAGGATGGTATCCTTGAATGATATCCTTAGTAAAGTATCAGTAATATAAAATAATGTTATGTTAGACGAAAAAATGATTTTGAATGATCACTTGAAATAAATCCTCAAAGAAACATTTCCAATTTCAATTAAATTATTTTTAAAGTGACGTGCAATTATAAAGGAAATAATTTTCCTTGAAAATAAAATTGTAAGATTATAATGGGAATATAAATCCATTAAGGAATCAAGATGGTGAGAAAATCCACTCATCACATATAATTTAAAAAACATTCCTTCTATATTTTTTTATAAAATTGAAAAAGAACTTCATTTTGAAAAAGATTAAAAGAATCATTTAAAACCCTTTTTTAAAAATTCAATATTGAGTAAAATGACTTAAAAGTCATAATAGAATAGTAAAAAAATTGGAATCAATTTTAAAAAATATATACATGAAATGAAAATATATTTTCAATGTAAACTTTAAAAAATAATCTTTAAAAGAGTCCCTTATAAATACCATATCGTTGAAGTTAACATTAATAAAATAAATTGACTATGTGTATTTTTTGTAAATAAACATAAAAAATTAGAAATAAAACATAATATAATAAAATTTCATCCAATACATAATATTAAAATGTAATAATCAATAAATTTGAATTTAAACCTAATGAATGGAATTTGAGTTACGAAATCCCTTACACTTTGTAATCAGTTAAATTTTATGCACCCTAAAATAAATAATTGTCAAATAAAACCTTGAATACAATAAAAAAATGAAATTAATTTTATAATATATCAAAGGACATAATAAAAACAACAAAAAATAATAAATGGTGAATAAGTCATATATCTCATTGAAGTAAGAGTGAGATGAGAAACCCTTACCTCACACTTCCTTTCAATTTTTCATATTTTAACATTATCTATAATGGTTAAAATAATGTTATTAACTAATTAAATAAATATATTCATATTTATAATACCTTTTATTATGATATTATAAAATCTTATGACCTGTTCATTAATAATATTTCCTTATTTTCATTATTTCGGGAGCATTTGTTTCATGGTTTCATGGTCAATTAACTTGTGTACAATTATGGATGTTCTTGTAAAATGAATATAAAAACTCTAGAATAAAAATATACTTTCATTCATGCACCTAAAAAATTAAAAATTCTACCAAAAAAATTTCTTATTTCTTAAATTATTATGGTTCATTTGATAAACTGGCAATGATAACTTTTTAGTTAATTTTGGTTATTTTTCTGAACATCATTAACTAGTTAGGTTTTATTTAATATTATACGTATATATTAGTTCCATAACATTGAATAGGTTATAATATACCTACTTTAATTTTAATTGAACATAATAATACATTTAGTACGATCATTGAAGGAGGTAATGGAAAACAAACAAATTAATTATTTATAGAGACGGTTATCCACCATAATTTAAAAAATGGTTTAATTTCCTTGAATAAGAGGAGATAAAAAATGGATGAATATAAGATATTAAATTATAAATATAAAATTATATTATATAAATTATTCTGGTGTTATTATGATTTTATGGATGAAGGATTTGAAGATAAGTTAGAAAATGTAAATAAATAAAGAGAGGTTGTTTGAGAAAGTTACCACTTGATTATCACCTCCTTAAAAGACCTCTTAAGAAGATTGGAATTCTTATTTGGATGATATAAGAAGCACATGGATGTGGGGAGAGTAGGAAGGGGAGTTTCTTTTAAGATATTTGAATATATTCAAGGCTTTTGAGGAGAAAGGGGTGGTGAGGGGTGGTATTTATACTTCAGGAGGGGTGGTTTTAAGTGATTAAATAATGATTACTTTATATTTAAAAACAATCACCATTGGGTGGAATTAATTCAAAATAATTTGGTTGATAAGTAATGTTTTAGTGGTTATTTAGGGTCTATAAAAAGAGCAAACACCCATTTAATGATGTGCTTTTTATGTATTTTAAACTTTTACCATTAATCTTTAACCAGCTTTATTATTTTACCTATACTGTTGTAAAAAAAATTCCACGGTGAATATTTTTATACCTATAATTAAAATCATATTATTACCTAATGTATACCTCAAAATTCAAAAAATAGAATCCATTTTCCAAAATTCAATTCGTAGAAGTTTCAAAATTAAATTTAAAATTAAATGGAAAAAACACAACTAAAAACTATTTTTCCGAAAAATGTGTTTTTATGCCCAAGAAAATACTTTCAAAAAAATAAGGTATAAATATTTTTTAAATGAAATTATTTAGATTATATATAAATATAATTTATTTATGTTACTTTTTGACAAAATTGAAAACATAAGTGGACTTTTAATATAAATAAAATGATTGTTACATAATAAATATGTATTTTTAACTATTCATAGGAAAATAAATCTTATAAGAAAATTATCAAAAATTCCCCATAATCTAATTTTTATATGATAATTTAAAAATAATATGATTTTAATAAAATAAAATTTATAGAAGTTTAAAAATTTTATTATAATATTTACTCATAAAAATCATGAAATCGAATTTTTATAAAAACATACTTTTGAAGAATAAAATGACATTACTAAAAATTAAATGCATATTCACAGAGAATCAATTAATACATTAAAAATTAGTTAGAAAATTATATATTTTATAATGTGGTTAATAATATTAATTTCCCAATAATTTAAGGTTAGGTTATAACTATCATGCTAAAATAATAATATTTTGGAATTCGTTTAAGCTCAGTGTTCATTGAAATGCAAGATATCTAAAAGATTTAATTTATTTAAAAATATACATACTATAAAACCTATGGGTGTTAAAAAAGTTTCCATTTTATGAGTATTTTATTACTTTTATGACATTTATGCCTTTTTATCATTTATTTTCTACATGATACTATGATCAATGTATTATTTATTATTCGGATTATTTATTTATGTTATAATATGATACTAAGGGTATAGTCTCCCCACTTGTGAGATTTTCCCCTCACTACTAGTAAGAAGACTCCTACATATGGGGAGGCAGGGATGAGGTCATTTATAACTCCCGAATGGTTCTAATGGTTTTGTTCAACATGTTAGAAAAGGAATCACTTTCTCTACTATACTCACCCAAAAAATATAGCATATTCTTATTAGGTTTGTTTAACAACCTATATAAACAATGCTATAAATTTTTATCATGGTTAACTAAGGAAACATAAATTATAGTGATGCTAGAAGATAATAAGTAAATAATTATTAGTTTTCTATTTTAGAATACTAATGGAAATATCTTACTTATTATTAATATTCCACCCCCATTAGAGAAAATTACCATAATAAGCTCATCACTGACTTCATTGTCACAAATCATGATGAAAATATTTATAAAATTGAGATGGATAATTATAAATAAT
Organism: Viscum album; assembly: GCA_963277665.1. Classification (NCBI taxonomy): domain Eukaryota; kingdom Viridiplantae; phylum Streptophyta; class Magnoliopsida; order Santalales; family Viscaceae; genus Viscum; species Viscum album. Next base: position 180,584,975 of record OY728153.1, on the reverse strand, counting down.
TATAAAAAATATATCAATATACCTACAATTATCACATAATGATTAAATTTTCATTTATAACCTTGAATCGACACCACCTTTATAACGCTTGTACAAGACAAGAAACCAAAAGCAATATCATCTAATGACATAAATACAATATAACTAACTAATATATTTTTAATAAATTAATATAAATGTTTTTTTAAAATTTTAAATATGTGAATAATATTATAATAAAATTTATTAATTTATTTATTTTGATTATAAATTAGATTATTTTAGTTTTAGGGATGTCCATAATTAAAACAATTATTTTGATTAAACCATGAAATATGGTAACGGTTTCGTCTCAAAATATCATTCTTTAAGAAATTCTTTGAATTAGGAACCTTTCATATTTCATATGGTGTATATAATAAATATTTGAGATTTTTTACTATTATTCTATCTTCATTCATGGTATTGGGTATTTTATTTCATGTTCACTCTTTCAAAATATTTTGATTTGAATGTTGCAAAAGTCTTAAAGTCTTAAGAGGTTTTGTTGAATCGACTTATTTTCTTATATATTAACGATTACACTTTTAATATTATTTTAAAATATGGTTTTATTATATTCTTTGATGATATTATAATTTATTTATTCATTTTTTATAGGTAATTTAATTGATGGATTTCGTTCTTCATTAAATTTGATGAAGTTGAGAGTAATTATCAACCTCTCTAAATGAGGTACAAATATTCCATATCCATGTTCTCTATTCCAAATAATTTTCATCATAATTGTTTTAAAATTATTTGTTTTCACATGATATTAATAATTATGTATACCTTTTTTAAAATTAAATATTTATCACTCTTCTTATGCTATGGATTTCAATAAAGGTATTTTTAAAATATTTAATTTATTTTTCTTTCATGTTTTTATTTTTATCATTCACTATACAATTCTTTTTGAAAAAAATTTATTTCTTTACTAGGGATATATTATTAAATATTATTTTTAAAAGTAATGTTTTTTAAAAAAATATATTCATCTTTTTGAAAATTATTTTTTAATGTATCATATAACATCATCTATTATTACCGTGGGAAAACATTTTTTAATAACTTTTTAATATTTTTACACTGTTATGAAAATTATTCTTTAATAAGTATTAATTCCATGTTTTAAAATGTTTTTTCAAATAATTTTAATACTTTATTTATTTTTAAAAAGAAAAGGAAATATTGTTATAAATATCAAAATTTAAATTTCTAAAAGGAGATCATTTATTTTGAAAAATTGTTGTCAAAGGTTTTAATGTAAATGGTATTCAATATTCTACATCCTCAAAATAATGTTTTGAAAACATGCTATTTATGAATTATTTTTTCAAAATTCCATTTTGGGTTTGAATAATACTTTCTAAAAAAATTATCAAACTCGAATTATTTTATTATAATGAAACTAAATATATAGTTTTTCAAGCATTCTAAATGGGGATATTTCTTATTATTTTTCAAAGCAGTTCACTCAATAATCATAGAAAATATATCTTTCTTCTATGTCAATATCCATAGAAATTATATATGTTATATATAGGATATGTCCATATGATATCATACAGTTTATTTCTATGTGTATCTTATGAAATGTTCTATGGAAGTTTTCATGAAACCCATATCTTTTCCCAAGGTTAGATAAGTAATTTTTGAAATATGAATGTTTTAATGTTCTCTTAGAACACATATGTATGAATTTTGATTGGTGGGATCCTATATCACCTTATAATGCATTTTTTATATTTTTATATCACATTTGATAATGAATTCTGGGTATTATTGAATTATTCTCACATCATAAAGAGTGATCCTTCTTGGATTATTTACACAACATAAAGGGTGATACTTATAGGATAATTCTCAGTTCATAATGGGTGAGCCTTCTTGGATTACACTCGTGACATAAAGGGTGAGAATTATTGTATTAATATCACAACCTAAAGGAGGAGCCTTCTAGGATTACAGTAATAGACTAAAGGGTGGGACTTCATGTATTATTTTTACAACATAATGGGTGAGATTTCATAGATTATGATCACAACATAAAGGGTGAGACTTAATGGATTGCACTCACAACATAAATGTTTATAATTCTACGATTATTCTCACAAAATAAAGGTTGAGCGTTATGGAATTATTCTCACATCATAAAGGGTGATCCTTTTTGGATTACAATCCCAAATAACGGGAGATACTTCTTGGATATGCGTATAATATAATGATACAATGAGCTTATTTATATGTCATAATTCATTATTATGCCTAGTTTCAATGACATTGCATATTTTTATATGCCTATTATTATGTCCCTTGGCTCATTTTTATTATCTCAGACTCTTTTATTATATAATATGTTTTTTCATTTGAGAATGGTTGTCCTTTTTCGTATCCTATTGAAAAATCATACTTTTCCATTTCCATTATAATCATATTTTTCTCCCATGATCATGTTTCTCCTAGAAATATGATCTATCTATTGATAACCTGTTGATATTTTTTTCCTTTCTAAGCATTTATGCTCACCCTTTTCTTATTTTTCCATTACCTAGTTTAAAAATATGAGTTTAACATAAGATATATGTATGGGACCTAGTATCATGTCACTGTAGAGAAAAGTTAACACAAATATTTTCATGTATCAAGTATCTAATGTTGATAAATATTTACGGTTGTTAAGATTACGTGAGATTATTGTGAGATATATTATTAATGTGTAATATATAAAAGGCTAGATTGGGTCATATTTTTATTTTAGCTCTAAATCTTGGATTAGGCGTTTGGGTGACTCGTTATAGCTTAATGAACTTGTATACAGAAGATTAAGACAATGTGACAAATAATATGGGATGATTGATATTCATGTTATAGAGGAGTAATTGAAAACTTTTTATATGGAGAGAAATATCTACAATATGTTTTTTTAATATTACTGAATTGTTATCTAAATAAGGGGATCACTCCTTGCTATTTGTTGTAACCTTGATCATGTGGTTAATTTATTACATGATGAATAAATTTTTGTTCTCCATGCACTCAATTCTTCATATTCGGTCATGGAACATGATCCTTTGTGGTGTATGTTGAGTTAACTTAAACATGCGGTCAATTTTCATCAATATATTAACATTTAGTTATATTATGAGATCGATTAGTCTTTCATGTGTCCCATAAATTATAGAATTAATTTGGTTCAAAAGTAATATTCAATCACCTTTTGATCTGCATAAAGGTTAGTCAAGATATATAAACTCTATGTAAAGTTCACATCAAATATATGTAAAAGTAATCTGGACTAAAAGTGATCTGTGTAAAGGTAAGATTGACAATTAGGAGACACATAAGGTTCAACTGAGCTATATAAAGAAAATTGAGACCTACATAGAGGTATAATAGAAAATACATAACGGTAACAACACAAACTATTTGATTTATAAAGGTAAGTATAAGTTTCCAAAACCAATATTATAAATAAAAAGATAATTAAATTAGATGATGAATTTTTACTAATCCTTATGGAATAAATATAACAATTATTTTATGAAAAAAATTGAGATCAAAGGATAATAAACCTATAGAAGTCTCATAAAGAAGTTGTGACTGATTCATATGACAACTAGAGCTATAATGTTATGAATCTGATGAATACATATTGATATGGAATGACATTTCAAAGAATTTTAAGATAACATATTTTTGGATTATAAAATGATATATTCATATTTCACAAAATGAATATATTCCAAGTATTATAATATTCAAATGAAGATGAATTTCAATAGGGGTGGATTTGGAATTTATTGAGGACTTGAAGTTAATGGAAATAATTAAAATGGTCCATGTACTGAAAATTGGAGGATATCATTTTATAAATAAATCTATTATTCATTGAAAAAAGAGATTGTGATTATGGGAACCAAATAACATGAATATACAAAATAATTTTCTATATTCTAAAAATAGGAAATATCTTTGGTGACCTATCTATAAAAAGAAAATGATGATTGTGCTACAGGGTGTGAGAATTATAAAAATTAGAGAAAATTTTTAGAACCAGATACATCCATTATCATTGAGTGATAGAGCTTTGAAGTTAGGAATCATCAAGGAACCAGAATATTAAAAGTATAAGAAGAAAATTTGTTTTATCTTTGATATGGTATTGGTTTTGATACCAGCTTATCTATTTAGGTATCTCATGATGTGCGTAAACCTATACATGACATAATTTGATCTAGTTGGAACATGAAGAAGGATAATATAATTTTTGTGTAGATGTATCCTTGAATAAGAATATTCTAATATCAATATAGAAACATAGATTGATCATGCAACTCATGGATATTACCAGTTACCTAAGTCTTTTTTATTCATATTTATGACTATCTACTAAATAAAAGTAGATGGTTAGGGTATGTAAACAATCATAGAATAAGAAATAGTTTTTTGGGGTGTATAACTAGACAGAACTAGAGGATCAAAAAATAGGGAGTATAACTAGTTGTTATAGAAGACTAGTGATTTGGGTGTATAACTATTCACACTCAATTTTAATTTTGAATAAGATTACAATGAGGACTCCATGTTTCAGTATCTATCTAACTTGTAAAGGATTATGTATTTTGATTGAAACTTTTAAATCACACGTTTCTACTTTCAATTTCATTGATAATATACACAAGATCAGTTAGTTAGTTGTAATTGAGTGGATTGGGACATTAAAAAGTCAAAGAGGATGCATTAAAGAATAAGAACTCATAAAAATTAGGTACCAATGATTCACCCATCTCTTAGTGTTACCAAATTTATCCTTGAGAATATCAAATTATACCTCTTAGTCATTTCATTAATTAATAAAATAGTTAATTTTTTTAGTTCTTATTGAAAAAATATAGGAATAAAAAGTTCAAAAAGATTCTAAAATATTTTCTTGAACCATATACATTTAGTAAAAATACTTTTCATCACTGAACGAGTGAGTTACAAAAAAATTTACTCAGCATTCTGAAATTATACACATGATTAATTTTTGGGAGTAACCTTTTGAAAAGAATGATTAAGTAAATACAAGATTTACTGGTATAATCTAATTTTTATCTAAATATAACTCTCAGTTCCCTGCTCTAAATAACTTTGCAGATCAATAGAATTATTCTATTAGAAAGATTTGGTTTTATTCAAGGATCAACCTTTTAATTCAACTTCAAATCATACTCATTTTGATCCATCATAAGAAACTCTTCAAATTTTCAAGTTATTTTTTAAAAATATTTTCTAAGGACTACCTTCATCTTAAGATCCACCTAATACACAACATTAAACTTAAACCTACTAAATATATTTTCTCCCTTACTATATTTTTCATTAAAATCTATTTTATTTGAATTTTTCTATGTAATTTAATATATTTCCTTATAAATATATTTATTTTGATTTAATATAAGTAGTGTCATCATATGTTTTCATTTTATATTACTATTATTTCAATATATTATAGTGTTCTATAATTATAAGTATTCTATAATTTATTTTATCTTTCATTTTTTCTCAAAAAAAGGGGGAGGGGGTTATTAAAAAGAAAAAAAATTGTTTTCCTCTACATATTGTTGTTTAATATGTAATTTTTTTAATATGTAAAATTTTATATTTTAATGTTATATGGGTTTTTTTAACATCAAAAAGGGTTGATTTTTTGATATACATGTGTTGTTCCAACATGTATCGATTTATTTTTATTCTCAAAAACATGAATTGTTTTATTTATAATTTTTTTTTCATTGAGTATATTTTAGTATTTTATTAAATTTTTATTTAATTTGTTTTCATATGGGTATTTTTCATTTGAGTTGATTATTCTTGGGTTTTAATAAAAATATTTATTCATTGAACTATACATGGATGTTATCAACTATAAATGGATAACTGTTAAACTCTATGTGACTTGAAGTTGTACTCTATGTGGGTAGAAAAGCTTAAGTACAGAACTCTACATGAGTCAGGGTATCAATTTTTTATCAAAGTAAATGAAATCTATGTTAGACCCCAGTTTAGTCTATGTCATGTATATCAACCTTATTTTAGCTCTTTGTACTCTAAGTTAGAAGAAAATGGGTTTTTTTGAAAATTAATTTTAAATTACTTTGGAAATCTATGTAGGGATTGAACTCTATGTCAAAACCATACATTAGAAGAAACTCAATTTGCAACTCCTTTCTATAGAACCAACATTTAATTTATTAAGTAACAAATATTTGATCAAGGTTTTTCAAAAAAAAAATCATGTAACTTTACATGGATAATAAATAACTCTACATGAGGATATACTCTACATCAAAGTGAACACTATGTTGACCCAGTGAGTTTTAAAATCCAATTTTTTTATAATATTTTTATATGATTTCATTAGAAGATTTTATTTGAAAAATATTTTAAATATTTTTTAGGTATATTTTTAATTGAATTTTAGATATATTTGTATTGGAAGAAAATGTAAAATAAGATCACAAAGCTTAAGGGATATTGAATCAGTTTCAATAAGAATTTTAAACTACTGAATCTTCTAAAATCATTTGTGTAATAGTTGAACATAACATTTTAGGACTATAATTTATTCTAGATATTTTGAACATTAAAGATAGTGTGTTATTATTTCTAGAAAACATTTTTAAAAAAATAACTAAAAACTATGAGTGGATCTTGTCTTTGGATTTTTATAATTTTCTATAAGCTTCATATGAAAATTTATGTGTTCTTGATTATTTTTAAAAAGATGAGTGTATATCCTCCTATCACTATTGTGAAAAATTATTTAAATATTTTTAAATTCATAAATTCTTTTCAGATCTACACTTCTAAGACATACATGTATTATGAAATATATTTTCATTTATCATTTTATGCTTCTATAACCATTTTAATTAATTAAATATCTATTAAATGCTTTCCTTCATTTCTTATGTGATCACTAATTATTATGAGTGTTTCAAGGGAGATGAATAATTCTTTTATTGAAATCCCATTAAACTACATTCTTTAACAACTTATTATTTATTGCACTCACCTATTAAGGTCTCCAGGAAATAGAACTAAATATTCAAAATCACTAAGTTATAGAGAGAGTGTTGGTGGAGTTAACAAGGAGATATTTTTGCCCAAAACCAATATAACTTTCTTATATTATAATATTTATTTTCTTTATGTTTCTGCTACTTCATTCATTAAAATAATGAAGTGAAATATTGGTTTATTCAATTGGGATATTAAATAAGTTCCATAATTGGGATAGAATTTTCAAAAGGGAGCAATTCACCCCCTATTGATTATTTTTATTACCATATCTTAGGGTAATAGGATTGTAATAGAATCGTGTAGTTGTAAAGTATTTTTACCACTACATTTCCAATAAAATTCAGGTCTTGAGGGAATTATGCATTTACAAAGTATTTCAACCACTATATCCTAAGCCACAATGTAAAGAAATTACTTAGAACCTCCCAAAGAGGTGATCCCCTCATGTTATTTTCTCATATCCCACATAAGTTCTTCATAATTCACAATTTCCATTATGTTAAAATGAATTCCAACTTAAAAATGTCATAAAAATTTACCCGTGTGTTCATTTAGGCTTTACAATCATGTAAATAATTTCATTTGAAATGAATTATTCTTTTGTTATAACATTCCCATGATTTTTGGTATGTATCTTCTTAAGTAAATTTAAATTACTCGATAGTATATTTTTCATGATACACTGAGCTAAAATGAACTGTCATATACTAGTAAATATTAACCTGAATTTTGAAATAGTAATGCGACCATTAGAATTACAACCTCACCTATAAATATAAAAAAAATTGGTATCTTATAATTGATAATATGATATTTTTATATCATGTAATAATTAAATAAATGTTTAAAAATTATAAATTATGTGTTCATATTTTTGTGAAATGTAAATGTTTATTTACAATTTTATAATTAATATAATTATTAAAAAAAAATCATAAAATAGATTCATAAATTATTATTTGGTTGTCTTATTATTATAATGTAATTTTTTTGGAACTTAATTAATTTTCTAAAGTGTCCTAAAATCGGTTATAATTTTAAAATTAGTATTCTTCCAATAAATGATTATTGTTATTTAAAAATTAAAATTTTCATATTTATAAAGTTATTTTCAAAAAATGAATTCCAATTTTGGAATCTACATGTCCAAAAATGGTTAGTAAATTACAAATTAAAATTTTCATATTCATAAAGTTATTTCCAAAAAATGGATTCCATTTTTGGAATGTACATTTTAAAAAATGGTTAGGGTGACTTGTTGAGATTTTCCAAAAATTGTTGAATTTTTTGTGAATGGTGAAATACGATAATTTATGGTATTATCTAAATAAACAAATTATTGATTAATGGATAATATATAACTGATTTAAGCATCATTAGATCAAAATATCATTAAATATTTAATTTAATTTGCCACATGAATCATCACTATTGATTTTCTTGATCCAAAATAATAAACAAATGAAAAAAATAATCAAATAACACCACTCTCCTCCACTATAAATACAAACCATTCTCCACAAACCTTCTAGCCTTGAATATTGTTTATATTCTGAATAATTCCTCTCCCAAACCTCTTTTACATGTCATGTTCTTACTATTATCACCAAAATAACAATCCCAAGTTCCTTATTGAGGTTCTCCATTAGATGCAATACAAGAGGTAAAACCTTCTTTCGTTATCAATTAGTTTCTTTTAATTTATTATCTTTTCTTATCCTCTCCTTAACTTCTATATAAAAACATGAATGATAACTCTAGTATGTTATATATACTGTAATGTTATTTTTTTAATGTAATATCCTTAATCAAACCCCTTCTCCTTTCCCTTTTATTTTAAAAATAAAAACGTCATTTGGGATGTGTCTATTTACCTCAATCGTGGAAAATGCATTTTAATTTTCCATTTCCACATTCAAAGGCTAAACATAAAATACTTATTATGGTTAAATAATATTTTATTATACATATTATATGTTATATAATGGTTTCAAACTAATATATAAACATGATATTAAATAAAATGGTATAAGTTCGTGATGGTCATAAAAATAGCCAAAATGATTTAAATCATTTTCATTAAATGTTTTATCTAATGATTAATTATTATATCATATAATAAAATGATATATAAGATCATTTAAAATCATGTAAGTTCATTAATAACATATAATTTCAATTCTAGATAACTTTTTCCATTTTACATTAGCTTCCATACTTTTATACAAGTAAACAGGTTATGAAAAACCAATAAAACGAACACTCCTAGAATGATCAAATTGAATCTTATAACTCATAAAAAAGGCTATACATGAACTTAATAAAATTATAATAAATCAAATAATTGAATAAAAGATTTTTAATTAACTAATTAATTAATATAATTTGATTTTTCATGTCATTAAGTACAAGTGTATAATGCTTTCAAACACAAGGTAAGGGATTTCTCAACTCAATTTCCATTCATTAGGTTATACATCTAATTTTTTATTATATTATGTAAATATTATATATTGATTCCATTTTTTATTTATTTATGTTTTTTTCAAACTTGTCAATTTTTGTATATATGATTTTTTTACACATAATCACCAATTTATTAATTATCACCTCAATGGTACGACCTTTGTAAGGGGTTTTTAATCTCACTTTTATTTCTGTGAGATATGGCTTATTTTCCACTAATTCCTTGTGTCTAGTTTATGTAAACAATCCCTTTTTATTTATTATCATCATTAATTGAATAATTCATTAAATACATATATTTCTTATATCATGTATATGATTATTGTCTTATTTGTATACTATTTTACATATTACATTTTTTTGAATGTTGTTCTAACTAGGGAAATGTTGATAAATATGTATCCTCTTCTCAATACAGATATTTTGATAAGGAATATTTTAATTGAGTTAAATAGATGTATAAATAATTATTTTTAATTTAATTTATGGGTGTTTACCAACATTATATATCTATTCGAAGCATCAATAGGTCTCATGAGACAAAATAATTAGCGAAAAACCATTTATAATTGTTTCCACGAATAGTCATATGGGTTTCTACCCCCAGAGTTAAACCAGATTCTGAATGTTCTTGATAGTAGTGGTTTATGTTCCAAATAAATTAAGTCCAATAATTAATCATTTTCTTCATGAATTATTAAGTTATTACATTCCATGATATTTTCACTATGAAAATAATATATGGTTTCATTTTCATTCTCAGCTTATTAATGTAATATGTTTTTCAGTTGTTTAACTTTTTTTACTGATTATGCCTTATTAAAATTATTCACATATTATTGATTCATTTAACAATTAATGATAAATTGAGCTCACCCTTTTATTTGTTTTTCTTCCCCAGATTCTAAAGATGAAATATTTGAATAAATGTTAAGGAAGAAGTTTATTTTCCTTTGTTATGTTCTATGTGTAGTTACCAATGTAATAAGGGAACCATGTATGTATCTAGTTCTTCCAGAATACTAAACTGATCGATCCTTGATGATGTTATTTTTTTATCTTTTCCATTGTAATAGAGTTACCACAGAATCTGGTCTACTAGGGTCAGGGTTTTTAAAGTTGGTTTTAGAGAATGTTTAGTTGAAACCTTGGGAACTATATGTTATGTAAACATTAGAATTATTATAATTACTTGTATTGATTTTTGTCTCAATACTCATTAAGATTGTGAGATAACATAGTGTAATCTATTATTTAGTGGTGGAACCTAATGGAATAAATGGAATCAATACCTCTAGGCAATGTAGGAATTTCACCACTAAGCAAGTCAACGTAGTTAGTGTTGGAGCTGAGAAAATCCTAACTATATTTGTATAGGTTAATAAAGTTATAATGAAAAATCATAAAACACCAATTTTGGATCATTCCATATAGCCTAAGTCCCTATATTTTAATGGGACTACTAATACAGTGGTAGCTCAATAGTGGATCAAGTCCATTGAAAAAATATTTCTTGTATTGGGATATAATAAAAAGAAAAAGGTACATAATAGTAGTATATTGTATCAAGGGTGATATAAATAAATGATGGTCATTGATATTCACTACTAAGTAGGAATATGACATAGAAAACATGGATTATAAATCCTTTAAATAACCATTTTTTAATAAATATTTACCTTGTGAGAAATGAACTGAAACGAAGAGAAAATTCATTATATTAAAGATAAAGGAAGAAGAGATTGTTATAGAGTATGAATCTCCTTCACACACTAGCTAGGTATGATATAGATTACATACATTATTTGGTAAAAAATATTGATCATTTCATTTAAGGTCATAAGCTATGTCTCTAAAGTGTACGGGTTTCCAATAAAAAATTATATGATGAAATAATATTAAGTTCCATAAAAATGGAGAAATAATTTTATAGATACTATATGGTTAATGAAAATCAATAGAATAAGTGGTATTTTGATAACCAATTAAAATGTTATTCATCAAAGAAGAAGGGGGGAAATTAATTAATTTAAATTATGTGAATATTGTAGAAAGAATCATATTGAGAAATTCTTGAAAAGCATGGGAGTTTATTTTAAGTGTATAGAAAAGTTTCCTCGATCTAATGAATGAAATGGGGATAAAAAAAATAATGAGGTTCAATGATTCAACTATAATGAAATATGGAAATATTTAACACAAATCCACAACCATTAGGGAAATATGCCACAGAAGGGGCCAATGGGAGATAGCCAAGCTTATTCAATCCCCATAAGTGAATTAGAAGTACATAATGAAGTAGTGGAAGGTACATTAATCCTATATTATAATTTATACAAATACTTATTTGATTAGGTATTATCACACACTTTTATATCTATCCAATTTTCCAAAAAAAATAATACACTTCCCTTTTTATTAAATAAGGGAGTTTTTATTCAAAACTCCTAATAGAATTATTATTACCACAAAAATGTTTTGGTTAGTATCAGTCATGATATATAAAAATATTTATTTTCTGAACTTATCATCATACATATTTTTCACTTTTATATAATCCTTGGTATATTCTAGCTTTCAAAATATGAAGCGAAAATATATTACAAGAAGAAGTAAATTAATATTTATTGGGAAGATGTTGAATCAATTATCATTAGAGAAGAAAATTAATCATATGATTTTTATCTAGATCCACCACCAGTAGCTTTAATGAATAAAATTCTTCGGTATAATAAGAAAAAGCATCTGTGGATGGGAAAATTTATCTTTAAATTGAGTATGTGCCAATTATACAAGAATACATTGATGTATTTATAGAGGAATTTCCTAGACACCCCTTGAAGCGTGAAGTTGAGTTTATCATTTATTTAATCCTGATACATAAAAATTATCAAATACCACTTATATAATGACCATAATGAAATAATTTTATCTGATAAAACAACTAGAGAATTTAAGTAAAAATATGTTTATTTGCTGAAGTATTTCTTCATGGGGAGACAATATTCTGTTTATTAATATGAAATACATATATGTGAGGATGTGCATTGACTATAGAGAAATAAATTCTATTACAACAAAAAAAATTATCCTCTTCATTGAATTAATGATTTATTTTATCAACTTCATAGATATCAATATTTTTTGAAGATTTAACTTCATTCTCGGTGTCATAAATTGTTATTAATGAAGGAATAAATTCCAAAGATATATTTTTAGATGAGGTATGGATATTACGAGTTTATAGTAATTCCATTTGGATTGACTAATGTTCCCTTTGTTTTCATGGATCTAATGAATATAGTATTCAAGGAATATATTGATGATTTTTTGTATCATTTATTGAGAATTTTCTAGTGTATTCTAAAATCTTTGAAGACCACTAGAATCACTTGAGGATCATTATTGAGACTCTCTGAAGGAAAAATTTATTTGGTAAATTTATAAAGTTTGAATTTTGGCCTGAAACAAATTCTTTTCTTAGACATATTTTCTCAATGGATAAAATTTCAGTTGATCCTGGGAAGACAATGACATTCCAAGAATGGCCTACACCAAAAAACATAACCGAAGTATGCAGTTTCATTGGATAAAAGGTTACTATCATCATTTCATACATAATTTTTTCCAATTCGCTAGCCCATTCACCTAGCTCACATGTAAATGGGTTAGTTTTTTATAAAAAAAAATTATGCATAATGTTTTTAAGAGTTGAAGAGATTATTAGTAAATGATCCAATTTTAACTTTACCATTATAAATGATGGGTTTCTAATATACATTTATGCATAAAATAAAAAACTAGGTTGTGTACATATGGAAATGATAAATTTATTTCATATGTTTCAAAATAGTTGAAGATTATTGAACCAAATTATCCAACTCATGGTCTTCAGTTAGTAGTCATAATATTGTCTCTAAATACATAGATAAATTATCTCTATGGTGAAAGATATGAGATATATATAGATAAAAATAGTTTTAAATACTTCATTACATAGAAAGAACTCAAAATGAGGCAAAGAAGATGGCTCAAGTTTCTCATAGATTATGATTAATCAATACACTACCACCCATGAAAAGAAAATAAGGTAAGATATGCATTAAATAAGAAGGATCATGGAATTTTGACCCAAATGTTGAATGTGAATGATCCTATATTAATGGATTTAGTAAATATGTGTATGGAAATTGTTATGTAATGGGAAACATCACTTATTTTTTAAATTATTTCTAAATAATACTTACTAGAGAAGATAAAAAGATCCCAATACGAGGAAGAAACCTTTCAAAAGAAAATTAAATCCTTTAATGATGGAATATTGGAATACATATTTTATGAGGATGGAATTTTGAAATTTGGAAATAGGTTATGTGTTCCATAAATACCTAAGCTAAAAAGGTAACTATTAGATGATGGTCGTAGATCAAATTTTCCTATACACCCAAGTAGTACCAATATGTATTGGGATATGAAGGAACATTCTTTTTGGGATAATATGAATTTGTTAATTAATGATTATGCATCAATATTCCTAGTTTATCAAAAGTGAATGATTGGATAAAACATCCTAGAGGAGTCATGAAACCTATACATATTCCTATGTGAAAGTGGGATAAAATTACTATGGACTTTATCACTAGATTACCATAGACCCCCAGAAAGAATGATGTAATTTGGGTAATTGTTGAATGCCTTACAAAATAAACACATTTTATATCTATAAGATAAGACTTTAATCTTGAGAACCTAGCGGGAGTATATATTAATGAAGTTGTAAGCCTTCATGGCGCACCTCTATCAATTCGGTATTATCAAAATCTATGTTTTACATCACAATTCCAGAAGAGTCTTTAGAAATATTTGGATATTGAGATTCATTTGAGTACTGATTATCTCCCTCAAAATGATGGAAAATTTGAAATGACTATTCAAACATTATAGGACATGTTGAGATCATTCCCACTTAACATTCAAGGTATATGGTATTAGTATTTATTGTCGGTATAATTTTCCTACAATAATAGATTCTATTATAGTATTCAAATGGAGTCATATTAAGAATTATATAGAATGTTATGTCATACTCCAACTTGTTGAGAAATAAGTTTATAGAGGAAAAATGTGGGCCATGAACTTATTGAAGAGAAAAAAACAAAGTTAAATACTATTCAGACTCCTAAAGTAGCTCAAAGTTGGTAAAAGAGATTTACTAATAACCAGAGAAAGTATTTGGAATTTTATATGGGAGATCATGTCTTTCTCAAGGTATCTATATGAAAGGGTGTCATAATGTTTGGTTTGAAAGGGAAACTGAGCCCTAGGTATATATAACTATTTGAAATTCTAGATATAATTGGTTATGTAGATTCCCGATTATAAATTTTTCCAAGCCTCTCCAAAGTTCATGAAGTGTTCCACATATCATTATAAAAGAAGTACATTCTAGACCCAATGCATGTAATCACCTATAAAGAAAAAAAATTGGAAGTTGGTTTTTCTTACTAAAAATATCTTATTGATATTCATGACACTAGATAGCATGTATTGAGAAATAAGATGACCCAACTTGAAAAAGTTCTTTAGAGAAACCATAAAATTTATAGATCAATGTGGGAACCTGAGGATGTAATGAATAAGAACCACCAACATCTATTTAGAAAAAAATATTCATGAAAAATTTAGAGGATGAAATTTTTTAAGTATAGAAGAATATAACACCTTAAAATTGATGGTATGATTAATCTTAAATAAATTTAATTTACTTGATAGCTTATTTTTCATGTAACATCGAGCTTAAACAAACCGTGATATACTAATAAATATTAACATGACCATTGGAATATTAATGTGACCATTAAGAATAATAATATTACTACAAGAAAAATAACCTCACTTATAAAAGTATAAATTTTTTCAGGTATCCTATAAATTAAAATATGATATATTTATATCATGGAATAAGTAAATAATGTTTTGAAATGATAAATTAAGTGTTGTTATATTAGTGAAATGTAAATGTTTATTTATAATTTTATAATTAATATAATGATTTTAATGAAAACTTATTTTCATAAAATAAATTCATAAATTAATATTTTTTTGTTTAAAATTATAAGGTAATTTCATGATACCTTAATTAATATTTCAAAGTACCATAAAATTGTTTATGCTTTTAAAATCAGTATTTCTCAAATAAATGATTATTTTAATTAAAAATTAAATTTATCATATATATAAAATTATTTTAAAAAAATGGTGTCAATTTTTGAAATATATATATGTTAAAAATTATTAGGGGTAATTTTTTGGATTTTTCTAAAATAGTTGAATTTTTAGTGAACAGTGAAATACAGTAATTTGTGGTATTAGAAATTAGATGAATTATTGAGTCATTGATGATGTATTGATGATATAAGAACCATTAGTTTTAAATCACACACACTATTTACTTTACTTGGTCACAATAATCATCATAATTGATAGTATTGATCTAAAATAGTAAACAAATGAATAAAATAATCAAAAAACACCTCTCTCCTCCACTATAAATACTTCCCCTTCTCTTAAAAGCTTCTAAAACTTTGAGATTACCTATATTATTTCCAATTACTCTCCCTAACCTCTTCACCACATCTTAATATATCTGGACACAACAAAAGACCAATGCCATGTTCTTTAAAGAGGTTCTCAAGGATATGTTATACAAGTCGTAAAATCCTCTTTCATTTTCTTTTAATTTCTTTTCATTTATTTTATTTTTTCGCCTATTCTTAACACCTATATAAAAACATTAATGATAACTCTATTATATTTTATATATTATAATTTTTTATTTTAATTGAATATCCATCATCAAACCCCTTCTCTTATACCTTTTATTCTAAAAATGAAAACACCATCTGTGATGTGTCAATTTACATCCATCATGGATGAGGAATTTTCATTTTCCATTACCTCCTTCAAATATGGTCATGAAACCATTATTTTGGTCAAATAATATTTTATTAAACATATTATAAGTTATATAATGTTTTGGAACCAATATATAAACATGATATTAAGTAAAATGATATAATTTCATGGTGGTCAAAAAAACAACCAAAAGAAATTAAATCATTTAAATTTTCATTTCATCTAAAGAATAATTATCATACCATATAACCAAATGATATATAATATAATTGAAATTTATATATGTTCATTAATAACATATAATTTCAATTCTGGAGAACTATTTCTATTTTAAATGAACTTTGATACTTGTATACAGGCGAACTGATCATAAAAAACTAAGAAAACAAACACTCTTGTAAGGGGTTTCACATCTCAATTTTATTTCTATGACATATGAATTATTCATCACTTATTCCTTGTGTGTGATGTATGTATACTTCCCCTTTTTATTTATTATTATTTTTCATTAAATATCTATATTTTTTGTATAATGGATATGATTATTATCTTATCCATATACAATGTTTACATATGGTGTTTATTTTGAATGTTGTTTTAACTAGGGAAATATTGATGAATCTATAGATTTACACAATATGGATGTTTTGAAAGGGCGTATTATTCCTGATTTAAATCTATGAATGAATAAATTTTTTTAACTTTATTGATGTGTGGGACCCTATATTATATAGTCCCTCCATGCATCGACAAGTCACAAGATGCCAAACATTTTTCAGAAAACCCTTCACATTAGTTTCTAAGAAGAATCAAATTAGTTTTTACCCATAGAATTAACCATCTTGTGAAAGGTATTTATGGTGGTTCATAATCCAGATACATAACATCCAATAATTAGGAATTTTTTTCATTCAAATTCACTTATTTCATTCCATGATATTTTCACTATGACAAAATCTATGGTTGAATTTTAATTCTCAATTTGTTGATGTCTTGTGTTTTTTAGTTAAGTGCTTTTACAAAATGTTTTTGTTTCTTATTGATTTAGCTTCAATTATTATTGATTCAAATATCCATTACAGAGAATTTGAGCTCACCCTATTATTTTTTCCCTTCCCCATGTTATGATGATAAAATCATTGAATAAGTGTCAAGGATTCAACTTATTTTCCTTTTATATGTTTTATGTTTAATTTCCAATATAATTAGGGAACCATATATATATGTAGTTATTCAAGACTACTAATATGATTGATCCTTAGTGATGTGATATCTTTTATCTATGTCATTCTTATAGAATAACCACGGACTTTGGGATACTCGGTTCTGGGTTTTTGAAGTTGGATAATGACTTTACTCATAACAAGTGTCTTTTAGGAAAAAAACGTTTCCTAAAGACCGTAAAAACTATTTTATGGTTTTAAAAACATTTTCATTAGCAATGGATAAAATACGATTCTTACTCTTAGTGGATTTTTCTTAAGAAAAAATTACTAGACTATGTAATTTTTTTTAATAATATATGTCCCTTGGTAAGTAAGAAATCATATAGCACATGGAGATCCTATTTGAACCTTATTCATACATATACATACTCTTCTTACCAAACTTCAGTTCTGTTATCTTTTTTATATCCATATCATTTATTATCTTTTAAAGTACATGGAACACACTTTTTTATGCGAAAAAATCCCCCCTAAAAAATATATATATTTTTTAAATGAATATAATATGATACTGACCAGTGGTTTGCGACATTAAAATATTTCTTGAACATTAGTTAGTTTTTATGATCCATAATAATAGGCTTGTTATTATAGAATATATTATTAAGGAATTTACAAGAAGAATAATTTACTCATGGAATTTTGTTTTCCAAGATGAATAATGAACTCAAAGAATTTGGTTCAATAAGAGGAATAATCAAATATATGATTTTTTGTTTCCCATGGGAATAATTGAGTTGAGGCATTTGGTATACTAAAATAGGGTTAAGGGAAGGAAAAATGATGTGAATTAATGAGATAAAATTATAAGATGGTAGGGGAAAGGTATTAAAGTAGTGTTTTCAGATGGATTCAAGATAAGAGATCCAGAAATCACTATATCACTACCACAAAATAGGCTTTTATCAGTGCTAAAAAAAGGCCTTTATCAACTATCAGCACTAAAAAAGAACTGTTAATCAAGACACTATAAAAGCGGGTTTTTGTGGGGTGGGCTATCCTTTATAATCACTATTCAAAGCGCTAATAATGTCTCCGGTTATCATATCTTCAATTAGCACTGATAAAGGTGGGCCTTTATCAGCGCTAATTGAATCGCTGATAAAGGCTTCTCGGTCTGGGTGTGCTGTTTATATGACAAGACATCTAGAAACCTGAAACAGATAAACAGTAGACCAAAATAACTAAACAATCAAAAATAACCTGAACAAACCAGAAAAAACCATCTAAAAATAACCACTCATAGTATATATAAAAGAACCACATACACGATGCAAACAATGAAAAAACAAGAAGCGCATCCAAAAGGTTGGAATACAATTCTATATACATTTAATTGAAATCATGAATAAAAAAATATTCACTTAGGTATATACAAAATAAATATATTTAAATTTTGAATAATGTTTTATAAATTTACATTTACAAATATCTAACAAATAGTTTAAAACATTAATATTTTGTCTTTTGAAGTCTGTGGTCCCCTTAAAAAATGTCCTTCAATTGTAATAGCCGCTAAAAAAATCATCCCAACTCCAGAAATAGGTTCCACCTAATTAATAAAACAAATATTATGTTAGTAATAATATAAAAAATAAATTTAACATTAATATGAAGAATTAATGAAAAAGATGTCATTTTTTAATAAAAATTACACATTTGGAGTTATACTGGTCACATCATGCATCATATTGATGTGTGGTTGATTTCAACACATCACACATGACCGATGAATCATTGTACTGAAGTATCAAAACAATTGGAATGAATTTACTTAGTTTTCAGAATGTTATTTGTGTTTTTTTACTAAAATGTCATTTCTAACCGAAAACACCCAATTTCAGTCATACTGGTCGCATCGTGAATCAGTTTGATGTGAGAATTCTTCATACACGTCACAAAGAACTTACGAATTTATGTCTTTAATTTGGAAGACAATATGGGTGTGTTTTATTGGTTTTTGGTGAGTGACTCCTTTTGAGTTAAAATGTCAATTTTAAACTGATAACGGACACTTTTAGGCATACTGGTCACACTGTTTATTAGGATTATGTGGGATTGATTCCTACACGCCACAAATGAATTATGGATAATTGTCCTAAAATATAAAAACAATATTAATGCATTTTCTCAGTTTTTAGTAGGCCAGTTGTATTTTTTACTTGAATTAATGTCAATTTTAAACAACAAGACACATTTGGAATGATACCGGTTAACCAATGCATTGTATTGAGGTCTAGTTGATTCCTAAATTTCACAAATGAATGATAGATCATTTTTCTAAAGTATCAAAACAATCAGAATGCATTTCTTTAGTTTTCAGTATATTAGTTGTGTTTTTTAACTAAAATTTCATTTCAAACTGAAAACATGCAATTTGATTCATACAAGTCACATCATGTGTCTGTTTAAAGTGAGGCTGCTTGATACATGTCATAAAGGGCATACAAATCTCGATCCTTAATTTGTAACACAATCGGAGCACATTTTCTTTGTTTTCAGTGAGTGGCACTTTTTAACTAAAATGTCAATTTTAAACTCTTAACAGACACTTTTAGTAATTCTGATGACACGGTACATTGGATTGAGGTGGGGTTGATTCTTACACATCAAAAATGACTCATGGATTTTTTTTCTAAAGTATAAAATGAATAATAATGAGTTTTTTTAGTATTCAGTATGTTAGTTTGGTTTTTTACTTGAATTTAGGTTAATTTTAAATAACTAGACACATTTGGAGTCATACCATTGACATCATGCATCGTATTGAGGTTCGGTTGAATCCTAAATGCCAAAAATGACTGATAGACTGTTTTCATAATGTAGCAAGACAATCAAAATGAATTTCCTTGGTTTTCAGTTTTTTAGTTGTGTTTTTTACTAAAATGTCATTTCAAACCGAAAATAGGAAATTTGAATTATACTGGTTGCATCGTGCATCAGTTTGACATGAGACTGCTTGATATGCATAAAAAAGTACTTATGAATCAATGTCCATAATTTGGAAGACAATCAGAGTGTGTTTGTATTATTTTCAGTGAGTGACACATTTTGAGTAAAAATTTCCATTTTAAACTCGTAACAGACACTTTTAGTCATACTGATTGCACGGTGTTTCAGATTGAGGTGGAGTTGATTCTTACATGTCACAACTAACTCATGGATCATTGTACTAAAGTATTAAAACCATCATAAAAATTTTTCTCAGATTTATATATGTGAGTTGTGTTTTTTTACTTGAATTAATGTCAATTTTAAATAACAAAACACATTTGGAGTGATACTGGGGACACCGTTCATTAGATTAAGGTGTAGTTGATTTCTACACATCACAAATAACATATAGATAATTATCCTAATGTATCAAAACAATCGGAATGAATTTTTACAATTTTTAGTATTTTAGTTGTGTTTTTTTACTAAAATGTCAATTCAAACTGAAAACATGCAATTTGAGTCTTACCAGTTGTATTATGCCTTAGTTTGATGTGACACTACTTAATACATGTCACAAAGGACTTAAGAATAACTTCCCTTAATTTGGAAGAAAATTGAAGCACATTTAGTTTGTTTTCAGTGAGTGACATGTTTTGAACTAAAATGTTAATTTTAAACTCGTAACTGACACATTTAGTCATACAGATCACATGGTGTGTCAAATTGATATGGGGTTAATTCCTACATGTCACAACTAACTCATAGATTTTTTTCCAAAATTATAAAAACAACCCGAATGTGTTTGCTCAGTTTTTAGCATGTTAGTTGAGTTTTTTACTTGAATTAATTTCCGTTTTAATTAACAAGACACATTTAGAGTCATACCAGTGATATCATGAATCATATTGAGGTGCGGTTAATTCCTACACATCACAAGTGACTAATATATTATTTTAAAAAAGTATCAAAACAATCAGAATGAATTTCCTCAGTTTTCAGTATGTCAGTTGTGTTTTTTTACTAAAATGTCATTTCAAATAAAAATATGAAATTTGAGATATACCGGTCGCATCATGAATCAGTTTGATGTGATAATACTTGATACCCATCACAAAGGACTTAAGAATCGTTGTACTTAATTTGAACGAAAATCAGAGTGTGTTTTCTTTTTTTAGGTGAGTGACATGTTTTCAACTAAAATGTCAAATTTAAACTCATAATGGACACTTTTAGTCATACTGATCACGTAGTTTTTCTAATTGAGGTGGGGTTGATTCGTACACATCACAACTAACACATGAATCATTTTACTAAAGTATCAAAATAATATGAATGTGTTTTCTCGGTTCTTAGTATGTCAGTTGTGTTTTTCTACATGAGTTGATGCCTATTTTATATAACAAGACACATTTTGAGTGGTACCAGTCCCACTGTGTGTCTTATTTAGGTGTAGTTGATTCCTAAACATCACAAAATACTGATTGATTTTTTTCTTAATGTATCAAAACAATCGGAACGTATTTTGTTCATTTTTTAAAATTTTAGTTTTGTTTTTTTACTAAAATGTCATTTCAAACTAAAAACATACAAATTGAGTCATATCAGTCTTATCATGCATTAGTTTGATGTGAGGTTGCTTGATACACATCAAAAAGGACTTACAAATATATTTATTTAATTTGGAATATAATCGGATCATGTTTTCTTTGTCTTCAATGAGCGACACGTTTTGAATTAAAATATCAATTTTAAACTCGTAACAGACACTTTTGGTCATACTAATCACTCAGTGCATCAGATTGAGGTGGGGTTGATTCCTACACATCAAAACTGACTCATAGATCATTTTCCTAAAGTATCAAAACAATAAAAATGTGTTTTCTTGGTTTTTAGTATGTTTGTTGTATTTTTACTTGAATTATTGTCATTTTTAAATAATAAGACACATTTAGAGTTATACCAGTCACACCATGCATCTTAGTGAGGTGAGTTTGACACTTACACATAAAAAATGACTGATATATTTTTTTCCTAAAGTATCAAAACAATAGGAAGGCATTTCCTCAGTTTTCAGTATGCCAGTTGTGCATTTTTTTACTAAAATGTCATTTGAAATTGAAAACATGTAATTTGAATCATACTGATAGCATTGTCAGCCAGTTTAATTGGAGATTTCTTGATACATTTCATAAAGGACTTACTAATTGCTATTCTTAATTTGGAACAAAATCAGAGCACATTTTTTTTGTTTTCTGTGAGTGACACGTTTTAAACTAAAATGTCAACATTAAACTCATAACAAACACTTTTAGTAATATTGATCACACTGTGTGTCATATTGAGGTAGGGTTGATTCCTACATGTCACAATTGACTCATGTATCATTTTCCTAGAGTATGAAAATAATCCAAATGGGTTTTCTCAGTATCTAGTATGTCAGTTGTGTTTTTTTACCTAAATTAATTTCAATTTTAAATAAGAAGACACATTTAGAGTTATATCGGACACATTGTGCATCGTATTGATGTGTGGTAGATTTATAAGAGTAAAAAATGACTAATATATCATTGTACTAATGTATCAAAACAATCCGAATGCATTTCTCAATTTTTAGTATTCTAGTTTTGTTTTCTTACTAAAATTCCATTTCAAACTGAAAACATGCAATTTGAGTCATACTAGTCACATCGTGCATCATTTTGATGTGAGACTGCTTGATACACATCAC
Source organism: Viscum album (assembly GCA_963277665.1). Classification (NCBI taxonomy): domain Eukaryota; kingdom Viridiplantae; phylum Streptophyta; class Magnoliopsida; order Santalales; family Viscaceae; genus Viscum; species Viscum album. The sequence continues at coordinate 180,561,611 of OY728153.1, read as the reverse complement.
AATGTACTTAAAAATCACTTTCCTTAATTTGGAAGACAATTGGATCATTTTTACTTTGTTTTAATTGAGTGACACGTTTTGAACTAAAATGTCAATTTTAAACTCATAATAGACACTTTTTGTCATACTGATCACACAGTGCATCAGATTAAGGTGGAATTGATTCTTATATGTCACAACTAACTCATGGATTGTTGCCTTAAAGTATCAAAATAATATAAATTTTTTTTCTCAGTTTTTTGTATGTCAGTTGTGTTTTTTACTTGAATTAATGTCAATTTTCAATAACAAGAAAAATTTGGAGTTATATCGGTCCCACCGTGCATTGTATTGAGGTGTGGTTGATTACTACATGTGAAAAATTCTTGATATATCATTTTCTTAACGTATCAAAACAATCAGAATTAATTTCCTTGGTTTTCAGTATTTTAGTTGTGTTTTTTTACTGAAATGTAATTTCAAACTAAAAACATGTAATTTGAGTCATACCAGTCACAATGTGTGTCATTTTGATGTGAGATGGCTTCATACATGTCACGAATGACTTAGGAATTTCTATTTTTAATTTTAAATACAATTGGATCATGTCTGATTTGTTTTCAATTCATGATAAGTTTTCAAATAAAATTTCATTTTATACTAATATTGGACACTTTTAGTCATACCAGTCACATCGTTCATCAGATTGAGGTGGGATTGATTCCTACACATTACAACTGACTCATGGATTATTTTCCTAATGTATCAAAATAATCTGAATGAATTTTTTGGTTTTTAGTATGTCAGTTGTGTTTTATACTTAAATTAATGTCAATTTTATATAAAGACACATTTGGAGTCATATCAATGACATTGTGCATCAGATTGAGGTGTGTTTGATTCCTACACATCAAAAATGACTCATGTATTTTTTTCATAAATTATCAGAACAAATTTATTGTAAATTTTATACCTGAAAATCAATGAAACCTTGCCTTTAGAACCTAAAAACGAGACCTGGCCTGCTCAATATTCTCAATCTACCTAGTTTAAATAGATTATGGAAAAACCTTTGATCCATGTACATATGATAAATAATATCATCCTCTATCTATTTAATAGATTTAGTTGGCCCAAAAATTAATCAACTTCTATATATTCATGAACTTTGAATGAATATATGATAGTTTGTTCTTCACTAGGATGACTCAACAGAGGAACTGACAATGTTGCAGACCGAATCAATGTTTTTTTGGAGAAAACCCCTTCTGTTTACTGAAAAGGAGAAGGGTGGAGGAAGATCTTGTGCCCATTATATCTCAATATGTCACAAAAAACTCAATGGATGGGGAAATCCCTTTTGTATACTCGTTATCTTTTGTGTTCTATCAGCAACACACATACCCTGTAAATGAGGACCACCAATTTCTTTTAAAAAACCAATCAACGTGAAATTAATTTACTATAAAAACAAGGACGACAAATTAACATGATTTTTAATGGGGTGTTTAGTTCATACAAATCAAGAAATTACCATTAAACAAAGAGAAAGATAAGACAAACAAGATTATTAAAGTCAAGATTATTTGATTTGTTTACCATGTTCATTCTATATTTGTACATTCTTCCATCCGGTGTGTTGCCCATTAGTTTCTAGGAATATCTTTATCTTCTTATGAATATGACTATTTTTAGAAGTCTTGGTAGTACTATAAAAATATAAATACACAGAGGATTAATATGTATTTTAAATGAAATAAAAATTATCATTGAAAATACCTCTTCAAGGATGCTATTTTGTTCATGGAATATGATCTCTTCCATAAATGTACAAACATACTAACCAAATTATTTATCGTTTGTTTGTTTCAGGCACTTCAGAAACCTTGAGGAAAAAAATTAATTTTTTATATGTTTTTTATAGTGAAATCTTATTATATATACCTTGATACTTATCCAGTTGTAGTACATTTCAGGTTTTTTGTTCTTTTCTCCTGGCCTCATTCTATGATGTAGACGATATTCACACACCGCCCTATCATAATATAATCTTCATTAAAAGATAATATAAATTCTATAACTATATTTTTAGTTATAAAATGTTGAATGTAGAGTATTACAAATTGAAAAATGCCACCATTTGTGTTTGGTGTGTTGTATATCCATGCATTTAATCCCAAAAATAAATATTTGGAGTATCCCAATTGACCGTAATGAGAATACAATGATTCCTAAGAACACAAAAGAGAATAAGTAATTAAATAAATTAAAATATATTTTATATGATTAAATTTTAGAGTTTTACCCATGCATCATTGTTATTAATAAGAGTCTATCATCTGTAATTTTTTTGTTAAAATATTTGAGCAGTCCTGCCACTATTTCACCTTGTTTCATGGATGTTATGTCTTCTTGTTCCGTAGAGGTGACGTGAGGACTAACAAGCACAAAATTTTGTTCATGGGGAAATACTTTAAATTGTTCTTCATATAGATGCCTATGAATAATATGAAATTTTTTTAGTCATAATTATCATAGAATATCATCTTTTGGAAAATCAAATCTTGAAAACATATTACATGTAAACATTTACAAATGAGCCACCTAACCAATCATATTCAAGGATTTTAGTTTCACTCTCAACACCAATGAGGTCTGGATCTTCCCCTCCATATATATTTTCTTCAAAATCAATTATGTGATTACCACCTTCTTTCAACTTTGTATCCACAAGATCCTTTAATGATAATAAATTTGGATATAGAGTGGGGGTTTTGGTGCCTTTTGTAGATCGTTTTGATCGGTTAGTTGATCCTTGAGATGGTTTTGAACTGGTCCTTCATTTCACCCCTTCCCTTTTTCTGTCAGTAATTACATACATTGGTTCAGACCTTTTTTCATTAAATGTTTAACGTTTAGCTTGAACATTAAATTGGAAATGAATACCTCATTGTTGACATGATTTTTTACAAGATGTGGTGGCCATGTGATGAATGTTTCTCGAGCTTTTTGACCATATGAATGTATGAATAATTAATTGGAACTGGTATCTCGGTGATCAACTCTAGGGATATAGTAATTGACACTCTAACATGATCTTTCATAAGTGTTCTATTGTGTATCATGTTGTTCTGGATATTGAACATTGTAGCCTTTGGTATAATGTGATGGGTGGGTGTTGATAGATATAAATCACAGTCATTTTCACCCTATAGAATATCAATACATGAAATGTATCAATGTCTAGTATCTATCTAAATCACATTTCACATAAACAATTATTAGAATATTGACTACATTAGTGAAGAATTTTTTTTGTGGGGAATGGCTCGCCTCAAAACTGGTGGGGGTGGGGAGGGGTCATCACGCGTAGGTTGGTCTTGAGTTGTTTCATCTCTTTTCCTCCCCCATAATACTTTCTATTATCTCTCTTAGGTATTTTAATTGTTCTTGAAACATAGATAATGTTTCTCTCATCTTTTTCATTTCCTCGGTTTGATCCTCCGCTTGTTTTTCCCACAAAATATGTTCGGGGTGTCACCCCAAAACCCGCACCTCTGACATGACTATAATTTTCTAGCTTCTTCAAGGCCTCTCAAAGTATGTCTACATCTGATGTTGGTGTTGTTGATTCTTGTTACTATGGAAGATAGAAAATACAGGATAATAAGTAATCATTGTTATATAATATCAATTTAACTAATTTTTTCATGTTATACTTACACATGTTTGTCACACATTTTTGTGATTTCATATATTAGTTTTCCATATTTAGTTACATGCACCTCCTTCCATAGAACATGGTGTGAGATAGAAGTGGTTGGGATTAGAACTCTTTAAGATACATATAAGAAAAATAAAATAGTTATTCTATTGTTTTAAGTCACATAAAAGTATTATGGTAGGTTTAAAATATGTACTAAATTTTGTTCATGTGATGCGTACCCCATCCTTGCTTTACGATAGGGGTACACTGGTTTTGATGCTCGTTGTTTATTCTCAACACTCAGTTGTTGTTTCACAAATAAAACACTATCAATCAAAGTAATGAATCCACATACCATCAAAAAACATATTACTAGACATAATGTACTTGAAAAGTCTTCAACATATGACGACCAGTAAATGCATCCCACGATGTTTGCGTTATCAGGTGTGCATAAATATGTGGGTGTGATTTTATTTTCCCTTCATCATTTTAAGATGATATTTCATTAAAAGTGTGTGAAAACCATTGTGAATCCTTCTAATGACCCTTAAGAAATAGTCTTTGTGTGAGTCATATACTATAAATTCACTCTACAAGAGATGATGAAGTTTAAGTAAATGTTTCATTATTTAATTTTTAGTAAATTAAAAAAATTATATCATAATGTTACCATAATATCTCCCCACATCAGTGTCTTAATCTCAGCCACAACTTGGTTCCATAAAGTTATATCAATCACCACACTTTTTAGAGTGATGATTCCAATGTAACTACTGAACATGGAATTTTTGGGGTAAACAAGTTAGCCTCGCTTATTCAATCCAATCTCATATTTGATACCTTTCTCTTTAGCCTTAATGATTTTCTCTAATACCATAAAACTACAGCGCTCCTGATTTTTCTGTGTCACCGGTGTTTCATAACCTTTCATTTCCTTAGATCCACTATCATCAATATATTTTTATGACTCTGGAGGGATAGCATTATCATGTACAGATGGTGGTTGTACCTCTGCAATGGGAGAAGTAATAGGTTGAGAAACATGTTGTTCGTCTGCACTGCGAGCAGCAGTAGGTTGGGAAACATCTTGTGCCTAAGGATTGGGAGAATCATTATGTACAGAATTCATTATCTACAAATGTGGTTTAATATTTAATTTAGATAACATAAAATCAGAAATGAACAGATATTAACATAAGGAAATAAGTTGAGAAACTTATTGTTCATATGCACTACGAGCAGCAGCGGGTTGAGAAACCTTTTGTGCTTGGGGATTGAGAGCATCATTACGTGCATAAGTAATTATCTGCAAAAGTGGTTTAACATTTAATTTAGATAACATAAAATCAGAAGTGAAGAGATATTAACATAAAGTAACATGATGTATATTATAAAAAAATTACCTGGTTATTGAACTCTCTTTTTTTAAAGGTTGAAGGAATTTGACCCCTCTATAAATTATCCAAATCCCTTCATTGTGGTCTCCTCTGATTTAAAAAATGCTATCTACACTGGGACCATTATCAAATGATTGAAAATTCCCAATGAAAGGGTTATCCTCTGTTAAATTTTTATCTGACTCTTCAATGGTTTTGGTCGATAACAAATCAATTGAACAATTTTGGTTTTCGGGATCTGGAACACAAAGTACTTGTACTTTCTGTGATTACATTATAAACAGTTCGTTTGTGTACCCTTCCTTACAGAAATCAACTTTCACAAATCCCAACTCACCTATTTTAACAGAACTTCTATTATCAACCCACTTTCATTGAAAAATTGGCACTCGGAATGTCTTATAATCCAACTCCCATATTTTGTTGATGATTCCAAAATATGAAATATTCACATAAAATGTGTTTCTATCCTTAACACCAGAAATATGCATCTTATCATCCACAAGTGTAACTCCTCTTTTCTGTCTCGTACTATATGTATCACGTTCCTTAGTATAGAATTTATAATCATTAATTACATAATCATTGTATGATAATATGTACACACTTGGTCCTCCAGCAAGCCATCTAAGTCATTTTTAAATTGAGTCTAGATTTTCATTTGACACCGTAAAAATTTTGTTCTAAATCCATCCTATAAACTATTTTTTATTTTTATTTGATATACATTTTTCATCCCTTGATGGATTTGAATGCCTTATATTTTTTTGGGATTTTAACTTATGGGTCAATGTCTAAACTATTATGAAAAACATAAAGGAGGGGATGCTCCAAATTTGTAATATTGATTGTGAAAACCTCCTTTCAAGAAATTCATTCACCCACAAGTCACCCAGTGTGAAGATATTTCGTTAAACCAATGATTTGTACAATAGACATGTATTTGGTAGAAAATTAAATGGCTTCCTCAATAATATATTTCTCCACAATATAACCCTCTGGTCGACTTCGATTTTTGACACACCCTTTCAAAATTTTCATATATCGTTCATTGGGGTACATCCATCTATAGTTTACAGGACTACATAACTGAATCTCTCTCACCAAGTGAACCATTAAATGAACCATCATGTCAATGAATATGGGAAGGAAAAACATTTCAAATTCACATAAAATGACAACAATTTCTCTTTCTATAGTCGGCAATTTCACCGGGTCTATAACATTTCTACATATACCTTTGAATAATAAATAGCACATCATTAATGTATAATGGATATTCATGGAAAAAATGAAATGTAAATCTATAAGAATTATATCTTTCATCAAAACACGGTAGTCATGTGATTTCATACCTTTTTACTTTAAATCATGCATTAGAATGATGTTCTTTATATTGGATGAATACCCATATGGAACCTTTACGTCAGTCAAGAAGTTTCAAAACCAATATCTCTCCTACCTGGAAAGAGTGTTTGAGGAAGGAGGAATAAATGTTCATTTTTCATCATTCACTGGTGCTAACTCTTCTCATATTCACATGTCAACAATGTCCAAAATATCCTTAATTCCATCCTTTTTTTCTGAGTTCATTTAGTAACATTTCAATGACACTATCACATACATTTTTTTCAACATACATAACATCAAGAAAATTTCTGACATATAGACAATTATAGTATAATAATTTATAAAAAAACTGATTTTCTTTTCCAACCATCTTTCATAAGGTTTTTCAAAAATGGTTTACCAAAATTAGTGTCCATATCTTTAACCTTATCAAATAGTTTATCACATGTTTGTACAGATGGTGGTGTACATTCTTCTAAACATCAATCGAATGATGTCATCCAAGATTGATACTTATGTCATTGGGGTAGAAATTTGTGATGTCCAAGAAATAGAATTTTCGATGAATGTTTCAACAAAATTGATTGTGTACCTTGTTTGCAGATAGGACACCCAAGAGTTCCTTTAATACAATATCCTAACAAATTTTCATAAGTAATAAATACATTTATTGTCCCATAAAACATGGCTCTCAATGTGAAATCTTCATTTTGGTAAGCATCATACATCATAACAACCAGATCCCACAATAATTTCAAATACTAGATCAATAGAGCCAAATAAACATCAATATAATTACTCAGTTGTTTTGATATTGTTATAAGCATAAATAACATGATGTGTTTTCATTTCTGCATAACCACTGTGGAAAGTTATAATTTACCAACATAAATTGTCATGTACTGTGAGTAATGAATTGATAACCAAAAGGATTTACTCCATATGTAGATAACACAAGATGAAGGATTCTCGAGTTGTTTCTAATGTCAGGATACTCATGATAAATTCTCTTTCACTAAGTAGAGTCTACCGAATGCTATATTTTTTCATATTAATTTCTTCTTTTTGCGTACCACGTCAATTTCCCTACAGTCTCCTCACTTCTATATAGGTGTCTAAACCTTGGAATGATTGGAAAGTACCATGAAACTTTCATAGGACCAGATTCAACTTTCTTTTATCGAGAATCACCATAATGTAGACATTATATATGTTATTTGTAGTCCTTGGGAAACAATATACAGTCTGTCAGGTAGGCGTGTATTCTTTCAGAGATCGTACCCATCGTGTGTAGCATTCATTTATCATCATAAGTTTATCTCGTGAGCTCATTATCTTCTGGGATCATGTCAGTCAAGAGAGAAAGTATTTCTATAAAACTGTCGTCACTCCATATGTTTTCTGCTTTCAAATTATACCAATTAAGTATGACTGACAATGATGTATATTTAGTGCAACCATCATACAATGGTGTTTTTTCAGAACTATTTATCTATTCAAATAATTTTGGGAAATCATGAAGTTCATCTTCAACTGTCCATGTCATTTATTTAATACGATCTTCAGCATCATGCACATCTATAATAACGTCCTTGATATGGTATTCTTCATTTTCCACACTTGTAATCATATCAAATGATCCATAAAACCCAGTGTTATCTCAGTCACTAGCTACATTCTCTTTTTCCCCGTGTTTATTCCAATATTTATAACTTCAATATATTCTGTGATAGATCAAGTGTTCTTTTAAATCCTTTGGACTAATTTTTCATTAATAAAAATAGCATAAACACAAACAATGGATTTGAGAAAGATCATATGCATGATATTTGAAAAAACTTGATGAGGTATTTCACTCTATCTTCAAACTCTTTTTTCAGTCAATTGGCATCCATCCATTATTAATTCATATCCATCTTATATGATTCAGTTATATTGACATTTAAAAAAATAAATACACCAAATTTTCATATAAAAATTATCCAAGGCTAAAAAAGTTATAGACTTTATATCGCCTTTGAAAACTATTTATAAAATCACAGTTGAAATCCCATTAAAAAACCAACTATTTACATAAATTCCTCTTTAAAATAACAATCCATTTTCAAAATAAACCAACTAGTTCCATACACCCTTTCTCAAAACTGTAATTCTTTTTTTAAACCATTTTCAATAAATTTAAAACCCAAAAATGGTATTTTGAAAACATATATATTTTTTAAGAAACATTTTAAAACACACGAATTATTTTAAAAGTAATCCCCTAAAAAATCACTAAATGTAATTATAAAATTCCACTATCTAGCCAGTGAAAATCATTGATGGCCCACTACTAGAATTTTGGATATTTTAAATGGGCTATTTGCGATGGGATCCCGTCACAAATAAGCTTTAGCGATGGGGACCCGTCACAAATAGCCCATTATAGAAAACGGCGTCGCAAAAACATTTTTTGTAATGGAAAATTTCTCCATCGCAAATAACTCTCTGATTATTATATTATATATAAATAAACTTATTGTGATGGGCTCATCACAAATATAATTTGTGATGGGATCGTCACAAATAGTTTTTGTGACGGTACCAAGGGCCCATTGAAAATACTATTTGAAAGTATATTTTTAAATTATTTGTGATGGGATCCCATCGCAAAAGATCCCGTCGCAAATAATAACCTAAATAAAAAAAATTATTTAAATTATAATTAAAGAAAAAATAATATTAATATTATTAAAATAATAAAAAAATAAAATGTATTAAAATTCTTAATATTTTCAAAAAAATATATAAAAAAATCATAAAATATTATTATTATTATTATTTGTAAAATAAAAAAACATTAAAAAATATAAGACTAAAAAAATATATTTAATAAAATTTTGATTAATGAAAAAATAATATTAATATTATTAAAATAATAAAAAATATTAAAATTCTATATATTCACAAAAAATATAAAAAAATCATAAAATATTTTTATTATTATTATTAAAATAAACAAACATTAAAAAATATAATAGTAATAATAAATAATAAAATATTAAAAATAAAAATAATTATGCAATATTCACACCAATATAAAAGACAAACACATAAAATAGTTCATATTACAACAAATCTTGAATTCAAATGTTTTTAACATACAAAAATCCCTGAGGGGGTCGTCTTCTGGAGGAGGCGGAGGAGCATTAGGAGATGGTGGAGGAAACTCCATCACTAAACTGCGAGTCAGACGACGCATGTACTCCATCTTCTCGTGATGATGTTGCTATTGTTGCTACTTCCATCAACGCATCTCCTCCTCATGTTGCTGCTATTGCTACTGCTGCTATTGAGACATCACTTCATGCTGCTTTTGAGAACTCTCTATAAGCATAGCTTGAGTTCGCAACTGGTCCTGATACTGTGAGGTAGAAGATGATTCCTCTCTATGAGATCCTCTCGAGCTGGACGCCAACATTGCAACAATACCATAATAAGTACCATGAGTCACACGAGAGCCGATACCAACTACTCGGTCCTTCTCAAAGCCATTCTGAGTTCCTGCATCCATGCCGCCTCATCGAAATGGTGGGCACTGGTCTGATCAGTCATCTCATCCTGACTCCCATCCTGTGTCTTATAGGTCGCAGCCTCATATGACTCCTCTAATTCCAATTTGAAATTAAAATTGTTAAAATATTATAACCAGTTAATTCTCAAACTAAAAAAAATACTAACCACAATCTGATGCTGGCGATCACCTCTAATATCTCCAGTGACTGGATCACTGTACATCCTCCGATAAACGTCGTACTCCGTAATATTGGGATTCTTGACTACCTATAAAAATATAAAATATTCTGTTTATATTTAAAATAATATAAAATATTTAAAAATGATACTTTCCAAATGCTCTCTATGTGTACTAAATGTACGACTACCACCTCGATGTGTTACCTCCTGTCTCCTCCGGTTCTTCCGACCCACTGAAGACCTCCTTTGAAATCCACCACCTATCCAGTGTAATAATAATCCATCCCAAACGTGAGATGAAATTTACTCTGGTCGGTGGGCTCTACACGACTCATCAAAATCTCTCACTCCTACTTTCTTAATGTATGTTCTTCTCAAATTCTGCAAAAACTGACCGAAACGGTCACGTATAGATGTTTCACATGCCGCGTGGATAGCGTCATTCGTGCTATCATCGATGGGATACCATAAAACCTAAAAATAATTTATAATATAAAATTATTTATAAAATAAATTTCAAAATAAATATTATTTATTTACGTACCATTCAATGATTGAACATTCCAAGCTGCACATCAACGAGAATCTGTTCCCAAGTGATCCATGGTTGAGAAAAATAATTGTGCAAGATAGTGCTCCCCTGTCCAATAGCTACATGTGAAAAACTATGAAAAAAGAATAAATAATAAAAAAAATTAGTATATAAATAAATAAATTAATGAAACCTAACAAAAAAATACTGGTTACCATACCTCCGAGTGCGTGGATTGAAGCCAAGAAGTGTACGTCGCTTGGGGATAGGGTCAGGAATCATCAGTTGTGGAAGACCACGCCCCCCTCTGCATACCCCCTAAACAACCAGTAGGATGAGGGTCAGATGATCCCAAATCTCCCTCATCCAAAGGTAGCTCAGCCTCTTGTAACTCACAAAAAAGATCAGGGTCCATCTGAAACACAAAATGATTGTTGTTAGCAGATAGTTGAATTTAACAATTATATATAGTTATATATTAGTTATGATTATAACCAGCATTTAATTGTGTCAATGTTCACCTTCATCATCATCTTCATATCTGACGATGTCAATGTCTTCAAATTCGTCCTCGAAATCATTAATATCCATATGAGTTTCAGTTTCATAATCTCTTGTCACTTCAAATTCATTTGTAACATCATTAACATCTTCTTCACCATCGACCCTTAATTGGGGGGTTTCATCATTGATATTCACATCTCTTTGTGAAAAATATGGATTTTGAGTAGTCTTTTGAAAAATTTCAATTCCTTCCACTTCAGGACAACCACATTCAGTTTCAGTAAACTGATTTTTCCGAAATTTCATTTTTATTATGCTCCATCATTTACTCAGGTCTCGTGAAGTATCACATTACTTTTCTTAAAAAAATTTATGTGCTTGTTGAGCCAGTAAAAATGGTTCATTTACTACAATAAGACTTTTATATTTAATATTGACGATTCCATGAGTCGGATGAACACACAAGCCTCTATCAGTATCCAACCACCGACATTTAAATATCATCATGTAATTCTGCCCTAGATAACATAGCTCAATAATTTCATCCAGAATGTCGTAAAAGTCAACTTCATTTTCTCTATGATGCGATCCTCTAAAAAAACTCCATTTGTTCATTGTTTTTTTATTCCCCATATGCATGTGTATGAAATTGAAAAACATTCACCACATATGAATTATAAGATTGAACCATTTTGGATGGTGGGTTACTCAATATACACAGTTTCTTATCAATTTTATCAGAATATTAAGACTCCTAAAAATTAGTAAAACAAATATCAATATAATAAAAAGTAAACTAAATTGATATTAAACCATCAATAACTTACATTACCAGTTTTCTAAACCATTGAGGAATTTTTTTTCTGTGTTCTTCAAGAGCAGCTGCTGTAATTTTTTGAAGTTGTTTCTTAATATGATTATCATATAACCTAAAAATAATATAAGTTTACATACTATAACATAAATTATAGAACACGTTATAGAATCACTCATAGTGCAAATAATGTCATTTCTTTAAAGTTGATCAAAACATATGTATGAGCTTTGTGATATTCATCATCTGAGATCCATCATTCTTGAACTCCATCGAAGCCAAGATTTGGCTGATTAAAAAATGATAATTTATTATCCATTTTTTTGTTAACATTTCCCTCATTTCATTCCATGCGGTTGGGTTTTGAGGGGTATTCAGATTCAAAGTAGTAAGATCACAAAAAATTAATTTCCTCTGGCAAATAAGCTTCAACAATTGATCCTTCAACGGATGCTTTGTTGCGTACTTTTTTCATCAATTTCTTCATGCATCCCTTGAATGGGTACATCCATATAAAATGTACTAGACCTCCACATTTAGCTTCATGTAGAAAATTTAATATCATATTTTCCATTTTGTCAAAGAAAGCTGGTGGAATGATTTTTCCAGATTACATATAATTACAACAACATCTTCTTCTAGTTTTCTTAGCACATCGTAGTCTGTTGTTGCTACAAAAATGTCTCCAAAAAAAATGATATGTCTGTTATTGAATCAAAAATCATATAATTCAACAAACCTCTAATTCCAATCAGTATAAGTCTTTCCATTATAACATGACAATCATGACTTTTTAATCCAGTAATATAACCATTCTTAACACATCTTCCCAAATTGGAAGCATATCCATAGGGAAGTCTCAAATCTGTAATCCACGATCAAAATAATAAGTGAATCTTTTTGGACAGTGTATAAGCTACTTTTGGATTCATTAACCTTTGTGATCTGAAATTTTCAAACAGTTCAAGTTCGGGTCGCTTTCAACTTTGGGCAAGATCTAATCGTGCTTTTACAGTATCTTTGGTCTTACCTGGTGTATTCAAAAATGTATGAAATAAATTATCAAAATATTTCTTCTCGATATGCATGACATCAAACATGTGGAAGACCAACAAATCAGACATATACGGAAGATCCAAAAAAATTCTCAATTTTATCCAATTATGTTTTTTTCCAAAGCCATGAATTTTCTGCTGGTTTACTGTTGGCCCAAATGTGATGGGAGGTATTGAAAATAAAACTTATTTAAACTCAATACCTAAGATAATTTTTGGAGGTTCAACCCTTTCAATTATGCCTTTTCTAAAATGATATTTGTTCCTTCGAAACGAATGATCATTTAGAAGAAATATTTGATGAAAATAAAAATAGCAAGGTTTTTTTCATTGACGAGCATAAAGGATTTTTTGTCTTTCATATAGTAAGAACATGATTTTGGACCATTTGTACCTCATCCAGATAACATGCCATATGTCGAAAAGTCAAAAAAAATTCACATCAATGCATCTTTTAATATGAATTTCTTTTCGCAGCAACATCATATGTACTAACATCGTTACTCCACAATGAATTTAACTCATCAATCAATGGTTTCAAATAAACATCAATATTCTTTTTCAGATTTCCAGGGATTAATAAGGTCAAAAATATATAGGGATCCTTCATCAACATCCATGGAGGTAAATTTTACAGAGTTATAAAGACATTCCAACATGAATACTGAATACCATAAGAACTAAACAAATAGAAACCATCATTAGAAAGACCCAATCACACGTTTTAGGCTAATAAAGTAAAAGATGGAGGCAAACGGTAAAAATGTTTCCATGAATCACCATCAGAGGGATGATTCAAGATTTTATCAGTTGAAATATTAGTTTTATTCTATGACAGCATTGACGTTGTGTTCTGAGACATAAATAAACATTGATGTTGGGGTGTAAGGGAAAAATATCTCAACTGTTTTATAGGAATTGATCCAGACTTCCCTGGTTGAGCTTCATTATACCATGATTTACCACATATGGGGAAACTATCCAATGACTCATTTTCACCAGAATATAAGATGAAATCATTTTCACAGGCATGATTTTTCCGAAACTAAGGCCCAGATTACGAACCAACCTCTTTCACTCATAGTAATTTGCAGGAAACACATTTCCTTCAGGTAATAGTTTTTTAACCAAAGAAAATATCTGATCAAAACAGTTGTTTGACCTTGCATTATTTGATTTAATATCCATAAATTTTGAAACTGCACTTAATTTTCTTATCTTGCAACCAAGATATAATGCATCATCAGCAGACCTCAACAACTAATAAAATTTGGATGGTGCCAACTCATGAGTTAAATCGATATCATCTTGAGTTTTAATTTGTTGAATAGATGGACCTCCAACATCATGTACTAAATTTTGAAACCGTGATGGATCCAGAATAAAGTTATTTGTATCTTCTATGGAACTATGTTCACCGTGTTGATACCAAAAAACATATTCTGGTTGAGAACCAAACCACAAGAGATGTCCCCCAACCTTTTCAAATGTGTCAAACATTCTTAGAGAACAGTTTTTTCAAGTATACTTAATTGTGACTTCTGAAACATATTATAGTTTTGATGATTCAAATGATATGAAAGCTTCAACACCCTCAATATATACAGGATTTAAACCAGAACTGGTTGGATTTCTGCACTAATTTATCGAAGCACGATCATCAAATAATGACTAATTTTGATTTCCATATTCCATATTTTTCTACAAAATATAAAATCATCACTTTTTTTGAATAATTTGAAATTATAAAAAAACTCTCTAAAAAAAGTAGAAAAGCAATTACAACTACTTATTAATAATTACCATTAATTTTAGGAGACACAATTTCCAGTGGATTGACGACTACTATTTTCTCTGACAGCTCATTTACTTGCATCTTTCTCACACTAAAATCACAATGAATAATCTTCTGAGAGGTACGCAGATTAATTATTATGCATACGAGAATGTATAAGAGCACCTCTGGGCATATTATTTATTGTGATTTAAGTTTGATAAAGATACAAGTAAAAGAGCTATCAGACAAAAGAGCACCCTTTTCGTCAATGAATCATCTTCTTGTAACTATCACTGCCTGAAAACATTATGAAAAATGTAGTCCTATGAATGCATATTCAAACTCGTGCATACGATATTGGATATGCATACGTAGAAGCATACTTTTTATAATGTTTTGAGTCGGTGAAAGTTAAAAGAAGAAGAGTCATCGAGTAAAAGGAGTGTCGTCAATCCACTGAAAATTGTTCCAAGTTATTAAAAGTTATTACAATTTATTACGATTTATATTATTCATAATTAATCATAATTATTTCAAATTATTACAAATTATTACTAATTATTACTAATTATTCCTAATTATTACTAATTATTATTATTTAATTGTAATTGTTCCTAATTATTACTAATTATTACTATTTATTCCTATTTATTCTTATTTATTTCTATTTATTCTTATTTATTCCTATTTATTCTTATTTATTCCTATTTATTCCTATTTGTTCTTATTTATTCCCAATTATTGCTATTTATTACTAATAATTTCTATTTATTCCTAATTATTCCTAATTATTCCTAATTATTGCTAATTATTACTAATTAGTGCTAATTATTGGATATTATTGCAAATTATTTGAATTTATTATTGTTTATTGCTAATTATTACAAATTATTTCTAATTATTACTAATTATTTCTCATTATTCCTAATTTTCCTAATTATTCCTAATTATTTCTAAATATTCTTAATTATTGCTATTTATTTCTAATTATTCCTTTTTATTACTAGTTATTTCTATTTATTCCTATTTATTGTTTATTATTCCTATTTATTGCTAATTATTCCTATTTATTTATAATTATTTCTATTTATTTCTAATTATTCCTGATTATTCCTATTTATTCTTATTTATTCCTAATTATTTCTATTTATTACAAATTATTCTTATTTATTACTAATTATTCCTAATTATTCCAATTTATTCTTAATTATTGCTAATCATTCCTATTTATTGCTAATTATTACTATTTATTGCAAATTATTGCTATCTATTGCTAATTATTACTATTTATTGATAATTATTACTATTTATTGCTAATTATTAGTATTTATTCCTATTTATTACTATTAGTTTTTAATTATTACTATTTATTCCTATTGATTACTATTTATTGTTATTTACTCCTATTTATTACTATTTATTACTAATTATTGTTATTTGTTACTAATTGTTGATATTTATTACTAATTATTTCTATTTATTACTAATTATTTCTATTTATGACTAATTATTCCTAATTATTCCAAATTATTCCTAATTATACCTAATTATTTCTAATTATTCCTAATTATTGCTAATTATTCCTAATTATTACTATTTATTCTTATTTGTTTCTATTTATTTCTATTTATTCCTATTTATTCTTATTTATTGCTATTTATCCCTATTTATTCATATTTATTACTATTTATTGCGAATTATTCCTATTTATTGCTAATTATTTCTATTTATTGCTAATTATTTTTATTTATTGCTAATTATTCTTATTTATCGCTATTTGTTCTTATTTATTACTATTTATTCCTATTTATTACTAATTATTCCAATTTATTGCCATTTATTCCTATTTATTGCTATTTAATCCTATTTATTGCTATTTATTCCTATTTATTGCTATTTATGCCTATTTATTACTATTTATTTCTAATTATTTCCATTTATTTCTAATTATTGCTATTTATTCCTAATTATTGCTATTTATTCGTATTCATTGCTAATTATGACTATTTATTGTTAATTATTCCTATTTATTACCTATTTATTCCTAATTATTTATAATTATTACTATTTATTGCAAAATTTTCCTATTTATTGCTAAATATTCCAATTTATTTCTAATTATTCATATTTATTCTTGATTATTCCTATTTATTACTAATTATTCCTAATTATTCCTAATTATTCCTAATTATTCCTAATTATTCCAATTTATTACTAATTATTACCATTTATTGCAAATTATTACTATTTATTGCAAATTATTACTATTTATTGCTAGGTATTACTATTTATTGCTAATTATTTCTATTTATTGCTAATTATTACTATTTATTGCTATTTATTATTAGTTATGCCTATTTATTACTATTTATTCTTATTCATTATTATTTATTCATATTTATTACAAATTGTTGCTATTTATTACTAATTATTCCTATTTATTACTGATTATTGCTATTTATTACTAATTTTTTAAAATTAGAACTAACAATTTCAATTTATTATTACAAATAAATACAGATAACAAAACAATTTAAATCTAATTTCATTACAACTAATCAAAAATAATTAAAATTAACATCAAAAAATGAAATAAATACTAAATTAAAGAAAATATAAATACCTTTAAACTTGATCTCCTATTGATGTAGATGCCTTCAAAACTTTTTTGTGAAAAAAAACTAACTCACCCAAAATTTCTCTTTGAAAATTGAGTTTAGAGAGAGAGAGAGTAAGAAATGAGAGGTGGATTTGAATAAACTGTTGAGGGTATATATAGGTTAGATTAGTTGTGACAGGACTATTTGTGATGGGCAGCCCGTCACAAATAGTATTTTTTGTGATGGGGCCCGTCGAAAAAACCTTTGCCCGCATTAATTACGGTCAGTGGTTAAAATTGTATTTCCAACGGGTCCCGTTGCAAAAGGTACCTACCAACACACTATTTGTGATGGGAGAACATCCCATCGTAAAAACTTATTTACAACCTCCAAGTATTTGCGACGGGACCCGTCGCAAATACCCGCAGACCGACACAATATTTGTGACGGGGGAATACGCCCCATCGCAAATAACCTTCCCACGGTTTGTTGCGCAAACTGTGCCAAACCTTTTGCAACGGGACCCCAATTCTCATCGCAAATAACCAAGTATTTGCAACGGGTAGAATCCCCCATCGCAAATAATCTCTTGGACGGACTATTTACGACGGGATTAATTCCCGTCGCAAATAACCTATCACAAAAACTTATTTTTTTCTTAGTGGCCTCACACCTTATATGTCTCATGACCCCCCCCCCCGTATCTAGATCCAATCACTTGTTTTCAGTGTTCCTCTCATCAACCTTATCGACTGGCCAACCCATCACTGATGGGTGAATTCCTTTTCTGGTGTTCTGACCCCTTACTGGCTACTCAAAACCATATTTACATTTAAATTTATGATTAGATATTAACACTATCATACTCACCCGTGAACATAGCAACTTGCTAACTTATTCACATGTATTATTATGAGTAGATCTTAACACAATGACACTCACCCTTTTTGATCCTATAGACTTACTAACCTATTCACATAACACTTATATATCATGATATATAATCTTTTACCCAATGCATTGGTGGGAAATATAGGTACTACCTGTCTCATAATACATAAATTTGTTTTCCACGTGAAAATAAAACATTCGTTATCTCATAAAGAACCCATATCAACTGGAGAAAATAAATTCACAATGATGAAGTGAACCACATGATCAAGGAACAATATAATAGTAATGAAAACCAATATTAATAGTCACACTAATAAAACAAGCATAAGGGGGATGTAATCAATATAATTATTTAATCCTCTATATAGAACTACCGATCAAGGAACAAAATGTCATGGGATATACCTTAGGTACTAGTGTGTGACGATCCAAAACGACACTATAAATACATAGACAAACATCTGATATATGATTCATCCAACAATAAAATTATCCACCCAATTAAACCATACTTAACTCGTCATAATGGAACTTTCCCACTACCCCTGTCTTAAACACAACTAGGGGGACCATAGAAGTGTGTGTACCAACTAGGGTAGAATGAATCAAGACCTCCCACATAGACACCCAAGTTACTATAAACAAACAACCATTGAAGTGAGAAATATATCAAGATTATTACCCAAAAAAATGTCTCACACCTCACCTCCAACACCATTACATATAACATCCCCTTTTCAAATCATACAACCATCATATAAATAATGAATAACCCATAATTTGTAAAACAAGTATAGGGGAAATCATTGAGGGTCACATGAGAAATAAACCATTTACTTTTTAAAGTGAAAAAATGGTTCTTCATATGAAAACCAGCTTAGTACGTAGAGTCTCAATAGCCTTCGTTAAAGTCTCATAATTTCAATGATTTTGGAAGGACATGAAAAAATAATCCCTTTTTTCTTTTCAAAACATTCTCCAAGCACATGAAAATTCTTTTGAAAAAACAAAAAAAGCATAAGACCTAAACTTACTATAAAAACATTTAAATGACCCTATAAACCATTTAAAATATGATTTTCATGATAATTAATATAATTTAAAAATAGTATAAGAAATTCTTATGAAAACCCCCTTATGAAAAGACTATAATTTGAGAAATAGATTTATAATGTCACCCAAGAACCCATACATTACTATACTTTAATTGAAAATAAATTTATAAAGTATACACATTCCATGAATTATAAAATAAAGGAAGATAAAAGAAACACCTACTTTAAACAAAATGGTAACCAATACAAAATATATCACCTCCCATAGAAAACACTCAAAAAGCCTAAAGCACTAAATCATCATGAAAAATGAATTTCAGTTGTTGGGAGAAGGATAAACCTATGGAAAATAGATAAGATAAGAGGGATAGGGGAGATAAAAGAAAAAGAGTGGGAATAATTATTAAAATGAAAAAATAATTGTTTTCATAAATAATTCGAAATACAAATCACATAACACGAACTTAAGAAATCATAGAATATTATAATTTTCATTTTCTAAAATAAATCATATCATAATAACATATAAATTGTGACTAAAATATCTCTACATGGAAAACAATCCTAAGATGAAGAATAAAAGTGAAAATACAAACGTTTTCACAACAATTTTTTAGAACATTGAAGTGAAAATTATATTTAATTTTTTTGAAGGGAAATATATTACTATTTAAAATGTTATTATAAATAGTTCCTAATAAAAATTTATTAAATAGAAACAGAGGTTTTAAAATTAAGAAGTAAAAATACTCTTAAAATGTTTACTTGTAATATAATCCTTAATAATTAAAACTTGAAAAAGATATAATGTATTCATTGGGAAAGGCCTCTATAATGTAGTAAATAAGAGACCCTTATCTCATGGTGTTGTAGGTGTGTGAGACAACTAGTTCGTTTGGGGAAGGATCAATAAACTATCAAAGGATGAGTAGTGTGGTGATGAAATCCAAGTTTGGAAATTAGTAGTGGGTTTTAGCTAATCATGATAGTTTGTAATTTGAGTAATGATTAGTTGTGTTTCATGAAAATCATATAAATTTTTTGGTCACTAACAAGCCCATGTGGGGATGTGGAGATTCAAACTGTAAGGGTCATGTCTAGTTAAGTGGATGGGTCCTTGATTAATTCAATTGGTTTTAGTGATGTGAGAATGTATGGGAGTTTTGGAAATGATTGTGAGTGTCAATATTAAATAGACAATGAGATATGTTCATGCTTATGTTTTGGTAGTTATGTAATTTTCTAGTGCACATTGGGAGTGGTGTGTAGGTGGAACTAACTTGTAGGTAGAGGTGGTTGGTTTTGTGTGTGTGCATAAGTGGCTGAGTTGCACTGGTAGATGATAGATACTCCTATAATGGTATCAATTAGAGGAGATCAAGAATGAATCAACGATGTGAACCTATAGAGTGGGGCTTGGGTTGTTAGGGGAACTTTTTGATGGGAGATAGTATGATTTTTCACTTAGTGCATTGGTTGAATCATGTGAAAAATCATAATGAAGGTTTATTTAGACATCTACACTTGGGAAAGTAATAAAACTTGGTATTATTTGGACATCGTTTTAGAAACATATAATGTGAATTATTTATTGGATTGAAAAGGTATTGGGAAGGAAGAAAATTTTTAACATTTGAGTTTTTTTGAATTGTGGGCGTATTCAAGATGAATATTGGAATCAAGAGTCTGATGCGCAGGATCAGTGGCCCATGATGGTCGAGTAATACCTCTAGAGACACTTCTCAGAGATGATAAGTCCTT
This sequence comes from Viscum album, assembly GCA_963277665.1. Taxonomy (NCBI): domain Eukaryota; kingdom Viridiplantae; phylum Streptophyta; class Magnoliopsida; order Santalales; family Viscaceae; genus Viscum; species Viscum album. Next base: position 180,540,449 of record OY728153.1, on the reverse strand, counting down.
ATAGGGGAGATTGTAATGGAATCATACTTTCTTAGTGTGTTATTCCTTATTTCCAGCCTTTCTTTGATGTAATTTCAGTTATTATATTTTAGGTTGAAATCATTCCCATAGTTATGTTTGTCGATACACATTTGTCTATCACCAACCCTTGGTGATCTTGAATGGGCTTCAAGCATTGTACCGAGCCATCTTGGGTGACATGTTATGTCGACCCGTGTTAAATTGTTACATATATTAACATGAATACTTCTGGGAATGAATATTTTCATCACCATCAGAATCTCGTTCTCTTCTAAAATCATAGGCTCAAGTTTAATATATTATATGTTGTGATACTCTTTATTATAGATTGTAATTGTTAACCTCAAAATTTCATATCTCACATAGTAAAAACATGTTATGTAGAGTATCTCATAATTATCCTTTTACTAGAACATGACAACCTGACTTTCTACATCATAGTGTGTTCACATAGACTCCAAGTATACATAATAATTCATACTGAGATATCCTATATGGCATGGAAATCCCAAAGTAGGTAGAAACACCAAGGTGTTCCTAATCGACCTCACGAAATGTATAAACTTCCCATGACATGATTAACTCATACATGTTCCCCTCATAGTGTGGACATTATAATCATTACATGAAAAAATATTATATATAAATGGAATTATCTATATTCCCATTATAAATTTCATGAATATTAATATTTAATCTCCCATAGTGTGATAAACTAGTCGCCTTTAAAACATCTTGGATCTTAATTCACACAGGTACCTCTACATGGTGTTAATTATTCCACATGAAACCAACCATGGAATACTGTAGATTTATCAGAGTGAATTATGGTATTAGGATGTTACTTATATCCTATATATATAATTTTTATAATTTCTACCCAAAACCATCCAAAACTCCATCAACAATCTCTATAACATCATATTCTCTTTTGGAAATACCTTACACATTGGTACATGTGACCTTCATGTATCACTATAAGGTTCTCCATACATTTCTATTTCAATTGAAGTGTGGCCTGTATAATTATATATATATATATATAAGGATTATTATGAATTTTTCATTTTTCTAGGAACTCTACCCATGGTGTAAAACTTATACTCATTCCATGGTATTTTCTAAAACTTCTAAAATTTATCAAATGAACTCCATATAACTCAACTGCATTATCAAAATTCCAGAATTATTATTTTGAACATATTCATCCCATATTATAGAATAACTTCCAAAAAATATCAAATACTTCTTTTATAATAACTTTCAGAAAAACCATATATCATTTTAGACATCTACTTCCAGAACAACATCCAATAACCAATCATGTGTTGATAAGAAATCCAAAACCCATAATCAACATATGTTGACCACAAATTTATAAATGTCCATGATTATAAAATGCAGTTTAATTACATTTTTTCTAATAAATCCATCACCAACATGTTATCAATAAATCCAACACTAACCTATATCCAACGAATCCAATATTAAAAGATTTCCAATAAATTCAATAGCAACACTAATTCTCAATTAAGTCATGAAAATCTCCCCCTATTAATTATTTTTCACCACTATCATGAATCCAAAACATCATCACGTCATTCCTCCTACTCCCCATTTAAGGGACAAATAGATTCCTGGATTCATCATGATTACTTCTACCCATTTCACTAAATATCCAAATAAAACACTCATCATCAAGAAAGGATATATAGTCTTTGAGAGATCCTCTACCTTATAAAATAAGGATGTCACATTCCAATACATTATCACTCTAATAAAATTGTATTTATGGAGAACAATATAAACTTCACTTCCTTTGTTACCTATTGTAACATTATTTGGTGAAATGATGACACTTAATATACTAATTTCTCCTTTCAATTAATCTCAGAGTGTCCAAAATGGTTTATTACTACTATTTTCATAGGAATTTTCTTTACTAATTTTTATAAGAATGGGAAATCATCAATAAATATTCTCTTGAATTATTGGAATATTACTTTCATTGCATTTCTAGTGGATATTATCCCCCTTTAAAAATAAATTTCAGGAATATTATAACTTCAAACTCATTCTCCACTTATTTAACAAAATTCTTAATATGAGTTTCAAGATTAAGAAAACTAATCAAATATTTCTGAGTCCTAAAATATTTTTATGAATTCATATTACCACATATAATTATACCATCAAAAAATATATTCAACTATGTCATAATTTGATATAAGAAAAAAATATTAGGCTAATAACACCACTACGATACATTTCACCCACATACATTTATAAGTTTCACGCAATAACAATATTTATTTTCTGCTATGATGAAAAACCAAATTAAATTGAAGATTTTTAAATAAACCAGTTCAAAATATGATATATGAAAATTGAATTTTACCAAATATAACTAGTGTTCAAATAAGGACCACCAATGGACACGATTTTCAGTGGGATGTTTAGTCTGTACAATTCACAACATCACAATCAATATCAAACTGTAATAAGTGAAACCAATGAGAAAAAGGAAAAAACTAACCATTGAGGTGTGGTTCAGCATGCAGTAGAGGTGCGTTCATGGTGTAGGAGAGTCACGGTGAAGGAGAGGCATGGTGGAGGAGAGGCAATAGAGGAGGAGAGCCACTACAATGGTGAGGCAAGATGGAGGAGAGGCACTGGTGGAGGAGAGGCGCGACAAAGGAGAGCAGCGTGATGAAGCTTGGTTCATGGTGGAGGAGGAGTCAATGACTGAGGAGGAGGAGGCAGGAGAGGAGGGAGGAGTGGAGGGAGGAGAGGAGGTGGCGGCAGAGGCGGTGACAGTAGGGATCGACTTCCACGAGAGATTGAGGGGTGTGTGGAAGGAGGAGAAAGCTATGGTTTATTTATAAAACCCAACAACACTTTTACCATATCTAGATAAAAAGCACTGATAAATTATGTTTCATCTGGGCTAAAATTGAATGAGCCGATAAAACATGCCTTTATCAGTGCTTTTTTTGTACTGATAAAGGCCCATCTTAATCAGCGCTAAAAAAACTCTGATAAAAGTACGTTTTATCAACTTTTCTTAATTAGCACTGATAAAACATACCATTTATTCATAATTATAAAATTAAAACCAATATATTTATTACATTTAAAATTTTAAAAATATATAAAATTAATATATTTATTATAATTTACTAACTTAAATTATCATTAAATATATATATATATATATATATATATATATTTGTGTTTATGTATAAATTATAATTAAATATATATAAATTTTTTATTTAATTTATAATTAAATATATATAAATATAAATTGATATATTATTTTTATTTTTATTTTCATAAGTATTTAAATATATATATGTCTTTATCTGTATATATATTCATTAAATACATATATTTATAAATAAATATATTCAAAATGTATTCATAAATATATATTTATCAATTAAAAAATATTTTGTAATTTTATAATTATTTAATCATATTTATATTTAATTAGTTATATATAATTATAATTTTATATAATATATTTAAAAAGAATATAATTATATATAACTAAATATTTATATTTTTAAATATAATAAATAAATTTATTGTTTAATTAAATAAATTTATCATAATTTTAAGTATTTATGAGAAGATAATGCTTTAATATAGGAACTGAGTGAATACAAAAAATATATATAATACTATAGTATATATGTACAACATTAGGGTAAACAATGAACATATATTCATGTGAATATGAATTTATATGAATCAATTGACACAATAATTTGGAAACATAAATTTATATAAATATACATATTTAATAAGTATTTATATATAAATATATTAAAAAGTATTTATATATAATATTATACACATATAATAGAATAAATATATAATAAAGAAATAACTAATACTAATAAAAACAATAAACATAAATAAAATATAATCATAATAAAAAAATAAACATGCGTTTTTTATTTAATGTATACATATAAACATTATTTTTGAATATAATTAAAATATTTTTATAAAAAATAATAATATTTTCTATTAAAAACTTTTATCTTCACTATTATTAGTGCTGATAAAGTTTCATTTTTATCAGTGCTTTTTGTTAGCGTAGATGAATGTGGGAATGTATCCTCCTTAATATTAGCACTAATAAAGGTTATATTTATCAGCATTTTTTTCTATCATTGATAAAAGTCCCACTTTTATCAACGCTTTTGGATTAACACTGATAAAACATAATTGCTTCCCTTACTCGGATTTGTGATAGTTTATATCCTATGAGAATAGAAATCAATCCATACATAGTTCTTAACATGAGAATTTTCATTCTGATATAGGATCAAAACAAAAAGAACCTTCATGGTTATACTCATGAAAAGAGATTTGGGATTCTAAATACATTGTCTCAATGTATGATTGGTATTGAAAGCCTTACATAAATGTAGAGAATATACACAAAAAGAGTTTAGATATTGGTTAAATTTGGAGTTTTAGTTGGAATACATGATCCATGCATCACCCCTTTTCTTCTCTATGTCAATAGAGTTTCCTTTCATTTTAATGTCTCTCAAGATCAAATTGATGATGAGCACCGAACATCAAAAGTTATAAAAAAAAATTCAAAAAAAATAGTTTGTTTCTATGGATTAATATATTATTTATATGCTAAAAAATAAAATTTATTTTATTATTAGAAAAACTATTGATTCTAAAATTCATTAGGTGTAAATGTATACATAATAAAATGAAGGATATCATTAGAAACATTTAAATCCAAATCCTGACTCATTTATAAGATCTTCTTAAAAAACTAAGGGGTTATTTATAATGAAAGAGAGTCTCATTTTGTAAATAATTATTTGATTATATTATATATGTTATTAGTTTCATTTCTTGAAATCCATTTAGAAGTACTTAATACGAAGATAGAGTTATTTTATGGTGAGTTGGAGGAAAAAAATTATAATAATCCACCAGATTATTAAGCTAGAAAGATCAAAAGTAATCAAGTTTGTTTTTTAAATAAATAATTTTATATTTTAAAATACTTTTCACAATAGTGTTATAAGAAATTTTATTCTTTTATTCTAAAAAAATAATTTTAATCATCTTAAATATGATTATTGGGATAATTTTAAATATTTCATGAATAAAATCATTTATCTCATGTTATATATTGATAATATGTTTATCATTTGTAATTACATGATGCTAATTCATTATATTAAACTATTACTCAAATATTTTTTTAAATGAAGATCTAGGTATTTCTAAAAAAAATATATCATTGAAAGTGTTAAATATATTAAAAATACTATGTTATATCTATCTTAGTATTCTTAATAGAAAATATCTTGAAATGATATTTTCCTATAAGCTAAAACTAGATATCATACCTCTAAGTAAACATTATAAATTCTTTATTTCATAATATTATGATAATGTTTTAAATATATTATATGAGTATAATTCCTTATCCTAATTTAGTTGGAATTATTATGTATTTCATGATTTTCTTGGGCCAGAATATTACAATATTTGTTTATACTTCAATTGGGTTCATAAGTAATCTCAGAAAGCCTCATTGGCATGAATTGAAATAGATACTCAAATTATATTTATATATCATAAAATTTTTGTTTATTAAATGTTAATAATGTTCATTTTGAGTATAAGGTGGTAGGTTATACATGATCTCATTTTTTCCAACATAGGAAAAATTGAAATCCATCACCACTTATGTATTTAATATATATTATGGTACAATTTCATAAAAATGAAACATGTTTTTGTATTTTGTTTATCCACCACTATGACTATAAATATTATATTTTATTTTATTAAATTTATTGTTGAATATGACATAATATTTTACAATAATATATGAATGAAAATTTATCCAATAATATGACTAAGTTTATTAAATTTTAAATGTTTGGAAATTGTTTAGAAATCTAAATCACATGATCTATTCAATTTCTTGGGTGTAAGAAAACCATGTGAATTTCTAGGTTATAATATTTTATTCACAAAGTAAATATTTTTGAAATTGGTTTTTCATTTTTTTTGTAAATTAAATTGTCTAATATGATATTTTTTTGAAAATTATTTCCATGGAAAATATATATATTTCTTTTATCATTTTTTTATTTGTTGGGTAAGATAAATTAGTGTCTAATGGGATTTACATTCCAATTGAGTCACTCCATGAAATAGTATTTACTACTATAGGACTGGTGAACTTTCATTTCCACTCATTGTAGGGATTATCTCATTTGATGATCCATTCTTAATATATGGAATTCTTCTTGGAAATTAATTTCATTTTGTCTCACAGTTTTCCTCTATCGACAATGTGTCTGTTTTATTTCTTCCCTATCTTATAACGATGGATTTTAATGATGCATTGATGACTAATAGTGTACCTCCACATGTCCTTACATTGACCATGAATTCTTTCTAAATTAAATCATTTGTTTCATTTCAATTTTGATGAAAAAAATGTGAATGAGGGGGAGTAGCAATGGATCCAATATATTACATGAAATTATTTAAAAAGTTATTATAGTTAAGAAGACGTCTATAAGTGTAAAATTCAATAACCAAATGTCCAAAGATCCATTAAATAATAACTATCATTCCACCTATCCCATAACTGCTTCTTACTTGACAAGTAGCAGACAACACAATGTCTTATTAGGGAAATAAAAGCTACATTTCTAGGATATGTGATTGACTGAATGAAATTGTTTATTTGGACATTTCACGAATCAAAATTAGGTGTGAGATAAGATTTATTTATTTGGGAATTCCCATTTTAAATAATCATTAGAAAAGTAATACCTTTTTTATATAGATTTTTGGGGAAAATAAGAAATGAGACTAGGGTAGGGGTAAAGAATGCTTCAAAAAATCATATATAAAATGAAAAATATCTTAAATCATTACTTAAAAAATAAATACATTGATCGATTGTTATTTTTGTTTTAAATCTACTATTGTGTTTCTATATATACAATGATAAAAAATAAGTTATAAAAATATTATTTTTAATAATTAATAACTACTATTTATAATTAATATATTATTATGTATTATTTTTTATTGGTTTTTAATAATTAGTAAAAATAAATAATAATCAGTAATAAATAATATTTCTTAGGGTTACATAAAAATAACAAAAAATAATTGAAACTAAAGATTAATGTTAAATTAATGTTATATATATGTTATATTTATGTCAATATTATAACACATCTAAAAAATATAACGGTAAATATAGTTGTTATTAACATAGATATAACATTAATATAATGTCTTGTAATATAAATATAATGTAAATATTTACTAAATTTAACATAAATAGTTGTTATTAACAAAGAAATAATGGATATTAGTAATCCAATTATGACTTAAATAATAGTTATTAAGGTATATATATCATTAATATAAAATTAATATAACATTATCAAAGTTTATATAATATCAGTAAAATGTAAACATATCATAAATATAATTTAAATAAAACGGTATTAATTCAGACCGATGTTAATTCCATTTTATTTACAGAATATTTATGTTATATTTATATCATAGGATGGTTTTAAAAAAATGAAAATGAGTTTAGGTTTTTAATATTTTTAGTCATGGATCTTAAATGCATTGAAATTCAAAATGTATTGCACTTGTTTAAATTTTTTGTGGGCTTTAACAAAATATTTTGGCAATAAAAACTTAACATGATGAAGATTCTAATGTATCTAAAAAAACCTAACTTAAAAATAATTATAGTAACTATAAAAATATATTTTTAATTATAAATATTTCAAATATTCTTTATAAATAAAAAACTATTAATAAAAAGGTATAGTATTAATGAAAGTATACAAATAGAAATTATTATTGTTAATTATAATTAAATTATTATATGGATGATAATTTACTTTAAATTTATTTATGGAATTTAATTATTTGAATAATATTTGTAGAAAAAAATCTATCATTATAATTAATATGGAATAGTTAATGAAGTATCAAGTTATTTCTAGTCATAAACGTCATGAAAAATTAACAATTATGATACATTTTATCTGGGTATCTAATAATGATTTGTATGATAGTCCAAAGTGTGAATGGGATGTCTTTATTATGATAGTTAATCTCAGTGTTGTGGTGATGTCTAATTAAATCAATGGGGCTCTTTTTCGTGAATAGGATCCTTAACTGCCTGTTGATCCTTTGTAATTTATTAGTAGAATATTACTCTAGCTCATACTAGATGTACATATTAACAGTGACCCACTGAATCCTTCTCCCACTATGAATGTGAATAATCCTGACATCCCATAAGTAATCTACTCAAGCTATGAATTACCAGTCATAAATGATTTGGAACATGAAAATGATGATGAATATGAGCTCAAATTCACTAATCCAGGAAAAAACTATGGATAGGATGATAAAATATGTGGATCTAATTTTTATCAGTTCACATGAAAAACCATTCAATACCTATATACTATTCATTCTTACTCTAATAGTGGAATAGTTGGTACCTCATGTGTATCCTAACAATATATATTTCATCGTTGCAGCTGCTCAACATCAGTATCTTCTAGAGGAGGTTATGGAACTAGAACCTTCTCTCTCTCAAGTGGATAGTTAAATATACTATCATGTACATCCTGAATCACTTGTAAAATGTATTTTTATTTTTGATGGTATACCTTTGGGTTTAATATAAAACCCTTACCGAAATTATAGATCCGAATAATATGATATAGATGAATATACTATAAAAATAAAATATAGACTAAAAATAATCTGCAATAAAAAAATTATAATAAATTTATTAACCTACCAAATCTGGGATACCTCTATAATTTTTCATAAGATAGAGTATATATTTTTCTCTATTCTATATTAAACACTCAACATACTATTATAAATGGCATCATAGCATAGTTTTTCCCTCAATACAAAAAACGATACTCCAATCCAATATATCGATATAATATGTATAATGCCACCTCTATTCAATATCCGAACACCCTATTAGATTCAAGTAATGAAGAATTGGTCATTATGTAAGTGTTTATATAATAAAATGGAGGTATACATAATGATACATTATTGTATTGGCTTGGTTCTACTCAACAAAATGAAAATTTATGCAATGTAGAATTGGAATCATCAATCCCAGTAGTGTAGTGTATAGGAAACCTGTCGAAGAGGCCACAATGCAACTACCATAAATTTTTTAATGACATATGAAATTGGTAAATAAATATTTTGTTAATACATTTTATAAACTATACAATTTTCTTATTTGTTACTCTATATAACCATGTCTATACTTATATCAGTAGGAAATAAACAATCCAACATGAGACCATATGATGTAAAAATATGTCTCAATGTTGTGTCATTATGGTGTGCCTGACTCCATATATAATATGCAATATGAAAAGTGGTAAATAATAAACAATCTAGTACAATATAACTCATGTAAGCATAAAAAATAGTAAAGAAGATTGATTATACTATTATCCATGAAGATCATTATAGAGAACACCCATGTGGGAATATCTGGATCGATAATAACAGTTACTGTATGGATTCACTCTCATGAACACATATGGAGGGGTGTGACGCACACCATAATATCACTATTATATGATTGGTATACAATTCATAATGATTTATATGTGTACATTGTAGTGATATCGACCCCAATATCCTAGTGTTGGTGTCCACATTTTTACATTCACATAAGATACAAGGAATCACATCTCGAATAACAAAATTGTTTAGTATTATTGGAAAACTAGATAAATGATATTATTATTACAATTGAAAACAAAAAATACAAAAAGTATTTTCCTTTAGTGAACCATTATTCCTCAAAGCGTATCTTGGTATATCAATTACAAAACACTTCCGGATATCCAGGGGAAAATAAAACATTAGAAAGGGTTGATCTTTGATTCTCATTATTGGTAAGAATACAACATAAGATATTAATAAATAAGGAATAATTAATATGGAAGTGTAAATAGGTGAAAAAACAACCATTTAATCAATAACTTCAACATGATATGGAAGAAATAATTGATGATCAAATAATGTCATATAAATAATCATATGAGCATAAAAACATAACCTGGATATTCTATCTAATAAAATAATCACATGGAATATCACTAAATTAATTTTCAATGATGTAATTCTTAATTTTGTATATCTAAAACATACTGTTGAGGCATTTTTCTATGAAATTTAAATAAATGGATATATCCTCATCCAAATCCCAATCTTGTTTGTCTCATGAGGCCTACCGATGAATCGAAGGGCTATAGTGGTCCCTTCTAATCCCTTTATATGTCTAATGAATTCTATCATGAACCAAGGTATGATGTAATCCAATCTGACACCCTATCTAGTCTGAGACATGTCCTTAGGGCATTCCCAATCCCTAAGGGCTGGAAACTAGTGTCTGGTATCAAAGTTATCACATAGGGAAGGATTTAGCCCAAAAATAATTTAGGATTGAAATACTGAAACAGAACACACAGAAAATGACACAAACTAAACATCAAAATATATAAAGATTGGTCCAAATACCTAACAACTAAATAAGGATAAATCTAAACCAAAACCAAACCGAAATTCTACCAACATAACCTCTATGTGACCAATTGGTGAACACCAACCACAAGACAAACCTACTTCAAAGGAAACTGAACAAAAAAACCTAAACCTTCAAAACAGCTTAGGTCTACCTTCACTGAGTGGAAGAAGTAGGGTGTGAGCATAAAAATCTCAGTAGTCAACCACCAAATAATACATACATTTAATTTCAAAAAACATTCCAAAAACACTAGTTCTAAATACACATATGAAAATAGGTTTTCTCATTTTAATTTAACACACAAAGATTTCCATTTAAAAAAACACACACCACATCACTATTTTCTAAACATATTACCATTTTATAAATAAAAACTGAACCAAAAATCAAAATAGAATGATACCGAGATATGTGGAAAATAAATAATCAGTATAAAAAATAAACCAATTGCACATAAAATATAAACAAGAAAATACAGGTAGTAACCATGAACATTTCTTAAACATACCTAGAGTGATCCCTGGATGTAATCATATTAGACTCACCTATTGACATATGTTTCCACTACATTGTTAATAACCAACTGTATGTTCTAACTTCTAATCCAGTGGCACATCCCACCATGCCAAATAATGTTGAGGGGGTATAAACCTTCCTAATCGGGGTCGACAAGACACTATCACTTGACCCATTAAATGGTTCCCATGAATACCATAGTAATAATAATAAACAATGAAATGAGAGTCCCTCAAACACGTGACTCACTTTAACTTACACAACCACATTTTCCTACCCCAATCACCTACACCACCCACTCAATAACCCATATAGGGAAATCCTCCATAGGGGTATTATCTCAAAAAAATCTATTCGCAAGTGATAACTAGGACATCACATCACATGATCGTTCATACCATTTCTAAAAACATGCTAAGATTCCAATCAGGCATTTATACTTCTGAAACAAAAATTATTTTCAAAAATATATATAAATTACCAACCATGCCTTTAACATTAACAATTCCTATATATATTATAAAAATGTTCCAAAACAATTTCAAAAATAACATTAAATACCACCTTCATGTTATCAATTCCATATGGGCCTTTAACATTTCCAATCTAATTCCAATTCCCAAACCATTTAAAAAACAATATGAAAACACACAACATGATTAAAGGCATCAAACATGCTTTCATACCATTTTAAAATTTAACGCAATCCAAAATACCAAACTATCTGAAATTTTTAACATAACATTTAAATACTTATGTAATCCACTTTGAGACCATAAACCATTTATAAAGAATTTAGGAATAAAGGAAATTTATAAATAGGGTATGGGGAAATTTGTAGTGTTTTGAAAACTGGTTCTTTAAGTTAAACATTTCCATTACAATTTTTCCACCTCCATTCGTGCACCCATGCACATATGGATGTGACTACATCTAATTTCACAATCATGAAATCCCAAGAGAGAAACCAAACCCTTTTTAAATAACCATATATTGAAAACAAGGTTCATATCACCATTAAACTAAACCATCATAATTTAACCAAGGCCAAACATAATCTTAAAACACTCTATTTCATAAAAAGGGTCCAAGAGAGATTTTATCAAACACTTTGAAAACATGAATAGATAATAATATTTAAGAAAACCCGTTAAAAACCAATTCTCAATTATTTTCCATCGTAAAAAACTAAATAAATTTATACTACCATGACACAAGTAAGGCTATATCACTTTGGAAGAAACTAGGGATGCTCAAGCAATAAAAGGAATGTGACATAAAGGGAAATAATAGAGACACCTGTCACAACTTCCTAAGATGCAAAAAAACTTTGGGAGGAAGAATAATATGACCCAAATACAATGTGAACAACCTAACATCAATGAAATTATCCAAAATCATCCAAAACTAACCCTAGGGTTTGACTAAGAGGGATCCCACCAAGAAACACCAAGAACATGAGAGAGAAGGGGGGGAAGGGGGAAATCAACTAAAAACCAAAGGAATATCACCTTAGTTACTTCAAGTGGATTAAAAAAGGGATGGACGACAAGGGAAATAGAGTTTGGAGGACCCCCAGGTGCATCTAGGTTGAACAATGGAGAAGAATCCAAATTTAGGGTTAAAAACAAGGAGCGAAAAATTTGTAATTTTGAATTTTTAAGAACATGGTAAACTCGCATGGTTTGGCCACATGGTTTACCAAATCATGTGGTAGCAACTATAAAAATGAACAGAACCACATACATGGTTTATACACAGTTTCCTAAACCATACAAAACCCATGTTCCTTACTCATGGACACGAAAAACTTGTCACATGGTTACCTAGTCAAGGGTGTACAACTTCCCAAACCGGGCACCCAAACCATGAACATGCCAAAATGCCACATGAAAAATCAAATTCCTAAAAATTCAAACTTGAACCACAACAAAAGGATCATGGATTAAGGAATGAAGAAATTAAAAGGATTTTCAAGGTCGAGGGGTAACAATCCTCCCAACCACAAACACTTTCTACCCCTAGAAAGTCACTCAGCTGAAAGATAAAAAAAATCGGTACCAAATTCAGAATAAGATGAACAAAACCAAAAACCTTGAGATGAAATTTTTACTTAAGAAGTCACACCTAATTGATTATAAAGAAAACATGACATAATAAAAAATGGGTGAACAATATAGGGTTATACCCACCACAATAACTGAACAAACACCTTTGTGTGACCATGGATCGGCCCAATTAGGGAACTCCCAACACAACTAACCCAAACTATTTTGCATGAGCTAAATAACACCACAACTAGAACTGAAAATTCACTACATAATTTAGACCCCCAAGACATGAAAAAAATTATGGAGGAAACCCAAAACAAATAATGAAACTGAAAACAAAATACAATCGGTGACTTCCATAAGAACAAGTATCTATAAACAAGAACAATATGAACTGAAACTAGAACTAACCCACACATGGGTTGAGCACACCAAATAAAAAAACCAATTTAAGACCCAAATTTATACAAACATAACCACTCAAGTTTTGATAGAATAGGCTTATCAAGGTTTCACCCCAAAAATATGATCTTACAACAATAATGAAAAATAAAATAAGGAAACATAAAAATTATCCACCCTAACATGAGGAACAAAAATTGGTCCATAGCCCTCCACACCCCCGGTGATTCCTTGAATGTGTTCCAGCTTCACTATGAGGCCTCTGGATAGAGCCCTATTGTCCAAAATATCTACTTCACCACAGTTATGCATTTTTATCCTTTGATTAAAGCTTCTTCTTTGGGAAATTATTCCTACAAAACTTCCCTATATTACCCAAATGGACACAATAATGAAACTTCTTCAGAGGATTATGACACAACAACTTTGAATTCTTGAAACAACCACCCAAGAAGAACATTAGTGAATTGTCTGACAAAAAAATATTTCACCAACAAGGGAAACTCTTTAAGAACTTGTTCCTCTAGGATACACCTCTCTTCCTACGGGGAAAATTCAGGAGCATCATGAAAAATAGGTTCATCCACTCCCACAGACTACACTCTAAGAACCAAATTGTCTAAGAACACCTCATCCAATGCCTTCTCAAAACAAAGAACCATGGAGGAGAGAGCTCTCTCCTTGATCTCTAGAGGAATACCATAATGAAAAAGAGAAACTTTCAATAGATCATGTGAAACTATTTATGAAAATAAAGAAACTAGCTTCTTGAAGTTTTCAACATAGGATTTCACTATCTGATAGCTTTTATGAACATTCATGAGCTCGTACACTTTCTTCATCTTCACCTCTTGATGTATAAACCATAAAAAAATGGACTTAATCAGTTCCTATATCATCCAAACTTGCAATAATAATTGTTCAATCATTCCCCACTGATCCAAATATGGACCCTTAAATAAACCCAAAACAGCATGGACTCTAATAGATTTTGGAGTTCCCAATGATCTGAAGACATAGAAAACTTCCGCAATCCATCCCACTACCTCTAACAGACCTCAATAACCATGGAGGATAGAAAACAATTGAGAAAACCTAGAAAGTAGGCGAGGACCACTAACATATTTGGGGACCTTTCAAGTACACATTTCCTGAACAACCCATGGAAATACAAAACCAAAATCAACACCAATCTGAACCATAATTTAAAGGAACAACTCAATCCTAAAACAATAGTCTCACAAGATAGACACATACAAGCACAACAAAAAACTATCTATTCATAAAACATGGACATTATTTCAATTTCAAAACCTCCTTGTTCCAAGGCCACAATCTAAGCATCGAAAGCCATTTTCCATAAAAAACCCACTTTTTACAAAGGAAAAACCACATTTCAACACAAAATCATTTCCCAAAATCATTTTCCCTTTTAAAATCCATTCTGGAAAACCATACCAAACCTTTAATTTCGAAGACACACCCATATAATATAATGAGTCATTACATATATGTTCATCCACCCCAAATTATACCATCCATGCACACGTTCCAACATAAACCCTCGATACACACCCTCACATATGTGAACATTCATAAGGAGTACCAAGGGTCACACGTACCATATTATCATCAAACCCAAGCACTTAACATATTCATAATCTAAATCACATTATCTTTTAAAGCACATATAACAAATCCAGAACCACTTGAAAGAAATAACTTCAATTTTTAAAACCATTTTCATTTTATAATCCCACCCACAATAGCCAAAACTGAAACATAATATAATTAACACCAAACTACCAGAATGAGGAACTAGTTTCCATACTTAACTCAATAACCTGGTTATTAGGCCATGCATTAGGTATGAATTAACAACTAAGAATAACTTAAACTCTTTACTTGGACTCCACATGTGTCACTACTCCATGTGAGATCACCTCATGACATTGTCTCACCTCCATTGTCATTTTTAAAGAGGGTGGTTCCTCAGTCAAAGACTAAGGAACAATTTATGAAAAAATAGAAACATATTACGTGAGTCTAAAGGAAGGAATATTGTTACAATCTTTTTCAAAAAAGGGATCAAATCACCAGAAAAATCATCCTACCATTAAATGTCCTGATTGAATCCCTTGTTGGAAAGACCATCTGAAACAATGTTCGCTTCACGAAACGTATGAGTGTCAATGTAGTTAATATCCTTGAGCAAAGCAAGAAAATTTATCCAAAGGGAGGTGGGTGGCCTGGAAAGATGTACCACCCCCTTCCAAATATCTTGAACAATAGTGGTTTAATCACTTTCAATCCATATATTGTTCCATACCTTATGCTTGAAAAAATAAATCGCATGGATAACTCTCATTATTTCAGCTTTCAGATTTGAGGACATACCATAGCTACCAAAGAAGCATCCAGGACATCTACCAAGGTAATCCATAAAGATATCACCACCACCTGCCGGACCTGGGTTTCCTTTAGATGCACCGTCGACATTAACTTTGATCCATCCTGGAAAGAGAGCCTGTCAGAAGACGTCAAAGGTGCACTGAGGTTGTCTGTAAATTCTAGTGATCTGAAGACAATACAGGATTTTAAAGTCCCCAATAGAGTTGTCACAATATGCTTTCTGGATCGAGCAAGCTTCCCTAATGGAAATAATAATGTGATCCTTACCTGCATTAAGATTAAATGAGAAGTTATTAAAAATGAAATTATTCCTATCATACCAGATCACATGAAGAAGCTCAAAAACGGGAACCAAAAAGAGGTTCTTGATTTGTTGAGATGAATCAAAGTCAATACAATGATGCAACTGA
The DNA here is from genome assembly GCA_963277665.1 of Viscum album. Lineage (NCBI taxonomy): Eukaryota > Viridiplantae > Streptophyta > Magnoliopsida > Santalales > Viscaceae > Viscum > Viscum album. Next base: position 180,524,007 of record OY728153.1, on the reverse strand, counting down.
GAGATGATAGAATCAAAAATTAACCATCTGCAAAAAAAATATCAAGAATATAATCCCAGAGAGCTTCAGCTATATCACAATACAGAAAAAGATGATTGACATCCTCTCTATGATGGTTGTACATGTGACATCGAGAACAAAGATGAATCCCAAAAGATTGCAGAAAAACTTCTGTGGGGATTATATGATGAATAATATGACAAACAAGATTAAATATCAAGGGCCAAATCCAAGGTTTTCGGATAGCTTTCAACCAACATAAGTTAGAAACAGAGTTTATGAAATCATAATTATAGAAGCTTTTTGAGTCCAGAACACCATTAGGAGCAGGCTCCCAGATGAGGAAGTCCCCATAGTTGGAGAAGTGATAATTGTCAATGACATGAGTGATATCATTAGAAAGATTGATGTCAGGAGAATTAATAGCATCCCCAATGGGGGAATTGATATTAACAGGAAGAGAATTTGGAGTCAGCATGGAGATTAAAGGAACACCGGCCCATTTATCAAGCCCAAATTTAATGGTGGATTTATCACTAACCATCCATCTATAATTGTTCATAATTTTGGAAAAGGAATAATGAATGGATGTACAACTGGAAGAAGTGATATAGTTTAGATTTCCATTCTTAATCTTGGTAAGAGATATGTTTTAGAGAAAGGTAGTGGAATCCACGTTATTATGAATCATAGGCCAAGTCATCCTATCTTTAAGAGCCTCATTAAAGAAATTTAGATTTTTTATTCCAAGACCACCCTTATCTAAAGGCTTACAACAAGTGGTCTGAGGTATGGTCACAATATTTCTCTCAATCATAGTTCCAGTCCAGACAAAATTGTTGATGTAGATGATCACTTTTTTTAAAAGACCAGTAGGCCAGTGGTAAACCATCATCGAATATACCATTTTAGAAACAATAGTAGATTTCACAAGACATATTATACTAGCAATAGATATAGTTTTACCCTTCCAGGAAGAGAGTTTATTGATTATTTGATCAACAATGATGGAAAATTAACTTGATTTTGGTCTTCCCCAGAAGATAAGAACACCAAGATAAGTTAATGGGAAGGAACCTTACTTGATGCCTATGTAGTTGATGATAATACCTTTTCTGTTAGAAGCAATTTTTTTCCAAAGAACACAAAATATTTTCTCTTGCTTATAGATTGACTGGAAACCTTTTCATAAAGAGAAAACACATTTTTATGTTTTTTGATGTTCCTTTTATCACCTCTTAGGAACAGAATAATGTCATCAGCGTATATAAGATGGGTGGGGACACTTAAGTTTCTAGAAGCTTGTAAGGGTTTAATCTTGATTTGATCCATAAGAAGGGTTAGTAATCTTCTTAAGTAATCCTCTACAATGAAAAAAATAATGGTTGAGAGAGGGTCTCCTTTCCTAACTCCCTTGTTGCATTTAAAGTAACCCTTAGAAGCGCCATTTAATAGAATAGAGATGGATGCCGAATTGAATAATGTGTTTATCATACCAGTGAAGGAATCATTAAACCCAAAGATTTTGAGAACTTTGATGATAAATCCCCAGTCCACGATATCAAAATATTTCTTGATGTCAAGTTTAAAGGCAATGCTACCACCTCTAGTGACTTTGTTTAAAATGTTAGTGCATTCTGAAGCAAGATAGATGTAGTGTTGAATAGACCTACCTTTAATAAAACCAAATTGATTCGAAGAGAAAATTCTATTACAAATGGGAGAAAGCATATTTGAAATAATCTTGGAATAATTTTGTAGATTGTATTAATAATAGAAATGGGTCAATAAAGGTGAATATCATCATCATTATCTACTTTAGGAATAATGATAAGAAACTGGGCATTAATGCCATGAGGGAGAAAACTTGTGGAAAAGAAATATTTAACCAATTTACAAACATCCAAGTGGATAATCTCCCATTAATGTCAGAAGAAACCATTGTTGAAACTATAAGGACACAAGGAACTATCTGGATTAAGACTGAAAACAGTGTCTTTGATTTCACGATCAAGAGGAATGCTTAGGAGAGCATCTTTGTCATCAAAAGTCACCATGTCCGGGATGATATCAAGAAAAAGATCTTTACTAAAAACCAGACCATTGAATAAGTTATGAAAATAATAGACATTGTGATTAGAAATAGCCTCCTCCATGTCAAGAAGGGTGTCATCAACTCTAAGTAAGGATAGAGGCCTACGGGCTTCTCTAATCCTAGGAAGAGAATTATAGAACTTTGTATTCCTATCACCATCTGAAAGCCAACTAGCTTTGAAGAACTCACCTCCATTTTCAATCATCAATCCTAAATAAAAAAAGACTCAAATCCTAGACTACCTCTAGTAACTCAAGGATCAGAATGATTAAGGGTTCATGAAATCCTTACCATTCCTACCTCTTGAGTCCTAAAAGTCTTAATCCCCAACTATCAGACACCCCAAATAACAAGGGCCTCCTCTGATCCATTTTGTGTGGAACCAAACCGGGATGTCATCCAATCCAACACCCTACCTAGTCTGAGATGTAGATTAAAAGACATTCCTAATACCCATGGGTTGGAAACTAATGTCAATCATCAATGTATCATAGAGGGAATGATTTATCCAAAAAATAAAACAATATAAAAATACTAAAATTGAACATGCATCAAAGGCTAACAACTGAACATCAATAAATATAAAAAGTGATCCAAATGAAAATATAACTAAACAAGGCTTAATCAAAAACAAAATCAAACCAAACTGCTACCAACATGATCTCCATGTGAACTCTTGTTCACCACCAAGCACAAGAACAACCTTTTCCAAAGGAAACTGAAGAAAAAACATGAACCTTAAAAATATCTTGGTTCTACTTATTCTTAGTAGAACAAGTAGGGTGTGAGATTAAAAAACATAGTATTAAACCACCACAGAATCCTTACATTCCCATTCATGAAACAGTACAAAAACAATAGTTTGAAATAAACATATGAAAATATGTTTTCTCATTTTTATTAAACAAACATAGCTTTCCCTTTTTCAAAACAACATGCACCACATCACTATTTTAAAAATGGATTACCATTTTATAAAAAAACACGAAAAAAATCCAAACTAAAGGATACCAAGCTATTTTGAATGTAAACAAGAAATATAAAAAATAAACCAAATAGATAGAGAATATAAACATGAAAATATAGATAGTAACCTTGAGAATTTCATAAATATCCCTAGAGTGATCCCTGGATGTACTTAGATCAGACTCACCTATTGGTGTATGTTATAACTCCATATTTAATAACCAATTGGTCATTCTAACTGCCAATCTAGCGTCACATCCCACCAAGGCCTATAAATTCAAGGGTTTATCATCCCTTTTATTCGGGGTCGATAATAAACTGTAACTTAAATCTTTTAAAGGATCCTAAGAATCTCGTGGTAATACTAATACACAGTAATATGAGAGCACCTTGCATGTGTGACTCACCTTACCTACGACCAATACACATGCCTACCACAATCACTAACACCACCCACACAATAAACCATAAAGGGAAATCCTATATAGGGGTTACCATCTCACAAAAATACATTTGCAGGTGACAAATGGGTCGTCACATCACATGATCTTTCAAAACAATTCTCAAAACATACTAATATTCCAACCGGATATTTATACTTTTGATACCTAATTTATTTTCCATAAAATTATAAAGTTCTAATCGGGCCTTCAACATTATCAATTACTATATATATTACAAAATATTCCCAAACCATTTCAAAAACAACATTATACACCACCTTCATGTTAGTAATGACAAAGAACCTTTAACATTTATATTCCAATTCTATTTCCCATACTATTGAAAAACCAATATGATGACACACAACACACTTAAAGGTTCCAAACAATCTTCCAAACCATTTGAAAAAAAATTATTCCATAATACCAAATGGTTTGTAATTTTGAACATAACATTCAAAACCATATTCAATACACTTTGAGACCATGAACCATTTAGAAAGTATGTACACCTAAAGGGAATTGATAAAGAGGAGAGGTGTAAAGGTTGAGTCTTTGGAAAACCAAGTCATTAAGTTAAAAAAGGCCATTATCATTTGTCATCACATCAATTCGCACACCCCATGCACATATGGATGTTCCTGCATCTAGTGGCACACCCATAAAATCCCAAGAGAGCATTAAAAACCTTTTTAAAGAACCACATCTTTCACCCAATTATCAAATCACCATCAAAATAAACCATCATAATGTAACCAAGTCTAAACATGCCCTTAAACCACTAAATTTTATAAAAATTGAGCAAGAGGCAATTTATCAAAAATAATGAAAAAATGAACACATACGAATATTTAAGAAACCCATTTAAAACCCAATTTTTACAAATTTTATATCATAATAACACAAAATTAATTTATACTAACACATCACAAGAAATATTATATAACATTGGAAGAAAGTTGGGAAGATAAATCATTAAATGGAATGTTATAAAAAGGAAAATAATGGAGATACCTACCTCAATGGTGTCTGAATGCAGCAAAACATTAGGGTAGGAATAATAGGCCACAAATATAATCTGTACACCCAAACATCAAGGAAATCGACCAAAATGAACCATCCCTAACCATAAGGTTCGACCAAGAAGGATACCCCACCAAGAAATATAAATAACATGATATAAAAGGGAGAGGTAATGGGGAAATCAACTAAAAACTAAAGGAATGTCACCTTGGGACCTTTAAGGGGATTCAAAAAGGGAAAGAGAGAAAGAGAGGAGAAGTTTGGAGGACCCCCTAGTGAAACTACGTCGAAAAAGTGAGAATAATCTAGATTTAGGGTTAAAAACATGAAGGGGAGAATTTGTAATTGTGAATTTATAATAATTTGGGAAGATTGTATTGTTTGGATGCATGGTTTACCCAGCTATACGGTAGACACTATCCAAATGGATAGAACCACACACATGGTTGTCGTACGGTTTCTGAAACCATGCATAGCCCATGAACCTTACCCCAAGAAACCAAAAATAAGCCACACTGTTACCTAGCAAAGGGCACATGGTTTCCCAAACCATGCACCCAAACCATTCACATTCCAAAATGCAAACCAAAAACTCAAAAACAAAAAAATTAAAACTGGGACTCCACTAGAACCATAACTAAAGGATCATAAAAAGAATAAAATAAAAGGATTTCCAAGGTTGGGGTGTGACAAATTCCTCATATAAAATCGGTTAATCATAATAAAAATAAATAGATGTATTGAAAATTAGAAATAAAAAATTTAATGCTTACCCTTATCCTCCAAACCCATTGTTTTGATATTTTATATGATCCACTTTAAGGAAAAGTGGTAATCGCACATTAAAAAATTCAAAAACAGCACTTCATTACAAAAACATGCATCCCGCCTTCTTCATAGGTAAAGTGCCACTCCACCACTAGATTTTTCAAATTCAAAATTCACAAACATAAACCCCTTTCCAATCCATGTGCTAGCTGTCATCATTGCAAGTTGATCCAAGAGTGTAGACACCAAATAATTCACCCACCTCAATTCAAGTGGACGTTGTAATCATCATCCAATCACCTCCATAAAAATCACTTCTCGAATCAACCATCGTCGTCATTGTCCAAGCTTCCATCACTGGCATCACCAGAGCTACCATCACCGTCTCGCGGTCCTCTTCGCTTGATACCAATGTCCACTCATCGACGTCTCCAAACAAGACAACGTCGGCATCGCCAGAACACCCAAAAAGAAACCAATGAACTAGTCGGGCCACTATGGACACCCATCCACTCGAACTGACACCTCTCAATGCCTCCTCGGAAGCTACTATGCCCAAAAAACCTGGGAGGGTGTGAAGAACGTGGAAACCAGAGCATAGCATAAGCATCAGGGTCTCCACAACAAACCTAAGACACCTTACCGTCACTTCATCTTCGTCATCACCATCGACACCGGTGTCCGACACTGCACAAAAGAAAATATCACCGAAATTAGAAACCCAATCCGACTTTTCCACCGATCGATCATCAAATAGAAAGATCTCACATGGAGAGTCACATAAATTGTCACCAATTTCATTGAGAAATGAACAAAAATAAAAATTGGATAGAAATAAAACAACTTCTCATGAAAATACCGCCTCATGACACGTCTGGTGCACTAGCAGCCACCGAACCACACATCCCAAAACCTCAAAGATTAAACTACTCCATGTCCGACATAGAGAGGAGCCGAGGAATTAAAATTCATATCAGAGATTAGTGACAAAGGTCATTGATAGATGCCATCTTCAAATAAAACCTGTAACAGGAATTATAGAAGCAATTATATTCCCAAAGCTCCTAGAAACTTGTCGACCATTAGACAACATAACCCAAAATCTCTTTAAACCGATTCTCTACATCCGACCTGGAGAGGTGTAGGGGAACAAGAAATCATAGTAGGGTGAGACTAGATGAGGACTTCCACAGAAAACGTCTGATGACGATAATACCAAGATAAAAGAGGAAGAAAACCCATGGCATCGAGCCCTAGAGTGAAGGAGAGAGATCCACCAGAAATGGGGAAATGAGAAAGAACAAGATGTCCAGAGAGAAGGAAAGGCGAAGAAAAGGAAGAGGGGAGTGCCATCATCTCTAAAGGGTCGCGGAAACCCTAGGAGGAGGATAAGAGAATAGAGGAGCCTAGAAAATGTGGCACCATCTTTGGTGGTAACATTAATACTTACCCTTATCAATAGAAATTATCATAAACCATTCAAAGTAAAATCCTGAACGGTAATAAAATTGTACTTTCCCATTTAAACTGATCATAAAACATCAAAATAAATAATAATGGTTTTATTAATAAAAACTATCCTCAATGGATCATAATTAAAATGTAAAATAATCATTAATACCTTGATTGGTCATAATGGTGGAAAATTCTATTGAGGTCGTACATGTTAAAGCAAATATTCCTTTTACATTTTTTGGTAAAATATTAACGGGAATTTTTTTGAAGATGACATGAATATTTCTTTAAAATTTTACAAGTAAAAATGGGTAAAATGTATTTAATAAATAATTTTTAAATGGTTACAAACATTTTGAATATTTTTTTGAAATCCTGGGTTTTGATGAAAAATGATTTCTGACTGAATCGAGAAATAAAGTTGAATTTTTTTTAAAAACATTTTATCAATCATTTTATGCACAAAATAGTAGGAAAATTGTAATATTAATTGAACAAATTCATGAATAACCATAGGTGAATAGAATATATTTATTTTATGATATAAATAAAAAATAATTTCCCTAATAGATACATAAACATAAATAGTTCTAAATAATGATTATATTGTGAAATAAACCCTTAACACTTTGGTGACTTCTGAATCATAAGCCCCATAAAAAATATGACATAAAATGAAACTCTAAATAAAATTAATGTAAATATATTCATGATATAAAATTTCATAGCGGTATTATATAAACCACACAAGCTAAATAAGTGGTGAATACGACATATGTCTCACAGTAGTAAAAGTGAGACAAGAAACCATTACCTCGGATCTGATTTCCTTTGTATGTGTCTGTACCTATTGTATAATAGCATTAAAAGTTTTATTAAATTATAACATAACCATAATCATATTTATACTATCATATATTATCCTCTTATAAAATTTTACCAACATTGTTTTAATAATATTTCATTATTGTCATTGTTTCGGGTATTAATTTCATTGTTTTTTCATGCACGTTTTTTCATGAATTTTTTTTTTCTTGTATATATGATATATATATATATATATATCATATAAATAGTTAAAATAATTTCATTATTATTATATTTACTTATTAGATACATTTTTTAACTATTTATGAATGTTTTAATGGAAAATGAATCGAATCACTTCGTTGAGATGGTAAGTCGTACGTACGCATGAGAGTTGATATCATTCCCTTATCAAGTGAAAGGTTAATGAAGCATGTGATAAATTAATTTTAAATAATAATTTTGATATCATATATATCACATATGTTAATTAATTTTATCTATATTACATTCCATTTAAAGCATAAATGAAAAATTAATCATATTGTTTCATGAGGCGATAGTCTTTCGTACACACGAGCGATGTTATCGTATTTGTAAAAGAAGGGAACATAAAAAGGTACATATGATATTAAATTTAAAGAGGTATAATATGACCATAAATATAATATAAATGTTTTAAATCCATAATTATATCCATTCTTTAAATGTGGTGATGAAAAACAATTTACATCAGTTCGTGTGGCGATAGTCCTCTGTACTCACGGTCAATGATTTTGTTTCCCATTTGACTGAAGTAGAGATGAATAAATATTATTACATAAATATAATAAATTTTATATATTGGGGTTATTATATTTTATGTTCTAAGACATAATTAAAGGTGTAAAAGAGAGAGAAAAAATGAAATATCATTTTTAAGATAATTAATTTCACTAAGAGAAACCTCTTTTCAATATCCTCTTAAGGACCCTAAGGATGGTTTTTTGGGAGTACCAATAGCTATATAATATAACTATGTTTTTTAATTAGAGGTATTTTTAGGGTTTTTTTATCCAAATGGATTTATGGGTGTGAAGAAATGAGGGTAGTTATTTCACTTTTATAAGTGGAGAAAGTGAACTGTCTTGGAAATTTACCACAAGAATCCAAAATGATAAATTCATTCACATTGAAAAAACATCTAAATAACCTTAGGTTAGAATTTTGTATATTTTAGGGTGTAAATATGTCCATAAAATATTATTTTAATTAGATGATACATCATTTTAACCTCAATATTTATAGTTTAACCCCAGAGTATACCCATTTTATCTTCATCGCGGTAATTAATTTTTACTTTTTTCACTTTTAATTTTGGTAAAACATTTAGGTCACCTTATTATGAAATATAAAATATGATGATTTAAAATATTAAATCCAATTTGTAAAATTAATTTTAAATAGTTGTAATAATTAAATTTAAAATTACACTCACATGCATGATGAAAAAGAGGGTTTTTGAAAGGAATATTCTCATAAGTATAGAATGTTTTAATATCAAAAATTAATATGAAATTGATTAAAATGAATTAATTTAATTAAATTTTAATATATTTTATATCATTTTAATTTAAATATAATTTAAAATATAATTTAACTTTTTAAATAATTTACATCAAAAGTTATTGTTTGGTAAAAATTTGTATTCTTAACTATTCATCAAAAAATGAAACATTTTAAAAAAACCCAAAAAGAAATCATCTTAAGATAATTTTGATGTGATGATTTAATTTTTTTCAAATAAATTTTCTAAAATTGGAAAATATTAATCACAAATTATGTGCACAATGTGTGACTAAACCATCATTTAGAAAAATACAGTTTTTCAGGAAACATTTCTTTTACATTAAAATGATTCTTTTTTTATTTCTAATCAATTTATAACTATTAAATTTATTTTATGCATGTTTAAACCATAAAATCAATATAATTTATTTAGTTTTAATAATACCCTATAACTTAATGGTTGGGTTATAATGGTCATATTTAAATTATAATATTTTAATATAGTATCATGTTTTGTTTAAACCATGTATTGTGTGAATCGCAAAATATTAAAGATATTGAATTTATTTACAAATAAATATATCCTAAAGTCAAAGGATGTTGTATTATATTCAAAGATTTTATGTGTGTGTTATGCACGCTATCGAACATTATGATCTATTAAATAAATTGGTTATAGAACATGATTTCAATTTTTAGGTTATACATTTTTATTCACAATGTTAAGATTTTTTAAATTGATATCTCATGGCCTTACAATTTAAATTGTTTAATATTATTTTTATGTAAATAATTTCCATTAAACAAATACATATAATTATTTCATCAGGTTTTTATATTTTTTAGGATGGGTTTATTAGTGTATAATAGGATTTAATTTCCTATTGTGTCACTCCAATAAATAGTCTTTGTAACACCCCAATTTCCATCATACGTTTCCCTTTGAATAATGCAATAGCCTACATTGTACGCAACTTTGAGATATTAACACACCGCAACCAATGAAACTAGCCATTATGAATAGTAATACCCACTATTTAAATTTTATAAATTTTATCTTCAAAAATTGACTTCATTTTTGGATTCGGAATATCGAAATTAGGTTAGGGTAAATTTTTGGTATTTTTCTGAAAACATTCAGTTTTTGATGAATAGTGAAAAAATTGTGTTATTGGTTAAAACCAACTTTTTATTCAAATAATTATTTATTTTATTTATATTTATTTTACGTCAAAAAAGATACATAATACATATATATGTTCAATGTAATTCGTTGGATTCATTTTATCATAAGTTTATATATATAAAAATTTTATTGAACTTTTTACCGTGTTTTACCCACCTCGTATGAGAATTTGAAAATTTGCATAAAACTTAATTTTACAACTTATGTGAGTTGAATTTAAAAAATATGATAGATATGATTAATATCAGTTTTTAAAATGTGGTTCAATAAGATGAAAATAATTTTCGGTGAATAGTAACTTTTGACTTTTATTTACCACGACTAAAAGTAAATAGGGCAATTAAGGGTAAAAATGAAATCATAATTACCCTAACACACATCCTAATTCTATTGGATAAGTTTAATTTGACTAAAAACAACCTTATGAATAAAATATGATCCCCTTTGGTCCACTTGGATTTGATTAGTACATTTATTATTATTTTATTTAAAGAAGAGTTAAAAGAGTTAAATTCAATGTTTAATAACTATACCATTTTAATATAGGGTTACACACAATATATCATTTTCTATAAGTATTAATTATAAAGATAAAAATACATCCTAAATAAGGTTATTTTATATATAATTTTTATACATTAAATAATTTAATTTATTTATGACACAATGATGATGCAGTAATTACCTTATTAAAGAAAGATTAAAATAATAAATATTATAGATATCCAAATAAATGTAATTTGAGCCATTTTATGAATTAAGCTAATTTTATATGTTAATATCACATGTTATGGTTGATTAAATAATTTATTTTCGAAGTAATCATGTTTTATGATTTTTATAAAAGTCAAATACTAAATAGTGTCAAAATTGACATAATTGAGTTCTTAAAAAAAATACTATATTATTAATGGATATAATATTCTTAAAAATATACAGTTCGGCCCAAAGACTTAGATAAGGTTATATATATTAATAATGAACCACTTGGGGTTCTCTTTGAAGTTTATAGTTTGTTTATTAACCATATAATATAAAAATAAAAAGAGACATGGTAAATGACAAACTATTTAACTAAGAGTTAAATCTAAAAGATAAGGTTAATATGGTGACATAAAACTATCTAATACCTATTTATTGAATGGTTTTAGACTCTTCCACACTTTATCCTCTAAATAAATCATTTTTGAGCCATTAAAAACTGAAAATTATTTTATTATAAAATAATATTTCCAGCTTTTCCAAAAGTGACCATCACCTCTCTTATAAAAGGGCACTTCCCCTTCTCTTAATTTCACACCTCCAAAGCCATTTGGCATAGCCAAACCTACCCAAATATCCTCCCAAATGTTCAATCATCATCCTAGAGGCATTCCTTTTGTTATAAATCCAACTTAAGGAGCACTTTTGATCAAATCAAATTGAAGAACCTGAAGAATAGGTAAATATTTCATCACATCTTTCAAGTTAGTTCCTTCTTCTACTTCCTCTTTATTTATTGTTTCTATTCTAAAATAATAACTCTAGTATCTTCTATATAATGTGATGTTATTATAAAAATGGTACAACCATATTCATTATTATATTCATTATTATATCCATCATATGAATGACAAAGTCACCATTAGTGCATACGTACTGCTTACCGTCTCCACGTCGTGGTGTAGTTTGTTATTCAAACACTTCATTATTTGGATGGGTATAATAATTTTGTATAATTAATATAAATATAAAATATAAAATTTTAATTAATCTGTATATGTATGATATAACATTCAATTATATACGATTTCACCTTTAATGGAATGATATTGTTGCTCGTGTGTACGTACAGATTCCCATCTCCACAAACGCGATGAAATTCATTCCCCATCATAATCATTCAGGAATTATTTTCATTTGATTATTAAAAATAATGTTTAAGAACATAATATCATTATGTATATGAATCAAATACATCCTATCCATAACAAACACGGCTTACGTAACAAAAAATATAAATTAAAAACGAATCAGTTAACACCCGAAATGACGATAATACGAAAATATTATTAACAAAGTAAAATTATAAGATCATACATGATATTATATTTACATATATGGTTCTTGTATAATTTAATAAAAATTATTTAACTATTATACATGAGTTTAACATATCCTCGACCAAGGAAAAGTACAATGTAAGGGTTAATTTCACAATCTCTTTATTATCTGTGGTTGTTTTTACGTAGGTATCTACTAGGACATCTTTATCATCCACATCCGTGTTTTCTTAAAAATGCATTTAAAAACATTTTTACTACTTACTATACTATGGGTTAAAGTCATTTATACCCTTATTTGACCATATATGTTTTCAAATGAATCTTTTCATCATTTTCCAAACAATGTACTTTATAACCTTTTTGACAAAATTAAGGTAAGAATGTCCATTTTTAACATATACGACGGGTGTGGCTATTTTATGCTGTTATATCATATTTTAATCTTCTCATACAGGATTATAAGAATATTTTCAAAATAAATGTTTAATTTTATAATTATATGACTTTAAATGATTTAAAAATATAAAGAGATATTTCTCTAAAAAAGTTTTGATTTCATCTATGTCAACATCCTTTAATGTATTTTAAGCTTGTTTGAATTTGATTTATTATGATACAAAACATCCATATTGTATTAATGGTTTTGTGATATGTTTGTCTGTATATGTGTTATTTTTACACCATTCATGGTTTATGGATAATGTATTGACATTTCATATGCTATTTTTAATACGAATGTTTATGTTATGTTTAAACCATTTCATATGAGAAATGCATTAGACTTAGTATGTTATGGGTGGATCCCGCTATAGCTCCTCGATTCATCAGTAGGTCTCATGATAAAAACTTGTGTCTTAGCATAAGACCTTGAAAAAATCTTATTTTTAGTCTTGGCACAAGGCCTTGACTATGTGGTTATGAAGTCTGGCATTATGAATTCCATCATTATGAAAGTGGCTATTGATATTTCATGTGATTATTCGAATATTAAAATATCCATGTGAATAAGTAAATGGAATTATTTGATTTTATCTTTTCTATATTATGCTGAATTTTAAGTTTAAAATTATTTTTTTAGTCTTATACATTGCCTTAAATGTTTATGCTTATTTATGAAAGTTTCCACTATATTGTTATCCTTACTGAGCATCTGAGCTCACCCCTTTATATGTTTTATTTTTCCCAGGATGTGAAGAAGTATTTTATGGTTGACTTGTAGGGATACTCTAAGGATATAAGTGTGTTCAAAAGTGGAAAAAATGTTGTTGATGTTTTTATTTCACGATGTAATGTAAAACTTATGAATGTTTCTAGTACTTCCAAGGCTACTAAACTAATCGGTATTTCGGGATTTGATCCCTTGTGATCATGCCAATGTTATGTAATAATGCACCAATTCAGGGTAACTGGGGTTGGGGCATTACAGTTGGTATTAGAGTAATTTTAGTACAAACCTTAAAATCTAGATTTAGAAAAACACTGATTAGAGCACATTACCCTAAGATAGACTTTGATTATTGGTATAGAAGAACTTCCTAGAATTTTGGTACTGTATAAATTTTGTGAATTTTCCAAGAAATACATCCCTATCTGAATACGAGAAAGTAGAGGTGGATCTAGGATAGATGTACCTAGGGGTAAAACCCAAAAACATCGCTTTGAGCTAGACTTGAACGGGAACTAGTGCATGACAACGAGACTTGCTTCACTCTTGGTTACGATACTCCTGGGGGATATGATTAAGAAAATTCTCATTTTCCATACAAACTATCATGAAGGGTTTATGATTATATACCTCATAAAAGAAAACATTTTTATGATTATGGACTATATCCATAAACTGTTCAATTTATGTTATGTGTTTTACATGTTTGGGATTATGTAATGCAATTCATAAACTAATCCAGTGTATGCCATTGTGTAGAAATGTCACCTAGTGGAATGAATGGAAACCGTATCACTGCACGTAATCCATGTATATATTTACCTTCTACTCAAGATAAATATAGTGGATATAGTGGTGAAACTAGTGTTGATCATCTTATCCCCATACTGGGAAAACTCATTCAGGTTATGAATAATAACCTTGCCGGTATGGAGCACCCAGATCCACAATGTGGAGAATCAATGTTAGACTGCTTCATGAGGAAACAACCACCAATATTCAATGGGAGTAAAAAACCATTAGTAGCTAAGAAATGGATAAATTCATTAGAAAAATCTTTTCATGCTTTGGGGAGTATCAAAAAGGAAAAAGTTTTCATGGAAGTTTATTGCCTCACGGGAGATGCAGATCAATGGTGCTCATTAATCCAAAACACAAAGGAAGATGAAGAAGTATTGAACATGGAATGGAGGGAGTTTAAATAGATTTTACTAGAAAAATACTTTCATTATGACCATCGAGCGGATATGGAAAGACAATTTCTGAGTCTGAGGGAAAAGGAGGATGAGAATGTCACAAAGTATGAGGCTAAATTTACAAGGTTAGAAAGGAATGCAACATATTATATACGAAACCCAAGGAGTAATATTGAAAAATTCTTTGATGGGTGAAACCCATTTCTCCAGTGAGAACTATTCTCGTAATCCTTCTTATCATACAAAAATATTATCTCATGTGCTATCATGACAGAAAAAGAATTCTCTAAGTCTTACAACTTTAAAGCAAAGCAAGAGAAAAAGAGATCTGTTGAACACTCTGGAAATGGAAATACAGGGAAGAAGAGAAATGTTGAATATCTATCCTATAGTAAATTTGGGAATAAAAACCTCGGTACTTGGTTAAAGGGAATGGGAGTCTATTACATGTGTGGTAGAAAAGGCCACCAAGCTCATGATTCCAAGGGGAAGAAAGAGGCTTTCAATGTTGAAAGCTACAATTATAGAGAAAAGGGTCATTATGAAAATTAATATCCTAAGCTCCAAGGGAACCTACCTCAAAAAGGAAAAGGGAGCAAGGCCAAGCTTATGTGATCACTACTACTGTAGTTAAAGCTCCGAAAGACATAGTGGCAGGTAATTTAATGGTTTCCACATGTTTAGACAATTCTTTATTTGATTTTGGATCATTTCATTGTTTCATATCATCCATGTTTTCTAAGAAAATTCGATATTTCAAATTTGACTTAACAATGGAGTTTTCAGTCAAAACTCTTAAGGGAAGTATCATTAAAACAAAGTTTCATGAATCAGTTCCCATTAGGGCATATAAATTTTATTTATCTGCTGATTTCATCGTCATACCCATGATTTAATTTGATATAATCCTTGGTATGTATTGGATTTTGAACCATGATGCAAAAATTCACTGTAAGAAGAAGAAGGTTACAATTTTTGATGATGATAAAGAGTACCTAATCTTTAGAACATAAACGTCGCCACATGATTCTTATCTAGATCTACCCCCAATAGCTCTACTAAATTCAATTATTGGAGAAGAAGAGAATGAAATAACTATGGGTGTGGAAAATAATTATTGAATAGAGGATGTGCCTATTGTTCCATAATATGTTGATGTGTTTCTAGAGGATTTACCTGGACATCCTCTAGAATGAAAAATTAAGGTTTCCATTGATTTAATTAATGGTTCAAGGCCTATATCAATGACCCCTTATAGAATGGCCACTATGGAATTAGAGGAACTAAAAAAACCACTAGAGTAATTGAGTAACAAGGATTTATTCTCCCCAGTGTTTATCCATGTGGATCCCCTCTCCTTTGTGTTAAAAAGAAAGATGGATCAATGAGGTTGTGTATTGACTACAAAGATATTAATGCTATAATAATAAAGAACAAGTACCCCCTACCTTGCATTGATGATTTATTTGACCAACTTCATGGAGCTCAATATTTTTCAAAGATTGACCTTCGATATGGATATCATCAGTTGTGTGTGAAGAAGGAAGACATTCCGAAAAGATCATTTTGTTCTAGGTATGAGCCTTACGAGATTACAGTAATGCCTTTTGGATTGACTAATGCACCCTCTGTTTTAATGGATCTAATGAAGAGATTTTTCAAGGAATATCTTGATGAATTTGTTGTGGTATTTATTGACGATATTTTGGTATACTCAAAAAGCTACAAAGATCATGAAAATCACTTGCGCATTATCCTAATTACTCTTATAAGAAATGAATTATATGGGAAGTTTAGAAAATGTGAATTCTGGCTTCAGGAGATTTCTTTTCTTGGCCTTATTGTCTCTAAGGATGGAATCTCTGTTGATCTTTCAAAGACCCATGCAATCCAAGATTGGCTAGCACCAGCAAGTATAACTGAGGTAGACTATTTTATTAGTTTAGCAGGTTATTATCGACATTTCATCCAGAATTTTGCTTGGTTTTCTAACCCATTAACCAAGCTCACATGTAAAAGGGTTAATTTTGTTTGGAAAAAAGAGTATGATGAATTTTTTGAAGAACTGAAGTGAATATTAGTCAACGCTCCTATCTTGACTCTACTATCATTGTATGATGAGTTTGATTTTTATATTGATGCTTCAAAGAAAGGACTTGGTTGTGTCCTTATGCAGAATGATAGAGTTATTGCCCATGCATCATGTCAACTAAAAATTCATGAACAAAACTATCCCACTCATGATCTTGAGTTATCAATTGTAATATTTTCTGTGAAGATATAGAGACACGATATCTATTGATAAAAATGTCAGATTTATACTGATCACAAGAGTTTGAAGTATATTTTCTCATAAAAAGAACTCAACATAAGGAAAAGGTGATGGCTTGAACTACTCAAGGATTATTATTTCACTATACACTACCACCCGGGGAAGGAAAATAAGGTGGCAGATGCTTTGAGTAGAAAGGATCATGGGTTTTTGAATAAGATGATAATTGAAAGGGGTCCTATTTTCCTGGATCTAGTAAAGATGGATATGTGAATAACCATGGAAGATGAAACATCAATGCTTTTTCAAATGGTTTCCAAACAATATTTACTAGAATGCATAAAGAGTTCTCAGACTGGTGATGAGGAGTTTCAAAAGAAGATTAAAGTTGTGAATAATGGCAGATTAAGTGATTTCATATATAAAGATGGGATTTTGAAATTTGGGAAGAGACTTTGTGTTCCCGATATACCTGATCTAAAAAGGTAATTGTTGGATGATGCTCATACCTCCAATTTCTCTATACACCCTGGTAGCACTAATATGTATAGAGATTTGAATGAACATTTTTGGTGGGACAACATGAAGAGGGAGATTGATGATTTTGTGTCAAGATGTATGGTTTTTCAACAAGTGAAAGCTATAAGGAAACATGCTGTAGGAGTCACGAAACCTCTTCCCATACCTGAGTGGAAATGGGATAATATTACGATGGACTTTTTCATGGCGATAACAAAGACTCCTAGAAGGAATGATGAAATATGGGTCATTGTTGATCGTCTTACAAATTCATCACATTTTCTTACTATAAGAAAAGATTTACCACTTAAACGTAACGCAAGACTATATATTAATGAAGTTGTAAGACTTCATGGAGTAACCATATCGATTGTTTCTGATATTGATCCCCATTTTAAATTATGATTCAAGAAAAGTCTTCAGAAGGCCCTGGATACTGAACTTCATTTGAGGACTGCATACCACCCTCAAACTGATGGACAATCAAAATGGACTATTCAAACCTTAAAAGACATGATGAGATCATTCCCACATGACTTTCATGGTATGTGGGATCAATATTTACCTCTAGTAGAATTTTACTATAACAATACCTTCCATTCAAGTATTCAGATGGCACCATATGAAGCGTTATATGGAAAGAGATGGTACACACCAACTTGTTGGGATGATGTTGGTGAAAGAAAACTCGTAGGCCCTGAACATGTTGTGGAAACAGTGGAAAAGGTGAAGCTTATCCAAACCCACATCAAAGCAGCCAAAAGTAGGCAAAAGAGCTATGCCGATAACCGAAGGAAGGATTTGGAATTTCAAGTAGGAGACCATGTTTAATTGAAGATATCTCCATGGAAGGGTGTTATACATTTCGGTAAAAAAGGTAAATTGAGACCGAAGTATATAGGACCTTTCAAAATTATAAAATGAATTTGAGTTATAGATTATTGTTTGGAAATGCCTCCAACTCTCTCCAAAGTTCACGATGTATTCCACGTATCACTGTTGAGAAAATACATGCCTGACACAACGCATGTACTCACCTATGAGGAAATTGAACTGGAACCTGATATGTTTTATTGTGAAGAGCCTATCAAAATTCTTGATACCAGATAACAAGTTCTGAGAAACTAGACGACTCGTCTGGTAAAAGATCTATGAAGAAATCATAAGATGGAAGAGGCAACATGGGAACCCGAGGAACTTATGATGATGAACCAGTCGAATCTTTTTATGCAGTAATATTCTAGAAATTTGGAGGATGAAATTTTTTTAGGAGAAAATGTTACACCCCATGCTTCAATGGTACGTTATTATTTGAATAATGCAATAACTTTCATTGTACGAAACTTTGAGATTCTAACACACCGCAACCAATCAAACAAGCTGTTATGAATAGTGATACCCACTTTTTGAAATTTTATAAATTTTACCTTTCAAAATGGACTTAATTTTTAGATTCAGTATATTGTGATTATGTTAGGGTGATTTTGGGGTATTTTCCTGAAATCATTTAATTTTTGACGAATAGTGAAAACACTATGTTATTAGTTAAAACCGAATTTTTATTTAAATAATTTTTTATATTATTTAAATTTATTTTAGGTCAAAATAGATACATAATACCTATATAAGTTTAATTTAATTTATTGTAGTCATTTTATAATAAGTTTAGATATATAAAAATTTTATTGAACTTTTTATCGTCTTTTACCCACCTCCTAGAAGCATTTGAAAATTTGCATAAAACATAATTTTACCAATTCTGTGAGTTAAATTTAAAAAATCCAAGAGAAATGGTTAATATCAATAAGTAAAATGCGGATCAATAAGATGAAAATAATTTTTAGTGAATAGTAACTTTTGATTTTTATTTACCACGGTTAAAAGTAAATAGAGAAATTAAGGGTAAAATTGATATCATAATTCCGTAAAACATGTCCTAATTCATTTGGATAAGTTTAATTCAACCAAAAAAACTTAGGAATAAAATATTATCCCCATGGGTCCACTTTTATTAGATTAGGACATTTATTATTATTTTATTTAAAGAAGAGTTAAAAGAGTTAAATTCAAAGTTTAATAACTAAACCATTTTTAATATAGGGTTACACACAATATAAATTATACTATAAATATTCATTAGAAATATAAAATTATTTACTAATTAATGTTATTTTATTTATAAGTTGTATACATTTAATAATTTAATTTATTTATCACACAATGATGATGCAATAATTACCTTATTAAAGAAAGATTAAAATAACTGATATTATAAATATCCAAATAAATATAATTTCAGACTTTTGATAAATTGCACTAATTTTATGTATTAATATAACATTTTATGGTTGATTAAATAATTTTTTTCTAATTAATCCTGTTGTAATGATTTTGACAAAAATTAAAAACTAAATAGTGTCAAAATTGACACAATTGAGTTTTTAAAACAAATACAATATTATTAATGAATATAATATTCCTAAAAATATATGGTTCGTCCAAAGAACTTAGATAAAGTTATATATATTAATAATGAAACACTTGGGGTTCTATTTGAAGTTTATAGTATGTTTATTAACCATATAATATAACAATACAAAGAGACATGGTAAATGACAAACTATTTAACTAAGTGTTAAATCTAAAAGAGAAGGTTAATATGGTGACCCAAACCTATATAAAATCTATTGGTTGAGAGGATTTATACTCATACCCACCTTATCCTCTAGATAAATTATTTTTGAGCCATTAGAAACCGAAAATTATTTTATTATAAAATAATATTTCAAGCTTTTCCTAAAGTGACCCTCACCTCTCTTATAGAAGGGCACTTCCCCATATCTTAATTTCACACCTCCAAAGCCATTTGTATCGGCCAAAACCTACCCAAATATCCTCCCAACTTTCCTCTATTAATCATAGAGGCCTTACTTTGGTAATAAATCCAACCTAAGGATCCCTTTTGATAAAAGAAAAATAAGAACCTGAAGAAGAGGTAAATATTTCATCACCACTTTCAAGTTCTTTTCTTCTTCCACATCCTATATCTTTGTTGTTTAAATTCTAAAATAATAACTCCAAAATCTTATATATAATTTTAGGTTATTATAAAAATGGTACAACCATATTCATTATTCTATCCATCATATGAATGACAAAGTCACCATACGTGCATACGTACGGCTTACCGTATTCACGTCGTGGTGTAGTTTGTTATTCAAACACTTAATTATTTGGAAGGGTATAATAATGATGTATAATTGATATAAATATTAAATATAACATGTTAATTATTCTGTATATATTATATAACATTCAATTATATACTATTTCTCCTTCAATTGAATGATATTGTCGCTTGTGCGTACGTACAGATTACTGTCTCCACGAACGCGATGAGATTCACTCCCCATCATAATCATTCAGGAATAATTTTCATTTTATGATTAAAAATAATTTTTAAGAACATAATGTCATTCTGGATATTAATAAAATACATCCTATCCATAACAAACACTGCTTATGTAACAAAACATATAAACGAAAATGAATTAGTTAACACCTGAAAAGATGATAATACAAAAAATATTTTTAACAAAGTAATATTAGAAGATCATATATGATATAATATTTACTTATATGTTTCTTTTATAATTTAATAACAATGATTTAACTATTATACAGGAGGTTAATGTACCCTCGACCAATAAAAAGTACAAGGTAAGGGTTAATTTCACAATCTCTTTATTATCTGAGGTTTTTTTTAAGTAAGTATCTACTGGGACCTCTTTATCATCCACATCCATGCTTTCTTAAAAATGTATTTCAAAACATTTTTAATATTTACAATACTATGGGTTAAAGTTATTTATAAACTTATTTGACCATATATGTTTTGAAAGAAATCTTTCTGTCATTTTCCAATCAAGGTACTTTATGACCTTTTCGAAAAAGTTATGGTAAGAATGTCTTTTTTTAACTTATATAGTGGGTGTGGCTATTTTCTACTATTATATCATCTTTGAAGCTTCCCATACAAACTTATAAAAATATTTTCAAAATAAATTTTTTATTCTATAATTATATGACTTTTAAATGATTTCAAAATAGAAAGATATATTTCTCTAAAGAATTTTTGATTTCATCTATTCAACATCCTTTGATGGATTTTAAGCTTGTTTGGAGTTGATTTATTATGATACAAGACTTCCATATTTTTTTAAAGGTTTTTTGACATTTTTGACTGTGGATGTGTTATTTTTACACCATTCATGTTTTATGGATAAAGTGTTTACATTTCGTATGCTTGTTTTAATATGAATGTTTATGTTATGTTTAAACCTTTTCATATGAGGAATGTGTTGGACTTATTAAGCGATGGGTGGTGCCCGCTATAGATCCTCAATGCATCGGTAGGTATCATGGGACAAAATAGTGTCTTGGCACAAGGCTTTGAAAAAATCTTATTTTTAGTCTTGACACAAGGCCTTGACTATGTGGTTATGAAGTCTAGAATTTTGTATTTCATCATTATGAAAGTGTCTATTGATATTTCATGTGATTATTGGACTAGTGGAATATCCATGTCAATAAGTAAATGACATTATTTTATTTTATCTTTTCCATATTATGATGAAGTTTATTTTTAAAAGACTTTTGTTTTAGTCATATACATTACCTTAAATGTTTATGCTTATTTAGGTAAGTTTCCGCTATATTTTTATCCTTACTAAGCATCTGAGCTCACCCCTTTCTATGTTTTATTTTTCCCATGATGTGAAGAAGTATTTTATGGTTGACCTGAAGGGATAGGATAAGGATATAAGTGTGTTAAAAAGGGGAATAAATGTTGTTGATGTTTCTATTTCATGATGTAATGCAAAACTTATGAATATATCTAGTACTTCCAAGGCTACTAAAATGATCGGTATTTCGGGATTTGATCCCTTGTGATCATGATAATGTTATGTAATATTTCACTAACTCTGGGTAATTGGGGTCAGGGAGTTACAATCTTTAATATTGGAGGGCTGGTGAACTTTCATTTCCACTCATTATAGGGATTGTCTCTTTTTCTGATCAAATATGAATATTTTGAATTATTCTTCATAATTGATTTCCTTTCATATATCTATTCTTCTTTATCCACGTTTTTTTTTGTATTTAACTTTCTAGTGTTGATATAATTTCATGATGTATTGATGACTAATATTTCACCTCTACACGCCCTTACTCTGTTGATGGAGAGTTACCTACATAATAATTCTACTCTCTATGTTTTATTGGATCACTTCTGTCATTCATTCCCATACTCTATATTTGTTATAACCACCTGATATTCTTGAATCCTCAATCATAAAGTTTCTTCCTTAGTTCACAGTTGGTTTCTATACATGAATCTGTTCATTTTAGAGAGAGCATTTGATAAAATATAGGATGGTGAGAGCTCCAATGCCTTCTTGGAGCTTTAGTTCTAAAATTATGGCATGGTTATCTGAAATATGCCCCTTGTAAGCTAGATTTATGTAGGGAATAGGTGAAAATATTATACCATTAATTTTTTTATTTAAATTGATAATTATTTAAGTGAAACCATATTTTTGGTGATAACTTGGATCTAAAAGGACATCTAAATTGTTAGTTTTATTTTTCTAAAAAAAATCTTATGAAATGGTGTTCCTGGATTTTGTACACCAATTAATTTCATTATATTTTAAAACATATTTTAAATTAATGGGGAATACTTGATATTTGTATCATAGTTGTAAAAACTTCACTTTATAATGTTTATTTAGTTGTTCTTTTTTTATTCCCTCAGATGATTTATCTATTGTAATGTGTTTTATCATCTCCTTCTTTCATAAAAAATTATATATTTCCCGTGGTGTTTTTATTATGAACATAGATCAAAATGTAAACAAAGTTCTTAAAAAATTGTATTCTTTCACAAAATTGATTTCTGGTTTTCATTGACTCTGAATATTGTGATCACTCTAGGATTAATTTATGATTCGTATTGATTTATCTATTTATATAATTTGTAATTTATTGAAATACATTTCAATTTCTGATTTTCATGATATTGAAATATTAAAGTGGAAAGTTTGAACCTTGGATATTGTTTTTGGGGGATCCTCTATGACCCACATATTCCCCCATTACAATTAACACAATATTTAAATATGGCATGTATTCAAATTTAATTCAATAAAAAATTATATAATTGGGAAATTTGATTTCTTAGTTTTTGATAGGATCACGTCTAGTCCTAATTCCAATAAGGTTACCAGTATATGCAATGATATATTTTTTAATGGTATAAAATAACTATCCATTATAGTATTTGATACTTTATAAAAAAAAGTGGTTTGAAGATCATTTTAATACAAAAACATCATCTTAAGAAAATAATCAAAATTCTAAACTAGTATATGCATAACAGTGAATGAGGTGATAAGATAATGAATAATTGAAAAGTTTAAATTTATAAAAAAAATGTCATGGATCTCGACCATAAAATTTATATCAAATTCAAGACTACCTTCCATTTTAATTTTCTATGAAGAATAAGTGGAAGAGGGTGAGTATCGATGGAGCCTAAGAATTACTTGAAAATATTCAAGAAGTTCTTATAGATAAAGGGACAACTATCCATGTAAAAATCAATGACTAAATCTCCTAATTTTCATTATATAATAACTAACATCCCAACTCTCCCATAATATATTCTTACTTGAAAAGTATAAAATAACACCTTTTTCATTGGGAATTCTTATCCACATTGCTATGATATGCGATTGAGTGAATGAAATTATTCAGTTGGATATGTTAAGGATCTAACATAGGTGTGAGAGAAGATGAATAGATTTGGGAATTCCTATTTGAAATTATCATTGAAAAAATAATACTTTTTCATTATGTTTTTTGGGGAAATGAATAAATGGGACTGGGTGGGGGTAAGGAATGCATCAAAAAAACATATATAAAAAGTGAAATATCTTAAAGCATTACATAAAAGATAGATACATTGATTGATTATTTTTTTAGTATTAATTATACTCATGTGTGTCTATATATATTGATAAATTATAATTTGTATAAATATTATTGAAAATAATTAATAATAATTAATTATTATTAATATATTATTATTTTTTATTTTTTATCAGTTTGTAATAATTAGTTATAATAAATAATAAGGATATTGATTTCTTAAAAACAATTAATAATAATTGAAACTAAATATTAATGTTAAATTAATGTTATATTTACATTAAATTTATATCAATATTATAACACATATACAAATTATAAAGGAAAATATAATTGTCATTAACATAGATATAACATAAAAATAATGTTTTGTAATGTAAATATAACATAAAAATTTATTA
Source organism: Viscum album (assembly GCA_963277665.1). Lineage (NCBI taxonomy): Eukaryota > Viridiplantae > Streptophyta > Magnoliopsida > Santalales > Viscaceae > Viscum > Viscum album. Next base: position 180,499,125 of record OY728153.1, on the reverse strand, counting down.
AAAGTGGCATAATTGGTAGTAATTAATGTAGTAAAAATGGTTATTAAAAATCTAAATGTGACATGAATAAGATTTATTAAGGTAGATATAATATAAATATAACATGAATATAACATTATCAATGTTTGTATAACATAAGTAAAACATAAACATAACATAAATATATTTTATATAAAATGGAATCAATGAAAACCATTGTTAATTCCATTTTATTTATTTTATATTTACATATTATGAGGATTTTTTAAAAAATTAATATAAGTTCGGGTTGTAAATATTTTTAATCATGGGGATTCATTGCATTGAAATGCACAATTAATTACATTTGTTTAATTTTTTAGGTATTCGAAAAAAGTTTTTTCAAAGAAAAAGAAAATCTGTTCACGATTCTAACAGGTCTCAAAAAACCTAAGTTATAAATAATTATAGTAATTTTAAAAATACTTTTTTATTTACATATATTTGAAATGTTCATTGTATATAAATAATTATTAATAAAAAATAATATTATTAATGAAAATAAATAAAATAAATATTAGTCATTATAATTACAATATTTTATGGATGCTAATTCACTTTAAATATAATTATTACAGTAAATTAGTCGAATAATTTTAGTAGAAAAGTTTGAACAATATCATTAATATGGAATAGTTAATGAAGTCTCAAATTATTTGTAGACATGAACGTCACGTAAAATAAATGATTATGAAGAATTTTATTTTTGTACCTAAGGAGGCTTTAACCCATAGTCCATAGTGTGAACGATATGTATGTATTATGACTATTGATCTATGTGTTGTGGTGTAGTCTCGTAAACTCAAAGGGGCTCTTCCTCATGCATAGAAACCATATCTGTCTGTTTCTTTTTTGTAATTCATCGAGAGTATGTTCCTCTATATCCTCTAGGATGTAGATATGTAATTTTAATCCACCTAATCCTTCTCCTACTAAATTTGTGGAAGGGACTGACATCCCATAATGAATCTACTCAGGCTGTGAGTTCTCAATTATAAAGTATGAGGAACTTGGAAATGATAGCTGATATGAACTCAGATTCTCTAAACCAGGTGAATACTATGGATATAATAATAAAAGATATTGATATCATTTATATTGGTAAACATCATTAGACTATCTGGTAGACTTTATTCTTCTAATAGTGGAATAAGGGGTGCCTCATATGTAGCCCAACATAATATATGCCATCCTTACTGCTGCTCAACATCAGCTTCTGCTAGAGGAGGTTCCTGAATATGTACCTCCTCTATCTCTAGTGAAAAGTATAAGATACTATCATGTACATCAAGAATCATAGGTAAAAAATAATGCTCTTTATAATGGTGTACTTTGGAGTTGAATATAGCACCCTTCTCATAAATAGGCATTCAGATAAGATGATATAGTTGAGTATAATAAAAAAAATACAAGATAGACTAAAAAATAGTCTAAAATAAGAAATTAAAATAAATTTATTAACCTACCAGATCTTAGATCCATATATCACATATCTTAATATAGAGTATAGAGTTCAGTCTATGCCATAGTGAATACTCAACCTACAATGATAGATACTGTCAAATCATAGTTGTTCCCTCAATACAAAAAAATGCTCTCTGGTATAATATATCGATATAATATGTATGATTCCACCTATAATTGATATCCTACCACCCAATTAGCTTCAAGGAATGGAACATTGGTAGTAATATTGAAGTTTATTGAATAAAATTGACATATTCAAAATAATTCATTACTTTATCAGGTTGTTGCCACTCAAAAAAATAAAAATTTATTCTAGGTATAATAGACCTCGCATCAACAATCCTAGTAGTTTAGTGTCTAGGAATATTGTCAAAGAGACCCAAATAAAAATTCCATCAAATTTATAATGATATATGACTATTGAAAAAAAATATTCATTTATTAATTTTCAGAAACTGTAATATTATGAAATTTAATTCTCAATATCAAAATGTCTATACATACATTAGTAGGTAATAGATTATCCAACATGAGATGGTTTCCTATAAAATTATGTCTTGTTTTCTTGTAATAATGGTGTGATCAACACCACCAATATTATATAATATTTAAAGTGGTAAATAATAAAAAATCCAGTACATTATAACTAATATTTTTATAAAGAATAGTAATGATGAGGGATTGTACCGGAATACATGAAAAGAATTATGGACTACATCAATGGGGTAATATCTAGACTAGAAATGATAAATGTTTGTAGAGGGATTAACTCTCCTGGATACATCTAAATAGGTAGGACACACACCATAAAATCTCTATTATATGATTGGTATTCAATGTATAATGCTTTATATGTGCATGTTGTAGCAACCCCAACCCCAGTAGCCTGAATTCAATGTCTACCTTATGACATTATGATAAGATACAAGGATTCACATCCTAAAGGAAAACATATTTTAGTAGTCTTAGTAGAATAGATACATACTTTAAATACTTATTACTATTGAAAAAATAAAATATGCAAAGTATTTTCTATGAGAATTCCATTATTCCTCATAGTGTATCCTTGTATGTCAATAACAAAACACATCATTCTATCCTAGGGAAAATAAAATATAATAAAAGTGTGATCATTGATGATCAGTAAGGTTAAGCATATAATGGATTCTATTAATAAATAATTCATAATCAATATGGCATGATAAATAACTAAAACAAATTTCATTTAATCAATAACATAAGCATAATATATAGGGAATAAATGATGATCTAATAATGTTATATAAATAATCAAATGGACATGAAACATTAACCATGGATATTCTATCTAAATGAATAATCACATAAAATATCAATAATTTAACTCATAATGATGGAGTCATAATTCTAAACACCCAAAACAAACATTCAAGGACTTTTTCTAAGACATCTAATAAATGGATAAGGCCTTGACCAAAACCCAATCTAGTTTCTCTCATGAGACTACCAATGCATTTACGGGATATAGTGGTCCCTATACATCACTTACCAAGTCCAATGAATTACCTATATTAAATTAGTGAAACCTAATCAACATAATCATTCATATTTAAAAACCAACATACAAAATGTTAATACTTACCCCAATCAATAAACATAATCATAAACCATCCAGCATAAATTGGTGAATGGTAATAAAATTGTATATACCAATTCAAGTATATCATAAACCATCCATATAAATAATAATTGTGGTATCAATAACACATATTCTCATTGGATAGTAATTAAAATAGAGAGTTGATTTCATTTATGAAAATAAATACAATGAAAATATCCTTAAAAACAATTTTGAGAAAAATACGCATTCCATTTTGAAAATAACTTCTTAGAAAAAAATTTTCACAAAACATTTTGAAATTAATTTTCATTGAAAATATAATTTTAAATCATGTAAAATAACCATTAAAATATTTATTGGTCATGAAGATGAAAAACTATATTCACGTCGTAAACTTTAAAATAAAAATTTCATTCATATTTTTGAAAAATTAAAATGTTTATTGTTTTAATAAAGACATAAATATTTCATTCAAAACATTTTTTAAAAATAAAAAATGGGTAAAAATTCATTAATGTTTTTAAAAGGTAAAAAACATTTATATAAAATATGGGTTATGATGAAAAATGATTTCTGAATGAAGAGAGATAAAAAAGTCATATTTTCATAAAAACATTTTCTCAATCATTTTAAGTTCTAAAGAGTTGAAAAATGGTACTATTAATTCAAAATTTTAATGAATAATGTCACGACCTCCTCCCACCAAAGATGTCCCTCCTAAGCTGGAAATAGCGAAAGGGAGATAATGACCCCTCAGTCCCGCCTCCAGTAGGCCCTGGGGTGGCGACTAGCACCAAGGGTATGAGTTTTTCACAAATATGGGAGGCATTACCCTTTTTTTTAAAGATCAGGAAATAGGACAAGTCAACCACCAAAAGGAAAAAGAACAAGTGTACATAAATAAACCCAAACCAAGCCCACATGCATGTTTAAACAAATTTTATAATAAGGTACAAGTACAAGAAAGCTCAAAGTACAATACCAAAAAGGAAACAAGTACAAAAAACTGCAGTAACTCCAACTGTCCGACTAGTAGGGTCCCGCATGGCCCTGGTATTCCTCCTGGAAACCTGAAATTAAACGTAGGGTGAGCATACAAGTATACTCAGTAGGGAATCCAAAAGCCCTCGTGCACAAGTGGGGAGACATCCTAATGTCCCGTGAGACCAATAGAAGAAACCTAGTAAGGAATTATATCCACCCAACCTCACCAGCCACACTCACCAAAAACACAAGCACAACAGGTAGTAGTATATAAGAAACAAGTGTATTGGGTACCCCGCACCATTTCCCTTTAGTTAGCTGCTCTTCCTAACGATGAATGTCCTGATGCTGCCACACTCTCCCTGCCTGCACACACCTAGGCCTCACAACCACGTATCTCTCCCGCACACACCTGGGCCTCACAACGACGTATCCCGCCCGCAAACACCTGGTCCTCACAAACACGTATCCCGCCCGCACACACCTGGGCCTCATCACGAAGATTCTTGGGAAACAGTATAACCTTCCCGAAGAGTCTTGGGCTATAACCACCCCAATCGAAACCTACCCGAAGAGTCTTAGGTGTATGGTCACCTCAAGCCATCATAGCCTTGGGGAGAAGGAGCAGGAATGAGCTATTAACTAAGGGAAAAACACCCTCTCCCATAAAATGGGAGTGTTCGGCACTAAGTGCTCAATATGGGTGGGGTGCGATAAAACACAAAAGATACAGATATATATATATACCAAACACACAGCCCAACCTATGGCTTCTAAACAGAGAAACTGAGCATGTTCCTCGACACTGCTAATACAAAGCATGTATACAACAAACAACCCCCACCCCATTTAGGTTTTCACATTTCAGTAGAATTAGTTTATTTAGTTCCTTAACAACTGGGAAACTATCCTCAACCAACCACACCAATCGTTCGTAAAAATATCCCTGCCATCCACAAACAAGTTAGGAAAAACATAAGCAGTATAACAAAGTCCCTCTTATCAACCAACCAACCCCATTGATTATTATTAAACCCATTCCATTACCACACCCCACCAATCATTAACTCTTCCACTTTTTAAGTTATTATCATAGCCCATAGGCCGTTCACATTTAAACCCATCCCTGCAGCCCCGCTGCCAACCACCATAACCTCAACTGCATCGTACATCATTATCCCTTTAATACCATTTATCGCAGCCCTGCTGGCCATCACCATCATAACATTCACACCAACCCACAACCAAGCCAACCGCAACCCCGCTGCTCACCCGATCCACAACAACCCACAAAACACCCCCATCACATGCCACGTATCCAAGACAACACCCACATGTTCATTATTCCATTTTGTTTAACCGGGGTGATCACACAAGGGTTTCAGATTTTAAATAGCCAACTTTACGTGATTAACCAAATTCCACATTCCACAAGGTTTCCACCCATAAGAAAATCCAGAAGGAGAGGGAAACATTTAATTGCGTAAGCAAAATCCCCCAATGATTGAGATTTTTAGTAGGTAGAAGCTCATTCAATTCAAAACATAAAGTCACAGGATATAAAGTAACAACAATCACAACTTCCCATCCCCGTTATATAATCCAGTTATTATCTTCGTTAAACTGGTTCAAAAGTGTTTCACATAAACAAGAGAACACCCACCCCGCATAATGCACAAAGTAGAGAGATGAAGGTATGATCTCTACCTCAACAGGTTCTTGATCGCAACGCTCCCCCGGATGAACCTTAGAAGATGCCCGTCGGCGCCCGTCACCTCTTTCGGGTCCGTGAAAAACCCCCTCGGGTGGAAGTCATAAAGGAAAGGCCAAAGTAAAGACAACGTACCAGGCTCGTATGTTCCGCCTCGTCGTTACGATCCCATGGCCACTGACGGATCGTTAATCGGAGCTCGGACGAAGAAGTTATGGTAGGAAGAGCCTTCGAGTCTCTTGAGAGAGCTCTGCTCAGAGGAGAGGGGAGGAGAGGTGTGAGTTGAAAGGAGGATGGGACCCATCCTTTTATAGCCGTGAAAAGAAAAAGTACAAGGCTTGTACTTTATGGTATACGGAGTGTACTCGGTTCTTTCACATGGTCTCCACGCGGCTTCCAAGACGGCTCTGTGGCCGTTGACTGGTAAACACACGGTTTGAGGGTAACGCATATGCGGGGAAGGACTACACTGCGTGTTGTTTAGACACACGGTGTGTACTCTTTTATTGCACACAGAAAGGACATGGATCCAACACGGCACACGGCCGATGACTGGTAACACGTACGCGGGGAAGGACTACACGGCGTGTAGAACTGGACACACGGCGTGCACCGATTATTCCACACAGCAAGGACACGGTCTGCAACACGGGGTATACCCGGGAAGGGGCTATACGGCGTGTACTCAAACTACACGGCATGTAGTTTCAAAATTCTGGAAAGTGTGGAAAAGTCCATTTTACCCTCCAGAACACTTCTTGACCTTTTTTTTGACAAAGGAATTGGCCAGAGAGGTCCGGGTCATTAAATCATATACCTCTTAAAACATTCTCGTCCCGAGAATTCAAAACCAACCCATAGGAACCCAACAAGATACCTCTTAGGGTTCTCGTTATAATAGGAACCCAACCAACAACCCTAATCATATTTTTTAGGAATTCCTTCTCCTATGTCGAGATATTATTGACTTTAGGCGGCACTGACTCGCCTGCACGGGTTTAATCGCATCCTCATTAATGCGTATCGATTAAAAATTAGGTCTTCCCACTTTCATACATTAGGATTTTTCAACTTGCACTAACCCCAACACGACACAACCAACACACTTCCCGAACACATGGGTTTGGGAAATTCCTTCACCTATGTTGAGATATTATCCGCTTTAGGAGGCACTAACTCGCATGCACGGGTTCAATCGCATCCACGTTAATGCTTCTTGATTAAGGGTCAGGTTTTTCCCTTTCCTACACATCCGAACATGTTACACATTACCATGGAACAAAGAAACAAAAGGTCCCACAACTGACAAGCCAAGAATTCCATATGTCAAAGGTACAGAGTACAACATCAACACAAGCTCAGAAGAACAAGGGAAAAACACAAGTCAAAACAACTCCAGGTACTAATCGTGCATCTGGGTCTCCCACTCCCAAGTGCTCTCCTCGAGGCCGCCATGCCTCCATAACACACGAACCAAAGGAATGGTTTGTCCACGGATCACCTTCTCTTTACGATCTTCGATTCTGACTGGTTGTTCCTCGAAGGTCGTGTCATCTCCCATATCTAACTCTCCCCAGTCGATAACGTGGTAGTCGTCGTGTAAGTACCGAAGAATCTGGGAGTCATGGAAGACATCATAAACCTTCCCCAACTGAGGTGGCAAGGCCAGCTGATATGCCACCTCGCCGACTCGCATCATCACCTCAAAAGGTCCGATGAACCTGGGTGAGAGCTTTCTTCCTTTCCCAAACCTCTGCTACCCCCATCGAGGGGAAACCTTCAAGAACACATGATTCCCCACCTCGAACTCCAAGGGCCTCCTCCGATGATCAGCATAAGGCTTTTGTCGGTCCTAAGCTGCTTTCATCATCTCACGTACAAGCTGGACTTTCTCTATGGTGCTCTGCACTACCTCTGGCCCAAGAGAACCTGTCTCACCAACCTCTTCCCAGCAAATGGGTGAACGACATGGCCTTCCATACAAATCCTCAAATGGTGCCATGCTAATAGTAGAGTGGAAGCTGTTGTTGTAGGCAAACTCTACTAAAGGCAAGTGTCGTACCCATGATCCTCCAAAATCCAGAACGCATCCTCACAGCATGTCCTCCAACATCTGGATAGTCCGCTCCATCTGCCCCTCAGTCTGGGGGTGGAAAGCAATGCTAAGGCATAGCTAGGTGCTAAAAGCATGCTATAACCCCCCCCCCCCAGACTCATGAGGTAAACCGAGTATCCTGATATAAGACGATAGTCCTTGGAACACCATGAAAATTCACAACCTCATCTACGTACCTCTATGATAAGGTACTCACCGGGCCCGACTCCTTGATTGCTAAGAAGTGAGCCGATTTTATTAGTCGATCCACCACCACCCAGATACCATCATAACCACCCTGAGCTCTGGGTAGTCATGTGACGAAGTCCATCGAGATGTCATCCCACATCCACTCGGGGACATATAAAGGATGCAACAAACCACTGAGAACACGGTGTTCAGCCTTCACTTGTTGACACACTAGGCATTTAGCCACAAACTCTGGCACTGCCCATTTCACCCCGGGCCACAAAAACTGATCCCTCAGGCCTCGGTACATTTTTTAAACTCCTGGATGTACCGCAAAGGCTGAGCTATGGAACTCACAGAGAACTCCCTCACGCATTGCCTCCGGAACAAACAACCTTCCCTGGAAAATCATCCGATGTCGGCTATCCTCTGACCATCCTTCTGTAGCATTCCCTTGATCGACACGATCCCGCATCACTTCCGCCTCGGAGTCCCCCCACTGAGACTCTTACACCTACAGCAACAAAGAGGACTGCATTGTCATCTGAAACAAATAGCCTCTAACACCTTCTACCCTGGCATCCAAGTGCAAGGCAGCCAACCCTCCCATTTACTTCCAAGCATAAGTAGATTCCCGAACCACTTCCTGATGCGACTTCCCACTCAGGGCATCAGCCACAACGTTGCCCTTACCTTCAGTGTAAGAGATCTCAAAGTCATAGTCTTGGAGAAACTTGACCCATCTCCGTTGCCGCAAGTTCAGGTCACGCTGGGAGAAGATATAACGCAAACTCTTGTGATCTGAGAAGACCTCAAAGCACTCCCCAAAGAGGTAATGTCACCCCAACTACAGTGTGAACACTTCTACTGCAAGCTCCAGGTCATGGGTGGTATAGTTACGCTCATGAGGGCGCAACTTCCTAGACCCATAACAAATCACTCCATTCTTCTGCATCAGCACACACCCAAGACCAAGGCCAGAAGCATCAAAAAACACCTCATACAACAACCCCTCTTCTGGCAACCTGAGTACAGGAGCACTGACCAACTTCTCCTTCAGGTAGTCAAAAGCTTCCTGGCACTGATCTCTCTATAGGAAGACCTGGGTTTTCCTCATCAAAGCTGTCAATGGAGCAGAAACTCAAGAGAAGTCCGAAACGAACCTTCGATAGTAACCTACTAACCCTAGGAAACTACGAACTTCTGCCACGCTCTTGGGTGATAACCAAGAAACAACTGCCTCCACCTTCGACGGGTCCACTGACACTCCATGATGAGACACCACGTGCCCAAGGAAGTGTACTTCTTGTGTCAAGACCTTACACTTCGACAATTTCCCGTAAAGCTGGTGGTGTCGGAGGACTTCCAAGACATCCCTGAGATGCTCAACGTGATCCTCCTCTGATCTGGAGTAGATCAGGATGTCATCGATAAACACAATGACGAACCGGTCTAGAAACACTCGGAAGACAAAGTTCATGAGTCCCATGAACACAGTCGGTGCATTTGTAACCCCAAACGGAATCACTATAAACTCGAAGTGCCCATACCTGCACCTGAAAGTCGTCTTCGAGATGTCACTGTCCTTCACCCTCAACTGATGATATCCAGATTGTAGACCAATCTTAGGAAACCAACCTGCTCCCCTCAACTGGTCGAAGAGATCATCTATCCTTGGAAGGGGGTACCGGTTCTTGACCGTTACCTGGTTCAACCTTCGGTAGTCTATGCATAGCCTGAGACCAACATCTGCCTTCTTCACGAACAAAACTGGATCACCCCATGACGACACACTGGGTCGAATAAAACCCTTCTCTATCAGATCGTCAATCTGAATCCTCAACTCCCGCAACTCCAAAGGTGTCATCCGATATGGGGACATCGAAATCGGACGGCCACCAAGCTGTAAGTCTATACCGAACTCAACGTCACGTCGGTGGGTTAGAGTTACAACCTCCTTAGGAAAAACATAGAGGAACTACCCAACAACCTCTGGGACATACATCATCTCTGTATCAGTTGGAACCACTGATAACCCGCTCAACATGGAAAGGAGAGGCTCCACACGCCGGCTTCCCGCCTGATAGATCATCTCGCCAACAAAAGATACGCACTGCCCATCCATGTCGGAGAACACGACTCTTCTCCGGAAGCATTCGATAATGGCACTAACAGAAAACAACCAGTCGATGCCTAGGATGATATCGTATGGATGCATCTGTAACAGAAGAAGGTCCCCACTAGATCGATCTGGTCCCAATGTCAGCCCACATCCCCGACAAACACAAGATACGCCGATCTGGCCTCCAACTGGTGTACTCAGTACCAGTGGTACGGAAATTTTCTCTACGTCTAATTCCAAAGAATGGGCTAGACTAGGTGAAACTAAATAGTGCGAGGCTCCCGAATCGAACAAAGCAGAAGCAAGAGTGCTGAACAAACAAATCGTACCTCGCACCACCTCTGGTCCCGCTGGAGCTGTCAACTCTGTTGCGTGCAACTGTCCATGCCCAGATCCTCTGCCTCTCTGATGTCGTCCACCTCCCCGACCACACCCTGGTCGATGTCCCTGAGGATCACCCTGAGGTCGGCCTCCTCCTGAAAAGTCTTCCCTTGGAGGGGCATGGTCCTGCTGCTGCTGGATGGGCCTCTCCGGCAACTGGTGCTGTTGAGGTGGGCGCTGAACATGTCCACCTCCACCGTACTGAGCTCGGGTCGGGCACCGACTCTGAACGTTCCCAAAACCTCCACAAGAAAAACACATCGGTCCCGGGCTTGTGAAAAAGGGACGAGGACCCGAAGATCTGAACTGGAACTGCTGGGACCTGCTCCCCACTGGCCTGAACCTGGAAGGTCCCGTCGCAGGAGCCCTGCTGCTGATTTCCTTCCCCTTCGACGAGCCTGGCTAGATCCCCTCTCGGGGTGAACCCTCCCAGTGAGTGCATCCTCTCTACAACCTCTACCTTCTTCTGTACCGCCATGTACGTCGAAAGGGTGAAGGGGGTGACATCAAACTGGAGCGAAGGACGAAGCGCCTCCTCCAAACGTCTCGCCCGAGACTCCTCATCCAGAAAGAGATCTGGAGAAAATCGCAGGAGATCTTTGAACTTGATCCCCAACTCTCGTACTGTCATACTCCCCTACCGAAGGGAGAGTAAATCTTGTCGCTTCTCCTCCTTGATCATGGAAGAAGGGAATTCCTCTCGGAATTCCTTCTCAAATTCAGCCCATGGAACCTCTGCCTCTATCCTCTCTCTAAGGTAGAGCGTCCACCACTGTCACGCCGCACCTCTCAGCTGACTGACTGTTAAGGGAACCCAGTACTCCCTCAGAGCACGGATCAATGTAAAATTGATCCCTAGCTCCTCAATCCACCCCTCCATCTCCATATCCGAAGTACTACCCTCTTACTTCTTGAGGGTCTGTCGCTGGAAAGAACGGAGTGTCTTCTGCCACTAGCTATCTTCCTCCTCTCGGTCAATCCTCAACTGATCGACCGCCTGAATCTGCTGGGCCTCGGCCGTCTGAGCCACCTGAGGACGACGTCCATGTGCCATAGCTGTACGGTAAACAAGGATCGCCTAAGCCCAAGTAGTAAGGAAAAACTCAAGGTTTCATTTTATCATTTTATTTCAATTTCTTTCCCAGAACACCCAAATCAAGTAAAACACAATCATGATGATGCATGTACCTTCCCTAGGTTTTTAACCTGCAATCAATGTAGTCTCACTTGGCCGTTTGGTAGGCTCGGAGTCCTTGCATCGGATCACGAGGGGCCCTAAAATCTCGTGCCCTAGCCGGTCTTCACTGGCCTATGTCACGCAACAAGATTGACTAACATTGTTTCCCTATCATCCCATGCAATCCTCACTGTGCCTAACTCCAGACTCCATCCTATCTCTCAACCATCAGCTCTGATACCATTCTGTCATGACCCCCTCCCACCAAAGATGCCCCTCCTAAGCTGGCAATGGCGAAAGGGAGATAATGACCCCTGAGTCCCGCCTCCAGTAGGCCCTGGGGTGGCGACTAGCACCAAGGGTATGAGTTTTTCACAAATATGGGATGCATTACCCTTTTTATTTATAAAGATCAGGAAATAGGACAAGTCAACCACCAAAAATAAAAAGAACAAGTGTATAGAAATAAACCCAAACCAAACCCTCATGCATGTTTAAACAAATTTTATACCAAGGTACAAGTACAAGAAATCCAAAAGTACAATACCAAAAAGGAAACAAGTACAAAAAACTCCAGAAACTCCAACTGTCTGACTAGTAGGGTCCCGCACGACCCTGGTAGTCCTCCTGGAAACCTGAAAGAAAACATAGGGTGAGCATACAAGTATACTCAGTAGGGAAACCTAAAGCCCTCGTGCACAAGTGGGGAGACATCCTAATGTCCCGTGAGAACAACAGAAGAAACCTAGAAAGTAATTCTATCCACCCAACCTCACAAGCCACACTCACCAAAAACAGAAGCACAACATGTAGTAGTATATAAGAAACAAGTGTATTGGGTACCCCGTACCATTTCCCTTTAGTTAACTGCTCTTCCTAATGACGAACGTCCTGACGCTGCCACACTCTCCCCGCCCGCACACACCTGGGTGTCACAACCACGTATCCCGCTCGCACACACCTGGGCCTAACAACGACGTATCCCGCCCGCACACACCTGGGCCTCACAACCACATATCCCACCCGCACACACCTGGGCCTCATCCCAAAGATTCCTGGGAAATAGTAGAACCTGCCCGAAGAGTCTTGGTATATAACCACCCCAATCGAAACCTACCCAAAGAGTCATGGGTGTAAGGTCACCTCAAGCCATCATGGCCTAGGCGAGAATAAGTAGGAATGAGCTAGTAACTAAGGGAAAAACACCCTCTCCCATAAAATGGGAGTGTTCGGCACTAAGTGCTCAATATGGGTGGGGTGCGATAAAACACAAAAGATACAGATATATATATATACCAAACACACAACCCAACCTATGGCTTCTAAACAGAGAAACTGAGCACATGCCTCGACACTGCTACTACAAAGCATGCATACAACAAACAACCCCCACCCCATTTAGGTTTTCACGTTTCAGCAGAATTAGTTTATTTTGTTCCTTAACTACTGGGAAACTATCCACAACCAACCACACAAATCGTTCATAAACATATCCCTGCCATCCACAAGCAAGTTAGGAAAAACATAAGCAGCATAATAAAGTCCCTCTTATCAACCAACCAACCGCATTGATTATTATTAAACCCATTCCATTACCACGCCCCACCAATCATTAACTCTTCCACTTTTTATGTTATTATCACAACCCATAGCCCGTTCACATTTAAACCCATCCATGCAACCCCACTGCCAACCACCATAACCACAACTGCACCATACATCATTATCCCTTTAATACCATTTATCGCAGCCCCGCTGCCCATCACCATCATAACATTCACACCAACCCACAACCAAGCCAACCGCAGCCCCGATGCTCACCCAATCCACAACAACCCACAAAACACCCCCATCACATGCCACGTATCCAAGACAACACCCACATGTTTATTATTCCATTTTGTTTAACAGGGGTGATCACACAAGGGTTCCAGATTTGAAACAGTCAACTTTACGTGATTAACCAAATTCCACACTCTACAAGGTTTCCACCCATAAGAAAATCCAGAAGGAGAGTGCAACATTTAATTGCGTAAGCAAAGGCCCCCAACGATAGTGATTTTCAGTAGGTAGAAGCTCATTCAATTCACAACATAATATCACAGGATATAATGTAATAGCAATCACAACTTCCCATCCCCGTTATATAATCTAGTTATTATCTTCGTTAAACTAGTTCAAAAGTGTTTCACATAAACAAGAGAACACCCCCCCCCCCCCCCGCATGAAGCACAAAGTAGAGAGACGAAGGTAAGATCCCTACCTCAACAGGTTCTTGATCGCAATGCTCCCCCGGATCAACCTTAGAAGACGTCTGTCGGCACCCGTCACCTCTGTCGGGTCCCGAAAAAACCTCATCGGGTGGAATTTGGAAAGGAAAGTCCAAAATAAAGACAACAGACCCAGGCTCGGAAGTTCCGCCTCATCGTTACGATCCCGTGGCCGCTGACAGATCGTAAATAGGAGCTCGGACGAAGAAGTTATGGTAGGAAGAGCCTTCGAGTCTCTTGAGAGATCTCTACTCAGAGGAGAGGGGAGGAGAGGTGTGAGTTGAAAGGAGGAGGGGACCCCTCCTTTTATAGGCGTGAAAATAAAAAGTACACGGTGTGTAATCTATGGTACACAGCGTGTACTCAGTTCTTTCACACGGTCTCCACGTGGCTTCCAACACGGCTTCGCGGCTGTTGACTGGTCAACACACGGTTTCAGGGTAACGCATACACGGGGAAGGACTACATGGCGTGTAGTTTAGACACACGACGTGTAGTAATTTATTGCTCACAGAAAGGACACGACTCCAACACGGCACACGACCGTTGACTGCTAACGCGTACATGGGGAAGGACTACACAGCATGTAGAACTGGACACACGGCGTGCAGCCATTATTCCACACAGCAAGGACACGGTCTGCAACATGGGGTAGACCCAGGAAGGGGGTACACGGCATGTACTCAAACTACATGGTGTGTAGTTTCAAAATTTTGGAAAGTGTGGAAAAGTCCATTTTACCCTCCAGAACACTTCGTGACCTTATTTTTGACAAAGGAATGGGCCGGAGAGGTCCGGGCCATTACAATAACCATTGGTGAATAAAATAGATTTATTTTAAGAAAAAATTATGAAATAATTCCCCTAGGATAGATATAAACATAAACAATCCCAAATAATATTGATATTGTAAAACAAACCCTTTCCACTTTGGTAACTTCTAAATCATGTGAATTATAAAAGAAATTAAATCAAATGAATAATTAAATAACATGAAGATAAATAGATTCATGATATAACATTTCCAAGGGTTAGTACATACACCATAAAAGTATGATGTGAATATGACATTTACCTCATGGAAGTAGAAGTGATGTGAGTAACCCTTTCCTCAGGTATGATTTCATTAGTACATGTAAGTACCTATTTTATAATGGTTTTAAGTATGTTATTAATATATAAAATTACTATAATAATATTTATAATATCATATATGATCCTCAAATAATATTTTACCACCTGTTTTTAAGTAATATTTCATTTTTTTCCATTATTTCATGTGCCAATTTCCTTGTTTTATCATGCACCATGAATGTCAAAATTCTTGTGCATATGATATATATATATATATATATATGTAATGAACCAACCCAATTCGACCCTGAACCGATCACCTAGCCAGTTGGCAGCATGTCCCGAAGGGTGTTCACGATCCACATGGGCTGACAACTACTGTCGGCCATCCAAACAAGCAGTTGGGAACGATTTATCTCAAAACATAAAATACAGATAAACAAAAAATAAACTGAAAAAAACTGGTAAACACTAACATAGGAAAATAAAATAAATATAATCAGTTAAACATACCTCCAAGTGAACCCATGGTTCACCACCAAACATATAACCATGATCTCCCAAGAGAGATCCAATATTAAAACCTAAAACCGAAAAGTAATGTAGGCGTGAGCACCAAGATGCTTAGTAAGAAATCCAAAGAATAACAACACCATATGCCCTTACCATTAAAAATAAACCCAAAACATGCTTGTTTAAAAATAATACCTATAAAAATATTGTTTTTCATTCAATTTAAAATCAATTAAAATGTTTACATTTTTCATGAAAAAATTTCTATCTTACAACATTTTGAAAATAGAATCCAACAATGTATTAACATTTAAAAACAAAAGGGAAGAAATTTAAATTTAAATATTTTTTTCATGAAAGAGAGAACAAGAATGAAACAAATAAAATAAAAATCACATCACAAGAATCATGTTGCAGTTGAGCACCATGGAAAATCCTTATTGTTGACTAGCACAAGTGGGACCCTAGAGACCTTATACCTCAGTAAAAATTGGTATAGAAATCACAACCAACTACATTCTCATGAACGGGCTACTAGTAGAGAACACAACCATAACCTAGTGGTCTTCTATCCATCATCATTTTTTAGTTAGTGTTGTCATCTTCAATCCTTCTAGAATAAACTGCTACAAGCCACTTCAATATCCACTAGCATACTAGTCATAGTCTTCCCACCTAGATACCCAGGGTGAAAAATGTGCTCTATTTCAAATGTTGGTGAGTTTTATCAACAAGTAAATACACAGACACATCACATTCTTTATCTAAAAACATTCCAATTTTCACCACTGACCTCCCCCCTTCAGCGCATCCCATTTTTCTCAAAAACACACATCATTGCACAAGCCTCTTCACTAGGCACATATAACAAATCATACATTTAACATACACATCATTTTTCTAAAGAAATAGGTAAAGCCATAATAGGGGTTTTCCTTTTTCATAAATCATTCTTAAAGTTCCAATCGAGCTTAATAACTTACAAGGAACAATATTAATTTTAGAAACATGATCACCCAACATCATTAAGTTTACAAAATAAACTTAAATATTAACTAAACAACCAATGTGATACATAATTAATATAATCTTAAAACCACACCTAAAAATGAAGCAATAATGTTAAGAAAATAAAAATACACTTTAACCTTGAGTTCTCACCAAACCCCATTTTGGAAATCAATTTGTAAATTCTATGGAAAACCAACATTCCATTTCCCTTTTACAACAATATTGGTAAAAATACCACATGACTTTAGAAATATCTGCTCCACATTCGAAACATCAAAGAAATCACCTTTTAAGAACCACAACCATTTATATACAAACATATATATATATATACTTCATATTAATTTCATGTATAAGTAGAAAACAAATTTTTTTAATATAGTTCAATGCAATTACAGAAATTCTAGTTAAATTTTAGGGAATAACAAACCTACCTCAAAACACACAACTCATAACGGTGGAAGTCGGACACTGCTTCACCTACACAAATATACATTTTCATATATATATATATAAAAATTGACCTTAGTACATATTCCCCACACTATGAGGGAATATGTATAAGGGGGATAAACATATATACATTATTACAAATGTATAATTATATAGGTCTTTTTAGCCGATGACCAAAACCCACACCGTGATGAAAAGAACACACTATAATGATGTAAGGGAGTCTAATAACTACCAAAGGCTCCAAATAAAAGAAAATTGAACAAAGAAACAAGAGAAACCTCACCCAACTAACATGTGTTGAGTTGAAATAGACAGAATCACTTTGACATTAGTAATTGGTGTTGAATCGTGAAGAAAGGGGACCCAAAGGACCCGTTACAAACCCAATAAAGGAAGACAACATTAAAAATCAACCCCCCACAGAACCATAGGGTTTGACTAAACCTAGGAGGGGAGATGGGGAGAAGAAAATCAGACGAAATAGGGAGGAAGAGAGAAGAGGAGTGCTTACCATGGGGTTTCTGACCAAAAACACTCAAGAAGTGGAAAAAATAATTGGGTGAAGAAGGAGTTGAGAGGAATAGTGGTGCACAACTAGAGAGGCGAGGGAGGAGGGGCTCACGCGCTTCAAGTTATCACCTAGGGGAAAGTACATTGTAAGGGTTTTAGGAGAGATGAGAGAGGATTTCATGAACAGGGGAGCTCGGGATGTGTGCCACAGAGAGGGGATCTCAGGGGAAGATGTGTCGCATGACCAAGAGGAAGGGGGGTTGGGTGCGTGGGGAGGAGAGGAATGGGGGTGTCCCGATATAGGAGGAGACCCCTTTGGGTCCTCTAAAAAACAAAATAAAACCTAAAACTAATGATATTAATAAAGACAATAGTAATAATAATAATAATAATAATAATCAAAATAACAAAATAATAATATGGATTATAATTATTAAAATGATACTTTTCTTAATGACAATGTCAATAATAAAAATTAACGATAATAATATGAATAATAATAATCCTAATAATAATAATAATAAATATTATTATTATTATTATTATTAAATCACTATTTTTCATTTAATTTTTCATTTAATTTTATTTATTTTAAAACACATACTGACCGCTCAGTTACCTGGGTGAAACCACATGATTCCCAAATCGTGCTCTGCCCCCATACTAGATGTTTCCGACTCCAAAACTCTCACTTCCAAATAAAAACTCAAAACCCAAAAAAGGACTTAACCTGGATAAAAAAATAAAATAAGACCAAGGATGAATAAAATAAAATTAAAATAAAAGTGCAGTGTCGATTCCGGGTGTGACAATTTTTCCCACCGTGACACTTTCTACCCCCTAAAAGTCCCAAATGACTCGGTTGGTGAAACCTTGGATCACAACATAATGATTCTAAAATATATATTACTTTGATCATTTAAGGACTAAATAACTCACTCGATAACCAAAGTAACATTAAATGAGAGACTTGAACCATATAAACAAGATGACCGGTAGGGAGGAACCTTCATCTCCAAACAAAACGACATCATGGAACACCCCAACCCCTAACATAGAAATTACAAAATCTTGGTAGAACATCCACAAACATTCATCACGAATCCCGCTACATAGATAAATAAATACCACATTCGAGGTCGGTTGGAACTATAAGAAAATCAACACATTGTGGTGGTTTTTTGGATATGGAAACGGTTTCCAAAAACCACCGTGAAATTATGTGTCAACATAAAATACATGGCGGTTTCTTCAATTTGGCAGTGGTTTCTAGTAACCATCATATAGATAGAATTTTGCGGTTGTTGGTCATTGGTTTAGCGGCCGTTTTCCCGAACGAAATATTTTTTTCACGGTGCTTTAAACCACCGTGAAAAAAAATATTTTTGTACAGGAGAACCGCCGCTAAAGCCAGGACCACCCGCCACAAAATGGTAACAAAAAATTAAAACTATCTTGAGGTAGTTTCAATCGCCGCTAAATTATTGTATGTAGTGTTGGTTTTAACCATCAACGATAGTAAGATACCAAATTATAACGGAAGTTAAAACTTCCACTAAAAATCATCAATTTACTTAGTGGTAGTTTAAACGACCGCTAAAGGAAGATTTATAAAAAAAATATATGATTCTGTAGCCCCGGTACCAGTTCCCTAAATAATATTTCAGTTTCACATGCACATACATCATACATCCAAAATAATACAAGGAAACCAACATTTTTATAATAAAAAGTACTTTAAAATCCACACACTTATTCAATTTAGAAATAGATAATATATATAAAGAAGATGGTAGGGTGAACAAATATGATAATATAGGATACCAAATTGTCATCTAAGTATTGTACTATAAGAGTTCTAAAAGAATAAGCTCATTCAATGGAGGGAGTTACCATGCAATTTCAATTTTAAATTCATAAGGTGGATGTACTAATCAAGCCATAACTCATACCATTTCTTAGTATAGTATATTTTCCAATTTTTTTGGATCATAATTCAAGGTGTGATATATGATTAGTACTTTTCTATAGAGAATGTGGGGGGGAGGAGAAACTTCCATCTCTTTTGTGGTCATTTCCATTTTTGGTGAAAGGGACCAATGCTTTGGGGCTATAAAATAATGTCTAATTCTCCCATGTTTAGGCCTATGGGGTTAATTTCCATGCTGATCTATTACTGGATTCTTCCTATGAGGGATGCACACATGGGGGTGTGGTCAAGGACCATCATTGAGGTTGTGATTTTTAATACGGAGTAGCCCGTCAATCTAGATGTTCCTATATTGGAGGAGTTACACAATGTTCTATATGAGATCATCCAAGGGTAGACTCTGCTTCATGTATGAAGGCCCTTTCACTTATTATATTCCTATGTATTATCACACATGGGGAGATATGATTATTGAGACCACATATCTCCACCCTGTACAAATTTCCATCCAACAATTTGGAACATCGCATGAAGCTTCCCACTCATTTTGGACCCTTTGGACATGCTGAAAATGGTCAGTTCCAGAGAACGAATCATGTTCCTCCCCTTCCCCCTCCCAATAGCGATGGTGACTAATGATAGAGTAAATTTTTGATATATAATATAAAGTTGAATCCTTTAGTGTAACCTTCTCTGTTTGAAGATGTAATCCATACAATTCAAAATATGGGTCAAGTAGGTGTCGGGAAATCTGGACAACTAGTGGATCATTGAAAAGAATTTAGTAAGAAGAATCCACCTATCTTCCGTGGTGACAAGGAAACCTAGGAATATGAGGAATAGCCTGACCAGATTGAGATGATCCTCAATTTCTTTAATACTCATAAGGACTTCAAGGTGGGTTTCTTCATGTATATGCTCTAAGTACCAGGTAGGATATGGTGGGACTCCATCGTGTAAGATAAGTTTCATGAGGAAATTACCTAGACTTCTTTCAAGAAAATATTCAACCAATACTTTTACCTTGAGGAATTATGTATGGAAATTATCAGTAATTTCTAACCTTATATAAGGGGGAGTCTACCGTTATAGAGTATTCCCACCATTTTTCTGAGTTGGTGCATCTAGCATCAGAGCTAGTCACCAATGAGTCGCTAAAGGATAAATGGTTTGAGTTAGGATTGAGTCCATATATTAAATAAATATTAAATATCATGTGTATTATTAACTTCATAGAGGTATTGTAAAAATATGGTCTATATTAGGCAGATATATCTAGAAAGATAGGTTTGGGAGGAGCTTTAGTTGGAGGGGTTGTTACCCATGGTGTTTTTTTTTTGTTAGAAAAGAATACGCAAGGGGGGTCAGTATCATTTAGGATTTGGTTTAGGGGATTCATCAGGGTAGAACAAAGTTTTCTTATAACAGCGTGGAAGGTGTATTCATAAAATTCCTAAATGTGTGGAGGATCCTAATACTTGTCACCATTGTGCATAGTTTGGTCAACTAAAGTATTTTGTTGAATGAATATCCCATGGAAGTAAGGAAGGATCCACTTTCACCAAGGGTTCAAAGGTTCATAACGATGATACTAAGGGTGGTGGGTCTAATCCTTAGGCCAAGGGGATTTTTATTTGGATAATAATATATTGATTTATGTGGAATAGTATGCAATATATGAATTTGAAGAATTTATAACTATTGTTAGAGGTGCAATGTTTATTTAATCTTTTATGGTTCTAGATTTGTGTGATACATGTGATAATCATTCCTTTATATTATCAATGTTAGTTTACATGTTGGAATAAATTTTAGAAATTATGTAGTTATTATTTTATTATTCCACACCTTTGAAAAGAGGTCCAAACTTGGTTTCAATTGTCCCACAAGTTTAGTGATGATAGATGACTTCAAGGTGGTGTGTGAATTTTTGGTTCTTGATGTTGACATCTTCAAACGGATTCTTGGAATAGATTAAATGATCAACATTAAGGCCCACATAGAATTTTATCATCATTCGATATAGTTTTTATCTTTTAATGGGGTCACTTTTGATTTTTAGTGTAAGTGGAATGCTAGATCTTGATTATTGGGGCTTGTTGTTCCATATAATTAGGTAATATCATGCTAGTTGTCAAAGATTTTTCTTGATGTCAATGAACCTTTTTTTTATGTTAAATTCCTTCTATGGTCTGGGCATGCCCCAAAGTCTTTTAGGATGATTTTTCCGGTTTACCACCACAAAGATGGGTCAAATTTACTATTGATCTTCTCCCTAGTATGATTTCCATTTCTATTCCATCTTAACAAATGACACCTAATGTGTTGGTGTATTCTGATAATGAGAACCTGAAATATATTTTTTTTATAGGGATACAAAATTGTGATGGAAAGGTGGAGTTTTGTATCTTCATAATATTTATTCTAACATTCCATAGACCCTAAGGAAAGTGAATGTTTTTTTGATGCATTGATCATAAAACTACTAACACAAGCTATGATGGAGTCATTTATGGTGTGGTCTTTTATGAGTTGGTTTGGTAAGATGATATTGGTTGTGGAAGAAATTGGTGGAATGGTGTTCTTGGATTTGATGAATTCTGACTCATCCTTTGATGAGTGGGTTTAGAAATAATATGTGAAAACACTAAGTTCATATGCTTTAGTAAATTACATTATGGTGGGGAGACCTTGGGTGAGTGATGTTGGTATCTCAATGGAGCTTTGTGCTTCTATAATAGGTTAGTTGTTCAATTTTCATTTAGGTAATAGTTGATGGAAAATGGACATTTATCTTGTTGTTCTATACACCCTAGAGCTACCTAGATGTGTCACAAGATGAGATATAATCATTAGGGGGCATGGATGAGGTGTCCAATTGTAGATTTTGTCTCATGGTGTCTCAGTTTTCAGAAAATTAAAGCGGAACTCTATAGACCCACTAGTTTTTTCCAACCTTTACCCATTCCAATATGTTAGTGGGGTGATATTTATATAGACTTCATTATTTGTTTTCCACCGAATTCTAGTGGGGAGGATGCGATTTGGGTGATCATTGATCAACTTATAAAATTGATTCTTTTCTTACCTATCAAGAAAATGATACATGTGGGGAACCTCAGAGACTTGTATGTTTGAGAGATTGTGAGAATTCATGGGTTTCCCATTATGATTTTTTAATAGGGACCCAATGTTCACATCCAAGTTCTGTATATGTTTGTAGGAGTTGATGGGTTCTTAGATAGAATTGAGTGTGAATTATCAACCATAGATGGATTTATTGAAAGAGAGAGTTATCTAGGTTCTTGAGGATATTATTTAGGCTTGTGTGCTTGATTTTGGTGGATCTTGGGAAAATAATTTTCCACTTGTATGAATTTCCTATAATAATAGTTATTAGGTTTCAATCAATATAGTTCCCTTTGAATAATTATATATATATGTATCTATATAGATCTCCTTTATGATATGTAGAGATGGGATATTGGTCCTTATTTGGGATAAGGCTCATTCAAGAGATTATGGAAAAGATGAAATTGATCCAAAAGAGGTTGGTCACAACACATATCAGTCAGAAATCTGGAAGAGGCAATCCAATCTTTTCATCTGGTCTCAGGACAGTATTGAAGTCTCCAATAACTATCTAGTTTTGATCCATATATGATTCATAAATATAAATATTCATTAATTCAACATTGGGATCTTAAATTCCTAGTGTATTTGGAAGACAGGGTTCATAATACCTAAAAGGAAACATGAGAAATAAAGAAAATGTTAGGTCAAGAAAATGTTAATTGAAAAATCTGTGCCACACATGATACATATATGAACCTACTATTACAATATTTGTAAAACATATCAACAATACCATTAATAATTGTCCTATGATGAAAATAACTCATCACCCTCTTCACCTCCATCTCTACTTCCTTTTACCACATGTAAGAACATTATATTGAAAATTAAATATTTTTGGATATTTATGTTTAAACTTAAAACCAAGAAATGTTTTCAAAATAAATGATTTTGAATTTTTGTGATTTAAATACTCATCACCAGTCGATATAATACCACTAGGGGTAGATCCGGTCATCTTTTGATATAAATCAATCACCAATTTCTGCAAAGCTGATATTTGAGTCCCCTATTCCTGAACTGTGTTTCATAGTGAAACAATCTCTCTCGGAGTATCCCAGGGTATGGACTGACTACAACCTGGAGAAGATGAAGTTGATGTCCCTGATGTCATGCTAAAGACCTTAGATAGTATGGTTCCCAAATCCATCTCGTGCACTCGACTAGGATGCTCTTTCCCAAGAACTTTAGCAACTCGGTCATCCTAGGAAACCGAGTAGGACTGCACATGATTATCATCTCGTAGTTCTTTAATTTTTACCTATAAGTTAAATATCAATCATATTATAAGAAATACATATTAACATAGTGACAACAAATAATAAGTTATTAAAATGAAAAATGAGTTCATACCCTAACTTCTTTGGCAGGCTCATTAACAAAACTTCCATTAGATTTTTTGTGAACATTCAACCAAACTTTTGTTTGGGATGCTGGGTTTCCTAAACTATGACTTTATTAAACAAATATAAATCAACAATTTAGTATATTAAATATATAATATTTCCCTATAAATATTTATACTAATTAAAAGATTACTAGAGCTGATCATCTTCTAGAACAACACTTTGACCCCATAGTGTGAGGGATGACTTTCTTAGCCCGACTTGATGCATTCTCCCTTGAATGATCCTGAAATAAATAAATTGTAATTTAATAGTAATTTATTCAATGTTATTTCCTCTTCATATACATGTATAAATGTAAAATGATATTAATATAATAATATATATTTAAATACCATCTGATTCTCATCACCATGTCTGTCAACAAAAACATTGCATTGCTATTTGGGTACCCCATCAGGTAGCTTGTCATACATTTGTTGGGCAGTCAACGAATAATCATTGACATCGGTCCATGATCTCCATTTAAATTCCTTCCATTTCTTTCCTAAATTTTTTAATGTACACTTTCATTCTAGAACATCAGTAACTATAAAGTGGAAAAACATCTGTACACAGAACTTTATTTTGAAAATATTATAATTTTATAGAATAATGACATTCAATTATACCATAATGTATTAAAATTACCTTTTTGGGAATCAAAAACATCATTTTTTCAATTTGAAGGCATATAACTCTAATCATCATACGAAATAGGAAGGGAAACTGGCTTGGCGGCCAGTTGTCCAAGAATTTGGCCAAGTAATACTACATCGTCATATGTTGGGACCTGATATGAATCAAATGGGACAATGATCTTCTGTCTGGTCAGATTCCATACATCTGAACGTTTTATATTTTTCTCTATATTTTCATTGTTTCAATCTTTAATGAAGAAAATATTAGTATAAAAAACTGAAATAAATTTATTCATATTAAAATTGTGTACCTATGATAGTCACCCTCTAGTATCCCCAAGAAGAACTAGAAGTGGCATGCTACTCCCTCATTACTGATGCTTCTAAAGGGGGAGGTGATGAATGAGATTATAAAGGGATACTCACAAAGGGTGTAAGAGATGGTACATGGGGAGTTGGTGCAGAAGGGCAAGAAGATGGTGGCTCAGATGTCATTGGGAGGGAGGCAGATGGATCATTATCTTTCGGTGAGGTCGATGAAATTGTATGAAGATTCCTCCTTGGCATTCCTTTCATTTAATCAAATAAAATTAATTTCAGAGAATATATTTCAAAAAAAATATTCAGAAAAAGAAATTAAAAATGATAATAGATTCACAATACTAACAAACAAAATATACATAACAATGAGAATGAATGACTGCACAAATGAAATAACTGGTTTCTAAATGAATGCATACCTATACATACAATCTTTTTCCCCTTCAATCATATCAGTTTCCTATGACATTACATTATTCACTTCATCCATACTTGATAGACTAATATTATCAATATCGTGATGGGAAAATATGTATTCTTCTTGCTATTGATGAGATTCAATGTTAGAGGTCAAATCTTCCACTTCATCACCCTTATCATACAAATATCTTTATTTTACATGAGAAACTATACTCCACCCTTAATCCACAACATCATTCAAATAATATACCATTTCACTTGCGATAATAAGATATACAGATCATGCAGTTCAAGATCACCAACATCCATCAAGCAAGAGAAGTTCACAGAAGTAAATCGCAAGGAATCTCTTTTAACACCTATGATAATATTGATCCAATTGAATTTGAATAAAACAATTGAAAAATGATCATGGTGGCTTAATTAAATAATATTACTCATATTTCCATTGTATTCCACTTTATAAAATGTAAATATACCACTATTATGTGTTTTTAACCCATGTTTTCATTTTACTGTACGAAATCTAAATCCATTAATGTTATAAGTGTCGAACTTTCTAACTTGTTTTAGAGGACCTCGAGAAATAAACTTCAATTATTCTAACAAATCTGCTTGAGTATTAGTATTAATGATCTAAAAAAAGAAAAAATTATTATAATTACAAACTATATGGGTCAACCTAATATCCATATTTATTACAATATTTAAGAACATATACATCGTGCAAACCATTCTATAAGCACATTATTAACATATTTCATTATATCTTTCTCATTTCATTTTTTGCCTCTCATTCATATCTTTTTTTGTATCTTAAACTTTTCAATAAATGGTTTTTCAATTTCACTATTCATCAGCACATATCTATGTGCCTGTAATAATTCCATTTCTGTTAGTGTAACCTTTGAGGTCCTCCCAGCTGATCGACCAATAACAGGAAATATTTTTGATTTCCCATGTATTTGAGATGTAGTAGATGTTTTTTCATCATGTTCAACTTGATTAAATATTATCTCAATATTATCCAAGTATCTATAACAAAACATAAGACAATCCTATGTCAAATATCCTTTAGCAATAGAGCCTTCATGTTGACCTTTATTTCTCACATATGATTTAAAATGCCCAAGATATCTATGAAATAAAATAGAAAATCATAATTATGAACTTAATTAAGTGTAAATAATTGTTTACTTAACTAAAAACATATAAATATTGTACCTCTCAATTTGATACATCCATTTATAATGTACGATCCATCCTATTTTAGCTTCCTCAACCAAATGCACAGTTAAATGCATCGTGACAGTAAAAAATGATGGAGGAAAGATCATCTCCATTGAAAAAAGTGTCTATACAAACCTCTCTTGATGGTTTTCAAGCTCAAATGGATGTAGTGATTTCTCACATAGTTTTCAAAAAAAATTGTAGAATCGGAGTACAATAGCAATAACTTTTTCAGGTAATAATGTATGCAATTCTAATGGTAGTAACTGTTGCAACAAAATATGTGAATTGTGACTTTTCAATCCATTTAACAAATGATTCATTATGTCAAAACACCTTGAGATATTAATTGAATGCCCATCAGATACCTTCACATGCTTTAAAATTTGAAGCAATGTATCTTTATCCCTATTTTCATTTTAAAAAATGTTGGATCATACTTTTCATTCTCATCTGGAAAGAGATCACGTTTTATTCTCATTAATTATAAGTCTTTCTGAGCATTGAGATGATCCATCGACTTTCCATGATCATTAAGAAATATGAAGATCAAATTTTCAAAAAAAATCTTCTCAATATTCATCACATCAAGATTATGACACAAAAATTAAATTCCCAATACGGAAGTTTGAAGAATATAATTTTTTTATTCCATAGTTGAATTCCTATTTCACGTAACGATGAAATTAGAAATTGTTTCCCCCTATCATTCAAATGAAGCACCTTCCCAAATTATGTTTCAACATTTCCAAGTTGGTCCAATATTTCAGAACCAGTTAACAACTTTGGAGGTGGTCTACGATCAATTAAACCACTGAATTTTGATCTGTTTAGCCGAAATCTCTGAGATGCATCGAGAAATATTTGATGGTACAAGAAGCACCATTTTCTACTGTGAGGTATCTATTTGGGCTCAAAATGAAATTTAAAAATATGTAAAGCCTAACATGTGTAAGTGTTCTATCCAGATAAATTCCCACGTCCAGGGAAGTCACTAATAGTCCAAATTAGAGCAACAAGAATTTTGAACAATTTTTTAGAAGAAGCATCATTTGTCTCAATACTATTGATCCATAACTCCTGTAATTATTCAATTAAAGGCTGTAATTATAAAAAAAATATAATTTCCAGGAATTTTATCAAGGAATAATCATCGAAATGATAAAAGACGTTTATTGCATACACATCCATGGAGGCAGATTGTAAGTTATCAAAAGAACTAGCCAAATGTTATAACTGGTACTCAAAGTCCCAAATGGGTTGAATTCATCAGCAACCAATCCCAATCGAACATTCTTAGGATCAGCTGAGAGATATGGATTTAATGAATTAATTGTCTTCCATGATTTTGAATCTCTTGTATGTCATATTAACCCATCATTATTATTATCTACCAAATTCCACATCATGTGTTCGGCAATTATTGATGACATGAATAATCTTTACATTTGAGGATTTAAAGGAAAGTGACACAAAAAAATTTTAGGTGTGTTCCTTTTCGTATTATTCATGGTAGTATGTTGATTCAGACTTCCAACATCACCCATTGACTTCCATCTAGAAGAATAACATTTTTTACAATCCTATCTACTTGAATCCTCTCTTCAATAAAGCATACAATCATTGGGACACACATGCATTTTTTTATAATTTAGACCAGGCCTGTTAACAATTTTTTTCATATCATAAAAAGACTCTAGGAAGTTTCCTTAAGGAAATTCATCACAAAAAAATTAAATTATCATGGATATTCACTTATTTTTAATTCCACATAGGCATTTGATATGTTACAACTTTAGTATAAAAGAATGTTTTGAATATTTCAAACATCCACTATACAACTCTTGATTTCCATCATCAACTAAACCATGAAACATATTTTCCTCAGTGAAGTTTTCTCTTACATTAGTCTCCATAGAATCAAGAGGAGGATCTAATGATATGTTACAATCTTGATCTGGTTGTCCTACAGTCTCAAAAACATCACTTTTCAAGTTGGTATTTGTAGCACCCTCATCTGGTTGTTTTGATATATTTTGATGTTGATGTTGGTTTCTTGCAATATCGAATGCATCATTTATAAGGTTCTGCATTTCATTTTCCATTGTCGATGAATTTCGGATCTCTTTTTGTGGATTTACATCAGTGCTCAACCTTTTTATAACGTTTGATTCTCTATACCAAATCTGACACAAATATTGAGCATGGAATTTCTTCAATATTAAATGTTCATAAACATCATATCTCTTCAACCATATTCTAAATTTACAATTAGGACATAGACATCGTATTCTCCCTTCAACAAATCGATTGGAAATTGAAAAATATAAAAACTCCTCCAAACCCTTAGCATACTGAGGTGTGTTCCTTTGTAATGTGATCCAATTTTTATCTATGTATATCACAACATTCCTACACAATATTAAAAAAAATTAAAACACATAACTATTACTAAATAGAGAAAGAAATTCATATATTCTAGTTGAAAAAAAATATAAAAATGTAAATGAAGGTTTTCCTATATAAATACATATGTTAAATAATGAACACACCCACTAGAACACCAAAAAATGTAAATTAAAAATATCTATAAAAGAAGAGGAGAACAAGGATCCCATCCCTATAGTTTTTTGTATGTCATGCTATAAAAAAACATATGGACAAACTGATGATTCCATAACTTTGATATCACTAAGTTAAGGGCTTGATAAATCATATAATAAATGAATAGAAGTTAGGAATATGAAATGGAAACAAACTCTTACCTTAAACACCAATCAGTACTTTAGAAAATGTATAGGGAACCAAGATGTAGAACATTCTAGGAATCATCAGGTGAATGGATTAACGGCGTGGGTAGATGAATCCAAGTCTTATAATTAAGGTATTTGACTTTCCAAACTCAAAGGAAGCATGAAATTCTGAAGATATGTAAAATCATGCATATTAAATTTCAAAAAATAGATCCTACAATAACACAGAAAAGTATTGTTGTCAATATACCTTTTCAATTTCCATTTAATTTTGTTTCAATTATAGAAAGTGGGATAACCAATTAAATCAATAGTTTTATGTAATTCATATAAAATATTAAATCCCCAAAACTTATCAATATACCATTAATTGTTAGATCATAAGTATATGGTAAACATGAGAATGGAATAAATAACTTATTATAAATTTCATGGATTCATGAGAGTTGATCACATGTCATCATAGAAGGTCATGTAATCTTAAATGACCAAACATATACCATAGTGTAAGGTTACAGAAACATAATATAATAAAGATGATCCATTGATCATAACTTAGGAATTAAAGAGTGTGACATAAAATTGATACATATAAATAATCATAGTAAATCCTAACACAGCAGATCAGATATCACTACATGTTTCCCCTAATATAGTGGAGTATGCATTAACACTTGATTCTCATAACATAGTTGAGAAGACATCATTATCCAATATCATTATATAACTCAATATCATTTATTCAATACTCAATAATCCAACTATAATTACACATATTTACACAATTCATGGAACACATTTAGAAATCATAAAAAAGAAGGCACACATGAAACCTAACCAATTTCATTTTCAAAATCATCTTTCAACCCATACGCACCTCGAAACCCTTTGAAAAAATATTATGCTCTTTTAAAAAAATTCATAAAACACTATTAGGAAGCACATAAAACATGCTAAATTCATTTAATAATGTTCAATTAGGGAATCACATACCGCATTCTTGGAAAATTCCATAATCTTGTGGAAAACCACAATTGCACCACAAAGGGAACCTATAATTGCAAGATCATACCACAACCATCAATATTGAAAATAAAGAATGAAGACCATCTATAACCCACACCATTTTAGTGTGAAAAAGATAAAATGGAGAAGTGTTATACTCTAACCAGGCACCATTTCCAGTGCTATTTTGAATCGAAACCCCATTAACGCATTGTATTTAACACACCCTTATTCATGTGCTATCTTCATTTCAAGAGTTAGTGAAACATATGGCGCTGGTTTGAGGTCATTACAATTTCAGTGATATTTTAGAGTAATGGATGCTGCAATTTAGCACTGGTCATTATAATTAATCTAATTTTCAACAAAACTAACCCAAAATCATACCACAACTGCACCACCAAGGAATAAAAACCTGTACAAAGGTGCGGTAATGGTACTGATCGGCTATGATGGGTGGCGATGTGTGGTGAGAGGCAGTGATATGCGTTGAGGGATTTAGGGAGGTCGTAGGGGTCTCTAAGGTCACAGAGGGCGCCTGGGTCGTGGGGGTTGCTGGGTTCGAGGGATACTAGGGATTCCAGGGGTCACCGGGGTCACGTGGGTCGATGGGGGTTGCAGGGGTCACTGGGGTTGTGGGGGTTATCGGGGTCGCGCCTAGGGTTTCGGGGGGTTGGGGTGTCGGGGGAGTCTGGAGAGTCGGGGGGATAAGGGTCATGATTGTAAAAAAAACAAGTTTAGCGATGGTTTAAACTGTCGCTAAAGGCTAATAATGTTTTAGTGTGGAATGTGACAAAAGGATTTCCCCATCAACAGCTCTTTGAAGACCGAGTTTCCCTTTCATTCATTTCATGATATTCTCCCCACCATATTAGGATTTGGGAAAACATTAACCCTTTAGAATTGAAACCACTCACAAAACCAAACCAAATGAAACTAAATTCCTAAAACTTGCGAGATCGATGGTAGGTCTCCACACTATTTTAAGAACAAGCTAACACAAGTAGGTCAGAACTTCCTTCACGAACCCACCAATACAAACTGACTCCCATCACAAGAGGGGGGGGGGATGGAAGAAACCTAGAATGGACATGGATTTATAATTCATCACTTCATCAATACACGAGCATCTTTAATGAGTAATACCCCAAACCCCAAAACTGTTAAAAGGAACACTAACCACACTGGGGTTTATATCCCAAGACACAGCCATGAAAACTTTAGGAAAAAGGCCACTGGGACTTCAAACCAAAAGGGACAAAAAAACAACCACAAGAAAGGTACATTTAACAGGCTCCCTATCCGATGTTAGAGGAAATAGGTTGTATTTTCATCCCCCACACCCAGCGACTGCCAGACTATGTGAAAAGCTTCACTATGGTACCTATGGCTAGAGTCCTAATGTCTTGAAGCATCTACTACACCACAGTCAAGAAAAAACAACCTCTAACTAAGGATTCATCCTTTGGTAACATAGCTTATAGAATATTCTCATGACTAGAACCTCAATAGGTTTTCTAAGTATTGTGAAAAAGGGTATTAGAGTGTTAAAATGACAACATTATAAGAAATGAGTGTGTTGTCCTTAGAACTAGATATAGGTACTGATGAGGGAGACTCTCCAAGAATAGGTTCCTCATGTTTACACTACTCACTAGATGGGGAGACTTTCATAGAACCAAAATAAACTAAAATGTGTTCTGTCACAGTCCACACATTGTGACTCAACTTGTAAAAATAAAAGGGAAAGTACCCATCACCAGTCCAAATAGGTTTCTTTTAGTAGAATCAAAACTTTTGACTCCCCCAAGACATCTAAAGATTCCAAATACCAAAATATGCATGCAACTCTCTCAAGTTCAACCAAAACCACTATCAAACCTCAACCATCACATGGATACAACCATCATACAAGTAAGCCTCTTCCCAAACACTCATTTTTGACTTCCGAAATACCATAAACTGAAAAATATTCTCTAGATTCCATTGGACATTTCATGGCAGAATACTCTAAATGAGAAACATTAAACCAACTCAAAGAAAATTGCAAAACAAGACACCACATCAAATCAAAAATCAATTCTCAATTTCAACATCTATTCAACCAAAAAACACTAATTCAAAAAAAACACCACATTATAAAAATAAAATACCCATTATGAAACCACCAATTTTTTTCTGAATTCAACCCATTTTCCACTCTAAAAAACATTTTAATGTCAACACATTTTTCAATATCCACTTTCATTCCACGTCCTTATGGACAAAAATAATTCCAACTCACCAACTTATCAAAACATGCTTTTAAGAAACAAAACAAGGATTAGAGCCCAAGCACCAACCATTGGTACTCTTTGAAGCCTCACATGTGTGTACATTCCCATGCCAACTTGAAACCCATCCACACATAGCAACCCCACATCCACCATCCATACATGTGAACGTGTATAGGAATTCCAAATGTCAAAAAAATTGATTCTAAGAAATATCCATTTCACATTTCTCAAATATTTCATAAACACACAAACATTTTTCTAAATCCATTTCTAATTTAGACTTTGTAGAAGCTTTCAAAGGTCCCTAAATAGTTCCAAAAAGGAAATACATTTTCAAAATAACTCATTTCATTTAAAAAAAATTGGATTTTCATTTTGGAAGTCTAATTTTAATAGAACAATAATCAATTTTAAAACCTGATAAAAACACTCCAAAACCAACTAAAATTCACACCAAGAACATCCTAAAGAAACTAATTCACTCAATGAATCAACATTCCAAATTCTAAAATAAACAACTACTACACATGGATTGGTCACATGGTTTGGAAGACCATGCACCAACTGGGTGAGCACATAAGAAGTCATTAGTGGCAATTTTATAGTCTACACATGTCTTTCCAAGCGGCGCACAACAACCATGCACCCCTCCAAAATTACCGCCAAATCTAAAAACTAACCATAAACACCCTAAACAAGACTAAGGACATAAAAAATGATATCCAAGCACAATCTTTGAGGAAAGAGCATCATAGACCACCCTATCAATTCAAGTGTCATTCTAAATTAGGTGGTGATTAAGAACCTACCCACAATTGACCACTTGGATTCTAATAATCCAAACTCCAAACTATTGGATATCCCCAAAAGACTAGGGTTGAACTGCCTTTGATACCACTTTGTAATGAACCAACCTCGGTTGACCCTAAACCTGTCACTGGATCTAGTCCACGGCATGGCCTGATGGGCATTCCCGATCCCCATAGGTTGGAAACTAGTTCCAAGCATCAAAAAAAGCAGTTAAAAAGGATTTATCCTAGAAAACAAAACACAGATAAATAAAAAATAAACCATAAAAAATAGGTAAACACTAACCGTAGAAAATAAAATTACGATAACCAATTAAACATACCTCCATGTGACCTAATGGGTCACTACTAATCATAGAACCATCCTCTCCCAAGAGAGATACAAGACTAGAACCTAAAACTGAAAAGTAAAGTAGGTGTGAGCACTAAGATTCTTAGTTGGAAAGCCAAGGAATAACAACACCCAAGGAACATACCTTTAAAATGAAACCCAAAACATGATAGTTTTAAAATAATACCTATTAAAATATTATTTTTAATTATTTTCAAAATCAAGTAATATGTTTACATTTTTTAGGAAAAAATTTCTCTCCTGCTACATGTTGAAAATAGAATCCAACCATGCATTACCATTTCAAAATGAAAGGTAAGAAATTTAAATTTAAATATAGTTTTCAAGAAATAGGGAAAAAGCGTGAAAAAACTGAAATCAAAATTACATCACAACCATCAAGTCGCAAATTAGAACTATGGGAAATTCCTATACGTAACAAGCACAAGTGAGACCGTAGAGACCTCTTGCCTTAGTGGAACGTGGTATAGCCACCACAACCAACTACGTTCTTATGTACGAGCCACTAGTAGGGAAAACACCCATAACCTATTAGTCTCCCATCCATAATCATTATTTAGTTAGTGTTGTCATTGTCAATCCTGCTAGAAAAAACTGGGACAAGCCACTTCTGTATCAACTAGTGTACTAGTCCTAGTCTGCCCACTTAGAAACCTTGGGGGACCAATGTGCTCTATTTTAAATGGTGGTGAGTTTTATCAATATGTAAAGACACACACAAACAAATCACATTTTTTATCTAAAAAAATTCCAAAATTTACCATCGACATCCCCCTTAATCATGTCCCTTTTTATCACAAACACACATCATTGCAAAATCCTCTTAAATAGAAACATATAATAATTCGAATATTTAACATACAAATAATTTTTCTAATGAAAGAGGGAAATCCTTAAGATGGGTTTCCCCTTTTCATAAATAATTATTAATGTACCAAACAGATTAATCAATAATAAGTAACACTTTTCATTTTAGAAACATGACCACCCAACATCATTAAGTTTCCAAAACAATTTGAAAACTTAACTAAACAACCAAGGTGCTACATATTTAATCCAAGATTAAAACCAAACTTAAAAATGAAGAAATCCTTTTAAGAAAATAAAACAACCCCTAAACATTTATTTCACACAAAAACCTATTTTATAAATCATTTTATAATCTCTTTGAAGGAAAAAAATTCCATTTCACTTTTATAACAAAACTGACAAAAATACCACACGCCTTTGGAGACACATGCTTCACGTTCAAAACAAAAAATAAATCACTGTTCAAGAAACAAAAAAATTTCCACATATATATATATATATATATTGCATATTTATTTTATTTAGATGTATAAAACACATATTTAATAGAATAAAAATCAATTACAGAAATTCTAATTAAAGGTCAGTGTATAAGGAACCTACCTCAAGACATGCATCTCATGACGATGGAAGCCTGAGACTGCTTCACCTATACGCATATACATTTTCATATATATATATATATATATATACCCTTTGACCCAAGTACATATTTACCACTCCGTGAGGGAATATGAGTAAAGAGCATATACATATTTACATGATTACCCATGTATATACATATAGGCCTTTTTCGAAAACAACCAAAACTCACACAGCGATGAACAAAACACCCTACAATGATGCGAGGGAGTATTATAACAACAAAAGTCTCCAAATAAAACCAAATTGAACAAAGAAACAAGAGAAACCTCACCCCAATTGGTGACCATCAATTTGAAATGGATCAAATCTCTTTTGTTCGTCAGCGGGTGTCAAATCACAAGAAAAGGGGACTCGAAAGACCCGTTGTAAACCCTAGAAAGGAATTCATCATCCAAAATTAGCTACCCAAAAAACCCTAGGGTTCGGAATAACCTAAGAGGGTGAAAGGGGTGAAGGAAATTGGACTAAATAGGGAGGAAGATATGAGATGAGGTCTTACCATGGAGTTTTGGACCAAAAACACTCAAGAACGAGGAGGAATCGTTGGGAGAAGAAGTAGCCGAGAGGGAGGGAGGCACGCAGCTGGAGAGGTGAGTGAGGAGGGGCTCGCGTGCTATAGGGTATCAGATAGGGTAAGTGTTCCATGTGGGTTTGAGGGGATAAAGGATAGGAGGCTATAGAGAGGGGATCTCAGGAGGTGCGCCATAGAGAGGGGTTATCAGGAGTAGGTGTGTCACATGACTAAGAGGAAGGGGGTCGGGTGTGGATGGAGGAGAGGAATGGGTGTCACGACGTAGGGCCCATTTGGGTCATCTAAAAAAACCTAATAAAACAAAAATCTAATGATAATAATAAAAACAACAATAATAATAATAATAATATACATAATAACTTAATAATAATAATAACGAATATAATATTTAAAATATTAATCTTCTTCATAATAATGGAAATAATAATAGTTAATGATAATAATATGAATAATAATAATAATCTTAATAGTAATAATAATCAAAATAATTATAATATTATTATTATTATTTAATCACTCTTTTCTTTATTTTATTTTTCAGTTAATATTTTTTAAAAACACAGACAGACCGCTCGGCTACCTGGGTTAAGCCACACGGTTCCCAAACCGTGATCTGCCTACACGCCAGATGTTTCCAAGTCCAAAACTCTCTTTTCAAAATAAAAAATCAAAACCCAAATAGAGACTCAACCCGCTCAAACACAAAATGAAATAATACTTAGGATGAATAAAATAAAATTAAAATAAAGAGCAGTTTCAAGTTAGGGTGTGAAAATATATATAATCTAAAGAATTATAATAATTTTATAAATATAATATTTACTCAGTATATAAAATTTTAACACTATTTATGAATGTGGGACATGTAAAATTAATCACATCACTTTGTGGAGCTGTTAGGTCATATGTATGCATAACGATGATATCATTCTCTTAACGAGTGAAAGGGTAAGGAATTGGGTGATATATTAATTTTAAATAATCATTTTAATCTCATTTATATCACATATATGCATTATTTTTATTCTTATTAAATTCCTTGTAAATAATATGTGAGAAATGATTCACGTCGCTTCGAGAGGCGGTAGTATTTTGTACACACAACTGATGTTATCTTATTTATAATAGAACGGAATGTAAAAAGTTATATATATTATTAGAATTAAATAAGTCTAATAATATAATAAATATCATATAAATGTTTTAAATCCATCAATATGTCCATCCTTGAATGGTTTTAATGGAAAATGAGTTACATTGATTTGCGAGGTGATAGTCTTTCGTACACATGATCGATGAATCTATTTCCTCTTTGATGGAAGTTGAGATGGAAAAATATTATTCCATCATCATACAAACATATAATTATATGATATATAATTATTTTATTATATTTTAAGTGTTAATACATAATTTAAGGTGGAAATAGAATAAATAAAATTATAGAGCTTTGTTTACACAATTACATTCACTAAGAGAATCCACCTTTGGATCACCTCTTAAGGACCCTAGGGGTGGTATTTTTAGAGTACCAGAAGCACTATAATATTAATAATGATTTTATGGAGATATTTTTGTATGTTTTCGTCAAGTAAAAGGGTTTTATGGGTGTTAATAAGTAACTGGAGGGAGTTCCCATTTATAAGTGGTGAAAGGGAGCCCTCTTGGAAATTACTAGGAAATTTCCCAAAAGAATCCAAAAATGATAAAGTCATTCACATAAATACATCTTCTAAGTAAAATTATATTATAATTTTGGATATTATAATGTATAAATATTTCCATAAAATAATATTTTAACAAGTTTTTAGGTTATTTTAATCCTTATCTTCTTAGTTTAACCCCACAATAAACCCATTTTTACCTTAACTGCGGTAATTAATTTTTGCTATTTTCACTATGTATTTTGGTAAAAATTTAAGTTTAAATTATTATATAATATAAATATTTAATATTAAAAATATTAAATCCATTTTAGCAAATTAAATTCAATTAATTGGCATAATTGAATTTAAAAATATACCCATAGACGCAATGGAAAAGTTAGTTTTCAAGGAGAAAATTCTCATAATTATAGAAGGTTTTAATATAAAATTTCAAAATGAAGTTGATTTAAATGAACTAAATTAGTTAAATAGTAATATAATTAAATTAACGTTACTTTAAAACTAATTTAAAATATAATTTAACTTTTTAAATAATTTAAATTAAAATGATTTTTTACTGAAAATCAATGTTTTCACTATTATTTAAAAAATGTAACACTTCAGAAAAGGATAAAAAAATAAAACTATGATAATTTTTATATTTTTATTCAAAAAATAATTTTTATTTTTTAAAATAAATTCTATTAAAATGGAAAAATAATTATAAATTATATACACAAAGCGTGACTAAACCACCTTTTAGAACAATAATGTTTTCCAGAAAACATTTCTTTTACATTCAAATGATTATTATTTTATTTATATCAAATATATAAGCAATTAATTTATTTTATACATGTGTAAACCATAATATATTAAAAATATATTTGTACTATTCTTACCCACCAGCTTAATATATATTTTATAATTTTCATGTTTATATAATAATATTTTAATAGAGTATCAGGTTTGATTTAAACCCAGTACTGTGTGCATAACATGATATTGAGGATATTGAGTTTTTTTACAAAGAAATATATAAAAAATTACATTATTTTTATATTGTCTTCTATATATTTTTTTGTGTTACATACATGCTATCACATATGATGATCAAATTTTAAAAATATTGTGGTGTTATATCCTTCCACAAATAAATTGTATCCTCACAATTTAATCTTGATCTCAATAATAAAGTTATTGACATGTCTTTATTGAAGAACCACATAATATAAAGGGATAATAAGAAATCCTCTGGATGATATAGAAACAGAAGTAGAAATTTCATATGGAATAACACATAACTTTGTTTTTAAGTAGGAAAAAAAGTGGTGGAAATTGATGATATGGACATGGGAGAAAAGCATAAATATTTATAGAGAGTGATAGAGGAAATTAATCAAATTAATTTTAATGATCAACATAATGTTTAGGAAAACAAAAACATAAATTTGTGATGATTTAGAAGACCATATTTTCCATATAAATGAATATAATAGTATATAATTTTTGTTTCAACGTCATTTTCCTAAATTTGAAGGATTATTTTACTATATATGAATATAAGGAAATATAATTACTATATATATTTTTATTTTATATGAAAATTTTCATATTGAAGTTTTTCTTTAATAATTTTACACTTTTTTCTTACTATAAGAAATTAATATCCATGCGGAATTTTTTGATACCATAACTGCTAAAATTACTTTTTAATAGATCATAAGATCCATACTAATTAACAAGTTATTCATCTTGTATTTGGTAAAAAATGGTTTGAAAAATTTATCTAATAACACCCAAATCTCAACTTAATCAATTCCATAAATAGTCAACCTTATGGATCATCTAAAATATAACAAGCCAAATTTATAAGGAAGGTCACTACATCAAAATTTTGTTCCCCATATAATATAATGTGTATCTTAATGTCAAATTTGAAATATTTGAATAATTGATCACCATAAAACATAATGAAAAGATGCATTCTTCCAAATATAAAATCTTTGGTTGTCAAATATATTCTATAAATCAATACTTTTTGTAAAATCCAGTAAATATAACATAAATTGTCAACTCACTAACAAATTTCATAGTTTACAACACTAAATCATGAAAATATCATTATTATATCAACATAGGGAACGTATTATTGGTTATCCTACCTTAATAATGTATTTTAAAAGTGCTTTACCTTGTCACAAAACCACATTTCATGGTCATTAGTACTATTCAACATATTCTTTCAAATGATTTAAGAAATAGCACAGTAGTAAAATTCTTATACATATCATGATTCTTATAAATTTAATATCATTGATTAGATAATCCTATAAAAAACCATTGAATACAAAAATAAACACGTTCATCATTCCACTTCGTCTTTAGTAATATCATAAGCTTAACCTTGACCCCTTACCTCCATTTGAGGAATATCCTCTTGATGCTTGGGGAATTTTTTGTAGTGCCCTATCTCCTTCTAGTAGAATCATTTTACATTGGAAGATTATTTCCTGCCCTCAAAATCATGAGCATGGTGGAATTTTTCTATACACATAAAAAAAACTCCTTTTCTTATTAAGCATACACCATGGTGTTTCCTTCCACAAGTATTACATGTTGAAATTTTTTCCTTTCCTTCTTTCATTTATTCGAAATTATCTACATCATCCACTCTTTCTCGTGATTCCCATTCTAGGTCATAATAAATGGATAATTATTTCTCTATCTTGGTATAAAATGATGTAATATCCTCATATCATGAGAAAGTTTTGTATACTATTTCCCTTCAGAGGATTGTATTAATCCTATTAAAGAAATAGTTATTCTTAATTTTTATATTATGTTAATTAATAAGGTTTACATTCCTTCCACTATGAACCATTTCTAAAATATAGAATACATAATATTAGATCATAACATTAGGAAACATAATGTACAATCCCAAAACTATGAAAAACATAACATAAAGTGAAAAATTTATGCATAACTAATATCATAACAATGTAGAAAATTCATTTTGTCACGTGGGATGAATGATTATGAAGAGTTCCTAAAATATATTAGAGAGATGGAGAAACCCAAGAAGAATCAAATGAACTTTCCCAAACTAGCATGAATACATACTGTTGCAAATGATAAGTCTTGCATAGCCACCATGCACAGCACTGAAAGACCATACACCCCTACATATGGTACCTACACTAGGGACTTGTGTGGGGTAACTACATCAATTAAGGTACCCTATTTTCTTATAATCAGGACCCAAAGGCTCCTCATTTACAAGACTGGAAAATCAGGGGAAGCCTTAAAGCTATAATCACCCAACCCTTTATCCTAAGTCCTTAAAAAACTCCTAGTCATACCTATAAAACCCGATAAAAGTGTGTATTAAGGGGGTTAGTGGGAACAAAGTCCCTCAAGGGTCTAAAATAGAAGACACATTCCCAAGGAAACGTTTTATCATCCATTAATGACTAATAATGAAAAGGTTCCTTCTTGAATCCATGACCTACATGAGACCCTTTCAAGGAAACCTAAAGAGACCCTCGGTTCCTAGGTTATGGCCTTTCCCAAGTGGTTTCGATCTGGTATTCCAACACCCAAGGCACCTTTAGCTCATAATGTCCATGCCCCTATGAAAAGTACTTCCACCCCCACACA
This sequence comes from Viscum album, assembly GCA_963277665.1. Lineage (NCBI taxonomy): Eukaryota > Viridiplantae > Streptophyta > Magnoliopsida > Santalales > Viscaceae > Viscum > Viscum album. Next base: position 180,457,994 of record OY728153.1, on the reverse strand, counting down.
GGTCCTATACAAAACACCTCATTCTTCTAGAAACATCACCTTTTTGAGACCCTTAGGATCCATCTTATAAACCACCAATGGTTGGGATCCTCTTCCTTTAGATCCCTCATTTGAGGGGTACAAAATTGAAACTGCCATCGAATCCCCCAAACTTGAAATACCGTGGTAAAAGGCACAACAACATGTCTCTCATTTTGATATTCATTCCTTTAGTTAGAGGTTCTCTGTACTTTTCCTACCTAACTGGAAGGGTCCTTAGGGTGCATACAGATAATAATTCCCTCTGTCTCTAGGACCCCGAATCTAGGGGTAGTGCCTATGATTTCTCAGATGTGGATGAAAGGGGTATTACCATGTCCTTCCCTTATCATCTCTAAGACTAGGGACCTCTAGTACCCAACAGTGAGGGAGAGGATCACACTTTATTTTCCCTTTTATGGATAGGTACTTATCCTTATCTCTTCCATGGGAACCAATACCAGGTAATCCCTCCTGGAGTAAGCCCCTAATCTCTCTTGTAGTATTTTCCTTCTTCATTCCTTCCTCCTTATCTATACACATGGGTTTTATCAAGATGTGTAGTCATACATGACTATCCATGGTACAATGACGGGAGGATATGGGAATGTTAAATCCACTTCTTCTTCTATATCCCCTCCCACATCAACCAGCAGGAAAAGAATATTTTTGCGGTATTATAGATTTATTACTTCCTATAGTTTCTCATACTGAGAATGAATCACATGGGTTTATAGGTTAGTTATGATCATGAAATCCACACAATCCCAGACTCAAAAGGGCCTCCTACTCAATGTAATCCCCAACCATATCAACATAAAACCTTCATAAGGGAATCCTCTTTAGGTATAATGCTCAATAATTCCTCTAAATTTCCATTAGTAAATACATTTCATATGTCCCCAACCACAATGGATCTCATAATCAGTATAATCCCTAACCATACTCACTAACCAAGAAATCCTTCTTAGGTGTAAGCCCTGATCTTACTAAAATACACGGGCTTTGATTCCAATCAAAATGGGATACATAGGTAGTCTCCCTAAGGTCTAAACCCAACACCTCGAAATCAACCCTAATTATCTCTATATCACATTCCCAGTAGGTTCATGTCTGACATGAGATTCTACACATCTTCTAGGTCCCTTGGGCCTCCTTGAAATAAGTCCCACACCAAACTTTGACAAGGAACCTTTCTCCTAGATGCCCTTTCTCTATGGCATCAAACTACATTGTGTGGTCATTATCACACTACCTTAAAAGGTATGACATGTCCTATTAAGTGGAACCAAACTACATGAGTTCTTATTTCTTTCACAAGGATACATTGGAAGCCCATATTATGGGTCAAATCCCAACATAAAAAAACACTCATCTCCTTGGATGATGATAAACTCTAGAGCACCCACCTATGTGGCTTAAAACAGTCTTCTTAATAATAAATTACAAAACAATATCTAATTTATAGTGACCCTATACTTTTACACATACTATTACATGATTTTAATCATAATTAACCATCAAATACAAACCATGGATCATAAATTCTAGTTTCTTTGGAATATTAGGTACATTATTAGGAAGCATGAAACAAAAATAAAAAACCTATATTTTTTAACTTCATAATGATACCTTAAATACCTTTTAGCTCTTATTTCTACATCAGATAACCTGGGGAATAAATGAACAAATAGATGAGATAAAAATCACAGTAAGGGAATAAACCTAGAAATAAAGAAAGGCACATGGGTTCGAAGGCATAACATGATGATATAAAATGGCTTGGTACATGAATAAAAATATGAAATCATAACATACAGATCATGGGATCATGTAACAATTACATAATGGGAATGTGTATCAAACATACAACATGACATAAACATGATTCAAGGCTAACTTCCAAGACTATATAACATGGTAGACAAAGTCCCATAAAATAATTAGGGTTACTCTCTACCCCAACACAACATATCATGAGACTAAACATTACACAATTAATTGGAGAACTATCATGGAACACCCATCATAACATGTTCATGCATATTTTTCCACGTGAAGAATAAAAATAAGGGTTTCCTCTAGAATTAAATGGGTATCACAATCATGTCATAAAGAATAACTAAGGAAATATCATAATGGTGTCCATAAAAGAATGAATTTAAATTATACATGGATATTATTAAGAGAAAATAGGAATAGACCATGATTAATTATGTCTAAATGAATTGACAACATATAAAAATAATGTTTAAGATACATTAGAAGTGATTCATTTTAGTACGGTTTAAGGGAAAATATTAAAGAGACTTAAAGAGGACAACGTCATATTTTTTGTATAAAACCATAAATTAACTAATATAGTTTTTCATGATAAAATGTTTGGTTTTAGAAATGTATTGTTTTCCTAACAAATATTATAGAGCGTACTTGAAAATGGGTAAGAAGTTGGGACGTTCCATTTAATCGGGCTTGCTTATCTGGAGGAATTGAAAAGGTAACTTTATAAAATAAGTGTTTTCCCATCAAATAAATTAGAATTTAGCTACGTAAATATGTTTTAAGCTTAAATAAATAATATATGAGGATTAAATAATATTAATTAAGAACCAAATTGGGGTAAAGTGAGAGATAAAGTGTAATCTAAATGAAAAATGGGGGTTCGTAGAGAATCCATTACCTTATGTACAAATGTGTTCTGGACTTGCACTTAATGTCCTGGATAATCAAATTTGATCCACTAATTAAATAATTAGGATACTATTATATATTTATATTAATTTATTAAAATTTTATTAAGTTCATTTATGACCATATTGATGGATTATAATGTTTAATTTCGTTGTTCTGGGTGCATTTGTTTCATGATTTTAGGATTGGTTCCCTTGAGTTTAATTATGGGTGTTATTTGAAAATGGAAGAAAAAATATAGAAGTGGGATGAAATGGTATTAATATACTTCAGTAATTTTAAATGGTCTGACATATCATTTTTTTCAGCTATGAGGATGATTAATCAGATAAAAAGTTAATAATGAATGTTAGTTAATTTTGGAAGCTTTTCGATCATCAAGAAATAGTTTTGTTTTATTATTTAATAATATGCATATATATTTGTTAAAAAATATATAAAAAGTTATATTATAAATTTATAAATATGGTTTAACCATAATAATGATTTTTTTATGATCCATGATGGTGGTAATGGAAAACAAAAAATCGTCGTCCATGAAGGTTGTGAATCGAAACCTCACGAATGATGTTTTCATTCTTAGAATAATAGCATATGAAAAAGGATTTTATGATGGATATTAAAATAACACAATTAAATTACATGATATATATGATACTAGAGTTATCATGTAAATTTTAATTGTGTATGAAAGGATGAGATAGAAGAAAGAAAAAAATTAGGAGAGAAAGGTGGTTGATTTTACCTTCTTTATGTTGTCTATTTGAGAACCTCCTTATGGAACATGGGTTTGTCTTTTAGTGAGAAAATAAATACCAGGACATGGGGATGTGGGCTGGGAGAGTAATTTTTCATCATATCAACAATATCTAAAGCTTAGAATGTGTGATGAGTAGAGGTGGTGATGGGTGGTATTTATAGTGGGTGGAGATGGTTGTTTTTTATTATATAATTCATTTGTTTATTATTTTTGATCATGAATGTCAATAGCTTTGATTCTTATGACTAATTATAGTAACTAGTGAATGTGATTTTGAAATAATTGTTTCTAACATCATCCATGGCTCAATGATTTATGTGTTTGGCTTAAAATGTTAAATACCGTAAATTACCATATTTCATTATTCACCGACAATTCAACTATTTTAGAAAAATCCCAAAAATTCACCAATTTTTTTTCAATGTGTATATTTAAAAAATGGACAAGATTTTCTGAAAATAATTTTCTAGATATGAGAAATTTTATTTTTAATTAAAATCATCATTTATTCAAAAAAATATCATTTTTAATATTATAACTGATTTTATAACACATTGAAAAATTAATTAAGGCCTTATAAAATTATCTTATATTTATATGAAATCAAAATATTATTTTATGAACATAATTTATGAAAATATTTTTTCTTTTGTATAATTATTTTAATTATAAAATCATAAATAAATATTTATGACTTATAAAATTACCAAAACTTAATTTATCATTTTTAAAACATTTATTTACTTATATCATGATATAATTATATCATATTTTCATTTATAATATTTTTTAATATTATTTATGATTTCATATTTTTTGTTACTATTCTATTGGGCATATTATTATTCTAACAATTAGGTTATTATTCCATCAGTATAGGTTCCTTAATTTCATTAAATACCACCTATTTCATTCTTTATTTAGGATAATGATGTATTATATGTAATGTATTTGTTTTATACTATATAACATAAAAATAAGATGGAAAATTACATTGATAATCTTTTGGGTCATTACATTCTTCCCCCCTTATAAAATTTACCACTTTTGTTGTCCAAAACTTTATCTTTATGGTCCAAGATCTTCACTGGATACTCCTCATAAGAGATATCATTTTCCAACCATACAACCTTTGAATTCAGTTTATGTGAGTAATCTGGTATGTACTTCCTTAAGAGGGATATGTGGAATACATCATGTACTTGATACATGGTTGGTGGAAGTGCTTGTCCATTTTTCACTACTCCGATGTGATCAATAATATCAAAGGATACATAGTACCTAGTACTTAACTTTACCTTCTTCCCAAATTTCTTGACCCTCTTCCATGTAGATATGTAAAGGAATAACATATCTCTAACCTTAAACTCTGGGACCTGTTGACGATTATCTGCAAAGATCTTCTATCAACTTGGGGATGTCTTAATGTGATGTTGAATTGTTTTTACCCTTTTTACCATTTCTTCAAAAATTTCAGGCCCTATAATCTTACATTAACAAACTTCATCCCAACATTTTGGTGTTCTAAATTTTTTCCATATAAGGATTCATATGGATAAATTTGGATTCTTGAGTGGTAACTATTTGTGTAAGAGAACATGAATAGAGGTAGATGTTTGTCACACACTCCCTTGAAGTCCATAGAATAATATCGCAACATGAATTCTAGTGCCTAATGATTTACCTCAGATCGGCCATCAGTTTGAGGATGATAAGTCATTCTAAAGTTCATATTAGTGTTTACAGCATGTTGAAGACATTTCTAGAACTTGGAGTTAAATATCGGATATCAATAAGATATAATTGATAATGTTACTTCATGTAGCCTCACCACTTCTATGATGTATATTCACGCAAGTTGATCAATTTATAAGTCCTATCAAGTTGAGATAAAGTGATATTTCTTTTTAATATGATCCATAATGACCCATATAAAATTATTTCATCTATATGCCTTTAGAAGTCAAGTGACAAAGTACATGGTGATGTTTTACCATTTATATGTTTCTATAGGTAATGGTTTCATCATAAACATATACTTTTCTCCTTAAACCTTCACATATTGACATACCTAGAACTTTCTGGTACAATCAGTAATATCATTTTTCATATTGTCTTGCCAATAGTGCACTCAGAGATCTCGATACATATTTTTTCTCTCTATGTGAATAGATAAGGTTGAACTATGTTCATCATTTTTAATATCATTATTTATATATATATATATATATATTATGATACACATAGTCATGACCCAAATCCTCTGAATCCCTCCTCATTAATTTTTAACTCCGAGGATCTCGCTTTTCTCTTAGATTCGACCTTATTCTAAATTTTCACATCATATCATTGAGAATCCGTTATATTCTCTATAAGGGATGGTTGAACAATAATTTGAGGAATTATTAATTATGTTTCTTATTTAGTGATTCTCATTTTCATCCCCTAAAATTCAACGAATATTGGATCCTTCTCAGTTATCATTTTTTTTGATAAATTTTTATGATCTGTTCTACTTAGATCATCTTCCACTTTATTTGCTCTAATGGGATGATAGTGGAATGAGATGTAATAATACATGATGATATCAAACCATCTTCACTGGTGCATATTAATATAATTCTATGTGAATATATTTTTGAGGCTCTTATGATCAATATATATCTCAAACTTCTCCCCATAGAGATAGTGCTTCTAGATTTTAAACTTGAAAATAATAGACATCAACTCCTTATCATGTCTGAGATAGTTTTTATCATAAAATTTCATCTTACATGAGGCATAGGCAATCACTTTATCATCTTCCATCAGTAAACAACTTAATACCTTCTTTAAAGCATCGTTTCAAACCACAGAGTTCCCAACTAATTTGTAGTGTGAGTACTGGTGTAGTGGTAAACCTCTTTTTCATCTCTTTGAAGTACTCTTTGTATTCACTAGCCCAGAAAAAATAACTCCCCTCTAAGTCATATTATTTAATGGGTTTTAAAATCCTAAGTAGTTCTTCAAAAATCATTTGTAATACCCATACAGGCTAAGGAATCTATGGATATTCATTACAGGTGTTGGCCTAATCCACTTTTCTATTACCTTTGTCTTAGAATGGTCGAAATATATTCCCTTGCTGATGATAAAATTCCCCAATAATGATACTTTATCTATCTAGAACTCACAATTTCTATAATTCGCATAATGTTTCTCCCTTCTCAAATTCATCATCATAGTATTCAAATTCTCATTATGCACCTCCTTTATTTTGGAGTACATCATAATATCATTAATAAAGACTGCCACAATTTTTCTGAGGTATTCTCTAATGACTGTATCCATTAATTACATGAAATTATCTAGAGAATTATTGAGTATGAAGAGCATAACTATGAACTCATAGTTTTTATACCTCATTTGAAACTCAGTCTTGGAAATATCTTCATTCCTCCCTATTAATTGGTCATATACTAAGAGAAGTTCCACCTTAGAGAAATAAATGGCCCCAAGTAGCTGATAAAACAAGTCATCTATATGTGGAAGCAGATACTTTTTCTTTATTGGGATTTTTTTATGCTCATGATAATTAATGTAGAGAAACATTTATTAATATTTATTCATAATGAAGATGACTTCCACACCCCATGGTGAAGCACTCAGGCATATAGAACCCCTGTCCAGATTCTCTTGTAACTAAATCTTTAGTTCTTCCAACTTAGTGGGTGCTATTATTTAAGGATTGTTTAATACATGCAAAGATCAAGGGATAAGTTCAATTGATAACTCAACCTCTTGGTAAAGAGGAATACTAGTAAATTATTTGTGGAAAAATCCATGTAGTCTGACATAATGGGAATCTCTTCAAGCATGATTCTCTCCTTTGACTCAATCATTTGATCTAGATATTTCTTCTCATAAGGCAATAATATCCACTATCGAGATGATGATTCTAAAGGAGATACATCTTCTTCATTACACTTGTACAGAATTGGGGGAGGCATCTCTATGTGAAGGGTGATCTCCCTTTCCCAAAAATTGATGTGGGATTTGTAAAAATTTATCCAATCTATGCCAAATATAGCATCAAACTCTACTCAATAAAGTATGACAATATCTTCATGGAGGTTCAATCCAAAATAATTAACTAGGGGGGAGTTGTATAGTTTTTATAAAATAGTTTCACCATTTGTTTTCTCTTAGATAACTCAACCTCCATATTTGGAGGTGGGGATTGAATTGTCCTACTAAACTTTTAATATATGAAAGAATTCATAGAACTAGAATGAAATAGTCAGTTCTCTATTCTTAAATGAATAACCAGTGTATCTATCACCAAATAATTTTCAGGATCCACCTTAGTAGTATTTATAACATACACCATTCCTTATTTCCTTATAAATTGTTTTTGACTACCTCCAAGAGCCCTTGCACTAGGGAATTGGCTCATGTAATTCCCATGTTCCTTATTGTTAAAACCCTGCACTATAGGCTGATTGTTGGCCTGAACCTTCATTTCTTCTTCCACATTTGTGGGATTATTAAAATTACATCAGAAATAATTTTCCAAGTGACCCCCTCTTCCACATTTGAAGAAACTTTTAGTTCCCCTTAGGTAGTTCCCATTAGGCTTCTTCCCATATTTTTGACACGTGGGATGAAGGAATTTTTTTCCAAAATGGGATTTTTTATTGATCATCCCATATTAAACTCTATTTTACACTTTTTATCTCTAATCCCATGAGAACACTGAGAGTATCCAGTCTTCATTTCATCCATAATGTAACTATGGAAAATATCCTCATAGCTATCAAACTCCCGACTAACCAATGATTTTCATAGACATAGATTTAGTCCACTCAAGAAGCGATCCACCTTTCTTTAGGTGTTTAGGAAAAATATGAAGGCATATCATAAATTTCTTGTGACATTTTCTTCATACTCCCTGATAGACTCATCTTCCTTTTTCTTCAATCCAAGGAGCACCCTCTTCATCTTAAGATATAAACTTCAGGGGGAATTTAATTGAAAAATATTTTCTATAATTCTTCCAATTACATGGAATAAATCTTCTCCTTAGACTTTTTGTATCTAATTAGTGTCCAACACTGATAATATTCCCCATCAAAATAATAGACTTCCAGCAAAACACTCCCTTCTTATAAAAACTGGAGGGTAGATAATATCATTTAAATTGAGTAAATTCGTTGTTCCATGATAAAAGTATAAAAAATACACCAATTATAGGATTAATTTTTCACATGAATGATTCAACCACAATTTTCTATTTCATAGGAGAATTAGGGTATTCTATATGATTTATGTTATTTATCATAACATGATCTTGTTGATCCAATATTATCATGATGTTTTGAGATCCCATTCCCATAATATTTGGAATGTCATTAGGGAAATTATCACATTGCCTTTCAAATTTCTAATAACTAAGAAAATAAAATATGATTAGGGGCTTTAATACTTAGTTAATAATCATATAAAAAAACTTTGAATATAGAAGGATAAACATGCAAATGAAATGTACATCCTAACATGTTATTCCCCAAGTTTCAATATAGGTAATCCATGGTTATAGAATCATCCCTTGGATTCTTAAAAAAATTTATCCCTAATATCCAAAAATAAATAGACCATACTATGTTACCAACTATAGAGACCCTAGCCTTTAACAGATATTATTACATGATTTTAACCATAATTAACCATCAAATACAAACCAAGGATCTAAAGATCTAGTGTATTAGGAATATTAGGTATATAATTAGAATGAATGAAACTAATATATACATATATATATATATATATATTTAAAATTCATAATGAGATCCTAATTTCCTTTGAGATCTTACATCTTCATAGGATAACTAGTAAAATACATGAATAAATGGATGATCTAAAAAGCCCATTAAGGGTATAAACAAAGGAATGAACCATAACACATGGATTAGAAGGCATAAAATGATGACATAAAAGTTAATAGAATATGAATAAACATATGGAATCATTACATGTATAATATGGGATCCTATAATCATGGTATCATAGGAATGTGGAAGCAATATACAACATGACATAAGCATGATTATAGGATAATTACCAATACTATATCACATGGTGGACAAAGTCCCATAAAATAATTGGGGTTAATACCTATCCCAAAATGACATATAATGAGACTAAACATTACCCAATGCTTTGGAGAACTCTCTGGGAAAACCCATCATAAAATGTTTATGCATATGTGTGCTACAGGAAGAATCAAATTTAAGGAATAAACATAAGGGTTACCCATGAAAAGAAAAGGATATCATAATCATGTTATAAATAATAACTAAGGAAATATCATAATAGTGTCCATGAAAGAATGTATTTAAATAATACAATGGACTTAATAATGGAAAACAGGCATATATCATCTTAAATGATGTCCAACTGAAATAAAACATATAAAAATAGTGTTTAAGAAACTTTAGAAATAAGCCAATTTAATGTGGATTAAGGGAAAATATTGCAGATACTTAAAGAGGACAAAGTCATAGTTTTTTTATAAAATCAAAATTTAAATAATATAGTTTTTCTTTATAAAAGATTTAATTTTAGAAAAATATTTGTGTATTAAAAAATATAATATAGTGGACTAAAAAATAGGTATGATATTTGGATGTTTCCTTTAATTGTAATTACTTATTGGGAGGAATTGAAAAGTAAACCCTATAAAACAAGTATTTAATCGTCAAAGAAAGAAGAAATTTTTGAGGTAAATATATATAGAGAAACAAATAGAGTGTGTGTTGAGTGAATAATAATAATTAAGAATTTAATTTAGTTAAAGAGATAGAAATCCAATCCTGAAGGAAAAAATGGGGGTTCATAGAGAATCCCTTACTGTATTTACAAAAAATGTTATGCACATGCACTTAATGTCTAGGGTAATCAAATTATACCCCTTAATTAATTATTTAAGAACATATTAAATTGGTTTTATATTTATTAAAATATTATTATGTTTATTTGAGACCATCTCTATGGGTTATAATGTTTAATTTTGTTGTTCTGGGTGCATTCATTTTATGATTTTATAATCGGTTCCCTTGAGTTTAATTGTGGGAGTTATTTTAAAATAGAAGAAAAACTCTAGAAGTGGGATGAAATTGTATTAATATACTTATATAATTTTAAATGTCCCCATATATTATTTTGTTTTCATTTATGAGGATGATTCATTTGATAGAAAGTTAGTGATGAACGATAATTTATTTTGGTTGTTTTTTGATCAACCTGTAATAGTTTTGTTTTATTATTTAATATTATGAATATATATTAGTCCTAGAATAAGAAAAAAAGCTCTAATATACATGATTAAATATGGTTTAACCATAATTATGGTTTTATTACAATCTTTGAAGGCGGTAATGGAAAACAAAAACTCATCATTCTCAACAGTGGTGAATCGAAACCTCACGAACGATGTTTTCATTTTTAGAATAAAAGGAGGAGCGAAGGGATTTTGTTATTGATATTACATTAAAAATATAAAATTATAGTATATATATGACACTATATTTATAATGAATCCTTAGATTTTGGAGGAAAGGGTGAGGTTAATGAAATAAAGAACTCAAAATATAATGATGGAGGATTTTACCTCTGGTATGTCATCTCCTTCATAACCTCCTTAAGAAACATAGGTTTTGTCTTTTGGTGATAACAACAAGTCCATAATGTGGGTAAGTGGTTTGGGAGAGTAATATGGAATAATATAATCTATATAAAAAGCTTATTAAGTGGTAAGAAAACAGGTGTTGAGGGGTGGTATTTATAGTGGGAGAAGAGGGGTGTTTTTTATTATTTAATTAATTTGTTTATTGTCTTGGATTAATACTATAAATAGCGGAAATTCTAGTGACTATGTAAAATAACTAGTGCAAGTGAGTTCTAACTAATGGTTTATTACATCATAAATGACTCATTAATTTATGTATTTGGTTTAAAATGTTAAATATCATAATTTACCATATTTCACTATTAACCAAAATTTGAACTGTTATAGAAAAATAAAAATAAATCAACCAAGCCATATTTAAAGATTTAAATTTAAAACTGGAATCTCTTTTATCAAAATAATTATCTAGATATGAGAATTTTAATTTTTAATTAAAATCATCATATATTCAAAAAATATTGATTTTAATATTATTACTTATTTTATGACACTTTGAAAAATTAATTAATATATATCATTAAATTATCTTATAATTATTAGTTAATAGAATATTAATTTATGAATATACTTTATGAAAATATATTTTCTTTTAAATCGTTATGTTATGTATGAAATTATAAACAAATATTTAGGACTTACAGAAATACTAACACTTAATTTATCATTTTAAAACAGTTAGTTACATATATTTTTATATAATTATATCATATTTTCATTTATAAGATTATTGAATTTTATTAATGCTTTCATTAGTAAAGTTACTATTCTATTGACTATATTACTATTCATAATGGTCATTTTACTTTTGTAACAGTCAGGTTACTATTCCATCAGTATACGTCCATTAATTTCTATAAATAAAAGTTATTTCATTATTTATCTATTAATACAATGTCTTCTATATTATGTATGGGTTTTATAAAATATAACATAACTATAAGAATAAAAATTCTATTGATAAGATTTTATGTTGTTACATTATTACCGACTTATGAAATTTCATCCTAAAATTTTAATTTTATATACTAAGGTGAAAACATGTAAGGGTACTTCTCCTTTATCAATTACTTCAGCCCCCATGTTTACTCTTCATACTTATAGTTCTACCATAGAAGTTTGTCTTGGTGATTATCCTTGTTACATAGAAAATTATCTCTATATCTGAAGATCTTCACCAGTTACTCCTTATAAGATAGATCATTTAAAAAAATTTCCACCTTTGAATTCAATACATGTGAGGGATCTGGTATTAACTTCCTTAAAATGGATAAGTGGAATACACCATGTACATGAGACATGGTTAGTGTAAGTTCTAGTTGATACACCACATCTCTGATGCAATCAAGAAACTCAAAGGGGTTGATATACTCGAGAATTACATTTCCCCTCTTTTCAAATCTCATTACTCTATTCCCTGGTGATATGTGGAGTAATACCATCTCTCCAACCTTAAACTCCAAGTCTCATAGATGATTGTACGTATAGATATTTTTTCAACATTGGGCTTCCATGTTGTGTTGCTAAATGTTTTTCCCATTTTTTACCATTTCTTTGACCATTTCATGTCTATAAGCTTATGTTCACCAACTTCATCCCAGCTATTCAGTGTTATTCATGTTTTCCCATAAAGGGATTCATATAGATCCATTTCAATGCTTGAGTGGAAACTATTGTTGAAGGAAAACATGAACATAGGTGGATGTTTGTCCCATCCTCCCTTGATGTTCATATAACATGGTCTCAACATGTCTTCCAGTGTATGAATATTCAAATCATCTTGTCCATTAGTTTGAGTATGATAGGTTTTACTAATGTTTAGCTTAGTGTTTAGATCACGTTAGAGAATTTTCCAGAACATGGAGGTAACTCTTGGATCTTGATTAGATATAATAGATAATTGTAATCCATGTTGCCTCTCCACTTCTCTAATTTATATTTACGAAAGTTGATAGAGTTATAAGTCCTATGAAATGGAAAAAAATTTGGATATCTTTTTAAGATTATCCATAATGACCTATATATAATTATTTTTTGTGTATGTCTTTGGAAGTCTATTAACAATGTCCATGGTGATGCTTTCACATTTCCATGTTGGTATGGGTAAGAGTTGCATCATTTCCTTAGAATTTTTTCCTCTCACCCTTCACTTGATGACATACTAAGAAATTTTATGTAAATTCAGTAATATCCTTTTTCATATTGTCCCACCAATAGTGATATTGAAGATCTCGATACAACATTGTGCTCTCTGGGTGAATAGATAAGGGTGAGCAATGTGCATCATTAAAAATCCATTTCATTATATCTATATTGGATGGTACACATATCCATGACCCAAATATTATGACTCTATCATTGTCCATTTTGGACTCTGAGGATCTCTCTTTTCAGATAGTTTCCACCTTTTTCTGAATTTTCACATCATCTCTTTGATCGTCCTTTATTTTTTCCATAATGGATGGTTGAGAAATCATTTGAGAATGGATTGATGATGTTCCTTCATAAATGATTACCATGTCCATACTTTGAAAGTCTAAGAACATTGGATCCTTCTCAATTATCATCATTTATAAATTTGTAGGATCCTTTATACTTAAACAATCTGGCACTTTATTTACATTACCAAGATGGAAATAGATTGAGAAGTCATAATACTTGATGATATCTAACCATATCCATTGGTGAATATTAATATATTTTTATGTGAATATATATTTTTGGCCCTTATAACCATCATATATCTCACACTTCTCCCAATATAAATAATGACGTCGTATTTTCAATGCAAAGATAACAGAAACCAACTCCTGATCATGTTTTGGATAACTTTTCTCATGAACATTCAACTTCCTTGACGATTAGTCTATCACTTTATCATTTTTCATCATTACACAACTAAATACATTCTTTGAAGAATCATTGTGTACCCAAAACAATTCCCCATTTGTTGGTGGTGTGAGTACTGGTGCAGTGATAAGCCTCTTTTTCAACTCTTTAAAGCAGTATTCACATTCACTAGTCCAGACAATCTTTAATACCTTCCAAGTAATCTTGGTTAATGGATTATAAAATCATGATAAGTTCATCACAAATATTTGATAATTTTTATCTAGACCAAGAAAACTATTAATATCCATTAAAAATAATGGCATGGGCCACTCTTTGATTACCTTTGTCTTGAAAGGGTCCACAAATATTCCATTATTAGTGATAAAATGCCACAATAATGATACTTTCTCTTTCCATAACTTATCTAATCTACACTTTTCATAATTTTTCTCCCTTTGAAAAGTTTTTAGAATAGTATTCAAATACCCCTCATGATCCTCCTTGCTTTTAGAGTATATCATAATATATTTGGAAAAAACAATCAAATATTTGTCAAGGTATTATCTAAAGAATCAATTAATTAAGTACATGAAAATTTCTAGACTATTAGAGTGTCTCAAGAGAATCACTATGAATTCATATTTTATATACCTCATTCTAAATTATTCTTGGGAATATTTTACGTCATCACCATTAATTAGTGATATCCTAACCGAAGGCCCATCTTAGAGAAACACTTGGTCTCATATAGCTGATTGAACAAACAATCTATCTGTGGTAGGGGATACTTGTTATTTATCATGATTTTATTAATCTCATGAAAATAAATGTAATTGTGCATTGATGCGTCCTTATTCTTCATGAATAGGTCTGACACACCCGACAACGAAGAACTAAGGCATATAAAACCCTTTTTTGAATTCTCTTATAACTGCTTCTCCAGTTCTTCCAACTCATTTGTGGCAATTTAGTAAGGAGTCTTTGATATAGTTAAATATCTAGGAATAAGTTTGATTGGGAACTTAACATCTTGATCAACAGTAAGTCTGAACAATTCTTCATTGAAAAATTAATATAGTCCCTCACAATGGGCATGTATTTGAGAATTATTCTCTCATTTGTCTCAATCATTTGAGCTTGATTTGATTACTCATAAGGAAATAATATCCAAAATCGAGATGATAACTCTAAAACATATTCATCTTCCTCACACTTGTACATAATTGGTGGATGACTCAGGATGTGAAGAGTGATCTCCCTTTCCTAACAGTTGATGTTGGATCTGTATTAAGATATCTAATCCATTCCCAATTTAGTATCAAAATACACTAACGGAAGTATAAAAAGATATCATGGGAGTTTTAGTCCACAAAAATTAACCGGGGAGGAGTTATATAACATGGATACAATAATTTCACTATTTTTTTCTCATTGATAACTCAATCTAAATATTTTGAGGTTGTTTTTGAATAGTTCTACTATGAATTCACGATATAAAGATATACGTAGAACCATAATTAGATTTTTATTTCACTATTATTGAATTATTAACCAGTTTACCTATCACCAAATCATTTTTAGGCACCACCCTAGTATTAGTGATATAATATTCCATTCCATACTTCCTTGGAGGTTGTTGTTGATTTCCACTACAACCCTTGTCTTAGGTAAGTGGATTTCATAATGCCCATGTTCATTATAATTGAAGAAATACATTATAGTATGACCGTTGGGTCGAACAATCCTTTAATATTCTACATTTGTGGGATTCTTCATATCAATTTTGAAAAAATTATCTGAATGACCCTCTATTCTACATTGGAAGCATATCTCAGTTCCCGTTAGGAAGTTTCTAGGATTCTTCTTCCCACACTTTTGACATGTGGGATGTTGGTGTTTAATTCAATCTTGAGATTTATATGTTGATACACCCATATTAATCACTATTTTTATCTTTTCATCTTTCAGTCCATGAGAATTGTGAGAGTACCTAATCTTTATTTCAACCTTAAAGGAATAATGGACAATTTCATCATATTTTTCAAAGTCCCGAATCAATAATTATTTTTGTTTACTTGAATTTAGTCCACCAAAAAATTTATTCACCTTACATTCGATGTTCATGAAAAATCTAGAGGTGTATCATACTGGTATTATGATGTTTTCTTCATACTCCCCTATAGAATCATCTTCCTTTTGCTTCAGTTTAGAAAACTCCCTCTCCATATTATAATTGAGGGTTTGGGGAAAATATTTATTTAAAATATTTTCTTGAATGCTTCCTATTCTATGGAATCAATTTAATCCTTAGACATAATTTTTTTGATCAGTTTCCACCACTGATCTGCTTCCCCATCAAAATTATATATTTCCAACAAAACATTCTCTCCTTCTAGACACTGGAGGATAATGAATATCATTTCAATGAAGTTAATCCATTGTTCCATGATAAGGTGATCATAAGATCCACTAAAGATTAGAGGCCTTTGATGCATGAAGGATTCAACAACAACATTATCTTTAATAGGATGTGGAGCGAGTTCCACATGATTCAAGTTATTATTCACAACTTGATTCAGTTTATCCAGTACTGTCATGAAGTTTTGAACACTGGTTCCCATCAGATTTGGAATTTAATTAGGGGAATCATCACATTGCCTATCACATTGATTTTTTAAACGGGTTCTCATATTTCCTGCTATTAACTAAGAATATAAAAATACAACTTTGTCACTTGAATACATAGCTAATAATAATATAAAAATTAACCTTTAAACATAAAAGGATAAACTTTCAAATGAAATTTATATCCTAACATGTGAATCCCTAAGTTACAATCTAGGTTATCAATAGTGATAGTATTATCCTTAGGGTTATTAAGAATGTTTTCTAGTCCTAATTTTCAAAAATATCTAGACCACCCTATAATACCAACTACAATGACTGTATCCATTGAAACGTATTATTACATGATTTTAAGCATAATTAACCATCAAATTCATACCAAGGATAATAAAGTCTAGTGTCTCTAGAAGATTAGGAACGTAATTAGATACCATGTAACCAAAATAAAAAATCATTTATTTAATATTTATTATGAGATCATAACTTACTTTAATCTATTATATCTATATAGGATTACTTAGGGAATACCTAAGCAATGGGATGAGCAAAAAATTCTAGGAAGGGAATAAACCTAGGAATAAAGCATATCAAATGTGTTAAAAAAAATAACATAATGACTTAAAAAGGATTAGAACATGATTAAACTTATATAATCATAAAATGTATAAAATGGGATCATTTAATCCTAGAATCATAGGAATTTTAAATAAACATACAACATGACATAAGCTTGAGTCAATACTAACTGGAAAGACTATATCACATAGTGGAAAAAGTCCCACAAAGGAATTAGGGTTACTCCCAATCCCAATATGGTGTCTCCTAAGACTAAACATTGCATAATGAATTATAGTTATATATATGATCATCCATCATAACATGTTATTTCATATGTGTTCCACATGAAAAAAAAATAAAGAATAAACATAAGGGCTGACCATGGAATGAAATGGGTATCATAACTATTTCATAAATCATTGGAAAGGGAATATCATAATGAAGTCCATGAAAGAATGTATTTAATTCATAAATGGACATTAATAAAGTAAAATTAGCATAGATAATGATAAAATATTTCCAAATTAAGTGACAACATATAAAAATAGTGTTTAAGAATGTAACTTCCAAAACTTTTATTCATGAAAATTCCACTTGATCTGATTAGATGTCTTATCATGTAAAATGGTTATCAAAACATATGATCTTATTTGGTTTTATGTTTCTGGATTTTAAAATACCAATAAGAATTTTTATCGTTTCTAATATAGATGTTGAATAGTGATCACATGATTAGTATAAATATCAGGCTTTACCAAATCCAATTTACCTAGAAAAGGGAATCGATGGCCACATCCAGTAGAATTGCTCCATACAAAGGCCATTTTTTAGATCTCGAAATGGAGGTAGCGTCCCTCAGATTCTCTCTTGACCAAGCCCATGCTGAGCTTCAACACGTTAAGCATGAACATAACCGCCTATTGGAGAAGTGGAAGTTAATAGAGATTACCACCTGAGCAATGTTGTCCG
Source organism: Viscum album (assembly GCA_963277665.1). Classification (NCBI taxonomy): domain Eukaryota; kingdom Viridiplantae; phylum Streptophyta; class Magnoliopsida; order Santalales; family Viscaceae; genus Viscum; species Viscum album. The sequence goes on along the minus strand of OY728153.1, from coordinate 180,439,818 downwards.
ACCCGCCCCAAGAGTCTATCGTCATCACACACCTTACCCTTATATCTTAAGTGTGTGGTATAAGGGGTTATGTAACAATTCTTTATCACTATGATTATGTGAATTATTTTAAATAATGTACATTTATTTTATTATTGTTACTTTATAAATAGTTTCAAAGAACAAATAGTATTTTAGTTAATATTCAATTGAGAAATATATTTTGATGAATTAATGGTTTTTTTATTATTTTAAAAAATTATTTTTACTAAATTATTTTTTATTAAATATAAATTATTTGATAATTTTTATGAATACAATTGTAATTTTTATTAAGGTTTTAAAGTTGTTTTTGTCAAAACCCATAAATTTTTGATAAATATCAGTTCTTATTTTAAAATTAAAAATTCACACATTTAGAAAATTATTTTGACAAAATGAATATCATTTTTTGATTCAGGATGTTGGAATTATCTAACGGTGAATTTTTCATATTTTTCTGAGACAATCGAATTTTTGGTTAAAAATTATATACTGTTTAAATAAATAATGTGTTTTATGACATCATCATGACACAATAGTGATGTAATAATATAATATAAAATTTATTTTCGGCCGAAATATGTTTTAAATTTCCAAATATAAATTTTTATTAAAAATCCACTTTAAGGACAAGTGGGAAACCATCGTTCAGAAAACCAAAACCACTACGTGCTAAAAGAGCTCACAAAATTGTTAAACACCAGACTAAGGTTATTTGAATTAGCCACTCTATATAATTTCCAGTGCAAAGTGCTGACCTGTGTGTTTGGATCCTCCCTGAGTAGTTCTTTGAGATGTGAGATCATCATGTCCGTTGTATGAATGAATTCTTCCAAAGATATTTTACCTTGATTGAAACCCCGAGCAATTATTCGATCTTGCTTGTCGATCCACGCTTCATGCTCCTCAGTGGCCTCAACTTGCAACCTTCTTTCCTAAAATAATGTGATTTTAGAATTTTTTTGATTAATTTTATGGTGCCTTAGTGGACCCTCTAAGACTTAAAAAACAATTTATCTTTTTTAAAATGACTTCCTTGAGAGTGTGACTCACCTTCACATAAGAAAGCCTAATATTTTAAGAAGTTAGGACATTTAACTTATAAACTAATTTTTTCTAATCCCATTTGGAAAAAAACCATGGGGAGAAACTGTGGGTTGGTCTTTGGTTATAAATATTTAATTATATATTTTCCAAATCATAAGTTTGTGAACATTAAAGAATTTCCCTCTATTTCCAATATAAACACACCCAATATCCCACTTCTCTTAACTCAAAACCTTTTTATCACATCCCTAATCTTCTCTCATATCTCTATAATCCTCCCAAGGTTTCCCATGCTCATATTTAGTCTCTCTCAAGCCTCTCCTAAGCATTTGGAATCACACTTCCAAGTAAGGGATTTCTTCCATCCTTTTTTTGGTCCAAATTTCATTATATTTTTATACAATTTTTTTTTAATTAAAAATGTTGGGGAAATATTTATCACCTCACTAATACTTACCTCATTATGTTTGAATTATTATATAACTCTTTATCTCTTATTAATTCCTCCCATGGACACTTTTTACCATGCCGAAATTCCATAAGAAATTTCTCTCTACTTATTTACATTCAGGAAATTATTTTAAAATATTAATCTAAATTTCATTAAATATGTTGGGAGATGTATCTATGTAAAAACCTTACTATAAATTTCACATACATATGATTATATACCTCTTTATTTCTCATCAACCATTTTTTATGAACTCTTATGTCGCGCTGTTATGCAGTTGTAATTGCACCGTGATACACCATGTCAACGACATTGTGTAGAGAATATCATGCCCATTTCTCTATCAAGGGTATTAAACATTATGAACATTTACTTATTTATTAAAGAGTTTCATGTATGAATTCCACATTCCTTTATCATGTAATAAATTATGATTCCTAATGAATCCATGATGTATGATCTATGTGGCACAATTATGCATGAAATGAAATGATTAAGAAGAGTGTGCCCTAATAGCGCTCCAATGCATTGGGTAAAGAATAGTATCCTGATGTGTCAAGTGCAATGAGGGTTTACTCATGATAATTCAATTTCAATGAGGGATTACTAATTCTCTATGTGCAATTATCCTTGGACCATGCTAATATCACGTTAAATGTAGTTGACACATTTCCATGTTATGGTAATCATGCTATATCCGGACTTTATGTTCATGTTTATCTTCTACTCATTGATATTCCTATTGCCTAACATGTACTAGATTCTTCATGTTATACCTTGTTTACTCGTTTACTGGGCTTTATATCTCACCCTTTTTTATGAATGTTCTCATGATATCCCATGAAATGTTAAGTACGAAGGAATGTGGTGGTCATGTAAAAGAAGTATTCAATAAAGATGTTGTGTTTTATGTTCTAACTTGTTATTTAATGTTCCTAATTTCCCAAGAAACTAGAACTATCTATCCTTATAGTTGTATTGAGTGCAAGTTTATGTAATAAATCATATTTATGTGTGTAATAAAGAGTAGGGTTGTCATACTTGGTATCAAAGGATATGTTTAGTTATTTTTTGGATTATGATTAGAAAATCCTAGTGAAAGCCTTAGGGATAAGACTAAGTATAATAAAAAATCCATAAATTTTGGTGAGTATTGATTAAGGGGTTTATCAAGAAAATACATCTTTGTCTAGATACAAGTAGGTATAGGTAGCTCCGGCACAGATGTATCTAGGGGTAAAACCCGAAAACACCACTTTAAGCTAGACTCGAATGAGAACTGGTTCATGACAACGGGACTTTCTATGCTCTTGGTTACAACACTCAGGGGATATGATTTGGTTAATTCATAAGCTTAGTATAAAACATTATTAAGGGAATTAAAAAAAATCCATTAAGAATATATATTGTGAAGTAGATAATGGATAACATAGATAAGCTAAGAAAATAAATGTAATTTAGATTTTATCCATTTTTTTCATTAGATTCCCCTTTATGTGTTACCCCTAACTTTCCTTTTATTCCATCCAATGGATTTTAATATGAGGACTCAGGCTAACAACCAATGTGAAGGTCAATGTGATCACTGTTCTAATGAGATACCTAATCGATGGGAGCGGGAATCACAAACTTTTTCACAATACACTCTCGATTAACTCAAGTTTTGAATAGAAACATGGGTCAAGAGGAACGTTCAACCCCCCCCCCCCCCCCCCAAGAAAGAACAAGCCACAATCGAGAGCTTCAAGAGACAAAGACCTTTTACTTTTAATGGATAATCTGATCCCTCAATCATCAAACAATGGATAAACTCCATTAAGAAGATATTCTATATCCTTCAATGTTCTGAATAAGAGAAGGTACTTCTGGATTCTTATCGTACGGGGGGTGAAGCTGGTCAATGGTGAACATTGATCAAAAATTCGAATCCTGAGGAGGATATCATGGTGTTGGAATGGAAGGATTTCAGGAAAATGATTTTCAATAAATATTTTCCTGGAACCCTCTGACTTAAGAAGGAAAGAGACTTCCTATCCCTCAATAAAAAAGATGAAGAATCCATCAGAGCATATGATGAAAAATTCACAAGGCTTTCATAATATGCCTACGACATTTTCGTTACCCCCAAATGAAAGTTTGACCTCATCTTTGGTGGGATAAAAACTAGCTAATGGAAATCCCTAGAAATCCGTGACATCGAGAGCTGTGAGGAAATTGTTTGATGTGCCCTCAAAGTCAAAACAGAGATCGACAAATCTCAGGGGTATCATAGGGTTAAGAAGCGTATGGTAGAATTTTATTCAGGCAGTCTGATGGACAAACCCAACAATTCTAAGAATTTCCAGTACCCCACTTTCCAAATGTGTGGAAATAAGCACCCCAAAAATTTCCTAAAGGGGTGATAAAATTATTTAGGTGTGGAAGAGAATGGCACCTGGCTATTAACTGCCGACAAGAAAAACCCGCTGCTACAACAGAAGAAGAGGAACACTCTATTCGACCCTCAACACACTATTCATTACTTTTAATGAAAAGAAATAGGGAACTTTTCAATCTAGTGCTCTAATATAAGGGCTTTCGGAGGCAACTAACGACCTCCAAGGAAGAAAGGGTGATATTTTTCCATCACTACTGCCGAAGCGAACCCCAAAAATGAAGTGGTGAATGGTATTCTAGTTATTCATTCAAGAATAGTGGACATGATTTTTTTATTCTAGTTCTAGATATTCTTTTGTATTCCAAAATTTTAGTAGAACTTTCCCAACACTACCAAATATCATGGAAGTAGAGATATCAGTGAGAACCTCAAATGGGAAAATCATTGCAACTCATGAATATAAATCTTCCCCTGTCACAAATTTTGGTTTAAATTTTCCAGTGAACCTCATCATACTCCCTCTGGTAGAATTTTATGTAATTCATGGCATGTTTTGTCTTTCCCTATATAGATCCAACAAAAATTTTCGTGAGAGTGAAATCACTCTCCATATAGAGAATCAACCCCAGATTCTGTACAAGTGTAAGGAGGAGGATGAATCTTCTTTAGCACCATCATCTGAAGAGTGGATATTATTTCCCTATGACCACGTGTATCTTTCCCGGATGATTTATTATAAATAATAAACTACCATTGAAGACTTTCTTATTGTGAGGGAATTCATTGATGTGTTTCCCGAGGAATTGTCTGGTTTTCCTCCTAGAATAGATGTTGAATTCTCAATTGATCTTATACTTGGGGAATTTCTAATATCTAAGACTCCATATAGAATGGCTATTTTGGAGCTCAAGGAGCTAAAGAAACAACTATAGGAGAATCTATATAAAGGTTTTATACATCCCAATGCTTCACCATGGGGTATACCATTCCTCTTCACCAGAAGAAGGATGGGTTAATGCGCCTTTGCATTGATTATCATGATCTCAACAAAATTATGATAAAGAACAAGTATCCTATTCCATAAATAGATGAATTGTTCGATCAGATTCATGGAGCACAATACATCTCCAAGGTGGATTTGGTCGGGATATTTCCAAGTAATGGTGAAGAAGGAGGATATCCCTAAGACTACTTTTTCTACAAGGTACAAGAACTATGAATTCATAGTAATGTATTTTAGACTAACTAATTCTCTATAAATATGTATTGAATTAATGAATATAGTATTTAGAGATTACCCCAAAAAATAGTAGTCTTTATAGATGATATTCAAATATACTCAAAAACCAAGGAGGAGTATGGGGAGTATCGAAGTTCTGTACTACAGACCTTGTAAAAGGAGATGATCTATGAAAAGTATATAAAGTGTGAGTTTTGGTTGAAGGAAGTTTCATTATTGGGTCATATCATCAAAGGAAATGGGATATCTGTGGATCCCTCCAAGACATCCACAATTGAGGGATGGTCGATGCCAACATCAGTGACTAATATACATAGCTTCCTGGGGTTTGCTGGATATTATCTTCGATTTGTGAGAAATTTCCCACGATTTTTAAACCCTATTACTGAGATAACTCGGAAGGGAGTCAAGTTTTCTTGGAGTGATTAATTCAAAGATATTTTCAAGGATTTGAAAAGGAGGCTTATCACTCTGCCCATGCTCACATTACCCACAAGTGGGGAACTTTTTGTGGTAATTGGTGATGCTTCGAAGAAGGGAATGGGCTGTGTGTTGATGAAAAATGAAAATTCATTGCCTATTATTCAAGAAAATTGAAAGTTCATTTGAAAAACTATCCAACACATTATATAGAGTTGGCTTTAGTAATCTTCAATTTAAAATTTTGGTGACATTAGCTCTTTGGGGAGAAGTGTGAAATATTTACGGATCATAAAAGCCCCAAGTATATATTCACATAGAAAGAGTTGAATATGCGCCAATGAAGATGGTGAGAGATGATCAAAGACTATGACTGATCAATCCATTACCACCATGGGAAATCTAACAAGGTGGTAGATCCTCTATGTAGAAAATACATAATGATTCTATCATTGATAAGATATAAAAATGATCCAATCTTATTAGATTTTATGAAGATGGACATGATAACAAAAAAGAAGGGAACATCATCAATCCTTTCATAAATGATTGCTCAACCGTGTCTTTTGGAATAGTTAAAGGATTCTTAAAAGGATAAAGTGGGAATTCCGAAGAAAGTGGAAACTATCAAAAAGATAAATCCTCATAGTTAAATGTTAATGAAGAAGGAATTGAGAGATTTTGTACAAGACTATGTTTTCCATCAAATCTGGAGTTAAAGAATGAAATTTAGGATGATTCACATAGATTGAATTTCTCCATTCACCTAGGAAACACAAAGACATGTTGAGATATCTGAGAGCATTATTGGTGGGAAACATGAAGAGGGAGATCATTGAGTACACGTCAAAGTGTCTGGTATATCAACAAGGAAAGGCTGAGAGGCAGAAGTCTAAAATAATGATGCTACCATAACCTATACCAGCATGGAAATGGGAGAACATCACCATAGACTTTGTCACTAGACTTCTTAATACATCTAAAAGAAACAATGATATCTGGTTTTTTTGTGGATCATCATACAAATACTAAAAACATTATTGCAATTCGATAGGATTTCTTATTGGATCAACTGGAACAAATATATATCATAGAAGTTTTAAGGCTACATGGATTACCACTATCTATTGTTTCTGATCAAGATCCAAAACTCACCTCTATGTTCTAGAAGAGTCTCCAACCCACTCTGAATACTGAGCTGAACATTAGTACAGCTTATTATCCTCAAACTAATGGCCAATCTAAGTAGACTATCCAAATGCTCGAGGACATGTTGAGATCATGCTCAATGGAATTCAAATTATGTGGGGAACAACATCGTCCTCTGATTGAGTTCTCTTACAATAATAGTTTCCACTCGAGCATATAGATGGCTTCTTATGAAGCCATGTATGGGAAGAGGTGAAAAACACTGGTATATTGGAATGATGTTGGGGAGTGAAAGCTCCTCGGTCTAGAAATGTTCGATGAAATGATGGAGAAGGTTAAGACTATCCAGCAACACATTAAAGTTTCTCAAAGTCAAAAAAAGAGATATGATGATAATCGTTGATGAGACCTAGAGTTTGATATTGGAGACATGGTACTCTTCCGCATATCACTGTGGAAAAGATTTATGATATTTGGGAATAAGGGATAGCTTAGTCCAAGGTACATAGGCCCTTTTGAGATCCTTGATCGCATTGGAGCAGTGGCCTATCGACTAGCACTCCCACCGAACCTGTCTCAAGTACATTGTGTATTCCATATATCACTCTTCAATATGTAAATACCCAACCCATCACACGTACTCAATCCAAAGGTGGTACCATTGGAGAATAACCTCTCCTATGAAGAGAAGATGATGAAGATCTTATATCATAGGGAAAAATTTCTTCAAAATAAGACAATGCCCCTCATCAAAGTGTTTTGGAGAAACCACAAGTTTGAATAAGAAACATGGGAATCGAAGGAAGTGATAAAGCAGAGTTACCCACATGTGATTTAGTGTGTGAAAAGGAAATTTCGATGTTGAAATTTATTAAGGGGGAAGATTGTAACAACCCAAACATTTATTAATAAAAATTACTCATGATCTAATAAAATTAATTATTATGTAAAATGGTTATATAAAATAGATACACTTATTTGGTTTTATGTTTTTGGATTTTAAAATACCGTTAATAATTGTTATCATTGCTAATACATCCATTTAATAGTGACCACATGATTAGTATAAATATATGGATTTAAAAAATCCCATTTACTCAGAAAAAGGAATTGATGACATCATCCAATAGAATTGCTCCATAAGAAACTCATTTTTTGGATCTTGGAAAGTATGTAGCATCACTGGGATTTGCTCTTGACCAAGCCCAAGCTTAGATTCAACACGTTAATCTTGAACAGAACTGCCTACGTCATAAGTGGAAATTAATAAAGATTACTACTCGAGCGATGTTATCTGAGCCGCCCTAAGAGTCTATCACCATCGCACACCATACCCAATGGTCTTATGTAGGTTTTATAAGGGTTTATGTAACAATACCCTAGCACTGTGATTATGTGAATTAATTTAAAGAATTACATTCATTTTATTATTATTACTTTGTAAATAGTTTTTAAAGTACAAATAGTATTTTTAGTTAATATTCAATTAAGAAATCTATTCTGATGAATTAATGGATTTTTTAAAATTTTAATAAAATATTATTACTAAATTAATTTTTATTAAATATAAATGATCATTTAATTTTGATGAATATAATTGTAATTTTTATTATGGTTTCAAAGATGTTTTTTGTCAAAACCCATGAATTTTAGATAAATGTAGGTTTTTATTTTAAAAGTAAAAATTCAAAGATTTGGAAAATTATTTATATAAAATGAAAAACATTTTTGGATTCTGGGCATTGAAATTATCTAACGATGATTTTTTCTTAATTTTCTAAGACAGTCAATTTTTCGGATAAAAATTAAATACCATTTAAATACATAATGTGTTTTATGACATCATAATGACCCAATAGTGATGTATTAAAATATTAAAAAAGTTATTTTCGTCCAAAATTTGTTTTAACTTTAAAATAATTTGATTTTAGATTTTTCTTGATTAATTTTATTCTACCATAGTGGACCCTCCAAGACTTATAAAACAATTTAACTTTTTAAAATGAATTCCTTGAGAGTGTGAGTCACCACCACATAAGAAAGCCTAATATTTTAAGAAGTTTGGCCATTGAAATTATAAAATAATGTTTTACACACCCCTTTTTCAAAAATAATGGGCAAAAATCATGGGTTGGTTTGTGGTTTTAAATATTTAATTATATTGATTCTAAAACCTATTTTTGTGAAATATTAAATAATTACCCTCTATTTTTCTATATAATCCCACCCAAACACCCACTTATATTCATTAAAAACCCTATTAATCCATCCCTACTCTTCAATCGTCTATCTAAAATCCTCCCAATACACCCTAATCTCCCAGGAAGCTTCTCTAAATCCTCTCCTAAGCCTTTGGTATCACACTTCCATGTAAGGGATTTATTCCTTTTTTGTCCAATTTTTTTTATATTGTTATAACCTTTTTTTAATTTCAAATTTTGAGGTATGGTTTATCCCCACCCCCTTATGTCCCTCCTTATTTTTGAATTATGAGAGACCTCTTTATCTCTCATTAATACCTCCCATGCACACCCGTTACCGTGTCGAAATTCTGAAAGGAATTTATCTCTTCTCAATTACATTCAAAAAATTATTTTAAATTATGCATCTAAATTATATTAAATATATTGGTACATGTATCTATATTACACCCTTACTGCCTATTTCATGAACATGTGATGAGATACCCCTATCTCTCTCATCAACCATTTTTTATGAATTCTTATGTCACACTGTTATGCTCCCAAAATTGTATCGCGATACTCCAAGCCAATGTCATTGTGTAGTGAATACCATTCCCATTTATCTATCAAGGATATTCAACTTTATGAACATTTACTTATTAATTAAATAGTTTCATGTATTAATTCATCATTCCTTTATCATGGTATAAATGATAATGTCTAATGAATCCATGATGTATGATCTATGTGGAACCCTTATGCAAGGAATGAAATGATTAAGAAGGGTGTGCCCTGATAATACTCCAATAAATTGAGTAAATATTATTATCATGATACATCAAATACAATGAGAGTTTACACATTATAATTCAAGTTCAATAAGTGTTTACTCATGCTCTGTGTTCAATGAGCCTTGGCTCATGAAAATATCATGTTAAATGTTGTTTCCACATTTCCATGTTATGATAATCATGCTATATCATGCCTTTATGTTCATGTTTATCTTGTTCTCCATTGATATACCTATTTACTAACATGTACTATATTATTCATGTTATACCTTGTTTACTCCCTTACCGGGCTTTATAGCTCACCCTTTTCTTATGCATGTCCTCAGGTTATCCCTTGCAATGTTAAGTACGAAGGAATATTATGGTCATGTAAAAGAAGTTTTCAATAAGGATGTTGTATTTTATGTTCTAAGTTATTATTTAATGTTTCTAATTTCTCAAGACACTAGAACTATCAATCCTCATAGTTTTCATAAGTTAAATTTTATGTAATAAATCATTTTTATGTGTGTAATAAAGATCAGGGTTGTTATAGTTGGTATCAAAGGATTGGTTTAGTTATTTTTTGGGATTAGTATTATAAAACCCTAGTGAAATAATTAGGGATAAGACTAAGTATAATAAAAACATCCCTAAATTTTATTTAGTATTCAGTAAGTGGTTTATCAAGAAAATAAATCCATGTCTGGATATGAGTATGTAGACCTAGCTCTGGCACTGATGTATATAGTTGTAAAACCTGAAAACCCCGCATTGAGCTTGACTCCAACAGGAACTAGTGCACAAAATGGGCCTTGCTTCACTCTTGGTTACGACACTCCTGGGGGATATGATTTGGTAAAATTGTAAGCTCATTATGAACCATTATTAATGGAATTAAAAAAATGCCCCTAAGAATATATGTTGTGAAGTAGATCATTGATAACATATATAAGTTAAAGAAATAAATATAATTTATAAGTTATCATTTTGTTTAATTTAATTCCCCTTTTTTGTTACCTATAACATTCCTTTTATTCCATCCAATGGCTAGTAATTTGATGAATCATTCTAACAACTGATACAAAGATCAATGTGATGACTTTTCCAAAGAGATGATGAATCTGATGGGAGCGGGAATCACAAACTTTGTCATGATACTCTCTTAGTCAACTCAAGTTCTGAATAGAAACATGGGTCAAGAAGAATTTGTAACCCCCCTAAGAAAGAACAAGCCACAATCAAGAGATTCATGAGACAATGGCATCCTAATTTTAATGGATCATCTGATTCCTCAAAAGCCGAAAAATGGATCAAATCCATTGAGAAGATCTTCTCCATCCTTTAGTGTTCTGAACAAGAGAATGTAATTCTGGATGTTTATCGTATGGAGAGTAAAGATGATCAATGGTGTAATTTAATCAAAAATACAAATCCTAAGGATGATATCAAAGCGTTGGAATGGAAGGATTTCTAGAAATAAAATTTCAATAAATATTTTACTCACACCCTCCGACTTATGATGGAAAGGGACTTCCTTTCCCTCAAGAAAAGAGACGATGAATCCATTAGAGAGTATGAGGAAAACTTCTCATGGCCTGGATGATATGCCTATGGATTTTTTCATTTCCCCTAAATTAAATGTTGACCACTTATTTGGTGGGATAAAACATAGCATATGGAAATCTCTAATGATCTGTGACTTTGAGAGCTATGCAGAAATTGTTTGATGTGCCCTCAAAGTCGAAATAGAGATCAACAAATCTCCATGGTATCATGGGGATAATAAGTATAATGTGGAAATTAATTCTGGTGGTATGATTGACAAATACAATGGTGCTATGAAATTACAACACCCCACTTTCCAAAGGTACGGAAAGAAGCACCTCGGTAATTTCCTAAAGGGGATGAGGAAATTCATTAGGTGTGGAAGAGAAGGGCACCTGACTATTAATTGCCGACAAGAAAAAACTACTACTGTGACAGAAGGAGAGTAATGCTCTATTTGACCCTCAACACACTATTCATTTCTTCAACTACAAATAACCAGGGCACTTTGCAAACCAATTCCCTAAGACAGGGGTTTTAGGAGGCAACCAACAACCTCCAAGCATAAAGGGCAAGATTTTTCCATCACTACTGCCGAAGTGAACCCCTACAACAAAGTGGTGAAAAGTATTCTAGTTATTAATTTAAGAATAGTAAATATACTTTTTTATTCTGTTTCAATACATTCTTTTATATCCCAAACGTTTAGTAGAACTATCCCAACACCACTAAAAATCATGAAAGTAGAGATGTCGGTGAGAATAGTAAATGGGGAAATCATTGCAACCCATGAATATAACTCCTCCCCTATCACAATTTGTGGTTTGAACTTCCCAAAAAACCTATTAATACTCTATATTGTATAATTTTATGCAATTCATAGCATTGATTGGATTTACCTATATAGAACCAAAATAAATTTTCATGAGAGGGAAATCACTCTACATATAGAAAATCTACCCCCAATTATGTACAAGTGCAAATAGGAGGATGAATCTTCTTTAGAACCATCATCTCAACCATGGATATTAATGCCCTATGAGAATGTGTATCTTTCTTAGAAGATTGAGTATAAGGATGCAACCATCGTTGAATACATGCCTATTGTGAGGGAATTCTTTGAAGTGTTTCCTAAATAATTTCTTGGTCTTCCTCCTAGAAGAGATGTTGAATTATTAATTTATCTTATACTTGGGGCGTTTACAATTTCCAGGACTCTATATAGAATGTTTGTTGTGTAGATCAAGGAGCTGAAGAAAAATACACATGAGAATCTGGATAAAGGGTATATATGCCCAAGTGCTTCACCATGGGGTGCACCAGTCCTCTTCATCAAGAAGAAGGATATATCAATGTGCCTTTTCATTGATTATCATGAGCTCAAAAAAACATGATAAAGAACAAGTATCCTCTCCCACGAATTGATGACTTGTTCGATCAGCTATGTGGAGTACAATATTTCTCCAATGTGGATTTGCGGTTGGGATATTACCAAGTAAGGGTGAATAAGGAGGATATCACCAAGATTGATTTTCGTACAAGGTACAGGCACTATGAATTCATAGTAATGGCTTTCGGACTCACTAATACTCTATAAATCTTCATGGACTTGATGAATATAGTCTTTATATTTCACCTCAACAAATTTGTGGTAGTCTTTATTGAAGATATTCTAATATACTCCAAAACCAAGAATGAGCATCTAAGCATTGTACTAGAGACCTTGCAAAAGGAGAATCTTTATACAAAGTACATCAAGTGTGAGTTTTAGGTCAAGGAAGTATCAATTTTGGGTCATATAATCAAAAAAAATGGGATAACTTTGGATCCCTCCAAGACATCCACAATTGAAGGATGACTGAGCCCAACATCAGTGACGAATATCCATAGCTTCCTAGGGTAAGTTGGGTATTATCACTGATTTGTGAGAAATTTCTCACGATTGTCAAGCCCTCTTACCAAGCTAACTCGAAAAGGAGTCAAGTTTTCCTAGAGTGATGAATGTGAAGAGAGATTCAAGGAGTTTAAAATAAGTCTTATCATTGCACTTGTTCGCACACTACCCACAAGTGGAGAACTTTTTTTGGTATTTAGTGATGCTTCGAAGAAGGGAACGGGCTATGTGTTGATGTAAAATGAAAAATTCATTGCCTATTCTTCAAGGAAATTAAAATTTCATGAGAAATACTATCCAACACATGAAATGGATTTGGTTTCAGTAATCTTCACATTAAAAATTTGGTGACATTACCTATTTGGGGAGATGTGTAAAATATATAAGGATCGCAAAAGTCTCAAGTATATATTCACACAGAAAGAGTTGAATATGCCCCAACAATGATTTTTAGAGCTGATCAATGACTATGATTGCTCAATCCATTACCTCCCTGGGAAAGCAAACAAGCTTCCCGATGCACGAATTATAAAGGACGCAATGATTTTATCATTGATGAGAATTGAAAATGATATAATCTTCTTAGATTTGATGAATATGGACATGAGAATCTTATAGAAGGGAACATCATAAATCCTTTCACAAATGATTTCTCAACCATATATTTTGGAAAGGTTAAAGGATTCTCAAAAGAATGATGTCAGAATTCAGAAGAAAGTGGAAACTATCAAAAAAGGGAAATCCTCATAGTTAAATGTTAAAGAACAAGTAATTGTATGATTTGGGACAAAACTATGTTTTCTATCAAATCCATAGTTAAAGAATGAACTTTTGGATGATGCAAATAGTTTAAATTTATCCATTCACCCAGGAAACACAAAGATGTATCATGATATTCAACACCATTATTGGTGGGATAATATAAAGAGTGAGATCACTTAGTACACATAAAAGTGCCCGGTATGTCAGCAAGTGAAGGATGAGAGGTAGAAGTCTAAGGATAGATTCAACCATTACCCATACCAGCATGGAAATGGGAGAACATCTCCATCGAGTTTTCACCGGACATCCGAAGACATCCAAATGAAACAATGATATCTGGGTTGTTGTGGGTTGTCATATAAAGACCCCATACTTAATTTTAATTCAAGAGGATTTCTCATTGGATCAAGTGGAACATATATATATATATATATATATATATATATATATATCAGAGAAGTGGTAAGGCTGCATCGAGGACCACTCTCTATTGTATCCGATCGAGATCCAAGATTCACTTCTAAGTTCTAAAATAATATCCAACATGCTCTGAATACTGAGATGAACTTTAGTATGACTTATCATCGTCAAACTGATGGCCAATTTGAGTAGACTATATAAACACTCAAGGAAATTTTGAGACCATGATCAATAAACTTCAAAGGAGGATGGGATCAACATCTTCCTTTGGTTGATTTCTCTTACAATAACAGTTTCCACTCAAGCATCCAAATGGAAACTTATGAATCCCTGTATGGGAAGAGGAGCAGAACACCTACATGTTGGGATGAAGTTGGGGAGCGAAAACTCTTAGATCCAAAAATGGTGAAAGAAATGGTGTAGAAGGTTAAGACCATCCATCAGTACATTAAAGCTTCTCAGAGTCGACAAAAGAACTATGATGATAATCGTCGATGAGACCTAGAGTTTGATGTTGGAGATATGGTATTCTTTTGTATATCACTGTGGAAAAGAGATATGAGATTTGGGAAGAAGGAAAACTTATTCCAAGGTACATCAGCCCTTTTGAGATCCTTGATCGCATTGGATAAGTGGCATATCAACTAGTACTCCCACCAAACCTATCTCAAGTAAATGATGTATTCCATGTATCACACTTGAGGAATTACATACATGAACCATTGCATATACTCAATCTAGAGGTGGTACCATTGGATAATGACATCTTTTTTTAATAGAATCTGGTGAAGATCTTAGATCGTAGGGGAAAATTTCTTCAAAATAAGACAATGCCCCTCATCAAAGTGTTGTGGAGAAAACACAATTTTGAAGAATAAACATGGGAATTAGAGGAAATGATTAAGAAGAGTTACCGACATCTGATTAAGTTTGGGAAAAAGAATTTTGAGGGAAAAAGTTCTTAAGGGGGGGAGATTGTAATGAACCAAACTTTTATTAATGAAAATTCCTATTGATATGATTAAATTTATTATTATGTAAAATATATACACTTATTTGGTTTTATGTTTTTGGATTTTAAATTACCGTTATGAATTGTTACCGTTTCTAATATAGGCATTGATGATTTATCACATGATTAGTATAAATATAGGGCTTTACTAAATTTAATTTAATCACAAAAAGGAGGAGATGGCATCATCCAGTAGAATTTCTCCACACGAAGCCCAATTTTCGGAGCTCTGAAAGGAGGTAGTTTCACTGGGCTTATCACTTGACCAAGCCCAAGCTGAGCTTCAATACGTTAAGCTTGAACAGAACTGCCTACGGGAGAAGTGGATGTTAATAGAGATTACCACTCGAGTGATGTTATATGAGCCAACCTAAGAGTCTATCACCATTACACACCTTACCCATAGTTCTTATGTGGGTTTTATAAGGGGTTATATAACAAGACCATATCTCTATGATTATTTTCATTATTTTAAAGAATATACATTCATTTAATTATTGTTACTTTGTAAATAGTTTTTAAATAACAAATAGTAATTTTAGTTAATATTCAATTAAGAAATATGTTTTGATTAATTAATGGATATTTTAATATTTTAATAAAAAATTATTACCAAATTAATTTTTTATTCAATATAAATTACTGTTTAATTTTTATGAAAACAATTTTAGTTTTTATTAAGGTTTGAACGATGTTTTTGTACAAACCCATGAATTTTCGATAAATGATGGTTTTTATTTTACAAGTTAAAAATTAATATATTTAGAAAGATATTTAGATAAAATTAAAATCATTTTTGGATTCAGGATGTCGAAATTATCTAACGGTGAATTTTTAAAAATTATCTGAGAGTCCAATTTTTGGGTAAAAATTAATTACCATTTAAATACATAATGTGTTTTATGACATCATCATGACCCAATAGTGATATAACAAATTACTATAAAAGTTATTTTCGTACAAAATCTGATTTATCTTTAAAATAATGTGATTTTAGATTTATTTAATTGATTTTATGGTGCCTTAGTGGACCCTCCCAGACTTATAAAACAATTTAACTTTTTAAAATGATTTCCTTGAGAGTGTGACTCAAATCTACATAAGAAAGCTTAATATTTTAAGAATTTAGGCCTTTGGCCTTATAAAATAATGTTTTCCACTCCCATTTTTCAAAAACCATGGGTTGGTTGGTAGTTTTAAATATTTTATTATATAGATTCCAAAACCTAAGTTTGTGAAATATTAAAGAATTCCACTCTCTTTTCCTATATAAACCCACCTAAACTACCACTTATCTTCACTCAAAACTATTTTATCAAATCCCTACTCTTCCCTCTTTTCTCTAGAATCTTCCCAAGGCACCCCAAGCTCTCAGTAAGCCTCTCTGAAGCCTCTCCCAAGCGTTTGGGATCACACTTCCATGTAAGGTATTTCTTCCTTTCTTTTTTTGTCCAAATTTATTTATATTGTTATACACTTTTTTTCAATCAAAAATGTTGGTGTATGTTTTTTTACCACCCCCATATTTCCCTCCGTATGTTTTAATGATCATAGACTTCTTTCTCTCTCATTAATTCCTCTCATGCACACCCGTTACCATGCCGAAATTCCAAATGGAATTTCTCTCTTCTCATTTACATTCAAAAAATTCTTTTAAATTATGCATCTAAATTCTATTACATATGTTGGTACATGTATATATATTACTCCCTTACTGTCCATTTCATTTACATATTATGATATACCCCTTTCTCTCTCATCAACCATTTTTTATGAATTCTTATGTCACGTTGTTATGCTGCCGAAATTGCATTACAATACTCCAAGCCAAAGTCATTGTGTAGTGAATACCATGCCCATTTATCTATCAAGGGTATTCACCTTTATGACCATTTACTTATTTATTAAATAGTTTCATGTATTAATTCCACGTTCCTTTATCATGGAATAAATGATGATGTCTAATGAATACATGATGTATGATCTATGTGGCATGCTTATGCATGAAATGAAATGATTTAGAAGGGTGCACCTTGATAGTACTCCAATGCATTGGGTAAAGATTAGTATCATGATAAATCAAGTGAAATTAGGGTTTACTCATGATAATTTAAGTGCTATTAGGGTTTAATAATTCTCTATGTGCAACGAGAATTGGGTCATGCTAATATCATGTTAAATGTTGTTGTCACATTTACTTGTTATGATAATCATGTTATATCATGCCTTTATGTTGATGGTTCTATTATGATCTATTGATATGAATATTTCTTTACATGTACTATATTCTTCATGTTATGATTTTTTACTCCCTTATTGGGATTTATAGATAACCCTTTTCTTATGCATGTCCTCAGGTTATCCCGTGCAATGTCAAGTACGATGGAATGTTGTGGTCATGTAAAAGAAGTTTTCAATGAAGATGCTGTGCTTTATATTAAAATTTGTTATATAATGTTCCTAATTTCTGAATAAACTTGACCTATCAGTCCTAAGAGTTGTCTTAAGTGCATTTTTATGTTATAAATCATGTTTATGTGTGTAATATAGAGCAGGGTTGTTATAAAGAAACTTTAGAAATGAGCCACTTTAGTGTGGTTTAAGGGAACATATTAAAGAGGATTAACGAGGAAAAAATCACTAACTTTAGTATAAAACTAGAAAGTAACTAAGTTATTTTTTCATGATAAAAAATATTTTCATAGAAAAATATTGGTGGATTAAAATATATTATGCAATGTACATGAAAATTGGTAAGAAATTGGGAAGTTCCTTTTAATTGGGCTTGCTCATCAGGATGAATTGAAAAGGTAACCTTATAAATCATGTATTGTCCAACAAAAAAAACGAACTGAGATAGGTAAATATTATTAGAGCATAAAATTTTAATTTAGTATAAGTACATAATAAGTATTAAGAATTATATTTTGATAAAGAGAGAGAAAGTATAACTTGAAGGGAAAATGGGATTCAAAGAGAATCTCTTACCATACGTATGAAAGTGTTCTGTACATGAACATAATGTCCAAGATAATAAAAATTATATCCTTATATTAATGAATTAAGAACCTATTATAGATTTAGTAGTTTTATTACAATTTTATTATGTTCATTTATAGCCATATTGATGGGTTATAATGATTCATTTTTTTGTTCCTAGTGCATTTGTTTCATGATTTTATGATCAGTTCCATTGAGTTGAATTATGGTAGTTATTTTAAAATTAAATAAAAACTCTAGAAGATGATTTAAATGTTATTAATATACTTCCATACTTTTAAATTTTTCAATATATCATTTTTTCATCTATAAGGATGATTCATTATATAAAAATGTAATGATGAATGTTAGTCTGTTTTGGCAGTATTTTGATCATCACGAAATGGTTTTGTTTTATTATTTTATATTATTCATATATATTAGTTATATGACATGAAAATTTTATAATATAAATGTTTTGATATTTTTAACTATAAAAATTTTTTTATGAACATCGATGAAGGTAGTAATGGAAATCAAAAACTCGTCGTCCACAAAGGTGGGGAATATACACCTCATAGATAAAGTTTTCATTTTTAGAATAAAAGGATGGTAGAATAGATTTTATTATTGATATTATATTAAAATAATAAAATTAAAGTATATATGTGATACAAGATTTATCATGTAACTTTGGATTTTGGAGGATAGGATGTTGTAGAAGAAAGAAAGAATTCAAAAGAGAAAGGTGGAGGATTTTACCTCTTGTAGGTCGTCTCATTAGGAACCTCCTTAAGGAACTTGGGTTTGGTATTTTAGTGAGAACATAGAGACCAGGATGTAGGTAAGAGGTTTTTTACAGGAATTTTTTAGGATATAATAATGATAAAAATCTTATAAGGTGTGATGAAAAGGGGTGGTTAGGGGAAGTATTTATAGTGGATAGAGAGGTTTGTTTTTTATTATTTAATTAATTTTTTTATTATTTTGGTTCAAGACTATCAATAGTGGTGATTATTGGAACATTTTAAAGTAACTAGTACATGTGTTTTTTAAATAATGTTTTATTACATCATCCATGACTTAATAATTCATGTATTTGGCTTAAAATGTTAAATATTGTAAATAATCGTATTTCACTATTCACCAAAAATTCATCTATTTTAGAAAAAAACAAAAATTCACCCTACCCGTTTTTTGATGTGTATATTTTAAAAATGGACTCAATTTTAAGAAAATAATTTTCTATTTATATGAAAAATAATTTCTAATTAAAATCATCATTTATTAAAAAAAATAGATTTTAATATTATAACCGATTTTATAAAACCTTGAAAAAATAATTATGGTCACAAAAAATTATATTAATATTATAAGATAATAAAATATTAATTTATGAATCTAATTTATGAAAATATATTTTATTTTAAATCGTTATATTAATTATAAATTTGTAAAAAATATTTATGACAAACAAAAATACCAACACTTAATTTAACATTTTTAAAAACATTTATTTACTTATATCATGACATAATTATATAATATTTCTATTTATAAGATTCTTGAATTTTATTCATAATTTCATAGGTGAGGTTACCATTCTATTAGCTGAATTACTATTCATAATGGTCATATTACTATTTTAATAGTCAGGATATTATTTTATCATTATAGTTTCTCTAATTTCAATAAATACCACTTATTTCATTCTTCATTTATTAGAATAATGTATTATATGTTATGTATGTGTTTTATACTATACAACATAACTATAATAAGGGAAATTCCATTTATAATATTTTTGGTCATTACATAATCCATTCATAAGAGGGAACCATTTATGGAGAACCTCATATACATACAGATATCTCTATCAATGAAGAACCTAGGATACATACAAATGATTCTAATTTACATACACGCTAATAATTTATTGTTAATTCATCATTGAACAATTTCATACTTGGGTGTTCATGAAGGATTTGCAAACATATCTTAAATCATTAAGAATGTCCCATAGTTGGAAGAAATTCCTCAAAGGGTGTGAGGAGCTCGACCTCCCATCCTATCGATCAATGTGAGTTCTTAAGTATCATTGGACAAATTACCACAATGAGAACCTTCCTTTAAAATTTAGGTCCATGACTCATCAGGGATGTGAGAACTGTTGGGTATTTCTGGTTCCATGAATAAAACCCATTAGAAATCACCCAAAAGGGACATGGGTTTATGTGTCTAATGTGAAGGTTTCTCTACCAACATTAAAAAAAATGCTATTCTAACCCCACATGGTATTCAGGGATGAAAAAAATGGTGAAATTAATGTGAATCCTTAACCATGATGACAGTTTTACCTACCTATCAAACCCCTTTCATTCCCAAAATAAAATAGTTCAAAATAAGAAAATCAATTACGCATATGTTCATTTAATGAGATGATTCATTGACTGGGTTTCCTTGTTTGTTTGTTTTTTATATATATTTTAGGAACATTCAATAATATCACAATTTAATCCAAATGATGTCACACCATATCACGCGGATGTATTCCCCGAATACCATTCACACTAGGTTCTCTTCTAAGCATAAGACGTTGTCACCAAGACAATGTATTCAACATTGAGTCTCAAATGCATTGATCCAGTAGTTTGTCAGAATGGTACCATCCTAACCCTAGAGGCTACTAGATAAGACCTCCAACTTGCAAAGCACTTCCATTCATCCTCCTGGTGATGACCAATGGTCCAAAAGAAAACGACACCAATCATCATCTACATCAATTTTGGGATCTTATCCCAATAACACATCAATAAAACACTCCCTTATCTTATTGAGGTATATCAAGAGACCATAAACATCCCTACCCAAAAGATATATGTTTCCTCTTAAATGGATCATTTTATTAGTCATCTTCACAAACCTTGTATGACAGTAAACCCTCAACATATTGAGGGTTCTGTCCTCGATAGTACGGCCCCATTCATACAAACTTGTGAATGCAATAAGGTCTTATGAGGGAAGAAAAAAGTAAATAGGGAATAGGGCCACACTTCTAAGACTCTAATGAAGAAAAAAGATCAAATTTGGTGAAAAAAGATCAATCCAAAAAAAATCCCAAAACAACCAAGCTAACTAGCATCCTCATATAGAAGCATTAAATGAAGCCCGTTGTTTAAATTCAGTGGCACACCATGACTAGACACAAAAAATCATACACAATTCAATCATATGAGTAGAAACATCTATTATCACCTATATAATTTCACTAACAAAATTATGTTGAAAACTGAGAGTAGGTGCACACACCTTCCTTCATTTATCAATACTACCAGTCATCTTGTCTCGAAGAATTTGGAGAAGTCAGTTGGAATGTATTAGAAAAAATAGTGGCAGACTCCAATCTCTACTCCTTCACCTGAGTGACGTTAGTATCCATTAAAAGTAAATTGAGGATAAGTGTAGGAAGACACCCCTTCTTAAACCTCAAAATGGTAATATATCATTGTTCTAGCAACTGATGTCACCAAGCACATCTTAACAATTGTGAAAGGGCATGAAAAAATTCATCACGCATCCTATATACCTTTCTGGATAATATATTAGAGAAAATAATGGCATTGAGGTGGATAAAAACTCCATCCCTAAAAATAGGGTGACTCATCAACATGTCACTTTGCAGAGGAAGCACACCTATTCTTTTATCTAAAAGGTTAATGGGGAAAAATCCCCCAAAATATATGGACAAGAGGATCAACTACAAACCCCTATTCCAACAGGAGGTAATCGTCCTATTCAAATGGCCACTCTGAGCCAATCACTAGCCAAAATTCTAGAACTCTTATTATAAATTCAGATGGTGACACGGGATATAGTCAAACATTTTTTTGTACATGAAAACAATTGTTCTCAAAAAGTTTCAAACGATATCTATAGGAAGGAATCCAAAAAGAATACTCAATAGAGACTATAGGAAAATGATAATCTGATCTTTGATCGATCTCTACTTACCATTGGACTTCTTGAAGCCCCCTAATTCTTATCTACGGGAGCTCAATATTATACTCTATCATTGATAAATTATGATAAAATTAAAAAAAATTCTGAAGGTCCTACCAAGACAATTCACCATGAAGGGTTACTTCATGTCTATAATTTGATCGATTTTGAGAGTCCATATCCTGATGATATCCATGTATGCCCTCCATGCGGCCAGAAGATAAAATAGAAAGAAGTTATTCCCCTTTTATTCATCCAACCTTAAGTTCCTCCATAAGGTATATGCTGCAAGAATTCTTCATATAGCCAGACATCAAATCATAATGGTAGTACTCCCCATAAGTGCATTCACTGCGAAAGTTATCTATACATAAGTGTTTCTCTTCATCAAGAAGGCCTTCCCCTTTGTGATTTAATGATGAGAAATCCCTCCTACCATGAGGAAATTGGTAAAATGAGGTCAGTCAGGTCTGATTCTTTATCATTTACAAGATAAATCCTTTCTTAGAATGAATACAACACAAGGAGATGATAAATATTTTAACCATCCTTGGATCATCTGCCTTCCAAAGTAATAGAGAAAGTCCCCACCAATTTCATTGTTTATGATAAAGCTACTTGAAACCATCCACTTTGGTCAGACTAGGTTGAGGAGCCCCTGGATAAATATCAATATGACACGTTTAACATTATAATACATCTATCTAAATATGACATACCAGTCATGGTATGGCATTTATCCACTTCTCAGTTCAACACTCCAGAAGCATTTTTAGAGGATTGTTGGCACAACATCCACCTCAACATATAGAAAAATCTTCATCACTAAAAATTGAATGCATTACCCAAGAATAAGTATCAAGGTTACATAAAGGTAATAGAGGAGATACACAACCAAATTGACCTAGTAGATCTATTGGCTGCATGAAAATAAAAATTGGGTAAATAATAAGGATCCATTCTGCGAACAAGTCTCAGTGTATTAAAATAACTATGTCAGTTGATCATAGGTGACCCATCTATTATTAATATCATTATATGAGGAGAACATGGAGCATTGAATTTCACCAAAATCACTAATTAATAATGTCCTCCAAATATGAAATCATGTAATATCATTGCTTCATACCATCTTCAACAAATAGAATCTATTAAAAGAAAATGATATTCTCAACAAAAACAGGCCCAGACTGAATCTAACTGACATTGAGATAGAAGAGTTTCGTCCATTGAAATACTGTTTCCATAGGCATTTGAAAATATTAAATCATGCCTCTCATTTAAAGGAATTTATTAATTAGATAGATAAAATGTTACTTATATAGAAACTGTCTTTATATGTTGGTGGTTCCAGTGCAAACCATATGATGCAACCAACCCACGTTTGGACATAGCTCTGTAAAATTATAAAGGATTTCATGGTATTAGAATCCATGGAAATCCAATAGAAATCCCATCCTGTAAGGATGTAGAATTTTTCAACACAACCTTGGAGGATAACAAACCATGCATGAAGGGATGTGGAAGTGGAATGGGAATATCCCCAGCCCCCAAGGATGGGTATCTTTTACCTCAACAACCACATACTCAATGAAAGTAATTATTCATCTGATTTGGGAGAATTGCAAAGAAAATAATCCTCTCATATCATCCCATACTATGATTGGTATCCACATTGGTAACACACACAAATTAACTATTGGGATATTCCCTTCATATTACCACATATAAAATGGATCCAATAAAACTAGTGAATGTAAGGACAATGCCTTGTGGAGGGAAAAAACAGAGGTAGTCTCACAAATAGACTAGTGAATTTACTACAATTAATTATTCATTGGTTAATTTCATTAAAAAGTCCCCTTTAGATTCTAAAAAACATGGGGCCATTATAGAAGAGTTGAAAGAGGAATTTTCAATTCATAATATGATATACAACAAAATGATTTAAGGAGTTGTGTGTACCCAAAACCAGAGTCTTACCCTGAATATGGACATTCCCTCAACCACTCCATTATTACCTCCTCAAATAGCATCCAAAAAAGAAAAGGGTAAAGGTAAGGTTTCACCTCACCTACCTCTTGAATAGGTTGTACCCCATAAACTTGGGAAAATATTCGTTTGGTAAGAGGAAGAGATGAATTAATTGAGAATACTCAATGCAGAACTACTCTAAAACAATCTTCCTCCCAGATATGTTCTGAAAAGAAAGCCTCAACTTGTACTCCCCATGGGAACACCTCAATAAAGAGGCTTTTCCATAGCAACCAAAATGGATCTAGAACATCCGCTCAAGGTGGGGTACCAACAACCAATATACTTAGGTCACATAATAGTAGATTGGTAGTTCCCTCCTTTGGGTACACAACTAGAATAGGGTCAGGAATATCCTTATAGACCTTACCCAATAGGAAACCCATGAAAGATACCAATAGGACCACCACAATTGTCCCTACCTGTTACTTCCCCTATTCAAGATCCTTCTTAGCCAGACATTCCTCAAGGTGTCATCAATAATATTGAGTTTCTAATGGATTTATTGGAAGCTATAGAAGAGTGGTGTGTGCTGGTATAGTTAGAGAATAATCAGTACTGTCATGACCCATCCCCTGGGGCCCGTTCTGTGACTACCCCAAGCCCGCCTTACAATGGCTAGGGGATGGCGACTAGCACCGAAGGAGTATTCCCTAAAACTAGGAAGGCATTGCCTTTATAACCTGTAAGCACACGCAACAAAGCACACAACAAGATACAAACTCATGTAAACTTAATAGTAAACATAGTGAGTGAAGTAAGTAAAACGGGCCAAAATATTAGCCCAACTAGAAAGTACAAGGAAAACTAGAAAGTACAAGACAGATGATAGGTGAAAAGCAGCTCTTGTATCGTCCACCACGAATCCTACCTAAAGGGTAGGTACAGCTCATGAACGGTTGTCTCTGCGGTTCGCCTCATCTAACTTCCACCACAGAGCTACCTCTAGTCCTAGTAATCTCGTCCTCAGTCAGCGTTATCTGTCATCTTCACCAAACACAACAGGGTGCGGGCATAGCCCGTGCAGGGGTGAGTATAATGATACTGAGTAGGGACCCCAAGACCCTCAAGGTCTCAAAAAATCCACAAAGGATAAACCAAAAAGCTTGAAATCAACTTACAACCCTAATTAGGTATATGTCTATACATATACCTAAGTTATCAAGTATACCAATCTCAATCATGAGGAAAACAAAGAGTCCAACTCAAAGCCCAAATCTTAACTGTTCCATAAATGATGGAATTCCATGAAGGTAAGTACCACATGGGTACTTCACACAAAATAATACCACCATGGTATGACCACAAAGAAAGTACCACATAGGTACGGAATCATATCACACCATTTATAACTTAATTACAATAGTATATATGATTAAATGTAACTACTAATTCATCTTACTCTATTAAGAAGTAGACCCACGAAGGATCCCTAAGTGCTGACCCTCACTGGATCACTTGGTGCTGACCAATACAGGATGGCTTGGTGCTAACCCACACATGATAGCTAGGTGCTGACCCACACAATATTTCTTGGTGTTGACCCACATAAGATCGCTCGACGATGACCCACACAGGATCTCTTGGTGCTAACCCACACATGACCACTCTTCATTCTTCACATCACATCCTGCTACAGGGTTTTTGCACTAAGCTCACTCGTCTTTGGGAGAGACTTCTCCACAATCCACTAGTCGATAATCTAACTTCCATTAATTTCCAAGAATAAGTATCCCAAAGGACCATCATGTCATATGGGTATCAATGCAACATAATTTGGGTCAATCAGACGCCCGGTCTGTAAGTTATTATCCTTTTTATCTCGAGGGCCTGGATGGATTCTTTATCAATCCAACCCGACCATACTCCAACATTATTCAAAACTCTAGTGGGGTATACTCAAAGGGACCTTCTCGCTTCAAGTTTTTCAGCTCCATTTATGGTTCCTCAAATGGAAATCTGGTGCCAAAGTTATGGCCAAAAGAGTGTAAATAGGGTGTAGTGGGTCCGAGTCCGGTCCAACTCAGTCGGACCGACTCAACCTGGGCCGACCAGGTTTGGGTCAACCCAGCCTGACCCACTGGGTCCGGTCTAGCCCATGGTGTGGGCCATCATGTGCTGGGTGTCCTGGCCAGGTAGTGTGGGGCGGCGCGGCGGGGCCGCAGGGTGGCGTGGCGGGACCACGGGGCAGGGGAGCCGCGGGACGGCGGAACCGCAGAGAGGCGCAGCGGGGGGGGGGGGGGGGGGGTGGAGCCACGGGGTGGCACAGAAGGGGCCACGGGGCGGCGTCGTTGCGCCATCGCCTTCATTATGGCCGGTGATGTTTCAGCCTCCGCATCAGTTCATCGTCGTGGCACAAAGTTGCCTTCTTCCATCACGAAGGATACACCATTCAAGAAGAACAACTGAGGGGTTGGGCCATGTTTGTTTGGACCGAAACCTCCGCATTAGAGCGGTAGAAAGCAGCTCAACAATAACTTGAATGAATAACTTCAGACCCTAACCTCCCGCAATGATTATTCACAAACCGGAAAAATAAATAATATGCGGATCAACTAGTTAGTGTGTTGATCCACATTCTTTGTTTTAGAAGGGAAGAACATGGGAATATATAAACATACACAACTAAACCCATACCTCATTCATTTGTTGACATAGATGATGAGGGAAGAATGGCCGTCGATTGAAGACTTCCCATGTTTGAGGATGTCCAGATGAAGAAGTCGAAGTCGGCGTTCTTCATTGGAGTAGTGTTCTTCGTTAGAGGAGCGTTATTCGTTGGACAAGTGTAATTCTCCCAAAATCTCTCTCCTTCTACATTTCCAAAAACCTTCCCCCCTCCACCCAAAAATTAATTATCCAACATTATATAATATGTTGTCAAAATTTAAAATTGGATTAATTAATTAATTGAGTTGGTATAATTAATTAAAGGGGGTGGCACCATTAAAGTGGGGGAAGTTTAAGAGGCGTCGCCACATTTAAGAGGGAGTTCAAGGGGGTTTTAGTCTCAGGTGGTCCCCACCACCATAACCTCTCATGGGAGGTTTAGTTTTGGTGGTCTCCACCTCTTAAACCTTCTTCATGGAAGATCCAACAAAAAAAATTATTTTATTTTATTTATGTTTCCACGAAAAACCTAAAATTCTATATTTCACCTTTGACCTACTATGATCTAGGTGAATGTCTCCTTAAGCCAATATCGGTGTTGTAAGATCAACGATCTCCTTTGATTTCAATTCTATGCACAGGTTCAAAAGTAAGAAAACCCCTCTTGAATGTTTACTAAACGTAGACGAATAAAAGTTCGGAAATTCACTCCGGGGACTCCGGGCCTCAGAATCACGCGCCGTCAATTTTCAAAGACTCATAAAATTCCCATTTAATTAAAACAATTACACGGAATTTCTGGGTCTTTACATTCTTTCCACCTGAGGGATTTACTTCATCATAAGACACAACCCAAAAATATGAAAACAAGTGGGGGTACTGAGCACGTATCTAAGCCTCCCGCTCCCATGTGCTCTCCTGAAGGTTCCCATGATGCCAAAGAATTCTTACCAGAGGTGTAGACCAACCAAAAAGGACCCGCTCCTACCAATCCTCAATCTCAACTAGAACCTCCATAAAAGTTTCCCCATCGTCGACGTCCATCTCGCTGTGGTCAATGAAATGAGAAGGGTCATGCACGTATCTACTTAGCTGGGATACGTGGAAGACGTCGTTCACCCGGTACAACTGAGGTAGAGGAGCTAGGTGGTAAGAAACCTCACCAACTCTTCTGAGGACCCTGAAGGGTCCAATGAACCTTAGAGATAACTTGTAGCCTCAGCCAAATATTCGTAAACCTCATCAAGGTGAGACCTATAGAAAGACGTGGTTGCCATCCTCAAACTCCAGAGGTCTCTGTCTCCTGTTTTCAGACGACTTATGCCTGCTCTGTGTAGTCTTCATCTTCTCCTGGATGATTTGAACCTTATTTTTTGTAGCCTGAACCATCTCTGTTCCCACGAGTGTTGACTCCCCTGGGACATTCTAGCACAAATTTGATCTGCAGGGTCTCCCGTACAACACCTCAAAAGGTGACATCCCAATGGTGGAGTGATATCTGTTGTTGTATGCAAACTCTACCAAAGGCAAGTGATCCTCCTAGCTGCAACCAAAGTCGAGGACACAAGCACGCGACATGTCCTCGAGAGTCTGAATGGTTCGCTCATTCTGGCCACCCATCTGAGGATGGAAGGCAGTGCTCAAATGAAGTTGCATCCCGAAAGCCTCCTGCAACCCCTTCCATAGCTGGGAAGTGAAACCTGTATCACAATCCGAGAAAATCGTCGAGGGTAATCCATGAAACCACATAATCTCTTGCACATAGAGGCATACCATGCTCTCTACTGATCCCTGCTCTCTAATCGGTAGGAAGTGGGCCGACTTGGTGATTCGGTCGATGATCACCCAAATCGAGTCATGACCCCTGAATGTACATGGAATAATTGTCACGAAGTCCATGGATATCCCATACCACATCCACTATGGTTCCTCCAAAGGCTGAACCAAGCCTGATGTTACCTGATGCTCCACCTTCACTTGTTGACAAGTGAGGCACCGAGAGACAAACTATGCAACTGCTTTCTTCATTCCCGGCCACCAGTGTTGTCGTTGGAGATCTTGGTATATATACACCACTCCTAGGTGTACTTCTAGAGGGGATGTGTGGAACTCTCACAACACTTCCACCTAAAGTGGAACTTGTACCATGGTACGTCCTTTGAAGAGGATGATGTTCTCCCTACCTTTAAAAAATCCATCAGGTGCCTGCCCTATGGATATCTGAGCACATCGAGCCTCGTAGTCACCGTCCCCACGCTGCGCCTCCTATACATGCTGAAGAAGTGAGGGAGTGACTGTAAGAGACTGAAGAAAGACTACTCCAACCTGATCCATAAAGGATATCTACAAAGCGGCTAGCTTCTCTATCGCCTCACCTAGAAGATGTATACTAGATCTCATTCTGAGTGCATTTGCTACAAAATTCCCCTTCCAATGAGTATAGACTATATCGAAGTCATAGTTTTAGAGGAACTCAAGCCAACGTTGTTTTCTCAGGTTTAGGTCCTTCTGAGAGAAGATATACCTGGTACTCTTTTTCTCATAGTATACTGTAAAATGCTCTCCCATCAAGTAATGTATCCACATCTTCACGGCGAAGACCACTGCTGTTAACTCCAGGTCATGGGTAGCATAGTTCTGATCATGATGTCTCAGCTGTCGAGAAAAATATGCGATCACTGCTTTCTCTTGCATCAGGACACATCCAAGCACGGTCCCTAATGCGTCGCAGTAGACTATGTACCCTACACCCTCCTCTAGAAGCCTCAAGATGGAGGCACTAGTCAACATCTACCTCAACTCTTGGAAACTCTACTGGAATATCTCCGACCACATGAAGGGTTGCCCCTTCTTCATCAATGCTGAAAGTGGTGCTACAACATTGGAGAAATCTAGAACAAATCTCCAATAGTATCCAGCCAAACCCAAGAAACTTTTTACCTTCGTTACACTCCTGGTTGGCTCCCAAGAAAGTACCACCTCAATATTCTCTAGATCCACTGCAACTCTAGCCTCCGATATGACAGGTCCCAAAAATTGGACCTATCAGATCCAGAACTGGCACTTCGAGAGCTTACCATAAAGCTGGTGCTCTCATAGTGTGTCCATTACTACCTACAAAAGATAGGCATTCTCCTCCACAGTAGTCGAGTAAATCATAATGTTATCGATGAATAATACTTCAAAGCGATCAAGGTATGTCTAGAAGAACTTTCTCATGAGTCCCATGAACACTGCTGGAGTGTTGGTTATACCGAATAGAATAACCAATAACTCGTAATGGTCATACTGACATCTGAAGCCCATCTTTTTCACATCCTCATCTCGTAATCTAAGCTGGTGATAGCATGATCTGAGGTCTATCATTGAGAACCATCGTTCTCGCTTCAGCTGAATAAAGAGATCATCAATCCTCATGAGTGGGTACTTGTTCTTCACAGTCACCTGGTTCAGGCCCCGATAGTCAACATAAAGCCTCAAGCTCCCATCCACCTTCATGGAGAACAAAATCGGAGCTTCCCAAGGTGAAAGACTGGGTTGAATGAATCCATTCCCCTTTAAGTCCTCTAATTTTACCTGTAGCTCACGAAGCTCCTTGGGAGCCATCCGATACACTGGTGTAGATATCTATGTCGTCTCGGGGTACAAGTCAATGTAAAAGTTCACTTATCTATTAGGAGGTAGACCTGAAACATCATCAGGGAATACATCCATGTACTGGTCCACCAATACAGGATATCTCGGACTCTCCACATCAACTACTCCGAGGGTAAGGCTAGCAAACTGATGAGTGATCGGCTACACCCTCCTCCGGGTAAGTCCATCATGTGCTGCAAAGTCTCCCTTATTACCGGTGAAGGTAAACCTAGTCCCATCCATGTGGACACACCGCAATTTACTCCTAATACAGGAAATATGAACATGGACTGTAGATAACCAGTCCATACCCAAGATGACGTCGTAAGGCATCGACGCTGCTACTAGGAGACCCCAACTGAAACTCACACCTCCTAGAGTAAACTCTCACTTCCGGAACCAGTTCATAATCGTTGAATCCACTCTCATAGGAGTCTCTAGCCGTAAATTTCGATCCAATGGCTCCGTCGAAATCTCCGAGCTCCTAGTGAGGGCAGTGGAAACAAAAGAATGACTAGTACCTTTGTCTATAAGTACTGCAGCAAAGTTTGAGTAGACACAGATCATACCTCATATCATCTCTGGAGAGCCGTGATCATAGGCCTTAGCTCTCAGGAGCTAGGATATCCCCTATCCACCTACTCCCTGTGGTCGAGGTGGACCTCCTGGTGGTGGTGGTGGTAACATCTCGAATCGTTTCCCACCACTATTTCCATGACCAGTTCCTATGCCACGTCTGCCTACTCCCTGTGGACCTCCTCAGTCAAATATTTGTCTTTGCCTAGGCTGTCCTTCGACCGTCTGTTGATCATCCATATGGCGGGTCAGACAGTCTCGAAATATATGACCCTTCCTGCCGCATGCGTAACATTGCCCACTCTTGGCATGACTGGCTCTGCCACGGGATCCCCACACAACAGACCCTAAATCATGCGGTCGTCCACCTGTAGGTCTAGTCTTCTTGGAACTCTGCAACATATGTCTACTTCCAGCTACATTTGACTTTTCTACGCGACGACTGGTGGTGGGTCTCACTGCTTGTGACTTCTCATCAAGGAAACTCTTCACAAAGAGAGCTCCCTCTAACACCCACGCCTGTGTTAAAATTCTAAGAGAAATCATCGAAGCCCTGGTCTCCTGACTGAGCCCCTGCTCGAAGGTCCGGGACCTGAAGAATGGGTCCCACACCATATAAGTGGTGTAGAGTGAGAGGTTATTGAACCTTACTGAATATTGAGCCACAGTCATGGTGCCCTGCTGTAGATGAAGAAGCTCATGTATGTGCACTGCGCAAAGAGTGGCTGGGACAAACTCTGCTAGAAACAGGATCTCGAAGTCTTCTCAGAGAAGTGTCACCTTGTCGTGAGCCTCGAGCATCAAGCTCCACCATCTACCTGCTGCTGCCAGTAGAAGGTTGGCAGCAAGGATCACTATGAGATCAGCTGGAGTCCCTGCTAGTCGGAAGACTCTCACCATGGCCTCCAGCCAATCATCAACCGCCTATGGGCCTATCTCTCCCCTGAACCTGGGTAGCCTCTAGAGCTGAAACTCATGAAATGCGCTCAAGCGGCTTGAACCCTCTTCAGTTGGGTCTGGTGGCATTGGTGGACCAATGGGTAATGGTACCGTTGGTTCCTCCACTGGTGCCTCTACTAGAAGAGGGCCCTGCACCGAGGCCTCCTCGCTCAGTGGGCTATCAGTGCGTACTATATCTGAAACCCTGGTTGGATGTCTAGGTGGAGACATCATGAAAAGAAAAAAGTGCACCACGGTCAAAAATTTATACCTGGTTATCTGAATCAAAGAGATCACAAAGAAAACTCTTCAAAACACACACGCAATTAGTGTTTTCATGCACTGACTCGGAAATCAGAAGTCATGGTCCTGGTGTATGGATACGTCGGTCTCCGCAGCAACAGTGGATTCCTTAAACTGATAACCACACTCACTAAACTTAACACTATTTCTGTTAAAAAGATCAGAGTCATATGTTTTACGGTATAATAGACTCCAATGATACCAATTTTTTATGTCCCATCCCCCGGGGCTCGTGTCGTGACTACCCCAATCTCGCCTTCTATAGTCAAGGGGCTGGAGACTAGCATCGAAGGCGTATTCCCTAAAACTCAGAACGCATTGCCTTTATAACCTGTAGGCGCATGCAACCAAGTACACAACAAGATATAAACTCAAGTAAACTGAATAGTAAACATAGTGAGTGCAGTAAGTAAAAGGGGCCAGAATATAACCCCAACTGAAAATTACAAGGAAAATTGGTAAGTACAAGACAATCGATAGGTGAAAACCATCCCCTAGATAATCCACCAAGAATCCTACCTGAAGGGTAGGTAAAACTCATGAATGACCGTCTCTATGGTTCACCTCATTTAATGTCCACCTCCAAGCTACCTCCAATATTGGTACTCTCATCCTCAGCCAGCGTTGTCCGTCATCTGCACCAAACACAATAGGGTGCAGGCATAGCCCGTGCAGGGGTGAGTATAACGATACTCAGTAGGGACCCCGAGACCCTCAATGTATCACAACATCCACAAAGGATAGACCAAAAATCATGAAATCAATTGACATCCATACTTAGGTATATTCCCATACATATAACTAAGTTATCAAGTATACACATCACAATCATGAGGAAAACACAGAGTCCAACTCAAATCCCATATCTCAACTATTCCACAAAGGAAAGAATACCACAAAGGTAAGTACCACAAAGGTACGCCACTCAGATGTATACCACCATTTTCTTACCACAATGGAAAGTACCACATAGGTATGGACTCATCTCACACTAGGTATAACTTAAGTACAATAGTAGATATGATTAGATGTAACCACTAATTAATCTTACTCTGTTAAGAAGTAGACCCACGAAGGATCCCTAAGTGCTGACCCACACAGGATCGATCAGTTATGACACACACATGATCACTCGGTGCTGACCCACGCAGGATCGCTAGGTGCTGACCCACACAGGATTGTTCGGTGCTAACCTACACAAGATCGCTCGGTGCTGACCAACATAGGATTGTTCGGTGCTGACCCACACAAGATCACTCTTCATTTTTCATGTCACAGCCAGCTACGAGGTTCTCGTACTAATATTTCTCATCTCTGGGAGAGTCCGCTCATCAAGAAACTGTTCAATACTCCAACTACCATGAAGTCCCATGAAGAAGTATCTCAAAGGACTGTCACATCATAGGGCTATCAATGCAACAGAAAGCATGTCAATCGGACACCCGGTCTGTAAGTTATTAGAATTTTTGTTTTGAGGGCCCAGTTGGATTTTTGCTCGATCCAACCTGACTGTACTCCAACTTTATCCCAATCTCCAGTGGGGAATCACTACTACAAATACGCCTTTTATCAGCACTAAAAATGGCCTTTAACAGCGCTAGAAAAGTGTTGTTAAAGCCGATGAAGATAAAGGGGAGGTCCCCTTTATCGGGGTTCCAAAAACCACTGATAAAGACCCCTTTTATCAGCGCTAAAAAAAGCACTGATAAAAGACCCCTTTTATTAGTGCTTTTTTTTCCCTGATAAAAGTAAAAAAAATTAAAAAAAATTAAAAAAAATTAAAAAAAATTCTTCCAATCGGGGGGGGGATTTTATAGCTCTCGACCACCCTTTTAACAGCATTTTTCAGCCCCTCTAGTGCCCGCACGCACCCCCTCCATCCTTTATCAGTGATATCCCCCAAAATCCACCCCCATGCACGCGCCCCATCCTCCACTATGTTTTGTACTTGATACCTACCCCCTACGCGCCTAAGCCCTTACCACTCCTCTATTTTGATATGTTTTCCACTTCATGATATATATATATATAGTTATATTTATTCGTATAGTAATATATATTTATATAAATATATATATATAGTTATATGTATATATATATATAAAGTTATATTAATATATATATAGTTATATTAATATATATATTTATAGTGATATTAATATATATATTTATAGTTAAATGAATATATATATGTAGTTATATTAAAATATATATATAGTTGGATTAATATATAGGTATATAAATATTCAAATATTTTTATTTTAAATAAAATGGATATTAGTTATTATTTAGATAAAGCTAATGTATTTTATATGTAAATATATTTTATTATTTATATTTATAATTAAATTTTTATGTGTGAATATATAAAAAAAGGTATATATTGTTATATATTTGATTATAAATTGTAGTGCATTATAAAAAAACGATAACATTTCAAAGAAATAATATCAATATAAATGTAATACCTTGTAATAAATTCAGTCCCCACCAAAAAATCCAATAATACCCCCTTAAACGAGGCTAAAATCCACAAAATGTTAAAAAAATCGGGGTATCCCGACTAAAAACTATGTTTTAGAGCCATTATAGGAATTTTTTGGCCTTGAAAAATGTGACAGAGTCTTATCCTCAACTAATAGCGCGTATATCTCATCATGGGATTCGATTTGATATGCTGTAGAGCTCAAACGGACATCCGGATCAAAAGTTATGACCGTTTGAAGTTAGAGTTGCATTTTCAACATATTTTGGATATTTTTTAATTTTTTTAATTTTTTTAGGCTTCAAATTGTCACTAAATGACTATTACTCTATAATAATTAGAAAATTATTTATTAAAAATATATTTTTAATTTCTTTATAATCCATTCTCACTAAATATCTTATGTATTAAGTGTAAATGTATATTTATACTTATCTAAAATATATTTAAAATTGTATTTAAAAAATAAATATTATATTTATATCAATATAACTATATATATATATTTAAATATTAATATATTTTTTTAATGTTTTTTTTGGAAGTAGACCCTTTATCAGCGCTTAAAAAAACGCCGATAAAGACCCCCTTTATCAGCTCTACTAAAAAAGTGCTGATAAAGGGGTACCCTTTAACAGCGCTAAAAAAAGAGCTGTTAAGGGGGGTACCTTTATCAGGGCTAAAAAAGCACTAATAAAGGGGTACTTTTATTAGTGCTTTTTTAGCGCTGATAAACCTACCCCCCTTTTTCAGTGCTTTTATCATTAGCACTGATAAAAGCTAGCGCTGGCCTTGCCCAGTATTGTGGTAGTGAATTCTCAAAGGGACCGTCTCAATCTATGGTTTCCAGCACCGCTAACAGTTTGTCAAATGGGTGTCTGGTACCAAATTTATTGTCAAAAGAGCGTAAATGGGTCGTAGTGGTTCTAGGTCCGGTCTGACCTGGTTTGACCGACATGGCCCGACCCGGCCTGGGACGACTCGGTTTGGGTTGACCCGGCCTGACCCGCTGGGTCTGGCCCATCCCATGGTGCGGCCCGGCCGAGTGGCGCGGGGCCGTGAGGGCGGCGGGGCCGTTGGGTGGTGGAGCCGCTGAATGATGCAGCGGGGCCGTGGGCCGCGCAACTAGGTCACGGGCGTCGCGGCGGTGCCGGGGGCGGCGCGGCGGGGCCGCGGTCGGCACGATGGGGCCGCGGGCGGCGCGGCGTGAAACGGCCGCAAGGCAGCGTCGTTGGGCCGTCGCCGTCGTCGGGGCCGATGATGTTCCAGATGTCGCATCTATTTTTCGTCGTGTCACAAAGTTTCCTTCTTCCATCGCGAAGGATACACCATTCAAGAATAACGGCGGAGGGGTCGCACCATGTTTGTTTGGCCCTCACCCTTTGCGTTAGAGTAGTAGCAAGAAGATCAAGAATAACTTGAATAAAGAACATCAAACCCTAACCTCCCACAATGATTATTCCCAAACCCGCAAAATAAATCATCTTCGGATCAAATAGATAGAGAGTTGATCCGCGTTCTTTGTTTTAGAAGGGATGAACATGAGAATATATAAACATACACAACTAAACCCATACCTCATTCATTTTTTGACGTCGATGAGGAGGGAAGAATGGTCATTGATTGAAGATGTCCCATGTTGGTGGATGTCCCGAGGAAGAAGTCGAAATTGGCATTCTCTATTGGAGGAGTGTTCTTCGTTGGAGGAGCGTTCTTTGTTGGAGGAGCGTTAGTGTAATTCTCCCAAAATCTCTCTCCTTCTCCTTTGCCAAAAACCATCCCCCAATCCACCCAAAAATGAATTATCCAACATTATAGAATATGTTGGAATAATTTCAAATTGGTATAATTAATTAATTGATTATGTATAATTAATTAAACGGGGTGGCACCATTAAAGTGGGGGAAGTTTAAGAGGCTTCCCCACATTTAAGAGGGAGTTCAAGGGGGTTTTAGTCTCAGGTGGTCCCCACCACCATAACCTCTCATGGGAGGTTTAGTTCTGGTGGTCCGCACCTCTATAACCTCTCATTGGAGGTTTAGTTTTGGTGGTCCCCACCTCTTAAACCTTCCACGTGGAAGGTTTCAACAAATAAAAAATAAAATAAATGTTTGTTTTATTTTATTTCTGATTCCACGAAAAACCCAAAATTCAATCATTCACCCCCGACCTACTACGGTCGAGGTGAAGGTCACTTTAAGTGAATACCAGTGTTGTGACTTTAACGGTGTCCTTGGATTTCAATTCCGAGCAGCGTTTCAAATGTTATAAAAACACGCTAGCACGTTTACTAAACATACCTGAATAAAAGTTCAGAAATTCAATCTGGGAACTCCAGGACTCAAAATCACACGCCGTCAATTTTCACGGACTCATAAAATTCCCATTTAATTTAAAAAAATTACATGTAATTTCTGGGTCTTTAAACATTCCCTAATTTATTGATCCGAAACATCCCCTTCCAGACTTTGGGAACCCTAACTTTTCAGTTTTCAGTGGTTCATGGGACCCATAGTAGAATTTGACACATTTCTGGTCCTACTATGATCCAATGATAGCAACCCCTTCAAAAAACAAGGTAGTGAAACTCATGTGATTTATGTAGAAATTCCAGTGTCCATCTTATGTCTGGTATAAAAGTATATTGGCTCGGTCAATTACAAGATGGGAAGATCTTCACCAAAATATTATCTTCTAGTTTAGCTCGATTTTACAGAATAGAACATTCCTCAACCTATCAATATACAAATAGAGGGAGAAAGAGAGTTTCTCTTATTTAATCTAGTGGTGTAAAGATATGACCTACTCCTTGCGCCTAAATCTTCCTCAAGAAGGAATTTTTTCCATCCAAATAGATAATATTCACGATGAGTGGTGCACACCACTCATCCCTATGACATATATCGGAGGGTTTCAAGATCATTTTCAATTTCTCAAAGAATGTGTGACTTCATCACACAAACCAAGGAAATGTACCATGTGATTCTCTTAGATTAATTAAATTTAATGGGGAATGTAGAGGCTTCCACTATTGCACTTATGTTTTCCCCTTCACTAGATCCATCTTCAAATCTTTCACCTTATAGTTCGGTCCACCATCTTGAGTGTCAGCAACAATTCACACCTCGTTAGGATGAGAAAATAGAGAAGAGGTGAAAATAGTTTGAGGATATCTTGAGCAAGGTTTATCCTGTCTAAAATGACTATGTCCCTCAATACATTATCTCAAAATTGGTAATAACATGATCAAGTTGTCAAAGACTAGGAATCCCAACCAGGATGGTGAAGTAGATCTCCTTAACTATTTATAATCCCATCAATCATTTGGGGAAAACATCCTATAATGTATCATTTTCAAAGACATCCTACAAAAGATGGTGGACTCTAGGAAACTGGAGATTGGAAAGTAACTTATGCAAGTATCATGTGTTTCTTCCATCTATCTAGATGAGGAAAATGAATTAAAGGAAGTAAAAAGTAAGGGAGAGAAAAATTCTATGATTGGATTGTCATAAAGATGAAAAAATTGGGTCATTTTATCATACAAGAATAGTTGATACAAATAACTATGCCCTTGAATGCTTTTACTATAGAACAACCAACTTCATTGATTCCATATGCTTCTGAAAGTCAGTCTTCCAAAAAAATAAATTATAGGAAGAGCATGAAGAAAACATAACAATATGAACCTGTATTGAGGATAAAGTTTATTTTAATCTATCAAACACCATTCCTACAATCCTAGAAAAATGTGCACTACCCCAAAAAATTGTACCACTTGATTCAGCTTGATAGACAAAGTCCTCAGTAGAGGAGGATTTGATCTTCAGTTCCAATAATGTTATTCACTTAACAGATCCCTTATATTTTTATGAGTGTAACTACGAACCTGAATTCCATAAAAACAGTTGGGTAATTGATGGAAAAGGTTACTAGATCCAAGGATATTGGGAAAGTCACTATCATTATAGAATTCAATAATCAGGACACATCCCTGCTCAGACTATCTACATATCCAAAACTCATGGGAGAACTATCAAGTAAGATCTCTGGGACTAAGAAATATACTCTACACTGGCTAGAGTTTTAAATGACTCGATTGTACTAGAATATCAACTATAAGAGACATTTTCACCTGATTGACCTTAGTGTGCTTATAAACCTAACTAACCTAATCCAATAAGGATAGAAGTTCCTTCAATTCTTGTTCCAAGGTCTGATCAGCCTACATCAAGTACATCATTTCCTAAAGTTCCTGGAAATGTGAAACCCCATTCTAGGAAATATATAACTTTATACCATAAGTATGAAATTTTAAAGCAATTATCCCTTGTCCTGTCCAAGTTTTCAATCATGGATATTTTGAGTCTATAAAAAGTCCTCTAGTAATCAATCTAAGTGGCCTTATTAGGCCCTTGATAATTTGATGGTGAAATTACTTCCATCAAGGAATATCATGTATAGAAGAAACCTATAAAATGTCACATGATTACATCTTTCATAGAGTAGGACATAACTAAAATTATACTAAGACACATCAAACCTTTGTATGTATATGACAGGATAAATAATGTTGATATTCAACGAGCCTTAATTGAAAATGGCTCAGGTCTCAACCTCATTCTTGTCCAAACTCTTCATCAACCGGGTTACAACAATTCCCACATATTCCCCTCTACTCTAATGCTACATGGTTATGAAAAAATTGGTCATAATTCCCTCAATAAAACAATGTTCATGATTCAGTTCATAGATCTCATATCAAACTTAGAATTCTTGTTTTTCCATCAAGACACATCCTTCAACATTTTTCTGGGAATTCCTTGGTTACATTAACATGTGTCCATTACCTAATCAAACCACCAATGCCTCAAATATTGCATAAATGGTAAAATTGGGCCATTTCATGGTGATAAAGCCCCATTTAAATCTTGTGAATCGCAACACATTGATTCAAGATTCTATCAGAGGGGAGGGAAACAACCATGACTGAGGATGTTTCTCAAATCAACACCACTAATGGTTTGGAAATAACCCCAGATAATCCCTTCAATTAGCTTAGAGAAGAGTATGTTCTTACCATAAATAATACTGGTGATGGGTGTTCAAATGTATGAATATAAGTAGCTGCTTCTATGATATCAATCATTACAACTAAACCGATCAGTGATGGAAAAATCATCGACTCTTCAGACAGTGATAATAATCTTGGGCAAAAATTCCTTTATTCCACCCCTTGAGCTTCAAAAAATACATTCCTCATCATCTAGGATATATTTTTCCACAACTTCACTAAGACAAAATCAATATTCCAATTATTTATCCCTTGTCCCCCTTCAGAGCTTCCAAGGGGACACACATCATTAGTCGGATCTAAATTAGTGGATTCATGTTCCGAATGTCATCAAAATATCAACCCCCTACACAATATGGATAAATCCATTCATTACCTACTTCCTCAAAAAAAGAGGAGAAGGAGGAAGAGGAAAAGGAATATTACCTTCTAGACACCCCTTCATCATTTGAGAAAGGTGTCTCTACTACTGTTTATGAATTCAGAGAAATAAATCTGGAAACAGATGAAGACTCATGGCCCACTTTGATCGGTGTTGTCATGTATTATGAGGAGCCAGATGTATACAACTCCTTACTAAAGAAACATCAGTATGTTTTCTCTTATAATTAAACAAAAAATATAATCCTTGATCCCGAGGTGGCCACTCATCACTTTGGATTTCCAGAAGACTAGTGGGGACACAAATATGCAGCTCAATGAACACACTGGACTCATGCCTCCAAAATTGAGGCTTAAGTGGACAATCTTATTAGGGATGAATTCATCTTGGAATTTTAGTATCTAGAATAAATGGCCACCATCATCCCAGAAAAGAAAAATAATGGTAAAATCAAGTTATGTATTGATATCATAGATCTCGACCGACACTATCCAAAAGTTGATTTGTCAGCT
The DNA here is from genome assembly GCA_963277665.1 of Viscum album. Taxonomy (NCBI): domain Eukaryota; kingdom Viridiplantae; phylum Streptophyta; class Magnoliopsida; order Santalales; family Viscaceae; genus Viscum; species Viscum album. The sequence continues at coordinate 180,398,995 of OY728153.1, read as the reverse complement.
TGAATCACAGTGTTGCAGATTGATATAGAAGCTGGTTATCAAGACCTCTCTTTAATGGATAGTTATTCTATGTATATAAAATTTAAATAGCCCAAGAAGATGAATAATTCACTTCATTCTAGTCCCTTTAGAGATTATTCTATTATAGGGTAATTCCCAATGACTAAAAGAATGTTTTTTATACATACCAACATTCCATGCATCACATCTGCAAACCCTTCTGGGAAAAAATTTGTTGAATTCTACATGGATGATCTAGTGGTTAAATTATGATAGTGTTTTGACCACCTAGATGATCTTCTGACCATATTCAACAAACTATGACAACATAACTTGAATATTAACCCCTTGAAGTATCCTTTCAGGGTAACCTCAGGAAAATTTATCAGCTTCATCTTATGCCACCATGGCATCAAGGTCAAACCCAATAAGGCAAAGTCTATCCTCACTATGTCACCACTTCATAGACTCAAATATTTGATTAGTTTATAGGGACACATTTCTTACATTCATCACATTATAAACAACCTCATAGGAAAGTGTTTACTCTTCACCGTGTTAAGGAAGTAGGGTGTCGCATAACAGTAGAATAGTGACCTTCATGAATCATTTGACAACCTCAAGAAATATCTCTTGATCCCACTCGTACAAATATACCCATTAAGGGAACTCCACTCATTCTATTTGTGACGACCCTATAGAAATCACTAAGAAATTTCCTTGCACAAAATAATGATGTCAGGATTGAAAAAAAAACCTTTATTATCTGATTTGAACCATACTCGATATTGAGACTCATTATTAAAATATCAAAATGTGTTTCCTATCACTAATCTTCATGATTTATAAACAGAGGCACTACATGTAGTACCATGAGTTCCATTTTCTATATCACAATAACTCACTCAAATATATCCTTATCCTTCCTATGCTGATAGGATGTTTAGAATAGTGGGTAATTATAATGAAGTAGTTTGATATATATTTTGTGCCTTATAAAGTGGTTAAAGTTCAGGCTTTTGATGATTTTCTTGTAGATAACCCATATACATAAAAAATTTAATTAGATACTAAATTAATAGATTAATATATCCTTTCTATTAAATATGTACCCAAATATGGGAAATATATTTTGATGGTGCATTCATATTCCCTACAGTGAAGAGGAAGGAAGACACCAAACCCAATAAAGTCAGGTTATGGATTGTTCTGTTCTATCCAACAAAATCAGTATTTCCCAATTCTTTTATACTATTAGAAGGTTGTATAAACAATGAGTAATAATACTAATCCCTTGTTACAATCCTATAATTTTAAATCTAGAAACCAGTGTTACACCTAGGGGTGAAAGGATATTCAGATTTGGTAATCAAATAGATCAACAACGATTATTCCATCAGAAAAGAATAACTAATCCCCCTACTTGAGAATGTATAGGGGTTAAAGGCTGAGTTCCCCATAGAGCCAACATTGGTTCACATTCCATTATCGTAAAATTATAAAACAAATTCATTGGAAAATTCTTCTACGGCTTTGGAGATTTCAAACTGGGATGAAATGGTTACTAGAATTGTGCATCGCTGAATGGTCTCACCTTTTTCTTATGTCACCAAGAAAGAGATTGATGAAATCAGTCCTAGACTTGAACCATATGGTCCTAACACTATGTGGATGATACCCATCATGGAATAAATTTAAAATGGCACTCTCTAATTGAACAACGTTGAGAATTATAATATATGATGGTGAGAAACTAATTTTTCTCTTTATAATATCCCAAACCACCAGAAATTCCTCTATAAACAAGGATTTGATAGAGTCCTTCTCATATGTCTCAATGAAGAAGAGACTATTTATATCATGAAATAAGTACACATGGGAGACTGTGGTTCCCACCAATTATGTTTATAGATTTATCTTCAAATCTGGAGTCTTGGGTACTACTAGACAACTATGATGTAAGAGTGCACAAGTTTTACCGAAAAAGTGTCATTTCTTCCAGGTGCATACCAACATCATTCATCAACCTACAGAGATGCTTCATAATTTCAAATATTCTTGAACATTTTCCATATATGTAATGGATGTTGTAGGACCACATATTCCAACCACTTCCAAGAAATTCAAATACATCCTAACTGATACAGAATTCTTTTCCAAATGGGATAAGGTAATATCCTCCAAGGAATTCATGTCTAAAAGAATCATAATCATCTTGAAAGCCAACATCATTACCATATTTGGTGTCCCTCATGAAATATTGATGGAAAATGGCACCAATTTTAGTTCTAATGAATTATAAATGTTGTATCTAGAGTGTAATATTGAACCCAACCACTTGTCTCGTTATCATGAAACAACTCATGTAAATATGTAGTCTTTTAACAATACCCTATCAAACATACTCCAAAATATGGTGGATAAGGATAAAGTTTTTGGCCAGATAATCTATTTAATGCCTTATGGAACTACTAGACTACCACCCATACCGCCACATGGGTGACCTCGTGTTCACATGTATATGGAATAGAAGTAGTCATGCCCATTTTGGTAAAATTTCCATCACTCTGTGTTTCCATCTATGGTCAGCTGTCCATAGATGAGAAATCCCATAAAAAACTGGATGAATTGGAGAGACTCAAGGTGAAAATATTTCATACCTTAAATTAATTATAGGTCCATAAAAATTGTATAGCGTGAGATTTCAACAAAAATTTCCTCCTTCATTATTTCTTCCATATAGAACTAGTACAAGTCCTTATGTGTCCAATTATACCAAAGAAGATGCCTCAAAATCATGAGCCAATATGGGAGGGACATTTTCCCATACACAAGGTTCACTCTAACAGATCTTATTCCATGATCTCAGTGGATGGAGAGCTCACTACGGTCCCACCCAATCCAAGGATTCTCAAAACACACTTCGTGTGACAAAAGACCAGACGTCTCAATAGCATGATGTTAAAATACATATTCAGTATTTGTCATATGACCATAAATAGAATGTCATATTTTCCACATCACAAGATGATAAACATCATGGCACTAATGTCCTTATTGTATGAAATTAAACAACATAGCATCATGTTTTGGTATGAAATACCATAAAAGAAACCCCATATGGTTCTAGTCACATGACTTAAAACTGAAATACCTCATAGTCTAAGTTATAATACATGAAACCACATATACCAACATCCTTTACCCATGTCATAAAACTACATGGTTTGTTTCATTGTTGAATGTTGTAAAACTACTTAACATTTCACTCTATGTTTGAGTGGATCACTGCACCTTCATTCCAAAAATACGTGGGTATTGATTATCATATCAAATAGATACATATTGAATCCTATACCTTATTTCTTGGGAACATCCATCGTTATTTAAAATAAAAATTTCCTATTTTCACAACATAAAAATTTGATTGATGGGGGGAAATATTTTCAGAACTTCGTGTTTTATGATTCCTTCCATTACAGGATATGCAATGACGCTCAGATCATTAGTCTTGGGCCATGCTATGATATTTTTTTACATCGAGTCACTTACGTCCTTACCAAATGACATTAAACATCATGGTTACATCCCCCTAGTTCAACGTTAATGTATCTTAGAAAACTTAATGGCTTGGTTATCCTTTCAATGATATACATAGAAATTCACAGATCCTACATCCTAGTCCATCCACCACATGATCCAAATTCCCATGTCCTTCTTCATTGAATGCTTCTATATAGTAAATAAAATCATTTCCACTTATTTTTTCTCACACAAAGTATAGAACACATAGGATTAATATTTTTGGTTAAGGATTCCTTATATGATTAAGGTGTATCGGTTCACAGTTGTGTTAATGTGGTCCTATGTGCAAGACCCTAAAAGGAACACCAAATAATATATACCACAAGATGTAAAACTACATGGTTTATATCCTTGTTTCATGATGTAAAATTGTGCAATATTTTAGTCTATTTTTGATCATATTACAATCCTAAATTTTGGTATCCCACCACATCTTCATTATAGAACTACGTGTGGCTTTATTCCTACTCCAAAAAGATACATAGTGACTCATGGGTCCTATACCCTGGTCTAACTACAATATTCCTTTTCCATGACAAGTCACCTTCATCCTTAACACATGACATTAGACTGCATGGTTGATTTTTTTATTGCATGAATTTAAACTATATGGTTCCTTAAGAACTATGTGTGGCTTGATTCTATATCCAGTGAGACATGTAGAGAGTTCTAGAACCCATATACAAGTCCCAACCATGGGGTAAATAAAAAAATCCCCAACCTATATAAAAAATATCTATGTAGGTGATTTTAATTTTGGTTCCCTCATTCGGGGGTCCATCAAAAAAATAATGATGTCCCCTCCTGCATATGAGTCAGATATGTGCATGTAATTATACACTTCATGGGATGTATTTTTCAAATTTATCTCTTTGTACTTGGATATATTCCATCCACACATCATACTATTAATCTTGTAAACTTTTGGATCTCTATAACCTTTCTTTGGTCATCAGTGATTGAATGTCTGATACCCAAGGACACATATGTATTGACTATGCTGTAATGTGCCCTATATGGATTTACATAATATTTACCACTAAATGAGAATTTCAACCAAATGATTAAATTTTTGTACTATGATATAATATTCCCCAGTTTTATTTGGACAGATTCTCCGACTAAAAAAATTTGTCAACTAGTAGAAAATCTTTTGGATAATCTTCTTCTATCTTAATATTACCCAACAATTTTGTTGTCTCATGTCACCTCTCATGACCTTAGAAACCCCATTATTAGGGTTTAGCTTTTTCTTCCCTTGCTTTTGAAGTATGTAGGAACATCATTGGATGGATATGCCTCATATTAGTTATCATTTCCATAATATTTTGGTCCTATTAATATGACCCAGAAAACTACAAGACACCATATCATCCTTATCCTAGGATGTTAAACTGCATGATCCAAATTTACTATATGATGCTTAATTACATAGTTACCATATCCCTTATTTTATGTTATAATGCCCCTCATCTTTCTTTCATGGTCTCCCAAGAACTAAAAATGGCTTTATTCAAATTCAAATGAGATAACCATTGATTTTTGAATCCTACATATTGGGCACAGATGTAAGAAATAAAAAAACCTATTTTTATTGTGTTTGGTTTAGTCCTATGTATGGGACCTTTTACCCCATTTTGGGTAAATTTTACTTGAAATTATCCTTCTATATTTAGGTAATTTCCTTCCATCAACCAAAATCTGTGTGCAAGGAAATATGAATCTACATAAACATCATATGGACATCGATAATATAATGTTTGAATTTCTAAGAACTCCTTTTTATAACTATGTGGTAACAAATCCCAGTTGTCTTTCCATTAGTTTCCCACAGAAAGGGCCTTCTATCCCATAGATTCCACAAGTTGAATATGCAATAACTCACCCCAAATGGTTTTTCAGAATGTCTCCCACAAAACGGGGTTTTCAACTAGTGGTATATTCTTCTTTATGAGATACCTCCTCCATCTCCATAGGCTATGTCCCCCATATCACCTTTCAAATCTAGAGGCCCCCATATTACATTTTACAACTTTTCCCCCTCATACCTGAAAATTATGGCACATTCCTGAACAAATTATCATGAATGAGATAGTCATCAATCTTTCAGTTAGAGATAAATGACCTTAGATAATATCCCCTAATGTCCTCATTTAATGAAATTAAACCATATATCATAAAATACTAGTCATAATAAATTAATCTTTATAGAAATATCCTCATAGTAAGGAATTAAACTGTATGATCTATGTCCTGGTCACACAACATTAAATTGTATGATTCCTAAACCCTTGTTAGAGAGGCCTCACATGGCATCAATCATTTAAAAATTGTACCCACTTTCAAAAAATACAAATTTTTATAGGAGAAATTTTTCATTCATGAATATGTCCAATACAGACACTCACTTTATTCTTAGACACATTCCCTAAGCTAACTACCCTTTATGGTTTTTAGAAATAAAGATCTTCACAAACATACCAACCATTGGTAGTATAATGTCATTGTTCCTTGGAATTCATGTGTTTGACTATATAGTAACATGACCTTCTTGTCTCTTCATAAGCCTCCCACCCAATTTCAGGGCCTTTCAGTTAGAGGATTCCATTGTTTTACTATGCAGTAATATTCCCCAGTTGGATTTATATAAAATATACCCCCAAAAGGGTATTTTAAGTAGTTTCATTTTCTTCCTTATGAGATACCTCCTCTATTCCCATAAGTCTAAAAAATACTATGCTAGAAACTGCTTTCGGAACTAAATATGGGACACTTCTCATATACTAGTATTATTTCATGTTTTAGATATGTGCAACACAAAATCATGACTCAAAATTTCCCTTAGGGTGTCTAAATAATTTCAGGATATTCTTTTTTAATACACCATGTTTGGGTTATCATTCCAAAACTCATGGTCATGGATTTTAAACCTCAATCACCAGTTTTTTAGTTCATCCTGAACAAAATTAAATTGCTAACAAAAATGGACACAATACTCACTAGGTTGGAAAACCTACAAAGGTCTCTCTAGATTAATGTTGATTCTCATCTAAAAAGACCTATGCTCTTCATGGTTTTGGAAAGAATTGAGAAATGAGAAGATAAAAGGCCAAATCTTGTTGGGTTGAAATCCAACAAAAAGAGGATTAAGAAAAATCCAAGTCCCACCTAATAAGTCTAATTCATATTAGACTTTGTAAAACAATTAGGGTGATTACAAAAAATACACAATGTTTGTATGGTTATCCATAAAACCCTAGAAATAGTTGAACTATGCTCTCTCGGCCCAATGCATTATGAAAAATATTGGTCTGCTTTCTCACCCTTATCATTATAATTATAACATGGTGACATTGAATAAAATGATTCATTTTTTATTGTTATACTATGATTATAACAAAGATAAGAATACATGAAAGGGTTATTTGAAACAAAATAATTTTTAATTTGTGTTCTAAAACTGTGATAGAATATCAACATGTTGGATCCTCTATGCCAACTCTTACAAATTTTCCTCAACATAGGCTTTAAGGTGATGGATTTTCGCATGGGTGTTATCCATAATTTACCAAAACCTGGCCAATTATGTTATGAAAACATCCTCAACATTGTGATTATTGTCTTTCTTTTTAGTAATAGAATATTTTATTTTTTTCAACACCCCTTAAAATATCGGTGGAGTTAGACCATATCTTCCTTTAAAGAATCCATTTATTCTTCAAGTATTGTCTATTGGGAATATTTATCATCTTGAAAATGCTGGTATTCCATAACATCCTTGACATGATCAATATCATCTTGAGACATAGTACCCCTGAGATCCTCAAAATGGCCTGCTAATTGTGCCTCATCCCAGTGTGACCTCTTTTTATCCTCCCTTTTTCATATGATTAACTTTAGAGAATGGTGGATTGTGTGATAATCAAACCCACCATACCCTAGAAATGAAAATAGGGTCATAAGTTGATGACTTCATGATGGAATATCTTCAAGAGTAATCTCATCAACTATATTCCATAACTATTTTCAAAGGATAGTGTGGTTCTTGCAAAGAGCATCTTGTGTCTCTAACTCCGAGTCAAAGATACTCTTTGAGGGAGAGTTGTATTTTTGGGATAGTGAACTAAATTATTCTATTAGTTTGACTCCCTTTAAGATAGATTCAATTTCTCTAGAGAGTGTTGGATGAATTGGTATAGAATCCCCAACTTCATGTTTAGGCACTCCTATCAAGGATGGTACATAAGATTTGATACCCCCTCATCAATATCTGGGGATTAAATAAAGAGAAGTCAATAAATAATCCAAATCAATTGACCACACTCACCCATTGTTATATAAAATGTTGGGATTATGCCTCCCTAGTGCTCTCTTCCATAGTGTTTTGGGTAAAAAAATCTTGAGAAGAAAACTTCCCTTAATTTGTTTTTCAGAAACTAGGATCAAGGGATCTCATGAATCTCCAAGTTCTGGGTTATTATCTATCACTCTATCGACAATAGGAGGATAATGTAATTGGATAAATTTTTCATTAATTTATTTGGAAATATTCTCTAAAAACATAGATGTATAGGTCGAGCATTGATGTGAGACATCAAGTGGAAAGAGACAGACTATATTTGAAAAATACAAGAAAAAGATAACTCATGTTCATAAAATAACCAAAAAAACTCTCGTAAATCCACTACATATGTGGGAATATTAATTATTTTTAATAAATCCTCATGGTACATTAGTTCATATGTTATTTTGTCATATTAGTCCTCAAATATTACAAAATACTCACAAGTAGGGGTATCCGAGACACGTTAATCAAGACCATAATTGGACCCACAATAAATTTTCTCTAATTAATCCTTAGCAGACACAACATATTCAAAACCTACATAGTCAGGATCATCATTGAAACCTTCATCAGACCATCTGATATAACAATCAGCCCCTTCCAAAGTGGTAATGGGACTGACATTGACAATTGTAAGGTCCTTTAGTTTAGGCGATGGATATGGAATATCATGAGGATAGAAAATTTAGAAATAGAATAGGACACCTTAGAGTGTGCATATAACATTACCATAGACCTCTCCCCTCTTTGAATGAATAAGGGAAGACATGGAAAATTATTCTGACACATCATCCATCAGGGGAATGAATTCATCATCATGAGTTAGTGCCTCCTCCAGGGTGTCCCCATCAATCATTGATGGACTAGTGCTGAGGGAGTAAAGCGATGAATATTATGTAAAAGGACAGTACAGTCAAAAGATTATGTTGAGAAATTCAAGAGATCAAATGACATCACAAAGACTTACATTGGCACATACTCTAGGCTAATATCTCTGCCCACTATTGCTTCTTCTCTAGAGATAGTGATGGGGTCATATCATTACTCTTAGTAATAGACATCACAATGCGATGAATATTATGTAAAAGGAGAGTATAGTCAAAATATTATGTTGAGAAATTCATGAGATCAAATGACATCACAAAGACTTACATTGGCACATACTCTAGGATAATATCTCCTCCCACAATTGCTTCTTCTCTAGAGATAGTGATGGGGTCGTGTCATTCCTCTTAGTAATAGACACTTAAGGTGGAGTTCTAGGAATCCTTCATACCATTTCCTCCACCATCTTCCTCTAACCCATTGATTATTCTAAGGATTCATGAGAATCAAACACTACTCTGATGGGGGTGTATGTGGGACCATACTATGGAAACTCAAGAACCTTTTCCACTAGTTATTCATATTATTAATCTCCAAACCATGAGATAGATCCAATCCTAATTAATAATGGTGTATGAAATAGAAAATAGAAAAGTTATAATGATAAATACATCATTAGGGATGATAAAGACATCACATTATTCTTCAGTGTGACTAATTACCCTTTCATGTTTTCCTTAGTCCAACATGTCAGATACTCAGTTTGTGGCTAGGATCCAACAATCATTTGTGTATATCAACATCTCAAACTCCTAAAAACATTTTTCTACTTTAGTAAAATTACTATCAGGGTGGGGATCAAAAGGTGATAGGATATCTCCCTGATCTAGGATGCATACAACAACTTAAAGAAATACCCACATGTCTTAGATATCATTAGATATTCCATATCAAGTGTGTATTTCAGAGGATTATACACAAGTCAGTGTTAATTCATCTGATTGTAAGGAAGACCCAATGTTCTTTGACATTGAATCCCTTTTAGGACTCTCTTATCTCATAGAATACAGGGTAGTCAGAACTCGAGTCTCCTCACAATGATGATGGATGGATCTCCTTGGATTAGAAGATGTTGTTTTCACAACCATAGCCTGCTTGGTGGTCTTTACCTAAGATCACATTAAAGACTTCATAATTTCAGCAACATCATCATCGGTTTGAGCATTTATACCATGCATGTTGTGACCAGAAGTTTTCATGGATGCAACTCGAGAAATGAGGTTCATGAATACCACTTGAGGGTATAAAGAAATATAATAACTAGAATATGTATACTCTAGTCCAATTGTTTCATCTCACGAAGGTAACTTGATTGAAATTTTGGAAACCTCCATGGACATCAAGATACAGAACTTTTGGGCCACCATCAGATGTTTCTCAAGCCTAACATGTATTGGGTGAAAGAATATAGAATATTGCAGATATTTGAATTAGTGGGTAAATTGATATGGAGTCTATACCTCACAAATGATCTCATTTTCAATACGGTGAACCAATAAGCTATATCTGAATTCCATCATGTATGCTCTCAAATTGTCATTATATTTTCTATTATCAGTGAAAATCCCGATCACTGTATCACCATACAAGAATAATTTGAAATATCCCAATATGTTTAGAATCCTCAGGACTTCTTAATTATTCTATGTTAATGGTTAAACCCTAGAAACATCTTGAACAAACTAGTGAAACTATCCTTTGGGGACTTTAACTCCACTTAGCACAACATAAGAATTACATTATGTTGTAATGCTCCCCCAAAGCACTTGAAATGGAACATAAATTATAAATGGGGACTTCCCAATGTATGCATATAGAAAAAATGGTATATCATCACCCGGATAGGGTTGACCAACCCTATATGGATCCCCTCTACTAGTTTGGAGACAATAACAAAAGTACCTCATCTTAAGAAACCAATGGTTTTGTGGACTAGATGTAGGTAGATACTTAGCCACATTATGAGGAATCTTTCTATATTGGCATTCACAAAAACCTCATAATTGACCTTCTAACCCCAATGGGTATACGAGACCATCTCCAAAAAAATCCAAAATTATCTGGGAGTGTTTTGGTTTTCCAAGGCGAGACATCCCATTGGTCGCTGGCAAGTGGGCCTTCTCCTTCTAGCTTAAGGAAATACTTCATAGAAATTTTATGATGGATTCTTCCCATTAGGAGAGGGTATTTATTCTAAAACTATTGAAAATAATTATAAATAATGTTGGCCAAACTAGATTTTTTTTGAATCATCTCATCACTAATACAAATTAGGTCTTTAACAGTGCTATAAATGGACTTTATCAGTGCTAGAAAAGTGCTGACTACATGAGAAAGATTAAAATCCATGATATTTTATCAGTGCTAAAAAAATAACTTATAAAGGGTTCTCTTATCATCGCTAAAGTACTCATTCACCAGTGATTAATAAATCACTGTAAAATGTGTCCTTTATCAGCACTGATAAAGGGCCATACTATAGTATGTTGTAACATCACATGACAACACCAATGCAATATGATGTAATAGAAAATCGCATCACCAGAAACACACTAGATATAAAAAATAAAAATCCCCAATATATATAATAAATTAAATAAAATTTACACTACAAATATAATAAAAAATATATATTATACACATTTAAAACATTTTTTTATACAAAATTATTACATATATTAAAAAACATCAATGTTCTTCTATCATTTAATCCTAACCCCAACTCATAATATTACTAAAAAGGGCACCCCTTGATGAGAAAAATAATAAACCCATATAAGAAAAAAAATTCTTATGTTAGTAATAATATATAAATTAACAGAAAGTGTTAATTTTACTAAAATTGTTGTCAATTTTAAATAAAAAGACACACTTGGGGTAATACCAGATACACCGTGCATCATATTGATGTTTAGTTGATTCTAACACACCTCAAATGACATTTGGATATTTTTACTGAAGTATCAAAACAATATGGATGTGTTTTCTCATTTTTTAGTATAGTTGTTTTTTTTACTAAAATGTCATTTTAAATAGGAAGCACACACTTTTGACTAATTCTGATTACATAGTGTATCTGTTTGATTTGAAACTGATTCCTACACATTAAAAATGGCATATGAATCATTTTACTAAATTTTCAAGAAAATATAAGTGTGTTTGATCAGTTTTTTGTGAGTGTCACTATTTTATCTAAAATGTCGATTTTAAATAGGTAACATTCACTTTGAGTCATAATGGGCACATCATGTATCATATTGAGGAGAATATGATTCATAAACATCATAAATGACTTATGGATCATTTTCTTAGTGTATCAAAACAATCTGAATGAATTTTCTCAGTTTAGAGTAGGTTAGTTGTCCATTTTACTAAAATTGATGTCAATTTTAAATGAAAATACACACTTTCAGTCATACCGGTCACACCATTGGTCAGATTGAGGTGTAGATAATTCCTACATGTATCAAATGACTTATGGATCATTTTTCTAATATATAAGAACAAACCTAATTTTTTTTCATGGTTTGGAGTTTTTCAGTAGTCTTTTTTACTAAAATGTCATTTTAAACTTTAAACACGCACTTTGGCTCATTCCGATAAAATCATGTATCAGTTTTATGTGGGACCAATTCTTATATGTCAAAAATTACTTATGAATACTTTTAATAAATTATCATAAAAATACGGAATATTTGATCGATTTTCAGCGAGTTACACTTTTTGAACTAGAATGTCAAATTTAAACTGATAATGAAGAAATTTGATTCATATTAGGCACATTGTGTATTGCATTGAGCTGTGTCTAATCAATATACATTAAAAATGAATTATGAATCATTTTCATAATGTATAAAAATAATCGGAATTCATTTTCTCGGTTTTGAGTAGGTCAGTTTTCTATTTTACTAAAATTGAGGACAATTTTAAATAAAAAGATGCACTCTGAGTCATAAAGATCACACTGTACGTCAGATTGAGGTCTAGGAAATTACTAAACGTCTAAAATGACATGTGGATTTTTTTCCTGAAGTATAAAAATAGTATTAATTTATTTTCTCAGTTTTGAGTATGCTATATTTATTTTTTGCTAGAATTTTATTTTAGAATGAATACACACACTTTTGAATCATTCCAATCACATCGTGTATCAGTATGACGTGAAAATAATTCCAACATATCAAGAATAACTTATAAATAATTTTTATAAATTATAAATAAAATAAAAGTGTATTTTTTTTATTTTCAGCAAGTGACACTTTTTGAACTAAAATGTTAATTTTAAACAGATAAGGGACACTTTGAGTCATATTGGGCACATCTTGTATCAGATTGAGGTGCGGATGATTCCTACATGTCACAAATTACATATGGATCATTTTATTAAAGAATATAAACAAAATAAATATATTTTCTAAATTTTGAGTATTTCATTTGACTATTTTACTAAAAATTAATGTCAATTTTAAATAGAAATAAGTGCATGGAGTCATATCTATCACATCATGTGTCGGATTGAGGTGCAGCTGATTCCTACCCATCCAAAAGTCTGAAAACAATCTTAACTGTCAATGTTACCATGATATCTATTGACTTTATTTTTTTAAATTTCAACATTGTATGAGTAGCTTTGAACAAACCACCCCTACTTGAAAAAAATAATTCACCTGTTTATGAAAATAATTATTATATGAGTAATACAAAAAAATAAATAAATTAAATAAAAATATGAAATAATACATTAATTATATGGAAAATTATTTTACTATGGAAACATAAATATTAACTTTTTTATTGATCAGTGGAGGAAACATGATGAAAATTGAAAAATGTCAACACACTAGGGGTGAATTGTTTTGGGGGTGAAGAATTATGTGGATGTTTTGGTGAACAAAGGAATTAAAGATGGAATGATCACCCCAAATCAAAAAAAAATAATCCACCTGTATAAGAAAAAAATTATTATTTGAGTAATGCTAAAAATAAATAGATTAAACATAAATCTGAAACAATACATTAATTCTATAGATAATGATTTTAATGTAAAAACATTAAGATTAACTCTATGATAGAGAAGAGGTAGCGTCATTGCTATTATTGGAAATTCAGTGAAGTTAACTTGAAGGAAAATGATAAATGCAGCACTATATGGGTGAAAAGGTTTTGAGGGAGAAGAATTTTGTGGAAGTTTTGGTGTAGAAAGGCATGCAAAGGGACATACCACCCCAACTCGAACAAAATAATCCACCTGTATAGGAAAAACATTATTATATGAGTAATACTAAAAAGAAATAAATTAAACATAAATACGAAATAATACATTAATTTTATGAAAAATGATTTTACTCTATAAACATCAATATTGACTCTATGATTGAGCAAAGGTGGGATTGTTGCTCTTGATTCAAAGGTAATGGAGGGAAAATGAAGGAAAGTGCTAAATGGAACACTGCATGGGTGGAATGGTTTTGAGGGGGAACACGTTTTTGGAAGTTTTGTTATAAAAAGGTATGAAATATAGACATACCACCCCAAATTGAACAAAAGAATCCACATGTATAAGAAAACAATTATTATGTGACTAATATTAAAAATAAATAAATCAAACATAAATATGAAACGATACATTAATTCTATGGACAAGGATTTTATTATGAAAACATCATGATTACCTATGTTATTGAGCATATACAACATCATTGATCTTCCAAAAAACTCATGACAGGTGGATATAAATATTCTAAAATAAATGAACTCTATAATGAATAATTAAAATTAAATCAATGTTCTATTATATAATTTTTCAGTAAAATAGATAATTTATATCGTAACATTAACTTTACATATTTTAAAAGGGTTACCTTTATGTTAGTTTATTATTTTGAGGGTTTGGTAGGATGATTATATACAGAAGACATATGATTCATGATTAGTCAAACATTTAATTTATATTATGTTAATATAGGATAGAACATATAATATTATGAGGGAAAACAAAGTATATTAAAAAACACTTTTACCTTCTCATTAAAATCTTTTTTTAAGGTTTCATGGATTTGGTTCCTCTATTGAGAATCCAAATCCTCTATTTATGGTCCCCTATAACATACAAGGAAATTTATACATTGGGACCAAAATGAATTGATTGTGATTTCTTAATGAAAGGGTCATCTTAAACTGAAGATTCATCTGACCCAACATTTTTTTTAGTCACCAGTAGGATAGTAGAATAATAATTTTTTATTAGACCGGAGACATAAAATACTTGCACTGATTAGGATTCAATTATGAATGACTTTCCCTTTTCCCCTTCCATACTAAACTTCACTTTCACAAAGCCCATATCTTCAGCTTTCACTACAATGATATTTTCAACCCATTTTCAATTGAAAATAGGCACTTGAAATT
Source organism: Viscum album (assembly GCA_963277665.1). Lineage (NCBI taxonomy): Eukaryota > Viridiplantae > Streptophyta > Magnoliopsida > Santalales > Viscaceae > Viscum > Viscum album. The sequence continues at coordinate 180,383,772 of OY728153.1, read as the reverse complement.
TTGTATAACACAACTCATATATCTATTTTATAGTGCCAAAATAAGTTATATTTTCATAAATTGGGTTTCTATTCCTGAAACAAGACTTGTGCATCGCTTCAGCCACAAGTGTAACACTACCTTTTTTCATCAGATTGTAGTCATCTTGTTCTTTTTTATAGAACATATAACCACTGATTAAAAAACAAGTGAAGGATATAAAATTTCTATTCGGTCCTCTGGCTATCCATTGAAGACATTCATAGATTGAATATAAATTTTGAGATAATTCTTTATAAATTTGATCTCATAAACTTCCTATAAACTATTGATTACGTGTATTTGATATCCATACTACATACCTTGATGGGTTCAAATATCTACGAATTTCTTTGTGGGATTCAATGTATAGATCTACACCTTCACTATTATGTTAAATATAATGGTGTGCCTACTCCTAATCTATCAAGGTATTTGTAACAATATCTCTTCTAGAAATCCCTTTACCCATAATAAATTTGTTGTGACGATACTTTGGGAGGATAATTACATCAAAATCTTATAGGTAATTGGTATATAATTTAAAAGATTCTCCAACGATATATCAATCTACAAAAAAATTTATGATGGAAACAATTCTGGACATACCCTTTAAAAATATTCATATATCATTCAATGGGGCACATCCATCTGTACTAGACAAGAACACATAGTTGAACCTCTATAACCATGTGAACCATTAGGTGGACCATTATATCAAATTATGATAGTTGTAGTAAAATCTCTAATTCACATAATATGATGAAAACCTCCTTATTCATAATGGAAAAATTCACCAGTTCTATAACTTTATTGCATAGGATTTGAAAAAGAATCAGAGTCTGGTTAAGGTATGTCATACATTTTGAGGAAGAATGAAATATAATGTAACATGCATTAAATATTGCATCAAAACATGACAGTCATGTGATTTCAGTCCCTATAAGTTCAAATTAGTCATTGACACGACATTCTTGATATTTTATGAATACCCATGGGGAACTTTTACACTATTAAGGAAATGGACAAATTTTAATTTTTCCTATCTGGATAGAGTGTATAATATTGTAGGAAAAAAATTCCAAATTTTCCCTTCATTGGTTCCAACTCTTCCCTTATCCCCATTTCATCCAAGTCCATCCTATCCTTGATTACATTTTTATTTTTCAAAGAACATTTAGTAAAGTTCCAATGCACCATAAAATACACTTTTTTCAATAAGAATGAAATCCAAGAAATGTATAACATACAAAAAATTAAAGTATAGTAATTTAAAGAATATTGATCTCTTCTTCCAACATTATTTTTTAAGGTTTTTCAAAAATGGTTTACCAAAAATAGTGTCAATATCTTTTACTTTATTTTATAGTTTACCACCCATTACGGGATATGGTGTTGTACCGTGTTTGATATTCCCATAAAATGTTGTCATCCATGATTAGTATTTATGTCGTCGAGGTAAAAATTTCTATTTTCCTAAAAACACATTATTCAAGGAATGTTTCAACTAAACTGAGTATGTTTGTTTTTCAAAAATGGGACAACACAAAATTCCTTTAATTATATATCCTGATAAATTTCCATAAGTGGTGAAGTCATTTATCATTACATACAACACGGCTCTCAAGATAAATTCTTCACTTCTGCGATCATTATACATTGTGAAACATGTATCCCACATTAATTTTAAATTTTTTTATCAATGGATCCAAATTGACATTAATATCATTACCAAGTTTCTTTGGTACATATATAAGTATAGAAAACATAATTTATTTGTGTTCTATACATAACCATTATGGAAAGTTAAAATTTACTCACATGATGGGCCATGTACTATTAGTACTACTCTGTACACCAAAAGTATTTATTACATAGGTAGATAATGCAAGATGAACGTTTCTTATCTTATTTACAAATTTATGATACTCATAATCAATTTTCTTCCACTGAGGAGAATTCACTTGATAGCGTAGGTTCTTATCTTTAATTCTTGTATCTACATAAAATGTCAATTATCTCACGGTTTCCTGACATCTATATAGACTTCTAAATCAAGGAATGGTAGGAAAGTACCATTCATTTTCTGAAGTACTTGATTTATTTTTCTTGTTTCAACCTGCACTGCACTTGGGGAATTTATTATTGATTCATGGTCCTTGAAAAAAAAATATTCAATCATTTGTACAAGAATGATTTTTAGAGATCATTCCCATTGAACGTAAAATTTGTTTACTATCATTGAATTAGAGTGGTAGTTAATTTTCTTCTAGTGGAATATCATTCAGGATAGAAAGTAGTTATATAAATTCGGTTTCACTCCATCTTCTTACAGCTTTCAAATTATAAAACTTCAATACAGCAGACAATTTTGTGTATTTGGAACAACCAGTATATAATGGTTTCTTGGAACTACTATTTAACTCCTAAAAAAACTTTTGAAAATCATGAAGATCTTCTTCAATTTCGATTTTCTTTTCTTCCATGCAATATCCATCATCATTTACAATGGTATTCATATCAAATGATCCATAAACTGCGGTATCATCCAAATAAGTTTCCATATTTAATTTTCCCCATGTTTAGTCCAAAATTTATATTTCAGATATATTCTATGAAAAATAAAATATTCTTCAAACTCGTACGGACTAATTTGTCTTGTATAACGACAATGTAAACATGGAAATATGATTTGATAAGGTTCATATGCATGCTCTCTTGCAAACCTGACAAACTCTTTAGATCCTTCTTCATACTGTTTTTTCAAAAAATTAACACAAATCCATTTTAAATTCATATCCATCCTATTGAATTCATAAAATATTAATTTTATAAAATAAATAGATAAATACATATAATATATTCATTATCAAAGGTGAAAGTTATAGAAAATTATAATAAGGGGACCTCAATATTTGATTGTTTCAATGAATTTTAGTATATTGAAGAAAATGGTTAATTGAATTTAAGAAACAATTACTCCACTGTGACAGGTGTTATCCAATGTATTAATTAAATGTTTAAAGTTATAGAAAACTCATCCTCATGAACTCATCTCTTAGACATTTATAATTGCATTTTTTTGTTTTCCACATCCTTTATCTCTTATTGATGTGCACCTATGTTGCTTGAAATACTCTAAGCAGTAGTCATCCAATGGATGACTAATGCTAAGAGTAGTACATGAGACATAAAAGATACGGGGGATGAGTTTCAAGAAACAACATTCAATAATGACTGTTTGGGAGATGAATTTGATGAGGATGACATATGTCTATAAAAGAGATGGGTGATGAGTCTCAAGTAGAAAATTGAAATAATAATTATTGTTTGACACACATCATGTCATTCTTAAATCCCCTAAATAAATTATATTATAATATGAGAAATTAAGAAGTAATAAGAAACCCAAATATGATAAACAATAATAATAAATTCCCATTCAATCAACTTGAATATATGAAAATGTATTGATAAAACATTTTAATAAATAAAGTGTTATTTCAGATACATGGATATTAATCAGAGATTCCTAGGGGTGGAACCAATACATATTGACATAAAATAATGAATACATAAAAATAAATTCTATTATATAGAATTTGATAACGTTTGTTCTATTTTTTGGAATAAGTTATGTAGAAACCAAAGAATTATTACATTTAAAATTAATGGTATATTAAATATTTGAAAACATCTCAAGACTCTTGGGATGTCATATCACCCCATCGACCCACCCCAAGGATTATAGGGAGGTATTCACATTATATCTACCCATATGAAGGATTATAGGGAGAATTTATAATACACATTGACCCATACTTGAGATTCTAGGGAGGTCCATAAATAATTTGGCATAAAGTAATAATACACATCAGTAAGATATATCACAAAAAAGGGAGAATAACACACCAACCCTTGAAATTTATATCCCATATGAATTTAAACATACACACACAGATATACATATATATATAGTATGGAATTTATAATACACATAATTGCAAAAAATGCACATTTAAACACAATTTTTAATGAAAATAAATATAATCCATTCCTAATTTGGAAATCTAGAACCATAATTTTTTAATAAATAATAACAAAATCACACATACATTATACATTTTGAAAATTCATATAAATAGATATAAATATATATTTTTACATATATATATATATATATCTTTTTAAAATAAACTTAAATTGATAAAAATAAATGTAACCCTTACACCAGAATATCAAAACATAGTAAAATGAATACATCCCCATAATAATTTTGAAAATAGAGATCCATTTAAAATAAATAAATATGTTATCACCCTTACTAGGTTTTTTTAAAAATAAAACAACACAATTCCGAGAAAATAAAATTTTAAGGAAAAACACATACATGAGAATATTAAAATAGAATTTAAAAAAATAATTTCCTTTACATAAATTTCATAAAATCAACTTTTGTTTCTGCTTCATACCATCACCATAATGAGAATTCATTTTCCAAATCAATTTTCTCATTCATTTAACTTTTTTATAAAAAAACATTCATTGTTTATATAGTGGAGTAAATATTTATTTAATTGGTTTATCTATGGACAAGAGGAGATTCTCTAAAATTTCAAAACAATGAACAATTAAGCTTGCAGAGAAAGCTGGAGTATAGATGTAGATAGTGAAGAAAATTTATTCAAAACAACAATTCAATGAAACTAAAAGAGGATATACAAATCAGTATTCATGAAAAAAATGGATCATAAACAATGTGTTATGTTTATAATCAAAAATAAATATATTATATAATAACCAGACCACAAATAAATGATGACATCATCAAAGAATAAATCCAAAATTAAATGAAAAATATAGAAATCAAATCTAAAACTACAAAGGAAACGCAGGTCTACCTTGATAGGTTGACGAAAATATGAGACCCTCAAATTTAGATCTTGATGATTTCTTCAGAAACCCTAACTACAAGCGAACACCAGATACCAAATGATGTTTGAGAAACTAGAGACCATTGAGTGGTTTTGTGTGATTCGTGCATCCATTCACTGAGGAGGAGCACTAGAAGTGGGTGGCTTCCTGGGAAAGCCTCTGATATCATGATAGGTTTGCAACAGGTTCGATCTTTTAAAATATATTGGGACGCTTTTATCAGCACTTTCAAAAAATAACTGATAAAGAGTCTATTTATCATCGCTTAAATAACAAGGGATTATAAAATGCATATTTATCAGCGCTTTCTTAGAACTGATAAATATTCCTTTTATCAGCACTTTTTTAGAACTAATAATGGCTCTTATTTATTAATACTAAAAAAGGGGTGATAAAAATTTCTTTTATCATTGCTTATTACTTAAGCAATGATAAATGATTTATAATTATAATTTTAAATAATTTTTTAAAAAATATATATCTATATACTTAAAATATATATATAAATATAAATATAGTAAATATATTATTTATTTAAATATATTTATTATAATTTTATAATTATTTAAATATATAATTATTTAATTATAGTTATATAAATATTTTAAAAAATAATATTTATATCATTATATATATATAATTATATATATATATATATATTTAATAAATATATATATATATATATAGTAAACATATTCATTATTAAAGTAAATATTTTATAAATTTAATAATTATTTAAATATATATAAATATAGAAATACTTTTAAACAAAAATATTTATTTATTTATAATTATAAATATATACTTTTATAAATATAGTATGTACATTTATAAATATATTTATTTATAAATATTTTTTACAAATATTTTTTTTCATTATTAATGAATATCTTATTTTAAGTGCATACATGTTAAAAATGTGTGAAATTGAATAAATTACAAATAATTACACTTTAAAAATATTGAAAAAAGGATAAGTTTTGTATGTGTTCATTTTATATAAAAATTTATTAATTACGTATATGTGAAATCAATATAACAAACATTTTATCTTTGTTAAATTGAAAAATCAAACAACATTCAATTATATGTCCATTACTCTAGGAATTTAGTCAGTATTTTTAATTCCTTTTAATTTTTAATTATAAACCATTATTCACTAAATATATGACAATTTAATGTAAAGCGCATAACTATTTTTTAATATATAAATCATATTTATATACATTAATATATATCTATATATTTAATATATATTATTTATTAACATTATCAACAATCATCTAATTAATAAAATGTTTAATATTTTTATCAATTTACTTATTTTTATTTTTATTTGGTTTAATTTTAATTTTTCATATATCAATATATTTCATACATATTATATTTTATTAATTTTAATTTTTATATAGTATAATCAATATATTCATTTTCACCAATAATTATTTACATAAAAATTTTCTTAATATTTTCTTCAATAAACTCGTTTTATATTTTATATTTATTTAATAATTTATTTAATTTTTTTGGACCTTTATTAGCACAAAAAAAGTGATGATAAAGGATTCCATTATGAGTGCTAAAAATAAATCGTTCCTAAAGGGTAAAATTTATCAGTGTTACAAATAAAATGCTGATAAAGGGTACCCTTTACCAGTTCTAGAAATAAATCACTGCTAAAGGGTTTAATTTATCAGCTCTTTTTTCTAGCGTTGATAAATAATAGGGTTGTTAAAAGCCTATTTTTTAGTAGTCCATGTTGTCTTTAGTGTGATAAACTCATCATACATAACCCTAATGATAGGAGCTCCAAAAATATTGTAGATATCCCATAAGCTAATGTTGAATTCACCATCCAGCAGACTCCATCAGCTCACCAACTTAGATATAATATATGGGTTCTTATAAACATAATCCCTCCTAATATCCTCGTAAATGTTGATATTGTGAAACTCCCTCTTGAACTCTACACATTTCAGGCACACCTAGTATGCCCACATCTATTCAGGCATGACTCCCCCTCTAGAGTGGAAATCCCAATCCACCTTCAAAACATGTGACTCGTCTATATGTGAAGCATAAAAGGTTGACTCATAATAGTGAGGCTTCGACTTGGGGGATATGAGACTACAGGTTTAGGGTAAAACAGTTATGGTTCATGAAACAATCAGTATCAACCATTCTTTAATTGATTTAGACAACCTTATAGAAGACATTAGTAGTAGGATAATTATTATATTCCTAAAACAAAGACTTTAGGAAATAACTTTGATCCTTTAGGATGAAAACATCCCTCATAAGTTCGTTAACTTACAAGGGAAATTATTTGCTTCATTGATACTCATACTGATGTTGTATCAAGTGAACCACCAAATCTAGGAGATTGGATTCGCACATTTCATAGTTATCTATCCAAACATCTTTGATCGTCTCTAAGGCATGTGCAAAATCTTGTTCACCAAAATCTATCAGGGCATCCATTGAAAACCATCAAGAAGACATCAATATTTTTAATTAAGTTAAAATTTTATTTTGAAAAGTTTAAAATTTTGACAAGGTAAAGTCCTTAACTAAGTCCCCTTGATCAGATACTTCATGCATGCCCTTTGATGAGGTACTTCACATAGACCCCTTGACCATGTGATCCTGTGAAGGCTCCTCGATAAGGTGGCTTCATACAAAATGGTAACTTAAGTAGTTGTACTGTGTATGTATATGATAATGTTCTTCAGGATACCTATGTAGAATAACAAGCATGGAATGTATGGGCATACATTCGGTGTGTCACTAGTAGAATGCATGATTGTGGAAGGAATAATTCACTGAAGGTTATCTTGTATTTATTGACACCACTAGCATTCACATCAGACCTAAGCACTAGACGTACATCACAGACTTTTTCACCAGACTTTCTCATCGGGCCTACATCTCTAACTTTCTTGGGTAACCTATGTGGCTGACCTGAACCACTTTTATAATATTTTCCAACCTCTACCTTAGGAATGGGCCCTCTTCTTTCGATCAGATCCAATCATGAGGGGGTCCTTTTTTGAAACCCTATTTTGTATCATAGGATGAAAATATTATGAAGATTACCTCAAGTATGGTAGAGACATGAATATCCCCAAAAAGAATCAAAGGAACACAACTAAAATGGTATGTAAAAAATCCCATATTCAGCATAAGGATTTCACCCCCACTATACATCATTGAAATACTTGTCACCCTAGAGTGGGGTACCAACATTGAATACATGTGTCGGGGACCTGTGTGGGGTAACTCCATCAACCATGGTCCCTTGTTTTCCTATAAATAGAACCTTAGGACTCCTAATTTTTAAGTAAGTAAATTCGAAAGAATCCTACAAGATCTACTCATGAAAACTCATCTCACATGTCCCCAAAAATCTCTTTAGAAGCCCTATATAACCCTAGAAAAGTGTTAATTAAGGGGGATAGTGGAAAAAATTACCTCCAGGGTCTGGAACACAAGATGCCTACAAAAGGACCCATTTTCCCCTAATTAATGAGTACTAGTGCAAAGGTCCCTTAGAAAATCTAAGACCTATATGATATCCTTTTAGGTAAAACTAATGAGACACTTGGTTCCTAGGTTAAGGTATTGACCAAATGTTGTTTCATAGGTGGTTCATCACCCAAGTAATCTCCAAATCACATAGTTCTACCCCTAAATGAAGTAATTCCAAATCCTCTTTGGTCCTGCATAAAGAACCTCCTACTCTTCAATACTTGACATGCATGTGATTTTTCTGATCCCTCTTCCAAGCCACAAATGGAAAGGATCCTCTTACTTTGGATCCCTCATTTGAGTGGGAAAATTGAAACCTCTACTAAAGACACCAGCCATGTAAGACCATGGTTAGAGGAAGATAATTGTGACTCCTCATTGGATATGAATTCCTTTTATCAATGTTATCCCTCACTTGTCCTGCCAGACAGGTTGGGTCCTCTGGGTGCACACAGATATGCATTCCCTCCATCATGAGGACCTTGACCATGTGGGAAGTTTCAGGGTTTTACTTGTATCAGATGCAAGGTTTAGAACCATGTCATTACCTCATCATCTATAAGAGTAGGGACCTCTAGTTATTATTATGGAGTGATAGGATCACACTTTCTTTTCCATTTGAAGGACATTGACTTATCCTCCTCTCTTTCTAAAGAATTAGGAGTAGGGAATCACAACCGAAGTAATCCCCTAATTTATCATTATAATCTTTCCAACTTCATTCCTTCCTCATTCTCCATACACATGGGTTGTATTCATATGTGTATTCAAATATGACTATCTAGGGTAAAATTATTGGAGGGGATGGGAACATAAAATCTCTATCTACTTCATTCATATCCCCTCCCTCATCCAGTAACAAAAAATAAGATTATGCAGAATTCCAGATCTACCACTTCCTCTTGTATGTCACACTAGGCATGACTCATATGGACATAGAGTTGAGATATGATCATGAAATCTTCATTATCCAGAACTCAAAAGGGCCTCCTACCGTGTGTAATCCCAAAACATGTCACCATACAACCTCAGAATGGGAATCCAATTTACATATAATCCCCAATCATTCCTCCAAATCTCTATTATTTGATACATTCCTCATGGCCCCAACCATATAAGGCCTTCTATTTGGAATAATCCCCAAAAGTACCCACTCACCAGGGAAACATCCTTTGGTGTAATCCCCGATATTACTAAACTACATGGTCTTTGTTTCTCATCCAAATGTGATATGAAGGAAGCCTCCCTAAGGTCCAAAACCAACACCCCAAAATTAACCCTAATTCTCTCTAGGTCACATTCTGCGTAGGGTCATGTCTATCCTTGGAGACCTCACATATTTCATGTCCCTTGGTCTTCCTCAACATAACTCCCACACCAAAATATAATTATTTACTATTCTATTAAATGTTCATTCCACATGAAGTTAAACTACATGGTGTGGTCCTTTTCACATGAACTCAATTGGTAAGATGTGTCCCATCAAGTGGAACTAAAACACATGGGTTCTTATTTATTTCACAAGGATATGTAGGAAACTTATCTTAAGGGTCTTCTCATGATAACAAAACAACTCCCCTCTCCCTAGATGATGATAAACTCTTGATCCCCCCACTTTGTGTCTTAAAATAAACATTGTAATAATAAATAACAAAAGAATATCTAATAAATTTATTAAAGTGTACCATTAATGGAGAACATTGGATAAATATAGATATTTTCATCAATGAATAGCCTCAGATAAATATAGTTGTTTACAAATTCCATAAATGCTAATAATTTATTTTCTATTAAATGTTGACCCACATCATACATGGGAGTTAATGAAGGATCCACCGACATATCATAAATCTATAATAGTGTCATAGAGTTGGAAATCATTCCCCATAAAAAGATGTGATGAGTCTAACATCTCTTCCTCTCACCTGATGTGAGTTCTTAAGTATCATTTATAGTGACCCTCACTTTTCAATCATTAACATTACAAAACTTTTTCAGAATAATTATAACATTATACAAACATATTCTTAAAGACCGTATTAGTCTAGTGTCTTTAGAAACATGTAACAATAAACAACAGTACATAAGTGAGATATATTATCTCCCATTAGGTTCTTCTTGACTAAAAACCTTCTTATAAACATCAAATTTAATACATGTCTTCATAACCTAGGGAAGGAAACATAAAAGGGTGTGATGTCAGATGCTCACTAAGGGTAAAAAGAAGTGATATCTAAATATAAACATGAGAATAAGGGTATAAGAAACAGATCATTAAAATAGAATATCATGCCTTATATATCAAAGATCATAAACAGGTTTCAAGGAAAGTAAATTGGTAGTTCATAATACATGAATCATAAGAAAATAAAGAACATAATCCATGAAAACAGAACATAGTAATAAAACATAAAATTGTGGGAAACACATAATCATATAATATTATTTCCATATTAGTTGATAAATCACTGCCATTGTCATCTTGGTAACATGGGTTCACTCCCCATACTATCTTTATAGTCATGTTTCACTCTCATGGACATCTTAGTAGCAAGAGTACACTCATTATACCAACTTGGTATTCATGGTTCACTCCCATGTCCAACTTATTAGTCAAGGTTCACTTACAAGGCCATATTATTTTATATCATGAGATATAAATCGTTACCCAATGCATTGGAGGGAGATATAGGTCCCACCCATCTCATAATGAAATCATACTTACATGGTCGACAAAATCATAAATAATTATATCATAACCCATGAAATGAAATGGGTGTCATAGACATGTAATCAAATCATAACCTATGTAAAATGATAAAAGTTTCATAATCATTTCATCAAAATAATAACCTGTTAAAAGAAGTAGGTTTCAAAAGAATATATCCCCTAAAAGAGAAATGACTTTCACAAAAATCATTCCATCAAAACATAAATCATTCATTGAAAGAATATAAAAGTAAACATTGAATCATTTCTTTAAAATGGAATGATTAACACCAATGTTTGTCATATTATATGGGAAATAAATATTTTATAACCTTAAAAAAAATTCTTTATGAAAATATCCTTAAGGCATTGGAAAATGCTTTTTAAAACATAAATAAAATTTGAAAACGTTTTTATTTGAAGATAGATATGTGAAATTATAAATGACTATTTTTAAAACAATAAAACATTTTTAAAACTATTTTCCCTAAAAACATATCTTCATGTATTTTTTAAAAAGATTTTTTTAAAAAAAATTGAGTACATTTTTTTTGAAATTAGATATATTTCTAATCGAAGAGATAAATACGGTGAGATTTTTATAAAAAGAATTTATTAATTATTTTAAGTATAAAAGAGTGAAAATAGTATTAATACATATATATATATATATATATCTTTAATAGATATAGTGTAAGAAAAGTCATGAGATTTATTAAGATATGTATCATAATATTTCATCAATGGAAGAATAATCATTAAAAATCTCGAAAAGCGATGACATTATTTCAATAAACTCTTAACACTTGGTAACTTCGGATCATACTCTCCACGTAATAAAATTAAATTAATTGAATATTAAAATATAATAAAAATAATTATATTCATGATATAACATGTCAAATACACCTCAAAAAATATTGTAGGTTCATAATAAAACATGTGTCTCAAATAAGGCATATTAGGACAAAACTATCTTACCAATTTGGTAATTATTGAAACATAAACCCCATGAAATAAATACCACAGAATTGATATGTAAATAAAAATAAATTTAATTATAATATATATATAATATATTCATGGTCAATGTATACACCACAAAAAATAAGTGAGTGGTGAATAAGGCATGTATCCCATGGAAATAAAAAAAATGAGAGGAAATTCCCTTTCTTTATGTCTTGAATCTCTTCTTACTCATACAATCTTCTTGTATAATAAATGTAAGATAATTATAAAAATTTTAAAGAATAATATTTTAATATATAAAACCACATATTTTCTTATTATTAAATTATATTACCCTCTTTTATAAAATTTTATGTTACGGCTTCACTTCAGGTAATATCCCAGTTATTCTTTATATGTGTCTTAATTTGTTATATATTTGGTCCTCATACATATATAATTATTTGAAGAATTTAAAACATTATAAAAAAATAATTTATATCAATTATATATGTATTATAATTATCCATATAATATAAAAGTATTAAATGTAGTACACCATTCATGGAGATGATAGGTCATACATATATATGAATGTTGTATCCATTTTTATTATAGTATTGAAAGAAGGAAACAAAATGACATATATGAATATAATATCATTATATTTGAATTATAATTTTATATATATCATATAATTTTACCAAACCCATCATTAATAAATTCGATGAAATTTTTGAGTGAATCACGTTTCTTTGAGGGGGCGATAGTCCACACGTCCTCAAACGAAATTTTCATATTTACACAAAATGAAAAGTATAAAGTTATGTGGTATAAAATAATTACATAATATTAAAGACATAATATGTATCATATATATAATATATAAACCTTGTGTCCATCATAATTCCCAACATGATAGCTGGAAAATGAAAAATGAACAATCATCATTCTGTGAGGCAGATGTTCACCGTACACGTAAACAGTATGTTCATTACCCATTAGTTGTAAGTGTGTGTAAGAGTCAGTAAAAAGATTATAATAAAAATATATAAGTATATTTTTATACTATTTTTCTTCATAATATTGTAACAAGGATATTTGAGTGGGTAGAGAATAAAAATAAGATAAATGTTCTGGAGGAAGGATTTTACCTCTTCTTTGGGTAACTCATATTGGTTTTTACCAAAGGGTTTCCTTGGATTTATTTTTTCCCAAAAATATGAATCAAGGAGTTAGGTAGGGGTGTTGGGAAGTGTATTGGTCAGATATTGGCTGAGACTCAGTGGTTTCAGATGTGTGAGGAAGGGGGAGAGTTGGTGGCCCTTTATTGGGGATGAAAAGTACTCACTTGGTATTTTTGAAAACAAGATAGGTGTATCCACATTTTTACCTAACAAAATTCATCAAAAACCAAAAACAACTCAATAATTAACGGTTCATAGATGAATAATTTACATAAAATGGGTTTTTGAAAAGTGGATAGGTCATTTGGACCCTTAATTTTAAGGTCTATTCCTTTGTTAAGATTATTTTTACCTTAATCAATGTAATCAATTTTAATTACTTTAACTAATTTTTTTTTAAAGAATAATTTGACTTTAATGTTCATTATAAAATATTATAATTCCATATATGGAATATAGTTTTTCAAATTCATATCGAGTAATTGGTAGAAATTTATATAAATTTAATCCTGTAGATAGGATGACAATGCTTGTTTTTAAAGTAAAAATGATCATAAGTTTACTATGTTTTTTTATCCAATTTCAGTTTGAAATTGGTTATAATGAACTATATTGGGTTAATTGATAAAAAATAATTCTAATTAAACTTTAAAACAATTTAAAAATATAATTTAACCTTATAAATAAATTATATAAAAATGCTTTTTAGAATTAAAATTCAGTATTTTTAACTATTCATCAAAAAATGATGTTTCTCAGAAAAATCCCAAAAAATAACTCGAAGATAATTAAACATTATAAATTATAAATTTAATTTATTTTTATCAAATAAAATTTATAAAATTTTATAAAATTAATTTAGCTATTTTTCATATAATGACATGAAAAGCAATTCATTTGAGAAAATAGTATTTTTAAACATATAAACACTTTGCCAAATATTACATTTTCATTATAATTATGTACTATTTATATGAAACCATTATAAAAATATTTTAAAATTATTTATTACTATTCATATTACTATGTTTAATAGTTAGATTATAATTATCTCATTTAAATAATTATAACAATAAAATGATGTTTTGTATAAACTCAGTGGTGCGTGTAACGTACACCAAGTCGGTGTTGTTTTTTACATACACTAATTAGGTGTCATGTAAAATGATTTTTTAATTTATTTAAATGTAATATATTAATGAAAATTTAATTTATTTTAGAAAAAAAGGTTCATAATAATTTAGGGTGTTATATTATACCCCCTTAGAATGAATTTCACCATTGAAATTCATCACTTCGGTAAAAAAAAATTAGGATACATCTGATTCATCATATCCTCAAGTTCCCACATAGTTTCAAATAACTGGTTATTTCTCTATATAAAAAAATTTATCAGGTGAGTGGTCTTATTTCATAAAACTTTCTCTGTATGATCCATAATTTCAACTAGTTGTTCCCTATAAGAATGATCCTTATCCACTGGTATGACCACTGAGTTTATAACATAGGAAGGGTCATGTATGTACTTCCTCAGGAGAGAGACAAGTAACACATCGTGAACTTGAGAGAGATTTGGTGGTGGTTCCAAGGGAATTTCTACCATCCCGATATGATCAAGAATCTCAAATGGACCAATATACCAAGGACTTAGTTTCCCATTCTTCCCAAATCTCATAACTTTCTTCTTGGGTGATATTAGTTGAAACACGTTTTCACCAAATTCAAATTCTAGATCATTCCAACTGTTATCAGCATAAATTTTTTGCTGACATTGAGCTATCTTGATATGTTGTTGAATGGTTCTATCCTAATCTTCCATTTCATCAGTGATCTTAGATCCCAATAGCTTTCTTTCTCCAACATCATCCCAGAATATTGGAGCTCTAGATTTCTTCCTAGAGAGGGATTTATATGTAATAATATGAATGCTCTAGTAAAATAAATTATTCTAAGAGAACTATAATAAAGTAAGGTTTTGATCCCAACCAACCTTTAAATCTAGATAACAAGATCTAAACATATCCTCTATAGTTTTAATTGTGCATTTAGACTGACAATCTATATGATGATGATAAGTAGTGTGGAAACTAAATTTTGTATCAAGTGCTTGTGTAATATTTTTACAAAACATTGAGGTAATCTTTGTGTCTCGATCTGATATAATGAAATGTGGTACTCCATGAAACCTTACTACTTCCTTAATGTATATCATGGAAATTTAATCCAGAGATAAGTCTTCTATAATAGCGATGAAGTGTGATGAATTAGTAAGGTGATTAATGACCAACCAAATAGAACTAATACCATTAGAGGTTTTGGGTAGTATAATGACAAAATCCATAGTGATGTATTCCAATTTCCATTCTGTTATGGGTAATGGATGCACCATCACATTATTCTTTTTGTCTTTCATCCTTAACTTTTTGGCATACCAAGCACCAAGATACAAACTCTGTGATATCTCTCTTCACTTTATCACACCAAAAGTATTATTTCAAATACTTATACATATTCATACTTCTGGGATGGATAGATAATGAATAACTATGAGCTTCCGCTAATATCTCATTCTTCAAATCCGGTATGGAAGGAACACATACACGGTTCCTGAACCATATCATTCCATCCTGATCAAGTTTAAACATGGGAACATTTCTAACTTTATTTTTTATATATGCATCTTACTTTTTTGACTCCTTAATATTCACTTGGATAGATGGTTGATCATTCATTTGAGAAAGATAATATTTTTACTCTTTTTTTAGGATTTCTAGGTACATCCTTTGAAAATCCAAAAATATTAGATCTTTTTTTGTCCTCATCATGGATAAGATAATATGATCCTTTCAACTCAAAAAATTGGAAACATTATTTATTTTACTAATGTGGTAATGTATTGAGCATTCATAATCCTTTATCAAATATAACCATCATCTCTAACACATTTTCAAATCCTTCAGTGTGAATATATATTTCAGAATTTTATGATCGGTATATATATCACACTTTTCTCCATAATCATAATGTCTCCATATCTTTAATGAAAAAATTACCACTAAAAACTCCAAATAATGAGTTGGGAAATTTTACTCACGACTCTTAAACTATTGTGAGGCATAAGTGATAACAATGTTCTTATTTATAATAACACATCCCAATCCCTTCTTAGATGTATAACTGTAGATTACAAACCCTTCTACTCTATAAGGTAATGTAAGCACAGGGGCACTGACTAACCTTATCTTAAGTTCCTTGGTATTTTACACACATTCTTCTATCCATAGGTACTTGACACACTTCCAAGTTAACTTGGTCATAGGATTAGGTATTCATGATAAATTCTCCACAAACCATCAATAATATCCAGCTAAAAAAAGAAAGTTATGGATCATAGTCACTATGGATGGTCTAGGACAACAATCAATGGCCTCTATTTTTCGATGGATATACGGTTATAACATCTCTTAAGATTATTTGACCCAAAAATAAAACCTTTTTTTAGCCAAAATTTACTATTTGTAAATTTTTAATATAGTTTCACTTTCGTTAGGGACTTTAGTACATTTATAATGTAATTTTCATTTTCTTACTTTCTCTTTTAATATATAGTAATATCATCTATAAATACTACCACAAATTAATTGAGGTAATATCTAAATAATCTATTCATTAAATCCATAAAGATAGGAGGGAAATTAGTAAGACCAAAAGGCATCACTATATATTTATAGTGTTCATACCTTTAATGGAAATTCATATTTGGTATATCCTCATTATTGGAACTCAATTGATGATATCCGGAACGATGGTCAATCTTGGAAAATTATTGATCTCTGCATAGTTGATCAAACAAGTCGTCGATATGGGGAAGATGATACTTTTTCTCGATTTTGATCTTGTTCAAATCCTGATAATCAATACAGAGTTTCATTGATCAATATTTCTTTTTCAAAAATATAAAAGGTATTCACCAAGGTGACACACTTGGTTGAATGAATCACTTATCATGGATTTATTAGAGTTTCTTAATCAATTCTAGCAACTCAATCGGGGTCATTCTATAGGGATTCTTTGAAATTGGTGTGGAACCATGAATGAGTCATATTGAGAACTCAACTTCATGTATTGTTGGAATTCTAGGAAACCCTTTCAGAAAGACATCCAAAAATTATCATACAATGTACATATAATCGATGGTAATTTTATCCCCAACTATTTGAGATAAACATACCTTATGAATGGGAATTAAGACTCATACACTGGATGTGATCTCCATAGGAAGTTCATACTTATCGTTACATTGATGGACCATCATAGGATGGTTTTGAAATATCATTCATAACTACGCTTCCTCAATAATTGATGTGTTATTTATTCAGGGAAATCCAATCCATGCTTAAGATAACATCAAATTCAACCAAAATAAGAATGAAAAGAAATGTAGGAAGAACATTCCCCCAAATGTCAACTTGAGAGGAATCGTATACTTAGGAATCAATCATTTTACCATAAGGGGTTTTCACTACTAATTCAACATATAATTGTTTTGTTGGAATCTTAACACCCATATAAAATTATTTAGATATGAAATAGTGGGTATATCCATACTCAAATAAGACATTAATAGTTCTAGAGTGTATAGTAAGTGTACCTCTCAACACGTCAGTATCACACACCTCCTTAAAATGGAGATTACATTAGATTTCCCCATGTCCCTTGACATAATTGGTTTCTCACATCTATCATTGTCACCAGCCCTTGGGTTTGGTCACTAGTAAGAATATTATCCATTATCCTTACACTTGTAGAACTGATGCAAGGGAGGTTCATTTTGTGCCACTTTTTCTCTATTTTCATTATTAGCTAACTTATTCCCATCACTTCAGAAATCAAATTCCCAATGGCCTTCCCTTCCACACTTAAAATGTTTATTATACCCCTTAATAAAATTTCCTCCATCCTTCTTACCACACATAGAGCATAAAGGAAAGATCATATTCTTCTCTTCACGGATTTTTTATTTTACTTTAATCTCTATTTTATTTTCTTGTCAAAACCATGATATTGATACGTTACTCCAACCTCCATTTCAACCTTGATTTCACAATGCACATTCTCTTCATAGCTACTAATGTCTCTTTTGGCTAATTCCATTCTAAGACTTTGCTTTATTCCACTGAAGAACCTATCAACTTTACTTTTGGGTTAGATGATAATTCCTAAAGCGTACCTCATAAGTCTCATGAAATTAGCCTCATATGTAAAGAAAAATTCATCACCCCTTTGCTTCAACTCAAGGATCTCTTTATCCATCTTGGTTAAAATAATCCTAGAAAAGTAATTATTGAAAAATATTTTATTGAACTCTTTGGAATCCATGGATTCAATTTCATCTTATCGTGTCATATTCTTAATTAAAGTCCACCACACTTCCGCTTTTCCTTTTTACCGATAAACATACAGAACTAATTTCTCGTGCTCCAGACACTAGAGAACAGAGGATATATTTTTAGTAGTAATTATATATTGTTCAGCAAAAAGTGGATCAGAAGACCCTCTAAAATAATTTTGGTGTTTCCTCATGAAAGGCCTAATAAAATTTTGTTCTCTCATTTTCTCATTTGGAAGTACACCATGATTCATTACTTGAGATATTTGGGTGAGCATAGAAATAAGATTTTGTAATACAACTCCAATATCATTCAGTTTATCTAGAGTAAAATTGTTTCATTTTCCATCGTAATCACCATTAACACAGTTCCTTCGGGTTCTAGACATTGACTAAAACCAAAAGCATGGAGAAATAAATAGTTATCATAATGACTAACCAAAAAAACATAAAAATTCACATATAGGATGTCTAAATTATGACACCTTCCTTAATATATGACTCCTTAGGTTTATCCTACATTATTCATATCTAACTTATATTTTAATACTTCTTGATGGTTCATGATGGGTTTCTTAATTCCCAAAGCATACCCCCATTAATTTCAAACCAGGTGTGCAGCAAGGCCCTTTTTCATGTAGTAGGTTACATTGAGTTAAGCCCGAAACACCTTTTCAAAGTTGTTACTCCTATGTACATCTGTACTAGAACCACATCCACTTGTAGTATCCAGAAGGGGATGTATTTTTAGGAAAACACTCACTTTATCCTTTACAAAAATTATAGGACATTTTCCTATACTTTTTATTATCATTAGCATTTTCCATAGACATTTCTTTAGGGTTCTCAATAAATATTTCTCATCCTTGTTTCTAAAGGTTAACTAATCCTTTCCTCTGGTACCAACTACAATGACCCTCGATTTTCATACATTATCATCAAATAACTTTTATGGAATACTTAAAACATTATACAAAAAGACGACCAAAGACCATATTATTCTAGTGTCTTTGGTTACCTGGAAACATAATCAGGGGGGATCTAAAATGATCAATAAGTGAAAACAAGGGAGATATGTAAACATAAACAATAGTATAAGGGTATGAGAATATGATCATGGAAATATAAGAACATACCCTTCATATCAAACATCATAAATAGGTATCATGGAATAAATATTGGCAGTTCATAAGATAAGAAACATAAGGAAATAAAGAGCATAACCAATGAAATCATAACATAGGAATAAAACATAGAATTTTTTAAAACACATAAGAATATAATATTATTTCTATAGCATTCAATACATCACTTTCAAGGCCATATTGGTTGTATGGGTTCACTCATCATTCCATCTTGGAAGTTAGCGTTCACTCCCATGGACATCTTAATAGAATGATTTTAGTCATCATATCATATTTGTAGTCATGGTTCACTCCCATGGAAATCTTAGTAGTTAGGGATCCCTCAAAAGACCATCTTAGTCTATCTCATGTGATATAATTGTTTACCCAATGCATTGGAGGGATATATTGATCCTGCACATCTCATAATAAAATCATACATACATATTCCAAAAAATCATAAATAATTATATCATAACCCATGGAATGAAATTGGTATCATAAAATTTTAATAATATCATAAAATTTGGAAAAATATACAAGTTTTATAATCATTTTATCAAAATCATAACTCATGAAAAGAAGTGGGGATCATAAGCATATAACCCATGAGAGAGAATTAGTTTTTATAAATATCATGCCATAAAATCATAAACCATTCATTTAAAAAATTAGAATAGAAGCATTGAATAATTTCTCTATTAATTAATGAGTAACTCTAATGGATGACATAATATATGGAAAATAATTTTGAGGTATCCTTTAAAAATATTTCTTGAGGAAAATATCCTTTCTACATTAAAAAATAGTTGTTAAAACATAAAACCTTTTTGAAAACCTTTTTCATTGAAAATAGATTTTAAAACATATAAAGGAAGACTAGAAAATAATAAAACATTTTTAAAATTATTTTTCTTGAAAATTTTATTCCATGATCATTTGATTTTTTTAAAACATGGTGTTTGAAATAAAATACATTTCGGACTGAAGTGAGAAATACGATAAATGTTTTATTAATTATTTTGATTACTTATATTAAGTACCAAAGAGTGATAAATGGCACTAATATATATATATATATATATATATCTTGAATAAATAGAGTATAAGAAAATTCATGAGATATATTAAGAGATAGATCATAATATTTCATCAAAGGAAGCATAATTATTAACAATCTCTAAAAGTGATGAGATTGTTTTAATAAACTCTTACCACTTGGTAACTTGGGATCATGCTCTCTATATAAGAAAGATAATTTATAGGAAGCTTTAAATATCATGAAAATAATTATATTCATGATATAAAATTTAAAATACACCTCAAAAAAGAATGTATATTCATAACAAACATGTGTCTCAATGAAAAAAAATTGAGATAAAACTATCTTATTGATTTGGTAACTATTGAAAAATAAACCAAATGAAAGAAATATCATATAATGGATATTTAAATACAGATATATTTAATTATAAGATACATATATTAAATTAATAGTAATTATATACACCACACTAAAAAAGTGAGTGGTGAATAAGGCATGTATCTTACCTAAATAAAAAAGTAAGATGATCTTATCTTACCCTATGTATTGACTCTCTTCATACTCATACAAGATTCCTATATAAAAAATGTAATTTTTTTATATATATTTTAGAGAATAAAATTGTTATATATAATACCACATATGGTTTTATTATTACTTTATATTACCTTCCTTTTAGCAATTCTATGTTAAGGTTTCACTTCAGGTAATATCCCCTTTGTTATTTGCATGTGTCTTAATTTATTATTTATTTATTCCATACAAATATATCATGAGTTATAGAATATAAAACATGATATAAATATAATTTATTTTAATTATATTTGTATTATAATAATCTATATAATATATAATTATGAAATGGAATACACCGTTCATGGGTATGGTAGGTCGTACGTATGCATGAACAATGTTTCCACTTCAATTGTCGTATTGAAAGAAAGAAAGAAAATGAAATATATGTATAAAATATCCTTAAATTAGAATTATAATTTTATATATGTAATATATGTGAACTAAACCCATCCTTAATAAATTCCATGTAGTGTGTGAATAAATCACACCACTTTGAGGTGGAGGTAGTCCACACATCCTCAAACAAAATTATTGTATTTAGACAAAATATAAAGTGTAAAGATATATGATGTAAAATAATTAAATAAGATTAAATACATAATATTTATCATATATATCATATATAAACTTATTTCTCATCATTATTCCCACCATGATAGGTGGTAAAGGAAAAATGAACAATCATCTTTTCATGAGGCGGTAATTCATCGTACGCGTAAACAGTATATTCGTTACGCATTATACAAAAATGTGTCTAAGTGTAAGTAAAAACCTTAACATAAAACATATAATTATATTTAGGGAAATAGTTTTTTTATAATAATGTAATAAGGATATTTTAGGGGGTAGAGAATGAAAATAAGATAAAGGTTTTTGAGGAAGGATTTTACTTCGCCTTTTGGAAACTCCTTTTGGTTTTCACAAAATGGGTTTCCATAGAGGGATTTAAACCAAAAGGTATGCTTCAAGGATTAAGTTATAGATGTTTGTAAGTGTATTTAGTATCTATTGGATAATTTTAAGTGGTCTTAGATGATATAGGAAGGGGGAGAGGTGGTGGAATTTTATAGGGGAGGAAAAAGACTCACTTGGTATTTTTTAAAACAAGTTAGGTGTATCCATATTTTTTCCTAACAAAAGTCATAAAAACACAAAAAAAAACTCAATAATGAAATGTTTAGGTACAATTAATGTCCAAAAAACTGGGTTTTGGATAATTTGATAGATCATTTGGTCCATTATGTTTAATTTTTATTCCCTTGTTTTTCTTAATTTTACCTTAATCCTTGTAATTAATTTTAATTACTTTCACTAATATTTTTTTTTAAATTCCTAATTTGACCTTATATAAAATTATAAATTATGATTATTACAAATATTAAATCCATTTTTTTAATTATAATAATATAATTCGTAGAAATTAATTACAATTTAGTTCTGAAGACGAGATGACAAAATGGGTTTTTAATATAAAAATGATCAAAAGTTTTCTAAGTTTTTATACTCAATTTCAAAGTGAAAATAGTTTTAATGAACTATATTATTTTAATTGATAAAAAAATTAATCTAATTAAACTTTAAAACAATTTAGACATATAATTTAACATTATAAAAAAATTAGAAGAAAAAACAGTTTTGAATTAAAATTCAATATTTTTCCCCTTTCATCCAAAAATGAAGTTTATCAAAAAGATATAAATAATTCACCCTAAGTTAGTTTAGAAATTATAAACTAAAAAATTAAGTTTATTTTATAAAATTAAATTTATAAATGTGTTTAAAATTAATTTTATTATTTTAACATAATGACAAGTAAAGAAGTTTAGTTGAGAAAATAGTATTTTGAAACATAAAAGGACTTTACCAAATGTTATATTTTTCATTATCAATATGTTATATTTATATAAAAACATTAGAAAAAATATTTTAAGAGTGATTATTACTATCTATATAAATAATTTAATGTCTAGGTTATAACTATCTCATTTATATAATTATAACAATAAAATGAGGTTTCACAGATACTCAGTGTTATAGGTAACGTACGTCAAGTTGGTGTTGTGTGTAAAGTTCACTGATCAGTGTCCTATGAAAATATTTTCTCACTTATTTTAATGTAAGACATCAATGAAAATTTATTTTATTAGAGAAATTAGGTCCATAAAAACTCAATGTGTTATATCATTGGCCAAATTATTCAATGAGCACCTTCCATTGGAAATTAGATCCATGAGTTATCACGGATATAAGAACCATTGTTGTTTTTTATTCCACAAATAAACTCTATTGGAAACTACTCGAAAGGGGTGTGGGTGTTTGTGTCTAATGTAAAGGTTTCTCCACCAATGCCACAAAATTTCATTCTGACCCCACATGACATTCCAGGATGAAACAAAACATAAGAAGGGTTTATTTGGGGATATATTTATTTTTAAATCGTTTATATTGATTTATAAAGAAAATGTAAATTATCCTAAGAATATCCCTTGGGAGTGTCAAAAAACATGAATAGTAAGAGATATTGTCGTGTACTATGTGACGATCTGGTCAAACCTAATGTTCCCTTTTCTTTTATAGATATCCTTAAAATAACCTTATAAAACTTTTAAAATAATCATTGAAAATTTATTTTTCCAAATGGATAAAAAATATTTTAATGTCATACATGTAAAAAAAATGTTTTCATTCACATTTTCGATAAAAAATAGTATTTGTTTTGAAAATAAAATGAAGATTACTTTAAATAAATTAAAAGTTTAAAAAGAATTAAAAAGTTAATACACAATTTTCAAAAGGTTAAAAAAAATTAAAACATTTTTATAAAATATTTTTTTAATGAAAAAGGATTTCTGACCAAATAGAAAAGCAAAGTCATATTTTCATATAAGCATTTTATAAGTCATTTTAAGTACCAAAGAGTTTAAAAATATAAATATTACTTGAAAATGTTCATTAATAACAATATTATAATAAAATATATTTATTTTAAGATATAAATATAAATAATCCCTCTAAGGGAGACATTAACATAAGAAATACTGAATAATGATGGGATTGTGAAATAAACTCCTACTACTTTAGTAACTTATAAATCATAATACCCATAAAAAATGACATAAAATAAAGCTTTAAATACCATTAAGAGAAATATATTCATGATATAGAATATAAAATGGGTATTATATAACCCACACAAAGGAAATAGGTGTTTAATATGGCCTATGTCTCACAGAAGTAAAATTTAGATGAGAAACCCTTACCTTGGGTTTAATTTCCTTTAAATGTATTTTTTCCTCAAGTAAAATGGTTTCATGAATATTATTAATATATTCCAGAACCATTATAATATTTTTAATATCATATATGATCCTATTAAAATATTTTACAACCTATTTGTTAATAACATTTCATTATTTTTCTTGTTTCGGGTGTTAATTCCATTATTTTCTTATGTATGTTTTGTTATGAAAGTTCCTATTACTATCCCTATGATATATATATAGAATATAAATAATTATAATAATTTTATAAATATATAATTTAATCATTAGATCTTTTTTAAAATATTTATGAATTTTTTACATGGAAAGTGAATCACATCGCTTCATGGAGATGGTAGGTTATACGTACGCAAGAGTGAAAATATCATTTCCATAATGAGGTAAAGGGTAAGGAATTGTGTGATATATTAATTTTACACAAAAAAATATCATCTTATATATATCACATATATTCATTAATTTTATCCTTACTATATTCCATGTAAACCATAAGTGAAAAATGAATCAGATCACTTTATGAGGAAGTAGTCCACTATTGACATGAGCGATGTTATCATATTTGAAACATAATGGAATGTAAAAATGTTTTAATGATGTTAAAATTATAGAAGTATAATAATATCATAAATATAAAATAAATTTTTTAAATCTATCATTATATTTGTACTTGAAAGGTGGTTATGAAAAATGAACTACATCAGTTTGTGAGGTGGTAGTCCATCTCGCACACGATCGATTTCATTTACCATTTGATGGAAGTGTATATGGATAAATATTATTCCATAAACATAATAAAATGTCATTATATCATATATAATTTGGTTATTATATTGTAATTTCATATACATAATTTAAAGTGAAAAAGGAAGAAAGAAAATTAAAGAGCTTTGTTAAGACAATTACCTTCTATAAGAGAAACCTACTTTAGATCTCTTCTTAAGGACCCGAATGATGGTCTTTTTGGAGGACCATCAGATCTAGAATATGTATTAGGATTTTTGTGATAATTGTTTTTAGGGTTTTCTGATAAAAATTGATTAATGGGTGTGAAGAAGTGTTGGGAGGTTGTTCCATTTTATAAGTGGGTAAAAGGAACCCTCTACGAAATTACTTGGAAATTTCCAAATAGAATCCAAAATTATAAAGTTATTAACATGAAAAAAGCTTCCAAATAAACTTATGTGTAAATTTTGGATAGGATGATATATAAATATGTCCATTAAATAATATTTTTACATGTTTTTGGGTCATTTAACCCTTATCTTATTAGTTTAACCCCATGGAAAATCAGTTTTAACCTCAACTATTGTAATTAATTTTTACTATTTTCACTACTCATTTTGGTAAAAATCTATTTATATTATTAGATAATATAAACTATTATTATTAAAAATGAAATCCATTTTCTAAAATTGAATTCACAAAAGTGTAAGAATTCAATTTAAAATTATACCAACAGACACGAAGAAAAAGTCTGTTTTAAAAGGAAAAATTCTCATATGTATTAATGGTTTTAGTATAAAAATTCAATAAAAAATGATTCCAATTAAATAAATTATTTTATTTTAAATATAATTATACTAATATTATTTCGAAACAAATTTAAAATTTTATTTAACATTGTAAATAATTTAAATGAAAAGATAGTTTTTAGTAAAAATTGTATTTTTCACTACTCATTAAAAATGAAACATTTTAGAAAAATCCAAAAAAAGTCACCTTAGATAACTTTAATAAAATTATTTCAAAAATTAAATTTATTTTTCAAATAAATTTTCTAAAATTGGTACAAACTAATAATAATTTGTGTACGCAATTTTTGACTAAACCACCTTTTAAAAAAATATAGTTCTTTTCAAAAACATTTCTTTTTCTTTCAAATGATTATTATTTTATTTCTAATCAATAAATAAACATTTATTTTATTTTATAATGTGTAAATCTTAAATTTTACCAAATTTATTTAGTATTATTCATACCCACTAACTTAATGGCTAGGTTATAATGGTCATGTTTCAATAATAATATTTTAATAGAGCATTATATTTTATTTAAACTCAGTGTTATGAGCATAGAAACTATTTAATAGATTGAATTTACTTAAAAATAGTAATACTTAAATTTTTGAAGTGTTATATTCTCCTCTAAAATTTGTTTTTTATGTCCTAAATGTTATAGAACATGATGTTCCTATTTTAAAAATCACATGGTGTTACATATACCAAGTACACATATATCAATTTGTATCTCGTATCCTTATTGAAATATTAAAGTGGCCCTAGAAACATCATTCGGACATATATTATTGAATGATCAGTGAACACTACCCCTCCAATGATCTTCAAAATATATCTGTATTCATAACACATGATACTATTCATCATCATCATCAAGTTAATGTTTGAAATGCATATTAAGAAATCCCATGCATAGATGACTGCCATTTTTAGTTATCTCATCCACCTCAATGTTTAGGCCTAGTAATATATGTAAAATCACAAGAAAATATGTATTGGTGGGTTATATAAATATATCACCATGAATATAAGTACCATAGAATAAATTTTTCATCCTCTAGGGTAATGGACTTCTCCCCTCTAGGCTAGAGGAAAGTGTGAGTCTCAAGATTCCATCACTATGTGAGGGGATGTAAGGAGATCATGATCAATAAATATGTAATTTGACATAGTGGTTTCATAAATCTAGCACAATGTAGATATGGAATAATAAAATGTGGAGTTTTAATGTGATGATAATGGTTCACCCTATGCACCCTAACCCATAAAAGTCCATTCCCTTATAACACCCTCTATTATCATGTTTATAGTACTCAATGAGTAGAGTCACATCCTTTACCACTATACATAAAAAATATATAATTACTAATTAAGGAAAAATTAAATTATAATGTTATGTTTAGTAGAATGTAGGATATAAAAATTATGTCAATGAGTACATTAGCATCCCCAAGTTCTAGATTAAAATATCGCAATTAGATATGATATAGATGGAAAATGGATAAAAGTAAACAAAAAATTATTCTGAAATACATAGATGAATCAATTTTAACAAAATTACATACATCCCAATAATTTAGAATTAGAACATGTTTCGAGAGTGCTAGGACATCACTTTTTATTATGAACTTCCCTATGATATATTCTACATCTCAAACATTGGCCTTGTTCCTATGGTCATTCCATCATATTCAAAATTCTACTAATCTTTGTTCTGACTCATTGAAGTTTCCTTATAATTTCATGTATCAATAAAGGTTGTTCAAGGAGTATTAAGAAATATCGAAACACTATAATAGGTATCCAAAATTCATTAAAATATTTAACAATGGTGTCTAGTTGGTATAATTTATCAACATATAATTCCCATGAGATGTTCATTGGGGCACATGTTATAATGGATCATGCATAAGGAAACCTTAAAGCCTAAAAGTTTCAATAGTCATTGTACCTCTAGTCTAGTATGCCACCAACACTCCACCGTGTTTACCTTTGTCGGGGTCATGACACTTTGTCACTTTTAATAAACATTATTCTCAATTGAACAATCAAACATTGAAAGTGGAAGATTCTTCAATATTCTTATAAAACACCACTAAAAGTTTCATCTGTATCACAAGATATTCTAAATCCCATCAGTGGTTTGCCTTCATATTTCTATTAAATACATCACATAATGATAAAATTTCTATTGAACTAAAATTATTATTAGTAACATGCATATCTCTTGAATATTCCATTGATGAAATCGAAAATGTTTGTATACAGGATTTCATACATCCTCCCCCAATCATATTATAATTTTTATTTCACTTTAAGGATTTATATAATTTATTCATAAACTCCTTTCTTAGGCCAATGGATTCCTTCCAATAATTTCTCAAATATTCAATGATATGGATCATATTCTACAATAAATTAAATAATTTATATAAAAAATAATGGTATCATTACATTGATACATAAAAATACCAATCACATTATATATCAAGTTTAGTGATGATCGAATTCTTGACTTATCCATGAAATGTATTTCATACATTATGAAGGTTTTGGTGCATAAAAAAATGGTTTCACCCATACAAAAAAATCATCAATTTCTTCATATTTAACCTAAAAATAGATTAAATCAATGCCATAATCCTTTAGATAAGATATTTCCGAATTAATTTTTGATTAATTTATAAAATATAATTAACTCTTATCTTGAAATTCTTTATTTTCTAATTTGGTTTAATGATTAAAACCCATTTGATTATATCATAATATCATCAAGGGGATCCAAAGAAGAGTCACTCTAGAAGTATCCTCACATGCTATAAAAACTTAGGATCATCATAGATGAGTCATAACATGATAGAACATTATATCAAACCCATTGATCACAACTCAAATACTTCTATACTGGAAAAAACCACCCTAGTTCTCCCAATATTGAGAGGGGGAGGGGGATTTCTGGTTCTCTATTATTGAGAGAGATCTTTAAGAGATTCTCTACACACTTGATAGAATTATCTCTTCAAGTCATTATGCATAATAATCCACACACTATTAAAAATGATATAATTTTGTTTATATATTAGGGTTTAATAATAAATAATTTCACATAGTCCCTCCATCTAATTGTTAGAGCATAATAAAACCCCATGTTAGAATAACAATATTATTATTATTATATCCTATAACGTGTTCAAAACTAATGGATTATATAAATTAATTAATATTTATTTAAATTATAAATATATTATTTCTATTTAGACCATTTACTCAGCTCTTCATTCCTATTTAGAATTTACAGAACCTAGAATAATAAATACTTATTTACCAAATAAATATTTTTTATAATTAATTAATAAATTAGATAAATAATTTATTCACTAACTAGTAAATAAAAATTTCTTTACCATTCACAAAATTAAATTAATAATTACATAGTAAATGAAACAACAGTTAAATAAATATTTTAATCTGAACTATAATAACAATATTTATTTAATATTCAACTCATTTATGTATCCTTTTGGGAAATTGGTGATTGAATCTAGAACAATACGCACAAACTAAATAAATAGTATTCCCTAAAATTAGAGAATAATATATGTTCTAATATTAATTTAAAAAATAATTTAATTTGGATTTTTGGATATTTCTTGTGTGAGACCCTCTAGGCCTCTTCCTCGGTGGAATTAGGGTAACTAGACTAAAGTATAATATTAGTTTCTAACTATACATCAAGGATCCCATAAAGAAATAAGTAAATATTCCAATGACAAAAACCTCATATGAAAACTCCCTTGTGTAATATAATACATTTATCTCAATATCTATTCAATGTGGTTGTATACACATAACCAATATACCCAATATTTCTTTCCTTGACAACATGAAAAGAACACATCAATAAAACAACCATGACCATGAACTTAATTAGATAGTTCAATTTCAATAATTATTTTGAGATATTATCTTGAAAGGTACAAATACCATCTTTGTCTACTCATCAGTGTCATATCACTCAATGAGTACCAAATGTATCCTACTTATCCCTAAATATATGGCATCATAGTTTTTTTAATACATAAAATTACATTAATAATGAAATGCATTATTAATAATACCATGTCTAAGGATCATTTAAAATTCTCAAAAAATAAAAATATCCAACGACACCAAAATCTTGTGGAAGTCATATTGGTATCTCTATTCTCATAACCTCCTCTTTTGGAGATCACCAATTGGGAACTTCATGAAAAGAATCCTAAATGTCTTATGACACCCAAACACCTGACAACCTATATTATCGATGTCTAATTAGATGATGTAATCTGACCATAGAAAATGTATTTAAGAATACTTTCATTTCCCTTTGAGGATCCCATCATAAAAAGGGACTGTTATATCATTTTTTATGTGAAAAATATTACAAGTAAATTATCATGTTAATGAAATAAAGAGGGATATACATCATGTAATAATTTATTTACTCTATATATGTCTTGAATATATAGGTAATCCAAAGTAAAATGTAGTTAGTTCCACAATACCAATTCTAATAGACTCCCACTTACACTGAACCCAAATAATAATGAATTTCAGTATGTTAACTTCCATATGATATCCATGCTTCTGTTGAGATATGTATTTAATAAAAGGACCCCCCATGTTATTATCCATGATAAAATTTTATACTTGAACCTCCCCCCTCTAACAGAAACCTCAATTGGTGATACTTCAAAATTATATTCTTAATTTTTTGATGTCAACTCATATCCTTGGGGAGAATAACTGATGGTGTATTATAACAATAAAATGTGATATGATATTTACTACTAGGAACCACATTAATATCATGAATTTTTATTGATATCCATACTTATTTTTATCTATATCAAAATCAGTAATACACCTAGACTCTACTATAAAATGGACAACCCATAGTTGATTTGAACTCTCCTGAATCACAGTATCTCCATTGAGATTATAGACATATCTTAGCTGCAGTTTCAAATCAACTTAATCTATTTTAAAACTAATATTTGTATATCCTCTAATGAATAGTTCCTCATCTCCTCCATAAACTAGGAACATATCCTATGTATTCCTCAAAAACATAGTATTGTATTAACCACCATCTGATGGAATTATTCATGGTATGATTGATATTTTCCTAAAATGATCAAGGTGTATGAAACCCTTGTTCTGGTGTATATAATGTTATATAAGACCGATAATATAATTAATACATGAGGAATCCTCGTCATCCTATGTCTCTCCTCTTATATATAAGGACACATTTTTTTAGAGTGATGTATTCCATATGAAACTAGAAATAATTCCTTCTTAGATTATTCCACATTGAACCTATTTAATATCTTATCAATATATGGACCTTATATTAGTCCAATAAGCCTCATGGATCAATTGTGATTGATCTTGATCTTGACTATGTTTTCTACTTCACCTATGTACTTTATATATAAGCATGTGTTCAACCACATCTTACCTATCTCTAAAACTAGTATATCGTTTCTAATGGGTAATATGTCATCAACATAGACACCAAGGAAAATGATCATAGTCCCATTAAATAACTTATATCCACATGGATAATATTTATTTTTTATGAAACCAATTTAACTTATAGCTTAATCAAAGTAAACGATCCATGATCTGGATGCCTGATTCAACCCATAAATAGACCTATATAGTTTACATACCTTATTAGAATCTCATAGATTCAAAAATACATTTTTTGTTCAATAAAGATATATTTTATATTATATCCATTAAAGAAATCAGTTTAAACATACATATGAAAAAAATCATATAATCATAATAAGATATTATGACCAGAAGAATTTGGATTGATTTTAGTATAGGAACTGGTGAAAATGTTTTTCCATACTCAAATCCTTGACATTATTTAAACACTATTAAACCATCATATCCTTATAGTTACAAACATTTCCTTCCATGACTTACTTCCTCTTTAATACCCATTTTAAAAAAAATGGTATTTTCATCAACTAGAGGATCTACTAAAACCCAAGCTTAGTTATATTACATGGAATACAACTCATAATTCATAGCCTTTTTATATCTAATATATTCTAATCCACATACTGATTTATTGTAGTGAATAGATTCATTATCATCAAATAATAATGATTCACCATCCTTGGGTATATCAAAAACTCTATCTATCATTTTCTTTAACCTCTCTATAACTCCTATGTAGTGTTGGTGTCTCTATAATATCTTCTTCTATAGGGCTCTATAGAATCTATTATTATACCTATTCTTTTGTATCTTGGTCTTGAATCTCACTTAAATTTTCCTTGTACCCACTTCATCTTTTGAATATGTCTTCCCTCTCAATAAAAATTTCTTGTTTGGATACTATTACCTTCATATCTAAAGGTTTACATTGATAATATCCCCTTATTTCCTTGAAATTTCATATAATAATACTCTTGGTGTTGTATGGTGGTAGTTTCTTACCATATATTACCTTATAAATTGATCTATAACCCCATTTACAACATGTGATAGAACAAGTTTCCTTCCACTCCATAACTCAAATTAAATTTCAGCTATTACATTAGTTGGATCCCATTTTAGTGTGTACAAAATTGGTCTGTAATGCATATCCCTAAAAAGATAATAGAGAACCCCCAATGAATCATCATTTATATCATCATGTCCAATAAGATTTGGTTTCTTCTTTCACTATCACCATTCCATTGTGGTTTATAAGAATGGGTTAGTTAACATAATCAATAAACTCTTAGTTAAGATACTCTCCACCGTGATCTGAGAAGATTTTATCAATCTTCTTAGAAATTTGATTATTTAATTAATTATTAAATCCTTAAATTTATCAAAGGATTAATACTTATACCTATCAATTATATAAATCCATATCTACTAAAGTCATTAGTTAAAGTAATGATGTAAAAGAATCCACCTCTAGCTTTTACTGGATAGGATTCACACGTGTCTATATGAACCAGTTCTAAAATCACTATGAATCATTCTAACTTTTAACTTAATGGAGATTTTAATATTTTTCCTTATAGAAAAATGTGAAAATATCAACTGGTTTTAGTTAAAAAGAATATAAATACCCATATTGATATAACTGTGTCAAACACTTATAGTTTACTTGGTTGGGGTAATGATGCCACAACTTGGAGTGATATGAGGTATGTGATCCTAATTCATTATCATTTTCTAACACTTGGTATTAATTTTATAATACATAATGACCATTATTTAAATATTTCATACCATAATATATGATATCTTCATAAAAGAAACTGATATTATTTTAAAATTTGAATATAAATCTAGCCATATCTAAACTAGATATAGATATAATTCTTTTGGTAACACTAGTCACATAATAAAAATTATTTAAAAGGAAAATTAATCATATTGGTAAAGTAAGATAATAGTATCTGATAGATAGTGAAACTTGTCTGATTGTGTTAACATATCAAAGATACACCTCACCTATTCTGACATTTATAAATCTAAATGGTTCCTATATTTGGATATAAATATGAGCACTGCAAGGTGTATCTGATACCAAAATTATAGAAACTTAAATATTACATTTGATAATGAATGCATGTAAAGCTTCCTCTTACTTCTTTACTAGATGTGTGATTCTTATTTAGTATCCCTTTTTTCCACACACAAAACATACTCCTTCATATTCCTAATCCTCTCCATGTATCCTTCTTCTATTGTCTACGTAGTTTGTAGAAGATTTTGAATTTTTGTTTGTTTTAGAGAATTTTACCTTTCCCTTACTTACTATTCACTATAAGAAGTATATTTTTTCCTTGACTTATTTTCCTATCCACTTAGTGAATCAAACTAATGAGTTTTCAAAGGTACTTAACAATGTTTTTCATTTTAAAATTTATAACAAAATTGGAGAAGATCTGAGGGAGTGAAGATAGTATATAATCAATCCATAATTCATCGAGTAGATTAAAACCTAGAATATATAGTATATTAATGGATCTATTCATCCTAAATATATTAGGATATTCCAATAGACCTTCTCCAAGAATGCACCTAAAAATTTCCTTGGAGATTTAAGATCTATCCTATCTATCATTATCCTCATAAAGATCTTGTTAGGACTGGGGTGATGATAAGGTGATCATACTCAAGGTATTGTCTTTTGTTGTCAAGTAAGATTAAGATGAAAGAAAAATCACCCCACTTGTATTTTGGTGAAATTCGGTTTGACTATCATATATGGAAGAATTAGACTCACAATTCTTGAAAAGTTCCATTGTATTTAGGAGAAGCTGGTTGAAAGAAAGGCTCATCATATTCAAACAGAATCCAAAATAAATTTTTTGATAGTATTGGGAAATAATCTTGTTAGATGTAAATGGTCATCAGATTCAATATGAATATGGTATATAATATTTGATCATATTGAGAGAATCAAAGTCTATATGACTACGATAAAACAAACATAATGATGTTTTTTTTATCTTGGTGTTCTCATAAATCATGAGTTTATGGTAAAACATATGATTCAATCTTGATGGAAAAAAGAGTGAGTGAAATAAATGTTACCAATTATATTCAGATTGATTGGGTCTGAATGGGAATGAAAAAAAACTAGATATAATATTCAGATGGATCATATTTAGGTTGGGTTACAAATATGGATGTTGTTAAAAGAAAGACCAGCATTGTATCAATTGATCATCAATGTATTTAGAGGCATTATATTTAAAGAATAAACATGGTGAATCCATCATAATAGGGTCATCGGATTCATAAAGTCCAATAAATTTTGTAACAAATGTGTTGTTTCTTTAATCGAGTCAAGAGAAATCATAAATTGAGTAAGAATTACTTGAGATCATTGATTGAAAAGAAGGAAAAGAATGTGACCAACAAAGTACTAAACTATTTAAAGGCATTGAATTTCTTTGTTTGATGTTTAAATATGTAAAGAAAAAAGATGAAGAAGGTTTCCATTTCAAGTAAATCAAGAGAATATCTGAAGAAAATAGATAGATGTGTTGTTGAGGGGGAATATTGAAATTAAAAGAGATTTATTTCTTAATA
The DNA here is from genome assembly GCA_963277665.1 of Viscum album. Lineage (NCBI taxonomy): Eukaryota > Viridiplantae > Streptophyta > Magnoliopsida > Santalales > Viscaceae > Viscum > Viscum album. Next base: position 180,348,410 of record OY728153.1, on the reverse strand, counting down.
ATTCATACAGAGGATACATATTGAATAAATAAGATTGAGTCAATCAGAATCAACAATTGAAATCAGATTGAGAAATTGGATTCATACTGGTGATTAAAAAATAAAATTTTATAAAGAGAAGAATATTCAAGAAGATTCAAGAATTGTTGAAAAAATCATAAATTCACTCGAAATTCAAGGGAAATTGTGTTTTGGATGAATTTTGTTGAGCGGGAAATTTTTGGGGATTGCTTCCAAAACATCTCATGGGTCACCTATGAAAGGAGAAAATACTTTGTACTTTTTATGACTGAGGCACTGTTTTCTAAAGATAGAGAAGATCCAACTTTATAGGGAGATAAAATAAGCTCTCCATATCAAAACTTTTTTTAAGAAGTTTCAATAGCAACAAGTGAAAGGTTAAGGGATATGATCACAAAAATATATTCATATGATCATAATTTTCAACTATCTATCAGATGATACTTGTCATATTATTCAGATAATTATCATATCAGACTGGTTAATTTGATCTTGATTTCTGTATTGGAATTTCTGGACTGAGGAAGAAAGAGTTATATACTTTCATGATTTTATTCTGGAAGAGCTACATCTATCGTATTTAGAAATTATTTTTGAATATTTGAGTTCAAAGATTATATTGGGAAATCAGGTCTACAGAATCAGAATGATTTGATTGGACTGGACAATGAAAATGAATTATATATCAAAGTCCTAAATTTATTACCATATTCTAGGTAATAAATTGAATAAATGGTTTTCAAATAATACATTTGTGGATGTTTAAAATAAGCACAGGTAATGTGAGTTGTTACACAAACATGGTTTTACCATATTTGTTCTAAGAGTGTGCACACACACTTTTATATTGTCTTCAAAGTGATAAACGAGTGAAAGGGTATATCATACTCGTTTTATTCCACTAAAATAATTTATTTATAATGGATTTTGTGTTAATGGATCATTTACAAACCTTACCAAGGACGTGACTATTCTTATTGAATAGTGAACCCTATAAACATTTGGGTTCCTTTATATGTGTTCTTGAATTGTTTTTTGGAGGTAATGAAATCTTCAACATGAGGATAATGTTGTTTCAAGGAAACAAAAAATAAAAAGAATCATTCATTCACCCCCTCTCCCTCTTAGAGATACAATCATGCTGACTGGTCCCTTTTAGATCCCAAAGATATGACAACATACTGGATACATTCATGTTTTTCTATAGTCTCTACAGCTCTCTACAAATTGACAATAACATTGGTAAATATACATATATATTATAATCTAAGTGTCTCATACATATAGATATATCTCCCTCAATCATACCCTGAGAAATATCTCCATGAATTAGGGACTAAAACATGTAATACTTCCACTCTTGGCATAGCCATTGTGCAAGTTCATGTATAACTCCTAGATTTTGTTGGATTTAGTTCCATAGAACCAACTATTTTATAATTTATGATTACCTATATTCATAGTTTTTAATATTAATATAGACCTTATCACATCAGGATTTTTCTTTCACATAATGTAGAATGTGAAAATTTCCCAAGAGTGGTTATTGTGACGAAATTTCATAGTAGTTCCCTGCTATAATGAGAACTAGGAATTTCCACAGTAGTATTCTTAAATATATGTTCTATAGTTAAAATAAATAATTTTAGGGACACAAATGATACTATCTATCAAGTGTGGAGATGCATAGGACATTTAGGAACCTTCTCAGGGTGTATGCCCTTGGTAATTTCTACCATTGGAGATTATGAGAGCAAGAACTTCCAGTAAGGAATCAACAATTATATGTATCATTTGATATTCATATATATTAAAATTTATTTTTTTCTTTTTAATTTAAGATTATTAGTAATGGATATTATGAGTTTTTTACATTGATTTATTGATGGAAACATTGATGAAAGATGTTTGTAGTGAAGTAAGATACATTGGGTGTGTCACAAGAAATACATCATTAATGAATAATGTGGGAACGGATTTTTCCCTTTTGTCCTTTAATAGAAGTTGATATATGGGGACCTTTGATATAAATTATATTGCCTAAATAAATCAACGGCCTTGGGGTTATGTAGTCAAGTTCAATTTCTGTAAATTTAAATAAAGAGACGTCAAGCACATAGGTTAATGACAATATAATGCAACCATTTTGATTAGAGATATCATGGAAAAGGTAATATAATACACAGTAAGAATTTGAATGAGGTTTTATGTAACACCCCGACCCCTATAGGCTGGAGTCGGTGCATTACTTGTGATATTGGAATAGTTAGAAGGAATGAAAATCCCGAATGAGCGATCAGTTTAGTAGTCTTGAAAAACTAGATACATAGATGTAACACAAATTATATTGAAAAAGGTTACAAGATACAACACATAACAAAACTAAAAACTGCAACCACATGAACTCAATAAAAGACCTTATCTTCATCACCTGTTGAAGGTAAACAATGAAAGGGGTGAGCTAAAACACTCATTAAGGGTTAAAAATATTGTAAGCATGAGTACAATAATAAGTGAATCATAATCAATATGACATAATCAATAAGGCATAGTGAATAAATGAATAACTAATTCCATTAATAAACTGAGAATGAAACTACATCCATAGATTTTGCCATAGTGAAAACCTCATGGATAATAATAATAACTGATAATGAATAAATAGAATTATTATTAATTGGACATCATATATCCGGTACATGAAACCATAATACCGTAAAAACGGTTTAGTTCTATGGGTAGAAACCAGTCTGATTTTTTAGAAACAAACTTGAAGGGTTTGTCGCCAAACTCATTTGTCTCATGAGACATACCGATGCATCGAGGGGAAATAGAGGGACCCAAACACCACCTCATGTCCAAATCATTCCTTATACATTGAGTCAATACAAGAGCAATATTCCATTTCAATATCTGTATAGAGTAGAGTATACGAATTTACCAATATTTCCATAATTAAAATAACTTTCCAAATAAACACCATATGTAAAATGGTATATGGTTTAGACAAAAAACATATCCATGATATGAGATTATGGATATTTATTATAAATAAAATTTCAAATGAAAAGTTATCTCAAATGGGAAGTAGGTACACCACATAAGTATTATTAGGTGCACCACACAAAGTTAGGCACCACAAAATAGCAGTTGAGACAAAGTCTCTTACCATAATGTAATCAGTCGAATAATATGACCAGAACTTAATAAACATAAAATGAATCATTGAATAACATGAATATAAATGGAATAATGTTATTATATATCAAATGTAAGTACACATATACCACATATATAAAATAAGTGGCGAACAATGAAAATCTAACAGAAATGAAAGTGAGATGAGAAACCACTTACAAACATTTTGGCATGGTAACGAGTGTTCTTGTGAGGTATTAATGAGAGGTAAAAGGTTATCCCATTATTTATATGTCAAAAGGGAAATATGGGGGAGGTGAGAAAACATACCCCATCATTATAAATTAAAATAAAAAGGGCACAATATAGGGGAGATTCTTGAACAAAAGTGAGAGAGAGGATCCCTTACCTTATGCTCGAAGGTGTTCTCGGTTGTTCTTAACGACCTGAATAATCAAATTTATATTAATTAATTAATATATCCAGAACCTAATAAACATTTATTTTATATGGTATAACCTTATTAAGTTCATTAATGGCCTTTTTGAAAGGTTTAAAAGATTCAATTTTATTGCTTTAGAGGCATTTTCTTACTTGGTTTCATGATTTGTTTACTTGTATTCATGATTTGTTTACTTGGTTTCATTATTTGTTTACTTGTATTCCATTTTATTTTATTACTTGTATTATTGACATTAAAGATATATAAATGATCCTACAATGAATCCGGTTATATACCATAAAGATGACTCATTCGATGAGTTAAAAAATAAACGCTTGAATTTGGCTTGGCAGTTTTGTGCTCAATAAACTTGTTTTGTATTATCATTCCATATTATGTATGTGTAAAGATTAAAGAATATTAATAAAGATAAAATAAATATATTATGACCTGGTTCAACCATAAATATGGTTTCATGACTAGTAATTATGGAACGATTGAAGAATGAAACTTCGTCGTCCATGAAGGTTATAAATTGGAACCTCATGGATGTTGATTTCGTTTATAAAAATAAAAGGGAGGGAGTAAGAATATTGATTATGGTTCTTCCATTCACATGACATAAATCCATTATATAGATGAAATTTTATTTATCATGATCATTTTGATAGAGTAGGTGAGGATAGGGTAACAAATGAAGATAAATTCAAATGAAACTAAAAGAAAAAGAAAGGTGTTTTACCTCTTGAAATAACTTCCTCGAGAACCTCCTTAAGAGAAAGGATTTTGGTATTTTGGAAATACCAAGAGCTTCCTGGTAGTTGGGAGTGACTAGGGAAGGGTATTTGGGCAAAACATTTAGGATCTTCAAGGATTATAGGAGTGAAGAGAAGAGGGAGTGGTGACTGGTTTTTATAGTGGAGGAGAGGGGTAAATTTTGTGTATTTAATTCATTATTTTATTATTTCCCTCAAGGCAACCAATAGTGTTGTTTCTTGTGACCCATAATAGTAATAAGTGCATGTGAATTTTAACCAAGTGTCCTTACATCACTTATGATGTCATAAATAGTGTATTTAACTGATAATTTTTGTATATAGTATTTTATCGTATTTCACTATTCATAAAAAATTCTAGAATTTCAGAAAAATAACAATCTTAAAGGTGCAATTAATTTTACATCTCATTGAAAAACTAATTAAGATCTCATTATCTTATTACATTAAAAAATAGTATTATTATTTACTATTCATAAAGGTCATATTACTATTCATATTACTATTCATAAGGGTATGTTACTATTCACTAGAAATCAAGTTTGTTCTAACAAACTCCAAATGACTTACTGATCACAACTCTAGATTACCATTTTTTGAAATTCAAAACATAGAAGTGGAAAATTTATATTTAATGGATAAGTTTTGAATATCTCTTAAATAACCAAGTGTTGTTTTAAAGGAAAACTATGATGAATAGAATCTATTTAATAGAAGCATACCATAAAATGTTTGGGGAGTTATATTATTTCCTCCTTCAAAAATTTCATCCTTGAAATTTTCTGTATAAAGTCCACCAAAAAGATCTGGGTGGTTCTTCTTCATGAAATCCTCTGATTACCATGTTTCCCTCTTCATATTATGGTTTCTCCAAAGAACCTATACTAGATGAGTTGTTCTATTTCCCAATACCTTCTCCCTTGTGTCAAGAATTCTGATAGGCTTTTCACAGTATGAAAAATCGGGTTTGAGTTTTATTTCCTCATATGTTAGTACATGCGTTTGGTCTGGCATGTACTTCTTTAACAATGATATGTGGAACACATCATGAACTCTGGAGAGATTTGGAGGAACCGCTAAACGGTAAGTTACAGCTCCAATTATTCCCAAAATTTCAAATGGTCCCATGTACTAAGGGCTAAGTTTCCCTTTCTTACCGAACCTTAAGACGACCTTCCATGGAGATACTTTTTGAAATACATGATCTTCCACTTGAAATTCCAAGTCCCTTATCCGGTTTTCGACATAACTCTTCTTCCTACTTTGGGCTGCTTTAATATGGGCTTGCATTTTCTTTAGTTGTGTCGTGGTCTCTTCAATAAGTTCTGGGCCTATAGGTTTCCTCTCACCAACTTCACCCCAACAAGTTGGAGTTCGAAATCTCTTTCCATATAATGCTTCATATGGAGCCATTTTAATAATAGAATGGAAACTATTGTTGTATAAAAATTTCACCAAAGGCATGTATTGATCCCATATACCTTGGAAGTCAAGAGAACATGACCTCATCATATCTTCTAGAGTTTGAATAGTCATTTTAGATTGTTCTTCGGTTTGGGGTGATATGTGGTACTCATATGAAGCTCAGTATTCAAAGACATCTGGAGACTTTTCTATAATTTTGATGTAAACCAGGGATATCGATTAGAGAAAATTGATAGAGGTGCACCATAAAGTCTCACAACTTCATTAATATAAAGTCTTTCTAGGCACTCAAGTGGCAAGTCCTCTCTTATTGGAAGGAAATGTGTTGTTTTTGTGAGATGATCAACAATTACCCATAGAGCATCATTCCATCTAGGTGTCCTCGGTAGTCCGGTGACAAAATAAATCGTAATATTATCCCACTTCCACATAGAAATAGGTATATGTTTCATCACTCCATTGAGATGTTGTCTCTCTGTCTTCACTTGTTGACAAACTAGACACCTTGACACGTAGTCAGCAATTTCTCACTTCATATTATCCCACCAAAAATATTCCTTCATATCTCTATAAATCTTGGTGCTACCTGGGTGTATAGAGAAATTTGAGCTATGAGCATCGCCTAATAGTTCTATTTTTAGCTCAAGTACCAATGAAATGCATAACCTCTTCCCAAACATCAGAACTCCTTCTTCATACACCAAGTCAGCTAGTCTCCCATCCTTGACAACATTAATTTTCTTGTCTAGATTCCAATTATTAGATTGAAATTTTTTTATATTCTCTAGTAAAGATGGTTTAGAAATCATTTGAAAGAGGAGTGATGTTTCCCCTTCCTTAACAATTCCCATATCCATCTTTAGTAGATCCAAAATTACAGGATGTCTCTCAATCCTCATTTGAGTAAGAAGTCCATGATCTTTCCTTCTTAATGCATCTGCCACCTTATTCGCCTTTCCTGGGTGGTAGTGTATTGAACAATCATAATCTTTGAGTAACTTGAGCCATCTTCTTAGCCTCATGTTGATTTATTTTTGTGTGAAAATATCTTTCAAACTATTGTGGTCTGTATAAATCTTAAATCTCTCTCCATAAAGATAATGCCTCCATATTTTCAGAGAAAAATATTATGGCTGCTAACTCAAGATCATGAGTTAGATAATTTTTCTCATGATTCTTCAAATATATTGATGCATAAGCAATAACTTTATCGTTTTGTATAAGGATGCAACCCAGTCCATTCTTTGATGCATTGTTGTATATTAAAAATCCATCACTTCTAGATGGAAGAGTCAAAATTGGATCATTGACCAATATTATTTTCAATTCATCGAAGAATTTAATACATTCTTTTGTCCATGCGAACTTAACTCCTTTACGCGTGAGCTTGGTTAGTGGATTAGCCAGTTGGGAAAAATTTGGAACGAAACGTCGATAATAACCTGTTATGCCAATAAAAATGTTTACCTCAATTATGTTTTTTGGCATGGGCCAATCTTGGATTTCCTTTATCTTCACAAGATCAACTAGGATTCCATCCTTAGAGACAATATATCTTAGAAAAGAAACTGATTGAATCCAGAATTCACACTTGCTAAACTTCTCATATAATTTATTTCTTCTAAGAGTTCTCAGAATAACTCACAATATATTCTCATGGTCTTCATATCTTTTTGAGTATACTAGGATATCATCGATGAATACCACAACAATTTATCAATATGTTTCTTGAAAACTCTATTAATTAAATCCATGAAAATAGTTGGTGCATTCGTCAGTCCAAAAGGCATCACTGTAAACTTGTAATGCCCATACCTGGTTCAAAATGATGTCTTCAGAATACCTTCCTTCCTCACACTTAGTTGATGATATCTAAATCGAAGGTCAATCTTTGAAAATTATTGATCTCCATGAATTTGGTCAAATAAATCATCAATCTGGGGTAGATGATACTTATTCTTTATTGTAATAGCATTGATTTCTCTGTAAAAAATGCATTGCCTCATGGATCCATCTTTATTCTTTATAAACAAGACCGGGGCTCTCCATAGAGAAACACTAGGTCGAATAAATCCTTCTTCACTCAACTCTTATAGTTGTTTTTTTAGGTCCACTGACTCCACAGCGGCCATTCTATATGGCTTCTTTGATATAGGTATTTCACTAGGAATTAATTCAATTTAATACTCAATTTCCCGCTCTGGAGGATGTCCAGGTAAATCCTTTGGAAACACATCAATGTAATCTTTCACTATATGAACATATTCAATTTTAATATTTCTTTCCTCACCCCTAGATATTGGGTTCTCTTCCTCTCCAATAATTTCATTCAATAAAGCTATTGGGGGTGGTTCTATATAAGAATCAGATGGAAAAGTCTTCACTCTAAAGATAAAAGATTCTACATCATTTTCCAAAATTGCAACTTCCTTTTTCTTGCAATAAATCCTCGCAACATAATTTGACATCCAATCTATACCGAGAATTATATCAAATTCAGTAATGGGTTTGATGATAAGGTTACAAACTAAAGCACATTTTGGTGTTTGGAGGGGGACTAGTCGACATGCCTTTGTTGCAATGATACATCCCATGGGAGTTTTGACTCACAAATCCTTTATTAAATAAAATTGGACATATCTAATATTATTGGAAAACTGAGAGGATATAAATGAATGTGACAATCTAGAATCAAAAAAAGTGTTGGCTAGGTTTGAGGAAATAGTTAAAGTACCTGCCACCACATCACTAGGAACTTTAACCTCCACAGTTGTAATCACATAGGCTCTCCCTTGCTCTCTTGGATTTTTTTGAGGAATGTTTCCTTGATACTGAGGACACTCATTTTCATAGTGTCCCATCTCTATACAATTGTATCATTGAATATCATTGAATTTTTTCTTCCCCTTGCATTCACCATATTGATGACCCTTTTCTCCGCAGTTATAGCAGACTCCAATGCCTTTCAAACATTTCCCGAGATAATTCTTTCCACAGTTCTCACAAAATGGGAAGCTATTCATTCCCTTGCTCTTCTTTGGTGCTTCTCCTTTTCCTTTGTTATCAGAGTACTTCTTATTATGTTGGTTTCCTTTGAAAAAATTTGATCTTGAAAATTACCTCTCTGTTTTTATGGCACTTGATAAAATTTTATCATGTGATGAAAATGATTGAGAAGCCAGTTCCGTTCGAAGACTTGGCTTAAGACCTTCAATGAAATGATCAATCTTGTCTTATGAGTCATGTTTCTAATCTATGGCATGCCTGGCCAGCCTTGTGAAGGTAGCCTCATACTCTGCAACATTATATTCTTCCCTTTGTTTTAATCCAATTAACTTCCTCTTCATTTCGGTTTGTTGCTCATGAGGGAAATATTTTTCGAAGAATATTTCCTTAAAAGTACTCCATTCCATATCTTCTATTTCTTCTTCCTCTGTGGTATTCTGAGTCAAGGACCACCATTGATCAGCATCTCCCTTGAGACAATATACTGTCAGTACTACCTTTTCATTTTCATTACATCTGAATGCCATGAATATCTTTTCAAGGGACTTGATCCATTGTTCAGCAACCACTGGATTAGTAGTCCTGCTAAAAGATGGGGGCTTCTGTTGCATGAAATGATCCAACACAGGTGTGTAATAGTTATTCGTTACAACTTGAGTGTGTTTTGCCAATATGGTCATGATCTGATCTGCTCCAATGTTGACTAGGTTGACTTGATTGGTAGGGAGATCCCTACCTGGCCCACAAGTATTGATTCCCCTTGTTCCATTAGACTTCATTTCTAAATAATGGGATATACTATATTAGTTTATGAACCTAAAACAAAAAATCACTCAACATAGATTGAAATTCTATGCATATCTAATCTAATAAACATGGTTCCTCTATTGAAAAATTTACATTAAACTCTTTCATAATGGATTATAAAGATAATGTGAATTATCCTAAGCATATCCCCCGGGAGTGTCATAACCAAGAGTGTATCAAGGCACGTTGTTGTGCACTAGTTCTCGTTCGAGTCTAGCTCAAAGTGGTGTTTTCGTGTTTTACCCCTAGATACATATATGCCAGAGCCGCCTCAACCTGCTCGTATCCAGACAGGGACGTATTGCTTAAAATATCCACATAATCTATTCCTTACCAAAATACCAGGACGTTATTGTATGTTTATCCTCAAATACTACCTTAGGTCCTTGTTCCCTACTATACATTTCCTACTCTAGTTTCCATGTTTTCTACTAAACTTCCTTTGATACCAACTGTAACACCCCGACCCCTCTAGGCTGGAGTCGGTGCATTACTTGTTATATTGGTATAGTCAGAAGGAATGAAAATCTCGAAGGAACGATCAGTTTGGTAGTCTTGAAGAAACTAGATACATAGATGTAACACAAATGACATTGTAAAAGGTTACAAGATACAATATATAACAAATATAAAAACAGAAACCACACGAACTCAATAAAAGACCATCACTTCATCACCTTTTAAAGGTAAATAATGAAAGGGGTCAGATCAAATGATCATTAAGCGTTAAAAATAGTGGAATCATGAGTACAATAATAAGTTAATCACAATCAATCTGACATAATCAATAGGGCATAGTGAATAAATGAATATCTAATGCCATTAATAAACTGAGAATGAAACTGCATCCATAGATTTTGTCATAGTGAAAACCTCATGGATAATAATAATAACTGATAATGAATAAAGATAATTTTTATTAATTGGACATCATGTATCTGGAACACGAAACCATAATACCATAAAAACGGTTTAGTTCTATGGGTAGAAACCCGTCTGATTTTTTGGAAACAAACTCGAAGGGTTTTTCGCTAAACTGATTTGTCTCATGAGACCTACCGATACATCGAGGGGATATAACGGGCCCCACCCGCCACTGCATGTCCAAATAATTCCTTATACATTTAGTTATTATAAGAGCAATATGCCTTTTCAATATCCGTATAGAGTAGAGTATACGTATTTATCAATATTTTCATAATTAAAATAACTTTCCACATAAATACCATATGTAAAATGCTATATGGTTTAGAAAACAAACATATCCATGATATGAGATTATGGATATTTAATATAAATAGAATTTCAAATGAAAATTTATATCAAATGGGCAGTAGGTACACCACATAAGGATTATTAGGTGCACCACACAATGTTAGTCACAACAAAATAGCAGTTGAGACAAAGTCTCTTACCACAATGTAATCGGTCAAATCATATTACCAGAACTTAATAAACATCAAATGAATCATTGAATAACATGAATATAAAAGGAATCATATTATTTTATATCAAATATAAGTACACATATACCACATATATGAAATAATTGGTGAACAATGAAAATCTCACATAAATGAAAGTGATGTGAGAAACCCCTTATAAACATTTTGGCATGGTAACGAGTGTTCTTGAGATGGCTTAATGAGAGGTAAAAGGTTATACCATTATTTATATGTCACAAGGGAATTATGGGGGAGGTGATAAAACATACCCCATCAATAGGAATTATAATAAAAAGGGCACAACATAGGGGGGATTCTTCAACAAAAGTGAGAGAGTGGATCCCTTACCTTATGCACGAAGGTGTTCTCGATTGTTCTTAACGACCTGAATAATCAAATTTATATTAATTAATTAATAATAAAAGTACCTAATCAGCATGTATTTGATATTTTATAACCATATTAAGTTCATTAATGGCCTTTTTGATGGGTTTAAGAGATTCAATTTTATTGTTTTGGAAGCATTTTCTTACTTGATTTCATGATTTGTTTACTTGTATTCATGAATGAAAGTTAGATTGAAATATGGTTAAACATCCAGAATTGTTAATATATATTATTAGTAACATTAAAGAGATATAAATGATCTAATAATGACTCTGTTTATATACCATGAGTATGACTCATTCGATGAGTTAAAAAATTAATGCTTGAATTTGGCTTGGCAGTTTTGTGCTCAATAAACTTGTTTTTTATTATCATTCCATATTATGTACGTGTAAAGATTCCAGAACATTAATCAAGATAAAATACATATATTATGACCTGTTTCAATTATAAATATGGTTTCATGACCAGTAATGAAGGAACGATTAAAGAATGAAACTTCGTCATCCATGAAGGTTATAAATTGGAACCTCATGGACGTTGATTTCGTTTATAAAAATAAAAGGGAGGGAGTAAGAATATTGATGATGGTTATTACATTAACATGAAATAAATCTAGTATACAGATGATACTAGAGTTATCATGATCATTTGGATAGAGGAGGTGAGGAGAGGATAACAAATTAAGATAAATTCAAATGAAACTAAAAGAAAAAGAAAGGTGTTTTACCTATTGAAATAACTGCCTCGAGAACCTCCTTAAGGGAAAGGATTTTGGACTTTTAGAAAGACCAAGAGATTCATGGTAGTGGGAAGTGACTAGGTAAGGGTATTTGGGAAGAACTTTGAGAAGCTTCAAGGCTTAGAGGAGTGAAGAGAAGAGGGAGTGATGAGGGGTTTTTATAGTGGAGAGGGGTAAATTTTGAATCTTTAATTCATTATTTTATTATTTCCCTCAAGACAACCAATAGTGTTGTTTCATGTGATCCCTAACAGTAATAAGTTCATGTGAGTTCAAACCAAGTGGCCTTAAATCACTTCTGATGTCATAAATAGTGTATTTAACTATTAATTTATGTATACGGTATTTTATCGTATTTCACTATTCATCAAAAATTCTAGAATTTCAGAAAAATCCCAAAACTTTACCCTAACCATTTTTTGACGTGTAGAATTCAAAAATGAACTCCATTTTTTAAAATTAATTTTATAAATATTATTAATTTAATTTTTAAATAAATTCATAGTTAATTCGAAAAATAACAATCTAAAAGGTGCAATTAGTTTTACATCTCACTGAAAAACTAATTAAGATCTCATTATCTTATTGCCTTTAAAAAATAAAATAATATTATTATTTACTATTCATAAGGGTCGTATTACTATTCATATTACTATTCACAAGGGTCTGTTACTATTCACTAAAAATCAAGTTTGTTCTAACAGAGTCCGAATGACTTACTGATCACAACTCTAGATGAAAATTTTTTGAAATTAAAAATATATAAGTGGAAAATTTATATTTAATGGCTAGGTTTTGACTATCTCCTAAATAAATTAGTGTAGATTCAAAGGAACACAGTGATGAATAGAATTTTTTTAATAGAAGCATACCATAAAATGTTTGGGGTGTTATATTTTATGTCATTTAGACATTATATTCTTACTATATAGGTGACTTGGAATGTTTCTAGACACTAACATTGGACTATGGGATACATAGCCTAATGCCACTGAGGAAGAGGCCTAAAGGGTCACACACTAAGTGTATCCAGAATATCGGTTAAATAATATTAATATTTATTATTTAACATATTGAATAAATTTTATTCTCATGCATGGTTTAACAATTATTCATGTTTAATTGGTCACACATATAATGTCAGTAGTTATTCAAGAGAATATTCCATGAGAATAATATTTAATAAATATTTATTATATATTTAGTTAATATAATATTTATTTATTTATTATTGAATAATGATATTAAATACATTTAATAAATAAATAGTCATTATTCAAGGCTCGATAAATATATTTGGAGGATGGAAGACCTATTTTAATAATCTGGTGAGAAATAATATATATTGAATATTATTTTAATAACAACATATTTAATTTAATTCAACTGTTTTTTGAATGTTAAGAAATAATAATAATAATAATATAAACATGGTATTATTCCAGAATTAAGAAAAATAATAAGGGTGTGTGCTCAATTATTATTTTATAATAATATTAGTATTTAAACCTAATTATATCATTTCTTAAAGGGGTTTCTATTTTTATTTTTGGTTATTCACAACAATATCAAGACTATATTATCTCAAATCCCTAGAGAGATTCCTCTCTAAGAACAATATCAAGAATGAAGTTTGATCCTCCTCTATAACCATTCTTGTGTCTAGAGAGATCAAATAGAATCCTTCATCAAGTGATTCTCAGGGAAATCAAATGTGAACAATTCAATCATCAGGATCTACCGTGCTAGCACCCAAAGATTCTTATGAAGATGTTCGATGGTTATTGGAACATGTGTGGATTACCACTAGAGGGATTCTACTCGTTATTTCTAAAGTACAATTATGGTATGACATAGATACATTTTTAGAAATATCAATGAATAAATAATTCATCAAAATATAATTTTATAATTGTTTAAATTATGTATAAATAATTTTTTATGATAATGATCTTGGTATTGGCATTCAATTATCAATTTATATTTGATTAAATTATGTTGATCATGTCATTTTTATTCATGAAAATATTATATTAATCATTGATTGCGACAAAACTCCAAGTTTAAAATGCTTCATCTGATGATTCTTCTTTTCCTAGAACCTATTAAATCTGATTAGTCACATTATTATTTATAATTGTTTAAATATCATTGATTGATTTATGCATTTGTCATTAGATTAAAAATTAATAATTATTTAATTCCAATTACAATATATTGTCTTCTTAATTATTGTTCTCATAAATATAATAAAATTAATTAATTTTATGGATGGGAAACATTCGAATAACTCATTGAATGGTGTCAAGGATTCTGGCCTGTTGACACACGAGTACATGTTGTGTAACCTATTAATACATGTTGTGTACCCATATCCAATACACCAAGAATTAATTAAGAATTAATTCAATCCATGTGTATTTATTACACATGATATTTATTTCAATAGACTACATATTTCCCAAGCTAATCTAGAGCATGGTAATCTGGACTACATGGTGTGTAACATCCGTGCATGACATGTAATCTATTAGCTAAAGACTGAACATGTATTATCTTACATGGATTACATGAATTGGTCACCATGTAACTTGGAGAACACATTCCATGTAGCCTATGTACTCCATTTTTCATGATTAAAAGATGACTCCCTAGGCCTCTATCATGTATATATGGTGAGAAATATATAGGTCATGTAGCGATATTGTATATACTATGCATATTACTAAATTACAAATAATTAAAAAATAATTTGATAAACTTCTTAAACCATAACAACATGTGTTCCATGTGGTCATTAAGTGAACAGTAAATTTCATGTAATGGGTTATATATATATATATATTAATTTTCTAATTATTTTTTTTCATAATGTTTGAAACTACATATCATGTATAATTCATAAAATAATCATGACTCTACATGCATTGAAACATAACACTCTACATAAATACCATGTGTTAATTATGTTGATAGTACACTCCATGAAATTACATGTTAAGTCTTGAATTCCACATTTTGCATGATTAAACAGAATAAAATATAATACAATTTGGGTAGTCCAGAAAGGTACTCATCGTGTTACCTTTAATGTGCCTTTTTATACATGGTTAATTTTAATTCAATTTATTTAATTTTTTTAAAATAATGATTTATAAGAATCTCAATAAAATTTAAATGAAAATTAATATAAAATAATTTATTAATTAAATAAAATAATTTATTGATTAGAGCATGATTTATCATAAATAAGAATGATTATAATTGAAATCTATTTTAATTAAATGCATAATTTTATATATATATATATGTGGCTGATCATGAGAATAGAACAAATATTTTTATTTGATTGGTTTATTTTAATTTATTATCAAATTAAATAGATGTCTTGTGTTTCATCTCTCCTCCCATTATATAGGGTGTCCTGTGAGCTCATAGTCTCTTTTATGTAAATGTAATGCCCAGATATTTTAAAAAGAAAAATCATGCTTGATAGCATGATTGAAACACAACACCAATATTAAAACTTAATATAACAACCCAAGTATTTACGATGTATATTTTTTAAAATAAATTCAATTGTTTCGATAGCTTCTGATGCACACAGCAATGAATTTTAACAAAAACATGATACTTTATTAAAAAGAATTATTAATGCATGACCATTATAACCTAGTTTCTATTTTGGAAGGTATGAATAAGAATAACTAAATTATTAATATTATTTAATTTACAAATTTATAGACTAAATTAAATGGTTATTTGTTGATTAGAAATAAAATGAGAACCATTTTAAAGAAAAATAAATGTTTTATGACAAATTGTGTTTTTATAAATGATGTTTAGTAATGCTTCACACACATAATTTAAACATATTTTTTTATTCTAGAAAAAAAATTTGGTAAAATAAAATTTATTTTTCAAATCTACAAGTCAAGATTATATTTGGGTGAATTTTTGGTAAATTCTTGAAAGTATTAATTTTTTGATAAATAGTGAAAATACAGATTTTTATTGAAAACCACTTTTTTGTTTAAATTATTTTCAAGGTTAGATTATATTTTAAATTGGTTTTAAAGTAATATTAGTAAAATTATATTACAATTTGACTAATTTTTTTCATATTAATCAATTAAATATTTAATAATGATATAAAACTTTTTAAACTTTTGAAACATTTTCTTGGCAAACCCGCTTTTTCGATGCATCTATGGGTTTTATTTTAAATTGAACTATACCACTTCATTGAAATGAATTTGAAAAAATGTATCATTTATTTTTAATATTAATATTTAATATTATCTTATATGTTCAACTATTTTTTTTAATATAATGAATAGTTAAAATAGAAAAAAAAATCGTGGTTAAGGTGATATTGGTTTACCAAGGGTTAAACTAATAAGATAAGGATTAAAATGACCTCAAACTTGTCCAAAACAATGATTGAAATTTTTAGATCTTATAAACCATATGGAATGATAAGTACCTATTTCTTTGGCTTTTGGAATGATAAAATGTGGGTATCACTTTATCTTTTCGAAAATTCCATGTGTGTCATCTCCCCCACTTATAAAATGCCTCCCACTATCCTCCCCACTTCACACTTACAAAACACATTGGTTTTAAAAAAACTACACAAAACCATTTCATAATTAAATCAAAACAAAAAATAGTACTTATTTTTAGTATTAATCCCACCTAAAAATACTTTATGTGAAATCTTAAAGAGGCTCTCTAAATAAGAGGTAAAATTTTTATACTTGCATATTTATTTTCCTCCTCCTTAAAATAATCTTAAATTATGATAATATAATAAAAGATTTATATCCTATATACTAATATTTTATTATTTTAATGACATAAACTATATCCATCCCCACTTCTATCAAATGGGAAACTAAATCGTCGATCGTGTGTATGGAAAACTACAACCACACGAACCAATCAAATTTGTTTTACATAAAAACATTTCAAGGATGAATATAGTTAGAGATTTAAAAAATATATATATGATATTTCTGATATTATTATTCTTAGGGAATAATTATATCACATATACTATCTACTTTCCTTTACGGGGGTATATGATAACGTCGCTCATGTGTACAACGGACTACCGCCTCACATAGTGATGTGATTCATTTTTCGGTTACGATTTACATGGAAGGTAAATAAGGATAAAATGAATGAATATATCTGATATTTATGAACTAACCATGATTATTTAAATATAACATCACATATACCTTCTTACCTTCCCAATCCTTTGGAAAACAATAATTTTTCCCATGCGTACCTGTTGACTATCACCTCCATATAGAAATATGAAATTGTTTTCATTTTATTTTTACATGGATGGTAATAAGAATGAATTAAATTAATTTAAATTATATAGATAACATAAATAATATTCTTTAAATTTGAATAAATATTTATTTTTCATTCGTTATATCCGTCAATAAAAAAAGGTAAGTATTCATCCGTACGTACGACATATCATCTCAATGAACTGTACAATCCATTTTCTATATATAAATTTTATAGATTGATATTAAAACATGTATATTAATATATATTATACTTATAACATGTTTAATATTATGGATATTATTTAATTATAATAAAATTAAAAGCACCAAAATTATCGAACCAAAACTTACATGAGAAACAAAGCAATTATCACCAAAATCAGTGATTTTAACCAATAATTGTTAACTAATGGGTCAAAAAACACTATAATTAAATAATATATGATATGAAATATATGATTATTATTATATAATATATTTATAATAAACCTGTATTTATTATATATCAGTTTTGGAAACATATGAAGGATGTTGAACACGATGTAAGGGTTTCTTATCTCACTTTTACTTATGTCATACGTATGTCATATTCACCACTTAGTTATTTTTTATATTTCATATAATTATGATTTTGATATGTTAGATAAATAATTTATTCCTATTAATTTTTTTAAAATTTTCATTTGAAATTATTTAATTCATTGGGCTTATGATCCAAACATTACAAAAGTGTTTAGTGTGTATTTTACAATCTCATCATTATTCAGGTTTGTTTATGTTTAAGTCTCCCTTGGAATAATTATTTCATATTTATAACTTAAAAGTAATATATTTTATCCTATTATTATTTATATACTTTTCATTTAATAGTACCATTTTTACTCTCCTTGGTACTTAACATGATAGATAATTTTCTTAAGAAAATCATACCTTATTTCTCTCTACGGTCAGAAATCCTTTTACTTCCAAATCCATGTTTTATAAAAAAAATTAACATCCTATAAATGATTTATTAAAGAAATGTTTACAGAATATTTACTTTTATATAAAAAAATGAATGTAATATTCAAGTAATTTTCCAAACAAGGCTTGTTTGGCTTTTACTGATATTTTGAAATGAATCTTTTTTTAACTTATACAACCTGTTTATAATTTCTTTTCATCATGAACACTTGATATTTTATGTATTATTTTAAAATTTTCCAATTTTATTTTCAATTAAAATTGTTTTTTTTTTTGAAAATTGTGTTTTAAATTTTATGTTCAAAATGAAAAAAATATTTTCCTCAAGAATTTTTTTATTGTAATTTTTATCGTATTTATATTCAACAATACAAACCCCATTTTATACTATGATACGTTGGGAATATGTTTTAGTGATACTATACTTATTATTTATTAGTATTTTTTATGATCATTTAACTTAGATGTACTATTTTGATAACATTCTCCAAATTACATTGAAGGTTTTATAATTATATTTATCAATTACGGAAAGTATTAACATTTTACAGACTAGTTTTTCCAATATGAATTTTTATATTGATTATGTTTGACCAATTTAATATTAAGATTAATTTGACTTAGTAAGTTATATGTGAGTCTCTATATAGCCCCTCAATGCATCAGAAGGTCTAATGAGACAAACTAGCTTGGGTTTTTGTTTGAGACATTACCCATTTATATAATATATCTTTCCATGAGGCCTTGATGGTATGGTTAAGATGTATAGAATTATTTATTTCTTCATTATGATATTATTTATTTATGTTCCATGTGATTATTCAATTAGTTGTAATATTCGTGGAAAATTTCAATCTCATGAGTTTATTTCTATGGTATTATTTGACCATCTTTAATTCCTACCTTATTATGTTCAAGGAATTGACCGAATTACATGTGTTTCAATTTTTTACCTTGCCATATTGATTATACTTATTTATTCATGATACCTTCCACTGTAAACATACCCTAGATGATAATTTTATCTCACCCCTTTCTTATGTTTCTTTCCCCAAGATTCCAAGATGTGTATTACGATTTTTATGCAGGGTTATGTTAGAGTAAATAATGATGCCATCAAAAAAACTATTATGTTGTATTTTATGTTTTTAATTATAATATGAGATTAAAGTATATATATAGTTTACCAAGACTACTAAACCATTCTCTCCTTTGGTATGTGATTCCTTATATCTTATACCAATTTTTTAAAGTTACCGCCAACTCTAGGAAACGAAGGTTAAGGTATTTACAATTGGTATCAAAGGAAGTTTAGTAGAAACCTTGGGAAATGATTTATGAAAATGTAAATTAGAGACCATAAGTATAAGATTTACGTTGATAATATTTATAGAATAACATCTGAAGGTTTTTTGAGGAAGATATTATGTGGTTTTCCTTGAAATTCATCTATATCTGGATACTACAACTAGTAATGGTTTTGGAAAATAAGTAACTAGGGGTAATAACTCAGAAAAACATATTTTGGGCTTGAATAAAGTGTGTATATTCCAATATTCAGTACTACCCACCTGATTCTACAATTTTAAGGGATATGATTTGGATAATTCACATTTTATTGACAAACCATTATGAAAGATTTGAATTGAAAAAAGTATTGAATGGCCTAGGTTAAAACTAAGGTGTCTTGGATTGAGAAGAACTTGTCATGATTTAGACATCCTATAAATGATTATATGGTTTTCCCACGATGATTATTGTTACTCAAACTATGATTTTTTGTTTTATTCAATGGTTAAAACATTGATAAATCATGTTAACATTTAATATGAAGGAAAATATAGTGACAATGATAAACCAACTGTGATGATGACTGGAGTGAAGGATATCACGATTTTTTTAATATTTTATCCTGAAATATGATTAACAACATATACCTTAACCAAATCTCATAATCACTAAAGAATATAATGATGGAGTTTGGTAAACGATTATGTTGTGGAGATACTAGAGGAAAGGGGGATCAATTTCCTTCATGTTAAAAATGTGGAAAGAGTCAGCTAGGAAAGTGTCGAAAAGGAATGTGAAAATTTTTTATTTGTGGAAAAGAAGGGAATAAATCATTGAATTATTTATGAGAAATGAAGAGTTTGATGGAAGGAAATAAATTTCATCCTTGTGATCCATTTATAGTTCATTGTCTTAAATTTAGAGAAGATGGTTATTATCATAATCAATTCCATGTTCTAAATGTTAAACCCTAGACCAAGGAATGACCTATATTAAAGTAAAATAGTTGATAACTTTATGTATTGTGATTCAAAAACAAAATTGTAGAATAATTTTTATCAATGGTATTTTTGTTACAAGAATCAAGAAACATCTAATGATTGTGTTGATTTTTGGGAGCATATATTCCATTATTAACATAAGATTTATGGATAACATCATTGGTTTTTGAGTTTAAGGTTGATCATAAGTTCAAAGTCATAAAAAACCTTTTCAGGTTTTATGTGATGGTATTTGAAAAATATTAATAATATTTTGGGAGACGTTTATGGGAATACAACTCATTGGTTTAGTGTATATTTTTTTGAAATAGTTATTTAAGGAAGAGTGCCTTTACATTTTGTGGAAATGTGTTTAAAGGTATTGTTAGACTTAAGGGTTTATAATATATTTGTTGTTGAGGTAAATATGGGTTATTACACTTTGGGATTGTTATAGTAATTATATAAATATATTTTTGAAAAAGGACAACCTTTATTATGTGTGAAAACTTGTCTCACCCAGAAAGGTAATGGTGCATGCACCGACTACTGATGGTAAATTACAATGAAGTGACTACCATTGTCCTACAATATGTTCTAGTTAATAATTCATTATTTTTACTCAAATGATTTTATGAATAAATAATTATGAAATGTATTAAGTTTAACTTTTGGTTTTACTATTCAGGTTTATAGATTAATGTATATAGAATACTTTTCACTCTTTTATGGATCTCATGATCCATTAAAAATAAATTTTTGGGCTTTAGGAATAATAAAAATCATCTTGGAAATTTATTTCATGGAGTAATAAATTAATAGAAAAATTATGGAAGAACAAAACATTGATTAAATTTTTATAGTGAAATAGTAAGAGGTTAAGTAAGAATATTTTCTCAAGTTTTTAGTATATATAGTAAAGGAATCCCTAAATTTTCAAAAAAAGGAACTTAAAATGAAAATGGAATCCTATTACCTTTGTTTATATCAAATATTTAGATATTTTTTATTTTTAACTTTAAATTTATCATTCACTTTATTTAGATCAATTATCTCTGTCACTATCCATAAATATATACATTTTTCTTTCATGTCTATATCTTCACTTCTCAATAATGTTCTCCTATTTAGAAACATAGATGTATATTATTAAATGTGACCTTTCTACATCCCATTATATCTTATCAAGGGGATGTTTTTTAACCCTTCTCACGATGTGTGATTTTAGTAATGGAAATTCCAAATTTCAAACCCTTATTTTATTATATAACGAATAATTTATGAGGGTGTGATTTATTTAAGGGGGAGGAATGTAACATCCGAGATTTTAAAAGAGGAAAATCATTTTTAATTGAATGTGTAAATATATAAAAAAAATTATAATGGAAAATAAAACCCTGATAATTTATAATATATTTCTTTTTAAATAAATTAAATCTCTTTGACATATTTTGAGGCATTCAAGTCAAGGGTAGAATGAAATGTGACACTCTATTAAAATATTATTATCTAAACATAACGATTATAACCAATTCATTAAGTTATTGGGTATGAATAGGACTAACTAAATTATGAAAAATTTAATGTTTTAAAAATGTATCAAATTAATTAAATAGTTATCTATGGATTAAAAATAAAATAAGAACCATTTTAAAGAAAAGGAAATTTTTTCTAAAAAAACTGTATTTTCTTAAGGCGGTTTAGTTGTGATTTGCACACATAATTTAAAATTATTTTTTACAAATTTTATAAAATTGATTAGAATAAAATTAATTTTTTAAATCAACATGTAAAATTTATCATTGGTTTAATTTTTGATAATTTTTTGAAATGATGATTTTTTAGAAAATAGTGAAAATACTAATTTTTATTTATAATGTTTTTTCATTTATATTATTTACAATGTTAAATTACATTTTAAATATTTTTTAAAATAATTTTAGTTACATTATATTAAAATTTAACTAATTTATTTTATTTTAACCAATTTTATATCGAATTTTAATATAAATTTTTTTTGAACTTTTGAATTTGTTTCTTTGGAAAACCCATTTTTCGATGCATCTACTGCTTTAATTTTAAATTGAATTCTACCAATTATATGAAATGATTTTGGAAATATGGATTCCATATTTTTAATAAAAATTATTATTATCATCTAATTACATCAACTTAATTTTTTACCATAATGAATAAAAAAACCCGTAAAAATCAATTACCATGGTTAAGATAAAAAATGGGTTTAGCAATGGTTAAACAATAAATATAATGGTAAAAATTGAAATAAACATGTAAAAAAACCAATTTTATAGAAATATTTTTATCTTATCACCTATAAGATTCTATAAGGATTCAGTTCAGAGGCTCTTTTCATGAGTTAAACAAGGGTATTACTTTATCTTTTCAAAAACATATTTATGTGTCCTCTTCTCCACTTATAAAAGGGATCCTCCTCTTATCCCCTCTTCACTATTAAAAAATAATTTTGGTTGGACAATAACATCCTTAATTAAATCCCCACATCATAGTGGCCTTATTTTTATTTGTAATCCCACCTAAAATTCTTATATATAAACCTAAAGAAGATCTCTGAAGAAGAGGTAAAATTCTTAAACATACACACTTGTTTTATTTCCTCTTAAAACTCTTTAAATTAAATTAATATATGAAAATATAATAAAAATATTATCTCATATATAATGATATTTTATTATTTTAATTACATAACCTATACCTATCTCAACTTCCATCAAATGGGAAACAAAATGTTAATCATGTATACAGTGAACTACCACCTCATGAACCAATGTAATTCACTTTTCATCACTGACTTTCATGGATGGATATAACAATGGAGTTAAATTTTTATATTATATTTATGAAATTATTATACTTATATAATTATTATATCATACATTAATTCTTAATTTCCATTATATGAGGGATATGATAATGCTGCTCATGTGTACGGCAGACTACCGCCTCGAAGAGCTATGTGATTCATTTTTAGACGAAATAAAAATTAAATTTTTATTTATCAAACACATTAAGTAAAAATTTAAATACATTATTTCAACCAAAAAAGGAAATATAATATCACATCTAACTTCTTTCTATCCAAATTCATTGTAAAACAATAACATCACTCGTGTGTACATCTAGGCTACAGCCTGCACATAGCGATGTGAAATGTTTTTCATTTCATTTTTACATGGATGGAAATAATAATGGAATTAATTAATATAATTAATATATATAACATAATAATAATTTTTTAAATTTTAATTAATATTTATTTTTCTTTTGTTTTATCCTTCGAGAAAAATGGAAACATCATTCGTGCATACGAATGGCATACTGTCTCTGTGAATGATGTAATCAATTTTCTATCTATAAATTTTATAGATTACTCTAAATACATATATAATTAATATATATTATATTTATATCATGGTTAAAATTATATATATTATGTAACTAGGATCAAAATAAAAGGACCAAAATTAAAAAATGAAAACATACATGAAAAACGAAGCAATTATCATCAGAAACAGTGGCATTAACAAAGAATTGTTAATTAATAGGTCATAAAAGAATATAAATAAATAATATATGGTATAAAATATGTTATTATGGTTCTGTAATATATTTATAATAAACCTATATTTATTATAAATTATGTTCATATACATACAATGGATGTTGAACATAAGGTAAGGGTTTCTTGTCTGACTTTTACTCCTGTGAGATGTATTTCATATTAACTGATTAATTATTTTGTGGAATGTATATAATTCTACTTTTTATATTTTATATCACTAATATATTCCTATTAATGGTATATAAATTTTCATTCTAATTTATTTCATTCACAAGTCTTATGATTCAAATGTTACCAAAGTGGTAAGGGTGTAGTTCACCATCTCATCATTATTCAGGATTGTTTATGTTTAAGTCTCTCTTGGGGTAATTATTTGATATTTATATCTTAATAATTATATAATTTATTCTCTTATTATTTATGAAAATTCATGTAATAGTACCATTTCCGCTCTCTTTTTTACTTAATGTGATGGAGATAATTATTTTAATAAAATCATACTTTATTACTCTCTTAGGTCAGAAATCCTTTTTCTTTCAAATCCATGTTTTTTAAATATGGTTTTGAAAATGGTTTTAACATTTTCAAATTGATTTATTAAATTTTTTTTACCCATTATTTATTTTTTATAAAAAAAATTAATGTAATCTTCATGTTGTTTTCCATACAAGGCCCATATGGATTTTACCAAAAATGTGAAAGGAATCTTTTTTTAACTTATATGGAATGTATGAAATATTTTTCCATCATGACCACTCAATGTTTTAAATATTTTTTTTTCATGTTTAAAATGTTATTTTATATGAAAATTATTTTCAAACTATTTTTTTACTTTTATTTTCAAAATTTTATTTTCAAAATAAAAAGGATACCTTCCTAATGAATGTTTCTAATGGATTTTTTTGGGTATTTCTATTCATCAGAAACAATAACCTCCATTTTACATTATTATCCATTGGTAATATATTTTAATGATATCATACTTATTATTTCTCTAGATGGTTTATTTTTCGTTGACTGAGATGTACTATTTTGATACCATTCACCATATTACTCCTAATAGTTTATGGTTACATTTATTGTTTGGGAAAAGTATAAATGTTTCATATTTTATTTTTCCAATATGATTTTTTTATGTTGATAATGGTTCACCCCTTACATATAAGGGTTAAATTGGACATATTAAGTGATGTTAAGGTCCCATTATAGCCACTTGATGAATCATTAGGTCTCACGAGACAAACTAGATTGGGTTTTTGGCAAAGGCCTTACCCATTTATGTAATATGTCATAGTATGAGGCCTTTGATGATATCGTCATGATGTCTTAAGTTATACATATATTAATTATGATATTATTTATTTATTTTAAATTTTATTATTTTATTAGTTATACAATCTATGGAATAGATTCAAGCTCATGTGATTATATATAGGGCATTATTAGATCTTCTTTTATTCCTACAATATTTTCGCTAAGTAATTGACTGAAGGCCATGTGTTTAAATTATTTAAATTTCCATATTGATTATTTTTAATTATTTTTGATTGATTGCACGATGTTAATACACTTATAGATAATTTGATATCACCTCTTTCTTATGTTTCATTCCACATGATGCCACGATGTGTATTACGATTGATATGCCGGGATACACTAGAGGAAATAAAGGTTAACTCAAATAAAATACTATGTTGTATTTTATGTTTTAAATTGTATAATTATATTCAATTATGTATCTAGTTTATCAAGACTACCAAACTATTATGTCCTTTCGGATGTGATTATGTGAATTTTATGACAATGTAATAATATAACCACCAACTCCTATCTACTAATGTTGAGATCTTTTTAGTAAACCTCATAAAAAATATTTTTGTTCAACTCACCTATGTGTGAGTAAAATAATTTGTAATGGATAGAGCTCCGAATATTGTTTAGGTAGTTTAATTTTTGATTCTAGGAGAAACCAATCTAAAAATATATATATAGTTGGACATGTGGAAAACAACAACACAAACCATTTCATGGTTCAAGGTGTTTTTCCTCTAGGTTGATGGTTAGTTTATCATTCTCTAGATAAACTAACCATTATAAAAATATCATGATCATACCACTTTATTATTTTATTTCTATAAAGTTAATGGTTAATTTCATTATATTTTTTTATCCATGATCATATGAATTAATGAATTTATGAGGATACATGATAAAACTAAAATAAATTTGATTATGTATAAACAATATCAAAGAAATGATTAATCACTTATTTAAATCCAATTAATATTAAAAAACATGTAATAATGATAAAAATGGGAAATTTATGAATAAAGATTAAAAATCCTTCAATTATATATACTAATTAGATATAGAATTCCATTACATAAGATAAAATAGAATCATTGTTCAATGTGCTTGAATGACCAAAGTTGGGGTTCTTTCAATTATTAAGGCATTATAACATAAGGTTTCATGTTGGATTAACTTAGTTTACATCAAGGGTTGACTACCAAAGTAATACATGGTTTAACTAATCGTAAAATTTTGAGGAAATCCATTTTATGGATTTCAGGATTTGGGAATTTGCTCTATAGATTAGAGAACAATGAATTAATGAAGTTGGTATTTGAAATGCTCAATTAAAACCTTAAAATTTATCAACTGGCCAAATAAAATGTGATTAGAAGTGGAATTTGCATCATTTTCACTATAATGTCCAAGAAATAAGAAATTCTAAATCTAATGAATAGGGATATTGGATTTTGATAAAATAGCAGGAGATTTATGAATATAATATAATAATTTTTTATCTACCATTTATCAGTTAATGAATTAAACATCTACTCATATTATTTGTTGAAATGTAAATAAACATGTCTTAAAACATATCACTATGATCCATACTTGATAAGGATAACATTTTTCCTAGTACAAATTTCCATGTGTGGAAAAGGTTCTTAAAGGTTATCCTACACCATGAAAGGAAATTGTATGTGATTCAAGAAGTGATTCTAAAAGATCCTGGTAGAGAGGATAGTGAGGAAGAGTTGTCTCTTTATTATAAATAATTCAATGATGACATAAATATTCAATGTTTCATGATTTCATCCTTGACCAATGAGATTATAAAGCAACATGAGGTTATGTATGCATATAACATGATGCCTCACCTATAAAATCTCTATCAACAGAAGGAGAGACATGAAATATATGAGATCTCCAATTGTATTTTTACAACCAATCTTGGATATTCGACATCATTTATTCCTCATGTAGTCAAATTTATTGGATATATTGAACACTTAGACATATTTTGGACTAAATTCCTAGATTTGTTGCACATAAATCACATAAATTCATCACTACCCAGATTATTCTCTAGTTTTATTTTTAATTTTGACATGAAAAATAATTAGAATTGTCTTTCATAACTTCTTACTCTGATTTTTCAAGAATACAAGGGCATGAGGAATGAAAAACCCACAATCCTTTTGGTGAATTATAAAAAAAAAGAATAAGGAATAGGGGCCCAAGACTCATAACATGTACAAATCTATTGAGCATTGTCTTCCTAAGAGAAGGTAGATCTAGAGGTAGATAAAGGAAAAATGAATAAGTTTGTATTTTATGTGGAAATCACGGATACTAGAAGAGTAAATTTACACATAATCATGGGGAAACAAAAGGTGTATTTATTATCAAGTATAATATTTCAATTTATAGACATTTAGTATTATATACAACTTCTGGTACTTACATGTGTATAAAAATATAGGAAGAAAGTTGATTCTGAAATATTTATAGAGGAGAGGTGGATTTGTGAACTACTAATGGTGAAAGTATAGCTCCTCTATCCATTGTATAATAACACATTTAATTGAAAATAAAAATATATTTGTTTTTAGAGATTTCTATTATGTAATAACTATTAAAAAGAATATAATTTATATATCTTACCTAGACAAAGATTCTTTTATTTCTAAATTTGGAAATAAAAGTTGATTATTTTGTAAATAAAACGTATGATATGTTATTGTACATTTAAATAATAGTCTTTATTGTGTTAATAAAGAAAACCAAGTATTATAAATTGATAAATAATCATTCTCACATGAATCATATAACACCCAGTTATGGAATCACTATATTTTTCATGTAAATGATAAGTGTTTGAAAAATATTTGTCAAGATGGTTATCTAGATTCTTTTGAGATAAAACCACTTGAATATTCCATTCTTGTTTACAAGTAAAAATTACCAAACCACTATTCAGTGGACTTGATAAAAGGGACATATATCTTCTAGGACTGTTACACTGATGATTTTGGACTATTTCTAGTAGAATTTAGAGGTAGGTATTCTTACATAATAATTTTTATTAATGAAATGAGTGGATATAGATATGTATTTTTGATGAGTTATAAGTCTATTCCCTTTGAGAAATTAATGTAATTCAAGAATTAAGTAGAGAATAAATAAGGAAATAATATAAAGAATCTTTGATCAGATCAATGTAGTGAATAGTTTACCCAATAGTATGTTGAATTTCTATATGAGTTTTGAATTCTATCACAACACACTCCACCTTACACACCACATTGGAATGGTGTTATTTATAGGAGGATCTGTTCCTTGATAGAAATGGTAAGGCTGATAAGGATTCATCATACTTTCAATTATCTATATTGTGATATAATATAAAAACTCAGGCATTTACACTAAACCCAATATAAACTATTGTAGAAAAGAAAATTCCCTTTGAGTTATGGAGTAGAAACAAAATATCATATCAGTGCAGAATATTTACATTTATAGGGTATTCTAAGGAAGTTAATGGATACTAACTAGACATACCTTCACAAAAGAAATTGGTAGTCACTAGACAATCCATATTTATTGATAGGGATCACGTCCTCAAGAAGGATAGTGGGATAAATATTTACTTCAATGAAGTTGATTCTCAAGATACACAAGAGTATGTAAAAAAACTATTCCTTATACACCCATGATATACTTTTTTCCTAAAAAACGTCTTGTATGAGAACAAGAGAGTTAAGAGAACCGAAAAGATATATTTTTCTAGTCACTAAAGATGGTGGGTCATTTTTAGTTCATAAAAATGAACCTATATCCTAAAAGGAGGTAGTAGAGATCTTAAAAGATATGGGATGGTAAGATGACATGAATTCTGAAATGGATTCAATATATCAAAAACCAATTTGGGTTCTGGTCAATCCTCCAACTTATGTGAAGACTATTGGGTGAAAATTAGTATTCAAGAGAAAAATAGACATGTATTTTAAGATCCCTTATCTATATGGGTTAGAAAATCATGAGGGGATTTGAATTTTTTTTACTAGATAGGTCAAATTTTGAATCAAGACTCGAAATGGAAATCTGAGGGTTGAAGTTCCTAAAAGTGATTTTTCATATGAGGAATGACTATTATGAGGTGGATCAAGTTTTTGGATGAGATTTATAATATTAAAGCTATGTTTTGGGAGTTTTGGAGTTTTCCATCAAGATTTTATTGTTTAGTGTGCATGGTTTCTGTAAAACTGTGTGACACTATGATGATAAAAAAATAAATTTGTCATGAAGCACACATGTTCGAGTTTCATAGTTATAGAATGTTTTGGGGTAAAATATGCGAGGTAAAAGGATAAACCACACAATATTTATAAGGGTATGAGGCATGGATTAGAGGTTGTGCATGGTTTTAGACAAACTGGGTGCCTTTATGCATAAGGGAGGTAGTGTTTTCATGTAACATCCCAAGTAAGTAATGAATAATAGATATTTTTATCTATGTCTATTAATGATGAAGATAGTGTTATAGAGGCTTAAAATGAAAATAAATACAATCTTATGCATGGAATACACTAATATTCTTAAAAGATTGTTTTACTGCCTTTTGATGGAAAACCATTTTTGAATCTATATTTTGACAATTTTATAAACTATGTTTGTCAAAATAAACTTATTCTTTATGATTGGGACATCAAAATTTACCTTGTGTGATTTTTTGGTATTTTTCTGACAATGTTCATTTTTTAATGAATAGTGAAAAATACTGCATTTTACATGAAAACTGCTTTTTAATCTAATTTATTTATATGATTAGATTATCTTTTATATTGGTCTTAATGTGTAATATGAATATATTTTTACCATTTTATCCAATGGTGGTCATTGGAATCAATTTCACTTTGAAATTAGACTTAAACTAGTGTCAATCTTTTGATACTTATTGTTTTGTAAAAACACGCTATTTGCTCTGGCAGTGGGAATTAATTATTAAATTAATTAATGTGACTTATAAGATTTAAATTTTGTAAAATAGACTTCATTTTTGAATTCGGAATATCAAATATAGCTTAGGGTTAATTTTTGGTAATTTTCTGAAAAACTTCAATTTTTGATGAATAGTGAAACCACTAAGTGGTAATCAAGCAAACTGATTTTTCAGTTAAATGAAAGTTTACCACTAATGTGTACTGAATTTTGAAAATCCGACATACATGGTTGTCATTAAGAAGTAAAATGTGGTTCAATGAGATTATAATAATTTTTTGGTGAATAGTAACTTATTAAGTTCTTAATCACGATTAGTGGTAATTAAGGTAGTTTTAGGTATAAATAATACTTTAATAAAATGAAATGACCTAGACACATGTCCCAACCTCATTGGTTGTGTCATGTCCGACCATGACATGCCATGGGTCAACTTGGGGACCCCATGGATCCACTTTTGTTGGGAAATGACATAAATTACTTTTTATTTAATGTTAAAGTGAAAATGACACAAACATAATATGTTTTACGAAAACAATTTTTAAGTGGGGTTATACAAGTCCAAATTTTGATTATAAATAGTCATTGGAAATCTAAAAAGAATTCCTATATCATAGTATTTTTGTATGATTTTTAGACATTAAATAAATTAAATTATTTATGACATAATAATGATGCAGCGATGACATCATTATTTGATGATTTAAATAAAATAGAAAGATAATGTAAAATCTATGAACTACACATGTCCAAAACCAATTGGATGAATGGATTTCGAACCCTTATCACCTTATCCTCGAATTCTATCAATGTGGGACCTTTTAAAACCGAAACACATTTTCAAATAATGTAATATTTCTTTACTTTCCAAAAGTGACCCTCCTCTCCTCTTATAAAAGGCCCCCACCTCTACCTCATTTCACACACTTATCAAGCCATTGGCTCGGCCAACCCCTGCCCATTTGCTCTCTCCACATCCCTCTACTCATCCTAGAGGATTCCCTTTGGGCACAATCCTTTCAAAGGAAGCCTTTAGGCTCAACTCAAAAGGAGTTACACTTTTTAAGGTAATTCATTCTCTCATGTTCATTTGTTTTATTTTGCTTCTCCAACCCCCTAAACTCTTTTTATTTACTTATTTTGTAACAACACCAGTATCTTCAATATACAAGGATGTTGTTATAAGATTTATTTGACCTACACTCTCACACAACTACATCAAATGGTTAAAGAACATACGGTTTCCGTGGATGGCGAAATTCTGCCTCCCGAAACGATGATTGTTCAACACTCATTAAACACCTTCAAAGGTGGACATTATGATGTCACTATTTTTATATATGATATATAATATGTTTATGTTTTCCTTAAGCTTCTGTTTTTTCATTTTGGTCATACCTTTATGGTTTCCATTATGGGTAAAACACGATATCTTCATTTTAGGAAGTGCGGACTACCGCCCCCTAAAAGTGATTTGATTCATTAATACCATATGTGGGATGTGTAAAGAATAAAGTTAATGATATTATATATGTTATTATTCTGGAATTATAACATACTCTTATATCATTATGATTCCATTCCAGAAAATATGAAATAGAAATGGAAGTAGCGCTCATGCGTACGTACGGCTTACCGTCTCCATGAACGGTGCATTTCATTTCTTACCTCTAAATGTGATGTAAGATTATAAATGAATGTATGTACTGGATATACATGACATATATGATATCTACATCATGAATATCATTCTAGATATAATTAACCTTTGACCAAATTAACAACATGTAAGTATAAGAAGTCTATTTTTGACTTAAGTACCAAATACCGACAAAATGAACATTATTAACTTAAATGATTACATGATGTTCATAACATGGTATAAAAGGAATAATGAACTTGAAAAAGATTCATAAGCAAGTAGAGATTATCTCAATTTTATTATTCAGGAGTTTAAAGAACGGTCGGGTCAAGTCGGATACGAGGTATGGGACTTCATCTCAATCTCCTTTCGTTGAGGCATATATTATTTTATACACAACTTTCTTTTAAATGGTGTATAAACCCCTTTGACTATTATGTTTATTCAAAAGGAATCTTTTTTATATGAAGCGTTTACTAAACGACAAAAGGGAATGTTTTTGTCATACGTATGCGGCGACAACGACTTCTCCGCCGTCGTGACCGTTATTTGAGTTTCGGCTTCCTCTACAAGCCATACCTTTTTTTTAAAACGAAAAATAAATTCCATGTTTTACTTTGGTATTGAAAATGGTTTTCATAACGTTTTTATTATATCAATGTGTTGTATTGATATCCTGTGATTGAAATGTGGAAATGTTATGTTTCCTTTATGCATGTTTTATGTGGTATGATTATGTTATGGTTCTTGGGCATTATTATGAAGACGGGTGGTTCCGTGATAAACTAAGGGCGGGTGAGCCCGATATAGCTCTCCAATGCATTGGGTAACGCGAAGGAGTGAAACGTTAAGGTTTCTCTGAAGAGATTTTAGGGAATATACTGTGATGGGTATTCCAAACGTAACCAAGAGGGTTACTCCCTACGTAAGAATGTTATGAATGCCTCAAGTTACCTTTATGTCTTATGATTTATATGATTTAGTCATGATTTTATGGGGTATGTTAAAGTGCCTATGTTTTATGGGTAAAGTATGATTTCATTCTTATGTATCTATGAACTCATGTTTCCTTTCCATGTTTTTTTTATAACCCATACTGAGTTTTTATGCTCATCCCAAGTTTTTTTGAAATGTTTTTCACAGGTCAAGGGAAAGGTACATGATAAGATGATAGAGTCAAGGATGTGTCAAGAAATAATCCATGTTTTATTTTAAATGTGTTTCCATTGATGGTAATGAAGAATACTATTTTTATGTAACCACTTTTTTTTATATGTAGAATGTAATGCAAGTTTTATGATCTAATTCTCTAAAACTCTAAACCCGAAAAGATCCTCAATGTGTAATCTTGTAATAACTCAAGATTAAGTAAGGTTTAAGGCTGGGGCCTTATAGTTGGTATCAGAGGTCGGTTTAGATAACTTTAGGAGTTAGAATTCTATTAAATGATTATCCAAAAATATTTTTTTTTGAAATGATATAGCATTTAAAGATTACCATGTTGCTTCATCTAAGACATGTTTGTTCAGAATGGTTTTCCGCAGAGGAAACAGGGAAGCAGTGCTAGGAAGGCATACAGAAGGAAATAACCTTCCGAATCAGCATCCAGAAATGGTCGGAATTGGAACTAAACAGTTTGTTGCAGTAATGGCGCAGTTGACTCAAGCGATAAATGGCGGTGGTATCCATGCACGAGATCAGCCAGATCAACCGCAGAGGAACATGTCAGTGGTGGAACATTTCATGAGGCAACATCCCCCATCATTCATAGGATCATCTGACCCTGTGCTAGCTGAAGGGTGGATTAAAGCACTGGAGAAGATTTTTGATGTCATGGGGTGTTCAGACAATCAAAAGGTTAGTCTTGCTATTTACCGTTTGGAGGGTGAAGCAGATCAGTGGTGGTCTATGGTTAAAAATATCAGGGACGCCGATGAGATTGATGCTCTTGACTGGGATGAATTCAAAGGTATGTTTCTTGAGAAGTATTTTCCTAAGGCTGTTCGACTTAGGATGGAAAAGCAATTCTTGGAATTGAGGCAAGAGGAAGACTCAGTGGATGCCTATGAAGAAAGGTTCACTCGATTGGCAAGGTATGCTCCAAATTTTATCCGGGACCTTGATAGTAAAATAAATCGTTTTTACTCAGGATTAAAGCCAAAATATCGAAGGGCATTAGCTTCTCATGAGTTTAAAAGTTATGAAAAGCTTGTTCGATGTGCTGAGAAGGTGGAAATGGAGTTTGTCGATGACCAAGTTTTCTATAACAACCAGCAAAAGAAGAGACCGAGGTGGCAGTAGAAAGGTAAGAATTCTTCAAAAAAGTCTGATGGTAAGAAAACTACGTTTCCAGTTTGTGATAAATGTGGAAAAAGGCATGCTGGGGAATGTCTTCTGAATTCTGGGAAGTGCTACCGATGTGGTAAGATGGGACATAAGGCTCGTGATTGCACTAAAGAGGATCAAGGTGAAGGTAAGAACAAATTTGATTTACAGTTAGTGAAATGTTATAAGTGCAATGAGATGGGTCACTATGCAAACGAGTGTCCGACAAGGAGCTTGAGTGATGGGAAGAAGTTAGACTACAAGCAGAAAGGGGTGGTGAAATCCTTTTCAACAACTTCAGCAGATGTCGGGCCATCAAATGAATTTGTATCAGGTACTTTGTTTGTTTTTTCAGATTATGCAAGTGTGTTGTTTGATTCGGGGTCTACACATTC
Source organism: Viscum album (assembly GCA_963277665.1). Classification (NCBI taxonomy): domain Eukaryota; kingdom Viridiplantae; phylum Streptophyta; class Magnoliopsida; order Santalales; family Viscaceae; genus Viscum; species Viscum album. Next base: position 180,313,422 of record OY728153.1, on the reverse strand, counting down.
TTTCATCTCTGAAACCTTTTCTAGTAAAATGGGAATACCATATCAAGAAATGACTCCTGAACTTTTGGTAAAAACACCTGGGGGAAGTGTCGGGGCAAAAAGAATTTATAAGAATCTTCCTATCCTTATCTGTGGAAATAACCTACTTGAAAACATTATTGTTCTACCTCTAGTTGAGTTTGATGTTATCCTGGGTATGGATTGGCTCTCTATTTACCATGCTAACATTGACTGTAGAGCTAAAGAAGTTTCTTTTCAGAAAGACTTTTAGTTTGTTTACAAGAATGAACCCTTACTTTGGATAACATATCAAGAGGCCAAGAAACTTGTAAAAGATGGAAATGAATGTTACCTTGCACACGTCGTTGAAAATAAAGGAACTATTCAGATTAATGATGTGCCAGTGGTAAATGAGTATCCTGATGTTTTTCCTGATGAGTTGCCTGGAATAATACCAGATCGGGAAGTTGAGTTTACTGTTGACTTAGTTCCTGATGCTAAGCCAATTTCAAAACCCCCTTACCGAATGGCACAAATTGAACTTTTAGAGTTGAAGGAGCAATTGCAAGATTTATTAGAGAAAGGTTTCATTAGACCTAGCACATCACCTTGGGGTGCTCCTGTTTTATTTGTTAAAAAGAAAGATGGTTCTATGAGACTTTGCATTGATTATAGAGCCTTGAATAATATCACTGTTAAGAACAAATATCCTTTGCCTCATATCGATGATTTGTTTGATCAGCTCCAGGGAGCTCAGTTTTTTTCAAAGATTGACTTGAGATCAGGGTACCATCAGCTGAAGGTTAAGGAGGCAGATATTCCGAAGACCGCGTTCCGTACGAGATATGGCCATTATGAATTTGTAGTAATGCCTTTTGGGCTAACCAATGCACCTGCTGTATTCATGGACTTAATGAATAGAATTTTCCATGAGTTCTTGGATAAGTTTGTGGTGGTTTTCATTGATGATATTTTGGTGTTTTCTAAAAGTAAAGAGGAGCATGAAAAACATTTAAGGGTTATCTTGCAAACCTTAAAAGAAAAGAAACTATATGGGAAATTCAGCAAGTGTGAGTTTTGGTTGCAAAAAATTTCTTTCCTTGGTCACATTGTTTCTAAAGATGGGATAACTGTTGATCCTGCAAAAACAAAAGTTGTGGATGAATGGACAAGACCCACAAATGTAACCGAGATTCGTAGCTTCCTTGGTTTGGCGGGCTATTACCGAAGGTTTGTTAGAAATTTTTCACGGTTATCTAGTCCAATGACTAACCTAACTCGGAAGGGTGTTAAGTTTATCTGGACAAAAGAATGTGATGATTGTTTTCAGGAATTGAAAAGAAGATTGGTGAATGCTCCAGTTTTGGCACTACCTTCCAGGAATGGTGAGTTTGTTATATACAGTGATGCTTCATTGAAAAGACTTGGTTGTGTCCTAATGCAGAATGATCAGGTAATTGCTTATGCTTCACGACAGTTGAAAACTCATGAGGTAAATTACCCTACACATGATTTGGAATTATCTGCTGTTGTTTTTGCTTTAAAAATTTGGAGGCATCATTTGTATGGAGTAAAGTGTGAAATATATACCGATCACAAAAGTTTAAAGTATATATTCACTCAGAAAGAGCTAAACATGAGACAAAGGAGATGGCTAGAATTAATCAAGGATTATGATTGCACAATTCATTACCATCCGGGAAAAGCAAATAAAGTGGCTGATGCTTTGAGTCGAAAAAGTAATGCTTCATTAACAATGTTGCGGTTGGAACGTGATCCTTTGGTTAACGATTTGATGAACTTTGGCATAGAAGTTGTTGGTGCAGGAAGTCCTTCTGTTTTGTTTCAGGTATCAGTGAGATCATCTCTATCAGATAGAATCAAGCAAGCACAGAAGCAAGACAGTGAGTTGCAGAAAAAGGTAGAGCTGGTTCAGAAAGGTAAGTTGCCTGAATTCAACATTGATAGTGATTGTGTTTTGAGATTTGGGAAGAGATTGTGTGTGCCTTGTGATTCACAGTTGAAGAGAGAGTTGTTATGTGAAGCTCATAGTTCTCCGTTTTCAGTTCATCTGGGCAGTACTAAGATGTATAGAGATCTGCGGGAGTATTACTGGTGGGATGGAATGAAAAGAGATATTGCTGATTTTACTGTGAAGTGTTTGACTTGTCAGCAGGTTAAAGCAGAGAGGCAGTTACCGAAAGGGATGCTTCAGCCTTTACGAGTTCCAGAGTGGAAATGGGAGCATATATCCATGGACTTTGTTGTTGGATTACCGAATACATCTCGAGGTAATAATGCAATCTAGGTTATTATTGATCGCTTGACCAAATATGCTCATTTCCTTACTATACGAGATACTTTCTCTCTTGATCAACTTTCCCGTTTGTATCTTAAAGAGATAGTCAGGTTACATGGAGTTCCTCTCTCCATTGTATCGGATCGTGATCCCAGGTTTACTTCTAACTTTTGGAAAGGCCTTCAGAAGTCGTTGGGTACTAAATTAAATTTTAGTACAGCTTTTCATCCTCAATCAGATGGGCAGTCAGAACGAACAATTCAGACATTGGAGGATATGCTACGAGCTTGTTCTATGGATTATCAGGGAAGTTGGGACCAACATATTTCTTTGGTTGAGTTTTCATATAATAACAGTTTTCATTCCAGTATACAGATGGCACCATTTCAGGCATTATATGGGAAGCGGTGTCGAACTCCAGCTTTCTGGGATGAAGTGGGTGAAAGGAAGTTGATGGGACCAGAATTGGTAGAAGAGATGGCAGAAAAAGTTCAACTGATTCAGAAACACATGAGAACAGCTCAGAGCAGGCAGAAGAGTTATGCGGATAACCGGAGGAAGGATCTATCTTTCGAGGTAGGTGATCATGTTTTTCTCAAGGTTTCTCCTTGGAAAAGTGTGATGAGATTTGGTAATAAAGGAAAGTTGAGTCCAAGGTTCATTGGACCATACGAAATTCTGGAGAGAGTTGGATCAGTTGCATACCGAGTGGCTTTACCTCCAAGTTTATCTCAGGTACACAATGTTTTTCACGTTTCGATGTTGAGAAAGTATATGCCAGATCCATCTCATGTTTTGAGTCCAGAAGTAGTTCAGCTGGAAGAGAACCTATCTTATGAGGAACAACCGGTCCAGATTCTTGACCACAGGGAGCAAGTGTTACGGAATAAGGTGATTCACCAGGTAATGGTTTTATGGAAAAACCACATGATTGAAGAGGCAACATGGGAATCTGAAAATGCAATGAGGGATAAGTACCCCCATTTATTTGATAAGTAAATAAATTGCGGGGACGCAATTTTCTAAAGGGGGGAAGGATGTAACATCCCAAGTAATGAATAATAGATATTTTTATCTATGTCTATTAATGATGAAGATAGTGTTATAGAGGCTTAAAATGAAAATAAATACAATCTTATGCATGGAATACACTAATATTCTTAAAAGATTGTTTTACTGCCTTTTGATGGCAAACCATTTTTGAATCTATATTTTGACAATTTTATAAACTATGTTTTTCAAAATAAACTTATTCTTTATGATTGGGACATCAAAATTTACCTTGTGTGATTTTTTGGTATTTTTCTGACAATGTTCATTTTTAAATGAATAGTGAAAAATACTACATTTTACATCAAAACTGCTTTTTAATCTAATTTATTTATATGATTAGATTATCTTTTGAATTGGTCTTAATGTGTAATATGAATATATTTTTACCATTTTATCCAATGGTGGTCATTGGAATCAATTTCACTTTGAAATTAGACTTAAACTAGTGTCAATCTTTTGATACTTATTGTTTTGTAAAAACACGCTATTTGCTCTGGCAGCGGGAATTAATTATTAAATTAATTAATGTGACGTATAAGATTTGAATTTTGTAAAATAGACTTCATTTTTGAATTCGGAATATCAAATATAGCTTAGGGTTAATTTTTGGTAATTTTCTGAAAAACTTCAATTTTTGATGAATAGTGAAACCACTAAGTGGTAATCAAGCAAACTGATTTTTCAGTTAAATGAAAGTTTACCACTAATGTGTACTGAATTTTGAAAATCCGACATACATGGTTGTCATTAAGAAGTAAAATGTGGTTCAATGAGATTATAATAATTTTTTGGTGAATAGTAACTTATTAAGTTCTTAATCACGATTAGTGGTAATTAGGGTAGTTTAAGGTATAAATAATACTTTAATAAAATGAAATGACCTAGACACATGTCCCAACCTCATTGGTTGTGTCATGGCCGACCATGACATGCCATGGGTCAACTTGGGGACCCCATGGATCCACTTTTGTTGGGAAATGACATAAATTACTTTTTATTTAATGTTAAAGTGAAAATGACACAAACATAATATGTTTTACGAAAACAATTTTTAAGTGGGGTTATACAAGTCAAAATTTTGATTATAAATAGTAATTGGAAATCTAAAACGATTTCCTATATCATAGTATTTTTTTTATGATTTTTAGACATTAAATAAATTTATTTATTTATGACATAATAATGATGCAGCGATGACATCATTATTTGATGATTTAAATAAAATAGAAAGATAATGTAAAATCTATAAACTGCACATGTCCAAAACCAATTGGATGAATGGATTTAGAACCCTTATCACCTTATCCTCGAATTCTATCAATGTGGTACCTTTTAAAACCGAAACACATTTTCAAATAATGTAATATTTCTTTACTTTCCAAAAGTGCCCCTCCTCTCCTCTTATAAAAGGCCCCCACCTCTACCTCATTTCACACACTTATCAAGCCTTTGGCTCGGACAACCCCTGCCCATTTGCTCTCTCCACATCCCTCTACTCATACTAGAGGATTCTTTTTGGGCAGAATCTTTTCAAAGGAAGCCTTTAGGCTCAACTCAAAAGGAGTTACACTTTTTAAGGTAATTCATTCTCTCATGTTCATTTGTTTTATTTTGCTTCTCCAGCCCCCTAAACTCTTTTTATTTACTTATTTTGTAACAACACCAGTATCTTCAATATACAAGGATGTTGTTATAAGATTTATTTGACCTACACTCTCACACAACTACATCAAATGGTTAAAGAACATACGGTTTTCGTGGATGGAGAAATTATGCCTCCCGAAACGATGATTGTTCAACACTCATTAAACACCTTCAAAGGTGGCCATTATGATGTCACTATTTTTATATATGATATATAATATGTTTATGTTTTCCTTAAGCTTCTGTTTTTTCATTTTGGGCATACCTTTATGGTTTCCATTATGGGTAAAACACGATATCTTCATTTTAGGAAGTGCGGACTACCGCCCCCTAAAAGTGATTTGATTCGTTAATACCATATGTGGGATGTGTAAAGGATAAAGTTAATGATATTATATATGTTATTATACTGGAATTATAATATACTCTTATATCATTATGATTCCATTCCAGAAAATATGAAATAGAAATGGAAGTAGCGTTCATGCGTACGTACGGCTTACCGTCTCCATGAACGGTGCATTTCATTTCTTACCTCTAAATGTGATGTAAGATTATAAATGAATGTATGTACTGGATATACATGACATATATGATATCTACATCATGAATACCATTCTGGATATAATGAACCTTTGACCAAATTAACAACATGTAAGTATAAGAAGTCTATTTTTGACTATAGAACCAAATACCGACAAAATGAACATTATTAACTTAAATGATTACATGATGTTCATAACATGGTATAAAAGGAATAATGAACTTGAAAAAGATTCATAAGCAAGTAGAGATTAACTCAAGTTTATTATTCAGGAGTTTAAGGAACGGTCGGGTCAAGTCGGATACGAGGTATGGGACTTCGTCTCAATCTCCTTTCGTTGAGGCATATATTATTTTATACACAACTCTATTTTATACGGTGTATAAACCCCTTTTACTTTTATGTTTATTCAAAAGGAATCTTTTTTATACGAAGCGTTTACTAAACGACAAAAGGGAATGTTTTTGTCGTACGTATGCGGCGACAACGACTTCTCCGCCGTCGTGACCGTTATTTGAGTTTCGGCTTCCTCTACAAGCCATACCTTTTTTTTAAACGAAAAATAAATACCATGTTTTACTTTGGTATTGAAAATGGTTTTCATAACATTTTTATTATATCAATGTGTTGTATTGATATCTTGTTATTGAAATGTGGAAATGTTATGTTTCCTTTATGCATGTTTTATGTGGTATGATTATGTTATGGTTCTTGGGCATTATTATGAAGATGGGTGGTTCCGTGATAAACTAAGGGCGGGTGAGCCCGATATAGCTCTCCAATGCATTGGGTAACGCGAAGGAGTGAAACGTTAAGGTTTCTCCGAAGAGATTTTAGGGAATATACTGTGATGGGTATTCCAAACGTAACCAAGAGGGTTACTCCCTACGTAAGAATGTTATGAATGCCTCAAGTTACCTTTATGTCTTATGATTTATATGATTTAGTCATGATTTTATGGGGTATGTTAAAGTGCCTATGTTTTATGGGTAAAGTATGATTTCATTATTATGTATCTATGAACTCATGTTTCCTTTCCATGTTTTTTTTTATAACCCATACTGAGTTTTTATGCTCATCCCAAGTTTTTTTGAAATGTTTTTCACAGGTCAAGGGAAAGGTACATGATAAGATGATAGAGTCAAGGATGTGTCAAGAAATAATCCATGTTTTATTTTAAATGTGTTTCCATTGATGGGAATGAAGAATACTATTTTTATGTAACCACTATTTTTTATATGTGGAATGTAATGCAAGTTTTATGATCTAATTCTCTAAAACTCTAAACCCGAAAAGATCCTCAATGTGTAATCTTGTAATAACTCAAGATTAAGTAAGGTTTAAGGCTGGGGCCTTATATTTCATCATGGTTGACACATATTTTTTCAAACTTTCTGGCCTAACCATGCAGGTCATGGGTGTTAGAGAGTATGGGATTGCGTGGTTGGAAAATATTTTTTTCAACAATATATTGAAACCATGCAAGTGGACTCACCTTGGACATGTCCAACTGCACAGTTGGAACACGGTTTGTAATACCATGTGGCCAAACCATAAAGTTCTCTATAAATTCATTAAAATGATGTTTTTACCATTTTGACCCTCTAATATTTTAAGTTACCCCTCCCATATCCCTTCCCCTCATGTGCAAAAACCAGATGAGGGATTCTCCTCCTTTCCTCCTATATTCAAGCCTGACTAAGGAGGTGTTTGGTGGTGATCCTTTGGTTTTTTGAGGTAGGATTTGACCTTTAGAGTCTTCTTTCCCTCTCTACATTCCTTTTAATTTGGGGGATCTCCAGTTTATGTATTTTTTAGGATTAAACTAGAGAATTATTGAATCATTATTTTCTCATTGTGTTCTTGGTTGGATTGCATAGAGGATATCTCGAGACAAATTTCTCACGTCATTGCATAGATTTTGTCAAGGTATGTGACCCTAGTAAATTTTCCTTGGTTTTTCTGAATTTTTTAATTTAATTACTTTTCTAATTAGTATCTACTATTAGTTATTTTTATGGGAATTTTTTCAAAAGTCTTTCATGGACCCTATATGGTGGTTTCATAGAGTTTTGATAAAAGGTGAGTTCCTGGTGATTTTTAGAACATTTTTAAAATTTGGGTTTTAATGCATTAATTAATTATAATTGTTATAATTAATTGATTTTTGTTTTTTAGTGTGAGTTTAAGACATGGGTGATCAAGATGAGCTCAATCGCGTGCTAAGGGGTTGGTAGGAGACTCATATGAGACTTTTCAAGGTCGACATTCCTTGGAAATGTTTTGGAAGTCTTCATTATTATGGTATGTGGTCTTCAAGATTTTCTCATAATCTTGATAATTTTCCAACATGTGTGTGTTGTATATGACTCATGTCCCATGGATGATGTACTCACTCCCTTAATTTAATAAACTACTTTGGGCTTTTAATTGATACCTTGAACCTTCCATAGATCCCATTATATTTATTGGATATTGTGAGATCAGACCTACGACCACCCATGGGGTGGGCCCAACATTGAAAAATGGAATGTTTTAGGGTTGTGTTTTGGAAAAAGATTATGATGCATTTTGATATGATTAAATTGTGTGTTTTTTGTTTTTAATTTGGTTATGCTTTCTCATTGGTTGAACTATGTTTTAAAATGAATTTTATTTTGAAATGGGTGTGTGGTGACCTCTTTAGTGAAAATGGTTTAATGGATATTTTAATTGTCTTGGTTGTAAAGTGAAGGTCTTAGACCCTGATTATTTTATTTAAAGATAACTACCATATTTTTAAAAGAAGTTTTCAAACCAGTAATGAAGATGTTTGGTTTTGATATTTTGTGATATATAAAAAGGGGTGGGTTTTTTTAGGAATGTTTTGGTTTTAGGGTTACATTGGTACCATGATAAATGTTGTGATTTTGAAAGAAAATTGAAAAGGATAAAAGGTGTGTGTTTTTCTATTAAATTGTTTGAATAACATTTAATAAATATTTATTTGGGTAAAGGATTAAATGTTTTAATTGTGAATTTTCTTTTATATGATGAATGTAATAGACAATAGAAATGTTGAACCAAATATTATTAATTTATATCTAGAGAGATTTGGTTTTCTAATCACCAAATATGCTGAATCATTATTGGTTAAAAATAATGAACCCAACTCTTACAAAGTTGTAGTAAAGATCTCATAAAAAGAAAGCTGAAAAATTCCATTAATTCTAAAATGGATTCCTTATATCATAACCATGTATGGGTTTTGGTTGATCATTTAGTTAATGTAAATCATGTTAGGTGAAAATTTTAATTCAAGAGAAAACTATACATGGATGGTAATGTAATTACCAATAAATAAATTCTAGTGGCTAAAGGTTTTAAAAACATCATGTAATTAACTATAAGGGAACCTTTTCAATAGTTTACATATTTAAATTGATCATAATTATTATGTTCTAGAAGCATACCATGACTATGAAATTTGGTATATGGATATAAAAGTATACTTCCTTAAAAAAGATTTAGAGAGTTTTCTATATGAAAAAACAAAAAGGTTATGTGACTCTAGGTGATTCCAAGAGAATTTGAAAGTTTAAAAGATATTTTTATGGATTAAAGAAAGCATATAGGTCATTAAACATTCAGTTTGAAGAAGTAATAAAAGAATTTAGTTTCATTAAGAATGAATGTGATCCATTTATCTATTTGGAATTTAGTGTGAATGTGGTTAATATATTAGTAGAATATTTTAATGACATATAACTTACTAGAAATGACATACAAATATTATAGTTTATTAAGGACTCGTTAAGAAAAATGTCTCCATTATGGACTTAGGTGAAGTAACCTATATTCTAGGAATCATGATCATTCATGATATATCTAAGAGGATACTTGTACTAAGTCAGGTTAACTACATTGACGAGTTACTAATGATATTTAATATGGAAGAGTTCGATGTAACTAGTTTTCACCAATTCTAGAGTGGGGTATTAGTATTTAGCAGCTTTTCATATATCCATGGAATCTATTTTGATACAAATATTTTTCTAGGAGATTTATGTGGTACCTGAAATTAAATATCCCATCACATTGTATTGTGATAGTACTATTGCGGTGTCTCTTGAAAAATATCCAAGGTTACACCAATCGATAAATAACATACTCTGAAAGCATCATCTCTTGAGATATTTTTCTAATCACGGTGAATTTACTTTAAGTAGAGTTTCTATGGAAGAAAACATTGTAAGCCCCTTGACTAAAGTATTATCTTAGTGGAAGTATGAGTACCATGTGAGAGCTATAATACTAAAGATTTTTAGCAGTTGGATCAGGTAAAAGTGGGAGTCTTTTGGTGTTGGTGACCAATAACCAATTTCAATGTACTTTATGATTATATTTATTTATAGTTTTGAATATTAATAACCTCTTTATCATGTTATTATTTTTATTGAATAACATAGAATATGATAATTTCATAAGAGTGGTTGTTTTTTTTTGAAATGTCATAGTATTTACCTAATATAATGAGAACCCATAAGTTCCATTACGGTATTCTTAAAAATATGTTCTATATCTAGAATAAATAATTAATGGGAACAAATGATACATGCTATTCGGGGTGGATACTCATAGGAATTTTAGGTATTATCTCATGGTGTATTCCCCTAGTAATTTCTACTTTAATAGATTATGATAAAGATACCATCTGGTAATAAATCCACAATATTATGTGTTTGTGGATGTTTCTAATTTTGGACTTGTGTATTAGTCTGTAGAAATTTGTTGGTCGGAGTGGATACTCAAGAGGGGGGTGAATTGATTTCCAATTAAAATTTATGTTTAAAAATATTTCTATTAAAATCCCCCAAATTGAATAACAATATAATCTGCAGTGAATTTGTTTTATAGTAAAGGGTCATTTAGGTTCTCAAATACTGATTAGTTCTCATTTAATCTAATCTGAAGATTAATTAACTTTTTAAGATAACCAAATACATTACAAAACATACAAACACTTTAAAGATTAACTGTCAAAGTAACTTCAAAATAGTTTTGTATTTCAAAGTAACAGCAACGGTATATAAATTAGATATTATAAACATTAAACTTAAACTAAAATTCACAGCAGATATAACCTAGAGGTTCAGTCTCAAGTCGAGACTTATTCCTCTCAAACAGTTTATATAAATTTGATCCACACCCTGGATCAGGGTTAACAACAGTTCAGAAACTGTCCAGGTCGTAAGACCTCTACCACTGTTCATCATGGGAAAACAAAGACAACAGCACACAGGCTGTCCAGGTCCTACTTGACCTCTACCACTATCCTCAATGGGACACAAGAAGGTGTAGAAAGTTTGGAATGAGGATTTAGTATCCTCCAGTTTATCACAAGAGATGGTGTGTGTGTAAAATAAAAAGGGTACACACGCTGCTAAAAAGTAAACCAAAGAATCACAGAGAGTATGTATGAACCAGTTTAGAAAATCTCTAGTGATTGGAAGTGCAGCTCTGGACTCGTTGGATTCAGCAGAAATACTTCTGAGTCCTTTTCTGATTTTTCTGTTGAAAAACAGAGTGTCGTGGTTCATCTTGGTGTGTTTTACGAGTGAAGGTGTTCTCTTGATTCTTCATGTGTTCTTCAGTTCAGTTGGATTTCACGCATGAGAGTTCTTTGAAGATCTTGCAATGTGTTCTTCAGTTGTCCTTAGGATTGATCTCTTGTTCAGTACAGTGCACTCGCGTGTTTCTCTTGTCGTGTGTGTGTTCTGTATTTGCATGCCTGTGTGTATATTCTTCTTGGGCACACTATTCTTTATCTTCGAGTGCATGAGGTTTAGCCGACAGGTTCCCATGTATTGTGTGCCTCGTACCTCGTGTAATGTCTACAAATAACATTAAATATGTCAGTGCATTAAAGGCGTCAAATATGACCATTAAAAAGATAAATAGAAAAATGAAAAAAAGGTTATGAAATGGTGTCACGGTGGTTATGAAAACGATGTCTCCTTCATGGTACATCTTTCACGGTATGTCCTTCATTGTGTCTAAGTCACGGTTTGTCCTTCATGGTGTGTTCTTCATGGTGTCTGACTCACGGTTTCTCCTTCACGGTATGTTCTTCACAGTGTCTGACTCACGGTTTCTCCTTCACGGTGTGTTCTTCACAGTGTCTTGATGACTGTGTCTTGCTAACCATGTTTGGAACTTAGACAAATATGGTATCTATTATTATTGTCTTGCTTCACGATGTCAGGATTACTGTGTCATGGTGTCTCATGGGTCATGGTGTCTGTGTATTTCTCAATGTGTTTGTGACTGTTCCAATCTTCATGGTGTCTTGTACTTAGGAAAATAAATGTGTTAAAACTTAAACAATAATATGCATACAATGGATTGAGATTAACCATTATACACTATAAGATAACTTGGAACATAAATACACATGAGTAATAAGATATGTGAGATTTGTGACCAATGATAAGATTTGTAATTATTATTAAGATTAGTAAATCATAATGAGATTTGTGATCAATGATAAGATTTGTAATTATTATTAACACTGGTAAATCATAATGAGATTCATGATCAATGATATGATTTTTAATTAGTAATGAGATTTGTGATCATTAAAACATGATTAATACATGAGGAGTCGAACAATCTCCCCCTTTTTGATGATCACAAATCATGTATAGGTAAAGTATAAATTAAATGCAACTATAGAGAAAGTGACATATAGAATAACATATTCTAGAATTACACATAACTTAGAATACATTTTCTCCACCTTTTGGGATTATCAAAAAGATAAAAAACAGAGAGGGAAAAACAGTGCGTATTGCATTAAAAATGTTCAGAATACACCATACAGTAGAAATACAAACAATAAACAATCAAAGACATCCCCATCAAAAAGAAAGTAGTCACTGGGCTTCTTCAAGGATTGGCCTTCTCTTTGCCTTTATTAGTTGCTGGTGTGGAAGAAGGCATAGAGGTGGTATACAAAGAAGGTAAAGTTAGACCTTCAAAGATAGAGGGAGCCAAAGATGGAGCTGTAGAAGATCGAGTTTGTGGCTGACCAAGAATGACTGGCCTGATCTGAGTTAGAGCTTGGCTAATTGACATGGCAGTGGAGGATAAGGCAGGTAGTCTAGGTCTAAGAGGGGCAGCTACTGGAGAATCTATTATAGTACTTTGGACATGGAGACAGGGATTTAGAAGTTTTATTAAGTTTATGATAATTTCTCCTCCATATTGCATATCCTTTTCAAAAACATTTTTATTCTCCATGAATTTTTCCAACAATCTGGTGAACACAGTGAGATTCTGAACTTGAGTTTTGAAAACCTGAGTCATAGGAGGTATCTTGAAATTTTCCACAATATAATTAAAGTGATTTTTCATATCAAATTTGTAGAAAGTCCTATTGAGATAAAAAACTATATTCTTGGTGATCTCCTGTTGAGCATCACTATCAATTTTAGCATGAATTCAAATCAGGTCAAGTGCTCTATCACTTTTCTTTTCAACATCAGATAAAGGAGACAAATCAAAACCACTAAAGGAATTTTGAATTTCTTCCTTGATTAAAGATCTGAGTAGAGAATCATCCAAAGAAGGTGTGCAGGTCTTACAAGAGGAAGGAGAATCATTGATAGCTATGGTTAGAGTTTTGAGTTGTTTCAATACCTTTTGAAGACAGCCAGTGTATTCATCTATAAGATTATTCATGTTCTCCACTAGCTCTCTCATTCGGTGCAACATCTGAGTGTGCCTTTCTCCAATATTTTCATCAAAATACAGAATGTATGGATGAACCTGAGATACGATATCTCAAGAAATATTGGAAACAGTAGGTTTTGGAGAAGTAACAACAGGTGCAAGAGTAGGAGCAGGCTCTGATCCTGAAGATAGTTCTTTCTGCATGTCTGCTACCATACTTTTCAAAGTTGCAACATCAGCACTAATAAATTTATTTTCAACCCTTACCTCTGGAATTTCACATATCATCCTAGGTTGAATGTTTTGAATAATTTTTTCCACAAGCATCGGGGCATCTTCCTGGCTTAGTTGATTCAAAGGACGAGGTTGAGAGGACAAGATCTTCTCCACTCCAACTAATATTGTCTCTCTAAATATTTTAAAATCATCCTTACTTACAAAATATTTCTGATCAAGTAAAGGTGCAGGTGAAGGTGGAGGTATAGGTGCTGGTTCAGGTTCAGGGTGAGTGACTGACTTCAATTGAAACAAGGAGGAAAGGTCAAGTCCAGGTGCAGTCACTTGCTGTGATTCACCCACATCTTAAAAATTGGGGAATTCAAACTGAGTATACATAGAGTATGACACAATGGGAGGAGTTATACCAACATATTCAGATTCATCAGACTCAGCTATATTAGGTTAAATGTTTTGAGGTTCCTCCCCCTCAAAAGGTGCTTCCATTTTAGGATCTAGAGGCTCAGCAGTTTGGTAAAGATCTACAAGATCAGCTCTACTCTCTTCATCCATTTCTTGCCTTCCCAACTGAAAGACAATTTCCATCCTTTATTCATCATAGGGTATGTACTTAGGAACAGATTTTTCCTCAGGTAGAGATTCCAGACATTCTTTATTTTTAGGAGGAAGTTCTTCTAGATTTTCTTCTTCCATTGCAGGGAGTTCTTCTACAATAGGATATGTCTCTTCCATGGCTTGCTGCTCAGATTTAGAAACAACTAACTCTCTTGCAGCTTCAGATTGGGTTTCCTTATTAACATGGGGAGGAGGTACTTCTTCTTCAAGCACAATAGAAGGACCAATAGTCCTTTCCTTTTCAACAACAACTTCTACTCTTGAAACTTCAGCAGGAACATCATTCCTTTCTTTCTCAACATGAGTTGTTTCCTCATGAGGTATTTCAGCCTCTTCTCTATGAGGTACTATAGCTGCCTCTTCTTCTTCTTCTTCCTCTTCTAGATACTCAGCCCCCTCATCTAGTTCCAAACCAGGATCAGTAATGTTTTTAGGTCTTGTAGGATAATCCACATGATTGAACTTTTTATAAACCTTTTCATTATCTTCAACCCACTACTTCTTCTAGGGGTTCCAGTTTATCTTCATCCTTCTGATGGTAGGATTGGATAAATAGTACTCAAAATCCACAAGCTTTTATTCATTTCGTTCAACTACTCCCTTGGAAACTAACATCATCGAAATCATCCTTGAGTAAAATAAGGATGTGGATTTGGAAGTGACCTTAATCAATTCACATATGTGGTGAATGATATATTTGCACAGATTTATCTTATGGTCATTCTTCATTAAATGAATCATAAAGACATCCTGATACTTCAAAACAGCAAAGTATCCTTTCCTTGTGCTAATCAAATTTTGAAGAAACTTAAATAGCAACCCTGTCTCCCCATCCAATTCAGCTAATATGGCCCTTCTTATGGTGACATTTCCAGTTATAATTTCCAAGGCATTCTCTATGTGAAAGATGTCGGTTGTAGGTTGAGGGTCCCTTTGGTAATCATCAAAAATCCCTTCATGAGGAATCCTCATGCATGTATCCCATAGCATTGAAGAGAATGTGCATTTTTGACCATTGATCCAACTTGTCACCATAAATCTTTCTCCAGCATCAAAGGAAAACTTTACATACTGATAGAACTGTACAACCAACCTCGGGTAAATAGGTATGTCCTTCCTCGTGAACCATTTGATCCATCCTTGTTCTCTTAATACTTTCAAGACTAAATACTGGCTGGACGAAATCCACTCAGGGAATATTTCCTTCTCAGGAGCAACAATAGGGCTTACTAGGTTAGGATTTAAGGGTCCTTTGGGAGCTATTTTCAGAGTTATCTTCTTCTTCTTTGAGCTGCACTTCTCAGGGGTAGATGAAGATGGACGCTTCATCCATGGCATCCGTTGACGGTTTGGGTGAGAGAGAATAAGAGAAGGTTTGCAAGGTTGAGAAGGTTTAGGAGAGAGCTCGGGTGAGGAATCGAGTGAAAACCTTATGTATTATCATTTGGGAATCTCAGACGTCACAAAAATAAAAACGCGGGAAAGGAAATAGCAGTGAAATAAAAATTAATGCAATACGGGTTAAAAAAATACATAAATAATCTTCACGGTGAGACTGTGAGTATTCATTACAGTGTGAGGATAAGAGTTCGTCACGGTGAGATAGTTAGTGGTCGTCACGGTGAGACAATGAGTGTTCGGTTTAGTCACGGTGAGACAGTGAGTAAACTGTTCAGTCACGGTGAGACAGTGACAGACTGTGAATACAGCCTGTTAACTGTGAGACCATAAACATGAGATAGTAACCAAGAAATAGTGGGCATGAAATAGTAAATTAATTTATAGCACAATATTAAACAGTAAGACCAGTAAGTTATCTATTTGTGATTGATCATGCCAAGATCATGTATGATGTAGTCTAATCTCTTAGAATTTAATGGTTTAGTGAATATATTAGCAAGTTGATATTCATTAACAATGAATTCCAAAGTGATATCCCCTTTTTGATAATGATTCCTCAAAAAGTGATGTCTTACATCAATATGTTTTGTCCTAGAATGTGAAACAGGGTTTTTTGAAATTTTAATAGCACTTTTGTTGTCACAATTTATTGGTACATGTCTGAATTGATATCCATGGTCTAGTAATGTGTGTTTCATCCACAAAATTTCTTCACAACAACTTCCAGTAGCTATGAATTCATCTTCTACAGTAGATAATGCAACAGAATTTTGTTTCTTACTACACCATGATACTAGTGACTTGCCTAAAATGTGACATGTAACGACCCAATGTTTTTCAATGGAAAATTCCCTTCTTATATCTATGCCATAAAAACACAAAATAATGAACTACTAAGTGATAAGTGACCTTTAAACATAATTTTGTCACCCCTATGTTTGGAATTTTAAAAATCCAACATTCACGGTTGTGTTCAAGATAGTTTTTGGAGTCTAATGAAACAAAAATAATTTTTGGTGAATAGAAACCTACCCTTATGAATAGTAACCTACCCTTATGAATAGTAATATGAACCTTATGAATATTAAATAAGAGTAACATTACCTATGAATAATAAAAGAAAATTTAGACATCATAGAAAGTGATAATTTGACCTTAGTAAACGTTTTTGGTATTTTATAATTCATAAATAATTAATTATAATTAATTAATTAATTTAAAAGAATAATTATTTTCCTGAAATATATTCAGAAATTATTGAATCAATTTCTAATAGTTTTTAGATAATTTTATAAGACCCTAAGTAATTTTTGAAAGAACTGCAAAATCAGTTTTAATTTTAAAAACTGTTTTTTAAAGTAAATTATGATTGTAATTAAATATTAAATTAATAATATTTAGAAAATTAATTTTGAAAAATGGAATGTATTTTTGGATTCTACACGTCGAAAAATGGTTGGGGTAAAATTTTGGGATTTTTCTGAGATACTTGAATTTTTGATGAATAGTAGAATACATTAATTTTTCATATGAATACATTTTAATTAAAACCCACTATTCCTGACATCACAAGTGATGTAAGCACCCAAATCCCGAATTCAAAAGTCTTATTTACTATTCATAGTCATCCAAGACTCACAATTCCTTGTCTTTGGTGAAATTAATAAACTAATCAATTTTATATTAAGGAAACCCCTCTCCCCTCCACTATAAAAGCCACCCTTCATTCCCTCTTTTCCTCACACCTCTTAAGCTCCAAGCCTTCTCTAAATTCTTCCCAAACACCTTCCCTAGATCATCCCCCACGTCCAAAAGCTTCTGGTCTCATAAAAAGACCAAGCCTAGCTTTCTTTAAAGAGGATCTCAAGAGGAGGATTCTAAAGGTAATTTCTCTCCTTCTTCTCCTTTAATTTCCTTTCAAGTTCAAGTTCCTTTCTTGATCTCTTCAAACCTATCTTCATCAAAATTGTTTTGTAAATCCAGTATTATATATATACTGTATTATTATAATTCTAATGGTATATTATATCACCCCACACCCTTTCCCTCTTCCTTTTATTTTATTAAAGAGAACGTTGTTCATGTGGTGATAATTTATCACCTTCAAAAACAACATGCTCTCTTCTTCCATTTATACCTTCAATCTGGTCATGAAACCATTTTTATGGTTGAAACAGAATGTTTTATATGTATTATGTTCTATTTTAAGTTCTGGAAATAACCTATGGCCATACTACTAAGTTAAAAGTTAAAATGAGTTGGTTGTGATCCAAAAACCGCTCAAATTAGCCCAAATAATATTCATTTAATTATTATCTAATGATTCGGCCACATGGATCTAATATAACTCATTATAAAATCATTCAAGATTATTTAATATCATTAATTACATGTAATATCAGTTTTGTATGTTTACCCATGATCTACCCAAACATCAAATAAAGAATACAAGTGGACCGCTCAAGAAAACCATGAAAACGAACATCCCCGATCAATGTTTTTAAACTCTATAAGTCATCAAAAGGAACATAATATGAAATAATGAAACCAGAATGAACCCTATTAATGTATAAAAGGTTCTGGAATTTCTAATTAATGAATATAATGTCATTATATAGGACATTAAAGAGAAGGAGGCGTTCGAGTACAAGGTAAGGGGAAATCTCGAACCCAATTTTCTTCCTTCGGGTTCTCCCTCTCTCACTCTATTTTTGATATGGTTACTCCTCAAAGATCAATTGTTTATCATTTCCTTTACTTTTCTGGGATATACATGTTTTTCACTGGTTTTTATGTCCATCAAAATGTTTTCCAAAATAACTCTTCTTTCAAGATCTCACATTTTACCTCTCATTGAAGGTTGATGGTTCTTGTATCAAGTATGGTGTTCCCTCTTTATTTTGGGAACCCAAATCTTATGAATGTGTTATTATGAGATGAAACCTATTCCTTTCCATGGGTTATTTATGTAAATTTTTGATATGTCTTCTATGTGGCAAGTATGATAATGATAATGTCATGATGTGACGGGTGCGCCCGGAATTATATAGCGCAATATGAATGTTTAAATGTGACGGGTGCGCTTGGAATTATATAGTGCTCCAATGAATTTGGTAAAGTGATTAATCTCATGAGTAAATGTGAAATGATGCGTGAACATGATGCCAGATTTTTTCACAAGTATGTGTGGTAGTTAAAAAATAAGACATGATGTTTCATTTTTATGCTTTGCCACATTTCATGTTAATTGTTTATGCTCCTCTCATGTTCAAGATCTTCTCCATGATTATGCTCACCCCATGCTATATTGTTCTTATCTATCCTCTTACTGGGCTTTTAGCTCACCCCTTTTGATGTATATCCTCATGTGGCTACATGTACTAAGGATAGGACAAGTGCTACTAAGAAGCTATAGAAGAAGAGCTTAAATTAATTTTTATGCTTGATGTTGTACTTGTTATGTGTAGTCCTAGTTTTCCCAATACACTAAACCTCTGGATCCTCCATGTGTAATACTATTATGCTGTTTATCTTTTAAACGATGTAATTGTAATGTAAGAAAAGGTCGGGTCGCTATATGACATGTTCCGGAGGTGATTTTTCTATCTAACTTACAACCAGCAAAATCAGCATCAGAATAACTAACTAGTTCAAATGATTGTCCTTTTGGATAGAACAGTCCTAGATTGGGTTTATGCTTGAGGTATTTGAAAATTCTCTTTACAACATTTAAATGTGATTCTTTAGGGTTTTCTTGAAAACAAGAACACATACACACACTAAACATAATATCAGGACGGCTAATAGTTAAGTAGAGTAGACTTCCAATCATTCCTCTATAAGTGATTTGATCAACATATTTTCCATCTTCATCAAGATCCAACTTACAGGTGGTACTCATGGGAGTGTCACTACTTTTAGTGTTATCCAATCCAAAACGTTTTTGAAGATCTCTAGTATATTTAATTTGAGTTAAAACAATCCCATCATTATTTTGAAAATTTTGAAATCCAAGAAAGAATTTTAGTTCACCCTTTACACTCATTTCAAATTCGTTTTTCATCATTTTAGAAAAATCAACACATAATGAATTTTTTGAAGATCCAAAAATAATATCATCTATATAAATTTGAACAACTAAAATCTTTAGAAATTCATTTTATAAAGAGAGTAGGATCAGATATTCCTTTTGTAAAAGCTTTGGAAATTAGGAAAGTACTTAATCAATCATACTAAGCTCTTGGATCTTGCTTTAAACCATATAAAGCTTTTGATAATTTGAAAATATGATTTGGAAAATGAGGGTTTGTAAATCTAGGGGGTTGTTCAACAAAAACATCCTCAGCTATATACCCATTCAAGAATTCACTTTTGACATACATTTGATATGGTTTGAAATTCAGATGTGCAGCATAACCAAGTAGAATTCTAATGGCTTCAAGTCTGGCTACTGGAGAAAAAGTCTCATCATAGTCAATTCCTTCTCCTTGACTATATCCTTGTGCAACTAACTTAGCCTTGTTTCTAACTATGTTTCCAACTTTATCTACTTTATTTCTAAACACCCATTTAGTTCCTATGACAAAAGTGTCCTTGGGTCTTTTTACTAATTTCCAAACATTATTTCTTTCAAACTGATTAATTTCTTCTTGCATAGAAATTAGCCAACACTCATCCTTAATAGCATCATTAATGTTTTTAGGTTCAAGCTTTGACAAGAAGGATTGATGTTCGACTTGATTTCTAAGAGAAGCTCTAGTCTGTGTCCCTATATCCAGATTTCCCACAACAGTATCTAAAGTATGATTCTTTAGAATCCTAGCTGATCTAGTAAAGGTAGGACAAGAACTTTCAGGTTCTTCTCTAGGTTCAGGTTCATTAGAAGTAGATTCTGAAATATTTCCAGAACTGGTTGTCTTTACAGCAGGTTCATTGAATTTGTCATTAAGGTTCAGAATAGACAAATCTTCTTCAAGATTTTCAAGAGATGACTTAGGTTCATGTGGATCTGTTTCATCAAATTTGATGTGAACAAATTCTTCTACACACTTGGTTCTCTTATTGAAAACTCTATAGGATTTTGTAGTTATAGAATATCCTAAAAATATTCTTTCATCACTCTTAGAAGAAAACTTGTCCAGGTTATCCTTGGTATTAAGAATAAAGACATTGCAACCAAATACTCTAAAGTAGCTAACTTTAGGTTTCTAATTGTTCCATAGTTCATAAGGGGTATTTTTGAGAACAGTTCTAACTAAGACTCTATTGATGATATAATAAGCTGTATTTACAGCTTCAGCCCAAAAGTAAATAGGTAGGTCATACTCATTAATCATAGTTCTAGCAATTTCTTAAAGGGTTATATTTCTTCTTTCTACTACACCATTATGCTGAGGTTTCCTAGGGGTAGGGAAATTGTGAGTATATCCATTTTGTGAGAAAAAGGAGTCAAACTCATGATTTTCAAACTCATGGCCATGATCACTTCTCAGGGTCTTAATCTTAAGTCCACTAAGGTTTTCTATAGACTTGGAGTATTTAATAAAGTAAGAACAAGCTTCACTTTTTTTAGATAAGAAGTATCCCCAAGTATATCTAGAAAAGTCATCTACTAAGACATAGACATAGTGCTTCCAATTTAAACTAAAACACTAGAATGTCCAAACAAGTCCATGTGAACCAACTCGATAGGTTGAGAAGTTGACACTTCTTTCTTTGGTTTGAAAGAGATTTTATGTTGCTTTTCCTTTTGACAGGGATTACAAACTTTTTCATTTGGAAACTCAAGTTTGGGTAAGTATCTAAATAAGTTCTTCCTAGTCAGTTTTATAAGTGAATTAATATTACAATGTCCTAATATTCTATTCCAAATCCAAGATTCTTTATGAAAATCATTTAAACAAGTAATGTTTTGTTTATCTAAAGAATCCAAATCAATTGCATAAACATTTTCATTTCTCAAAGCAGAAAATAATAAAACATTATTAGAATTAAAAACATTGCAAGAATCATTCTCAAAATTAACATTAAATCCATCATCACATAACGGATAAATTCTTAACAGATTATATTTAAGTCCATCAACAAATAAAACATTAGAAATTAAAACTGAGTTAGTGTTACCAATTTGTCCTAGGCCGATGATCTTTCCTTTAGAATTATCACCAAAGGTGACATAGACTCCATCAACCTTTATTAAGCTCTTGAAGCATGAATAATCCCCAGACATATGCCTTGAAAATACACTGTCCAAGTCCCATATCTTCTTATGGGAACTCATCAAACAGGTTTCCTACAAAACAGTTTAAAACAAAGAATGATTTTGGTACCCAGATTCTCTTGGTTCTAGATAGGTTAGCAAGAAAAGCTTTAGGTACCCAGATTTATCTTATGGGTCTCATATAATCAATAGATTCAACAGATTTTTAAAGATAAACTCTATTTGATCTATAACAATATGAGTAACTATTTGAAGCATATGAATTTCCAGAACTGGAACTAGTAGAATTTTGTCCAGATTTAGGAATAAATCTAGTTTTAGTGATCCATCTCTTTCATGGATGATAGCCTAATCCAGTAGTATACTTTGGTGAAACATTCTTACCTAACATTTGATTAAGTGTATCTTTTCCCTCTATGAATTTTTCTAGGTCCTTTCTATGTTTCTCATTATACATTTTTAGTTTAGTATTTTCCTTCAATAGTTGAGCATTCTTTTCCTTTTCTATATCAAAGGCAAATTAAAATTGGCAGTGAGAGCATGTTGTTTCTTCAATGAATTATATTTTTCCTTAAGTTCATTACATGTTTCTTCTAGCATGTTACAATATTGAAACAGTTACTCACTAGAGATGTTTTCAGATTCAGAATCAGAATTAGTTCCAGAATAATAATCATTCATCATAGGGGAAATAGGTACCTCAGAAGTATTGGTCATGAAACACATGTTGGAACAATTCTTTTCAGAATCAGAAACTTCATATTCACTTGTGCTATCTTCTGATGCACTCCAAGTTGCTTTCATTACTTTATTTTACTTACTGTCCTTGTAGTCATGTTTCTTATTGAATTTCAATTTTGGGCAGTCTTCTTTAATGTGACCGTTTCTTTTACATTCATAGAAAACAACCTCATCACTCTTATCATCTTTCTTCCAATATATCTTTTAGTGCCTTATGTTTTCATATTTACCATTATAGTTTAATTTTCTGAATAATTTCTTCTCCCTATAGAATTTCTTAAATCTCATGGCCATCTGAGCCATTTCTACATCACTGTCGGATTCTGAATTTTCACTTGTTGAGATTTCAGTTTGTATGTGAACTTTTTCTTTGTCCCTTCTCTTTGAGGAAGTAGACTTAAATGCCACTGAATTACTTTTAGGTTCGTTATCTTCATCCTTATTCACCTTGAGTTCTTCTTCATACATCATAAGCTTACCAATAAGCTCTTTAACAGGCAGATCACCAATGTCACATGATTCTATGATTGAAACAGAAGTGCCTCTCCATCGGTCCGGTAGACATATAAATATTCTCATGATTTGTTCCTTTGCTGGAACAAACTTTCCAAGTGAGATCATAGTATTGAAAATCTCATTAAACCTGAGATACATGTCAGAGATAGTTTCATCAGTCTTTATTTTAAAATTATCATATTTAATAGTATAATTGTTTAATCTAATTTCATTAACATTGGTTGTTCCTTCATGAGAAACACCCATGGTATCCCAAATTTTCAAAAGCAGTTTTACAAGCAGATATTCTATTGAATTCCTCATCTCCAAATGCACAATATAAAGCATTCATAGCTTTACAGTTATTATTGTAAGTAGTCTTTGTAGGTTCATCCCAAGTTGTTCATTCAGTTTCTGGAATTTTATATTGAGTCTCTATAGCAGTCCAGATATCAAAACACATACTTTCCAAATGAATTTTCATTTTAAGTTTCTACTGGGCATAATTTGTACCATTAAAGAAAGGTGTCATGTTGGTAGTAGAAACTTCTAGTCTATTATCCATAGCTAGATTTTAGAAAGTAAATTTAAAGAGATAAAATTTAGAATTAACAAAAATTTAAGATCCTTCAAGATGCAACTAAAATCACAGTTGAAAAAAGAGAGTATTTTGAAAACTTTGAAAAACAAAAACACCATCTGATACCAAATGTTGGTCGGAGTGGATACTCAAGAGGGGGGTGAATTTAGTTCCAATTAAAATTTCTGTTTAAAAATATATCTATTAAAATCCCCCAAATTGAATAACAAGATAATCTGTAGTGAATTTGTATTATAGTAAAGGGTCAGTTAGGTTCTCAAAGATTGATTAGTTCTTAGTTAATCTAATCTGAAGATTAATTAAATTTTGAATCTAACCTAATACTTTACAAAAAATACAAACACTTGCTAGATTAACTTTCAAAGTAACTTTAAAATAGTTTTGTATTTCAAAGTAATAGTAGTGGAATATAAATTAGATATTGTATACATTAAACTTAAACTAAAATGCACAGTAGATATAACCAAGAGGTTCAGTCTCAAGCTAAGACTAATTCCTCTCAAACAATTTATATAAATTTGATCCACACCCTGGTTGAGGGTTAACAACAATTCAAAAACTTTCCAGGTCCTAAGACCTCTACCACTGTTCTTCATGGGAAAACAAAGACAACAACACACAGGCTGTCCAGGTCCTACATGACCTCTACCACTATCCTCGTTGGGACACAAGAAGGTGTAGAAAGTTTGGAATGAGGATTTAGTATCCTCCAGTTCAGCATAGGAGACAGTGTGTGTGTAAAATAAATAGGGTACACACACTGCTCGAAAGTAAAACAAATAATCACTAAGAGTAGGTATAAATGAGTTTAGAAAAGCTCTAGTGATTGGTAGTGTAGCTCTGGACTCGTTGGATTCAGCAGAAATGCTTCTGAGTCCTTTTTTGATTTTTCTGTTGAAAAATAGAGTGTCGTGGTTTAGCTTGGTGTCTTCTATGTGTGAAGATGTTCTCTTGATTCTTCGTGTGTTCTTCAGTTGATTTGGATATGCACGCATGAGAGTTATTTGAAGATCTTGCAATGTGTTCTTCAGTTGTGCTTAGGATTGCTCTTCTGTTCAGTACAGTGCACTCAAGTTTTTCTCTTGTCACGTGTGTATTCTGTATTTGCATGTCTGTGTGTATAATCTTCTTGGGCACACTATTATTTATCTTTGATTGCATGAGGTTTATCCGACAGGTTCCCTTGTATTGTGTGCCTCGTACCTTGTACAATGTCTACAAATGACATTAAATATGTCAGTGCATTAAAGGCATTGAATATGATCACTAAAAAGTTAAGTAGAAAAACACCAAAAAGGTTAAGAAACGGTGTCATAGTGTTTATGAAAATAGTTTCTCCTTCATGGTATGTCCTTCATGGTATGTCCTTCATGGTGTCTAACACTACTACAAAAATGGGCAAGGGAAGCACCCCCTTATATCAGCGCTAAGCAAAACCGCTGATAGAGGTTACCCTATATCAGCGCTAAAATTTTAGCACTGATAAAGAACCCCTTTATCAACTCTAAAATTTTAGCGCTGATAGAGGGTAACCTTTATCAGTGCTAAACAAGCGCTAATAAAATGACCCTTTATCAGTGCTAGAAAAGTGCTGATAAAGAATCTCTATATCAGCGCTAAAATTTTAGCGCTGATACAGGAAGGATTTATCAGCGCTTTTGTAGCACTGATAAAGAGTACCATTATCAGCGCTAAAAAAACACAGATAAAGGATACCTTTATCAACGCTAAAATGTTAGCGATGATAAAGGTAGTATTATCATTGCTTTGTTAGCGCTGATAAAACCTTAGTCCATTTTTTTATAAATTTGGTCGCACAGTGCCCTCTTTTTATCATGACCTAAAGCTCTCGCGGTACTAGAACCATGCGACTCCCCTCTGCCACCCACTGAGTTCACGTTGCTGGACCTCCGCCTTCATCGCTTCTCATTGCCAGACCTCTGCTGCCCGCTGAGTTCACGTTGCTGAACCTCCGCCTCCCGTAATGCCCTCTTCGGTTTTCCGAACCTCCGCCACCCGCAACTCCCTCATCGGTTTGCTGGACCTCCCTTTAAGGCATGTTTTCCAAATATTTTTTTAATATTGTTCTTGTTGTTGGTCGAATCATTTATCGATATTGATTGTGTTATTTCATTTGGATTCATTGGTATGTTTTGGGTGTACATTTCCTTAGGTTTTGAATTATTCTCTTAGTGGTTCTTCATGGTTAGTGGTTGTAGTATCTTATTTGGGTGAAGGGATGTGTTTTTAGTATATTTCCATCTTATGTCCCACTATTTTAGTGAAAATTTAAATGGTTGGGTGACCTATGCCAGGTCTCTGGACATTATTGGGATTTTCTCTCTTCTTAGTGATGTAGACGTGTCATTTGGAGATGTATGATGTTCTTGGAGGATATACATTAAGGGTTCTTGGGAATATTGGTTATCTGTTCATTTTGATTTTTTCGTAGTGGTCCTATATTCGGTGAATCTTACTATATTTTGTGAATTGTACACATTATAATTATTGTGTGGAATTTATTTTTGTCTCATCGTTTTCTATCCTTCGTACTAGAATATCTATTCGAATAAAAAGCAGAACGATGGGGAGAATTTTAACGTCTCAGTATCTCTTTCATCAAAGCAATTCTCTTTGAGTTTTTTTGGGTTTCTTGAGGATTTATAAGATGTCCCAGACTTTCATAGAAGGTGTGAACATGAACATGTAGGTTAAAAAGAGTCATGTGGTCCACCGAATGGCTGGTGAGGGTAATTGGCTAGGCAATGGGATTCACAATGGATACAAAAAAATTCTATAGCCATCAACTAGCTGGTGGGTATATAGTGACTAGCTAGTGGGATAACCTATGGTCATAACATTTATACTATAACCACTGTCTATCTGGTGAGGGCCACTATCTAGCCAGTGGTGTCATTGTATATGAGAAAGCATCGAGGTAGTAGGATAATTGCAACCCAATACCCCCATTTATTTATTTTATATTCTCCCTCAAGTTTAAATCAACCCACTCAAGCCTTGGGATCCCCTTTGGATAGTTTGGATTTTCTATCCTCCTCACTTGGTGGATTGAGGTTTCATTAGAAATGGTGATCCTCTTTTGGTATTTATTTCTTTTCTTGAACATCAATCTCTCTCCATCACTTGATTCTTTGTTCCTGGGGGCTATAGAAGCCTTGGTATTTACTAGACCTATAATTTTTATGGGTAATTATGGTTATAGTATCTCTTTTACCTTTTATTAAGATCCCTTTTATTTGATTCAGTGTACTTCATTTGAGTAGACTCATTCAGATTCATTGTGTTTTGATCCCAAATATTCCAAGTGGGTGTTTCTATACTATATCTTCTTTTTGGGATTCATGTGTTTCATGAATTCATATTTTATCCATTTGAAGTTAGTTAGACATGTTTTGATCATTTTTAAGAACAAAATAACCCTATTAATGAAAATAATACATGGAATGGATGGTATCTTGTTGTGAATTAACCTTTTTCATTGAAATAAATTAGGTTTCCTTCTACCGTTGGTGGATTTGATATTATAAAACAAAATCATGGTTTAAAATAAAGATAAGTTGATTCTTTAAATAAAATTCCAAATGTTTTGGCATGTGTTTGTTTATTGACCTTTTTTGGGAATGATTTCCAAAATATATTAAAATGTCTTGTTTTTAAATGGTTTATGGTATTGGTATTTTAAAAAATTGAGGGGGATTGATTGTCCTTTTGAACAAAATACCTTCGATCCTGGACACCGTCCATTGTTTTTCTGGGGTGACTTTAATGTCATTTCCAACCCAAAGGAAAGGAAAGGTAGAAGCCCATTCCAGAGGAAGTCCATCATGGAGTTTGTTCAGTTCATGGCTAGGAAGGGCATCATTGATCTCATCTTCTCAGGTGACAGTTTCACCTGGTGCAACAACTTCAGGGGCCATCACTGCTTGGGGAGTCTATTGGATAGGTGTCTAGCCAACATGAAAGCCACTAACCTATTCTCAAATACCATGTGTTCCATATTTCTTGAGGTATTTTGATTCACTCCACCCTTTTGGTTTCCATTTCTTCTTGGATTTATCATCAGGAATGGTTTCACTTCCACCAGCAGTGGGTTAACATCCTAGGGTACCAGGACATGGTTTGTGAAATATGGAATGAACCCTTGTAGGAGTATCGGGCCACCTTCAACCTCTGTGACCTGACCACAAAGGCCTATAGGTGCATGTTCGCCCCTGCCTCCTCACGAACCTTCACCACCTGGGACTACCACCTAGGACTACTGTCGCATATGGGCTATTTTAGAGTATTTTGATAGATGGAATGATACCTTTGGTTTATTGGATTATTAACACCAGTTTGAGATTTATGTGTGACTATATACTTATTATATTTTCTTATTATTTCTTACACACCACCAATTGAGTTGAGTAACCTGATTGAAATCCATATTGGTAATTTGGTTCGGATGTGGATATGGTTTTTTATGTGTTTGTGACATGTGTATGTGTGGATATATGGGTAATTAGGCATGATGATATTGAATGTAGGGTAGAGACCTAGGAGTGGTAGATGTATCATTCTTGATTATTCTTGTGTTTGGTCTGGGGTGATTTGAGGAAACTATAGTGAATCTAAATTAATTATATTTAATGAAGATGAATAAATATTAATGGTTAGGCTCTATTAATCTCTATTTTTATAAGGAATTGGTTCTCTTCTACTATATTTAGAAGTCTTGTTTTGTGTACTTGAACCATAAATACTAATATTTGTGATTCAAATAGGATGAAGATGAATAATGATTGGATGGATGCTAATCGTTTAACAATAGAGTACGAGAATGGAGTGAAAGAGTTCATCAAGTTTGAAAAGAATCATGCAAAGGATCCTTCTCAAATCCATTATCTGTGTTTACGTTGTTGAAATTCTAGACTACTTACTCTAGAGGAGTTGGAAGAACATTTTATATGTCACGGAATAGATCTAAGTTATATATGTTGGAATAAACATGGAGAAAAGGTGAATGTAGCTACTGGCTGGGATAAAACTGCATTTTATGGATCATCAGATATGAATACAAATATGGATAATAAAGAAGACCATATGGAGGATGTGATTACAGATGTCAATGATGATGATGATCGTATTAAGGAAATGACAAAGACAATTCAAGATGAACTCCATGATTACCCAAAACTGTTTGAGAAGTTAAAGAGTTGTGCAAAGACGCCATTGTATGCTGCTTGCACTAAGTATACAACATTGTCAGCTGTACTGAAGTTGTATAAATTGAAAGAAGGAAATGGATGGAGTGATGTCAATTTTATGGAACTACTTGCTCTCTTGAATGACATGCTCCAGTAAGATAATGATCTCCCAAGCTGGACATATGAAGCTAGAAGAATTCTACGCTCGATAGGTATGATTTCTGAAAGAATAAATGCCTTCTTGAAAGACTGTATGTTGTTTTGCAAGGAGAAAAAACCACTTATAGAATGCCCAAAGTGTGGGGCTTCTCGATACAAGAAAGATAAATCCAATCCTATGAAAGTTGTATGGTACATTCCAATCATTCCAAGGTTTAGGCGTCTATATGGAAGTGAAGAAAATGCAAGAAAATTGTCGTGGCATGCAGATAAAAGAAATAAAGATGGGAAATTACGTCATCTGGGCAACTCTCCTCAATGGATGAAAATTGATCATGAGTATCCTGAATTTTTAAAAGAAACGAGAAACCTTTGTCTTGTGTTATCTACAGATGGAGTGAATCCTTTTGGTTTTCAAACCAGCACTCATAGTACATGTCATGTTATGTTGGTAAATTATAACTTTCCACCCTGGTTATGCATGAAGCAGAAATTCATCATGTTATCTATGCTTATATCAGGACCAAAACAACCATGTAACGATATTGATGTTTATCTGGCTCCTTTGATCGAGGATTTGAAGTTATTGTGGGACTCAGGTGTATTGTTGTATGATGCTTATAAAAGTGAATACTTCGCGTTGAGAGCGATGTTGCATGGGACAATATATGATTTCCCTGCTTATGGAAATTTGTCAGGATATGGAATTAAAGGAACTCAATGGTGTCCCATGTGCGAAGAATATATAGAATCAATTAGGTTGAAACATTCATCAAAATCCGTGTTTCTAGGACATCGTAGATTTCTACCTCATCGGCATAAGTACCTATCTTTGATGACATCATTCAATGGAAGTTTAGAAAAACACGCAACACCATCTCCACTAACAGGTGATCAGCTGTTTGAAAAATTAGAAGATCTGAACACTATTTTTGGTAAACCATTTTTGAAAAACCTTACTAAAATTGATCGGAAAAAGTGATAAGTTTTTTTTTGAATTACAATACTAGAATAGTTTGTATGTTAGACATTTTCTTGATGTGATGCATGTGGAAAAAATGTATGTGTCAGTGTTATTGGAACGTTTCTAAATTCCCCTAGTAAAACAAAAGATCGAATTAAGGCAAGGTTGGACATGGTTGAAAAGGGAATGGGAGAAGAGTTGTCTCCCATGAAGGGTGAAAATCGAGTGTTTCTTCCTCCAGCTGCTTATACTCTTTCTAGGGTGGAGAGATATCAGTTTTTCAACTTCTTCAATGATATAATGTTTCCATAGGGGTACTCATCAAATATCAAGAACATTGTGTAAATGAATGATTTGAATTTAAAATGTTTGAAATCACATGATTTCTATGCTTTGATGCAATATCTAATTCCTATTGCTTTACGTTTCATTTTTTCCAATAATGTTCGTCATAAGTTAACCAAACTTTTTTAATTTTTCAAAGCTATATGTTGCAAAGTTTTAGACCCGGGGAAATTTCCAGCTATTGAAAAATAAATTTTCATCATATTATGTGAATTAGAAATGTTCTTCCCACCAAAACTCTTTAATATGATGGTTCATTTGATGATTCACTTGGTGAGAGAGATTCGACTTTGTGGTCCTGTGCACTATAGATGTATGTATCATGTTGAACGGTATATGAAGATTTTAAAGGGGTATGTCAAAAATCAAAGTCGGCCAGAGGGTTGTATAGTGGAGAGATATATTGTTGAGTAATCCATTGAATTTTGTACTGAATACCTATCTGATGTGGAAAGCATTGGTCTCCCGAAATCTTGTCACACTGGACGCATTGAGGGTGAGAGAATTTCTGGAAGAGAAGTTGTGACAATCGGTATAACAGATCGGGAGCAGGTACATCTTTATGTTTTTCATAATAGTTGGGAGGTTTCTCCATATATTGAAACTCACAAAGAAATTCTTAGGCAGTTGAATCCATAAAGGGATGAAGAATGGTTATCAGATACACATAATCACCAGTTTATAGGATGGTTTCAAGACCATATTTTTAAGCCGTTGGATGAAAATCCGATTTCAATTTCAAAACGACTGTGATGGCTTGCCGCTGGACCAAGTGTGTATGTATTATCTTACATTGGTTATGTAATTAATGGTTATACATTCTATATAGATGAACATGATGAAGATAGTACCATGCAAAATATTTGAGTTACACTAGTGGCTGAAGCGATGCATGTTTCTGGTAGTAAGGACAGAAATCAAATTTATGAAAATGTGTCATACTTTGGCATTATCAAACTAATATAGGAGTTGGATTATACGACATTCCAATTGCTGATTTTTCAATGAAAATGGATTAATAAAAAAAGTAGTGTTAAAATAGATGAATGGGGATTTATGAAAGTTGATTTTAGTAAAGAAGGGTACAAAGATGAACAGTTTATAATGGCATCACAAGCGGTACAAGTTTTTTATGTTCCAGATCCTGCAAACCAAAATTGGTCGATTGTTCTGTTATCGTCCAAAACTACTGAAGGTTCCGATGAAAATTCAGTTGAGTACAATTCTTTTAGTGGTAAGTCGCAATCATTTCAAAGCGGTCCCAATGCAGATGATGTTTTGTATGTTAGAAGAGACCAAAATGAAGTGATTTGGATAATCGATAGTGGTTTCAAATCCCTTCAACCTTTGAGAAAAAGAAAGAGAGTTCAATAAACAGGTTATATTTAGTTTTTAATATAGATCTTATTATCACATGTTATTATCTTGTCATTACTGAATTTATGTAATCTGAATTAATTGTTCAACCACTTTTGCAGATAATGACTTCTGCACATTCTAGTTCTCCTAACCTTGAGGCTGAAAAAGTCTCTCAAGCTGTTGCTATTGTGGTTACTGCTGCTCCTGCTAGTCCTATAGCTCATGCTGCTGCTGCTGCTTCTCCTGCAGCGTCTCTTGTTGCTCCTGTTGCTCCTCCTGCTGTAGCTCCTACTGCTCCTGCTACTCCTGCTGCGGCTGCTGCTGCTCCTGCTGTTGCGGCTCCTACTTCTCCTAGTGTTGAGGTCTGACAACCATCAGCACATGCCATTGATACCATTCCAGATGAACATATAGATGATTTTGATATCGACGAAATGGTCAGGAATGAAGGATCAACATCGCAGAAAACAGAAGTGAGTTGTAGTTTGACAGTGTTCGCTAAAATTATTAAGGCGAAAAGCAAAGGCATCAAATTTGAAGTCGGGTGGAATGCACGAGGCCAACATGTGAATCCCAACAAGGCAATGTTTTGCAACTACATTGGAGTTTTCACTCGGCAACACGTGTCGATTGACATAGATTCATGGAACCATGTTGTGTCTGGACTGAAGGCTGTGATCTGGGAAGAAATTACGGTAACATTATGAATTTATTTATTTATTTTAATAGAAAATAAAATAATGAAACAATGTCTGACTATTCTAAATCTCTTGTAGAGTACGTTTATAGTAGATGATTCACACAAGGATTATGTACTAAGTCTTGCAGGAAAGATTCATCAAGGTTTTCACACAATTTTAACAATATGTCACCTGAAAGATTCTAAAGGTAAAATAAACCTGCACCCACCCACTGTCTACGCTCACCGAATATCCCAAGAAGCATGGGATGCATTTATTGGTCATCGTGGGGATGAGAAGTTTCAAGTACATTGTGGGTGATAATACGTTGTTTGAGGATACCTGTATTCATCACTTTGATTTTCAATATTTCATTTATGAAACAGAAACTCTGTACTGAAAATAAGGAACGTGCATCAAAACCAACATACCCATATCATAAATCATGGATGGGGTACACTTTATTAGAAAAGAAAATGGTACATATTTTAAATTTACAGTAATATTGTTAGGTTACAATAAACAACATCTTAATTATCTTTCTATGTTTATATATAGATTGATGAGTCTAAAACCAAATGCACTTCCATCCCACGTCATGTGCTATGGAAGGAGGCATGTGTGAACAAAGAAGGGAAGTTAGTAGATGAGAACACACAGAATGTGTGGGAAATATGTGTAAGTATGACAAGACGATAAAAATATTTGTTTAAAATTGCTATTACATAAAAATAATTAGTTATTTTCCTATATCTGACAGTCACAGGAATTAGCTACTCCTGTAGCGGATATAGACATATTATCGACGACTTTAAAGCAGCCAGAAAAATACGGTTGTGTTAGAGGTGCAGGGTTTGGGGTGACACCCCGAGTATATTTTGAGAAGAAGAAAAAAATGGATGATATAGATGAAAAATTGGAACAAATGAGCGAAAAAATAGAAACCCTTGAAGAATGATTTCAATGGTAGGGAGAGTTGCTAGAAACTTTTATGGGTGGGAAGAAAAGGGAGGACACAACTCAAGAACAACCAGCGCGTGGACATCCTACCCCACCCCCACCAGCTTTGAGGCAAGCCATTCGCCTCAAAGAACTCTCTTAGCCGTGGTAATCAATATTCTAATAATTGTTCCCATGAAATGTGAATCAGACAAACACTGATAATTTTTCTGTACTTCTCTTCTACAGGGTGATAATGATTGTGATTTATATCTGTCAAAACCCACTTATCACCTTGTAGTAATGGCTATAGTGTTCAATATCCCAGATGCCACACTGCATAATAGACCACTTTCGAAAGATCATAGGAAAGTGATGATTACTTTAGCTCATGAGCCAAATTCAGAGCTACCTATTCCACTTGATGACGATGATATTCAAATGGTCTAAAAGGCTATTGGGAATTTCATTGCATGGTCATCATAACTTATAAGAGTACATGCATAAAAAGAGGTATTTATTTCCTTTTTTCAAGTTAAACCCTTAACAATTAATGAAAAAAGGGTCTGAACCAATGATTGTTGTTATAGATAGAGAAAGGGAAGGGGTGACAAATGTCGGCTCAAAACCATCTAAAGGATCAACCAACCGATCCCAAGGAGCTACTGAAAGCATAATAACACAATCTCTTCTCTATCCACATTTACTAGCATTGAAGACTCATGTGGATACGAAGCTAAAAGATGGTAATAGTCATATAGTGGTTTAAGAAGAGAATATATACGGAGAGGAAAGTCAAGATTTCGTTGCTACTGAAAATGTAAATGAGATCCTTGAAAACGGTTGGCTAGGCGTCATAGTTGTAAATGTATATGTGAGGTATGCTTCCATGAATTGATTTTCTGAAAGCTGATCTAATGTGAAAATTACGACTAAATTCATTGTATATTATTGACAGACGCATTTATGAAAAAAAGATGAGGGAATTTTCTCATGAGCCAGGATTTGGACTCGTTAGTCCTCATATCACATCAACACACCTAACAAAAATAGAGCCATCAAAAAGGGATGCAATAGTGAACAGATTGCTGAAAACATTTGAAAGCAAGATTACAGATGACAGACTTTTCTTAATACCAACCATGCAGGGGTAATACTCTACAATTAAGTCATATCAATTATATTTTCACTTCTCTTATTACTTATTCCTTTTTTTTTGTTTTTAGGAAACATTGGTTGCTAATTGTGGTGAACTTGGATACTCCAAAGATTTATTTTCTGGATTCAAAGTAAGGATATCCATCAAACCGACCACACATGATAGAGTTTGTGAATCTGTAAGACACTAAATCTTACGTTTTAGGTCTAAACATCATGTAATATAATTTATATTATCTTTTACTGAGGATTCTTTTATGATAGGGCGGTGAATCAATATAGTCTAAAAAAAGGAATGAGTGCAGGGGCTAAGCATAGGGAGGCGAGCAAGTACTACGTCTGGACAAATATCAGGGTATATATAATAAAATTTCACTATCCAAACACATCTCAACGCAAGTTACTTGTTCTCTTAATGATCAATTTTTTGTAGTGTCAAAAAAACGATAATGATTGCGGTTATTATGTTTGTACATTTATGAAAGAGATCGTTTTTCATCAATAAGCTAGCATCCCTAAAGAGGTATTTTCAAAAACAACTACTAGTTCATTTAAGTTATTTATTAATTCTTTATTTTTATATTTTACAGTGCTACTCTAACTGCTGAAAAGCCTCATACTCACAAGATGATATAGTTGTGTTCAGAAATGAGTGGGCCGTATACCTAATGGCATATTGTACACAAATACAATGAAGATCTGACTTGGGGACATGTACAATTGGTGGTCATTTTTTGAGAGGGGTTTAGGGGATCAAAAAATGAAACATTGTTGTATGTAAATGTTCGTAGGAAAATTGTAATTGTTATTAAAAAATAATCCTTTCACCAATGAGTCATTTTCCCATTTTAACAGATGATATGCACCAACAACATGCAAGAATGCTGAACCACTCAAAGGGTCTCTATTTTGTTTAAAATGGACACGATTTTAAGTGAAAACAACAACTGATGTACAAAAATCTGACCAAACGCATTCAGATTGTGTTGATTCTTTAAGAGAATGATCCATGGGTCCTTTGTGATGTGTATGAGTCATCTCTTCCTCAATCCAAGGCACGGTGTGGTGGTTACCACTCAAAGGTTCTCTCTTTTTTTAAATGGACACGATTTTAAGTGAAAACAACAACTGACCTGCGGAAATCCGACCTAACGCATTCGGATTGCCTTGATATTTTATAAGAATGATACAAGGGTCATTTTTGACGTGTAAAAGTCATCCCCACCTCAATATGAGGCATGGTGTGGCTACTATCACTCAAAGGTTCTCTCTTTAGTTTAAAATGGACATGATTTTAATTGAAAACAACAACTAACCGATGAAAATCTAACCAAAAGCATTCGGATTGCCTTGATATTTTATGAGAACGATCCAAGGGTCCTTGGTGATGTGTACGAGTCATCACTGCCTCAATCCGAGGCACGATGTGGTCGGTACCACTCAAAGGGTCTCTCTTTTGTTTAAAATGGACACAATTTTAATTGAAAACAACAACTGACCTATGAAAATCCAACCAAATGCATTAATATTGTGTTGATCCTTTAGGATAACGATCCACGGGTCATTTTTGATGTGTAAGAGTCATCCTTGGCTCAATCTGAGGCATGGTGTGGCCGGTATCACTCAAAGGGTCTCTCTTGTGTTTAAAATGGACACGATTTTAAGTGAAAACAACAACTGACTTACGGAAATATGACCAAACGCATTAAGATTGTCTTGATCATTTATAAGAATGATCCAAGGGTCCTTTTTGACATGTATGAGTTATCCCCGCCTCAATCCGAGGCACGGTGCGGCTGGTACCACTCAAAGGGTCTCTCTTTTGTTTAAAATGGACATGATTTTAAGTGAAAACCACAACTGACCTATGAAAATCCAACCAAACGCATTTGGATTGACTTGATATTTTATTAGAACGATCCGAGGGTCCTTGGTGACGTGTAAAAGTCATCACTGCCTCAATATGAGGCACAGTATGGATGGTACCACTCAAAGGGTCTCTCTTTTGTTTAAAATGGACACAATTTTAAGTGAAAACAACAACTGACCTACGTAAATCCGACCAAATGCATTGGGATTTCCATGATCATTTATAAGAAAGATCCACGGGTCCTTTGTGATATGTATGAGTCATCCCTGCCTCAATCCAAGTCATGGTGTGGCCGATACCACTCAAAGGGTCTCTCTTTTGTTTAAAATGGACACGATTTTAAGTGAAAACAACAATTGATGTATGGAAATCTGACCAAACGCATTAGGATTGTGTTGATACTTTAGTAGAATGATAAAAGGGTCCTTTGTGAGATGTATGAGTCATCCCCTCCTCAATCAGAGGCATAGTGTGGCTGGTACCACTCAAAGGGTCTCTCTTGTGTTTAAAATGGACACGATTTTAAGTGAAAACAACAACTAACCTACGGAAATCCAAACAAACTCATTCATATTGCCTTGATATTTTATAATAACTATCCAAGGGTCATTTGTGACAGGTAAGACGCATCCCCACCTCAATATGAGGCATGGTGTGGCTGGTACCACTCAAAGGGTCTCTCTTTTGTTTAAAATGGACACGATTTTAAGTGAAAACAACAACTGACCTACGGAAATCTGACCAAATGCATTAAAATTGCCTTGATCATTTATAATAATGATAAAAGGGTCTTTTTTGATGTGTATGAGTCATCCTCGCCTCAATCCGAGGCACGGTGTGGCCGTTACCACTCAAAGGGTCTCTCTTTTGTTTAAAATGGACACAATTTTAATTGAAAACAACAACTGACCTATGAAAATATGACCAAACACATTAGGATTGCCTTGATATTTTATTAGAATGATCCAAGTGTCCTTGGTGACATTTACAAGTCATCATTGACTCAATACGAGGCATAGTGTGGCCGGTAACACTCAAAGGGTCTCTCTTTTGTTTAAAATGGACAGGATTTTAAGTGAAAACAAAAACTGACCTACGGAAATGCGACCAAATGCATTAGGATTGCCTTGATATTTTATAAGAAAGGTCCAAGGGTCCTTTTTGACGTGTACGAGTCATATTTTCCTCAATATGAGGCACGGGGTGGCCGATACCACTCAAAGGGTCTCTCTTTTGTTTAAAATGGACACGATTTTAAGTGAAAACAACAACTGGCCTATGGAAATCCGACCAAACGCATTGGGATTGCCTTGATCTTTTATATGAACTATCCAAGGGTTCTTTTTTGATGTGTAAGAGTCATCCCCGCTAAAATATGAGGCATGGTGTGGCCGGTACCACTCAAAGGGTCTCTCTTTTGTTTAAAATGGACACGACTTTAAGTGAAAACAATAACTGGCCTATGGAAATTTGACCAAACACATTCGGATTGTGTTGATAATTTAGGATAACGATCCACGGGTCCTTTGTGATATGTATGAGTAAACCCTGTCTCAATCTGAGGCACGGTGTGACCGCTATCACTCCAAGGGTCTCTCTTTTGTTAAAATGGACACAATTTTAATTGAAAACAACAAATGACCTACGAAAATCTGACCAAAACCATTCTGATTTCTTTAATCTTTTATAATAACAATAAAAGGGTCCTTATTGACGTTTATGAGTCATCCTCCTATCAATCCGAGGCACGGTGTGGCCGGTACCACTCAAAGGGTCTCTCTTGTGTTTAAAATGGACACGATTTTAAGTGAAAACAACAACTAACCTACGGAAATTTGACCAAATACATTATTATTGTGTTAATCCTTTAGGAGAATGATCCATGGGTCCATTGTGATGTGTATACATCAACCCCGCCTCAATCTGAGGCATGGTGTGACCGCTATCACTCAAAGGGTCTCTCTTGTTTAAAATGGACACAATTTTAATTGAAAACAACAACTGGCCTACAAAAATCAAATTAAACGCATTTGGATTGCCTTAATCTTTTATAATAACAATAAAAGGGTCCTTGGTGATGTGTACAAGTCAAACCTACCTCAATATGATACACGGTGTGGCCGATACTACTCAAAGGGTCTCTATTTTGTTTAAAATGGACACGATTTTAAGTGAAAACAATAACTGACCTACGGAAATTTGACCAAACGCATTCGGGTTGTGTTGATCCTTTAGGGGAATGATACACTAGTCCTTTGTGATGTGTATGAGTCATCCCTGCCTCAATCCAAGGCACGGTGTGGCTGCTATCACTCAAAGGGTCTCTCTTTTGTTTAAAATGGACACAATTTTAATTGAAAACAACAGCTGACCTATGAGAATCCAACCAAATGCATTCGTATTGTCTTGATCCTTTAAGAGACCGATCAAAGGGTCATTTTTGATGTGTACGAGTCAACCCTGCCTCAATCCGAGGCACGGTATGGCCACTAGCACTCAAAGGGTCTCTCTTTTGTTTAAAATGGACACAATTTTAATTAAAAACAACAACTGGCCTATGAAAATCCGACCAAAGGAAGTTGTATTGACTTGATCTTTTATAATAACAATCCAAGTGTCCTTGGTGACATGTATGAGTCAACCCCACCAACCCCCTAGACCACCCCCACCCCCCATGGACACCAATCAACCCCTAGACCCCCCCCACCCCTGTAAGCCCCCCCCCCCCCCCCCGACACCATGGACACCAGCCCACCCCCCTGAAAAGCCCCCCCCCCCCCCCCAGACACCAATCCACCCCCTGGACACCCCCACCCATTTGGACACCCCCACCCACTGTAAACCCCCCCCCCCCCCCGACACCATGGACACCAGCCCACCCCCTGGAAAGACCCCCCGGACACCAATCCACCCCCTGGACTACCCCCCACCCCCCTGGACACCAATCCACCCCCTAGACACCCCCACCCCTCTGGACATCCCCTACCCCCTATAAAGCCCCCTGACACCTTGGACACCATCCCACCCCCTGGAAAGCACTCCCAGACACGAATCCACCCCCT
Organism: Viscum album; assembly: GCA_963277665.1. Classification (NCBI taxonomy): domain Eukaryota; kingdom Viridiplantae; phylum Streptophyta; class Magnoliopsida; order Santalales; family Viscaceae; genus Viscum; species Viscum album. The sequence goes on along the minus strand of OY728153.1, from coordinate 180,274,116 downwards.
GGACCGCCCCACCACCTTGGACACCAATCCACCCCCTGTAAAGCCCCCCCCCCCCTGACACCTTGGACACCATCCCACCCCCTGGAAAGCCCCCCAGACACCATTCCACCCCGAGACCACCCCCACCCCCCTGGACACCAATCCACCCCCTGGACACCCCCACCCCTTTGGACACCCCCACCCCCTGAAAACCCCCCTAACACCTTGGGCACCAGGACACTCCCCTGGAAATCCCCCCGAACACCCCCTACCCCCCCTTGGACAGCCACCCCAAACCCTTGAACAACCCCCCAACCCCCTGAATTTTGAATTTAATTCTTTATGTACTTAATTAACTTATAAACTATGTGTTAATGGTGTACGGTTGTACTTGTTGTATGGGTATACTTGGTCTAATTAGCTTATGATTTATGAGTTAATTTTGTATGGGTATACTTTCTTTAATTAGCTTATTGAGATGATTATTTTTTTGCAGGTGTTCGGGTGTGCTTCTTCAGATTTTTTCGTAGCAGCAGAGTGGGCATTTATCAGCGCTTTTTTAGCGCTGATAAATTGTGCTTTTATCAGCACTAAAAAAGCGCTGATAAACTACACCTTTATCAGCGCTGATAAAGGATCACTTTATCAGTGCTAAAGGAGCGCTGATAAAACACGCATTTATCAGTGCTCTTTTAGCGCTGATAAAGGGATGTTTTATCAGCGCTCCTTTAGCGTTGATAAAGTCTACCTTTATCAGCTCATGTTTAGCGCTGATAAAGGATTCATTTATCAGTGCTTTTTTAGCACTGATAAAGTACACCTTTATCAGTGCTCAGTAAGCGCTGATAAAGGGTACCCCCTTTTATCATCTCCGAGCTTTACAGTGCTTTTTTAGTGCTATTAAATCCCGTTTTTAGTGCTTTTAATGCCCTTATTTGTAGTAGTGTGAGTCACGATTTCTCCTTCAGGGTGTGTTCTTCATAGTTTCTGACTCACATTTTCTCCTTCAAAGTGTGTTCTTCACAGTGTCTGACTCACAGTTTCTCCTTCACGGTGTGTTCTTCATGGTGCCTTGATGACTGTGTCTTGATAACTGTGTTTGGCACTTAGACAAATACGATATCTGTTCTTAGTGTCTTGCTTCATGGTGTCAGGCTTACTGTGTCACGGTGTCTCATGGTTCATGGTGTCTGTGTCTTTCTCAATGTGTCTGTGACTGTGGCAATCTTCACGGTGTCTTGTACTTAGGCAAATAACTGTGTTCAAACTAAAACAGTAATATTCATAAAATGGATTGATCTTAACCATTATACAGTATAGGATAACTTGAAACATAAATACACATGAGTAATAAGATATGTGAGATTTGTGACCAATGATAATATTTGTAATTAGTATTAATATTGGTAAATCATAATGAGATTTGTGATCAATGATAAGATTTTTAATTTTTATTAAGATTGGTAAATCATAATGAGATTTGTGATCAATGATAAGATTTGTAATTAGTAATGAGATTTGTGATCATTAAAACATGATTAATACATAAGGAGTCCAACAAAATTAATATTATTTTTAATGGATATTATGAGTTGTGTGATTTGATGTGTTGATTAAAACCATGATGATAGATGTTCGCAATGAAGTTGGATATGTTGGGTGTGTCATGAGTATCACCATATTAATGAATAATGAGATAAAGGATTTTTCCTTTTCTTCTTTTACAAAATTTATGCCTCGGTCCCTTTGATAAAAACGATATAGACTAAATCAATCAACGGTTATGGTGTTCTATAGGAAATTTTAATTTATAAAAAGTCAAATAAAGAGATGCCAAGAAACTAGATTAATGGCACCATCATACAACCTACTTGATTATAAATATAATAATAAAGGGATTATATTACAAGGTAAGTGTTCGTATGAGGTTTTATGTCATTTCAACATTAATTCTTTCTCTATGGGTGCCTTGTCATGTTGCTAGACACTAACCTTTGACTTTAGGCTACTTTAGCTAATGTCATTGAGAAATAATCTTATAGGGTCATACAGTAAGTGTATCCAAAATCTCAGCTAAATAATATTATTATTTATTATTTAAATACTTAAATAAATATTATCTATACATGTGTTTTAATAATAATTCATATTTTCTTGATCATATATATTATTTCACGTGTTAATCGAGAGAATATTTTGTGATAAGATTATTTAATAAAAATTAATTTTCCATTTAGTGATTATAATATGTAATATTTATTAGAGAATAATGTAAAAGTATTTATTAAAAATATAATTAGTCATTATTAATACATGATAAATATTATGTAGGAATGGAGGACCTATTTTAATTGTCCTATTAGAAATAAAATATATTGAATATTATTAATGTAAAATAATATTTAATTTAATTAGTAAGTTTTATGAATGTTATGAAATAATAATAACATTATTATTTTACACATGGGATTCTATGGAAATTGAGAAAAATAATAAGGTCACATGTGTAATTATTATTTTCTAACCCTAGTAGTATTTAAACCCAATTATATTCTTACTCAAAGGGGGTTTCCATTTAATTTTTGGTTGTGCACAACGACATTGAGGGATAATTATCTCAAATCCCAAGAGAGTTTTCTCTCCAAGAACATTCTCAAGATTGAAGATCAATCCACCACTACTACCACTCTCGATTATATAGATGTCAAATATAATCCCTCATCAAGTGATTCATGGGGTGATCAAAGGAAAATGACACAGGCATTAGGATCTTCCATGCTAGCACCTTGAGATTCCTACGATGATGTTTGGAGATTTGTGGAACACGTGTGGATCACCACTGCAGGGAATATTCTTGGTATTCATAAAACACAACAATGACATGATTATGAGAAGTTTTCATATCCATAAATGAAGAAATAATTCATCTCAAGGTAATTCATTAATTGTTTAAATTAACTATAAATAATATGTGATGATCTTTTGTCTTGGTTTCAATATTAAATCTTAAATTAATGTTTGATTAAATTCCACTGATAATGATATTTATCATCATTTTAATATCATATTAATCATCATTTATGAAAAAAAGAGGAGTTGGTCATGCCCTATTCAGCGCTTTCACTGTGGCCAGAACCTAAATGTGGTATTAGAGTGGTCTCGAAATTATTTATAATTATTTATAATTATTTAAAGATTGTTGATTGATTTGTGTAATTATAATTAGTTTTCAATTCTATTTTAATCATTTTTTAATCCAAATTACATGATATTATTTTATTCCTCATCGTTTTAATAGTTATAATCAATTTTTTAAATTTTATGAATAAAATACATTCGAATAACTCATCTGAAGTTGTTGAGGATTCGAGAGAGTTAACACAAGAGTACACACTGTGTATCCCATTAGTACATGTCATATACCCATTTTCAATGAACCATAAATTAATTTTCAATAAATTCAAGCTATTTTATTTTATTATATTTTATTCATATGAAAATACACTATGTGTTGATCTGGCTATCCTAGTAAATGATCATCCAAAATATACGATGTGTAATATTCATGCATGACATATAGTCCATTAGTCAAAAATGGTCCATATATTCTCATACATGACTTACATGACTAGTGACAATGTAACTCAATGGCTACACACTGTGTAGCCCATGTAAAAAACATGTACTTAATTTTCTTCATGGAATGATTAGACATTGAGTCTTTGGGAATGAGTTGCAGATATATGGTGAAAAATATCCACTCTGTGTATATTACCAAATTATGAAGAATTAAAAATTAATTTATTATACTGCTTAAACCTTATCAATATGTGTTATTTTTTCATTATGTTGATAGTAAATTCCATGTAATGTGTTATATATATATATATTAAATGTATAATTAATTTCTATGCAATGTTCAAAACTACATATTTTTGTATCACTCGTAATACTGACATTACTCTACATGCATTTAAACATAATATGATATATAAATACCATGTATTCAATATGGTTGGTAAGTTGATAGTACGCACCAAGAAAATACATGTTAATTCATTAATTCCACATGTCACAAGAGTCAATAATATATGAATATAACACACACTAGGTAGTTTATATGGTTAATCACCGTGTTACCTCTAAGGTATATTTTTTAGAGAGTTAATTAAATTTAATTTATTTAATTTATTTAAAATTATGGTAGAGGTGAATCTCAAAATAAAAGATGATAATTAAGATAATATAATTTGTTAATTAAAGAAAATGATTAATTGATTCAAGGGTGATTTATTCTAAATAAGAATGATTATAATTGAATAGTATTGTAATTAAATGTTTAATCTATTGTATGTATATTAATTAACATCAGTATAGAACAAGACTTTGTATGGGATTGGTTTATTTTAATTTATTATTAAATTAAATAGATGGCTTGTATTTCATCCCTCTTCTAATTATGTAAGGGGGAATGTGAGCCTAATGTTTAATTTATATAAACCCCTTAACTAAACCTTTGGTTCCCCTGACCTACGTGTGACTAAAATCAAATGTAATGGATTGAGCTCAAAATCTAGTGGAGGCAGTTCAAATTTAGAGATGAGGTGAATCCAATCCATGAAAGATACATAGGTGGATAGGTGGAAGGCTGCAACATGAACCATTTCATGGTTTAAGATGTTTTTTCCTAGGTCAACGGTTAGTTTATCATTCTCTAGATAAACTAACTACTAGTACAATATCATGATCACACCACTTTATTATTTTATTTATGTTAAGTGTATGGTAAATTTAATTATGGATGTTTATTTTTTATCACATGAATTAATGAATTAAAATGCATGAAATATAGAAATAAACTAAATTAGATTATAAATAAACATTATCTAAGTCATGGTTAATAACATAAGTAAATAAACTTAATATTAACGAGCATGTAATATATATAATAATGGTAAATTTATACATAGACATTAAAAATACTTAAATTATATATATTAGATCGTTATAGTCTTCTTCTACTTAAGTTAAAATCAAACCATAGTTTAAAGTTCTTTAAAAATCAATGTTAGGGTACTTTCTATTATTAGGGAATTCTTACTTGAAGTTTTAGGTTGACTTAACAATGTCCACATTAAGGGTTGATTTCAAAGTAGGACTTGGTGTAACTAAGAGTCAATGGATGATAAAATCCAATTTTAGGATTTTAGGATTAGGGAGTCTGCTAAAAGGATCAAGGAACTATGAGTTAATGTAGTTTGAATTTTGAATGCCTAACTAAATCCCTTAAAATTTGTTGGTTAGAAAAATTCCGGGTGATGAGAAGATGAATATTAATTATTATCTATATCACCCCCGATTTGAGGTATGTAACCCTTATTTATGAATTTTTATGCATTTAAAGTGGTGGGGTAATGTTTGGGAGAGTCTATAATGTTTTTGGGAAGGTATTAGGGAGTTTATAAGGGAGAACAGTTTGAGAAAAGTTAGGGAAAACCATGAAACACATGCAGGTAACCGTGCATGTTGAGACAAAGGCAAGGGTAATGGCACACGGCTAAGATTCATGGTTTCCAAACCATGTGGAATCCCTAGGAAAACTATGCACTAGGGGAAAGAGAGATTCTACATGGTTGGTGCATGGTTTTTCTAACTGTTTGGGCCAACTCTGCTAGCAACCCCCCTCTGGATAGTAGCAGTCGCATAGTTAGCGTACGGTTTGTCTAACCGTGTGAGCTAACCATGTAGGGCATTAAAAGGGGGGTTTTAAAAATACTCTTGGTTGGGATCTTCCTTAAAATACTCATTTCTCATCTCACTCAAACCCCAATTTGTATTTCTTCTTCTCAATGGTTAGGGAGGCTCTCCCACTCATTTTAGTAGCGATCTGAAAGGTTTTCAAGGGGATTTTAAGGTGATTATTCCCCAGTAAGTCTCCTCTCTTGGTTGTTTCATGGTTTCCTATAGATCTACTTCACCTTATCTCCCAGTTTCCTAGATCTAATCATGTTTCATATAGATCCAAGGTATTAGTTTCTAATAAAGGTTAGATCTAGAAATTTTTGTGTTAGGTGAAGGAATCTAATTCATTTTTATTGAGTTTTTATCTATATTTTGTGTTAAGTTGTGTGGTGGGTCGATTCTTCCAAAACCCTAAAGGTAGATGTCTTCAATCTCAACTCCATATTTCCAGAACCTGAAGGGTTAGGTTTCAAATTAATTATTTTTATTAAATTTCTTGTGAAACTTATGTGTGAAGATTATATAGAAACCCTTTGGTGTTGATTTTATGTTTTTGGGGTGGTTTATGGTATTATTGTGCGATAAACCTTATTGTTGGATTTTAAAATGATTGTTCTAAAGTTTTCGACTTAGTTTTATTCTTGTAAAAATGTTGTGAAATTTTTTTTCAATAATTGTTTTTATTGGAATGTGTCTTGGATTAAAGTGTGGATTTTGTTTGACAGTTATAGTTTGACATGATTTTGGTAATTGTTTTTGGCATGGTTGTGTGACTTAATTTTTTAAATGTGAGTTGGGTATAATGAATATTGGGAATGAAGTGCCACTAAAAAGGATTAAGATGTGGCATGAACTGCCACACTAAAAAGGGTATGGTCTTGGATGTGAAGTTACACCCGTCAATTGTAACACCAAGCTCATGCGGTAAAATTGTGTTTATTGTTAAAATATGTGTGCAATGAAACAAAGTAAACTTGGTTTTTACAACTTTAAATGGGTAAATGGGTAATGATTTGTTTTATTTCTTTATTTTTTAGTTGTTTATTTGGGTAAAGTGCTTGGGTAAGGATGTTTTTGGATTATTAGAGATTTTTAAACTGTTTATTTGGTTTTATATAATGGTTTTTTATAATTATGCTAACTTGTTCTATCCTAGTGGAATGAATTGGGAAGTCATTTAGGGAAAGCCTAATAAGTATTAATACTCACCTACAACTATAGAACTTGGGTTATTTTGTAGATGTGGTATTCTGAGACATAGGTAAAAGAAAAGCATCTCATTTTTGTGGTGATACATTGTAATTCTTGGGTGGTTATAGAGTTGGGGAATGAAGATTGGCTAGGGGATATAGTGTCACGTCTTGGTTTATTGAGTTATATTGTTTTAGTCTTTAGATTAGTACTATGATTTGGTATTTTTATGGTCTGTATTATTTTTTATGGAAATTGGTTTATGCGTAGAACATTTTTTTTCATGCCCCATGTAGTTCTTTGGGTAATGGTATGTTGGTTGATTGTTCTCTTTTCAAGGTAAAATCTTCCCCCACATTTCATGACACCCTTTTAATTTATATACAACCTATGTATCCTTGGGGGTATGTCTTGAAGAAAAGTAGAACTTATGAATCAAATCAATCCAATGAGAAGGGGTGTGATGTTACAATGGGTATTAGTTTTTCGGTCCTTTGGCATCAGTTGTCAGTCTTGGAGTTGAACTTCATTCTCAGTTTATTCATTGATTTCGGATGGTAGAAGAGAGTATAATTGTTATAACTTGAAATTCATATCATAAAAAGACATAGATAACCTTTTTATTATGAACTTCAAGTTACCATTAAGTTTGGTACACAAGTGTTTAGAGACACTTCTATGAGGATGATCTAATTTTTATGGGTTTAGCTAATGATAAGAACATGTCACGAATTGTAGAAATGACATCCCTCTAGGATTGCATATCTCATTTGGAGTAATGATTTATATTATGATATGAATGTTTATATTTTTCAAAAAATTGTAAATTGATTTCAAATATGTGATTTGGAAAAGAGAATGGTTGTGGTGTTTTGAAAATGAGTTGATAATTGCAATCATGGTGGATTTTTCAATGATGATTAAACATGATAAATGTTGAAATTTGAAAATCATGGTTTTAATATTTGTAATGTTATATAATTAGAAATTACAAAACTTTGGTTTCTAGAGAGAGTAACCTATGGTGGTTCTTATATTGAGAGAAATGCCACCAAGTGGGCATCATAGAGTCCAACTAAAGAAAGCTGCAAGAAATTTGGTTGCACCTGAACCCCATGTGAACCAGCATCTAGTTCAGAGAATAGTGAAAAAATTTCACATAGTATATAAAGCGAACCAAGAGGATGAACCAAAGCATGTGGTTCATATGGTTCAGTTTCAGAAACAGAATCCACCCACTTTTTGGGGTGATTCGGAACCTAAAAAGGTGAAGGTGTGGCTCAATAGGATAAATAAAATCATTGATTTCCTAGGCACACCAAAAAATTTGAAAGTGAAATTAGAAACATATATGTTTTAAGATATTTTGTGTTAGTGGGTGGAGTTATTTCTACAAGCTAAAGGGGAACAAGGTATCGTATGGGAGGATTTCCAAGAACTATTTAATAAACAATTTTACCCTCACATGTTCAAAATTCAGTGAACAATAGATTTATTTATATTTAAACAATAAAATCATTCTATGACAGAATATGTGTCCAAGTTTATGAAATTAGTCTATTTTTCACCTGAGGTTGCAGATAGTTCCCACTTAATGGCACACATTTTTTAAGCAGGATTGAGGTAAGAAATTCGTTCAAAGATTTTAGTGCTCTATATAATAGATTATACCGAAATGGTAAATAAAGATATAGTGGATAAAATAGATATCATGAGAGAAAAGAAACGAGGGTTTATGTTGATACCCATATGAAATAGTGGTATATCTAAAGCAGGGAGAAAGTGGAAGAGGGACACTTTTTTCTAATGTGGGGGTATGGCTTGGAAATAGTCAGAAAAATCAGTGAATCTTCCTCTGAAGCCCAATAATAAGTCAGGATGTTTCCAATATCGATCTATAATACACATGACACAAGAATTTAAAACACAATTTCGATCATTCCATAACTATAATTAGATGGGGCATCTTCAACGTTACTCTCACAATGCTCTGAGGTCAGGTGCTCAAGATAATTATCCGGGGTCTCAGTCTTCTTATAGTTCCAAAGGATGAGGGGAGAATCATACTCCTCTTCAGAGGAGTAGAGATATCCATGGTGATTCTAGAAACACCATCACTCTTTAGTAGTGGTAGTTTGAGCAGGGTAATAAATTGAAAAGTGTTCCCAGTAAGCAGTTTTTTTGAGCTAATAAAGTTGGGATCAGTGATTAACATAGACCATCCACTGTGATAAGTATGATTATTATGAATTAAACATTTATTCAAGTGTTTTTTGATATGGGTGCATTTAATTCTTTCATTTTTTCCTGTATTTTTTAACTATTGGGTTTAAATGTTGAAATAATGCCTTTTAATTTGAAAATTCAAACTCTTATGGGTCAAAAAGAGTATCCAGCCATTCTGTATACAGCGTGCCATATAGTTTTTTATGGGGTGGAGTTAATATGGGACTTTTCAATACTTGATATCTATATTTATGATCTAATATTTGGTATGTATTTTTTTGGTGATGTTTAAGGCCCATATTGATTATTATTCATGAACGGTTTGTTTCATGATTGAGGATGGTGTTGAGCATCCCTTTAGAGGGAAGAGGAAGGAAAAGGTAGGTGCAATGGTCTTGTTGGAACCATTAGTTAGTAAAATATCATATCAATTGAATGATTTTTCAATGGATCAATGGAAGAGGTTGGGAGAAGTAGTTTTCCAGCAATTGTTGATCAGTTTATGGATGTCTTTCCCACAGAATTCTTAGGGTTTACACCCATAAGGGAAGTAGATTTTATGATTGATCTCATTCTAGGGATCATTACTATATATATTACATTTTACCAGATATAATCAGCAGAATTTAGTGAATTAATGGTGTAGTTGGAAGAGTTGGTAAATAAAGGGTTCAATCGGCCTAGAACATCTCTATGGCAGCACCGGTCTTGTTCATTAAAAATGAATATGGAACTCTTCAGTGGTTTGTTGATTATCATAAGCTTAAAAAATTTATGATAAATAATCAATTTCCACTCCCACATATTTATTATCTATTCAATCAGTTAAGGGGATCTCATTGATTTTCTAAAATTTATTTGTGATCATCATATCATCAATTACGGGTGTAGAAGGAGGATATTCAAAAAAAGACTTTAGTAGTAGATATATCCATCATGAATATCTAGTAATTCCCTTTGGTCTTACAAATTCACCCATAGTCTTCATGGAATTTATGAATAAGATATTTCATATATATCTCAATTCTTTCATGATGGTGTTCATCGATGATATATTAGTGTATTTTAGGACAAGCATGGAGCATGAGAAACACAAGACAACAATGTTGGGAATATTGAGAGAACATTGGTTGAATTATAAATTATCAAATTGTGATTTTTGGATATAATACGTACATTTACATGTCCATGTTATTTTTGAGAAATGTGTTTCATAGGATCTGGAGAAAATAGCGTCTATTATATCATGGAAACTGCTGAAGATTTTTTTTGAGATATGATGTTTCTTGGGTCTACCTAGCTATTACTGATGCTTCATTCATGAATTCTTGCAATTGGATTCACAAATAACGACTTTTACATGTAAAAATGTTCCATTTAAATGGAATGAGAAATGTATGAAGTATTCTAAAGATATCAAGGGTCACCTTATATCAGTGTCAATTTTGGTTTTTCCAGAACTAGGGAAAGGGTGTGTGGTGTATTATGATGCATCAGGATCAGGGTTGGGGTGTGTTCTCATGAAAGGGAATCATGTTGTTTCGTATGGATCATAGAAGTTGAGGTTTCATGAGAATAAAAAACCAACATAATATTTAGAGTTATTATTTGTGGTAAATTCTTTGAAAATGGGGCATCATTATCTCTTTATTCAGAAATTTAAAGTGTTTACTGATCATAATATTTTAAAGAATATTTTCTCACAAAGTGATTTGAACTAGAGGAAAATGAGATGGGTAGAGTATCTCTAGATGTTTTACATGAACATTATTTACACACTAGGTAAGGGTAATTCAGTGGTGGATGCATTAAGTAGAAATTCATATGTTCTGGTGGAAAACAAGATTTTAATCTGTGTCAGTTGATGTTGTTCATAGTCGATATGTATTTAGAATGTGAAGAATAAGGTGACATAGGGATTTTATTTCTAGTTTTGATGGTTCTTGATTTGGTTGGATGGGATAGAGAGGTGCAGACATCAGATTTAGAATGTGTGTCTATAAGTTCAAAACACAATGGTGGGGAGACCATTGAGTCTTAGAAACTAGATAGAAATTCAGTGTTGTGGTTTCAGAATTGGATGGTGGTACTAGTAGCCTTTCAGGAACAAAATATTAGTGTATACCATCATTCGATATGGCTTGTTCACCCTAGAATCCATAAAATGTATAAAACATTGAAAGAGACATTTTGGTGGGTTGGTATAAAAAGGAAAGTGGATGAGTTTGTATAGAGATTCTTGAATTACCAGAATGTCAAGGAAGGGAATAAATGACCCGTAGGTATGTTGAAATCTTTACTTATCCCTATGTATAAATGGGATAAAAGAGCTATGTATTTTGTTATAGGTTTCACAAGAATGGTTCGGAAGCATGGTTCCATATGGGTGATAGTGGATTGACTCACAAATTTGGTCCATTTCATCCCTATTTGTGAATCTCATATAGTGGAGGATCTATCCAATATCAATATCTCTGAGGTTTTATAGAGGCATGGTGCCCCAGTTTCGATTGAATCATATATATATCTAAGGATCACATACTATTTATGGAAATCCTTTAAACAAGACCTTAGGACTCGATTGACTATAACCACAACGTATAATCCCCAGATGGATGGGAAATCCGAGAAGATGATACACACATTTGAAGATATGTTAAGGGCCTATGTAATAGATTTTGGTTTCTCATGAGAGGATCACTTACCATTAGTGGATTTTTTTATATAATAATAGTTATCAAGCCTTGATACATATGGATATTCTTGAAGCATTGTATGGAAATCCGTGTAACTCTCTACTTTATTAGGTTGAAATAGGTGAAACTTTGATGGTTGGTATGAGCCTTCTCTAAGAGACAATAGAGAATATTTAATTGATTAGGAAAAGAATGGATATAGCTCAGAGTCATCCAAAATTGTATATGTATCACCTTTAATAATAGTTGTTGTTCGAGGTGGGTAATCATGTATTCTTGAGAATTTATCCTAGACTTAGACATCATCATTCTGAAAAGCAAGGAAAGTTATCTCTGAGGTATATTGGGCCTTTTAAGATAATAGAGTAGGTTGTAGAGGTGGAATATTAGTTGTACTTTCCACCATATTTCAGTGCAGTGCATATTGTATTTCATGTATCTTAGTTGAATAAGTATCAGACAGATATTAAACATGTCATTTGAGGGGATCATGTTGAGTTAGAGTAGAATTCCTTATTGGTGTACATGTCAGTGTGGATTTTGGATACACAAGAGAAAGTCTTTCATGGGAAAAGCATCATGCTAGTATGTGTATTATGGAAACATGGTCATATCCCAAAGATACGTGGGAACGGGAGAAAGAAATGGTGGAGCAATGGACCAAGCTCTTTTGGGAAGGCTATGGTTATGTACATTCTAAGGATGGAAAGGCTAATAATGGGGAGAATGTAACACCCATAGTTTAAGGTATGTAACCCTTATTTATTCTTTTTAATGCATCTAAAGTGGTGGGGTAATGTTTGGGATGTTTGGAAGGTTTTTGGGAAGGTATTTGGGATTATATAAGGGTGCACAGTTTGAGCACGGTTAGTAAAAACCGTGCAACACTTGTAGGTAATCGTGTAAGTTGAGGTAGAGGCAAGGGTTATAGCACCTGTTTAGGGCACACAGTTTATAAATTGTGTAGCCTCCCCAAGAAAACCATGCACCAGAATAAAGAGAGATTCTTCATATTTGGTGCATGGTTTTTCTAACCTTGTGGGACAACCATGTCAGACACCCCCTTAGATAGCAGCAGTCACATGATTAGCGTATGGTATTTCTAACCGTGTGATCTAATAGTGAGTTACATTAATAAAGGGGTTTTGAAAAATGGATTTGGTCAGTATTTTCCCTAAAACACTAATTTATCCTCCCACTCAAATCCCACTCTTTATTTCTTCTTCTTAGGGGTTATGGAAGCTCTCCCACTAATTTAGGAAGATATTCACAGGGTTTTCAAGGTGATTTGAAGGTGATTCTTACTCGGTAAGTCTCCTCTCTTGGTTTTTTATTAATTTACCCTATATCTACTTCCCCTTATCTCTCAGTTTCCAAGATATACTCTTATCGCATGTAGGTGTAGTTTTTTTGTTGAAAATAATCGTTAGATCTGGGGTTTTTGGTGTTACAAAAATTTATCTATAATATTTTTTGGATTTTTCAGCTGGATTTGGTGTGTGGTTGTATGGTAATTTTATTTCACCAAAACCCTAAAGGATGTTGGCATCACTCTCGACTACATATTGATATAAATTGAAGGCTTTGGTTTCAAATTAATTTTTTGCCTTAATTTTTTATTGAATTTAATGTGTGAAGCTTGTATGGAAACCCGTTGGTGTTGATTTATGGGTTTTGTTGTGGTTTATGATATTTTTCTACAATATTCCTTATCATTGGATTTTAAAACTATGATTCTAAAAAAAATCTTCGTTTTAATCTTGAAAATGGTTTAATAAAAGGGTTTTCAGAAAAAATGTTGTTTTACTGGAATGTGGATTGTCTTGAAGGGTTTATTTGGTTTGACATCCATAGTTTGACATGATTTTTGTAATTGTTAATTGGCATGGTTGTGTGGCTTAATTGTTTAAATGTGAGTTGGGTAGAATGAATAGTGGGAGTGAAGTACCAAAAAAAGGATTTTTATGTGTCTTGAATTACCACATTAAAATTTGGAAGGGATTTGATGTAAATTTCTACCATCAGTGGTTACACCCATCTCATGTATTAAAAATGTGTGTATGGTTGAAATATGTGTGCATCCACATAAAGTGAAGTGGGTTATGCCAACTTGTAATGGGTAAATGGGTTTTAATTTGTTTGATTTATTTCCATATTAATGTGTTTATTTGGGTAAAGTAATTAGGTAAGGATGTGTTTGGATTATTGGAAATTTCTAAACTATTTAATTGGTTTTATATAATGGTTTTATATAATTTTTTTAAAATTTTCAATCCTAGTACCAGTAGTAGGGAAGTCATTTTAGGAGAACCTTCTGATTATTATTACTCACCCCCTGCTTTGACACTTGGGTGATTTTATAGATGTGGTATTTTGAGACACGGGTAAAAGGAAAGAATCTCATTTTTGTAATGTTACATTATGATGCTTGGGTGGTTATGTAGTTGGAGCATGGAGCTTGGCCTGGGGATGTATTCTCTTGTCTTGGAGTCTTAAGTTGTATTGTTTTATTTTTCTTCTTAGTACTCTGATTTGGTATTTATATGGTTTTTATTATTGTTGTTGTCAAGTGGTTAATGTATAGAACATTTTTGTTATGCATCATGTAGTTCTTTAGGTAGTGGTATGTCAATTGATTGTTCTTTTTTTAGGAAAAATGGTCCCCCACATTTCCTGAAGACCCCAGCATTGATATCCAGCCTTTGGTTCCTTGAGGATGTGTCTTAAGGCCAAGTATCACTTCCACCTTGACTCAATCCAATGAGGAGGGGTGGGATGTTAAATTATCACTATAATTTCCTATTAATAGGAAATTTAGAATCCAATGGTGAGGGATAATGGTTTTTGATAAAATAGTGAGAGATTATAGAATTTACTTATCATCCTTTTATCTGAAAATGAACTAAAATTATGATCATATTATTTAAAGAAATGATAATAAACATGACTTCAAACATATCACTGGGATCCATAATTGAGAATAATTCCTTTCTCACTATCACAAATTTCCATGAGTGTAAAGGCACATGTATTTTTTCATACATCGTGAAATGAAATTGTATGTTCTAGAAGAACCTATTCTTGAAGTTCCTAGTAAAGAGGCTAGTAAGGAAAAGTTTCCTCTCTATGAGAAAAATTTTAATGATTCCATTAATTTTTAATGTTTAATGTTTTCATCCTTGACCAATTATTAATTTAAATAACATGATAACTTTGGTGTGTATAAAATTATGTCCTACCTTTGTGATGTCTATCAAGAGAAGGTGAGACAAAAAAGATACAAGATATCCAACTTTTTATTTATAATAAATATTGGAGATTCAGTACCAATCGAGACTCATATATTTAATATTATTAATGATTTTAGAATAAAATAAGTTATGTATAAAATCTAGTTATTTTATTCATTATTTTCTAATTTTTTCATTTCATTAACTTTATGTGATTTCATTTAATATCTATAAGAATGAATCCCCATATAAATAAATAAGCATGAAATAGATGGAAATAAAATAAATCTATGGTATGACTACGATATTTTCAACTTGTAAATTTATCAAGAAGATGATAAAACAACCCCTGAACCTAGAGGGGGAATTCCTAGAACAGAACCAGGTTCGAGTTACAACAATCCTCCAAGATCCAATGTATCTCTTTGGTTTTTTTCAACTCATATCAGATTTTAAACCATTTCCACTCCTTATAGAACTATCCATTACATGTATATACTCACACATAGGTGATGGAAACCAAGGGTGTGGAGTTATATAAAAGAAATAGTGGATATGTAGGCATGTACATAATAAAGTTGGCAGGGATGACTCATAGTCCATCCTATTTTATGTAATAAAACATTTATCACATTTAGAACTCATGAAATAAATATTAAATTAAACTAAAACCCAAGAAAAACATAGGTAGATCTAGATAATGGTTATTGACGCATGAACTCACTATGGATTTTATAAACTATATGGTATTCATTTGTATTCATTTTTTATTGAGATTAATCACTTGAATTAATAAATTAATTATCATATTAATTAATTAATTCATTTATCTTAATTTTACATTTGAAAAATCCTAAAAATATTAATCCATAATAAATTATAAAAAAATAAAATAAATTAATATTATTTAAAATTAAATAATTATCGGGCATGTGTGGACTATGGATTTGGTGTGTACCCTACTTTCCAGTCTACACAGCATGTACTGAAGGTAACATGGAAAGTTTAATTCTACATTATATAAACAATGTTTAAATTTACAATACATGGTGTGTAATATACTTTTTATAGTATTGGTCATGTATAATGTACTTACATGACATATTAGCATACACACCATTCCATGATATTATAAGGCATGTAGTTCCATGGGTCAATTCATCTAGTTTGCACAGTGTGTCTTACCACACAATATGAATTAATATGCATGGAATGCATTTTCTTTCTGGTTATAATGTAAATGTTTGGTATAAATGATATACACGGTGCGTATTTGAAGAAAAATGTAGAAATTAATTAATTTTAACCATTTATTCCACAAAAAAATCACTTAAAAAAACTCAACATGTGGAAACCCCTACCACATAATATGTACACCAACTACATGCCATGTAATTTTATTCAATGCTAAAATTAGTTTTTACACCATGTATTTCACTCACATAAACAAAAATTCGATTCGATTCTTTAAGTGAACAAGAATGAATGACACAATGTATACACCGATTACATTACATGTATTCTAAATTCTCACTATATTCCTAGGGTATAGATTTGTATTTCTCATAGGGTAAAATCGGTTACATGGTATGTATGCCAACTACAAATTGTTTAAATATATTTTTATATGTAAGGTAGTTTGAAATCACGTACACAATGTGTATTAAACATGAGATTTCACTACAGTGGCCTGGGTTTTTCTATATCGAAGACTTACCTCATTTTGAGGTTCGAGAGCCCTAAGAAATGTTGAAGGGTAAAATAGTAAATCCCCCATAGAAAAAATCTTCGGGAAAAAAATCAAGGTTTTATGGGTTTCGGGATGTGGATTTTTTTAGGACAAAGCTGATAAAAAATATTATCATATTTAGTTATTTACTTTTATTGTCATGGAAATATCAAATTATGAGAAATTACATCACTTTGTTTTTTGTGAATATCATACTCACAAATCATATTCAGATAATTGGACTCAAAAAGCTTAAGAAAGTCCAACGGAATGGGAAAATGTTTTCTAGAATAAAATATTTATCAGATTCATTTTGGGTCTAAAATTAAAGGAAAATTATATTGAGGAAAGGAATCATATTTACCATGGATCTAATAGAAATATAAATATTATTTGCTGCTTTTTATTTTCCACAAATCATAAGTAAGTTGTAAAACTCGTAATGCTAGCTTGATAAAATAAAGGGGGAGAATAAGTACTGATAATCTTATTGAGAATCTTATTGGAAGAAAAGAGGAACTCCCAATAGTATTCAGGTGGTTGGAAACAAATATATTGCAGGAAAAATTGGAAGTTACAATACTTTCCATTATAAGTCAGACGATGATAAAACTGATATTTATCATAATCAAAGTCATTAAGTAAGTCATTATTACAAGAAAATTTCTTTGTAAGAAGGAATTTTCTAGTAAAACTTTTCATTCTTAGATCATTTGATTCAGATTTGTTTGAAGGTTGTGAATATTTTCTTTATTCTAATGAGAAAAACTGAAGGTGGTGGTTTTCAGTCTGACCAAAAATCAAAAATATTTAAATCTTTAGATAATGAAGTTGATATGTATCATAATTAGAAAAGATAAATAAGTGGAGTGCTGAAATATATTTGGTATCGTATTCAGAAAAGAAGTATTAGTTGTTGAAGAAGTTTTAAATATTCTGTTGTCTCCATCATAATGAAGAAATCAGAATGAGAGTTGGTTCTGAGAATCATAATGATAAGACATGTGTTTTTCATTTTACATTTGGTGCAGAGTAATGTAAAGAAGAAACTGTTATTGAACATATGCTTCCATTAAAATATGGATATTGGAATTATAAGATAGCATTTCAAGTGGTTCAAAGAGACAAAATGAAATGTCTTTAGTTATAATTTGTTTAGAAGTGGGTCAAGAAAATTGGAGTGACCAAATGCCTTTATCATAATGAAGATTTCCTATTTGTCACTCGGAATCAGAATCAGAATCAGGATAAATTTTTTTTATGAAGTCTGAAGTAATGAAGAAGTCAAATAGAGACCTGAAATTCAAGAAGATACGAAGATTCAAAAAGATTTTGATGAATTCAAATAGATATATAATATTTAAGGAATATTAAAGACTCAAGAAATTTGGTGAAGTGGGGAAATATTTTCCGAATCCCGCTTAAACTATTTGTTCGTTTATATAAAAGAAGGAGGATACTTTTTGTATTCTATGACTTGCATCACTTGGAAAATAGGAGAGATAAGCTCCTTGATTTTAGAAAGAAGAAGGTTTTAGATTATATTTTCATGAAGAATATTTCTAGAAAGAAGAAATAATGAATAAGAGAAAATATTTTAATAAGAGTTTCTAAAATCGGACCAAGGAATCAGAATGGGATTTTTAGACTGAGGAAGAAGAAGTTCAGGATTATTTAAGTGGTATTCTGACAGAGTATTATTTCTTTGTTGATAAAGAAAATTGTTGAATCGTACTAGAAAATAAGATTGAGTATCATTACAATGTCTAGGAATTTATTACCGGCTTATGGGTAAAAAAGTGAATAATTTTTTTAAAAGATCATATTTTTGGAAGTTGATGAAGAAGAACCATATCATGTTTTTTACAAAAACGTTATATTACATATTCATTCCACATAAATATCATGCATTTTTGTACTGATCATAGTGTTAGATGAGTGTTAGGGAATATCCAACTCATTCTATTCCACACTAAAAGGATTGTTTTTGAGTGGATTGTATGGTATTATATTGTTTCCAAACCATACCAAGTACATAGCTACTCTTACTGAGTAGTGAACTTTATAAATTATTTTCTTCATCTGGATCAGTTTTTCAGTTTTTTTATTAGATAAATAAATATTTAACATGAGTTTAAGGCTGTTTCAAAATTAAGGAAACATAAAAGAAAAACATATCACAGATTTACCTCCTCCACCTCTTAGTGAAACAACTATCTTGACTAGGAGATCTCAATTGGTATCAGAGGGAAGGTTCTCTTTTTTTACTCTTTTCTGAAGTTCTAAAGAGAAGTTTTGATCGAGAATCTGAATTGGGTGAACTGTAAGAGGATTATGATCTTCAATGGAAACAAATAACATATCTACAAAGATGTAATGATTCCTTATCTTATATCTCTTGGGTATGGTGTTCTTGAAGCTAAAATAGATGGATATCCTCTTATGGATGATAAGGTTCCTCTTACGCCTACTGATAAGGAGAATCTTGAGAATGATGGAAGAGATAAAAATTATTTACTCTCACCACTTTCTGAAATTGATTTTTTAAGAGTGAAAGGTATTTCCACTACCAAAGGTATCTGGGATAAGTTGGAAAACATTTATGAAAGAAATAAAAAGGTAAGAAAAGAAAAATTGAAAATATAGAGATTAATGTATGAAGATCTCAAGAGGAGTGAATATTAATCTGTTGGTGACTTCTTTACCAAGTTAAATTACATACTCCTCAATATCAAATGTCTTGGAAAACAGTTGGAATATTCTATAGCTGTAGAAAAGATCTTATGATTTCTTCAGGAAAAGTTTGATTCCAAATTTTCACATTGGAAGATAGATATCCTAAAACTCTATTTGTGGATGATATTCATAGTACTCCTATTACTTATTAAATGAGAAACGAAAAATTTATATAGGGAAAAACAAAACGTGATTGAGAATTGAATTTCAAAGCTGTCAAAAAAATTCTAAGAAGGTTCTTGAGGAAGATGATTTTTCTAACTCTGAATCCAAAAATAAGGTATGTAATAACCTTTATGTAATTTTATCCTTCATTTCTAAAAATTTAAGAAGTGGTATGGGTGAATATAAATGGAAACTTATCTTGAAGTGTTTTAAATGTGGATCTTTTGAGAACATTAGGGCAAATTTTCCTCGAAAAGAGAAAAAAGAAGATATTGAGGAAAAATAAAGAAGGTGAAGAAGTTTATAGAATAAATACGGTGATAAGAATAATTCTTTTGTCAAATGGAAGGATAAAATGTTATTCAAATCTAAATGAAGAATACTTTTGTCGAAAGATGAAGAAGAAGAAGATAGTGAAGATGAATCTGAAAATTATTTTGAAAAATCTAGAGAATAATTTTATTTCAAGAGTGAATAATGAATAATTAAAAAGTATTTATTCTGATGAATAAGAAACCCAATTAGAGTTTCGTCTTAAAGAAGAATTAAAATAATGTCTAAGGACGATTGGAAGGATTGAAAAAGAAATTAGGAAGCTGAAAAATGAAAATTCCTTATCAAAAATTCAACAAGGTTTTCCAAATGATAAATTCAAGATATTAGAAGAGATTGATTATTTGGATAAATATCTTGAGAAATAAAAGAATCACAATGAACATCTGGTAGTAAAGCTGAAATAAAATGTAGAAGAATTGGAACTTGTCCAAAAAAATTATAAAGATGAAAAGTGGGATATAAGTTTCAAAAACTCTATCTCTAAAGTGGGTGAAAGTTGTTATAATGAGGAACCTGAGAAAGATCAACCAAAGTTATCTTAAAAGGTTGATAAGAAATACATAATTATTCCTAAAAAGAAGAAATATAGGAAAGGTATATATTTGGACAAGATTAACAAAGTAGATAATTTAGAGGTTTCTAAAAACTATGAGTCCAAAAAAATTTCTAAACATTCAGAGTTAGGAAAATTGTATATTAATTTTTTTTAGATAAGGCTAAAAAGAAACTTGAGTTGAAAATGAATATTCCAGTTGAAAATGTAACGAAACAATATTTAAATGAAATTACTATGTCATAATCACATTAACTACTAAGTGCTATGGGAGCCTTAAAACATATGTTTTTCACATCTGTGATGTGAATTTCAAAAATCTGACATACACAGTCGCGATTAGTAAGTTATTTAGAGTCCAATAAGAAAAACTTAATTTTTGGTGAATAGTAACCTACCCTTAGGAATAGTAACATACCCTTATGAATATTTATAAACCCTAATTAATAGTATCCTTACCTATGATAATATATAAATAATATTCAAGTTGAAAGTACGATATACCTATATTTTAGAATCAGTTAATGAATGTTTTAAAACTGGTTTTTGATAATAAATTATGATTTTAATTAAATATTAAATTAATAATATTTAGAAAATTATTTTTGAAAAATGGACTTCATTTTTGGATTCTACACGTCGAAAAATGGTCAGGGTAAATTTTTGCGATTTTTCTGAAATACTTGAATTTTGGATGAATAGTGACATGCCATAAATTGCAAAATTAAGATAAATACACTAATTATAGAGTAATGTGTGATGTTTTTCTGATGTAAGCCCACTTGTTTCGGGATCACATGATAAAATTACTAGTCTTGGTCATGGAATACTCACTATTCCTAGTCTTGAGGATAAATAATAAATTAATGAGTTTTATATTAAGAAATCCCCTCTCTCCTCCACTATAAAAACCCTCTCTCACCCCCTCTTCCATTCACTCCTCTCAAGCCTTGTGCCTTCTCCAAATTCTGGCCAAATACACTCCCAAATTCCTCTCCCACTTCCAGAAATATTTGGTTCTTTTAAAAGACCAAAACCTCTCCCTTATGGAGGTTCTCAAGGAAGTTTGTTTCAAGAGGTAAATTCCTCTTTTCAATTCTTTGGCTTTCCTTTCAAGTTCATTTGTTTTCTTTTTCTATTACCTCTACTTATCCAAATTTTGTGATGACTCAATTACCTTATATTTATTGGAATGTTTTCGTAATAGTGGAATAATTTATCATCATCTCCCCCTTTTTACCTTCTTTTATACTAGTAGCAAGAACACCATCCGAGATGTGTCAATTTTACACATTTAAGGACGATGGACTTTCAATTTCTATTATCATTCTAAATTCTGGTCATGAAACCATTCTTCTTATGGTTTAACCAGATTATTATATATAATATAACCTATTTAAGATTCTGTAATCCCTTTGTTCAAATGGTTTTAGGTTATAAATAAAAATGAGTTTGTTGTAATCAAAACCCACAAATTAATCGAAACAATTATCATTAAAGTTATATATGATAATTCATCCTCGTTCCATGTATCCAAGTTATGTAAATGACCAATAACACCTATTTATTTTCATAAATAATATATAATTTCAATTCTGGAGTTTTAAACTCATTCCACATACTTAAAAACAAGTGAACCGGTTATGAACATAAAAGAAACGAACACTCCGGAACGACGAAATTCAATACAATAAATAATCAAAAAAGACATAAATGAACTAAAAAGAATTATGATAAGCTAAATACATATATAATAGGTTCTGAAATAATTTATTAATAAGTATAATTTCATATTCCAGGAGCTTAAGTACAAGAGCGGAACACGTTCGAAGTTAATGTATGGGTTTCCCACCAGAACTTCCATTTTCATTCGGGTTACTTTTATTTTCTAATTTCCTCGATGAAATTCTCATGTATTGTTATGTACCCCTCATAAATTCTATGCGAGTATTCTATATATGTACACCAACCAGAATACTTCCCTATTTTCTGGATAGTGACGTGTTTTAAAAGAATCTCTCAAAATTGTTTCCAAAAATTTGAGCCTGATACAAGGGAATTTCTCAAATTGATATTTATTTTCAAGAGAAATAAATAATCTATTTTTGGAAACCATTATCATTAAAAAAACAATAATTTTATCATAAAATACTATCTTAATTTAATTCTGGTTTTATACAAATATTTTTTCAAAAGAACTCTTCTTTTCAAAATAAAAGAGTATTTATCACAAGAATTGCTTAATGATTTTAGAAGATTATTCTCATTTGATTCAACACTCTTGTTGATTCTTATGTATTGTTGGGGTTAATCATTTTTGATGAAATATACCATATTTTGTTGAATAGTTTATGACTAACTTTATTGTGGATGAACTATCCTAAAACCATTCACCATATTATTCCGAATGGTTAGTGTTTATGTTCAATAATTGGGGAAAGTTAGTTACATTTTATATTATAGTTTCAATGTGAATGTATATATTGTTTATTTTATACCCTCTAATATGAGGAATGCATTGGACTTATTATGTGACAGGTTTGGTTCTCTATAGCCCCTCAATGCGTTGGAAAGGTCTCATGAGACAACTAGATGAGGAATTGGCCGAGGCCTTTCCCAATGTGATATGTATTTTGGCCGAGGCCTTAAACATTAGATGTCTTGGCCGAGGCCTTGAAAAAATGTTTCATAATTTCAGGCATTATGCTTTCCATCATTATGAGTTCAGATATTTATATTTCATGTTGTTATTCGATTAGTAGAATACCCATAATTATCTTTTATTATGGCAGTATTTACTCAGCTCATTTCCCTGCCATAATGTGTTCAAGTTTATTATTAAAGGCATGTGTTTTCAATTATGCACCATGTCTTATGTCTATATTATCTTCCACTATATTTATTACTCTTACTAAGAATTTGAGCTCACCCATTTCTTATGTATCATTTTGTTCAGGACATGAAGAATTTTATTATGAATGACATGCTGAAATAACCTTGGATTTATGGGTGTTGTCTAAGGAGTTTCCATGTTGTATTTCTCTTCAAGCTGTAATATTGAACTTATGTATGTATCTTGTTTCCAATAATACTAAACTACTCGATCCTTCGGGATTCGTATTCATTGTATGTATGCCAATGTAATCAAAAAAGGAACCAGCTCCGGGCAATTGGGGTCGGGTCCTTATAGTTGGTATTAGAGGAAGTTTAGTAGAATACATGGAAACTAGATTTATAAAAAGTAGAATTAGGGAAGAGTCCTTAAGATGTTCTTTGAGGATAAACATACAATAATGTCCTGGTATTTTGGTAATAAATAGATTATATGGATCATTCAATCAATACATCCCTTTCTAGATACGAGCAGGTAGCGGCGTCTCTAGCACAGATGTATATAGGGTTAAAACCCGAAAACACCGCTTTGAGCTAGACTCGAATGAGAATTGGTGCATGATAATGGGCCTTTTTTCACTCTTGGTTACGACACTCTCGGGGGATATGCTTAGGATAATTCATATTTTCTTTACAAGCCATTATGAAGGATTTTAATGTAAATATTCCTCAAAGAATCCATTTTTGTGAATATGGGATTAGCCATGCATAGGATCTCAATTTTTCTGAGTATTTTTAAGTTAAGATTATACATTTTGATTCATAACCTAATATAGAGTATGCCATTATCTAGATATGGCACATAGTGGACGGAATGGAAATTGCATGAATGCACGTGTCTCCTATAAGGATTTTCCTCCAACGCAAGACAATGATATTGGCTCTGGTGGTGTGACTGGTGCTGAGCAACTCATAACTATACTGGGACAACTTACTCAGGTTATAAATAATAACCTTACATTTATGGAGCATCCAGATCCACCATGTAGAGAAGCCATGCTAGATCGCTTTATGTGACAACAGCCTCCATCATTCAACGGGACTACAAACCCTTTTGTAGAAGAGCAGTGGATATGTTCCCTCAAGAAGATATTTCTTGCTTTGGGATGTAATGAAAGAGAGAAGGTTTTCATGGAAGTATATCGTCTATCGGGAGATGCGGATAAATGGTGGTCATTAATAAAAAACACAAAGGATGAGGAAGAAATAGAAGAGATGGAATGGAGGGATTTTAAGGAAATATTCTTAGAAAAATATTTCCCTCTTGAACAAAGAGAAGATATGGAGAGGCAATTCTTGAATTTGAGGCAAAAGGAGGATGAAAATGTTTCCAAGTATAAATCCAACTTTAAAAGGCAGTCAAGATGTGTTGTGGACTACATACAAAATCCATGGAGAAAAATCGATCGATTCTTTGATGGCCTAAAGCCATTCCTCCTGTGGGCACTGGCCTCCCAAAATTTTTCATCATATGAGGACATAGTTTCATGTGCTATTAAGACCAAAAAATAATTCTCGAAGTTTTATGACTTTAAGGGAAATCAAGAAAATAATAGGGCTGCTGAAACCCTAAGAAATTAAATAAGGAAATAGGGAAGAAGGGAAGAGTCGAATTTCCACCATGTGACAATTTTGGAAGGAAACACCATGGTGCATGCTTAAAAGGAAAAGGTGTATGATAAAAATGTGGTCAGAAAGGCCATCTTTCTGGTGATTGAAAAGGAAAGAAAGAATCCAATGATGTTAGATGCTATAATTGTTAGGAGATGGGGCACTATGCTAATGATTGTCCAAAACGTCGAGGAAATATGCAACAGAAGAGGCCAAGGGAGAAAGGACAAGAATATGCGATCACAAATGCAGAGGTTGAAGTTCCGCGTGATGTGGTGGCAGGTACATTGATCGTTTCATCAAGCTTAGCCAATGCTTTATTTGATTCTGGATCATCGCATTGTTTCATATCTTCCATGTTTTCTAAGAATATTAGATATTTCCAATTTGATTTAACAAGGGAGTTGTTAGTCAAAACTCTTAAGGGAAGTTTCATTGCTAAAAAGTTCTGTCAATCTGTTCCCATTAGGGCATACAAATGTTCTTTACCTACTAATCTCATCATCATACCCATGATTGAATTCGATATAATCCTTGGTACGGATTGGCTTTCGGAATATGATCCGAAAATTTATTGTAAGAAGAAAGAGGTTACAATCTTTGATGGTGATAAAGAGTACCTTATCTTTAGAGCAGAAACATCACCACTTGATTCTTATCTAGATTCTCCCACAGTATCTCAACTAAATTCAATTATCAGGGAGGATCAAAATGAAATAACTATGGGTGAGGAAAATAATGTTCAAATAGAATATGTACCTGTTGTACAAGAGTATATTGATGTCTTTCCAGAGGATTTACCTAGACATCCTCCAGATCAGGAAATTGAGTCTTCCATTGACTTAATTCCTGGTTCAAGACATATATCAAAGACCCATTATAGAATGGCCACTGTGGAGTTAGGGGAACTAATGAAGCAACTAGAATAATTGAGTGATAAAGGATTTATTTGACCTAGTGTTTCTCCATGGGGAGCCCCTGTCCTCTTTGTTAAGAAGAAAGATGGATCTATGAGGCTGTGAATTGATTACAGGGAAATCAATGCTATTTCAATAAAGAATAAGTATCCTCTGCCAAGAATTGATGATTTATTCTATCAACTTCATGGAGCAAAATATTTTTCAAAGATTGATATTCGATCTGGATATCATCAGTTACTTGTGAAGAAGAAAGACATTCCAAAAATAGCATTCCGAACCAGGTATGGGCATTACGAGTTTACAGTAATTCCTTTTGGACTAACTAATGCACCATATATTTTTATGGATCTGATGAATAGAGTATTCAAGGAATATCTTGATGACTTTGTGGTGGTGTTTATTGATGATATCCTAGTGTACTTTAGAAGATATGAAGAATATGAAAATCACTTTCGCACTATTCTGAAGACTCCGAGAAGAAATTAATTATAGGGAAAGTTCAGAAAGTGTGAATTCTTGCTCCAATTAGTTTCCTTTCTAGGCCACATTGTCTATAGAGATGGAATATCTATAGATATTGCAAAGAAAAAGCTTGTACAATAATGGCCTACTCCAATGAATGTAACTGAGGTACGTAGTTTTATTAGTTTAGCAAGTTATTATCGGTGTTTCATTCAGAACTTCTCCCATTTAGCCAACCCAATGACAAAGCTCACACAAAAAGAGGTTAAGTTTGTATGGACCAGGGTATGTGAAGAGTGTTTTGAAGAATTAAAGTGGAGGTTAGTGAATGCTCCGATCCTAACCCTACCATCAGGGAATGATGGGTTTGTTATATATAGTGATACATCAATGAAAGGACTTGTTTGTGTCCTTGTGCAGAATGATCGAGTGATTGCCTATGCATCTAGGAAACTAAAAATTCATGAAAAAAACTATCAAACCCATGACCTTGAGTTATAAGTAGTAATATTTTCTCTGAATATTTGGAGACATTACCTCTATGGAGAAAAATGTGAGATATATACAGATCATAAGAGTTTGAAGTATATATTCTCACATGAAGAACTCAACATGAGACAAAGGAGGTGGATTGAGCTACACAAAGATTACGATTACAAAATACACTACCACCCAGGGAAAGCAAATAAGGTATCATATTCATTGAGTAGAAAGGACTATGGAATTCTGAACAAGATGAGAGTTGAAAGTGATCCTATGTTCATGGATCTAGTAAAGATGGATATGGGAATTATTAAGGAAGGTAGCACATCACTAATTTTTCAAATGGTTTCCCAACCTTCTTTACTAGAGAGGATAAGTTCTCAGTCTTGTGCTAAAGAATTTCAAAAGAAAATTAAAGCAATAAATGATGGGAAGGTGACTGACTTCTTATATGAAGATGGAATTTCGAAATTCGGGAAGAGGCTTTGTGTTCTAGCTTTTCTTGAGCTAAAGAGAGAACTATTGGATGATGCTCATAGCTCTAATATCTCTATACATCCAGGTATCACAAAGATGTATCGAGATCTCTGAGAAAACTTTTGGTGGGACAATATGAAAAGTGATAATGTTGAATATACATCAAAGTGCCTGGTATGTCAACAAGTGAAGGGTGAGAGGAAAAAGTATAAGGGGATGATGCAACCACTACCCATACCATCATGAAAGTGGGAGAACATTTCCATGGACTTTGTCACTGGACTCCTAAGGACATCTAGAGGAAACAATGATATATGGGTCATTGTGGATCGTCTTACAAATACAGCTCACTTCATAGCGATTCGACAGGACTTCTCATTGGATCAACTTGCACAGATTCACATCAATGAAGTGGTAAGGCTGTATGGAGTACCACTCTCTATTGTATCCAACCGTGATCCTAGATTCACCTCATAGTTTTGGAAAAGTCTCCAACATGCTTTAAGCACTAAACTAAACATCAGTATGGCCTATCATCCTCAAACTGATGGCCAATCTGAGCAGACTATTCAGACACTCGAAGACATATTGAGGGAATGTTCTATGGAATTCAAAGGAGGATGGGACCAACATCTTCCACTGGTTGAATTTTCCTACAACAATAGTTTCCACTCGAGCATTCATGTGGCACCATATGAAGCCCTTTATGGGAAAAGGTGTAGAACACCGGAATATTGGGATGAAGTCGGTGAGAAAAAGCTTCTAGGACTTGAATTGGTTGAGGAAATTGAGGAGAAGGTGAAAGCCATTCAGCAGCATATCAATGCATCCCAAAGTCGACAGAAGATTTAGGCGGATAATCATCAACGAGACCTTGAATTCAAAATAGGAGATGTCGTTTTTCTACTCATATCTCCATGGAAGAAGGTCATGCGGTTTGGGAATAAAGGAAAGCTAAGTCCTAGGTATATCGGACCCTTCAAGATCCTTGATCGAGTCGGAGCTGTGGCATATCAACTGGCACTTCCACCAACCTTGTTGAAGGTACATGATGACTTTATTGTATCCCTCTTAAGGAAGTACATACCAGACCCTTCACATGTACTCTCTTCAGAGGTGGTACAGTTGGAGGATGATCTTTCTTATGAGGAGTAGCCGGTGAAAATTTTGGATCATAGTGACAAATTTCTACGCAAAAAGACTACTCATATGGTTATGGTACTATGGAAAAACCATAAGTATGAAGAGGCAACTTGGGAACAGGAGGAATCAATGAAAGAGAAGTGCCCCCACCTGTTCTTGGCCTAGATTGTAAATGAAATTTCGAGGGCGACATTTTTCTAAGGAGGGGAGAATGTTACGACCCAATATTTAAAGGAAATTACTATGTCATAATTACATTAACTACTAAGTTCTATGGGTCCCTTAAAACATAAGTTTGTCACTTCTATGATGTGAATTTCAAAAATCTGACATACACAGTCACGATCAGTAAGTTATTTAGAGTCCAATAAGAAAAACTTAATTTTTGGTGAATAGTAACCTACCCTTAGGAATAGTAACATACCCTTATGAATATTTATATACCCTAATTAATAGTATCCTTACCTGTGATAATATATAAATAATATTCAAGTTGAAAGTACGATATACCTATATTTTAGAACAAGTTAATGAATGTTTTAAAACTTTTTTTTGATAATAAATTATGATTTTAATTAAATATTAAATTAATAATATTTAGAAAATTATTTTTGAAAAATGGAATACATTTTTGGATTCTACATGTCAAAAAATGGTTGGGTTAAATTTTTGGGATTTTTCTGAAATACATGAATTTTTGATGAATAGTGACATGCCATAAATTGAAAAATTAAGATAAATACACTAATTATAGAGTCATGTGTGATGTTCTGCTGATGTAAGCCCACTTGGTTCGGGATCACATGATAAAATTACTATTATTGGTCATGGAATACTCACTATTCCTTGTCTTGAGGATAAATAATAAATTAATGAGTTTTATATTATGAAATCCCCTCTCTCCTCCACTATAAAAACCCCCTCTCTCCCCCTCTTCCATTCACTCCTCTCAAGCCTTGTGCCTTCTCCAAATTGTGGCCAAATACCCTCCCAACCTCCTCTCCCACGTCCAGCAAGATTTGGTCTCATTAAAAGACCAAAACCTCTCTCTTAAGAAGGTTCTCAAGGAATTTTGGTTCAAGAGGTAAATTCCTCTTTTCAATTCTTTGTCTTTCCTTTCATGTTCATTTCTTTTCTTTTTCTATTACCTCTCCTTATCCAAATTTTGTGATGACTCAAGTACCATATATATACTAGAATTTTTTCATGATAGTGGAATAATTTATCATCATATCCCCCTTTTTACCTTCTTTTATACTAGTAGCAAGAACACCATCCGAGATGTGTCAATTTTACACATTCAAGGACGATGGACTTTCTATTTCTATTATCATTCTAAATTCTTTCCATTAAACCATTCTTTTTATGGTTTAAACATATTATTATATATAATATAACCTATTTAAGATTCAGTAATCCATTTTTTCAAATGGTTTTAGGTTATAAAGAAAAATGAGTTTCTTGTAATCAAAACCCACAAATTAACCGAAACAATTATCATTAAAGTTATATATGATAATTCATCCTCGATCAATGTAAACAAGTTATATAAATTACCAATAACACCTATTTATGTTCATAAATAATATATAATTTTAATTCTGGAGTTTTACATTCATTCCACAAACATAAAAGCAAGTGAACCGATTATGAACATAAAAGAAACGAACACTCCAGAAACGATGAAATTCAATACAATAACTAATCAATAAAAACATAAATGAACTAACCAGAATTATGATAAACTAAATACATGTATAATAGGTTCTGAAATAAGTTATTAATTAGTATAATTTCATATTCCAAGATTTTAAGTACAAGAGCGGAACACATTCGGAGTTAAGGTAAGGGTTTTCCACCCGAACATCCATTTTAATTCAGGTTACTTTAATTGTCTAATTTCCTCGATGAAATTCTCATGTATTGTTATGTAATAATCATGAATTATTTTTCAGTATTCTATATATGTACACCACCCATAATCATTCCCTATTGTTTTGATAGATACATGTTTTAAATGAATCTCTCAAAACTGTTTCAAAAAATAAAACCCTGATACAAGGGAATTTCTCAAATTGATATTTATTTTCAAGGGCTAGATATAATCTATTTTTGGAAACCATTAACCTTCAAAAAACACTCATTTTATCATAAAATACTATCTTGCTTTAATTCTGGTTTTATACAAATATTTTTTCAAAAGAACTCTTCTTTTCAAAATAAAAGAGAATTTGTCACAAGAATTGCTTAGTGATTTTAGAAGATTATTCTCATTTGATTCAACACTCTTATTTATTCTTATGTATTGTTGGGGTTAATAATTTATTATTTCATATACCATATTTTATTTAATAGTTTATTAATAACTTTATTGTGGATGAACTTTCCTAAAACCATTCACTGTATTATTCCGAATGGTTACTGTTTATGTTCAATAATTGGGGAAAGTTAGTTACATTTCATATTGTAGTTTTAATATGAATGTATATGTTATTTATGTTTATCCCCGCTCATATGAGGAATGTATTGGACTTATTATGTGATGGGTGGGGCCTTCTATAGCCCCTCGATTCATCGGTAGGTCTCACGAGACAACTAGACGAGGAATTGGCCGAGGCCTTTCCCAATGTGATATGGATTTTGGATGAGGCCTTAATCATTAAACATCTTGGATGAGGCCTTGAAAAAATGTTTCAGAATGTCTGGAATTATGAATTCCATCATTATGATTTTACCTACTGATATTTAATGTGGTTATTCGATTCGTAGAATACCCTTGATTATTTTTTATTATGGCATTATTTACTCAGGTCATTTTTATGCCATAATGTGCTCAAGTTTATTATTAAAGGCATGGGTTTTCAAGTATGCATCATGTCTTATGTCTATATTATCTTCCATTGTATTGCTTACTCTTACTGAGCATTTTAGCTCACCCCTTTCTTATGTATCATTTTTTAGGACATGAAGAATTTTATTATGAATGACATGCTGAAATAACCTAGGATTTATGGGTGTTGTCTAAGGAGTTTACATGTTGTATTTCTCTTAAAGATTTAATATTGAACTTATGTATGTATCTTTTTTCCAATAATACTAAACTACTCGGTCCTTCGGGATTCGTATTCCTTGTATGTATGCCAACGTAATCGAACAAGGCACTGACTTCGGGCAATTGGGGTCGGGTCCTTACAGAAAACATGAAGGTTGGTGGTCCACAATGTTCTATTAAAAAAGTTTCTGAGAAACATACTCACAACACTAGTCAATCCAAAATTTTATGAGGCAAAAAATATTTCTATGGATACTGCTGGTATTGTTTCATATTCAGATATAAAAAAATATCTATTGGTTTAACCAAAAACATTACTAATATTCCATAGTTTATGGAAGATAATGTTTGAGGAGGAGTCAATCCTCTCAAAACAAGAAATCTGAAAAGGAATTTCAGAAGAAAAAAAACTGAGACAGTTGGTTTGAATGTTGATTATAGGTTCCAAACAGTGAAAACAATTTGTGAAATATGTGAACAACCAGTGCATTTTTCAACGGGCTACCTTGTTTTGTTTCCAACACAAAAAAATTTTCTTAACAATTCATAGAAGAAAAAGGTGAAGAGAGACAAGGGGAATGAAAAAACTCTTATTATTGAAACCTCTTTGAAATATATAAAAGGATAATGGACTTGGATTCTTGATAGTGGATGTTATTCTGATATTATAAGAGACATAAAGTTGTTAAAGAATGTGAAAGACTTAAAATATGGAATGGTGACATTTTAAAATGATGAATCCTTGAGAATCAAAGGTGTTGGATAAGCCATTATTGGGAAAGAAAATATAATATCCAATAATTCATTATATGTTTATGGGCTAAAAAAACCAGCTAAGTGATTCGCAACTTTTTGATGAGGTTAAAAAAGTTATCTTCAGAAAATATGGGGTTTTTGTAAAAAGTGAAGAATATGGAAAGATAATTACAAGATGCCAACATACAAAAGGAAATTTATTTCAAGTTGGTAAAATTAAAAACTCTTGTTACATAGGCATGGTGGAAGAGAATTTGTTGTGTAATAAAATTCTAGAAAAACTATATCATAAAAAAATGATAAAGTTATCAAAATGATATAGTTTCAGTGGTATTCATGATATGTCAAGAAGAAGATATTGGTGTTTCTCTATTTTTCAAAAATGAAAGATTACAAATTACGTGCATAAGAAATTTGAGATCTATTCAAAAAAACCTCTAAAACTCATTATTTCCAATATCTATGGGCCAATAAGTAAACAATCAACTAATGAAGATAATTACTTCATCACTTTCATTGATTCCTTTACTCACATTACTTGTGTTATGAATAAGAAATATAATTCATATTCTCTTAAAATGTTTAAAAGTTGTAAGAGGAAATATAAAAAGGAGTGTGAGTATTCAATGAAGAAGTCGAGAACTAATAATGGTGGTGAGTATAAAAATAAATAATTTTAAGTTATCTTTAGAAACATATAATTTTTCATCAATTCATTTCACCATAAACTCATCAAAAAATGGGTTACTGAAAGGAAGAATACAAGTCTAGTGGAAATAGCGAGAACTATACTACATGAACATGGTCTTTCTCATTAATTTTGTAGGAAATCCATGAGTATTATTATTTATATCCCAAACTAATGTTCCAATAGGTCAAGTTCATGTATGAATCTATAAGAAATTTTTTATGGAAAAAATCCATGATTGATATACTAAAGAGTTTTTGGGAGTCCATGCATCATAAATAAAAAATATGGAAACCTTGTAATGTTTGAGTACAGAGGTGAAGATGGAATTTTTATTTGTTATGCTCTGAAAGGAAGAGGATACACATGTTTCAACAAAGAAACATAAAGAATTTTTTATTATGATGATGTGAAAGTTATTTAAATGGATGTGGAAGAAAAAAAATTATGCTGATAAGGAAGTTGAGCATGATAAGGAAATTTTTGTTAATAATTCTGATAAGTATTTCAATAGTGGTAATGCTACTCAAGAAGAAGAATCAAACTCAACTATTTTAAGTGATGAGGATGAAACACAAATAACTCATCTTATAATGAGGGAGAAAGTAGAGGATCTTAATATTATTGGGGATCAATGTCAGAAGGTTCAAACAATAAGAACTTCAAAATTTGTTATACATACTTCTTTGTATTCAAATGTCGAGCCGAAATATGTGAATGATGCTTTTGGAGAATCTAGAATGGGGTTAGGCTATAAATGAAGAGCTTGATCAGATAGAAAAATATTATATTTATGATCTCATACCTAAGCCGGATAAAAAAATATTATTGAAAGAAAATGAGTTTTCTAGAACAAGATGAATGAAGAAGGTGAAGTGATAAGGAACAAGGAAATATTAGTGTGAAAAAGGCTACTCACAAATTAAAGGTGCTGATTTTTATATGACTTTTTCTCCAATGGAAAGGTTATAAAAAAATTATAATCTTTCTTGATATTTCTACAAAAAAAAGTTATATAGTTTTTCAAATGGGTTTTAAGTCCACATTTCAGAATATGGATCTTTGTGAGGAAGTTTACATTAAAAATCCATATGGATTTTTTATTGGGAATGATTTAATTTATGTGTGTAAGATAAATAAATCATTTTATGGGATAAAACAAGAAACAAGAGAATGGTATTCCAAATTGAATACTTTCTTGAGGAATATTTGTTTCAAGAAAGGAAGAGTTGAGAGAAATATTTAAATCAAGGAAAGATGGAAGTTTTCCATCATCATAATTGTTTATTTTGATAACATTATCTTCATAGGGAATTATGGAAGATCTTGGGAAATATTTTTTGAATAATTGAAATAATTTTTCGAGATGTACATTATCGGAGAAATGAAATAGTTTCTTGGGTTACAAATCTTAATAAATAATAAACACATTTTTATTTATCAAATAAAAGTATGTTATGAAACTTCTTAAGAATTTCATCATAGAAATTTGAAAGCAGTTTCCATACTGATTTCAGTGGGAACCAAGTTGTAACGCCCCGACCCCAGTTACCAAGAGTCGGTGCATTACTTCGTAACATTGGCATGATCACAAGAAAGATCAAATCTCGAAAGACCGATTGGTTTAGTAGCCTTGGAAACACTAGATATATTCATAAGTTTTACATTACATCATAAAATGAAAAACTAATACAACAACATAATGTTTCCACAATCCACACTATTAACCCCTCATAAAATCCCTGCAGGTCATTCATAACTTACTTCTTCACATCCTGGGAAAAATAAATCATAGAAAAGGGGTGAGCTCAAATGCCCAGTAAAGATAACAATATAGTGGAAACTTTCATAAATAAGAATAAACTTTTAAGGCAATGTATAACTAAAACAAAAGCCTTTAAAACATGAACTTTCAACATGGTATGGCATAAATAAAATGAAATAATTCCATTTACTTATTCACATGGATATTCTACTAATCGAATAATCACATGCAAAAATCATTAACCACTTTCATAATGTTGGAATGCATAATGCCAGACTATCATAACCACATAGTCAAGGCCTCGTGCCAAGACTACAAATAAGATTTTGTCAAGGCCTTGTGCCAAGACACTAGTTTGTCTCATGAGACCTACCGATGCATCGAGGAGCTATAGCGGGCTCCACCCGTCACTTACTAAGTCCAATGCATTCCCATATGAAAAGGTTTAAACATAACATAAACATTCGTATTAAAACTAGCATACGAAATGTCAATAATTTCACCATAAACTATGTATGGTATAAAAATAGCACATCCACAGTCAAACATATCACAAAACCTTCAATACAATATAGAAGTTTTGTATCACAATAGATCAAATTCAAATAAGCGTAAAATCCATCAAAGGATGTTGACATAGACGAAATCAAAATTCTTTTTAAAGAAATATCTCTTTTTATTTTGAAATCATTTAAGATCCATATAAAATAAAACATTTTCTTTGAAAATATTTTTATAAGCTTGTAAGGGAAGTTTTGAAGATTTTATAACGGAGGAAATTAGCCGCACCCGCCGTATCAGTTAAAAAACATTCTTACCTTAATTCTGTCGAAAAGGTTAAAAAGGTTAAAAAGGACCTTGTTTTGAAAACGACCGAAAGATTCCTTTATAAACCACTTATAAAAGTCAAAAAGGGTATAAATGACTTTAACTCATATTCTTGTAAATAATAAATATATTTTGAAATACATTTTGAAGAAACATGGATGTGGATGATAAAGAAATCCCAGTAGATTATTACGTATAAACAACCTCGGATAATGAAGAGATTGTGAAATAACCCTTACCTTGTACTTTTCCTTGGTTGGGGTAGGTTAACCTCCTGTATAATGGTGAAATAATTGTTATTAAATTATACAAGAATCATATACATTAATATGATATCATATATGATCTTTTAATATTGATTTGATAATAATATCTTAGTATTATCGCTGTTTCGGGTGTGAACTTACTTGTTTGCTTTTGTATGTTTTGTTACATAAGACATGTTTGTAAAGGATAAGTTGTATATTATTCAAATCCAGAATGGTATCAAGTCCTTAAACATCATTTTTAAATCATCAAATGATAATTATACTTGAAGGGATACGATGGAGAATGAATCTCATCGCGTTCGTGGAGACGGTAGTCCGTACGTACGCACGAACGCTACTTCCATTTAATTTTTATTTTAAAAGAATCAAATACAAATGATACATAGGTATATTACTATTACAGTATAATATAATATTTTATACATGTTACTTAAGTTCATTAACACCATCCTTTATACGTTCCATGTGTGGTATGAACGAGTCATATCATTTTAAGGGGGCGGTAGTCCGCACTTCCTCAAATGAAATTATCGTATGTATATACAACATGAAACGAATAATGTTATGAAATAAAATGGAATTAAAGATATTATATATAAAATATATATCATTAATATCATATTTAATTACAGTTCCATCATAATGGCCACCATGAGAGGCGGTAAGATGTATTTGAACAATCATCGTTTCGTGAGGCGTTAGTTTGCCATCCACAGAAACATTATGTTCATCATCCATTAGATGGAGTTGTGTGTATGTGTAGTTTGAATCCTTCTTATAACAACATCCTAGTATATTGAGGATACTGGTGTTGTTACAAAATAAAGGAAATAAAAAGAGTTTGGGGGTTGGAGAAGCAAAATAAATGAAAATAATTTAAGAGAAATCGTTACCTTTAATTTAAGTAACTCACTTTGGTTGGAACCAAAGGACTTCTTGAAATGCTTTCTGCCTAAGGGGAAGCTTTAAGGAGGAGGAGAGGGATGTGGGGATCTTAGTTGGGCAGAGTTTGGACGAGCCAAGTGGCTTGAGAGGTGTGAGGAATGAGTAGAAGTGGTCTCCTTTTATAAGGGAGAGGAGGGGCTCTTTAGGAAAGAGTGAAAGTATTACTTTATAATATAATTATATTCGGTTTATAATGGTCCAAAAATCATTGAGGTCGAAGATAAGATGACTAATATTCTAAATAACATCAACCAATAAGAATTGGACAGGTTTTAGATAATATTTTAATCATTATAATCTTATTTATTTAAATGATTTATTAATGAGGTAAACATTTCATCATTATTGTGTCATTAATAATTTAACTTATTTGATGTCTAAAAATTATAAATAAAATATCATTATGTAGGGAATCTTTTTAGCTTTGTAATGAATATTTATAATCAAATATCCAACATGTATAACCCTATGTAAAAATTGTTCTTCTAAAAGATGTAAGCTTATGCCATTTTTATTTTTATTTTAACTTTATTAATATAAAGTGTCCCTACCACATACAAGTGGCTCCAAGGGGTCCCCAAATTGACCCAAGGATTCTCATGGTCGGGTATGTGTCCACCAATATGGTTAGGACACTTTTTAGGTTAATTTTGTATTATTATAATATTATTTTTTAACCCTTATTTACCGGATTTACCCTTAACCATGGTAAATAAAATATTTACCACAGTAATTATTCAAAATGTCTAAAAATAAAAGTTACCTATTTACACAATTTGGACATCCTGATTCCAAATATGGAATCCATTTTTCTAAATTCAAAACACAGAAGTGGCAGAAATTAATTTAAAATTAATTCCCGCTGTCAAAACAAAAAGCGTGTTTTTAAGAGGTAATAACTATCAAAAGATTGACACTTGTTTATGTTCGGTTTAATTGTAAAATTATGTCCAATGACCAAAATTATATTAAATGGTAAAAATATATTCTAAATATACTTTAAAACCACTCAAATTCACAATTTATCACTATTAATTATTTTGATTAAAAAGGTTGTTTTTAATTAAAATTTAGTAATTTTCACTATTCATCAAAATATAAAAGTTATCCGAAAAGTACCAAAATTTCACCCTAGGCTAAATTCGATATTCCGAATCCAAAAATGAAGTACATTTTGAAATATAAAATATATATAATTTCAAAATTTAGGTATTACTATTCATAATGGCTAGTTTGATTGGTTGTGGCGTGTGTTAAAACTCAAGGTTGCGTACAACACACGCTACTATTTTATTCAAAGGAAAGCGTACCGTGGAAGCTTGGGATGTTTCATTTTAAATTTTTTTGATGTCCCAATTTATTCAGATAGTTTAAAATATTTTATTTAAAAAGGTTTCACTATTAAAGTTGATAAAAGTGCAATACTGAAAATGAATCTGTTCTTGCATTATGACTAAGAAACTCATAATAGGGATTCTAAAATTATAAGGATTATATAAAGTTCAAAATGTTGTTAATACTATTAATGACCTCTTTTAATGGATTTTTTTTTGTACGTCATGGTGTGATTGAACTCGGTGTTGCGTGTAGTGCAAGTTATTGAATTATTTTTAAGAAATAACTCACTATGAAATCCTGGGGTGTTACATTCTCCCCTCCTTCAATAAATTGCGTCCTCGCAATTTGAAATTGTTCTTCGAAAATAAAAGGTTGAAAATAGAAAATATCTTTGTGGGAAAACCCACATCGGAAATTAGGTTACTAAAATTTAGTCTTAATATGAGGAAAAGAGAAATGAAAGAGTCACCACCAAATTATGATCTCGATTAGGAGAACATTGTTGGAAATTAGAGACATATAATTGGAGGAAAACGTAAATATTTATAGGTAGTGATTGAGATCATCAATCACAAACAAGTGTATAATTGAGGTCCTTAAATTCATCAATCTATGATGATTTGAAATACCATCGGTTCAACAAAACATAGGGTATTAGGATAACACATTTTTGACGTTTCAAAATATCATAGTTGAAATCCCACATCGAAAAATGAATTAACGAGGCCTCTATTTAAAATAAAGAGTGGAAAGTATGAAGATTACCGGAAATAACACATACTAGGGTTCCATGTAGGAAAATATGGATATGGAAGAGAAATCTAACCATCAATTATCTGATGGAGAGTGGTAGAGAACATGGCTATGAAAAGGCCAACAATCCCAAAGCCATGAATTAGTGATGATTTAAGGTACCATCTAGGACAACATTTTTGTTCTAAGTTCCTTTTATTAATGTTGAGGAATATATTTATGAGATTGGCTAAGATCATAAGGAGATATACTTACTTTATAATTAGAGTTTTATCCATTAATAAATTTCTACCACAAACTCATCTTTCACTCTAAAAGATAATAGAATGTTATTCGTACAGGGTTCCAAAATAAATGAATTTATAATTCATCTACCAGATCTTTAAAAAAACAACATTATTTAATCCAGGACATCTCGTGGGCCAGTGGTAGGTGATACACCCTTGTCACCCTTCGGTTGCGGGTTCAAGTCTCGCAGCCTTGCCGGACGCGACGGGTTGCCGCCCGACCTCCAGGTTGTCCTTTTATGGTAATCCAAAATAATCCAAACTAGAACTATCCAAAATACTTCTGTCCAAACTCACAGTCCAACATTTATAAGGAAGGTAAACATAATATAGATCCTTTTTACCCCGTAATAGCATATCAATACCTTCATCTTGTATTCTTTTAATAAACTGAAACATCTTGAATTACCATATTCCTTATTGATTACATTCATGCTCCCCTATTCTATATAGAATGCTGGATATACTTCATCAATCCAAAAATGTTTTAAACCCCAAAAAAATGATGGAATATACAAATCATTAATCAGTTTCAAGGTAGTCAAGAATATCCAACATAATTTATCCAAATCAATCATGTATTATTCTAAAATCACTAACTCGGTATCAGAACCATATTATGGTTTATCTTTCTCTCATCCATATATTTTCCAAAAATTTATCCTGCTATTGAGTCACTTTTCTTTGTTCCACACAATCTCAAGTCCTTAATGAAATAGTACTGCAGTATAATCCTTATATACTCCATAATTATTATAACAAGTACATTGTTGATACAACACTCAATTAACATAATCAACATAAGAACTCTAATCATTCCTCTTCATCTGTGGTAGTATCATAACTTGATTATTATCCAATAGAATCATTTTCATCATAGTCTGATGATTGTGGCATAGGTTCGCGTAGTGTCCAAAATCTTTGCTAATGAAGCATTGTACATTTGAAACCATTTTCTCACCCTTGCAGTCACGTACTTTGTGCCCTTTTCCTCCACACTTATAACAAACTCCCATTCCTTTCAGGCAATTTCCAGGGTGTTTCTTCCCACAGTTACCACATATGGGAAAATTCTTCTTTTCCCTCTTCCCTTTATCCATTTTTCTCTCTTCCATCCTTTTCTTCTCTTGCTTCCCTTCAAAGCCATAGGACTCAGTAAACTCTTTACTTATCTTATCAACACATGATATTATTTCTTCATATGATGATAATACATGGGAGACTATTTCTCTTATAAATTCTAGCTTAAGACCATGAAAGATATGATCCTTCCTTCTCATTGGATCATGTGCATTTCTGGAGTTCTCATTCCTTCTACTGGGCGCCATTTCTAAACAATGGCATAAACTAGATCAGTTTATGAATCAAAATACATAATCCCATACTTATAAAACACTTAACATAAATTGAACTATTTATGGATATAATCCATAATCATAAAAATGTTTTCTTTGAGGAAGTATATACTCATAAACCCTTCATAATGATTTGTAAATAAAATGAGAGTTATCCTAAGCATATCCCCCGGGAGTGTCGTAACCAAGAGTGCAGCAAGGCCCGTTGTCGTGCACCAGTTCCCGTTCGAGTCTAGCTCAAAGCGGTGTTTTCGGGTTTTACCCCTAGGTACATCTGTGCCAGAGCCGCCTCTACCTGCTCGTATCCAGACAGGGATGTATTGCTCGGAAAACTCACAAAATCTCTACGATACCAAAATTCTAGGAAGTTATTCTATACTAATCCTGAAAGTTCATCTTAGGTATACGTTTTCTAATCAGAGTTTATCTAAATCTAGTTTCCAAGGTTTGTACTAAACTTCCTCTGATACCAACTGTAACGCCCCGACCCCAGTTACCCAGAGTCGGTGCATTACTTCGTAACATTGGCATGATCACAAGAAAGATCAAATCTCGAAAGACCGATTGGTTTAGTAGCCTTGGAAACACTAGATATATTCATAAGTTTTACATTACATCATAAAATGAAAAACTAATACAACAACATAATGTTTCCACAATCCACACTATTAACCCCTCATAAAATCCCTGCAGGTCATTCATATCTTACTTCTTCACATCCTGGGAAAAATAAAACATAGAAAAGGGGTGAGCTCAAATGCCCAGTAAGGATAACAATATAGCGGAAACTTTCATAAATAAGAATAAACTTTTAAGGCAATGTATAACTAAAACAAAAGCCTTTCAAACATGAACTTTCAACATGGTATGGCATAAATAAAATGAAATAATTCCATTTACTTATTCACATGAATATTCTACTAATCGAATAATCACATGCAAAAATCATTAACCACTTTCATAATGTTGGAATGCATAATGCCAGACTATCATAACCACATAGTCAAGGCCTCGTGCCAAGACTACAAATAAGATTTTGTCAAGGCCTTGTGCCAAGACACTAGTTTGTCTCATGAGACCTACCGATGCATCGAGGATCTATAGCGGGCTCCACCCGTCACTTACTAAGTCCAATGCATTCCCATATGAAAAGGTTTAAACATAACATAAACATTCGTATTAAAACTAGCATACGAAATGTCAATAATTTCACCATAAAATATGTATGGTATAAAAATAGCACATCCACAGTCAAACATATCACAAAACCTTCAATACAATATAGAAGTTTTGTATCACAATAGATCAAATTCAAATAAGCGTAAAATCCATCAAAGGATGTTGACATAGACGAAATCAAAATTCATTTTAAAGAAATATCTCTTTTTATTTTGAAATCATTTAAGATCCATATAAAATAAAACATTTTCTTTGAAAATATTTTTATAAGCTTGTAAGGGAAGTTTTGAAGATTTTATAACGGCGGAAATTAGCCGCACCCGCCGTATCAGTTAAAAAACATTCTTACCTTAATTCGGTCGAAAAGGTTAAAAAGGTTAAAAAGGACCTTGTTTTGAAAACGACTGAAAGATTCCTTTATAAACCACTTATAAAAGTCAAAAAGGGTATAAATGACTTTAACTCATATTCTTGTAAATAATAAATATATTTTGAAATACATTTCGAAGAAACATGGATGTGGATGATAAATAAATCCCAGTAGATTATTACGTATAAACAACCTCGGATAATGAAGAGATTGTGAAATAACCCTTACCTTGTACTTTTCCTTGGTTGGGGTAGGTTAACCTCCTGTATAATGGTGAAATAATTGTTATTAAATTATACAAGAATCATATACATTAATATGATATCATATATGATCTTTTAATATTGATTTGATAATAATATCTTAGTATTATCGCTGTTTCGGGTGTGAACTTTCTTGTTTGCTTTTGTATGTTTTGTTACATAAGACATGTTTGTAAAGGATAAGTTGTATATTATTCAAATCCAGAATGGTATCAAGTCCTTAAACATAATTTTTAAATCATCAAATGATAATTATACTTGAATGGATACGATGGAGAATGAATCTCATCGCGTTC
This sequence comes from Viscum album, assembly GCA_963277665.1. Taxonomy (NCBI): domain Eukaryota; kingdom Viridiplantae; phylum Streptophyta; class Magnoliopsida; order Santalales; family Viscaceae; genus Viscum; species Viscum album. Next base: position 180,231,401 of record OY728153.1, on the reverse strand, counting down.
GTGGAGATGGTAGTCCGTACGTACGCACGAACGCTACTTCCATTTAATTTTTATTTTAAAAGAATCAAATACAAATGATACATAGGTATATTACTATTCCAGTATAATATAATATTTTATACATGTTAATTAAGTTCATTAACACCATCCTTTATACGTTCCATGTGTGGTATGAACGAGTCATATCATTTTAAGGGGGCGGTAGTCCGCACTTCCTCAAATGAAATTATCGTATGTATATACAACATGAAACGAATAATGGTATGAAATAAAATGTAATTACAGAGATTATATATAAAATATATATCATTAATATCATATTTAATTACAGTTCCATCATAATGGCCACCATGAGAGGCGGTAAGATGTATTTGAACAATCATCGTTTCGTGAGGCGTTAGTTTGCCATCCACAGAAACATTATGTTCATCATCCATTAGATGGAGTTGTGTGTATGTGTAGTTTGAATCCTTATTATAACAACATCCTAGTATATTGAGGATACTGGTGTTGTTACAAAAGAAAGGAAATAAAAAGATTTTGGGGGTTGGAGAAGCAAAATAAATGAAAATAATTTAAGAGAAATCGTTACCTTTAATTTAGGTAACTCACTTTGGTTGGAACCAAAGGACTTCTTGAAATGCTTTCTGCCTAAGGGGAAGCTTTAAGGAGGAGTAGAGGGATGTGGGGATCTTAGTTGGGCAGAGTTTGGACGAGCCAAGTGGCTTGAGAGGTGTGAGGAATGAGTAGAAGTGGTCTCCTTTTATAAGGGAGAGGAGGGGCTCTTTAGGAAAGAGTGAAAGTATTACTTTATAATATAATTATATTCGGTTTATAATGGTCCAAAAATCATTGAGGTCGAAGATAAGATGACTCATATTCTAAATAACATCAACCAATAAGAATTGGACAGGTTTTAGATAATATTTTAATCATTATAATCTTATTTATTTAAATGATTTATTAATGAGGTAAACATTTCATCATTATTGTGTCATTAATAATTTAACTTATTTGATGTCTAAAAATTATAAATAAAATATCATTATGTAGGGAATATTTTTAGCTTTGTAATGAATATTTATAATCAAATATCCAACATGTATAACCCTATGTAAAAATTGTTCTTCTAAAAGATGTAAGCTTATGCCATTTTTATTTTTATTTTAACTTTATTAATATAAAGTGTCCCTACCACATACAAGTGGCTCCAAGGGGTCCCCAAATTGACCCAAGGATTCTCATGGTCGGGTATGTGTCCACCAATATGGTTAGGACACTTTTTAGGTTAATTTTGTATTATTATAATATTATTTTTTAACCCTTATTTACCGGATTTACCCTTAACCATGGTAAATAAAATATTTACCACAGTAATTATTCAAAATGTCTAAAAATAAAAGTTACCTATTTACACAATTTGGACATCCTGATTCCAAATATGGAATCCATTTTTCTAAATTCAAAACACAGAAGTGGCAGAAATTAATTTAAAATTAATTCCCGCTGTCAAAACAAAAAGCGTGTTTTTAAGAGGTAATAACTATCAAAAGATTGACACTTGTTTATGTTCGGTTTAATTGTAAAATTATGTCCAATGACCAAAATTATATTAAATGGTAAAAATATATTCTAAATATACTTTAAAACCACTAAAATTCACAATTTATCACTATTAATTATTTTGATTAAAAAAGTTGTTTTTAATTAAAATTTAGTAATTTTCACTATTCATCAAAATATAAAAGTTATCCGAAAAGTACCAAAATTTCACCCTAGGCTAAATTCGATATTCCGAATCCAAAAATGAAGTACATTTTGAAATATAAAATATATATAATTTCAAAATTTAGGTATTACTATTCATAACGGCTAGTTTGATTGGTTGTGGCGTGTGTTAAAACTCAAGGTTGCGTACAACACACGCTACTATTTTATTCAAAGGAAAGCGTACCGTGGAAGCTTGGGATGTTTCATTTTAAATTTTTTTGATGTCCCAATTTATTCAGATAGTTTAAAATATTTTATTTAAAAAGGTTTCACTATTAAAGTTGATAAAAGTGCAATACTGAAAATGAATCTGTTCTTGCATTATGACTAAGAAACTCATAATAGGGATTCTAAAATTATAAGGATTATATAAAGTTCAAAATGTTGTTAATACTATTAATGACCTCTTTTAATGGCTTTTTTTTTACGTCATGGTGTGATTGAACTCGGTGTTGCGTGTAGTGCAAGTTATTGAATTATTTTTAAGAAATAACTCACTATGAAATCCTGGGGTGTTACACAAGTTGAGTAAATATGGATAATTCAAGGAACTCAATCAGAAATAGTTTTAAAATCTGATTAAGTTTTGTATATTTGACTCCCTCAAGACCCGATATTATTTATGTTGTTACCTTAAATTTTATATTTTAGAGTTCTCCTAAAGAATCAAATTTAATTTCTATAAAACTAATTCTCATATATAATAAAGTCATAACAAATTTTGGAATTATATATGAGAGTTTATAAAGTATTTACTTATTTGGGTATTAAAATGTTGATTGGGTGGGAAATTTTGAGGATAAAAGATCCACATATGGTGGAGTTTTCCTTCTAGATAAAATTTTCATTTGTTAGAATACAGTGAAAGAAAATTAAGTAACTCTTACTATTGATAAATATGAGTATATTTCTTCCACCCAGACTACTACCAAACTTATGTGGATAAAACTAAGCTAGAAGACTTACTTGTTGATGTAAAGATACCATTTCTCTTAAAATGTGATAATAAAAGTTCAATCAACCTTATAAGAAATCTGGTACAACATTATCATTAAAAACATATTGACAAAAAGTAAAACTTTATTAAATATCATATGGAGAAGAATTAATTGAATCTGAAGTATGTTCCTACATCGGAACAAGTTACTGACATACTCACAAAACCATTACCAAATGAACGTTTTTATAAAATGATGTTGAACATGGGAATCCAACCTATTTCTCATCAAGGTTGAGGTATGTTTTCTTCCCTATATCATCTTATAATTGGATATTTTTTTCAAGGTGGATAATTGTTTCGTAAATCTATCTTTATGGAGGCAAGCATTCATAAAAGGGAGGGGGGGTTGTGTGTAAGTTTTGAATCCATCATGTAAGTGTTTGAACTATTCTAACTGTTTTTTGGAGTGGTTGTAGGAAAAGTTTTTTCTTATTCTATGGAAGTTACAGAAGTGGAGAAATGTTGAGAAATAAAGGTTTAGGAATAAATATTAAGAGTAAATATGAGGAAGAAATTCGAGGAAGAAATCTAAGGAAGAAATTTGAGAAAGAAGTGATGAGGAAGAAAGCTAAGGAAGTTTTTCATGAGTCACTAATTTTGGACAACATGAGTTTTTATGTTAATAAGTCTTATTTCCTATAATTATTTAGCATACATAGGCTTAGAATTTTTTATAAGTAATCAATTTCATGAGGTTACAAAGTTTAGTGATTAGTGAATCTTATCTGACAAAAAAATCCAAAGGGGGGGATTTTTAGGACCAAGATGATAAGAAATATTATCGTATTCAGATATTTTATTTTTTTCAAGGAAATATCAAATAAGGATATATCAACTCACTTGATTATTGGTGAGAATCATACTCACAAATTTTATTTAGATCATTGGACTATCAAAGGATAAGAAAGTCTATTGGAATAGGAAAATTTTTTCTCTAAGAAAAAATTTAACAGAATCACTTTTGATCTAGAATTGAAGGAAAATCATAATAAGAAAGAAAATCATATTTGAAATGGATCTTATATAAATATCAAGATGATTTTTTGTTTTTTATTTCACATAAATAATATGTAATGTGTAAAAATTATGATTCTATCTTGACAAAATATAGGGGGGAAGAAGTGTTGATAGTCATATTGAGAATCTGATTAGAAGAAAATAGGTGTTGACAACAGTATTCAGGAAAATAATATTTTGGTGGTTGGAAAGAAAGATGTTGCTCGAAGAATGGTAAGTTACAATAATTTCTATTATAATTCATATGATATTAAATATTACCTTTAATGTAATTAATGTTATGATGGAATTAATGCTTACATGAAAATGTTTGTGGAATAAGGAAATTATTAAAGTAAAATCTTTCCTATCAAAGATCATCAGAATCAGGTTTGTTTAATGTCTTGAAAGGTTTTCTTGATCATAATGAGAAAAACTGAAGGTGTTGGTTTTTATTTAGACCAAAATCTAAAATATTTAAATCTAACAAATAATGAATTCGATAAGTATCATAATCATAAAACAGAAATAATTTGAGTGATAAAATAATTAAGTATCGTATTTAGAAAAGAAAAAGTAGAAGTGCTTCAAAAAGTTTGAAAGGATTTGTTATCTCTATCTTAATGAAGAAATCAGAATGGTAGTTGGTTATGATAATCATATTTAGAAGAAATATGTTTTTTTATATTTAGTATGGAGAAACCAAATGAAGAAAATGTTGTTGAACATATGCTTTAATCATAATAAGTAAATTAAAGTGGGAAGATAGTCTTTGAGGTGATGCAGAACATCGTAATGAAATATCTTACATTCTTATTTTTTTATAAGTGGGTCAATAAATTCAGAGTGACCAAATTCCTTTATCATAATGATGAAATCATATTCAGAAATCAGAATTAGAATGGGAATCATACTGAATATTTTTTATGATGTCTGAAACATCGAATAAGTTAAAGAGATATAAATAAATCAAGTAGATTTGAATATTTGAAAAGGTTTTGAATAATTAAAAGAGAGTTCTTAGATTTAATGAATATTAAATATTCCAGACATTTCGTAAAGTGGGAAAACCTTTTCATAATCTTTATTAAATTATTTTGTAATGTCTATAAAATGAGGTGGATACTTTAGGTTTTCAACGAGTTTCATCACATGCAAAATAGGAGAGAGAATCTCTGTAATTCTATCAAGAAAAGGTTTCAAAATTATATTTTCTTGAAGAATTCCTCCAAATAGAAGAACAAAAAATGAAGAAACAAGATAATAATCAGAGTTTCTAGAACCAGACCATGAAATCTAATAGGTGTTTTTGTACTGGGGAAGAATAAGTTCAAGATTGTTTCAGTAGTAATATGAATGATTTTTTTTCCATATTGAGTAATCAGGCTTGGTAATTAGACTTAGAAATTGAACTGAGTATCATTACAAAGAATATTAGTTTCTGACCAGCTTCTAGGTAAGAAATTTATGAATTTTTTTTAAATATCATATTTGTGAATGTTGATCAAGAAGCACAATAACATTTTTGTTACAAAAACTTTGTATTACATATTTTTTCTACTTGAATTATGTGCATTTTTATATTGATCATAGTGCTCAACAAGTGTAATGGAATATCATACTTATTTAATTCCGCATAAAAAGATTATTTTCTAGTGGATTTTGTGGTATTGGATTGTTTTCAAACCATATCAAGGAAGTGGCTAATCTTACTAACTATTAAACTTTATAAGTTCTTATGTTCCTATGGATATGTGTTTGATTTTTTTCCTAATAGAAATAAATCATTAATATTAGGTAATGGTTGTTTCAAAAGTAAGGAAACATAAAAGAAAAATCTATCACTGATTCAACCACTTACCGTCTTTGTTATATAATTATCTTGACTAGGAAATATTAGAATTTATCCTTAGGATGAAATTTGGCTAGTTTATAACCCATTTTATTTTTTCAGGATGATTAATAGTTATTAAAATAAATATAATTTATTCTTTTGGTTGAAAATATTGGTATATCTAAGGAAAATCTCTATAGGAAAATTCTAACATCATAGTTGAGTCTGGAGTTAATGTTTTTACATAGTCTAGGTATAATTTCTATTAAGGTTGTGTGCCCCTAGTTGAGCGAATTAATAGATACCAATTTCAGTTTAATTATCGGTATTTATAATATTTGAACCATATTCACCATCTCCACCCATTTACACCCAAGGTGTTCCTCCTCATCCACATTCTTTGATAATGTGGGGTGGGGGAGACAATCAAACCAGACAATCTAATTCCTAAGAGGGGTGTTTGAGGTGGAGGTCTGGATAATATAATCAAGGATCATGGATCAGAGGCTCTCAATAACAAATCTTCAATGATACTCCTTGAGGTAGGTATCAATATTCAATATTATTACTTATTTCAATTCAATGTTTAATTCAATTTCTTATTCTTTATATTATCATAATATAGAATTATTCTTAGTTTCTTATGATTTGATTTCTAGGATAATTGGGTGTAATTGGGTTGTAACTAGTGTTATTCATCTGGATATCTTGACTTCATAGTGAGTAATATCATGAAAACATGTTTTCTAGCTTCTTAGTGCATTTAGGATTAGAGATAATGGCCACATGACATGTTGATCATATAGGAATATTGGCTAAGTCCCTTAGACACACAATATAGGATATGGCCAGGTACATGAAGAGGCACCCCATGTGTGGTTATTGGAATTTATGGATATGTACTAAGGTATATTGCATGGCATGAGTAGATATGTATGGATATGACCCCATGTGATGGCCATTTCATGTACATTTTGGTGACATTTTGTGTATTCTTATACTACATGAACTCAAAACATGGCATTCATGCCAAGTAGGACCCTGGGGTTACATTATATGTATCAATCTAGTCTTCCGTGCTATATAGTGACTTACCTAATGTCATGAACTAAGAAATTATATTCCATGTTGGGACAAGGTACAAGAGAAAGGTCGAACGTATGGTGTTCATGTTGTATACTCTACGATGCACGTCCATTATTGTACCAGTAGTATTGATTTGGGTATTTTCTCACCCTAGAACCATATTTTTTAAAATAAATAATTCATACTAAGTATCTTTCTATATAAAATGTGATGAATGATCTTGATTCTCAATTAAAGGTCATTTGGATGTTTATTCAAGGACATAAATAGATTTTATCCCTACATTGATGGGAGGAGATGTAGTGTTGGCCCAAGGATGGTGGTTGTCTTCAAAATGAACTAGAACCAAGTTATTAAATCTTTTAATGCTTAAAAATATCAGTATTCATTGAAGGTTAATGAGTATTTTTTAGTATATTTTGAAAGATAAATTTGAGATATGGGTGTTTGATCTGATCTTGGGTTGTACTTCTTCATAGCAGGATGAATTTGTGGACCTTGAGTTTGGTTATAAAGAATAAAGATATTCTTATTCTTCCTAGAACCATGAGGTGTTATCAGTGCATGTTCCTATGATTTATAATATAGGTTAATTTTGTTCAATCAATTCCCCTTTATAGTAGATTTTATGGCCAATAATTATCTTGGATGACAGGTATCATTTCTCTATTTGTTTCTATAATTTGTGGTCATAGCAGATGGAGTAGTGATTTTTGGTCCTTATTATGTGTCCCTATAATAAAACCACCAATTTCAATGATCAGGTGACATGAGAAGTTTAATTTTTGTTTGGATTCCTTTTTTAATCCTGTATTCTAGTATGAGGTTTAGGTTTTACCTTGATTGATTGATTTAGTACTTATCCAATATATGGGGTAAAATCCTCAATGATAAGTTATGGTTTTTCAGATTTTTATGAATGAGATGATGGTTAACATCTTCATGGAATTATAGTACTTATTTTGGTTGTTATCGGATTTTTTCAAGCCATAGAATCCCTGAAGTGGTTGTCATAAAGTGATCAAATTCCAGTAGTTGGTAAAATGGTGGAGTCGATTCAATTCCAGGGGATGTTACTCCCTTAATCATTTTAATTCTTCAACAATATGTGGGTATCCCTTATATGGTTTTAGATCACCTAGGATAGCAATGATGGAAATAGATGGTCTTCATTGTTATTCAGGTACTTGGAGGTTCAAGGAGAATTATTTTCTCCATTTATCCCTTCTCTAGATAGATTCCTTAGAGGATATCGGTTTTGATCTAGGTTGATTATCCTTCTAGAGATTACTCTATATTTCTTTATATGTGGGAATCTATGTAGTGGGGTCTTGAACATGGAAATTAGAGATTATAAGGAGTTCTATTCTCTTATACTATATTTCTTCATGGGCACTGCATAGATATTCCTTATGATGAGATGGTGGTGTAGGTTATCGATGGTTAAAGACTCATATGTGTGACCTTTGACATGGGGTATCATTATATAAAAGATAGTGAACTGTAGTATTTGACTATATTTTTGGGGGATCAGACTATATGTGATGATTAATTAGATATTGTGGATCATTATAATATATCCATCCTATATAGATCTTCCTTAATGAGTCCCTAAGGTGCATTGGAGATGTTCTATATAGTAGTCCCCTTATATAGACCGATGATGTTAATTTTATTGATTTTGTTAGAGAAAAGAGGAGTATTTTCTAATGTTTGTTGAGTAGTGAGGTTTCTTCTCCTATAAGAATTGGGTTGGGCGGTGTATTCCTCTATTTTTTTAGCCCATTGGGTAAATCCTCATCCTCTAGGAAAAGTGGGGTATCTTTCAGTCTTCTGAGGTCATCCCCTGAGGTATTGGATAGTGTTCTTCCTATTAGGGGTGGAGTGGAAAAATCCTCTATGTTTATTCTATTTGATTTCAGAAACTATATGGTTCGGTCCTATGGGTGTGTTGGCCTGTGTCTCTATTTCCCTTTTTATTTTCTTGTAATCTTGCTGGGTATTATTAAAATCACCACTATATAGGAATTGTGATCACGCATTTTATTTACATGTGGACAATATAATAGTTGGTGGCTATTCGGATGTGTATCCACAGAGAGGTTGAGCCAGATCCATGGTAAGTTTAGTGGGATTTGTGATGGGTTGTTTCTGGCCAATAGTTGATCATGGAATTGTGAGTCACTTTGTAACAACCCAAACTTTTATCGATGAAATTTCTCCCTTCTTGTAGTAACATAATAAACATATAAAATCACATTAGAAAACACAATGCCACATCATGCTTAAATTAACTACTATGTGACCTTTAAACATAAAGTTTACACTTCTATGTTTTGAATTTTGAAAAACTGACTTACACTATTGCAATCCGTAATATGTTTGGATTCTGATAGGAAAAACATAATTTTTTGTGAATATTAACCTACCCTTAAGAATATTAACCTCACCCATGAATGTTTAAATAAAATTTAGGCACCGTATAAGTTAAAATATAACCATAGTAAAAGTGTTGGTATTTTTATAAGTCATAAATATTTAATTAAATTTTATCACTAATTTAATAATTTAAAAGAAAATTTATGGTCATAAATTTTTTTCATAAATTTATATTTTGATGTCTTATGATTATAATATAATTTTATGAGATCTTTATTAATATTTCAAAGTGTTAGAAAATCAGTTTTAATTTTACAATTTTTTATTTTTCAAGTAAATCCTGATTTTAATTAAAAAATTAATTTAATTGTAATTAGAAAATTACTTTTTAAAAATTGACTTCATTTTTGGATTCTAAACATCAAAAAAAATGTTCAGGTAAATTTTTGGGTTTTTTTGAAATACTTGAATTTTATGCACAGTGAAATACTATAATTTACAAAATAAGCTAAATAATTTAATTATAGAGTCATGGATGATGCTATGCTGATGTAATCCCAATTGGTTTAAACTCACATGATCAAGTTATTATATTTATTCATGGAACCATAACCATTTATTTTCTTCTAGAGAAATAATAAATAAGTGAATATAGTATTGTGAAAACCCCTATCCCCTCAATTATAAGTACCACCCCTCACACTCTCATTTAGTCACACCTCTTAAGCTAAAATCCTTGTCCAAATTGTAACGACCCAAAGTTTCATTAATGGAAATCCCTCTTGATCTAATTAAATGTATCTTTATGTTTATATAAAATTTCAACATCTTTGGTTTTATGTTAAGAATTTTTTTCCATTACTAATATAGCTGTTGAACAGTGATCACATGATTAGTATAAATATAGGACTTTAACAAATCCAATTTACTCAGACAAAGGAAGCGATGGCCTCATCTAGTAGAATTGCTCCATACGAAGCCCATTTGTCAGAGCATGGAAAAGAGGTGGCATCCTTGGGCTTAGCTCTTGACCAAGCCCAAGCTGAGCTTAACCATGTTAATCTCGAACGGGACTGCCTACGGGAAAAATGGAAGTTGATAGAGATTACCACTCGAGCAATGTTAGCTGAGCCACCACAAGAGCCTATCACCATCACACACCTTACCCTTAGGTCTTATGTGGCTATTTTAAGGGGTTATATAACAAATCTCTAGTACTATGTTCACGTATATTATTTTTGTATATAATAATGAATATACCTCCTTGTCATTTTTTAGACATTATAAATAGTTTTTAAAGTACAAATAGTGTTTTTAATTATTATTTAATTAAGAAATCTATTTTATTAAATTAATGGATTTTTGAATTAAATATTATTTTAATAAAATATTATTTTTATTATTAAATTAATATTTATTAAATACAAATGATTTTATAATTTTAGGAATGCAATTATAATTTTTATTAAGGATTGAAAGCCATTTCTGTCAAAACCCGTGAATTTTCGACAAATGTCGGTTTTTATTTTAAAAGTGAAAATTAACATATTTATAAATTTATTTAGATAAAATAAATGTTATTTCTAGAATCGGGATGTCGAAATTATCCAACGGTGATTTTTTCATAATTTTCTGAGACAGTAAAATTTTTGGGTAAAAATTAAATACCATTTAAATATATAATGTGTTTTATGACATCATAATGACCCAATAGTGATGTAATAAAATACTATAAGCTTAATGGTCGGCCAATATATGTTTTAAAATTAAAATAATGTGATTTTGGGTTTGTTTGACTGTCTTTTCAAAGCATTAATGGACCCCTCAAGACTTATTAAACACCTTGTCTTTTTAAATTAATTTCCATGGGAGTGTGACTCACCTCCACATAAGAAAACATATTATTTTAAGAAGTTAGTACTTTGTCCTTATATAATATTGTTTTCCTCTTCCCTTTTCCAAAAACTATGTGCAAAAACCATGGGATGGTTTGTGGTTTGGATTAATTTAATGTAAGGGGACCCAAACCTAAATAATAAAGAATTCCCTCACCTTTCCTATATAAATCCACCCAAGCTCCCACTTCCTCCTCACTCAAAGCCATTGGAGTTCATCAAAACTCTTCCCTACTCTCTCTATAATCCTCCCAAGGTGCCCCAATCTCCCAAGAAGTCTCTCACAAGCCTCTCTCTTACCTTTGGAAGCACACTTCCTAGTAATGGTTTTTTCTTCCTTTCTCATTTTTGTCCAATTTTCTTTAAGTTGTTTTGACCTTTTAATTTCAATTATGAATATTGGGGTATGGTTTTGAACCTCCCTCATACTTCCCTCTTTATGTTTGAATGGTGGGAGACCCCTTTCTCTCTCATTAAATTCCTCTCATGTACACTCGTTACTATGCCAAAATTCTGAAAGGAACTTCTCTCTCTTCATTTACATTCAAGAAATAATTTTGTATCATGAACCTAAATTCCATTAAAATTGTTAGAACATGTATCTATATGACCTCATTATTGTCCATTACATGTAAATATTATGAGGAACCCCTTTCTCTCTCATCAACCTTTTTTTATGAATTCTTATGTCATGCTGTTATGCTGCAGAAATCGCACCGATTTTCTAAGCCAATGCCATTGTGTAGTGAATATCATGACCATTTCTCCATCAAGGATATTCATCTTTATGCACATTTACTTATTGATTATAAAGTTTCATATATGAATTCTACATTTCTTTATCGTGTAATAAATGATTGTGTTTTATGAATCCATGTTTTATGATCCATGTTGCACACTTATGCATGAAATGAAATGTTTAAGAAGGGTGCACCCTTATAGCGCCCCAATGCATTGGGTAAAGTATAGTATCATGCTACGTCATGTGAAATGAGTGTTGAATCATTCTAATTCAAGTGAAACAAGGGTTTACTCGTTCTTTATGTGCAATTAGGATTTACTCATGCTCTATGTGCAATGAGCCTTGGCTCATGCTAATTCCATGTTAAGTGTTGTTCCCACATCCCCATTTATGATTATCATGCTTTATCATGCCTTTATGTTCATGTTTTTCTTATGCTCTATTGATATGCCTATTGTCTAACATGTGTTGTACTCCTCATGTTATTCCATGTGTACTCCCTTACTGGGCTTTATATCTCACCCTTTTCTTATGCATGTCCTCAGGTTATCCCATGTGATGCTAATTACGAGGGAATGTAGTGGTCCTGTAAATGAAGTTTTCAATAAAGATGTTATATTTCATGTTTCAAGTTTTTATGTATTGATCCTAAACCCCAAAGACACTAAACCTCTCGATCTTCTTTGTTGTATCAAGTGATGTTTTAGGTAATAAATCATGTTTAAGTATTAATAATAAGCAGGGTTTTCATAGTTGGTATCAGAGGATATGTTTAGTTCTTTTTGGGATTAGGATTAGAAAAACCTAGTAATGCCTTATATACAAGACTAAGTACAATAAAAACGTCCCTAAGTTTTGGTGAGTATTTATTAAGTGGGTTATCAAGAAAATACATCCCTGTCTGGATACGAGCAGGTAGAGGTGGCTCTGGCACAGATGTATCCTAGGGATAAAACCCAAAAACACCACTTTGAGCTAGACACGAACGGGAAGTGGTGCACAACAATGGTCCTTGCTTCACTCTTGGTTATGACACTCCCGGGGGATATGTTTTGATAAATTCAAAAGCTTATTATGAACCCTTATTAAGGGAATTAAAAAAATGCCCCTAAGAATATATGTTAGAAAGTAGATCATGAAAATCCTAGATTGAAGCCTATAGACTCATGAGTAAGGAAATAAAAGTTTATTTATAAGTCATAAACTTTTTTATTTGGATTACCCTTTATGTGTTACCCCTAACTTTCCTTTTATTATAGCCAATGGCCGGTAATAGGTGGACTCGGGCTAACAACCGTTGTGAAGATCATTGTGATTACTGAACTAATGAGATGCCCAATCCAATGGGAGCGGGAATCGCGAACTCCATCACGCTTCTCTCTCAGCTAACTCAAGTTTTGAATAGAAACATGGGTCAAGAGGAACGTCCAAACCCCCCTAAGAAGGAACAAGTCACTATCAAGAGCTTCATGAGGAAAAGGTATCCTAATTTTAGTGGATCATCTGATCCCACGATCGCTGAACAATGGATTAACTCCATTGAAAATATCTTCTCCATCCTTCAATGTTCGGAACAAGAGAAGGTTCTCCTGGATGCTTATCGTATGGAGGGTGAAGCTGATCAATGGTGGACGTTGATCAAAAATACGAAGCCTGAGGACGAGATCGAGGCGTTGGAATGGAAGGATTTCCAGAAGATGTTTTTCGATAAATATTTTCTGTACACCCTCTGGATTAAGATGGAAAGGGACTTCCTTTCCCTCAAGCAAAAAGATAAAGAATCTGTTGGAGCGTACGAGGAAAACTTCACAAGGATTTCATGATACGCTTCCGGCTTTGTCGTTACCCCCGAATTTAAGGTTGAACGCTTATTTGGTGGGATAATGCCTACCTTGCGGAAAGCATTAGTGATCCGTGACTTCGACAACTATGAGGAAATTGTCTGATGTGCCCTCAAGGTCGAAATGGAGATCGAAGAATCACAGGGGTATCATGGGGACAAGAAGTTTAAGGTGGACTTCAATACTGGCGGTCCGATGGATAAATCCAATGGTGCTAAGAAGATCCAGCACCCCACTTGCCAAAATTGCGGGAAGAAGCACCCTGGAAATTGCCTTAAGGGGACGAGGAAATGCTTCATGTGTGGAAGAGAAGGGCACCTAGCTGTTAATTGTCAGCAAGAAAGACCTGAAACTGTGACAAATGAGAGGAACGCTCCATTCGAACCTCAACGCATTTTTCAATGCTACAAATGCAAAGAACTGGGTCATTTTGCAAATCAGTTCCCTAATCCAAGGGTTTTCGGAGGCGACCAACAACCTCCAAGGCAGCAAGGAAGAGCTTTTGCCATCACTTCAGTTGAATTGAACCCCGACAGTGAAGTAGTGACAGGTAAGCTAGTTATTCATTCAATAATATCAAACATACTTTTTGATTCAGGTTCTATGCATTCTTTTATATCTCGAAATTTTAGTAGAACAATCCCAGCACCACCCCAAATCATGGAAGTGATGATTTTGGTGAGTACGGAAAATGGCGCAATCATTACATCCCATGAATATAAGTCCTCCCCTATTATAATCTGTGGATTGAATTTCTCGGAAAAACTCGTCATACTCCATTTGGTGGAGTTTGATGCAATTATTAGCATGGATTGTCTTTCCTTATATATAGCCAATATAAATTTTTGGGAGAGGGAAATCACACTCCATATGGAGAATCGACCCCCGATTCATTACAAGTGTCAGGAGGAAGATGAATCTCTTTTAGATCCATCATCTCAAGCATGGATATTACTGCCCTATGAGCATGCGTATATGGCTCAGATTATTGAGTCCAAGGAAGAAACCATCCTTGAAGAAATGCCAATTGTGAGGGAATTCACGAAAGTGTTTCCCGAGGAACTGCCTGGTCTTCCTCATAGAAGAGATGTTGAGTTCTCAGTTGAACTTATACCTGGGGCGCTACCAATATCCAAGACTCCATATAGAATGGCTATTGTTGAGCTTGAAGAGCTGAAGAAACAACTAAAGTAGAATTTGGATAGAGGGTTTATATGCCCAAGTGCTTCACCATGGGGTGCACCAGTCCTTTTCATCAAGAAGAAGGATGGTTCAATGCGGTTTTGCATCGATTTTTGTGAACTTAACAAAATCACGATAAATAAAAAGTATCCTCTCCCAAGAATCGATGACTTGTTTGATCAGTTGCATGGAGAACAATACTTCACCAAGGTGGATTTGCGGTCGGGATATGATAAAGTAAGGGTGAAGAAGGAAGATGTCCCCAAGACTGTTTTTCGCACAAGATACAAGCACTATGAATTCATAGTAATGCCTTTAGGACTCACCAATGCTCCAGAAATTTTCATGGAATTAATGAATAGAGTCTTTAGAGATTACCTCGAAAAATTTGTGGTAGTCTTTATAGATGACATTCTAATATACTCCAAAACCAAGGAGGATCATGAGGAGAATTTAAGAACTGTACTAGAGACTTTGTGCAAGGAGAATCTCTATTCAAAGTACAGCAAGTGTGAGTTCTGGTTGAAGGAGGTCACATTATTGGGCCATATCATCACAAGCAATGGGATATCTGTGGATCCCTCCAAAACAGATGCAATTGAGGGATGGTCGAGGCCAACATCGGTAACGGATATCCGTAGCTTCTTGGGGTTAGCTGGATATTATTGATGATTTGTGAGAAATTTCTCACAATTGTCCAACCCTCATACCAAGATAACTCGAAAGGGAGTAAAGATTTCTTAGAGTGATGAATGCAAAGAAATCTTCAAGAAGTTGAAAAGGAGGCTTATCATTGCGCTCGTTCTCACTTTACCGACAAGTGGGGAACTTTTTGTGGTATTCAGTGATTCTTTAAAGAAGGTATTAGGCTGTGTGTTGATGCAGAATGATAAAGTGATATCCTATGCCTCAAGGAAGTTGAAAATCCATGAGAAAAACTATCCAACACGTGATCTAGAGTTGGCGGCAGTGATCTTTGCCTTGAAAATCTGGCGGCATTATCTTTATGGGGAGAAATGTGAGATATATACTGACCACAAGAGTCTTAAATATATATTCACATAGAAAGATCTTAATATGCTCCAAAGAATATGGATAGAGATTATCAAGGATTATGACTATTCAATCCATTACCACCCTGGAAAAGTGAACAAGGTGGAAGATTCCCTAAGTAGAAAGGATCCAGCGATTCTATCAATGATGATAATTGAGAAGGATCCAATCTTCTTATACTTGATAAAGATGGACGTGGGAATCATAAAGAAGGGAACATCATCAATCCTTTCACAAATGATTGCTCAATCATCTCTTTTGGAAAGGTTAAAGGATTCTCAAAAGGATGATGTGGGAATTCAAGAAAAAGTGGAAGCTATCAAAAAGGGGAAATCCTCAGAGTTTAATGTTAATGAAGAAGGAATTGTGCGGTTTGGGAAAAGACTATGTGTTCCATCAAGTCCAGAGCTGAAGAAGGAACTTTTGGATGAGGCACATAGTTCAAATTTCTCTATTCACCCAAGGAGCACAAAGATTTATCGAGATCTCTGAGAAAACATTTGGTGGGATAATATGAAGAAGGAGATCTCTGAATATATATCAAAGTGTCTGGTGTGTCAGCAAGTGAAGGCAGAGTGGCAGAAGTCTAAGGGGATGATGCAACCATTTCCCATACCAGAATGGAAATGGGAGAACATCACCATGGACTTTGTCACCAGACATCCAAAGGAAACAATGCAATCTCGGTTGTTGTGGATCGTCTTACAAAGACTGCACACTTCCTTGCTATTCAGGAGGATTTCCCTTTGGATCAACTGGCACAGATATATATCAGGGAAGTGGTAAGGTTTCATGGAGTACCACTATCTATTGTGTCTGACCGAGATCCAAGATTCACCTCTAAGTTTTGGAAGAGTCTTCAACATGCTCTGAATACTAAACTGAACTTCAGTACGGCCTATCTTCCTCAAACTGATGGCCAATCCGAGCGGACTATCCAAACACTTGAGGATATGTTGAAAGCGTTCTCAATGGAATTTAAAGGAAGATTGGCTCAACATCTTCCTCTGGTTGAGTTCTCTTATAATAACAGTTTCCACTCGAGCATCCAAATGGAACCCTATGAAGCCCTGTATGGGAAAAGGTGCAGAACATTGGCATGTTGGGATGATGTTGGTGAACGTAAGCTTCTCGGACCAGAAATGGTCGAAGAAATGGTGGAGAAGGTGAAAACCATTCAGCAACATATCAAGGAATCCCAGAGTCGACAGAAGATTTATGCAGATAATCGTTGACGAGACATTTAGTTTAAAGTTGGAGACATGGTTTTTCTACGCATATCTCCATGGAAGAAGATCATGAGGTTTGGAAAGAAAGGTAAGTTAAGTCCAAGGTACATCGGCCCCTTCGAGATTCTTGATCGTGTTGGGGTTGTGGCCTATCAACTAGCACTTCTACCTGCCATGGACAAAGTACATGATGTCTTTCATGTATCCCTCTTAAGGAAGTACATACCGAACCCTTCACATGTACTCTCTTCTAAGGTGGTACAACTAGAAGATGATCTTTCTTATGAGGAGCAACCAGTGAATATCTTAGATCGTAGAGAAAAAGTTCTACAAAATAAGACAATTCCCCTCGTCAAGGTGTTGTGGAGAAACCATAAGTTTGAAGAAGCTACTTGGGAATCGGAGGATATGATAAAGCTGAGTTACCCACATTTGTTTTAGTGTGGGAAAAAGAAACTTTTGAGGGCCAAATTTCTTAAGGGGGAAATATTGCAACGACCCAAAGTTTCATTAATGGAAATCCCTCTTGATCTAATTAAATGTATCTTTATGTTTATATAAAATGTCAACATCTTTGGTTTTATGTTAAGAATTTTTGACCGTTTCTAATATAGTCGTTGAACAGTGATAACATGATTAGTATAAATATAGGACTTTAACAAATCCAATTTACGCAGACAAAGGAAGCGATGGCCTCATCCAGTAGAATTTCTCCATACGAAGCCCATTTTTCAGAGCTTGGAAAAGAGGTGGCATCCTTGGGCTTCGCTCTTGAAGAAGCCCAAGTTGAGCTTCACCATGTTAAGCACAAACGGGACTGTCTACGAGAAAAATGGAAGTTGATAGAGATTACCACTCCAGCAATATTAACTGAGCCACCCCAAGAGTCTGTCACCATCGCACACCTTACCCTTAGGTCTTATAAAACTTTTTTAAGGGGTTATATTACAAATTTCTAGTACTATGTTCTTGTATATTATTTTTTCATATAATAATGAATATACCTCCTTTTCATTTTTGATACATTGTAAATAGTTTTTAAAGTACAAATAGTGTTTTTAATTATTATTTAATTAAGAAATATATTTTATTAAATTAATGGATTTTTGAATTAAATAATATTTTAATAAAATATTATTTTTATTATTAAATTTATTTTTATTAAATATAAATTATTTTATAATTTTATGAATGAAATTATAATTTTTATTAAGGATTGAAAGCCATTTCTGTCAAAACCCGTGAATTTTTTATAAATGACGGTTTTTATTTTAAAAGTGAAAATTAACATATTTAGAAAATTATTTAGATAAAATAAATGTTATTTCTGGAATCAGGATGTCGAAATTATCCAATGGTGAATTTTTCATAATTTTCTGAGACAGTCAAATTTTTGGGTAAAAATTAAATACCATTTAAATATATAATGTGTTTTAGGACATCATAATGACCCAATAGTGATGTAATAAAATACTATAAGCTTTATGTTCAACAAATATATGTTTTATCATTAAAATAATGTTATTTTTGTTTGTTTGACTTACTTTTCAAAGCATTAATGGACCCCTCAAGACTTATTAAACACCTTGTCTTTTTAAATTAATTTCCATGGGAGTGTGACTCACCTCCACATAAGATACCTTATTATTTTAAGAATTTCTGACTTTGGCCTTATAAAATACTATTTTCCTCTTACCTTTTCCAAAAACCATGGGAAAAAACCATGGGATGGTTTGTGGTTTGGATTAATTTAATGTAAGGGGACCCAAACCTAAATAATAAAGAATTCCCTCACCTTTCCTATATAAACCCACCCAAGCTCCCACTTCCTCCTCACTCAATGCATTTGGAGTTCGTCCAACCTCTTCCCTACTCTCTATAGAATCCTCCCAAGGATCCCCAAGCTCCCAAGAAGCCTCTCACAAGCCTCTCTCTTGCCTTTGGAAGCATACTTCCAAGTAAGGGTTTTTTCTTCCTTTCTCATTTTTGTCCAATTTTCTTTAAGTTGTTTTTCCCTTTTAATTTCAATTATGAATATTGGGGTATGGTTTATCACCTCCCTCATACTTACCTCTTTATGTTTGAATGGTGGGAGACCCTTTTATCTCTCATTAAATTCCTCCCATGTACACCCGTTACTATGCCGAAATTCTGAAAGGAACTTCTCTCTCTTCATTTACATTCAAGCAATACTTTTGTATCACGAACCTAAATTCCATTACAATTGTCAGGACATGTATCTATATGAAATCCTTACTTTCCATTACATGTAAATATTATGAGTAACCCCTTTATATCTCATCAACCTTTTTTTATGAATTCTTTTGTCACGCCGTTACGCTGCCGAAATCGCACCGATTTTCTAAGCCAATGTCATTGTGTAGTGAATACCATGCCCATTTCTCCATCAAGGGTATTGACCTTTAGGCACATTTACTTATTGATTATAAATTTTCATGTATGAATTCTACATTCCTTTATCATGGAATAAATGATTATTTTTTATGAATCCATGTTTTATGATCCATGTGGCACACTTATGCATGAAATGAAATGTTTAAGAAGGGTGCGCCCTTATAGAGCCCCAATGCATTGGGTAAAGTATAGTATCATGATACGTCATGTGCAATGAGTGTTGACTCATTCTAATTCAAGTGCAATGAGGGTTTACTCGTGCTTCATGTGCAATGAGGATTTACTCATTCTCTATGTGCAATGATCCTTGGGTCATGCTAATTCCATGTTAAGTGTTGTTGCCACATCCCCATGTTATGATTATCCTGCTTTATCATGCCTTTATGTTCATGTTTTTCTTATTATATATTGATATGCCTATTGCCTAACATGAATTGTACTCATCATGTTATTCCATGTGCACTCCATTACTGGGCTTTATAGCTCACCCTTTTCTTATGCATGTCCTCAGGTTATCCCATGCAATGTTAAGTATGAGGGAATATAGTGGTCAGGTAAAGAACTTTTTCAATAAAGATGTTGTATTTCATGTTTCGAGTTCTTATGTATTGATCCTAAGCCCCAAAGACACTAAACCTCTCAATCTTCTTTGTTGTATAATGTTAAGTTTTATGTAATAAATAATGTTTAAGTTGTAATAATAAGCAGGTTTGTCATACAAATTCTACCCAAAGATATTTCCAAGCCCCTACCCCACATCCAGTAGACTTTGGTCTGATAAAAAGACCAAAACCTCTTCCCTAAAGAGGCACTAAAATAAGATATATTCAAGAGGTAATTTCTCTCTCTTTTCTTTCAATTTCCTTTCAAATTTCATTTATTTTCTTCTCTTATACCCGACATATCTTATCCTAATGTAATGATAAATCTATTATGATTGATATACTGGTATGATATCATGTTAATTTAAGATTATTCATTATACTTTTCCCTCTCTCTCTTTGTCTTATAAAAAAGAGATTGTTTCACATGATGTGTTAATTCACCTACATCATGGGTGATGCACTTCTGTTTTCCTTCAACTCCTTCAAGGTTTTCAATGAAACCATAAAATGGTTGAATTTTTTTTAATATTTAGGTTTTAACCCATTTTATGTTCTAGAGAAAACTTTTGTTCATAATACTAATTGATAAAACAAAACATGTACGTTGAGATCCAAAATCTCCCAAATTAACCTAAAACGGTCATCATTAAATTTTAACTAATGATTCATTCACATGGTATATAAAATAATTAATTACAATGTCATTTAAACTCCTTTAATATCATTAATAACATGTAATATAAATTTTTTATGTTTATCCATGTTTTACATGAACTTCCATTCATGTGTACAAGTTAACCATTCGGGAAAACTAAAAAAAGAACACTCTCAAACAATGAATTTAAACACTATAAGTCATCCAAAGGCCCATAAAAGAACTTAATGAAACCATAATGAACCATGTTCATGTATAAAAGGTTCTTTAATTTCTAATTAATGAATATAATGTCATTATACATAACATTAAAGTGAATAAAATGTTATAATACAAGGTAAGGTGAAATTATTGAACCCAACTTTCTTTCTTTAGGTTCTCACTCTTTCATTCCATTTTCGGTTTGGTTACTCCTAAAAAATAATTTTTTAATCATTATATTACCTTTTAAATGATACAAATGTTTTCTGCTGGTTTTTATGCAAACACAATGTTTTCCAAAAGAACTCTTCTTTAAAAACATCTTTTACTTCTCACTCGAGGTTGATGGTTCTTGTATCAAGTATGTTATTTCCTTTTTCTTTTGGGAACCCAATGTTTATGAATGCATTATTATGAGATTAAACCCACTCCTTTACATGGGTTATTTATTTTCATGATTGATATATGGTCTATGTTTCATGCATGATAATGAAGATGTTATGATGTGATTGGTGTGCCCAGAATTATAGTGTAATATTAATGTTTAAATGTGATGGGCACACCTATAATTATAAATAGCTACAATGCATTGGGTAAAATGATTAATCTCGTGAGTTAAAGTTAAATAATGTGTGAAAATGATGTTATGTTTGTTTACAACTATGTGTGGTAGTTTACCACTAAGGCATGGTGTTTCATTTCTATGTATTTCCATAATCCATGCCTTTACCTGAGGATTTATCTCATGGTTTTTATGATGATGATGTTATTCTCACTCATTGTTACTTTGTTTCGTGTTATTATCTTTCCTCTTATTGGGATTATATATCACTCTTTTTTGATGTATATCCTCAGGTGAATACTTGTACTAAAGAGAATTGAAGAGCCAAATAGAAGCTAAAGAAAAAGGAATTAAATAAATGGTTATGATTTATGTAGTAAATGTTATGTATGGTCCTTGTTTTCCAAAGAAACTAAATATTTGGATCCTATTGTGTAATTTTTTTATTTTGTTTATCATTAAAAGGATGTAAAAGTAATTTAATAAAATTAGGGTCACTATAGTTTTTATGAAAGGAAAGATTTAATTAATTTGGAAATTAGGATTAGTGAACCCTAGAGAAAACCTCTAGTGTGAGACTAAGTAAAAATATGCACACAAGAAGCTTTGATAAATATAGGGATCCCATAAGATATTCTTTTAGTATAAATTTTAAAAAATAATAAGTTATTTTTTTTGACTCGTTGACTTATTATTTATTCTAACCTTTACTTTTTTAGAAAATGGTGGGAACCAGGAGAAACCAAGCCAACAACCTATGCATGGGCTCATGCAACGATTTCCAAAATGAAATCCCCGATGATTTGGGAGGTGGAGTTCAAAGATTCATAGAAATTATTACCCAACCATATCAAGTTATGAAAAATAACCCGAATAATTTGTAACATCCTCTTTCACTTAAGAGTTTATAATTGGATATCAAGTGTTTTATACAGTAACAACCACTGATGTTTAGTGGGTCTTCTGATCCACTAGTTGAGGAATAGTGGGTCAACTCCATATAGAAGATATTTTCTATACTTCACTATTTTCAGACGGAGAAGGTTATTCTAGATGATTATCTTCTAGATGGAGAGGCCAATAAATGGTGGGCTTTGATTAAGAACACCAAACCGGAAAACAAAATTGAAGAGATTGAATGAGAATAATTTAAGATCATGTTTCATAAGAAGTATTTCCCAAGAAATATTTGTAAAAAGTTGGAGAGAGAATTCATATATCTCAATAAAAAATAGTTAGATTATTTCATGGCCTACAAAGATAATTTCACAAGTCTTTCAAGGTACACTTCAGGTTTTATTATCAACAATGATAAAAAAAAAAATTATAGATTCTTTAGTGGGTTAAAACCACACCTTCTAAAGGCTCTTGAATTTATAGAATTTGGGAATTATGAAGAAGTTTTTATACGTGCTATCAATGTTGAGATGGAGTTTTTTTAATGGTATCATGGCTATGGTGATATGAAACGAAAGGTGTATTTTCAAGCGGGAGGATCTAATGATAAAGGAGGGAAGAAAACTCAACCGCCCACATGACCAAAATGTGGGAAGAAGCATCATGGGAATTGCCTCATTGGGATGGGGAAATGTTTCAAATGTGGTAAAAAAGGTCACCAATCTCTTGAATTCTAGAAAGATATGAGAAAGCAGAAGAATGTGGTGGAATAAAGGAAAGAACCACCCATTGTCCAATGTTACAACTATAGGGAGTGAGGGCACTATGCAAGCCAGTGCACTAAACCTCAAGCCCTCAAGGGTAATCAGCGTTTGAAGCCACAAAATCAAAAGGAACAAAGGATGTCTTATGCCATCATTACTACGGAAGTTGAAAAATAAAATGTGGTTTTACAAGGTACACTTCTTATTCACTCAAGAATGGAAAATTTCTTATTTTATTCTTATTTTGCGCATTCATTTATATCTTGAAAGTTTGCTAAAATTATAGAATCAAATACTTGAAACCATAAAGTATGCATATCTATAAAAACACCAAGCGGTGAAATCATTACAAGCCAAGTTTTTGAATCTTCTCTTATTGGAATATGTGGGATTATTCTTCCATAAAATATCATAATACTCCCCTTGGTAAAATTAGACTCTATAATGGGAATGGATTGGATCTCATTATATAGAGCACATATCAATTGTCGGGATATGTAAATATCTTTTCATATTTCGAACCATCCCATGATCCTCTATAAATTCAAGTAAGATCATGAATCCCCTTTAAAAAATCCTTTAATAGTGTGGGTGTTGATTCCCTGTGAAGAGACATACCTCGCTCAAATGGTTGAGACAAAGGAAAGTGTCAACCTAGTGAAAATTCTCATCATAAATGAATACGGTGATGTATTTATTGAAGAGTTACTCAGGCTTACATTTGATCATGAGGTAGAGTTCTCAATAGAACTCATTCCTAGATCTACTCTTATCTCAAAGTTTCCTTGTAGGATGGATCCTATCGAACTGGAGGAGTTAAAGAATCATCTACAAGATCATTTGGAAAAAGGGATCATACACCTTAGTGCATCACCTTGGGGTGTTCCAGTGCTCTTTGTGAAGAAGAAGGATGTATCAATGTGGATGTGTATAGATTATTGGGAACTAAACAACATCACCATAACGAACAAGTATCCTCTTCTAAGTATAGATGACTTGTTTGATTACCTATGAGGAGCTCAGTACTTCTCAAAGGTGGATCTTCATTCTGGATATCATCTACTAAATCTGAAGAGGGAAGATATTTAGAAGACTGTGTCCCATACAAGGTATGGGCACTATGAGTTTCTGGTGATTCCCTTCAGACTAACTAATTCCCCTACAATATTCATTTATTTGATGAATAGATTCTTTAGACATTACCTTGAAAAATGTGTGGTTGTTTTTATCATTGATATTATCATTTAATTCATGATAAAGGAGGAACATAAAGAATATCTAAGACTTTTTTGGAGGCATTGAGAAAGGAGAAGTTGTACACCAAGTTTAGAAAGTGTGAATTTGGATGAAGCAATTCATGTTCTTGGGACATGTGATCACAAGTGAGGGAATTTATGTGGACCCTTCTAAAACAATGATGATTGAGGAATGGTTGAAACCCTATAGTGTCATAGAAATCCATAGCTTTCTTGGATTGGCTAGGTTCTACAGACATTTTTTGAGAAATTTCTCATTATTTTGAAGCCCGCTAACTATGTAAACAATAAATGGGGAAAAGTATGTTTGTAAAAAATAATGTGAGGAAAGATTTAAGGATCTAAATAGATGGCTGATCACTACACCTATACTTACATTTTCAAAAAGTGGAGAGATTATTGTGATATACAATGATGTTTTAAGGAAAGTATTGGGTTGTGTACTCATGCAAAATGATAATGTGATAGCCTACGCCTCACGACAGTTGAATAACTATGATAAGTACTACTTGATGCATGATCTGGAGCTAGAATCTATTATTTTTGAATTGAAATTCTAGAAAAATTACCTATATGGTGGGAATTGTGTCATATATACCTATCATAAGAGTATAAAGTATATATTAATACAAAATGAGCTAAACCTATGTCAAGGTGATGGTTATAGCTAATCAAGGACTATGATTTATCTATTCACTATCATCTCGGCAAGGCGAACAAGTTAATTAATTCTCTAAGAAAAAAATAACAAGCTACTCTATCCATGATGTAGATTTAGAAAGACCCTATCTTCATGGATATGAAAATGATGTATTTGTAAATTATAATTCTAGGGAATAAATCTTACCTTTCCCAAGTGACTTCCCAACCATCTATCCAAGAGAATATTAAGGATGCAAAATGGATGATTTTAGAGTAACAAAATAAGGTGAATGCAATAAGGTATGGGAATTTACAAGAGTTACATATCGACGATTATGGTGAGATTTGGTTTGGAACTCTTCTTTGTGTTCCTTCATCACCTGGGATAAAGAAGGAGCTATTGGACAATTCACATATCTCAACCTTCTCTATGAATCCTGGTAGCACCAAGATGTACTTATATATCTAAGAACACTTCTAGTGGGATAACACGAAGAAGGAGATTGTGGAATATATCTAAAGGTTCTTTGTATGTCAGCAAGTTAATATAGAGAAAAAAAGTCTAAAGGGATGATGAAACCATACCTATACCCATGTGGAAATGAGTGAATGTCACTATGGACTTTTTCACGGGTCTCCAAAAGATGTCAAAGGGAAATAATGTGATATGGGTTGTGGTTGACCAACTCACCAAGACTTCCTACTTTATTTCTATTTAGGATGATACCTCACTTGAACAACTTGAAAAGATACATTTGAAGGAAGTGGTGAGAATGCATGGTGTTCCACTCTCGATTGTCTATGATCGTGATCTAAGGTTCACATCTATATTCTGGAGGACTCTCCAACTTTCTTTAAGTACTAAATTATATTTTAGAATGAATTATCACCCCCAAACTGATGGCCAATCTGAAAGGAAATTCAAACGCTTGAAGATATGCTAAGAGCCTTCTCTTTAGAATTCAAATGTGTATGGGATCATCATCTCCCATTGGTTTAGTTATCATATAATAATAACTTCCACTATATTATTCAGATGGCTCCATATGAATCTCTATATAGAAAGTGATGTAGAACTCCAACGTGTTGGGATGATGTTAGAGGAAGAAAGCTACTTGGACCTCACCTTGTGCAAGAGATGATAGAGAAGCTTCAAGTCATCCAGAAATATATCAAACCTTCTCAAAGTTGGTAAAAGATAAGTGTTGACAACATTAAAAGGGACTTGTAGTTTGATGTTGGAGATAATGTCTTCATTTTAATATCACCATGGAAGAGATTCATGTGGTTTAGAAAGAATGAAAAGCTAATCCTAAGGTACATCGGCCTCTTTGAGATCCTTGAATGCATAAGAGATGAGGCCTATCGGCTTTCACTTCCACAAAATATGGCTCAATTTCATGATTTATATCACATATCACTCCAGAGGAAGTACATACCAGATCCCTCACATGTACTAAACTCAGAGGTGGCATAGTTGGATCATGATCTCTCATTTGAGGAGTTACCAGTAAAGATTTTGGACCAAAGAGATAAGGTTCTATGCAACAAGACAACCCGTATTATCAAAGTGTTGTGGAAGAACCATAAGTATGTAGAAGCAACTTGGGAACCAGAGGATGTGATGAAGGAGAATCACCGTCACCTATTTATGTAAAACAAAATTTTGAGGGAGAAATTTCAAAAGGGGGAAAGAATATAACAACCCAAAATTTTATCAATAAAATTTCTCCATTATGGTATTAATTTCATAATCATATAAAATCACATTAGAAAACACAATGCCACATCATGTTTAAATGAACTACTATGTAAACTTTAAAGATAAATTTTCCACTTCGGTGTTTTGAATTTTAAAAATATGACTTACACGGTTGTGACCAATAAGATGTTTGGAGTCAGATAGGGAAAAATTAATTTGTGGTGAATAGTAACCTACCCTTAAAAATTGTAACCTCACCCATGAATGTATAAATAAAATTTTTGCATCTTATAAGTGAGGGTATGAATATAGTAAAAGTTTTAGTATTTTTATAAGTTATAAATATTTAATTATAATATTATCACTAATTTAATAATTTAAAAGAAAATTTATTTTCATAAAATGTTTTCATAAATTTATATTTTGATTTCTTATTATTATAATATAATTTTATGATATCTTTATTAATTATTAAAGTTGTTATAAAAGAAGTTTTAATTTTAAAATTTGTAATTTCAAGTAAATTATGATTTTAAATAAAAAATAAATTAATCCTATTTAAAGAATTATTTCCGAAAAATGGAAATCATTTTTGGATTCTACACATTGAAAAATTTTATGATTAATTTTTGGGATTTTTTTTGAAATACTTGAATTTTTTATGAATAGTCAAATACTATAATTTACAAAATAAGATAAATATATTAATTATAGAGTCATGGATTATCTTATACTAATGTAATCCTAATTGCCTCAAATGCACATGCTCAAGTTATAATATTTATTCATGGAATCATTAATATTTCTTTTCTTGTGGGGAAATAATAAATTAATGAATATAGTATTGTGAAAACTCATCTCCCCTCCACTATAAATACCATCCCTCACACCCTCATTTCTTCACACCTCTAAAGCTAAAATACTTTCCCAGCTTCTTCCCAAAGCTCTTCTCGAGCCCCTCCCTTACTTCCAGAAGTCTTTGGTCTGATAAAAAGACCAAAACCTCTTCACTAAATAGGCTCTCAAATGAGATATATTCAAGAAGTAATTTCTCTTTCTTTTCTTTGAATTTTCTTTCACATTTCATTTCTTCTCTTCTCTTATCCTCAAATTATCTTATGATTGATCTAAAAGTATGATATCATTTTAATGGAATATTATCCATTATACTCATCCCTCCCTCTCTCTTTGTTTATAAAAAATGAAATCATTTCTCGTGATATGTTAAGTTACAGACATCATGGGTGATGCACTTCCATTTTCCTTTAAATACTTCATGTATTTCAATGAAACCACTAAATGGTTGAAAATAGATTTTAATATTTATTTTTTGACCCATTTTATTTTTAAGAAATAACTTTTATTCATAATACTAATTGATAAAACAAAACATGTTCATTGTGATCCAAAAAACTGCCAAAATTAACCTAAAATGATCATCATTAAATTTCAACTAATGATTCATCCACATGATATATAACATAATTAATTAAAAGATAATTTAAACTAATTTAATATAATTAATAACATGTAATATCAGTTCTGTTTTTTTATCCATGTTTTTCACAAACTTTCATTGATATGTACAAGTGAACCATTCATGAAAATTAAGAAAAAGAACACTCATAAACAACGAATTTAAATTATATAACTCATACAAAGGACTATAAAATAACTTAATGAAATCATAATGAACCATATTCATCTATAAAATGTTATTTAATTTTTAATTAATGAGTATAATGTCATTATACAGTACATTAAAGTGAATAAATCCTTCAGACACAAGGTAAGGGGAAATTCTCAAACCCAACTTTCTTTTTTCGGGTACTCCCTCTTTCACTCCATTTTCGGTATGTTTACACATTAAAAATAATTTTTTCATCATTATATTATCTTTTCATTGATATAAATGTTTTCCACTAGAGTTTATGTCAAAAATAATGTTTTCTAAAAGAACTCTTATTACAAAAAAACAACTTTTACTTCTCACTCAAGGTTGATGGTTCATGTATCAATTAGGTTATTCCCTCTATATTTAGGGAACCCAAAGTTTATGAATGTGTTCTTATGAGATAAAAACACTTAATTTCCATGGTTTATTTATTTTCATGAATGATTTATGTTCTATGTGGAATGCATGATAATGAAAATTTTATGATGTGACCAGTGTTCCTGGAATTATATAGAGCAATATGAATGTTTGAATTTGACGAGTGCATCTGGAATTATACAGCACTCCAATGAATTGGGTAAAGTTATGAATCTCATGAGTTAAAGTGAAATTATGTGTGAACATGGTTCTATATTTTTTCACATCTATGTGTGGTAGTTTACCACTAAGACATGATGTTTCATTTTTATGCATTGCCACAATTCACACATTTACCTAACGATTCATATCATGATTTTTATGATAATGATGTTAATATCACTCAATGTTACATTGTTTCATGTTATTATATATCCTATTACTAGGCTGTTATGTCACCCATTTTTTATGTATATCCTCAGGTGACTACTTATACTAAAGATAAGTCAAGAGCTAATAAGAAGCTAGAGAATAAGGCATTAAATAAATGTTTATACTTTATGTTGTAAATGTTATATATGGTCCTAGTTTTCCCAAGAAACTAAACCTTTTGACTCTATTGTGTATTTTTTTTATGATTTTTTTTCATTAAAATGATGTAAAAGTAATTTAATAAAATTATGGTTTCTATACACTTCTTTTTAAGTACCCATGCATATGTTACATTTCATCTAGTCATGATATATCCTACATTGTTGTGCTCCTATTTATTTTAAATGTGGTATAAATTTTTTTTAGGATGGTTAGGATAAGGAATTACATTTGTATAAAAGGACTTCTTAGTGCTAGTCACCAGTATCTATCGTATTAGCGGTGGGATTGGGGTGGAAATATCAACTAATCGCCAGCCTATGGGGTCCCCTAGTGGGATAAGTTATTTTAAAGTGCTATTAAAGCATAGAAAACACATCATGATGTATCAGATATGTTTTGTGGATTATGGGGATACAATGCTTGTAGTTATTCATTTTAGTATTCAAACCATGGAACCTCGCTAAGGTGTGGCGGATGAAATATTCATATGTTTGGAATCTAATAATATAATTAACTAGATTGAGTAGTTATAAAATTGGTCATGGGTTATAATTGAGTAGGACCATGCATTATATAGAAATCTATTCATTTTTGATTTCATGGTGTAACATCCTACCATCAATTTTGAAGTAGTAAAATGAGGTTACTGGTTTCCCCTTATATAAATTCTTTCACTAGATGTGTGCAATGAACCTTCTATATAGGATAATCACCCCAAAACTACTCATATATGTGTGAGCCTCTCTAGAGGATGTCTCACAATGTTAATATGGTTGATACCCCTTTATATAGGCTAATGTATATTACCTTTTTATCTATATTTTTTGATCCCCTATCTATATGTCGTGCATGGATAGGGTAAAGCATTCACACACCTCCCCCCATTGTCCAAGGGATGAATACTTGATCCCTTCCAAGGGTAAGGTTGGGTATCTCAATTATATCACCTAGGTATGTGATCCCCAACCTACGGAATAGTATAGATTGGTTCAAGTATCCCCTTATAACCCAAAGTGTGATCCTTTATCTATGAATTGACTTCCCTCATATAAGGTGTATTTCGTAAAAGTGTGCCTTGTTAATTTGGATAGGATAATTGGATTTATATTTCATTCAATAGTTTGGTTGAGGTATCCCATCTTATTTATCAGGTGGGTGATCTCCTATCTACAGGTTAGTCATAGAAATTTTCAGGAGTCCCCCTATGGGTCCAAGGAAAGATCCTTTATTTCAAACCTTGAGAAGGTTTCAGTATCCCTCCCCGTTACCTATTAATTTTATCCCTTACCTTTAGATTATTACAAATAGGGTCAAGTATTCCACCATTTCCCCAAGGTGGAAGCATTTATCTTTAAGTCGTACTCCCTCAAACGAGGTGTTTTTTTATGAGGTCAAAAATTTATTCTATGATTCCTTAACGACTAAAGAATATACCTTCCCCAATAGAGGTTTCTGGTATATATCCACCATTAGTGAGTTTGTTATCCACTTAACTAGTCTAATGTTACCCAATGTGGTGAAAATACTTCAAAGTATATTTGGGTTTGGTAGGAGCTTGGATAATGTGAGATGTATGATTGGGATCCCTTGGTTGATGATTCAGTCTTAGGTGAACCTTGATTAAGGTTAGTAGAGCCTTTTGGGTTTCATTTTGTACTAGGTGGAAAATATGATGAGTTGGATACTAGGCTTGTGATCCTTAGCTAAACAATATGACCCTCCTCATGTTCACAATGAATACTTTGTGAAACATATATTATTTCATTTTTATTAGGTAGACGTCAAATGATGTAAATATTATAATAGAGAGATATGGGTGGTTTGATCAAGTAATACAAAACATGGTTAGTCATGATATGTTATCTTATTATAGTAGATCTCATATTCTATGGAACTTATATATCCTTCCTTCTTTATGAAACACTATTAAAATGGTATGGAATACATTTCACTGGATCCTCTAGATCATCATGGTATGGCTGGAGACATCCCTCAAAGGTGAAATTATACCCTCTCTTTTCCATCCATAATGTGAGATGTTCATTCATGTGGATGTCTTCCTAAACTATTCATCTATATAAGGGAATCAATAGATAGTGTCATCGATATCAATTGATCACTCTCGAACTGTGTTTTTATGGGTGATTAATGTTGGTTAGGTGTTTTTTGACCAAGTATGTGAGTCTAAGTCCACTTAATTGGGACCCTTAACTAGACCTATCATTGGTTAAAATTATTTAGGTCTGGGTAATTTAGCTTTTTTATAGTAATAGACCAGAAATCATAAATTAAATGACAGACTATTCCTCTCTAATATAAATCAGGTGAACTTTGGGATCTGAGCATTGAGCTTATGGTGTTGGTTAGATTCAAAAGACTCTAAGAAGATAAATATATTGATGAGTTGTGTACTAGATTTATATTTAGTATATAATATATTAGTGATGTTGGAGGATTTAGGTGTCCCAAACTTCGGTCTTAACTATGATTTATGGTGATATAGAGCTAGGAAACAAAAGGTTGGTTATCACAAGTATTAGAATAACCACCATTTTGTCCTATTGATCATGTGTTCATTTGATCAAGGTTCATGAGTTTAGTTAATATTTCCCTAATATTAATTTGTGTATTTTATTTGTTAAACCATTCAATTGAATATTGACTATAATTTCTTATTTATAAGAAGAAACTGACCAAGATATCTTAAGTGGTTGGACATGTTTTTTTGTGATGGATGAGAATGTGGACTATGTTGATGGTGCATAAGTTTAATCCTTGATTCTATAATAAATGGATTTATGTGATGGATAGTTTATTCTTTACTGTTGGGTAAGCAATGTTAGTTTGTTCACACTTCATTTGTGCAGGCTTAAAGGAGGGAAGCATGATATTCCCAAGTGAAATTACTTGGGAGAAAAAATATATCCAATAGATTCTACTAGTTAATGGATTTGTGTTTGGGTGTGGTTGATGGGTGCCCTGATGTAGGAGGAAAATGTTTTATGTTGAAGGCATTGATATAATTTTGTGTGTCGATTTGCACTTGGTTGCAAGGTTCACTTGTAATAGGTTAAATTTTGAAATCGATTGTAGATAAATAATCAAATGGATCATGAGTCCATGCTCTGATATTTGATACATGGATGAATTATCGAGGATGATGGGTCCAATTCCTTATATTTAGACCATCAGAAACTAGAGGATCTCATATGGTTTTGTGTTTTTCCTACTGTATTAGAGTTATTGTGGGCTCCACTATAATCTAGTTTTCATAGTTTCTTTTCAAGGAAGAAAATACATAATTTTGGGGAGGATGTATCATCTTGGATCTTTTCACATGGAATACTTAGATTGTTTCTGATTTTCAAAGTATTGAACCATGATAAATGCTAAAATAATTAATTTTTCCTAGAAAATGACCTCGGATAATTTTTTTTTATGATTCCATTATTTCTAGGAGGTGGTGTTTACCCTTAGGATTGAATTCAATGATTTTATGATTTGGGTATTTTTTCGGATATTTAATATTTTAAAATTAAATATTACTTATTCACATTGGTTTAGTTGTTAGTAACACCTATGCAGAGAAACATATGGAAATTTTCACATTGTAGATGAGTCAGGAACTATGATTTTTACCTAAGCGATGTATAATTTTAATTCAGGCTTTGGGATCTAGGTCAGTCCAATTAATATACACCCAATTTTCAATTATGGGTATTTATTATATTTTACCCCCAACTCTCTCCTCCCATTTACATCAGATATTTTTCTCCCCCACCACATTCTTTGATGAGGATGGGAGAGGGGAGATGATTGAACCAGGTGATCTTGTCTCAGAGATGGATGACTATGGTGCAGATCTAACAATCATGATCAACATTCATGGATCAAAGGAACATGATATTGAACCTTCATTGATCCACCTAAATATAAGTCTAATTATTTTTTATTATATCTCATTTCAATTATTATTTTTCTGATTCTTATTCTAGATATTAGTGGAAGTATTCTTGGTTACCTGTGATTTGATTTCTGGGAGAATCAGGCAGAATTAAGTTGTACATAGCATTATACATGTGGAAATCATAACTATATGGATTTCATTATCAATAATACATATCATGTAATTTATAGATGTGCTTAGGGATGGAGACGATGGCCACATTATGTGTTGGCTATATGGACACACCATGTAGGATCCTAAGACACATGACATGGGGTCTGGCCATGTATATGTCAAGACACCCCATGTGAGGTACATGGAATGTAAGGGTATATTCCAAGTTGGGTGAAATAAAATGAGTTTAGATAGATGATCGGGACACTATTTAAATGAAACACCATGTATGTTTGGGGGATTTGTCATGTATTCCTAGGATATATATCCTTGGGTCCCAGCATACAAGCTGAGTAGCACATCGAGATTATATACTGATTAGGATCCCAGTCTTATACACTATATAGGAATTTAAAAAATGATATGTTCTAGAAATTTACATGACATATTGGGTTGAGATAAATGAAAAAGTTAGGACTCTTGGTGTACTCACTATGTACATTATGTTGTATGTTGTTTAGTATCCCAGTAGAAGTGATTTGTGTATATTATCACCCTAAATCATTATTTAGACAATTACATAGTTTATTTTGTAGAAACTCGGGTTTTCACCCTGTCAAAATTTGGAATATTTCTACGAATAATTCCAGAGCTAGGCGCGAAGACGGCGGGCGATTCTAAGGAACAGTGTGCCCGGAAATAATTTTATAAAAATATTAATTATTTTTAAAATATTCACGTGGTGGGGGTGTGATATCTCTTAAAATCTAGCTCGGAACGGGAATCTGAGGGCACAGTTGCGTCCGGCACATGTTGTTAACCCTGGGCGAGGTGTAAACTTTGCGGGCGCAGGACTGCTGTAGAAAATGCCACAAGGGGCGTTTCCATAAATAAGTAGAAATGTTATTTTATGAGCGTTGGATCAAATAACTTCTAAACAGAGTCTCGGATCAAAAATCTGATTCTTGAATTGCATTCAGTACAGCACGTTTACCCTAAGGGCGACCTTACCTTTGTCTGTGTCGGGCGTCAGGCGGAGGCGAGTCGGGAGCCGGAGATATTCTAAAAATAAATAAATATCTTCTTGTATCTCCCCCTCCCTTGGAAATGTGGTGCGCAGCAGAGGAGGAACTCCTCCTTCCTCCTTCTCCTCCTCTTTCGACGGCAAATCGGTGACCAAATCACGCGATCAAGATGTCGTCGAGCTCAGATTTCAATGGCGGACACTCCATGATCGTGCAGTGGAAGCTTTGGAGCGCGGATCGTCGTTGTTTTTTCAGCGAGGTAGGCGGTTTGAGTTTTAATACCCCAATAATATTTAGGCTGAATTTGTCTTTGATTTTTCATCATATTGGTGAAGATATGGTACCGAGGGTCGCGCAGACGCCTCCGGATAGAAAAACGGACCCCCGGGGTGCCCCCGGCGGTCCGCGGAAGCTCCGCTGGTGCGGCGGTGCCAGCGGAACCGTGGTGGCCCAAGGCGGTCTGCAGCAGAGCGTGGCGGCCGGCCACCCAGAGTAGCGGTGCACCGGCCTAGCCGACGGAGCACGGCGGCGCTGAGCGCCGCGCGGCGGAGCGCCACCGGCCAGGGCGGACCGGTCCGGCCCCTTTTTCATACACGAGGTTTTTTAAAACCTCTGTTTCTTGCAATATGGGAGTCAGATTTGTGTACCGTTTGCCGTGACGCGACCCTAGCGATGAGAATAACTTTTTTGTGTGGTTTCAGGAGTTTTAAGGTTCGGGATCGTGTCCCGGGATCTTGAAACGTCGAATAAAATAATGATATTTTATTATTATTCGACTCCGGGCAATTGTACCTTCTACCCGTAGCGTCCGATTGACGTGTCGTCAGTGGTGTTGAGACCCTAATGATATGGAGGAATTTTCTTGAGGTTTTCCGGGTGTTGGGACTGAGTTTGGGGTGCGGGTCCCATGAGGTCGGGTTTGGGCATTTACGGAGAATCACAACTTTCGCATCAGGAGTCCGATTTTGGCAGATGAATAGTCGATCCTGTGTGTTTTTTCAAGAGGATCGCAATGGTGTGATCCGTTCGAAGAGTTTTGGGATCAAGATGTGGGGTCTGCCTGAGCTAGCTTCGGTGAATAGTGCCTTTTCACTGGGTGTCCGTTTCAGACGAATGATTAGTGGATCCTGTGTGTTTTTTCTGAGGGGATCTTCGTGGTTTGATCCTCTTGATTAGTTTCGGGATCGTTGTGTGGGGCCCGCATGGGCTAGCTGCGGTGAATACTGCCTTTTTTACTGGCTGTCTGTTTCGGGCATGTAAACAGCCTTTCCTATGTGTTTTTCCACGTGGATCGCGATGGTGGTTTCTGTATCGGCCCTGGAGGTGCGCGGGGTGACGTTGTGGCGGGTCACTCGGGTTAGCGATGTTGGGACCAACAGTGGTTGAGGGTACTCCCTTGGTTTGTTCCTACGGGGGTTCGTGCGGCATCAAAATCTTCATATAGGTTTGTGATCCTCTCGATCGGATGTGTAATCTTTCAAAGTTGTGGCATCCCTCTGGTGGTCCCGGAGCAGGATCCTCTAGCATCGTTTCCCTAGATCGGGTTCTTGGTATCGTTGTGACCACTTATCCACAGGTGGCGATCTCCTATCTAGCAGGTTAACTCCGTAGGGTTTGTTGCATAATCAGGAATATGATTCCCTACACAGTGGGCTGTGTTCAGTGGGGTTGTGGCATCATCGAGTATACGATCCCCTACACAGCATGAGGATTATAGTAGGGTTGCGGTATAGTTGGTTATACGATCCTCTACTCAGCGCGTGGTGTCGGTAGGGTTGCAGCATCGTCAGTTTGATCCCCTACAATGCAAGATGTACCAGATAGGGTTTCGGTATCATCGTGACCATCATGACATGGGTTAAGATCCTCTATCTGAGTGACATGATTCCATCGAGCGCCAGATCGGGTTGTGGTATCCCCCAGCGGATCCTGGAGTGATCTGTGACACCCCAAGATTTCATTGTGTGTTATTTCTTCAAAATAATTCAATAACTTGCACTACACGCAACACCGCATTCAAGCGCACCATGACTTACTAAACAAGCCATTCAAAAGAGTTTATGAATAGTATTAACTAAATTTTAAACTTTATATAATCCTTATAATTTTAGAATCCATATTTTGAGTTTCTTAGACATAATGTAAGAACAAATTCATTTTCATTATTGCACTTTTACAAACTTTGAATAGTGAACCCTTTTTAAATCCAATATTTTAAACTTATATATATTCAATTTGACTAAATAAATTTAATTTTTAGAATCGGGACATCAAAAATTTACAATGAAACATCCCAAGCTTCTACGGTATGTTTCCCTTTGAAGAATGCAATGGCGTGTATTGTACGCAACTTCGAGATTCTAACACACCACAACCAATCAAACTAGCCGTTATGAATAGTAATACCGACTTTTTGAAATTTTATAAATTTTATCTTTCAAAATGGACTTAATTTTTGTATTCATGATATCGAAATTAGGTTAGGGTGAAATTTTGGTACTTTTCGGATAACTTTTATATTTTGATGAATAGTGAAAATTACTAAATTTTAATTAAAAACAACTTTTTTAATCGAAATAATTAATAGTGATAAATTATTAATTTGAGTGGTTTTAAAGTATATTTAGAATATATTTTTAAAATTTAATACAATTTTGGTCATTGGATGTAATTTCATATTTAAACCAGACATAAACAAGTGTCAATCTTTTGATAGTTATTATCTCTTAAAAAACACGCGATTTTTTTTGACGATGGGAATTAATTTTTAAATTAATTAATGCAACTGATATGTTCAGAGTTAGGTAAAATAGAAATAATTTTTGAATTCATAATATCAAAAATATATTAGGCCTAATTTTTTGTATTTTTCTGGAAACTTTCATTTTTTGATTAATAGTGAAACCACTAAGTGGTAGTTAAAAAACTGAATTTTTCATAAAACTTAATTTTACCGCTTCTGTGAGTGTAATTTCGAAAATCCGAGAGCCACGGTTAATATCAAGGAGTAAAATGTGGTTCAATGAGATGAAAATAATTTTTGGTGAATAGTAACTTTTTACTTTTATTTACCACCGTTAAAAGTAAATAGGGTAATTAAGGGTAAAAATGATATTAATATTACCCTAACACATGTCCAAATTCTATTGGACAAGTGTATCTCGACCAAAAACAATCTTAGGAGTAAAATATTATCATTTAGGTTCACTTGTATTAGATTAGGACATTTATTATTATTTAATTCAAATAAGAGTTAAAAGAGTTAAAATCAAAGTTTATATACTAAAACATTTTTAATATAGGGTTATACATAAGATAAATTCGATTGTAGATATTCACTAGAAGGATAAAAATATATCCTACATAAGGGTATTTTATTTACAATTTTTATACATTAAATAAATTAATTAATTTATGACACAATGGTGATGCAGTAAATACCTAATTAATGAAAAATTAGAATAATTGATATTATAAATACCCAAATAAATGTAATTTGAGACTTTTTATAAATACCAATACTTTTATAGGTTAATATGACATGTTATAAATGATTTAATTAACTCTTTTCTAATCAATTATTCTCGTATGAGTTTTACAAAAATCAATTATTGAATAGTGTCAAAATTGACAGAAAAGAGTTTTTAAAAAAATATTAAATTATTAATTGATATTAAATTCCTAAAAATATAAGGTTCGTCCAAGAGACTTATATCATGATAGGTGTATCATTAATGGACCAATTTGTGGTCTCTTGGATTTATATAGTAAGTTTATTAACCATATAATATAAAAATACAAAGAGACATTGTAAAAGTGAAACTAATTAACTAAGAGTTAATACTTAAAGATAAGGTTAATATAATGACCCAAACCTGTATAAATTATATTTTTTGGGTGGTTTTCGACCCATCCCCACCTTAAACTTTAAATAATCCACTTTGGATCCATTACAAACCAAATATGAATTTATTATAAAATAATATTTCTAGCTTTTCCAAAGGTTCCCCTCACCCCTCTTATAAAAGGGCACTCCCGCTTCTCATTAATTCACACCTTCAAAGCCTTTTGGTTCAGTCAACCCCTGCCCAAATACTCTATAAACTTCCCCTACTACAACTTAGAGGCCTTATTTTGATCATAAAGCCAACCTAATGAGCCCTTTTGATCAAATCAAAAGGAAGAACCCGAAGAAGAGGTAATGTTTTCACCACCCTTCTTCAAATTCATTTCTTCTTCAACTTCTTCTTTCTTTGTTATAATCATTATAAAATAATTAATCCATTATCTCCTATATACTGTAATATTATTATA
The DNA here is from genome assembly GCA_963277665.1 of Viscum album. NCBI lineage: Eukaryota > Viridiplantae > Streptophyta > Magnoliopsida > Santalales > Viscaceae > Viscum > Viscum album. The sequence continues at coordinate 180,192,670 of OY728153.1, read as the reverse complement.
AATATGGTACAACCATATTCAGTATTATATACATCCTTTGAATGACATGTCACCATACGTGCGTACGTACGGCTTACCATCTCCACGTCGTGGTGTAATTGTTATTCAATATATTATTATTTTGATGGGTATAATAATGATGTGTAATTTATGTAAATAATAAATATAACATGATAATTATTCTTTATATAAGATATAACATCCAATTAAATATTATTTTAATATCAAAATAATGATATTGTCGCTCGTGCGTACGTACGGACTACCGTCTCCACGAACGCGATGAGATTCATTCTCCATCGTATCCATTAAAGTATAATTATCATTTGATGATTTAAAAATAATGTTTAAGGACTTGATATCATTATGGATATGAATAAGATACAACCTATCCATGACCAACATGGCTTACATAAGAAAACATATAAAAGAAAACGAGTAAGTTAACACCCAAAACGACGATAATACTAAGATATTATTAACAAAGAAATGTTAAAAGATCATATATGATAACATAATAATGTATATGATTCTTGTATAATTTAATAACAATTATTTCACCATTATACAGGAGTTTAACCTACCCCCAACCAAGGAAAAGTAAATGGTAAGGGTTTATTTCGCAATCTCTTCATTATCCGAGGTTGTTTATACGTAATAATCTATTAGGACCTCTTTATCATCCACATCCATGTTTCTTGAAAGTGTATTTCAAAAAATTCTTACTATTTTACAGAATAGGGGTTAAAGTCATTTATACCCTTGTTTGAATTTTTATAAGAATTTTATAAAGGAATCTTTCCGTCATTTTCCAAACAAGGTCCTTTTTAACCTTTTCGACAGAATTAAGGTAAGAATGTTTTTTTTAACTTATATGGTGGGTGCGGCTATTTTCCACCGTTATAAAATTTCAAATCTTCCCTTACAATCTTATAAGGATATTTTCAAAGTAAATGTTTTATTTTATAATTATGTGACTTTTTAATGATTTCAAAATGAATATTTTAAGAATTTATGAAAGGTACTCTTTATCAAAATCAGAATTTTAAATGTTTTAAAAATTTATCTTTCTAAATATTTTTAATTAATTTCCATGTTTTCAAAATTATTTTAAGGATTTATTTATATGGACAGGAATTTTTTGAAATGATATTTCTTTTCAAAAGTTTCGAAGTTGTATGGGACTCTTTGATCCAAAAATCTCTTTTAAATTGCTTCTTTAATAAATGTGTGACTTTTAAATGATTTCAAAAAAGGAGATATTTCTCTCAAATAGTTTTGATTTCATCTATGTCAAAATCCTTCGATGGATTTTACGCTTATTTGAAGTTGATTTATTATGATACAAAACTTCTATATTGTATTGAATGCCTTGTGATATGCTTGACTGTGGATGTGTTATCTTTATACCATTCATGGTTTATGGATGAAGTATTTACAATTCGTATGCCAGTTTTAATTCGAATGTTTATGTTATGTTTAAACCTTTTCATATGGGAATGCATTGGACTTACTATGTGACTGGTGGAGCCCGCTATAGCTCCTCGATGCATCTGTAGGTCTCATGAGACAAACTAGTGTCTTGGCACAAGGCCTTGGAAAAATCTTATTTGTAGTCTTGGCACAAGGCCTTGGATATATGGTTATGATAGTCTAGCATTATGCATTCCATCATTATGAAAGTGGTTATTGATATTACATGTGATTATTCGATTAATAGAATATCCATATAAATAAGTAAATGGCATTATTTCATTTTATTTTTTCCATACTATGTTGAAGTTCAAGTTTAAAAGGCTTTTGCTTTAGTTATACATTTCTTTAAATGTTTATTCTTATTTATGAAAGTTTCCTCTATATTGTTATCCTTACTGGGCATTTGAGCTCACCCCTTTTCTATGTTTTATTTTTCCGAGGATGTGAAGAAGTAATTTATTAATGACCTGCAGGGATAGTATGAGGGGATAAGAGTGTGGACTATGGAGACTATATTGTTGTAGTTTTCATTTTATGATGTAATGTAATCTTTATGAATATATCTAGTGTTTCCAAGGCTACTAAACTAATCGGTCTTTCGAGACTTAATATTTCATGTGATCGTGCCAATGTTATGTAATAATGCACCGACTCTGGGTATATGGGGTCGGGGAGTTACATGATCCCCTGTCCATGAGATCTACAAATGCCAGATCGGGTCGTGGTGTCCCCCAGCAGACCCTGGGAGTGATCCCCTATCTATGAGATCTTTGTCTATGGATGTGGGTTCTAGTATCCCCTAGAGGACCCTAGGAGCGATCCCCTACCCGAGGAGTTTGTTTTTTATGTTGTTTCTGCGAGGCTTCCTCAGTGATTATATCCAACGAGCGAGATCTCTTGGGTGAGCGTCTGAGATGTTTGTATGGGACCCGATGGAGTGTATCTCTTGGGCGGGTGTCACCTGGGATGACAGTGATCGTGGAGTGTGTTCTTCTGGTTGTGAATAGTTGCTGGTGATGAGGTAGGTATCTCATGTGGCTTGGTGCATGAGCTGAATATATCTGGATTGTTCAAGGTGTATGTCTGGGCATACACCTGAGCTGAGCTGACTAGTTTTGTTTAGCTGAGGATGGTCACGAGATGGAGTTTCTCTCCTATATGGGTTCCCTCTGGCTGGGATGAGCGGACTGTTTCCTTTCAGTTTCTCTCTTTTTTTTTAGTTTTTTGGGGTTCCTACTGAGTATTGTTATACTCACCCCTACACAGGCTTTGCCCGCACATTTTTGTGTCTTGTTTAGACCAAAATTCTTTTTACGGAGTCCCAGGAGGAACCGAAGCAGGTAGAGCTTAGTGAGCGGGTTTGACCAGGGTGTTTACCGGAGTTGTGCTGGGGAGCTTACCGGCAGGTGTTTTGGCAGTGTTTTACCTCCGTCTGAGCATTTTGGACACTTTTCAGTTTTCTTTTGGTGGGCCCTATTTTTCCATTTTGTACTTCTGTTGTACTCTGGTTGTGGGATAGTTGTGTGCATGCATTTTCTTTTAAGTTTTATGTATCTCTGCACTCTTTCATGGAGGTGTATGTGGGTGCGTGTGTACAGGTACCTTAGGCTAATGCCTCCCATGTGTTTGATAGCCTACTCAGCGCTAGACACTAGCCCCTGGCCTATTGGAGGTGGGCTTGGGGTGTCGTGGCTCGAACCCCATTGGGTCAGTTCATGACATAGTGGTATCAAAGGAGGTTCCACCTTTTGGATCTCAGAGCATATTGGTCTAGCTGTGAGTTTGGTTTGGGTTGCATAGAGGTAGTTTTATGATTTTTTGAGCTCAGCTTTCAGGCCAGAGACTCCATTGTTGGTGCGGAGGCCAACGTATCCATACACCAGGAGTCTGATAACCTGCCCTTCAACTCGGGACATTCGTACACTGGTCACAGGGGAGAAATGGTGCATGCATCATATAGGACTGGGTTTTGGGTTTTTCCTTGTCCTTCTTGAGTCATATCTCCAGATATACTCTTTGTATATGGTACATATTTAATGTATTTCAGGATGCCTCCACGAAGACAGCAAGCAGGGGTTCCGCAGTGGGATTTTGGTGATGATTCGCCTCATCTAGAGGTTGTGGACCAGGGCACAGGATCTAAGGCTGGATCTCCATGTGGTCTGCCAGTTGAGCCACCACCTATCGAGCAACTAGTTGTACTAGCAGTGCAGGATGAGTTTGCGCGTAGGCTGAGTGAACCACATGAGTTCCAGAGGTAGTGACCTCTGAGGTTTCGAGGTGATCCAGACCCTCAGGCAGCTGATGACTAGCTCGAAGCAGTCACCCAAGTTTTCCGCCTAGTGAGGTCACCTCCAGATCAGATAGTGGTCCTACCGGCGAGCCTTATTCATTGTTCGGTTGGGCGATGGTGGAGTTTGGTGACGCAATCTCATGATGAATAGACGCTCATGTGGGTAGAGTTTGAGCAGCTCTTCAGGGAAGAGTTCTATCCAGGGACACTGAGGTCTGTGTGAATCCAGGAGCTTCTACAACTTCGACAGGAGGGCATGACCATGTCGGAGTACTCAGTGAGGTTTACAGACCTGTCGCGTTACTCCCTGTATAGGGTTTGAGACCCTTTATTTAGGGCTTTGACCTTCAAGCAGGGCCTCTGCAGAGACATCCGGGTAGGTGTGGTTTCTTTGTGTCTACCCACCTATGCTGGAGTGCTGGAGCGAGCTTTGGTGGTGGAGAGATTTCTGGCTGAGTAGATCCTTCCTGTTAGTGTTACGCACGTGAGAGCTGAGACGTCGTCATTCGAACCAGTATCTGGTAGTCGACGACAGACTCAGGGGCCCGGATGTGGGCAACATTTCAAGAGGCGACCCAAGGATGGAGGATCTGAGGCACAGGGCTCGCAGGACAGTTTCGGCCAGCCATTAGAGAGGCGGGGTTATGCTTGTAATGGTCGGGGACATCTTGCTAGAGATTGTCTGACTCGTCATGATGCTGAGAGGGAGCCGGTCGACATACCGCCTTGGCAGAGGCAGCGTCTCAAGCAAGGAGGTCCACAGGGCAGCGGACGTGGCGACGGAGCTGGTGCAGCAGTAGGAGGTCATAGGCGGTATCATTTGCCACCACCCCCACCCCCAGGTGGTCCACGCCAATCTCAGGGAGTTGGTGCCTGAGGGCGAGGTCAGCTGCATTCCCTAGAGGCTATTGACCCAGAGGATCCGTGGATGGATAGAGGTACGCCTTGGGTCCTTTCTACTTACTACAGTAGTTTGATAGACCTTGTTTAGTGGTACTCTTACCTTTCTGTTTCTTGCTCGAGTTTTGTTCAGGGTGTTGGTAAGACCTTGTGTGGGTGTTTCTCAGAGTGCTTTGAATGCGTGAGGAATAGGGATCTTTCCCCCACCGAGACTCATTTTTGTGATGTGATTAAAACTGTGCGGGAAAGATAGTGCCGCCCAAAGTGGATAGTGTTGAGGTGTGGTGGATGAGTCCCTCTGACTTATGTGTTCGGGAATGGGTGTTTTTTGGCGAACTCGCAGGCATGGGAGACCCAGTTGAGAGTCTAGTCACTTCCCTTGTTCCTAGGAATTTTTGGGGATGAAAAGTACTAAGGGGGAGAATTTAGTGACTCAGGTTTTGGCCCTGTCATACTTTGGAAAATTTCTATGAATAATTCCAGAGCTAGGCACGAATACGGCATGCGAGTCCGAGGCCCGGTGTGCCCGAAATTAATTTTATAAAAATATTAATTATTTTTAGACTATACACATGGAGGGGTGTGATATCTCCTTAACGGTATCTCGTAACAAGAATATGAGGTAATGGTTGTGTCCGGCACGTGCCGTTTACCCTAGGCGAGGTGTAAACTTTGCGGGCGTGGGCCTGCTGTAGAAAATGCCACTAGGGGCATTTTCATAAATAAGTGGAAAAGTTATTTTACGAGTGTTGGATCAAATAACTTATGAACGGAGTCTCGGATCAAAATTATGAGTCCGATGTTGCATTCATAACGGCGCATTTACCCTAAGGGCGACCTTACCTTTGTCTGCGTCGGGCGGAGGGCGGAGGTGAGTCGGGAGCCAGATATATTTTAAAAAAAATAAATATCTTCTTGTATCCCCCCCCCTTGGACGTGTCGTGCGTAGAAGAGGAGAAAGTTCTCCTCCTTACTCCTCCTCCTCCTCTTCCGACGGTGAATCGGTGACCAAATCACGCGATCAAGGTGTCGTCGAGCTCGGATTTCGACGGCGGACGTTCCAGGATCGTGCAGCGGAAGCTTTGGAGCGTGGATCTTCGGCGTTTCGCCCGCGAGGTATGTGGTTTGAGTTTCAATCCCCCGATCCCATTTATTCTGAATTTTTCTTCGATTTTTTGTCGTAGTAGTGAAGATCGGGTCCCGAGGGTTGCGCAGACACCTCCGGATCAAAAAACGGACCCCCGGGGTGCCCCCGGCGGTCCACAGAAGCTCCGCCAGCACGACACCTGCGCAGCGGAACCAGCGCCGGTGGAACCGCGGCGGTCCGTGGCAGAATGCAGCGGTGCCGGGCACCACACAGTGAAGCGCCGCCGGCTAGGGCGGGCCGGTCCAGGCTGGCCGGACTAGCCGGTTCAGGCCAGTCCGACCCCTTTTTCATACATAGGGGTTTTTAAAACCCCCGTTTCTTGCAATCTCGGAGTCAGATTCGAGTTCTGTCTGCGGAAATGCGACCTTGGAGATGATACTAGCCTTTAGTTGTGGGTTCGGGAGTTTTAAGGTTCGAGATTGTGGTCCAGGAGCTAGAAACGTCGAAAACAATAATGATATTTTATTGTTATTCGACTTCAGGCTGTTGTATCTTCTTCCCGGAGCGTCCGATTGACATGTCGTCAGTGGCGTTGAGACCCCTATGATACGGTGGTCTTTTCATGAGGGTTTTCGGATGTTGGGACCGAGTCTGAGGTGCGGGCCCCATGAGGCTAGTTTTGGGCATTTACGGAGAAACGCAACTTTCGCACCAAGAGTTCGATTTTGGTGGATGAATAATCGATCCTGTGTGTTTTTCTAAGAGGATCGCAATCGTGAGATCCGTTCGATGAGTTTCGGGATTGAGGTGTGGGCCCCACCTGAGCTGGCTTCGATCAATAGTGCATGTTTCACCGGGTGTCCTTTTCGGACGAACAAGTAGTGGATCATGTTTTTTTCTGAGGGGATCGTTGTGGTATGATCCGCTTGATGAGTTTCGGGATCGTTGTGTGGGCCCCACATGGGATAGCTGCAGTAAATAGTGCCTTTTTCACCGGTTGTCCATTTTTAGTGTGTAAATAGCCTATACTGTGTGTTTTTCTGTGTGGGGTGGTGTTGTGGCGGGTTACTCGGGTTAGCGACATTGGGACCTTCAGTGGTTGAGGGTACTCCCTTGGTTTGTTCCTATGGGGGTTCGCGCGGCATCACAACCTTCGTATAGGTTTTTGATCCTCTCTATGAGATGTTTAATCTATTAGAGTTGTGGAATACCTTCGGTGGGCTCGGAGAGGGATCCTCTAGCATCGTTTCCCTAGATCAGGTTCTTGGTGTCACTGTGACCTCTTATCCATGAGCAGTGATCCCCTATCTAGCAGGTTAACTCCGTAGGGTTTGTGGCATCATCGAAAATATGATCCCCTACATAGTGGGTCGTGTTCAGAAGGGTTGTAGCATCGTCGGGTATACGATCCCCTATCTAGCATGAGGATTTTAGTAGGGGTGTGGTATCGTTGGTAATACGATCCCCTACTTAGCGCGTGGTGTTGGTAGGGTTGCGACATCGTCAACTCAATCCCCTACAGTGTGAGATGTACCAGATAGGGTTTCGATATCATCATGATCGTCATGACACGGGTGACGATCCCCTATCTGAGTGACATGTTTCCATCGAGCACTGTATCGGGTTGTGGTATCCCCCAGCGGATCCTGTGAGTGATCCCCAATCTATGAGATCTACGAATGCCAGATCGGGTCATGGTATCCCCCAGCGGGACCCTGGGATTGATCCCCTATCTGTGAGATCTTCATCTATGGGTGTGGGTTTTGGTATCCCCTAGAATACCCTAGGAGCGATCCCCTACCCAAGGAGTTTGGTGTTTATGTTGTTTCAGTGAGGTTTCATCAGTGACGATATTTGACGAGCGAGATCTCTCGGGTGAGCATCTAAGATGTTTGTGAGGGACCCGATGGAGTGTATCTCTCAGGCGGGTGTCATCTGGGATGATAGTGACTGTGGAGTGTGTTCTTCTGGTTGTGAATAGTTTCTGGTGATGAGGTCAGTACCTCATGTGGCCCGGTGCGTGAGATGAGTATATCTGGATTGTTCAAGGTGTATGTATGGGCATACACCTGAGCTGAGCTGACTAGTTTTGTTTAGCCGAGGATGATCACGAGATGGAATTTCTCTCTCATCTGGGTTCCCTCTGGCTGGGATGAGTGGACTGTTGCCTTTCAGTTTCTCCCTTTTGTTTTTGGTTTTTTGGGGTGCCTACTGAGTATTGGTATACTCACCCATGCGCAGGATTTTCCCTCAAATGTTTGTGTCTTGTGCAGACCACAAGCCTTTTGACAGAGTCCTAGGAGGACCCGGAGCAGGCGGAGCTTAGTGATCGGGTTTGACTGGGGTGTTTACCAGAGTTGTGCTGAGGAGCATACCAGCAGGTGTTTTGGCAGTGTTTTCCCTCCGTCTGAGCGGGTTGGATACTTTGCAGTTTTCTTTTGGTGGACCATGTTTTTCCCTTTTGTACTTATGTTGTACTCTGGTTGTGGGATAGTTTTGTGCATGCATTTTCTTTTCAGTTTTATGTATATATGCACTGTTTCATGGAGGTGTATGTGGGTGCGTGTGTACAGGTACCTTAGGCTAATGCCTCCCATGAGTGTGATAGCCAACTCGGCGCTAGATGCCAACCCCTGGCCTATTGGAGGCGCACTTGGGGTGTCACGGCTCGAGCCCTGTTGGGTCGGTTCGTGACACATTTTTAGTATCATTCCATGGAAAACATGATGGAGAATATTTATTTTCTATTGGAGGTCATTTTCAAAATTATTTTGGCCTAGAAATGGATTTTAAATTCACGATGATGACTATCAAACATAGGAGGAGACACAATGATTGTTGGAGGACTATGTTATCCTATGAAAATTATCTGACGTCGGGTAATGGAATCTTTATATGCTTCCACAAATAAATATAATTTGAGGTATCATGAGTATATTTATGTCACTAGTATTGTAGATGTAGGATATGTGGGTGTTTGAGATAATTGTGGATGCTGCCACTTCAAAATAGGGTTTCCAGGTGGACCTTAAGTTTAGACATAGAGCTCAAGGAGACTCACCTTCTTCTTATTCACCCTAATATGGTTTCTGTGTGCTTTCATAGGAGTTAAAATATAGGTGAAATTTATCATTCAAATCCCCTTTATAATGGCCTTCATGATTATTCCTTTTCATGGATGATAGGTATCATATCTCTTTATTCATCTCATTATGTTATGTTTATGGGAGATAGAGTAGCTATTATAGGTCCTTCTCAATGGTCCCTATAACCAGAAAAAACTATTTAAATAAGTGAGTGATTTGAGAATCCAAATTTGAGGTTGGACACTTCTTTAGGTATGTATTCTGGTATGAGGTTTGGGTTGTCCCTTACTTGCTTGATTTAGTACTTCCCCTAGATATGGGGTGAGATCCTCTATACTAGGTTATGGTTTATAAAGGATCCCTTCTTGAGTTTTGAAATACCTTCATCAGGGATGGATAGAAATAATACTACTAATAAATTAGATTTCATAAATCACTCTTAAGGGATAATCCAGAACTCAAAAAAAACAAAACAGTTCAACTCAAACTAGGCAATAAACTATATTATCATTCAAAGTAAATTTAAATACTTCAATCAAAATATGTTACCTAAATTTATAGATCAAACTTAATATTTTCTTCAAAAAAGTTCTCCATATTATACCATGTCTAGATGAACTCCTACAAATTTTTTTACCCTCATTTATTCCATGTACCAAAATACAATATTTCTTTCCAATAAAGAATACTTTTTCAATATTTAGATCAACTCAGAGAGTCCTAACATACATTTTATCTTCCTCTTCTTTCAGTAAATTAACATTGAAATACTTCTCCAACATTTATTATTTAGATTGTATTATAATCACTCATTATTTTTCTATTCAATATTCTTCTCTTCTATCCTTTTCCCATTCAAAATTAAATATTTAACCTAATCTATTTCAATAAAGTGCTGAAATACCATAGCTTAGTAAAAGAGTCGAGATGGTTTCATTTTAAGGGAAGGTACTCCATCATTTGGTTGAAATACATAGATGATACTTAGTTTCCTTCTTTTGTTCTTTGATCACATAGAACAATAATGATGGAAACATACAAGATTTATGGTTGTTCGTATTCTCATAGGTTCAAGGATCATGAAGTACTTCAACTTTCCCTTATTTGAAGATCTTACATGGATGATAAGTGTTTTGGACTATATTTATTTTCCATCAATAAATTGATCTCTCTTTCTTTATATGTGGGGGTTTTATGTGTAGGTCCTATGGCATGGATATTAGACACGATGAGGAGGTTTTTTCCCTCAGATAATATTTCCCAATAAAGAATTCATGGATATTCCTTTCGATGACATGGTGGTGTTGGGAACCGATGGATAAGGAATCAAGTGTGATTTCTTAAACATAAGGCCTCATTTTAATAATGATGGATAACTATTATATTTGACTATATGAACAGTGGATTAGACTGGGGGTGATGATGTAACAACTGTGTAGACCATGATAAGATACCCATACTTTGTGGATCTTCCTTAATGATTCCTTGAGTTGTAGTGGCGGTGTTATATAAGGCATCCAATGATAAAAATATTTTTATTTTGAATCATTCCAAAAACATAAAAAACACATATCTAAAAATATAAAAATCAAAATAACTTAAGTTTTAATGTCTTTGGATATTAGATACAAAAATAATTTATTTAATAATTCTATAAAATTTTCTATTTAATCACACCACATTAAACACCCTTCTATACTTATCATAAGAAATAATCATCTTCATAAACTATAGAATAGAAACATAATAAGGGATGAGCTCAAATTCTTTGTAATGGAAAAATTAAGAATAGTTCATAATGGTTAGATCATAAACATGTGAGAATAAATTTATTGGGGATAATTATCTGATTAAAAAAATAAAAAACAATAAATATTTTCTGTAATCATGAAATATATATATATATAATCTCAAATTATCAAATATATAAAATGGAATATATAATCCAAAAAAATGAGTTATTAATCATGAACCATGAAGAATAACATAATAAGGGAATTTAAAAATATTACACAAATTTATGTACATAAAATAAAACATAGTGGGTTGGGAATGACTTCATATTTCACATAGTGGTTCAATATTAATATTATATTTCCCACAATGGATCACGAATCACAACATATTTCCCATAATGGATCAAGAATCACAACCACTTTCCAATAACAGATCAGGAATCAAAACCAATTTCTCATAGTATGTGAATCATCTTAACTCAATTCCCATAGTTATATCATGATATATTAATCACTACCAAATGCATTGGTGGGATATATAGGTCCCACTCATCACATAATGATATATCATACATATATATTCCACAGAATAAGAAAAAATTATAATGAAAATATGATTTTAATTAACCCATGGATGAAAAATTAGAAACTTAAAAAAACATCCATATAACATCATCGTATTACATATAGATAAAAAATAAATTAATTGAATCATTAGAACATATCCCCAATGAATAAAATAATATTAACATAGATAAAACCCCTGTGTAAAAAAAGAAATGGGTTATATAATATCTTCGTATGATATCACCTAAGATGAGTTAATAATTTGAATCATTGAACCAAAAAATAAATATCCTAAATTATGTGAATAATAAAGGCACATATATGATGATCATGAAATTTTTTCCATAAATGATATTATCATTTTAGTTAGATAGGAAAATGGATGAAAAATATTAAAAAAAATCAATAAAAACTTTTTTAACTTTGTTGTAAAAATACAGATATAAATAATTTCTAAAAAAAATTCATAAAGTTTCATGAGGAATTTTAAAACATCATTTGTGAAATAATTTACCATAGTGTAATCTTCAAGTGAAAATATGATAATATAATAAAATGTGGAGTTTTAGACAAAATATCAGTATGCAAAACTAAATTCCATCTTATTACTTTTTTAGAAAATATATTTATTGGAAACACACATCCTTAAAAAGGATAATAAAACTTTTTTTTGAAGTGATGTAAATATAATTATGAATATAATAGGAGTTAATGGATATTTTACTTTACTAATATAAAAATAAAACACTTTTTTATGAAAGAACATTGATATATAAGAGAAAGTGTTGTTAAAGATAATGGGAATTTTTTTAATGATGATATATTTTTATAAATAAATAATTTCATCAAGGAAGAATAATTTCATGTAAAAAAACTATAAAATAAGTATGATATATATTATAGAAATATCAATAGATTGAATATTTTAATTTTTAAATATCATAGTCAATGTGGAATGATTAGGACTCAAGGAAAAGATTTGAGTCAGGAAAACCCTTTATGGATTTGAATCAAAATGAATTTGGTGGAGAGAATATGAAATTTATTAACAAAAAACATTAATTATAGGTAATTTATGATAAAATACATCTATATTCAATAATATACTCCTAAAAAAATAAACATGTATTTAATTTGACATATGTATAAATAAAAGGAAATTGATACTAGAAAAACACTTTCAAGTAACATAATATTTGAAGTAAGAATTATATGAAAATGGGACTATAAGAAATAATTTTAAATCCATAGAATAGAAATATAAAATATATTATAATTAATTAATTTAAATCAAAATTATAATAACATATTTCAATAATAAATTTTATAACTCAAGGGAAGGAAATTTAGTTGGAAAAACCTCTTACCATATACGGTCACTTAGTCAAACATCCTTAGACATATATATTACCTTTTTATATAATTGATTAATAACAATTTATCACCAATATTTTAATCAGTTATACTTTATCTTCATCATTGGGTCTTAGTAATTTTTATTTCTTGTTTTGTACATGTTTTAAAATGGAAATGTTGATTCTTGTTTATTTGTAAAAAATTCATCATTAAAAGATTATTAAATAGATAATAATCATTTTATTTCGATGATTATTTACACCTTATTTTCATTTGTTTAAATACATTGATAATTTTTATGAAGATGGATTTCATGATGAACTTTTATTTGTGATTTTTAATGATCCAAATGTGTCATATTAATAAGTACTTTAAATATTAAAACCACCATTATATAATCATTAGAACAACTTAAATAACTAATTATTACATATCATTACAAATAAATAAAATTTATTAATAATTAATGATATAAACATTACATATTCATTCATGTAGGTGGTAAAACTAACTCATAAAATAGTGTGTTATAACAATTGAATGAGTAATAACATGTTTTTATATAATGTTTTTGTAAAATTTATTGAATAATAATAATAATTTCATAAATATCATATATAATAATTAATTTAATTATTATAACCATCTATATAGGTTAGTTATGAAAAATTAAATATGCCATTCATGAAGGCGGTAATCTGCACGTACACAAAAGTAACATTTTCCTTTCTCAACAAATAATAGAGAATTAAGGAAAAAAATAATTTATAATTTTGTAAAAATAATTATTTCATAGATAAAATATTTATTTTTTATATAAATTTTTATAACTTTCCATTAGATTTGGTGATGATAAATTAAATATGTCACTTTATGGAGGTGGTAGTCTGCGTGTACACATGAATGACATTATCATTTTTCAAATTGATAAAAGTGGGAACAGATAACTGGTGTTGCATCGATATAATAAAATTTAAATATACTAATTATTTTTTATGTCATTATAAAAGTGTGGTTATAGTATATTTGAAAAATAAATATTAATAAGAAAAGGGTTAAGGTGTGATTTCTACTCATGTCAAGAACTTCACCGTTCTTAAAGGATCTCTTGGAAACGGAAGACTTATGAAAACTTCTTATGACTGAGGCATATTAACATGGAATGGAATTATTTGAGAATTTAAATGGTTACTAATTAAATATATATTATAATGGATAGAGTTGTTTGAAGATGTTGGAAGTGAGATCCTTTTATAGGTGAATGGTGAGACTTTTCCTTGTAAAAGAAAGCTTGGTAAGGATTGAGAATAGAATTTCTTGAATGATTGGTGATTTAGGTGTTTAAATGTTGGTGCGACATGTCGTTATGAATTTCAAACATAATTAAGGTCTTATATAAGTTCTAAGTTTCATGTTAATTTAGATAAATTTTAGCCTCTTTCAGTTCTCCATTTTTACCCTTATTAACCTTGATTAAATATTAACCATGGTAATTACTTTTTAAAAAAAACATAATTTGAGCCCTATGAACAAATTTTAATGTGATGAATCAAAATTTAGAGTAAATTTTATTTAATCCCATTTATAAATGTGAAAAAAATTAAAAATTTAATTAAAAAATAATATATATAGATAAAATAGTTTTTTGTAAATAATGTCGTTTTAATCATTAAGTGTTTATAATTTTAATTATCATTAATTAATAATAAAATTAGTGTTAAGAATATTTTTTAAAATATTTAAAAATAATTTTACAGTTATAATTTAAAATATTTAAAGGTAATTTATTTAAATAAAAATTACACAATCTTAAAAAAATAATTCTTTGAAAATAATCATTTTTTCATTAGAGTGGTAATTAAATTTAGACATTGGTAATATTATTTTAATTACTAAAAATAAAATTAACCATAATAATTAATTTTTAAATTATGATTTAAAATATTAAAATAACTTTATCAAATAAATTTTTTGAGGGTGTGATTAATTAATTTAAATATTATCATATATGACATGTAAAAAATATTTTTCAGAAAGTATGTTTTTATCCTAAAATTAGGTGTAGTATAAAATATTCAAAAAAATTTGTTTTAAAAACATTATTTAGTTTATTATTATTAAAAAATAAGAGTTATATGGATTAAAAATAAAATAAATGAATTTCATCAAATATATATTTATCTAAAATAATAAACCAAAAATAGTTTTCATTAGAATAAAATATCATTTACGTTCTAAAATGATAAAAATAGGTTTTATAATGCAAAAATTGGATTTATAAATTCATATTTTTACTCCTTAAATACATATTTATATATATATATAAATGTTTTCTAAATTTTTAAGTATGATAATATTATAAAATTTATAGTGTTAGTAAAACTATATTTTTAACTATTCACCTACATATCAATTATTTCATAAAATTATAAAAAACTACACTAATATAATTTTGGTATGTTGTATTACAAAATAAACATAATTTTATCATAATAATATTCTAAAATTGAAAGAAATTAATTATAATATAAGAATGCAAAGTGCATGAATTTTTTTTAGAAAACATATTTTTATTTATAAAATGAATGTATTCTTATGTATTTCTTATTAATATCTATTGGATGGATGTTAATTTATTTTAATGTATATATTATAAATATATTTCATTAAAATAATTATTTATTAGTTATTAATATTATTATATAAAAAATACACAACGCTTTAAAATTTTATTTGAAAACATTTATTTATTTTTTACCATTAAATGTTTTTAAACACATCCCATTAATTATTTTTCACATTAAATATAAAATTTTAAATTATTATATTTTTATTAAACTATGTTTTTAATCATTTTTTAAATTTTATTCATATGATTTTTTAATCTTTAAATTTAATTGTAATAAAATATATAGTGGTTTGTTTTTGTTTTGTATTTCATATAACACAATTTATCAAACATAGTATTGATTTATAAGATATAAAATTATTGGGTGATACATTCTTCCCAAAATATTAATCGTGTCCTCATACTTTTAATCATCTTAATAACGAAAATAGTTGATACTGTTATTAACATAGTCAATACCTCAAATGTGACATATACCATTCTATCAAAGATAATATTAATATAGTTATCTTTTCCATGAATTTTCTATAAAATTACATCTCATGTTAATGTATAAATACCCTTATAATATAATTAATTTTCATAGGGGTTTTAAAGTCATAATTTTATAAATAGAAGATTATATTAAATCCAATCCATGCCTAGTGTTGCATAGAATTCATCTATAAATAAACTAAATTTTATATGATTTATCTTACAACAAACATTGATAAAATAATGTTATATAATTAAGATTCAATCAATGCAACACAAGGAGTTATCATTTATAATTTTATACCTATCTCTTGTGGTGTTGATTTGATACTTCTAGAAAAATTATTATATTTAAAAATACATACATAAATCCAGAGTGGAGGATAGGTCTTCCTTAATTATTATGATTCAAATTTCAAACATGGACTACTTTAACCATAGTGATTCCCAATTATTTACCTTTCTTCCTTGGTTTTAGACGCCACTGATTTCTAATAGCCTCATTATACCTTGGGATAGAGAATTTATTTTTGTAATACCTTATCTCATCGCATTTTAAGGATTATTGTGTGGGTGGTGCATTATTTGGGACATTATTATCCTCAATTGTATCCACCAACCACTTCTCCCCTCTTTGAAAATCATATTCTCTTTGGAAAACCATTACACACTTAAATAATTTTTCGATTCCTTTAAAGAAAATCCTATTGTTCTTATTCCCACATTTTTCACATATATGATGTTGTATATTCATTCCTCGGTTACCTAAACATCCATGAAACAATATCATTATATTCTTTGGTGAGTTTCAGAGTTTTTTACGGTTCATGTTGTTAGTCATAACTTATGATAGTTGTGTATGAATTTATACATGATTTTTTGTACCATATTTCATCCAATTTTATTTCTCATTAAGAAATCCACTAAATTTCACATCGCTTCAATTTTGAACTAGTTTTTTTATGGTTTCTTCCAATAGTAAAACCAAAAGAGTTAACATTATTTATAAAAATATTATATTAATAGAAAAATTTAAAATAACTATATTAGAAGTCAATATGACATTATTTATAACACCAATGATACTTCCAATATAATTATGACATTCTAGGTTCAACATATAACTCTCTTTGTTCAACTAAGGTTATATGAGATTTTTTTACACTATGTTTTCTCACCAAACTAGTTAGAATTATATTTACATTACCCGTAATGGTTCATTAAAAAGTATCTTAGTTAATCAAAACATATCCCTCGGGAGATTCAAACTAGGTGTATAGTTAGATATCATTTTTATGCTCTGAGTTAAGATCAATTTAATACCAAACCAACATTTTTCAAGTTTATTACCCCTATGTGAATTTGTACCGAATCCTACATCTACTTGTAGTATCCAAACAATGATTTCATTGTAAGTAAAAAACACACTCCTTATTCAACAATATTTTATGATGTTTTCATAAACATAGGATTATATTTAAGGTTTTAACTAATGGTATCTTAGCCTAATCCTAAAAAAACTAAACTAATATCAAAAAAAGATGAAATGTAATTTGATACCAACTAAGGCACCCCAAGATAAACATGAATTTATTTTACATTATTTCCATAACTTGATTAATAAATATCTAATAATAATGTAATAATGAGAACTAAAGGTTTAGTGTCTACATAATTTTGAAACATAAACAACTTATTTTATAATACAATGAAAATTTCTCTATAATGAAACCATAATAACCCCCTTCTAGACTTCTCATAAGAAATAATCATCATTATAAACATGGGAATAGAAACATAATAATGGGTGATTTGAAATTCTCCATTAGAAAATTGTTAAAGCTGATTCATAATTTTTAGATTTTTATCATTTGAGAAAACAAGAATCTAGTATAATTATCTGATTAAACATTACATAAAATATTAATTTTTGGACATAATCATTAAAGATAGATATATAATCTCACATGATAAAAATTCTTCCATGGAATTGGAAAATAGAAAACATGAGAAATTAATAGTGATACATGTATAATAACATGATAAAATAACTTATAAATGTTGCATATACATAAGCATATAAACCATAACATAGTGGATTAGTTATTACATTCTATTTCACATAGTATATTAGGAATCAAAACCAATTTACTAGAATGTATTAGGAATCAAAACATATCTTCAATAGTATATTAGGCATCGTAACATATTTATCAGAGTGTACTAAGCATCACAACCTATTTCCCACCTATCATAGAATGATAGACCATACATATTCGTACCAAATAACCAAAAACATTCATAATTCCAACATCTATTTAATTAACCCACAGAAAAAATGGGTTTCTTAAAAAACCACAAAGAATAATCATAGGCCATCCATATATATAATTTTGATGAAATAATTGGAACATATCCTAAATATATAGAAGGATGTTTCATAGATTAAACCTCTCAGGATAGTGAAATGGGTTACATAATATCTTTGTATATAATCACATAAGATGATTCAATAATTTTCATGGTCAGTACTAAATAAAAAATCTCTCTAAATATTTGTATCATAAAGGTACATATATGATGATCATAAAAATTATTCTATAAAATAAATAACTTTTTTAGTTACAGAAGAAAATATAAGAAAAACTTTAAAAATAATTTCTTTAAAAAAATTGGTAACCTTTTTGTAATAAAAAAGTTCAAAATCTTCTGCAAAACACTTTTCATAAAGTTTAAATGAGACATAAATTGTATTTTTGAAATAATTTATTATATTGGAATATTAAAATGAAACTATTATCATATAATTAAATTTGTAGTGGTGGATAAAAGATATGTACAAGAAAAAAAATGAATTATTAATATTTAAAAAAATCATAATTAGAAACACACATCGGTAATAAATATTAAAAAAAATAATTCTTAAAATATGTAATGATAAATTTTAATATCATAGGGGTAAATTCATATTTTAATTTCATAATAAGAAAACTAAACACTTATATTATGAAATAATATGGATATAGAAGAAAAAGTGTCTTTCAATATGATGGAAGTTTTATTGATGATGATACATTTTTATGAAGAAGTAATTTAATAAAAGAATAAGAATTTAATGTGAAAAAAATCCCCAAAAAAGAAAGATGATATACAACATAGAAACATCACTAGATTGAATAACTAAATATTTAAAGATAATAGTCAAAGAGTAATGATTATTACTCAAGGAAAATATTCCAATTAATAACACCCCCCCCCCATGACTTTTACTCGAGAGAAATTTGGAGAGAAAATGAAATGGATTCATAAAACAATTATTTTAGGAAAATAATTACAAAATATTTTCATATGGTATAATACACACCTAAAAAAGTATAGAAATGGTGAATACAACAAATGTCTCAATGAATGGTAATTGAGACTAAACAATCCCTTATGAGTAGCATGATCTTGGAAATAAGAATAATTTGAAAATGGGGTTACAAAAATTAACATTATATCGCAAAAAAATGAAATATATTATAATTAATTCATTTCATATAATAAATCAAACTGATAATAATATATTTAAAGGATAAATCATATAACATGGTGGAATGAAATTGAGTCCGCAAAACACCTTACCTTATATTTCCATTTAGTTAAACATTCTCTAACCTCCTATATAATGAAAATAACTATATTAATCACTTATTTTATAACCATAATAATATATGTTTATTTTTATAAAATTCATTTATAATAATTTATTTCCAATATATTTATTATTTTTACTTTATTTTCACCAATGGGTGTTAGTAATTTTTATTCTTTGTTTCATACAAGTTCTATAATGGAAATTTTGATTCTGGTTTATTTATACAAAGTTCATCATTACAGGATTATTCAAGAGGTTATAATATTTTTGTTCCAAATATTCTTTATACCCTATTATCATTTTTAAATACATTTATATGGTTTGAGAATATGGATTTCATGATGAACTTGTTTTGATGATTTTTAACCAACAAAAGGTAAAATATTAATGAATATTTAAAATTTTAATAAAAAAATGAAAATAATTATAAAATATTAAATACATAATTATTATATATTATTAAAAATAAATAATATTCCCTAAAAATTCATGATGTAAACATTAAAACATCATTCATGTGGTTGGTAAAATCGACCTAAACAAGAGTATGTTATAACGACTAAATGAGTAAGAACATTTTATTATATTATTTTAGTTTAATTTTTTAAAAAATATTATTCATATCCTAAATTTCATATATATTAATTAAATTTATTATTATTTCCATATATATATCATTGTGATGAAAAATGAAATGCATCATTTATGGGGGTGGTATTCCACACATACGCACGAGTAATGTTTTCATTTCTCAACAAATGAGAGGCAATAAAGGAAGATAATAATTTATCTTTTTAGAATCATAATTATGTAATATATAACATATTTATTCACATAATAAATCTTTATAACAATCTATTAGAAGTGATGACGAAAAATTAAATGTGATTATTTGTGGAGGCGATAGTCTTCATGTATGCATGAACAACATTATAATTTTTCTAATTCATAGAAAGGGGGATAAATAATTGTTATTCTAAAAATATAATAAAAAATCATTAAAACAATTGTATTTATTTCATCATAATATTGTTTTTATAATATATTTATAAAAGAAATATTGTGAAGAAAAAGGTTAGGGAGTGATTAGTACTTACATTGGGAACTTGATCCTTCTTGGAGGACCACTTGGAAATTGAGGACTTTGGATTAATTCTTGTGAAAAAAGGATTATTAAAATGGAATAAGATTCTAGGATAATTAAAATGGTCATTAATTTGAGATAAATTATATGGGATAGATTTTTTTTAATATTGTGTAAGTGACCTCCTTTTATAGTTGAAGAAGAGGGACTTTTTCTGGAAAAGGAAAGTTAGGAAAATGGTAAGAATATAATTACATGAATGTTAAGTGAGTTAGGTTTGGAAATTTTAGTGAGATATGTGGGTTTAAATTTAAGTACTAAAAAGGTTATTCTATAAGGTATTTTTTTCAAGTTAATTTATCAAAATTAGAGCCTTTTTAAGTTTTCCATTTTTACCCTTATTAACCCTGATTAAATATTAACCATGGTAATTATTTTCTGGTAAAAATATAATATTCATCGTATTAAAGATGTAAATTTGATGAATCTTAATTTTTTAATCCATTTTGTATAATTAAATATATAAATATGAAAAAATATGTTTTTTAAATTAAAACATAAGATATATAGACAAAACATTTTTTGTAAAAAATGATGTTTTAATCATGAAGTGTTATTAATCTTGTTTATCATTAGTTACCAATTAAATTAGTGTTGATATATTTTTTTAAAAAAAATTCAAAATAATATTAGAGTTATAATTTAAAATATATAAATTTAATTTATTTCTATAACAAACACTTAACTTTAATAAAAATAATTCTTTGAAAATAACCATTTCACCATTATCATGGTAATTAACTTTAACCGTTGTAATCTTTTTTTTTCTTAAAAAATAAATTTACCATTTTACCTAATTTTAACATGACCATTTAAAATATGAATTTAATTTTATCAAAAAAAAAAATTCTTTGAGTGTGAAAAATTTATTTTAATTTTAGTACACATAATGAATACAAACTATTTTCTAAAAAAGTGTATTTTTGCATTAAATTATTTTTTGGAAAAAATAATCAGTGTTTTTTATTCACAAAACATTAATTATAAAATTATTATTAAAAAATAATATTTATGTGAATTTTAATGAAATCAAAAAAACAGAAAATCTTCATGTAAATATTTAATTAAAATATTAGAATAAAAAAATTTTCATTAGAATAAAATATCACGTAAAATCTAAAATCCTAACATAGGTTTTTTTTAAAAAAGAAAATTATTTTTTATTCATAATATAACTAATTTCCTACATATTTATTTTCTAAAATATTCTTATAAATTTCATATATGTTAAAATCATGTGAGTTATGGTATTGGTAAAAACTGAATTTTTCACTATTCCTCTAAAAAACGACCATTTTAAATTAATCTCAAAATTTAACCCTAAGATAATTTTAGCATGTTTAATAGAAAAATTAATACCATTTTATCAAATTAAAACTCTAAAATTTATATAAATTAATTTTCATATAATTACACAAAGCACAGAAAACCAATTTTTAGAAAAAATTGTTTTAAATTTTAAAATGGATGTATTCTTATTTATTACCTGGTAATAACTATTGGATAAATGTTAATTTATTGTAATTTATATATTATAAATATATTTAGTTAAAATAATTATTTGGTCTTGATTAATCATATTAAGATAAAAATGAACAACACTTAAAAAATTTATTTAACAAAATATTCCCTTTTATAATTAAATGTTTTTTATCACACCTAATTATTTATTTATATCATCAAATTATTTTTTTAAATAAATAATTTTAAATTATTATCTATCATTTAATTTATTTTTTATTATTATTTTTAATTATAGTATATTTATATATTAATGTTTATCTTATGTTTTAATAAAATATATATGGGTTTTTTATAGTTTGGTGTTGCATGTAACATGAGATTTCGAACATGGTATTAATTTAAAGAATATAAAATCTTAGGTTATTTGATTCTCCCACCTAAAATAAATTGTACCCACATAATTTTAATCATCTCACTATTGAAAATAGTTTTGGGTATTTTGAACATAATCATTACTTCTAATGTAACATCCACCTTACTATCTTATACTATATTAAGATAGTTATGTTTTTCATAACTTTTCTGGAAAAATACCTCTCCTGATTGGGTATTAAAACCCATATAATGGAATTAATTTTCATATGGGGTTTATATTTATCCTTGTACCAATATATGATTATAGTTGATCTGATCCATTCCTTATGTCACAACGGATTCTATTCAGGAGAAACTAAATTTTATAGGAAGTATATTTCTATAAAACTTGATTTAGGTGAGTTATAGAAATAATATTTAATCAGGGCCCCACTAAGAGTCTTATTTGATAATTTAATACCTATCCTTTTGGGTGTCAATTTTATACTCCTAAAAAAATTAGATTCAATAATACATACATAAATCCAAATTGTAGAATAGGTGTACCTTAATTACCATGATTCACTTCATTACCATAATCTACTTCGGTAGTAGTAATTTTATAGGCTTTACCTAATTATGTTGGTCTGAGAGGTCATTGTTGTCTAATATCCCCATTATCCCTTAGGTTATTATATCACAAAATTACTAAAATCATTACATTTGAAGCATCTTCGTGCGGTATGTAAATTAGTTTGGAACTTATTTGTAAAATCTTATGATTTTATAGTATGACTATTTAAAAATAAATTTAATCTCTTTGATAGCATGTGTTGCACGCAACACTGAGTTGAAATTAACCATGATCTATTATTATATAACCATTATAACCAATTTATTAAAAATTATGGTACTACATATGACTAATTAAATTATGAAAATCATATTTTTTACACATTTATTAAATAAATTCATTGGTTATGAATAAAAATAAAAATAATTTGAAGATAAAAGAAAACTTTTTTAGAAAAACTATTTTTTGGCATGCAAAATATTTATATCATAATAAATTTAAATATCAATTATTGGTGAATTATTTTAATAAAATTTACATATTATATATTTAATAAAAAAATTGACTTTTATATATAGTTTTTACTTGGCATTGGATAAGAATAAATCATGTTTCATACTTAAAACAATATTTTTCTAACAAGTGATTTATGTCATGCTTTGTTCACTTATTTTAAAATTATTTTCTAGAAATTAGAGAAATTTAATCTTTAAAAACGGATTACATATTTATAGTTAAGAGGTTCCTATTTTTTAAATATGACCCTTTTATTTTTTATCAATATAAATAGTAACTGGTAAAATTTATCACCTTAGTATTGGGTAAATTGGGTTAATCTAGGTTAAAACAAATTGGTAAGGTCATGATATTTCATATTACTTATTTTTTTATGAAATTAGTTATAATATTATCATCATATGATCAAAAATGATATGTTTAATGGTAACATATCCTTGAAAAAGACTGATATAATACTTAAATCAAAGAAAGTTACAAAATGTCACTCTCGTAGTTTTAAACATCTATTATGTGTTCACATAGGTACAAATTAATGTTATGAATGAATATATATGTAATGTTTTTGAGAAATTTTATTATATTAATTATTATAATTTATTTATAATTTTTATGAATTATATAATTAACTTAATGTCTTGTGTAACACTAATACAATATTTATTAAATTAATAAAAACTAAAATAAATGATATTAAAATTGTTAAAAGTGATATAATTTGAGTGATTTATAGTGTTCCAGGAGTATTTTTAGATTAATATTACATATTACTGGTTTTTAAATAAATTATATTAGAAATAAAACTTTTTCTTGATGTATTTAAAGTCACAATAAATGAATTGTTTTAAAATTGACATTAAAGATAAATTATCAAAATAATATTTTATAAAATAATTTAAAAATCATTAAATTCTTGAAATATTAAAAGTGGTAATATATATCCTTAAATAGAATACCTTTTCCATTTATGAGTCAATAGTTACCTTTTATGTAAAACTATAACCCATTAATAATGAAAAATATGTTACTGTGGTCAATGTTAAATAGATTAACTAAGAGGTTAAACAAAAATATGTGTTTTAAACCACCAAAAAAACCTATAAAAAATTTATTGGTTGATGATATTTAAAAAATATTCTACCATAGGTTCAAATATCTGTCCATTTTGGTGGAATTTGAGCTAAATAATGACTTTATTATAATTAATCTTTTAAGAAATTCTAAAAGTTTCAATAACCTCATTTATAAAAGGAAACCCATTCCTTCACTTATTTACACCACTTTGAGCTACCTATATTGACCAAAACCTACCCATTACTATTATAAAAATAATTATACAAGTTATATATTCTATTTTCTCTCTAAAATACCACACTTAAGTTCCTAAATAAAGGATATAAAGAAGTACTTTTGAAGAAGATGTAATTTCCTTACCAGACCTCTTTCAGTTTATTTATTCCTCTATCTATTATAAGTATCATTAATTTATCATAAAATAATAAATTTGGTATCCTAAATATAATAAAATTTTATTATTATTATTAAACCACCATTAACCACCCTCTATCCCATCAAATGGTAAGTGAAATTATTGCTCGAGCGTTAGTTTTCCATACCTTTTCTATGTAGTAAAGAAATTCATTTATCATCACCATATTTTATGGATGGATTTTATGATGGGTTTAATGTTTGAATATGATAAATATGAAATTATTATACCTTTTTAATGACAACATCATATCTAAATTCTTACCTTCCAATCCTTTGGTAAATTATAGCATTTCTCATGTGTACATGTGGACTACTTCCTCTACGAAGGGATGCGCTTTGTTTTTCATTTATATTTTACATGGATGGTAATTAAGATGGATTTTATGAATATATATAATTTATATGATATAATTATTATTCTATAAATATGAATTATTATATACTATTCTTTCATTCAATTCATCAAAAAGTGAAAACAAATTTCACACGTACGTACGACATACCATCTCCATGGGTGGTGTAATTCATTTTCTATATTTGAATTTTATGGATTACTATAAATATGTATATAATTACTATAAATATTTATATAATTAATATAAATTATATTTACATCATTATTAAAATTATTAAGATTATTTATCCTTTATAAAATAATAAATACCAAAACTTCAAAACCAAAAAATACATAGAAAATGAAGCAATTATTACCCAAAGATAATGATTTTATAACAATGAATTTTTAATAAATGGGTGATAAAATATTACCAGTAAGTCATAAATGGAATTATATATATCATTATGGTTCTTTAATATATTTATAATAAATCCATATTTATTATACATGAGGTTCAAACACGTACAAAGGAAATCAAACCTTAGGTAAGGGTTTAATTCACAATTTCATCATTATTCAATATTTTTAATGTTCAATCCCCAATGGGGGAATATTTTTCTTATATATAAATATTTTCTTAAAAAACTTAAAAAATATATATATTACTCTCTAATTATTAATTAATGAATTTTTTACCCATGTTTTACTTTTTAAAAAATGGTTTGAATGAATCTTCTTATCATTTTCCAAATGATTTTATTTTTAACCTTTTTACAAAAGTGTGAAACAAATATATTTTTTACTTATATGACATGAATATATTTTATAATTATCATGAATAATATTTTATTTTAATATTAATTTAAATGTTTATAAGTTTATTTTCAAATAAATTTTTTTCCTTCATGTTTTCAATGTTTTAAAAATAAGTTCAAAGTGAAAACGGTATTTTCCTCAAGAATTTTCAAATGAACTTTTTAAATTATTTTCATCTATGTCAACATACTTGGTTATGTATTATTATTTACTTAAGTTATTATATTATGATACTATCAAAAATATTTTATCAGATGGTGTATAATCATTTTTACTGTGGATGTATTATTATGATACCATTCTCCATATTACTTTGAATGGTTTGTGATTATTTTTATTTATTTGGGTAATTATTAACATTTTCATACTAGTTTCAATGTGAATTTTGATGTTGATTATTTTCCACACCTTTCATGTGATGAATGGACTAGACTTAGTAAGTTATGGGTGTGACACACTATATCCCCTCGATGCATCGGCCAATATCATGAGATAGGCTTGTTTGGGAATTAGCCGTGGTATTACCCATTTATATAAGTGATCCTGGCATGATTCCTCAATGGCATGTTTATGATATTTGGAATTATTCATTTCCTCATTATGAAATTATTTATTTGATTTCCATGTGATTATTTTATTAGTTAAGATATTAATATATAATTTTGAATATCATGTTATCATTTATATGGAATTATTTTATCATTATTTATTCTCACCATATTATTATTTATACTTATGTTGTTGATAAGGGAATGTGTTTTAATATATTTACCTTAATATATTTTTTATTATATATCTATTCTTGTTAAATTATGTTGAATGAATTCCCTTATTGATCATCACAGATCATACCCTTTTATGTTTCTTTTTACCCGGGATTTTAGGAAGTGTATTATGATTGATATACAGGGATATGATAAATGGAATAATAGTGTACTAAAAGAAAATATTATGTTGTATTTTATTTTAAAATGTATTATAATATTCACTTATGTATCAAGTTTTATATGACTACAAAACTATTCAACCCTTTAGGATGTGATTTCATTTATCTAGTGCCAATGTAATAATGTAACCACTAACATTAGGCTTCCAGGGTTGGGGTATTTATAGTTGGTATCTAAAAAATTTTAGTAGAAACTTTGGGAACTAGATTTAGGAAAACATGGATTAGGTAACATTTCTATGTGATTGTATTTGAGAATATTTCTAAAGAAACCAATATTATGATTATAGTTATACATAAATTTTTAATTTAGGTTAAGTGTTTCACTAGTTTTTGAAATTATACTTTATGATTCAAAATATAATTTACTATATTACATTGTTTAAAAATTATAACTAGGAGAAGAAATGAAGCCCATATCGGTGTAAATAATCCATGTAGGGATTTCCATCATAGGTAAGATAATGAAACTAGAGCAAGAGATGAACAAATCATAACTATATTAGGATAGCTAACTCAGTTTATAACTAATAACCTTGTCCGTGTGGAGAAGCCTACTGATTCACAACATTGTGTCAAAATTTTAGACGGTTTCATGCATCGTTAGACTCCACCATTCAATGGAACAAAAAATACATTGGTGACTAAAAAATGGATAAGTTACACAGATACGTTATTTCCCATTTTGGGATATAATGAAAGGGATAAGGCTATTATGGTAGTTTATTATCTATCAGAGGATATAGATCAATAGTGGTCATTGATTCAAAACACTCAGGATAAGGAAGAAATATCAATCATTTAATGGAAGGATTTATAGGAAATTTTCTTTGAAATATATCTTCCCCGTAAAAAAGGATATGGAGAGAAAATTACAGAATCTATGACAAAAGTAAGATGAAAATGTTAATAATTATAAAGACATCTTTAAAAGGTTAGTAAGGTATACTATGGAATACTGATATAATCTAAAGATAAATATTGTCCATTTATCTGATGGGATTAAAGAAATATTTCAAAAATATCTAGTCTCCCAAAAAATCTCAACCTATGAGGATATAGTTTCATGTGCTATCAATATAACGAAATACTTCTCCATGTGTTATGGTTTTGAATGTAAGAAATACAAGAAGAGGGTTGTTGAGAACTATAGAAATATAAATAATATAAAGGAGAATAAGGGAATGATATAATTTTAAATTTTCAATAAATGTGGAAAGAAACATGGTGGAACGTGCTTATTTTGAATAGGAGTTTGATGCAAGTTTAGAGAGAAAGGCCATCAGGATCATGATTGCAAGGGTAAGAAATAAGTTTTCAATGATAAATGTTTTAATTATAAGGATATGGTATATTATAAAAATGATTTTCCCAGGTGTCAAGGGAACATTCCCTAGAATATTATAAGGGAGAAAGACCAAGCTTATGTAATTAGAATAGCTGAGGATGAAGTTCCAAATGATGTGTTGGAAGGTACTTTAATAATATCCACAAATTTTTCATTTCTTTATTTGATTATATATCATTAAATTATTTTATATCTTACAATTTTTTCAATAATATTATATATTTACCTAGCACCTTAATAAGCGAGTTATAATTCAAGGATTCTAGTGGAAGTCTCAATACAAAAATGTATATTTCAGTAAGTTCCCATTATGACACATAAACATGCCCTATTTTTTTCTATATTATTACACCTATGGTGTATTTTTATATAATACATAGTATGAACTATATTTAGAAATATAATGTAAAAAAGTTATTGTAAATATAATTAAGTAAAGATTCTTGATGAAGATGTGGAATTCCTTATATTTAAAGGGGATAC
Organism: Viscum album; assembly: GCA_963277665.1. Classification (NCBI taxonomy): domain Eukaryota; kingdom Viridiplantae; phylum Streptophyta; class Magnoliopsida; order Santalales; family Viscaceae; genus Viscum; species Viscum album. Next base: position 180,163,956 of record OY728153.1, on the reverse strand, counting down.
TTTATCAAATTCATGTCTATATACACCCACAATAGCTCTTATGAATGCGATTCTTGGGGAAGAAGAGAAGAAATAATCTAAAAATGGGAAAACTAATCTTGAAATTGATGATGTACCTATTTTACAAGAATACAATGATGTATTTCTCGATGAATTTCCTAGACACCCACCAGAGCATGAGACTAATTTTTTCATTGATTTAATCCCTAGTATAGGACCTATATCAAACATAAAATTAGTTGTAAATTTGTTTATTTTAAATATAGAAAAGAATATGAATATTTTTTGATGAATTAAATAATTGATTGGTGAAAGATCATATTTTGAATATACTATAAGGAATGGATGGATTTGTGATATATAATGATGTATAAAATAAGGGACTTAGTAGTTTCCTTATCTAGAATGACAAATTTATTTTCTATGAATCCATATATTTAAATAACCATGAAAAAAACATTCCCACTCATGGTCTTGAGTTAGTATCCGTAATCATTTTTTTAATATATGGAGACATTATCTATATTGTGAAATATGTGAGATATACACAGACCATAAGAGCCTAAAATAAATCTTCTCATAGAAATAGATCAACATAAGGAAAATATGGTGGCTCATGTTACTCAAGGATTATGATTTTTAGACACACTACCAACCAAGGAATGAAAATAAAGTAACTGATTCATTGAGTAGGAAGGATAATGAATTTATAACCAATATAAGGATCAATAGGGATCCAATGTTTATGGATTTTATAATGATGTATTTTATAATTATTAAGGAAGGGAAAATCACTGATTTTTAAAATTATTTCCAAACTATATTTATTAGAGAAGATAAAAAATTCTCATTCTGATTATTTTAATTTTTAAAAGAAAATTAAAGTCGTAAATAATTTGATATGGGTAGACATATTATATGAAGATTGTATTATTAAATTTTGAAAGTGACTATGTGTTTTACCTATACTTGAGTTAAAGAGAGAATTTTTTTATGATTCTCGTTTCATGACTTTCTCAATACACCCTAGAAGCGCTAAGATGTATATAGATTTTAAGGAATATTTTTGGTGGGATAATGTCAAAAGGGAAATTGTTTATTATGTTTCAAGATGTTTTTTTTGTTAATATGTTAATGTAGTGAGAAATAATCCTAGAGGATTCATGAAAAATAATCCTATTCCTACATGGAAATAGTATGAAACCACTATAGACATTTTCACTATATTACCAAAGATTCGTAGAAAGAATAATTTAATTTGGGGTGTTGTTGATTTACTTATCAAATATATATATTTCCTCTCTATAAGAGGATATTTTCCTCTAAATCACCTTTCATGACTCTATATTAATAAATTTTTATTATATCATGGAACAAATTTTTCAATTATTTCTTATCATGATCTATTATTTACATAAAATATAAAGAAATTATCCAGAAGGCTCTTGATACTGAACTTTATTTGATAACTTATTATCATTTTAAAACTAAAGGTCAGTCAGAAAAAAAACTATCCAAACATTTGAATCCATGTTTAGGTCATTATCACATGATTTCAAGGTATATGGGATTAGTATTTACATTTTCTGGATTTTTCCAACAACAATAGCTTCTATTCAAGTATTCAAATGGTGTTATATAAAGCATTATATAGTAAGATATTTCATAATCCTGATTATTGGGAAGAATTTAATGAAAGGAATCTTGTAGTTCTAAAACTTGTAAAGGAGACAACGGTAAAGATTAATTATACTAAAACCTATATCAAAGAAACGCAATATGGAAAAAAGTGTTATTTCAATAACCAGAGAAAGGATTTGGAATTTCTTATAGAAGATCACATTTTCATGAAGATATCACCATGGAAGGGTGTTATCAAATATGGTAACAAAGGAAACAATGGTCCCAATCTATATCAAGCCTTTTTTAAAACCTATAAATAATTTGAGTTATGTCTTAACATTTTAAAATACCACCTATCCTTTCCAAAGTATATGATGTGTTCTATATTTCTCTATAAGGGAAGTACAAGCCAGACTCGAAGCATGTGATGTAGAGACCCGAAGCTTGACGTACATGGAAATTACATTACTTTTGTGGAATACTTAGTACATAACAAAAACACAGACACAAGGACCGTAATAGTTTAGTGTCTTTGGAAACTCGGAATGTAATCTTCTAATCGTGGTGAAAGATTTTCAACATCTCCCATAAAGATCTTCCTTTTTTTAAACCTAAAACCTTTCTTTATATCCTGGGGAAAAGAAAACATAAAAGGGTGAGCTCAAATGCTCAGTAAGGGTAAACAAAAGAAATATCTATCACATCATATTCATAAGAACATAACATTTTGGAAATCTTAACCTGCAAAAGTGATCATAATATCATAACCTGGGATAAATCATAGTAGTGAAATGTAATCCCAATAATCATAACTTAAAACATGAAACTTTGTGTCATACACACATAATCATAGAGAATCATTTCTTATTAGTCAAGACTCATTGCCAAGACTATCATAGTGGACAAAGTCCCTTTCTGAACCGAGTTCACTCCTCGTTTCAGTCCGGTTTCACTGAACCGGTTTAACCTGCCGTTCCAGCCATGTCTATCTCATGAGATATAAAATCTTAACCCAATTCATTGTAGGGAGATATAGGTCCTACCCATCTCATAATGATACCATTCTTATGTGTGCCACAAAATCATAAACCATACATCATAGCAAAACCCATGTAATAAAAATGGGAATCTTAAACATCGTGACATCATAAAAAATTCATATAAGATAAAGGAATTCATAAAAATAATTCCATCACAACATAATCAAATCAATGTAATAATAGGGATAGAAACAGAATCCTTTATTATCTTAGATGGAAAATAATTTTGATAAAACACTTGAACTCCATTCTTGAGGAAAATATCCTTTCTACTTCAAAAACATTTTTCTTTCTTAACATGTCATAAAATTTTAAACTAAAAGAAGTTGATTAAAAATAAACTTCAAAACATGTAAAGGAAGATTCTCGGAAATAATGTTTTAAAAATCCATTCAAGCCGTATAAGTTAAATACACATTCTTCTGGGACTTTTGTCTGAAAAGTCAAAAAGTACCTCGTACAAAAAACGACAAAAGATTCCTTTCATATATTTTACTAAAAACTCACCGAAGGGTAAAATTGGATTTAAAAAATTTTAGGTGGATGAAAATAATATTACATATTGAGGAAATTTGGATGTGGATGATAAAATACACCCCAGTAAATTTCAAAGTATAAACAATCTCAGATAAAAATGAGATTGTGATATTTCCCTTACCTTAGGTCTGATTTTCTTCGTAAGTGTCCGAACCTCCTGTATGATGATTTAAATAATGTCATTTACATATTCCATAATCATACTCATTGTTATGATATAATATATGGTTCACTTATGAATTTATTTTACCCGTTCTTTTGTAAATTCCATGTTAAAGAGCGTTTTGGGTAAAATCGTTTCATTTGTCATCCGTGTTTTGACTTGTAATTATTCATATGATTACTTAGATAATGATTAATTAATTATAGAATATAAAACATGATTTATATATAATATATATTCAGAATATACATATATATAATAGATCAGTAAATGGAAAGAAATACACCGTTCATGGAGACGGTAGGTCGTACGTACGCATGAACGTTGTTTTTCGTTTCCTTATTGAGTTGAATGGAATTAAGTAGATGACATAAATATATATACACATAAATCCAGTATCATTATTATTTCATATATTTCATGATTACTTATTATACATACTTTATAATCATTCATTAATGGTTAACGTGGAGAATGAATCTCATCACGTCGTGGAGACGGTAGTCCGTACGTACACACGAGCGATGATATCATTCTCATGATCATGGAATTGTATTTGAGTGTGTGTATACTATTTCAGAATCAATATCACTTTACAATAATCATATATAGTTATTATGTACACCATTATACCCATCCAAGTAAGGTGGTGGTGGAAAATAGATTACACCACGGCGTGGATACGGTATTCCGTACGTATGCATGCGCTGTGATTTTGTTTTCTGTAGGATGGATAGATGGTGAAATAGGGTTGTTTCATAATTATAATAACATATCCGTATATGATTGATACTGATTTTATTACTTCAAAATTAAACAACCTAAGAAGAAGAAGTGGAAGAAGAAATAAAGTTGAAAGAATCAGTAATGTACATTACCTCTTCTTTGAAGCGCCTCTTTGAGATCTCCTTTTAGGGAACTAAAATTGCTATTTGAGGAAGACCAGAACCTCTAGGATGTTTCTATGGAAGTGGAGAAGAGAATTTGTCAGGGGTTGGCCGAGCTTGAAGGCTCAAAGTGGTGTGAGGAAGAGAGGGAGTAGGTTCCCTTTTATAAGGGAGGAGAGGGGCACCTTTGGAATAACTAAAAATATTATTTTATTATAAAGTCAAGTTCGGTTTTTTAATAGCTCCAAATTGATTTATTTCAAATCTATGTTGGTGATGGGTCGAAATCCTCTCATAAAATAGAATTTAGAAAAGTTTAGGTTCCTATTTTAACCTTATCATTTAGATTTAACATTAAGTTAAATAATTTTACTTTTACCGTGTCTTCTTATGTTCTTATACTATAAGGTTAATAAACTTACTATAAGAAGCCAAACGAACCCCAAGTTGTTTATTATTAATATATATAACCATAACTAAGTCATTTGGCCGAACCTTAGATTTTTAGGAATAAAATAACAATTAATAATATAATATTTGTTTTAAAACCTATTTTATATCAATTTTGACACTATTTAGTAATTGATTTTTCTGAAAATCATAAAAGAATTATTAGTTCGAAAAAATTTATTTAAATCAATACTAACATGTCATATTAACCTATAAAATTAGTTTAATTCGTAAAAAGTATCAAAGTAATTTTATTTGGGTATTTATAACATCAATTATGTCAATATTTCATTAATAAGATAATTACTGCATCATCATTGTGTCATAAATAAATTAAATTATTTAATGTCTAAAAATTACAAATAAAATATGATTATGTATTAAATCGTTTTAGCTTTCTAATGAATATTTATAGTCGAATTTATCTTATGTATAACCCTATATTAAATATGATATACTTATTAAACTTTGATTTTAACTATTTTAACCCTTATTTAAATAAATTAATAATAAATGTCCTAATCTAATCCAAGTGGGCCTAAATGGTCATATTTTATTCCTAAGGTTGTTTTTGGTCGAATTACACTTATCCAATAGAATTAGTACATGTTTTAGGGTAATAATAATATCATTTTTACCCTTAATTACCCTATTTACTTTTAATCGTGGTAAAAAAAGTAAAAAGTTACTATTCACCAAAAATTATTTTCATCTCATTGAACCACATTTTACTTACTGACATCAACTGTGTCTCTCGGATTTTTGAAATTATACTTTTAGAAGCGGTAAAATTAAGTTTTATGAAAAATTCATTTTTTTTAACTACCACTTAGTGGTTTCACTATTCATCAAAAAATGAAAGTTTCCAGAAAAATACCAAAAATTAGGCCTAAACTGTATTTGATATTATGAGTTCAAAAATGATTTCTATTTTAACAAATTCAAGACATATCAGTTGAATTAATTAATTTAAAAATTAATTCTTGTCGTCAAAACAAATAGCGTGTTCTTAAGAGATAATAACTATCAAAAGATTGACAGCAGTTTATGTCTGGTTTAAATGTGAAATTACATCCAATAACCAACATTGTATTAAATTGTAAAAATATATTCTAAATATACTTTAAAACCACTCAAATTAACAATTTATCACTATTAATTATTTCTATTAAAAAGGTTGTTTTTAATTAAAATTTAGTAATTTTCACTATTCATTAGAAAATGAAAGTTATCCGAAAAGTACAAAAATTTCACCCTAAGCTAATTTCGATATTCCGAATCCAAAAATGAAGTCCATTTTAAAAACTAAAATTTACAAAATTTCAAAAAGTGGTTATTACTATTCATAACGGCTAGTTTTAATAATATTTTAATAGCATATCGTTGTTTAGTGAAACTCGTTATTGCATACTACACACGCTATCGAGGAAGGTCGTGATTGCGTGCAATGCAAGGCAAGTCAAGGATGTGTGTTGTGCAAGCTCCTTTTGGTGTAGAATACAACACAATACATTAATGAAATTTAAAAAGAATATTTTTCATAAATTCTCGGGGTGTTACATTCTACCCCCCTTAAAAATAATTTCGCCCTCGAAATTCATCGGGGTTATAAATGGTTTACTACTCGAAAGTTTCTTTAATAAAAACCCACGTCGTAAAAAGGAATACCAAAACCAATCTTTAAAAACAAAAGTATGAAACGTAACGGTTACCCAAATAAACTAATCCCTGGGTTTCCACCTAGGTGAAAATATGGATATGGAAGAGAAATCTAATCATCATGTTCTAATGGAGAGTGGTATAGAACATGGCTATGGAAAAGGCAGCAATCACAAAGACATAAATTTGTGACGATATAAGGTACCATCTGATTCATCAGATATAAGAGCACTAGGACAACATTTTTGGTTTTCAAGATCATTTCCCTAAAGTTGATGAAATTGGAATTAGAAGAAATACTTTTGTGATTTTGGTATAGTCTCGCCGTTGGTCATTCTTTGGACAATTTCCACTTCATCTCTTAATGAAATGAAGTTGAATTTGTCATTCGTGATGTGTTAGCAGATCATGTGATAGAATGATGGGTCATTCCATCAGTCTCAAACAAAAGGTTAGAAAAGTTATCAAAAAAAATACATAAGTCCATCTATAGTGAGATTAATCATATATGGTTCCTAAAATGGACTTATACTTATTATATCATACTGCTTAATATAATAAAACTAGTTTCTACTAAACAGGGACTTCCTGTAGGCCAGTGGTAGGCGATAAAGGCCAATCGCACTTCGGTTGTGGGTTCGATTCCCACAGCCTTGTCCGACGCGATGGGTTGTCGCCCGTCCTGCAGGTTTTCCTTTTTCTAAAGATATATTACTATAACATCCCATCAATAATATCAAAAAAAAGTTCTATCCTAACTTATGTCCAACATAATCCATTCCAATCTTTAGGCTTATCTAAAATACTTCGGTCCAAGCTCATAGTATAAAGAAAATGATTACTTTAAATGTCACATAACAATCACGTGAATGCCATCATTTATCCCCCATATATCATAAGATATATCTTGTTGGTCAAATTACAAACATGTTAATACCTTAATCATGTATTCTCTTGAAGAATGAATACCCATTGAACCTTAGGGAAAACATGAATACAGTCAAAAGTTAACTCTTTCCACATACCAAAATCCAAAAATTCTATATACTCAAACCATGATATAACCTTCTCCTTATATCAGTCATGAGCTCATGAATACGATCAAGCATTTCATTTTCTCGTTTTCCCTTCATTATGCGCATAACATCTTTTTTTCCAAAAATATCTTAATCACATTCCATGGTTACAGGTACCATTGAAAACCACAATAGACCAATACATAAATATTCCAATATTCCACGATACAACATTATTTTGGAATCCCATTACATAAACACTTAATCATTCCACCACATTGTTGTCATATTCAACATCGCCAATAGTGATCGCATGTGACTTCCCTTTGTCCTTTGCCTTAAGTGGTTGCTCATGTCGATCATCACTAACCCTTGGATTAGGGCATTTATTAGCATAATGCCCCATTTCCTTGAACTTGAAGCATTGAAGTGTTGGTGGTGCGTTCTCTGCAGTATTTTCTTTATCCACACCATTAGCAACCCTTTTCCATTACTTCGACACTCAGCTGCTTGATGACCTTCTTTTCCACACTTAAAACATTTTCTAGTCCCTTTAAGACAATCTCCACCATGATTCTTTCCACACTTTGATCATAATAAACATTCATCTTCTTTTCACCATTATTCTGAGATTTCTCCTTGAACTCCATCTTTCGTTTCTTGTCAAAACTATGAGATGGATAAGTAACACCAACTTCCATTTCTACCTTGATAGCACAACGCACAATTTCTTCATAGCTACTAAATTCTCTTATAGCTAATGCCCTTCGAAGATTTGGTTTTAAGCCACTGAAGAATCGATCAACTTTACATTCAGGTTGGATGATAAAGCCAGATGCATACCTTGAAAGCCTTGTAAAATTCGCTTCGTATATACCAACAGATTCATCATCCTTTTGCTTTAGTTCAAGAAACTCCTTCTCCATATTTGTTCTAAGAATATGAGGGAAGTACTTATTGAAAAATAAGTTCTTGAACTCGTCCCATTCCATAGACTCAATTTCATCTCTTGGCCTTGTATTCTTGATAAGATTCCACCATTGATCAGCTTCACCTTCCAGACAATATACTACTAAGATGAATTTATCATGTTCAGAACAATGAAGAACTGAAAATATCTTTTCTGTGGTAATGATCCATTGTTCATCCACAAGTGGATCAGAAGACCCACTGAAATAAGGTGGACGTTGCCTCATGAAGGACTCAATAGAATATTGTTCCCTTCTCTGCTCCTTTGGAAGTTCAGAATGATTCATAGCTTGTGTAAGTATAGCAATAAGATTTTGCACTCCATCTCCCATAACATTTGTTTGTTCAGGAGGACAATCATTGCATTGTCCATTACATTGATCAACACGGTTCCTTCGGGTTCCATCCATCGTCTAAAACCCAAAAAGAATAGTGTGAGAGGAAAAAATCACTCTTGGGAAAACAACATAATAAAGGGGGAGCACACTCAATATCTAACATCTTAGGTTTAATTCTAAGATGGTTAGCGCAATTCTAGGACTATAATGTATACTTAACCTTAGGGACATCCCTAGACATACCTTATAAATATCTCTAGGGATCTCACTAAAGTTCTCGCATCCTAGTTTCCAAAGGTTGACTAAACCTTTCCTCTGATACCAACTGTAGAGACCCGAAGCTTGACGTACATGGACATTACATTACTTTTGCGGAATACTTAGTACATAACAAAAACACAAACACAAGGACCGTAATAGTTTAGTATCTTTTGAAACTCGGAACGTAATCTTCTAATCATGGTGAAAGATCTTAAACATCTCCCATAAAGATCTTCCTTTTTTTAAACCTAAAACCTTTCTTTATATTCTGGGGAAAAGAAAACATAAAAGGGTGAGTTCAAATGCTCCGTAAGGGTAAACAAAAGAAATATCTATCACATCATATTCATAAGAACATAACATTTTGGAAATCTTAACCTGCAAAAGAGATCGTAATATCATAACATGGGATAAATCATAGTAGTGAAATGTAATCCCAATAATCATAACTTAAAACATGAAACTTTGTGGCATACACACATAATCAAAGAGAATCATTTCTTATTATTCAAGACTCATTTCCAAGACTATCTTAGTGGACAAAGTCCCTTTCTGAACTGAGTTCACTCCTCGTTTCAGTCCTGTTTCACTGAACCAGTTTAATCTGTCATTCCAGCCATTTATATCTCATGAGATATAAAATCTTTACCCAATGCATTGGAGGGAGATATAGGTCCCACCCATCTCATAATGATACCATTCTTATGTGTGCCACAAAATCATAAACCATACATCATAGCATAACCCATGTAATAAAAATGGGAATCTTAAACATTGTGACATCATAAAACAATTCATATAAGATAAAGGAATTCATAAAAACAATTCCATCACAACATAATCAAATCAATGTAATAATAGGTATAGAAACAGAATCCTTTATTATCTTAGATGGAAAATAATTTTGATAAAACACTTGAACTCCATTCTTGAGGAAAATATCTTTTCTAATTCAAAAACATTTTCCTTTCTTAACATGTCATACAATTTTATACTAAAAGAAGTTGATTAAAAATAAACTTGAAAACTTGTAAAGTAAGATTCTTGGAAATAATGTTTTAAAAATCCATTCATGCCGTATAAGTTAAAAAAACATTCTTCTCGTACTTTTGTCGGAAAAGTCAAAAAGTACCTCGTACGAAAAACGACAAAAGATTCCTTTCATATATTTTACTAAAAACTCACTGAAAGGTAAAATTGGATTTAGACAATTTTAGGTGGAAGAAAATAATTTTACATATTGAGGAAACATGGATGTGGATGATAAAAGACACCCCAATAAATTTCAAAGTATAAACAATCTTGGATAAAAATGAGATTGTGATATTTCCCTTACCTTAGGTCTGATTTGCTTCATAAGTGTCTGAACCTCCTGTATAATGATTTACATAATGACATTGACTTATTCCATAATCATACTCATTGTTATGATATCATATATGGTTCACTTATGACTTTATTTTACCCGTTCTTTTGTAAATTCCATGTTAAAGAGCGTTTTGGGTAAAATCATTTCATTTGTCATCCGTGTTTTGACTTGTAATTATTCATATGATTACTTAGATCATGATTACTTATTTCCAGAATATAAAACATGATTTATATATAATATATATTCAAAATATACATATATTTAATAGATCAGTAAATGGAAAGAAATACAACGTTCATGGAGACGGTAGGTCGTACGTACGCATGAACGCTGTTTTTCGTTTCCTTATTGAGTTGAATGGAATTAAGTAGATGACATATATATATATATACACATAAATAAAGTATCATTATTATGTCATATATTTCATGATTACTTATTATACATACTTTATAATCATTCATGAATGGTTAACGTGGAGAATGAATCTCATCGTGTCGTGGAGACGGTAGTCCGTACGTACGCACGAGCGATGATATCGTTCTCATGATCGTGGAATTGTATTGGAGTGTATGTATACTATTTCAGAATCCATATCACTTTACAATAATCATATATAGTTATTATGTTCACCATTATACCCATCCAAGTAAGGTGGTGGTGGAAAATAGATTACACCACGATGTAGAGACGGTATTCCGTACGTACGCACGCGTGGTGATTTTGTTTTCCATAGGATGGATAGATGGTGAAATAAGGTTGTTTCATACTTATAATAACATATCCATATATTAGTGATACTGATTTTAATACTTCAAAATGAAACAACCTAATAAGAAGAAGTGGAACAAGAAATAAAGTTGAAAGAATCGGTAACGAACATTACCTCTTCTTTGAAGCGCCTCTTTGAGATCTCTTTTTAGGGCACTAAAATTGGTCTTTGAGGAATACCAGAACCTCTAGGATGTTGCTATGGAATTGGAGAAGAGAATTTGGTAGGGGTTGGCCGAGCTTTAAGGCTCAAAGTGGTTTGAGGAAGAGAGGGAGGAGGTGCCCTTTTATAAGGGAGGAGAGGGGCACCTTTGGAATAACTAAAAATATTATTTTATTATAAAGTCAAATTCGGTTTTTTAATAGATCAAATTGATTTATTTCGAAGCTAAGGTGGGGATGGGTCTAAATCCTCTCATCCAATATAATTTAGACAAGTTTAGGTTCCTATTTTAACCTTATCATTTAGATTTAACATTAAGTTAAATAATTTTACTTTTACCGTGTCTTCTTGTGTTCTTATACTATACGGTTAATAAACTTACTATAAGAAGCCAAACGAACCCCAAGTTGTTTATTAATAATATATATAACCTTATCTAAGTCATTTTTCCGAACCTTAGATTTTTAGGAATAAAATAACAATTAATAATATAATATTTGTTTTAAAAACTATTTTATGTCAATTTTGACACTATTTAGTAATTGATTTTTGTGAAAATCATAACAGAATTATTAGTTCTAAAAATGTTAATTAAATCAATAATAACATGTCATAGTAACCTATAAAATTAGTGTAATTCATAAAAAGTCTCAAATTAAATTTATTTGGGTATTTATAACATCAATTATTTCAATATTTCATTAATAAGATAATTACTGCATCATCATTGTGTCAAAAATAAATTAAATTATTTAATGTCTAAAAATTACAAATAAAATACTATTATGTAGGAAATATTTTTAAATTTCTAATGAATATTTATAGTCGAATTTATCTTATGTATAACCCTATATTAAAAATGATATACTTATTAAGCTTTGATTTTAACTATTTTAACCGTTCTTTAAATAAATTTATAATAAATGTCCTAATCTAATCCAAGTGGGCCTAATTGGTAATATTTTATTCCTAAGGTTGTTTTTGGTCGAATTACACTTATCTAATAGAATTAGGACATGTGTTAGGGTAATAATAATATCATTTTTACCCTTAATTACCCTATTTAATTTTAACCGTGGTAAAAAAAGTAAAAAGTTATTATTCACCAAAAATTATTTTCAACTCATTGAACCACATTTTACTTAATGAAATCAACCGTGTCTCTAGGATTTTTGAAATTCCACTCATAGAAGCAGTAAAATTAAGTTTTATGAAAAATTCATTTTTTTAACTACCACTTAGTGGTTTCACTATTCATCAAAAAATGAAAGTTTCCAGAAAAATACCAAAAATTATGCCTAAGATATATTTGATATTATGAATTCAAAAATGATTTTTATTTTACCAAATTCAAAACATATCAGTTGCATTAATTAATTTAATAATTAATTCTCATCGTCAAAACCAATAGCGTGTTCTTAAGAGATAATAACTATCAAAAGATTGACAGTTGTTTATGTCTGGTTTAAATGTGAAATTACATCCAATAACCAACATTGTATTAAATTATAAAAATATATTCTAAATATACTTTAAAACCACTCAAATTAATAATTTATCACTATTAATTATTTCTATTAAAAAGGTTGTTTTTAATTAAAATTTAGTAATTTTCACTATTCATCAGAAAATGAAAGTTATCCGAAAAGTACCAAAATTTCACCCTAAGATAATTTCGATATTCCGAATCCAAAAATGAAGTCTATTTTGAAAACTAAAATTTACAAAATTTCAAAAAGTGGTTATTAATATTCATAACGGCTAGTTTTAATAATATTTTAATAGCATATCATTATTTAGTGAAACTCGTTATTGCGTACTACACACGCTATCGAGGAAGGTCGTGATTGCGTGTAATGCAAGGCAAGTCAAGGATGCGTGTTGTGCAAGCTCCTTTTGGTGTAACGTACAACACGAGACATTAATGAAATTAAAAAGAATATTTTTCATAAAATCTCGGGGTGTTACATGTGATCACTTTAAAAGAAATTGAATTGGAATCTGATTTATCTCACTGTGAATATCCTATCCATATTATGGAAACTAGGGAATAAGATTCTAGGAATTAGACATCTCTATTGGTAATTTTACTTTGATCAAATAATAAGATAAAAGAGGTGATGTGGGAACCTATGGAAAATATGATGAAGAACTACCAAAATCTATTAATGGGGTGAAATTATGGAAATTTCTAGGATGAAATTTTTTGAAGGAGGGAATAATTTATCACCCCAATAATTTACGGTATTTCTCTTTTTAAATAAATTTAATCTCTTTGATATCTTGTGCTACATGCAATATTGAGTTCAAATGAACAGTGATCAATTATTATGTGACTATTGTAACCTTGAAATTAAAAATGGTGTGTATTAATAAGACTAATTAAATTATGAAAATAATATGGTTTACACATTTATAAAATTAATTTGATAGTTTTCAATTAAACTAAAAAACATTTGAAGGTAAAATAAATTTTTTTCTGAAAAACTATTTTCGTAAGTGAAATATATTTATATCATAATAAGTTGAATTTGTCACTTTTAGGGAATGGTTTTAATGAAATTTACATATTTTATATTCAATACAATTTTTTAAATTAATCTATATTTTTTATTAGGCAAATTATAATAATAAATTTGGTTTTATGCTTAAAAATTGTATTTTTCCAAAAAAGTGATTTTTGTCACATTTTGTGAAATTATTTTAAAAATTATTTATAAAAATTATTTAAATTTAATCTTTAAAAATGAATTAAATTTATAGAATCATGAGTTTAATTTTTTTTATGTATTTCCCCTTTAATCTTTGACAATATGAATAATAACAATGGTAAAATTTATCAGCTCAGTAAAGGGTAAATCGGGTTAATCTGGGTTAAAAATAAATGATAAATTCATAATTTTTCATATTAATTCTTCTGGATGAATTTAATTTTACCTTTATTAATTTATTCTTGAAATTTATATGTTTCATGGAAACTTTTACTTGAAAATGACCACTATAGTATTTAAATCAAAGAAAGTTACAAAATGCTACTCTCTTAGTTTTAAATATCTATTATGTGTTCACATAGGGAAAAAATCAAGTTATGAATGAATATAAATGTCAATTTTGTGAAAAATGAAATTATATTCATGATGAAAATTTATTCATTAATTTTATTAATTATATAAATACCTTAAATTCTTGTGAAATTCTAATATGGTATTTATTCAATTAATATAAAACTAAAATAAACAATATTAATAATATAAAAAGTGATATAATTTGATTTATTTATAGTTTTACACAAATTATTTAGATTAATTTTTAATATTATTGGTATTTAAATTAATTTTATTTAAAATAAAACTTTTTCTTGTTAAATTGGAAGTCAAATTAAATGAATAGTGCCAAAATTAACATTAATGATAAATTATAAAAATAATATTTTAATAAATTCTTTAAAAATAATTAAATTATTTAAAGATAAAAATGGGTAATATATGGTATAAAATGTCATCATTTTTTCATTTATTATTCAATAGTTACCTTATATTTAAAATTATAACCCTTTAATAGGGAAACATATGTTACCATGGTTAATGTTAAAATAGACTAAAAAAGGCGTTAGAACAAAATATAAGGTTTACAACACCAAAAAAACCTATCAAAATTTTCTTGGTTGATTATATTTTAATCATATCCTAAAATAAGCTCAAACCACTTCCCGTTTTGGAGTCATTTGACCTAGATAATAAATTTAATTACTAAGAAATTTCAAAATTGGTCTCACCTTAGTTATAAAAGGCCACTGATTGATTAACTTCATTGCACCACTTTGAGATACATATATCATCCAAAAATTGCCCATTACTCTTATAAAAATCCTTATTCAAGTTTTTTAGGTTATTTTATCCCTAAAATACCATCATTAAGTTCTTTAAGAATGGATCTAAATAATGACTCCCAAGAAAGAGGCAATTGTCTTACCTGACCTCGTTCAATTTATTTCTTCTTATACCTTTTCCAAGTCTCTGGAATTTATAATAAAATAATAAATTAAGTATCTAAAATAAACTTAAATTTTATTATGATTATTAAACCACCATTACCCACCATTTTCCCATCAAATGGGAAGTGAATGTATCACTCATGCGTTTGTATGGCTTATCATCTCTACGTAGTGATACAATTCATTTCTGATCACCATATTTTATAGATGGGTATCATAACATGATTAATGTTTATATATTATAATTATGATAATATTATACCATGTTAATGATAATATAATATCTATCTTATTACTATCCAATTCATTGGTAAACGATAACATCGCTCATGCGTACGTGTTGACTACCACCTCTATGAAGTGATGTGATTTTTTTTCATTTATATTTTACTTATATGGAAATAAGGATAGATTTTATAAATATATAAAATTTATATGATATAATAATTATTCTATAAAAGTGAATTATTATTTAATTTTATTCTTTTCCATCCATCAAAAAGTGAAAATAGCATTTGTGCGTACGTACGGCCCACCATCTTCATGAATGGTGTAATTCATTTTCTATCTCTAAATTTTATGGATTACTATAAATATGTATATAATTATTATATAATTATTTTTATCATTATTAAAATTCTATATATTATGGGACCTTGATAAAACTACAAATACATATACTACCGAACCAAAACATAAATGGAAAATCAAATATTTATTACCTGAAACAGTGATTTTTCAAAAAATAATTGTTAATAAATGGGTGATGAAAGATTATGTATAATTAATAAATGGTATGATATATAGTAGTATGGTTTGAAAATTTATTTATAATAAATATATATTTATTATACTGGATTTCCAAACAACCACAAAGGAAATCAGACTAGAGGTAAGGGGTTTATTTCACAATCTCATCATTATTCGAGATTCTTTATGTTTAAGTTCCTGGTGGGAAAATATTTTTCTTCAATTATCATATTTTTTGTAAAATATAAATAATATTTATATTACTATCCAATTATTTAATAATTACATTTTTACCCATGATTTACTTTTTACTAAATGGTTTGAAAGGAATGTTCTTATTGTTATCCAAACGTGGTACTTTCTAACCTTATTACAACAATGTGAAAGGAATGTTTTTTTAACTAACATGGAATAAGAGTATTTTTACGCAATAATGAATTTTATTTTTCTAAATTTTACTTTAAAATTTTTTATGTTTATTTTAAAATAAAATTGTTTCTTTCCTATTTTTTAAGTTTTAAAAATAATTAATTTCAAATTGAAAGGGGTGTTTTCCTGAATAATTTTGCAATGATCTTTTTAAATTATTTTCATATATCTCAACATAATTTATTTAATCATATGATTTACTATGTTTATTCTCTTATTATACTATTTATCATATTTTATTTGATGGTTTATGATTAGTTTGATTGGGGATGCACTATTTTGATACCATTCTCTATATTACTCTAAATGGTTTTTGATTATGTTTATTGATTAGGGTAATTATTAAAATTTTATATGATGTATTTAATATAAATATAAATATTTGTTATGTTTAAATCCTTTCATATGAGGAATTCATTTGACTTAGTAAGCGATGAGCAAGGCCTACTATAGTCACTCGATGCATCGGTAGGTCTCATGAGAAAAGCTAGTTTGGGTATTGGATAATACCTTACCTATTTATGTAATAAATCATGAAAAAATCTTAGATATTATATTTATAATTTCTAGAATTATTCATTTCTTCATCATGATATTTTTTATTTGATGTAAATGTGATTATTTTATTAATTATGATATCCATTTAAAAGTTCCATGATCATGTTATTATTTATGAAATTATTTTATCATCATTTATTCCTTCCATATTATTCTTCATGTTTAATTTATTGATTAAATGGAATGTATTGTCATATATTTAACTTTACATATTTTTTATTCCTTATTTATTCGTGTTAACTTCCATTTTATGCATACCCATACTGAGAATCTGATCTCACACCTTTCTTGTGTTTATATTTCCCCAAGATGATAAGAAGATTATTATGATTGATATACAAGGATATAATAAAAGGAATAATGGTGAACTCAAAGAAAATATTATGTTGTGTTTTTTAAATGTAATTATATATTCAACTATGAATCTAGCTTTCTAAGTCTATTAAACTACTAAGTCTTTTGGGATGTGATTTATTATATCTAGTATCAATGTGATAAAGTAACCACAAACTCTAGGCTACTAGGGTCAAGGTATTTACATTTTTAACTTCCATTTTAACCCTTAATTTCTTCATACCGCTTTGAAAATCATACGCTCTATGGCCAAATCTTCCTCACCTGAAGCATTTTCTTGTTCATTTTTGGAAAATCTTATGGTGGTTTATCCTTTATTTTTGACATGTAATAAGTTTAATCTTCTTTCTTTTGTTACCTAAACATCCATGGAACTTTAACCATTTTTTATTTGGTGAGTATGAATGTTTTTTTGGTCATTTTGTTAACCATAACTCATGATATATTGGTAGTCAATTCCACGTGATTTTTAGCACTAAATTCCATCCCATTTTATTTCTCCTTGGAACAATCACCGTATTTCCCATCACATCCATTATTAACATAGTTCCTTATTGTTCCAAACATTACTAAAACATAAAGGGTTAACATTGGTTATAATAATAATATCATAAAAAATAAAAGTTAAAATAACAATATGGAAAAAATATCAAGATGAATTTATTTACAACAAATATTATAGTTTCATTTTTTATATGATGCACCATGTTCAACCTATAAGTCTATTTTCTAACCTATGTTATCTAAGGTTATTTTCATATTAGGTTTTATAACTATACTAGTTAAATACATATTAAAATCCTTCATAATGGTTTACTAAAGAGTATGTGAATTAACTAGTGAATATCACATGGTTGTGTTAAACTAGGTATATAGTTATGCCTCTTTGTTATGCACCGAGTGAAGATTGTGTTAAAAACCAACCAACCATTTTTAGGATTATTACCCTAAGATTCATTTGTACTATATCATGCATCAACTAGTAGTATCTATAAATGTATTTCATTATAAGGAAATTCCACACTCCATTACCCAAATTTTTTTATTCTTTCATAAATTTAGGCTTATCTATAGGATTTTCACTGATTATCTCTTAACATAATCCCAAAAAATAACTAAACTAATCTAAAAAAATAACTAAACTCTATTATTATACTAAATGAGGCACCCAAATCTAAAAAAAATATTTATTTTACATCATTTTAATAACATAAAAAATAAATATCCAATAATATTTTAGTGTCTTTAAATATTAGATATTTAAAAAATGTATTTTAGATTACTCTGAAAATTTCTCCATAATCGAATATTGAACCACCCCTTAGTCACCTCATAATAAATACTCATTTAATAAACCAGGGAAGGTAAACATAATAATGGTTGAGATAAAATTATTAGAAAGTGGAAACATAATAATGATTTATAGTGGTTAGATCATAAACACATTAGAAAATATGAATCAGGGAGAATTATCTGATTGAAAAGAATATAAAATAATAAGAGATGTCTAACATAATGAAATATAGACATATAATTTATAATGATCAAACTTCTACCATGCCATATGAAAGTAGAAAAATGATACATTATCCATGAGCCATGAAGTATTACATAATCAAAGAACCTAGAAATATGGCACCTATATAAGAATAAAAACAATAAAATAATGGATTTTTCATTACTTCGTATTTCTTATAGTGGATCAAGAATCACAACTGATTTCTTATAGTAGATCAGAAATCAAAACATTTTTATAATTGTAGATCAGGCATTAAATATCTTACCCATAGTTGATCTGGTATCACAATTGTTTTCCCACACATCACATAATGATATATTTTATATATGTGTTCTCCAGAACAAGAATCATTCGTAATTCTAACCTCTTTAATTAAACCATGTAAAAGAAATGTTTTTCATAAAAAACATCCAAAAAACATCATCATAAGATATACATAAAAATAATATGTGTGGAATCATTAGAAAATATCCCCAATGAATCAAATAATGATAACATATTTGAATACCCCATGGAAAAGAAAATGGGTTACATAATATCTATGTATGGTATCATCTAAGATGAATCAATAATTTGATTGGTTGATGAAAAATAATAAATCTACGAAAATATTTGTACTATAAAGAGACATATAGTATGATCATGAAATTTTTTCAATAATAAATATAATATTTTAAGTTAGAGAGGAAAATTTAAAAAATACTTTAAAAAAAATTCATTAAAATATTTTGTAACTTTGTTGTAAAAATAGAGTTTTAAATCATTTCCAAAAAAATAATATATTTTCAAAGACACATTTTAAAATTTATTTTAAAAATAATTTAATATAGTGGAATATTTAATGAAATTTATCTTTTATAATAAAATGATGAGTGAAATATAAAGAATAATTGCATAAAATAAATGTATTTTTGTTAATATTTTTAAAAAATATTTTTATTTAAAACTCACATCATTAAAAGGTATAACAAAAAATCCTTTTAAAAATTGTTAAAGAGGAAAATGAATATAACTACGGTTAATTAATATTTTAATTTCATTATAATAAAAGGAAACACATCCATTATGAAAAAACATGGGTATGGAGGAAAAGGTGTTATTAAAGACGATTGGAATTTTCTTAATGATGATACATTTTATGAAGAAATAATTTCATCAAGGAAGAATACATCGATGTGAAAAACAAATTCACCATTAAATAAATATGATATAAATCATAAAAAATATCGTAGTATGTAATAATTAAATCTCGAAATATCATAGTCAAAGAGAAATGATTATGACTCAAGTATATAATAATATACACTATAAATAAGGAAATTATTAGTGAATGTGTCATATGTCTTGTAAGAACCCGGTTTTTAGGTTTGAGGTACGGGTTTCTTCTTTTCTCTTTTCCTTAAGTGTTTTTCAGAAAAATATAGAAAATTGGGAAAATCCTAAATTTTGGGTCTACACGTCGTGTACTTTTCCACACACCGTGTACTTTGGCTGTGTGGGATGAGTACACAGGGTGTCTAGCCATGCTGACGATGATTGGTGTAAAAACTGACTACACACCATGTAGTGGGTATTTACTCGTTGTGTAGTCAGTCAACGGGAAAATAGTAATGTGGTGGAAGTAGCCGCTAGCTGTGCGACAGTACACTCCTTTTAATTAAGAATACACGTTGTGTACTCATGTCGACAGATGAACAGTGCAGCGGTGCCGCCAAAGGAATAATTAAATGATAAAAGTACATGTCGTGTAGTCAATAATACACGCCATGTAGTTTGTTTTTTCATTTAAAATGGGAATTAGCCAACCCTATTCATAGGATTGCCTTAGAACGAGAAGAATGAGTCGAGAGAGGAGGTAAGACCTTCTAGGATCTCCAGATCGAGCATCGGGAATCCGTTTTCACCGCTCACGATCTCGTTGGAACCACACGGGTAAGCTCTTCACTCTCCTTGGGCCGTTCTTGCCAATTATTCCTCTATATGAAGTTATTTAGGTTTGAAAGAGGATTTATTTTACCTCAGATCTACATCATTCTTAGATGATTCGAGGATTGTCATTCGCGTGTACCGTTCATGGGTGTTTAAGGTAGGTGTCTTGGTGTTTAAATTCCAACTGTTGTGCGTTTTTGTGTACTGTTGTGCTACGAACCCATGTTGGGGTGTCGTGTGGATGAGGCCTTGGCTTTTTAAATACCTAGAATTGTATAGGTAATTAAATGTGATAATAAACTTATGTTTGGGATCGCTTCTTGGATCCAAGACCACCCTAGGGGTGTGTTCCTCTGTTTAGCCGTTTGGCCAGGATACTCGAGGTTATTCCATGTTTATATTATGCATTACTTTTTCCTTGAGAGGAATTGTATGTAAATTTCATGTTTATATGTTGGACATGGCCCGGTTACTTTTTTAGCCTGAGGGAATTGTTTATTAGACTGAGGGAATAGTTCTATTAGCCTGAGGGCAATGCCTGAGGGAAAGACTCTGATTACCTGAGGGTTTCGTTTCAGTTTGGCCTAAGGGCAAGATTATATTCCACCTGTGGGAAATGCCTGAGGGAAAGGTATTGTATAGCCTGAGGGAAAGCTTTAGGGCATGGTTTTATTATATTATCCTGAGGGAAAGATTCTGGTGGGCCTGAGGGCTTGGTTCTGTTGAGCACAAAATGTTACTAAATTAAACGGTTAAAAGTGAATAGTAAAATGGCAATATAACTGGTAAAGTTAGTTACTTTTTGAGTACTGCTTAGTTTAATTAATTTTACTACTGCACACTTTTGTTTCATATTTTTCACACAGTTGGTTACGAGCCTTTGGTGGGTGCCTATTGGGATTTATTTCTCACACCCTATTTGGGTCATATCTTCAGCCCAAACAGACTATGTTAATGCAAGTGTGGATAAGGGAAAGGGTCCATGTACAGGTACATGATTGCTTCTTAGGAGTAGGGGAGCATGGGACTGGGCTTAGGCTCGCGATGCTACCGGTTCTTTTGTTTTGTTTTGTTGTACTCTGTATTGTACTGTACTGTATTGTTGTGTAACATGTTCTGACTATTTTCTTAGAACTTGAGACATGTTGCATCATTATCTATATAACTATTGGTTATCTTTTACTACAGTTGTTTATTTTAAATGTGAATGGTTTATTGCTTCTGCTGTTGTTGTATGCTTTTTATTTTATTCCGCTGCGCTACACTTTGACAAATGAGGGCATAGTTTCCCTACTATGAGACCTGGGTCCTCGCTGCTAGTCGGCAGCCTCTGGCCTTTGGGGAAATGCGTTTGAGGTCACGTGGCGAACCGGGTTCGGGGCACCCGTTGAGTGGCACCCAGACCCAGGACGTTACAAAGTGGTATCATAGGAGTTTTTTTGACATACTATTTAGAGCCTTAGTCAGGGATAGGACGAAAAAGGTAGTTGGTAATAAGTGGTGCCCGGGAGTAGCTAACACGTGTACAGGTAAAAGCCAGTCTACCTCGTATTTTTTCAATTATTCTGATTTTGAAAATTTTATAGTAGATTTGATTTTCACTGTTGGGTGACACACGTGTGATTGTGCTGTTTATATTTTATTCATAGGTTCTATTTAGTTGCAACCCAATGAGATGAGGGTATTCCATATCATGCATCATTTAGGCACATGCTATAAATCACATGTCATGCATCGTTCCATTCCACGTAGGTGCATTAGAAATTTCATATTGTTGTGATAGTTGTTGTGCTAGAAAAAGCATGTTGTTGTGATAGCTGCTTGATAAATAGATGCTATGTGATAGGGTATTTTTGTGTTAGCCGGTTTATTGAATGAATTCCAATCTTTGGTTTTTGGGGAGTATGGGCCCTCAATGACCGTAATTTGGTGGATCATTGACTTGTTTATCTTGTTATAAAATGTGTAATATGCCATAATTTTATTTTCGGGGAGTATGGGCCCTCACGGATCAAAATTTGGCACTTAGGTGTTGTTTTTCAGTATTTTCTGGGTTCTGGAGAATTATCTGAGACTTACTGTTTGGAAAACCTAGTATACACGCCGTGTAGTTCCTCGGACACACGTCGTGTGTTCTTCTTTTCGGGAAGAAAATAAAAACTTTTTGCGTACACACCGTGTACCCAAAGTACACGTCGTGTAGTCACTTTCTGTGTCATAGACCGTGTGGGCGGGCACACGGGGAAGGGAAATGCTTAGGGAAAACACACCGTGTATCTGATGTACACGTTGTGTAGTGTTGACCCAGAGTCTACCCATGTAACTAACAACACAGACGGAGGAGACCTTAAGACATACATGTCATGTCCACTGTGGAATATGCCGCGTAGTTTGAACCGTGTATCTGGCCATGTAACTAATTAACACGGGTCGGTGGAGCTCTTCCAGTACATGCCGTGTGCCTAAGGAACATATCATGTAGTCTTGTCCGAGGATAGACCATGTGGACTTAGTCGTGTGGCTAGGAAACAGGGTGGTGTACACACCATGTGCGGGTGTAACATGTCGTGTAGTATCAAGTTGAGTAGTCGGTCGTGTCACAAACAACATGGGCAGTTAGACTTTACACCCTACACACCGTGTAGATTTTATACATGTCATGTAGTTTTGTTCAACGAGAGCCATGTGGCTTAGCCGTGTAGAAGGACCCAGGTGGGGGAAGATAAGTCAGGTACATGTTGTGTAGACATTATACATACCGTGTAGTCTTGTTGTGAAATCTTGAATGCCTTCTTCCTCCTGTTCCCTTTTTGGTCCCTTCGTTTTCATTTTTTATAATCTGAATCTAAGGTGTGCGTTTAACCTTGTAGAGTCATGCTGCTGAGACGACCATGAATTGTTCGCCGAGAGAGCGGCAACGATTATACTCGAAAGATGGTGGGCCTTGGGCTACCAGTGAATCCTCCAGCAGATCCAGATGTGGTGTCAGTCGTTATACCAGACACAGGCACGGATACGCAGTTCCGTGAAGGCTTCATGCGGTTTATGCCAAACTTTTAGGGAGCATCACCGTCTTCCACATCTATGGCTATGCTGACTCATATCTTTCAGCATCAGAATCCACCTATGTTTTCAGGGGATGATGGACCACAGACTGCAGAGTCTTGGTTGGGGTCTATGTAAACTATCTTCGAGCATCTAGAGACGCCTCCAGGGTGGAGGGTCAATCTCATGACATATATGCTGCGTGATTCCACCAAGAGGTGGTGGGATGTTACCACCCAGATAGAGCATCACATAGGCGTGGCGTGGGAATATTTTCAGGCAGTTTTCTGTGAATTCTTCTTCCCAAAGACACTGAGGGCAGATCAAGCTCGAGAGTTCATGAATCTGCAGCAGGGCGCTATATCAGTGATGGATTATTCTGCTCGTTTTACCGAGCTTCAGTGTTTTGCACCCATTCTGGTGGGTGATGAGACATTGAGGGCCAGAAGCTTTGAGGATGCTCTTCGATATAACATCTTCGCACTGTTGAATGTTTTCAGGTTTCCTACTTTACATGCTATTGTGAACCAGACACTGATTACCGAGAAAAATCTGCGGGAAGCTAGTGGTGTGGGCCAGGGTGGTTCAGCACCAGTTTCTGGTACTATTTCTACCAGGAAGCGGAAGCACAGATGAGTTTCTCTCATGGTGGTAGTACTAGCCAGGCAGCTTCTTCAGGTGGCCCGGTCTTTTGCTACCAGTGTGGTAGAGAGGGGAACAAGAGACCGCAGTGTCCATGTGACCTAGTGGAGTGTCGAGCTTGCGGCAAGATGGGTTATCTGCAGCACTTTTGTAGGGAATTTGTACAAGTTTCTAGTGAGAACGATTTTGTATAGACCTAGCATGCGGGAGCAAGACCATCAGCTTCTTACCAGTTGGGAAACTGGAATACGTTAGGACATGCAGGCAGAGATGGTGGTCGTGGCCGTAGTAGCCAGACACCAGGATCTCAGAGGCAGCAGGGCGGGACAGCTCAGGGTAGCCAGGTTGTGTCGCAGGGCCGTGGCACTGGACAGGCATATGCAGTGTAACTGACCCAGCAAGAGAAAGATCTCAGACCTTCTATATTCCGAGGTACTATTCTAGTATCTTCTGTCTTATCTTCAATACTTTTCGATACGGGTGCTACAAATAGATTCATATATGTGCCTGTTGTTGAGAGACTTGGGCTCTGTGTTTCTTCTTCTTCTGCTATTATTATGCTATACACTCCATTGGGAGCAAGAATGGCTAGTGTGCGTCAGTGCAAGGAGTTCCCCCTTGAGGTTGGTGGGTGTCACTTTTTATGGGACCTTTATGTCTTAGAGATGACGAGCTATGATTTCATTCTAGGGATGGACTAGTTTGTTCCCTTTCGAGCCTTTGTAGACTGTTATCATTGTAGGGTGCATTTCGCATCACCAAAGGACGGAGAGTTTCTATACAAAGGTGAATGGGATGTTCGAGCGAGTCGAGCTGGACCAGAGCATCATGGGTGAGGTGGTGTCACAGCCCAGATTGCGAGTATATATCTAGATGATCAGGGGACTTGTCAGACGGATTTCCCTCCAGTGTTTGATCCTTTCAGGGATGTTTTCCCAGATGACTTTTCAGGTCTACCTCCGGAGCGTGAGGTGGATTTCCCTATTGAGCTTGTGCTTGGAGTAGCACCGGTGTCTATTCCTCATTACAGGATGGACATGCCTGAGTTGTACAAGCTCAAGAGGTAGTTATAGGAGTTACAGGTAAAGGGTTTTATCTGACCCAGTACTTCTCCTTAGGGTTCATTGGTCCTTTTTGCGAAGAAGGCGTACAGTACTCTCAGACTCGGTGTGGATTATCAGAAGTTGAAACAGTTAACGATCAAGAACCGATATCCTTTACCGAGGATTGATGATATTTTTGATCAAATTTGTGGAGCACGAGTGTTCTCGAAGATTGACATGAGATCATGATATCATCAGCTGCGCGTGAGACCATCAGACATACCACTTATAGCCTTTAGGAGTATATATGGTTTGTACGAGTACTTGGTTATGTTGTTTGGACTCACGAATGCGCCAGCAGTTTTTATGGCTCTGATGAATCGTGTGTTCCACCCTAATCTAGATTCTTTTGTGGTAGTATTCATGGATGACATCTTGGTGTACTCTCACACTCGACACGACCATACCTCCCATCTTGATATCTTATTGAGTACACTGAGAGAGCATAATCTATATTCTAATCTCTCAAAGTGACACTTTTGGATGGAACGGATTCACTTCCTGGGTCATATCATCTCAGAGGAAGGGGTTGCAGTAGACCCAGAGAAGGTGAGAGCGGTAGTTTCCTAGGAGCATCCTAAGAACATGTTTGAGATACGGAGTTTCTTGGGGCTGGCTGGTTACTACAGAAGCTTCATACAGGACTTCTCCCGCTTAGCAGCACTGTTGATGGGTTTGACTAAGAAGGGTGTGAAGTTTGTTTGGATAGAAGCTTGTGAGACAACCTTTCAATACCTGAAAGGAAGATTGACATCAGCACCAGTCATGATACTTCCAGATCAAGGGAAAATCTATACAGTTTACTGTGATGTATCCGGTATTGGGCTGGGAGCGGTGTTGATGTAGGGAGACCGAGTTGATGCGTACAGTTCTCAGAAGTTGAGGACACATGAGAGGAATTACCTGACGCATGATATCGAGTTGGCTGCAGTTGTTCATGTGTTGCACTGATGGAGACATTATCTCTTGGGAGAGCATTTTGTAGTTTTCACAGACCAAAAAAGTCTCAAGTATATCTTTAATCAGCGCGACTTGAATCTGAGACATAGAAGGTGGGTTGAATACCTTTATTCCTTCGATTTTGAGCTTGCCTATACACCTGGTAAAGGTAATGTAGTAGCTAATTCACTGAGCAGAAGGACTCAAATCCAAGTGGTGCAGGAGGCCAGTGGTGAGCCGCAGCTCATGGATTTTTTCTCTGAGATGCATTTGGAGGTGCATGATGGTCAGGGGCAGACCTATCTTTCTTCTTTAGCTGTGACTTCTACCCTCCTGGATAGAGTGAGGATGAGAGAGCTATCTGATTCGGAAGGCCTAGTTCTATAGGAGTCGGTGGAAAGTGAGGACCCTCTTCCTAGTTGGATGATAGGCGATGATGAGGTACTACATTTCCATGGACGAGTATGGGTTCCATGGGATATATGTGAGGAGCTGATGTGGGAGTTTCATGCTTTAGCTTGGGCAGTTCATCCCGGAGTTACCAAGATGTACTGTGACTTGTGATGTCAGTACTGGTGGCCGGGTATGAAGAGAGGTGTAGCTGGTTTTGTTACGAGATGTTCCACCTGTCTGCAGGTGAAGGCAGAGCATCAGAGGTCAGCTGGACTGTTACAGTAGTTACCCAACCCGGAGTGGAAATGGGATGATGTCGTGATGGATTTCGTGATTGGGTTGCCGAGGTCACCTCGAGGCAATGATTCCATGTGGGTTGTGGTGGACAGACTCACGAAGGTAGCTCACTTTTTACCGACCAAGGAGACCTTCGGTGTTGATGAGCTCAGAAAGTTGTATATCCGAGAGATTGTACGACTTCATGGGGTCCCTCGTTCTATCGTTTCAGATAGGGATGCTCGTTTTACGTCTCATTTATGGAAGAATTTTCATAGGGCACTAGGTACACAGGTGCTTCTGAGAACATATTACCACCCTCAAACCGATGACCAGTCAGAGCATACGATACAGGTGCTAGAGGACATGCGGCATGCATTCATCCCAGACTTTGGGGGCTCTTGGGAGAATCACATACCCCTGGTCGAGTTTAAATATAATAATAGTTTCCAGGAGACTATTGAGATGGAACCTTATGGGTCTTTATATGGTAGGTCATGCTGATCACCCTTGTGCTGGATAGAGGAAGGTGTGGCAGCTTTACTGGGACCACGCCTCATGTAGGAGATTTTTGAGCAGGTCCAGTTGATCTAGAAGCGGATGACTACCGCACAGTCTCATCAGAAATCTTATGGTGATTGCCGCAGACGACCTTTGGAGTTCGTGGTCGGGGATCAAGTTTTATTGCTTGTTTCATCAAGGTTGGGACACAGACGGATTAGGAGACATGGTAAACTTTCACCGAGGTATGTGGGGCAATTTGAGATTTTGGAGAGAGTCGGGCTGGTTGCTTATCGTATGTAGTTACCACAGAGATATTGAGCCATGGACTACGTCTTCCATGTATCTCAAATGCGTCGCTATCATTCAGACCCGTCTCACGTCTTTCAGCCCAAGGAGGTTGAGCTTGAGGTAGATGTATCCTTTGAGGAGCATCTGATTCGTATCATGGATAGGAGCACAAAGGTTCTCTGAGGTCGTTCAGTTCCTCTCATACGGGTGTTATGGCAGTATGGCCGAGTGCAGCATGAAACCTAGGAGCGGGAGACCAACGTACGTGCTAAGTGGCCAGAGTTGTTCTGAGCTTATTCTTCACCACCCTTGGGAGGGAAATTTAGGGATGAATTTCTTTAAGGGGGAAGTTTGTAAGAACCCGGTTCTTAGTTTTGAGGTACGGGTTTCTTATTTTCTCTTTTCCTTAAGTGTTTTTGAGAAAAATAAGGAAAATGGGGGAAAATCCTAAATTTTGGGACTACACGCCATGTACTTTTCCACAGGCCGTGTACTTTGGCTATGTGGGATGAGTACACAGGGTGTGTATCCATGCTGACGATGATGGGTGTAAAAACTGACTACACACTGTGTAGTGGGTATTTACATGCCGTGTAGTCAGTCAACAGCAAAATAGTAAGGCAGTGGAAGTAGCCACCAGCTACATGACAGTACACGTCGTGTAATCAGGAATACATGCCATCTACTCATGTCGACAGATGAACAGTGCAGCGGTGCTGCCAAAGTAACAGTTAAATGAGAAAAGTAAACACTGTTCAGTCAATAATACACACCGTGTAGTTTTCTTTCCCATAAAATGGGTAGTAGCCAACCCTGTTCACAATATTGGCTTAGAACTGAAGGAAGGAGTCGGGAGAGGAGGCCGGACCTTTTAGGATCTCTATATCGAGCGTAGGGAATCCGTTTTCACCTCTGACGATCTCGTTGGAACCGCACGGGTAAGCTCTCCACTCTCCTTGGGTCGTTCTTGCCAATTCTTCCTCTAAGGGAAGTTATTTAGGTTTGAACGGGGGTTTATTTTACCTCAGATCTACATTGTTCTTGGAAGATTATAGGATCGTCGTTCGCGTATACCATTCAGGGGTGTTTAAGGTAGGTGGCTTGGTGTTTAAATTCCAACTGTTGTGCGTTTTTTGTGTACTGTTGTGCTACGAACCCATGTTGGGGTGTCGTGTGGCTAAAGCCTTGGCTGTTTAAATACCTAGAATTTTCTAGGTAATTAAATGTGATAATAAACTGTTGTTTGGGATCGCTACTTGGATCCAGGACCACCCCAGGGGTGAGTTCCTCTGTTTAGCCATTTAGCCAGGATACTCGAGGGTATGTCATGTTTATATTATGCATTACTTTTTCCTTGAGAGGAATTGTATGTAAATTTCATGTTTATATGTTGGGCATGGCCCGATTACTTGTTTAGCCTGAGGGAATTGTTGATTATCCTGAGGGCGTAGTTCTATTAGCCTGAGGGCAATGCGTGAGGGCAAGACTCTGATTACCTAAGGGTTTCGTTTTAGTTTGGCCTGAGGGAAAGATTTTATTTCACCAGAGGGCAATGCCTGAGGGAAATGTACTGTATAGCCTAAGGTCAAGCCTGAGGGCATGGTTTCACTATATTATCCTTAGGGAAAGATTCTTGTGGGCCTGAGGGCTTGGATCTGTTTAGCACAGAATGTTATTAAATTAAATGGTTAAAAGGGAATAGTAAAATGGCAATATAACTGGTAAAGTTAGTTTCTTTTTGAGTACTACTTAGTTTAATGCATTTTACTACTGCACACTTTTGTTGCATATTTTTCACACAGTTGGGCACGGGCCTTTGGTGGGTGCCTACTGGGATTTATTTCTCACACTATGTTTGGGTCATGTCTTTGGACCAAACAGACTATGTTACTACAGGTGTGGATAAGGGCAAGGGTCCCTATACAAGTACATGGTTGCTACTGAGGAATAGGGGAGCATGGGACCGGGCTTAGTCTCATGATGCTACCGGCTGTTTTGTTTTGTTTTGGTGTACTCCGTATTGTATTGTACTGTATTGTTGTGTAACATGTTCTGACTGTTTTCTTAGAACTTGAGACATGTTGCATCATTATCTATATAACTATTGGTTATCTTTTACTTCAGTTGTTTATTTTAAATTTGAATGGTTTATTGCTTCCGCTATTGTTGTATGCTTTTTATTTTATTCCGTTGTGCTACACTTTGAAAAATGAGGGCATAGTTTCCCCACTATCAGACTTGGTCCCTCGCTGCTAGTCGGCAGCCTCTGGCGTTTGGGGACATGTGCTTGAAGTCATGTGGAGAACTGGGTTCGGGTCACCCGTTGAGTGTCACTCAGTCCCGGGACGTTACATGTCTAAATAAAAGGTAATTAAGACTAGACAACCATTACAAGTAACATAATATTTAATGTAGGACTCATCTGCAAATGGGGTTATAAGAATTAATTATAAATATGTAAAAAATAGTAAATAAATTATAATTCATTCATTAGGTAGAATAAATCAAACCTAGAATAATAGAGTTCAATAAGAAATTTTATAACTCAGTGGATGGAAATTGAGTAAGAAAAAACCCCTTAACTCATATTCCTATTTAGTCGAACACACAGTGTCATTTTGTATAATAAATATTTCAATATTAATCACTTATTTAAAAGACTTATTAATATATATATTACATTATATATTCATTTATAGTCATTTATTATGAATATATTAATTATTTATACTTTATTTTCATCATCGGTTGTTAGTAATTTCAATTATTTATTTTCTACAAGTTTCATAATGGAGATGTTGATTATTATTTATTTATATGAAGTTCATAATTCCTATATTATTAAACATATATTAATAATTTTGTCTTCGTGATTATTTATTTCCTATTTTTATTTTTTAAAATAAATTGGTATGGTTTTCAAATATGGTTTCAAGATAAACTTGTTTTGGTGATTTTTAATGAATAAAAGTTGATATATTAATAATTATTTATAATATTAATAACAAATTTATAAAATAATTATAACAAGTCAAATAAATAATTAATAAATATTATTATTAATATATAAATTTTTTTAATCATTTGTGACATAAACATTACAACATCGTTTATGTAGGTGGTAAAACCGACCCAAAAATAGTGTATTATAACGATGGAATGAGTAAGAAAATGTTACAATATAATTTTAATGTATCTTTTAAAAAAGATTAATCATATCATAAATATAATATGTATTCATTAAATTTTTTCTTATAAAAATCTATATTGGGTGGTTATGACAATGAAATACATTGTTCGTGGAGGCAGTAGTCTGCAATTACACATGAGTAACATTTCCATTTCTCAAATAATGAGAGGGAATAAAGGTAGATAATAATTTATCTTTTCATAATTGTAATTATTTAATAAATAAAATATTTATTCATTAAATTTATTTTGATAACCAGTAATTATGGGAAGTGATTAAAAATGCAATACGTCACTTTGGGGATGTTGTAGTCTATATATAAGCACGAACAACGTTTTCTTTTTTATAATGGATTGAAAGGGGAATATATAAATATTGTTTCATCCATATAATTGAATTTAATATACTAAGTATATTTATATCAATATAATAGTGTAGTTATAATAGATTTTTAAAATAAATAATATGAATAAAATGGTTTGGGAATGATTAGTACCTATGTTGAGAATTTGATCCTTCTTATAGGACCTCTTGGAAATTAAGGACTTATGACAACTTCTTATGACTATAGGGATATAAAAATATAATAGGATTATATGAGAAGTAAAATGGGTATGTTTTCAATGGAACCTATATGGTATATAATGGTTTGAATAGGGTGTATTTTATATCCTTTTATAGGTGAAAAGGAGGGATCTTTCATTGAAAAAGAAAGTCAAGTAAGGGTTATGAATGGAATTATAAGAATGTTAGGTGAGTTAAGTGTGTAAATAATTGTGATACATGTAAGTATGACTTTAGAACCTAAAAAAAATATTATATATGATCTAATTTTATCACCCCAAAATTTTATGGTATGTATCTTTTCAAAATGTAATTTATTCGGCAACATTTGTTGCACACAACACCAAGCTTAAAGGAACAATGATATACAATTAAATATTATTATTTTAACACGATCACTATAACTTAGCTTTTAAATCAGTGGGATTGAATAGAATTAAAAAAATTATAAAATTTATATATTATATATTAAATAAAATATTTTTATATTCATCCAAATGTTTTTATAGGCATCAGATAAAAATGAATCCAATTTTATGCATTAAAAGGATATTTTTTCTAAAAGTTATTTTCTTACCTTTTGCTAGAACACACATTTTAAAAAAAAATTGTTTTTGAAACTTTCATAAATTATATTTAATAAAATAAACTTCTTATTTTAAATCAGAACATTAAAATTTACATTGGTTTAATTTTTGGTGTTTTCTTGATAAGTTTCATGTTTTGATAAATACTAAAGAAATACTAAATTTTAATTGAAAACAAAATTTTCTTCTAAATAATTTGTAGTATTAAATTATATTTTTTTAGATTTAAAATATAATTACATAAATTTAATCTAAATTAATCTAATTTATGTCATTATAATCAATTTCACATTGAATTTGGATATAAATATATTTCAATCTTTTGAAAGGTTTCACTTTAAAAAAGTGTTTCTTGTTCCGTCAACAGGATTAATTTTAAATTAATTACTATAACATTTCTATTTTGAAATTTGAAAAATGGATTACATATTTTGAATTGGTCATTTTCAATTATGTAAATAATTTTCTTTTATTTTTTTCATTATGAATAGTAATTTTAGTAATTTTTTATCAACACGGTTAAAGGTAAATCGAGTAATTAAGTGTTAAAATAATATTATAAATTCTCAAAAAATTAACCTAACACTTTTCATAATTTTATTGAATGGGTTATTTTTGACCAAAATCATTCTTGGTCTGATTTTATGTCCCTTATAACCACTTGGATGAATTTATGTCTTTTTTAGTATTTTATTCAAAGGAAAGTCCAATATTCCATACTCATGTGTTAATAAGTATTATATATTTATATTTAGTTACTAAGAATATATATTTGACTGTAAATATTCATTTGAAAAATAAAATTTTTATCTTCATCATGGTAATTTATTTTTAATTTTTAGTAAATAATTAATTTCTTTAAATGCTTACTAAATGATGATACAATAATTGTTTAATTAATTGAAATATCAAATAAATGATATTAAAATATTAAAATAAATATAATTTTTTATAAATAATGTCATATATATTTTTTATCTTATATAGACAACTTATTGATGTATTATATGTTTTATTTTTAATATATCATCTTGTTATGATATTATAATAAAGTCAGGTAATGAATAATATCAAAATTGAAATTATTTATATTTTAGAACAAATAATATTTCAGTAAATGATATGAATTTCTTAAAAATCTAAAATTAGTAAAAAAAATATTGGCATAAGTTTCTTAAATTATCCATTTATGGTTATTTTGTCATGTTATAGAAACTATATTAACCCTTAAGAAATAAAAACACATGTTGTCACGGTAAGAGTTAAAAGGATTAAATAAGGGTTAAAGCCAAATGATAAGGGTAATAATATGACCTAAAAATGTATAAAAATTATTGGATGAGATTATTTATACCAATAAACATCATATACGTTAAATAATTTAATTTTCATCCATTTTAAATTAAAAAGTAATTTATATTAATTTAATATTTTGAGAGTTTCCAAAAGTACCCCCCACCTCAATTATAAAAGGGAACCTCCTCACTCAATTATTCAAACCACTTTGATCCATATAGATCAACTTAAACCTTTCCATTTCTCCTAAAAACATCCTTTTACCAGTTATTTAGGTCTTTTTTTCTAAATAGACCAAATCTAGATCCCTTAAGAAGATATCTAATGGAAGTCCACTAATGAAGAGGTAATAGTTTTAACAACTCATTCAAGTTCATTTCTTATTATATGTTCTATTCGCATGTTATTTCCATAATAAAGTAATATATATAGTATAATATTTATTATAAGATTTTATTATGATTATGGGACATCCATATTCCACCTTTTATCCATCCTATGAAAAATAAAATCATCACACAGGTGTATGTATGGCTTACTGTCTCCATGACACAGTGTAATTTGTTTCTCATCGCCACTTTATTTAGATGGGTATAATGATGGATATAATGTATATATATAAAAAATATTATATTATATTTATTCTTAAAAAATTAATATATCATAAACTTTCTTACCCATTCACCATTAACTGCATGATATTGTTGCTTGTGCGTGCATATGACCTACCATCTCCACGACGTGATGATATTAATTTTCCGTGTTCAACATTCAATAATAATTATAAAAATGTACATAATGAATAAATATGAAATATATGACCTTAATATCATTCTTTAGATGATTTAAATATATCCTATGGATAATAATCGGGACTTACATGATGAAATGTGAAAAAGAAAATGAAGCAGCTAACACATGAAACAAGGGTAATAATGAAATATTATTAACAACATTATATAAGAGGATCATATAAGATATCATAAATATGAATATGGATCTGTTATAAATTAAGAACATCCTTTAAACCATTTTACAGGATGTTAAATCAAGTTCAACTAAATTAAAGCAGAAGTTAAGGTATTTTTTCTCACTTTTATTTTTGGGGGACACTTGCCTTATACACTACTTATTTTTCTTTGTGGGGTGTATATACTACCCATGAATGTATTTTATTACTATCATTATAAATATTATATAATTTTAATATCCAAATAATTTTATTTCGTTCAGGGGGAATATGATTCTTCTGATTATAAATTGGTGAGGTTTATTTCACAATCTGATTATTATTCGAGATTTTTTAATATTATGTCTCCATTGGGGATCATTTTTCTTCCATGTCTATATTTTAAAAAAAATCAGTTTTTTTTTACTATTATTCTAAAAAAAATTAAATTCCATTTACCCATGTTCATTCTTTTATAAAATGTTTTATAAATAATATTTTTGTCTTTTTTCCAAACAAGGTTATTTATGAATTTTTTGAAGAAAAAAATACAGAAGGAATGTTTTTTAACTTATGGGGAACGAGTGTATTTTCCTAAAATCATAATTAATTAATGTTCTGAATCTTAATTTAAAAGTTTACAAGGATGCTTTCAAAGAAAAACGTTTCTTTTATAATTTCTCAACTTTTAGATAAATGATTCCACAGTAAGAAAAGGTGTTCTCTTAAGAAATTTTTTCTAGTTTTATTAGAGTATTTTCATCTATGTCAACATACATTATTCGATATTATGATTGAATGAGTTTTATATATTATGATACCATCTACCATATTTTATTGAATTTTTTATGATCAGTTTTACTATGGATGTGTTATTTTTATACTATTAATGGTTTATGCTTAATGTATTCACATTTTGTATGTTGGTTTTTCAATATAAGGGTTTACATTATTGATGTTTCATACTTTTCATATAAGGAATGAAATTGAATTAGTAAGTGATGGATGGGGCCTTTTAAAGCCCCTCAATGCATCGGTATGTCTCATAATACAAACTAGTATGGCTATTGGTTGAGGACTTACCCATTTATGTATGGTGTCTTGGACGAAGCCTTGATGATATGTTTATGATGCCTAGAATTATGCATTCCCTCATTATGATATTAGTTATTGATATTTCCTGCGATTATTCAATTAATATAATATCCATGAGATTATTTATATGGTATTATTTGATTATCATTTATTTTTTTAATATTATGATCACAATTATGTTGAAATGCATTTAGTTTTAGTTATTCACATAGCCTTACTATTTATGATCATTTATTCATGATAGATTCCACTATAATCATACCCTTATTGGGCATTTGAGCTCACCCCTTTATTATGTTTTATTTTTCCCAGGATGTGAGGATATAAATTATGATTGAAATAAGGGGATAAACAAGGAGAATAATGGTGTTCTTAAATGAATCTTTGTGTAGTATTTTATAATTTCAATTGTAATGTATGCTTCAAGTATGTATCAAGTTTTCCAAAACTACTAAACAGTTTGATCCTTTAGGATGAAACTCCTTGTAATATATTCCAATGTAAAAAATTAACCACTGACTCTAGGATATTGGGTTCATGGTATTTATAGTTGGTTTAAAAAAATGTTTAGTATAAACCTTGGGAACAATATTTAGAAAAACATAGATTAGATAATGAAACCCCATGAATGAATTGAAAAATATATCCAAATAAACATAGCTTATGATTTATAGATCACTTATACTAAAATTTTCAATTTAGATTATATGATTCAATAGTTCTGAGATTATACATTATATTTCATAATGATATGAGATAATCTAGTTCGTACTATTTTTATAAATGGTACCTAGTGGAAGGAATAGAAATTTTATCAATGCACATAATCCACTTAGGGATTTCCCTCCCATGAATGATAATGATGTTGGATCTGTAGCTAAAACTAGTGTTGAAAAACTTATAACTATATTGGGATAGCTGATTCGGGTTATGAAAAATAACTTGACCTGTATAGAGTAGCTTGGTCCATAATGTGGAGGACCAATGTATGAACACTTCATGAGAAAACAACCTATAACATTAAATGAGACTACAAATCTATTTGTAGATGAACAATGGATAAGTTCCTTAGAGAATATATTTTTTGATTTGGGAAGTAATGAACTAGAGAAGGTTATCATGGTAGATTATCGTATCTCAAGAGATTCAGATCAATGGTGGTCATTGATTTCAAACATGAAAGAGGAGGAAGAAATAAAAAAATAAAATGAAAGGATTTTAAGGAACTTTACTAATAAAAATATTTCCCTCATGAACTTCTAGCATATATAGAGAGGAAATTCTTGATTCTAATATAAAAGTGAGATAAGAATGTTTCCATGTATGAATCCAACTTCACAATATTCGAAAGTCATGATGTAGACTACATAAGTAACTGAAGGATTAATATTGATCATTTCTTTGATGGGTTATATCCATTTTTATAAAAGTAATTGATCTCCAAAACCTTCTCATCATATGAAGATATAGTCTCATGACCTATAAATACAAATAATTAATTTTATAAGCCTTATGAATTAAAGAGAATGAAAGTGAAGAATATAACGGTGGAGTAGGAGATAGGTAAAGGTAAAATGGAAAGAAGGATTTTCCCACATGTGATAATTGCTTAATTATACACCCCAGTACTTGCCTAAATGGAATGGTAGTGTGTTACAAGTGTACAAAGAAATTTTATCGGTCTCATGATTTTAAGATAAATAAATAATCTATAAATGTGAAATGTTTCAACTATAAGAAGATGGGGCATTATGAAAATGAATGTCCCAAGCATCAAGGAAATATAGCTCAAAATAAGAAAGGATATCAAGGTCAAGCTTATGTAATTACTACAGTCAAAGTGAAATAATTAATTTATTTATGTTTTTGGATTCAAGAATTATTTTATGATATTCTGGTAATAAGATTCATGAGATATACAAATATTGTACTGCATTAATTCTTCTTTATGAATTTGGAATCAAGAATTCTTTCATTATGGTTTTATAGTGATCAAGTTATCCATATATTTGGTATGTGAAAAAAATATCTATATTCAGTAGTTTGGGGAATCTAATGTTAAGTTGATTTTGGAAATTCAGTGACCTTCCTTCAAATTTCTGGACTTTGAATTTGGACATAATTATTTTGAATGAGTCTTAAGGTAACTACATATGGAATGGATTAATTTGAAATTTGTATATTATTATTTGAGTTTAAATTATTATTTATCATATTTGATAACCTGTGATAACTATATTGGTTTTAGTAGACATTTAAAAGCCAAAAAAATGACTCATTGATCTTATAATTCATAAAAGTGCATCAGGTGAGGAAAATCATTTTGAAAATTCATTTCTAGGTGTAAGGGATGAAGTCAAAATAGATCGAAGCACAAACAAAGGATGATATTATGCTTATTAAATGGAAATAAATCAATTAATTTCTTATTTATAAAGTAAAAAAATAATCTCTCAAATCTAAGAAAAGTAATTTGGAACAATAATGTTATCCATTTAATTTTCTTTCTGATAAATCAATGGTTATTTAACTGATCATAGATTTAAGGTTTTTTTATTGTTAACTTTATCAGGACCATGTTCAATATCACTCTCCATCAGAAATTGATAGTTATATTTCAATTCTATGTCAATGTTTTCACTTCCCACTAATTTTATCCTATTCAAAATCAACTTTTTTGTGTAACCATAATATTTCTCTTTCCCTCTTATTAAGAGGTGTTTTATTAACATTATTTTCTATGTGGGTTTCACATAAAGAAATTTTCAAGTATCAAACTTTTATTTTAGAAGTAAAATTTCAAATTGTGAGGGCATGGTTTATTAATGGAGGGGAGAATATAACACCCCAATATTTTACTTTAGGTCTCTCTAAATTTAATTTCTTTGACATTTTATATTGCACACAACACCAAACTTATATGAACAATGATATACAATTAAATAATATTATTTTAATATGATCATTATAACCTAACTGTTAAATTGGTTAGAATGAATAGTATTAAAAAATTATGACATTTATATATTATATATTTAATGAAATATTTTTACATTCATCAAAATTATTTTATAGGCATAAGCTTAGAATTTATCCAATTTTATGCATTAAAAGGATATATTTTTTTAATGGTAGTTTTACCAATTTTTAATGGAGCACTCATTTTAAATATAGTTTTTGAAAATGTTAAAAATTATTTCTGACAAAATAAAATTCTTCTTTTAATGTGGAATATAAGAATTTACTTTAGTTTAATTTTTTTATTTTTTTAATAATTTTAATGTTTTGATGAATAATAAATAAATACTGAATTTTAATTGAAAATATATTTCTCAATGAAATAATTTATAGTATTAAATTACATTTTTTATTGGTTTTAAATTATAATTAGATAAATTTTATATCAGTTAATCTAATTTAGGTCATTGTAATTAATTTCACATTGAATTTGGAAATAAAAATATTTCAATCTTTTGTACATTTTCACTTTAAAAACTCATTTTCTCATTACGTCAATGGGATTAATTTTAAATTAATTACTGAAAATTATATGTTTAAATTTTTTAAAAATGGATTAAATTTTTAGAATCATCAGATTAAAAACATTTAAATAGGTTTCTTTTATTTTTAGATATTATGAATAATAATTTTAGTAATTTTTTTTAACACGGTTAAAGGTAAATCGAGTAATTAAGGGTAAAAATAATATTATAAATATTATAAAATTAAAATAACACTTGTCTTAATTTTATTGGATGAGTTAGGTTCGACCAAAACCATAATTAGGCCAATTTTATGGCCTCTTGGAGCCACTTGGATGAATTTATTCCTTTTTTAGTATTTTACTCTAAGTAAAGTCCAATATGTCAAACTCATGTTTTAATAAGTATAAGATTTTTTATATGTGGTTATTAAGAAGATATTTTCAAATAAAAATATTCATTTGAAATATAAAATATTTATCTTTATCATTGTAATTTATTTTTAATTTTTATGAAATATGTAATCACCTTAAAGGCTTACATAATGATGATCCAATAATTGTTTAATTACTTGAAATATAAAATAAATGATATTAAAAATATTAAAATAAATAAAATTTGAGATAAATAATGCCATACATGAATTTTTTATATTACATAAACATATTAGTGATATATTAAAGGTTTTTTTCTAAGATATGATGTTTTAATGATATTTTAAAATTTTTAAGTAATGAATAGTATCAAAATTGACATTAATGATATTTTAAAATAAATAATAATTTATTAAATGATATAGAATTAATAAAAAATAAAACTCTACCAACAAATTTTAATAAGGTTAAATATGTCATAAATTATCTATTAATTATTTTTTTCACTATAGAGTAAATATATTAACCCTTATGAAATAGAAACACATGTTGTCCTGGTAAAAGTTAAAAAAATTAAATAAGGGTTAAATCCAAAAGATAATGGTGATAATATGACATGTCTAAAAATTATTGGATGGTAGGATTTATACCCATCCTTATCCTAGATTTTAAATAACTCACTTTGGATATGTTTTTAATTTAAATGTAATTTTTATTAATTTGATATCTTGATAGTTTCCAAAAGTGCCCCTCACCTCAATTATATAAGGGAACCTCATCCACTACTAGAAACATGCATTAAACAATGCTAAAAATGGAATTTATCTACACTAGATAAGCGCTGACTACTAGAGAGAGGTTAAAAAGCCTAGTCTTTTTTCATAGCTAGAAGAGTGCTGATAAAGGACCATTTATCATCGCTTATATAAGCGCTGATATTGAACTCATTTATCAGTGCATATCAAAGTACTATTAAAGGGGAATATTATAGTGTGTTGCTAGATCACACTACCCCACTAGTACAGTGTGTTTTAACAACACACCATAGCACCAAAACACCACAAAATTAACAAAAAAAGTATGCATATAAAATTTAAAAGAAGAGAAAAAAATCTAGGTTTTTTTTATCAGTTTTCATTATATGATGTGTTTTTTAAACTAAAATGATAATTATATATTGAAAAAACACACTTGGAGTCATAATGGTCACACATTGGGTCATATTTATGTGTGGATGATTCACACAGATCTCAAATGGCATTTGGATCCTTTTTCTAAACTATCAAAACAATTCAAATGTGTTTGCCCAGTTTTGAGTACATCGCTTTTCTTTTTTACTAAAATTCCATTTTAAACTGGAAACATGCACTTTGACTCATACTGATCATATCTTGTGTTGGTTTGACATGAAACTGATTCCTACACATTAAAAATTAATTATGAATCATTTTTCAAAATTATATAGACAATCCATGTTTGTTTTCTCAGTTTTAAGTGTGTGATGTTTTTTGAATTAAAATGTTGATTTTGAACTGATAACAGACACATTGATTCATACCAGACACATCATGTATCATATTGAGGTTAGTATGATTAACACAAATCAAAAACGAATTATGGATCATTTTTTAAATGTATCAAAATAATCTGAATGTGTTTATTCATTATTGAGTATGTGAGTTGTCCTTTTTGCTAAAATTGATGTCAATTTTAAATAAAAAGATGCAATTTGAGTCATATCAGTTAGACCATGCATAAGATTGAGGTGAGGATAATTATTACTTTTCCCAAATTTATTATGGATCATTTATATAAAATATTAAAATAATCTGAACGTGTTTACTACGTTTTCAATACGTCGCCTTTCTTTTTTACTAAAATGTCATTTTAAACTAGAAACATGAACTTTAAATCATACCAATCACATCGTGTATCGGTTTAATGTGAGTAAAATTCCTAAAAATTGAAAATGAATTGTGAATAAATTTCCTAAATTATCAAGAAAATATGAGTGTGTTTTCTCAGTTTTCAGTGAGTGACATTTTTTGAACTAAACTATCAATTTTAAATTGATAACAGACACATTGAGTCATACCGTGCACACCATGTGTCATATTGAGGTGCAGTAGATTCTTACATGTCATACATGACTTATGAATAATTTCACTAAAGTATAAAAACAATAGTAATGTGTTTTCTGATTTTTAGTAGGTCAGTTTTTCTTTTTATTAAAATTGATGTCATTTTTAATTAAAAAGACGCACATGGAGTCATACTGATCACACCGTGCAGCAGATTGAGGTACAAATGATTAAAACACATCTCAAATGAC
Organism: Viscum album; assembly: GCA_963277665.1. Classification (NCBI taxonomy): domain Eukaryota; kingdom Viridiplantae; phylum Streptophyta; class Magnoliopsida; order Santalales; family Viscaceae; genus Viscum; species Viscum album. Next base: position 180,122,115 of record OY728153.1, on the reverse strand, counting down.
TTATGGATAATTTTAGTAGAATTCAAAAACAATATGAATGTTTTTTATCAGTTGTGAGTAGGTGAGTTGTCCTTTTACAAAAATTAATGTCAATTTTAAATAAAAAGGCACACTCTGAGTCATATCAGTCATACCATACATAAAATTATGGTGGGGATAATTCTTACACATCAAAAATGTATTATAGATCATTTTAATAAATTATCAATACAATATTAATGTTTTTACTTAGTTTTGAGTGCATCACATGTCTTTTTTACGAAAATTTCATTTTAAATTGGAAACATGCAGTTTGACTCATACAGATCACATCATGTATTATTTTATCATAATAAAAATTCCTACATTTCAAAAATGATATATGAATTAATTTATTAAATTATAAAGAAAACACGAGTGTGTTTTATCAATTTTTAGTGAGTGACATTTCTTGAACTAAACAATCAATTTTAATCAGATAACGGACATATTAAGTCATATTGGGCACACTGTGTTTGAGATTGATGTGAATATAATTCCAACAAATCCAAAATGCAGTATAGATCACTTCCTTAAAGTATCAAAATAATCTGAATTAATTTTCATAGTTTTGTGAAGTTCAGTTGTCCTTTTTATTAAAATTTATGTCATTTTTAAATAAAAAGTCTCACTTGAAGTCATACCAGTCACACCGTGCATCGAATTGAGGTACTATTAATTCCAACACATCCAAAATGACTTATGTATTGTCTTCCTAAAGTATAAAAACAATATGAATGTGTTTTCTTGGTTTTGAGTAGGTGAGTTTTTCTTTTTACTAAAATTGATGTCAATTTTAAATAAAAAAATGCACTTTGAGTCATATTGGTCACACCTTGTGTCGGATTAAGGTTTAGATGGTTATTACAAGTCTCAAATTTAATATGGATCATTTTAATAAAGTATAAAAACAATATATAAGTTTTAACTTGGTTTTGATTACGTCGCGTGTCTAACAAAAATGTCATTTTAAACTACAATCACACACTTTAACTCATATCGATCACATCGTGTATCGGTTTGATGTGATACTAATTCCTACACATCATAAATTAATTATTAATCAATGTCCTAAATTATTAAGAAAATACCAAAATGTTTTCTCAGTTTTCAGTGAGTGACGTTTTTGGAACAAAACTGCCCATTTTAAATTAATAATGGACACATTGAGTAATATCAGGCACACCGTGGATTGGATTAAGGTGTAATTGATTCCTACACATCAAAAATTACTTATGGATCATTTAACTAAAGTGTAAAAATAATATGAATGTTATTTATTAGTTTTTAGTAGGTTAGTTTTCAATTTTATTAAAATTGATATAATTTTTAAATTAAAAGATGCACTTTGAGTCATACCAGGACCACATTGTTTCAGATTGAGGTACGACCAATTCCTACACATCTCAAATTACTTTTGGGTCATTGTAATAAATTATGAAAAAAACCAATTTTTTTTCTCAGTTTTGAGTAGGTGAGTTTTCCTATTTACTAAAATTTCATTTTCAACTAGAAACACGCACTTTTACCTATACCAATCACATCACATTCGGTTTGATGTGAGACTGATTCCTACATATCATAAAGGACTTCTGAATTGATTTAATAAATTATCAAGACAATCATAGTGTATTTTATTTGTTTTCTATGAGTGATAGTTTTTAAACTAAACTATCAATTATAAATTGATAACATACCCAATTACCCAGAATAATAATTATTTATAATTATTATAATTTAAAAATTATTATTATTAGTGTTTTTTTAGTTTCATTATAAAAATATTATTATATATATCAAATAATAAATTGTATATTTAAATAAATTCAAATATTATAAAAAATATACAAATATATATATATAATTAAATTCAAATAAAGTTACTAATATAATACATACATATATATAACATATATATATAATATTTAGGTAGACTCACTTTATTTATCTATTCATAGAATGAGGAGTGACCTCTATTTTATAGTTTTTGACAGTGGGAAGCATGAACCCCATTCAAGTTTATTGCTTATCGAGGTAAGTGTGAAGGAAGTACACACCTTCATCAACCTATTTTTTCAATCATGAGAACCTTATCATTTTTTTAATAAAATAAAACCTATTTAAAAAGGCCAAGTTTTATTTAGAAAAACATTAAAAAAATCCTCAACCAATTATTTTATTACAGTTTTATTATGATCTTTATGGATAATTTAAAGGATAAAAAAGAGGTTAATTCATCATTAAATATGCCTATATGTTAAATCAAATTAATTAATTTTAGTAACATACACTCATCAGCAAAAATTTCACTGTAGAAACCCATGACCCTTGGGCTTTATAGCACCGCAGTTTTGTATTCTGGTTCTTTGGTCTCCACCCTCTCCATTTCTTTTCTACCCTTTACTCTGTTGTTTTTTTTGTGTGGTTCTTTGCTCTAGAAGAAGTTGGTGGCAATGGAGCCATCAGGATAATAACTAGTGCCAATAGTGTAATTATCACAAATGGGATGCAATACCCCTTTTAGAGAACACAATGAAGTACAATTGTCATCCTCATCAGCTCATCTCCCGAATTGTTGTCATTATATTTTTTAGTTTGACACACATTATCCATATCTTGTGCACATGCACATATGTTTCTTTAAATACTCTAATCAGTAATCATCCATGGGATGAATAATGCTTAGATTATTACAAGAAACATATGATCATGTCCACAAGAGATGAGAGATGAGTCTCAAGGAAGCAAAATGCAATGATAACTGTTTGGGAGATGAAACTGATGAGAATGAAAATTGTACTTCATTGTGTTCTCTAAAAGGGGAAATGCCTACCATTTTTTAGAATTACACCATTGAAACTAGTTATTAACTCATTGCCTCCATTTCCACCAACTCCTTCAAAATAAAATCTCTACATAACAAGATAAATGATAGAGTAAAGGGCAGGAAATAAATGGAGAGGGTGGAGACTGAAGAATCGGAATATGCAAATGTAGTGCTGCGTAGCCCGGGGATCTTGGGTTTCTACAATGTAATTTCAGTTGATGAGTGTGTGTTAGTAAAATTAATTTAATTTATTTTACATATAGGCATAGTGAATGATGAATTACTCTCATTTTTATCCTTGAAATTATCCATAAGGATCTGAATAAAACTATAATAAAATAATTGGTTGAGGATTTTTATTAATTTTTTTAAATAAAACTTGCAGCTTTTAAAAAGGTTTCATTTTATTAAAAAAATGATAGGGTTTTACATGATTGGGAAAAGAGGTTGGTGTAGGTGTGTACTTCCTTCACACTTACCTCAATAGGTAATAAACCTGAATAGGGTTCATGCTTTCCACCATCAAAAACTATAAAATAGAGGTCACTCCTCATTCGATGTATAGATAAGTAAAGTGAATCTACTTAAATATTTTATATATATTTTTGATATATATATATATATATATATATTTATTATATTAGTAACATTATTTGAATATTATTATATATTTATGTATATTATTTATCATATATAAATTTATTTAAATATACAATATATTATTGGATATATATATATAATATTGTTTTTAATGAAACTAAAAATACTACTAATTATAATTTTTAAATTATATTAATTATAAATAATTATTATTCTGGTTAATTTTGAATAAAATATTATTATTTAAATTTTATAAATATTAATTACTTCAAAAAAATGTATATATATTTACCAAATTTTATTATTTTGAAAGTAACATGAGTTTACAATATTTTATTGGTTGTTTAAGTGTAAATTAGATTAATATTAATTAAATGTATATATAGATGTAAAAGTATATATATACCTAAAATGATGAATACCTAAAAATAATTTCTAATATATATAATTTGATAACTTCCATTCATCGAGCAGATACTCCCCCCTGAGACTTGCATTGAACAGTCTTTGCATTGCATAGGTTAGTAGAAACGTCCAACTGATTGTGCCCCATAAGCCCTTCAACAACACTAGGCTTGAATCCATTACCATTATCTCAAGAAACCTCAACCTTCTGTTGTTCACAATTCTTGGTCCCTCACCAATAGACATATGTAGAATGACCCAATTTCATACTGGAACTGCCGAAATCGACCCATGATTCAAACCACACAACCTAATTTCATCAAAATTCTTCCCCAACTATAATATAAATATAATCTATAGGAACTCTCAAGACTTAAACTTCCACAAAAATACAAGGGAAAATAGGTTGATAAAATGACTGGGTTTGACTATCAAAACATAAATATCTACCAACGATTTTCCCCAACCTGCATAATATCACTATATTTTGAAAATCTAAAGGGATCTTAGGGAAAGTGACCCAAATCACTAATATTCGAATGTCACTCTTCATATGGATGTCCTATGACCACCTGAAGAGATATAACCAGAATTCATTGTAGCTGTGAGGGGGAACTAGACCAAGCCTTGACCAGATCTTCGTTCGAAGAAAACTGATTAATGATGTTCATTTTGATGAGATACATATCATTACTCGATCTTATAACCCCCAAGACTCAAAGATTAACCTATAGAAGGTGTCCACCTAATTTTGACTCTGCTTAAAATGCACAATCAATGTGATATTAAGAATAGATGATGTCGCATTGTACTCTGGGGTCAAGATCTAAAGATTTGGAACACCATTAAATAGATTAAGGATAATAGGGTGAAGCGATTAAGGGAATGGTAGGAGAAAATCAGGGTTGGAGAAAGGGGAGAATGAACGAGAAGCACCCTTAAAGGGTTCACAACAGTATTGGATGATTTAACATGTATTGAGGCTGTTGTATGACCATTTTATTTCTAGCATCTTGTTTTTCTTCCTTAAATTCTTTGTTTTACCTTACTATTCCATCTTCAAACACTTCATCATCATCAAATTTCTCTTACATCATATTCAGGGTATCGACTTTGTTGTCATATTCCGTATAATATGGAATACTAAATTAATCCTTGGATAGATATTTTTTCATAACTCTAGTAAATATTCATTGTTGTGTAATAATAGGTTGAAGAATGACATTATAATCCTCCATGTATAATTATATTAAGCCATTATCAGGTCATTAGTAAAATAAATTTATTACTTATAACCAAACCTCATCATCAATTAGTGGATAAATTGTATTTCATACCTTATTTTGGTAACAAAATTTTATATATCTAATAAATTGTATCTTCTAATTATTTGGAGTTTTAATCAATCATGGTTTATTTTTTACACTTTGACTAGTGTAACACATTCTCTTATAATAACCACTTCTAGTGGTTATCTACTTTATAAATCAACATGACCGGTCTGAATACTTCACTATACTAATACATATAAATAAAAATCATTGTCTACATGAAAAAATTAAATTTGATTGTGATTTGAAAAGTTTAAATATAATTCACTAAAATAACGATGCTTATAATTTTTCATTGTGAACACATAAATGATTGTTTTTATTGAATAATTATTAACTTAATTCATATTAAAAGTTATTTTAACTATCTATTTACCATAAATAATGGTTAAATAATAGTTTTTATGAAATATTCAGGTAGACACAACAGTTTTTGGCAGTCATGAAAGCCTTTTATAGCCTTTGGAATTTATGATATCCTTTAGCAGTCACAAAATCCATTAACCACCATGAAATCCTTTGGAATATATTAAATAATTTAGCTATTCTAAAAGCCTTTTTAAATCATGAAATATTTTAGTAGTCACTAAATCCTTTGATAATTATATTATAAATATATATTATTAAATTATTTTCATTTTTATTTATTTATTACTAACTATAATTAAATAATTTAAACTATGATTACTTCATCTAAATTTGAAATCATTTTTCATTATCAATTCAATATTATCAATTAATTTATGACTAAAAATTTATATATTATTATATATAATTACTAATTAATTAAAATACTGCTAAATTATATCAACATAATTAACCATTTAAAATAGACAAAAAATAATTAAAATAAAATTTAAAAAAATACCTTTAAATGAGGTTTTAAAATTAGTCACCTCTTTAAATCTATCTCCAAATATTTATCACTCATTATAATTTTCCATCGAAGAGAAATGGAGAAAATAGTTGTGAAAGGGTGAGTAGATAGGGAGGGGTTTCATTTTATAAAAATAATGAAAAAGGAATCATCACCCCACAAAATATTTCATATTTTATTTAATAAAAGGCATTGGGGGAAGTAGTGTCTTTCACTTAAAAAATTTATAAATTGTTGTGCCCCTAATTTCCTTTTCCACATCATCGATTTAGGATAAAGTCATTGATAGAATCAATGATTTTCATTTTTTTTAAAATAAATTGATGCTATCAACATGTTTCAAAGCCTTTTTTCAAAATAAAAATAACATAAACCTATTTCCATAATTAAAAAACATAAAAAATAACCATTTTATGAATAAATAAGAGTGTTTTTTGGAAATATAAAATTACTTATGAATTAAAAATAAAAAATATATTCATCACATGCCCTTAAATTATAGTTTATAAGAAAAATAAAAAAAATTATATATATAACTTGTTATAAATTATTATCTATTTATGTATATTTCATAAATAAAGTATCAGGACGAATAAAATTTTCCCAAAAAAACTAGATATATGGTTAAGACCTTATGTTCTTCAACCTATAGCATTTCAACCTTTAGATATCACATAGTAAAAGGAAATCTATCTTGAATATTTATTATAATCTCCATATACTCTATATAAACCATTATATCAATGGAATAAAAGTATTTTTCCCTCGATAAGTTCTCTCTAACCCTTCTAAAACTTATTTTACATTACCATATTTAATTTAGGGTTTATTAATGCTTCATTATGTCTATGATCAATTGTGAATTTTAGGATTTTAAATCGACCATAGTTTGAATCAGTGTTTGATCTATTTCTCAACATGATATCAAAATGAGATTCATTTATTCAAAGAAGTTAGTAATAAAGTGGTAAATTATATTTTTTATGGTGAACACTGTGATGATTTGTTTTCTTCTACTTTATATTTATGAAAAAAATACTATTTTTCTTGGATTTTGGATGTTGCGATGCATATAAATTAAAATGATTTTGGAAATATGTTCAATGTTGGAAATAAATATTTTTCTAAAGATCATGTCCAAACCATATAATTCCTTCTTCATAACCTCCATGATTATTTTAAGAATGGGTACCTAATGGTGAAGGATTATCTCATGTTATGGAAAAAAACTTAAAGGGAATTATGATCACATATGAATGAAAGTACAACCAAAAGCATGGTATGAATGATGACACATAAGATTACAAGATTATAAATCCGTAAGTTAATATAACTCCATATATTTAAATATTACATTATAATTAAATTTTAATGGAGAAAATATTACCAATATCGATATGTTATAAAAAACATTTTCTACCTTTCACACCCCAAAAATTATTCTAAAATAACAATATTAAGAAAAGAAATTCAAAAAATTTTCTAAATAACTCTCTTTCCTTTTTGTTTTGAAATAAAACAATGATCTTATTATGAGGAATCATGAATCTTGACCCACTATTTAAACTCCATTAACTAAAGAAAATATATATCTTTAAAACTAGGTTTGTGGAAATTTTTTATGCATTTGATGTTGAGAAAAATAATTTGCTCGATGTGATCTAGCACCTCATGGGGTGATGAAGGGGAACCCCCAGAAGTTGTAAAATAATGAATAATCACACCCATATAAAATTAAAAATTATGAAATTGAATGATTTTATTGTGATACAAAGGGGTACAATATGTGAACTTTTCATGTGCCAGATACTTTTGTTGATATTTATTAGCAATAAATCAAAGGGAAAGAAAAACATGCTATGGTAAACTTTTTTGAACAATTATTGAATGTACCTTTTGTTTTCAAATTATATTCTATTAATATTCCATGTCTTGTTTTGTTTCCTTTTATTTTATTTCTAATATGTATATCTTATTTTATTTTTAATATAAATGGATTTTATAAATTACTTCATCATGATTAATTCTTATTAATAATATATTTATCTTGTTTATATCTCCATGATGAACCCAATTCTCAAATATGAGAAATGTTTGATCAAATTTAAATTGGGAAGTTGTGCATATAAGTACATTAACTATTAGTATGAAGTTAATTGAAGGCTCTTGAAGATACAAAGCATATCTTTCATGTGGTATACATATTTTAATTCATAATTATTTTTACATTAATTATTGATATTATTTATTATTATTTAAATAAATTCATGAAAATGGATGTCACATTAAGGCTATAGATGAAGGAGGTATTGAATACCTCTATATAAAAAGCATTAATAATGAAAACATATATATTTGAGAGATACTTTTTACATTTATTTCTATATTTTAATATGTAAATATATATACAATTGAATCAAATATGTTAAAGTATAATCTTACCAGCTAGGATATATTTATTTTTTGACATGACCATTTGGATAATCCAATATCCACAATGATGAGGAAAATAATTAAATTTATACATGATCATCCATTGGTTGATAAAAAATATATTTCACACAATAGTATAAAATGAGTTGTTTATTCTCAAGGAAAATTGATTATAATATCATCCCCATTAAAAATAGAGACTGAATATCTGTTTTTTAGAAATAATTCATGGTGACATATGTAATACAATTTAGACACCATTTTTACCATTGAGATTTTGATGATCATGATAAATGTTTAAACTATATACTCTCATTTGTGATTATTATCAACTCATAACTTTTTGTTTTCAATTATTATTACATAAATGATAAAGTTAAGGGATTAATTACTATATTTTTTCAATCAAGCATATTCATCTTTATAATGTTGGTAAATATGCATTGTATGATTTTAATAATTATTGCATGTTAATTTTCATAAGTGTTGAACATCTCATAGCTTAACTTCGCACTCAAAATATTTTAGTTGAGTTAGTTATAAAGTGATTACAAGATAACAGTAGATCACCTCTTGTGATGTTACAATTTCCTAATTTGGCATAGGGATATACAACTTTCTATACAATAGTAGTTATTCAAGTAAGACCATCAAGTTATCATGAATATTCTCTTTTGTAGTTATTTTGTGGTCATAAACCAAATATTTTACTTTTAATAATTTGTATTTGTGTTGTATATATTCTATTAGTACTCACACAATGAATAAACATGGGAACCCATATAAGATTAAGAATTTATAGTGTATTTGAATATTTATTGGACATTATTTCCCAAAAAACAAAGCATGGAATGAAATGGCTAATGAGAACTAGAAAATAAATTCATTTTGAAAAGTTTTACGTAGTTGAAGTATTTACATTGGGTTCACCATTTTTTTCTAAAAAACAATGCTATAACAAAATGGATTATGGGAATTGGAAAAACGATTCCTTTTTAAGAGGTTGACATAGTTAAAGGATTTTGGTTGGGTTCACCATTTTTTGTTCTAATAGACACTCCCAATAGATTCTATGTCTATAATAATCTATGGGGATTATTTCCAAAGGAAAGAAATTATTAGGTTTACTTAACAATTATTCTTGTGAACTCATATTGTTTGAGAGGATGGGAGTTCAGTCTCATCACACCATATTGAGATGAAATTTTTTCCTACATTAGGGATATGTTATATTTTTAATACAAGTTCGTGGACCTTTTCTAGATCCTGATACAAGGATGGTTTCCTTAATATTTAATAATTAGTTGACTATTAGTATGTGTATGAATTGAAGGTATTATATAAATATGAACATCTATATATATTATATGTTCTCCATTGATGATACATATTATTCATGTCATAGGTTCTTCAAATTAGGAACCATTATTTCTTTGTGATGTTTGTTTTGTGGTTTCTATGTTTTAGAGCCATACAATAGGGAACACTAGTGTTTATTATCATCTAGCAGTGTATCATTTGTTTATGGTGTTGGTATTGATCCTATAAATCATCTTCTTACATATCCTTATGAAAGGAGTCATATCCCATGTAATTTTGTGCCACTTGATGGGACACATCACACCTTTTAAGGTCATGTGACAAGGACCAATCCATTCATTTTAACATCATGTGGTAAGGACATCTAGGTGAAAGGTTCTTACAAATGATTGGAATGTATCATACATATGAGTGGCTTATTCTGGTTATCCTGAAATGGAATATGGCCCAACAAGGATGACATAGTGGGACTTAGAATGGATATAGCCCTCTGGGTGCGACAAAATAATATTGAGAATATTTCCTTATAGAAACTTTTTAATATGGGATATCCCTTTAATGTAAAATGGTTTGTGGGGAACGTATCCATGATTGATATGACGTAAAAACTCAAAGGAGTGTGTTTATGTGAGGGAAGGATATAAATTATCTCATGAGGGATCTATCATAATGATACTTATGATAAATGTTTAATGATTTTGGGTTTGAACCTCAAGGAGGAATCGTATGTATCCCATCAAGCTAGGAATCAAAACCCACATACAATAAGTGACATAGTTTAAGGTCTTATAATTGGATGATACCATGTAATTTAATTTCATGAAGTAAAGATGTATATAGGTAAATTTATATATAATATTTGGTGGATAAAGCCTCGGAGAGGCATCCTATATATCTCATGAAGGTGGGAATTAGATTCCATGAAGTTTTGATGTTATGGACATCTTCCTTAAAAAATGTATGACAATAAATTTTTTAGGGGGAGTTTCGTATATGGGCCCACCCTGGCCCTTTGAATAGAATGAACAAATATTCAATACTTACACCTAAATAATAGGAATATGTTGGATGAATTTATATCATGCTAATGGAGAGATCATTTTAGATCTATAAGCCCATGTGAATCATTTAAATGTGAGAAATAAGATATAATATAAGATCAAACACACTGCATATGGTTACAAGATTTAATTTTTATGGGGCTTACACACTGATTCCTCCTTGAGGTGATTCATTGGGAGTATGACCCTTTTAATGAAAGGAAATTATGTTAGTTATTATACCTAATTAGGATTCCCATAATGGGGGTATTTTGTTAAATGGATTATGCATTGAGGATTTCCTAAGATGATTCATCAAGAGTGTGGAACTTTGAAGAAAAATAACTTGGGGCTTGCACATAAGAATAATTATCTAATATGGTTGTGGTTCCCACAAATAATATGACTCCATGAGAGAGGGTATAAGATTTCAAACAAAAAATATTATAATGTTTAAATCTATATGGGGGTAGTATGGCCTGTCTAGAAATATGTCCTCATGAAAATATTGGGGGAAATATATTTAATATAAATCATGGTACTGAAATATGCATCTTACATATCCAGGGAAGGAAGGAATTAGATTCCTCCTAGTTCATAAGTTCTTTAACCCTTAATGTGAAAGATAGGTGGATTAAACTCATAATAACAATTTCCCTATGGGCTAGGGAGTGTTGGAGGATATTAAGGGGTATAGTCTTATGGGAGAAGAAGGAATTGGGAGTGTTTGATTGGAAAATTTGAGAGGCCATAAATCATGTGAATTCCATGGGGTCATGTTCTCCATATAAAAAATAGAAGTTTCATGCACTTCTCATAAAGAAAAATTGGCCACGTGAGAATGTAAGAGCATTTGGGTTATGTGATCACATAACTGATAAAGAATTGGGTGATGATATGGGCTCATCACATGACCATGAGGCCATATCATGATTTCATGACCAAGAATTTGTCATATGATTACATAATCAACTCTCACATCATAGGTTTTGTTCTAATATCATTCATTGTTCTTAAATTTCATCCTATGTTTCAAAATGAATTTATTAGTAATAATGATTTTAAATCGTTTGATTTCTTAGCTCTAGGAATTCACTCCAGTTATCCACTTATAATATACTGTAAATAATAATCATTTGTTGAGTGTTTGGGGAGGATTTATAGGTGTATCCCCCATATATTCACTACTTTTCACAGTGAGTGATCCATGTACCTGATCTTGAGTTAGTGTAGGATTATGCATGTAAGTTTTCCTAGTATCATGTGCCCAAAATAATTAGTTCACACATAATAAATGATGTATCTTAGTGAATCAAATGAAGAACAAAGACCATGAGATAATATCGACGTGGATAGCTTCACCTAGCTAAGACATATGATCAGTCTGTCATTAGGTGATCGCTTGACTCTTGGGGTGTCACATTAAAACAGTGACTGTATGAATGGCCCACCAAAGATAACTTTGATCATCTAATTCTCTCGGGGGTAGGAAATTGTGTGTATTTGGTACATCATGTGAACAAGTCTAGGTTATGAAATCATGTGTGAAACCCATCACATATAACCCATTCTCTTATCCTTGTGGCATCTCATAAATTGGTGGGGTTATGCGATCGTGTATCCATTTAAGGGTAATATAAACGCATGACCCTAAAGTGATTACAATTTTTTTTCCTTTTTAGAAAAATTGTATCTACTGTTTTAGGTATTTTCCAAACACTAATTATATTAACATTATTCTGGAGGGAATCAAAAAATTCCCCCTCACCATTAGAAATGATTTCTGGAAGAATAAGGGAGGACTCAGTTTTGAGGAAGTAAATGCCCTACTAAGTCGCTTAGCCTTCAATATATCCTTTGGTCTCCCATGTGACTCCTGGTATTCTAGGTGAACATTTGTATTCCATGAAATATCCTATAAATAAGAGGTAAAGGGGAATTTTTATTTCACTTACAAAAAATTTTCATATCTCTTTTATTTTATTTCTCCCATGTAAATTCTTCACTAGTGTTCTTTATGGGTCAGTTTCACTTGATCATACCATATAACCTCATTGCATGGTCAAACCAGATCACATAATCAATACACAGTGAATGACTTAAGCCAATTTCATGTATCTTCAGTGGGATCATGTTATTTTCATGATTGATTAGGTTTTATATGATCGCATGACTCTCTATGGGTCATGCGCTCTGCGTAACACTTCCCAAGTCATGCACTTCTTTTTATTCAGAACCCTTTTCAAATCAAAACTTCTCTAATTTTTACTAAAAATATATTTACCTTTTCACCTAATGAATATGTATTCAAGGAAGGATTTTATAGCAGTTATGGATCATTATAAATCCATGGTCTATAGTGAAGATATCGATCAGTGCTTCATTTTTCAATCTACTTAGGATAATCTTACGAGTTTGATGGGGACCAATTTGTTAGAGTACCAATAATCATATTAGTTAACCTTGTATGGGTTTGGCCTCTAGAATGATTCCCTGGTTTTGGAACCTCATTCTGGGATCGTTGTCCATCCTAGATCCCCAAGACCAATAATATTTTCATGGATAACATCTCATATATAGGTCATTTTATCTCTAAATATTTCTCACCAACGGATATATTCTGAAGCTTTAGATGATGAATTTTTAAGGGTTTTTTAAAAAGTCTGAGCTAGACATTCAAATTTATCAGTTTATAATTTGAAATTTCATATCCAAATATAGGTTCATATAGTTGTTCAATAGAGATATCTGATTGGGAGGATGCTTCAGAATGGACTAAGGCTAGCCCATCTTGGTGTATCATACTGCTATAGAATTTTCAATAGAGCTAAAGGATATAGGTTTATCACTACGGAAAAAAATGCATTTAGCGGCGGTTTTTTCCATTTCGCGGCGGTTTAAACCGCCGCTAAATCAATTGGCGGCGGTTTTGAAAAACCGCCGAGAAATCGTGCGTCGGGAAACTATTCGCGGCGGTTTTCAAAACTGTCGCAGAACGTTTCGCGGCGGTTTTTTAGCGGCAGTTTAAACCGCCTCTAAATGATTTAGCGGTGGTTTTTTTTGTTTTTTTTTATTATTATTTTTAATTTTTTTAATTTTTAATTTTATATATTTATTTATTTATTTATTTTTCGTATTTATTTATTTATTTATTTATTTATTTATTTATTTATTTATTTATTTATTTTATCTATTTATTTTATGTATTTATTTACTTATTTTATTTATTTTATTTATTTATTTATTTATTTATTTTATTTATTTTTCGTATTTATTTATTTATTTCATTATTTTTCGTATTTTTTTAAATTATTTATTTTATTTATTTATTTTATTTCGTATTTATTTTATTTATTTATTTATTTTATTTATTTTATTTATTTTATTTATTTATTTATTTATTTATTTTATTTATTTATTTAATTTTATTTATTTTTTTATTTTTTTATTTTTTTTATTTTATTGTATTTTTTTTATTTTTTTTATTTCGTATTTATTTTTTATTTTTTTTATTTCGTATTTATTTTTTATTTATTTTATTTCGTATTTATTTTTTTATTTATTTATTTCGTATTATTTTATTTACTTTATTTATCCATGCATGCACATCCCATGCACATGCACATGCACATGCACATGTATGCCCATGCAATATAAAGAAATTCTGCGTTCAATGAGATTTGAACCACTAACCTCTTGCATATTTTCCAAAGACTTTACCACTCCAGCAAGCTCGCCATGTGGTTAATAAATAAAAATTAAAAATACTTATATATATTAATTGAAAAAACAAATAATACATAAATAACAGATATCAACTCAATAATAATAAATAATAAATAATAAATAATAAATAATAAATAATAAATAATAAATAATAAATAATAAAAAAAGAATAATAAATAATATATAATATATAATATATAATAAATAATAAATAAATAATAAATAATAAATAATAAATAATAAATAATAAATAAATAATAAATAATAAATAATAAATAAATATAAATAATAAATAAATATAAATAATAAATAATAAATAATAAATAATAAATAATAAATAATAAATAAATATAAATAATAAATAATAAATAAATATAAATAATAAATAATAAATAATAAATAAATAATAAATAATAAATAATAAATAATAAATAATAAATAATAAATAATAAATAAATATAAATAATAAATAAATATAAATAATAAATAATAAATATAAATAATAAATATAAATAATAAATAATAAATAATAAATAATAAATAAATATAAATAATAAATAATAAATAATAAATAATAAATATAAATAATAAATATAAATAATAAATAATAAATAATAAATAATAAATAATAAATAATAAATAAATATAAATATAAATAATAAATAATAAATAAATATAAATAATAAATAAAAAGTAATAAATAGTAAATAATAATTAAATATAAATAATTTATAAAAATAAATAATAAATAAATATAAATAATATATAATCAATAATAAATAATAAATAAATATAAATAATAAATAATAAATAAATATAAATAATAAATAATAAATAATTATAAATAATAAATAATAAATAAATATAAATAATAAATAATAAATATAAATAATAAGTATAAATAATAAATAATAAGTAAATATAAATAATAAATAAATGTAAATAGTAAATAATAAATAATAAATAATAAATAATAAATAAATCATAAATCATAAATAAATAATAAATATTAATAATAAATATTAATAATAAATAATAAATAACAAATTATAAATTATAAATTATAAATTATAAATAATAAATTATAAATAATAAATAATAAATAACCAGTAACAAATATTATTATTATTATTATTATTTTATTATTAGTAATAATAAATGATAATTAATAATTAATAATTACTAATTAATAATTAAATATAAATAAATAATAAATAATAAATAATAAATAATAAATAATAAATAATAAATAAACATAAATAATAAATAAATATAAATAAAAAATAAAAAATAAATATAAATATAAATAATAAATAATAAATAATAAATAAATAAATAAATAATAAATAAATAAATAATAAATATTAATAATAAGTATTAATAATAAATATTAATAGTAAATAATATATAATAAATAATAAATAATTAGTAAATATAAATAATAAATAATAAATAAATATAAATAATAAATGATAAATAATAAATAACCAGTTACAAATAATAGATAATAAATAAATTAAAGTATATTATAAATAATAAGTAATAAATAATAAATAATAAAGGAAACACATGAAAAAGTATGAAAAGACGTGATAAGGGATGAAAAATCATGAAAACGCATGAAAAAGGATGGAGAAGCATATGAAGAATGAGGCATTAGAAAGAATGAGAACGCATGAAAACTCGTGACAACTCTGGAAAACTCCTTAATAATTCAACATAATCATCATAATAACCCACAAAAAACCATTGATAAAGATAACAAGTCATGGAAACCCAAATAAACAGTAATAAATGGAGCAATCGTTAAAACCCGTCAAAACGGTCATAAAGAGACAAAAACATTGGACTCACATTAACGGAGATAACTTATGATCTGAGAGTCCGTTTTAGATCCGCGACCTGTAAAATCAAAGATCCTGACACGATCTTCGACATGAAAGGTAAAATATTCTGAATAGACAGGCGGATTGAAAGTTACGACCATTTAAAAAAAAACTGACGGGGAACGGGTGCTAGAAACGAGGCATTGTAAAACATAACAAACCCGATACCCACTAAAAAGGCCATAACATATGATCTAGGAGTGCATGTGGGCGCCGAAACTAGTCAAACTGAAGCTCATGGAACGAGCTATGATCTGGTAGGTGGAGGAGGCCGAACTGACACGCGGATCGAAAGTTAGGTCCATTTGAAGACAAGTTCGACAGGACACCGGTGACGGAAACGGAGTTTTGGAGGCCTTTGGAGGGGTTTTTGGGGTCGAAAAACACAATAGAAGCTTCCTTGTGTTGATTTTGTGCATAGCTCTCTTCGCTGGCTTCGATTTGATATGTGGTAGAGCCCAAACGGACACCCGGAGCGAAAGTTATGGCCGTTTGAAGTTGGAGAACTTTTTTCAACTTTCTTATAACTCTAATATCTTCCGCACCTTAGACCGTCTCATGGTTTTGATTATATGTGCCTTTAGATCTCTTCATGATCTTCGATTTTACTGGTCATGGCGCTTCAACGGACTCCTGGATCAAAAGTTATGGTCATTTTAGTGATTTCAGGGTTTCTAGTGTTTTTTTATTTTTTCATTTCATTTCACGGCGGTTTTACCGAAACTGCTGCTATTTCCCAGCGGTTTTTTAAAAAACCGCCGCTAATCCTCGAATACAAATAAAATAAATGTTTTTTTTTTTGGCATTTCGCGGCGGTTTTTAAACCACCGCAAAATGGAACCCCGAAACGCGTTTAGCGTCGGTTTTAAAAACCGCTGCTAAACGGCAGTTTTCTTGTAGTGTATACAGAGATGTATAAATCTCTCAAAGCATCCCATATTACAAAAAAAATTGATCATAGACCTAGTCAGTTGATAGGTCTCAGATATGAATATATTTCATCTGACGCATGGTGACGTCGGCATTATCCACTAGGATGTTGAAAAAATCTTAGGTGTGAGAATTTTAGGGGATATTTATTATGATTTTCTACCTCTTGAATCAAAATGGGATTCTATAGAATAGATCCCCTATTATAAAGGATTAGATTAACTTGTCTAAGAAGTCCCTTGAGAAGGATCTATATCTGGGAGAAGACGTTTTATACAAGATGTAGGCTAATTATTCACCAAACAGACCCATCACGGACCCCGAGATAAGAAACCTAAGGTCAATCCATCAGGAGAATCTCATGGTGTAGATGGTGCCTATTAGGTAATATTTGAAAAGGGATGATTCGGTGATTGGGGGTGGATGGTCACCTCCCATTCCAACCAGTTTGTTCAGTTGGATGGTTTTATGGAAATGTACCTGAGTGGGTACTTGTTCCTAGTCAGATAAAAGGGTGGAGGGTGATGTTCCAATTTTTTAATAGAGGATTAAATTGAAATTGGTAGATATATTGTTTTCCCCATTCTGACATTGGCTAAACTATACCGCCAACTGCACCACATCTATATGGGAAGGGGTCCATATAAGATTTTCATCCCCTTCTAAGTGTTATAGAGTTAGATAGGGGCCCATATAGAAGGATATTAGTTCCATAGTATTTAGAATATCCCAGGTTCCTACTTAAAGACATTTAGATAGAGTATTAGTGGGTTTAGTCCCACCACACTGAATAATTTGGATATAAGAAGTTAGATAAATCAGTATGATCATTTTATCATTATATCATATGGGGTTCCCACTTGCACCATCACCAACAATAGAAAGGGTGATCTTGAAGTTCATTCCTACCTAATATCCATTTTTTGAGGGTTACCTCTCCACTCAAATGAACTGAAATATCCTTTGTGAGTATTATATACCCCACTAGTTTGGCTGTTAGTTTTCATGTTTTCAGAATAAATTCCATGTTAGTCTACATGTTTGGTCATAAGGACATCCAATAGTGGATATCCAATTCTGGATGATGTTCACTGGGGTGGTGACTCAATTCCAGGTGACCTTCCCCCTATCTGGTGTAAATATTGGTCTCTACAAGGCCTATTCTAATTCCTAGATCTGATCATACCTGAGGGGGTAATAGGTTTTACGGGTGATGAGGGCCACATTGTTTCTAATAGTGGTTGGGGTGTGGTTTTAGAGTATCAGTGGAATCAAAAAACCATAGGCCTAAAAATAAGACACCATCCAGTATATCTACATCTCCATAGATGCCATGGAATTATTATAGGTGTTTAGAGTCAACTTCATCTATGAGAAAATCCCCCAACAGACATGTCAATGAAAAGAGAACTGCTTGTGAGTGAAGTCCTGACTAGAGAGGCACCTACTCTTGTTGTGATTAAATTTTGAATTGTTTCCTTAAAATGGTAGGATTGGATAAAATATAACTCATCCACAGATTTTTGGAGGGTGTCATGCTAGGTAGATGTATATTTGGATAGTTTTTGTAATGTTATCGCTCCAACACATATTTCCTTCAAAAAACCCCACTGAAGACTAATAATTTTTCCAAGTCCTTAGAACCATGATTCATTGAATCAAGTTATATGTCCAGTACACCTCCTAAGTGTGATGAATGATGATTCCCAACATGATAGTGGATGGTGAAGATAAGGGAGATTGGTTTGGCTCTAGTGAATAGGTAATATAAATATCATCACTACCTACATGTATTCTTTAATACTTGTTATAAATTTTTTAACATTCCTCCATTTTTAGATATTATTGGAGGTTTGAGGGTTTTTATTAGATCTTACCACCCTATTATACTCTCTTCAGGGCATAACGGATAATGATGACTTGGATAGTGACTAGGAGGTCGATGACTAGGGCTCTCCTAGTCATATGAGACTGATGGTGGTAGTGATTACTAATCCAGGAGTATCACTAACCATGCCTCTACAAATTACACCTCCAAAACATCTTGTTATGATCTATTTTAATCTAAAACCTACAATTTTATCCCATTATAAGGGTTCTTCCTTATAGAAGACAAAGAAGAGAAAGTGGGCCAGACCATCAAACCATCTTCAATAAAAATCAACTGGTAAGTGTCATACTTTATAGAATCTTTCCTTTTTTAATTTCTCTAGTAGACTATCTTGACCTATTTGATTATTTTTGTCCTATCCAATTCCATTCAAAGATATATACATCTATATCTGGGGATAATGACATGATTTTTATCCCTCTAGAAGGATCTTCGATATTGGATGAGGTTTGTGGAGAGGTGGAACAACCTGGGGTCCGAGAAGGGTCGAATCTAGAGTCTACTAATAATTTTATAGTGCTCATGAACTTTGACTTGGAATGAGTGAGTACTCTCCTAGAAGATTTTGATTCTAGTATTTATTCCTCTATTGACCTATCCATAATGGAAACACCACTAGGTGAGGGTATGTACTTCTTTAGAAACTGAATACACCATCGGGTCTATGTCATGTTATCTAACATCCTTTTGTTCTTACAGTCCTTCATGGTGAAAATTATACTATGTAAATGTAAGGGATATAGTTTGAGACACAAATTCATAAAACACATGAATGTTTCACTATTTCCCGTTTAGTCAAGGTTAAGGTTATAGATGTTTTTTAATGGTTCATGTCTCATAGACCCCTAATTAATATTCTTTGGTATCCCAACAATCAAAAGTAGTCAAATAACAATCATGTACCTCACCAAGACCACCAAGGGATGAAAGTACGAGTTCCTTTCTTAGTGACTTGATATTATAGTGTATCATTATTCATGTATTAGGCCTGATTTTAGACTTGGATCTATTTACATTCATCAAAAGATGAGGTGGAGGGTGTGGGGGTACATCTGGAGTCTAATCATGGAGGTTCCCTTTGAAGAGATTAAGGATTTGTTAGGCCAATTCTATTATATGTTTACAACCATTGGTTATGGGGGTTTCAACTATCGGGATCTTCATGATAAGGTGAAGGAGGTGGTTTCCTTAAGGGAGTAGAAGAGGTCCCTACAACTAAGAATATTGGTGGTAGAGGACTCATCTTTGGCTAGGAAACATTGAAATGAGGCTCTGAACATTGATTCCCAAGGAACAATAGAAATAATTGATCACCAAGATCTGTTAAATGTTGGGAAGGATGATATTGATACAATCCAATAGAATTTATCTCATCTAAAATACATTCTAAATGATATGGAGAAGATGGTACCAAGGAAATAGGGACTCGTTGATGTCGTAGAGAATTTAAGGCTTGATATTTTTCTAGGTTCAAGGCATTACAAATACTACAGAGGTGGAGACTAAATTACTAGATCACTTGTTCAAATATATAGCTTCCCTGGAGAATAATTTTTTGGAGATTAAGTTATTTTATGAGAAAATGTTATAATATTTTTTAACTTTTAGTAGCATCCTTTTATTTGGCGTATTATGGGAGAGAATCCATATTATGGATATTCCTACCACTTTTTAGAATTTTCATTAAAAAATATTTTGAATTCCAGGTCTTTTTATACTACTCTTCTCCTTTCACTATATTCATGACATTTTAAGACTCAATGTTATATATATTTCCAATAATGTAAATTCTTTTCGCTGTATTAAGTGAACCCAAATATGATCTTCAGTGTTTGAGTCATAATAGATTTATCCTAGGAGTGGATCATGGATGAAAATCAGTATAAACATCATCATAAATATATCAGGTCTATCCCTTTCAAAAACATTTGGTTCAAATGGATGACTTGGGTTAATACATCGTGGATTGAGAGAGTTGTAAATTTTTCCTAGACCAAAGGCCTAGCAAGCATATCTTGACATTTTTTTGGGGAATATTAGAGACCTCACATGATTCTTTGGATCCATTTTTATTAACCTTTATTTTTCCTAGGATTATTATAATGGAGGCCTATTGAGAATATACTTGACTTTTCTTAGGCCACCATTTACAGGTTTTAGACTTTTAATGAGTTTTATGAGTTTTTACGGGTCAATTTTTCCTGGTCACCCAAGGTGTGTGTCTAATGAGAAGGGACTAAAAATTTTTCCATACCACCATTTATGGGTTTTTATCCAAGATATTATTACACCATTTTCCATGGTCAGTTTAAATTCATTCATGTTAGACCAATATAGATGATTTTTACAGTTGAATAGATTTTTCCTAATAATGATAAAGTTTTAAGGTTATATAGATTGTACCTTTTGCATATTTAGTGTAGGTTTATATAACTTGGAACTCATATTTTCAACCTAATATTGAACCCTAAATTATAGATTCATGAAAAAGGGGACTCATGTCCTAAAGTTCTTGAATTGGGGTGATTAAATGAGATGGACATGCTGAGGATGATCATGAATCATGCTAGGTGACGAGTTCCACTATAATTTTTTTAGGGATCACAGAGATCAAAGGTCATTTTCTCAAGATAAAGACATGTCTATTTGATAGTCCATGGGTTTATATGCAAGTTTCAATGGATTATATGAATATTAAAGTAGAGGAACCCTTGAAATCAAAAAATCTCATTTCCAAGTGTCATGGAAGATTTTATGGGGAATTTAGTCACTCAAGACATGAAGTGTGTTATGGATGATAGATATTCAAGAAGGATTGCTAAAACCCTACATCATTGTTTCAAGGATAAGTATTCAAGAAGGGTTTTTAAAACTTGTATCCTTTTTTTGAACAGTTGTTTAGTATATAGTGATATAGCATCAAGGATATAAAATCCACCTGTATTTTTGGATTTCAGAATGTGTAAATCACAACTCAAGGATTTTGAACCGAGGGTGATAATATGGGATAACCATTTCCGGGATGATCATGAATCACCTTGAGTTGATGATTTCTAATGCAATTTTTTCAGGGATCACATGGTTCAAAGTACATTTTTTTAAGGAAAAACATATCTATTTGACAGTTCGGGGGATCATGTTAAGGAGCTAGGGGAAAACATGCATAGGAAAGTATATGGTCCATTGAAGTAGTACATGTACCTCTAAAAGGGCCATAGAATATTTGAAGAGATCCAAACACCTGATAAATTAATAGGCTATAGATAATAGTTATTCAAGGAGGGATCTGGGACCCTGGATATAGATCATACAGTAAGGTCCAAGTGAAACTTGTCATGAATAAAGGGAAAATTGCTGGTATAGACTACCCTAAGAAAGTGTGAATTAAATTTATGATTCTTAATCTCAAATATATATATATCATAGTATTTAGTTTCATATGGTGAGGACCAACAAAATGATCGAGAATGAGATACTACATCCCTACTTTGAAAATGGGTATAGAATATGGGGTTGTAATGTTAAGGATATTTAATCCACTTGGATAGTTGGATTATGGAATGCGTAAATCATAACTCAAGGAGTTTAAACCAAGGATGATGCAATGGGGTATACATTTTGGTAATTATTTTGAATCACTATGAGCTGAAGAGTTTTGTTTCAATGTTTATAGGGCTCACAAGGATTAGAATACCTTTTTTCAAGGTGAAATGTATCTTATTGATAGGTCAGGGGATCATATATAAGAGATAGGACAAGACATGCATAGTCAAGAAGAGGGTACCTTGAACTTGTACATGCTTCATTCCAAGAGCTATGAAAGATTTTTGAAGATCCAAACACTTGATAAATAAAGTTGGTTATTGATGAGAGATCTATCCAAGGATGTTTATAACACCCTAAAAGTTTTATTTTATTTTACTAAACATTTTATCTAGGTAAAAGGATATGGAAAATAATTTCAATAACTTATTTATAGAATATAAGGGTCCATGGATCATGTTGTGGATTTTTATATGGTAATGGGATAGATCCTTGGAGCTATGAACCTTTTTTTATTTTTCACTCTAAATATTTATCAAACTTTGGAGATGAAGAGAATATAGAGAAAATCCTAGACTTTTTCATAGATCTCCTTTTTTTGGTTTTAAATCTGACAAGTTATAAATCTATTTCAATATCAATTTAGGGTATTGGGATTTTGACTCTCTAGGGATAGAGTTAATGGTCTTACAACATTGACCAAGGTTCACATAGGTACCAGTGGAAGAAATGCATAGTCAAATAGGGGGATCCTTTAAATTCTTACAAACTCCTCTCTATGGGTCATGGAAGGTTTGTAATAGTATGATACACCCAAGAAACAAATTGAGGTTTATAGATAAAGTTTCTCTTGATGATGATGTAAACACCTTGAACCCTAGTTATCCATGGTCATGTTATTGTGGTCCTTTGATAAGGAGTGATAATGGGTGACAGTCTTTGAAAGTTAAACATCATGCAATGAGGACGTAACTATCATGAAGTTTAAAGTCATTGGATAAGGAATTACTTGTTTGATTGTTTAGGATCATGTGATGAGGACCTTATGCTACATATTTTAAATTATTATAGCTAGGACAAAGGTTGTACAATTTAACTTCATGTAACCATAATATTGTGAATTGATATGAAAATTATCTTTGGAGACACCTTATATTGGTCTTGGGAACTTGAATACTTGAGGCATTTTCATCCTCACATAGGCTTATATATAACGATATGTTGGACCCCTTTTCGTAAATAATAATCACATGAAAGTTAGGTGACCCTTCATTTATTGACCAATCATGGGTATTTTAAAGTCTTCTAAAGTGGACCAATGATGTATCCTATCATTAGTCCTGAAACTTCACATAGGTTAATCACCCAAAACCTCTAAGCTCATGTGATTCATGATCATTGTGAGAAAGAAGAGGTGGGTGTAGAATCTACAATACTATATTGGCTAGGTGTTAATGACCAATATGCATAGGAAATATATGGGATATCTTACTATGGAATGGGTTTTCGAATGAGATAAATCATGTTGACGAATATTACACAGATTCTGCTCATATGCAGGAGGAGTTCCTTTTTTTCTTTCTGATATTTTGTGAATCTAAATCGTTCTTGGGATAAAATCAACTCATCTTAGAACTAATTAAAAATAAGACCCACTATGAATAATAGGTTATTTTATTGGTAACCTAGATGATCTAGGTATATTTTTAATTTAGGTTGCTAGACCGCTCTGGGCATCACTGGGTATCTTATAAGGATAGAAATCAAGACACAAAAGAACTTATATAGATACCTATATAGGTCAAAATAATATGTAGGTAAGGATAATTTTATCAATTCATACACAATATATGTGAGGCTTCTTTAGCACAAATATGGATCATGTATAGGGAAAGAAAATTGAATCATGCCTTAGTGTAAGGTCATCGAGGAAGTAAAGTACCGCTAAAAAGGTCCAAACACTAATCTAAGATGGGGATAATTTTTTAATTTTTTAATTTATAGTTGGGCATGGGATAAGTAGTCTAATAAACACTATATATTATTTACTAATTGGAATAAATCCACAAAAAAATTCTTAAGGAAAAGGTCCCCTATACATATCTGATTCATATGTAAGGTAAAGGGGCATGCTACTCTACTAAAGAGAGTCTATTCCATATAATATAGGTGAATTATATCTAACTATATAATATATCATGAAGGTAAAGGTATATAATATTGGAATATTCTTTCATTGGTGAGGGCATCTTCACATTCTTTCATCCAATTGAGGGTGGCTACTTTTGATATAGATCATGCACCGGGGAAGGATATGATGGTGATGGACTTGTGACTGGATGAAGGATAACATACCTAAATATAAATATGCATATTGATAGGTTTAGAATAAATTCACACGTAGTTCTTATATAATAAGTTCTCTATAAAAATCAGGACCATGTATAAGAGAGGGATTATATTTTTTCATGATGTAGTGGTTTGGCCCAAGACAGGGGGTCTGGGCATCACTACATATCATGTGTGGACAAGAATCAAGAAACATGTAGTTGATGGAAAGAAAAGGGTCCCCTACATAGATCTATCTCATATTTAGTTAAAATAAAATGGGATCACTATTGTCTTATACATTTTGGTTGGGTCAAGGATGTAGGATCCAGGCATTCCTATGTATCTTGTATGGGCATAAATCAAACCAAATGTAGATCTTGGAAAGAGAATTCCCTACATAGATCTAACTCCTATATAGGGAGATGAAATTTTTTTACATTGTGTATAGGCCTAGTATGTAACATCTAGGTGAAAATATATATCATTTATAGACAATCATAAATCCACACATAGTTCTTTGTAAGAAAGGGAAGCAGGTACAGTGACCATACAATTTAATTTCATATGGTAAGGAAGTTGGTTTATGTAGATTAAATTCTTGATTTTGGGACCCATGATTAGTTTCACATGGGTTTGAACAACATAAAAAGTATCATAATCTTTTCTCTATGATGGTTAAAGGAGAAACCCAACATCAATGAGTGAAGGTTCAAGAATCAAAATAAAGTGGGGGCATCTTGAAATTATGGTGTGAAAAGGGGGGAACTTATCCATTTTAGAATTTTTGGTTGGTCCTATAGTAAAATATTTATACATCACTATATATCCAAAAATAATAAGAATAAATCCCTTTATAGGTTTTTTCAGTAATTTCCCATGTGTTAATCTAACTCATGTTTAGAGAGAGGGTATTTATTATGCATGAATCTGGCTCTCGAAAAGTCGTGGGTCTCATAGGATGGATTACACTATATAGTTTAAGGTCATACATGATAGACCATAAAAGGTTTTGGTATCAGAGGAGACCCATGGTTGGGTCCAAGATAGGTTATCCTAACATCATTATATATCCTAAAATAATCGAAATAAAGTCACAGATAGTTCATAAAATGATTTCATCCCTACATTAATCAGATTCAAGTATAAGGTCATTATTTATTAATGGAATGTATGTCTAGGACTAGGATAAGGATATATTCATTACTATGTATCCCTTAAATATGGAAATCAATTAATGTGTAGTTATACTATAGGAACCCTATATACATATGGCTCATATGTACTGAGGGGTATTTTTTGGTCATTTTCTAAGTGATCCTTGACATTATAGTCAGTTAAGGATCTCCTATATAGATCATGTTCTAACATATGGGAGGGGAATTTCCATGTTCTATTTTGGTATGGGGATGTAACATTCAACACTAACACAGATTTATGGATAAAGGCATGATCTACATATCCTAACATGGATATTTCACTCATGTAGGTAATAGATCCAATCAAATGGCCCACTCTAAGAAGTTTATAGTCTTGCAGGATAGACCAAATTTCATTTAGTTTAACATTATATGAAAGGTATATTTTCATGTAGTTTTACTTTTTTCAACAAAGACTTGGGTGTTCAATATTTTAGGTTCATGCAATGACTACCTACGGTGTTATGTATTTTAATGACTTTCTACTCTGATTAGTGATTCATATGGGAATTATAAAAAATTATTTCTTTAAAAATCTGATATTGGTGGATGGCATGATTCATTCCCTATCCATTTCCTATACGGAGTATGGTCTATAGGAATAGACTCTGTGTATGATGTAAGGTACTTACCTCTTTGGTTATGATTTTGGAGGTTTCTTTATTAGTATAATTGGGGTTCTAAGAACCAATACCATCTCTTATAATAAGAATGAGAGGAGGCATACCCTCTTATTAAAGGGTCATGAAATCCGATTCATATGGACTATCAGGTTGTGTAATGTATGAAACCTATTATCATCAAGTAATTCTAGCTCATTAACATGATTCTTAACACACTCATGTTTCATGAATAATTTTAAGTGTTTTCTTAAATTTTTTGAAATATTTTTAATGAATAATTCCATAAAATGAATTTTTTTTAATGAAATGTTGGGAATTATAAAAGTGGAATTTAAATTATTTGAAATGAAGTAATTTATTATGATTTTGAAATTTGGAATTTATTTTAACATTGGGTTGAAATATTGTTAATATTTTTTGATTATTAAAGAGATAAAAAATGGTAAACTGGGGAAAAACCTCTACCTAAGGGATCGCACGCAACATTGGAAGCCCACAAGGGGGCACCCATCCATTTAGGTCCAAGGGAGGTCTAGCACCAGTGGTAGATACCCACGGGGGATCAATATCATGTATTGACTCATGGGTAAGAGCATGCAAGAGTACAGGTGGGCTAAATCCCATGTGTGCACCAGCCCATGGTGGTTAAGCCCATGAGGCGGCGGGAGGAGAGCCTCCCTGGGATAGGGACGTCCACAGTGGTAGTGGGGATCCTCTGACCCTCGAATGAATTCACTACCACATAGGTTTCATGGATTGATATTTAATAAATCATATAACTCCTACACAAAACCAATTTTGGATGGCTCGATATGTATACTATTCAATTCTAAAATGAATTGCATGACCCTACTCAAATATTTCTCACGCCACTCAACATCACTGCTCACCACCTTCGTCCATGATGTCAATCACTACTACTTCACCCTGGTACATCCATGTTCGGTCATCAAGTAAGTTATTTGGATCTCTACTCCCACAACCAAAGCCCAATACCACATTTGATCACCTATTGGACCCTAGAAAACCCCCATGAAGGCTCCATATGGCCACTTCGAAGGTCAGATGACTCAGAGAGGTCTTCCTTCACCGATGGCACATCTATTTCCCAATGCTTCCATACTACCATTTCCTTTACCACTACCACATCCACCAATGTGATTCTATATTTCCACATCATGAACCACATGAAAGTGGCTTATCTGCATATTCCCATTCCATAATGAAAATCTAAACACCCAAAATCATTGGGTGTTTTCTTCTTCCACCTCGGGTCTCATGGGTGTATCTATAAATAAGTATCCCACGGATATGGGAAGATATGAGATCAAGGGATCCTATATAACTCTATAAAATAAGGTTATAACCCACTACGTAGGGGATTTCAACCCATAAAGAAGGAGGAGTCTCGACTACCAAATCAGATGCGTTTTTATTTTCCCTTTTTATTTTAGTTTTATTTATACTTTAATTTCTTTTATTTTCTTTTATTAAGTAATTCATGCATGTTAATTTTTATTTAATAGTTATACCCCCTATTCTCCATTCCTCTTATTATACTTCTTCTTATTTCATTCTGTCCATTATTTTATTTTCTTATAATATTATTTTTATTTTATTTTATTTTCTTCTCTCTCTTCTTCTCTCCCTCTTCTTCTATTTCTATTTTTATTATTTCATGTATTTTCTTTTTTATTTTTTTCTTGATCTATTTTATATTTTATTTTCTTTTCGTTATCTTAACTTCTTCTCACTTCACCATTGTGATCTCTTACTCTTGATAGTGGGAGGCTGAACCAAGCCTTAGCCTAAGGGAGGTTAGGAGTTCTTTAATTATTTCTATTTTTTTTAGGTTTTTAATAGAAGTGAGTGGAATGAATGGGTTTATAGATTCCCACCATTAAAATTAAACTCAAATCTATTTCTATTATTTTATTTTTATGTATTTCCCCTCTCTTCTATTGGCTATCTCTTCACATGATAAAGTTGATCTGATTAATGGATGAAATGGCATATGATGGGTCGAGTCCAAGATGATGTCACACTCTTAAATTAGTTAAGTCATCAACCGTGATTAGAGGAGGATGTCGAATTTAGATTAATTAAGTAATTAAATATTTCAAAACACTAAATAAAAGGATAATAATTCATTCATGAGATTTCATATAAGAATTATCAAACTAAATTTTTTTAAAAAAATAAAGGAGAATAATGACAGAACTCAAAACTAAACCTAGGACCAAGTTCTTTCTTTATAATTTAAATTTGTTTAGTATTACATGGTAATTTAGAATTTCATGTCATTTCATTATTTTGGAAAATAATCAAATCCAAATTTTATCATTGTTTTCTTAAAATAATAAAAACAAAAAAAATAATTACATTTATGTGAATTAGAATAAATAAAAAATTGTGAAGCTCTTCAAGTGAGAAGACACTGGTCAGCTACTATTTTGCACTAGAAAAAACATAGAAATAAGTTTTTTCCATTCCCCATGATAAGAATTAATCAAAACTAATATCGTTTCTGAGGTTCTGATCATTTTTTTATTCTTACTTTTTATTTTTTACACTCAGTAGATAGTATTTCATTGTTTTCTTTAAAAATATAAAAAAAATATTTAACTTGACATAGTCTGTAGAAGATAGAGTTTCCTTATTTTTTGAAAATATCAGGGGATCTCAGAACCAAATAATCATAGAAGATAAATTCAAGGCCCACATATAGGAACCTAAAGATACCCTTGAGAAACCATTAGTTAAAGGATTTTCCAGATAACCAAATGAAATCCAGGAGTACTTCCCAAAGTTTACTCAAGAAGTATCTAAGACACAAATAGAGTTATCCTTAAATATCCCAACATTTATGAAGAAACTACCCAGGTAAAAGTTTAGGAACAAGTGTCTAACAACAATCTCAAATATGAGAATTAGTAGACGGAAGAGACAGTAAAAGATTTATATGGAAACATTAATGTTCTAATTAATACTTTAATGCATCCCCTGAGCAACCTAAACCTAAACTATTGGGAGTGTGGCTAGTATTTCCGGATTTTTTGGAGGAAATTATAGAAGTTGAGGTCAAATTCAAGGAATATAAATATCCTAACCACATAAAAAGTCAAATCCAATATGACCATGAGGAGATAGAGTGGATTCATGATAAGGAACACTTTCCTGTTGAGATGCATATACGAGATCAACAAGATCTGGATAATTTCTACAATGAGTAGGATGTTCAACATGATCTCCCCATTCCTTATATGTTAAAAGACCCAGAACCACAATACTTGTATCTATCCATAGAAGATGAGTAGTACACACAAGTGATGAAATTTGAATAAAATATGGAGAATCCCGACTACCTTCCTTCATCCACTCAGATTCAGTTTCAATAGAAAACTACCTCTGAGGAAGTGATGAAACTAGAAAAATATCAGGGAGATAATCCTATTTTGAATTCATTGCATTATTATTGTATTCAATTTTATTTTAGTATCACTTTTAAATACTTTGAATTTTAATATTTTGTAAGTCCATGTTTATTCTTAGGGGAAGATGAATAAACTACACCTACACCTACTAAGAAATACATAGTGCTCCCTAATTTTAAGGAAAATACAATTGAGGAATCCCATGAAGAATTATAAGTGGATGTTCTTTAGGAAAAAAAGTTACAGACTGTTAACTCTAAAAAGGATAATTTTAATTTCAATTTAAATTTTTTTCAAGAAAAAATACCTAATTAATTTCCCTTAGATCATTCAATTCATACATCCCCTATTGAATAAAAATTCAACAATAAGGAGGAGGTTGAAAAATTATAAACTAAGTAAGAGATTGATTCATACTTCATCCTACCCCCACTATAAAAATTTTACTTAATTATGAAGTAAATGGATCTGGTATAATCTATCCAAGGATCATTACTCACAAACAAGGAAGAATTATATGCTAGGAAAATTCACATGTGGTGGTTAAAATCCAATATGACCAACCCACCATTAGACTATGGATAACATCTAGTAATTACCTCTAGAGGTGGTAAAAATATATTACCCACTTGGGGGATCAAACCAAAATTTATATTTATATTTTCTTTCTCGTAATTTATATTTCAATTTACCTCTTAATATTATTCTAGCATACATCCCCACTCCCTCTATTATTTTTGAGATAAATGGAATTATCCTTGTGTTTTAATTAATTAACTATCTTTTTAGGTTCATGATGGAAATAAGAATCCCCCAAATAGTATAGGAAGAAGAAAAAAACTTCATTTAAATAGCTTGTTAATTCTTACATTCTTTATGTTCAAAATCCCTACATTTTTTTCTAAAACCCAATTTTTATCTTTAATATAGAAATTGAATGCCCATACATTGAATTTATGATTTAATTGAATAAAATAGGATACATGAGTTTCCTAGGAATCCTATTATTCAATGTTTTATATTTTAATAATAATGATATTTAATGAGTAAATTTTATAATTGAATGATTAAAGTGAATCATGGATATTAAAATAATGACTCGTGATTTGAGGGAATTGATTAATTCATGTAAATGAAATTTACCAGTCATTTTTTCAAAATTTGGATTTCTAAAATTCATGTATATTGATTTATTATTCATAGGTCATTCCATGAGTTATTTTCTAATATCGTATCTCTATTCTCGAGAGGATTTCTTTACCAAATAATTCCAATTTTATCTTGAGAATATTTATTGTGTGATATTGGGAGATTCCACCTACCAAAACATGCATTGAAACGTTTCAAAGATAATGATTATGAAAAAACACATTTAAAATGATTTTGGTATCTTTTTAAAAGTCATTATCGTTGATACCAACTTTACAACAATCCTTGTTTATCCCATAGAGACCATGAATTCCCTTCATAGGAATGATCCATGTTTTAACCCATTTTTATTCATTCATACCATTCTCTTAGTATTTTCATGATATTTCAATTTTGAACTGTTGGGGTTGGGGAAGTCATGGTAAAAGGGATAAAATTCATTATAAGGAAAAAAGTGTGGGGTTCTAATTTTTTGTGTTGAAAAATGTTTTTTAATCATTCATTATACTTTACTGTTTTCCTTTCTTAAAAAAATGAAAACAAATACAAATGAGTTATGACCTGGACGAATCAGAAATCACCATTACTAGATTGATGATTTTATTGATCAGAAACATACATTGAGTTTTGGAAAAGTGATATTTGTTACAAATTGATGGGGGAAATTTTCATTACACTTTCATTTTTGATATTTTATACTTTAATAGATATAGCTCATCCTTGATTCTAAATTTTTAAACATAAATTCCTACCAACCTTAATCCTCGAAGTCATTTGGTCCTTAATTGAAAATTCCTCATTATTAGATGTTCCTTTTATCTTTTTAAAGTGGAAAAAGTATTTCCTTTACAAACTTATGGAAAAGAATCATGTTCTTAGGATATGAGTATAAATATATTTGAATTTTATCATGAGTTATGAGTGGAAAGATATAAAAGAGAAGAAAATAAGGATTTATAAAGTTTAATAATAATGAATTGAGGAACATGAATTAAATATAGGGTAAGTTCCACAAATTTCAAAAGTGAGAAAGTAAAATTCTGGGATTGATTGGTTTATTTAAAAATTTAAAAATAAAATTAATATTTTATATTGATTTTTGAAAGTTTAATTTAACATTGATAAAAAATTTATTTTCTTTTGAAATTTTAATAATGGTAACATTATCTCCCTTTAAATTCCATGTTAGGATTTAATTATTGAGAAAAATCATGGTTTATGTGTGGAGGTATTTGAAAAACTCATATTTCAAGAATAATTTTAAGTGTTTTATTAATTATTTTCAAATATTTTAACAAAATAATCCCATAAAATGTACTTTTTTAGTGAAATGTGGGGAATTATGAAATTGGAATTTAAATGATTTGACATGAAGGAATTTTTTATGATTTTGAACTTTGTAATTTTTTTAACATTTTTTTGAAAACATATTAAGATTGTATAATATTTCAGGAGATAAAAAATAGTCTAACTAGGACATCCCTCTACTTAAGGGTCTTTATGCCACATAGGTACCCTACAAGGGGCCACCCGGCCTTGCAGGCCTAAAGGAGGTCCATCACTAGTGGAAAGTCCGTACAGGGGTTTTGGACTATGTAGTGGTCCATGGGGACGAGCCTATGGGAGTGCATGTGGGTCGAAGCCCATATGAACACCAGCCCATAGGGGCCAAACCCAAGAGATGGCAGGAAGAGAGCCCCGCTTGGATAGGTTGGTCCATGGTGGAAGTGGGGGTCCTCAGGCCCCCGAACGGCTTCACTGATGCATCAGTGCCTCATGTTGATATTTTTGTAAGTGTGGAACTGTCCCAAAAAACCACTATGGGATGTCTTGATATTGATATTGTTCACTTTTAAAATGAATTTCATACCCCACTCAAATTTTTTCTGAGCTTCTCAACTCCACTTCTCGATGCATTCATCCACAACGATAT
This sequence comes from Viscum album, assembly GCA_963277665.1. Classification (NCBI taxonomy): domain Eukaryota; kingdom Viridiplantae; phylum Streptophyta; class Magnoliopsida; order Santalales; family Viscaceae; genus Viscum; species Viscum album. The sequence continues at coordinate 180,088,622 of OY728153.1, read as the reverse complement.
TGCATCACCCCAGGACTGCCATGGATGGTCATCAAGGATCTCATCTTGAGCTCTACTCCAAATTTTGAATCCTAATACCACCTTAGATCACCTCTTGTACCTAATATGACCACCATGAAGGCTGAATCTATCCACTCAAAGTTTAGATAACTTGGAGGGATCTTCCTTTTCCATTACCACATCCACCGCCCACCATTTTCATGTTGTCTCTTCCTTTTCCACTACCATATCTACCATGGAGATTCCACATTACCACATCATGAAACTTATTAAAGAATCTTATCCTAATTTGTTCATTCCACACTAAATGATCTAAAAAACTGAAATCATTATGTGTTTCCCATTTTTCATCTTAGGACTCGTAAGTGTATCTATGAAGAAATATCATGGGGATAAGGGAAGAGATGAGATTTAGGTATCCTATATGCCTTTATAAATGGAGGTTCTCAACCACTACCTTGGGAAGTTCAACCCATGATGTAGGATGAGTCCCAACTATAGAAGTTGTTATGATTTTGTTTTCTCTTTTTATTTTAGTTTTATTTCATCAATAATTTTCATTTATTTTCTTTTATAAGATAATTCGTGCATGTTAATTTTTATTTAAGTGTTCCAACCCCACCCCCCCCCCCCCTCATTCTCTATTATTATTATTATTATTATTTCATTCTATATATTTTTTATTTTATTATTCTATACTCTTTATTTTATTTTATTTCCATTCTTCTCTATCTTCATATCTCTCTCTTCTTCTTCTATTTTTGTTTTTATTATTTAATTTTTTTTCTTTTTGATTATTTTATTATTCTATTTTACATTTTCTTTTCTTTTTATTCCCTTATCTTATTCTCTCTTCACAATTGTGATATCTTACTCTCGATAATGGGAGGCTAACCTGAGGCTTGACGCATGGTAGGTTAGGAGTTCTTAAGTTCTTTATTAAATTCTATATAATGATTCTGGTAGATGTGAGTGGCATGAAGAGGTTTGGAGCTTCTCCCCCATGACAAGAAACTCAAATCTATTTTTATTTTTTTATTTATTTCTCTCTCTTCCATTTATTATATCATCAAACAATGATGTTGAAACAATCAATGGATAAAATGGAATATGATTTATTTGGGGCCTATAAGATGTCACACTATCAACTGAGGTGTGTCATCAACCTTGATTATAATAGGTGGTGTAATCACTACTTCAAACATCGATTTTATCAGCACTAGAAAAGCGCATTAATATCACTAAAAAAAGCGATGTTAATCAAGGCTAAGTTAAAGGGGGGGTCCCTTTTATCAGCGCTCCGAAAAGCACTGATAAAAACCCCTTTTATCAGCGCTTTTTCTTAGCGCTGATAAAAGTCAAAAAAAAAATAAAAAAAATAAAAATTAATTTATATTCGGGGGGCGCTTTTAACAGCGCTTGACCCCCCCCCCCCCCTATCAGTTCTAGGAGGCCCCCTCCCACTCTCGTGCGCTGCCCTTTCCCCCACACGCCCCTCCTTGCTTCCACCCGGATTCGAACCCGCGACCTCCCACTTGCGCGCCTACACCTTTTCCACTAAGCCATTTTGTTTTTTTATCTATTATATGATAAATCTATTTATTTTTATATATATATAGATATATTTATTTGTATATTAATATAGATTCATATTAATATAAATATATTTAGTTATATTAATACATATATATTTATTCATATAGTAATATATATATAGTTATATTTATTCGTATATTAATATAGATTCATATTAATATAAATATATTTAGTTATATTAATACATATATGTTTATTCATATATTATTATATATATATTCATTCGTATATTAATATATATTTATATCTATTTATATATATATTTGTAGTTATAATTTCTTATCCGTATATTTATTTGTATATTAATATATATTTATAAGATTAGTTTTAAATACATTTATAAAAGTTTTTTATGTGTGTTTATAAATAAATAAATAAATGCATACATACATACATATATACAACACACACACACAGACACATATATATTTATGAATAAATACATATATATGTGTATTTGAAAAGACATATAATGTTAAAATGACCATAAATTATAATCCAGAAGCCTGTTTCAACTCTACAACCATTCAAATTAAAGAAAACAAAACAATATTCGATATGATATGTGGACATGGCTAACGGACATCCGGATCAGAAGTTATATCTGTTTGAATGTTAACAAATCGGGGTATGTCGACAAAAAATGCAGTTTTGGAGGCCTTCTGGGCCTTTTTTGGCCTTGAAAAATGTTACATAGGGTTTTCCTAGGTCACCAACACGTAGAGCTCATCGCAGGCTTCGATTTGATATGATGTAGAGCTCAAACGGACACCCGAATAAAAAGTTATGGTCGTTTGAAGTTTGAGTTACATTTTCAGCGTATTTTAGATCTTTTATTAAGTTTTTTGATTTTTTGTCTCTTAAAATTTTTATTAAATGATTATTAATCGATGATAACTAGTAAATTATTAATTAATAATATTTTTTAATAAAATTTAAATCCATTTTCACTAAATTTTTTATATATTAAATGTAGTAGTCTATTTATAATTTTCTAAAACATATTTAAAAAATATAAATTATATTTCTATCAATATAAATATAATTATATAACAATATATTATTTTTCATGATTTTTTTTGAAATATAAAATTTATCAGCGCTAGTAAAAGCGCTGATAAATCCCCCCTTTATCAGCGCTACTCAAAAAAGCGATGATAAAGCGGTCCCCTTTGTCAGCGCTAAAAAAAGCACTGTTAAATGGTCACTTTTAACAGTGCTTTTTTTAGCGCTGTTAAAAGTGCCCCATTATCAGCGCTTTTTTAGCGGTGATAAAGGCCCCCCCTTTATCAGCAGCTTGTTTTTTGTGCTATTAAAAGGTGGCGTTGCGGAAACCCAGTTTTTTGGTAGTGAATTTAGATTTGTTAAGGAATTAGATATTTCAAAACACTAATTAAAAGGATAGTAATTTATAAATTATATTTCATAACTAAATTATCAAAATATATATAAACAAATAAATGAGAATAGTGATAGAACCCAAAACCAAACCTAATATCAAGTTCTTCATTTCTAATTTCATTTTATTTTTCAATGCATGGTTATTTATAATTTCTTGTCATTTAATTGTTTTAGAGATTAATTAAAACCCAAATTTATCTTTTTTTTATAAAAATAATAAAAACAACAAAAAAATAATTGTATTTAGTTTTATTAGAATAATTAAGTAAAAAATTGTGAATATCCTCAAGTGAGATGACCCTAGTCAGCTACTATGATTCACTAAAAAACATAGAAATTTTCTTTTTTTTCACACACTGCAATAAGAGTACATCACTTATTTGACTATTCATCTTCTGATAGTTGACCAAATATAATTATTAGAAGTTAGTGAAACTAGAATTCAATGGGTATCACTGCCTTTATTCCCTAGATAAGTGAATATGGAGTTTCTTGTGTACCAGTATGGGTTATTTTATGATAGGTCCACAAGGTGTGTATGAGTTTTTCAAGACAATATTTCTTGTCCTTATGCACCATTTTCTAGAGTATATTTGATAGGGTCTTATAGAAATCCTCAATCTACCCATTTGTCACTACATGATAGAAATTAAAATGGTTGGACTTAATATTGTACTGTTGATATATCCTATTCAACTTAGAAGAACATAAGTTAGTGCCATTATCCATTAATATTGTATAAAGGACATGATGTTTTGTAATGATATTAGACTTCATGAAGTTGATAATGTTCCACATCCTTACTATCATATGGGGTATAGCTTCATCCCATTTGGATAAGAAGTTTTTAGTGGTAGTAATAATGTACTTGAACTTCTTAGCTGTATTCGGGGGGTATGGCCCCATGACATTCATTCCCCATATGGAAAATGTATAAGATTATTTGGTGGTATGAAACTACTCTAAAGGATGATTGATGAAGTTTTATTATATTTTACAATCATTATAACTTCATGGTGAATTCCATGTAGTCTTGTATCATTGTTGGCTAGAAGTAACCAAGCCTCCCAATTTGGTGGGAGTATCAGGTTCCTAGATTGTGATCTTAATAAGATACCATGTGGACTTCTTTCATTATAGAGAGGGTATCTCCTTTTCTAATTCATCTGAGTAATAATCCATTGAATCCTCATTAATAGAGTATTTTTTTCTTATTCAGACCACTATAAAGGGTGAAGTTTGTTGCCAAATGTCAATTCTATTCCTTTTTTGATCAATCTGAAAATAGGGTCCTATTTTTGAGGTGGTCCATTATGGGTATTATCCATCAAATGATAGATGTAAAATTATCAAGTATTGGGAAAATGTTGATCTTATTGAACTTTTCCATGTCACATATAATGACCTAGGAAACCACCCTTTTATGTGCATATAAAATATTGTCTCATCCTAGTCTAGATTGGACAGGTTCATGGCTATGTTATCCAACACATTAGAATTATCATTACACGAATAGAAGATGTTATTTAGTATTGGTTCAATGGGAAACTCTTCTATCAGTCCCCTCAAATATCCAATAATAGGGTCAATTATTTCTTCTTGATGACATATTCATTGTTGATCTATTTGATCACAAGCTCTAAATTAACCTAAACATTTAAATGGTCTATATATAGATTTAGGGCTAGTTACAAGCCTATAATTAGGGAATTTTATTCCACCACATTTTTTTTGTATCCTTTGAATAGCATTAATGATTATGGAGGAATTGCATTGGTCGTGTAATTAGTAATAATTTCTAGAAAAACATAGTTAAACTTCACGATTTTCATTCTTTTCCCAATTAGAATTTGAGAGTCCCCATTAAAATACATCTTACATGTTAGGGAAGTGTCATTATTATATAAAAACTCTTCATCTGTGAGTTAAATTCTTATTATCATTATTTTTAGGGAAGGATGTGTTGTGAGGAAATCTATTAGCACCTTCCCCTTGATTACCTTTTATGAAATGAATTAGAAATCATAATATTGTAGTATGATCACCCATCAGTCAAAATTCCCTATCATCATAGGTATGATGAGAATATTCTTCATTGGGATGATACAAGATACCAAATGAACTTCATGGGGATACAAGTAGTGCCTTAGATTTTTTACCATGAAGATGAATGAAATGTAGTTCTTCTAAATATCATAATATCAATTTTCAGTATCTATAATTGTTCAAATAATATGGTAGATACTATTTTCATTTCCTACATCATTCTTATTTAAAATAATTTCATCAAGTGTTCACTCTATGAAAACCACATATTTGATGATTGTTTTCTCTTTTACCAGTCCCATCAAGAACGTTGGGTGAAGTATATATTTCTTGTTGGAGCGATGGATACATAGTGGTTTTGGGTTTGTGGTTTGACGGTCATGGAGCTTTCCTTGTAGGGTTTCATCCCCAGGTTCCTTTAGTGTTTCAACCCTGGCTATTATTTCTTTTTAGTATCAACTAAAAGTCATCTTTTTTAGGTTTATCTAGGGTTCTACTCAGGTTTAAATTTATATTATGGGTTTCTTCCTCGTTGGCGGTTCGTGATCTTCAATGGTGGTTTTGTGTTATGGTGTTGGTCATTGGTGACAAGATATCGAGATAGTGGCAATGGGATTCAGTGTTCTTGTGGGATTTCTGAACATCGATGAAGATGTTCTTATAGATCGGAGTCATAGATGATGTTCGGTACTGGTGGTGATCGCTGGTGAAGTGGCCAGTGACGATGATGTGGTCGACGGTGATGGATCAATGTGATGAAAGTTCGTTGGCGTAAGGATAAGGTCAGTGGTGCGATGATTGTGGTGTCTCAAGCAGCGGTTTTCTCTGACTATGATGAAGATGGATGGCGGTGGCAGTGTTGGGGCACGTGAAGTGGGCTGCACGTGGCCTGAGATTGGGGATGTTTTCATTTTGAAAGTTGAAAATTTGAAATCTGAAAATTTTTTGGTGCAGTTTTTTGGGTGTTTGCAGTGGTGGGTTATGATTTTGTATCTGGTTGGATTTGTGGTGGGTTCACACTTAGACTTTAAAGTGTCATTTGAAAATATAAAAATATGGATTATGGCCAAGAATTTTTTTTCATATTTATAGTTTACTCCCTTATTCATTAACATAGTAAAAGGGAGATATTTTCTGGCCAGGTTTTCTACGAAACACATGATATAATCAAGGTGTCCCTAAATTCATTTCAACTCTTTAAGGTTTAGAAGGGGAAGAATTGTGAGTATTGAACTATTCTTCTCTATTTTTACCTTAATGTCATGGTAGTGTACCAAAAAGATAACTAATTTCCCTGATGTTATCTTAAATGTAAAATTTAGAGTGTTCATATTTAATTTGTGCTTTTATAACTTATCGAATATTGTTTAAAGGTCAAAAAGATGGTCACATTTATATTGTGTCTTAACTACTAGATCATTTACATAGAATTATTTTATTTTCCCAAAATGGGTTTGAATATTTGATGTACAACCCATTGTTATGTGGCACTAGAATTCTTCAAGACAATAGGCATGACCTAGTATACGAATAACCCTTGAGGTTCTCTAAAGTTGATGGATTATTCATTTTTAGTGGCCATATTAATCTAATTGTGCCCTGAGTACCCATCCATAATGTAAAGGTATTGAAAACTTGTGGTTTCATGAATTCATAGTTTTCTGATTATAAATGTCATCATTTGAACAATGTCAATTGAGATCCATGAAATTGATGCAAACCTTGATCTAACTATTCTTTTTCTAAGAGGGATGATATTTTATTTCCATTTTGGGTATCACACCTCTCATATGAAGGTGGATTTAATAAACTTTTTAACTTTGTATTCAAACTTGGAATAATTTTATGGATGAATTCTCCTAGATTCCATCTTGAAAATTTAATGATCATTTGGTAGTCTTGGGTGATGGCTGTCCAGATTGAGGTCTAATACTAGAACTTATTCATAATTCCATGTGAACACATAGAGGTTATACTTTAATAATGATACATACATCTATTTTTCTTCCAAATTCATGGTAACACTGATCAATAAAGGTTATAGTTCCTCTTATGTTCCTAGATTTTCCTTTATGTTCTTTTTGATGGTGTAAGAGAAAACTTCCTCAAATATTGTAGCGGTGTCTTGGAGGTCATCCAATATTTATTTTATCTCCATGTAATCATAAGTTGACTTGGTACTATTTGAAATACAAGAGAATAACTATCCCTAATGAGGTATAAGTCGCTCCTAGGCCTAGGGAGTTCTAAGGTGTATGTTTCATTACCGAGAGCATTTTAGAGATGTTCTCTTTTTCTATATTATTATAGGTGATAGAATTAGTATGGACATCCTGAGTTGTAAGAGATATATTTAGGGAATTTTTAATTTCTATTGATATAATATATACATTTTATAATTCTAGATGTTCATTGATCTAACTATCTTAGGATAGGATTACTACTTTACTCAGGTTTATAGGTAGTACATAGTCAATGATGAGCAAGCTCTAGGGGTTTGCAGGGGTGGTTACCAAGCTATTGGGAGTATCAACCTATATGTCACCCTCTACCATTTTCCCTTACCTCTTATAGAATTACACCTCAGATTATTGGGATTCACAAGATTCAAAAGGGTAAACATCACTCCATATTATTCCAACTTTCTCATTGATGGGGTATTTTAATAATTGATATAATTTTTATGGTGTTGTCATACGGCTATGAAGTCAGGATATCCTAAGTAGGACTTCTAGATGACCATGAACTCTGTATTGGCACTAAGTCCCCAAATTGATATTTGAACATGATCTTTTTAAGGGGATTTAGTTCACTCTTGGAATACCCATTAATGGTCAACTTGATTGAAGACAAATCAATATTCATATACCCCCAACATTGAAGGGTTCAAACCAGTATGAGATTAATCCAAGATCTATTTTCAACTAGAGACTATCAAATTTTGTCATTTTCAAGAATACCTAAAACATACAAGGGTCTTATATGTCCCTAAATAACTTATTCACAATATTTCTCTATGAATGAGATATTGGCATTACATTCTATAAGAGTAATTTCCACTCAATATGCCTTAGCTACAGTGACCTCTGTATCAAACTCCTAGGGACTCTAGAGGGCCTCCACAAACACCTCCCTAAAATATTTTTGGATATGTAGAGTGTCTAAGATTGAAATATTTTGTGGTATAGTGGACAATTATTTTATAATTTCATACTTATTCACTAAAGGACTATACTTACTAATATGGGGTTTATTATTGTTATATTTCTTCAATGTCTTGGTGCATGAGATTAATGGATCTCATACTTGGAAATTATTTGAAGACATATATCTTACTGATGGAGTGGGATAAGCTAGTCTACCCACTCATATAGGATGATTAGATAGTTCCACACCTATCAGTCGGCCATATAAGATAATTTAATTCTGAAGAATATTAGAGGGATATGAGGTGTCTCTATATTCCCACTAGACTCGTTGAAGTACATAACCATAGTTTTCATCCATATATAAAGATTCATCATTGATGTGGTTGGGATATCGGACTTGGCCATGAATGCATCATCCCTTATTCCCTCAGCCTGTGGGGCCTCTACCACCAACTCCCTAGTTAAATATAGGGAACTATGGTTCATGTTTATATTCATCATTTGAGATGGTGTATATTAAGTAAATAATGTTAACATGACCAAATATTATATCTTCATGTGATGAGGGTTATTTTTGGTTTGGTGCTTCTTGTGCTCCAGGAGGTGAGGGTAAGGAATATATGAGATTCAATGTATGTTTGGGAGTTGAAGGAGTATCTTCTTACATCACCTTATTCTACTTCCGATGATTATGTATTCCCTTAAAGGATGAGTCTGATGTCATTCCCTTAGGTGAAGTGGGGGTTCATAGTTGTGATTGGTTAATAAAGTTTGTCTTTAAGAATGGTGTGAGCCTGGTTAAATTTATTTTGGGTCATCCAGTTATTAAAATTTTATTGATTATTGGTCAAAACGTTTTTATACTCATGTTCTTCTTCTGATTGGTTAGTATAAATATGGGCCACTTTCACTAGGAATTTTCCTAGTATCACCTATCCAAAATCAACCATGTCATGGTGGATTTCCTTGAAGAAAAAATATTCTTTGATAGTGTGGCCCAACCTCTGATGAAAAGGGTAATAGTTGGAACAATCACTAAAGTTGGACTCTCCAGGTATCATGGTATTAGTCTTCTTAAGGAGATTATTTTACATAGATACAATAAATTAACCAGGAACCTATCCATTTAAGAATAAATATACATTTTTCTTATGTTCCTCAAATCACAGGTGGCCTTGATTTCCTTTTACCTATTTTTTGGGTTGGCTTTTCTATTCTTGTTTATTGACAATAGGTGTTGGGTGATATGAGGCATTCCTAGGTTCTCCAGCAAGCACAAGAACTAGTTTGAGCATAATAGCAGTAATTTCTACCTTACCGTAAATGTTTACTTATATTTTCAGCTTGGGATTATATTTTTTTTGGTTCACTGATTAACATCCTCTAGATATTAGGTTATGTCTTGAGACATCTAGAACCTATATAGATATTTTAATGAGATTAGTAGTATCTATAGTTCATCATAGATATTTTATATTGATATTTCTATCAGTCTATCTTATGGTAATGGGATGATGAGTGAGTATGTCAGTATTTTCCATCAGGAGATGAAGTCAGTGACCCTTTTGTTTTCACACTATTTACAGTTTCAGAGGTCGATGATCATTGTTTTTTTTAACGTGGAGATTAATTGATAGAGGAATTGATGATAAAGATCTTTATATATTATTGAAAACCATTATGGGAGGCTACTATACCAAAAAAAGATGTCCCCACCAGATTATGCACAAAACAAATCAACATTTTTCCCCTTTATTAGTCTCATGAGACCATTATGGGTCTGCATCAGGACATGAAGTTTGCGAGATATTTCTTCGAATATCCCATGTCATCAAAGGTTAAGAAAATAGGATTACCAAAATTGGATGTAGGAATAGTTTCATCCACCAATTTAGGATATGAATTCTTCTTAGGATGCACCAAGGAATGTTTCCCTTCCATGAATTCTATTCATGTGAAAAGAGTATCGATGGTGTTAAAGAGTTATCTGATTACTGCTGTTTGAACCACCTATGAAGCACAAGAAATGTGTAAAGCTAGATGTTATCACCCTCCATTAATAATCTTCTAATTTAATGTTTACATTAGGACTAGGAAATTATTCTGATATGTGGGAGTTTATTTCCATAGTGGAGGAAAATCATGGTCTTCCATGATCTCCATCTTCAGGTAAACCAGTTTTACAGATCTTATTCCAGTCTGATGTTTATTCTACACTCTAGTGGGTAAATTAACTCCCCTTAATGTGTGGGAGGAGAAGTGTTTGATTCTGATTAGATAGGGTAACCTATATTAATATTTCTCCTCATTAATTCCTTATTGATCTTTCTGAAATTATATATCTTAAATGAAATTTATTCTGAGTTTTCTAGGAAAATAATAATTTAAACTAGTTAAAAAACTAAAAATTGTATCAAAAATGTGGTAGGGGGTGTGCCCCTTCCTGATTTATTAAAAGGTGGTAATGGATGTTCCTCCTTTTCCTATCATGGAGCCAGATCGATGACATGGAAAATCTAGATAGGGGTCGGCTACTTTTTTCCAAAAATAAATTGAATGGCAGTCGGGGTTTTCCCACCTTTCACCTAATGTAAAGGAGAATGGTATCAACACCTTCTACCTTTCCATTAAATACCTATAAAAGGTCACCCCTCCTTAATTTAATATTCCCTCCTCTCTCTAAAATTTACAGCCTCTCTCTCTGAAAGAAGGCTTCTTTGTGCATGGTGGTTCTGGTGGCCTAAAAGAAGTGCTAATTTTTTGTGAATCATTGTTTAGAGGTATCTTTTCTAATTTAATTTAAAGTTATTTATTTATTTAATGGATTTTTTTTTATTTAGTTCTAAATATGTTATTTATTTATTAGTTTAGTATGTTATGTATAGTTTAGAAATAATAGTTATTATTAGTAATGATTAAGTACATATTAACTAATGAATAAATTAGGATTGAAGAATGATTACATACAATGATTAGATAATAATAATTAACTAATGAATGTCATCTAATTAAATGAATATTAAGGCATAATTAATTAAGGATTAATTGATGTTTAACTAATTATTAGATAATGAATAATTAATGATTAATTAATGATTAAAGAATAATTAAATAATTATTAAGTAATGATTATTGAAGGATTAACTATTGATTAACTAATGATTAATTAATTATTAAATAATTATTAAGGAATTATTAAGTAATGATTAAGTAATGATTAATTAATGATAAATGAATGATTAATGAATTATTAACTAATGATTAAATAATGGTTAAGGAATGATTAAGTAATGATTAATTGATGATTAAAGAATGATTATGGAATGATTAAGGAATGATTAAATAATGATTAAGGAGTGATTAAAAAATGATTAAGGAATGAATAAAGAATGATTAACTAATTATTAAAGAGTGATTAAATAATTATTAAAGAATTATTAATAGTGATTAAGTGATGATTAAAGAATGATTAAGGAATTATTAATGAGTGATTAAAGAATGATTAACTAATGGTTAAGTAATGATTAATGAATGATTAATGAATGATTAACCATTGATTGACCATTGATTAACTATTGATTAACTAATGATTAATTTTATATTAACATAGATTAAACCTAGGATGAAAGAGGAAAAACTGGGTGACAAAGAGGCTTAATTGAATACATGACTTCTTACCCCCATGATTTATATGACTCATCCATTATTGCATGCTTGTTTTGTTAATTTCAATGGATATGTTTTATATAAATCACATTCTATTTATAAACTATTTAACACATATTTAGGAAAATTAAAAATTCTACTATATAACATTGGTGTAATCTTTTAGGATATAAGAAAACGTTTTAAAATTTTTGTAGCATAAATATTATATATTTATCTAATAAATAAAATACCTGTCTAGATAATAAAGGTGGACGTAGCTATGAAATTGATATACCTAGGAGTAAAAACTTAAAAAAGCTGTGTAAGTTTTAACTTAGTGTAACCTAGTACATGAGGAGACAATAGTGCTGATGAGGAGGGAGCTACAGAAGTCTAGGAGGAAGTTTCTAGAAATGAAGTAGTTGTATAGCAACCTTGACCAATAATTAATCATCCCCACTCTTTGCATCTTCGTCAGAAGTAATGGAATATTTTCTAGAATTTGACTACAATGTTCTCATACCTACAACTGAGATTCCTAGAGTTTTAGTGGATAGGTTTAGTGAGCTGGAAAAAAAATTATATGTTGAAATGGATTTTCCAAGTAAAGATGCATTAAAAAATATGCTAAAAATATTTCATATAGAGAGGAACTGTAGATATTTAGTTTAGGAAACGGGTTGTTAAAAATATATCATATGGTGTGATAAATATGGGGATGATTGTATATTCCTCTTGGGGGTGATTTCAAACATTATATTTGGAGGCTGTAGAATTATGAATATTGAGGTAGCTCTTACTTATGTTATTTCAAACCTGACAGAAGATCATACCTCATTGGATACTGAATTTGTGTCATCTATTGTCATCAAGATGATTAATACCTATCAATATGTTCCTACAGACCCAATGAAATATATGATAAAAAACATTCAATTATAATATTTCCTATAATAAGGCATGGATGGTGAAACAAAAGGAAATTTCTAAGGTATATGGTGATTGGGATGACTTGTATTAGGTGTTTCTACAATTGTTGGCCATATTGAGACACAAAAACCATGTTTTCTTCTATATTTATATGAATTAACTTATGTCTTAATATAACCAACTTGATTCATCTAGCGTTCAATTTTATATATTTTTCTTGGAACTCCTCTCCTGTGTTTTTGAATTTCATTTCAGCAAATAGTTCATACAGATTGATGGAATTCTTATATATGGAAAATAAAAGGAAGTCTTTTTGATTGAAGAAACCCAATATGGAAACCATTAACCTTTTCCTCTTTCATTTTCCATTGTATATAAAGAAAACTATAAATCATAGATTCTTTTTTTGTCATGTATCATCAACCATTTTACCTACATTTAGGGTGTCTGTTTGATATCTGATTGGCATCAGGAAAAAAATGAGGAAATAAATGCGGATCTTGATACATGGATACCCCAAAATGCATATCATCAGTACTTAATCAAACATATTTCTATAAACATGTAAAAAAATTACATATTTAACCTATGAAAAAGGAAATCATTGGGCTTGGTATGTAATGTTTTTGTTATTTTTTACTATTTGAATATAATGATAAAATTAATTTATGTGAAATATGATCCATTATGTGTAGCATATGATCTAGATCAATTATGGTTTGAACAATGTTTTGAAAAAATTCATAAGGATAATCAAGATGTGTATGATTAGATAATGTGGATTACAAAAGAAACATTCGCATTGGAATATGATGGGGGAATAGGTACGAAAACATAACCACCGACATTTTGGAGTGTGTCAATGGTGTCTTCAAGGGGATTAAAAATTTACCTATAACTACCCTAATTTAGGATACATTTTATCATTGCATTAAGTACTTCATTTATAGAAAAAAAACTAGCCTTGTATGGGATTCAATAGGGGCTAAGGTACGGAAGACACTTTCAATAAGTGATTGAAAAGAACATTGAAGAATCTTATGGTTATATAGTGTGCATTTTCCATTAAGAAGACTCTCAATTTGAATTTCAAGATTCTCCAGACCCCATCACAAGTAGCAGTGGTGAAAAAAATGGTGGTATTACTATAAGATAAGAAGTGTTAATATGGAAACTTCTAGGCATTATGGTTTCCATACACACACACCATCGCTGCATGTGCCACTATGAACATATAATGGGAAGAATATGTTTATCCAATGTATTGGATGGATGCCATTTATAACTATTATGAAACACCATGGGTGCCTATTGTGGATTTTATATATTTCTCAATCCTTGAATATTAGCCAATATTGATACCTGACATCAATAGTTTGCATAAATGAGGGAGACTGAAGTCCATTAGGAAGTAGAATGGGATAGATTGGCCTCAAGAATAAGTGAAAAGTTTGTGATGCAGCAAATGTAATCAAGAAGGTCATAACTAGAAACGATTCACTAACATTGCTATATTGAGTTCACAATCTCATCCATAGTGATATATTCTCTATGATGTGATCTTCTCATATTGTTAATTGTATGGTGTTAATATAATATCCTTTATTTTATAGAATTTTCTGAAATTTCTGAATACTTTTACTATCAAATTAAAATAAACCTTTCATATTAACATTATAAGAAATATGACACGTGCATGTGAGCTGACACGAAAGAATAATAAAACTATCTATAGATAAAAAATAAATCAACCATGTGGGTAAATAATCATGAAACATACCATACTGTGATAAATCATACAAAAATTACAAATAAGAACATTTTATAAAAAAAATAGATAAATAAGATAAAATATTTATATATATAAATATATAAAACCACATCTTACAAAACACCCTTCCCTAGGTAAAAACATATCTCAAAAACACTTTAGAAACATTATTTGAGAAACATGAAGACATGAGCTTTTATTTTGGTAAAAAACATCATAAAACCATGTGAATAAATATGTCCTGTCTTAAATTATACCATTCATAAAATTCTTTTAACAATAAATTTATATTTACATTTTACACTTCAGAATTATTTTATTTTTTTACATATAGATGTAGGATACAATACTACTCATTGAGAAAGCTATATTCGTTTCATGCGTCATGATAGAGGTTCGTCTAAATTGATGGATCATGGTGCATTGAGCACACCATCATCATCACATTCTTCCTTCCAGCCACCATTATACCATGCATGAGTCATGAAAGCTTCTATGGCATTGTGATATCTAATTTCAAATTCATTGATCAACACCTGTTTGGTTACCTCTTATAGAGGTGGAGACCATAGACACATATTCCACCTACCTAAGGGAGATAATACCATCACCCTTGAGGATGTGGAATTTATGCTTGGTCTTTACATCCATGGAGGTGTAGTTATTGGACCCACCCATGCAGACTATCCAAATATGGTATAGAGATTGATGGGAATTAACATTTTGGCTGATGATGCTTCTGTAGATGAAAGGTTGATATCTATGAGTTGGATTGAGATTCACTTTGAACATTTACTCGATGATATTGACAATCATATTGTCATTTATCATGGATGTGCCTATATCTTATAGATCATTAGAGGGACACTGTGCATAATCAATCAGGTAATCATGTGCACATGTTGTTTTTTGAGATATTGGATGATTTTGATCATGTTGAGACATATATCTAGGGATCTACATGCTTGGTTTACACTTACAGATAATTATGTATGATATGTCACTATGATCACATAGATCTCGAGGGATACATCATCCTTCTTCATATGTGGGTATGGCAACATCATCTCCCTCTACCCTGATGTTTCTAGTCAAAAACTTCCTACAGAGGTGTGTTGGACTCCTCATGTGTTAATCAGGTTTTATGATCACAAATCTCATTACTATTAATTAATCTTGATCTTCAGTGCACATCTTGCTAATGCTCTTCAAACTCAATAATAGGTGCATATCATGTTTTTATAATAAAAAATATTATAGATTCTAATTACTCTTTACAAGCCTTATGCATAATCACAATTCTCTCATATATTATCTCTACTGATTAACCTTAACCCATATTCTTCATATCACTATCTTAGTCCAAATACAGATATTTGTCTAAGTATGGAGACACCGTGAAGGACTCACCGTGACCAGACACCGTGACCCAGACACCGTGACCAGACACCGTGACCACTCACCATGACCAGACACCGTTACCCAGACACCGTGACCAGACACCGTGACCCAGACACCGTGACCCAGACACCGTGACCCAGACACCGTGACCAGACACCGTGACCAGACACCGTGACCAGACACCATGACCAGACACCGTGACCACTCACTATGACCATACACCGTGATCAGACATCGTGAAGAAGACACTGTTTCCATGATCACTATGACACCGTTTCTTAAGCTTTTGTCAATATTATTTTAAATGATGCTAACGGTCATATTTGTTGTTTTTTAATGAAATTAATGTTATTTAATGTTAGTTTTTGCCATGTCAGGAAACCGTATCTCGTACCTATGAAAAGGAAATCATTCCTGTTGTTGGAGCTCGTGGAATATAAAGAAGATTGAGCTGCAGTAGAGGATATACGCGCGCTTGACACGTCTCGACACACATACTACAATACACGCGAGCTTTGTACTGAACCGAAGAACAATCCTGAGCACAACTGTGAAGAGCACATTGCACGATCCTCAAAGAAGTTCCATACATGCAATCCAACACCACTGAAGAACACACGACGAATCAAGAGATCATTCTCACTTCTGAAGAAGAAAAGCTAAACTACAACACTCTGTTTTTCAACAGAAAAACCAGAGAAGGACTCTGAAGCATTCCTGCTCAATCCAACGAGTCCAGAGCTACATTGATAGTCACTAGAGCCATTATAAACTCTACATATTTTCCTCTGTGATTTATTATTTACATTTAGAGCAGTGTGTGTCATCTGCTATATTTTTACACACAAACTGTCTCTTGAACTTTAACTGGAGGATCTGTAAATCCTCACTCAAACTCTTACATCTTTTATTTCCCACTGGGATAGTGGTAGAGGTCGTGTGTGACCTGGACAGCTGGTTTTCTGTTGTTTTGTTTCCCATGAATAATAGTGGTAGAGGACTTGGACCTGGATAGTTTTTCTAAAACTATTGTTAACCCCGATCCAGGGTGTGGATCAAGTTCATATATATATTGGAGAGGACTAAGTCTCGTCTTGAGACTGAACCTCTTGTTATATTTGTCGTGCATCTTTTATTTAAGTTTAATGTATACGAAATATATTATATTTATTCCACTGCTATTACTTTAAAATACAAATTTATTTTGAAGCTACTTTGATAGTTAAATTAGCAAGTGTTTAAACTTATTTTAAATCAGTAGATTAGTTTCAAAAGTTAGTTTGATCTTGTGGTTAAACTAACTGAGACCTAATCAATCTTTGAGAAGCTAAGTAAACATTTACAATCTGTATAAATTCACTACAGTTGAACTTATTTTATAAATCGGTGGATTTTAACAAGACAATATTTTAACAGAAATTTTAATTAGAACTCAATTCACCCCCTCTTGAGTGTCCACTCCAACCAACATTTGGTATCATAGGGTTACTTTTTTTTGTTCAAGGATTTTTTGAAATACTCTATTTTTTAACTTTTATTTTAGTTGAATCTTTAAAGATATTAAATTTCTGTTAGTTCAAAAATTTTATCTCTTAAAATTGTCTTTCTAAAATCTAGTTATGGATAATAGACTAGAGGGTGCTAATACTAACAGGACACCTTTCTTCAATGGTACCAACTATGCTCAGTGGAAACTAAAAATGAAAATTCATTTAGAAAGCATAGGTTTTGATATTTGGACTGCCATAGAATTAGAATATAAACTTCCCACTACAACTAGATCCACATGGGATGAACCTAGAAAGACTGCTTACAATAATAATTGTAAAGCTATGAATTCCATGTACTGTGCTTTAGGAGATGAAGATTTTAACATAATTTCTGCTTGTAAAACTGCTTTTGAAATTTGGGATACCTTGGGTGTTTCTCATGAAGGAATAACCAATGTTAAGGAAATGAGATTAAATAATTATACTATTAAATATGATAATTTTAAAATGAAAACTGATGAACCTATTTCTAACATGTATCTCAGGTTTAATGAGATAGTCAATACAATGAATTCACTTGGAAAAGTTGTTCCAACGAAGGAACAAATTATGAGAATATTGAGATGTTTACCAGACCGATGGAGAGGCACATCTGTTTCAATCAGAGAGTCATGTGACATTGCTGCTATACCTATCAAAGAACTCATTGGTAAGATTATGATGTATGAGGAAGAACTCAAGGTGAATAAAGAGGAAGATGATGAACCTAAAAGGAAATATGTTGCTTTCAAAACTTCAACTTCAAAGAGCAAGGACAAAGATAAAGCCCAACTACCTACTGACAGTTCAACCAGTGAAAATTCAGACTCTAATAGTGATACTAAAATGGCTCACATTGCAAGAATGTTTAAGAAATTTTATAGGAAGAATAAATTCTTTAGCAAATCAAATTACAAAGGAAAGTATGAAAATAAGGGACATTGGAAGACGGATTTGAAAAAGCCAGATAAAAGTGATGAAGTTATCTGTTATGAGTGAAAAAGAAAAGGACATATTAAATCAGACTTCCCAAAGCTCAAATTCAAGAAGAAATATGATTACAAGGATAGTAAGTACAAAAAGTCTATGAAGGCTACTTGGAGCACTTCTGAGGATAGCTCCACTGAATCTGATGTTTCTGAAACTAAACACAGAAATAAGGCAAACATGTGCTTTATGGCAAACACATCTGAGGTAACAGCTGAAACTCATGCTTTAAATTTTTATTATTCTGAAGATGATACTGACTCTGATAACATGTCAAAATCTGAACTATTTGAATATTGTGATATGTTATAAGAAACCTGTAAAGAGATAAAATAAAAATTCAAAGGTTTAAAGAAACAGTATGCTTTAACTGTTAAACATAAATCTGATCTTGATATTGAAATGAAAAATAATGCTCAGTTTCTTAAAGAAAACACTGAACTGAAATTATCTAATGAGAAACTCAGAAAGGATTTAGAGAAATTCACAAATGGAAAGGATACACTAACTCAAATTCTAGGAAAGCAAGTTTCACCAAAATACACTACTAGAATAGGCTACAAACCTGGACAGAGATAGTTTACTAAGAATAGATTTATTCCTAAATCTAGACAGAATGCTGTTAATTCTAGTTCTGGACATTTATATGCTTCAACTAGTTATATTCATAGTTATAGATCTAATAAGCATTATCTTTAAAAGTCTGTTGATTCTACAAATTTCATGAGACCAATAAGACAAATTTGGGTACCAAAAAAATTGATTGCTAACCTGTCTGGACCCAAGAAGATCTGGGTACCAAAATCATTTCCTATCTAAATCTGTTTTGTAGGAAACCTGCTTAAAGAGCTCCTGAAGGAAGACCTGGTACTTGGACAGTGGATGTTCAAGACATATTTCTGGAGACTTCTCATGCTTTAAAATCTTAGTCAGAATTGATGGAGGTTTTGTCACCTTTGGTGATAATTCTAAAGGGGAAATCATCAGCTTAGGCCAGATTGGTAACACTGACTCAATATTAATTTCTAAAGTTTTATTTGTTGATGGACTTAAATATAATCTGTTAAGTATTTCTCAGTTATGTAATTATGGTTTTAATGTTAAATTTGAAAATGATTCTTGTAATGTGTTTAATTCTAAAATTTCTTTAGTATTTTCTACCCTGCGAAATGAAAATGTTTATGTTGTTGATTTAAATTCTTTAGCTATGCAGAATATTACTTGTTTAAATGCTTTTCATAAAGAGTCTTGGATTTGGCACAGAAGATTAGGACACTTCAATATACACTCACTTAGCAAACTTACTAGGAAGAACTTAGTTAGAGACCTACCCAAACTTGAGTTTCCAAATGACAAAGTTTGTAATCCCTGTCAAAAGGGAAAGCAACACAAAATCTCTTTCAAACCAAAGAAATAAGTCTCAACTTCTCAACCTCTTGAGTTTGTTCACATGGATTTGTTTGGACCATTAGAGTTTCTAGCTTAAATGGGAAGCACTATGTATATGTCTTAGTAGATGACTTTTCTAGATATACTTGGGTATATTTTCTAGCTCACAAAAGTGAAGCTTGTTCTTACTTTGTTAAATACTCCAAATCTGTAGAGAACCTTAGTGGACTTAAGATTAAAACTCTGAAAAGTGATCATGGCCGTGAGTTTGTGAATCATGAATTTTAATCCTATTGCTCACACAATGTCTATAGTCACAATTTCTCTGCCCCTATGACACCTCAACAAAATGGTGTAGTAGAAAGAAGGAATAGAACCCTGTAAGAAATTGCTATAACTATGCTTAATGTGTATGACCTACGTGTTTATTTTTGGGCTGAAGCTATAAATACAACTTGTTATATTATAAATAGAGTCTTAATCAGACCTGTTCTTAAGAGGACCCCTTATGAGTTGTAGAACCATAGGAAACCTAAGGTTAACTACTTCAAAGTCTTTGGCTGTAAAGTCTTTATTCTTAATACCAAAGATAATCTTGACAAGTTTGCATCCAAGAGTGATGAAGGAATTTTCCTAGGTTATTCTATCTCTAGTAAAGCCTATAGAGTTTTCAATAAGAGAACCAAGTGTGTGGAAGAATATGGTCACATCAAGTTTGATGAAACTGATCCACATGATCCTAAAACCTCTCTTGAAAATCTTGAATATGATCTCTCTGTTTTGAACTTTAATGATAAATATAGTGGACCTATAGTTAAAACGTCCAGTTCTGGAAATTTTCCAGAACCTACTTCTATTGATTCCCAACCTATTGATAAACCTGAAATTTCTAGTCTTACCTTTGCTAGATCAACTAGAATTCTAAAGAATCATCCTTTAGATGCTGTTGTAGGAAATCTTGATAGAGGGACACATACTAGAGCTTCTCTTAGAAATCAGGTTGAACATCAAGCATTCTTGTCACAACTTGAGCCAAAAAACATTGATGATGCTATTAATGATGAATTTTGGGTAATGGATATGCAAGAAGAACTCAATCAGTTTGAAAGAAATAAAGTTTGGAATCTTATTGAAAGACCTAAGGACACTATCACAATAGGCACAAAATGGGTGTTTAGAAATAAAGTAGATGAATCCAGAAACATAGTTAGAAATAAAGCTAGACTAGTTGCACAAGGCTATAGTCAAGAAGAAGGTATTGACTATGAGGAGACTTTTTCTCCAGTAGCCAGATTAGAAGCTATTAGGATTTTACTTGCTTATGTTGTACATCTAAATTTCAAACTATATCAAATGGATGTCAAGAGTGTATTCTTAAATGGATATATTGCTGAGGATGTTTTTGTTGAGCAACCACCTAGTTTTTCAAACCCTCATTTTCCAAATCATATTTTTAAACTATCAAAAGCTTTATATGGTTTAAAGCAAGCTCCAAGAGCTTGGTATGATAGATTAAGTACTTTTCTAATTTCTAAAGGTTTTACAAAAGGAATAGTTGATCCTACTCTATTTATAAAATGAATTTCTAAAGATTTTTTAGTTGTACAAATTTATGTTGATGATATTATCTTTGGATCTTCTAAAAATTCTTTATGTTCTGATTTTTCTAAAATGATGCAAAATGAATTTGAAATGAGTTTAATGGGTGAACTTAAATTCTTTCTTGGTTTTCAAATCTTTCAAAATGATGATGGAATTATTTTAACTCAAAGTAAATATACTAGAGATCTTTTAAAACGTTTTGGATTTGATAGCACAAAAATTAGTGACACTCCCATGAGTACCACCTGTAAGATGGATCTTGATGAAAATGGTAAATCTGTTGATCAAACCACTTATAGAGGAATGATTGGAAGTCTACTCCACTGGACTACTAGTCATCCTGATATTATGTTTAGTGTGTGTATGCGTGCTCGTTTTCAAGCAAACCCTAAAGAGTCACATTTAAATGCTGTAAAGGGAATTTTCAAATACCTCAAGCATACTCCCAATTTAGGACTGTTCTATCCCAAAGGACAATAATTTAAATTAGTTAGTTATTCTGATGCTGACTTTTCTTGATGTAAGCTAGATAGAAAAAGAACCTCTGGAACATGTCATCTTTTAGGCAAGTCACTAGTATCATGGTGTAGTAAGAAACAAAATTCTGTTGCATTGTCAACTGCAGAAGCTGAATACATAGCTGCTGGAAGTTGTTGTGCACAAATTTTGTGGATGAAACACACATTACTAGACTATGGATATCAATTCAGACATGTCTCAATAAATTGTGACAACACAAGTGCTATTAATATTTCTAAGAATCCTGTTTCTCATTCTAGGACAAAACATATTGATGTAAGACATCACTTTTTGAGGGGACATTATCAAAAAGGTGATATCACTTTGGAATTCATTGGTACTGAATATCAACTTGCTGATATATTCACTAAACCATTAAATTCTAAAAGATTAGACTACGTCATACATGATCTTGGTATGATTAATCATAAATGAATATCTTACTGATCTTAATGTTTAATACTTTACTGTACTTTACCTTACGGTTTCATACTTACTGTTTCTAAGTTACTGTTTTATGCTCACGGTCTGACAACTCACTGTCTCACCATGACTATATAAAATACTCATTGTTTCACCGTGATGAATATAAACTATCTCACCATGATGACTAGTTTTCTATCTCACCGTAATACCTACTCACGGTCTCATCGTGAGAATTATGTTTATTTTTATTTTATTTTTACCCGTATCGCGGTAATTTTTATTTCACCGCTATTTGATTTCCCACGTTTGTGTTTTTATGACATTTGACATTCCCAAATGATAAAACTTAAGAGTTTCATTCGACTCATTACCCAAATTCTCTCCTGAACCTTCTCTTCCCTCTCGCCTGAACCTTTAGTGAATGCCAAGGATGAAGCGTCCGTCTTCACCCTCGTCTGAGAAGCGCTGCTCTAAGAAACAAAGGAGGATACCGAGGATAGCTCCCAAAGGACCTCTAAACCCAAACCTCGTAATTCGTACCTTTGTACCTGAAAAAGAGGTTTTCCCTGAATGGTTGTTGTCTAGCAGATTGTTAGTTTTGAAAGTTTTAAAAGAACAAGGATGGCTTGAATGGTTCACTGGACAGAATAGACCGATTTACCCAAGGAATGTATCTCAATTCTTTCAATATGTGAAGTTCTCTTTTGAGTTTGGAGAAAGCTTTTTGATGACCATATGGATTAATGGTCATAAGTTCTATTTATCTTCAATGTTGTGGGTTGTATGCCTAAGAATTCCACATGAAGGAGTGTGTGAAGATTACCAGAGAGACCCTCCTCCAACAACTGACTTCTTCGACCTAGAAACTGATTTGGAAAATCAAACTGGAAATGGCACCAAGTGAAGGTCCATAACTGGTGAACTGGATGGGGAGACAAGACTTTTGTTCAAGTCTGTTCAGAATTTGGTTAGTCCAAGAAAAGGATATTTTGCTGTGATGAAGTATCAGGATGTGTTCCTGATTCACCTGTTGAAGAATGGACAAAAGATCAATCTGTGTAAGTATGTTATCGACCATATCTGTGAGTTGATCAAAGTAACTTCCAAATCCACCTCCCTATTTTATTCAAGGATGATTTCAGCCATGTTAGTCTCAAAAGGGATGGTTGGACCGAATGAAGAAAAATTAGAGGACCGTGATTTCTGCCTATCCATGCCTATCATCAGAAGGATGAAGATTAGCTAGAATCCCTAGAAAAGGAAATGGGTTGAGGATAGTGATCAACTGTATAAAAAGTTTAATCCTGTTGACTATCCAAGAAGGCCTAAGAACCTAGCTAATCCTGGTTTGGAACTAGATGAAGTGGCTGAGTATTTAGAAGAAGAAGAACAAGAAGAAGCAACAGCTGAAGTTCCGCCTAGAGAAGAATCTGTAATACCTCCAATGGAAATAGTTCCTGTTGAAGAGGAAAGTTTTGTTGTCCCTGCTATTATCCTGCTGAAATACCTCAAGGAGAGGAAGTTGTTGTTGAAAAGGAAAGGACTGAGGATCCTTCAATTGTTCTTAATGATGAAGAAGCTCATCCCAATGCTGCAAGGAAATTAGTTTTTCCTGGTTCAGAACATCTAGCAATCTTTGAGGAAGATTTCGGTGAAGAGACTTTTTCTGTTGAGAAAGAAGCAAGTCTGGAAGCTTATCCAGTGGAACAATCGGTTCCTGATATTATTCCATCTGCTGAAGAAAGAATGGAAATTTCCTTTTAGCTGGCAAGTCAAGAGTTTGCTGGAGAGATTAGGGATGATCCTGTGGATCTTTTATATGTTCCAGAACCTCAAGAATCTGAAAGGGAAGCACAAGTTGAGGGGGAGGAAACTCGAAATCTTGATATTGTGGAAGATGGATCTGCTGAAGTTTCTCAACCTTCTATTAATTTCTCTGTGCACTCTTGGTATGAGTTCCCAAGATTTTATGATGTGAATGAGTCACAGCAAGTGACTGCAAATGGAATGGATCTTTCTTCTCTGTTTCAACTGAAGTCTCTAGCTCATTCAGAACCAGAACCAGAGCCCCAACCTCAATTTGGATCAGAATCTGAGTCTGAAGATGAATCTGACCCTCAACCAGAATCTGAACCTCTACCTTTACCTGCATCCTTACCTGAGCTTCACTCCTTTATAACCAAATATGATCTGAATGTTTTTTGCGAGACTTTGCTAGCTGGATTTGAGAAAATTTTCTCCACTCAACCTCGCCCAGTAACTCAATTAAGTCAAGAAGATGCATCAATTCTCTTGGAAAATATTATCTTTCATATTCAACCGAGGATGATTTGAGAAATTCAAGAAGTCAGAGTAGAGAATAAGCTACTGAGTGCTGATGTTGAAAATCTGAAAAGTATGGTAGCAAGTCTGCAGAATGAGTTATCTTTGAGATCAGAGCCTGCTTCTGTTTCTGCCCCTGCACCTGCCGCGATTTCTCCTGAGTCTTCTAATTCCCTCCTTGCTAGGGAGATTGTTTCTCAAGTTCATCCTTACCAACTATATTTTTATAAAAATATTGGAAAAAGGAACACGAAGATGCTGGAACACATGAGAGAGCTTGTGGAAACTCTGAATAAGCTTACAGATGAATACACTGGATGTCTGCAAAAAGTTATGAAACAGCTCAAAGTTATAACTGAAGCTGTCAAGGCTTCACCTGCTTCTGGTCAGACCTCCACACCTTATTTGGATGATTCTCTGCTGAGATCCATAATTAAGGAAGAATTTCAGAATGCCTTCAGTGGATTGGATCTATCTTCTTTGTCAGAAGTGATTAAGAACAGTGACAGAGCATTGGACTTGGTTAGGATTCATTCTAAGATATCCAATGATGCTCAACAAGATATCTCCAAGAAAATAGATTTGTATCTTTCCCGGATTTTCTCTAAAAGTGACATGACCGATAACTTTAGATATCTTGTGGAAAATCTAAGAATCCCTCCAGTGACTCAAGCTTTTAAAGCTCAAGTTCAGAAACTTTCAGAGTTCACTAGATTGTTGGACAGATTTCTGGAGAATAAGGATGATTTTGAAAAGGCTATGAAGTATGGTGGTGAAATCATTACTGATTTCATCAATCTTTTGAAGTCGTATCTTTATGTGCAGAGTACTGCTATAGTTTCTCCAGCTGCTGCACCCCTTAGACCAGGACTACCTACCTTAGCATCAACTACCATGACAATTAGCCAATCCCTTTCTCAGATCTGCTCAGTCATTCTTGACCAACCTAATCCTAGATATTCTACTGCTCCTACTTTGGCTCCATTTTTTTTGAAGGTCTACCCTTACCCTCGTTGTCTACCACATCTATGCCTTCTTCTACTTCAGCACCAGCTCCTGTTGCTGATAAAGGCAAGATAAAAATGGATCCCTAAATAGTCTAGCGACTGTTTTTTCTTTTTTATGGGATGTCATTTCTTGTTTACAGTTTGTACTTCTCTTGTAATTTGTATTCTGAACCCTTTGTTTAATGACAACTGTCGAGTTTCATTTCTTTTTCTCTAATTTTTGATAATCCCAAAAGGGGGAGAAAACCTACAGGTATCAGTTCTATAATAGTATAAATGGGGGAAAAAACTACAAGTATTTATTCTATAATGTTTTTGCTATGCTAGTATCTTTAATATTACATGTCTTTTATAGTCTGCCTATATATGATTTGTGATCATCAAAAAGGGGGAGATTGTTGGACTCCTCATGTGTTAATCATGTTTTAATGATCACAAATCTCATTACTGTTAATTAATCTTGATCTTCAGTGCACATCTTTCTAATGCTCTTCAAAGTCAACAATAGGTTCATATCATGTTTTTATAATAAAAAATCTTATGGATGCTAATTACTCTTTACAAGTCTTATGCATAATCAAAATTATCTCATATATTATCTCTAATGATTAACCTTAATCCATATTTTGCATATCACTGTCTTAGTCCAAATATAGATATTTGTCTAAGTATGGAGACATCGTGAAGGACTCACCGTGACCAGACACCATGACCCAGACACCGTGGCCAGACACCGTGACCACTCACCATGACCAGCCACCGTGACCCAGACACCGTGACCAGACACCGTGACCCAGACACCATGACCCAGACACCGTGACCTAGACACTGTGACCCAGACACCATGACCAGACACCGTGACCAGACACCATGACCAGACACCGTGACCAGACACCGTGACCAGACACCGTGACCAGACACCGTGACCAGACACCGTGACCACTCACTGTGACCAGACACCGTGATCAGACACCGTGAATAAGACACCGTTTCCATGATCACTGTGAAAACGTTTCTTAAGATTTTGTCAATATTATTTTAAATGATGCTAATGGTCATATTTGTTGTTTTTTAATGCAATTGATGTTATTTAATGTTAGTTGTTGGCATGTGAGGAAACTGTATCTCGTACCTATGAAAAGGAAATCATTCCTATTGTCGGAGCTCATGGAATATAAAGAATATTGAGCTACAGTAGAGGATATATGCGCGCTTGAAACGTCTCGACACACATACTACAATACACGCGAGCTCTGTACTGAACTGAAGAACAATCCTGAGCACAACTGTGAAGAACACATTGCACGATCCTCTAAGAAGTTCCATACATGCAATCCAACACAACTGAAGAACACACGACGAATCAAGAAATCATCCTCACTTCTGAAGAAGACAAGCTAAACTACGACACTCTGTTTTTCAACAGAAAAACCAGAGAAGGACTCCGAAGCATTCCTGCTCAATCCAACGAGTCCAGAGCTACATTTATAGTCACTAGAGTCATTCTAAACTCTACATATTTGCCTTTGTGATTTATTATTTACTTTTTGAGCAGTGTGTGTCATCTGCTGTATTTTTACACACACTGTCTCCTAAACTTTAACTGGAGGATTTGTAAATCCTCACTCAAAATCTTACATCTTTTATTTCCCACTGGGATAGTGGTAGAGGTCTTGTGTGACCTGGACAGCTGGTTTTCTATTGTTTTGTTTCCCACGAATAACAGTGGTTGAGGTCTTGGACCCGGACAGTTTTTGTAAAACTGTTGTTAACCCCGATCTAGGGTGTGGATCAAATTCATATATATATTGGAGAGGACTAAGTCTCGGCTTAAGACTAAACCTCTTGTTATATCTGTTGTGCATCTTTTATTTAAGTTTAATGTATACGACATATATTATATTTATTCCGCTGCTATTACTTTAAAATACAAAATTATTTTGAAGCTAATTTGATAGTTAAATTAGCAAGTGTTTACACTTATTTTAAATCAGTAGATTAGTTTCAAAAGTTAGTTTGATCTTGTGGTTAAACTAACTAAGACCTAATCAATCTTTTAGAAGCTAAGTGAACATTTACAATCTGTATAAATTCACTACAGTTTAACTTATTTTATAAATCGGGGGATTTTAACTAGACAATATTTTAACAGAAATTTTAATTAGAACTCAATTCACCCCCCTCTTGAGTGTCCACTCCGACCAACAAGGTGTTTCATGATGCTCCGCATAGATGATGGTATGATCACTCATATCTATTGGTTTCTCATGCTAGTACGAGTTATTAAATTTAACTTCTTATTATTTATCACTTTTGATGTTTTATTTTACAGTTGGAGTCAGGAACACCACTCCATAAATGCTTGGACACACCATTTGGGTGAATACCATCTCATGTTGGATAGTCTCCTACCCTACAACGTAGTTATATAAAATATTTCATTTACTAAAAAATTTCATAATATCATCATCATTGGTTTTTAATAAGCAACTCTTTTGAAAAATCACACATGTCATTTCAAATTTCATGGATTCCATAATGGGATTTATTAAACCAATTTCCTATTTAATACACTAATGGACTTCATAATTTTATGGTTGTAGTTCCACTCATTCACTTTAATACTAATGAGTGGAACCAGCCTGATAGAGTCATGTGTTAGTTTGGATATGTTTAGCACATTCCATTTCAACTAATACAACTACAGGAGATTCATTCCTTAAAGCTTATGCAGAGGTAGGATGTCGACCAACACTGGCGACATGCTCAATATCTCTAACTCTATGGCATATGATCATCACTTTATATCAATGGTGTATGTATGATTCAATTCCATCTATCATAGCAGGTCGAGTATGATCCATGTTAGAGACTGAAGTCTATATTGTATCTTACTTTACACAGTAGATAGCTTTAGGATGTGGTAAGTCAATAAATTTCCATTATTTTTTTATAGTAATATTTTCTAATTAATTTTTAATATCTTTACAACAAACTCAATTACAGTTGATTACCAGCACATTGGATCTAGAGTAAGAGGTTGTGATCCTACCAGTGATCCATACTACAGTGAAGGGGTTTATTCTATCTTATCATGTGGTTCACAACAGTATCTTCAATATTTGACCCCAAGGAGATGACTTTACTACTCAAGAACTTGCTCTAGTAGCTTCTGAGGTAACAACCCTGACCCCATTATCCAGAGATGGTGGTCATTTTATTATAATGGCATAGATACAAGAGATCACATCACCAAGGATTGATCAGTTTAGTAGTCTTCAGGAAACTAGATACATCCATGGTTCCCCTATTACATTGGTAAATAAATATAGTATATAACAAAATAAAATAATCTTATTCTTATCACTTATTCAAAGATTTCATCTTCACAACCTTAGGAAGGAAAACAAATAAAAGGGTGAGATCAAATGCTTATTAAGGGTTATATGAAATAATAATAAGTGAATTAAATTCAATAAGTCATATATATTATGAAAAAATACATAAAAAACATATTCCATTAATACACTAAGAGTGATAATTCATACATATATTTTTCCATAGTGAAAATCTCATGGAAAGTAATAACCCAATACTTAATGTAGAAGATACTTATTTATTAGATTCCATGAATCTGGAATGTGAACCATTATACCATCAATAAAATTTAAGAATTGGGTTAAAAACCTATATGATTCTATTTGGAAACAAACATGATGGGTTTTTCACCAACTATTATGTCTCATGAGACCTGTCGATGCATCGAGGGGCTATAACAGGACCCACCAGTCACTATAAGTCCAAATAATTCTTCATACATAGATTCAACTCATGGAAAATATGAATTATAAAAAGATACATATTGAGTAGAATATTTAAAAAAAGATTTTTATATAGATAAAGATACTTTTAAATGAAACCATTAAAAATTCTTGATGAAAATATTCTTTAAACACTCCAAAGTGTCTCATACCACTTTGAAACATTTAAATCATAATACCTATGAAAGAATAGTATTAAAAGAAACATAGAATATCATGATAATAATAATACTCATGATATTATATATCAAGGGTATTTCATCCACCACACATAAGGATTAAGTGGTGAACAAGGCATACATCTCACAAAAGTAAAAAATGATATGAGAAAAACCCTTTATTCTTTAGAAAGAAGTGTTCATTTGGAAAATAATTTGTATTTGTAATAAAATAATATTTTAAAAATGTATATCCCAAAAAATAAAATGTAATTAAAATTAAATTATTTTTGAGGCATAAATGATGTCCAGCATGTAAAAATATTTTTTAAGAAACTTTAGAATTAATCCTCTTTAGTGTGGTTTAAGGGAAAATATTAAAGAGATTTTATAATTGACAAAGGCTTAATTGTTTGCATAAAAAAATAAATAAACTAAGATAGTTTTTCATGATAAATATTTTCATTTCAAAAAAATATCATTGGATTAAAACAGATTGTGGATGTTACTTGAAAATGGGTAAGAAATAGGAAAGTTCCATTAATTCAGGCTTTCTTATGAGGGGAAATTGAAAAGAGAACCTTATAAAATATGTATTTACCATCATATAAAGATGAAATGGTCTAGATAAATGATTTTTGAACATATAAATAGAATTTATGATAAGTATATAAAAATAAATAATAATTTTATTCATATAATGAGAGAGAAATTGTAACCCGAATGAAAAATGGATGTTTTTTAGGAGAATCCCTTACGTTATGTGTGAATGTGTTATGAACTTGATCTTAATGTCCTAGATAATCAGATTAATTCCATTAATTAATTAATTAAAACCTTTTATACTTGTATTTGATTTATTACAAGTCTATTAAGTTCATTTATGACCGTTTTGATGAGTTATGAGATATAATTTTATCATTCACGAGCATTCATTTCCTTGGTTTTCAAGATCTGTTTACTTGTATACATTTATGAAAAATCATGTAAAATACAAATAGTTGTCCAGAATTGAAATTATATGTTTTAATAAACCTAAATAATATTAAATGGTTATATATTTCATTCATTGAAATGTTATTAAGATAAATCATTAGATAAAATGCTATTGATAATCGTTTAGATTATTTTGGTTTTTTTAATCATCATGAACTAGTTTTTGTTTTATTAATTAATATTATGTATATATACTAGTTATAGAACTTAAAATAAGATTTAATACATATATTATCATATTTATTAACCATAAAAATGGTTTTATGACCATCCTTGAAGGTGTAATTGAAAAACAAAAACATGACATCCATGAAGGTGGCACATCACCACCTCCAAACGATGTTTTCATGATTAGAATAAAAGAAATAGGATATGATAATTGATTGTGAATTTTCTATTGACATAATAAAATTAAATTATATATAATATATTAGGGTTATCATAATTTTTTTTATAGATATGATTAGGAGAGTATAAAAAAATAGAAGAAATTGAAAAGAAATTAAAAGAAAATGAATGAGGTTTTTACCTCTTGAATTATTCTCCTTTAGAAACACCTTAAGGGAATTTAATTTTGGACTTTTGTTGCGAAAATAACCTATTGGACATAATAAAGATTATTGTTAATAGTTTTGGATATAAATTGAAAAATATTCAAGGCTTAAGAGGTGTTAGGAGAAGAGGTGGTGAGGGGTGGTATTTATAGTAGAGGAGGGGGTGTTTTTTTATTATTTTATTCATTAGTTTATTATTTTGGATCAAGAAAAGAAATAGTGATGATTACAAGAATAAATATAGTAAATAGAGGAGGATAGTTCAATATTATGGTTCTTATATCAGGGATGACTCAAGTAATAGTGTCTTTAACATGTATTATATATATACCATAAATTATTGTATTTTACTATTCACCAAAAATACAATTATCTTAGAAAAATCCCAAAAAAACCTCCTAAACATTTTTTTTGAAATATATAATTCAAATAAAAATCAATTTTATGAAAATAATTTTCTAAAAATTATAAATTTAATTACTAATTAAAATCATCATTTCGTCAAAAAATACCAAATTTAAAATTATAACTGATTTTATAACACTTTGAAAAAATTAATTAAGGTCCCATAAAAGTATATTATAATTATAATAAGAAAAAAAATTAATTTATGAATAAATTTAATTAAAATAAATTTTCTTTTAAATAATTATTTTAATTATAAAATTTTGAATAAACATTTATATTTTATAAAAATACTAATAGTTAATTTTTTATTTTTATTACATTTATCTACTTATTACATGATATAAATATATGATATTCTCATTCATAGGATATATAAATTTTATTTAAACTTATGTAGGTGGGGTTACTATTAAAATCATAAATAGACTATTAATATAATGAAAATGACAGTTTTATAAAAATTGGGATTTTCACTTATTTACTGGAAAATAAATATTTTCAGAAAATACCAAAATTTCAACCTAAGATATTTTTCACATTCCTATTTTAAAAATGAAGTTTATTTTTTTAATATAATTTATAATAGTGTCAAAATTTAGTTTTAAAACATGTGCACCATTAAAAGGCAGTAAAACTGTGTTTAGAAAAAAAAAATAGATTTTTAATGTGTAAAATTGGATTCATTCTTATCTTATGCCTATAAAATAATTTGGATGAATGTCAAAACATTTGATTAAATATATAATATATAAATTTCAAAATTCAGTTAATACTATTCATTCCCGAAATATTAATGGCTAGGTTATAACAGTCATTTCAAAATAATGATATTTAGTTATTTAACAATGCTCGTTTAAGCTTGGTGTTGTGTCAAACCTATGTTGTCGAAGAAGTTAAATTTAAAAAGAGATGTACCATAAAATATTATAGTGTTACATTCTCTCCTCCTTCAATAAATTTTTTCCTCATAATTTGAAATTTAACTTTGAAAATCAAATGTTGATACTTCAAAATTCTTTTGTGGAAAACCCACATCGAAAATAGGGTTAATAAAATATCCTCTTAAAAAGAGGGAATGGGAAATGAGAAGGTCACCATAAAACTAGGATTTCAGGTAAGAAATCATTTGTGGAAAGTGATAACATGGAGATAGAGGAGAAATCTAACAATCAATTTCTTATTGTGAGTGATAGAGAACATGCTCATTAGAAATTTAACCATCACAAAACCATAAATCTTTTGATCAGTTAAAATACCATTAATTTCTAAAAAACAAAAGTAAACAGATAATTTTTTTGTTCCAAAGTATTTTTCCTAAATTTGTGGGATTATTTAATATTTATTTAATCACTTGAGAAAATAAACTTACTTGATTACTTTCTATGTCATAATCACAATTTCATTCTTTGGTTGTTCTTTGATCTATTTTTTCCTTCATCCCTTACAACTATAAATGAATGTTCAAGATGAATTTGTTACACCTGAATCGCTTTTAATGAATCATATAGTCCCTAAGTGATTCCATCACCCATTAAATGATTAATAAAACCAATAAGGTAATAATATGTTATCAATAAACAATAATTTCAAAAATCAACTTAACATAATATTCTCCAATAATATAGCTCTTAATCCCACATACCAAATATATGAAAACATTGACACCTTGAAACATTAATTTAAACATGCAAGCTATCAAATATGTAAAGAATATGTAATAGAGTAAAATCATTATATATATCATAATTATTATAACAATAATATCATAACATAATTCTTGAATCAAAAAATAGAAATACATTAATTATTCCACTTTGACTGTAGTAACATCACAATCTTGGCCTTGATCTGTTTACTTTTTCTGAGTTATATTTCCTTGACCCTAGGGACATTCATTTGTGTAGTTACCAATCCTTATATTTAAATCACTTAATAATAGAAAATTATTTTCTTTTCTTGTAATTATGAGCATTGTGGCCTTTTTCTCCATGGTTTAAGAAAACTCTTTTTCCTCTTAAGCATTTATCAAGGTGTTTCCTTTCACAATTATCACATGTTGGAAAACACTTATTTCCATTCTTCCCTTTATCTATCTTTTTTCAAGATTTACTCTTCTTCTCTTACTTCCCTTTGAAGTAATAAGACTTAGATAATTATTTCTTTGTCCTATTAGAACATGATTTTATTTCCTCATATGATGATAATTTTTGGGAGACTAATTATCTATTATATATTGGATTAATATCATAAATTTCATTATCATTATTACTCTTTAGATTATGTTCATTGGTGAGGCTCATATTATTTCTGATTGGAGCCATTTCAAAATAATTGAATACACTAGATTTGATCATAACATTATGATAGATAATGTATAATCCCAAAACTAGTGAAATACATAACATAAAGTGAAAAGGTTATGAGTAGATAATCTAATAATCATAAACATAGTTTATCTGGGGAGATATTCACTTTTAAATCCTTAATAATGGTTTATAAATAAAATATGGATTATCTTAATAATATCCCCCAAGAGTCTCAAATGAGGTGCACAGTAAGGCTCGTTGTCATATACCAGGTTATGCGGAGCCAGGTCCAATGCACCTTATCAGAGTTCTTACCCCTGTATACAACTATTCCAGAACCATGTACACTTTTAGTATACAGATAAAGTTATATTACTAGGAATACTGACATAATATCTACCTTAGAAAAATTCTAATATGTTCTCCAATGATTATCCTGATAGTGTATCTTAGGGTTATGTACCCTAATCTAGTTTCCAAGGTTTCTACTAAACTTCCTCTAATACCAACTGTAATAACTTCAACTCTAGTAGCCCAGATTCGGTGGTCATTTTATTATAATGGAATAGATACAAGATATCACATCACTAAGGATCGATAAATTTATAATTATTGAAGAAAATAGATACATACATGGTTCCCCTATTACATTGGTAATTAAACATATAAAAAGGAAAATTAACTTCTTATTTTAACTTATTTAAATATTTCATCTTCAAAACCTAGGGAAGGAAAAAAAATAAAACGGTGAGCTCAAATGATTAGTAAGGTTTATATGAAACAATAACAAGTGAAGTAAATTCAATAAGGCATAGATATTATGGGAAGGTAAATAATATAAAAAAACATTCACATCAATACACTAAGAATGATAATACATCAATAGATTTTATCATAGTGAAAACCTCATGGAAGGTAATAACTGAATACTGAATGAAGAAGAAGCTTATTTATTAGATTCCATGTATCTAGAACATTAACCATTATACCATCAAGATGGTTTAAGTCTGGGGGTAAAAAATAGTTTGATTTAGTTTGGAAACAAACACAAAGGGTTTATCACCAAATATTTTGTCTCATAAGACCTGTTGATGCATCGATGGGATATAGCGGGCCCCACCCATCACTACAAGTCCAAAGAATTATTCATACATAGTTTTAATTCTTGAACAATATATATTATCAAAATATTCATATTGAGAATAAGATTTAATAAATAATTTTTACATAGATGAAGATACTTTTAAATGTGACCATTAAAATTTTGTTGTGGAAAATAATCTTTAAACATTCCAAAGTGTCCTTTAACACTTTGAAACATTTAAATCATAATCTATATGAATTAATAACATTAAAAGAAACTTATAATATCATGAGAATAATAATACTCATGATATGATATATACAGTTCAGTACATACACCACACACAAGTATTAAGTGGTGAAAAAGGAATATATCTCACAAAAGTAAAAATGAGACTAGAAAACCCATTTTACTTGGGATAGAAGAGTTATTTTGGAAAATATTTTGTATTTTTCACAAAATAATATTTTAAACTTGTATATCCTATAAAAAATGGAAGGAAAATGAAATTATGTTTGATGCATAAATGATTTACAACATGTAAAAATATTTTTTATGAAACTTTAGAATTGAGTCTCTTTAGTGCGGTTTAAGGGAAACTATTAAAGAGTATTTAAAACAAACAATTAATTAATTATTTTAATAAAACCATTAAGTAGATATGATATTTTTTCATGATAAGAAGTGTGATTTTCATAAAAAAATATTGGTGTCTTAAAATTGATTATGGATGGTACTTGAAAATAGGTGTGAAATTGGAAAGTTCTCTTAATTCGGGCTTCCTTATGAGGATGAATTGAAAAGAGATCCTTATAAAACATTTATTTCACATAAAATAATGATTAAATGATCTAGATACATGTTTTTTTATCATATAAATAGAATTTATAATAATTATATAAAATGAAATAAGATTTACATTGGGTTAATGAGAGAAAAATCATAATTTGAATGAAAAATGGATGTTTGGGGAGAATCTCTTAGCTTATGTTTGAATGTGTTCTTCAATTGATCTTAATGTCCTGGATAATTAGATTAAATCAATTAATTAATTAATTCATAACCTTTTATACATTTATTTTATTTATTGTAATTTTATTATGTTCATTAATGATTATTTTGATGAGCTATAAGATAAAATTTTATTGTTCGGGAGCATTTGTTTCCTTTGTTTTCATGATCGGTTTACTTGTATACATGTATGAAAAATCATATAAAATGAGAATAGTAATCCAAAATTTAAACTATATGTTATTAATGAACATATATAATATTTAATGGTTATATTTTTTATTTAGTTATATGTAATGAGGATGAATCATTAGACAAAACGTTAGTGATAATCGTTTAGATTATTTTGGCATTTTTTCAATCATTATGAACTAGTTTTGTTTTATTAATTAATATTATGTATATATACAGGTTCTAGAACTATAAATAATATTTAATAAATATATTATAATATTTTTTAACCATAAAAATGGTTTTATGACTTTCCTTTAAGGCATGATTGAAAAATAAAAATATGTCATCCAAGAAGGCGATAAATTGGCACCTCACATATGAAGTTTTCGTTTTTAGAATAAATGGAAGAGAATAGAAGTCTTGATGGTGGATTTTACATTAAAAAATAAAACTACAGTATATATAAGATACTATATTTATCATACATGTTTGTATAGAGAAGGTTAGTAGATCATAAGAAAAGAAAAGAAATTGAAAAGAAATTAAAAGAAAATGGAAGAGGTTTTTACCTCTTGAATTATTCTCCTTGACAACCTCCTTAAGGGGATTTAGTTTTGATATTTTGATGAGAAAATAACCTCTTGGATGTATAAAATAGGCTTGGTAGAAGGATTGGTAATAAATTAGACATTCTTAAAGGATTAAGAGGTGCGAGGAGAAGAGGTGGTGAGGGGTGGTATTTATAGTGGAGGAGAGGGGTATTTTTTGATTATTTTATTCATTAGTTTATTGTTTTTTCTCAAGAAAAAAATAATTGTGATTCCAGGAATAAAAAAAGTAAATAAATAATTATAATTTTATATTATTTTTTTACATATTAAATTAATTAAGGAATATTTTATTTAACTTATATTGTATATATACCATAAATTACCACATATTACTGTCCAAAAAAACAATTATTTTAGAAAAATCCCAAAAATTCAACATTACCATTTTTAACATTTAGAATAAAATAAAGAACATAATTTTATGAAAACAATTTTATAAATATGAGAAATTTAATTTCTAATTATAATAATCATTTACTCGAAAAATACCAATTTTAAATTTATAATTGATTTTATAACACTTGGAAAATTAAATAAGGTCCAATAAAATTTTCTTATAATGATAAGAAAAAAATATTAATATGTGAATCTATTTAATGAAAACAAATTATCTTTAGAATAATTATTTTAATTATAATGTTGTGAATAAACATTTATGTTTTACAAAAAAAATAGTTAATTTGTCCTTTTAAAACATTTATTTACTTATTATATGATATAAATATATTATATTCTCATTCATAAGCTACCTATATTTTATTTATAATTTCATAGGTGGGGTTACTATTGAAATAATAAATATAATATTAATATAATAAAAATTATCATTTTATAAAAATCAATTTTTTTTCACTTATTCACTGAAACATAAATATTTTCAGAAAAATACCAAAATTTCACCCTAAGATAATTTTGAAATTAAACTTTTAAAAATGATGTTTATTTTGTTCAATAGAATTTATAAAAGTATAAAAATTTATTTTCAATACAAGTTCACCCTTAAAAGGCGGTAAAATAATGTTTAGAAAAAATATAGTCTTTTAATGCTTAAAATTGGACTCATTATTATCTTATGCCTATAAAATAATTTGGATGAATGTAAAAAAATTATTAAATATATAATATATTAATTACATAATTTGGTTAATACTTTTCATTCTCGACAATTTAAAAACTATGTTATAATGGTCATTCTAAGATAATGATATTTAATTGTATATTAATGTTCTTTTAATCATGGTGTTGTGTGAAACCTATGTTCTTGAAAAAAATAAATTTAAAAAGTGTCATACCATAAAATATTGGGGTGTTTCATTCTTCCATCCTTCAATAAATTGTGTCCTCATAATTTGAAATTATACTTCAAAAATCAAAGGTTGATACTTCAAAATTATTTTGTGGGAAACCCACATCGAAGATAGGATTAATAAAATATCCTCTTAATAAGAGGGAAAGTGAAATATGAAGGTCTCTACAAAACAAGGATTTTGGTTAGGAAATCATTGGTGGAATGTGATAACATGGACATGTATGAGAAATATAACTATCAAGTTCTAATGGAGACTGATAGAGAACATGGTCATTATAAATTTAACCATCAAAAAACCATAAATCTTGGGATCGGTTAAAAGACCATTGATTTCTCAGAAATAAAAGTAAATGGATAACGTTTTTGTTCCAAAATATTTTTCCTAGAGTTGGGGGATTATTTTAATATTCAGATAAGAACTTCATAAAATAAAATTACTTCATTACTTTCTATGTCATAGGAATAATTTCATTATTTATTTGTGCTTTTATTTATTTTCACTTTATCTCTTACCTCTGAAAATGAATGTTTAAGATGAATTTTCCAGGCCTTGTAGAATCCATTGTTTTTTAACTAAAAAAGGTACAAAGGTTTTTGAACTTTTTTGTTTACTAGATGGATAATTTTTAAATCCAAGCATTGGAACTTAATTTAGAGTGTCGGAACACTTATACATGTTGTTTTTGGACTAGGGTGAAGGCTCTAGAAGTCTTCCAAGTGACCCAATAAGATTCGGGACATTTGGACCCGATTAACATCAAGTTTTTAAAGACAGCAGAGGGCGCAAAATTTCTGCATGACCTGCTAAACCATGAAACCCACTGCATGTAACTGTGCGACCCCTTTTAAGAGGGGTAGTGTCTTTTTGCATGGTTTCATAAACTGTGTGGCTAGCCTGTGTGGGGTATGTCTTAGAGGCATTAGGCACCGCACGGTTTGCGCACGGTTTGCGCACGGTTTGGAAGACCATGCGGCTTAAACGTGAGCGACACCCTATTTTCATTTTTAATTAATTTTAAATTAAAATGAAATAAAATTGATACCTAAAAACTAAATAACTCCCTCTCCCCTTTCATTTCGATGCAGCGCACCAAGGGGATCCTCTTTGAGTCGCATGCGCGACGCCTCCTCGACCTCCTCTTCCTCCTTCAATCCAGTTAGATTTTCTTCCAATTTCTTCACACGATCCATTGCTGTGAATCCTATTTCCATTATCCTCTCAGTTCCAGGAGTTTCATCTGCCTATTCATCTCCCCCTAAGGTTCGTCTGAACCTTAGGCTTCTTGGGATGACTCGATTTTGGTTTATCTTCAATCATAGGTCATGTGAATGATCTCTATGGGTGTGTTGGAGTGTGTTCTGGAAACCGCCACCGAAGGTGAGGCGGTTCGGTGTGTTTTGGTCCATCAGATTCATTTTGGGGTAAGTTTTTAACCTTCTATTTTGTTTTGTACATGTTAAATTTGGGTCTTTTGGGATTTATGAGTCTCTGTCATGTTTTTGTAGTGATTTGAGCCTCAATGTGTGGTTTCGTCTCATTTCAGTTCTCTACCGCCAACCAAGGTAAGGTTTTAATGTCATTGGTTGGTTTCACACATCCATTTTTAGTATCTTATGGTGTTTATGTTTTCGGGTGTAGTTTTAGTGAGTTTTCATGCATTCTAAAGGCTTTCGGGCATATACAGAGGTATGTATATATATATATATAGGTGTATATAATCCATGGGAGTATTCCCTCATGGAATATTGAATATGGGAAATTGGTTAAGGGTATACACAAATATATATATATATAGTTTTATATGCATGTGGGTGGTTTTTCTGATTTTAGTTAGAAATATACAAGAGTTTAGTGGACAGCTGGGTTCCACTTTGAGGTAGGGTCCCTTTCCATGTCCTCAATTTTTTATAAAGGAATTAATAAATTTATTACTGTACTTTTATTAGAAATTAATTCCATGTAGTGAAGTATTTATATTGAACGCTTATTAAATGTAAATTTAGCATGTTTTGTTTAAAATGCTAAATGTGGTAAATGAATCACGTGACAAGGAATATCATGTTTTTATAATAAAACCCTTCCAATGGAATTGTGCTGCCTTTAAGCTAAAAAGTAGTGGTTCTCCCTTTCTTGCTTGACTTATTGTGTTTACAATTCTTATGCCTTGATATTATGTTGAAATATCGCATGTTTAGGATGTTCCCTTAATTTCATTAGAGAAACAGAATTACCTTTTTGAAATAATAAAAAGGGACAAGGTGCCGCCTAAGTGCTTGGCCCAATTTTGATTGGATTTAACCATGTGTGACATTTTCCATATTTTTCATTTGGTGTTTTGACACATCCGGGCCACCGTTCGGGGGTGCCTTGGCTTGACCTTTATAAACGTAAGACCTTATATGTATCAAATGGTTAAGTTATCCTATGAGTTGAATCATGGAACGTACCATGTATTCTCATCACCTTACCTGCCTAAGGTAAGTAATTTTAATTAAAAATTAAAATGTGAAATGTGAATTGGAAAGTATAATGAGTATATCACTTAGCCTTATTAAGAGTAATTGAATAAAGGTTACATGTTTGTATCACCCCTTTCCATGTAGAAAAAAGGTAGCATAGTGAACCTTAATTAATGAATATGCCTTAATATATTTTACAAAATAAATGGTTGCAATGATACTTGACCTTTTCACACTAATAAAAGTCAAGGCTTGAACCAATAAATAAACAGTTGCAATACTACATGACCTTTCCAAACTAATAAAAGGCAAGTCTAGAACCAATAAATAAATGGTTTCAACTCTACTTGACATATACACACTAATGGAAGGCAATACATGAACCAAATGAATCATTTAATTACTTCTTTCTTAAATAGGAATAGTTAGAATCGATCTTGTCATGGTTTCTAATCGAAGAATACCATGAGAACTCATGTACACCATTTAGAATTCAAGGACGGGTTGCTAAGGTTCAGACCCGCCTAGATCTCATTCCTTGTCTTACCTTTGGATGTCTGGTATACTGTCGTTGGGTCCCCCATGTAGTATTATAGGATTCCTTGGATACACTCCTTGGATCCATTATTGACAAGTAGGTGCCTTGGATACACTCCTTAGACACAATCCTTGCTTAGCCCCATTTTACCTTGGATGCACTCCTTAGACTCATTATGAATCTTATTTTGGAATGACTTTGATTAATATCCTTATATTAAACTCTTACCCCTTAGATAAACTTAGATACTACTGAGTTAGCATTCTTTGACATTTTCATTACCTTGGTTTTTACCCTAGAACTCCCTCACTGAATATCTTGTCAGGTTTCTGTGTTACTTCTTGGAACCTTCACTACTTATATTATCTAAAAGTTTGTTTCCTTGGTTATTAAATTGGTACTTTATTACTAAATATCATCATTGGATGCCTTGGAAACACTCCTTGGATCCATCATTGACAAGTAGGTGTCATGGTTAAAGCCCATCGGGTCCAGTCATTTCTTAGCCCCATTTTACCTTGGAGGAAACTCCTGGGACTCGGTAGGTGACTTAATCTCATGTGACTTATGAATAAAATTATAATAATCAATTAATGAACTGGTTACTTGTCCAAAAACCAGGTGGGGGTTGAAGCAGGTACTTGGTTATTTAGCTAAAATGCACTGCTCACTTTATTTCTGCATGCTTGCACCCTGTTTAATTTATATTACACTATCGAGATTGGGTTAGACACTAGTGTTGTGGGCCTACTGAGATTTATATCTCACACCCTAATCAGGCTGCCATTGCATTGGGGTACCCGAGTAGGCCTCTCTTTTTTGCAAGGCCTTGGACCTTGATTATTTTTGTTTTCTTGTACCTAGGAGTTAGGAGCAAAGGACTGAGCTGGAGCTCTGGATGCTCATGGATATCACCATTGGTATTTTAGTTCTTACTTTACTTGAGTCATATATTGTATTGTATTGAAAATCATGTTTTATTGTTTACTACTTTTAGTCTTGTATCAATACCATGTCGTGCATTCATTTATTGTAGAAAATTGGCATTGGCCACTTTTGTTCATTTATATGAAATATGTCTTCCGCTACTTTGTAAATTATGTATTAATGCTTCAATTATTGATTATTATTTACACTGTTATACCATTGAACAAC
The DNA here is from genome assembly GCA_963277665.1 of Viscum album. NCBI lineage: Eukaryota > Viridiplantae > Streptophyta > Magnoliopsida > Santalales > Viscaceae > Viscum > Viscum album. Next base: position 180,046,314 of record OY728153.1, on the reverse strand, counting down.
TTTGATAAGAGGGTATAGTCTCCCCACTGACTATTCTTACACCCTCGCTACTAGTCGGCAGCCTCTAGCATATGGGGATGCGCTCTTGAGGTCATGTGGTGGCCGGTCTGGCCACTGTCTTTGTGGTGATCTGAGTCAGGATGTTACAAAGTTGTATCAAAGGTGGGTTTTACTTTTTTTTCTTACTATTTTGTGTTGGTATACATGAGATTAGAAATGTGTTGACGCTTGGTTAATAGTCATGCTTGCGACTGATCACCCCACGTACGGGGAATGACCAAGTGGCCTGGGTTAGGATTGTTGTTCATGATGTTTGTTATTACAATTGATATGATTTCACCTAGAGTGACTTTTGTACATTCCACTTATTATTATTTTTAGAGTTTTGAAAAATTTACTTGGCCTAATATGGCAAGGAAGTTGCATTACATGCACCATATTAGACACATAGAAATTCACATGGCATGAACATATTCCATTCCATGTAGTTGCATTATTAGGGTTTCTTCTAAGTATGATTCAGTGCCTTATTGAAAATTACATTCTTAGATTTATACCAATTTTGGTAATACATTATCATGCCTTCTGTGCTTACTTCTTATTATAGCATGCTCCTATGATTAAAAATCCATGCTTCTGTGATTTAAGATTGTTGCCCGATGTTAGCTACTTTTAAGGACATGCTAGCTTACTTTGATATATGTAAATGGTTTCATGTGCTATGTTTATTGGTTTCGTTTATAAAGGGAGATAGTTTTTAGTTGTAAGGTGTATGGGAACCTTATTGCTGGAAAAAGGTAACCTATGTAATTGAACCGTTGTGAAAAGGTTGCTAAATTCAATTGTTAAGTGGAGTTGGTTTAAACTAAAGGGACCCAAATGCCAAATTGTAAAGTGTATGGGCGCTTTGTAGATTGGTAGGTGGCCACCCATATAATTTTGAAAATTATTTTTATCATGTTAAATTTTGAATTGACATTAGTACTAATTAATGGGAGAAAATTTTCAATCCATGGAGTGTATGGGCTCTTCATGAATTGGTAAATGGAAACCCATATTAAATAAAATGGAATGATGCTTTGTGAAATGCTTATAAATGTGAAAGACATTATGTTTTGATCTGAAATCAAAATGGTTAGATTTTAAAATTCAAATGGACCTAATTAGTTCAGTTGACGAATGTTTTTATGAGATAACCCATTGGGTGTTTAAAATATTAATAATTGTGTTTCTTTATTGGGTTTCTTTATGGTAAACCTTGGTTGGTTAAAATGGGACCCTCTTAGGTCACCTTTTCTCTTAAAAGGATTTTATTTTGATAATTTTCCAGAAAATAATAGGAGTTCAACTAATGAAAAATGGTTTAAAAGGGAGTTTTATAAAACATGCCTATTTTCCCTTGGGGTGTTAGGTAAAATCAAGTACCTTGTTTTTCTTTGGAAATGATACTTTGATGTTTTTATTAAAACTTTTGATGATTTAAAGATTAAATATAATAGTCTTGGAAATTGAACCTATAGTGGTTTCCACTATTTAAAAACCTCATGTGAAGGGTAGTTCGTACTTCTCTTTGAGTTTCCTTGGAATGAAAGCATGAGTGCTTTCTATAGGTGATCTTTTCCTTAGAAATGACTAGTATGATCGGCTTTTGAGCCCAGTGACTTTTGTTTGATGTGACTCAGTTTCAGGGTTGATTCTTGTTTTTTGTAAGGGGCTAACTCATGGTAGGTAGTACCCTCATAACATAAATTCATTTCTAGCATTGTTACTTTTCTCACTTTTGGTGTTGTTTGAGTTTCATTGTCCCAAGTAGGACTTTCAGTTTTAAAGTGACACCCTTGTTTGGATGGGTGGTCATGTATTTCTTGACCTTGTTATGGGCATGAGCATCGATTAATTCCCTTTTTGATCTGGTTAGATGTTCCTCGGGCATGGTCGTCCGCTTCATAGGTCGTTTGACCCTTACTTATTCTTAGTAATGGATGACTGGTTATGGAATCATCCATGAATATAGTCGTATGAGGCAATACGACTTCGAGATAAATCTTCTTGTCCTGTGGAGTATGGTCTTGGGTCATCTTCAAGTAGAGTGTCTTGAGTGTTAAATAACTGGTTCCATTCCAATACTCAGACTAGCTTTCGAAATACCTGGGCGTTTTGACACGTCGGTCTCGTTGTTTAATCTATCACACTTATGAGCAGTTAGTTTTCCTTCATTTTCATCTTGGACACTCCATTGATGAGTAGTGTTGTGATGAACTTGATAAATGTGTCCTTACATATAAAAAGAACACAACCTAAGTGGACCATTGGGAATTGGTCGGGTTTCTAGAATTCCTTTGACATTTGATTGTGTTGTTTATGTTAGTGATTTATTTACATCATGACTTTGTTTTGGTTCGACTGTTTTACCTTTTACTTTCCAGGTGTGTTTGACTGGAAACCTATTTTAAATCCTCTTAGTGTACTCTTTTTAAGAGATGAGCATGTCCCCTATCTTGATGTTGTCCTCGATGCACTAAGAGAGTGTTGGTCTTACTCCGCACTAAATCTTTAAAAGTTGTTGATCTTATTGGATGATCCTTGCTAGTATTACACTCAAAAGCATGGTTCTTATCAAGGCTTGGTAAGTACTGAGTGATTCATGGGTTCCCATGTAGGAGTTCCTTATTCGGACTTATGGACTCCAGCCATTTCTTTTTAATTTCTTTGGCCGACTAAGTCGAACTCCATTGAGATATGTCATCCAAGTGGCTCAACTCATTCTCATCTATTTAGTTGATGTTTACGATTGTAAGGGTCCATTTTAAAGCATGTTTCTAGGTGAATTCAAGTGTGGTCTCAAGGTTGGTATTTTCTTCTGAGATAGCTTTCTTGAATAGTTCTGTTAGGTCGATCAGAATCCAACTGTTTCCTATTTATGAAATAATGCTAGGAGAGTCGAAATAACACTCAGAATTTTTCCTTGTACAACAATTCCAATGGTGGAGGTGACATGGCTTGGAATTCTCCCCTTCTTAATTTATGACCTATGGTGGTGAGCACTATCGATTGAATGTCAATCGAGATGATGATGTATCCATATCTATATCTGAACCGGATCATGTAAGCTTTGTTTCCATATTTAAGTTGAACTTTGGGCATTGGATCTAGTTTTAATGGCTTTGTTCCTCTTGCTTAAGTGAATGCTTAAGGTGCATTTGGCGTTGGTAATGCAATGCAACAGTTTGAACGAAAGTTCACAACCCTTGTTGGTTGGGTGATGTCTACATTGTTACTAAAGGCTTCTTAAGGATGAGAAGTTTTTAAGGTGGGTAGATTGTATAATCTCATGTTTTTTTACCGGAAAAAGGTACAAAGGTTTTTAAACTTTTTCATTTACTGGACAGGTCATTTTAAAATAATATCTTTGGAACTTAATTATGAGTTTTGGAACACTTATGTGTTGTTTTTGGACTTTGGTGAAGGACCGATAAGTCTTTCGAGTGACCCAAGAAGTTTAGGGAGATTTAGACCTGAAAAACTTCAAGTTTTTAAAGAAAACAGAGGGCGTATGGTTTGTGCATGGCCTGCTAAACCTTGAGGCACACTACAGGTAACCATGAAACCCCATTTTTAAGAGGTGTAGTGGCTTTGCACACGGAATGTGAACAGTTTCCTAAACTCTTCACCTAGAATGTGTGGGGTATGTCTTGGAGGCAGTAGGAACCTCACAGTTTGGAAGACCATCCAGGCATAACCGTGTGTGGAACCCTGTTTTAATTTTTAATTAAAATGAAATAATATTACTACCTAAAAATTAAATCACTCCCTCTCCCCTCTCATTTTGATGTAGCGTACTACGGGGCTCCTCTTTGTGTCATGCGTGGAATGACTCCTCGGCCTCCTCTTCCTCTGTCAATCTAGCTATATTTTCTTCCAATTTCTTCACACGATCCTTCACGGTGAGACCTCTATCCCTTATCCTCTTGGTTCCAAGATTTTCATCGGCATATTATTCACCCCCTAAGGTTCGGTCGAACCCTAGGCTCCTTAGTATGACCCGATTTTGATTTCTCTTTGATCATAGGTCGTGAAAATGATATTTATAGGTGTGTTGTAGCATATTCCAGCAACCGCTACCGAAGCTAAGGTGGTTCGGTGTGTTTATGTCTGTCGAATTGATTTTGGGGTAAGGTTTTAACCTCCTGTTTTTTTTCACATCTTAAATTTGGGGATTTTGGTATTTATGAGTCCTAGTCATGTTTCTTGTAATGTGTTGTGCCTCTCCATGTGGTTTCGTCTCGTTTCGGTTCTCTACTGCCAACATAGGTAAGGCTTTAATGTCATTGGTTAATTTCACACCTCCCTTTTTAGTATCTTATTGTGTTTATGGTTTCAGGTGTTGTTGAAGTGAGTTTTCATGCCTTCTGAAGGCTCGAGGGCATATATATAGGTAATTATATATATATATATAGGTGTTTATCCTCCATGTATGTATTCCCTCATGGTTCAATGAATACGGGAAATGGTTTAAGGGTATACAAAAATATATATAGTGGTATTTGTACATGATTAGTTTGTCTACTTTTAGTTAGAAAGCTATAAGAGCTGAGTGTACGACTGGGTTCCACCTTGAGGTAGGGTCCCTTTCCAAGTTCTCAATTTTTATAAATGCATTAATAAATTGATTGCTGCACTTTTATTAGAAATTAATTCCATGTAGTGAAATATTTATATCAAATTCTTCTTAAATATAAATTTAGCATGTTTCGTTTAAAATGTTAAATGTGGTAAATAATTTGTGTGATAAGCAATATAATGTTTTTATAATAAAACCCCTCCAATAGAGGTGCGTTTCCTTCAAGATAAAAATTAGTGGTTAGCCCTTGATGTTTTGACTTGTTGTGTTTACCATTCCCATGCCTTGATATTATGTTGAAATACAACATGTTTAGGACATGGCCCTAATGGAATTAGAGAAACAGAGTTACCTTTCTTAAATAATAAAATGGTTAAGGGCACCACCTAAGTGATTTTCCCAGTTTTGATTGGATTTAACCATGTGTGATGTTTTCCATATTTTTCGTTTGGTGTTTTGACACATTCAAGCCACCGTTAGAGGGTGCCTTGGCTTGACCTTTATAAAGGTAAGACCTTATATATATAAAATGGTTAAGTTATCCTATGAATTGCATCATGGCACGTACCATGTATGCTCATCACTTTACCTGCCTAAGGTAAGTACTTTTAATTGAAAATTAAAATGTTAAACGTGAATTGGAAAGTATAATGAGTATATCACTTATCCTTATTAAGAGTAATTGAATGAAGGTTACATGTCTGTAGCACCCCTCCCCATGTTGATGGAAGGTAGTAGAGTGGACCTTAATTCATGAATATTTCCTTAATGGTTTTTACTAAATAAATGGTTGAAATTATACTTTACCTTTCCACACTAATGGAAGGAAATACTTGAACTAACAAATAAATCGTTGCAATGCTACTTGAACTTTCCAGACTAATGGAAGGAAAGCCTTGAACCAATAAATAATTGGTTTCAACTATACTTGACTTATACACACTAATTGAAGGCCAAACTTGAACCAAATGAATCATTACATGACTTCTTTCTTAAATAGGAATGGTTAGACTCGATCTTGTCATGGTTTCTAATCGGAGAATACCATGATCACTCGGGTACCCCATTCATGAATTCAAGGATGGGTTGCTAAGGTTCAGACCTTCCTAGATCTTGTTCCTTTTCTTACCACTAGATTCCCGGTATACTTATGTTGGGTCCCCCATGTAGTAATACAGGATGCCTTGGATACACTCCTAGGATCTAGCATTGACAAGTAGGTTCCTTGAATACACTCCTTGAACCCAGTCCTTTCTTAGCCATGTTTTACCTTGGATGCACTCCTTGGACTATGTAGGCACTTTATTAGGAAATTAATTGGATTAATCTCCTTGGATTACACTCTTACCCCTTATCTAGACTTAGATACTACTCATTTAGCATTCTGTGAGATTTACATTACCTTGGTTTTTACCCTGGAACTCCCTCACCGGATATCTTATCAGGTTTCATTATTAAGTCTTAGTACATTAACTAATTATACTATCTAAAAGGTTGTTTCATTGGTTATTACATTGGGAATTTATTATTAAATATCATCACTGGATGCCTTGGATACATTCCTTGGGTCTAGCATTGACAAGTAAGTGCCATGGTTAAAGCCCATCGGGAATAGTCATTTTTTAGCCCTATTTTACCTTGGAGGAAACTCCTTCTACTCGGTAGGTAACTTACTCTCAAGTGACTTATGAATAAAATGATAATACTCAATTAATTAATTGGTTAATTTTCCAGACACCATCCTCATGCTGAATAAGGTACTTGGTTATTTAGTTAAAAATGTACTGCTTACTTTATTTACGCATGCTTGCACCCTGTTTAATTTATATTACATTTTCGGGATTGGGTTAGACACCGGTGGTGTTGGACTACTGACATTTATATCTCAAACCCTACTCAGGCTTCCATTGTACTGGGGTACCCAAGTAGACCTTTCTTGTTTGCAGGGCCTTGGACCTTTCTTTTTTCTTTTTTCTTATACTCAGGAGTTAGGAACAAAGGACTGAGCTGGAGATCAGGATACTTATGGAGATCACCTTTGGGCTTCTAGTTCTTACTTTACTTGAGTCCTATATTTTATTGTATTGAAAATAATGTTTTACTATTTACTTCTTTCCATCCTGTATCAATACCATGTCATGCATTCATTTATTGTATAAACTAAATTTGGCCACTTTTGTTCATTTATATGAAATTTGTCTTTCACTACTTTGTCAATTTTTTATTACTCCTTCTGTTGTTGATTATTATTTACTCTGTTATACTCTTGCACAACTTTAATAAGAGGGTATAGTCTCCCCACTAACTATTATTACACCCTTTCTGTTATTCATCATCTTTTGGCATATGGGGAGGCGCGTCTTAGGTCATGTAGTGATAGGTCCAACCACCGTCTTAGTGGTGAGCCAGATCGGGACATTACACACCTAAAGAACTTTTAATAAATCGCATGGTCTTTAATTCATTCCCTCAAACTTTAAATGTCTATTGAAACCAAGAAGGTTATCATATGTTATCAATGAACAAAAATTTTAAAAATCAAATTAACATAGTATTATCCAAATAATGTTTCTCTTTATCCAATATACCAAATATATGAATACCTTGACACCATAAAACCTTAATGAAAACATGCATGCTTCTAAATCTGTAAAAAATAATTGATGCATTAAAATAATTATATATCTCATAATTATTATAACTATAATATCATTACATATTTCTTGAATCCAAAAATACAAATACATTAATTATTCTACTTCGACTGTAGTAACATCATAAACTTGTCCTTGGTCTCTTTATTTTTTCTAAGCTATATTTCCTCGGTGCTTGGGACATTCATTTGCATAGTGCCCCATATCCTTATAGTTGAAGCATTGAATATTTGATAATTATATCTTTCACATGCAATTATGAGAATGGTGGTCCTTTTATCCACACTTGAAGAAAAATCATTTTCCTCTTAATCGTATTCCAAGGTGTTTCCTTCCACAATTATCACATGTTATAAAATACTTGTTTCCATTCTTCCCCTTATCTATCTTTTTCCCAGCTACCCTCTTCTTCTCTTACTTCAATTTGAAGAAATAATACTTGGATAATTCTTTCTTTGTCATATTAGAACATGATATTATTTCCTCATATGATGCGAATATTTGAGAGAATACTTCCCTCTAAAATATTGGCTTAATCTCATAAAAGATATTATCATTATTACTCTTGAAATCACGTTTATTGGTGAGGTTCACATTTTTTATTCTAGGAACCATTTCTAAATAATGGAATACACTATATTATATCTTAACATTATGAAACATAATGTATAATCCCAAAACTAGTGAAATACATAACATAAATTAAAAATATTATTCGTATATATTCTCATAATCATAAAAAAGATTTCTTTGGGGACATGTTTACTTTTAAATCATTCATAATGGTTTATAAAGAAAATTCGAATTATCCTAAGTATATCCCCTAGGATTTTCAAACCAAGTGCGTAGTAAGGCCGATTTTTGTGTATTATGTTACGCTAAGTCAGGCCCAATGTACCTTGTTAGAGTTGTTACCCCTAGGAACATATATTCTAGAACCATGTCTAGTTATAGAATCCAAATAGGGATGTATTTCTAGGAAGACCTGTATAATCTAAAACTTACCAAAATTCTAGGATTTTATTCTATGCTTATCCTCAAATTATATCTTATGGTTATGTTCCATAATCTATTTTCTATGGTTTCTACTAGACTTCCTCTGATACCAACTGTAACAACCCCAACCCTAGTATCCCTAAGTAGGTGTTCATTTTATTACAATGACATAGATACAAGAGATCACATCACCAAGGATAGATCATTTTAGTATTATTGAAGAAACTAGATGCATATATGGTTCCCATATTAAATTGATAATTAAACATAGTACATAAAAAAAGAAAATAAACTTCTTCTTATCACTTAATAAAATATTTCATCTTCACAACCTCAAGAAAGAAAAAAATAAAAGGGTGATCTCAAATTCTTTGTAAGGGTTATATGAAACAATAATAAGTTAAGTGAAGTCTATAAGGCATAAATATTATGGAAGGGAAAATAATCTGAAAAAAACATTCTATCAATACACTGAGAATGATAATGCATCCATAGATTTTTTAATAGTGAAAATATCAGGGAGAGTAATAATTAAATACTGAATGAAGAGGATTATTATTTATCGTAAATCATTTATATGATACAAGAACCATTATGCTATCAAGATGATTTAAGTAAGGAGTTAAAACCCCATTCGATTTTATTTGGAAACAAACACGAAGGGTTTTTTTCCAACAGTTTTGTCTCACGAGATATGTCGATGCATCGAGGGATTATATCGGGCCCCACCCATCACTAGAAGTTCAAATAATTATTCATACTTAAATTAAATTCAAGAGAAACAAGACTTATAAAAATATCCATATTGATTATAATATTAAACAAAGGATTTTTACATATATGAGGATAATTTTAAATGATAACATTAAAAAATTTGTGGAAAATATTCTTTAAACATTCCAAAGTGTCTCATACCACTTTGAAACATTTAAATATTAATACTTATAAAGGAATAACATTAAAAGAAAATTAGAATATCATGATAATAATAAGACTCATGATATAATATATCAAGGGTAATACATACCCCACAAACAAGGAATACGTGGTGAACAAGGCATATATCTCACAGAAGTAAGAATGGGATGAGAAACCCCATTTTTTACTTTTGAAAGAAGAGTTATTTTGAAAAATAAGTTTTATTTGTAAAAAAAATAAGAATGTAAACATTTATATACCATAAATTAAAAGTTAATTACATTTAGGTTATTTTTGAGTCATAAATTATGTATAATATGTAAAAGAGTTTTTAATAATCTTTAGAATTTAGCCTCTTTATTACAGTTTAAGGGAAAATATTAAAGAGTCTTTAAAATAGATAAAGGAATAATTATTTTCATAAAAATAGAAATGAAGTAAGATATTTTTTTATTATAAAATAGTTATTTCATAAAAATATTGGTGTCTTAAAATAGATTATGGATGGTACTTGAAAATGGAAAATAACTTGGAAGGTTCCCTTAATTCGGGATTTCTTGTCAGGAGGAAATGAAAAGAGAACCTTATAAAACATGGATTTCCCATATAAAAAGATGAAATGATATGGATACATAATTTTGAAAAATATGAATATAATTTAGAATATGTATATTAAAGGAAATAAGAATTACGTTGGGTTAATGATAGGGAAAGTGTAACCCAAATTAAAAATGGATGTTCGGGGAGAATCCCTTACTGTATGTCCAAATGTGTTATGAACTTGATCTTAATTTCCTACATAATAAGATTAAATACATTAATTAATTAACTCATAACCATTTCTACTTTTATTTTATTTATTATCATTTTATTAGGTTCATTTATGGCTTTTTTAAGAGTTATAAGATATCATTTTATAGTTCAGGATCATTCATTTCTTTGGTTTTCATGATCATTTTACTTGTATACATGTATGAAAATCATGTCAAATGAGAATAGTTTTCCACAATTGAAATTATATGTTCTTAATGAACCACCATAATATTAAATTCTTATATATTTATTTCAGTTATATTTTATGTGGATTAATCATTAGATAAAACATTCGTGATAATCGTTCAGTTTTTTTTCGATTATCACAAACTAGTTTTGTTTTATTAATTAATATTATGTATATATACTAGTAATAGAAAATTAAATAAATGTTAATATATAGTATAATCTTTTTTAACCATAAAAATGGTTTTATGATGATCCTTGAAGAAGAAATTGAAAAACAAAAACATGTCATCCATGAAGGTGGTAAGTCATCACCTCACGGACAATATTTTCATTTTTAGAATAAAAGAAAGAGGATAAGATACTTGATGGTGGATTTTAAATTGGAATAATGAAATTATATTATATATAATATAATGTATTATCATACATGTTTGGATATAGAAGGTGATAAGATCATAATAAAATAAAATAAAATAAATTGAAAATAAATTAAAAGAAAAGGAAAGAGGTTTTTACCTTTTGAATTCTTCTCCTTGAGAACCTCCTTAAGGGGATTTGGTTTTGGTATTTTTTGAGACTATAACCTACTAGACATATGGAATAGTCTTGGAAAGAGTATTGGGTATAAATTGAGAAAATTTCAATTCTTAAGAGGTGTGAGGAGAAGAGGTAGTGAGGGGTGGAATTTATAGTAGAGGATATGGGTGTTTTTTGATTATTTTATTCATTAGTTTATTATTTTACCTCTAAAAAAGAAACAATGATGATTCTATGAATAAATACAGTAAATATAGAAGGATTTTTGAGATTATTCTTCTTACATCAGTTATGACTCAATTAATAGTGTATTTAAATTATATTGTATATATACCGTCAATTACTATATTTTACTATTCACCAAAAATTCAACTATTTTAGAAAATTCCATAAGATTCACCCTAGAAAATTTTCCGTGTTTGGAATTCAAAAATTAACTCAATTTTAAGAAAATAGTTTCCAAAAAATTAGAAATTTAATTTTTAATTAAAATCATCATTTACTCAAAAAATGACAATTTTAATATTATAACTGATTTTATAACAATTTGAAAAATTAATTAAGGTCCCATAAAATTTTATTATAATCATAAGAAAACAAAATATTAATTTATGAATTTATTTAATGAAAATAAATTTTATTTAAAATAATTATTTTAATTAAAAAAATTGTGAAAATACATTTATGTTTCACAAAAACACTAATAGTTAATTTACATTTTTCAAACATTAATTTACTTATTCCATGATATAAATATATTATATTATCATTAATAAGGTACCTAAGTTTTATTTATACTTTCATAGGTGAGGTTACCATTAAAATCATAAATATATAGTTATATAATGAAAATGATAGTTTTATAAAAAATGGGATTTTTCACTTATTTTCTGGAAAATATATATTTTCAAAAAAATACCAAAATTTTAACCTAAGATGTTTTTGACATTCCAGTTTTAAAAATGAATATTATTTTGTTCAATAGTATTTATAAAATTTTCAAAATTTATTTTCAAAACAAGTTTTCTATTAAAAATAATTCATTAAATATATAATATATAAATTTCATAATTTTGTTAATATTATTCATTATTTCCAATTTAACGATTAGGTTATAAAGTTCATTTTAAAATAATGATATTTAATTGTATATCATTGTTAATTTAAGCTTGGTTTATTTTAAAACCTATATTTTCAAATAAATTAAATTTAAAAATATACATACCATAAAATTTTGGGGTGTTACAGCTGATGCTGAGGAGCCACGATGACGATGATATAGACTGCGTTGTGCTGTACATGAGGACTCACATTTTCCAAAGAAAGTGGTCATGACTCTAGTAGTTCATCCTCATCTGATTGGGTTTGTGCATCAGGAGGCATGGGATCTATCTATATTTGAAGGATATCTATAGTTTTATCCAAGTTAAGATTATCCAAGATTCTATCAAGGGTCATTTCCCATGCCTCCAGATGTCATGAAAAATACAACACAGCCAATATGGTCCCCCCCTGTGATGTTGGTAGGTCCTTATACTACCCTAGTTGGAGAAGGATCCAGTGCATAGGACAACATACATTTTTAAACCTCCTCCCATCCAGACATAGAGAAATTATCTAACAGTCAAGGTTCTAGTTCCTGAGGATCATCCCTCTCCATGTCATCATAATCCAACCCAACACAGATATCGGCGCTCTCGATAATAGTGTCCCATTCGCACACCACTATGTGGGATGGAACCTCACCATAGAGAGTTATTTTACTCATTCATTTATATCAATCTATTAAAATTAATAAATTATTTTTATTATCAACCATTTTTACCTGTTTATCCACAATTTCAATTTTCATTTATATTTTAGTCACATTTTATCCTTTATAAGCATTCAAAGTTGGGTACCTGAAACATAGTAAAACTTAGTATAATTCAAGTAGGTAAATTTAAAATCCTATAAAATATAAACTATAAAAACAATATAAATAAAACTTAAATCATATCCTAATAATTTAAAAAAAAATTGAAAATAAAAAAAATTATAAATGCAATAAATAATTGAAAATGAAAGGAATGTAAAAAAATATTATAAATACCATTATAATGGTTTAAAACAACAATATATTTTTCTACTAAAATTTATTTTCAATAAAATATTAATGAAGTTATAGATTCAAACTGACCCTTTATATTTAACCTCATTAAAATGAATACATTCTACTCAAGCTCCATATTTAACTAATATATTCTAATTCTATAGAATAAAATGACTTAAAAATCCAAAATTGGAGTAATGTAACACAATTATAGTTATCAATAGAATAAAAAATGATGTAAATCTAAGATCACTTTCATTCCTATAGAAATGGTGGATTTATAAAAAATCCATAGTTCACATGTACTTCATTCAAGTTACACGTTTCTTTCTACCACGTTATTTCAAATGAAGTTTTACCATAAAATAATATAATAATATGATAAAGTGATATGAAATTGATTCAATTAGGGAATCATGAATCATCATTTTTTGATTCTTAAATATCCCCAGGTTCTTATGAGTTTCATTGAAAGAAATGAATTAAAAGATTGAAATAAAATAGTGCAGTGAGTATATAACAAAAAAATGGTTCCTCACTCTCCAGGTCCACTCTCGAGCTCTTAGCTAATCATCTTCATCCTCCTAGGTTTTCCTCTCTCCCATGTGGCATTGAATCTTCTACTTCACTTTCCCTAGTTCTCTCATCTCCTCTCTCTCTCTCTCATTATAGGTCTCCTCTCTCTCTCGCTAGATCTTGGTCTCCTATCCCTATTTTTCCTCCCTTGGCTCTGTGAAGGCCTTTATCCAGCCACGTTACTCTGCTCTAGCCTCAAGTTCCACCACTCCTCTCTAGGTTAGATCTAGATTGATGGTAACACTAAGGTTTTGGGATAATATATTGGTATTTAAGGGTCTACTCGGCATCCGGTATCTTCTTCGTTTAGGGTTTTATCCCCCAATCTCTTTATATATTTTTATCCCTTCATAGTGGTGATTTTCGATTATCTTTAATTTTTATTTTTAATGACTTTTCCCTATTTCGTATTAGGGTTCCAATTTCATTATTTCTTCCTCCTATCGGTGGTTTAGGGCTATCTACTATTGGGGGTTTTCGAAGGTTTTTTTTTCTATTATGTTTTTCAATTGATGTTTCGATGATGGATTTGTATAGAGATATAGTGACAACATAGGGTGGAGTTTTTGATGCGATGAGGATGACAGTGGCGAAGGTGAAGCAACGACGAGATGGCATATAGATAGGTTCTTCCTTGATCTTGCTTCTTTGATGGATCTATTTTTATGGAATTTGTTCTTATTAGAGGTGTTTCAAGAGTATCGTCTCATGGTGTTGGAGGGTTTTGTTGTATTCCACCTAGAGTTATCCAGCATTTCTATGGATTGGGGATGGTGATGATGGTCACATCATCATTCCTTCTTGATGAGGTTGATTCCAAGGTTTGATTTGTTTTGGTTTTTATTCCAGTGATCGTGTATCCCTTGTTCGTGGTCTCCCCGGTTGGAGACGGTGATGTTTTCTCTTCGGTGAAGATGATGGCGCTGATTCTCGGTGACGACAGAAATGTTCTTGGGTGTTCGGTGGTGATGGAAAGCACTTTGATTCTCGGTAATTATATGAATGTGTTTTGTAATAAACAATAGTAACGGGACGATGAAGACGATGTTTGTAGTGGATGTTGTAGATGGTACGTTGATGATGGTGATGTCTTGATGGTGGCGAGGTGGATGCACCGTTGACTCGACATGGGTGGTTTGGGAGGCTTGTTTGATTCGTAAAATTCTTTTGGAATTTGATCTAGTTTTTCAATTTTGAATTTCCTCCCATTGATTGTTGTGATGTTTTGGACTGTGTGATGTTTTCAACAATGGACGAGTTCCCACTCTATCCCTTAAAGTGTTTTTATAAAAACAATAAAAAATGATTTAGGGGAGTATATAAAATATATATATATATATATATATAATTTATAAATTTATAATGTATATATTTATAATGAATAATAATATTATATTTATGTAATAATGAAAAAAATGGTATTTAAGAAAAAAAATGTAGAATAAAACCCTATATGAGTGGTTTATAACAAGATAAATTGGAACCAAAATGATTAGATTAGTTATATTATCAAGTATTGATACATTTGGAAACATAATTGAAAATAAAGAATAATTGAAAATAAAAAAAGAATCATAAATATAATAAGTAAAAGATAATTTACATGTCACAAAATCTATTTCTTAAAAACCTAGAATTTTCACTTTGAAATATTAATGAAATAATTCTAAAAAAATAAAACAAACACAATATATATATATCATAATATACAAACCTATATATTTATAAATATAAAAAAACATGTACAATTAAACTATTTTTTTATTTTTTATAAAATATGGTAGAGACCCTACTGAATTTCCATTTAACCGAAAGGTGGAAGGGGCCCTAACACCTTTCCAGTACAATTAGAAAAACAAATTGACCAAGATATATTTATAAAATTGATAAAATTCATAAAAAATACATCTTGTCCTCACACTATGTTATCCTCTCTTCTGTAGAGGGGACTTCATAATTTCTTTGAAGTGAGTGGGATATAGCCATGTCATTCCCTTTATACTTGGTAAAATATAATCAAGGGTGAGGAAACTCATCATTTAACTATTCCAATTTCTAACTCTTCCTCTCATTCTAGGTACTTGTATCCTTAATATATTCGTCAAAGTAAACCCTCTCCTAAGCTACTATTTTTTCATTTCATGACTCAGTGTCCAAGTCTAAGTCTGTGTTATCTATATTGAAAGTGACATTATTCACCAAGGCATACCGGGTGGAATGAATCATCTCTTCATTTCTTGAGTAATAGAGTGACTCTATATCACCCATTACCTTAAGGTATTATCCCCAACCATCTCTCTTTCTGGGTCTTTTTGGACTGCGACCCTTGAGAGGTCTTATCATCCTTCTTGAGAATTACCCTGGTTCTTGTCTAAGAATAGTGACCTTGAGGTAATCACTGAATTTACTCACCAATGGGAACCAAATGAGATGGATATGTAGCGTGGTGGTGGGAAGGTTTAGGTCATTGGTTTTTGATAACCACTTTCGAATCTAGGGATAACTGATATTCTTGGTGGAGATGGTAATAATATCCCCATCACTAAGGGTTTAGGTTGATGTGGGGATACCACTAATACTTCTCAAACCTATTGAGGATTTGATGGTTTATGGGGTTTTGTTCATGGTAAATATTCATCCATCCCTATGGGTGGGGGGTTATTTAAATCCACCACTGATTGCTTTTGGACCCACCTGAGATTTAATGACCTTGGGGGTAGAAATGGTGGTAAAAATTTCCTTATCCATATAGGGTAATGATTCTCCCAAATTGATTCTATGACATCTTCTATTGAATTCTTCTAGATTTGACACATTTTCACTCATGCATTGGTTGGTTGTAGTGCCTGCTTAAAATGGAAGCTTCTCATCATAGGGATCTACCTTGAAACCTGATATTTTATCTTTCATATTTGAGATGTCTTATCATTCCATTGAGAGTTTTGGTGAAAGGGACTTCTAAAAGCCCTCTCTCTCAGCTCATGGTATTCTTATATCTTAAAAAGGGTGGAATTTCACTAGACTAAATAATTTTTTTATGCGTTTTATGGTCATGTGACCTATCCTACGATAATGAAATTGTAGGTAGTTATGTCTAGGGAGATTTTTTAACTTAGGGATGAGGAGAATTATATTGAAATTTAATCTCCACATCCTCATATGTGTTCATATGATGTGGCTTAAATGATTATTTTTGAAAGGATTATAGACTATATTAGTAAGCATGTTATAGGGTCTCACAGTGCTTTTATAACCTCAGGTCTGGAGCCATGGATAAAGAAATAAACTCTATCTGGAAGAAGAGTGTGTTAATGGCCTAAAGGTGTTCCTCATATCCTTGATAAAGGATATTCGTATCCTTTAACCATTCAAATGTTGAATATAAGATTTAATATAAGTAAATTACACACTCCTCCTATAGATTATTTAGGATATCATAGTTGGGATTAGTAATGGGACAATACATAGTTGGGAGGTTTTTCTCATACAGTTCTTTCCACATGTCCATATCGGATTATTCCTCATCAAAGGAGTATTCCTAAACCTATTCAGACCACAATGGTCTTTTTTCTTCAAGCAATAACTCTTAGCCTTTATAAGTAATGTATCGTCGTCACCACTCTAGGTCACCTACTGATAGCCCGCAGGGCATCATTAATTTCTATAGGGCTAACCAAATTTAGTAATTTATAAAAACTCTAAAAACCTACCTAAATATGTAGTATCTAGAAATTCAAAGTGTCAAACCCATAGGGAGGATCCGTTTTTTAAAATTAATTAAGGAAAATGAAATTGAAATTGTTTAATTGTTTGAAGAAAAGAAACACATAGTAGGATTTATTGTTTTTAATATCGGTATGGAAGGCATGCCAAGTTCAGTGATTTCAGGTTTGTGTGCTAGTGATTTAATTGAAAGTGTTTTTATTCAGTTTTGGTGTTGGAATTGAGTCAGTAGAGATCCTTGGTCTTGGTATCCCTCCATAATCCTATGATTTCACATGTGTAATGGTCATCTACTTGGTGTAATCACATAACTAGTTGACCCAAAACCATGTTTAAACATAATAGACATAATTTAAAAAAAATATGTGAAAAATAAGTGAATTATTTGATACAATAAAATGAAACACCTCAAATCGCACAAAATGGCCATGCAATATGAAAAGAAGATGAATTGGAATTGATAGAATGAGTTGAAGAAATCCAAAAAATTAATAATAAAATAGAATTAATCCCTAAGAACACATCCCCCTATAATCACATAACCCAACACTAAGTATACTACTCTCTCATGCTATTCATGATGAGAACGAGCATCATCGGTACCTGAAGAAGAAAGGTGGTGAAGAATGGTGGTGAAGATGAACCCTAGATCATCACTTCATTATCTGCAACTTCTATTGGGGTCATTTGTCCTTCTATTGGTCCCAGAGTGTTCTGGATGAGGCTCATATTCACACAATGCAGAGGGAAAAAGTTGTGGTAGGTATCACCTTTTTCATCGAATAAAGATTCGGTGAATCCTTGTGATGCTTCAGATATGATTTTTATAGTCTCAAGGATGCTGGAATTGAGTTAGGTAAGAATATGAGCCTCTTCCAACATTGTTTTTATAATATGGAAAGCTTCCATTTTTGGTTGAGCAGGAGTATAACCTGCCATGTGGTGGTCACCAGAGTGTGTCGATAACTGTCTATTTTTATAGGAATATAGTTCTACTAACTGGAAGATTATATTGTATTCTAGTGATATTTTTTGTTTTCAGTGAGGATATAAATCCACCTTTGGGTGGATTCCAAGATATTTTATTCAAACCTGGTTGAATCAAGGATATGATCCTGATTTGAATGTGTATTCCCTAATAAAATATAGTGATAGATGTCTATAATTGGAGAAGAAATATGAGCCTCATTCTATTTTTCCCATTTAAGGATGTTGTTGTAGTATTTTATTAGTGGTTGTAGGAATATACATCTATCTCATGTAAGTGTTTGGAATATATCAAGAAAATCTGTTGGTAGGGATATGATTCTTCCCTTAGGTGACTTCTGAAATATGCTGACGAACCTCGGTTGGAGTGGGAATATGGGCCCAATCCTAATTTTCCTTTGGAATATGACACTAGTGTTTTTCAATAAGAATATACACCTATCCTTGAAGTGATTTTCAAATAGGTTTGACGAGCCCTAATTGTAATGAGGATATGTGCTCATTCTTGTTCCTTGTCCTTTATTAGAATATGTCGATAATCCTCCCATACATGAGAAAGAATATAAACATTATCTGAAGTAGCTATCTAGACCTGTTGGACATGTTGATATGCTTCTCTAGTCATTAGAATAGAAATTTGGGCATGTACCTATATCATTGTTGGAATATACCAATGAACCACCTCTTTTGATTCATGGATGAGTGGCCCTTCAAAGGAGTATGCACATGAATATAGGTCTGCACATTTTCGGGTACCAAGATATATTGGAAGGAGTATTAAATTTATATGGGGATATATACCCACTCCTACACTCCATCTTTTTCTAGAATATGTTGATGGTATTCTTCAGTGGGGGTGGGAATATGTGTTTTCATCTATTCTCTATTGGAATATAAAGGTATACTTATTATGTGGGTGTGGGGATATATTCTTTATGTTTGGGTGCCACCATGGTATCTTTATGGACATGATATGGGTGAGCAGGGATATGAAACTCCTCATTAGTTTTTTTATAATATACCAATGGGATTTTTAATAGAATAAGAGTTATGGGCCTTCCACCTATGATCCATAGCATATTTTTCCTGGTTAGATATCATGGGAACCTGGGTTTGACTTTTCAAGGAGGCAACCTACCAGGCTGAATCCTTAGAAGGTGACCAAGGGGAATTATTGGGATGACACTAGAAGTGGTTAAAAGGATACCTCCTAGTAAAATCTTGAACTAGGATGGAGTTTTGGATAACTTCATGGTCCACCTACCTAATGTAAAAAAGTTATTTATTATCTTTCTCTTGGGATAAGTTCTCAAAGTATCTGGTGATGATGACATGTGCCATCAGCTTTACTATAACTATTTTTTTTTCAAGGTGGGCTAGTATGTTTCAACACCTAGAGATTCTTTTGAAAACTCTCCAAGGTTGGGATAGTCCCATGCCCATACAATGACCATGAGATAATCCCATCACAGATAGGTTCACCAAGCTGAGTCACACGATTGGACTTTTTTCAAAAAATCACATAAATCGGGGGGGTGTCACTTTAATAACAGTGGCCACAATAGTGGTATGGCTTAGAAATACCTAATCACCTGATCCTTTAGAGACTATGAAATCATGTGTCTTTGAGACATCTCGTGAATAGTCCTAGGTTATGCGATCATGTGTAAACCCCATCATGGATAGCACCTCTGCTTGTGTTTGAGGTGTCATTTGAATTGGTGGGGTTATGTGGTCATGTATCCCTTTAAGGGTTATTTAATCACATAACCCAATCAAATAACCATCAATTTATCATGATTTATCTTTTTTCTTTTTACTAAAATGAAACTTGTGTTTTGGGTATTTTCCCAACTCCAATTATTCCAAAATTCATCTGGAGGCCATCAATAGTCATAAAGTATCTTGAGGAAGTGATAAGATATGTATTTAAAATAATATTTTCTAATTTTAATTTTGATGAAAACCTATTTGCAACATGAAAATTTTAATATTAATATAAATAAAAAAGAAATATCATGGATAATGGATTTAGTGTTATATCTTGAACCTCATAAAAACATGAGTGAACTTGATGTTCAAAATATCATTAATTGAAATTAAATTAGCAAATAAATTTCCTAATTAATTACATAATTCAATATAGGTTACAAATTTATATATAACCACTGGAAATGAACCAATCATAATATATTTCCCTCATGTAAAATCTGATATTTCTTCCATTAATGCATCAAATCCACATCTAAAGTACAAAAGTCCACTAGGTTCAAAAGAAAAAAAATATTCATCATTGGAAATGAAAATAACCCATGTTAGTTGAATAAATAATTGAATTTGAGGAGAATGTAAACATTCATGGCTCTAAAATTCATCAAGAATAAAATATACTAGAAGAACATAATCATGATCAAGTGGCAATTTATTTAAATTTTACTAACATCAGAATATGTAGGAACCAAGTGGTTATAATTTTTCATGACATTTTTTCATATAATGTTTCACTTAATATTAATAATCAGGATCATAAACCTAAAAGATTTGGATAAACAAAAACGTTTTAGTCCAATATATATTAGAGTCTCTTACTAAATGTAAGGTTTTTTGGGTCAACTACAAAAAACCCATAAGGGATTAAACCTACTGGTTATAAATGAGTAGCTGTAAGGAAGAGAGATGAAAACAATGAAGTTGTGAGATAAAAAACACAACTAGTTTCTCAACATTTCATACAAAGACATAATATTGATAATGATGAAACATAATCTCCTAAAATGAATAGTATAACGTTTCATTATCTCATGAAATTTATTATACATGAACATATTGAAATACAACTGATGGATGTTGTGACCACATACCTATATAGTAATATTGATAATTATATATTAATAAAAATACTAAAAGGATTCAAAATGATAAAAAAAAATCTAGATCATGAGGTCTTTATTTTTCTAAGTAGAAAAAATTATTATATGGATGAAAGAAGTCAGTTCATATGTGGTATAACCATCTAAATGATATTTTATAATAGATTAATAAAATGATCCAATTTATATATGTGTCTTAATTAAGAGGGTTGAATATAAATGTGTCATAATTGTAGTATATGTTGATGATTTGAATATTATTATAAATTTTTATGAACTTTACAAGGCTATTAATAATCTAAAAAATTGAAATGAACAAATTTGGAAAGGAAAAGTTCTTCCTTGGATTACAAACTAAAAAACATGATGATGGAATTTTTATTTATCAATATTTGTATGCTGAAAAAGGAATATAATGTTTTATATAGAAAAATAAAATCCCTCAATTACACCAAAAATTTCATGATATTTTGATTGAGATAAATATAATTTTATACCACTAGATGATATTAAAGATATTTTTGGTCCTAAAGTATCATATTTTAATTCTATATGATCACTAATATACCCTATAAATAATTAAAGGCTAATATATCATTTTATTTGAATTTATTAGTTAGGTATAGACCTTCTCCTACTCTTTTTCATTGGAATGGTATCAAATAGATATTTACATACCTTTATTTAATCAAGGATTGTATTATTCAAAAAATTTGAAACCAAAATTATCCACCTATAATGATGTTGGATAGTTTTTTGATTCACATAAAGGTAGATATAAAACTACATATTTTTTCACATGAGGTGGAATTTATATTTCATGGATTTCTACAAAACAAATCATTTATGTGACTTCCTTCAATAATGATAAGTTTTTTTACTATTCATGAAACATGTTAAAAATGTACTTGGATGATATCGGTTATACATCATATCATATATAATTATGGATTATATATGTGTAATGATATTACCATTATATTATATGAGGATATTTCATACTATATAAATTAATTGATGGATGGTCATATCAAATGTTATGAACCAAAAAATATTGGGCCAAAATTATTTTCCATTCATGAGCTTTAAAAGAATCGTGAGATTTATATTTAACAAATAAGGTTGTATGATAATATTATATATTTATCCACAAAGGAATTAATAAGTGTAAATTTTAAGAAATTGATTTATAAAATTGGGATTTTAAGACTTCAAAGTCTATCATGATTTAATTAGGGGGGTTGGGAATGTTTTACATGTTTTCCATTCATTAGGTTTTTTTTCTAGTGACCCAAATTTTTCTTCAACATGACTTGATTTATTTTTTTGGGTTTTAAATAATCAAGTCCATTAAAGGGGTAATATTAAATTTACCCTTATTTTTATCCATAGAATTTTTTTAATGTTTCCATTGAACATAGAGAATATTTTTTACCTTTGGGATGAAAATTTATAAGGTTTCAGGATAATTTAATTTTAAGATATATTAAATATTTATTAAATAATTAAATATTTATATCATGCACATGAAAGTTAATATATCTGAAACAAAATCTCAGATGGAAAATCGAACATTGTGGTTGTGTCTAGAATGGATCTCTTTTCCTATGTGAGGTATAAGTTGTGTCTTAGGGTAATGGGTATTGGGGTGAGTTTTTCTAGTTTTTTTAATTAAATACCTAGTATTATACAACCATTATAAAAATACATTTATAAAGTAATTAAAAAATTTATCATGGATAATCCATTGAAATCGGAGAAGAAACCCTCAAGAGAATTCACAAAGTTTAATGAGATTTTAATTTTAATTAATTTAAGTTCTATAGGGTATATTAGTTGTACTAAGAGGGGGTAAAATAGTATATCCTACCTTTTTTAATTTATTTTTAACTATAAATAAACCTTCATGACTAGTTAAGATAAAATTGTCTCTCTTGAATATTTACACTAGTAATTTCTTGAAGAATGTTGGAGATGAAAGAAAATAAGGCACACCAAATAATTTTTATATGGTTTGACCTTAGTGTGAGAGCCTAATATTTTATGAATCTGGTTATTATCTCAGTCTATATATATTACACTGTAATTTAATTATCAATTATAAGTGGTAAGGTTAGATATCATCTTGTAACATATTCTTACCAATACATGCACTGCCTCCCACAGATACTACTGTCTCCCTATATTTATAATGAAATTAAACACCACCACCTGAGAAAATATTCAATAGGTTCAAGTTAATTAAACTAAAATAACTAATATTCCCATTTAATACATAAAATGAAATCCATAAGAAATAAAAAATACTTCTTTAAGAAATATATCTTATAAAATTACCTAGAGAATAAATGATAAAATCCTCATAATTTATCTTTCCCACTACATGTAAACCCTTCAATGGTATGATTCTTATTATTCTCTTAAAGTATGTACTAAAATTGTCACATACTAGTTATTATTCTACATATGAAATTATTCTCTATATTTTTTTCTTTTTTTCTTTTTGATCTTACCTTTTTTGGTGTTTTGTCTCTTTAAAGGAGTTGTAGCTCTGTTACTGTAAACATTTATAGTGTGAATGAATGATTCATTCCTTGAATAGTCATAATTTGTTGATGTGGAGAACCCAATTTTTGTAACTTGTGGATCATGACATGAAACACATTTTCATTCCTTCTACTAGTCTAGGCAGGACAATTTCACAATGTGAATCTTGGTCCATGATGTGAATCTATCATGTCCAATTTTAAAAGGTGGTTTTACCAGTTTTTTCTTGGTTTGATTTAACTTAATCTCTTCTCTTTTTTACCAGTCTCGAACCTAAAAGTGTCTCCCATGTCTAGACCTCCTGCTTCTCATGTTATGATTTTTTATGGTATTTTACCATATATCTTCAAGGATCAAACAATTATGTGGTTTTCTTTATCTTATGTTGATAATTACTCTTCCTTTATTAGGTTTTCACTTCCCCCAAGGACTATATTAGCATAGCCTTTTTTGTATTTGGATGTTTTGATTGTGGTTTTTGGTTTAACGATTCATTTTATACTTTAAAATTACTCTCTCACATAGTATTTTGGGGATTATATGATTTTTTATTATCCCAGTTATTTGAGTTAGTGGTCTCATAAAAAGGATTTTTCAAATGAATCTTTCTATCTCTCTTATTTTTTAAAGAGGTTTTAAACTGTTTAAAGGCATGGTTTTGGTTTCTTAAGATATTATTTGAAATTGGAAAATGAATTGATGCTAAAAAATGTTTTCAATCATGTTTATGACTAGTTTTTGGATGTTTTTATTTCTTTGATAAAGATGAATTTTGATTAATGAAATTCCCCCATTGAAATGATTTTAATTGTGAAAATAGTACCTCTGTGAGAGGGGTACATCCCATTGGAGCCTAGGTATTTGGAGGGAAGTATTATAATGAAATTATTAGGTTTGGTTATCTTATTTAGAATTATATATATTATGTCATGAACCAGGCCGGGTCGTCATCCGACCTAGCGCTCGACCCGGTCCACGAAATGGCCCGAAGGGCGTTCCCGATCCCCACGGGCTGGCACAAGTGCCTGGGTATCAAGAGTAACCTGTGGGAATGGTTTACCTGAAATAAGAATCAGAAAAACAATTAACAAGATAAATAAACAAACGCTGGAAAACAAAACCAAAAAAACCCTTAACATTGGACAAAACTTAAAGTTTACAATTCAACCCAAAACTCTAAGAAGACTGCAAAGGAAAGAAAGCTAACACATCTATTCGCACCTTCATGCAACATGAGAAGCCACCTCCTTAAACAACCATCGTTATACATGCACGGAAAGACCATTAACGACCAAAACCACCATCGCTGAGCATGATGTCACAACCTGAAATACACAAGAAACAAATTCTACATACACCCAAAGGTGTATGTAGGGTGTGATCCAAACGCCTAGTAGGACATCACCCAATAAAAAGGTTCCACGTATAAACATTAAATGACAAATACATTTGCAGGCTAAATAAATGAAAGGACATCAAATCTTAAACAACTTTAAAGAAACATTTTCTATAAAGAAAACACTTTTAAAGAAAACAACTTAAATAAAAATAAAACGCCCTTGCAGTTAAGAAAACTCAAACCTTCAAGAGAACCCAAATGCTACACCACAAGCTGAAGGTGAGTGTATACTAATCCAGGAGCACTAAAAGTGGGAGAGGCCCTATAGGTACTAGGAAAAGGAATGGGACCCTAGAACATCGTGTCTCAATGAACAGTATAGGAAACACAACAAAATACATTCTCGTGCACGAGCCACAAGTAGGGCAATACATCCATAACCTAGTGGTCTCCAATCATCATCCAATGTTTAGTTATTGTTATAATTGTCAAACCAACTATGTGAAACTATGACAGAGCCACTTCTGAATCACTAGAACGCTAGATCTAGTCCACCCACCTAGTACCCAGGCTTCCCCTTTTTTGCTCAAGATGTTCCAATTTCACATTTCATGTCAAACTCAGACAAATAAAACAAACAGGGTGTAACATATACCCAATTCCACACTTGCACACACACAAAAATCCAATTGAAATAGTACTCACACAAAAAGACTTCACCCAACTCAATTAAAACAATTTCTGCATTGTTAATAATTATTTATTAAAACACAATAAATTCTTTTTCAACAAATTATTTAAAAAGAAACATAACATGACTTAACACAAAGAAACCACCCATCCCTCCTTCATGAACAAACACACCCAATACCACGTAAAGAACACAAATTGCACAACTCACATTATTTAATAACCCAACCGCATGGTTAAAAGACCACTTTCCCGATTAAACAATACCCTAGAAATTTTATTATGTAATTTCAGAAAACAACACATGAATTTAAACACCAAAAGTCCACTCAAACCCTCGTTTTGGAAAAAACACATATGAATGATATACCAGAACATAAACCGCCACTTTGCACATTTTCACAAAACAAAATCAGACTTAATAAAACACTAGTAGACAACTCAACATAGGTTTTCACGGCAACAATGTACTCAATACACACAATTCCTTCACTTATTACAAAGCATGTGCAACACAATGTCGAAGGCGCGATTGACACCACTTGCATAGATGAAAAACAAACTGCATAATTTAAAAATTTCTACCAACTAACTAGATATAAGTTCTCAACAGAAAACACACGTTTAGCATAAACATGTTACTTAATGATTTAAATAAAAAACAAACATCAATGAAAACCAACTTCTCAACTACCCAAATTAATTAAATAATATGCTAAACGAATTAAGATTGAAAATTAATTAATCAAATAATGATTAGATGTGGAACCACCAACCTTGGGTGAATAAACTCCAGAAAATTTAGTGCACGACTCCAATTTCTCATCAAACGCATCATAACAAAGTCAAGATGAACCTTAAAACAAGATATTAAAAAAATTATTAAGATCTGACCAAATTCAGCACAACTTTCTCCCCAACAACATGAATCTCCTACCCGCAATTCTACCAAAAGAAAGAGAAATTAGTCAAAATAGAACTCACCTGTGGCGGAGATATGGGAGGCTGTCTGAGCACATTGGAGAGGTGTTGGAGTTACACCACGTGGGAAAACCCATCTGAGAAGGGTTGTGCAGCCAAGGGGCTGGCCACGGTAGGGGGCGTGGTTGTGCGACGGTCGACTGGGGCAGGGGGTGCGGCTGTGCGATGCTATGAGCAGGGAGGGATGACCGGACAGGGAGCGGGTGCTGGTGGTGGAGTCCAGCGAGGCAGTGTCGGACAGCATGAGAGGGTGTCACCAGTTTGGAGGGTCATCGGGAAGAAGTTTTGGCTAGCCAGACATGGGGGTGGCGGCTGCTGGTTCGGAGAGAAAAGTAGTGGGTTGGCCGGATAGGAGCAGGAGCAGGGGGCATCAGGCTTCACCAGACAGAGCAGGAGAAGGGAGGTCCAGCACGATGGAGGGTCGCGGAGCAGCGGGTCGTCTGGGGAGGAGTTCGGCAAGGGTGGAGGGCCGTGAGAAGCGGCTAGCTGGGGGGCAGGGGTGCGACGGGGGGCCGAGGAGCTGGGTGGTTGATGGAGCTGAGGAGGAGTGGCGCGACCAGAAGTGGGATAGGAGAGCAAAGGCGACAGACTGGAGAGGGGGTGAGGTAGGGTGTGACAGGATTCCAAGGGGTGGGCGTTGTGGCATAACACCAAGGGGAGAAGAGGGCCGATGGGAAGAAGGTCCAAGGGTAGTGCAACCCTAAAGGGGATGAAAAAAAACAATAACTAAATAAAAACAAACAAAATAAAATAAAGGAAAAAGATAATAAAAAAATAGTAATAATATAATTATTAAACTAAAACAAAATAATAATAATAATAATAGATAAAATAACTTAATCATCACTAATACTAATAATAATAATAAGACTTAATAATAATTAATAATATCCCCAAATATTATTATTATTCTTTCCATTTAAAAAAATCCATTAAGTTAAATTACATTTCTCTTATTTTATTTTTATTTCGACTTTATTATTCACTTAATTTTATTTCATTATTACTATTTAATTTTATTTAATTAGTTGACCACCGAGCGGTGTGTGCGGTGAACCGGGAAAGGTTGCGCGATGACCCAGGCGAGGTCGCGCGGCTTCAACCGCGGTGCGCTGGACGAAACCAAGAGCGAAACATTTGTTTCTAAATAAGAACTCAAAAATTTTAAGTCGAACCTCGACCCAAACTATCTGATGCCTAATAAAAAATAATAAAATAAATAATATAAAAATAACAGGCGTGACAATTCTCCCCACCATAAATCTTTCTATCCCCGGAAAGCCACAACTAGAACCAAATCCCAAAGTAGAAGACCACACTCCCTTCGGGTTCAAAGGGGGTCCCCACAAACATCAAGAAAAGAGAGGCAAAAGCATCATTCTCAGAGAGAGTGACTTAAAGACAACTTCAAGAAACTTATAAAAAGACTTTCTGATATGTGTTTCTTTCCCCAAAGAGTTATAACGCCTCTAGTTGACTGATCAAGGAAGGGAACTCTCGCACCCACAGAATCCAACTTCACAAGCTGAAACATCCCAAGCACCATTGAATGAAAACCATATCGTTTGTATGGAATAAAAAAACGAGAGCAACCGGGACCTAGAAGCACCCTTATCACCTATTGCCAACTCATCTTTAGAAACAGAACCAAAATGTCAATGTGGGGAAGCCCGAGGGGCTCCCCACTATTAAAAACCTACTAACACCCAAGACGAGACTGGAAAACTGACATAGGGAGGTTCGATCGGACTCCCCTCCATTAAAGAAAAGTCCAGCACCAATTCATTCCAGAGACATTCGTGTGACACCCAACGTGGGTCTCCCCACCATTAGAACTAATAAGAGATACATAGCTTTTAAAATTTCATGATGGTGACCAAACACCCCACCTCAAGGGGCGGGGAGGGTGGGGCCCAGCTACTGGGGCGTCAAAAACCACGACCCATGACAAACCAACATCTTCACATCCCTGGAAAAGCACTATTCAAATTTGAGACCAATTTACCCACCATACCCCATAAGGACCACTAAAATGATTACATCCAGTGGGACGCAACCCCCAAGACTTTAAGGCAATGAGACGAACATGCCTCCACATAATCGCGGAATCCTTACACACCCAGATAGTTTATTTGGAACGGAAAACCATAGAAACAATTTAAACTGCCTCTACTTTCAACATCAATGATAGAAATAAAGTCGGGGTTCTATACACTCTCGTGGTTCCTGACCATGCACCAACTTCACTCTGAGGCTTATGGCTGGAGACCTGATGTTTGAATCATCTCATTCCTCGCAGTCAGGTATTGAAGACTCCTGAACAGAGCTTCTCCTTTTGGTGTCACACGCAACCACACTGCAGCGGAGACAACACCAGCAAACACAACACATTACGACATCCAACTGATCATACACTGAACATTCACCAACACAAGATCTGAAATGGTGCATTCGCATCACCCTTTTTCACATTGAATGAGAACACGACACCACAAATTGTCACCTAACATGACCATTACTGTTTAGAGGAACATTATACGGAGAGGGACTTCAAAATGAGTCTTAAACAACACGTGATTCCTGTAATCGACCGTATCATCCCCATGTGACTGGGTCTACCACACTAGTGGACTAACATAGACCCTTCCCTAAACGAAACCAATGAAGGATCAAAGGTCATTTAGAATAGTGGCTCGCACCGACCACTCTAGGCTGCTTCCACCTTTCCCCACTAGAATCTCCTTCACCATTTACAAACAGAACATTAAAATTAATGAGGTCAACTTCACCCTTGACTATCAAAGAGAACTCTCGCTGCAAGACGTCACCAAACATGACCCTTGCAGCCGATGAAAGTACTACAAATCCCTTCAAGACACTAGTCAACACTGATAATTCTGAACCTCCTTCACCCTTTCCCACTGGAATTCCTTTCTCCATTTCCAGGGGGAACCTTTAAACACGACAGTGACAAACTTCATACCCGACGATTCAGACACTCAAAAGAATAAAACTCCCTTCAAATCCCCCCTCATTTGTCATCCCACTGTGATAGGATACACTTAGTTGTAAAAAGGAGAGGTGTTCAATTCTATAATCCAATAAGAGATTCCTCTAATCAACTGGAGGGCAGGCCAACGGAGAATTTCCTGTGTCCACACTTCAATCACATGTCAACGCTTTATGGGGTCATACACTTGTCAAGAAAGAAAACCATGAACCCAACCAAACCGGTCCAACGGTTAAGACATACCACAAGAGAACACCAAACGTGCTGGGGGAACCACTACAAGGGATCTCTGGTGTACCTTTCAAAAGAATTAACTAACTACACGCTTTCATACCAACATACAAATAAAAATTCAAACTCGAACACAAATCAGTCAGAAGGGATCCTCAACTCAAAATGCCTCACATCTGACATTTCCAAAACACAGGGACACACCACACAAAAACTGATTATTAACACACCAAATTATCATTTAACAACTTTTTTTTTGAAAATAAGTAAATCTAGTTGGTTGTGCAAACACCAATGGTGTCCCATGGGACTCGTACACGCATGTTCTCGTGCCACACTGGCACCCACCTCACATCCATCAAGGAATTCACCTGCTCATGCCATTAACCATTTCTCTTTTCATATACACCCATGCATGTGGTTTCCCATGAGAACACCAAGGATAAAAACCAGACCTTTCCATTTTTCAAAACCAAACATTCAACCCACACTTTTCAAACCTTTCACATCATTTTATTTTTAAAGCACTTCATTTAAAAACATTTTTTTTCAAGACCAAAACATTTTTACTTAAAAACTAGATTTCCATGAATCCAGAACAAAGAGATGAGGAATAATGCAATAGGAGACTAGTGTCAGCGGGTGACTGAAACATATGGTTGGCATCCATACGCCAATTACGCCATCGCCATAGAGAGTATTCTAGGACAGCGTCTCCGGCTCCACATGGCTTTCTAGACCCTGCGAGATCACTGGGATCGCTGACCCTACTCCATTTTCATTTCCCCTAAACATGATTAACCACCCAAACCAAAGGTTTAGACAAACCTCAACTTGATTTGGTAACTCGATTCCCTCCATGATGTGTCCTGGCCAGGCACCTTGATCGTAGCGAGGACGTCGTGTCCCGAAAACCTTAACACCAACCTATCGTGACTCTATCCCAAAAGAACACGACCCAAGAGGAAAAATCTCCCTTTAATACCATTTTGTCACGAACCAGCTCAGGTCGCCATCCGACCCGGTGCCTGACACGGTCCGCGACATGGCCTGAAGGGCATTCCAGATCCCCACGGGCTGGCACAAGTTCTCGGGTATCAAGAGTAACCTGTGATAACTGTTTACCCAAAATAAGAGGCAGAAAAACAACTAACAAGATAAATAAACAAACATTGGAAAACAAAACCAAAAAAAAAACCTTAACATTTGACAAAACATAAAGTTTATAATTCAACCCAAAACTCTAAGAAGATATCAAAGTAAAGAAAGCTAACACATCTATTCGCACCTTCATGCAACATGAGGAGCCACCTCCTTAAACAACCATCATCAGACATAAAAGGGAAGACCATCAATGACCAGAACCACCATCGTTGAGAATGATGTCACAACTTGGAATACACAAGAAACAAAGTCTACATACACCCAAAGGTGTATGTAGGGTGTGAGCCAAAAGCACAGTAGGACTTCACCCAATAAAAAGGTTCCACGTATAAACATTAAATGACAAATACATTTGTAGGCTAAATAAATGAAAGGACATCAAAGCTTAAACAACTTTAAAGAAACAGTTTCTATAAATAAAACACTTTTAAAGAAAACAACATAAATAAAAATAAAACACCCTTGCAGTTAAGAAAACTCAAACCTTCAAGAGAACCCAAATTCTAGACCGCATGCCAACGGTGAGTGTATAGTAATCCAGGAGCACTAAAAGTGGGAGAGTCCCTATAGGTACTAGCAAAAGGAATGGGACCCTAGAATATCGTGTCTCGGTGAACAGTATAAGAAACACAACAAAATACGTTCTCGTTCATGAGACACTAGTAGGGAAACACATCCATAACCTAGTGGTCTCCAATCATCATCCAATATTTAGTTAGTGTTGTAATTTTCAAACCAGCTAAGTGAAACCGGGACAGATCCACTTCTGAATCACTAGCACGCTAGATCTAGTCCGCCCACCTAGTACCCAGACATCCTTTTTTATGCTCAAGATGTTCCAATTTCACATTTCATGTCAAACTCAGACAAATAAAACAAACAGGGTGTAACATAAACCCAATGCCACACTTTCACACACACAAAAATCCATTTGAAATAGTACGCACACCAAAAGACTTCACCCAACTCAATTAAAAAAATTCTGCATTGTTAATAATTATTTATTAAAACACATTAAATTCTTTTTCAACAAATTATTTAAAAATAAACATAACACGACTTAACACAAAGAAACCACCCAACCCTCCTTCATGACCAAACACACCCAATGCCACGTCAAGAACACAAACTACACAACTCACATCATTTAATAACCCAACCGCATGGTTAAAAGACCACTTTACCAATTAAACAAGACACTAGAAATTTTATTAAGAAATTTCAGAATACAACAGATTACTTTAAACACCAAAAGTATACTCAAACCCTCTTTTTGGAAAAAAATACATATGAACGCTACACCAGAACATAAACTGCCACTTTTCATGTTTTCACAAAACAAAATCAGACTTAATAAAACACTCGTAGACAACTCAACATATGTTTTCACGGCAACAACGTACTCAATACACACAACTCCTTCACTTATTACAAACCATGTGCAATACAATTTTGAAGGCACAATTGACACCACTTGCATAGATGAAAAATAAACTTCACAATTTAAAATTTTCTACCAACTAACTAGATATAATTTCTCAATAGAAAACACACGTGTAACATAAACATGATACTTAATGATTTAAATACAAATCAAATATCAATGCAAACCAACTTCACAACTACCCAAATTAATTAAATAATATGCTAAATGAATTAAGCTTTCAACTTAATTTATCAAGTAATGATTAGATGTGGAACGACCTACCTTGGGTGAATAAACTCCACAAAATTTAGTGCGCGACTCCAATTGCTCATGAAACGCACCACAAAAAACTCAAGATAAACTTTAAAAATAGATATTAACAAAATTATTATGACCATACCAAATTCAGTGCAACTTACTCCCCAACAACATGAATCTCCTACCAGCAATTCTACCAAAAGTAAGAGCAATTAATCAAAACAGAACGCACCTGCGGCGGAGATATGGGAGGCTGTTCGAGCACATTGTAGAGGTCCCAGAGTTGCGCCACATGGGAAAAAACTGTCTGAGAAGGGTTGTGCGACCAAGGGGCTGGTCGCGGTAGGGGGCGCGGCTGTGCGACGGTCGACCGGGGTAGGGGGTGCGGTTGTGCGATGCTGCGAGCAGGGTGGGATGGTCGGACAGGGAGCGGGTGCTGATGGGGGAGTCCGGTGAGGCAGCGCCGGATAGTAGGAGAGGGTGGAGCTGGCTTAGAGGGTCACCGGGAAGATGTTTTGGCTGGTCGGACATGGGGGTGGTGGCGGCTAGTCCAGGGAGAAAAGCAGCGGGTTGGCCAGATAGGAGCAGGAGTCGGGGGGCGTCAGGCTTCACCGGACAGAGCATGAGAGGGGAGGCCCAGTGTAATGGAGGGTCACGGAGTAGCGGGTCATCCAGGGAGGAGTCTGTCAAGGGTGGAGGGCCATGAGAAGAGGCTATCTGGGGGGGAAGGGGTGTGATAGGGTGTCGAGGAGCTGGGTGGTCGATGGAGCCGATGAGGAGCGACGCGACCTGAAGTGGGAGAGGAGAGCAAAGGGGAAGGACTGGAGAGGGGGTGAGGTAGGGTGTGGCAAGATTCCAAGGGGAGGGCGCTACGGTGTAACACCAAGGAGAAAAGGGGGCCGACGGGAAGAAGTTCCAGGGGTAGCGCAACCCTAAAGGGGATGGAAAAAAACAATAAATAAATAAAAACAAACAAAATAAAAGAAAGGAAAAAGATAATAAAAAATAGTAATAATATAAATATTAAACTAAAACAAAATAATAATAATAATAGATAAAATAACTTAATCATCACTAATACTAATAATAATAATACGACTCAATAATAATTAATAATATCCCCAAATATTATTATTATTCTTGCCATTTAAAATAATCCATTATGTTAATTACATTTCTCTTATTTTATTTTTATTTCTACTTTATTATTCACTTAATTTGATTTTGTTATTTATATTTAATTTTATTTAATTAGTTTACCACTGAGCGATGCTTGCGGGGAACCGGGCAGGGTCACACGGCGACCCAGGTGAGGCCACACGGCTTCGACCACGGTGTGCTGGATGCAACCAAGAGCGAAACATTCGTTTCTAATTAAGAGCTCAGAGATTTTAAGTCAGGCCTCGACCCGAACTATCTGATGCCCAATAAAAAATAATAAAATAAATAATATAAAAATAACGGGTGTGACATATTATGAAAAAGTTGATTAAAACATTAGTAAGGTATAGGAAACACATGTTGGCGATCTCTTGTCACTAGGCATGAGTTCAAGGGAACTGAATGTGCACCTGGTTATTTTTTCTTATTCAATTAAGGAGTGGCTATCCTAGATATGACTAACCTGATATACCTTAAAACTCATTAACAAGGTGATAAATTATTTTATTTTCATCATTTGATATTGATTCATGTTTCGGAAATGGTTTATATATATGTTATTTTTAGACTATTATGGAATGGTTGTTTTTCGCGTTTTCTTTAAATTGTGAAAATTTATTCTTTTTCCTTTTTTAAACTATTTTAAATTGTATATTCTTCATGTTTTATGAATGATCTTGAAAGTATGATCTTCTATTATTTAAATACTTTTAAATTGTGAATAATTTATTTATTTAACAAAGTTTTCTAATATAACACTTGGTGGGACCCTACTGGTTTATTGATCTCATAACCTGTATACACCCCATTAGTGTATATATAATTTTTCATGTATTTTTTATGAATGTAAAAGTCACTAATTATATTTGGTGGATTCTAATAATTGTTAAAGTCAAGTTATAGTGTTGGCATGGTTGGATACAGACCCCTATATCAAGTAGAGTTGTGTTGTAGTCTTCTGTTTTATTTTAATTATCCCTATATTATTACTTGTATTACCTTATTTACACTTTTATCCTTCCTTAAATTATATATAGATCTTTTTGACTATGTAGTGTACTTATTTAGATTTTATTTTATTTATTATATATTTTGAGATGTCGTTTTATTCCCTTCTTTTTGACAGATTCTGGTTTTTATATATTTGTTGGTAGAATCAACCCCAAAGGTGTTTCTTCAATGACTTTGCACTTTTATATGGATTTTGGGGATCTGGAACACCATTAAATCCTTACCATGAGCTTGATTTAGTGTCTTATTCAGGAAATACCTAGTTTAGTTTGAGAAAAATTAGATTAAATGGACAGTTTTTAGTCTATGTTATTTGGGATATCTCGGTGAATAGGTGTAAGAACGGTTGTGAAGGTTTCTAGAGAGTGACTTACTAAATCTCATCATGGTGAGACTTAAGTAACCATTATATGTCTAGGAATGTGTTTCCTTGAGTTATATTTTCATTTTATTTCAACTTTTATTGAGGATTTTTCCTCATTTGACATTTTCATCTATTTCTATGGTGTTTTGTAGTACCATACCTCCTAGAAGAATTGTAGAAAAACATTATGAGGGCTCTATATATAAAATTATATGTGGTAATACTCTAATAGATCATAATTTTTTTGAGGTGGTAGTGCATATAGTCCATTCTCTATAGTAAGGTGGAACTCTAGTCTCTACTCAAGCTAGAGATGTGGATTCAGGGAACAATTAAGATAGGAATAGAGACTAAGAGTTTCCCCTCCATAAATTATCATCCTTCCAAGAAAATAATGATCCTTAGGAAGTGGAGGATTGGTTGGAGAATATTTAAAGTATCTTTTACTTCTTGGAGACTTCTAATTCCATTAAGGTGAAGTGTGTTATCTTTAAGAATGAAGTCCCTGATTGAATATGATGGGATTTAATATATCTAAAAAATAGCATAAGCGTTTAGAGTGGAAGGGATATAATTCTATCTTTACCCAAAATGTATACCTATAGATAATGGTTTTTTCCTAGTTCATGGAGTTTCTCACTCTTTAAAAAGGTGACCATATAGTTATGGAGTATGTCAGTTGTTAAGTAGAACATTCCCTTTTCTCACCAGAGGTTATATCGAATTAAAATCTAAATGATTAGTGGTTTTAGATGGTATTGCAACCATATATTCATTATCAAGTTTTTATGATGAAACTTTCCACTTATTTTGAGGTTTTATATATGGAATTTATGGAAAATATTTATCAGGAAATAAATTTGGGATTGGTTGGGATTCCTCCAATGTTTTGAAGTAGGTATAGTGGCCCTTACAGAAGGAAGAAGAAGAAAATGAGGCTCACAGAGGAAGAGGCATTGGTTCCCAATAGTAGACACATCCTATTACCTGTAAATTTCCTAGAATATTCCCTATAACATTCTATCAGTGTGGAAATATAGGGAATGAAAATAATTATTTCTTGCAATAAATTAATGTTTTCTTATCTTATGGGTGTATGGTTCATCTTCAATATTTATATTAGGTTTTATATTTACAATGAAGTGGTTCATGATCTTTAGTACCAAGAGGGTTAGTGAAACAATCGGATGCTTCCAAGGAAGTAGATGTTTAGTCACAAGCTTATGAGGGAAAGTCTAACACATATTTCTTAGTTAATAGGTTTCATGTAGTATAATAGTTTCCAAAATATATTGAAGTGATACATAATACTATGAGAGGAACTATTTTCATTTATTTGTCTATATAGACTTCTCTATTTGATATTGATTCCTCTCACTCATTTATATCACCTATTTTTTAACTATTAAATAAACCTACGGAACTTATGTTGTATGTTATGGAGATAGTGACACCTCTTAGAAAGATAAGGGAGTAAGGTTTTTGATTCCCCCAATAAAACTTTTCTATGTCTAATATTGAGATATATTGGGACTTCTTAGTCCTCCATATGGATATCTTTAATGTTATTATTATAATATACTAGATGGATTCTCAAAGATCTTTGATTAATTATTATCATCGGTGGGTGTATTTTACTACCCCTAATGGGAACTCCCATGTGTTAAAGGAGATATGGATATGAGGTCCATTTGAGAAGGAACTTATATACTGAATCTTGTAAAATAATTATCCTAATTTGTAGTTGATATTGATGAGGAAACCTTGATTTGTAAAGTTACTCCAATGGTTAATATGCTTTTTGATGTGTTTACAATTGAATTTCTTGGTCTGCCTCCATATAGAGGTAGATTTCTTGATTAAATTTGTAATAGGGACCCATACAATATCTATACCTTTTTACTGTATGGAATTGGAAAAATTAAAAGAGCTAAAAATTCAATTGGATGATTTGGAATCCAAGGACTAAATCTATTTGATTGTATCATCATGGGCTACCCCAATACTCTTTCAAAGAAGTTAGATAGAACTCTCCACTTGTGAATTAATTATTAGAAGCTAAATTGGGTGATTATTAATAATAAATACCCTTTTTCTAAATTTATGATTTTCTTGATCAATTAATGTGGGAAATATGGTTCTTAAAAATAGACCTTCAATCTGGATACCACCAACTCAAAAATAAGGAGTCATATATTCTATATACTACCTTTAGGGAAAGGTATGGTCACTTTGGTTATATCTTTATCCCATTTTCCCTTACTAATGCTACTATTATTTGTATAGTTCTAATGAAATTAATATTTCACATATACATGTATTACTTTGTCATGGTATTCATGAATGATATCTTGGTATATTCAAGGACTGAAGAAGAGCATGAGCATCACCTGAGAATTTTTTTAGGAACCTTGATAAATTATTTCCTTTATAAAAATCTATAAAAGTTTTACTTCTATATATAAGAAGTAAAATTATTAGGATATGTGTTTTTGTTACATGGAATATCAGATGACCCTAAAAAGATGAAAGTTTTCATGTCATCGAAAGATATAAGAATTGTTTTATAGATTTAGAGTTTCTTGGATCTAGAAGGGTATTATCAGTGGTTTATAAAGTATTTCTTGAATTTGTAATCACTATTGACATATCTCACTAGGAAGTGAGTGAAATTATCTTGGGATTCAAGATGTCAAGATTTATTTAATGAATTGAAATGGTTTCTAACCTTCACTCATATCATTATCTTTATATGATCTTGGTAGGGAAATATAGTGTATTTTAATGCTTCAAGAATAAGTTTGGGTTGTTTTCTTGTGAAGGGGGTCATGTGGTTTTGTATGGAACTCATTATCTTTTATCACATGCGAAGAACTACCCCACCCATGACCTAGATCTATTTGAATTCATGTAGTCCCTTAAGAGTTATATACATTACCTTTTGGGTAAAATTTTCACCATCTTTTATAATCATAAAATTTTTTGTTGTATATTTTATTAGGAAAACATGAACATTAGATAATGGAAGTAGGTGGAGTACCTTCATTAATTTTATTTCAACATTACCTATACCCTGGAATGGGGGAATGTTGTTGTGGATGCTCTAAAGATGAAGTTTCCCTCTCATGATATGATTGATTACAAAGATGAATGGAACATTATAGGACTTTTTTCTAGGATTCACCTAGATGAAAATGAATAAAGAACTTATGTCACTCTAGTAATCATTCAGTTGAAACCATCTATTCTTGATTTGGTTTTATAGGAGAAGCAATAGGATGGAGAATTATGGAGTATCAAGAATTCTTTATATGGTAGGGAGACCATCATCAAGTGGTATTTCTTACTATATTGTGTTATTTTATAGAAAAAATAGTGTGTTGTTCCTTCACCCATAATAAAGTTTGTAATGGATAAATTTAATTTCTCGCATGGGGTAGTTCACCCAAGAACTAATAATATGTATGATGATTTAAAGCATTGGTTTTGGTGGCCCTATTTGAAGCATGACATATCTGATTTCAGATCTCATTGTTATACATGCTAGAATATTAATTCTGTGAACAAAAGGCCTTCTAGTTTAATTCAGCTACTCCCTATGTAGATATATATGTGGCATGAGCTTTCCATGGATTGTATCATTGGACTACCACAAACTCCCCAAGGGAAGAATTTCATATGGGTGGTGATTGAATGATTAACTAAGTTGAATCATTTTACCTCAATATGAGATACCACTAACATTGAATACTTGGTAAAGTTGTACATGTAGTATATTTTGAGAATTAATGTAGTTCTTTTAGCTATTGTTTTGGATAGAGACTCTTGGTTTACCTCTTGGTTTTGGAAAGTCCTATAGGAGGATATGGGATATCAAGTTAGAATAATCATATCCTACCATCCCAAATAGAAAGGTAAATAGAGTGACAAAATTTGATTGTAAATTATATACTCAGTGTTTGTGTGTGTCTTAGACATTGGATGTTATCAGTATTGTCATTTAAAACTAGTCGAAATTTATTATAATAATAGTTACCCGTCATCCATCAAAATTTCTCCCTTTGAATCATTGTATGATCAGCCTTGTAGATCACCCCTTTATTGGTATGAGGTCAGAAAATCATCCTTGGTTGGGTCAAGTGTCTTTTGGGATAGCATATATAAGATATAGATTATTCATTAATGGTTAGTGATGTCTCAAATTCAGCATAAATATTATAAAATTTTTCGGAACCATCATTTGTATTTTTTGGTTATGACCTGGTATTCTTGAAAGTGTCACCTTGGATGGGTCACTAATATCTTGGGAAGCAAGGTAAATTATCTCTAAGATACATGGGTCCTTTTGAGATCGTCAAGAACATTGTAAATTTGGAATATTATTTTGAATTACCATCTTAGTGGACTATGAACCATGATTTTTTCCATGTGTCTCAGCCCAAGAAGTATCATCTTAACCCTTCCCATATTCTAGATTGGAAAGAACATGATATGGAGACAGATATGTATGTTATTGAGAAACCAATTTAGGTAATTTACTCCTAGGAAAAGATATTGTGTGGGAAATAAATTCCATTGGACTGAGTGATATGGTATCAAGGGAAAGATATCCTTAAAACATGAGAGTGGGAATCATATGTGAGGGATTGGTGGCCTCACCTCTTTATGGATCAAGCTTCCTCAATTTAGATTTATATGGATAGAAAGTGATATGGTGGGGATATTATCACATCCTGATAGTTATTTTAGGTATAAAATGAATGACTATCATTTTTCTATATGTTTCTTATCAATATTACCCATCATTTGGGTGTTTTGGTTCTTTAATGAATTTGTAGCTCTATTTATATAGACATTCACAACATGAACAAATGATTCATGTCAATAATGGTCATGAATTATCAAGGTGGATATCCCGATTTATGTAACTCATGGCTCATGGCATGGAAAACATTTTTATTCCTTGAACCAGTAAAGGTGGGATAGATTCATAGCATGAATCTTGGTTCACATCATTAATCAACTAAGAATAGTTTTAAAAGTTTGTTTTCCCTATTTACCCTTGTTTTAATTTTACCAAATCTATCCTATTTTTTAGTTTCAAACTTGGTATAATATCTCTCATCTATACCACTCCTCCCCTTTTTTCATGATGCAATTTTGGTGGTATTTCACACTAGATCATCAAGGATCATCACAGTAAGTTATTTTATTCATATTTCAATGATACATCCTCTTTCATTATTTATTTTTCCCAAGGTCTATGGAATCCTAGGATTGGTTGGATCCTAATGTGTTGATTATGGTTTTTGGTTTTGGTATTTCTTTCATATTCCAATAGTTATTTCTTAAAAAAATTGGGTTCCATCTAATTAATGATTATCCCAAGTGTTTGAATTAGGTGGTTAGATAAAAAGGATTTATCATATGAATCATTCTTACTTTAATGTTTTTAAAATATATTCTAAATTGTTTAAATACATGGTTCTAATTTCTTGAAATCTATTTTTAAAGAGGAAAATGAATTGACACTAAAAAAGGTTTTAAATAATGTTTATTTCCAATTATAGGGATATTTATATTTATTTGATAAAGCTTAATTTTGATTTATGAAACACCCCCTTTAATATTATTTTAATTGCGAAAATAGTGCCTCTATGAGAGGGGAGAAGCATATGGGAGCTTAGGAATTACATCGGTAGTATTTTAAAAACATGGTTAGGTTTTATTATCCTCCCTTTCATTGGATATATTATGAAAAAACAAAAAAATGGTTAAGGAAAGGGATACACATGTTGGTGATAATCTAAACCTAGTCCTAAGTTCTGGAGATGTGAATTTGAACCTACTTAATTTTACTTATTCTTTTTATGTGTGAGAATCCTAATTATCTCTGACCTGATATGTATTAATACTTCTTATCATTATGTTAAATTGTTTTATTATCATAATTTGATATTGATTCATGTTTCCGAAATGGTTTATACAAATAAACCTTTCATACTATTATCAAATGGTTGATTTCCATGTTTTTCTTTAATTTGTGAAAATATATTTGTATTCCTTTCTTTTTGAATTATTGCAAAGAAACTATTCCTCCTGTTTTATAGAAGATTATGAAAAGATGGTATATTACTATTTAAATTCCTTTAAATTTATTTTAATTTATTTAATTAATAAAATTTTCTTATGGAACACTTGGTGGGACCCTATAGGATTATTGAGATCACACCTTGTATACACCCCATGGGTGTATATATACTTTTTCATGTCTGATACAAGAAAGGGAAATGAACCAATTAGAGTTGGTGGGTTTTTGTGCTACTTTGGGTGAATTTATAGTGGTAGCATTGTGGTATGTTGACCCACATGTCTCTTGGAGTTTTTTTATAGTCTTTTGATTTATTTTCTTTATACCTAGACAAGTAATTTTATCGCCTTAATAGAACTTTTTTCCTTTATTGATTTATATCGAGATATATCTCATCATATTGGGTACTTGTTTAGAGTTTCTTTTATTTATGATATATGTTGGATTTTTTTTCATTATTCCTGATAGATCACAGTTTTTATGTCCTTGTTGGAGAAATAATTCCCAAATGTGTTTCAAATGCCCAGGTGCTTGTCTCTATCCTATGGTGATTGGTAATACCCTTCAATCCCTACAATGGGTTGGCTCAGGTGTCATATTTAGAGATGGATTTGGTTTGTTCGTGATAGAAAGATCATGTAAGTAGATTTTATTAGTTATAAACACCTTGACTTCTGGCTCACCCACTTCATCTTCTCCAAATCACAATCACTTCTAGGATCTACATGTATAGAAATGAATATTTATTCTTACTCCTACACTTCACACTATATGTAAT
Source organism: Viscum album (assembly GCA_963277665.1). Taxonomy (NCBI): domain Eukaryota; kingdom Viridiplantae; phylum Streptophyta; class Magnoliopsida; order Santalales; family Viscaceae; genus Viscum; species Viscum album. The sequence goes on along the minus strand of OY728153.1, from coordinate 180,004,287 downwards.
ATTCTATAATTTTTTATCTTAAATTTTTCTCTTTCTTCGTTACCATTTTATATTCTTTTAAAAGCATTAATTTACCTATAATTTTTAGTATACCTAAAATAGAATACAATAAGTTGCATCAATATTGAAAATATAAAATTCGATGATCAATTAACTATTTTTATTCATTAATATCATGGTATCTTCTTTTAAATCACAACATATAGGATAATTAAATATCTCCTCCCCCCCCAAGGATTTTACACAACTACCCCTCACTTTTTTTTATTATTTCATGATATTCTAAATAAACCACATATTATTTGATCACTAATGAAAAATACTCATCAAAATGAGTTTTAGAATTTTTTTCTCAATTGGTAATATTCAATTTCTCAAAAAAAGTTCCAACTTTCATAAAAAAACATTCAACAAAAATGATATCATAATACAATAGTTTTTTCACATGACAACACTTCTTATTCTTATCATTGAACTAAAATCCTCAAGAAAAATTCTTATTTATAAAATAAAAAATAATTTCTTCAAAACTCAACTTGAATCACATATCCATTTGAGTATATATTATTTTTAAAATAATTAATAGTTTCAAAATAATCTTCTCATTTATATCTAAATATTCTCTAAAATAGATTAAATATTTTTTCTAAATCCTTAAATAACATCTCCTTGATCATCAACTTAAATAAAAAAATATTATGTGATGTTTGAGTCACCTAAGTATAGAACTAGCATTAAATGATTTAAATTACCTTATAATATGTAATATTAAATAAATCTATAATTTTATTAAAAAATTTATAACCATTAGTAAGAATATCAATTTGTAATAATTTTTAACTCTTATAGAGTCACTAAAATCCATACATTGCACTAACAAAATCTCATGAAAAATCCTTGAAAGTATTACGTGAATAGAATAATTATTATTTCTTTTTAATTTTTCACAAACTCAAAATTATTATTCTCAAAAAAATCTTATTTCTATATAATAAAGTCTTACAATCCAAGTTGTATAGAAAACTAAAAATTATAGTGTTCTCTTTAAAAGTTCTTCCATACTCAGCAGAAGTCATACATGATTCACAAATTCTAACAAGATCACCATTTTCTAGAAATCATGTAACTATAAATTTATATGCCCAAAGACAATATCTTATTACAAGCCTAAAATTATTACAAAATCAAATTTAAGTCTTATAATGAAAAAATAATTGATTTTTTAGTATTTTATTAAATAATTATGGATTAAATGAAATAAATTATGAATCATTTCAGGACACCTTAGTAAATTATTAAACATCATATTTTATCTCAAAAACAATTCAACCACATGGTTTAAAAAAATAAAAAATTCCAATAGATCCTCAATTCTAGGGTTTTATTTAATATCTAATTGGGTACTTAAATTTATCCCGTTGGATTTGTTTTCAACCCCTATCTATCTCTTTCAAAATATTTTCAAACTCATCAAAAATTTCATTCAACTCACTCAATATTACTTAAATCAGACCATATATCATATGAGATACATCTTATCACTACACAATAGGATAATGTAGTGTTTTTTGAGAGAATTACATCTCCTGGTTTAAGAAAATTTTGACCCAGTGACTTCAATGATTATCCATCAAATCTTCTCAAAATTATCCTCTTTATTTTTATAATAACTATAAATCTAGACTACCATTAAGTGTGCACTCATCTTTTAACAATATTTTCCCCATTTTACAATAAGTAAAGATTGTGTCGCTTTTATCTCCCCTATTAAAAACATAATTCAAAACCTTGTAAAAAGTTCACTTCCAAAAAATTTAATTGATAGGGGAAGGATAAACATGAAGTTTCAATCTTAAGTTAGAGAACATATCATTTGGTAAATACTTATAAAAAATAACTAAAAAAATTCCTTAGTTATAATGAACTCAAGATTCATATTAACATTTTCAACTTTCTATTTTATGAAATGACATCTAAGATCAATTTTTTGGATATAGAGTGTTGAACAGGACTCTTGGAAAGATCTATAGAACTTTGATTATCATAATAAATTAATATTATCTTCTCAAATTTCAACTCTCAAGTAAACTAATTGTAACTTTATTTATATCATCTAAACATAATCATATATAACTACAATTTATTCGGATTTAGTTGTTACCAATCCTAAAAACATCACTTATTGTTATTATATTCCACACAACTCATAAAGAAATAAATATTCACCTGAAATGGATTTTTTATTAACAAAATCTCTAATCCAATTATCATTGGTAAAACCCTGTAAAGTAAAATATGAAGGGGTTATATACAAAAATAAAAACTCAGTTTATTATTGATATATCTTATAATTATAATGGATAATAACATATGTGACCCCATGGAAGTTATTAAGAAGATAAGGTTACCTATCATTTTTCTATATTCCTTTTGATCTACACAATTTCTAGCCTCATATTTGGTAATTTTAGTTCCAATATCTAGAGGAGAATAAATTCATCTTCATTCCACCATTCCAAACCTCTTTAATAATTATTTGGAGTATTTAACTTGGGATATAAAAATATGATCAACTCATTGAATGATTTGTAATCCCATAAAGTATGACATCTCACCCAATATAGACATTTCAAAATGATTTTTCATTTATTTAGAAAATTATTCATAGAGATACTATTTTTCACCTAAAAAATAATTTCATCAACATATACAATCATAATAAGAGTACCCATGGATATATACTCCATATAAATAGTCCAATCAACATTTCCCATTTAAAAGTTCAAACCTCTAAAGAATCTATTCAAATTGGAATACTAGGATATGGGGGAAAGTTTTAAGCTATATAATTCTTTCTTAATACTAAAACCCATTCTCCCATTTGTATCAAGAATAAAATTCTCATTTTGTTTAATAAAACCCTATTTTAATATATCAACATTAAAGAAGTTATAATTCAAATATATTTGGTAGATATTGTAATGTATGTGATTTGACACTATTAGAAACATCCTAATGATCTTAATCGTTGACATTGGAGAAAAATTTTATTCCAAGACAACTCCTTTCATCTAATAATACCCTTTAAAAACTATCTTTTTTTTATTTCTTATCACTTCTTTTTTATTCAGTTTATTTTTGAAAATACACTTAGTTAAAATTATATTTTTACTTTATAGCCTCGAGAAAACTCCAAATTTTAGTTCTTATATATTTGGTAAAGTTCTTTATTCATAGAATTAATCTATTCCATATTCTCAACTACCGTATAATTTTTTTGATGGTTAACTTGAGAGATTAGATTTGTTCAGTTCTCAAGTCTTAGCCCCCTTCTAGTTTGGACTAATGCATTTTGATTTCCATTTATATTACTAGAATGAATATGATTATTCAATATTTGATGCATAAAACTCAAATTATCAGAACCTTATTCATCATTGATCTTATAAAAATCAACATCAACCACAAATTCCTCATTTCTAGCCTTCTTAATAATCTATTTTTCAAAAATATATATTTTTTAAACTCTGATATTTTCTAATTTACTCTCAATAATCACATCTATTTTTTGTTGGTTTTCAAATATTTTGATATCTAAACATTCAGCCAGCTTTTTTATTTTTTTCTCTTGAATTTTTTTCTACTTACATTAGAAATATATACCATGAAGTTCCCTTATTTATAATTTTATTCAAAATTTTCATGATTTGTATTCTTTATTTTAATTTAACAAGGACTTACAAATACTTTTAACTATTTAATAGTTGGTTTCATATTATACCAAATACTATATGGTATATTATGAGTCTCAGGTCTCAAAAAGAACTTATTTTTCCTATTCACATTTGTGAAAATAGATTCTCACCAAAGTAATTTTCAAAGTTTTTTTTCGGTAGATATGGTTATTCTCTTATCCATAATAATTCTATTTTCTCTTTTTTCCATGCAATTTGGGGGGTGGTATAGTGTTTTTTATTTATGTTTTATCCAATGGTTTTTTATGTAGTTTTAAAATGCATTGCATGTGTATTATTTTATTTTATCAAACCCCGACTTCTTAATTTTGAACCCACAATCCTTCTCATACTATTATCATAATATTTTAAACATTTGAATGGAATATGATTTATTCTTTATAAAGATGACAATGGTCATATGGGTGTATTAATTAATTAATGTAATGAAATAAATATCACACTTGGCTGAATTTTTTCTCAAAGGGATAGACACATATGAATATATGAGCTCCAATAGTTCAATGGATTGAATTTTCACTTTCTTGTGTGTCACTTGAACTATCTGCCTTATTTGTATGTTATCCCACCACTTCATGTCTATAGATTTTTTTCATGTTCCTTTTTCATAAATTTCTAGGTATTATATTCCATATATTTTTCACTTCATTGGAACTCAAGTAACAAAAGTTATATGGGTTACTAATTTGAAACAAGTTCCCACTTGTTCTTTCACCTATAGTAATAACTTTTCCATCCTTGGAATTTCTATTAATTCTTGATTTATTCTGAAATACCACATCATTTTAATCAAAAAAATTTATCTTAAACTCAATAAATTGTGTTTAATACTCTCTACAAACAAAACATTTTTTCATTTGAGTCTTTTAGATTTAATTTTAGCAGTTCTAACAACTTTAATTCTCAAATATAATTTCTCCCCCTCCATGATTTTCTATATTTTTAAAAATTTTGGTATCCCTAGTCATCTATGACGAACTCCCATTATCATGGATCCATTGTATCCATCTCTTAATTACGATCAATGCCACTTACATAATAAGTTAAATCTCTTATTTATTTTCATTTGAACTCCTTTTCCCTTTTCTTTTTATGATAACTACCCATGGATATTTTTCATGCATTTCTTAGCAAAATTCTTTGGTTTTTCTCATCGGTCAAAAACATACTATAATATTTCAAACCTATTTTTCATATGAAAAATTGTTGTAATTTCTTTTCACACTTTTCTTATATAGACCTATTCCTCTTACATATATTATTACATGATTTTTAATGTAAATATCCAATAAAAACAAATGAAGATTACATAGCCTTGTGTATTTGGGAGACTAGGTTTATAAAACATCAATATTAAACTAAAATAAAACAGATTTTTTTTAATCTCCATAATGTGATCCTAAATATCTTTGAGATTAAAAAATTTTAAAGGATGTACTGGGGAATACATAAAGAAAAGGGTTGGTATATAAATCTTATTTAGGGAATAAGCATGATTATAAAGCATAACATAATATAAAAATGGCATAACAGGATATCATAAATGAAACGTATCTTGAATAATAATATCAAAGTATTACATAACTAAAATGGAAATATAAGATCATGTAATCATAGGAATATGGAAACAACATAAAACAATGCATAAGTATAAGTCAAGGATCACTACCAAGACAACATAACATGGTAGATAGATTCCCATCATGGATTAGGTTTTCTTCATAATCTCCTACATATCAGCTCATGAGATATAAACATTACCCAGTGCATTAGATAACTATTTGGATGAACCCATTATAACATGTACATTATTATGTGTTACACGTGATGGAATAATACATAAGTCATAATCATAATAAATAACCATGGAAGGTAATGGGATACATAATCTTACCTCAAAAATATTCAAAGGATATTTCATAAAGATTAAAAAGATAATACAGAATTAAATATTTTTTAAATTTATATTTTAATGCATAATCATAGGTATCAAATAAGGATTTAATTTAAATAAATATTCATGAGAAAGGGTAGATAATTATGTATAGAAATAAATCTTTAAAACAATGTTTTAAGGAATTGGTAAATGAATGTTAATGAAGGAAATAATATAGAATTTTATTTAAAAACACAGTTAAAAAATTGGTTAAACCTAAAATAGTACTTATTTTATGAAAACATGAATAATTTAAATACTTTAAAGGATAGTTACATGAAAATATTAAGGAATAAAAAATTTCCCCTTAATCAGGATTGATTTAAAAGAATGTATTGAAAAATAAACTTAAAGAATCTATAACCCCAGCATAGAAAGGGGATTAATCTAGGTATATATGTAAGATACATATATAAAAAAAATTATAATCATTAAATAATGTTTAATAGGGATATAAAGTTAGGTAGATAGAAAAATTAATAACTTGAAGAAAAGATGGTGGTTCGGAGAGTTCCCTTACATATCGTCCAGATTCATTCTGAAATTTCATTTCACGTCCTAAATAATAAAATTAGATTTATGAAATGCAATATTTATAACCTTATTAAAATATATTGTATTTATTACAAATAATTAATATTATTTTATAGTTATTTAATTGAGATATTTTTTATGTATCTACTACCCCAAGGTCATTTGTGTCATGGTTCTAAGATCGCATAATTTATGAATAATTATAGTAGTTATTTATGAAATGGTTCCATAACTCCAAAAGTGTGAGGAAATTTTTTTCATATTGTTTTAGGAGTTCAAAATGGTTGTAAAATTAAAATATAATTAAAAAATAAACACATTTTATAGATTTTGATTATTATGATTATATGGTTAATTCAATTAAGGGGTTTTTCTGGACATAGTAAACTTACTTGGTTTTATTTAACCATATTAACATTTATCAACTAAAAATTAGGAAATTATATTTAATATAATTATTTAGATAATTTCTCACATTAATAAATTTATTAAAACTATATTTGAAGGTTGAGGTGAAAAATGATGTATGTTTTTAATAGAGGTGGTGAATCAAAAATATTGTGGACAATGTTTTCATTTTAGAAGAAAATAAGAAGAGGTTTTCTAGTGGATACCCTATTAAAAAATAACATTCTAATATATTTTTTATAATGGGGTAATTATTATATATTTTATAGAAGATATGTAGAGGTGGTAGAATAGGAAAATAATTTAAAAGAGATAGATTGATAATATTACCTCTTTAAGTGTCGTCTCTTGAAATACACCTTAATGAAAATTTGTTTTTTCTTTATTTTTTTGTGACCAATACTATGAGGATGTGGGGGATAGGTTTTGGAATATAATTTGTAGAACTTTGGAAATATACAAGGCTTAGAAAGTGTGAGGATAATGGGTGGTGAAGGGTGGTATTTATAAGGGAGAAAGGGGTGTTTTCAATATCATATTGATTAGTTTATTATTTTGGATATAGACTACCAATAGTGTTGATTTTTGTGACTATATATCATAATTAGGGAATTTTATTCTGAAATAATGGTCACTTAAATTATCAATCACTCATTTCTTTATTTATTTTTCTTATAATGAAAATTACTGTATTTTGTAGCATTTCATTATTCAGTAAAAATTCATCAATTTTAGAAAAATAAAAAAACAATCACACTAAAAAAATTTCAACATATAGATTCCAAAAATGAAATCTATTTTATGAAAATAATTTTCTAAATATGAAAAAAAATGATTTTTAAATAACATCCGTATTAATTTTCAAAATACAAATTTTAATATTATGATTATTTTTTTGACCCTTTAAAAAATAACTTACACTCTCATAAAATTATATTATCATTATAATGAAATTTATATTATTTTATCAATAATTTTTATGAAAATAAACATTCTATTACATTTTTATATTTGTCATAAAAAACTAAATAAAACATATAGACTTTATTAACATCCAAACACTGATTTTATAATTTCCAAAACATTTATTTATTTGTATCACGATATAAATTTTCTATTTTTTTATTTTATAATATACCTATATATTATTTTATAATTAAATGGGTGAGGTTACTATTCTAAAGGTTAGTTTACTATTCCTAACAATCGTATTATTATTCTAGTAATCCTATTATTATTCCAATAGTTAGATTTATAATGGTTATATGGGTTTCCAACATAAAATAAATCCTTCATATTTCATTCATTATTCATTTAATTGTATTTTATCTCAATTATATATGTTTTTTCATTTTAAAAATGAATATTTCATTACTAATATTCTATTTCATTTCTATAGTATTGTTTGTGAGGGTACTAATTTTAGGGGATGAAGCATATCCAAATTTTTATATTATACTTATCTTATTTTCTATTTTTTTTATCCCATTGTAACACTTTCAACTCTTATAGATATATTAATTCTCTTACAGTAATATTGAAATCAATATAATAAAATATTTTTGGTTCTCTCATGTGGTGCATGTGCTTTATATAATATTTTATTACTAAATATAACACATTTATATAATCATAATGAAAATTCCATTGATAAAATTCTAGGTCATTACACATCTTCATTGGAGACTCCCCATTTTTTCACCTTAGAGGTTCTCCCCCTTGATCTATACCATCTTATAGGTGGTGATGTGAGTTAACAGCATGTGTAGTCCTTCTCACCAAAAATTTACAGCACCAATAGTAACCATAGGATCTGAATCTTTTTTTATAACTATAGTTCCATCTACACAACAATATTATATAATATTAACTTTTCTATCCATATCTACATTGATCTTCCTTTTAATACAAGGATTTTTCTTTTAATTTTATACTTCTATCTTCCTTAAATGAGGTAGATTTTTTTCCTTCATCTTTTTTAACCCAACTTGCCTAGATTTATAACCCACCTGTAAAATATAATCATTTATAAGTTAGTTTCCCCCAGTAGATAACATTATATTTTATAAAAAACATAGATAAAAGAAATTATTTCATTTCAATACTCATATATCTTATCTTTATAATCAATTTAAATATAAGGTTCAATTTCTTCTTATTTTAGATTAATCTCTCTCATGGCTTCAAAATCCATCTCATCTTTAATTTTCTTTTTTGGATACAGTTACCTGACACTTTTTATTGGAAATGAGAATATTATCTTATTCCTACAATGAGATATTTTCCTTGTATTCTGGTGTATATTTCCGTTGATCAAACAAATCAATAAAGTTTCTCATGAGTTCCTTATAATAATGACATCATATATTTTTTCACCAAAGGCACTTATATTGTTCACATTTTCATTGACTGTAGTGAAGTATTAATCAATGGATTATTCCTCATTAATATTTATATCTTTAGAAATTCTTCTCTAGATCTTTAACTTTACCTCTTTAATTTGTACATTTTCTATATATCTACTTTCAAGTTTATCCTATACTTATTTAGTAGTTTTTAGTCCCTATACTTTTTCAAACTATTTTTTTCAAAGGGGTAAAATAATGGAATTATTATAATTAATATCAACTTAAAGATTTACTTTATAAAAAAAAATAAATCATTTCACCTCTTTGAATGGGTGGAAATATATAGTATTTTTATCAATAACTTTAAGGCATGAAGACAACAAGAATAAAAACACTCCATTTTTCCAACCATAAAATTATTTTCCATCAAAATTAGACACACCTCTACCATTAATATAATTTATATTATCCATTTTTTTAATAGTCAAAGAGTCTAATAGGAGAGTATTCTACTCTAATTCAAATTATAAGGACTAGACTATTAACTGGATTCACTAAGGGGTGTTTATTATTATATCTTTCCTCCTTTTAAAATTTAGTTTACACTAGAAATTAACCTCTATGACTAGTAAATATCAAATTCTCTCTATTCAATATTTACACTCAGTCTTACTTGAAGAATTATGGAAATAAAAGAAAATAAAACACACACAATAAATTTTATAAGGTTAAGACTTATTGTGAGAGAATAATCTTTACTAAATGTGATTATTATTATATTTTACACGTTTTATGATAGAATTGTGTTATAAATCACAAGTGGTAGTGTCTGGTATCATCTTGAAACCCATGATTCCCTACACATGCACCACATCACATATATAGTATTATTTCCTTATAATTACAATGAAAATAAACACTAGAACCTAACAAATATCTTCAATAGGTTAAGGTTTATTAATAAACTGTTAACTAATTTTTTTCTTCTAGACAGTAAATGAAATCCATAATAAAGATTTCCCACTTGATCAAGAAATACATCAAAAAACTACTAATGGATAAATGATGAAAAACTCTCAATTACTCTTTCTCACTTCATGCAAACCCTTTTAGGGTTTTATTCTTCTTACCCTTAAATTTTCACTTAAATCTTGTACAATAATATTTTATCAATTATGAAGACCTTAGTTCTAGGATCTTCAAATTATTATTCTTCAAAACATAGTAACTTTTAGGTTTTCTATATATAATAATGTATTTTTCTTCCCACTCTTTCATACCATAGTAAACATGCTCTTCACTTATTTTTTATCTCAAATTTTAATCTTTCTTCATTAACTTTTTATGTATAAGAGTTAAAATTAATTTACCTACACTTTTTAGTATACTCGAAAGAATATACAATAAGTTTCATCAAGATAACCAACATAAAGTTAGATGACCACATAACCATTTCTCAACATCAAGATCATCGTATCTTCTCATAAATCTCAATGTGTGGTCTAGTTTTACACCCCCCCCCCCAATAATTTTCTATATAAACCATTTACATTTTAGGATTTTATGATATTAAGAAAAAATCATTGATTATTTGATCCTTAATGAAAAGTACTCATCAAAATGATTTGAAGAATTTCAACTCAACTAGACATATTTAAACTCCCAAAAAATGTTCCAATTACATAATAAACATTCATGAAAAATTATATCATGATATGATAGTTTTCTTCATACCATAATAATACTTATCCTCAACTTCAAACATAAATCCTCAAGAAATCCTCTCCTTCGTAGAATAAAAAATAATTTCTTCAAAACATGGATTAAATCACATATTTATTTGAGTGTATGTAATTTTTGAATCAATTAAGAGAAGTACAAACATCATATGATTTATAACTAAATTATTCATGAAAATAGATTAAATGACTTTTTTATCATACATGAAGAATATTTCATTGATAATAAGTATAAATCACAAAGTATTTTTTGATATTTAATTATCCAAATTAAATCTCTAGAATCACTGGAATTAAATTATCTTAAAATATTTAATATTCTATAAATATCTACTCTTATCAAAATCCTGATAACATTCTATAATCGTCTTATTTTTTAAGACTTTTTAAATCCTATAAAGTCACTAGAAGCCAAAATATTCATAAATAAAGTATCATGTTTCTTTCTTAATAGTCCTATTAACAAATAATTATCATTCTACCTTTTTCAATTTTCAAAAAATTCAAAGTCTTATATTCAGCATATTACATTCATGCATCTTAAAAATTCTTATGATCAAAGTATTACAACTACCTAAAAAGTATGTCTAGCTCCCTAAAAGTCATATTCACTCATCAAAAGTGTAGTTCATAGTGAGTAACTAAATATAGGGGTGAATTTAGTACCCAATAACAATTTCTCTTAAAAACTTGTTCAAATAAAATCACCCAAATAAAAAAATCACTTAGTTAATCAAACCCATATATTAATATAATTTTTATTTTTTAAAATATTCCTCAAAGATTGATTACTGCTCAATTAAAACAATATGAAAATTACTTTAACCTTTGAAATCAATTTACTCAATCAAATACTTATATAAACAATAGTTATGATTAATTGTCAAAGTATAGCTTTTGTTTTCATATTAATAAAAAATATATTTCAATGATTTGTAAATATATAAACAAAAAAACATAATGTGGAATAAAAACAAGAGGCCTAGTCTCAAGATGAGACCTAATCCCCCACCCACTTAAAAAACACCCACTTCCAAGTAGATTATATAAATATAATCTGGTCCATGACTTGGATTAGGTATACACACAACAACATAAAGGTTATCTATGAAACATAGGAACCTCTTCCACAAAACCATGGGAATAAAAAAAACTCAATTCACATAAGTACCTCTTCCATAAACACCATGGGTATACATATGAAAAAATATTTTAGAGAATATATAGTATTCTCCAATTATAGTGCTAGAGATAGTGCTTGTTGATAAATAATACAACCAACACACTGATCGATATGTAAAGGAAACAAACATAAATATAATGTATAAATATAGATAATAGTATAGTTTCTTGTTATGATGCAATATATAAGATTTAGACTCCTTGAAAGTGGCTTGGAGAGAATCTTGAGCAGTTTTTTGGAAAAAAGTAGTAAAATAGAGCATTGTAATCTCTCTTTGTTCTGATTGTTTCAAGGATATCTATGTTCTATATACTTTACTCTTTCACAGTCAAAATTTAGGAAAGAATTTCATTTGTAAGATCTCTTGGAATGAACCTTCTAGTATTCAGAAAGTATGGTTTTTTTCTTTATCAGTATGCACATCCCCTCTTCTTTTTTCATGAGGTAAGCTTCTTGAATATATATCACTGCATAAAGGAGAGTCCATTTCAAGAATAATCATCATGATCATTTTCATCCTCATACTAGGCTATGAAATAGACTTTAAGGTTCTCCTATAATAGTTAAGGAATAATAATTATATAATATTTTTCATTAACTTCAATAAAATAATTGTTAAGATCATTTAATTCAAATGTCCCAGAATAGATGTGGTGAGTCAGGCTAGTGGTGACTCATGTTTGTTGATTAGTGATCCTAATAGTTATTTTGTATGGCAGTAGGTAAATTCTAGTGGTGACTCATCCCATTGGTGACTCGTCTCAGTAGTTACTCGTCTGACGATAAGTCATTTGATGGTAGGTTTTCTGGTGGTGACTCATGTTCAGTGGTGACTCATCTTAGCAATGACTCATCTCAGTGGTAACCATTCAAGTGATAAGTTATCTGATGGTAGGTCAAGTTCGATGATAGGTGAAGTCTAGTAGTGACTCATGTTTGGCAGTGACTCTTTTCTGGTGGTGTCTCTTTTCTGACGGTGAGTCTTTACTAACAGTGACTCATCTTTAATGGTGACTCAATTATGGTGGTAGGTATTTTCAACAATTTGGAAAATTTTCACCAAATTTCATTATGTTATAAAATTCTACAACAAAATATTAAATAAATTAAAAAATAATTAATATTATTTGTAAGAATTAAAATAAGGATGTTTTAACAATCTCCCCCTTTGTATGATAAAAAATCATGAAATTTTAGAAACCATGTATAAAATAAAATTTGCAATAAAATAGATATATTTGAAAAAGATATCTTCTTAACACTTTTAGTATCTAATGTGAGAGTTTGAGAATAAATTATAAAACTTTAAAAAAAATATGGTATCAATGATAGTAAATAAAACTTGTATCAAGGTATGAAAATAAGGAATAACATAAATAGAAAATAAAGGCTCATAATTAGTCCTCTCAAATATATACCATATTTATTATCCCCCTTTAGGGATTATGAAAAGGTGAGAATAATAAATAGTAAAGTAAAATATATAAAAGTTGAATAAAAATATAGATTCCATTAATGAAAAAAATAAGTACATTGTACTCAAAAATAAAGATATAAGAAAGTACCTATCAAAGAAAAAAGCTAAAATGGAACACTCTCAGCCTAGGGACTAGGATTAGTAGGTGACTTTACCTTATAAATGGTAGAGGACACAATGGTTGGATGGATTGTGGGTAGAGAAGGAGTAGGTATCTCTCTAATGATAATCAGTTAGAGATGCTGGACAGCTTCTCTGGGAGTCATGATGAAGGGATAGAACTGAGTAAGTTAAGGATCATTTTTATCTCAAGTAATAGCTAGTTTGAACATCTCAAGAGCAGTTCTAGGAGAAGATAAATGAGAAGTCACTAGAATATACTCCTGAGATATCACTGTTAAACCAAACACAAGCATTAAAGGCTTCAACAGATTAATGAAGGACATGATAATATTTCCTCCCTCCTCTATGGAACTAAAAAATTACTTTTTATCCTCCATATACAACATAAGTATAGGGGTGATTACTTTTGGTTGATTAACCTATTCCTTTAAATATTGTGAAACCAATGACATCTAAATATTTTCTACTAAAAACTTGAAATGAGAGTTCAGATCACGCTTGGTATAGATCTAGTATAGATAATAATTAAATCACTTTGTGATGGTTTCTCTTTCATTTCTAATATCATTCATTCATTATATTATTATATTATATATAGGATCATTATTATGTCTGATCTGACTTAGACCCACCTGAGAAGTAGTACGAACATATCCCAGAATAACTCTAAGCTTCTTCCTAACAACTAATCTAGTCAAATCAATATTCAATGGAGTTGGAGAAATGGAAGTAGAAGGAACTGAAAGAAGAGACTCTAACCTATCCAACACATATTCCAAGCTCTCAGAAAAATAGGTCTTCAGTTCCTCTATCATAGTTCTCAAGGACTCCAACTCACTAGCTAAACCCATGTTCTTTATCTCAACTTCTAGGATTTTATGGATCATATTTGGATATATATGGCATACCACTAGCTCAAAAATATATATATTATCTCTCTCACTAATATTTGGGATTAGAGGTGCTTAATTACTCAAATTACCATCAAAGTTAGAAATAATACTTTACATGAAGGACTCTGGGTTGACTTTGGTAACCGCATCAATAGGCACAGGAGCAAAGGCAAGAGTAGTAGGTGCAGCAACTCTCTTAGCAGGATACACAGTAGCCTCTGCTAGCTCAGATCTCGCAGGTACAACTGAAACAAATATCTAAATCACTCCTACAACATCTATCTTCTCAACCATTTATCCCTTGGGATCCATATCTACTCTAAATGAGATAGTAGGTACACCATTACTTGGTGGAATTCTATCATCATCAGAGTCAGGGTAGTCCAATCCAATTCTCACATATTATTGATATTTTTTCCATTATTCAAATGATGAAACATCTAATATTATAGAATATACAACAGTTGGATCAATACTAGTAGGATCAACTCTATGGATAAAAAGACTAGTATTTTCTTAACCAAGATCATATTCTCTCAACTCAATTCAAATAGTTTCATCAACATCTCAAAAAATCTTGGTCTTTTCTCAATCAAAGAAGCAATAGAAAATCCTAGAGAAGAAAAATGTGTCTAACCCATATCAGGATCATCAGGACCACCATGGTTAGACCCTCCAAAAATATCATCTCCATCACCCTTTTATTCACTTACATAATCTACTTATTTTTCATCTCTATAATATTCATCATCATTCCCATTTTCCCCATTTTCATCATCAAAAACATCAACAACCTCCTTAGAAGATTTGGAAGAGGAAATATTAAACTTTACTTCTTCTAAAACTTGTGTTTCCTCTTCTTTACTTCCTTCACTTAAAATATTATCTATAACTGTTTTAGATAGAGGAGGAAAGGCCAAACCAAAAGTGACCTCTAGACTCTTAGGAATGTTGGGTCACTACCCTCCTCAAGTGAGAACTCCACCTCATCTCTAAGAGTATAAATATTCTCTTCTTATTAATCTTTATCTAAGTATATAACTACCTCATCTGGATCTAATCTAGGATCAATAAGATTCTTCAGTCTAGAAGGGAGACCAACATGACTAAACTCCTTATATAATTTATCAATATCATCAACCCACTTTCTCAACTTGGGGTTCCAATTAATCCTCATTCTTTTAAAAATGAATTTGTTCAAAAAAACCATCCACACTTCACCTCAATTTCTTCTTTTGCATCAACCTATCCTTTGGCCTTCAGCATAACTAAAATGAACTTGGGATAAATTAGGGAGTTATACCTGTATAATTTTTTTCACATTTTCATCATATGAACCATCAAATACCTAAACATATTGATTCTATATCCACTTTTTATAATTTATATCAGATATAAATATTGGTATCTCATCTTTCTAAAATCACCTTTTCTCATACATAGCATATACTTTATAAATTTGAATAGAAAACAGAACTTTCCATCTAACTCGATTGCAGTAAGTATTCTTAAGGTTCCATATTTGTTCATATCATTCAAGGAATTATCATACACAAATTAATCACTATTACTTGTAATTAATCCATGATAATCATTATAAACACCTTTATGTGGTACTTTAAGACACTTATCCCGTTTTCTTAAAGAAAAGACTACCTTGTTTCCATTTATTCTACTACTAACCCAATATTCATTTTCCCCAAATCTAAACTCAACATATAGATAAAACTGATATACCGACTTTGGATAGAATGATATATCATTACTAAAGAACCAATGTACCCATCCCCAGTCCTGGAATACATTAAACACCAATAATGGTCTCGATAATAATCACTCGCCATTCACCTCTTTCTCTGGTACCACTATGTGATTTATGAGTTGTGGGTCTCGTGGATCGACTATAGGTCCACTCAAATATCCTATTTTATTATTAGAAGGTTACAAATCCTCAGGAGTCAACTCAATTGGATTATTATCTCAAACCATTTCAAATGTATTATAAG
Organism: Viscum album; assembly: GCA_963277665.1. NCBI lineage: Eukaryota > Viridiplantae > Streptophyta > Magnoliopsida > Santalales > Viscaceae > Viscum > Viscum album. The sequence goes on along the minus strand of OY728153.1, from coordinate 179,987,885 downwards.
GTTTAGGAAAGGTTGAGGGAAGGTGAAAGTCCAAGAGAGAAAGGTAGTGGAAAAGTTCAAAAGGTAAAAGGAGTGAGAGAGAGAGATAATCAAAATTAGACTAAGTGTCTAATTTATATCATTTAGGGATTTGAAAATCAAAAAATGAAATAATTTATTTAAATTAAAATAAAAAAAACAAAACAACCTGAAAAGAAAAAATATAAATAATGGGTTAATACCAACAGTAGGTTATTTCTAATGGAAAGTTGTTCCAATGGTGGGTAATTTTTAATGGTAGGGAATTTCTAATGGTGGGTAATTTACAATGGTTGGTAATTTCCAATGTTGGGTCCCCAAAATTAAAATTTAACCAAAAATTTTCATTCCTAATTCATGTTTGATGTATTTTAATCTCTCATAATTAAATGGCTTAGTAAAAATACTAGCAAACTGATGTTCAGTTACTATTTATTTGAGATTTATATCACCCTTTTGAAAATTTTATCTCAAAAAGTGATATATTACGTCAATGTTCTTTTTATAGAGTGAGATTCATGATTATTTGAAATATTTTTTCTCTTTTGTTGTCATAATTTATAGGGACATGTCTGAATTCATATTTATATTCTAGTATAGTGTGTTTAAACCATAAAATTTGAGCACAAAAACTACCTACAACTATCTATTCAACTTCAGTAGAAGATTGTGAAACTTAATTTTTATTCTTACCACACCAAGATACTATAGACATTCCCAAAATATGACATGTTTTAGAGGTTCTCTTTCTCTCTAATTTGCAACCACCAAAATCAGTATCTGAATAACTTACTAAGTCAAATGTTTTTCCTCTAAGATATAAAAATCCTAAATTGGTTGTATATTTGAGGTATTTTAAAATACTTTCAACATAAAGTAAGTGGGAATATTTATGGTTTACTTGAAAAATGATCACACATACACACACTAAACATAATATTAGTACAACTAGCATTTAAGTAGAGAATATATCCAATCATACCTCTGTAACAAGTTTGATCCACTGGCTTCCTAGCTTCATCAAGATCAATCTTATAGGTGGTACTCATGTGAGTATCAATAATTTTATTATTATCCAAACCAAACCATTTTAAAAGTTCTTTGGTGTACTTAATTTGATTTAAAATAATTAATTATTCATTTTGATAAATCTGAAAACCAATAAAGAATTTGAGTTCACCCATTAAACTCATTTCAAATTCATTTTTCATCATATTTTAAAAATTAGTAAACAAATAATTTTTAGCATATCCAAAGATAATATCATCTATATAGATTTGAAAAACTAAAACATATTTTTAAATTCATTTTATAAAAATGGTAGGGTTAGATATACATTTTTAAAATCCTTTATAAATTAGGAAAGATTTTATCCTACCATACCAAGCTCTAGGAGCTTGTATTAAACCATGTAAAGATTTTGTTAATTTAAAAATATGATTTGGAAAATCAGGATTTTGAAAATTGGGGGGTTCTTTAAGAAAAACAATCCTCAACTATATACCCATTTAAGAATGCACTTCTGACATCCATTTGATATAGTTTTAAATCAAAATATGCAGCATAGGAAAGATGGATTCTAGTGGCTTGAATTATGGATACAGGTGTAAAGGTTTCCTAATATTCTATACCCTCTTCTTGACTATACACTTTTGTAACCAACCTAGAATTATTCCTTACTATAGTTACAAATTCATCAACCTTGTTTCTAAATACCCATTTAGTGATAATAGTCAAGGTGTCCTTAGTTCAATCAAAAAGTTCCCAAACATTATTTCTTTAAAATTAGTTAAGTTCCTCTTGCAAAGAAATTATGTAGAACTCATTATTAATTACATCAATGATGTTATTAAGTTCAAGTTGTTATAAGAAGGCTTCATGTTCAACCTCATTTCTAAGAGAAGCTCTATTCTGTGTACCTCTATCTAGGTCTCCTACAAAATCATCTATATGGTGATATATATGAGTCATAATAGCTCTTTAAAAAGGACTCGTAATTTCATGGTAATCTATAGGTTCAGGTTTGGGTTATAGAAATTTCTCAGAATTGGATGATTTTTCTACATTTTTAGAAAAAGATTATAAAGGTTTGGCATTATTTTCATATTTGATAAATCATCCTCAATATTTTATAAGGGTGCCCTAGGCTCATGTGGATCTATCTCATCAAACATGACATGAACAAACTCTTCCACAGTCTTGGTTCTTTTATTAAACATTTTATAGGATTTACTATTAGTAGAGTATCCAAGGAAAATTCCTTCATCACTTTTGGAAGAAAATTTTTCAATATTATCCTTTTTGTTAAGAATAAGACTTTACAACCAAAAACTTTAAAGAAATTAACATTAGGATTTCTAATATTCAATAGTTCATAGGGGGTTTCTTTAAAAGAGTTCTAATTAATACTTTATAAATTATATAGTAGTTTGTATTCATATCCTATACCCAAGAGTAAATAGTGAGGTTATATTCATTAAGAATTGTCCTAGAAATATCTTAAATTGCCTTATTTGTTCTTTCAATAACACCATTTTGATGTGGGTCCTAGTATCAAAAATGTTTTGATTGTAGCCATTATGTGAGTAAAAGGATTCAAAGTCTTGATTTTCAAACTCACGCCCATGATCACTTCTTACGGTTTTAATCCTAAGTCCGCTAATATTTGATACATATCTATAAAAATTGGTAAAGGAAGTGTAGTATTCACTTTTTTGAGCCAAAAATAATATGCAATTATACCTATAAAAGTCATATATAAGTACATAGATATAGTGCTTTCTATTTAAACTAAAAACTCTATATAGTCTATAAAAAACCCATGTTAACAAAATCTAGGGGTTGATAAGTTATAACTTATTTCCTTGATTTGAAATATACCTTGTGTTGTTTCACTTTTTGACATGATTTATAGACTTTATCATTTGGGAATTAAAATTTAGGTAGATATTTGAAGAACACTTTCCTAGTTTGATTTATAAGTGAGAAAAATTTTCTTTAACCTAATATCCTATGCCAAAGCTAATATTCCTTATGAATGGCACTCAAACAAGAAACATTTTGAGTAAACAAAGAATCAAGATTAACTACATAAATATTTTCACTTCATAAAGTAAAAAAAACTATAAAATTTTTAGAGTCAAAAACATTACAAACAATGTTTACAATTTTTACATGAAAAACATCATCTTTTAAATGTGAGATGATAAGAATATTGTATTTTAAACCATTAAAAAATACTTTATAAATTAAAACTGAGTTAAAGAAACTATTTTTTCTAAGGAAAATTATTTTACATTAAGCATTTTTGCAAAAGGGGACATGTACACCATCAACCTTTATCAAAATTTTGAAGCTTGATTAATCTCTATTCATATTTTTTGGAACAATTGTGATCCAGGTACCATAGAATTTTACTAGAGTTCTTCAACCAGGTTCCCTATAAAACAAGTTTATATAAAAAATGATTTTGATACCCAAATATTCTTGGGTATAAAAATTTCATTAATTAAGGCTTTAGGAACCCATATTTTATTAATGGTTTTCCTATAAGAGTATTCTAAACTTTTGTAGATAAAAAATATTTTAGATCCACTTGAATAATAACTAGAAATAAAATTTCCAAAACTATATTTAGGAAAAAAAATTATCTTGAAAATTCTTCTCTTTCTAGGTTGATAATCTAGGCTTGTAATATATTTAGGTGTTATTTTTCCCAATATTTGAGTGAGAGTGTTTAAGAACGCAAACTACAGTTTTTTGAAGTCAGTTCCTTATTTTATTATATTGGAATATAAACATAGAATTTGTATCCTAAATGAATAAATAGTTTAGTAGTGTTGGAAAATCGGATACATACATAATATTTTCATTACAACTTGAAATGAAGTAAAACATATTAACTATATTGGAAACACCAATAACATTATAGATTATGTTTTAAATTAATTCATAATATATATCTTTGCATCCTGGAAAAAAATAAAACATGAGAAAGGGGTGAGCTTAGATGCTCAGAATGGTAAGTAATACAGAAAAAAAAATATGAAGCATGGTAATAACTAGAAGTACACTTTCCATTAAAAATAAACTTGAGTATAAAATGGAAGGAATTAAAAACTGATAATTCCCTAATAAAAATAAACATGGATATTATACTAGTTTAATAATCACATGGAAAAATAATTACTAGATTCATAATGAGGTAATGAATAATTTTGGGCATCATAACCATATTGTCAAGGTATTGTCTAAGACACCATATATAATGGGTAAAAACCTAGGCTAGTTTGTCTCATGAGACCTACCGACGCATCGAGGGGCTACAGAGGTCCCTACCCATCACATACTAAGTACATTACATTTCTCATATAAAAGGGGAGAAACATAATCAACATATAAATTCATATTTAAACTAACATATGAAATGTAAATAACTTTTCTCAATCATTAAACATAAACACTAACCATTCTGAGCAATATGGTGAATGGTATTGAGATAGCACATCCATAGTCAAACTAATCATAAAAAATCAATAAAATATGGTATATTATATCATAAAATATTAATCCTAATAAAACATAAGAATCAACAAGAATTTTGAAATAGATGGAAATAATATTATAAAATAATCGAATAATAACTGAGAGAAATACTCTTTTATTTTGCAAAGAAGACTTCTTTTAGAAAAATATTTATATAAAACTAGAGGAAAAGTAATATAGTTTTTTCATAATAAAATGAGTTATTTTATAAAAATAATGTTGGATTAAAACATATTATATAGTGCACTTGAAAATAGGTAATAATTCAAGAAGTTCCCTTGAATCGGGCTAGTTTATTGGGGAGAATTTGATAAAGGTCCTTTTAAAACATGTAAATCCACATAAAATAAAGACGGATTCTGATTGGTACATTTATATAGAGCATTAAAACATAATTTTTGAAGATTAAATAAGAATAACTAATAATTTCATTAGGTTAATGATAGAAAAAATATTATCCCCAAAGAAATAAGAGTTTCGGGTAGAAACCCCTTACCTTATGTACAAATGTCTTATGAACTTGACCTTAAAATCCTGGATAATAAAATTAAATCAATTAATTAATTAAATTAGAAACTTCTCTACATGTATTTGATTTATTATAATTTTATTATGTTTATTTATAACATTTTTGATGAGTTACAAGATATAGTTTTATTGCTCGGGAGCATTTGTTTCCTTGGTTTCTAGGATCGGTATACTTGTACATGAGTATGGAAGTTCATGTGGAATGGGTATTGATGACCGCCTAGTTTTAATTATCCCAAAATAATTTATTTAATACTACTAATTAATTTCATTTTTACCTTTAAGTAATCTATATTCTGAGAATAGGTGATAAATCTTTAAGTATGAGACATTGTTGGTCATGAAACACCGCTCGTACAAAAATTATCTAAGTCTAAGATACCACTTGGACATCACACCATCAGATTGTTATAATAATGGACTGAAGACTTCACAAGTATGAGACACCATTTATCCAGACACAATTGGTCAACACACTTCTAGTATGTCATGTTGTTAGGACACAAAAATGGAAAAGTATGAGATACCCCCAGATGAGACATTGTCAATATCATGTCGTCAGACTCATACCACTAACACTAAAATATTTAAAAATTATGAGACACTTTCATATCATACACTGTTATTTTTTACACTACTAGTTTCCCACCACCAGCTTTCTGAAATATTTACCATGTTTGAGACACCACCAAAACAACATAGCGCCAGAGAAATATACCGTCAATATCATATTGCCAGAATCATACCACCAAAACATGATCCACCTTTAGAACAAGAGACACCGCTAGATCATAATATACCATCAGATTTTATATTACTTTACTTTTTTTTTTGAATTATATCATTCTAATGGATATATTTATTGAATTTAATGCTATTTACTATTTTAATGATTATTTCTTAACTATCTGACAGAAAGCATGTCAGAATGAGTAGTATGAGGAAGAAACTCGTGATATTCTCCTTGATGATATTAATAATAAAAATCATAGCACACTTCATCCTTGATAAGTGTAAAAGAGAGAGAAAACACACAATAAATAGTATAGGAGCATGAACTGCCAAAATATATAAAGTTGAACCAATTGAAAATCAAAAGAGCTGACTTGATGTGAAATCTTGATGAGGAAGTTGAACCACAACATTGCATTCATTGCTTTGTTCCAATCATAAAACAATAGTTTTCAACACTCTATTTTTCTAAAAATTTCAAGAAAACTTGACTCGGGCCTTATTGCTGAACCAAATCAAGATTGAAGAGTTTCATTGTAATAGATCGAGCATCACTAAACCATATGCTACTAGATTTATCGTTTATGTTTATATTTTATTACATTTGATTAGTGTATTCTATACTCTATTTTATTTATGCACACTATCTCATGAGCTAAAATATAAGATACAAGATATATTCTCAAACTTTATTCTTATTTGTTTTTCTCATGGATAAGAGTGGTAAAGGTCTATGTGTGGCCTGTTTATCTTTACTCTCACAAATAATTGTGAAAGAGGTCATGTGTGACCTAGAAAGTGTTATCTATTGTAAAATATGATCCAAGTTGTGGATCAACTTTTTATTTTATATAAACTACTTGGTGTAGGGTAATAACCAAGTGTATAAGAGTAAGTCTCTAATTGATATTGAACCACTTATATTCATTTTTCTCCACTGTGTGTTTTCAAATTTGTTTTACCTTAAAATTAAAAACTATTTTAACTATAAAAAAATTTATAATTTGATATTTTATCTTAATTTTTTTTTCATATGGTATTTTGATCAAGTAAATTGATTTCAATGGATTCAATGATATTCTTTGTATTATTCATCTAAGACCTAATCAATCTTTATAGAAATATTTAGGACGATTGAGATATATATAATACTCCTTGTTTTGATAAGCTGGGATGTTTTTTTAATATTTGGGGTATTTCAGAATAATCCATTTTAGATATAAATTTTATTGGGTACTCAATTCACCCCATCTTAAGATACTCACTCTGACCAACATTTGGTATCAGAAATTATTAAAATCTTTTTTAAATACTTTTTAACTGTGATTTTAGTTGAGCATTAAAGACCTTAAAATTTCTATTAGTTTTAAATTTTTAGTTCTTCTAATATTTTGGTATGGATAATCATCATAAAGTTTATGATACCAACAGACCCCCTTTTTTCAATGGTAATAATTATGCCTAATGGAAAATAAAAATTCATATTCATATTGAAAGTATGGGTTTTAATATTTGGTCTTCTATAGTAGATGAGTATAAATTTACTATTACTACTAGAAATACTTAGGATGATACAAATAAGACTACTTATAATAATAATTTCAAAGCCATTAATTCCTTATACTATGTCTTAGGTTATGAATAGTTTAATATAATTTCTACATGTAAAACAGCTTTTGATATTTGGGATACTTTAGATGTCTCACATGAAGGAACTATAAATGTTAAAGAAATGAGGCTTAATACTTACACTATTGAATATAATAATTTTAAAATGAATCTTGATGAGCCTATTTCAGATATGTATCTCAGGTTTAATGAGATTGTTAATACCATGATCTTGCTAAGAAATCTTATAATGGAGAAGGACTAGATAATTAGATTTTTGAGATGTCTACCTGAAACATGGTGAGTCACTTCAGTTTCAATTAGAGAATATTGTGATATCAGTAAGTTTCTAGTCAAGTAACTGATATGTAAGCTTATGATTTATGAAGAAGAACAAAAAGTAAACTGTGAGGAGGATGAGGGTCCAAAGAGAAAGTTAGTAGCTTTTAATACTGATTACCCTAGACAATAGAAGGGAAAAAAAGAAAACTATATGGGAAAATAAGACAATATATGGAATTAGAAGAAAATGGATCATGATTCAAAGGAAGTTTTTTGTTATGAATGCAAAAGGAAAAGTCGTATAAAATCTGATTTACCTAAACTGAAATACATTAGGAAATATGAAGATAAGGAAGGAAGATATAAAAATGACAAGAAAGCCACTTGGAGTGAATCTTAAGATAGTTTAAGTGACTCAGATTCTTCATTTGAAGAAAATATGGATAGAGAAAATATGTGCTTTATAACTAAATTCAGTGAGGTATCATCTTTATCAACTATTTCTTATATTCTTCCTATGCATGAGTTTGATGAATCTGATGAGTCTGATAATGAAAATCATGATGATGAAAATATGATAAATTAATAATTATTTGACTATTGTAATATGTTGGAAGAAACCTTTAATGAGTTAAAAGATAAATAAAGATTTTTTAAAAGACAACATGCTCTAACTGTAAATTGTAAGTCTAAGTTGTCTATTGATGAAGAAAATAATAATAAACTACTCAAAGAAAACAATAAACCTAAACAGTCAAATGAGAAATTAAATAAATACCTTTAAAAGTTTACAAATTTTAGAGATACATTAACACAAATATTAGGAGATAAAGTTGCTCCAAAATATTTTACTAAAATTAGATATGATCCTAAACAAATAAGGATATCTAAAAGTACATTTGTTCTTAAATCCAGTCCTAAAAACTCTACTAGAAAACACTTTTCAAAAGGACCCAACAAAGTGTTTATTTCTAAGAGTCTTCAATCTATTTATAGGAAACCCATAAAAAATATGGGTTCCCAAAGCTTTTATTTTTAACATTTCTAGACATAAATAGATTTGGGTCCCAAAATCATTTCTTGTTTAAAACATGCTTTGTAGGAAAAATTATTGAAGATATCTACTAGAAGTCTATGGTACTTGGATAGTGGATATTCAAGACACATGATAGGATAATATTCCTACTTCAATATTATTATCTAGGTTGATGGTGTCTATGTAACCTTTGGTGACAATGAAAAAGGAGAAATCATCGGCATAAGCCAGATTGGTAACAAAAATTCATTTATAATTTCCAAAATTTTATAAATTTATGGTTTAAAATATAAAATAATCAGAATTTATTAGTTGTGTGATGATAGTTTCCATGTTAATTATGGGAATTATTCTAATAATTTTCTTAATTATGAAATTTTTTTCAATAATTACTGCCTTAAGAAATGAAAATGTTTATGTTATAGATTTAAATTCTTTAGTTCCTCAGAATGTTTCATGATTGAGTATTTTCTGTAAGGAATATTGGCTTTGGCATAGGAGACTAGGCCATTGAAACATTCACTCACTTATAAAGCTAAATATAAAAGGGTTAGTTAGGGATCTACCAAAACTTGAGTTCCCAATTGATAAAGTCTGTAACCCCTGTTAAAAATTGAAACAACACAAAATCTCTTTCAAACTAAAGAAAGAAGTGTCAAATTCTCAACCTCTTGAGTTAGATTTGATGGATTTTTTTGGACCTTCCAGAGTTTCTCATCTAAATTGGAAGAACTATGTTTATATTCTTGTATATGAAAATTATAAGTATAATTGGGTATATTTTTATCCCACAAAAGTAAAGAATGTTCTTATTTTACCAAGTATTCTAAGTCTGTAGAAAATATTAGTGGACTTAGGATTAAAACTTTAAGAAGTGACCATGGTTTTGAGTTTGAAAATAAACATTTTAAATCATTTTTATCACAAAATTTTTACACTCATAATTTCTCTTATCCTATGACCCCTCAGTATAATGGAGTCGTTGAAAGGAGAAATAAAAACATACAAGAGATGGTTTTGACTATGCTAAATGAGTATAACCTACCTATCTATTTTTTTTAAGAAGCTATCAATACAGCCAAATACATCATAAATAGAGTTTTAATTTGACCTATTCTTAATAAGACCCCTTATGAGTTATGGAATATTAGGAAACCTATGTTTAATTAATTTAGAGTTTTTGGTTGAAAATTCTTTCTTCTTAACACCAATAATAATCTTGAAAAAAATTCCTCTAAGAGTGATGATGGATTTTTTCTTAGTTACTACGTTTCTAGTAAAGAATATAGAGAGTTCAATAAGAAAACCAAGAATATAGAAGAATTAGTCCATGTCAAATTTTATGAAATTGGTCCACATGAGACAAATACTTCTTTAGAAAACCTTGAGGATTACTTATCTTCTCTAATTTTAAATTCAAAACCTTTGGATTTTTATGTAAAACAAGCTGAAGAATAATCTAGTTTTGAATAATTTCCAGAACTTCTACCTGAGAATACAGAATTAACCATTCCTACCTTCTCTAAAAGTATTAGAACTCTCATGAATCATCCTTTAGATTTTTTTGTAGGTGATCTAGATAGAGGATCCCAAACTAGAGCTTCTATTAGAAATCAGGTTGAATGTCAAGCTTTCTCGTCTCTCCTTGAATATAAGAACATCAATGAATCAATCAATGATGAATTCTAGGTGATATAAATGCAAGAAGATTTGAATAATTTTGAAAGAAACAAAGTGTGGGAACTTGTAGATAGACCCAATGACACCTTGACTATTGGAATTAAATGGGAATTTAGGAATAAAGTGTACAAGTCGGGTAATATAGTTAGAAACAAAGCTAGATTAGTTGTATAAGGTTATAATTAGGAAGAAGGAATTGATTGTGAGGAAACCTTTTCACTCATAGCTATATTTGAGTCCATAAGAATCCTTCTTGCCTATGCAGCTCATCTAGATTTCAAAATTTATCAAATGGATGACAAGAGTGCTTTCTTAAATGGTTTTATAGTTGAGGATGCTTTCGTAGAACAACCCATTGGATTTCAAGATCCTCATCTTCCTAAATAATTTTATAAATTGACTAAATATTTATATGATTTAAAATAAGATCCAAGGTCTTTGTATGATAGGCTCGGAAATTTTATGATTCTAAAAGGATTTTAAAAAGGAATATTTAATCCTACTATTTTTATAAAATGAATTTAAAAAGATGTACTCATTATAAAAATCTATGTTGATTATATTATTTTTGGATCTTCAAAAAATTCTCTTTGTACTGATTTTTCTAAAATGATTCCAAATGAATTTCAAAGGAGATTAATGGGTGAACTCAAGTTATTTCTTGTATTTCAAATATTTCAAAACAAATAAGGAATTTTTTTGAACCAAATTAAATGTAAAAAAGATCTTTAAAATGATTTAATTTGGATAGCACAAAAATTAGTGATACTCTTATGACTACCACCTGTAAATTAGATCTTGATGAAATTGGGAAATTGGTTGATCAAACCAGTTATAGAGGTATGATTGAAAGTCTTTTCTACTTAACTTCTAGCTGACGAAACATTATATTTAGAATGTGTATGTGTGATCAATTTCAATAAAATACAAAGGAGTCACACTTACTTGTGGTTAAAATAATTTTTAAATACCTCAAATATACAAATAATTTAAGATTTATTTACCCTAAAAGAAAAGTATTTTATTTAGTAAGTTACTCTGATGCTGATTTTGGTGGATGCAAGTTAGATAGAGAAATCAACTCTAGATCATGTCACTCTTTGGGAAAGTATCTAGTTTCATGGTGTAGTAAAAAGAAAATTTTTGTTTCATTATCTACTACCGAAGCTAAATACATAGTTGTAGGCATCTATTTTGCACAAATTTTTTGGATGAAACACACTCTACCAGACTATGGATATCAATTATTACATGTCCCTATAAATTGTGAAAATACAAGTGCAATAAACATATCTAAAAATATTTTTTCTCATTCCAGGAAAAAAATATTGATATAATACATCGCTTTTTGAGATACCATTTTCAAAAAGGAGATATCACTCTTGAATTTATTGGTACTGAGCATTATCTAGTTGATATATTCACCAAGACATTGAACTCATAGAGAATGAATTATATCAAACATGAATTAGAAATGATAAATTTCAGTTAAGTTTTTTTTTGGTTGTCATATCATTGGTTTTCATACCATTTGTTTACATACCATTGGTTTTCATACCATTGGTTGTCATACCATTGGTTATCATACCATTTTTTATCATATATTTGGTTGTCATACCATTGGTTTTCATACCGTTAAGCTATCATGTCGTTGATTCTATGACTTTATAAAATTATTCTATTTTCAGATATTTCAAACCACTGGTTTATTTCCTGGTTTAGTTTATTTATAGAACTGGATGCATGTTTTTATATCTCTATTTTAATTTTAATTTCTTGAATAATTTATATTTTAGAATACCTAGTATCCTAAATGATATTAAAGCTACATATATCTACTCAAAACTTATATTAATATCGTGTAATATTTTGTGTGTCTCTCTCGAGTTGAGCACAACTCTTTGCCTTCTTTTTTTCAAACTTTTACCTTACCTTTGACTGAGTCTTCCAAGCTGATCTACATTCCAAGAATGAATCACAATTTAGTGTATTATTTTTTTTAAGTAGATATCTTCAAAGAAAAAGAATAATGAACCAAAAGCACCTGCTCTAGTTGCTTCAGTTAACCCCAATATTGCTAGCCGAGTTGTTATTGTCAAAGAAAATAAAGTAGATTTAAAGTGGATGTTTTCGAGTAAGTATATGGCACTTAAGGATCTATAAAAATATAGATAGTTGGAATGGTTATCATAAAATTACATACCTTTTTCCCCAAAACTGGTATATGAGTTCTATCAGTATGTGTTGTTTGAATTTAATCAAGATGGTGGAGATTGGTTGAAAAGTCGCGTAAGAGGTCAAGTATTTGGTTTCTCTTTAAGTAAGTGGGATAAGTTTTTCAATGTACCATGTGGTGGAGTTTTTTATGATCATCAATTTAGTATTCTTAAGTCTATTAACCCATTCATTTATGAATAATCCCTTGTTTTATTAACATGATATGGTTTAATACGAAGAACTATTGCTTCTAAGCTTGATGAAGAGTGTAGGTTTCTTTAAAATTTGTGCAGTATATGATTTTTCCATGGAAGGTAGATTTTTCTAAATTAATATACCAAGATTTATATCTTATATTACTAATTACATAAGTCTATAAGATTAATCTTTGTAGATATCTAATGGTACGTATGTGGGAGATGACCAAATCATCCTCTAGATCTATTTTTTTTATCTACCCAAATATGATTTCTACTATGTTGAGGGCCAAGGTCCTAGTTCTTGATGATGATGAATTGGTCATTGATTATGGTGTTTTCAGTATAACAAGTGTCAATTTCTACAGAATGAAGATAAGATAGAATCTGTGGAAGAGACAGTGGGTTAGAGAATCTAAAAGGTTTTATTCAAATTAAAATCAATTTAATCATCCTATCAAACCTAAGGATGAATTTGATCCTAGTTTGGAACCAGATGAGGTTGTGATATATTTTGATGAAGAGAAGGTAGTGGTTATTGTTTATAAAGAAAGAGAACAATCTATTGATGTAGGGAGTGATTCAGGTCTGTCTCCCAAAGCTTATCCCATCACATATGGATCTCCTAGTACACCTAAGAGGCTGAGTAAAAGAGAAAAATTTGTCAAAAGTGATGAAGAAGGGATTGGGGTCTCTAGAGAAGATCAATATAAAAGTTCAAAGTCAACTGAAGCTGATGATGATGGTGTTGAGGAAGAAGAAAAAGAAGAAAAATATGGTAATGAAAAATAGGGTGCATATGATGAAAGTGACACTGAATTTGATAATGATTATGGGTGAATACAGAAAAATGACGTTGAGATGCCATATGAGATAAAAGATGCATTTATCGAGGGGGAACATTCCCCATCAATGGATATATTTCATGAGACTTCAACTGGTAATGTTGGTGAGGATAGTTCAGTTGCCACAGGTTAAGAAGTTTCTTATTATATTGTGGCTGAATAGTTGAGAGTTATAGCTGCTGTAGAACAACATGTTACCAAGAAAGAGAGGAAGGAGGGGATAGAAGAAGAGTTCAGAAATGAACAATTAGTTGATGTTAATAAATCCCCTTTTTAAGAAAATGTGTATGGTGTGTCCACTATAATTGATTCTCAGAGAGATTTTGAGATATAAGATGTACCCACTATTAATAAATAGTTGGAAGTTGAACCTTCTAGTGTTGAACACATTATGATTGCTCAAAGTTCTGAAAATCATATAAATCGGGGAGTTTCAATTTTTTCTACTAGTGTGGAACATGCTACCATAATTTCTGTTTCTGAGAGATGGATTGATCCTATGAAATAGGAGTGAAAAAAAATCTCTAATGTTACAAGAATCCATCCATGGGTTGACAAACTTGAAGTCGGTATAAAAGGTTATCCTAAAATATCTTTGATAACCTAGGTTGATCTTGATGATCTACTTGAGAAGTTCAATTCTGTGTGACCTATTATACCTAAACCTGCTCCAGTTTTTCCCCTGGATTTTTTTAATAAATCTAGTTTAAAATATTTTGGAGAAAGGATGATGGATGAGTTTCACAAGTGTGTACGAAATAAAACACATCTTTTGACAAATCATAGTGAAACAGATGCATGATATTTATTTGAGTTGGTTATTATGCATATCCAACCAAAAATGATGCATCATATTTAGGCTATGTAAATTGGAAATATGTGAATTTTAAATGATCTAAATTCTCTCAAATCTATGGTTGAGGAAATAAAATATGAGTTTCGAGCTTCTTTTTATGGTATTCTTAAAATTATTGAGGATATATCCTCAGATACATTTGTTTTTGTTGTTCCTCCTCTGGTGATGATATCATCTATTAAGTAGTTATAGATGAATTTTCCACTTCCTCTAGTGGCCCTTCTAGTAGAGAACCTATAATTTCTATAGAAAATATAAGTATATTTGAATAGGTAACTGAGCATGGCCACATAATGATATAAAAGTTTTACAAGGATATGAATGTTGACAAAGAGACTATTAAAAATCTTATCAAGTTCTATCTCTTAAGAATATATACCAAATATTCTATGGATTCCCATTTTAAGTACTTAGTTGATACTATGAGATTTCCCCCAGTGACTCATGCCTTCGAAGAGAAAGTTAAGTAGCTCAAGGAACTCACTCTTGCTCTTCAGACTTTCATGGAGAATAAGGATGATTTCAACAATGCTATAGAAAAGGGAGGATATATTACTATTGATTTTGTCAATCTCCTAAAGCCTTATATGCATGCTTATACTTTTGCAGTTATAGCTCTATATTCTTTTATTATTCCTTAAAACTATGCTAGACTCACTACTAGACCAGTGTACCCTTCACCTCATCCACACTATCGTTCTGTAATGGTCACCAATCCTTTTTCACCTTTACCCCCTCGCATTCAACCTTTTCCAACGTCTCCTACTGAATCTCTCAAACATCTAAGGCCAGTTTTGGTTAGATAAGGACATTCTAGAACTATTGTTGGACTTTCTTCTAGTGTCCCCTCTATTCTTCCCTGGGATGATCCAGCTACCACAGCTCAGGACAAAGAGCAAGATCAGTCTAAAGGAAAAGAACCGATGGAACCTTCTGCCAACCCTTGATCGTTGCATTTTTTTGGATTGTACTCTTAATTATTTTATGGGATCTGGATTTTAATATCATTTTTCATCCCTCTGCATATATTTCTTACCTCTTATTTTGATTGTTTGACTATTATCTACAACTTAATGTGTTGATTCTTCTCTACTTTACCTTTTTGATAATCCCCAAAGGGGGAGAATTTTTATGGATTACTTAATCCTTATCATTGATATTATCTTCTTTATATCTTTATATCTTTTCAAAATTTTATGTATTACTTAATTATTATCCTTGATATTATTTTCTTTGTATCTTTCAATCTTTTCAATATTTTATTATTGTATCTCTGATACTATCTCTGCAAACTGTGAATGATAAGTTTTATTTTTTGATATCATGTTTATTATTCTACAACACCTATTACGACTTGTTTTTACTTCTATACTAGAATTTTCATGCCATGATTTGTGATCATAAAAAAGGGGGAGATTTTTTACCTCTTGGTTTTAATGATCCCAAAATCATGTATTTAATAATGCTAATGAATTTCATGTTTTCCAATAATAAATCTGCATTTTAAGAAAGGGTGATAAATATGTAAGTATGATACACCATTGGTCATGAAACACTACTAATAAAGAAGTTCTATAAGTCTAAGATACTTCTAGGACATCACACCATCATATTTTCATAACGCTGGACTGAAGAATTAACAAAGTATGAGACACCATAGAGTCAGACACTATTGAGCCAGACACCATTGGCCGACACACCACCAAGATGTCATGCTGTCAGGATGTGAAAATGGAAAAATATGAGATACCACCAGATGAGACACCATAAATATAATATTGTCAGACTCATACCACTAACATTGAAATATTTACTAAGTCTGAGACATCATCGGAGCATACACCATTAGCTGTGACACCACCAGTGTCACACCGCCAGCTTTCTGAAATATTTACCAAGTCTGAGACACCTCCAGAACAACATAACACAAGAAAATAATACCACCAGAATAACATACTACCAAAGTAATGTACCATCAATATCGTACCACCAGTATCATACCGCCAGAACATAATCCATCACCAGAAGAAAATACACTTCTAAATCTTAATACACCATCACTGTTTATATTACTTTACTTTTTTTTGAATTATATCATTCTAACATCTATATTTATTGAAGTTAATTATATTTACTATTTTAATGATTGTGCCTTAAATGTCTGATAGAAATATTGTTAGAATTAGGAGTATGACGAAGAATCTCTAGATGTTCTCCTAGTTGTAATTATTGATAAAAAGTGCAACACACTTTATCGTTGATAAATGGAAAGAAGAGAGAACACATGCAACAAATATTAGAGTATCCTGAACTACCAAAATATATCAAGTTGAACCTATTAAAAATCAAACGAGATGACTTTTTGTGAAATCTTGATAAGGAAGCTGAACCACATCAACTCATTTGGTGCTTTTTTTTAATCATAAAACAAGAGTTTGCGAAACTCTATTTTTCTAAAGATTTCAAGAAAACATGACTTGAGCCTTATTTTTGAACGAAATCAAGAGTTAAAAGCTACATTGCAATAGACTGGGCATCTATAAACCCTATACTTATAAATTTTTTCTTTATGTTTATATTTTATTACATTTGAGAAGTGTATTATATACTCTATTTTATGTACATATATTATCTTATGAGCTAAACTGGAAGGTACAAGATATCTTCTCAAAATTTGTTCTTATTTTTTTCACAGATAAGAGTGGTAGAGTTCCATGTGTGGTATGTTTATATTTACTCACACTAAAAACTGTAGAAGAGGTAATTTGTTACATGGACAGTGTTATCTATTGTAAATCCCGATCCAGGTTGTGGATCATCTGTTTATTTTATATAAACTGGTTAGTGTTGGGTAATCACCAAGTGGATAGGATTAAGTCTCAACCTGAGACTGAACCTATTGTATTTATTTTTATCCACTAGGTGTTTTCAACTTTGTTCTACCTTAAAATTGAAAACTGTTTTAACTATAAACAAAATTTATACTTTGATAGTTTATTTTAATTTGTATTCATATAGTATTTTGATCAAGTAAATTAATTTCAAAGGATTCAATATTATTGTCTATATTATTCATCTGAGACCTAATCAATCTTTTGAGAAATATTTAGAACAATTGAGATATATATCATACTATTTATTTTGATAAGCTGGGTTGTTTTATAAATATATAGTGGATTTCAAAATAATCTATTTTAGACAAAAAAATTATTCAGTGCTCAATTCACCCCCCTCTTCAGATACTCACTCCGACCAAGAGGTATAATTCTCCAGAATGGAATTTATATGATATTAATGAACATAAAAAAGTGTAAATGGTTATATATACCATTTGGTTATATGGTATGAGGATGAATCGTTCTATAAGACATTTAGTGATAACCTTTTTTCATTATTACAGTGGTTATTGATCATAACGAACTCATTTTATTTTATCATATATTATTATGTAAATATGTTACTTTAAGAACAAAAGAAAGGTTTTAATAAATATATAATAGTTTTTTTTAACCATAAAAATGGTTTCATTACTATCCTTTAAGAATAAATTTAATAATGAAAATTTGTCATCCACGAAGGTTGTAAATCGACACCTCTTGGATGATGATTTCATTTTTAAAATAAAAAATAGAGAGAGAGAGAGAGGATTTTGAGTAAGGATATTACATTAACATAATATAATTATAGTATATAGATGATACTAGACTTTTCATGGTCATTTTTACAGAGTATGGGAGGAGAGAATAAAAAACATAACTTGAAAAGAAAAATAAGAGGAAGGGGAAAAGGATTTTACCTCGTGAACACTCCTCCTTGATAACCTCCTTAAGGGGATTGGTTTTGGTTTTTTGATGAGACTAAGAACTCATAAAAGTGGGGGAGATAAAAGGGAAGAGTATTTGGGAATAATTTTGACAATCTTTAAGGCTTAGAGTTGTTACGAGAAGGGGTGGTGCAGGGTGGTATTTATAGTGAAGGTGAGGGATGATTTATCATTATTTTATTCATTATTTTATTATTTTTCTCAAGAAAAAAATAGTGTTTATTCTTGTGATTAAATACTATAATAAGAGCATGTGTGTTCAAAAAAAGTTTTATTATGTCGGCCCTGACTCAAGTAATAATGTATTTATCTTACAATGTATTTATATTGCAATTTGCCATATTTTACTATTCACTGAAAATTCAAGTATTTCAAAAAAATCCCAAAAAATCATCCTAACCATTTTTTGATTTTTAGAATTCAAAAATAAATTCCATTTTATGAAAATAATTTTCTAAATATGAGAAATTTAATTTTTAATTAAAATCATTATTTACTTGAAAAATACAGTTTTAAATTTAAAACTAATTTTATAACACTTTAAAAAATTAACTAAGGTCTCATAAATGTATCATAAAATCATAAGACAAAAAAAATATTTATTTATGAATAATTTTTAGGAAAATTTATTTTATTTTAAATCATTTTATTAATTATAATATTGTAATTAAATATTTATAACTTACAGAAATACCAAGACTTACATATTAATTTTTAAAATATTAATTTACTTATACTATTATATAATTATTTCATAAATTCATTTATAATATGGCCCATTTTTTATTTATAATTTCATTAGTGAGATTACTATTCTATTGGTCGGTTCACTATTCACAAGTTTCACATTACTATTTCTAAGGATATGTTACTATTTCATTAGTATAGGTTCCTTAACTTCTAGAAATGCCTCTTATTTCATTAATTCTTCATTTATGATGTTTGTATTGTGTTCTATAAGTGATTTTATATGATCTATAATATATGAAATAAACATAAGAAGGGAAATTTCATTGATAGAGTTATGGTTTGTTACATTCTCCCCTCCTACAAAAATTCCATCCTCAAAATTTTCATATTGCCACCCCATAAAAATATTTGGCTGGTTCTTCATCATAATCTCCTTAGGCTCCCACATCACCTCTTAAATTTTATGACTTTTCCAAATAAAATTTACAATGTAAGTCATATAATTCCTTAACACCTATTCTTTAGTGTCCATAATATGAATAGGCTCTTCACAGTAAGATATGTCAAGTTCTAATTCTATTCCTTCATAAGTGAGTACATGTGTTGGTTCTGGAATTCAATTCCTTAAAAATGATATATATAACACATTTTTTACCATATAAAGGCTATGAATAATTTCCAAATGATAATCCATAGCTCTTATTCTCTCTAGAATTTCAAAAGGACCAATATACCTGGGCATCAGTTTCCCTTTCTTCCCAAATCTTATAACTCCCTTACATAGATATACTTTTAAGAAAATGTGATCTCCCACTTGAAATTACAAATTGTCCCTTTGATTATATTCATATATATTTTGTCTTCTTTAAGATTCTTTGATATGGGATTTAATAGTCATTACCTTCACTGTTGTTTCCTCCATAAGATCGAGTCCTGCAAGCTTCCTTTCACCAACCTCATCCCAACAAGTTGGTGTATGGCATCTCTTTCCATAAAATGATTTATATGGTGCCATTTGAATACTTTAATGGAAACTATTATAGTATTAAAACTCCACCTAAGGTAAATACTGTTACCACATACCTTAAATTCAAGTGAGCATGATCTCAAAATGTCTTCTAAGGTTTGGATTGTCCTTTCTGACTTCCTATCAGTTTGAGAGTGATAAGAAGTACTCAAATAAAGCTCAGTATCCAAATATTTCTAAATAAATTTCCAAAATTTTGATTTAAATCATGGATCACAATCAGACACAACTAAGGGAGGTGTTCCATGAAGTCTTACAACTTCATTGATATAGAGTTGTGCAAGGTTATCCAGTGGAAAATCTTCCCTTATAATAAGTAAATGTGAAGATTTTGTAAGTTGATCAACAATCACCTATATTTCATCATTCTTTCTTAGATTTTTTGTTAATCCAATGAAAAAATACATGGTGATATCATCTCATTTCCATGTAGGAATAGATAGAGTTTTGAAGACTCCTGTATGATGTTGTCTTTCAGTCTTTACCCTATTGACAAACTAAGAATCTTGATATATAATCAGTAATTTCCTACTTCATATTATCCCACCAGAAATATTCCTTCAGATCTATATACATATTAGTGCTACCAAGGTGTATAGAGAAATTTTAGCTATGGTCATCATCCAATAACTCCCTTTTTAGCTCGGGGATATAAGGAACACATAGCCTCTCCCAAATTTCATAATTCCATCTTCAAACATGAAGTATTCCAACTTCCCATTATTCAAAACTTTAATTTTCTTTTGAATATAATTTTTATCAGGGTGAGAACTTTTAACCCTTTCCAATAAATATGGTTGGCCAACCAATTGAAAAAATAATGATGTTTCTCCTTCCATGATAATTCTCATATCCATCTTCTCTATATCCATATACATAGGATCCTTATCAATTCTCATTTTTTTAAAACTCCATGATCATTCTTACTTAATGCATCAGCTACCTTATTTTCCTTAATTGGGTGATAGTGTATTGAATAATCATAATTCTTAAGTAACTTGATCCATCTCCTTTTCCTCATGTTGAGTTCTTTCTATGAGAATATATACTTCAAGATCTTGTTATCTATATATATCTCACATATTTCACCATCGAGATAATATCTCCATATCTTCATAGAAAATATTACAGTTTCTAACTCAAGAGCATTAGTTGGATAGTTCCTTTCATGAGTTTTTAACTGCCTTGATTCATAGGCAATAACTTTTTCATTCTACATAAGTACACAACTGTTTCCTTTCTTTGATGCATCACTATAAATCAAAAACCCACCATTTCTCGATGGTAGAGTCCGGATCGGAGCATTCACCAATATCCTCTTTAATTCTTCAAACCATTCTTCACATTATTTTATCTATATGAACGTAACCTTTTTACGAGTAAGATTGGTTAATAGGTTAGCTAATTGAGATAATTTCTGAATGAAACATCGATAATAACCTACTAAACCAATAAAACCACATACCTCGGTTATGTTTGTTGGTGTAGGTCATTACTGAACTACCTTTTTCTTTATAGGATCAAATAATATTCCATCCTTAGAGACAATATGACCAATAAAAGAAACTTTTTGAAGCTAGAATTCACACTTCCTAAACTTCCCATATAACTCATTTCTTTTAAGAGTATTTCAAATAATGCACAATAGATTCACGTGATCTTCATAGATTTTAGATTATACTAATATATCATTAATAAATACCACAAAAAATTCATCAAGATATTCCCTTAAAACTTTATTCATTAAATCCATGAAAACAGAAGGTACATTAGTTAGTCTAAAATTAATTACTATAAACTCATAATGCGCATACCTAGTTTGAAATATCATCTCTGGAATATCTTCCTTCCTCACATGCAACTGATGATATCCAGATCAAAGTTCAATATTTGAAAAATATTTAGCTCCATGAAGTTGATCGAATAAATCATCAATACGAGGAATGGGAAACTTTTTATTTATTATAATAGTATTTATTTCTCTATAGTCAATGCACAGCCTCATAGATCAATCTGTATTCTTGAAAAGGAGAATAGGGGATCCCCATGAAGGAACACTAGGGTAGATAAATCTCTTATCAATCAATTACTCTAGTTGTTTATTCATTTCTATTAATTCCACTTTGTCTATTCTATAAGGAGTCTTTGATATAGGTCTTGAACCAGGAATTAAATCATTAGAGAACTCAACTTCCCGCTCTGGAGGATGTCCAAGTAAATCCTCTGGAAATAAATAAATGTATTTTTGTACAATTGGTACATCCCCAATTCCAAGATTTATTTCCTTATCCATAGGTATTTCATTCTCTTCCACCCTAAGAATTAAATTCAATAGAGCTACTGGGGGTGGATCTAGATGGGAATCAGATGGTGATGTTTCTACTCTAAAGATAAGGGATTCTATAGCTTCCTCAAAAATAGTAATTTCCGTATTCTTGCAAAATATTTTCACATCATATTTTTAAATCCATTCCATACTGAGGATTATTTCAAAGTTAACCATAAGTATGATGATAAAATCAGCAAATAAATCATGTTTATATGTCATAATGGTAACTACCTGACACATCTTTATTGCAATGAGACTCCCCTTATAGGTTTATACTAACAACTCCCTTATTAAGGAGAATTGGAAATATCTAATTTTTAATGAAAATCAGGAAGATATAATGGAATTTGATGATCCATAATCAAATAAGTCTTCATCTAAATTTTAGGAGATGATTAATGTACCTGCAACCACATCATTAGGAACTTCAACCTCTACTATTGTAACCGTATAAGCTTAGCCTTTCTCCCTCGTCCATCTTTGGGTAAAGTTTTCTTGTCTCTTAGGGAAATCATTTGAATAATGACCCATATCTTTTCAATTGCAGCATTGAACATTGATAGCTTATTTCATTCCCTTTCAATCACGGTCTTGGTGGAATTTTCCTCTATACTTGTAACAAACACTCGTACTCTTCAGGAATTTACTAGGGAATTTCTTCCTACAATTTTCATGGGATGGAAAATCAATTCTTCCCTTATTCTCCTTTTCCTTATTTATTTTTTAGAGTTTTTATTAGCACTATTCTTTTCTTTCATTCCTTTAAATTCATAAGACATAAATAATTCTTTTTCAATCTTGATAGCACATGAGACTATGTCCTCATATGATGAGAAATTTTAGGATACCAGTTCCCTTTAGAGGAATAGTTTTAAACCATAAAACAATCAATAAATATTTCTCCTTGGATTATATATTTAGTCCATGTAATTCCTTTCTAAACTTGTAAATTTATTTCATACTTGGAAAAATTTTCATCCTCTTTCTACCACATATTCAAGAACTGCCTTCCCATATCTGATTGTTGTTCATGAGGAAAATATTTTTCTAGGAAAAATTCCTTAAAATCACTCCATTACATATTTTTAAATTCTTAATCATCCTTTTTTTATTAGTCACCACCATTGATCCACATCTCCCGATAGATGATAAACTTCAATAATAACCTTCTCATTTTTGTTACTTCCAAAAGAGAAATATCTTCTCTAAGGAACTTATCCATTGCTTAGCTACAAATGGGTTTTTAGTCTCATTTGATGATAGAGGTTGTTTCTGTATAAATTATTCTGACATTTCTTCTCCACATTGTGGAAAATGATGCTCCATACAGGTAAGGTTATTTTTTATAACCTGATTCACCTATCCTAGTATAGTTATAAGTTTCGTATCACTAGTTTTAGCTCCAATACTGACATCATTATCTTGTATAGGGGGGGAATCCCTACATGGGATATGTGAATTGATATGGATTTCATTCCTTCCACTATGTACCATTTCTAAATAATGTAATACGGTATATTAGGTTATAAATTGTAATGTATAATCTCAAATTAGAAAAACACTTAACATAAATTGAAGTTTTTGTATAGCTAATATCATAATCATAAATATGATTTATTTAGGGACTTATTTAATTTTAAATCATTCAGTTTGGTTTGTAAAGAAAATTTAACTTATCCTAAGAATATCCCCTAAGAGTTTCAAACTAGGTGTGAAGTAAGGTTCATTTTCATGTACCAGGTTACCCCGAGTTAGGTCTAGGACACCTTATCAGAGTTGTTACCCCTAGGTACGTTTGTGCCAAAACCGCATCCACTTGTAGTATAGAGACATGGATTTGTTTCTAGGAAGACTCACATAATATCTACCGTACCAAAATTATAGGATGTTCTTCTATGCTTATCCTAAAAGTATATCTTAGGGATATGATTCCTAATATATGTTTTTTTAAATCTGGTTTCCAATGTTTATACTAGACTTCCTCTTATACCAACTGTAAGGACCCAAACTCCAATTTCCTAGAGTCAGTGCCTTATTTTATTAAATTGGAATACAAAAAAAGGAATTTATATCTCAAAGGAACAAATAGTTTAATAGAATTGTAAAACCAGATACATACATAATATTTTCATTACAACTTGAAATTAAGTACAACATATTAAATATATTGGAAACACTAGTAAACATCTAGACTATCCTCCCAAGTAATTCATAATATACATCTTCACATACTGAGGAAAAATAAAACATAATAAAGGATTGATCTCAGATTCTCATTAAGGGTAAGTAATGCAGCATAAAAAAATATAAAGCATGGTGAATAACTAAAATTACACATGCCATTAAAATTAAACTTGAGCATAAAATAGCAGGAATTAAAAACTGATAATGACATAATAAAACATAACCATGGATATTCTAATAGTCTAATAATAACATGTACAAATAATTAATAGCTTCATAATGAGAGAATGTATAATTTTGGACATCATAATCATATTATCAAGGCCTCGGCTAAGACACCATGTATAATGGGAAAAAACTCAGGCCAGTTTGTCTCATGAGACCTACCGATGCATCGAGGGGCTATAGTGGGCCCCACCTGTCACTTACTAAGTCCAATGCATTCCTTATATAATGTGGGAGAAACATAATAAACATATCTATTCATATTGAAAATAACAAATGAAATGTAAATAACTTTCCTCAATCAGTAAACATAAATACTAACCATTCGGAGTAATATTTTGAATGGTATCAAGATAGCACATCCAAAGTCAAACTAATCATAAAGAAATCAATAAAATATGGTATATTATATCATAAAATATTAATCCCAATTAAACATAATAATCAAATAGTGTTGAAATATATGGAAATACTCTTATAAAATCATCGAGTAATACTTGAGATAAATAATCTTTTACATTGTAAAGAAGACTTATTTTGTAAAAATATTTGTTTAAATCCATAAGTTAAATAATATAGATATTACATAAAAAAAATTAATTATTTTAGAGAAATTATGGTGGATTAAATCATATTATATAGTGCACTTGAAAATTAGTAAGAATTTGATAAGTTCCCTTGAATCGGGCTTGTTTATCAGGAAGAATTTGATAAACATCCTTTTAAAACATGTAACTACCCCATAAAATAAAGATGGATTATGATTGGTAAATATATATATAAAATTAAAAAATAATTTATGAGAAGTGTATAAGAATAATTAACAATTTAATTGGGGTAAAGAGAGAAAAAATCGTAACCCTAAAGAAATTGTTGTTTTGGGAAGAAAACTCTTACCTTATGTTTAAATGTATTTTTTAATTGGCCATAACATTCGGGATAATAAAATTAAAACCATTAATTAATTAATTAATAAACTTATATACATTTATTTGATTTATTATAATTTTATTATGTTCATTTATATCCTTTTTTATGAGTTATAAGATACAATTTTATTGTTCAGGAGCATTTGTTTCCTTGGTTTTCATGATCAGTATACTTATATATGAGTATGGAAGTTCATATGGAATGGGTATAATTCTAAATAATTGTAATTATATTATATTAATTAAAATAAAAAAATGGTTATATATATCATTTGGTTATACAGTATGAGGATAAATCATTAAATAAGACATTTACTGATAATCGTTTTCATTATTACTGCGGTTATTGATCATAACGAACTCATTTTGTTTTATTGTTTAGTATTAGGTAAATATGTTACTTCTATAACATATGAAATTTTTTAATAAATATATTAGTCTTTTTTAAACATAAAAATGGTTTCATTACCAGCCTTTAAGGATAAATTGAAGAACGAAAATTCGTCGACCATGAAGGTTGTAAATCAGCACCTCTTGGATGATGATTTCATTTTTAAAATAAAAGAGAGAGAGAGAAAAGATTTTGAGTAAGTATATTCCATTAACATGATATCATTATATTATATATATTATACTGTAGTTATCATGATCATTTGGACAGAGGAGGTGAGAATAGAATAATAAAATAAAAGAACTTCAAAAGAAAAATAAAAGGATAAGGAATAGGCTTTTACCTCTTGAACACTCCTCCTTGAGAACCTCCTTAAGAGGATTGGTTTTGGTCTTTTGATGAGACCAAGAGCTCCTGGAAGTGGGAGAGAGACTAGGGAAGAGGATCTATGAATAAGATTTACAAGATTAATGGATTAGATGAGTAAGGAGAAGGGGTGGTGCAGGTCATATTTATAGTGGAGGAGAGGGGTGATTTATCATTATTTTATTCATTATTTTATTATTTTACTGAAGACAATAAATAGTATTGATTATTGTGACTAAATACTATAATAAGTTCATGCGAGTTCAAACCAAGGTTTGTTACATCATCCATGACTCAAGGAATAGTGTATTTAGCTTATTAAAATAATATTCTATAAATGATAAATTTAATTTTTAATTAAAATCATTATTTACTCAAAAATATAGTTTTAAATTTATAACTTAATTTATAACACTTTGAAAAATTAACTAAGGTATCATAAACTTATCCTAAAATCACATGACAAAAAAATATTGATTTATGAATAATTTTTATGAAAATAATATTTTTTTGAAATTATTTTATTAATTATAATATTGTAATTAAATATTTATGTCTTACAGAAATACCAACATTTAAATATTAATTTTTAAAATATTCATTTACTTAAACTATGAAATAATTATATCATAAATTCATTTATAAGATGGAAAAATTTTACTTATACTTTCATTAGTGAGGTTACTATTCTATTGGCCAACTCACTATTCAAAAGTGTCACATTACTATTCCTAAGGGAATGTTATTATTTCATCAGTATAGGTTCATTAAATTCTATAAATACCTATAATTTCATTAATTCTTCATTTATGATGTTTTTATTATATTATATAAGTGATTTTATATGATCTATACTATATGAAATAAACATAAGAAGGGAAATTTAATTGATAGAGTTACGGGTCATTACAGAGTGTCTCTTCAATTAGTAAATATTTCTAAGTATTTCTTTAACTTAACATTTGATAATTTTAGTTTTGTATTTTCCTATAGTAGTTTAAAATTCTCTTCCTTTTCTATAGAAAGATTGGATTTTTTATTAGCAGATAAATCATGTTGTTTCTTTAAAAAAATTACTTATCTCTTAGCTCATTGAGAGTATCTTTTATCATGTACAATATTCAAACTTTATTTATTTGAAATATTTTCATCATCATTTTCCAATCTAGAATGATTAAAAATACTTTAAGGATAATAAATAATTATGTTCGATACCTCATATGTGTTTTTCATGAAACATATGTTTTCTCTGTTCTGTTTTTCATCAGGGGTTGAGTCTGATTCACTAGATAATTCTTTTGAAGCACTCTAGGTTTATTTCATTTCTTTCTTATATTTCATGTCTTTTTTATAATTTTTATTTTAATATTTCATCTTTGGATAGTTAGATTTTACATTCCCTTTCCTCATAAATTCATAGCAGATGATATCATTTTCTGTATCATCCCTCTTTTAGTATTATTCCAATTTACTCTATTATAATATGTTCTTTTGTATCTTGGTTTCCTAAAGAATTTCTTTTTCTTATAAAATTGCTTAAACCATCAGTCTAGATGGATTATTTCTTTATCACTATCTATGGGTGATTCTTCATCACTAGAACTTTTATCCTGAACATGTCCTTTCTCTTTCTATTTTGAAGTAGTGGACTTGAATCCTACATACTTCCTTTTTAGATCATCTTCCTATTCTTAGTTTACTTTAAGTTCATCCTCATGCATCATTAAATTAATGGTCATCTCCTTGACTGGTATCTTACTAATATCACAGGATTCTATAATTGAGAATGGGGCTCCTCTCCATCTTTTAGGTAAGCACCTCAACAGTCGCATGATTGGGTATTTGTCAGAAATTGGATTCCCCGAGGAATGCATCGTATTCACTATCTTATTGAACCTGAGAAACATGTCATAAATAATATCATTAGGTTTCATCTTAAATGTATCATATTTAATTTTATAATTATTTAATATCATTTATTTCACATTAGTTGTTCCTTCATGAAAAATAGAAAAAGTGTCCCAAATTTCATATGTAGTTTTACAAGTAGATATTCTGTTAAATTATTCATATCCTAAATAATAAGAAAAAGAATTCATGGCTTTTAAATTATTTTTATAAGAAATTTTAGTTGCATCATCCCATGTATTTCTAGAAGTCTTAGGCAATTCATATTTATCTTCAATAGCAAACCATATTTCAAAATCCATGCTTTCAATTTGAATTTTCATCTTGATTTTCCATTGATCATAATTAGTGCCATTAAAGAAGGGTTTTCGGTTGGTAGAAAAACCTTCATGTCTATTATCCATTTAAGGAACTAAATTTATAACTAACAGAAATTTAGAATCTTTAAAAAACAACTAAAATCACCATTGATTTTTTTAAAAACCTTTAATACCAAATGATGAACGCATTGAGTAACTCAAGAGGCGGTGAATTGAGTATCCAATAAAAATTTCAGTTAAATACTAGTTCAAATAAAATCTCCCCAAAAATATAAAATCATCTATTTAATCAAAATAGTATATTAATATAATTTTGATCTTTTAAAATATTCTGCAAAGATTTAATACTACTTAGTTAAAAAAATATGAAATTTTCATTAACTTTTAAAATCAATTAACTCAATAAAATAATTATACAAACACTAGTTAAGATTAACTATCAAATTATAGGTTTTTTTACAACTTAAAAAAATACAGTTTAAATCTTTGTAAAGAAATAAACAAAACCAAAACACACTGTGAAATAAAAATAAGAGGTTTAGTCTCAATCTGAAACCTAATCCCCTCCAGTTGTAAATCACCCACTGCCAAGTCGATTATATAAATATAATCTGATTCAAAACCTGGATTAGGTATAGAAACAACAACATAAAAGATATCCAAGCCAAATAGAGAATATATAGTATTATACATTTATAGTTTAAGAGATAGTGTGTGTTTATAAACAAGATAAACAACACACTTCTTGATATGTAAAGTAAAAAAATAGAATGAGAAAGTGTAAAGATAGAAAATAGTAGTGTTGCTTGGTCTGATGTGCTCCATAAGCTTGTGACTCCTTGAAAGTGGAATGTAGAGATGCTCAATCCATTTCTCTAAAAATTGAAGTAAAAAAAGTTTCATAAGCTTTAATTTTTCTAATTGTAGGAAGGATTTTTATGTTCTATGTACTTAAATATTTCATAGTATATATATAGGTAATAATTCTATGTGTAAGTTCTCTTGGAATGATCCTTATAGTATTCAAAAATTATTGGTTTTCTCTAGGTCATTATGTGCATCCCCTATCTCTTCCACATGAGGGAAGCTTCTTGAATATATAGTGTTTCATAAAGGAGGTTTTGTTTGAAGAAAAATCATCATGATCCTTTGTATCCTTGTACTGAGATCTGACAAAGACTTTAATGTTCTCCTGTAATAGTTAAAGAATAATCATTAAATAATTTTTTTCATTAACTTAAATAATATATCCATTGGGATAATTTAAATAAAATCTCCCAAAATAGAGATGGTGAGTCAGGATGGTGGTGACTCATGTATAGTGGTGATTCAGTCCAATGATTTGTTTGAATGATGTTAGGTAAAGTATGACTATGACTCATGTTTAGCAGTGAATCTTCTTATAGATGAATCATCTCAGCAGTGACTCGTCTAACGATAAGTCATATGGCGGTATATAATCTAGTAGTGACTCGTGTTTGATGGTTACTCATCTCAGCGATGAATCATCTTAGTGGTGACATGTCTCGGTGATGTCATGTCTCAACAGTGACTCGTCTAGTGTTAAGTCATCCAATGGTAGGTTATGTCCAGTAGTAGGTAAATTATAGTGGTGACTCATTTTTGGAGGTGACTCTTTTCTAATGGTGACTCTTTTCTAACCATGGGTATTTCTTGGAATTGACTTATCCTCAAATGTGACTCAAGTCTGGCATTAGGAATTTTTAACACTTAGCCAAATTTTCACCAGATTGACTTATATTATAAAATGATATCATAAAATAGTAAATCCATTAAAAAATAATTAACATTATTTTTTATCATTAAAACAAGGAGGTTCCAACAAAAATTCTTACGTGATTCAAAAATCCTTATGAGATCACAATTTTCCAAAACTTAAATAATTGTAAATCCATACACCCAGAGACAATTTCTTCCACAAAGCCTCAAAGTCTAGTGAAATCAACTTAAGTCTTACAAAGTAATATCTAATCATTTTCTCAATCTTCTACTCAATAATTTATGACTAGATCAAATCAATTTAGAATCATATCATGGAACCTTAGAAACTTATTAAATGATATAAATCATCTAAAAATATTTTAATGATTGAAAAAATAATAAAATCTTCTAATAGATCCTAGAGGTTTCTTAGATATTTCTATTAGTTATTCAACATATCCCTCTATATTTACTATCAAAAAAATTAGTTTTTTTTCAATATTCTCAAAATCGTCACTTATTTTATTCAACTCATGAAAGAATAATTTAATAATAGTCTATATTACATTAGCTGCATCTTAGCACCACACCATAGGTAATGTAGTGTTTATAAGAGAATTCCATCCCTTGATAAAAAATAATTTTCAAATAAGTGATTTAGATGATTTTCCTTAAAAAATTATCAAAATTCTCCTCCCCTTTTTTGAAATAACAATAACTCTAGATTAACATTAATTGCACACTCCTACTTTGAAAATCTTTTTAACCCTTTGAAAATAAGGAGTGGTGTAACTTTTCTCTCTCCCTCTGACAACATATTTAAAATCCTTATGGTTAGTTCACTTTAACACATTTTAAGTGAAAGGGGAAGGATGAAAATGAAGTTTTATTATTAAGTTAGAGAATATTACCTTTGGAAATGATTTAGTAAAAATATATGCAACTTGTTCCTTGGTTCTAGTGAAATCAAGTTTCACATTACCATTAGTTACTTTCTCTTTGATGAAATGGTCTCTAAGATGTATTTTATTGAATCTACAGTGTTTAACTGTATTCTTCAAAATACTAATAGCACTTTGATTTTCACAAGAAATGTATAGTGG
Source organism: Viscum album (assembly GCA_963277665.1). NCBI lineage: Eukaryota > Viridiplantae > Streptophyta > Magnoliopsida > Santalales > Viscaceae > Viscum > Viscum album. The sequence goes on along the minus strand of OY728153.1, from coordinate 179,956,324 downwards.
ATTCCCAATTCTAACTCTCAAATTAGCTAGTTATAATTGCATCCATGTCATCTACGTTCAAGCATTTATAGATAAAAATAAAATTTATGCATATGTGACCAATACTAGTGATATTTTATTATTAATATGTTATTCCACAAAAATATAACCAAGAAAGAAATCATAACCTAAATTGGACTTACTTTCAACACAATCTATAGGCTAGTAAAAATCTACAAATACCTATAAATCCAAATTTGAATTGATTCTATAAAAATGGATGAAACTCAGTGTATTATTGATATATCACACTATCCTCTTTAATGATGGAATATTTGAATCCTTGGAATAAATTTAATATATCACACTATGTTATAGTAAATGCAGTATCAGGTATATAAGTTGTTAAATAAGAAAGGCTTCCAATTTATTTTCCATATTTTTTTATTTAAATAATTTATAGCCTCAAATTTGGTTAGTTCAGTGATAATAGCTATATAAATTTAAATTCATTTGCATTACTATATTCCAAACATCTTTAACAATTCCCTGGAGTATTTTTATTGGGATAGAAAAATATGCCCAGATCCTTGAATTTTTTTTAATCCCAAGAAGTATGAAATCTCACCCAACATAAAATTTCAAAATATTTTTTCATTTTCTCTATAAATTATTCATAGATATGATATTTTTAATCTATAAAAATAATTTCATCCATATATACAATGTTAATAAGAGTATCTGATGATAATACCTTCACATAGATATTGTTATCATTATTTCACATTAAAAATTCCATGTCTCAATTATCCATCCAACTTCGCATCCTAGGATATAGGGTACTCTTTTAATCCTTATAATACTTTCATAAGCCTTAATACCTTTTAAAATTTTATATCAAGAATAAAACCCTAATGTTTTTAAATAAAAATCTCTTCTTTTAGATCACCATTAAGGAATTTAAATTTCAAATTTATTTAGTAGATATTGTAATGTATATGAGATTCCAATGGTAAATTTCATATTTATCCATAGAATCAATGAAATACTCATTCCCAACTACATCAAAATAATTAGGTTTAACTTGAGATATAAGGCAGTTTGGTTCTCAAGTATTCATCTCTTTCATGTTTGGATAGGTTCATTTTGATTGCCAATGATATTATTAGAATCAATATTTTTCTTTAATATTTGATGCCCAAACATCTGATTCTCATCACCTTATCCATTACTATTTTCATGTAAATCATTATCAACCATAACTTGCTCATTTTGAGCCTTCTCAAAAAAAAATTAATTTGTATGTTTCTAGCTCCAACACTTTCTTCTTCAGCCTCAAGAATCACATCTATTTTGTTTAAATATTAAATGATTTTGAAATATTAATATTATATAAGGTTTTGTTTATTTTTTATCTTATATTTATAGCCACTTTCATTAAATATATATCCTATCACAATCCTTTATTTATCATTTTTTAAAATTTTACTAGATTTTTTTTCTTTATCTTTATGTAAAAAAGACTTCAAAATACTTTAAAGTATTTAATAGTAGTTTTTCTATCATACCACATCTCATATGGTGTTTTATGAGTATTAAGTCTCAGTAATATCTAGTTTTGGATATGAATAGTTGTGTAAATAGATTCTCTCAAAAATAATTTTAAAATTTTGTTTTTAGCGAGCGTGGATCTTCCCATATCCACAGTTCTTATATTTTTATTTTATCTGCACTATCTATTTGGGGTGTATAGTTTTGAAGTATTAATGTTTTATCATATTATTTTTAATATTTCTCTGAAATTTATTGTTTTTCATTATCAGACCTCACTTTATTGATATCGACACCAAACTCATTTTCAACCTATCTTCAAAAGATTTCCAACATGTGGATTCCCTATAATTTATGATTAATATAGATAACAATAGGAATTTAGGTGCAGTCATCAATAAATATAATGAAATAAAGATCACCCTTGGTTTAATTTTTTTCTCATAGGACCAAAAACTTCTGAATATATTATCTTTAGTGGTCTCATGGATTGAATTTCCACATTCAAGTTTCACATGAAGTTTCATTTTACTTTTTTAGTTTGGTATAGTATCTCACCACTTCATGTGTGGATAACTTAATCATTTTACTTTCTTATATATATTCAAGAATTTTATGTCATAGATTGTTCTATTCCTTGGAACTCATGTGACATGAGTTTGATGGGTCACCAATTTGAAATAATTTACAGCTTGTACTATCACCTCTAGTAATGAATTTTCCTTGCAATTTTTTATAATGCATTATTATTTCTAAAAATATCTCTATTGCAACACCAAAAAGTTTTATTATACTCAATAATTGTGTTTTATTCATTCCATAAAAAAAACTTTTCATTTTGGTAGTTTAAATTCAATTTTAATAGTTCCAACACCTATAATGATCAAGGTACTATAATTTGTTAATATAATAACTCCAACTTCATGTTGTTCTATTTTTTTCAAAATTTTGGTAGCTCAAGTCATGTGTGAAGAACACGCACTATCACGAACCCATGTTCTTCCTCTATTTCCTTCCAACAATACCACCCCCATAATAAATGACTTATTTCATTTTAAAAAAAAATAATTTTCCCTTTTTTTATATGAGAACTATCCAAGAATATTTTTCATGTAATTCTCAATAAATTTCCCTAGTTTCTCACATCTTCTAAAAACTTATTTCAAGATTTAAATCCTGTTTTGGGTAGGAATACTTGAGATACATTTGTTAATAGCCTTATTTTTTAGATATTCCAACTTTTTCACATAAGATATTCTCCCCCTTGATTGATACCCTCTTCTAAGTATATAAATGTTGTAGCAGCATCTGAATTATTTATGAAAAAAATTATACTTTTCCAATAGTGGCCACAAAATCTGAATCTTTGGTTATAAATATAGTTATTTATCAGAAACTATATTCTAGATTCCATTGATGACCATATATTCCTTGAACTTTATTATTATTCATGGAGGTTTATTTTTATTACATCATTAAATCTTATTTAATTATGGAGATGTTTTTTTCATTATATTCTCTAGCCTAACCATGTTCATATTTAGGATTATAACCTACACTATTAGCTAAACCAAATTAACTTTTTGATAAATTTTAGGTAAATTGTTCACCTGAATTGATATTCTATAAATTTTATCTGTTATGGATGATTAATGCCCAATATTATATTTTTGGAAGTCATATTTCACCAAATATAACTCTTGATCATCTATAAGATTTTTTTATTCTATATTACTCATTTATTCTTATTTTAGCATAAGTTTTTCTTCAATGTAATTATTTATATTTTCATACTCTATATCCTTTATTTTAAATTTTTTGAATTATTCAATGTTTTTAGTCTCCTTTTTGAGATATTATTAATTTTTTCTTATTACATTCCATTATTGTTTTCAACAATTTAACATCCATCTTCAACTAAGTATTTTACCAAGGACATGATTCTAACTTAGAACTAAGAATATGTGAAATGTATATCTCTTCACCACATTTTTATTTACTACATGAGGAGGCTTCTTATTTCTCCACATGTTCTGTAAATTTAATAATTTTTTTGATTCTCTATCCTTAAATTGTCTATAAGATATAGTATCTTAATTTTCTTATTCACTCATAAAACTCATCCTCTTTCATATTGTAGATTTATTCTTACTGAAACCTATTTTTCTTACTAATTAATTTAATTTTCCCCACTTATTATTATTATGTTTTTCATCTTTCTTATCATAATCATACCCATGGTTCTTCTTCTTTTAAACATTTATAGAAAAATTTCCCACACTACCACACTCAATAAACTTAAAGGAAAATTTTCCATTTCACTTACCATTACTTCTTATAAAAAAATTGATATGAGTGACATGATTATCTTTTAGTCCTCATATATATAATCTTCATCATTTAATTTACTAAATGGATAATTTCTTATTATATCATATTCATCTTTCCCAGGGCTTTAAAATACATCTAATCTTTCATTTTATTTTTTAAATGCAGGTGTATTTATTATTTCATAGGTAATAATGATATTGCATAGTTAATACAATTAGATATCTTCCATTTCTTCTAGGGTAGATATCTTTGGATAAAATATATCAAGAAATTTCTTCATTATTTATTTAAAATAAGAACATCATCCAATTTTACACAAAATTATATTATATTTCTCATAATTCCATTCAATCTCATGAAGTAGTCATCAATGGATTATTCCTAATCCATATTTATATCTTCAAACTTTCATATATATATCTTTTATATTTACCACTTTGAATTTTAAATTTACTTCATATATTCTTTCAAGTTTATCCCATAGTTCTTTAGAAGTTTGTAGTCCTATTAATTTTAAGAAAACTTGTTTATAAAGAGATATAAGAATGGAATTCCTAGAATTAACATCAAATTCAATATTTATTTTATCAATAAAATAAAATTATTCAACTATTTTAATGGGTATAAATCCTAGAGTTGTTGTATAAAGAACTTCAAGGCCAAAAGATAAAAACTATTTTGGTATTATATTTCTGAAACAATTAATGTTTTTTCCATATAAATTAAGAACAAATTTTTTGTTAACAAAATTGATATTATCTATCTTTCTGAATAAATAGAGAGTCTAAAAAAGGGAATATTGTTATTTGAAACCAATTTTAATTGTTATAAAATTTATTGGCTAAACTGATAGTGGGTGAATCTTTACAGCCTAACATTTTCAATATATTTTATACTAGAAATAAACTAGTTTGACAAGTTAAGATCAAATTATCTCTCTTAAATATTTACACTCATCCTTACCAAAATAATGCTGGAAATGAAATAGAAAAAAAGTAACACACAACATTTTTTACAAGTTTTTCCCTTAGTTTGAAATCATACACCCTGTTATAGCCAGTTATTATCATGTTACATAGATTATAAACTATAATTTAGTGGTTAATTATAAGTTTTATGGTCAAGTATCTTCCAGCAACACATGCTTCCCAAAAAAATGCACTACTTCACACAAATATTATTATCTCCTAACATTTATAATGAAAACAAACACCACCACCTGAGAAAGATCTTAAACAAGTTCAGGTTTCTTCAATGGTAGATAAATGATATTCTAATTTTATCCGACAATTGAAATACAAAAGAAATATATCTTACTTTTCCAAGAAATACCACCAAGAAAATTACCTCAAGAATAAATGATAAAATCCTCTGAAATGATATTTATCAAAGTATACAAACATTTTAAGGGTTCAATTATTCTTATACTCCTCAACTTTACACTGAAATATCATGCAAGAATATTTTACCAGTTGTGCACACATCAGCTTCAGGATATCCTTATTCTTCTTAAAAAATCTATCACTTCTAGGTTCTCTATATACGTAAATTTGTATTTCTTATTTATCCTAAATTTCATTCCATATATGTGATTCTCTAATTTTTATCTCCAAATTTTACCTTTCTTAGTTACATTTTTTGTATATATGGTTACATTAATTTACCTAAACAATTAATTATATCCAAAATAAAATATAATAATTTGTATCATTCTAGCCAATATAATGTCATATGATCACATAACCATTTATATTCATTAAGATCATAATATCTTCTCATGAATCCAAAAACATGGTCTAGTTACCCATGTCCCCCAACCTTTTAGTAATTTTCCATAACTAACCTTGACTTTTTTATTGTTTCTTGAAATTTATAAAATACTACAACTTATTTTATCTTCAATGAATAAAAAATAAAAATTAGTTTAATAATTTTAGATCAACTTTGGAGATTAAATCTCTCAAAAAAATGTTCAACTTGTATAGAAAAACATTCCATAAAAATGTTGTCATGATATATAATTTTTATTTACACTAAAGCCCTACTTATTCTCAAATTCAAAGTTAAATCCTAAAGAGAACTTCTTCTTTATAAAATAAAAATAATAATTTATTTGAAACCTAGATTGAATAAAATATCCATTTGAGTATATGAGATTTTTAAAATAAGTAATAGTACCACAATAATCATATGATTTACATACGTATTATTCTTGAAAATATAATAAATATATTTTTATCATCCATGAAGGATATATCCTTTAACATCATATTAAATCACACAATATTATTTTATATTTAATTCATGGAATTATTTCTCTTGAATCTCTTGATTTAAAACCCCTTAGAATATTTAATATTTTGGAAATCTACAGTTTTCTTAAAATTCTACTAACTATATATAAGCAGCTAATTTCATAAGACTTTATAAGTTTTAAATAGCCACTAAAATCCATATGCTACATAGATGAAATTTTATACATCTTCTTTAAAATCCTTACATAAACGACATAATTTATCTACCTTTGTCAATTTTCACAAACTTCAAAGCCTAATGCTCAGTTGAAGACATATTTTCATCTCAGAAAGTATTATGATCAAAGTATAATGACAAACTGAAATGTTTTACACTCACCCTATAAAGTCTTACACACTAATGTTATTTAAAAATTCATATGATCTCACCCTTTCCAAAAATTATATAACTATAAAGTTATACTCCTATAGATAATTTTTTATGTTGAGTCTCAAAGTCTTAAAAAATCAACTTAAGTCTTACAAATTAATACTCAACCATTTTATAGTATTCTATGTAATAATATGAGACTAAAAAAATTAATTTAAAATCATTTAAAGACACATAAATAACATCTTAAACATTATAAATCGTCTTAAAAATACTTCAAACACATGGTTGAAAAAAAATATTCTAATAAATACTTAATTCCATGGGTTTCTTCATTATCCTATTGAGTTATTTTATCTCTCCCTTTGTATTTTTTTCTCAATACTTTTCTAAATATTTCTCAATATTATCAAACTCATCATCAATTTCATTAAACTCACTTAAGAATTATTGAATAATAATATATCTCATATGGGATATATCTTGACGCCATGCTATAGGATAATGTAATGTTTTTTAGAGAATTTTATATATTGATTAAAATAAACTTTTTAACAAGTCACATAAATTATTTTTATTCAAATATTTTCAAAATTAACATCCCCAATTTGTTAATAACCATGTCATTGGATTACCATTAAATGTAAACTCCTTTTTTAATAATATTCCCCCTTTAACAACAAGTAAATAGTTGTTTCATTTTTCTCTCCCCCTTCTACAACATATTCCAAATAATTATGGTAAATTTTATTCCACTCGCATTAACTGGGATGGGAACTCTGAAAAAAATTAGCCTTAAGTAAGAAAACCGCTCCTTTAAAAAAATTTAGAAAAAATATCTGTATATTTTTCCTTGGTTCCAATGAAATCAAGTTTCACATTACCATTATTTACTTTCTATTTGATGAAATTATATTTAAGATCAATGTTCATAGATCTATAGTTTTAGATGGTATTATTGGAAATATTAATAAAACTTTTATTATCCAAGTAATTACACAGTGTCTTCTCCATTTTAACTCTCATATCAAATTTTTTTACCTACATCCATATCATTTCAGTACAACCATGTGTAAATACAATGTATTTATTTTTAGTTATAATTGATGCTATTTAAATTTTCATATTACTGTGATATTCTAGACAAATATCACTAAGAAATAAGTATCCATCATAATTTTACTTTCTTTTGACATAATGTCTTACCCATTCAACATCTGTAAAGCCCTATAAAGTCATACTAAAACTAGTTCTGTATAGTAGGCTGAAACTCAGTGTATTACTAATATATATTAGGATTTTATTATCTATTGACATGTTACAACCTAGGTAATAGTAATTAAATTTAATTCCTTCTTAATATTCATACATTATATTTTATATAGTAATATTCATTATAATAATATTAATAATTTTTCAATCAAAAAGGAAATAGGTTTATTCCTACTAAGTTAGTTTTCATGTATTATATAGTTTTATTTAAAAGGTTAATTTATAAATTTTAGAATATAAATTTTAACAAATGAAATTTATTTTTTAAATAATCAATTTAAAATTATCTTATAACGAATTTTTGGGGGTTTTCTAAAAAGATTTATTTTTAAGTAAATAATGAAAGATACCATTTTTTCTAAAATTGTCATTTATTTTCATTAAATAAAATAATTTAAAAGAACAATTTTGTATTTAATTTGATAATAAATTAATATAATTATATTTTAATTATAAATAATATGATTAATTGTATAATAAAAATTATTATACCAAATTTTTGTATAATTTCATTTTTTTCTTAAAAACAGATTTTCCTTAAAAAAATTGGTATGTTTTGAATTTTAATCTTAAATTAATTTCTAAAAATTATATAAATTTAATATTGAAAAATTGATTTAATATTTTTAATTTATAGGTTCAAATTTGGAAAATAATTCCCTTTTAAGTTTTTTATTATGAATAGTAACTGTAGTAAATATTTGTCACCTTGGAAAGGATAGATACAATAGGGTTAAAACTACGGGATAAGATCTTAAAATCATCCAAAAACATGAATTTACTTTATTGGATAATATTTTTACATCCATAAACACCCAATTTTAAAAAATATGGCAATTTATTTCCACTTTCCTTTGATAAGGAACTTAATATGATTTTAAGTGAAGAATAAAAAAACATCAAGATCATAGTTTGAATATATATAATATTTTTTGCATAGGGATAGGAAAATGTTATTTTCAGTAATATATGATTATTTTAAATATTAATAATGTTTTTATCATTATAATTTATATTTAATTTTTATTGATGGAATGATTACCTTAAGTACTTATGCAATGATGGCGCAGTGCTTGTACAGGTAAAAGAAAATTCAAGTAAATGAATATTAAAAACATTAAAGTAATATAATTTGGATGAATTATTATGTTTTATAAATTTTTTAGATAAATATAAATTATTAGTGATTTTTTAAAATTCTAAATTTAAATTCCATTAATATCTTGAGTTCATTAAAGTTAAACTATATGTATAGTCCCAAAAATGACTTTAATGGTATAGTATGTTAAAAAATAATTTATTTAATGAATTAAAATTCATATAAATTTTATATTTATTCAATTTAATTATATATGGTCTGTTATATCAACCATTTTTCACTTATGGTTCACTTTTCATTTTATAGTAACTCTCATAACTCCTATAGAGTAAAAAATGTTGATATTACGGTACTCGTCAAAAGAATTAACAGGGGTTAAAAAATATATGAGGGTGAAACATCACTTAAAATTGTCAAAATTTTATTTTTTGATAATATCTATACTCATAATTATCCTATATTCTAAATATATCAATTTGGTTCCACTTGAACATGAAAATTAATTTATATTAATTTAATACTTTAAGTACCTCTAATAGTGACCCTCCCTTCACTTAAAAAGGGAACATCCACTCCTATATTTCTAACAGTTTTTGAGAACTTTAGTTCAAAAAATCCCTACCCATGTTTCAGAGGTCTTGGTATCACCAAAATACCAAACCTATAAGGGTTAAGTTTTAATTCTAAGAGGTTAACCGAGGAGAAGGTATAAGTCCTAAATGATCTATTTCAAGTTTATTTCTTCTTATAAATCCTTAGAATATAATTTAACTGTTATGAAATAATGAAATAAGTATCTAAAATATAATAAATGTTATTATTATTATGGTAAAACTCTTTTTCATCTATTTTTAAATCCTATGGGAAACGAAAACACCACTTGTGCGTACATGTGGACTACCATATCCACGAAGTGATGTGTTTCATTTTTGATCACCACATCACAAGGATAGTTATTATAATGGATTTAATTGATATATATGATATTAATTCCATAATTATAATTCTGGAAAGATAATGTATCATTTAATTTCTTACCATTTCATTCAATGAAAAATTATAAAGGCATTTGTGTGTAAGTGTGGATTACCACCTACATGAAGCAATGTGATACATTTTTCAAGTATACCTTTCATGGATAGTTATAAAATTGTATTTAATGCATAAATATTATAATCATATCATGAATAAAAATTAGAAGATGATTTAATAATGACCTCTTTGAATATGGTCATCCTACCAAAGCTGTTTTTGAGATTATGAACCGAATATCCTCCAAACTTATGATGTAAATTTAACTAATTAAGTAACTAAATAAAACATATTCATAAATGACATAAAAAGGATAATGAAAAATTTATAAAAAATAAAAGTCTCTTAAGTAATTAAATAACTAATATAAATTTATTATTCAATATTTAAAGATATTACAATTCTAAACGGTATTTAAGGTAAGGGGATTTTATTTAAAACCTTATTTTAAAGTATTCCTTTCAAAAAAAATTCTTCTAGTTCCTTGTTATTTAAAAGGATTCAATAATATTATTATTTATACTTAAAAGGGTGATAAATTTCATTTTCAACTACCTTTTTCTTTTTTTTCAAGGTTTAAAAATGGATCTTTTTATTGTTTTCTAAATGAGGTTGTTTTACCAAAAGTGTGAAAGGAATCATTGTTTTAACTTTTAAGGTATAAGAATAATTTATTATTGTCTTGAATTTTCATTACTTTAAAGCTTCCATTATAAGTTTCGATTTTTATTTACAAATTAAATATTTTTCACAATATTTTGTTAATTTTCTTTTTTAAATTGTTTTCAAAAGAAAGAGTTATTTTATGAAAACCCTTCCCTTTATTACACATTAATTCATAGTTTATTATATAAAATTACACATAATAAAAAATTTAAGATCAAGAAGACTAGAGTATTTGGAAATTAGGTACATTAAATAACAACATAAAATAGGAAATAAATCATCTTTATTTAAAACTTCCTTAACATGCTCATATTATTCCTTCATACTTAAAACTACATGGGATAACTTGGGGATATACGTAAGAAAGGGGAGAGCTATAAATCCAAGTAAGGGAATAAATATGTAATAACATGAAGAAATTAATACATTTTATACAATAGTAATATCAATGATACATAAAAGGGGTAATAATCATAAACATGAACAGTGAGGCATGATATAGCATGATAATATAAAGGCAACAAGGAAAATATGGAAACAACTTAAAACACTGCATCAAAAACATATTTCAAGGATAAATTCCAAGAAATAATGATATAAGAAGTATTTTTGATGGACTATTTTCACTCCCTAATCACTTGAATGATTTTTTATGTTACTGAAACATTACAAAATGCATTGGAGCACTATATAATTCAAGGTTAACCGATCACTTTCATTTCATTCTCATGATTATATGTGGCACATAGATTATAAAACATGGAATAATTTATAATTTCATTTTATTTCATGATCAAGGAGTGTGGAATACATATATGTAAGTACCAAATTAAATAATTATATGTTCATAAAGGTAAACACATTTGAGAGGAAATGGGTATGGGTATTAACAACACAATTATTTGGCATGGAAAATTGTGGTGCAATTTTGGCATCATAACGGGGGCATATAAATGTTCATAGAAGGGTTTGATAAGAGTAAAAGGGGTATCTAATCATTTATACATAAAATGGGAATTAAGGAGGATATTTAAGAACATATCATAATATTAGGAATTAGAAATAGAATGCATAATATAATGAAGAAACTTGAATAAAGTAGAGAAGGAGAGGATCTCTTACCTTAAGATGGTGATTCAAAATGATTGGGAAGATCTTATTGAGAACATGGGGGCACCTTGGTGGGAATCTAGATAGGTTAGGATAGATTAAGTATGTGATCTAAAGTTTATTAGTGAAGATAAATGGGATCATGGGTGGGTTTATATAGGAGATGATTGGGGAGTTCTTTATTATTTCTCAAACATAGGTTTTGGACTCTATATAATGAAATAACCAGAACCAAAAACCTTCCCATGTTTTTTCCCATGTTTTGTTACAATGGTGAGTGGTTTTAATTATTTTGTAAGTATAAGTTCTAAACTTATTATAATAATACCCTTTTGATGTGCAAGTGATCATATTTATAAATAAATGATTTTAAAACTTTAAAACATATTACAGGTTTTAGAGGATACATAAAGTCTTTATAAAATTAATAAAATAAACTTAAAATTAAATTATTTTAAAGAGAAATGTATATTTAGTAGTTTATACCATTTATAGTATTTATTATATAACTTTTGTGTCATTATTATCTTATAATACACACCGTATATTTAGAGCATATTAAATTTTTACCCCAAAATATGAATATCTTTGAAAATTATTAAAAATTCACCATTGGATAATTTTAAAATTATGATTTCAAGAATAATTTTTATTTTATCAAAATAATTTTTTAAATATGTAAATTTCATCTTTTAAAAATAATAATCTACATTTATTGAGAAATGATGGGTTTTTTTATAATAATAGTTTTCAAACCCTTATAAAAATTACATTTGTATTCATAAAAATTATACGATCATTAATATTAAATAAAAATTATTTAATAATAATATTTTAATAAAATATTATCTATTTAAAATCTATTAATTCAATAAAATAAATTCCTTAAATGAATTTGAATATTACCAAAAATATAATTTTTGTTTTATTGTATCAAAATAAAACAAATTATAAAGAAACAATAGTAAGATGAAAATGTATTCATTATTATTATACAGTTTACATATTCATATTATTAGGGTCTTGATACATATCCCTTTAAGACACCTGTAAACTCCCTAAGGGTATGGTCGGCGACGGCGAGACTTTCATGTGGTGGTTTGGCGTACATGTTTTGGGTCGCGATCTCGATGACATTGAGATTCTACCATAAAAAAAATTTCTCATGCTTAAGTTATTGGGTCATAGCTTGGGATTGGTCCAGGAAAAGGTCCAATGATGATATCTCCCTCAAAATCTCTAATAAATGAGCTTCATTGGGTATGACCCTACTAGTTAAGGTCATCACTTCCTTCATCTTTGTCAATTGGATTTTTCAAATCGCTATATTTATTCTAATCATATTATCACTATTCAATGGATATATTATCAAAAGTAATGATGATTAATATTATTTTTAATCTGAGAGGATATAATAAAACCAAATAAGTACATATTTTTTCTATATCTATAATATATAATAATTCATTTAATCATAAGGGGGAATTTATTTATAAAATTTCAGGTCATTAGAATCTTCCCCCCTTAAGAAATATCACCCTCGAGATTTTCATTTTACACAGTAAAACAAATTATGGTAATTTTGTTTCATCAATTTATATGATTTCCACATCGCTTATTTAAACTTTTGGTTTCTCCATATCACTTTGACCAAGTGTAATTTATTATTTCTTAGAACTTTGTCTCTATGATCTAAGATCTTCACCAGCTTCTCCTCATATGATAGATCATTATCCAATGGTACCACCTCTAGATTGAGTATATATGAGGTTTATGGTATGTGATTCCTCAATAGGGATACATGGAATAAATTATGTACTTGAGATAGGTTAGGTGGGAGTGCTAGTTGATAGGCCACCGCTAAAATGTGATCAAGGATCTCAGATAGACTGATATATCTTTAATTAAGCTTTACCTTCTTCCAAAATATCATGAATTTCTTCCATGGATATATGTGGAGGAATACCATATCTCCCACCTAAAACACTAGGTCTTGTAGATGATTATCATCATAGATATTCTATAAACTTTGAGAATCCTTATTGTGCTACTAAATGGTGTTGACCTTTTCCACCATTTCCTCAACCATTTCAGGATCTAGCAGTATATGTTCCCCAACTTCATCCCAACATTCATGCGTTTTGAACTTCTACCCATAAATGGATTAATAAAGATCCATTTTGAAGATTGAGGGGAAACTATTATTGTATGAGAACTCAACTTGAGGAATATGTTTATCCCATGTTCCTTTTAAGTCAATTGAGTATCCTCTCAACATGTCCTCGAGTGTATGGATATTTCGCTCAGATTTTCTATCAATTTGAGGGTAATAATCTATGCTGAAGTTCAACTTTTTATTTAGAGTGTGTTGGAAACTCTTCCAGAACTTGGAGGTAAATCTTGGGTCTCGATCGGATAAAATAAATAGTGGTGTTCTATGCAGCCTCAACACTTCTTTAATGTATATCCATGCAATTTAATTGAGTGAGAAGTCATATCAAGTTGAAATGAATTGAGCAGTCTTTTTGAGATGATCCACCACAACCCATATATAATTGTTTCCTCTTGATGTCTTCAAAAGACCAGTGAAAAAATCCATGGTGATTGTTTCTCATTTTTTAGTAGGTATAGGTAATGGTTGCATCATCCCATTGGATTTTTTATTTTTATCCTTCGTTTTCTAACATAAAATACATCTTGATGTATATTTAATGATCTTCTTCATATTGTCCCATCAATAGTGCTCTCATAGATATTGATACATCTCTAAGATCCTTGGATAGATATAGAAGGTCGATCTATGGGAATCATCTAACAACTCCTTTAAGTTGATATTTGATGGTATACATAATCATGACCCAAATATCACAACACATTCTTCATCAACATTTAACACTGAGGATTTTACTTTTATTATAACTTCCACTTTATTTTTAATTCCAACATCAACTCTTTGAGAATAATTTATCTTTTCTAGATGGTATAGTTGTGAAATAATTTGTGAAATGATTGATTGTATTCCTTCCTTTATGATTCCCATGTCCATTCTTTTTCTGTATAAAAATATTGGATCCTTATCAATTCTAATCAATGATAGAATTTATGGATTCTTTCTACATATAGAATATTCCACTCCATTTTCTTTCCTATCATGGTAGTGGATTAAGAAATCATAGTCCTTGATCAGCTCTAACCATCTTTGTTGGTTCATATTCAGCTCTTTCTATGTGAATCTATATTTGAGTCTCTAATGATCCGTATATAATTTACACTACTCCCCAAAGAGATAATACTGCCCAAATTTCAATGTGAATATCACTACAGCTAACTCTATATCATGTTTTGGGTAGTTTTGTTTCTAAACTTTCAATTGCATTGAAGCATATTTTATCAATTTTCATTTTTCATTAACACACAGCCCAATCCCTTCTTTAAAGCATCGCTAAATACCATGAAAAGTTATCCACTCATGTTTAGTGTGAGTACTAATGTAGTGATAAGCCTATTTTTCAACTCCTTAAATCTCTCTTCACATTCATCATTCAAAACAAACTTGACTCCCTTCTGAGTTAGATTGGTTAGAGAGTTTCAAAATTGTGAGAAATTTCTCACAAATCGATATTAGTACCCAGCTAATCCAAAGAAAATATGGATATCTTTTACAGATGTTGGCCTCTTCCATCCATTAATTTCTTTTTTTTTGAAGGATCCATAGATATTCCATTGTTGGTGATAATATTACCCAAGAATAGTACTTCCTTCAACCATAACTTACATTTTTTTTTACTTTTCATAAAAATTATACTTTTTTAAGGTCTTTAACATTGTGCTCAGATACTCCTCAGACTCTTCCTTTATTTTGGAGTATATAATAATATCATCTATAAATAATACCAAAAAAATTCATGGTAATCTCTAAATACTCTATTCATCAAGTCCATAAATATTGTTGGATCATTAGTGAGTCTGAACAGAATTACTATAAACTCATAGTGCCCTTACCTTTTTTGGAAAGCAGTATTGGGGATATACTCCCTATTCAACCATACATGATAATATCTTTACTGAAGATACACCTTGGAAAATTATTTTGATCCATGTATTTGATTGAAAAAGTCATCAATCTATGGAATAGGATACTTATTATTTATCGTGATCTTGTTGATCCCATAATAACCAATGAAAAGACACATTGACCAATAGTTCCTCTTAATGAAGAGGAATGCTTTGCCTCAAGGTGAATCACTTGGGAATATGAACCCATTATTTATATTCTCTTGCAATTTTTTCCTCAGGTCCTCATGTTCCACAATAGACATTCTATTTAGAGTCTTGGATAATAGAAACACACCAGGTATAAGATCAATTGAAAATTCAACATATTATCTATGAGAAAGACCGGAAAATTATTCAATAAACATATAATCGCATTCCCTTAAAATGTGAATGTATTAAAGGGTGATATTTTCCTTGGACTCAATCATTTAAGATAGATATGCTTGATCATAATGAAATAATATCCATGCTTTTGATGTTTGTGATAAATAAGATTCATCCTCCTCCTTGCGCTTGTATATAATTGGGGAAAAAAATTTAATATGGAGAGTGATTTATTTCTCATGTAAATTTATGTTGACTCTATATAGGGAAATCCAATCCATACCCAGAATTTCATCAAAATCCTCCAAAGGGGATATCACAAGGTTCTCTAGGAATTTAATCCCACAAATTTTGAAAGGGGAGGAGTTATATACTTAGGATGTAGTAATTATCCCATTTTTTTACCAATAACTTTGCTTCCATACTTTTTGGTGGAATTTTAATAGTTATACTAAAATTTCTTAATATGAAGGAATGGGTGGAACCAAAATTAAAAATTATGTTCATTATTCCTGAATGAATAACTAGTGTACCTATCACCACTTCATTGTTGGGATCCAACTCATCATTTTTGATAGAAAAAACTCTCTCTTTCTACCTTGTTGATTTTTTATTGTCTCCAAAAACCCTTGGATTAGTGAATTGTTTTGGAAAGTTACCATATTCCTTGTAGTTGAAATAATGAACAAGTTGTTAAGGTTTTACTTTATAATTCCTTTCCTCCATCACAATAGTGGGATTCTCCTGTCAGAAATCACTAGATAGGTGTCCTTCCTTCCCACACCAAAATCATTTCCTCATCCCCCTTAGTCAATTTTTATGGTTCTTATTTCTACACTTTTGACTAGTGGGATGTTGAAATTTCTTAATACTGTTAGATTTATCCATAAAATATCCAAGATTAAACTCTAATTCCTACTTCTTGTCCCCATGATACCCATTAGATTCTTCGATCTCCATTTCAACTTTATGGGAACATCAGAAAATTTTCTCATAGCTATCAAAGTCTCAAATATCTAGAGATTTTCTTAGACTAGGTTTTATCCCACCAAAGAATCATTCATCCTTGAATTCGAGGGTAAAGATAAATATGGAGGCATATCATGAAAGTCTTGTGATGTTTTCCTTGTACACCATGATATATTTGTTTTCCTTTTGTATGAGGGAAATAAAAATCTCTTTCCATTTTTTTCAGAGATTGTGAAGAAAATATTTATCAAAAAACATTTTTTGTAATTCCTTTCACCCCATTTCTTTGATCTCTTACTCAAGCTTCATATTCTTGATCAATAACCACCACTGATAATTTTCTTCCTTTATACGATAAGAAACCACTATAACATTCTCTTTGTTGGAACATTGAAGGATAAAGAATATCTTTTAAATGGATTTTATCCATTTTTCTATGATTAAGGGATTGGATAAACCATTTAAATTTGGAGGCCTTTGTAGAATAAAGGTCTCCATTGCAGATTGTTATTTATTAAGGGATTTGGGTTCTCCTATTGATCTGGGTTTCTATTAAAAACATGAGTTAGCTGAGTGAGTATCATCATAAATTCTTCTATTCCTTCTCCCATCGATTTAGGTATCTCATTTGGGCAGTCATCACATTTCCCTTTATAATGTTTTTTACCTAATTCCTCTATTTTCTGGCCATTGTCTAGAATAAATGGAAAATTATGGATAACCATTTTTAACCTATGAAATGCATAAATGGGAATTTAATGAAATTAAATGGATAACTTATAAATGACATTTATTTCTTAACTTATGAATTTCTAGGGTTCAATATATGTTATCTGTGATCTATTTCCTAAAATATACTCTTATGGTCATTTTTGTTCCATTAATAATGGTTCATGATAAGATTTTTGAATTTTCCAAATCATATCTCTTGGTAGTTTCAAACTATGTGTCTAGAAAGGCCTGTTTTCATATCCCAGTTGATGGTCAAATCTAGCTTAATGCGGTTTTTTTGGGGTTTTACCCCTATGTACGTCTGTGCTAGAGCCACATCCACTTGTAGTGTCCAAAAAGGGATATATTTTATTGATAAACCAATTACTCTATACTTTACAAAAAAAATATATGTTTCATTGTACTTATTTTTATCCAGGAGTCTTTTGCTATATTTTTCTAATCCTAGTCCCTAAAAATGACTTTACTTTTCCTTTCATACAAACTATGACAACCCTACTCTTTATTACACGTTATTTCATGATTTATTACATAAGAATGAATATAATACAATCGGGAAGATAAATAATTATAGTGTATTTGGGAATTTAGTACATTAAATAACAACTTAAAATAGTAAATACATCATCTTTATTGAATACTTCCTTAACATGATCATATTATTCCTTCATACTTAAAAACTATATGGGATAACCTAGGGACATACCTAAAAATGGGTGTGATATAAAGCCCAATAAGGGAATAAAAATGGAATAACATGAATAAATTAATACATGTGATACAATAGGAATATAAATTATACATAAAGGGGTTGATATTCATAAACATGAACAATGATTCATGATATATAAGGATAAAATAAAGGTACCATGGGAAATGTGGAAACAACATAAAATATTGCATCATAAACATAGGTCAAGGATAAATTCCAATAAATCATGATGGAAAACGTCATGTGATGGATTAGGTTCACTTCCTAATCCATTTTATGATCTATCATGATACTAAAACATTACCCAAAACGTCATAGCACTATATAATTTTGGTTGCACCTATTACTTTTAATTTATTCTCATGCTTAAGTGTGCCATATAGATCATAAAAAATGGAATCATTTATCATCACATTTAATTCCATGATAAAGTAGAATCAAATAAATAAAATTAATTCCCCAATAAAAAAAGTATAAGTGCATAAAGGTGAACACCCATGAGAGTAAATGGGTATGGGTATTCACTACACAATTGTTTTGGAATGGAAAATTGTGGTACAATATTGGCAGCATAATTGGGGCATATAAATGTTCATAGTACAGATTAATGAGAGTGAAATGAGTATCTAATCATTTAGAAATAAAATTTACAATAATGGGGATATGTAATAAAATATACCAACATTAGGAATTGGAAATAGAAGTCATAAGATAGTGAAGAAACATGAATAAAGAGGAGAAGGAGAGGATCTCTTACCTTGATATGGTGATTCCAAATGCTTGGGAGGAGATTCTTAAGAGCTTGGGGGAAACTTTTGAGGAATATAGAGAGGGAAGGTTAGATTAAGTACATGATCCAATGTTTTTGAGTGAAGATAAATGGGATATTGGGTAGTTTTATATAGGAAGTGAGTGGGGAATTCATTATTATTTATCAAACATAGGTTTTGGACTCTATATAATAAAATAATCAAAAACCCATACCTTACCATGGTTTTTTTCAAATGGTTTCTTCCAAATGGGATTTTTTCCCATTATTTTATAAGTCCAATGTCCAAACTTTTTAAAATACCTTGCTGATGTGGAAGTCATAATACACACCGTATATTTATATTGTATTTAATTTTAACCCAAAAATTTGACTGTCTCATAAAATTTTGAAAAATTCACCATTGTGTAATTTTGACACTATGATACCAAAAATAATATTTATTTTATCCAAATAATTTTCTATATATGTGAATTTTTACATTTAAAATTAATAATCGACATTTATTGAGAAATATTGGGTTTTTTAAAATAAGACATTTCAAACCCTTATAAAAATTACATTTGTATTCATAAAAATTATATGATAATTAATATTTAATAAAAATTATTTAATAATAATATTTTAATAAAATATTATATATTTCAATAATTCATTAATTCATCAAAATAAATTCCTTAAATGAATTTGAATATTAACAAAAAATATATATATTTTGTTTTATTGAATAAAAATCCAAATCATTTATAAATTACTAGTAGTTAGATGAAAATGTATTCATTATTATTATAAAATATACATATTCAAGTTATTAGGGTCTTGATATATATCCCTTCAATACACCAACAAACACCCTGAGGGTAAGGTGGGTGATGGTGAGACTTTTATGTAGTGGTTCGGCATACATGGCTTGGGTTGTGATCTCAATGATCTTGAAATTATACTATAAATGGTTTTGTTTATGCTTAAGTTATTGGATATTAGTTTGGTAATGGTCAAGGTAAATGCCTAGTGATTCTATCTCCCTCATAAGCTCTGATAAATGGGCTTCATAGGGTATGACCCTACTAGTTGAGGTCATCACTTCTTTTATCTGTGTCAATTAGATTTTTCAAAACCCTATATTTATACTAATAATATGATTAGTGTTCAATGGATATATTATCAATGGTAATGGTTCTTAATGGTCTTTTTAATCATATGGGATATAATAAAAACAAATAAGTGCATGTGTTTTCTATATCTAAAATATATAATAATGCATTTAATCACAAGGGGGATTTTATTTATAAAATTTCAGGTCATTAAGTATTTCTTCTAATTTTTATTTGAAAATGGAAAGTGCTTTACTTATTGGTTCAAAATAATTTATTCAAGGTATTTATGATGAAAACTAGAAATCTTAAAAAAATGTTCATGATATGGTACTTGAGAATTGTAGATTATGATAAGTGATCCCAATACATCTTATGAAATGGGTAAGCCCAATATAGTTTGTATGACTGGTGAGCCCAAAATTTCTCTTCAATAAATTGGTTAATGTTACATTTATTCAAAGTAAAGAAGGAGGGAGTTAACCAGGGAGGTTTCTCTTATAGATTTAACTGGGATCCAGTTATTTCTAACACAAGTAAACATAGGTTATGAATATAATTATATAGGAGTCCTACAAGGGTTTACATTTTATTACAATGGATTTTAAAGTTTTTCTTTGAGAGAAAAGTGTGTTTTCCATGTGGATACAATTTATTTTATATACTCAAAGAATAATGTGAAAAGGGTAAAAAATTAATGTGTCTTCATGTTTTTCACTAGACTAATGGATTTATTTATTTTATATCCCTTTCAAAGATTTTTTTATTATCCTCTGTCTTCAAAAAATAAAAGGTTTAAGGATGGGTAATAAAAAAGAATAATTTAATTTGGAAGTCATGAATATTTGTCATGAAAAGAAAATAGGGTTCATTTTAAAAGTTTTATATTATGGGAATCTGATTATAAGTATCCAATTTATAATGTATGGGTTTTTTATATAAGAGTTATGAAATAATTCTCTAAAACTAAAAATCTAAAATATCATTGGGAATTTAATAAAGTAAATTATGGTCTAAAAATCAATATTATGTAATGTTTTAAGGTTGGATCCATATAGTTGGTATCAGAGCAATGTTTTAGATAACATTAGAGGTAAATAAAATATTACTAGAATATCCTTTAGAGATTCTGATTTATGGTTTTTTAGTGTTTATTCAGAATGGTTTTTTACAGATAAAATAGGAAAGGTGAAGTAGGAAGGTATCAAGATGAAAATGTACTTTAAAATCAGTAACCTATAATGGTTTTAATTGTAACTGAGTAGTTTTTTGAAATGATATATCAGTTCAAATAGAAAATAAATGGTGTTGGAATCCATTTTTGAGAGAAATTAGATTTACCAGAGAGGAAAATGTTAATAATTGAGAATTTTATGAAACAACTCCCTCCAACTTTTGGTACAATCTTAGATATAGTGGTATTAGAAAATTCATTGGAAAATATATTTGAAATCATGTTATGTTCATAATGTCAAAATGTAACTCTTGAAATATATCATTTTAAAGGTAAAGTTTATTAATGGGGGTTATTTGTTAATAATACTAGAGAGGTATAAGAGCTTGATTCCATGTAATCAGATAAATTTAATAATTATTTTCAATAGAAATATTTCTCTAAGTATATTCAATTCATAATAGAGAAAAAATTATTGGAATTGGGGAAAAAGGAATAGGATTTATTTTTCATGTATGAAGATAATTTTATAATATTGGATAGGTACACATTAATTTTTATTTGGGACCTTGATAGTAAAATCAATAGATTTTACATAGGATTGAAACCTTGTTTATAAAGATAATTGGCCTCATAAGAATTTAAAATTTAAGTAGAATTTATTGGTTGTGCTGAGAAATTTGAGGTGGAGTTTATTAAAACTTATGTGCTCCATGTTTATAATAGTAGGAATAAGTAAGGGTGGAATGTAATAAAGAATAAATCAACTTATAAATTTTAAGGTAATCCCTCCAACATGTTATAAGTTTGGTAAAAAAACATTTTAAGAAATGTTTTATAGGATCTATGAAGTTTTACTAGCAAGGTAAGTTTTCTCTTACAGCTCGAGACTGTAGAGAAAAGAGTCAATAACCATCCAAGAGTGGGGTATAAGATATCCATCCAATGGTGAGATGTTTAAATTGAAATGAGTCAGTTAATTGTGCTAATGTGTGTCCCAATTTAGTTACATAGGGTGGCAATCATCATGATTGAAATAAAAAAATGTGTTTCAAAATCTTTTGTTGCTGCTACGGTTGATTTTGGTTAATCTAATTAAATGATGACATGTTCGTTACTTTTTTATCCAAATTATACCAATTCCATTTTGGACTTTGTATCTTCACATTATTACATTTCTTATATTTTTTCTAGTAAAATGGGAATATCACCTCATGAAAAGAAGATAGAAATTTTGGTGATTTAATGTCTCAGATTTTCTGTGTATTACTTTTAAATATTATATGAAATTATTTTGAGGCTAGGATTTGTGACGGCATGAGATTTCAAGGCCTAGAGTGCCCAGAATAAATTATTGAAATACATTAAACTTTTAAATAGTGCATGCGATCGGTTTTCCTAAAAAAGTGGAATAACTTTTAAATGGGTTCCTGACTCAGGAATCTGAGGGAACCATTTCATTCTGAGCAGTGAATATACCTTAAGTGTGGCCTAACATCGACCAGTGGTGAGTGGCAGTAGAAGTTAGTTTTTTCCAATTTTAAAGGAAATAAAGAAATTAATATTTTATTTTATTTTAAAAAAAATTTAATGCAGTGATGTGTTATTTGGTTTTAAATGACCAGGATCCTGGGGTAAGGCTCATAACCCCAAAAACATTCCCTAGAATCCTCTAGAACTTTAGAGAGGATCCACCCCAGAGAATTCCCGATGAACGATGATGAACAACAACGCATGGATCATTGCGCAGTGAGATCGAATCCCAAATGATGATAGATCTACCTCTTTGTTTATGATTAAGGTATGTTTTTTTATTTCAATTATTATTTCCCCATTCTTAGATTAAAACTAAGAATGAGGATCAACCCATAAATAGGTTTACATGTAGATCGTTTGTTCTTATAGGAGGGTCTTTTATCAGATTTATTTTGGGGAATTAATCCATATTTAATTTGATTTATGTTTTTTTCTCTGTTTTATCCCTCAAATGGGAGAAGATCAAAGTTTTAATGAAACATGGAATAGGTCCATTCCTTAGTTTGTTATTTGATTTTATTCCCCCTTTTTTGACCCCACGTACTACGCATTCTTCATGGGGTTATGAACAACAGATCGTTGCGCATCCATTTCGTAATGAAACGATCCCAAATTGGAGATACAATGTCATGAAGAACCAGTGGAGTTGTAATGATGATGGTGGCAGATGAATCAACAGGGTTCAAGAGAAATCTTCCTCCAAGCGTTCTTCTTGCGGATAATCGAAACAGGTTTTCAGGGCCGATCGAACACCTAAAACTGACTGATTCATTGTTACTATAAAGGGGTGACTCTAGATCTTCAATTTTTAGGCGATCGAACAACTAGATCAATGATTTTAGAATCACCTGAGGCATGCCAGTGAAGAACTGCGTTTCTGGAAATTCGCGAAGAACATGGCATGTAGTTCGAACTACGCGGAGTGTGGGCCCCATTGAGCGGCGGTTAGGTTTTGAGGTGATATAAAGAAATGATAAGACATGTGATAGATTTCACCTATTATATAGGTCCTTACATGGGACTCGGTGTGTATCTCAAACGATAAATGGACACGGGGGGGAGTGCACAGCATGTACTTCACCATACAACCAGACCAAACCATTACACAGGTTACCCCGTGTACTGGTACATGGGTTGGAAGACACAGGTTCAATCCATGTAAGGGTACATGGACAGCATACGTAGAGAAACCCCCATATGATAGGACACTACATATTACTCTTCTACACTATGTGTATATTGTTTCTATATGACATGCCCTTCTGACTCGGTTTGTTGTACATGGAAAGTATCGAGAGTCAAGAGACACAGCGTGTGACTCTTCTACACACCATGTACTTTCTTATACATGGTTTTATCTCCTTGTCCACCATTCCTTGGAAAATTTTCCTTTGGTTTAGTTCCCCTTTTTTTGTTCCCCTAAAGTTCAAGTATCATTTACATCCATAGACGTATGATCCCTTCAGTAGGAATTTCTGTATAGTGTTAAAATCTCTAAGAGAGGCCCGGAGTGAGATCCACTACCTATTATTAGCCTTAGGTAGAGTTAGGTATCGACAAGACCAATCCTAAAATATTTTGATCCTATACTTATAAGTTGAATCCAAATGAGTTGTGGTATGTTCCAAGGCCTTGGAAGTGATCCTAATCCATGTATCATGATCTTTCCTCACTTAGGAGTGAGTTCTCTTGGAATGAGTACATATGTTCTCTCTTCAGATCTCTCTAACTTCCCAAAAAACTTACTTCTCATATGAATGTCATCAGAGCGATCATACTCGTGGAGTGATCTCTCCTGAATGAGTGCTTCGTGGAATCTTCGAACTAAATCTCTAGCGTGGGTATACGGTCTTTGTGACTTACCTCTAGACTACGGGTTTGGGTTTCGAGTATATCTTGATATGTATCTCTTATTATATGTTATGTATAAATATATTATGTATATTTGACTATACCTTTACTTTTTGTATTGCTTTGTGGTTTTTGGGTTCCTCTACTGAGTATTGTTATACTCACCCCTGCACGGGCTTTTCTCACACATGTCATGTCCTGTGCAGATGAGCAGCCTTTTGACGAAGTCTAGGGTGGACCAGGATTGGACCAAGCTTTGTGATCTTCCTTATAGGCCGAGGTGTTTCGACGGCTACTATCAGCTGTCCTAGTAACTATTTCTTGCTTTCAGGTTAGACTTTGTAGTTTTCAGACTCTTTTCTTTTGGTGGGCTTGTATTCTGGCCCAGTTTAATTTTTTCACATTACTTTCTATTATATTATTTTGGTTTGGTTTAGTTATATACATGCATTTTTTTCCTTAGAGGTTTTTTTACATTTCATCATCTGTGGGGTTGGATATGTGTTTGTGTGTACATATACTTAGGAAATGCCTCACATGTTAGTGATATGCCTACTTAGTGCTAGTCACCAGCCCCTGGCCTATTGGAGGTGGGCATGGGGAGTCACGACATGGGACCCACTGGGACAGGTCATGATAGAGTAGTATCAAAACTGGTCAGTTCTACCTTAGCACTGAGACTCTGTGAGATTGGTTTGGGGCAACAGTGTTAAGTGTTTTGAGTTCGTATTTCAGGCTAGAGACTCCAATGTTGGTTCGGGCGGCTGACGTATCCATACACCAAGACTCTGATAACCTACTTTTCGACTCAGTGCATGAGAAAAATAGTTGTAGGGAAAAATGGTACATGCATCGTATAAGAATGGGTTTTTTCATGTCCTTTTATGTCAGATATCCAGATATACTCTTTAACCATGGTACATCTTGTTTCCTTATTGGATGACTCTACGATGCATACCCTCTAGGATTCAGCGACTCGATCATGAAGATGACCCCCTTAGTGATGAGGCTTTGATTCAGGGACTAGTTCCCCAGGCATTGCCTCCAGGTGATGCACCTGTTATACCACCACTAATGTAGCAGCATGTGACACCTGCAGTACCAGCAGACGAGGATAATAGTCTGAGCATGCTCCATGAGTTTCAGAGGTAGAGACCCCTCAGGTTCCGTGGAAAAACCGGCCCTCGGGTGGCTGAGGACTAGCTTGAGGCAGTGACCAGAGTTTTATGTCTAGTGAGGACACCAGTGGACCAGATGGTGATCCTAAGAGTGATCCTTCTTTAGGGTTCAGTGGGATGATGGTGGATTTTGATTGTGGAAACTCACGATGAGGAGAGTCTTTCATGGAAGGAGTTTAAGCAACTCTTTAGGGAGGAGTTCTCTATGGTTATGCTGAGATCAGTGGGCATCTTGGAGCTTCTTCTACTCCAATTGGGCATTTTAATGATGGCTAACTATTCATCGAAGTTCACCAACCACTCTAGGTACTCGATGGGTATGGTTAGGGATCAGTACTAAAGAGGTCGGACCTTTTTTAGAGGTCTACGACAGGACATCTGATCTAGTGTAGTGACTCTATGCATTTCTACTTATGTAGGAGTGATCGAGTGAGCTTTGGTGGTCAAGAGATTCTTAGCTGAGTGGAGACAGCCAGTGGTAGTCAGCAGTAGGAAGATAAGAATGAAGACCTCATCAATAGGGAACCGACGTCAGGCACAGGGATCGAGATGTGGGAGACATCACAGGAGGACCCAATATAGGGGATTTGTAGTTAAGGTCTCTCAGTCTGGATCAAGTCAGCCTCGGGAGAGGCGATGCTACTCATGCGATGGTAGGGGACATCTCACTATAGATTTTCCAACCCATTGGATAGCTGATAGGGAGGCTATGGATGGACCACCAAGGTAGAGGTAGAGGGTGGAGTAGGAAAACTTTTCAGGTGGCGTACATGGTAGAGGAGTAGGGAGAGCTACAGGAGGTGGAAGACTCTTTGACCTACTTCCACCACCACCCCCAGGAGGTCTGCACTAGGCTTAGGGAGCTGGGGGATGCGGGCGGGGACATGCAGTTGAGGTGTAAAACTCAGGGACTACAGGGATGATCCAAGGTACAATCTGTGTCTTTTATACCTTAGATATCGTACTTATAGACATAGGTTCTAGTCATTATTTCTTCACCCCATGTCTTGTGCGAAATATTGAGATTTATGTGGATCCGTTGACTTGACCTTTACGCTTAGTGACACCTATGGGAGGAGACTCGATGATCACACATCTTTGATAACAGTGTGATATTTCCCGTAGAGGTGAGATTTTTGGTGGGAAACTCTTGGCAGTAGATTCTAGGCCTTACGACTTTATTCTTGGTACGAATTGGTTATCTTCGGTCCATGCCCAGATTGACTGCTTTAGGGGAAGTGTGTGGTGTGTCCATAGCGATGGAATGAGGTTTTACTTTGTTTGTGAAAAGGAAACCCAGGAATCACAAAATGAGATCATGATTAGGAGGGTGTATCCAATCACTCATTAGTTGGATAGCCTTACCCTCAGAGCAGCAGGTGTTGTGAGATTTCAGTTTTGAGCAGTAGTGGTGGAGTATGAGGACATCTTTCCAGAAGATGTTCTAAGATTACCTTCCCATCGAGAAATCGACTTATGAATCTACTTACACCCTGATACGGAACCGATATCATCACTGAAATATCAGATGGATCCCATATAGCTTCGCGAGTTGAGGGTCATGTTTGAGGATTTGTAGAGGAAGGGATTTGTAAAACCTAGTGTTTCACCCTCGGTGGCCCCAGTTTTGTTTGCCAATAAGGCATACGGAAGTTTGAGCTTGTACGTGGATTACCAGCACCTAAACCAGTTAATGGTGAAGAATAAGTATTCACTTCCAAGGATCAATGACCTCTTTGATCATCTAATAGGGTCACATTGGTTCTTGAAGGTTGACCTTCGATCAGGTTACCACCAGTTACGAGTACGAGATGAGGATATACCGAAGATAGCTTTCAGATGTTGCTACGGTCACTACGAGTATTTGGTGATGCCTTTTGGTGTAACGAACTCCCCTGCAGTGTTCATGGGAGTAATGAACCATATATTTTAGCCTTACTTAGACCGGTTCATAGTGGTCTTCATCGGTTACATCCTTTTGTACTTAGCGTCAGAGGAGGAGCACGAGAGACACCTCCAGATGGTTCTAGACATACTTCTAGAGAACCAGCTTTATGGGAAGCTCTCAAAGTTCTAGTTTTGGATATATAAGGTCCACTTACTAGGAAATTTTATCTCAGTAGATGGAGTATCAGTGGACCCAGCAAAGGTCGAGGTAGTGTTAGCATGGGACCCACCCCAAAGTGTGATAGAGGTACGGAGCATCCTTAGGTTGGCAAGATACTACCAGAGATTTATCCCTAATTTCTCCTAGATATTAGTACTGATGATATCATTGACCTAGAAGAGTCGGCCTTTCATATGGATAGAAAAGTGACAATAATCTTTCCATTAGTTGAGGCAGATTTTGACGAGTGCACCGATCTTGAGATTTTTAGAAGAGGGTGTCGAGTATGTAGTTTTCTACGATGCATTAGGGACTAGGCTTAGATATGTCCTGATGCAAATATAGGCAGTGATTGCATATGGTTTGTGCTAGCTAAGGCTACATGATTATAACTATGTGACCCATGATATTGAGTTAGAAGCAGTAGTCTTCATGTTGAAAATGTTGCAACACTACCTAATGGGTGAATGGTTTATCGTCTACTCTGACCACAAGATCCTCAAGTACATCTTCTCACAAAAGGATCTAAATCTAAGGAAGAGGAAATGGCTAGATTTCCTCTAGGATTATGACTTTGATATCATCTATACTTCTGAGAAGGGAAATGTAGTAGCTTATTCTATCAGTCAGAGATCAGGTTCACAACTGTTGAGCGAGGCGTCAGAGCAGTTGGCCTCGCTATAGTTATCCTTCATAGATGGAGATGATGAAGATTATCTCCAGTAAATGGTTATCACCCCTAAACTCTTATGGAGAGTCAGGGAGTCACAACTAGGGGATATCGACTATAAGTCTTTATATGCCCAGTTATCCATAATACATGCTCTTGATGGACATTCGTAAGGTGGGGAGAACGTCGTCCTTTTCAGAGGACACACAGCTGTGTCAGTGGCATTACGGAAGGAGGTTATAAGGGAGTTTCATACATCCCCCTTTTAGGTATATCCTAGAGTGATAAAAACTTACCAGGACCTTCGGTGTCTGTTCTGGTAGATATGTATAAAGAAGGCAGTAGAAGAATTAGTTTCTCGATGCATTATATACCAGTAGGTGAAGGCTGAGCACCAGGTGCCAACGGGGTTATCTCACCTCCTAGAAGTGTCAGAGTGGAAGTGGGATGGAATATCAATGGAATTTGTGATGGTATTACCACGAACATCCAGAGGACATGATTCCATCTGGGTGATCATTGACTGACTCACCAAGTTTTCCCACTTCCTAGCTATCAGGGAGTAGAGTTTCGTAGAGAACTTGAGACACCTCTACGTGTAGAGGAAAGTTAGGATTCATATAATCCCTTAGAAGATAATCTAATATTGCGATGCTCATTTCACATCCCAATTATGGAAGGGATTGCATGAGCTGTTTGAGAATCAGCTACGCTTGAGCACAACATTCCATCCCTAGAAAAATGGTCAGAAAGAGAGAACCATTTAGGTTCTGGAGGATATGTTGTGGGCCTATATCTTAGACTTTGGTCACAGTTGGGAGGACCACCTACCACTAGTGGAGTTTATGTACAACAAAAACTATCGCTCCACCATCAGTATGACACTGTTTGAGGATTTATATGGGTGACCCTTCCAGTCACCTCTTTACTAGACCGACCCCGAAGAGTCAGCACTCATGGGCCTGGAGATAGTGTGAGCTACCACTGAGAAGGTGCAAATTATCCAGGAGCGGATGAAGACTGCACAAAGTTGGTACAAGTCTTGTGTTGACAGATGATGGAGACCTCTGGAGTTCGAAGAGGGAGACCATGTCTTTCTTCAGGTATCACCTTGACAAGGGTTTTAGAGATTTGGTTGGGGCTGAAAGTTATATCTAAGGTTTATCATCCATTTTCAGATACTGTGTACAGTTGTCAAGGTGGCATACTACCACAGTTGCACCGGGTACGTGATGGCTTCCACATGTTGCGAATGAAGAGGTACATGTATGACCCATCGCACATCATCGACTAGGGAGAGATAGAAATCGAGGATGGA
Source organism: Viscum album (assembly GCA_963277665.1). Classification (NCBI taxonomy): domain Eukaryota; kingdom Viridiplantae; phylum Streptophyta; class Magnoliopsida; order Santalales; family Viscaceae; genus Viscum; species Viscum album. The sequence goes on along the minus strand of OY728153.1, from coordinate 179,926,169 downwards.
TCGATCTTCATAGAGTTCCCAGTAGAGATCAAGGATTGATAGCAAAGGATCCATAATGGGTGAGAGATTCCCTTGGTGCATGTCTGGTGGCAACATGGGAACCTTCAGGATAGCAGGTGAGAGTGGGAGGCTCTGATTCGTTCTCAATACCCACATCTATTTGAGTAGCCTTTTGTTTTGGATTTTTGAGGATATAAGGCCCTAAGTTGGGGAGAATTTAATGTCGTGTATTTTTCATGTATTATTTTTAAATATTATAAGGAATTATTTTGAGACTAGGATTTGTGATGGAATGTGATTTTGACGCCCGGAGTGCCCAGAATAAATGTTTGAAATAAATTAAACTTTCAAATAGTTAATGTAATCAATTTTTAAAAAAAATGTGGAATAACTTTTAAACGGGTGCCCGGATCAGAAATTTGAGTGAACTATTGTGTTCAGAGAAGTGACTTTACCTTATTCAAGGCCTAACATCAACCGGCGTGGTCGGCAGCATCAGTTAGTTTTTGAACATTTTAAAGGAAATAAAATAAATTAATAATTTATTTTATTTTAAAGGTTTCAATAATGCAACGATGCATTATTTTCTTTTAAATGACTAGGGTCCTAAGGTTAGGCTCATAACCCTGGAAACATTCCCTTTAATCCTCTAGAACTTTAGAGAGGTTCCACCCCAGATAATTCCCGACGAACGATGATGCGTGGATCGTTGCGTAGCAAGATCGAATTCCAACCGATGAATGATCTCCCTCTTAGTTGATGATTGATGTAAAAGTTTTTATTTCAATTCATCTTTCCCCATTCATGGATTCAAATGAATAACGTGGATCAACTCATGGATAGGTTGACCCATAGATCGTTCATTCTTATGGGAGGGTCTTTTATCGGGTTTATTTTGGAGAATTAATCCATGTTTAATTTGATTTGTGTTTTTTCTCTAATTGATCCCTTTAATGGGAGTAGATCAATGCCTTGATGAACTATGGAAGAGGTTTGTTTCTCAGTTTGTTATTTTATTTTCTTCTCCCTTTTTTGACCTCGTGTTCTTTGCATTCTTCATGGGGTTTTGAACCACATATCTTTGCACATCCATTTCGTAACACAACAATCCCAAATTAGAGATCTGAGATTGTGAGACCAAGGGTAGGTGCGACAATGATGGAGGAGGATGAATCGATATGGTTTGGGAGAAATATTCCTTCGAGTGTTCTTCGTTCAAATAATCAAAGCATGTTTTAGGGCCAATCAAACACCTAAAACCTATTGATTTGGTGTTACCATGGTGGGTAGACTCTAGATCTTCAATTTCAAAGTGATCAGACAGTAGGATCAAAGATTGTAGAATCACCTGAGGCATGTTGGCTAAGAATTGGGTTTTTGTAAAATCATGATGAACACGACATGTAGTTCAGACTACACAGTGTGTGGGCCTCATTGAGCAGCGGTTAGGGTTTCAGGCAACAGAAAGTGATGACATGCCATGTGATAGATGTCACATAGTGTGTGGGTACTTACATGGAACTTGGTGTGTATCTCGGATGATACATAGACATAGGGTAGAGTACATGGCATGTACTCCACCACATGGCCAGACCAGACCGTTACACAAGTTACCCAGTGTATTGGTACATGTGTTGGAAAACATGGGTTGAAGCTGTGTATGCGCACACGACCAGCATACACAAAGCAATCCCCAGATGGTAGGACATATCATGTTAATATTCTACACACCGTGTATATCTTTTATACAAGATATTTTCTTATCACTCGGGTCATTGTACATGGGTAGTACCCGGAGTCAAGAGACACGGCGTGTGACTCTTATACATGCCATGTACTTTCTTGTACATGGATTGATCTTCTTGTACACTATTCGTTGGAAATTTTTATTTTGGGTTAATGCCCCTTTTTCTCTTTCCCCTGAAGGTCAAGTATTCTTTCAATCCATAGTAGTTGGATCCCTTCAACAGGACTTTCCAGATAGAGTCATAATCCCTCTAAGATGACCAGAGCAAGATCCTCTACCCATTCTTGTCCCTAGGTAGAGTTAGGTATCGATGAGATAAATCCTATAGTATGTTGATCCTATACTTATCAAGTGAATCTTGATTAGTTGTGGTATATTCCAAGGCCCTGGCATTGATCCTCATCTCTGTATCATGATCTTTCCCCACTCAAGAGTGAGTCCTCTTGGAATGAGTGCATTTTTTCTCTCTTCAGATCAATCAGTGTGTCTATCTATCTCATGACACTTCCCAACGAATATAATTCTCATACGGGGGTCATTAGAGCTGTCAAACTCATGGATTGAGTTCTCTCAGATGAGTGATTCGTGGAATCTTCGAGCTGAATCCCCAGCATGGGTATGTGGTCATTGTGACTTACCTCTAGACTATAGGTATGTGTTTTGAGTATATCTGGGTATTTTTCTATTGTTATATGTTCTATAGACATATACTATGTAGAGATGAATGTACCTTTACTTTTGGTATTTATTTTTGGATTTTGGGTTCCTCTACTGAGTATTGTTATACTCACCCATGCATGGCCTTTTCCCACACGTATCGTGTCTTTTACATATGAACGGACCTTTTATGGAGTTTAGGACGGACCAGGATTGGATCAAGCTTTGTGAGCTTCCATAAAGGCTAAGGTGTTCCTATGGCTACGAGCAGCAGTCCTAGTACCTATTTCTTGCTTACATGTTGAACTTTGTAGTTTGTAGACTCTTTTATTTTAGTGGGATTGTATTATAGACCAGTTTACTTTCTATACTTTACTTTCTATTTTACTCTGTTGGTTGGGTTTAGTTTTATTCATTCATTTTGTTCCTTAGTGGTTTTTTTACATTTCATCATATGTGGTCTTGGAGATGTCTTCATGTGTACAAGTACTTAGGAAATGCCTCCCATGTTAGTGATATGCCTACTCGGTGATAGTCACCAGTCCCTGGCCTATACGAAGCGGGCTTGGGGAGTCGCAGCATGGTCCCCACTGGGATGGGTCGTCACATGTGAAAACTCCAATATAATTATTAAAGAAACAAAGATTTATAGGAATGTTATTATTATTATTATTATTGGGATGTTTTTTTCCTGAAAATCATGTTAAAATTCTCTAATATATTTTGATATTATTCTGGGTATAGATCGACTATTAGTTTATCATGATAAAATAGATTATAGGGATAAAAAATTATTATTCAATGATTTTATAATTTTGATAACATATCAAGAATATGGGAAATTGATTGAAGATGGCAGTGGCAGTTAATTAGCTTATATAGTTGAAAAGAAAGAAACTTATAAAATTAGTGATGTGCTTGTAGTGAATGAATATATGGATGTATTTCTTGATTATTTTCTTGGTTTTATTTCTGATTGGGAGGTTGAGTTTACTGTTGAGTTAATTTCTGATGTTAATATAATTACAAAATCACCTTATCAAATAGGTCAAGTAGAACATTAAGAATTAAAAAAATCAGTTATAGGAGTTTCTTAATAAATGTTCCATTTATCCAATAACTTCATCAAGGGTTGCTCCAATTTTATTTGTTAAAAATAAAATTGGTTCAATGAGTCTTTGAATTGATCATAGAGCCTTGAATAACATAATTTTTAAGAACAAGTGTTATTTTTATAATATTTATGATTCATTTGATTAGCTCTATGGAGAATAGTATTTCTCAAATATTGATCTTAGGTTAGGGTGCCATTAGTTGAAGCTAGAGGTGGAATATATTCCAACTATATAATTTCAGACTATATATGGGTATTATGAGTTTGTGGTCACGCCCTTTGGGTTTTACAATGAACCAACTATATTCATGGGTCTTATTAATAGATTTTTACATGATAATTTAGATAAAATTTTTCTTGTTTTTATTGATTATATTTTGGTATATTCTAAAATTCCTGAATATCATGAAAGAAACTTGAGGATTTTTTTTCAAAATTTAAAATAAAATAAGTTATATGGAAAATTTAGTAAATTTGAATTCTGGTTGTAGTTGATTACTTTCCTTAGGTACATTGTTTCTAAAGACAGCATAATTATTGACCCTCTTAAAACTAAAGTGGTTAAATAATATCAAATACATAGAAATGTCACATATATTTTTAGTTTTCTTGGATTATCAGGTTACTATTAGTGGTTTTTTGAAAACTTTACTTTGTTATCTAGACCACTAGCTAGTTAACTCGAAAATGAATTAAATTTAACTAGATAAAAGAGTATTATGATTATTTCTAGGAATTGAAAATAATATTGTTAAATACTCTAGTTTTATTACTTACCTCTAGTAATAGTGAATTTTTCATCTATAATGATGCTTCTTTGAAAGGAATTGGTTGTGTTATGATACAGAATGATCAAGTAATTGATTGTGATTCATGTTAATTAAAACTTCAAGAGCTAAATTATACTACACGTGATCTAGAATTAGTTGTTGTGATTTTTTATTTAAAAAACTAGATACATCATTTATATGTAGTAAAGTATGAAATATATACTGACCATAAAATTTTGAAGTATATATTCACTCAAAAAGAGTTGAACATGAGGTAGAGAAGATGAATGGAACTAATAAATGATTTTTATTGAATGATTCATTACCATCCAAGAACAGAAAATAAAGTAGTTGATGCTTTGAGTTAAAAATATAATGTATCATTAACCATTTTGTGTTTGGAACATGATCCTTTGGTAAATAATTTAACTAATGATGTCCTAGAAATTGTGCATGTAGGAACCTTATCTATTTTATTTTAGGTTTTAGCGAAATTTTAAATGTCATATAGAATTAAGAAAGTTTATAAGGAAGAACATGATCTCTAAGAAAAGGTAAGACTGGTAAAGAAAGGTAAGTTACTAAAATTTAACATTTATAAGGAATGTGTTTTGAGATTTGTAAAAAGGTTGTGTGTGCCGACTGTTCCTAGTTGAAAAGGACTTGTTTATTGAAACTCATATCTCTCCCTTTTATTTTCATTCTGATAGTACTAAGATATATAGATACCTATAAAAGTATTATTGGTAGGATAGAATGAATAAATATATTTCATATTTTACTGGAAAAAATTTAACTTTTCAATAGGTTAAAGTTGAATGACAACTATAAAAAGGGATGCTTCAACCATTTCCAATACCGAAGTGGAAATAGAAAAATATATCCATGGATTTCATGGTGTTATTTCCAAATACATATTGAGGTAATAATTAAATTTGTGTTATTATTGATTTATTGACTAAATATAAACATTTTATTCATATTCGTGATAATATGTCTTTAGATCATATTTCACGATTGTATCTCAACGATATAGTTAGGTTACATGGAATTCCTCTCTTCATTGTATCTGATCTGATCCTAGTTTTACTTTTAATTTTTTAGAAAGGCCTTCAGAAGTTATTAGGTGCAGAATTAAATTTCATTATAGCTTTTCATCCTCAATCTTATAGATAGTAGAATCAAATGATTTATAATTTGGAAGATATGATTTTATCTTATTCATTGGTTTACTAGTGAAGTTGGGATAAACATTTTCATTAGTTTAATGTTTTTATAATAATAGTTTTCATTCTAGTATGTAGATGGACCTTTTGAGGCATTATATGGAAAGTTGTTTTGGACTACAAATTTTTGGGGTTTAGTTGGTTAAAGGAAGTTGTTTGGAATGGAGTTTTTTGAGGAAATGGTTGATAATAAAAATATTATTCATCATCATGTGACAATTTCTTGGAATAAAAAAAGAGTTATACAAATAATCGATGAAAATATCTTCCATTTTAGGTAGGTGGTCAGGATTTTATTAAAGTATCTCCATAGAAAAGTGTTATATGTTTTATAAAAATGGTAAAGTTAAGTTTATAGTTTATTGTACCATATGAAATTTTAGAAAAAGTTGGATCAGTTGAATACTGAGTATCCTTATCTCTAAAATTATCCCAGGTACATGATGTGTTTCATGATCCATTATTAAGAAAATATACGATGGATGTGTCTCATGTTTTGGGCCCTGAAATAGTACAGTTGGAAGAGAATATTTCATATGTGGAACAACCATTTTAAATTATTTATCATTGAGAGTAGGTTTTTTATAATAAGGTTATTCATAAAGTTGAGTTTTTTTGGAAAAAATCATATTATTGAAGAAGTGATATGGGAATCATAAAATTCTATGAAATAAAAATATCCCCACTTGTTTAAGTAATGAATAAAACTAAGAGGATGTAATTTCCAAAAGGGAGAAATTGTAAAAAATAGGTAATAGTAAATAAATTTCATGACTTATTAATATTAATGAATTGGATTTTATAAAGTTATATTCATTATAATAATAGTATGAAATTTTTCAATCAGAAATGAAATAGTTTTATTCTTACAAAATTCATTTTAATATATTATATGGTTTTATTTAAAATCTTAATTTATATATTTTATTATTTTAATTTGATAAAATGAACTTCATTTTTGAATTCATCAATCCGAAATTAGCTTATAATTATTTTTTGGGATTTATTTGAAAATAATTATTTTTAATTAAATAGTGAAAGATACCGATTTTTGTAAAATTGTCATTCATTTTCATTAAATAAAATAATTTAAAAGCAAATTTATGCTTTAAATTTGATATTAAAGTAAATTAAGACTCATTTAAATATAAATAATCAAATTAATTATATAATAATCATAATTATACATTATTTTGGTAAAACTTCATTTTTTAGCTTGAAAATGTTTTTTTCTAAAAAAATGTTTTTCGTTACATTTTATGTTTTTAACTTAAATTTAATTTTTACATTTATAAAAATTGAATATTAAAAAATGGATTCCATATTTTTAATAAGTATGTTCAAATATTTTAAATATTTCCCTTTTATCTTTTTTATTATGAATAGTATCCATAGTAAATATTTGTCACCTCAGTGAGGGTAAAACGAGTGAAATAGGGTTAAAAATATGAGATAAGACCTTAAAATCATCCAAACGCCTACCATTATTTAATTGGATAAGTTTTCTTCCAACCATAAACACATATTTTTTGAAAATTTCGTAATTTATTTCCTCTTTCCTTTGATAATTACCTTAATATAATTTTAAGTAAAGAAAAAAAAATATCACTCTCTTTGTTTTAATATCTATAATGTTTTTATAGAGATAAAAGGACATTATGTTCATTTCTAAATGTTTATTTTAAATATGATTTTTTAATCATGGAATTTTATTTTTATTTTTATTTTTTATTTATAGAATAACTATCTTAATTGCATACGCTACACCGACACAGTACTTGTACAAGTAATAGAAAATTTAAGTAAATTATTTTTAAAAAAATTAAAAGTAATATAATTTGAATGAATTATTGTTTTCTATAAATTTTTTAAATAAATATAACATATTATATAATTTTTAAAATTATATATTCTAATTTTATTATGATATTGATGTCAGTAAAGTAAAACTATATGAATAGTCCCAAAAATGACTTTAATGGTATATTATGTTAAATGATAATTTATTTAATGATTTAAAATTCATAACATATTATACTTATCGAAGTGAATTTTATATGGTATAGAATATAAATTATTTTTTACTTATGTTTCACTTTTCCAATTATAGTAATTTTCTTAACTTTTGTAAAGTAAAAAAACATTGATATCATAGTAATCGTCAAAACAGTTAATGGAGCTTAAAACTAGGAAATAATAGAGAAAACGTCACCTAAAATTGTCCAAATTTTATTGAATGAAATTTTTTATAATCATAATAATCATATTATATATTTATATCAATTTTATTCCACTTAAAAATAAAATTAATCTATGTTAATTTAATACTTTAAGCAATTCCAAGGGTGCCCCTACCTTCACTTATAAAAGGGGGCCTCCTCTACTCTCTTCCTCATAAATTTTGAGCACTCTAGTTCAGAAAATACCTGACCAAATATATCCTTATAATCTATCCCCATGTTTAAGAGGTTTTGGACTCACCAAAAGACTAAACCTATAAGGATTAATATTTAATCCAAATAGGTTGTTTGAGGAGAAGGTATAAGTCCTAACTGGCCTATTTCAAGTTTATTTCTTCTTATACCACCTTAAAATTGTCTTTAAGAATGATTAAATAATAAAATTATTATCTTAAATATACTTAAATATTATTATAATTATATTACAACCCTTTTTCATCTCATTTTCCATCCTATGGGAGATGAAAACATCGTTTGTGCATAGGTGTGGACCACCATCTCTAAGAAGAAATGTCTTTTATTTTTCATCACCACCTCACAAGGATAGTTATTATGATGGATTTAATTAATATATATGATATTCATGACATAATTATATTTATTTAAAGATAATAAATCATCTAATTTCTTACCATTCCATCCATTAAAAATTGGTAATGTCATCTGTGTGTACATGTGGACTACAACCTCTACGAAGTGATGCGATTCATTTTTCATGTACAGCTTTCATATATGGTTATAAAATTGTATTTAATATATAAAAATTATAAAAATTTCATGATTAATATTATATATATTATGTAATAATGACCCTTTTGACCATAGTAGTCCTACCAAATATTTTTTGGGATTATGAATTGAACATCCTCAAAATGTCTCATGTAAACCTAACTGATTACGTAACTAAATAGAACATAGTAATAAATTACATAAAAGGTATAATGATAATGGAATGAATATGAAAATGGTTATTAATCGATTAAATAAAAAAATTATTTTATTATTCATGAGTTAAAAACCCTATGATTCTAGATGATCTTTATGGTAAGGAATTTTTCTTTAAAATCTTGTTTTAAAGTATTCCTTTAAAATATTTTTCTTATATGTCTTTGTTCCTTAAAATGTTTAAATAATTTTATTATTTATACTTAAAAGGCTATTAAATATCATTTTAAACTACCTTTGACTTTTTTTACAAGTTTTAAAAAGGAATATTCTTTGTTTCCAAAGGAGGTTCTTTTACCGAAGGTGTGAAATGAATTGTTATTTTAACTTTTACATCAATAATGGATTTTTATATGATCATGATTTTTCATTACATTAAATTTTTAATTAAAATTTTCTATGTCCATTTCCAAATAAAATATTTTCAAAAATATTTTTCTAATTTTTCATTTTAATGAGTTTTCAAAAGAAAAGGGTATTTCTCCCTATTTTTAAATGAAAAAGGAATGTTTTTTACTTATGGGTTCAAAAGAGTTTTTTTAAGAGATTTATGATTAAAGGGGTAAATCTTAATAATTTTTTGTTCATGTAATGGTGATTGAGAATTTCAAATGATGTTAGGTGATCCTAATACAACTTATAGAATAGATAAGATCGATACATCTTATATGATGGGTGATACCAATACAACTTATACAACAGGTGAGCCTGATATAGATCTCTAATTCATTGGGTAATGTTAATTGTCTTCAAATTCATAATGGATGGAGTAAATCAAGGAGGTTTCTCTTTTGGATCTAATTAGTCTCCAGTTATTTCTATCATTATTAAACAAGGGTTATGAATATAATGTTCTAAGATGCCTACAAGTGTTTTTATTTTCTTATTATGGGTTTTAAAGGTTTTCTTGAGAAAAAAGTGAGTTTTTCATGTGTATATGATTTATTTTATGTTCTTGAAGAATAATGTGAAAAAGTTAAACATTTTATTGGTTTTCATGTTTTTTATTGGACTAACATATTTCTTTCTTTTATATCTCTTATTGAGATTTTTGGGTTCATCCAACGTTTTCAAACTATTTTCACAGGGTTTAAGGATGAGTAAGAACAAATAAGAAGACAATATTAAAGTAATGAATAATTATCATGAAATGAAAAGGTGTTTCATTTTAAAAGTTTTATATTGTGGGAAAAACGGATACTAAGTGGAAGTGTCCACTTTTTAATGTATGGTTCTATTATGTAAGAGTAATGACCTAATTCTCTAAACCTATAAACCTAAAAGTTATTTGGAATTATAATAAAGTGAATTCTAGTTTAAATACTCAGGATTATGTAATTTTTTAATGCTAGGTTTATATATAACTTGATTATATCTTTGGGTTCACTTTGAAATAGTGTATATGGTGTTTTAGAAAATATAGTATTAGTATAAGAAGTTGTTAATTAAAGAATACTTATAATAAACTTTCTATATTTCTTTTGATTTAAATAATTTATAACCACGTTTTTGGTCAATTCAGTTCCAATGGATATTGGAGTATAAATTCCTTTCCATTCATCCACTCCAAACCTCTTTAACATTTCCCTAGAATATTTTTCTTGGGATAGAAAAATATTATCTTCTCCTTGAATTATTTGTAATCCCAAAAAGTATTACATCTCACCAAAAAATAGAAATTTCAAAAAAAATCATTTACTTGATAAATTATTCATATATATCTTATTTATAACTTGAAAAATGATTTCATCAATATATATAATGGAAATAAGAGTACCTTTGGAAAACACATTCATATAGATGTTACTATAAACTTTTCACATTAAATAGTTCATGCTACTTAAAAATCTATAAAACTTATCATAAAAGGCTCTATGGGTATATTTTAATGTATTTAATTCTTTGTTAATCCTATATACCATTCTCCCATATATATCAAGAATAAAACCCTTAGGTTATTCAATATAAACCTATTCTTTTATATCACCATTAAGAATGGTGGATTTCATATCCATTTGGTATATCTTGTATTTTTTATGATTTTACACTACTAAGAACATCCTAATTGTCTCAAATAATGACACTAGTGAAAAGGTTTCTTAAAATTCAACTCCTTACATCTAAGAATACCCCTTGAAAACCATTATTTATTTATTTATTACAATTTTTCGTTTCTCATTTAGTTTATTTATGAAAAATCACTTGGTGCCTATTATATTTTTATTTTCTAGTCTTTGAACAAGCTATTAAGTTATTTTTTTCAAAATTAGAACAATAAATTCATTCATATCAAAAATAATTTCCCCATGATCAACTTCCTCAGAAATTTTTGTAGGTTTAACTTGGGATATAAGAGGAGTTTGGTTCTAAAATTTTAACCTCCTTCTAGTTTGGACTGGTGCATTTTGATTTCCAATTATATTATCAAAATAAACATGTTTCTTTAATATTTTATGCCTTATCAACTCATTATCAGAACCTTTTATATCATTGGTCTTATCTAAATCAAATTAACTTTATCTTGATCATTTTTGTCCCACTGAACAATTTTTTTTCTAAAATATACATGTTTCAAACTCTAATATTTTATTCTTCTGGTTTTATAATCACTTCTTTTTTATAATTATTTTCAATGATTTTGAAATATTAACATTCTAATATATTTTATTTATTTTTTCTCTAGCATATTTATCCAATTATATTGTAATGATATCCCATGGAGATCCCTTTTTTATCCTTTTCTTGAAATTTTAATATATTTATGTTCATTATATTCATGTAACAGGGGATTAAAAATACTTTAAATTATTTAAAATTTGATTTTATGTTATAACACAACTCATATGGTGTCTTATGATTCTCATTTCTCAATAAAAACTAGTTTTGGATATTCAAAATCATGCAAACAACTTCTCTCCAAAATAATTTTGAACAAAAATAGTTCGAATGCTTCTTACCATATCTTCAATGAATGTACTATTTATTATATCCATATGATTTTATTTATTGGTTCAGGTTGTGCTATGTTTATTTTTTATTCAATTATTTTATATGTAGCTCTCAAATTCATTTCTTTTGTATTGTTTTACATTATTAGACCCCACCTTCTTGATGTAGTTACTAAGATCCTTCTAAACCAGTATTCTAAACATTTTAAACATTTGAACTCCATCTAATTTTTTATTCATAAATAGAAAATTGGTTATCCAAGTGTGTTCATCAATGAATTTAATGAAATAAATATCACCCTTGTTGACTTTTTTTCATATAAATACACACATTTGAATATATGGGATCCAATAGTCTAGTGAATTAAATGTTCACTTTGTTGTGTGTCCCTTACATCATATTTATTTCTTGAAATGTTTTATATACAATTTAGCTTTCCTTTTTTAGTTTAGGAAGTTCTCCCACAATTTTATTCATGGAGACCTTTCTCATGTTTCTTTCACCTAGAAGTCCAAGTCTTTTATGCCATAGATTACTCTCTTTCTTAGCACTCAAGTAATAAGATTTAGATGGGTTAATAATTTTAAACAAGTTCACAATTATTATTTCTCCTCTAGTAATTACTTTTACATCCTTGTAATTTGTGATAATTAATGAATTATTTTGAAAAACCACCTCATTTCCATCATCAAAAAACTTTCTTACAATCAAGAAATTATTTTTCAATCCTTCCAAAAACAAAACAATTTTGTATTTGAGTCCTTTAGGCTCGATTTATTCATTTCCAAAACATTTGATTTTCAAGGAACTATCATTATTTAATGTAACTTCTCATACATCATTTTATAATATGTATTTAAAAAAATAGGTCTATATCCATGTGTGAAGAACACATACTATCAAGGAACCAGAGTCTTCCTCCCTTGCTTTCCTATAATATCACTTCTATAATAAATGACTTCTCTTCTTTTATTTTATCTTTTATTTTTTAACTAATTTTCCATTTTATATATATTAGAACTACCTTGGTGGATTTTTTATGCATTTATTAGTATAATTCCCTAAATTATTACCTTTGATAAAAACTTACTTTAATCTTTAAAACTTATTCTGGGTAGGAAAACTTGAGGTACTATTATCCATATCCTTCTTATTTAGAGACTCATTTTTTCAATATAGTGATATTCCCCTTGATTCATGCCTTATTCCAGGTAGAGACATGTTGTACAAGGATGTGTTGTCTTTGGGGCCAAAAATTGTTTACCACCAACAATAGACATTGAATGTAAATATTTTTTTATAACTATAATTCTCTCTAGAAAAATACATTCAATATTTTTTCATTTTCTATCCATATATACCTTGATATTTATTTTTCCTCAAGAAGGTTTCTTTTCTAAGAATTATTATCTCTTCCTTAAATGTGGAAGAGTATTTTTCATCATCTTTTATGGACCAAACTTGTATAGATTTAGGATTATCACTAATACTATTAGTTAAACCAGATTCATATTTTTGGGAAATTTTAGGTATATTTTTAACTAGAAATGATATGTTAAAAATATTAGATACTTTTTATGGTTTATCCCTACCTTTATTAGATTTATTAAAGTCTTATTTCACCTTTTTTAACTCATTTTCAGTTATAAGAAGTTTTGATTACATATTGATCATTCTTGTATTATTTCAACATACGTTTTTCTTCAAGATATTTCTTAGTATTTTTATGCTCAACATCTTTTAGTTTGAATTTTTTGAGTTCTTCAAGGAGTTCAGTATCCCTTTTGAGAGATTTTTTATTTTTTTAACTTTATTCCCATTAAATTTAATTAAAACTTTAAACTCTTTTTTCAACTTGGTATTTTTCTCAATACATGCTTCTAAATCAGACCTGATCATATACAACATGTATTTCTCTTCACTACCTTAATATTTACTACTTAAGAAGGTTTTTTATTTCTCTACATTTTCTATGAATTTGATAATTTTTTTAGATTATTTATCCTTAGATACTCTAGAGATTAAGTATCTTTATCTTCTTATTTACCCATTAAAATCATTCCCTTCCTCCTTATAAACTTATTTTTATTTTAAAATATTTTTCTCACTAATTTAGTGCATTTTACCAACTTATGATTTTAGTTTTTTAATCTTTTTCATTATCCTCATACCTAAGGTTCTTATTCTTTGGAAAATTTATAGAAAACTGTCCAACACAACCACACTCGAAGCACTTCAAGGGTATTTTTACCTTTTACTTACCTTTAACTTTATTGAATTTTTTTATATGAGAGACATGATTCTCTTGAAATACCCATATTTCTCATATTCATCATTAGATTTGTGAAAAGATTCAAGTTATTCTTATTTAAACTTTATCTTTCTCATGGATTTAGAATCTATCTCATCTTTGAATTTCTTTTTGAATACATGTGAATTTTTTATTTCATATAGAATAAGGATATTGTGTAGTACACCTAATGAGTGATATTTCATTTATTCTAGGTTAGATATATTGGGATTAAATCTACTAGGAAACATTCTCATGAGTCCTCCACAATAACAGTATCATCAAATTTTTCACCAAATCCTTTTATATTTATCACAATTTCAATGGATCTAGTGAGGTATTCATCAATGGATTATTCCTTGTCCATATTTATATTTTAAAACCTAATTATCTATATATTTATATTTTTCTCTTTGAATTTTAAATTTCCCTCATAGATTATTTCAAGTTTATCTTATACTACTTTAGTAGTTTTTCCCCTATTACTTTAATAAAAACTTTTTCAAAAATAGACATAAGAATGATATTCTTTTCCTTACCATCAACTTCAAGATTTATTTTAACAAAAAAATAATTAATCATCTATTTTAATTGGTGTAAATTTCATAGTATCTATATCAAGAACTTCAATGCTCAAAGATAAAAAAATATGGTGGAATTCTAATTTTCAAACCATAAGAACTTTTTCCATCAAAAGTAGGCACATTTTTATTGTTGAAAGAATTGATATTATCCATATTTCTAAAAAAATATAGAATATAACAAATGGAACCATCTACTCTGATATTAATTATAAGTTCTATAGGATTAACTAGATACTCTGATATTGGTGGTGAATCGATGAAACCTACATTTTAAAATTTCATTTTCACTAGAAATAAAAATCTCTGACCCATTAAGATCAAATTTTATCTCTAGAATATTTACACTTAGACTTGTCTGAAGAATGATATAAATAAAATAAAATAATTCACACACAACAATATTTAAAAGTTTTAGACTAAGTGTGATATATTTCTCTAGGTTTCAGTCAGTTATTATCCCAGTACATAGATTTTCCACTAGGATTTTTTTATCAATAAAAAGTGGTAGGGATAGGTATCATCCTGTAACCCATGATTCCCAACACATGCACTACCCCCATGTACACTAATATCTCCCGATAATTATAAACTAAATAAAATTACCACCACCTAAGAAATATTTTCAACAAGTTCATGTTAGTTCATTAGATGATAACATATCTTCCACTTTGATCCGGAAAATGAAATCCATGGTAAATATAGATCACTTATTCAATAAATATAGACCATAAAACTAAAAAAAGAATAAATAATAAAAAAGTCTAAAAAGATATATCTCATTGAATGCAAACCCTTAAAGGATCTACTTCTTCATCTTCTCCTCAACTCTATAGTGAAAGCTCATTTAAGTAGATTTTATCAGTCATGTACTCCTTGGATTTAGGATCTCATATCTTTAAAACTAAGTTACTATCAGTTTATTTATATATAAACATATATATTTCTTCCCACTCCTACACACCAATCCATATTTTCTCTTCTCTGGTTTTTTATCTCAAAATTTTATCTTTCTTTGTTACATTTTCTGTATATGTGGAAGCATTAATTTAATTATACTTTTTAGTATACCCAAAATAAAATATAAAAAGTTTCATCATTCAATCCAATATAAATTTAGATGATATCATAAAAAAATTGTTCAAAAATATCATAGATCTTATTATAAATCCCAAAACATAGACTAGTTTCCCATCCCCCCCCCCCCCCCGCCTTTAAGAATTTTCCACAACTACCCTATATTTTTTAGTGTTTCATGATATTCATAAAATAACACATATTATTTGATCTTTAATGATAAATAATCAATGAACTGAGTTTAATAATTTCATCTCAAATAGGTAGATACAATCTATTAAAAAAGATGTTTATCTATCATAGAAAAATATTCAATAAACAAAATTTGTGATGTGTCAGTTTTCTTCATGCCACATTCTTGGATTCAAACTTATATAATTATTAGGTATTATTATTTAAAAAACCAAAAAAAACATTTTTTTGAATCACATCTTGAATCACATATCCATTTGAGTATATTCCATTCTTGAAACATTTAAGATAAATACAATAATCATTTTAATTACATCTGCATTATTCTTAAAAATAGATTAAATATATTTTTCTCGTCATGAAGAACATTTCCTTTTCAGTCAACTTAAATCATAATTTTTTTTTTGAAATTTAATTTAATTAAGTATATAATAATAATCATCACATTTAAATTAACATATAATATTTAATATTGAGTAAATATATACTTTTATAAAAATACTACTAACAGTCAGTAATAATATCATTTCAGAATACATTGTATGTTTTATAAAGTCACTAAAATCCATATGTTTCATAGATTAAGTTGCACATTGAATATTAAATGTATTACATGAAAAACACAATTATTTTTCTGTTATCAATTTTTACAAACACTAATGTCTTATGCTCAACAGAAATATTAAGTGCATCTAAAAAATTATTATAATCAAAACCTTATGAAATACTCAAAATTCTTACATGCAACTTACAAAGTCTTATGTGCTCATAAGAAGTCTAAAGTGATTCAAAAAGTCTTATGGTCTCATTATTTACCAAAAATTAGATAACTATAAATTCATATTCCCTAAGAAATTTTCATATATCGAGACTCAATTTCTAATGAAATCAACTTGTGTTTTAAAAAGTAAGACTTAACCATTTTTCTAATCTTCTACTAAATAATTCAATTCTTGATCAAATAAATTTAAAATAATTTCAAGAAACCACAATAACTTCTTAAACCTCATAAATAATTTTAAAAACACTTCAAACACATGGTTGAAAACAAATATAACAATTCAAAACACCCCTAATTCCATGGTTTTCTTTAATCTCTTATTGGGTTCTTTAGTCTCCCTCTTTAGATTTGTTGTTAAACATTTTCCAAATATCTCTCCATATTCTCAAACTCATCATTTATTTCATTCAAATAAATCATAAAAATTTAAATAATATAATATCTTATATGATATTCATGATAATACCCCACCATAGTGTAACACCCCAAGCTTTTATGGTACGTTTCCCTTTGAATAATGCAATAGCTTGTGTTGTACGCAATTTGGTGTTTTAACATACCAAGACCAATCAAACTTGCCATTATGAATAGTAATACCCACTTTTTGAAATTTTATAAATTTTATTTTTCAAAGTGGACTTCAATTTTGGATTCGGAATATCAAAATTAGTTTAGGGTGAATATTAGGTATTTTTCTGAAAACTTTCAATTTTTGATGAATAGTGAAAGACATTGTGTTATTGTTTAAAACCGGCTTTTTATTTAAATAATTAGATATTTTATTTATATTTATATTAGGTAAAAATAGATACATAATACCTATATATGTTCAATGTAATTCATTGGGGTCATTTTATAATAAAATTAGATATATAAAATTTTATTCAACTTTTTACCGTTTTTACACACCTTCTAGGCGCATTTGCAAATTTGCATAAAACATAATTTTACCACTTCTATGAATTGAATTTCAAAAATCTGAGATACACGGTTGAAATTAGTAAGTAAAATGTGATTCAATAAGATGAAAATAATTTTTTACGAATAGTAACTTTTGACTTTTATTTACCACGGTTAAAAGTAAATAAGGTAATTAAAGGTAAAATGATATTATAATTACCCTAACACATGTCCTAATTATATTGGATAAGTTTATTTATACAAAAATCAACCTTAGGAATAAAATATGATCCTTTTGGTCCACTTGGATTAGATTAGGACATTTATTATTATTTTATTTAAAGAAAAGTTAAAAGTGTTAAATTCAAACTTTAATAACTATACCATTTTTAATATAGGGTTACACATAAGATAAATTTGACTATAAATATTCATTATAAATCTAAAAATATTTCCTAAATAATGTTATTTTATTTATAATTTTTATAAATTAAATAATTAAATTTATTTATGACACAATAATGATGCAGTATTACCTTATTAATGAAAGATTAAAATAACTGATATTATAAATATCCAAATAAATGTAAATTGAGACTTTGGATGAATTTGACTAATTTTATAGATTAATATGGAATGTTAGGGTTTATTAAAAAAATTGTTCCAAGTGATAAAGTTGTTATGACTTTCAAAAAAACAAAATACCAAATAGTGTGAAAATTGACATAAATGAGTTTTTAAAACACATATTATATTATTAACTGATATAATATTCCTAAAAATCTAAGTTTAGGAAAAAAATAAATAGATAAGGTTATATATATCAATACTGAACCACTTGGGGTTCTCTTGGATTTTTATAGTAAGTTTATTAACCATTTATTATAATAAATCAAGAATACATGGTAAAAGTTAAACTATTTAACTAAGAGTTAAATCTAAAAGATAAGGTTAATATGGTGACCTAAACCTGTAAAAAACCTATTGTTTGAGAGGTTTTCGACCAATATCCACCTTATCCTCTAAATAAATCATTTTGGAGCCATTATAAACCTAATATGATTGTATAATAAAATAATATTTCAAGCTTTTCCTAAAGTGACCATCACCTCTCTTATAAAAGGGTACTTCCCCTTCTCTCAAAATCACATCTCCAAAGTCATTTGGCTTGGCCAACCCCAGCCCAAATATCCTTCCAATAACCCTCCCTTCTATCTAGAGGCCTTAATTTGATTATAAATCCATCCTAAGAATCCCTTTTGATCAAATCAAAAGGAAACACCTGAAGAAGAGGTAATAATTTCACCACCTCTTTCAAAGTTATTTTTCTTCTTCCACTTCCCCTTTATTTGTTATTCCCATACCAAAATAATAACTCCCGTAAATTATAAATATTTTGATGTTATTATAAATATTTTACAACCATATTCATTATTCTATCCATCCTATGAATGATAATTCACCATACGTGCATACGTACGGCTTACCATCTCCACGTCGGGGTGTAGTTTTTTATTCAAACAAATCATTATTTGGATTAGTATAATAATGAGTATAAATGATGTAAATAATAAATATAAAATGTTAAGGATTCTCTATATATTTTATACCATCCAATTACATATGATTTCACCATCAATAGAATGGTATTTTCGCTCGTGCGTACGTACGGATTACCGTCTCCATGAACGCAATGAGATTAATTCCCCATCATAACCATTCAAGAATAAATTTCATTTTATGATTAAAAAATAATGTTTAAGAACTTAATATAATTTTGAATATGAATCAAATACATCTTATCCATAACAAACATGGATTATGTAACCAAGCATATAAAGGAAAACGAATCAGTTAACACTCGAAACAATGATACTACCAAAATATTATTAACAAAGCAATATTAGAAGATCATATATGATATTATATTTATGTATGTGGTTATTTTATAATTTAATAAAAATTATTTAACTATTATACAGGAGGTTAACATACCCTCGACCAAGGAAAAGTATAAGGTAAGGGTTAATTCTACAATCTCTTCATTATCTGATGTTGTTTATACATGAGTATCTACTGGGGCCTCTTTATCATCCATATCCGTGTTTCTTAAAAATTTATTTCAAAAAAAATTACTATTTAATATACTATGGGTTAAATTCATTTACACCCTTGTTTTAATTTTTATATAAATTTTATAAAGGAAACTTTCTGTCATTTTCTGAACAAGGTCCTTTACGACCTTTTCGACAAAATTAAGGAAAGAATGTTTTTTTAACTTATACGATGAGTGCGGATAAATTCCACCATTATAAAATCTTCAAAGCTTCCCTTACAAGATTATAATAATATTTTCAAAATAAATGTTTTCTTTTATAAATATTTTACTTTTAAACGATTTCAAAATAGAAAGAGATATTTCTCTCAAATGGTTTTTATTTCATCTATGTCAACATCCTTTGATGGATTTTAAACTTGTTTGATGTTGATTTATTATGATACAATATTCCATATTGTATTGAAGGTTTTTTGATATGTTTGACTATGGATATGTTATTTTTATACCATTCATGGTTTATGGTTAAAGTATTAACATTTAGTATGCTTGTTTTAATACGAATGTTTATGTTATGTTTAAACCTTTTCATATGAGGAATGCATTGGACTTAGTAAGTGGCGGGTGGGTACCTCTATAGCTCCTCGATGCATCGGTAGGTCTCATGAGACAAACTAGTGTCTTGGAAAAAGGCCTTAACAAAATCTTATTTGTATCCTTAGCATGAGGCCTTGACTATGTGGTTATGAATTCTGGCATTATGTATTCTATCATTATAAAATTGGCTATTGATATTGCATGTGATTATTATACTAGTAGAATATCCATGTGAATAATTAAATGGAATTATTTGATTTATATTTTCCACATTATTCTGAAGTTTAAGTTTAAAAGGCTTATGTTTTATTCTTATACATTGCCTAAAATGTTTATGCTTATTTATGAAAGTTTCCACTATATTATTATCCTTACTGAGCATCTGAGATCACCCCATTCTATGTTTTATTTTTTCTAGTATGTGAAGAAGTATTTTATGGTTGACTTACAGGGATAGGATAAGGGATATAAGTGTGCTCAAAGTGGAAAAAATTTTGTTGTTGTTTTTATCTTAGGATGTAATGGAAAACTTATGTTTGTATATAGTACTTCCAAGGCTACGTAACTGATCGGTATTTTGGGACTTGAAATCTTGTGATCATGTCAACATTATGTAATAATGTACCGACTCTAGGTAAATATGGTAAGGGAATTACAGTTGGTATCATATGAAGTTTAGTACAAACCATGGAAGCTAGATTTAGAAAAACTATGATTAGAGAACATTATCCTAAGATAGACTTTGAGGATTAGTATAGAAGAACTTACTAGAATTTTTGTAATGTAGATATTTTTTGAGTTTTACAAGAAATACATCTCTGTCTGGATATGATCAGGTAGATGTGGCTCTTGCACAGATGTACCTAGGAGTGAAAACTCCAACAAGGAGTTTTGGGTTTAACTTGCGGTATCCTCTTACATGACAACGGGCCTTGCTGCACTCTTGGTTACGACACTCCCAGGGGATATGCTTAGGATAATCCACATTTTCTTTACAAACCATTATGAATGATTTATGAGTATATACCTCCTCAAAGAAAACATTTTTATGATTATGGATTATATCCATAAATTGTCCAATATATGTTAAGTGTTTTACAAGTTTGGAATTATGTATTGTGATTCATAAACTAATCTAGTGCATGCCATTGTTTAGAAATGAAGCCTAGTGGAAGGAATGGAAACAGTATCAATGCATGTAATACATATAAGGATTTTCCTCCTACTCAATATAATTATAGTGGAGCTGGTGATGCAACTGGTGCTGATCAGCTTATCACCATAATGGGACAACTCACTCAGGTTATGAATAATAACCTTACTCGTATAAAGCACCCTGATCCACAATGCAGAGGATCAATGTTAGATTGATTCATGAGGAAAAAACCACCAATAATAAATGAGACTACAAATCCATTTTTAGCTAATAAATGGATAAGTTCCTTAGAGAAAAGATTTCATTCTTTGGGAAGTAGTGAAAGGGAAAAAGTTTTCATGGCAGTTTATCACCTCACGGGAGATGCAGATCAATGGTGGTCATTAATTAAAAACAAAAAGGAAGATAAAGAAGTATCAAATATGTAATGGATGGAGTTTAAAGATCTTTCCTTAGAAAAATACTATCCTCGTGACCATCGAGCGGATATGAAAAGACAATTTCTGAGTCTGAGACAAAAGGAGGATGCTAATGTCGCAAAGTATGAGGCTAACTTTACAAGGTTAGCAAGGCATGCGACAGATTATATATGTAACCCAAGTATTAAGATTTATCGATTATTTGATGGGTTAAAATTATTTATCCATTGAGCATTAGTCTCACAATCCTTCTCATCGTACGAAGATATTGCCTCATGTGCTATCAATACAGAAAAGGAATTATATAAGTCTTACGACTTTAAAGAAAATAAAGAGAAGAAGAGATCTATGGAACAATTTGGAAATTGAAACAAGGGGAATAAGGGAAAAGTTAAATTTCAATCCTATGGTAAATGCGGGAAGAAACACCTCGGTACTTGCCTGAAGGGAATGGGAGTCTATTACAAGTGTGGTGAAAAAGGACACCAAGCTCGTGATTGTAAGGGAAAGAAAGAGGATATCAATGTTTAATGATACAATTGTAGAGAAATGGGGAATTATGAAAATGAATGTCCGAAGCACCAAGAAAACTTACCTCAGAAAAGGCCAAGGGAGCATGTCCAAGCTTATGCGATCACTAATGCTGAGGTTGAAGCTCTGAAAGATGTGGTGGCAGGTAATTTAATGGTTTCCTCAAGTTTTGATAATGCTTTATTTGATTCTAGATCATCACATTGTTTCATATCTACTCAGTTTTCTAAGAAAAATAGATATTTTCAATTTGATTTAACAAGGGAGTTGTCAGTAAAAACTTATAAGGGAAGTATCATTGCAACAAAAAAATTTGAATCTATCCCCATTAGGGCATATAAATGTTCTTTATCTACTGATATCATTGTCATACCCATGGTTGAATTTGATATAATACTCGGTATGGACTGGATTTTGGACCATGATGTGAAAATTTATTATAAGAATAAGGAGGTTACAATTTTTGATGATGATAAGGAGTACCTTATCTTTAGAGCAAAAATGTCACCATCTGATTCTTATCTAGAATCACCCCCCAGTTGCTCTACTAAATTCATTTTTTGGGGAGGAAGAGAATGAAATAACTATGGGTGAGTAAAATAATGTTCGAATAGAGGATGTACCTATTGCACAAGAATATGTTGATGTGTTTCTAGAAGATTTACCTAGAAATCCTCCAGAACAAGAAATTGAGTTTTCCATTGATTGAATTTCTGTTTGAAGGCCCATATCGAAGACCCCTTATAGAATGGCCATTGTGGAATTAGTGGAACTAAAGAAACAACTAGAAAAATTGAGTAATAAAGGATTAATTTTCCCTATTGTTTCTCCATGGGGAGCCCCTATTCTTTTTGTTAAGAAGAAAGATAGATCTATGAGGTTGTGCATTGACTACAGGTAGATCAATACTATAACAATAAAGAACAAGTATCCCCTACCTCACATTGATGATTTATTTGATCAACTTCATAGATCTCAATATTTTTCAATGATTGACCTTCGATCTGGATATCATCAGTTGTGTGTGAAGAAGGAAGACATTCTAAAAACAGCATTTCGAACTAGGTACGGGCATTATGAGTTTACAGTAATGCCTTTTGGACTAACTAATGAAGCCTTTATTTTCATGGATCCAATGAATAGATTTTTCAAGTAATATCTTGATGAATTTGTAGTGTTATTTATTTATGATATCTTGGTTTACTCCAAAAGCTATGAAGATCATGAAAATCACTGGTGCACTATTCTGAAAACCCTCGGAAGAAATGAATTATAATGGAAGTTTATCAAGTGTAAATTATGTCTTTAATAAATTTCTTTTCTTGGCCATATTGTCTCTAAGGATGGAATCTATGTTGATCCTTCTAAGACAAGATAAATATAAGAATATCCAGCACCGTTGAGTATAACTGAGGTACGCAGTTTTATTGGTTTAGTAGGTTATTATTGGTGCTTCATCCATAATTTTGCCTAATTGGCTAACCCATTAACCAAGATCACACGTAAAGGGGTTAAATTTGTTTAGACAAAAGAGTGTGAAGAATGTTTTGAAGAACTAAAGAGAATATTAGTCAATGCTCCTATATTGACTCTACCATCGGGGAATGATGGGTTTTTTATTTATAGTGATCCTTCAAAGAAAGGACTTGGTTGTGTTGCAGAATGATAGAGTTATTGCCTATGCATCACATTAGCTAAAAATTCATGAACAAAACTATCCCACTCATGTTCTTGAGTTAGCAGCTTTAATATTTTTCTTTGAAGATTTGGAGACACTATCTCTATGGTGAAAATGTGAGATATATACCGATCATAAGAGCTTGAAGTATATTTTCTCACAAAAAGAACTCAACATGAGGCAAATGTGATGGCTATAGTTACTCATGGATTATTATTACACTATACAGAACCACCCAAGGAAGGAAAATAAGGTGGAAGATGCTTTGAGTAGAAAGGATCATGGAGTTTTGAACAAGATAAGAGTTTAAAGGGATCCTATGTTCATGGATCTAGTAAATATGGATATGGGAATAATCATAGAAGGTGAAACATAAATACTTTTTCAAAAGTTTTCCAAAACATCTTTACTATAAAGGATAAAAAAATTCTCAGAATGATGATGAGGAGTTTCAAAAGAAAATTAAAGCTATGAACGATGGGAGATTGATCGACTTCATATATGAATATGGGATATTGAAATTTAGAAAGATAATTTGTGTTCCTGACATACCTTATCTAAAAATAGAATTGTTGGATGATGCTCATAGCTCCAATTTCTCTATACACCCTAGTAGTACTAAGATGTATAGATATTTGAAGGAACAGTTTTGGTGGGACAACATGAAAAGGGAGATTGCTAATTATGTGTCAATATGTATGGTTTTTCAATAGGTAAAGACTCGAAGAAAACATCTTATAGGAGTCATGAAACCTCTTCCCATACCTGAGTAGAAATGGGATGATATTGCGATATATTTTTTCATGGGGCTACTAAATACCCCTATAAGGAATGATGAAATATGGGTCATTGTTGATCGTCTTACCAAGTAAGCACATTTTCTTGCTATAAGAGAAGATTTACCACTTGAATGTTTAGAAAGACTCTATATTAATGAAGTTGTAAGACTTCATGGAGTACCCCTATCGATTGTTTCTGATCGTGATCCCCGTTTTATATCAAGATTCTGAAAAATTATTTAGAAGGACTTGGATACTGATCTTCGTTTGAGCACTACCTACCACCTTCAAAATGATGGGCAATCAGAATGGACTATTCAAACCTTAGAAGACATGTTGAAATCTTTATCACTTGATTTTCAAGGTATGTGGGATCAATATTTGCCTCTAGTACAATTTTCCTATAACAATAGCTTCCATTCAAGTATTCAGATGGCACCATATGAAGCATTATATGGAAAGAGATGTCGTACACCAACATGTTGGTATGATGTTGGTGAAAGAAAACTCATAGGCCCAAAACAAGTTGAGGAAACAATGGAAAAGGTGAAGGTTATCCAAACCCACATCAAAGCAGCTCAAAGTAGGCAAAAGTTCTATGTCGATAACCGAAGGAAGGATTTGGAATTTCAAGTAGGAGATCATGATTTCTTGAAGGTACCTCCATGGAAGGGTGTTATATGTTTCGGTAAGAATGGTAAATTAATTCCCAGGTACATCGGACCTTTCAAAATTCTAGAACGAATTGGATTTGTAGCTTATCGTTTAGCAATACTGCCAAGTCTCTCAAAAGTCCATGATGTGTTCCACGTCTCACTGTTGAGAAAATACATGCCTAACCCAACGCATGTACTCACCTATGAAGTAATAGAACTGGAACATGTCTGTCTTATTATGAAGATCCTATCAGATGTTTTGATACCAGAGAACAAATGTTGAGAAACCGGATGACTCATCTGGTAAAAGTTCTATGGAGAAACCATAAGATGGAAGGGGAAACATGGGAACCTGAGGAACTTATGATAAAGAACCACCCGAATCTTTTTATTCAGGTAATATTCTATAAATTTCAAGGAAGAAATTATTTGAAGGAGATAAGAATGTAACACCCCAATCTTCTACGGTATGTTTCCCTTTGAATAATGCAATAGCTTGTGTTGTACGCAACTTGGAGTTTTAACACACCAAGACCAATCAAACTAGCCGTTATGAATAGTAATACCCACATTTTGAAATTTTATAAAAAAAAATTTTCAAAATGAACTTTATTTTTGGATTTAGAATATCAAAATTAGGTTATGGTGATTTTTTTGTATTTTTTTGAAAACTTTCAATTTTTGATGAACATTGAAAAACACTACGTTATTGTTTAAAACCGACTTTTTATTTAAATAATTAGTTATTTTATTCAAATTTATATTAGGTAAAAATATATACATAATACCTATATATGTTCAATTTAATTCATTGGGGTCATTTTATAACAATATTAGATATATAAATTTTTATTGAACTTTTTGCCATCTTTTACCCAGCTTCTAGGCGCATTTGAAAATTTTCATAAAACATAATTTTACCGCTTCTGTGAATTTAATTTAAAAAATCTGAGAGATACGGTTGACATCAGTATATAAAATTTGGTTCAATAATATGAAAATATTTTTTGGTGCATAAGAACTTATGACTTTTATTTACCACGGTTAAAAGTAAATAGGATAATTAATGGTAAAAATGATATTATAATTACCCTAACGCATGCCCTAATTCAATTGGATAAGTTTATTTCGACCAAAATCAACCTTAGGAATAAAATATGATCCTTTTCGTCCACATGGATTATATTAGGACATTTATTATTATTTTATTTAAAGAAGAGTTAAAAGTGTTAAATTCAAAGTTTAATAACTAAATCATTTTTAATGTAGGGTTATACATAAGAAAAAATAGAATATAAATATTCATTAGAAATATAAAAATATTTCCCACATAATGGTATTTTATTTATAATTTTTAGATATTAAATAATTAAATTTATTTATGACACAATAATGATGCAGTAGTTACCTTATTAATGAAAGATTAAAATAATTGATATTATAAATATCCAAATAAATGTAAATTGGGACTTATGATGAATTTCACTAATTTTATAGGTTAATATGACATTTTACGGTTTATTAAATAAATTTTTTTTAATTGATAAAGTTTTTATGACTTTCACAAAAACAAAATACCAAATAGTGTCAAAATTGACATAAATGAGTTTTTAAAACAAATACTATATTATTAATTGATATAATATTCCTAAAAATATAAGGTTCAGAAAAAGGACTTAGATAAGTTTATATATATCAATAATTAACCACTTGGGGTTATCTTCTCTTTTTATAGTAAGTTTAATAACCATTTATTATAATAATACAAGAATACATGGTAAAAGTTAAACTATTTAACTAATAGTTAAATCTAAAAGATAAGGTTAATATAGTGACCTAAACCTATCTAAAACCTATTGGTTGAGATTTTTTACACCAATACCCACCTTATCCTCTAAATAAATCATTTTAGAGCCATTATAAACCTAATATGATTGTATAATAAAATAATATTTCAAGTTTTTTCTAAAGTGACCCTCGCCTCTCTTATAAAAGAGTATTTTCCCTTCTCTCAAAAGCACATCTCCAAATCCATTTGGATCGGCCAAAACCTATCCAAATATCCTCCCAACTACCCTCTATTATACCTAGAGGAATTATTTGATCATAAATCTAACCTAAAGAGACCTTTTGATCAAATCAAAAGGAAACACCCGAAGAAGAGGTAATAATTTCACCACCTCTTTCAAAGTTCTTTTCTTCTTCCACTTCCTCTTTATTTGTTATTCCCATAACAAAATAAATACTCCAGTACCTTATACATACTGGGATGTTATTATAAATATGTTAAAACCATATTCATTATTCTATTTGTCTTATGAATGACAAGCCACCATACGTGCGTACGTACGGCTTACTGTCTCCATGCCGTGGTGTAGTTTGTTATTCAAACACTTCATTATTTGGATGGATATACTAATGAGTATAACTGATGTAAATAATAAATATAACATGTTAATGATTCTATATATATGATATAGAATCCAATTACATATGATTTCACTATCAATAGAATGGTATTGTCGCTCGTGCATACGTATGGATTACCGTCTCCATGAACGCGATGAGATTCATTCCCCATTGTAACCATTCAAGAATAAATTTCATTTTATGATTAAAAAATAATTTCTAAGAACTTAATATCATTCTGGATATGAATCAAATACATATTATCCATAACAAACATGTCTTATGTAACCAATCATATAAATTAAAACGAATCAGTTAACACATGAAACAATGATAGTACTGAAATATTATTAACAAAGCAATATTAGAAGATCATATATGATATCATATTTATATATGTGGTTCTTGTATAATTTAATAATAGTGATTTATATGTTATAAATGAGTTTAACTTACCCTCTACCAAGGAAAATTACAAGTTAAGGGTTAATTATACAATCTCTTCAATATCCCAAGTTGTTTATACGTGAGTATCTACTCGGACATCTTTATCATCCACATTCATGTTTCTTAAAAATGTATTTCAAAAAAAATACTATTTACTATACTATGGGTTAAATTAATTTAAACCCTTTTTTTATTTTTTGTATAATGTTTATAAACTAATCTTTCCATCATTTTCCAAACAATTTCTTTTACGACCTTTTCGACCAAATTAAGGATAGAATGTTTTTTAACTTATATGGAGAGTGCTGTTATTTTCTGCTATTATAACATATTCAAAACTTCCCTTACAATATTATAAGAATATTTTTAAACTAAATGTTTTATTTTATAATTATGTGACTTTTAAATGATTTCAAAATAGAAAGATATATTTATCTCAAATGGTTTTGATTTCATTTATGTCAACATCTTTTGATGGATTTTATACTTGTTTGAAGTTAATTTATTATGATTCAATCTTCTATATTGTATTGAAGTATTTGTGATATGTTTGACTATAGATGTGTTATTTTTATACCATTCATGGTTTATGGTTAAAGTATTAACATTTCTTATGCGAGTTTTAATACGAATGTTTATGTTATGTTTAAACCTTTTCATATGAGGAATGAATTGGACTTAGTAAGTGACAGGTGGAGCCCATTATAGCTTCTCTATGAATTGGTAGGTCTCATGAGACAAACTAGTGTCTTGGCATAAGGCCTTGAAAAAATATTATGTGTAGTATTGGCATGAGGCCTTGACTATGTGGTTATTAATTTCGGCATTATGAATTCCATAATTATGAAATTGGATATTGATATTGCATCTGATTATTAGACTAGTATAATATCCATGTGAATAAGTAAATGGAATTATTTGATTTATATTTTCCATATTATGATGAAGTTTAAGTTTAAAAGGCTTATGTTTAAGTCTTATACATTTCCTTAAATGTTTATGCTTATTTATGAAAGTTTCCGCTATATTGTTATCCTTACTAAGCATCTGAGCTCACCCCTTTATATGTTTTATTTTTCCTAGGATTTGAAGAAGTATTTTATGGTTAACCTATAGGGATAGGATAAGGGATATAAGTGTGTTCAAAGGGGAAAAATTTTGTTTTTCTTTTTATCTCATTATGTAATGTAAAACTTATGTTTTTATCTAGTACTTCCAAGGCTACTAAACCGATCGGTCTTTCGGTACTTGATCCCTTGTGATCATGCCAATGTTTTGTAATAATGCACCAACTCTAGGTAACTAGGGTCAGGGATTTGTACATAGGATGATGTAGTTTTTTTAGATAATTTCATCCCTTGGAAACAATAAATTTTTGAACAAGTGAATTAAATGTTTTCCCTTAACTATTCTCAAAAATCTACTCCCCTTTTTTTAATATCTAGATATCTATATTACTATTAAGTGTGCACTCCTCCTCTAACAATATTCTCCCCATTTTATAGTAAGTAAATAGTTATGTAACTTTTCTCTTTTCCTTTGACAACATAATCCAATTCCTTATGGTGAGTTCACTTGCACACATTTTAAGTGAGTAGAGAATGATGAAGTTTCAGCCTTAAATAAAAGAACATATCCTTTGAAAATTATTTAATAAAAAAATATGTAACTTGTTCCTTAGTGCCAATGATAAAATGTTCCAAATTACTATTGTCCACTTTCTCTTTGATTAAATGATATACAAGATCAATTTTATTGGATTTAGAGTGCTGAATAGGATTCTTGGAAAGATCAATATCACATTGATTGGTACAAAAAATTCATAGTGGCTTCACAAATTTAACTCTCAAGTCAGGTAGTTATACCAACATCTATATCATCTGAGTAAAATAATGTGTAGTTGAAATTTATTTTGATTTATCCATGATCCATTCTACTGAAATTCCACATAGCTCTCAAAAATAAATAAATCTCCACATGAATAGAACTTTTTATCAACATAATCTTCTGCCTGATCAATATCTATAAGGCCCTATAAAGTAAAATCTAAACTGGTTCAGTAAATTGTATTAAAAATTAGTGAATTATTGATATATATAAGGATATTTTTGGATTCTAACATGTGTTACACCTTGGGAACACTTTTAATTCTATCACATGGTGTCATAATAAACACAGTATCAGGTCTAGAAGATTCTTAATAGAGAAAGGTTCCAATCATTTTTCTATATTCCTTTAGATTTTCACAATTTTCAGCCTCATATTTTGTAAGTTTAAGGATATAGATATAGGAGTAAAAAACCCTTTCCATTTATCCATTTCAAACATCTTTAACAATTACTTGGATTATTTCACTTGGAATAAAAAAAATATTATTATCTCTTTGAATGATTTGGAATCCCATAAAGTATGACATCTAACCTAACATAAGCATTTCAAAAAAAATATTTACTTAGTAAATTATTCATATAGATTAAATTTTTCACATACAAAAAATAATGATATCATCATATATAATGATAATAATAGTATATTTGGACAGATCCTTAACGTATATATTACTATCAACTTTTCCCTTTGAAAAGTTCATGCCTTTTAAGCATCCATACAACATAGAATACTAGGATATGGAAATTTTTTAATATATACAAAGCTTTCTTGATCCTAAATATCATTATATTGTCTCTATTAAGAATAAAACACTCAATTTTTTCAGTGAAAACCTCTTCTTCTAGATCATCTTTAATGAAGGAAAATTTCACATCCATTTGGAAGATCATGTGATTTCTGGGAAAGGCCACTACTAAGAAAATTATAATGGTCTGAGGTATTTCTACTGGTGTAAAGGTTTCTTCTAAGTAAACTCTTTTCATCAGATAATACCCCTTATAAACTAGCCTTTCCTTATTTTTTGGGACTTCTCATTTTTCATTTAGTTTATTTCAAAGAACCCACTTGGTTCCAATTATATTTTTATTTTCTAGTCTTGGAACAAGCTCCCAAGTGGAGTTATTCTTAATTTGATCAAGTTCATCATTCATAAAAGAAATCTATTCATTATGCTTAACTACCTTAGAAATTTTTGGAGGTTTAACTTGAGATATAGAATAATTTTTTTATCAAGTATTAACCTCCTTCTAGTTTGGAGTGGTGTATTTTGATTACCAATGATATTATAAAAATAAACATGCTTCGTAAATATTTTGTGCCTCATATTATGATTCTCAACACATTTTTCATCAATGGTCTCATCTGAATCAATAACAACCACAACTTTCTCATTTCCAACTTGCTCAATAATCCATTTTTATAAAATCTGAATGTTTCTAACTTTAATATTTTTTTCTTATATATTAAAAATTACAACTATATTTTGTGTTTTTTCAATTATTTTGACATCTGAACATTCTTCCAACTTGTGTTGATTCTTTCTCCATCGTATTTATCCATACCATTAGAAATATATCCTATGAAGATCCCTTCTTTGATCATTTCTTAAAACTTTCCTAGATTTATATTATTTTTCTTCTTATAATAAGGAATTATAAATATATTAAAATATTTAAAAGTTGGTTTTATATTATATCACATATCATATGGTGTCTTATGAGTCTCAAGTTTTGATAATCACCTGTATCGGATATGAACAACCATGCAAAAAAATTCATTCCAAAATAATTTTAAAATTTTATTTTTAGCTGGCATAATTATTCCTATATCTATAATGATTTTATTTATTCATTCAGCCACTCCTTTTTTTATGGGTGTAAGGTGTGTTGTATTGATTTTTTATCCAATTCTTTTCTAAGTGGATATCAAAGGAATTGCTTGTGTATTCTTTTGTTATTATAATAACTCTTTTTATTTATATAGACACCAAGATCCTTATCATCCTATATTCTAAAGATTTTAAATATTTGAATAGACTTATATTTATGCTTCATAAATAGAAAATTATTCATATTGGTGTATTAATAAATGAATGTAACAAAATAATGATCACCCTTGTTCGACTTGTTTCTTATAGAACTACACACATATGAATATATAAACTCTAATGGTCTAGTGTATTGAAAAAACAAGAGTTTCATCATATATAAATGGGTAAGGAATAAACCAAACACCCAAACTAGTTTTTCTTAGAATAATTACTAGAGAATTGAGTGGAAATATAATTCTAGGCCCCATCCATCACATAATATGTCTAATACATCCATCATATGTAAGAGTTTGGATAATAACACATATCATAATATCTCAAAAGGAACTAATTAAATTCACATGACTTAATAATTAATACTTATTTCTATAAATGTAATGGGTATATGGATTTATAATGTTCCACTATCCAATTTAGTTATATGAAAATATAGATGAATATCCACCAATATAGTAGGATTTATTTGATATTTAAATTTTAATGGAAAGTATCCTTGATGATGTTTAGATACCAAAGTAATGGTAGAAAAAACTATAATTAATGAAGTTTATATTTATATATAATGTATTAATATGGTGGTATAATAAGAGGTAGTGTAAATATATTATTCACAATACCATCATGGATTTGTAATAATGAAAGATAACATCATTATAAATGGAAATGTAAAGTAATTAAAATGAATTTTTAATGATAAATTAATATAAATGTATAAAAACTATTTAATTGATATATCCATTCCAAAATATTGAAAATGAACTCCATAGATCCTTGGAGTTTGGTCTCTCAAAATAGGAATGTAGATAGGGTTTTAAGAACCCTTACCTTACTAAGTCTCTTAAGAAAAGTCTTCGGACTGAATTCAAGAGAGAAATAGAGATAGAATTTGAAATTATAATCTACATAAGTTTCTTCCCAAATATTATTGAGACATAAAAGGTGAGTAAAAACATGGTCCATGGTTTTATAGTGGATAGGAATGTGAGGATGGGTGGGTGGCTATAGAAAATGAGTGGGAATTTTTTATTAATTTATAAATATAGGTCTTTGGATTAGGTTGTGGAAAAATTGAAAAACATTTGCCTTATCATGGTTTTAAACCATGGTATTTAACATTTAGAGACTGGATTTTGATATTTAAAAGTTTAATAACCAAACTCTTTTAAACTATATAATTTTAGACATGGAAAATATATTTATTTATAAATATTTTTTAAAAAATATTAAAATATATTTTAGGCTTTTGAAACAAATTTATAGGTTTGAAAAATTAATTTTATTTTTTAAAAATAAATTATTTTAATGAATAATAATATT
Organism: Viscum album; assembly: GCA_963277665.1. Taxonomy (NCBI): domain Eukaryota; kingdom Viridiplantae; phylum Streptophyta; class Magnoliopsida; order Santalales; family Viscaceae; genus Viscum; species Viscum album. The sequence goes on along the minus strand of OY728153.1, from coordinate 179,892,715 downwards.
ATTGGTTAATAAAGACTTTATACTATTGATTTCATTATTTTTAAACCATTATAACATCATAATACTTACTATATATTCATTTTGTATTTTACTATTTACCAAAAATTTGAATCTCTCAAGAAATTAGGAAAAATAACTATTAGCTAATTTAAACCTTATGATTACAAATTTAAATTAATTTTTATGAAAATAATTTTATATCAAGGTGAATTTAACTGTTAAATAAAAACACTTATGTATCTCAAAATAATTAATTTGACAGCAAAAAAATTAATAACTCATTATTAATAATTATTTATATAGTTACATTGTTATTCATGAATATAAATTATTAATAATTAATTATTACCGAATGATTTTATATATTTTTATTATAAACTTATTTGTATAAGGGTTTCATTACTATTATAATAAATATATAGGGAATTTGTTATTCTAATGATTTGATTGCCAATAATTACATTTCAATGGTCACCTTACTCTTCTTATGATCATATTACCCCTTATATATACACTTCATTCCAATATCTAAAATCATTCATATCCTTATCTTAATTACCATACCATTTCTATTCCATTATTTATTCCTTCCTTATGATAGAATTGTATCTCTTATACTTTTCATTCTTTTTAGAGTACTATCCTTAAGAGTTCAATATTATGGTGTTACCCCATATTTTTACTTTTTTTACGATACTAGTTTTAAATATTATTGTTGATATATTTTTTTAGTTTTATATTGTACTATTATAATGAATTGACTAAATTTTCATTTTGAAATAATTTTTGTGATGAAGTTTTTATTTTCTATAGTTGAATATTGGGTCTTTTATACTCCCCCATTAAATAATTTCATCCAATAAATTTACAATATATGTCAATACATAAAAAATATGATTAACATTTTATAATTACTTTCATGGGATCCCATGTTTCTTCCCCTAACTTGTGATTCCTCCAAAGTAATTTTACCAGCAGATTTTTTAGATTTTGTAACACTTTCTCACTAGTATCAAGAATATAGATAGGATATTCATTATAAAATAATTCAAGTTCCAAATATACTTTCTCAGTGGTGATTATATGCATTGTATATGTCATGTAATTCATCAATAAGAAGACATGTAAGACAGCATGCACTTTAGAGATGTTGGGTATCATAGTTAAATGATAAGCCACAACTCCAATTCTCTCTATAATTTCAAAATGCTCGATGTACCTTGGACTTAGCTTTCCCTTATTACCAAACCATATAACCCCTTCCATGGATATAACTTTAATAATATATGATCCTCTACTTGAAATTTCATTTCCTTTATTTGATTATCAATATATTTCATATGTCTACTTTGATTCATCTTGATATAGTTTTGAATGAATCAAACATTCATATTTTTATTTTTAATGAGTTATAGACCTACTATCTTCCTTTCCCAAACTTCAGATAAGTGGTTTTGGGTGTAACATATTTTCTCATCCAAGGCTTTATATGGTATAATTTAAATTATTAAATGAAAGATATTATTGTATGTAAATTCCACTTAAGGTGGATAATGGTCCCATATTCCCTAAAAGTCAAGTGAGCATGACCTCAGCATGTTATTGAGTGTTTGGGTATACCTTTTATGTAAAGACCCAGAAATTTCAAGGAATTTTTTTTATTAAATTCTTTGGAATTTTACGAGTCCGCAGTTTTTGACGGCACATGATTCTGTGACCTGGTGTGCCCAGAATCAATTTCTGAAGTTTTTTTCAGGTACGTTCAGTAAACGTATGTGCGGGTTTTTCTTTCTTTTGAACCGATGCTCGGAATTGAAATCTGATGGCACTGATAAACTCGTTGCGCCGGTATTCACTTTAGGGGACCTTTACCGTAGTTGAGTTTTGTTAGGAGGAGAAGATAATTTTAGGGTTGTTATTAAAAATAAATAAAAAAATGTGTTCTGTATTTTTATTTATATTGGTGGTTATTTCCTCCCAAGGGTAGTTAGAGGTGGGTCCCACACCCACATAACCACCCATGAGAGGATATTTGTGAGGTGGGGCCCACACGAAACCCTAACCTTTAATCTCCCCTTAAACTCCCATGAAACCCCCTCATTAACTCTTAAACCTCTCCACCTTCTCTCATTGAATTTCAAACCTTTCACCCTCCTCTCTCTATTAAATATGCCAACACATGTAATCAATGCCTTCATTAATTATTTTGGTGTGTCGACAATTCTTTGAATTGTTTTATTTTTCATGGAAATTTAAATATATTGAAGGGCCTTTTATAATATTTTCTTTAGAAAATATTTTGGGTTGGCAAATATTTGGTGGTGGAGTCTTTGGAGATTTTGAGGAGAGCTTCACTCCTCACCAACGAAGAACACAGTTCTTCGACGAAGAACACTGTTCTTCAATTAAGAACTTCTCCAACGAAGAATGCGAAGACGCTGGCAACGATGCTTCTTCCTTGGTTTCTTCCACATAACCCCCCTTCCAATGCAGGACTTCACCGACGACTCTTCTACCTTCCTCTTCGTCGTCAACAGAGCGACGCACGAGCTCAGAAGTGGAAGCGTAAGGCAAATGACGACAACATTGTCTTCCCCCGTGACGAACGAATGCCCAACCACCGCAACATTCATCATTCGTGGTTCGACGACGTGCACCATCTTTTCGAGCTAGGGGGATTTTGTATATTTTCATATATGTGATTTATACCCTCAAACATGGGCGTTTATTTGTTGGATGATTATTTGAACCACTAACGCGGTGGGTACGGACTAACGAACAAGTCCGGACCCACCGCCAACTTATCCGTGTTGTGCAGAATGTTTGGATATGGATGAACATAAGGGAAACATTATTTTGAGTCCGTCTTAGTGAAGAGCGCGACCCGAGAAGGCCGCAGGCACAGACGGAAGCTAAAACGGACCACCAGAATGACTCTGGTGGCCCACGGAAGGTGGCGGCGGCGCGGGTCGCCGGCGCGATAGCGCCGGCCACCGGAGGCTGCGGCCGGCACCGGCCGGCCGCCTGGAGGCGGCAGTTCCCTAGTGCGTCGCTAGTGGAAGACCCACCGCGGCACAGGCCGCGGTGGCTGTGGAGCAGATCCCGCACCGGGCAGGATCTGGGAAGCCGGGGCGGCGCCAACCTAGCGCCGTCGTTTCGGAGAGACCGGGGGCCGCGCCCCCGTTTCTCTCAGCCATCTGGCCAAGCCGCGTCGGCCGGGCCAGACCCGGGTCGGGTCGACCCGGTTCAGGCCGGCCCATGGTGGGTTGGGCCAGGTCGGACCGGGCCCAGACCCCCCTTTTTGGACCGTTATCGGTCATTCCCCAATAACTGGAGCTACGGACCTCCGATCTATGTACCGTCAGTTGTGTAGTAATACTTTGATCGAGACGGTCGTTTCGGTATATCACACTCAAGGTTTAGGCAAATTTTGCGTACGGCCGGGTTGGTTCTGAACCTGAAACCAACCGGGCCCTTGGAGCGGAAACGCTTATAACTTAAGGATCGGACGTCCGATTGACGTGCTGTCAATTATGTTGGATTCCTTGTGATGAGATGGTTATTTTAGAATACTCCACTTGATTTTTGGATTCAGTTAGAGTATGGTCAGGTTGGTTTATCTTAGAAACCAACCGGGCCCCTGGAATGGAAAAGCCAATAACTCTCAGATCGGACGTCTGTTTGACGAACCGTCAGCGGCGCTGGTAATCTTTTTGATAAACGGTTCCTTGAGTATACCCCATGAGAGTTTGGGGTATAGTTTAGATACGGTCAGGTTGGTTTATACACGAAACCAACCGGACCCCCGGGACAAAAAGGCTAATAACACATAGACTGGGTGTCCGTTTGACACGTCGTTTGTTGCGTTGAGACCCATATGACGAGGAGGTCCTTTGTGGTACTTCTACATGAGACTTTTTGGCACTTGTAGTATCGACCAGTAGCTCGTGGATCGGATCCTCCTGGAGACGAGCAGACAGAGTGCGGAGACCTAGTAACTATAGACCCAACGACTGCTTGACTGATTTGACTCGGAGTGATTTGACTAGCCCAGTGGACAGAGTGCCCAGTTTGGCAGCAGTCCCATAGTGGACGGAGCGCCTGGTTTGGCAGCAGACTCACGGTACTTGACAGGAGGAGTACCTCTGACGGCTATTAATTGGAGCGCCCGATTTGGCGGCAGACCCATAGCGGAGGAGCGCCTGGTTTGGAAGAAGACTTGCGGTACTCGACAAGAGGAGTACCTCAGCAGTTTAAGGTTAGTGAGTAGTGCCTCAGAGTCGCGACAGGGCCACTGTACTCGACAGAGGAGGAGTTATCCAGTAGTTGTGGTTTCGATAATGAAAATCCTAGTTTGAACTAAGTCAATGACCTTTTTGTTTTCCTCATGATTGAGATGGGTTACTTGATAACTTAGGTATATGTATGGGCATATACCTAAGTAAAGGTTATCTGTTGAGATATTTCTTTTTGGTTTATCCTTGTTGGATTTAGTGATACCTTGAGGGTCTCAGGGTCCCTATTGAGTATCGTTATAGTCACCCCTGCACGGGCTATGCCCGCACCTCGTTGTGTTGGATGTAGACGACGGACAGCACTGACTGTGGCAGAGTGTACGAGGACTGGATGGTACCCCGAGGTGGAAACTCGTTGTGATGGAACACGGAGCGGACCGATAGACACGGAGTGCTGAGGAGGACATCTATACCTACCCTTCAGGTAGGAACCCGGAGGATGATCCCGGAGCTGCTTCACCGTTCAGCTGTTTGTATTTTTAGTTGTACTTTCTTTTAGTTGTAGCTATACCTTTCTGTTGGGCTTCTATTTCTGGCCCCTTTGTACTTTCAGCACACTTGTTACTGGTTTACTTAGTGTTTGCTTCCGCTTGTACTCTGGTTGTGTGTGTTTATGTTTTATAAAGGCAATTCCTTCCCAATTTTTAGGTAGTTACGCCTTTGGTGCTAGTCTCCATCCCTTGGCCTATGGAAGACGGGCTTGGGGTAGTCACGATACTGGCCCCAAGGGACAGGTCGTGAAAAATTGGCATCAGAGGACATCGGTACTACCGCATAACTCAAGAATCTGATCTTTCTTTTCTGTGAAGAAATAGTGTTAAGGGTACTAAGTGTGGTTTTCAGTTCAGGGAGTCCAGTATTAGTGCGGGCAGCCGACGTATCCATACACCAGGACCCTGACTTCTGATTTCCGACTCAATGCATGAAAACACTGATTGCATGTGTGTTTTTAAAAGTTTTCTTAAGTCAGCTCAAACCAGGTCAGCTCATTGACCGTGTCACATCTGTTTCTTTCAGGATGCCTCCCCGCGGACGACCAGTTGGGGCCCCAAGAGTTTTATGTTCTGACAGCCCGCCGAGAAATGAGGCCTTAGTACAGGGCCCTCATCCATTTGAGGCACTAGCGGAGGCACCAGCGGTACTACCAGCCATTGGGCCATCGATTCAACCAGCCTCAGCAGCAGGAGATGCACGCCGCTTGTGTACGCTGCACGAGTTCCAGCGCTTGAGGCCACCTAGGTTCCGGGGAGAGACGGACCCACAGGAGGCTGAGGATTGGCTGGAGGCTGTGGTGAGAGTCTTCAGGCTAGTAGGGACACCATCAGACTTTATGGTGATCCTTGTTTCCAGCCTCCTTCAGGCAGCAGCAGTCAGATGGTGGATCTTAATGCTCCAAATGCATGACGAGGCGACACTTCTATGGGTAGACTTTGAGAGCATGTTCCGGGAAGAGTTTTTACCAGCCACCCTTCGAGCAGTGCATATACAGGAGCTACTACATCTGCAGTAGGTCAGCATGACAGTATCACAGTACTCAGCGAGGTTCACCGACCTCTCGCACTACTCCACAGATATGGTACGGGACCCATTCTTTAGGGTTCAGACCTTTGAGCAGGGACTCAAGCGATATATTAGAGCTTCAGTTGTCTCCCATAGCATCCCGACGCAGATGGGGGTGTTGGGGCGATCCCTCCTAGTGGAGAGTTTCCTTGCTGAGCAGTCTCCACCAGCGGGACCCACCACTAGCCGACATGCAGTGGAGTCTTCTGCAGCTGACAGTAGACAGATGATGCAGAGGTCCAAGAAGACCAGGCCTACAGGTGGTCGACCACGCAACTCAGGATCGGTAGTGAGGGGCACCCAGGGTAGAGACAGAGCCAGGCATACCAGGAACAGACAGTGTTACTCCTGTGGTGGGCTTGGTCACATGGCACGTGACTTTTCGACCCGCCGTGCAGATGATCAGCAGATAGTTGAAGGACCTCTTAGGAAGTGGCAGAGGTTTGATCGAGGCAGACCGCAAGGAGCAGGAGACCGAGGCAGAGGAGTTGGTCGTGCAGCTGGTGGAGGACGACGCTTTGAGGTGTTGCCACCACCACCACCAGGAGGTCCACCCCGACCATAGGGAACGGGTGGACAGGGGAGAGAACAGCTTCAGGAAGCTGAAGAATATGACTATGGAGCTCCGAAAGCAGGTGGATAGGAGCGGGACTAGTTTCAGGAATAGAGGCCTTTGTTCTTGGTGCTTCTAGCTTTCTTTTTGTTGTTGTTCGTGGTTGTTATGTGTCTTTGTACTTTCAGCTGTAGTAATAAAAGACACTTTTCTTTGTGACGTTTTCTTTCCTGCCTTTTGTGTGGTTTAAACTAAGAGGTTCCAGTTTAAAACCATTGACCTGACCCTCACATTCGAGATTCCTACTGGAGGAGACCCAGTTACCACACACTGATGCCAACAGTGTGACTCGACCCTTGGAGGTGAGAGTAACAGTTGGATCTCTTGGTAGTAGCGTCGAGGCCTTATGACATCATCCATGACATGAATTGTACCGTTCATGTCAGGATTGACTATATTTGGCAAAGGACATGGTTCATACAGGGGATGAGACCAGATTTCCCTTTTTGGCAAAGGAGAAATCTTAGCAACTCTTGTAGAACGTTGGTGAAGAAAGGGTGAAGACGAATTCTTACAATTGGCTAATCTCACCCATTGTTCGTCGAGTGAACGGTTTAAGGTTCACTCTAATCTCAATAGTCTCAGGTGTGTCTTCTTTCAGAATAATCTGAACCTAAGATAGCGGCAATGGCTTGAATTCCTCTGGGAATCTGACTTCGAGATATTATATACTCCTGGGAAGGGGAACGTAGTAGCAGATGCACTCAGCAGGGGGACTGGTATTCAGCTGTTAGGAGAGGCGACAGATCAGCTGGCTGCCTTATATAAATCCTTTGTGGATAGAGATGGTGTAGCCTATCTACAGTCACTCCGCCACATCTTCAGCAGAGTAGGCGAGGTGGCTTACTGCCTGGCCCTTCCACCTCAGTTGCACTGGGTGCACGACGTTTTCCACGTATCTCAGCTGAGGAGATGCGTGCATGAATCATCCTACATCATCGACTACGGGGAGATGGACATCGATGACAGGGAAACTTTCACGAAGGTTCGAGTGGAGATTGACGATCGACAGGAGCGTGTCCTGCGTGGATGGTCAATTCCTCTGGTTTGCATTCACTGGCAGCACGGGAATCTCCAAGAGAGCACAAGGGAGCGGGAGGGTCAGATGCGTGCTCAGTACCTCCTCTTTTGTTTTCCTAGTGTGTATTTTAGCTTTACGGGGATGTAAAACTCTGAGGTGGGAGTAATTTAAAGACCCGGAATTTCAAGGAAATTTTTTTATTAAATCCTTTGGAATTTTACGAGTCCGATGTTTCTTACAGCACCTGATTCAGAGACCTGGTATGCCCGGAATCAATTTCTGAAGTTTTGTTCAGGTACGTTCGGTAAACGTACATGCGGGTTTTTCTATCTTCTGAACTGGTGCTCAGAATTAAAATCTGAGGACACCGATGAACTCACAGTGCCGGTATTCACTTAAGGGGACCTTTACCGTAGTTGTGTTTTGTCAGGAGGAGAAGATAATTTTTGGGTTGTTATTAAAAATAAATAAAAATATGTGTTGTGTATTTTTATTTATGTTGGTGGTTATTTCCTCCCAAGGGGAGTTAGAGGTGGGTCCCACACCCACATAACCACCCATGAGAGGATATTTGTGAGGTGGGGCCCACACAAAACCCTAACCTTTCATCTCCCCTTAAACTCCCATGAAACCCCCTCATTAACTCTTAAAACTCTCCACCTTATCTCTTTGAATTTCAAACCTTTCACCCTCCTCTCTCTATTAAATATGCCAACATATGTAATCAATGCCTTCATTAATTATTTTGGTGTGTCAAAAATTCTTTGAATTGTTTTATTTTGCATGGAAATATAAATATATTGAAGGGTCTTTTATAATATATTTTTTAGCAAATATTTTGGGTTGGAAAATATTTGGTGGTGGAGTCTTTGGAGATTTTGAGGAGAGATTCACCCCTCACCAATGAAGAACATAGTTCTTCGACGAAGAAATTCTCCAACGAAGAACTCAAAGACACCGGTGACGATGCTTCTTCCTCGGTTTCTTCCACGGAACCCCCCTTCCAATGCGGGACTTCACTGATGACTCTTTTACCTTCCTATTCATCATCAACGGAACGACGTACAAGCTCAGAAGTGGAAGTGTACGGCGAACAACGACAACATTGTCTTCCCCTGTGACAAATGAACGCCGAACCACCGCGGCGTTCGTCTTCCATGGTTCGATGACGTGCGACGTCTTTTCGATGTAGGGGGATTTTTTATATTTTCATATATGTGATTTATACCCTTGAACATGGGTGTTTATTTTTTGGATGATTATTTGAATCACTAGCGCGGTGGGTACGGGCTAACAAACAAGTCTAGACCCACCGAAAACTTGTTCATGTTGCGCAGAATGTTTGGCGACTGATGAACGGAAGGTCAACGTTGTTTTGAGGTCATCGCAGTGAAGAGCACGACCCGAGAAGGCTGCAGGCGCAGAAGGGAGCTAAAACGGACCACCGGAATGAATCTGGTGGCCCGCGGAAGGTCGCGGCAGCGCGGGTCGCCGGTGCGGCGGTGTCGGCGACCGGAGGCGGTGGTGCCCTAGTGCACCGCCGGTGGAAGACCCTCTGCAGCACCAACCGTGGCGGCTGTGGAGCAGATCCCGCGCCGCACGGGATCCGGGAAGGCGGGGTGGCGCCTGCCTGGCACCGCCATTTCAGAGAGACTGGGGTTCGCGCCCCCGTTTCGCTCAGCCAGCTGGCTGAGACATGCCGGATGGGCCGGGGCGGACCAGGACCCGGGTCAGGTCGACCCGATTCGGCCCAGCCCAGGGTGGTTTGGGCCGGGTCGGACCGGGCCCAGACCCCCCTTTTCAAACCGCTATCGGTCATTCGCCTATAACTTGATCTACAGACCTCTGATCGATGCACCGTCAGTTGCGTAGGAATCCTTGGATCGAGACGGTCATTTTGGTATATTACACTCAAGGTTTTGGAAAATTTGGGGTATGACCGGGTTGGTTCGAACCTGAAACTAACCAGGCCCTCGGAGCGAAAACGATTATAACTTAAGGATCAGACGTTCGATTGGCGTGTTGTCAATTAAATTGGTTTACTTATGATTAAACGGTTATTTTTGCATACTCCACTTGAGTTTTGGATGCAGTTGGAGTATGGTCGGGTTGGTTTAGCTTAGAAACCAACCGGGCCCCTAGAACGAAAAAGCCAATAACTCTCAGATCGGACGTCCGTTTGATGAACCGTCAGCGGCGCTGGTAATCTCTTTGAGAAATGGTCCCTTGAGTATACCCCATGGGAGTTCGGGGTACAGTTGAGATACAATCGGGTTGGTTCGTACATGAAACCAACCGGGCCCCCGGGACAAAAAGTCTAATAACACACAGACCAAGCGTCTGTTTGACGCGTCGTCTGTTGCGTTGAGACCCCTATGACGAGGTGGTCCTTTGTGATACTTCTATGTGAGACTTCATGGCACTTGGAGTATCAACCTGTAGCTCATGGAGCAGATCCTTACGGAGACGAGCAGACAGAGTGCGAAGAGCTAGTAGTTGTAGACCTGATGACTGCTTGACTGATTCGACTCGGAGTGATTCGACTAGCCCAGTAGACAGAAGGGCCTAGTTTGGCGGCAGACCCACGGCGGATGAAGCTCCTGTTTTGGTAGCAGACTCGCGGTACTTGACAGGAGGAGTACCTCTGATGGCTATTAGGGGGAGCGCTCGGTTTTGCGGCAAACCCACAGTGGAGGAGCGCCCGGTTTGGCAGTAGACCCGTGGTACTCTACATGAGGAGTACCTCAGCAGTCTAAGGTTAGTGAGTAGTGCCTCAAAGTCACGACAGGGCCACTGTACTCGACAGAGGAGGATTTCTCTAGCAATTGTAGTTTCAATAATGAAAATCCTTATTTGATCTGAGTCAATAACCTTTGTGTTTTCCTCATGATTGAGATGGATTACTTGATAACTTAGGTATATGTATGGGCATATACCTAAGTAAAGGTTATCTATTAAGATATTTATTTGTGGTTTATCCTTGTTGGATTTAGTGATACCTTGAGGGTCTCGGGCTCCCTACTGAGTATCTTTATACTCACCCCTACATGGGCTATGCCTACACCTCGTTGTGTTGGATGCAGACAACGGACAGCGCTGACTGTGGCAGAGTGTACGAGGAATGGATGGTACTCGAAGGTGGACACTCGGCGTGATGGCACACAGAGCGGACCGATAGACACGGAGTGCTAAGGAGGACATCTGTACCTACCCTTCATGTATGAACCCAGAGGACGATCCAGGAGCTGCTTCACCATTCAGCTATTTGTATTTTTAGTTGTACTTTCTTTCAGTTGTAGCTCTACATTTCCGTTGGGCTTGTATTTCTATCCCCTTTGTACTTTCAGCACACTTGTTACTGCTTTACTTAGTTTTTTCTTCTACTTGTACTCTGGTTGTGTGTGTTTACATTTTATAAAGGCAATGCCTTCCCAATTTTTAGGGAGTTACACCTTTGGTGCTAGTCGCCAGCCCCTGCCCTATGGAAGGCGGGCTTGGGGTAGTCATGATACGGGCCCCAGGGGACGGGTCGTGACATTTTAGACCGCCGATTATTTTGACATAGATAGGGGTAATAAAATGTATCTCAATGTTTAGATACTTTTAAAGACTCTTATTTAATTTGGATATGAAACTAGGGTCATGATTAGATACAATTGATAAAGGTGTACCATGAAGTCGAACAAATTCATTAATATAGAGTCATGCAAGATTATCAAGGGGTCGATCCTCCCTTGTTATTATGAAATGTGTATACTTTGTTAAGAAATAAATAATAACCCATATTGTTTCATTCTTTATATATTATTTGGGGAATTCAATAAAAAATTACATTATGATATTATCCTACTTCGAAATTGTTATAAGGATGACACCCTTAGGATGTTTCCACTCATTCTTTACTTGTTGGAACACTAAGAATCTTGATAAATAGATGGAAATTTCTCACTTCATGTTATCGTACCAGGGATATTCTCTTAAATCCCTATATAGCTTGGTGGTATAAGGGATTATCAAGAAATTTGATCTATGAGCATCATCTAGTAATTCCTTATTTAACTCAGATAATAATGGAACACATTGTCTCATTCCCAGCTTTAATAAAAAATATTCATAGATAAAGTCTGTTAATTTCTCATAATTTATGGATTTAATCTTATTTTATAAACTCTTATTATCTTGTTGGTACTTCTTTAACTTCTCTACTAAATATGGTTGGGAAATCACTTAGAAAAGGAACGATGTTTCCCTTTACCTAATAACTTCCATATATAATTTTACTAAACTTGTGAATATAAGATCCTTATTAACCACATCATGGATAAAACTCCATGATCCTTCTTAATCAATGCATCATCCAAATTTTTTACCATCCCAAATTGTATTGTATCAAGTAGTCATAATCTTGTGTAGTTCCTTCCATCACCTTTGTATCATGTTGATATCTTTCTATGTGAATATATAATTCAAACATTTGTGATCCATATATATGTCACATATTTTACCATAGAGATAGTGCCTCTAAATCCCCAAGGAAAAGATTAATGCCTCCAACTCAAGATCATGAGTTTGGTAGTTTTGTTCATGTATCTTTAAATACCTTGATGCATAAGTAATAACTCTATCATTTTATATAAGGACGCACCATAGCCCTATCATTGATTCACCACTATATATTATAGATAATTCTTTACATAATAGTAAAACTAATATCAATTCATTTAATAATATCTTCTTTATTTCTTAAAAACATTTTTCACATTCCTTGGACCATGAATTTTACCCCTTTTTATGTTAACTGGGTAAACCTGTTGTTTAATTTAGAAAAATTTATAAAAAAATTACTAATAGTAATTGATAAATAAAGGAAACTATATATCTCATTTATATCCATTAGGGTGGGATATTATTTAACTATATTTATCATTGAAGAATCTATAGATATTCCATCCTTGGAGACAATATGGTCAAGAAAAGAAACATTCTGGTTCAAAAATTCACAATTACTAAATTTCACATATAAGGAATTTTATCTAATATCCTCAAGAAAGATAATTAAATGATTCTAATACTATTTATATATTTTATAGTATATCAATATATCATTAAATTTTGACATTGAAAATTTTTCAAGATAATCCTTGAAAACTCTATTCAATAAATCTATAAACATCGAGGGTGCATTAATTAATCCAAAGGGAATTATTATAAAATCATAAAGTATATAACTCATATATAATTCCATATTTGGTATATAATCCTTATTGAATATTAATTGAGTGACTAGAAAAAATATTTATATTTGATAAGTGTTGATCTCATTGAATTTGATCAAACAATTCATCAATGAGTGAAAAGGAAAGTTATTCTTAATAATAATGGTGTTGATTTCACTACAATCAATGTATAACCCCATAGAACTATAATTATTTTTTAAAAATAGGGAATTTTCTCCCAAAGGTTAGAAACTAGGGCATGTGAATCCATTATCACAAAACTCCAACAATTATTTCTTCAACTCCTCCAATTCCACTCGGAAAATTCAATAGGGATCTTTAAATATGGATTTTTTTTCAAGGGTGTGTTCAGTGGGAATTCTATTTCAAATTTAGGTAGATATATAGGTAATTCCATAGTAAATACATCAACATATTCTTCCATAATAGGTTTATACTCCATATTTAGGATATCCCTTCAATCCATATATTGGTTATACACTTTCTCTTCTCCCATAATTTTATTAAGGTGAGATACTGGAGGTGGATCCAAAAAAGACTCATATAATGAACCTTATCCTATAAAATAAGGTATTTTATTCCTAATTCATGAATTGTAATCTATTTCTCTCAATATTAAACTTTTTTATTATAATTTTATAACCAATACATACCAAGTATTATGCCAAATCCAAATATAGGTAAAATATTTTTTTTTTGAAACTTAGGAATCTCTATACATCTTAATTGAAACTTCCTAATGTATTCTCATTACAATGATATTTCTTATAGGAATTTTGATTGAAAAATCCTTTATTAATGTGTTAAGGGGTGATTCAATGTTCTTAAAAAACATGAAATATATTAAAGAATGAGTAGATCCAAAACCAAATAAATAATTAACTAAATTTGAGTTTATGATAAAACTATAAATTATCACATCTTTTGGGACTTAAACTTTTGTTGTAGTAATCACATAACCCCATACTTTCTCCCTTGGCCTCTTTTGGGGTAAATTACCTTGACACTTGTGGAATTGATTTAAATAGTTCCCCCATCTACTTATAGTTGAAGAATTAGACTCTTTTTCTTTTTTATTCATGAGATTTATGATCTTTATCTCCAAATTTTATAAAATCCAAATACCTTCATGAAAAACTCATGGTGAATCTTATTATTGTTATTACAAATTGAAAATTACATCCTTTCTTTATTTTATTTTTCCAAATTTTTCTCTACATGGTCCTCATTTTTTCTCTTATTTTATTTTTTTATGTTAGAAATAAAAAACTTGGATAATGTTTTCTTGGTTCTGATAACATAATACACTATCTCCTTATATAAATAAAAATTTAATGACCAGTTACCTTAAAATTGGATTTAGTACATCAAATAAGTGATCAATGTTCTTTTCTGGACTACATATATAGTTCCATAGTATGTATTGTTAATCATACAAATCCATCCTCATACTCAACAATACTTTTCTCTTCCTTTTTTCTTAAATTTATGAATTTCATCTCAAAATAAATTCATTTCTCATGAGGAAAGCATTTTTCAAAAATACTACCTTAAAATAATTTCATTTCATACTCTTTGTCCACTACTTCTTAGTGTTTCGAATCAATGATCACTATTAATTAGAATCTCTCTTTAGATGATATACTGGCCGAATAACCATCTCTATTTCACTACATTACAAACTAAATAATATCTACTAAAGGGACTTTATCCATTGTTTAGATACTAATGGATTATTGGTTCCATTAAAGGATTGATGTTGTCACCACATGAAGTGTTCCAACATTTTTATACCATGTTGTAGAGAAATTTTTTGTTTCATATAGATAAGTATATTAGTAATAACCTGAGTCAACTACCCTAATATAGTTTTAATCTTCTCATCTCTAACACTAACCTGATTGACTTGCTCTGGAGGGAAATACATATATTGATTATGGGTGTTGAAATAGTTTTTATTCTTTTGATTAGATTCCATTTATAAATAACAGAATGCACTTAATTAGACCATAGATATATGAATATTAAATCAAATTATACAATTTAAATATAGTAAAATTATTCTAAAAGAAATTTTTGAATATCCTAAGTGTTTATAATAATGTTTGTGATGTCTACTTTTTTTCAAAATTTAGTTCTCATGGTTTCTACTAAACTTGATCTAATACCAATTGTAACACCCCTAAATCTAGTAACCCAGAGCCAGTGATTACTTTATTATATTATAATATAATAAAAATTATCACATTAAACAGGATCAAATAAATTAGTAATATTAGGAGACTAATTACATGATTGATCATTAAAAAATATCATAAAAGTAAAATAAAAACTTTATTATTCCATATAGAATTTCTTTATATCGTTCCTAGTACTCTTTTTTGTTCCCTATGGAAAATTAAATCATAATAAAGGGGATATATCAAATGCTTAATAATGGGTAGCATATAATAGAGGTTATCATGGAATAAAAAAGGAATAAATATTGTGGAAATAATAATGAAACAATGACAAATAAATGATAACATGAGCATGAAATGTATCTATGTATAACATGAAAATATAAATAAATAATCACATGGATGAAAATAAATGATTCCAAATTATGGAATGCATGATTCAAGAAATATTAAACATATTATAAGGCCTCTTTCCAATACATAATATATAAATGGGTAATCCATGTACCAAATACCTAAACTAGTTTGTTTTAGGAGACCTACCAATTCATTGAGGGGCCATATAATTCTAGACCCCATCCATCACATAATAATTCCACTACATCCATCATAGGAAAGATTTTTTTAACAACACGTGTAACACCCTACCACCCCAAACCACTTGATAGTTCCCAGCCCGACAGTCAACACTTAACCTCGGGTGTACTTTCCTATATTCCAGAGGCTTCAAACTAGAAATGAAGGTTTAGGGTGTGAAAATGTGGTGACTAGAACCTTATATAAAAATAGATCATCTAGAAGAAATAACCAAATATAATCCACATAAAATTATGCATAACAGTAAACAAGAACAAACAATAATTTTAAATACATAAACATATAGACTCGTGATCATGCTAGAATACAAGAACTGATCACCCACTCACCTGATCACTCATAAAAATAAACAAAAAGAAAAGATAAAATATATTGTCTCTACAACCATCATAAGGACATAACTTATCCTCATCTCCTAAATTTTTATGATCTATCTTGCTTGATCAAGCTATACTTGGGTCCTCTTCCCAACTTGAACCTATGATCAGTGAAGTCTTCTTAGGTACCCAAGTTCCATTACCACCCGAGTAGGGTGTGATTAAAAATTATTAGGGTACCTACCATGCCATCCCAAACATCATGAGTGTAGTTCATGCATGAACATGTGATATGGTCAGAACAATAAATAAATAGTTTTTAAACATAAATAAATAAATCACCATTAGCCCTTAGTTCCCTCAATGACACCCAAATTTAAATATACCTACTTTGTATAGGGTTGGAGTGTATCTATCAAAAAGTAACCACATGGGGTAAATATAATCATCCTCGTAATATATCATATACCCAAGAGAAATATACTCATACTTAGATCAACCATCATCTACACAAAGTATAATTTCCCATAACTATCATCCTCCTAGGTGGAATCCCTCCCTAAAACCATATATACCCCTGGTTGTATCTCACAAGGAATCATAATCCCAACTAGTGTGTATCCCAACCTAGAACCATATCTACCTCATCTCGTATCTCACTAAGAACCAGCATATCTCTTATAATCATGAAAAATATACCCACCCCTGAAACCAAAATCAAAAATTAAACATACACCCAGGGGAATCCTCTATCCCTAAAAGCTTCAGTAATATGATAATCATAAACAATAAATAACACATGAAACTAGGGAAAAACCCATACTCTGATCCATAATGAAAATATAAATAGTAATACACCCATACCATTTCACAAAACACATCCAATAAGGGATAACCATCCACCCAATCTATCCCACACAATAGAGGTTGGCCTCTCATGTTCATGACCTGTCAATGTCACTACATCCATATCTGACTCATACCACTGAGTTGGGTATTGACGTGTCACCTAAACTCAAAATATGTCTATATGATCCCTCTATAGGGTCATCATGTCACTAGGGAAACCCTAAAGGTCTCCTAAGTCTCATCATAACATGGACACCCTAGTCTACCCTAGTCATACACACCTAGTGATTATACACTAGTGTGTGAGGAATTCTCACCCCATGTTTGTCTCAACTATCCTAAAGGCCATATTGTTAAGTCAAGGATTCACTGGGACCTACTAGGACCGATTGCTTTCCCTCAACCCATCTCAATACCTAAATATCACAAGGTAATCTATCCAGGTATACTATACTAACTTAATTCATTTTAGTCTTACCCCTCTAAGACTGTAAATCCAAAACATGATTCTCTAAATATAGCCTTGACCATTTATGGCCGAGGAACCAAGGAGTTTACAAGTGTCCATTATGGCCTTTAAAACTTACTCTTTATTATAACCATTAATTTTAAATTAAATAATTAATTTAATTTAAAGGTCACTCACCCTTAGTGGTGAGAACACATATCACATGCCATATAAATCAATAAAAATCATAAACCATAGGTCATGTTTAGGGATAAGTTACCTAAAAAAATATCCAATAATCAATCCCATGCTCATATAGACCTCTCTTTATTCCATTAACATCTATTCCATAAATAAACATCATCAATTTAATTAATTAAACAATTAAACCCAATTTCAAAAATTGGTATAATCAATACAAAACTAATTATGTGGTTCTACGATACACAATCCATGAGCAACGGGGTGCAGCCCACTCTTAACACACACTCATACCTAATCAATACAAAATCCCCAAATTATATCTCTGAATAAATGACCAGTTAAACATAAATTATCCAAAAACCCTATAACACTTGTGGGTTAACATACATCAAGATAAATAATGAACGACAGCTTAATTTCATTATTCTAGGACTTCCTCTAAAATATGCATGCAAAGGACCCATTAGGAATCATGATTTCACCAAGATATTGTGAAATCATCCCACTAAAACGCCAATAACTAAAAAAACAACATATATCGATAATAATTTTACAAGAGGAGAAGAGAGGAGATCCTACCTCAGACTGGTGTGAAAAAAAACCTGAACCACCCAGTTCAAAGGAAAACCATAAAAGGGGTGAGGAGATCCAAAGAGGGATCTCCCTACTTAGTTCAATAGACCAAGAATAAGGGAGCCCAATGGGGTTCCTAAAATAGACCCATTTGGATATTATTAGAATACCCCTTGAAAATGAAGGCATCCAGCATGGTTCATGCCATGACCAAGAGGTTCACATCATGAATCTCCCTTCACCCGACATTTTCAGAGGGTGTAACTCATGTTCATATCATGAAATCATCAATACAAAAATCCATTACTTAGGTTAGTAAAATTCATAGTGTGAAGCCTATGGTTCGTGGTGTGAATTGATATAGAAACTAAATTTCAACTCTCCAGTCACCCCAACTACTCGCTAACATTCACATGATCACCCATACCCATCACGAATCAACTTGAATACCCTAGTACCCTGATAACTAGGCTGATATTGACATAGATCAAAGTTCATTCCTGATCCCAATGGGTTGACGACTGGCACCAAGCATCATACAAGATAAAGGTGGAAATGGTTTTTCCACATAAACAGTAGAAGAAATAATTACAAGTTAGTATTAACTAAAGAAAACTCCACAGGGAGAATAGTAAAAGAAGTAAAATAGGTATATAACCCAATGTACAACAAAAAAGTACCAGAAAACTGGATAAACAACCCAAGTCCCAGTGGACACAGTAGCTCAAATCCCAAAGATCAATGGAAACTACCACCTCCAAGTGGTTCTTTCCCCTTACTCGAACCTAGTAGGAGGAAATATACAAATTATAAAAGTAATAGGTAGGGTTTGAACTAAAATCCTAGTAGGGTCTCAACATAGATTCCATAATAATATGATGCAATTAATTAACAAAATAAATATTTAAATTTTATATAAAACAGACATGGAAATTCATGAGAATATTTAAAACAAATCATGATTTGCATTTTAATTGATGAAAATAGTTCAAACATTATATTAATAAACATTTTATATAAAAAAGTTTATATGAATTCACAATGCATATGTAAAATAGTTTACAACAATGGAATATATATCAAAATAATAATAAAGGATCAACATGGTCATCTGTCAATAGTTACAATAGTTCTAGGTTATGGGATCCTTAGACACTTGAATAATTGATCACGATGATATGTATACACACATCCCTTAGACACTATCCAAAGAGGACTCATCACTATCCCATCTGGGATGTGACCTACTCCATACATTTTATTATATTTGTAAACCGTTAATATAGTATTGTCCAAAATAATTCACTAAAAACCTAGGCCTTCATGTGCTCAAAGAATAATAAATAATGGGTAATAAATTTCAAAACTATCCAAAATACAATTAACCCATTTTTCATTTCAATATGATAATTTCTATTTAAAAACCAAAATGGGTTTTGAATCAAATCATGCCTTTTTTGGATAAAACCAATGGGTTATTATCAAAACAATTTAATCCATTTTTCTCAAATAAAAATTTGAAATCAATTTCACAAATAAATTTCACAATTTAAATTCCACAATTTAACTTCACAGTATCCATCCAATTTCCAAAAACACACCCCAATTCAATAGAATTTGGGTTTTCCCCAAATTTTATTCCAAATAAAAACATAATCCCAATTCAATTAAAATTGGGATTTTTATAATCCAATTAAAATAAATTAAATTAAAATAAGAAATTTATGGTTAAATAAATTGGAAAATATTAAATGGAACCACCAACCTTGGGATCATAGGATCACAAATCACAATGCCCACAACAGAAAACTCCAATAAAGAATTTCGATAATAAAGATCAAAGAATCAAACCTAGATTCAAGATCTAAAACAATGGGGATTAGATCCTCCAAAAACATGGAGATCTATCAAATCATAAGGGGGGGATAAGGAGAGAGCATGAGAGAAGGAACAGGTAAATAACTCTTTTTATGAAGATATTGAATGATGTTCTCTATGATTTGATTTGATTTGAAATGGATTTAGAGGATTAAAAATGGGTCCTTGAGAGATCCAATTACCTAGGAGGATGTCCAATCCCAATTTAGGGCCGAGTGTGGGAATAAATAAGGCTTGGTAATTTTTAAGTTAATTTTCAGAATAATTAAATCTTGCATGCATGGTTAGATGGGAAAGGTCACACGGTTAGTCAAACCATGTGCCATGACCATGCTCCCCTGCTAGTGGGTTTACATGGTTTCTACTTGGTGGGTGCATGATTTCAAAAACTGTGAAGCAACTATGAAATCCCTCACTATCTGGGTTTTCATGGTCTTTACTAGCATGGCACATGATTTTGGAAAATCATGCACCAATCATGCATAGCCCAAGAGCCTTCCAAAATTTTCAAAATGTCCCCCAAATAAACCCTAAAAAAACCAACCAAAGAATGATCTAAAGTTTGGTTGATTATTATCTAAAAATAGCAACAGGATGTTACAACCTCCCCACCATAGAAAATTTATCTCCACAGAAATCCTATCAAGAATCTTCCATGTCAAAAAGATGAGGATGTTGATATCTCATCAATGCCTCCCTCTCTCACCTCTCATTAGTATCAAAACCATGATTCCATAGAATGTGAACCAAATTTATCATCCTACCATGAATTACCTTGGTTTCAAAATCAACTATCCTAACCATATGCTCAGTCATAGATAAATTAGGTTCCACATCAAGATCACTCCAGCTTAGAACATGAGATGGATCAGAAATATACTTTTGGAGAAATGATACATGAAACACATTATGTATTGATGTCAGATATGAATGAAATGAGAAATGGTAAGACACTTACCCCACATTCTTAACAACCTCAAAATGTCCCACAAAACGTGGAGAAATTTTCCCTTACCTCTCAATCCATCGATGACCCAAACAAGGTAAAACTTTCATGAACACCTAGTCAAAAACTATTCCAATGGTTTATAATAATTATCAATATAAGATTTATACTAGCTCTATGTCATCAAAATTCTATGAAGAATCAACTGAATCTTTGATTTCATCTCTTGAACTAGGCTCAGTCTAACAAAGGAACTTTCACCAAGCTTCGACCAACATAATAGAGACTTACAAGGCCGGCCATACATGGCCACAAAAGGCACCATTCTAATCATGAACTAGTAAATATTGTTAAAAAAACTCAACCAATTCTAAATGGTCATCCCAAGAACTAATAATGTCAAGAACATAGGGGAAAAGTATATCCTCAGTAATATGTATAGCTATTTCTTTCTATCCTTCCAACTGTAGATGATATGTCATACTCAAATGAACTTAAGATCCCAACGCCTCATTGAGGCCTCTCTAAAAGTGATAATTAAATCGAGTATCTCTATCGGGGTCTATAATATATTAAACTCCATGAAAATTAACAATATATTTCACATTATATTTCCAAACTCTTCAACTTTGATTGTATCATGAATGGGTATAAAGTAAGATGATTTGGTCAGCCTATCAATCACAATCCATATCGCATTCTTATTTCTCTAGGTACGTAGTAACCCAACCACAAAGTCTATAGATATCTCATCATACTTCCAAGTTAGAACTAGAAGTTTCTGAAGAAAACATGAAGGTCTCTGGTGCTCGGCCTTGACCTTTTGGAATGTAAAACAATAAGAGAAAAAATCAACAATGTTCTGTATCATACCCGGCCACCAAAATTGTGGTTGCATGTCAAAGAATATCTATGTGGTTCCTGGGTTCCCTACCCACTAGGTAAAAAATTCCACTCTTATGATGATTCTTTCACAACTTGGGTCAAAAGTTTCCTTCTCAAAGAATCTGCGATGACATTCCCTTTCCCCAGGGTATAGGTGATCTCAAAATCTAAAGATTTCAAGTATTCCACCCAACACATCTAGAGGAGATTCAAACCTTTTTGGTAAAATATATAACTGAATCTATTGTGGTTAGAATACATGGTAAACCTTTATTCAAAAATGTAATGCCACCAACTCTTAAGTGCATACATCATATCTGCGAGTTCAAGGTTAGGGGTAGGATCATTCTTATAGTTTGGCCAAAGATTCTATGATCCATAGGCAACCATGTGATCACCCTAAATAAGAACATAGCCGAAACTTGAATCTGATGTGTCTCAGAAGACCACATAGCCTTGTATGACCTTTGGAAGTGTCAACATCAGTGCAGTAGTCAAAAGATGTTTCATCTAAAAATAATAATTTTGTCATTTCTCATCCCAACAAAAATTTAATCCCTTCTAAGTTAGTGCAGTCTTCAGAGAAGCTAATTTTGAGAAGTACTTTACAAACTGGTGATAATAACTAGCTAAACCCAAGAAGCATAGAATCTTAAAAACATTTTGTGGTTTCTCCCATTTCATAATAGCTTTCACCTTTTCATGGTCAAATTAAATACCATGTTCAAACACCATGCGTCCCATGAACATCACTTCCTGAATCCATAAATCACATTTAAAAAGTTTGGGATAAATTCGATGACTTCTCAAAAATTCAAAAATTTCTCTCATATGACACACATGATCTTCTTCGTAAATAAAGTGAACAAGGATTTCATTTAAAAATACCACCACCAAATTATCAAGATACTCTTGGAAGATCCTATTCATTAAATCTATAAATACTATAGGAGCATTGGTTAGACCAAATTGCATGAAAAGGTACTCATAATGGTCATACCTGCTCTCAAAGGAGGTTTTTTGAATGATAGATTCTTTTATTCTCAATTGATGGTGAACAGATCTATGATCAATATTTGAGAACCACTTCACCCCTTCAAACTGGTCAAACAGATCATCAATCCAAGACAAAAGATACTTGTTCTTTACTATAACTCTATTGAGGTTCTGGTAATCAACACAAAGTTGAAGTGACCCATTAGCTTTCTTAGTAAAGAGAACTAGTGCCGCCCAAGGTGATACACTCAAGCGTATAAATCCTTTATCTAAAATATCATCCAATTGACTCTTTATATCTTTCATTTAAGCTAGTTCCATGTGGTAAGAAGTAATAAATACTGTTTGAGTACCAAACACTAAATCGATAGAAAAATCTACCTCCCTCACCAGTGGAAAACCATAGAAGTCAAAAGGAAAAAAGTTAGGAAACTCAATGAAAACTGGAGGAATATCACCACTCAAAGATTCTCACTCTAGTTCAAAATAAATCACTGAAATTAATTTCCCCAAATATGGATAATAAGGTCCATCTCTACTCAACCTCGAGTCTCATTCCCTTTGAAATATATGACACACCCCATTGGGTGTAGTAAAGGAGACTCATTGATGATAAAAATCAATTCGAGATTTATGGGTAATGATCCAATCCATCCCAAATATGACGTCAAGTGGTTTCATGTTGAGGACCAAAAAGTCACAAAAAAGATCAATCTATGGTAAATATAACACACATAAGGGACCATGAAGACCCTTATCTCTCTTCATTCTGAGGGGTGTATTAATATTCATCTCATAAGATAAAATATTCATTGAAATATTATGTAGATTGAAAATACATGTTGAAATAAATAAATTAGATGCACCAATATCAAATAAAGTAGTCACTAATGATGAATCTAAAGTGATGGTACCTCTCACAGTCACTAGACCCATATCTTCTTCCTCTAGAGACTCTTCCAGTGCATGAAAAAGCTTCATTCCAGATGCCTAATGTTGGAACCCCTTTATCCTTGAAGAATCTGATTTCACCATATTTTTATTAGGCGTTGATGATCTCATGACACTATGTGGATTATAATATATATGATATAACTTTTAAAAGTGACCTTAGTATCCGTAGGAACCACAAACCTTGGGTGCCTTAGCAAAAACCTGTTTCAAGTGACTAGGTTACGCACACTAGTAACAAGTCTAAGGGACTCTTCTAAGCACTGTAGTAGGTCTAGAAAACCCCTTCTATCAAGAAACACCATGAGAATCATCATGATTCCTATTACCTTTAAAGGAATTCATAGTAGTTCCAGTGGGAGAAAAATGAACTCTCTTCAACCCTAACTTACTAGTCAGGACCATTTTAACCATCAATGCTCTATCCAGCACAATTGCATAAGAAGGCAGCTTTAACAAGAAAATATAAGAACAAATATCAGATCTAAGTACCATCTCAAATCGTTGAGTCTATATCTTCTCATTAAATAAAATATCAGGTAAAAACTGTACAATCTCAGTAAAGTGATTTTTATATTCTATCACGATCCTGTCAACCTACTCGAGTTTGAAAAACTCTATAGCCTTGGCCAACACCATTAACTCTGGATAGAATAGGTCGGTAAAAAGAACTCTAATTTTTTTCCACTTGAACCCCTCATGCTTATTCATCATCACCATCATCTCCCACCATCTCTTGTTAAGTCCTTCTAGCTTTAAGGTTGTACATTTTACATTGATTTCATCATGTGTTTCCAAGAACTCAAATAGAATTTAGATATTTATCGACCAATACTAATCTAGTTGAGGATCATTAGATCCTTGTAACACAAGTGCATTTTGGCGAAGGAACTCCTGAGAATGAATCCTAAGTTCATCTCTCTGAGGCTCCACAACTAGAGCCTGAATGGGAATGGGTGAAGGTGTATGTCCTAGAGCTTGGACAGCATGCACGAAAACCTCAACCATGTTCTGGTCCACTAGAGGATTTTCTCACTATGGTCCATCAGTATCTTCCTCCTAGATCTGATTCACATGGCTTCTCAGAGGCATGATGCTACCCAACATCATCAAAAAACATTAAAGGCATCATATTTACACTAAAACAAAGTAAAAAAGGGAAATTAGTCCCATCAGATAAGAACACCAGATTTGGATTTCATCCTATCCAAATCAAAAGTAGGGAAAAGACTAGAACTAATCAACAAGAATCCTTTACCAAACCACCCTTGGTGACTCAAAGCTCATTACAGTGATATATGTCTAGGAACTTAATCATAACTACCCCTAGGTCCCAAAAATATACTCAACTACATACTAAAATCAAGGAAATATTATTAACATGAACATTTGATACCAATTTTTCAGGAACTGTCCCAAATACCCTGGTACCCTGATTACCATACTGATCTTAACCTAGCCTGAAGGGTGTTCCCAATCCTCGCAGGTTGGAGACTATCACCTGGCATCATACAAGATAAATGTGGGAACAATTTTTCCACATAAACAGTGGAAGAAATAGTTACAAGTCAGTATGAAAAAAAAACTTCATAAGTAGAACAGTACCAGAATTCAAATAGGTATATAACCCAAAGTAAAACCACAAATTACTAGAAAAAAAGGATAAACAACCCAAGACCCAATGGACACAGTATCTCAGATATGAAATATCAATAACAACTACCACCTCCAAGTGGTTATTTCTCCTTACTCTAACCTAACAGGAGGAAATCTATAGATTCCCAAAGGAATAGGTAGGGTGTGAGGTAAAATCTTATTAGGGTTTCACCAAGGATTCCATAATAATATTCCATGATTAATTAACCAAATTATGATTTCAATTTTAAATAAAACAAGCATGGAAATTCATGAGCATATTTAAAACAAATCGTGCTTTATATTTCAGTTGATGTAAATACTTCAAACTATAGATTGTAAACATTTTATATCAAATAGTTTATAAAAAGTAACAAGGCATGTGTAAAACAATTTACAAAAATGGCATATATATCAAAATAATCACAAAGGAACAACATGGTAATCTACCAATAGGTGCGATAGTTCTAGGTTATGGGATCCTCACACACTCAAATAAGTGATCATGTAAATATATATACACACTTCCCTCGGGCACTGGTCAAAGAGGACTCTTCACCATTCCATTAGTGATGTGACTTACTGCATATGTTTTTTTAGAGTTGTAATTATTCAAGAGAGTGATGTCCCAAATAAATCAATAACTACCTAGGATTTCATGTGATCAAAGAAAAATAAAAAATGAGAAATTTATTTCAAAACTATTCAAAATACAATTAATTTAATTTTCCATTTCAATATGCCAATTTTAATTTAAAACCCAAGATGGGTTTTAAATCAAATCATTAATTTTTAGGATAAAACCAATTGGTTCTTATAATAACAATTTAAGAAATTTTTCTAAAATATAAATTTGAAATCAATTTCACAATTTAAATTCCATAATTTAATTTCACAATCTGCATCCAATTTCCACAAACGCACCCTAATTCAATGGAATTGGGGGTTTTCCTAAATTTCATGCCAAAGAAAAAAATCCCAATTCAACAAGAATTGGGTTTTTCATAATCCAATTGAATGAAATTAAATTCAAATCAGAAATTTATGGCTAAATAAATTGGAAAATATTAAACATAACCACCTACCTCGGGATCACGGGATCACAAATCACAACACCCGCAATGGGAAACTCCAATGAAGAACACCGGAAATGAATATTTGAGAATCAAACCTATATTCAAGATCTAAAACAATTGGTATTATATCCTCCAACAACAAAGATATCTATCAAATTCTAAGGATTGTAGAAGGAGATAGTGGGATAGAAGGAATGGGGAAAGAACTCTTACCAGGAAGAGATCGAATGATGTTTTACACACCTTGATTCACTTTGTAAGGGGTTTAGAAGATCCAAAATGAGTCCTTTAGATATCCAATGGCCTAGGAGCACATAAAATCCCAAGTTAGGGTTGATTGGGGGAATAAATATGTGTTTGGTAATTTTTAAGTTAATTTTCAGAAAAACTAAATCATGCATGCATGGTTTCCTAGGTAGGGCCACATGGTTTTTTAAACTGTGCACCCTGATCATACACCCCTATTGGTGGGGTTTCATGTATTCTCCTTAGTGTTCACATAGTTTGAAAAACCATTCACCAACCATGAAAACCCCTACTACTTGGGTTTAAATAGTTTTCACTAGCAGGGCGCACGATTTTGGAAAACAGCACACCGACCGTTCATAGCCAAAGAGCCTTCCAAAATTTTAAAATTTCACCTGAAGTACCCCTAAACAAGAACCAACCAAATCATGATCAAATTAGGGGTTTAGTAGTACCTGAAAATAGTAATAGGATGTTACAATACTACAAACCGATCCTTAAACCACATCCAAAAACATATTATAGAGATGTCCCAACATTAGGATTCTCAATCCAAATCCAAATCCTCAAAATGAAACCAAATCCAAATAAAAAAAATTAAATTCCATTTAAAATTCCCCATCATTTTGGACACTAGATATTATAATCTCCCCACTAAAAAACTTATCATCCCTAAGAATTCCTGGTGGTCCTCTAAATGTAGGTTATATATAGGTAAATTTTCAAGAGGGGGGTAAATTTCCCTTTAAAATTTTAAAGTAAATAGATCCAATTTTAAAAACCTCTTTATAAAATAATGAATAAATAAATAAAATAATCATATTGAAAGTGAAATGGTATATTTAAATATAATAATTAAACATTAATAATAGAACAAAGTTTGATTTAAAATAATTAATCAATTTGAATATAAAAATGATTAAGTGATTAAGCATTAATTAATGGATTAAAAAATTAAAATAAATTAAAGATTGGAAATGATAAATAATTTAAAATGCAGAAAATAAATGAGATAAGATATTTGGTAAGGAAGTTCAGAAATAGTACTCAAAGGTACCCCAACATATCCCACCTCAATCCCTTAAGGATTTAATGTATTAGTCCCTTATCTTTAATAGTATCCAATATACCAAAACTATCCCTTTATTTTTAGGTTATAGTAAGAAACTATAAATTAAAATTACACTATATTTTTATCTAAAAATCAAGAAACCTCAAAAATAATATTCCCCTTCCTTTTTAAAGGATATTTAAATAAAACAATAGACCTTTACTTCTATGTTAGTGAGCACTAAAAATAGAAAAAGGGAGATGATAGTATTTCTAGGAAGAAATCACTTTGTATTATAGTCTCAATTATTACAAAGAATATAAAGTTAACTATGATAGAATGATAAAATAAATAGCATGAAAAAAGATATAAAATTTAGTTCACACTCTATAAGGATTAAATAGATTTAGAAATGAGATCACTTTGAGAGATATTTTGAAATCAATTCATATTGGTGTGGGATAATGATTATCAAGGTATGTTGCCAAGGCCACCAAGGGGTACCTATTTATATCCTATAAAGTCCTTAAATAATATTTTATAATCCATTAGGATTAATTAATTTGATTATATACAAGTTTAATAAATCTTTTACCTGAATTTAAAACATTCATAATCAAACCTTTTTTTGTTATGTAAGGATCACTACACTATGGCAGATAGATTTTCATCATAGGCTTTAGATCTCTGGTGTGGAATCGTGAGGATAATTTTTTAGGTTATTCAAGAAAATATTTTACCATAGAATTCACTCTAGGATATGGTTTGGAGTCTTGTAGTACCATTTTTATGGTTCTTCCAAAAATGAGGTTTTTAGAGCATTTCCTATGGGTTACACCATGGAAAAATCATACAAATAAAACATTGTGACATTGTGAAAACCTTATGGAATATAACTGGATGATATTGTAGGA
This sequence comes from Viscum album, assembly GCA_963277665.1. Classification (NCBI taxonomy): domain Eukaryota; kingdom Viridiplantae; phylum Streptophyta; class Magnoliopsida; order Santalales; family Viscaceae; genus Viscum; species Viscum album. Next base: position 179,864,243 of record OY728153.1, on the reverse strand, counting down.
ATTAAACTCTAATTTTGGTGTTGCCTCTATAAATTTTACTATAAATCTCACAATGGGGCTTGACCAAGCCAGGCTTTACCATGGTCCATAAGTCTATGTCGCAAGGGTACCCGTGTAAAGGAAATACATGAATTCTAAAGCTCACATAAAGGCCCATCCCAGATCATTTAAGTGTAGACCAAGTCTTTCATTACCTATGTAAGGTTAAATTGATACCTATATAAAGTTATTCATTGAAATAATCAAGACTTTATAATGTTATTCATGTGAGGATGAAGTTGTGTAAGGGTTTATAGATTTCGGTGACGTGGTGCTTAGGATATATGCCATAATGTTTATTATGTAGCATGGTACTGTGTACTATTCCATAGTCCCTGTTCAAGGATTCTAATATGACTTCATGAAGGACTCTTTAAATAGTTATATCACAATCACATCAAGATATTTTAAGATCACTTAATAAAAAATATTAATCACTTTAAGAGTATTTGAGATCATTAAAATCAAATACTATTGATAAATAAAAACAATCTCTCCCTTTTTATGATCATAAACACTTAAATAATAATTAAATTAATCAATATTTTAAAAATAAACAACTCCTACTAACATAAATTCTCCCCACAAACATATTATTTTAAATTCTTCTCTATAAAAAATAAAATTTCAACTTTGAGATGGGATAGGATGTGAAAACTTAACCCTATTTGGGATTATCAAAAAGAAGTTATATTTAGGGTTGGATAATAAAGAGATAAAAAATAAATCTACATTTATCATCATTAATGATATTTCAAAAGATTTGAAAATAATTTTTTGAAAAAGAAAATTTAAAAACTATAAAGGATTTTAGAAAACAAATGTATTTTTAAAAATGATTTTAAAAGTTAAAATAATAAATTAAAAATGTATTTTTTGAAAAATATAAATGAATTTGTTTGAAAAAAAATATATTTTAATTTTTGAAATTAACTTTGAAAAATAAAATGTCTCTTCTAGGATCATTTCATAATTTACAAGATTAGAACCCCCTTAATTAATGAATCATGATAATTTAAAGGGATCATAGACATTAATAAAAAATAAAATAAATAAATAAAAGTATTAAAAGATAAATATTTTGAAAAAAAACCTATTATTATGATTAATTAAATAATTTAATAATAAACCCAAGAAAATTACCTAGGAGTTTCAAACCAAGTATAAAGTGAGGTCCACTCACTATGCCTAGTATAGAGAAAGGATTAACAAACTCAATCATCTCTTTTCAGGATAAATCTCTAGGAGTTCCAACCCCATAAACACATACACTTTTTTTATCTAGAAAGTTATGTTTTTTTTTAGTATTATACTCATTTTAATTTTCAAAAAATATGAAAAAAAATTAATTTTTTTTATTAATTTGAAATCAAATTTTGAAAAAAAAAATTGAAAAACAAATTTTAAAATTGAAAAACCTCTCAAGATTTCCATGTTATTAAGAGATAAGTATCACAAGATAATCCTAAAAAACTCACCTTTTATTAAGTCAAAGCGATCAATAGGATTAGGTTTAGTAAATATATCCCCAAGTTGAATGTTTTTGTAAATGAATTCAAGAACGATGTCACATTTTTTAAAGTGATAACATATAAAATGGTGTCTCGGGTCAATGTTTTTAGTTCAAGAGTGTTAGATAGGATTTTTAGAAATATGAATCACACTAATATAGATGTAATAATATGTTATCTCAAAGTCTAAGAGATTATATTTCATCCATATAACTTGGGCGCAACAACTTCTAGTGGATACGTATTCTGTTTTGACTATATAAAGAGAAACAAATTTTTTCTCCTAACTATTCCAAGATATGAGGTATTTTCCTAGTAGATTAAAAGTCTCACTAGAACTTTTCATATCCAATTTACAACCTCTAAAATAATCATCAGTAAAATAATTAATTTTAAAATGGGTTTCCTTAGGATAAAATAATCCAAGGTTTTTAGTTCCTTTCAAATAATCGAAAAATATTTTGAGGGATTTAAAATTTGATTCCTTCATATTGGATTAAAAATGAAAAACAAAATCCATATATTGAACATGATTTTTGGATGGTTCATAGTAAGGTAATGAAAAATTCCAATCATACTTTAATAAAGCTTATTGTGGACTGATTGACCAGCTTCATCCAATGTCAGCTTACATATTATACTCATTTTCATTCTAATTTCTTTAGAATGATCCATTCCAAACTTATTTATAATTTCATTATTGTATTCAATTTGGTTTTTAAAGTTTCCATTAAAATTTTTGTAAATTTGAAAACCAAGGAAGAATTTATTTTCTCCCATTAAACTAATTTCAAACTATTTATTCATTAAATCAAAAAAAAATTGTAAAGGGTTTATTTAGTTGATTTTAAAATAACATAATCAATATAAATTTTAATGATTAATAAATCATATTAAAAGGTTTTTATAAAAAGGGTGGAATTAGATTTTTCCATTTTGAAATAATTTGATAAAATAAATTTAGTTAACCTATCATACAAATTCCTAGGGGATTTTTTTAAACCATATAAATATTTTTTTTAACTTAAAAACAGAATTTTGAAATTTAGGATTTACAAAACTGGGTATTTAGTTCACAAAAACATTTCTAGAAATAAAACCATTTAAAAAATCACATTTTACGCCCATTAGAAAAAAGTTTGAAATTAAATTGAGTGGAAAATTCCAATAATATTCTAATGGATTTGATTCAAAAAATGGGTAAATTGATTTAACCATAATCAATACCTTATTCTTGATTATAGGATTTAGTATCATGTTGAGACTTTTTATGGATAAAATTTCATTTTTATTAATGTTTTTTTAAACCCCACTTGGTTCCAATAATAGGATGATTATCAAGAAATTCCACGAGTGTACAAATTTTTTTCCTTTGAAATTGGTCTAACTCATATTTTATGAAAAGTATCTAATTTTTATCATTAATAGAAACATAAAGTGAATTAAGTTCAATATGAGAGAGAAAATATCGATGATTAACCTCATTTAATATCGACCATCTAGTATAATTTGAAGATTATAATTCTCTAATAACATTATATAGTAGATGGTATTTGGATTGAGTCTAATGCTTGGGTAAAGTAGGGGCAGGGATTCCATAACATCTTTAATTACTTTAGATTATTGATATTTTGGATGTTCAATCTAGGTTGGTCAAAATTAGCATCATTTTTTTGGATTTGATTTAGGAATATTCTCATTGAATTTGGTGTTAATTGACTCTTCTAGGGTCTTGGTCCTCTTATTGAAGACTCAGAAGGCTTTACTTGAGTTAAAGTAACTAAAAAATATTCCTTCATCATATTTAGGGTCAAACTTTCCTATATTACCCTTGGTATTAAGAATAAATCATTTAAAACCAAATACTATAAAGAATCCAACATTTATAATTTTTCCTTTCTAAATTTCATAAGGGTTTTTTCCTAAGATGGACCTTATTAGGACACGGCTAAGGATAAAGAATTCGGTATTGCCCAACTCAGCCCAAAATAATTGAGGAAGAAAAAAATCATCAAGGAGAGTACTATATATTTATTTTCGGTTCCTATTTAAAATTTTGACAATCCCATTTTGTTGATGTGTTCTAGGAGATGAAAATTAGTGATGATAACCTTGATAAGAAAAACTCATCAAAATATTTATTATCAAATTATTTACTATGGTCACTTCTAATGGAAAGGAGTTTGTAGAATTTTTCATTTTTTAATTTCCTTGAAAAGTTGATATAGAAATTAGAAGCCCCGATCTTATTACCTAAGAAGAAAATTCATGTAAATCTAGTAAATTAATCAATAATTAAAAAGGTGTAATGTTTACCTCTAATATTAGAAACTTGAGTTGGTATAAAAATATAAATGTTGACTAGTTTTAGGTATTTGGAAGAGGAAACAAGGTTTTTAGGTTTAAAGGATGAATTTTTTTCCTTTCCAAGTTTTCAAGGTTCAAAAACTATGTTATTTATAAAATAAAATTTCAGTAACTAGCATACTAGTTGGTTATGGTTGAGATTCCTAGTAGAATAAATATTAAAATGTCATAGGCATCAGTGAAAAATCTTAGAATCGTTATCTTGTGCACTTAAACACTTAACATTTTGAATTTATAGATATTTTTAACCAATAACATAAACATTTTTAAAATTGGATGCAGTAAATAGAAGATTTTATTTAGAATTAAAAACTTTATAAAAAATAATTTTTAAATGAAATTTTAAAACTACTATAACATAATTTGATAATACTTAGTAAATTATACTTCAAAACTTTGATAAATAAAAAATTATTAACAAGAGTATAGTTGTAGAAACCAATTGTACCTATAATGGTAATTTTTCATTTTAAATTGACTATAAATGTGACATGCCCTCCATTAAAATCTTTGAGATGATTGGATTTGGATGGACCACAACACATTTTTATTCATAACCCACTATACATGTATCATTTATATTTTCAAGTTTAGTTATTTTTCTAAAAAATATTAATAAACTATATCTTTTGGTACTAATGTTTGGGTTCAGTGGTGTGAGATAATAATCATTGAGAAGAAGAAACAATTTTAGGTCCACTAAGATTAGATAATAAGGATTTTGGAACACAAATTTGTTTAGAATGAGAATTTGTTTTAGAAAATTTAAAATATAGATGAATTCCTTTTGTTCTACCATATCTATCATTTTTACAATTTCATTTATAAACTAGATGATGAACATTATTACAATAATTACAAAATTTATTTTCATAAAATCTATTAACAAAAGTAGTTTTTTTAGAATAATTGGGAAAACTATATTGTTTTTAAAACCCAAAACCATTTTTATTTTTAATATATTGTTGAAAAAAAATAACATTACTTAAATTTCCTTCCCCTTAGGTAAAACAAGAAAGAGTATTTTTAAGATATTTAATTTGAAATTACAAATTTTCAACATTTTATTGATCTTTTAATTTTAAAAGAAAATCCTATTTTTTTAAAGTTGAAACTTTTCAAAAACTACAATATTGTGTTTCTTTTTAAGATATTTTAAATTAGAAATATGGTCAAAAAAATTATTTTGAAGTTCATTTTTAGTATTAAGAAGATATTTATAAATTAAATAATAGGTACAATAAGTAAAAGAGTAAGAACAATAATGATAAGAATAATGAGAAATCTTGGAACAAACCTCAATTCCATCCTCAACATGTGTCATGAGACACTTGGAAATTTCATTACTTTATTTTAATAAATAAATGGAGTCCTAACTTTCACTCAAAGTATAAACTTTTAAATCTTTTTGCCTTACTTATTATTTTTTTACTTTTTATTGTTTAAAGGATAATATAGTTTGATGTAGCCCATATTTTTTAACTAAAACAAGTTAACTCAAACTCTTGAATTTTATTTTTTAAGTTTCGAGTGTATCTCTTATTTTTATTGTAGTTTTCCATAATCTTTGTAAAGTTGGAAATATCATAGTCACTCTCAGATGAGTCATCATTATTTTATTTTAAAATAATTATTCTTTTATTTTTATTGACCTCTTTTCCTTAATTTAAAATTTTCTCTTCATGGTTATATCATATGTTATGAGAGGAAAAATTATTTCTTTATATGGAATATGTTTAACATATTTAGATTCTTTAATTTTGGTGAAGTTTGGTTCCCAAATACTTAGTAAAACCAAAAGTATTTTCTTGACTAAATTTTCTATAAAAATAGAGTCCCCAATATCTTTTCAATTATTACAAATAATAGTAAATTTAGAAAACATAGTAATGATATATTTATTAGGATGAATATAAAAACATTCAAAGTCTTTTATAAATATATCTAAATGGGATTCTTTGATATTTTTAGTTTCTTAATGAGTTACTTCTAAAATTTTCCATATTTCATGAGCCATTTTTCATGTAGAAATATGATTAAATTAATTTAAATCTAAACTGAAATTTAAGGCATTCATAGATTTATTGTCTAATTCAAAAGAAGAAATATCATCTGAGGTCGATTTATCTTGTTTTTTAGTTGAAGGTGTATCTCCATGTAAAAAAATATTATAAAGAGGATATCTAATATATCTAAGAAAAGTAGTCATGCAGGTTCTCTAATAACTATAATTACTTCCATTAAAAAAATGGATCACAACCCAAGGATTCTTCTTCAGGACCGCCATGGGTGTTTGAAAAAACCATTTTTAAATAGAAAAAATTATTTTAAAAATTAGTTAATGATTTTAAAAATAAAAACCTTGAAATAATTTGTAAAAAAAGAAATTAAAGAAATCAAAAAAACTCTTTTAATGCCAAATTTATGTCTGAGATAGGTAAAATGGAAAGAGGGTGGGTGAATTTCCCTTTAAAAATTTAATGGAAAACAATCCAATTTTAAAAAAATATATTTATCAAAGAATGAATAAATAAATAAAAGAATCAAATTGAAATTTCAAATACATATTTAAATATAATAATAAAATCGAAATAATAAAATAAAGAGATATTTAAAAAGATTAGGAAATTTTAATATAAAAATGATTAAGTGATTAAGAATTAATTTATAGATTAAACCATTAGAATAAATAAATGATTGAAATCTATAAATAATTAAAAATTTTGAAAATAAATGAGGTAATATATTTGGTAAGTAAGTTTAAAAATAGTACCCAAAAGTCCCCCTACATCTCCCACCTCAATCTATTGAGGATTTAATGTATTGGTCCCTTATATTTAATGATATCTAAGATATTAAACTTTCCCTTAATTTTTAGGTTATATTAAGAAATTTTAAATATAAATTACACTATATTTTTAATAGAAAATCTTGAAACCTAAAATTAATAATACCTTTACTTTTAAAAGGTAATGAAAATAAAACCATGATCCATTGCTTTTATGGTAATAAGAAATAAAAATAGGAGGAAGATAACAGAATTTCTAGGAATAAATCACTTTGTAGTATAGTCTCAATTCTCTCAAATAATATGAAGAACACTGGGAGTGAATGATAAAATAAAGAGTGTGAGAGACATAAAAAAATTTATCACACTCTCTAGAAGGATAAAATAGATTTATAAATGAGATAACTTTGAGATATTTTTGGTGATTGATTCACATTGCCTTTGGAAAATTATTATTAAGGTATGTTTACAAGGCCACCAGGGGTGTCTATTTATGGCCACCAAAATCCTTCATTAATGTTCTAGAATCCTTCAGAATTCTTTAAGTTAATAGTATCTAATTTTTATGACTCTTTGACTATTATTTAAAACATTTATAATTTCATCTTTTTACACTGTATAAGGGATAATTATATCATAAAGGAGATCTTTGCATCATAATATTTAGAGATACATCATGGATTTTAGAGGATCATTTTTGCGGTTCTACTAAAAATGAGGTTTTGTGGTATAGCCTTTGGGATATGTCATGGAGTCTCATAGGACCATTTGTATGGTTCTTTTATAAATGAGTTTTCAATGGAAAATCCTCTAGGCTGCGACATGGAAAATTCCTATAAATAAAACATTATAACATATTGTATTCCTTATAATGTGTATCCAACCAATATTATAGAAAATTAAATTTAACTATGACACAGACTCCAAAATATTCGTTGTAAATATCACAATAGGACTTGATTAAGCCAGGTTGTTCGATGGTCTATAAGGTTGTGTTATAAGGGTACTCATGTAAAGGTAACCCATGATTTCTAAAGCTCATTTAAAGGTGATACCAACTTGTGTAAGGGTGTATAAGCTCTTCCATTACCCATATAAGGTTAATATGATAATTTCATTAAGTTAGTTAACAAAATCCTTAAGGTTTTATAAGGGTATTAGCATGATTATGGAGTTGTGTAAGGGTAGACATTTTTATGTGGAATAGTGCTTAAGAGCAGTGTTGTAATTCTTGTTTTGTGACGTAGTATTATAAACTATGTTGTAGTTATTATTAAAGGAGTATAATGTTATTTAAAGAAGGATTATTTAAATAGTTTTATAATGATTAAATCAGGATGGTTGTACACCACTTAAGAGAAAATGTTAAATAATTTAAGAGTGATTGTGATCATTAAAATCAAAGACTGATGAGAAGAAAACACTGACCACATTTCCTGACCAAGCCTGGTCATCAATTCATAACTAACCAGTTTTATTCTATCTATTAATTTCCAATGCATATCCACTATGAAACTCTAAACAAAAGGTTCCTAATTCTTAAAAAACCAAGCCACTAGCTCGATACTATCATTGAAACATCAATGTAGTACTGGTCGTATCTATTTATCCTAAGAGACTATGATGTCACCAACTAATTAATCACTTAGCCTATAGGGATTCCTCGTCATTAGAATCCACTCATCAGGGTTGATTATAATCCATGGTTCTCCCCACCATCTGAATTATTCTACCTAAACACATTTCTAATATAAAATGGAATACATGGGGTAGTTTCCCTCTCACCATAGCTAACTCCCCACAAAATACAAGTTGGTCCACCTATGGATAGCCATCTGATAAAACATTTGGCCGCATTCATTGATTTATGATCTCATCACATGAAAATAATTTCATGACTCTTGATAGAATCCTGAGGATTTTCAATATCCAAATTGAGGTATAAACTTGACTCTTTGTGTAATTCCATGGTTGAATTAACAACTACTTGCATCAAACGTTATGCTCTCACCCCAAATTCCAGTGTATATCCAATCTGAATCATGCATAGATTCCATTAAAACCACACCCAAGATTGATGAAAACCCTCAAACTCTATATAACACCATGTCTAAACCCCATATCTAGTATTCACTATAAAACTATTTTAATTCAGTTTCATCCAACCACTGACATTCCAAGAAGCATCAACCATATACCAATCAGTCTCATATATTCATGGCCCTTCAAGTATGAGGGTTGTACCACCTTGACCGATTTAATACTCCCCACTATAGAAGCATACTTATCATCACCCAACTTGACTAAAACATTCAGTATCCATGACCCGCACCCATTTCATCACTGAACACAATGATTGGGCATACACAAATTTCTCATACCTGAGCGTCAACATGAAATAGAAAATTCATTCATTCCCGAGTCATTAGGAATGTCACACTCAACATCTATTGAAATCCATTCAAAGTGAGGTTTATACCCTCAACTATCCTATAGTTTACTCTCTACCATAAGTATTTCCTTAGACTGCTCCTCAAGCATCGACCCCAACAGGTCCCATAAATCTCCAAAATCACATTCATGTTGATCCTCTTGATCTATGCTCATACACTATTTCAACCCCTTACACTCATATCAGTTTTAGACCATATCAAAAATTCATCCACCACTCCTTGATCTATCTATGACATCACCCCTTATCATAGGGAATCACAATTATCATCAAAAACCATGGGCTACTATGCCTGTAAGAATATATTGATCTCCCTAGTCACTTCACTTTGAGAGTGAACCACTAATGAAAACCAACCTTGATTCCATAGCTATCCTCTGAGTAGTCATGGACTAGGTCACGTATCATCTTCATATCTATTGGGTTCTCATGGTATGATATAATTTTTAATGAACCCACACACATCCCGCTACACTAACCCATAATCCAATAGGTACCACACATAACCATTGCACACTACTTAGATCTCATATAAACACAATGAGCCTACACTCCTGCACCGCCCAACTCACAAAACCACGAGTCACATCCCATAGAACCCATACTACCCCACATAAACTATCAGTTGACCATGCTCCAACAAATTAGTCTCATATAATTAGAATAACCTTGGTGATTTTAATCTAATGAACCTTGTATCTTAACCATGTTAAGTTCAAACACATGGCCACCTACTAACTCGGGCATTTCCTCCTAGCCTGAAGAGTCTATCCATACTCTACCTATTCTAGAACCAACTATCTAGGATCATTACTCACTGAATCAATGAAAACCAATTGATAAGTAATCTACAGATCATGCCATCATAATCCATCCTTGATACCAAATAACATTAAGTTATTTATATCCCAAAATAAGAAGGTGTCATCAAGAATTTTTTCTAATCCTCTCTAAGTTTTCACCCCATTGGGGAAACCCATTCCCAATCCAAATCACATCCCCTAGAATACCATGCAAGTACTGATCATCCTCAAGGAACTTTTCATGATTATATCTTATATCCAATATCACTTTCATTGTTATATTGTATACCTGATAGAACCTTCCCTATACTTATATAAAATCCTAATGCATTTACCTATGATTCACTTCTCTAAAGCACTCCCAACATGGTTTGACCCCTCTCTTGGGTTTCCCTCTCACTTCAGTACTCACCAAATCACCACTATCCTGAGTTGAATCCCAAGGGTCACTAGGGTCACTACTATAAAATGGCTCTAAGAAAATATTTCTATACCAACGGTTTAATAAAATTGTGGGTATATACCATTTTTTCTAAACCAATGCACACGGTTTTTAAAAAACCATGGGAATAACCCCATAAAAACGACCCTCACTCGGGCTTCTCCTCCCCCTCCCCCTTCGACGATCCCTAATCTCCCCTTCATTCCCCTACCCTCCCCACCTCTACCTCTACCTCCCAGCCTCTACATCCTCCTTGACCTCATGGCCTCCATGTCCCGGTCCCCACCTCTCTCCCTCTGCCTCAACCTTCTGGCCCCCACCTGTCAGCCCCCACCTCCCTTCCTCAACGTCTACCACCCAGACCCCACCTCCCTCTCTCCATATCCCAGCCTCCACCTCCTGGACCCCACTTCCCTCTCTCTATGTCCTCCTCCCTCCCTCTGTCCCAACCTCCCCACCTCCTCCTCTCGACCACTACCTACCTCCCTCCGCCTTCCTACCTCCATGTCTGTCTCCCTACCTTCACCTCCCTACCTCCGACTTAGGCTTTTCCTCCTCTTTAGATAACTCCTTTAATTTTCCATAAACCCTAATTTATATGGGTCTCCTCGAATCATAGGTAAGTTTGATTCAAATGTTCCCTTAATTTTAAATTACATCTCAATTCCCCTTTTTTCTTGTAATTTGTTCAAATATTTGATTATTTGAATTAAATTCAATTATCTTCTGGTGTTTAAAGCTATAATTCCTCACCTAAAATGGTTTGGAGTATAGGTTGATTACCATATTATGTTTATCGACCTTCTTGGACCAAGCATATAAGAACTATTCAATAATTTCAATTGGAAATTCTCATTAAAAATAATGTTAATGCTGGAAGATCAAATGGTATGCATGTTAATACTTTTTAAAATCCTATGGTTGGACTAGGAACTGTGTATTCTATGATTATAGATTTTTATATTATTTATATACATAAAAAAGATTTGAATACATGCACTCAAGGGGTTTTCTCCATCATGATATAAAGCCTGATAACTTTTTAATGGGTTTAGGTCGTAAGGAAAATCAGGTATATTCTTTGTATACAATATCTTTGTACATGTACATTGATTTATATTGCTTTCCTTTGATGATAGCCTAGTTTCATTTTATAGAGGATATTGAATCTATTTTCTAAACTAGAAATTCCTTCAAGGACAACTATTTTCCATGTTATTTCATAATTATACATTCATGTAAATTTTGGTTTAAACAGTGCTAATTTTGAATATAGAGTACTTTTATGATTTTTTCAATTTTTTTCTATAATGGTTGAAAACTTTATTTAAATTAATTATTTTTTTAATAAATATCATGTGTAAGTTTTACATATCAATTTTTTAGTTTTATTTTAGTTTTTCAATATTTTTTCTCATAGAAAAATCTTCCTCCTTTATCTTAAAGTCTCAGTATTACTGCTATTTAATATTACTTTATAGAAGATTTTTTCTATTATTAACCAGTGAATAAAATTTTTGAAAATTTTATTCATTGATTAAAGTTAGTTGTATATCATGAAGTTTTTCAATCTTTCCAGCTGTAATTATATATTATATTTTTTTTGAAACTGTTGTGGAACCTTGATTTTTGAATGTCTTTTGATGAAAAGTAAAAAACTACGTAAAATTGGGCTCTTTAATTTATGATAATTTTTTTCAAAAAAATGAAGTTTTTTTCTTATTTAAAAAAATAATCACACATAAATTATATAAGAAAAACCCATTTATATGTGGTGAACAATTTATTTTTTTCCACTTTCAACTAGTAATCTAGAAACACTTATGAGTGATTAATGTTAGAACTTTTTAGAAGTGTCCTAAATATATTTGACTTACATTTCTCTATTTTGATACTTTTTTGTGAATCTTTCATTAAAAGAAAATATTAAATATCACAAAATTTTATTCTTCATTTAAGACTCTGAATACTATGGAATCTATATTACTAAAAATATTCATTCAGAACATCACTGGCATGAGACCCGAAAGCCTAATTCATGAAACCATCCAAACCATGCAAGAGTTTTATTCACATGATACATGGTTTCCCTCATGAACACAACCTATTAACTTAGTTTTCCACACCTAAATCTATAGTTCCCATTATATAATAGCTTCATGGAAGCTTATGAATCCTTATGAAAAAATATTTATGCAGACCATTGAAATGTTGTGTAACCTTAGCCTACTAAACTAGTTAAAAATTTCTCCAGTATTCATGTATTTTAAATTAGTTCTAGACTTCAGATATTAAGATCAATCCCATCCTTAATATATCATCCACCTATTCAATTCAACCAGTTAACATGAACCATATCCAATTTTCAACCTGTGTCAATTTTCATCCATGCTTCAAACACATATCAATATCTCTAAATCATGAATGTCATTTCATTATATAATTCTTCCATGCATACCTTCATTTTTTGTCCTCTTCCAAGACTTATTATTTATGTTAACACATTGAATTCACTCTCCATATATATATTTTCAACACATATTCATTCAATAGATCTTCATGCCATTATTCTTGAAAAATATCATGCCTCTTCAATAAAACATACCTCATATATTTTCCACAAATACAACCAATCAAGCCTTGGTTACAACAATATCCCCCCTTTGGATTTTGTTGATAATGTCGAAGCATACCCAAATCATCCAATCCATAACATCATTCTTTTATCCTCCCATGTTAATAAAATTAAAAGGATCTTTGTCTCTTTGGGAAATATCATGTCCATTTTATAACCCCCCCCCCCTCAACATACTCCATGCACTAAATATGTACAGATAAATTGTCACCTTTAAAACCACTTTATGAAGACTAGATTAATAGATATATTTCCCCTTATGAATGATTGCACCTCTAGACACCATTGGAAAGATATCACAGAATATAGTTGAAACCAAGACAACCTTAATGAATGAATTTGACACCTTATCCACTCTGTAACAAGCAAGATACCCATATATCTTTATAAATCCAAAATCTTCAGACTGATTCAAGAATATAAAATTATATCCATATTTGAATTTTTTTTAGATGAAAAATTCAGTAATATTGGTTCATATATTCATTCATGGAACTTTATTCTTTATCTCTTTCTTAAGTTGATAGATTTTTAACTTTTTTGGGAAATTTTAGCTTTGAAACTTATTCATTTGCATAATTCATATCATGATTTGGCTTTGGTATCCACTGAACATAAAACATCTAGCATGTAAACATTGATTTTTTTTATTCCAATATATTTTTGGTAATACCACTGCATGTTTCTTGAAACCCATATCACAAGGCATCTCCTTTCTTCCAAATTAGCCTAAACAAACTGTATCAGAAAAGTTTTCAACTCCACATTAATGTCTTCATTTTCTTACACCACATGGTGGAATGATTTTACCATGAGAGGCACTTTATAATATTGCATTCTTAAAGCATATTCAAGGTTATCTTGGAAAAACCACTCAAATAATACCATCATGTTAGTTCAAAATAAATTTACATGAAAAATTAAATAATGTTACTTGCTCATAAAGTTGTCCAATAACTTCACCAAGGTCTTCCATCATTAGATAGGGACTGAACTAACTTTTGGAGTCTTACAATCATGTATCAAAATCATTGGGGGTCAATTTACTTGACTTTGACACCTAGATCGCTTCAAATAATCCATGATATTCACTATTTTATAATATTTTAGTATGCATAGACATATTTTAGAATGTTTGTATAGATTCATCATGGTTTTATCCAAGGTGATGGATGAGACAATATTGTTTCACAATTTTTTCTTTCCACTGCATTCATAATCTTCTTTCACTTTCAATCTTTATAGACAAATTTCAGCATGGAAAACACAAATTTTAGCAAATACAATCAGATTCCAGCATTAAATCTTCAAGATAACAAATTTAACAATATAGTTGGATAGATCCCATCTTGTTTCCTTCAAGGTTATAGATTTAAACACCTCTTTCACTTAAATTATTCCTCAAATCCTCAATGATTCTTATTTTGATGCACACATATTAAAACTCTCCCTTGGATTGAATCTCCCCTAAATCAATGCAAACATCAGTTTAAACAATATAGAGCAAGTGGAGAGGAGGTATCTTTAATATCTTCATTCTGTGAAATGTGGTTGATCATTGTGAACCAACCCCTTACATTATTCTTAAAAGTTTTCTTTTATATGCAACACTTGGACAAACCTCCCCATTGCATGAATTATAATTAACCCCTTTTGTAATGACCAGCTCATAGGTAAATAATTCTTCCTTTTAAGCATGATATTTTGAGTGTTTTCATCCCTCTTTCTCCATGTAATAGATGCTCCATCATTCTTCAATTTATGATTCATATTGGTATGGTTGAAATGGCATAGAAATTTTATTATGGTAACATATTTCCATATGGGATTCTTAAATTACCCATGGATTTGTACTGCATACTTATTGAAGCTAGAACAAAACTCTTATTTTTATTTTCTGTTGTTTTAGGCTCCTCCCTCACTACATGGAGCTCTTCTTCAATCTTGGTCACCCTCAACTCCTTCATATTTATTAGTTTTTATAGATAATCAATGAGAGAATTATTTTCATCGTAAATTGTTATCATCTGCTCTACATGCTGTTTTCTAAGGAAAGCCATGGTGACTTCAGGTTATTTCTTAATTTTCATTCTTACCTTAAATTCTTGTTTCAGTTATTCAATTACTTCATTTTTCTCCATCTTCTTTATAATCTTAGAGATAAGTTCCCTCCAAATATTCTATGAGGATATAATTCCTTTTGTTGATTTCAGCCACTTATTCCAGGTATATCACATAATTTGGTTGTTTCAAATTATTCCAAATAGATAAACCTAATGTATCACTTTGATTGTAACACATACATATGATCTTTCTAACTATTAAGTAAGAAATTTTTAATCTTATGTATCACTATGATAATTCATTCCATGTTCTTAAGATATTTTATCTTCTAGTAAAGTCTTATGAACTTTTTCAAGTTTGTCTCATTTATCTTCTATTGATTAATCTACTTCTATGCCAACGAGCCCGTATCTGAGTGTTAAGGGCTCCTGCTTGGAATCCAAGAGACACGGGTTCAAAACTGGAGGGACGCGAATTTATGGGTTACTGGGGAGGGGCAGTTCCAGTGGGCTGGGCCTACGGGTCATGTAATGGGCATGGTATGCCTCTGGGCCTTCGGGTCATGTATTGCGGGTCATGTCAGGCCTTGTGCCTTGGCCCTATGGGTCATGTACGGGTTCCCCTTCAACCCTTAAAAGGGGGATTGTCTATAATAAAATAAAAATTAAGGCCTTCGGGCCATTCGGGTGGGGAGTGTTTGGTAATTTATCTTTTGGATAAACAATAGTTTTTGTCTATGAATCATATTTTGAAAATGTATCTTCATTCTTTATTCACTTCAACATAAATTCCAAATGTGCACCTATTTTCATCTATCATATTCTATATTCACTTCAGATTAGCATCAATAAATCATCTTGTAACATTGGGAAAATAAATTGTATAATGTTTCATCCTCTATGTAATGTTAATATTTTAGAAATAATGCTTCCAGACATCATCTCTAGATGTTCCTATATCATCTCATGTACTGCACACCAGGCCACAACCCAGTGCAGGAAGGCTTTATTTTTTTATAGGTCAAGAATCTATACCCACAGTTCAACAACTGTGGGTATATTATGCCTGTTGTTAAAATATATACCCACAGTTTAAATAAAACTGTGGGTATTAAGGAAATCTATTGGCATATACCCACAGTTTCTATAAAACTATGGGTATAGATCTATACCAAAACCTTGGTATCCCATGGTTTATGGAACCATGGGTATAGACTATACCCATGGTTTTAGGAGCTATACCCACAGTTCCAAACTGTGGGTATAGGTGATTTTTTTAGTAGTGGTTCTCACACCTATCCCATAAACTAGATCTTATATAAGGGTCATGGACCATATAATATCACCAATTATCCTATCATAGACATCACACAAACACTCCTAGCCATAACTCCCATATCAGGTTCCCACATATCTATAACTGGTATCACCTATTGAACCATCACCCCTCCTCAAGTATCCATCCTCTTTGTGTATTTACACACAAGACTATTCATGGAGGATTAGGTCATATCCACATATATAGATCGATATATATAACAACGTCTCCTACGATGACTGGTGCTAAATGAATTCACATTTCCATGTTTGATTAAGTAGAATTTCACTAAAAACTATAAGGTAAAACACCATATAGGTTATTATTGAATCTTTAAATAACCGAACCTACTTTCCAATCACCCACAAGGGGTTATTAAAAAGGCACCTAGTTCCTACACCACCCCACTAGGGGTCCACTATAAATCCCATGCATAAAGAAACTTTATAGCCATCACCATCTAACATCTCATCATACGATCTGCATTTCCTGTTGTCAAAAAATAAATATTTTGGTTTATATGAGTATAATTCCACCAAAAATTTATATGATAAAACATCATATAATTTTTTTTGACACTTTAAACCATTGAATTCCCTATTGTCAGAAAAATACAAACATGTATAGCATATGCATGTCATGTGATCCTACATGTCTAAAATGATGCAAGAACACTAGACTATATCCAATGGGATAAGTTCCAAAAATCATAATAACCATAAATAAAAACTCAAATTGTATCACTCAAGGTGAGATTGAAACAACATAAGAGCACAATCCAAGAACAGTGATCATATTTTCCTAGTAACTAGGACTTCCCACCGAAAAAAGGTATTCATGATTCACTAGTCCAGGTTTATCAAAAGATCAGATATATTCCTAGAATACTTATCTACCATATACCAAATAGTAAAAAAACAAGAATTCTCTGATACCACTGTGTAATTTATCACTGTCCTGGACCAATGGACAGAGCTTGGACCAAAAATCATTAATTAGCTGAAAGTGTGCCTACCCATACGCCAGAGATTCCAACTAGTAGTGAGGGTCTCATGTGTGATTATGAGGAGACTATACTCTCATATCATATTAAAGAAACCATTTTAAATTACCAAATATCATCTATTTCATAGTATTTATAACAATAAACAAGAACCAATAATAATAAAAAATTCATAAACATATAGACTCATTGTCATGCTAACAGATAAAGATGGATCTCCCACTGAGCCGATAACACATAAATAGCAAAAAAAAGATAAAATATATTAGATTAAAAAAATCATCTTGTTGTACCTCATCCCTATCTCTTGAATAAATATGAGCTATATTTCTTAATGAAGATATATCTGGGTCTTTTTCCCAACATGAACCTACAATCAATGAAGTCTACATGGGTGCCCAAGTTCCATAGTTACCTAATAGGGGTCTGAGTAACACCCAATAGGGAATGACCAATGCGATCTAAAACATAAATAATACAATCCATGTATGCACATATGATATTCTCAAAACAATAAATGAATAACTACTAAACATAAATAAATAAATCATTATTAACCCTTGGGTACCATGGTGACACCTAGGATTGACTATCCCATATTTAGATAGTGTTGGAGTGTCTCTATCCATAAGTTCCTACACAAGGGAAGTATACCAATCCTGAAAACATATCATACACCCAGGGGAAATATACCAACCCCTAAAACCACTATCATATACCTGAGGTATACTCTCTCAGAACCATTATCCTACCCAAGTTCCATCCTTCCCTAGAACCATATCTACCCAAGGTTGTAGATCACCGGGAACTATCATCCTTCCTAGGGGGAATACCACCATGGAATAATTTCTACCCTAGGCCATAGATCATTAGGAACCATCATATCTCATACACCCAGGGGAAATAAATAGATCCTTAGAACCACTATTATAAAGTAAACATACACCCAGGGGAAATAAATCCATCCTTAGAACCATCATCATAAATTAAACATACACCTAAGGGAATCCTTCATCTTTGGAACCTTAGGTAATAAGATAATCATAAAATAATATATAAAACATTCACCCAAGGGAAAAACGATCCATGAAACCATAATGAAAACATGCACAGTATGACACCCAAGCCATCTCACATGACACATCATGTAAGGGATAACCATGCACCCATCCCATCCCACACAACAGAGTTTAGCCTCTTGTGTGCACAACCTATCAATGTTACTACATACATATATGTCTCATACCAATTAGTTAGGTTTTAAGGTTCCACCTGAACTAAAAATATACCCATATAACACATGATCCCTTATAGAGTATCATATCACTAGATAACCCACCGAGGTCCCATAATTCTCATCACAGTATGGACACCCTATGTAGTTTCTTCAATATCAACTCATCCCTCGGTCTAATTCAGACTCTCATAGAGTAGAGTGACCCTTGACATCACCATGATCACAATATAGTCCCACTTGACTCATAGAGTACTTCCCAATGACATTATTCTAAATAGACGGCATACTTTCCATCTCATGATACAAGATCATTTCATGTCAGTCCTCATATTCCCAACCCATCTATAGTCTACCCAATTCATACCCACCTGGTTCTCATACACTAGTGGGGGAGGAATACACACCCTAAATTCATATCAACTAGCCCAAAGGCTATACAATCAGGTCAATAATTCACTAATTCCTACTAGGACCAACCACTTTCACTCAAACCAGCCCTCTTCCTAGAAGTCACAAGGGAATCTATCCAAGTACTATATACTAAATTAATTCATTTAATTATCACCCCTATAGGTTCTTATATCCATAACATGCTTTTATAAATATATCCTTAGCCATCAACAGATGAGGAACCTAGGAGTTTCCAAGGGTCTATCATAGCCCTTAACACTTACTCTAGACTCTAACCATTACTTTTAAAATAAATAATTCATTTAATTTAAAGTTTATTCACCCTTAGTGGTGAGACCACATATCATATGCCGCATAAATCAATAGAAATAATAAACCATAGGGCATGTTAAAGGACTACATACCTCAAATTAAGATCCAATAATCGGTCTCACACTCATGATGACCTCCATTAAGTCTATAAACTTATATTTCATTAATAAACATCATAAAATTAATTAATTAAACAATTAAAACCAATATCCCTAATTGGAATAATCAATGCCAAACTCACCAGGAAATCTTATGATGCTCAAACCATGAGAAATGGGGTGTGACCCACTCCCAAAACACACCCAAAATTAAGCCGCACAAAATCACTAAATTATATCTTCAAATAAATGACATATTAAACCCAAATTACCACCTTAAAAAAATCCATGGTTCAATATGACTTAAGATAAATGGTGAATGACAGCTTGACATCCTCATTTTGGGATGTACTCTACAAGAAACACATGAAATACCCATAAATAATGATGATTTATCTATGGTATAGTAAAATTGTCCCTCTTAAACCTTAAATGATGAACAAAAAATAAACATAGTGAAATGATAGAGAGATATAGGAGTAAAAGATATGAGATCCTACCTCAAATTGGTATGACGAAACACCCCCAAATTACCCATATTAAAGGATAAACAAGAAATGGGGGAGGATATCCAAAAATGGATCTCCATCCTTTATTCAATCGACCAATAATGAGGGATCTAGAGGGAGGTCCTAAAATAGAACCCCTTTTAAATTATCAAAAGGCAACTTAAAAATAGAGTTCCCAACACAGTTCACATCCTAACCAAGAGGTTTACTATGTGAATCCCCCTTTTACCTACCTTTTCATAGAGTGAACCCCATGTTCATGGTGTGAAATCCTTGAGGTACAAATCCCTTCCAAAATATAGCATCATTCATGGTGTAAACCCTATGATTTGTGGTGTGAATTGCAGTAATAACTAAATTTCAACACTCATATCACCCCAACCCCACTCCAGCATTTACTCAAGAATTTTTAATACCAAAAAGGCTTCAAACCATATCTAAACACATCTCATATATATGTTCTAGTGCTAATATTCCCTATTGTAATCCTAATCCTAAAAAACCCAACTCCAAATCCAAAAATTCAAATTATCTTTGAAATTTATCACTTTTCCAAACATGAGGTATTACAACACATATCATAATGTCCCAAATGGAACCACTTACATTTTCATTTCGTAGTAATCAATACCTTTCTATATAGAATTAATTGGTATATGAATTTTCAATTTTTACCTAGTTAATTGACTTATATGTTTATCTAGGTAGATGTACATAAATATAGTAGGAGTTATAGAATATTCACATTTCAAAGTATCCTTGATAATGTGAAGTATAGTAGGATACTTTCATTATATAGGGGTATTATTAATAATTTTTCAATGAATTTAATGGTTTAAGACCAAAGAAATGATATAAAAATCACCTCTTTAATTATGTTTATGGAAATTTTATGTAATATGAGGTTGATATAATAAGATGAAATGTAAATATCTTATTCTCAATACAATCATGGATTTGAAATAATGAATCATAAAATCATTAAAAATGGAAATATAAAATAATTAAAATTAATTTCAAAAGATAAATGAAGAGAAACATATGAAAAACCTTACCTTACTATGTCCCTTAAAAAAATTGAAAATTAAATCCTTAGATCCTTATATTTTGGGATCTATAAAGAGAAATGTAAATACGGGTTTATGAACACTTATATTACTAAGTCTCTTGAGAAGAAACTTTTAGTAAAATATTCAAGACAGAAGTTGAGATAATGTTTGATGTAATGGTCTAGACTTTTATGACTTGTTACTTTGTGTGAATTCTAGTCGTGGAGGTATCTGTGGAAGTTATGGGGGATTTGGTGAGTAAATGGGAGAAGTTGTAGCTAAGAATTCATCTTATAGGAGTTTTGTAGCATGGATCCTTGGATTCACTATAGAGTAGATAATTTTTATCTTAGAGAGTTTGGCTACAGTGTAGAGTCTTTAGAGGAGGTTTTAAATTCCTCTTCCATTTTTTTCATGGTTGTGGCATGGATAGAGGTTGTGGTGTAGAGATAGTTTTCTTACCTAAGTGGTTGTGGAATGGAGGTGTTGGATTTGGTGTGGAGTCTTGAGGTGGAGTTTTGGTGGTTATTACATTTTCAAAAAATCTACAACATGGAGTTGGGAAGAGTGAGTTTGGGGGTTCAATTTTTTTCATGGTAGTTGTATTGTGGATCAGGGTTGTGGCGGATCCTCTTCGTAGTGAAAGGGTTATGTGGCATGGTCCTTCCCACTACATCATGGTCCCTTCTCCAATGTTTTTGAATCTACAACATGGATATTGGAACATATTTTTAGGGATATTTGACTATCCATTATACGGTGTGGTCTCTCCCCTTTGTGCTATAGTTTTCTTTTTTTCGACAATTCTATGGCATGGTGAAGGGGATTTCATTGTGGTCATATATTTTTCATACTACCTATAAATTCTAAAAACCCCTCAAACCCCATCATTCTTCCAGTTACCTTCTTAATTCTTGGGTTACCCAAGTGAATCCCAGTGAGGTTTTTCATACCCCTTTTAGTGGATTTCAACCTCATCCTTGGTAGATTGATCTTTAGTGGTTTTAGGGGAGTCTAAACTTTTTTCTTTTCCCTGTTTCATCCTATTTATCATCCATAAAAGGTTGATAACAATGGGAACCTATTGTTTTAATGGTGTTTTGGTAATAAAATGTTGTGGGTGTTTTTTTAGGGTTATCAAGATGTTCTCCTTATTTGAGTTACCTAGTGGTGGTCTCCCTCTTATTTTAACTATGTGTAGTGGTTTTAAATATTTTTTTGAAGTATGGGATCCTTTTTTTCTCATATAGTTGTATTATGAGGGAGTTTTTATGCTTGTGTTGTATTTATAGAAGATATTATGCACCAGATTAATGAATATAATGAATTGTTTTAGTTGAAATTTAGTGTTAAGGGGAATGAAATGCATGTTTTACTGCTTTTGATATTATTTGATATTGAGATTGTACCAGCTTGGTGCCTTGCTAAAAATAATTTCCATTGGGGGATTTCTTTATATTATGGTTGGTCTATTTTTGGAATCTTGTTGTGATTATTTGATATCACTTTAAATGAAATTGAATAAGAATGTATATTGAGCTAATAAATGTGTTTCACATTGAAATTATGGATTTTGTGATAATACCCTTTAAATAAAGAAGTGAAAGTTATGAAAATACCCTTTAAAAATCCGAAAAATGATATGTGAATAATGTGAAAAATGTTTAATGTATGGTTGTGATGTGTGGAGGATGTGATGGGAAGTGGTTGTGATGTGATTGTTGTGATGAGAAGTGTTGGTGATGTGAAATTGTGGAAATATGGGGCTTGTTGGCATGGTAAATTTGGGTTTTTTTGTGTTGTGTAGTGTTGTTCTAGTTTCCCAGTAGTGATGGAATAATTTTTTAATAATGAAATTGAAATGGGATGGGTTAGTTTGGATAATTAACACTAAAATTAAAATAAGAATTTTTAATTAAATGGTTATGGTTAAATGTTAAATAAATAGGATAGAATAACAAAATAAATATGCAGGAATAATGAATTGGTTGGTATTAGGAAATCTATAAATTTGATTAACTTGAAAAGAAAGGAATTTTATTATAGTGTAGCTTGTTTGTGTGGTGTTTAGAAGTGGTAGTGTAAGCGATGAAGACTATGAAATTTTTTTTGATGTTTTGAGTTGGGATGAAAATATTGTTGTGAACCCTTAGTTTGGGATTGCATATTGAGGCTACCATATATATTTTTATGTTCATTGTGAATTTTATATGCACCACACCCATGTTGAGCACTTTGTTCCAACAACCAAATGTTTTGGGTGTGTTTTTTCCAATATCTAGTGGTGAGTATGGATGGATGGTTACCCACTCTTCCCCACTCTCTTCTAGGTGATGTTGACATGCATGGTTTATAATGGATATAAGTCAAAAGTGAACTATGGTGATTTTTGATGAGATAGCTTATGATTGGGTCATGCATGGTAGGAAGAGGGTATGAGTTTGATGTTATTCATGTTCAATATACCCTATTATTCTAGTTATGATTGTGGATGAGATGTGGTGTGATGGTCCTGGTGTCTGTGGGAGAGATGTGATGTTATGTGATGTGATGGATGGACCAGGTGTCTATATAAAATATGTGATGTGATGTGATGTAATGTGATGTGATGTGATTTGATGTGATTTGATGTGATGGATCAGGTGTATGTAGGCAATATTTTATGTGATTTGATGTGATGCGATGTGATGTGATTTCCCAGGTGTATGTGGGTGAGATTTAATGTGATATAATATGATGGGACTAGTGTCTTCAGCTAGGTTTCTATATGGAACAGATGGTAGTTCCAGGATGTATGATGTTGGGGTGTGAGAGTGAAAATCATTGGGAAATTGGTGTGGGGTTCCCTTTTATTGATATTATTTTTATTATGTTACTATACTTGGATGTGTTATTTGGTGAGCATTCCATGGTAAGCATGGAGTGGGTTAGTTGACCTGTTTAGGTGTTGTTGGTTCTATTATTTTCTCATTGGTGTATTGATATTATATTTTCACATGCACATGAGAGACATTGGGTATAATCGTATTGATAATACTTGTATTCTCACCCCATGTATATAAAAATTATTCTTTAGGTTTCCAGGAATACTTCATGGATTATGATGGACATTTCTAGCTCAGGAATTGGAGTAGTTATGGTGTCACTACCTTAGGGTTTTCTTTTGGTATTTTATTTGGAGAACCTTTATATATATTTACCATATTCATGAATTGTGGTATGTTTTTTGGTTTAATTTGTATAATATTTCTTGTAGTTTCTTAATGTTCATTATCCTATTTTATAATCATATATTATAGAGGGTAATTACCTCTATTTATTTGAAATTTTATACCATCAGTGCTTGTATCCAACCTGAGACCTACTCAAGGTGGGACTCAAGGGTAATTATATATATTCCTTAGTTTTCATCCTAGTAGGGGTACCATTGGATAGAGGGGTTCATGAATGATTAGTAACAAAGGGTTTGGTTAAGGGATAAGATAGAGTTTGGATTTGTGCACTGTGAGTATTGCATGGGTTGGTAGGTAAATGGTGTCATTTGATCTTGGTGTGTGACTTAGGAAATGGAACACCAACTAAGACAGTGTATTTTAGTGCCCCCATGATCCAATTTAAGGACTCTAATCCTATTTAATAACCAAGTGAGGTGATGTCTCTTATAGGGTAGAGACTTAAGAGAGGTACATGAATCGTGATTTTTTGTGTTCTTATCTAAATGGGGTGATCTTGGGAAGCTAAAATGACTTAATTTAATGAATCTTGATAAGTTTCATACTATGTGGATTAGGTAATACTTGTTTCTATTTTTCTTTATGTCTACTAGACGTAATTTGTGTGTGGTTCAGACTGGTGAGGTACAGAAGGATAACCCAATTGATTGTCAGAGGGTTGATTCGATTGAGAAGGATGATCAGTGGAAGATGACATTATTATCATTCTAGTGGTAGGATTTGAAAAAAAATATGAGGGAAACATCTCTAATGTGAAACGGAGTTCTATATGGAGGAACATCAGGTCACATTCAGTTTGATATAGGCCCAATAGAGTATTGGGTCCTGTTAGTAGTTAGTCAGATGTAGGGAGCTGAGCGTTAGTGGTGGATGTTGTATCTTAATGACTGTTAGGAGGAAGATTTTTTGTGTTCATACTTTCATAAGGATATCTCCTTGAAGTTCCTATTATCAACCATAAAGGAAGTAAATATGAATTAGTTTCTTTCTATTTAGTATGGGGGTATGTCTATGTGGGAGATTGGGATCAAGTTCAAGGATCTTTTTCGTTTCACCTCTAATATTTTTCCTAATCATGAGTCTCATATGTAGTGTCTTTAGGAAGCACTCCATACTTCTATCCATTATGCAGTTATTATTTTTATATAGTAGACATACTTATAGTTTAATATGAATTTGTATTTGATCAATCATATGAACTCATGTGGAGGTTTACTATGATAGGGGAACCATAAGGGTTTCTTAAAGAGTATATTTTTCAGTGGTAGATCTTAGGAACTTGGGACTTCAAGGTTTCAACCTGTGGGGAGTCAACCTCAGTAGCTAAATTTCCATCCTTTTGGGTTTAGTGGATTCTATGCTTTTATTACGGATGATTCTCTAGTGCGATTTGTCTATGGGGTTTTTTTCATAATCAAAATCAGTATCCAGTGGTTCTTGGAGATCAGTATGGTGGAGGTGGTTTAGTTTAGAATTATAATCAATAGAAAACTCTAGTGATTCCATTCCATCAATAAGGGAAGTAGGATTATTCTACACTAAAAGGAGATAGGGAAGCCATAGGTTAACCTCAGGATGTTCCTCATCTTCAGGTACCTTGACCTGATCATTTATATGGAGGTGTCCATCAGTAGAGAGTCATATGATCTGGTCTTGGAAAATTGCATGATGTAGAGGTTTCATCTCCAGAGGGTCCATAGATCATTAGAGGTCTGATCATCTTGCCATATTCCATTTTTATGCCTTTTTTTATTGAGTATCATTTCACTCCTTTGTTTCTCCCACTCTAGTTCATGATCTAAGACTAGATGTACAGAGTCTTTTTGTTCCCCTGGTGTTGAATATTTAGGTTAGAGGTATAAACATATTTTTTCATGTGTTCTGGGGGTGTATACTGATAATGGGGACACATTGGTCATGTGGGGGTATTTTTTACTATAAATGGATCCATGTAATTTCATCCTCAACATTGAATTTGTGTATTCTATGCATTCTATTTTCGACTGCTTCTAGAGGAGATTTGTGTTCTTGGATATGAATGGTTGGAATGTGGTTTTCATTAGTGATTGGAGTTATCAATTTTTAAATAGATTGGTGGAGCCCTTCCTTTCCTTGTTTGTTGATTTTTCTATAGAATCAGTAAATGATGGAATGGTGTATGTTCTCAGGGTCATCAGGTAATTTTTGGATGTTTTTTCTAAGGAGGTTGTGATGTTAACCCCTTGATGTGATATCAAGTTTAGGATAGACTTGTAGATAATTTATTCTTTGATATTAATGGATCATTATTAGATGTATACCTATAAGTTATGGGATTTGAGTATCTAGGTAGATGATAAGATGCATAAAGGTTTCATCTAACTGATTGTATCACTGTGGGGTGCTCCAGTGTTATTCTATAAGAAAGAGGATGTAGTTTGTGGATATTCATAGAATAATAGAGGTTGAATCAGGTGAATATCAAGAATTTTTACCCTATTCTAAGTATTTATGATATTTGAAACCAATTGAGTGGAGATATTTGATTCTCCAAGATCGATCTATAGTATGGGCATCACCAGTTGAGGGTAAATGAGGATGATATACCAAATACTACCTTTCAATATAGATATGGGAACTTTGAGTTTGGGTTTATGTCATTCAGTGTTACAAACAAACCATCTTTGTTCAGGTGGATCATGAAATTTCTATTCCATGGGATCCTAGACTATTTCTCAGTTGTGTTCATTGAAGAAATATTGATCTACTCGAAGTCATAGGTGGGTCATGTTAATCATCTCAAATATATCTTGCAAGTCCTTTGATGCCACCATCTCTAAGGAAAGTTTTCCAAATGTATGTTTTGGACTCAATAGGTGTGTTTCCTTGGGTATGTAGAGTCCCATAAGGGTGTAGTCTTTGACCCATCTAAGATAGAAGTAATTTTTTCTTGGGTAGTACCCAAGAATGTGGAAAAGGTTCGTATTTTAGTCAATATCGTGGGCTATTATCAGAGGTTCGGGTCTAATTTCGCATGGGTTTTGGACTCATTTATAGCCTTGACCAAGAAGGTCCAAGAATTTATCTAGACTGATCGGTATCAATTAGTGTTTAAATACCTAAAGGGGGGATTGATCAATGCTTCAGTGCTTCAGTGCTTTAGTTTCTACCATAGGGGTGATGTTTGTAGTTTTCTATGACACTTCCCATATAGGATTGGAATGAAACTTAATATAGTATAAGTTAGTGATATCTTATGGGTCTATCCAATTATTCCCCCATGAGAATAACTATTCCACCCATTTTTTGGAGCTAGTAGCAGTTTTGTTTGTGTTGAATTTGTGAATATATTATCTCATTAAAGAATTCTTTATGGTCTTCATAGATCATAAGATCTTGAGGTATTTTTTCTCCCAGCGTGACCTGAATCTTTAAAAGTGTAGGTGGATGGATTTTCTCCCGGATTATGATTTTGAGATATCTTATACCTTAGGAAATGGAATTTTGTTACTGATTCATTGAGTTTGAAGTCATGAAGGGATTTTTTTCAAGATTCTGGAGATAATTAGGAAGTGATGGAGGAGTTGGAAGCCCTACACCTAGATTAAATGTTAATTGATGGTGGAGGTTTTTTATTTTAGATGAAATTTAAGTCTTCTATGATGTATCAAGTAGAGGAGTATCAATATGGAGACTTATAGGTAGATGTGATGTGTGATCGTGTTTTCCATAGTGATTCTCCAGAGAAATGGTCAAAATCATATGTTGTTTCAGGGGAGGATATTTTTTTCGATGGCGATACATGATAGAGTCATTTTTGAGTTCCATAGATTACCTTTAACTATACACCTAGGAGTATCTAAGAAGTATCATGGTTTTAGGATGCAATTTTTGTGTCCCATGATGAAATGGTTAGTGGGAGAGTTTGTGGTTTGGTGTCTAGTTTTCCATAAGGTAAAGGTTAAGCACCATATTCCTTGAAGTTTTTTATATCTCTTGGATGTTATTGAGTGGAATTTGGATAACATATTTATGGAATTTATCATGATATTACCCACATATTAGGGTGTATGTGATTCTATCTAGGTTATTATGGATGGGTCGATGAAGTCATCTCACTTCCTAGTGACTAAGGAGTCAAACACCATGGATGTTTTGGAAAAGAGGTATGTGTATGAGGTTTTTTGGAAAACATAGAAACTCGAGATCTATTGTCTTGGATAAGGACACTCATTTAACTTCTCAAGTTTAGAGAGTAATGCCATATAATTTTGGAACTCAATTATGCCTCATCACTACTTTCCATCATTAGACAAAGAAGACCATCCAGACACTAGAGAACATTGTATGGGTGTATATCTTGGAATTCAGAAGATATTGGGTTAAGTTCTTTCCTTTAATTAAGTTTTCTTATAACAATATCTACCACTCATCCATCATCATGTCCCCATTTGATGGTTTTTATGAGTGTTCATGTCATTCTCTACTATGTTGGTCTGAGGTTGGGGAGTCATTGTTTTTCATTCCTAATGTGGGGTAGAAAATGAAAGAGAAGGTCTAGGTTGTTCATAAGAGGATGAAGGCAGTGCAAGATCGTCATATTTCTTATTTTTGGTCGTATTAGGAGGCCCTTGGAGTTCAATTTTTGGGACCATGGGTTCATAAATGTTTCTCCTCAATGTGGGTACAAGAGTTTTGGCGGGTGGTGTCATCCCTCACCCTAATTTTTTAGGTATTTTGAGGTGTTGGGTTGTGTTGGAAAGTTATATTCTTTATTGGAAATCCTACCATGAATAGATTGGATTCATGATATCTTACACATATCTCATATCCATCATTATATTCATGATGTATCCAAATTCATTGAATGGAGAGAGTTGGATATTTAGGATGATGCAACATTCGTGGAGTGACCAGTAGAGATCCAGGATTATTGGGATAAGGTTCTGCATGGCTATTTAATTCCTTTGGTTTGTGTGCTATAAAGGCATGGTGTCTTAGAGGAGAGTACATGGTAGCATGAAATGAAGATGTGTGCCTAGTTTCTAGGGTTGTTTTGAGTTTTTCCTTGTTATGTTTTGTTGTGTTGATGTGATGTTTGTATCTTGATGTTTTATGATATGTGATTATTCCCTTGGTGATAATGTGTGATTAAAAGATTCAATTATATTAAGAGTTTACAACCCTTTCCTAATCAATATGTGTTTTATAACACATTTTAAAAACAATCATGTGATTTAGTGCTACTGAAAGTAGATAATATCTTGGTATGGGAAGTGGATTTCATTGATTTATGTGTTTGGGGTCATGTTATGTGTTAGTTGTGGAAATCATTCAATGGGATTTATAGAGGGTGAAATGGTGATGTAGGTGGTTGTGTGAGAAAATTTATTGAGTTTTATGTGATATGGTTTGGATTCATTTATCTATAATGATATCCTTGAGAGGTATCTCGTGGGATGGTTGTTTGGACCAATTTTCCCCTTTTCTTTTCAGGTTTAGTTTTAATTATCAAGGATAAGAATAGATTGAGAGGCATCTGATATAATGGTCTATACATTTCCAACCTATTACTTTGTGGGAATTATGGTGGTGGGGTATTTAGGGATTTTTTGAGTGAGTTGGTTATTAAATGGGAGGAGTTGTAGATGAGAATTCAACTCATATTAGTTCTACAGTTGGGAGCATTAGTTGCATTTTAAAGGAGATAAGTTGTGGCGTGGAGAGGCTATCAATGGTGTAGAGTCTTAGGATTAGTTTTTTAGTTCCTATACCATTTTTTATCATGGTTTAATCATGGATATAGGTTTTTTAGTAGATATGAGTTTCTTACTTAAGTGGTTGTGGTGTGGAGGTGTTGGCTATGGTGTGGAGTCTCAAGGTAGAGTTTTAGTGGTTCTTCTATTTTTTTCATAGTTATGGTGTGGTAAACTGGTTGTGTAATGGGGTCCAATAGGAGTTAGTTTAGGGGTTCTTTTGTTTTTGAGGTTTCTATTCCATGGAGAAGGTTTGTGGTGCAGCTCTTCATGGAAAAAGGGTTAGACAGTGTGGTCCTTCCCACTGCATTATGGTCCCTTCTCTTATATTTTCAAATCTATATTATAGGGATATCTATGTTTTTTAGATATATATTTGGCTAGATATATTTCAGCATGGTCTATCCCCTTTTCACTATAGTCTTCTCTTTTTCAAAAATATTTCATTCTGGTAAAGGGGGTTGCACCGTAGTCTTATGTTTTGCAAAATACCTATAAATTCAAAAATTCCCTCAAACCCAATCATTCTTCCAGATTACTTATTAGTTCTTGGTAAACCTGATTGAATCTCAAAGAGTTATTTTAGAACCCTTTTAGTGGCTTTCAACCCAAACCTTTGGAGATAAAACTTTTTTGGTTTAGGTGAGTCCCCCATCTTTTCTTCTTCTTGTTTCTGTCTGTTATCAATTTGGAAGAGTTTTATCTCAAGGGGAACCTATTGTTTTGATTATTTTTTGGTAACAAGATGTTTTTATTGTTTTTTATGGTGATAAAGGTGTTATCCTTCATCGAGGTTCTTGGTGGTGGTCTCCCTCTCATTCTAACCTTGTGTAGTGGTTCAGAAAGCTTCGTTTGAGGTGGCGGATCCTTCATTTCTCATCTAGTTGTATCATGTGGGAGGGTTTATGCTCTTATTATATTTTTTGAAGATATTATTCACTATAATAATGAATATTCTGAATTTTATTAATTGAAACTAAAGGGGAAGTGGAATTAAATTCATGTTTTATTATTTTTGATATTATTTAATATTGAGATTGCATGGGTTTGATGCCTTGTTGGAAATCATGGTCATTGGAGGATTTGTTTTCATTTTGATTGATGTGTTTGTGGAACCATTTTGTGTTGTTATTGGATATCACTTTAAATGAAATTTTATAAGAAAGTATATTTAGCTGATAAATTGTTTGTGCAAATAAATTTTGGTTTGAGTGAGAATTCCATTTAAATAAAGAAGTGAAAGTGATGAAAATTCCCTTGGTAAATATAAAAAATAATATGTGAATGATTTGGAAAGTGTTTTGATGTATGTTTATGATATTTGGAGGATGATATGGGAAGTGGTTGTGATGTGGTGGTTGTGATGAGAAGTGATAGTGATGTGAAATTGTGGAAATATTAGGATTTTTGGAATGGGAAAGTTGGGTTTTTATTATATTGTGTGGTGTTGTACTAGTTTCCCAGTAGTGATGGAATAATTTTTTAATAATGAAATTGAAATTACATGGGTTGGTTTTCCTAATGAACTCTAAAATTAAAATTTAAAGTTTGGATTAAATGGTTGTGGTTAAATTTGGAATAAATGGGCTGAAATAATGAAATTAATGGGATGGAATAATGAATTGGTTCGTAATGGGAAATCTGGAAATTAGCTTGACTTGAAAATAAAGGAATGTAGTTCTAGTGCGGCTTGTTTGTGTGGTTTTAAAAGTGGTAGTGGAAGTGAAAAAGGTTGTGAGGCTTGTGGTGATGTTGTGAGTTGGGATGAAACTCTTATTGTGAACCCTTAGGTTGGGCTTGTTTGTTGAGGATAATATATATATTTGTATATTAATTGTGATTTCTATATTCACCCCGCCCATGTAGAGAACTTTTTACTAACAACCAAATATATGGAGGTGTTTTCCCAACATCTTGATGGTGAGGATGGATGGATGGCTACCTGCTCTTCCCAGCTCTCTCTTCTAGGTGATGTTGACTTGCACAGGCTATGATGGAAAAAATTAAAAAGTGCATTGTGGTGATGTTTGATGAGATGTCTTATGGTGGGTGTCATTCATGGTAGGAGTGGGGAATGAGGTTGATGTCCTTCATGTTCAAGATACCCTACTATTCTGGTTATGGTTTTGGATGAGATGTGATGTGATGGTCCAGGTGTCTATGAGGGAGATGTTATGTGATGTGATATAATGGTACATGTGTCTATGGGTGAGATGTGATGTGATGTGATAGCCCATGTGTCAAGAAGCGAGATGTGATGTGATGTGATGTGATAGCCATGGTTTCTTTGGGAAGGTTTTTATATAGAAGAGATGGGTGCACCAGGACATACAATGTTGGGGTGTGACAGTAGTAAATTAGTGGGAAAGAATTTTGGGGTACCCTTTTATCGATATGCTTCTTATTATGTTAATATACATAGATGTTTTATTTATTGAGTGTGATATGGTGAGGATGGTATTGGTTAGTTGACCTATTTTAGTATTGTTGGTTATATTGTTTGATCACTGGTGTATTAGTATTCTCTTTTCACATGTACAAGAGAGACTTTGGGTATGATCCTACTGAGTATACCTGAATTCTCACCCCATTTATATATAAACTGTTTTTCAGGTTTTCAATAGGACTTCATAGACCGTACAAGACATCTATATCTCAAACATTAGAGTTGTTTTTGTGTCACTACCTTAGGGTTTTCTTTTGATATTTTATTCATATAACCTTTGTATATGTTTACCATATTCATGCATTGTGAGATTTTTTTTGTTTACTTTTTATATTATGACATGGAGTTTCTTTTATTTGATACCCTCAGTACTTGTCACCAGCCTAAGGCCAATTGAAGGTGAGTCTTAGGGTCATTATCTATCTTCCTTAATTATCAGCCTAGGAGGGGTACCTTTGGAGGGAGGAAATCATGAAATTCGAAACTCTTATCTACCTAAGTTTCTTCTTAAATCATATTTATAGGTATAGAATATATTTCCTCAACATAGATTAATGTAAGACATCATGAACTTTATAGAGGTTGGATGGAATAGCTAAATGGTAATCCATAGCTTTAATTCTCTCTAAAATTTCAAAAGGACTGATGTTCCTTGGACTTAGATTCCCATTCTTACCAAACCTTATAACTCCCTTTGATGGAGATATCTTCAAAAAGAAATGATCCCCTAATTGAAACTCCAATTCCTTCCTCTAATTATTAATATATCTCTTCTAGCTACTTTGAGCTTTCCTGATATTATTCTAAATAGCTCAACATGCTTAATTATCTCTTTGTTTATTTCTAGAACAACTAAATACATTTCCTCAAATTCATCCTAGTAGGTCAGGGTACAACATATTTTATAATATAATGATTTATATATTTTTATTTAAATACTTAAATAGAATCTATTATTTTATAAAAATTTCACCAAAGGTAGATATTGGTCCAATATTCCTTAGAAATCAAACCAGCTTAACCTCAACATTCCCTCTTGTGTTTGGATAGTCCTTTTAGGTTACCCATCAGTTTGAGGATAATTTGTGGTTCTCAAATGTATCTTAGTGTTTAGATACTTATCCTTCATAATTTGAATGTGAAATGAGGTTCATGATCAGATAAAATTGATAAACATGCACCATGAAGTCTCATAAATTCATTAATATAGTGTCATGAAAGAGGATCAAGGGGTATATACTCCCTTATTTTTATGAAATGTATAAAATTTATTAGGTAATATATTATAACCCATATTGCATCATTCATCTTAGATATCTTGGGATGTTTTATAAAAAAGTCTATTGTGATATTATCCTACATCTATATTGGTATAGGGATGGGTTAGATAAAACCCTTAGAAAATTTCCTCTCATCCTTTACTTTTTATCAAATGAAAACCCTATCCTAGGTAAGTATCAAAAATCTATTTGAGCATAAGGTTATTAATTATATTTTATAGTTTAAACTATATCTTTTCTCTAGAGAGGGGTTCCAAATCAATTTTTTCATAGTAAGAAAAATAGGGGTTTGGAATAAATTATGATTTAAGGAATTTGAAAATATATATATATAACAAGTGGTTATTTTATCAAAATGGTGAGAGAGTGATTGGTCCAGGTTCAAATTACCAATTTAAATTTTATCATATTTCAAAAAATGGTTCACTCTTCTTATTATTGACTGATAAATGTAGTAATTCACAATTTCTTAACC
This sequence comes from Viscum album, assembly GCA_963277665.1. Taxonomy (NCBI): domain Eukaryota; kingdom Viridiplantae; phylum Streptophyta; class Magnoliopsida; order Santalales; family Viscaceae; genus Viscum; species Viscum album. The sequence continues at coordinate 179,830,037 of OY728153.1, read as the reverse complement.
CTAGATTTATATAAATTATGAGGATTGTTCAAGAGTGATCACTACTTACCATTCCTCTTTCCTATGTCCATTAAAAGTGAATCAAATAAACTCCAAGAAATTAAATACCCTTGAATGGATCAGGAAAATCTTAATCAAATTTTTCTAATCCTAAGAAATTCAAAAGAGATTCACTATATTCCCAATATATATAAATAATTTATATATACTCTTCAATCATCATTTTCTATTATGTCACATATAATCTAAACTTAATAGATGGAAAATGAAAAATTATCAAACAGATCCTGATATTCAATCAAACAGAGGTTCTTCATATTTGGCGTGAATGTAAAAAGGTGGTGGACTATCCCACCTCCTCTCTATCCCAAGAGGGGGACATCACCTTCTTTCCTAATGAGAGTCTACTATTTCCTGAGGGAGAGAATCTGGTTAGAGGTGATGCCCTCAGGCTACACCACTTTAGAACACCTTTGGGAATGTTCATGTTTTCTCCTAGCCCCTCTTTCCTATCTCTATTTACTTTGTATTTTCTTCCTAAAATAAATAAATATAAGGATTATAAACATGACGCATCATGAAATTCATAGAAATAATAATGTAAACACAATAGATTTCAAAGGAATAATTTGACATTGAATACTAAAATTAATTAATAGAATAGAGTTTTTATTCATTAATTTATTTAATTAAGTATTATAATTTTGTTTTCCTCTCCCATTACAAACCTAAATAGTTTTTCCCCTCCATCAAGAGGTAAAAAAATTGGTAGAAGATAAATTTAAAAATCTAGGATTTACAACAGAAATATGAAAAACTAATAAAAATAAAAACATTGATACACTCTCCATTAAACCTCAAGAACTTCTGTAGGATGATTATTTCCTCTTCCATCCCCTAGTCAAACCTCACAATATTTTTTTGTTCCCAAAATTTAATACCCTCCCAAGATTCCACGCTCCATATAAATGCACAGCTTGAATTATTTCTTCCCTTAATAGTTGATAGTTAGACTCAAGGGATTCACTTCATTCTTCCTTTATTTGAGGATCCCCCTACCCCAATGATTAAATCACACATTCAATAAAATATGTGGGAAAAATTTGAATGGATTAAAATATAACAAATCATTTAATTTTACCATTTCATACAAGATTAATGTTTACGGTGTAGCCTTAAATAGGTTTATAAGTGTTTGGTATAAGAATTCATCACAACATGGATCAATTATCAATGATGTTTCATTTCCTTATTCTCAAATCAGAATAGATTCTTAAGTGCATTGTTCAAAAATATTAAGTACAAATCCTTATGCATCATATTGATCATCCCCATATAAAATGAAAAATATTACACATCATCACATATTTTCTTATGTATGAACAAATGAATCATGGCTAGGATGAAATTCCACCAAGTATAAAATATTGTGTAACCTATCTATTGATAAAAATATATTACATGTAAATAAATGGACATGTATAAAATATTACATATGGGAGAAACCATATGTATTTTTTGACTTTCTAGTGACAAGAGAAGAAAACTTTCATAGCATCCAAAGAATGTAATATGTCACTTGGGTTGCTTCCAAGAACCTTATGAATACTCACAAAAAAATATTATGAATAATGATGAAGCATATATTATATTACTTAATTAGTGAAGGATAATATATTATACAAGACCTTGATTGTAGAATATTTCTTATGCATCCCTAGATTTATTACATATCAGTTTAGGAATATTTCATACCACTATAATCCTCTGTTTTTTCTAATTTAATTCTATGATGAAGGAAAATATCTTATGTAATACCCATAGGATATTATATATCACTTATAGATCAATAATTTTCCAAATTATCCACTACTCTAAATAAAATTATTACAAATATTAAATTCCTACACATATCAGTACTTTATGGAATTCCCTCTTTATAATTCCTAATATATTGTGGTCCAGCCCAAAATTAGAAAATATTAAAAAAAACTCCTAGAAGTTAATATTTACCTTCAAAAGACTAAATCATAGCATAATTAATATTTGGATATTTATTGAACACCACAAGTTAATGAAATTAATTAAATTCACAATTTTCTTATTTTTAGAGATATTTAAAAAATATGATGAAATAACAATTTAATTCAAAAACATATTAAAACTAAATGAATTAATGAATGAGTGGAAATAAAATAAATATAATATCAAAAAATTATAATTTTTTTATTGACTCATTTAATTCACCCACACTTAAACCTTGGACTCCTAGATAATTTAACATCAAAAGTATTACACAAAAAAAATCAAAAATCACTAGCCAATATAAGTTCCCTTTTTTAACACCATGTTTATAAACCTTATTATGATTGTTAAATGTTCTTAATTCCATTTATTTAATTAATAATTTTCAATTCATTTCTAATTTTTTTATCCTATATACTCATTTATACCAACCTTTCTAGAAGAATTTTTCTCATCACAGACAGTATGAATTTTTTAGAAAAAAATTTCTCAATCCAAACTCATATAGGGGTCACCAAAGGCAAGATGAGTTTCTAAATCTCCATCCAATTAGTAAAGTACTTGTGTTAATCATTGGGTATTTTTTTGGTGTCTCTATGTATAAGGGTTGGAATGTTTTTATGTTAAAAAGCATTATGGGTGGTAAGGATTTTATGTTTTTGTGATGTTCTGTGTGATTTCCCGGACTCAGATGCCACTAAATGGGTACCCCAAGCCCAGTGGCCCACATGGACTCAAGAGAATCTCCCAAAATGTTATAGGATTCCAACTAGTAGTGAGGGCCTATGGTATTTCAGTGGGGAGAATATTCCCTCATTACTAGAGTGTAGCATAGTGGATAAAAGTAAACCGAGTTAAATAACATAAGCAATATATGTAAATAGAAGGCACAGTTGAAAATAGGGACAATAGAAATAATAACTAAAATAATTGTAATAATTGATGATGATATGTCATGTCACTAGAAAACTAGAAACATGGATACAGAACAGTAGGAATAAAATATTCCATAAAAGTATAACATAAATCAAATAACTATCCCAAGCATCCTGAACTTTGGCTCGATCATATTCTATCAAGTTCCATCCTAAACAATAAGCTATCAAGTGTTCAAAACTATATGCTTCCCTTTATCAGCACCTGCATTCATATAATCCGCCTCGGGTACCAATGGTGCTCGGAGAGGGTGTGAGATAAATCTCAATGGGCCACCACTAATGGTGTCTACAACAACCAGCTCATGTAATGGAAATGTAACTGTGTGTGGGAATTCATATATAAAGTAAACCGGTATAATGTAACTAAATACCCAAGTACCTACTTCATCCATCGGCTGGTGTCTGAACATATAATCAAGTCATTATTTGATTGTACCGATTTATGAATAAGTCACACATTATCAATGGTGAAGGCTCTAAGATGTAACAAGGCAGTTGTAATTAATAGTTAATAAGAAGTGGTTCCATGGTATTAACCAAGGCAACCTAGACCTCAGGGGTCTCTAACTCAGTAATAATTGGTTCTAGCTAATGGTAAGAGTGTATACAAGGATCATAGTCCAAGGAATTCCACAATAAGATGACTATCAAATCCAAGGTAATCATCCATGGTAAAATGGGACTAAGTAGTGACTGGCCCTGTGGGTTGTTACCATGGAACCTACTTGAAAATGCTGGATCCAAGGAGTGTATCCAAGGAATCCTTTAATACTATGTGATGGATCCTATGGTGTCATACCGGGAATACACTAATATAAAATTATTGGGATCTAGGTGGGTTTGAACTTAAGAAAGAAGTATCCTTGAATTGTAATGAGGTTCCCAAGTGCTCAAGGAATTCCTCAATAAGAATCCAAGATGATCTCGAGTCAGGACACTCCTATTTGATAATTAAGTCATATAATATTTAATTTAGTTCAATCCTTTCCTTTAATTAGTGTAATAAGGCCAAGTAGCATGAAACCATTTAATCAATCCATTTAAGATATATTAAATAATTAAGGTTCATTCTAATACCTTCCATTGATGTGGTAAGGGGTGATACGGACATGAAACCTATTATTTATTTACATTTAATCTGGTCAAGTCATATACTTAGTATACTTTCCAATTTCAATTTAACATTTAATTATAAACTGAAGCACTTACCTTAGGTGATTCAAGTGGTGAGAATACATTATACTTTCCATTAATCAATTCACAATATAAATTAAGCCATTTAATATAGAAAATCTTACCCTTAGAAGGGTCAAGCCAAGTCACACCCAAACGATGGCTCAAATGTGTCAAATATTAAAAACCCAATTGTGGAATAACATCCTACATGGTATGGATGGAGTTGTGGGTGTAACCACTAACAACTAATCACATATTTGGAAATGAAATAACAATACAAATCTGATGATTATAAGCATGACATATAAATTCTATAAACGACACCCAATGAAATTGATGGGCCCTACATGAAAATTCCAAAATCAATGAACTTGAGGGATTAGTTATAGACCACCCACCTTAGGGTCGTATAACTCTCCTCCTCCAATATCATCCTCTGATTCACCATAGAGTGGATTATATATGAGAAAAAGGGGGAATTCTCACACATCAATAACTAGGTCGAGAGCAAGAGAGGAGAAGAATGGATAAAAAGGAATCGATTACTTACTATTGTGCATTCAACATGATTAACGGAAGCTTGATCAAATATTGTACAAAGAATATATTTTAATATCTGCCTTAAGCCTTCAAATAGATCCAAAATGAGAGGAAAATAGTTTAATCCAGTAGGAATTCAGATTTGGAGGAAGGAGGGGGCTTAATTATATCATTAAGGGTGAAGTAGTAAAATTACCCAAAATTTATCCTGTGCACGGTTTTTCCACACTGTTTGAAAAACGATGTTGAAAACCATGCACGGGTACCTCAGGAAGACGGGCACTATCATAGTTAGGGTGAACAGTTAGGAAAACTATGCGCCAACCATGTAGTAAGGCTCAATACAAAAAGGTACCACCCGCACGGTTTGATCTAATCGTGTGTCCTTACCGAAAATTTTACTACAAACCATGCTCCAGACCTAGTTTTCCCAAAAAGCTATGTTATGGATCCAAAAAAGCCCTAGACACCCTCAAAACCTTCACTAACTCATTAGGCATCCATATTAGGTCCAAAATAAAGAATTAGACTGAAATTTAAAGGATTCATACCTGAGTGAAAAACCATGTTTTTATAGTCTTCCCCCATTAAAAGAACTCATCCTCTAGTTCACCTTCCAAGGGTGGAGAAAATCGTTCTGAGAACAACTCTGGCCACTGGGCACATACATCGGTTTCCCACTCCCAAGTCCCGTCCTCAATACAACCATGCTTCCATAGCACCCGTACTAGAGGGACAAACCAGCCCTGTAGAACCTATGTGCTCTGGTTAATGGTGCGTATTGTATGCCCCTTAAAGGTAAAATCATCATCTAACTCAACATCATCGGGATAAAAGGTATGAGATGAGTCGGCATGATATTGACGAAGCTGTGAATCATGGAAGGCATTGTGCATGGAACAGTACCTATAAGGTAATAGCAACTGATAGTATATCATCTTGACTCTCTCTAGGGTATCAAACAGCCCTATATAATGAGGAAATATCTTCCCTTTATTCTGTAACTATCTATTCCCTAGTCGGGGTGATAACTAAAGGAAAACATGATCCCAAACCTCTAACTCTAGAGGTCATTAACGGCGATCTCCATAATATTTCTATCTAGATTGAGCAATAGTCATATGATTTCTGATTAGCTAAATGTAACACCCTGAGATTTTATGATAAATATATATTTTTTTATGTATTATGTTATATGCAACACCAAACGAATCATTCACTACACACAACACTGGCTTGGCTTGCGTTACACGCAATCGCGACCTTCCTCGATAGCGTGTGTAGTACGCAATACCGGGTTTCACTAAACAACGATATATTGTTATAATATTATTATGGACTAGCAATTATGAATAGTATTAACTAAATTTTAAACATTATTATTCATCTTACATATTTTCTAAAACATGGTATGTGAACAAAATAATTTTTTCGGGTAAAATAAGTATTTTTCAAAAAATGCAGTTTTGTCGCCTTTTGATGGAGCACCAACTTTAAATATAGTTTTTGATAGGTTTATAAGTTCAATTTGGTAAAATAAAATTCTTCTTTGGAATCATGATATAAAAATTTACTTTGGATAAATTTTTCATATTATTCTGATAACTTTCATATTTTAATGAATAGTAAAAACACGCTATATTTTAGTTAAAAACAACTTTTTTCATCGCAATAGTTTATATGGTTAAATTATAATATTTAATGGTTTTAAAGTATAAATATAATATATTTTTACCATTTAATATAATTTATGTCATTACCATTAATTTTACATTGAATTCATAGGTAAAAACATTTTAATCTTTGGTAATGTTTTAACGTTTAAAACTCTTTTTCTTAACAACGGGATTAAATTTAAATTAATTACTGCAACTTCTGTGTTTTGAATTTTGAAAAATGTATTCCATGTTTTAATTCAGTGGGTTCAAATTATGTTAATAGGTTACTTTTTTTTTGATATTATTAATATTAACTACGGTAATTTTTATCTACTATAGTTAAAGGTAAATCAGGTAATTAAGGGTAAAAATAAGATTATAAAATTACCCTAACACCTTCCAAAATCCAATTGGATGACTAAAAGTTGACCCATATTACCTAAGGGTCAGAATAGATTAATTTTATGGACTTTTTACCATGAAAATAATTTAATTATTATTAAAACCAAAGAAAGTGACAACATGTCACTCTCTTAAATCTTATAAGTATAATAATTTTAATTTAGTGATAATCTTCATGAAACTTAAAAACATGAATAGTATCTAGAAATATAGTAAGATTATCTACATCATGTGAATTTATTTATAATTTTTAGGGATTAAATAATTATCATTAAATGTGACATAATAGTGATGTCGAAATTATTTTATTGATTGAAATATCAAATAAATGGTTTTAAAAATATTAAAATAAATATTATATAAACTATTTAATGTACTCCACAAATTTTTTAGATAAATATTACATGTTATTAATCTATTAAAACTTTTAGTTTGAATATATCTTCTATATAGATTTTATTTAAATTCAAATAAATGAATAGTGTCAAAATTGACACTATTGTTATTTTATAAAAATAACATATTATAAAAAAATTTAAAAATCACAAAAGTATTTAAAAATTATATATTTATATTTATATGGTCTAGAATGTCATAAATTATCTAATTATGGATAATTCACAGCACATAAGTAATTATTTATATCAATTTAAAATTTAGAATATTATTACCACAAATAAAATTAAATAGATTAAATAAGGATAAATCGATTTGATAAGGTTTAAAATAAATTCACAACATGTCCAAATTTTATTGGTTGATGAGATTACAGACCTATATCATCTCATCTTCTAATTTAGTATTTTTGGAGGTTTTTATGTGGGGTTGGAATTTATTATAAATTAATATTTCTTATAATTCTAAAGGTGCCCCTCTCCTCCCTTATAAAAGGGCACCTCATCCCTCTCCTCATCACACAATTTTGAGCCTTAAATCTTGGCCAACCCCTGACCATTTCTCTTATCAACTTCCCTAGAAACATACTAGATGTCCTGGTATTCTTAAAAGACCAATTTTAGTGCCCTAAGAGGAGGTTTCTAAGAGGTGTGTCGAAGAAGAGGTAATATCCGTTACCGATTCTTTAAAATTTATTTCTTCTTCTACTTCCTCTTATTTAGTTGTTTCATTATGAAGTAATAACATTAGTATCCATAATATACTGATATGTTATTATAAATATGAAACAACCCTATTTAACCTTCTATCCATCCTACGGAAAAAGAAATCATCGCCCGTGCATACGTACGGAATACTGTCTCCACGCCGTGGTGTAATCTATTTTCCACCACCACCTTACTTGGATGGGTATGATGGTGTAAAGAATAACTATATATGATTATTGTAAATTTATATTGATTCTTAAATATTATACATACACTTCAATACAATTCCACGATCATGGGAACGATATCCTCGCTCGTGCGTATGTACGGCCTACCGTCTCCACGATGTGATGTGACTCGTTCTACGTGATCTTCATTGAATAATGATTATATAAATGAATTGAATGAATAAATATGATATATATTACAATAATACCATTATGGAAATGAGGTATCTATAACCTAAAAATAATAATAAGAATTTATTCAACAAAACATGCATAAGAACATAAAGCAATGAACACCCGAATAACAAGTAGCAATGAAATATTACTAATAAGAAGATAAGAATATGACCATATATGATATAATAACAATGAATATGATTCTTTAATAAGTTAATGACATTATTTAAATCATTATACAGGAGGTTCGGATACGTACGAAGCAAATCGGACCTAAGGTAAGGGAAAATCTCGCAAATCTCAATTTTTATCCGAGATTGTTTATACTTCGGTAATTACTGGGGAATATTTATCATCCAAATCCATGTTTCTTCAATATTTAATATTATTTCTATCCTCCTACAATTGTTTAAATACAATTTTACCCATTGGTGAGTTTTTAGTAAAAGATATGAAAGGAATCTTTTGTCGATTTTAGTATGAGGCACTTTTTGACTTTTCCGTCCAAAGTACGAGAAGAATGTTTTTTTAAATTATACGGAATGAATGGATTTTTATGATTTCATAGAACATTATTTCCATGAAGCTTCCTTTACAAGTTTTCAAGTTTATTTTTAATCAACTTATTTTAGTTTAAAATTGTATGACATGATAAGAAAAGAAAAAATGTTTTTGAAGTTGAAAGGATATTTTCCTCAAGAATAGAGTTCAAGTGTTTTATCAAAATTATTTTCCATCTAAGATAATATATGGTTCTGTTTATATCCCTATTTTTACATTGATTTGATTATGTTATGATGGAATTATTTTTATGATTTCCTTTTATCTTATATGGATTATGTTATGATGGAATGATGTTTAAGAATCCCATTTTTATTACATGGGTTATGTTATGATTTATGATTTTGTAGAACACATAATAATGGTTTCATTATGAGATGGGTGGGACCAATATCTCCCTCAAATTCATTGGGTAAATATTTATATCTCATGAGATAGACATGGATGGAATGGAAAATTAATCTGGTTCAGTGATACAGGACTGAAACGAGGAGTGAACTCGGTTCAAAAATGGACTTTGTCCAATAAGATAGTCTTGGAAATGAGTCTTGACTAATAAGAAATGATCTTCTATGATTGTGCTTTTATTCCAAAAAGTTTCATGTTATATGTTATGATCATTGGGATTACATTTCACTACTATGATTTATCCCATGTTATGATATTATGATCTCTTTTGCAGGTTAAGATTTTCAAAATGTTATGTTCTTATGAATATGATATGATTGATTTTTCCTTTGTTTAACCTTACTGAGCATTTGAGATCACCCTTTTTTGTATGTTTTCTTTTCCCTAGGTCAGGAAGAAGGTTATAAAGTAGGATATTCCAAAAGGGACTCTAGATATGATGAAATAAATGGGAGACAATGTAGATGCTTTATGAACCAGTTGTTTATGTTTCCCAGTTTCTAAAGACATTATACCTATATGGTCCTATCAGGGTTTTGTTATATGTTTTAATAAGTATGATTCAATTCTTAAGTAATAACAATGTATGTAAAGTATGGGTCATTATGGTTGGTATCAAAGGAAAGGTATAGTCAACCTTTAGAAACTAGGATGTGAAAGCCTTAGTAAGAACTCTAAGGATATGTCTAAACATAGAACACAATATTAGTGTTTTAGAAATGGAAATGAATAACCTATGATAAGACCTTAAGTGTAAAATTTTATTCTTGATTATGTGGTTTTCCTATAATGATTAGTGTTTATCACAGTATGCTTATTGGTTTTAGTCAATGGCTGGAACCCAAAGGAACCGTTTTAATACTGAATGCGATGGGCAATGCAATGATTGTCCCCCTGAGCAACCAAACGTTATGGGAGATGGAATGAAAAATCTTGTAGTCATGCTCACACAACTTTCTCAAGCTATGAATCATGCAGTACTTCCAAACGAGCAAAGGAAGGAGCAACATTATGTTGAATCCTTCATGAGGTAGCGTCCACCTTCATTCAGCGGGTCTTCTAATCCATTAGTGGATGAACAATGGATCAGTACCACTAAAAAGATATTTAATGTTATACAATTTTCTAAAAATGATAAAGTCATCTTAGCAGTATATCGTTTGGAAGGTGAAGCTGATCAATGGTGGAATCTTATCAAGAATACAAGTCAAAGAGACGAAATTGAGTCCATGGAATGGGATGAGTTCAAGAATTTATTTTTCAATAAGTACTTCCCTCGTATTCTTCGAACAAAGATGGAGAAGAAGTTTCTTGAACTGAAGCAAAAGGATGATGAATCTATTGGTACCTATGAAGAAAATTTTACAAGACTTGCAAGGTACGCTTCTGGAATTATTATCTAACCTGAGAGTAAAATTGATCTATTCTTTAGTGGCTTAAAACCAAGTCTTCGAAGGGTGTTAGCCATAAGGGACTTCAATAGCTACGAGGAAATTTTTCGATATTCTCTCAAGGTTGATATGGAGATTGGAGTAATCCATCAGTCATATGGGTTTGATAAGAAGAGGAAAGTGGAATTCAAAGGGAAATCTAAAGATCACACAGAAAAGAAGATGAGTTTTCCCTTATGTTCAAAGTGTGTAAAGAAACATGGAGGGAATTGTATTAAAGGGACAAGTAAATGTTTTAAGTGTGGAAAAGAAGGTCATTGGCCAGTTGAATGTCGAAATAATGGGAAGAAGATGTCTAATGATGTGAACAAATAAAGGGATACACAGAATGAACCTCCTACACTTCAATTTTTCAAGTGAAAAGAAATGGGGCATTATGCCAATCAATGCCCTAATCCAAGGGTTGATGATGATGATCGAAGTCAACAAACTCTTAAGGCCAAAGACAAAGGAAATTCACATGCAATTTCTATTGGTGATGTGGAGTATGATAAAGAAGTGGTGAAAGGTACACTTACCATCCACTCTAAAGTAGAAAATGTTTTATTTGATTCTGGATCCACCTACTCTTTTATTTATGAAGAATTTTCTAAGGTTATCTCCATATTACCTCAGTAGTTAGATATTGAGTTAGTTGTGAAAACCCCTAATGGCACAACAGTCGCATCAAAAGTTTACAATTCTTATCCGATTGAAGTTTGTGGGAAAGTGCTTCCTGTAAATCTTGTGATCCTTCCTATAGTGGAATTTGATGTGATTCTTGGAATGGATTGGCTTTCTTTATACGGATCTCATATCAATTTCCAAAGAAGGGAAATCACATTTAATATTCCCGATCAATCTATTATCATATATCGATGCAAGGATGAATATAACCTTCCAATGGAAATTTCTTCCATATTATGGGTCTTGATTCCAATAAATGAAGGTTATTTATCTCAAATGGTTGGAGAGAAACTCACGATTAAGAATATTCCCATTTTATGGGAGTTTGATGATGTATTTTCAGAGGAATTTCCAGGTCTTCCACCAGATCGTGAAGTTGAGTTTTCAATAGAACTTTTACCGGGTGCTATGCCCATTTCAAAGACACCTTATAGAATGGCCCTAATTGAGTTGCAATAATTGAAGAAGCAACTCCAAGAGAATCTTGATAAGGGATTCATACGCCACTAGTGTGTCACCCTGGGGAGCACCTATTCTGTTTGTTAAGAAGAAAGATGGATCAATGAGACTCTGCATTTATTATCGAGAACTTAACAAGATCATTATCAAGAACAAATATCCTCTCCCACACATTGATGACTTATTTGACCAACTACGCGAAGCTCAATACTTTTCCAAGATTGATCTTCATTTGGGGTATCATCAATTAAGGGTCAAAAAGGAGGATATACCAAAGACGACTTTCCGTACAAGGTATGGACACTATGAATTTATAGTGATTCCATTTGGTCTTACTAATGCCCCTGATATCTTTATGGATCTAATGAATAGAGTCTTTAGAGACTATCTTAATCAGTTTGTGGTAGTATTTATAGACGATATTCTTGTCTATTAAATGAGCAAGGAAGAACATGAAGATCACTTGAGAATTGTATTAAAGACCCTAATAAAGGAGAAGTTTTATGCCAAATTTACCAAGTTTGAATTTTGGCTTCAAAAAGTTTCATTTTTGGGTCACATAATCTCAAAAGAGGGGATATCTGTGGATCCAGAAAAAACAGAGGTTATTGAAAGATGGTTGAGACCAACAACAGTAACTGAGATCCGAAGTTTTCTTGGTCTGGCTGGATATTATCGACATTTTGTGAAATATTTTTTAAGGTTATCTAATCCACTCACCAGGTTGACTTGAAAAGGAGTTCAGTTCATTTGGACGAAGGAGTGTGAAGAGAATTTCAAAGAGTTAAAACTAAGGTTATCCAGTGCACCTGTTCTCACACTGTCGTGTAGTGGAGAAAGGTTTGTGATCTACAGTGATGCATCCAAGAAGGGACTGGGGTGTGTTCTCATGAAAAATGATATGGTGATAGCTTATGCCTCACGATAGTTGAAAATCCATGAGCAAAATTACCCAACTCATGATTTGGAGTTAGTCGCGGTAATCTTTGCATTAAAAATATGGAGGCATTATCTTTATGGTGAAAGGTGTGATATTTATACTGATCATAAAAGTTTAAAGTATATTTGCACACAAAAGGAGTTGAATATGCGTCAAAGAAGATGGTTAGAGCTGATTAAGGATTACGACTGCTCAATTCATTATCACCCTGGGAAAGCAAACAAGGTGGCAGATGCATTAAGTCGACAAGACCATGCTAGCTTATCCATGATGAGGATCACAAAAGATCCAATATTTATGGATTTACAAAGGATGGATCTTGGAATTATAAATGAAGGGGGGAAATCTTATCTTTCTCAAATGAATTTTCAACCATCTATACATATGAAGATTAAAGAGGCACAAAAAGAAGATGTAGAGTTACAAAAGAAGGTGAGAAATGTTCCTGAATTCAACCTTGATTGTGATGGGATAATAAGGTTCAGGAATCAGGTTTGTGTTCCTCACATCCCAGAATTAAAGAAGGAGCTACTGGATGAGGCTCATAGTTCTTCATTCTCTATTCATCCTGGAAGCATGAAGATGTATAAGGACCTAAAAGAGTACTTCTGGTGGGATGGCATGAAAAGAGATGTTACTGAATATGTCTCTCGATGCTTGGTTTGTCAGTAAGTTAAAGCTAAGAGACAGAAGTCTAAGGGGATGTTACAACCATTACCCATACCTGAATGGAAATGGGAAAACATCACTATGGACTTTGTTACTAGACTTCCTAAAACATCCAAAGGCAATAATGCTATCTGGGTCATAGTTGATCTTCTTACAAATTTGGCACACTTCATTGTTATTAGAGAAGATTTCTCTCTGGATCATCTTGCCAGGATATATGTAAAGGAAGTGGTAAGATTTCATGGAGTACCACTTTCCATTATATCTGATTGGGATCCGAGGTTTACCTAGAATTTCTGGCGAAGTCTTCAGCATACTTTAGATACAGAGTTGAGTTTCAGCACTGCTTATCATCCTCAGACAGACGGTCAGTCTGAGAGAACAATTAAAACTCTAGAAGATATGTTAAGATCTTGATCTATGGATTTCAAATGTGGTTGGGATCAACACCTACCTTTGGTGGAATTTTCTTATAATAATAGCTTTCATTTCAGTATTCAGATGGCTCCTTATGAAGCTCTCTATGGAAAGAAATGCAGGACTCCAACTTGCTGGGATGAAGTTAGGGAAAGAAAGCTATTAGGACCTGATCTTGTTGATGAGATGGCAGAAAAGGTCAGATCTATTCAACAACACATAAGATCAGATCAGAGTCGACAAAAAAGTTATTCCGACAACCTAAGAAAAGACCTAGAGTTTGAAGTGGGTGATAAAGTGTTCTTACGAATATCTCTTTAGAAGAGAGTAATAAGATTTGGAAAGAAGGGAAAGTTGAGCCCTAGGTATATCGGTCCTTTCGAAATACTGGATCATTTTGGGAAGGTAGCTTAATGATTGGTGCTTCCACCAAATCTCTCTCAAGTTCATGATTTATTCCATGTATCTCTCCTGAGAAAGTACATACCTGATACTTCACATGTACTAAGCTCAAAAGTTGTGTCGTTGGAGCAAGATCTTTCTTATGAAGAACAATCGATACAGATTCTGGATCGTAGCAAAAAATTTATATGGAACAAGACCACTCGCTTAGTGAAAGTTTTATGGAGGAACCACCAATTATAATAAGCTAAATGGGAACTTGAGGATATGATGAGGGAGAGGTATCCTCATCTGTTTGTGACAAAGTGACGAATTTCGAGGGCGAAATTATTTTTAAGGGGGGAAGAATGTAACACCCTGATATTTTATGAGAAATATATATTTTTTATGTATTATGTTATACGCAACACCAAACAAATCTTTCACTACATACAACACTGGCTTGGATTGTGTTACACGCAATCGCGACCTTCCTCGATAGTGTGTGTAGTACGCAATACCGGGTTTCACTAAATAACGATATATTGTTATAATATTATTATGGACTAGACATTATGAATAGTATTAACTAAATTTTGAACATTATTATTCATCTTACATATTTTCTAAAACATGTTATGGGAACAAAATAAATTTTTCGGGTAAAATAAGTATTTTTCAAAAAATGCAGTTTTGGCGCATTTTGATGGCACACCAACTTTAAATCTAGTTTTTAATAGGTTTATAAGTTCAATTTGAAAAAATAAAATTTTTATTTAGAATAAGGATATAAAAATTTACTTTGGATAAATTTTTCATATTATTCTGATAACTTTCATATTTTAATGAATAGTAAAAACATGCTATATTTTAATTAAAAACAACTTTTTTCATCGCAAAAATTTATATAGTTAAATTATAATATTTAATGGTTTTAAAGTATAAATATAATATATTTTTACCATTTAATATAATTTATGTCATTACCATTAATTTTACATTGAATTCATAGTTAAAAACATTTCAATCTTTGGCAATGTTTTAACTTTTAAAACCCGTTTTCTTAACAATGGGATTAATTTTAAATTAATTACTGCAACTTCTGTGTTTTGAATTTTGAAAAATGGATTCCATGTTTGAATTTAGTGGGTCCAAATTATGTAAATAGGTTACTTTTATTTTTTTGATATTATGAATAATAACTACGGTAATTTTTATTTACTGCAGTTAAAGGTAAATCAGGTAATTAAGGGTAAAAATAAGATTATAAAATTACCCTAACACCTGAAAAAATTCTATTGGATGACTAAAAGTCGACCCATATCACCTAAGGGTCGGAATAGATTAATTTTATGGACTTTTAACCATGAAAATAATTTAATTATTATTAAAACCAAAGAAAGTGACAACATGTCACTCTCTTAAATCTTATAAGTATAATAATTTTAATTTAGTGATAAACTTCATGAAACTTAAAACATGAATAGTATCCAGAAATATAGTAAAATTATCTACGTCATGTAAATTTATTTATAATTTTTAGGTATTAAATAATTATCATTAAAGGTGACACAATAGTGATGTTGAAATTATTTTATTGATTGAAATATCAAATAAATGGTTTTAAAAATATTAAAATAAATATTATATGAACTATTTAATGTGCTCAAATAATTTAATAAATAAATATGTCATGTTATGAATCTATTAAATCTTTTATTTTGAATATATCATCTATGTAGATTTTATTTAAATTCAAATAAATGAATAGTGTCAAAATTGACATTGTTGTTATTTTATAAAAATAACATATTATAAAATTGTTTAAAAATCACAAAAATATTTAAAAATTATAAGTTTAAATTTATATGGTCTAAAATTTCAAAAATTATCTAATTATGGATAATTAACAACACATAAGTAATTATTTATATCAATTTAAAATTTAGAATATTATTACCACAAATAAAATTAAATAGATTAAATAAGGATAAATCAATTTGATAAGGTTTAAAATAAATTCACAACATGTATAAATTTTATTGGTTGATGATATTGAAACCCTATCTCATATCATCTTAGAATTGAGTCTTTTTTTGGAGGTTTTTATGTGGGGTTGGAATTTATTATAAATTAATATTTCTTATAATTCCAAAGGTGCCCCTCTCCTCCCTTATAAAAGGGAACCTCATCCCTCTCCTTATCACATAATTATGAGCCTTAAATCTCGGCCAACCCCTACCCATTTCCCTTCTCAACTTCCCTAAAAACATACTAGAGGTCTTGGTCTTCTTTAAAGACCAATTTTAGTTCCCTAAGAGGAGGTTTCAAAGAGGCGTGTCGAAGAAGAGGTAATATCCGTTATCGATTCTTTAAAATTAATTTCTTATTCTACTTCCTATTATTTAGTTGTTTCATTATGAAGTAATAACATCAGTATCACTCATATACTGATATGTTATTATAAATATGAAACAACCCTATTTCACCTTCTATCCACCCTACGGAAAACGAAATCACCGCGCGTGCGTACATACGGAATACTGTCTCCACGTCTTGGTGTAATCTGTTTTCTACCACCACCTTACTTGTATGGGTATAATGGTGTAAATAATAACTATATATGATTATTTTAAAGTGATATTTATTATGAAATAGTATACATACACTTCGATACAATTCCTCGATCATGGGAATGATATCATCGCTCATGCGTACGTACAGTCTACCGTCTCCACGATGTGATGTGACTCATTCTACACGATATTCATTTAATAATGACTATATAAATGAATTTAATGAATAAATATGATATATATTACACTAATAACATTCTGGAAATGAGGTATCTATAACCTAAAAAGAAGAATAAGAATTTATTCGACAAAACATGCATAAGACCATAAAGCAATGAACACCCAAATAACAAGTAGCAATAAAATATTACTAATAAGAAGATAATAATATGACCATATATGATATCATAACAATGAATACGATTCTGTAATAAGTCAATGACATTATTTAAATCATTATACAGGAGGTTCGGATACGTACGAAGCAAATCGGACCTAAGGTAAGGGAAAATCTCGCAATCTCAATTTTTATCCGAGATTGTTTATACTTCGGTAATTACTGGGGAATATTTATCATCCATATCCATGTTTCATCAATATGTAATATTATTTATATCCTCCTACAATTGTTTAAATCCAATTTTACCCATTGGTGAGTTTTTAGTAAAATAAATGAAAGGAATCTTTTGTCAATTTTAGTACGAGGTACTTTTTGACTTTTCCGGCCAAAGCACGAGAAGAATTTTTTTTTAACTTATACCACAAGAATGGATTTTTATAATTTCATAGAAAATTATTTCCTTGAATCTTCCTTTATAAGTTTTAAAGTTTATTTTTAATCAACTTCTTTTAGTTTAAAATTGTATGACATGTTAAGAAATGAAAAAAATGTTTTTGAAGTAGAAAGGATATTTTCCTCAAGAATAGAGTTCAAGTGTTTTATAAAAATTATTTTCCATCTAAGATAATATAGGGTACTGTTTATATCCCTATTTTTAAATTTATTTGATTATGTTATGATGGGATTATTTTTATGATGTCCTTTTATCTTATATGGATTATGTTATGATGGCATGATGTTTAAGAATCCCATTTTTATTACATGGGTTATGCTATGATTTATGATTTTCTGGAACACATAAGAATGGTTTCATTATGAGATGGGTGGGGCCTATATCTCCCTCCAATGAATTGGGTAAATATTTATATCTCATGAGATAGACATGGCTGGAATGGAAAGTTAATCTGGTTCAGTGATACAGGACGGAAACGAGGAGTGAACTCGGTTCAGAAATGGACTTTGTCCACTAAGATAGTCTTGGAAATGAGTATTGACTAATAAGAAATGATCTTCTATGATTATGTGTGTATGCCACAAATTTTCATGTTATATTTTATGATCATTGGGATTACATTTCACTACTATGATTTATCCCATGTTATGATATTATGATCTCTTTTGCAGGTTAAGATTTTCAAAATGTTATGTTCTTATGAATATGATATGATTGATATTTCCTTTTTTTACCCTTACTGAGCATTTGAGCTCACCCGTTTTTGTATGTTTTCTTTTCCCCGGGTCAGGAAGAAGAGTATTAAGTAGGATATGACAAAAGGTACTCTATATATGATGAAATAAACGGGAGACAATATAGATGCTTTATGAACCAGTTGTTTATGTTTCCCAATTTCTAAAGACACTATACCTATACGGTCCTATCAGGGTTTTGTTATATATTGTAATAAGTATGCTTCAATTCTGAAGTAATAACAATGTATGTAAATTATGGTTCGTTATACTAAACCTACTCCAAAGTCTTATGAAAGAGACGATGACCTAGTAGGGATACTTCACCTACTTCCATCTAGTATAAAGGTGAATGGAACAGCCTTCCATATAAGGCCTTAATGGGATCCATCTAAATTTTCTCCTAAAAGATATTATTATAGGATAAATCAATGAGAGAAATATTCTTCTCCCAAGAACCAAACACATTTTCAAATCATGTCCTCTAGAACCTGTATTTTCCATTTTGATTGTCTATCAGTTTGAGGGTGGAAAGATGTACTTAGAAGCACCTGTATTCCTATTGCCTTCTGAAATACTTTCCATAATCATGATGTGAAATGATCATACCTATGTGAAATAATAGTACAAGGTACCCCATGGAGTCATATGATTTCATGAACATGCAGTTGTCCTAGATTATCAATTGAGAAAGTCTCCGGAATATGAATAAAGTGGGATGATTATGTTAGTCAGTTAATAACAACCCATATAGCATCACTACCCCTCAATGACCTAGGTAAGACGACTACAAAATCCATATAAACATCTTTCCATATCCATTTTGAGACTAGAAGAGGCCATAACAAGCCTGAAGGTCTTTGGTGCTTCGTCTTTACCTACTGACAGGTGGAACACCTAGTGATAAAGCCTGAAATCTTATGTTTCATCTCAGGCCACAAATATTGGTGTCACATATCTCGGTACATCTTGGAGATATTTGGATGAACTGACCACTGAGAAGCACGGTACTCTTGCATTAAGTCCTCTCTAGTATCTGTGGGAACCCATACACATCCATGAATATGTAGGATGTTGTCTCTATCTACAGACCAATCTGGAGGTAGGTTATCTCCTGATATACTCTCATGGAGAACCAATCCTACGGGATCTAAAAATTATCTACTCTTCACCTTATCAAGGAGGGAAGAGGTAAATTCCAAATATGATAGATAAGACTGCTCATGACTGTCATGAAACTCTATATTCATCTTAGAGAAAAGGGAAATTAACTTTCATTCATCACTGGAATCTCGTATGGAATGTGTTTGAATTTTATGACTCAGTGCATCTATAACCACATTTCCCTTCCCAAGCATATAGGCAAGCTCAAAATCAAAGGATTTTAAATATTTGACCCATCACCATTGTATGAGGTTCAAGTCAGGCTGAGTAAATATAAATTTGAGGCTCTTGTGGTCTATGTACACCACAAATCACTCACCTAACAGATAGTGTCTCCAACAACATAAGGTGTGGACAACTTTTTCTAGCTCAAGGTCATGCATTGGGTAATTTATCTCGTGAGGCCTTAATTGTTGAGATCCATACGCAACTACTATGTCCTTCTATATTATCACTACTCCTATATTTATTCCTAATGCATCACAAAATATGGTATAACCTGTACTTGGATTTGGAAGAATTAGAATAGGTTCTAAGATAAGCCTCACTTTCATCTCCTGAAAGGATTTCCCACATGCTTCTAACCAAAGTAACTTTACACCCTTCTTTGTAAGGCCAGTGAGAGGTGAAGAAAGGTGTGATAAATCCTGTATGAAATTTCTATAATATCCAGCCATCCCCATGAAGCTCCATATATCAAACACATTCATGGGATTCTCTCAGGAGACTACGGAACTATTCTTTTTAGGGTTAAAAAATACTCATGATTCTCATATTATATGACCCAATAAGTGAACTTTTTTCGATCTATAAGTGGAACTTAGAAATTTGGGCGTAAATATAATTCTCTCTCAGTGTGCTCAGAACGATATCAAGATGATTGTAATGATCAGTACGAGTGAGAGAATACACCGAGATGTCGTCCACAAAGACCACAAAAAAAGAGTTGAAATATAGATGGAAGATCCTATTCATTAGAGCCATGAAAATGGTGGGTGTGTTTGTAAGACCAAACGAAATAAAAAGGTAATCATGCAGACTATAACTACTATGGAAAGATGTATGCAGTATGTCTAAAATCTTAACTTGTGCCTGATGATAACCTGATCTTAGGTTGATCTTAGATAAGACTCTAGATCCTCAGATTTGGTAAAATAGATCATCTATTCGAGGTAGTATATACCAGTTCTTGACTATAATCTGGTTAAACCATCTGTAATCCACATATATACATAAGATTCCATCCACCTTTTTGGTGAAAATCACGGGCGAACCCCAAGAGGATGTACTGGACCGTATAAAGCCTTTGGCCTCTAAATTCTCTAACTAACTTTTGATCTCTTGAAGCTTTGTAGGTTCCATCCTGTATGGAGGAATGGACAGCGGAGATGCTCTTGGAATGAGATCGATTGTAAACTTTACCTATCTCTAAGAAGGTAATCTAGAAAAATCCTTGGGAAATACATCCCTAAAACAATCCACTAGTGGAGGGAAATTAGCTTATCATACACCCTAATCCTCCATGAAGAGATTTTAAATCTGATCGTTCACTCTACCTATCCCATGATGATTTGGTCCTACTCTACCATCCTAGACATCCCACTCACCCTAATATAGATAACTACTGCCCTCTGGTGATGTAAACGATACCATGTAGTGATAGAATTCTAAAAAAGCATGATACTAAACCAACCAATCCATCCCTAGAATGACATCTAATCCTATTATATCGAGAACTAATAGGTTCCATAAGAAAGGGTAATTTCTTACATCAAGGGGATAGTCACTAAATTGTCGTGTTCCCTCTGTTTGTACCCCTAATGGAATATCTAGGGTCATTACACCATAGTAATATTGTATCTCTAGTCCAATAATTTCCATGATAGATATAGAGATAAAAGAGTTCTAAGAACCTGTATCAAATAAAGAAGATACTATAGTAGATTCCACTAGAATAGTACCTCATACTGTAGATGGTCTTGCAGTCTAATCCTAAAGTATTGGTTGTAGTGCATGAAACTGACCTGATCTATAGCCCTGTGCAACAGCTGGACTACTATGATCGTAACTGATATGTTGGCACTACTGGTGATCAGGGGTCTAACTACTGTGGCCACGACCTCCTCCTCGACCATTCCTTCTGATATATTCCAACTCCTCGCCTAATGTGGTGAAAATGAACTTGTTCCTGAAAGTAGAGCTAGTGTGGATCCTTTTCCACTTGAGGTTGGTGGAAAGGTCCTGCAAAAATATTGAAGATTCCCCATACATCTGGAATCTCGTCACTCCATTAGTTCTCTATCATAATGAGGCTTTAGATTCCCTCATCATCCATACTAATGAAACACTACAAATCTATCAAAACAGAAACTCTGGTTGTCATTGCCCAGATGAGAAACTTTGAGGCAACGTTTCCTACCATCAGGAGAAATACTGGCCTACCACAGCATTGGTCCTCTATGACCGGTATTATTTACATCCCTCAGGTTATGCTCAGTGATAATATCTTGATTGACTATTACATAAAAAGAAGGTAGGTGAAAGACATTCACCTGCGTATAGATGGAATACTGGATCCCATCCTCAAAACATCTAGCATGTGAAAGCTCATCACTGGCTAGAAGCAGTGCAAAGTGATACAAATTCATGAATTGCTCTGAATATTCCATAACTAACATAGAACCCTGCTCGAGATGCATAAACTCTCTGGCTCTATCAGCTCTCAGCGTCTGAAGAAAGAAATGATCATAGAAGGTAGTCTGGAAATCAACCCATAACATTCCATGATGGCGATCAGCCTAGGTAATCACATCCCACCAATGCTTGGATGAATCCCAAAGCATGTTTGTGTAAATCTTGAACCTCCGCTCTAGAGGCAAATCCAGATGCTCAAATATAGATAGGGTGGATTCTATACAAGTCTCGGTAGCCTCTGGACCATAATCCCCTGATAAATTTGGAGGATGTTGTTGCTAGAAATCACGAGTCAGATCATCCATCATCGGTGCAACTCATGGAGCACCATGAATGGACTGCATCATATGTAGAAAATTATCACGAACTTGGGTATTAGTGCCCAGATCAGGTATAGCAAGTGGTTCCTTGAGTGTCACTCCCAGAGGTAAGACTGGAAGCTCATGGCCCACCATGTCTGGAGCATGATCATCACCACCTGTCTAGCATACTATACGAGGACATTGTGGAGGCATTGGTCAAAAAAAAATCAATCACACACCTCAGAATAAGATTAAGTAGAAATATAGAATCACTAGAGGAATCTAAATATAAGGAAACTCACTACCCAAGGCCAACTACCCCAACTACCCACTTAGATGGCCAGGTATTAGTAAGTTCTCAAGTATAAGTTTCATTTCATTTTACATTTAATTACCAGGTTCTCTCCTTTACCTTTCATAAACATGACAAGGTGGTATAAGTATATGCAACCAATTAATTTTAGAATTCATGTTTCACTTTTTAATGGATAGTCAGTTCTATTGAATCAGTTCCCATGCACCTCATCAATGAAAATGACACCCGTTTATTTATAGAATAATGGCTCGACTTGGTAAATTACTCATTCCAACCCATAAGGGTCCATACACCTCATGAATTGAGATAGGTAATCACTCAATCTCAACCAAGAGTAATACAAGTATAAGATAACTATCACAGCACCACCCAACAATCACAGGCATATCAAGAAATTCAAAGCAATAAAATACACCTATATGGCATGGCAATATGCATGACATGAGAATACTATGTTCTTATAATGATGTATGTAACAATTCTCTTTTACCTAATGTTATAAGGCCAAGGATAAGATAGAATCTCAATCATAATGATAATCAACAACACTACACATCATGTTTGTTACCCAACGGTGAAATAATATTAACTATAATAGGAAAAAGAAGAACAAAAATTATAATTCTGAAAACACGTCTTTTACCTCGAACATGGGTTTGTGACACCCTAGCACAGATTATGACCAAGTTCCAATTGTTCCTAATCTCCTTAATATTATCTCCAAATAGTAAATCATGAAAGGAAACTCCTTTGATACCACTTTTTGACATCCCAGACTCGGATTCCACTTAATGGGTACCCCGAGCTTGGTGGGCCACATGGCCTGAAGTGCATCTCCCCAAATGCCAGAGGCTTCTAACTAACAGCAAGGGCCTAGGGTGTGTTTGTGGGGAGACTATGACCTCGTGTATCATAGCGGATAAAATTAAAAAAAATGTAAATAGAGAAATAAATATATTTAAATAGAAGGGACAGCAGAAAATAGAGATAACAGAAACAATAATTGAAATAACTAGAATAACTGATGATGATATGTCATGTCACTAGAAAATTGGAAAACATGGATACAAAATAGAAGGCATAACATGTTCCAAAAAAGTATAATGGAAATAAAATAACTATCCCAAGTATCTCAAGCTCCGGTTCAGTCACCTTCTATCAAGTTCTATCCTAAACAGCAAGAAATCAAGTGTTCGGAGATGTATGCTTCCCTTTATCAACACTTTCATTAATGTAATCTACCTCAGGTACCAATGGCACCCGAATATGGTGTGAGATAAATCTCAGTGGGAAACCACCAACGATTTCTATAAAATCCATCCCATGTAATGGAAATGTAACAATATATAGTAATGCATATATAAAGTCAATTAGTACAATGTAACTAAATACCCAAGTACCTGCTCCATCCCTCGTCTGGATTCTAAAAATATAACCAATTCATTATTTTATTGTACCAATTTATAAATAAGTCACACATTATCAATGGTGACAGTTCCAAGATATAACAAGGTAGCCATAATTAATAGTTAATAAGAAGTGGTTCTGTGGTATTCACCAAGGAAACCTAGAACTCAGGGGTCGCTAACTCAGTAGTAACTGGGTCTAGCTAAGGGTAAGATTATAATCCAATGAGCATAGTCCAAGGAATTCCACAATAAGATGCCTACTAAATCTAAGGTTATCATCCAAGGTAAAATGGGGCTAAATAGTGACTGGGCCCTAGGGGTTGTAACCATGGAACCTACTTTTCAATACTAGATCCAGGGAGTGTATCCAAGTCATACTTTAATACTATGTGAGGTATCCTACGGTGTCATATAGAGCATCCAAGAATAGATAGGTATCAGGATCAAGGTGGATTTCAAACTAAGCAAGTTGTATCCTTGAATTGTAATGGGGTTCCCAAGTGCTCAAGTCATTCCTCGATAAGAATCCAAGGCGATCTCGAGTCAGTCCACTCCTATTTTATAATGAAGTCATATAATATTTCATCCAGTTCAAGACTTGCCTTTCATTAGTGTGATAAGGCTAAGTAGCATGCAACCCTTTAATCAGTCAATTTAAGGAATATTGAATAATTAAGGTCCATTCTCCTACCTTCCATTGATTTGGTAAGGGGTGATATGCACATGAAACCTATTATTTATTTACATTTAATCTGTTCAAGTCATATACTAAGTGTAATTTCCAATTTCTATTTCACATTTAATTATAAATTGAATCACTTACCTTAGGTGGGTCTAGTGGTGATCATATGTGGTACTTTACATTATGAAATTTACAATATAAATCAATCCATTTAATATAGAAAAGCTTTCCCTTATAAGGTCCAAGACAAGTCACACTTGAATGGAGGCTCAAATGTGTCAAATATTAAAAACTCAATTATGTAATAACATCCTACATGGGATGGATGGAGTTGTGGGAATAACCAATAACAACTAATCACGTATTTGTAAATGGAATAAGAATATGATTCTAATTATTATAATCATGATATATAAATTCTATAAATGGCACTCGATGAAATCAGTGGGCCCCACATGACAATTCCAAAATCAAAAAACTTGAGGGATGAGTTATAAACCACCCACATTAGGGTTGTACGACTCTCCTACTCCAATATCATCCTCTGATTCAGCTTAGAATGTAGTAGATATGAGAAAAGGGGAAACAATTTCACACCTCGATAACTAGGTCGAGAGCTAGAGAGGTGAAGAATGGATAAAAAAGGACTCGAGTACTTACCGTTGTGCATCCAACGTGATGAAAGGAAGCACGATCGGATACCAGATGAAGGAGATATTTCAATCCCTGACTTAGGCCTTCAAATATCTCTAAAATGAAAGAAAAATAGGTTAATCCTATAGGAATTTGGATTAGGAGGAAGGATGAATCTTAATTAGATCATTAAGGGAAAAGTAGTAAAATTACCCAAAATTTATCTTATAAACGGTTTGTTCTCATGGTTTGACAAACTGTGCACAAACCATGTATGGATACCTAGGGAATAGGGGAACTAGCATGGTTAGGCTGCACGGTTATGGAAATTTTGTGTCAACCGTGCAATAAAGATCTGTCCAAAAAAGGCACCACCAACACTATTTGATCTAACCATGCAGCCTTCCTGCATGGTTTACTACAAATCGTGTGCCATGCTAATTTTTCCCAGAAATCTATATTCTAGCTTTGAAAAATCCCCAAACACCCTCAAAACCTTCACTTACTCATTGGGCATCCATATTAGGTCCAAAATAAATAATTATGCTGAAATTTAAAGGATCCATACCTGAGTGAAAAAACAAGTTCTTACATGCTCCATACTATATCAACAAATATTCTATTCTAATAGGTTGTTGTGTAAAATTTAGTCTATTTCACTTCATTTCATTGGTCTATATAATTGTTTGTAGAAGAACATAGACCATATAACCTTGAAATTACTTTCTTCTCACTTTTCTATTTTAGATCCATTTTTCTAATCAAAGTGGTGACTCTAAAAGAGGTGATTTAGAAGATATTGCCTTATGTAGTCCACTAGTACATGTACCACATCCACTATATTGCTATAAATGATGTGTTATCTTGTTTATCAGTCCCTTAGAATCAGCTAGTTATTTTTCAATGAAATCTACTCCTAATGATACATTTAGTATGTTTTTATCAATATCCTATAGGCCTTGATCAAATAAGGCTAAAAATTGATTCTCCTTGATATCTTGGTGGGGGAAACTTACACATAACATTTTAAATCTTTCCCAATAATCATAAAAAATTTATTCTCATGTTTTTATAATGGCATGAATTTATTTCCTAGTAGTTATACTCCTTGATGTATGGAAAATATCTTTAGAGAAATCTCATCTTCAGGTCATCCCAATAATTCACTTTTCCAAGCTACAAATTATACAATCATTCTTTAGACACTCGTTCTAATGAAAGTTTAAAGGATATCTACTTTACTTAATCTTCAGCCGCTCCTCTAAGATTTAGTGTGGAACATTCCAAGGTTAATTCCTTGATGTTTTTATAAGGGTATTCAGATATAAGATGATGAAATCTAGTAAACAGTTATATCAGACCATTTTTAATTCAAATTCATTTTATAGAGAAGGCATAGAAATTTGAGTGTTTTTATTTACAAAGTGTGGTGAATGGTGATCTCTTAGTGTTAGATTTTGTTCATATTCTATAGCTAAAAATTCATAGTAAACACTTTGATTTTAACTAGAGTCTGTTAAGTCAACGTCTTCAAAGTATTTTTTCAATATTTCAATGTTTCTTAAATCTTGGTGTTTTTTTAGTAGGTTTTTCTAAATCACTAGATTAAGTGGGAAGAAATGGTCATTGTTATACCTAGTCTTGAAAATAATTAGTTAGGGATCTTATCACCACCTCCCCAGTAATGGTGCCTTTTTTTTTACTAACCTATCATGGGGTAGTGCCAAAAACTATTTAAACTTAGGTTTATTAATTATATAGTATAGTGGAAACCATAGGTTATCTCCAAAGAGGGGAACCAAATCAATTTTTCACATTTATAAAAGGGGGGTTTCATATAAATTGAGATTGATGAAATTTGAAAAAAAAATTAGTAAATATTTTATCAAAATAATGATAGATTAAATGGTCTAGGATCATATTACCAATTAAAATTTTATCCTAGTTCATAAATTGGTTCACTCTTCTCCTTATTGACTAATAAATAAAGGACTCTACAATGGCTTCATCCTTCACCCTAGGTTGAGATAAATTATAAGGATTAGTTAGTATAATCACTTCCTACCAGTCCTCAATCCTATGTGTGTGAAAAGGTAATTAAATGTACCTTAATAAATTAAATACCCCAGAATTGATTAGAGAAATCCCAATTGGGTTTTACTTCTCTTAGAAAATTCAAAATAAATTCACTACCTTCCACACATGTATTAGTAATTTTTAGATATTCTACAGTCATCCTTTCCTATTCCATCATATATAATCTAAATTAAATAGAGTTATAATTAAAAATGATCAACCTGAGGTAGTAGGTATTGTAAATAAATAATAATTTAAACACAATAAAATTGAATGGAATGTCCTAACATTTAATACTGAAATTGATCAATAGAAGAGAGGTATTTTTCATTAACAAGATTAAAAAATTACAAATTTTTTCCCTCCCCATTTCTAATCAAAAATGGTTCTACCACTCCATCAAGAATTGGTAGAAATGGGATAAATAAAATTAAAAATAAAATAATTATAATAGAAATAAGAAAAAACCCAATAAAAACTAGAAACCCTGATGCCCTGCCCCTTCATCCTCTAGATATTTTTAGGTTTTTTCTTTCAAATTTTATCCCCTAGTAAAAACACATATGATTTTATCCTTACTAAAATTGAATACCCTCCCAATATTATAGGATCCCTATAAATTCATAGCTAGAATTATTCATTTCCTTAATTATTTTATGGTTGGACTCAAGGGAATCAATTAATTATTCCTTTATTTGAGGATCTCTCCCCTCCCCCACCCCCCCCACCCCCTCCCAATTAATATACATGTTCAAAAAAATGTTAAATATTTAAATGACCAAATATCCTACAACACATTTAATCATGAAATTTCATGAAATATTACTAGACACGGTATAGACTTCTGTAGCTTTATAAGTTCTTTCTTGGAGAATACATTGCGAAATTGATATATTCTATATGGTACAGAATTTCCTTATTCTTATTTTAATATAGATTCTTAAGAACATTGACCAAAATTAAAAATACTTACACATCATGAGGCTCATCCCCACAGAAAATTAATAATCTCACACATTAGCACTCAATTTTGTACATATAAAAAATCCATGATATATGGGTTTAAATTCAACCAAGAATAAAATCTTATAAAACCTCCCTAATGCTAAAAATATATTAGGTATGAAAAATTGGACAAATATAAAATTTTATTTATGGGTTAAAACCTTACGCATCTACTGACCTTCCCAACAATAAAAGAAGAAAACATACATAGCATCCAAAGAATTTTTTATATCACTTGGGTTGCTTCCAAAACCCATATTCATGATACCAAAAAATCTTATAGACCATGTGAAAGCATGGATTCTCCTCTTCATTTAGCGAAGGAAAATCAATATGTAAGACCTCAGCTGTGGAATATTTGTTACCCATCCCTGTATTTCTTAAATATAAATTTAGGGATATTATGTATCACCATACTCCTCCATTTCTACTTAATTTATATTAGTGATAAAGAACATATCTTATATAACACCAGCAAGATATTGTGTATCACTTATAGAGACATCCTTTTCTAAATTCTTCACTTATCTCCAAAAATCCAATGTACAAGAATAAGTTATTAAGAATATTAATTATTTTATTAATTTTATCTTCATAATTACTTACACATTGGGGTCCTTACCAAATTTAGAAAATACAAACCAATACTAAGAAGTTCACTTTTACCTTAAAAAAAAATAAATCAAATTATTATCAATAAATGTATATTGATTGAAATCCAGAAGTTACGGAAGTCAATTAAATTCAAAATCTATCCATTTTAAGGGATATTTACAAAAATATAGTGAAATAGAACTTTAATTCTAAAATATCTTAAAATTAAATAAATTGATGAACTTGAGAGAATGAAATTAATTTAATATAAATAAAATATAATGAATTTATTCACTCTATCAACACACCAATCATCTAGACATATATTTACCAATTTCTCGCTTTATATGGACTCACCAAAATGTTATCTTAAAATCCTTGTACATCTAGATGATATTAAGGTGTATAAATAAATTTGTGTTATAATAATAATATAAAAGTTCCCTCTTTATCTTAGGTACTAACAGAACACATATTATCATTACAAAGTTTAATAAATAATATTTATAGGTGATGTATTTTGATTTCCAATGATTCATGGATTTGATATTCTTTTACAAACTCTCATTATCTTTTTAGATCTTATTTATCTTATATAGTAAATATGGTTGGGTGATCACTTATAAAATAAATTATTTTTCCTCTTTAATAATAATTTTCATATCCAAATTTATGAAATCCTTAAATATATTATCTTTTTGTATCATTTTCATAGATAGAACTCCATGATCCTTACTGATCAATGCATTAGCCACCTTTATTTCCTTCCTAAGGTGATAGTGTATCAAGTAATGATGGTCCTTGAGTAGTTCCAACAATATCCTTTATCTCATGTTGAGGTATTTCTATGTGAATATGAACTTCAAGATTTTTTTATCCATATTCAGGTCACATTATTCATCATAGAGATAGTGTTTTCATATTCTCAAGGAAAATATTACAAATTTATACTCAATATCATGAGTTATTTAGTTTTTGTATGGGTCTTTAATTACCTTAATGAAAAATCAAGAAAATTATCATTTTGTATAAGGATGAATCACAATAATTTCTTTAATGCATCACTATATATTATACATAATTACTTACCCAAAAATAATGTTAATATTGGTGTATTGACCAATTTTTTCTTTAGTTCATTAAAATTTTCTTCATGTTCCTTTAACCATGTGAATTTAACCCCTTTATATGTTAACTTGGTTAACAGGTTATAAAATAAAGGAAAATTTTAAACAAGTCGCTAAAATTAAATTTCTAAACCAATAAAACTACGTATTTCAGTTATATTTATTGGTGTATTCCATTATCTAACTACCTTTGTATTTTAAGGATCAACAGATATTCCATCCTTGGAGACAATATGAAGAAGAAGAAAAACTTCTTGGATCCAAAATTCACACTTACTAAATTTATTATATAAAAACTTTTCTCTAAGTGCCTCAAGAATAATTCATAAATTATTTTCATTCTATTTATAGAATTTAGATTAATTAAGATATTATTAATAAATGACACCATAAATTTATCAATATAATCCTTAAAAACTATTTTCATCAAATCCATAATATAGACCCGACCCCATAGATCCCTGAGTTAGTACATACACCATTACATTAGAATAAGATACAAGTAAATCGAATCCCAAATAACTGAATAGTTTATTAGTCTCAATAAACTAGATACATACATGAGTCTTGTATTACAAATGAATGCACAAATTACAACATGAATTTTTTTCTTTAGAGGATAATAAATTTAAACCATCTAGTGTATCCTTACATATATTTATTAGTACACTTCAAGGAATCCTAGGAAAAGGAAAAAAACAAAGGTGATCTCAAATGCTCAGTAAAGGTAAAGTAAAATAGAATCAATAATGAATCAATAAGAATAATCACTATAGTAAGGTAAATAACTAAACACACATGGAATCTAATCAATAAACTGAGAAGGAAGTACATAAATAGTATAGAAAGGTAAATAACTAAAAACATATTCCATTTAAATAACTAGATAAGAAATAATCAATATTTTAATGTAAGAAACTGAAAACATATTCCATTTAATCAATAAACTAATAATGAAATTCATCCATAGACTTTGTCATAGTAAAAATATCATGGATAATAAATACTAAATATTAATGTAGAAATTTTTTAATTATTGAACGTCTATTTTCCCAGTAACATGATAACTTTACTATAAATATCTATTCTCTAAATGGTTTAAATCATACCAAGCGAAAACCCACTAGCTTAGGCTCTCAAGCTAATTTCATCTAATGAGACTACTGATGCATCATGGGGCTTGCATTAACTGGTCCCCAACCTGTAGGGATTGTATTAAACGGT
The DNA here is from genome assembly GCA_963277665.1 of Viscum album. Taxonomy (NCBI): domain Eukaryota; kingdom Viridiplantae; phylum Streptophyta; class Magnoliopsida; order Santalales; family Viscaceae; genus Viscum; species Viscum album. The sequence goes on along the minus strand of OY728153.1, from coordinate 179,798,509 downwards.
CCCTAACCTATGTATTGAATTTATAAATCATTTCTAATATATCTAATTATCGATTTAAATTCATAAACAAAGTGCCTTATCAAATATCCTTGTTGAGTAAAGGATATGGATTTATCAATATTTTCCAAATAAATCAAATAACTTTAAAAGTAAAAACCATATGTAAGCAAGGTATACAGTTTAGGAAATAATAATATCCATTGCATGAGAATATATATATTTTAGATAAATTTAATTTACAATAAAATTGATCATAAGGAATTTATTATTTTAATAGAAACTTAACAATCACAAATTAAAGTGATATTGCAAAGATAACTCTTACCACTTGGTAATTTTCAATTCAAAACCATTTGGATGAGATAATTCAAAGTAAAAAAATTAAATACCATGAATATAAAAGGATTAATGACATAATATATCAAAATTATCAGTATATACACCGCATGAAATAATTAAGTGGTGGGTATGATATTTATCACACGGATGTAAAAAAGTGAGATGAAAATATCTTACCTTGTGTTTCCTTTTTGGGTAAACATCATTTAAACTAATGTATAGTGGTCTTAAGACTATTATTAAATTATAAAAAAACCATACTTATATTTATAATATCATTTATTAACTTATTATAATATCTTATTACTCTTTTTTTAACAATCTTTCATTATTTTCACTATTCTGGGTGTTAATTTCCTAGTTGTTCAAGTATGTTTTGACTTGTTACTTGTTGTTCCTATTACTTAGATCATAATTTCATCATATCAAGAATGTAAAACATGATTTAATTATCATATATATTCATTATATATTTATTTATAATAATCCATAATATTTTAAGATAGAAAATGAAATGTACCGTTCATGGATATGGTAGGTCATACGTACGCATGAACGCTACTTCCATTTGTTTGTCGTATTTAAAAAGTAAGTGATATATATATCTGTGTGTGTGTGTGTTATCATTAAATTATCATATTTATATCATATTTTTTACATTATTTTATTAAACCATCCTTTATATATTCCACTTATAGCGTGAATGAATCACATCACTTTGAGGACACGGTAGTTCACACATCCACAAATGATGTTATCATATTCCCACGGATTGTAAAGCATAAAGGTATGTGTTATATAAAAATTAAAAAGTATAAATTCATTATAAATATCATATATATCATATATAAATACTTTTTACATCATAATTCCCACCCATGAGAGGTGGTGAAGGAAAAATGAACAATCATCGTTTCGCAGGCAGTAGTCTGTTATACACACAAACAGTAAGTTCGTTACCAATTAGATGGAAGTGTGTGTAAGTGTAGGTATAAACCTTGGAATAAAAAAATATAAGTATATTTAGGATAATTAGGTTATTATATAATCATTTAATAATAATATTTTAGGGGTGGATAAGGAAATAAAATGAAAGTGATCGTTGAAGAATGTTACCTCGTTTTTGGGTAACTCCTTTTGGTTTATAATAAAACACTTACTTGGTCGGATTTTTTCACAACTTTGGGAATATAATATGAGTTTAGGGATGTGGGGAGATTATTTTATTAGATTTTTGATGATAAAAAGAGATATATAGGTGTTAATAAGTGGGATAGTTGAGTGCCTTTTTATAGTGGAGGAGGAGTGACATTCTTGTAAATTTTTGAAAAGAGAATTCCACCCATGTTTTTCCCATGTAAATTGGATCCAATAATTATAAAACTTATATAAAAGGGAGTATATGGTCGAAATATTAATATAAAATTGATTTTTGACAGGTTTATAGATCAGTTTGGCCCCTAAGTTTAATGTTTTGTCATTTATTAAGCTAATTTTCTTCTTAATCATTGTAATTAATGTTAATCACTTTCACTAATATTATTTGTCAAAATATAATTTGAACTTATTATAAATTATAAATTATGATGATTAAAAATATTTAATCAATTTTTTCAAATTACAATCACATAAGTGTCCTAAATTAATTTAAAATTAATACCACATATAGGATGACTATGCGTGTTTTTAAAGTAAAAATGTTCAAAATTTTGCTAAGTTTTTATATCTAGTTTCAAAGTGAAATTAATTTCAATTACATAAATTGGATTAATTTATGTAAAATTGATATATTGATACTTTAAATCCAATTTAAAATATAATTTATCCATGTAAATTTTTTATATGAAAAATCAGTTTTCAATTAAAAGTCAGTATTTTCTATTATTCATCAAAAAATGAAACTTCACAAAAAAATATCGTAAAATCACCCTAAGATAATTTTTATGTTATAATTTAAAAAATGAAGTTTATTTTGAAATTTAAAATTTATAAAATTTCCAAAAAAAATTAAAATAGGTTCTCCATTAAAATACGGTAAAATTACCTTCTTAGAAAGATACGCTTTTTAAGCATAAATTTGGATTTATTCTTATCTTATTCTTATCAACCCTATTGTATAAATATAAAAAATATTTTATTGAATATATAATATATATATTTCATTAATATCATTCACTAATAGTATTTAATTTAATTTATTAGGATAAAACTCCCTTGTAATCATAAAAACATTTCCTTTATATTCAATTGGTTCTTATATTCGTTTCTAATAAATTGATTACCAATGAATTAATTTTCTATTTTTGTAAACCATATATTTTCATAATTTATTTAATCCTATTAATATCCTATAATTTAGCATCTAGGTTATATCTTATTATATTAAATAATATTAGTAGTATTCGGTAAAACTCAGTCTTACATGTAACCCAAGCTATCGAAGAAAGTATTTGTTGTGTGTAACGCAAGCTCACTTAGTATTTAATGAATTAAAATATATAAAATATATTGAATTTATTTTAAAATATTAAATATACCATAAATTCTTGAGAGGTTATATTCCTTTCTACGTTTGGTGTTGTGTGTCATACACGCTATCGAATAAAAATTTACTCTTTTAGAATTTTCTAGGTGTTACATTCTCCCTACCTTAAATAAATTACATACTTGAAATTTAAAATCAGTATCAGAAATCTAAGGTTTGAAATTTTAAAATTAATTTGTTGAAATATTACATTGTGAGAAGAGTTAATAAAATATCCTCTTAATAAGAGAGTATGATAAGTACAAAGGTCACATGGAATAACTTATGACTGGTTTCTATATATGAGAATAGTAGTAAAAAGTGGTGATATGGACTTAGAGTAAAAGAATAAATATTTATAGGGATTGATTGAGGTCATCAATCACAAAAAAGTGGATGATCAGTGGAATGTTGTGGTCCTCAAATCCATAAATTCATGATGATTTAAAAGACCATCAGTTCAATAAAAATTAAGGTATCAGATCAAAAAAATTGATCATTTTCCTAATATTGAGTAATTATTTTACTACTTAAGAATATAAGAAAATATACATACTTGATACGTTTCAATTTCATATGAACAATTCCATCTTTTTGTTTTTCTTCGATTAAATTCTTATTTATCCCTTACTCCATGAAATGGTTATCCTAGAATGAATCCCTTTTTTAAGCATAAAATTTTTCTTTTAATGGATCATAATACCCATAAAAAAGTCATTATATTTGTCTCTAACTATTTTACAAAACCTATATAGTTAAGATATTAATCTCAAAACCTAAAAATTAATACTACTAGTTCATTATTAATATTTATTTTTCAAATAATTTAACTATAAATAATTAAGTCATGACCAGGAAATTGTGTAGGCCAGTGGTAGGTGCAAAACCCTTATCATCCTTTAGTCATGGGTTTAAGACCTAATTCCTTTCCTAATTTTATGGGTTTTCATCTGGCATATGAGTTTTCCTTTTTCTAAAATATATTAATATAATTTCCAAAATAAATATGATGGGTATCCTTGAAATTTAGTTGTTAAATAGCCTTTTAACTAAGGTTTTAAATACAACCATAATACATAAATACTTTATTCATTTATTTTCGCATATATCCATCCTTGGTATAGGTTTTATCTTTTATAAGATTATATTGACTCAGGTAATGCCTAGGTTCCCCACATTTAAGGAAATGAACCATAAATGGATCCTTAGGATGAGATTTATTTCCTTCCATTATACTCTTCATTTTTTCTTAGTAATTATTTGTTTTATGACCTTATTTATAACACATAAATAATTTACGCATCACATTGAAACACTTTCCTTGGTGTATCCTTCCACATTTCTTTCATTATGGAAATAAATCCTATTTCCTTAATTATCTCCACCACTCGAGCTCTTAGAAAACTCTATCCTTCTCTTTTTTAGTGAGTTTGGGAGTTTGTTAAGGTATATTTTTTTAATCATATTTTAGGAAAACTAATTAGGAATGAACACAATATCTTTCACTCCTATAAAAATCCCATTTGGTTTCTCATTGACTCCATATTTTTATTCATATTCAATGTTTACATAATTCCTTCAGGTTCCATCCATTGACTAAAACCAGAAATCAGAGTGTGAGTAAAAATAGTCATAATGATAAAATCGTATAATCATTTATAGGATATCTAAATCATGAAACCTTATTTTCAATCTAAAACACCTTAGGTTTAACCTAGGTTGTTTATTTTCATTATATGTTCAAATACTTCACAATGTTTTGTAAAGAAAATGTGAATTATCATAAGAATATCTCCTAGTACTGTCAAACCAGGTGTGCGGTAAGGCCCATTATCATGAACCAGGTTATGATCGAGTCAAACCCAACACACCTTTTCATATTTGTTACCCCTAGGTACATTTGTTTCAGAACCACGCCCACTTGTATTATCCAAATAGATATGTATTTCTTGGGAAACCACATAATATCTATCTAACCGAAAATTTAGTATCTTCTTCTATACTTATCCTCAAATTCTATCTTAGGTTTACGTTCCCTAATCTATGTTTTCATAAATCTAGTTCCGAAGGTTTCTACTAAACCTTCTCTCATACCAACTGTAGTGACTCGACCATAGAGTGCTCGGTGTTGGTGCCTAATATCATTACATTGGCATAAGATATAAGTAAATCATGTACCAAAGGACTAAATAGTTTAGTAGTCTTGGTAAAATAGATACATACATGAGTCTTGTATTAAAAATGAATATAAAAATTACAACATATTTTTTTCTTTCAAGGATATTAACTTTATTCCATATAGAGTATCCTTGAATATATTTCTTAGTACACTTCAGGGAATCCTGGGGAAAGGAAGAAAAATAAGGGTGATCATAAATTCTTAGTAAGGGTAAAGTACAATGCAAACAATAATTAATTAATGATAATAATCATTATGGCAAGGTAAATAACTAAACACACATTCCATGCAATCAATAAACTGAGAAGTAAATGAATAAACAGTATGGAAAGGTAAATAACTAAAAAACATGACATTTAAATAACTGGATAAGGCGCAGTCAACATGTCATGGTGAGAAATTGAAAACACATGTCATTTAATCAATAAACTGAGAATGATATGAATCCATAGATTTTGTCATAGTGAAAATATCATGGATAATAAATAATAAATATTAATGAAGGAAAATCTTAATTATAAAACATCATGTTTCCTAGGAACATGATACCTTTACAATAAATATCTATCCTCTAAACAATTTAAAACAAACTGGGTGAAAACCCATTATCTTAGGCTAGCCAATTGATTTCATCTCATGAGACTACTAACGCATCGCGGGGCTTGCATTAACTAGTCCCCAACCCATAGGTCTTGTATTAAACGGTCCCTAAAATATTTATTTCATACCAAAATTATTCCTCATATATTTAATAATAAATTTAAATTCATAAACAAAGATTCTTATTAAATATCCATATTGATTAAAGGATATGTATTTTTGAATATTTTCCCAGTAAATCAAATAACTTTCAAAGTAAAAACCATATGTAATCATAGTATACGGTTAAGGAAATAATAATATTAATTACATGGGAATATGTATATTTAATATAAATTTAATTTATAATAAAATTGATCATAAGTAAGTGATTGTTTCAAGAGAAATTTAACAATCACAGATGAAAGTGATATTGAAAATATAACTCTTACAACTTGGTAATTTTCAAGTCAAAACCCTTTGGATGAGATAATTCAAAGTAAAACATTAAATACCATGTTTATAAAAGTATTAATTATATAACATATCAAAAGGGTTGGTATATACACAACAAAAAATAAGTAAATGGTGAATATGGAATTTTATCTCACAGATGTAAAAAAGTGAGATTAAAATCTCTTACCTTGCGTTTCCTTTTTGGGTCCACATACTTTAACCCAATGTATAATGTTTTTAATAATGTTATTAACTTTTAAAAATAACCATAATTGTATTTATAATATCATATATTAACTTCTTATAATATCTTATTACTAATTTGTTAATAATCTTTCATTGTTTTCGTTATTTCGGGTGTTAATTGCCTAGTTTTTTTAGTATTTTTTGAATTGTTACTTGTTTTTCATATTACTTATATCATGATTTAATCATATCCATAATGTAAAACATGATTTAATTATCATATATATTCAGTATATATGTATTTATAATAATCCATAATATTTGGATATAGGAAATGAAATGTATCATTCATGGAGTCGGTAGGTCGTACGTACGCATGAATGATACTTTCATTTCTTTGTCATATTTAAAAATTAAGTGATATATATATATATACTATCATTATAATATAATATTTATATCATATATTTCATGTTATTTTATTAAAACTATCCTTTATACATTCCATGTATAGTGCGAATGAATCATGTTGCTTTGAGGAGGCGGTAGTCCACACTTCCTCAAATGATGTCATCATATTCCCAAAGAATGGAAAGCATAAAGGAATGTGTTATATAAAAATTAAATAAGAATAAATAAATTATAAATATAATATATATAATATATAAATATAGTTTCCATCATAATTATCACACATGAGAGGTGGTAAAGTAAAAAATGAACAATCCTCGTTTTGTGGGGTAGTAGTCTGCCGTACACACGAATGGTAAGTTTGTTACCCATTAGATGGAAGTGTGTGTAAGTGTAAGTAGAAAAATTAGAATAAAAAAATATCAGTATGTTTATGATACTTATATTATTATATAATTATGGAATAAGAATATTTTATGTGGTGTATAATGAAATAAAATGAAAGTGATTGTTGAAGAATGTTACCTCATTTTCAGGTAACTCCTTTTGGTTTATACCAAAAGACTTCCTTGATGGTTTTATGGATAATTTGAGGCTTATATGATTAGTTTAGGGATGTGGGGATATTATTTTAGTAGATTTGGGATCATAAAAAGTTCTTGGTAGTTATTAATAATTGGGAGGTGTTAGTGCCTTTTTATAGTGGAGGATGAGTGGCATTCTTGTAAATTTTTAAAAAGCAAATTCCATCCACGTTTTTTCTATGTCAGGTGGCTCCAATAATGATAAAAAATAGATAAAATTTAGTATATGGTATAAATATGAAAATACACTGGATTTTTGAGAAGTTTATATGTCATTTTTTCCTTTAAGTATAAGTTTTAGTCCCTTGTTAAGCTAATTTTCCTCCTAATCGTTGTAATTAACTTTAATCACTTTCACTAATATATTTAGTCAAAAACTAAGTTTTCCTTATTATAAATTATAAATTATTATGATTCCAAATATGGAATCCATTTTTATAAATTACAATCACATAAGTGGCAGAAATTAATTTAAAATTAATCTTGTAGGCTAGACGACAATTCGAGTTTTTAAAGTAAATATGTCCAAAAGTTTGCTAAGTTTTTATATCTAGTTTCAAATTTAAATTTATTAAAATGAACTAAATTGTATTAATTTATGTAAAATTTATCTAATTATACTTTCAAACCAATTTAAACTTATAAATTATTGAGACGAAAAGTCAGTTTTCAATTAAAATTCAGTATTTTTCACTATTCATCAAAAAATGAAACTTCACAGAAAAATACCAAAAATTAAACCTAAGATAAATTTTATATTATTATTTAAAAAATAAAGTTTATTTTGACATATAAAATTTATAAAATTTCCAAAAAAATTATTTAAAATAAGTTCTCCATTAAAAGGCGATAAAATTGCCTTTTTAGAAAAATACACTTTTAAGCATAAAAATGGATTTATTATTATCTTATGATTATTAAAACTATTGGATGAATATAAAAAATATTTTATTGAATATATAATATATATATTTACTTAATATCATTCACTAATAGTAATTAATTTAATTTATTAGTATAAAGCTTCCTTGAAGCATAAAAACATTTCCTTTATATTCAATTGGTTCTTATATTTATTTCTAATAAATTTATTACCAATGAATTAATTTTATATTTTTTTAAACCATATATTTTAATAGTTTATTTAATCATATTAATAACCACTAATTTTACATCTGGGTTATATCTTATTGTATTAAATAATATTAGTAGTATTTTGTAAAATTTAGTCTTGCGTGTAACGCAAGCTATTGAAGAAATTATTTATTGTGTGTAATGCAAGATAACTGAGTATCATATGCATTAAAAGATACAAAATATATTGAATTTATTTTAAAATATTAAATATTCCATAAATTATGGAGATTTTATATTCCTTTCTATGTTTGGTGTTGCATGGCATACATTTTATCGAATAAAAAGTTACTCTTTTAGAATTTTCAGAGTGTTACACATAAAAATTAAGGGTTAATTAGTTAATCTAAATGGAAACATTATAAACTCATAATTTCCATACCTCATATAGAATTTTGATTTAGTATAGAAGCCTTATTCAATCTTAATTGATGATAACCAAAATAAAGATCGATCTTTGAGAAGTATTTAGCTTCTTGAAGTTGATAAAAAATGTCATCAATACGCATTAAAGGATACTTGTTATTTTTAATATTAGAACCAATTTATATATAATAAATTTACAAACTCATAGAATCATCCTTATATTTTAAAAATAGGATATGTGATCACTAAGGTGGCACACTAGGGTGTATGAATCCCTTATCACAAAACTCATGTAGTTGTTTCTTTAACTCCACTAATTACACTAGGTTTATTAGATTGGAAAACATAAATATGTGTTCTTCATTAGAAATGAGTTCAATGGAAAAATCATATTCACATTCAGGTGGATGTCTAAGTAAATCCTTAGGAAATAGATCAATGTATTTTTTTCACAATAGGTATATCCTATATTATTAGGATATCCATCCCATTCATAGATTTCACCTACTCTTCTTATTCTCTGGTAATTTTATAAAGTTGAGCTATTAGAGGTGGATCTAAACAAGATTTGGAATATGAAATCTCTTCACTAAAAATGAGGGATTATATTCTTATTTCCCAATCAAGTTCACAACTAGGGAATCTTTATGAATCTTAATAGAAAATTCCCAATATATCTTCATTGTAATGAGATTTTAATTAGGTGTTTTGATTGAAAAAACATTTTTAGTGTGATTGGGTATGATTAAATTCTATTAGAAAACATGAAATATATGAAAGATTATTTTGATCTCAGATCAAATAAAACAATATTTAACTTGAGTTTAAGATCAAAGAACCAATTATCATGTCATTCAAGACTTAAAATTCTACAATAGTAATAATATAATATTATCCTTTCTGCCTTACCTTCTTCTAAAGTAAATTCCCTTAATTCTTGGGGAATTGGATAGAATAATTTCCCACCACCTTTTAGTTGAATCATTAGAAATTAGAAACTTTTCTTTTTACTTTTCATTCATGAGCTTTATTTCCTTTATCTCCAAACTTATAGAAAACTCCCATTCCCTTTAAGCATGCCCTATGGTGTTTCTTCCCATAGTTCTTACATATTAGAAACTCTACCATTCCTCTATTTTACTTTAATAAGTTTCTCTATACATGATACTTAGTTTTCCTCTTCTTCTCTTGATCTTCTTTGAAAATAAAATAATTAGAGAACTCTTTCTTAGTCTTAATAAAACTTTTCACCAGCTCCTCATATAAAAAATTTTGACTTACCAATTCCATTCCAAGGATTTGAATTGGTCTACTAAATAATTGATATATCTTTCTTTCTAGAATATGTACATAGTATGAAACATTTATTATTAACCATGTAATGTTAAGATCATACTCAACAATATTTTACTCTTCCTATTATTATAAATTTATGAATTTCCTTTCCATATAATCTCATTTCACATAAAGAAAGTACTTTTCAAATAATATCACCTTAAAAGACTTCCATTCCATACTCTTTATCACCTCGTCCTTCTTAATGTTTTGAATCAATTCTCATTATTGATCACCATCTCCCCTTGGATGATATAATAACATGATAACCCTATCCCTTTCACTACTTCCCAAAATGAGGAATGTTTTTATTTAATGACTTGATCCATTGTTGAGATACTAATGTATTGATGGTTCCATTAAATTATGGAGTTTTATGCTACATAAATCAAAAAAAATTATTAAAATATGTTGTGGAGTAATAGGTTGTTCCATACGGGAAAGGTTATTAGACATAACATGAGTTAACTATCCTAATATAGTTATAATATTCTTATCTCTCACACTAGACTTATTGACTTTCTCTGTAGGGAAATCTCTATATTGATTATGAGTGTTGAAATGGTTTTCATTAATTCAATTGGGTTACATTTATAAACAATGTTATACACTTAATTAGATCATAATACTATGAGTATTGAATCATATTATATAATTCATATATATGTAAAGTATTCTAGAAAAATTTATTGAATATTCTAAGGGTTTCTCATAATGTTTGTGTTATCTAGCTATGTTCTTCTAAATATATTTTTCCATGTCTTTATTAAACTTGATCTGATACCAACTGTAACACCCCCAACTTCAGTAACTCAAATTCAGTGGTTACTTTATTATATTGGTATATAATACAAGATAACACATTACATAGGATCCAATGTTTTATTAGTTACATACATGATCCTTAAAATAACTCATAAAAATAAAATGAAAACTTTATTATTCCTTCTATAATTTCCTTAAATCATTCATAGCACTCTTCTTATTTTCTTGTGAAAAGGAAAACATAATTAAGGGGTGAAATAAGGTTCTTAGTAAGGGGTATTATACTATGGAAGTTATCATAGAATAAATAAGGAATAAATTATATGGTAGGAATAATCAAGTGCTTCTATATAATTGATAACATAACCATGAAATATATACAAGGATAGCATAATAATGGAAATAAATAATCACATAAATAAAAATAAATGATTCCATAGTGATGGAATGCATAATGTTGGGCATCTTAAGCATACCACCAAGGCCTTGTGCCAAGTCAACATACATAAACGGGTAAGGCATACACCAAATACCCGAACTAATTTTTCTCATGATTTGTGTTGATTCATTGATGGGTTATATAATTTTTGGACCCACCTAATAAAAAATGAGTCCAATGTATGAGTTTGGATAAAATCACGTATCCTAATGTCCTAAAAGGAATCACTTACATTCACAAGTCTTAGTAATCAATACTTGCCTGTATAAATGTAATGGGTATACATATTGTCTATGTTTCCCCCATTAAATATAATTACATTCCTATCTAGGTAAATATCCATCACAATATGAGGAGTTATAGGAAATTGAAATGGAAAGTATCATTGATGAAATTATAGTAGAGTGGGATACTTTCAACATATAATGGTATAATTAGGAATTGGTTAATGAATTCAATGGTTAGAGACCAAATAAATTGTGGTATCCCAGCTGGGATCAGTTGATAATAGTAGTTGAATAGGTGTCCACATGGCCTCAAGCATTCCTATACATACACTAAAGGTAGCCTACTAGCTGCGAGGGTCTATAAGATGGTAGTGGGGAGACTATAACCTCGTGATCAGAGTAAGGTACAGGGGAATCATAATAGTAGTAAATAGAATAAGAATAATTAAACCATAAAACTATAAAATACAAACTGGCATAAACAATATCTAATTTCATATACAAAATGATGTTGATCATGTCATAATGATATAGAAAACAGGACGGTACATGGAAAAAAAAGAAACAGGCATATACAATATGTTGTAAAAAATATAGAAAGACCAAAAGGACTAGATTAAATAGCATCATGAGCATAAACTCAATAATTTTCTCCCATACTCTATCCTAGCATAAGAAATCAGGATTCTAGAACTGGACACTTCCCTATGTCCCTACCTATAATCATGAAGTATGTTCGGGTACCAATCGGCAGCCTGACCAGGGTGTGAGATACACTTAGTAGGCCACCACCAATGGTGTCTATAACAACTCAAGTTTTTACATATAGGTTGTAGTGGTGTGAAGATATAACAAGATTAAATCTATAAAAATAAGTAAGGTAATGCAATCTATAATCACATGTTATAACAAGTAGTCTAACAATGATGAATAACTGTATAATGGAACAAACATTAGCTACGGCCTATGGGAGAATATCTAGTGTCAAGAAAGTACAACATACACCGTATAATCATTTATCATGCCTATAAGTTCTAAGACCCATGGCCAATGACCAAGGCATCCTCTTTGAGTTCAGGGAGACCATCCATAGAAAAATAGGTGTAGTGTAGACATACATGGTCTAAGACCCAGGGCCCATATATAAAGTTGTCCTATTTGAGTCAATAGATCTTATCTATAGAAAACTCGATAAAGGATTTTCTAGATCCTAATGAGAAAGTTTGAGGTGGTCCAATCAATCTTGATCCATGTTAATAATCCAAGGAATCCAATAATAAATATTCAAGTGGGTCACTGGTACCATACCATAACACCCATAATCAATGTAATATATATAATGATTCATGGAACCATCTTGGTTTCCATGACCTTAATCCATTAGATTTATCATAATAATTGCATTAAGCATTTCACACATAAGTGACAAGGTAAGAGTCCATGTTAGTGTCCATGATTTTAATCGGTTTAATTTAATGAATTATAAAAAGGATCAATGGTTCATGTTAGTGTCCATGTCCTTTTTATCAATTGAATTTATCATATTCAATTCTCAATTTAATTCACATATATGTGATAAGAAGAATGTCCATGTTAGTGTCCATACCACTTCACTAATCAATTACATAATTATGCATTTGGTTAATGTATTGTCCATTTCATTCCACAATTCCCTTTTTATTACATTTCATTGCACCTTTAATTTATAAATTAAAAGGTACTAAAAAAAGGTTCTCATCCCTTAACAATTCATTTAATTTTAAACATATGGATCCCTTTAGTCCAATCCAAGATGAACTCACCCCAAGGGTGATGAAAATATAATCAATGAAACAAAACCCACCTCATGGTTAGTTTTATTTTAGGTTAAAACCTCTAACCATGTATATGGGTGTAATAAAATGTATAAATTATAGTTTAAAAATTAAATTTAAAGGTCTATTAATTTAAGGAGAAACACTTGAAAGGTCTAGTGTGTATCACTGTAGATAAATCTATAAAACCCTCAAACTTTTAGGGAAAAGGTATAGACCACCTACCCTAGATTATTATAACTCCCCTCATCTAGTATCATCTTCAAATTTAGTCTAAGAATTAATAAATTAAAGAAATAGATGAACACCCTAAAATAGGGTAAAATATATCACATGGATTTATCATTATGTATGGAAAGATAAAAAAAGGAATAAATCAAGTGAATTGAATAGCTTACTGATACTCTTCCAATATGACACATGGACAAGGAATCATACACTGTTTAAAGGACCTATCACAAATCCTAGGTGAAGGTTTAAGGGAGATCCAAGCATGGAGGTGTTATGTGTGGAGGAGGAAGGAAAAAGGGGAAGATAGAATATAATAAAATAGAGGAAATTAGTAATTTCCCCTTTCTTTAACAAGCACGTAGTTTATCCATAAGTTTTTTCAAACCATGCATCAACTATTCACCACCTCTATCCTAAAGTCATAACCCTTCTCATGGTTGTTCACATGGTTTAACAAACCATGAACCTAACCGTACGAACTATCTACTTAAGTGGAACTAAGGGTGTGGGCTAGGAACACTACTAAGATAACTATACATAGCCCTTGTGGATACCCTATTTAGTTTCTCTATATCTACTCTCATGTCCATGCATCCTAACTCACATGGTTTACAAACCATGCTCCTTCCCATTTTTAGCCGCATGTTTGAACCGCATTGTTACTACTAACTCTATACCAACTGTGTGCCTCTATGTATTCCTCCAAAAACTAGAGATCTAGGTTCTAAAAGAGCCTTGGAATATCTTGAAACCTTATTTAAACCTTTAATCACTTCCATTAGAATAAATAAATAATTCTAAAATTAAAGGGTTCATACCTCATATGAAAATTCAGGATCTTACAATCTCCCCTCCTTAAACCAACTCATCCCCAAGTTTCCCTTATAAGGTGGTAAAACATCATATAGAAATAACTATAGCCACTAAGCATGTAAATAAGCCTCTTTTTCCTAGTTCTTTTTCTATACACAGTCGTGCTTCTATAGCATCCATACCATAAGAACTAACCTTCCTTGGATAGCCTTCATTGTAATGACAAAAGTTTATGAATAATTTTTTTCAAATAAATTAAATTTCTTTGATGTATCAAGTTTCACACCACACCAAGTTAATATTTTCTTATGCATTACACCAATATAATCTTACACTACACACAGCTCCAACTTGTCTTGTATTACACGCAACACTGAGTTTCTACAAAACAACAATTTATTATTATAATTATATAAATGAGATAGTTATAACATAGCCATTAAACTTAGTAATATAAATAGTAATAACTAATTTTTTAATATTATCTTTAATTTTTTTATGTAAATAAAACATATTGATAATATAACATATAATTTTTTTAAAGTCATTATATGTTTGAAAATATTATTTTCTTAAAAGAACTACTTTTTATGTCCTTCTGTGAAAAATTATAAAATTAACTTTAGAAACTTTTAGAAATTGAATTTGATAAAATAAAATTCATTTTAATTCAGAATTTTGAAATTGGTTTAGGGTGAATTTTATGGATTTTTATGAAAAACTTCATTTTTTATGAATAGTGAAAAATACTGAATTTAAATTAAAAACTACATTTCATCTAATTTATTTATATAGTTAAATTATATTTTAATTTTGTTTTAAAGTATAATTAGTTAAATTATATATCAATCGATCCAATTTAGGTAAATGGATTCAATTTCACATTGAAATTGGGTATATAAACATTTCAAACTTTTCTCCTTAAAAACATGTTGCCTCACAACGTCTGCGGGATTAATTTTAAACTAATTTTAGATAATTTTTTTAATTTAATTTTGAAAAATGTATATAAATATTTGTAATAAGTATGAAATTTTTTTTCTAATAAGTTCAAATTATTTTTTTTGACCGAAATTATTAGTGAAAACTATTTAAATTAATTAAAGTTATTAAGGTGAGAATAAGCTTACTTAATGATTAAACTTAGAATATAAGGTATGTAAATGAACTAACATTTTTTCAAAACCCATTTTCTGGAAATATTTTGACCCTAAACACCCTTGGATCAATTTTCATGAGTTATTGGGATAATATTCCATGAAAGGGGCCTATATAATAAGTTAAGTAAGGAAAAAAGACAAAAAAGGAACCATCCTTGCCTTTAACACTTATAAAACATTGGAGTAGGGAAGAAGCTACACGGGTTTGGTTATAAATATTATTTTAGAATATAAATGGGTTATTTTTATCATAATAATTTATATTTAATTTTTTAGATATGATATAATTACATTAAATGCTTAAAAATCCAATACATGAATTATTCAGTTAATAATTAAATAAAATAAATAATATTTAATTAAATAATTTAAAATTACTAAAAATATTATATTATGACAATTGATTTTTAAGTGTTAATAAATATCAAGTATTTTCTATTCATGGCCCAATTTATATTTTATAAATAACATATCGACCCATAAATAGTAAAAACTTTGTTAGTGTAGTTAGGGTTAAGCAGTGTTTTTGCGCGTTACATGTGTTCCCATTAAAATTAATTTCAAACACATATGTGGTTTTTATTTTATAAATTGGATGTAATATTTTAGAATCATTGGGTCTAAATTTTCTAATATTTATCACTTTAATTTATTCTTAATGGTTAAATTACATAGGTTAGAAAACTAGTTACCTTACTAAAAATCAAAATGATAAAAGTGGGAAACTTAGAAGTTATGAAACAAAATAATAAAAATGAACTTATTTTTATATGGTGAAGGTTTTTATCAAACATAATTTCTCTTTAATCCGTTATTTTTCATTTTTTAAGCACACGAGGTAAGGGATACCTGCCAATAGTGTTTACCTTTTTGTATTTACAAGAATGTCACTCCCCCTCCACTATAAAAAGACATTCACCCTTCCCATTTATTCACGCATATCAAGAAACTTTGGATCATCCAAACCCTACCCAAATAAGATTAAAAAATACCTCCTATCACCCTATATTCCTAAATTTGGTCATAAAAACAACCAAGAAATCCATTTGGTGAAAACCAAAAGGAGTTACCTGAAATATATGTAACATTCTTCAACGTCCATTTATGTTTTATTTCTTTCTACACCCATTAAATTATTATTATTTCATGATTATATAATAACATAAGTATCCTAAATATAATATGATTTTTTTTTAATTGTTCAATCTACACCTACACACACTTCTATCAAATGGGTAACGAAGTTACTGTTTGTGTAAAGTGGACTACCATCACGTGAAACGATATCGTTTGTTTTTCATTTTCCACCTCTCATGGTTGGGACTTATGATATAAATAATATTTTTATATGATATTTATGATATATTTATGCTTCTATAATTATTATATAATACATAGCTTTATGCTTACCATTTTGTGTAAATATGATAACTTCGTTTATGGACATGTGGACTAATACCACCTCAAAGTGATGTGATTCATTCAAAATTTATGTGGAATGTATTAAAGATGGGTTTATTAAATGTATAAGATAATTATAAAATAATAATGATACTGGAATTATAATATATATATATATATATATCCATATATTTCATTTACTTTCTTTCTTTCAATATGATAAGAAAACTGAAATAGTGTTCATGCGTACGTATGGTCTACCGTCTCCATGAATGGTGTATTTCCTGAATGCCAGAAGGCTTATATTTTTTATATATTTTTATAATACCCTTTTAAAGGTTGAGAGTTAACATTAACATAGTCCATATACCCATAGGAACTAATCCTTAGTACATGGCCATTACAAGCCCAAGGATCAAGCACCCAATAGCAATCCCCACCCAGCTAATACAAATTTTTGGACCATAGAAACCGATCTACAAATCTACATAGTAAGAAATACTAATTAATTGTTACATAGTCCTAGTACCGATGGAAGATCCATACCCTCTCATTCATTCAAATCTGAGAGCATTGCTAGTGGTTTTTACTTGCTCTGACCTCGTCTGGAATTTCACCTTTGTATATGACCCAAATAACCCTGTAATCATTAGTTTGTCCTCTCCAAGCCACAACATCCCATTTTATCCCCTACCAAAAAAAATTCACCATTCCACCCACTCACATGTACCATCACTAAATCCCACCCTGTCGTCGCTTATTCTAGTGTCGAATCTCACCCCACCATTTCCTGGACCCCATCGAGTCGCTCGCTTGCTGACCTGTGCTCTGACCGTCAACGAAGGATCCCCACCCTTGAAGTGTCATCGAACGGATTCCCTTGAATCATTACGCCTCCACCTATTCTCTACCATGACTGACCTCCGACCTCCCCAAAGAGGATCCCATGCCTCATGCCTCAAAGCATCGTCGAACAGATCCCCCTTCACCCTGCCACCTCCACCTGCACCCCACTATGATGTCTGCCTAGACACTGCACCGGCTACCCATGTCCCCCACCACATCCCAATAAATCCCCAAATATGGGTTAAATATGTATTGAACCTTGGTTTGATGCAGTTTTACGGGGTATCCTTTACCACTAGGCTGGGACCCCAACTCCATGAATGGTGTATTCCATTTCATATTTCTATCTTTTATATATTATTATAAATATTTATATAATATATATATATATATCATTTTTATATAATTCTTAACATTATGAAAATAAGTAAATCATAATCTAATTAAATAGGATCAATAATAACAAGTCAAAACATATGCAAAAAACAAAGTGGATATTACCTGAAATGTAACATTAACAAGGAATTGTTAATAAATGGGTAGTATCAAGACATAATCAAATCATATATGGTATGATGTATAAAAATATGGTTATTTTTTAGATGTATAATAAAATTATATTTATTATACAATAGGTTTTAACATGTACAAATTTATTCAAGACTGAAGGTAAGGGTTTTCTCGTCTCACTTTTATTTCTGTGAGATATATGCTATATTTACCACTTATTCTTATTTTTTTGTGCATATACTAACCTAAAACATGTTATATAATTAATTTAAATTATTTAATGATATTAAACTTTTAATTTATGTTATTAATTCATGGGGATCATGATTTAAAAGATACTCAGGTAGTAAAGGTATTTCTAGTCTCACTTTTATTTTAGTGTGACTTATGTCATATTCACCACTTATTTATTTTGTGTGGTGTATATACTAACCATGAATGTATTTTATGATTATTATTCTTCAATTTATGGTTATTTATATATCCATTTTATGATCTCTCTTTCATGGGTTTTATGGTTAAAAATTTACTAAATCGGTAAAGTAATTTTGTCTCATTTTTCATTCATTGAGATGCATGCCATGTTATACACCTATATTCTTCTACAATATGTATATAGTAACCTTTGAAATGCTATATCATGAAAATAATTCTTTTAATGACATTATAATATTCATTTAATGTTATTATTTTATAGGGATTATGATTCAAATGTTTCAAAATGGTATAGGATACTTTGAAATGTTTCAAGATTATTTTCCTCAATAAATGTTTTAAATGGTCCTTTAAAATAAAAATTTGATATAAGACTAAATAATTGGATATATTGTATTATTTTGTGGGTATATTATCCAATAAAACCATTTTTATTATTTATTTAAATGGTTTATGTTTATGATGAAAAGTTTGTTATGAAACTCATTTCTCTTTTATAGGTTATACCAAGATAAAATGATTATGAACCCCACTTCTTTTAATGGGTTATTATATTATGATATTATTGTGAATATTTTCACTTTTCCATAGGTTGTTATAGGATTAATTGTTTATAATATCCATTTCATTTCATGGGTTATGATATGATATTTATGAAACCTATCTCTTTTTATGGGTCATGATATGATGCTTGTTTTCTATTTTGTGGAAAATGGATGTATGATTTTATTATATGATGGTTGGGAAATATATATACCTCTAATGAATTGGGTAAAGATTTATATCCCATAATTATGATATGATTGGAATGAGAAGTTAACTCAGTTCGATATGACAGGGTCGGAATGAGGAGTGAACTTGGTTCAATGTGACAGGGCTAGAATGAGGAGTGATCTCGGTTCAGTATGACGGGGCTAGAATGAAAGTGAACTTGGTTAAGTATGATAGGGCTGGAAAAAGAAGTGAACTTGGTTCAGTATGATAGGGTTGGAATGATGAGTGAACTCAGTTCAGTATGAAAGGACTAGAACATGAATTGAACTCAATTCAGTAATACAGGGCTGGAATATAAAGTGAACCCATTTTAGTGATATAGGTCGAGAACAAGGAGTGAACCTAGTTTAGTGAAGGACTGTATCTACTAATATGGTCTTGGGAGTGAACCTTGACTACCAAGATAGTTTGGGGAGTGAACCTATACCACTAATGTGTCCTTGTAAGCGATTCCTTGACTATTATGGAAATCATTTTATATGTTTATGTGTCTGTCACAGTCCCATGACTTATGATTATGTTATGATTTCATGGATTATTCTCTTTATTCCCTTAATATTCATGTCTTATTAACTACCAATATTTATTCCATGATTTATGTTTATGTTATTTGATATGCAGGGTATTATTATCCATGTTATTCTCTTATTCTCATACCCCTATGCTTATGTTATGCTTATGCATCTCCTTTATTTTTACCCTTACTAAGCATCTAAGATCACCCCTTTCTTATGTTTCTTTTCCATAGGTTATTAAGAAAGTTTTTAAATGGGATTACTAAAGGGGAAGATATTTAAGGAAGATATTGAAGATATTTCACCCAGTTAGAAGATTTTTGTTCCATGTTTCCAAAGACACTAAAATATTATGATCCTCAGGCATGTATTTTCATAATGTGATGAATGTTCATCTAAAATGATGTAATATCCATGTATGTTAATCATATGTTTCTATATTCATGATCTAATAAATTATGAATATAGGATGATTCTCCAAGAATGCATCTACCTCCAACTCAACCTTGTCAGGATAAAGAATATGAGACAGGTCTGAATGATAGTGGTGAAGTTGAGACACATGGAATATTTTGTTCATGGTTTGGTACCTCTGAGTTAACTACAACTGATAGGCTACTGTACTGACTCTCTAAAATCTCAAAAGGCCAAATATAAAGAGTTGAAATTTTACCTTGTCTCTAAATCTGTCTATTCCTCAGTCTAGGAGAAACACGCAATAATATCTGATCCTCAACCTCAAACTCTAGTGATCAATGGTAGCAGCCAACATAAGACTTCTGAATAGACTAAACTAATCCATATTCTTCTTGATAAGTTGTACCTTCTTTGAATTCTCCTTAACGAGATGAGGTCCTAGTGGTGATGTCTCTCCTGCCTCTAACTAGCATAGGGGTGAATGGTAGGTCCTTCCATATAAAGCCTCATAAGTATCCTTTTGTATAGTTGCATGATATATGTTATTAATTTAGTGATTGATAGGTGTTTCTCACAGGAACCACCAAAATCTAAGACACATTTTTAGAGCATATCCTCTAACACCTATATGGTATGCTCAGACTAATCATTAGTTTGTGGTTGATAGGTTGTACTTAGTTGTACCTGTGAACCTAATTCCCTCTACAACCCCTTCTAGAATCGTAGCATAAAATTAGCATCTTCATCTGGAAAGATAGTATGTGGAACTCCATGAAGGAATATAATCTCTTTGAAATATATCCTTCCTAACTCATCCATTGAAAAGGTATATATGATATGTATAAGGTGAGATAGATTTTTCAATCGTTCTATGATTTCTCATACTACATCATAACCTTGAGGTGACTTAGGTAATCTTGTCACAAAATTCATAGTGGCATCATCCTATTTCTGCCTAGGAATGGGAAATAACTGCAAAATACTTACTATCCACTGGTGTTCTGCCTTCACTTGATGATAGGTGGAACACCAAGTAACGAAACTAGTTATCTCACTTTTTATACCAGACCACCAATATTGGATGTGTAAATCATAGTACATCTTTGTAAGGTTGGGATGTACTTCCTAAGTAGAATAATGAGAATCTTTCATCAACTCCTCTCAAATGTATCCTATAACCCAAACACTCCCATGAATGTGAAATATCTCATCCCCATCAATGGTCTAATCAGGTGATGGTTCCTCGCCTGAAACACTCTCCTGTATGACCAATCCCTCAGAATCAAAAAGATGCATCATCTTCACTCTATCCATAAGTAAATATGTCATAGCTAAATCTGTAATAATATACTTATTGTGATGTAACTATACCTCTAATTTCATCTCAAAAAATAATTCCATCAACTGCCACTCACTTCTATCCTATTGAACTACCTGTGTCTAAGTCTTCTAGCTTAGGGCATCAGTAACTACATTTCCTTTACCAGACATTTAGTCAAGATCAAAGTCAAACAATAATAGGTATTAAAACCATATTCATTACCTAATATTATATTCATGTTATATAAATATATAATTTATGTTTTTTTATTCTGTATACACCAAAACATTATCTCCCGGTAATTAATTCTTCCAACAATGCAAGGCATGAACCACAGTTTCTTGCACGAGATCATAAATAGGGTAATTATGCTCATGAGGTCTCAATTGGAAAGCCCCGTATGCCATGAACCGATATTCTTTCATCAGAACATCTCCTAGATTTATGCCTGATGCATCACAATATACCATATAGCCTCTGTCAAGGTTAGGTAGAATCAAGATCAGTGCTAAAGTCGATCTCCCTTTTAGATCCTAAAAGGACTTCTCGTATGCTTCAGACCATATGAACTTGAAACCTTTCTTGGTTAAGCCTGTGATCGGTGCTTCAAGATGTAAGAAATTTTGTATAAAATTTATATAATATCCTATCAACCCTAAGAAACTATGTATATCAAATACATTCTTAGTATGATCCTAGAAAATAATGGATCTCACCTTCTCTATGTCAACTGATACTCCTGTCTCTGAGATAATGTGACCCAAGAAGTGGAAATTATTAATTCAAAAGTGGAATTTAGTGATCTTAGTATATAGATGGTTCTCTATTAGTGTGCTCAAAATGATATCAATATGTTGTTCATGTTCATGTCAAGTATGTGAATACACTAAGATGTATTCCATAAAGACTACCATAAATGAATCTTGATACAGGTGAAAAATATGATTCATCAAAGCCATGAATATTGTTGGCATGTTCATAAGTCTGAATAGAATGACCAAATACTCATACAAGCCATATCTAATATGGAGTATATATGATGTTCTAACATGAACCTAATAGAAGGATAACCTCAAATCGATCTTACAGAAAAATCCGGCTCCTCTAAACTAGTCAAAGAGGTCATATATACATGGAAGTGGATACTAGTTCTTAACTATAAGTTGGTTCAAACAGAGGTAATCCATGAAAATCCTAAGGGTTCCATCCACCTTCTTGGAAAAAAGGATAGGTGAAATCCATTAGGAAATAATGGGTTATATAAAACTCTTATATTCCAAGTACTCTAGCTACCTCTTGAGCTCATTCAAATCATTAGTATCCATCCAATAAAGATGAATAGATGTTGGTGTTGCTTCTGAAACTATCTCAATAGTAAACTCTGCCTATCTCTCTGGAGGTAGTCCAAAAAAATAATCTGAAAATAAATCCCTAAAACAATATACTACTAGAGAGAAATCAGCCTAACATGTTCCCTAATCATCCATATAAGGTCTAGAAATATAGGATGTCACTCCACCTATCCCATGATGCTCAGGTCCATCTCAACTAGACTAGAAATCCCATTCACCCTTGTGAATATATATATCACCCTATGGTGATGTAAAAATACCCTTCAGTGATAGAAATCAACATAATCATGATAAGAAACCAACCAGTCCTTCCCAAAAATAATTTCCAAACCTGTCATCTCAAGGATGAAGAGGTTCCATAGGAAACAACACCCACCTATCACAAGGGGTAACTCCTTACACTAGAGTACAATCTCCGATTGAATACCCAATGGAGTATCAAGTTTCATCACACCACAAAAATACTCTATATCAATTCTGGGACTCTTCAAATTCACCATAGATATAAAATATTTAGAAGAATTTATATCAAATAGAGAAGAAACTAGAGTAGATACTATAAAGATCATTGATCTAATCGTAGATGGACCGACACTCTGCTCCTCAAGGATCAGTTTCATTGCATATATCTGGCCTAATCTATATCCCTGAGATATAGTCTAGCTACCCTGGTCAAGATCACTCTTCTATCACTATAAATCTAGTGTATGTCTCCCTCATCCATAACCACCTCCTTGGTCTGCAAAGTCGTTAGTGCTCCAACTCCCTATCTAACATGAATCTACTGATCCTTCTCTTGAATTTGGATCTAGTACGAATCCTATTATACTATACATAGGTGGAAAGGTCTAACAAAACCTCTTCTTATGTCCTATCCTACCATAGGATATGCTCTCATATGGGGATCTATCTCACTAGGTCTTCATATAACCCTACTTACCATACTGATGACAGATCACATGGCTACCCCAGTGCATGCTATGACTACTAATGCCTCCTAATGAAAGTTCTAAGAAACAATTCCTTACTCTGGTCAAATTAGTCCTGATTCTAGGAGCTGAATATCCCTGGATCACACCCGAAACATCTCTAGGGTTATGATTAGTGATAAATTCATGATTTACTATCTTGGTGATGGTTGTAAAACAAAACATGTTCACCTGTGATCAGATTTCATGACTGAGCCCTAGATAACTCATCACCTAGAAGGATATGTGTGAATAATTAGAGATATATGAAATATGTGGGGTAGTTCATAACTAATAAATCACCCTACTCTGGGTTCATTAACTTTTTGTCTCTGTTATACCTCTTCATCTCGGGAAAGAAATAATCATAAAAGGTCATTTGTAAATCCCTCCAAACCATAACCCGACACTGATCATTCTGGTTCAACACTTTCCACCATCTCTTGGATTAATCGCATAGCATATAGGTTGTGATCTTGACCCTCCTTTTTGGAGGCATCTCTAGATTCTTGAAAATAGATTATGTGGCCTCTAGCCATGACTCCACAACCTATGAAACTCCATCCCCCAAAAACATGGGTGGATTCAACTGTTGAGATTCATGCATCAACTCTTCCATAATAGGGGTATGTCACGGGGCTCCTTACATAGTCAATATGAGCCATAAGAATCCATATTGAAATTTTTCTCTAGTCAGGTATAATAGGAGGTGCCTCAAGTGGAACTACTGGAGGTAATATTGGTGGCTCAGGTCCTACCACCTCGAGAGCATGGTCATCACCACCCTCCTAGTGCATGTATTGAGGACATCATGTTGGCATAGCTCTAAAAATTCCAAGCACACTCCTCGGGATATATTTTATAATTATATAAATCATAGATATAAGAATAGTATAGATATATGACTTCCAATATTAGATTCACTCCCCTATGTATGCTCTTATGGCAAGGTCTGTGTGGTAAATAAGATCATAAATAATCATAGTAAATATTATTTACTTCCCACTACTAAGGTTGGGTTTGGTTCAAGTTCTCTATTTCACATCAAGGGTCCCGGTATACACTACGTTAGTTGTAATTTATAGAGGAAAACACCATTTAAGTTACAATTGGAGTCACTATTTAATGGAAATCATTTATTAAATTTCCAAGAATCCATTTTTCATACTCATTTATGTATTTAATGGTCCAGTTAGATGAGTCACCATTCCCAAATTATAAAGTGTTGCACCTTATAAGTTGTAATTGGTATGTCATGTAACTACGAATAGACCTTTACATTCAGTATCAAAATATAACAAGTTCATAATGATATCTCAATCAAATATATCACAATTCTTAATTTATGGAATTATGGTCCCTTTAAATTATAATTAGCACCCATGTAATCACATCAAACTAACGTTTTAGTTCATGTAATCATAGTCACATATCCCAAACATATAATAATTGGTTAATTAAGGTACCACCATCAAGATATATGGGGAAAAATTTAGGTTGATGCATAAACATTACTAACCAATTATTTATCCATTTCCTGCATGAAATGTTATCACAATTCCATAGGTATAGCAATCAAGACAATAATAACATAAAAAATCAATGCATGTAGTAAGAATAGAAAAGGCATGACATGTGCATGGAATGTGAATCCTCAAGTTCCTATAATTATGCATGAGACAACACATCATTTTCATACCAGGATGAGGAAAAATATAACCCATAATGCTAGAAATAGCACCAAAAAACATGTGTTTCACCCAATGATGAAATCAATACAACTGTAATAGGCATAATACTGAATAACAATTACCTTCCTAAGTAATTTTTTTCTCTATATGTGGGTTAGCTACTCCCAAACACAAGATCATTACCAAATACTAATATATTCTTAATCTATTATCTAATGACCCAAACAATATGACAAAAAGAAAAAGTGATTTGATACCACTTTGTGACATCCCAGACCAACTCACTCGATATCAGTAGTTGAACTGGTAGACACATGGCCTCAAGCGTGCCTCCACATATGTTAAGGTTTCTAAATAGTAATGAGGTTCTATAAGAGGGTGGTGGGGATACTATACCCTCGTGATCAGAGTGAGGAACATCAGAGTAATAATAGAAATAAATAGTCACAGAATAAGTAAACCATCCAATTATAAAATGCAAACTTGCATAAACAATATCCAATGTCATATACAAAATTATGGTGATCATGTCATACTGATATAAAAAATAGGACGGTACATGGGATGAAAAATAACAGGCACATAAAACATGATATAAAAAATATATAAAGTCCAAAAAACCTTCTCCACTAATATCTCAAGCATAAGCATGGTCTTATACTTCCATACTCTGTTCTAACATAAGAAATCAGGCATCCAGAACTGGAACCTTCACTTTATCTCTACCTCCAATCATGAAGTCTGTTAAGGTACCAATCAGTAGCCTAAACAGGGTGTGAGAAACACTCAGTAATCCACCACCAACAGTGTCAATAAAAAATATGGTCTATGCATATAGGTTATATTAGTGTGTAGATATAATTGAGTAAAGCTATAAAAATAAGTGATGTAATCCAGTATATAATCACAAGATATAACAAGCAATCTAATAATGATGAATAGTTTAATAATGGAATAAAAATAAAATATGGCTTATGCCAACATTTTTAGTGTCAAGAAATCATGGCATATACTGAATAATAATTTATCAGACTTATGAGGGTCAGGACCCAGGGATAATGACCAAGGAATCCTCTTCAATTTCGTGGATCCTGTCCATAGTAAACTCAATGTAGTGTGGATCTACATGGTCCAGGACCCGAGGCCCATGGTCGATGGTGTACTATTCGATTATATGAATCTTGTTCATATAAAATTTAGTAAATCCTTTATTGGATCATGAGGATCATGTGTGAGGTGGTCCAAGTAAGTCAGTTCCAAGGTAACAGTCCAAAGCATCCAATAATAAATATACAAGTGGGTCATTGGTGCCATACCATAACTCCCATTATCAATGTGACATATATAATGATTCAAGGGTATATGTTAGTGTTTATTCCCTTAATCCATTGGATTTATCATAATAATTTCATTAACCATTTCACACATAAGTGAAAAGGTGAGAGGCCATGTTAGTGTTCATGCCTTTAATCAGTTTCATTCAATTAATTATATATTGGATCACGGGGAATGTTAGTGCTTATTCCCTTTTTATTAATTGAATTTATCATGTTCAATTATCAATTTAATTTACATTCATGTGATAATAAGAAGGTCTACGGTGGTGTCAATTTCACTTTACTAATCAATTATATCATTATGAATTAGTCTAAGTAATTGTCCATTTAATTCCATAATCCCATTTTAATTCCATTTCATTCCACCTTTCATTTATAAATGACAAGGTACTAAAACAGGGTTCCTAAGCCTTAACAATTCATTTAATTTTAAAAAAACTTATTTTAGTCCAAGGAAATCTGAACTCGTCACATGGGTGTTGAAAATGTAATCAATGAAATAAAACCACCTAAAGGGTGGTTTGGGTTGTGGTTAATACCTCTAACCATTCATATGGGTGTGATAACATGTTTAAATTACAGTTTAAACATTCAATTTAAAGTTTTATTAATTTAAGGAGCAACTCCCTAAAGGTTTGTCCACGACTACAAAATTAATCTATTTCTATGGTTTGAAACTATAGAAATAGGACCAAAAACCATGGGCGTAGCTTACATCCATGGTTTGGATGAATTTTGGTCCCTATTCCCACTGCAAAAGGGTCTAGATATAGACATGGTTGAAAATATGGAAATATCTAGATATATCCATGGTTTAACCATGGGTATTAAAGCTTACTAACATGGTTTAAACCCTGGAAGTGGGTTATCTATTACCACAGTTTAAACTATGGAAATAGCTAGATATAGGCATGGTTTAAACGACTATTAAATCCTACTATCATGGTCTAAAATTTAGAAATATCTTGATATATCCATGGTTAAACCATGCCAATATATGCCTAATTCTATGGTTTAAACTATGTAAATATGGTACCCAAATTCTAGGAAACACACCCCCTTCGACATACCAAATACACCACCTGTGAAATCCAATTTCCACCAAAATCCAAAATACAGATACAGAAAAACTAATACATATAAAATTTCCATTTTATAAAAAAAATGATAAATATACATATATAGAAACTATTAATAATTTCACTCAACAGTGTCATCAGAATCCTCATAATTATCGGCACCGATATCAACATTGTTGATGTGTGTGCGACCACCACTAGCATCCTCTCCATTATCATTGGCCTCTACACCAGCATCATCATCATCACCACCAAAATAATCACCATCATTATAAATTTATCATCAACATTATAAACATCCATCCACTATTGTTTCACCCTCATCAGCTAGGATCTAATGTAAATGATCATTTGGTCCAAATGTGTCTAGTTCATTTGCCGCTAGAGATTGAAGAGTGTCCTATAAAATAGTTTTACCATTTTAATAGATAATAAAAAATAATAATATAAAACATTAATGTAAATTATAAAATATAAAAAAACTAAAAATATAAAAAAACCAAAAAATTAATTGAGTGAAACAAATTCCAAGTTATAACATGAGTATGAGAATTATACATGAGTAGCCTAAATTTCTAATGATTGATAACTCTTTTGGTATGGGGTCATACATTTCGATATTAATTGCACATTCTTATACAGGTTATATGTACATGGTAATCCTTTGGGTTATTTTGAAGAAATCTTATTGGGTGTTATAATATCCCGTGTATGTAAATATTAGTACACGTAAGTGTTTTATTATTGTTGTTGCTTTTTATTTTCAGGTATGTTGGGTTTAGGCATGTTTTCTAGGATGATGATTTTACCATGGGTAATTGAGAATAGATGTGGAGGATTATTCAATTGTTCTTATTTGGTTGTATTGATGTTATGATGCCATTATGAACTGATTGGCTAGTGATTTGTATATGTATTATTAATTTTGTGTATATATATATATATATTGGTATTTCATATATTTATTTCATTCATGTTTTTCTATCCATTTAATTCATATTCATTTGATTAATAAGGGTAAACCATACCCTCATGGTATTACTATAACCCTTGACCCCAGTTTCCAACCTTTAGTAATAGAGGGGCATGCCTAAGGCCATGTAAAATTCTTTATTGAAATTGGGTTCAGGTTTTAGAAACTAGTTCATGTTGAGAAATTATAGTATATAAGTTTATCTTGATAAAATTCTCCACTAATTTTGTAACAACCTTCATTGGATCTAATTTTGTGGATTAGGTCAATAATTTAAATGAGTTTTTTTAGATAGAATTCATACCATTGGACCTCAACAATAATGATCTAATCCAAGTAAAAAAATTCATTTTTACCCACTAAGGTTGTCCTTCTCTATAGGATAAACTTCTAAAAATCTATCCATCCATGATAAAATTGCGAATTGGGGGGATTTATCAATTAAAGATAACAATGAACCACTAAATGTTTTAGTTTCTCTTATAGTTTAATGTTTAAAAATATAAATCACTTATATTAATAGATCATAATCACTATTATGTACACCATATCCAATAATATGTAGTTATTTTCATGAATTTGGATTTGGTGTATAGGAAGACTCCTTCTAGTTATTAATATAAGTTGTATTATACTTATTTGAACATATTTCCTCATATATTTTCTATACTAAAATAAAATTATTAGATAACATCTAAATTTACATTCAAGATTGATTCATCCACTATAATTTTTGAAACCTATAAGTTGGAAAAATCTTGGAATATGAGAATATTTTCAAATGTTCCTCATCCACTAACATCAATATTATAGTTAATTTTTCTAATTAATTTTGTGTACTCTTTTATTAATTTGGGAGTGATAAACCATAAAATAAACCCCAATCCAATATATGGGTAAACTTTATGATTTTAGGTAAAACTCATGTATACAATATTTTACAAATATATTTTTCCTAATATTTATTGAAGGACCTAAGTGAATAACTTTTTGATAATCCTCATAAAATTGGAAATAAATATGATACAACTTGACCCCAATTTGATCCCACCTAGTTTAGAAAATCGGTTTAGATTTCCTCACCAAGTTTACCTTTAATGGTATATGAGTTGACAATAGCTTAAAAAAATGAAATCATATATAATGGGAAGAATTTTATCTAACCTATACAATCATTAAGTTGAATAGATAATTTAAAATTACAAAGGGTAATAACATTTTTCCATAATAAAATATGTTATTATTGGTATATAATATAGTTTATAAATATAGTATAAAAATCATGCAAAAAAATTCCAACACAAGGATAATGCCTAGGTACCCAAAGAAAAATAAATTACAACCTATAATTTAGTTTTATAGAAATAAACTCCTTAAATATCAAGTAAAAATATATTTCCAAGGAATATAAATGTATCCACCATAATCAAAATCATTATTAGGTCCTATAATATGATCTTTAAAACCAATATTTTCCATGAAAGGGTAGCATAAGAATCCTATGTTTGAGGATTTTTCCATTGGTATGTGAATTTGTACCTAGTCCATAAGAAGTAGTCTCCTACCATGAGTGAATAAAGGACTATCCCTAGTCCATTTGTAAGAAGATTTTCTAACCAATTACATCTTGTATGCATAAGAAACCATCACTCACTTGAATAAGTATCATTGCCTAGGAAAATCATTCAAGTTCTTCTATAATAATACCTTGTTAGTCTAAAAAATAAATAGAACCTATACTGAATCTTGCTTCAGCTCCAACCCATGAAGTGACCCTACACACTCTATAAAATTTTATAGATTTTCCTACCTTTTAATTTCTATAGATATATATTCATTAATATGCTATATAAAACTATAATAATAAAGATATTTGTGTGTTTGTGTGTGTGCATGCATTGTGAGTTGGAACTAGTTATACGTCTTATTGATATTGGAGATGGGTATGCCACTTACCGAAATAGAGTAAGAATAATCAATTACACATGAATCATAGTAACACATTGTTGTAATACCTTGACAAGATAATCCAGGAAAGCTCCCAAAATTAAACAGTAGTATAATATTCCTTCAAAAAATATATAAGAGAACCTGAAATACCAATTAAATTTAAAATCATCAAAATAGGAAATATAATTTCAATAGTTACCTTGATTACTAAAGAGACAATTGAGATTTATTATGCATGTAAATAATAATTATAGAATCATATTCAAGCTTCAATAATCTTTAAAAAATAATATTTCATTGATTACAACACAAATAATCTCCAAAACATTAAAAAATTTAATAAAAATTTATTTTTCATTGGTTATGGTATTGAATATTAATTTTTAAAGAAATGCATAGAAACCCAAGAAAATAATATCTTTATTGGATATAAGAATTTTTTTTCAATGTATTTCACTCATTTTATAGCCTAAAACCATAAGATAACCTATTTATACTATTTTTTAATTAGAGGACTAACACTAAACTACAGTGAATGAACTCCATTTCCTATTAAGAGATTACCAAAGTGTTTAGCTATTGTGGAATACAAAGATAAAATAAAGAGTAACTATACCCAAAATCTCAACTAAGTAAATGAAATTTAAATATAAATTCAAGGTTTATTTAACACTCAAAGATGCATAATGAATAAACAACACATGCTCAATAGTTCAAAGTATTTCATCACATATGATTTAACTAGATAACGAAAAAATAAATATTAGTTTTTTTAAATTTCTTATTGTTTTTAGAAAAAAAAACAATATTAGTTTTGTTACCTGGAGGTAAAAAGGAAGATGTAACATTTAACATGTTCCTAGTGTGAGGAATATAATTGGCCCTAGTTCATCACATAGTATCCTTAATGAGGGTCACTTCATTATAACTATTGATCGCTAGATTTTTGGATCTAATATTTACTAAGAATTATGCCTCATTCATGGTGTTGCACTGTGATTTTTGTTTCTCTATAAATATGTTAAATATTTATTAGAAATGTGGGACAAAAAAAATATAGACCCCAAAAAATACAAGTAAAATTCTAAATAAAAAATGGCTATGTTTGTGGAGAATAATGGGGGTGCATACTTTATCCATACATAGAGTACTTGAGAAGGATTCATAATATTGATCAATATTGTTGATACTTGTTTTTTATATTTCTTGTCTTATAATTCAATACCATATTCTTGATCCATATCCTCTATTTATTATTGTTAATAAGATAATGATGTGTGTTGAAACCAAGGCATTGGGTGTTTGATTTTTTGAAAATTAGTGGTGATGATTTAGGAAAAAAACAATGGTATGAGGTGGGTGAAAACAAGGGGAGATACATAAAGATATACTTGATGCAATGCGTAGAAAGATATACATGAATATGGTTTATATGGATATTATACTTGGAGTCGTGTATGGTTAGAGTGGTTAGTTGTTATAGGAAATGATGAATAGATTTAGAAAGTGGATATGGAACCACATTTAGTGAAGAGTATTGAATTATAATATATGGAATTATAATTTAAAGTGATCTTAGAAGACTATAAGAATAATCCTTGAAATCATGGTTTTATAAAGAAGCATAAAATTGTTATTCTAGTTTTAGAAGAGGTTTGAGCATGTATAAATTCAATTAGAGAAGGTTGTAAATTCATTTGGATTGATTTAGATTTGTTGAATTTTGATGATATTATTAAATATATTTTGGTTTAATATGGATTAGGAGTAGTTTTCAATAGATTTAGAGAAGGATAAAATTAATTTTGGAGAAATATAGGTACAAAAAAGATTAAATAGCACTCTCTAAGGTATATGTATTATTAAATCAGGTAATTCATTTTCTATGTGATATTAAATAATAATTTTAGGGGCTATATGAGATTAACCTGGTGTAAATAGAAGCTATATATGATTAGCTCTTTATTTGGAAGTTGTGCAAGATTATTGCCACACCTCTAAAGCTATGGAAGAATAATTCATGTGAAACCCAACTTGCATAAGAGTAAAATATTCATGTTTCTAAAGGATGAAGATTACACCTCATCCAAAGATACTGGAATCTCATTAGTCGGGCAAGTTTGAACCACATATGGCATGAAGGTAACTTCATGGCGGACTATCTAGCCTCTAAGGGTAATCAGAGTAACCCCCATATGATTTTTTCCAGTCTGGGATCCATCCCCCCTGAGTGTATTAATTTTGTAAGGGAAGATTCACTTGGACTCTATTACTTCAGGCCTCCATGAATTAATTTTTTCTCTTCTCACCATGATTAAGAAAATAATTCCTAATTTGATTATGAAAGGATGATAGCTACATATGAATCAACACCACATGTAAAATATATCTGAATTTATGAACACTATGTGAGATTAACCCTGGAGTTTCTTGAATTCATTTCCATGAATTAAGGAATTTTGGAGATACAGTGAACATCATGAATACTTGGAGATGTAAAAATGTCTTACAAGCCATTTTTAAGGTGTTATCACTACAACAAAATAGGCTTTTAACAATGTTGTCTTTTATCAGTGCAAGTAAAAAAGCATTGATAAATGTTCCCTTTATCAACGCTAAAACAAGCACTGATAAAGGATACCTTTTATCATTGCTTTTTTTTAGCATTGATAAAATTCACCCTTTATCAGCACATTTTTGTTACAGCTGATAAAGGGTTCCCTTTATTAGTGCTTTATTTTTAGAACTAATAAAGGGTATCCTTTATCAGCGTTTTATTTTTAGCGCTGATAAAGGGTTCCCTTTATCAGTGCTTTATTTTTAGCACCAATAAAGGGATCCTTTATCAGCACTTTTTTAACAATGATAAAAGTCTGAATAAAATGAAATAAATAAATAATAAAAATGAATTTATTTAAAAAATATAAAAAAATTACTAATTAAATAATTATTGATAAAAATCAATAAATTGATTATACTATATATAAATTATAAATACTAGTAAATAATATATATTAAATATACATATATATGTAAAATGAAATTTAAACAAATAAAAATTAAAAATAAGTAAATTGAGAAAAATATTAAACATTTTATGAATTAAATAATTATTGATAATGTTAATAAATAATATATTATATATATATATATATGAATGTATATAAATATGATTTATATAATACAAAATATTTATGTTTTATATTAAATAGTAATATATTTAGTAAATAATGGTGTATAATTAAAAATTAATATGGATTAAAAATACTGACTAATTGCATTGAGTAATGGACATAATTGAATTTCATTTGATTTTTCAATTTAATAAAGTTCAAACATATTATATTGATTTCATATATACGTAATTAATGCATTTTTATATACAATGCACACACACAAATATTTTTTTGGAAATTTAATCAATTTCTATTATTTATTTTATATTTATTTATTTACTATGTTTTATTATTTTCAATATGTATTCATTTTTATTTCAATATATATCCATTTTTTAATAATTTTTATTTAATTAATCAAAATTATCCAATTTTTAAATACTGTTAATGTGCTCATTTTTAATTATTCAATTTCACTCATTTTTAGCATACATACACTTAAGATTAAATATTAATTAATAATGTTAAAAAAAATATTTGTAAAAAAATATTTATAAATAAATATATTCATAAATGTACATATTTACTATTTTTATACATTTATATATTTATAATTATAAATAAATAAATATTATTTTTTAAAAAAGTATTTATATAATTATAAATAATTAATTATAAATATTTAAATAATTATAAATTTATAATAAATTTATTTAAATAATG
Organism: Viscum album; assembly: GCA_963277665.1. Classification (NCBI taxonomy): domain Eukaryota; kingdom Viridiplantae; phylum Streptophyta; class Magnoliopsida; order Santalales; family Viscaceae; genus Viscum; species Viscum album. Next base: position 179,763,559 of record OY728153.1, on the reverse strand, counting down.
AATATATTTAATATATTTATATTTATATATATTTATTATATATATATATAATTATATAAATATATATAATGATATAAATATTATTTTTTTTTAAATTATTTATATAATTATAAATAAGGAATTATATATTTAAATAATTATAAAATTATAATAAATATATTTAAATAAAGAATGTATTTACTATATTTATATTTATATTTATTTATTAAATATATATATATAATTATATAAATATATTTACAAAAAAATATTTATAATTATAATTATGAAACCTTTATCAGTGTTAGATTAATTAGTGCTGATAAAAGGAATATTTATCAGTGCTAATTAATCTAGCACTGATAAAAGTGATATTTATTAGTGCTTTTTTCGAAGTGCTGATAAAAGTGTCCTGATCTATTTAAATTAACCCTAACCGGTTGTGATATCTAAAGCTTTCCACAGAACCCACCCTCTTTCGGTGCTCCTCCTCAGTGAATTGAATCTCAAATCAAGGCATGAATCAAGGCTTGAACAATTTCAAGGCTCAAATCTAATGGTCAAACACTTTAAGTGTCGAATGAATCTAATGCTCAAATGTTTTCTAGGTTTTCGAAATCTCTACTTTCTCTCGGAATGATTCAAATCTTCAATCCAAGGTATCTTATTTTCACCTCATCCTCCCCACTTATTGATTAATTGTTTGGCGAGATCTATTTATGTTTTTTTATCATCATTCTTGTTTTACTGTTGGCATATCCCCATGGTCAACAATGTTTATTGGGTATGTTTGGTTGAAAATAGATAGAGATTTCATTCCTTGCACTCCCCCACCCTCTCCCCTTGTTGATTTTGTGCAACCCACACACCCCAACACCACTGAAGGAGGTAACTATTTATTTTTGAGTCTAAAAATTCCATTATAATCATGGATCATTAATTATGAGACTTCATTCCACTCTATAACCAAGAAGGGATGCATGGATTATTATGTATCTTGTTTTTTCAACAATGTCCATTTAGTCGATGATAAAGATCTTTAGATTGTGGGGAATGGTATTGTTAAAGATGATATTTCACATGAATGTCACATGAACTTAGAAAGAGTTAAGATACATACCAAGTTCATGGATGAATGTAATTTCCATTGGTCAGCCAGATAAAGTAGGATTTGTCTTATGGTTCATGAATAAAAAGTGAAAATTTACTGAGGGTTCAATGGTTTCGGATATAGGTGTAAAATATAGGATTTTTTATATATAGTCACACACACATATATATATTTTAAAAATACAAATATATATATATATATTATAGATATATATTATACAAATACATTATGAAAATATATATATTATACAAATAAAAATATATATTAAACTATACAAATATATATTTTAAAAATATATCATAAAAATATATTATACAAATATATTATGCAAATATACTATATAAATATATTATTTAATTATATTATAAAAATATATTTTATAAAAATATGTTATAAAAATATATTACACAAATTTATATGTATACAATTAAAAATAAAAATGTGTTATATATTTATATATAGTATATTTATATGTAAATAAATATATATTATATATTATATATTTATATATTGTACAAATATTTTATATAAATATATATATTATACAAATACAAATATATATTATATTACAAAAATATATAAAATAAATGTATATATTATACAAATAAATATATATATTACACAAATAAATATATATATATATATATATATTATACAATACGAAAATATATATTATAAAAATATATATTTATATTAAGTACAACTCCAAATGGCAGCTCACGTATGCTATAAGAAACTGTAAAGAAACCTGTTGGCTTGGGGACTTGACCCCGCAACCATGCCCCAAACCCCATCCCACCCTCACCACCCTAGCCGATCATGGGGGGATTAGACAAATATATATATTACAAGTATATTATAAAAATATATTATAAAAATATATTATACACATATATTATACAAATATATTTCAATATAGTTCATTTAATGGTTGAAATTCATCATCCAATTTTACTTATGAAGATTTGTCTCACTTAAAAACTATTTTTGTAAGAGTGGGTCATCTCTCATTTAACTTAAAACCTCTATATCTTCCATAATTACTATTATTTATTTCATTATAAATAAAATTTTATAATATGTTCCCAAAATCACTATAAAACCCATAATAGAAATGAAAATGAAATTTTCTTATAAAGCCTACTCTTTATCTCCTTAAAAATAATTCTTATTTTCAACCTGTCTAGACATAATTCTTGAATCAATTGATCAACTAAGAATTTTGATATGTTTAAAACCTTTATTCTTATTAGGTATATTCTTTTCCTAAAATTATATTTTCCTTTCCTTATCAATTTTTAATTGAAATTATAATTTTGTGGTGTTTTAAAATATTTGATATACCATTAATATTAAATGTAATAATTCCTTAGGTTGTTACATCACTTGTTCAAAAAAATAGAATGTAGGATATCAAGTTATATATATTGGAATAATTATTAGAAATTATTTTTATGTATTTATCATTTTAGGTCTACATGTATTGGTTCCACCCCTAGGAATCTCTGATTACCATCCATGTATATAAATAACTCTTTATACCCCCCCCCCCCCAAATCTCACCTTAAATGGTACATGAGTTAATAACTAATTACGATGGTATAATTATCACAAATGTGATGCATTAATCCTTTTATATAACACAATGAAATACAATTGTAATCCTCGTCAACTTCATTTTCTGAATAGTTATTATTACATTTTGTTGACTTGAGACTCATCCTCCGTCTCTTTTATGTTGCTTGTACTAATCTGAGCATTAGTCTTCCCATGGATGACTACTACTTCGAGTATTTCAAGAAACATAGGTTCATGTCCACAATAGATGGAGGATGTGTGTCAAACAACAAAATGAAATGATAAATATTTAGGAGATGAGTTGATGAGGATAACAGTTGTCTATAACTTTCGTTGGGAGATCACAATCAGTTCATGTAGGTCTCAATGTAGAAAATGTCTTGTATGTTAGAGAGGACCACAAAGAGGGTATTTGGATTCTTGATAGAGGAACCAAATCCCTAAAATCATTAAAAAAGAAAGAGGGTTAACGAGAAGGAAAAAAAATTAATATACTATGTTTTTCCTCATAATATTATATATTCTCTACTACATTAACATAATATAAATTAAATGGTTGACTACTCATGCAGTCAGTGTCTTTTTCACATGATGATGTTACCAATCCCTTGAAAGAACAAACTATAATGAAGGAAACCCTTTGGAAAGATGTAAAGTTAATTTTAGGATATAATTTCTCTATTTTACCAAAAATATATAATGAAACATTGATTTAATTTTCATTATTACTTGTAGAGTTGGTTTATTTTAGAATATTTTTATCCATATTTCATGCTTTTATGCACTAAAACATCCATATACTTCTTCTCCCTCAAAACCTTTTAACCCCTATAGTGTTACATTTATCACTTTCCTTTAAGTTCCTTCCACTGCCTTTATAGGAAGAGAAATGACGCTGCCTCTACCCAATCACAAAGGTAATCTTGATATTTTCACATTTATTTATTTTTATTATTACACACATAATAATTTTTTTCTTATACAGGTGGATTATTTTGTTTTAGTTGGGTTGGTTTGTCCATCTTTCATGCCTTTCTGTACCAAAACTTCTACAATCTTCTTCTCCCTCAAAACCTTTTCACCGCTGTAGTGTTGGAATTTATCACTTTCCTTCATATTCCATCCACTTCTCAATCATAGATGTAATCTTGATGTTTGCATAATAAAGTCATTTTCCATATAATTAATGTATTATTTCATATTTATATTTTATTTATTTATTTTTAGTATTACTCATATAATAATTGTTTTTTTATATAAGTGGATTCTTTTGTTTGAGTTAGAGTGGTTTGTTCTAATCCAATCATGCTCATGAGGTATTGGACTTAGAGCCTATATATGAGATAATGACAACAAGGAAATGCGTCACAAATTCAAACAACTATCATGAAAATTTGAATTCCTGTTACTTATTTAATTAATTTTTTCGTCATTTTATCTACTATTTATAAGTTAATTTACTTATCATTTTTTTTATTACTTATTTGGTTTTTTTAATAGATATTTTGGGAATTTATTTTTTTTCAACTATCTTCAATAGGATACAAAAGAGATAAAAATTTTCTTTCTTCCAATGTTACCATGATCTCCATTTCCATTGCCTTTCTTTGTCAAGATACCAACACTTCATATTGATTCAGTGTTCTTAGCCAAAAAATATTTATCATTGTTGAAATTCAGAATAGTATAGGAAACTAATGTTCCCATTTTGGTGATTTCTCATTATATAATGGACACATGATCTTCCTATGCTCTTCTAGCTTTCAATAACAAGAAATATTTTTTGGATAAAAACATCGAGTCAATATGAAGTGTCAGAAGTTCGACAAATAAAGATAATTTAAATCATGGTAACATTTATAGTGAGGATTTTTTTTGAGACATTGGGATGTGTAGGAATCATCCACACCTTAATCTGACACATGGTGTTACCGATATGACTCTAAGTGCTTCTTTTTATTTAAAATTGACATTAATTTTAGTAAAAATGACAACTGACATACTCAAAACAAAGAAAACATATTTTTATTATTTTTATACTTTATTAAAATGATCCATAGGTCCTTTAGAATGTGTATAAATTATCCACACCTCAATATGATGCATGATGTGACTGGTATGACTCCAAGTGCATCTTTTTATTTAAAATTGACATCAATTTTAATAAAAAGGACAACTGGCCTACTCAAAATTGATAAAACTCATTCGGATTGTTTTTATACTTTTTATAAATTCTCCATAAGTCATTTATGATGTTTATAAATTATTCTTACTTTAATTTGATACACGATGTGCTTGGTATGACTCAATGTGTTCATTATCAGTTTAAAATTAATAGTTTGTTTCAAAAAAGTGTCCCTCACTGAAAACTGAGAAAATGCTCTTGTATTTTCTTGATAACTTAGAAAATTGATTCATAAATCATTTTTTATGTGTAGGAATCAGTTTATATCAAACTTATACACAGTATTATTAGTATGAGTCAAAGTGCATGTTTCTAGTTTAAAATGACATTTTAGTAAAAAAGACAAGTGACATACTCAAAACCAATAAAAATAATTAAGATTATTTTTATACTTTATAAAAATGCTCCATAAGTAATCTTTTATGTGTTGGAATTATCCTAACCTTAATATGATACATGATGTGTCTTGTATGACTCAATCTGTCTGTTATCAGTTTAAAATTGACAGTTTAGTTTAAAAAGTGTCACTCACTTAAAACTAAGAAAATGCTCTCATATTTTCTTGATAATTTAGGAAATAAATTTATTATTCATTTTTTAGGTGTAGGAATTGGTCTTACCTAAATCCGATATACAATTTGATCGGTATGAGTCAAAGTGTGTGTTTCCAGTTTAAAATGACATTTTAGTAAAAAAGACAAGTGATGTACTCAAAACCAATAAAAAATATCTCGATTGTTTTGATACTTTAGTAAAAAGATCCATAAGTCATTTTGGATGTGTATGAATCAACTGCACCTTAATCCGACATACGGTGTGACCGGTTGACTCTAAGTGCATCTTTTTATTTAAAATTTACATCAATTTTAGTAAAAAGGAAAACTAACCTACTCAAAACTGAGAAAACGCATTCATATTGTTTTGATACTTTATTAAAATGATCCATAATTCATTTGGGATCTGTATGAATCATCATCACCTCAATATGACGCACAGTGTGATTGATATGACTCTAAGTGAGTCTTTTTATTTAAAATTAACATCAATTTTAGTAAAAAGGACAACGGACCTACTCAAAATCGAGAAAAAACATTCATATTGTTTTGATACTTTATTAAAATGATCTATAAGTCGTTTTTTATGTGTAGGAATCATACTCACCTCAATCCAATGCACAGTGTGACCGGTATGACTCCAAGTACATATTTTATTTAAAACTAACATCAATTTTAGTTAAAAGGACAACTGACCTACTCAAAACTGATTAAATGCATTATGATTGTTTTAATACTTTATAAAAATGATTCATAAGTCATAAGTCATTTGGGCGGGGGTGTGTAGGGGGTGGGGGGTGGGGGTGTGGAGGGGGTGGGGGCTGTCCAATGGGGGGTGAGGGGGTGGGGTGAGGGTGTTCAGAGGAGGCAATACCCATATAATACCTTGAAAATTGCCTATACCCAATCCAACCAATATCACAATTCCAATCCATCACCCAGCCAACAGCCAATTCATCCTCAATATCACTACCCTTCCCATTATTCCTTGAACAAAAACTATAAATACAAAATCCAAATCCAATTTTCAACTAAACTAAAGTCCATAAAAACTACCATATCACCCCACTAAAAAATGGAAAACCACCTACACCACTACCCTAACAGTCCCCAATCCCTTCACATGGACCATCCTTATATCCATTGCCCTTTACCATCTTTGAGTGGGGATACATCTCACTAGTACCCATTAGTTCATATGGTTCATGAACTCTACACAGAAGGCATGGGTATGAAGACTTCAAATAAAGGTGATTCACACAATCATGACACTTGAAGTGTAGAACAAAAACAAAAAACAAATCAAAGTGTTCAGTATACCATGCCACAGAACGCACGGAACTCTAGTTTGGGCCAAATCAAAATAGAAAACAAAACAAAATAGATCCAGAACATTAAAACTAAGGTAGCACTTCCTAATTTGAAGCGTAGAAATAAAAAATTTCTTGATTGAAGATGTATCTATCGGGTGGAAGGAGTTTTGCACCCTAGGGCAAAGAGAGAGCTTTGGGGGAGGTTCAAATTAAGGCCTACAATCGTACGGATGGGGGAGATGGGATGCTATGTAATTGGGGGAAACATTTCCCACCCCCTGGACACCACCACCCCCTGGATACCCCCCCCCCCAGACACCCCCCACCCCCCTTGGACACCCCCACCCCCCTGGACACCCCCCACCCCCCTGGACACCCCCCAACCCACCCCACCCCCTGGACACCCCCCACCCCCTGGACACCACCCCACCCCCATGGACAACCCCCCCCCCCCCCTCCTGGACACCCCCTACCCCCGTGGATAGCCCCCCCCCCCCCCAACCCCTTGGACACCCCCCCCCCCTTGGACACCCCCCACCCCCTTGGACAGCCCCCCACCCCCCTGGACACCCCACCCCCCTTGGACACCCCACCCCCCTCGACACCCCCCACCCCCCTGGACACCCCCACCCCCTTGGATAGTCCCCACACGCCCCTGGACACCCCCCAACCCAGTGGACACCCCCCCCCCCCCCCCACCACCACCACCACCACCCCACCCCACCTGCACAGACCTACCCCCCACCCCACCTGGACAGCCCACCCCCCCCCCCCCTTCCCACCTGCACATCCCCCCTCCCTAACCTGCACAGCCCACCCCCTCCCAACCTGCAACCTGCACACACCCCTCCCCACCTGCACAGCCCACCCCTCCCAACATGCAACCTGCACACACACCCTCCCCACCTGCACAGTCCACCCCCCTGGACAGACCACCCCCCACCCCCCTCAATAAAAATCAATTTACAATGAAATAACAAACATTTAATTCAAAATGAAACAATTTCATTGAAACACACACCTTAAAGAGGTGTAAATTGACTTAAAACTTCAAGGATGAGCACCCAAAGTAAAATTGAATTCATATTTCACCAAAATAGAATGAAAAAATCCAAAATAAATGGAGTAAAAATATATAACTCAGTTACCACTTACGAATTTGAAGTGGAATAGGTCTCTTGTTTGGGAGAAACAGGTTTGCTTCTGGAAGAAGGATGTAACGTTCCGGTTCTGGAAGCCACACAACGGGTGCCCCGAACCTGGTTGGTCACATGACGTCAAGTGTATTTCCCCAAATGCCAAAAGCTTTCAACTAGCAGCGAGAGCCAAGGACTGAAAGTGGGGAAACTATGCCCTCATTTATCAAAGTGTAGCACAACGGAACAAAATATATATACATGCAAAAGCAGAAGCAGTAAACAATATAAACCAGAAATGGACAACAGAAGGAAAAGATAACTAGCAGTCATACAGATATCATGATGCAACATGTCACTAATTCTAAGAAAGCATCCAAAACAGAATACACTATAATCAAATACAATACAGTACAAGTACAACACAAAACCAAAGCAGTGCGTAGGAACGCAGCAGCATCGCGAGCCTAAGCTTGGTCTCATGCCCTCCTACTTCTCTGCAACAATCATGTACCTATGTAGGGACCCTTTCCCTTATCGACACCTGCAGTAATATAATCTGTTTGGGCCCAAGACATGACTCAAACAGGGTGTGAGAAATAAATCCCAGTAGGCAACCACCAAAGGCCCGTGCCCAACTGACAGTGAAGATTTGCAACAACAGTGTGAAATAATAAAATGCAGTAAACTAGGCAGTACTCAAAAATAACTATCTCTACCAGTTCCATTACCATTTTAATAATTAATTATCAAATCCAAGCTTGTGCTTTAGCTTGGAAAGTACAACATATGAAATCACCATAATGAATATTCAAGTAAACATTGTCCTTAGACACACAAATTCTTACCCTCAGGTAAACAGAATCGAAACCCCCAGGTGACTGCCCATAGGCATAATGAATATTACCCTCAGGCATACGAGATATTGCCCTCATGCACGGAATTTACTACCCTCAGACATAAGAAACGTTTCCCTCAGGCTAAACAAAACACCGCCCTCAGGCATTCCATAGGAAAAGAAAGTAACCGAGCCGAGCCCAACACATAATCAAGCAATTTATATATGTTTCCTCTCAAGAAAACTCAAAACATGCTATAATCACGGCATACCCATGGGTATCCTTTCCAAACGGCTAAACAAGGGAAACGCACCCTCGTGGTGGCCCTGGATCAAAGCAATGGTCCTAAACAACAGTTTATACTTATTTATTAGATTACCTATGCAATTCTAGGTATCTCAATAGTCAAAGTCTCGGCCATACGACACCCCTAACATGGGTGGGTGGCACAACGGTACAAAAAATCAACTCGACAGTTGGAATTAAACACAAGACCACCTACCTCGATCTCCTCTAATCGATATACGTGAAAGGCGCCTCCCGAAACAACCAAGAACGACGTAGATCTGAGATAAACGATTACCTGTTCAAACGTAAATAACTTCCTCTCGGGAAATAATTGGAAAGAAACACTCAATAAGAGAGAAGAACTCACCTGCGCGGTTTAAACGAGATCGTCGGCGGAGGAATCGGAGTCCCGGTGTGCGGTCGGGAGCTCTTCCAAGATCCGGCCTTCTCTCCCACGGCTCTCGGAAGTTCTAAGCTTCCTCTGTCGAAAGAGGGGAGGCTACTACCTGTTTTAAGTGAAAAAACATAACTACACGGCATGTACTCTCAAGTACACGGCGTGTACTTTCCTTTTTTTTTAACTGTTCCTCTGGCGGCTACTTTCCACCGCCTCACTGTTCATCAGTCGACTCGGTTACATGGTGTGTATTTCTAAGTACACGGCGTGTACTATCGTTCCGTTGGCGGCTACTCCCACCGCCTTACTGTTCACATGCCGACTGATTACACGGCGTGTATATAATAAGTACACGGCGTGTAGTCAGTTTTTACACCCTTCATTACCAACAAGCCTACACGCCCTGTATTCTCATCCCACACGACCAAAGTACACAGCGTGTATACAAAGGTACACGGCGTGTAGTTTGTTTTTACCGGCAAGCCTACGCGCCCTGTATTCTCATCCCACACAGCCGAAGTACACGGTGTGTGTACAAAAGTACACGGCGTGTACCCACCAATTTTAGGATTTTTCCTCATTTTCCTTATTTTCTCGAAAACACTTAAGGAAAAAGGAAAAAAAGAAACTCGTACCTTAAGAATAAGAATCGGGTTCTAACAAAAGAGGCTAGGGGCTAGGGAAAAATGCGGACAGAGGCCCACGGCTAGGGCAAAATGCGGATAGAATGCGGACAGATCTTCGGAAAGTAGGAGGGTCGTGGGTATTTGGGGGGGTTTATATCCGAACGGTTTTTTGAAATCGTTGGTATACCCTTCACAATTCCACCCCTATACCAACAGTTGTATTGAACCGTTGGTAAAACCATCTATTAACTGACCTATACCAACGGTTTCATTGAACTGTTGGTATATGGAACCCATCCCAACGGTTTTTAAAACTATTGGGATATTTGTGTTGGTATAGGTGTGGTTTCCACTAGTGGAGTAAACCTAATTCATTATGGGACTATGTCCACCATGTGATATGGTCTTGAGAGTTAGCCTTGAATCATGTTTATGTCAGGTTACATGTTGTTGTCACTTTCCTATGTTTCTATGATCATATGATTCCATGTTTTATATGTTATGCTTCCATATGTTTATTCATGATTCGTGGCTTTTTTATTATCATGTTATGTCTTCTAACTCATGTGTTATGTTTCATTCCCATATGTATTCCCTTACTGGGTTTTTTTAGCTCATATCTGTGTCTATGTATTCCTCAAGTTATCTTATGTAGTTATAGGAGCTCAAATGGAGTTAGGAGATCATTATGGAGATTAATAAAAATATGTTTTATTCTAATTTCATGTTTTCTAATTATGTACTTAGTCTTCCAAAGACATTAGATTTTTCAATCCTTGATTTGTATTTTATGGAAAATTATGCTTAAAATCATGTAGTAATATGTACAAAAGGCTTGAATCACTATAATAGTAGATTGGATAACTAGCTCGGCGCATCAGGTTGGAAGCACAGGCATGACAACACATTGGTGCAGCTAGGTAGGTGGCCTCAAAAGAGGGATGGGTGTGCTGACACCTATCAACCAGTCATTCATCCTTAGGATGAATGGGTGTCCTGCCATGTGACTCGCACCACAATTGAGACTCGTTAGTTTATGTGGTGCAACAAGATGATAGTGGAGTGGGGTGCCACGTAGGCATTGTCGAGTGAGCGGCTCGAAAGAGAGATAGGTGTGTTGGCACTTATCATATGGCACTCCTCTCACGCGTTAATATAAGACAGAGGGGTGCCCTGTCACAGTGCATTAGGGACCAACATGGCGCAACGACTTAGGGGGGGCAACGCATCATTTATGAGTGGTAACACAAATGCAATGACTCTGGCAGGGGGGCGACGTAGCTTGAGACTGATATCACAACATGATGCAAGCTTCTCATGCAGGGTCTTCGAACCATCTTCTATAAGGGCATATAAGCTAAAAACCAGCTAATCCATTAGGCCGCCAAGAAACATGGGCCTTCAGGGCCACGAGAATGTAATAAAAATAGGTTTAGTGGGTGTTCGTCAATCCTATAGGGGAGGGATGGTGCTTGACCCACTGGGGTGCCTGTGTGCATGTGTGTTTATAGTTGCAATCCCCCTACCTATGAATAATAATACACTACTACAGAATTTATGGATCACCTTATCAGTTTTTTTTAGCGCTAATAAAATTCAAAAAATATTTTAAAAAAAAATTGTTCCACCCACCCCTTTTATCACCACTACCCCCCCCCCCCCCACAGGCGTTATGTGCCTCGTGCGCCCACCCCGTAAACTTGTCCAACCCACCCACTTTTTATCCGTGTTTTTCACCCCCCCCCCCTTATTAGCGCTTTTTATCCCTTATCCATTCATGCTTGCCCTTGGATTCGAACTTCTATCCCCTTCTTTCAAGTCTAACGCATTTACCACTACACCATCAAAATTTGTTTAATATTTTGCGATTTATTTATTTATTTATTTATATACATAATTATTTTTTAATTATATATTTATTCATATAATTATATATATTTGTATAATTATTTTTAAATATGTTTTTAAAATGTCAATATATTGTATATATTTAGATATAAATTTTTTACATATTTATATATATATTTATGTCTATATATTTACATATATACTTATACATATTTACATATAATTGCATATTTAGATATATATTTTTTATAATGTATTTATAATTTTTTTATTATAAATACGTTTATATACTACATTTGATGATAATAATATATTTATAAAAATACATTTATATATGATGTATTTACACAATATTGGCGCACACATATTTCACAGAGATATACGTACACATTTATATTTCACACATACTCCTCCAAACTTGTTTTTTTTTTTTTTTTGTATTTTCAGGAAAGCCACTTTTTATGGGTTAAGTGGTAACCCGCACAAGACTTCCAAGATCAAATACAACACAAAAAACAAATGCAAATTCAAACAATATTCAATCCAAAAACGGATTCAAATTTCAAAATGAAAACTTCAAATTGCAAGCAGACGTTTAAGCACCACCTCGAGCCCAGCGTTGACATTATGCCCCGTGACATCACCTCAAATGTCGAAGCCAATTGTCATCCCAATCGTCATCACCACTGCAAGCCGCTGGAAACAAAGTCAACAAAATCAGCACCGCCAGAACCCCGATCAACAAGCCCTCGTCGTTGTCGACCAACACCAAACCCCGTTGCACACCAATCACTCAAAAACCAACCAAACATTCCTGGATCATCACCGAAGTAACATTCAAAACATCACAGGATGACAAAATGTCAACCAGTCCCCCTGGAAAACACTAAGACGAAGCTGATATCGCCCGAGTGAAACTATCAGTCGTCGAGACAACTCTAGCGCACCGGCCCGCCATCAACTTGAGCATCGTTAACACCTCTGGAAGCTGATACCACAAACGCAAGTCGCAAACTCGTGAAGACGAACACTCCCCTAGCACAATCCCAAACCACCACTATGAGTCAATGCACCAAAGCAAATGGGGTCAAGTGCGGTGAATTTGGTGGCAAGAGCATAGGAAGAATGAACGAAATCCACAACGTGCGACATTAAGAACCGAACTACGAGAGCCACACACGAACACGAAACAACCGAGCACCTGAATAATTCCAACTCACAATCTCAATCCGCCAAGCTCACCATTGTTCTAGACCAAAAATGGGGTCTAGCACGATGGGGAAGGCGAAAAGAGCAGCGATGGGGTTGAACGAGACCCTCGGTTGCAGAAACACATCACCTTCAAAAAAATGAACCCTAACACTGAAGAAAGGCTAGATAGTAAGAAAAAAACAACAATTCACAAAGTGGAAGAAGAGAGAGATGGGAAGGACGAGTAGGAAGGAGCGGAGAGAGGGACGCTACCTAGGGCAGACGTCGAAAAAGCCCTGAATCGCCAAGGGAGGAAGAACAGGGCTGCCGACTAAAGTAGACGACGAAGAAGCCCTAAATCGTCGAGGAAATGATAAGAGGGCTACTTGGGACAACCCTAGGAGAGGTCGATGCCGAGAGAGACACCTTGAGGAGAATCAAGGAAGGAACGAGATGCCTGAATAATAAATATTTATTTCCATATGGTTATATATTTAAAAATACATTTTTATGTGAATATGTTTAAATATTTATTTGTACAGTTGACTTATTATGTGTAAATATATGCAAATGTGTATATATTTAATTATAAATCACACAACAATATGAAAAAAAAATATTATAATATTCATGATTGTAAGACCTGAAAATAAATTTAACCTCCACCAAAAAAAGACAAAAATACACTTTTAAACATGCCTGAAATTTCATCAAATGTTCAAAAATTAAGGTAGTCATTATACTTTATGATCACACATAAAGTTATGTGAATGATGATTTATTTTAGTACAAAAAATGAGTTAATATGATAGTTTTATCCAAAGAAGTTTGGATATGATTTCACTAGTTGTGAAATATGCATAAAATCTGAGACATCAGTGCAAACAGGAGATCAACAGATATATATGTGATAAGAGAGCAAGGTTTTGTTCCCGCAAAAACACTCTGTTCCCTTAAGTCAAGACAAAAAGAATCATTTGGAAAAAGGCTCTGTTTTTCCACTCCTGACATTTTTTATATCTACAGAACTCACAATTAATGGAGGAAATGCGACTTCTCTGTAAGGGAGGCTCGGCCCTCAGGCTTCTAAGGTCTGGTTACAGAACGCATTTAGGAACATACACTAGTCAGATGGGATGAATAAGAGCTTCAGAAATTACAAGAATTCCAGTGAACGGAACTAAACGAAGACCGGCCAAGGTTTTAACCAAAATTGGCCTCACTAGATATACTCTTAACAGGCACATGCGTCTGAGTGTCAACTGAACCCATACAATCATTTCTTTTCACGATGAAGAACTCACAGCGCAAAAAATCTTCCCAAATATTCACCCATTATCCAGTTCACCTCTTTCGATCACCATGCCTCCATCACATATCAGGATCACGGTCATCCTTATTTTCACTCCGTCTACAATCTTTCTCTTCACCCCTCCATTTCTCCCCCACCATCCCCCCTGTTTCGGGCTCCCAAACTTTTAAATTCCCTCCATCGTCTACATCTTTCCTATGACCCCGGACACCATGGCTATCCCTCCGTCTATCAGAATTCCCATTCCTCTTTTTAGAATTGGTATCCCTCTGTGTCGGCCTTTCTCTGTTTCCTCCATCGCAATGTTTGTGTTCTCTCCCGCTTCCACTTCGCTGCCTCTCAGCCTCTTCATATCCCCCATCTTTTCTGTTTACTCTGTCAGGATGTTTATGTTCTCTCCCACCTCCACTTCACTGCCTCTCAGCCTCTTCGTATCCCCTGTCTTCTCTGTTTCCTCTGTCAGGAAGTTTATGTTCTCTCCCACTTCCACTTCACTGCCTCTCAGCTTCTTCGTATCCCCGGTCTTCTCTGTTTCCTCTGTCACGATGTTTATGCTCTCTCCCACTTCCACTTCGCTGCCTCTCAGCCTCTTCGTATCCCCCGTCTTTTCTGTTTCCTCTGTCACGATGTTTATGCTCTCTCCCACTTCCACTTGGCTGCCTCTCAGCCTCTTCGTATCCCCCGTCTTTTCTGCCATACCTTCCTCGAGACTTCTCATCCTCCCTGTATCCTCTCCAAATGTGCGGCTCACTCAACACCCTCTCTTCAGCAGAGCCATGCCTGTTCACCTTCTTTCCTCCGACTTGATCTTCGGCTTCATGGTCTCTCACTCTCTTTCGTTCACGTTTGTCATCCTCAAATAACATTTCATACCTGCAACACATTCTGACGGACGTGAAAACCAAAGAGAACCCTGCCACTTGGCAATATAATAAGTAAAACTCCCCAACCCCTCCAAGGATGGTCCAATGGTTAGGATCGTTTGTTTGCTACAGTGCAGTGGAGGTTTCATTCCTACTAATTGTCCATTTTAATTGTCATTTCACGCCTGATGATTTAACAGGCTTACAGTCCGGAGCAAGGTGGGGGGTCCAGGTTTTTTGTAGTTGGCTCATTCGAGTCGCAGGATTCGGTACCACTTGATGGGGGCCGGGCTATGATGGGAAAAGCATGTTGTCTGTAGAGTCCTGTTCAAAAAAAAAAAAACTCACCTGGAGTTATCATGCCCGCCATGCTGAACATTGTCATCTTTCAAAATGTACATTGGAGCTTGTGGGCCCCCATACGTGCCACCTTCAGGGCAATCCTTGGCAATATGACCGAGAGCACCACACTTGAAGCAGCCTACTCCTGTACACATTAGAAAGATTTTCCAGATTAATTTATAATAAACATTTGAAAATTGAAAACAAAAAATGTTTTCCAAAACAAGCATAAGTTCTTTGGATGAGGCCTGGGATTTGCAAGAGAATATCCATCTAATCCCCCTATAATTTAACCATCAGCCACATGTATTGAACAAGAAGGAAACGGTCTAACATAAAGATTGACCTACCATGATCAAATTAAGCCTTCATTACAACTACTTTTATAAAATAATGCGTAGTACTTGCCTCTGCTACTTCTCTGATTTCTGTGCCTGAATCGGGACCATAATTTTGAAACACTTCGGCTGAGATCCACATGTATCCTTCTATCATCTCTATTAAAGCACTGTCCATCTAAAAAGAAAAATAAATCAGATCATGTAATACAACACATGACCAACATTTTTTTTTATTGGCAAGTACACAGATAAACAAGACCTGAGAGCTACAAAGATACCTTAAAGTATGCTTCTTCACATGCCTCATTTGTCTCAAACTCTGGGATAACAAGACGCAGACAATCATCAATAAATCGTGGTTTTACATTTAGGCTACGTTTGGCATAAATGATGCCTTAATAATGAAAATGAAAGTCATAAGGAATCAGTAAGTAAATAGTTCGTTTGGTATGCATGTAATATGTGATAAAATATGTTAAATAGTATAAATATATAATATAATTTTTCTCCATGTGTTTTAAGGGGAATTCTTTGTTGCGGAATCACCGGGAGACAGAACGACAGAAAACGAGAAAAAACGAAAGAAAGAAAAGCAACAAAGAACACGACGATTTACGTGGTTCGGGAAAAATCCCTACGTCCACGGGAGAGGCAGATTTTCACTATGATTCGGGAGCACAGAAATTACAGAGGATTTCCAACATCAAACCCTAGCCCGAAATGGGCTATAAAACAAATGGAGAAGACGATCACTATTCGAAAAGTGGTCCGCGTCGCTACAGTGAACGGCGACTGGCTTTGTCAAAAGCGCTACAGTGTCTGCCGGCTGGAAGTCAAAAGCGCTACAGTACTGTTGACCCCGAAGTCCGCACCGCTACAGTGCCTGTCGGTGTCGGTCGGTCAGCTCCGCTACAGTGGTCAGCATTGCTACAGTGCCGAAAATTTGGGGACCCCCGGAGCAGGGGCGCGTTGCCCCCTACAACCCCCAACGAGCTCACCGCGGAGCTCGACCCGCGAAAGTTGCGGGCCACAAGCATTCGGCCCAACCGGATCGGGCAACACCAATCCAACATTCTTGTCAAACTATAAATCAGGAACAATTATGCCTGCAATTTTATATTCATAATAAAGTGCAGACCTTACACCCACATTGGAAGGACCATTGTCTCCCTTACAAGATGGAATTGGTGCTCCCTCAATCATGTACCAAACATGGTTTCCTCAATCCCAATGCATCCTTGTGCATTCGTTTTCCCAATCCACTATTCATTCATACCAAATGCAGCCTTGAGGCCCGTTCGGTAGGATGAAATTGATAAGAAATAAGTGCAAATGGAAATGAAAAATGAGTCATTTGGTAGGAAGGAAACCTTATTCTCAAAAAAATCCATTTCTACCCAGAAGAACGGAACTGGTTTCCACCCGAAAAATCATTGCATTGGGATAGTTCCATGGAAATGAGAGGCATAGAGCCTGTTTGTTTTCTGTTTTGTTTTTTTCTTCTTAAAAACTGTTTTGTAAATCAATTTCGAGAACAAAACATTAAAAGAAAATACATTTGATAAAATTTATTTAAAAAACTGCTTTTCTAAAAAAAAAATTATAGATAAAAATGTTGTAGATATATATATAATATTTCTTAAAAAAATTGTAAAGAATATTTTTTATTTTTAATAAAAAATAAAAGCCTATATATATATATATATATATATATATACACACACAATGGTTTTTTGAAATCCAAATCATTGTTTATGAAAATTAATGATTTTTATTTTATTTTCAAGATTCATTTAATTTTTATATTACATTGAATGGGAGGTAAGCGTGTTGGATACAAGAATCCAAATACAAGCATAAAAATGATTTTCCATCTTAAACTTGTTAAAAGCACCAAACCGACATTTTCTAAATTGGACCGGACTTGGGTCTAATCCCGAGATTTGAGGTCAAGCAACCCAAGTGGTTCAGCCCGACTCCTATTTAATTTGAACTATCAAATATTTTTCATTATTTTTACAATATTTTAATATAATATTAATTTTAAATTTTAAATTGTAAATTGTTTATTTTTTTAAAAGTCTTGGACCAGACTAGACCAGCCAGAAAAACCACCATGTTACCGGAGTGGATTGGCCATTCAAGAGTTCTGACTTGGCCTGATTGGATCCCTGCTAACATTACCTCTGCGACTTATTTTAGGAATAGAAAGCAAAAAACAGAACAACAAAAACATGTCTGGGTTGTTAATTTTTTTTTCAATTTAAAACATAAAATAAAAACAAATTTTGGAAACAAAAAAAAACGGATATTGAAATCAAAAAAAAAAACAAGTTTGGGTTATTGTTTTTTTTAATTTAAGACAGAAAATAAAAACGGATTTTGAAAACAAAAAATATATATATAATTATAACAATAAGATGATTTATTCTGTATGAAACACGATTATAAATCTCATTTCATTTCCGCTTCCTCCCATCCCTTCAAAACAATTCCAAGATATCAAATGAGCATTAATGATTTAGTAACTGCACTATTAATTTTTTAATCAACAATTAAAATGTACTCGAACAGACTCTCGTGCACAAAAACAGAGTTTCTATTCAAATCAAAAGAAAAGCATTGAAGGTCACACTCACCAATGAAAGCATAGCATAAACTGTCCCCAGTCTTGTAATCACGGATGATGTCAGCAATTAAATTATGGTGAAAATGTTAGTTCTTTGGAACTCAAACGCCACTGCAACCTCCTGATGAAATTAAAAATAGACAAAAATCAGACATTAAAGAACTCACGATACTACAGTTCCAAAACGTGAAAATATTGTATGCAAGTCCTCATCCTATATTAAAGGTAGTCGGATGATAAAATGAGAGACCCGAACCCCCAAGGTCTCTCTAAAGGAGCCCTTGAGGTTCTTTTATAACTGTAGGTTGAGAAACCCCCTTACCTTCAAGGTGGGGTAGAGACCTTCTTTTATAGATTGAGAAAACGTAATACACATGAGAGTATTCCGATTTGGACTCGGTAATACCCAAAATAATAAAAAAAAAAGGTTTTAACACTCCCCCTCAAGCTGGACATGCCCAGCTTGAGCAAAAGAGTCCCACAAAGAAGAAAAAAAAGGTGACACCATACAAGACCAGATAAACTCCCCCTCAAGCTGGGCCGAAGATGCTATGGATGCCCAGCTTGGAATTGATCGAGGAGAGGTGGGCCCCTGGGACGCCTTTGGTGAAGATGTCAGCGAGCTGGTCCGCTGTCGGGATGTGACTAAATCTGACATGATTGTGCTCCAGATGGTGTCGAAGAAAGTGGCGGTCCACCTCAATATGCTTCGTGCGTTCATGGAAGATGGGATTTGAAGCAATCTTGGTGGCTGCCTGATTGTCACACCAGATGTGAGCAGATGTGGGAGGAGGAAATCCAAGCTCCTGGAGGAGTTGTTGAAGCCAAAGGATCTCCGTAGTGACGGTTGTCATGGCTCGGTACTCAGATTCCGCACTGGATCTGGACACAACAGTTTATTTCTTGTTGCGCCAAGAGATTAGATTGCCGGCTAAGAAAACGGTAAACCCAGAGGTAGATCGCCGAGTGGCAAGGCAACCAGCATAATCAGCATCACAGAAGGCCTCAATGTTCATATGAGGATGTTGTGAGTAGCGAAGACCACGAGCAGGATCGCGCTTGATGTATTTGGCGATGCGGAGGACAGCATCCCAATGAGAGGTGGTCGGATGTTCCATAAATTGGCTCACTTTGCCAACAGCGCAGCTAATGTCGGGACGAGTCATGGTGAGATAATTGAGTTTACCCACCAACCGACGGTACCGCTCAGGATGTGAATAGGGTTCTTAGGAGGCATAAAGTGATCGTTCACCAGGCTCCAGAGGGGTGTCAACAGCAGTGGTCTGTGTCAGCTCAGTATCCTGCAGAATATCCAACGCATACTTCCGTTGGCAGAGTGAGATGGTGTCCAGAGAATAGGACACCTCGATGCCCAGAAAGTATGTGAGAGGTCCGAGATCCTTAGTGTAGAAGTGCTGGTGAAGATGCTGCTTGAGGTGAGTGACACCAGCAGAGTCGCTGCCGGTGATGATGATATCATCCACATAAACGACCAATAGGATACAGCCAGCAGGAGTCGTTCTGTAAAAAACAGTGTGATCCTTCATACTTCGAGAGAGGCCAAAATCAGTGACGACAGTGCTGAAGCGGCCGAACCAAGCACGAGGACTGGTTCGCCTGGACTGGTCCGCCTGGAGAGAGCCGCGACGGGGAGGGATCGCGCGCAGGAGGAGCGGGCGCTGGGAGGGAAGGCGCACCGGGGAGCCACATCGGGCAGGAGGTGCCGGGGAAGGAGGGTGCAAAAATGCACCGAGGAGGCGGGGTCGAACTGTGTCGGGAAGCTGCTGGGAGGAAGGGTCGGGATTAAGTTCCCTCTGATACTATGTAGGTTGAGAAACCCCCTTACCTACAAGGTGGGGTAGAGGCCTTCTTTTATAGATTGAGAAAACGGAATACACATGAGAGTATTCCGATGTGGGACTCGGTAATACCCAAAATAATAAAAAAAGGGGTTTTAACAATAACAAATAATTAAGACCACACCGGACCTCAAGTTCGATGTGGGATGAAGACTCCAACACTCCCCCCTCAAGCTAGATGTACCTAGTTTGGACACATAAAGAAAAGAGATCAAACCAAACCAATGAAAACAAAGCAATCAACAGACTGCAAACACTCCCCCTCAAGCTGGACATACCCAGCTTTATTACAAAACAAGACGAAATAAAAAAAAAAAAAACAAGCAATGATCGTAGCTCCCCCTCAAGATCGCAGCTCCCTCTCAGGATGATGGATGGATGAAGTTGTCGCGGGCGCAGCAGAGGAACCACACAGATCGGGCCGGTTGACGGAGCGCCAGGAATGTCGCACTAGTGGGGCCGGTCGATGAGACGTCGGGAAAGCCACATCAGCACCGGGAAAGCCGCACTTGCGGGGTCGGCGACGGGAGGCGGGGATTCCGCAGAATCGTTGCGGGATCTGGCGGCGCCAAAGGGCCCAAATCCAAAGCGGTTGAGGTGCTGCGCCACAGTGGAGGAAGAGCGAGGACGTGCCGGCGGACAGGGAGGCGGCTGCCGGGAGTCGTCGGGAGATGCCGGTGACGAGAGGCGGGGCTGCCTGGCAGAGGAGCAGCCACGGTAGACGGGAGCTGTCTGGAGGAGGCGCAGGCGTAGCAGGAGCCACGGCAGAGAGGTGCTGGGAATCCGCGTAGGGCAGGAGGGAGCCGCCAGGAAGGGCGACCGGATGATGCCGGAAGACCGCAGGGAGGTTCCACCGGGATGGGCGGGGGCCTGGGTGGGGAGGCGAGGGAGTTCGCCTGGAGTAACAGGGGGTTGGGGGGAGGGGGGGTCCGAGTGATGGGAGGGCACCGTTTGGGGGGGGGGAGACGATCGCGACGGGAGGAAATGTCGGGGAAGGAGGGGACGTCCAAGGTGGCGAAGGAGGCGGGCGGATCGGGAGCCGCAGGAAGAAGCGGGCTGGGAGTCGCAGCTGGATCCCATCGGGACCTGGAGGAGCGACGGGTGGCGCGACCTAAGCGGGAGGGCCGGGAGCCGAAGGGCGCTGGGAATCCGCCGGGAAGAGCATTGGAGGGCGTGAGCCGCGCGCAAGGAGCCACGCTGGGATGTCGCGGGAGGAGGCGGACCATGAGTCGCGCAGGAGGATGGGGTCGTCGCGCGCAGCGGGGAGGGGCGCCGAGGAAGCAGGCGCCGACAGGGGGAAGATCTGTCGGACAGAACCAGAAGGCCGGACAAAACTGGGAGGCTGGCTGGGAAACAAGCCCAAAGGGGCGGCTGCAGAAAAAAAACTTAGCCCTACATGGGGCCCGCTGCCCCCAACGGGGAGAAATAATGAGAAACCCTAGGAGGAGAAAATAAAATAGGAGGAAGGGTTCGGGATTAATTTCCCTCTGATACCATGTTGAATGATAAAAGAATGGAGAAACCCGAACCCACAAGGTGTACTCTCTAAAGGAGCCCTTGAGGTTCTTTTATAACAAATAATTAAGACCGCAACGGACCTCAAGTCCGATGTGAGATGCAGACTCCAACAGTAAACAACAAAATGAACACAGCATTTTAGAACTTAATGTTAATAGATATTAACAGAAGAATCTGTAATAATTTGAGATTACGGCATAGTAAAGAGACTTTACCTCAGTGACGGGATTTAGTTTGCAAACAAATAAGACATTTTGAGGAGGTTTTATTTCAGCTTCAGGAATGTCCCCAATCTGCAGTGCATGGAAATATGATTTCTTCTTTTATCTGGGACAGAAAATAATTTGTTTAGACGACCTTAGGGTCCATTAGACAAAACTTACTAAAAACTTATCACTTACGATAAGTAATTCTGTATGAGTGTGTCCGAATTGCATATTGAAAAGTGTTTTCCTGCAATTTATTTAAGTGGTTTTCTTCTGGAATTTAAGTGTAAGTGTTTTTTTCAGAAAAAGAACAAACACTACTTACTTTTTTCAAACAGCTTTTCATAAGTGATGAGGGCTATAAGCAGTTTTCAACAAGTGCCGTCAAACGAACCCTTTAGCCATCATGTGTAAAATACTTACAGCCTCAAGTACAACTGCACTAGATTGTGCTGCCTTCAAACGAGTAACCTCTTCAAGCTCTGCTGGACCCAATTGCTCATCCATGGGCACCCAGTCATCTTCAAGGCACACATCGTCATCAAGCTACATGCCATAAAGCAAAAAAGTTAAAAACAATGGAGCAGAAGAGCATTAATAGGTTAAAACCATGGATCTTTACTTGAACATGCCAACCGGACCTTCTATTGTCTGATTCTATTATAAGTCCCATTTGTTAACACATGATTCCCTATGCTGCTTTGTTTATGCAATTAAAATCATCAAAACATAACAATTGATCCTACGCCAATTTTGTTGTACCCCTCTCTCTTGGATTTTAATGATCACAATCACTCTTATTTTGTTCTAACTTGTTTTCAAGTGTTTTTGTTGTTAGGCAAAAGGTTGCCAAGGAGTTGTGCCAAGAAGGACTGAAAGTAGACTCTCTGAGTCTACCGGCCAACCGGTGGATTCCCACCGGCCAGCCGGTGGTCTCTGGCAGTAGCAATGGTTTCTGTCCAGAGCCACCGGTCAGCTGGTGTGAGCTCCCCGGCCAGCCGGTATTGTCACCAGCCAGCCGGTGGCTGACCACCGGCCAGCCGGTAGAACCTGGGCAGAGAGCTTGCTCTCTGTCTGGAGCACCGGCCAGCCGGTGGCTCAGGACCGGCCAGCCGGTGGACCACCGGCCAGCTGGTGAGACACCACCGGCCAGCCGGTGTGCCCAGTCAAACTAGCCGTTGGGCTTTGACCAGACTTGTACTTTTGACTCCCAACGGCTCCGAAGGCCTCTCCAACGGCTCCGAAGACCCCCAACGGCCATTTGGGTGTTCCTCTCCTATAAATAGAGGACTAGGAAGCCCCGGAAACAAATTGTAGCCCACGGGAACATTTTTCGATCATTTGGCAAACCTCCGGCGCATTCCTTCAAGGATCCCCACCTGCTCCAACTCACTTCCACAACCAAGGAGCACCACCATATAAGCTTGGGAGCGCTCTTCATCATCACCAATCAATCCATTGGCGCCCAAGACTTCTCCTCTTTACGGTTTTTATTGTTTTATCATTTTGAGCATTATTTTGAGTTTGTGCATACAAACCCTTCTTTCTCTCGTCCTCCCTTTGTTTGGGTTTTCACACCACCTTCAAGGTGTGAAGAGGTTAGTCAAGTCTTCCCTGTAAAAGACTTGAGTCATAGGTGAGCTAGCTTTCACCTGTAAGAAGGCTAGTGGGTTTCTTGCTACAACCAATAAAAAGCAAGCTGTAATTGTTGGAACCACTTTGTGTATAGGTTTGTATTTGTTGTCAATAGTTGTCAATGGAATATCAAAATGAAAGATATCAAGAAGTACTCCAATAAAATGGAGGAATGGAAGCTCACAATGAAGGAGATCATGAAGTACTCCGATGAAGTAGAGGAGTAGTGATTCAGACGATTGTTGTGCTGATCGTAAGTTCAAAGAACATGTGTCAAAGGTGATACATTGTTTACAACAATGAAGAATGTGAGTAATCCATCCAAGGTTGATTAAAGCAGGATGGTGTTTTTGGATGAAGACCATGCAATTACTCATGATTGCATGAGAACCATACTAGAGACTTCTTGACGGATTGAATCACATGGTTTGCATGAAGTTGATCATGACGGTTGATGAAGGAGGCAATGTGCCAATGAGTTGACTTATGAAATGGCCATGCACATCACATTGTCATAGAGGAATGGATGATCTGAAGGCGGTACAAAAAGAGCAGATACAAGGTGACGTCATCAAGTTCAAGAGTTGTGGTCAACGATCTATGTTTGATTCAAGAACATCGACAGAGGAATGGATGATCTGGAGGCGGTACAAAAAGAGCAGATACAAGGTGACGTCGTTTTCCAGTGTTTGCCAAATTTCAGGGCCTCAAAATCAACAAATGAAGAAGAGTGATTTTGGCAAAGGGACTTGCGCGCCATACTCTTGGAAGATAGGAAACTTGCGCGCCATATGTTTTTGAAGATCAGAGCATCAAAATATGGCAAAGGGATAAGGGTCGCGCAAGTTTTGGTGAGGTCGCGCAGGCGAATTATGTACCGGGAAGAGACTTGCGCGCCGACGCCTTGAATGCATTATAACTTGCGCGCCTATAGTTTTTCGTGATCAGAAGATCCAAATTTGGCAAAGGCAAGATGTTCGCGCAAGTGTGATGTTGATCGCGCAAGTGCCTAGCAGGGGCTGAGACTTGCGCGCCGATGGATGACTTGCGCGCCGCCGCGCAGGGGGTCCAGTTTGCCTATAAATACTGGACCACCCCTCCTCATTTCTCACGGAGCTCAAGACTTTGAGATTGTTCGAGCTCTCGTCGCGCAGGTGGTTGAGCCGCGCAAGTGGTAGTTTGGTCGCGCAAGTAGAGGTTGCGCGCCAACTGATGGTTGAGCGCCCTAGGTGATTTGGGCAAGGAAGGAAGTGAGTCGCGCAGGTTTGAAGTTCAAGAAGGTAGAGTCGCGCAGGTGCTTTGGAGACACTTGCGCGCCAGTTTAGTCTTGCGCGCCTGAGACTTGCGCGCCGCCGGGAGACTTGCGCGCCGGGCTTGAAAAGGAGACCCAGACACTGTTGAAGCACGCCCGCCTTTCTGGAGCTGCACAAGAGCTAAATATTGCCTGATACTTTCGGTGCAAAGCGAGATTGAAGAAGAAATCTAAATTATACATGCATGATCTCATGCATACATGGTGAATTGATTCTGACGAATGCCGAGTAAGCTGAACATCATTTATTGAGCAATCACATAAGTGATTGTGATTCAGGCAAACGAAGACAAGGGGATCTAGTGCATTCAGTCATTGCACTAAAGAAGAAAGGTTGAACTATAAAGAGCATCAATTCTGAACTCTGATGCAAGCAAAGTCTCATGCTGAACAGGAGACAAAGAACATCAATGCACATTTATTAAAGAGACTTTCACGTCTATAAACTGAGTGGGACTTCACCAACGGCAGTGAGCCAGGGGGAGTCAACGGGAGTGACCCGAGGGACGCAGTGAGCTATCCCTGAACAATTGTAAAGGCAGTGAGCCTGGGACAGAGTAACTCTACCCGAACCATTGTAATCTACAGCTAGTGAAGCATAGTGGATTTAGGTACGACCGACAACCTGTCGGCGTATGCTCCTTGGACGTAGCCCTTAGTGGTGAACCAAGTAAAAATAGCTGTGTCATCTCTCTGCATGTGAATGTTTAATTGCTGATCATATCCATCATATAGGTTTAAGTAGTTCCTACCAACGTGGGAACAAGATCCACAACTAGAAGAAGAAAAATTTGCCACCCTGATTCACCCCTCCCCTCTCAGGGTGTCCCGGGGTCCTACAGTAATAGGTTTCTAGGCTGCCTTAAAGTCTAGTGGGTTTCTTGCTACAACCATTAAAAAGCAAGTTGTCGTATAAATCTCTCAACGGTTGAGTTGGGAGCGGAGACGTAGGCTTGGGATTTAGGCCGAACTCCGTTATCAATTTTGTGTCTTGCCTCTTTTATTTCCACTGCGCTTTAACTTTTTCTTAAATTGTTAAACTTTTTTAAAAGGCAATTCACCCCCCCCTCTTGCCATCACTCTCCATCCCAACAATTGGTATCAGAGGGGGCATTTGTGTAATACCTTAACCGGTTACAAACTTAAAGATCCTTAGTGATGGCTTCATCTTCTTTCGCCCCCGAAGGTTATTCATTGGGTCGTGCTCCTTTTTTTGATAGAACCGACTATACCTATTGGAAAACCCGCATGTCTACTTTTCTTAGAAGTATAGGTTATCCTATTTATAGAATTGTCATGCATGGTTACTCTCTCTCTTCTCCCGATGAATCCAAATGGACTCAAGCCGATATTAAAAATTTTGAGCTTGATGGCAAAGCCATGAACGCTCTTCATTGCGGCCTTGATCGTAATGAATTCAATCGAGTTTCCACATACACTTCATCTCATGAAATCTGGAAACTTTTGGAGGTTACCCATGAAGGGACCAACAAAGTTAAGGATACTCGATTGGATATGTACCGTCAAGATTTTGAGTCTTTTACCATGCATCCATCTGAAAATATTACTGATATGTTTACTCGCTTTACTGATGTTTGTAATGGGAGAAAGTCTCTTGGAGATGATGTTTCTGCAGAGATGATGGTCAAGAAGATCATTTGGATCTTACCAAGTTCATGGGCACCGAAAGTCACGGCAATTCAAGAAGCAAAGAATTTAAAAGAAATGTCGGTCGAAGAGCTCAACGGATCCCTCATGACCTACGAGATCACCATGAGGAGGCAAACTGAAAAGGAAGGCAAACTCATCGAAACTCCAAAGAACATCGCCTTCAAAGTTCAAAAAGAAGAAAGCTCCTCCTCCTCATCTTCTTCCTCTTCGAGCGGCGATTCAGAAATCGAGAACCTTGCCCGCAAGATGCACAAATTCATGAATAAGAACAAAAAGAAGAAATCTCGCAAGGCTCGAAAGGAAGAACTCGACGAAAAATCCGAGCCCGAGGTAATATGCTATGGGTGCGGCAAGAAAGGCCATTATAAGCCCGATTGCCCACTCCACAAGACAAGGGCCAAGCAAAAGGAAAAGAAAAAGGCATTCAAGGCCACTTGGAGTGATAGCTCCTCATCCTCCTCCTCCTCAAAAGACAACGTTAAAAATGTCTAATGGCATTTCATGAGGTAACCTCTTCCGACTCCTCTTCCTCTTGTTCTTCCAATTCATTCAATCATTTATCTTATGAGGATCTCCAACATGCGAGAGATCAATTGGAGGAAGGTTTTCACGAACTTTCTTCCAAATTTATTGCTTTAAAAAAGAAATTCAAAATTCTTTCTTCCGAAAAGGATCAACTTCTCAAAGAAAAGGAAAACTTGTCCCTCAAGATCCAAAACCTTCCCGATGTTGATTCTATGGAATCAACAATCAAGGATTTAAGGAAATCCCTAGCTAAGTTCACCGAAGGTGAACATAACCTTTCGAAGCTCCTTGGTTCCCAATGCATATCTAGAACCACCCAAGGGCTTGGCTATTCCAAGCAAGCTTCCTCTTCCCATGCTCCTACTATTTTTGTAAGGGGGAGCTCCCAATATAAATTTTGCAGCTATTGCAAAAAGATCGGGCACTTAATTTACGAGTGCGACTGCAAAAATGCCCGGTATGGAAGGCCCAAAACCATTTCCTTTAACAATGAATTTCATAGGAGAAGACCCGCCACAAGACAAGTTTGGATTGAAAAATCCCTTTTAGCGAGTCTCTCCGAACCAAAATTTGTCTCGGTTCTAAAATCCTCTCCCCGGTGATTTGTTGTTTTTATTTAGGGGGAGTTAGGATCGTTTAAGCCTTTTTGCATTTTTCTTTCAAAACTTTCAATTCAAAACATTCAATTCAAAACTTCAATTTAAAACTTTCAATTCAAATTTCAGAAATTTCAATTGGTTTAAAAACTCTATCTTGTTTTTTCCTTTCCTTCAATCAAATTTTATGCCCCGTGCTATTTTGATAATCACAAAGGGGGAGATTTCCTTAGTTGATTGGGGGAGAAATATTTCTCTCATACTTTGCTTTACTTTTCAATTTATCCTTTAAAGCATGCCTTTCATTTCAGTCTTTTACATTGCTTGTTTTGGTGATTGTGATCATCAAAATAGGAGGAGATTGTTGTACCCCTCTCTCTTGGATTTTAATGATCACAATCACTCTTATTTTGTTCTAACTTGTTTTTGTTGTTAGGCAAAAGGTTGTCAAGGAGTTGGGCCAAGAAGGACTGAAAGTAGACTCTCTGAGTCTACCGGCCAACCGGTGGATTCCCACCGGCCAGCCGGTGGTCTCTGGCAGTAGCAATGGTTTCTGTCCAGAGCCACCGGTCAGCTGGTGTGAGCTCCCCGGCCAGCCGGTATTGTCACCAGCCAGCCGGTGGCTGACCACCGGCCAGCCGGTAGAACCTGGGCAGAGAGCTTGCTCTCTGTCTGGAGCACCGGCCAGCCGGTGGCTCAGGACCGGCCAGCCGGTGGACCACCGGCCAGCTGGTGAGACACCACCGGCCAGCCGGTGTGCCCAGTCAAACTAGCCGTTGGGCTTTGACCAGACTTGTACTTTTGACTCCCAACGGCTCCGAAGGCCTCTCCAACGGCTCCGAAGACCCCCAACGGCCATTTGGGTGTTCCTCTCCTATAAATAGAGGACTAGGAAGCCCCGGAAACAAATTGTAGCCCACGGGAACATTTTTCGATCATTTGGCAAACCTCCGGCGCATTCCTTCAAGGATCCCCACCTGCTCCAACTCACTTCCACAACCAAGGAGCACCACCATATAAGCTTGGGAGCGCTCTTCATCATCACCAATCAATCCATTGGCGCCCAAGACTTCTCCTCTTTACGGTTTTTATTGTTTTATCATTTTGAGCATTATTTTGAGTTTGTGCATACAAACCCTTCTTTCTCTCGTCCTCCCTTTGTTTGGGTTTTCACACCACCTTCAAGGTGTGAAGAGGTTAGTCAAGTCTTCTCTGTAAAAGACTTGAGTCATAGGTGAGCTAGCCTTCACCTGTAAGAAGGCTAGTGGGTTTCTTGCTACAACCAATAAAAAGCAAGTTGTAATAGGTTTCTAGGCTGCCTTAAAGTCTAGTGGGTTTCTTGCTACAACCATTAAAAAGCAAGCTGTCGTATAAATCTCTCAACGGTTGAGTTGGGAGCGGAGACGTAGGCTTGGGATTTAGGCCGAACTCCGTTATCAATTTTGTGTCTTGCCTCTTTTATTTCCGCTGCGTTTTAACTTTTTCTTAAATTGTAAGGCAATTCACCCCCCCCCCCTCTTGCCATCACTCTCCATCCCAACAAATTTTAGTACATCAAAACAGTCAAGTCAACCAAATTTTCACCAAGAGAATTATAGTTTTACATATAGAAGGCACTCTTTTAACCGTTTATGCAATAACAAGGTTCATGTAATGCATGAAATTCGGGAACAATATGTGAATATATGAACTAATCACCCAATCTGCTTACAACCACATCTTTTGGTCTCCCTTCAGGGGAAGACTCTGGAATAAACTCGGCCAGCTGTGTAGGACACTAAAAGGATCATCTAGAATATACGTGTGCTTGAACCTGGTACAAGCATCAGAAAAGAATCTAATGTCAAAATCCTACTAGTATATGTTAGAAGAATAATAGAACAACATAATATATAATTAAGTGGTTTGAAATTTTACCGGATATTTTTGAATGGTCTACCTTTCACATCCACATATGCTTCATTTAACCTAGTCAATGTTTCAAGTCCTTCCGCTACCTCCCCAAACACC
The DNA here is from genome assembly GCA_963277665.1 of Viscum album. Taxonomy (NCBI): domain Eukaryota; kingdom Viridiplantae; phylum Streptophyta; class Magnoliopsida; order Santalales; family Viscaceae; genus Viscum; species Viscum album. The sequence goes on along the minus strand of OY728153.1, from coordinate 179,733,695 downwards.
TGTGCAATAATCTATATTGCATGTGTACTTACCAAGCTTCACAGCTGATGGAAAACAATAACGATAAAAAATTCCCCCACCCCTAACACCCAAAAAAAAATTAACGAGAACAGATTAATTTGAAAATTTTCCCAATAAAAAATGTCATCCTGTGTTGATGGTCATTAACTAATATGAAAGAGCATAGAGCACCATTGGCTTGATGACATTTATCTTGAACCTATAATATAATTTATCCTAACTACCACACTTCAGCATACAAGCCTTGAACCTATAATATAATTTCTCACATTGAACCACACCACCTCTGTTCAAGTATTCCTCAAGCTTTCTATTGAAAATAAAAAATACAGAGGTCTCTAGGATTTGTTTTAAACCCTTCATACAAAACATTAGCAAAGGCACCAATTAAAACACTAGATTAATACTGGACCAAAATGCAATTAATTTTCAATGCAACGATCTCAATAATTACATTCTACAAAGACTAGTATATCTGTGTTGTTGTGCACCACCTGTCATTATTCTTGATGGTCCTAGTGGAAAGCTTAAGTGGGGGTGAATTGAGCTTCCAAAATTAAAAACTTCTGTTTTAAAACAAATTAGAATTCCCCAATTTAAAAACGGTCCAATTAACAAATACAGTAGGTATATATAATTTGATGTTTTGAAATACTTTCTTAAAGGCATGATCAATACCTAGGTATATATAAATGCTAACTATCAAAATAAGTTTTGTGTTGTATAAAGCACTTTAGAGAAAAACCGATGCAGGAAAGAATAAAACAAGGCATGCAAAACAAATCACACAGCGGAAATATAAAATAGACGTTCACTTCCAAGCTGGAACTTAATCCTCTCTACTTAAGCAAGTTTAATCAAACTAATAAACTGATCCACAGCCTGGATTGGGTATACACAATACAACTGCACATAAGGCAATCTATGCTAACATAAACCTCTTCCAGAGTTATGCGTGGGATTGCAAGGGGTGGGTAAAGAGAGAAAGAGTATCAAAGTACTCTTCTTTTCGAAACATAAGTTGTAACGACCCGAAATTTTGAATAAATCTTGTTTCCTAATTTTGTGTGCTATTTTATTTTATACTCAACAAAACTTTTTCATTTAATAAAATGAGTATAATTAAAATGAGACTGTTGGATTTTGACTATTATATGACCGTTAGTCATTATGACCTTTGGAAACTAAATGTTGCGATTATTGTCTCTAAATACAAGTGATCTTGGTTAATTGATATAGAAAGAAGATTCGATGGCCTCATCCAGTAGTCTCGGTCCAATCGAAGTCCATCTAACAGAACTAGGGAAGGAGATAGCACCACTAGGCTTTGCTCTGGACCAAACCCAAGCCGAACTTCATCGTGTGAAGCTAGAACAGAATCGTCTTCGCGAGAAGTTCAAACTAATAGAGATTACTACTCGTGCAATGTTGGCCGAGCCGCCCTCGGATTCTCTCACCTTAGCACACCTTACACTTAGGTCCTATGCTGGGGTTATAAGGGGCTATGTAAGGAGACCGTAACTACTTTGGGTAATCCTTTGAGATAAATAAAATTGTGTTTTCTTCTTATGATGAAGTTTGTGAATTTTCAAATGTCCGGATAAATATAGTATGCATATTTTTGATGAATTCTAGAAAAATGATATTTTAAAATATTTTTGTCAACCTTAAATAATTAATGATGTGTAATGATTTTCAAAAAATGGTCTTCTACAAATGTGTTCAGTAAGAAATTTAGAGTCTAATAAGATCAACTTGATTTTTGATGAATAGTAAATTATGAATAGTGATTTTACGATTAGGATTAGTAATGTGACCAAATGGATTAGTAATCTCACTTAAAGAAAGTATTAATATAATCTAGGCACTTTGATTAAGTAATGTGATTCAACAAAATAGGTAAATAACTGTTTCAGAAATTATTAGTCAAGTATCAGTTTTCTCGGGTGAATAGTGTTTTTTAATTAAAAATTAAATTAAAATTATTTAGAAAATTATTTTTATAAAATGGAGTTCATTTTTGAACTCAGAGCATCGATATTATGTTAAGGTAATTTTTGGGGATTTTCCTGAAAAAAATGAATTTTCGGTGAATAGTGAAAATACAGTTTTCAAGTTACGGGTGTTTAATGACATCATTAAATGATGTATTAAGTATGTAATCAATATGGTCGACTTATAAATAGTAAGATAAGGTATGTGGTGTCCCAAGTGGCCAATACCATGGGCAAGCCCATGGTTTCACCAAAACCACCAATGAGGTGTCCCTTGGCCATTAATGCATTGTCCCCTCACTTTCCCTATAAATACCAAGTCATTCTCTTATCCTTTCGACTCCAAAATCATCCTCAACGAAGTTCTGGTCTCCTTACCTCCCAAGGAGTCCTCCCAAGGTGCCCCCAAGCCCTCAAAGTCCCAACCTTTGAGTTTTTAAGAGTTACGTTTTAAGGTAAGGGATCCAACCTCTCTCTTTCTTTTCAAATACTCTCTTTTAAGTCATTTCTTTTATGCTCCATGTTCTTATGTTGGAAGATGTTCTTTTATATTCCTCTTACTGCCCTTTTCATGTTCATATGATGAGAGATCCCCTCTTACTCTCATCATTTCGTTTTATGAATGTTTAAGTAGCGTCGTTAGGCTGCCGAAATTTTTGTAACGGATTTTTTCACCCTTCTCATTTTCAAGTTCTATTTTTTTGTCAATTCTTTCAAGTTCCTTTTTATTTTGTTGAGGTATGATCTCTATATTTATCATACTGATCTTTTATGTTCATATGATGAGAGACCTTATTTGATCTCGTCAATTAATTTTTTTTTAAGTTTAAGTGACGTCGTTAGGCTGCCGAATTTTTAAGAGATTCTTTCACCCTTTTTCATTTTCAAGTTCTATTTTCTTGTCAAGTCTTTCAAGTTCCTTTTTATTATGTTGGGGTGTGATCTCTATATCTATCATACTGATCTTTTATGTTCATATGATGAGAGACCCTATTTGATCTCATCAATTCATTTTTTGAAGTTTAAGTAACACCGTTAGGCTGCCGAATTTTCATAAGAGAAATCTTATTTTTGTCTTCCTTTCATGTCCTTCATTTCATATGGTATATCTTTCAAATTTCATTACCATGTTCTTAAATCCTTTATATTTTGTCCCCCTACTGTTTTATGGATCATTTATGAGTGGGTGACCCATTTCCCCTCTCTTTTCAATGTTTTCTAAAACTCTACAACATAGCCGTTATGCTATCGAATTTCCGTCTCAAAATGTCTCTCTTTTTTTCTCAAATTCTTTTATTTTATTAAGTGAATACTCAAAGCTCTTTCTTCTAAAGGGGTATTCACATATATACCAAAATGTTCTATTTTAAATTCTGGGATTTACATACATGAGACCCGTTTTCCTTTTTCGTGGGTTTAAAGTGACATAAAGATCATGTCTTTAAAGCAGTTTTTAAAACGTTATGATTATGAAATGAAATTAATTTATTTTATGCTATATGGGTTATTTATGAAATGTTTGATGATGATATGTGTGGCTCACATGATAACAAAGGCAAATTTAAGGGTGCGCCCTGATAGCGCTCCAATGCATTGGGTAATGATATAACCACTAGAGATTACAATTTTAACGATATCTTGGTGAATAACCTTGGTAATTTCAAATGACACCTTGGGGATGGACCTTGGTGATATGTTCATGATTGTCTAAGTTAAATGTTGTAGCCACATCTTCAAGTTATGAAAACACGTTATTTTTATTATGATATGCCTCATGATCTCTTTCTCATGCCTTAAAATTATTTTTCATGACTTTTTGATATACCTCAAGTTCACATGTAAAATGTTTCCCTCGTTTCCCTTACTGGGCATTCTGCTCACCCTTTCCTTTGATGTATGCTCCCAGGTGATGAGATGTTGTAATGAACTTGGGATGAACAAATGAAGAAGCCTCTCGAGTGTTTAAGAAGAATGTTTTATGTTGTCATGTTTTAAGTTCCTGGTTTCCAAGACACTAAACTTTAAAGATCCTCGGTTTTGTATAATGTAATGGAAGTTTATGTGATAAAAAGGCGGGATGTCATAGAAGTACTAAACAGATGTACAAACAAACACAAGCACAATTCAAAAGTAAGACCAAACAGAGCAAGAGAAAGAATTGTAGCAGCGTGATGCTTCTCTGCTCTGATCGAATTCGATTGATCTGCAAGGTTCTCTTCTTGGATGATCTTCCAAGAGATGTGAGAGTCAATTAGATTGATCTGTAAAGCTTTCTCTAGGTTATGCAGTGTGGTGCAGAAAAATAGTGTAGTGGAATCAGAAAGATGAGCACCGAATCGTATTCACCCACTATTTCCACGGTGATATTTCCATCTCGAGTTGAATTGTTAACCAACACAACTAGTGTGTCTCACATATTCGGTAAAGAACTCAACATCAATAGTGCCTACAATTCATCATCAACCATCATTTTCATAGAATTCAACTTATCAACAATGCCTTGGAACTCGTTCATGTGCTCTGATACGTCGTTCTCGTCTTTGTACTTCAAGTTGACAAGTCAGTGTAACATGTTTGTTTTATTCCGTGGGGTTGTCCTTGCATACATCTTTTCTAATTTCCGCCATAGAACAAATGCATCGTGTTCGTTGGCAAAATTTGGGAAGATACTCTTGTCGATCCATTGCTTGATTTGGGCAGCGCACTTCCTGTTGAGCACGATCCACTCCGCATCAACTGGCGGGGTACTAGTAAACGCCTTCTTACCGGATTGACCGATTGTTGAAAATTTCTTTGTTTGCACTGTAATAGGCTTAGTGTGTTAGGCGGAGAAAGAAAGGAGTGATGGCAAGAGGGGGGGTGAATTGCCTTTTAAAAATGTAATTAACAATTTAAAATCAAAGTTGAAAGTGCAGCAGAAATAAAAGAGGCAAGACACACAATTGATAACGGAGTTCGGCTTAAAACCCAAGCCTACGTCTCCGCTCCCAACTCAACCGTTGAGAGATTCTACCGCTTGCTTTTCAATGGTTTTAGCAAGAAACCCACTAGACTTTACAGGTAGTCTAGAACCTATTACAACTTGCTTTTGTTGGTTATGCAAGAACCCACTTGCTTTTATTGGTTTAGCAAGAACCCACTAGCCTTCTTACAGGTGAAGGCTAGCTCACCTATGTCTCAAGCCTTTTACAAGGTAAGGCTTGACCAACCTCTTCACACCTTGAAGGTGGTGTGAGAACCCAAAGAAAGAGGGATGAAAGAAGTGGGGGGTTTGTAGGCACAAACCCAAATTTAAGCTCAAAAAAGATAAAACAAGAAAAACCGTATTTGGAGAAGCCTTGGGCGCCAATGGATGATTGGAGTTGAAGACGTGCACTCCCAAGCTTCTTTGGTGATGCTCCTTGGATGTGGAATTGAGTTGGAGCGATTGGGGTTCCTTGGAGGAAGTCCGCCAGAGGTTCGCCAAATGATGAGAAATGTGTACGTTGGCTTCCGTATGGCTTGGTTAAGTTTCCGGGGCTTCCTAGTCCTTTATTTATAGAGGGGGAACCCTCAAATGGCCTTAGGGAGGCTTCGGAGCCGTTGGAGAGGTCTTCGGAGCCGTTGGGAGGCAAGTGGACAGGCTGGTCAAAAGCCCAACGGCTAGTTTGACTGGCTCTACCGGCTGACCGGTGCTGAGCCACCGGTTGGCCGGTGTGTGCAAAATGGAGGAGAGCTTCTGTCCAGGCGCCACCGGCTGGCCGGTGAGGAGTCCACCGGTTGGCCGGTGCTGAGGCAGTAGCAACCACTATTCATCTGGGTGCCACCGGCTGGCCGGTGCTGAGGCCACCGGTTGGCCGGTGCTGAGGCAGTGGCTCTGCCTTCTGCCCAGGGTCCATCGGTCGGCCGGTGGTGAAGCCACCGGTTGGCCGGTGGACTGAATTTCAGTCCAGTTTTGCTTCTTTCTTTCTTGGCCTAATTCCTTGGCCACCTGAAATGATTCCTATCATCAAAAAACACTTGAAAGATGATTAGATAAATAATAGAGTGATTGTGATCATGAAAATAAAACCTTGAGGGGTACGAGAGGTACAACATAGTGGTTTGTCTCCACTATTGGTTTCCAAAAATCTTTAATATATAAAAGAACCTTCATTTTGGATTTCCAAATCGCATAATTAAAAGTGGTATACTTAATCATGTTACCGGTATTTTCTTTCATTGATGCAGTGAGAATTTAGAAAACCTAACCATACGGATGTGTCCGGAACAGTCGAAATAGTTGGAAACGACACCTGAATCGCTGAAAAGGGACTTCGATTAGCCAAGATATAGCTAAAACAGTTTCAACAGTCTAGATTGATTGATAAGGTGATGCTAATGTGGCTGGCCGGAACGGTCAAAGGAAAACTCACTGTCAGCATGAACAGTACCGTCTTCTCTGGCAAAGGGGGTATTGTAGCACCCGAAAGTGTGACCGAAACTTTAACTGCCACTACAGATTTCGTTTCAGCTTTGTTTTTTACGTCATTTGCGCCATTGGAATCGTCTCGATGAACTCTTCACAGATGTGGCTTCAAAAATTTATTCTGGCCAGCTTCAATATTCCAGTCATCGGAAAACCTCTCTGGACGTTGTCGTTTCGACCCTGGTGGCTCTGATGCCACTTTGTTGGAGCAGCGAAAGTTCCAAGCAACGAAATCGAACACAATCAGAATAGAAAAACAAATGAACATGAGGGATTTAACATGGTTCAGCAGTGTGCCTACGTCCACGGGAGGATGGTCGGACTTCTATTATTTCTCTATCTGGATGAAACGTAAGAGTATCACACCAATTACAAATTACAGGAGAATCATTTTGATTTTATAAATCAAATTTCGCAGAAGATCTAAGGGTTGGTTGGGTGTTTAATCAACCATTGAAATCTCTTCGTTGCCAACTGCGTCCATGGTCCAAGAGGTTGTCTGGGTTGGTTGTTGCCTGATGAAAAACCCACCACGAGGTTGTTGTCGACAAAGAAAAAAAACAGTCAGCCGATAATCCTCCCACAAATCACTCCCTAAATTGGGAGTGACCCCCACACAACCATTCAGCATCCACTTCTCTTTTAGGAATGACTTCTCGGCTCAACAGATGCGGCCTAACCGGCTTAACGGTAGCGCTGGACGAAGCTTTCATCTTCTTCGACAGGGGAAGACTTTCTGGAAATGAGAGAAGAAGAGCACGCTTCGCTCTCAGCATTTTCACTGAGATCAGGAGGCCAGGGTTTGGTTGAGGAAGGACGATCGAGAGAGGAGAGTTCGAAATCGAGAGGGATTAGGGTTTCAAGCGAGATCTGATTCGAGATAGGGGTGTTTTTTAAATCATCCAAGGCTTAGAACAATAACGCGTGGGAAGAAAAATAAATAATAAAATAAACTAAGTGAAAACATAGAAAAGACACGGTAGGCTGACTGACCGTGTGACCCACGATAGCTTTAGAGGATGTGATAGTTTGACTGGCCACATGAACAAGAGATAATGCTCATGGTAGCTCAATCGACCATATGACTAGGAGATGGTGTCCACGGTGGCTTAATCCACCGTATGAACAAATCTGAGTGTTCTTACAGGAGATTGACCTACCGCACGAACAAACTTCATGGTAGCTTGACCTACGACATGACCAAGCTTCCCAGTAGCTTGTCACGGCAGCTCGATTGACCGTATGAACTAACTCTATGACAGCTTGACCCACCGTATGAACAGATTTGAGTGTTCTTACAAAAGCTTGACCTACCGCACGAACAAACTTCACAGCAACTTGACCTACCGCATGACCAAGCTTCACGGTAGCTCGTCACAACAGCTCAATTAACCGTATGAACTAACTCTATGGCACCTTGACCCACCGTATGAACAGATTTGAGTGTTCTTACATGAGCTTGACCTACCGCACAAACAAACTTCACGGGAGCTTGACCTACCGCATAACCAAGCTTCACAGTAGCTTGTCACGGCAGGTCAATTAACCGTATGAACTAACTCTATGTCAGCACAACCCTTACAGTAGCTTGTAACCTTCAAAGCATAAAACTTGAAAAACCTCAATAATAAAGAGATTATTGAATCGTCAACACAGTCAAAATAATAATCAATTAAAATCTAAAAGATCAAATCATAAATATTTATAAGAATTAAACTAAGACATAATTGAGGAATAATTGATCATACATAATTTATGTCTAATATAATTCAACCTCTCAACATTCAAAGGCTTTGTGAAAATATCACCAAGTTGTTGCTTAGTGCCAATGAATTCAATAGTGATCATCTTTTTGAAAATGATCTCTCAAAAAGTGATGTTTTACATCAATGTGTTTAGTCTTAGAATGAGAAACGGTATTCTTGGAAATGTTAATAGCATTTGTGTTGGTCGGATAAGTGTTGCACAATATCTCAAGAGGGAGGGTGAATTGAGTTCTTAAAATATTCTTCACTTGAAATCACCATCTCTTAAGGTATAAACAATTTTGATCTTCTCTTATCACAAATAAGCAATGGAATAAAAAATAGTAAGAGAAAGATATAACACAAAGGATTTATAGTGGTTCGGAGCACAAAGATCCCCTATTCCACTTCTCACTAACACTCTGCTCCTCAAGTTTGATTTTCACTAGACCAACCCTTTTTTCGTGGACTACCGAGCTGAGTGCAAACAATTGTCACTTGGTACAAAAGTCCAAAAGCTTTTAACTAGGCTCTCCCTTCACAAGACCTGTCCACGGACTTCGCACACTCGGAACAATGAATGCAAATCGTTACAAAGATGAAAATAATAAATTCATGCAGGTTCAGCACACAAGGTTCAGCACACAATTGCAAGCCCAACAGATGAAGAAGAATCGTCCAAAGAGATTGAATAGCTTCAAGGAATAACTATGGAGGTTCTTCGATTGCAAGAGATAGACTTGTAAGCACAGCAACAGAGATGATTAAGAATTGATCGTCCATCAGGATTGATCATGAATAACAGAGCAAGGCTATATGTATGTGTCTATATACATGCATCTGTCTACTCTTCTTTTTATATCTCCTCTATGAATTTGAACTCTGCACAATTGTTAGTCTCAACGGTCGAGTGAATAATCCTTCTGAAATCTGAAGCGACAAGCCTTTAATTAGTGTGTGTCCTTTTTCTCCAAATAAGGTGAAAATAGAGGTAGCAGGTTGTAGCAGATTGTGTCATTATCGGATCTTTCTATTCTTGAAAATATGTGTTTTATTAAAATCGGTAATTCCTTATTTAGACGGCTTCTTTTCTAATATACATAAAAGCATAAGTTGACTTTCCAAAAAATGAGGTAACAGTAAAGGGCGTATCCGAACGATACCCTAAATCTGGGGATGAAAAACAATCCTTTGTAAGATAATTTGATCTGTGTAAGATAAATGGTTTGGAAGCACGGTTCTCGTAAGATAATTCCAACTTCGTAAGATAAATCAGACTTATCAGTTCTTTGACTTAATCAGCGCGTAAGTTAATTTACTTACGAAGTTCCTTTTCATAAGATAAATCGATATTTGGGTAAGAGAAAAGACTTAGTTGAATACCCGCTTTAGCATTCTGAGCATGATTCCTTTCCATAAGATAATTCATTTACACCGGTATTCTACAGGGGATTTTGCCACAGGGGTTTTTTTTTAAATGAGTCGAGTTCCCTAATAATTAGGGAAATGTGTCCCTAAGCGCCACTTTTTATAAATATATATTTGTGATTATATTTATAAATACATAAATATATATTTATAATAATAAAGAACTATATATAATATAAATAAATTTAAGGAATTGTGATTACGCATTTATAAATATAATTTTAAATATATAATTATAAAAAAGAATTTATATATATATATATATATATTTACAATTATAAATAAATATAATTTGAAATATATGTGTATAAATATAATTATGTAAATATATAATTAAAAATAAATATTCATAAATATAAATCTATTTATAAATATATTTACTATTATATAATTATAAATGTAATGTTTTAAATATTTAAGTTGTCATGTAAAATATTTTTTATTTACTATATGCTTGTTTTTCTTTTCATTTTTCAAGAAATTATTATATGTTTAGTTTGTGTGACAAATTTTATTTAGATTGTACTTGTACTTTATATTTTATACGATTCTAAAGTAACATACATGAAGCATAATAATGTTACAATTATGAGACTTTGAAAATATATAAATTATTAATATTTAATTTAAATTAGTTTGTATTTACTATATTTTTGATTTTCTTGTTATTTGTCTTAAACAACAATTACTTATTATAGTAAATAGGTTTTTTAATATATACAATATAACATCTGAAAACATCAACGACGATGCCCCTGGTACCACAACGCGGGGTTTGAATCTCACGACCTCTCCGCGTCCGACGTCCGTGTCGCTCCAGTGTCCTCTTCCGGTGCTTCTGGTGCCTCTCCATGGTGTTGTGTAGAGGACTGACCAAAACCATGTGACGAGGCTGCCCCAAAATCATATGGGGTGTCATATGGCTCTGAAGCTCCTATAAATGGTAGAAATAGGGCACTGAAAAAGGCCTCGTCGGGAGGAGAGGGGCCACCATAAGCTGTGCGACCACACCCAGATCGAAATCTATAGTAATCTGCGGAGACGACATCTATGGTATATAAGCGTCTCCCTGCGGTGCAATATCATCAGTCGGTTGGGCCAGATCGTCTCTCTGTGGTGCGGCGGCATCTGCAGGAGCCGCTCTCAGATGTCAATATCGTCACCTCTGCCACTCCTGATGTGCTCGTCTCTGTCGTCCAACTGGCGGCGGTGCATCGTCCTCAGCAGGCATAGCAGGGACATCGTCATCCTCAGGAGCTTCAGCTGAAGGATATGGATCGGAATATACCTGTGGCTCCTCATCAAAAAAAATGTCACGTATCAACCGGAGATGATCGAGGAGAGCCAACACATCCCGATGAACTACATCCCGCCTAATATATGCATCCTCCCGAGGTTGTGTGGTATGTGTAAAATGACCAATGGCGTCTGCCTGCAAATGAAATAACATTCAAATTAATACCAAAAATGAGTTAAACAAAAATAATAAATCTTAGTAAACATACCAACTGCTGAATGTCAATCCCCTGACGTGTAAGGTGCATGATTGTGTGACGTCGATACCAGTCTGCATAATCCCCGTGAGCAGATAACTGAGAGCGTGTTGTGGTATATCCAAATGAAAAGATACTAAATCGGGCACGCGTGTCCCAAAGCTCGATATAAGATGCATGAGTCCGTCGTCAGTCCGTCGTCTGTCTACCTACAAGCACAATCGAATGTAACTCGGTCGGTCGTCCCGGTGCCATAGGGATATGTTGTATATAACCGAACTGGCGCATGACCCGGTCTGGCTGGTGCCACTCAATGATGTTTAAGTGGATGAGTGGCACCACTGCAGCACGATCTCCAACCATAGTTGTGCAGTATGGTGGAAGTGATGCGTAGACATAACTTGTATACGAAGTCCATAAAACCTGAAATGTAAACTCAAAAAATAAGTCATATATTAGCATGATAATGTTACTGAAATTATATTGAAATAACTTAAAATAGTGATAACAAAACAAATTTGACTACAAACTGTTTAACTTACATCAGTTGGCACTATGGCGTCGAATATCTGTCGAAAGCTGTGCAGACTATGACTCAGAATATGTGCATACTTCTGAGACTGACTCCACCTGGTTAAAAAAAAGTAATATACGGTAAGTATAAAAAACAATAACAAAGGTACTAAATAACTGAAAGTAATGACGTAGACATACCATCGTCCCTGAGGACAGTCATGAAATAGCTCTGGTGCAAGTGGTGCGATAGCTCGAGGAGCGATGCGTGAAAAAAGTTCTCAGACCCACATTTGTAATAACACCATGCAACCTGCAATTTGATGTGAATCGGTCCAACAACTGATATAGAGACATCTATACAGATGTGCTGATACAGCAGACCCCCAACTGTATGTAGCCGTCTGATCCAGATCCTCAAGTAATGGGAGGTACATCATGTGTACCAAACGGTGGAGTAGTCGACGCACAACATGCTTCCGAGCAGCCGCAAAATGTATGCACGTGTGTGCTGAATAAGCGTCTCCTCGTCTGCATCATCAAGAATGACGAAGCCACCTCATGCGCAAGCGCGAACCCTGGAGGACACCTCATGCGCCGACGAGGTCAATGCCTAGTAGCCTCTGTATAACTGCAACCCAGTCGCCACTACCGGCACCCGTAACTGCATGTCGATGGGTAACCCCAACATGTAGGCGACGTCCCCTAAAGTAATAGTCATCTCCCCCTCTGGGAGATGAAATGTGTGTGTCTCTGGCCGTCATCTTTCAACCAGCGCAGCAATCAAATGGTGATCAATGGTCTTGAAGTCACACATAGCGACTCCACAAAATCTCGCACGTCTAAGGCATGGACAAAAAGCTGTCGACGGTGCCTCGTAATGGAAATGATGCGCTCTCCAAACAGCAAGATGTCTAACAGGTCGTCGCACCAACACATCACGCGTCACGCGCGTCTCCTGGCAGATAACAGTGGTTGCTCCATCTGAATGTACAAATAGTAAAACATTAATTTCATGTAAGATATGACATTTATCATGTAAGGTGTGAAATTTATCATATAATGATTGAAAGAAGCATACACATTGGGTCAGTTGTTGTCTCCCGTGTTGGGGTGAAGACGTTTGAAGTTTCCTCGTTTTTGTTTTGTGGCCATTGTAAGTTCATCTTTCATTATAAAAGTTTGATGACATTTTCATTTCATAGTTCAAATGGTTTTTTTTTTTTTTTGAATGTGAACCTTTAAATGGTTAGCACTACATGAGTAGCTTTAAACAAACACTAACTAAAAAAAAAGAGTACCTGTAAAAGAAAACATTTATGCATCGTGTGCGGGTTCATTTAAATGTTGTATTTTGGTTATTACTGTTGTTGTTTCTACTGATGTAGTGTGTTAGAAGAATACTGATATTTATTTGGCTCCATATATAAGTACATTTTCTAAAAGTTACCCTATATACAAAATAAGATAAATATGATTAAAAATGATGACAATGATAAAAATGATTACATGTACAAACTTTTACAGTAACTGATACATGATTCATTTTAAATATTAGATGAATGTCTTATGTGTCTAGGGCAACGTGTCTTCGTATGACCTTCCTGGCGGTATATGTTGCATCTTCGTCCAGCTGGCTGTTCACTAGGTCAATCCATCTCATTCTGAATACGAGTCGACTTTGTTCTCCCTTTAGGTTGAAGTCTAGTGTTGTTCGGTAGAAGTGTGGGTGCGCCATCAGACAGCCGAAAATTCTGATATTCCCCGATTGACATCCAACGCGAGCTAGATACAGTTCTTCAGGAGGCTGCAACTTACCGTGTAGCTGCATTTAATCGTCCAGAGCAACAATTTGAGGTCGCTGAGTCCGGTGATGTTGTGGCTTGTAGCAATGGTCGTGTGCGAGTTGTTTTACTGGAGAAGCGTTACTGTGAATGTGGCAACTTTCAGGCACTGAGATATCCTTGCGACCATGTGATTGCAGCATGTGCTTACGTACACGTATCTTGGGAGCAGTTCGTTGATCCAACTTATCGACTCGAGAGCATCAACTCCTGCTACAGTACTCCGTGGATGTCAATTGGGGAATATCAGAATTTTCAGTTGTCTGATGGCGCACCCACGCTTCTATCGAACAACACTAGACTTCGACCTAAAGGGAGGCCAAAGTCGACTCGTATTCGGAATGAGATGGATTGGGCTTATGAACAGCCAGCTAGACAAAGGTGCAACATATGCCGCCAGGAAGGTCATACGAAGACACGTTGCCCTAGACACATAGGACAATCATCTAATAGTTAAAATGAATCATGTACTCTATCAGTTACTGTAAAAGTTTGTACATGTAATCATTTTTATCATTGTCACCATTTTTAATCATATTTGTCTTATTTGTATATATGGTAACTTTTAGAAAATGTACGTATATATGAAGCCAAATAAACATCAGTATTCTTCCAACACACTACATCAGTAGAAACAACAACAGTAATAACCAAAATATAGCATTTAAATGAACTCACACACGACGCATAAATGTTTTCTTATACAGGTAGATTCCTTTTTTTGAGTTGGTGTTGTTTGTTTAAAGCTACTCATGCAGTACTAACCATTTAAAGGTTCACATTCAAAAAAACAAAACCATTTGAACTATGAAATGAAAATGTCATCAGACTTTTATAATGATAGATAAACTTACAATAGCCACAAAACAAAAACGAGGAAACTCCGAACATCTTCACCCCAACACCCCAACACGGGAGACAACAACTGACCCAATGTGTTTATACTTCTTTCAATCATTATATGATAAATTTCACATCTTACATGATAAATGACATATCTTATATGAAATTAATGTTTTACTATTTGTACATTCGGATGGAGCAACCACCGTTATCTGCCCAGGAGACGAACGTGTCGCGTGATGTGTTGGCGCGACGACCTGTTAGACATCTTGTTGTTTGGAGAGCGCATCATTTCCATCACGAGGCATCGCCGGTAGCTATTTGTCCATACCTTAGACGTGCGGGATTTTATGGAGTCGCTATGTGTGACTTCAAGACCATTGATCACCATTTGATTGCTGCGTTGGTTGAGAGATGGCGACCAGAGACACACATTTCATCTCCCAAAGGGAGATGACTATTATTTTAGAGGATGTCGCCTACAGGTTGGGGTTACTCATCCATGGACATGCAGTTATGGGTGCCAGTAGTGGCGACTGAGCTGTAGTCATACAGAGGTTACTAGGCATTGACGTCGTCGGCGCACGAGGTGTCCTCCAGGGTTCACGCTTGCGCATGAGGTGGCTTGATCAGCATTTCGACGTCATTCCTGATAATGCAGACGAGGAGACGCTTATTAAGCACACACGTGCATACATTTTGTGGCTGCTCGGAAGCATGTTGTGCGTCGACTACTCCACCGCTTTGGTACACATGATATACCTCTCATTACTTAAGGATCTGGATCAGACGGCTACATACAGTTGGGGGTCCGTTGTATTAGCACATCTGTACAGATATCTCTGTACCAGTTGTCAAGCCGATTCACATCAGATTGCAGGTTGCATGGTGTTAGTACAGATGTGGGCCTGAGAGAGTTTTCCACGCAGTGCTCCTCAAGGTATCGCACCACTTGCACTGGAGTTATTTCAGGACTGTCCTCGGGGACGATGGTATGTCTACGTCATTATTTTCAGTTATTTAATACTTTTGTTATTGTTTTTTATAAACTTACCGTATATTACTCTTTTTTAACCAGGTGGAGTCAGTCTTAGAAGTATGCACATACTCCGAGACATACTTTGCACAGCTTCCGACAGATATTCGACGTCATAGTGTCAGCGAATGTAAGTTAAACAATACTTTTTTGTAGACAAATTTGTTTTGCTATCACTATTTTAAGTTATTTCAATATAATCTCGGTAACATTATCATAGTAATATATAACTTATTTTTTGAGTTTACATTTCAGGTTTCATGGACTCCATATACAAGTTATGTCTACGCATCACTTCCACCATACTGCACAGCTATGGTTGGAGATCGTGCTGCAGTGATGTCACTCATCCACTTCCACATCATTGAGTGGCACCAGCCAGACCGGGTCATGCGTCAGTTCGGTTATATACAACATATCCCCATGGCACCAGGACAACTTGTCGAGCTACATTCGATTGTGTTTGTAGGTAGACAGACGACAGACTGACGGCGGACTCACACATCTTATATTGAGCTTTGAGACACGCGTGCCCGATTCAGTATCTTTCCATTTGGATATACAACAGCACGCTCTCAGTTATCTGCTCAGAGGGATTATGCAGACTGGTATCGACGTCACACCATCATGCACCTTACACGTCAGGGGATTGGCATTCAGCTGTTGATATATTTACTAAGATTTATTATTTTTGTTTAACTCATTTTTTTATTAATTTGAATGTTATTTCATTGGTAGACGCCAGGGGATTGGCAGACAGACGTCGGGGGATTGGCAAGCAGACACTATTGGTCATCTTGCACATACCACACAGCCTCAGGAGGATGCATATATTAGGCGGGATGTAGTTCATCGGGATGTGTTGGCTCTCTTCGATCATCTACGATTGATACGTAACAGTTTTTTTGATGAGGAGTCACAGGTATATCCCGATTCATATCCTCCAGCTGAAGCTCCGGAGGATGACGATGTCTCTGCTGAGGACGATGCACCGCCACCACCGCCGCCAGCTGGACGACAGAGACGAGCACATCAGGAGGGGCAGAGGCGACGATATCGACATCCGAGAGCAGCTCCTACAGATGTCGTCGCACCACAGAGAGACGATCTGGCTCAGCCGACTGATGATATTGCACAACAGGGAGACGCTTATATACCATAGATGTCGTCTCCGCAGATTACTATGGATTTCGATCTGGGTGCAGTCACACAGCTTATGGCGGCCCCCTCTCCTCCCGATTAGGCCTTCTTCAGTGCCCCATTTCTACCATTTATAGGAGCTTCGGAGCCATATGGCGCCCCATATGATTTTGGGTCATCCTCGTCATATGGTTTTGGTCAGTCCTCTACACAGCACCATGGGGAGGCACCAGAAGCACCGGAAGAGGAGGAACCCGAAGCTAGGACACCGGAGCGACACGAACGTCAAACACGGAGAGGACGTCAGATTCAGACGCCGCGTTGTGGTACCGGGAGGTCTCGTCGTTGATGTTTTCGGATGTCATGTTGTATATATTAAAAAACCTATTTACTATGATAAGTAATTGTTGTTTAAGACAAATAACAAGAAAATCAAAAATATAGTAAATACAAACTAATTTAAATTAACTATTAATAATTTATATATTTTCAAAGTCTCATAATTGTAACATTATTATGCTTCACGTATGTGACTTTAAAAGCGTATAAATTATAAAGTACAAGTACAATCTAAATAAAATTTGTCACACAAACTGAACATATAATAATTTTTGAAAAAAGAAAAGAAAAACAAACATATAGTAAACAAAAAATATTTTACATGACAACTTAAATATTTAAAAACATTACATTTATAATTATATAATAGTAAATAGATTTATAAATAGATTTATATTTATAAATATTTATTTTTAATTATATATATACATAATTATATTTATACACATATATATTTCAAATTATATTTATTTATAATTGTAAATATATATTTATATAAAAAAAATCTTTTTTATAATTATATATTTAAAATTATATTTATAAATGCGTAATCACAATTCCTTAAATTTATTTATATTATATATAGTTCTTTATTATTATAAATATATATTTATGTATTTATAAATATAATCACAAATATATATTTATAAATACAAATTCATTTAATATTTATATGTAAATATATATAACTATTTATAATTATCATAATTTATAATATAAATATATATTTACAATAAATAATCATATTTATATGTACATATATATATAACTATTTATAATTATAATAATTATAATATTTATATATAAATATATAAATAAAACATGCACAAATCAGCCAAAAAATAAATAAAAAATAACACACACGAAGGCGCTTTGTGCTTTTAAGTGGCGTTTAGGGGACCCAGATCCCTAATTATTAGGAAACTCGACCCATTAAAATAAAAAAAATAAAAAACCCTGGGACAAAATTTGTCTCTTCTATAAGATAAATTCCTTTAGCGCAAACTAAATTTTTAGCGCAAATGATGAGACTATTTGTAAGAGAATTCTTTAGTGCGTGAAATAAATTTAAGTGCGTGAGAGAAGTTCCTTAGGGTTTTTTTTCTAT
The DNA here is from genome assembly GCA_963277665.1 of Viscum album. Classification (NCBI taxonomy): domain Eukaryota; kingdom Viridiplantae; phylum Streptophyta; class Magnoliopsida; order Santalales; family Viscaceae; genus Viscum; species Viscum album. The sequence continues at coordinate 179,715,744 of OY728153.1, read as the reverse complement.
GAAAACTCAAAGCATTCAAACGAGTTGAGAATATGTAATATGATCCTGAAGCACTTAAAATAAACATAACAGTAAAACAAATGAGAATTTTGTGAGACAGATGAGTTTATGTGATATGGTGAGACAACATAAATCTACCCAACAACTTGTATAGTCACAATTTATAGACATGTCTGAATTGATATTCATAGTCAAACAAAGTGTGTTTCATCTATAAAATTTGTGCACAACTGTCAGTAACTATGTACTCAACTTCTGCAGTGAAGAGTGCAACATAATTTTGTTTTTTACTACACCATGATACTACAGACTTGCCCAAAAGATGACATGTACCGGATGTGTTTTTTCTATCAAACTTATGGCCACTGAAATCAGTATCCAAATAACTAAATCAAAGGCATGTCCTCTTTAGTAAACTAGTCCAAAATTAATGATATTTTTTAGGTATTTGAGAATTCTTTTTACAATATTTAAATGAGATTATTTTGAATTTGTTTGAAAACGAGCTCATATACACACGCTAAACATAATATCTGGTCGACTACCAGTTAAGTACAGTAAACTCTCAGTCATGCCTCTATAAGCAGTTTGATCAGCTGGTTTCCCAGTTTCATCCAAATCCAGCTTACAGTTAGTACTCAGTGGAGTATCACCGCCTTTAGTGTTATCCAAACCAAAACGTTTTAAAATATCTCTAGTGTATTTGCATTGATTTAAAACAATTTCATCTTTGTTTTGAAAAATTTGAAAATCAAAAAAGATTTTAACTCACCCATTAAAACTCAATTTCAAATTCCTTTTGCCTAAGTTTAAAAAACTCAATACACACAAAGTTTTTGAATGAACCAAAAAAAATATCAACATAGATTTGAACAACTAAAACATCTTTTGAAATTTTTTTAATAAATAAAGTATGATCAGTTATACCTTTTGCAAAACCATTTGAAATCAAGAAAGAGCTGAGTCTATCATACCAATCCCTAAGAGCTTGTTATAAACCAGAGCTTTTAAAAGTTTAAAAACGTGATTAAAATGAGGGTTTGTAAAAGTAGAGGGTTGCTCAACAAAAACATCTTCAACAATATACCCATTAAGGAATGCACTCTTCACATCCATTTGATATAGTTTGAAATTAAGATGTGCATCATATAAAAATGGTATTCTAATGGCTTAAATCTAACTACAGGTGCAAAAGTCTCTTCATAATCAATTTCGCCTTCTTGACTATAACTTTGTGCAAACAATCTAGCCTTATTTCTAATTATAGTGCCAGATTTATCAACATTTTCCCTGTATACCCACTTAGTGTCAACGATCAAGTAGTCTTCAAGTCTTTCAACTAGTTCTCATATTTTTTTCATTTCAAACTGATTCAATTCAATTCTTCCAGCATAGTCATTACCCAGTGTTCATTATTGATTGTTTCATTGATGTTCTTAAGTTCTGGTCAAGGCAAGAAAGCTTGATATTCAACATAGTTTCTAAGAGAGGCTCGGATTTGAGTTCCTCTATCAAGATTACCAACAACATCTAAAGGATGGTACTTATGGATTCTAATGGTTTGAGGAGGAGAGATAGTAGGTTCCTCCAAGACTTCTTCAAGATCTGGATGGTCTGATTGGTCTTTGTTGGGTGATTCATCATGTAAATCATCGGCAAGGTTAGAGGTCTTAGAGGTATTATTGATATTCGGATTTGACATGTCATCCACAAGGTCATCTAAAGAGAGTTTGGACTCATGTGGATCTGTCTCATCACATTTGACATGTACAGACTCTTCCCCCACTTTGGTCCTTTTATTAAAAACTTAATAGGATTTATTAGTGGTTGAATAACTTAAGAAAATTTCATCATCACGGGGCAAATTTATTCAGATTATCCTTTGTATTAAAAACGTAAACTACCAGAGAGACAAAATTAATTTACCTTTGGCTTTCTCCAATTCCACATTTCATAGGAAGTCTTCTTTAAAAGTGATCACATCAGAACCCTATTAATAATATAACAAGTCGTATTCATAGCTTCTGCCCAAAAATAAACGGATAAGTCTAACTCATTCAACATGGTTTGGGCAATTTCTTAGAGAGTCCTGTTTCACCTTTCATTTACCCCATTTTGTTGAAGTGTTCTAAGTACAGAGAAATTATGTTAATAACCATGTTGTGAACAAAGAGTCTCAAAGTCTTGATTCTCAAATTCACGGTCACGGTCACGATCACTTCTCAAGGTCTGAATGGTAAGTCCACTAAGGTTCTCAACAGTTTTTGCATACATCAAAACACGTACAAGCCTCACTTTTGTGAGCTAGAAAATAAACTAATAAAACTAGAAAAGTCATCAACAATGACATAACCATAATGCTTGCCACCTAGACTAGAAACTCTAGAAGGTCCAAACAAATCTATGTGAACCAACTCTAGTGGTTGAGAGGTAGAAACCTCTTTCTTTGGTTTGAAAGAAATTTTGTGCAGCTTCTCTTTTTGTCAATGATTGCATACTTTGTCTTTTGGGAAATCTAGCTTAGATGAATCCTTAACTAATCCTTCCCCAGATAGCTTTCTAAGTGAGTGCACATTACAGTAACCTAGTCTCTTATGTCATAACCAAGATTCCTTATGAAAAGCACTTAGTAAGAAACATTTTGAGAAAACAAAGAATTTAAATCAACAACTTAAACATTATCATTCATCAAAGCAATAAAAACTAAATTATGCTTAGAATCATAAATCTTACGGGCATAAAATAATTTTTATAAATCCTAGTCTTAGGAACTTTCTGATTTCCTGATATTTTGTCTAGATTATCTCTTCCACGAGTAAACCGTTCAATATCCTTTTTCAACTACTCATTCTCCAACTTTAAATCATTATTTTCTTTTAACGGTTGCCATTTTTATCTTTTTCAACAGAAAGATCACTCTTAATATCGACAGATAAAGCATGCATTTTTTCGGATTCTTGCACTTATCTTTAAGCCTATCCATTGTGTCCTCAAACATGGAGCAATATTCCAATAATACTTTATTAGTCATTTCAGCTTCATCTACAACATCATTAACAGAAAATACAAGTGTAGATGTTTGTACCTTAGATGCAGCGGCCATAAAGCATAGATTTTCCTTTTCACATGATTCATCCAAGGAACAATCAGAGTCGTTAGAGTTGTCCTCGGAAGCACTTCAGGTTGTCTTCATAGCACTTTTTGGTCTTTTCCCTTTATCATCATATTTCATTTTATACTTCAGCTTGGGACAATTAGCTTTAATGTGTTTTTTCCTCTTACATACATAGCACATCATTTCACCATTGAAGTCGTCCTTTTTCCAGTCGTTCTTCCAGTTTCCTCCCTTGTCATGCTTTCCTCAATAATTTGACTTCATGAATAACTTTTTCTTTTTGTAGAATTTTGTGAATCTCCTGGCTAGATGGGTCATTTCCTCACTTTCACTAGTGCTTTCTTCCTTGATTACTTTGATTTTGATTCAGTTGTTCTAAAAGCAACTGACTTCATGGGTTCGACATTTTTATTGTCAGCCTTCAGTTTCTTTTCATAAATCATCAATTTTTCAATTAGCTCTTTAAATAACATATCACTAACATCGCGTGATTCTCTAACAAAAACAACAGTGCTCCTCCATCTGTCGGGTAAGCCTCTCAGAATTCGCATCACATCCATGGTTTGTCCAAGTGAAATCATGGTGTTCAAAATATCATTGAACCTACAATGCATTTCAGTAACAGATTCATCTAGTTTCATTTTAAAAGTGTCATATTTGGCGGTATAAGTATTCAACTGCATTTCTTTAACATTGGAAGTTCCTCTATGAGAAATGGCTAAGGTATCCCAAGTCTCAAAAGCAGTAGAGCATGTATAAATTCTATTAAATTCATCTTCCCTTAAAAGTACAAAACAAAGCATTCATAGTTTTACAATTATAATCATATGCAGCTTTAGTTGTTGCATCTCTTTTCTAACAGTTTTAGGTTTTTCATACATATTCTCAATACTTCCCCAAATATCAAAACTACGCTTTCAAGATAAATCTTCGCCTTAATCTTCCAATAACCATAGTTTTGATCATTAAAATAAGGAGGTCGATTGGTAGTATGTCCTAATTTAGAAGAACTCATCGCAACTAATTATTAAAATAATAAAAACTAAGATCTTTCCCTCAGGGCTTGATCAAGGTCTAAAATCCCTTAATTTAAAAACGGTTCGGTTAACAAATACAATAGGTATATATAATTTGATATTTCGAAATACTTTCTCAAAGTCACAATCAACACCTAGTTAAAACAGATAAAACTATTTTAGTCTTGAAAATATTTTACTCACACCAAAACCCTATATATATCACATATAAATGCTAACTATCAAAGTTTTGCAAACACTGTTGTATAAAACACTTTGAGAAAAACAAATACAGGAAAGAATAAAACAAGGTATTCAAAACAAATAACACAACGCAAATATAAAGAGATTTATTTCCAAACTAGAACTTCAGTCCTCTCCACTTGACAGTAACCCACTGCCAAGCAAGTTTATTCAAACTAATAAACTAATCAAAAACCTAGATTGAATATACACAATACTGTTTGAGTCTAAAAGTTTTCTTTCAATGCTTTTTAACCTTATTTTTTAAAATCACAGACCACTTATTTAAAAATTTACACTTTACTACTTCCATATTTCCCAAGTTTTGTAAACTGATTTGTAGAAAGGACTTATGTTTTACCGGATGTAGAAAAATCTTTCCATCGGACGGAGTTTTTCATTATTCGGATGTACAGTGTACTTTGTACATCGGACGAACAAATACAGATTTCATTGAATGTTGATTTATAAAAGTTCAACAGTCAAAGTACAACGAAGTCCATCGGACGAAGTTTTATTAAGACTACCAGACAAACTTCATCGAATGGAGTAGACATGCTTTCCGAACGAACATCCATAAAATCTATCGGACGAAGAAATGCAGAATATGACCGTTGGAGAAATGCCTATAAAGAGAAGCTGCATTTGAGGAGGAAGCGTTACCCAAACGATCTAAAGTTGCTATGAAGAGTTTATAACACCTTGTTACGAGTGAACACTTCATTGTATTTCTTTAGAGAGTTTTACTTAAGGCCTCCGTTTGTGAGAACTTTTGTAAATGCCTTAAGTTATTTGCTTTTGTAATCATTGTGTTCGATCAGTCTTGATCGAGGACTCTCAGGGTTTTGAGACAAAGGTTATTCCAATCTGGTGTGATCAAGCGTTCCCAGGGATAAGGAAACATAAGATTGATCGATCTTTGTGATCGAGGCCTTTCGGGGATAGGAAGACAAACTTTTACGGTTTTGTTAAAACCGTGGGTATCTTGAGTTTGATTAAAACTCCCTTTACACTGGAGGTTAAACTGTGGTAACTTTATTAAAAAAGTTTTTGCAAGTTTTTCTTACACCCTATATAAAACTTGTGCTACTTCGTTATTCCTATTAACTATAAGTTTTTACATATTTCTCGTTGTGCGTGAATTAAGAATAGTTTCATACTATTTTCATATAAACTTTCTTAACTCTGATTTTATAAAGTATATTGGCGTTTCTACGTCCCATTACTTTCATATAAGAGGTTAGTAAAAATTGTATGCTTTATTTTTTAAACTACAATTCATGCCCCCTCTTGTAGAAAAATACGTACTCTTACGATCCTACATTTGGTATCAGGGGAGGTTTCTACCTGTTATAAGATGTTACACTAACGTGTTTTGTAATCTTGTTTTTATAATAATAGGTTTCTCTGTTGGGACAATTAAAAAATCTCAATCCAAGTAGACCAATTTGTTATGGTACTGATTATGAATATTGGAGAAATCGAATGAAGACTTTTGTCATCAACACTGGAGTTGATAATTTTGTTATGTTAACTGATAGGTGTTTGAGACATTTATTGATAGGTGTTTGAGAGAGAAATAGTAGGAATCCTGTATTAATAGAAGGAATTCCAGTGGTTTGGTGGAGAAGAAGAAGAAAGAAATAAGGAATTACTCCCCAGAGACAGTGCTCCAAGGCCCAAAGCAACAGCCAGGATTTGCACAGCAGATCCTATGCACTAGAAAAATACAATCCTCCCCCCATTAGAACATACCCTCCCCTTTTATTAAACCCTACAACTGCCTAACAAACCTGCCATCTAATACAACTGCCTAACAAACCTGCCCGCTAATACAAGTACATTTTACTAAACTGCCCACCATATAGCCCAACATCCTATCATTTCCTTCCCCTTGAAATTCCACCTTACCCTCAAGGTGAAAATCTTCCAAGACTCTTCAACCGTACGGTCCATCCTTCTCGGGTCCCAATATAGGTTCACGTTCCTCACTAAGTGGCTCGATATTCTCCCATACCATCAGCTTGTAACCCTTTGTTGAACACCGATGTCCCGTATTGAATCTTTGTCCACAGGCATAACACAATCCCTTCTTTTTCCTTTCCTCAAATTCCTCTTTGGACAAACTTTGGACTCCCCTCTCCCGAGGTACACTGTCTCCTCCTCGACGTTCCTTCTCTGCGCCTTCTATTTGTGGAACCAATTTCATTGTATTCACTATATTGGGGTTCCAACTTTTCTCTTGGCTGCTAAAAACAGTTCGCCTGTCTCGGGGTGCAGGTTGTGGAAGAATTCCCGTGCATAGCAACTCGAGTTCTCCTCTCCTGGTCAGAGTAAGGAGTTGCGCCTTGCTTGGTGGCTCGTGAGTCATAACCGTGTTGTCAATCTCTGGTTTGAGTCCACCAATAAACAGACTCTTGTACCAATTCTCAGAAAGGTCGGGTATCCGAAAGGCAATGCGTTCAAATTCGTCTATATATTCATCCATTGTTCATCCTTGGTGTAAGCCCTTCAAACAAATCATTGGGTCTTCCTCTGTTGCGACGTCGTATCTACTGAGTAGCTCCTCCTTGAACTGCTTCCATGAAAGTTGCGGCTGAATTGACTTCAAAAAAAATATCCAATACTGAGCCAGACCATCAATGCTCAATTGTGCCAATGGCACTTTGTACTCTTCACGCATGCGGTAGATAGAAAAAAAACGTTTCAGCGCGGGTAATTCAAGTAATCGGATCCTCACTAGAGAAAACGGGCATTTCCAGTTGTCTGGTAGATGTCTCGCGCAGCACCTCCCACTCCATTTTGCACTCTCCCTTGCTGACCATCAATGTCTCTGGTCCGCGATCAATATCCAAAGCAGTAGTGTTCAAACTGCTTCCTCCATCTAGGAGAGTTGATTTCCCCTTTTCAGTTTTGTGACTCGGTTGTTCTGCTTGATTCGTTCCTTGCTGAGCCAATGATAGGAAACCATGGGGTGAGAAAGAGGGGAGGTGTTGCTGGGCAATAAGGGCTCCTGTTGGGAAATTTGTTGTAACTGCATGGGGGGTCCATAGGGAATATGCTGAGAACCTCAGGGAATATTCTTGGGGCCCACAACTGTTAGAGGAGGCTGTTAGCCAGGTGTAGTGGTGGTCCCTACTGTTTGTTAGGAGCTTTTTGAGTTTGTTAGCCAGCAGTATTTGATTCCCTGGAATATCCTATAAATAGTACAGGGATTAGTATGTTAGGAGGAAGGAGTAAGGAGGAATAGTCTGGGTAATTCGGCCTTGTGGCTTGGACCAGGAGGGGTCTCGGATTCTCCTGGGTGAATTCTGCTGTAAGTGTCATTTCATTTTGCTGTACTACCCTACCCATTCTGCTTAATATTACAAAGTGTCCTTCCCCTGTCCTCTGCTCTTATCAATTGGTCCGACCTGCCGTGGCTCCCTACTGCTGGAGCACCGCACATTTCTTCCTCTGCCGCTCCCACCACCGCTTCCATTGTTGCCATTTTTTTCCCTTCCTTCTGCCATCATCTGCTCCACATATCCACTGCCGGAACGTTGCTGGATTTTCTTGCTGCGGAGGCGGGCATTGCCGGATCGATTCGGCGACCTCCTCTCGGCGCGGCTTCAACAACTACCGACCTTTGCCTGCTTCGTTCGGCAGTGACACACACGCTGGGACAAAGTGCACTCCAGCACCGGAGGCATACTACCAGCTTCATCGCATCCAGCGGCGAGACCTCTCGCTGCAGAGGGGAATTGCCGGAAACAAGGGTTGCTGGATTAAAACGCTGGAAATGGAGGCAGAACTGGACAGTCTTGAACAACGTGTGAAAATCCTGGAAATCGCTCTCCCAAACGTGGAATCGACAATGGAAGCAACCCGCACAAAGCAGGCTGATTTCCAGAAATTTGTGGCGTCCGAATTGGCGGCCCTCCGCCACCTCATCAATTCCATAGCTTGTTGCCCGGAGAGCGCACCATTTCTCGTTGAGGACCACTTGTCCTCTTCCTCAAATTTGTCCACCGTCCCCGCTGCCCTTTCAGCTGCTGTGGGAACACCCACTTGGGAGGCTGCAGCTGCTGCAGGTATACCCGTTCCCTCGGAGATCGCAGCACCACCAATGATTGAACCACGGAAGTCACGACCCAGTTCTGGGGGGATCACGGGTGCAGCGTCCCTGGAAGCAACCGCAGCTAGGACACCTGGTACGCCTGCAAAGTTGTTCCTGGCGTGTGACAGTCCAAAAAGGTCTGCTGAACCTCTTCTAGAACCTGCTGGATTTCACCAAGTTCCTACGGACATGGAACGGCCTACCGCGGACCGGGTCACTTCTCCCTTTCTGCCTACTGTTGTTGCCCGTGCTGCTAGATGGAGCTCATCTCTAATTTCTCCCACCATGGAACTGCATTTCTGGACGCATGGGCACCGATTGGGCACCGATGCAAGCCCTCCGACCTTTCAACTGGTGTATTTCCCTGCAGTTCCTCCATCTAGACTTGCTGCTTCTTTAGCGCCAAACCAGGCACAACATGGGGCATTTGTGCTGGCAACCAGCCCCCACCACGACGGTTCCATGATACCTAGGGGGTTGCACCATCCGACAATCATGATACGGCACGACAACGAACTAACAACAATAGACGTCAAGCAAGCCGGGAGGAGCCTATGGAAGATTGCTTGGCATACACAGCATGGGGCACTTGTGCTGGCAACCAGCCCCCACCACGACGATTCCATGATACCTAGGGGCTGCCCCATCCAGAAACTATGATGTGGCACGGCGACAAACTGCCAACAATCGATGTTAAGCAATCCGGGAGGAGCATTTGGCAGATTGCTTGGCATGACAACAAAGGCACACCTTCTCGCCATTTGCGGTTCCATGGAGCAAGGCTGGTCTGGGAAATTGCTTGGCATGTTGGGTCCGTCACACTTGGGGGACACAACCACCACCTTGAGGACAAGGTGGTTTTTTGGGAGGGTGGCAATGATAGGAAACCATGGGCTGAGAAAGAGGGGAGGTGCTGCTGGGCAATAAGGGCTCCTGTTAGGAAATTTGTTGTAACTGCATGGGGGACCCATAGGGAATATGCTGAGAACCTCAGGGAATATTCTTGGGGCCCACAACTGTTAGAGGAGGTTGTTAGCCAGTTAGGAGCTTTTTGAGTTTGTTAGCCAGCTGTATTTGATTCCCTGGAATATCCTATAAATAGTACAGGGATTAGTATGTTAGGAGGAAGGAGGAATAGTCTGGGTAATTCGGCCTTGTGGCTTGGACCAGGAGGGGTCTCGGATTCTCCTGGGTGAATTCTGCTGTAAGTGTCATTTCATTTTGCTGTACTACCCTACCCATTCTGCTTAATATTACAAAGTGTCCTTCCCCTGTCCTCTGCTCTTATCAGCCAACATCACCATCAAATCGTGTATCTGGTTCTCAAGTCGTTGTTGTCCAGCCTCTTGTCGCTAGCAACTAGCTCACAGCTCTTCCACTGAAGTCTCTAAACTAGCAACTTAGTTCTCCATGCGTGTGGGCATAAATCTGTTGCGCAATCAAAACAGCGTACGAGTTCTCCTTGTAATATGATGGCTATGACAGCTGCTTCGCACGTTCCAGGTTCGGTCACCTCAGGTGCGGCGTCGTCTGTTTTGTCAGGCGTGATCGGAGGATCCTGTTCGGCCTCGACCGGCGTCGACTACTGCAGTCCATGCCTACTGGTTCGAACGAACCAGGTCCTGCTACTTCTGGAGTAGACGTTGCGCCCAGAAAGTCTTGCTCCGCATGTCCGCGTCTACTGGCTCCAGCGAAGCAAGTCCGACTGATTCTGGAGTGGATTGCGCCCAGTTGGTCTTCCTTCACTGCTTCGAGGAGCGAAGAATTGGTGTGTCTCAGTTGCTGAGTCCAGTGCATCCATCCGGTGCGAGACTTCTTCTTTCGCTGCTGCTTTTTTTTTGTTGCGTCGGCATCTCCTCTGTTACATCACGAGTCGAATCCCACCGTCGCGAAGGAAACTGCAGCGCCTCTTGCTGCGTTTTGCGTCGTCACCTAAGTCAATGCGAGATGCGTCCCACTGTCACATTCACCGTCAAGTTTTGTTGCTTTGTCCGTCTTCAACAGCTGCTTTGACTTGATTGCCACAACACCTTTGTTCCAGTTTGTCTGCATACTTCAGGTCGACTGCTGCGTCTATGGTTTGTCACACAAATTCTAGACTCTCTTGAATCTCCCTATCCAGCCGCAATTTTCTCTCTCAATCCTCTCAATGAAAGCACCAATTGATAGGTGCTTGAGAGAGAAATAGTAGGAATCCTGTATTAACAGAAGGAATTACAGAGGTTTGGTGGAGAAGAAGAAGAAAGAAAGAAGGAATTACTCCTCAAAGATACTGCTCAAAGACCTAAGGTAGCAGCCTGTATCTGCATAATAGCAGATCCTATGCACGAGAAAAATACAATCCTCCCATCACAGCATACCCTCCCCATTTTATTAACCCTTACAACTGCCTAACAAACCTGCTAGCTAATACAAGTACATTTTACTAAACAACCCATCATATAGCCCAACTTCCTATCATTTATAGTCAGGTCTCTTTCTGTGAAACTGCAAATAATATCTGGAAGAAATTAGAGGTTACTCACTTTGGGACTACCAAAGTTGTCGAAACGAGAAGAGCTATGCTACGTGCAAATTATATAGTTTTTTATTTTCCACCTGGAGAATCAGTAGCGAAGATGCATGATGATTTATGACGATTGTTAATAGTCTTCAATCTCTTGGAGATAAGGACTTGGCAAATGAAGATAATTGATATCATATCCACTGAGTGAGAATCTAAAAGAACGTCTTACGATGATACTAAACGTCTTACAAAGCAGAGTTTAGACGATCTTATTGGGACACACATAAAGTGTGAGGGTAGGTTGAAAGAGATGCTGAGAAAGCTAAGAAAAGTAAGGGAGTAGCTTTTGCTTCAACTTCTAGAGCATCAAATAAAGTCAGGTCAGATGAAAAAGTTCCTAAATCTTCAAAGAAGAAGTAAAAGTTGAGACTAAAAATAGTTCTTCGGAAAAGAGTGAAAATGAGCTTGCAAATATTGCTAAAAGAATGAACAAGATTGTTGAAAAGAAAGATTTCAAATAGAAGTATGTTAAATCCTATTTTTATTATTCTAGGTATTTCCGAGTCCCACATCGGAATACTCCTTTATGTATTCCATTTTTTCAGTCTATAAAAGAAGGTCTCCGCCTCACCTTGAGGTAAGGAGATTTCCGCTTCTACATGCTATCAGAGGGGTTTTCTAAACCCGAGCCCCCCGGTCTTTTTTTTTCTTCCTATTTGGCGGACACATTTTTTCCCTCCCAACGGCACCCCTCCCTCCCGCGGCGTCGCTCTCCCCGCAGTCGGCCTCTCCTGCGGGCCCGGCCCCGCCTCCTCCCGCGACGTCGCTCTCCCCACAGCCGACCTCTCTTGCGGCTTCCCAGCCCCGCTCTCTCCTACGGCGCCCCTCCCCGACGAATACCCTCACTCCAGCGTCGCCTCCCTCCAGCAGACCTCCTGCTGCGATTCTCTCCTGTCGCGGCCCTGCCCCTCCTGCAACTTCCCGGCCCGCCCACTCTTCCGGCGATTCCCGCAGCATCCCTGCCCCGCCCTCCGTGCGACCAACTAGCGCGAAACCGGCCCGCCCTATCCCGGCGATTCCCAACCCGCCCTTTCCAGGCGGAACCCGACCCGTCCTCACGCGGCGCATCCAGGACTCGGACGCTGACCGCCGACCACGCCCTTCCGCAGCGACCTCCGCCTCTCCGCATACATCAAGTTTCCCAGCACCGCCCTACAACAGCTTCCTGGATCACCCGGCCCTGCTTCCGAAGCGGCACCAGGCACCCGCCTCCTTCCGGCCCCGAGTCCATCAGCGGCTACACAGGCGCCGCACCCCCTGCACTTTCCCCGCGCCTTCCCGGCTACGCCCGGCCCCACATCCCTGCTGCTTCCCGGCAACGTACCGGCACCCGCCTCCTTCACGATCATCCCTCTGCGCTTCCCAGCGGCTTCCCGGTTTTCACCGGCCCTGCCTCCCTATGCAGTCTGGCTCTGCCCCTCCCCGCGGATTCCTCCAGGACGCATGGCCCTCCCTTCCCGGCAGCATCCCGACGTCCTCCCAGCTCCTTCTGCGCGAGACACTCACCCGACGCGGCACTCCCGCCTGCGCACCTTCGGCCCAACCCTCGGCGACTCCCGGCCCGACGTCCAATTGCGATCTCCAAGCCCCCGCAGGTTCTCTCGGCGTCTCCCATTCGCTGCAACCTCCAGCAATCCGGCCGACCTCTCGGAAGATTCCCGACCACTGTCTCTGATGCGGTCTCCCGGCCCACGCCCTCCTCGACGGTCTCTCGACACGCCTCCCGCGGTTTCCCGGTCCCCGCCTGAGCAACCGTCCTCTTCTCCGGCCACAATTGCTCAAACTGATGGCTCTAACGCCTGTCTATCTCATCGACCGCCAACCTAGATGCTCGACTCCGGTGCATCCGAACATCTCACAAGAGATTCTGGTATGTTCACTACCTACCATCCGTCGACTACTGCTTCTACAATAACTGTTGTCAATGGATCAACAATCCCCATTGCGGGATTTGACACATGTTTGTTGACCACGTCTATTAGCCTGTCTTCAGTCGCTCATGTTCCTCACAACCCGTTCAATCTTCTCTCCATCAGCAAACTCACCAAAGAATTAAATTGTGCTGCTATTTTTACGTCATCTGGTGTTGTTTTTTAGGAGCGGTCGACGAATCGGGAACTTGGTCGAGGTCATCTTAGGGTCGGGGTGTACATCCTCGATATCCCACCACCTCTTGCTTCCTCATCCACCTCAGCTTGTGCCATTGAACTTCATTCTCATCTTGGTCATCCGTCAGCTTCCGTCCTACAAAAGTTTTGCCCCCAATTGAGTCTCAATCTTTCCTTCCATTGTGAACCCTGCAAGTTTGCAAAACATCATCAGGTGACATGTTCCTCGATTGGACCCGCGTGCAGCGACTCCTTTCGACCTTGTTCATTTCGATGTATGGGGTCCTTGCAAGGTTCCTAGCCAGACCGGGTACAATTATTATATATCCTTTATCAATGACAACTCCCGCATGACCTGGGTATACCTTCTTCATGATCGATCTGAAGTATTTTCTACCTTTAAGACTTCTATAATGAGATTCATACTCAATTCTCAACCTCCCTGAAATGTCTCCGCTCCGACAATGGACAAGAATATTTATCCACCCCGTTTCAATAGTTTCTCCAGGATAAAGGCATTATTCACCAGATATCTTGCCCCGATACACCTCAGCGGAATGGAGTGGTCAAGCGAAAACATCGCCATATTCTGGAGACTGCCCGTGCTCTCCTATTCCACATGAAGGTGTCTCTCAATTTTTAAAGCGATGTCATCCTAACTGCTACCAACCTCCTCAACCGCCTCCCTTCTTCTATCCTTCAGAGGGAGACTCTTTTTCGAACTCTGTTCTCCTCTCTCCCTCCTCACTCGCTTCCACACCAAAGATCTCGGCCCTCTCACATACTTCCTTGGCATCGAGGTCTCCCGTACTCCGGACAACATCTTCCTCTGTCAATGGAAATATGCATTGGATATTTTGCAGACTAACACAGTCCACCGCCGTTGATACTCCTCTTGAGCCTGGGGAACGGTCTCTCTATGACTCCACTGAACCGTATTCACACCCAGAGCGGTACCGTCGACCAGTGGGCAAACGCAATTATCTCACCGTGACTCGTCCCGACATCGCCTGCGCTGTTGGCAAAGTGAACCAATTCATGGAGCATTCGACCACCTCTCAGTGGGATACTGTCCTCCGCATCGCAAAATACATCAAGCGAGACCCTGCTCGTGGTCTTCGCTACTCTCACCACGCTCATCTAAATATCGAGCTCTTCTGTGATGCCGACTATGTTGGTTGTCTTGATACCCAGAAATCTACTTCTGGGTTTGTCGTGTTCTTGGCAGGCAACCTCATCTCCTGGCGCAGCAAGAAACAGATTGTCGTCTCCCAATCCAGTGTGGAGTCCGAGTACCGTGCCATGGTCACCGTCACTACGGAGATCATTTGGCTTCGACATCTCCTCTAGGAGTTTGGCTTTCCTCCGCAAACATCCGCTCACATCTGGTGTGACAATCAGACAGCCACCAAGATTGTTTCGAATCCCGTCTTCCATGAACGCACAAAGCATATTGAGGTGGACTGCCACTTTCTTCGCCACCATCTGGAGCACAATCAGATCAGCTTTAGCCACATCCCGACAGCGGACCAGCTTGCTGACATCTTCACCAAAGGCCTCCTAGGGGCTCGCCTGGGCTCGCTCAATTCCAAGCTGGGCATCCACGGCATCTGCGACCCAGCTTGAGAGGGAGTGTGTCTGGTCTTGTCTGATGTCATCTTTCTTTTTTTTTTTGTAGGACTCGTGGTCCAAGCTGGGGCATGTCCAGTTTGAGGGGGAGTGTTAAACCCTATTTTTATTATTCTGGGTCTTTTCGAGTCCCACATCGGAATACTCCTTTATGTATTCCGTTTTCTCAATCTATAAAAGAAGGCATCCACCTCACCTTGAGGTAAGGAGATTTCCGCTTCTACAAAGTACAAGAAAAATCCTAAGGACGGAACAAAGACTCCTTTTGTCGTGTTCTAATGTATCTTTGTGCTTTTGGTGTGTAGTCTGTGTTCAACTCGAAATGCAGGATGTTAGCTTCCCATGATGGATTTGATAGTTGCTTTATAGGTTAACGAGGTTTGTTTCCTCGGGTAGATTCTTTGGTCCTTTACAGATTTCAGTCCTTTGTAATCTTCTTGTTTTCTTTTTGAATAATAAAGGACATAGGAAGCGGTTTTCTTGTTCTGTCAGTAAGTCCAACGCATTCCAAAGCATGTTAAAAGCTTAGTCCTTTTCTTTTTTACTTTCCTTGAACCGTGCTTGTCTTAATACTCCTTGTTGAATTTTATTTCTATTTTTAAAGACCAAAACAACTTATTTATACAAATCGCAGCCACCATTATATGTTAGTGGAACCTAGGATGTTGAATATGAATTGACACATCAACATAGCCCGAAACACTGTCCCTAATAGGTTATGAGAAGACAAAGGGTTCTGTGGATTTGATCTGTGATCTTCATGGTCGATGAACGATCAAATAAGATGAAATTTAGACAGTTGGCGCTTATGGTGTTCATCATAACATGAAGAAAAAAATTCATCAAACATATGATCATTGTTGCAATTTTTTTTTTCATTTCACTGATTCAATTTTTGATCAATTTCGTGGTTCATGTTTTGTTATTAGTTATCCACTAGGAAGTACAAAAGATATTATGAAGAAAAAAATCAAATAAATTATGATCAAATAGTACCATTAAGAATTATAGGTATTTTTTAATAAAAGAATTATAGGTATTTTTTTAATAAAAAATAGGTTTATACATTGAAAAATTGTTAAAAATTCACAAATAACTTATTAATGTTTTTATTTATAAAAGTTTGAAAATAATTATACTATTACAAAATAATAATTAAAAATTTAATTAAAAATATTTAATTATAGAACAGTGCAACAAACTTTAATTAAGGCATAAAGACTCGAGTCATGAACACTGAAAACAGACATCAATACCTAAAGCATTTTGTCCATGCGTATTAACCAACAACGTCGTGTCGAGACAACTACCGTGAAGTCTACACAACTCGCACTCTCACTCAGTGGGCTGCAATAAAAAAACATGAAAAAGATAAACAAATAGATTAGATTAATGTTCATAATTGATTTAATTGTGGTTTTAGCCATTACTTATCCCAAAATTGAGGATAAATCTTGAAACATCATCAATGGAGGATTTATGTCTCATAATTATAACACCCTTTTTTTTTGGTTCCCTCCCACGCCCTCCCTCCATCAAAGTGCATCCCTAGAATTTATAGTTGGGTCAAGTCATCTGGTGCCATCAAAGTGGAAAACCATTAAGTGAAATGATAATAAACGATCAAAACAACATTATTGTTGAGCAGACATCAATTCACAATTCACAAAAACAATGGAATCCTAAATTTACAAAAATCAACCACCAAAGCACTCATAAGCACACTAGTTTCTGATAATAGATAAGAAAAGAATGAAAATCCAGAGAACTATGTAGTCTCTGTGCACCTTACTCCACCATTGATTCTTGTCTTTCGGAGAACCCAGGGCGGCGTTCGTAAAGAATGAAAATCCAGATAACTATAGGCGGTGTTCTCCCTCTCGAGCCAATCCACAACAACTTTGGGCGGCGTTCGATCAAGAAAAGTGTTAAACCCTCTTTTTATTATTATTATGGGTATTTCTGAGTCCCACATCGGAGTACTCCTTTGTACATTCCGCCTTCTCATTCTATAAAAGAAGGGTCCCACCTCACCTTGAAGGTAAGGGGTTTTTCCCATTCTACATGGTATCAGAGGGTAAATCCCATTAGAATTTTTTTTTTCTCTCCTTCCGAGTCTGCCCTACGCCACCCCCTCCCCTCCTACGGGTCTGCCTGCCCTACGCGGCCACCCCTTCCCCTCCCGCAGGTTTGCCCTACGCGGCCACCCCAGCTCTGCCCTACGGTGCGCCACCCTCCTCGGCTCCCCCAGCCGGCGGCTACCCTCTTCCCCTGCGGCCCTCCTTCCCGGTGGCCCTCGCTCAGCGGCGCTCTCGCCCTCGCGCTCGGGTTCCATCTCGGCGGCCCGTCCCCCCAAAGGCGGCTCCCCGGCGTCCCGCTACCTCTCGCGCGTCCTCTATCCTTCAGGGGAAGACTCCTTTTCGGACTCTATTATCCTCCCTCCCTCTTCACTCCCTTCCCATTCGCGTGTTTGGATGCCTCTGTTACGTTCGTGACACACGTCCATGTCTCTCTAAACTCGCTCCCAAATCTCTCCGCTGCATCTTTCTAGGCTACTCCCGCACTCAGCGCGGATATCGTTGTTTCTCCCCCGACCTACGACGGTATGTCATCTCGGCCAACGTTGCTTTTGTTGAGAGTTCTCCGTTCTCTCTTCCTTCTCCTCATCCTGACCTTGCCATCGATGATTGTCTTCCTCTCATCATCCACCCTCCACCAGTGTCAACCCCTGTTGACACCCATTTTGGTCAGGTCTACTCCCGATGTCCATCAACTGTATCCCCCGCCCCGGCCAATGACACCGATGCTCCCGCTTCGTTTGATGCTCCTGCTCCGACACCCGAGGACTTGCCCATTGCCCTACGGAAAGGTACTCGCTCCTGCCAAAATACTCCTCTATTTGTATCTTCATACAGGGGTCTGTCCGCTCTGGAGACAGTTTTTATACCTCGCACAGTTGGTGATGCCAAATCTCACCCCGGGTGGCTAGCTGCAATGCGGGATGAATTGCAGGCTCTGGAGGAAAACCATACTTGGGATCTTGTACCCCTTCTAGCAGGCAAACAGGCAGTGGGCAGCAAATGGATTTACACCGTCAGGCTGAATCCCGATGGCACTCTCCATCGCCTCAAAGCCCGCCTTGTGGCCAAAGGCTTCGCACAGACTTACGGTATTGACTACTTTGATACCTTCTCACTGGTTTTCAAGATGGCCTTTGTCCGATTATTCATCTCTCTCGCCGCCCATCATCATTGGCCTCTTCATCAATTGGGTGTCAAGAATACCTTCCTCCATGGCTTCCTTGAGGAAGAAGTTTATCTGCAGCAGCCCCCCAAATTTTGTGCCTTCGGCGCTGAATCTCGAGTCTGCCGTCTACGCCGCTCTCTTTACGGCCTCAAGCAGTCTCCCCGTGCTTGGTTCGGTCGCTTTAGCACAGTCGTCACCGACTTTGGGCTTTCTCACAGTATGAAGGACCACACTGTCTTCTACAGGACGACCACCCATGGCTGCATCTTATTGGTCGTATATGTGGATGATATCATCATCGCCGGTAGCGACTCTGTGTGTATCACCCATCTCAAGGCCCATCTTCACCAGCACTTCCACACTAAGGATCTCGGTCCTCTCACATACTTCTTAGGCATCGAGGTTTCCTATTCTTCGGACACCATCTCACTCTGCCAACGGAAGTATGCATTGGATATCTTGCAGGATGCTGGGCTGACTCTGGCCACTGCGGTCGACACTCCTCTAGAGACTGGGGAACGGTCTCTTTATGCCTCCTCGGCACTGTATCCCCATCCCGAGCGGTACCGTCGATTGGTGGACAAACTCAATTATCTCACCATGACTAGACCTGACATTTCCTGTGCGGTTGCCAAAGTGAGTCAATTTATGGAGCATCCGACCACCTCTCATTGGGATGCTGTCATCCACATCGCCAAGTACATCAAGCGAGATCCTGCCCGTGGTCTTCGCTACTCCCAGCATCCTCATCAGCATATTGAGGCCTTTTGCGATGCTGATTATGCTGGATGTCTTGCCACTCGGAAATCTACCTCTGGGTTTGCCATATTCTTGGCAGGCAACCTCATTTCTTGGCGCAGCAAGAAACAGACGGTCGTTTCTCGCTCCAGTGCCGAGTCTGAGTACCGTGCCATGGCCACCGTCACTACAGAGATCATTTGGCTTCGGCAACTCCTCCAGGAGCTTGGCTTTCCTCAGCAGACTTCTGCTCACATATGGTGTGATAATCAGGCAGCCACTAAAATTGCTTCGAATCTCGTCTTCCATGAACGCACGAAGCATATTGAGGTGGACTGTCACTTTCTTCGCCACCACCTGGAGCATAATCATGTCAACTTTAGCCATATTCCGACGGCGGACCAGCTTGCTGACATCTTCACCAAAGGCCTCCCCGGTGCTCGCCTCACCTCGCTCAGTTCCAAGTTGAGGCTCCACAGCATCTGACGCCCAGCTTGAGGGGGAGTGTGTCTTGGTCTTGTATGATGTCATCTTTATTTTTTGTGGGACTCGTTGTCCAAGCTGGGCATGTCCAGCTTGAGGGGAGTGTTAAACCCTCTTTTTATTATTATTATGGGTATTTCCGAGTCCCACATCGGAGTACTCCTTTGTACATTCCGCCTTCTCATTCTATAAAAGAAGGGCCCCACCTCACCTTGAAGGTAAGGGGGTTTTCCCATTCTACAAAAAGAATGAAAAATCCAAAGAACGTCGTCTACCACTTCCATAAACCATACGCCACCATGGATGCCGCCACAACAACGGTGGTGGCAGTGCAGAAGAAGTCCCACATCCGTTTATGTTCTTTCTCCAGGCACACGACGCGCAGCTTCATCCATTCTGCCTTCGCCGCTTCTTTCTCCGCCTCAGCCAGCCTTATGTCCGCCATACATTTGTCTTTCATCGTCTTGAAGCTTCTATCCAGTGTAACCCACCATCGATTCTTGTCTTTCAGCCAACTCAGGCCAGCGTTCTTCTTCCTCTTGTGTCGATCTACGGCAACCCCATAATCCTCCGTATTCTGATTGCACAACCCATGCGACGCGGACATGGCGTTCTGCAAGTTCTCCACCATCCTTTTGAGTCTGGCGACCTCCATCTCCCTTGACTTTTTCACTTCCACAAGTTGCTGGATCAACTCTGGTCTCTGCCAATCGGCCTCCTCAATCTTGGATTGTAGATGACGCTGTCATTCTGCGTTCGCCCTCAATAGAACATCCTTACCTTATTACAGAGCAGCGTTCTTATGTTGAAGAGAGCGCAGCTGGTTTTCAAACTAGGAAGCGGCGTTCGAAATGGGTTTGCAAAGGGGTGTGCCAATCGGATGGTTTGCCATTGATGAAGCGTGGGTGGGAAACAAGAAAGACGAGACGAATTAAGAGGGAGGAGGAACAAGACAGCAGCAGATCCTTTTATGTGTTGTGTTTCCCACTTCCGCACTTTAGGAAACTCTTTAAATTAGTGCTAATATATATATATATAAATGGTTTTATTTAATTTGTAATTTTTTATTAAATACTTGGAGAAATTAATTATTTTAATTAACTAGAAAAATATATCTTCCCTAAACAATGTTTAATTATTATGAATTAAAAATAAAATTTCTAAAAATATATTAAACCATTTGATATGAAAATTTATGATAATAAATTACATTTTTCAATCATTCCAAATCCTCTTTTTATGTAGTTTTTTGTTCCAAATATTGGGAGAAATAAATTATTGAATTGAGTTAGAAGAATCTATCAATTTATAAAATAGTTCCATTTTTCTCAATTACAAAACAAATTTTAGAGAATAAGCTTAACCAATTCTTCTGAAATTTTTTTGAGATAAAACTAAACAGTGTAATATTTCCAATGAATACTTTTCTAATTATAATTTATTTTTAGAGTGATAAGAGTATAACATAAATAAGTATGAAACTCAAATTTCATAATTAAAATAATGAGTGAAATATTCCATATTAAAATTAGTCCACTTTTCATTACCAAAAAATTATGAAACTCAATTTAATTGATGCACTAAATCTTAAGATATCATAACATATTTTAGAGAATAAGCTTAACCAATTCTTCTGAAATTTTTTTGAGATAAAACTAAACAGTGTAATATTTCCAATGAATACTTTTCTAATTATAATTTATTTTTAGAGTGATAAGAGTATAACATAAATAAGTATGAAACTCAAATTTCATAATTAAAATAATGAGTGAAATATTCCATACTAAAATTAGTCCACTTTTCATTACCAAAAAATTATGAAACTCAATTTAATTGATGCACTAAATCTTAAGATATCATAACATATTTTTGTACACTTTTTTGACTCCTTCAAAAAGAGAAATAAATAACACATGAGGCCAAGTATAATATATTTTAATGAATTCATACAATTAAAAACACATTTTTGATATGGAAATCTAATAATTAAATCTTTCAAAAATTTATGACTATCAATAAATTATAATCGGATTTATATGACTATATCATTAATTTATTTTATATTATTTAAATAAATTCATACCATATAATCTTTATTCGTGTTGCAGTGAGCACCCATAGACCCGGGTTGTCATGTGGGTCAAGCCTCATCCCACTGAACGAGGATCAGAAAACACACACATAAACCTAATAAAAAAAATAATGTTCATTAGGGCCGAGGAGAATAGTGTCACAAAGGCCCCGAGTGAAATGATCCATAACCCTTGTAGCCCAAGGCCATAATTTAGAGTTAATATTTTTCCCTTCTAATGGAGCGCCTCCAGCGCCAGCTCCATGCACTGCAGTTTCCCCCTTCACTCTCCCAAGGTTTCCAAATTAAATAAAATTATTTATTATCTGTTTATTACAAGTAATAAAATCTAACTAAAAAATTGTCGAAATCAGTTTTCAAAATTAAAAAAAAATATGTGTGTTTTAATTTGCCATTCAAATTGTTTTCATTATTATTATGCAACTTTCGTTTTTGTTCGGCCCTTTTGTTATGTGGGCTACTCCATGCGGGCCTTCGCGTGGGCTTGATTGCTAGGCCTCTGAGTTTCTTTTCCATTTTTATTTGTGGGACGTGGGCCTGATATGCTAGCTTGATCCCACCTCCTTCCCGTGCTTTCCGATATCTGTTTCACCGGCATGATCTTTACGATCCTTCTGCTTGCCCTCAACCATCCACGCGTCCTTATCGACCGCCGCACCTGACACGCCATCGTTCCGCTGCCTGCCTCGCCTCTGTTGTGCCTTTATGATGAGTCGCGACCCGGTGCACAGTTCTTCGTTCCCCCAGCTTCGTTCCAGAGAGGAGTCTGAGAGGGAGTTATGCTCCACCACTTCCACGCCGTCGCGCCCCCCTCGTTCCGGTGGTCCTCTCCGATCGAGAGCTCGGTACTAACAAACTTTGTCTAGACCGCAACAGCTTCAATCTACAACCCTGACAGCGTCGTTTCTCCTTCAACGGTTCTGGGACCCGGACTTTTGAGATTGTTTCTTTTCTGTTTCGATTCTGTGTGGTATTTTTTTCCTGTCTAGGTGTCTGGGTTGCGTGCATGAGTTCGTTCTGCTTGGTGGTGTATGCTACCATCTTCGGTTTGGGTTCGGTTTGGGTTCACTATGAGTCTTGAAGTGGGCAAGAACCTCATGCACGGATAGCTTTTGGAGTGGCAAGGACCTCATGCAAGGACATCACTTCGATTACAGCCCCCTGAGGTCCATGCATAACATCCTTGCCACTCCAAAAGCTATCTATGCATGAGGTCTTTACCACTCCAAGACTCGCAGTGAACCTGAACCGAAGATGGTAGCATACACCACCAAGCAGTACAGACTCACGCACACAACCCCAACCGAAAAAAAAAGAAATAAATACAACGCAGAACCGAAACATAAGAGAAACAATCTCATAAGTTCGGATCTCGGAACTGTTGAAAGAAAAACGGCGTTGCCCGGGTTGTAAAACCTTTGAAGCTGATGCGGTCCAAACAGAGTTTGCGAGTACTGAGCTCTCCATCGGAGGAGATCAAAAGAATGGGAGGGGGTGCGACGGCGTGGAAGCGGCAGAGCATTACTCCCTCATACTCTTCTCTTTGGAACGGGGCGAGGGGAACGAAAAACCGCACACTGATAATCAGGGGTCGCGACTCATCATAAAGGCGAGGCAAGCAGCAAAACGATAGCAAACCAGGCGCGGTGGTAGAGAAGGACGCGTGGACGATTGAGGGCTAGCGGAAGAATCGTGAAGATCAGGTCGGTGCAACAGATAGCGGAAAACACGGGACATGCGACAGATGTGGAATGGACGGAAGGCAGCAACGCGGATCGTCAGCGAAATAACAAACACAAACGCAATGATCAAGAGCCACACAATCAACAAAATCAACGGTCATCAGCGCACATGGGAAGGAGGCGAGATCAAGCCCGCATACCAGGCCCACATCCACAAGCACAAATAGAAAAGAAACCCAGAGGCCTAGCAATCAAGCCCGCGCGAAGGCCTGCATGGAGCATCCCACAAAACAAGTGTAGAACAAAAGCAAAAGTTGAATAATAATAATAAAAACAAAATAATTTTGAATGGCAAATTAAAACATATTTTTTAAAAAATTTGAAAACCAATTTCAACAATTTTTTAGTTAGATTTTATTACTTGTAATAAACTAATAATAAATAGTTTTATTTAATTTGGAAACCCTGGGAGCGTGAAGGGGGAAACTGCGGTGCATGGAGCCAGTGCGGGAGGCGCTCCAGTATAAGGGAAAAATAAAATAAACTCTAAATTACGGTCCTGGGCTATAAGGGCTATGAATCATTTCACTTGGGGTCTTTGTGACACTATCCTTCTGGGTCCTGATGAACATTAAAAAAAATTATTAGGTTTATGTGTGTTTTTGGATCCTCGTTCAATGGGATGAGGCTTGACCCACATGGCACCCAGGTCGGTGGGTGTTGTTTGTAATCACTGCAACATGAATAAAGATTAAATGGTATGAATTTATTTAAATAATATAAAAACTACATAAAAAGAGGATTTGGAATGATTGAAAAATGTAATTTCATATCAAAAAATTTCATATCAAATGGTTTAATATATTTTTAGAAATTTTATTATTAATTCTTAAAAATAAAACAGTGTTTAGGGAAGACGGATTCTTCTAGTTAATTATAATAATTAATTTCTCTCAAGATATTTAATCAAAAATTACAAATTAAATAAAACTATTTATATATATATATATATATTAGCACTAATTTAAATAGAGTTTCCTAAAATGCGAAAGCGGGAAATGCAGCGCATAAAAGGATATGCTCCTGTCTTGTTCCTCCCTCTTCGTTCGTCTCGGTTTTTCTTGTTTTCCACCTACGTCTCACCAATGACAACCCATCTGATTGGAACACCCCTCTGCAAACCCATTTTGAATGCCCGCTTCCCAGTTTGAAAACCAAACCAGTTGCTCTCTCTTCAACACAAGAACGCTGCTCTACAATCAGGGAAGGATGTTCTATTGAGGGCGAACATAGAATTACAACGTCATCTGCAATCCAAGATCGAGGAGGTCGATTGGCAGAGAAAGGAGTCGATCCAGAAACTTTTGGGAATGAAGAAGGCAAGGGAGATGGAGGTTGTTGGACTCGAAAGGATGGTGGAGAACTTGCGGAACGCCGTGTCCGCGTTGCAGGGGTTGTGCAATCAGAACGCGGAGATTACGGGGTTGTCGTGGATCGGCTTGAGAGGGATAAGAATGCCGCCCTGAGTTGTCTAAAAGACAAGAATCGATGGTGGGTTACGTTGGATAAAAGCTTCAAGGCGTTGATGAAAGAGAAATGTATGGCGAACATGAGAATGGTCGAGGCGGCGAAAGAAGCAGCGAAGGCGGAATGGATGAAGTTGCGCGTCGTGCGTCTAAAGAAAGAGCGTAAACGAATGAGGGGCTTCTTCTGCACTGCCACCGCCGTTACTGTGGCGGCATCCATGGTGGCGTACGGTTTATGGAAGCGGTAGCCAACGTTCTCTGGATTTTCATTCTTTTCTAGATCAAATGCTGCCCAAAGTTGTCATGGATCGGCTCGAAAGGGAGAAGAACACCACCCAGAGTTCTCTGGATTTCCATTCTTTACGAACACCGCCCAGAGTTGTCTAAAAGACAAGAATCAATGGTGGGGGTAAGGTGCAAAGAGGCTATATAGTTCTCTGGATTTTCATTCTTTTCTTGATTTTCATTCTTTTCTGATTTATTATCAAAAACTAGTGTGGTTATGGGTGCTTTGGTGGTTGATTTTTGTAGATTTAGGATTCCATTGTTTTTGTGAATTGTGAATTGATGCCTCCTAACAATAATGTTGTTATGCTTGTTTACTACCATTTCACTTAATAGTTTTCTATTTTGTTGGCACCAGATGACTTGACCCAACTATAAATTTTATAGATTCACTTTGATGGAGGGGGAGGACGTGGGAGGGAACCAAAGAAAAGGGTGTTATAATTATGATAGACATAAATCCATTCATTGATGATATTTCAAGACTCATCCTCAATTTTGGGAAAATATTATGGCTAAAAACACACATAAATCAATTATAAACATTAATCTAATCTATTTGTTCAAATTTTTCATGTTTTTTTATTACAACCCACTGAGTGAGAGTGCGAGTCGTTTAAACTTCATGATAGTTGTTCCTACACGACGTTGTGGGTTAATACGCATGGACAAAATATTTTAGCTATCGATGTCTGTTTTCAGTATTCATGACTCGGGTTTTTATATCTTAATTAAAATTTGCACTCGTATATAATTAAATATTTTTAATTAAAACTTTAATTATTATTATGTAATAGTATAATTATTTTAAAACTTTTATAAATAAAATTATTAATAAGTTATTTGTGTTTTTTTAACAATTTTTCAATGTATAAACCTGTTTTTTATTAAAAAATACTATAATTCATACTGGTACTATTTGATCATAATTTATTTGATTTTTTTCTCCATAATACTTGGATCGTACTTCCTAGTGGGTAACTAATAACAAAACATGAACCAAAAAATTGATCAAAATTTGAATCAGTGAAATGAAATTAAAATTGCGACGGTTATCATATATTTGATGAGTTTTTTCCTTTCTGTTTTGATGAATCTCATAAGCGTCAACTGTCTAAATTTCATATTATTAGATCATTCATCGACCATGAAGATCACAGATCAAATCCATAAAACCCTTTGTCATCTCATCACCTATTGGGGACATTGTTTCAGGCTATATTGATGTGTCAGTTCATATTCAACATCCTAGGTTCCACTAACATATAATGGTGGCTGCGATTTGCATAAATAAGTCGTTTTGGTCATCAAAAATAGAAATAAAATTCAACGAGGATTATTAAGACGAGCATGCTTCAAGTAAAGTAAAAAAAGAAAAGGACCAAGCTTTTAATGTGCTTTGGAATGAGTTGGACTTACAATCACAACAAGAAAACTGCTTCCTATGTCCTTTATTATTCAAAAAGAAAACAAGAAGATTACAAAGGACTAAAATCCGTAGAGGACCAAAGAATCTATCTGAGGAAACAAACCTCAGTAACCTATGAAGCAACTATCAAATCCATCATGGGAATCTAACATCCTGCATTCCGAGTTGAACAGAGACTATGCATCAAAAGCATAAAGATACATCAGAATACAACAAACTAAACCATGAAACTAGAATAAACTCACATTCAGTGCCAAGTTTCAATACCAAGACCTTATTATGATTGAATAGGATGGATACATTGATTCTAACTTATTAAGAGTACTAGATGCTTTTTAATATTCGTACATCGGTGTGGGTAACCTGTTATACTCCTTTTGTTATCTATAAAGTGAGCACCCCACCTCGTTATGAGGTACGGGGTTTCCATTATAACATAGTATCAGAGCGAGTTTAGCCCCTCCCTCCCTTCCACCCTGTGTGACGGCGCCTCCCAGCCCCTCCTATGTCGTTCGCTGCGCCCCAGCCCCGACGGCCCCCCTGTGCGTGACCTTCCCCCCCGTGCGCGACGCTCCCCCCCTGTGCGTGATGGCCTCCAGTGCGCCAACCCCTTTGTGCGCCAACCCTCTTGTGCGTCAACCCCTCTCTGCGCCAAGCCTCTTGTGCGCCAACCCTCTTTTGCGACGTTTCTGCTCGTCGCTCCTCCCTACTGACAGACCTCCAATCCGGCAGCTCTCCCATGCAACTGCCTCTTGTGTGTCACCTCTCCTGATGCGAATACATGACGCCCCAAAATGCACAGCAGCACCCCGCAGCCATCCATGTGGATATTTATTCTATAACCTAATTGATACCTAAATGTTCTAGCAGTGCAATTTCAACACCTGTTCTATACCAATTGTGCTTCTTCAACACCTTGTCACCGTGCATTTTCAACACAATCTATGGCATCATCAAACGCCATTGTAGCCCATGGCGATACTCCAGCGGCGTGTCTATTCCAACGGTCAAGCTCATGGGTTCTTGACTCTGGTACCTCATAGCACATCACCGGGGATGTAGGTATTCTTCAAGCCTACAAATCGACCTCGGATGGCGGTAATATAATTGAGGTCGATGGTCAGACAGTGCACATTAATGGTTATGGAAGTTGTTCAATTACGTCTGGCTTGACTCTATCCGTTGTTGCATTTGTTCCCACTTTTCTCTTTAATTTACTATCAATTAGTAAACTTACTACTGATTTATAGTGTCATGCCATGTTTTCACCTGTTTAGGTTATATTTCAGGAGCAATCGATGACTCGGGTGCTTGATAGGGGACGTCTTCAGGGTGATGTGTATGTGCTTGACTCAGCCCCAGTTCCCACATGTCCTGCCACTTCTGCTCATGCCCTCCAACTTCATTATCGCTTTGGTCATCCACCTGCCCCCATTCTTCAGAAACTTTTTCCCGGGTTGGTTCATCTTCTTTCAGATTGTGTGGCATGCACCTGCGACACCTGCGACACGGGCACTTTATACAAGACTGCAGCGAAGAATATGGAAGATTGCTTGGCATCACTGTCTGCCTAGCACCCCTTGTCCTCAGTTCCCTCAGCACGGATGACATGGGAGATCGCCCGGCATGCCTACGCAATCCACCACCTTGAGGACAAGGTGTTTTTACGGGACGACGGCAGTGATAGAGACCATGTATGTCACCTGGAGAGTTAGGGGGGATATTCTGAGGAATATTATATGAAATATGTTGTGGGCCCCAAGGGAATATTCTGGGGAATATTCTTTGTTGGTTAGGGAGAGAGGTTATAAATAAGGGTGAATGGTGAAGGTGAGGGCATCCTGGAGTTTATGAGTTTAGTAGGCTGCATAGTGCAGATCGGCATTTGGCTTGGGCAGGTTGAGGGTGAGTCCCCTACCTGAGGTTCTCTTCCTCCTCCCACTATTTCTTTGTTCTTCCCCTGTTGCTGCTGTAATTTCCTCCTATCTACTCTCTTATTATATAAATACAAGTGGTTGGTGCTTTGATCTTTATCAGCACCTCTCCAAAAACACTCTCAAAAACGAAGAGCGATCATCCTCCGTCACCCACTCGATTCTAGAGAGGCCAAGGAAAATCCTTCTTGGAAGTGATTCACGTGGGCGATCAAAGAAAAACGACGCAAGCATTAGGATCTTCCGCACTAATACTCGGAGATTCCTACGATGGCGCTTGAAGGTTCACGGTACACGTGTGGATTACCGTTGGAGGAAAACTACACATGATTCATGCGACGCAATGACGGTACAACGCAAAAGCGTTGTCAGATTCATCAACGAAGAAAGAATTCATTGCAGAGTAATTTTTTAACTGCTTAAATTAATTATAAATCATTATGTGATGATCCTCCATTTGGTTCTGACATTCTTATGCCAATTAATCTTTGATTCAATTCCATTGGTCGCGACGTTCCTCGTCAATGTACAACTTGGATTAATCATTGATTACGATAAAAACCCAAATTGGGCATGCCCTCGCTTCCACTATGCTCGGAACCTTCAACATCCTCCTCAGTCTTTATTGAATTACTGGAATTAATATTATTCATTTAATAAATAAATAAATATATATTATATTCGCATTCTAACGAATATATATTTATTTTAATATTAGCGCAGCTAAATAATTAATATTATTTATTGCCTTGTGAAAATAATCAAGAGAAATAAATATTTTATTTTGCGGTCTGGCGAATAAATATTTATTTAATATTTGCGATCGATAAATCCTGAAAAAAAATTATTCGTCGGTCTGGAGATATTTATTCCAATAATTAAATTCAAATAGAATTTAATTGAAATCAACGAAAACACTTAGTATATGACACTTTAGGCTTCTTCCTCAGTATCATTAGACAGTCTGGCCTAAAGTCCAATATCAACGTCTAGCAACACGTAAAAGCCCCCAAGAGGAAGAAGTTAATGTCGCAACAACGACAACCACATTCGTACACATACTATGTAATATAATCATTTTGTCTCGATATCTCATCAAATGGGTTACACACCCGTGTCATCAACCTATAAGTTTGATTCGTCTTTCTTTGACTTCTAGAGATAAACTCATTAATTCACCATGGCCATGAAATTTAATTCAACGGTTTTATTTCGATTGAAGGATTGAGATATCAACTTCTATAAAGATGAAAGGGACAAGTCCTTCCTCGGTTGATCCATTAATAACACATCATTCGTGACGCACCCAATGTACTCATCTTCGCCATGAACTGATATCATCATGGATTACGGCAAAGCATCTAAGCACACGAATCAAGATATGTATTAATAATTATCTTAAAGTTAAGGATTATTACACAAGTTCACGGACAGGAATATCCAATGATAAGTAACATGTAGAATTCCTAGAGGCGGGTTCGTCCCCATAATCTTTCGTCTTGAAGATTAGCAAGTGTTAACTACGTGAGAAGTAGTCTCATCTGCTCAAGTACTAGCACCTGACAATCAACATACTATGTGCTCCATCATAGAATGTTATTTTCACCATGGGACAATATTTTATGGAATATAGTCATAACACCTAAAGGTTCTCATCGTAATGGGGAACTACTATGGCCCACATTGATGCGACGGGTATCCAAGGACGTTGTCACATTAATGTAACGCAAAAGAATTAATCATTATGTGATAAGAAATATATTAAAATTCACTTCTTCGAATATAGACCGGTAATCCAAAGTACAAATATAGTTGGTTTTGGGGCACCAACTCCAACAAGATGTTGGGATCGATTTCATCTAGCCCTAGGTCTTCCAAACCCAACACATAAGCTCTTCTGGGATTCCATCCTAAAACCCATGGATGCTAGGAGGAATTGTTCATCCAAGCTTATATGCGAGCCACCATCCTTTGCGGAAACCAATGTGAGATTGGGTTTGCACCCAACAATCCTCCCCTCAAACCAAATACCGCATAATTGGGTCTTTATTTCAACGATAATTCATCTGATCCAAATTATCTTGCACTCACACCGCCATTTCTCTCGCCACCATGACACGTCGTCTGCCCACTGTTATCAGACAGACTTTCGATACAAGTCACCACCATAGATCCACATGCTCCAACCCGAACCATCATTATCATTCTCAAACTGGTTTGGGGCCATCTACATCACATCTGGGCTACATCATGGCTCTGATACCACTTGTTGGGATCGTTTTTCCTCCTGCCCTAAGTCTTCCAGACCCAACACATACGCCCTTATGGGATTTCATCCTAAAACTCATGGGTGCTAGGAGGAATTGTTCATCCAAACTTATATGTGAGTCATCATCCTTTGCGGAAACCGATGTGGGATTGGGTTTGCACCCAACACAAGATATTCTCGAATTTGAAGAAATTTTTCTAAGCATTGAACTCAACGTGGGTACTTTCAACCCTACGTGGATCAGTGTTGAACTCTACGTGACCTGAAGTTGTACTCTACCTAGGTAGAAAAGTTTATGTACAGAACTCTACGTGAGTATGGGTATTAAAATTTTAACAAAGAAAATGAACTCTACGTCTGACCACTACGTTGAGTATGGCAACCTCACTTCGACTATTTGTACTCTACATCTTAAGCAAATAGATTTTTGGCAAAGGCATAGTACTCTACGTCATAACTCTACGTCGCAACCTTACATCGGAAGCAACTCAAGGTTTCAACTCCGCATCGCAAAATCAACTTTAAGTCGGTTAAGTAACCAATCTTTCATCAAGGTTTTTCTGACAAAACTTTTTGTGGAATAAGAAAGAACTATGTGTAAGGATGTACTCTACGTCAAGGTGAACTCAACGTTGGCCCGGCGAGTTTTAAAATTCGAATTTTTTATGAGATTTCTGCTACGATTTTATTAAAAGAGGTTATTTGATAAATCTTTTAAATATCTTTTAAGGACAGTTTTTAAAGGATTTTTAGGTTCGTTTTTGTTGGAAGGATAAAAAAAGATCTCAAAGCTTAAAGAAGATTGAATCAGTTTCAACAGGAATTTTAAACTACCAGATTTTTGGAAACTTTTTCAGATAAGTACAACATAAATATTTCAGGAGATTATTTATTTCAAAGATTTTGACCATTCAGGATAGTGTGGTACGATTACTCTCGATCATTCTTTTTGCGAACAATAAAACAGTCATAACCATCGAGGTCTCTAGGAAAAGGGTCTGCATAGTGAAAATCGTCAAACTCATAAAGAGAGTGTTAGTCGATTGGACGAGGGGATATTTGTGCCCCGAAGCGCTATAAATTTCACGTGCCCTATTTTTTTTTTTTTTTTTTTTGTGTTTCCACACCATCATTCATCCAAAGAAAGAAGGCCAATCTTTGTTCATTCAAGAGGGATATTAAAATAAGTGCTTTAATTGGGTAAATTTGTTTAAAAGGCCTCAATTCACCCCCTCTTAGTCTTTTCTTCTCATATCTCAAGCCAACAGGACCGACCGCAAGGGAATCATGTGATTGTAAAGGATTTCTGTCACTGCACCGCAAATGACAATTGGGTCGTGAGGGAATTACGCGATCACAAAGGATTTCTGCCACTGCGACGCAAACGACAACCAAGCCGCACCGCAAAGGAATTCCATGACACCTCCGCAAGAGGTGAGCCCTTCGTGTAATTTCTTCATGGTCTGCATAGTTTCTTCACAAGTCATCATTTCCTTTATGCTAAAATGAAGTCCAAATTAAAACGGTCATAACTTTTGATCCAGGTGTTTGTTTAGGCTTCACATGGAGATCCCATTTGCATCTTATTATATTTAGGTACAACTGTCAACGACAACTCATGCACGCTACAAAAAAAACTGCAAGTAAAACCGTTGGCCTCGGGGGACTTCACCCCGCAACCACGCCCCAAACCGCATCCCACCCTTACCACCTCAGCCGACCGCGGGGGGCATGGAGATCCCATTTGCATCTTCTTCTTACACAATGATACTTTTCTGCCCAAACTTGACTTGTGTTATTTGAGTGAGAACCGTATCATGTCTTCTACGGCAAAGTACATAGCACATATTTTCGGTGTCAACAAAATGTTCCCCCTCGGAATTGGATTTGTTCGGAACGAAAAATACAATTCTAAGGTGTGATGGAACACTTTGCCACATTTCTTGAACATCGGATAGTTTCTCGGAGCTGGATCCTCAAGAAAAAGCTTGTTATGAGCAGAATCTCGACTCAAGGAATTTGATTTGCCAAGAGGAATAATCGACTCGGGGCAATTGGTTTGTCAAGAGGAATAATCGACTCAGGGAGGAATAATCAACTCAAGGCTTTTGGGTTGCCAAGAGAAATAATCGACTCGAGGCATTTGGTATCCTAGCGCAAGGTTAATGGAGGAAAACCCAATGTGAATTGGTGAGCCCAAATGATAAAAATGGTAGGGGGTGGTATGAAAGTAGAATTTGTAGTTGGATTCGAGATAAGATATTCGGACACCGTTGCATATCATGTGAGAAGAGGAATCAAGTCACACATGGTTCTCAAGGTTATACCCAGGATAGGAGATCCAGGTTTGTGTATAGTGTCCCGATGTATGGCAAATGTAGTGTCACACCCCGACCTTTGGAATTCCTTTATTTTATTCTTTTCTTGGCTTTGAATTTTTTTAGTTGAGATTCATGTTGAGTCCCGGTTTAAATTTTTGAATTTTGGAAGTCCCGGGTGAGTTTTTAGCCTGCGCACGGTTGGGGAAACCGTGCAGGTCATGTTTTGGGGCCTGGGGTTTGGTGCACGACCTGCGCACGGTTAGAGAAACCGTGCGGCAAGTGTGCGGTTTGGTTCTGGTTTTAGGAAATGGTGTTTGGCATAGTTGGCACACGGTTTGGAAACTGTGCGGCCAAGTCGTGCAAGGTGTCCCTTATGAATAGTGAGGGGCGCACGGTTTGGTAAACCGTGCGGCCAAACCATGCGCACGGCCCAGATTTTTAAAATCTTAAAAATCGTAATCTACCCTCCCCTCTTTTTACCCCAAATCGAGCCCCCCTCCCCTTGGGTCGTTTTTGGCGCTTGAATGCTTGAACATTCCTTATTGCTTCCAAAGTGATATAAATTTGCTTGTGATGTGGTGGTATAAATTGTTTTAGAGTTTGCTTGATGGAATTTGGGTGCAAAATGGTTTTAAGAAGGGTTTATTTAGTTTTGCCTATATTTAAATGCATGTAGGGTTTCGATGAAATGCCCTTTGCTTTCTAAAAATGAAATGGAACACTTATTGTGATATTGGCCTTTGTTATATTTTGGTAGCTTGGTTGAAGTGATGGATTGGGCATGATGTGTGATATGGGTGCCTCTTTATGGCTTAATGACTTGTGGTGAAATATTTTGAAAAGATTCTCTTGGCTTTTAAATGTTTGTTGTACTTTTGTAATTATGTGAAATTGTTGGGTTTGGTTTGGTTTG
This sequence comes from Viscum album, assembly GCA_963277665.1. NCBI lineage: Eukaryota > Viridiplantae > Streptophyta > Magnoliopsida > Santalales > Viscaceae > Viscum > Viscum album. The sequence continues at coordinate 179,682,050 of OY728153.1, read as the reverse complement.
AATGCAAGCGGTGAATCAATAAAAATGGTTTTGAGTGTTTCCATGGATATTTAGAGTGTCATTGGATGTTAGCACATCAATGGGTGCACGGGATGCACACATGGATGGACATTCCAATGAAGATGGCACTTTAAAACAATGTTTTCCTTAACCTTGATTTCTCAAATGGTAACTTGATTTCAAAGTGGTGTGTTGGCACGTTATGTGGTTTTGAAAGTGGTTTCAAATGTTTTCTTAAAAACTTGGCCCGTTTGGTATTCTTAGAACATAGTTGGTTTCTAAATGGTTTGAATGCCCGTTTGGCAACTTGAGGTGAGTTGTATGTTTTCAGTTTGGTTTTGAAATAGTGTTGGAATTTTGAAACGGTTGGGAAATGTTTTGTAAATGTATTTGAATGGACATGATGTAAGGCCCAGTTGGCACTTTATAATGTTTTGGGAAATGAATTGTGGTTTTGGAAGTATAAATGCCCGATTAACATTTTAACATGTTTTGAGAAATGGTTTGAAAGATCATGTGATGCGACGGCCCGGTTGGCACTTGCGAATGGGTCTTCTCAATTAGAGCGGGCTGGTTGGTTATTGAATATGGAGTTTCACCATACGTCGGCAGGTGAGTCCGAACTGAGTACGTCCAAAGATCACTCTAAGGATGTTTAGGAAATGCCCATGGTTTGCTATCTGTATGTGCTTGTTTATTTTCCGCTGCACTTGGTTTCTAATTTACATTGCTCATTTACTTTCGGCATTACTTAGTATTGCTTTGTTTGGATTTTGGTTTGGGTTTTGGTTTTAAAATGGTGGTCCGTTTTGAAAATGGAAATGTGGTGTGTATTGTTTTGGAAGAGGAAAAGTTGTGTTTATTAAAACGAGAAAAAACCTGTTTTTATATATGTATTTCAAACTAGTGTTTGTGAACTGTTTCGAGAAAGAAAATATATGGACTCTGTGGTGGTTGTCTACGGAGTTGTTAAGCTCACACCCTACCTGTACCATTCGGTGTCGGTAGACGCAAACTGTTTTTCAGGTTCAGATTTCTGGTTCGGGTGCTTGTCTTTGGAGCAGGTTGGTCTTGTGGACGGTGGTGACCCTGAGGTCACATGGAGGTCGGGTTGTCCTTGGTTTGGTTTAGCTTTTGGTTTGTAGCTTCCAGTTCGCTCAATTGTATGTTGTATCTGGATCAGTTTATGTATTTATTTATATTCAGTTATTGTTGGTTATTCTGCGTGTTCAGTTCTATTTATTTTATCCTGATTTATTGGGAAAAAATCGTTCTCATAATGATTACTTTGATGTCCAGCACTAGTTGTCAGCCTGTAGGGATCGGAAACACCCTTCTTACCATGTCTCGGACCGGGTCGAATGTCGGGTTAGATGACATCCCGGCTTGGTTCGTGACATGTAGAAAACCCGATGTGAATGTGGAGACCATACACTAAGAGGGTTTGGATAAAAGTTAAATTTGTGGTTGGGTCTGGAATACGTGATTCAGACATCACTCCTTGTTTTGCCTACGTCAATATGGTTACCTTTACTTTTAATGTTGCACGAGATCTAATTGATGATGAACCCTGAATTGAACAAGTTGTTAGAAGTAATAATTCAAGAAAATGGTTTGTTGTCATGGATGAAGAGATGACTTATGTACTAAAAAATAATATCTCGCTTGTTGTTAGTAAACCTAATGATGCTAAAAGTCATTGGGTGTAAATAGATATACAAAAAAAAACACCATTGGAGAAATGAAAATCAAAAGTCTGACTCATTGCTAAGAGCTTCCTGCAACAAAAAGGGATTGATTATAATGAAATATTTTCTCCATTTGTAAAGCATTGTTCGATAAGATTACTCGTGTCATTTGTTGCTTTTTATGATTGTCATTTGGAGGAACTTGATGCTAAGATAGTGAGTTGGAGAAAAAAAATTATATAAAGCCTCCAGAGGGTTAAACCAGTAAGTTCAAAAACTAATCAAGTTTGTTAAATAAATCATTGTATAGTTTAAAACAGTATTCACGACAGTAGTATAAGAAATTTGATTCTTTTATGCTGAAAAATGGTTTTAATCATAGTAAATATGATATTTGTGTTTATTTTAAATCTGTCAAGCATGAAACGATTTATCTTATGTTATATGTTGATGATATGTTAATCATTTGTAAGAACATGAGGCAAATTGATCATATGAAACTCTGACTCAAATCTATTTTTGAAATGAAGGATCTGGGTAATGCCAAACAAATTTTTGTAATGGAAATTGTTAAAGATAGGGAAAATACTATTTTATATCTATCTCAGCATATTTATGCAAAAAGATCATGAAACGATATTTCTTGATAAGCTAAAACCAGCTAGCATACCTCTAGGTCAACACTTAAAATTCTCTCTTTTGCAATCACCTACTACCAAATCAAGTGTGTTATATGAGTAGAATTCTTGATGTTGATGTAGTGGTAAGTATTATGCATGTCATGATTTTCTTGAGCCAGGATATTACATATGTTGTCTTTGCTTTGCTCAGGTCCATAAGTAATCCAAGGAAGCCTCATTGGCATGCATTGAAATGGCTACTCAAAGTATATTTCGATATCATCATATTTGTGTTTATTATATGGTAAGAATGTTAATTTTGAGCATAAGGTGGTAGGTAATGCAAGCTCTGATTATGTTGCTTATGTAGGCAGAAGGAAATCTATCACTTCCTATGTTTTTCCTACATGTTGCGGTCCGATTTTTTGGAAATGTAACATGTTGTTTATAGTTGCTTTATCCACCACTGAGACTATAGATATTAGATTATATTTTGTTAAAAACATTGTTGAATCTGGGATAATGTGTCAATAAAATACTAATGACAATAGAGCCAATAATTGGGCTAAGGTTATTCCATTGTCAAAGTTTGGACATTGTTTAGAAGTTTTCAGCATCTGATCAGTACAATAACCTGGGTGCGGGAACACCATGTGAATTTGTAGGTCATAAATTTTTATTCGCAAGGTAGAGATTTGTGAAAATGGGCTTTCATGGTATTGCAAATTAAAATGTTTAATATGATTTTTCCCATGCAAATAATTTCCATAAAAAACAGATATATATTTCTTTTATCATGCTTGTTATATTTACCGGGTTGGTTTGCTAGGTGTTCATTGGGCTTTACTTTCTTGTTGGGTCGCTCCATTCTTTAAGGCTTTACTACTGCGGGGTTGGTGCCCTTTATGAGCCCCTCATTGCGAGGCCTGTCTCGTTTGCTGATCCAATCTTAATACACGGAATTATTCCTGACAGTTGATTTCCTTTCATCAAACGGTTCTGCTTTATCTACTTTGTGTTTGTGTGTGTTTTCACTCTCTTATACCGATCAATTTGCGTAATGCGTTGATGACCAATAGCTCACCTCCACATGTCCTTAGGCAACGGCGAGTTACCTTCAAGAGCCTTCCACTCACAGCGTCATTGGAACACTTTTGTGACTCGTGCTCAGCCTCAACGTCTGTTACAGCCGCTTAACATGCCTGACTCCTCAATCATCATGTTGCCTCCTCAATTCGAGCGTGGTTTGTGGACTCGAATCAGTTCATTTGAGAGAGAGCTGTTGAGAGAAGAGAGAACGGTGAGAGCTCCATTGCCTTCCCCGAGCTCTGGCTCTGAAATTGTGGCATGGAGATCCTATGTTTGTGCCTTGCAAACTGGAGCTGCGAGGGAATTCGATGACAAACTTGTACCATTGAAAGTTTGTGTTTCAATTGACCATTCTGGAAGTGAAACCAAGTTTTTGGTAAGAACTTAACTTTGTAAGCACATCTTACCACTTCTTTTGATTTTGCTCTAAATCATCCTCTGTAATGGTGTTCTTGGTTTTTGTGCACCAAGTGAGTCCATTCGATTGAAAGTGCATGTTAACTTTACAAGGCAGATTTGATAGTTGTCTCCTAGTAGGACAAAAACTTCACTTCGGATAGTTTCTTTGGTTCTTGTTCGTGTATGCTCTCTGGTGAATTCTCTATTGTATTGTGTTTGATCCTTTCTTTCTTGCATAATAAAGAAATTATATATGGTGTTTCTATCCTGCATGTAGATCAAAAAGCAACCAAAGAGCTTAAAATAATTGTATTCTTTTACTGTTTTCCTTTCCAGTTTCCATTGACTGTGAATGTTGTGATCACTGTTTGATTCATTTGAGATCTGTATTGTTCGCTCTGTATGTCGAATTTTTTGCGTGTTTGCATACATTCCAATTTCTTATTTTCGTGATTTTGGAAATGTTACAGTAGACAGTGTGCACGTGGGCCATTGTTTGTGGAGGCTCTTCTGTGACCCATGGATTCCCCCCACAACAAACACAATATTTAAAAAGGGCATGTATTCAGATGGAACTCAATAAAAAAAAAATTGTCAAGAAATGTGATTTCTTACTTGTAAACAGAATCACCTCCAGTACCGGTTCCAGTAGGGTCACCGGTCTGTGCAGTGAAATCTTTCTGAACAGTATGAAATAAGCAGCCATTGTAGTATTTAATCCTGTGCCAAAAAAAAAGTGAGGATAAATTAAAAACACATACATCGTCATGTAAAAAATAATCACAATTCTAAACTAATACAGGAAGAACAGTGATCCGGATTACGGGGGAATGAATATTTTGACAAATTGAAATCCATAAACAAAACATCATGGCTCCCGACCACGAAAGTTATATCAAATTAAAGTCTATGTTCCATTTCAATTTTAGATGCAGAATTGGTGAACGAGGGTGAGTAGCGACGGATCCTGTGACTTACTTGCAAAGCTTCAAGAAGTTTTTGTAGGTCAGGGGGCAGCGATCAGTGTACAAATCAACGACTAAATCTCCTGAGCTCGTTACTACAAGAACTGACGTCCCTCCTCTCCCGCAGCAGCTTCTTACTTGGCAAGTAGCAGGCAGCACCTGAGCTCGTTAAGTCATTCGCAGCCACGTTGTGATCGACCGACCGAAATTGTTCGTTTCGACGTGTCGGGAATGTAACCTAGGCGTGCGAGAAGACGCAGTGCTTTGGGAATTCCCATTCGAAACTGTCGCCGGTGAAATAAGGCTTTTTTTTTTTTTTTAAACGTAGGTTTTTGGGGGAAAGCAGACGTGGGGCTGGGGCAGGAGGAAGGAATGCGTCAAAAAATCATATATAAAACGTGAAATAATAAATAATGATAATTAATATATTGTTTATTTTAATTTTTTTATTATTTATTAATATTTAGTAATAATTAACAATGATAAGGGGTAATTAACTGCAATCTAAGGATAATTGACACTAAATATTAATGTTAAATTAATGTTAGATTTACCTTATATTTGTGTTAATATTATAACACAAATAATAATTATAAACGTAAATATAATTGTTATTAACATAGATACAACATAAATATAATGTTATGTAATATAAATATAACGTAAATATTTCACAAATTTAACATAAATAGCAGTTATTAATATAGTAAAAATGGTGACTAATAATCTAAATATGGCATAAATAATATTTATTTAAGGTGGATATAAATATAATGTAAGTTATGAGATTCCTAATGCTTTTCCCTTTGCATTTTCTTGGGGCTCGAAGGTATTGCGAGGGAGTTCAAAATAGTTTTGGAGGTTAGAAAAGAGTTTTAACCTTTTTGAGGGTTTTCCACATTGTGGTGATGGGCATGGTGTTTGCCGTTTTAAACCTTGCTTAGTAGCTTGAGCATGGGGTAAGTCGTTTTGGCCTTGAGTGTTTGGAGTTCAGTTGCGATGTTGGTTGTTTGGTGGTGAAGTGCACCACGATGAGTGAAATGACTTGTCTAACCATTTTACAACGCATTTTCTTTAGGGTTGCTACTGTGAGAAATAGGGACGAAAAAAAAAGGCTTGGGAAGCCGTTTTGAGGAAGGCACTGTGGCGCCTGACAGGTCATATTGTCGAAAACAGGCAACGTGGAGCTCACCACATTGTAGTCCTTATTGTGGTGCGTAATATCCCAAAATTTTAATATATTTATGTCCTTTAAATAAATGTTATAATCAAACAAGCAATCTATAATTAAAATACACTACTACAAAAAACGGGCAAGGGAAGCGCCACCTTTTATCAGCGCTAAGAAAAAAGCGTTGATAAAACCATAGTCCCATATTTTATAAAATCGGGTGCACAACATCCTATGTTTATTGCGCCCTCAAGCTCTCGCAGTACTGTACCCCTATGACAACTCTCCTCCCCCCTGATCTTCTCTTTGTCGGACCTCCACCGCTAGCCCTACTCCTTATCCTCCCCCTCGAACCCCTTTCGCGGATCCTCCTCCCCGCAAAAGTATGACTTTTTTATGATTCCCCATGGGTCCTTATGATGTTTGGAACTAGAATTTATTTTTCACCAAGTGTCATATGTATGAGGGTTTGATATTCTCGTGCAACCTCAAGCTAGACCTTGTTATACAGGAATATTCTATTAATGTTGAGTGTTTTTTCCTCATCCTTCTGGTGGAGTGGGTTTATCTATACTAGAAAAAGTGGTCTTTTTGTAAACCCCTTCATGAAAAAGAAGAGTTTTGATAGTACCCGACTCATTATTAATTGGTTACACTTTTGTGGGTGTCATGATGTATTGATGATTGTGTTTATGGGGAAGGTTCTATTTATGATAGTGATTAGGATCCCTCAAATATAGAAAGTGTATCAAACCCTGTGGATGTTAAGTTATATTTCCCTTAGTTGGTGAGCATGGTTTTATGTGATGTGTGCAAGAAGAATATTTTTCTTCCCTATGAATGTCGAGGAATTATGGAATGCTTCATAAGGGAGACTTATGGTTAACTCTTGGTAAGGATATGGTGTATGCATCGACCCATATACCAGAGATGATGAGTGTCTTTGTGAAGTTATAGTGTTCTAAATTGAATATCTCCTTGAGATGGTTCATAGTGGAGCCTATAAGCCATTTAGGTTCATTTATTATTAAACCAAGATTCATGGAGTGGCCTCCAGTCTTCATGCACTAGGGCCACAAAAGATGAGGAGACCAGAGTAGCGCATCCATGGAAAGGTGAATGGTATTCTTTGGAAAAGGACCTTGGGTTTAGATAGTGGTATGAACATGTGAGCAGTTGTATTTGGGTGGTTAATTGTTTTTAGGATTGTGGGATGTTTCTTGACTTCGATCAATGGTAAATTCCACACATCTTTCTTTTATGTCAAGGCTAATTTAAGGGTGGTGTCAACTTATTGAACCTCTATGACCAGTTGTTCCTAGGTGCTAGTCTAGAAGGTTTTTTCTTGAAAATGGGGAGACACCATGCACTTCATTGGGTAGATAGTGATTCTTCCCTGATACATATTATGGGTATCAAGGTTGTTATTTTGAATGGAGATTGCTCTAGTAAAGAACTACCCTTGGTGTGTCAGGCCATGTGATTTTGGTTAAGTACACCTACACTATGGAGAACTCTATTACATGATGGGGGGTGAATTTATTCTCAGGAGATTGTAAATGTCTTTCACTTGGTTGGATTGTATTTCAGCTCTTTTTATTAAATCTATTAATTTATGTTGATCAATTCATAGACCGACCTCTAGTGGTTTGGGGGAATTCAACATATAATACTAAGCTTTGGATGGCTATATTAGTGTTCTATGATTATGCCTATGGTTTGAGTTGATATCATAATCTTTTAAGGTAGTGATCTTCTGGGATATAGGGTTAGCAGCACCCACCCGCAGTAGGTGTGTGATGCAAGTCTCATCTCAGGAGGCACTGTCATTCATAGGTACCTCAAGGATAACCCATTACTCTAAGGAATTTAATATGATTGTGATGGGTATAGACATATCACATTGTATTTTCTTAACATTCATGCTACAGTCAGAGAGGCAGTCGACGAATAGCCTAGGTAGAGGAAGGAACTGGAGAAAGGAGGTCTGTACAACACTAAAGTGATAGAGGAGATCGGGGAGCAACATGAGGTGGATGGAACTTTGGTTTGATTCTACTAATACTACCCCCAAGTAGACTACTCCTATATTGAGAAGTTAGTGGTTAGAATCTCGGATAATTGTAGTCAATAGAGTCTTTTTACCAGGAGGCTCCAGGAGTGTTTGGAGGTACGATCTATGTTCGTTATACTTTTCTTGTAGTACTATTAGAAATAAGAACAAGAAACTATTTTTCCCAATTTTTTTAATTATTTTCTAGGTATATGGTAGGAGTTGGTAGAGCCCCATGTCAGCGAGGGAGAGTTATTACATATTCTTTAGATGTTCATGATAGAATTTGTGTTCACTAACCTTAATTTTCTATTTTTATGTTAATTTGGGTGACAAAACCTATGATATTCCATAGTAATTTTGGATAAACCTAGGTTATTTGTTTTCCCCGCGAACCCCTCTGTGTTTGGAAATGTATCCACTATATTAGTTTTCTCATCAAAATTGTATCCTTGTTCTCATTTTATTTGAGTTTGGTCACAAGTTTTGGGATGTTTAGTGTGATTATTTTATTATGAATGAGGTGGCTGGTAGGGGTGGTTAAAAGGATGTTTAATGTTTTGCTGCATGGGTAGTGGGTGCTAGAACTATTGGTAAGGGGGTTGGAAAGTGTGTTGGTTTTTATAGGGGGTCTATCCTGGTTCTGTTGATTTCCAAATCTTTATTGGAAATGGTTAGGCTCTATTAATCTCTATTTTTATAAGGAAGTGGTTCTCTTATACTGTATTTGGAAGTCTTGTTTTGTGTATTTGAATAAAAAATACTAATATTTGAGATTCAAATAGGACGGAGATGAATAAAGATTGGATGGATGCTAATCATTTGACAATAGAGTATGAGAACAGAGTGAAAGAGTTCATCAAGTTTGCAAAGGATCACGCAAAATATCCTTCTCAAATCCTTTGTCTGTGTTTACGTTGTTTTTATTCTAGACTAATTACTCTAGAGGAGTTGGAAGAACATTTGATATGTCATGGAATAGATCAAAGTTATAAATGTTGGAATAAACACAGAGAAAAAGCGAACGTAGCTACTGGCTGGGATAAAACTGCATTTTATGGATCATCAGATATGAATACAAATATGGATAATGAAGAAGACCGTATGGAGGATGTGATTACAGATGTCAATGCTGATGAAGATCGTATTGAGGAAATGACAAGGACAATTGAAGATGAACTCTGTGATTGCCCAAAATTGTTTGAGAAGTTAAAGAGTTGTGCAAAGATGCCATTGTATGCTGGTTGCACTAAATATACAGCATTGTCAGCTGTACTGAAGTTGTATAAATTGAAATCAGGCAACGGATGGAGTGATGTTAGTTTTACGGAACTACTTTCTCTCTTGAATGACATGCTCCTGGAAGATAATGAGCTCCCAAGCCGGAAATATAAAGCTAAACGAATGCTACGCTCGATGGGTATGATTTCTGAAAGAATACATGCCTGCCCGAAAGACTGTATACTATTTCACAAGGAGAACAAATCACTTACAGAATTCCCAAAGTGTGGTGTTTCTCGATACAAGAAAGATAAATCCAGTCCTACGAAAGTTGTATGATACTTTCCAATCATTCCAAGGTTTAGGCGTCTATATGGAAGTGAAGAAACTGCAAGACGATTGTCGTGGCATGCAGATAAAAAAAATAAAGATGGGAAATCATGTCACCCGACTAACTCTCATCAATGGAAGATAATTGATCATGAGTATCCTGAATTTGGAAAAGAGCCGAGAAACCTTCGTCTTGTGTTATCTACAGATAGAGTGAATCCTTTTGGTTTTCAAACCAGCACTCACAGTACATGGCCTGTTATGTTGGTAAATTATAACTTGCCACCCTGGTTATGCATGAAGCAGAAATTCATCATGTTATCTATGCTTATATTAGGACCAAAACAACCAGGTAATGATATTGATGTTTATTTGTCTCCTTTGATCGAGGATTTTAAGTTATTATGGGATTCAGGTGTTATGTTGTATGATGCTTATAAAATTGAATACTTCACATTGAGAGCGATGTTGTATGGGATGATAAATGATTTCCCTGCTTATGGAAAATTTTCAGGATATAGAATTAAAGGAACTCAAGGGTGTCCCGTGTGAGAAGAAGATACAGAATCAATTAGGTTGAAACATTCATCGAAATATGTGTTTCTAGGACATCGTAGATTTCTACCTCGTCGACATAAGTACCAATATTGGACGACATCATTCAATGGAAGTTCAGAACAATGCACAACGCCGTCTCCACTAATAGGCGATCAGCTATTTGAGAAAGTAAAAGATGTGAACACTGTTTTTGGTAAACCATTTTCGAAAAACCTTACGAAAATCGATTGGAAAAAGAGATCAATTTTTTTTGAATTACCATACTGGAATTGTTTGTACGTCAGAAATTTTCTCGATGTGATTCATGTGGAAAAAAATGTATGTGACAGTGTTATCAAAACATTGCTAAACTCCCCTGAAAAAACAAAGGATGGAATTAAGGCAATGTTGGACATGGTTGATATGGGAATACGAGAAGAGTTGGCTCCCGTGAAGGGTGAAAATCGAATGTTTCTTCCTCCAACTATTTACACTCTTTCCAGGGAGGAGACATATCAGTTTTGTAACTTTTCAAAGATGTAAAGGTTCTATAAGGTTATTCATCAAATATTAAGAACATTGTGTCAATGAATGATTTGAAGTTAAAAGGTTTGAAATCACATGACTACCATGTTTTGATGCAAGATTTAATTGCTATAGCTTTATGTTGCATTTTTTCCAAGAATGTTCATCATATGTTAACCAAACTTTGTTTATTTTTCAAAGCTATATGTAGCAAAGTTTTAGACCCGACGAAATTTCCAGCTATGGAAAGAGAAATTTGCATCATATTATGTGAATTAGAAATGTTCTTCCCGCCAACATTTTTTGACATGATGGTTCATTTGATGCTTCACTTGGCAATAGAGATTTGACTTTGTGGTCCTATGCACTATAGATGGATGCACCCCATTGAACGGTATATGAAGATTTTGAAAGGGTATGTCAAAAATCGAAGTCGTCCAAAGGGTTGTATAATGGAGCGATATATTGTTAAGGAAGTCATTGAGTTATATACCGAATACCTATCTAACATGGAAATCATTGGTCTCCCGAAATCTCGTCACACTGGATGCATTGTGGGTGAGGGAATTTCTAGAAGAGATGTCATGACAATCAATATTATAGATTGGGAGCAGGCCCACCTTTATGTTTTTCATAACACACTACTACAAAACAGTCTTTATCAGCGCTCAAAACGGGCTTTATCAGCGCTGTAAAGCTCGACGCTGATAAAGGGGGGTACCCTTTATCAACGCTTTTTTAGCGTTGATAAATGGAGCTTTTATCAGTGCTAAAAAAGCACAGATAAATGAAACCTTTATCAGTGATAAAAAGGCACTGATAAAGGTGGACTTTATCAGTGCTAAAAGAGCGCTGATAAAATAACCCTTTATCAGCGCTAAAAGAGCACTGATAAATGCGTGTTTTATCAGCGCGCCTTTAGCGCTGATAAACTAATCCTTTATTAGTGCTTCTTTAGCATTGATAAAGTTGTAGTTTATCAGTGCTTTTTTAGCACTGATAAAAGCTCCATTTATTAGCGCTGATAAATTTCATGTCTGCTGCTACGAAAAAATCTGCAGCAGCACACCCGAACACCTACAAAAAAAATCAGCATCTCAATAAGATAATTAGAGCAAGTACACCTGTACAAAATTAACACATAAATCATAAGCTAATTAGACCAAGTATACCTATACAACAAGTATACCCGTACACCATTAACACATAATTCATAAGTTAATTAAGTACATAAAGAATTCAATTCAGAATTTAGGGGGTTGGGGGGTTGTTCAAGGGTTTGGGGTGGTTGTCCAAGGGGGGGTAGGGGGTGTCTGGGGGGATGGGGGTGTTCGAGGGGGCTTTCCAGGGGTGGGCTGTTGTCCAGGGTGTCGGGGGGATTTACAGGGGGTGGGGGGGTCCAGAGGGGTGGGGGTGTCCAGGGGGTGGGTTGGTGTCCAGGGGGGTGGGGGCGGTCCAGGGGGTCAGTGGGGTTGACTCATAAACATCACAAAGGACCCATGGATTGTTCTTATAAAATATCAACACAATCTGAATGCGTTTGGTCGGATTTCCGTAGGTCAGTTGTTGTTTTCACTTAAAATTGTGTCCATTTTAAACCAAAGAGAGACCCTTTGAGTGCTACCGGCCACACCGTGCCTCAAATTGAGGCAGGAATGACTCGTACACATCACAAAGGACCCGTGGATTATTATCCTAAAGGATCAACACAATCCGAATGTGTTTGGTCGGATTTATGTAGGTCAGTTGTTGTTTTCACTTAAAATTGTGTCCATTTTAAACAAAAGAGAGACCATTTGAGTGGTACTGGCCACACCGTACCTCGTATTGAGGCGGAGTTGACTCGTACATGTCACAAAGGACCCATGAATCATTCTTATAAAATATCAAGACAATCCGAATGCGTTTGGTCGGATTTCCGTAGGTCAGTTGTTGTTTTCACTTAAAATTGTGTCCATTTTAAACCAAAGAGAGACTATTTGAGTGATACCGGCCACACCGTACCTTAGATTGAAGCAGGGATGACTCGTACACGTCACAAAGGACCCATTTATTGTTATCCTAAAGGATCAATACAATCCGATTGTGTTTGGTCGGATTTTCGTAGGTTAGTTGTTGTTTTCACTTAAAATTGTGTACATTTTAAACAAAATAGCGACCCTTTGAGTGGTATCGGCCACAACGTTCCTTGTATTGAGGAAGGGTTGACTCGTACGCATCACCAAGGACCCTTGGATCAGTCTTATAAAAGATTAAGGCAATCCGAATTCGTTTGGTCAGATTTCCATAGGTAAGTTGTTGTTTTCAATTAAAATTGTGTCCATTTTAAACAAAAGAGAGACCCTTTGAGTGATATAGGTCACACCATGCCTCTTATTGAGGAGGGGTTGAATCTTAAATGTCACAAAGGACCCTTGTATTGTTCTTATAAAAGATCAAGGCAATACAAATGCGTTTGGTCGTATTTTCATAGGTCAGTTGTTGTTTTCAATTAAAATTGTGTTCATTTTAAACAAAAGAGAGACCCTTTGAGTGATAGCGGTCACACCGTGCCTTGTATTGAGGTGGGGTTGACTCATACACATCAAAAAGGACCCATGGATTGTTCTCCTAAAGGATCAACACAATCCAAATGCGTTCGGTCGAATTTTCGTAAGTCAGTTGTTGTTTTCACTTAAAATTGTGTACATTTTAAACAAAATAGAGACCCTTTGAGTGGTATCGGCCACACCGTACCTCGGATTGAAGAGGGTTTGACTCATACACGTCACCAAGGACCCTTGGATCGTTTTTATAAAAGATCAAGGCAATCCGAATGCGTTTGGTTGGATTTTAATAGGTCATTTGTTATTTTCAATTAAAATTGTGTCCATTTAAAAAAAAAGAGAGACCCTTTGAGTGATAGTGGGCACACCGTGCTTCGAATTGAGGCAGAGTTGACTCTTACACATCACAAAGTACCCGTGGATCGTTCTCCTAAAGTATCAACACAATCCTAATGCATTTGGTCGGATTTTCGTCGGTCAGTTGTTGTTTTCACTTAAAATTGTGTCCATTTTAAACAAAATAGAGACCCTTTGAGTGATACCGGCCACACCGTGCCTCTAATTGAGGCGGGGATGACTCTTACACATAAAAAGGACCCGTGGATCGTTCTCCTAAAGGATCAAAATAATCTGAATGGGTTTGGTCAGATTTCTGTAGGTCAGTTGTTGTTTTCGCTTAAAATTGTGTCCAATTTAAACAAAATAGAGACCCTTTGAGTGATACCGGTCACACCATGCCTCATATTGAGGCGGGGTTGACTTTTACACGTAAAAAAGGACCCTTGGATCGTTAAAATAAAGGATCAACACAATCTGAATGCGTTTGGTCGTATTTCCGTAGGTCAGTTGTTGTTTTCACTTAAAATTGTGTCCATTTTAAACAAAATAGAGACCCTTTGAGTGGTACCGGCCACACTGTGCCTCGGATTGAGACGGGGATGAATCTTAAATGTCACAAAGGACCCTTGGATCATTCTACTAAAGGATCAACACAATCCTAATGAGTTTGGTCGGATTTACGTAGGTCAGTTGTTGTTTTCACTTAAAATTGTGTCCATTTTAAACAAAATAGAGACACTTTGAGTGATACCGGACACACCATGCCTTAAATTGAGGCGGGGTTGACTCTTAAATGTCAAAAAGGACCCTTGGATCGTTCTTATAAAAGATCAACACAATTCGAATGCGTTTGGTCAGATTTCTGTAGGTCAATTGTTGTTTTCACTTAAAATTGTGTCCATTTTAAACCAAAGAGAGACTCTTTGAGTGCTACCGGCCACACCGTGCCTCGGATTGAGGCGGGGTTGACTCGTACATGTCAAAAAGGACATGTGTATTGTTATCCTAAAGGATCAACACAATCCGAATGTGTTTGGTCAGATTTCCGTCGGTCAGTTGTTGTTTTTACTTAAAATTGTGTCAATTTTAAACAAAATAGCGCCCCTTTGAGTGGTACCGGACACACCGTGCCTCGGATTGAGGCGGAGATGACTCTTACACATCAAAAAGGACCCATGGATCATTCTACTAAAGTATAAACACAATCCAAATGAGTTTGGTTGGATTTCCATAGGTCAGTTTTTGTTTTCCCTTAAAATTGTGTCCATTTTAAACAAAATAGAGACCCTTTGAGTGCTACCAGCCACATCGTGCCTCAGATTGAGGCGGGGATAACTTGTACACATCAAAAAGGACCCTTGGATCTTTGTACTAAAGGATAAACACAATCTGAATGCGTTTTGTTGGATTTTCTTAGGTCGGTTGTTGTTTTCACTTAAAATTGTGTCCATTTTAAACAAAATAGAGACCCTTTGAGTGATACCGGCCACACCATGCCTAATATTGAGGAGGGGATGACTCTTACACTTCAAAAAGGACTCGTGGATCATTATCCTAAAGAATAAACACAATTCTAATGGGTTTGGTCGGATTTCCCTAGGCTAGTTTTTGTTTTCACTTAAAATTGTGTCCATTTTAAACAAAATAGAGACCCTTTGAGTGATAGCGGTCACACCGTGCCTAGGATTGATGTAGGGTTGACTCGTGCACATCAAAAAGTACCCTTGTACTGTTCTTATAAAAGATCAAGGCAATTCAAATGCGTTTGGTCAGATTTTCATAGGTCAGTTGTTGTTTTCAATTAAAATTATGTCCATTTTAAACAAAAGAGAGACCCTTTGAGTGATAGCGGTCACACCGTGCCTCAGATTGAGGCGGGGTTGACTCTTACATGTCACAAAGGACCCGTGGATTGTTATCCTAAAGGATCAACACAATCCTAATGTTTTTCATTGAATTTCCTTAAGTCAGTTGTTGTTTTCACTTAAAATTGTGTACATTTTAAACAAAATAGAGACCCTTTGAGTGGTACCGGCCACACCGTGCCTCAGATTGAGGCGGGGTTGACTCGTACATGTCACTAAGGACCCGTGGATTGTTCTACTAAAGGATCAATATAATCCGAATGGGTTTGGTTGGATTTCCATAGGTCAGTTGTTGTTTTCACTTAAAATTGTGTCCATTTTAAACAAAATAGAGACCCTTTGAGTGATACCGGACACAATGTGCCTCAGATTGAGGAGAGGTTGACTTGTACACATCACAAAGGACCCATGGATCGCTATTATAAAATATCAAGATAGTCCTAATGTGTTTGGTCGGATTTCCATATGTCAATTGTTGTTTTCACTTAAAATTGTGTCCATTTTAAACAAAATAGAGACCCTTTGAGTGATACCGGCCACACCGTGCCTCGGATTGAGTCGGGGATGACTCGTACACATCACAAAGGACTCTTGGATCGTTATACAAAAATATCAACACAATATGAATGGGTTTTTTTGGATTTCTATAGGTCAGTTGTTGTTTTCACTTAAAATTGTGTCCATTTTAAACAAAATACATAACCTTTGAGTGATACCGACCACACCGTGCCTCATATTGAGACGGGGTTGACTCTTACATGTCACAAATGGCCCTTGTATCGTTCTCCTAAAGGAACAACACAATCCAAATGCATTTGGTCAGATTTTCGTAGGTCAGTTGTTGTTTTCACTTAAAATTGTGTCCATTTTAAACAAAATAGAGACCCTTTGAGTGGTACCGGCCACACCATGCCTCATATTGAGGCGGGGATGACTCTTACACGTCACAAAGGACCCATGAATCATTATCCTAAAGGATCAACACAATCCGAATGGGTTTGGTTGGATTTTCGTTGGTCAGTTGTTGTTTTCACTTAAAATTGTGTACATTTTAAACAAAATAGAGACCCTTTGAGTGGTAACGGCCACACCGTGCCTCTTATTGAGGCAAGGTTGACTCGTACACATCACCAAGGACCCTTGGATCGTTCTAATAAAAGATCAAGGAAATATGAATGCATTTGGTCGAATTTTCATAGGTCAGTTGTTGTTTTCAATTAAAATTGTGTCCATTTTAAACAAAAGAGAGACCCTTTGAGTGATAGCAGTCACACCGTGCCTAGGATTGAGGCGGATTTGACTCGTACATATCAAAAATAACCCTTGGATAATTCTACTAAAGGATCAACACAATCATAATGCGTTTGGTCAGATTTCCGTTGGTCAGTTGTTGTTTTCACTTAAAATTGTGTACATTTTAAACAAAATAGAGACCCTTTGAGTGATACCAGCCACATCGTGCCTCAGTTTGAAGCGATAATGACTATTAAATGTCAAAAAGGACCCATGGATAATTCTCCTAAAGTATCAACACAATCCGAATGGGTTTGTCGGATTTCTGTAGGTTAGTTGTTGTTTTCACTTAAAATTGTGTCCATTTTAAACAAAATAGAGACCCTTTGAGTGATATCGGCCACACCATGCCTTGGATTGAGGCGGGGTTGACTCTTACACATCAAAAAGGACCCATGGATCATTCTTATAAAATTTCAACACAATCTGAATGCGTTTGGTTGGATTTCCATAGTTCATTTGTTTTTTTCACTTAAAATTGTGTCCATTTTAAACCAAAGAGAGACTCTTTGAGTGCTACCGGACACATCGTGCCTCATATTGAGGTGGGGATGACTCTTACACATCAAAAATTACCCGTAGATCATTATCCTAAAGGATCAATATAATATGAATGTCTTTGGTCAGATTTTTGTAGGTCAGTTGTTGTTTTCACTTAAAATTGTGTACATTTTAAACAAAATAGAGACCCTTTGAGTGGTACCGGCCACACCGTGCCTCGGATTGAGGCGGAGTTGACTCATACACATCACAAAGGACCCATGGATCTTTATTATTAAATATAAAGACAATACTAATGCGTTTGGTTGGATTTCCATAGGTCAGTTGTTGTTTTCACTTAAAATTGTGTCCATTTTAAACAAAAGAGAGACCCTTTGAGTGATAGCAGTCACACCATGCCTCAGATTTAGGTGGGGTTGACTCGTACACGTCAAAAATGACCCTTGTATCATTCTCCTAAAGTATCAACACAATCCAAATGCGTTTGGTCAGATTTCTGTAGGTCAGTTGTTGTTTTCACTTAAAATTGTGTACATTTTAGACAAAATAGAAACCCTTTGAGTGATACCGGCCACACCGTGTCTCAGATTGAGGCGAGGATGACTCGTAAAAATCAAAAAGGACCCTTGGATCATTATCCTAAAGGATCAACACAATCCGAATGGGTTTGGTCAGATTTCCGTAGGTCGGTTGTTGTTTTCACTTAAAATTGTGTCCATTTTAAACCAAAGAGAGACTCTTTGAGTGCTACCGGCCACAACGTGCCTCATATTGAGGCGGAGATGACTCGTACACTTTACCAAGGACCCATGTATAGTTCTTATAAAATATCAACACAACCCGAATGCGTTTGGTCAGATTTCTGTAGGTTAGTTGTTGTTTTCACTTAAAATTGTGTCCATTTTAAACCAAAGAGAGACCCTTTGAGTGCTACCAGCCACACCGTGCCTCAGATTGAGGCGGGGATGACTCTTACACATCACAAAGGACCCATGAATCGTTCTCCTAAAGGATCGACACAATATGAATGCGTTTGGTTGGATTTCCGTAGGTCAGTTGTTGTTTTCACTTAAAATTGTGTCCATTTTAAACAAAAGAGAGACCCTTTGAGTGGTACCGGCCACACTATGCCTTAGATTGAGGCGGATATGACTCATACACGTCACAAAGGACCCATGGATCATTCTTATAAAATATCAAGACAATAAGAATGCCTTTGTTTGGATTTTCATAGGTCAGTTGTTGTTTTCACTTAAAATTGTGTCCATTTTAAACAAAATAGAGACCCTTTGAGTGGTTCAACATTTTTGCATGTTTCTGGTGCATATCATCTATTAAAATTGTAAAATGACTCATTAGAGATAGGATGTTTTATTTAATAACAATTACAATTTAACTACGAACATTTACATACAACAATGTTTCATCTTTTGATCCCCTTAACCCCTCTCAAAAATGACCACCAATTGTACATGTCCCCAAGTCATATCTTCATTGTATTAGTGTACAATATGCCATAAGGTATGCAGCCCACTCGTTTATGAACACATCTATATCGTCTTGTGAGTATGAGTCTTTTTGGTAGTCATAGTAGTACTGCAAAATATAAAAATAAAGAATTAATAAATAAATTAAATGAACTTGTAGTTGTTTTTGAAAATACCTCTTTAGGGATGCTAGTTTGTTGATGAAAAATGATATCTTTCATAAATTTACAAACATAATAACTACAATCATTATCGTTTGTTTGTTTTGGACACTGGAAAAAAATTGATCATTAGGAGAATAAGTAA
This sequence comes from Viscum album, assembly GCA_963277665.1. NCBI lineage: Eukaryota > Viridiplantae > Streptophyta > Magnoliopsida > Santalales > Viscaceae > Viscum > Viscum album. The sequence goes on along the minus strand of OY728153.1, from coordinate 179,663,115 downwards.
CTTGTGTTGAGATGTGTTTGGATAGTGAAATTTTATTATATATACCCTGATATTTGTCCAGATGTAGTACTTGATCGCCTCCTTATGCTTAACCCTTGTCCTCATTCCTTTTTTTATACGATAATGATACACCACTCTATCATAACAGAATTCTTAGTAAAAGATAATATAAATTATATCACTTGATGTTTAGACCTAAAATGTAAGATGTAGTGTCTTACAGATTCACAAACTCCATCATGTGTGGTCGATTTGATGGATATCATTGCTTTGAATCCAGAAAATAAATCTTTGGAGTATCCAAGTTCACCACAATTAGCAACCAATGTTTCCTAAAAACACAAAAATAAATAAGTAATAAAAGAAGTGAAAATATAATTGATATGCTTTAATCGTAGAGTTTTACCCCTGCATGGTTGGTATTAGGAAGAGTCTGTCATCTGTAATCTTGCTTTCAATTTTTTCAGCAATCCATTCACTATTGCATCCCTTTTTGATGGCTCTAATTTTGTTAGGTGTGTTGATGTGGTATGAGGACTAACGAGTCCAAATCTTGGCTCATGGGAAAATTCCTTCAACTGTTTTTCATAAATGCGTCTGTCAACAATATAAAATGCATTTAGTCATAATTTGCACATTAGATCATATTTTAGAAAATAAATTCATGGAAACATACCTCATATATACATTTACAACTGTGATGCCTAGCTAACCGGTTTTAAGGATCTCATTTACATTTTTAGCAGCAACGAAATCTTGACTTTCCTCTTCGTATATATTCTCTTCGAAAACCACTATATGACTATTACCATCTTTTAGCTTCATATCCACATGAGTATTCAATGCTAGTAAACGTGGATAGAGAACAGGTGGTGTTATTGTGCTTTTAGTAGCTCATTGGGATCGGTTGGTCGATCCTTTAGATGGTTTTGAGCCGACGTTTGTCACCCCTTTCCCTTTATCCATCTATAACAACAATCATTGGTTCATACCCTTTTTTCATTAATTGTTAAATGTTTAGCTTGAAAAAAAGGAAATAAATACCTCTTTGTCTGCATGTACTCTTACAATTTGTGATGGCCATGCAATGAATGTCCCAATAGCCTTTTCGACCGTATGAATATCATCGTCAACAAGTGGAATAGGTAGCTCTGCACTTGGCTCATGAGTTACAGTAATCGTCACTTTCAGATGATCTTTTGGAAGTGGTCTATTATGCAGCGTGACATCTGGGATATTGAACACTGTAGCCCTCGCTACAAGGTGATAGGTGGGTGTTGACAGATATAAATCACAATCATTATCACCCTGTAGAAGATCAGTACAGAAAAATTATCAGTGTTTGTCTGATTCACATTTCATGGGAATAATTATTAGAATATTGATTACCACAACTAAGATAGTTCTTTGAGAGGAATGGCTCACCTCAAAGCTGGTGGGGGGTGGGGCGGGATGTTCATGCGCTGGTTGTTCCTAACCTGTGTCTTCCCTTTGCTTCCCACCCATAAAAGTTGCTAGCAACTCTCCCTGCCATTGCAATCGTTCTTCAAGGGTTTCTATTTTTTCGCTCATTTGTTCCAATTTTTCATCTGTATCATCCGTTTTTTCTTCTTCTCAAAATATACTCGGGGTGTCACACCAAACCCCGCACCTCTGACATGACCGTATTTTTCTGGCTGCTTCAAAGCTGTCGATAATAGGTCTATATTCTCTATAGGAGTAGCTGATTCCTGTGACTGTCAGATATAGGAAAATAACTAATTATTTTTATGTAATAGCAATTTAAAACAAATCTTTTTATCGTCGTGTCATACTTACACATATTTCCCACACTTTTTGTGTGTTATCATCAACTAACTTCCCTTCCTTATTCACACGTGCCTCCTTCCATAGCACATGACGTGGGATGGAAGTGTATTTGGTTTTAGACTCATCAATCTACATATAAACATAGAAAGATAATTATGATGTTGTTTATTGGCACCTAACAATATTACTGTAAATTTAAAATACGTACCATTTTCTTTTCTAATTAAGCGTACCCCATCCTTGCTTTACGATATGGGTATGCTGGTTTTGATGCACGTTCCTTATTTTCAGTACAGAGTTTCTGTTTCATAAATGAAATATTGACAATCAAAGTGATGAAAACAGGTGTCCTCAAACAACGTATTATCACCCACAATGTACCTGAAACTTCTCATCCCCACAGCGTCCAATAAATGCATCCCATGCTTCTTGGGATATCAGGTGAGCGTAGATAATGGGTGGGTGCGGGTTTATTTTACCTTTGGAATTTTTCAGGTGACATCTTGTTAAAATAGTGCAAAAACCTCGATGAATCCTTCCTGCAAGCCTTAGTACATAATCCTTGTGTGAATCATCTACTATAAATGTACTCTGCAAGAGATTGAGAAGAGTAAGACATTGTTTCATTATTTTATTTTCTAGTAAATTAAAGAAATAAATTCATAATGTTACCATAATTTCTTCCCAGATCACAACCTTCAGCCCGAACACAACATGGTGCCATGAATCTATGTCAATCGGCACGCGTTACCGAGTGACAACTCTAATGTAGCTGCTAAACATAGCCTTGTTGGGATTCACATGTTGGCCTCGTTCATTCCATATGACTTCAAATTTGATGCCTTTGCTTTTTGCCTTAAGAACTTTGGATAATACCGTCAAACTACGACGCACCTGTGTTTTCTGCGACGTCGGTCCTTCATTCCCGACCATTTCATCGATATCAACATCATCTATATGTTCATCTGAAATGGTATCAACGACATGTGTTGATGGTTGTTGGACCTCAACACTAGGAGCAGCAGGAGCCACAACAGTAGGAGCAGTAGCAGCCGCAGCAGGAGCAACAGGAGCAGCAGGAGCCGTAGTAGGAGGAGCAGCAGGAGCAACAGGAGCCGCAGCAGGAGCAGCAACAGGAGCAGGAGCAGCTGCAGAAGCAGTAGGAGTAGCAGCAGCCACAACAGCAGCAGCTTGAGAGACTTGTTCAGCCTCAAGGTTAGGAGCACCATAATGTGTAGAAGTCATTATCTGCAAAAGTGGTTGAACAGTTAATTTAGATTACATAAATTCAGTAATGATAAGATAATAACATGAGATAACAAGATCTATATTACAAACAAAATATAACCTGTTTATTGAACTCTCTTTCTTTTTTTTCAAAGGTTGAAGGGATTTGACACCTCTATCGATTATCCAAATCCCTTCATTGTGGTCTCCTCTAACATACAAAACATCATCTACATTGGGACCACTCCGAAATGATTGCGACATACCACTGAAAGGATCGTCGTTAAATGGATTTTCATCGGAACCTTCAGTAGTTTTGGACGATAATAGAACAATCGACCACTTTCAGGTTGCGGGATCTGGAACATAAAAAACTTGTACTGCTTGTGATGTCATTATAAACTATTCATCTTTGTACCCTTCTTTACTAAAATCAACTTTCACAAATCTCCATTCATCTATTTTAACACCACTGTTGTTATCAACCCATTTGCATTGAAAAATTGGCAATTGGAATGTCGTATAATCCAACTACCATATTAGTTTGATAATGCCAAAGTATGACATATTTGCATAAATTGGATTTTTGTCCTTACTACCAGAAACATGCATCGCTTCAACCACTAGTGTAACTCCATTATGTTGCATGGTACTATCTTCATCATGTTCATCTGTATAGAATGTATAACCATTAATTAAATAACCATTGTAAGATAATACATACACACTTGGTCCAGCGTCTAGCCATCAAAGTCATTCTGAAATTGAATTCGTATTTTCATCCAACTGCTTAAAAATATGGTCCTGAAACCATCCTATAAACTGGTGATTATGTGTATTTGATAACCATTTTTCAGCCCTTGATGGATTCAACTGCCTAAGAATTTCTTTGTGAGTTTCAATATATGGAGAAACCTCCCAACTGTTATGGAAAACATAAAGATGGGCATACTCCCGATCTGTAATACTGATTGTCACAACTTCTCTTCCAGAAATGCCCTCACCCTCAATGCGTCTAGTGTGATGAGATTTTGGGAGACCAATGCTTTCCACATCAGATAGGTATTCGGTACAAAATTCAATGGCTTCCTCAACAATATATCGCTCCACTATATAACCCTCTGGACGAATTCAATTTTTGACATACCCTTTCAAAATCTTCACATACCGTTCAATAGGATACATCCATCTATAGTGCACAGGACCACAAAGTAGAATCTCTCTCACCAAGTGAATCATCAAATTAACCATCATATCAAAGAATGTTGGCGGGAAGAACATTTCTAATTCACATAATATGATGACAATTTCTTTTTCCATAGCTGTCAATTTCACTGGGTCTAAAACTTTGCTACATATAGCTTTGAAAAAGAAACAAAGTTTGGTTAACGTATGATGAACATTCTTGGGAAAAATGCAACGTAAATATATAGGAATTAGATCTTGCATCAAAACATGGAAATCATGTGATTTAAAACCTTATAACTTCAAATCATTCATTGACACAATGTTATTGAAATTTTATGAATACCCCTCTCGAACCTTTACATCATTGAAGAAGTTGCAAAACTGATATCTCTCCTCCCTAGAAAGAGTATAAGCAGCTGGAGGAAGAAACATTCGATTTTCACCCTTCACAGGAGCCAACTCTTCTTGTATTCCCATGTCAACCATGTCCAACCTTTCCTTAATTCCATCTTTTGTTTTTATAGGGGAATTTAGAAACGTTCCGATAACACTGTCACATACATTTTTTTCCACATGCATCACATCAATAAAATGTATGACGTACAAACAATTCCAGTATGGTAATTCAAAAAAACTGATCTCTTTTTCCAACCGATTTTCGTAAGGTTTTTTGAAAATGGTTTACCAAAAACAGTGTTCAGATCTTTTACTTTCTCAAACAGCTGATCACCTGTTAGTGGAGACGGTGTTGTGCATTGTTCCGAACTTCCATTGAATGATGTCGTACAAGATCAGTACTTATGCCGACAAGGTAGAAATCTACGATGTCCTAGAAACATAGATTTCGATGAATGTTTCAACCTAATTGATTCTGTATCTTCTTCGCACATGGGACACCCTTGAGTTCCTTTAATTATATAGCCTGACAAATTTCTATAAGCAGAGAAATAATTTATTGTCCCATACAACATTACTCTCAATGCGAAGTATTCACTTTTATAAGCATCATACAACATAACACCTGAATCCCACAATAACTTCAAATCCTCGATCAAAGGAGCCAGATAAACATCAATATCATTACCTGGTTGTTTTGGTCCTGATATAAGCATAAATAACATGATGAATTTACGATTCATGCATAACTAGGGTGGAAAGTTATAATTTACCAACATAACAGGACATGTACTATGAGTGCTGGTTTGAAAACCAAAAGGATTCACTCCATCTATAGATAACGCAAGACGAAGGTTTATCGGCTCTTTTCCAAATTCAGGATACTCATGATCAATTTTCTTCCATTGAGGAGAGTCGGTCGGATAACGTAATTTCCCATCTTTATTTATTTTATCTGCATTCCACGACAATTGTCTTGCAGTTTCTTCACTTCCATATAGATGCCTAAACCTTGGAATGATTGGAAAGTACCATACAACTTTTGTAGGATTGGATTTATCTTTCTTGTATCGAGAAGCACCACACTTTGGGCATTCTGTAAGTGATTTTTTCTCCTTGCGAAACAATATACAGTCTTTCGGGCAGGCATGTATTCTTTCAGAAATCATACCCATCGAGTGTAGTATTCGTCTAGCTTCATATGTCCGTCTTGGGAGCTCATTATCTTCCGGGATCATGTCATTCAAGAGAGAAAGTAGTTCCGTAAAACTGACATCACTCCATCCGTTGCCTACTTTCAATCACTACTACAAATATGGCTTATAATAGTGCTAAAAACGGCCTTTAACAACGCTAAAAAAGCGCTGTTAATCTCGGAGAAGATAAATGGGGGTCCCCTTTATCAGCGTTAAGCAAGTGCTGATAAAGGTAGTATTTATCAGCGCTATTTTCAGCGCTGATAAATATATAATATATCAGCACTATTTTGAGCACTGATAAAAACTACCTTTATCAGTGCTCAAAATAGCGCTGATATATTATCCATTTATCAGTGCTTAACTAGCACTGATAAAGGCCAAAGATCCTGTCCAAAACTAGAACCAGCACAGAACCTGCCCAGCACCTGCACACATTACGACACCTGCACAGAGTCCAAACAACACCTGCACACACAACACACACAACACCCACACACAAAGCACAGAAGAACAAAAATGATACATACATTTACTTGAAATCATGAATACAAAACAACACACTTCTATATACATTTCAAACAATGTTTAATTTGGTTAAAATTACATTTATCCAACAAACAGTTAAAAAGCAATGATGTTCCATCCTTTATGTATCCATCCGCTCTAAAAAATTGTTGTCCATGGCGGCGGTTTCCGAACAAAGCATTCGAACTGAGGAAAAAGATTTCACCTACATAATAAAACAAATAATATGTTAGTAATACAATAATGAAATAAAGAATGGGGTTGCTAAATGGAATTATACTAGTGAGGCACGAAACATAAAATAACCAATTAACGAAATTGGTGCATGGTTAGGGCTAATTATCTATAATAATAAAATGGCCCAATGTTTAGTAGAACATGGGATATTTAATGATTCAAGGGGGAATAGATAAACCTATAGTTTGGTTCTAAGGTTATGATGATCTCACATTGATGGTTAATGGTTTGTCAAATAATGTGATGAACTTGTGTAAGGTATGAGTTTTTGGGCAAGTATCTATATATGGTTGAATAATGGATTGTAAGCCACTAAATGAAACTATACGGATTGGAAGTGTGTGTATATTGATTCCCACATTGTTGGAAAATGATTTATTTTACCCTTAGGCCTAATAATTCACCTAATTAATGAGTGGAATTAACAAATTTTCACTATCAACCATTAAAGCCGGTTACCCTCATATATCCCTCATTCCACTCAACAAAATCCTTTACACACACTCTCCTACTTCTCCCTTCCCCCATGGGATATCTCCCTTACTTTTGAGATAAATCAAATATTATCAATTACATTAAAAGAGTGGTGGAATATCTTCAACCCTATTATCCTCCTCTATTGGATACCAATGATGGGCCTTTTGCAATGACATTAAACCTTGTCTATATACCTATAGCCACGGTTTAATACCATGGCTATATGTCCCCCCATTCCATAAAAAAGAAGCACCCATGCCCCCTTCCCCAGCACACCCCCTACACACTGCCCACCCCCGAGCACACCCCCTACCCCTGCACACTCCCTGCCCCCTGAACACCCCCTGCCCCCTTCCCCAGCACACCCCTGCCCACTGCACTTCCCCCTACCCATTGCACACCCCCTGCCCACCCCCTACATATTTCAAAAGAACCCAGAAATCCCCTACCCCTTCCCCCTACCACTTTTCCTCCTTCCCCCTCCCCCATAAAACCACCCCTGCCCTCTCACCCTGTCCCCTGCACATCATAAAGAAAATACCTTGTATGGAAATTGTGCTCAATTTACATTATACACATCATATATATCAACACATTCTCATGTACTTTCATTCAATGTAAATACACATATATAGACTCTCTACATCTCATAAGAAAACCCTCTTTAAAATTCACAAACACATTAAATCCATTTCAAAACACCCATCACACAACTTTCTCATTTCTTCAAACACATTTAAAGGAATTAAGCATGAAAATCCACAAGAAATACAACTGCATTCATTTTAAAAATAACTTTCAAGTCTATACACACCCCAAATTCCCTTGATAACACATTTTTAACCACACAAACATTTCATATAGTACACTTAGCAAGCAAATACAACATAATAAAATCATCATATAATGTAAAAGCATGGAATCACCTACATAGAGCTTGGAATATTCCGAAATCTGCTAGAAAACATAAAACCACACCTCCACAATACCTTAATAAGGACTGATTAAACATTAATATTGAATATATTAATGGAAACCCATGTTTAACTTGTGGTATTCCATGAGTTTAACATCCCACAAGGATAGAGGGTCATGATTTAATATCTTACAGAGATGTAAGACCTAGGTGGATCAAAACACTTATAAAGGTGGATCAGGTAGGTACATCTCTAGGAGGGAGCACCTGGAATGTTTACCTGATAGATGGATCAAAACACCCAATGAGGTCTGACCCAAGTGTGGTGCATCCCATAAAGGTAAGGTTTCTCATTTTGAAGACTTATTCAGACGCCACTAAGGGAAATACAAGAGGGAAAATAAGCGAAGGTGTACCCCATTGAGGGGGTCACCATGGTTTACCATTGGTTGGGATTTAACCTCATAGAGGCTTCCTATGTACCCTATTTAGAATACAAGGATCAAAACCCATATATTTAAAAGAGGTATGTTGTGGGTATTACCCATGGTTAGCTTCCCTTCACACTAGGAATACTCTTGGTTGGATGAGTATGGGTTTTGTGGGGCTTATGCATTGTCAGATTCTCAGGTTCTTCCAAGAGTAGCAATGAGATGAATGAGACATACGTGCTAAGATGGACCATGTGAATGGCGTGATCCTTGTAAAGAGTCACGAGGCAAAAAAAACATGTGGAGCTGTCTGTAAAAATTATTTATGGTGTCCATGGGGCTCATTAGACTCCCAATACCTTCCATAAACACCTCAAAACATCACGAGGACCAGATTCTACATGATGGTGCATCATAGGGTTGATTCTTTTGATGATGTACTGGTCGTTTGAGCTTGAATTTCATCTCAACCATCCTTTCCCTTACTTGAATTATCCAGGGACACATATTTTGGTTCCAAAAAATCCCTCAACGATACCGATTATCTCATGCATCTACCTAGAAATAATTGTGCAAGTCAAACAACAACACATGTGCTCAAATACAAGTTCAAACAAACGAGATACATAAAATGGATTTTTTTGATCCTCGGTGGTTTTGTCGTTCACCCCATACGCACTGCACACCATCATGCCTTACTTCAATATTGATTTGTTCAAAGATCAATAATATGAATCTAGGGATAGAAAACATTGAGTAATAAATTAAGATTTCAATACATCAGAGCATTCTCAATTCACCAAATAAGGTTGGAGGATAATAAATGATCATATATAGATAACATAAGTGGTAGGAATTCACCTTCATCCTATTTGTGTACAATCTTCCATCAGGTATGTTTCCCATTCGTTTCTAAACACATGTATATCATCTTCTGAATATGAGTTTTTGCGACAGTCATGGTAGCACTGAAAAAATATAAATACACAAAGGATTAATAAATATTTTAAATGAACTTGTAATTATTTTAGAAAATACCTTATCAAGGATGCTAGTTTTTTGATGAAATATGATCTCTTTCATAAATTTACAAATATAATAACCACAGTACTTTCCGTTTGTTTGTTTTGGACACTACAGAAACATCGAAAACAATAAGTAAATTGTTTTGATATGTGTTTGGATAGTGCAATGTTATTATATATACCTGGATACTTTTCCAGTTGTAGATATTGTAGGCATGCTCATCCTTATGCCTTGTATTCATTCCATGCATTAGATGATATTAATGCACCACCCTATCATAACAGAATCCTCATTAAAAGATAACATAAATTATATAACTAGATGTTTAGTTTTAAAATGTTGGATTTAGTGTATTACAAATTAACAAATGCCATAATGCGTGGTCGGTTTGTTGGATATCCATGCACTGAATCCAGAAAATAAATCTTTGGAGTATCCAAATTGACTGCAATCAACATCCAATGCTCCCAAAAAATACAAAAAGGAATAAGTAAAGAAATAAATTAAAATATAGTTGATATGATTAAATTTTAGAGTTTTACCCCTGCATCGTTGGTATTAAAAAGAGTCTGTCATCCGTAATTTTGTTTTCAAACGATTTGAGCAGGGATGACATTATTGCAGCCTCTTTATCAGACTCTATTTCGTCTTTTGAAGATGTGGTGTGAGGACTAACAAGTCCAAATTTTTGTTCATGGGGAAATCCCTTCAATTTTTTTTCATATATACGTCTGCGACAAATATAAAATGTATTTAGTCAAAATTATCAGAGTATATCAGCTTTTGTAAAATCAAATCATGAAAACTTACCTCATGTATACATTTACAACTGAGGCACCTAGCCATTCGTACTTGAGGAGTTCATTTACATTTTCAGCACTAATGAAATCTGATATTTCCTCTCCATACATATCTTTTTCGAAATAAACTATGTGAGTACTATCGTCTTTCAACTTTGTATCCACATGAGCCTACAATGATATTAACTGTGGATGTAGAACGGGTGGGGTGAAGGTGCTCTCAGTAGTCCATTTCAATCGGTTGGTTGATCCTTGAGATAGTTTTGAGCTGATATTTCATTTCACCCCACAGTCTTTGTCATTCTGTAATAACAGTCATCGGTTCAGACCTTTTTTCATTAAATGTTAAAGGTCCATCTTGAAAAATAAATTGGAAATGAATACCTTTTTGTCGACATGTTTTTTTACAAGAACTGTCGGCCATGCGATGAATATTCTAACAGCTTGTTCAACCGTATGAATGTCGTCATCGTCATTTGGAACAGGTAGCTCGGCACTCGGCTCATTAGCTACGTTAATTGACACTCTAAGATGATCTTTTGGAAGCTGTCTGTTGTGTAGCATGTCGTTTTGCGTATTGAACACCGTAGCCCTCACTATAAGGCGATAGGTGGGAGTTGATAAATATAAATCACAATCATTTTCACCCTATGGAATATTAGTATAGGAAAGGTATCAGTGTCTATGTAAATCAAATTTCACAGAAACAATTATTAAAACATTGATTACCTCATCTAAGTCAGGTTTTTTAGGGGAATGGCTCGCCTCAAAGCTGGTGGGGGGTGGGCCGAGATCGTCACACACAGGTTGTTGTTGAGTTGTTTCTTCTTTTTGCCTCTCCCCCATCAAATTTTCTATCATCTCTCTCTATTATTGTAATTCTTCTTGAAAAATAGATAATTTTTCTTGCAGCTTTTCCATTTTTTCATTTTGATCCCCCACTTATTTTTGTTTTTGAAAATATGTTCGGGGTGTCACCCCAAAACCCGCACCTCTGACGCGACCATACTTTTCTGGCTGCTTCAAGGCTGCTGAAAGTATGTCTGCATCTGGTGTGGTTGTTGTTGATTCTTGTGACTATTTCAGATAGAAAATATAGAAAAATAAGTAGTTATTGTAATTTAATAGCGATTTAAAGCAACTCAAATTTATATTATGTCATACTTACACATGTTTCCCACACTTTTTGTGTGTTTTCATCTATCAATATCCCCTCTTTATTTACACGAGCCTCCTTCCATAGCACATGGCGTGGGATGGATATAGCTTTCGATTTCGATTCATCAATCTGCATATAAATAGAGAAACATGGTTATGGTGTTGTTTTATGTCACATATTAGTAGTAGGGTAGATTTAAAAGACGTACCAATTTTTTCTCAAGTTCAGCGTACCCCATCCTTGCTTTACGATAAGGGTACGCTGGTTCTGTTGCATGTTTTTTATTTTCAGCACTCAGTAGTTGTTTCATAAATAAAAAACTGTTAATCATAGTGATGAATACAAGAAAACGTCAAACAACATATTACCCCACACAATGTACCTGAAAAGTATGCTCCCCACGACGGTTTCTAAACGCATCCCACGCTCCTTGGGATATCAAGTGTGCGTAAAGAGGAGGTGGGTGTGGCTTGATTTTCCCTTCTGCATCTTTAAGATGATATTTCATTAAAATTTTGTGGAAACCTCTATGAATCCTTCCTGCAACTCTTAATACATATTCCTTGTGTGATACATCTACTATAAATTCACTCTACAATGGATGATGAAGAGTAAGTCAATGTTTTGATATTTTATTTTATTTTAATAAATTAAAAAAATGATATCATAATGTTACCGTAATCTCTTCCCACATTAGTGTCTTCAGCCCGGTGACAACATGGTGCCACGACTGTACATCAATCGGCACGCGTTGCCAAATGAAAATTCCAATGTAGCTACTAAAGATGGCTCTGTTGGGGTTAACATTTTGGCCTCGCTTATTCCATCCCACCTCAAATTTGATGCCTTTTTCTTTTGCCTTATGGATTTTGGATAACACTGTCAAACTACGACGCTCTTGTTTTTTTTGCGCTTTCAGGGTTTCATTTCCTACCATTTCCTCAGAAGTAGCATCAATATCTTCCCCCGGAGCGCTAGCATCGACAATGGGACCAGCAGCAACAGGTTTAGAAACCTGTTGTATCTCAGCACTGGGACCAGCAAAAACAGGTTGAGAAACCTGTTGTTGCTCTGCACTAGGACCACCGACATCTGGTTGAGAAACCTGTTGTTGCTCTACAGTGGGACCACCAGTTTCTGGTTGAGAGACCTTTTGTGCCTCGAGATTGGGCGCATCAGCAGGTGCAGAAGTCATTATCTACAGAAGTGGTTTAATATTTAATTTAGATTACATAAAAACAAAAGCGAACAGATAATAACATAACTTAACACAATGTATGTTACAGTAAACAAATAACCTGATTATTGTACTCTCTTTTTTTTCTTTAAAGGCTGAAGAGATTTGACTCCTCTATCGACTATGTAAATTCCTTCATTGTGGCCTCCTCTGACATACAAAACGCCATCTACATTGGGACCGCTGCGAAATGATTGTGAAGTCCCTATAAAAGGGTCAACCTCTGTTGAACTTTCATCTGACCCTTTAGTTGTTTTGGTCGATAACAGAACAATTGAACAATTTCGGTTTGCGGGGTCTGGAACATAAAATACTTGTACTGCCTGTGATGCCATTATAAATGGTTCGTCTTTCTCCCCTTCCTTACTAAAATAAACTTTCACGAATCCTAATTCATCTATTTTAACAGCACTCCTGTTATCAACCCACTTGCATTGAAAAATCAGAACTTTAAATTTTTTATAATCCAACTCCCATATTCGTTTGATGATGCCAAAGTATGACATATTCGCATAAATTGGATTTTTTTCCTTAGCACCGGAAACATGCATCACCTCATCCACAAGTGTAACCCCACTATTATGCATGGTATTGTCTTCATCATGTTCATTAGTATAAAATGTATAACCATTAATTGCATAAGCATTGTAAGATAATACGTACACACTTTCTCCTCCGACCAGCCATCGAAGTCGTTCTGAAATTGAGTCTAGATTTTCATTTAACTGCTTAAAAATATGGTCTCGAAACCATCCTATAAACTGTCGATTATGTGTATCTGATATCCATTTTTTAGCCATAGAAGGATTCAAACGCCTAAGAATTTCTTTGTGGGTTTGAACATATGGGTCAACGTCGAAACTGTAATGCAAAACGTAAAGGTGGGCCTGCTCCCGATCTGTAATATTGATTGTGACAACCTCTCTTCCAGAAATTCCTTCACCCTCAAGCCGCTCAGTGTGACGAGATTTCGGTAGGCCAATGATTTCCACACCAGACATGTATTCGGTACAAAATTCAATAGCTTCCTCAACAATATATTGCTCCGTAATACAACCCTCTGTCCGACTTTGGTTTTTGACATACCCTTTCAAAATCTTCATATACCGTTCAATGGGGTACATCCATCTATAATGTACAGGACCATATAGTGGAATCTCTCTCACAAAATGAACCATCAAATGAACCATCATATCGAAAAATGTCGGCAGGAAGAACATTTCCAATTCACATAATATGACGGCAATTTCTCTTTCCATAGTTGGAAATTTCGCCGGGTCTATAACTTTAATGCATATAGATTTGAAGAAGAAACAGAGCTTTGTTAATGTATGGCGGACATTCTTGGGCAAAATGTAACGTAAATCTATAGGAATTAGATCTTGCATCAAAACATGGCAGTCATGTGATTTAAGACCCTTTAATTTTAAATCTCCCATTGACACGATGTTCTTGATATTTGATGAATACCCCTCTGGAACCTTTACGTCATTCAAGAAGTTGCAAAACTGATATCTCTCCTGCCTAGAAAGAGTGTAAACAGTAGGAGGAAGAAATGTTCGTTTTTCACCCTTCACTGGTGCCAACTCTTCTCGTATTCCCATATCAACCATGTCCAATCTAGCCTTAATTCCATCCTTTGTTTTGCTGGGTGCATTTAGCAACGTGCCGATGACACTATCACATACATTTTTTTCAACATGCATAACATCAAGAAAATATCTGACATACAAACAATTCCAGTATGGTAATTCAAAAAAAACTAATCTCTTTTTCCAACCAGTTTTCGTAAGGTTTTTCGAAAACGGTTTACCAAAAGTAGTGTCCAAATATTTTACTTTCTCAAACAATTGATCACCTGTTAGTGGAGACGGTGTTGTACGTTCCTCTGAACTTCCGTCGAATGATGTCGTCCAAGATCGGTACTTATGTCGTTGGGGTAGAAATCTGCGATGTCCTAGAAACATGTTTTTCGATGAATGTTTCAACCTAATTGACTGTGTACCTTGTTCACAAACGGGACACCCTTGAGTTCCATTAATTCTATATCCTGACAAATTTCCATAAGTAGGAAAGTCATTTATCGCCCCGTACAACATGGCTTTCAAAGCGAACTGTTCATTTTTATAAGCATTATACATCGTAACACCTTAATACCACAATATTTTCAAATCCTCAATCAATGGGGCCAAATAAACATCAATATCATTACCCAGTTGTTTTGGTCCTGATATAAGCATAGATAACATGATGTATTTTCATTTCATGCATAACCACGGTGGTAAATTATAATTTACCAACATAACCGGCCATGTACTGTGACTGCTGCTTTGAAAACCAAAAGGATTCACCCCATATATAGATAACGTCAAACGAAGGTTTCTCGACTCGTTCCCAAATTCAGGATACTCGTGATCAATTCTCTTCCACTGAGGAGAGTCTGTCGGGTGACGTAGTTTCCCATATTTAATTCTTGTATCTGCATGCCATGTCAATTGTCCTGCAGTCTCCTCACTTCCATATATGCGTCTAAACCTAGGAATGATTGGAAAGTACCATACAACTTTCTTAGGACTAGAATCATCTTTCTTGTATCAGGAAGCACCACACTTTGGGCATTCTTTAAGTGATTTTTGGTCCTTGCAAAACAATATACAGTCATTCGGGCAAGCATGTATTCTTTCAGAGATCATACCCATCGATCGTAGCATTCGTTTGGCATCATATGTTCGGCTTGGGAGTTCATTATCTTCTGGGAGCATGTCATTCAGGAGAGAAAGTAGTTCCGTAAAACTGGCGTCACTCCACCCATTGCCTGCTTTAAAATTATACATCTTCAATACGGCTGACAATGCTGTATATTTAGTGCAACCAGTATACAATGACGTTTTTTCACAACTCTTTAACTTCTCAAACAATTTTGGGCAATCACGAAGTTCATCTTCAACTGTCCTTGTCATTTCCTCAATACGATCTTCATCATCGTTCACATCTGTAATCACACCCTCTATACGATTGTCTTCATTGTTCATGCTTTTAATCATATCAGATGATCTATAAAATGTCGTGTTCTCTGAGTCACTACCAACATTGGTTTTTTCCCCGTGTTTATTCCAACATGTATAACTTCGATCTATTCTGTGACAGATCATGTGTTCTTCCAACTCCTTTGGACTAATTTGTCTTGAATAACAACAACGTAAACACGGACAAAGGATTTAAGAAGGGTCACATGCACGATCTTCTGCAAACTTGATAAGCTCTTTCACGCCATATTCATACTCTTTTGTCAACCGATTGGCATTCATCCATTCTTTATTCATATTCATCGTCTTTATGGGTTCGATCTCGAGAACTTGCCTAATATTATGTTTTAATTAATCAGGTATCATTGTTTGGGTTTTATAAAAACAAATCATGGTAAAAATTCATTTAAACACATGTGAAATCCATATACATGGTGTGTCCAGTAGGGTGAACATCGTGTATGTATAAGATACCTGATTTAATATGACATATATCAAATTTATTCCAAGTTAGTCTTACAAAGACTGAATGATGCCTTTGAAAATACATGACATTTAGAACAACTTGAGATAAAGGCGTGTACTTTAGATACATATTGAGTCACCTCACCAGCTATGCATCACATTTTTGTGGAATACACGGTGTGTAGTCCTTACATGACCACTAGGGGTGTATAGTATATACACATCAAGTCTCTATGGTATCTATACATGGTGTGAGTGAATTAAAACACATGTCATCCCAGGGTGTTCATTCATAAGTCAAGTATACGTAAATTACCAATTTATATATTCCAATGTTCAACAAGAACCAACCAACATTCAATTAATTTAGTGCGCAAACAAGGACCACCAATGACCACGATTTTCAGCGGGGCGTTTAGCCCGTACATTTCACATTATAACCATAAATATCAAACTGTAATAACATGCGAACAATAGGAAACCAATGAGTAACAGGAGAAAACAATAATAAATATGATGCTATCTCAATGTACTCAAGGTGATGATAAGATGTTGGTCAAGATCAACTATGGGTTGGGAGTACAATAATATTTAATTGAAAAAAACTACTAAAAACTGTTCCAGAAAAGGATGAAATATCCTATTCATCAAGTCCCTTAATACAACCAATGCATTAGTTAAACCAAAAATCATCACTAAAAATTCATACAGGCCATAACTACTCCTAAAAGCAGTCCATGGTAGGTCCATCGATGTCTAACTCATCTAATGGTATCCTAATGTCAAATCTATCTTAGAGAAGATCATATAACCTCATAGATGATCAATGTGACTATCAATGCGTGGATGAGGATACATATTCATGACTCTCATCAGGTTCAATCTCCAATAGTCCAACAAAAGAATAAATACCAATCAACCGTCTATTTTAGAGAACTATAAAACCCCATGGTAAAGTACTATGCCATATGAAACCATTATATTCTATATCATCAAATTGTAATTCAAACAACTGATGCTCTTTCGGTGTTATTTTAGAAATTGTGATAGAAACTGAATTTTCTCCCAAAACTAACTAGATTATAAAGTTTATCTCTTTATTAAGAAGTAAATTTTATACCTCATCAGTGAAAACATCCTAAAAATGTACTACCATTGGGGAAAAAGAATCCTACAGCATTCTAGCAACATCTACAATATGCCTGACTATTTGAGCCATGAGAAAATACAATATAGATTGAATTGGTTCTACATGACCAGATAGAAGATTCCTCTCATCCAAGTGAAAATAACTCTGTCTATTTTGGAGATAAAAAGGTATCTCTCATATGGGAACAAATGATTTTGGATTGTTATAAAACAAACTAATCCATAACAAAACTAAAATAAAATATTATCATATAAAGCATGGGTGGTTCACAAAATGAATGACAACCACCAATATCTAGAGATCATTCCTTGCAACATGTTATATTCTTGGACTATAATACCAATAGTGTGTCGATGGTGATAACACTATCCAAGATTTACACCTCCAAGCCTAAAACATTTACAAAAAGAGTGAAAAAAAGGAATGTGATTCTCTTTTATAAAAAATAAAATAAAGGGCAGATGATATAGGAATTGTACCATTGATAGTAGATGATCTAGAATCCATAATAGCCATAGTAGACTACATAAAATGCATATTACCAGCCCCTAAACCCTAGGCTGGAGCCAGACTCCCTATATGATATATACTCTTCCTTATACTGTCATTCCTGCATGGTGGTACAACATCCCCTCCCTTGACCAAAACTTCCAATGGGACTCTAGCTATCTATTATCAGAGGAGTGTTTGAGTCCTTCCCAATCTCTAGTTCCATTCATGTTCCCCTATAAAGGCTCTATTGCTGTATGCCCCTAGAAAACCACATTAGGTGGACAAATCTTTTATAATCATGACACCTCAATCGCAACACCATACAAACCAAACAATCAAAATTTTAGATTTTACAAAGCATCCCTTATTCAATTTTGTTTGTTAATTCAGGGGTTATCACATAAGTTTTATCATCCTGGGGTGTTCATTAATAAGTCAAGTATATGTATATTACCAATTTATATATTCCAATGTTCAACAAGAACCAACCAACATTAAATTTATTTAGTGCGCAAACAAGGACCACCAACAGCCACGATTTTCAGCGGGGCGTTTAGCCCACACATTTCACATTATAACCATAAATATCAAACAGTAATAACATGCGAACAAGAGGAAACCAATGAGTAACAGGAGAAAACTCACCGCAAAGGTGTCGTTAAGCACATGGCAGAGGTGCGTACGTGGCAGAGGAGAGGCGCACAACAGAGGAGATTTCCAACTGAAAAGAAAACATTAAATAGTTTAAACCCATGAGAATAAAATAATATAAAACCGAGTACACCATTTACCACATCCCACAAACCCCAAAAGACAATGCATGCAAATAAATTTAAATTTATTGATAGAAATCACTATCTGATCACTAATTTTTATTCAAACCATAGGTGCAAATAAATCCAAATAGGAATCAGAAGGATCACATACCTCGAGAAAAGAAATCCAACCATAATAGTGATCAAGCACAGAACAATGTGAACTAGATGGAACTCAGGATGGGGAGTAAGCCATCATGTAATAACTCTAAGAAATTGGTGTGGTGAAAAAAGCCCAACATCCTATTAGTATTTGTGGTGCGATATGTTATACTCAACACCCGATGTAAGGGAGTGTGATTTTCCTATATTCTCAACAATTACCTTACCATCTTATGTTATCCTCTATAAAGGTGTATTTTAATTTTAACTAGAATGGGGAATTACCTCCTATACATCAATTTAATTAGGACCATTTGTATAAGTAAGGCATTATTCAAATTCATATTTATATTACAAAACATGAAGAAAAACATCTCATATGTCCCATTATCCATGTACAATTTCATTCAACGAAATGAAATACACAATTATCATTCTATATAACATGCAGTAGATGGTGTTCCCTTTCAACCCATTATAGATCATTTCAATTCAAATAATTAATTCATTAAATTAAAATAAATCCATCATGTAAAATTCACTCCTCTTTATTATTACACATTCAATTTTACCAAGAATGGAAAATTCTATAATAAGGCTCAAAGGGTCTTCAAAATGGGCCATAATCAACATGGAAATTTCCTACATGGTAAATTCCATTAAGAATCTAGGACAAAAAACTATAATGTGTCTTCAATTCCATTTATATACCCTTTTATCAAGGGAAACCTCATTTAAAAGCTTTGACATAAGCTAAATAGGTCTTAAGGGCAATTAATAATTTGACATTAAAGGGATAATTTTACTGGGCACACTCAAGGGGTGTCCATAAAAGAGTTCAAGAACATATAACCCATGAAACAAGATTCAATAGGTGTTTATTGAGGTGCAATGATTAAATAAAGAACTCAATAATATCAATAATCCATTGACTTTTGTAATAACACCTTAAATCAAGATTTCACACGTTCAATTCAAGCGGTATAAAAAACTTTTACCTGAAAATGAATATCAATAATGGTAGCAGTGGTGGCGGAGGTAGCGCTGGAGGCGCAGGCGGTGGTGGTAGCAAGGCGGCGGTGGCGGTAGAGGCGGAGGCGGCGACAGAGGCGGTGGCGGTCACGACAGCGAGGGTGGAGGCGGTAGAGGCAGCAGTGGTTGCGGTAGCGGGAGCGGGGGCGGAGGCGACGACGGAGAAGGAGGAGGAAGAGGATGAGGGAGGAGGAGGACAAGGAGGACGAGGAGGAGGAGGACGAGGTCGCGGCGGCGAGGGGCCTGGTTCAGCTTCCGCGAGAGCTTGACCACGTGCAAGCGAGGATGGCCTGTTAGGGTTATTAAATAAAAACCGACAGAACCTTTATCAGCGCTCGTTAAAAGCGCTGATAAAGTTATGTTTTATCAGTGCTAAAATAAAAGCGCTGATAAAACATTCATTTATCAGCGTTTTTTTAGCGCTGATAAAGAACTACCTTTATCAGCTCTAAAAAAAGTGCTGATAAATGTTACCTTTTATCAGCGCTGATAAAGGGGTACCCTTTATCAGCACTTATTTTAGCGCTAATAAATCTAACATTTATCAGCGCTTTTAGATAGTGCTAATAAAGGCATACCCCTTTATCAGCGCTTTCTATTTAGCGCTGATAAAGGGCAGCTCTTCCCTTGCCCTGTTTTGTGGTAGTGAATTTATACAACTTCAGTACAGCTGAAAATGTTGTATACTTAGTGCAACCAGCATACAATGGTGTCTTTGCACAACTCTTTAACTTCTCAAACAATTTTAGGAAATCACGGAGTTCATCTTCAATTATCTTTGTCATTTCCTCAATACGATCTTCATCATCATTGACATCTGTAATCAAATCCTCCATACGGTCTTCTTCATTATCCATATTTGTATTCATATATGATAATCCATAAAACACAGTGTTATCCTAGCCTGTAGCTACATTCACTTTTTCTCCGTGTTTATTTCAACATTTATAACTCCGATCTATTCCGTGACATATCAAATGTTCTTCCAACTCCTCTGGAGTAAGTATTCTAGAATAACAACAACGTAAACACAGACAAAGGATTTGAGAAGTATCCTTTGCATGATCCTTTGCAAACTTGATGAACTATTTCACTCCGTTCTCGTACTCTATTTTCAAATGATTAACATCCATACAATCTTTATTCATCTTCATCCTATTTGAATCTCAAATATTAGTATTTATGGTTCAAGTACACAAAACAAGACTTCCAAATATAGTATAAGAGAACCACTTCCTTATAAAAATAGAGATTAATAGAGCCTAACCATTAGTATTTATTCATATTCATTAAATATAATTACTTTAGATTCATTATAGTTTCCTCAAATCACCCTAGACCAAACACAAGAATAATCAAGAATGATACATCTCCCACTCCTAGGTCTCTGCCCTACATTAAATATCATCATGCCTAAATACCCATATATCCACACATACACATGTCACAAACACATAAAAAACCATATCCACATCAGAACCAAAGTACCAATATAGATTTCAATCAGGTTACTCAACTCAAGTGGTGGCGTGTAAGAAATAATAAGAAAATATAATAAGTATATATTCACACATAAATATAAAACTGGTGTTAATAATCCAATAAACCAAAGGTATCATTCCATCTATCAGAATACTCTGAAGGAGCCCATATGCGAAAGTAGTCCCAAGTGGTGAAGGTTCCTGAGGAGGAAGGGGAAAACATGCACCTATCGGGGTTTGATGTCAGGTCACTGAGGTTGAAGGTGGCCTAATACTCCTACAAGGGTTCATTCTATATTTCACAAACCATGTCCTAGAACCCTAGGATGTTAACCCACTACTGGTGGAAGTGAAACTGTTCCTGATGATCATGCCAAGAAGAAATAGAAACCAAGAGGGGGTAGTGAATCAAAATACCTCAAGCAAGATGAAAAAACATGGTATTTGAGAATAGGTTAGTGGCTTTTATGTTGCCTAGACACCTATCCAATAGACCCCACAAGCGGTGATGGACCCTGTAGTTGTTGCACTAGGTGAAACTATCACCTGAGAAGCTGAGATCAATGAGGCCCTTCCCAGCCATGAACTAAACAAACTCCATGATGGCCTTCCTCTGGAATGGGTTTCTACCTTTCATTTGATTTGGGTTGGAAATGACATTAAAGTCACCCCCAACAAACAATGGATGGTGGCCGGGATCGAAGGTATTTTGTTCACTTCATAGAGATTCCCTTTGAAGAGGGTCATGGCTTCCAAAAACAAAATTCATAAGGAAGGAGGTGTCACCGTTGGACACCTTGGTAGTGATGAATTGATCGCAATCTTGAACAGTCTCAACAACATATTTATTGTGCCAAAATACCCATTTGTGTCTGTTGGAGGGGTCAGAGTGTAGAAATCCATGCAACTTAATCTTCCAGGAGAATTCTATGATTATTATAGGGTTTTTTGTGTTATTTTACAACAATAACAATGACATTATGATTTTTGATTTCTATAGTGAGGAAGTCCGATTTAACATGGGCATTAAGACCATGGGCATTACATATGAAGATAATAATGATGGGTAGGACATGGCTCTGGCATTGGATCTAGATCTAGTAGCCTTATTCAAGTGGGAGGATGATCTCTCATTGAGGTCCCTTGATTTTGAACATGTTCATAATCCCTTCTGGTTGGTAAGCTTCATATGATTGGGAGATGAGGATCCAAATGGGCAGGGGAAGGATGGTTAATGAAACTTGGGGGTTGGTGAGGGAGTTATCTCTGGATCAATAAGTATTTGGAGTTGGATGATAGGCTCAGAGCCAAGGGAGATAGAACAAACACTGCTAGGAAGGGGCCTGGCCACTACAGAGAAGCAGTTAGTAACCTCAGTGAGGGAGAAGGACAGAGATGGAGGTAGGGGTGTCAAGGCTAGAAAGCTTGGTGGTCCGGGTATCATTCCATACAAGTGCACTACCAGACAAAGTCACTTAGATAGCATGAAGGAAAGAAGGGGGGAACCCCTCTAAGAAAATAGGGTTCAAGCATTGGATGACCTAGAAATGCATCAGAACCAGGTGGTGTTGTCCTTAAAGAAAAAGGTTATCCTTCATTCCTTACTTTATGGTGACATGGTGTTGGATCTAAGGGAATCGATGATACCTAGGAGGAATCTAGTGAAACTGGAATCCAAGTGTGAAGGACCTTAAATTTTTCATAAACTTCACTCTGATAGTGTAAACTCATTGATCGCCATTGATGATGAGCATATCAATATTTCCACCAATACTAGGTTTCTCAAGAGATATTTTACATGAATAAACCATCCCTTTTAAAGAAAATCAACCCATGTCAAACATTCCCCAAAGATTCCACATTTTGATTTACAGTAAAAAAACTATACTAATAGAAAATCCTAGAATAATGAAGTGATGATAAAAGAAAAAATAAATATGTCATAGCCACATATGTTCAAATAGTATGTGAAATTATAAAAAATACCCCATAAAACACCACTAAATTAAAATTTCAAACAAAAATATGTTATTGAATCATGCCTCAAATCATGATGATACTCGTGCCTTGATACCTGCACCATGATGCGCCTGATCAACATCATCATCAACAACTTCACCAACAAGATAACGAACTAGAATTCATCACATTAGGAACCTCATCACCCATTTCCAACCCAACATAACCTAATAATATAATTAAATCAAAGCATATATATTCTATAATTCAAACCACACCTTCTCATAAAGGTGATTGTTGGAAGAATTTATATAACATATCCAGCCATACCACCATCAAATTGAATGGTTTCTAGGATATAGAATAAACAAATACCAAATCACCTAAAAACCCACCGTAGTCATTAGAAAAAAGGTGATACCTTAAGAGTAATAGAAATATATTGTATGATCACCCCCAAGAACCCCATCACAATATGTAGGAAGAACACTCATGAATCTACGATGAAGCAGAATCATCACCACCGGAGGAAATGAAACCTAGGGATGAAATAATTCAACAAAAAATCCACTAGAACACCATTGATGGGCAAGACTCACATCCCAAAACTCCAATTAACAATGTTTTAATAGTGTGATATGATTTATAGAATAATAGTTCTAGAACTATTAGAAGAAGTTGGACCAAACTCGAGCTTCGGCAGGGGGCATTACCCTAGAGACAAACATGAAGAAGAAAAGGGTGAATCATATAGACTACAACCATCACAATCTCAAATATCCATTAAATCTATCATGAAAAATCAACATATGGTTATGTGTGATGGGATAGGAGAACAATATTAAAAAATGATTTGGAAAACATGCCTTAAAGGGAGGTCCGTCAAGGCAAAGCTCAACGGGCGGTGGAGGTCCAGCAATGCGAAGCTCGAGGGTGTTGCGGGCGGCAGAGGTTTGGCAAAGTGAATCTCGAGGGCGGCGGAGGTCCAGCAATGCGAAGCTCAGCGGGCGGCGGAGGTTCAGTAACGAGAAGTTCGAGGGCGGTGGAGGTCCGACAACGCAAACTCAGCAGGCGACGGAGGGGATTCACAGGGTTCCAGTACCGCGAGAGCTTTAGGTAGCGATAAAACGAGGGCACTGTGTGACCGACTTTATAAAAAAATGGACTAAGGTTTTATCAGCGCTTTTTTTAGCGCTGATAATGGTCCTCTTTATCAGCGCTAAAAAAGCACTGATAAATCTATCCTGTATCAGCGCTAACATTTTAGCGCTGATACAGGTATTCTTTATCAGTGCTTTTCTAGCACTGATAAAGGGTATTTTTATCAGCGCTTGTTTAGCACTGATAAAGGTTACCCTGTATCAGTGCTAAAATTTTAGCACTGATACAAGGTTTCTTTATCAGCAGTTTTTTCTTAGCGCTGATATAAGGTGGCGCTTCCCTTGCTCGTTTTTGTAGTAGTGATAGTTAGGAGGTTTCTCCTTATATTGAAACCCACAAAGAAATTCTTAGGCAGTTGAATCCATCAAGGGATAAAAAATGTATATGAAATACACACAATCACCAGCTTATAGGATGGTTTCAAGACCATATTTTTAAGGAGTTAGATGAAAATCTGAATTCAATTTCAGAACGACTTCGATGGCTAGTCATCAGACCAAGTATGTATGTATTATATTACAATGGTTATGTAATTAATGGTTATACATTCTATAAAGATAAACATGATGAAGATAATACCATGAAAAATAGTGGAGTTACACTTGTGGCTGAAGCGATGCATGTTTCTTGTAGTAAGGACAAAAATCCAATTTATTCAAATATGTTATACTTTGGAATTATCAAACAAATATGGGAGTTGGATTATACGACATTCCAATTGTCGATTTTTCAATGAAAATGGGTTGATAACAAAAGTGGTGTTAAAATAGATGAATTGGGATTTGTGAAAGTTGATTTTAGTAAAGAAGGGTACAAAGACGAATAGTTTATAATGGCATCACAAGCAGTACAAGTATTTTATGTTCCAGATCCCACAAACCGAAAGTGGTCGATTATTCTGTTATCGTCCAAAACTGTTGAAGGGTTTGATGAAAATTCAGTTATGGATGATCCTTTTAGTGGTACGTCGCAATCATTTTGTATCAGTCCCAATGTAGATGATGTTTTATATGTTAGAGGAGACCATAATGAAGGGATTTGGATAATCTATAGAGGTGTCAAATCCCTTCAGCCTTTGAAAAAATGAAAGAGAGTTTAATAAATAGGTTATATTTTGTTTATAATATAGATCTTGTTATCTCATGTTATTATCTTATCATTACTGAATTTATGTAATCTAAATTAACTATTCAACCACTTTTGTAGATAATGACTTATGCATGTTTTGGTACTCTTAACCTTGAGGCTGAACAAGTCTCTCAAGCTGTTGTTATTACTGCTGCTGCTGCGACTGCTCACAATGTAGAGCAATAACAAGTTTCTAAACATGTTTCTTCTCCTAGTGTTAAGGTCCAACAACAATCAGCACATGTCGTTGCTATCATTTTAGATGAACATATAGATGATGTTGATATTGATGAAATGGTCGAGGATGAAGGACCGATGTCGCAGAAAACACAGGTGCGTCGTAGTTTGACGGTGTTAGCTAAAGTTTTTAAGGCGAAAAGCGAAGGCATCAAATTTGATGTCGGATGGAATGCAGGAGGCCAACATGTGAATCCCAATAAGGTTATGTTTAGTAGTTACATTGGAATTGTCACTCGACAATGCGTGCTGATTGACATAGATTCATTGCACCATGTTGTGTCCGGGCTGAAGGCTGTGATCTAGGAAGAAATTACGGTAAAATTATGATATTATTTATTTAATTTACTAGCAAATAAAATAATGAAATAGTGTCTTACTTTTCTCAATCTCTTGCAGAGTACATTTATAGTAGATGATTCATACAAGAATTATGTACTAAGGCTTTCAGGAAGGATTCATCGAGGTTTTCGCACTATTTTAACAAAATGTCACCTAAAAGATTCCAAAGGTAAAATAAACCTACACCCACCCCTTGTCTACGCTCACCTGATATCCCAAGAAGCATGGGATGCATTTATTGGCCATTGTGGGGATGAGATGTTTTAGGTACATTGTGGCTGATAATACATTGTTTGAGGATACGTGTATTCATCACTTTGATTGTCAATATTTCATTTATGAAATAACAACTCAGTACTGAAAATAAGGAAGGTGCATCAAAACCAACATACCCCTATCATAAAGCAAGGATGGGGTACGCTTCACTAGAAAATAAAATGGTACGTATTTTAAATTTACAGTAATATTGTCAGGTGCTAAGAAACAACATCATAATTATCTTTCTATATTTATATGTAGATTGATGAGTCTAAAACCAAAGACACTTCCATCCCACATCATGTACTATGGAAGGAGGAACGTGTGAATAAGGAAGGGAAGCTAGTAGATGAAAACACACAAAAAGTGTGGGAAATATGTGTAAGTATGACACGATAAAAATATTTGTTTTAAATTTCTATTACATAAAAATAATTAGTTGTTTTCCTATATCTGAAAATCACAGGAATCAGATACTCCTGTAGCAGATGCAGACCTATTATCGACGGCTTTGAAGCAGCCAGAACAATACGGTCATGTCAAAGGTGCGAGGTTTGGGGTGACACCCCGAGTATATTTTTAGAGAAAAAAAAAACAGATGATAGAGATGAAAAAATGAAACAAATGAACGAAAGACTAGCAACACTTAAAGAACGATTTCAATGGCAGGGAGAGTTGCTAGAAAATTTTATGGGTGGGAAGCAAGGAAAAGACACAACTCAGGAACAACCAGTGCATGAAGATCCCACCACACCCCCACCAGCTTTGAGGTGAGCCATTCCCCTCAAAGAGCTGTCTTAGCTGTGGTAATCAATATTCTAATAATTGTTCCCATGAAATGTGAATCAAACAAACACTGATACTTTTCATGTATTGATCTTCTACAGGGTGATAATGACCGTGATTTATATCTTTCAACACCCACCTATCACCTTGTAGTGAGGGCTATGGTGTTCAGCATCCTAGAGGACAAGCTGCATAATATACCACTTCCAAAATATCATCTGAAAGTGACGATTATTGTAGCTTATGAGACAAATGTAGAGCTACCTATTCCACTTGATGACAATGATATTCATACGGTCAAAATGTCTATTGGGAAATTCATTTCATGTTCGTCACAACTTGTAAGAGTACATGTGGACAAAGAGGTATTTATTTCCATTTTTTTCAAGCTAAACCTTTAAAAATTAATGAAAAAAGGGTCTGAACCAATGAATGTTATTATAGACGGAGAAGGGGAAGGGGGTGACAAGAAACATCGGCTCAAAAGCATCTAAAGGATTGACCATCCGATCCCAAAGAGCTACTAAAAGCACAATAACACCACCTGTTCTCTATCCATATTTACTAGCATTTAAGACTCATGTGGATATGAATCTAAGAGGTGGTAGTAGTCATATAGTGGTTTTTGAAAATAATATATACAGAGAGGAAATTCAAGATTTCGTTGCTGCTGAAAATGTAAATGATATCCTTGAATATGGTTGGCTAGGCATCACAATTGTAAATTTATATATGAGGTATGTTTTCATGAATTGATTTTCTAAAAGCTGATATAATGTGAAAATTATGAATAAATACATTTTATATTATTGACAGACATATATGTGAAAAACAGTTGAAGGAATTTTCCCATGAGCCAAAATTCAGACTCGTTAGTCCTCATACCACATTAACACAACTAAAGAAATTAGAGCCATCAAAAAAGGATGAAATAGTGAACGACTTGCTGAAAACATTTGAAAGCAAGATTATGAATGACAAACTCTTCCTAATACCAACCATGCAGGGGTAAAACTCTACGATTAAAGCATATTAATTATATTTTCAATTATTTTATTACTTATTTATTTTTGTGTTTTTAGGCAACATTGGCTGCTAATTATGGTGAACTTAGATACTCCAAAGATTTATTTTCTGGATTCTATGCAAGGATATCCAACAAACTAACCACACATGATGGAGTTTGTGAATATGTAAGACACTACATCCTACGTTTTAGGTCTAAATATCAAGTAATATAATTTATATTATCTTTTATTGAGGATTATATTATGATAGGGCAGTGTATCATTATCATCTAAAAAATGGAATGAGGACAGGGGTTAAGCATAAGGAGGTGATCAAGTACTATGTTTGGATAAATATCAGGGTATATATAATAAAATTTCACTATCCAAACACATATCAACACAAGTTTATTATTCTCCTAATGATCATTTTTTTGCAGTGTCCAAAACAAACAAACAATAATGATTGCGGTTATTATGTTTGTAAATTTATTAAAGAGATCGTTTTTCATCAACAAACTAACATCACTAAAGAGGTATTTTAAAAAAC
This sequence comes from Viscum album, assembly GCA_963277665.1. Lineage (NCBI taxonomy): Eukaryota > Viridiplantae > Streptophyta > Magnoliopsida > Santalales > Viscaceae > Viscum > Viscum album. Next base: position 179,634,497 of record OY728153.1, on the reverse strand, counting down.
AACTACTATTTAATTTAAATTATTTATTAATTCTTTATTTATATATTTTGCAGTACTACTATGACTGTCAAAAAGCCTCATACTCACAAGATGATATAGATTTGTTTAGGAATGAGTGGGCCACATACCTAATGGAAGATTGTACACAAATAGTATAAAGATCTGACTTGAGGACATGTATAATTGGTGATCATTTTTGAGAGGGGTTAAGGGGATCAAATGATGAAACATTACTGTATGTAAATGTTCGTAGGAAAATTGTAATTGTTATTAAATAAAACATCCTTTATTCAATGATTCATTTTCCCATTTTAACAGATTAAATGCACCAGTAACATGCAAGAATGATGAACCACTTTTCTTTAGGCTTTGGATAAGAAAAACCAGTAAAATCTCCAAAATACCTTCATATCCAACCAAATGCATTCAGATTGTGTTGATAATTTAGGATAAAGATACATGGGTCATTTTTGATGTGTACAAGTCAACCCCACCTCAATATGAGGCATGGTGTGGCCGGTATCACTCAAAGTTTCTCTCTTTTGTTTTAAATGGACATAATTTCAAGTGAAAACAACAACTGACGTATGGAAATCCAACCAAACCCATTAGTATTATGTTGATACTTTAGGGGAATGATACATGGGTAATTTTTGACGTTTATGAGTCAACACCTCCTCAATCCGAGGCACTATGTGGCCAGTATCACTTAAAGTGTCTCTCTTTTGTTTAAAATGGACATGATTTTTAGTGAAAACAACAACTAACGCACATAAATCCTACCAAAAACATTTGGATTGTGTTGATACTTTAGGAGAACAATCCATGGGTAATTTTTGACATGTACGAGTCAAATATGCCACAATTAGAGGCACGGTGTGGCCGGTATCACTCAAAGTGTCTCTCTTTTGTTTAAAATGGACAAAATTTTAAGTGAAAACAACAACTGACATACATAAATCTGACCAAACACATTCAGATTTTGTTGATACTTTAGGGGAATGATACATGGGTCATTTTTGATGTTTAAGAATCAACCAAGCCTCAATTAGAGTCATGGTGTGGCCGGTATCACTCAAAGTGTCTCCCTTTTGTTTAAAATGGACAGAATTTTAAGTGAAAACAACAACTGACGTACGAAAATCCGACCAAACGCATTCGGATTGTGTTGATAATTTAGGAGAATGATACATGGGTCATTTTTGATGTGTACAAGTCAACCCTTCCTTAATATGAGGCACGGTGTGGCCGGTATCACTCAAAGTGTCTTTCTTTTGTTTAAAATGGACAAACTTTTAAGTGAAAACAACAACTGACGTACGAAAATCCAACCAAAAACATTCGGATTGCGTTGATACTTTAGTTGAATGATACATGGGTCATTTTTTATGTTTACAAGTCAACTCTGCCTCAATCCGAGGCATGTTATGGCCGATATCACTCAAAATGCCTCTCTTTTGTTTAAAATGGACATAATTTTAAGTGAAAACAACAAGTAACATATGGAAATCCAACCAAACGCATTCGGATTGTGTTGATACTTTAGGGGAATGATAAATGGGTCATTTTTGATGTATAAGAGTCAACCCCACCTCAATTAGAGGCACTATGTGGCTGGTATCACTCAAAGTGTCTCTCTTTTGTTTAAAATGGACATAATTTTAAGTGAAAACAACAACTGACGTACGTAAATCCTTCCAAATGCATTTGGATTGTGTTGATACTTTAGGAGAACAATTAATGGGTCATTTTTGACGTGTATGAATTAACCCCACCTCAATATGAGGCACGGTGTGGCCGGTATCACTCAAAGTGTCTCTCTTTTGTTTAAAATGGACATAATTTTAAGTGAAAACAACAACTGACGTACGGAAATCTGACCAAACGCATTCAGATTGTGTTGATACTTTAGGAAAATGATTCATGAGTCATTTGTGATGTGTATGAGTCAACCCCCCTGGACACCCCCATGGAAACCCCCCACCACCCTGGAAACCCCCCCTCGGGACACCCCAACCCCCTGGACCCCCCACCCCCTGGACACCCCCACCCCTCCTAGACACCACCCCACCACCTGGAAACCCCCACCCCTGGACACCCCCACCCCCATGGAAAACCACCCCCACCCCCTGTACACCACTCCACCCCCCTTGTACAGCCCCACCACCCCCTAGACCGCCCCCACCCCCCTGGACACCATCGCACCCCCTGGACACCCCCACCCCTCTGGACACCCCCACCCCCTGGAAAGCCCCCCACCCCCTGGACACCCCCACCCACCTGGACACCCCCATGGACAACACTCCCACCCTGGAAAGCCCCCCACCCCCTAGACACCCCCACCCCTGGACACCCACCAACCCCCTGGACAACACCCCCACCCCTCCTAGACACCACCCCACCACCTAGACACCCCCACCCCCTAGACACCCCCACCCCCATGGATAGACACCCCCACCCCCATGGATAGACACCCCCACCCCCTGGACACCACCCCACCCCCTGTACACCCCCATGGGACAACCCCCCTCAACAGCCCCCCACCCCCTAGACACCCCACCATCCCCCTGGACAGCCCCCACCCCATGGATGCCCCCACCCCTCCTCGACACCACCCCACCACCTGGACACCCCCACCCCTGGACAACCCCACCCCCATGGACAACCCCCACCCCTCTGGACACCACCCCACCCCCTTGGATATCCTCCCAACCTCCTGGACCGCCCCCACCCCCCTTGGACACCCCTATCCCCCCAGACACCCCCATCCCCCTGGACACCCCACCCCCCTGGACACCCCCTACCCCCCTTGGACAACCACCCCAAACCCCTGAACAGCCCCCAACCCCCTGAATTCTAAAATGAATTATTTATGTATTTAATTAACTTATGAATTATGTGTTAATGGTGTATGGGTATACTTGTTGTATGGGTATACTTTTTGTAATTACCTTATGAATTATGTGTTAATTTTGTTTGAGTATACTTATTGATATGCCGATTTTTTTGCAGGTCTTGTTTGGGTGTGCTGCTGCAGAATTTTATGTTACAACAGGCAGGGCATTTATCAGCGCTCTTTTAGCGCTGATAAAGGATACCTTTATCAATGACTTTTTAGCGTTGATAAAGTCTACCTTTATCAGTGCTGAGCTTTACAGCACTTTTTTAGCACTGTTAAAGCATGTTTTGAGCGCTGATAAAGCCCATTTTTGTAGTAGTGATAGGCCGAAATGTATTTTAAGAAAACATAATGAAAATATATATAGATATTCACTCAATGTTTTAAAATATATGATTTATTATGCTAATTCTACATTATTATTTATAAAGGTAAATAATAAACTATTTTGATGTTATTTCACAATTTATGAGTCATTTTTAATAAAAGTGCATTTCAAATGTAAGTGATTATTAATCACATAAAAGTACTTTTTATTTTGGTGTGAAATTTACAATTTTGATTAAAATGAAAAACCTTAGGTTTTCAAGGCTATTATTTTTGAATATATTTCTATTATTCAAGAAATAATAAGTATATATTTTTATTAAACATAAAGTCACATTTAATATGTTTCCATTTCAAAATTTACACTTAACCATAATTGTTTTTGTTTTGAAATCAAAAGGATGATTACTAACATATAGGCAGTATATTAATTAATGACTTAGAACTTATTTAATGATACTAAATTAATAAATATAAATTTTAATGTAATGTTGAATATATAAAACATGTTAATAATGATTAAATGAAATATATTAATTTTAAAATATAAGGGGGTGGTAAATAATAAATCAATGGAATATAAAAATTATAATATAGAATTTGAATTATAGTGTGTAAGATTGAATTTCTAAAATTTAATTGTTAAAATCTTATTTTATATAAAAATGAATTCTACATAAAGTTAATATGAAGACTTGGTAGTTGTGTAAAGGTAAACTTGAACTTGTGTAAGGGTATACCTGAGTTGCGTAAGGGTTATTGAGGGATTTCATAGCTCACATAAGGGTAGATACTAGAACTCATTCCTACGAAAATGTCACTATATTGCTACGTAAGGGTCAATATGCATCTCTCGGTTTATGTAAGGGTGATTTTGGGCTCCATGTAAAGGTAATTTATAGTTTTAAATCTTACGTGAAGATCATGTCTCAGATTTAAATGCTACGTAAGGGTACCACGTAAGGGTGCCATGCCGCTCGCGTAAGGGTACAAACCACTTACGTAAGGGTCATGAGACACCCACGTAAGGGTAAAACTAGAGAACCAATGCCCATGTAAGGGTAATGATGTGCTTAAGTAAGGGGAAAAGGAACCTCAAAAGGCTTGGATAAGGGTACAAAAAAACTCACTTAAGGGTAAAGCTAAGAGGAAGAGATTACATAAGGGTAAAACAACCATATGTAAGGGTAAGTTGTGTTGGCATAAGAATTAAACTGTCTTGTAAAGTTCCATATAATGGTAACCTCTATCTGGAATAAAGGTAAAATTAAAGCCACGTAAAGGTAAATGCATGCTCTCAGGTTTAAACCTACTGCATCGTCTTCTTCCTCGCATGAAACTTTCAGATAAAATCAAAGAATATATATATATATATATTTAATATGTCATTATCATATCAGTTTACATGATGATTTCGTTGACAAAGAATATCAATATTAGTGAAACGTGACACAAGTATGAACATCAACATTTATAAAAACATTGTTTGTAGTTTCCATCTTACTCAGTAAGCTATAGGAGCTCAACCTCCATGAAGCTTCACATTTGGAGGCTTATGGATTATTAAATGGATAGAATCTTAGCATGATATTGGATATTATTTTAAATGATTCATAAATATTTTCTATGTGATGTTTTTATATTATCACATTTAAATGTAATTTTATCATCTTCTTTGACTAGTCACCACAAATACATGGACCCGTCTTATTCACTTTGGTCTTCATATATAGTTTAAGTTCAGCTATAAATGGAGAACTTTCCCTTTTGGTTGAAAACCAACCAATCCTCTGCAAACTCTCAGCCCAACAACCCTCATATTTGTTCTTAGTTTTCAATTGTATGATAAAGACAATGAAAATAAGAGAGTCTATTCATGGGAAACCAATATTTGAAGAAGGAAAATTTCATAAGAGAAGTCCCAGGGTTCTGACAAAGTGATCCTTAAGAAGTAATTCAATTTAGCATTCTATTATAAGTTAAGAGAAAAAGGATTTTATATTAAATATCCATTTTCCAAAACCCTTTCTAGTAAGGGGATATGATTTTAAAATTTTATTTTAAGATATCAAGACAAAACCCCTATTACAAGGGACAATCATTTTTTATAAACTCATATTTTATGGTTTGCAAAACCCTTTTTGTAAGGTAAATCTGTTTTCAAAATTATTTATTTCTGAACTCTTATTTACAAAGGAGTTTGTTTTATGAATTTTATTTTAAAGGTTTTTTGATTTCAATAAATGTTTTTATAGAGTATATAAATGATTATTTCATGTGTGAAATGTTATTTAAAATTCACGGATGTCATTCATGATTATATGTATTGTATGAAATTGCACTACATTTCTCATTGACATTCTATATATGGTATGAAAAACATTTGCTTAAGTTTAATTTCCAAAAATTATTTATAAGTATTGTCTATGAATTTTTAGATTATTTATAATATTTATGAATGTATGGATTCTCTTTAAGGAAAAATCTATAAAGTTTATTATATATGTAAATATTCTCCTCTTTAAAAATAAATTACATAGATGTGAAGCCTTTGAAATGTTATTTTTAATGGATTTATAATGATAAAGGCAAGCTTTAGAAAAATATTTTATTTAAAATTTGGCACTTGGGTATTGATTATGATGATGGGAAATGGGGAGTGAACCCATAACCTCAATGGGACTTTGTCCTAAAAGTTATGTTTAGACCTTCAATATTCTTAGTGGCCATAATGTTTTCTTAATGTTTGTCAAGTATCATTAAATTCCATAAAAATATATTATTTTTAAAAGTAATGTTTTGAAATTTCAAAGGAGAAATTTGGATTTCTTTCAAAGGATATTATCTTTTGAAATAAATTGGGTTTTAAAAATAATAAATATTTTTAATGAAATTTTGGAAAAGCATCTCTTATGGATTTTGAAAACACTAAATTGTTATTTAGGGAAAAAATTATTGGTAATATCAAATGTTTTATATTTGATATAAAATGAAATGTTTTTGAAAGAATTTTTATAGAATTTTAAAAGAGAAAGGATTGTTCAACTTTTTTTTCAAAACCCATTACTGAGAAATTTTGTGATCACCCCATGTTTTAAAATTATTTTCACTGGTATAGTGATGAGTAGAGGATCAATGGTGAATAACCACAAATTAATAGTCTAGATCGAGTGAAGCTGGATAAAAGTTAGTAAAATTGCAACACCCCAAGTTTCTACACATAAATTTAATGATGAATGCATGAAAAACTGAGTCTCTATAAAACACCACCTTGTTATAACCTAGTTAGTAAACATAATTTTTCCACCTCTGTGTTTTGAATTTCGAAAAACTGACATACACAGTTGCGTTTGGAGTGATATTTAGAGTCTGATAGAATCAGCTTAGTTTTTGACAAATAGTAACATACCCTTATGAATAGTAGCATACCCTTATGAATAATAATGAATATTAAATTGGACAAAAAATATATAAACTTCACCCATGAGTGTATACATACAATTTAGACATCTTATAAGTGAAAAAATGATCATAGTATAAGTATTGGTATTTTTGTATATCGTAAATATTTTAATTACAATTTTATGATTAATTTAATAATTTAAAATGGAAATGTATTTTCATAAAATTTAATCATAAATTTTTAATTTATTTTTTTATGGTTATAAGATAATTTTATGGGAACTTGATTAATTTCTCAAGGTGTTATAAAATGAGTTATAGTTTTAAAGTTGTTTTTTTGGAATAAATTATGATTTTATTTAAAAATTAAATTAAAAATATTTAGAAAATTATTTTCAAAAAAATGGATTTCATTTTTTAATTATACATGTCGAAAAATGGTTGGGGTGAATTTTTGGGATTTTTCTAAAATACTTGAATTTTTCGTGAATAGTAAAAATACAGTTTTGAGTTTTCAGTATGTTTAATGACATCATAATGATGTAATAATTAAAATAAAATTATGGTCAACTTTTTTACAGTAAAATATGATATGAGGTGTTCCAAGTGGTTAATACCATGGGCAAGCCCATGGTTTTGCAAAAACCGCTAATAAGGTGTCCTTTGAAATTAATAAAAAACTCCCTCTCATTTACTATAAATACCCACTCATTCCTTTGTTTTATTTCATTCCAAACTCATAATCATCAAAGTTCTAGTATTTTTACCTTTATATGAGTCCTCCCAATGTGTACTCAAGCCCCTAAGGTCCCAACCTTCAAGTTTTAGGAGTTACTCTCCAATGTAAGGGAATTTACCACCCTTCTCTTTTTCAAGCTTTCATTTTATGTTATTATTTTAAATTTCAATTGGATTATGTTGGGATATTTCATTCCATATCACCCTTACTATCCATATTATGTAATAATGATGATATATCCCCTTTGTTTCTCTCATCAAAATATTTTATGAAATTTTAAGCGACGCCGTTAGGCTGCCGAATTTTCGTAAGGGATCTCTCAACATTTCTTTTATTTTAAAGTTCTTTTATTTTCTTTTTATTTTCTCACCTCCTTTCATCAAAATGTTGTAATGACTCCAGTAACTTACATGTACTGGATTTTTTTCATGATAAAGGAATAATTCTTCATCATTTCTCCTTTCCCCTTCTTTTATACTAGAAATGAAAACACCATCCGAGATGTGTTGATTTATCACATTCAAGGACAATGAGTTTTCAATTTCTATTACCATCTTCAATTCAGGTCATGAAACCATTTTGATAGTTAAAAAAGACTATAATATATGTATTATAACTTATTCAAGGTTATATAATCCTTTTATACATATTATATTAATTTATAAATCAAAATGAGTTCGTTGTGATAAAAAACCACCAATTAACCCAAACAATTGTCACTAAAGTTTTATATAATGATTCATATTCACTTCCAATAACCAAATGAATTTTATAACCATGTAATATTTTGGTTGTTAACTAACAACATAAAACTTCTATTCTAGACAACCATTCTCATTCTAAATGTTTATCCATACATGAATATAAGTTAACCGATCATGAAAACCAAGGAAGAAAACACCCCCAAACAATGAAATTGAATCTATTAACCCATCAAAAGGCCATGAATGAACCTAATAAGGTTATAATAAATCAATTAAATGTAGTGGAGGTTCTGTAATCATTAATTTATGAACCTAAATTTTATTATTCAGGTAATTAAGATCAAGTGAGGAACACCTTCGGACTTACGATAAGGGTTTTCCACCTGAACCTCCATTTTCATTCAGGTTATTTTTATTGTCTACTTACCTCAATAAAATTATTATGTATTATTATGTACCCATCATAAATTATATATGATTGTTCTATATATTTTTACCAACTAGAATACTTATTTATTTTATGGGGAGTTACAATTTTTTTAGAAAGGTGGCGCTTTGGTCAAAAGACCAAAGTAATTTTATTTGCAAAAGAAAAAGAGATTACATGAGTTTAAAAGACTGAATAATATCACAATATTTAACATGAAAAGGCATCAAGTTGTCTGGTATCTCCTCTATCCAGGTTATGTCCTAAGAAACTCCTTTATTAGCGATACCATCTACAACCATATTCTCTTCTCGATAGGTATGAGTTGCAATGTAGTTGATGTCATGGAGAGAGTGAAGGCAATTCATCCAGCGTGTAGTAAGTGACCAAGCTAGATGAATCAATCCCTTCCAAATGGACTGCACTACAGTAGTAGAATCACTTTCAATCCACAATTTGTTCTAAACTTTGTTCAAGGGGAAAGATATGTCATGAATCACACTCAACATTTCGGCTTCCAGAGAGGTTGCAGTACCACAACCTCCAAAAAAACACCCAACGATGTGACCAAGATGATTTCTGAAGATAGCGCCAAACCCTGCAGGTCCTAGATTTCCTTTAGAGGCTCCATCCACATTGATTTTAATCCAACCTAGTAGAGGAGGTCTCCAGAAAACCTCAAAAGTGCATTTTGGCTGTATGAAAATGGCATCAACCCGAAGACGTCTCAATATCATAAAATCTACCACAGAGTTGTTGCAATTACCTTTCTGAATCAACATAGCTTCTCGAATAGCAATGAGAATTCTCATTCTACCTGAATTAATGTTGTGTGAGAAATTATTGTGAAGAATTGTATTTCTATCATACCAAATCACATGAAGAATCTCCACAACCCCAGTAAGGAAAAAGTTTCTGATTTGTTGGGAATTATCCATAGCAACACAATGATTTAGCTGGGTGTTGATAGAGTTAAGAATTGGCCATCTGCAATCAAAAGTGTCAAAAATATTGTTCCAAAGGGCAGTGGTGGTAACGCAAGATAGAAATAAATGATTAGTATCTTCTCTATGTTGATTATAAAGACGACATTTTGAACAAATATGGATTCCAAAAATTTGCAGATAAGAATCAGTGGGAACCCTATTGTAGGAAAGACACCAAATAAGAGTGAGTATTAAGGGTTTAATACAGGGCTTGTCAACATATTTAATCCATTTAAAGTCATTTTTGGGGTTATCTAAGGAGTTTTTATAGATTTTTTTGAATTTAGCATCCAATTGTGAGAAGGTTCCCAAATCAAAAGATCACCCAAGGTAGAAAATGGGTAAGTATCAATAATTTGAATAATATTTTCAGGGATGGTATCAATATGGGAATTAAGAACATTAAAAATAGTGGAGTTGATATTATTAGGGATATGGTCAGGGGGAGTCAAAGAGATAAGAGGAGATCCTGCCCAGTTGTCCAACTAGAATCTCATGGAAGAGTTTTTAGAGACCATCCATCTAGAGTTGGACATAATATTGTCATACATGTTTCTAACTGAGGAAAAAATGGAATAAGTCATGAAATTCTTATTACCACTTGTCAATCTGTCAAGGAACCTATTTTTGATGAAAGAAATCGAGGGGGAGTCATTGTGAATCAGGTTCCAAGTTAATCTGGCTTGAAGGGCCTCATTAAAGAGTTTAATATTTTTAATACCAAGACCACCCTTGTCCAAAGGTTCACAAAATTTATCCCAAGGAACAGTCACAAGTTTCCTGTCCAAATTTTTTTTATGTGAACATTCATTTTTTTAATGAGACCAGCCGGCCAATTATAGACCATTATCGAGGAGAACAATTTGGAGACAATGACAGACTTGACAAGACATACTCAATTATTACCTATTTTCAATATCACTATATAATATGTCTATAAAAACCATTATTCTCATAAAATCACTCTTTTATTATGATAAAGCTACTAAAAATCACTTCTGATTTTATATAGATATTTTTCCAAAAGAACTCTTCTTTTCCAAAGTAAAAGGGTTTTTATAATAAGAATTACTCGATGATTTTAAAAGAGTATTTTCACCTATTTCAACACTCTTGTTGATTATTATGTTTAAATGGGGTTAATGTTTTATGATATAATCCACTATGTTTTGACTGTGGATGTGCTATCTTAAAACCATTCACCAATTTACTCTGAATGGTTAATGTTTGTGCTTAATGTTCAGGGAAAGTTATTTACATTTCATATGTTAATTTCAATATGAATGTATATGTTATTTATGTTTATCCTCATTCATATGAAAAATTCATTGGACTTAGTAAGTTTCGGGTGGGGCCCTCTAATCCCCTCGGTGCGTCGGTAGGTCTCATGAGACAAACTATGGTCTTGGTACGAGACCTTAACAAATGGATATTTATGGTCTTGGCATGTGGCCTTGAAAATATGGTTATGATGTCCCACATTATTCATTCTCTCATTATGAAAATAGTAGTGATTGTTCATGTGGTTATTCGATTAGTAGAATACCCATGATTATGTTTTAATATGAAATTATTTATTCAGCTCTTATTCCTGCCATAATGTGTTCAAGTTTATTTTTAAAGGCGTGTGTTTTTAGTTATTCTCTATGCCTAATGTTTATGTTTATGATATATTCCACTATATTTCTTACCCTTTCTGAGCATTTGAGCTCACCCCTTTCTTATGTTTCATTTTCTTAGGACATGAAGAAGTTTATTATGAATGAACTGTAGGTCTAAACTTATAGTTATGGATGTTCCCAATAAAAATTATATGTTGTATTTAATTTCAATTTGTAATGTTGAACTTATGTATTTATCTTGTTTCTAAATATACTAAACTACTCGGTCCTTCGGGGTGCATATTCCTTGTTTATATGCCAATGTAATGTAAAAAGGAACCAAATCTGGGAAACTGGGGTCAGGTCCTTACAGTTGGTATCAAAAGAAGTTTAATAGAATACTTGGAAACTATATTTAAAAAACATAGATTAGAGAACAAACCCCTAAGATAGTATTTGAGGATAAACATACAAGAACATCCTAGAATTTTGGTAAGGAATGGATTATGTGGATATTTATATAAAATACATCCCCGTCTGGATACTACAAGTGGACATGGTTCTAGAACAGATGTTCTTAGGAGTGAAAACTCTGACAAGGAGTTTCGAGCTTGAATTGGGGTATCCTGGTACACGACAACGGGCCTTACTGTGCACCTGGTTTGAAACTCCTGGGGGATATGCTTAGGATAATTCAAATTTTCTTTACAAGCCATTATGAAGGATTTAAATGTAATTTTTTCCTCAAAGAAACCATGTTTATGATTATGATATTAGTTATACTAATTATTTTTCTACGTTGAGATTATACATTATGATTCATAACCTAATAAAGTGTATTCCATTATTTAGAAATGGTTCCTAATGGAAGGAATGGAAACCTCATGAATGTGCGTGCCCCATGTAGGGATTTCCCTCCGATGCAAGATAGTGATGTTGGCTCTGGTGCTGTGACTGGTACTAAACAACTTATAACTATACTAGGACAATTGACTCAGGTTATGAACAATAACCTTACCCGTATGGAGAATTCAGATCCACAACGTGGAGGAGCTATGCTAGACCACTTTATGTGACAACAACCTCTATCATTTAATGAACTACAAACCCATTTGTAGCAGAGCAGTGGATAAGTTCATTAGAGAAGATATTTCTCTCTTTGGGATGTAACGAAAGAGAAAAGGTTGTCATGGTGGTTTATCATTTATTAGGAGATGCAGATCAGTGGTGGTCTTTAATTCAAAACACAAAGGAGGAGGAAGAAATATAAGAAATGGAATGGAGGTATTTTAAGAAAATATTCTTAGAAAAATACTTCCCTCGTGAACAGTGAGTAGATATGGAAAGACAGTTTTTGAATCTGAGTCAAAAGAAGGATGAGAATGTTGAAAAGTATGAATCTAACTTCACAAGGTTAGTAAGACATAAAGTGGACTACATACGTAATCCAAGAAGAAATATTGATCAATTATTTTATGGTTTAAAACCATTCCTCTAAAGGGCCCTAGTCTCCCAAAGTTTCTCATCATATGAAGATATAGTCTCAAGTTCTATGAAGATGGAAAATTAATTCTCTAAGTCTTATGATTTTAAAGGAAAGAAAGAGAAGAATAGGGTTGTTGAAAACTTTGGAAAAGGAAATAAGGAAATGTGGAAGAAGGGAAGAGTTGAACATCCACCCTGCAGTAATTGTGGGAAGAAACACCCTGGCACTTGCCTGAAGGGAATAAGATTCTGTTACAAGTGCGGAGAAAAAGGCCACCTATCTAGGGATTGTAAGGGGAAGAAAGAAGCTACCAATTTTCAATGCCACAGTTGTAGGGAGATGAGACATTATGAACATGAATTCCCTAAGTGTCAAGGAAACATTCCCCAAAGAAGGCCAAGGGATCAAGGGCGAGCTTATGCGGTCACAACTGCGGAGGTTGAAGTTCTTAAAAATGTGGTGGTAGGTACTTTAATCATTTCCTTGAACTTAACCAATGATTTATTTGATTATGGATCATCAAATTCTTTCATATCTTTCTAGTTTTCCAAAAAAATTATATATTTACAATTTTATTTAATAAGGGAGTTGTCAGTCAAAACTCCTAAGGGAAGTATCATTGTAACAGAGTTGTGTCAGGAAGTCCCCATTATGGTATATAGACATGCTTTATCTACTAATTTTATTATCCTACCCATGATTTAATTTGATATAATCCTCAGTATGGATTTGATTTCAAACCATGATGCGAAGATTTATTACAAGAAGAAGGATGTTACAATTTTTGAGGATGATGTGGAATCCCTTATCTTCAGAGCAGAAACATCACCATATATTTCTCATCTAGATCCACCCCCAGTATCTCTACTGAATTCAATTATTAGTGAGGAAGGGAATGAAATAACTATGGATGAGGAAAGGAATTTTTAAATAGAGGATGTACCTATTGTGCAAGAATATATTGATGTATTTCCAGAGGATTTACCTAAACATCCTCTAGAGTGGGAAATTGAGTTTTCCATTGACTTAATTCCTGATTAAAGGCTCATATCAAAGACCCCTTATAGAATGACCATTAAAGAATTAGTGAAATTGAAGAAACAACTAGAGGAATTGAGTGATAAAGGATTTATTCTCCCTAGTGTTTCTCCATGAGGAGCCCTTGTTCTTTTCGTTAAAAAGAAAGATGGATCTATGAGGCTGTGCATTGACTATAGGGAGATCAATGCTATAACAATAAAGAACAAGTATCACCTACCCCATATTGATGATTTATTTGATAAAATTCATTGAGGCCAATATATTTCAAAGATTGATCTTTGATCTGGATATCATCAGTTGTGTTTGAGGGAGGAAGATATTCCAAAGACAGTATTTTGAACCAGGTATGGGCATTATGAGTTTACAATAATGCCTTTTAGACTAACTAATTCTCCCTCTATCTTCATGAATCTAATGAATAATGTTTTCAAGTAATATCTTGATGAATTTTTTGTGGTATTTATTGATGATATATTGGTATACTCCAAAAGCTACGAAGATCATGAAAATCACTTTCACACTATTATAAAGACTCTTAGAAGAAATGAATTATATGGGAAGTTTAGCAAGTGTGAATTTTGGATTCAATCAATTTCCTTTCTTGTCCACATTGTCTCTAAGGATGGAATATCTGTTGATCCTGTGAAGAAAAAGGTTGTGCAAGAATGACCTAATCTAATTAACATAACTGAGGTACATAGTTTTATTGGTTTAGTAGGTTATTATCGGCATTTCATTCAGACCTTCACCCGTTTAGCCAACCCAATGACCAAGGTTACACATAAATGGGTTAAGTTCATATGGAAAAAAGAATGTGAGGACTATTTTGAAGAATTTCAGAGAATATTAGTGAATGCTCTGATCCTAACCCTACCATCGGGGAATGATGAGTTTGTAATCTATAGTGATGCATCGAAGAAAGGACTTGGTTGTGTCATTATGAAGAATGATAGAGTTATTGCCTATGCATCAAGGTAGTTAAAAATTCATGAAAAAAACCATCCTACTCATGATCTTGAGTTAGCGGCTGTAATATTTGCTCTGAAGATATAGAGATATTATCTCTATGAAAAAATGTGAGATATATACGAATCATAAGAGTTTGAAATATATCTTCTCACAAAAATAACTCAACATGAGGAAAAGGAGATGGATCAAACTACTCAAGGACTATGATTATTACATACAATACCATCCAGGAAAGGCAAATAAGGTAGCTGATGCGTTGAGCAGGAAGGATCATGGAGTTCTCAACAAAATGAGGGTTGACAAGGATCCTCTATACATGGATCTAGTGAGGATGGATATGAGAATTATCAAAGAAGGTGAAACATCACTAATTCTTAAAATTATTTCCCAACCATCTTTATTGGAAAAAATTAAAACTTCACAGTCTAGTGATGAGAATATTCAAAAGAAAATTAAAGGTGTGAATGATGGGAAGTTGGCTGAATTCGTGTGTGAAGATGGAATCTAAAATTTGGGAAGAGGTTTTGTGTTCCAGCTATACCTGAGCTAAAAAGGGAGTTATTGGATGATGCCCACTAATTTCTCTATACACCCTGGTAGCACTAAAATGTATAGATATTTGAAGGAACATTTTTGGTGGGGCAAAATGAAGTGGGAAATTGCTGATTATGTATTAAGATGTTTAGTCTGTCAACAAGTGAAGACTGAACGACAACATCCTAGAGGAGTCATGCAACCTCTACCTATTATTACATGGAAATGGGATGACATCACCATGGATTTTTTCACCGGATTACCCAAAACTCCAAGAAAGAATGATGAAATATGAGAAATTGTTGATTGACTTACAAAATTTGCACATTTCCTCACTATAAGGGAGGATTTTCTACTGGATCGTCTTGCAAGACTCTATATCAATGAATTTTTAAGACTTCATGGAGCACCTCTTTCAATATTGTCTGATCACGAACCTAAATTTACATCAAAATTCTATAAAAGTCTTTAGAAAGATTTGGACACTGAGCTTCGTTTGAGTACTACTTATCATCCTCAAATTGATGGAAATCAGAAAGGATGATCCAAACTTTAGAAGACATGTTAAGATCATGCTCACTTGATTTTCAAGGTATGTGGGATTAGTATTTACCTTTGGTGGTTCCTACAATAATATTTTCCATTCAAGAATTCAAATGGCACCATATGAAGCATTGTATGGAAATAGATGTCGTACACCAACATGTTGGGATGAAGTCGGTGAAAGGAAGCTTGTGGGTCCAAAGCTTGTGGAGGAAACAAAAGAGAAGATAAACACTATTCGAACCCATATCAAAGTAACTCAAAGTAGAAAAAAGATCTATATTGATAATCGAAGGAAGGATTTGTAATTTCAGGTGGGAGATCATGTTTTCTTAAAAGTATCTCCACGAAAGGGTGTTATAAGATTTGGGAAGAAAGGGAAACTGAGACCTAGGTATGTAGAACCTTTTGAAATTCTAGAGAGAATTGGAGCTGTTGCATATCATTTGTCTACGCCACCTAGCCCGTTTAAAGTACACAATGTGTTCCATGTATCATTGTTGAGAAAGTACATGCCAGACCCAACACATGTCATCACTTATAAAGGTATAGAATTGACACCTGACCTATCTTACTGTGAAGAGACTATTTGGATTTTGGACACTAAAGAACATGTGATGAGGAATCATACAACTCGACTGGTAAATATACTTTGGAAAAATTATAAAATCAAAGAGGAAACATGGGAGCCTGAGGATTTTATGATGAAGAACTACCCAAATATTTTTGTGAGGTAGCGTTCTGGTAAATTTGAGGATGAAATTTTTGTAAAGAGGGGATAATGTAACACCCCAAGTTTCTGCGCATAAATTTAATATTAAATGCATGAAACACCAAGTCTCTACAAAACACCACCTTGTTATAACCTATCCAGTAAACATAATTTTTCCACCTTTGTGATTTGAATTTCAAAAAACTAACATACACGGTTGTGTTCGGGGTGATATTTAGAGTCTGATAGAATCAACTTAGTTTTTGATGAATAGTAACATATCCTTATGAATAGTAACATACCCTTATGAATAGTAATGAATAGTAAATTGACCAAAAAAATAGAAACTTCACCCATGAGTGTATAAATACAATTTAGACATCTTATAAGTGAAAAACGATCATAGCATAAGTATTGGTATTTTTGTATGTCGTAAATATTTTAATTACAATTTTATGATTAATTTAATAATTAAAATGGAAATTTATTTTCATAAAATGTAATCATAAATTGTTACTTTATTTTATTATGGTTATAATATAATTTTATGGGACCTTGATTAATTTCTCAAGGTGTTATAAAACAAGTTATAGTTTTAAAGTTTTTTTTGGAATAAATTATGATTTTATATAAAAATTAAATTAAAATATTTAGAAAATTATTTTCAAAAAATGGATTTAATTTTTGAATTCTAAACGTTGAAAAATGGTTGGGGTGGATTTTTGGGATTTTTCTAAAATACTTGAATTTTTCGTGAATAGTAAAAATACAGTTTTGAGTTTTCAGTATGTTTAAGGAAATCATAATGATGTGATAATTAAAATAAAATTATGGTCTACTTGTGTACATTAAAATATGATATGATTTTTCCCAAGTGGCTAATGTCATGGGAAAATACCATGGGAAAGCCCATGGTTTTGTAAAAACCACTGATGAGGTGTCCTTTGAAATTAATAAAAAACTCCCTCTCATTTACTATAAATACCCACTCATTACTTCATTTACTTTCATTAAAAACTCATAATCCTTGAATATATGGTATTTTTACCTCCCTAGGATTCCTCCCAGGGTTTCCTCAATCCCCCAAGGTCCCAACCTTCAAGTTTTAGGAGTTACTCTACAAGGTAAGGGAATCTACCACCCTTCTCTTTTTCAAGCTTTCATTTTATGTTATTCTTTTAAATTTCAATTGGATTATGTTGAGATATTTCATTAAATATTTACCTTACTATCCATATTATGTAATAATTTTTATATAACCATTTTTTTCTCTAATAAAAATATTTTGTGAAATTTTAAGCGATGTCGTTAGGCTACCAAATTTTCTTAAGGGATCTCTCAACTTTTCTTTTTTATTTTCAAGTTCATTCATTTTATTTTTATTTCCTCACCCCCTTTCATCAAAATGTTGTGATGAATCCAGTAACTTACATGTACTGTAATTTTTTCATGATAAAGTAATAATTCTTCATAATCTCTCTTTTCTCCTTCTTTTATACTAGAAATGAAAACATCATCCGAGATGTGTTGATTTATCACATTCAAGGACGATGGGTTTTCAATTTCTATTACCATCTTAAATTCAGGTCATGAAACCATTTTTATGGTTGAAACAGACTATAATATATATATTATAACTTATTTAAGGTTCTTCAATCCTTTTATACACATTATATTAATTTATAAATCAAAATGAGTTCATTGTGATAAAAAACCGCCAATTAACCCAAACAATTGTCACTAAAGTTTTATATAATGATTCATCTTCACTCCCAATAACCAAATGAATTTTATAACCATGTAATATTATTATTTTTAAATAATAACATATAAATTCTATTATGGAAAACCATTCTCATTCTACATGTTTATCCGTACATAGATATAAGTAAACCGATCATGAAAACCAAGAAAGAAAACGCCCCCAAACAATGAAATTGAATCTCTTAACCCATCAAAAGACCATGAATGAAATTAAAAAGGTTATAATAAATCAATTAAATTTAGTGGAGGTTATTTAATCATTAATTTATGAACTTAAATTTTATTTTTCAGGTCATTAAGATCAAGTGAGGAACACCTTCAGACTTAAGGTAAGGGTTTTCCACCCGAACCTCCATTTTCATTCAGGTTACTTTTATTGTCTACTTACCTCAATAAAATTATTATGTATTATTATGTACCCCTAATAAATTATGTATGAGTGTTCTATATATGTTTACCTACTAGAATCCTTCTTTATTTTATGGGGAGTTACATGTTTTAAAAGGAACTTTCCAAAATTCTTCTCGAAATACAAGCCCCATTCAAGGGAATTTTTCAATTATTACCTATTTTCAAGAGCACTATATAATATTTTTTTAACAAACATTATTCTCATAAAATCACTATTTTATTATGATAAATATACCTCAAATTGATTTTGGTTTTATACAGATAGTTTTTCAAAAGAACTATTCTTTTCCAAAGTAAAAGGGTTTTTATAACAAGAATTACTCGATGATTTTAAAAGAGTATTTTCACCCATTTAAACACTCTTGTTGATTCTTATGTTTAAATTGGGTTAATGTTTTATGATATAATCCACTATGTTTTTACTGTGGATGTTCTATCTTAAAACCATTCACCAATTTACTCTGAATAGTTAGTGTTTGTTCTTAATGTTCACGGAAAGTTATTTACATTTCGTATGTTAGTTTCAATATGAATGTATATGTTATTTATGTTTATACCCATTCATATGAGGAATGAATTGAACTTAGTAAGTGTCGTTTGGGGCCCGCTATATCCCCTCGGTGCATCATTAGGTCTCATGAGACAAACTATGGTCTTAGCACGAGTCCTTGACAAAATAGATATTTATGGTCTTAGCATGAGGCCTTGACAGTATGGTTATGATGTACTATATTATAAATTAACTCATTATAAAAATAGTATTGATTGTTCATGTGGTTATTTTACTAGTAGAATACCCATGATTATGTTTTAATATGACATTATTTATTCAGTTCTTATTCCTTCCATAATGTGTTCAAGTTTATTTTTAAAGACATGTGTTTTTAGTTATTCTTCATGCCTAATGTTTATGTTTATGATATCTTCCACTATATTGATTACCCTTTCTGAGTGTTTGAACTCACCCCTTTCTTATGTTTCATTTTCTCAGGACATGAAGAAGTTTATTATAAATGACCTGTAGGGATAAACTTATAGTTGTAGATGTTCCCAATAAAACTTATATGTTGTATTTAATTTCAAGTTGTAATGTTGAACTTATGTATGTATCTTGTTTCCAAAGATACTAAACTGCTCGGTCCTTCGGGATGCATATTCCTTATTAATATTCCAATATAATGTAAAAAGGCACTGGCTCCGGGAAATTAGGGTCGGGTCCTTACAAAATTTTTGTATAAACTATGATATATATTAATATTTCTTAGTTCTATAAAACTATAGGACTAAACGATCCCAAAACTATATATTTTTCAAGTGATGTTTAATATTTTTATCAAAAAAATATATAGTGTTTCTTAGCATTAGACTTGGGAGTGTGGGTCAGAGGTGTCATATGGTGAGGGTAAAACAACTTAGGTTTCCACACTATACTGTGATGGAGGCTGTGGTGGTGGTCAAAATGATTTGATGTGAGTTTTAAAGGCACACGATTCATGGGATTCAAACAAATTGAAAACTGAATCATGCTTTGATTGAAGTAACCACAAGTGTTTTGGGAGTTCACCATGTCATGGTGAAGGCTTTTGGGTTTCCTCTATAAATAAAAGGCCAGAGATCCCTTGGTTTGGATTTTTGATCCCTCTCTCGAACCACATCTGACCCCTATGCCTCTCATCACCCATAATCCATTCCTTGAAGAGTCTAAACACCTTGGATCAATGGATCAAAGTCTTGGATCAAAGTATCTTTCCTCTTCTCCATTCATCCTCATTTCCCCTCTCCTTATTATTTCTAAAAATCTATTTTAGTAGGATTCCTCTATTTTGGGTTGTGGTTGAAATTTAGTGTTGATAGTGGTTGTTGTTCTTAGGTTCCAGTGGCATTTCCTTTAGTTTTGGTAGAGTTTCCCTCGACTGTTGCTGTTTCTTGATTGTCCATTTTTCTTAGAGAACATTGAGCTTCTAGTCGAGGAAGGGGATCTATTAATTCTTATTTATTTATGTGTAAGTGTGAATTAATCATGACTTAGCTTTTTATCTAAATGTGTTTTATTAACCTTAATGAGATAATAGTCCAAAAAGGGAATCACATGTTTAATGATTAATCAATAATCAAGAAAAAATGCAAAGAGAAATAATTGTTGCATGATTTTGTTTAATTTATTCATCGAAATTAATTACATGCCATGAAATAATGTTGTTGTTGTTAATTAAATAATTGAATTAGAACTTTAATTTCATGTTGTATCTTAAGGGTTTAATCTTCTTTAATCCTAAAAATTAAAATAAAAAAGGTGTTATCACACGATGCACTGTTATCTACCTTTTTTTTCATATAATGATAATTGTTTACAATTCTGAAAATTGATGAATTGAAAAGAGAATTATCATGTATTCAAGATAATTAATATTTCTTGTATAGGATTAAATTAATGGTGGGGTTTTGAGAATGCATGTGGTTTGTGTTTTTATGTTGCCTCTTGATGTTTAAGAAGATGGTGTGATGTATGTTTGGAAGTGTTTTTGCTATTGTTTGTTTAGAATGGTCAATTACTTGAAACTACACCAATGTAAAGCTGAATTATGATAATTAATGAAAGAGGTGTGAGTATTTCATCTACTTCTAATCTTGTAATTGATTATATTAAATAATTCTTGGAAGCATGTTTATGGTTTGCTATGGTTAGTTAATTCCCTTAGGTTGCCTTGTGCATATAACCAATGCATAATGAACTAGTTAATTCAAATTGGAATTTTAAATGATTGTTTGTTAAATAATAAATGTCATGGGATGATTGATCTCATTTCTTATTGTGGGAGGATCAAATGCTTCAATTTCATGGTCTCAATGCCTTCTCCAATGTGTGGAAAATACTTTTGAAATGCATGTGTGCTCTAGGGATTTAGGGTGTTACTTATTTTATTGAAGACTTTGTTATGGTTGGGAACCTTGATGAGTAATGTATCAAAGGCTCTAGGCTATGTTAATTGATGATTTATTTGATGAGCGATGGGTTAGGAGCTCGGGTTGCAGTGATGGTTGATGTCGATGATGACAAGACAATTTATATTATGCACAATGGTGTGGGACACTAGGCATACATGATGGGTTTAGAGTGGGGCGTTCTCACCAATATGTTTAATATTTCTAGATGTTTTATTGTTAATTTATTGATGGACATATGACCAAATGATGTTTACTTGATGAGTATCCAACTACTTGACACAGTCTGTTGCTATGCACTATGAGTGAATTTTTGAAGAGGTAGCTTTGGCTGAGTCCTAGAGTACCCAGATGATTCATGAAATGATAGTTGAACTAATAAATTATCAGGGTTGGTTTATGGTGTTCACAAATAATAATGACATACTTGATAGCATAATAAATATAATCAATAGTGTCAATAGAACTTGGCTTAAGAAGATCAAAATGTAAATCTTGGAAAATATTGATGTGAATAATTAATAGTTAATTAATTAATGATGAAATTGATGCTTATATGATTATTTTATATCTAACCCTTAGAAGTGGTGGTTGGGGGTCCTATGAAATGATAGTGGTGGATGATTATAAGGCAAGGTAGTTTCCTTAGTGTGGTTGTGCGTGATATTATTCTATATTTTATGATTTTATACGCTACCCCACCCACATTGGTAGGGAAACCAACACCCAAATATTTTAGGGGTATTTTCACCAACATCTAGGATGATGAGGGAATATATGACTAACTTCTCCCTATCCCCTGATATCCCTCTAGACATATATGAGTAGGCATATCCCGAGCTATAATGGATTATAGTATAGGGTGAGTTCTTACCTAGGATGTGATGGATCATGGTCTACCATACATTTATGTGATGGATGTAATGGCTAGAGACACAGTGCATACTTTTATCTAGTCATCATGGCTCCAATTTCCCATGGGTTTACATGTATGGGCTGTGATGACTTGATGTATAATGCATTTACATAGGCTGTAGTGGATTTTGGGCATACACTTGGTAACAAATGGAATGATGTTGATGATGAGATGGATATATGGACTAATGATAACATGATATGTTAGGTCTGACACAGGACCATGGTAAGTAGGGTTATGGCCCAACTTACATTAGGGATGAATTATTTATAGGAGGGATGAGCACAAGATATAACTGTTGTGGTTTGATAGTGACAAACCAGTGGAGAAGTGGAGTAGGGTAACTTCATATATGTGTGTGTGTGTGATTTTTATATAGAATGGTTTAATTCTATGCATTATTTAGTGAGAGATCCATGGTGAGAATGGGAAACTAGTATTAAATGTTTAGGTGATGAGTTATTTTCATTTTTTATCAGATAGGCTTTAGTATGCTTCTTTCACATTTTACACGAGGTGTTTTATGAAGGATTCTATTCAATATACATGTTATTCTCACCCAATGTATATATAACTGCTTTTCAGGTTAATAAGAGAAGATTGGTGATCGGGTTGGACATTACTAGCTCAGTGGAGTTATTGAGCAGTTATCAAGAGTTGGAGTTTGTGGTCACTACCTACTATTACTTTTTATAATTTCAGTTTTCCTTTCATTTTATGTATGACATTACCTGTATTGAGATTTCTTCTGGTTTATGAATGATATTGGTTATAGGGTTATCCTTATTATCTCTAAACACTTTAAATTATAGAGAGTAATTCCTCTCATGTGTGTGATTGATATACCCTCGGTGCTAGTCATCAACTCATGGCCGATTAGAGGTGGGCTTCAGGCGTCATTATCTATCTTTCTTCATTGCCATCTCGGGAGGCATATATTTGGAGGGAGGGGATCATAACAAGGTGTCATAAAAGGTGGAGATCAAGAGAGATGATGAATTATAGAGTTGGGCACTGGTGATTATGCATGGGTTGGTAGGGAAAAAGTATCATTTGGGATTAGTACGTGCAATAAACAAGAGAAACCAACTAGGAAATGAGATTTTATATCCACTTATGATCCAATGCAAGGACCTTAAAGTTTACTAAACATGCTAAGTGAAGTGATACTATTTTCAGGGTAGTGACTTAGGTAAGGATCATGCATTATGATGCTTTATACCTATGTTTTAATTTGGGTAGCCACTAAGAAATAAGTTAAAATTAATTAATGAATTAATTAATCAACCTTAAAATGTTACTTTTTTTAAGTTTTAGGAGCACTGACATTTTTTATTTTTCAAATATGGAACCAAGTTGACATCACCATCAAGTTCATGCAAAAGATGTTCAACATGATATTCCATCATATCACTGTAGAGTAGAGTTAAAAAATGAAGACACTTAGAAGAGAACACTCCAAGAGTTCCAATGCCATGGTCTACAAAAGTACATGTTGTACTTCACTTTGTTTTAAATGATCACAAACACTATTTGATGTTTTAATCATTTCAATTGAGTGTATTTAAGTATTTATGTTTTTGCATGAAGATAGGAAGTTGATATATAAAACGAAGGCATCAAAAGGAGTTTAGAGGTCTGCTTTAAAAAACCCCACTACTAGGCCCACATGTTACCCGATGGACGTGCAACATCTAACCAGTGGATATAATAGAAGCGTTATAGCACTGAAAAACCTACCAGCTGGCTAGTGTCCACCTAACATCCAGTTGTTGTTCTCATCAGCTCGGCGGTGGGATCATCCAACTAGCTGGTAGATCCAATCTAGAAAGTCAAAATCAACCATTAAAAGTGGACCTCAATGCCTTAACTCAACTTCTAATGACCATATTGATTCATTAACACCCTAAATACCACCAAGGGAGATACAGAGGTTATAAATAGACCCCAAGAGTCTTGGAAACATACAATCAACTTCGATCAATCACTAAATTAAAATCTTCCAACATTGCACCTTCCCGAGAGACTATTTATACTTCATTATTGTACACCATATCTTTCCCATCACTTCCACTTAATTTATCTCATATCTTCTATTCTTTATTATTGAAAATTGAGAGTGTGATTCAAAGGGTTCATGACTAAAAAACCATACTTATCCTTCTTCTTATCTTGGATCCTCACTACTACCAAAGTGAGTGATTTTGGTTTCTTGCTAAAACTACTTAAAAATCAAGTGTTGCTTCTTTGTATTGGGTTTCTTTCTACAACCATTTATAAAGAAAGTGCATTCCTTATTAAGTGTCTTAGATACCGCTAAATCCAAGTGATTTATTCTTGGGTTTCTTGACTACTTTTAAAGTCAAGGGATTAATCTAAAACCTCTCAAACAATTGAGGGGAGGAGATATAGGGACTTATCTTGAGTTATTTCTGAACTCCTTTATCAAATTATGTTGCCTTTACTTTTTAATTTCTAATGAAATTACTATTTTAATTCATATATATTTCACTTACTTTGATTGATATAATTTATTGCTTAATTTCATAATTGTATCACATTATTTAGTTTTAATATTTAAAAGACAATTCACCCCCTCTTGCCATCTTACTCTGATAAAAAATTGGTATAAGATGACTCCTAATTTTTAAAATTTTGTTTTAAAAAATCTTAATCGGTTTTAAGGAACAATATTTAAAAATGACCTCTACCTCTACCACCCAAGATGCTCTCGAAGGAAGCTCAATGGGGTGAACCCCTTTCTTTGATGGAACATGTTATAGTTATTGGAAAACTCTCATGTCTATTTTTCTTATAATAATTGGTTATCCATTTTGAAAATTGTCATTCATGGTTATAAACCTACTAAAGAATCAAAAGAAAATATACTCTCAATGATATTAATGCTTTTAAACCTATTGTAAAAAAACATGAATGCTCATCATTTTCAGTTTAGATTATAATGAATTTAATATAATTTTCATATATAGAACTGCTCATGAAATATGAAAATTTCTTGAAGTAAATCATGAAGGCACTAATAAAGTTAAGGATAATAGAATTGATATGTATCATCAACATTTTAAAAGTTTTATAATTCATACCAATGAATCAATTTTTGATATGTTTACCCGCTTTATTGACATTTACAATGCAATAAAATCTCTTGGTGATGATATTTCTATATAAATTGTTATGAAAAAGATTCTTTTGGTATTTCCACATTATTGGGAACCCAAGGTAACTACAATTAAAGAAGAAAAGGATGTCAATAAAATGTTAGTTGAAGAAATTATTGGATCTCTCATGACTTATGAGATTACTATGAAATGAAAAGTTGAAAAGGAAGCCAAGCAAGTCAAGGAGAAGAAGACTATTGCCTTTAAGAAATTCAATGATGATTCTTCTGATTATTATGACTATATTGTAAACATATCCAAGAAGATGAATAAATTCATGATAAGGGAAAAATATTTTCATCATACCAAAAAGGAAAAAGAATGAGAAAAAGTGGAGGTAACTTGCTTCAAATGTAAAAAAATAGACACATCAAACCAAAGTACCCCAAATTAAAAAGGAGAATGAAATAAAAAAGGAAAGTAAGAAAGTATTCAAGGTTTCCACATGGAGTGCAAGTGATGATTCCCTATCCTTAACCGAATCAAGTGATGATGATGAAAAATGTCGCATGGTTGAAATTGAGGTAAGCAATGAAGTAGATTATTTTTCATCCACTTCCCATTTCTATTAAATTTATTAAAGTTATTTAAATTATGAGGATCTTAAAAATTCTAGATATCAATTAGTGTAAGGATTTTTTGAACTCACCTCAAAATTATAAGAACTTAAAAAGAAGTGTAATCAAGTAGTTTTTGAAAAAGATAAACTCTTAATAGAGAAAGAGGAGTTATCCTTGAAATAAAACTAGTAACCTAATGTTGAAAAATTTGAATTTAGAATTAAAGACCTGAAAAATTATCTTTCAAAATTCACCCAATATGGAAAAAAATTAAATGAAATTTTAGGTTCCCAATGCCATGTGAAAAATAATTTTGGTTTACATATTTCAAATATAACAATCACCTCTAAAAATAACCCTTTTGTAAAAGGGTGCTATCAAGATAATTTTTTAATTAATTTTGTAAGACTGGGACTCTTATTTATGAATTTAATTATAAAAATTATCATTATGGAGGACCCAATAATATCCAAATATATTTAAATATGTTGTTTAGAAGATCTAATTTAAACCAAATATGGGTTATGAAGTCTCTATTAACTAAAATCTCCAGAACCAAAACCATATGGGTACCAAAAGGAGTATTTGTTTGATATTTTATAGGGATATTCCACTAATCTCAAATGTCAAATCATTTGGTGTCTATTTAGTATTGAATTCCAAATTTATAAAGCTGAAATTGTTAAATCATGGGAGTTTTTTTAAAATCTGTTTATTTTGTTTATTGTTGTATAAAATGTTTTAATTATTTTATCTTATATGTTTAACACTATTTTATCATTAAAATTTTAAATATATTTTTCAATTATTTTAATATTCTTTATTTTTTATTCCTTTAAAATGCTGTATATTTTTATCATTGGCTTAAAGGGGAGTCTCTATTGTTAAATTTATTGAAAATATTTTATTTCCAATTCCTTACATATCTTTTATCCCTAATTATTTGAAAATAATTAATATGTTATCTTGATCCTTATAGTTTAAAGATTTATATAGGAGGAGTTAAACTTGAAAAGCTCATGACCCACTCTTAAAATGGGATTCATTCATTGTTCAATCATCTCAAAGGGTAAGTATCTCTTAAGGGGGAGTTCTCTTTTTAATTTATTTGTATTTGAAAGTTATTTAAATCTTATGATTATTTTCAAAATATGATTTTTGACAGAAATTTTATTTTCTTGAAATTTATATTTCAAATACATTTTCCCTAATCATTCATCTAGAATCCATTAAAATTTTATTAGCAATCACCATCCATTTAAATTTTAAGATTTTTCAAAAGGATGTTAAAAGTTATTTCTGAATGGTTTTATTTATGAATTTTTTTTTGTTAAAAAACCTCATAGTTTTGAAGATTCAAAAATTTATAATTCATTTTTAAGTTAACTAATACTCTTTATGATTTGAAACAATCCCCTAGGTCTTAGTATGAATGGTTAACTAAATTTATTTTATAAAATAAATTTAAAATGATAAAATTCGATTCGAATTTGTTTTTAAAATCAATTTAAAATAATTTATTAATTGTTAAAATTTATGTCGATGACATATTTTTTGTTTCTAAAAAATAATCCATTTGTAATGAATTTTCTAATTTAATGAGAAAAGAATTTGAAACAAGTTTTATAGTTGAGATAAAGTTTTAAATCAGTTTTCAAAATTCAAAAAACAAGGATCATATTTTTCTAACTCAAAGAAAATACACTAATGAAATTTTAAAACATTTTATCATGGATCAAGTAAAAAAAATAAGGACACCTATGATTACTTTGTGTAAGCTAACATTGGATGAAGCAGTAAACTGGTTGACAACAAACTTTATTGAGGTATGATTGTGAGTCTTCTTTACCTTACTGCGACCAATCTAAACATCATGTTTAGTGTTTATATTTGTGATCATTTTAAATCCAATCCTAAAGAATCAATTTAAAATATCTTAAAATAATTTTTAGATATTTAAAAGGTCATACAAACTATTGTTTATTTTATCCAAAAGATGCCTCTTTTGAGCTTACAAATTTTTATGATGGAAATTTTAGAGGATGAAAATTAGATAAGAAAAGTACAGGTGAGACTTATCACCTAATTAGAAAAACTATTATTTATTTGAGTAGTAAGAAGATTTTTTTATTTATATAGTAGAAGCGGAATATATAGTCGTAGGGAGTTGTTGCGCCCCAAATATATGGATGAAAAATGCTCTCTTAGACTATGTTCTAAATTATAATCATGTTTCTATTAATTTTGATTATACTAATGCCATTAGTATCTCTATAAATCCAATTCAACACTCACTAAGCACATTGACCTTAGGTTCCAATTTTTGAGTGACCACTTTCAAAAAGTAGACACCGTGTTAGAGTTTATTAGCACAAATATTAAATTAGCAGATATTTTCATCAAACCCCTTACTCTAGAACGTTTTTATTTTATTAAGGGAGAGTTTGGAATGGTTTGTTTGTGACCTTTAAGATTTAATTTTTTATTTTAGTATTTCCTTTTCAAATATCTTTATTTAAAATTGTTTAGAGCTATTTACTTTGTTTTAAATGACTTGCATGCTTATGGTTTTTTTTGATAATCACAAAGGGGGAGAAATGTATCAAGTGATATATTTTTAATTAAATGTAGCAGAATGCATCAATTATTCAGTATCATTTTCAAATTAATTGATTTTATTTTTAATTTTCAAAGGGAATAAATGTATCATACTATTTTGGTAATACAGAGTAAGTGTGACTTTTCTAAGCAAAGACATCCCTATATGGATATAAAAAATTGGATGTGGTTTTGGAACTGATGTACCTAGAGGTAATAACATTGAAAAAGGGATTTTTGGGTATTAAACCAATTTTCACCTTGGGAATGAGTAGTGGGACTTTACCACATACATGGTTAGACACTCCTCAAGGATATTATTTGGATAATTTTCATTACTTTTACAAGCCATTATACATGAATTGAAATTATATTTGTTGTTAATCTCTTCGAAATCTATTTTTTTTAATTTCATTATGTAATGTTGAAATTATTTTTGAAATTACTTTAATATTATGTTTTATTTAAACCCTATTCATATGCCTTTGTCTCTTTATATTATCTTTTATTTTAAGTGTTTGTGATCATTAAAAGGGAAAGATTTTTGTACCTAACTTTGTTTTAAATAATCACAAAAACCATTTAATGTATTAATAATTTTAATTGAATTCATTTCAGTATTTATGTTTATACATGAAGATAGGAAGTATACAGATCAAATGAAGACATCCAAAGGAGTTTGAAGAGCTTCTTTGAAGAACCTCACTGTCAGGCCCACCGACTACCCAGTGGAGGAGCACCAGCTAGCCAGTGGCTACAATAGAAGCGCTGTAGCACTATCAAGACTATTGGATAGATATTGGATGTAACATAAGTTTTGTAGCACTAGAAGACCAACCGATCATTCGGTGGTCCTAGTGGCTAGCCAATGGGATCATACAACTAGCCGGTAGATCCGATCCTGAAATTCAAAACCAGCCATTAAAAGTGGACCCCACCTAAGGTGACCTAAGAATTTAATACATTAATATTTCATTATTTAAGATGAATGTAAAATATATTCACAATAATACATGCCTCATAACCATAAAGTTTTAGAGTCTTTGGAGACTTGATACACGATCATCTTATTTCACGAATGATCTTTAAAATCTCCCATAAAGTTCTTCTCACATAGTACACATCTTAGACATACCTTAGTTAAAATATTTCTTCAAAACATAAGGAAATGAAACACAATAAAGATTGATATCATATTCTCAATAAGTATAAACTTAAGAGATATCAATCAATAATCATAACTGATCATAAGATAAACATAAGGGTATGAGAACATGATCATGACTTATAATAATCAAACCTAACCAGTCAAAGATCATTAATCATAAATCATGTAATAAGGAATTGTAATAACAAAAGACATAAGTAATAAGTGTTTTTAATCATCAATAATCAACCATGAGCCATGAGAATATATCATAAACATAAGACATAATTTTCTGGCATACACATAAGCATAAAAAAATCATTTCCTTTGTCAAGGATCACAACCAAGGATATCATAGTGGATCAGGGTCACTCCCCACTCCATAATTTCCTTAGTCTAGGTTTACTCCCAAAACTATATTATTGGATAGAGTATCTTACTTAACTGGGTTTAAGATCGCGTCATTGAGCGCGTCAAATTAGATTTTTATTTTTAACTATAATTTCTACAGTATAGCAGCAACCCTAGGTCATCTCTTGATGAATCCTTAGACTATTGATTAAAAAATTTGGTTCTGATTATGAAAGTAAAAATATAAATGGGGTTTTATAATTCTTGGATTTGATGATTAAATATGACAATAGAAAATATGAAAGTGATAAAACAAAGAAGGAATGAACAAGATTAATTAAGTGTGATAAACCCGGAGAAATCTCATGATGCTCATCCTTCATCGCTTCAAGAGATAGGGTTGTGATATTTTAATCCCTAGTTTGTAACACCTAGAACTATAATTTTACTAAGTTTATACTAGGATACCTCCTAGGGTTCAATCAGAAACACACAATGATTCACCGGATACCATCGATGATTGGGTGATTTGTGTTCGACTTCATAACCGAAACTCGCCAAGGCAACACATGAAGAACTCGATGCGCTGTCCAGGTTTGTATGCTATTTCAATTTGTTACTATAAATTTATAGTACATGTCCATGATAGTGTTTATGTGAGTTAAATTTAACAATATGAACCACACAAACACTACAATTGAAAGGGGGAAGAAGAAGTGGTGAACGGTATGTGAAACATCACATGAATGGGTACCCCCAAGTATGATCATATGAGTCGAGCATGATGTACGAGTACATAACTCTATTAAATAAAAATAGAGGATAGATAAAAACAACATACAAACCTAGAATTAAAAATACCATTCAAATATTACAACATTAAGTTCGGGATTTACAACATGTTCCTCCCCGGGTGATCATAAGGGGTTTAAAAACCCATGGGAGGGGAGGAAGAGAAAGATGTTGAGGTGGAACTTCCAATGGCCTCCAGAACTTCAAATATTAGTGGGAGGACTTCTTTGGGACTCCAAAATAGAAGCACCTTTCCTCTAGTTCAAACTCCTAAATGAGGTGCCCAAGGTGTTCTTTTATAGGCAAATTGAAAGGTGGTTTTGAGAACATAGATTGTGTAAAACCACCTGGATCATATCCACTAGATAGTCGAATCTCCCTTTGAAAAAAAAACTAGAAAGTTGTATCTCCACATCAGATATATCTCCACTAAAATTTTGGAATCATCTAGACAAGTTTATATGGAGATATTGATAAAATACATAACACCGCTTTTGACTTGTGTAGATTTGATTACCTGGACAAATCAGTTCGGATGGGAATTTTAGAGGCCTAATGGGACTTGGGTTTCTTAATATGAAATGTATCAAATTAAATTTTTAACCAGGACAAGAAATTTCATCCCATTTGGATGCACAGTTTAGTAGAAGCATGCATTTTAGTCCACTAGTGTGCTTGGATCATGTGTAGATTGACCCATTTTTCTTGGACTTCATCATGGGTCCTCCAAATCACCTCCACCTACAATATAATTATCAAAACAAGTAACATTGAACTTTTTAACAGTGTTAAATACAAAATAATTGAATCAAAAAATGGAGTGAAATTTGTTATTATACTTGTAATTTTCAATACAAAACCAATTTAATACATTGGTAGAAGGGTGAAATAAAACAATGAATTGTGGTATGATCAGTTCACTCCCCATTCCATTCCTTATTATATAATTAAATATCCATATTTTCCTAATTCATTATATGACTATATAATTTCAGGCCCACCCATAAAATAATTAAAACCATACATATGTATGTCATAATATAGTAAAAAATTCATCATATAATAATATCATAAACCTTGTAAAGGAAATAGGTTTCATAAAAATTTCATCATTTCATCATATCATAACCCATGTAAAATAAATGGGTTTCATAAAGTTTTCAACATAACTTAATTAATCCATGGGAAATAAAAGAGTTTCATAGAATCATCCTTAAATCATCATCATCATCATCATCATAATCCACCCATAAAAAGAAATTTGATGGCATAATAAGATAATATCCACATTAAAGCATCAAAATCCTTAAAGGATGTTGATATAAATGAAAAGTACCTTTAAAAGATCATTCAAAACTTTCTTTGAAAACATGATAAAATATCATTCTCTTTTGATAAAATTTTAACTAAAAATTCCCAGAATATTGAAAAAATCATTTTCTTTGAAAATAAACAAGGAAATTTTTAAATGAAACTTCAAAGAAAATAATGATCATGATGGTGGAAAAAACCATTCTTGTCATATACATTAAAAAACATCTCTTCCACACTTTTGTAAAATGTCAAAAATAACTTATTCAAAAAACTTTTAAAAATATTAATTTTTAAACCTTTGTAAATAAAGTCCAAAGTAGTGAAAATGAAAATTTTAAAAAATTTCAAGTATAATTAATAAATTTCATATTTTTTAATATTATGGACATGAAATAAATTCTCCATCGACCAAAGAGGAAATAAGGTCGACTTTTCTTTAAAAAAATTTTCTCGATCATTTTAAGTATCAAAGAGAGAAAAATTATACTAATATATAAAAAATATTGAAATAATCAT
Organism: Viscum album; assembly: GCA_963277665.1. Taxonomy (NCBI): domain Eukaryota; kingdom Viridiplantae; phylum Streptophyta; class Magnoliopsida; order Santalales; family Viscaceae; genus Viscum; species Viscum album. Next base: position 179,601,636 of record OY728153.1, on the reverse strand, counting down.
ATGATAAGAAAATATATGTGGTATAAATTATAATATATATATAATTTCCATCAATATAAATTTGGCATAGATAATCCTAGAAAGAAATGAGATGGTAACATAAACCCCTGACCTCAAGTCTTGTATAGATTTGTACATATTTAAATATATTATATAATTAATATAGATTATATATATATATTAAAGAACCATATTAATAAATAAATTATTATATATCATTCCTTTATAATTTCCAATTATCCTTTTATTATCAATTTCTTCATTAAAATGAACATTTAGGTGAAAATGGTCTGTTTCTCATGCATGTTTTAGTTAGATGGTTCGAGTAATTAAAAATTGGACATGGTTTAATCATATAAAAAATATTAATCATTAAATGAGTATCATATTTATTAATCATATAAAATTTTATAATTATTCATATAAATTAGTGATGAAAAATTAATTATATCACTTTGTGGAGATGATAGTCCGTACGTACACATGAGTGATGTTTCCACTTTTTGATGGTTGGAATGGAAGAAATGTAATTAATAATTAAAATTTTAAGAATAATTATTACATCATAAATATCATATATATTTATTAAATCTATCCTTATTACTATCCATGTAAAGCAAAAATGAAAATGAATCATATCACTTTATGGAGGTTGTAGTACACATGTATGCATGAGAAACATTATCATTTTCCAACGGATAGAAATGAAAGAAGGTAGAGAATATATTATAATTAAATAAGTATAATTATTTCATAAATATAATATATAAACATTAAATCCATTATAATAATCAACCATGAAATATGGTTATAAAAAATGAATCATATCCCTATGTTGAGGCGATAGTCCACACACACATGAGTGATATTTTCATTTCCCATTTGATGGAAAGAATGTAAAAAATGGTTATTTAATCATCATAAAAACATATAAATATATTTATTATACTATATTAATCATGTTATGATGGATACAATATGTTTAGATAATATAAAAGAAGAAATAAAATTGGAAGTACTCAGTTAAGAGTCACACCTCTTCATTGAGAAACCTCCTTTGTCTTACACCTTAAGCCTTAAAAGAATAGTATTATGATAAAAAATGACCTATAGGATATGGGGAGAGATGTTAGGAAATAATTTGGTCAAGTATTGGATGATATATAAGGCTTATGAAGTGTGAGTAATAGAGGAGAGATCATGTCATTTTATAAGGGAGGGAGAGGACACACTTGGAATTTTTCAAAAGATTAAAATATATTAATGTATTACTTAAGTTAGGTGGATCCAAAATTCAAAATATTTGAATATATTAAGTATATTATATAAATAAAATCAAAAAATAAAATTAAAGGAAGTGTTTTGTGATATTTTAAACCTCATCTCTTAGGTTAACCCCAGGTAAACCAGTTTTAACCTTAACCGTGGTCATAAATTTTTATTGTTTTTACTATTCATTATGACAAAGAAATAAGTTAAAGTTATTATGTAATATTAATTATGATGATTAAAAATATTTAATCTATTTTAAAATATTAAATTTCTATAAGTGGTAGAAATTTATTTTAAAATAAGTACGTAAAATGCAACAAAACCATTTTTAAGAAAATGCATTTTAAGCATAAATTGAGTTTAACTTCATTCCATGCCATGTAAAACTATTAGATGAATGTTAAAATATTTGATTTAATATATTATATATTAATTTAATTAAAATATTTCATCAATAGATATTAATTTAATTTATTAAGATAAAAACACATTGTGTGCATAAAAACAATTTGCTTTAGGAAAACATTTCTTTTTTACCTTAAAATGGTTTTATTTTAATTTATTAACAATTAAAAAATATTGGATTAATTTTATAAATATTTTAGAAATAATTTTTAATAATTTATTTAGTCCCATTCATACCAACCAATCCAACAGTTAGATGATAACTATCACATTAAATAATAATATTTTAATAGTATATCACGATTTGTTTAAACTTGGTATTGCATGTAAAGAAAGCTATCAAAGAAATAAAATTTATTTAAATAGAAATATATCATAAAATATCAGGATGTTACATTATACCCACATTATTATAATTTCTCCCTCAAAATTCCATCACTCTGATACGTACAACTGAGGATACTTTTGCCTCATCACATCTTCAAGTTCCCACTTAGCTTCCTAAAATTTATGTTTTCATCACAAAACTTTGACTAGGATAGTGATACTATTTTGAAAAACTTTATTTATTTGATCCATAATCTCCAATATTTATTCCTCATAAGATAGAACATGCTCCATTAGTATGGCCTCTAAGTCCAGTACATGTGAAAGATTAGGTATGTACTTCCTCAAGAGAGATACATGGAACACATCGTGAACTTAAGAGAGATTAGGTGGAAGTTATAGTGATAAGAAAATGTCCTGATATAATCAAGAATTTATAAGGGATCAATATATCTAGGGCTTAACTTGACCTTCTTTTAAAATATTATAAACTTTATATAAAGATATATTCATACAAATGCCTTATCACCAACTTCAAACTCAAGATCACACCGATGATTGTCAGTATAACTTTTATATCAAATTTGAGATGCCCTGATGTGCTGCCAAATAGCTCTAATATTCTATACCATTTCCTCAACTATATCAGGTACCAATATCTTTATTTCTCTAACTTTATCCCTACATGTTGGAGTTTTTCACTTACTACCATAGAGGGATTCATAAGGAGCTATCTATATGCTCGGGTGAAAGCTATTGTTGTAATAAAATTATACCAAAGGAAGCTGTTGATCCCAACTACATTTGAAATCTATATAATAGGATCTCAGTATATCCTTTAGGTTTTAAATGGTCCTCTCTTATTGACTACCCATCTAAGGATGATATGTTGTGCTAAATTTCAACTCCATATTCAAATCTTATTGAAGACTTCTCCAGAACTTCAAGGTAAAAATTAGATCCCAATCTGATAAAATAGAATGTGGTAATCCATGAAACCTTACCACTTATTTAATGTATATCCTGAAAATATAATCAAGAGAAAAAACTTATATGATGGAAATGAAACACATTGAATTCATAAAGTGATCAACTACAACCCAAATAACATTATGTACTTTAGATGTTTTTTTAAAGGTTGGGGCCGGAGCCTCATTTATTATTTAAAGCAAAGCAAAGACCTCTTCTAACTGGGTAGAGGGAGACCCATTACATAGCCCGAAGGCCCAAATTTTTGGCCCAAGACCCATTCTGTGAATAGTAATGCTACAGTACTCTGCCTACTACAGTACTGCACAGTATCTGCCGCCGCTACAGTACTCTACCGCCGCTACAGTACCCTGTCGCTGCTACAGTACCTGCCACCGCTACAGTGACCTACCGCCGCTACAGTGACTTGCCACCACTATAGTGACCTGCCGCCACTATAGTGCCCACCGTTGCAACAGTTCCACTGCTGCTACAGTACTCTACGCCCAATGGATTTTGAACCCCCATTTTTCATGTTTTGGGGAGTTCAATGATGAAATAAATGGTAATATTTTCCCATTTCCATTCTGATATAGGTAATGTTTGTAATATCCCCTTAGATTTATATCTCTTAGCCTTATACTACTAATTAAGATACATACTTTTCAATATCCCATTTCATGTTATCCCACTAGAAATACTCTTTTAGATCTCTATACATCTTCATACACCTAGGATAAATAGATAATGATGAACTATGAGATTTATCCAATAGCTCCTTATTTAAGTTTGGTATTGATGGTATACATACTCGGTTCCTAAACCTTATCATTCCATCATAATCATGGTTGAAATTAGGAATATTTCTCACCTTCTTTTATAGTTTTACATCCTCCTTCTGTGTCTCTTTAATCCTCACATAGATGGATGGTTGAGCATTCATCTGAGAAAGATAAGATCTTTCCACTTTCCTCATGATTTAAAGATCCTTATTTTTAAAATCCATAAATATTGGATATCTTTCAATCCTCATCATGGAAAAACAAGCATGGCCATTTTGACTAAGAGCATCACCCACCTTGTCCTCCTTCCTAGTGTGGTAGTGTATTGAGTAGTCATAATATTTAATCAATTTGAATCATCTATATTGGTGAATATTAAAATATTTATGTGTGAATATAAATCTCAAGATTTTATGATCAGTATATAAATCACACCTTTCACCATAAAGATAATACCTCTACATTTTCAAAGAAAAAATTATTATTGCCAACTCCAAATCATGTTTCAAGTAAATTTTCTCATGATTTTTCAATTGGCATGAGGCATAATCTATCACCATATTATTCTGCATGAGGACACATCCCCATCCCTTCTTCAATACATCACTAAATATCACAAACCTTTCTCCACTATAGGGTAGTGTAAGCACAGGTGTGCTAACCAACCTTCTTTTCTACTCCTTGAAATTTTCTTCATATTCATTTGTCTAAATAAACTTGTCTTCCTTCCATGTCAACTTGGTTATTGGATTAGATAGCTATGATAAATCTCTCATAAAGCATAATTAATATCCTTACAACCTAAGAAAACTATTTATCTCAATTATCATGGGTTGTTTGAGCCATTTTTCAATAATTTCTATCTTTTAAGGATCCACCGATATACCCTCACTTGAGATTATATGATCCAAGAATGTGACTTTATGTAATCAAAATTCACACTTGGTAAATTTAGCATACAAATTATCCTTCTACAGGGTCTTTATCACAATCCAAAAATGTTCTTCATGATATTCCTTTTTCTTCAAATATATAAGAATATTTTCTATAAATACTATAAAAAACTGATTAAGGTAATATATAAATACTCTATTCATTAAATCCATGAAGATGGTAGGGGAATTAATAAGTCCAAATGGCATCACTATAAATTCACAATGACCATACCTCATTTTCAAGGCTATATTGGGTATATCATTCTTCTTGAACATCAATTTATAATATCTAGATCTAAGATTAATCTTAAAAAAATATTGAGATCCTCATAATTGATCAAACAGATCATCAATATAGGGCAGACGATACTTGTTCTTAATAATGATCTTATTAAGTTCTTGATAATCAATGAAAAGATTCATTAACCCATATTTCTTCTTAACAAGAAGAATAAGTGAACTCCATGGTGATTCACTAGGGAATATGAATCCCTTATTAATATTGTCTTGGAGTTTCTTTTTCAATTCCTACTACTCAATCAGGGTCCATTCTATATGAAGTCTTTGAAATAGGTGTAATACTGGGTATGAGTTCTATTGAAAACTCAACTTCATGATTTGGGATAAGACTGGGAAATTATTCAGTAAATAAATTATTATAATAAAAAAAAAATATGCATATCTTTGATTTTGAGTTTCTCCCCAGCCATTTGAGATAAATATACCTCATGAATAGGTAGTAAAACCCATACAATGGAAGTAACTTCTATCAGAAGTTCATATTCATCCTCACATCGAAAGATGATCATATATTGATTTGGAATATAAAACATAACTTCCATTCCTTGGTAATTGATATGGGATCTATATAGAGAGATCAAATCCATTCCCAAAATCATATCAAATTCAACTAGAGGGATAATTACAATATTTATAGGAAGTACATTCCCACAAATTTCTACTGGAGAGGAGATATAAACTTGAGATGAGATCACCATACCATTAGAAGTTTTTACTTCTAACTTAAAATATAATAATTGAGGTGGTGAAATTATACCCTTATAAAATTCTCCAGAAATAAAAGAGTGGGTATATCAAAAATTAAATAAAACATTTTCAATTATAGAGTGGATGGTAAGCATACATTTCACCACTTCATTCTCGTGACCCACTTCATTAATTATGATCACATGAGCCTTCCCTTTGTCTCTTTAATTTAGAGGTTGGTGATGATAACTATCATTATTAACCATTAGATTCATGTACTGATTAGTATAATATACACACTCCTTGCAATTATAGAATTAGAGTGTGGGTGGCACAATTGGTTGATATTTTTCACCATTCCTTTCATTAACTGGCCTCTTTAAATCACTTTGACATTATTTTTCTCAATAAACTTCTTTAACACACTTAAAACATTTACCAAAATCCATAATGTAATTTCCTCCATGCTTCCTTCCACACTTCTCATATAAAGGAAGATTAATTCTCTTTCCTCCAATGGTTTTATTATTAAAATTTCCTCAAAATTCCACCTCTCTCTTTTTCCCGCAAACCATGTGAACACTGAAATTATCCAATTTATATTTCCAACCTGAGAACACACCAAATTATTTATTCATAGCTATCAAAGTCTCTTATATCCAATGAATTTTAGAGACTTGGTCTCAATCCACTAAATAATCAATCAATATTTATTTTAGTGTTAATGATAAAACCTAAAGCGTACCTCATAAGACCTGTGAAATTTTCCACATAGGTACTAATATATTCATTATCTTTCTTATTTATTTACATGAATTCACTCTCCATTTTTGTGCAAATAATTTTAGGAAAATACTTGTTGAAAAATTCCTTCTTAAACTCTTCCCATGTCATGGAGTCAATTTCCTCATATTCTTGATAAGAGTCCACCATTGATTAGATTCACCTTCCAAACAATACACGACCAAAATAACCTTATCATTGTCTTATAATTAGAGAAAATATAATATTTTTTTATAAAATTGATCCATTACTCAGAAATAATTGGATAAGAGGAACCACTGATGGAAGGTGTAAATTATTGTATAAAAAGACTCAACAGTGAGTTGTTTATTCCTTTGTTCATTTGGAAGTTCAACATGATTCATGTTACCATGTATATATTGAGAGAGTTGGGTGAGAATATCCATAATATTTTATATCCTAGACCCCATATCATTAGTTTTATCATGAGGATGGTCATTATATTGGTTGTCTCATTCATTGTTTGCATGATTCCTCCTGGTTCCAAACATTGACTAAAAACACTTAGTGTGAGCAACAATAATCATACTACGTAATCATGTAATCATGAAAAATCATTCATAGGATTTCTAATTCATGACACCTTCATTTCAATCTATGACACCTTAGGTTTAAGCTAGGCCATTCATGGTCATCATCTATTCAAATCCTTCATAACGGTTCATAAAGAAAATGTAAAATAACCCAAACATATCACTCAGGAGTGTCTGGATAGGTGTGTAGTATTTTTAATGACCTAGATTTCCCTAGGCCATCCCTTTGTGAAAATCCAGTGCTTGTGGTGTTCTTGGGGGTTGTATTGGTTTATTTTAGGAGATTGCCAAAAATAAAATTTCACCAAACGGTTTCACCAAAATAGTGGCACCGTACCGTCATAGTACCACCGTGAAGGTGTAATAGTAAAGGTGGCATCATGATGGTGGTACACTAAAACAGTATCTCACCCTTTTTCAAATTTCTAGTTTCCCAAGTTTTTTTTTCCAGTTTTTCCCCTCTTACGTTTTATTTGATATAAACCGAGTTTAAAGCCTTGTTTGGGAATTTTTAAAGGATTTTAAAAGGATATTAAGTATATATTTAATATCATAATTATCCTTGGACCTTGATACATTCAAACCACTTGATATTGACTACAATCCCACATTAATGGCCTTTGGAACCATTTCCTTCCGTTGATATAGGATCTGACTTTTTCTAAAAGTTGAGGTCCTCTCTTCTCTTTTCTATTGGTGCATCTAGATCCTTCCTCTCTAGAAAAGTCATGCGCCTATGATAGAGCCCTTTCCTACTTAGTTTTCTTAGAGTTTCCTACTGCTCGTGAGATCCCCCATTTTGTAATAAAGAGGAGTTTTGCTCACCTATTGTTTCATATAGGGATTCTTCTGTCTCTCTTTATTGTGTATCATGCAGGGTGGGTATAATAATGTTTCTTTGTGAGAATGGATGAATCAAAATTTAACAAAGATAACAACAAGTAATAAATAAGTGATGGGGTAGATGTTGATGTTATGTTGTTTTTTTTAATTTTTATCTTTGAGGATGTGGTCTGCCGTGGCTATATTGGCTTCTGAAAATCATAGTCGTTGGTGGTCCTTGCTTGCGCACTAGTGATGCTCTATTTTTGTAGTGATGATTTTATAAATGGATGTAATGTAAAATCTAATTAATCATGTATACTTGGTTAAATAAATGGATTCCCCAGGATCAAACCTATTCTATGATCACCCATGTTATTTAAAGTGAAATTAAAGAACCCCTCTTGATAAAACTAAATATGCTTAGATTAATGGTGTGTCTATGTGATATGTTTGGTTGGATTTTGTACTTCATGGGGTTTGTGTGAATTTACTGTTAGTAACCTTGTTACAGGTACAAGGGAGTGGATAGAAGAAATAACCTTGTTAATGGGGAAGAATATGTTTGTGTATCTGGGTTGTTGTTTGGTGGGGTTTTGCTATGGGCTTTATGTATGGGGTGGTACAGGAGGTATGTTGGTATCTCAGTTTGAGAGATTGATTGATTGTGGAATGGATAAACTTGTAGGAAGTGGGACTACCTTTAGTTTATGATGTGGTTGTAGAACTTGTTATGTAGTGGGACTGCATCTAGGAAATGTTTGGGAAGTGGGGATGCATGATTGGTTTGTGTCATGATTTCATGTTTATAGGTGTACTGGGTGTGGTGATGTTGTGTATAGGGACTATCGAGTTTGGTTGCGAGGTCATTATTGAGTGGGATAACTTTGAATAATGATAGTTGGCAGTTGTTGAATGGGTGTCTAGGAAGAACGGGGGGGGGGGGGGGGGGTGCAGTGGGACTGTAGGTTGGTTGTTCTCTATTGTTTTTATGAATGAGTGTTAAAATGGAAATGATTTGCCTTGGTCCCTCTTACCTTGTTCAATATTGGAAGTACTGAAGAACGAAGTGGGTTGGTTGCTGTGCATTTAGTTAATCATGATCTTTGCCTTCTGAGAATAGTTTCAGATGTTGTTCTTGGTAGTTGCCTCAGGTAGTGCTGGAATAAATTAAAGTGAAACCCTTTAATTAATGAATGGAAAGTGATTAAATGAAAAATGGGTTGGTTTTATGCTTTGTTAATGGCAGTTTTTGTGGTCGTGTATACAAGGGTAGTAGCAAAAGTGGTTCTGGTGGGCTGGTTGTTTGTTTTGGGACCCGTAGGTTGGGTTGAGTGTTTTTTTACTTATATATATAAATTTTAGTTCCTTGTTTTTTCTATAAACACCCCACCCTTGTTGAGCACCATGTTCCGAACACCCTTATTTCATGGGAGTGGGTGTCTTTCCCAACATCCTGGTGGGAGGATGGATGACTGCTTACTGAATTTATTCCTTGAACCCTCTTCTAGGTTCTTACCGCTCGAGCATATCCGAGAAGGATGTAATGGCTTTAGGTCTACTATATCCCAAGATCCTTAGGGCAGGTTTTGGTGTGGGTGAGAGGCCTAGGTGTTTGTGGGCCAAGTTTGTTTCCTATGTGTCTTTGGGATAAGGCCCAGGTGTTTTTGGGTGAGAGGCATGGTTGTTTTGGCCTAGGTGTCTATGGGTAGGATTTGTGTGTGGTTTGAGTCCCAAGTGTGTGTGGATAGGTTGTGGTAGTGAGACTGCATTTTGGAAGAGTGGTATCATCAAGACGTTAGCTATTAGAAATGAGTTGATAACCACTGGGAAAGAAGTGCGGGGCACCCAAATGTCGATGTGATTATACTACTACTTTACTTGACTTGCGTTATTTGGGGAGTGTGCCTTGGTGAGGCTGGGTGTTTAGCTTTCCTTATTAGGTGTTTTTGGTTTCTTCTATTTTCATGGGGGGCATTAGTATGCTTCTTTTACTTGTGTATGAGGGACTTTTGTTTCCTTACTGAGTATACTTGTATCTCACCCTACAATATAAAACTATTTTTAGGTTTCCAGGAGGAATTTGAGGATTATGTTGGACCTTACTAGCTCGGGTGTTGGGATAGTTGTTGTGCTTCTACTTAGTCTCTTTCTTTTGGTACTTGATTTGGTGTTTTGGTTGTACTTTTTTCATAGTTTATGTTTAAATCATGCATGGGATTGATTTTGGTTTCCTTTATATAAATGTTTGGTGTTGTTTGGGATTTTTACCATATTATCTCCTAATCCTATTTTCATTAAAAGGGAAATTCCTTTCATTTTGTGTGAGATTCTATACCCTTGGTACTAGTCTCCACTCCAGGTCCTATTGAAGGTGGGACTCAGAGGACATTATTTATCTTTCATCTTGGAGAAGGAAGGGCATGACACTTTGCTGTCCCTTCCCTCATCTTGAAGAAGGCGGGTCGTGAAAGAATGGTATTAGAGGCTAATGGTTGAGGGATAGGATGGAGTTCAGAGTTAGGCCCAATTAGGATTGTGTGGGATGGTAGGGAAACAATGTTAGGCAATCTTGGTGTGTGAAATAGGGTAAGGAAGACCGGCTAGGATGTGGGATTTTAGGGCCCCCTGTGATCTGATGTAAGGACTCTGGATCTACTAAATGACCAAGTGAGGCTACACTGATTGTAGAGTAGAGACCCTAGGAAAGGTACGTGAATAATAATTACTTATTTTATTATGTTTCTTGGGCGTTTTGGGATTTAATTTAAATAAATATTTAAAATAAATCTTAAAAGAAAATTTCCATACTACCTGGGGCTTAGGAGTTCCTTGTTTACCTTTTTAGTTATGGCACCCAGATGTTTCCCACATGTGGTACGAGAAGTTGAGGCCCAGAAAAACGACTTAGTTGATCAGTGGAGGGCCGATCGAGAGGAGGAAGATGACTTGTGGCAAAATACCCTTTGGGATTTCCAATAGCAGACCTTGGGAAAGTACAAAGGCAGCGTTTCATACTCAGAGATGAAGGGATAGTTTGAGGAGTTAACAATCACCTTTACCTTGATCCGTTATTCGAGGGAGTATTGGGTTCCTCTGGAAGTGAGCCAGATGCAAGGAGCAACACATAAGTGGTGGAAAGTTTACCTCGGGGAGAGGAAGGAGACCGATGTCTCATGGGCTGACTTTGAGAGGGAGTTTCAGGTAGAGTTTCTTTCCTCGATGATGAAGGCTGAAAAGAGGCAGGAGATGCTCTCCCTCTAGCAAGGGAGTATGCCGGTGAGGGAACTAGGGATCAAGTTCAAAGATCTCCTATGTTTTTCTCCGGATCTCTTTCTGGATGAGGAGTCGTGGGCAAGATGCTTAGAGGAGGCACTCCAACCTTCTCTTCAGTATGCCATCACACCCTTTACCCTACCGACATAATTATAATTTTAGAAGAAGGTTGAAGTAGTGGATAGAATGTAATCACGGGGAGGTGTATTGTGAGTGGGGAGCCAACCGAGTTCCTTAAATGGGAAGACAGTCAATACCAGGTCTCTGGCATTAGGGCCCTCTAGGTTTCAACCAATAGGAAGTAGACCTCAGTAGTTCTAGTTCCAATCTCCTGGTCCTCACTCTTTCCCCATGGGCTCAGGGCTGAGGTTCTTTGTTTGTGGAGGCCATGAAAATATTCAGAACCAATTACTAGTTCGAGCTCAGTATGGTGGGGGTGGGAAGGTTTAGTGCCCACCTCAGTAGCAGCAGTTGCTGGTTAGGCCTTTCCAGTAGTAGGGGTAGCGGGCTCCCACTCCACCAAGGGTAGACGGTGTTAGAGGAGGCCGAACTCAGGGTTCTCCTTAGGGACCTTGACTAGGTAATGGTTGGGGAGGTTTTTGACAATAGAGGGGTATAGGAGCTGGGTGTGGGAAGTTGCACGCCGCCGAGGCAGTTGTTCCAGTGGGGCTGGAGGTTGTTTGAGGTACAATCAGTCTGTTTAGTACTCTTGTGTGTGCTTTGTTTGATTTAGGAGCTTTACACTCCTTTGTTTCACCCACTCTATCCCATTCCTTGGGACTATATATAGAGATAATTCTCATTCCCCTGGTGTTGAGCACACCAGTTGGAGGTTAGACCAGTCTATTTGATGTTTTCCAGGTATGTAGACTATTGTTGGGGCCACATCAGTCCAGTGGGGATCTTCTTCTGCTACAGATATAGTCATACGATGTCATCCTAGGAATCAAATGGTTTTTTTGAGCATGCTGTTATCGACTACTTCTGGAGAAGAGTCATGTTTTTAGGTGTTGATGGCCAGCGTGTAGTTTTCGTTGGTGAGTGGGGCTGTCAGGTGGGCAATCAGTGTGTAGAGCCTCTTCTCTCCTTATCGGCCGTTATGTCAGTGGGATCAAAAAACAAAAATATGGTGGAGGTTTTGGGGGTTGTTATAGAGTTCCTAAATTTATTCCTAGAGGAGGTTGTGACTCTACCCCCTTGACACAACGTTGAGTTCGGAATAGGCTTGCAACCCGGTGCCCGTCTGATTTTGATGGCTCCCTATCGGATGACACCTTCTGAGTTGTGGGAGTTTCAGATTCAGGTTGATGACCTGATGAAAAAGGGTTTTATTTAGCCGATCGTGTCATTGTGGGGTTCTCTAGTATTGTTTTCAAAGAAGGCAGATGGTGGCATAAGGCTTTGCATAGACTACTGGAGACTGAATCAAGTAATGGTCAAGAACCATTACCCTCTTCCAATAATAGATGATCTTTTCGACTAGTTAAGGGGATTAGGTTGGTTCTCCAAGATCAATATGTGGTTTGGATATCACCATTTGAGGGTAAAGGAGGGTGATGTCCCGAAGAATTCTTTCAAGTGCAGGTATGGGAACTTCGAGTTCGTGGTCATGCCCTTCAGTGTTATGAATGCACCGGCCTTGTTTATGGGGCTCATGAAATCTATCTTCCACAAGTTTCTGGACTAGTTCATCATCATGTTCATTAAAGATATTATGATTTACTCAAAGTCAGATGAGGAGCACACTAAGAACCTCAGAACAGCCTTGGAGATCCTCTAGAACCACTATCTATATGGGAAGTTGTCCAAGTGCAAGTTCTGGATGTGAGAGGTGCACTTCCTTGGACATGTGGTGTATCAGCAAGGTATAAAAGTGGAACCGTCAAACGTCGAGGTATTTTTTTCTTAGGAAGAACCCAAGAACGTGGAAGAGGTTCACATATTCCCAGGTCTAGTAGGTTATTATTGGAGGTTCGTACCCGAATTCTCTCGAGTTGTAGCTCTATTTACAGCTTTGATCAGAAAAGAATAGGCCTTCGTGTATAGTGAGCAGTGTCAGTCAGTTTTCAGCTACCTAAAGGGGAATCTGGTTAGTGCTCTAGTGCTTAGGTTTCCATAGGAATGGGTGACATTTGAGGTGTTTTGTGATTCTTTTGGTCTAATATTGGGATGTGTGCTAATGCAGAAGCAGAGAGTGATCTCTTACAGGTCAATGAAGTTACATCCACATGAACGTAACTATGCCACCCATTATCTAGAGCTTGGAGTGGTCATATTTATGCTGAAGTTGTGGTGACATTACCTCAGCGGGGATCACTTTGTGGTCTTCATGAATCACAAGAGATTGAGGTATATCTTCTCCCAATGAGACTTGAACTTGCGACAATGAAGGTGGATGAAGTTTCTCTAGGACTACGACTTTGATCTCAAGAAAGGGGAATGTGGTGGAAGGTTCCTTAAGCAGGAAGTCACAGAAGGAGGCAATTCAGGAATCCACAGATGCTTGGAAGGAAATAGAGGAGTTGGATGCTTTGCATCTAGATGAGAGAGTGGACAATGATAGAGCCTGTCTGTTTCAGAAGAAAATACGATCTTCCTTGATATGACAGGTGGAGGAGTCTTAGTGGGGAGACTTAGAGACTGAAGTGATGCATGATTGTGTTGTCCAAGGTGATGCTCTGGAGGGATGGTCATAGGATAGTCATAATCAGATGTTGTTCCGTGCGAAGCTGTTTGTCCCAATGGAAATATGTGAGGGAGTTCTCTATGAATTCCATATCTCACCCCTGGTGGTGTATCTAGGAGTTTATAAAATGTATTGAGGATTGAGGTAACAATTTTGGTGGCCTAGGATAAAGCGAGTAGTGGTGGAGTTTGTGGTAAGGGGCCTAGTGTGTCAGTAGGTGAAGGTTTAGCATCGTGTTCCCAGCAGTCTGTTGTAGCCCTTAGATGTTCCTGAGTGGAAGTGGGATGACATATCAATGTATTTTAGTCACGGGATTACCCAGGACTCAGGGAGGATTCGATTCTCTTTGGGTGGTAGTGGATCAGTTGATGAAATTGGCTCACTTCTTAGCGATCAAGGAGTCGAGCGTAGTGGATTCCTTAACACAGAGGTATGTGGATGAGGTCATGCAGCTACATGGAGTTCCAAGATCCATTATCTCAGATCAGGATACCCATTTTATGTCATGAGTCTAAAGGGGATTTTATCATGCCTTTGGCACTCAATTACGCCTCAACACTTCTTTCCACCCTTAGATGGATGGACAGATGGAGAGGACTATCCAGACATTGGATCACATGTTATGGGCATGTGCTTTAGACTTTAGTGAATCTTGGGTGTAACATTTGCCCTTGGTAGAGTTTTCTTGAAATAATAACTATCAATATTTCATTGGTATGTCTCCATTCAAAGCTCTATATGGGAGGCCGTGTCGTTCACCCTTGTGTTGGACGAAATTTGGGGAGTCATCTATTCTTACGCTACAAAAATAGGCGATTGAAAGAGGTTATAAAACCTTATAAACACTTAGTGGCAGTTACCCAAAACTGCCACTAAAGTGCCCACCTACTCTGATTAGAGGCGGTTTTAGGTAAGCACAGGTAAAATGGTGATGTGATTAATGGAAGTTAGATTAGAGGTGGTTTTAACCCTCTCTAATCTCACCCGAAATTCACTATAAATGGCTCATTTAGGGGCGGCTTCAACCGCCCCTAATTTAGGGTTCAATTAGAGGTAGTTGTACAACCACCCCTAATCTAGGATGTCTTTTTACATAATTGGGAAGGCCCCATGGACACCCCAGACACCCACCTGATGCCACATGGACACCCATGCACACACCACCCAACGCCCCATGGGCACCCCTCACTGACCCCACACCCCCCTGCTGACACCCCAAAGACCCACCACCTAACGCCCCATGGACACACCACACCCCCCGATGATGCCTCCCATGGACACCTGAGACACCCCACCTGGACACTTGGGATGGACACCTGGGACACCCACCTGACGCCCCCATGGACACCCCACTACTGACCCCCTACACCCGGGACACCCCACCTAGACGGACACCCGAGACACCCCACTTGGACAGAAACCCATCTAACACCCCCCATGGACACCCCACCGCTAACCCCCCATATCCCTACCGAAACCCCCCACTGACACCCCAACGCACGCTCGCAAACACCCCCAACGCCACGCTGATGATCCAGATAACCCAGCTAACGCTGCAAAAATTGGCACTGGGAGGATTTGAACAGCGGACCGCCTCCACATATGCCGAGAGACTCAACCAACCAACCTGATTCACTTTTGATATATAATACACAATATGTTATATTTATTTACATATGTTAAGTTATATTTACTTATATACAATATATATATATATATATATATTTCTATATAAATATAAATAATATTATATATTTCTAAATATATAATATATTTTTGTATAATATTTATATATAATATATATAAATAATTATATTTACATATATAAATATATATTTATACATTTATATTTGTGTGTGTGTGTTTATGTATTTATATAATATTTATAGATATAATATAATTATAATATATATATAATTATTTTTATATACTTATATATATTCGTGTTTATAATAATAATATTATTAATTATTATTATTACATATATTTTTTAAACTATAACAACTATATGTTGGTTTTATAAATACTATAAATTTATGTATTTTATGATTTATATTATACAAATATTATATTAAATAAATTTATATTATATATTTATATATGTATTTATATACATTTATATTATATAATGTATACACATATATGCACACACAAAATTAAATTCATTCATATAATTGGAAATACATAATATAATTAAATTATATATATATATATATATATATTTATATTTACTAAATTAATTTATAATTAATATGGTATACTAATATATATATATAAATAATAATTATATAATATATATAAATTTATATATAATAAAATATTTATAATTTAATTTATATAATATAAATATATAATATATTTAATTTCATCTATATTATATATATTTGTATACCTAATATAATATAAATGTATTTATACATAAATATACAATAAAAATATATTTAATATAATGTATGTATAATATAAATCATAATATAAATGTATTGTATTTATAAAATCATATATAAATTTTATATATTTGAAAAAATATATTTATAATTACATTTATATTATGTATACCAATATTTATATATGCATACATTTTTTTTATATGTATAAGTATTTATTTAAAGTATATAATATATTTATATATATATATATGTTTATAATACATTTAAATACATTTTTATAATGTGCTTATGTTACACACACACACACACACAAACATATATATTATAAAATTTGAATTTATATGAGATTTATTTTAAAAAATAAATAAATATTAAGTTGGGTTAAAAACCCCCTCTAATAAAATGGATTAGTATCGGTTCATGAACCTCCTCTAATTTCTTGAATTATAGGGGTTTACAACCCCCTCTAGTGTTATAGATTAAAGAGGGTTCACAACCCCCTCTAATGTCATATATTAGAGGGGGTTTACAACCCCCTATAATCTAAGGGATTAACAACCCTCTAATTTATTATATTAGAGGGGGTTCACATCCCTCTCTAATTACATACATTAGAGGGGGTTCAAAACCCCCTATAATATCCAAATGAATATATATATATATATATAGTTCCTATAAAATCCAACCGAACATATAGCGCCACTAATTACTAAATTAGCAGTGGTTTTGACATAACCACCTCTAAAATCTAACCAAATATTGAAAAAATAATGTTAAGGAATTTAGAGGTAGTTATGAACCCCCTCTAAATTCGATTATTAGAGGGATTGTGAATAACCCCATCTAAAATGAATTTAGAGGGGGTTGTGCATAACCCCTTTTAAAAAATTGGTGCTAATCTGCTGTTTTTTTGTAGTGTTAGTCCAGACATGGTACAAAGTACGACGGAAAAGGTGAAACTTGTCCGTGAGAGGATGAAGGCAACACATGACCAAAAAAAGTCATATGCCAATAATAGGAGGCCTTTGGAGTTCAAGGTTGGGGACCATGTTTTCTTGAAGGTTTCCCCTCGACATGGGCAACATAGGTTTGGCATAGGGAGTAAGTTTTCTCCTAGGTTCATCAAACCTTTCGAGGCGTTGGGATGAGTTGGTGAGGTGGCATATCAGTTTGAATTTCCACCATAGTTAGAGAGGATCCATGATGTATTCCATGTCTCTTAGCTCCATTAGTATCTACACGATAACTCCCACGTCTTTGACTAGGTATAGTTGGATATTAAGGATGACACGATGTTCATGGAGCGACCAGTAAGAATCGAGGACCGTGAGGAGAAGGTGTTTCGTGGATAGACCATTCCTTTGGTTCATGTATTATAGAGGTATGGTGGCCTCGAGGAGAGTACTTGGGAGTGGGACGCATAGATGCGTGCCCAGTACCCAGAGATATTCTAAGATTTATTTCTATGTTTTACTTTTGTGCTTTGTTTTATGATATAATGCTCAAACTCGTTTACTATGAGATGAGTTGTTTCCCTATTCTCTAAATGTGTGTAAAATGTCCTAAATGTGGGGAGTGGCGGACCTGATCCCTAATCAAGATGCATTAATGTGGATGCTATTGAACCCGTGCAGGCGAGTCAGTTCTGCCCAAAGCAGATAGTATATTGACATGGAGGAATGATCTTCCTAATCCATGTGTCTAGACAGTGTGACCTTTGGTGTTTGTGTGGTTTTTTGGGTCAGTGGGGACTTAGTGTTTGTATAGTTGTTTAGGAGATATATGTTAAGGAGGTGTTCTTGGATGTTAGGGTTTTCACTCCAGCTTTTGAACAACACAAGGTAGTTTTTCCCTGAGAGGTATCTTATGGGGTGGTTGTTTGGACCCCTCTTTTCTGAGTTTGGTTTTAAATTCTCAAGAACAAGAATAGTTTGAGAGGTATCTAATTTAATTACCTAGATTTACCCAGGCCATTCCTTTGTGAAAATCTAGCGCTTGTGGTGTTCTTGGGGGTCATAGTGGTTTGTTTCAGGAGTTTTCCAAAATTTCAGCTTCACCAAAATGGTGGCACCGAAATGGTGTCACACCGAAATGGTGGCACCAAAAAAGTGGCACTGTAAAGGTGGAACCGTGATGGTGGCACACTGAAACAGTTTCTCACAATTTGAAAAATTTCCAATTTCCCAAGTTTTTTTTCTAGTTTCACCCCTCTTATGTTTTATTTGATATAAACCGAGTTTAAAGCCATGTTTGGGTGTTTTTAAGGGCGTTTAAAAGGATATTAAGTATATATTTAATATCCCAATGCTCCGTGGACCTTGATACATTCAAACTGTGTGATCTTGACCATGATCCCACATTAATGGCCTTTGGAACCGTTTCCTTCCATTGATATAGGATCTGTCTTTTTCTAAATGCCAAGGTCCTCTCTTTTATTTTCTCTTGGTGCGCCTAGAGTCTTCCTATCTAGAAGAGTTGTGCGCCAACGTTAGAGCCCTTTCCTGATCATTTTTCTTAGATTTTCCTACTGCTTACGTGATCCCCTTTTTTGGCGCAAAGAGGATTTTTGGTCGCCTGTTGTTTCAGGTAGGGATTCTTCTATCTCTCTTTATTGTGTATCATGCAGGGTGAGTATAGTAATGTTTCTTTGTGATAATTGATGAATCCAAATTTAACAAATATAATGAGAATTAATAAATGGGGGATGAGGGAGATGTTGATGATGTGTTGTTTGTTTTAATTGTTATCTTTAAGGATGTTTCCTGTTGTGGCCGTATTGGCTTTTGAAAATCATGGTCGTTGGTGGTCCTTGCTTATGCACTGGTGATGTTCTGTTTTTATTATGATTCTTTGATAAATGGATGTAACATGAAATCTAATTAATCATGTATACTTGGTTAAATAAATAGATTCCCCAGGATCAAACCTATTCTGTGATCACCCTTATTATTTAAAGTGTAATTAAAACCCCTCTTGATAAATCTGAATATGCTCGACTTAATGGTGTGGATTTGTGTTGTGTTTGGTTGGGTTTTGTACTTCTTGGGGGGTTGTGTGAAGTTTCTGTTGGTAACCTTGTTATGGGTACGAGGGAGTGGGAAGAAGGAATGACCTTGTGAATGGGGAAGGGTATGTTTGTGCATCAGGGTTGTTGTGTGGTGGTGTTTTACTGTGGGATTTGTGTATAGGGTGGTACAAGAGGTGTTTTAGTATCTCAGTTTGAGATATTGATTGATTGTGGAATGGATAAACTTTCAGCCAGTGGGATTGCCTTTGCTTTATGATGTGGCCGTAGAACTTGTTATGTAGTGGGACTGCATCTGGGAAATGTTTGGGCAGCAGGGCTACAAGACTGGGTTGTGTTGTGATTTTATGTTTATAGGTGTGCCGAGTGTGGTGTTGTTGTGCAGTGGGGCTACCAGGTTTGGTTTTGAGGGCATGATTGAGCGAGATAACTTTGAAGAATGACAGTTGGTAGTGATTGAATGGGTTCTAGGAAGAACAGGGGGGGTAGTGGGACTACAAGTTGGTTATTCTATGTTATTTTTATAAATGGGTGTTAAAATGGAAATTCTTTTCCTTGGTCCCTATTACTTTGTTCAATATTGGAAATACCAAAGAAATAAGTGGGTTGGTTGTTGTGTGTTTAGTTAATCAGGCTCTTCACCTTCTGAGAACGGTTGCAGATGTTGTGTTTGGTAGTTGCCCCAGGTAGTGCTGGAATAAATTGAAGTGAAATCCCTTAATTAATGAATGGAAAGTGGTTAAATGAAAAAGGGGTTGGGTTTATGTTTTGGAACTAGCTGTTTGTGTGGTTTTGCATATAGGGTTAACATAAAAAGTGGTTCTGGTGGGATGGTTGTTTGTTTTGGTACCCTTAGGTTGGGTTGAGTGTTTGTTTACTTATATGTATAAATTGTAGTTCCTTGTGTTTTCTATATGCACACCACCCTTATTTATCACCATGTGACTAACATTACCATTTCATAGGGGATGGTGTATTTCCCAACATCCTATTGGGAGGATGGATGGTAGGTTAATGACTTTCTTCCTCGCACCCTCTTTAGGGTTCTTACTGCTCGAGAATATTCAGGAAGACTGTAATGGCTTGAGGTTTACTATGGCCTGTAGGCAGGTTGTGGTATGGGTGAGAGGCCTAGGTGTTTGTGGGCCATGTTTGTTTCCCAGGTGTCTTTGGGATGAGGCCTAGGTGTTTTTGGGTGAGAGGTGTGGTTGTTGTGGCCCAGGTGTCTGTGGGTGGGATTTGTGTGTGGTTTGGGGCCCAAGTGTGTGCGGGCATGTTGTGGCAGTGGGATTGCATTTTGGAAGAGTGGTAGCATCAAGATTTTAGCTATTATGAATGATAAGATAACCAGTGGGAAAGTGGTGTAGGGTACCCAAATGTCGATGTACTTATACTACTACTTTACTTGACTTGCGTTATTTGGAGAGTGTGCCTTGGTGAGGCTAGGTTGGTTAGATTTCCTTGTTAGGTTCTGTTGGTTTCTACTATTTTCACAGGGGCATTATTATTCTTCTCCCACTTATGCATGAGTGAATTTGGTTTCCCTACTGATTATACTTGTATTCTCACCCTACAATATAAAACCATTTTCAGGTTTCTAGGAGGACTTTGAGGACCATGTTGGACCATACTAGCTCGAGCATCGGGATAGTTGTTGTGATACTTCTTAGTCTCTTTCTTTTGGTACTTGATTTGGTATTTTGGTTGTACTTTTGTCACATTTTATGTTTAAATCAAGAATGGGATGGATTTTGGTTTCCTTTATATAAATGTTTGGTGTTGTTTAGAATTTTTACCATCTTATCTCCCGATCATATTTTCATTAAAAAGGGTAATTCCTTCCATTTTGTGCGAGCTTATATACCCTTGGTGTTAGTCACCACTTTGGAGCCTATTGAAGGCAGGACTCAGAGGTCATTATCTCTCCTTCATCTTGAAAAAGGAAGGGCCTAACACTTTTACGTCCCTTCCCTCATCTTGAAAAAGGCGGGTCATGATAGTCTTATTCCCACTCATAGTTCACCAATGACGATTGAGTTAATACCCAATCCACCACTTTTAGAGTTTTTACCCCTAGGTTCATCTATGAAATAGATGGATCAAATTTCCAGTATCCAGATAGGGATGTATTTGATAGGAAAACTACATAATCTATACTTTACCAAATCTTTAGGATGTTATCTTATACATAGACTTATCCCCAGGGTTTTCACCAAAGTTTTCAAAACCTAATCTCTAAAAACTAACTAAACCATTCTTTGATACCAACTGAGGTAACCCAAGCATTTTATACATTAATATTGCATCATTTAAGATAAATATTCAATACATTTTATAATAATATACACCCCAAAACTATAAAGGTTTAGAGTATTTAGAGACTAGATACATAATAATATTATTTCATGAAATATATTCAATATATCCCATAAATTTTTTCTCATATAGTACACTTATTAGATATACCCTACTTAAAACCTTTATTTATAACCCGGGAAAAGGAAACATAATAAATTGTGAGCTCAGATGTTCAATAGGGGTAAACATAAGAGATATCAATCAATGATCATAAGTGAGTATAATATAAGCATAAGGGTATGTGAACATGATCATAAATTACAATAATAATACCCAATTAGTCAAATATTATTAATCATAAATCATGGAATAAGGATTTTTCATAATAAAAGACATAAATCATAAGTGTGTGGAATCATCAATAATCAACCATGATCTATGAGAACATATCATAATCATAAGAGATAAGTTTATGGAATATAGATAAGTATATAAAATCATTTCCTTAGTCAAGGTTCACTTATAAGGATATCATAGTGGATTGGGTTCACTCCCCATTCCATCATCTCCTTAGTCAAGGTTTACTCCCAAGACTATCTTATTGGACAAATTCCCTTACTGAACTGGGTTCACTCCTCATTACAGTCCTTATTATCTCATGAGATATCCATCTTTACCCAATGTATTGGAGGGCTATATAATTATGGGCTCACCCATCACATAATAAAAACTATACATATGTATAAGATCATAAAACATTTATCATATCATCATGCCATAACTCATTAAAAGGAAACATGTTTCATAAATATTTCATCATAGCATAACTCATGGAAAAGAAACAAGTTTTATAAAGGTTTCATCATAACTTAATTAACCCATGGGAAAGAAACTAGTTTCATAGAATCATCCTTAAATAATCATAATCATAATTCATCTAGATAAATAAAGTGGATGGTATCATAAAATCATATACCCAGTGAAGCATACCGATCCTTAAATGGTATTTACATACATAAAATGTATCTTTAAAATATCATTAAATCATTTATTTTAAAACATGAGAAAATATCCATATCTTTTGATAAAATTTTAACTGAAAATTCATAGAATATTGAGAAAATATCTTTCTTTAAAAATAAATTAGGAAAATTTTAGAGGAATATTTAAATAAAATAAAGGTTATTCCCATGGGAAAATCTATTCACTTCATATACATTAAAAGAAACCATTTCTTTCACACTTTTGTAAAAAGTTAAAAATGACTTGTTAAAAAAACTCTTAAAAATGTTATTTTTTAAAACTTCATAAATAAAGTTAAAGGTAGTGAAAATTAACCTTTTAAAAAATTTCTAGTATAGTTAATAACTTTTATAAAATAATTTTGAAGAGTATGGACATGGAATAAAATGTTCATTGAATCAAGAAGAAATAAGGTCAACTTTTCATTAAAAATATTTTCTCGATCATTTTAATTACCAAAGAGATTAAAATGGAACTAATACATAAAAAATCCAAAAATAATTATATAAGAAGAAAATATATAAGTTTTAAAGGATAATATCCATATAATTTTCTTCAATGGAAATTTAATATATACATTCCTGAAAAGAAATGAGACTATAACATAAACCCCTTACCTCAAGTCCCACATCCCTTCTTCCATGTTCAAATATACCATATAATAAATATAGATTTATCATATATGTACATATATTCCAAAACCATATTTATATATAACTTATTATGCATCATTGTTTTATAATTTATAATTATCCTTTTTATTAACAATTTCTACATTAAAATGAACATTTGGGTGAAAACTGGTTTGTCTTCCATGCATGTTTCAATTTTATGTTTCCATTAATTATACCATGGCCATGGTTTATCATATCTAAAATCTTAATCATGAAATAATTATCATATTTATTAATTATATACACCTCTATAATTATTCATATAAAGAGGTGATGAAAAATTAATTACATCACTTCGTGGATATGTGAGTCCATATGTATGCACGAGTGATGTTTCCACTTTTTGATGGTTGGAATTAAAGAAAGGTAAATAATAGTTTAACTTTTTAGAATCATTATTATATCATATATTTCATATATATTTATTAGATTTATCCTTATTATCATCCATGTAAAATAGGAATGAAAAACAAATCACATCTCTTCATGGAGATGGTATTCCACACATACACCCACTTTGTGTATGATTTGTATTTTTTTTCAATGATTGAATTTTTTTTCAATGGTGGAAAATGAAATAACTTCATTTATTTCAATATTTTGAATAAGATAGAAAGAAATAATTTTTTTAAGTATCTAATATATCCAATCTTAGAAATGAAGTGAATGTAGCTTGGATAAAAGGATGAAGAAAATACCCAAGTATCATCATCTTAAGGAAGTAATTTTTAAGTATTTTAGTTTATAAGTTTAAAGATTGTTTCATTGGTTCTAATTTCAAATACACGTGTTAATTATGGTTAATGGAGACACATTATATAAAATAATGAATAATATTAGAAGAAATATGATTATATTATGAAGAGTTTTTTGGAATTGACATTCCAAAAGGAGAAGAAGAAGAATTGAAGAAAGATATGAAACTCTTTATTGCATAACAAGATTATTTAAAGTGCATGAAAATATTAATTTTCACAATGAATAATTTAGTTAAGATGATGCAAAATATTATTTTTCATAAATAAGAAGAAGAGGGAATTAATGAGAAGGCCATGCAATATCTTATTATTGCATGTGTTTTATTTTCAAGTTGATGAAGTTGGTAAATGGATTTGTATTAATTAGTATACTTATAAATTTTATAAGTTTTATTTTTGGAGTGTCTTTTATTAAAAAATTCAATCCAACTAATCCACTCAAAAATGGACAAATTAGACTATATATGGGATCCTAGGATCAACCATGTGGGACCCATCCCACACATGGGCTTCCATGGAGGGAGAGAAGAGACTGGGATCACAAAGCACCCATAGGACACGCACATGGTGCCCGTGGACCACACAATGGGGTGGCATGGCCTGTGTGGGTAGTGTATGTGAATAGTATATCTAGGTGTTGACCTTGGTTCCATGGATCGAAGCAGTGATAAAATAGAGTTTTTTATAAAGCATGGCTTAACCGTTTGAAGAATTGATGCGGGACAAAGTGATGCATGAAATGTTCCTCTGTATTAAAACATACATAAATTTCATCTACTGTTTTATCCAATATATCTCAGCCATCCGATATCCATGGGATTTTATCTTCTACTTTTAGATGCTCAACAATGCTTCTGTTCACTGGAGTTCAAGAATAAACTTATGATGATCAATCCTAAGGCCACTATAATCATTATGAAGCCAATATACTGAAGCAATGAGGTCACAAATATCTAATCATGCAATCTACATCTTTCATGTTGGTGATAACTCAAATAACATTATTTGTCTGAATGAAAATGAAGTTACATAATACCAACCAAGTACTTATCTTCATGGATAAGTTTGATCTTATAAAAAAGGATCATTTGATGCAAGTGAGGCATATTCACATAAGAAGATATACTGCTTTTATCGGCATACATCACAAGATAAACCTATGTTTGAAGAATATATTAATGCCGATATATTTATACATTCAACTATATTGATTTACATGACATGTTTTATAGGATCTTAATTCAATGGATGAATGGACCAAAGGATTTGGAACTCACCTATAAAAGGAGAGATACCACAAACGAAGATTGAACTGCTGCTCATGATATATATGAGAGATCTTATTTTTCTATAAAATAGAGCACTCTATTCTTTCTTTTACATGAAGAGGCAAGGATTTCCATGAGCCACTTGGATATGTGAAGAAGGGTGGATCCATGTACTCTATTACATAAAGAAGAAGATCCAGAGACATTAGAATTGTGTTAACACACATTTGACATGTTTTGAGAAGAACTTGTTCTATAAACTAGTGGATAAAACCTCACTATGTTGTATAAAGGATAAAGAAAAATAAGACCCCATGTATACATATTGTTACGCGAAGGAGACTTTGTGAGGATTTATATGAATAATATAGAAGATATCACACTCCTGTTTTTAAGATCAAGAACCACACTCACTCAGGTTTATATAAAGATGTATTAGCGTGATAAACCTTGCATCTGTTGTGGGTTTCATGAAAAATAAGAGTGTACAAAGTAGGGAGAATAGTGCGTGCATGCATGAAGAATAATATTCAATCATATGCATAGTTTGAAATACCTGAACTTGTTTTGTGCAAGGCATCATGAAGTTGATGAGAAAAAACAAACAAAATATATGTAACACATGAAATAATAATAATAAGATTATATATATGTGCTAGGGTTTTCATAAAATTTGCATGAAAAATTACCTGAAGTTAACATCATATGCAATATTAATTAATTAAGGATGATATTTTAATAAAATAAGGAAGAAAAACCTGCTCAAGCACTTTATCAAATAATAAGATAATACTGAACAATATTCTATATTTCTTGTGTAAAAGATCATAGACTAAAGTCGGACATAATATTAGATGAATTCATATCCAAGTTGTTAGTTTATTGAGTTTGTTCAAGATCATTATTTCATGAATTAATATTGAAAATGCGGTGTGATTCAATTAAATAAATATTTTTTTCACCAAGAATAACAAAGGTAAACTATTACTACATTCACTACTGATATTATATCAAAGAAGAAGAATAGATTGTGATGATGTTGAGCTGAACATTCATCAATTAGATAATCACAATGAAATTTTGTGATTAAATAAAGAGAAAAATAAAGTGATGTGCATATCTATTTGTACATTAAGAAGAAGAATAATATTGAGTAGTTTTTAGTTTATTAATGTGAATAATGAATGTTTCTTATTTGTTACTATGAAAGTAATAAGTGAAGAAGGTATTGGAAGAAAAAGGCAACACTATGACATCCAAAAGAAGTCTCATCTGGTGGAATACTTTATTAGTGTTACAAAGTACCTTACAAAGAAGGTGGAAACTATCTTCAAAGGAAATATAAAGAACCATCCTAGTGCTATAAAACTAGAAATTTCATTTGACTAAAGTGTAATGAAAGTTAAAGGATATTCCATGTTTACTGTATCCACATTTAAAGGATTTTTTCTAGTGGTTGTGCGGTATTGGATTATTTCCAAGCTATTCCAAATAATAGATACTATTATTGAGTAGTTAACCTTGTAAAAATATCTTGTGCCATATTTAACTTCTTTCATATACTTTCATATGAGAATAAAAAGCGAATAAGAGAATCAAGATCCTAACAAGTCTAAGAGGTAAAGGGATAAAAGTTATAATTGGTGAAAAATTTCCCAATACTAATTCACCCCCCTCTCAGTGTTTAGTATATACCAAAGTGTTCATATCAATTGGTATCAGATATAAGGTCCACCTCTATTGGATATTCTACATTGTAGTTATTCTCTTTTGAATATTTGAGTTTTTTTCTTGTGTTAACAATGAAGGTAAGTTTTAGTGATGATTCAGTTATCTCTAAGCATAATTCTATTTATACCAAGAATATGATGAATAGGAGGAAAAAATAGAAAATAAAACTAAAGAAGAAATCCCTATTATCTAAATAATAGTAAGTTTTAGTATCTACATGCCTTTCCAACAATAAATATATATCATGTTTGGAAAGTGAAGAGTAAATGGATCAATTTTCCATCAAGGATATGGATAACATTCTACCTCAAGTGATCACGAGGTATGTAAAAATTCTTATACAAATTTCTGTTAAGAATAAGATCCTAACATAAGTGGAGATGATGATCAATAACTTCTAAGGATATTTTAGTCGATATATTAAGAGATATTCTACATTGTATCCTCATATAAACATTTTCTCTTGTTTGTGGATTCTTTCAAAGTATACAGGAATAAATCACCTAGTTGGAAGAAGAAGCAGTTAATATGGAGAATTATTTATAAGGAATAATTCTAGAATTTTTAAATATATCTGGATAGGTTGGTGCCAATGAAGAAATAAAGAGGGATATTGAAATAAGTTCCTCAAAATGAATCAAATAAGTTTAAGAGAAATAGGGATTCAAGAAGGATTTGGAAGAAAATATCCATGCACTTGAAGAAAAATTGACAAATAACACTGATGTTAAGGATTTATAATTGGAATAAAAATCCATGAAGATTAGAGAACTTGACTCATTGTTACAAAAAAGGTAAGATGCATGAAGAGTAATTTAAAATAATGAATAAAGTTTGGGAAGATAAGGTTGTTATGATTAAATATCAGAAAAAAATCCTCAATATGAGATATCTAGAATTGAAAGTTTAGTTAACCAATTTTGAGAAGACACATATTGAAACCTCACAAAAGAAAGAGAGATTTGATGCTGCTAATCAATTCTCACAGGAGTAATCTAATGTCAAAATACCTTCAACATGTGATAATAAGATCATGACTTCATTCAATGATCTATCTTAAACAGCTGTAAAGAAAGAGGTACCATACATACCATATTGTAATAATGTTTCTAAATCTATTTCCTTAAATAGTGTAGGTTGGAAAAAAAATCTGAACAAGTATGGATGAAGAAAGGAGAGAAGAATCCCACCACCATGATTGGGTGGATAGAAAAAAGAGTGTGGAACCTGATTCCCCATGTAGTGCCCAATAAGATATGAAGAAGACCCAAAAACATAATATAGAATAAATAATAAGATCAAGGTTTGTGGGTCAATGTTGATGCTACAATATATTTCGTCACTGTGCATTAGATTATTGGTACAATACTTTAAATAAAAAATCAAAAAGGAAGTCTATGTCAAGGGGGAGTAAGCCAGAGGAGAAGATGAAACATCTACAGGTTATGAAAAATATGTATACGTAAAATAAATTTATAAATCTTGAAAGTATCTGTGATGTATGTAATGGTAGTGGTCATAAGAATGGTGTATGATCATCTCAATATGTATCTAAAGTTGATGATAAAATAAGACCATATAAGTTGGATAAGAAGTAGGAAGCAACCTTAGGAAGAAATCAGAAGAATGCTATAAACAAAAGTTCTTCCAATAAGAAAAGTGATAATATATTGGATACTAAATCAAATAAGTTAAATAAAAGTGCACCATCCAAAAAAACTAATAAGAAGGATGGAACTTAGAAGTCTCCATGTTAAAAATACAAACTTACTGCCAATATTATTAATGATATGTTAGTAATCTGAACAAAATATTTGGAGAGAATATAGAAAATAGAAGATGTAAAATCTAATAATAGTGAAAAAGAAAATATTCCACAATATTAAGACAAAGTAAATGAGAGGTTGTTAAAAAAATATAACTCTTGTGTTAAAGAAATTATGCGTGAGAGATGTGAGAAAGCTGGACATAGTACAAAGGTTGTTTAACTATTCTTCCATAATAAGAATTAGTCCTTAAGAGGAATAAGAATGCATCATCCATGAAGGATTTTATGAAGAAAAATCCTCCACACAAAGCAGAATAGAATTTTAAGAGATCCATCCTTCCCTAACATAAATTAGAATAGAATTTTAGATGTGAAAGTAAGAATACTAGAGGAATTAGAGAAACTTGGTTAAGAAAACTACCTCAGCCTTGCAGTTCACATTGATAAATCAAGTAATAACCAAATTATTCCATTAATATTTTTTATATTTGTACCTATAATATGGATAATTGAAGGTAAAGTAAGTTCTTAGGGGGAGAACTTGAGAAGCAGTGAGTGCTGTCGCTTCTTGATAGCAAAGCTGAAGAAGTTATTATCCTTGAATGATTCCTCAATTGGTATCCAAATACAAATATGGTAGAGGATCATATTTGATTAAGTTAAAGACTGTGTTATCATATCCTATATATTAAGGTTAAAGAATATACCATTTTGGTTTGATCTTATATTTGATATCTTGAAAAATAAGTATCGAAGAAGATCATCCTTGGTGAAGTTGTGGAAGTTGTCAAATCTACACAATTACAATTTAAAGATCCATTTTGGTGTATTCTTAATATTGGAACATCTTGAAATCAATTATTCAAGAGATCCACCATTATGAATATGTTAAGGAATTTTCCCTTTAGAGGGATACAAATGAAGAAATATGAAGCTGCTGCTAGAATCATTATTTCAATCGGTATCAAATATAATTATTCTGTAATATTCTTAAAGATAATTTCATTGTAAATGTATTTTTTTATTAATATCTCATACTTGGTTATCAAAAACAATAAACAAAATACAAAGGGAGATTAATTTAATTAATTAATAACATAAGAAATGTGGAAGTATGTAAGTGCTCTAAGGCCACTTATCATTCTTATTGTACTTGAATGTTTTTATCTGTTTTTTGAAGTGAGTACTAGAGTTTCATGTGGATTGTTCTTTAAAAAGTTTCACATATAATTTAGTATCTTCTATCTAGAATAAAAGTGTACATCCCTTTAAAAAAAGTATATGCGTTCTCATTTCATATGGTATCAAGATCAGTTGGTAAAGGAAAACTTTGTTGTCTAAATCAAGTCCTCTTGTTTTCTACATAGAGCATGACTCACATAGACTTAGAGTGAAATGATGGATGACACATTACTTTAGTATGACATAGTACCCTTTTCCCATGAACTTTGTATTTATTTTAAATAAGGGGAAGAGAAAGTGAAATGAACCTTTTTAAAAGTAAAGGGGATAGATTCACATACTGACATATTCATTTGGAAATAATTTTGAAGGTATTTACAACAAATAAAAAGGTAGAGATTATAGAGACCACTTTATGTATGGGTTTTATTTGTTTCCAATGGTTGATATTGGTTTTCAATGGTGTTCAATGAAATAATTTAATTTATGTCAATATGTTGAGTAATATATAAAGAAAAAAGTTTCTTAATTATCCAAGATATCTAATCTTGGAAACAAAGTGAATGTAGCTTGGATAAAAGGATCAAGAAAATAATAAATTCTCATTATCTTATGGAAGTTATTTTTAAGACTTTGAGTTAGAAGTTTGAAGATTATTTCATTTGTTTTAATTTTAAATACATGTGTCAATTATGGCTAATGGTGACACATTGTTTAAAACAATGAAGAAGATGAGAATAAAGATGATTGGATGATGAAGATTTATTCAAAATTGACATTCCAAAAGGAGAAGTAAAGGAATTGAATAAATCCTTGCTACTCTTTATTTCACAAGGAACTTATTTTAAGAGCATGAAGATATTAATTTAAATGAATAATACTTTAGTGAAGATAATTCAAAATATTATTTTTCATGATGAAGAAGAATAGGGAATTAATGATATGGTCATGCAATATCTTATTATTTCATGTGTTTTATTTTGAAGTTGAGGAAGTGGGTAAATGGATTCGTATTATTAGTATACTTACAAATATTCTAAGTAATTTTTTTGTGGGATTTTTATTAAAAAATTGGGCCAACCATTTCCACACAAGGAGGGCCAATTTTGACCATGTATGAGAGCCTAAAATCAACCATGCGGGAGCCAGTCCATGCATGGGCTGCCATGGTGTAAGAGAAGATATTGGGTTCACAAAGTGCTCGTGGGGAGCATGCATGGTGTCTATGGACCACACAATAGGGTGGCGCGACCCATGTGGGTAGTTTGTGTGCATATTGTATCCAAGTTCTGAATCCCATGCCATGGCTCAAAGAAATGATGTGATGGATTTGT
The DNA here is from genome assembly GCA_963277665.1 of Viscum album. Lineage (NCBI taxonomy): Eukaryota > Viridiplantae > Streptophyta > Magnoliopsida > Santalales > Viscaceae > Viscum > Viscum album. The sequence continues at coordinate 179,570,387 of OY728153.1, read as the reverse complement.
TTATAAAGCATTGCTCAACCATTTGAAGAATCGATATGTGATGAAGCAACACATGACACTATTACTTCATATTAAAACATATAGACATTTCATTTTATATTTGATCTAACATATCTTAGCCATCTGATCTCCATGGTATTTCATCCTTTACCTTTGGATGCTGGACGATGATTCTATTATATGGAGTTCATGACTAAACGTTTGATGATCAATACCAAGGATTCTATGACCATTCTAAAGTTGAGATACTAAATAAATGAGGTCACAAACATCTAAGAATGAAATCTACTTATTTCATGAAGGTTATAACTCAAAGAACATTCTTTGGACGAATGTAAATAAAGTTTTAGAAGGACGACCAAGTGTTCATATTCATGGATAAATTTGATCTTGTAAAAATAGAAGTATTTAAAGAACATGAGGTATCTTTACATAAGAAAATACACCACTTTTATCAGTTTACATCATAAGAGAAACTTATGTTTAAATAATATATGAATGTAGAGATCTTCAAACATTCAAATATATTGATTTACATGATATGTTTTCTAGGATTTTAAGTTGGTGAATGAATGGACCAAAGGTGGTGGAACTTGTCTATAAAAGGAGATAAACCACGACCAAAGCTTGTGATACCACTCGTGATATATATGAGAGATATTAATTTTATTGAAAATAGAGGACTCCACTTGTTATTTTACATAAAGAGGCATGGAGTTCCATGAGCCTCTCGACTATGTGAATAAGGTAGGATCCACGTACTCAGTTACAAAAAGAAGAAAAACCACATACACTCAACCTGTGTTAACACACACTTGATGTGTTTCAAGAAGAACTTATTCCATGAACTAGTGGATAAAACCATACTATGTTGCATGAAGGAGAAATAAGAATAATTTCCTATACATATACATACTATTACATGAATGAGACTTTGCACGAAGGACTTACATGAAGAATACATGAGATATCATGCTCTTGTTTGCACGATCAAGAACCACACTCACTTGGGTTTTCACAAAGGTGTAGTATCATGATATAACTTATGTCTATTATGGTTTTACTGAAGAATAAGAGTTCATGAGGAAGAGATAATAGTGCATTCATGCATGAATAAGAACTTTCACTCATATTCATGGTTTGAAATGACCAGACTTTTTTTTTCAATGCAACATAAAGTTGAAGAGAAAAAAAAATATACATAGCACATGAAATAATAACAATAAGATTCTATATATGTTCTAGGGTTTTCATGAAATTTATATTCAAAAATTTCATGAAGTTAACATTACATGAAATATTTATTTAATGTTAATTAAGTGAGGTTGATATTTTATTAAAAGAAGTAAGAATAACTTTCTTGAGAACTTGATTGACTAAGAAGATGATACTAAACAATATTCCATGTTGCTTATGTAAAAGATCATAGAGTAAATCTAAATAAAATATAATAAGACTTCATATCTAAGTTTTTAGTGTATTGAGTTTGTGAAAGATCATTATTTAATGAATTAATATAGAAAGTGAGGTGTGATTTAGTTGAATAAATATTTGTTGCACTAAGAAGAACAAAGGTGAACCAATACTACATTCACTACTAATATTGTATCAAAGAAGAATAATCAATAATTATGATGCTAATATTAAAATTAATCATTTATATAATCACAAATAAAGTTTGTGATTCAATAAAAAAAGAAGAAAGTGATGTGTATATCTGTTTGCACAGGAAGAAGAAGAAGACGATTGAGAAACTTTTAGTTTTTTGTTGTGAAAAAGGGAAGTTGGTTGTCTTTTGATGTGTAAGTAACAAGTGAAGAAGTTATTAGAAGAAAAAATGAGCAATTTTTAAATCCAACATAAGTATCAACTGTTGTAAGACTTTATTGGTGTTATAAATTACCTTACAAAATAGGTGGAAGCTATCTTAATAGGTAGTATAAAGAACTAGTCAGGAGCTATAAAACTAGCATTGTAATTTGATAAAAGTGTAATTAAAGTGAAAGGATATTCCCTAATTTATTTGATCACATTTAAAGGATTATTTTATAGTGGTTGTGTGGTATTTTGTTATTTAAAAACCATATAAAGGACTGACAACTCTTCTTGAGTAGTGAACCTTTTAAAAATATCATATTCCATATTTACCTACTTTCATATACTTTCATATGATAATAAAAATAGAATAGAAGCATAAATATCATAATAATTCTAAGAGTTAAAGTGAACAAAGTTATAATTGGTGAAAATTTTCCCAAAACTGATTCACCCCCCCTCACAGTATTGAGTATATCTCAAAGTGGTCCTCTCATGCACGTGCAACATTATCATTTCCAAAAGATGGAAAGGTAATAAGGTAGAGAAAATATTATAATTATAGAAGTATAATTATGTCATAAATATCATATATAAACTTTAAATTCATCATAATAACTAACTATGGAATATGGTGATGGAAAATGAATCATATCATTATGTAGAGGTGATAGTCCACACGTATGCACGAGCGATACTTTCATTTCCCATTTGATGGAAAGAAGGTTGAAAATGGTTATTACATCATCATAATAACATACTATTATATTTATGATACTAAATTCATAATTTTATTATGGATATAATATATTTATAGAAGGTTAAATATGAAATAAAATTGAAAGTACTCGGTTAAGAGTTATACCTCTTCATTGAGAAACCTACTTTGGATTACACCTTAATCCTTGAAAGGATGGTATTATGATCAAACCAGGACCTCTTAGATATGTTTAGAGATGGTAGGAAAGTATTTGGGAAGGTCTTGGCTGAGCTAGAAGGCTGATTAATTGTGAGGAAAAGAGGAGAGACGGTTCCCTTTTATAAGGGAGGGAGATGGCACACATGGAATTTTTCAAAAGATTAAAATATTTTAATGTTTAAATCAAGTCAAGTGGATACAAAATTCCAAATTTTAGTAAATAATAAGGATATAGCTGAAATAAAATCAACCAGTCAAATTAAATCAAGTGTTTCATGATATTTTAAACCTTATCTCTTAGGTTAAACCCAAATAAACTCGTTTTAACCTTAACCGTAGTAACAATTTTTTACTATTTTTACTATTAATTATGACCAAAAATTAAGTTGAAATAATTAAATAATATAAATTATGATGATTAAAAATATGGAATCCATTTTAAAAGATTCAATTTCTATAATTTGAAAAAACTCATTTTAAAATAAGTGCACAAAATACAACAAAACTATTTTTAGAAAGATACATTTTAAGCATAAAATAGAGTTTACCTTCATTCCATGTCATGTAAAAACTATTATATGAATGTTAAAATATTTTATTGAATATAATATATACTCATTTAATTAAAATATTTTATCAATAGAGATTAATTTAATTTATTATGATAAAAACTCATTGTGTGAATAAAAATAGTTTTTTAGAAAAACATTTATTTTTTACCTTCAAATGATTTTATTTCAATTTATAAACAATTAAAAACTAATTAATTAATTTTATAAATATATAAAATATAACTTTTAATAATTTAGTTAGTCTTATTTATATCTACCAATCCAATGGCTAGACAATAACTATCACATTAAATAATAATATTTTAATAGTATACCACTATTCGTTTAAATTCAGTATTTCTCATAAAGTAAGATATCAAAGGAATTAAATTTATTTAAATAGTAATATATCATAAAATCTCAGGGTGTTACAATGGTACCTTAACTTGAATTAAAATGGATCTATTGACTCATCAAAACCTTAAACACCATAAAGGGAGATCTATAGCCTATAAATAGACTCTTAGGAGGATTTGAAACATATAATCAACTTTAATCAATCATTGGATTAAAATCTACCAAAATTGTTCCTTATTGAGATACTTTCTTTGTGTTTCATTATTTTACACCATATCTCTCTCATACTTTCTTCTCAAGTTATCTCATCTCTTCCATTATTTTTTATTGATAATTAAGAGTGAGTTTCAAAGGGTTTGTGCTTGAAAAACCATCATTCTTATTCTTATTCTCTTGGGTTCTCACTACCAATGAAGTGAGGGATACAACCACCTAAAAATAATGTGCTACTTCTTTGTATTGTGTTTCTTGCTACAAATATTTAAAAAGTAAGTGTATTCCTCCTTGGGTGTCTTTGATACTACTAAATCCAATAGAATTTCGTTTTGGGTTTCTTTACTATCATTAAAGTCAAAATACTAATCTAAAAACTCTCAATAAATTGAGGGTAGGAGATGTAGGGAATCATATTGAGCTATTTCTAAACCCCTTTATCAAATTCTATTACCTTTAATTTTTAATTTTCATTGTGATTACTCTTTTAATTCATATATGTTATTCTTACTTTGATTACTTTAATTTATTTCTTAATTACATAATTATATCACATTATTTAGTTTTATTTTTTAAAAGGAAATTCACCCCACTCTTTCCATCTCACTCTGAACTATAGTATAATGGTTGTTTTTCAGATTAATAGATAGAGGATTGGATAGAGGAGGTGAAGTTATCCTTCAGTTCGATTTTTTCTTTAAAGGAGCACTGGGTTTCTTTAGCTATGATGATGTTGTGTGGGTCAGATCGATAATAGTGGATTTTTTCCCTTAGGGATCAAGAGAATTTGGTTGTTTCTTGGGAAAAGTTTAGGAATCAGTTTCATGTTGAGTTTCTATCTTCGACATCTAATGAAGGTTATTAGTAAGTTATCTTTACCCTTTGATAGGGTATTTCTAGTGTTCAAGAGTTTAGTATCCACTACAAGAACCTCCTACATTACATTTTAGACCTTTTTCTAGATGAGGAGGCCAGAGTGAGTCATTTTGAGGAGGCTTTGTGCCCAGAGATCACTAGGTTACCTCGTTTATGTCAAACTCATATACTGAGGTACCAATTAGGGAAGAGGTCATTGAGAGGACATTGATTGGGGATGAGTCATCATGAGATGAGAGTCACCAAGACCTTACTTAGAGCAGAGCTATGACCAAGTGTTCTATGTTTTCTAGCTAGAAGAAAAAGTTAAAGTCAATGGGGAGTAGGTTTCAACCTTCTTCAACTCATTTCACTAGAGCTAGTAGTTCTCATAGCCCTTCCACTAGGTTAGGAATAGTTTCCTTCTCTTCTAGAGGTTATATCCATTAAAATCAAGGGTGATTGATTTTCTTCAATATTAAACATGGGATGATGTTGATGATGAGATACATATATGGATTAATGCTAACACAAGATGTTAAGACCTGTGCAGGACTGGGGTAGGTAGTCCTGAGCTCAAATCATACTAAGGATGACTTATTTATAGAATGGATGAGTAGATAACGTAGTCATTGATGTGTGGCAGCAATAAACTAATGGATAATTAGAAGTGGATTATCTTCACACACACACACATATTCTTTTGATATATAATGGTTTACTTATATTCATTACTTAGTGAGAGATCCATGGTGATAATGTGGAATTAGTAGTACCTATTTTAGTTATGAGTTAGCTTCATATGTTTATTTAATAGGATTTAATATGCTTATTTCACATTTTTCATGAGAGGTTTCAATGAGGATACTAATGAGTATACATGTTATTATCACCCTAAAAATATATAAACTACTTTTTTAGGTTATTAGGAATAGGTTGGTGATCGGGATAGATGTTACTAACTTGGAGGAGTTATTGAGTAGCTGTTGGGAGTTTCTGGAGTTTGTGGTCACTGCCTAGTCATAATTTTGGTACTTGTAGTTTTTATTTCAGTTTATATATGAAATTACATGTATTGGGATATCTTATAGAATATGCGTGGTGTTGGTTGGTGGTTTATCCTTCACATATATTACTCCTTATACTTATTGAGGGAAATTACTCCCATGTGTGTGAATGATATACCATTTGTGTTATTCACCAACCCATGGTCTATTAGAGGTGGGATTTTGGCATCATTATCTCTTATTATTCATTGTCTGGCCTAGGAGGGGTACCTTTGAAGGGAGGGGGTCATGTCAGAGTATAATCAAAGGTGATAGTTAAGAGATAAGATGGATTTTGGAGTTAGGAACTAGTGAGGATGCATAGGTTGGTAGGTAAAAAATATCATCCGGGCTTAGTATGTGTAGTAAATAAGGGATACTAGCTAGAACATGAGATTTTATGGCCACCTGTGATCCAATGAAAGGACCTTAAAGTTTACTAATCATGCTAAGAGAAGTGATACTACTTGAAGGGTAGAGACTTAATTAAGGATCACACATCATGATGTTCTGCACCTATTTTTGAATTTGGGTAGGCAATGGGAAATAAGTTTAAATGAATTAATGAATTAATTAATCAACCTTAAAATGTTCTTTTGTCTTAGGGTTTAGGAGTGTCCATGTTTGTTCTTTTAAAGATATGACACCAGGTTGACATCCTCATAAGGTTCATGTATAAGAAATTCAATAGGATATTCCAATAGATCACCATAGAGTGGAGTCTGATGAAGATACTTAGAGGAGGAAACTCTAAGACTTTCAGCTCTAGGTTATATAGAAGTATGAGGGAAACATTTCATATTGGGAGACAGAGGATTGGTTGGAGTAGGTAGATATAGAATTTAGTTTGATCCATTTTAAGAAGGAACACTATATTTATTTAGTTGTGATAATTATATGTGGATCATGTAGGAATTGGTGTCTTTTTTTTCCTCAGGGATTGTGAGGAGTCAGCTGTTTCTTGGGACAAGTTCAGGTATTAGTTTTAGGTTGAGTTTCTATATTCAACTACTAAGGTGGTTTTTTTAGGAGGCCCTTACCCTTTTATAGGGAATATCTGGTGTTTTAGAGTTCATTATCTATTATAAGAACCTCATAAATTATGCTTTAGAACTTTTTCCAAATAAGGAGGCCATGGAGAGGCATTTTGAGGAGGATTTTCACTCAGAGATCCTATGCCAAGTTACATTATTTATATTGAAGTCATCTACTAAGGTACTATAAAAAGTAAAGGTCATTGAGAGAATGTTATCTAGGATCTAGTCATCATAAGATGAGAGTTTTAAAGACCTTTTATAGAGTAGATCTGTAACTGGGAGTTCTCATTTTTCTGGATAGAAGAGGAAGTTCTAGTTAGTGGGGAGTATGTTTTAGCCTTCTTCAACTTGTTTCACTAGAGATAATAGTTATCAAACCCGTGGTAGTGATTTTGACATAGTTTATTTCTCTTGTATAGGTCTTGGCCATCATAATCTGGAGTGACCAACTTTACTCAACAGTCAATGTGTGGATGGTGTCCTGTTTTAGGCCTAGCCTTTGCATCAGTTTCAACTGAGGCGGTAGTAGAGAGGGTATGTGGAGGAAAAGGATATCCCTCATCCTCAGGGACAATGATTAGAGCATAGTCACCATCAGATCTATAGAGTCCTTGAATAAGGACATCCTCAGGTGCATGCTCAATCATAGTCAATGTCCTATGATCCATACACCACATGAGGTACTATTTACCCATTTTCTACTTGGATTAATTCCTTGTTTGATTCTAGAGATACACAATACTTTGTTTCACTCACTCTATTCCATGTTTTAAGACTTTATTTTTAGAGGCTTATAGTTCCCTTTACATCGACTATGCTAGTTGGAGGTTGAGATTTCATGTTTGATGTGTGAAGATATTGTGAATTAGTGTTAGGTAAAAACCATTCTTGGGGAGATTTTCTATGTTTATATATACAACCATAAATATCATCCTAGACATGGATTGGATGTATTTAGTGTAGGATATTGTGAATTTTTTAGTAGGAACATCATATTCTACGATGCTAATGGAGACTGGGTGGTGTTCTTTGGTGAGTGAGATCCTCATATGGATCGAAGGTGTGTCGAGTATCTATATTCTTTGATGGCTTGATACTAAGTTTTGTGGAGGTTCAACTGGTGGTGTTTCTTAGGTTTATTAAATATTACCCTGATATATTTCCTAAATATGTTGTAACATTACCTATTCGGTGAGATATTGCATTCAGGATAAAGCTACAACTAGTTTTTTTCTCCAATATTGACATCTCTATATAAGATAAACCATTCAGAGTTGTGGGATCTACAGATTCAAGTTGATGATCTCTTATAAAGAGGATTCATTTGACCTAGTGTGTCACCATGGGGAGCTATAGTTTTGTTTAAAAATAAGATATATAGTAGTTTGTGGTTGTGTATTTATTATCACTATTTAAATCATGTGACAGTCTCTCCCATGGATTGAAAATTTATTTGATTAATTGATGGGAGTAAGCTAGTTCTCAAAGATCAACTTGTGGTCTGGGTATCATCATATGTGAGTAAAGTATGGAGATATCCTAGTGACTCATTCATTATGTAATTAGGGGAATTATGTGTCCTTTTTGATGTCATTCAGTGCAATGAATGCTCCATATGTGTTCCTAGAATTAATGAATACAATGTTCCATGAGTTTCTATATTGGTTCATGGTGGTCTTTATTGATGATATCCTTATGTTTTCAATGATATAGGAGGAGCACACAAAGCATTTATAGTTTTTGTTGGGAGTTCTTAAATTTCATCAGCTATTCAAGAAGCTATCAAAGTTTGAGTTTTGGGCCCGTGAGGTCCATTTCTTAGGGGCATATCATGTATCAGTATGAAGTAGTTGTAGATCCTTCAAATTTTAAGGTTTTTGTTTCATGGGTATCCCCCAAGAATATTACATAGTGTTAGAGTTTCCTTGGTCCTATTAGGTATTGTAGGAGATCCATACTCAGATTTTCCCAGATAGTGACTCATATGAAAACATTTACTATAAAGGATTAGGTGTTTGTGTGGACTAACTAGTTCTAGGATGCCTTTGAGTATTTAGAGGAAAATATATCCATTTCTTTGGTTCTTCATCTTACATAGGATATCATTATGTTCAAGGTTTAATAAGATACTTCACATCTTGGTTTGGGTTGTGGGTTAATGCAACCAAGGGTTGTTATCTCTTATGGGTCTCAGAAATTATGATCTTATGAATGTAACACTATAAGAAAAGGGATCTATCCCAACAGATCTATACCCATGGTTTAGAAAAACCATGGGTATATAGGTTCTTGTCCAAGCCTATACCAATAGTTTTTAAAAAACTTTTGGTATAGACTTATAAATATTAGAATCCTACTCGAGATCCTCCTCCCCTCCTCCTTATTTGAACCCTACCTACTCCCGTGCATCCTCGCATCCCCCCTCTCCTCAGGTGGCTTTAGCCGGCCTCCTCCCTCCCCTATAATTATTTTGGTCACCCCACTACCCTCCTCATGCGAATTTGGCCACCCCACTGCTCTCCTTAGGTGATTTTGGCCACCCCACTGCCCTCATCACATGATTTTGGCATACCCACCCATCTGAAGTGTTCTTTATCTGGTGATTTTTTGTTGTGATCATTGAGAGGTAATATTTTCTTCCCTTCTTTTATTTATAATCTATAGATATTTTTCAAGTGTTTTATTAAAGGTGACATGGTTTTGATGTTTGATGTTGTTGTTTCTATTTAATTTTCTTTTATTCAAGAGTTACAATGTTACAAGTGTTTTCTAAATTCATAGTTGGCCTAAATATTCATGGTGTGGACTATATATAGGGTAAATTTTCTATTGAATTCATTTATTTTTATTATTTATCATATGGAAAATGGGTGGAATTTCCTGATTGAAATGGTATCTTGATGGGAAATGGTTTTTATAAACTTTCTATGTTTGATAAAATTCTATGGTTTGTTTTAATAATGAAACACACATGTTTTTGGTATTATAAGAAAAATGAGGCTTCCAAAGTGGGTTAATTTTTTTGTGTTAAAAGAGGGATTTCATGTTTTGATGGTATTTTTGTATTCAAAATATGAATGGAGGTATCCCATGAATTTTGTGGTTATAATTTTTGATCAATATATTTCATTTTTTAATTGTGTTGGCATGGTATGTTGTTTTGTATAAAAAATTCCAATTCTGTATGTTGTATGTATAAAAGTGATGGCCTATTTGGCACCTTGTTATGAGTTGATCGTTGATGGTGCCCTTTTTTGGTCCCCATTTCTTTTGTTGATGTTTTTCTTATCTATGTGATGGATTATTGGTTATGGTATGCATGTTGTGCTTGTGTGTTGGGGTCACATTGATGGTAGTGAAGGAGGTGGGAAGGATATGATAATTTTGTTAGCCCTAACATCTTATTAATGTCATGTGATGATTTTATTATACACGGTCTACCTAAATTATTATTCTATAAGGAGAATGAGGTTGATAAGCGGGTAGTAGAAGGAAATTTCTAGGCTAGTAAAGGCTGTGCATTGGATAGACCCCCTTAGTTATATGTAAAACCTTTATTTTTGGTTTTTCACTAAGGAGACTACATAGAGTGATTCAATGGATAGATGTATGATTGTACCCTATCGACAAATAGGTCTATGTTTTCATGTCTTGTGTGGTCATGTTAGTCATTATTATTTTTCTTAATGATATGTATTTATGTTACGGATCATTCATTTATACATTTACATTTGTATTGTTTATTTCTTAGATGGTCTTTCATAGTGAGTTGACCCTTTTGTGGATTAACCTTGTTTTTTTAGTGTTATTCCATCCTTGTATTTATCATGTTTCTTCTTGATTATTTACCCTTACTTCCTTATTTACTTTAAGGTGGGTGGGTGTGTACGATTTTTTTTAAAAGGAAAAAAGATGTTTTCATAGAGACATTAGTATTAGCATGATTTTTAAATGTTTTAGACTATGTGTGGTTTTAATTTCAGAATAGTTATATTTAAAGAAAATTTTTCCCTTGTAATTTTTTTTGTTTTTAAATATAACCAATTTCAATAAATGGTTTTACAACATGGTAATCATTTATAAAGTGCATATCTTAAACTTTTTTTCTCCCATTCATTTAAAGTGAAAATGAAAACCTATTTTCCACACCTTATCTTAAAATTTGTTTCTATAATAAAATGAATGAATGGGACTCATGGTGCTATCCTACTAGATTTATCTCACACCCAACATAATCATGTAGGTAGGAATGTAGTAATCATGTCTTGTGAAGTTATTTCCATCTCATGGATTTTTGGTTGGATACAGTGCCATATTTCCTTGGAAGTGGATGTTTATTAGGATTGTATTGGTGACTTGATTTTCATGATCAGATGTTGATCATACTTTCAATTTTTACAATCGGTTGGATTGAATTTTTTTTCCTTTTTGGTCTTACTTTTTGTCTCATTTAGCTTCCATTGTAGTTTTGAAACTCTCTTCTAATTTGTATTTTATTTATACTACCATTTTTGGTGCTTGAGCCTTCTAATTTATGTTATTCCTTGTTTAGTTAGTTTTAATAGGTTTTTAAGGGTGAAACTATACCAAATGGTTATGTGTGACACCCTTGATACTTGTATTTTTCTTAAGGGGATCAAGGACACTCCTAAGGTATGTGGCGGGCTGTCTTGTATATTGATTGAATCCCTGTGTTCTTATATTATTCTCTGGAACCTATATTCTTTTTATTTACCCTTTTTCTGTGGGTTGACATAGCGGTTCCTAATAATGCGCTTCCTTATTATTTGTGTGTGGTTTACATCTCTATTTTTTGAAGTGGGATTTTAAAAAGTTTTAAAAGAAATAAAGAGAAAGTGTAATCATATAGTTCTTTCAAACTATTTTGTAAATGACTTTGATAGGATGTGTTCTTTAAAGTGTAAAATGTTCTTTCCAAAATAGTTTTGGAATAACTTTCATATGAAAGCATGTTTTGTTTTTTAATGAAACTGTGAGTGTGTGTTGGTTTTAAAAACAATTTTTTTTGGAAAATGTGCCAAGTTTTAACACACTTTTGATGTGTTTTCATTTCATTTCATAAAACCTTGTGAAAAATGATTTTTTTTTAATTTTAGAATAGTTTGTTACACCTATTTATCTTCCTAGGGAGATGTTTGGATAGTGACCATGATAGCGAATTATTAAATGTTATGGATACCTTCCTTGGTTCGTTATTTGTAGCCATCACTTATATCAGATTTTATTTCTCTTATTCTTTGTTTTGATAGCTACTAGTATGCTTTGATTACTTTAATATTAAAATGGTTTATAATGATTTTTTTAATTATGGTTTACATTTTTGATTAGAAGATAATTTTTTCCTTATAATATAATGGATAGAAGCTGGATGTATCATACCGATCATATTTCAACCGAGTTTCAAAAGAATTTGGTTTTTTTAAAATTTTTCATTTAACAATGTTTCAGATGGAGGTTATATACAATTTCCATGATATAGTTGTGTTGGAAGACCATGGTTAAGCTGATAAGAAGTTAGATACCATATAAAAAATCTTGATTTCAGAAAAACTATTTTCTTTGGTATCACCATGAAGATACGAGATAATATTCTACTGTTCATGAAAAAAAACAAAGAACTAGTATTGAGAATTGGATATTTGGTTGGTTTCCATTAATGTATCATCATGAGATAGATAAAATGCCAATTTAAGAATACAATTATTTTAATACACATGAGCAAAATCCTAAAGATTATGATGTTGAAAGAGTGAAAATTTTAATGGATGACGCTAGAAATCTAGTATATTAAGAATGTACTAAAATGACCAAGTTAGAATTTTCAATGCAGTTATATCATGAAAAAACCATTTATGGAATTTCTAATACCTCCATTAATTAAATTATTACCTTTTTGAAGGAATTTATTCCTTATGGAACATATATTCCCTCAAATCATTACAAGGCATGAACGTTAATTAAGCATCTTGGATTTGCTACTAATAAAGTTCATGCTTGTCTGTAAGATTGAAATTTATTTTGGGAGGAAAAAATTGACCATAATGATTATAAAGAATGTTTTACATCTATATGGAAGGAAAATATAGATGGAACATCATCTCGCATGCCACATAAAGTCATGGGGCACTTTCCATTGATTCTCAGACTTTAAAATCTATTCATGTCTGCAGAAATCTCAGCCAATATAGGATGACACAATTATGGAAGAATTAAAGGTAATGATGACTTGGTTTATCCTAAAGATGGATTATCATGGAGGGAATTTGATGCAAAATATCTTGATTTTTTAGCTGAGGTGCTTAATGTCAGGTTGGGTCTATCCTATGATGGTTTTAAGCTGTTTGGTTAGATGCTTACTGCTCATAGCATGTGTCCAGTTTTTATTCATGTTTATAATCTTCCACCATGGATGTGTATGAAAAAAACTTTTATTTTCTTGATTATACTAATATCTATACCTTTTGATACTAGTAATGATATAGATGTCTACTTGAATCCTTTAATAAGAGAGTTGAAGCAGCTTTGAGATATGGGTGTGCAGACATTTGATGCCTCTTCAAAAAATATATTTCAGATGCATGCTGCCCTTCTATGGACTATAAATGATTTTTATGCTTATGAAATGATGTATAATTGGATAATGAGGGGAAAAAAATCATGTACTATATTTATGAATAATACATGATCGATAAGTCTTAAATATCTTCGTAGTTTCAGTTTCACGGGGCATCGAAGACTCTTGCCAATGGATCATCAATATAGGAAGAATCATCAGAGGTTTGATAATACTGTTGACACTAAACAACCACCTCAACGTATGTCAGGTAGTGATGTTCTTAATGAATTGAAATATTTCAGTTTTTCATTAGGGAGAGGTCAGTTGAAATCTAAAAAGAGGAATAATCTTGACACTAAAGCCACTTACAATTGGAAAAAGAGAAGTATATTTTTTGAGTTTCCATATTGGTCTACCAATTTGTTACATCGTTGTTTAGATGTAATTTACATTGAGAAAAATATGTATGAAATTATTTTTTTAAATTCTTCTAAATATCAAGGGGAAGACCAAATATGCCTTTCGATCTCCTTGGGACTATTTGTATTGGGGTATTTGACCAAAACTGCATCATTTGTGTATTAGTGAAAACAAATGGAAAGTTCCTTGTGATTCTTATGTAATGAAATCATCAGAGAAAGATCAATTTTTGGAAGTATTGGAGAATATCAAGGTTCCTGATGTAATTACAAAAACATATCTAAATGAGTCAATAGAAGGTATTTGAAACTAAAATTCCTAAAAACTCATGATTATCACATCCTTCTTCATGAATTGATTCCAATAGTAATTTGTCTTTTTCTATCCAATAATGTAAGGGTGAAAGTGATTCACTTGTGCCATTTTTTTAGATACCTTGGTGCTAAAAGTTTATCCAAGTTATTCTTGATAAAAATATAGTAGGTGGTGCCATTAATTTTGTGTGAGATGGAAATATTTTTTCCTCCATCCCTTTTCACTTGCATGATGCATTTAACAATTAATATTCCAACTGAAATACTTCTTAGGGGACCAATTTCTTTTTAGTGTATGTATCCTATTGAAATAAATATGTGCACAATGAAATCATATGTCCGAAATAATAATTATCCTAAAGGTTCGATTATGAGAGGTTATCTAGCACAAGAATGTATATATTTTTATTCAATGTATTTATTTGATGTGAGCACAATACATAACCAACCGATGAGAAATGAAGATGATCAGTATGGGGAAATTAAGCCCTCATTTCCATCTCTTCCCCAAATAGGAGGAATTATTGGGTCTTATACATTGGCTATATTGATCCTTGAATAGCGGGATATGGAACATCACACATTCTTGTTTAACTATGGTTTGTTCGATGACTATATCAAGTAAGTAATTTGGATATTTATATGTTATATCATATTATGTAATCTCACATATACCGTATACTTTTATTATCATTTTATGTAGGGAATATAAACAAATTGTAAGTAGAGTTCGTTGATCTTTTCCTTTGAGAAAGAGAGAGGCTTTTCATAGCCTAGAGTTTCTAACTTGGTTGAAATCAAAGGTATGACCATTAATTTAATTATCTTAAAATATAAATATCCATTTAATTATATTATTCAAATTTATTTCAGGTATTGAGTTTACCTGTCGACTCTATTTATCAATAAATAAAAGCATTGTCTTTTGGTCCTAATTATTTGGTTCATGAACGCAACACTTTAATAATCAATGGGAATAAATTTATTACAACTGATCGAGCAATGAAAATGAGAACACATTATGATGGAATTATGATAACTGCTACAATTGATTGTTATGCCAGTGCATCAGATAGTCATCCTCAATATGAAGGTGTGTATTATTATAGATTTGTTGAGAAAATATTGTTACTATATTACTACTCTCAAGGTAGAGTCACTATAATGAAATATAAATGGTTTGATTCAATGATGTGACATGGTACATTTATTTATGACTATGTATTCAGAGTTATCAACATGATTTTATTTCTACATACTGATGAACCATACATTTTGGAATCAATGAAAAAAATGTTTTATGTGAAGGATCATCTGATACTTGATTATGGTGTCACTAATGAAGTAATCCCAAGACATGTTTTTCATGATACTGGGGATGAAATTTCCACCATTGATGCCCCTATTGGTGTTGAACAAAATATTACATTTGATGACTCAAATTGTCTCATTGTGAGAGTTGATGTTGAACCTGAAGTAGTGGTGGGTAATATATAGAAGCAAACATATATATTCACTGTTCATTCAGTTTACCTTGACATGAGTTTCTCAGGTTAGTATTACTGTAATTAATTTAATTTAGTTTGAGTTTAGAATGATATGTTTGTTTTAGTATTGTTTGGTTTCATTTCATTTAATTAGATTTATTTCAATTTAGAAAATCAGGTTTAAAACTAGTTTAAAAAAAAATATAACTTGGTTTTAAATTATTGTTACTAAAAGATGTTACGACATTGATTATTACTTCTTTGATTTCTAAGTTGTATGCATGATTTATAAAAACTATTTCTAAAAAATGTACATTTCATTTTTATGTAGATTATTCCAAATACCTCATAACTTCAAAGGAAGAGACTATTTTATCCCAATCAACAGGTGCGCGAACGTGCGTTTTTACCTTCACTTCCCTCAGTGAGTATAATAATTGTAATTTTTTTCTTCTAAATTACATATAATGTCATGTTAATATTCATTATCAAATTTTTTAGGGGAATTTAGTTACACCATAGTTGAATTCTCATCCTGTTAGTATGGGTTTGAGTGGGGATGATCCTAGACCTAGACGGGGCACCCGTCATACCCATTATTACACTGACCCACAAGTTGACACCCCATCTACCACACCTTTCCATCCTCATCTTGAGTCTCCAAGGATGTTCTTCTCCATGCCTCCATCATAATCTCATATACCCTATTATTTAAATACTATGTCTATCCCACCTTTAGGGATGATCCCACTGATGCCTCCATCCTCTCATTTAGCCTCTTTTTTCTATACCATATCTACACCACCTCCACAGATGTTCCCACCTTTACCATATCCATATCTGATGATGTATCCCCCATCCTACTACACATATTCTGTTATATATATGTTGCCTTTAATTCCTAACATCCATCCATCATCTGATGAGTTTATTCCTTCAGATTCCACTCCAGTGCATGAAGACCACCCGAATCATGCATTGGAACAAACACTTCCTTCAGAGGTTGCTGATCTAGGATAACCCACAAATACATCGCAGTATATTGAGAATCCTTTAGAAGGTTTTTTATTATAACAATATCAAATTATATCACTTAATTTTTTTTTCATGTTGTACCATGACTTAATTCTTATCCCCCATATTTTCTTATTCAGTGGGATATTATGCTATGTGAAGGGGGCGCACTCATATGCAGGAAGCCTGGAATTTCCAGACATAGATAATGGTGGATTAAAATGAAAAAAATTAGATGGTAGGTAAAAATTAAAGGTAGTGTATAAGTTTCATCGACACTTTATCCAAGTACCACGATATCATTCTAGTGGAACTGGTCTCATGAATACATCTTAGTAAATACATCAAGGACAAAGCATGGGAGCATATATGGGCAAGAAAATTTTATAAATTTATATTTATATTATTTTTATATTTATATAAAATAACGTGTTTATTTTAGAGTCAGTTTAACTTTCCTAATAGAGAATCTCCTAATACTGCAAGGTTGATGAATCTTGGGGAGTTATGGCGATCATACACACATGACTTGTATGTTGGTTGGAAGAGTAGAGTTGCTTCTGATTTAGAGGGTGTACCCACATTCCCTAACTGTAAAAAAACTCAATATAAAAAATGATTGCACATTGGAAGACTGATGAGTTTAAGGTATTCCCAATATTTAATGGTTTTCATATAAAATTTTATTCTTATTACTTATATTGGAATTTTTTTAGGAAGCATCAGGAAAAAACACAAAGAAAAATATTCAATGACATATCTACACACATTGGGGCGCACTAAAATTCCCGAGCATGAGAAGTGACATACACTTTAATTCAAATTAAAATAATGTCCTTATTTATATTGTTACTTAGTTATATTTTCATGATGAATTTTAGATTTTATTTTAATTAATCCCTTTAATAAATGTTTGAAAATACCCCTTTCAAATGACCATTAGGCCTAATTGGCCAATAGGCCTATAGGAAAATTGACCATTAGGCCTAATTGGCCAATTTTCCATTAGGCCTATAGGATAATAGACCATTAGGATTATAGGCCAATTGGACATTACGCCTAATGGACAATTGGTTATAGGCATATAGGCCAATTTTCCATTAGTCCTATAAGAAAATTGGCCAATTGGACAATTATTCCTAACAACCAATTTTTCTATAGGACTATTGGCCAATGGGTATATAGGCCTAATAGGCTAGTTGGCCATTAGGCCTATTGTCTAATTGGCCATTTTTTCTATAGGACTAATGACTAATTGGCCTATAGGCCTAATAGGCTAATTGGACATTAGGACTATAGTATAATTGGACATTATTCCATTAGGCCTATAGAAAAATTGTCCATTAGGCCTAATTAGACAATTGTCTTATAGGAATAATGTCCAATTGGATATTATGCCATTAGGCATATAGGCCAGTTGGTCATTATTCCTAATGGCCAATTGGCTTATAGGCCAAATGAACAATTGTCCATATAATGAATAATATGGAGTTCATATTATGAAATGAATATAAATCATTCATATTCAAGATTATTTAATGTTCATAATGAGTACGTAAAATTATAAAGTGTTTATGATTAGCTTTTATATATGATTTTTTCATGATTGTTTTCGCATTAATTATGAAATTTTCATTTATTTAAAAGTTATTATATTTTATTATTATTCAAGATTATAAAATGTTTACATTGTTAATATGTGTATATTAATCAATGACATTTTCAATAAGTTATATTGGGAATCAAAGGTTATCTACCTCGAGCTAAATTATTTTTATCAAGTAGGAAGAAAAAAGATGGAAGTGCAGTAAATGCACAAACACAAGAAAATATTGTAAGTTTTTATTTATATTTAAAATATTTATATGAAAATACTAATTAAATATCATGTTTATATTCTCAACAGACTGCCCTAGAGGCCCTTGATGATAAAGAAGATGACAACTTTGGGCTGAATGATCATTTGAGTTAGGTATTAGGTGATGAGAACCGGAGCATAGTCCAATGTCATCCAGGGAAAAACATTGTCCCCTATAGTTATTGGTCTTCATTGGGATCATCTCAAGGATATCATACCCTAAGCTATAAAGTGCTCATGTAGAAGCAGTTGAAGAAAAAAAATAGCTTTAGAGGAGCGCGAAATAAGTAAACCAGAGTGTGAAAGAAGTAAGATGATCACTAGAAAATCCCTGAAAGCTATATCATTTATAAGTCAATAAATTCCATGAGAGGATGATACTAATATTTATTCATATATGACATCGATGTGTTTTTTAAATGATGCCTCAACTGATGCCAATGAGGGTCCTAGTAGAGATTGAGCTGAAGGTGGTGGCGATGATGATGTTGATGATGTTGCTACTCCAGATGATGTTGTTGGTGAGGATGTTGCAACTACTAATGATGATAATGATATTAAGGATGAGGATATTGACTATGGGGGAGATGTTGATCCCCTCCATTTTTGACTTAGAAGGAAGAATACTTGTGTAGTTCTGTAATGACTTAAATTGATTTTTTATGGATGTATATGTATGTTCTAGTATTTTATATGATTTAAAAAATATTAAAAGTAGTTGATTGGATGCTAAATGTAGAAAATTTATACTGCATTGAATGTATATTGTATGTTTTATCTGATTTTCAGGTTAAGGAGTTGGCAGAAGAAGCTGTGGTGGTGCTACTACCAAATGTTGGTAGTTACATATACCCACGGTTCTACAAACCATGGGTATAGGTTGTCTTATGGAAATAGATATACCCAAGGTTTTGTAAATTGTGGGTATAGATCTATACCCACAATTTTATTGAAACCGTAGGTATGGAAAAATCCATGTGACCTATACCCATAGTTTGTATAGGAACCATGGCTATAGGTCTATACCAATGCCTTAATTGGACACAGTTCCCAAAAATGTGGGTATAGCCTATACCCAAGGTTTTGGGGGTTATAACAATAGTTCAAAATCATGGGTATAGGTTTCTTTTCAAGTAGTTTAACCACACCACCCATGATCTTGATCTTACTAAAATAGTGTTTTCCTTGATTTTTTGATGAAAATATCTTATCAGTGAACATTTTTTAGTCTCCATGGATCACAAAATCCTGAATTATGTCTTCTCCCAATACGATTGGAATTTGAAAAAGTGACGGTGTATGGAGTTATTGCAGGAATATGACTTTGATATTTCCTTTACACCTGGTAAAGGGAGTGTTATAGTGGATATCTTGAGTAAGAATTTGTGTGGTAGTGTTGTGCATGAGTCTAGAGACTCTTCGAGAGCGATGAAAGAGTTAATAGTGATGCACCTTGATATGGGAGTAGTAGATGATATAGGTTATATCTTTCAAATGAAAGTGAAGTCATCCTTAGTGTAGCCGGTGGAGGAATCCTAGTTTAGATATTCTTAGGTAGAGGTTTGTCATGATCGAGTTGTTTGTGGTGGAAATATTAAGGGCTGGTCTGAGGATGGACAACATCAGGTGTGGTTCCAAGGGAATATTTTCATCCCTTCAATGATGTGTGAGGTGGTTCTCTATGAGTTACACAGTTCTACCTTAGTAGTACATCCTATCATGACAAATATGTACCATTCCCTAAGAGTCTAGTTTTGGTGGTCTGGTGTGAATAAATCAGTTGCAAAGTTTGTCTCTTGGTGTTTGGTCTACCAAAAAGTGAAGGTTGAGCATCGCATTCCTGGTGGTTTGCTTTAGCTTCTTGATGTTACCCAGTGGAAGTAGGATGATTTTTTTATGGAATTCGTCTCCAATTAACCTAAATATTAGGGTTTCAATGAAACTATATGGGTGATCTTGATCTATCTAATGAAGTTAGATCAATTCTTAGTAATCAAGGAATTGGTCTCAATAGAGGTGTTATCGAGGTAGTATCTAGAGGAGATAGTGATGCTTCATGGGGTTTAAAAGATGATCATATTTTATCATGATCTCTATTTTACCTCCAGGGTGTGGAGAGGTATCCAAAATTCTTTTGGCTCTTAGTTGATCTTTTAACACCACATTTCATCCACATATGTATGGCTAGATAGAAAAGACCATCTAGACTCTAGATTACATGTTGTCTGTATATATTTTAGACTTTAGAGGTTCATGGGTGAGACACTAAACCTTAGTAGAGTTTACCTACAACAACAGTTATCACTATACTATTGGCATTACTTTGTTTAAATCTCTGTATGGTCAACCTTCCCAATCTCTATTATGATGGACCAAGGTTAGAGAGTTAGCTGTTCTTGGAATAGAATTGGTGCAGATTATGATAGAGAAGGTGAAAGTTATCTATGGGTGAATGAAGGTGGTATAATATTTTCATAAGTCCTATTATGATCATAGGGGGAGGCCTCCAATGTTCGACATCATAGATCACATGTTCTTGAAGGTGTCTCCTAATAACAGGAAATTAAGGTTTGGTCATGGGGTTAATATTTATCCCATTTTTTTGGGCCTTTTGAGGTGTTAGATCCAGTTTTAATTATGTCCTATCTATTAACACTACCACCACATATGATATGGATTCATGATTTATTCCATGTGTCTCCAATATCTTCACAAGGATTCTAAAATCATCGATTTGGGTGAACTGGATGTCAAAGATGGTGCGACCTTCTAGGCGTGTCCTATCAAGATTCATAACTTTTAGGATAAGGTGTTTTATAAGTGTGTTATACCTTTGGTTTATGTAATTTGGAAACATAGTGGCTTGGAATAGAGCACTTGGGAGTGGGATTCACATATGCATTCCCAATACCCTAAGTTTTTTCTAATTCTTTGTTTGTTTTCCTTTTTTTTCAATATAATGTTTTTGCCCTTATTTTTATATATATGATTTTTTTCTATTGCCTCATATTGTGTTATTTGTGTTCCAATTATAGAAATTTCCTTGAGAGGTATATCATAGGTTGGTTTTTTGAACCCACTTTCTCTTCATTTTGGGTATTGTTTTAAATTCTTGATGATGATAATTGTTTGAGAGGTATTTTGATGTATGGTCTCGAATTCCGAATTATCTTCCATTTGTATTTTATTGGGGCTCAGAGGTGTTGTGAGGGATTTAATAGGAGTTTTGGAGGTTAGAAAGGAGTTTTTTTTTCTATTTTTAGGGTCACCAAACCATAGTGGTAGGTGTGGTGCTATCTGTTTTGACTATTTCTTGGAGGCTTGAGCATGGGGTTAGCCATTTTGTCCTTGAGTGTTTGTAGTTTGGTTGTGGTGTTAGTCGTTTGGTGTTGGAGTACACCATGGCAAGTGAAATGGATTTCCTGGAAATTTTACAAGGAATTTTTCCTTGGGATTTCTCCCATAAGAAATAAGTATGGGGAAACAACTTGGGAAATTATTTTGAGGGAGGTAAGATGGGTATGGAACTTGATGAGTCATGTTGTCAAAAAAGAGTGATGTGGAGCTCACCATGCCATGGTGTTGAGCGTGGTAGGGGTAAAACAACTTAGGTTTCTACACCATTCCATGATGGAGTATGAAGTGGCAGTAATAATGGTTTGAAATGGGTTTTAAAGGAATGTGATCCACTAGATTCAAATACCTTGAAAATTGAATCATGCTTTGACATAAGGCACCATGTGTATTTTTGGAGTTCACTACGCTGTGGTGAAGGATTTTAGATTTCCTCTATAAATGGAAGGCCCAAGATCCCTTGGTTTGAATTTTCAATCCCTCCATCAAACCCTAGATCTCCCCTACACTTATCATCACCCTCCAACTACACCTTGAATAATCTAAACACCTTGGATCTATGTATTGATGTCTTGGATCAAGGTATCTTTCCTCTTCCCCATTCATCCTCATTTCCTCTTTCATTATTCTTTCTAGAAATCTGTTTTAGTAAGATTCCTCTATTTTGGGATAAGGTTTCAAGATAGTGTTGATGCTGGTTTCCATGATTAGGTTCTAATGGTGTTTCATTTAGTCTTGGTAGAATTTCCTTCAGTAGTGGTTGTTTATCGATTTTCCATTATTTCTCAGAGAATGTTGACCTTTTATTCATGGTAGGAGATTTGTTACTTCTACTTTATTTATGTGCAAGTGTGAATTAATCATGCTTTATATCCTTGTCTAAATGGGTTTGATTGACCTTAATAATATAATAATCTAGAAATAGAATCACATTTTTAATGATTAATCAATAATC
Organism: Viscum album; assembly: GCA_963277665.1. Lineage (NCBI taxonomy): Eukaryota > Viridiplantae > Streptophyta > Magnoliopsida > Santalales > Viscaceae > Viscum > Viscum album. The sequence goes on along the minus strand of OY728153.1, from coordinate 179,547,615 downwards.
AGGAAAATTATAAAGATAAAAATAATCATTATATGTTTTTTTAATTTCTTCATTGGAATTGATTATATTCTATAGAATAATGTTGTTGTTGTTAATTCAAGAATTGAATTAGAACTTGAATCACATTCCATAGATTAATGGGTTAAGATTCTTTAAATCTAGAAATTAAAATAACATAGGTGTTATTTCATATTGTAGTGTTATCTTCCTTTTTTTTATCTAATGATAATTGTTTACAATTTTGAAAATTAATGAATTTAAAAGAGAATTATCACATGTTCAAGATAATTAATATTTATGGTGGAGGATTAAATTAATGGTTGGGTTTTGAGAATGTATGTGGTTTCTATTTTTATATTGCATATCAATGTTTACTAAGATAATGTGATAGATGTTTGGCAGTGTTTTTATTATTTTTTGTCTAGCATGGTAAATTTCTTGAAACAATAATGACATAAAGCCGAATGATGATAATTAATAGAAGTGGCACAATTAGTTTTTTTCCACTGATCATCTTATAATTTATTATATTAAATAATTCTTGGAAGCATGTTTATGGTTAGGTATGGTTAGATAATTACCTTATGTCTCATTGCGCAAATAACCTATGAGTAATGAATTGGTTAATTCATATTTGAATTTGAAATGGTTTTTTGTTAAAGAATAAATGTTCGAGGCTAAGGGATCTTGTTCCTTATAATGGGAGTCTTAAATGAATCAATACCATGGCCTTAGTGCCTTCACCTATGTGCATAAAATACTTATAAAATAAACATGTGCTCTAGGGATTTAGATCCTTTCTTATTTTGTTAATGATTTTTTTGTGGTTAGGAACCTTGTAGAGAAATGATATGGAGGCTCAGGGATGTGTTGTTTGACAATCAATTTTATGAGTGATGGTCTAGGATCCTAGGATGCAGTGATGGCCGATGTCAATTATGGCGAGATGATTTATGTTATGTGCATTGGTGTGGGACATTATGAGGACAAGATAAGTTTAGATCAGGGCCTTCTTATTGATTTATTTAATCTTTCTAGATGTTTGGTTAATGCCTACATGGTTGGATGATGTTTACTTGAATAGTATCCAAATTATTGATGCAATTTTTTATTATTCACTACGAGTTCATTTTTGAATAGGTATATTAGGCCGAGTCATCGAGTACCTGAATGATTCATGAAATGATAATTTAATTAATAAATGAGTAGGGTTGGATCATGGTGTTCATAAATAATGATGACATACGTGAGAATATAAGCAAGAGAATTAATAGTGACATTAACAATTGGATTAAAAAGATCAAAATGTTAATCTTTGAAAATTTTGATGTGAATTAATTAAGGGTTAATTAATTAATTACTAATAAACTCAATTATTGTATTCCTATTTGATATATATCCCTTAATAGTTGAATCTGAGGGTCTTGTGCAATGATAGCGGTAGACGAGTCTAAGGTTATGTAGCTTATCTTAGTGTGTATGTGCATGATATTATTATATATTTTCCAATTTCATACACTACCCCTCCTTAATTGGTAGGGAAAACAACACCCATATGTTTTCTCCAACATATAGGATGGAGAGGAAATAGATGGATAACTTATCCCTATCCCCTGTTTTTCCTCTTGATATAGATGAGTAGACGTATCTCAATCTTTAATGGATTATGGTACAAGGTGCATTCCTACTAGGGATATGATGAATCATGGTTTTATATACATTTATGTACATGTTGTAATGGATTAAGGTATAATAGATACTTTTATATGTTCATGGTGGATTTAACTTCCCAAAGGTGTATGTGCATGGGCTGTGGTGGCTTGAGGTATAATGTATTTATATAGGCTATAGTGGATTTTAGACATTCACATGGTTATATATGGGATTATGTTCATGATGATATGGATATATGGACTGATGTTAATATGAGATGTTGAGCCCTAAGCAGGACTGAGATAGGTAGGGCCAAGGGCCAACTCAAATTAAGGGAAACTTATTTATTGAATGGATAAGCATGAGACACAATTGTTGGGGTATAAGAGAAAAAACAAGTGGAGAAGTATAAGTGGATTTACTTCATTTATAAACATATTCATTTGATATAGAATGGTTAATTTTATCCATTACTTGGTGAGAGATTCATGGTGATAATTTGAAACCCGTATTGTCTGTTTAGGGGATGAGTTAGTTTCATTTGTTTATTCACTAGGATTTATTATGCTTATTTCAAATTTGTCATGAGAGGTTTTAGGGAGGATACTACTAAGTATACATGTTATTCTCACCTTATATATATATATAAACTACTTTTTTGGTTAACAGGTGCAGGTTAGTGACTGGGATGGATGTTATTAGCTTGGTGGAGTTTTTGACCAGCTATTGGGAGTTGCTGGAGTTAATGGTCACCACCTAGTCTTACTTTTGGTACTTATAGTTTTCTTTAAAGTTTATACATGAAATTACATGTATTGGGATATATTATGGTTTATTCATGGAATTGGTTGTTAGTTTTTCCTTTTTTACCTCTTACTCATTAAACTTATAGAGAGTAATTCCTCCCATGTGTGTGGCTAATATACCCTTGATTCCAATATCCATTCCATAGCCTATTGGAGGTAGCCTTCGGGTGTCATTATCTATCTTTCTTTATTACTAGCGTAGGAGGGGTAGATATGGCAGGAGTGGGTCATTACATATATTGTAAATAAAAGTATTAATGCAATAAAATTTTAATTCCATTTTATTTAAATTATATTTATGATATATTTACATCTTAAAAGGTTTTTTAAAATTAATATGAGTTTAGGTTTTAAATATTTTCAATATCGGGGATTAAATGCGTTGAAATCCACAATGCATTTCACTTGTTTAAATTTATTGAGGCTTTTAATGCATTTATTTAATAAGAAAAACTAAACATGTTAAATAATCTATTGATTTTTAAAAAATATAACTTAAAAATAATTATAATAATTATAAAAATATAATTTTATTTACATATATTTGAAATTTTATTTGTAAAAAATGGTTATTCATAAAAAATTATAGTATTGCTGAAAGTATATAAATAAAAATAAAAATTAGTAATTATAATTAAAATATTGTATGGAAGAGAATTTATTTGAAGCATATTTATGAAATTTAATTATTTGAATAATGTTTATAGAAAAATTCAAACATTATCATTAATATGGAATAGTTAATTAAATATCAAATTATTTCAAGTCATAGAAAGCTTGTAAAATTAACAAATATAATAAATTTTATTTGTGTCACTGATTGGGATTTTCTCCTTAGTCTATAGTTTGAATGGGATGCTTGTATCATGACTATCAACCTCTTCGATGTGGTAGAGTCTAATGAACTAGAAGAGGCTCTTCCTCATGCATAGAAACCTCAACTGTCTGTTGATCCTTAACAATTCATTGGGATGAGGTGCCTTTAGATCCTATAGGATGTCTATATGTAATAGTGGTCCACCCAATCCTTCATTCACTATGTAAGTGGAAAGACCCAAAATCCCATAAGGAATCCAATTGATCTGTGAATGATTAGTCGTAAATGATGAAGAAATTGGAAATAACGGCCAATATGAGCTCATACCCACTAAACTAGATGAATATTATGGATATAATGATAAAGATGTGAATCAAATTTATGTTGGCTCAAATTATCATCCGACTAAATCTCATAGTTGGAAATTATTCTTTTGGTGGTGGAATAGGTAAAACCTCATGCGCAACCCAATGTCATCTATGTCATCATTGTATCTACTTAACATTAGTGTCTGATGGATGAGGTTTCTGAGTAGGTACCTCTGCTCCCCCTAAGTGGATAGTTGAAGATACTATAATGTACATTAAGAAGCTTAAGTAATAGGTTGTTTAATTCAGAATGAAACACTTGCTGACTGAATAACACACCCTACTCAAGATTAGACATCCAAATAATATGATATAGTCGAGTATATTGTAAAAAAATACAACATGGATTACAAAACAGTATATAAAAAATAAAATAATGTAAAGTTATTTACCTACTAGGTAATATATCTCCCTACCATGCCATGTAATATAGAGTATAGATTTTAGTCTTTTCCATGGTGAATACTCAACCAACAGTGATAAATGATGTTGTATCATAGTTTTTCCCTCAATAAAAAACATCACATGCTTGTCCCAGATATCTCTATACTATGTATGATGCCAAATCTAATTGATATACTACCTTCCAGTTATTTTTAAGGAATGAAGTGTTGATAGTTATCTTAGTGTTTATGGAATACACTGGAAACATCAAAATTAACACATTAATCTATCATCTTGGTTCCACACAACAAAATGAAAATGTATAAAAGGCACTATAGACTTGGAATCATCAATACTAGTAGTGTAGTGTGTAGGAATCTAATCATAGAGACCCCAATATTACTGACATGAAATCTAAAAGATAGATAATATATTTTAAAAATATTTTATTACAAATTTTCAGAAACTATAATATTATTCAAATTTATTACTCAATATAAAAATGTATATACTTACATTTTTAGGAAATATACTATCCAACATGAGTTGGTATACTACCAAATTATGTCTCGATGTCGTGATATAATGGTGTTCCTGACTCCACCTATAATGTAAAGTATGGGAAGAAATAAATAATAAGAAACAAAGTATAATATAAATCATATTAGAATTATAAAATAGTAAAGATGAGTGATCATATCGGCATTTATGTGGATCATCAAGGATCACATCCATGGGAAGATTTGGACTAGAAATGATAAAGGCAAGGGGATGGATGTGCTCCCATGACCACATCTGAATGAGGATAAAACATCCCCCAATATCATTGTGATATGATTAACATATAATGCATAATGATCTATATGTGTACACCAAGCAAACAAATACCCAACTATATCTCTTAGCCTGATTGAAGTCCTCAAGTATCCCCAGATACATCAGTTAGACATACATTCTTGAATGATCGGTGAACATTTTCCTTCTAATGAGCTGCAAAATATATTCACATGCATGATGAATGACTTTCTATTCATATACACCATTGGGTAAATGTGTGAAATGTATTTCAAGACATCTTATATGCAGATGATTTCCATTTTATTTATCTCATGCCACTTAATGTTTAATACTAGTAATTAATGTACATGCTCAAGACAGTCCGTATAGGTGGGTCTTATAACTATAGAATCATGAATAGAAAGTCCAATAATAAATTTCACATTCTATAGGGTGATGTTCTCTTCCCCTTAGGGTAGGTGTAAGGTGTGAGTCTTAGGTTTCTATCTATCAGTGAGGGAAATAAGAAGATTATAATAAATAAATGTGTAATCAGATATAGTGATGTCATAAAAACCAACATAATGTGGGTGACTAAATCGGTTTCTACGCGAGTGGAAATTGGTATCAAGCGACGAGGACCGCAAGATGGTGATGGTAGCTCCAGCGATGCCAGTGATAGAAGGTACGACGATGAAGATGGTGGGGGTTCCAATAAGATATGTTTACGGAGGTGACTGGATGGATGATGATTACGATGTCCACTCAAATCAAGGTGGGTGACTAAATCGGTGTCTACGCGACTCGAGGTGGATCTTGGATCAACTCGCATTGATGACGGTTGGCACGTGGATTGGAAAGTTGTTTATGTTTGTGAATTTGAAATTGAAAACTCTGGGGGTGGTGTGACACTTTGGCTATGAAGAAGGCGGGATGTGAGTTTTTGTAACGCGGTGCTGTTTTTGAATTTTTTGATGTACGGTTACCACTTTTCCTTAAAGTGGATCTTAGAAAATATAAAAAAAGGGATTTGGAGTGGGATAATAATAGGTAGAGGCAGAATTTAGTGATAACGGTGCAACCTATACACCCTAACCCAAAAAATTCTATTCCCTTATAGCACCTCATTGGAAAAATGTATATACTACTGAGTGAGTAGAGTTTCATCCTCTATCTATGTTCATAAAAATGATTTTTTTTAAATAAGTACAAAATGTAATTAAAATGTTATGGAAGGTAAAATGTAGGATATAATAGTTATGTTAGTGAGAATAGTAGCATCCTCATGTGTTGGATTAAAATATCTCAAATAGATAGGATATGGATGGAAAATGGATAAAAGGAAATGCATATTTCTTTTAAAATACATAGATACATCAATGTCATAAAAATGAAGTACATCTCTATCACTAAGAATGATAATTTTTTTAAGGAGTTTTAGGACATCACTTCTTGTTATGACCTTCCCTATGACACATACAACTTATCAAACATTGGCCTTGTTCTTAAGTCCATTCCATCACATTCCAAATTCTATTAGACTCTGTTCTTCCTCGTTGAGAAACCTTATGATGTTAGGTATCAACGTAATTTGTTCTTCATGTATTAGGAAATGTTTAAACTCCCCAATAGATATCCAAAATTCATTTAAATAGTTAAAAACGGTTTCTAGTTTGTATAATTGATCAATATATGATTCCTACGAGATGTTCACTGAGGCACATGCTGCAATTACGCGTGTGCATGGAAACTTAAAATCTTTAAAGTTTTCATAGTCACACCACCCCTAGTCTAGTGAAACCACCAACACTTGACCAATGCTACCTATATTGGGGTCATGATACTCTATCACTTTAAGTATACTTGCTTCATGGTTGGACAATTATACTCTAAAAGTTGAATCTTCTGTAATATTCTTTTCAAACACCACTAAAAGTGTTGTCCATATCACAACCACTATTGAATCCCATTAGGGACCCATCTTCCTCTTTCTATGAAGCACTTCACATAATGATAAATTTTTTATAAACTAGGCTTGTTATAAGTAACTTGTGTATCCCCTTAAAGATTCCATTTATGTACTCCACAATATTTTTGGTCATGTGATCATACATATTTCCATTATCATATGTTAATATTCATTTATTTTTAGGAATTCACATAATTTATTCATAAACTCCTTGATTAGACTTATGAATTATTTCCAATCATTGATCAAACCTTTACTGATTTGGATAATATTCTATAACAAAATGAAAAATTTAAATAAAAAATAATGTTATCATTACATTGATACAATAAAAAATAACAATAAAATTATATATTAAGTTTGGTGATGACCTTATTCATGGATTATCTATGAAAATTATTTCACATGCTATGACGGTTTTAAAGTGTAGTAAAATGGTTGGGCCCATGCCCAACACTAGGTTTTCATCAATTTCTTGATATTTCACCTTAGAACTGGATGTAACCAACAACATAATCCTTGAGAGATGATCTTTCAAATATAATTTATGATTAATTTATAAACTAGAATTATATTTTATCTTGAAATTATTTATTCATTAGTGTAGTTGGCCAATTAAACCCCATTCAATTATATCGTATTTTTTATTGAGATTATCCAAATGAGAATCACTCTAGCATTATACATACATGCTCCACAAAATTCATATTTTCACAGATGAATCTTGATATTTTATTGAATTGTATTGATCCCATTGATCACAACTCAAATTATTCTAAATTAGAAGGAATCACTCTCATTATCTTGATCTTGAGATGGATAAGGAGGATTACTGGATCTCTATTCTTGAGAGCACTCTTCAAGAGAGTCTCTACATTCTTGAGATAATTATCTCTTGGAGTCATTGTTAACAATAATACACACACTATTTAAAATTATATAATCTGGTTTATATGTTAGGGATATATAATAGATAATTACATATAGGTCCTCCATTTAATTTTTAACACCTAATAAAACCCAATGTCAACATAATAACAATAATATTTTATCCTATGAAATGCACAATAATCATGGTTATTTAAATAAATAAATTAATATTTATTTAAATGATAAATATACCATTTCTATTTGGTCCATTAACTCAGCCTGTCATTCCTCCTCGGTATTTACCGAACTCAGAATAATAAATATTTATTTACTAAATAAATATTTGTATATCATTCATCAATAAATAAAATAAATATTTTATTCACTAACTGGTGAATAAATATTTATATTCCATTCATGTAATTAAATTAATAATTACTTGGTAAATAAAACAAGAGTTAAATAAATATTTTATGCTAAACAGGCATAAAAATATTTTTTTAATATTTAACTCATGTATATATTCTTTTGAATAACTAGTGATTGAATCTATCATGATAAATATAACCTAAATAAATATTTTTCCTTGAAACTAAATAATAATATTTATTTTAATATTAAATTCAAATAGAATTTAATTGAAATTCATGGAAATACTTAGTGTGCAACCCTATAAGACTATTTATTAATATCATTAAGATAATTGGCCTAAAGTCCAAGATCAGTGTCCAGGAACACGTTAACAAACCCATATAGAAATATGTAAATATTGAAATAACAAAAACCGCCCATGAAAATTCATTGGTGTGATATAATCCATTTGTCTCAATGTCTCATGAAGGAATTTGTATACTTTTTTCATCAACCTATATACCTAATATATATTTCTTTGACTATGGAATTAATTAGATAGTTTTATTTCAATAAAAATTCCAATATATTATCTTCTATTAAACTCAGAAGGGGAAAATCCCATATTGAATCATTCATTAATGTCATATCACTCATGATGCACCCAATATATTCTACTTTGTTGTGGACATATGACATCACATTTTTTTTAATACATCCAAGTACATATATCATTATATGCATTAATAATAATCTCAAATATAAATATCATTACACAATGTTACAGATAAGAATATCCAATGACACCCAAATTATGTGAAATTCCTATTGGTAGTTCTATTATTATAACCCCCTTTTTTAGAGATTACTATGTATGAACCTCATGAGAAGAATTCTCAATATATTATGAGACTCCAACACCTGATAGTATACATCATCCATATCCAATCATATGATGTCATATAACCATATAATATTTATTTAAGAATACTTTTATAGCACTTTAAGTATCTCATCACAATAGGGAATTGTTATGTCATTTCGATAGGAAAAATATTCCAAGGACATTATCACTTTAATGAAATATAGAGAAATACACATCATGTGATAAGATATTTACTATATTTATATCTTGAGTATATAGGAAATTGAAAGTAAAAAGTTGTTGGTTCCATTGTACCAACTCTAACAGACTCCCACATAGACTAGAGGTAACTGCTATTGAATTTTATTCCACTAGATCCCACATGATATTCATGATTCTATTGAGACAAGGCTTTAATTAATTGACCCACCACATTCTAATCTATAGAAACTCAATGTTCCGTGACCACGCCCCTTTGATAAAAATCCTTGAAGTGATGATACTTCCAAAGTATATGTTTTGTCCATTTATGTGAACTTGGATCCTCTATAATAACCAACACAACAATATTATCACAATATAATGTGATAGGGTATTTACTTCTAGGAACTACATTAAGATCTTAGACAAAGTTTCCTAGCTATAATGCTTATTTAGCTACATCATAAGACATAATATACTCGAAACTATAGAATTAGCGACCATTGACTTCTTTGAAATATTATAGCTCACAACTCCTCCATTGAGGGTAGAGAAATATTTTAACTATGATTTTAGATCATCCCAATCTATTTAAAACTTATCATATGTATATACCCTAATGAATATTTCCTCATCTCCTCCATAAAATAGGATCATATCCTTAGTATGCCTTAGATACCTTAGGATAGTCTTGAATACCATCTAATGGTAGTCCCCTAGGTTAGCTTGATATCCTCTTACTATGCTCAGGGTATAGTAAACATCAATACTGATATATATCATATTATAAATGAATGATCTTATCAAAGTTTCATAATCAATATTGGTCATCCTCTATCTCTCCTCTTATGTCTGAGGACACATTTTCTTGGGATATATATGCCATGTGACATTGGAAATAATCCATTCTTGGATTATTACATATTAAATCTCTTCAATATCTTATCAATATATATACCACGATTTTAATCAAAGTATCCTCTTAGATATAGCATGATGGATCTTGATCCAAAGTATGCATATTACTTCACCCAAGTCCTTTATATAGAATCACATTCTCAACCATATTTTAGCTAACTATATGACTGGTATCTCATTTATAATTAGCAATATGTCATCAACATATACTAATAGGAAAATGACTACACTCCCACTAAATTTCTTATAGACCCATGGATCACATTTATTATTTATGAAACCAAATTCCCAATAGACTCATCAAAGTGAATGTTCCATGATATGGATGCCCGATTCATCCCAAAAATGGATCTATGCAACTTTCATACCTTATTATCATCTCTTGGATCCACAAAAACCACTTGTTGTTCCATATGTTTTCTTCTATAGGGTTTTTATTAAGGAAATCAATTTTAATATCCATCTAAAAAATTTCATAATCATTGTAAGATGCTATGACAAGTAGAATTTTGATAAATTTCAGCATAGTAACTGGTGAAAATCTTTCTTCAAAGTCAATTCCCTAATGTTTATTAAACCATTTAGTAACCAAGATAGACTTATAGATTCTAACTTTACATTCCATGTAAAAATTCCTATTGAATACCCATTTAAAACCAATAATATTTACATCATCTGGAGGATATAAAAAAAATCCTAAACTTATTTAAGTATATGGAATTTATCTAATAATTCTTAGACTCTTACTATCAAATATATTTTGAGCCACTCACTTATTCCTTATTGGACATAGGTTCATTATCATTAACAAATAAAGAGTCACCATATTTTGGGACAATAAAACCATATCTCTATAGTTATATGACCTCTCTAGTGCTTCTATATAGTACCAGTGTATTTGGAACATCCTCTTCCATGAGGCTCTATGGAATCCAATATAGTGCCAACTCTTGTGTAATTTAAGCTTCAATATCATTAAAACTGACCTTGCTCCCACTTTATATTTTTAAGGTGTGAACCCTCTCAAGTAATATGTCATGTTTTTTACATGATTACCTTCTTATCTAGAGGGTCATATAGATAATATCCCCTTGTTTCCTTGAGATATAAAAAAAATTCACTTAGTGCTATAGAGTGCTAGTTTTTTTTCCAAAGATAACCTTAACAAAATGCTCTATAATCCTATTCACGCATATGTGTTAGAATGAGTTTCCTTCCACTCTATAAATTGAATGGAATTCTGTTTCCATTTTAGTTGGAACTTAATTTAGTGTGTACATAGATTTTTTTAATGCATATCCATAAAATATAATGGAAAAACTATATGAATCATCATCAATCTCACCATGCCCAATAAGTCGTGGTTCCTTCTTTCACTGAAACCATTCTATTATGGTGTATAAGGAGAAGTGAGTTAAGATAGTATCCTAAAATATCATAAATAGTTGATGAACTATTGTTTAATATACTCTCTACCAAGGTCTGAGTGAGAGTTTCTTTATATTCTTACCAAGATAATTCTCCACTTCATTCTTGAACTCTTTAAATTTCTTAATGGATTCAGACTTATTCCTCATTAAGTAGAAAAATCTAGATATACTAAATTCCTTGGTAAAAGTTATTATGTAAGAAAATAAACTTCTTTATTCTACTAGAAAAGGTCCCCACCAATCTATATGAACCAGTTCTAGAAGCTTTATGGACCTTTCACTCTTTCCACTAAATATATATTTGTCCATTTTCCCTTATAAACAAGTGTGAAAAATATCAATGATTTTAGTTTAAAAGAATTTAAATACCCATCTTGTTGTAACTATATTAAATTCTTTTTGTTTACATGTTCAAGAAAATGATACTAAAATCAGGAGTGATATGAGTTATGTGAACTTAATTCATTATCAATTGAGAACACTTGGTTTTTATATTATAATACATAAATACCATTGTTTAAATGTGTCATACCATAACATATGTTATCTTTTCAAAATTAATAGATTTTATTTTAAAATTTAAAAATAAATCCAACCATATATAAATTGGATATATATATAATGTTCTTGTTAACACTATATAGATAATAACAATTCTTTAAATCCAAAATGAGTCCCATTGGTAATGTAATGTGGTAGTCTTTGATAGCTAGTGCAACCAGTCTTATTGCATTGAGAACTCAAAGATCCACATCACCTATAATAAAATTTATAAATCTACTTGGTTCTTGTATTTATATATAAATGTGAGAAATAAAAGGTTCATATAATACCTAATTTTTAGAGATTGAAAAATTACACTTGACAATGAATGAATCCAAATCTTCCCCTTAATTTTTTACTATGGTGTAATTCTTCTTCTAGTGGACCTTATTGCCACATGTAAAACATACAACATAATGTTTCTTAGACTCTCTTTGGATCATACCTTTCTTTTATGTGTAGTGTGTAGAATATTTTGACAAGGAGTTAGTCTTAAATCACTTTTCCTTACCCTTCCTCTTATTCACTATAAGGATTTATGGTTTTTAATGCATTATATCCTTATCCACTTAGTGAATCAAAGTAATGAGTTTTGGGAGGGACTTTTCAATATTATTAATATTAAAATTTATAGTAAAACTAGAGAATATTTGATAGAGTGAATCAAGTATAGGATTAATGTAAAATTCCTCAGAAAACTTACACCTTAGAATATATAGTTTCCCAGTGCATCTAATCATCTTCAATACATGAGGCCCTGCTAGCGCACCTTCTCTAAGATTACATGTAAATAGTGCCTTGGAGATATCACACCAGTCCTGTATAGCCTTATCCTAATAAATACAACTGGTATGAGACAACATAGAGTATACATTCGTGTTTTTGTGTAGCCTCTGGAGATCTCTAAACATATATGATAACATCAATTACCATACATCTAGTGTATTATTTAGGTGTCTCAAATAAACATTGATCTCTTAATCACCTTTCTCCTGAGAAATATCACCAAGAATCAGGGACCCTAGCACATAATAATTTTTATCTTGTCCTAGTCAATAAATAAGCACATGTACCACTACTAGAAGTTACTATTAACCAAGATATTTTATTTATCTAGTATGGATCACAATGATAATATCAAAGTCATGTTACTTTCTATTTTATACAATAAAATAAAATAAAGTTTTAGTACTTTATTATTGATTACCAAAACATATGAGATATAATAATTTTATTATATTTTTATTCTCCCACTAGTTTATCAATTCCCAACAATTCTCATCTTTAGACTTAGAATATTTAGTTACATGGATATTTTAGTAGTAAGGATCCATATTTCCATTTTTTTAATCTAAAATTGGGTCTGTCAAATTATTTAAACGTATTTAGATATGTAGTCTTACCAACTACATTAACTCATATCTCCTTGATCTGTCGAGTAGAATCCCTAATACTAAAATCCTAGACTCAAATTTCCTCAACCCTTGCCTCTAAGTTACACCAAGTCTTACTTGGGTATTCAATCATTGATGTTAACTTGGTTAAGTCAACCCAAGACTTTAGTTAGTGTTTTTTCCCATTGGTTTTGATTGTATTTGTTTTTAATAAGTAAAGAAGTGTGTTTGTTTTAATATGTGTTTAATTGGTGAGAGCTAGTGAAGGAGATGATTGAAGAAGTTGATTTGAGGCTTTTATCTTGAATAACTAACTTGGATAAGTTCAAGACAAAGTGGCATGGGATGTCATGCATGATAAGGCATCTAAGTTTACATGTGATAATTGTAGAACCATTATTAAATTATCATAACATGATCTTATGATCTTTGTTAAAATAACATTGTCTATAAAAAATGTATAAGTGAACATAAATCATATTTCAATTATCTCATATTAGGATTTATTGAAATAAATATTTTTTAAGTTAGAATCCCATGAAAAAATATTGAAGAATATTTGGAGAAGAGTTTTTTTGATATGGAATTGGTCTGCCCAATCCAAACCAGCTTTACAAGGCCGGTCCAGCTCAAAGTCTATCACAACTTAATTTGGATGTACGGAGATGCATAGGAAAACTAAAGATTGAGAAGAGATAGAGTATGGTGTATATAGGCAAGCACACATTTGGTTGGTCATTAGCCTCTCTCCTATAGGTTTACAATGGGCCAATTCAATCAATAGTGCTGTATCCATCATAATAAACAAAGGATAAAAATATACAAGGATTCTATTTAGGACTCTATGGACATGGGTACTATTAACACATTAAAAATATTCATACATAATAGGGGTGTCCAAACCTGATCCAACTCGACCAACCTGACCTGACACGACTGGGTTGGGTCGGGTTAGGTCGGGTTACACAAGAATATAGATGGGTCGAGTTAGTTTGGGTCAGGTTGATCTCAGGTTGGGTTGGGTCATAGTTTGAAAAAATGATGACCCAACCCGACAAAATTGACCCAACCTTCAATTTTGTTTTGGCTTCCAATGCTTCGGTTGGTTCAGAATTCACTCGATCCGCTGCCATCTTCCCCTTTCTTTCTCTCCTACGATCTACCTCATGATGGCTGCAACCTAGATGTCTCCTCCTCTCTTATGAAGATCCTGTCCCGACCTCCGTCTCCCGGTTCCTTCTTACCTCATGAAGTGAGAGCCCCCCCCATCATCAATAGATATCCCCTATCTCTCTCTCACACGAAGATCCCCACCCCCTCCACAGCGGGACCGCATCACCACCTCTCCCATGATCCCACCTCCATTCATCGCCCTCTTTCCCATCCCCAATGTCCATCTCCCTTCCTCTCATATTATTCATATTTTCCATCCCTTCCCTTTTTATCTAAATCAAGTAGGAAGTAGACTAGACCCATGGAATTGGCATGGAAGGAAGAGGAAGATCACGAGAGAGGTCACCATGTGGGAAGTGAGTGAGGAACACTGTTGGTTTGGTTTATTTATTAACCAACGATTCTTTTTTTTGGTTTCTTCCTACCCTAATTAATTACTTCTGCATTTATTTATGGTGGAACTTGATGGCATGGAATATGACGAGAGGATGGGTTGCTGCATTGTGTGCGAGCATCGAACAAGGAACTGAGCAATGACGAGGTTACTACCCTAATTGATTTAGTGTTTCTTCCTGGTGGCATGGCTTTGGAATGGAAGAAGATGCCTACGGGATGAGAGGTTACCACATCAAGATCCAGGAGATGGTTTTGTTTATAAAAGAGAGATGAAACTTTTCCCACATAACCCAATTGACCTAACCCGTCCCAACCCGATCCAAGATGGGTTGGGTCGGGTTGGGTCCGAACTAGAATTCGATTGTGACCCGACCCGACCCATCATTTTTTGCTTGAATCAGGTCCAAAAACACCTCCAACATGACCCAACCCGACCCATGGACACCCCTAATACATAAAATGGACACACCACATATATCCAATTTGATGTCTTTTTCTTCCTTGCACCTAGGTTTTTATATTCCATGTGTGAGATTTTTGAATTCGCGCCGCCAACTCCTATGATCATGATAGTGACCACTAATTGAGTCAAGCTAGATCATGCCATGAGTTTCTCTATGAAATGAAACCCTATTTAACACAAAAAAGGACCCCAATAAACATTCATGTGGCATATTAACATGCTTATTTAGAGTAGCTTGAGTTGCGATGTAAATATTGATTAAGCTGGAAATATTGAACGATGATGGAGATCAATATTTATATTGGTGAGCTTGAAATTATAGTAAGTCCATGTAGCTTTTATATGAATTCATGTAAAAAAATTGAGAATAATAAAACATGATGTCTAGGTTGAATTGTGCTTGAAGTATAAATAATAAAATTATTTATTCTACCTACATGAATGAAGGGCCTAAGATGCATTTAAAATTCCTACAAAAAACAAGGAAGGCCACATTAAACTAAAAACATAAGTCATGTATGGGTTTTATTTATATGGAACTCAAATTTCACGTGAGTTTAAAAAGAAATATAGGCCACACAGTTTTTAAAACAAAAAATAAAAACCACAATGAAAGGATGAATAACCGGGTTCACAACACAAATACATGTAGATGTAAAAAAATTAAGGGGATACAATTTACAAATAAACTGTGTGAATAATCAATAAATTTGAGTTATTGAGTGAGTTAAATGAGGATGTGACTATTAAAAACCATTTGAATAAACTAAAGTAAGAATACCCAATTTCTTTGGGTATTTAAATTAAGGATAAAAATGTTACAGAGAGGTTTTTAATATAAATCACATGTATATGAATACTAGAATCATTTGGGTATTAAAATATGGAAAATATTTATGATCTTTAAATGTATATAAAATATGCACAATATTTTTTGTGTATATATTCATACAGTAGAATAAAAATTTATGTGAGTGTGCTTGATAATATTGCTCAAAAAATTGTAAAGCATTGAGATCTATGATACATCAAAGTATTGAAGAAATAAGGTGAGATAAATCTAGGAGTGTTTATAACAAATCCATATACCACACCAAAGTATTTGAAAAAAGAGAAGAAGTCCCAGATCATTTACTATATGGTGTGAGTTTTGAGACCATCCATCCAGTGAAGTAAGATCATCAATAAAATAAAGAATTTTTATACATGGATCAAAGCTTAAAGAGAATATTTGATGGGGTGTATAACTAGTTAAGTAGGAAGAATGGTTAGAGATTACTACCAATCGTGGCAGAAGAGTTGGTGGGATGAGGAGGAGAACCAGAAAAAATAGGAGAATCGATTATCAGGGAGTATAACTACTTGCTGATGAAGATAAGTGATTTGGGGGTATAACCAATCACACTCTTGTACACTCAGGATACCAATATAATTGATAGACATATTATAGTGGATAATATATATTGGGGTAGGGGTATAACCAACTTAAAAAGAAGTAAGCTTTAACATTGAGACAGAAACTTATAAATTTTGTGTGCTATGATATCTTATATTCTACTACATATGAGGTGAGTTTGAGATAATTTAAATAAGTGGGATCAATACTTTAACCTATTATAGAGGTTTAATTGAAAGTAAAAGAATTTTTAAAAATAATATACCACCGATTCAACCCCTCTCAGTGGTACCAAACTGGTCCTTGGGATTTACAAGTGGTATTAGAGATAAAGGTTCCTTATAGAAATATATAATATGTAAAAGAAGATAAAAAAATAAGTGAAGAGTTCACCATTATCTAATGATTATAAGAGTGATAAGAGTTCATCAAATTTAGAAAATTACAATTATTTTATTAATTAATATTCTAATTGTGATGGTTTTGAGTTTATTATATCTCTTAAAAATTTATATATTGAAGTTAAATATTATTTTAAAATGATTCCTATAGAAGTTGGTGTTTATATTTTGGGTTTTATCAAGAGTATTTAGGATGAAAAGTCAGAGTTAGAGGAAGAGGCTTAAATCATGGATAAATCCATGGTTGAAAAGCTATAACAGTGTAAGAATATCAGAAAAGATATAGAATCCAAGGATAAACTCTTATTATTTCTCAAGTAAAATTACTCCTTGATTGAAGAGAAATTAAAAATAACTACATGTGAGAATGAAGAATTTAAAGGTAATATTTCTGAAGTATTCTATCCATTAGAAAATATGTACAAAGTTTCTATGAATGTTAAATAATATAAACTTGAATTCAAGACAAAGAGGGAAAAGGAACTTGATAAAACACTTCCAAAAGGAAAGAAAAATGCATGATAAAGAATGAAAAAATCTAAAGAATGTTTGGTAAGGAATTATTAATTCAATCAAGGTTTATAAGAACACTCTAAGCATAAAGTTATTATATATGGAAATAAATTAAAAGATATGGAATCTAGAACTTTCCAAGTTTCTGAGGAAAAGAATTCTACTACACAATCTTCAGAAAAGATTTTTGATTCAAAATAAATTCAAACAAATTGAAAATATATTTTGAGATCTTATGATAAATCATATTCCTATAACTCATTTAAAAAGGTATCCCATAACTCAGTTGATTCTATTTGTACTAAATCTATTTTAGTTGTATGTGCATATTTTAATAAAAAACTATACAAATATGAATGTGTAAAAATACTGGAAAACTTAAAAATATTTCAAGGGTGTATGTGATAATTTTAAATAAAATTTTCTCTCTAAATGAATTCTAAAAAATTGGTACTCTAGCCTAAAGTAAACAAGGAATACAATATGAAAAAATTTCACCTTTATAAAAAATAAAAAGGTTAATTGGTATATATTGGATTGTTGGTAGTTTGGACATAGGTCTATTGATTATTGGCACAATATATCAACATTTGAAAGTCTTATAAGGCCCTAAGAAAGGGGTAACAATGATGATATAATGATAAGTCCACAACAATAGTATAAGTAGAATATGAAAACTATAAATCGACCTACCTTGAACAATAATTTTTTAAAGAATAATGTTGAACCTAAAATTTACAAGAAGGAATCATAGGTGAGTTTAAATGATAAAAGAAAAAAGTGTTTTTATATGGTGAGATCAGTCTTCATTAGAAACTATCCAAAAAAATGAACTTGAAAATTTAATAAAAACAATGTGAAAAATGAAATCAAACTAGGCATGGTATAGAAGATTGTATGACTATACTACTAGACCAAGAAGAATTTTTGAGTAATATGTTCTAAGTACAAGGTAATGATATTACCTTCAAAACTAAGGTGGAGAAAATAGCCCCACATAAGGATTAAATTCATGGGATAAATATGAGTACATAATCTTTGAAGAATGTCAATAGTGAAGAGAAAACATTCCATGATAAGCTTATAAAGAAGAATATAAGGTTGATATGAAACTATCATATTTAGTGTTTCTTATAAAATCATAATGAGCTTCCTCCTTATTCCCTATTATTTTATATGTTTTGTTCTGACATGTAGGGAATTTAAGGATATGGATGAGTGTTTTTACCTTTAGACAACAAAGATTATGAGTTTACCATGTAGTATCACTAAAGATAAATCTCCACGATAAAAATAAAATAAGTTCATCCCTTGAGGGGGAGCATACACGAGAACATGAAGAATGAATTATAATAATTACACTCACAACTGTTTTTTATGATTGTATAAAATATATATATAAAGTGATAGTTTTAGTTAATATAAGAATAAGAAAAAGGGGGAGTTATATTATTTCACTTGAATTATTTTGATGGTTTGTTGAAGTATATGTAGGTTAATCATATTTATTTCTAAATCTATTTAAAAGAACCCCTAAAATGAGACTTTGAGAATGGTATCATATATCTAGTAATTTATGGACAATATTGATCACCTTGGTTATAAACTCTAGTTTTCAACACTGGGTTAGCCCATGCAGACTTAGTGTTTTCTAACTAGAGGTGCTTTACTAATAGAATCACATGAAATTATACTTCTTTCAAAAACATAAAATTGTTATTAAGATTTTAAAAGGGAGAAGAGTAAAAGTTTTTGAATATTAGGAAAAGAGAGGATAATGTGAGAAGAACCCCCACATTGTCTTTTTTATTTATTTTCAATAACGGGGAGAAGGAAAAAAGAGGATAATTAACATGCTGACATATTGAGATGTTTGGATTCATTGAAAAAAAATAAAAAGGGGGAGATTTTTGGGCCCATTGGTGTTGATTGTATTTATTATTAATAAGTAAAGAAGTGTATTAGTTTCAACATGCATTAAGTTGGTGAGTATTAGTGAAGGAAATGATTGGATATGTTTATTTAAGGTTGACAACTTGAATAAATCACTTGGATAAGTTCAAGAAAAAGTGGAATTAGATGTTATAATTGATAAGGCATCCAAGTTATGGAATTTGATGTCATGATTTATAAGACAACCAAGTTTACATATGATGATTGTAGAACCATTCTTAAATTCTCATGACATGTGCTTATGATATCTGGTTAAATCACTTTGTATACCATAAGTAAAGAAGTGAAAATAAATCATCCATCGATGACTTCATATGAAGATTACTTGAGATTTATATTTGAGAAGTTATAATCCCATGAAAAAATATTGAAGAATATTTGGAGAAGAATTTTTTATGATGGAATTGAGAGGTTTATATGGTATTGGTACTTATTATTCTATTAAGTATTTTAGAAGGTATTTATCTATAAAAATGGGGGTAAGAAATTCCAAGATGGCCTAAACCAAACCATCTTTACAAGGCCGGTCTCGCTCAAAGGCTAGCTTGGATAAAGCTGGATGTATGGTGTTTGACCATAGGGGATTGTTGGTCCTCCTCTCTAGTATTAGTAGTTTTAATAATCACAAATCATGTAAATTATTATAAATCCCATCAATTCGTATTAATCATGTCTAAACCTTTTAATCATAATTATTTAAGTTTCAATATGTGATTTTTTTTATTTATGATCTCACATAGATTTGGTACATTATGTTTACATTTATATTGTAAGACAATCCAAATGAAAATATATTCCAAGTATAACAGACAGACACCGACAGAAGAGATGACCTATCAATGCATATGACTTACCCACACAGACGACCTACCTATGCATATAACTTACCGATACAGACAACCTACCAATGCATATGACTTAACGATGCAGACGACCTTCCGATGCATATGACTTACCGATACAGATGACCTACCTATGTATATGACTTAACGACGTAGATGAACTACTGATGCATATGACTTACCAATGCTGACGACCTACCGATGCATATGAATTACTGACTCAGACAACCTACCGATTCATATGACTTACCAACGCAGATGATCTACCGATGCAATTGAACTACTGTCAATACAAGTAACCTACTGATGCATGGTGCTACTAATGCAAGGACTCACCAACAGTTAAAATGAGTCACTGATGTAAATGAGTCCCTAACATATGGAAAGACTGATAGAATGACATAATGATGGGTTGAGTCACCGATAGAAGGAGATACCAATAGACGAGTCACTGACTGATGTCTCGCCGACATGATGAATCACCGATAGACTGACTCACTGAAAGAGGAGTCACTGGTAGACTGTTTAAATTTTCATTTATTAAGATTACCTCTAATGGTCATATTTGATTCATTTAATGATACTAACATATTTAATAATCTTTTGTAATAATTTTAGCAGACAGTATGAGGTATGATGAAACTATGCACGTGAAAATATCATTCTCTTTGCTAGCCCTCAATAATAAAAAGAATTTTGAAGAGAGAAGAAATATAGAAGAGAAGTGTGTCATGCCCGCGTGTGAGACATACATAAGAACATCCACAAATCTCATGCACCCACTATGAACTCAAGAAAAAAAGGAAGAACGTATGAGGTAATCTCAATCAATTTATACATCGAATTGACAAACTACTTCATAATATCAAATATGGAGAAGAATATACCTAAAAAACCATAATTGTACCTAGAATATAGAATACGACACTCTGTTTCAGTGTCAAATTCTATAAGAAGACTCAAATCTCATCTCAGCTATATCTGAAGAGTCCAGAGTTTCATCTCAAGGCACATAGATCCTTCTAAATCCTTTATTATATTTATTTTCTCTGTTGTGTGCCTTTTTACATACTTTTGAGCAGTGTGTGTATCTATCTGTAAATCACACTCTATCTCCTATATCAAACTAAAGGATACAAGTTATCCTTCCACTCATACCTTCTTACACCTTTTACTACCATGAATAAGTATGGAAGAGGTCCTTGTGTGACCTGGTAGTTTGTACCCACGAAGAACTGTGGTTGAGGTCTTATGACCTAGATAGCCTGTGTGCTGTTGTGAACCCCAATCCAGGGTGTGGATCAAATTTTTATTAATTTAAATTGCTTAGTGGAAGGTGATCACCAAGTGGAGAGGATTAGGTATTTTCTTGAGACTGAACCTCTTGTTTCATTTCCACTGTGTTTTTACTTTTAGTTTTACTCTGTTTTATCACATATTTTATAAAACTAAATTGGACTCTAATAGTTAGTCTTATCAAGTGTTTATAATAGTATTGAATTATTAGGTTAGTTTCAAAGTTTTTATTAATTATCAAATTGATATAACTGAGAACTAATCACTCTTTTGAGAAATTAATCTAATAGTCAAGAACTTATAAATTCATTACCGACTAACTGATCTACTGAATTTTAAATTTGGTGGAACTTCAAATAATACTCTTTAACAAATATTTTATAGATACTCAATTCACCCCCTCTTGAGTACTCTAATCCGACCAACATATGGAGATACATAAGCGAACACAAGATCAAGAAGAGGTTGGACATTTTTCATGTGGACATCAAAGTGTTTGGTTAGTCATTTGTTTCTCTCCCACATGTTAGTAAGTGAGGCCATCGAGTGATAAATGACACACAACGGGCTTATTCATTCTCCAGTTCTACATGCAATATAATAATACAATGCTAAGAACATTTAAGTAATTGATGTGGGAATCTATGTCCATGGGCATTATTCACCTGTTAAAAATATATTTACATAACATGGATGCATCATGTATATTTGAGCTGGCATACTCTTCTTCCTCATGCATAGGGTCTTATATTCTTCATGTGATAATTTTGAATCCACATCGCCAACTCCTATAATCATTACAATGACCATTTATTGAGTCTATATTGATCATGCCATGAGTTTTTCCACGAAATAAAACCCTGCTTAACACAATAAAGGATTCTAGGAAACATGCATGCCATGTATTCCCATTCTTTTTAGAGGATATTGAGTTGAAACATCAATATATATCAAGATATAAATCTTGAATGACAATGAAGATTGATATTTATATTAGTGAGATCAAAATAATAGTACATGTATGCAGCTTCACTATACATGCATGTAAAATGAATGAGAAGAGGAAAACACACTGTCTAGGTTGAATCGAGCTTGAAGGAGCAAGAATAAAAATATGTATGTGGATTCCATGCATGAAGGGACCAAGCCAAATTTATAATTCTTGTACAAAATAAGGAAGTCAACATGAAACTAAAAATAAAAGACATTTATAGGTTTTTTAATATGGAATTCAAATGTTACATGAGTTTAAATAGAAATATAGGTTTCATGGTTTTTAAAATGAAAAAGTAAAACCACAGTGCAATGATGAGTTTCCATATTCAATGCATGCATACATGAAAATGTGAGAAAATAAAGGATCTATAGTTTATGAATAAACCATGTAAATAATATATAAACCCAAGTTCTTTAAGGAGTAAAATGAGGCTATAGTTATTGAAAACCAAATGAAGAAACTGAAGGAAGAATACTCTAGTTATTTGGGTATTTAAATTAAGGATAAAAATGTGGTAGGGTGGTTTTTAATATACATAACATGTAGAAGAATACCCAAGCCTTTATGGTATTAAAATGAGGAAAATATATTTATGATGTTTAAATGAGTAAAAAATATGAATAATATTTTTTGTGTATATATTCATGTATGAGAAAAATAAAAATTTATGAGAGTGTTCTTGATAATATTGATCAAGAAATTTTGAATCACTTAGATCCTTGATACATAAATGTATCAAAGAAAGAAGGTGAGACAAATCCAGGAGTCCTTATAGAAAAACTATATACTAAAACTGAGTATTTAAATATGGAGAATAAGAATCAAATCATCTTTTATCTAGTGTGAGTTTTGAGACCAATAATTTTGTGCCTACAACTGTTGAAGTTCTTAAAGAAGGTGTACATGAGTAAGGAGATCTTAATAGTTCACTAAGGAAGATCACAAAAAACAAGTTCTTTCTACATATGGATTAAATATTGAAGAGAATATTGGATGAGTTCAATGAGGAATAATGGTAGGGGAGTATAACCAATCACGATAGAAGAGTTGGTGGGATGGGGAGGAGAACTAAACACAACTAGAGGATTGACTAATGGGTAGTATAACTATTTTATTTTGAAGATAGGAGATTGGGGGGTATAACCAATCACACTTATATGGAATTAGGATACTACTTTAATTGATAACAAGATTATAATGGAGAATCTATGTTGGGGGTATAACCAAAATGGCAAGGAGTAGGCTCTCACATTGAGTTATAACCATGTAAATCTTGTGTATTGTGATCTATTATATTCAACTACATATGAGGTGAGGTTAATATAGTTTAAATATGAGGGATTAAGACTTTAACTAGTCACAAAGGATGAATCAAAAAGAAAACAATTCATAAAATAATATACCAATGGTTCACCCCCCTCTCAGGGGTACCTAACTGGTCCTTGGGATCTATAGTTAGAAGTCTCTGATAATTGAAAGAACCCTGACTTGGTTCAGAACAAGTAATTTGAACTATAGTTTCATTATTGACTAAAGTAATTGAATAATTTATTGACTTAATATTTTCCTTGAGGGATTTTTATGTTTGTTTATATATAAATTCACTTTATTTTATCTATTGCATACCTAGTTAATATTATGTGGATTTTATACAATTATTAATGATCTTGGGATAAAATAAATTATACATAAAATCAATTTATTTTATTTACTTTATGTGATCACGTTTAATATCCATAAACATGAATCCAAATATAAATAAATAACCATGTACTGGATGGAAATAAAATAAATATTTGGTATGACCATGCATGCACTAGTCATCCTCAAGGCACTCTTAATACTTATATCTTATATCCAATACCACTCTCATGACTATGTCGTATATCTGATATAACCTTCCATGCATCGATGTCAAATCCTTAAGTATTTTCCTATGATTCATTTCGTTAAATCACTCACAACCCAAGTTAACCCCTCTCTTGGGTTACCCTTGCATTACACCACTCACCAACCCACCACTATCCTGAGTCTCATCCCAAGGGTCCCTAGGTTCTACCACCTAGCCCATAAACACGATCTTATATAATGGTCACATTCTATAAAACTTCACCCATGATCTTATCTCAAACATCACACAACCACACCCAACTATAACACACATCTTGGGTTCTCACATATTGATTACCAGTATCACATACCAAAACATCACCCCTCCTTGGGTACCCATCATCTCTGATTATCTATACACAAGACTACCCCTGAAGGATTAGGTCATGTACACATAATATATATATATATATATATATATAATAACATCAACTATGATGACCCATACTAAATGAGACCACAATACCATGTTCGATTAAGTAGAATGCCACCGAGGAGCTATATGGGAAAAAACCATATTGGTTGTTGTTGAAACTTTAAATAATCAAATCTATTTTCTAATCACTAATAATGGGTTATCAAAAAAGAATCCAGTGCCTGTGATGACCCACTATAGGTCTACTATACATACCATGCAAAAAGGAACTATATGGACATCTCCATCAAACATTTCTCTATAGGATCTACATGCCTTATTATCATAAAAAATATACCATTGTTCATCTGAGTGGAATGAAACTAAAACATTATATGGAAAAACACTATATAAATTGTTATTGAAACTTTGAAGAGTTAAATGTTCTATCATCTATAAAATCCAAACTCATACAGTAGGCACATGTCATGTGATCTTACATGCCTAACATGATGCAAGAATAATTTTCTCTCACCAATGAGACAAGAGATAAAAACCATAATAACAATTAATATAAACTCTAAGTGAATCACTCAAATTAGAAAACTATAAAAATACAATCCAAAATTACAATCCCATGCCCTTGGTAAAAAGGGATTCTTATCGAAAAAGGTGTTCACAACACACCAGTTCGTGTCCATCACAAGCTCTAAAACATTTCTAGACTATCTGTCTAACATAACACAAAAATTAAAACAAATGAAAGCACTCTAATACCACTTTGTAATGTACCAACACCCTAGACCACTTGAAAATTCCCAGACTGATGATCATCACTTAACCTTAAGTGCATCTCCCTATATACTAGAGGCTTCCAACTAGCAGTAAGGGTTTAAGGTGTGACCATGGGGAGGCTATTCCATCATATCAGAGTATAGAAACAAGAATAAATAACCAAATATCATCCAAATAAGAGTATTAATATCAAATAACAATAACCAACAATAATAATGAAATTCATAAACATATAGACTCACATCCATGTCAATAGAAAAAGACTGATTTCCAACTGGGATGATCACACATTAAAAACAAACAAAAGAAAATATAAAATATAATATCCCTACAATAATAACTTGGTATTACCTCATATCCATATCCCAAATACATATAATCTATCCTTCTTGATCAGGATATACCCATTTTCTCTACCCAACCTAAACATAAAATCAGTGAAGTCTACTTGGGTACCTAAGTGACATGGCCACCCGAGAAGGGCGTGGGTACAAATTAGTAGGGAACCTCCAACGTACTCCCAAAAAGAACAAATGTATGCTGTGTATACACATTTAATATGATTATAATAATAAATAATTAACTAATAAATATAAATAAGGAAATCATCATTGACCCTCAAGTCCCATAGTGACACCCATGATCGACTATATCTGCTTTGGCCGATGTTAGAGTGCCTCTATCCATAAGCAACCACCTAAGGGAAAAATAATAATCCCTAGAACATATCATACACCCAAGGAAAATATACCCATCCCTAGAACCACCACTATCTACCCAGTTTATACTCTCCTAAAACCATTATCCCACCCAAGGGGCATTCTGCCTTGGAACCATATCTAGCCCAGACCATAGATCACTGGGAACCATTATCCTACCAAAGGGGTATCACACCCTGGAATCATATCTACCCCAACTCATAGATTACAAGTAATAATCACATCTCATACACATAGGAAAAAATATACCCGTCTCTGTAACCATTATCATAAAGTAAACATACACTCAAGGGTATCCTCTGTCCTTAGAACCTCTAGTAACAAGATAAGAATAAAATAATAAATAACACATTTACTTGAGGGAAAGATGATAGAGATAACATTTTAATCATTTTTTATATGTATTTAAATTATTTTAACCCTCCTAATTTATCAATTTTAGCTTATTGGCATCAGTTTTGGATTTATGGTGTGTTTTGGGATAAAACATGAAAATTGCTTAATTCTAGAATTTTAATAGATTTTATTCACTTTGGTATTGTGAGAATAAATTTTAAAATATTGTTCCAATTTGAGTGATTATTTTTTTAAGATTCCCTGATTTTTGGGATTAAACTTTCTCTGATAGACCCAAAGCTAATTCGAATATATAGAGGCCCAAAAAAATAAATCTTGTTGAAAACTTTTCTAGACGATAGAGTGGACCCCAATTCAGTAAATAAAGAATAAATTAGGATAAAAACCTCTAATTGAGATAATTCCATATGTACTTGAATGATTATTAGATTCCTTATTAGAAAATTAAATTTAATGGAGAAATAACCTCATTAATGTGGTAATTGGATGCTCAAAAATGGATGATGATTTTGGAAACATTCAGTTAGAATAAAATATCAAAGTAATTGGGAGATAAATTCATATAAACATGGAGGATGAAGCTAAAATTTTAAGGTCAATTGACCAACATATTTAAAAAAAACTTTCTAGAATAATTTTTTTATGATTTAGTCAAAACAAGGGGAAAACACATGAAATTTTTTAAAGAAAAATTTTTGAACTGAAATTTCAACCGTTGATGACACATTATATCCAAAAACACATTAATGGTCCTTTATTATGACCTAGAGCCTCTTCTATGCCTATAAATAAGAGTATATATGTGGATTTAAGAGGATATTGACTATAGAGGGAATATAAGGACAAGTTCTATGCTGATGCTTTAGGATCTATTTTCTTTTCTTTTATTTATTTTTTCTTTTCCCATGTAACACATGCATATTTTTTATTAAAGTGTTTCCCTTTCCTTCTTCCACCCCTATTTCCATTTAAACCCTAATATAATTGTCTCTAATATATTTCCATCATGAAATATTTTCACTTTGAAATGTAAAGTGACTAACTCAAGGATTTTCCCTGAGGGAGTTTTCACGATGTTCTTTATTATTATGATTCAATTCAACATGTTTTAAATCTATTTGTGGTGGATGTGAGAGTATTGCACATGTGCAGTGGTCATCCACCACATCATTAATTTCAATTCCATTCCTTTTATTTGATTAATTATTTTTACCTCCATTATCTTGGGTAAACCCTTCATACGGTGTAGTTGGGGTTGCTTAAAGGGATGAAATGACATACAGTGGATTTGGGTCTCTTAGGAATTAAATTCTTGGTTGAGGTGTTATCCTATTTGACTATTGGAGGAGGTGTGGTTTGGTGAACCGAAGGCATGCTAAAATCACACACTCAATAAATAAAAGTAAATTAATTTGTTAATGAGGTTTTATCAAATGAATTATAAAATTGAATTTAAATAAAAAATAAATAATTAATAAAACCGCGTTATCAAACCCCAGACCAATGCCTTTATTTCTAATATGTATTATATCTGCATCTGCATTTAGATTTTAATTTTGTATTGCATTAGTTTAATTTCATGTTTTCTAAAAACCCAAACCATCATTTTCATAAATAATATAAAAACAAAAAAAATTATTTTAGGAGAATTAGAAATTAATGATTGAAACGACTGTGATGCTTCTCAAGTGAGACGACTCTGGTCATCCTCTATGCTGCATTAGGAAAAATTATTTTTTTCCACACTCTATGAAAAGCCTGCATAAAAAATGGCACCATCTCTGGGGAGATAAGCAGTATTTTGATCATTTTTTATATTTTTGCATTGTAGATAAATTTCCATTGTTTTTCTTTAAAAAAACCAAAAAATTCCTTTTCTCTGATGTTTTCAAATGGCCATTTTTTCCAACTAATGGAACAATTTATCATAAGTTAAATAACAAGAAATATACTATACTAAGGAGGAACTCTAATAAAGATATGATTCTCTTATGATAATGTTCAAGAAAAATCAAAGAGGCATAGAGACATGTATCTCACCTCAATATTTGATGAGCATGATCGATGAACTCCAAACTGACTTGCAAAGATTCAAGGACAAGAAAGAAGAGTCCCCCATAGTCTCCTATGATTTTTCTGAGGAGATATAAGAAATTAAGGAGCCTGACTACCAGATTCTATCTGCTAATACTCAAATCCAAGAGGTGATTTCCACTAAAGAGTAGATTCAAGAAAAACTAACTCAGGGATATAATACTTTCTTGATCTCAAACTCATTCAATTTCATTGAATCTGAATTGAATATCACCCCCTATTATTTTAATTTTTTATATTTTTTGGACTCAAAATTTTACTTGGATAAAGATAAAGAAATTGAAAATTCACATTTTGAGGAACACGTGGAGATCCTTGAACATTTTGAACATGTACTAGAGGAATACCATGAAAATATCCCCATGGATTTTCCTAAAGAACAAGAGACACATGTTGCCTATATAAAAAGGGAATAATATGGTATAGAATTTTAAAATTTAAATTTTGTTAAACTAAAAAATCACCATCACTTACCTTTTAAATATTATTTTAATGCAACACATTTGGAGCAACCATTGGAAGGATAAGAAGATGTTTCACAAGTAGCAATGAAGGAGGATGAGGTTCTATACTTCATCCTACCCCCTCCATGAAAGCTATACCACATTGAGAAGGGGGAGAATCTAGTGTACTATATTCATGGAATTCTCCTCAACATGAACAAATAAGTAGATGATGGGAAAATCCACATGTGGTGGTTAAAGTCAAAGAAACCCTAACCACCATTAGAATTTGGATAATAGTTGGTACAACCCTCTAGAGGCAGTAAAAATTCAGGGCCCACTTGAGGGATTATACCTATACTTATCCCTTTATATTATTTCTAGTAATTTATATTTCAATTTGATTATTAGAATTATCTAGCCTGTAGCCCCTCTCCATCCTATATTTTTGAGCTTAAATGACATGATCATTAAGCTTAATTGATTAATTATCTTTTTTAGGTTCATAATGGCAGAAGGAAGCCCCAAACTGTTGAATAAAGGTACTAAATTTCATTTCAAAAGGGAGTTCACTTTTAATTTTTATATTTGAAACTATTTATATATTTTTTATTCTGAAAACATGTTTTGAGATTTAAATTGAAGTTGTATGCTCATTCTTGAATTCATACTTTACATGAATTATCTAGGAGATATAATTTTCTTTGTAATCTAGTGATTCCATGTTTTAAATTTCAAGTTTAATGATATTTAATGAGAAAAATAGAGAATTGAATATTTAAAGTGAAGCATGAATTTTTAAATGAGGACTAAAGATTTTATGGAATTAGTTGATTCATATAAATGAAATTTCCCTAAAATTTTTTACACTTTGAATTTCTTAAATTTATGTGAATTTATTTGTCATTATTAGTTATGCCTTGAGTGATTGTCTCAAATCATATGTCCCATTCCTAAGAGTTTTTTAGACCAAGTACTTACTATTTATTCTTGAGCATATTTTTTGAGTGATATTGGGACATGCCACCTTCTAGAACTTTCATTTGAACTTTTCAAAGCTATGATTGTACAAAAACATATTTAAAATTATTGAGGAATCTTTTTAAAAGACCTTATACTTAAAATAAAACCTTTATATAAATCCTTGTTTATCCTATAGAAACTATGAATGACATTGTTAGGGATGATCCATGTTTAAATCCCTTTTTATCTATTCATACCCTCATATTAGTATTTTCATGATATTTTAATATTGAAGTTTGAGGGTGAAGGGAATTATGGTGGAAGGGGTGATTTATATTATAAGGAAAAAGTGTGGGGGTGATTATTGTGGGAATATATTAAGATTTTTGATTTATTCATGATACTTCATTGTTTTCCCCTATTTAATTAAAAAAAGAAAAAATGACAAAAAGAACCAAAAAATGAGAAAAACAGGTTGTGATTTGGGATAACCAAAAATCAGCATTACTAGACCTATTATTTTTCTCATACGTGGTAAAGTGATGAATTTTAGGTTTATTCTAACCATAAATTTTGAAAAAGAAATAAAATTAAAAGGTTATTTGAAAAATAAAAAAGTATAAAAGTTAAGAACATTTCAAGAAGGTTTAGAAAATAATTCATTATGATTTAATTTTATCATGACCTTTCTTTGAGTTTTGAGAGAAATTTTAGTTTCTAATTTGAAGGGGATAATATCTTTACACTTTTATTTTTGATATCATGCATTGTACTTAAGGAATTAACCTCCTCCTTGACTCTTAAATTTTAAAGCATAATTTTTTTTTATTTTTAATTTTTAAAGCCCCAAATCCTATCAACCTTAAGCTTTAGAGTAATTTGAATCTTTATTGAAAAGTCCTCATGATTTTATGTTCCTTTTGTCTTTAAAAAGTGGAGAAAGTAGTTCCTTTACAATCCTATGGATAAGAAACATGTATTCATGATACGAACATAACTCCACTTGAATTGTATCATGAGTGATGAGAGAAAAGATTGAAAAGTTAGGTAAGTCATGATTTGGTATGTTTAATAATGAATTGAGGAACTTGAATGAATGAGAAAAGAAGTTACACCATTTTCAAAAGGGAGGAAGTAAAATACTTGAGTTTATTGTTTCTTTGAAAATTGAGAAATTAAATTTATATTTTATGTTGTTTTTTTAAAATTTGATTTGACATTGATTTTTTTTTGATTTTATTGCTTTAAAATTTGAATATTTATAACATTAGTGCTCACTGATTTTTAATATTGAGATTTTATGCTTAGGGAAAATCATGGTTTAAGTGTGGGGGAATTTATAGAGCTAATATTTTCATTATTTTTTCATTTTTATTTAAATTATTTAAAATCTACCAATTTATCAATTCGAGCTTATTTGAATTAGTTTTAGATTTATGGTTTGTTTTGGGCTAAAATATGAAAATTGATTAATTCTTGAATTTTAATAGGTTTTATTCACTTTGGTATTGTAAGTATAACTTTTAAAATATTGTTCAAATTTGAGTGATTCTTTTTTTTTGATTTCTTGATTTGTGGAATTAAACTTTTTTCTATTGGACCCAGAGTTAAATTAAATATCTAGAGGCCCTAAAAAATAAATCCAATTGAAAACATTTTTGGATGATAGAGTGGGCTCCACCTTAGTAAATAAAGAATAACTTGACCTCTAATTGATATAATTATAGATGTATTTGGAATATAATTTTACGCCTCATTTTAATGTTAAATATCATGGAGAAATACCCTTATTAATGCATCCATTGGATTCTCAAAAGTGGATGATGATTTTGGAAAAATTCATCCATAATAAAATTGCTGAGTAATTGGGTGATAACTTATTCTAAAAATGGAGGATAAAGCAGAAATTTTGAGGTCAAATGACCAAAATATTTGTGAACAAATTTATAGAATACAAATTTTTATGATTTGGTAAAAAATAATGGGAAAACATGTGAATTTTTTTAAGGAAAATTCTGGAATCAAAATTTCAACCATTGATGACACATTATGTCCTAAAACATATTTATGGTCCTTTATGATGCCCAAAAGCCAATTACATGCCTATAAATAATAGTCTAGGGATTAATTTAAGAGGATATAAATTGTAGAGGTAAGCTCTAGACAAGTTCCATGCTGATACTTTAGGATTTCTTTTATTTTATTTTATTTTTATTCTTTTCCCATGTAATACATGCATCTTCTTTATTGAAGTGTTTCCATTTTCTTCTTCCATCCCTATTTATATTAAAAACATAATATAATTTTCTATTTTATATATTTATATCATGATCTCTTTTCACTTTTCAATGGAAAGTAAATAACCTAATGATTGTCCTTGGGGGAGGTTTCATGATGTTATTTGTTATTGCGCTTCAATTCAACATGTTTTAAATCTATTTGTGGTGGATGAAAGAGTATTTCATGGGTACAGTGGTTTTACACCATGTAATTATTTACAATTACATTCCTTTTATTCAATTCATTATTTTTACCTCCCTCTATTGGAAAGACCCTTCATACGGTGGAGTTGGTGTTTCTTGAATGGATGAAACGATGTACAGTGGAGCCAGGTCTCTTAAGAATTGAATTCTCGATTAAGGTGTTATCCTATTTAACTATTAGAGTAGGTGTGGTTTGGTTCACCGAAGACATACTAAAATCACACACTCAATAAATCAAAGTAAAGTAATTCGTTAATGAGGTTTTATCAAATGAATTATCAAATTGAATTTAAATAATAAATAAATAACGAATGAACCCATATTATCAAACCCTGGACCAAGACCTTTCTTTCTAATCTTTATTATGTCTTAATATACATTTATATTTCAATTATGAATTGTATTATTTTAATTACACATTTTCCAAAAACCCAAACCATCATTTTCATAAATAATATAAAAACAAAAAAGAATTAGATTATGCACGATGCTCTTTAAGTGAGACGAACCTAGCTAGCCTCTGTGCTACATTAATAAAAATTAAATTTACTTTTTCCATGCCCTAAGACATACATGATTCAAAAACCAATCTCTGAAACTATAATGAAATAATACATAGTATTCCACCCAATCAATTTCACACAACACATCTTGTAAGGGATAACCATCCACCTAACCCATCCCACACAACATAGTTTGACCTCTTGTGCACATGATATTTCAGTGTCATTACAACCATATCTAACACATACCACTGAGTTGGGTTCTAAGGTGAAAATAAAACTCAAAACATACCCATCTTCTACATGATCCCTCAATAGGGTCATCATATCATTAGGGAACCCACCGAGGCCCCATAACTCTCATCACAATACAGATACCCCACATGTGTTCCTCGATATCAACTCATCCCTTAGGCCAAGATCATCTCTCAGAGAGAAAAGAAAACCTCAACATCCCCATGATCACAATATAACCTCATTGGCCTCATAGGTTAAGTCCCACCAACATCATTCTAAAGAGATGAATTACTGTCCATATCATTAGATAAGATCATTATAGGTTGGTTCTCATATACCAAACCCATCCTTATTCTACCAAGGTCATACCCACCCAACGCTCATACACTAGTAGGGGGAGGAACTCTCACCCTACATACGTCTAAACTAGCCTAAAGTCCATATGATCAGGCCAAGGTTTCACTATGACCCACTAGGGATGATCACTTTCACTCAACCCATCCATCTGCCTAAAGGTAATAAGGGAATCTATCTAGATCTAATAAACTAGCTTAATTCATTTAAGTCTCACCCCTCTAGGTCTGTACATCCATAACATGATTTTTAAAAATTTAGACTTGGTCATTAATGACCAAGGCACCAAGGAGTATCCAAGGGTCCATCATGGCCCTTGAAACTTACTATTGATTTTAACCATTAATTTTAAAATAAATAATGAATTTAATTTAAAGGTGATTCACCCTCATAAAAGAGACCACATATTTTATGCCACATAAATCAATAAAAAGCATAAACCACATGTCATGTTTAAGGATCATCAACCTCAAATGAATATCCAATAACTGATCCCATTCTTGTGATGACCTCCATTGAGTCCATGAAATTCTATTTCATTAATAAACATCATTAAACTGGTTAATTAAAAAATTAAAACAAATTTACCAAATTTTAATATTTGAAACCAAACTCACTAAGAGATCCTGCGATGCTGAATCCACAAGAAATGGGGTGAAACCCACTCCCAAAACACACCCATACCTAATGCAAAAAATCCCCAAATTATATCTCTAAAGAAATGACCAAATAAACCCAAATTCACTAAAAACCCTAGAAAAATACATGGGTCAACATACATCAAGATAAACTATGAATGACGAATTTATTTTCTCATTTTGGGATGTCTTTTACAAGACGAACATGAAATACCCATAATTCATGATGATTTCACTATGTACTAGTGAAATTATCCCTCCAAAACCCTAACAGCTAAACCAAAAATCAATAAAGATCAATGAGAGAGATACAAGAGGAGAATAAAGGAGATTCTACTTCAAACCAGTGTGATGAAACACACCTAAACCACTGAGATCAAAGGAGAACCAAGAAATAGGGGAGTATATCCAAAGAGGTGTCTCCCTACTTCATTCGATCAACTAAAAACGAGGGAACCCAAAGGGATTCCTAAAATAGACCACCTTTTAAATTACCAAAATGACCCTAAAAAAGGGAAACCAATATGGTTCACACTGTGACTAGAAGGTTCACAACGTGAATACCCTTTTACCAAACTTTTCATGGCATGAACCCCATGTTCATGACATGAAATCCTTAGGTCAGAAATCCATTCCTTAGTCTAGAACCATTCACTATGTAAACCCTATGGTTCATGAGGTGAATTACTATTGTAACTAAATTTCAACACTCTGATCACCCCAAACCATCTCCAACATTTACCTTAGAATTTTTACCACCAACCGAGTCTAAAACCATGTCCAAAAACATCTCCACTCAGACCTTCATATTCTATCATATATAAGCTAAATTGAATAGAGGGAAAATGATAAATGATACATGAGGTAGTAAGAAATTCATAGAAATAATAATGTAAACACAATATATTTCAAAGGAATATTATACCACTAAATACTAAAATTGATCAACATAAGGGAGTTTTTATTCACTATTTATTGACTCTATCATTAATTTTTTTTCTCTCTCCCTTTCTAATCATAAATAGTGCTTACCCTACATTGAGAGGTGAAGAATTTGGTAGAAGGTAAATTGAAAAGTAAGTATTTACAACATCAATATGAAAAAACCAAATAAAAACTAAACACATTGACACAATCTCCCTTAAATATATATCACTTTTAGAGGTTAATTATTTCCTCTTCCACCCCCTAGTAAAAAATAATGATATTTTATCCTTACTAAAATTGAATACCCTCCCAAGATTCTAGGCTCCCTAAAAATACACATATTGAATTCTTTATTCTCTTAATTATTCGACAATTGGAATCAAGGGATTCACTTCATTTCCCTTGATTTTAGGATCCCCACCCTTTGATTAATTCAAAAAATTAACAAAATATATGGTAAATATTTTAATGGCTGAATATCCCACAAAAAATTTAATTGTACCATGTCATGAAGGAGTAGTGTTCGTGATGTAGTTATTAGTAGGCTTCTAATTGCTTGCCCTAAGAATTGATCACAAAGTGGATATATTATTAATGTTTTGGTATTTACTTATTCTTATCTATAAATATATTCTTGAGCTCACTGATTGAAACTTTTAAGTATAAACACCCATGTATCATGTGTTTCATCCCCATGACAAATGAAAAACCTTACGCATCATCACATAGTTTCTTTTGTGTGAACAAATGAATCATAGATGGGATGAAATTAAACTGAGTATAAAATCTTATGTGACCTATTTTCTACTAAAAATAAATTAAATATAAACCCATGTACAATTATAAAATATTACATATGGGAAAAAAATTACACATTTTATGACCTTCATAGTGACAGAGGCAGAAACCTTACGTAACATCCAAATAATGTTATATTTCACTTAGACCACTTCTAAGAACCTTAAAAATGCTCCAAAAAATATTATATATCATCTAGAAGCATGTATTATCCTATTTAGTTAGTGAAGGAAAATATATTATTCAAGAAACTAACTGTATAATATTTCTTATACATCCCTATATTTCTTACATATCATTTTTGGGGTACTATGTATCACCATACTTCTCCATTTTTACCTGATTTCCATCCCTGATGAAGTAAAATATATTACATAACACCAACATGATATTATGTATCACTTATAGAGACAACATTTTCTAAATTATCCAATTATTTCTAAAAATATTATGTACTAAGAATAAATCCTTACACATATCAATACTTTGTTGAATTTCCTCTTTATAATTACTAACTCATTGAGGTCCTTGCCAAATTTAGTAAATAATATCCAAATCCTGGAAGTTCATATTTAACTTTAAAACACTAAATTAGAGTATTATCAATAAATGACTATTTATTAAACTCTATAAGTTAATGTAATCAATTAAATTTACAATTTTTCCATTTTTAGTGACATTTACAAAACACAATGAAATGATAGTTTAATTCCAAAATATCCTAAAATTAAATGAATTAGTGAATACTATAGAATAAAATAAATGGAATATAAACAAAATATAATTCATTTATTAACTCTATTAACTTACCCACACTTAAACCTTGGAATCCTAGATAATAGAGCATAAAAATTATTTCCCAAAACAAAAATCACTAGCCAATGTGAGTTCCCTTTTTGAACACCCTATTTCTCAACCTTATCATGATTATTAAATGTTATTAGTTACATTTACTTAATTAATTATATTAAATTAATTTACACTTTTTCTATAATTTATACTCATTTGTACCTACCTTTCTATAAGTGTTTATCCCATCACAGATAATAAGTTTTTTTAATCAAAGTTTTTCTTAATCCAAACTCATACAGGGGTCACCATAGGATTTATTAGTTTCTAAATATCCATCCAATGATTCAAGTACTTATGTTAACCATGAGGTCTTTTGAGGTTTTTTATTTGGATAAGAGTTTGTAGGTTCTAATGTTGAAAATATTTGAGGTAGGATAAGGGTATTTTTACTCTAAAATGAAACAATATGTATGCCTTCTAGCTTATAATAAAGTATTAACTCCTCCCTCACCCCATTACAAATATTCAACTCCCAATTACTTTGAATATTCTCATGTAATGTTCACATAACAAGCAATTTAGTATTTTTAAATGTTTTTTGATCTTTATTCCCTTTGACATTCTTGTTTGTTTTTCCAGTTCCACTTAGATTTGTATTTAAAGAAAGAGATGAGTATTTGATCTTAAATAAATTATGTGAACCTACTTTCCCGAGTTTGAGGGATATTTCCCCTCACATCATCTTTAAAATAACTTATTCTCATTTCTATCCAGAAATAACCTCAAAATTATGAGAAGCTCCTTTTCTATATTTTCTTACAAAATAGATATGTCATTATAGACACTTTTATTTACAAACAGCCTCCCCATACTTAAGTTCAACTAGGATCATGAATTTACTTTTAGAGATTGGTAGTTAGGGATTATTAGCTTGAAATGTAGATACTAAATCAGGTTATTCACAAATTCTAGGGATAGAAAAAATTTAGATGTCAAAGTAGTCTAGAAATAGAAGTTATTGATAATAATTGATTTTTTTAAATTGAAAGAGTTCCTTAATAATATCTATATAAATTACTTAATTATCCCAGGTTTTGACTAGAATTTATAGAAAATTATGGATAATAAAACATAGTTTATTTCTCTAAATAAATGTAGTAATTATAAAGAAGATTTATAAATTGATCTAGAATCCTCTCATATAAGCAATTTTAACATTAGATAGTGTATCATGACATGGGGTTCAAGAATCAGTGGTCTTTTCATAAATTTATAATTTTTTTAATTTGAAATTAAGTTGATTTTAGTATTTATTTAAATTTAGTTTCTCGGGTCAAATTAGTTTCTCACAATTGGTAAATTTTTAAAATTTACAAAGGTATTTAACTTTCGCTCAACCAAGTTCCAAAAAACACACAAAAATGAAACAATGACACAAAAAAATGAATCAAAAACACAAAAAATGAAGATTTTTTTTTGAATTTCTTAAAGCTATAAATTAAAAATATGCCAACCCTACACTTAAGTAATACAATGTACTCAATGAATTCTAATAGAATCAACAATTTGAGAAGGCTTAATATAATAAAAAATAATTATGGTTAAAGAAAGGTAAAACCTATAGGTTTTTTATTAGTAGAAAGGTTATAGGAGTGAGATATTATATATTGGTGTATGAGGTAGAATTTCATGATACTTCTTTAGCCCATGTCTATTAATGGTGAAAGGATTTTGCTATCCTTCTCTAAAAATATACAGATCACTAAATGAATACACATTAGTAATAGTAAATAGATCTTCCCATATAAAATTGAAGCTCACCTGGAAGTTACTTCATATTCAATTCCCTGACTATATTATATGACTTATGCTCTAACTCCAATGGTAGATTAAAAATATTCCCATAAATTAATTGGTAAAAATTATTCCAATAAGTATTTTGTGAGTTTTTTATAAGACCACAAGGTACCTTAAAACCTTAGTCTCTAGTATTTATTATTAAGATTGGTAGTCTTTTCCATGATTCCCTTAATTTCTTAGTTGTACACTTTATCTTTTCTATTGGTTTATAGGTGGTGAGGGGTTTATGTCTTGTGATTTTCTATATACTTCCTCATCAAAGATTCTACTATCCTATTAAAAAAACAGGTGCCTTGGTTATTAATGATTTCCTATGGGATTTTAAAACCGTAAAAGATGTTAGTCCTATCAACAGTATTAATAACATTAGCATCATCAGTTTTTATGGCTTTAACTTTCACTAATTTTGAAACTTTTTAAACTAATAATAGGATATAAGAGTTTCCAAATGACAAGGGAAATGGTCCCATTAAATCTATACCCCATAATTCAAATATTTCACAAATGTTCATTAGTTTTTGAGTCATCACTTTTTATTTTTTATATGTTTCGAAATAATTGTCATTGTTTATAGTTTTTACAAAATTCATTAGCATCTTTAAATAGTATAGGCCAATATATACCAGATTCTAAAACTTTCCTAGATATTATCCAAGGTTCAAATTGACCTCCATAAGCTATGGTATGACATAATTCAAGGAAGTATTATAATTCACTATCATGAGAACATCTCTTAGTATATGATAATTAAATTTTTTCTAAATATATAGATATCCAAAATATAAAACCTTGATTCAGATTTGATTCTAAGAATTTACTATAGGTTCATGTGAGATAAAACTTTATATGTTACCAAAAAATTTACCATATTAGTATACCATGGTACTTATCCTTTAATCAAATATAGCTTCACTTCTGGGATAAAGTCATTTAATGGGTACTCATTTAGAGATTCCAACTTAAGTGTGTGAGATTTGCTAGATCAAGTGAACAACCACATGATTTTAAACTTTTCTATTATATTTTATCTTCAAATAAAAACCTTATAAAAATATTATATATATAACCATATTTGGATTAGATCCATACTTATTTATTAGATACCTAAGGGTTGTATGATCACAGAACACAATTACTTTGATACCAAGCATATATGATCTAAATTTATCCAAAGTTAAAAAAAATTAAACAAATTATTTTTTGTTGTGGTATAATTTTTGGGCTGAATCCTATTTTTTTAAGAATATACAATGTAATTATGTTTGCCTTTAATACTTTGAGAAAAAACTACTTAAATATATTGGTTTTAAGCATCACATAATATCTAAAATGGGTGAACCCTGTTCAGTGGCTATATAACTAGCAGTGTAGTCAGTCTGTAATTTAACTCCCTAAAACCTTGCATATAGTCATCATCAAAAGTAAATTTAAAATATTTTAAAATTAATCTAGAAAGTGGAAAGTAAATCTTACTAAAAAATGTTATGAATTTTATGAATAACTCTACATACCCTTAAAAAGATCTAACATGCTTCACATAATAGGGTTAAGGTAATACATTGATGGATTTTATTTTAGATCTTTCAACCAAAATCCCATGTTGTGAAATTATATTCACTAGTAAAATTACTCTTTATTCCATGAAATTTCACTTTTAAAAATTCAAAACAAGATTCTTTTCAATTAATGTTTTCAAGAATTTATTTAAATTTCCCAAGTAGCGATTAATAGAATTCCCAAAAATAGTGAAGTCATCTAAAAAATTCTCTAAGAAGACCTCTAAAATTTTAGAAAAAAAATACTTACAAAAAATCTCTAAAATGTACCTAGTGTATTGAATAATCTAAATGAAATTATTTTATAAGCATTGGTACCATAGATATATATGGATTTTACCTTCTATTAGCCCTCATGTGCAATGGAGACTTAAATGTATATTAAAATTCCATCTAAAAAACAATAATTATTTTTACCTGATAATATTTATAACATTTTGTTAATAAAGGGAATGATAATGTAATCATTAAAAATGACTAGGTTTTACCCTATCTAGTCTATAAAAATTCTCCAACTATTTTGGACTCTTACAAGAATTAACTCATTCTTCTCATTTTTCACTATGGTCAGTCCATTTTTCTTAGGGACCATGTGAATGGGATTTTCATATTATGAGTTAGAAACAGGGTAGATTATAACCACTTATAATATTTTTTCAATCTCTTTCTTAACTTCCCCCATTATAGTTTTGTTGATTATTCTTTGGTGTTATCTAATAATCCTTGCATCTACTTCTAAAGGAATTATGTGCATGAATATTTTGGAAATTATTACAGTGATATCTTCTAAACTCTAGCCTATATATTAAACATTTTCCTCAAAAGAATCCTCAATTTTTGTTCGTATGTAGGAGATAAGTTGCTAGAAATGGTCACTGGTAGCTTGTTTCCTTCCATTAGAAATGTATACTTCAAATCAGTGGGAAAATATTTTAATTCCAAGTCTGGGGACAATACTAATTTTGAAATTAGATTTATATTAATTACCTCTATAACTTGGACTTCCTACAAAGAAAATAAAATATCAAATTCTTCATTATTGAATAAAAAATAAAATCTATCAATGAAATCAAGGGTTATCACTTCTTCTAATGGCTACACAGAGTTTTAAAATCTTAATTGATTACCTAAACTCAAAATTTATTTTAACATACATGATTCATCATAGGGATTAGATTATTCAGGGTTTCAACATATGAAAAGTGAATGATATTCATATGATTATTTCAAAAATATTAAAGTGGATAGTATTCTCAAAAAAATCCATAGTGTGAGTTTTTTAATGTACATTAATGAAGGTCTTGGATATTTTCCTAAATGGTCTACCAATAATGATTGGATACTATGATGGTTTCATATTCAACTCTATGTCCAACACATAAATTTCACCTAGGAAACTAATATTTTGTACTCTAACTAGTACATCATCAAAGACTCCAACTGGTAAGGTAGTAAACCAATTAGTAAGTTGAACAAACACTCTTGTGAGCTTGAGTTCTCCTATATGAAAATAAATAAATACTGAACATGGAATAAAATTAATAAAAAATCCAAGATCACATAATTTATTTTAAAACACATAGAACCAATTGTTTAAGGTATGGAAAATGTCTATGGATATTGAAATTTAGTTGGTAATTATGGTGTAATCAAGGCTGAAAAAATTCTCCCTAAATTCACTCTCTCATTTCATTAAAGTCTCTTTTCTTAGTGTAAATTTCCTTACGGAAATTATCATACTTTAGGATTTTTTTGAGAGATTCAAGTAAAGGTATGTTTATCTCCACTTTCTAGAAAGTTTCCATAATTTTATTTTCAATTTTTTCCTCTAATAGTTTCTTTGATTGAATCATTCTAGAGGGAAAATGAAGCAGTAGATCTTTATTTTACCTCTAATATTTTTGTAAGGTTGATTATGATTTATTTTTACCTTTACTAAGCCTATTTTCTCTTCATTTCCTTCTTCCTACCCATGTTTTTTTATCATATTACTTCCCAAATTTTTATACTTCCTCATCCTTAATAGTTGGATGGTTTTTTTGGAATAAAATTTAGTAATAGAGTGAATATTTTTTTCCACTTATATTTGTTACCATACTCACATTACCCTTGGGTTTTGGGTTGGTTGAGCTAATAGTTTCCTTAGATTCATTACCAGTGTCTCCAATAGACTCCCTATATGATTATTTAGTTATTTCATCTCATTTATCAACTTTTCTACCTCTGAACCTTTTTGATTTTACAAATAAAGATGTGGAATAGTTGAGGATTTCTTAAAGGTATTATTTTGTTAAAAAAGGAGTGGTGTAAGGATTATTAGTTATGAAAATTATTGTATTGTTGTTGGAATGGTGGAGGTTATAGATACTGGTTCTGATAAGGCACTGTTTATTATTTTTTTTGTTCCTAAATCTATATTAGTCTTGGTAAGTGTCTCTCTATCCTTGATTTTACTATTGAAATTACCTTTTATGATAGGTTGTTTCATAATTTTCAGTTCCTTTCACTTCAATACATTGGTCTGTATAATGGTTTGTTAAAGAACATAATCCACATACCCTTTCTAGCACTTTCTGCTCACTTATCTATTTTAGATCCATTTTTATAACAAAAGTGGTTAGTTACACAAGTTTTGACTCTATAAGAGGTGATTTAGATTATCTTAATGTATTCTTCTAATACGAGTACCTCTTGTAATAAATTTCAAGGAATTATGTGTTATATAACATATCATTACCTTGGAACCTAATAGTATTTTTTCAATGGAAGTTTCTTCTATTGATACATCCAATATGTTTTTATCACTATACAATAGGATTTGATCAAAGAATATTAGAAATCAATTCTCCTTAATAGATTTTTGGGGGAAACTTGCACATGAATTCTTAAATATTTCCCAACACTCATACAATGTTTCTCATGATACTTGTACAATGGCATAAATTTTTCTTTTTTATAGTTATACTCCTTGATATGGGAAAATATATTTAGAGAAATATCATATGTAGTTAATCCCAACCATTCAAATTTCCACGCTATAAATTGTACAACCATTCATTAACTTCCTATTCTAATAATAAAGGAGAGTCATTCCAATTTACTTTCTCTTTATCGACTCCTCTAAGATTTAGTGTCAAATATTACAAGGTGAATTCTTTGATGCGTTTATTAGGGTCTTCACCTAAAAGACCATGCAATATGGATAATAGTTGTATTAGACCAGTCTTTAATTCAAATTTAGTTTTAAGTTCAAGTATAGTAATTTGAGTGTTTTTATTTACAAAGTGGGCTGCATAGTGATCTCTTAAGGTTAGATTTAGTTGATCATTGATAGGTGTAGATTCACAGTGAACTCTAAGAGTTTAACTAGATAATATTAAGGAAATGTATTTAGAGTATTTTTTCAATATTTAACTTTTTTTAAATCTTTGATTTTTTTAGTAGGTTTATCTCAATCATTGGATGAAGAGGTAAGAAATGATCAATGTTTGACCTAGTCATATAAATAATTTGGTAGGGATATTAGCATCACCTTCCTGGTAATAGTTCCAAGTTTTTTACCAACCTTTCATAGGGTGGTTCAAAAATTCTATTTAAACCTAGGGTTATTACTTATATAGTATAGTAGAAACCATAGGTTTTCTTTAGGGAGGGTTGAAAAACCACTTTTTTCATAGTCAGTAAAATGGGGGTTTTTCATAAATTGAGATTTTGGAAATTTGAAAAAAACTTAACTAGTAAATATTTTATCAAAATTATGAGAGATTGATTGGTACAAGATCATATTACCTATTAAAATGCTATCATAGTTTAGAAATTAGTTCACTCTTCTTCTTATTTACCAATAAATAAAGGAATCAAAAATCACTTTATCCTTTATCCTAGGACGAGAGAAATTACATGTATTAGTTAGCAGAAATAACTGATTACCATTCCTCCTTCGTATGTGTGTGAAAAGGGAATAAAATTCCCATAGTAAATTAACCACCCTTGAATGGCTCAATCAAATCCCATTTGGATTTTAATTCTCACAAGAAATTAAAAATAAATTTATTTCCTTGCATGCATGTATTAGAAATATATAGATACTATCCACTCAAAATTTCTTATTCCAAAATATGTAAGATAAACTAAACATATGGATAATGAAAATGATTAAACCTTGGTAGAATATAATTCATGGAAAAAATAATTTAAACATAATATAATAAAATGGAATATTCCACCATAGAATATTGAAACCAATCAACATAAGAAAGTTATTGTCAATTAAAACACACATTCAAGCATTAA
The DNA here is from genome assembly GCA_963277665.1 of Viscum album. Classification (NCBI taxonomy): domain Eukaryota; kingdom Viridiplantae; phylum Streptophyta; class Magnoliopsida; order Santalales; family Viscaceae; genus Viscum; species Viscum album. Next base: position 179,502,782 of record OY728153.1, on the reverse strand, counting down.
AAATTGTTCCCCCATTTAAAATAAAAAATGGTTCTACCCCTCAATCAAGATATAATAAAAATGAGATAAGTAAAATTGAAAATCTAAGAATTATATCAGCAATAAGAAAAAAACCAATAAAAAATAGAAAAATTGATTTCCTCTCCCTTCAGCCTATAACTCTTTTATATGTTTGTTCTTTCCTCTTATATCACCTAGTCAAACCTCACATGTTTTTATTCTTACTAAAATAAAATACCCTTTTGATATTAGAGGCTCTATATAAATCCATAACTTTAATTCTTAATTCCATTAATTAGTTGATAGTTGGACTTGAGGGGTTCAATTAACTCTTCATTGATTTGGGGATCCAACCCTGATTAATATTCATGGTCAAAAAAATATATGGGAAATATTTAGATGACCAATGATCTTACAACAAATTTAATCATGCCATTCCATGAAATAATATTAGCCATAGCATGGTCTTATATAGGTTTTTAAGTGCTTGGTCAGAGAATTCATCATGACATGGTTCTTTTCTCCATGGTGTGAAATTTACTTATTCTCATCTCAGTATATATTCTTAAGCATATTGAACAAAAATTTTAAGTATAAATCCTTATGCATCATGTGGATCATCCCAATAGAAAAGTAAAAATCACATGCATCAACACAGAATTTCTTACGTATGAACAATGCATCATAACTGGGTTAGAATCCCCTCAAGTATAAAATCATATGAAACCTCTCTACTATTAAAAATATATTATGTATATACAATTGGGTGTAAGATATTATTTATGGGGGAAAAAATTATGAATCTATTGACCTTACCAATGACAAAGGAAGTAAAATTACATATCTTCCAAAAAATATTTTTTATCACTTGGATTACTTCTAAAAACCATATCCATGCTCCTAAAAAAACTTACACATCACATGAAATCATGGATTATCCTCTTCAGTTGGTGTAGAAAATATATTACGTAATACCTTAGTTTTATAATATTTCTTACACACACTAAGATTTCTTATGTATAAATATAGGGATATTATTCATTACCACAATCCTCAATTTCTACCCAATTTACTTTAGTGATAAGGAAAATATTTTATGTAACACCCAAAGGATATTTCATATCACTTATAGAGACAAAATTTTACATATTCTCTACTTCTCTCCAAAAATCCTATGCATAAGAATAAATCCTTATTCATATCTATACTTTTCATAATTCCCTCTTCATAATTCCTTACTCATTGAGCTCCTAACCAAATTCAACAAATACCAGCTAACTCTCAGGAGATCACCTTTACCTTAAAAACTTCAAATTAGAGGATTATCATTAAATGGATATTGATTGAACTCTAGAAGTTAATGAAATCAATTAAATTCACAATCCATCCATTTTATTAGATATTTACAAAACACAATTAAATGACACTTTAATTCCAAAAAATCTTAAAAACCAATTAATTAATAATCTTGAGGGAATAAAATAAATAGAATATCAATAAAATATTATTAATTTATTAACTTTATCAAAACACTAAGAATATTGAAACATAGTCACCAATTTAAAATTTCATGTTGAACTACCATAAATGTTCTCTTAAATCCCTATATATCTTGGTGCTATCTGGGTGTATAAATAAATTTGAACCAAGAGAATCATCTAAAAATTCCCTTTTCATCTTAGGAACCAATGGAACATATAGTCTCATTCCAAACTTTAATGCACCATATTTATTATTGAAGTCTTTAAATTTATTATCATTCAGGGATTTAATATTCTTTTATAAACTCTTATCATCTTTTTTTGGACTTCTTTATCTTATCCAATAATAATGGTTGGGAGATCCCTTAGAGAAGGTATGATATTTACTCTTAGATAAAATTTCCCTTATCCAAATTTATTAAATCTACGAATATATTATCCTTATATATCATTATCATGGATAAAACTCCATGATCCTTCCTAATCAATGCATCAAACATATTGGTTTCCTTCCCAGGGTGATAGTGCATCGAGTATTGACAATCCTTAAGTAGTTCCAATAATATCCTTTATCTCATTTTGAGATATTTTTATGTGAATATGTACTTCAATATTTTTCTCTCTATATATATATGTCACATATTTCATCATAGAGATAGTGTCTCCATATGTTCAAGGAAAATATTTCAGCTTTCAAATCAAGATTACATGTTGGTTAGTTTTGTTAATGGGTCTTTAATTACCCTTATACATAAGCAAAAACTTTACCATTTTTCATAAGGATAGATTTCAGTCCTTTTTTAATGCATCATTATATATTATAAACCCTTCCTCCCATGAAAATAATGTTAATACAAGTTCATATACCAATATTTTCTTTAGTTCCTCATAATTATCTTCACATTTATTTGACCAGGTGAATTTAACCCCTTTATCTGTTAACTTGGTTAACAGGTTGGCCAATTAGTAATTTTTTTAAACAAATCACTGATAGTAATATGTTAATCCAAGAAAAATACATATCTTAGTTGTATTAGTTGGTGTATTCCATTATTAAAATTCCATTTTCTTTTATGTATTAATAAATATTCCATAATTGGATAGAATATAGGCAATAAAAGAAACTTTTTGGAGCCAAAATTCACACATACTAAATTTACCATATAATTGTTTTTCTCTAAGAACCTTAAGAATAATTAATAAATAATTATCATACTCCAACTAATTTTTATATCATATCAATATATAATCAATAAATAACACTAAGTATTTATCAAGATAATACTTGAAAACTTTATTCATCAAATCCATAAACATTATGGGTGCATTAGTTAATCCAAATGGAATTAGTATAAAATCATAATGTCTATACCTATTATATAATTCCATTTTGGTACGTCATCCTTCTTCACTCTTAATTTATGATAACCAAAATAAATATTGATCTTTGATAAGTATTGATATCCTTGAAGTTGATTAAATAAGTCATCATTACATGATAAAAGATACTTGTTCTTTATAAAAATGACACTAATTTCTATGTAATCAATGCACAAACTCATAGACCTATCCTTATATTTTAGAAATAGGATATGTTCTCCCCAAGGTGAAATACTAGGGTGATTTAATCCCTTATCAAAAAAATCCTATATTTATATATTTAACTCTACTAATTCCACTAGTGACACTCTATAGGAAGGTATAAATATGGTTTTTCTTTAGATGCGAGTTCAATGAAAAAATCAAATTCACATACCTATGGATTTACAAGTAAATCATCAAGAAATAAATTAATGTATTTTTTCAAAATAGGTATATCCTCTATTCTTAGGATATTCATCCCATACATATATTTCACCCGCTCTTATTCTTCTCCCATAAGTTTATTAAGCTGAGTTATTGGAGGTGTCACAAAAAAAGACCCAGATAATGAACCTCTCCTAAAAAAAGGATTATATGTTTCTATTAAAAATTGCAATCTCTTTCCATTAATATAATTTTTTTCATTATAAATTGAGATTCAATCCATACCAAGTTTTATGTTAAAGTTAACCATAAGTATAGCATTCAGGTTTGAAATTAGGGAATGTTTATGAATCTTAATAGAAAATTCCTAATATATCCTCATTATAATGGGATTTCCATTAGGTGTTTTGATTGAAAACTCTTTTATTAGTGTAGTAGGGGATGATTCAATGTTCTTAGAAAACCTAAAAGATATAAAATATTTTGTTGATATTGAATCAAATAAAACATTATTTAAGCCCAACCTTTCTCTCTTGGCCTCTTCTAAGGTAAATTCCCTTAGCGCATGGGGAATTGGTTAGAATAGTGCCCCATATTATTAAAGTTGAAGCATTGGAAATTGACGAATTATCTTTTTTCATTTTTATTCATGAGCTTTATGACCTTTATATCCATGCTTATAGAAAACACTCATTTCATTCAAGCAAGACCTAAGGTGTTTCTTCCCATAATTATTGCATATTAGAAATTACATCCTTCCTCTCTTTTCCTTCAATAAAATTCTCTCTACATATTTCTCAGTTGTCCTCTTATTCTCTTGATTTAATTTGAAAATAAAGGAATTTGATAACTATTTCTCAGTCTTAATAAAATTTTTCACTATATCCTCATATAAATAAAATGTTTTAGAGATGAATACTCTCCCAAGGCTTTGGTTTATTATACTAAATAAGTGATTAATATTAATTTCTAGATTACATATATAGTCTGCAACATTTCTTGATAACCTTGTAAAGTTATCCTAATACTCAGCAACATTTTTCACTTCCCTTTATCATAAATCTAGGAATTTACTTTCTATATAATCTCATTTCTCACAAGGAAAGTAATTTTCAAAGAATATTACCTTAAAAGACTTATATTACATACTCTATATCTCCTCCCCTTTCTCAGTGTTTTGAATTAATGCCTAGAATTAATAAACATCTACCCTTAGATGATATACTTCCATGATAACCCTCTCCCTTCCACTACTTCCCAAAATGTGAAATACTTTTCTTGATAGAATTGATCCATTATTAAACTACTAATGGATTAGGGGTTCCATTAAAGGATGGAGGTTTATGCTATGTAAAGTGGTCCAACGTTGTTATGTCATACTGTGGAGAAACATGTTGTTCCATAAGGGAAAGGTTATCAGTCATAACTATAGTAAACTACCTTAATATAGTTATAATCTACTCATCTCAAACACTATCCTTGTTCACTTTATATAGAGGGTAATTCCTTTATTGATTACAAGTGTTGAAATAGTTTTTTACCTTATATTAGGTGATATTTATAAATAATTTTATACACTTAATTAGATCATAACATAATGAAAATTGAATCATAGTATACAATTCTTATGTTGGTAAGGTATTATATAAAAATTTATTGAATATTCTAAGGGTTTTTTCATAATGTTTTCATTGTCTAACTGTGTTCATCTTATTAGGATCACTTTGGGATGACCATGATGGGGGGTGAATTAGTGTGGGATGACTTTTTTATCATATTAAAACTTTTATACCTTTTACAACCTTTAATAATTATTAAGTGAATAATTATCTTTTCTTCTTTACATTGTACTAGTTCTCTTGGAAATAACTAGGTAAAAAGAAAGAGTAGGATTACTAGACCTTTTTAGAAATATTGGGCTTGTACCACCTTGAATAAAGATCTCATGTGATGATTTGAGTCCCTCTTGGACTATAATAATTGATATTCTTCTTCTCCTATAACAATTATATGGGCCGCCTCAATTATATTTTCATTTATACAATATAAAAATATATTATAGGCCAGATACTCATAATTCTTCTTTAGTGAAAAAGAAATATTATTGATGCACAAAACTAGCTCTTCACTTTCTCTAACTTATATATTTCAAGAATTTGCAACAGATGATGTATCAGATCTATTTCTTGACACACAAATCTTTATCCCTATTAAAACAGTTTCGAACATTAACACCTCATTCTAATTATTCTCCAATTTTTATATTCACTATTTTTGAATATTATCCTCAATATTTAGATGCCCATTAATCCCCATATTGAAGTATCCTATATATATAGTGGCATGTAGTTTCATTTATTTTTTTGAATTGTGTGTGGAACCTCTATCCACATTTTAATAATAAAATCCATATTTTATGGCACATCAAAACTCACTTGAATACTCATTTAATCCTTTATTTAAATCTCTATTTAAATACTTGAAAATTCAAGATTTAATTCTACTTTCATGTGATATTCAATATATCTTTAACTTATACAACATCCTAAAATCTTTCAATAGTTTTCATGCATGGATATAATACCCATAGTGTAATACATGTCTTTTCGGTGTAAGATAGACCATAAAAAATGACTTTTAGCTAACTAAATTGTGGAATACTCTTCAACATCATAACTATTCCTTCCTCATTTTATTACAGTGTAATGAATTATACTATGGCGTATCAATTCTTATAAAGTGTAGCAATGAAAATATTATAATGTAGTGATTCTTCAATGTTGCAACACCATCATAATTTCTAGAACAATGTAAAATATTATACTTCATATTATGGTGTAAACTCATGTATTATGGCGTAGCTCCCTATAAGATGAGAGTTTCACAAAAATATTCACCTTTGTTAAATTTAGGCCTTTCATGACATATAGAGAAGCTATGACGTGGGAAAATAAACCTCTATGGAGCTTACAATGAGTTGATCCTTCCTACGGTGTCGCCTCCTATAGCTCAAACCCATGCATCACACATAGCATGTTGTAACTCCATAAGATGCTTGATAATGAATCCTATTCATAGGTATGAATATTTGAGATCATATTCATGTGTGTATAATGCAATAACATCTTCTCTCAATCTTAGTTCGATCTTGAATATCGCGGAATGTAGTTCATTTTTATAGAAAACAGAATCCCTGATGTTGAACACAGGTTACCAATAGGTTGAATAAAAAGAAAAATTGAATCAAAAAGATCATATTAGTCCAATAAGATAGCTATGTTTATATATGCAACCTTTAATGATGGAGGAATATTGTTCATGCATATGGGAGTCCCACATTAGTTTGTGCTTAAATATCTTATCCTAATAAAAAATCACTTCTCGCTACTTGCTCAAGCCAATGGTGGGGTTCGACACTCGCAATACATCACACAAATTCCCTCACCGGGTTGCACCTCACCTGTACAGTCCACTCGGGCACCCAACATGTGTTATGCGCACTCCTTGTGGGTGATATTCTCCCATAATTATCTGATTCCTCTGTGCACTCTCCTCAGGAACTATGATTTCCCTCTATGTTATCTGAGGTGTCCAGGTCAAACCTCTCCCATGTGGTTAAGCCCTTAGGTCCCACAAATCTAATTGAGGGGGTAATTGATTTCCAATGGATGGATTATTTTTTTTATAGATAAATACTTAGTAATTACTAAGTGTAAAATTTCCAATATAACCAAATGTCTTCTCCAGTTCTTCATGAAAAATATAAATATATTTTGCATGGCCTTTGCACTTATAATTCTAAAAACATTTCATCACACTGATTAATATTTTTATGGTCTTCATAATCTTCCTTAAATTATTAAAATATCATCATGAACTAATATATTTTCAGGGTATACACTTCTTTATTTCTGAAAGTATTTTTTTAGTTATGCGACTCCATTGACACATGTGTTTGAACTTAAGAGTAGTTTGAAAATCATCAGACTTAAAATCTCCTTCATAAAAAATATAGTATATGGACTTTTAAAATCTCATGGATGGTTCTTTAAAACTTCAACTACTTCAAAATATTTATTTTTTAATTATAAATAGTTCTTCTGAGAATACTCATTGGTAGTACCAAAACACATCCAAGATTTTTCAATCAACATTTGAGCTTCTAAAAGTAAGTCTCAACTTACTGCACATTATTTCTTAGGGACTTCACTTCAATCTTCAGCAAACATGCTTGGGAACACCAATAAAATTCTAAGATATTATTATTCTTCAATAAATACTGACATCAATTTATTTATCAATTACTAACTCATTGAAAATTAATATAATTCAAACACAATGTAGGATCATAAATATCCCCTTTATATTTTTTGTCAATACCAATAGAAAATTTCATGTCAATATGTTCATCCAATTTTCACATATGATTTATTTATTTTCTCATACTTACTCAACACTTTTATTTTATTCTCTCCCACTTATTGATAAAAAATTAAAAGTACCTGAGAGAGGATGATATCATTTCTTTTATAAGAAATGTTCCATAAATTATTCCACTCTAAGTCTACTTGTACTAACCCATTGTAGGAAACAAGAGGGTCCAATTTAGGCAAAAAATATTTCCATTCTCAAATTAGAATACAATACCAACTGAGTTACCATAACATGTATCTCTCCTAAGGGACTATTCAACTATATTTCAGGCTATGATAAGTGATAGATATCAATAAAAAAAATATCAACCAGAAATTCCGGCATAACTTAGCACACAAATTAAAAACATTCAAGTATACTTGGTAGGTTTTGTTCATGAAATCAGACATAGAACTTCTTCAATACGATTTTGTTAATTTCATTGATTCATTTAACTTTCCCTCATTAAGATCATACTTATTTTAATTTTTTTGAATAGGTATGAGAGAGTGAACACATATACCTTATCAATGACATTATGAAAAAGTAAAATCTAGAGATGTGAGATTTTGGATGATATATATGACTCTAATAACTTAAACTTCACATGTATCCCCCTCAAAGTAAACACTCCTCAACATATCTATAATGGTTAATATCTTAAAATATAAAGTTCAAGATGTTCCAATATGAGTATACAATGAAATGAAATTCTTTATGCAGCTTTCCATTGTCAACCACTTCCAAATCATCATTGAGGATGATATTATTTAATGGATTCTCTTTATAATAAAAAATTATAAGATAAATCTAGGATGGGATCATAATCTTTTTTTCTGTCCACTATTGATAACACCCTTTTCAACTTCATTAATGATGATTCTCCAACATATTTTTAATTGAATACCAATTGGTAAATCATACAACGATGGTGAATTATTCATCTTTGTACTCTATAATTGAAAGAATATTCATTTTCTCAGGTTCTACACCTAAGAACATATTTAACCTTTAATTCCTTGGATTTTAATTACAAATTCAATAAAAAAGTGTTAAGGGAATAAGGTATATTTTCTTTCTCCTAAATGTAAAAAAAAAGTTTGAGAGTAGTTTCTAAACCAAGTTGTTCTATTCTTCATGATTCTATATATTCTCCTCAAATATGATTTGGAATTTAGTAGAATATATCTCACCCTTTATTGAATTTCCTTTTGTGGTAATTTTCTCTTGATAATAGATTTAAATTAAATTGTATTCCCTCGTGAAACTTTCATCTTCATTAAGAACTCTTCTTATGCTAGAATTAATGTAGAATGATCTTTATAAATGTCTCTATCCATGTTTCACCTAACACAAATAACTTTTATAACATAAGAGTTGTAATTTGTTGACAAAATCTCATGAAATTCATCTTCTTGATGAGGGATATTTTTTCCCTTTATCACAAGCCTTTTCTTGTTCTTCTTCCAAATTTCTTTCTCTCTCCAAATCTATTGACCAAACAATTAATATGTCTTTAGAAATATTGAAAAATTGTTTGGAGTATTTAAATGAATTCACATACGTGAAATTATTCACATATTTCTTGTGAGATATAACACTCTTCTTGATAATAATATTGGAACTATTATATTTCTAATCTTTCTTATGCATTATGTCTAAGGATTAATTTTTTTTTGAAAATTATTGATTGTGATCTATTTTGAATCCATTTTCAGATTTCTACCCAAGTTTGAATCTTATTTATTCTGTGATTGTCACTTCCCATCATTTTCTTGACACATGTTGATATATACAAGCATCATTTATGTGACTATAATTTCTTACAATATCATAGTAATATTTTAGTGCATCGAATATATTTTATGTAGACATATTCTTTTAGGTTGTGATTTTCAAAAATTCAACAACTCACCCCATTGGAATAGGCTTCCTTTTTTTACTTTATCATTTAAGGTATTATACTAACAACCCAACACACAATTCCCAAATCAATTACACCACTATAATTTTCCAACAAACCTTGATCTTTTCTTTTTCATTACATGCTATCTAGAAATTAAAAATATATAACTAGACTATTTTTGAGAATTTTCACCACTGAATGGGGTGATCTTGGGGAACCAACAACCATACACATTCTTCTATAAAACTTTTTAATGGTTATAGTTTTTTCTTCATTTCTCCTCATCCATGTTTTATAGAATTTTTATTTAAACCTATACATTTTTTAGAAACAAATTTAGAAAAATTATTAAATTGAGATATATATGGTATCTTTTTCTTCATAGATACTTGAGATAAATCATTAGGTGATATAATGATCTTATTTCCATATTATAGAGTACTTTTTTTAGTAGAATACCCCAATGAACAATGTGTGGTAGTAGCATCATACTTCTTTGATTGTGAAGTCTCAACATGTATCTTTTCAAGATTGGCTAGTTTGAGTTCCAATCCAAGACATCTCATAGTAAGTGCATTCTTTTGATCTTCAATAAATTCCATTATAACTTTATATTACATCTTTATATTCTCAAAAAATTCTTCATACATAACGTCCTTTTCTTACAACAAACTGTCAATGTCACGACCCGACCTCGGGGCCCGTGCCGTGACTACCCCAAGCCCGCCTTCCATAGGCCAGGGGCTGGCGACTAGCACCAAGGCGTAAAATCCCAGTAAACAGGGAAGGCATTGCCTTTAAGTAACAACCACACAGAGTCAGCAAGCGGAAAGTAAAGTGCAGAAAAGTAAAGGGGGCCGGAAATACAAGCCCAACTGTAAAGTACAACTGAAAAGTAAAGTACAGCAACTGAAGAAAAGACGGCGGCCTCGTGTCGTCCACTGGCAATCCCACCTGAAGGGTGGGTACAGATAGCCTCCAGGCTCCTCGGGTCCCACGCCCGCTCCGAGCACGTCCAGTGGTCCACCTCCAGGTACCGTCTTGCTCCACGCCCCAACCGAGATCAGCGCTGTCCGTCGTCTGCAACCAACACAACAAGGTGCGGGCATAGCCCGTGCAGGGGTGAGTACAAGCTACTCAGTAAGGACCCCGAGACCCCCGAAGGTCTCCCGAAATCCACAAAGGATATAACACAAAAGAAAGATGCAATCACGAAGTAACATCTGACTCGACTTAGGTATATGCCCATACATATACCTAAGTCCCCAATTCTAGCTCTGCTCACGAGCTCAAGAACAACTCAATCCACAAAGGAAAGCAAGACTCAAATACACAAGGAGAGTAAATAGTAAATCCACATAGAATAGTTCAACACAATCCACAAAGGAGAGTAACATAAGATTCAGCTCAACCAGGTATACTTTTTCAGATGACGTCAAAGATGATCACTGATCCATCTAAGTCGTCGGACCCACGAAGGATCGATAGGTACTAACCCCCGCAAAAGACCCACATAGGATCGGGCTCACACAGAACCTGTAGGCAGTGGCTCACACAGAACCGGTAGTAAGGACCCACAAAGGATCGGGCTCACACAGAACCTGAAGGCAGTGGCTCACACAGAACCAGTAGCACTGATCCACGTAGGATCGCTGAGTGCAGTAGTCGACGCAGTCCACTGAGGATCTCTGCACAGTCGTCGTCGCAGTCCACGGAGGATCTCTGCTCTGCCGTCGTCGCAGTCCACGGAGGATCTCTGCTCTGCCGTCGTCGCAGTCCACGGAGGATCTCTGCTCTGCCGTCGTCGCAGTCCACGGAGGATCTCTGCTCTGTCGTCGAAGTCACAGCCAGCGCTAGGGTTCCCGCACATAGCGAGCTCGTTTAGGAGGGTCCGCTCCACGAGCCGAGAGGCTGATACATCAACTGACACGTAGTCCGAAGTTGATGTATCCAAAAGTTCCGTATCGACAACAGGATCTCAACGCAACAGACGGCGCGTCAATCGGACGCCCGGTCTGAGAGTTATTGGCATTTTCGTCCCAGGGGCCCGGTTGGTTTTTAGAGAAAAACCAACCCGACCGTACTCCGCCTGTGTCCGATCCTCGGGCGGAGTATGCCAAAAGTTCCGTCTCACTTAGAGGAAACTACCACAGCTGACGGTACGTCGATCGGACGTCCGTAGCTCAAGTTATGAGCGTTTCCGCTCCGAGGGCCCGGTTGGTTTCGTGTACGAACCAACCCGGCCGAACCCAAAGTTTTCCGAAACCTTGAGTATAATATACCGAAACGACCGTCTCGATCCAAGGATCGCGTAGCCGCTGACGGTTCGTCAATCGGAGGTCCCAGGCCCAAGATATGGGCGAAAGACCGAAGAGGGCCCGAAACGGGGGTACTGGGCCCGGGGCGACCCGGCCCGAACCCCCCCCCCCCCCCCCCCTGGGTCGGCCGAACCGGGTCGGCCTGACCCGGCTAGGCCGGGTCCGGTCCGGCCTGGGCGCGGCCCGGCCGACCGGACCGGCCGGCTCGGCCGGCGCGGCTTGGCCAGCCGCGCGGGTGGAAGGCCGCGGGCGCAGCCCGCGGTTGAGGGAGCCGCGGCCCGCGTGCGGGCCGCGCGGGTGGTCAGCGGACGCGGCGCATTGCCGCGTCCCGACCGGGTGGACCGGACCCGCGGACCGCGGGTCCGCTGGTTCGCTGCCGCCGCGGCCGAGCCGCGGCGGATTCCTCCGGCGGCGCGCCGGGCGCCGCCGCCCCCGGTCGCCGGCGCCGCCGCGCCGGCGACCCGCGCCGCCGCCTCCTTCCGCGGGCCGCCGGAGATGCTCCGGTGGCCCGATTTGCCTCCCGTTTGCGCCGTTGCCCCTCCCGGATGCCGACCTTCACTGCGGGATCAACGGATCGCCCCTACCGTGCGGTTTGTCGTCGTCCGCCATATCCGCACAACAAAAGAGATCGGCGGAGGGTTGCCGGGTCTTGTTCGTTAGACCCGCACCCTCCGCGTTAGCCATAATCAACGGGAGAAAAGAAAAAGATGATCAACACATGATCCAACAATTTTATTTAAAGATAAAATTGTTCGTTTGAAACCGGCTTTTTAAATTTTCAAGAACGTTCACGAGAAAATTTAAAAGGGGTAACTTTTCCAAAATAAATCCCTACCTTGATGATCGTTGAGCGCGGGCGTTCTTCGCGGAAGAGATCGTCGCGGAAGAAGGAGATCGTCGCGTCGTCGCGGTATCCGGCGTCGCGTCGCCAATCTCCGGATCAAGAACAAACGGATTTAATTAATTAAATCCGTTGTTATTGAAATTAAAAAGGGAGAATTTAGAAGTTTCGATTCTCACCTTTAACCGCCGATCGCAGGTCCGCCGCGGAAGAAGAGGCACCGAAGAAGAAGAAGGAGAAGAAGGTCGTGGAAAAGTTGTTGACGTCGCGGATCGTGCGTCGTCGAATTCCGGTTCCGGCGTTCTTCGCGTTCTTCGCGTTCTTCGCGTTCTTCGCGTTCTTCGCGGGGAGGGTGGAGGAACGAAGATTCTCTCAAATCCTTTCCAAGGATTTTTAGGTTGGTCTTATTTTATAAACATGCCAACACACGAAACCGGTTAAGAAACGATCCATCAATTCGAAAGAAACGACCCATTTAATTCACGAAGAAACAGTCCATTTAATTCACGAAATAAACCGCCCAATTAAATGGTCTGTTAAGAATTAAAGAAAACGCGTCGGTTGACTTTTCAGTTACTTTGACGGGTTTTCGCGGGTGCGTTACTTAGCGAAAGAAACGGCGGGGCTCGTGCGGGCCCCACCGCACAAATATCCTACCAAGGGGTAGGATATTTCTGGATAGCATCCTATCCAGTTCAACACAGTTCAAGCCATCTTTAAGTGACTTCAAGTGGCTTCCAAGCAGCTTAAGTGAAATAAAATAAAGTTGTCGCACAAACTTTATTTTATTTCTGACTTAAAGCCGCAAAATTTAAAAACCACGTCTGAGCAAACGCAACTCCGGAAGAGGCGTTTCTAAGCAAATACCGGCGCTGTGATTTCATCGGTGCCCTCAGAATTCGATTCCGGGCACCGGTTCAAAAGATAGAAAAACCCGCTCGTCCGTTCACTGAACGTACCCGAGCCAAACTTCGGAAATTGATTCCGGGCACACCGGGCCTCGGAATCAGGTGCCGTCTGAAGCTGCGCTCTTGTAAAATTCCAAATAAAATTAAGAAAAAAATTTCCTTGAAATTTGCGGGTCTTTACAGTCAAGATCATCAATTATCTTGGATTTAATATCCAATTGTGCATTCTTGACATCAATTTTATTTTTAATATTTTCTTCCTATACATAGATCTTATTCTCAAATTATTTAGCGTTCACATCCTTCTCTCAGATTGTGTTGAGCTAATATTCTTTTAAGTTTGGAGTATATTCCTTTAATATCCTCATAATATACTTTAATTACTCCAACTTTCATGGAGAGTTTTTTACAACTGTTGAACTTATTATTAAAGATCTTATCCATTTCTTCATACTCAACCTCAAGATAAGTGATTTCATTCTTCATGTTTTAAAAAATCCCACATATATAATGACAATATCTTTTGGAAAATAATGCATTATATATCTTATTATATAGATTAAAAAATCAAATGGAATTTTATCACTTCCACCAATTCTTGGCTCATCTTCAGGATAGTTTAAACAAAAATTTACACATACATTAAGATCAATTAAACCCCTTGATCCCACTGAGTTAATAATTCTATCTATATCTTTGGTTGTTGAAATAAATATTTTTTTTCTCCAAAAATTTCATATCTGATGTCATCATTTCTTGGAGGGACTAAAACTTCTTCTTCATATCTTGAAAAGAGGGACATCTATTTCATATAATTCAATTATTTATTTATTATGTTATTCAACCTCGGGCTTCAGTTTTCTCTTGAATTGGTCGGGTGTGACCTGTTGAGAGTAAGGTCATCCCGGGATTCACAGTTTTCCCTCAGTTTTGTCTGGTCATGGACTCAAGTTGTTTCAACTGTTGGCTTGGTGACTTTCTGGGGGCAGAAAGTGTCTGTGGTGGGGATAATTGTCACACCCCAACCAAAGACACCAGTTATTTTACTCTTTTATTGGTCTCGCATCGTTTGGATGAGATTTAGTTGAGTCCCTATTTGAACTTTTCTGAAGTTTGATGTTTTTGGTGGGTCTTCCGCTGGTGTACGGTCACCTCACCGTTAGCGGCGACCATGCTTTTGGTCCTGGTGATTGCATGATGGCGCGGCACTTTAAATAAATAATAAATTAAGTAAATAAATTCAGTTAATCGAAAATGGAATCCAAATAAAACTTTTCTACTAATAAAACAATGTTAATGTTTAAATTATAATAATGAGAATATGTCTGCGCAAATGGTTATTTTATTATTATTTAATCTGGTAATAATACTATTATTATTAATTCGTTATAAATATAATTTTTATCTAAAATGAAATGTAATAAAAATTATCATTCTATTAACTTTAAGTTTGTTATTAATTTCTTTTGTTGTTATTAATATTGTTTTTATTATTTTTCTATTGATATTATTACCATTATTATTATTGTATCATTGATATTATTATTATTACTATTATTATTACTTAAAATAAAATGGATAAGAACCAATTCTTTTTATTGGGTTTATTAATTTTTTTGTTAGGTCTATTGTTATTATAATTATTATTATTATAGGTTAATAGAAAAAAAGAAGTGAACCCTAAATCTACCCACATACACCCCCCTCTTTTCCCAACATGCTGCGCATAGCCGCCCCACCCCTTCCTTTTCTCCGCCGTGCGACAGCGCCCCCGCCACTCTCCTATTGCGCTGACCGACCCGCGGTGCTGCCCTGAGTTGAGCGGTGCCTGACCATGCGCCCTCTAGTTGGACATTCCTAGCATGCGACCAACAATCCCGGCGGTGTCCCCTACTCCCTTGACCTACAACAAGCCGGAGACCCGGCACCGCCCTCACCGCTCAGTTTCTTCCCCACAGGACTCCTCCGTGTGCCATCCCTCTATGCCAGAACTCTTCCTTCCCCTTTCCATCCCGCTCTCCAGCTGGGCTGCCTCCGACCAGGCCCCGCTCCGGGTAGTCCTCGCCCCCCCTGTGTTCTAGCCTTGTGGCCTCCGACCGGCTGTGCTCCAGCCCTATTTCACCCCTCCTTTCGTTCGTCCGTCTCCTGCTCCGGCGACCCGTTGCTCCGATGTGATCCCCTCACCGGTTTTCAGACCGTCACCACCATTTGAGATTATAGTTTGATTAACGATGTAGGGTTTCACACTTTTAGTTTAGTTTCATATTTGTGTTTGAAGTCCTGGTATTGTATTTGTAGTGAGAATTATTACTTGGATGCAATCTCAGCTTCCCCTGTGTTTTCAAGGTTGCAACCACCATCTGAGGTTGTGAAAAGGGCCACTCAAGACCCATTGGTGTGCATTCCAGCAATCTCCGCTGAAGGCAAGGCAGTTTCGGTCCGCCGCCGACATCCAAGGTATAGTTTTACACCCGTTTTTTGGTTTCGCAGCTTCATTATACCCTTAATTATCTTGCTATAGAGTTCTGGAATTTTTAGAATTGGTTAAATGTATGTTTTGAGTCGGTTCCTGGCCTATGTCAGCATGTGTCTACGATGTTTTTCTTGTTTGATTAATCTTCTATGTTCATTAATTTATTTATTTGGTGCAAATTTGGTTTTGTTGGATTTTAGCGTGCGTCTGATTTGGTTGGTAGCTTTCCTGTATGGTATGGATGAGTTTTTCTGGAAGTTTATGTTTTGTCAATTGTTTGCATTTGAATAAATTGTGTAGTTGATTATTAATCTGTGTAAGTGTTGTGATTGCCTTTTGACATGGTATTTTTTTGTGTGTTTGGTATTGGAGACGTCGTGTGCGTTGAGTATGTAAAGCCAAGTGAATTCTTTTTAAACAAGCATATAAATTTTCATTTATGATTTATTGAGTTTTATGAACGGTGCAAAAGCATTCTATAAATGGGGTATAGTTTTTCCAAAATGTTTATATGGACATGCCAAACTTTTGAAATCCTGTTTGAGTGCGTGTGGTGTTGAAATACGTTTTGGGTGTGTAAATGGTGATTTTGATGTGTGTAGTGTTGGTTTGGATTGCTTGCATGCTTAAGCATGTCTTATGGTTTGATTGTGTGGTGTGAGTCATGCTTTGAAAGTAGGTCGAGGTGGTTATTTTGTGATGTTTGTTCATTTGGATTGTTTTAAGTCCATGTTCATGTATTTTATTTATCTTTGCGGTTGCAGCGCGTTGGCGGGGTAACCCCGCGTTACCACGATCATCGGTTTGTGCGTTCTTGTGCGCCTGTGCGAGACGTGTCACGCTGTTGCGTTGTCGTGTTCGAGCTGCGAGTCGAGGTAGGTCCCCCACTGCACTTACCTTTAGATTTAGAATTTATTAATTTCTTGATGTTTTATTAATTTTAATAAATTGTAAATAATATAATATAATTAATTTTTATATGATTATTTGGTGCGAAAAGAGCCGTGTATTTTATACCGAACACTTGAAACATTTTCTTAACGAGTGGACACCGAATATTGAAAGAATGCCCATTTGGCCTTTAAACATAATTCACAGAATTTCAAATGTACTTCTAGTTTTAAATAAATATGATTTCTTCTGAACATGTGTTTTGGGTTTTATCGAGAAATGAGGTTTTGCTTTAAAATTGGTGAAGGCCCGTTTGGAACTTTAATAAAATAAATTATTTTGGAAAACCCACTCAGGGGTGATCTTTGGTGTGTGTTGATTGCGTGAGTTGTGTGTGATATTTGTGCATCATGACCGATTGATTTATATTATGGACGCACCCCTTTTTATTGTATGTGTTGACATGGGAACCTGGCATATTGAGTGAATTTTCTGAGAAAGATAGCTGCACTAGTTTAGAATACGCACTGGCTAGTGGCCCCATAGTAGGGGAATACTGAGTTATTGATGCTATGTGGACTGGGCCCCTCAGTTAGGCCATGTACGGCTATGCCGGGTGTTAGGGCATTATGACATCATCTAGTTAGAGCATGCTTTCAAGGTGAGTCACATGTATAGTACGTTCTGGATTGTTTACGATCTCCTAGGTTCGACCCATGTTTCTTTTTGTATTTATTTGTATGTGGTGGACGGTTGAGAGGTCTAGTTCAGTTGCTGGCCCCTGTGTGCCACTTTTTCCATTTCCCTTGGTGTGTGTTGTGTGTTACGTGTAGTTTTCCTTTTTGGATAATAACTAAAGTTTGGTTTTCCAATTGTTCACAGAAATGTTTTAAAATTCAATGCACTTGTTCATTTCAAACATTTAGAATTGTTTTTAAATTATAAAGGGAAATGGACTGATACTTGTTTTAGAAATGAAAGTGAATGTGTGTGAAAACCAATATCTTGTATATTTAGTTCAAACTTGGAATTAATAAATTTCTTTATTTGAAGGTAGTGCATTGGGAATAGATATCGGGCTAGCCTACTGAGTTTTTATACTCACGCCTAAAGTTATTTTCTGTTTTTAGTGTTTGTGTAGGCTACAACTTGGGTGCGTTCACCTTGGGTGATGTTTGGTCGTGAGTTGGAGAGTGACCCGCGAGGTCACACTGAGATAGTGGTTGTGTCTTTCGGTTAGTTTTATTTTCTTTTGTTCTTGTTTAGTTACTTTTCTCTGTTTAATTATTTTGCACTGCTCTGTTTTATTTCTGCTGCTTTATTTATTTTGGGCGAAGTCATTCCCACTTGCTCTCTGTTGATGCCCCGGTGTTTGTCGCCAGCCCGGGAGGATCGGGAATGTCTCTCGGGTGATGTCGCGGACTGGCTTGGGTGACTGGTTTAGGGTCGACCCAGGTTGGTTCTTGAAAAAATGGTATCAAAGCAAGTCGGCCCTTAGTGGACCTCGTTTTTCAGAGTGCCCTTTGTTATTTGGGATGTCCAGTAGATGAAGATTAGGACTTTCAGGGCTCAAGAGGTAGGTTACGTGTCAGTGCCTGATCACCACCGCTCGTGATGAGACCTGAGTTACCTGGGTTAGTATGGGATTCAATCTTTTGTCTTTGGTTGTTTTGGATTGAGGAATGACAGTGGGGGAGAATTGGTTCATTTTTCGGCCTCACATGGGGTGGTGACCCATGTGGAGTCCAAGTGCCCAGTTTAAGGTCCTCTTAGTGTTATGCTTTACTTGGGGCATGGCTCACCACCATGTCGCTGGGTCAAACATATGCACTAGTTTCTCATTCTATTGGGTTATTAATTCTTGTGATTTGTTTTAGTCTCAGTTGAATTGAGTGTGCATTAAAAAGTGAAATTGGTTTTTAAATGGAAAAGTGTTTCTTAAAAATTGTTTTTGAAACTACTAAAGTGGGTTTTTAAAGAGAAGGTGTATCGGTTTGGAAAAACTTGGTATGTGTTTGAATTTGATAAGGAAAAGAAGTGTTTGAACTTTAGAACTCCTTATGGAGGGTCACACGTGCGTGGGTATGTATGGAAAGTCCGTGGGGGAACTTGTGCGTAGATGATGTGAGCGGGATTGAATAAACACACAAGTGATGGTTCATAAGGTGCCATAGGTGAGTTTTTAGAATTTTGAAGAAATAAAGGTTTTGGAAAAGTGATTTTTTTTCTTGGTTTTGTATATTTTTGGATTATGGGCCTATTTCCCCTTGGCTTATGTTGTTGATTTGATTGAGTTTTGTCTTGGTGCCAGTTTCGATGGTGTTTTTCGTGTTGTCATGAGTATGCCTCCCAGAAAGAATCCAAAAGTTGTCAATGAGTTTTGCTCAGTTCTTAGTTCCTTTTGTGTGTTGCTTTCTTTTCGACATAATTGAAGTATGTTGGAGGTTTTTGTATTGTTATGAGAGATAGTGTGTCTTCGGTTTGTTGGGAACTCCCAGGGTAGTTGATGTTCGCACCGCTCTCGAGTTATTTGAGGGTTCAGTTTTGGAATAGTAAAGATGAAATGTCTCATCTTCATTAGAGTTTTGGGTGTGATTAATGGTGGTCGACTTCTGCGAAGTTTCCCCACTTGGTAAGGAGTGTGGGTCGATGGAACCTGTCTCCAAGAAACCATCCTCGTCAGTACCGGATCCTAGTTCGTCAGACCACTCTCTTGTGCACCACCAGTATGGCCTGTCCAGACATTCTAATTCGTCATGTTGCATTCCTTTGAAAACGTATGACCATCATGATTGTTTGAACCATCGAATGGAAGAAGTATTTAGAGACCAGAAGATGAAAATGCCTGACTGTGAGGCAGGAGATGCTTTAACCATCAGGGCCCCAGCCACAGGTCTCAGGGTGAAGCTCACACACAGTCAGGAGTTTCCGAGGGTGTGTGGAACCTCGGTCTGGATAATGTCTTCGACTTTTGAATGAAAATATCCAAAATTTACCTTGTTCTATTCTAATCACTATCGTATGCTCATCCTTGTTGTGGTGGTGTGATGAGCTCGTTCCCCCACGATCCAGGCGGTCTTATCTGCTCTCAGTGTGGTTCTTAAGTTGTTTGGTCTCTCTGAATGGTGTGGGCCCGTGAATAAACAGACCTGTTCTGTTTTTGAGTTGGTTTAGTTGTGTTCGATAGGGGAATGTTCGTTTTGTGAAGTTGATGGGAGGTGTTGAGTAAATTTATCATCCTCTAGTGGCTGGATTGTCCCGTAAAAAGATTTTCATCACGTCTCAGGTATGTTGTTTGGTACATGTGGGGAAAATGAATGAGTTTTGTTTGGGAGTTCCCGTGTTGGCCCCCCGGGGGTGGTTTGTTCGGGTTTCAAGGGTTTCTGTAATTAGTGAATTCTCCTGGTGGGGAGAACCCTCCCGTGTTCTCCCCTCAACCTCGGGCTTCAGTTTTCTCTTGAATTGGTCGGGTGTGACCTGTTGAGAGTAAGGTCATCCCGGGATTCACAGTTTTCCCTCAGTTTTGTCTGGTCATGGACTCAAGTTGTGTCAACTGTTGTCTTGGTGACTTTCTAGGGGCAGAAAGTGTCTGTGGTGGGGAGAATTGTCACACCCCAACTAAAGACACAAGTTATTTTACTCTTTTATTGGTCTCATGTAGTTTAGATGAGATTTAGTTGAGTCCCTATTTGAACTTTTCTGAAGTTTTATGTTTTTGGTGGGTCTTCCGCTGGTGTACGGTCACCGTACCGTTAGCGGCGACTGTGCTTTTGGTCCTGGTGATTGCGCGATGGCGCGAAACTTTAAATAAATAATAAATTAAGTAAATAAATTCAGTTAATCAAAAATGGAATCCAAATAAATTTTTTATACCAATAAAACAAGGTTACTGTTTAAATTATAATAATTAGAATATGTCTGCGTAAATGGTTATTTTATTATTATTTAATCTGGTAATAATACTATTATTATTAAGTCGTTATAAATATAATTTTATCTAAAATGAAATGTAATAAAAATTATCATTCTATTAACTTTAAGTTTGTTATTAATTTCTTTTGTTGTTATTAATATTGTTTTTATTATTTCGCTATTGATATTATTACCATTATTATTATTGTATCATTGATATTATTATTATTACTATTATTATTACTTAAAATAAAATGGATAAGAACCAATTATTTTTATTGGGTTTATTAATTTTTTTGTTGGGTCTATTGTTATTATAATTATTATTATTATAGGTTAATAGAAAATAAAAAAAGTGAACCCTAAATCTACCCGCAGCCCCCCTTCTTTTCCTAGCGCACTGCACATAGCCACCCCACCCCTTCCTTTTCTCTGCTGCGTGACAACGCCCCCGCCACCCTCCTGTTGCGATGACCGACCCGCGGTGCCACCTTGGTTCGAGCGGTGCCTGACCATGCACCCTCCGGTCAGACAGTCCTAGCGCGCGACCAGCAATCCTGGCGGCGGCCCCTGATCCATTGACGTGCAGCAAGCCGGCGACCCGACACCACCCTCACCGCTTAGTTTCTTCCCCACCGGACTCCTCCGTGTGCCATCCCTCTATGTCATACCATTTCCTTCCCCTTTCCATCTCGCTCTCTGGCTAGGTTGCCTCCAGCCAGGCCTCGCTCTGGCTAGTCCTTGACCCCTGTGTTCTAGCCTTGCGGCCTCTGACCGGCCGTGCTCCAGCCCTACTTCACCCCTCCTTTCATTCGTCCGTCTCCTGATCCGACGACCCGCTGCTCCGACGTGATCCCCTCACCGGTTTTCAGACCATCACCACCATTTGAGTTTATAGTTTTATTAGTTATATAGGGTTTCACACTTTTAGTTTAGTGTCATATTTGTGTTTGAAGTCATGGTATTTTATTTCTAGTGCGAATGATTACTTGGATGCAATCTTGGATTCCCCTATGTTTTCAAGGTTGCAACCACCATCCGAGGTTGCGCAAAGGGACACTCAAGACCCATTGGTGTGCGTTCCGGCAATCGCCGCGAAAGGCGAGGCGGTTTCGGTCCACCGTCGAAATACAAGGTATAGTTTTACGCCCGTTGTTTGGTTTCACAGCTTCGTTATACCCTTAATTATCTTGCTATAGAGTTATGAATTTTTTTGAATTGGTTAAAAGTATGTTTTGAGTTCGTTCCTGGCCTATGTCAGCATGTGTCTATGATGTTTTTCTTGTTTGTTTGATTAATCTACTATGTTCGTTAATTTATTTATTTGGTGCAAATTTCGTTTTGTTGGAGTTTAGCGTGTGTCTGATTTGGTTGGTAGCTTTCCCATATGGTATGGATGCGTTTTTCTAGAAGTTTATGTTTTGTCAATTGTTTGCATTTGAATAAATTGTGTAGTTGATTGTTAATCTGTTCAAGTGTTGTTATTGCGTTTTGACATGGTATTTTTTTGTGTGTTTGGTATTGGAGACGTCGTGTGCGTTGAGTAGGTAAAGACAAGTGAATTCTTTTTAAACAATCATATAAATTTTCATTTATGATTTATTGAGTTTTATGAACGGTGAAAAAGCATGCTATAAATGGGGTATAGTTTTTACAAAATGTTTATATGGACATGACACACTTTTGAAATCCCGTTTGAGTGCGTTTGGTGTTGAAATACATTTTGGGTGTGTAAATGGTGATTTTTATGTGTGTAGTGTTGGTTTGGATTGCTTGCGTGCTTAAGCATGCCTTATGGTTTGATTGTGTGGTGCGAGTCATGCTTTGAAAGTAGGTCGAGGGGGTTCTTTTGTGATGTTTGTTCGTTTGGATTGTTTTAAGTCTGTGTTCATGTATTTTATTTATCTTTGCGGTTGCAGCGCATTGGCGGGGTAACCCCGCGTTACCGCGATCATCGGTTTGTGCGTGCTTGTACGCCCGTGCGTGACGTGTCGCGCTGTTCCGTTGTCGCGTTCGAGCTGCGAGTCGAGGTAGGTCCCCCACTGCACTAACCTTTAGATTTATAATTTATTAAGTGCTTGATGTTTTATTAATTTTAATAAATTGGAAATAATATAATATAATTAATTTTTATATGATTATTTGGTGCGAAAAGAGCCGTTTATTTTATACCGAACACTTGAAACATTTTCTGGACGAGCGGACACCCAGTATTGAAAGAATGCCCGTTTATACTTTAAACATAATTCACGGAATTTCAAATGTACTTCTAGTTTTAAAGATATATGATTTCTTCTGAACAAGGGTTTTGTGTTTTCTCGAGAAATGAGGTTTTGATTTAAAATTGGTGAAGGCCCGTTTGGCACTTTAATAAAATAAATTATTTTGGAAAACCCACTCAGGGGTGATCTTTGGTGTGCGTTGATTGCGTGAGTTGTGTGTGATATTTGTGCATCATGACTGATTGATTTACATTCTGGACGCACCCTTTTTTATTGTATGTGTTGACATGGGAACCTGGCATATTGAGTGAATTTTCTGAGAACGATTGCTGCACTAGTTTAGAATACACATTGGCTATTGGCCCCATAGTAGGGGAATACTGAGTTATTGCTGCTATGGGGATTGGGCCCCTCGGTTAGGCCATGTAGGGCTATGCCGGGCGTTAGGGCGTTATGATGTCATCGAGTTAGAGCATGCTTTCAGTGTGAGTCACATGTATAGTACGTTCTGG
The DNA here is from genome assembly GCA_963277665.1 of Viscum album. NCBI lineage: Eukaryota > Viridiplantae > Streptophyta > Magnoliopsida > Santalales > Viscaceae > Viscum > Viscum album. The sequence goes on along the minus strand of OY728153.1, from coordinate 179,479,159 downwards.
ATTGTTCACGATCTCCTAGGTTCGACCCATGTTTCTTTTTGTGTTTATTTGTATGTGGTGGATGGTTGAGAGGTCTAGTTCGGTTTCTGGACCCTGTGTGCCAATTTTTTCATTGCCCTTGGTGTGTGTTGTGTGTTATGTGTAGTTTTCCATTTTGGATAATAACTAAAGTTTGGTTTTACAATTGTTCGCAGAAATGTTTTAAAATGCAATGCACTTGTTCCTTTCAAACATTTAGAATTATTTTTAAATTATAAAGGGAAATGGACTGATTCTTGTTTTAGAAATGAAAGTGTGTGTGTGTGAAAACCAATATCTTGTATATTTAGTTCAAACCTGGAATTAATAAATTTCTTTATTTAAAGGTAGTGCATTGGGAATAGATATCGGGCTAGCCTACTGATTTTTTATACTCACGCCTATAGTTATTTTATGTTTTTAGTGTTTGTGCAGGCTACAGCTTGGGTGCGTTCGCCTTGGGGCAATGTTTGGTCGTGAGTTGGAGAGTGACCCGTGAGGTCACACAGACATAGTGGTTGTCTCTTTCAGTTATTTTTATTTTCTTTTGTTCTTGTTTAGTTACTTTGCTCTGTTTAATTATTTTGCGCTGCTCTGTTTTATTTTTGCTGCTTTATTTATTTTTGGCGAAGTCGTTCCCACTTGATCTATGTTGATGCCCCGGTGCTTGTCGCCAGCCCGGGAGGATCGGGAATGCCTCTTGGGTCATGTCGCGGACTGGCTCGGGTGACTGGTTTAGGGTCGACCCGGGTTGGTTCGTGAAAATTCTTATCTGTATTAGATACAATTTCTCTATTTTTACTCCATTATGTATTGAAAATAGAATAAAAAATCTTTAAAAAGTTTCCAAATAGAGAATCCAATCTGAGGTGTGACTTTTTGCTCTGATAAAAATTATTAAGATCACTTTGGGGTGACCACACTGAGAGTGGGTCTGTGGGGGGGGGGGGGTGAATTAGTGTGGAATGAATTTTTATCAATTTATAAAACTTTTATCCCTTTTAATAACTCTTTCACTTATCTAGTGAATGGTTCTCTTTTCTTATTCACCTTGTAATCATTATCTTGTCACCTACCATGTACAAAGCAAGAGTATAATTTCTACCCCTTTATAAAATAGATTAGTCTTGTACCAACTTGAAGAAAGATCTCATGTGATGACTTGATCCACTCCTAGACTATAAGAATTGATCTTCTTAATCTCTGACAACAATTAGATGGAATGCCTTAATTATCTTTAAACTTTTACAATATAGAAATATATTATAGGATGACTACTTAGAATTATTCATCAATGCATAGTAAAATCTTCTTGATATGAAACATTGGTGATTCATTTTATATAACTTTGATATATCAAGAATTTTCAATAGATGATGTATCAAATATCTTTCTTGAAACATAAATTTTTGTCCTTGTTAAAATATTATGGAACAACAACACATCATTCTCATTATTCTCTAATTTTTATATTCACTTTTTGTGAATATTATCCTCAATATTCAAATGACCAAAAATCCATATATTGAAGAATATTTTATATACAATGGCACACATTTTCTTCTATTTTATTAGAATTGTTCACAAAACCTATTTCCACTTTTCAACATCATATCCACATTTCATGGAACATAAATACTCACTTGGATAATCATTTAATCCTTAATTTAAATCTCCATTTAAATCCTTATGTAATTAGTCTTTATTTATACTTTAACATGATACTAAATATATCCATAAATTCTATAAAAACCTAAAATCTCACAATAGTTTTCATGAATGGATAAAATATACACAGTACAATGAATTTCTATGTGGCATAAGACGAACCCTCACAAAAATTACTTCCTACTAATTGTGTTCTAGCATACTCTTCAACACTGTAGACATTCCTTCCCTAGTTCATTACAGTGAAATGAATTCTACTATGCCATATAAATTTTTTCCAAAGTGTAGTAATTAAAATCTTTCAATGTATTTATTCTTTCATGAGGCATCACCCTCATAATTACTAGAACCATATAAAATACTGAACTTCATCTTACATAGAAAACTCATATTTTATGGCGTAGCTCCCTATAAGATTAGAGTTTCTTAAGATATTTAATTCTATTAAATTTAGGCCTTCCATGATGTATAATGAAGCTGTAATGTGGAAAAATAGACCTCCATGGTGCTTATGGTGCATTGATCCTTCCTACGACATAGCTCCATGTATTTATAACCTATGAAAGCATGAATATCTTGTTGTAACTCTATCAGATGATTGGTAGTGAATCATTTTAAAATGGATGTGTATTTTAGATTGAATTCATAAGTGTATGATGCAATTACATCTTCTCTTGAGCTTGTCTCGATCTTGGAATTCATGACATATAGTTCATTTTTCTAGAAAACAAAATCCCCAACATTAAACATGGGTTTCCGCGAGGTTGAAGATAAATAAAAATTGAATCAGATAGCTTAGATTAGTCCAATCACATGTATATTAATTTATGCATAACTTTTAATAATGGGGGAACAATTCCTATGCATGTGGGAGTCCCACATCTATTTTCACTCTAATATCTCTACGCTTAATAAAAAGACCACTTCTCGCTACTTGCTCGAGATGGAAGCGGAGTTTGGAACTCATAACACATCAAACACATGTTGTAACTAGGACACTCCTCACCTGTTCAGTCCATCCAGGCACCTCGCATGTTCCATGCACACTCCCTACATGTGCTATGCACCCATAATTCTTTAATTCCTCTATAAACTCTCTACAAGCTCTATGATCCCCCAACATTACACTTAATGTGTCTTGGTAAACCCTCTCCCATGTGGGTTTCCCATTGGGTCCCACAAATGTGGTTGAGGGTGCCCTTGGTTTCCAATGGATGGTTTATTTTTTTCTATCTCAATACTTATTAATCACTAAGATTCAAATTTCTAAGCCAACCAAATTTTTTCTCTAGTTCTTCATAAAAAAATATAAATATATTTCACATGGCCTTTGTACTTCCACTTCTCTAAACATTTGTTCATGAAAATTAATATTTTCATGGTCTTAATAATATTCTTTGAATTCATAAAATATCCTCATTCACCATGATATTTTCATGGTCTTCACTTATTCCATGTTACAAAAAATTATTTTAGTTTTACAACTCCATTGACACATGTATTTGAATTTAAGAGTAGTTCAACAATCATCAGATATAAAATCCCCTTTATCCAAAATATAGTATATGGACTTTGAAATTCTCATGGATGATTCTTCTTAAAAAATTCAATTACATTGAACTATTTATTTTACAATTATAAATAGTTCTTCTAAGAATACTCTTTGGTAGTACCAAACACATCCAAGATTTTTAATCAACGTTTGAGCTTCTCAAAGTAAGTCTCAAATTAATGAACATTTTTTCTTAGGGACTTCACTTAAATCTTAAACAAACATGTTTGGGAAAACCAATGAAATTACAAGATATTATTCCTCTTCAATACACATTGACTTAAAGTGATTCATCACTCACTAACTCATTGATAAAAAATAAAATACAAACACAAAGTAGGATCATGACTTCTAAATTTAGTTCTAATGGTTTCTTCTAAAATAGTTCTGATACCAAATATAACTCCCCTGAATCCAATAACCCAAATTCATTGGCTACTTTATTTTATTTAAACATTATAAAATATGTCACATTACACAGTATTCAATAATTTTATGGTCTTAGGAAACTAGTTATATACATGATCCTTAAATACATCCTAAAAATAAAATAAAAACTTTTTTATTCCATATAACATTTCCTTGGATCATTCACTGTAACCTTTATAGTTACTTGGAAAAATGAAAACATAATAAAGGGGTAAAATATGGCATTTAGTAAGGGGTATCATACTGCGGAATCTATCATGAAATAAATAAGGAATAAATAATATGGAAGGAATAATCAAATAATTATATATAACTGATAACCCAAGAATTAAATATATCCAAGGGTAACATAACCATATAAATAAATAACAACATGGATGAAAATAAATGATTTCATAGTGATGGAATGCATAATGTTGGCCATCTTAAACATATCACTAAGGCCTCATGCCAAGTCATTATACATAAATAGGTAAGGCATACACCAAATACCCAAACTAATTTGTCTCATGAGACCCAATGATGCATTGAGGGGATATATAATTTTATCCCCCACCCATCATAGAATAATTCTAATGAATTATTTTGGATAAAAGAATATATCATAATGTCCCAAAAGGAACCACTTACATTTTCATGTCTTAATAATTAATAATTGCCCGTATAGAAGTAATGGGTATAAAAATTGTTAATTTTTCCCAATTAATTTGAATTACATGTCTATATAGGAGAATATTCATCAAAATAGGAGTTATATAATATTAAAATTTTAATGGAGAGTATCCTTGATGATAATATATTGGAGTGGGATAATTTCATCATATAAGGGTATTATTAGGAATTAGTTAATGAATGAAATGGTTGGCGACCCAATAAATGATAGAAAAATTCTATATTAAATGAATTTTATGGAAATATAATGGATTATAAGGGTGGTAAAACGAGATTAACTATAAATATCTTATTAATAATACAATCATGGATTTATAATAATGAAACATAACATCATTGTAAATGGAAACGTAAAGTAATTCAAATTCATTTCAAAAGAGAAATGAAGAAAAAAGGCATGGAAACCCTTTCCTTGATATGTCCCTTATAAAAACTTGAAAATGAACTCCTAATATCCTTTGATTTTGGTCTATATAAAGATAAATGTAGATAAGGATTTATAAACCCTTACCTAACTAAGTCTCTTGAAAAGAAACTCTTTGGACCAATTTTAAGAGAGAAATGAAGATAAAGTCTGAAGCTCTGATCTACCTATGACTCTTCCCAAAGTTTCTTATGAGGGAAAAGGAGAGGAAAACCATGATCAATGCTTTTAGAGTGTAGAGGAGTGGGGGTATGGGTGTGTATTTATAGAAAATGAGGGGGGATTTTTTTATTAATTTCCAAACATATGCCTTGGAATTAGGTTGTGGAAAAATTGAAAACCATTAACTTTAACTTGATTTTAAACCATGGTATTTGATATCTAGGGCCTTGTTTTTTAATTTTAACATTTTAATAACCTAACTCCTTTAATATATATTATTTTTTAAATTGAAAAAATATTTATTTATAAATATTTTTTTAAACTCTTAAAATATACTTTAGGATTTGGAAATTTCTATATACGTTTAGAAAATTAATTTTATTATTTTAAAATAAAATATTTTAATAAATAAACATATTTTTAGTCATGAAATATTTTTATTATTATTTATTACATCATTTTTAAATCATTATTATGTCATAATACTTACAATATATTCAGACCATATTTCATTATTTCTCCAAAAATTTGATTGGCTTAGGAAATTATAAAATTAACTATTGGATAATTTCAATGTGTTGATTCAAAATTTATTGTAATTTTTATGAAAATAATTTTTTATCAATGTAAAATTCAATTATTAAATAAAAAAACTTGTGTATTTCGAAAATCACACATTTGGTGCTGATTTTTTTAACTCATTTACAAGGCATATGTATATAGTAACATTATTATTCATGAATATAAATTATTAATAATTAATGATTACCAAATTATTTTATATATTTTTATTATACACTAGTATATATAATCGTTAAATTTCTATTACAATAGTCCTATAGGGGAGTTATTATTTTAACAGTCTAATTCTCAATGGACAAATTTTTATAGACACCTTACCCTTGAAATGGTTATATTACCCCTTATATATACACTTTATTCCATTATCTAAAATCACTCATATCTTTATCTTAATTTTTATACCATATCTATTTTATTACTTATTATTTACTTCATAATAGTAATTTATCTCATATAATTTTCATTTTTTTAGAATATAATCCCTCAGAGTTCAAGATTATTGTGGTGCCTCATATTATTAATTTTTATTGGAGTGGAACATAAGTGCTAAATACCCTTTAATCCTACATCAAAGAAACAAGTTAAAATCTAGGAATGGATGAATTTTCTAAATTTTTGTATTAATTACTATAATTTTAGTGAGTGGGACTAGAAGTAACAACAAATGAATCAAGGTTGAGGTTTTAATAAAAATTGGCCTCTTTATACATATTCTAACAAACATATACACATGTGTGTCAACTAAACCCATACCATCATTTCTTTTCATGAGGAAAAACTCAAAACATAATTTTTTTTCACAAACATTCACTTATTATCCAATTAACCTCATTAAATAACCATCCCTCTATCTCATATCAGGATCATGATCATCCTTATTTTCACTCCTAAAATATTTCTCTTCACTAATCCATTTCTCCCCCACTATTTGATTGGTTTCTTGTTTCAAATCTCTTATAATCCCTCCATGTTATATATCTTTACTATGACCTCAGACATCGTGTATATCCCTATATCTATCAAAATTACCAATCCTCTTTCTTGAATCGGTATCCTTCTATGACAACCTTTATATGTTTCCTTTATCATGTTGTTTATGTTCTCTCCCAATTCCACTTCACTACCTATCAACCTCTTAATATCCTATATATTCTTTTTTTCCTCTATCATGATGTTTATATTCTCTCCCACTTCCTCGTTTCCACCTCCCAACCTCTTTATATCCCCTATCTTCTCTGTTTCCTCTGTCATGATATTTATATTTTCTCCCACTTCCACTTCATTACCTATTAACCTCCTCATATCCTCTATCTTCTATATTTCCTCTGTCATGATGTTTATGTTCTATCCCACTTCCATTTTACTTCCTCTTAACCCCTTAATATCCCCTATCTTTTTATACCCCATATCAATATTATTTATCCTAAATCTATATTCGACTTCATGATCTCTCTCCCTCTTTTATTCACATTTTCATACTCAAATCACATTTAATACATGAAACACATTTTTAGGGCCATTAAAACGAAAGATATAAGACCAAAACTTGGTAATAAAATAAGTAAAACTCCCTAAACCCTCTAAGAATGGTCCAATATTTAATATAATTTATTTTCTATAATGCAAAAAGGTTAGAATATTAATGATTTTCAATTTAATAGGTTGAAATTACATGAAAAGGTGAGTGGTCCCAGTTTTATGTAGTTATCTCATTCTTGACACATGATTTGAAACTTGGGGGGGTGGGATACACTAGAAAAAACATGTTGTCTATAGTTTCTTATTCAAAAGTAAGAGGAAATAGAGAAAGTGGGAAGTAATCATAGAAGGCAGTATATTCTACTGATAGTAAGTTGAGGAGAATGTCTTGGAGGAGGGTTATAACTGGGTAGTGAGTATTTATGGTGGGTATGGATCTAGTACGAGCACAATCAGGCTGTCTGCATCGTTGGTGGGTTTCAGGCCTCTTTGGAGGGGTGCGGGCACCGTCGGTTCTCAGTGGTGACTGGATGCAGCAACAACAATCTCTTAAATGATTACTGGAGGAGGATCATGACGGGGTGTAGCTATCTCAGTCAGAAATGGACATGGAAATATTGATCAATGGTGGAAGACTCTCAGCAATGGTAGGAGGAGGAGCATGACGGTGGTACCAAGGCGACGTCATCCTCGACGATGGGTCACAACGAGCAGTGGTTTGATGTGTTGAAAAAAAAGAAAATGTTCATCTAGGTTCAGATCTATATGGGCTTAGAGAATATCTTCCCAACTTTTTAGGGCTACCATATTAGATGATCGACATGGTATTGCATTTCCATCGGGACCAGGCACTATACACTCTAGTACAGGGCAATGCTTGCTGTGCAGCCTTGCAATGTTTGGGGAGTCTGAATATTAATATATGATGGGTGGGTTTGTTCTTGTGGGATTATGTTCTCCTTGGACTTCAAGGTCATTTTTAGAGGCTAAATATGCCTCCTGGGTCTACAAGCCATGTATGGTTCCCCCTCAACCATTGAAAGGGTATTATCAATAATAATAAAATATAAAGGGTCTTCGGGCAGTTCGGAGTAAAATATAAGTGTTGTATCATATTAACCCACTATTTAAGACTCTTATCTTAAAGAGAACTCCTCCTTAATTAGTAATTATAGAATAATCATAAACTAATACTTGGATTTAGTATAAAATCCAAATTTCCTCAACTAATTTTATGTTTCATTATATGGTCCCAATATAGCCATTGGAAATATTTAACGATTTATATTTTTGAAATTAGACATGGTCTCTTGAGATTACTAATGATGAGAGACATCATGAATTCAATCAAAAAGATCTTGAGATCAATTGTTATTATGGTCAATTACTTCAATGTGCAATAGATTTCCCCATGGTCAATCCATACAATATGTGGTCGGTTGGTCCAATAAGCAGTCAACCTAACAATTAACTAATTTTCTTATCTTCACCATTGATACATGAAAATTGTTGGCCAATATTTTTCACCATCAATATAACTAATTTATGTGGTCTATTGATAAGGAATTATAACTTAGAAGTTAAACATGTGGCTGATCAAAACTTTTTCTCACGGTAGATCTATCACTTAGTGAACATTTGAACTCTGATTATCATGGCCGATTGACATCTCTTTTGGTCATTTGAAGTCTTTATAGTCGATCAAAATCTATTCTTGTAGTCAATATCATAAAAATAAAAATAGATACAATAATTTGATTTTTTGATTCATATGGTAGGTAAATAGTTTCACGTGGTCTCTTGTCTAGTCAGTGGTCACTTCATATAACGTATGGTAGCTTCCATACTTAAAAAAAATTTCATAAAATTTGTAAAAAAATAGTCAACTATCATAAATTACATAAATGATTAGAAAAATAATAAAAAATATTTGGGATCATTAAAACAATGAATTTCTATACTAAACCAACAATCTTCTACTTTTTGATGATTACAAATAAAGGCTAATTAAAGCTTGAAATATTAAATATGAATAATTGAGAAATGTAAACAAAAAATGAAGAACTAAAATAATCAACGATAAACTAATATAAACTTCCATATTATAATCCCCCTTTTAGAATTATAAAAAAGTGAATATTAAAATAAACTAAATAAATGAATAGAATCATAATATTTAAATAAACATGAAGAAACACATAAATAAACAAAAGTTATATTCCATTAATCCCAATATTGTATAGATACAAAAATATATAGATGAAACCCTATCAGATAGACTAATCTGAATTAGAATCTAGATTTCAAATGAAATAAGGATCAATAGGTTCTTTTACTTTATCTTGAGAAGGCTGAGAGGAAGGCCTAGTCTAAGGTTGTTTTGGAAAAGAAAAAGGTTCATTAACTACAATGTCTTGATCTACTAGTGTAATATGTTTAAAAAATTGATTAATAGTGAACTGAGGAATAAAGATTATAATTTTTGGAATAAGAAGAGTAGATAAAAGAGGTGTAGTGGTAGATACAGGTGCTATAAAAGGTATAGGTTAGGTTGTAGGGACAACTAAAGCAGTGGCTCCACTGTAAAAGTATAGTTCCATGAGGGTAGTTAACTCCTTGATACATCTAGATCCATGATCCATTATCTGAAAAAAGGATTCCTTTTCCTATATAAATATATCTAATAAAGGTGTTAACACCTTTAGTTTTTCCAGTTGAGCCTTGAAATCTTGAGTTAGAGGAGGCATCATCAATTCACTACTGATGGATCTAATAAGAGCCTTCATTTCATCCTTTTTGAAAATTATTATCAAATATAAATCAATGTATTTCTTGATGAATTATTTATATTTTCAAATATTATATGATTTATCTTTCACCAAATCAAAGATCTTTTCATCATGAGAAGTAACATCCAAATGAAGTAGGTTTCTGGTCTCTAAAAAGAGATCTATAATAACCTTCAGTTATTCTCTTCAAATTTTCTTAATCAAATTCTCATAAATGGTCGTAGAAACAAGAGTAGGAGGTGAACTAGAGGAAATAGGATGAACCATGGCATTCAGATACCTCTAATATAACTTAATCACCACATCCATTAAGTCAACCTATAGTTCTTCAACTTTTCCTCTTAAACTCTAAATCTCATGATTCATATGATCAACCTTTATAAAAATATTTTTCTAGATATGAGTAACCACTTTGGATACAATAGAAGAGATATGTTATTCTATGGTAGGATATATGATAGCATTTCAAGCTAAGAACAATTCCTTGAACACATTAATTAGATTAACTTTGAACTCACTTGAGTCATATTTAGAAATTAATAAGGAAGGATAAGTTTCTGAATATTTAGGAGTGGATAACACACCTATCAAATCATATTCATGTTCTAAAGGTTAAGAATTTCAGGTTCTAGAGGATCTCCTTTAATAACATCTTCTTTAACATTTCTCTAAATAGATTTATCCTTACTTCTCACTTCAACTTTATACATTTCATAATATAAATCAACCAATTATATTCCACCGGATCCAAATGGATCTATTACAAATTTTTTAGTTGGTTCTTAGAAAGTATTTATTGGAGAGGGAAAAAACATGCTATCCATAAATTCCTTTATAGAGGGATTAACTTCATTATTAAGAATAAATGACTGAGGATAATTCAATTCAATTTTATCCTCATGATGAATTTGTTTAATAAGTGAAACTTCTATAATTTTTGGTGAAATAGAGATGATAGGTCCACCATGTCTATGGGTTTCCCATATTGGGATCACTATCAGTTTTATCATAGTTAGGGTATTCAATACCCAAAATATAAGATCCCGAGGTCTTCTACCCCTTAGGAGGTGCTCCACCTTTTTCATTTCTGGGAGTACTTCCAATGACAGGAATCTCTTCCAATACACCAATATAAGAAGAACAACTTTATCCATTTTTATAATCTGAATCAACTTCAATATAAGGAATGGGTATGAATAATTCTATATAATCCAAATCATATTATCTAATCTCTTTAAAATTATATGGTAGAGATCCAGGATAGTTAGGGGTTCCAAAATACACAATAATTCTAGCTAAAAATGGATCAGGAGAGATAATTTGTTTATTATTAGAAGACAAAAGGAAGGGAGAGGGACTACTGTACTCTTTATAAGATCTCATAGCCTCTATATCTAGATAAAAAGTCTCACCATCTTCTAATATTTCAACAAATAGTTCCTACTTAGAAGAATAATCTAAAATTTAATCAGGTTCTAGTCTTAGATCAACCCCGTCTCTTAGCCTAAATGGGTTCTTTATAGGATTAAAATTTTTATATATAATCACTTCATCAGCACCCCAATGTTTCCTTTAATGATTCCAATTAATCCCCATTCTCTTACAAATGACCTGACATAAACAGAATCCACTAGAATCTATAGACTTCACCTCCCTCAATAATAATACTCATAAATTCTAATAGGGTTGATTTGAATTTGGGGTGAGGCAATGATTTAAACCTAGATGAAGGTTCACTCAACTCTTCTATACGAATCAAAAGATATCTAGGGAGGCTTATTTGAATTCCTTACTTCATCATATATAGGAAAAATATATCTTGGTTCCTAATAATACCAAATTACCATTTCTTAGTATATATGATGTGCTAGATGAACTTAACTAGTAGCCTACACTCATCACTCAAGTACATGGATAAAGATCACCTGGAGTTTCGTTCCTAGTAATCTCTTACAAGAAATTTTCTATCTCAAAATAAGTGTGATTTATGGGATAAAAACTTTAACATTCTTCATGCTCTCACCTATGAGTAACCTTCAAACATTTTCCCCATAAATTTGAAGATATAAAAAACTTCTCACCATTCATAGAAGCCTTAAAGATACCATTCTTATCACCGTTTTCAAGTTCTAAATCCAAATACACTAATATTGGGTAAAAAGGTAAATTATTCTCATCAAAACACTAAATCTAGATCTAATTATGCACAACTTCCAAAAATAGGGATATAATCGATCACAACCATTCAACATACACTTATAATTCAAGAATGATTCATTAAATCAATATATACATATCAACTAGATTAATAGGAGTACTAGATGAAGCTTTCATCTTCTTTGATAGAGGTGGATTTTTTAGGGATGACAAAATAATATTATTCTTTACTCTCAGCATTTTCACTAAGAACTGGAGGCTAGGGTTTGGTCGAGGAAGGAGTATTGAGAGATTAAAGTTCTAAGTCAAGAGGGATTAGGGTTTTGAGTGAGATATGATTTGAGATAGAGATACTTTTAAAATCATATAGGGGTTATAACAGTAAAATGTGGGAAAAAAATAAATAAAAAAATAAACTAAGTGGAAACTTAAAAAATACATAATAGGTTAACTGACTATGTGACCCATAGTATCTCGAGAGGATATGGTAGCTTGAATGACTGCATGATTAAGAGTTAATGCTCATGGTAGCTCAATTAACCATATGACTAGGATATGGTGTCCACAGTATCTTGAACTATCGTATGAAAAAATTTGAGTGTTCTTATAGTAGCCTTACTTAACACATAAATAAACTTGATAACAATTTAAGGTCTTATGGACACATGACCTACCACATGATCAAGATTCATGGTAGCTTGTCACAATATCTCAACTAACCATATAAACTAAATCGATGGCGATACAAACCTTATGGTATCTTATAACCATTAAAACTTAAAACTTCGTATCTTAAGCATAGAACTTGAAAAACTTAAATAATAAAGAGATTATTGAATCATTAACACAATAATAATAATAATCAATTAAAATCTAAAAGATCAAATAATAAATATTTTAAAGAATTAAAATAATATTGAATAGAGAATATAATTTAAACCATGATTAACTAAGAATAATTAATCATACCTAATTCATGTATGATATAATTAAACCTCTCTACATTCAAAGGATTTTTGAAAATATCAGAAAGTTGTTGCTCAATGCTAATCAATTAAAGAGTGATATTACATTTTGAAAATGATCTCTCAAAAAGTGATGTTTTATATCAATGTATTTAGTCTTATAATGAGATATAAAATTTTTAGAAATGTTAATAACACTTGTATTGTCATAGTTTATAGGGACATGTCTGAATTAACATCTATAGTCTAAAAACGTGTGTTTCATCCAAAAAATCTATGCACAAAAACTACCAACAGCTTTGTTACCAACTTTTTTAGTGGGAAGTGAAATAAATTTTTTTCTTTTTACTACCGAGGTGTTTTTTCTATACAACTTACATCCACTGAAATCAGAATTTTAATAATTACCTAACTCAAAGGCATATCCTCTTGAGTAAAACAACCAAAAATTAATGGTATTTTTGAGGCATTTGAAAATTATTTTAACAGTATTTAAATGAGATTATCTTGGATTTTATTGAAAACGAGCACACATAGACACATAAATTATATTATTCATCCAACTTGTAGTTAATTATAGTAAACTACCAATCATACATCTATAAGAAGTGTAGTCATCTGGTTTCCCAGTTTCATCCAAATATAGCTTATGATTAGTACTCAATGAAGTATCAATACTTTTAGTTCTATTCAAACCAAAATGTTTTAAAATATCTCTTTTTTAGTTTGTTGGATTTAAAAAAAATTCCATCCATGTTTTTGAAAATTTGAAAACCAAGAAATAATTTTAACCCACCCATCAAACTGATTTCAAATTCATTTTTCATAAGTTTATAAAACTAAATACACAAAGATTTTTTGGATGAACCAAAAATAATACCATAAAAATAGATTTGTATAACAAAGAAATATTTTGAAATTCATTTAATAAATAAATCAGGGTAAAATATAAATTTTTTAAAACCATTTGAAATCAAGAAAGAGCTGACCCTATCACACCTAGCCCTAGGAGATTTTTAAACCATAAATAAAATTTTCAAGTTTAAAAACATTATTTGGAAAATGAGAGTTTATAAAAATAGGGGGTTTCTCAAGAAAAATATCCTTAACAATATACCAATTGAGGAATTCACTCTTGACATTCATTTAATATAATTTAAAATTAATATTTTCAATATAGGAAAGTAGTATTTTAATGGATTAGATTCAGGTGAAAAAGTCTCTTTATAATAAATCAATTATTTTTAACTATAACCTTTTGCAACCAATCTGGCCTTATTTATAAATATAGTTCCATATTCATAAATATTTTTCCTATATATCCATTTTGTGCCAATTTTCAAGTAGACATTAAGTATTTCTAAAAGTTCCTAGACTTTACTCCTTTTAAACTGATTCAATTCTTAATGTATTTCCATTACCCAAAGTTTATCAATGATTGATTCATTAATGTTTTTAAGTTCTAGCTCAAAAAGGTAAGAATTATTTTCAAGATAATTTCTAATAGAGGCCTGATTTTGAGTTCCTTTATCTATATTACCAACAAATATGTCCAAATTATGGTACTTATGGGTTTTAATGGTTCTGAGAGGAGAGAAACAAGGTTTTTCCAAGTCTTCTTCAAGATCTGGATGGTATGCCTGGTCTTTTCTAGGTGATTTATCATAAAAATAAATATAATGATCATAATAATTAGAGGTATTATTGATATTTTGAATTTAAATATCATCATGATGATCATAAAAAGATATTTTGGTCTTATGTGGATCATCTTATCAAATTTGACATGTACAAACTCTTCCATCATCATCAACATTGCATTTTTATTTATTTGAGAAAAGGAATAAAACACCCACATTGTGGGATGAACAAAAGGCCAAAGTAAACATGGCCTAGGGAGGATTAAAATAACGAAGTCTAAGAAGATCCCCTCTGATTAGGTTATCCCCCTCTGAATTCATCTGAAGTATGCTTGAGAAACATGTGACATAGAAACCCCGATCTTCCATCGCCAACGAAGCAAGATGATCTGCCACCTTATTGCCCTCACGCCACATGTGTACCACCTAGATATTTTTTCTGTTGATGGAGGATTTACATTTCCCAATGATATAGACTATTGACCATGGATTAATGACTTTTCCATGCATGGAATCATGAATTATCATAGAATTAGTTTCAACCTGCTGAATATCAATACTCTTCTATGCGCACAGGCTGATCTCAGTGTACATAGCCATGGCCTCCACCTGAATAGAGCCCCATCTCCCATAGAAGGTAGTAAAGGCTAGGGGGACACTCCCCATGAATTCCCTAACCACCCCTCCACCCCGCATGCTACCTGAAATGCAAGAACCATCAAAATTCATTTTGAGCCTCGTGGGTGGTGGTAACCATCACACCCAGTGCCCTCTTATCCCAAAACTGGGTTGTTGTACCATAAGCACACTCACCTGAAAATTTCTTAGAGAAGGAGTGTCATTCTAGTTTATGAATTATTTAATCAAATTAATAAGGAGGGATATTTTTCTTGTGATAATAGACCTTTCCATGGAAAAAATGTCCTCAAACCTGGACTTATTCCTAGACTACCATATACACCAAGAACCCCATTACATTGAGGTGTTATAGGTGTAGAGAAACCATGTTTATAGCCACGTTTTAAATAAATACTCTAAAAGAATTAATTCTAAAATTCACACCCATGATCACTTATCAAGGTTTTAATGGTAAGTCTAATGAGTTTATCAACAGTTTTTCACACTTTTCAAAACATTTATAAGTATCACTTTTGTGAGCTAGAAAATAAACTTAGGAGAATCTATAAAAGTCATCAAAAATGACATAAGCATAATGGTTTCTACCTAGACTAGAAACTATAGATGTTTCAAACAAGTACATGTGAACCAAATATAGTGGCTGAGAGGTAGAAACCTTTTTATTTGGTTTGAAAGAAATTTTTTATATATTCCATTTGTGACAAGGATTTCACACTTTATCTTTTAAGAAATCTAGTTTAGTTAGATCCTTGAATAATCCTTTACTAGATATATTTCCAAGTGAGTGCACATTACAATTACCTTGTCTCATATTCCACAATGAAGATTTCTTATGAAAAGCACTTAAGTAAGAAACATTTTTAGAAAAAAAATAATTTAAATCAACAACACCAACATTATCATTCCTCAAAGTAGTAAAACAAAAATATTCTTAAAATCATAAATATTACAAGAATTATTCTCAAAATTAACATGATATCCATCATCACATAATTGATAAATGCTAAGAAGATTATGTTTTAATATATCAATAAATAAACATTTAGAAATTAAAATAGTTTCATAATTACCAATCCATCTAAGACCAATAATCATTCTATTGGAATTGTCACCGAATGGGACATATCCACCATCATGTTTAACCAAATTTTTGATGCTCAAGTAGTATCTAGTGATATGTTTGGAATATCCATTTTCTATATACCATATGTTTTTATAATAAATCTTCAATAACTTTACCTACATATAGTTATATAAGAAATTATTTTGGTACCCATACTTTCTTGGGCCTAGAGAAGTTATCAAATAAATATTTTGGAATCTAGATTTGTTTTATAGGCTTGGAAACAAAAAAATTAAGAGTATTAGAAAAGAAATTATATTTAGGTCCAAAATAAGTAGTTCCATAAGAATTACTTGATGAATTTATTTTAATAGATATAAAAATAGGAATAAAATAATTTTTATAAATATTCCTTTATGATCCAAATTGATAACCAATACCAGTCCTAGTATTATAAACTTTATGATTTCTTAATATTTTTTAATATTATCTCTTGTATGAGTAAAACATTCAAAATTATTTTTCAACTATTTATTTTCCAACTTTAAATCATTATTTTATTTTAATTGGTTTCCATTTTACTTATTTTCAATAGAAGGATAAATCTTAATATTGATAGATAAATCATGAATCCTTTTTAGATTATTATACTTATATTTAAGCGCCTTCATATCATCCTAAAGTATGGAACAATATTTAAATAATTCTTTATTAGTCATTTTAGATCTACATGGTCGATGGAGATGAATGATCAATTAATCCTTTGCATATTCAATCGAACTTATTCATGTGGTTTATTAGTAAGGCATGTTATATTGGAAGTTAATTATGAAGTTGATCAAAAACCTTCTTGTGATAGCTCTAACACTTATAGAAATTATGGACTCTGATAATCATGGTTGATTGATTGCTGTTGTAGTTGTTTGAAGTCTTTATGATCAATCAAGATATATTCTTGTGGTCAATCTCTTAAATGTGAAATAACTTAAACAATTGGTACAATAGCTTTATACGGTATGTAGAAAATCTTTATATAGTTGCTTGTCTAGTAATGCAGTCAATTCATATAATATATGGAAGCTTCCATAATTAGTAATATTTAATAAAAATTTCAGAAAAACAGTTTACTATCATAATGTACAGAAATGATTAGAATCCTAATAAACATGATTGTATATTATTAAAATATAGAATTTCTAGGCTAAGCTAATAGTTCTAAACTCAATGTTTAAATATTTTACTTTTTATATCATAGTAACATAAAATCAAAATTAACCACCAACCAAAATCCATCATTGTAGATATAAAAACCTATCAAATAATGAAGATGAAAGATTTTGATATGAATAGAGGTAAGTCCCAAAACCCCTTATTGGGAAAGGTACATTGGGATATAAGAAATACTATATAGGAGTCTAAGGAAATACAAGGGAGAAAGAAAAAATTAGGAAATAAGGGGAAATAAAAAACATCTATCTGCATGAAATAAGAGTCAATTAGGAAATATCAACCTTTAAAAGATAATGGGAGGATCATAATGTAAGATAATGGGTTTTCCTATGAGGAAAAAATCTTTTTATTTTCAGTTTAACTCTTTGGTTTTGTCTTAATGTGAGTGCCTAATGAGATCATGAGAGTTTCTGGGGGTGTCTGAGGCTTTTTCAAAGCTCAGAGGTTCAGTTTTTGGAAAAGAAAATTGGGCCGTACGGTTAGTAGAAACCGTGTACCCAGGATGCGTGGTTTGAGGAAACCATGTGGGGCTGGACAAAGTCTAGAATAGGGCCACATCATTTGAGGAGGCCATATAGCTAGGGGAACACAGTTGTGCCATTCACCTACAATTTTTAGCATTGGATTAACACACAGACGACACATGGTTTGTCAAACCATGTGTCATGACAGTGTGAGGGGTTATGAGGGATAATGTCCTATGACATGGTTTGTGTATAGTTTTCTAAACCATGCACATGAACCAAATGGGTTCCATTGAGAGGCTGATAAGGGCACATGGTTGGCGCATGGTTTGGAAAACTGTGTGGCCAAACCATGAGACCCAGTTAAAATGTGGGAAATTACTATTTTCCCTTATTTTATCTTAAAAACTATTTTATCTTTTCTCCTCATTCCACTAAACAAAACCAAGGCTTTGGGATCTCACTTTTCAGATAAAATCATAGGATTGGATCCCAATTCATTGTATAAACTTGGATTCGAACACCATTCATCTCATTAGATCTACACTGGTAGTTCTTCATTCATCTTGTGTCATTATTCATTTGTCTTAATATCAAAATAATTATTTTGGTGCAACATAATATGTCATGTTTCATGAATTTTAATCCTTTATTTTTTTTCTTCTGATATGGACTAAATTATAGGTCGATACTAAACTATTGTTTTACCACATACCTATGGTAGGTGGTCTATACCTTTTCCCTTATGGTTTGGTGTTTTATATATCGTGTTTCCAGTGTATCACATGTTGTACTTTCCGACATTGCCCCTAAAATTAATTGAATGCCTGAATTTAATTAATTAGATACTATTAGGGTTATCCATTAGCACCTTTGTGATCATTGGAGGTTATTATCCCCAACCTAGGCCACCCATGGGGCGTGTCCTTATATCTGCCTTTGTTTTACCACCCTGTTGGGTGCGTGTGATCTCGCCAATTTTAGTGGGAGCCTTAATGAGAATTTAATGGGTTGTTTAAGGTTGTTAGAACCTTATTTTTACCTATTTAATTGTAAATGAAAGGAATGAATTGAATTTAATTGATAGGAGATGGTTGTTTCCTTCTTTTCATGTTATGGAATATGATTTAAATGGTTAAATGATTTATTTTGAAAATGGTGAATGGGTTGGAAGAACTCATTAGGTTTTAATGAATGGATTGATGAATTAATATGGTAGTGGATTCCTTGGATGATCTCCTTGGATCCTAATTCCATTAGATACCATTTACATTTATACTCCATGGATCTTGTTTACGATAGTGGATTCCTTGGACCCATTTACTCCTTGGATCTTGATTCAATAGGATTCCATGGACCTTTATACCCCTTGTATTTAACTTACTTAGACTCATGTTGGACATGTTATATTGACATGATCCATGGAATCCACCCAAGTATTTACTATGTTTCCCTCGAGATGCTTCTGGGACACAATGAGGATGACTTGGACTTCTATACCTTGGATTCAGCCCTTCATGGTTTGACATTGGAATACACAGCGTGGCCATTGTGGATGTTATATATTTGATTTCACAGTGTGGAAATTGTGGGTATTATATGCTTGATTACATGATGAGGTCATTGTGGTTATTTTTATATGATTATAGATAGCCTTGTTTTGGTTATTTGATTACAATTGTTATACAGGATAGTATCAAACCTACTTTATTTATGATTTATAGCTTCCCTTGTTTATGGGATCTTGATAATTGTTTATAGGGAGCCATGTTTGTCTAGACAAGATCACAATTTACTTTTAGTACTATTATAACTAGGATATATTGCACACTAATTTTCTTTATATTTCATAGACTAGACTTGTTATAGACACCATTGGTGGTGGCCTACAAAGTGTTATCTCACACCCTTTTCTGTCCTCTATTGGGTACCTAGAAAGATTTCATGGATGCAGGTAGGAACTAGGGAAATCACCCACTGTGTGATGCTTGAATTATTCATTGTTTAAGAGTAGGGGAGCACAGGACTGAGCTATGCTCGTGATGCTAGTTGGATATAGTTCCTTTTGATCATTTTGGTATTCTGATACATGTATTGTACTGGTTTTCCATTTCCATTTATTTCCTTCCATATTATATAGAGACATGATATGATTATAATATTGTATATGAATGATTTTGGATATTTATTATTACTATCTTCTGAATGTTTATCTTATCTATGCTATTCAGTTATTTATTTTCTTTTGTTACTTGATTGATATGTTTATTACTGCGGTGCTACACTCTGACATGATTTAATAGTCTCCCCACATACACACCCTAGGATCTCGCTACTAGTCGACAGCCTCTGGAATACAAGGAGGAGCGCTTGAGGCCATGCAACCCAGCAGATCGGGGAACCTTTTAGAAACTCCTGAGTTGGGACATTACACATAGGTTGATTTTTTATATAATTACACCCATCATGATTGCACAAAGACCACTTCTTTTAAAGTGATGTATGTTTAAAAGATCTTAATTTTTTTAGTTTATTTTAAGAGAGGTTAGAATCAAAGTATTTACTCACAAAAGTATTAATCAAGATAAATAATTAATTTAATTGAAGCTAAATTTGGTTATGGAAAACATTATATATTTTTATTTTTTAACAATGTATTAAAAATTTATAAGACTATGTAATTGGAATTTTTTTAAGAAAATAAAAATTAAAAATAATGGTTTTCAGATAACAAAATTTTTTATTTTCTAAAAAATGAAAATATTTAGATATGCAACTCTTATATTTTCATTTTTTCATTCCAGTTTACAAAATATCTCCCAACATATATTGTAGTATACATTTAAAAAATCAATTTTTTTTTTCTAAAACGTAATGCACCCTCCATGTTTTTATTTTTCAAAAATGTATTTGAAATTACAATGAACTATTCAAATGAAAATCATTTTTTTGAAAACTAAAACGAAAATGAAGATTTTTTTTTGAAAAATAATTATTTCATCGTTTCAAAAAAAATGAAAACCATTGATAGTTACTATGATATATTGTTTTCTATTCAATTTTCAGATCATTTTTTAATATATGTTCTAATACATGTTTGGGAAATGGCAACATGAAATATTTTCCAAAACCAAACTCAATGTTATATTCCAACTTTCCCATGCTTATGATATGATGATAGGGAAAAATAAAAAACATAAGTGAGATGTTATTTTGGTGATGAGAGAGAGAATTTATTTAAAATTATGCTTACACTACCAATAATTCATATCTCTATGAATTCATTCCAATTAACCTACTAAATATTAGATCCATTCTAGATATGGTGGAAATGATTGGTCAAGTGGCTTACTAATCAACCACCAAAACAACTCATTCATACCTAAGTTTTCTTGTCTCACTTAAGAAATGAGTGCTCATTCAATATTCTGAGGAGGATATTGTTTGATAGGCATGACAGTCAAGGGGAATATTTCAATTCTAAAGAGACTACCTATCCTACAAACCATTTCTATACATAGGCATATATCACCCAACACATAATACAATAATAGTAATTGACCACTAATGAGGATATATGGTAAGATGATATTATGCTCATGGGTTAGTTTCCACATTTTTTATCTTGAGGAAAAGATAAGTTTTCTAGGTAGGGGGAAGTAGTGCAAATAAGGATGGGATTTAAAAGGCTTTATTGGTCCAAGGAATATCAGGATAGAAGGTATTATCTAGAAAAATATAAAAATATATAAGAGAATAATGAAATAATTAATAAATAATGGGAAAACATGAAATAATAGGATTTAGTAAATAAAAATAAAACGATAGAACATTATTCATTAGAAAATAATACCAATTAAGAAATGTGTAGGATAAAAAATGGGTGGTATTATATTTGACTTGGCCTAATTTAGAAGTTATTAGGGCTATTACTTGGGGGGTGGTGGTTGGTTTTCCATTTGGGTTCATTGTTCAGAATAATCTACTCTGAATATTATTTTAATAAATCTTGTATTTTCATCTTCCTTATCAAATTTATATCCCAGGGCTTCAAAAAAATCTTTTCCCCCTTAAAATAGAGTAATTCCCCATGTAAATCCCACTCAAAACCCAATTAGTAACCTTCTTAAAAATGTTAATATAAATTCAAAGAATATATAGGATCAATATTTACAAAATATGAGATGATTATTAAGATCATAAATCAAGACATAGTGTTATTTCCATCAAGATAGTCAATATTATCACACAATGTTAAATAAAATTTAAACAAAAATGGATTTGTGAACATAAATTTGGTTGAATTTAAATAACAGGAAGACAAAGAAGATAAGATACAATCAAATATATGATATACCTCATAATCATTAAGGTTTTCTCTAGCACTAGACATGGAAACACCACTAGTCTTTGAGTTTTTTATTTCCAAATGAATCTCATCACAAAAAAACTAAGATTGTTCACCATAAAGAAATATAGCATCATTAATTTACCCAATTAAACCATTTATATACTAATAATGAAAATCCAATATATGAAGGAAAATTATAAATAGAGTTTGAACAATGAGTAAAAATTCATCAGGTTAGGATAAAAAAATGGATAACATAACAACTGAGGTGGCCAACTTGTCCATTTTTAGAATAGTGAATATGGATGAGTATTTTATGTGCATAAAAAAAATATATATATTAAATTTCATGATATTAAGATTAATTATTATTATTATTATTCCATGAAAGTATTTTCCATGAAAAAATTATTTTTTTTCCTGGGCTCTCTGTAGGGTTAGTCCTCTTTTTGGCCCACCCTTTATCAGGATTTTCTCATTTTCCAATCCAATCTTAATACATGTAATTATTATTTACTATTGATTTAATTTTATTTAATATATTAGTTTTACCTATTTCATGTATATTTTCTTATTAAATGTCTTATATTGATTGATATGTATAATTACTTGATGACTAATAACTCACTTGTTTGTGTTCTTTCTCAAGCGATGATGAGCTTCTTTTACAATCCATCCACTCACCCATCACTACTAGATAAATTTTATGATTTTCACTTAGCTTACATATCTGTTACACATAGCTAACACACCTAACTCATCGATCATCATGTTTACTCTTCAGTTCAAGGGATGATTCATGGGTTTGATTCATTTTATTAAAGTAAGAAAAATAGAAAAAAGAGAGAACAATGAGAACTCTATGGTATTCCTAGAGCTTTAGACATTCTACTATATAATTCTATTTGATCTCTAGTTACAAAAAAATCCATTTCTATTTATATAAATCACATTAATCACATTATATTAATCACAAAAATTACTTTGGAGAAAGCACATATAACTTATGTTTATGTTGTCTCTAATACCTAAGAAAAAACACATTACTTACTCTTTTTATCCTTAGGAGGTGAAATTTTGTGTGATTTTCCTTATTAGTCCAATGTTTCCACAATTTTTTTGAAACTAGAACAATTTTAGATGAATAAGTATTTATTTGGTAGACATGTGAGACTATATACCTATAAAATGTGACCCAAAACTATACCTCAGGCTCACATTGATGGGTTGAATAAAATCTCATTTGATTTAGCTTAATATTGATGTAAAGGAGATGATGAATGAGATATAATCTTGTTTAATTATTTAGATAATTCATACAATACAATAAGGGATAAAATGATGTATAGAAAAGAGTCATTAACTCTGAATAAGTGAGACCCGTATTACTATCTAAGGATTTGAAAACTAAGACTGAGTTAAAGTCAAAGGATGAGTGACTAAATGTTAGAGGTGGGTTAGAATAAAGAGAAAAAATGATAAAATAATAAAAATAGGAGGATTAATTTGAAATTTAAGAAAAAAGTTATTAAATGTTATCATTGAAAACAACCTATTCATATTAGGAAATATTGCCCCAATATAAAATACAAATATAATACAAAGGATACAACATTCCATTATTTTTTTGGTTGAAACAAGGTTTGACATTTATGAAATTATAAATATTTATAGTAAAAATATAGGTAATAAATGGGTTTTTGATGTTGGATATTCATTTAATACGTGTCCTAAGAATTAGTCCTCTGATTTAATTGAATGTGAGCAAATTACTATTATTTTTGGCAAAAATAAGAGTACTTGAGTCATGAGAAAGTGTTTTATTTTTGTTGAACTTAATGAAAATACCATTAAAACCTTTAATGATGTGATGTGGGTACCTAATATTAAAATAAAAAAATGATATCATTAAGTGTATTTGATCAAAATAAATTCACTTTTAAAATAGAGGATAATTGACTTAAAATCAACAAGGAATTAATCATTGTAATGAGAGGATTCCTTATGAATGGAATTTATGTTTTTAATGGTAAAAATAATACCAAACAACTTGGAGATTCATATAACATGGGTAATAATGATGCTATGCTGTGGCATAAGATACTTAAATATTAAGGTCTTAGAATAACTTCACAAACTGGTATTGTTAAAAAAATTTGTACATAGAAATATACCCATTCGAGAAGACCATGTTTTCAGTAAATATAAATGGGTAGGATTTTATAAATCCAAATTTAAAACTAATAATCCCCTTGAGTATGTTTACCCTAATTTATAGAAGCCTTTTAGAATCACCTCCTATGGTGGAGGGTATCATTTTATCACCTTTATTGATGAAAAAATAAAACAAAAGGAACAAAAAATAAGCCTTAAATCTAATTAATTGGGGTCAATTACATGGATAAAATGTCTCTAATTAGCTCTATTAAATACCATATTTTCATTCAAACCATTTATAACAAGATATTATTGAATTATTTGTTTAAGGGTCTTTTTAGGTCCACCTATACTTCTTTTAATAATTGAATTTTTCATTAAGCTTACTCTATTAACAGGTGCACCTATAAGTATTATTCTAACATGTCCAAACCAACTTAATATAATCTCAATCATCTTCTCATCAATCTGAGCCACTCTAATTTGTTTGATAGAGTTATCTATGGAATGATGGACTAGAGGGGGTGGGGTGAATAGTCATTTTAAACTTTTTATTCTTAATCAAAATTATAAGAGTATTATTTAACAATAAATAAATGTATTTAAGTGTGGTGTTCAAACAGATAAGTAATACAATGGAATAGAGACAAAAAAAATAGTATTTTTATAGTAGTTTAGATCAATAGGATCCTAGTTCACTCTTTAATCCCCTCTAACTCAACATGAGGACTAGTACCCACAAAAAGAAAGCATAAAAACAAGTATTTTGCAATTACAGTCATCAAACTAGTCTATTATAGTATTGAAAAAACCTTACCTTCCTTTTCTAGGAATAATAAGAACCCAAGATTTTCTATAGAGAAATCCAAACCTATCTTATATTTTCCCACCTGGAGGTATAACCCAAACACAACCTGCATTTTCCTAATTTTTGATCAGGTAAGCATAACCAATGATCCTTCTTTTTAGTCACGTGAGCATAACCAAGACACTGGATTTTGTATAGAGGAACAACCATGTATGAACTTTGAAATATAGAGACTTCCACAGTAAAAAAACAAACTAAAAAAACAAACTAAGAAAACTAGAATATGTCATTGAAGAAAGGCCGGTGTAGAACAATGAAATTTTATGTAAGGGTAAAAATAGACTTTATAAAATTAAATTTTAACAAGATTTAAACAAAAATAATTATAAATAATAATAGTAATAATAATAATAAATGATAAAAAATTAAATAACAATTAAAAATTTAAAATATTATGTGATTGAAAAATAAAACAATTGAACATTGACACACACACACACATATGATATAAACATAACTATATTAAACAGATTAAATCACATCATGAGAGAATTTTTAATCAAATAATTATAATCAAAGTAATAAAATAAAAAAAAATATTTCTATAAAACTAAAAATATAAATCTTAAAATAACTAAAATATTTTAAAATAATAATTAAATGAGTATATTTTAAATTTATCAGAACAATAAAACTAAATTTACCAAAACATATTAAAGACTTGACACTAACACAATTTTCTCTAAAACACATAAATTTCTAATCTTATCCATCTTAATATATCAACATTCCCATATTAACATTTTCATTTCAGCTACCCTTATTTTTTGTTCAATATTCCTAGTTAAATTAGTAGGTAGATTAAGGAATTAATAACTAAAAATGGGTTAGAATATGTATCCAATGAATTTATAGAACTATAAAATTACAAGGGAATTATCAGGAATTGAACTATTAAAGATGATGCTCAATAGAATGGCCTAGATGAAAGGATAAATCAAACCATCCTTGAGAGAGTGATAATTATGCCATCCTTTTTCCCTTTCCCAAGTCTTTTTGGTTTAAAACCACCACTTTGAAAGTGTAATTTATAAATATATTCTTATCTAATTCCATTAGATTTAAAACCCCAAATGAATTATGGAATAATAAACCTCCTACTCATTATCACTTACAAGTTATTGGGTGTACAACTTATATACAATCTAAGATCGATAATCTAGAATTTAGAGATTTTATGAGTATCTTTATTGGTAATAAAAAGGTTTTAATAGGACGTGATCCCAATTAGGATGAGTTTATACCTAAAGTCATGTACTAGAGTCCCAAATTAATTCTCTATCAAGATGTATCTCATAGATCTATCTATTAATAAATTTCCACACCACTAATTGAGGTATTAGATTTTAGGAGAGTTATCTTCTCTGAGAGTTTCTTCTTTTTCTATATTCTTCTTCATCATCCTCCTCCACTGTAATTCTATAATTACCCCCACTACTATTTATATCATGTCCTATTGCGCTTTTCATCCCATTTCCTCTACCAAATTTCTACTATATGATCTAATTGTTTTCTCCTGAGGATAACATTTGGTGGTATCATTGAGATAAAACTTACATAGAGAGAATACTAAAATGTAATTAAAGGAATAAATTATAAAAAATGTAAGTAAAAAATAATTTAATGTAGTGGATGACTATCCACTACTACTGCTAGTGTACCCATGCTGGGGAAGCTATCACCGATGGAAGGTTTGATTGATACCAAATTATAATCATAGGGGAAAGTATGTGTAGTTTTAATTATTGAAGCTGAAATAATGTTGTAAGGAAATCATGACACATAGTTGGATAATATTTAGTTTAACTCGAGTGTTGATTATCGATCTTTGAGCTGCTAATTCATGTATCAAGGGTGCAGTTGCTATTGGTCGATCGTAGAGGGAGAAAATAAATAGTCTATGGTCTTTGTTGAATGTCATTTGATAGAAATACATTATTGAGATCGATCATTGTGTTGTATTCTGGAAACCAAAGAGAAATCTATTAGTGTATAACGTTGTTGTTTGGATGTTTATAGACAATCTAAGAGAGAGTGAGAGACAGAGAGAGAGTTACTTTGTAGCTAGTAATTGATGACCATGCATATTTTGGAAGAAAATATGAGTAATGTGACGTAGATAATGGATCTACAATTATTATTAGGGGTATATCATAACAGATAGAACACTAAAATGGAAAATTACTTCAAGTAAAAATAGATGTAGGAAAACAAAAATCTACTATGGGAGTAGTTGTATATGGAGAACTCCACTATGTATTGGTTCCTAACATGGTAGTAGAATAATCCTGGCTCGAATTGGGAGTAGATGAAGTTAGTGACTGTATAGAAATATGGGAGTAGTAAGGAGTATCGGTTTGGATCTAGTTAGGAACATCCTAAATAGGTAATCATTGATTTGAGTTAAAGAAAAAAGGTGAAATAAGGGAATATCAAGGAACAACTTATTCCTAGTTCTCCTTTGAACTAGTTATTGGAGTAGTAACATGGTCGAAACTAAAAACATTATATTTTTTTGGAGAGGAGAGTGACATTTAAAATTATTCTCTCTATGACTAGGAATAACACTTAACTCTTCTTTATACTATTCTTGAAGAGTGTAGTGTGTTTTAGGATGATTTCCCATGTGTTTATCATGCTATAGAAGTAAAAAAACAAAAGGCAAACCTAATGTTGAGATTATCCATCCAAAATCCAAGTATCACTGAGATGGGGAGGGGGAATTGGTGATATCTTTTTTATTTTAAGTTTCCTTTAGAAAAAATCTTCACATCTTATTAAAGATTTATTTCTATACAAAAAAAATCAAACACACAACCACATGAACACAATAATTTATAAGGTTCACTACTAAACAAGAGTATCTAATCCTTGTTATGGTTAGAAAATAATCCCATACCACAAAATCCCCTAAAAAATAATCCTTTTGTGTGGAATACAATGATTAGGATATGCCCTTACACCCATGTAGAACTATATTCAATACAATAGTGCATGTGATTCAAGTAGAATGAAATGATGTAATACAAATCTTGTAACAAACATGTTATGGTTCTTCATGTTCAATTTTCACAAATATGATATTTAAAAACAAATTTTCACTTCGTTACCCAGAAGCTGGTAAGAACTTCCTAGAATTCATAATGATACTCAATCTGATTTCCCAGTATGATTACTAATTCCGATTTCTCAATACATAAATAATAATATATTAGAATATCACTAAAACAATATGAACTTACTTATTATTCAGTCTGGAACTCCTAGTATGGTTTCCCAATATAGAAACTTTGATTATGATCTTCTCTCTTCTCCTTTATTTCTTATATATGGAAAACCCCTTTAAGAAAAATAAAAAACCAGAAACTTCTTCTTCTTAAACTGTGGAGATTCTCTCTCCTATTTCATGAATAATGAAAGTCATAGAATATACAAAGTATTCTCCTCCTTTTATATACACACCAAAATGGTTTAAGTAGGATTCTGAAATGGTTTTCCCACTTCACCAAATTTCTTGAATATTTAATCTTCCTTAAATCTTGGATCTCTCTTAGAATTCTTCAACACCTTTTCCAATCTTCAAATATCCTCAATTTTCAGATATCTCTTTGACTTATTCAATTCTTCATACTTTCTAACAAATCTTTAGTCCTATTCCAATTCTGATTCCGATTGTTGAATAATATTTATTCATTACGTTAAAGGCAGTTGGTTGCTCTGATTTTCTTGAACCACTTGAAAATAGATTAGAACTTAATATATTTCATTACATTCCTCTACACCACCTAAATGACTATATGCCCATTCTGATTTCCTCATTATGATGGAATCATATGTTCAATAACAATTTCTTTATTATGCTGCTCTACACCAAATATATGAAGTAAAACATATGTCTTCTCATTTTTATTCTCAGAACCAACTCTCATCATGTTTTCTTCATTACGATGGAGAAAATAGATTCTTTCAAACTTCTTCAACTATTTCTACTTATTATTTTCTTAATATGATACCAAAGATCTTTTCTACACTCAACTTATTTCTCTTTTTTGATTGTGAAACTTATAAAATTCATTTTTTAAAGATTTAATTCTTTTGGATTTTGGTCTGACTAAAAACCAGCACCTTCGATTTCTCTCATTATGATCAAACAAGCCTTCCCAACCTTCAAACAAATCTAAATCCGATGATCTAAGACCATAAATATTTTTTACTTTACAAACTTCCTTCTTCCACAAAATTTTTCTAGTAAGCATGAAATCCTTAATGACTTTGATTACGTTGAAGATCATATTTAGCATCAACTGAATTATAATGCAAAGTATTGTAACTTTCTATTCTTCCTACAACATCTTTATTTCCAACCACCTGAATACGATTTAACTGAATACAGTTTTCAACACCTCTTCTCTTACAATCAAATGCTCAATATGATTTAATCACTTCTTACCCCCCTTTGTTTTATCAATCTAGCATCAAACATTTTACAAATTAGTTATGATTTTTGGGAAATTAAAAATAGAAAAGCATCGTTAGTTTCTTATCAGAGCTAGGTAGACTCTGAAGCAGAACCTCATTATGATTTTACTTTCACTCTAGACCCAAAGTGAGTCCGATAAACCTTTTCTTGCAGAAAACATCTTTCTATTACAATGGAATTTTTTAATCTTTGTGAGTTTGATTTTCTAAATATGACTATAATTCTGATTTTTACCAAAAAAAAATTGACATGATTTATCCTTCTTTGATATTTCCTTGAAAACAAAAGACAATACCTAAATATGACAATCTTCCTTATCAGCTTGGTCCTAAAAATCCCCCCTTTGGATTTTTTTGTCAACTATGATTCATAAATCACTAAAATTTGTAACCTCATGCTATGGATTACTTATCAATAATTATAAGACTATGTGAGATAATTCATTATTGGAAATAAGAATCGTTAACAACAAAACCATTCCATCCAAAATTAGTGACTCATGAAAAACTTCCTCTACTTTCTTCCTCGACCTTTCTTCCTCAGATTTATTCCTAAGTTTTCTTTATTAGATTTCCTCCTCAGTTTTATTACTCATCTTATATCCAAGTCTTCAACTTCCTTGGAATACAATTTTTTTCCTTTAACCACTCCAAAAAATAATTATAATAGTTAACACACTTACATGATAGATTCACAACTTACCCACAAGTCCCCCCTTTATGAATTCTTCCATAAGGATAGATTTATGAAACAATTATCCCCCTTGACAACACTATAAAAAGGAAATATGAGATTTGGGAAAAAAACATACCTCAACCTTGAAGGGAAATAGGTTGGATGCCCATGTTTAACCTCAATTTATAAAAAAGTTTCCTTTAGTGAAAGTTTAATAAATATGTTATCAACTTCTTCCGATGTAGGAACATACTAAGAATTCAATTCATTCTTCTTCACATGATCTTTGATGAAGTGGTACTTTATATTAATATTTTTTAATGATAATATTGTATTTGATTCCTTGAAATTTTGATTTCACTTTGATTATCAAATCCCAATAGTAAGGGTAACCTTACTTCAACAAGTAAGTCTTCTAACTGGGTTTTCATCCACATAAGTTGGGTAGCAGTTTGAGTGGTAGAAACATACTCAGCTTAAACTGTGATAAGAGTAAATTAATTTTTATCTTTATATTCTAAATAACATAACTTTTCCCTAGAAATAAAACTCCACCAAATGTAGGTATTCTATCATCAAAATTTCTTTCCCAATTATCACCTGAATACCCAAAAAAGTCAATAATTTATAAGTTATCGTAACAGATTCTGATTTTTTTGTGCCTTTGATATATCTGATAATTATTTTTCTAGAAATTAAATGTGATTCTTTAGGAGCACTCTGAAATCTTTCACATAAGGTAACAACATAAAAAATGTTGGGTCTTGAGGAAGTCAAATATAACAAACTTCCAATCATCTTCTGAAACCCATTCTGATTATTTTTTTCCTTCTCCATATTTAGACAACTTGGTTCCCACTAATATTGGTGTGGAAAGTAGTTTTGAATTTTCTATTCCCAAGTTCTTAATAATTTTCTTAACACACTTTTCTTGAGAAAGAAAAATGTGTTTCTTCTTTTGTAAAATTTGTAACCCAAGAAAGTATTTCATTTCTCCCAGCATGGACATGTCAAAATTTTTTTTCATCTCTTCAAAAAATCTTTCACAAGTTATTTCGTCATTTACAGTAAATATAATTTTATAAACATAAACAATTTTTATGAGGGAAAACTCCTGAATTTCTTTAATGTAATTTTTTCTATCAACTCTTCCTTTCTTAAAACTCATCTTCCTCAAGAAAGTATCCAATTTGGAATACCATGATTTCAGAGCTTATTTCATCCCATACAAGGATTTATTTAGCTTACACACATAAGTTTCATCTTTACCAATAATAAATTCATAAGGTTTTTCAATGTATACTTCCTCATCAAGTTCCCTATTCAGAAATGTAGTGTAACGACCCAAACTCTCATTAATGGGAATCTATCTTGATCTAATTAAATGTATCTTTATGTAAAATGTTTATATAAAATGTCAACTTTTTTGGTTTTATGTTTTTGGATTTTAAAATACTGTTAATAATTCTGATCGTTTCTAATATATCCGTTGACCAGTGATCACATGATTAGTATAAATATAGGGGTTTAACAAATCCAATTCACTCAGACAAAGGAAGTGATGACCTCATCCAGTAGACGTGCCCCATACGAAGCCCATTTTTCAGAGCTCAGAAAGGAGGTTGTGTCTTTGGGCTTCGATCTTGACCAAGCCCAAGCTGAGCTTGAATATTTTAAGCTCGAGTGGGACCGCCAATGAGAGAAATGGAATTTGATAGAGATTAGCACCCAAGAAATGTTATCCGAGCCACCTTGAGAGTTTGTCACCATCGCACACCTTACTCTTCAGTATTATGCGGGTGTTATAAGAGGTTATGTAACAAGACCTTATCACTATGGTTATGTATATTATTTTTGCATATAATAATGAATATACTTTCATTTTATTATTGTTACCTTGTAAATAGTTTTTAAAGATCAAATAGTATTTTTAGTTAAAGTTCAACTAAGAAATCTATTTTGATGAATTAATGGATTTTTGAATTAAATAATATTTTAATAAAATATTATTATTATTATTAAATTAATTTTTTTTTCAATATAAATTATCGTATAATTTTATGAATGCAATTGTAATTTTTATTAAGGTTTGAAATCCATTTTTGTCAAAACCCATGAATTTTCGATAAATGTCGGTTTTTATTTTAAAAGTAAAAATTAACATATTTATAAAATTATTTAGATAAAATGAATATTATTTCTAGAATCAGGATGTTGAAATTATCCAATGGTGAATTTTTCATAATTTTCTGAAACAATCAAATTTTTGGGTAAAAATTTCATATCGTTTAAATATATAATGTGTTTTATGACATCATAATGACCCAATAGTGATGTAATAAAATAATATAAACTTTATTTTCGGCCAATATATGTTTTACCATTAAATTAATGTGATTTTGGGTTTGTTTTATTTATTTTAAAAAGCTTTAGTGGACCCTTCAAGACTTATTAAACATTTTGTATTTTTAAATTGTTTTCCTTGGGAGTGTGACTCACCTCCACATAAGCAACCCCATTATTTTAAGAAGTTTGGACTTTGGACTTATAAAATATTGTTTTCCAATTCACTTTTCTAAAAACCATGGGCTAAAACCATGGGCTGGTTTGTGGTTTGGATTAGTTTAACGTGAGGTGTCCCAAACCTAAATAATAAAGAATTCCCCCACCTTTCCTATATAAACCCACCAAATCTCCCAATTAATCCTCACTAAAATCCTTTTTAGTTCGTCCAACCTCTTCCCTCATCTCTCTAGAATCCTCCCAAGGTGCCCCAAGCTCCCAAGAAGCCTCTCTTAAGTCTCTCTCAAGCCTTTGGAAGCACACTTCCAAGTAAGGGTTTTTCGTCCTTTCTCATTTTTGTCCAATATTCTTTAAATTGTTATGCCCTTTTAATTTAAATTATAAATGTTGGGGTGTGGTTTTAAACCTCCCCCATACTTCCCTTTTTATGTTTTAATGATGGGATACCCCTTTCTCTCTCATTAAATTCCTCCCATGTACACCTGTTACTATGTCAAAATTCTGAAAGGAATTTCTCTCTCCTCATTTACATTCAAGCAATTCTTTTTTATCATGAATCTAAATTCCATTAAATTTGTTGGGACATGTATCTATATGAAACCCTTACTTTCCATGTCATTTAAATATTATGAGACACCCCTTTCTCTCTCATCAAACATTTTTATGAGTTCTTATGTCACGCCGTTATGCTGCCGAAATTGCACCACACTTTTCCAAGCCAAAGTCATTGTGTAGTGAATACCATGCCCATTTCTCTATCAAGGGTATTCAACTTTATGAACATTTACTTATTTTTTAACGAGTTTAATGTATTTATTAAACATTCTTTTATCGTGGAATAAAATATTATGTTGAATGATTCAATGTTTTATGATCCATGTGGCACACTTATGCATGAAATGAAATGTTTAAGAAGGGTGCACCCTTATAGCGCTCCAATGCATTGGGTAAAGTATAGAATCATGATATGTAAAGTGAAATTAGTGTTTACTCATGATAATTCAAGTGCAATGAGGGTTTAATCATGCTCCATGTGCAATGATGGTTTACTCATGCTCCATGTGCAATGAGCCTTGGCTCATGATAATTCCATGTTAAGTGTTGTTTCCACATTTCCATGTTATGATTATCATGATTTATCATGAATTTATGTTTATTCTTCTCTTGTGCTCTATTGATATGACTATTGTCTAACATGTATTGTATTCCTCATGTTATTCCATGATTATTTCCTTCCTGAGCTTTATAGCTTACCCTTTTCTTATGCATGTCCTCAGGTTATCCCATGCAATGCTAAGTACAAGGGATTGTAGTGGTCATGTAAAGGAAGTTTTTAATAAATATGTTGTATTTCATGTTTTAAGTTGTTATGTAATGATCCTAAGCCCCAAATACACTATACCTCTCGATCTTCTATGTTGTATCAAGTGAAGTTTATGTAATAAATTATGTTTAATTGTGTAATAAAAGACCAGGGTTTTCATAGTTAGTATCAGAGGGAGGTTTAGTTATTTTTGGGATTAGGATTAGAAAACCCCAGTAAAGCCTTAGAGATAAGACTAAGTATAATAAAAAAATCCCTAAGTTTTGGTGAGTATTGAGTAAGTGGTTTATCAAGAAAATACATCCCTGTCTGGATACGAGTGGGTAGAAGTGGCTCTGGCACAAATGTATCCTAGGGGTAAAACCCAAAAACACCGATTTGAGCTAGACTCGAACAGGAACTGGTGCACGAAAATAGGCCTTTCTACACTCTTGGTTACGACACTTTCTAGGGATATGCTTTGGTAGATTTAAAATCTTAGTTTTAACCCTTATTAATAGAATTAAAAAAATGCCCCTAAGAATATATGTTAGAAATTAGATCATGGATAACATAGATTGAAGCCTATGGATTCATAAGTTAAGGAAATAAAAGTTATTTATAAGTCATCAGTTTTGTCCTTGTATTACCCTTTATGTGTTACCCATAACTTTCCTTTTATTACATCCAATGGCTGGTAATAGGAGGACTCGGGCTAACAACCAATGTGAAGATCAATGTGATGACTGTACTAATGAGATACCCAATCCAATGGGAGCAAGAATCACGAACTTTGTCACACTTCTATATCAACTAACTTAATATTTTAATAGAAACATGGATTAAGAGGAATGTTCAACCCCCCCCCCCCCAAGAAAGAACAAGTCACTATCGAGAGCTTCATGAGACAAATGCCTCCTACTTTTAATGGATCATATGATCCCTCAATAACTGAACAATGGATCAACTCCATTGAAAAGATCTTCTCCATCATTCAATATTCTGAACAAGAGAAGGTTCTCCTGGATGCTTATCATATGGAGGGTGAAGTTGATCAATGGTGTACATTGATCAAAAATATGAAGTCTGAGGAGGAGACCGAGGCGTTGGAATGGAAGGATTTCCGGAATATATTTTTCTATAAATATTTTCCACGCACCCTCCAACTTAAAATGGAAAGGGAATTCATTTCCCTCAAGATAAAATATGATGAATTTGTTGAAGAATATGAGGAAAATGTTACAAGGCTTTCATGATACGCTTCTAGCTTTGTCGTTACCCTTGAATGCAAGGTTGACCGCTTATTTGGTGGGCTAAAACCTAGCCTGCGGAAATCGCTAGTGATCCATGACTTCGATAGCTATGAGGAAATTATCCGATGTGCCATCAAGGTTAAAATAGAGATCAGATAATCTCAGGGGTATCATGGGGATAAGAAGCATAAGGTGGACTTCAATGTTGGCGGTATGATGGATAAATCCAACGGTGCTAAGAAGATCCATCACCCCACTTGCCAAAGTTGTGGAAAGAAGCACCCTGGAAATTGCCTGAAGGGGATGATGAAATGCTTTAGGTGTGGAAGAGAAGGGCACCTGGCTATTAAATGTCGGCAAGAAAGACCCGTGGCTATGAACAAGGATAGGAATGCTCTGTTCGAACCTCAATGCATGGTTCATTGCTACAACTGCAAAGAACCAGGGCATCTTGCAAATTAGTTCCCTAAGCCAAGGGTTTTCAGAGGCAACCAACAACCTCCAAGGTAGCAAGGGCGATCTTTTTCCATCGCTACTAAAGAAGTGAACCCCGAAAATGAATTTGTGACATGTATTCTAGTTATTCATTCAAGAATAGAAAACGTAATTTTTGATTCAGGTTCTACGCATTCTTTTATATCTCAAAATTTTAGTAGAACAATCCCAGCACCACCACAAATCATGGAAGTGAAGATGTCGGTGAGTACGGAAAATGGGGCAATCATTGTATCCCATGAATATAACTCCTCCCCTGTCATAATCTGTGGATTAAACTTCTTGGAAAACCACATCCTACTCCCTCTGGTGGAATTAATGAAATTCTTTCCATGGATTGGCTTTCCTTATATAGAGCCAACATAAATTGTTGTGAGAGGGAAATCACTCTTCATGTGGAGAATCGACCCCCGATTCTTTACAAGTGCAAGGAGGAATATGAATCTTCTTTAACTCCATCATCTTAAGCATGGATATTACTGCCTTATGAGCATGCATATCTCGCTGAGATGATTGAGTCTAAGGAAGCAACCATCCTTGAAGACATGCCTATTGTGAGGGAATTCGCTGAAGTGTTTCCCGAGGAATTGCATGGTCTTCCTCCAAGAAGAGATTTTGAATTCTCAATTGATATTATACCTGGGGCATTACCAATATCCAAGAATCCGTATAGAATGGCTGTTGTGGAGCTTGAGGAGCTGAAGAAACAACTACAAGAGAATTTGAATAAAGGGTTTATATGCCCAAGTGCCTCACCATGGGGTGCACCAGTCCTCTTCGTCAAGAAGAAGGATGGGTCAATGCGCCTTTGCATCGATTATCGTGAGTTTAACAAAATAAAGATAAAGAACATGTATGATCTACCATGAATTGATGACTTTTTTGATCAGATGCGTTGAGCACAATACTTCTCCAAGGTGGATTTGCAGTCGGGATGTTATCAAGTAAGGGTGAAGAAGGATGATATCCCCAAGACTGATTTTCGTACAATATATGGGCACTATGAATTCATAGTAATGCCTTTCCAAACTCACTAATGCTCCAAAAACCTTCATGGACTTGATGAATAGAGTCTTTAGATATTACCTTGACAAATTTGTGGTAGTCTTTATAGATGATATTCTGATATACTCCAAAACTAAGGAGGATCATGAGGAGAATCTAAGAACTATACTAGAGACCTTGCGGAAGGAGAAGCTCTATGAAAAGTACATAAAGTGTGAGTTCTGGTTGAAGGAGGTCTCATTCTTGGTCCATATCATCACAAGAAATGGGATATCTATGGATCCCTCCAAAATAGATGCAATTAAGGGAGGGAAGAGGCCAACACTTTCAATGGATATTCGTAGCTTCTTAGGGTTACCTGAATATTATCAACTATTTGTGAGAAATTTCTCACAATTTTACAACCCTCTTACCAAGATAACTCAGAAGGGAGTAATGTTTTCTTAGAGTGATAAATGCGAAAAAAGATTCAAGGAGTTAAAAAGGAGGCTTATCAATGTGACCGTGATCACTTTACCCACTAGTGGAGAACTTTTTGTGGTATTCAGTGATGCTTTGAAGAAGGGCCTGAGATGTGTGTTGATGCAAAATCAAAAAGTCATTGACTATGCTTCAAGGAAATTGAAAGTTCATGAACAGAACTATCCAACACATGACCTCGAGTTGGATGCTGTGATATTCTCTTTGAAAATTTGGAGGCATTATCTCTTTGGGGAGAAGTGTGAAATATATACAGAACACAAAAACCTCAAGTATATATTCACACAGAAAGAGTTGAACATGTGCCAACAAAGATATTTAGAGCTGATCAAATACTATGACTGCTCAATCCATTACCACCCTAGGAAAATGAACAAGGTGGCATATTCCCTAAGTATAAAGGACCCATCGATTCTATCATTGATGAGAATTGAAAAGGATCCAATCTTCTTAGATTTGATGAAGATGGACATGGGAATCATAAATAAGGGAACATCATCAATCCTTTCACAAATTTTTTCTCAACTGTCACTTTTGGAAAGGTTAAAGGATGCTCAAAAGGATGAAGTGGGAATTCAGGAAAAAGTGGAAGTTATCGGAAAAAGGAAATACTCAGAGTTTAATGTTAATGAATATGGAATTTTGAGATTTGGGAAAAGACTATGTGTTCCATCAATTCCGGAGCTGAAGAAGGAACTTTTGGATGATGCAC
Organism: Viscum album; assembly: GCA_963277665.1. Taxonomy (NCBI): domain Eukaryota; kingdom Viridiplantae; phylum Streptophyta; class Magnoliopsida; order Santalales; family Viscaceae; genus Viscum; species Viscum album. The sequence goes on along the minus strand of OY728153.1, from coordinate 179,440,924 downwards.
ATAGTTCAAATTTCTCTATTCTCTCAGGAAACACAAAGATATATCGAGATCTCCGAGAGCATTATTAATGGGATAATATGAAGAAGGAGATCGCTGAATATACATCAAAGTGCCTGGTGTGTCAGTAAGTGAAGGCAGAGAGGCATAAGTCTAAGGGGATGATGCGACCATTGCCCATACCAGAATGGAAATGGGAGAACATCACCATGGACTTTTTCACTGGACTTCCGAAGAAATCAAAAGGCAAAAATGCAATCTAGGTTGTTTTTGATTGTTTTACAAAGGCTGCACACTTCATTGTTATTCGGGAGGATTTCTCATTGGATCAACTGGCATAGATATATATCTTGGAAGTGGTAAGGATACATGGAGTACCACTATCTATTGTGTCCAATCGAGATCCAAGATTTACCTCTATGTTTTGGAAGAGTCTTCAACATGCTCTGAATAATGAACTGAACTTCAGTACAACCTATCATCCTCAAACTGATGGCCAATCTGAGCAGACTATCCAAACACTCTAGGACATGTTGAGAGTGTGCTCAATGGACTTTAGAGGAGGATGGGAACAACATCTTCCTCTAGTTGAGTTCTCTTATAATAACATTTTCCACTTGAGCATCCAAATAGAACCATATGAAGCCCTTTATGGGAAAAGGTGTAGAAAACCGGTGTGTTGGGATGAGGTCGGTGAGCATAAGCTTCTTGGACTAGAAATGGTCGAAGAAATGGTGGAGAAGGTGAAAACCATTCAGCAGTATATTAAGGCAGTCCAGAGTTGACAGAAGAGTTATGCAGATAAATGTCAACACGACCTTGAGTTTAAAGTTGGATACATGGTATTTCTATGCATATCTCCATGGAATAAGGTCATGAGGTTTGTAAAGAAAGGGAAGTTAAGTCCAAGGTACATCAGCCCCTTCAAGATTCTTGATCGTGTTGGGGCTATGGACTATAGACTAGTACTTCCACCTACCATGGCCAAAGTATATGATGTCTTTCATGTATCCCTCTTAAGGAAGTACATACTGGACCCTTAACATGTAATCTCATCAGAGGTGGTACAGTTAGAGGATGAACTTTCTTATGAGGAGAAACCAGTGAAGATCTTAGATCGCAGAGAATGAGTTCTGCGAAATAAGACAATTCCCCTCGTCAAGTTGTTGTGCCGAAATCACAAGTTTGAAGAAGAAACGTGGGAATCAGAGGAAATGATGAAGCATAGTTACCCAAATCTGTTTTAGTGTGGGAAAAGGAAATTTTGAGGGTGAAATTTCTTAAGGGGGGAAGATTGTAATGACCCAAACTTTCATTAATGGAAATCCCTCTTGATCTAATTAAATGTCTCTTTAAGTAAAATGTTTATATAAAATGTCAACTTCTTTGGTTTTATGTTTTTGAATTTTAAAATATTGTTATGAATTATGACTGTGGCTAATATAGCCACTGAATAATGATCACATGATTAGTATAAATATAGGGATTTAATAAATCCAATTTACTCAGATAGAGGAAGCGATGACCTCATCAAGTAGACGTACCCCATACAAAGCCCATTTGTCAGAGCTTAGAAATGAGGTTGAATATTTGGGTTCCTCTCTTGACCAAGCCCAAGCCGAGCTTAAATATGTTAAGCTTGAGCGGGACCGCCTACAAGAGAAATGGAAGTTGATAGAGATTACCACCTGAGCAATGTTATCCGAGCCACCCCAAGAGTCTGTCACCATAACACACCTTACTCTCCGGCCTTATGCGGGTGTTATAAGGGGTTATGTAACAAGGCCTTAGCACTATGGTTATGTACATTATTTTTTTATATAATAATGAATATACTTTCATTTTATTATTGTTACCTTGTAAATAGTTTTTAAAGCTCAAATAGTATTTTTAGTTAAAGTTAAACTAAGAAATTTGTTTTAATGAATTAATGGATTTTTTAATTAAATAATTTTTTAATAAAATATTATTATTATTATAAAATTATATTTTATTAAATATAATTGATCGTATAATTTTATGAATTCAATTGTAATTTTTATTATGGTTTGAAAACCATTTTTGTAAAAACCCATGAATTTTTGATAAATGTCAGTTTTTTATTTTAAAAGTGAAAATTAACATATTTATAAAATTATTTAGATAAAATGAAAATTATTTCTAGAATCAAGATGTTGAAATTATCCAACACTGAATTTTTTCATAATTTTCTGAGGCAGTGAAATTTTTGGGTAAAAATTTAATACCGTTTAAATATATAATGTGTTTTATGACATCATAATGATCCAATAGTGATGTAGTAAAATACTTTTAACTTTATGTTTGGCCAATATATGTTTTACCATTAAAATAATATGATTTTGGGTTTCTTTGATTTATTTTACAAAGCTTTAGTGGACCATTCAAGACTTATTAAACATTTTGTCTTTTTAAATTGTTTTCCTTGGGAGTGTGACTCACCTCCACATAAGCAACCCCGTTATTTTAAGAAGTTTGGAATTTGGCCTTATAATTTTTTTTCACTTGCCTTTTCCAAAAACCATGGGCAAAAACTGTGGGTTGGTTTGTGGTTTGGATTAGTTTAACCTGAGGTGTCCCAAACCTAAATAATAAAGAATTACATAAACTTTCCTATATAAACCCACCAAATCTCCCACTTCCTCCTCACTCAAAGCCTTTTTAATTAGTCCAATATATTCCCTAATCTCTCTATAATCCCCCCAAGGTTCCCCAAGATTCCAATAATCCTCTCTCAAGCCTCTCTCAAGCCTTTGGAAGCACACTTCCAAGTAAGGGTTTTTCTTCCTTTCTCATTTTGTCCAATATTCTTTAAATTGTTATGACCTTTTAATTTCAATTATAAATGTTGGGGGTATGGTTTCTAACCTCCCCCATACTACCCTTTTTATGTTTGAATTATGGTATACCCCTTTCTCTCTCATTAAATGTCTCCCATGTACACCCGTTACTATGCCGAAATTCTGAAAGGTATTTATCTCTCCTCATTTACATTCAAGAAATTATTTTATATCATGAATCTAAATTCCATTTCATTTGTTGGGATATGTATCTATATGAAACCGTTACTGTCCATGTCATGTAAATTTTATGAGACACACCTTTCTCTCTCATCAACCATTTTTTTGAGTTCTTATGTCACGCCGTTATGCTGCTGAAATTGCACCACGGTTTTCCAAACCATAGTCATTGTGTAGTGAATACCATGCCCATTTATCTATCAAGAGTATTCAACTTTATGCACATTTACTTATTGTTTAAAGAGATTCATGTATGTATTCTACATTCTTTTATAGTGGAATAAAATATTATGTTGAATGATTCAATGTTTTATGTTCCATGTGGCACACTTATGCATGAAATGAAATGTTTAAGAAGGGTGCACCCTTATAGTGCTCCAATGCATTGAGTAAAGTATAGTATCATGACACGTCATGTGTAATGGGTGTTTACTCATGCTAATTCAAGTGCAAAAAGGGTTTACTTGCGCTCCATGTGCAATGATGGTTTACTCATGCTCCATGTGCAATGAGCCTTGGCTCATGCTAGTTCCATGTTAAGTGTTGTTGCCACATTTCCATGTTATGATTATCATGCCTTATCATGCATTTATGTTTATACTTCTCTTGTTATCTATTGATATTCCTATTGTCTAAAATGTATTTTATTCCTCATTTTATTCCATGATTATTCCTTTACTGGGCTTTATAGCTCACCCTTTTCTTATGCATGTCCTCAAGTTATCCCATGCAATGATAAGTACGAGGGATTGTAGTGGTGATGTAAAGGAAGCTTTCAATAAATATGTTGTATTTCATTTTTTAAGTTGTTATGTAATGATCCTAATCCACAAAGACACTATACCTCTCAATCTTCTTTGTTGTATCAAGTGAAGTTTATGTAATAAATTATGTTTAATTGTGTAATAGTAGATCAGGGTTGTCATAGTTGGTATCAGAGGGAGATTTAGTTATTTTTGGGATTAGGATTAAAAAACCCTAGTAAAGCCTTAGAGACAAGACTAAGTATAATAAAAACATCCCAAAGTTTTCATGAGTATTGATTAAGTGGTTTATCAAGCAAATACATCCCTGTCTGAATACGAGTTGGTAGAGGCGGTTCTGGAACAAATGTATCCAAGGGGTAAAACGCGAAAACACCACTTTGAGATAGACTCAAAAATTAATTGGTGAACGACAATAGGCCTTGCTGCACTCTTGGTTATGACACTCTCGAGAGATATGCTTTGGTAAATTCATAAGCTTAGTATGAACCCTTATTAAGGGAATTTAAAAAAATTCCCCTAAGAATATATGTTAGAAAGTCAATCATGGATAACTTAGATTGAAGCCTATGTATTCATAAGTTAAGGAAATAAAAGCTATTTATAAGTCATCCGTTTTTTCCTTGTATTACCCTTTATGTGTTACCCCTAACTTTCCTTTTATTCCAGCCAATGGCTGGTAATAGGAGGACTCGGGCTAACAACCGATGTGAAGATCAATGTGATGACTGTACTAATGAGATGCCCAATCCAATGGGAGCAGGAATCACGAACTTTGTCATGATTCTCTATCAGCTAACTCAAGATTTGAATAGAAACATGGGTCAAGAGGAACGTTCACCCCCCCCCTAAGAAATAACAATTCCCTATCGAGACCTTCATGAGAGAAATGCCTCCTATTTTTAATGGATCATCTGATCCCTCAATTGCTGAACAATGGATCAACTCCATTGAAAAGATCTTCTCCATCCTCCAATGTTCTGAACAAGAGAAGGATCTCCTAGATGCTTATCATATGGAGGGTGAAGATAATCAATGGTAGATGTTGATCAAAAATACGAAGCCTGAGGATGATATCGAGGCGTTAGAATGGAAGGATTTTCGGAAGATATTATTCGATAAATATTTTGCGTGCACCCTTTGGATTAAGAAGGAAAGGGAATTCCTTGCCCTCAAGAAAAAATATGACGAATATGTTGGAGCGTATGAGGAGAACTTCACAAGTATTGCACGATACGCTTTCGAATTTGTCTTTACCCCCAAATTCAAGGTTGACCACTTCTTTGGTGGGCTGAAACCTAGCATGTAGAAAGTACTGGCGATCTATGACTTTGACAGCTATGAGGAAATTGTCTGATGTTCCCTCAAGGTCAAAATGGAGATCGAAGAATCTCAAGGGTATCATGGGGATAAGAAGCGTAAGGTGGACTTCAATTTCAGCGGTCCGTTGGATAAATACAATGGTGCTAAGAAGATCCATCACCCTACTTGCCAAAGGTGAGGAAAGAAGCACCCTAGAAATTTCCTAAAGGGGATGAGGAAATGCTTTAGGTGTGGAAAGGAAGGGAACCTGGCTATTAAATGTCGACAAGAAAGAACCACGGCTACGACCAAGGAGAGGAATGCTCCATTTGAACCTCAACTCATGGTTCATTTCTATAACTGCAAAGAACTGGGGCACCTTGAAAATCAGTTCCCTAAGCCAAGGGTTTTCGGAGGCAACCAAAAACCTCCAAGGCAGCAAGGGCGATCTTTTTCCATCACCACTGAATAAGTGAACCCCAAAAATGAATTGGTGAAATGTGTGCTAGTTATTAATTCAATAATAGAGAACGTACTTTTTGATTCATATTCTACGCATTCTTTTATATGTCAAAATTTTAGTAGAACAATCCCAGCACCACCACAAATCATGGAAGTGAAGATGTTAGTGAGTACAACAAATAGAGCAGTCATTGTATCCCATGAATAAAACTCCTCCCCTATCATAATCTATGGATTAAACTTCCCGAATAACCTCGTCATACTCCCTCTGGTGGAATTAATGAAATTATTGGCATGGATTGGCTTTCCTTATATAGAGCCAACATAAATTTCCGTGATAGGGAAATCACTCTTCATGTGGAGAATCAACCCCTGATTCATTACAAGTGCAAGGAGGAAGATGAATCTTCTTTAAATCCATCATCTCAAGCATGGATATTACTACCCTATGAGCACACATATCAGGCTGAGATTATTGAGTCTAAGGAAGCAACCATCCTTGAAGACATGCCTATTGTGAGGGAATTCGCTGAAGTGTTTCCCGAGGAATTTCCAAGTCTTCCTCCTAGAGGAGATGTCTAATTATCAATTGCTATTATACCTGGGGAATTACCAATATCCAAGACTCTGTATAGAATAGCTGTTGTGGAGCTTGAGAAGCTAAAGAAAAATTACAGGAGAATTTGGATAAAGGGTTTATACGCCCAAGTGCCTCACGATGCGGTGCACCAGTCCTCTTCGTCAAGAATAAGGATGGGTCAATGCGCATTTGCATCGATTATCGTGAGCTTAACAAATCATGATAAAGAACAAGTATCCTCTTCCATAAATTGATGACGTGTTTGATCAGCTGCGTAGAGCACAATACTTCTCCAAGGTGGATTTGCGATCGGGATATTATCAAGTAAGGGTGAAGAAGGATGATATCCCCAAGACTGCTTTTCATACAAGATATGGGAACTATGAATTCATAGTAAGGAATTTCGGATTCACTAATGCTCCAGCAATATTCATGGACTTGATGAATAGAGTCTTTAGAGATTACCTCGACAAATTTGTGGTAGTCTTTATAGATGATATTCTGATATACTCCAAAACCAAGGAGGATCATGAGGAGCATCTAAGAACTGTATGAGAGACCTTGTGGAAGGAGAAGCTCTATGAAAAGTACAAAAAGTGTGAGTTTTGGTTGAAGGAGGTCTCATTCTTGGGCCATATCATCACAAGCAATGGGATATCTATAGATCCCTCCAAAAAAGATTAAATTGAGGGATGACCATGACCAACATTAGTAACAGATATCCATAGATTCATGGGGTTAACTGGATATTATCGATGATTTGTGAGAAATTTATCATGATTGTCCAACCCTCTTACCAAGCAAAATTGTAAGGGATTAAAGTTTTATTGGGGTGATGAATGCGAAAAAAGATTCAAGGAGTTGAAAAGAAGGATTATCACTGTGCCCATGCTCACTTTACCCATAAGTGGAGAACTTTTTGTGGTATTTAGTGATGCTTGGAAGAAGGTCCTAAGATGTGTGTTGATGAAAAATGAAAAATTCATTGCCTATGCTTCAAGGCAATTGAAAGTTCATGAATAGAACTATCCAACACATGACCTCGAGTTGGCTGTAGTGATCTTCGCTTTGAAAATTTGGCAGCATTATCTCTTTGTGGAGAAGTGTGAAATATATATGGACCACAAAAGCCTCAAGTATATATTAACACAGAAAGAGTTGAACATGCGCCAACGAAGATGGTTAGAGCTGATCAAATACTATGACTGCTCAATCCATTACCACCCTGGGAAAGCGAACAAGGAGGAATATTCCCTAAGTAGAAAGGACCCAATGATTCTATCATTGATGAGAATTTAAAATGATCCAATCTTCTTATATTTGATGAAGATGGACCTGGGAATCATAAATAAGGGAACATCATCAATCCTTTCACAAATGATTGATCTACTATCACTTTTGGAAAGGTTAAAGGATGCTCAAAAGGATGATGTGGGAATTCAGGAAAAAGTAGAAGCTATTGGAAAAAGGAAATCCCCATAGTTTAATGTTAATGAAGAAGGAATTGTGAGATTTGGGAAAATACCATGTGTTCCATCAATTTTGGAGTTGAAGAAGGAACTTTTGGATGATGCACAAAGTTCAAATTTATCTATTCACCCAGGAAACACAAAGATGTATCGAGATCTTTGAGAGCATTATTGGTGGGATAATATAAAGAAGGAGATCGCTGAATATACATCAAAGTGCCTGGTGTGTCAGCAAGTGAAGGCAGAGTGGTATAAGTCTAAGAGGATGATGAAACCATTTACCATACCAGAATGGAAATGGGAGAACATCACCATAGACTTTGTCACTGGACTTCCGAAGACATCCAAAGGCAACAATGCAATTTGGGTTGTTGTGGATCATCTTACAAAGGCTGCACACTTCATTGCTATTCGGGAGGATTTATCATTGGATAAAGTGGCACAGATATATATCCAAGAAGTGGTAAGGATGCATGGAGTACCACTATCTATTTTTTCCGATCGAGTTCCAAGATTCACCTCTAAGTTTTGGAAGAGTCTTCAACATGCTCTGAATACTGAACTGAAATTCAGTACGACCTATCATCCTCAAACTGATGTCCAATCCGAGCGGACTATCCAAACACTTGAGGACATATTGAGAGCATGCTCAATGGACTTTAAAGGAGGATGGGATCAATATCTTCCTCTGGTTGAGTTCTCTTATAATAATAGTTTCCACTTGAGCATCCAAATGGCACCATATGAATCCCTTTATGAGAAAAGGTGTAGAACACCGATGTGTTGGGATGAGGTCGGTGAGAATAAGCTATTTGGATCATAAATGGTCAAAGAAATGGTGAAGAAGGTGAAAACCATTTAGCAGTATATTAAGGCAGCCCATAGTCGACAGAAGAGTTATGCAGATAACTGTTAACGAGACCTTGAGTTTAAATTTAGAGACATGGTATTTCTATGCATATCTACTTGGAAGAAGGTCATGAGGTTTGTAAAGAAAGGGAAGTTAAGTCCAAGGTACATCGGCCCCTTAGATATTCTTGATCGTGTCGGGGATGTGGCCTATAGACTAGCACTTCCACCTACCATGGTCAAAGTACATAATGTCTTTCATGTATCCCTCTTAAGGAAGTACATACTGAACCCTTCACATGTACTCTCATTAGAGGTGGTACAGTTAGAGGATCATCTTTCTTATGAGGAGAAACTAGTGAAAATATTAGATCGTAGAGAAAGAGTTCTACGAAATAAGACAATGCCCCTCGTCAAGGTGTTGTGGAGAAACCACAAGTTTGAAGAAGCAATGTGGGAATTAGAGGAAATGATGAAGCAGAGTTACCCAAATCTGTTTTAGTGTGGGAAAAGGAAATTTCGAGGGTGAAATTTCTTAAGGGGGAAGATTGTAACGACCCAAACTTTCATTAATGGAAATACCTCTTGATCTAATTAAATGTATCTTTATGTAAAATGTTTATATAAAATGTCAAATTCTTTGGTTTTATGTTTTTGAATTTTAAAATATTGTTAATAATTGTGACCATTTCTAATATATCCATTGAATAGTGATCACATGATTAATATAAATATAGGGATTTAACAAATCCAATTTACTCAGACAGAGGAAGCGATGGCCTCATCCAGTAGATGTTCCCCATATGAAGCCCATTTTTCAGAGCTCAGAATGGAGGTTGCATCTTTGGGATTCGATCTTGACCAAGCCCAACCCTATTTTGAATATGTTAAGCTCGATTGGTACCGCCTATGAGAGAAATGGAAGTTGATAGAGATTACCACCCGAGCAATGTTATCCGAGCCACCCCAAGAGTCTGTCACCAGAGCACACCTTACTCTTTGGTCTTATGCGGGTGTTATAAGGGGTTATGTAAGAAGGCCTTAGAACTATGGTTATGTACATTATTTTTTTATATAATAATGAATACTCTTTCATTTTATTATTGTTACCTTGTAAATAGTTTTTAAAGCTCAAATAGTATTTTTAGTTAAAGTTCAACTAAAAAATCTATTTTGACGAATTAATGGATTTTTGAATTAAATAATTTTTTAATAAAATAATAATAATATTATTAAATTAATTTTTATTAAATATAAATCATTGTATAATTTTATGAATGCAATTGTAATTTTTATTAAGGTTTGAAAGCCATTTTTGTCAAAACCCATGAATTTTCGATATATGTCGGTTTTTATTTTAAAAGTGAAAATTAAAATATTTAGAAAATTATTTAGATAAAATGAATATTATTTCTGGAATCAGGGTGTCAAAATTATCCAATGGTGAATTTTTCATAATTTTCTGAGACAGTCAAATTTTTGGGTAAAAATTTAATACCGTTTAAATATATATTATGTTTTATGACATCATAATGACCCAATAATGATGTAATAAAATACTATAAACTTTATGTTAGGAAAATATATGTTTTAACATTAAAATAATGTGATTTTGGGTTTGTTTGATTTATTTTACAAAGCTTTAGTGGACCCTTCAAGACTTATTAAACATTTTATCTTTTTAAATTGTTTTCCTTGGGAGTGTGAATCACCTCAACATAAGCAACCCCATTATTTTAAGAAGTTAAGACTTTGGCCTTATAAAATATTTTTTTCCACTTCCCTTTTCCAAAAACCATGGTCAAAAACCATGGGCTGGTTTGTGGTTTGGATTAGTTTAATGTGAGGTGTCCCAAACCTAAATAATAAAGAATTCCCTCACCTTTCCTATATAAAACCACCCAAGATCCCACTTCATCCTCACTGAAATCATTTAGAGTTCTTCCAACCTCTACCATCCTCTCCCTATAATCCTCCCAAGGTGCCAAAAGTTCACAAGAAGCCTTTCTTAAGCCTCTCTTAATCCTTTGGAAGCACACTTCCAAGTAAGGTTTTTTCTTCATTTCTCATTTTTGTCCAATATTCTTTAAATTTTTATGCCATTTTAATTTCAATTATAAATGTTGGGGTATGGTTTAAGAATTCCCCCATACTTCCCTTTTTATGTTTTAATTATGGGATAACCCTTTCTCTCTCATTAAATTCCTCCCATGTACACCCGTTACTATGCCAAAATTCCCAAAGGAATTTCTCTCTCCTCATTTACATTCAAGAAATTATTTTGTATCATGAATCTAAATCCCATTAAATATGTTGGGAAATGTATATATATGACCCCCTTACTGTCCATGTCATGTAAATATGATGATACACCCCTTTCTCTCTCATAAACCATTTTTATGAGTTCTTATGTCACGCCGTTATGCTGCCGAAATTGCACCGCACTTTTCCAAGCCAAAGTCATTGTGTAGTGAATACCATGCCCATTTATCTATCAAGGGTATTCACATTTATGAACATTTACTTATTTTTTAAAGAGTTTCATGTATTTATTCCACATTATTTTATCATGGGATAAAAGATTATGTTGAATGATTCAATGTTTTATGATCCATGTGGCATACTTATGCATGAAATGAAATGTTTAAGAAGGGTGCACCCTTATAGCACTCCAATGCATTGGGTAAAGTATAGTATCATGATACGTCATGTGAAATGGGTGTTTACTCATGCTAATTCAAGTGAAATGAGGGTTTACTCACGCTTTATGTGCAATGAGGGTTTACTCGTGCTTCATGTGCAATGAGACTTGGCTCATGTTAATTCCATGTTAAGTGTTGTTGCCACATTTCCATGTTATGATTATCACGATTTATCATGACTTTATGTTTATTCTTCTCTTGTGATTTATTGATATGCCTATTTTCTAACATGTATTGTATTATTCATGTTATTTCATGATTATTCCCTTACCGGGCTTTATAGCTCACCCTTTTCTTAGGCATGTCCTCTGGTTATCCCATGCAATGCTAAGTACAAGTGATTGTAGTGGTCATGGAAAGGAATTTTTCAATAAATATGTTTTATTTCATGTTTTAAGTTGTTATTTAATGATCATAAGCCCCAAAGACACTATACCTCTTGATCTTCTATGTTGTATCAAGTGAAGTTTATGTAATAAATTATGTTGAATTGTTTAATAAAAGATCAGGGTTGTCATATGCAGACTTTACATCCATTTGAAAAATTATGTAACATTATTGTACAACAATGAAAATAAATATTCTGACTATTTCTATGATTTTCACCACATAAAAATTCTAATAAAAATAAACACCTTTAATTTGTGAGTAGCCTTTTCAAACTAATCTTTCCATATTCTTTATCACTTCACCTTCTTCATTCAGCTTGTTCCAAGAAACCAATTTTGTTCCAATAATATTTTGTTATCTGGCTTGAGTATGAGTTCCCAAGTATCATTTTTTTTCTATATAATCAAGATATTTATTCATAGTCTTATCCAATTACAGATTCTCAAAACCTTCATCCACATCTTTCATCTTGACTTTTGAATACAAATAAGTATGTTTAACAAATTTTGAAGTTCTTATTGTTTGAACCTTCTGAAGTTGATCACCAATAATGTTCTGAGACTCTACTAGCTTCCTCATCCTAGGATGAGTTATTTTATTTTAATCAAAATCACTTGAAATAGTTGAGTTTTATTACTCTTCTTGAGTAGAATTACCATTGTCAAAATCCTTATCAGAATTGTTAACAAAAATTTCTTTATCCTACTCAACTTCTATAAGTTTGTTTTTATTCCTCATCCTTTACAAAAACCTTCACATTAGTAGAATAAAAAATTCGTCTTTTATCTTTTTTGAAACATTTATATCCTCTTCCTTCAAGAGAATAACCAAGAAAAATTCCATCTTCACCTCTCTGATCAAACTTACCAAGGTTTCCTCCTTTCTTTTTTATGATGCATGGACTCCCAAAAACTATAAAGTGTTTCAAACATGCACTACTAAAAAAATGACTTATATCCATGGACCTATATTCGTAGTTTAATTGGTCCATGGATATAGGTTAAAATATATTCATGAGTAATTGAAAATCATGGATTTAGAGCAGATAAACTGATAGATAAGCTTATCCCATGACAACAGCTCCTCAATCAGGTTTCACTCCATTATGACTCATCTCCCACCCACATCTCCCTTGATGAAACTCCTCACACCCACTAAAACCTTCTCCCCTACAGATTGATTCTCCCTCGGCCAATCCTCAACAGATTCTCCACTCGGTTTACCCCTCCCTCACACGATCCCTCCTATCCCCTTCATAGCATGTTCGTCTCCTCCTCTACCCCCTTCGTCGCGCATTCCTCCTCTAATCGGTGCATCGTCTGAACCGAGACCTTCCATGAGTGGGATCCACATGATCCCACCCTTGCACTTGCGAAGATTTATGTGGTTACTCCTTAATGATATCTTCTTTCCCATGAAATTAATACCCATCTCTAGTGACCGTTCAGCCATACCTCTGCAATTGAAAATAATTTTCAAGGTTCTACCAATATTTGTTGTTTACTACCCACCATGTTCTCGATTTCTTTTCCTGACACGAAATCGGGTTATGTATTGAAGAACAGTTGATGATATGTTGTTAAACATAAACTAGGTTTGATGGAAAATGATGAGTTACTGATGATGAAAAAGAGGTGAAGAAGGGGAACTACAAAACCACTGAGGGTCCATGAGGTTAACATTTTTTCTTCTACTGTGTTTGGAGAAACTTTGTTATGGTGATTCTTTCTTTCCAATTATGTGAAGCGCATAAAAATATCAGTGTCCTTTTTATGATTTCTTTAGTGATTTATATTGATTTTTGTTGTGGTTGATCACTTCTATTTGATCTTGTTTTCTCATACTAGTCATGATTTTTGATTTGGTGTTAATAAAAATGGTTATTTTATTTTCTGTTCAGCATTTTAAGCTACTATAATTTTTACATGAATCTATTCCTTGTAATGTATTGTTCTTGTGAGTTTATATTTTTGAATCAATATGTATAGATTTTATTTTATTGTAATACATTTTGTGATTAGTATTATTCAAGTATTCATGATTCTATATTCTATTTACAGAATACTACCTATGTTGAACTTCTATTTTGAAAATTTTAGAAGAAAAATTAAGGCCATGCCTATCCTTTAGTTATTGATTACATTATATAAATTGGTCACTTCATCACTTATAGAATTTTTAGGGATGGGGAGGTTAATGATAAATTATTGATACACTACTATAGAAATAAGTATAAAAATAGATGAATATTTTAACTCCTTTTAATTAGGTGGGCTGGTGAAGGCTAGGGGGATGGGGGTTAGGGGATGGTTGTGGGGGAGGGGACTGGTTTGGGGTGGGGAGGATAGTACAGGGGAGGGGGTGGTGGGGGCTGGTGCAGGCTAGAGGGCTGGGGGTGGTGTGTGTGTGTGGGTGGGGGGGGGGGTTAGGGGATGGTTGTGGGGGGAGAGGACTGATTGGGAGGGGGTTGAGGGAAATGATGGTACAAGGGAGGGGGTGGGGGTGGTGTGTGTGTGTGTGTGTGTGGGGGGGGGGGGGGGTTAGGGGAGGGAGGGGACTGGTTTGGTGGGAGGGGAATGGTTTGGGGAGAGGCTAGTACAGGGGAAGTGGTGGGGGTGGTGAAGGGGGGGTTATGGGGGCTGGTTTAGGGGTGGGGGTTTGGGGGGATGGGTGGTGTAGGGGGGGGGGGGTTGGGAGGCTGGTGCAGGCTAGGGGCTAGGGGTGTGTGTGTGTGTGGGGGGGGGGGGGGGGGTTAGGGGATAATTGTGGGTGAGGGGACTAGTTTGGGGGGAGGCCAGTACAGGGGGAGGTTGGGGGTGGTGCAAGGGGTGTTAGGGGGGCTGGTGCAGGTGTGTGTGTGGAGGGGATGGGGTTGAGGGGCTGGTGTGGGGGGGGGGGGGCTAGTATAGGGGAAAGGGGGGAGACTCATACTTCATGTTTGGATTACACCTCCCTTATGGAAGTTGGTTTCTAACCTATGAACCTAGTTGATCATATATTCAATATATTTCATTCAAAACATGAAACTATTTTTTTTTGAACTCTAAAATTTTCAACCACTTTTTGAACATTTTTTAGTGGGTCATCTACCACCTAAATTTATAGATTAAAATTGATTTTTTTTAATATAATTCATTCATATATAAATTCATTTTCTCATTACCTTAGACACAATTGAATTGAGAAAATATTAACCAATTTATTATTATCCTTCTCTGGTTTATATTTTAATAAGTCGCTCCATATAAATTTCAAAATTAACTCCATTTATATTTCTTATTTATCTCATTTGATAGATAAATTTTCTTTGTTCACCTCAAAAATCTCAAAAATCTCACTATGATCCCATGGTAATCAATTATCTTCACTTTTAGTGTCATCATAATCTTATTCAAACATCATTGAAAGATAACACATCTTCTTAATCTTTAAAAATTTATTTTCATTCCCCTAAGAAGGTTACATATTATTATTTAATTCTGAATTATTCATCCAATAGAACATATTTGATGAAATATCTTCACATTCACTGTCCTCTTCCTGTAACATTTGAAAATATACATGAAATTGTCTAATTACTCAATAATTGTGTGTGTGTGTGTGGGGGGGTGGTTTGGGAGGGAGGCTAGTACAGGGGGAAGGGAGGTGACTTATACTTCATGTTTAGATTAAACCTCCTTTATGGAAGTCGGTTTCTAACCTAGTAACCTAGTTGATCATATATTCAATATATTTTATTCAAAACATGAAACTATTTTTTTGTTTTAACTCTAAAATTTTCAACCACTTTCTGAACATTTTTTAGTGGGTAATCTAGCACATAAATTTTCTAGATTAAAATTGATATATATATATATATTTAGTATAATTAATTCATATATAAATTCATTTTCTCATTCTAGTAGACACCATAGCATTGATAACATATTGACCAATTTATTATTATCCTTATCTGGTTGATATTTTAATAAGTCACTCCATCTAAATTTCAAAATTAACTCGATTTCTGTTTCTTCTTTATCTCCTTTGATAGAGATCTTTTCTTTATTCACCTCAGAAATCTCAAAATTCTCGCTATGATCCCATGGTAATCAATTATCTTCACTTTTAGTGTCATCATAATCTTATTCAAACATCATTGAAAGATAACACATCTTCTTAATCTTTAAAAATTTATTTTCATTTCCCTAATAAGGTTACATATTATTACTGAATTTTGAATTCTTCATCCAATAGAACATATTTTATGACATATCTTCGTATTCACTCTCCTATTCCTATAACATTTGAAAATATATAGAAAATTGTCTAATTAATCAATAACTGAAACACTTCAAAGTAAATTTACTAGTAAATTTACCTTTTACCTTTTGGGAACTTCTTATGATAAGTGACATTGTCTTATTAGACTACACCTCAACATCTCTATCTAAATCTGAATCTTTACTTTCATCCTTAACCACATTATAAGTCTTCCCATTAAAATCATGATCTTAAAAAGTTGAAACTTTAGCATCAAACTTGTTTAGAAAGATATGAAACAAATTCTCAATAATTATTGAATCCTATAGAGCTTCTAAAAAATCTTTGATAGATCTCCCAATATCATTAACATTAATGAATAAATAATATACTAATTCTCCTTGAATTAGTATATATGAAAATAAAACCAATAATATTGAGTCCCCATTATAAGTATTAATATAGAGAGTGGTGAATAAGTGAAAATTTATTTTTTATTATTCATCAATGGTGAATCCTTTTCCATACCCATACAAAAAATAAGAACCCAATGATGTGTAATGTTCACTATTCAAAATGAATAGCTATGTCTATTTCATAGAATTATATTTCCCATTACTACATGACCCCTTATAAATAGATTATAATGAGCAATTTTTAGACTTGAAAATCATGTGTATAAAAATGATATTCAATAAGTATAATGTGCTCCTAAAGTACCCAATTTAATTGTTGAAGATTTTTGGTTCAATTCTAGAAACTACGTATCAATGGAAATTACCTAAGTCTGATTCCCTAATATTCATTTTCATACCAATGAGTGGTGATGTTTGTAATATTCATGAAGACCCATGAGGATCATAAGATTCATTTTATCTCTGAAATATAGAATCATCAAAGGCTTAAAAATGTCATAAGAGTCATTTATACTATGTTAGTATCCTTTCAACTTTCCATGAGAGTCATGTTGAAAACTATAAGAGTCATTGGTATCTTTATAGGAGTCATTTTTAAATCCATAATAGTCATCCAGGTTATATAAGGATTGTAATTGAACTAAATATTAGAAAAGGAATGAATTCTACATATGCTATGTAAGGTTCATTGTGATTTAATAAGATTCATTTGCAAAGCTATTATTTAAAATTATTTATGAAAGATTCCATAACAATAATAATAGTTTAAAGATAAAATGAAAGAACCAATTATCAAATGTTTAGAAATAGTTTCTATAAAGAAGGAATACACAATCAAGAAGAAGGAAGATCATGCACCAAAATAATGTATAATCATATTAGCAAACTAGTTTGAAAAATCCAAGCGGATTGAGTAAGAATAAAAGAAGGAAAATTATCTACTTTATAAAATTTATAAACCTATATAAAATAATAATAAAGGTGAATTAATGCTAAAAAATGAGGTTTCAATCAAGAAAGTCAATAAGGATACATGCATGAAGAGTTTTAGGTATTTTATACATTCAAGGAATGGATTTTCTAGGTTAAGAACAATGTCTAATATCTATTTCTCACATTTAAGTACTGATGGAAGTTTAATTTATTCCCATATTTTAGTGATTTTTGATTTTTGAATAGGCAATTTAAGGTGATGTTTGAAAAATAAATAGGTTTATTAATGATCAAGTTCTTTAGTGTTGGGATGTACATATCAATCTGAGTATTATTTGTTCATTGTTGGTTATGGATTCATGTATCATTTATCATGTACAATTGACACACTGATCACACATATATAAGAAGTCATTATATCTCATTTTCCCACTATTTTTTTATAGGTTATTTCTTATGATGAGGTCGGTTCTATCCACCACTATCGATGACAGTGAGTTCAACATCGGATTTGGGTAAGGTTTATTCCATTTTTATTCATTGGCCCAATTTTAATTAGGGCATTTGTGATTTTTAGGTTCCTTATATTTTTGTAGTGTGTTTTGGATTCCGTTGAGGTGGATTTGAGTCGCTGTTGACGAAGGCTTACATGTGTATGCATAGGTTGGATTATACATATATAAGTTCCCCCTTTATATATATTCACTCATGGTAGTATGAATATGTATATTGGGGATAGGTGTTCTTATATATAGATATGAAAAATGCATACATGTGTAAGTGTAAAGGGGTATATGCAAGTATAAAAATATATCTAAGGACCCCCTTGTGCATATTTGTCCATGAAAATATGTACATAGGGGTAGGTGTCCTTATATATATGTGAAGTTGCATATGCGTGCAGGTGGAAAAAAAGAAGATTTGAGTTGTCGTTGTCAAAAGCAATGTGCCTTGAGGTTGAGGTAGGTTCCCTATGCCTAATCCTTTAATTTGAATTATATAATTTCCTGATTGTTTTAAAAACTTGTTTCCATAATTGCTTTATTATTTTAAGAAATGGTTTTCTAATAACCACTAGCTTTGTCAAGGAAGAATATGAATATATCCCTTGAACATATTTATAGACCTTATTAAAACAGGTTAAAAAAGGATAGTAGTTTCTAGATACTATAACAAGAGATCTAAAAAACATAAATTGATCATCCTTAGAGACATTCATTATCTCATTCAACTTCCCATCAAATTCATTATAAAATACCACAACTTAATTTTACGGATCTATTAGTTTCAATACCAAGCTTCATGACATATTCTTTGGTATCATGGAACTCACCCATAATATTCCTCTTGAAATATTACATAAGTAATGGTGTCAAAATATAACACTATAGATACTAAATCTGTAAGGATGCATAATTCAATTTTGAGATAAATTGATCAACTCCACTATAAAAAACTGGAACAACTGAAGGTTCTGATGTGGAAGTTATATAGTGTTGAAACCTTTTGATGAACTCAAACTAGTTTAATACAACAATGTATAAAGTGTGTAGGATTCCATTCATTTCAATCCTTAAATAATTAACCTCATCAAGAACATCTTGATACATGTCTAATTTCACCATTGAAAGATTTTGGAACATGTACCTTTGAGATAAAACCAAAACACCAAGATCATTGAAATCAGACTTGTTATTATAAACATCCTTCAAATATCAAACTAGACCATTCACATCCTTAAGCTCTTTGAAACTTACTTCAAAAACAACTTTTTGAATAGGAGGGAATGATTGGAGATTCCTAATCAACTTTGTTTGGGTAGTCGTTAACCCAACCAACTTGTCAAAATCAACCATGGGAATAGAGGACTTCTTAAGTTCTCTAATATTATCATTAGTATATTTTAACTCCTATTTCAGATCATTATAATCTTCTCAAATATTATCAAACTCATTTAGAATATCAGAGGAAAAATATTACATTTTATAATTTTATGAGATATTACTAATAGAGGGAGATTCCTCATGCATAATAGGAGGTGATGATGGTATAATAGAGAACCCTGGAGCTAGATCAAGTGAGAGAAATCATATCCCTAGAGCAAGGGGGAGGGTGGAGGGGGGTCTGCAGGGGGGAGGCTATAGATGGGGTGCAAGGGGGGGGGGGGGTTTAGGGGGTCTGTAGGGGAAGGGGGAGGGTGCAGGGGGTTTACAGGGGTGGGGGGTGGGTGCAAGTGGGAGGGTGCAAGGGGTAAGGGGAGGGTGTAAGGGGTGGGGGTGGGGGTGGGGGGTGGGGGTTTCAAGGGGTAGGGGGACGGTGCAAGGGGTAAGGGGAGGGTTCAAGGGGTGTGCGGGGTGGGGGTGCAGGGAGGTCTGCAGGGGAAGGGGGGATGGTGAAGGGGGGGTCTGCAGGGGAAGGGGGGAGGGTGCAGGGGGGTCTTCAGGGGAAGGGGGAGGGTGCAGGGGGGTCTATAGAGGCAGGGGGGGGGGGTGAAAGGGGTGTGCAGGGGAAGGGGGAGGGTTCAAGGGGTAGGGGGAGGGTGTAAGGTGTAGGGGTCTGCAAGGGGTAGGGGGAGGGTGCAAGGGGTGTGTAGGGGGGTGGGTGGGGGGGTGGGTGGGGTGTAGGGGTGCATGGGGTGTGCGGGGGGGGGGGGGTGGTAGTGTTAATCCCACCTATTAGACTTTATTGTCATATCTTCTTTGATCACATAGTCAAATAAAGTCATATTTTATATATTTTAATACTTTTAGGAAATACTTATACACAACATTTTCATATGACATTATAAGAAATATGATCATCATTTCTGGACAACATAACCACAATTTCCATATCATTTCGAGTGCTTCTCAGGACTTCACTCCCAATTAAATACCCTACTTATTGAAACCATAACATTGAGTAGTTAATCATCATGAAAAAAACTATCTCCATGGACACATCACTATTTATTCATCCACCTCCTAAACATATATTCTCATCTTTCACAACTCTAATATGTCCACCAAAATTCCCGTAGAGGGCTTCCAGTTTCTCACAATTTTGGTACAATGTTTTCTCTCAATGTTTGAGGGTGTTTATATGAAGATCATATCTAAAAGACTTGGTATCATTTCCCAATGATTTTCAATTATTTGAATAAAACCTATGCTGCATATGTGAAAGTTGTATATTATTGTAAATATGCACCAAAGTATATGATATGATGTAGTAAAATACATCATGTTGTGGTTTGTGTTATCTGATGATTCATGATACCACACCTAGGCTTGATTCATGATACCACACCTAGGCCACTATGACTCCCTACACCTGAGCTCTCCATGTGTTAACCAGCATACCATGACACCCGATCATTCCTGCATTAGTGCCATTCCAAAATTCCACCTGCAAGGGGTGTGCAGGGTGGTGGTGCAAGGGGTATGTGGGGGTGGTGCAAGGGGTATTGGGGGGGGGAGGTGCAGGGGGCTGTGCAAGGATGTGCAGTGGGGGTGTGTAGGTGTGCGGGGGGGGGGGGGGTGCAAGGTGGGGTAAAAGGGGGGCTGTGCAGCGGGGTGCAAGGGGCGGGGGTGTCCAGTAGGGGTGGTACAAGGGGTGTCCAGTAGGGGTGGTGCTGTGGGGGTGTGCAAGAAAATGAGGGGGGCGTAGGACCCCGGGACACCCTGAGAGGGTAGGGGTGAATCAGGGTGGCAACATTTTCTTTTAATGTGGTGGATCTTGTTCCCACATTTGTAGAAACTTGTTGAACTTGTATAATGAATATGACCAGAAAGCAAACATTTACATGCACAGAGAAGACACATCACTTTTTACTTGGTTCACCACTAAGGGATACGTCCAAGGAGAATACGCCAACAGGTTTCCAGTCGTACCTAATTCCACTAAACTTCACTATATGTGGATTATAAAGGTTCGGGAATAGTCACTCTATCCCGGGCTCACTGCCTTTACAATTGTTCAGGGATAGCTCACTGCGTCCCTCGGGTCACTCACGTTGACTCCCCCTAGCTCACAACCCTTGGTAAATTCACACTCAGTTTATAGACGTGAAGGTCTCTTCATCATTGCAATAGAATGCATCCTTTGTTGTGTGTAGATGCTCTATTGAAGTCCAATTTTCACTTTTATACTAAACCCACTTTGCACCGAAGGTATCAGGCAATCTTCCAGTTTTCGTGCAGCTCCAAAAAGGTCCGGCGTACAACAACCTCAACTGGATCGCTTCTCCATGACCGGCGCGCAAGTTTCAATAATGGCGTGCAAGTCACTTGCATGGTACAAAATCAGTACACAGGTAACACCAACATGTTTCCACGACACTGAATCCTTCGACTCCAAACTTGCGTGACTCTACACCTTTAACTCCCAAACCGCCTTGGTCGTGCAACCAACAACCAGCGCACAACCTCTACTTGCGCAACCCAAAAACCACTTGCGCGACTCAACCACTTGCACGACGAGAGCTCTAAAAATCTCTAAGTCTTGAAATTCATTCCAAATGAGGAGGGGTGGTCCTCTATTTATAGGCAAATTGGACCCCTTGTGCGGTGGCGCACAAGTGTCCTCACGACGCGCAAGTCCTGGAGCGCAGCTCCAACCGCCCTAACCTTTGTCGCGTAACTCACTTGCGTGACCAAACCAATACTTGCGTGAATCTCTTCCCTTTGCCATATTTTGATGTTTTGATCATAAAGAACAATAGGCGGGCAACTTTCCAACCGCCTAGGCATCGACGCACATGTCCTTTCTCAGCGCGCAAGTCACTTGCGCGACCAACCCAAAACTTGCGCGAACCTTATCCTTTTTCCATTTTTCCATGTTCTGATCTTGAAAAACATATGGAATGAAAGTTTCCTCTCCTTCAATAACACGTCCCTCAATTCTCTTTTCCAAAAACACTTTTCTCTATTTTTTGATTTTCAGGCCCAAAAATTTGGCAGACACTGGGAAACGGCGCCACCTTCAATACTGTTGTCTGCTTGAACTGTATGATTACTTTGCTGGTTCACATTATGAACTTCCACTGAGGATTGAAAAAAAACACAAACCATACTCCAATTCATGCATAGAAGACCATGGTCCCAAAAATATCCCCCTTTGGGTTTGTTGGCAATCAGAAAATAAATTCAATAGATCCCCATCCATGTGCAAACCAAAAACGCAAGTATCAACTCAGCCAACACTCTAAGTCTACGCGAGCAATGCTCGATGTAGAAAACAAGAGAGGAGGCTTGAATTGGGTTCCAGTGTTATGGAATTCTCAATGATTCCCAAGAAGCATTACATGACTGATGTATTACTTCTCATCCTTCTCATCCTATCATTGACATTGAATTCGCATCGTGTCACAGGAGTATTACATGCCTAAACATACCTGAATTTATTCCTTTCTCCCCCATTGACTATAAACCCAAATACCGGTAAATTGTTCAATGTTCTACTCAACCCATACTCCCCCTAGATAGTATCTCCCCCACAAACCTGCATCACATCCATAAACATATAAAAACAGTTATCAAAATCGGGGAGAGGGGGTATTGTGAAACCTCCTTATCCACTCGGAGGTGGCTGAACACCGAGGTTCAACCGATGCTTCTCAAATACTGCCGCTGATAGTGGCTTGGTCAGGATATCATCCACTTGCTCATCAGTTCACACATGATCCATTATAATCACCCCTTGCTCAACTTTTTCTTTGATAAAGTGATACCTGATCTCAATATGTTTTGTTCGAGAATGGTGAACATGATTCTTCGTGAGATCAATTGCGCTCTTATTATCACAGTAAATTACCGTTGGTTGATGCACCTCATCACCAATATCTGTTAGTTGTTGCTTCATCCATAGCAGTTGAGTGCATGCCTTTGTTGAAAATATATACTCAGCTTTAGCAGTACTAAGAGAAGTACTTTCTTCTTTCTTTCTCAACCAGCCAACACATTTCTACCCAATATAGAAGGCTCCACCATTGGTGGACTTTCTGTCTACTACATCACCGGCCCAATCCGCATCATAAAACGCTGATAATTAACTGTTCCTGCCTGCAGAAAAATATAACCCAAAGTTATGTGTACCTTGAATGTATCTCATGATTCTTTTTACTGCCTCCATATGTTCCTCCTTTGGATTACTCTAAAAGCAGGCCACAAGACATATGGCAAAGACAATATCTGGTCGTGTCACTGTCAGGTACAGTAGGATCCCAATGATCCTCCTGTACATGGTGGGATCAACAGAGGCCCCATCTTCATGCTTTCCAAGTTTAGTTCCAACTGCAATCAGAGTTGACATTAGTTTGGAGTCTTGAATATTAAACTTCTTCAGCAGCTCTCTTGAATACTTTTACTGAGAAATGAAAGTGTATTCCTTCTTTTGAATCACCTGTAACCCCAAGAAATATGTGAGCTCCCCAATCATAGACATTTCAAATTCTGATTTCATGTGATTGGAAAATTCTTCCATTGATTTCTACCTTCTACCACCAAATATGATATCATCAACGTAGACTAGAACCATGAATTGATCTTTTGGAGAATTCTTCACATAGAGATTGTGATCTACTCCTCCTCTTTTGAATTCTAGCTTCTTGAGATACGAATCCAGCCGCGAGTACCACGCCCGTGGTGCCTTCTTCAAACCATATAGAGCTTTCTTCAGTTTGCAGACTTTTGTTTCATCAGTACCTAAAACAAAACCCACTAGTTGTTCAATCTAGACTTCTTCTTCGAGTAAACCATTCAAGAATTCTGTCTTGACATCCATTTGATATACTTTATATCCTCTTTGGAGTGACATGGCAAGGAAAATCCTGATTGACTCCAGTCTAGCCACTGGATCAAAGGTTTCTTCAACATCAATGCCTTCAATCTGAGAGTATCCTTTACATACCAGTCGTGCCTTGTTTCTGATGACACTTCCATACTCATCAAACTTATTTTTGAAGATCCATTTGGTACTAATCACATTGTGACCATTGGGTCTCTGGACAAGATCCCATGTCTGATTCTTGTCAATCTGATCTAATTCTTCATTTATGGATTTTACCCAAGATTCATCATTTACAGCTTCTTAGAATGTGGATGGCTCCACAACTGACAGAAATGAAGATTATGTGTTATTCGTCATCCTTCTTGTTTGAGTGGGTCCACTCATGTCCCCAATTATGTTGGATGGATCAATCTGAGCTCTTCGATTACTCCTACGAGGTTCAGTTGCATTCTATTCAGCCACCATTTCTTCTTCAAATTCTTCTTCTGAGTCAACATCATGATGTGACTACTGAGTGTTTTGCACAACTTCCTCTATTTCTTTATTTTCATTTTCTCCACGTTCACTTTCTTCCTCACTTTCTATTACATTAGTATATGACGTCCTTGAGGAATTTGTGTTTTTCTCTTCAATTATCTTAACATCACTGCTTTCCACAATCCTTCCTAAAGGCTTGTTGAACCATTTGTAGTCTTTTTTGTTCATTGAGTAACCGAGGAAGATTCCTCCATCTTTATTGTCGCCATACTTCCCTTGATTTCCTTCTTTGTTCCTGATGAAGCATTTACTTTCAAAGACACGAAAATATTTTCAAGAGGGATTCCTTCCATGCCACAATTCATATGGTGTATTTGTCTCATCCATATAAAGTCTTGTTCGATTCTAAATATACACTGTAGCTTGAACAACCTCTTTTTAGTAATGCCGTGGAATTCGACTCTCAATCAGCATAGTTCGTGCCATGTTGTTCACTTGTCGATTACTACGTTCAATAACTCCATTTTGTTGTGGAGTTCTCACAGCATCTACCTCATGATGTATTCCATGCTTCTCCATATAATTTTCAAATTCAATGGACGTGTATTCTCCTCCATTGTCAGATCGCAACACTTTGATTGTTCGTCCGGTATCATTCTCAGCGATTCGCCGATATGTTTTCATGCAGTCAAGGACTTGTCATTTCTTGTGAATGACCAGCACACATGCCATTCTACTGTAATCATCTATGAAAAGAACAAAGTACCTTTCTCTATGAGTTCCAGCAAAATTTATCGGCCCACAAACATCTTAATGAATCAGATAATGAAGGTGAGATGCCCTTTTCTTCTTTGGCCAATATGAACTGCAGACCAACTTCCCACGAATGCAAGCATCACAAGACTTTTCACGCTCACGATTCAGGTTGGGAATGTCCATAACAATCCTCAATTTTGATATTTTCTCCATGTCTTGTTGATTTATGTGCCCCAGTCTCCGATGCCACAAATTATTTTCTTCTTCAACAGTCATGTAACAAACATTTTATTCACTATCAACCTGATACAAGTTGCCTTATGTTCTGCATCCCTTACTAAGTGAATTACCTGTCTTTCCCTTGATAGTGCAGCCTTTCTGATTACAAGTAACTATAAGTCCTGAGTCACAGAGTTGACTCACACTGAGTAGATTATGACGTAGGCCATCTACGTAAAGGACTTCAGTCTTCTTTAGTTCTCCATTATCTAATTTAGTACTTCCACTCTCTTTGATTTTCAGACCTCCATCATTACCAAATCGCACTATACCATCAGCCTTCCTTTTGATATCTGTTTATAGGCCGACATTACCTGTCATATGAGATGAACGACCACTATCCAGAATCCAGGTACTATTATTCTTTGTAGCTTTGAGGGCCACCTCTGAAAGGTTGGATTTCTCAATCTTCTTCCTTTCCTTCCATGAGACATTGGATTGAGTATAGAGTACTGATGGCCTTTCAATTATCTCTTCCATGTACCCAGGTTATTCATAGTCAAAATATTCTTTGAGAGGAGAAAACCTGTTTGAAAGAGAAACACTGTCTTGCTGACCAGACTTGACTTGTCTTGAACTTCGATATGAGGTGTCCATGTCCCTTCTCCGCCTACAATTAGCATCCTTATGACCAAAGTTAGAACAACGAAAACAATATCCATAGAAATTGTTTCTTCTATAAGAATTAGGATATGAATTTCTTCTCCTTTGTTGAACTCCTACATCTTCTCCATTCAGATATCTTCTTTCCTCTTCGCAATAAGACATGGTATGGCCTAGATAGCCACAGAACTAACACTTCATGAGAGGAAATGTCTTCTCACTTGAATTTCTCCTCATACCTTCTTCCTTGGGAGAATAGTTATACTGGCTGTCATTTCTGAATGTTTGAGGATAATTTTCAGTTCTACTTTTCGTTTGGATTGAGGGTTCCTTTTTTAGCACCTTAGGAAACGTTTCAACATGTTCAACTTTCATCTTATATTTCTTTTGGATCTTTTCAATTCTAGCAGTTGATGTCTCAGCTTCATAGACAATTCCACTCTTTCCCATGCAAGCGGGTCTTTGATCACTCAAGATTTTTCCAACCCCATTTGAACCACACTTGGCTCTTGCCAGTAATTATGCATATGAGAATCCTCCAAACTGTATTTTCTTCTTTGATTATTTTGGAATTGATTCAGTCTCAAGTTTACTCCTAAGAGTAACAACTTCCTCCTCAAGACCCTCAGCAGTCTTGGATTTTTCTTCTAGTCTGGAGGTGAGGTCATTGATGAATTTTTCCTACTCTTCAATTCTCAGCTTTAGATCCACTACATCATCACTGGTTTCAATTATTTTATACTGTACCTTCACAAATTCTTCCATTCATTCAATTTCAGCTTCAAGTTGATCAATGTATTCAGTTGATTCTTCTACAATTGATTTCCACTTATTGCAACTCTTACATTTAGTCTTAATCTTACTAATAGAATCCTTAAGTTTCATCTCGGGATCTGCACAAGTTTTCAATTGTTTTTCTCCACCAGTATCTTCTGACTTTTCAATAGTGGCCATCATGGAAGCATGGTTCCCAGTTTTGAATTCTGGTTCTTCTTCATCACAGAATTCATTATCTTATTCTTCCTCTTCATAGAAAAAACTCTTCCTTTGCATTTTCTTTCCAGATATGAAGTATCCCTTTTTGAAAAACCTTCTCCGGGGCTTCTCGAAGCTTTCATCTTCACTATCTTCATCATTTATCTTTCTTAGTCCCTGAGAGGCAATGTGCCCAACTTTTCCGCAACGAAAACATGGGAGAGGTAACTTCCCTTTGAATTTCCCTTTTCCCTTATGAAACTTCTTTGCAATGAGAGAAATAATTTCTTTTTCTTCGTTATCTCCACCACTATTGTCTTTTGAAATTTTCAGTTTGTCCATGGCCTTAAATTACATTTCCTTTCTCACACGAGTCATAGCATCTTCTGGTTTGATTCTCATTTTATATGCTACCAAGCTACTTAGGAGGTCATCCAGAGAAAGTTTTGAAAGATATCTTTCCTCAAGGGATGATACCTTTGCATTGTATAGGGGTGGAAGTCTTCTCAGTATTTTCTTCACAATGTCAACATCTTTGATTTCTTCTCCTAGGCCCCGAATTTCTCCAACTACTTCAGTGATTTGATTAAAGGAGTCTGCATTCTCATCCGGATGCATCTTCAAATCGTTGAACCTATTGTCCAGAACTTGTAGTTTTTCCTCCTTCACTTTGCTATCTACTTCATAAATTTTCTCGAGTTTATCCCACATGGATTTTTCTGAGGTGAAATTCATCACCTTTAGGTAGATCTGATCAGAAAGGGCTGTGGTGAGTGCATTTTGTGCTTTAGCATCTGCATCAAGAATTTTCCTGTCTGTGTCAGTCATAGCCAGCCCTGTTGGATCAGTGACTTGTATTCCTTGCAATGTAGAAAATAGAACTTCCATTACAAGAGATCTTAGATGAGATCTCATTTTGTTCTTCCAGATCTGGAAATTACTTCCATTGAAGTGAGGGACTCCCCTGACATTGACTGCATTCTCCATGACGATAAAGGACAGATTCAACACCAGCAACCTTCACCCTCTGATACCACTTTTAGGACCCCGGGACACCCAGAGAGGGGATGGGTGAATCAAGGTAGAAACTTTTTCTTTTAATGTGGTGGATATTGTTCCAACGTTGGTAGGAACTTGTTGAACCTGTATGATGAATATGATCAGAAAGCAAACATTTACATGCACAGAGAAGACACAACATGTAGAGACCCGAAGCTTAACGTATATGGTCATTACATTAATTTTACGGAATACTTAGTACATAACAAAAACACACACACAAGGACCGTAATAGTTTAGTGTCTTTGGAAACTCGGAATATAATCTTCTAATCGTGGTGAAAGATCTTCAACATCTCCCATAAAGATCTTACCTTTTTTTCTTACCTAAAACCTTTCTTTATATCCTGGGGAAAAGAAAACATAAAATGGTGAGCTCAAATGCTCAGTAAGGGTAAACAAAAGAAATATCAATCACATCATATTCATAAGAACATAACATTTTGGAAATATTAACCTGCAAAACAGATCATAATATCATAACATGGGATAAATCATAGTAGTGAAATGTAATCCCAATAATCATAACTTAAAAACCTGAAACTTTGTGGCATACACACATAATCATAGAGAATCATTTCTTATTAGTAAAGACTCATTGCCAAGACTATCTTAGTGGAAAAAATCCATTTCTGAACCGAGTCACCCTCGTTTCAGTCCTGTTTCACTGAACCGGTATAACCTACCGTTCCAGCCATGTCAATATCATGAGATATAAAATCTTTACCCAATGCATTGGAGGGAGATATAGGTCCCACCCATCTCATAATGATACCATTCTTATGTGTGCCACAAAATCATAAATCATACATCATTTCATAACCCATGTAATAAAAATGGGATTCTTAAACATCATGACATCATAAAACAATTCATATAAGATAAAGGAATTCATAAAAATAATTCCATCACAACATAATCAAATCAATGTAAGAATAGGGATAGAAACAGAATCCTATATTATCTTATATGGAAAATAATTTTGATAAAACACTTGAACTCCATTCTTGAGGAAAATATCATTTCTACATCAAAAACATTTTCCTTTCTTAACATGTCATACAATTTTAAACTAAAAGAAGTTGTTTAAAAATAAACGTGAAAACTTGTAAAGGAAGCTTCTTGGAAATAATATTTTAAAAATCCATTCATGCCGTATAAGTTAAAAAATACATTCTTCGTACTTTTGTCGGAAAAGTCAAAAAGTACCTCGTACGAAAAACGACAAAATATTCCTTTCATATCTTTTACTAAAAACTCACCGAAGGGTAAAAATGGATTTAAACAATTTTAGGTGGATGGAAATAATATTACATATTGAGGAAACATGTATTTGGATGATAAAATACACCCTAGTAAATACCAAAGTATAAACAATCTTGGATAAAAATGAGATTGTGATATTTCCCTTACCTTAGGTCCGATTTGCTTCATAAGTGTCTGAAACTCCTGTATAATGATTTAAATAATGTCATTGACTTATTCCAGAATCATATGCATTGTTATGATATCATATATGGTTCATTTATGACTTTATATTACCCGTTCTTTTGTAAATTCCATGTTACAGAGCATTTTGGGTAAAATTGTTTTATTTGTCGTCCGTGTTTTGACTTGTAATTATTCATATGATTACTTAGATCATGATTACTTAATTCCAGAATATAAAACATTATTTATATATAATATATATTCAGAATATACATATATATAATAAATCAGTAAATGGAAAGAAATACACCGTTCATGGAGACGGTAGGCCGTACGTACGCATGAACGCTGTTTTCATTTCCTTATTGAGTTGAATGGAATTAAGTAGATGATATACATATATATACACACATAAATCCAGTATCATTATTATGTCATATATTTCATGATTACTTATTATATATACTTTATAATCATTCATTAATGGTTAACGTGGAGAATGAATCTCATCGCGTCGTGGAGACAGTAGTCCGTACGTACGCACGAGCGATGATATCATTTTCATGATCGTGGGACTGTATTGGAGTGTATGTATACTATTTCAGAATCAATATCACTTTAAAATAATCATATATAGTTATTATTTAAACCATTATACCCATCCAAGTAAGGTGGTGGTGGAAAATAGATTACACCATGGCGTGGAGACGGTATTCCGTACGTACACACGCGCGGTGATTTCTTTTTCCGTGGGATGGATGGATGGTGAAATAGAGTTATTTAATACTTATAATAACATATCAGTATATGAGTGATACTGATGTTATTACTTCATAATGAAACAAATAAAGAAGAAGAAGTGGAAGAATAAATAAAGATGAAAGAATCGGTAACAGACATTACCTCTTCTTTGAAGTGCTTCTTTGAGACCTCTTTTTAGGGCATCAAAATGGGTCTTTGAAGAAGACCAGAACCTATAGAATGTTTCTAGGGAAGTGGATAAGAAAATTTGGCAGGGTTTGGCCGAGATTGAAGGCTCAAAGTTGTGTGAGGAAGAGAGGGAGGAGGTGCCCTTTTATAAGGGAGGAGAGGGGCACCTTTGGAATAACTAAAACTATTATTTTATTATAAAGTCAATTTCGGTTTTAAATAGATCCAAATTGATTTATTTAGAGGATAAGGTGGGTATGGGACGAAATAATCTCATCCAATAGAATCTAGACAAGTTTAGGTTCCTATTTTAACCTTATCATTTAGATTTAACATTAAGTTAAATAATTTTACTTTTACCATGTCTTCTTGTGTTCTTATACTATAAGGTTAATAAACTTAATATAAGAATCCAAACGAACACCAAGTTGTTTATTATTAATATATATAACCTTATATAAGTCATTTGGCCAAACCTTATATTTTTAGGAATAAAATAACAATTAATAATATAATATTTGTTTTAAAAACTATTTTATGTCAATTTTGACACTATTTAGTAATTGATTTTTCTGAAAATCATAACAGAATGATTAGTTCGAAACAAGTTAATTAAATCAATACTAACATGTCATATTAACCTAGAAAATTAGTGTAATTCATAAAAAGTCTCAAATTATATTTATTTGGGCATTTATAACATCAATTATGTCAATATTTCATTAATAAGATAATTACTCATCATCATTGTGTCATAAATAAATTAAATTATTTAATGTCTAAAAATTACAAATAAAATACCATTATGTATGAAATCCTTTTAGATTTATAATGAATATTTATAGTCGAATTTATCTTATGTATAACCCCATATTAAAAATGATTTACTTATTAAACTTTGATTTTAACTATTTTAACCCTTCTTTAAATAAATTAATAATAAATGTCCTAATCTAATCCAAGTGGGCCTAAATGGTCATATTTTATTCCTAAGGTTGTTTTTGGTCGAATTAAACTTGTCCAATAGAACTAGGACATGTGTTAGGGTAATAATAATATCATTTTTACCCTTAATTACCATATTTACTTTTAACTGTGGTAAAAAAAAGTAAAAAGTTACTATTCACCAAAAAATTATTTTCATCTCATTGAACCACATTTTACTTACTGACATCAACCCTGTCTCTCGGATTTTCTAAATTCCACTCACAGAAGCGGTAAAATTAAGTTTTATGAAAAATTCAGTTTTTTTAACTACCACTTAGTGGTTTCACTATTCATCAAAAATTGAAAGTTTTCAGAAAAATACCAAAAATTAGGCCTAAGCTATATTTGATATTATGAACTCAAAAATGATGTCTATTTTACCAAATTCAAAATATATCAGTTACATTAACTAATTTAAAAATTAATTCTCGTCGTCAAAACAAATTGCGTGTTTTTAAGAGATAATAACTATCAAAAGATTGACACTTGTTTATAACTGGTTTAAATGTGAAATTACATCCAATGACCAACATTGTATTAAATTGTAAAAATATATTCTAAATATACTTTAAAAATACTCAAATTAATAATTTATCTCTATTAATTATTTCGATTGAAAAAGTTGTTTTTAATTAAAGTTTAGTAATTTTCACTATTCATCAAAATATGAAAGTTATCCGAAAATTACCAAAATTTCACCCTGAGATAATTTCAATATTCTGAATCCAAAAATGAAGTCCATTTTAAAAAATAAAATTTACAAAATTTCAAAAAGTGGTTATTACTATTCATAACAGTTTGTTTTAATAATATTTTAATAGCATATCGTTGTTTAGCGAAACTTGGTGTTGCGTACAACACACGCTATCGTGGAAGGTCGCGATTGCGTGTAATTCAAGCTAGGTCAGAGATGCATGTTGTGAAAGCTCCTTGTAGCGTACAACACAAGACATTAATGAAATTAAAAATAATATTTTTCATAAAATCTCGGGGTGTTACATTCTACCCCCCTTAAAATGAATTTTGCCCTCGAAATTCATCAGGGTTATAAATGGTTTACTAATCGAAAGTTTCTTTGATAGAAACCCACATAGTAAAAAGGAATACCAAAACCAATATTTAAAAACAAAAGTATGAAACGTAACGGTTACCCAAATAAACTAATCACTGGGTTTCCACATAGGTGAAAATATGGATATGGAAGAGAAATCTAACCATCATGTTCTGATGGAGAGTGGTAGAGAACATGGCTATGGAAAAGCCAGTAGTCATAAATCCATAAATTTGTGACGATCTAAGGTACCATCTGATTCATCAGATATAAGAGCACTAGGACAACATTTTTGGTTTTCAAGATCATTTCCCTAAAGTTGAAGAATTTGAATTAGAATAAATACTTACTTTATTTTGGTACAATCTCACTGTTGTTCGTGCTTTGAACAATTTCCACTTCATCTCTTAAAGAAATGAATTTGAATTTGTTATTCATGAAGTGTTAATAGATCATGTGATAGAATGATGGGTCATTCCATCTGTTTGAAAGAAAATGTTAGCAAAAGTTATCAAATATACATAAGTCCATCTATCGTATATCATTCCAAAATGGACATATACTTCATCTATCATACCGCTTAATAAAATAAAACTAGGTTATACTAACCAGGGACTTCCTGTAGGCCAGTGGTAGGCGATAAAGGCCAGTCGCACTTCGGTTGTGGGTTCGATTCCCACAGCCTTGTTCGACGTGATGGGCTGTCGCCCGTCCTGCAGGTTGTCCTTTTTCTAAAACTACATTACTATAACATCACATAAATAATATCAAAAGTTCTATCCTTAAACAATACTAACTTATGTACAACATAATCCATTCCAATCTTTAGGCTTATCTAAAATACTTCGGTCCAAGCTCATAATATAAAGAAAATTATTACTTGAAATGTCATCAACCAAGAATGTTAATACCATCATTTATCCCCCATATATCTTGTTGGTCACATTCCAATCATGTGAATACCTTAATCATGTATTCTCTTGAAAAATGAATACCCATTAAACCTTAGTGAAAACATGAAGGCTGTAAAAAGTTAACTCTTTCCACATACCAAAATCCAAAAATTCTATATACTCAATCCATTACATAACCTTCTCCTTATATCAGTCATGAGCTCATGAATACTATCAAACATTTAATTTTCTCCTTATCCCTTCATTATGCGCATATCATCTATATTCCAAAATATCTGAATAACCTTTAATGGATACCGGTACCATTAATCATACACTTTCAAAACTCAAGGAAATACAACAGTGTAACAATCCTTAGATGTATCTTTATTCCATAGTACCATGAGATTACTTATACAAAATTACACTTGATAAACATGTAATCATTCCACAACCTTCTTAAACCATTGACAAAGCTTCAACAATTCTTTCAACTCACATATCATTTGTAGTCTCTTCATCATCATCAACATAAATACTACTCATACGGCCGTACTGATTCTCTTCATGAGACTTTCCCTTAGGGCATTGGTTTGCATAATGCCCGTACATTCCACATTTAAAACATTTAACCATTGTTGATGTCGTATCAATACCATTATCCTCATCCCTGGTGTTAACTGAACCTTTTCCTTTGCACTTACTGGCTTTGTGTCCTTCTTTTCCACACCCAAAGCGTCTTCCAGTTCCTTTGAAACATTCTCCTTGATGCCTCTTCCCACATGATTTACATAGGGGAAATTGAACTTTCTTTCCTCTATGATCATCATGAAACTCCATCTTTCTCTTATTAGTCGAGTCAGGAAACTTACCAAATTTTACTTTATTGATCATATTATGAGATTGCTGATTCGACATAATAATGATGTTTGGACTTCCAAATCCCATTTCATTTGGTTGCTCATGAAGAATATCATTCAATTGTCCATCATATCCTCCATTATCGTGAATCATCTTGTTTCCAGCCATTTTCTAAAACCCAAAAAGAATAGTGTTAGAGGCAAAAATCATAATAAAGGGGAAGTAACTTCAATATCTAACATCTTTGGTTTAATCTAATATCGTTACCATAGTTCTAGGACTATATCCTATACGTATACTTATCCTTAGGGACATACCTAGACATACCTTAGAAATATCTCTAGGGATCTCACTAATGATTTCGCATCCTAGTTTCCAAAGGTTGACTAAAATTTTCCTCTAATACCAACTGTAGAGACCCGAAGCTTAACATACATGGTCATTACATTACTTTTGCGGAATACTTAGTATATAAAAAAACACACACACAAGGACCGTAATAGTTTAGTGTCTTTGGAAACTCAGAATATAATCTTCTAATCGTGGTGAAAGATCTTCAACATCTCCCATAAAGATCTTCCCTTTTTTTCTTACCTAAAACCTTTCTTTATATCGTCGGGAAAAGAAAACATAAAAGGGTGAGCTCAAATGCTCAGTAAGGGTAAACAAAAGAAATATCAATCACATCATATTCATAAGAACATAACATTTTGGAAATATTAACCTGCAAAATAGATCATAATATCATAACATGGGATAAATCATAGTAGTGAAATGTAATCCCAATAATCATAACTTAAAAACCTGAAACTTTGTGTAATACACACATAATCATAGAGAATCATTTCTTATTAGTCAAGACTCATTGCCAAGACTATCTTAGTGGACAAAGTCCATTTCTGAACCGAGTCACCCTCGTTTCAGTCCTGTTTCACTGAACCGGTATAACCTACCGTTCCAGCCATGTCTATCTCATGAGATATAAAATCTTTACCCAATGCATTGGAGGGAGATATAGGTCCCACCCATCTCATAATTATACCATTCTTATGTGTGCCACAAAATCATAAATCATACATCATTTCATAACCCATGTAATAAAAATGGGATTCTTAAACATCATGACATCATAAAACAATTCATATAAGATAAAGGAATTCATAAAAATAATCCCATCACAACATAATCAAATCAATGTAAGAATAGGGATAGAAACAGAACCCTATATTATCTTAGATGTAAAATAATTTTGATAAAACACTTGAACTCCATTCTTGAGGAAAATATCCTTTCTACTTCAAAAACATTTTCCTTTCTTAACATGTCAAACAATTTTAAACTAAAAGAAGTTGTTTAAAAATAAACGTGAAAACTTGTAAAGGAATCTTCTTGGAAATAATGTTTTAAAAATCCATTCATGCCGTATAAGTTAAAAAAAAGCATTCTTCGTACTTTTTTCGTAAAAGTCAAAAAGTACCTCGTACGAAAAACGATAAAAGATTCCTTTCATATCTTTTACTAAAAACTCACCGAATGGTAAAATTGGATTTAAAAAATTGTAGGTGGATGGAAATAATATTACATATTGAGGAAACATGGATGTGGATGATAAAATACACCCCAGTAAATACCAAAGTATAAACAATCTCGGATAAAAATGAGATTGTGATATTTCCCTTACCTTAGGTCCGATTTGCTTCGTAAGTGTCCGAACCTCCTGTATAATGATTTAAATATTGTCATTGACTTATTCCAGAATCATACTCATTGTTATGATATCATATATGGTTCACTTATGACTTTATATTACCCGTTCTTTTGTAAATTCCATGTTACAGAGCGTTTTGGGTAAAATTGTTTCATTTGTCGTCCGTGTTTTGACTTGTAATTATTCATATGATTACTTAGATCATGATTACTTAATTCAATAATATAAAAATTGATTTATATATAATATATATTCAGAATATACATATATATAATAAATCAGTAAATGGAAAGAAATACACCGTTCATAGAGACGGTAGGTTGTACGTATACATGAACACTGTTTTCGTTTCCTTATTGAGTTGAATGGAATTAAGTAGATGATATAAATATTTATACACATAAATCCAGTATCATTATTATGTCATATATTTCATGATTACTTATTATATATACTTTATAATCATTCATTAATGGTTAACGTGGAGAATGAATCTCATCACGTCGTGGAGACGGTAGTCCGTACGTACGCACGAGCGATGATATCGTTCTCATGATCGTGGGACTGTATTGGAGTGTATGTATACTATTTCAGAATCAATATCACTTTAAAATAATCATATATAGTTATTATTTACACCATTATACCCATCCAAGTAAGGTGGTGGTGGAAAATAGATTACACCACGGCGTGAAGACGGTATTCCGTACGTACACACGCGCGGTGATTTCTTTTTCCGTGGGATGGATAGATGGTGAAATAGGGTTGTTTCATACTTATAAT
Source organism: Viscum album (assembly GCA_963277665.1). Lineage (NCBI taxonomy): Eukaryota > Viridiplantae > Streptophyta > Magnoliopsida > Santalales > Viscaceae > Viscum > Viscum album. Next base: position 179,404,220 of record OY728153.1, on the reverse strand, counting down.
AACATATCCGTATATGAGTGATACTGATGTTATTACTTCATAATGAAACAACTAAAGAAGAAGAAGTGGAAGAAGAAATAAAGATGAAAGAATCGGTAACGAACATTACCTCTTCTTTGAAGTGCTTCTTTGAGACCTCCTTTTAGGGCATTAAAATGGGTCTTTGAAGAAGACCAGAACCTCTAGGATGTTTATAGGGAAGTGGATAAGAGAATTTGGCAGGGGTTGACCGAGCTTGAAGGGTCAAAGTTGTGTGAGGAAGAGAGGGAGGAGGTTCCCTTTTATAAGGGAGGAGAGGGGCACCTTTGGAATAACTAAAACTATTATTTTATTATAAAGTCATGTTCGGTTTTAAATAGCTCCAAATTGATTTATTTCGAGGCTAAGGTGGGTATGGGTCGAAATCCTCTCATCCAATAGAATATAGACAAGTTTAGGTTCCTATTTTAACCTTATCATTTAGATTTAACATTAAGTTAAATAATTTTACTTTTACCGTGTCTTCATGTGTTCTTATACTATAAGGTTAATAAACTTACTATAAGAAGCCAAAAGAACCCCAAGTTGTTTATTATTAATATATATAACCTTATCTAAGTCATTTTGCTGAACCTTAGATTTTTAGGAATAAAATAACAATTAATAATATAATATTTGTTTTAAAAACTATTTTATGTCAATTTTGACACTATTTAGTAATTGATTTTTGTGAAAATCATAACAGAATGATTAGTTCGAAAAAAGTTAAATAAATCAATTATAACATGTCATATTAACCTATAAAATTAGTGTAATTCATAAAAAGTCTCAAATTATATTTATTTGGTCACTTATAACATCAATTATGTCAATATTTCATTAATAAGATAATTACTGCATCATCATTGTGTCATAAATAAATTAAATTATTTAATGTCTAAAAATTAAAAATAAAATACCATTATGTAGGAAATCTTCTTAGCTTTATAATGAATATTTATTGTCGAATTTATCATATGTATAACCCCATATTAAAAATGATTTACTTATTAAACTTTTATTTTAACTATTTTAACCCTTCTTTAAATAAATTAATAATAAATATCCTAATCTAATCCAAGTGGGCCTAAATAGTCATATTTTAATCCTAAGGTTGTTTTTGGTCGAATTAAACTTGTCCAATAGAATTAGGACATGTGTTAGGGTAATAATAATATCATTTTTACCCTTAATTACCCTATTTACTTTTAACCGTGGTAAAAAAAGTAAAAAGTTACTATTCAACAAAAAATTATTTTCATCTCATTGAACGAAATTTTACTTACTGACATCAACCGTGTCTCTCGGATTTTTGAAATTCCACTCACAGAAGCGGTAAAATTAAGTTTTATGAAAAATTCAGTTTTTTTAACTACCACTTAGTGGTTTCACTATTCATCAAAAATTGAAAGTTTTCAGAAAAATACCAAAAATTAGGCCTAAGCTATATTTGATATTATGAACTCAAAAATGATGTCGATTTTACCAAATTCAAAACATATCAGTTACATTAACTAATTTAAAAATTAATTCCCGTCGTCAAAACAAATGGCATGTTTTTAAGAGATAATAACTATCAAAAGATTGACACTTGTTTATAACTGGTTTAAATTTGAAATTACATCCAATGACCAACATTGTATTAAATTGTAAAAATATATTCTAAATATACTTTAAAAATAATCAAATTAATAATTTATCACTATTAATTATTTCGATTGAAAAAGTTGTTTTTAATTAAAATTTAGTAATTTTCACTATTCATCAAAATATGAAAGTTATCCGAAAATTACCAAAATTTCACCCTAAGCTAATTTCGATATTCTGAATCCAAAAATGAAGTCCATTTTGAAAAATAAAATTTACAAAATTTCAAAAAGTGGTTATTACTATTCATAACGGTTCGTTTTAATAATATTTTAATAGCATATCGTTGTTTAGCGAAACTTGGTGTTGCGTACAACACACGCTATCGTGGAAGGTCGCGATTGCGTGTAATTCAAGCCAAGTCAGAGATGCGTGTTGTGAAAGCTCCTTGTAGCGTACAACACAAGACATTAAGGAAATTAAAAAGAATATTTTTCATAAAATCTCGGGGTGTTACACAACACTTTTTACTTGGTTCACCACTAAGGGCTACGTCCAAGGAGCATACGCCGACAAGTTGTGAGTCATACCTAATTCCACTAAACTTCACTAGATGTGGATTACAAAGGTTCAAGAACAGTCACTCTGTCCTGGGCTCACTGCCTTCAGGGATAGCTCACTACATCCCTCGGGTCACTCCCGTTGACTCCCCCTGGCTCACAGCCCTTGGTAAAGTCACACTCAGTCTATAGATGTGAAGGTATCTTCATCATTGCAATAGAATGCATCCTCTGTTGTCTGAAGATGCTCCGTTGAAGTCCAATTTTCACTCGTATACTAAACCAACTTTGCACCGAAGGTATCAGGAAATCATCCAGTTTTCGTGCAGCTCCAAATGGTCCGGCATACAACAACCTCACCTGGCGCGCTTCTCTATGACCGGCGTGCAAGTTTCAAGAATGGAGCACAAGTCGCTTGCACGGTACAAAATCAGTGCACAGGTAACACCAACACAATTACGTGACACTGACTCCTTCGACTCCAAACTTGCGCGACTCTGCACCTTTAACTCCCAAACCGCCTTGGTCGTGCGACCAACAACCGGCGCACAGCCTCTACTTGCGGAACCCAACAACCACTTGCGCGACTTAACCACTTGCACGACGAGAGCTCGAAAAATCTCTAAGTCTTAAAATTCGTTCCAAATGAGGAGGGGTGGTCCTCTATTTATAGGCAAACTGGACCCCCTACGCGGTGGCATGCAAGTGTCCTCACGGCGCGCAAGTCCCGGCGCGTAGCTCCAACCGCCCTAACCTTTGTCGCATAACTCACTTGCACGACCAAACCAATACTTGCGTGACCCTATTCCCTTTTACATATTTTGAAGTTCTGATCATAAAGAACAATAGGCGCACAAATTTCCAACCGCCTAGGCATCGACGCACATGTCCTTTCTCAGCGCGCAAGTCACTTGCACGACCAGCCCAAAACTTGCGCGGCCCTTATCCCTTTGCCATTTTTCCATGTTCTGATCTTGAAAAAAATATGGCACACAAGTTTCCTCTCCTTCAATAACACGACGCACAAGTATCTTTTCCAAAAACACTTTTCTCCATTTGTTGATTTTCAGGCCCAAAAATTTGGCAAACACTGGGAAACGACGCCACCTTCAATATTGTTGTCTGCTTGAATTGTATGATTTCTTTGCTGGTTCACATTCTGAACTTCCACTAAGGATTAACAAAAAACACAAACCATACTCCAATTCATGCATAGAAGACCATGGTTCCAACAATGTACCGCTTTGGGTTTGTTGGCAATCAGAAAATAAATTCAATAGATCCCCATCCATGTGCAAACCAAAAACGCAAGAATCAACTCAGCCAACGCTCTAAGTCTACACGAGCAATGATCGGTGTAGAAAACAAGAGAGGAGGCTTGAATTGGGTTCTAGTGTTTTGGAATTCTCAATGACGCCCAAGAAGCATTACATGACCGATGTATTCCTTCTCATCCTTCTCATCCTATCACTGACACTGAATTCGCATCGTGTCACAGGAGCATTACATGCCTAAACATACATGAATTTATTCCTTTCTCCCCCATTGACAATAAACCCAAAGACAGGTAAATTGTTCAATGTTTTTCTCAAATCATACTCCCCCTTGATAGTATCTCCCCCACAAACCTGCATCACATCCATAAACAGATAAAAACAGTTATCAAAATCAGGGAGAGGGGGTATTGTAAAACCTCCTTATGCACTGGGAGGTGGCTGAACACTGAGGTTCAACCGATGATTCTAAAATACTACTGCTGACAGTGGCTTGGTCAGGATATCAGTCACTTGCTCATCAGTTCCCACATGATCTATTCTAATCACCCTTACTCAACTTTTTCTTTGATAAAGTGATACATGATATTAATATGTTTTGTTCGAGAATGCTGAACATGATTCTTTGTGAGATCAATTGTGCTCTTTTTATCACAGTAAATTACCATTGGTTGATGAACCTCATCACCAATATCTGTTAGTTGTTGCTTCATCCATAGCAGTTGAGTGCATGCCTTGGTGGAAGATATATACTCAGCTTCTGCAGTACTAAGAGAAGTACTTTCTTGTTTCTTTCTCAACCAGCCAACACATTTCTGCCCAATATAGAAGGCTCCACCACTGGTGGAATTTTTGTCTACTACATCACCGGCCCAATCCGCATCAGAAAACGCTAATAATTCGATGTTCCCGCCTGCAACAAAGTATAACCCAAAGTTATGTGTACATTGAATGTATCTCATGATTCTTTTTACTGCCGCCATATGTTCCTCCTTTGGATTACTCTAAAAACGGGCCGCAAGACATGTGGCAAAGAAAATATCTGGTCGTGTCGCTGTCAGGTACAGTAGGATCCCAATGATCCTCCTGTATATGGTGGGATCAACAAAGGCCCCATCTTCATTCTTTCCAAGTTTAGTTTCAACTGCAATCGGAGTTGACTTTGGTTTGGAGTCTTGCATATTAAACTTCTTCAGCAGCTCTCTTGCATAATTTTCCTGAGAAATGAAAGTGTATTCCTTCTTTTTAATCACCTGCAGCCCCAAGAAATATGTGATCTCCCCAATCATAGACATTTAAAATTATGATTTCATGTGATTGGAAAATTCTTCCACTGATATCTACCTGCTACCACCAAATATGATATCATCAACGTAGACTAGAACCATGAATTGATCTTTTGGATAATTCTTCACATAGAGATTTTGATCTACTCCTCCTCTTTTGAATTCTAGCTTCTTGAGATACGAATCTAGCCGTGAGTACCACGCCCGTGGTGAATGCTTCAAACCATATAGAGCTTTCTTCAGTTTGCAGACCTTTGTTTCATTAGTACCTAAAACAAAACCCACTGGTTGTTCAATGTAGACTTCTTCTTCGAGTACACCATTCAAGAATGCTGTCTTGACATCCATTTTATATACTTTGTATCCTCTTTGGAGTGCCATGGCAAGGAAAATCCTGATTGACTCCAGTCTAGCCACTGGAGAAAAGGTTTCTTCAACATCAATGCCTTCAATCTGGGAGTATCCTTTACATACCAGTCATGCCTTGTTTCTGATGACACTTCCATGCTCATAAAAATTATTTTTGAAGATCCATTTGGTACCAATCACATTGTGACCATTGGGTCTTTGGAAAAGATCCCATGTCTAATTCTTGTCAATATGATCTAATTCTTCATTCATGGATTTTACCCAAGATTCATCATTTGCAGGTTCTTCAAATGTGGATGGCTCCACAACTGACAGAAATGCAGATTGTGTCTTATTCCTCGTCCTTCTTGTTTGAGTGGGTGCACTCCTGTCCCCAATTATGTTGGATGGATCAATCTCAGCTCTTCGATTTCTCCTGCGAGGTTCAGTTGCATTCTCTTCCGCCACAATTTCTTCTTCAGATTCTTCTTCTGAGTCAACATCATGATGTGACTGATGAGTGTTTTTTACAACTTCCTCTATTTCTGTATTTTCATTTTCTCCACGTTCACTTTCTTCCTCACTTTCTATTACATCAGCATATGACGTCCTTGAGGCATTTGTGGTTTTCTCTTCAAATATCTTAACATCACTACTTTCCACAATCCTTCCTAAATGCTTGTTGAAACATTTGTAGGATTTTCTATTCATTGAGTAACCGAGGAATATTCCTTCATCTGCATTGTTTTCGTACTTCACTTGATTTAATTCTTTGTTCCTGATGAATCATTTACTTCCAAAGACACGAAAGTATTTTAAAGAGGGATTCCTTCCATTCCACAATTCATTTGGTGTCTTCGTCTCACCCATATAAAGTCCTGTTCGATTCTGAATATACACTACATCTTGAACAACCTCTTTCTAGTAATTCCATGGAATTCAACTCTCAATCAGCATAGTTCGTGCCATGTTGTTCACTTGTCGATTCCTACATTCAACAACTCCATTTTGTTGTGGAGTTCTCACAGCATCTACCTCATGCTGCATCCCATGCTTCTCCAGATAATTTTCAAATTAAATGGACGTGTATTCTCCTCCATTGTTAGATCACAACACTTTGATTGTTCATCTGATATCATTCTCGGCGATTCGCTGATATGTTTTCAGGTAGTCAAGGACTTGTCGTTTCCCGTGAATGACCATCACACATGCCATTATACTGTAATCATCTATGAAAAGGACAAAGTACCTTTCTCCATGAGTTCCAGCAACATTTATCGGCCCACAAACATCTTAATGAATCAGATCAAGAAGGTGAGATGCCCTTTTCTTCTTTGGCCAATATGAACTGCAGACCATCTTCCCACGAATGCAAGCATCACAAGACTTTTCATGCTCACGCTTCAGGTTGGGAATTTCCATGATAATCCTCAATTTTGATATTTTCTCCATGTCTTGTTGATTTATGTGCCCCAGTCTCCGATGCCACAAATTGTTTTCTTCTTCAACAGTCATGTAACAGACATTTTCTTCACTATCAACCTGATACAAGTTGCCTTATGTTCTGCATCCCTTACTAAGTGAATTACCTGTCTTTCCCTTGATAGTGCAACCTTTCTGATTAAAAGTAACTATAAGTCCCGAGTCACAGAGTTGACTCACATTGAGTAGATTATGACATAGGCCATCTACGTAAAGGACTTCAGTCTTCTTCAGTTCTCCATTAGCTAATTCGGTACTTCCACTCCCTTTGATTTTCAGATCTCCATCATTACCAAATCGTACTATACCATCAACCTTTCTTTTGATATCTATTAATAGGCCGACATTACCTGTCATATGAGATGAACAACCGCTATCTAGAATCCAGGTATTGTTGTTATTTGTAGCTTTGAGGGCCACCTCTGCAAGGTTGGATTTCTCAATCTTCTTACTTTCCTTCCATGGGACTTTGGATTGAGTATAGAGTACTGATGGGCTTTAAATTATCTCTTCCACGTACCCATGTTATTCATAGTCGAAATATTCTTTGAGAGGAGAAAACCTGTTTGAAATAGCAACACTGTCTTGCTGACCAGACTTGACATGTCTTGAACTTTGGTATGAGGTGTCCATGTCCCTTCTCTGCCTACAATTAGCAGCCTTATGACCAAAGTTAGAAGAATGAAAACAATATCCATAGGAATTGTTTCTTCTATAAGAATTAGGATATGAATTTCTTCTCCTTTGTTGAACTCCTACATCTTCTCCATTTAGATAGCTTCTTTCCTCTTCGCAATAAGACATGGTATGGCCCAGATAGCCACAGAACTGACACTTCATGAGAGGAAATGTCTTCTCACTTGAATTTCTCCTCATACCTTCTTCCTTGGGAGAATAGTTATACTGGATGTCATTTCTGAATGTTTGAGGATAATTTTCAGTTCTCCTTTTCGTTTGGATTGAGGGTTCCTTTTTCATCACTTTAGGAAACGTTTCAACATGTTCAACTTTCATCTTATCTTTATTTTAAATCTTTTCACTTCCAGCAGTTGATGTCTCAGATTCACAACCAATTCCACTCTTTCCCATGCAAGCGGGTCTTTGATCACTCAAGATTTTTCCAACCCCATCTAAACCACAATTGGCTCTTGTCAGTAATTTTTCATCTGAGAATATTCCAAACTGTATTTTCTACGTTGATTATTTTGGAATTGATTCAGTATCAAGTTTACTCCTAAGAGTAACAACTTCCTCCTCAAGACCCTCTGCAGTCTTGGATTTTTCTTCTAGTCTGGAGGTGAGGTCATTAATGACCTTTGCCTGCTCTTCAATTCTCATCTTCAGATCCACTACATCATCATTGATTTCAATTATTTTAGACTTCACCTTCACAAATTCTTCTAGTAGTTCAATTTCCACTTCAAGTTGATCAATGTATTCAGTTGATTCTTCTATAATTGATTTCAACTTATTGCAACTCTTAAATTTATTCTTAATCTTACTAACAGCATCCTTAAGTTGCATATCGGGATCTGCACAAGTTTTCAACTGTTTTTCTCCACCAGTATCTTCTAACTTTTCAACAGTGGCCATCATGGAAGCATGGTTCCAAGTTTTGAATTTTGGTTCTTCTTCATCACAAAATTCATTATCTTCTTCTTCCTCTTCACAGAAAAAACTATTCCTTTGCATTTTCTTTCTAGATTTGAAGTCTCCCTTTTTGAAAAACCTTCTCCGAGGCTTCTCGAAGCTTTCATCTTCAATATCTTCATCATTGATCTTTCTTAGGCACTAAGAGGCAATGTGCCCAACTTTTCCGCAACGAAAACATGCGAGAGGTAACTTCCCTTTGAATTTCCCTTTTCCCTTCTAGAACTTTTTTGCAATGAGAGAAAGAATTTATTTTTCTTCGTTATCTTCACCACGATTTTCTTTTGAAATTTTCAGTTTGTCCATGGCCTTAAATTTCATTTCCTTGCTCACAAGAGTCATAACATCTTCTAGTTTGATTCTCATTTCATATGATACTAAGCTGCTTAGGAGGTAATCCAGAGAATGTTTTGAAAGATCTCTTTCCTCAAGGGATAATACCTTTGTATTGTAAAGGGGTGGAATTATTCTCAGTATTTTCTTCACAATGTCAACATCTTTGATTTCTTCTCCTAGGCCCCGAATTACTCCAACTACTTCAGTGATTCGATTAAAGGATTCTGCATTCTCATCCAGATGCATCTTCTAATCGTTGAACCTATTGTGTAACACTTGTAGTTTCGCCTCCTTCACTTTTTTATCTCCTTCATAAATGTTCTGAATATTATCCCACATGGACTTTGCTGAGGTGAAATTCATCACCTTTAGGTAGATCTGATCAGAAAGGGATGCAGTGAGTGCATTTTTTTGCTTTAGAATCTGCATCAAGAATTTTCATGTCAGTGTTAGTCATAGCCAGCCCTGTTGGATCAGTGACTTGTATTCCTTGCATAGTAGAAAATAGAACTTCAATTTCAAGAGATCTTAGATGAGATCTCATTCTATTCTTCCAGATCTGGAAATTACTTCCATCGAAGTGAGGGAATCCCCTGACATTGACTGTATTCTCCATGACGATAAAGGAAAGATTCAACACCAGCAACCTTTACCCTCTGATACCACTTGTAGGACCCCGGGACACCCTGAGAGGGGAGGGGTAAATCAGGGTGGAAAATTTTTCTTTTAATGTGGTGGATCTTGTTCCCACATTGGTTGGAATGTTTTGAACATGTATGATGAATATGATCAGAAAGCAAACATTTACATGCACAGAGAAGACACAACACTTTTTACTTTGTTCACCACTAAGGTCTACATCCAAGGAGCATATGCCAAAAGGTTGTGAGTCGTACCTAATTCCACTAAACTTTAATAGATGTGGATTACAAAGGTTCGGGAACAATCACTATGTCCGGGTCTCACTGCCTTTACAATTGTTCAGGGATAGCTCACTGCGTCCCTTAGGTCACTCCCATTGACTCCCCCTGGCTCACAGCCCTTGGTAAAGTCACACTCAGTTTATAGACGTGAATGTGTCTTAATCATTGCAATATAATGAATACTTTGTTGTGTGTAGACTCTCTATTGAAGTCCAATTTTCACTCGTATACTAAACCCACTTTGCACCGAAGGTATCAGGCAATCTTCCAGTTTTCGTACAGCTCCAAAAGGTCCGGAATAAAACAACCTCACCTGGCGCGCTTCTCCATGACCGTTGCACAAGTTTCAAGAATGGCGTGCAAGTCACTTTCGTGGTACAAAATAAGCGTGCAGGTAACACCCACACACTTGCGCGACACTGACTCCTTCTACTGCAAACTTGCAAGACTGTGCACCTTTAACTCCCAAACCGCCTTGGTCGTGCAACCAACAACCGGCGCGCAACCTCTACTTGTACGACCCAAAAACCACTTGCGCGACTCAACCAATTGCACGATGAGAGATTGAAAAATCTCTCAGTCTTGAACTTCATTCGAAATGAGGAGGGGTGGTCCTCTATTTATAGGCAAATTGGACCCCCTGAGTGGTGGCGCACAAGTGTCCTCACGACGCACAAGTCCCGACGCGCAGCTCCAACTGCCCTAGCCTCTGTCGCGTAACTCACTTGCGTGACCAAACCAATACTTGCGCGACCCTCTTTGATTTTCCATATTTTGAAGGTCTGATCATAAAGAACAATAGGCATGAAACTTTCCAACCTCCTAGGCATCGGTGCACATTTCCTTTCTCAGCGCGCAAGTCACTTGCGCGACCAGCCCAAAACTTGCACGTCCCTTATCCCTTTGCCATTTTCCATGTTCTGATCTTGAAAAACATATGGCGCGCAAGTTTCCTCTTGTAAACAAATTAGAACTGAAGAGATTTCATTATTTTTCTCTACACCACCTGAAAGACTATGTTCCCATTCTGATTTACTCATTACGATGGAAGCATATATTCAATAACAGTTTCATCATTATGTTGATCTGCACAAAATTTAATAAGGAAAACATATTTCTTATCATTACAATTTTTAGAACGAAAACTCATTCTGATTTCTCTATTACGACGGGGACATCAGATTATTTCAACCTTCTTCAACTACTTCTACTTCTTCTTTTCTCAATATGATACCAAATATCTTTTTTGGCACTAAAATTATTTCTCTTTTATAATTATGAAAATTATCAACTTCATTCTCCAAAGATTTAAATATTTTAGATTTTGGTCTAACTAAAAATTAGCACCTTTAGTTTCTCTCATTACAATCAAGAAATCCTTCCCAGCCTTTAAACAAATTTGAATTCGATGATCTGAGACCATTTTGCTTTTTTTACTTCAACAACTTCCTTCTTCCACAAACTTTTTATTTTAAGCATGATTTCCTTCATGACTTTGATTAAGTTAAAGATTAAATTTGAATCATCTAACTTATAATTAAAATTATTGTAACTTCCCATTCTTATAGAAAAATCATTCTTTCTAAGCACCTAATTATGATTGGCCTGAATACGATTGGAAACACCTATTCTCTTCCTATCAGATGCTCAATATGATTTCCATCACTTCTTATACCACTTTATTTTATAAATATAACATCACAAGTTTTAAAAATTACTTACTATTTATCAAAAATACAAAATAGAAAAGCATCTTCAGATTTTTATTGGATCCAAGTAGAATCCAAAGCAAAACCTCATTACGATTTTCCTTTCATTACAGAACCAAAGTGAGTTTGATAAACCTTTTCTTCCAGAAAAAATATTCCCATTATTATGAAATTTATTAATATTTGTGAGTTTAATTTTATGAATACGATGGTCAGTCTGATTTTTACCAAAAACAAAGTGTGGATATTTCTCCTTCTTTGATATTTCCTTGACAACAAACGACAATACCTGAATATGAAAATATTACTTATTAGATTGATCCTAAAAAATGTATCATTAGAGTATTATGTGGATATATAGGGGAATATATTATTGAAGATGTAAGTTTTGTTGTTAGAGATCTAGGAACTACCATTTTTGATATTAAATTTTTCTACAAGTGAAGTGATTTTTCTGGATGTAGTGAGTTTCATGTTTGTCCATCAATAAGTACAACATATAACTTGGAGTTTGACTTCACACTGGACCAAATTTTATTAAAGGACTATAATTAATAGGTGATAGACAAGGTGGTAAGTGCAACAAAAGTTTTCATTAGCAATGAAAGTGATTCCACTAGAGGCTTTATGACCATAGTAGTTGGTGTATAATTCTGAGAAAGGGATATTGCGGAAGACCAATATATGTGAGGTATGATATTTTTTTAAGAAAGATAGGGTATGCATATTGAACTTGTTATATTAAAGGTTGGGAAAGATAATAATGATACTATTGGGGAAAAATATCCCTAGGTTGTGGATATTTTTTTGATGAAACTAAAAACTACATCACTATTCCTAGCTCACGTAGTGGAGATTGTAGCAAGGTGAGTCATGAGAGCTATGTTAATGGTGTATATGAACATTCATTGGATCCATTGGTTACTATAATTATGGAGGAAGTCAATAAAGAGGATGTAGGGTTAGTCGTATTACCTATGTTTCATGGATTACCTATGGGTTTAGTGTACAATATGCACAACTGATGTTATGATTAAATGTAGAAGGAAAAAACCCATCCCAAAACTGATTTAAATCTTGGAATGAGTGGGAAAGATACTGATATTTTTGAAGTTGGAAATAATTAGTTTTCAGCCCTATGTAGGTTAGATAATGATTTTTCCAAGTGAAAATATGATACTAAGGTTTTATATAATAGGGTTAGAGTAATTAGGGACATGATAAGTATAATGAGGAAGGTAATGTTCTTTTCTATTGGGATAGTTTATATTGATGAGGCAGATAAAGGGGCTACATTGAGCTTGGGTTTACCGTCATATAGATTTTAAAGAGCATATGGAAGTAATATTTTTTAGTTCTTATGCTTGAATAAATATGGGAAAAGATAAAACGTGATTCTATTATAGGATGGAATAGAAAAGTGGAAACTACAGTGCACTGGTTACCATATTTTGATAAAGTGGATCTTCTGTAAAAGTTAAATGGTACATAGATCAATATTTATAATTTCTAGGAGGATATTGAATAGAAGTTGGAGATTGATTTTTATTCCATAAAACATGTAATTTTTATTCAAGGTTACAATAGGTAATAAAAGAATATTTAGATGGGCAAACAGTTTCCCACCTCTAGACACTTTTTCCTACAAATTTTCTTTAAGTGATAAAGGAATGCTAATTTCCACCAGGTTTCTCTTACAATTCATTGGATCAATTTTATATTATGTTAATATTTATTATACCACTTTGGGTGATGTTTTTTTAAAGTGATATGGAAATTATTGTAGAATAATTTATGGAGAGAAGTTTTTAGACGGGAACTTCTAGTTGGAATAGCATGGTCCAGTTTTCCTCCTTATGGAACTTAGTAGACCAAATTTATCTAGGATTTATATTATATCCATAGATAGAAAAAGTAGAATTCAAACTAAATATTCTTCATCCGATTCACCGAATAGAAAATTAGAAAATAATGGGTGGATGGTTGGCTTATAATTAAAAATACTTCAAATATGACCACTTTTTGTTCAAAAATTATTTTAGTAATAAAGGTGGAGTGATGAGGTTGGTTTAACCATTTATGAATTTATATTTTATCTATATTTCCACCTTGAGGGTTAGGTGGTTTTTTAGGTGAGGGGGGAATGTTAGGTATGTGGGTCTTGATGTTTGTGTTAGAGGGAATAGATGCCTGAAAAGGGGTAGTATTTTACATGGAATTAGTTAGTTACTAGGATAGAAGGTATCATGTAAGAGTGTTTGGGGTTATAAATAAGGGAGGTGTTAGATAGGTTAGGGTAAAAATGTTGATTGTAATTTTAAGTATGGAATCTAGAGGGGTTGACCTTGGGAGGGTTGGCTTGGGCTTCATGAGTTTGGTCTTCTCTAGGAGTTTACTCTTTTTATAACTTCTTCTTACTCATCATATTTCACTATAATTCTATTCCATCCCAAATACCCCTAATTATATAAAGTGTTTTTGTGTTGTTTGTCCCATTTAATCTTCCCTATTTCTACTGTATGACCTACTTGTTAGCTCATTGCACTAATAAACTCCCTTGGAGATGACCACTCTCCTAAGGCCTGAACATAACCTCCCAAGGTCCAACTTCCACTAGAACAACTATAAATTCACAAATAAATATATGTAACCCCTATAAAACTACCACCCACACTTTATTAACTCTAAAAAATATTAATAACCCTTACCCATTTCTTCCAACCACTAATTACTACAATAATGAACTAAACCACCCCTAAAAGTTTATGCCTATTCCCTCTTACAGATAACCTCACTAGTTCAAAATCCTAACATTACCTCCCTCTAGAAAAAACATATTATCCTCAAGGTGGATAAATTATATGAATATTTCCATTGAAGGTCTAACCCAATATCTCCATATTCAAAATAGAAACAAATTGTCTTTTCATTTTATGCTTATTACTTTTAAACCGTTAGAGGTAAATTTTTGTTTCTATTACCAACATTTTAGCCTTCACTTACTCCATGTTATAAATGATAAACATAAACACATGGCTCGAAAGAATTTTTTTATAAAATGAAATTTCTTCACTTATATAGCCATCTATTAGGCCTAAGACTACCTGTATAACAATATTTGAGTAAAAATGTGGGCTACGTACTCTCATTTTGGTTATCAAAACACATATTTTGGAAGATCCTTCAACACTTGAAGAAAAACCACATATTTTAAACAATATTAGTGAACCATTATTGATGTTGTGTTTTAAAAACCTGGTGATAAGAACTCACGATCCTAATTCAACCGCAAAAGGTATCATATGCCCGAATCTTCCGTAACATCATAGCTCTCTCCAAGAATATTACGTGAAACAACCATACTATACTAAAATACATATTCATGGAATCTATAGTAGTTATTGTTGATTTTATTCTTGAAAATCACCCATTCCATGTGAAAATAAAATCCATTTTTCTTCTTATCTCAATTATCAGAAATTACCACATGGTTCTACCACATCCCCATGACTCCCATATTAACAGATGAGTGAAAATTTATATATAAATCCTTAGGCTTCTATGAGTTTCCCTAACCCTTAAAACTATTACGTATAAAATATTGACCACATCCACCTGTGATGAAAGATGATATACCATAAATAATGAATGCTATGGTGTTTTTATATCCCTTCACATGATTTCCATCTTTATGAATTCCCAATTTCATTTTATTTAGGTCAAAAACTAATATTTGAGTCTTTAAAATCAATAGTGTATACAAAAAAAGTTTTCTTCATTTTAGATTCCAAGCAATATCCCCTAGACATATAATATTATTTTGAGATAGAAAATCTATTATACCATGTAAGGACATTCATGAATTTTCTCATGGACCACAATGATCATTTTCTTGACCTTGTTCCCCATTATCCTTATATTTCCTAAGTGGAATTAACTAAAATTTAGTTTTCCTCAAATTAACAAATTCATAATTATAATCACTACCAAAAGGGTTTATAAATTCTGAACTATAATCAGAATAGTCCTTATTATCATTAAGTTATAGTATGCACACACTAGTATCCCCTAAAGAATTTTGGGCTATAGATTTCTCTTCTTTGAAATCTTTTTGAGGGTTGTTCCAATGATTCTTGATTTCATAGATAGATTATTCAAGAAAAACCTCAGCTATTACATCCCATTTTCTTCCATGTATATGAAGGGAAATCATTAAAGTGAACTCTTCATCCACTATTCTCCATTTTGAGGTGTCTACTCATTTAAAATTGGATACAAGAATGATACCCTTCCAATCATAAAGTATTCTATGGTTGAGGTAAAATTAATCATCAAAAGTAACTTTATGATCATTAACATCCAGTTTACCACTGTAGATATAAAATGCTCCTCTTACAACAATCATTCAACCATAGATATTCCCTAGAGACTTTACAAACTTTGGTAGATTTTTTTTACATATTTAGTTTCCATCCAAATTCAGGAACATCTCTAACAAATATCACATCCCTTTTGAAATCATTTACAACCATGTCAACTTTCATTATAATACCCAAAGATTTTAATATGTGATTAACTTTAAATAAATCAATGAATTCGATAGCTTTCTTCACACACAATACCAAAATAAAATGAGATACAACATATTAGATGAATATTATTAAGAAAATTTAATAATAGAAAAACACTAAGTAAATAAATATAATGTACTCAATTAAAAATTTATAAAAAATAGTATTAAGAACACCAAAACTTTTAAAATATCATTTTTCAATAAATTTAGTCTTTCTTTATATATTTTATTTTCATCTAAAAGATAAATTTATAAATTTTATAATTTGAATGTTTTAAAATTAATTTCATTTTTGGATTTATCATATCAAAATTTTCCTATGATGATTTTTTGGAATTTTTCTGAAATAATTGATTTTAAGTGAATAGTGAATATTAAAGCTTTTACCAAAATTGTAAATTTTATAACATTATTAATATATGAGAAATATATTTATGTTTATAAAACCTTTTAATTAATTAAATATTTATTTTAAAATTAAAACTATTTATTTTAAAATATCATTTTGAACTTAGAAAAACTATATTTGACATTTGAGAACATAAGTAGCATTTTATTCTAATTTAAAAACTATTTTTAGTTCATTGTTGTAATTAAAAAATTTAATGGTAATATTTGGTTTTGTATTTATTTGTAAGAAACATAAATATTATTTTTTATAATAAATTATATCATAAAAGTCAATTTAATTGATAAATTTATCCTACACATAAAGTTTAAACATAAAAACACACTTTTTTTCTAAAAACAGTTTTTTACATACCAATATTAAAATTAAATTTTATAATATTTATAAATTTTATTCTATAAACTAATTTTAATATTTTATATCAACATCTTAAACTCATTAATTTATAAAACACCTTTTTTCATCAAGAATCACTAAAACATGCTTGTTATTGATTTCATATTCAAGGATACACATTAAAACACTCATGAAAAGAATTTAAAACATCATAAATTATTATAAATCATCCATAATAGTAACTTTATTTACCTATTAAATATTTAATTTTTAATAATAATGAATAAAAACACCACTATTATGAAACTAATACAAATGATCAAAACTATAAACAACTGATGTGGGAAAATAGGTAAAAAAGAAACTAACTAGAATTAATATAGAGAACAACTATATATGAAGATTATAAATGAAAATGTATTTGATTAAGGTTATAAATTAAGTGATTAAGATAGCTATGTTTTTTATATATGAGGTTAAATTATGTTTGACGAAGTCAAAACAAGAGGTATTGATTTTAAAGGTCTCAATTTTGATTCTTTGAGACATGTGGCATGTTATAAACCATGTTTCCATTGTATAATGTTATATTGATTTAATATACCATGAATTTATATAATTTATTTACTTGTAATTATTTGGATATACTATTCTAAATCAAGTCATTTTCTTCAAATTCCTTTTGAATCAAATGTTACCCTAGTCGTAATAGTTTTTGGTAACTCAATTTTCATTCATTGAGTTATGATCTTTCTATAGAACTTATTTCATATATGTTTAGTACAATATTATATTTGATTTTATTACGTGGTTTTATCCCATTTTTTACATTTTTAACACATAAAACCCTTTTCAAATATTCCATGCTTCATAGAGTATGTTTCCTATAAGGGATATCGACAACTCAATTCTCCTTTCCTGGAGTTATAATGTTTCATCTTGAACATTGATTTTCCATTCTTGGGTTCTCCAACCCTAATATTTTTTATATGGTATTTTATAATCCTCTTTGGGATAATGATTTTTTAATGCAAAAATGTTTTATTACTCATTTTACAAAAATTTATTGAAAGGGATAAGGAAATGATTTAGGTGTGGTAAGGAAGGGCCCCTAGCTAGAAATTGATGATGGGATAAATCCACCAATGAGATGGAAGAAAGGAATGCCCCTGTCAAACCTCAGCCTATTTTCTAATGTTTTAACTATAAGGAACATGGAAACTATGTGAATAAATTCCTTAATCCAAGGGTTATTGAAAATAATTGAAAAATAAACAAGCTCTAAGAATAAGGATAGATCAATAAAACTCTATATTGATTATTTTGAACTAAAAAAGATCATGATAAATAACAGGTATCCTCTGCCACAAATTTATGACTTGTTTGATTAGCTATGTGGATCCCAATACTTATCTAAGTTGGATCTTCATTTGGGACATTATCAAGTAAAGGCGAAGAAGTAGAATATAGCCAAGACTCCTTTTTGTACAAGGTACGAGAACCATGAGTTCATAATTATTCCATTTAGACTCACTAATGCTCCAAAAATCTTTATAGACTTAATGAAAATAGACTTTAGGGATTAACTTAACAAATTTGTGGTAGTCTTTATAGATGATATGTTTATATAATCCTACAATAAGGAGGAATATGAGGAGCATTTAAATAATGTAATGAAGACCTTATGGAAGGATAATTTATATGAAAATTATATTAAATGTGTGTTTTGGAAGGGGAATATAACTTTATTAGGGTATGTTATCACCAAAAAGGGATATTTGTGGATTTTTCAAAAACATAGGTAAAAAAGGATAGCTTTGACTAATATATGTTAGGGAAATCAATAGTTTCTTGGATTATCTAGGTACTACCATTTATTTGTGAGAAACTTCTTACGATTTTCAATCCCAATAACCAAGCTTTCTCAGAAGGGGGTCAAGTTTGTCTTGACGGATGAATGTGGATAAATATTTAAAGAGATAAAGAAGAGGGTAATCACTATACATGTTCTCACATTACCTGCTAGTGGGGAAGGATTTGTGATATATAGTGATGTGTCTAAAAATTTATTGGGTTTTATACTCATGAAAGATGATTAATTAATAGCCTATTACTCCCTCAAATTATATATCCATGAGTAGAAATACCCAATGCATGATCAATAATTGGCTGTAGTGATCTTCGCACCAAATATTTGGTGAAATTACCTATATGGGGAGAAGTGTGACATATATACAGATCATAAAAGCCTCGAGTATAAATTCACACAAAAGGAGATTAATATGCACCAATGAAGGTGGTTAGATATGATCAATTTTTATGATTACTTAACCCATTACCATCCTAGGAAGGAAACAAAGTGGCATATGCTCTGAGTAGAAAGGATCCCCCAACCCTATCCCTAATGAGGATTGAAATGGATCTAATCTTCTTAGAATGAAAATTATATATATGGGTATAATAAAAGGGTATTCAACCTACCTTTCTAAAATAACTTCTCAACCATCTATTATTGATAGGATCAAGGAGGCCTAAAAAGATGATTAGGTGCTATAGAAAAAGCTAGAAAATATTTTGGTGTTCAACTTTGATGAAGATAGAGTTATAAGGTTTGGTACCCAAATATATGTCCCATCAAAACTATAACTGAAGGGAAAAATTCTGGATGATGAAAATATCTCATCCTTCTCTATTCATCTAGGAAGAACTAATAAATATAGATTTTTGAAGAAAAACATATAGTAGGATCACATGAAGAGAAATATATGAGAGTTCATATCAAAATGATTATTAAGCCAACAAGTCAAGGAAGAATAATGTAAGTCTAAGGGTATGATGAAACCACTACCCATACCAATATGTAAATGGGAAAACATAACCATGGATTTAATCATAGGATTCCCTAACAAACCTAAAGGTAATAATTCCATCTGGGTAGTAGTCATACACCTTAAAATTTTGATAAATCTCATTGCTATTAAGGAAGATTTCTCTCTCGACCAACTCTCCAAGTTATAATCAAGAGAATTGGCATGATTTTATGGATTTCCACTCTCTATTGTATCTTATTGGGATCCAAGGTTTACCTAAAGGTTTATATAATCCTTCATAAAGTGTTGGATACAGAACTAAGCTTCAGTACTACTTTTCACCCTCATATAGATGGTCCGTTTGAAAGGAACATTCAAACTCTGGAGGATATGTTGAGATCATGTTAAAAGGATTTCCAATGATGTTGGGACTATAACCTCCCCTTAGTGGAATTCTAATATGACAAAAATTTCAATTATAACATTCAAATTACCCCTTATGAGGTTATTTATGGGAAGAGGTGTTAGAATCTGACATGATGGGATGATGTTAGAGAGTGGAAACTAATGGGACCTGATCTTATCCAATAAATTACAGAGAAGGTTCAAACCATTTAGTGTTATATAAAATCCTCACAAAGTTAATAGAAATTTATACAGACAATCGTCTATGGATCCTAGAGTTTGAGGTTGAAGATAAAGTGTTAATTTATATATATTCATGGAATAAGTTAACAAGGATTGGGAAGAAGTGAAATCTTAGTTCTAGATATATCGACCCCTTTGAGATCCTTGATCACATCAGAGTGGTGGCCTATTGAATAACAATCCTAATTAACCTATCTCAAGTACATGATGTGTTCCATGTATACCTCTTGAGGAAGTAAATACTAGACCTTTCACATGTACTAAACCTAGAGGTAGTAAAATTGGAGAATGATAATTCATATGAGGAGTAGTCAGTGAAGATCTTATAACATAGAGATTTTTTTTACAAATAAGACAACTCACCTGTCCAAAGTATTGTGGCAGAACCATAGTTTTGAGGAAGTGGCATAGGAATCAGAAGAGGCGATGAAATAGAAGTACCCTTATTTGTTTTATTGTATAAAATGAAAATTTTTAGGGTGAAATTCCTGAACTGGGGAAAAATGTAATGACCCAAACATTTATATATGAAATTCCCTTTACAAATGAGTAAATGCCTTATTAAGAAACAAAATTATAGAAAACATATGCACTAATTTGGTTATTTTGGACCATTATATGGTTTTTAAAATTTAAAATACCATTAATCATCATAAATGTTGATGGTATAGACATTATATAGTGATTTTATTATTAGTATATATTAAGGGTTATGATAAAGTTCATTTGACCCAGAAAAATGAAGCGATAACCTTGACCAGTAGGATCGTATCCTATGAAGCCCATTTATCAAAGCTTACAAGGGAGATAGTATCATTAGGTTTTTCCATTGACCAATCCCAAGTTTATATTCAATAACTAAATCATGACCAAAACCATTTATGAGAGAAGTTCAAGCTCATCAATATCAAGACCCAAACCATGTTCACCGAACCACCCAAATAAAATCTCACCATCATAGACCTTACTCCTAGGGAATTCACTGGTGTAATAAAGGGATATGTATCTAAAACCTAAGATTATGAATTTATATGTCTTTATTTTTAATAAAATAATGATAATATCTATCTTTTATTACTTAATAATGATTAAATAATAAGTTTGATAAAAAATAGATTTTGGTATGATGAAACAAAATTATATTTTTGGAAATATATAGTTTTAATAAAGACACTTTTTTTAATGGTTTCAAGAATTTTTGGAAATAAATTATATTTTAATAAAATATTATTATAAAATATTATTTATTAAATATAAATGATAATATAATTCTATAAATACAAATGTAATTTTTATAAGTCTTAGAAAAATCATATTGTAAAAAACCAGTATTTATTAATAAATATGTATTTTTTATTTAAAAGTGTAAACTATCAAATTCCGAGAATCATTTTGATAAAATAAATATTATTTTTTAAATTGTTATGTCAAAATTATCCAATGGTGATTTTTTCATAATTTTCTGAGAGAGTTAATTTTTTGAATAAAAATAAAATGTGGTATAAATATACAATATGTATTATGACATCACAATGAACCAAAATTGATGTAATATATTCTATAAAAGGTATAGATGATAAAATTTATATTTACCCTTTAAAATTATGTGTTTTTGAAGTTATTTAATTAATTTTATAAATCCTTAATGAATCCTCTAAAACTTATATTATATTTTAAGATTTTAAAATCAAATCTTTATAAACATGAATCACTTCCATATCACCAAGGGTACTATTTTAATGAGTTTACTTCTTAGAACTATAAAATAATTAAATCCACTTCTATTTGTTATAAAGAATGTGAAAAAACTATGGGATGGTTTGTGGTTTGGATTAATTTATCATATACAGTTTAAAACCTATGTTTTGAAATTAATAAATAATTCTCCTCACTTTTGCTATAAAACTCACCCAAAATCTAATTATTCTTAACTAAAAACTATTATAGAATGAATTTACTCTTCCCTTCCCTCTCTATATCCCATCCAAGGCGCTTCAAAGCTCTTAATAATCCCCCCTAAGCTTCAAGAATCACCCTCTCATGGTAAGGGATCCTCTCATTCTCCTCTTTATTCAAGAACCTTATTTATGCCATGCCTTTTTTATTTCCAATTTTTCAAGTTGGGATATGTTTTTAATCATCCCTATTTCTATACTTATGATTCCCAAGTAATGATAGACCCATTTCTATCTCATTAAACCCTTATATAAACCTTTATATACACCCATTATGCTGCCAAAATTATTCTATAATTTTCCATGACAAACATTTGTGTAGTGAATACTTGTCTCCATTTCCACTCAAGGTTATTCAAATAGTTGTACCTATCCTCCATTTATTGGATATTTAAATTTATTTAAACCTCACTACTTAATAATGGGGTTAAAATTGATGAAAACATCCTTATGTTGTATGATATATGTGGCACACTTATGTATGTACATGATATAAAAGTGATGGGTCGACCTAGAGTTATATAGACCTCCAATACATTGGGTAATGTTTTTAACTCATGATATTCTATGTATGGTGCATGAGAGATTATATTAAGCACACTATGTTATGTTTTCTTGGTGGTTATCCTTGAGTTATGTTTATGGTGTCATGTTTTATGTTATTATCACATTTCTATATTGCCTTTATGTTATCATGTTATATCATGCCTCATTGTTCAAGATTATGATTATTACCCATCTTATATTACCTTGATATGTCTCTTGTTTCACATTTACCCCTTTACCCCATGATATGTTTTGTTTATTCCCTTACCAGGATTTATAACTCACCCCATTCTTATGTGTGTCCCTAGGTTATCCCATGTAGTTTTAGAAGATCGAAGGAATATAAGGTCTTGTTTCAGAGTTTTTAAATAATGGTATTATACCCATATTTAAAGTTAATGTTCAATGTACCTAATTTTCAAAAGAAACTAGGCCCCATGATCTTATGTGGTTATATTAAGTTTATATTTATATAATAAATCATGAATTAAGGTGTAATAAAATCTAGATTGTCATAATTTTCACCATATCCATTCATCATTTTTTTAGAAAAATATTTCCCAAACCTTAGTCCTCACATTTCTTTACATTTTTAATTTTATCCGTTCACCAAACACCATTGAACGTCCTATGTTCCTCATTTTTTGTCACATGTTTTATCACCTTTTGAGTTAGTTAATTCTGATTCGGTAGGTCCTTATATGGTTCCAAGTCATTTGAAATATATTTATCATGTTTTATTTATCAGCGATTTTTCTTGTATGACATGGGTTTACCTTATCCATGATTGTTCTGAACTATTTTATTTTATAAAATATACTTCTAATGAAATTTTTATTAAATTATCATCCAATATTAAATTCTTTCTACTAGATAATGGTCATAAGTATTTTATTTCTTTCCAAACTTTCCTTAAAGAACATGGTGTTATTCATAAGATGTTTTCCTTGAAAAACCTTAGTATAATGGAATGGTCAAGCATAAACTTTATCAAAAATAAAAGACCAATTAGGCTATACTATTTCAAATTTAGGTTTTGAGGTAATGATATTATTATAACTACCTATCTTATTAATCATCTTTCATCCCTTGTTCTTTAATGAGAGAGTTCTTTTTGGGTAATCCTTCCATACCACCCTCCTCATACACTCTCCCTTTTGTTTTTGGCTATTTATGTTATGTTCATAATACACACCACATTCAATAAAATTTTTCTCCATTCACCCTTTATTGTATAATTATGGGATATTTTCACACCTTGTGAGGATATTTATATTTCTCTCCTGACTAAGGATGTAATATAATATATATTAATGTTTCCTTTATTGATAACTATACATTCTCCTCATATTAGACCCTTACTTCTTGAACACTGATCATGATGTTTGTTTTCATATTATCATACACCCACCCTTACCGGTTCCTCTCACATATAATGATTTTTAAATTGGTCATGTCTATTATTGTCAACCATCAAAAATTCCTTTTGTGTTGATCGATAATTTCACTTCCCTGAATTTTTCTATCATTATTGAGATAATCATAAATGAATTTCCCATTTCCTTAAGTAAATTTATGTGTTCTTGTAAATATCATCCTATATATTCACATACCTAAACAAGTTAATCAGTAACAACCAAAACTTTGATATCTAATTTAGAGACTATATTTATTTATCATATGTTTGGAAAGACTAAATCTCATCACAAACCGATCTGAAAAATTAAAGTTAAAATGAAGGCTATAGAAGATAATAAAACATGGAACCTTGTATCCCTTCCGGTAAGAAAAAAATTAGTTGAGTGAAAATGGATTTATATGGTTCACCTAAATGTTGATGGTAATTTTCATCATCTTAAATCTCACTTGGCTATCAAAATATTTTCTCCAAAGTATAGAGTTAATTATTTCAACACTTTTTCACTAGATCCAATGAATTCAATTTACTTATTTATCTTTATGACTAATACACCCATTAGAATCTTCATCAACTCAAAGTAAAAAATGTAGTTATTTATTATTTTCTTAATAAAATTCCTACATATTATAATATAATAGATTCATTTTCTCTATGGTTGAATCCCATTTCTTCTATGTTCATCACTCACTATGAATTTCCCTTTCACATGGCTCAATAGATCCTACATTGTGGTTACTAAATTTTGATTTTCTCAGATTATGAAAGAATAATCCATATTTTATCAATAAAAATCCCCTAGTAGTATTTTCTAGGTTTTTAGTTTGATGATATCATTGTAAAAGGAAGTGATTATTATAGATAAATTGTCTCAAGTCCTATATTAATAATTAGTTTCAAACTGAGGACTTAGGATCCTTTATATTCTTAACATCAAAGTATTTCACTATAATAAAGGGATATTTATCTCTAAATGTAAATATACATTGGATCAATTATGATAAAGTTTTTTTCTTAGGATACTATCATTGATACCCCTCTTGATCCTGAGGAAAAGTCTTATCATGGTGATAATGCATCCTATTCTTTTTCTAAGCGATACCTTCTCCTTATTGGGAAACTCAATTACCTCACAATGAATCAAATTTTTGGGATGTAATTCTTCACATGATAAAATATATTAAAAAGGAACCCATTCATGATATTTAATATTTCGATCATGGTTATATGGATGTTGAGGCATTTTTGTGATTTCAATTATGCAAGTTTTTTATCTACTCAAAAGTCTACTTATGGGTACACGATCTTTCTTAGTGGTAACATGGTATCTTATAACAATAAGAAATAAAAAAATTTACCATGATATGGTGTTGATTTTGAATATCATGTCATTTTTTTGTAACTGTAAATATTCTTTGTCACTTCCAGCTCCTCTATGAAGTTGGATTTCCAATAATGAAATATACTCACATTTGGTTTGATAATTAGGATGAAATAAAAATATCCAGTCTACCATGAGTGGATTAAATACATTAAGGTGATTTTATACCCCCAATCATAATTCTCCTTATCAAAATCCAAAACTGACCCTCCAGTAGTAGAAGAAAAAGAAAAAAAGACAGATATGGAAGACATACCTCTAACCTCTAGAGCCAAAAGTCTCAATCTAAAGTCAAGGTAAAAATTCATCCCTATCGCTATCATGTTTCTCAATACCCCATTTTTTATCTTCTCTATCCTCATTACTGTTATAGGATCCTATAACTAATTTCTAACCACATGGAAAATCTATAATATACCCTCCAAACTAGTGCTTCCCTACCCCTTTTATATTGGTTCAATCACTGCTCAACTGATCCATCCAATTGTGGTCCTTATCAAAATCACCCCTATCAAGTTTAGTTTTTTTTTCAAAAGACTACAATCCATAAATTGGATTTTAATAATAAAATCATATTATAAATTAGCTTCTTCAATAGAATTTTCATTCCACTATATTATCCATTAGGGAATATACTCACAATTTTAAAATGTAGTCTGAGATATTAAAAGTTTAAATGGGTAAATAGAATTTGTAAATTCCATTTACATGACCTTAAGAAAGGTTAAAGAGAATAGATTTTTTCCAAAAGTAATTTTAAGTTGGGATATGTGAAAAAAAGATTTCACACTAAAGGTTTTAGGTAACTGTAATTGATATGATACAAGTTCCACCTTTTTAACAATATAAAAAGGTTCAAAAAATCATGGAGAAATATTTTAATTAATTTTAGGATTAAATAAATATTGTTGACGAGGTAACAGATTCAAAAATACCCATACACCAATCTCAACAACTATATTATGATGGTGTTTATTTTCTTGTTGATGCATTTGATCCTATGCTCAAAGGCGGATAAATTTTAATTGATATAATGCTTTAGCTTGGTCTAATAAACCACGAATGACTATCTCAACCCATGTTTCATTAGGAATACAACATAAGAGGGAAATAGGTTATTTATTATAAAATGTAGCAAATGGGATAATATTAATGAATTTTTGGAATGAAGTATTATACTATAATTTAACCAAAGGTACCCAAGTGTACCATGTTTTGGGTTATTGAAAAATAACATAAGTATGTCTCATGATAGTAATTAATTACCTATTTTGACCTTTTATTTTGAGAAAATTTAACAATAAATGAAGGATCTCAATCAGTAGTGATTGAAGAAGGCATGACATATAAATAGAACATTTCTTTAGTAAACAACTCAGCTATTCTCTATACTTTGTATAGAATTCCATCAATGGTGACCCATTATTGGAGTATAGATTTCAATGTCTTATGATTTTCAAACACTCAAAAATGTCATACCAAATTCTAGTATGCCGGTGTTGAATGGATAAAATGAGGGATATTATCTCCCATTCATAAGAAGGTTTATATTAAAAGATAACATAGATAGCTAATATGGTGGTTATAGTGACTTTATGATTGAGTGGATCAAAAGCTGTTAACTTCACCCCTTGAAAAGTAATCCTTCTTTATCAATTCAGTTAAGGCACATGATACATTACCATAATCTTAGATGAATCTTTGGTAATATCACATAAAGTCTTAAACACCCTTCACACCCTTAAAATTTTGAGTAGGCTAATCAAGTATATATTTTATTTTAGCGGGATCCATAGAAAATCATTTTCCAAAGATTATATGAACTAAATATTCTACAAATGTTTTTCCAAATTGGTACTTTTTACAGTTGATAAAAAAATTATTATGCTGTAGTATGGTTAAATCCACAATAATATCCTGTAAATTATGCTTCCATGATAAAATTTAAATTAGTATATCATTGAAAAAACAAGATAGTTTGTTGAAGGTAAGGCTTGAAAGTATTAGTCATAGATTCTTGGGATATTTATGGGGATTTGGTAACCATGAATGACATGAATAGGGACTCATAATTCCCATTATGTGTTTTAAAATCATTTTTCCACAACATATTTATTTTGATATGATGATATCTGAATTTAAGGTCAATATTCATAAAGACTTGAGAACCATGAGGTTCATCTAAAAAATTCTCCACCATAGGTATGATAAAATAGTATTAGAATATCACCTTGTCTAGTTATTTATAATGAATTCACATTCATGATGATGGATCTTTTTTACTATGATAACTAGGCCTGGGAAGTCATTGATTTTGGGGTGGATAACCCCATTTTGTAGGGTTCATAGACTTGACATTATATTTAATCCTTGTGATAATGAGGGTAATGATATGTATTTCATCCCTATAATAATTAGGGTAGTGATATGGTCATACCGATACTCATCCCTACCCATACCAAAGGGTGATGGCATGACAACAACTTCTTTTTAGAGGTATTCCCATTGGTTCTTGAAAAATTAATGAAAAATAGTTTAGAAAATGGTGCATATCTTATTTCTAAGTTAATGGTAGAGTTGAGCTATAGCCGTTGTCTATTTTTACACATTTATAAAAGCATAAAATCTTAGATACCACCATGGAACATGACCAGAACACACTTTTCAGCATGTGACTTGAATTCCCATTACTGCCTCAGAGTTTAGTGATTTTATCACAAACTTAAAATCTGATATAAATGTTATCAAAATTAGAAAAAAATTATCCAAGGTACCACAACCAAGATACTCAAAGAATTTAACCCATGACTTCCATATCCAACACCCATGAATAAATCATACAATATAAATCTACAATGTCAACTTATATATTATAACATTTCCCCTTGAAAATAGTTTGGTACCCATTTCTCAATTTTATTTCTAACCCCCCACATACATTCCACCTACTGACCCAAGGCTGAGACCAATATTAGAGATATGAAATTGTGTGATTCCCTACTAACTTAATAGAAACATGACTATAATGTGATTAATATCCCATTATAGTTTCATAGTTTGAAGTTTCTTGTTTGAATTAAAAATAAATCTATTTAACTCTAAAAATATAATAGAATTGATTACCATAAAATCTTCCTCCTCCCGTGTATCCAAAAAATCATAATCATCTAGTGTTTCACCAATATATTCCAAAAATTCACCTTCTCCTAAAACCAAAACCCTATATTTGGGATTAGGAAACTTATGAAATGGTATAGATTTCAGGACACATTGGAAATAAACAACATTAAAACACATTTATTCCCATTAATGTGCAATGTAGTTATGGAAACCACATTATTATGTTGTGTAGAATTATTTAATAAGATTACATTATTCATTTGTTACATTTTATGACTGTAAATTATAATAACTTGATGTTAAGAGAACATTATTTCAAGGTGAGTAAAAGGAGAAAATTTCTATGAAGCCCCCAAAGGGTTAAACCAGTAATATTAAAAGAAGTTAATGTTTGTTTGTTAAATAAACCATTGTATGGTTTAAAACAATATTCAAAATAGTGGTATAAGAAATTTTATTCTATTAGGTTGAAAAATGGTTTTAATCATAGTAGATATGATTTTTGTGTTTATTTTATATCTTTAAAGCATGAAATGGGTTTTCATCTATTATACAATGATGGTATGTTAATAATTTATTAGAACATGAGGGTGATTTAAAATATGAAAATACAACTCAAATCCTTTTTTTAAAATAAATGATCTGGGTAATGCTAAAATATTTCTCTGTATGGAAGTTGTTAAATAAAGGGAATATAAAATTTTATATCCATACTAGAATTATTATGAAAAAATATCCTAAAATGATATTTTTTTATAATCTAAAACCAACAAGAATACCTCAAAGTAAACAATTTAAAATATCCCTTTCACAAACAACTACCATTGAATCAAATTTATTATATGAGTATAATAAGATAATATAGTGGGAAGTATTATGTATGTCATGATTTTCTTGATCCAAGTGCCCAAATAATCTAGGGAAGACTTATTGGCATGTATAGAAATGAATACTGAAAGTATGTTTTGATATCATATGATTTGTGTTTATTATATGGTATGAAAGTTAATTTTGAGCATAAAGTGGTAGGTTATATAGAATCTGATTATATTTCTAATATAGGCCCATGTAAATATCTCACTTCTTATGTTTTTATAGCATTCAATGGTCTAAATTATTGGAGACGTAACTTGTTGTCTGTAGTTACTTTATCCACCACTGAGGCTATAAATATTATATTATATTTTTCTAGAGACATTATTGAATATGGGATAATACAAGTTAATAAGATACATATGAATTATAATTCATTCAATAGTTTTAAAAATATTATTGCATTATCAAATTTTAAACATTGTTTAGAAATTTTAAGCATGTGATCAGTTCCATAATCTGGGAGCATAAACTCCATGTGAATTTATAGGTTAAACATTTTTATTCACAAATTAAAGATCTGTGAAAATGGGTTTTCATGGTATCATAAATAAAAGAAATTATATAATTTTCCCATGAAAATAAATTTCATGCAAAAAAATTTATATTTATTTTAACATGCTTATTATATTTTTTGGGTTGGTTTTATTAGTTTCTGATAAGACTTAATTTTCCATTAGGTTCCATTTTTTTGGATTTACTACTTTAGGGTTGGTTCTCTTTCTGGGCCACTCATTATGGGGCTTGTCTCATTTTCTAATCCAATCTCAATACAATGAATTATTCCAGACTATGGGTTTCCGTTCATTTAGTGGTTCTTCTTTTTATACTTTGTGTTTATTTGTGTATTTTTTTCACTATCTTATACTAATGGATTTTCCTGATGCCTTGATGAAAAAATAGCTTACCTCTACAAGTCCCTACTCAGGCGATGATGAGTTAAATTAACGAGACTTACACTCACCCAACATCATTGGATCACTTATATGATTCATGCTCTACCTTGTCATATAGAATAATTTTGTGTTTTAAGAATGGATCAGCAAATGAGACATGCCCCACAATGATTGGCCTATAAATATCACCAACCCCATAATAGTAAATCCTAAAGAATAGATCCTTATAGTAAAGTAAATCCCAGAATATACTAATCGAACCAACCTTGAAAATATAATAAGCATGGTAAAATAAATATAAATGTTTTTTTCATGGAAATTAATTGCATAGGGAAAATAATATTAAACATTTTAATTTTGAAGACCATGAAAACCCATTATTACAAATCTTTACCATGTAAATAAAAATGCATAACCATTAAATTCACATGGTTTTTCTGAACCCAATTTGTTGAACTGATCACATGCTTAAAATTTATAAAAAATGCCTAAACTTTGAAAATGGAGAATCCTTAGTCAAAATATTAGTTGAATTATCATTCATATGTATCTTATTGACACATATTATCCCAGATTCAATAATGTATCTAACAAAATATAATCTAATATCTATAACCTCAATGAAGGATAAAGAAACTACAAACAACATGTTACATTTCTAATAATTTGGACTATTTAATGAAGTAAAAACATAAGCAGTAATATATTTATGAGTTCCTATATTAGTAATATAATTAGAGCCTGCATAACCTACACTACCATATATCACATAATACATAGAGCCTTCTTTTATCAACACTAAAGAGAAATCACTGAAAAAGGGTTACCTTTATCAACATTAGCTAAATGCAATGATAAATGTAACTTTTATCGATGCTAAAAAAAGCGATGATAAAGGTGTACCCTTTATTAGTGTTTTTTAGCACTAATAAAGTTGGATCTTTATGAGCACTATTCTTAGCACTGATAAAAACTTTTGATAAAAAATATTAATAATATATATATAATAAGCATATTTTTATTAAAAAAATGTTTATTTATATACATTAATTAAAAATGCATGTTTATAATTAATATAAATATGATATATTAATATATATTTTTTAATAATACATATATATATATATATAATTTTTTAACGAAGTATTAATAAGATTATAAATAAATAAATAAATATTAAAATAATTATAAAATAATAATAAATATATTTAAATAATAAATATTTTTTATTATATTTACAATTATATATAATTATATGTTAATAAATATTTATATAATTATATAAATATATATAATTAAATACATATATATAATTATATATATATATATAATTATATAAATATATAAATATATAATTATATATAATTATGTAATTTTTTTAATTATATGAATATTTTTATATTTATATGCAAATATTTATAAATTTATTTATTTATAATTATAATTATAATTATATATATTTAAATAATTATAAAATTATAATAAATATATTTAAATAATATTTATTTGTTATATTTATAATTATATAAATATATCTATAATTATATAGAAATATTTATAAACATATTTATTTATAATTATAATTATAATTATAAATAAATAAATAAATATATTAATATATTTATATATTTTTATATAAGATTTATATTAAAATAAGTATATATAGATTTAAAGTAATATATAAATATGAATTATATAACTTTTAATAAAAAATGAATCTTATTTTCATTATTTTCTATATAAAAATTTATCAAATTTATATTAGTCAAAAATTTTAATAGTATTTTTTAAAAGGTTGAGGTGCTGAGGACCCTTTATTAAATAAGAAACAAAAACAGATGAGGAAACCTACAAGACAAAAATATACCCATCCAAAATGATAAAGAAAAAACATCAATTAACTCAAGAACGAGTACTCATACTATGATGAAAGGAGCATCCACCCCGACCATGAGGATGTCTTCCTCTTCTCCAAGTTTTTACCTGTATCCATGGCTCACCTCCATTATCTAGAATTCTAGCATAAAAAACATCTCTCATATCTTTTACTCCCATCACATTAACATTTATCCAGTCTTCCTCTTCACTATTTATAGATGCAAGAAACTCAAAGGGATTGCGAATACTAACCTTCCTATGCAATTTGTCCTTTGTCAGCTGAGCATGTTTAATACTTGTTGTCAGAGAGGCAACATCATCTAGATTTTTTCTTGGAACCTTGGCATTCTCTGCCTCCTTGGCATTATCTACCACTTCAGTACCAACCATCATTGAAACCAAAGAATTCCTGATTTCCCTACCATGAGTTGGATCTAATGTCAACATAGGACCAAAATGAACTCTTACAGGGGCCACGGGGTGCTGAATTCCACAGTTTTTAAAATCCATGATGTGTCCAACTCCTTAATTATATTTATTAAGTGAATCCATAAAACTACTTAACTACACTTCTATATCAACTCTTATAAAGGGAGAAGAAGCAGATGCACCATGAATCACCTTGCCCTGTGCATGTTTTGAAGCTAAACCAATTTCATGAACATTTGAAGAAACCGATGTCTGCACGCCACAAAGGCCATGTTCAGAAACTATAATCTTCTTGTTGAGAACCATATCAGTCCCAGCCAACTCATTTCCAATACTCACCACCCTCTAACTTTGATGCATCCCAATAGAGGTAGAAGAATTAGATGAGACATACTACCGAGAAGGATCAACCACCTCCTTGTAGTCCTTCACAAGCATATCATGACATTTCTTAGCATTATCCTAAACCGACAAAGGGTTCCTTTTGGATTTCACTGGGATGAATATATCCAGTTTGGCCTTCTATTTTAAACTCTTGGAATCCATTACTTTTTGTTCCTACCAAAGATTAAAATTAGCATATGCTTGTGAAGAAAACTTTTTATCTATTTGATTGTCATCAGATTCTACTTCACCATGAGCATCAACAATGCCCCTAGACAAGGAATCCCTAAAGGAGACTCTAGCACCCAAATGACCTTCATCCACCAAATCAACCCAAGGCCCTTTGGGATTAACTAGATTTATCTAGACAAAAGGTGAAGATCCTTCCTCCTCTAGTGGTGAATGAGTAGAATTATAACTGGTGAACATTGCATGCCCATCATTCTCTTCATGATTAGAAAACTTCAATCCCCTAGATGAGACTTCATCCTAAACACTTGAATGGATCGAATTTCCTATGATAGGAGAAAGGAAAATAGAATCCCTAACATTAACATCAGCCTGATTTTCAGTGTTTTGTACAATGCTAATAATTTTTTTTCTATAATGGTGGTGTAAATCATGGCTTTTAAGATGAAGGTTGGAGAAAATTTAATCACCCATACAAACTGACTTCTTATGACCAATGATTCTACATGAATCATAAAAAGGAAGTGTTCGATCATACTCTATTCTTAAGTTAACATCATTTTGTGGAGCGGAGATAATAACTTTATTAATCAAAGTGGAACTTAGATCTATTTCAACCAAAACCCTTGTAAAATGACCAAATGAGACCAATTCAGTGGCACTGTCCATCCGGATTGGTATACCAATCACATAATCTATATCAAAAAGGATTTCATAATACCATAAAACCCAATTTAAACCGTGAATCTTCACCCAAACCTATACGAAAGTTTCTCTAAAATCATTAAAGTTAAAATTTAAGTTCCAATCATTCACCCTTAGGATGCTCGATCTTAAGTTGATCGAGCCAGTACTTCAAGCCCCACCTTTTAGTTTAGCATAGGGGAAAAGAATATGGGAAAAACCTATACTAAGAGATATACATTTGAAATCAGAAAATCCCCAAATAGAAACTAATAGGAAAACTAGGTCAACAATTTTCTATGGTTTCATGCCCTTCAACAGAGATATACGAGCAATAAATGAGTGCT
Organism: Viscum album; assembly: GCA_963277665.1. NCBI lineage: Eukaryota > Viridiplantae > Streptophyta > Magnoliopsida > Santalales > Viscaceae > Viscum > Viscum album. Next base: position 179,370,172 of record OY728153.1, on the reverse strand, counting down.
TACACAGATTGATTCTCTCCGAGATAGCTCTTTCATAGGTTGATATGTGTGTATGTAGATGTGTATGTGTACATATGTATGTCTGTAATTCACGTAAATGTTACGAATTCACTTATTTTTTTCAATTTATTTAATTTAGTTTATTTATTTACTATTATATATTCATTAATAATGTTAAAAATATATTTAATCATTTTGTAAAATTTATCTATACATATATTTATTAACAATACATGTAACATTTTCAATATGTTTTTAATTTATATGAATAATATTTATTTTTTTTTATTTATTAAATTTTAACATTTAAAATATGTTTGAAATTTATAGAATTCATCTATTTAAATGATTTTTTTAATAATTTTGTAATTTAAATATTTATTTATATAATTAAAATATATATAATTTGTTCAAAAAATTATTTATGAAATTATAGATAAATAAATATATATTTAAATAATTATAAAATTATAATAAATATATTTAAATAATAATTATATTTAGTATATTTATAATTATATATTAATAAATAAATATATTTACATAAATATATTTATAATTAAATATAAATATTTTTTAAATATTTTTTTTATAATTATAAATATAAGTAAATAAATATATATTTAAATAATATAAAAATTATAATAAATATATTTAAATTGTAAATATATTTATTATATTTATATTTATATATTTATAATTATATATAAGTACTTTTTAAAAATATTTATTTATAATTATAATTATATATATATTTAAATGATTATAAAATTATATATAAATATATTTAAATAATAAATATACTTATTATATTTATAATGGTATGTATTTATATATTGATATAAATATATATAATTATATAAATATACTAAAGAGGTGTAGACCACGAGGTATAATTATATAAATTTATAAATATATATAAATATATTTATAATTATATAGTTATATTTTTAAATATATATATTTATATTTATAGTAAGAAATAAATAAATAAATAATAAAATAATTATAAAATTATAATAAGTATATTTAGATAATATATATATTTATTATAATTTTATAAATATATATATTTATAAATTAATTTATATATATAATTATGTAAATATATTTATAATTATATAAAAATATTTATAAAAATATTTATTTGTAAATATAATTATAATAAATATATATATATTTAAATAATTATAAAATTATAATAAATATATTTAAATAAAAAATATATTTATTATATTTATAATTTTATAAATATATATAATAATATAAATATAAATAATTATATAAATATATTTATAAATATATTCAAATATTTATAAATACATAGAAATATTTTTAAATATATTTATTTATAATTATAATTGTAAATAAATAAATATATAATCAAGATTAGATCTTTATCATCACTTTTTTAGCATTGATAATGATATATCTTTATTATTGTAAGAATTTTAGCACTGATAACGAATTTTTTTATCAGCGCTTTCTATTTTAGCATTGATAAAACTACTCTTTATTAGTGTTTTTTGAAAGTACTGATAAAAGACTTACGTGATCTTATAAAAAGAACCATAACAAACTATTATCCCCAATCACGCCTTCAAGCTCTCATAGAACCATATTTCTGTCGTCGCTGCTCTCCCTACCGCCGCTCCCTGCCGTCACCGTCGCTCCCTGTCGTCGTCATCGCTCTCTATCGTCGTCATCAATCCCTTGTAGAACCTAACCATTGCAGAACCGAACCCTCACAGAATTGAACCCTCACCACTCTTCATCAACGAATTTCTACTCTTCATTAACAAATTAATCCTCTCAAGATCTAAGGTATGAGATTATTTCTTCTCAGCTTTAATCACTCTTCATTATGAACGCGAATCGTGGCTACTGAATTCTATATAACCCCTTCTTCCCCTTGTTCTTGAAACATGAAAACCAGTACACTTTTGATTAAATTAAATTCTCCCAACAAATAAACCCAGTCATCCCTATGTAATAAAAATTTCTGATTCCAATCCCTAAAGAAATTCTAATCTTTCTTTTCAATTCAGTAAATATATCAGTTCTTTCTCAATATTTCTCTGTTCATTCTTGATTGGGTTAGGTCCATGTGATTCAAACTGGATTCACCCCTTTCATTATTAATATTGAAGTCATAGGTTATGTGTAACCCTCTAGGGGGCACTATCAAAGTGACCCATTTTGCCCTTATCTACTTGTTATGTTCTTGGAGGTTTAGAATTATATGAGGATCTTTTTTGTGAAAGAAGCCTCTAATTATCCTTGCCTCTCCTAACATGGATTCTAAACTGCACTTCCTGTATGATTTTCTTCCACAAAAATATAATTTTACTTATATTATGAAGATAAATGTCTTTAAATAAATAAGTAATAATAGTAATCCTTATATAATTTAAACTCAATTAATTGTTTAAATCTTTAAACACCATTTATTTTGATCAAGGAAACCTTAATATATGAATCAAATAATTCAAACTAGATATAAGAAACTAAGAAAATATTTCAATGTTATTTATTATAAAAAAATCCTTAAAACTTGATAGATAAATGCCTTTAAGACTACTGTTGTGTTTTACATCACTTATTTAATAACTTATTAAGTGTTTTTGTGAGATTTTTTCCATATTTTTAAGTGATATTGAAATATTTTTTTAAAAGAAATATATAGAATAAATTATATAAGTGATAAGTGGTATAAAATAAGTGATATCAAATAATTCCAAGCAATACTACCCAATAAAAAGGGAATTTATGGCTTTGGTTGCATTTAATAACTCTTAAAAGAGTTCATAACTATCATTAATCTTGATGAAGTGATTTGAAAAAAAAATTATGTTTGTTAAATTTCTAAAAAATATTCATTTAATTTTTTTAAAAAATTAAATAAGTGTTAGAAAATCATTCTTTTTTAGTAAACAATTTAAAAACTATAAAGGGGTGAAAATAATTTTAATTATTATTTTAAAATTCATTTTTTGGATATGGTTGATGCAATTACACAAAATTTATCCCTTATAATAGTTTTTTTAAAAAATTGATAATTTTTTTTGTTTTTTGAAATAATATTTATAATTAAATAATGAGAAAAATCATTCAAAGTATACAATATTTTTATATTTCATGACTTTTATAATTTTTTTAAGATAAAATAAATTATTGAGTGTGAGTTAACCTAACATTTTGCATCATTTAAAACATAGTTGAGTTTTTTTAAAGATGTTCACAACCACTTTGTTGAAGATTTTTCAGTAATAAAAATTTATTTTATTGAAAAAAAAAACTTATTTGAAATTATTGTTTTTTTTCTTTGAAAAAAATTATTTTAGAAAAACTAATTTTATACTTTTAAAAAATTTATGTTTATTTTCTTTTTTTCCTTAAAAAACTTTTTGTATTATCTTTTTAAAACTAATTTTGCAATTGAAACTATAATGTTTTTTATAATTTAATCAAAAAATATTTTTTTTCAATTTTGTTGATCATTTTTTAAACTATCGTAAAGTTAGTTATGTTTTAAAATTTAAACAAGATATTTTCATGAGTCAAATATTTTTAGTAGTAGGAACAAATTTATTTTATTTTAGAATAATATAATAACACTTATGCATCTATAAACTATAGAAACGATGAAAAACACAATTGTGATGACCAAGGCTCTAAGTCCATTTTGTTTGAATCCTCTTACAATATGAAATTTCAACATATGATAATAATTTCCCAATAATCTATAAAAAAATAATCACATCCAACATCAACAATATTTTAAAATATTATCCCAAGAAACCATGACACATGAATAATTTTTAAACTCTATTTATAGAGATTAATGTCAAGATACAAAACCCAAGATAACTAAAAAATAAAAAAAATTAAACTAAAGATAACATATATATTGTAGACCTATTCAAATAGATCGATCTTAGATAGATTCATACCCTTATTATTTAAGAATTATAAAACTATATTTCAAAAATGGAGCATACTCTATCTAATTTCACTAATTTAAAAAAATTTGGAACTTGTGATGATAAAATTCATTTGAAGGCGATGTTATTGACACATAAAAATATCCCATGTTGATGATTTAAAAAATGTTCTAAAAAATGTTCTTATTTCAGTTATATGGATTTCATGGTCTTCCCAGACATGAAAAAGATGTCAAAATATGTTTAAAAATAGTAATCTCAAAAATGATTTATGGAAAAGATCATTTGGAAAAGGACATCAGTATAATATATTTTTAGATACGGATGCAAGAAAAATGTCATCTGAAATAAAACATAATATCTTCAAAGTCCATGTTAGATAAATTTGTGGAAAATAGGTATGGAAAGCATAGTGGTGACAAATGGGCATCCTAAAGCAATGATGCTAGAGGGATAGATGGATGGAGACTTCTAAGGTTTCTAGGATCTGATACCATGTATAAAGAATATACCAAAATTTATTCTTCTTTAACAAGGACGAAAATTTATTAATAAAAATTGATAACAACATACAAGACTACATATAGATAAATAAATTAAATATTCAAACTAATAGGAAAGTGATAGGATGTACCTATTAAAAAATGATCATAGATAGATAACTATCTTAATTATTTAAGCACCCTAATAGATTGGTAACATAAAATCCTTATGTAATTCAACATAAAACTTGAAATTTAAAGTAACCAAGAATAACCCCACTATATTGTAAACTTTATTGGTTTAATAGCTAAACTTCCCTCTCATATAGTTAAAAATAAAACTTCTACCAATCTAAACACCAAGTCTTCACCAACAAGAATATACCACCATCAAAATGTGAATTTATGTTCAAACCCATTACAACTCCTAAACCTAATTATTATCCAACTTCTTATTCATGGTTTAAATTAGGGGAGTCCTCCACAACTATATCTTATCTCTTATTTGGTGTTAGATTCTAGGGGTTGATATCAATAAAAATATGAGGATAGATTGGATGAGAAACTATGTTAGTTATTCAATTGGGGAAAAGGTAGAAACCAATGGAATTAGTAATGGGATTAATGATTATTGGGTTTTTTTAATGGTAGAAGTAAGAGTTGAATATTATTAACTTATTTTTATGGCCATGGATTTTAAATTTGATGGGTGTTTTTGATATTTTTAAAGAATATTCATAATCCAACCTCCTATGTGGCTGAATCGAACTCCCTCATGACTTTTGTTTTGATGCTCGACATTTTTTAAAACGAGTTCTAATATTGAAAAACCTATATCCAAATTTAGTTTGAATGATTCTATCAAATTAAAAATGGAAATTTATTATATTTTAATTTTTAATTCAACTTTTTTAGTAGAATCATTTTCATTATTATGTTTTCTAGTTTTGAATAATTTAAAATCAATTTTCTTGGTGAAATTACCACTTTTTTTTTCTGATTCATTCATGATGATCATTTTATTGTTCATGTTTATTTGAACCATTTATCTAATTTTATTCATTATATTTTTTAGTGTTGAAAATATTTTAAAAAATATAATAATTTATTTTTTTTATTTGTGAAACCACTATTATATTCAATAGCCATATTTTCTATTATAAAAATGGTTTTCAAATAATATAGCTTTTATTTTTTTATATTTCCATGTAAATATATATATGTAAATATTTATACATATTATACTATATAATAGAAGAGATAATCTTAAAAATGGGGGTTGTATGCTATTAAAAGTTTTAAACCTTGGTTCAAAATGGAAAGGGATTGTCCGGTGCTTCATTAACTCTGTAGCCTAGGAACATTTAGATTTATGGAGACAACTATTATCCTAATCATCTTCATATCCTGAATAGTTATTATTGATTTTTTTTTCATGAGACTAACCCCCATATCTTTTGGACATGCATGTATATTTCTTGAACTACCCTGAGAAGTAGTCATCCAATATTAGGTACCAATGATAATTGTGGATGAATTCAAAGGATAACACTTACCAACAGTGGAGTAATTATTTTCTAAAATTCAATTACCCATTTCCTTCAAATCATGATGAAATTATTTGAAACATTAAAATATTAGTTCCCCCTTATTTGAATGGTCCCTTTTTGTGTATTTATTTATTTTTTTAAATATTAGTATTACCTAATAAAATAGGATGGATATGAATTGAAAATGGATGGATGTAAATGGTACGACAAAAGAGTAAGAAGATGAGGTGAAAGTGTTCATCATGTTTTCAAAAGATCATGCATATTACATTTCTCAAATCCTTTATCTATGTTTATGATATTTTTATTAAAGACTAATGAATCTAGAGGAGTTGAAAAAACACTTGATCTATCACGAAATAGATCGAAGTTATAAATGTTGGACTAAATATAGGAAAAAAGTGAATGTATCTAGTGACTAGGATATCACTGTGTTTTATGGATCATTTGATATGATTAAATGTATGGAAAAAAGAAGACCATATCGAGAATATAATTATAGGTGTGAATGATGATGAAGATCATATTGAGGAAATGATAATGATAGTTGAAGATGAAATTCGTGATTGTACAAAATTATTTGAGAAGCTAAAGAGTTATACAAAGAAGACATTGTATATTGGTTGTACTAAATATACAACATTGGTAGCCATAATGAAGCTATATAATTTAAAAGATGGAAATAGATATAGTGACACAAGTTTTACTGAACTACTTACTCTCTTGAATGACATGCTCCGAGAAGATAATGATATTCCTAGATGAAAATATGACACTAAACTAATTTTAAGTTCAATGAGTATAATCTATGAAAGAATACATGCCTATATAAATAACTGTATATGATTTCATAAGGACCATAAATCACTTAAAGAAGTACCAATGTGTGGTTCTTCTCGATAAAATAAAGATGAATTAGGTACTATGAAAGTTATATGGAACTTTTCAATCATTCCAAGGATTAAGTGCCTATATGGAGGTGAGGAGACTACAATGTAATTGGCATGGCATGTAGATACAAGAAATAAATATGGGAAACTTCCTCACTCAAAATAATCTCCTCAGTGGAAGAGAATTAATCATGAGTTCCTAAATTTGGAAATGAGTTGAGAACCCTTCGTCTTTTGCTGTCTATATATGGAGTGAATCCTTTTGGTTTTCAAAGTAGCACTCACAGTACATGGCTAGTTATGTTGGTAAATTATTACTTTCCATCATGGTTATGCATGAAATGAAAATAAATTATGTTATCTATGCTTATATCAGGACCAAAAGAATCTAGTAATGATATTGATATTTTTTTTGGCTCCATTGATTTAATATTTGAAATTACAATGGGATTCAAGTGTTACGTTGTATAATGATTATAGAAATATGGATTTCACATTGAGAGGTATGTTGTATAGGATTATTAATGACTTTACTTCTTATGGAATTTTTTTAGGATATAACATTAAAGGAACTCAAGGGTGTCCAATTTATGAACAAGGTACACATTAAATTAGGTTGAAACATTTATTGAAGACTGTGTTTCCAGAAAATGACATATTTCTACCCCAGTGAAATAAGTACCTATCTTGGATGACATTATTTGATAGGAGTTTAGAAGAACTTACAACATTATGTCCAACAAAATTTGATCAAACTTTTGAGAAAGTAAAAGATATGGACACTTCTTTTGATAAACATTTTTCAAAAAACATTAAAAAAAAACAGTTGGAAAAAAAGATCAGTTTTTTTTGAATTACTATACTGTAATTGTCTGTAAATCAGGAATTTTCTTGATGTTATGCATGTTAATTTATGTGATAGTGTCATTTTCATGTTAATAATTTCACCAAGAAAAAAAGGATAGAATTTAGTCTAAGTTGGACATGATTGACATGAGAATATAGGAATAATTGGTGTCGTTGAAGGGTTAAAATGGAATTTTCTTCCTTCAACTGCTTACAATATTTCTAGGAGGGGGAGATATCAGTTTTTAAACTTATTGAATGATATAAAGGTTCCAAAGGGGTATTCATAGAATATCAATAATATCTTTTCAATGATTGATTTAAAGTTAAAGGGTATAAAATCACATAACTATTATGTTTTGATGAAAGATCTAATGTCTGTAGATTTAATTTTAATTTAGCCTAAGAATTTCTTTCATACATTAACCAAGATCTATTTCTTTTTCAACGATATATGTAGAAAAGATAGAGACTCCACAAAATTTCTAACTATGAAAAATTAAATTGCATTCATATTATATGAATTGGAAATGTTCTTCCCGCTGATATTCTTTTATATGATGGTTCACTTGATGATTCAATTATTAAGAGAGATACGAATATGTGGCCCTCTACATTATAGATGGATGTACCCCATTGAACAGTATATAAAGATTTTGAAAGGTCATATCAAAAATAAAATTCAGCCATAGGGTTTTATTTTAGAGTGACATATTATTGAGGAAGCTATTAAATTATGTATCAACTACCTATTCAGTGTGAAAAGCATTGGTATACCTAAATCTTGTCACACATGGCAGCTTGTGGGTGAAGAAATTTATGGAATATATGTTGTCACAATCACAATTATAGATCTAGAGTAGGCCCACATTTTCATTTTTCATTACATCTTATAGGTTTACCCATATGTTGAATCCAACGAAGAAATTCTTAGGAATTTCAGTCCTTCAAGGTATGAAAGATGGATATCAAATAAACATAATCAATAGTTAATAGGATGGTTTCAAGACTATATTTTTAAGGAGTAGGATGAAAATATGGATTCAATTTTAGAACAACTTTTATGGCTAGCTAGAGGAAAAATTTTATTTGTATTATATTATAATGGTTATGTAATTAATGGTTATAAGTTCTATACAAATGAACATGATGAAGGTAGTTCCATGAAAAATAAAGGAGTTACACTTGTGACTAAAGTAATTCATGTATCTGGTACTAAGGAAAAAAATTCAATTTATGTCAATATTTCATACTTTGGCATCATAAAAAAAATATGGGAGCTGTATTATAAAACATTCTAAGTGCCTATTTTTCAATGAAAGTGGGTTGATAATAAAATTTTTATTAAAATAAATGAACTGAGATTCATGAAATTGGATTTCAGTAAGGAAGGGTACAAAGAAAAACCATTTATAATAGAATCATAGGTAGAACAAGTATTTCATATTTCATATCCTGAAAACTAAAAGTGACCCATTATTCTATTATCGACCGAAACCACGGAAGGATCATATGAAAATTCAACTGAGGATGTCCCTTTTATTAGGGCGTCGTAATCATTTCACAGTTTTCCCAATGTATAAAAGGGTATTGTATGTCATAGGATACCAAAATGAAGGTATTTAGATACTTGATAAAGGGGTCGAGTCTATTCAACCTTAAAAAAGAGTTTAATAATCAGACTATATATATATTTAATATACATTTCATTACCTCATATTATTATATATTCACTGTTATATTTATGTAATATAAATTAAATGTTAAACCACTTCTATATATAATGACTTCTATACATGATGATTCTCCCAATCTCGAGGAATAATAAGTTTCTCAACCTGGTACTACTCCCAATACAGAGGAATAACGACCTTATGTACATGTCGATGATACCAATCTAGAGGAAAAACATATTGATGATTTTGAGCCTGAGGAAATGGTAGATGAAGAAGAACTGATGTCTTATAAAATATAGAAGCATTATAGCATGATAGTGTTAACAAAAATTATTATGGTGAAAATCAAAGGTATCAAATTCAAGGTTGTATGGAATGCACAAGACCATCCTTTTAACCCTAAAAATGCCATGTTCAGTAGTTTCATTGGGCTCACCACTTGAAAAAATGTTCTGATTTATTTATATTCATAGAAACAAGTTGTTTTCATGCTTAAGACACTGATTTGGGAAGATATTAGGGTGACATTATGATATCATTTCTTTATTTTACTAAAAAATAAAATAATGAAACATTGAATTACTATTCATTATCCCTTACATAGTGCATTTATAGTAGAGGAATCCCATAAGAAAATTGTATTAATGATTTCTAGAAATGCTCATAGATGATTTCAAAAAATTCTAATGAAATTTCATCTCAAAAATATTGAAGGGGAAATAAACCCGCAACTACCACATATGCATGCACACCTGATAAGCTAAGATGTGTGAGATGCATTTAATGAAAGTTGTGAGGATACAACTTTTTAGGTATATTGTGGATGGTAATACATTGTTTCACAATACATGTATGAATCACTTTGATTAAGAATTTTTAATTTATGAAATAACAACTGAGTACTGAAAATAAGAAACAGGTAACAAAACTAATGTACCCCTTCCGTAAATTAAGGATGGGGTACACTTTACTTGAAAAAAATTCACTACTAGAAAATAAGGTTATACCAACGGTTCTGAACTGTTGGTATAGGCTGGAAAACCGTTGGTATAGCCTATACCAACGGTTTTCCAAACCGTTGGTTAGTAAGCCATGAAGAAAGCCCTATACCAATGGTTTGATCTAAACTGTTGGTATATCCCACTATATTTATTGATATACCAACGTTTTCAAGATAACCGTTGGTATATGTTTGAATACCATTTTTACCAACGGTTTTCATAAACCGTTGGTATATATTGTTTTTTTTTAATTTCTATCAATGTATACCAATGGTTTAGAACCGTTGGTATTGTGTTTTTCGAGAACTATTATACCAACGGTTGAAAACCGTTGGTATTGTGCTTTTACAGAACTCTTATACCAATGGTTCTAAACCATTGGTATTGTGTTTTTCCAGAATTCCAAAATTCCAAAACTCTTATACGAACAGTTTAAAACTGTTGGTATTGTGTTTTTCCAAAACTGTTGCACAGTAGCCCTCCAGTAGCCCCCCCACTATACACCTGCATAAAAAATATCACAAAAACCACATATACTTAAAACAGTATAAAAAACACCTAAAATGGCACACACAAAAAAACACATAAAACCATCAAACTCTTCCAACCATGTCATGTACTACAATTCCCTATTTCAATCTTCATATGACAACAATCATCCAGTAGTAATTCACCTCACCCCTACACAACCCCCAACCAACACAACCCCCCACCTCCCCATCAAATTCTAATAGGCATAATAGTCTGAGAAATACCTATTAGAGTTGAATAAGAGTTTGAAATTGGCTCAAATCCCCCTTTTTTTTTTTTCTGATCCTAGATTTGGGTATGTAATGATTTGTGATGAATTTTGCATTAAACTTTTATTTTTTATAATATATGGTGAAAATGTATTTTCATAGGAGTCTCTTCACTTATGACCCCATGAGTGAAACTACCCAACTCATGAAAAAGAGTTTGCGACTATCATTGATGAGTGTAAATTTCAGTTGTATTCACTAAAAATGATGTCATTTTGAAACAAAAGAGAGACTTTGAGTGGTTCCATCCACACCGTGCCTTGGATTGAGGTGAGGTTGACTCGTACACATCACAAATGACCCATGGATCGTTTTCCTAAAGTATCAACACAATTCGAATGCATTTGGTTGGTTTCCCATATGCTGGTTGTTTTTACTTAAAAGCGTATCCATTTTAAACAAAATAAAGACACTTTGAGTGGTACCGGCCACACCATGCCTCAGATTGAGGCGGGGTTGACTCATACACGTCAAAAATGACCCATAGATCCTTTTCCTAAAGTATCAATAGAATTCAAATGCGTTTGGTCAATTTTTTGTATGTTAGTTGTTGTTTTTACTTAAACTATTGTCCATTTCAAAGAAAAGTGAGACAATTTGAGTGGTTACGACCACAACGCACCTCAGATTGAGGCAGGGTTGACTCGTAAACGTCAAAAATGACCCATGGATCGTTTTTATAAAGTTTTAATAGAATCTGAATGCATTTGGTTGGTTTTTCGTATGTCAGTTGTTGTTTTCACTTAAAATGATGCCCATTTTAAACAAAAGATAGACATTTTGAGTGGTGTCGGCCACACCGCGACTCGGATTGATGCGGAGTTGACTCGTACACATCACAAATGACCGATGAATCATTTTCCTAAAGTATCAACACAATATTAATGTGTTTGGTTGGTTTTACGTATGCCGGTTGTTTTTACTTAAAAGCGTATCCATTTTAAACAAAAGAAAGACACTTTGAGTGGTACCGGCCACACCGGACCTCAGATTGAGGCGAGGTCAACTCGTACACATCAAATATTACCCATGAATCGTTTTCCTAAAGTCTCAACAGAATCGTAATGTGTTTGGTCAGTTTTCCGTATGTCAGTTTTTGTTTTCACTTAAAATCCTGTCCATTTCAAAGAAAAGCGAGACACTTTGAATGGTTCCGACCACACCGCGCCTTGGATTGAAGCGGGGTTGACTCATACACATCAAAAATTACCCATGGATCATTTTCCTAAAATATCAAAACAATCCAAATGCGTTTGGTTAGTTTTAAGTATGCAAGTTGTTGTTTTTACTTCAAAGCGTATCCATTTTAAACAAAAGAAAGATACTTTGAGTGGTGCCGGACACACCGGCCCTCGGATTGAGGTGGGGTTGACTCGTACACACCAAAAATTAACCATTAATAATTTTCCTAAAATATCAAAACAATCCAAATGCGTTTGGTCAGTTTTAAGTATGTCATTTGTTGTTTTCACTTAAAATATTGTCCATTTAAAAAAAAAGAGAAACTCTTTGAGTGGTGCCGGTCACACCAGCTCTCAGATTGTGGTGGGGTTGACTATTACACATCACATATGACCCATGAATCGTTAAACTAAAGTTTCAATAGAATATGAATGCGTTTGGTCGGTTTTCCGTATCTTAGTTGTTGTATTCACTTAAAATGATGTTCTTTTTGAAACAAAAGAGAGACACTTTGAGTGGTGCCAGCCACCCCATGCATCTGATTGAGGTGGGGTTGACTCGTACATGTCAAAAATGACTCATGGATCATTTTAATAAAGTATCAACACAATAAAAATGTGTTTGGTTGGTTTTCCGTATGCCGATTGTTTTTACTTAAAAGCGTATCCATTTTAAACAAAAGAAAGACAGTTTGAGTGGTTCTGGTCACACTATGCCTTATATTGAGGTGGGGTTGACCTGTACATGTCACAAATGACCCATGGATACTTTTCCTAAAGTATCAATAGAATCTGAATGTGTTTGGCCCATTTTCCGTATGTCAGTTGTTGTTTTTACTTAAACTGTTGTCCATTTTAAACAAAAGAGAGACACTTTGAGTGGTGTCGGCCACACTGCGTCTTGGATTGAGGCGGAGTTGACTCTTCCACGTCACAAATTACCCATGGATCATTTTACTAAAGTATCAACACAATCAGAATGATTTTGCTTGGTTTTCCGTATGTCGTTTTTTACTTAAAAGTGCATCCGTTTTAAACAAAAGAAAGACACTTTGAGTGGTACCAGCCACACCGACCCTTGGATTGAGGCGAGGTTGACTCTTACACGTCACATATGTCCCATGGATCGTTTTCCTAAAGTCTAAACATAATCCAAATGCGTTTTTTCGGTTTTCCATATGTCAGTTGTTGTTTTCACTTAAAATCCTGTCCATTTCAAATATAAGTGAGAAACTTCGAGTGATACCGGCCACAACACACCTTTAATTGAGGCGAAGTTCACTCTTACACATAAAAAATGAACCATGGATCATTATTCTAATGTTTCAACAGAATTAGAATGCCTTTGGTCGGTTTTAAGTATTCCAGTTGTTGTTTTTACTTAAAAACGTATCCATTTTAAACAAAAGAAAGACACTTTGAGTGGTGCCGGACACAACGACCCTCATATTGAGGCGGGGTTGACTCGTACACGTCAAAAATGACCCATGGATCGTTTTCCTAAAATATCAAAACAATCCAAATGCGTTTGGTTAGTTTTAAGTATGACAGTTGTTGTTTTCACATAAAATCTTGTCCATTTCAAACAAAAGAGAAACACTTTGAGTGGTGCCGGCCACACCGGCTCTCGGATTGAGGTGGGGTTGACTCTTAAACATTACATATGACCCATGAATAGTTAAACTAAAGTTTAAACAGAATATGAATGCGTTTGGTCTGTTTTATATATGTCAGTTGTTGTATTCACTTAAAATGATGTCCTTTTGAAACAAAAGAGAGACAGTTTGAGTGGTGCCGGCCACACCACGCCTCGGATTGAGGAGAGGTTGACTCATACACATCAGAAATGACCCATGGATCATTGTCCTAAATTATCAACACAATCTGAATGCGTTTGGTTGGTTTTCTGTATGCCAGTTGTTTTTACTTAAAAGCGTATCCATTTTAAACAAAAGAAAGAGAGTTTGAGTGGTACCGGCCACACCGTGCCTCAGATTGAGGAGGGGTTGACTCATACATGTTACAAATGACCCATGGATAGTTTTCCTAAAGTATTAATAGAATCCGAATGCGTTTGGTCCATTTTCGTATGCCAGTTGTTGTTTTTACTGAAACTGTTGTCCATTTAAAATAAAAGTGAGACACTTTGAGTGGTGCCGGCCACACCGCGCCTTAGATTGAGGCGGGGTTGACTCGTACACATCACAAATGACCCATGGATTATTTTTCTAAAGTATCAACACAATCCGAATGCATTTGATCAGTTTTCCATATGTCATTTTTTACTTAAAAGCGCATCCATTTTAATCAAAAGAAATACACTTTGAGTGGTACTGGCCACACCGGCCCTCGGATTGAGGCAGAGTTGACTTGTACATGTCACATATGACCCATGTATCATTTTCCTAAAGTCTCAATTGAATCTGAATGTGTTTGTTCTGTTTTCTGTATGTCAGTTGTTGTTTTCACTTAAAATCCTGTCCATTTCAAATAAAAGTGAGACACTTCGAGTGATACCGGCCACAACGTGCCTCGGATTGAGGCGAGGTTGACTCGTACACGTCATATATGACCCATGTATATTTTTACTAAATTTTCAATATAATTAAAATTCCTTTGGTCGGTTTTCTATATGTCATTTTTTTACTTAAAAGCGCATCCATTTTAAACAAAAGAAAGACACGTTGAGTGGTACCGGCCACACCGGCCCTCAGATTGAGGTGGGGTTGACTCGTACATGTCACATATGACCCATGGATCATTAAACTAAAGTTTAAATGAAATCTGAATGTCTTTGGAGGTTTTCCGTATGTTAGTTGTTTTATTCACTTAAAATGATGTTCTTTTGAAACAAAAGAGAGACACTTTGGTCATGGTGTGAACAAAATAACCATGGAATTGTAATTTCATTAGAGATAATATCATATCAATTTCACTCAAAAAGCATTCTACTTCAAAGCACATTTTCCATATCATTTTCCACATGCTTAAACATGAAATACATGGCTAACTAAGAAAGTTAAGTAATAAAAAATAGAAAAATGGGTATCACAGTACCAAGGAATACTAAAGGTCTAGGTAGTAGACTAATCGTACAATAAGAATCAAGTGAAAAAAAACAGATCTGATAACAACGTCCCTATGAAGCAGAGGAAAACCCCAAGAGTAATCTCCCCAAAATGTCAATATCAGTCCCCAAGAATAATAGGCCTAGAAAATAGGGATAAGACCAAAGTCAAACCTACTTGATAACCACAATTAAATGGATGATTTCCTTAAGATAAACCTTTCACCTAAGTACCCAAGGTAACCCATGTTCTCTTTTTCAAAAACCCATTTTAATGCCTTGAAAACCATTCAAAACCATTTATAATACATTTATCAAAATCCAAGGAAAACCAATTTTTATTTCAAAACACTTTTTCAACACATACAAAAATCATGCCAATTTCATTAATAAATTTATAAATCAATTTTAAAATCAAAACATGTAGTTTCATTATCATAGGCTAGAAATGGAACCAACTACCTTGAATTTCGGGTTACACACACCCACAACAGAATACAAAACCAACTTATGTTTTATGAACCAATCAATTAAATGGAAAGAAACTCCTCACAATAACCCATAAATCTCATATAGCATCACTCACCTCCAAACCATTATAACATCATTAAGCTTCCATATTTGGTCGAAAATAAAGAGTTATACCGATTTCAAAAATATCCATATGAGAGTGGAAAACCAGGTTCAAAAATAAAGAGTTATATAGAATTAAGAAATGTAATGGATCAATCTGCCCCTGATCACCATCACCATCACCATCACCACTGTCATCATCGGCCTCATCCTCACCTCCATCTCTGTCCTCGTTGTCGTCCTCATTATCGTCCCCATGCTCATCGTCGGCCTCATCCTCGTCCTCGGCCCCAACCTCACCCTTAGCCCCATCCTCACCCTCGTCCTCATCCTCATCCTTACCCTCATCCTCGTCATCACCAAGAACATAATCATCTCAACCACCACTAGAGCTACCGCCTGGTGCATTGGATAATGCACACATCGACGAAATAAATGTCTGATAAGCCGCGCTGGCCTCTGGTGGAAGTGATGAAGATAGAGCTTTCATCAGTTTCATAAATTCCATGTCCCTCGTTTGAAATTTTACTTCCAACTCTGTGACCCTTTTATCAGACTGTCTTGCATGCTCCTTGACCTGTTCCAACTCAGTGGTACTAGAATGGATACTAGGAGAGGACCAATACCTCGTCGGGACTATATTCTTACCAGGTCGGCAGCGTACTCGACCAGAGTGATCCTCTCCCAAAACCTGATATAAATGATCGTGGGGACCAAAATTGTTAGGCTCCTGGGAATCAAGAGCCTCTAAATCATCCTATTAAAAATATTAATAGGTTATTAAATTTCAAAATAGAAGCACATGGAACTTGCCATTTATTTTCACTGATACAGACATGATGCAATTCTGGTCTGATCCCCCAATCTACCAAGTCACGCCGAGATTGTAAATCATCTTTTTTATTCCCCTTGACATTTAGAAGAATCAAAAGCAACATTTCACATATATTCTTTTCAATGTGCATTACATCTAAGCAATGACATAACAAGTTGGTTGACCAATACGATAACTCAAAGAATATACTCTTCTTCTTCCAATTTTAACAAGTATCATTGGAAACATTTTTACTCTTTCTATATTTCATTACACCCTTCCCAAATGAATAACTGAAATCTTTCAATTCATTAAGCACATCAATTCCAGACATATGCTGAGGTGGATCATCATTCTCCATGGTATTTTCAAATCTTCGACGATTGTTTCTATATGGATGGTTCATTGGAAATAATCTTCGATGTCCCATAAAACTAAAACTATAAAGATATTTTAGTCTTCTTGATCGAGTATTGTTCATATAAACAGGACATGACAATTTTCCTTTTGTGCTCTATCCAGACATTATTGCATAAGCAGGAAAATCATTAATCGTCCACATAAGCACAACACGCATCTAAAATATGCCTTTCAAACATGCATCATATGTGGGCACACCCACATCCCAAAGAAGTTTCAAATATTTTATTAAAGGTTACATGTATACATCTATATCATTGCCGGGATCAGAAGGGACAGATATCAGTATACTCAATAAAGTGTAAGGATTTTTTATACACAACCAAGGGGGAAGGTTATAAATGTGTATGAAAACCAGCCATGTGCTGTGCGAAGTAAGCATCTACCCAAATGGATTAAAACCTTCACATGAAAGACCCATTCTCACATTACGCACGTCGACTGCAAATTCAGGATATCAAGCATCAAATATCTGCCATGAAAATCCATCTGCAGGGTGAACCAACTCTTCATTATTATTTTTCTCTCAGTGTCATGCCATCACATTTTTACCGATATTTCATCAGACATGAAAAAGTTCTATAATATGGGGATCAATGGAAAGTGCCACATTACTTTTTGTGGCACACGAGATGGTGTTCCATCGTCTTTTGGCTTCCATCGGGAGGTTCCACATTTGATAAAATCATTTCTTTCAGCAGTTTCCTCCCAAAATAAGCTTCAATCATTCGGGAAAGCATGAATTTTTTTTTTCAGAATCCAAGTTCATCAACTAACTTCCACGCCATATAGTGGTTTGAGGGAATATCTGCATCATCTGAAAGTAAGTCCTTCAAGAAGGTAAGAATGTAATCAATTGCAGTATTTGAAATCCCATACATAGTTTTCCCATGAAACAATCAGATCAAAAATTCTAACTTTTTCATTTTACCACATTGCCGATATACTGGAGTCGTCGCAACATCATTCAATTTTTTCACCCTATCAACATCATCATTTTCATTGGACGCATCATGTGTGCTTGTATCGAAATCTTGTTGTCTGGAAATCCTTTCCTTCTCATGATGCCGAATAAATGGAAACCGATCATATATCAAACTCTCCAATTCAGTCCTATCATTTGGATCATCAACATTTTAAGATTCCATTTTCTCTCCATTGTGATACCACACATAATAGTTTGTTTGGAAACCATATTTGGTTATATGATAGCTAAATTCTTCATGACTCAACCACGGTCTTCCAACTCAGTTAAAACATGGGAAGTGTATGCGACCACTATCTGAAGCCTTGTCAAATGAGAAATATTGAAAGATGGTCAAATTATTTTGAAAATCGGTTGAAATACGATCAGTTTCGTACATCCAACTTCTATCCATTCTGTAAAAAAATTGAAATAAGTAATTTCAAATCAATTCAATAATATTGAAGTTCAATAAAAAAAATATTTAGGTAAATGAAAATTGTTTACTTTATATAAAAGCATAACTGACACATTACTCTATATGAGAATCATATTAAGAAATACAATAAAATACAGTGTATATAAGAAAATAAGATATAGAATTTCTAATGCCTATATTCAAGGATTTCCTAGTAAGATATTGTAAGTGGATCAAGGAATACATAATCCTTAAGGGTCTTGTTGGGAGTACATGAGTTTTATACTTTAACTTCTTCAGGGAGATCGGGATGAGGAGTAGGATGAGGATCAGGGGAGTGGTGGGACTGTCCAAGGGAGTGCGGGGTGTCCAGGGGGTGCGGGGTGTCCAGGGGGGTGGTGGGGCCGTCCGGGGGGTCGGAGGTGTCCAGGGGGTGGGGGGCTGTCTAGGGGGGTCGGGGTGTCCAGGTGGGCGGGCTGTCCGCGGGGGTGGTCAGGCTGTCCAAGGGGGTAGGGGGAGTCCAGGGGGTGGACGGGCTGTCCAAGGAGGTGAGTGGGGTGTCTAGGGGGTGGGTGGGGCTGTCTGGGGGGTACGTGGTGTCCAGGGGGTGGGTGGGCTGCCCATGGGGGTGGATGGACTGTCCAGGGGGTCTGGGGTATCCAGGGGGGTGGGCGAGCTGTCCAGGGGGGTGGGCGGGCTGTCCACATGGGGTGGTCGGGCTGTCCACGAGGGTGGCGGTGCTGTCCAGTGGGGTCAGGGGTGTCAAGGGGGTGGGGGGGGGGGATTTCCAGGGGGTGGGGGCGTCCGGTGGGATGGGGGTGTCCGTGGGGTGGTGGGCGGGTGTCCGGGGGTGGGGTGGGCAGGCTGTCAACAAGGGTGGGGGGGGGGGGGGGGCTGTCCAGGGGGGTACAGGCTGTCTAAGGGGGTGGGAGGGCTGTCCATGGGGGTGGCGGGGCTGTCCAGTGGAGTTGGGGTGTTCAGGGGGTGGGGGGGGATTTCTAGGGGGTGGGGGTTTGTTCTATAAATTTAGCGGCAGCTTCGGGGAATCGTCACAAAATGTTTTTAGTGGCGTTTTTGGTTTTAGTGACGGTTTCACCTCCCAAAAAACGGAAAGGATATAGTAGTGGTTTGAACCGCCATTATATCCTTACCATTTTTTGTCATGTAAAACAATTGCTAAAACAAAAAACTGTAAAAAAATATTGACCTTAAATAGTGGTGGTTTAATCCACTACTAGACAACCATTAGGAATATATAGCAGGGGTTTAAAACGTTGCTATATATCGCTTAAAAAAAACCCAACTGCAGAATTTGCAACCCTGGAAGATAAAAAAAAATTCAATACATATGTTTATAATTATATCCATATTCACCACACCCACCTATGAGATCATATAATCATGAAGGTTATAAATATGGTTTACTAAAATTTAAAAATTAATTGACTATTCTGGGAATACATTACATTATTTAAGCAAGGAAAAACATTGAAGTGGCTATTAGATTTCTACGACATCCTTGGAAGACATTAATGAAGGAAGAAGTGAACTCATTAAAAAATCTAATGTGATTTACACAATATAAAAATGGTACTAAGCTATGGGATATTAGTGGTAATGCTAAAACATGGATCCAAACTTATAAAGGATTCACTAAGTATAAATATGTCTAATGAGATTTTAGAATACAATAAAAATGGGATCTGTCTTTGTACAGTTCCAAATAAACCACTTAGAAAACATTTTACCTATTTTATAAACATATATTTAAAAACCACTCATTTATATCATTAAAATATAAATAGGTTTCATTATTAAAAAAATCGAACGTTGGCATCATAAAAACATAACCAAATAGTTACTCAGTGAGTCGACACCACCTACAAAAAAATTAGGCACACTTTATGAATACAATGATATCTAAGAAGAACTTAAGAATAAATCACCTGAAATTCATGACCAAAGGAACCCAATACATAATCACTATAAATTCGTAAGAAAATAAAATACATTAAAAACCAACACTACAAACTCTATAGAACAAAATAAGAGGAAGCCCCATGATCCTAGGAAAATTCCACCATTCTTAGGTGGAATCCCTATATTAGTGGTAGTATGTTGTATGTTTAGTTACAAATGATATATGAAACCAAAGTCAACCCTAGTCACAGAAATCTACCAATCATGTATTAGTCATTGATTCACTATCAAATAGTGTGAATCATAAAATTTTCCAAAATCCCTAAAATTGGAAAAATGACGTAATCTTTCGAGATATTGAAATAAATGTGGAAATCGGAGGAAGAGGGCTTGTATTTGGGAAGAGGTTTAAAGAGTCTAACCTGGATGGTGGAGTCGCATCCGATCGGATGAAAGAACTCGGGTTAGGGTTCACCTGGGTGCCACAGATTCTGAATATTGGGGAAACAACTTATGTGTTGTGCCCGTGCTGCGGGGGCCTCTGGAAGCCGATGTATTTGAGGAGACATTTTCCAACGATTTGTAAAAACCGTTGGGAAACATGACTTTTCCCAACGGTTTGTAAAACCCTTTGGGAAAAATGAATTTTTTTTGGCTTTCCCAACGGTTTCTTCAAACCGTTGGGGAAGCCTTCACAAAACCAATATTTACCAACGGTTTGTAAAAACCGTTGGTAAAAAAAAACATATACCAACGATTCTCCATAACCATTGGTATACAAGTGTTGGGAAAAGTATAATTTCTAGTAGTGATTGATACATATTTTAAATATAATATAATAATTTTATGTGAAATGAAATAAAATCATAATTATGTTCCTATATTTATATACAGATTGATGAGTCTAAATCCAAAGGAACTTCTATCCCTCATTATGTGCTATAAAAGGAGGAACATGTAAATAAATATCAGATAATAATAGATGAAAAAAAATTGAGGGAACCGTGTATAATTATAACATAATAATTTTTTTTTACTTTAAATTGATATTACATAATAATGATTACTTATTTTCATATATTTTCTATCTGACATAGACACATAAATCATCAATAGCTATACAATATTAAAACCTACTATCAGTGGCCTTGAAGCGGCCAGAACAATATGGTTGTGTTAGAGGTGAAGGTTTTGGGGTGACAACCCAAACATATTTTTAGAAAATAATAGAATAAGGGGATAAAGATAAAAAAAATAGAAGAGATACAGGAATGATTATATTCCCTTGAATAAGAATTTCCTTGGCAGTCTAAGTTTCTAGAAAATGTTATGGGGGGAAGCAATGGGAAGAAATTACCCAAGAACAACCACCATGTGAAGATCCCCCCAACACCCACCCACTTTGAGGTGAACCATTCCCTTAAAAGATCTATCTTAGATGAGGTAATAAATATTCTCATAATTGTTTCTATGATGTGTGAATTAGGAAGTCACCGGTACCTTTCCTGTACTGATATTCCGCAAGGTGAAAATGATTATGATTTATATCTATCAACACCCACCCATTGCCTTGTTATGAGGGATACTGTGTACAATATACAAGAAGACACTATACACAATAGACAACTTCCAACAAGTCATGTGAGAGTGAGGATTAGCATAGATCATGATCTGAGTGCCCAGCTACCTATTCCACTTGATGATACAGATATTCATACCGTCAACCAAGCTATTGAAAAATTCTTATTATGATAGTCGGATCTTGTAAAAAACATGTTGATAAAAAGATATTAATTTACAATTAATTTTTCATGCTAAAAATTTAATAATTAATGAAAAATTTCTTAATCGATAAATTTTATTACAAATGGTCTATCATGAACCAACCTAGGTCAACCCCAAACCAGTCACCCGAGCCTGCCCGAGAGGTGTTATCGATACTCCTGGGTTGGAAAATAGTTCCAGGCATCAAGATAAAATCATTGGGAACAATTTATCCTATAAAATGGGATATAGATAAATTAATATAAACTGAATGAAAAAAATAAACACTAGTATCAAAAATAAAATAAAACCAAACATACCTCTATATGATCTTGCGGGTCACCACTAACCACAAAACCAATGTATCTCAATGGTGACCTAATCCAAGGTGGAAGTAAAAATAGAAGCTAAAAACATATATAAATCTATAGGCATGAGTATTAAAACTAAGTAGGTGTTCCCAAATAAATTATTCCCTATTTCTTACCTTGAAATTAAAACCAAGGCATTCCATTTTGAAAATAAGACATATAAAATTAGGGGTTTTCCATTATTTTCAAAACAATTAACATGATTCCATTTTCAATAAAAACCACTTTCCATTAAATTTAAAAAATAGTTTCTGAAGCATGAGATATTTCCAATAAATCATTTACAAGAGGGAGAAAGTAGTGAAATAAGAGTCGCAGTAAGAAAACAAAAACAACATGTGCCACAAAATAAAGGAAATAAAATGTATTTTTTATTATTTAAAACATGTAAAGGAAACTAATGAATGATCTTAAAAAACAATACCATAGAAAGATAGGGGTAAAAGATATCAATCACCATGGGTAATCCCTAGGTATATAGGGTTATTGGGGTCCTGGTATCCTCATACCTTAGTTATTAATACATACAAAAACCCTCAATGTCCTTATGCATGATCCACTATAGGGGAACACATCCTAGGGTCTAGTGGTCTTATGTCATAATTTTATGTTTAGTTAGTGTTGTAGAGTCAATACTATTATGGGAACCGATCCTTGACCTTTCTAGACTACCTAGTATACTAGACCTAGTTTTCCCACTAATGTACCCGGGCTCCCATGTGCTCTATTTTATAAAGGGTTGTGAGTTTTTTTATCAAGATAACATATATATACATATCATTTCCTTTACCCAAAACCCATTCAAATCCTCACTAATAATATCTCTCCTTAATTTCATCCCCTTTTCAAGTCACATGACAATGCATAAGCCTCTTCACTAGGAACATATCACAAATCCCACATTTAACACACACATCAAAATTCTAAATTGAGGGGCATGCCTTAAGAGGGGGTTTACACTTCCATAAAACACTTTCAAAGTGATAATCAGGAATCATAATTTAAAAATGGATACTTACTCTTTATAAAACACCATTTCCCAAAGCGTTTAAATTCAAAAACTATTGAGAAGATCAATTGAGAAATTAAGGCACCACACATTTAAAAAAACTTGATACCACGATTAAACCAAAACAACCCATTTTTAAATCTTAATTTAAAGCATAGAAACTAAGTGAGAATCCCCTATCCATGAACAAAAACCAATTATATATAGCATATGAATTTCATATAAAATTTAAAACACATTTTAAAAACACTAAGAAATCATAAATTTCACTTTTAAAGGATTAGGCATAGGGAACCTACCTCAATATCAAGATTCTTTTGATGAAGACAATCCAGAACCACTATTTTTGACTACATGCACATGAATTTATACATATATATTTAAATACCACTTGATTAATTTTACATATTCCCCTCTCTATGAGGGAATATGTACAAATAGGGGATATATATATATACATATGTCTTACCCATGCATACACATATAAGTTTCCTTAAAATCTTGTGGCTTGAAACCACTTCAAAGAAGACTAAGATGCAACAACAAAATTCTAAGAACTCAAAAATCATCAAAAAACCCCCCAATTTTTTTGAATAATATAAATGGTGGAAGAAAACCTACCCAAATAGCAGCAAAATGAACCAAAATGATTTTACTTCAAAGGTGGATGTTGAAACATGCATAAAGATAGAACAAGGAGACATTGCACACCCTAAAAATAAGATAAACATAAATAATTAGCCGACCCAAACCTCTAGGGCTTGGTCGAACAAAGAGGTGTGGCGGGGAAGAGAAAAATCTCCAGAATAAGGAAGGAGGAGGGAGGCAGAGACCATACCTTGGGGTGATAACCAAGAATCCACCATAAATCCATGAAAAATGGCTTGGAGAGGTGGGATTGAGAATAGGGAGTGACACATGGATAAGGGAGGAAGGTAGGGGGATATAACATAGTAAAAGAGGGATAAGGGATGTAACACCCGAATGCTTTTATGAAATATTTTCTATAAATAATTTTAATTCTTCAATATCTTATATTGCATGAAATCTTGAGTTTAAACAAACTACAAGATGAACTTCGTATAAAATGACCATTTTAACCAAGATGTTAAGTTATTGGGAATAAATATAACTAACTTATGAAAATGTATGGTGAAGTCTTTCGCTACCAATTATTTATGAAAAATATAAATCAACTATATTTTTGTATTTTTTGTTAATAAATTGAGTGAATTACTATTATAAAATGAAATTAATGAAATATATAGTTATATAATTAATAAAATATTTTTTTATATTTATCCAATAGATATTTTTGTCATAGGGTATGAATAAACCCTATTTGATGTATAAAAACCTATATTTTTCAGAAGGGTAATTTTCTGCCTTTTAATAGATAAACCCTTTTAATTTAAGATTTTGATACATTAATAATTTTTATATAACAATATAAACATATTATTTCTAATTGGGATATAAAAATTTACTTTGGATGAATTTTTAATATTTTTCTAATAACTTTCAAATAATGATGAATAGTAAAAATACACTAAATTTTAATTGAAAACAACTTTTTTCATTGAAATAATTTATATGGTTAAATTATATTATTGAATGGTTTTAAAGTATAAATATAATATATTTTTATCATTCAATATAATTTATTTTATTATAATTAATTTTATATTGAATTCAGATGTAAAAATATTTTAATCTTTTGCAATGTTTTAAGTTTTAAAACATGTTCTCTCTTTCCAACAACGAGATTAATTTTAAATTAATTACTGAAACTTTTGTGTTTTGAATTTTGAAAAATTTATTCCAAATTTATAATCATTAGGTCTGAATTATGTAAATAGCTTTGTTTTATTTTTGGGCATTATGAAGAGTAACTTCGGTAATTTTTATTAACATGATAAAAGGGTAAAACGAGTAATTAAGGGTAAGAATACTATTATAAAATTACCATAACACTTGTATTAATATCATTGGATGAGTTTTTTTCAACTTAAATCATCCTTGGGTAGAAATTATGTCCTTTGGAAGCCACTTGGATGAGATTATGACATTTAATTTGTTTTATTTAAAGAAAAGTTAAACATGTCTCACTCAAATTTTAATAACTAAATCATTTTTTATATAAGGTTATACATAAGATAAATTTGATTATAAATAATAATTTTAAATCTAAAATGTTTTTCTTTATCATCGTAATTTATTTTCTAATTTTTCGATAATAAATAATTACCTTAAATACTCATACTTTGATGATGTAAAAATTAATTAATTGATGATAAATCAATAAAAAATTTCTTATTAAAAATATAATAACCATCAAAAGGTCCAAACAGTTAACCAGATCTATTTTTTCGAGTATATATCTACCATAAAAATACAAGGGCCAAGTTAGTGACCATTTGGATTCTTATATAAAGGACTGTGACACTTATATTATTTTATTTAAAGTGATGTTAAAGTTATCACATTCATAATTTAATAAGTATAAAATTTTAAATGTTAGATTTTTCAGAAGATAAATTCAACTACTTATATTATTATAAAATATAGTAGATTTATATTTATCATATTATTTTAGTTTTAATTTTTATTTAAAAAATATGTATACTAAATAATTACAAAAAAATTGATGTTGTAATTATTTTATTAATAGAGATGTCAAATAAATGTTATTAAAATAAATATAATTTGGGTTAATTAATATTTAAAAATAATTTTATATAATACATTTTACTCTTATGAATATAATAAAATAGTTGGTTTGAGGTTAACTTGTTATCTTAAAATTTTTAAAAATCAATGAATCAAATAGTGTCAAAATTGACACTATCGATTTTTTATCAAAATAATGTTTTATTTAATTATTTTAAAATCATATTTTTTTAACAAAAATATATTATAATTATTATATGGTCTAAAATGTTCTACGGTAATTATTTATGGTCTAATTTAAATTAAATAAGTAAATATTGTACCCTTTTAATGTTGAAATATTTGTTATCTTAATTAAAATTAAATTGAATAACTAAGTGTTAATTAAAATGATAATGTTTAAATTGATATAAACACTTATTTAAAATTTATTGGTTGATTATATTAAAAATTTATATCATATCTTCTTCAAAATGGTGACATTTTTGAGGTTTTCGGGTATGGTTTGATTTTATTATAAATTAATATTTTTTGAGATCCCAAAAGTGCCCCTCACCTCAATTAAAAAGGGGAACCTCCTCCCTCACTTTTCACTTCAATTTGAGAATTCATGCTCATCCACCCCTACCATTTTCCCATATAAACTTTCATAGTCACATTATATAGGTTCTGGTCTTCTTCTAAGACCAACTCTAGTGCTTTAAGAGGAGATTTAGAGGAAGTACGTCGAAGAAAAGACAATCTCTTATATTGATCCTTTC
Organism: Viscum album; assembly: GCA_963277665.1. NCBI lineage: Eukaryota > Viridiplantae > Streptophyta > Magnoliopsida > Santalales > Viscaceae > Viscum > Viscum album. Next base: position 179,343,051 of record OY728153.1, on the reverse strand, counting down.
GAACTTATTTCTTATTATACTTCCCCTTCATGGTTTGTTTCATTATAAAGTAATAAATTAAGAATCACTTATATACCGATATGTTATTATAATTATGAAACAACCACATTCCACATTCTATCCATCCTACAAAAAATGAAATCACCATGCGTGCGTACGTATGACTTACCATCTCCACGCCGTGATATAATATATTTTCACATTCACCTTACTTGGATGGGTATAATTATGGAAATAATAAATATATATTATTATTATAAAATGATATTTATTATGAAATATTATACACCATCCAATTCAATCCCATTCAATAATTATGAGAATGATATCGTCGCTCATGTGTACGTACTACCTACCATCTCCATGATGCGATGCGATTCATTCTACATGATCTTCATTAAAGCATGATTATATAAATGTACATAATGAATAAATTTGGTAAATATTATGTTAATATCATTTTTTATGATATAAATATGACCTAATTAGGAGAACCATAACTTCTTTAAAAAAACATGCATAAGAACATAAAGCAGTTAGTATCCAAATAACGAGTAACAATGAAATGTTACTAACAAACAGATTATAATATGATCATATATGATATCATAAAAATGACTATTATTCTATAATAATTAAATGAAATTATTTAACTCATTATACAGGATGTTCAGATACATACAAAGGATATCAAACCTAAGGTAAGATATATTTTTTCAATCTCATTATTATTCAATACTGTTTATTCACAAGTATTTACTGGGGTATATTTATCATCCACATCCATGTTCCCTAAAAATGTAATAATATTTGTATTCTTTTAAAGTTTTTTAAATTCAATTTTACCCATTTTATAATTTTTACTAAACATTATGAAAGGAATATTTTGTTGTCATTCGATATGAGTCACTTTTTGATTTTCTTAGAAAAAGTATGAGGAGAATGTTTTTTTAACTTAGATGACTTGAATGGACTTTTATGTCTTAATAATGCCTTATTTTCAAGAATCTTCCTCTAAAATATTTCAAGTTTATTTTCAAATCAATTATTTTCTTTTAAATTTGTTTGGTATTTTGAGAAAAGAAAACATTTTTTAAGAAGAAAGGATATTTTCCTCAAGAATTAATTTCAAGCGTTAAATCAAAATTATTTTCTATCTCAGATGGAATTCTTTAATAGGGTTATGTTTCAAGTATAATGTCCTTAATGTTACTATGATTTTATTGTGTTTATGATGTAATTTTATTTATTAAATCCATTTGCTTTACATGGATTATTTTATGGTGGAATAATTTTTAAAGAAACCTATTTTATTCCTTGGGTTATGATGAATGATTTATGTTTTTGTGGAACATGTAATAATGATTTAATTTTGAGATGGGTGGGACCTATATCTCACTTTAATTTATTGGGTAAAGATTAATATCTAATGATATAGTCATGGATAGAATGGGAAATGATATTGGTTCAGTAATAAATATCTGGAATGAGGTGTGAACTCGGTTCAGTAATGGACTTTGTCTGCTATGATGGTGTTGGCAATGAGTCTTGAATAATATGAAATGATTTTATATGATTAAGTGTATTCCAAAAAACTTTATGTCTTATGTTATGAATTTTGGAATTATGTTCATTGATTTTATGAATTTCATGATTTATCCCGTGGAATGATATCACAATCTTTCATATACAGGTTAAGATTTTCAAATGTTATGTTCTTATGTATTATGATTATGATATGATTCATATCTCCCTTGTTTACCCTTACTGAGCATCTGAGTTCATCCCTTCATATGTCTATTTTTCCCAGGTCATGAAGAAGGTTATTAAGTAAGATATGTCAAAAAGAGGTATAATTATGAAGAAATAAGTGGGAGAAAATGAAGATATCCTATGAACCAGTTGTTTATGTTTCCCAGTTTCTAAAGACACTATACTTATATGGTCCTATCAAGGCTTTGATATATTTTGTAATGTATATTATTCATCTTTGAAGTAATATCAATGTATGTAAAGTATAGGACATTATAGGTGATGAAAGAAAATATGGAGGAAATAAAAATAAGTAATAAATAAAAAAAATAAAAAAGAAAAAAAGAAAAAAATTATAGACAAACCGCACGGTGTGCACATAGTTTACCAAATCATGCACCAACCATGCCGTCCCTACTAGAAAAGCATGATGAACCACATGGTTACCCCTATGTAAGTCACAAGTTTGGAGAACCTATGCTTCAACCATGAAAAATGGCACTATCCTGATAACAGAACCTCACACACAGTTTCCACATGGTTACTCCTAACCGTGTAAAACCTATGTGGAGTACCCCTTTTCCCTTGAAAATTTTAAAATTCACACCCGAAATTTTTAGTAACCCAATATGAACCTCAATTTAAAAGATCAAACATCCATAAATAAAAAATGAAATAAAAGAAAACTAAGGTCAGGGTGTGAAAATTCTCCACACCATTAACACTTTCTACTGCCAAAAAGTCACCCAGTCTAAACGAGATACCAAACTAGACTCATAATCAAAAGGAATATCTAGAATACAACTTCAATACCAAGGACAAATTCAAAGAAAATATCTAAACTAAACCCTATACTAAAGAGATCCAACAACCCCGATGTGACCGTTCGACTCCACAAGTCACACTTGTCCAACTCTATAGAAAACTACAAAAATAAGAGACCCATGGTGGGTCTCCCCACCATTTAAGAAATAATCAATCAGGATAGCACCGAACACCTCCCCCAACACATGGGGGACCAAAAAAAGAAATTCAATCCAAACATAAATCCAAACCATGATTTATAATATCCATAAAATACAATCATCTCTATATAAGAACCAATAGAAGCTAAAAAATTTTTAGAAAAAGTTTAAATTCATAAAAGTGCTTATCGAAAAGGAAAAAATTAAGAAATTTTAGGAAAAATAAGCCACTATGATTTCCCAAATGAGTGGTTCTTAAGAACAGAAAACCAATATAGGGAAGAAATTTAATGTCTGCCACTCTAAAGTCTGAGAAAACATGTTGGATCAACAACCACCACACTCAAAAACTCCCCAACTACATGAAAAGATTTACTCCAAGACCTATGGTTGGAGACCTGATGTATTGAAGAATTTTCTACCCTGTAGTTGGGAAATGAAAATCTCTGACTAAGGATTTATCTTATCGAAGAAAAGCTTATAAAACTTCTTGACAGACACATCATTGAAAAGCTTTCAAAGTATTATAGAAAATGTATTAGATTTCCCAAACTAACCACATTGGAATTAAATTATTGAGTGGACTATCAAACATGAAGTAGTAACTGATGAAGGATACACCTTAGGAATAGGTTCCTCCAATACATAATCCTCACTAGATAGGGAAACTTCATGAGCTCTAAAAGAAACCAAACTATTGACTGCCATGGGAAGCCCTATGAGACTTTCCTAGATGAAAGAATGTTATCTTAAAACCTTTTAAAAAGAACAAAAATGACAAGAATATATTCCAACTAATTTCTTGACACCAACTTTGGATAAAAGGAAACCAGTTCATTAAAGTGGTCAACATACCCCCTTTACCGCCTATTGACCATGCTAAACATCTACAAGCTCTGCCACTTTATTTTGCTTCACTTCCTCAAGAATAAACCATTTGATGAAAGTGGTATGGAAGATCACCCAAGACATCCCAACTCACAATGAGAATGGAACTACCACCTTCCACTAGTTCAGTCCCCGTACTTCAAACATACCCAATATAACTTTCAATCTCATAACATCTGGAGTTCCCAAAAGCTTGATGATACTCTTAACTTCCAAAATCCACTTAAAAAACTATAAAGGAATTATATGACTACAAAAAATAGGAACTTACTGAGGAGATCTAGGCTTCACCACTCCACTAGGAGTCCAAGCAGGATCAATGAATGGAAGTTACTCTCGAGAAACCATTTGGATATTTCTGGGTGGCATACTCTAAACAATGTAAAGAACAACAAAAAATCAAAATAAAAACAGAAATTGACCAAATAATATATTAAACTTAGAAGAAATCTCATAAAACAAAACATAACAATACCAAATACAAAAAAAAATCAAATCTCAACTGAAACAAAACCACAACAACATCATAAAACAAGCCAAGAACCCTCCTTTAAAAATCACCATTTTCCATTTTAAATTGAAAACCATTTTTTCCACTTTAAAAACTATTTAAACACATTGAATTTAAAAATAAAAACACCCCCTCACTTTTCCATTTAAAACTAAAAATAATGTTAGAAAAGATTCCCAATTTTAACAAAAACCATTTTCCTTTCAAAAAACCACTTTGTAAAAACCAATTCAAAACTTTGATTTTAAATACTCAACCATGACATCCTATGAACTATCACATATGCGTGCATCCCACTTCTGCTTATATCATCCATGCATACATACCAACATGAACTTTCCACACAAACACATATATGTGAACACTCATAGGAAATACCAAGGGACACACATAACATTTTTCATCAAAACCAAGTTTTTCCAATTTAATTCTCATTTCACATTTGATAAAACCTTTGTAAATTCAAAAAAAATTCCCTTCCATTTTCAAAATAACCCAAGGTTTTTCATTTTATAAATCTAACATTAGAAAACCAAGCCTCATTTTATAACCTAAGGAAAGCTCCCAAAAACCAATTTAAACTCACACCAACTATAATCAGACCAAAGCATCACCCATACCAAAATAACTAAAATAGGGAACCAGTGGTCATGCATACCCTACCACATGATTTAGTAGACCATGCACTGAGCATGCACCAACCAATGGAATCATATTAAACCATGCATTTAGGTTCCACATGGTTTTATATTACATATAATCTCACCATAAAATAGGGAACTTGTGATCATGTATACTTTGACCACTTAGTTTAGTAGACCATGCACTGAGCATGCACTAACCACTGGAAGCATATTAAACCATGAATGCAGGTTCCACATGGTTTTCTATGCCATGTTTCCCACCATTTATCACCATATCACTTCCACTATTATAACTCAACATAAAAAATCTCATCAAAATAAAAAAACTCTAAAAACATAACCCAAACTAAAAATAAAGTCTCGAAACCCAACTACCCCTGGTGAATCAGGTCTCGTCATGAGTGGTGGTGACCAAGAACTAACCCATGACCTACCTTCTGAATCCCAAAAATCCTATATCGAATCTACCCGACACCCAAAATAACAAGGGACTCCTCAGATACCATTTCGTTACAAACTAACCTAGGCCAAACCCAAACCAGTCACCCGAGCCGGCCCATGATAAGGCCTGAGAGGCATTCCCGATCCTTCCAGGCTGGAAACTAGTTCCAGACATCAAGATAAAATAATCGGGAATGATTTATCCCAGTAAATAACATACAAATAAATGAATATAAATTGAATGATAAAAGTAAACACTAGAAACATAAATAAAATGAAACCATACATACCTTCATATGACCCTTTAGGTCACCACTAAACACTAAACCAACATCGATCCACGATGACTGAATCTAAGATGGAAGCTACAACAGAAGCTAAAAATAGAGATAAACTATTGGAGTGAGTATTAGAACTCAATAGGAATGCTCTAATAAACTATTTCATTTTCCTTACCTTTAAAAATAAAACCAAGTCACTATAGTTTTAAAATAAGAAATATAAAAATAGGGGGTTTTCATTATTTTTAATACAAGCAACAAACTTCCATTTTCAAGAAAATCCACTTTCCATTAAATTTAAAAAATAGTTTCCAAATAATTATAGATTTACAATAAATTATTTATAAGAGGGAGTAAAAAATAAAATAAGAGTTATATCAAGAAAACATGAATAATAGGTGCCACAAAATAGGGGAAAGGAAATGTGTTTTTTATTATTTCAAACATGTAAAGGAAACTAATCAACTAGATTCTAAAAAAATACCATAGAACAATAGGGTTAAACAATAGCAAGCACCATGGGAAATACCTAGGTAGCTAGGGTTAGTGGGGTCCTAGTATTATCATACCTCAATGATGAATATATACCAAAACCCACAACATCCTCATGCATGATCCACTAGAGGGGAACACATACCAAGGTTTAGTGGTCTTTAATCATCATCATATGCTTAGTTAGTGTTGTAGTGTCAATACTACTAGTGGAACATGGCCTCAACCCTACCATACTACCTAGCATACTAGACCTAGTTTTCCCACCTAGGCAATAGGCCTCCCATGTGCTCTATTTTAAAAATGATGGTGAGTTTTTTTTCAAGCTAGCATATACATACATATCATTTCATTTACCAAAAACCCATTCAACTTCTCACCACTAATCTCACACCTTAAGCATATCCACTTTTTCAATTCACATGATAATGAACAAGCCTATTCACTAGTATTATATTAAAAATCACACATTTAACACATACATAAAAATTCTAAATTGAGAGGCATTCCTTAAGAGGGGTTTCCCACTTCCATAAAACACTTTTATAGTTCCAATCGGGCCTCAACATTTAAAAAGGGTTACTTCCAATTTAGAAAACACCAATTCCCAAATATTTTAAATTCAAAAACCTTTGATAATACTGATTGAACAATTAAGGAACCAAACATTTAAAAACAAGCTTGAGACCATGATTAAACCAAACCAACACATTTTTATAGCTTAATAGAAATACTAAAAACTAAGTGAGAAGCCAATATACTAGAACCAAAACCAATTATGTATAGCATATTCATTTCATATAAAATGGATACACATTTTAAAAACACTAAGCAATCATATATTTCACTTTTAAAGGATTAGACATAGGTAACCTACCTTAAGTGCAAGGAGATTTTGAAAAAGGCATTTTGGAACCACTCTTTATGCCTACACACATGAATTTATACATACATACATACATACATACATAAATATATATAAATACCCCTAGTTTCATTGTAAATATTCCCCTATCAATGAGAGAATATGTAAAAATAGGGCATATATATTTATATATGACTTACCCATGCATACACATGTAAGTTACCTTCAACTCTGACAGCTTGAAACCAATTTAAGAAAGACCAAGACACACTAAAAAATATAAGGAACCCAAAAATCACAAAAAATACCCCCCCAAATTTGGAATAATAAGAATGGTGGAAGAAAACCTACTCAAATAGAGAAGGAAAACCGAAATGAACCAAAACACCTTTCCTTCGGTGATGGATGTAGAAACATGCACGAAGCTGGGTCGAGAGACCCATCACACACCATAGTAAGAAGATAGACATTAAAAATTAGAGCACCCGAAACCCTGGGGTTTGAAAAAATAAAGAGGGGTAGTGGGGAAGAGAAAAGTCTCTAGAATAAGGAAGGAGGAGGGAGGCAGAGACCATACCTTAGGTTGATGACCAAGAATCTACCAAAAATCCATGAAAAATGGCATGGAGAGGTGGGATTGGGAGGAGGGAGTAGCATATGAATAAGGGAGGAAGTGAGGGGTCCTATCACATGATATAATATGGAGAGATAAGGAAAGAAAAGAGAGAGGAAATAAAAATAAAAAAATTAAAAAAAATAAAAAATAAAAATAAAAATAAAAATAAAAATATTTGGAAAAACCACATGGTTTGTGTACGGTTTACCAAACTATGCGCCAACTGTGCTATCCATACTGAACAAGCATGATAAACCACATGGTTACCCCTAGGCGATTTATATGGCTGTATAAACTGTGCTCCAACCATGTCACATAACACTATCCTGCTGACAAATACTCACACATGGATACCACATGGTAACTCCAAACCACGAACAACCATTGCACAATACCCCTTTTACCTTGAAAATTTTAAAATTTCCACCCAAAATTATCAAGAACCCAATTCAAATCTCAACTAAAAATATCAAAAATCTAAAAATAAATACAAAATAAAAAAAATAAAATAAAATCAAGGCCAAGGTGTGACATGTACAATGGGAAAGGGGTGAAATGAGAGTTCGAATCAAAATGATTTAAAGTATCAAAAAACCAATTGAAAATATTATCACAAATAATCTTTTCCCTGTCCATCGAATATCTTAATTTACTAACATTGAAGGTTCATTCAGATAAAAGGTTAAAAATTGATAGTAATCACATAATTGATTTTTGAAGAAAAATGTACGGATAAACCATTAAAAATTTTAGTTTTATTGATAATGTAAATAAAATGCTCAAGTATGAATGGATAGGAGTCTCAGTTGTAAATGTATACATGAAGCACTTTTTCATGATTTTTTTTAATAGTTGATCTAATATGTTAATTATAACTAAATGCAATTAATATTTTTTTGTAGGTGTCTATATCAATACTATTTGAAAGGATATATCTTTAAACATAAATATAGACTCATTAGTCTTCACATCACTTCTACAGACCAAACCAAAATATAACCAGCTACTATTGATGAAATAGTGGAAAAATTGGCCCCATTATTTGAAAGAAAACTTACAGATGATAGACTCTTATTATTACCAATAATGTAAGGAAAAAACTCTACAATTTAATCATATAAAATATATTTTCATTATTTTTATTACTTATATTCTTTTTTTAGGAAGTATTGGGTACTCATTGCAATCAATTTGGATACTTTAAATATTTATTTTCTATATTCAATACATTTATACCCAATTAAACAACCACACATGATGATATTTTTCAATTTTTAATAGAATACATCCAACATTTTAGAGCTAAACTTCAAGTTATATATTTTATATTATGTTTTAATGAGAATTTTTTATAATAGGTAGGTGTTTAAATGTCATGAAAATCATGGTATTAGGACAATCCATTTATACAAGGATCCTGTCGACTTCTACAAGTGGATAAGTATTAGGGTATATATAATAATATTTCACTATCAAGATATATATATAAAAATTACTTATTTTTCTCAATGTTTATAAAGTATCCAAAAAAACTAATGGAAATGATAGTGGTTATCATATATCATCAATAAACTAGAATCCTTGAAGAGGTATTTTTGCAGATTATTACTATTTAATTTAAAATATTTATTAATCTTTTGTGTATTTATATTTTTCCAGTACTACCATGACTGTCAAAAGTCCTCATATTCACAATATGAAATAGATTTGTTTATAAATGTCTGGGAAACATACACGATGTCAAAATTTATACATATGTCATGAAGATGTGACTTCCTACAACTTATTTAGTTTATTTTATCATCATTTTATCTATTTTTTAGTTAATTTCATCATCATTTTTATCTGATACTTATTTTGTTAATTTTCATAGATATCGTGAAGGAATTATTTCATCAATAAGGATGATTCATTCCTTAACTATGATCATGAATTGGAAAAGGATGATGCACTCATGATGATATAATTTTCTTTTCATTCTATAATGCATTAAATATTCTTGGTTTTCAAACTGCAGTATTATCAGATAACCGAGAATGTTCAATGCACTTGAGGATAAAATGACATGGTGGAATCAACCATACCTCAAAATGATACATGGTGTTCCCGGCATGACTTAAATTGTGTGATTTTAGTTTAAAATTGACATTTTATTAATGTATTATTGCATATTTATGTTTAATTCATTTCTCTATAGTATTAAAAACATAATAATTTTTTATTATATAGGTAGATTATTTTGATCGAGTTAGGGTGGTTTGTTTGAAGCTACTCATGCTTATAAGAGATTGGAATTCAAGGATTAAACTGTGATAACGACAATAAGGAAATGGGTCAATCAATGATACCTCAATCTGATACACAATGTTCTCGGTATGACTCAAAATATATTTTTTTAGTTTATAATTTACATTTTAGTTAAAAACACAAATCACATAAAAAAATTGATAAAACACATTTAGATTGTTTTAATACTTAAGGAAAATGACCATAAGTCATTTGTAACATGTAGGAATCAACCACACCTCAATCGGACACATGGTGTAAATTATATGACTATGAGTATGTATTTTTATTTAAAATTGAAATTTATTTTAGTAAAAACACAAGTGAAATACTCAAAACCAATAAAACACATTTATATTGTTTTTATAATTTAATAAAATTATCCATAAGTCATTTTTGACATGTAAGAATCAACCTCACCTCAATTCGACACATGGTGTGACTAGTATGACTCAAAGTGTCTGTTATCTGTTTAAAATTGACATTTTAGTTCCAAAAGTGTTTCAATAACTGAAAACCAAGTAACCATACTCTGATTGTCCTGATAATTTATTAAAAAGATTAATAATTAATTTATGATGTGTAGGAATAAGTCTCACATCAAAATGATGCATGATGTGACTGGTATTACTGAAAGTGCATGTTTCCAGTATGAAATGACATTTTAATCAAAAACACAAGTGACGTACTCAAAACCAAGAAAACACATTCATATTTCTTGATAATTTAGTAAAATTATACATACATAATTTTTTATGTGTAGGAATCATCTATACCTCAATCCAATGCACGGTGTGACTAGTATGACTCCAAGTGTGTCTTTTTATTTAAAATTAAAACTATTTATTGTAAAAAGAACAAGTTACATACTCAAAACTAAGAAAAAAATTTAAAATTATTTTGAAACATTAGAAAAATGATCTGAAGGTCATTTGTGATGTGTATGAATCAATCGTACCTCAACCTGACACACAATATGACCAGTATGACTCAAAGTGTCCGTTATCAGTTTAAAATTAAAATTTTAGTTCAAAACATTTCACTCACTAAAAACTAAGAAAATGAACTCTAATTATCCTGATAATTTAGAAAAATCATTCATAAGTCATTTTTGATGTGTAGGAATCAGTTTCATGTCAAACCAACACATGATGTGACCGGTATGACTCAAAGTGCATGTTTTCAGTTTGAAATGACATTTTAGTAGAAAATACAAGTGACATACTCAAAACTAATAAAACACATTTGGATTGTTTTTATAATTTATAAAAATATTCCATCTGTTATTTTTGACATGTATAAATCATCCATACTTCAATCTGACATACTGTGTGATCGGTATGACTCCAAGTGTGTCTTTTTATTTAAAATTGACATTAATTTTAGGAAAAAGAACAAGTGGCATATTCAAAATTGATAAAATGCATTATTATTGATTCGATACTTTATAAAAATTATCCATAAGTCATTTTTAAATGTAGGAATCAACCTAACCATAATACGATGTACGGTGTGACTGATATGAATCCAAGTGTGTCTTTTTTATTTAAAATTGACATTAATTTTAGTAAAAAGGACAAGTGATATAACCAAGACTAAGAAAACACATTAAAATTGTTTTTATAATTTAGTAAAATGATCCATAAGTAATTTGTGACATTTTGGAATCATCATCATCTCAATCTGATACATTGTGTGCCTAATAAGACTCAAAGTGTCCGTTATCAATTTAAAATTGACATTTTAGTTCAAAACAAATATTACTCATTGAAAACCAAGAAAAATATCTCTAATTGTCTTGATAATTTAAGAAAAATGATTCATAATTAATTTTTGACATGTAATAATTAGTCTCATATCAAGATAACACATGATGTGACCAGTATAACCCATAGTGTGTGTTTTCTGTTTAAAATGACATTTTAGTAAAAAATATAAGTGACATACTCAAAACTAAGAAAAAAAATTAAAATTATTTTTATAATTTATACAAATGATCCACAAGTTGTTTGTGATGTGTATGAATCAATTGTACCTCAGTCTGATGCACAATGTGACCGGTATGACTCCAAGTGTGTCTTTTTATTTAAAATTAACATTTTAGTAAAAAACATAAATGAAATACTCAAAACAAATAAAAATCATTTGTATTGTTCTGATACTTTAATAAAACAATCCATAAGTCATTTATGATGTTTAGAAATTATCCACCCCTCTATCCATTATATAGTGTGCTCGGAGTGACTTAAAGTGTCTGTTATGAGTATAAAATTGACATTTTAGTTCAAAATGTAGGTCACTCATTAGAAACTGAGAAAATTCACTCATATTGTCTTGATAATTTATTAAAATGATTCATAAGTCATTTTTGATGGTTAAAAATCAGTCTCACATCAAATCGACACACAATGTGACCAGTATGACTCAAAGTGCATTTTTTTTGTAGTTTAAAATGATATTTTAGTAAAAAAGTCAAGTGACATAATAAAAACTAGGAAACAATATTTTTATTATTTCAATACTTTTGGAAAAGGATCCATAAGTTATTTTTACATGCAGGAATCATCCCACCTCAATATGATGTATGGTGTGACCGGTATGACTCTAAGTGTATCCTTTTATTTAAAATTGGAATTTAGTTGATGTATTCTTTCATATTTATGTTTAATTTATTTATTTATAGTATTACTAACATAAGATTTGTTTTTTATATACATGTGGATTCTTTTTCTTTAGTTGGGGTGGTTTGTTCGAAAATTGATACCATGTCACGACCCGAACTTACCCAGGCTCGAGTCGTAACTACCCGAAGCCCGCCTCTATAGGCCAGGGGATGGCGACAAGTGCCGAAGACTAAACAACTCGGGGAGGCCTTTTCCTAAGTACCTGTACACACACACGCAGCCCACTCAATGCAGAAGTGAAAATTACAAGGAAAAGTAAAGTACCAACTGCTATAAACTAACCACAAAGGTGCATCGACCTCTAAACAGTACAAAGTGAGTGGTGAAGGTAAACTGAAAAGAAAAGGGAAAAACATGCGCCCAACCAGAAAAGTGCCACAACCCGACAACAGGTAAAAAAAAGTAAAACAGCTGGGAGAGTCCCACACCTGGAACCCGACTACGAACACCACACGTGGTCCAAGCTCCCGAACTCCTAAGATTCTCTGTAGTCACGAGAAACCTGTCCGTCGTCTGCAAGGGAACACCAAGTGTGAGAAAAGCCCAAGTATGGGTGAGTATAAAAATACTCAGTAGGTTATCCTGATGTCTCAAGGGAGAAATAAAGGAGGTACCAAATGGAGAGCAGTAGATCAAACATGGAATAGTAAAGGAGTACAACAGAGAGTGCAGTAAAGAGTACAACTCAACCCAACAAGAGGAAGGAAGTAGACTCGTCATAAGACAAGGATCTAGGAACGGTGAGAAGATGAACTTCCCATCGAGCCTTCACTACCTATAGTAGGAGATTAGACTCATCCAACCATGAGAATCTAGACACAGAAAGCACGTGCCATACCCCGTGCGTATTCGCCTCTCCTGGAAGGAGAGTAACCAAAACCCAAGAAGTGGGTACTGGAAAAAGGTATATACATATCTATATGCTCAAAAAGAAACCTGAAAAAGATCATAAGAGGATATCCATCTCCTAGCTTAGCCCAAGAAAGTAAGTTGCCAACAATACCAGAAGTAAACACCATCGATGCCCAGCATCCCACCCGTCTGCCCCGAACTGTAAGTCAAGGGGATCAATTCACCGTACCTTGACACTATCTGCTTTGGATGACACTGACTCACCCACATGGTTTTAGGTCGTGTATCAAGGACGCGTCTTGGTGGAGAAAGCGCCCCTCGGTCTTGAGAGTTCTGGGGAAATTCAAACCACACCTTGTCACTCTCACACAGTCGAGAGGTCTTCTCAAAGTAAAAGTTGTCACATCAATGACCCATACAACCAAGGGTCCCGCTCCAGTAGTCACGGAGAAAATCCACAGACTAGTCTAGTAGGAAGGACTGAGTCTGAGAGAAGTCATCGGGTAACCCACTGCCCAGTCTCTGCTGGAGGGTAAACCCTAAGAGGTTATCGGGTAACCCAATGCCCAGTCTTTACTGGAGGGTAAACCCTAAGAGGTCATCGGGTAACCCACAACCTAGTCTCTCCTGGAGGGTAAACCCTAAGAGGTTGTCGAGTAACCCACTACCCAGTCTCTACTAGAGGGTAAACCCTAAAAAGTCAATGACCAACCCACTTCCCAGCCCCGTTGGAGGGTAAACCCAAAGAAGTCGATGAGAAACCCACTGCCCAACCCTGCTGGAGGGTAAAATCGAAACTGCTCTGGCCATCCCTAATGGATGGTACAACACTGACCAAAAGAATACGGAGTGGGTATCGCGCAACCACCCAACTCCAGAACAATTCACCTAGTAGAGGTTCAGCGCCCGTGTAGTGTGGGTCACACCGATACCTAGAGCTCTTCCTAGGGAAACACATCACGGTAGATCATGGAAGGAGGATATGATCTCGATACTCAGCTAGGGAATATGCACCCAGGCTCACTGGGGATCTGTACCCTACTGGAAACAACCTCTTGGGTAGAGGATTGATGCCCACGTAAAGTATTCGTCACACCGAATCCACAATAACCCTACCAGGGAACACGAAGGGATGTGATACTGAAATCCCACACAACTAAAGGAATAGGGGAACCTAAACAACTCAGCCAATCAAACTATCGAGAATAGAACTAGGGGAAACCACTCCACCTTGCTGGTCTAAACCATCATTAACAGAAGGACCCTCTGCGTCACGAGAGGTCAAAGGCATGTAAAGTAGAACACAGTACACACATGGGGACCTCACGACGTGTGGCCCTATCTCATATCCAAACTACATACACAAACATTCTCGGATACAAACTACAACATTTACCTCAGTCAAACCCATATACTCCCATAGTATACCACATTTCCAGCCCAAAGGCTATCGTGCACACGATGTCCAATGTCAATGCAAAATGGGGGAAAATTTAAGTTCTCCCACTTGCTTCCACCATGGCCCTAGCACGACCAACCACACCTCTTGAAACATTTACTTCACTCTCACAGGAGTGCTCACAATCACACTACAAGGGTTATCTACAAACACTGTGGGAAGAACCTCCACCCGTACACCTTTCATGCCTCCAAATTTAATGAGATCTCGAATGAGGCTCTGCACATCCAAACGGATCATACCGTTGTAATCCTCGTGAAAAAACACACAAGATAGACTATCTACTTTCTTCAAAAAGATATCTAATGTAATATTTGTCCAATATCGTTTTACACCCGAACGACATCCCATGGTCCCGAGCCTCGGTCCCAAAAACAGTCAGGCGCATCGCAGCATTGTGATCCCCTCAGAAAAACACATCAAATTGACTGCTTAAATGCGTGGAACGGACATCTGGAGAAAATGATTCATTTCGCTGTACCGCACACGAGCAGTGCTTTGTGGGACCCACATCCCGATCCTAAAGCGCAAAGAACGGATTGCACCATTGCGATTCTCTCGGAAAACTACACAAGATTGACTATTCACTTGTCCGAATCGGACACCCGGTGAAGAAGATGGAAATCCCTACCAACTCCCAAAACGGACCTTGTGGGGCCCACACTACCATGCAGAATTAAAGTGGGTGGATTGCACCATTGCGATGCCCGTGGAAAAACACCCAAAAACAGCTGCTCGCACACCCCAAACGGACGTTCGATGAAAAAGTTGCCACTCGCTGCTCGCAGCTTAAAAGATGGGCCGTGGGACCTACGCCTCAACTCCAGTTTCAACGCTCGAAAAACCATTGGAAATCTTCGTCTCGACGCCAGGGTTTCAACATTGCTAACAGTTCTCAAAACGGACTCTGGATATGTCCACGCCACCCAAAACAAGAACCCCCAGAATAACTCCAATCCACTTAACGGGCGTGTCGCGCCACCGAGGCCCCCCGTCTTGGGAATTTAAACCCCCAAAACCACCTCAAAATGGTCGTCTAGAGACGCGGATTACACTACCGTAGACGACACACAAAACGGTCACCCATAGTGAAGATTACGTGTGTCTGAAGTCGAGGGGACGAATCCCCTTGGGCTGGGCCGGCCTGGGCCGGCTGGTCGGCCCGACCTGGGCCGACCCACTGCTCAGCCACACGACCCGGCCGTGGACCCAGGGTCCACGCGGTGCTAACCGGCCATCGTGGCCGATCGCGGTCGTGCACAGAGACCCGCCGCATGTGGGTCTCTATTTCTGCATGGGGTCGCACGCCGCGACCCCGCCGTCGTCGTGCCCCGGCGTGCTCGCCTGCCGCCCGGAGCCACTGCCCGGATGCCTTGCTGCCAAGACACCGAAGCCCGTGGCCACCTCCCGCACTCGACCGCTGTTAGCTGCTCTGAGCCACCATCCGCAGCCACCACGCCGCCGCCTGGGGTGGTCGGACCGCCGTCGGAACCTGCTAAAGCTGCCAGAAAATACATAAACACACTCGGATCTTCGTCGAACAGCTGCGGACACCTCGAGACTCGAAATTCAAGTCCAAAATATGTGTCGGAAATATCAGAACATACACTACGCATTAATGGGATTTTCTCTAAAATTCAACCAAATATTGACGCTATGAATTGATTTCAAAGTATGCGGGAAAAAATAAAAAGGAAACGAAAATATCCTACCTTGTTGGGCGTAGCCCGAGGCTTTGCAAGCGATCCTCCTTCGCCAGATCTGCAACCGCCTTGGAGAGGAGGGGAGGAGAGCTTGATGAAGGGAGAGGGGCTCTTGTTGGGGCTTCTTCCACTAGAGAAAGAACATGGGAACAAGTGGTGTGAGTTTAGGTTTAAATAAAGAATTTTTATATATTCTTATTTAACTTTTAATCGCCCATGAAAAGACCCACGTCTGAAACTTCCAACGGGGTTGCGATTAACCCACCCCAAGCGTAAACAACACTTCCCGAGCACAACGGTAGTCTCCGAATTTTAATCCGAGGCCCTGTTAAAAAGTTAAAAAACTTAACGTCCAAGGCTACTAAATTACGAAAACGCCCTTGGTGGCATTTTTCACAGGAGGCCCGCACCCACGAAAATTACACCCCTCCTAGGGTAAACAGCACGCTCCAGACTCAACGGTGCCCTCGATTTTCCCATCCGAGTTACCATTTAGGAGTTATTCTACTTAATTGTTTTGCCCAGTGTGAATGCACTGAAAAAAATTTAATTTCGGCCACACCAGGGCTCAGAATCGCACGCCGTCTGAAGGCACTTCTCTGGAATAACATCAAGAAAATTCCAAAGTCTTTTATAGAAAAACAAGTTTCTTACATACCATGGTCGGGATTTTTTGAGATGGGGTCAAGGGATGATGAAACATTGATGTTTTTAAATGTTTGTGGATATTAATTGAAAATGTAATAATACAAAATATTTTTTGAAATGTATATAATAGTGATTTTTTTGTATTTTTTATTTAAAATTCATTTCAATTAAATTATGTATTTGCATTCAAGTGTATTTTATATAGCATGATGTCATTTAAACAACACACTACAACATTAGGGACTTTATTAGTGCTATTTCTAGTATTGATAAAGCCCCTCTTTATCTATTATAACAAAAGTGCTATTAAAGGGATCCCCCCTTTAATGGTTCTGAGGAAAACATCACTTTTTTAGCATAATTAAATCACTTTTTTCATACTATTAAAGGGTAGAACTATGGTAGTGCTACAAACTTATGCTGAAAACTAACCTACAACCAACCAACTTATGCTCAAATATTTTTCAATATGAGAAGTCATATGGAGTCATCCAAATTACTAGGAAATAAATAATTAAAAAAATCCATAAAAAAATATCATGGCTCACAACCCTAAAATTTATATAAAATTAAAGTCTTTATTCCATTTAAATTTTTGATACAAATTGGTGAAAGAGGGTGATTTTTTATTGATCAAAAAGCTTGAAAATATTGATGAAATTATTTTAGGTCAAGGGATAATGATCACTGTACAAATAAATAACTAAATATTATAAGCTTGTTACTAAAATAACTGAAATCCCTCTCCCAAAACAACTTCTTACTTGAAAAGTAAAAAACATCACTTGATATCATTAGGGAATTCATAACCATATTGTTACAATATGTGATCGAGCGAACAAATATGTTTGTTTCGATATGCTTTAAATCTAACCTAGGTATATAAGATGATGCCTTTATTTAGGAATTCATGTTAGAAACACCCATCAATCAAATAAAAACATTTTCTAAGAAACAATGATGTTTGTAAGGTAATATAAATTCAAATGTGAATGAAATTTAAATAAACATAATCAAGTTTTTATTCATTATATTTTTCTAATTTTTTTGCATTTTAAAAATAAAAAATTTTCTATAAAGATGTTATAAATAAAATATTATGATGAATCCAATTTTACTAATAAACCTCTTCATATGGTTAAAACCTTTATTTAATCTAATATTTTATTTTTAAAATGTTGGATTTTATAGAGATGTGGATTGATCTAGATTGTTTAATACAATGTTTATGTAATCTATATATGTGTGATATTGTTAATGGATGAAAAAAATAAATGATTTATCTTTTACCCTTGTTTATATTATTTTACATTACTATATTTCGTTCATCATCATCATTGGAAAGATTCAATTTTAGGGTTCATCAACACTTAATTTTTCCTATAATCGATCACACAATCTTGGTTTCTAAATTCCCCATGTTTTCAATCATTATTTGATTAGTTTATGAAAATGTTATTAGAATGGGGTTAACATGTTCAAAAATGTTTGGAATATAGTGGTAAATCATACATTCTATAATGAACACTATGAAACTTGGTTTTCATCCACTTTATATTTCTAAAAAATCAATTTGTCCAAGATTTTGAATGTTGAGATGCATCTAATTTAAAATTACCTTGAAAATATGATCAAATTTAGAAAGCAATATTTTTCTCATAATCATGCTTGAGCCATGGTATTCCTTTTCCATGACCTCTGTGATATTTAAATAATGAGTATCTGATAGTGAATCATTCTCTAGTGTTATTGAAAAACTAAAAAGTGAATTATGATCACCTATAACTAGTAATACTACCAAAAGAACAGTATATATGGAGTTATTTATGATTCCAATATTATAAATCAATAAGTGAATATAATTCTATAATGTTTAAAATTACATCACAATTAAAATTGTGTGGAGAAAATGTTACAAACATTGATATGATAGATTGTTTTCTACCTTTCATGTATCTTTAAATAATAACAATATTGAGAAAACTACATTACAAAATATCTTAAATAAACCTATTGTATTATTGTTGTGAAACAAAACAAATAACTTATCATGAGGAATCATGAATCCCAACCCACTGGTAGTGCTCCATTCCTTGAATTCAATACAACACTTAAACATGGGTTAACAAAAATAATTTATGCAATTGAGGTTGAGGAAATTAATTTAATCGAGAAACTTATACATCTCATGTAAATATTTAGGGGAATCACAATAAGTGGTCGAATAATAAGTAAGTACAAATAAATAAAATAAATAATGGTGAAAGTGAATGATTTCAGTGTGATATTAAGTGGTACTAGTCATCCACCTATCATATGCCTAAGTAGCTTGTTGATCCTTTTTAGTAATCAATCAAAGAGAAAGGAAAGAGAATTGAAGAAAACATTAACAAAAAGGCCTTAAAGTATGATGATGGTATTTTGAATTTTGATATCCCTAATTATTTTTTAAACCTTTAGTCCCTATTTAGTAAGAAGGAATCAATTTTAAAGGAAATAGAAAGGAAAAGTGAGATGGAAAATGAACTAAAATTGGAACAAAAATTAATTTGTAGAATGAATGGATAAGGAAAGGGAAATCAGTGGAAAAAATAAAAATGTAAGAAAAAAAACAAAAATTATATTATTTTCGCTTATTTCATAGGTCAGGGGTGACACCATTGATAGTGCGGGGGGTTATGGGAAGAGGTGGAAGAGGTCTGATCATAGTGTTGCAAACATGGAGATGACGAGCCTCAAAGAGATTGGTGATCATGAAATTCATGGCCACATAGATGAAAGGGAGGAAGTTGGTGCATCCACATATGTGCATGACACTTCTAGTATGGTTGGTCAGCACCCCAATCCCCTACAACGTGAAGTTAATGATGATAGAGTTGAGTATGATCCCCAACATTCTAGCATGGGTTCCATTATCATAGATCCTTCCCTTCTCCACCACCCTTACAAACACCTCCTGCAAAATCTATTCTATCTCAAAATATAGAAACGATATCACAAACCACCTAATTATTCTTTTGATCCAATAATTTTATAAGGTCTACAATATGGAACAATTGGCGTTCCCGATCCCAATAGGCTAGAAAATATTTTTGGGGCTTTGTGGGTTTACCTTTTAGAAATGGTTTGACCCAAAAGAACAATTTTATATTAAAGGGTCCTAACTGAAAACCCAACATGAACTTGCTATATTCTTTCAATTCATTATCCAAAATGAACAAGAAACAAAAATATCTCAATAATATGGAATAATAGAGATAATAACTATAAAAAACATTGAAATAACATACCAATATCAAATTGAAATATAAAAATACAACTGATGGTCTAAAATGAAAGGGAATAGGATGGGAAACTAAATAGGAAATAAAAAATTAATATACATATGTTACAAATCGATCAAAAAATAAACCAAAATAAATTATAATAACTACCAGTCATCTATGTGTAACATGAGGGATCACTTCCATTATACCACTCCTACAAACTCAAATATAGTTATTATTGGTCCTAAATAGAGATGAATACCTTGAGGAGGGGTGAATCGGGATATTTTAATTTTAAATCAACCCTTTCCAATGATATTGTTACAATTTGAATAGAAAAACCCCTCTCTCTTTGTCACAGTAAATATAGAGTGATAAAATAGAAAAGATGAGAAACAAAGATTTTACTTTGTTCATCTAAACGGGATACATCCAAGGATTTTACAAAGGCAATGTGCTAGTGAACCCAAATCACTAATCTCACTACTTGGATTTCAATTTAGAGTAGTATCACTAACCCTTTGGTTTGTAACCTATACTAGATATCAAGAACTCATTACTCTTCTTAAAATATGAAAACACTTATCCTTATATAACTGTTATCTCCTTCTTGAACTAAAGATCAAAATTAAACTAGAAATTTTATAGTAATGACTATGAAATTATATCAAGATAAACTCCTAAATCTCCCCTTACTTATTATTTATCATTCTAACTATGGTTTATAACTCCTAAAACTATATATTATATATTTTAAAATATTTGTTTCTCAAATTTTTGAGTGGTTCCACAATTATCCCTATATTATAATCTAGAAACACCATAACGATGTGTCTGGAAGCTTTTCAGCTTAACATGAATAAATTTAATTCATTCCAGGACGTAACTTACTTATTTATGGTGTGATTCCTATTAAAATGTTATATCCATAAAATACACTAAATATATTCATATATAAATTCCCTAAGATCATATTGAGATCTTCTAACCTTCCTTGATCCACACAGAGGCCGTGACATGAGCATTTCTTCATAGCGTGACATTTTCTCATAGGAAGAACTTCCAAAACTCATATAATGCATTCCATGACATGTAATAAGCCTTAAAACACGACTACCTTAATTTTATAAGAGCCATTGAAAACCAATATAGTATTATCATGGAGAAACAAGCACTCTATAGCATGGATACCTTCAAGAAGGAAGTTGTACATAAATCCAACCAACCCCCTTTATGACATGGAGTGCACCTCACAATGAGAGTGTCCTAGACCTTATAAAACCACTAATCTTGTCCTAATCAACCTTCATGAAATGGATTTACTTTATAGTGTAGATTCCCTGAAAAAATACTTAGCTATTTTCTCTATTAATAATTGGTTACAACATAGAGAATGTGTTATGGAGTGATATAAAATTTATTTAAAAAGGTGCAATGGAACCTTACTTGATCATGGAAAAACCTTATGAAAACCCTAGATATCCTTACATGATTAATACTTTTCCATTTTTCTACACCATAACCCCCATCATGGTGTTATCCTAGTAATCATGGTGTGATTTCTATCAACCAAAAATAATATACTCCAATTTCTTCTAAACATTCTCAATCTTTTCTATAGCATTGAAACATTTTTTGAACTTCCCTTAAATATAATTGTTAATATACACAACCCATAAATAACTTTAAAGTTTTTTTTTCTAATAATACCCCATTTGAGTTTATTAGAAACACCTTCCAAAGGAAAAAAACCCCAAAATCCATTCCTTCTGAATCATTTTAGAACCAATGTGCAATTTATCGTGTGAAATTTCATATCTAGAAAGTGTATCAATGATTAACTAATCACTAACTTTAAGCCAATGTGAGTCAAGATCATTGTGATAAACAAGAGTTGAATGGATATTTCCTCATTAAAAAACCTCATAGATCTCAATATTCTCCCCTTGATTAATCATTTAAACACTCTTTCCACTTTTTTTACTAAATTACCACAATACAACTATCACTTAGTCATTTTAAAGGAAAACTACCTTCCTTATTTATGTTCATTGTAATGAACCTGACCCTAGTAGGCCATAGCTAGTGCCTAAATTTTTTAAATTGACATAGATACATGATTTAAATCCTAATAGACCAAATAGTTTAGTAGTTTTGGAAAACCAGATTACATACATAATACCTATTTTACATCGGAAAAAAGAAAATAAAGTATAATAAAAGTAAAATCTCAACATCCTTGAAACTAATTCCAAGAATTCATCTTCATATACTCGGGAAAGGAAACAAAATAAGGTTAAATAAAAATTCATAGTAAGGGTTATGTACAACATAATCAATAATGAATCAATGATTATAATCAATATGTAAAGACAAATAACTTAACACACATTCCATTTAATCAATAAAGTTAGAAGAAAATGTATCCATAGATTTTGTCATAGTGAAAATATCATTGATAATAATAACTGAATAATTATTTAAGGTAATGGTTAATTATCGGAAGTCATGTTTCCCAAGCATATAATACCTTTACCATCAAGATCTATCATCAAGACATTATAAAACATAATGGGTAAAAAACCACACGATTTGTCCAACTAATTCATCTCATGAGACTATAGATTCATAGAGGGGATTAAATTAAACGGTCCCAAACTATTTCATGAATTTAAATATAATTCCTCATATATAAAATAATCTATTTTATTCATAAACAATGTTCCTTATCAAATATCCATATTGAGTAAAAGATATATATTTATCAACATTTCCCCAATTAATCAAATAAAATTCAATGTAAATACCATATATAAAAATGGTATAAGGTTTAGAAAACAATCATACCCATTACACAAGAATATGTATATTTAATAGGAATTCAATTTTCAATTAAATATGATTACAATAAAGTGATTGTTTCAAGAGAAATCTATCAATCACAAAAGAAAGTGAGATTTCAAAATATCTTTTCAAATAAAATCCCCTTGGATGAAATAATTCAAAGTGAAACTTAAAATACCATTAATAATGGAGTATTAACGATATTAAATATCAAAGGGTAAGTATATACACCACATAAATTTGAATTGGTGCATAATAAAAAATAATTCTCAATGGAATGTAAATTGAGATGAAATCCCTTACCTTACACCCCCTTTTGATTGAACATTATTTAACATATTTTATAATGGTTTTAATCATGTTATTAAATTATAACAGAACCATAATAATATTTTTAATATCATATATGATATTATTATAATATATTATTACCCATTTTTTAATATTTCATTATTTTCACTTTTTCAGTTGTTAGTTGCCTAGTTTATTGAGTATATTTTGACTTGTTATTTTTGTTCCTATTACTTAGATAATGATTTAATCATATAAATAAAGTAAATACTGATTTAAATATTATATATATTCATTATATATTTATTTATATTAATCCATAATATTTGGAGATATTAAATGAAATACACCATTCATGGAGATGGTAGGCCGTGCGTACACAAGAACACTATTTCCCTTTTTTTATCGTATTAAAATAATGAAAAGTAAATGATATATATTTTTATATTATAATTATATTATAATATTTATTTAATATATTTTAAATATTTTTATTAATTAATACATTCCATGTAATGCATGAATGAATCACATCGTTTTGAGGAGGCGGTAGTCCACACGTCCACAAATGATGTTATCGTATTCCCAAAAAATGGAAAGCATGAAGGTATGTGTTATATAGTAATTAAAAAAAATCATAAATACATTATAAATATCATATATAAACTAAAAATACATTATTATTACCAACCTTTAAAGGTGAAAATGGAAGAAAGAATGACATTGGTTCATGAGGTGGTAGTTCGCCGTACACAAGAACGATGATTGCGTATCCCATTTGATGGAAATGTGTGAAAGTGTAGGTTGTACCCATAAAATAACAAAGTATAAATATATTTAAGATACATATGATATTATATTAACATTATATAATAATAATTTAAGGGGTGGAGAAATAAATAAAACAAAATTTCTCGTTGAAGAATGTTACCTTTTCTTTGGTTAACTCCTTTTAGTTTATACCAAAAGACTTCATTGGTTTGATTTATGAAAAATGTGAGGCTTCTAGGATTAGTTTAGGGATCCTAGGAGTTTATTTTTCAGTTTTTGGGTGAGAAAAATGGATTTATAGGTGTAAATAAGTGAGGGTGGGGGGGGGGGGGGAGTGCCCTTTTATATATTGGAGGAGGAGTGACATTCTTGTAAATAACAAAAGGTAAACACTATTGGGAGGTCTCCCTCACATCATGTGCCACCAATAAGGAACATTTTTTATAAAATAAAGGATATGGTAGAAATATGTCCATATAATGGGTTTTTGAAAAAGTTTTTAGGTTATTTTTTCCATTATGATTAAAGTTTAACCACTAAGTAAACTCATTTTTACCTTAATTGTTGTAATTAATTTTAATTTCTTTCACTAATCATTTTGGTAAAAAACTAATTTTACCTTAATGAAAATTATAAATTATCCTAATTCAAAATATTCAATTCATTTTTTCAAATTAAAATAATATAAGTGGTAGAAATTAATTTAAAATTAATCCCACCGATGGGATGACAAAGTGGGGTTTTAAAGTGAAAATGTTCAAAAGTTTAATTTTTTTATCCAATTTCAATGTGAAATTGATTCCAATGACCAAAATTGTGTTAATTTATGTATAATTGATATATATATACTTTAAAACCAATTAAAAATATAATTTAACGTTATAAATTATTTATATAAAAGGTCATTTTTCAATTAAAATTCAGTATTTTTCACTATTCATCAAAAATGAAACTTCTGAGAAAAATACCAAAAATTCACCCTAACATAATTTTGAAATTCATATTTTAATTTTTTTTATTTTTTCAAATAAAATTTATAAAAGTATCAAAATTTAGTTTTAAAATAGATGATCCATTAAAAGGGGGCAAAATTTCCTTTTTAGAAAAAATACAATTTCTAAGCATAAAACTATATTTATTCTTATATTAATTCTATTGTTTGATTATAATTTTTTTTATTAATTTGTGTAAAAATAGTATAGTTAGTACTAATAATAATCACCAATATAATTCCTAGGCAATAACTACTATATTAATTGATAATATTAATAGTATATTATAGTTCAGTAAAACTCTGTCTTGCGTGTAATACAAGATATCAGAGAAAGTCATTCTTGAGTATAAAGCAATATAAATCCATGATACATGTAATGAAAGCTATCAAAAAAAAATTCAAATTATTCTGAAAGGAATATATTTTAATTTCTTGGGGTGTTACATTCTTCCCTCCTATAAAAATTTTATCTTTGAAATTTCAGGGGTATTACCTTCTAAAGAGATGAGGGTAGTTATCCTTCATAATATCCTATAGTTCCCTTATTTATTCCTCCATTTTTTGATTCCTATAGAGTAACTTTACTAGATGATTGGTTAGATTCCTCAATACTTTCTCTTTGTTATCAAGAATATATATGGGTTCTTCATAGTAAGATAGATCAGGTTCCAACTCTATTTCATTAGAGGTGAAAATATGCGTTGGATTAGGAATTTAATTCCTTATAAAATATATATGGAAAACATAATGAACTTCTGAGATATTTGGTGGCACTTAAAAATGATAATAAACAAATAAAACTATTTTAATAATTCCAAAGGGTCCGATGTACTTGAGACTTAGTTTCCCTTTCTTACTGAACCTTATAACACCCTTTTATGGAGATTATTTTAAGAAAACATGATCACCCACTTAAAATTAAAAATATTTCCTCATATTATCGGCATAATGTTTTTCCTACTTTGAGATTATTTAATTTGATCCCAAATAGCCTTAACTTTTTTTCTGTCTCTTTAACAAGTTTTGGGCCTACAAGCTTCCTTCCACCAACTTTATCCCAACAAGTTAGAGTGAACATATCTTTCCATATAATACTTCATATGGCACCATTTTAATACTTGAATAGAAAGTATTGTTGTAGGAAAAATATACTAAAGGTAAATACTGGTCTAACATACCTTGAAATTAGAGTGAGCATAACATCAACATGTTTTTAATTTTTTGAATTTTTCTTTCATATTGTCCATCAGTTTGAGGATGGTAGGTGGTGATCAAATGATTCTCATAATCAAGATCCTTTTGAGAAATTTTCCATAATTTTGATGTAAAATTGGTATATTTATATTAAAAAATTGATATAGGTGCACCATGAAGTCTTGAAACTTCATTAATATAGATTCTTATGAGGTTCTAAATATGTAAATATTCATTTA
Organism: Viscum album; assembly: GCA_963277665.1. Classification (NCBI taxonomy): domain Eukaryota; kingdom Viridiplantae; phylum Streptophyta; class Magnoliopsida; order Santalales; family Viscaceae; genus Viscum; species Viscum album. Next base: position 179,316,365 of record OY728153.1, on the reverse strand, counting down.
TAGCGAGGAAATGTGCATATTTGGTTAGGTAATCAATGATAAACCATATTTCATTATTCTTTATATGAGTATTTTGTATTCAAATTAAAAATTCCATATTAATTTTATCCCATTTACACATAGGAATAGTAAGAGATTGCATGACTCCTTTAAGATGAAGCCTCATAGCCTTCACTTGTTGACAAACCAAACATATGGACACATAATTACTAACTTCTCATTTCAGGTTATCCCAAAAAAGATGTTCCTTCAAATCCATATATATATTTGTACTACCAGGGAATATAGAGAAATTTGATCTATGAGAATCATCCAAAAATTCTCTTTTTAGATTAGGTATAGATGTAACACATAGTCTCTTTCCAAATTTTAGGTCACCATCTTCACAAATTAAATATGCTAATTTACCATCGATCAGAGATTTAATTTTCTTCTGAAAGTTCTCATCATCATATTGATAATTATTTAACTTTTTCCAATAAATATGGTCTTGCAAATATTTAAAAAATTATTGATTTATAACCTTCCCTACTAATTCCCATATCCATATTTACTAAATATATTTACATAGGATCCCTCTCAATCCTTATTTGGGTCATAACTCCATGATCTTTCCTACTCAATGAATCCACCACCTTATTTTCTTTTCCTAAGTGGTAGTGTATTGAAAAATCATAATCTCTAAGTATCTAGATCCATCTCCTTTTCTCATATTGATCTCTTTCTGTGAAAATATGTATTTCAGGATTTTGTGATCCATATATATCTCACATCTTTCAACATATAGATAATATCTCTATATCTTCAAAGAAAATACCACAAATTCCAACTCAAGATCATGGGTTGGGTAGTTATGTTAATGAATCTTTAATTTTCTTTATGTATATTC